>OU342634.1:27626722-32626722 GCA_910589415.1 Malachius bipustulatus | reverse complement strand
ATGTACCGGTTGCAGTAGAACAGATACTTCTGCATCGCCGCCCTGGATAGTTCTTGGTCGTTCCTAGCCGCCTTGGCCTCTTCCTCGTTGTACCGGTTGCAGTTGTACCAGGAGCTGCCGTGCGGCTCCCACGGTCCCAGGCAGACCCAGCAAAAGTCCGCCTTGCAGTTCTGGTTCTTGCACACCATGTGATTGCAGCCGCCATCCTTCTCGATGGTGGCGTGACATTTCGGGCACTCCTTGGTGTTGGCGGCGATCCAGTTGGACGTCTCAAAGTCCTCATCGCACTTCTTGGTCCAGAGGCGCAGCAGGTGACAGTTGATTGGCTCATGCCAGCTCTCGCCGCAGGCGAAACAAAAGGCGTGGCCGCACTTGCAGGTGACTTGTTTGGCGTCCACGAACGTCACTTTGACGGCGTAGGTGCAGCCGGGGCTCGGGCACCATCTGAGCAGACGGTTGCACTTGACGAAGCTGTTTGTGATCAGGTGCTGATATTTCAGCTTGACGTTTGGGTCTTGGATGAGTCTCATCGCGGTGTAGTCGTCGACGATTATCGGACAGTTGTGGGCTTGACACGAGATGGTCTGCGTCTCGCCCTCCTCCATTATTTTGATAGTCAGGTATTTGTTCCAGCAGTTGAAGCAGAACTTATGGCCGCACTCGAGCCCCGTGAATTCTTGCTTCGGGTGGGTCTTGTAACAAACCTTGCATTCCTCGGTGTTTGTTAGCTTGTAGTGCGAGAGCGCCTGTTTCGGTTTCCCCACTTTGAGCGGATTTATAACGTGCACCTCCTCGAACAAACGATCCTGGCTCTCGTCGTCCTGGTCCTGGAAGAACTTCTCCATCATTTTCTCCTTATCCCAGTTGAAGTGGTTGAGAAGGATCCGCGTCGTGGTGGCCGGTAACTGGACCACGCTGGTTACGGTCTTTATGCAGTCGGTCATGTGAACCATTATGTCGTCCGGGGAAAGCACCTCGTACTGATAATCATCTTCGAAGTGGTAGTTGGTCGATTCGTCATCTCCTATTTCGAAATCTATGTCATCGGTCCTGTTATTGTCTTCACAGTTGTTCTCGTCATCTGTATTCATCACGTCAGCTCAACATTCGATTTTATATAAATTTGTGACTGACATTATTTAATTTTATTGATCTTTTGGGAAATTAACTCTCTGATTTTGACATGTGCATACGCCAAATAAAATGACTTTTCAGGTGATTTTATTGTTTAAGTAGTAATTTTTTATTCAACTAGATATGAGAGGCCTTTTCTATCATCGTCCCTAAAAATCTAAGCTGAAAACCTGTTTTTGAGTTTGATAGAATCTTTACTAATTACTTAAATTGCCGACTTGTATTGTAGTTACCTGCAAATGTGTTTATGGGAAAAGAAAAATCGCTCAAAGTGTCCTCCATTGTTCTGAGTGCATCCTTTAGCGATGTTATTGGAATTCTTTTTATCGACTCCTCTCATGTATTGGCCTAATTCCAGTACATCAGCTGTTTCATGTAGCTGTTTTTTTTTTTTTGTTAACGTGTCGTTTTCTCACCCATGTGCATAGAAAGAAACTTATCACCTTAGAAATACATAATAGCCTGTCCCTGTCAGTGATTGACGTAGTGTCGTTTATTTTCAGGACACCTCTATTGTACACGCGTTTTGTATTAATTGATTATTAATTTAAAAATATTTATTTTATTATTAAAACTCATTGCTGATAGAAATAAGGAGTTGTATTTTTTTGCAGGATAAGAAAGCGACCCGTCGCGTGAACGTCATGCTGAAGAGGACGAAATCGGCGAACCAATCGGTGATAGACGACGCGATCGATTCCAACGACACCGCGGTGACCTTGGCCGGGCCGTCTCAGCCAGACGAAGACGATTACGGGTACGTCTCGCAGGAGGCGTCCGCTTACTACGCGAAAATGATGGAGAAGTACAGCAAGATGCCCGAGGAGCCGAAGTTCGATTTCGCGAAGAAGAAAGTGAGCACGAATCTGGCCAGCACAAAAGACCGAGTGAAGGCCGCCCTGGAGAGGGAGCGGGAGGAGGCGATGATGCCGCATCGGAGAAAACGGAAAAGGAAAGACGACGGGGAGGAATCGAAGGATCCAGAGCAGACCGCCGACGAGCCAGAGCCGGAGCAGAGAAAGGAGAAACCAGCGAAGGCTAAGCACAGGCCGATGCCACCGCCGCTCAGCTTTATGGACTTGTTGAAAGTGGCCGAGAAGAAGCAGTTCGAGCCGGTGGTCATCGAGGAGAAGCCGAAAGACGAGGAGCGGCCGTTGACGAAAAAGCAAAGAAAAGAATTGGAACGAGAGAAGGAGTGGCGGGATCGGAAAGAAGGGAAACTTCCGCCTCTCCCGGACGCTTCACGACAGCCGTCGAAACCTGTTGATAAAAGAGCGCCCGTTAAAGTTCCTCCCAAGTTGACTGCGACTGAAAAGTCATCAAAACTATACGGGGCGTTAAGTAAGAACGTTACCAGTACCAATACCAACGGGGCCTTAAGTAAGAATGTTCCTAATTCGGCTGATCGTGAACGTTCCGTTGTCAACACTAATAGACCAGAAATGAAGAAAGCGGCAATTCCGAAACCTACCACTCCTCATAACAATAATAATCAGCAACATCATATCGCCAACAACAGGAAAATACAAGAAAAAGAAAGAAGTGACAGAAAGCCTGTAACAAATAACCATACGATCGGTCATGCTGGTTCCAGACCTAGTACTAGTTCCAGTTCCGGTCCCGCTTCTAAAAACGGAGCCAATTTTAAGCAGTCAGTCATGAAAAATAGGGAAACCCTAGAGCACCGGAAAGAGGTGCAATTCAAGCCGAAATCCCTCGAGAACTTTAAGACTAAGCCGGTGCCGGCGGCTGGCACAATGAGTAAGCAACTTCAAGATCCAAAGAAGGGGAAACCGAGCGGTCTCGGTCTCAATCACAAATCGACGGGTGATCTCAAACCGAAGCAGTTCCCGCCTCCCGATGTCCGTAGGAAAGAATTCCCACCGAGGGACGTGAAGAGAAAACCGATCATCAATAAACGTGAGTTTATTTTTTTCCTCTCAGCATTAACATGGATTATTAAATGAATTATATGTATAACGATTGCTACTTTATGAATATCATGTCTACTTTGAATGGATTTGTTTGCCTGTTGAAGAAATGAACGATTTAAGATATTTTGGGATTACGTACTGTCTAGGGTTAGGGGTCAAGTTTAAATATTTTTTCAATATTGTCTTCAGTAGTATAAAGATGTTACATTTTACATATAAAGCTGATTACTTGCTTAAAATTTTAGATTTCCATAATCATTATTGATAAAATTAATTTCAGTTGATTATTTTCACGAATCAAATCAACAGTAATTGTTCTTCTTCTTCTTTAGTGTTTATTACATAGATTTTCAATTTTAATGAAATCTTGCTTTGTGAAAGTCGATTCTACTCGACATATATTGGGCTTGCTTATAGTTTAATGAGCCAGTTAATCGAATCTCAAATTAATTTAATGGGTCCCTTTTTTTGTGAACCACTCCTAAAGAAACTTACCAATTAACAAATGACAGTCGGGAGAACTAACTAACAGTAGCATTAATGGACTAATTAACAAGTATTGCTTGATTTGAATAAATGTTTGACGATCATTTTAATTTTTCAGGAAGAATATTGGACGACGACGATGAGGATTACGACTCGGAGATGGACGATTTCATTGACGACGGGCCGGAAGAAGAGGAAGACTATTCGAACGTCATCAAGGAAATTTTCGGTTACGACAAGTCGAAGTATCGTTACGCCGACGAAGATGACGATAACATGGAGTCGACTTTTGCTCAACAAATGAGGGAAGAGGCAATCAGCACGAAAATAGGTAAAATGGAAGATCTGGAGGATCTAAAGAAAGAAGAGGAACATAAACGCCATAAAATTTTGATGAAGAAGAGGGGTCTGATGAAGTGATTCAGTAAATGCATGAATGATAAATGAAACGTATTCTTTTAAAGTAATTTATAATTGTATTTATAGGTTGTTGTTATACATATTATATACTTGGTATAATATAATTTAAATAAATTTTATATGTTGAATTATACATGAATGAAAAAATATAGTTTCATCTAAAAAAAATAGGAGTTTTTATTCATTGTTGTCATGAAGGTAATAACTGGGTAGGTACTGGGTACTGATACCAGTACTATAATAATATAATCAGACTACATAACAATTAATTGAATTAATTTATATAAATATTTCGAAGTACAAAATAAAAGTATATAAAAAAGTAAATAATGTTTACAATAAAAATAAAATCAATTTTTACAATAAAATCAACAATAACAATAATGGACTTTAACAGAACTTTATGAAAATGGGCCAGATTTCCAAATTCGCGCTACTAAATCATCCCATAACCTTTCATTTCCACATATTTATACATTTTACAAAAATGCAAAGAGCTGAGAGTAAATATGTAAAGTCTGAAGCTTTTTCCATGATCATTTAAAATATTTCCTATTATTCACTCTCATCTTGACCCAAATTAGGGACAACAACACAGCAAAAGTTTATTTCCTTTTTTCACTTTTTTAGTGTATTTTTTAACAAAAAAATACACTATTGAGGACGACATCACTTTCCAAAAATCACCCAAACTCATCAAATGTCCACCGATCATGACCCCCAGATTACGAAAAAGTGGTTTTCCAAAATTCACCTGCCCACGATATATATATATATATATACACATTAAGCTTATTTCACGAAGCCCGGTACGTTGCACAGGTAACCGGAGTCCCGCCCTTAATAATAGACTTGATGGTGTGTATTATAACTGAAAGTGAAGAGAAACATCATATTAATCGAAGCAACCTGCGAGGGGTAAACATTTCACAACATACAAATCTGGTTATATCCTTAAGAATTTTAGAATCCCTGAACGTTCTTATGTCAATACATAGCCCACTGCACTAAAAGTATATACCCATCCGATTACCGGAAACCCTGCTTTGTTGCCACTTCTCAGGGCCTCGGATAAGCAGTATTAGCACAGAATATGTCTATTCTGTGGATATACAGTACAGAACATCTAAGTGTCCCCGGATCCGGATAGACGAATTGTCTTTTTGTACAGGCTGGTTCGTCCTAGCGCAATTATTATCATCCTTACGCTAATGGATACTTACTTACTACTAAAAAAAAACCATTGTAGAAACTATTAATGTTTGAATAGTATTAAAGGTATATTACATTCATTAATTTCATTTTATTTCCGTTCATTAAGCTTTTACTTAAAAAAAGTTGCACCCATCAGAGTCCGGGTCACATGACATCTTTTGTCTCGTACAAAAAGGTAAACTATTTTTATTACATTTTCGGTATGCCATTGTAAATTGTACTGCAAAAAAGACATATATATATAGGTACCTACTTATACAATTTCGATAGGATTTTTCGATAAAAATTCAAATGTAGCGTTTTTAACTTTTTTAATAGTCAAATATTAAATTTTTATTTAATAGGCTAATAAGATAACTACCATAAATTGTATAAGCCATAAATACAATACGACCTTTCAGAAAAGTCGGTCGTTGTTTAATTTTATGATACAGGCTGAGGTAAAAAAACTGAATGAAACGGTAAGAGTCATATCTCTTACCGTTTCATGCAGTTTTTTTCGGTTTTTTCAGTTTTTTTCATGCAGTCGGTTAAATAATTATAAAAAAGTTGCGCTGTTTTGAGACGAGTATTTGGCAATTTTTTTTCTCAATAATCTCAGAATTTCCTGAAATATCCTGATCAAACTTGAAGCATGCAGATTTATTATTTTAGCCATATCTTCTTTATTATTGAAAAAAGATTTATTATTTTTTGTATGATGAGCTACTCAAATAATGAGCTACTCATTTGACGTTTCAAAAATTTCCAAAGCCGACTAGATCTTGGGATTTTCGAAGTCAACTTTTGTTTTTCTTATGGCCACAAAAGTTAATTGCACCTTTAAATAAATAATTGTTTTTGCTATGATTTTCTCATATTATAATTAGCAAAAAAATTTGTATCCGATAACCCTCGAACTTTGATAAATGCTCAAAAATTTTATAACAACTTTCTCAAGCTTGTTGCTTGGCAACAGACCGACGCCTAAATTATCAATGTCCTTGGGTTATTACTACTGATAAACGTAAGTGTAAGTTCTATTTACTTTCATAAGTCTAATAATCTTAGGTCCGGTTGCACAAACGTTAAAGATCTGCCAGATAATTACTGATTTTAAAATGCCCTGTATTATCAAAATGTTGGTCAGGTCAGGAAATAAATTCTACTCCCCTTTAGAAGAGTTAAATCACGGGTAAATAACAATAAAAGATCATTCAAAATATTCACGCATACTTTCAAAATTGGCAATTTAAAATCAGTAATTATCTGACAAATCTTTAATTAACTTTTGTGCAACTAGCCCTTAAACTATATAAAGATAAAGATTTTTTATTTCCCGATACCTACTTATTTTCGGGCTGAATGTGTGTTTTAGTTTTATGAAATATTACTAACCGGTTAACCGACGATTAACTGGTTATCCCCTTCATCAGTAAAAAATAAAAAGCTATCGGTAATAAAAATTTAATAGATAAAATTATTTTATTCAATTAAAATTAGCACAAAATTATGTAAGTACTTCTAATGCCAAATTAACAAACATATTTGAAGTAATTATGTTCAAGTTCAACTGTTTGCTAATTTTAACTAAATAACAAATACTTTGTATTATAAAAATAAAACAAAAGCAATTCATTAAAATGAAAGGAACCAGAATAAGTGCCCTATCATAATCTGCCTTATAAATTAAGATTTATTGATATGCAACATGCAGGAGCAGTATGATGTCACATTACTCACGTTACGCTACAAAAA
The DNA here is from genome assembly GCA_910589415.1 of Malachius bipustulatus. Classification (NCBI taxonomy): domain Eukaryota; kingdom Metazoa; phylum Arthropoda; class Insecta; order Coleoptera; family Melyridae; genus Malachius; species Malachius bipustulatus. The sequence continues at coordinate 32,619,796 of OU342634.1, read as the reverse complement.
GTCATAAACAGCTTCCAGAAACCTGTTTTCTAAATAATAAAAACAAAAACTAAGGAAGTAGGTACTTCATTCAAACTCAAACAAACCGGAAAAAATAATCCGACGACCGCATCTGATGGCCACCGTCGGAAAGTGAAGAAATTATTGAGAAAATGTTTCAAATTCCTCTCTGAAGTGTAAATAAATATACCAGACAGAGAGTCTTGTAATATTAAGATACCTACTTAGGTATATACTGTACACATATTTGAATTTTAAGCAATCCCTTATTATCCCTTACAATCCCAATTATTATTTTTTGCAGTCAATAAAATGCTGCATTATCTGATTTATGATCCATTACTCTGTGAAGGTTCCTCACAACATCCCGGGCCAGCGATTAGTGTCTCTTGTATTTCTCTCTTTTTTCCTCTTTTTCTGAAAGTAGAATCATCCATCTTCTACCCTTTTCTACTTCCACTTCTCAAAATTTCAGTTCAGGGGTCAAAAGATTGCATCCAGTGTTACAGACTATCAGACTATCCGACTGCGGGAACCTTTCATTGGATTTTATACGCGTTTAAGATTATTATACCAGCAGTCTGCCGATTTTTTTTTAAGTTAGAAAATAGATAGAGGAGAGGACTATACCTAAAACGGTTAACCGGTAGTAAGAGATCCATTCTATATTAATTACATATACCTACAGGGTATTCTATAGTTAGAGTGCCAATCTAGCAATAAGTTGTCGCCCTGTGGGCCTTTAGAGTAGGTACATGGCTGAAATTTTCAGGAATGGGCTAAATACCTAATTCTCGTCAAAAAATCGTCCTGTGCAAAAAGGCACTATTCAAAATTGTCAATTTTTTTTGCAAAATGTGGTAGTTTATAAATGAAACTTTGTTGTTCCAATTTTTCAAAATGGTATCTGTGATAGTTAAGTTAGAAAAACATCAAAACTGTTTCCGAAAAGCATTGCTAATACCATCATCGGAACTTTAAACAGCAATTATTATGTCGCTTCGGTGTACGGCTAAAATAGACTACCAGCTACTTACTGCTTAATCGAGAATTTCTACAGAATGGCGACATTAACAGTGGATATTTCATACAATTTTTTGATAATGAAAATCTACAATTTGTGTATAAATGTAAGACACAAATAATGTGCTAATTACTAAAGTGAAGTGAAGTCATCACTCATTTTAAAATTACTGAAATTAATGATTTTTTTTATTATTAAAAAAAAAATAACAACTGATTGGCACTTGCCTAGAGACACCGCGTACCTAAGTACCTACCTATATCATTTATCATTTTATAAACACATAATAGTAAAATAATATTAAAAAAAATAACAAAAATACTAATAAATAAAAGGTAAATAAATAATGACCTTTAATAAATTAATTATGAAAAAATCGGTCAATATTTACATCTGGGTATCTTACAGTTTCACTATGGCACCTATAATACAGGGTGCACCATATATCCTATTCTCTATATTGCTATCTCCTGAACGCTAAGAGATATAGCATATAGCGTCGGTTAAATTAGAGAAAAGATGCGCAATTTTGTGGCCATCTCGAATCCGTCAAGACATACAAAATATCTGTGACTGCTCCTGAAATATCCTGAAAAAAACTGAAAAATCGAGATTTCTTATTTTATTTGCCATATCTTTCTGATAATTGGAAATTACTAAATAATTTTTTGTAGGCTTACAGAAGTCGTCAAGAGCTATAATACCCATCTATCAGTATGAAAATGTTCAAGGCCGACTAGATCCAAGAGTTTTCACAGTCAACTTTCGTTTTTCTTATGGCCGCCATATTATTTTTTTATGTCATTCGATATAAAAAAAATAATGGAAACAACAAATTAATAAACATAAAAAAAAAATTCTATGAAGACTATGAAAATTCTGAGATCTAGTCGACTTTGAAAATTTTTTAAATGTCAGATGGGTAGCTCTTGCCGACTTATGTAAGCCCACAAAAAATTATTAATTAATCTCCAATAATAAAAAAGATATGGAAAAATAAGAAACTTCGATTTTTCAGTTTTTTCAGGATATTTCAGGAACGGTCACAGATCTCTTGTATGTCTCGACGGAATCGAGATGGCCACAAAATTGCGCTCCTTTGGACTTGTTTAACCGACCCTGTATCTATTAGCGTTAGGAGATAGCAATATAGAGAAGGATACATGGTGCACCCTGTAGAGAAGGATTTATGGTGCACCCTATATAGGGGTAGAGGACGTATCTATACCTATAGTAACACTAGGAAGGTATTCATTTGCTTTGCAGATTCATGATTAGCAAAAAAATGACACTAAAAATCGCAGTAGGGAGTCCGGTCCTGGTTAGCCGGCGTATAAACACATATAAACATGCACCAGACCAGAGAGGTGATGAATACGTCAAGCCGGATATAAGCTTTCTCATATCGTATCCAGATTATAGGGACTGATGTTACGCTTTTTGGAATGAAAATGCAAAAGAAATTAAATTCAAAATAATAATCGTGCTACTATTGAAGAAAAATGAAATGAAGAAAAAAATAGCAATGCGACCGTAGTGTCAAAGAGGCCATAGTTGTGACCTTAATATTAGTTTGCAATGGCTGTTTTTAGCTCTTACCCACCCAGAACCCCTATTTCACTCCTCGGTCCCGAAAAAATTGACGGAACTTAGGGTACGTAGATGTAAATATTTACCCAATTTAATTCACTAACAACACTTGGGCTTTACCACAGCCATACGATATTTATTTATATATTTATTTTATTGGAGAAAAATCTCATATACTTAATAAGATTTTTTAATTTTTTATGAAATTTTGATACATTTTTTACTTTACTGACTGGACTACATATTGTGTATTTCACAAAAAGATTCTAATATATTATAAAACAAGATGATTCAGTGGTTAAGTACCATAAAATGAGACGGGTGTGAAGACATAAGATTTTATTCAGCAACGGTTTTACTTGCGTTTATTTTACTGCCGACCAGATAGGGATTTATGTTCAGAAATCATAATTTAGGAACAAACGAGTAAGTAGCAAACAAAAGAATCAGTCAGTTCCAGTCTTCCAGTTCACTCTTCAATTTCTAGGTGGTAGGTAAAGTATGTGTATTCTTTTACTAGTATCACAAAACTGTTGGTCTGCTGGAGAACTAACCAGCTGGCATGCTGGTCTAAGAGGGCAAAAAATGTCAATATAGCAAGCAGCCCGCGGTAGGTACTTATTCCGTGTTATGAAATTATTGTAAAAACAAAAAATTTAAACAATCAACGTACGTTATTATGCTCTGATCAAAATAAAATTCAAGCCATTAAAAGTACTTACCTATATTTTGATCATTGCATGTTAGCATGTTACCTATTATAGGACCTACCTAAACCTATACAATAATGTGTCCAGTTGTAAGTGGCAGTACTACATGGGGATCTTGGAAACGGCAAGAGATACAGACTCGGTTAAATTAGAGAAAAGCTGCACAATTTAATGCTTAATGAGAATCTGAATTTTTTCTTTGAATATTTCCAGTCGTTGCTGAAATATCCTGAAAAACCTGAACAATCAAAATTTCTTTTTTTAGCCATATCTTTTTTATTATTGGAAATTAATTAATTATTTTTTGTAGACTTACATTAGTCGTCAAAAGCTATCCCTTTCACATTATAAAAATTTTCAAAGCCGACTAAATTCCAGAGTTTTCATAGCCTACTTTTGTTTTTCTTATGGCCGCCATATTGATTTTTTCATGTCGTTCGGTATAAGATAAAAATCAATGAAACAAAAATTAATAACATTCAAAAAAAATTTTATATTAATAATTATTATTATTTTTAATTATATTCTTTTTTCGAAAAAAAACTTTTGTAAATATTTACATCCACGTATCCTAAGTTCCATCAATTTTTTCTGGATCAAGGAGCGAAATAGGGGTGCTGGGTGGGTAAGAGCTAAAAACAGCCATTGCAAACTAATATTAAGGTCACAACTATGGCATCTGTGGCACTACGGTCGCATTGCTATTTTTTTCTTCACTTTCAGGGCAAGGAATATCTTCGAAATTAACAGTAGCACGATTATTATTTAGTGCTATTGAAATGCCATCATTAAATCATTTATACATTTTCTTATAAAAGAAAAGTTTATTAAATTTTTTACAAATGTTTTTTCTTCATCTAAAATCAATTAATATCAATGAATATCTGTAATCAGAAGTAATAATACTTAATACGAGTATGTAATCAAAAGTATAAATTATCTGAAATATCAGACCAAAAAAATCTAATTTCATTTTGGAGCTAAATTTGTTCGTCTAGGTTTATAGCGCGCTTAGAAAAGTAACTTATAAAAACAATAGGTACATAAATAGTTTAGAAAGGGTTTGTGCATAATATTATAGAATTTTATCATGTATTTTTAAAAATTTTGAAAGTTTCATAGGTTTTTTTTATATTCACCTACCCACCCACCAAACTTATAAATCACAGTACCTAACTACAATATTATAAGTTTTAAAATCATGATCAATGAAAATATAGGTACATAAGTACCTAACTGGTTATCACCAAATTATAATTATTAATTTGTGATCGTTTAAAGACTGCAGTCAGTAAGGTAGGTATGGTATAGTCGACCAAGAGATATAACGAAATGATCTAATTGTTAAACTGTTATATTTTATGACTTCAACAATATTTCAATAATCCAAAAATTGATAAAATGACAGAAGTCGTTTCGTTATATCTCTGGTCCAACTATACTGCATGCACCTATTTAATAGTAACTGTATTTTGTAACTTTGTTTTTTGATTTAACTTACGAGTACCTACCTAAACATTACTTGAGTTATTTTCGTTTATTTCCTGTTATTTTGATTTTGTTTCCTAGGTAACCTTTTGTATTGGAACTGTTTTTCTCTGATTGTTGATTGAAATCAGTTTAGTTGGATTGATTTTTCACAGGGCTGAACTTTTATTTTTTTTAACTTACTCAAAAAATATCGATACAATTTTGTGGAAATTTTCAATTACCTTTTGATTTCACAATCAAATATAAAAATCCTAAACAAGTTTACCGCCAACAGAAGCGCTTTAATTTAAATGAAAAATTTTGTCGATTTCGTCGAACTAGTTGAGTAGTTTCAAATATTTAAAACTTTTAAAATGCAATTTTTCTGAATCAACAATTTTTGAATTTTTTGTAATTCTAAAAGTCCTGTCCTGCAAAAAAAGTCGTAAATGTACATTTCATGTTAGGAGTAGTCTAAACATGATACATATAAGTGGTAGCTGGTTTTACGCAAAAATAAAACAATAACACATTTTCTTTCCCATTTCGCTCCACTAGTTGGAAAAACCGGACTTTATTCAATTTAATTATACGAGGTTCATTAACTGGGTATTCGTGACTCGCTACGTGGACATCGGAAATAGTAAAAAAAACAGGGTCTGTTAAATTTCAAAAAATGTGGACAATTTTAAATATTGAGAAGTATTGAGAATCTGAAAAAAAATTTAGGATAATAATAGGATGCTGCTGAAATATCGTGATAAAAAAACAAAAATCGAGATCTTATTTCATCTAAATCTTTTTAATAAGGTACCATGCACAAAGTAAGAAACCACAAATTAATAAACAAAAAAATTTAATAATTTTAACTCACTTTGTTTATTCTGACTCCTTTATTAAAGTTTATTAATTCAAATGAGAACGAAATATTAAAATTTAAAGAGGACCGTTTTTTTGACATGTTGTATCGTAAAGTACATGACATGCATGTAGGTATTGAAAATTTAAAACGACTTCTAAGTTACAATGGGTGGGTACAACATATTAAGTTAATATAGGGTGTAATTTTTTACATATTATTACCTATGGAAATACTTAAAAAATGCACTTTTTGACATTCGGTAAAATTTTATTACGTTATTTTTAATAAAGAAGATTACATTTTTTCGAATTTATTTGCAATGTGATCAATTTTTGGGTTCCGGGATTTTTTCTATAGCGAATGGCATGAAAAACAATATGGCGGCCATAAGAAAAACAAAAGTTGACTTTGAAAATCCCAAGATCTAGTCGACTTTGTAAATTTTTGAAACGTCAAATGAGTGGCTCATTAAGGCTTATGTAAATCTACATAAAAATTTTTTTTTCAATAATAAAGAAGATATGACTAAAATAATAAATCTGCATGTTTCAAGTTTTTTTCAGGATATTTCAAGAAATTCTGGGAATATTAAGAAAAAAAAAATTGCCAAATACTGCGCAACTTTTTTGTAATTTACCCGACTTCGTATCTCTTACAGTTTCATGCAGTTTTTTTTTCCTCAATGGGACAAGTATAATTAAATTAAACGACGACCGGCTTTTCTGAAAGGTCGTATTGTAAAGTAGATGACATGTACTATTATTGAAAATTAAAAACGACTTCCAAAGTAGATACAAGACATTAAGTTAACATAGGGTGCATATTTTTACATGCTATTCCCTATGGCAACACTTAAAAAAATGCACTGTATAGTTTGTATGTTGTTTTTTGTTAGTCACGCAACTGCATGTTTTTGTTTATTTGAATGTTATTTGCAGTGCTGATCAACATTTTTAAGTAAAAATTTTTGATATTGTCGAAAATAAAACATTTTACTTATAACAATAAATATAAATAAATAATAAAATAACTATTTTACTCTTTGGTACTATTCGTGTTTTAGGACAAAGCTCGTATACGATTGCAAAAATTTTATGTCAGACTATTCCATTTTAGGTTTCAGACCAAGCACACCTTTTTATGGAGAATAACTTTTTTTCCAAAAATGGATAATAGAAAAGTGACCACGAATTGAAATTTTTCGTTTGGCGCGTTATTTCCCAATAAACTTTAATATCAGGTAGGAAATCTATTAAAATAGCTATTTATGATATTGGTGTTAAAAGTGAAGTTTTATTTTGTGAGTGAAAAGGTTTGTGAAATGAGCGAAGCTTAGCGGAGCGAATTTTACAAATTCACGAACATAATAAAATCACTTTTAAGACGAATATCATACAATGGTTTTTGTAAAACTGCTCTATTATGATAATAAAATTGATGAATTTAGAATGACACAACTTCAAATTGCATTTTAAAATATTACAGATAAGTACAAGTAGTGTACTATGCATAGAAACCGTTGCCGACGCTATGGTTACTAACAAATAAATGCGTGCATACAAATAAAAGAGATGCCATAATAATAATTATTATTGATTGCAATTTCTGAACAATTATTATTGTCTTGAATTCTTGACTATAGTCCAATAAAGTCTAAAAAGTCATACGTATCGATTAAGAATACACATCCTTTTGATAGTTCGATTTATTTTGTTTCATATACGTGGTTTTTATAGTAACCGTCCAGTTTGTTTAAACACTCCATCCCGCATAAATAAGTATACGTCAACATTGGTTTTGAATGAGAATTAAATGCACAACACAGAGGATAGAATGTCATTACGTGAATAAATTTTATGTAGTTGTCAGTGGCTCTCAAACTGACGTAAGCGGTTCAATTGATTGTTTGAATGATTCCTTCAATAATTTACGCTCGTTCACAACTTGACAATTAACTGTTTGACATTTTCTGGTGAAATTAAAAATATTAATTCGGACGGTTAGTGTAACGTCACATCTGACTTTTTAAAGTTAATCCTACTATAGGTACTTATTTTCTTTATTAATATGTTTGCCAGTAATAAAAAGAATATGAAAAAATCTTACTACCTATAATTTTGTCTGATTTCATCATGAGAAAATGTATAGTTTAAAAAGAGAATGTAAGTACATAAAAAGTAGATAGAATTACTTTTAACAAGAGTGTTGTAATGTACTTTTAACACTAGTGTTAAAAGTACTTTTAACACGCTTCCATTTAAACAATCACTTTTAACACTGTCAGCTGTCGTTAAAAGTGATGTATGTGTCTTTTAATGGCAGTTGCACAAAAACATTTTTTTGTGCCGTTGAAGCCCATGGAAGCGGGTTAAAAAAATTTGTAACAGTGTTAAAAATACATTACAACACTCGTGTTAAAAGTAATTCTATCTACTTTATCTGTACTTACTTACATTCTCTTTTTAAACTACATTTTCTCATGACGAAATCAGACAAAATTATAGGTAATAAGTAATAAGATTTTTTCATATTCTTTTTATTACTGGCAAACATATTAATAAAAAATAAGTACCTATGTCAAGAATTCAAGACAATAATAATTGTTCAGAAATTGCAAATAATAATAATTATTATGAAACCTCTTTTATTTGTATGCACGCATTTGTTAGTAACCATAGCGTCAGCAACGGTTGCTATTGCATAGTACGACACTACTTGTACTTACTTGTCTGTAATATTTTAAAATGCAATTTGAAGTTGAGTGTCATTCTAAATTCATCAATTTTATTATCAAAATAGAGCAGTTTTACAAAAACCATTGTATGATATTCGTCTTAAAAGTGATTTTATTTTGTTCGTGAATTTGTAAAATTCGCTCCGCTACGCTTCGCTCATTTCACAAACCTTTTCACTAACAAAATAAAACTTCACTTCTAACATTAATATCATAAATAGCTATTAAATTTGTTTTACCGCCGCATATGTTTCATCAATGAACTATAAATTATCAGCCGCGCTTCTTAGTTTTTTGTCGTTTCAATTGACTTTGTATAAACTCTACTTTAAAAGTTACCAAGTTTTTTTTGTGAACATAAAATCGCAACTTTCAAACATTAAGATGGTCTTTGATTGACTCCCACCATCGCAAGTTTCATCTTTTAGTTTTAAAAAGCAAGGTCGCAAGGTATATTTCTTTTAAATAAATTGCTATAATGCAAAAATACAGTCAGAAAATCTGAAAACGATAATGTAAAAAAATACGTTGTTCTATTTCAAAAAATTAACCGGGTAAAAATGGGACACCTCTGTACCTATACCTATAGCTGAAAATAATGTTGGCTTATGCATACGTAGGAATTTTAGTTTAAAAGTTCTGTGCTAAAATTGTTAAAATACCAAGAATTTATGAGGTGATCCAAGAATGGTTGATTGGCTATTATGCGGTTATTATACGAAACGCAGCTCGCAATGCTTGCGCTGGCGACTGTAGTAAACACAGTTGCTCTCGGGTTAAATTATTTTACTGGAGAGGAGATTGAAGAGCTCGTGATGCTTATGAATTGATGTAAACATATCATCACTCAATGCACCGTTGCCAATTTTACCGGGACTCGAATAATCGGCTGTGCGTCTACAGGCTTCGAAAAATGCTCGACATATACACAATTATATACTAACGTGCGCCGCTCCCTCTGTAGAACGTTTCGTTGAACTATGTCGCGTATGTTTTAGGGTACCCCGGTGTCAAAGTGATGCCCTGGGCAAAATTTATCCAACGTTTCCACCGATAGATGGCCATGCTGTACGACGTTTATACACGTTAAAATTTTCGAAGCCCGAAGTCGGGCTTCACATGGTAGGACCAGGCTTCGAATACTCAACTGAACATAGCATTTTAGGCTTCGTATGGGCTCTTAATATGTCTATATATTTATATATATATTTATATATATATATATATATATTTATATATATATTTATATATATATATATTTTTCCAAAATCGCGAAATTTCGATTTTAAAAACGCTCCTGTGGCTTTATCTTTTAAGATTAGTGAACGAAATTTTGGGTCCTTGTAAAATTTGGGAATGACGTTGGATTTTCGTTGAAAAACTTTCCAAAAGTCCCATCACTTCTACAGGGTGTCCCTTCAAAATTCCAGGTATCCGGTTTTTGTCATCTCATTTCAGGTCGCAGTTTTGAATCTAGGAGGCTGAAATTTTTGTGGGAGTAAGATATCCACAAGGAGTGGTCTGGTATTGCACTTGAGCAAAATCGGCCGAGCCGTTTCAAAATGGCGGCCATTTTAATTTTTGGAAAAAGGACTATTTTTTGAACCCCTGTATAAGCTAGATAGAAAAAGAGTTTTATATCAAATTCACAATATTGGAAGTAAATGACTTGAAATTTAATTTCATGCAACAAAATTTGCATTTTTCCTATTAATAAGCCAGTGGCGTGGGTAGGAAAAGGGTAAAAATGGCTAAATTTCTCCAACAATTTATGAGCACATTTTTGAAGTAATTAAACTGAAATTTTTACAGTAGACAACTATACTAATAGACTTCAACCCTTGAGAATTTCAAAAAGTAAATAAGAAAAATGGCGGAGATATTCGATTTTTTTTTACATGATGTTTTTTTTAAATTAATTTCTCTAAATTTTTAAAAACGCTCCTGTAGCTTCATCTTTCAAGATTAATGAACGAAATTTTTTACTCTTATAAACCTTAGGGCTGACGTTTGATTTTCGTAAAAAACATTTTCCTAGAGTTGTGTTACTTCTACAGGATGTCCCTCCGAATTTCAGAAAAAAAACCGTCCGTGAGGCACGGTTTCTGGTCGAAGTTTTCAATCTAGAGCGCTGAAATTTTTTTGGTAGTAAGATACCCTCAAGTAGTCGTCTGGTACTGTATTTGAGTAAAATAGGTAAATACATTCCAAAATGGCGGCCTTTTCAATTTTTGGAAAATGGCTAGATTTTGAACCCCTAAATAGGCAAGATCAAAAACTTTTAAACAAAATTAACAAGATTGGAATAAACTTATTTGAAATTTGAGCTAATGCAATACAATTTGCATCATTTCTATTAATAAGCCAGAGGCGTGGGTAGGAAAAGGGTAAAAATGTCTACATTTCTATAAACATTCATGAGCTTATTTTTGAAGGAATAGAACGGAAATTTTGATAGTAGACAACTATACTAATAGCATTTAACCTTCAAAAATTTCAAGAAGCAAATATAAAAATGGCGGAGATATATTCGAATATTTTTAAATGATGTTTATTCCTCTAAAATTTCAAACTTTCGGTTTTCAAAACTCTCCTTTCAGTTTTTTCCGAATTTATTAAAGGTAGTGTAAAAAATAGTATTTTTCAAGTAAAGTTAGCCAGTGGCGGGCATAGGAAAAGGGACAAAATTGTAAAATTTTGCCAATTTTTTTGATTTTTAAATTTAAAAATCCGATCTAAGGCACGTGTTGAAACGAAATGAAATGAAGTTATCACAGAAAATTTTTCACATTAAAGCACTACGCTAACATGACATGACTGTGGAAAATTTCAGAAAGCCAATAATTTAAAAAGCGGTGAAAATATTCATAATTGAATCGCATAAAAATACACTATTTCTGCGATTGATGCGCAAGAAGGTTTTTTTATACAATCGGAGGGATGACAGTTTCCCATACCCCCCTAATGTTCCATCAATCAATACCATTCCAATAAAATAGAAGAAATCAGTCTCCAATAATAAGTGCAGGCTAAATATCTGCATCCAGACAGGTGATGTTTCAGGAGCTAACTATGAAAGAATTACTCATAATTTACCCCTTTATCTAAACAAAAAAGTTCAAGAGAAATTGAAAGATAAAAATAAATTTGAAAATCATAATTTTCCATAAAAAGTACTGGACCTCAAATAATTGAATTGATTAAGTTATCATTGAGTAAGTAACATCACTTAAAAAGAGAATTGACTAAACTTAATAAGTATCAAAGAGCCATATAAACCCCATTTTTGTAATTAAGGATCACTATCAATTCAAGAAGGGTTACAGGAACCCCTATCGTCCGTCAGTTCCATTAAACTCTCCCTGATTTCCTTCTCGATGTCATCAGCTTTGGGAGTCTCTGTGAACTCCCATGTGTCATCTGTGCTTTCCAGCTTTTCCCGGCAAATGGGACAAGTGTCATGGTTTTCGTTCCTGAAAAAACAATTGAACTCAATTTTTATTTCTATTTAAATAAAATCATGTCTTTTTATAAGAATTTTTGGCAGAGAACTTTTAATTTAGCAAAAGGTAGCTCAAAGTAGTTATTAGTAACTTCTTACCATTCTTCTATGCACTGCGTGCAGAAACTGTGAGCACATGGCAACAAGATTTCTTGTTTCCTGTCAAAACAAATGCAGCATTCTGTCAGACTGTCTGTGCTTTCTATGCTATCTAGAGTCTCAAGAACGGAGCTCCTGGCGCATTCATCACTACAATTCAAAATAATTATTAAAAGTGCAATTTCCAATTATGACTCCCATTTCTGAACACCTATTTCAGCTCAGATGTCATTTTGTTTTTACTTGTAAGACTGATGAGGCGACCCAGTCAGATGCTGAGTAGTCAGAGGGGAGCCCCTCGTCTGACATTATAATAGTAGCACCAGGATTATTGAGGTGAATGTAAGGGCTGTGCGGTGCAAATAAATCAAAATAAAATAGACACCTGATATGAAATAGAACCTTTTGAGAAATGAGTGTGGGTTAGGACATGGCAGTATTAGTATTATTGAACCCAGACCTTTTACTTTTCTCAGCGGCCGAGTTGTGCCATTGAAGAGTCTTGAATACTTTTAAAAATTCTACTAATCCTAAAAACCTATAAGAGTCGATCTTCCCAGTGCTGGGGTTTATCTTAACACAAGCTATTTGTATTGTCGCCTTCCAGAACACAGTGCCGTCGGTTCCTTTTTTAACGCCGAACAGCAGATACTTTCCACTGGCATCTGTACGTTTCTTTGACCTGTAATTGATGAGAGTGTAAGTAAATTTAAATTATTGGCGTTTTGGATACGTTTACAATTCATTCAACTGCTTCAAAAGAACTAGTAGCCCCTCGTACGTTAGTGAGTGTATTTCTTCAAGGAATACTTTATTCAATGGCTCTTCTGAGGCTAGGTGAGCGAAAAATGTGGAGAAGCCTTCCTGGTCGGTACTCGAACCCTGTCCCATCCTTGGTATTGTTATTTTTATAAATATATTTCAAATACAGAAGGGATTCAAAAAGAAACTGTTTTATTTAATTACGGTTTCCGCATGTTTCTTTTAGATCTTAAATCTATTTTTACTTAATTATATCAAAACATGTGTCATTTTCCGTAACAATTATTTATTTATCGTGGATCTTATCGCCGAACAAATTCATCAAAGGCAAAAGTTCAAAACATGGAAATTATGAAATTATAAGACAACCCATACACGGAAAACGATAAACATTTTATTTTTGTATTTATTGTAAAATGTAAACAACTTTCACTTTCATGTCATAATAATTGACTTTAACTGACATTGACATTTTAAATTGAACGAAATTTGACTTTTGATTTCAACCACAAATCATTACAGAAAACATCCTAGCTATCACTTTAGCTCTTGCTCTTGTCACTTCTGCCATCTTGGAGCCAACTGGGAGAAAACATTTTCACAATCAGTGTTTGTTTAACGGCGAGTAAGATATCTTGATTGATCGAGTTACATTGTATAAATTTGTTAATTATTTATTTTAGATAATAAATATAATCACTTTCAGGCTCTGATGCAGTAATGAGGAGTATGGGCGATAAAATATTTCATTATAGGCGTTACTTTGTGTCTGGAGATCAGTTATATTTTCGGGACCTTTAACGTTAGGCAACTGCAACTTTTTGTCATTGATTTGAATCCCAAAATGACATAACCTGCTGCTTAAATTATGATCGGGGATCTCGACTAAATCGATACAGTTTACCATAAGATTGTTCAGGACAGTTGTATAAACACCGTTTTAAATAACACTAAAAAAAGACAACTAACACTATACAGGATCAACCTTTGGGAGCTGATACCATTTATTTAGGCTATACTCTCAGTTTGACAGTTTCCATTTTTTTGTGTATCTGCGTGTTTTAGGAAAAACTCAACATTTTAATAGTTATTTACATTACAAGCTACGAAAGTTCACTTTTAGGTGCGAGGTCTTTTGAATAGCCGAGGCGAAGCGTAGCGTAGCCGAGGGTATTTAAAAACTCCGAGCACCTGAAAGAGCTTTCGTAGCGTGTAATGTATTAAACTTTTTCATTCTCCCCTTGCCATATTGAACCACGGATTAAGAAGAAATGAGTAAAATTATACGATTCAGTGATAACAATGGAATTATTATAAGGTGCCATGTTTTTAACATTACCATAGTAACGATAGTTTTAAATTATTAATTTATGACACTGTCAAGTCTAAAACTCTGTACCGCTATAATAATTTTAGAATCTTTGATCGTAGTTTAGTTCAAAATGAATTTCATTCAAGAAGCTGCAAATTCCAGTAAATCTTTCTGGAACATACACTAATTATTATTTTTATGTTCCAGAAAGATTTACTGGAATTTTTTATTGCAGTTTTACATTTAATTGTCCATCTAAATAAACGTTAATCAAACTGACATTTCTACTTTTTTGTCCAGGCCACGAAAGTTTTTCATAGCTAGCAATTTAACCACCTAGCAAGTAGCAACCTATCACCTAGGATGTTTTACTTTCGCTTTCGGTTGCCTTATCAAGACAGAAAGTTACACTTTCGTAAAGGGGAGAATGAAAAAATATTTTTAGCACGACACCCGGTATAACCGGAAGTGGACACGAACTTCTTTATTTTAAATGACACGGTGCGGTTTTTTTTATGGATTCATGTTCTTCATCAAAAACTAAGTCTTTAGTAAAACAACATAATATCGATTTTCAATTGTTTTTGAGTTATTTGGATTTTTATGAATTTTTTGACACTTTCAGAGTCTCACTAAAACCGTGTTATCTACGAAACTGTATGACATAAATTGATGAAATAAATTTTAGCTCACTAAAAAATTAACAAGTTATCATACAAAATTCGAGAAATCAAAAGAAACGCGCAAAAAGTGATTGAAAATGACTTTTGAAATTGCGAATTTTACAATAAAAAAAATCATTTTTTCAATTAGCACCCTGTATATTTTTTTTATTTCATTAGATTGGCAAAAAAAAACTAAGCAAAATCGATGTGCATGATAAGGGTCAAATAACAGAACGTGTGTTACGGAAACTAAAAAAAACCTAAATAATTAATAAAAAATCTTTTCCAGAAAACTTAATGTTCTCATTTGTCTAATAAAAAAAATAAAAATTTAAAACAAGAATTACAGTAACAAACAACCAATAAGTATTGAAAAAAATAAATAAAAAATATGACAAATTCACAAGAAATGCTCAAAATGTTGCCCGCTAGATCGAACACATTGCTCAAGACGTCTAGTAACAGCTCTGTTTGTAGCTTTTTGGATTTCTTGTGCAGAAAGTGCAGAAAACAGATTACATGTCCCTATTTTAACTTTTAAAGAGGTATCCTATTATGGATTTGAAATGTTTATACAGGGTGGTGAAAATTATCAGATTTTTCATCACCCGCCTTTGTAAACATTTCAACTATACAGTAGGATACCAGATGAAATAAAAGTTAAAATAGGGACATGTAATCCGTTTTCTGATATCTTGAGCCGTTTTTGTTGGAAATGGCTTTAAAGTTGGAAACTCGTGATTTTCACTTGTTTATAACTCATAGCCTACTCAATTTAAACTGCAACTATAAGTATCTTTGTTATCACATTTTCTCAGACAATCTGAAAATGCAATAATGTATGGGGTGTCCAATTTAAAAAAACAAAGATGACACACTTCCTTTCTCCATTTTTAAATGTGCCGCCATCTTGGTAATATTTCATTTCGACTCGTTATTATGTATGTTGCCTAAATTCCAAATTTCAGATTCCTAGATCAACTAGAAGTCGCACTTTTTCTAATGGACGCGATAAAAGAATCACCCTGTATATGCTTCAAAAACTCAATTTCTACGATAAGGACGCCGAGATTTATATTTGGATCTATTATTCACAGTGTTATCAAATTCCAGAGAATTCTTATCCTTGTCATTCTTCTTATCATCCTGTTGTTGAAAATAAATTAGAATAAATCGAATAATGTTCTAGACTAGACGTTTCTTATTGTCAATTCTTCCTGAAACGAATACATACAAATAACATTGTCTCAAAAATATAATATACTCATCAGAGCAGAAGAGCACTTTTTAAAGGGGGAGTAAGTGCATTGGAGCACCCCACAAGCTGTAGAATATGATAAACTGATAGGACTGGCAGAATAATCGCCATGTGAACTCGGAAGGAGGGTAGGATCGTAATGTGTGCCATATGTGCGAATAACGAAGGGTGAAGGCACGTTTCAAACACAGTTGAACAATAACACTTAAACTTTTTAAACGAGATTTAAAATAATTATTTTTTCTACCTACATCTTGACCGATTAATTAATTATTGTAATTCTAATTATTGATTCTAACTCTCATTGATTGATGAATATGTTTTTATACTATCAGTCAATGACAATAAGTTGATAAAAACATGCCCTTTGATGGCGACTATGCTTATGCTGACGAATAACATTCTTTTTAGATAGGTATTATTATACAGGGTGCACCATATATCCTTCTCTATATTGCTATCTCCTAACGCTAACAGATACAGGGTCGGTTAAACAAGTCCAAAGGAGCGCAATTTTGTGGCCATCTCGAATCCGTCGAGACATACAAGATATCTGTCACCGTTCCTGAAATATCCTGAAAAAACTGAAAAATCGAAATTTCTTATTTTTTCCATATCTTTTTTATTATTGGAGATTAATAAATAATTTTTTGTGGGCTTACATAAGTCGGCAAGAGCTACCATCTGACATTTCAAAAATTTTCAAAGCCGACTAGATCGCAGAATTTTCATAGCCAACTTTCGTTTTTCTTATGGCCACCATATTGTTTTTTTATGTTCTTCGGTATAAAAAAAATCATAAAAACCAAAAATTGTTAAACTTAAAAAAATAAATTTAAAAAATTTTTATTCCTCTTTTTTCTTTACAATAAAGACACTTTTTAGACCGAATTTCATAGATAAATTAAAAAACCATAAGGCAGGCACTATTTCGGCGTATTTTACAAATGTTGACGTTTTTCGACGATTTTTTTAGGTTTTTCTTTGAAAAAAGAAAAAGAAAAATTTGAAATTTTTTTTTGAAGTTTATTAATTTTTGGTTTCCATTATTTTTTTCAAATCGAACGATATAAAAAAATAATATGGCGGCCATAGGAAAAACGAAAGTTGACTGTGAAAACTCTGGATCTAGTAGGCCTTGAAAATTTTTGAAATGTCAGATGGATAGCTCTTAACGGCTTATGTAAGCCTACAAAAAATTATTTATTAATTTCCAATAATAAAAAAGATATGACGAAAATTGGAAATCTCGATTTTTCAGTTTTTTCAGGATATTTCAGGAACGGTCACAGATATCTTGCATGTTTTGACGAATTCGAGATGGCCACATAAATGCGCATCTTTTCTCTAATTTACCCGACCCTGTATCTATATTAGCGTTCAAGCGTTCATGAGATAGCAATATAGAGAAGGATACATGGTGCACCCTGTAGTATCAATAAATCTAATTTTTATTAACATAAGAGCTCCTAAGGTGAACCGTCGCAATAATACTTGTTGAAAATATAATAATAAATAATAAAATACTTTCTTGAGTGAGATTCTATGATACTATTACAGTGCCTTTACGGCCCTTACAATAAGAGCAGGTCGAAGTTATATCGTAGCTTGACATTTCGACAGGCTCCAATAACAAACAACAATCTCTAATTGCAAAACTTCCAAATTACAAATTCTTATTGTTGGAATAGGATGCCCGTTAAGAAATTTTCTGAAAAACTTTTTCCTCCAACCATATGCGAGCAAACTATTGTAAAATACCGCAGAGAGTCGTGAAGTTGAGAATGTCCGCCTTAAAAGACACGTTCACTCAAACTTCGGTTTTATGTGGATCCTCGGAGGGCTCGTTTACGAGATAACCATTCCAGGCAGGAATTCAGTGTTCTCCTTCGGTCGTGGTTTGCATGATCTCGCTCTTGTTATCTGCTTACCATTATGCCATTTGCTCCTATTGTCTCGTCCTTACGTTATTATTATTTATGGGACCTTTTTCTGTCTTCGGGGCTGTTAAGTTTATTTCAAGACTGTCGGGGGACTTATTTATAATTAGTAATCTGCCTTGATCTTGGAAAAATGTTTCCCAGTTTAGTTTGAATTATTTATTTATTTATATTTTATTTATGAAATAACAGTGGCGTCTCATCTCATACCCATATGCCATGCAAGCCGGAATATGTCAATCAATAATGTCATTATTGTCAGTATCAATTAACGTAAATTAATTTATGCCATATATGGCTATAAAACAATTAAACATAACATGACAGTTGACTATATATTAATTGATTGACGTGGTCGTATCAATTAAGGCTGCGTTCAGATTAAAATTAAATCACTTTTGTAACTTAAACTCGATTGATTGATTTCATGCGTTTCTTTCTACATATTATTTACATGGAAGAAAATATAAAAATACATATACATCTCAACAGTACCCAATGGTATTTGTTTGAACAACAATGTTATGAATGATTCTTTCCATTTGCAACGAGATCCATGTACACAAGAATAATTTGTCAGTAAACTTGCTAAGCTACTTATCTTGCCTGGACGTAAGCCTTAATGCAAGAGTAATATGGGCTATAAATCTAGCTCAGAGCCATTCAACATCAGCAGTGACTTTGCGACTCACGCTTCACTCTCTTGTCCTGCTGCTCTTGATGACCCAAAGACAAGACGACAAGCGGCTAAGCCTACAGAGAGGACACAGAATCCTTTAATAAAAAGGATGGCCCGGCTGCGTTATTGTGTACTGTCTTCTCTGAGAAATATAACGTCGAGTTAAGTCTGTTGACGATGTTCTTATAGTTGATTTTAGAGATCTTAAAAATGAATCAAAAAATGAAAAAATAACAATAATCTTCACATTTTAGCACTTCTGAATTTAGAAGCTTTAAATTCGCGACATATACGATGATCTACCTACTTAAACTGCACACATATCTCTGAGACATGCATGCATGGTTCGTTGGAAGCTGGAGCATATCCAGAGCAATTTAACTTTACAGGTTGAGGCACACAGTACACGTAGAGATGATACGTACACCTACCCACCCACCGACATGCACAAAGCATATTTACTTAAGCTGAAAATATATTCAAGAAATCCCGAGTTCATTTTTGAGGATAAATAGATCATGTAATGTGGAGCTTAGTAGAGCGTAGTTTAGGAAAATCAGTTTCCGTAGGAAAATAAAGTACTTACTTTACATGCGGGCGTGTAAAAGAGTCTCCCGATGAATTATAACTTTTGATACAAATTTTATTTCATTACACGTCAGCCTGTAGATGCTTATTTAGAAGTTACTCTGCGGCGGAGCAAATCCAGAACGTGATCATCTTAACATTTCCGGAAAACTGTCCACATAAATGTGAACAGAAACAACAAAAATGTTGACTGATGGAACAGCGACTTAGAAAAACGAAGAAAAGAAGTTCGACGACTCTTCAATCGAGCTAATTAAGGAGGCGGGTAACTGGGAAAATTATAAACTTACTCTAATAACGGAATACAATAATAAGGAGATCAGATGATCTAAAACAGAGTCTAGGAGGAGGTTCTGCGAGAGCATCAGTGATCTGCCTAGCAGTAACAGAATCCACAATAAGATACTCTCAAGAAATCCGGAATACACGCTTGGTTCGATGAAACGACTTCATTGCTCTTACACTGACTCAATCAAAGAAACGCTAGAGACTAGAGATATTAAGAGGTACTCACTTCCCAGGGTGTGATCCTCGACCGCCCCCAACCGGAGGACGACAAAAACGACCCCAAAAACTTCAGGCCCGCGAGGGGGTGTCCTCAGGGAGGGACATGTAAAAGAATCTGTGAAAAAACATTATGGGGAATAAGAATGAAACAAATATATGCTGGCTCGAAGAAGAGAGTTTTCTCGAGCCTGGACGCGACAACTTCCCAAGACGAAATTTAAGCCATAAATTGTGCGCAGATGCAGGAAAAGATGCACTGCTAACGATTATCAATAAAGATATTTTAAGAAGGTCCATCAGCGGCTATAAGAGCCCTTAGCTCCAACCACTGCAAGTCCAAGTTGGTTTGGAACTGTCAACTAACCTTGAATGCTCTTCTAGCAAAGAGCAACGAAGTAACTCTGATCTGGATTCCGGGCCATGTCGCATACGAAGAGTACGAACTTGTCGACTCTCTGGCTAGAAAAGGTGCCGAATTCTAATTTATCGGACCAGAACCAGCATTTATTGCCATAGCACAGAATATTGCCAAAACAACAATAATACGCAACTGAGCTAAGAGGGAAGTCCTCCAGCACATCAAAACTTACCAAGATTGGACCAAGAAGGCTTTTAAACAGGGCACGTCGAAAATAGTATATTGTGAAACAAGTGCGGAAAAGAGAAAATTTCTCACGAGTGTGAAACAATTGTGACACGAGACGAAGTAGAGTGTCACAATTCACACGAGTGTGAAATTTCTTTTCAGCACGTGCTTCACACAGTACTTTTCCTACGACCACAATTTAACAGATTAATTATTTAACAAATTTAACACATAAATTATTTTTTCTGACAATGCTCTGCTTTTATGACCTTTTCTCCAATTTATGAAATGTTTATAAGCAGATTCGTATTTTCTCTCGAAACTACAGGTAGCAAATTCAAAGAACACAAACCTGCTTGTTTTCTGACTTCAGGTGGTGTATTTTCTGCTTCAGATTCAGAGGAATTACAATCCATTATAATGATAGGTACCTAACTAAAGTTTATTTTTTCAGACTACCTACCTAGGTAGGTATTATTTTCAATTCTACCAATGACTTTTTATTATTACTATTATATACTGTAAAATCATTGAATTCTACGGACAATATTATTATTATTTATTATTAGACTCCGTATAAACTAAAAATAAGTGACGTGAGCGTGGAGACGTGGTAGATAATAACAATGATTTAAGAGAGGTTAGTATATCATTGATATGCAACTTCTACACAACGCAGGCGCTGTGCGTCGTCGATGGAAGTTAGTAGAGGTGTGCGAGTTATTTTCACGATCACGTTCGTGAATTTGATTTGAACGCTACGAATGCTGTTATTAGCGATCAACTCGTAAATTTTAATAATTACTGCCACAAGAGAATAATGAGTATATTTTATAGTCTTGTCGGGTTCTATGTTATCCCATTTGTGTTTATTTTATTACCTTGAAGCTTTAAATGAATAGTTATTCCATTAACAATAAGTAAGAGTTGAGTTCTCAGTTACCGTCCATCACTATTGTTTACATTAAAACTGTACGGAAACGATTTTTGGCTATGAGTTATGTCACTTTGTCGCACAGTTTTGGATACGCGAGAAATCTGCTAGTTTGCGCACAAAAAACGATGCGCAAAGTAGTGTTTTGTATAGTTGTCGTAGGAAAAAAGAAAAAAGGATTAAAGAACTATTGGAGCTTAACAGGAAAGAACTGAAAGTCTTAGTAGGCCTATATACTGGGCACTGCAAGCTAAACCATCATCTGAACAGGATGACGTATTGTCACACAAACCATAACACCCTGTTAACGTGTCGGGGTTAAATTATTTTCGATTATTCATTTTACTGAGATAAATTTCTTGTTATATCATTACACCTTCTCCTCCAAGGGTAAAACAAAAACGGAGCTACAAGTTCCAGTTTTTCGTCCAAGACACTCTGACATAGAATTTCATTTGTCAGAATTCTTGGCAAAACGAATGGGCGCCATAATTGAGTCGTTGATGCCGTTATAGTGAATTGTTTAGGGTTGCAGTAAAAAAAGTAAATTTTAAAGAAACTTTGATCTCTTAATAAAGGAATATTTACATGAATATTTTATCATCGTCTGTTTACACAAGAATGTACAAAAAGACTAATAGAAGCAACAACGAACGTATCTTTCAATCGTTATGAAGTAGAAAGTTCAAAGCAAAATAGTTCCCAATAAAACCAAAGCGTATATAGTCTTTCCAAGCTACCATCATACTCTGTGAGCGAATTTCTGTCTTTAGAGCTGAATAGTTCTGTCTCATGTACTTTCAAAGAGTCCGCTATCAGAAGAGAGGGTACAAATACTGAAATACTTCCTGATCTGAGACCTTATTTAAAATCCAAGGGAAAATATGTAAAGTTCCAACATTGATTCGAGGAGCAGAATCGACTGTGGAACTAATTTGCATTCCTGGAAGCCCCGGAGCTATTACAGAGATAATCTCGGCGTCTTCTTAGTTGAGAGTAAGAATATTTAAACCGGGCTAATGCAGATTCGTGTATTTCTGTGGTACACAATGGCTGAGTAATTCATTTACCGTAGTTTCTATAGTTACCTGTAATTATAATAATACAAAACTTGAAGCAACTATTTTCCGGCTCACGTTCTCAAGCTTCTACGAAGCGCAAGACTTGATCCTAATAAATGCATGCATGGAATGAAAAGGGCTGCAGGGTGTTTTTTTTTTTAATTTAACTTATAAGAAAGTAATTTTGGCTTGTCTATGATTGCTGCCAATATGGCAGAATGAAATAATTATATCAGTCATGACAAAAATTTATTAACCACCCTGTAAAATTATTCAAGTCAACCTAAATATTTTATTCATATAAAATACAATATAAGTATAAGTAACCTCTTTGTTTGTTATTTCCGGGGGCTTCCGCCAGCGACTTCGTTCAACCTTCTCCTCTCAAATCCAGCTTCATTCCAGCAACTTCAGACAAAAACTGTCCTATAGGCTCAACGACCTCCATAATCCATTTACCTGTAATTCCGGCTCACGAGAATCGAACAAAAGGGCATCATTGTTCCAGGATTCGAATATAACTGAGCAAAGGACTAGAGGATCGAGCGGTCCAGATAAATTATCAATATCCTAGTAATTCCATAGTGACCGGTTTCGGCGGTAAATTACTGTAATTGGGCCGGGCTTTGATTGGTTCTGCGGGCGGAGTGGCCAAGTTGCAGCTTCCGGGCGACTCCTTAGCAGGAACAGCTCGCCTGAAAAGGAGAGGAACCCGGAAATGAGCCGCGTCGGATAAAACTCCCAATCTGAATTTGCTCCTCTCGTGCTCTTTAAATGCTGTTGTGGTATGGATCGACTATAATGTGCGTGAGGATTACTTTCTTTTTCTTCACATTGAAAAACCGACCAGAATCTATAACGTCACAAAAATTTATAAAACTATATTGTATGCGTAAATATCTAAAATGATTATTCCCGACTGTATAAAATATGATAGCATTACAAGAAAAGGCAAGTCAAATGCCATCATGATTTCTTTGGAGATGCCGGACAATAATAATAGTACTTTGAGGCAAGTGTAGGTATTACCTGAACATACAAATTCGGTTCGAAGACAACTGTAATTATTTTTGGTCCTTCGAGTCAGATTTATGTTTGGGAGTTTTCGATCCGGCTCTAAGGACCAAATATATTATCATGATTGTATAGCTTGTAGCTTATACTTAATTGAACAAATATTTTGAAAACGTCACATTTTATTTTTGAACTTATATTTAATTTACATAATAATTTTTGATCCTTTGAGCCGGATATATAATTTGCGTGGTGATTTAAATTCCAGACCGAACCACCAAAAATCTTGCGATATTTTTTGCTATGTTTGCGGAATCATTATTTTTCAGTAGGTACAGTTACTTAAATAATAATTAAAGAATCGCAAGTCATCAGCAAAGAAGGTATTTTCGATTGTTACGAAATCAGAGTGACTGGAATACCTTGCAGTATTATTACCGCATAAAATTCCCAATTATACGGAGTCAGATTTCAATTCACTTCGGTAGAAACAATAATCCAAAGGTATTTACACAGATGTTGAAATTGCCTAATGCGCCCTAAATAATGAAGATGTTTAATTACCGATTCAATTGGGTGTGCGATATTGGGCTAATTCTAACAAGATTCCACTCCCTAATTTGTGGGAAATTACAATATTGGAGAACTAGTTAACCAATTGGATAATTATCTCGGCCGCATCTTTGTCGGTTTCCAGTCTAAGTTAAAATAACAGTTTTGTTTTTGTTATAATCTGCTGCAAGCTGCAACTTCTGTGGAGATTTTTGTTCAATTAAAATCGACTTTGCAGAGTCACAGAACATCTTCGGAAATGTAGTAGCTCTAATTTCGCCTGTTATTAACCAAGTTCAAGGCCCTATAAAAAACTTATTAGAAAAAGATGAAAAATAAGAATTTCGCCTTCAACATAAGAATGATCGTTAAAAGTAAATATCGATTTTGCATGCTAGTAATGTCGGAGGTAACGCGAGAGGCTTTAAATCGTGAACTAACAGAGCATATGATTCGTCTGGTTTGGTGTAAAATATGTCACTTGATGAAGTTTTCATATTCATGCACGTGTTTGTATCATAAATCAGAGAAAAATCCAATTCCAACAACACACGTTAAGAATCTTCTCTGACAGCGACGTCTTACTATAATGGCGCTCTCATTTTAAATTCATAGCGAGGCCTAGGAGATGCTCAAAATAATGCCCTTCACGAAATTCAGACCTGCTTTGAAAATTAACTTATCCCCATTGACTTGAATGATCATCTTTAATATTTAGGAAAATTAAAGAAATACGTGAAAAATAACTTCACAGCTTTCCAAGTCATGAAAAGTTAGAATAACGCGAAGGAGGCATGAGGTAACGAACTCTTCAAGACAATCGTTTCAATGAAATCGGCGCAAAAAACGGTAACCGCGTGAAAGCGACTTTTCTTGGGTATCTCAAATACAGCTACAGGGACTATATCAATTTACGGAGATCATAGAACTCTTCACAATCTAAAGAGTCTAAGGAGAGATTGTCACCAAAATCGTGGATACAAAATTTCTCGAATATTAAAAAAATCACTTTGGGGTTTTCAAAATTTTTGTCGTTAGTAATGCAAAATGACAAAATCAATTCCAGTTCTGAAATTGTCATGGTTCAATTCACCCTGGTTAGAATTTTCAGAGCCGGTTAAAAAATAAAATTTGAGCAAAATCATTTCTCTTCTACTCGGTCTAATTTTGTGATCAAGAAACGTTTAATACTCGGGCCATCGTTCGTCGATAGCTTTTAACTCAACCTCTTCCCAAGAAAGGCAAAAAGACCATACCAAACAACTACCGGCCAGTGACACAGTAATTTATCTCAGTAAGCTCTCAGTATAATATCTGAGATCATACTTGGAAGGAGCTAATGTAATCGGAGACCGCCAGTATGGCTTCTTCAAACAGATATCAACTGGAGACCTCCTCACCTATGTAACGGAACTGTGGAGCAGCGCAGTCGAACACCATGGTGAGTCTCGAGTGGTTGCGCTTGGTATCTCTAGGGCTTTCGATCGTGTCTAGCATGGGAGATTGTTGGCTAAACTGCAGACTTACGGCATGCCTGACTGCCTGAGAATTTCTGATTATTGCTTGTGAGGTATCTCGAAGATCGCTCCTTACAGGCGACCGTCGATGGAGTTTGTGTACCTCAGGGATCCATTTCATCTCCGACTCTCTTTCTTATAATACATGTATATTAACGATCTGCTCGAAACAACAAAAAAGGCAGTATACCTCTTTGCCAATGACAGAGTTCACGTATATTTTCCTATACCTTAGATGCAGGAACATCTGTTATCGAAGCTCATACTCGCAGAGATCAAATAGTTTCCGTAATAGTTGCCTCAAGATATTCTAGCTTGGGGCGATAGAAACCAAGTTCAATTTAATGTTGGGAAAACCTTGGCAGTCATCTTCTCCAAAAAGGCTACCGTTTTGGGGCAAGATTACGGTGATGGTGTGACACTCGCTTACTCCACCGTCATCTTCTCGTTTACTTGAAGTGAGCCTCGGAGCGAACATGTCTTGGCATGACAATGTTGCAGGTCTGGCGAAGAGTGCTTCTCAAAAACTTGGAACACTCTTCCGCACGAAGCAATTTTATACACCTCAGCGCTTCTCCTCTTATACAAGGCTTAAATACGACCATTACTTGGAGTACTGCTCACATGTTTGGAGCTCAGCTCCTAAACATACTCTAGATTAAGATTTCATTCAAAAAAGAGCTGGGAGATCTTGCAGGGGGATATTTTTGTGTACTACTGCTGTGTCATTTCCTGATAGCCCGGAGACCTAGCACTGTGGTCATGTATTTGGTGTGTCTACATTATTTCTGTCAACTCGCTCTTGCTCTTATGTCAACTCCTAGCTACAATGAGCAAGTGTGTGAACTTTGGTCTCGTTGGGAAGCGTAGCAGCCTGCAGTGCAGTGTAATATTTGTCAGATATCCTTACATCACACTTGTATGGGCTTTTCTGAGAGCGAAGTAATGATGACTCGAGCGAAGTCAAAGTGTATTAAGGTTGTGTGCAATTCCTGTAATGGCAATATGT
The DNA here is from genome assembly GCA_910589415.1 of Malachius bipustulatus. Taxonomy (NCBI): domain Eukaryota; kingdom Metazoa; phylum Arthropoda; class Insecta; order Coleoptera; family Melyridae; genus Malachius; species Malachius bipustulatus. The sequence continues at coordinate 32,593,421 of OU342634.1, read as the reverse complement.
CACGTTATAAGGACTTGAAGGTTCTTATCAAAAGTTTGCAACAGTTCCTTGGATTATAAAGATTTTGATTCTTAAATGGCTGATATAAGGTCAACCATATCCCAAAGGAACTCAGACATCTTTCAGGTCACTCAGGAGGTTTTTGAGCAACAAAAAGTACCAATAATTGATTGTCGTTAAGCTACCGGAGCTGCCAAATTCTCTCTCCAAGGAACAGTGTCTCTTTTAGGATGAGTTGACTACCCTGAAAACTTTTTGAAGTTTTTAAGCTTCCGTCTAGATTATCAGTATCCTCCTAGAGGGTTATCACAATATTCTGCTTTTCACTATTCAACTGGAGGTTGTCATAAAAATGCCGGTTATGAAAATGATGTAGAACTAAATTGAAAAATTGCCTATTAAATGATGAGCAGCTCTTACACGCTATTCTTCATAATCCTGCGAAACTTTTCGTTACCAAATTCCTAGAGCGTTTCTCTAATCGAGTCGTTGTTTTTCATCGCGGTCCTAAGCAAATTTATGAGTATTAGACCGGAAGGGATGACGGTACAGTTAAAAATTAATCACCCTATAGATTACCCTCCCTAGTTATATTTCTGGCATTGTTTGTTCCATAAAAACGTAAAGTTTTAATTCTGAAAGCTTAAAGCTGCACTCTCCAGAACATCGGAGTTTTTGAGAAAAGCTATATTTACTTGAACTACAGCAACAAAAGTTTACGGAAACGGGAAATGGGATACTTGAAAGATAAGTTCACAAAGAGCTTCTGTATCGGAACTGGAGAAAAATCCAAACGTTAATGGCAGTAAACGCAAGATAATGGCCTTCACAAATTTATTTTATCCTCTTCTCTTTTTTTCTCGAGTTATACTACTGAATAATTAACCGGCTTGGCATCTCTGGGAGTTGCTAAATATGCCCTTTTGGTTATCTGTCTCCGAGATTCCTGATTTGTTAATGCGACCGTATTCCCTTTAGAGCGTCTTTAATGATCAGAATATTTTACATCTCTAATAATACAATTTTATCTAAAACATATTTCTCTACGACTATTGAATAAAACATTCGTTATCCTGCTGATTTCAGTTTGATAATCACGTTTTTTTTTATTTTTTTTCAAAATAAACGAGAAATCACGAGTGAAAGCCAATCACAACTGAACAGATAAAGAGCTGTTATACGCTTTATGATGGTTTCACATAAAATCGTAGAGAAAATAGCGTCGTTTACTCGCGAATAATGGCTATTTTATTACTCACTTACGCCAAGTAACAGAGCTTGAAAATAAAAAATAGTAACGCGCCAGTACCATATCACACCCAGATCGAAACTCAGTTTTTTTGGGGTTTTCTCCTTTAATAATTAACCGATCGCGTTGTTTCAGCTCCCATATTCTTCGTATTTTAATTCTCTACAATTCGTTTATTGGAAGAATTCACATTACTATATGAGTTTTTTTTATAAGCAAAAATACAAATAAAATGTGGTTTTTTGCATTAAATGGCCAATAAAAAAAGAAAATGGTAAACTCGAGTTCTCCGGCGGTATTCCGTTACTAGAAAAAACCTCAATTTGCTTGATCTAACTAGGATGATTCTAACACTGCCTGAATAATAGACATAATCTTCCCCTTGTTGAAGAATGGTAGACAAATATTCTTGATATGCAGGGTGCACCATGTATCCTTCTCTATATTGCTATCTCCTGGACGCTAAGAGATACAGGGTCGGTCAAATTAGAGAAAAGATGCGCAGTTTTGTGGTCATCTCGAATTTGTCAAAACATGCAAGATATCTGTGACCGTTCCTGAAATATCCTGAAAAAACCGAAAAATCGAGATTTCTTATTTTCGTCATATCTTTTTTATTACTGGAAATTAATAAATAATTTTTTGTAGGCTTACATAAGCCGTTAAGAGCTATCCATCTGATATTTAAAAAATTTTCAAGGCCTACTAGATCCAAGAGTTTTCACAGTCAACTTTCGTTTTTCTTATGGCCGCCATATTATTTTTTTATGTCGTTCGATATGAAAAAAATAATGGAAACCAAAAATTAATAAACATAAAAAATTTTTTTTTTTAATTTTTATTCTTCTTTTTTCAAAGAAAAATCTAAAAAAAATCGTAGAAAAACGTCAACATTTGTAAAATACGCCGAAATAGTGCTTGCCTTATGTTTTTTTAATTTCTCTATGATATTCGGTCTAAAAATGTGTCTTTTTGTGAAGAAAAAAGAAGAATGAAAATTTTTTAAATTTATTTTTTGAAGTTTAACAATTTTTAGTTTTTATGATTTTTTTTTATATCGAACAACATAAAAAACAATATGGTGGCTATTAGAAAAACGAAAGTTAACTATGAAAATTCTGGGATCTAGTCGGCTTTGAAAATTTTTGAAATGTCAGATGGGCAGCTTGCTGACTTATGTGAGCCCACAAAAAATTATTCATTAATCTCCAATAATAAAAAAGATATGGAAAAAATCAGAAATCTCGATTTTTCAGTTTTTTCAGGATATTTCAGGAACGGTCACAGATATCTTATATGTCTCGACGGAATCGAGATGGCCACAAAATTGCGCTCCTTTAGATTTGTTTAACCGACCCTGTACTGTTAGCGTTAGGAGATAGCAATATAGAGAAGGATACATGGTGCACCCTGTTTGTATGTGTATAGGTAGGTAGTTATATTTTATCAAGACATCGAATCAAATCACCGCTCGATTTATCGTTGCTTGAAGTTCTCTTGATTGAAAGTAAATTCCACCGCGTTTCAAAAACAGTTTCAAACCTCAACTCTCAAACTTGGAATTGCTTTTAAGATTTTGATCCTGCCTCTAGTCGTTCATCTTGTATGACTATCCTAGAAAAACTCTCTTTCAAATCGCTGCTTAATTCATTTAAAATCTCGATGATCATGATAAACGAGATCTCGTCTATCGATTCTGTCATAATAGGTGTAATGTAATGAATAGATTAGTTAATTATTTAACGAGGTAAACACCAGCATCAACTCGAATGAAATGTACTATATTCGAGTATCTTTAATATGGGTACCTTCAAGAACAATTTGTTGTAACCCTTTCTGGCTCTTCATACCTAAGTATGGAAACTCAATTACAACTTGGCTTTTAAGGTAGCACGCAAGTTATATAAGATTTCATAGCGAAATATAACAGCGCGTCAGGAACAGGACGTGAGTTTGAGGGAGAAGGAGTCCGGGATAACATGCCTGCTCTAACGGATAATAGAGGCGTCCAACACCCGGGACGTCAGGAGTGATTTCTCTCGGGATTAACAAATATTGCTGCAGAAACAATGCCTTCTGTCAGTTATAAATCAAATAGATGTGATGAAGAAACAATGTTCAAATCGATGAAAGGTGGTTTTTATTGAAACACAAGATAGCTGTGAAACATTTACTCACCTGTCATAAAGCCTTTATGATTGCATAATTATTTATAGCGAATTTGATGAAAGTAATAATATGAATGGAGATCATAAAAATTGCTTACAGTTTTTTTTTTGTGCTGATTGAGGGATGCCAGAAATTTTGTACTTTGTGTTTTTCGTAGAGTTATGTAATGAAAAATTATATTAAAGAACTGGCTCCGTAATAACTAAATAACGCATGCCAAAGTAGCGCTTGAAAAAATATCTCGTAAAGAAATAGCAGGCAAAAAAATGACCTGTGTGAAAATGCGCATCTGTAAAAAATAGCACCAAAATAATAAAAAATCCAACATCTCACCTTTCTCCTTTTCTCACACATGATTAGATGAAGGTTTCTCAGGAAGGTTGCCTCTTCTAAACACTTCCACCACTTTCTATCGTCGATTGTGCTGGGCTAAAATTGTTGTTGCACTACTGGCTATATTAATTCTAACCTGACCAGGACCTGTATCTTGCATGAAACGACTATAGAAAGTTGAAAGTGACAATCTTACTAAAAGAAGCCTCCGCTGAATCGAGTGTAGGAGGTAAGATAGTGAATAAAAAAGAAAAAAATTGTTGTGCACTTTATTGACTGACGCGTATTTTCACACTCACTTCTTCTTCATTTACGTTATTTCATCGCGTGTAATTTTTTAATGCCCTGTTTTGTCGCTCCGCTATTTTGTCGGGCGTTATTTTGCTGCGGGCTGTTTTGTCGAAGCCCTATTTGACACGCTATTTTGTCATTTTTTCTCATCATTTGCACGCATTTTCCAAACTCACGTTTTTCACACTATTTAAGACGCTTTTTAAGACAAATGCTATTTAAGACACGCGGTTTTGTCACGCGCTTTTATGCTACGTCATTTTGTCGCGCTTTTTTGTCACGCGTTATGTTATCATAGAGGCTACTTGCACACGGAGCGTAAAGCCTCGCATGGAATGACGATGGGAAGTTAGAAGTGACAATCTTACTAAGAAGTCTATGCCGCAGGAGAAGATGGTGGATTAAAAAGAATACGACGAATATATAAAACGACACCTGACGACATGGCACGTCGTCGGGTACAAGTGGGAACCAGACTCAGGGTGAAATCCCCCCGCAATTTTGTCGGATTCTCGCGTTGTCGCTGTCGTCGGGTGTCGTACAAGTGAGAACCGGCCTCAAAGCGTAATTCTTCCCAGACGAGCTTTCCGCACACGCAATTTTGTTTCATGCTAATTGACGCGCTGTTTTCAAGCATTATTGTGCTCTGCACCTTTTTCCATGTTGCCAAAGCGCTATTGAAGATGAGCTGTTTTGTCAAGCGTTATGTTATCAGACCCCAATTGCTCACGTAGCGTAAACACGCACATGACATGACGTTAGGAAGTCTGAAGTGACAATTTTACTAAGAAGTCTACGACGAATCGAGTGTGTAAAAATTTGTATTTTGCCCTTATTTTTGTTATCGGCTGCTATTTTGTTGCAGACTGTCCGATCAAGCGCTAATTGATGCGCTGTTTTATCACCGTCTATTCTGCTGCGCTATTTTGTCGTGTGCTATTTTGTAGAGGCGCTTATTAAGATGTACAGTTTTGTCGAGCATTTTGTTATCAGGGACTACTTGCTGTGTAAAAATTGCTATTATGCGCTTATTTCCAGACCACGCTTTTATGTTGCTATATTCTTTGTCGGCTGTGGTTTTATGGCAGACTGTCCGATCAAAGCCCTTATCGATGCGCTGTTTTATCACCGTCTATTCTGCTGCGCTATTTTGTCGTGTGCTATTTTGTAAAGGCGCTTATTAAGATGTACAGTTTTGTCGAGCATTTTGTTATCAGGGACTACTTGCTGTGTAAAAATTGCTATTATGCGCTTATTTCCAGACCACGCTTTTATGTTGCTATATTCTTTGTCGGCTGTGGTTTTATGGCAGACTGTCCGATCAAAGCCCTTATCGATGCGCTGTTTTATCACCGTCTATTCTGCTGCGCTATTTTGTCGTGTGCTATTTTGTAAAGGCGCTTATTAAGATGTACAGTTTTGTCGAGCATTTTGTTATCAGGGACTACTTGCTGTGTAAAAATTGCTATTATGCGCTTATTTCCAGACCACGCTTTTATGTTGCTTTATTCTTTGTCGGCTGTGGTTTTGTTGCAGACTGTCCGATCAAAGCCCTTATTGATGCGCTGTTTTATCACCGTCTATTTTGCTGCGCTATTTTGTCGTGTGCTATTTTGTAAAAGCGCTTATTAAGATGTGCTGTTTTGTAGAGCCTTTTGTTATCAGGCGCTACTTACTGTGTAAAAATTGCTGTTGTGCGCTTATTTCCAGACCACGCTTTTTGTTGCTTCGTTATTTGTCGGCGGCTATTTTGTTGCAGACTGTCTGATCGAAACCCTAATTGATGCGCTGTTTTATCACCGTGTCTATTCTGCTGCGCTATTTTGTCATGTGCTATTTTGTCAAAACACAGTTTCGAATCGAGTGTAGGAGAAGAGGATGATGGAATAAAAAATATATTATGGCACGCTTATTTTTTCCAAACTCACCTTTTTCACGCACGACATTTTGTCGCATCCTTTTGTCACGTGCTATTTTGTTCCGCTATTTTGTCACCCGTTTTCTTGTCATGCGCTATTTACCTAAAGAACCTAACGACTCGCTGGCTCCAGGTTATTGTGATTGTTGCGCTTTTTTCCTTCATCAAATATTTTCAAATGCGGAAATTCAGCAGTAACTTTTATTAAAAATTGTCTAATAAGAGAAAACCGCAAGAAGAATGATAAATGTAGATAGATGTACCGTTTAAGAAGTAATCAAAATGCAGATGCCATAGCATAACCTACGACGTCCTAATTTCATTTTACTATTGTCCTCTGTATCTACATATACTTACATAGAGCGTAATAAAATGAAACCGCTGTAAAACTTCCGCATATATCGTGAATACGTTATGCTTCCAAATGTAATAAAATACGGTCCCGGGATAAAATACAAGCACTCGCAGTGCAGAGACAGAAAGCACACCGCATCCTTTCCTAAGAATTGCATTTTAGATGGCTCTCAGGCTCTAATCCACCATTGCCAAGATAAAAAGTGTCTTGAAAACCTTCTAGGTGCTGAAATTGAGAGGATAAAGCATGACCAGCTCACGTCTTACTTGGCGGCCCCGCAATTTCGCGATAACTGAATTTCACGTGGTTGGTACGTTCAAGCCCGAGAGGTTTTGTTTGTTTTGTTGCCAGTTTTGCCACCCCTCATACTCGAGAAAATAGCACTTACAAGTTCTTTAACCGCCACTCAGGCACTATCGTTCTGCAATGCGTCCTCCAAGTATAAAGCCTCAAAGTAGTAAAATAACAAATAATTCCAGCGCCTTGTTTTTAGAACAAACCTACGGGATATGGGATATTTGATACAGTGACGGGAAGAGCTCTGACGTTAATTTTTCTTGCTCGTTAACACTCGGGGTAAGAATAACACTCAGAACGACGCTTGAGGCATTTTTTAAACGCTAGGTAATTAAGGAGAGAGAGGAATTGTTTGCATTATATTAGCCCAACTAATTAAGTACTTACTATTGTAGCAAATTTGTTTGTGGCAACATAATATTTTCCGTTGGAACTGAAGCAATTAAGGAGAGAGTAGTCTTCAATATTGATAATAGACATAGACACATAGCATAAAATTTACTCGTGCTCTTATACAATAACTTTCGCGCTAGAAAATATTTGAAGAAACAAAAAATATCAGCGTGAGTGTAACAACAAGCACAAGAACCTGGAGCAAGCTGGTCTTTAAGTAAAAATGCTCCATAAGTAAATAGCGCCTGACAAAATATCACGTAACAAAAACAGCGTGTCAAAAAGGGCTACTAGGACTTCGACAAAATGGCGTGCGTGTGAAAATGGGCGTCTGGAAATAAACGCGCAATAATAATTTTTTAAATTCACCATCTTTATCTACATTTGACGAAGAGATTCTTCCAGAAACATGTGTAAGTTATAATCAACATTCAGGAATACAATGTTTCAGTATTTTCAGTTGCCAGGTGGTACGACGTCATGCAAATCACGATGTGTCGCAAATTGAAGAAGAAAATGTTGCAAAAAAATGATTGATCGCGGCTTTATAAAAAAATGGTTTGAAGGGTTTAGCTATTAATATCCAAGTTTTGTTCCTAAAATATTTTATTGTTCCTGCTGGAGCTGGGACAACTTTACGATTCATATCCTCCCCAGCATTCTCACGTTAGGTTGAATAAAATCAGCAGTAAAATTTAACGATTCATTTGATTTTTATGTCGGTAAATAATGCCATAACACTTTCTGAAAGCTAACAATGTGAGTTTTTCAGATAACGGTCTGAATGCCAGCGTGCCAGGAGAAGAAAAATATTCAATTTGGTAACAAAATTAATTTGATCCTCACAAAAAAACATTATAGGTAGCTACTATAGGTACAATGAATTTCAGTCACAATGCCGTACTGTAAGAATTGATAATTGCATCAGGTGAGTTAGAAAGAAATTCAGGACTCAATCAAGAATAATCCGGCATTGTTTCTGATCTGAAACAATGAAGCCAAACGAAGACGTCAGCTCCCCGGATCCTTAATAATATCTCTGGGGCAGGGAGAATTAAAGAATAGAACGAGGCATATCGTTTCGCGACCGAATAGTTCGGAGGGTATTATTTACAGCTGATAAATCGTTTTATAGAAACCCAGTCACCTGCAGTTGGAGATAGTGCGGCTCGGAATCCTCACGAACTGTTTTCATTGATCCGCCACAATGCTGATAGTGGAGGTAAGAGTTATATTATTCCTCGGAAGTAAGGGATTATCAAAATAGCAAACTTGGCCAACTTTGTATTTACTTAAGGGATGCTTTCATTAAGTTTTTATGTGAAAAATCTTGTATTTTGCAAGTTTTACTGGAAATATTTGCCTTATATGTCTCTACAAAAACTTCCAGTAAGTTTTTTTTTCAATAATTCAAGAAAGTTAATTGTCTACCTAGATTTCTAGAGAAAAATCTTCGCACTTCTAGAGCCTCAATTGTACCATATTTGAACCTGACGATTGTATTATTAACGTTGTTGACGTTGATGTTTATCCGAGAATCCAAGATCAGTTTGCTACATAAATTCTTGGGGACTTTATCCAATTAATAAGAAAATTTGTGGGACACATTTGGCATGGAAACAAAATTTGCTTCTCTGCTCGTTTTATTTCTGTTTTGCTCAAGAGAAAACCTTAGAGAGATTCAGGAAGAATTTTCTTTTATGCATGATCGTTCGAATTATTAGAGGGGTTTATCAGGAGTGATACAGTTTTTACGACAGCGATTAGCAGGTTATCTCCACCAGCACCGGTTATATAAAGAGAGCCAACTGAAGAACTGACCAGGGGATCCGAGGTACTGACTCGCGAACAACTCTCTCTCCTTGTGAATTGAGCTCGGAGATCATCTGGGGCATGTAGTGAGTGCACCCATCCCATTTACATAGCCGGCTACAGTAGGTCGATGAACTGAGTTGAACCTAACTGTAACCCGGCATCGGGAGATCGACCAGAGTGAAGTGAACTCTGGCCGGCAACCAATCAGTATAGGGAATCAACCGGTGCTGTATTGAGGTACCCGCTGATCCCTTCAGTCCCTACCCGGCCTATATTGAGGGCCGGATCCAGTAACAGCCGTCCCGAGGTCATATTGAGGCATCGGGAACGGACTTTGTTTCAGGTAGCCCCGCCGTCGGAGAATATTCTCCCAGATATCTTCCCGGCGCGTGTTCCGGAGAATACAGCTATCGATACGCATGGTGCGACTGCAAGCGGACGACTGGCGCTGAAGATTCGGCCGTGAACTGATCGACAGTGGCAGCAGATAACGACCAATCAGCTTATCTGTGCGGCTATCTGTGACCAATTAGACCAACCGTGGAGGACGAAAGCCGGCCCACAGGATACATTAGTTATCAATATGGGCATTGCCAAAATAGATATGTGTAGATAGGCATACTTGTAAATAAAGATTATAATTTTTAATTGACTTGTCGCGGGTACAAAGGGGCAGATATCCATTCCTGGGAACTCACCTCTACCTTCAGAAAACCCCGTTACAAATGAAAAACGTGTTGACATCGGAAGAGCACCCAGAGGTACTTTGTGAGATACTTTTTGAGATAATTTGCTTTCAAAGTGAATCGACTCCTGGCGACCGCTTTCAATTAATAATAATAATAATAATAATAATAATAACGTGTCTTTATTTGTAATTAGTATTGCAATATACAATACTCATCACTACAAAGGCGAAGTCTAGCTTTCGCTACTCTACTTAACCTTTCTTATAATAATATTTAAACTACAAAATAATTTCATGAAAACAGGAACAGGATTAACAATCAAAATGCTCCTTAAGGGCAAAAAGTCCAACAGGTAATTAAAGAACTTATAAAACAAAACACAATAAGTAACTCCCCCCTCCCAAATAAACCGAAACATGAGTAATACACAATTCTGCGGAAAAAAACCCACGGCAAATTAATAACATAATACAATAAAATACCAAACCAAAACCCCATTTAACCTCACAGTAGGCCTAACTGACCGGCCAGCAGAGACAGCCTGAGATGTTTTCTAAATTTACATAATGAATATGTCTTTATTTGACTAGGTAGACTATTGAATAAAGTGACAGCGTTATAAGTAAAGGAGCGCCGAAACATAGCCAGCCTAAACTTGGGCAACATGAGAGACAAACGATGTCTTATATTGCGATCGTGAACTTCCCCGCGAAAAATTAGTTTTTCTCTCAAGTAGGATGGTGTGGAAGACGTCAAAATGCGGTACACCATTGTAGACATATGGTACTTGAAAAGATTTTCAATCCTCAGCCAATTGAGTTCATTTATTTTAGCCGATACATGGTCAAATTTTCTTAAGCCATAGGTGAACCTACAGCAAGAATTTTGTATCTTTTGCAGCCTATATTTAGAAGCCTGATCCAGACAAGGATAGTATAGAACCAAGCTATAATTTAATATGGACAAAACCAGTGACTCGCACAACAGCTTCCGCAATGGCCTCCCTAAAAAATGCCTGTTCCTGTAGAGATGCCTCAGCACCAGGTACGACTTCTTCACCAACAGGGCAACATGCTCATTAAACCTTAATCGGCAGTCGAAGATAACTCCAAGGTTCCTGGAGGTCCTCCTAGTTGGCACGGGTTGATCATCAATCACTATAGCAACATTTACCGGATCCATCTCCAAGGCTTGGAGATCATTGCTTGGAAAGAAGCAAATCGAAAGACATTTTTCGATGTTTAGTTTAAGATTATGGGCCTTAGAATATTTTGATATGATCCGCAGATCAGAGTTTAAACAATCGACAGAACGAGGTAACATACATGGATCAACGGAAAGATACACCTGGGTATCATCTGCAAACGAGTGAATATTAACGTGATCCACAGTCTGGCTTAAATCGGCTGTATATATCAAAAAAAGTAACGGTCCCAGGACGGATCCCTGAGGAACCCCGGAAGTAACGGCAGAAAAACCCGAGGAATTATTTTCAACGACCACACTCTGATATCTGCAATCCAGATAGGACCTAAAAAAATCCACAGAAATACTGTCGAATCCATAATATTTTAGTTTAGCGCATAATAATGTATGATCGAGTGTATCAAATGCCTTTGAGTAATCTAGCTGTGTCAAAATTGTTCCCTGGCCCCTGTCTAGAGCCCTCAAAATGTCATCAGTAAGATCCAGTAAAAGAGTCGTAGTACTAAAGTTTTTGCGAAAACCTGACTGTCTGGACGAGATAATTTTATTTGCAGTAACGAACTCGTATATTTGTCTGCCCACGATCCTTTCAAGAACTTTGGACAAGCAAGGAAGTATACTTATGGGACGAAAATCGCTGACGATTCCAGGATCTTTAACTTTAGATAATGGTCTCACCAACGAATACTTCCAATCCTGTGGAAAATAGCCAATTTCTAAGCAACAATTTAAGATGTGAGTAAGAAAAGGCAGCGTACAGCTCAAGGAAAGCTGAAGCATCTTTGCCGAAATATTGTCACTTCCGACCGCAGCCGATCTCAACTCACGTACCACTCTGCCCACTTCGTCCAAACTAGCCATCCTGAAGGAGAAACTGATGCCAGGCTCGAACTTATGCGACCCGTAGTAATCAGCTGCATCCTGGCAAACATTTTTCGAACTATAAACTGACAAAAAATAGTTATTGAAGTTATCTGGATTCTTGAGATTATGAGGAATAGTATTACACTGACGACGTTTTATATTAGACAGCCTTAAAACCCTCCACAGGCTACTAGAATTCCCCTGGTTCAACTGGCGCAAGAAATACGCTGCCTTTTCCCTCCTAACTGCACCAGTGACAGCATTTCTCAAATCCTTATAATAAATGTAATCGGTAAGGGCTCTAGATGTTTTGTACCTCGACAATGCCCGGTCCCTTAGCCTCATCATATCCCGAACTGTAGGGGTCAGCCAAGGAGCAAATGGCTTGGTAACCCTAGATTGAGTAAAAGGAGCATGTCTGTCAAACAACGCCAATATGTGATGATTAAATAAACCCAGTTTGGAGTCGATATTCCCCTCACGTAAGATATTATGAAAAGGTATACTCTGCAAGTCCTCCTGAAATTCTACCGGGGAAAAATACCTGAAATCTCTGTATGTTACAAGCAATGGTTGCTTCGCCACAGTCCCCAAGCCCACGACACAGTAAACCCCTCGATGATCCGACATAGAATGATCCACAGTACCAGATTCGGTCACAATATCGGACATATTTGTGAAAATCACGTCAAGCAGAGTCTGGGAAGTCCCTGTTATACGCGTGGGCTCATCTATTAGTTGAACAAAATCATAAGAGTCAAATGCACCCGCCACTGAATTTTCAAATAGCTGATCCTCATTTATGTCACCAGTCACAATAATATGTTCATATTGAGGCGTTACAAATGAAAGAATATTATCCAAGTAAGTGACAAAGTTAGTCAAATTACAAGCAGAAGTACGATATATAATACCAAGCAAAACAACCTCCCGTCCGATCCTCAATGACAGCCATAGGTGCTCAACACCTTCAACAGGTGCGAAGTCATCAAATGCAACCTTCACGCCCATAGACTCCCGCACATACGCTCCCACGCCTCCACCAACACGACCAACCCGATCCTCCCTAAACATTTTGAATCCCGGCATGAAAACACCATCAGACTCCACACCCTCACTAAGCCATGTCTCAGTCAAGCAAACTACATCCAGCTGATGGCTCACAACCACATCCACCAGCTGATCGAATTTCGGAAAAAGGGAACATACATTGAAATGAGCTAATTTAAGCAATTTTTCCCTCTCACTTTTCATATTGAATTCTACATCTCAGTCTGTCAATCTGGTTTAGGTAACAACAACATTTAGAGCTATTCGCACTATGGTCAGTATCATAACTAGTCTTAAACTTAGCGTTAGAATATGAACAGTTTACACATACAGTATTTTGAGAATTGCATACTTTTCTTTCGTGAGGACCCGAACAGTTAGGGCAAGCTGTATCATTGCGACAGTCTTTTTTATAGTGACCAAACTTAAAACAATTAAAGCATCTGATAAGACTAAAGTGTTCCTTAACAGAACATTTGGACCACCCCACATAAAGAAATCCTTTCGCACTGATATCGCAAAAGGCAGCTGGTGATGTCTCTAAGACGACGTTTTGACTATTTCTGAATTTCAGCTTCGTTATAACTCTAACTTCATCCGTTGTACAACTGAGATCATTTGCAGCAATTAAATTTGTTAAAAAGTTAAATTCGTTCCAAGACTTTCCCAGTTGTTGAGTCTCCGTTAGAATCGTTCTTCTCCGCGTATTTCTTGGTCTTCCTCTCCCACGGCTGCCTTGTGGATTCCATTTGAGTGCCTGTCTCGCTATATCATTGTTTGGCTCCCAAGTGTATGGCCCAGCCATACCCACTTCCGCCTAGGGATCTCCAGGTCTATTCGGTGTTGTTCAGTTCTACGCCACATTTCTTCATTTGAAATCCGGTCCGGCCAGAAAATTCGTAGAACTTTCCTGAGACATTTATTCACAAAGACCTGCAGTTGGTTAGTGATCACCTTTGTGACTTTTTTGAACAGAACTGATTTAACATTGGTGTTAAAAATTCGCAGTTTGGTCCGCTGAGAGTATATTCCGGAGTTCCAAATATTATTTAGTGCCATAAATGCCACTCTCTCCTTCTGAATCCTAGTAAGCATATCCGCCTCAGAGACACCCTCGCTATCAAGAATGCTATCCAAGTAAACAAATGCATCCACTCTCTGGATGAAATCATTGCTCAGTCGTAGGCTTTCGTTATTACGTGTGACCACCCTAATTTCTTTGGTCTTCATCCTGAGGTTAATTTTTAGTCCCACCTTTTGGGTTTCTCTGTCAAGGACTCTCAGTTCTTCTTTCATGCCATCGAGAGTTTGTGTCATCAGTAGTAAATCATCAGCGTAGTCCAAGTCGTCCAGACGTGTCATTAAGTTCCATCTTATACCCCTTTGGACTGACACGATGTTAAACAGAATCGGAGAGAGTATAAACCCTTGTTTTACTCCACTGCTTACAGTGATCGGATCGCTAACAAGGCCTTTATGTACAACACGGCAACATGATCCATTATAAAGTTGTTTTATGATCGACAGTAGTTTTTGTGGGACACCTATTTCTAGTGCCTGCCATATTGCTTGGTCGTTTAGAGTGTCTGAAGCTCTTCAAAATTAACAAATGTCACTAAGACTGCTCTATGACAATACGCGTCGTAGTTATATGGTCTATGCAGGAGCGTTGTGGTCTAAATCCTGCTTGCTCTTGTCGGGGATCAGGTTCGACTGTATCAGCCATTCGATTATGAATAACGAGAGCCAGCACTTTATTTACGGTGTTTTGAAGTGTGATCCCATGCCAGTTTTGACATTGTGTGAGGGCACCTTTCTTGGGCAGCTTTATTATCAAGCTCTGTTTCCAGATGGTAGGAATTCGTTCGGTGGTCCAGATGTTCTTAAAGAATGGATGCAGTAGATTTGCAATTGTTGCGGTACAAGCCCTGTTTCAGTTGCCTGATTGGTCTTTTAATTTCACCTACGCCATGGTCATTTGTCGAAATCCTGAGTGTGTGTCTTGGGTCCTCTGGCCCAAGTTGCCCAAATGGCGTAGTCACGGTGGTTGCAGTATGAAGTATAAGGTTGCAGTGCTTAATTTGGCAAGATACTTAATATAAATAGTTCGAATGCTCCTATTGTTGTTGAAAGAGGAGACTCCTGAAGTATCAAAGATTGATAATTCGCTCCACTCCACCAATTTAGCGGTCAACTTCCATTTTCTTGTAAAAGATATAGAGAACCCGCTGATCGATGTTATGATTATTAACCTCCTAGCATCATTTCTTGAAACTAAGAATAGCTTTGATCGTAGAATAGGTTCTTGGGATACTCTGGAGCATTTTCAATCCCTTCAGCGAGGAACATCTCCACATAAACTGGTAGTGTATTTTTAATTTAAAAAAAAAACACTATTTTAGGACACCACTTTATGAAAATCACCCAAAATCATCAAAAATGTCCCCCGATCCTGATTCCCAGATCACGAATAAGCGGTTTTCAAAATTCACCTACCTACACAAATTTTTGATTTTAAAAACATCCCTGCACCTTAATCTTTCAAGATTAGTGCGTACAATTATGTGTAACTTATGGAGGACTTTAGATTTTTGGTACAAAAACATGTCGAATAGTTTCTACAGGAAGTCTTCTAAGTTCTCAAATACCTGTTTTTATCACACCACTTCAGATCGCAGTTTTTAATCCAGAGGACTGAAATATTCGTGGGAGGAACATATCCATAAGAAGTGGTCGGGTATTGCATTTGAGTAAAACCCGTCAAGTCGCTTCAAAATGGCGACCATATGCATTTTCGTAAAAATTGGTATTTTTTGAATCCCTGTACTTACATGCAAGGTGGAAAAAACTTCAAAACGGGATTACACTCTCGATGTATGCTGGAAACACTGGTCTAAGTCTAAGTTTTCAATCTAAGGAACTTAAGTTTTTCAAAGAATTAGATGTCCGGAGAGAGCTGTCTTATATTGAATTTGGTATTCAAAAAACTTCTATTTATTGAACACCTGTATATGCGAAACTAAATTTACATTTCTAATGAAATTAACAGAATAAAAAGAACGCATCCCAAGTTATGGACTTGTGTCAAAAAATATGCGTTTTAGTTATTAGTTTACCAGTGGCGTAGGTAGAAAATCGATCAAAATTACTAATTTCCTATATCCATTTTAGGACACCTTTTCGAAGAAATTGAACCAAAATTTTCACAGTTGACAACACTATATACTTATTATAAAATGACCGCTTCCTCCATAATGGCGAAAATTTTCATAATTGAGTCAATGCATAAAACGCTATGCGATTTTAAGAAGAAGAAGAAAGAAATCTGGTACACATGACGGGAATTGTTGGGGCAGCGTTTCCAGTAACCTGCATTGAAAACTGTTTCATATGCCCATTGTTTTTCAATCAAGAGACAACAAAGAAGACCTTTTAATTATTCCCGATTCCATAAAATACCCCTTGAGATTTCCGATGTAGTTTCTAGTACAAGTGTAAACAGGAATCATCAATAATACATGAAAATCAACTAACCCTTCCAAGTAATCCCGAACGCGTTCGCCGACTTCCCGGTTTCGCCTCCTTTGCCAACACTTATTACACATTTCCAGCGGCTCCGCGCCGCGACGGTATCCATGTGGGATCTTGTTAGCTCCCCCCGGGGACCTCGCCTCCGATGGCGCTACCCAAACCTGCACCCTTCTACATAAATAATCATTCTCGCCCTTTTCCATCCTCTGCATGTATGACTTGTGGACCGTCTAGGCTCCTCTCGACGTCAGTTATTTAACTCTCTCTTCTAGTTATTCCACCACGCAGCTTATTTGACGATGTTCCCGGTAAGCGAGATGAAAAATGTAAGTATCTAGGCGTTTGTTTTTCATGTGTGCTCGTTAAAATTGAAGTGACGCTTTGAAACAGCGAAACGTTGCATGGGCAGAAATAACATTTGCTTGTGCTTTGAGTGAAGAGAGTAGACGTGCGTATATCTATTGATTCCAGAAAAAATCGTCTCGTTACAAGAATAAAAACCAAAAGAACGCGAATAAAATGTGAAAATAAAAATAGAATGTTCAGCGATTTTTAGGAAAATGTAAACTAAACTAAAATCGACCAAGAGAAAATTAATAAATCTCATAGAAGCAGGTAAACTCCCTCGATACCAAATTTGTGAAAAATTAGACTTTTGAGGCAAATAAAAAAAGCAAAATTTGTCTCAAAAGTGGATTTTTTACATTAGTGTCTTTGTTAGACAGCGTTTGAAACCCTTCACTCTTCAAGATTATCATATAGTTACCCTACCAGATCTCGGAGATTATCACAATTCCATCTCTTTAAATAATTCCAAAATACAGAACGATAAAAGGGGAGTTTTATGAAACAAAAATCCAAAAAAATGTTTCCTTCTGTTCTGGAAGGTTAAAAAATTCCAAACAATTTACAATTTAAGCAAAATTGTTGGCTATTCTAGTTGAAAATACGTCCTGTTTTTGTGGTTAAATCGTTTTAGAGATTCGTTACTTGGATTCTAACAGTTTGGTCGTCTCTTTATGTTTTTCTAACACGACTCACAGCTCGGCAAGCGATGTAACGCGAGGGTGAGGGTTATATGAAAGTTTCTCTTTTTGTGACATGTTGGGAGTGAATGCGTCATCAGACGTCTAATATGTGTCCACATACGGCTAGAAGTATCAACAAACTTCATAATTTCATTTGCGCCGGCACCAGCACCAGAACCAGCACTAGCACTAGCACTATAGCGCTGACACCATAGACAATAATAATCAAGCCTTGAAACTTCTTTTCACTCCTCCTTTTCGGCTACACTTCGTCCTTCAGGATCTGAAAATGATGTATGAAATCTGCTCCTCTTCGTTCCCATTTATACAATCAGAGATTCATAAATTCTTTGGAAGAATTATTGTTAGTTATAGTAGGTGGTAATAGACCGATTCTGGGAATTTATTTTTATATCTAAGATTATAAATTATAAATCATCCCTTAATTATTATTAAGTTTGATAGATGAACTGCAAGAACAACGGAAAACGATAGACAATCCATTATCAATTACTTCCATATATCGTGTAAGGGGATTTATTATTATTTTATGTTGCGAATTTTGGTTTCCTGGCTCCTGCTCGTAAAAGGGGTGAGAGTTGTCTTGTTCCGGGGTGGTTCTCTGAAGAGCATCGTAAAAGGCGAACGGGCAGGAAGACGCATTGCATACAGCATGGCGAACAATGCATCTTTGTAGACGTCGGAAATGTTTATTCAGTTATTAATTTATGGGAAAGTCTTGTTCTGCTATTTGTCTTGAGGTTTGCCGATAAACCCGGACTTCAAGATCCGCATACTCCACAAACTTTCTTATTTTGTCCTGTCAAATTTAGCAGGTGAAAATTTCGACTTCATCAGATTTTTTAGATATACGTACAGCAAACCTATTTTTTTTATTTTTACATAAAGCTACTTATTTTAAAAGATATCTCATCTGTCTCAATTTTGAGGCCTGAAAGCAGGCAAAGCGAAAATAATTAGTAGCTCTTGAAAAATATTTTTTTAATTAATCCAAACAGGGTCTTATAAAGCGGTTTATTTTAGAAAGGCTTTCATAAAATCTTCACGGTTGACTCAGCTTTAGGTAAAATTTCGAAGGAAAAACATGTTTCAACCGAGCTTAAAAATCTCATGTATTAAGGGTAAGATAAGTGAAAGACACTTTTGAAAGACAAGTTCCTGAGGGGATAAGAAATGCGTGGTACGTTTTAATTTGTATTTAACAACACTTCCTTTGGTTGTTGCGATTATGTGCGCTCGTATAATTGAAATAAATTATTATATCAGAGAAAACCATTCCGTGAAAAAACAGCCTATGAAGCTTTTGCAGCGTTGGCATCAGGTCTAGTCAGGAATTTATTTTCAGGAAGCAACGGTTATTTCTAAAAAAATTTCGAGTTTACATAATTTGATATAGCTCTGTTAACATTACTGTTCTTATAAAATAAAATTTTAAATTTCTGAAAATGGGAGTCTTGTGAGACTTTATTTTGAAGGTAATGTTACATCCGCCGTAGAGTGACTTGTAGGTAATAGAACGACAACCATCATGGCAATGCTAAGACTCCGCCTATTGCAGTCCGGTGGACACGATCACTGCGGCTCGCGGACTGATGAGGGACGTGTGCTTGGCCGCATCTACATCAACGCGAGTTCTATATGCCTCCTTTCTATTTCTACTCTCCTATTAACATGCGCTACGTTTAGGGGAAGGTTCTCGCCCATAAAAGGGAAAGTTCGAGAACTAACTTTAATTATCAGAATGTCTAGAAACTAATCCTGGCTGGAATGTTCCAGAAATGGAACATTTAGACTCCAGAAGTAAGTTAGTTCTCGAAGCAATTCTAGAAAATTATTCAGGGTGGATTCAAGCGGAGCTAGGAGCAGGACGATTTCAGTTCAGTATAGACTGCGAATTAGTATAAGTTATGTTGGTGTTAATTAATGTAAGTTAAAATAAGTGATTAATAAAGTAATTAAGTCAGTTAATTGGCTTTCCAATTTATCCACGAATCCACTGAAGGAAAAACCGTAACATTTGGTGTCAGAAGCGGAACGATAATAGATCAAAGATTGAGTATTTATGGCCATATTCACCAGAAGCAAGGACGAAAAAATGAAAACTGAAGGACTCCAGCAGTTAATTAAGACAATGGAGGAACAAAACAACAATATGGGCGAATAGAGAGAGATGAGCGAAGACCAATTATTCTAGAAGATCAAGAACTGAAACACGGTTAAAAGAAAAGGAACAAGAAGAATTGAATAGATTAAAAGAACAAGAAGAAATAAAGAACATTCTCGAAGACCAATAATTGAGACGAAGGAAAAAAAAGAACAAGAAGTACAAAAAAGGTTCTCGATGAACTGAGGCACGAAAATGTAAACTGGGCACATGGACGCCGGTGGAGAAGGCCACAGCTCTAATTCTCGCCTTAAGGGGAAGAATAGCTCTGGAACTCCAGCTATTATACCACTCCTGCTAGACTATTCCGGAACAGGACCAGAGGAACTTTAACAAGTTGGTTAGGGCGCTTTGGAGACAGCCTTATGAAACAAGTGTTCCAGACGCAGCTAACTTCAAGAACACAGAGCAGCGGAGAATTCAAAGCGGATATCGATCGGCTGGTCCACCTAGTGTACCCGAGGTAGCCGAACGATCACCTAGTAGATATGGCGAGAAGGAACTTCATTGATGGGCTGAGAGATCAAGAGTCCAGGCAGATGTTCCTGTTGAATAAGCAAGAAAAGAGCATACGAGGCGCTGCTTCAAGCACTCCGCATCGAGGGAGTGCGTAATTCTAAACGAGATGGCTTACATAGAGTCCGAGAGGTATGACTTATTGAGGAGACTGGCCCACAGAAGGTAGGATTTTCTAGAGGACTGGAAACTCTGGATGCCAAAATAGAGGAAATAATGCAGTTGGTCAGGCATAAGACAAAATTCAATACCATGACCTAGGGAAGACTTTTGGACGCGGGAAAACGAGTCACATTCGCCGAGATTGCCATTGGTATGGTCGTCCGAGTGTTCCAGGACCGTTCCCATCCAGCACAGCACAGTCAGCTGTGACCACGAACCAGGTGAACTGATATAGTGTCAAGGGGCTTCTGCTGATGGCTGGTATATGTATATCCAAGCCCAAACATATACTATGCGTCATTTCTCAATGGCTAGAATATGTCTTTCTGATTGATACCGATGTTACGAGATCGTCAGTCGCCGTGCACTGAAACACCAAGAAGTCACCCCTTTAGTAACTGAAGATATCGTGAAGTCGGAGAATGGTGAGGTAATTCATGTGTTTGGAAAAGTTGGGATGGGAATTTAGCTAGGACGGTTTACGTTGCGAGAGAAGATACTAGTTGCTGACACTGTAGACGATTTCATGATAAGTTTGGATATTCTGGAGAGAACATCGGGGAGCGTACGCTTAAGCTAGAGAACAACGAAATCATGCTACGGACTTCGGCATGATCTTCCGAAGAAATTTGGCCGGCGGCTGCAGAGACCGTTCGCGTGAAGGGCAAATCTGAACACCTCGTCCGGTCCAAGGTTAATGGTGACCCTGGAGGATCCGTTAAATGGCAGACACCCTATCACGAAGGCCATGCAAGGAAGATTGCCAGCCCTGGAAGAAGATCGTGTCACAGCAAGAGTCCCTGAGCAGAAAGTCTATCGTCGTTGAAGTCTCTGACGACTGAAAAACGGAAGAACCACCGTGAAAGACCAGAGAACACGAAGAGGCGCTCAGACAACAAATATCCAGCATTCACGAGTCAGTTTGGGGAAAGACTACTCTACTGATTGATATACATATACCTCTATATTTCTACTCCCCTATAATAACAATGCGCTAAGGTTATTGGCCATAAAATTAATAAGTCTAATTTGATTCCTCTTACTGGATTTTTGAAGCAAACTTTTAGAAGAAAAGACCACAACTTTTTGTTAGGAAAGCTGATTAAAATTATTTCGTCAGAATTTACGAAAACTAAGAACTATTTCCATGTAAATGCGATAAGTACGTTTCTTAAACATAATATGTAATAACGCTGAGTAAGACAATAAAGAGAATAGGCCAATTTCGAAACCTCTTCTCTATTAAAATCCCTCTGTTGCTTTTATCTGTGACAATTCGATCAAATAAATTCGACCGTCTCATACAAATCGCGGTCATTTAGACCGTCTAAAGCTGGAATATTACTGGAACGTTCGTTTGTATTAGATGCATCCCAATTTATTCCTCGAGAAAAGGGGGGAAAAGTGCGATAAGGAAGTAAGCGATCGAACTCTGGAATAAAGTTCCTAATTCGAGGACAATGAGCATAATTCGACGATAATACGGGCTTTTTCAGGGCACACCCGATGGAGGCCGTTTGTGAGGGAAGCGCATCGACTGTGCGGAAAACTCGGTTATCTATCGGGAAATTCCGTTTGGAAGAGGCGGAGGAACGTGCGAGATAAGATCTCTGTCTCTTGATACGGCTGATATATTCCTTCAGTAACGGCCGTATAAATGCAGATAGCCAGACGGGAGCTTGGAGGTCTCAGTTTACTCCTTTATCTGAAAACTAACGCTCGCACGCGTTCCCAGATGCCAGGATTTCACTGTTTGCAGAACAACTAGGCACTGTATGAAAACTGCCGGTCCAATTTGAAAACGGGAACGGATAATAAACGATCTTATTTATGCCGCTGTTGGAATTTATCTATCGCAACTATGGGCTTATTGCTGGGACGTGAGCAGGAAGACGATAAAAACACGCACAACCCTCGGGATATAACGAACAACACCATCCAGTAAGGAATTACCTTCGGTTCAATTACTTGTCAGATTACGCTATTTATTGCAAATTGATTCTCGGCCTTATTTACATAAGTACTTCATAGTTTATTTAATATTTATAGATAATCTTGTGAATGTGAGAAACGAAGGAGATGGTATAATTTAGATAACAAGCTCCGAAGCGGGTGCTTAGATCTATTGCATGATATGATGAAGGCGTTGGAAGTTGGAAGTTGCTTTAACATCAACAC
The DNA here is from genome assembly GCA_910589415.1 of Malachius bipustulatus. Classification (NCBI taxonomy): domain Eukaryota; kingdom Metazoa; phylum Arthropoda; class Insecta; order Coleoptera; family Melyridae; genus Malachius; species Malachius bipustulatus. The sequence continues at coordinate 32,571,192 of OU342634.1, read as the reverse complement.
CGAGACGAGCCGTCTACCAATTGTATGCCTTCTATTCTGGGGTTCTATCATGATTCTTGATTGTTAATTAAAAAAGAATTACAATAAAATGATTCCAACTAACTGATGCGATGTCTTTAAGGTTCAAGATTAATCAAGTGAGGATGAAATTGTGCTCGTGGCTGCAGAAGTCACGAACATCATGTTGCAAGGAAAGATATATGAGGCCATTTGTTCCAAGACAAATCATTGTTCGCTTTAGGTAAGAAAATAAGGGGATTTTTTTAAAGGATTAAATTATCAGTAAACGCACCACGGTAAAAATAACTGTGGTACTGATGGGGTACACGCAATGGTATTTTTGAGAATGGGGCATTAAACAAGGAGAACCATTTCTTACTCACGATTAATGGGGCTATCTTGTAGCGTGCGCTTTTCCGCATCTGTTTCGAATGAATTTTCGAATAGAAAAGGCGCAAGAAAATAGACCTGTTGGGAATGTTACACTCCGCTGGTTTTATACTCTGAGTCATTGTAGAGAGGTCGAATGAGGAGTGTCAGTTTCCATTCTGTCACATGCCAGTCGGTGAAGTGACAGAACGATGTAACGGATAACTGAGTGTGCGCTGATTTATCGATTGAGAGGTAGGAGGTCGGGGACCCGACGAGATTGGTTCCGTCGTTCCTTTCTGTCTGAAATAGTGGTGGTGTGAACATGATTCCATAAAGTGAATTGTTTAGTTTTGATTGTTTCATGTAGTGGTTTGTTTAAACTCAGGTATGAAGTTGTTGTTTTAGATTTATTTAGCAAAGCTAATGTTCTATGTCGTTTTCTAATTAGGTAGGATGAGTCTGTTGATGCTGATTAACATGGAATAGTTAAGAGAAGCTCGACTAGGGTATAATGGTGTGCCCGCTTCGGTAATAAGAAAATGACGTTTAGTAAATTCCGATTATAATTATTCTTAATTTCAGGGCTTTCTCGTTAAGGCTTTTTCGCTCTGATTCCAGTCCCTATTTTAGTTTCCGTTCCGGGACCATAATTGGTTCAGGAGTTTTGCCGATGTAAGCAAGTTTGGATGGATGGCGTCCTTTGGCAAAAGCGAAGCCATTTTTTTGTTTTGATTTTTATGTGTCTGGACGATAGAGGAGGTATGATGTAAGCAGTTGTGGAAGGAGGAAGCATTACTCTCCATCCTGCTTTTGGATATTCCGTTCACTCACTTTTCAACATAAACCGCTATTTGGACTGGAAGGTACCTTATCAGATTTATATTGTAACTTTTTATGTTCTCTAAAGTGAGAAACACATCAATCAAAGAATGTTGTTTGGAGTGATTTATTTGGATCAGTGTTATTTATTAATGAATTGAAGAATACCTAATTGAGATGACAATTTTGTGTATTGCTAAAACTGTTTATACCAAGCCGGTGTAAATTTTCTTTTATTAGTAAGCTAAATTTTAGTTTTTTTTTTAAACCAGTTTATTGGCCAAAAAATAAGGTTAGATAAGTAAATTTTGGCGAAAGCTAATCGAAGGTGAATTTGTGGTCTTTTAAAGACTACTTACATTTTAGAATGAATAATGATATTTTGTCTTATCTTTGATGTTAATAATTAGTGAATAAGTTAGAAGATCCTAATTTTAAGTAAATAATCTCACGATACATTACTATCAATTCCTGGGAAATTTAATTTAATTGGAGTATTCCAATAAACTGTTAATTGTTAGTGTGTGTTTTATTTGATGTGTTTGAAAGTACCCGAACGGAGCGAGAGGAGAAACCCCTCTGCTCGCATATTTTTATTTTCCTTTTTATTTTGCATCTTTATTCGAAATTTTAAATCAAGCGAGCAGAAAGGGCTACAATCTTACTAAAGAAAGCGTTTTTCCAGGTTTGTTTATGATATAAATTATTTGCTTTCTGGAATGATTGAGAAAGGGAAGTTGACGGGTTTACGCGTAAATGTTGACACAAACACAAAAGTTATGCTAATATGGACCCAGTAAGATGTGTTGAGTCGCACATCGCCGTTTCGTTCGCTCATCGCTAGCGATGACCGATACACGGTCGATATATACGGCCTTATTGGTTGATTTACTTGATTTGTAGTGCTCCCTTGCCTGTCGACGAGGGACGCAGGATGATTCCCCAAAGATCCAGAACTTAAAAAAATGAGTCGTCTTGGACAAAGGTCATTTTGATTATACCTGGACTGCAGACCAACCGGAATTTATTGGGCTATATTTTTCATTGGCTAAAACTGTAGCTACTAAGCTCACACGTCTGTATCTTGAAACTTCCTCGAGGTGTACGTACCAGGGAGAAAATGGTCGATTTCTGATTGCTAAGTGTAAGCTTTCAAATGAAATCGTAAGTGATTCCGGCCCTTTCACCCGTGTTCTTTAGAAATTTACTCCAATATTTGTTGAATTTGTAGCAAAAAACGCGACAATTCATTCCTCATGTTCGCGGCTGTGGTTAACTGATTCAGCAACTAGAAGCGAGCTGGTATTTATTTTATCTAGACTCTAGCTTCCTGATGTTGGACATCTCGCCTCCAATTGGCTCTACCCTCTCCCTGCAATGGTTCGGTCACGTTCAATTTCTCTGATGATCTCATCGTTGATGACGTAACCGAAAATTTATGCTGTAATCAATCAAAATTTTTACGTGATCTGAGTCAGAGATGTTTGATTGGAACTTGGCACATCGAGCTATGCATCGAACTGTCGAGGGAGGAGTCAATAGATTAGAGACTCGACTCCAGCAGACAAGCATAGTACAGTGTTTGCAAATAAAAATTAGCATCAGTCAATATCCGTTGAGGCATCAACGCACTATATTTCTATTATTACTATACGAGCTTTTTAGTCTCACAGGTGAGAAGTTGAAGCGTTGCCTAAGTCTAAGCCTGCTACCACGACTACACAGTTCAAAATAATTTATGGTTTCGATGCATAACTATAATTAAAACGTGGTAATAATAATTATACTCGACAAATATTTGACTCTATGATAGACAGAAAAAAAGAGATGTATAGTTTCGAGCTTTCAAGCTAATGAGAATCTGATCCCCGCAGTTTATATAGGTAATATCTATTTGTTTACAAATAATATACATATGCGTAGGTACGTCATAGGTAAATAAATAACCAGAATGTTAAACCGATTTAATCTCAACACGCAGAAGCTTGATGTGTAGCCATGAGAGAGAAATCCTGGGATCCCGCCGCAAACTTCAATATTATGATTACGAGATTCAGCAGGATGGAATGCATCACTTGTATTATTTACATCGTATAATGTAAACCGTGTTGGCTTGGGTTTATGCAGACGGAGAGAGCGGGTTTCCATTGCCGGATTCATGTAATCATGTAAATTCTATTGTAACGAGTAACGCAAACTCCTATTACTCAGATTGCTCCAGGCTTAGAGCTGTACCGCGCAATGTTTATAAGGGTATAAATTATTATTGGAGTAGAAAATTTGACGTTGTTATGAAGAATTTCTGGATTTTTTTCATTATTTTTTGCCATCCCGACTGGCCAACCGGTTAGATTGCGGGGGCTCACTCGGAATTCTTATCTTCGCCGGCTTTGGCATGATCTCTGCACTCGTTTTCTGAAACGGTTTAATTGTAATGTCAGGGCTTGGTTCCCGGTCGTAGGGGCAACTGTTTAAAAAGTAGATTCAACCCTCATGTATCCGTTATTAATTAATATCAACCCTTATCCAAGCAAGTTTCGGTCTCTACGATAAGAAGAATTATTGTGGTGTGTAATATGACCCACATTCGTGCTCCCACTATACTCATGATGAAGAGACTTCGCTAAAGGAGCGAACCCTGCTGAGCCCTATACTGATAATTCCTGATCACTTGGAGCATTGTGATCAAATATATTATGTAGAGATGACACGATGTAAAACTGCCTGAAGTCCGAGAACTGAAAGCTAAATGACTTCTGGAAAAAACTTTCAATTATTAAGACTCCCTACCAAGATTAACGACCTAAACGTCTAACACAATTTTTGGCACTACTGTCTGAAATTTTGGAGTAAAAACATGACGAAATCAGCGTTTAAGATCTTACAATTTCCAACTTTTCCTTTAGATTTTGTTTTCCGGCGTCCATGAACACAGTCAAAAAGTGACACTATAAAAGCGCAATAGCGACAGCTGAATGTTCATCAATCGCTGCATCTGTCGCATACAGCGACAGTGCCACTTAACTCCGCTTAAAGTCGGAAGATGTGAATTATCTTTGTTTGATACAACTACCGTCATCTATATTTTGACACCACTTTCAAATCATCGAGTTTTTCTCGTCATCGGGCATTTCTTGTTAATAGGCTTGTTTGCGTCTTTTGCAGCGCATAAATTATTTTCACTGGAATCTGCACGTGTCTACATATTCAGTTTAATTATTATGTCAAGCTGGACTTTAAAATACCCGTGCAGCAACCGATTCGCTGCTGTGTTTTACTATATGAACATTCAGTGATTGAGCCGTGATTATATAGCCTTTCCCTAGGAGCTCATTTGACTGTTTCTTGCAAGCTGATTCACAGTTTTGGAGCCCATCGGTAATTTTATATGCTACTACTTCACCACGGCCTGGTTGAAGTCTCACTTCGAGGGAAAATGTAAAATGTCGCTTAAGTAAGTTTCATTTTTGTATTTGTAATTTAAAATATTCATTTAAAACTTATATTTTTTTATAAATGTGATTTCATTTTGTTTGCGTCTACAACCCGTAACAACGCCACTATCCTACAGTTTAATATTTATTATTGTTAAGTGTTCTCTGTAATTTTAAAATTTCAACGTTAAATATTTCCCCCTACATAAGAACTGTTATAACCTGTAACATCCATAGAAATATCTCATTCGTGTAATTGGTTTCCTATTTCTCTCCTCTCCGCGATCCCTTCTTGCGCAGTACACTCGTACTACTTGGGTAGCTGCAGTGGAGGAAACATCCTATGAGGGCCCTGAGCGTTAAAATTAAATTTCTTGGCACTGGTAGTGGTAGTGCTAATTTCTTCGTTATTTTATTCTTGCTCCAGCAAAATTATTCATACCTAGGTATAGTACCTAAAGTGGAGAGATTAAAATAATCATTCAAATACTTTTAGGACGTGAAGAATTGCGTTTTATTTTACTAGAATTTTTTTGTCGAATCGGGAAAACAACTGAACAGGGTTTTGGATGCAGATATTTGAATTATGGATAATTTTTTAATACGCTTTTTTGAAAAATTAACTTTGTTTTCAGCACTGGTAACTCATAACTACGGAGCCGCTCATAACTGCGTCTGTTGAAGTAAGAATTCTGACGTCAAAACAGCCGCAGTGACTCAGTTAAAGTAAACTTATTGAACTGATTTTTATGTTGTTTCTAAATAAAAAAATAATCATTTCAGAAGTAAACTTTATTTGAATTCACATGATACATTTATTATATTAAATTATGTATTATTATTATAACGTCTATAATTTAATTTTTATCACAAATAACAGTCATTCTATCGTGCATTGTCGAATTAGTAACGTTACAGGTGTGCACATAAGGTAATTTCATACACATATTTAGGTACTTATAATAATTAATCTTATTGTTTATGCGTTTTATAATAAATTACTATATGCAATTGAAATTAATATTATTATTATTATTACAAAATTAATTGTTTGTTCTTAGTTATAGAGGTATACTTACAAGTTATAACAAATTAAATATTTACAAAGGAAAAGAGTCATGTGAACATGTAGATTAGTCAATAAAATATAAACATTCTTTCAGCTAAAAGTAAGTGTTCATAATTATTATTATTGTAATCGGAACAAATAAATTTTCGTCTTAAAGAAGCTTGGGTAAGTACTAATATGTCCAAGGGGGAGAAGGCCTAGTGTGAAATATATAGGGTGTTTCTAATTGATGTGTTAATGTTTCGGGATGTGGTTCTTAGAGACATTTTAAGAAAAAAGCTTTATAGAAACGATAAAACGACTCAAGTTTCTAACTATAAGAGTATTTTTACAAAACTGCGTGATGCATGCGAGATCTAAGCATTAAAAAGGTTTTGCTGGTGCAAGACATTTTTTTAGGGGCCATATGTGTCCTAAAATATCTGGTTTTCAAGATACTTTTGCATTTTTTTTCACCCTCACTAACATTATTCCAAAGAAAATTTGCGCTACTGACTTTTTAAATTTTTGATATTTTTTCAGATCTAAACTAAAAACACAACTTTTTTATCTCTTGATAATTTTTCGTATCTTACTTTGTATTCGAGAAAAAAAATTAAAGCCGCCTTAATGCATGTTGAAAAATTAATTTTAATTTTAATGATTTTTTTTATAAATTTTTCGACATGCATTGAAGCGGTTTTAATTATTTTTCTCGAAAAGGAAGTAGAATACAAAAAAAATCATGAAACAAAAAAGTTGTATTTTTAGCTGCTTAATCTGAAAAAAAATATAAAAAAAAAATAAATAAATCAGTGGCGTACATTTTTTTGTAACTATTATTCGAGAAACTCCCCCTGGGACGTCACTGGGACTCTTAGGTATATCATCTATAGTTAGTGCTAACCTTGCGTCTTATCACAACGAACAATACTGGTCCTCAAAATCAACGAAAGGATCCATTGAGATATTAATAAAAAAACGATTTCTTTATCTTGAAAACCAGACATTTTAAGACACAAGTGTATAGAAAAAGAAAAACAATTGTTTTGATGTCCTCTATCATGCCTGGAAATTATGGACAGTTATTCTGGGACAGCCTGTAGATAAAATGAGTTTAAAAAAAAATTATAAAATTTAAAATTTATCCTGAACGAAAGTTCAGGTGTTGCGGACATTTATCTACAACCATTTTTTTTTAATTGTCTCAAGAATCGCATTATAAAATATTAGCACATCAATAAAAAACACCCCTCTACCTATCAATATAAATTTACGCCTTATTGAATTTTCAAGCTGAATGTTTGTTGTGACAATGACAAGTAATACATAAAATTTGACAAGTAATTGGCAGGGTTACAAGTATAGTTCCAACGACGGTGTGTATCCTGTAATTACATATGACGTCACGTGCGGGGGAATAACCCTACTGTATATTGTACTAATTACGTTGAGTACTTACCTACCTGAAATTGACTTGAAATATTTGAATTTAAATCATATATAATTTCTATTGTTAAAATAATGATCAGCAATAATGATTGTGATGATCTTGGCTCATATTTACCGAATTATAATATGTAAGGATATTCAAAGGCAAATTACAGTTTAATCTCAATTTTAAAACGGATATTAATAAAGAAATTAGAAGTCTTAAGGTTATTTAACAAAAATAACCAACCATTGGGTGATTTTAAATTATGATTGCCTCGGATATCTGTTAATTCGTGAGCTATTTCAGTCAAACATCTTCCAGCAGATCCCCCGTACGTGACGTGATGCGCAGTACCAGACGAAAATACACTTACCGTCTTACCTTATGTATATTTACACCATGGATCCAGTTACTGGATTTAAAGTTTCAATTTACATATTTTGGAGAAGACAAAATATGATATGATCCCATAATTTGACATGGAAAAAATTAAACAAAGACTTAAAATACAATAATAACGAAAATTAATTACAAATAATGGCAAAAATTAAAAAAAAATGAAAGAATAACCATTTGTGAATAAATAGGTACGAAAAATTTGAGCAAAACAATTAGAAGTGAACCTATACGAGATTATCTAATGCTACAAATTATTCCTAAAACATTCTTTTTGAAAACTCAAAAATAGGTATAGAGTAAAACAGGTTCTTGAAATTTTTAGTTGAAGCGATTATCAATAAATAATCTCGGAGCACTACTTGTAAGTAATGGTAATTTAGTAATTTTCTGTCAAATTTGATTTGACGCGAGATCGTTAAAGTCGAAGAGCTGAAACTGTCTTAACCCTTAGATAATGACTGGAAAATTTCTTTAAACATTTTTTTAATAGAAAAAACTTTGGCAACACCATTATTACAGAAAATTCAAAATGTACAAAAAATGCAGCACTCGATAAAATGAGCCGTTAAGAAGGAAAATGTTTTATTAAAGGTTGAAAAAATATCTAAGATCTCAAAAAATTTCTTCTTCGATCTTTTTATCTCTTCTCTGTATCTTTAATATCATTTAACGGGTATAAATTAAACCGTTTTGTTGCTTAATAAACAGAAACTCCAAAAAAGAATTTTTTTTCAAAAAACACATCAGGTTATTTTTTAGTCAATTGCAAAAATCCGCCACTTCTTAGAGGAATTTGCGTTCAGTACTCTCATTGCTCATCTAAAATGTGGCTGTGCGCCTTCTTGTAGCAGCCACGTCTAATTTCATACTCGGAGAGGCTCTGCTCCAACAGATAGAGCGATTGACTCATCTAACCGGATTGTATAAAAAAAGGTTAAGAAATTCTGCGAAAATAGTAAGACTCATTAGGTATCTATAGGATTCACGCCAAAATTGGCTGAAAATACGCAAATAAAAAATCATTTCAAGAGCTTTAAACGAATCTTTTTGAGTTTTAGGAAACATTTGATTGCAATAATTGATCTAGTATCTAGTAGAAGCACCTCTCCCCCAAAATGTTTGCTCATCATTTTTTAACGCTCTGTATTATATAATATAGCATCTATACTCATTGAAAGGGAATTTTATTACTATATTCCACTCTTTTTTCCGAAAGCAATAACAAATTACAGGAACAATAATTATTCTTGTCTACTCCATTCGAGATCTATTCTGGCTACTAGAAAATAAAATGTAAGACTGACTACTAGTTGATCCTTCTTAAATGCCTCTTGTATGTAATCACCCAGTTAGAACGGTAGATATAATTATGAACACTCGGTATAAAAACAAAATATGTTATGTGAAGATATGATCTCTAATCTTAGAAAGCAATCAGAATCGAATTTGTTGACAAGCGTCTGGGTCTGTTTAGAACATTATTTTCTAGAGCCTGATTTTCCTAGATATTTGTAGCTTTGTTACAGAAAAGTTAATTAAAGATACAAATTGGTCCGGTTGCTCAAACGTAATTTGAGTATTATCTTGTCAGATAATTACTGATTCTAAAAATGCCCTGTATTATTAGAATATTGGTATGATTTTGTTGAAAATAAATTCTACTCCCTTTTAGAAGAGTTAATTACTGATAAATAATAAAAGATCATTGAAAATGTTCTCCATATTTTCAAAATTTGCAATTTAAAATCAGTAATTATCTGACAAGATCTTTAATTACGTTTGTGCAACCGGACTAAAGTAAGACCGAGTTACACACGTTGCATCGCAGTGTAATTTTTATAATAATAGGACAAATAGAGAGTAAAATTCGCTTCCATTGGCTGCACAATATGTAATGTACGAGTAAATCATTTCCAGTAGGTATGTAATTTGATTATTTAAAGGGTTAGGCAATTAGTTGTAGAGCCTCGTGATGGTCGCTATTAATCTGCAGGCCATTCAGTCATTAATTTAAATCCGAAGCCCATTCTGGGGCCTAGTCAATTAACAAAAATGATTTTCAGTGCTGCTCCTGATTAGAAATAAACCATCCACGAACATAAATTGATAATAATTAATTAGACGGCGTTAAATTATTTACAAACTACAGTACCTAGATGTGTAGGTACTCACAACAGCACCGTAAAAATGATATAAATGATATATTTCAGGATCTGAGTAAAAAGTTTCCATTTAATACATAAGTAAGACAAGACTTTTTTCAGTCAAAACCATTTTTTTCTTGATTTTTTTAAACTTCAAGCTCCTTTTCTCCTATTGATCACAGTGTAAGTTAAAATAAAAAAATCTAAGAAAAAATCATGAAAATTTGTAAATTGTACTGTGTGTCAAATAGACAGACAAGAAAGGGATTTAGTATTAAATCGTCATCCAGTTCTGAGCTATGTTCAAGGTTTCAAGTATCTAGCTCTTCGAGAAGTTAGTTTAAAATCGATTGCAAGATTTGGACCGTACATAGACATACAGACCGATACTCAGGCAGAAAGGGCGATTCAATAAAAAAGTGATCAAATTTTTTTGAACGAAGCAAACGTTAATTTGGCTCCAAAATTGCGAACAAAGGAGATAAAATGACAGATTTTCATCAATGAATAACAGTTTAAAAAAATATTATTTTGGTGAATTGGTGAAAAAAACCTTCGTCCAATAAGCAGACACGTAAAATACATCTTTCATCAAAACCGACTCGAGATGGATGGAAACCGTTGTCAGAAGTTAACTTTCATTTTAATCAAAAATGAATGCGGTTTCAAAATGACGACGTTTATTTTATAATAATGCAGATCTGAAGAATAGCTTTAGCTAGTCGCTATTTGACAGGTATGTCAATGCAGGAGGTGTTCGGTAGATTTTGAATTCACGTTTAAACCTGGAAATACATTCAAAACACTCATCTGGCTGTTATATGGTTTTTTAGACCTGCTACTTAGAGAGTTTTGAAGCGAGTGTTGAGATTTGATTACTCAAGATTAGCATATAAGTTCAAGATCAATGTGTTTGTACAAAAAAAATTGATAAGTAGCTACATAAAAGCATATCCTCACATAACAAACTCAAATAAATTACACGTGAAGATCAAAAATTGAATTTGTTCTTATTATTTATAAACATTTAACACCCTGTAAGTACATGATTTTTTATGTTTATAGGGTAGAATAATTATCTATTTGTTTTATAGCGAGAATTTTATTTTCTTAGACAAATTAGTGTGTATACAAAACCTATGGTAACGATATGATTTTTATAATTATTATTATTATTAAAATTAAATGGTAACTCTTATCGAATAGGTAATTTCTTAAGAACACGAGATCCTTGTTGTTACTAAAAAAATTATAAATTATACAATATTGTGTTAAAACACGATTCTCATTTATCAGTTTCAAGAATTCAACTGTGAAATACAGGATGTACCTAAATAAATGATAGACTCTTCCATAGACTCCTCTTTTGAAATGGCCGCGTATTTCTGCGCCCATGGGATAGGCTACCACAAAGGAACGTTCTGCACGTCAGACCTCACTTGAAACTTATGGTTTAGTTTCTTCAAGTTAATCTACGCGAAGAGATGGTTAGTTTATATAAATTTAATTTAATATATTTTTTATTAGAGAGAAATCACCAAGCACTATATGGACGACAGACGACGTCTGCATAAAGTAATACTCTGTAATTCTCTGCATAAGATTATAATAGAGTCGCTCGTTTCTAGTAATAACGTGCGATAAGAAGTCTGGAGCGTTACATGTTATTTGTTTATCTATGTTAACTGCTTCAGATAAGAAGAGGGAAGGAGAAGGGAATCACCCATTCCCAGTAGGTTATGTTAACAAGTTTGAATTATTAGAGAGATTTCAGTCACATGATGATGAGAAAGAGTCTGGAGCGTTCCATCTTAAATCTCGATTTCTGTAACTTGTTTAAGATAAGAAGAGTACCAGTACCGCTCGTTCCGTTCCCATTAAGATAAATTCTTGAATTATATTATTGTATTTAAAATATTATAAATATTTTTTTATTAAAATGAACCCTCTAGCTGGGATGCTTATTACCATCTTGCAGACTTTATTGTTCTGTTAAATTTGACGCTTTATATTTCTTTGAACGTTTTCTTGAATTAGGTACATCTTGTATTTGATAAAAAAAGTATATAAAATATGATTCTATTCTAAATTTACTTTTTAAATATTATTTATAAAAGTTGGCGATGAAATATCTGTACAGAGTGATCATAAAAGCTACTCTCCCCTTGATACTTTTTCACGCATCATAAAAATTTTTCTTTTATTATTCCAATTATTATAGACGACTTATTTCATTTTTATATTTTTTAAATTCAATTTTTAAAGAACTATTTAGGTAAAAATAATTAAATAAATTAATTAAACACAAAATAAATAGACACCGACTTAAGCAATAGTACAATCCACAGAGCTTCACATTGTGATTTTCGTTTGCACTAAAAGATTAAAAGCTGGAATCAATTTTAAATGGTCCCCACCGTAAAACTGTCAAAATTCCGAAGACGTCAAAAGTAGTCCTTTACGGGGAAGGGGGGGGGGGTTTCTAGGGGGTAAACTGTAAAAACTACCAGAAAAATCATTTTGTAACATTTTAAACTACAAAAAAGTCCCACATTTTTGCATATATACGAGCTGCTTCAGGTTAATAAAAAATACTTTGTGAAAATCTTATAGATCTGAGTATCCCGATCATAAAGAATATTTCACTTTTTTTGGTAGGATAATTTGCTAATTTTTTATGGATTTTTCCGCAAGACAGTGCTCGAGGGCGATTAATGATTAAAGACGAGTTTCGATTTCGTTGGCTCAAATCGCACCGCGCTGCCATTAAACCACAAATTCAAAAGCACTACCATTCAAAAAGATTCTCAACGAAGATAAGATTATCTTCAAAAAAGGTTGTCAAAGAGATGGGTAGGCACATTCAGTAACACTAAAGAAACATTTCAATACGAATTGACACCTTACCCTATGGCAGTAGCCCCGACCGGAATACTGAACACGCCTACCTATAAAAGTGCTTTGGGGAATATCATTGAGTCTGTTAACCCTAATCCCTAATAGTTATGGTGCTATAGCAGGTAAATCAACGACAGCATCAACTTTTGGGGACTACGCGGATCTTCTAAGCGAGACAGTTTTCAAAAACCAAGTCAATGGTGACAAAGTTGATCTAGTCATGGACCACTTCCATGAGATGTCTATCAAAGATTGCACTCGTAAAAAGAGAGCCTTGCAAAAGGGTAAATCGAATAATTGAGAATCGCTCTACAATTTTACCGCAGCAGTGGCATCTCTTTATCCATTCGGTATTCAATAAGAAACAATTGACCGATTTTTTGTATCATCAAGTCTACGAGTATTTCAATGATTCAAGTTAAAAATTTGTCACCAGTGGGAAATTCAAAAATAAAAGAGCGTATAAGCTAATTATCCACCTAAAATCGATCACTTTCCTCTATTCACGAAGAAGCTGATACGAGAATCCTGGAACCGAAACGTTCACGATATTCAAGGCGTGTCGTTGACTGCAAAAATTCGGCTGTTCTTCTAGTACTTGCTCGCTTCAAAGACAAACTTACCGATGAAATTTTCGTAAAAGTTGGAATAAAAGACAATGATCGATTTATAGCAGTGGAAGAAATACGGAATGCTCCAAATCTGCTGACAAATTTACCTGCCTCTCATGCCCTTACTGGATAAAACGAAATTTTGCTGTCTTGAAAAGTTTTGGGTAATTTTGGATTTTCGTTGAAAAAAAAAACCAAAAGTCGCGTTACTTCAACAAGGTATCTCTTCAAAATTCGAAAAAACCGGTTTCGTCCTCCCCATTTCAGGTCGCAGTTTTCAATCTGGGGGGGGGGGCAAGGGCTGAAATTTTTGTGTTAGTAAGATATCCATAAAGAGTTGTATGGTACCATAATGAGCACAATCGGCCGAGCCTTTTCAAAATGGCGGCCATTTGAATTTTCGTAAAAATTGATATTTTTTTAACACATGTATGAGCAAGATTGGAAAATTTTGAAACCAAATTAGCAGGGTTGATAGGACAAGGGTAAAAATGGCTAAATCTCTATAACTAATTATGAGTACAGTTTTAAAGGAATTGAATTGATTTTTTCTCAGTAGACAGCTATACTAATAAACTTTAGACCTGAAAAAATTTCAAGAAGCAAACAAGAAAATTGGCGGAGATATTCGATTTTTTTACATGATGTTTATTTTTGTCTAAAATTTCAAATTTTTGCTTTATAAAACGCTTTATATAACTTTTTTAGATTTTCATGGCAGTGTAAAAAAGTGCATTTTTAAATTAGTTAACCAGTAGAAAAAGCGTAGAAAAAGAGGCAAATAGCTAAATTTCTATATCCATTTTATACCCAGTTTTCAAAATTAATTGAACTGAAATTTTCACAGTAGACAACTACGCGAATATGATATGACCGTGGAAAATTACAGAAGGCCAATTAAAAAAAAAAACAGTAAAAATATTTCAAATTGGGCCAACGCATAGAAACACACTATTTATGCGATTATGCGCAACAAGGATTTCCAGTAATCCGTTCGTAGCTAATGCCACAGGATAAGGTGTCAATGCATATTGGAAAAAAGGACCTAACCTTTTTTTGGAGATAATCTTCTCGTCGTTGAGAAGATTTTTTAGTGGCAGTGCTTTTAAGAGTAGAGCGGTGCGATCTGAGCCAACGAAATTGAAACTCGCGTTTAATCATTAATCGCTCTCGAGCAGTGTCTTGTGGAGAAATCCATAAATAATTCACAAATTATCCTACCAAAAAAGGTAAATACATTGGAACAGATCTATAAGTTTTTCAGAAAGTATTTTTTGGTTAGATCTTATATTATAAAAAAGTTACAGTAGGTTAGATGTAGCTCATGTTTAAAATATTAAGTCCGTTTTCAGGAGCGCACTTTTTAGCGAATGGTGTCCTATTTAACTACGTGCTTTAAGGAATGTTCAATAATAAAAAAATAATAAAGAAATACTTCTATTAACCTGAAACAGCTCGTACATATGCCAAAATGTGGGCCTTTTCTTGTAGTTTAAAATGTTACAAAATCAATTTTGGGGTAGTTTTTACATTTTACCCCCTAAAGCCTCCCAGTTTTACGGTGGGGGTAATTTAAAATTGATTCCAGATTTTAATCTTTTAGTGCAAACGAAAATTATTTCTAATCGGCAAGTGGACTCTCCTAAAAAACAATATTTGCATTTTGATTAAATCAAAATTGATCAAAATCCCTGGCTTATAGAATGCTTCGACGTGAGTAATTAAAAAACTCAGATGATGCGCATTTTTATGACCACGCTGTATAAAAAATAATAATCTCGAAATGGATTACGAAATTTAATTAAAATTTTATGTGTAGTGTAACGTGAGTGAGATTCGAGCTTTATTAGAAATTTTATTAACATCCCTTAAAAGTCCATGCAGTCCGGTTTCACCAATTTTATTGAGTCATAGAATAATATTTAATATGTATGTACATTAGAAAATTCTCTCATTATTCAGCGGAATAGGTTATTAAGACTCTTATTATTAAGGAACTATTTATACCTACTAGAAGAGGAATTGTTGATAAATAAATTAATTGAAGGAAACATGTTTGATAATAATAGTTAATTTTTAATAAAGAAGTTCTTTATTAAAATATTTCAATGAATTTTTCATTATTTTTGTGCCTTTTGAATGAGTCCTTTATTCTTTTAGAGATGAAGAGACTCTTAATATTGATAACTAGGTAAGAGCCTTTTCGATCTTTTTCGCTACGGCTATAGATGTTCATTAAAAGTATACTTTTCAAACTCGCTTTATATTTCGTTAGTCATAATTTGAAACGAGAAGATCTGAAACAAACATGAGTAAGTTCATTAGTATTTTGATAAAAATTTCGAGTAGATGGAGATGAAAACGTCTCGGATATTCTAATTAGTCCTGTTTTTTATGAAACATATTCTTATTTTATTTCATTCAAAAATACATGGTTCTCAATATTTCTTATAATTATTATTAATATTTTTAAGGTAATTTAAATTTTTTGTTATGTTTTGTTTTATGTCTCAATGTTTACTTTCCAAAAAGTTCTGGCTAATTGGTCTCCGCCAAAGCCATATACCTACGTTAAATAAAAAAAAATAAAATAAAAGTTTTGTTTCTTCATCATTCTTTTATCGTTGAATAATAATAATATTATCCATATAAATAAAAATAAAAAAATTGAGTTAACCCGGAGTAATTGACCTGTCCCAATTTTCTTTCAACAATTTATTAGTTGAATTTTGAGAGATAAAAAAATGACTAAAATATCCCAAATTAAAATAGTAAATCCAGCAAAATAGAGCGAGGCTTTAATAATTAACCTAATGGCAGTTATAAAAAAATAAAGTTTACTAAAATCACTACTAAAATTGTAACCAAACTACTTATCAATAAATAAGATACAATAAATATACAGCGAGCCTGCTTCTTCTTCAATCCATCATTTGTGTCTATTACATAAATTAATTACATCACAATAATCGTCTTCAAATAATAAACCGAATCATTAATAATTGGTGAAACCGGACTCTCCCCATCCTAACTCTACCACAATTCTGTACACATTGCAACCCTGTATCTACCTAACGAGTACTTATCGTAGGAAACATCTCAGGGTCGCCCATCTGACACCGATGCCACCGATGAGCATAGCTAGAGTCGGGAGAGACAACGACCTGCTCCCGTTACTCCCGGACCAGTGTAGCTTCTGGTTGTTAATCACGCTGGGGGGTTGAGGGGTTATTAGTCGCACTTGCTCCACCCTTACCTGAAATTATACAGAGGATTCTAAAACTACACGTACAGAAAGTGGTAGGTTTCATGTTTCTCAGTTTGTTTGCTTTGTTCAGAGATTTGCTCCTACGATCATAAGTGAATACCTATACAGTCGTATAGGTATTCTCTGACAATTGGCTGGACAACTGAACAACGTCATAACCCCTCGACTAGCTTTCTCCGCCAATAACGTCATTGATTGCTGAGTACGATGCTGACTTATTCAAGTTTAGCGTAGAATCGGATGACAAATCTTTCACAATTCCTTTTCTTCCTTCTTCCGGTTGTAGCAGGGTATTCTTTCTTTCAAGATATAGCGCATCTTTTCTAATAACATTGCCTCTCTCTTCCGCCATGTGCTCAGCATAGGCACCTATTTTATGGGCACTTGCGTAAGCCCCGTTGTCACCAACTTCTACATGGAATTTTTTGCAGCCAGGAGGAAGGGATCAGGGAACTGCGGAAGGTTTTGGTATCCGTGACACAGCGATCGATGACTTCATCTGAGAGATCGACCGTTGCAAGAGCGGGGAAAGCTAGTGGAGGAGATATGATGTCATCGAGAACATAATGTTGTAGGCGAAACGTTTGGAGCAAATCAATAATGACAAGGCAAAGCAACCCGGTATCGTTTCTGATTTCATATTTTCATTTCCTAAGGGATAATAAACTTACTTGTGGTGGTAAGGGGATACCAGGCAAAGCGGAAACGCAGCGGATCTCGATACCATCCCCACGAATCAGGCGGCGTTCGGCCCGAAAGCTAAGGGTAATGGTCCTAGCTACCAGTCCACTAGCATCTTGATCTGAGCTTGTCATCTGTCCAACCGCTTTGCTGGGGGCCTGCAATGAAATAATTGTAGTCATTAACACTTCTGCATTTCTCCCAAACACGAAGATATAACAGGCATATTAGAAGACATAACACAAAATAGAAGATGTTTCAGAAGAAACAATATAGAGTCACTCATGTACTCATATGGTACTTCTCCCTCCCACAAGAGTCATTCTAAAGGCTTACAGTATTTTGAGGTGTAATAATACGGTTCAAACAGCATCAGTTCTATCAAATTAAGTTGCAGCAGTGCGTCACCATCCGCTTACCCAGGAAACCAGGATCAAAAGACCAGACAATTTCCTCTAGCAACAGAGAGTCTCTTAATCTCTTAATGTAAATACTCAATTTTGACTGCTTCAGACGACCTTTCTTTAGACGAAAGCTGGATCCTGCAGAAGACCCCAAACTCCAGATTGCAGCAGAGAATATGACGCCAAGAACAGTCTCCTAAGCTCTTAACCTCCCTACTCAATGTTGACAGCTCCAGACGACCCTTCTTTAGACGAAAACTGAACCCTAAGCTCCAGATTTGATGGATATACTTATATATAATAAATGATCAGATAATACCAAACTTTCTTAATCAATGAATGGATCCTGGGTGGTATATGTGGGTGTTCCACGACACGAAAATGCTCAACCTTCCCGTCCATTTCAGTGATTAAGTTGGTAAAATTATTTTGCTGTTATCGGAACAATGGGCGTTCTTTTGATCACCTGATTATAGCGATAACTACTGAGCTCAGAGTCCTTAATTGCTCCAATTAGTATGTACCTACCTATGATGAGTGTTGACAGCACTTCTGGATTGATTTTATGTATCCATATTTTGTTTAGGAGCTAAGAGGATAAAAGATGAAAACAGAATTCGAGTGATTATGTCCTCTAGTTATGATACAAAAGCTCTTATTCCCTGTTTGAACTAATAGCCACTCCATTCCTAGTTTCTATCAAAAGTAAGAGAAGTAAATTTTTAACGAACCCTGCTGTTGTACCTACCAGTTAATATTTACTTAATAAAATTCTCTTCTGAAAGGATTTAAAGCCACTTAAATTTCCCACTGGTAGATTATAATAATAGAAAGCCGATACATAAAGCCCAAAGAAGCCTATTACTCTTTCAGTTCACTGGGGTCAAGAGTCAGTTGTTGGTTAAATAATGAATCCTCTTTATGTCAGAATGATCTCCATTCATCTTTGATCCTCACAACGCAAGGACTAAGGACCGAGGACTATTGAGGAGAGGGAGAGAGAGAGAGATACTCTTACTCATAAAGATCTCGGATATTTCAGTCGAATTGTTGGCGTTGGCATTGGCGTTGGCGAGTATTAGCCTCCCAGTTATTTATCAGGCGATAAGGGAGAGTTTGGTAGATATCATGCATTCCCGATTCTTGGAATTAACTAGAATCTACTTGAGCGTTATTTATTACTAAAAAAGCAATTCGCACCATCTTCTAAATGGGCGGAAGGCGAGGCTTTCACTATTTTCACACGATTTACGTTAGTAACACGCAGAACTGGAACTGACTGTAAGGAACAAAGGGAGATGCATTGCAATGAAAACATTCGTTCGTTTCAATTAATAGATAAGGTGTAAGGTTTGGAAGACTACATCATTCGAACACTGAACTCCCTATTGTTGGTTGGTTGGGAAATCACAATTCATCCATAGGAGTGGCTTTAGGTTGGGATTTATTACCGAATGTAACTTATGATAAAATCTGAAACTATTAATGATTCCACATACACCTAATTGGATCACAGTTTCAAAACGGTTATTGCTTGTTTTGCCCCTCATACCTAATCTGGCATGACTCATCCAGAAAATACCAAAGTATCCGAGTATCCTAATTAGGTATTAATATTTTTTTCTGCCCTTCGAAGCGGGTTGTTTTTATCTAAGCAGTAAGTACCTATATTCATCAAAATACTAAAACTGAAGTGATTACTTTTTTTACATTATAGGTAGGTTTACAAAAATTTTCCATGATTTTATACTCTTAAATTACTTTTCTGATCCTTCGAGACGGATTACAGTACATGTATTGAACCGATTGACGTTTAATTTAAGATTTTCTAACGATGCTTTATGCCTACGAGAGATAGAGATAAAACTGAGATGAATAAAATACCTGTTATTATCAGAAGTGGGATTTACTTGAGTTCAAGGAATTAATATAGAGACTTAAAATAAATTAAAATAATTTTAGTAATGAGCAAATATGATCCCATCAAAAGAAATAAAAATAAAAAGTGAGTTAAGACGAAAAAGGACATTAGAAAAAGTTCAATGAGGCGAGAAAATGGAGGATTAAAAAGAATTGAAAAAGCCCACTTTACTAAATTTATTTTCTTAGATAGTCCCAGATGTTTTAGTATTCGGGGGGGGGGGGGGGGGGGGAATGGTAATATTGTCGGAACGGTATTTGTCAAGACGTGTGCGTTTGAAGAAGTACAGTTTTGAGAGGGTTAAAGATCGTTCTTGGATTTTTTTGTCTTTTTTGTCTAACCGCTATCACTATGTAGTTTCTTTAACATGCTTTGTACTATCGCGACTGTTGTAAGTAAAAGGCTGTAATAGAAGTTTTTTCACGAGACAATTTTGAAAAATTGTTTTTTTCCCTCAATTTCTTAGACTTCAGGAACATTCATTGTTCCCCTGCAACTAACCCCTGCAACACCTCGAAAAATAAGAAAATCATAATTTCCTCCCTTCCAAAGCTCTCAAAAAAGTACAGCCATGAAAAGAAAAACTACAAAAATTCGAAATTTCACGGCGGAAATCGTCTTTCTGGGACTTTTGGGGTCGCTAATTACGAGTATACGTGATCCAAAAGCAAGCGAGATTGATGGTTTCAACCCCTCAAAACCACCCCAAGAAGTGACGGTGATACAAAAAAGTAATATTTCTTCTCGAAAATCGTCTCGCGGGGGGTTTTGGGGTCCATTCGATGTGCGATGTAATTCCGATAAAAAATTTCACTTTTTCCGTTTTCGATAGTGGATTGATTTGTAAGCTGAATATTTTAATAATTTTGAATAATAGTTTTGAACCATCCTCACTAGCTTTTGCACCTCGAATTCGTGATCAGCGATCCCGAAAAACCCCGAATTTTTTTAATTGAATGTTTTTTATTCAGTGTTACTGTTTGGGGATGTTTTGAGGGGCTAGAACAACTCTTGTTTGCTTTTGGACCTCGGATTTGTAATCAGCGACCCTGAAAGCCCAAAAGAGACAATTTCCGAGGTGAAATTTTGAATTTACAGAAGTTTTTTGATCACTTTTACCATTTGGGGTACTTTGGGAAAGAGAAAATCATTTGTCGAGGTAATGCAGCTATTAGTAGTATTGAATGTTCCTAAAGGTCTAAGGAATCCAGGGAAAAATAATTTTTTAAATCGGTGCTGTTCCAACACTTTTCCAGATTGTTGTAGGTATTTTCCAGCTTATTTTCTGGACCATTTAGGAATCTGTTGTTGTTAATAAAACCTTTTGTCATCCTCATTTATAAAAGATGTAAAAATAATTCCATCGTGTATTTCCAGCGATTTTCTTTTGAGGAAAAAAATGATCAAATAGTAAGAGCGAAGGAAGACCTGTAGAATTCCTAAAAGACCTGTTAAAATTCTAATTCTTTCAGTTAGAAGGATATTAATTTTTTGTCCAAAATTAACTTTTAATAAAGAATGAAGGTATTCCTCGTCGTAACTCTCCGGCTTCATAAAAGTGTACCTGTAGCGTAAACGAACGAGGCAGATGAAATGAAAGAACGACGGCAAAAAGAAGTACGACGCAAAATGTTTTTTGTTGAGTAATTACATCAAAAGCCCTGATTTAATAAACAAAAATTTCACCCCCATTAAAAAGTTGTTCGCAAGTTTCCTGCAAGGAACGCGTCTACGGCGGCAACGGAGGCACCTTTGCTTTCTCGTTATATAAAGTATTAGCCCCGGAGGAATCTCAGTTATGTAAGTAATTCTACCTCGAACTTCCGCAATTAGCACACAATTCTATTTAATATTCATAACCTGACTATAAATTCGCTTTCTCGGTTCGGGGCTAAACAGGCAAAATAGAAGACATTACTGATTTATGCGCAGCAACAGATCAATTAATTGGAAACCAACTGAGTAGATACAACTCGCTTCCTTCACTTGCGGATTTAATATCCCTGTCTGCATCCTGATTTATTATGTAAAAACTACTTTCCAGGCATTATAAATACATAGAGTAAGACTCCTTGAAATTTATACAGGGCTACGACGCGGGTAGGTAGGAGGTTCTAGGACAAAAGGAGCTTACCGACGGCTGAGCTCTTGCTTTTAAAAGGAGGATTTTATAAAATAATGCATCTACCTGATCTTCCTGCGGCAATAATTTTATATTTTTAAAATTGCCATAAGAGAAAACAAGAATTAAGTGGCTACTTTGGAAACTTTGAAAACAATCCTAGACTCTTCGCTCGTGAAACAATCAGGATCCAATCTACTATAATATCGTTATAAAATACCCTGCTATTTATAAAAGAAAATTAGGGATAAAATATGTTGCCGCTACTGCATGCTCAATATTTTACATCTTTCAAACAATAACAGACTTTTATTCTTCCATTGCTTAAACATTCAAGCTCTATATTTTCCTTTGCATCCGCTATCCGTTACAAAATTCTCAAGCTTTGTATTTCTCGCATTTTGATTATAATAATATCCCCTTTCAGCGATATTCTAACAAACAGACCATGCAATGGATTTTATTCGTCACTGCCGCTATTTTTGTTTTATTTTCTATGTAAATTATTAGGTAAATACCTAGTTGTGTTTATTATTTATTTTGTATTTTATTTTTTACTGAACTCAACCACGCGCTCAGATCAATTTATTACTCTTCAGGCTATTCAACTATCAGTGATAAGTTTATTTTCAATTAAAACTTTCCTTGCTTATAAATTTAAAAAAGGAGCCAAGTTCATAAATGGCGCCCAACATGGGGCGAAACAGGAATTGATCAGAAAGTGTTTTTTTTTCAGCGGCGTTTTATACCACACTACCACACATTACATTAGCCTAGCAGTGTTAATTTGGTTTACAATACATTCAAACCTCCCTCGTTCACTTACCCACGCCGCCTGTTCCGAACGTTAAAAATTTGAACGACAATAATTGTTAATTTTTCATTCATGTCAGAATACGTGTGGATACCTCCATATCCGTTCTGGTAACTTCCTCTTAATACTGGCAATGATACCGAATTGATATATTTTTCAATTACCATTTAAATAATTAATCGAATCAAGATTTAATCGCCATTACCATTTCATTAAGAGCGCAATAAAACAAGCAATGTAAAAGTGAATTTTTACGACTCCCATTATAATCAGGATAAGGCTTTTTATTTCTGGCAAAGTTGCAGCAGTGGAAGTCCATTATTCCCTCCCTATATTAAATCATCAGCTCGTATAATATTAACGAGGTCCTAAAAATCACTACTTCGGGTGTTATGAACGCTAATGTTTCCTGCGGGTATTAGCAATAAAAATTAAACTTCCTTTTCGCTCGTCTACTTCTCATAATGGGATTACCAAAACTTCAGAAAACAAATAACGGTAGCTGCGAGTAAATTTACCCTGCTGGATGCAACTTTAGCTGATACCGGTGAAACTGGGTCTTACGAGTATTAGTTTGTTTTATTAGTTGTAGTGCTTTTTCCTTCTGTCATCGTTATTATTCCGTTTTATCTGCTCATGGCTCTCATAATATGTTCACCGGTGTCGCGACCGAGCAAGAGTTTCTGAGGGATTTATTTATTCTACTGTTACAATTAGGATTGAGTTTCATTCATACAGGCACGATTTTAAACAGAGTCTTCTTGTTCATTTCTTCACCCAGGACTGTCTCCTAATGACTAACATCTTATTGGAATGGATATCTTTTTAACTGCTCATGGGTCTCAAATTCTCTGCAATGATCAAATTAATTGTAATCACAGAGATAGAATTCCTAAGGTTATTTATTTTTCTATTGCGCATTGCGCGTTTTATTTCCGCAATAATGATTAATGATTTAATAAAATACTTTTGTCACTTCTGCAAGACTTCTTTTGTAAAAACAAGAGGATTGCTATACCTACAGCATGGAATCTCTCACTTTCCTTTTATTGATATTCCTTTCTCATATCAATTTCAGTATTCGAGAATAGCGATCTACTCCGGAAACAAGAAGTTACTTAAGTGACCCATAACGCTAGGCAATAGGCATAATTAGAAATATCAGAGGAAAGTTTTGCTATAGTTTCAATTTTATCACCCTCTATGTTTTTTAAGTCGCTGAACACGAATTTGAAGTTTGTGAGCAAAAATTTGGTCCGGAACTTTTTATTTGCACTTTTAGCCACTTTTCACCAGTTATGTGAATATTTTTTTCTTGTCGCGCTCTACCGATGGAACGGTTGGTCTTCCAAAACAAACTTTTTATTTATAAGAAATGTGGGAAATTTTGTCTACTTTTTTATACAGAATGGACTTCTAAAAACACTTATTTTCTGAAAACTGGCAAAAGTGCACAAATTTGGACAAACAGTGCAAAAAAAGACAAAGTTCCGGGGCAAATTTTGACCAGCAAACTTCAAAATCCTTCAAAATCCTCACGCACTGGGAATGTTTTTTGCTCGCTCTACCGGCGGAATATTTATGAGAAATGTAGGAAATTTTATCTACTTTAATATTTTACTTGTCGAAAAAACGTTTTCTTTCTGAGATTTAGGCCAAAATCTGGAATAAGTGCAATAATATCGTCGCTGTCATTACGTAAAGGCCTATCTTCTTAATAGTTTATTTACAGAAAAAGTTCAATCTTTTCTTTCAAAAAAGATTATGTCTCAATGTTCTAAGTGTACTTTTGTGCTAGAAGTATATGAAAAACAGGTTCTGATAATGAATTATATCTCGTGCTACAGACAAAATGAACAGTAGAGTTTTCTTCAAAACGTTCTCCTGAAAAGTTGTTAAATCAGAGATAGGCCTTTACGTAATGACAGCGACGATATGGGCAAAAAGTGCAAAAAAAACAAAGTTCCGGGCCAAGTTATTACTTATTGTTTAAGTATCAAATTTTATTTCGCACTAATTTCCCCTTTGTGGAAATTTATGCAGTTACACCTCAGGAAGGGTTCTAAAATTCAATAAATAAATTAATTAAGGCGGTTGTTCTCTCGATTTATTCTCCTGTCAGATTACAATAAAAACATAGATAGGTACTCCCGCTCTCAAGGTGTTTGCGCAAACCGTGTTGAGTTACACAGGGGGCAAATAATAACAAGAGTTGATGTTTAAATAATAATAATTATCTTTCTACTAATATTAGGTACTTTCAAGTTGCTGTTTTGTAATTATCCTATGTGTGTTATTGCTAGTATTGGTTTCCTGGGATTGTTTCACTTTGCCCTAGCTTCGGTTGTTTGAATGATAATAATCTCTTTTCATGCAAAACTATAGGCTTCACCCAAAACTATGTAGTAGGTACTTATCTGGCTCCGTCGTGATGAGTTCCGACGTGGTTCACGGATATAATCAAAAGAATCCGGGAAATTCTGGGAAGAGCTGGGGATGATCGAGCTCCTAGTAAGTTCTCCTAGACCTGGTTCAATCTCAGCACTATCAATTTCGGCAGATAATGGTCACCAAATATTCCCCCAATAATGATCGAGATTTCCACTGGATTTTAGCGGAAGGATAAAGGCCTACAAAATGAACTAGGTTGAAGCAGATTCCCACCTAACACATAACACATTCCAAAGATCTCATAGATGATTGTTAGAAAATTACGCTATAGGTACTATTCCCTTTTTCAGACAAGGAAACTCATAAAGATAACTTACCCCATATAATGTGAGGCCTTGTGACTAGGTTAGAATGACGATGGCTTTCGAATTAATAGAAATCCTGCAATAACTCGGGAATCATATATCCATCATTCGATGCACCTTACACAATGTAACCAGGGATAATTTTCACACAATATTACAGAATCACTTATAAAATCCGCTAAACTGCGAGAGCATTAATTTCGCCAACAATCGAAAGTAATAATTAATTAATACTCGAAAAATACCAGAATGATTGCCTACCGACGACGTGCATTCCGCTTATCAATTTCAAAAACCACCACCAAGCCTCCTAATCAGACCGCGCGCAACTTAAAATGTTACTATAAGGCTAAACCGGACAATATTATGGGTGCTCATAAAACTAATTATGTTTATTCGCCTATCCCTCTATATTAATTTCCTATTCCTAAATCTACTATAGCATTCACCTTATGCTTCAACAGGTATTTTCAGCTTTCTTTTTAGTTTTCTTTATCTTTAATTTTGTTTTTGTTATTTTAGAATCATAACAAAGTTTTTACCAGCAAACTTGAAATTCATGTTCAGCGGCCCATAAAGCATAGGGGGTGAGAAAATCAAAATTATAGCAAAACTTTTGTCTGAACTTATTTTATTCCTAATCAGTTGGATTAAAAAAAGTGGAAAACAACTCCAAAGATTCGCCATTTGTAAATAATGGTTAAGTATGCTGTTACAAAACTCTAATAATAATAATAATAAGTTCCAGAAACAGGTTTTCAATAAAAAAAAACATCATCAGAGCTGAAAATTATTATACAGGGTGTCTGCTTAAGGCTGGCCACCGGCTATATCTCGGAAACTAATGGGCCTATAACCTCAAAACAAAAAATTTCCAGACATAAGTGATCAAGAGAAATTCAATGAAAATATTTTCAAGATAGCCGCACTTCCGGAAATACCGGAAGTTGACACCTACTTCGTTATTTTAACGGAAACACCCTGTAAAACTTTATATTTTTTAAATGTCTGAAAAAATCTAATACAGGTGGTTTTCACCATTGGAATTTAGATTGAGCGGTTTATGAGTTATAAACAAGTGAAAATCGAAAATTTTCAACTTCAAAGCAGTCTAGAACTAGAACGGCTCAAGATATCTAAAAACGGTTTACATGTCCCTATCTTAACTTTTCACATAGTATCCTACTATATGGTTTAAATTTTAATACAGGGTGATGAAAAATCGGATAATTTTCATCACCCTGTATTAAAATTTACTCCACATACTGGGATAAAACGTAAAAAGTTAGGATAGGGACATGTAAACCGTTTTTGGATATCTTGAGCCGTTCTAGTTCTAGACTGCTTTGAAGTTGAAAATTTTCGATTTTCACTTGTATATATAACCTAACCTTCTAATAATAATAATAACTAAACCTAACCTTATAAATTCCAATGGTGACAACCACCTGTATTCGATTTTTTCAGACATTTAAAAAATATAATAATATACAGGGTGTTCCTGTTAAAATAACGAAGTAGGTGTCAACTTCCGGTATTTCCGGAAGCGCGGCCATCTTGAAAATATTTTCATTGAATTTCTCGTGATCACTTATGTCTGGAAATTTTTTATTTTGAGATTCTAGGTCCATTAGTTTCCGAGATATAGCCGGTGGCCAGCCTTAAGCAGACACCCTGTATATTTAAAAAGGTGCGCGGAATTGTCTTTCTCAAACCTATTTTTTTCAAATTTGATTTTTTGGTGTTTACGGCCTTCTCTTTCTGGCTCTGAAGCTACATCTGGTCATAAAATAAGAGGCCGAAAGTATTTATGTACCTTGAAATCGGTAGTCATGCATACCTATACAGGGTGTCCCAGCTTATTCGAAGCGGTCTCTGTAGGCCAAACGAATGACTTTTTCGAAAAACTTTTTGAAAATTCAAGTACAGAATCACAATGGCCATAATTTAAAATTATTTTGGAGTATACAGAGTGTCCCATATGACAATGACATATTAAAGTTATGTTTTTTTAAATGGAAAGCTCCTATGTTATTGCATTTTTAGATTGTCTGAGAAGAGAAAATAAGATTAGCTTTTACAGTTGGAGTTTAAATTCAGAAGTTTTTGAGTTATAAACAAGTGAAAATCGCCATTTTTCAAGTTCAAGGCCCTGTATAACGAAAACGGCTGAAGATAGAGAAAAACGGCTTACATGTCCCTATTTTACTTTTTCATGTACTATCCTATGATGTAGAAACATTTGTACTTTCTTTGATTTTTTTATTTGGCGACACGTGGAGAAATCTCAGAATTTTTCAAATTTTTTATCACCCTGTATAAACATCATAGGATTTTTCATTTCATCTACATCATAGGATAGTACATGAAAATTTAAAATAGGGACATGTAAGCCGTTTTTCTCTATCTTTAGCCGTTTTCGATGTACAGGGCATTGAACTTCAAAAATGACGATTTTCACTTGTTTATAACTCAAAAACTTCTGAATTTAAACACCAACTGTAAAAACCAATCTTATTGTTTCTTCTCAGACAATCTAAAAATGCAATAACATAGGAGCATTCCATTTAAAAAAACATAACTTTGATATGTCACTGTCATATGGGACACTCTTTATACTCCAAAATAATTTTAAATTATGGCCATTGTGATTCTGTACTTGAATTTTCAAAAAGTTTTTCGAAAAAGTCCATCGTTTGGCCTACAGAGACCGCTTCGAATAAGCTGGGACACCTTGTATATAAAAAAAAAATTATGAATTTTTTCGATAATTTTTTTATTTTTGAAAAATTTCTTTTAGGAGAAATCTCCAGAAAAATCAATTACATACAACCATTATTTTCACCGAAATTTTTACTAACATTTATCGGGCAAGTAAGTCTCATAAATTTTGAAAAAAAATCTGTCTAAATACTTAGAATTTCAAAAGAGAAAAATGCCCATTTTTTATTTCAGACCCGATTTTTCTAAAATTTATTTTCCGAAATTTCACGTTACAAATGCAAAAGTTATACGTACAGTACATATCTGTCAGTCATATAAATTTAGTAATTTGATTTTTGAAAACCTTTGACCAAATTTTCATATAAATCACACATTTTTATCGAAATGGCTCCTAATCGAAATTATGGACCAATGTTCGAGCCTCATCAGATTTATCGAAAATTCGAAAATGGTATATCTGGAAAACTCTTCAAAAGGAATCAGAAATTATTTTGTATTCATGTCTAAAGTTATTCCTACCCTCATCAGAGCTAAAGCTCTTTTGCTGAGAATATTGCTATATGTATATTCATTTACCAGAGATTTAAAAAAAATTGGGCGATCTATGCGAGAAGCCATTTTGGAAAATCGATTCTATATTTTTATTGATGCTAGGTATAGAAAATACACTGCATTTTAACATGTACATAAGGGCATAGGCACATCCATTTTATTTTACATGATTTTTTTGGGTTCAAACATGTTTAGGACATTTTTAACAAGTTTTGACAATTTTTGACCACCCTTGATATTCGCTCGAATTAAAAAAAAAAAACACAAGAAAGAAGTCGAAGTTCCTCTGTAAAAATGCATAAACCTTATAAAGGCTCAGAATAAAATCGCGAGATTTAATAACCAAACCTTGAGCCTGAAGAATGATTGCCAAAGCCGAATACGGACAGAACACTATCCAATTATGTAGAGTGGACAAAAAGTCTGAAAACGCCTAATTTTCTGTCAAACGGGTAGTCAGAAATATATACAAAACTTGGAATTCTACTGTTTTGGGATATGAAGATTTCAGGTTTGAAGGCAATGTTGCTAGATTTACTGTTTTTCTGTTATTATAACTCAAAAAAAAAAAAATGGTGATAGTCTATGCGAGAAGCCATTTTTTAAAATCGATTACATATTTGTATCGATGCTATAGAAAATGCCCTGCATTTAAATATGTAAGGCATAGGCAGATTCATGTTATTTTATAAATACCATTTTTGACAACTTTTACCAACCATTTGTTTTTCCCTCAAATTTTTTAGGAAAAAAATACCACAAGAAAGAAGAGAAAAATTCCCCTGTAAAAAAATGGATAAATCTCATAAAGGCTGAGAATAAAATCTCGATATTTAATGACCAAACCTTGAGTCTGAAAGCCTGAAAAATTATTACTAAAGCCGAGTACGGGCTTTGGTAGAAATTAAAAATTATACAGAGGGGAAGAAAAATCTGGAAACGCCTAATTTTTTGCCAAAGGGGTTTGGCCAAATAGTCAATAATATACAAAACTTGGGATTCAGCTGTTTTAGGATATGAAGATATCAGGTTTGATATGTGCAATGTTTGCCAGATTTACCGTTTCCCCGATATTATTAGTCACTGTGAGTTTTAAATGTAAAACCCTGTACATTTTTACATTATTGGAATCTACTATTCGATGAGTTTAACCATGTGTAACAACTGTAACTAACCAAATGTACAGGGTGTTAAATTTTAAAAAACAATGTGACTAATAGGATCAGAAAATGGTAAATTTGGCAACCTTGTGCACATATCAAACCGGAAATCTTCATAATTCCAAACCAGTTGATTCCAATCTTTTATATTTCTGTCCCCCCGTTTAACAGGAAAATTAGATGTTTCCAGATTATTCCTTCACAGTGTGTAATTCTTTAATGATGATTTTTCAAAATAAAGCGATGGTCAATCTTCCAAAAGCGGAATTTCGAACACATGAATTTTTTGCTCTTATGACAATAATAGCGTTCAATGCCAACTCGAAACTCTTTTTGGAGAATTGACCGTTTTTTAATTTTGAGAAATTGTCATTAAATCATTAGCTAATCTTTTAATATCCGCCACATTGCCTGGAAAAATAATTATTGTCAGGATGGTCAAACATCGAGGAATAAATAATCTTCGAAGCTTAGCCAATTCGAGCGTCTTGAAGGATTGACCATCTTTTCATTTTGAAAAAAAATCTTCAAAGGTAAATATTACAGAATCAGCACTGCTATGAAGATTGGAAGAACTCTACTCTTGGAAGAATCGTCTCAGCGCTGTGTGGATCCCAAAGAAGTTATATTGAAAGAGACAATACTGAATTTTAATTCTATCAATAATAAAAAAAATGAAACAAATTTAATTACCTACTAAATTTACACACATCGTATGCACTGCAGTGTACCCTGTTTAGTTTTAACCCAAAAAAACATAACGTTTTATCCATTATTTTAGACCTCTTCACAGTTTATTTCATTTATTGTCTTCATTCTTCTTTTTTAATTTTTTTTTTCTATCCATTTACACTTGGTGATAGAAATGGGAACAAATGGGAAAAAAAAATTCCCTACAATTTATTGAGGGCAATTTTTTAAGGCACAACAATAAAAAAATTCAATTTTGTAATATTTCAAACCTTTCAAAGAATAAAAGTGTAATTCGAGTATATTTGATCGAGCAGAACTATCTAAAAACGATGTTTTGAATGCTGCGAGTTGTACAATATAATTATCTCATGCATGATGAATATAGAACATCGAAATCCCCTTGACCATGTTTCCAGTAAAATAGACGTGACGGGATTTTTCGGACGACTAGCGTTAGTTACGTCATGAACTGAACCATTAAAAACACAAAGGATATACCTACCACAAATACATTCTATATTTCATGTTAAAGTTGTTTTTCCCTCTTCTCTCCTTTTTATGTCCGTAGCATCCCGGGCTCTGTTTACAACCCTCATATGTGTGTAGCATCATCCTAACGAGACCAAGACATAACGCGGGAAATTTATTCACGCGAATAAAACAGTCATCCAAGTGCGCCTACCTTAATATTTCATTTCACCTTTGCTTGGCATGTAAACGTTTCTTTTACTCGGAATTCAGCTCGCCTACCGTAACAAGAAAAACCTCCCGGAACGGGACACAATTTTTCCTATATTAACAATTTATGGCAATTTCACTGGGACACCACTGAAACAATATATATAGTTATGACGACCATTTCGATGGTTTATTCAAAGCAGAGAAGGCCCCACAGACGGGAAAATGTCTCATCCTGGCACGAGACAGTTTGCGAGCAGTAGAATTTATGGTAGCTGTCAATTCCGTATATTGCACCGATGGCTTGTTTCTTGAACGTTTTTCAAATAACTGAGGTATATTGAAAGGTCGTACCTGCTCCATTGATGGGGTCATATACTGCCGATAAATTCTGGATAGCACTGTTTATTATTAATAACCTGCAGGCTAAATTACGATGGTGTGAACGGCGCCTATTGTAAAAGGGATTTGGAGCGTATATCTACCAGCCATTTAAATTCAGCGCAAGATCCTGCGGGATGTCTCTCCTGCCGATAAGGCTTGCGGCTTGTCTTCTTCAAGGATGTCACTGATGAATAACAGGATCAAAATGTCTTTGATCGCGGGTTATTATCTACGTCAGTCTGCATTCGCTCAATCAAGACTTCACTGGAAGTTTGTTACATAATATACATAACACGCTATGTAAATATCGAGGGAAGATTTTTTGAATAATAATCTAGCCAGACCTGTTCCGTCTCATTTTAGAGTTAGAGACTCATCACCCAGTCATCAGTATTTCATAAATCAGGTAATACAATTAGTAATAACGTAACCGGAAGATTTACAAAAGAAATTTGACACCTCGGGACGAATTTACTTTAGAATGTAAATTCTGAAATTGAAAACCGTTGAGCTATAAGCTAATCCAGGTTTTCCTCGCAGCTTAAATGAGGTAAATATTTATTGTATTATAGGTATTAGAGGAGGGATTAGATATTGCAGCAAAACAAATTTCTAGCGCATTTAGTCTCCAATAGAAGCTCGAAGCCGATTCTAGGATTTGTCAATTAATTAAGGAGTTGATTACACAGATTATGGAATATTCGAGTTCCTAAGTCTTGAACAAAATCTAACTAACCAGCTACTGAATTTAAGATTAACGAAGCTCAGTCTTTAAATATTTGCAAGTTCTGAAATTATTAATCGAACATTTATTTATTGATGCTGACCAATTAAATTGATTATTGGTTTCGGAATAAAACTTTTGAGGTAAGTACAAGAGATATTACGATAAGAGGATGATGTTTTCAATTTTGTACCATTCTGGGAACCTTATTTGATAAAAATATAAGTTGATTTCTTCCAGATTCCCAAAATTTTCTTTAAATACGACAATAAAAAATTTATTAGTCTAACAAAAAAGTGGAGTTTTATTATATCAAACTCGGATTGATATGAGTCAAGAATGTTCCTGGTCAAAATCTGGGGTTATTCTTCCTAAAAATCTCTCTAATTTTTGCTCTCGGTACCATAACAGTGAGAATTTCATAAATTATGTTTTATATTCATCTAATAAGTCTCTTAGTTTTTGAGATGATCGTTTCTCCTCTCAGCAACCCTTGATTGACGGTGTTTGAGAATACCAAGGCGAGAATTTGGGGTAGGTAATATTCAAAACATTTTCCTCTCTATAGATAGCCGCTTCTATGACGAAAGATATGATGGGTGATTTGGGCTTTAGAAACGCCGGGGTGAAAAATTATGGTATTCTTTATAATAATAGATAATGAGGGTTTCCATAGATAAAGGATGCCATTTTTCCGTTTTCGGGAGGATCATATTTTTTTCTGCTTCCCTTAGGTTATTATGTGTAAAAAACTGTTACCTCTAAATACGGGGTCATTTTCCTTGAAATTTTCTCTCCCCCACTATGATTATTATCATAAACAATCCCATTTTTCTCAAGCCTTTTCGTTATCGATATGATCGTCTTTTTTCCAAGAATATAGGCTATAGCCCTGAGTGTCATAATTTCTGAGACATATTTTGGGGGTACATTTTTCATTAAATTTGTTTCCTGAGCACCAATAGTTCATATTCGATAAGCCTAAGACTCCTTGCGGTATGGAGATGATATACGTAGAAGCAATAGTGCAGACCTAGACCGGGTAAAAAAGTTCAACTATCTTGGAACTTGGTTATGTGAAGAATGGTCTTCATGTGCCGGATAGAAAAAGCAAGGAGCTCATTCATGAGATTTAAAAGCGTCTTTACGAACTCTGATTTGGACCTCAACCTCAGAATAAGATTCACAAAATGTTACGTATGGTCCGTGCTATCTGTGTGACATGGAAGGCTGGACTCTGAAGGTTGATATCATGAACAGGCTGAAAGCATTTGAGATGTGGATCAAACTAAGGATCCTGACGGTTCCATGAAAAGCAAGAGAAAAACAACGAGGAAGTTCTGAATAAGAACATTGGAAGAGAAAGTGAATTGCTGGGCAAGGTAAATCGCATAAAAACCGCGTACCGGGGACATGTGATCCGCAACGTAACGTACATTTTGTACTTACTGGCTAATTGCCAGCGACCCGGAGACAATGGCGTTGCGCGCGTCGCATGAGTGGGTGATGATGGTGGCTTTTAGTTCAGTGCAAACGCGGCCGGCTGGAGGCCTCGAGTTTCGTCGACCTCGACTGTCGAGTTTCGATCCGGTACGCCGATACCTGAGATCTCTATAATAATATAATAATAATAATGTTTATTTTTGAAGAATATTACATTCTTTATAACTATAATACTATAATATAATACTTAATTAAATCTACATTAAATCAACCTACTTTCGTATACATTTTTTCCTATACTAGCTAATTATTTCTTTTTGCTTATTTTGCACTATCATGTTTTATTTTTATTCTCAATACCTATGTTTATGTCTAAGATCGCGTGGTCAGTAATTTTATCATCGTTATTGTTGTTTACAATATCCATTTCCTATATATACTTATGTGTAATGTTTATCAACAATGCAACAATCTGTTAGTGTCCTACTTTCACTTGTCCATTGATTTCTACCAAATATTCACCATTTTCTTCTTTTTCTGTTCTTTTTTCTTCTTGTATACACCACAATTTACATCAAAAACGTCATGACTTACATCCATATTCAAATTCAATTTTCTATTCACCTCAACACAATTGATACATTTCTTCTTTTTTTCGCAGTCTTTTGATAAATGTTCTCCACTGCATCTGAAACAAGCCATTCTATTTTTTCTTTTTTCCTCTCCTTTCTTTTTTTTACTTAAGTCTTTTGATAAATGTTCTCCACTGCATCTGAAACAAGCCATTCTATTTTTTCTTTTTTCCTCTCCTTTTTTTTTTTACTTAATTTAATAATGAATGTTAATAATTCTTTTCTCTCCTGGAGTTCGCGGAAAGAAGATCGTTTCCGCAAAACACCTGCAATTTTTACCGGAATGGCGTCGTGAATAATTCACGTAAAATACCTCAGACATCCTACACGTTTTTGGTTTGCTTTTCTTCTACGGAGCATTTTTCTTCTACGGAGCATTTTTCTTCTACGGAGCTTTTCTCCTACGGAGCATTTTGTCGTACGGAGCATTTTCCCCCACGGGGCACATTTTTTTTCGAACAACCAGGAGCATTCTTCTGACCAGCCCGGATCTGTTTCCAAACAACCAAGATCATTCTTCCGACCAGCCAGGATCATTAATACAGAAGCTGGCTTGACTCCAGCCCTTGTCAGAATCACCCAGATAAGTGCCTCGTTGACCATATTTATCAGACCCCTTCATTCTGCACAACTTAACACTCTTGTTTATAATGAATTGTTAACCACGCTCAAGAGCTTCACTGGATAATAATAACTGTGATTTTTTTGTTAATAAAAAGTACCTGTTATTCTGCTGACCTGCGTGTTATTGTTGACCCTCTTAGACTAGCGACTCAACCCACGACCCTTGTTGTCTTCTATTTGTCTCATGCTCTCAACGATTATTTTTCCCCTCTAGGGTAAAATAATTCGTTTCAAGAGGTACCATCTGATACAACTATTAATAGAAGGAAAAATAGTGGGAGAAAGGGAAATGGGTAGAAAGAAGATATCGTGGCTCTAAAATACCAAACATTAGACAGGGATAAGAACCACAGGAGAATTAATACACGCACATCAGAGACTGGAAAAAATGATCACAAATTATCATAAACATCCATTAATGAATAGCAGCAGGAGAAGAAGAATATTCCAAATATTTTGCTCTCACCCACTTTGATGACGAAAGATTCATAAACAATATCCTTGCTGTCTACGTCGCTTAGTTTTAGAGATGATTGTAACTTTTTTCAGAGACATTGGTCATAACCCTGAGAGTCATAATCTCTGAGACATATTATGGGGGTACATTTTTCATTAAATTTGTTTCCTGAGCACCAATAGTTTATATTTAATTAGCGTAAGATTCTTCGTTTAGGAAATCAACTTATTCTGTAGGTACCTTTTCAATGAGACAAACCACTTCTGGTCAACTTTAAGAAGCTTAATTGGGTAACTTATCAAAAAATCACTATAATCATTAATCAATATAATTTTAAAGATGATAATTTTTCTCCAGCAACCCTTAGTTTGATATTCGCACCTCCTAGATGAATAAGAAGTACAAAAACCTGGATCCATATAAGGGAAATACCCCGATCATGAGAATTTTAGTTTTCGAGATGATCGTACTGTTTTTCAGCAACCACGAAATTAGATGGTAGTCAAAACTTGATAGAGATTTGAACTGATTAATTAACCCTAAGTGTTTGCAAATTTTTTAACCCCAAACTCTCGGGACACATACCCCATACTAGCCGTTCAAATACTCTAAATAGGAAATTTAGACCCCTATTTGATCAATTTTCCGAATTTAATAACTGAGAAAAAAATTCAACCCCAAAAAGTCATGGCCTATATGTAATTCGCAGACATATTGTCATAAATATTTCTCGAATCATATAGGTACATTATATAATCCCCAAGATGATGAATCCCTTGAATTAAATTCACCAGAGGGTTGTTTCATTTCATTTCATGTAACACCCTAATTAGCAACCCCTTTCATTACAGGATTATCACATAAACCCAGCGAATTATTTTTTTTACGTCTATCACATTTTAATCCTTCTGAGTGATGCTCCAGCATCCTTATCATCACCTCTACTATCTCCTAGAGTCGCAAAGTTCAAAATGAAATAAACTTTCCCTGTTCTAACACCTTCACTCAAGAAATCTTATTATCATTTGAACCCTCTGTATAATCAGAGAGGAAGCTAACTTACCGGGTGTCCATTGATGTCCCAGGAGAGAATAGGTGCCGGGTCGGCAAGATCAGATACACATTTAAGGGTCACGACGTCGCCCTCGGCGTAAGAACCTGCCAGACCTTCTATGCGAAGCTGCTCCCTCGGTATTGCTGCAAGCAAACACATCAAAACTGTTAAGGCTGCGTTATGGGCGAAATATTTCGTCGATATTAGCACTCAAGTTATTTTTGTAGGAGAAGAAATGCTTAAATTATAAGAAAACACTAATATGCAGGGCTGGGTAAATTAATTAGATCATGGCTGGAGCAAAAAAGTTACAGTTTATATTGAGTCATGAGTGCTTTTGCCCAACCTTACAAATTTATGTCAAAAAAAATTATTTTGGTTGAGGAATAAAAATTAATTAAGAAGACAAAATCTCCGGACTTTAATCAGACTGGTGAGCAAGATGACAATCAATAAAGTAGGAGAACCCACCAATCTCAAACGCAATAGATGAGGAGCTGTCTGTAACAATCTCTGACGAATTGTTGGAATCCCCAAACATGCGACATTGGCTTCACCGATATCGACTGATCCCAGCAAGCAATCACAGGATCAGTAATATAATTCCGCACTTGGGATGTATGCCGACGGTTCGGAAAGGGAGATAGCGATTTAAAATTTCAGTTTTATGGTCGCAGAGAACGAATTGACGGCATGGCAGGCTTTCCAACTTCGTGAACGGGAAACTTGGTTGCGGTACGCCTACACTGATTGTTTAAAGCACTCCAGCTGCAATTTTGTATTATTGTAGTTGGAAGAATCTGAAGAGCTGGAGGAAGAATTATTACGACTTGACTCGGGAACTCTAGTGGCCGTGTATTGCTTAGGGAACTTTCATAAAGTACTTGATTTGGATCGCTTCTACAATATCGAGGAATCAAATGAACGACATTCTGTTGAAACAATCCCTGAGTTAAAGTTTCATATTTTTTATTTGTCTTGCATAAATCAAGACAATGTAGACGCTGGATCGAATCAAAGTCTAACCAGGTCAGAGCGCCGCGTATTTCCTTCGACGTTCATAAATTTGAACTAGTTTTTAGTTCATATTTTATTACCTTTTATATTACTCCCATCTCTCCACTTAATTCCAGCAACACCTATTTTTTACAATACCACCGTAAATGTACACCTCGGGATACATAAAAGCGACTAATGTCGACAAAAGTAACTTTTAAATGATAGCCAGAAACGCAGGTCAAGGTCGAGCTATCTACGCGTCTCCATCAGTTTAAAGAATAATCCTCTTGGTGTCTTTCTTCTTTAACGCGCTCCAGAAATCAAATAAATATTCGTGTCATTAAAATCATAATATGAAATTGAAGATAAGACTAACAAAATTTTTATGAAAATATCCTGAATTTTGAGCAGCATCGTGTACTAATAGGGTTCGTTCGGTAAGCAGATTGACTAAAATCCTCGTGCTTCACATTTTTTCTTCAGCTTTGATTTGTTTTGCGATTTCAAGTGCTCCAACGGCTTTGGAGACTCAGGAGGCTCATCCTACATACATTAACATAATTCAAGCCTAGGCGATCTAGTGCTCAAGCGTTGTGCACCAAAAGCGCTTCACAATAGCTCAAATCACAAATTTCCAACCTCAGCGACCTAAAAATATTTTTGGGATGATTTTTTTATAATCATTCCTTGATTATCTTGACATTTTATGCATCAAATTAAGTGCAAGCATCGCATTATGAAAATCGTGCACCAAAGGTGCTCGTTCGTAGCGCGGATTGACTAAAAACCTGACTTAGTCCATCTTCGAACCTAATCTGTTTTGTAGTTTCAAGTACAGCGTCTTTAGAGACTGTTTCTTGGCATTGGTTGCAATAAATGATGATCACCAACAGGTTACCAGAATGGCCCAAATTCTCAAGTTTCGATCCTCTGCGATTTGGAGATTACGAAACCAGTTTTTCTAAAGTTTGAGGTGCAATTGCTCGAGAAACTATTCCTTGACATTGTTTGCATCAAATCAATACCAAGCGCTTACGCTAAAATTATTTATTTATTTAGTACAGCCACCTACATCCGAAGCCAATTACCGGCGGGGAATACAAAGTGTAAATAGGTAACATACAGAAAATAAACGCAGCAGTAATATAACAAGAAGAAAAGAAAAGATATACCAAACAATATGAACTACAAAAAACTAGCTTAAAACAAATCGCAGCAGAAAAAACAAAAAAGAGTAAAAGTATCTGCAGGTATTAAGTTCAAAAGCACATATCTGAGAATAAAAATGAACATATAATAAAGTGTGTTGCAATATAGACAAGTAAATCAGTAAATCAGGGCTCAGAATCAAACAACGTTTTTATCTCAGAAGTTGATGAACAGAAGATATCGAGAGAGTTCTCGACACGCATATAATTTCGGCACATTGTGTAAATCGGTGATGACTCCAGCAGGCGCGTACGAGGCGTTGGAAGATAAAAAGTGCTAGGAAATCTGGCACCTAATCGAGGGACAGCGAAATTTAATCGTCTA
Source organism: Malachius bipustulatus (assembly GCA_910589415.1). NCBI lineage: Eukaryota > Metazoa > Arthropoda > Insecta > Coleoptera > Melyridae > Malachius > Malachius bipustulatus. Next base: position 32,532,409 of record OU342634.1, on the reverse strand, counting down.
ACTAGTTGCGGACAATCAATGATATTGTGGAGCAGTTTAAATAGAAATAAAACGGAGTTAGTAGCACGACGTTTTTGTAGACTATGAAGCCCAAATCTCGCCAAGAGAGCGTCCTGTGGGAAGCCCCTATATGCGGATATGCTGAATCTAAATGAAAGCACAAATAAATATTATAGTAATTTGCGTTGGACAGTTTCTAGGGAATTGATGTAAGAGAGATATGAGGGATACCAGATTAGGGAGGCATATTCCAGATGGCATCTTACTAAGGATTTAAATAAAGTTAACATCGTGTCCGCACACTCAAAATGTCTAGACTTACGTATAACGAAACCCAACATCCTATAGGCAGAGGAGGAGATCCTATCAATATGCTGTCTAAACGATAAACCAGAGTCAAATACCACACCCAGGTCTTTGATACTATTAGATCTAGTCAAAGGAACCCCAGACAAGCCATAGTCATACAGGACAAGATCTTTACTACGTGAGTAAGAAACCACAGCACATTTAGTAAGATTCAGGTTCATATGATTTTTCACACACCATTTCCCAAACAAATCCAATCTTTCCTGCATAAGCACCGCGTCCTCAATGGACCTAACAACCGTGTAGATCTTCAGATCATCCACATATAAAAGACAGCAGTTCGCAAAAATGATCACCACGTCATTTACAAAGATGTTGAAAAGAAGCGGGCCCAGAACAGATCCCTGAGGAACACCAGAAGGCACATCGAACACATCGGACCGAAATCCAGATAATTCAACAAACTGACTTCTGCCAGTGATATAGCTCTCGAGCAACGTAACAAGATCTCCGGAACAACCAAAGCTACGCAGCTTGGACAAGAGTGTGCAATGATCCAAACGATCGAAGGCCTTGCTGAAATCCGTATATACGACATCAACCTGCAGACCCAGGTCCAGATTCCCAGCGATTACCTCCTGAATCACTGCCAAATTCCTTATCGTGGATCTCCCCTTAACGAAACCATGTTGACAGGTCGAAAGTTTCCGACTGATGTCAGTTGTTATCCTTCTATAGAGACAGAATTCGAAGAGCTTGGAGAAGAAAACAGGGACCGTCCTGGCCACTTTCCATTCATCCGGAAAAGTTTGATTGTTTAGAATCAAGTTGAAAATATGAAGCAATGGAGCCATTAGAACATGAGCACAGTCCCTCACAAAAAAAGCTGGAATCAGATCAACTCCAGCGGTTAGTGCAGAACCAAACTTGATTAACAAACAAATTATGAAGAACTTCCTGCGGAAAAGGTGCGCAAATTGACTTAAAATCTGAAGCTTCAAACTTGCAAGACCTGGGTTGTTTAAAATCTAATCTTTTTGTAGCTTTAAGTGCAGCGCAGCCCTTGAAACAACTGTTTTTGGCACAAGTTGAGATGCCTGGTGATGAATCGTCAAGAGTTTCTTGTATCAAAAATAATTATTGGCAAAACTCTATAGCGTTTTCTGAAGATTTGTTTCATCAAAATAATACCTAGTGCTGAGCTAAATGCTTTAAAGTCAGATTTTTTTATTCCGCATACAGCTATGAAGAAGAAGACTTTACTTTTTGTTTCATAAAATAATATCTTCCTAGAGGCTCTAATTGTCAGAGTTCCAAATCTGGACGACATGGTGTTCTTGGAGGTTTGATGCAAATCTTCAGTAACTTTTTTAGCTCTTGCTTCATCTTTCTGCTCTGGCTGTGGCAAGCTTTGTGAACCAAAAGGACTTCTGGCAATTATCTAAACCTCCAAAGTGCTTATAGCTAAACGATCTGTGTATTTCAAAATCTGATTATCGAATTTCGTTTACCTAAAAATTTTACCTTTATTTTATTTATTTATTTATTTATATTAACATTTCTCAAGCAGCATTAATCTTTTTTTCTGTATTGTGTTTTAAATATGTATGAGACCTGAAAAAATTACTTGGCTTTGATACTGTATCAATAAAATATCTGGCGGTGCTCAATATTGAACTCATCTTTATTTTATCTCCTGTATTGTAAACGATTTTGGTCGTTATTTAAAGTAATGGTACAGGAAACAGGATCATAGTAAATTTTCTTCACAATGCGTTACTTTTTGAAAATAATCGCCATTACATCCATCAATCATTTAATAAAAATTGTTACGAAATATATTTCTCGGCGATCCATCCATATTTTCGCTCCTCCGGAATTCACTTAAAAAATAGAGCTTTCTCTTACATTCAGACCGGAAAAACATCATATATGCAAGAAACAAGATAAATTTCCTCCAGTGCCTACAACCGCAAACGGAAAAAAAATTGATTGATGATCCGAATTCACGTCATAATGTTAAGAAGTACTTTTTTCCTTTGTCGACGTTCCAGACAGTTCCCGGCCGAGCAATCAGTCACTGAATGCAACTAAATTGTGAGCTTTTCATGATTCTCAACTGCATCAATCTCGGCGCTTTGCATTTTCATCGGGACAAACGCAACACCGCTGTAAGATTTACTAGCCATCAAGTCTGAGGAGATGTATCGCTAGAACTGGCAATACAAACAAGTTTATGCATTTTTCATTTCATACTATTCCGGGGCACTATTTCAAAGTTATGGTGCGGCCACAAATCCTCATTTCAGTTACGATCATACCCGTGGCGAAATCTGGTGTCGCTCTGGCTTCTGAAAGAATTCTCTAACATATATTTATGATACAAGATAAAATTTCAGTCCGGGATTTTATAGTAAGTGCTTAGTTTATTTTTATAAAACTTTTAATAATGAAAAATCTAGTCCAGTTACTTTATAAAAAATTACTCAATTAAAATAATAGAAAGTTCCAGAACAAAAATAGCATTTCTTTAAAAACAAGTCTCGCCAAATATATAGTTCTTACTCGAAAGTGAAGGGAAATATGTCAGAGGAACATGCGGGGCTAATTTTATTGAAATATTTTGTAACAATATCTTTGATGTATAGTAAAAAGAAAAAGAGCAATAACTGTTTGTTTGTTATAACTTTTATGATTAGAAACTAATACCACGATTTCAGAGTTAGATAAGGTTTTTGTGTTCTATAAGTACCTATCTAGTCAGAGCTATGATTTTCATTTTTTATTTATTTTTGTAATCAAGATCAATAATTTTAAAACAAATGTAGCCAGGTAAGGTTGCAACTGAACGAATAAAACAGCTGTCAGATTTATTATTTTGGCTTTCTCTTCCTTTTTATTTTCTACTTCATTGAAAATCTAGCAGCATTTATATTGTATAAAAATAGTAAGTACCTCTTACAGATAATATTGACGTAAACACGACAGAGAATAACGATGTTTCAATAACCGCGAATGATTGATTCGTGTAGTATTGAAAATTTCATTATTCCATCGCTTCAAGTGTTTTATCGTAACGATGCCCGCCCTAGTCGGTAATGTAATTTTCTTTCGCCCTTTTTGTTTCCTTCTCCTTGGTTGCTACTCTTCTCATTATCTGTCTATGCTGATTAATGGTCCTTTAGATGTGTTTCATCGGTTTTATTGTGACGGTCTCCTAGATTGATTGCTTCACTTGAGCACGGCTCCTTCAGAACGGTGACGAACAATTAGGCCGCTGCTAGTCGCGGCTAATAGCAAAAACTACACTCGACCACTAAAAACCTTCGTCTCATTCCGGGCTGTTGACCGATATGAGGTAATGAACTCGGAGCAGGATGTTTCGCATTTATCTCTTTGGTCACTGTTTGGCGTTAATTTTCCGAAAAGGAATTCAAAATTTCAAGATGAATTTCTCCTTTCTGTAAGACTCACATAATACATATCATTAAAAGACAAAAATTGCAGAAATATCTTTAAAAAAATCATCAAAATTGGGATGAAAAAATGGGTGAAATAAGTTTTTAGTACTTTTCAGAAGTGTTTCTTACCAACATTACAGAGAAAAGCAATCTGCTGAAGAAGAAATCTAGAAATAACACAAGTCTGGCAGTTCTGACACTCTAAAAATGCAGTTGATGATGGAAATTTCTTTAGGTTTGTATTTTTGGAGCAAGCCATTTGACCAAGATGGTTTCAGGAATGAATCAGTGACTTTGGATGACCTCACCAAGCTTGCCAAAACGAATTGATTGAGACTTTAGAGAAGAAGAACTAGAATGAAAATATCACTGACACTTACTAGTGGCAGTTCTAATTACACAACAGTTTCTGACGAGGCAGGTACGACCTTGAATGAAACTTTCGGCAAAAATTTTGCCAAGATGGATTAAGGTAGAGTTACCGAAGCAAATGGTTTTAAGGACATTGTGGCTGAAGTTCAAAGAAAAAGTATCTGAGAAGAATGTTCCATTAGCAATCGGGAGTGGTGTAGCTTGTGCAACCAAGATTCTTGCTCGTCAACCCAACCACAAAATAAATGCCTTGAGCAAGTGGCCAAAATCATAGCAATAAAGTAGCACTTTAATTAGGTTGCTAAATTTAGAACGAATACTTCTGCAGCAACTGTGTGTGCAATCAAACAGAGATCGTCCATTTAATTAAAGCTTTTCTGGCTTTATGATTTGCAACCAGAACTTGACCAAATGCTTTGAGCAAATGACAAACTACCATTAAGAAAGCAATCAAGCCCTTAAATCCGGGAGTATTCCTGATTTTTGCTTGACAATCCACCAAAGAAAAAAAAACTGTTTTGGGCAAGTCGTTAAGAGCAAATCAAAAAGGTAAGCAGTTCCAGATAAGCTAAATAAAGTTTTAAAGAATGTTTCTGCTGTTTTTAAGTGAGCAACCAAGCAAAGAAGCATCCTTACAAAGAAAATAACGCGTAACAGTTTTAACAGTTTAAAAATATCACACACTTACCAGCAACAGTAACGTTGTGCGTCTCGGAGGCTAGTCGAAAAGCGGGCGCTTCTGAAGATATTTCGCAGCGGTAAGCTCCACCACTATGGTCCCTTGTCAGGCCGGTTAGACGCACTTGACAGTGCTGATGACTGCAGGTTGTCTTGCTTGGCACCAAGTGAACTCCAGCTACCGGAAATGTGATCATTTGCTGCTTCTGCCTTGGCATGAATCTGTCGTAAGAAGTTGTTTATATAAAAAATCGTTTGTAAGTCGCGGGTAGGTAATTGAAGCAAATAAATAAGAGAGTCTTTTTTCGTTCTTAGCTTGACCTTTTAAATTTTCATTCTTTTTTATTTACGATTATTTAGCATTAAAAAGGCATTTATGAGAAATTTATTTAAGTAAAACGTTTCATATTTATAATATTTTGATAGCAACGTAAGCATATGGCGAAAGAAATTCAATTTGTAGTTTCAATTTTCTGCACAAAGTCAACAAAGCTCTTATAAATACCCAGTTACATATTTTCGGAGAAAACATAAGCAGTCCCGCATATTTCTTTTACGTTCCGTCTGATCTCTCCCGAGCCGACTTTTATTTATCCAACGTTTGAAAGTAAAAATTACTGACTGACCTCTGGGACTCAGGAACGACGAAGAAGAAATAATTTCAAATTAAACGGAACGAAATCCCTTAAACCTTTCTCACATTGAAGCTGCTAAATATTTGATGGGTCTTAATGAATTTGCTCTTTCTTCGCGTAAAACAAGTCGGGGGTATTTTTACTGTTCAGGTATTATTTATTATTTGCGTCCCCTCTCTTTACCTCCAGCATCTTTCACGCGATGTTTGCATGATGTTCCTAGCAGGAGAATTATTATTCCCTGTTTTCTGCTATATAAGTACGAACTGGCTATGGCTAGCGATATTTAATTCATTTGATGCTTTCTCTTCCTTTACCTACTCACAAACGGACGTCCTGCGAGCCGTGCCTGGATTCAGAGTCTTTGTTGGAGGAATCAAAAGTACCTTAATCATCATGAATATGTTTAAAATACCCGAACAATGGAAAGCTGCTTTAAATTGTCATTGTAGTTAATGAATTGGTTTGTTCCTGAATTTATTTCTGGGAAAATTACATTTGTTGTTGTTTTAAATTATGCCAGAAGTTATTATCTCTCATCCTATCGCTGGAAGTGTTTATGCTAGCTACTTCTTTCACATTTTTATATATTGATTTCTGTCTCTTGCAGCCAGGGGATGGTAAATTAACTTCCCTTTCTGGATTTCCAAGTAACTTGTTAATATTTATTGCAAAATGTTATACAGGGTGTCCCAATATTCCATGGACATGGAGCAACCACAGATTACTGAGGTAAAAAAAAATCGCTCGGACCAAACTTATCTCTATACCAAAATGCTTCGTTTGTCCGCTAGAGGGCTTCAAAGTCTTTTGAAAATTTTAGTTTTTTTGAAATAGCTCAAAGTCGGCTGATTCAAATTCGATTAAATTTGGTAGGTAAATGTCTTATTGAAAGTACTAATTTCTGATGTACATGATAATTTGACGGAAACCCGGGAAGGGGTGAAACTACCCCTACCCTCTATTAAAATCGATCGTAATTGTTGATAGGGTAGCAGGAACGCTGTTCATGTTTTTTTGTTTGAAAGATACATCGTTTTAGCCCATTTTTGGTCTCTTACAAAAATCTGTATCTTTCCGAGGTGCTATGTGATAAAATAAATTAGTCGATGATACCTAACCAAAATTTTATTTCATTCTTTTAATTTGAAATCAAATTTTCAATTGTGCAGGTGATTATTTGATCTAATCTCATAAAAGATGTTTAGTATGGTTCGTTTTTTTTTCAGGTGTTTGCAAACGATTTTTTTCAAACGCAGTAAACAGTTTGCAAAACGACGAGGTTCCAAGAAAAGTTAAAATCATTTTTTTGCGCAGGATGGAACTTTCTAGGGTCGAAACCGGCGCCCACATCGAGCATTTTTTATGAGATTAGATAAAATAATCACCTGACAATTGAAAATTTGATTTCAAATTAAAATAATGAAATAAAAATTTCGTTATCATCGACTAATTTAATTTATCACATAGCACCTCGGAAAGATACAGATTTTTGTAATAGACCAAAAATGGGCTAAAACGATGTATCTTTCAAACAAAAAAACATGAACAGCATTCCTGCTACCCTATCAACAATTACGATCAATTTTAATGGAGGGTAGGGGTAGTTTCACCCCTTCCCGGGTTTCCGTCAAATTATCATGTACATCAGAAATTAGTACTTTCAATAAGACATTTACCTACCAAATTTCATCGAATTTGAATCAGCCGACTTTGAGCTATTTCAAAAAAACTAAAATTTTCAAAAGACTTTGAAGCCCTCTAGCGGACAAACGAAGCATTTTGGTATAGAGATAAGTTTGGTCCGAGCGACTTTTTTTTACCTCAGTAATCTGTGGTTGCTCCATGTCCATGGAATATTGGGACACCCTGTATATTTACTAAAATCGGTAGACTCGGAGTTTCCAGTTTTAGATATGGGGATGGATTATTCAAAGGTTCTAGTTGTTAAAATATTTACTTGTTTTTGTAACATTATTCTGATTTACCTTTAATGAATGTAAATGAAGACCGGACTTATTAGCGGGGATCTCAACCGTGTGTCTTCTCCTAGATGAAAAAAAGTCAATTCTTCCCTATCATAAGACATAACTTTAAAAAACAAATTCGCCCTTTTGAATGATTTCTAAATGCCTTCTCTTAAATGGTCGATCTTCAGAAATTCAGAAATGGAGAATTATTGTGATCGATTGCGATTTTATCACCTTGCTGGTATTCTTCAACAATACTCAATAATCTAAAGTAGCTTTTGCAAATTGACGAGAGAGCATTATTTATTAACAATTTAAAAAAATAATTGTTATCTGTTGAATTCATTAACGTCTCATTGGGGTATCTTCGGGAATGTAAAGGCCTTTCCAATTGCATAGTAAAAAGTGAGAACGAATTACGATGTTTTTACTAGAGAAAAACTAACGGCTCATTATTTAAGCTCCCTTATATGCTAGATAGTTTTCCTATCGATCTTTTTTATAATACACTGACGTTTCATTCACGTATCTTCATGTCTAAGAGCTTTGCCGAATAGGTGAGTGAGGTATGAGGTTTTGACTAAAGGAGAACTTTAGCTTTAACTTTTTTTTATTAAGCACGAACACGAGCTGGCAATCTTGCATTACTTAAGGTATCGCGATTTCAAAAGCTTCACAAAAGCAATTTACTGATAAATTATATTATCTTCAAGACAGTGCACGAATGTTGATGGTTAGTTTTGAGCTCGCTTGAAGCTTCTAGCTGCTAACTGCTGCATGGTAATTAGATTGAAGCCAAATTACCTAATATTTAAAAGTTATTCATGATTGATTAGCTTTTAAGACCTTCCAAGATGATGTGAATTTCTTTTGTTGCATTTTCAGCATCTAAGTCTGAAGTATAATAACTAGCAGTAGGTAGGAAGAATTAAATATTTAATAAACTGCTAAGTGGTAGGTAAATTTCATTCAATTTAGGCGGGATGTAATCATGTACCTACGGTTTAATATTTTAATAATTCTATTTCAAATCAGATTTATTACGCAAGAGACGAACGAACAATTTATCTTAAAGAGATGAGGGATCCATAGGAATCAGTTTTTGACAAATGGAATTTTTCTTAAAAGCACCCTTCACAGCGGGACCTTTTCAAAAACATCGTGATATTTCAGTTATGAAATACTTTCCCGGAGTGGTCCTGGAAACGTCGAGGACCTGCGTAATGTAATAAAAGAGGCAATAACTCACCTGAAGAACTCCTGGTCGTCTTTGTACCATTTAACGGCGTAGAGCTCTTCGACGCCCATGTCAAAGTGACAATCCAGTTCCATTTCCTCCCTAATGTCGGCGACCAGCGGGGCGTTCATATTCGTCAGCCTGAGTCCCCTTGACCAGCCGACTGAAATTCATAAAGACTCCGTTAACATCACGCAATTTAGACTGCGAAATTCTAATGTTCTTTTGTGCTTTTCAGCAGTCTGCCAGTCTCTTCGTAATATAAAATATGGTCGTTGAGTATTACGCCTTTACGAGACAATAACTCTTGTTTCAGTCTTGCGAGAGATTTAGGTCCGGTGTTTCGTTCTGTTAAAAGATCTATAGGACATTATTTATTTTTTGCTTATACGATAATAATTAATCTTCATGAATTATTAGGACATTCTCGTTTTATTGAAAATCGATATTTCTTCGGCATATCTATTAACAATTTCCGGTTATATAAATAGATTGAGAGCCTTTCTTTTAATCCCTCAGAAAACTGAAATCACACTGTTATCGTTATCGTAATTCTTAGTTGTCAACTTAATTGCCAGAGCTGGCATAATATTTCATATTATGGTTATGTTTGTAATGGGTTCTTTAAAATAAATAGGGCTTTATTTCTTTCTCGCCACATTTTAGTTGTCTACCTTATTCCAAGCAGAGATATCTGGTTAGATAAAGATAGATCTTTCGGGATTTCAGGAGTCTGATTAGCTTCAGTTACTGTTTGCAATACAAAGAAATGTAATAACGTTCAATTTGAGAGAAGTTCCAATGCTTATTACTTGGTCTTAAATAAGAAGAAATGCAGTAATAGAAGGATATTATAACTTTGGAATTTCAAGACTATAGTTATCCATTGCTGAAGTATTTTCTCTTTCAGTCCATACGAATTCATTAAATTTCTCTACCACGCTCAGAAACACTTTACCTAACTAAAATTATATTTTGATGCTGTTTTTATTGTCAAAAACAGTCAACTGCTCTCCATCCTGATTTATATTCGTGTGCATCAAAACTTTTTGATGAAAGCTCGACAACAAATTATTGTTCTTAGACCTTTAATAATTGAGGATTCAATAATAATTGTATTTTATGAAGGCACAATAAAGCCATCCAAAATTAACAAGCTAATTTTAAACCCGGAAAAGTTATTCTGTTAAAATCTATGTATATGTTAAACAGAGTAATGCTGCTTCCTGGACTCGCCCAAACTCGATTGAAGGTTTCGGGAAGTTGTATTATTGCTTTGTTTTACCACGAGACATTTCGCGGTAACGAGTTGGTGTATTATTTTGTGTATCGGTTAGGGAGAAGTTTTCCAAGCTCCGATTCGACAAAGAAATACTTCATCATTGTTATATTTACTTTACTTATTTTATTCTCCCTATAAACTTCGAACATCCTATCCACTTCTTGATTGTTTTAATATAAAAGAAGGAAAAGTTTCAATCATTTTATTACTCAAATAAGAAGAGTTAGAATAAGTCTTATTCTAGTCAGAGCTTAATTTAAAACTTTTAAGCTTCTTAAAGTTATAGCTCTCAACGCTGCTACGGTCGACCAAAACTAACCGAAACCAAAATTTTCTAAAATTATGTAAAAACACAACAATCAAATCAATATCAATATATACAGGGTGCTACACTTTCAGGCAGGCTTGAGATAGGTATAGTTTCGATCTTACTATTTGTAATTTGACAAAATTTTCGATGAGCAGTATCTTTTGAACCGAGTAATAGAATTCAATGAAATTTGGTAGGTATGCTCTACCAATGACGCTTAATACATAGTATTTCAGCTGACTCGAAAACTGCAGGGCGGTACCTACTTAATTTTTCTGGTCTATTTCCGTTTTCTCAAAAAGTTCACCCTGCGTATGCATTTTCTTCAAAGTTTAGTGTCATCTTAAATTACAATTACAATTACAAATTTCTTTATTGTACTTGAATTACAACAGTCATTGCTCAGTACAACAGCGTCATTACAGAAATTATAAAAACAAACATAAAGACAAACAGTAAAAATTTAAAACACACAGCATGTCAGCATAACGCCGGGAACAGTGAGGGTCGAGACGCGCAGAGACACAAAAGAAATCAGTTCTCGATCGAGGCATAGTTCCATCTCTATGATAAGGATGGATCAAGGCTTTGAGTTTTAGGTGTTTTAATATCAGACTGCAGGTAGGGATGGGGGGTGGAAGGACAGTATATCAGAGGTAGTGTAGGGTTCCAACTCCGTGAGATGTTTCCGGAGATACGCACTGTACGCTGAGAACCCAACAGTTGCAGGATCTATTTTGAAGTGGTTAAGGTATTTGATAGATGCGTACGTGAATGTCCTTTCTGAAGACGACAGATGGTGTGTAGGAGGTTTAAACAAATTGAACCTGGTACTGTAGTGATGCGTGAATCGGTAAGGTAAATGTCTATCCTGATTTTTGTGGATCAGTTTGAGCAGAGAGAAGACATACAAAGCAAGCACGGTAAGAAGTCCAAGCCGCCTGAAATGGCCTCTGCATGACTGCTGCATTGACAAGCCTGTCAGGATCCTAATCGCTCTCTTTTGAAGAAGAAAAACCCTTCGCAGAGATCTCTCAGACCCACCCCAGACGGCCAGCCCATAGTTCACGTGGCTGATGAAATGCCCATAATAAGCAAAGAGAAGAACCTCAGGGGACACCGTGTGCTGAAGGCGTCTAAGAAGGAAGCAGACACTAGCAAGACGACGGCACAAATGATCTGTGTGAGCCGACCAGTTTAGGTTCTGGTCGATGTGGAAGCCCAAAAACTTCACCACGCCCTTCGGCTCGATCAAGGCACCATCGGTGGGTATGGATGGAGGGTAAAGGTGGAAGACGTGATCGGCTAGAGTGAAAATCAATCAGTTCAGTTTTGTCTAAGTTAAGTTTTAGTTCATTGGCCCTGAGCCATAAACTTGCTCTTTTCAACGGGAGTTGAATGGTATCTATCAGACTAGGAGGGTCGCCTGGTTTTATCCTAATAAGAATTGTTGTATCATCAGCATAGTTAACACAGAGTGAATTTGGGGAGGTAATTTTGGGGCCCAGATCGTTAATGAAGATAAGAAAAAGAAGTGGACCGAGAACACTACCCTGTGGCACCCCAGAGGAGACTGGAGCAAAAGGTGATCGCACAGGTCGGCCATCAGACCCAGTAATCTGAACCGCCTGTGTTCTTCCCTGTAGGTAGCTGGTAAACCAAGAAAGGGGCAATCCACGAACTCCGACATTCTCCAGTTTCCGAAGGAGGCACTCGTGGCACACACTGTCGAAGGCCTTGGAGAGATCCAAAAGCCAGCCCACAGTGCGCATCCCCTCCTCCAAACCCTGAGATATGAAGTCCGTAAGCTCCACAAGAGCCGTCTGGGTAGATCTGTTTTTAAGAAAACCATGCTGGGAGCGGGAAAGGATCTTTGTTTTGTCTAGAAAGTCAATAAGACGAGATGAGACAAGAGATTCAAGAATTTTATCAAATACCGATAGTAGACTAATCGGTCGGTAGTTTTCAGGGTTTTTGACGTCGCCCTTTTTAAAAATAGGCTTAACTAACGCTGCTTTGAGATCTTCGGGGAATACACCAGTCTGAAAGGAGCTGTTGTAAATTTCTGATAATGGCTGAGCAAGCTCAGCAATGCAATACCTGGCAACAAAAGAGGGAATCTCGTCCAAGCCCGAAGACTTCTTACTTTTAAACCTAGAAACTATTTCTATAATTTCCCGAGGTGACGTCGGAAAAAATACGAAGGAAGAAGAGGCGTGTGTTGACATGTTGGATCCGTGGGTGTGACTATATGTGGGAGAGTCATTTGAAAGAAAGACGGAATTGAGCATCTCTGTCATTTCTTCAGGATCAGTCGTCACCTTGCTTCGGTACTCAAGTTCTAAGATTTTATGAGAAGTGTTTATTGACTTGCATTGGTTGTTTATGAGGGTCCATCCTGCTTTGATGGGATTTTAAGATTCACTGATAAAGACGTCGTTACAGCGCTTGGTCTCCTGCCTCACCAGGTACCCAAACCGTCGCTTTAGGCTGCACAGCCGAGTTCTGAACAGCTGGTTGGACGTGTTTATTAAAGGATTTAGGAGATTAATCGTGTCGTATAGTTGACGAATTTCAGAGGTGAGCCACTTGGGACTGGAGAGTCTAGGCCCATGAACTCTACATCTCCTGAGTGCGAAGTATTTGTCGAAGTAGAATGAAAAAGTGTCAGAGAAGCAGGAGTATTTCGAATTCGTATCAGGGGCATCCAGAACTTTGTGCCAGCCCAAACGCCGGAGCTCGTTTTGCAGCTTTGCAAGGAGAAGGGGGTCTTTTATATCTCTCTTCCATGTCATCAGGGGTTTGTCGGCGAGACCGCGGGTGTAAGCCGTCTCAGAAACTCCAAGGGCCACATGCAGTCCAAAGTGGTCTGATAGAAAAGTTGGCAAGATTTGACTATCGAGCAACTGAAAAATACCAGAAATCGCGACGTTATCGATGCATGTTGACGAGGTGTTGGTAACTCTTGTTGGGTCCCTAAAACAAAGTCGAAAACCATAAGAGAAGAGAGTCTCGGTCAGGCTGGAGGTGTTGGCGTTCTCACAGAGTACGTCAATATTGAAGTCTGCAGCCAGAACCACGTTATTTGTGATCCGGATGGCCGCGTCAAGCAATCCGTCTAGGTGACGAATGAAATCTCTTACAGGGCAGGCAGGTGATCGATATATAGAAATAATTAGTGCTTTCTGAGACCGAAATTTGGTTTCGGTTGCCGATATTTCACACACGAGTGGCTGCGAAAGAGAGCAGAGGCTATGAACAACCCTACACTGAATGTCAGACCTGCCATAGATAGCCGAGCCCCCGTAATCTGACTGCCTGCAGAAGGAAGAAGAAAGGTTGTAATGATCGATTTTGATCTTTTGAATGTTGTCAGATGTTAAGAAATGTTCGTTTAAGCAAACAAACTCGGGAAATCCCAGATCAGAGATCATGATACCCAGACCATCCACGGAGTTGTTGAGGGACTGAATGTTTATGTGTAGGACTCGGAAGTCATGTCTGGAATGATGGGGTGAGAGCACAGTTGATGTGAGTGAGGTAGATGTTGAATTGTTTTGACTCCTCACAATTCGATGGCTGTATGGAAGGGAAGGTACGCTAGGAGAAGGTGAGGGTGGTTTGTAGGAGAGTTCTTGCTCCCGTCGCGTCACTTCCTCTGAAAAGGGGTATTGTATGATCTTGAGTTTTCCCTTGCTTTCACGAGGTAGTTCGTGTTTTCAGCCGCAAGGTGTGATCTAAGGGCCTTAAGATCATCCTCGGCGTCACTTCCGGTTAATCCATAGCTCTCGTAGAAACGTTTATAATACGCCATCAGGGCATTTCTCTCAGTAGGGAAACCCTCAGAAGCAAGTAGCAATCTGACGCTGTTCTTCGTTTCACCATGAAGGCATGTTGACTCAGGTCTGTCATGAAGATAGGCTAAGTATAGCCTAATGTTACGGAGTAGCTCAGGTTGTCGCAATCTTGAAAGCAGGTAAACTCCCTCAGTTTCAGCAGATGTTTTCGTTAGTCTGGCCTGAGGTGGCCAAAGTGCATTAAGCCATGGTGGAGGGTCAAGAGTGGTTTGTTGACCATGCTCGATGCAATTCTTCGATTTCCCAGGATTGTCAGGAGACTGTTCAGCTACGAAGTTTATATACGTAGATGTGGGTCTTTGTATAGTCTGCTCTGAGGTCGAATTGGTTAAAAACTTCATGAAAAATGCTACAACTGCGGTAAAAATTGCTTGGCATCATCATTAAACTGTCACTATAAAGCTTTAAAACCTATATTTCGGTAAAATACATTAATCACCCTGTAACATCGAAACGAAAGGCCTCAGAAAAATTTCAAAACCCAATCCTAACTCGTCTTGAATAACTACACCTAACCTTAAGTCATGTCGGTCTGCTGATGAAACACCCTTTATAATAAATGGAAGTGTGATTTTTGTGGAAGTCCAGATATAACTCCACAGCCAAACCCCGCATCGCCATGTGGTTATATGGTGTGGTAGCCCTTCATCCCTCATCGAAGAAAAATATTTTGGTTCAGGATTTCCGGGGCCGGTGTTTGAATGTTACAGAAGCTTTTTTAGGGAGATTTACAAAATTTACAAAATGTTGTAAATTGTTCTTGAAAGATCAAAGATTATATTGTTTTCAAAAGTTACAGAATCTTCTAGAATCTTCCAGAACGTTTTATAATAGTAATTTCTTCAACGAGCGAAGAATGATAGCTATTATCCACGAGAACGAACAGGCGAGTGTTGGAACGTTTGAGTGTATAATAGCTATTCTTCGCGAGATGAAGGCGCTATTTTCTCTTCGAACTTTTGAGCAAATCATTAGTTGAAAAAAAAGCACTTTTCAATACTTATTTTCTTGATATTTGCGTTGTCATCTTTTACTAAATTCTCAGTCATTTCAATTATCAATAAAGGGTATTCTGGAATGGAGGAGCAACTCCGAGATCATTTCTCATCACACCACCATGCAGTCATTTTATATATTGTTTAAGATTTTCATGAATAGATATTATCCACCTGGTCATTATGATCTGTCTGCTGTCTGGTCAGGTCAGGTCAGGTGCGCTGGAGACTGGCGTTCATTGAAGCGCATATACTGCGCGCATCTAATTATTGATTTTTCAGCTTTATTCACAATAATTCACATACCTATTATACAGACACAATATTGTAAGTCAATAACGTTTCAATAGTTAATCGGGCGATAGGTGGCCGTGACGTTATCTTAACATGTTGACGTCACGCAGTTAAATTCCGAATTTAATTTCTCAAAATGCCGAGTAGTGATTGGCTTAAATAGAACATTCCCTCATCGCATGTGGAATGTAGGTCATTAGTTAACTGAATTTGGCAGTATAAAGAACGTATTACGAAATGGTCGAAGGGAAGTTTTTGATTGTCTGTAATGTTAAAAAATATTCTAGAATGTGCCGGAATGTTCAGAATGCTTAGGAATGTTAGGAATTCTAGATGTTTTATAGAGTTCCAGAATGTTCCAGAATGATTGTGAATATCTTAGAAAGTTCTGGAATGATCTGAAACATTGAATAATGTTCTGGGATGTTTTAGCATGTGTTCGAGGACATTTAAGAATGTTCCAGAATACCCAGAATACTCCAGGGATGTTCTAGAATGTTCGAAAATGTTTGAAAAATGTTCTGGAATGTTCTGGAGTATTTAATAAATTTTTTCATCATCCTGTTTTGGTGAGGGTATGTTCCAGATCAAGAAAGTCTACGTCAAAAAATAATTCTTAACTGGAATTCTCGTGGAAATTACCAGAATCTTGGATTGGAACATCAAGCTATTCCATTATACTGTTGTGGTAAGAATACTTGCCAAATCCAGAATCTTCCCTATTCCATTACCCGTCCTATTCGTTTTTTAGTGGGGATACGATCCAGCTCAGAAGAGTACACTATACAGTGCTTCCCAAAAGTAACGGATAAATTCAATAAAATGGAAAGCGCTGGTTTTTTGAAAAAATAAAAACACAGGTCGATTTTGTTCTTAAGTTGTTCAACTTTTGACATAATATTTGGGTATACAGGGTGATGCGCGAAAAGTGTCGACGTCATCGGAGTTTTTTTTAAATGGCAACCCTTATTTTTTATTCCATTTTTTGATACTTCATTCAATTGCCAATACGGTAATGTAACCATTTTGTTAACCTTAAATGACGAAATTTCTGAAAAAATTACTTATTAGGTACTGAAAGATTTAATTTAATAGACAGATCTTATAAAATTACCATGGAAACAGTCATTTTATCTTATATAGTTTTTATTTTTATCGTTAATGTTCCGATTTTCACATCAGTAAAAAGTGCACACTTTCGACTTCACAAGCTGTTTTCTCAGAAATTTCCTTATTTAAGGTTACAAATTGATTACATTACCGTATTGGCAATTTAATGAAGTATAAAAAAATGAAATAAAAAATAAGGGTTGCCATTAAAAAAAAAAAATCCGATGACGTCACCACTATTTCGCGCATCACCCTGTATACCTAAATATTATGTCAAAAGTTGAACAACTTAAAAACAAAATCGACCTGTTTTTTCATTAAAAAAAAAAAACAGTGCTTTGCGTTTTATTGAATTAATTCGTTACTTTTGGGAAGCACTGTATACAGGGTTAGAACTATTTAAAGGGCCACTACAGGGATATCCTAAACCATTGAAAATACGAGGTCGGTTAAATTAGAGGAAAGTTCTATTTTGTGGCCATCTCGAATCCGCCAAAACATGCAAGATATCTGTGACCGTTCCTGAAATATCCTGAAAAAACTGAAAAATCGAGAAATCTTATTTTTGCCATATCTTTCTTACAATTGGAAATTAATATACAGGGTGTCCCAGCTTATTCGAAGCGGTCTCTGTAGGCCAAACTATGGATTTTTTCAAAAAAAAATTTGCAAATTCAAGTACAGAATCACAATGGCCATAATTTAAAATTATTTTGGAGTATACAGAGTGTCCCATATATGACAGTGGCATATCAAAGTTATGTTTTTGTTATGTTATGTTATGTCCCTGTTTTAACTTTTCACGTACTATCCTATGATGGGGATGAAATGTTTATACAGAGTGATAAAAATTTTTAAAAATTCTGAGATTTCTCCACGCGTCGCCAAATAAAAAAATCAAAGAAAGTACAAATGTTTCTATACCATAGGATAGTACATGAAAAGTTAAAATAGGGACATGTAAGCCGTTTTTCTCTATCTTGAACCGTTTTCGTTGTACAGGGCCTTGAACTTGAAAAATGACGATTTTCACTTGTTTATAACCCAAAAACTTCTGAATTTAAACACCAACTGTAGAAGCCAATCTTATTTTCTCTTCTCAGACAATCTAAAAATGCAATAACATAGGAGCATTCCATTTAAAAAAACATAACTTTGATATGCCACTGTCATATGGGACACTCTGTATACTCCAAAATAATTTCAAATTATGGCCATTGTGATTCTGTACTTGAATTTAACAAAAGTTTTTTGAAAAGTCCATCGTTTGGCCTACAGAGACCGCTTCGAATAAGCTGGGACACCCTGTATAATGTTTCATAGGCTTACATAAGCCGTTATGAGCTATTCATCTGACGTTTCAAAAAATTTCAAAGCCCACTAGATCCCAGAGTTTTCATAGTCAACTTTCGTTTTTCTTATGGCCGCCATATTATTTTTTTATGTCGTTCGATAAGAAAAAAATAATGGAAACCAAAAATTAATAAACTTCGAAAAATAATTTTAAAAAATTTTTGTTCTTTTTTTTTTCTACAAAAAGATAATTTTTTAGACCGAATATCATAGAGAAATTAAAAAACTATAAGGCAAGCAGTATGACTTTATATTGACCTATTTCAGCGAAAAATTTTCTGTTTTTTTTTGAAAAAAGAAGAAAAATTTTCCAATTTTTTTTCTAAAGTTTATTAATTTTTGGTTCCATTATTTTTTTTCTTATCGAACTACAAAAAAAATAATATGGCGGCCATAAGAAAAACGAAAGTTGACTATGAAAACTCTGGGATCTAGTGTGCTTTGAAATTTTTTTAAACGTCAGATGAATAGCTCATAACGGCTTATGTAAGCCTACGAAAAATTATTTATTAATTTCTAATTATAAGAAAGATATGGCAAAAATAAGATTTCTCGATTTTTCAGTTTTTTCAGGATATTTCAGGAACGGTCACAGATATCTTGCATGTTTTGGCGGATTCGAGATGGCCACAAAATAGCGCAACTTTTCTCTAATTTAACCGACCTCGTATCTTCAATGGTTTAGGATATCCCTGTAGTGGCCCTTTAAATAGTTCTAACCCTGTATAAGGGAGAGCGAGGCGGTTGCGTCACCATATTTTTTGCAATCAATTAGAGCGAATCAAGTCAAAATAATAGAAAGTGAATAACGCAATAAGCAAAAGTAAATTCTTTAACGAAATCTAAAGTGTTTCTTGACCTTCGAAGAGGCTTCCTGTTCTAGAACGATCCATTTACCATTTAACAAGATGCCAAAACATAGAAGAGGCGAAGATCTTGCAACTTATGATTCCATAAGAATTAAAAGGAAAAATCACCGAAGAAATTAAACAAAAATGAGGAGCTTGCAAATCAACAAACAGATGAGATGAACAACGAGAAAATATTAGGGAAAAGACTCGAGGGAGACATCAAGCAAACATAGAGAATCTGCTTCAAAAAAACACGACTACGGAATGAAATGAGTATCAGTTGTCCATTCCATAGCAACCAGTGACGTTCTTGATACACAAAAATCGCAAGCTTACAAACAAAACATTACCAAAGATAACATTTTAAAGATTACATAAATTTTATATAAGTACAAATATTGGATTTTCCTTTCAAAGTTCAAGTAAAACAAAGCTAAAGTATACCTACCTATTCCTACCTACTAAGGATTACCTTCTGAGATGTAAAACAAAATGCGACAGTAACATCTCCTTCGAAGTATTCCTTGTCTGCCTGGTCTTATATTTTCTACCTAAAATCCCTGTACCGGAGTAACTGATGGCATATACAGAACTGGCAAGAGAAATGAAGAAAAATGCGATTGAAAGTTTCTTTGAAGTTGCGGAATCTCTCAAGTTCAGCTCTACACTTCCTAAACAAAAAGTGTTCATGCACCGGCAGGGAAATGTTTCAATCAATAATAATAACACTTTTATTCTTGACCTCAATATACGTCCTGTTTTTATGGTAAAAATTTCAGGAAGGAGAAATTCTAATTACTCAAATAGAATCCCGCATCAGCCGTCGTCTTTGTCTTGGAGATCACAAGGACATTAAGCTCCGAAACGAGATATCATATAATTTATGCAAGAGGCTGAAAGTGAAACAAGGCGAGAGAAAAACTGTCTACTAGTAACTTGATCTCGCCCCAATATCGAATATGGTGGAAGTAAAAGGTTTCTCCTGTAAAATATTATTTAATTATAATGTAACATCATACTTTTATGTATTTGTGAGATGAGTTTTCAGATCGTCTTGTCAGGAAGAATTTCGTGCCCTAAATTCTTAGATGTACAAATTTGTTTTGGCAAATTTGGCTGAAGATATCTGGAAATGGATGAAAACTGGTTGAGATTAACCCGTAAAAATAAACTTTTAGCTGATCATAAACTAAGTGCCGAAATTGCATAAAAAAAAGTTTCAGATACAGCGCAGCCTTTCAGAGTTTTTTTTTAAGCACAAAGAAGGTTTTCAAAAACAAGTACCAAGAACCAAATATATCAAAGCCATTCTTTAACACCTTTAAAAATAATCAAAAGTTGCAAGCCATGCTACAAGCTATTAATTTTTTATGATGGTGAAATGTAATTTAGGATCAGGAAGAGGCAAAAGTACATAGAATCCACATTGTTTCAGGGAACAATCCTTCTTAAGAATTATTATAATTATATTTTATGATGATTTTCTTCATATAAAAATATGAAATAAATTTCTATAAACGTCCAATTACTAAGGGATTACGATTAAATTATTCAAACTCAAACACAAATGAGAAATATCTAAAAATCTTTTTATTTCGAAGTTTCGCAAGAGTTTACTCGCGTTCACTATAGTCAGGGGGATAAGTTTCGCTTCTTTGATTGAAAAACTTTTACGATTCGGTAGATTAAAGTAGCGTTTGCACTTTTTATTCAGTAACGCTTTACCAAACGTTAAATAATTTCCTTAGAGAGGCTGGACGAATATTTCTATTTTCCATAAAATCGTTCCAGCTAAGAAACAGCCCTTACATTCACAATTACCTGAAAATATAGCGACCATTTGATCTTGCTTTTAGAGAGTCACGCTCAAAATTGCTTCTCCGCGCAATGCATCAAGGAAACATTCACTTCCCCTTTAAGGGAACGGCCTACATCAGGTTCAATGTGTGTGTAGATCTTTTTCAGGATCGCTGTGATATATTTCCATGTCTCCAAAGCGGCCCTGTTTACCTTTAGGGTTTACTGCTTGCATTTTCCCTCGGAACGAAACGAATAACTTCCCGAAAAAAGAATTTTATTCATCAAATAATAATTCGTTCACTTGCTTCTGACAGTCGCTTAAATGTCGAAGTATTCTTTGTTATACAAATACGTATACATTACATGGTAGGTATATAATAGGTATAATATAGTATCTACCTAATTCAATTTATGTAAAAGATTAATTTGTTATTTTATCTGGTATCGAGCTAAGAGAGGGGAGCTTTACATCAAAACTTACTCTTTAGGTAACCAAATTCCATGAAAAATAATCTCGAGCACTGGAAATGCAAAATATTAATCAAAAAATGACATTCGCATAGTAGAACCTTCTAGAACTGCGACACGTGAACGACTAGAAAGAAAAATGCCATCCAGAAACGGACTACGGCAGCTAGGGTGTGGTTACTTCGAGAATATGGTCAGTATTATATCTCCTGTCCATCTCAGCGCGCCTAGCAGCAGCTGCATGGTTGAGGAGCGACCAATGAATCTTTATTGCCTCCTTTATTCTCAGCGCACACAGCAGCAAATTGAGTCATGTTCTTGAAGTATTTCATTATGTATCAATTAATTAAGGTTCATGATATTAAAAAAAATGCACGTCCCTAAAGTTGGAAGAGCAGGGTCAGCAGAACATAAATTTTATAAAATCACAATTAGACGCTAATTAAACGCTAATTAAGTGCACTAATTATAATTTTAATGCTCCATTTTTTCTAAGAAAAACGACATGTTCTGCCAGCTTTAGGTAAAGCTAGCAGAACATGAGTTCAAAAATGCCTGAATCAGCATGATATCCATGTCAAAATGCTCGAACAATTAAACGCTAATTAAGTGCACTAATTAAAAATTTTGAAAATTTGTAGCATTTTTAAGTTTTGTAGAATTCCGAAGTTTTCAAGTTGCCGAGTTTCGGAATTTTAAAAATTCTGGGAAGATATGAAATTTTCATTTAAGTGATTTGAAAGTTTTGGTCACTTTGGAATGTAGTTCCGGAAATTTTGAAGTTTTTAAATTTTTTGAAGCTCTTTGGAATGTTAAGTTTTATAGACTTAATATTTATATGTGAAGTTCTCTAGTTCCGGAAATTTTGAAGTTTTTGAAGCTCTGGTCGTTTTCGAATTTTAGGAATTTCTGTTTCATGATTTTGGAGTTTTAACTTTTAAGCATTTTTGAAATTGCGAAGTTGAAATGTTTTTAGTTCTGGAAGTTCTGGGGATTCGAAAATTTTGATTACTGAAAAAGATTCCAGCTTGACGTCTTTACGTAAGTTAGCGTCTTCGACCTCAATACTGTCAAAGACCGTACCAAACAGAGGCGGTCAAAGCTTTTTGGGGCGCTGGGCAAAATTAAATTCGGCCCCCCACCCCTTTTCCAAAAAAATGTTGAAGGTATCAGGCAAAAAAAAATTTTTTATAGAAAGAAATTTTCTTTGGGGGAGCCTAAACTTTAAAATTCATAAAAAAAAATTTATCACATCGTTGGAATTGGCGAAACTTCTAAGCTCGCTTCTAAGCTTTTAAATTTTGAAATTACTCAAAATTTCCTAAATTTCTAAACTCTTTAAAAGCTATGAAATTCTCTACGTTTTCCAAACTTCAAAATAGCAATAATCGCAAAAATTCCCAGAACTTTCGAAAATTTTTAAACTCCCATACATTTAAAACAAAATTTTTGGAGTTCCTAACTTCAAAACTTAAAAACTTTAAAAAACAAAAAAATCAGAAAATTCTGAAGTGAAAAATTCTTCAAAACTACAAAATAAAATTTGAAAATTTAGAAATTTCAAAACTTGAAAAATTTACAAAAATGCCGGAGGCACTAGAATTCTGAAAACTTCCGGTTGAAGACTTCAAAATTCCAGAAAACTCAAAATTTTCGAATCTCCAGAACTTAAAACATTTCAAACTTCGCAACTCCAAAAATGCCTAAAACTCCAAAATCATGAAACACAGAAATTCCTAAAATTCAAAAACGACCAGAGCTTCAAAAAATTTAAAAACTTCAAAATTTTCGGAACTACATTCCAAAGTGACCAAAACTTTAAAATCTCCTAACTGAAAATTTCATATCTTCCCAGAATTTTTAAAATTCCGAAACTCGGCAACTTAAAAACTTCAGAATTCCTCAAAACTTAAAAATGCTACAAATTTTCAAAATATTTAATTAGTGCACTTAATTAGCGTTTAATTGTTCGAGCATTTTGACATGGATATCATGCTGATTGAGGCATTTTTGAACTCATGTTCTGCTAGCTTAGCTTTATCTAAAGCTGGCAGAACATGTCTTTTTCTTAGAAAAAATCGAGCATTAAAATTTTAATTAGTGCATTTAATTAGCGTTTAATTAGCGTCTAATTGTGGTTTTATAAAATTTATGTTCTGCTGACCCTGCTCTTCCAACTTTAGGGACGTAAAAAATGCTTCCCAAGTAATATATACAGGATGATTCTTTTATCGCGCCCATTAGCAAAAGTTCGACTAGTTGATTTAGGTGAAAAATCTGATCATTTTTACCACCCTGTATAAACATTTCAACTGCATAATAGGATACGTTATAAAAATTAAGGGAGTAATTAAATCCGTTAAATAAGGGACATGTAAGCCGTTTTAAGATATATTGAGCGGCTTTCGTGGTGAATGACTTTAAAGTTTGACAATTGGGATTTTTACTTGTTTATAGCTCATAGCCTACTCAATTTAAACTGCAACCATAAACACCATTGTTGTTTCATTTTCTCAGACAATCTGAAAATGCAATAATCTATGGGGTATCCCATTTAAAAATCAAAATAATATTTCATTTTGACTCGTTATTACGTATATTTCTTAAATTCCAAATTTCAGATTCCTAGATCAACTGGAAATCGAACTTATGGGCGCGATAAAAGAATCACCCTGTATACGTATATGTAATTACACTCTTTTAATAATGAAAATAACGTCATAGTGGCGTCTAAATGACGTCGAGATTACGTCTAGATTACGTCTATGACTACCTAATGATCACTTAAAAAAGACGCTATTAGGACGTAATTACGTGTGCTATCTGTGCTATTATAATAAGTGATTATGATGAAGTTACACATTGCGGTTTTTTTATTTATTACCTAATAAATTGACACTTTCTTCTTTTTCTTTAGTAGGTACTTTTATCCTCTAAATAAATCAATTTAATCAATTAAAAAAAATAACACCTATTCTCGCAAAGAAGCACTGTGAGCATTATATGCTTATTTAAGATAACTGTCATGAACATTTATAAGTACTTGATGTAAATTAGTAAATAATAAGGTCTGGGGTCTGAATAAGGTCTGAATTAAAATTTATATTTTAGTGGCAAGGTACCCCCCTCATAATAATAATGAAAGACTTATAAGACGAGTGACATACCTTATCTATAACTCAAAAACTAATGCCAATCTCTTCATAAAATTAACACCCTCTAGTCGTTCATTAAGAGGAAACCAAAAGAAAAGTTACCGTAGCGTGCAGTGCACTCTTTAATGAAACGTCGGGGGAATTGATAATACCTCAAGTCGGGATTTCATTATTAGCCTCGCGAAGCTCTGAAAGCTCCGACAGAAACATGGGCTCTTTACAAGATGTGACAGATCTTAAAAGGAGTTTTTACCGCAGTGTACGATAGTACCTACTACTGGCTCGCAATTACCCGATATCTGCGGAGAAAAGCTAAAGCTATGCATTCATCCGTGACATCCTCAGTAATACTTTTATCTGGATGGAAAATATGAAAAGGATTTTATAGATCAGATACCCAACATGAGAGCAGGTAGTCTCATTGAAGTAAATATGAAACGACGTAAATATTGAATAACAAAACGATTTTCTAAAGAGTAGAAACAAATTGATGATTTTTTACTACTGAACATTGAAATGTACAAAATTCAATCGACATTCACCTACATCTGATCTCTGTAACGATTCCTCCCTCTAATTTTTCAATAATTCAAATACGAGATGGCAAAAATACTTCTTGTGCATCGTTATATCCAGATAGCAAGGCAATTGGCGATGATAATTTACCACAGGCATAGTTGATGGGCAAATATATGGAGAAATTAAATTTTAATTTTCGCTTTGTGATTTTTTGTGATTGGTTCACAAAATTTGTTGTTGCTCATCCTATGGCAAAAGCTATTCCATCCTCTATATTGCTAAATTTATGGAATATCATTTTGTTTGGCATCCCCCAAATTATGGTTGTAGGGTTTCTTGCCAGAATTTAAGGCTCTCATATGAGCTTTTATTTAGATGGCGGGTCAAATTAGGGGTAACTACACAGAAATTAAATTTCCCTTTCCAATAATTTACGCATATCTTCGAAATCCTCATGACGCTCTAAAATAGCAATCGCCCTGTTAATTTTTGTGATTACCTAAAACAAATTTGTTGTTTTTTATCTTGGAGCAAAAGCTCCTTCGTCCGCTATTGCTAAATTTATATAAAATCAAGTATTCAGTTTGTTTGGTATTCCGCAACTAGCAATGGCTACCCAGTTTGTTTTCAAAGAATTTAAGGCTCTTATGAGTTATTATGTCCATGGTAAGCTTTTGAGTGCCCCTTCCTGTCGAAATTTCAAGAGTCAGAAGAAACTTGAGTGGAATCGCAGCAAAATTACATAAAATCAATATCACATTGAAAAAAAAACACAATCAAAAAATCCAGAACAGTTTCGGAATATTATAAATGTGATTTTTCAGTTCAACAGCAGCTTATTTTGAATTCAATTTATGCAAGGATCATGGTAAGCCTATAAGATGTAAGCAGCTTGAAAAAATCTCCAGTGTAGAAATACAAATACGCAGAATTACCAGTTTGATGTTTGAAAAAAGGCGCTGGATCAAACGACAAAACCTTAACCAAACAAAGATGTTGGTATTAAGAACAACTTTATTTTATTTACCGTTTTAAAACAAGAATTCGTTTAAATTGAAAGCTGAAAGAATTCATTGTAATTCGAGAGAAAAGCTGCAAACCCAAACTCAAGCCAAGAGTGTTTATTCGAGGTTTGCTTTCGCTAGGAAAACAATTAAAAATTTTATTGCTTTGATAACAACGTATAGCATTTGAACTTATTTCTATGGGAAGTAATTTACTTTGTAAAGAATTACTGGAACTGCCATCGAAATCTTAAAGTTCTGAACGATATCTACCATCATCCTCGAGTCTTCGAGACACAATCGATGCTTTGGAGTTAAGGGAAGTCGAGATTACTACGAAAGACAAGCCCAAAGCAAACAAATCGGCTTTGTCGCTGCCGTGCAGTCAACGGAAGTTTCTAGCATTCAATTAAATTTGACTCCTTCAAATCAAGTCTTACCTTAATATAAGCTACAGTCTTTGCTGCGATAAAAAGCGTTGTTCAAAAAAAATGTTCCGTTCAAGGAATAAGTTCATTACAAAGTCCGGGTTTTTTGTTTGACAGAATCCAATTTGGCTGCAATAAGAGGTCGATTAAGTAAAAATGCAAACGAATATAAACGTTAGGACTTCAAAGGGATGAATCTGTCGCTTATTTCAGTGTGGACTTTGCCGAGAACCGTAAACGAATTTCGATTGCATTGATGGGCTGCATGGGATATTCCAGCAGCGAGGAATTAAATCAGAAGTCTTGCCATTTATAGAGGAAATTATAAATTAACGACTGGCTCAACTGTTTACTTTACCCATTTAAAAGAATCAATCGGTTGCTTAATAAGACAATACATCCTCTTGTAATCATCTTATATTTATCAGGAAACCAAAACTTCTTTATCCGTGATTTGATAGAATTTTAACATCAAATACACCTGAAGTTTGTCCTTTTTCAATTCTCTAAGATTGGAGACAAAATTTACTTATTACAATGATCCCAAACAAATGTCTAGGCTTATAGTAGACAAAACGACAGAAGATCTGGCTGTCCAATAATTATCTCGTTCTTGAACTTGGAACCGAAATGATGAACTTGAATTGATCTACCGACCATATTATTATTGAGAAAAATATGTTTAGCTATATTTTATGCGTATTGTCTCCGAAGCGCTGATGATAAGAACACGTAGGAAGATCTGAGACTCTGAGGTTTGATTCTTGGAAACCTGAATCGCCTTCTTAAAACTTTTGCATGAATTTCGTGACATCTGTTTCCATTCTTCAGCAGCTTAATGAAAATTGCTAAAAAGTGCATAGGTAATCGGTTGCTTTTTAGCTACAAATTGATCGCAGTTTACGCTTCCAAGAATTATTCCTTATTTGGTTTTGTAAGGTAACTTCCTCATAAACCCAGAAGGTTATCATGTCTCCAATTATTTCCAGTTTAAGAAGTTCGCCATCCTGATCTGTTGCGGTAAGTCGGTGTCTAGCTGGGTCCGAAACCTAATCCCAACGAGGGTGAAATAGATCCAGTAATATCATCGCTTGAAGAAGTTTCATGAGTGAAAGAGATTGATTTTCAGCCGGGACTGGATTCGTCATAGTATAGTTTTGGTCAGTCGGCGAGGGTTTGGAAGGGAGATTAACTTTTTATCTCTAATAAGGATTGTCACGATAAACAACAGAGAACTGGCTAATTAGAGGCAGTTAATTGCTTATAAAAACAGAACGAAACAAAGATAATAATTAGTTAAAGATCCCAACGAAAACAGTAGATGGGATGGTGGAATACTCGTAATGAAGCTCATGTATACTGATACGAGGGGAAATTTGAGGAGAGACGAGTGTTTCCGTGGCTCAGCTCAAACTTTATTCAATTTCACTCTGCCAGGTAAATTGCTTGCGTTTTTCCCTGTTTCCGTCGGTTTTTGTCTCACCGATGATGCTTTTATTCCTCTCCCAGAGGCGTTTTTTCAGTCCCGAATTCGTAGTCGACATTTTAACTGAGTCAACAAATGTTGTAAGTGACCACAAGAAAGAAGTTCGGTGGCATAGAAACACCTTCTATAATGTCGCAGGGGATGTGATTGTAGAGGAGAGAGTTTAAGAGTCGATACGTTTAGTATTGCTATCGTAAAAACGCATACTCCAGCTCCAATCAATACAGTTGGATGATAAAGTTTAGAACATAATTCATAATTCCGCGCGTTATTAGGTGACGTTTTTTACAGAAATCTCATTAATAGGGCGATTTTTTTTTAATGTAATCTTCTGACGTTTAAGGTATTATTATGATGTCATTGGTTTTTGCTGAAGATTAATCCTTGCAAAGATCTTTTCATTATGACGTCATTGGTTTTTAGTCAAAGACGTCATCATAATTTTTTAAGGCAACCACATACTTGAGATTCATCCTTGCCAGGATAATTTTATTATGATATCATTGGTTTTTGGTCAATGACGTCATTATAACTTTTTATGCAACCCTTTACTTAAGATCCATCCATGCAAAAATCTTTTTAAAGAGAATATTTTTAGCTATTTTTTGCGAAAAAAAAGAAGAAAAATTAATATTTTTATGTCATGCTGCAGGTACACCGTTTCGAAGATCTTCCTAAGGATACCATTTTTCGAGAGTTTCACATTTATATTAGCAAATTCAAAAACGTTACAGCTTGTCGAATTTTCAATTATTGTTGTATACCACAAATAATAAAAAAAATCCAAAAATCAAAAACTGAGGAGACTTGGCGCATTAGGAGAGATAATGCGTGCATAGTTTCTTTGTCCAGTTCACTGACAACTGACTGGACGGCTGGGGAGCGCTCCTATTTATAGGGTGACGGTCTGGTGACGTCATACCCCCTCCACTAGCTATCTCAACCACAGCAACGGGCGGTGTCTCCGCTCCGCAGATTGACTCCTTCCTCCTGCCTTTTGAAATTATTGAAAGCCTACACACATCAACTTGCTTCCTATTTTAACGAGCACTCATGAAATTTCCAAAGGAAACGAAAACAAGCAGCTAAAGAAAAAAGACTGTGAAAGCAAAACGTAGTGAAGCTAAATCAGAAGTCACAAAGGAAATTCAAGACGAACTGCGATGAAAAAATGTCTTTCAGAATGTAGTGATGAAGAGGAAACATGGAAGCTGTATTCGATGATTCGTCAAATTTTGAAAATGAAATATGGAGAAGAGTATGGTCAAGTAAAACAAAATTAAGATTGGCCTGAGTTCGTGAAATGCAAGCGGTGAATGCACCAAGGTAATTCCAAATTCCAGGACTTCTGTGATGAATGTGGAAAACTGGGGAAGAAAAAATATTTTTTAAGTTTAAATTAAATGCCAATTAAGTTTTTTTGTGTTCAGAATTTAACCATTCTATTTGCATTAAAAAAAATGTTTCATTGTTGATTATAAATATTTATTTATTTATTTATTTATTTATTTATTTAGATTACATCCACTCAACAGCCAAAAGCCAATTATTTGTGGGAGAAATACATCATTACAATGGTTACATCACTAAAATTATAATTATGTACAACAATTATTGAAAGTTCACAACTAACGACTTGATTTCCGAAGTTGACGCAAAGAACAAGTCCAGAGTACTCTCATATAAGGAATAATTAGAGCACATCCTATAAATAGGCGACGACTCAAGTAGACGTGTACGAGGCGTTGGAAGGTAAAACGTTGTTGGGAATCTTGCACCCATCCTCGGAACTACAAAGTTCAATCTACTAAGGAGCTGCGGGCATGCAATAATATTATGCAGAAGCTTGTATAAAAAACAATGGAGGAAGCTGTGCGACGATCATGTAAGCTGTCCAGTTCAAATCTCTCCAGGAGCTGACTCTGTGGGAAGCCTCTTGGCGAATACTCCGAGTCAGAACGAAAACTTTCTCTGGACATTTTCCAAAATATCCATGTGTGAAATATAAGAAGGGCTCCATATCAGAGAGGCATACTCAAGGCGAGACCTTATCAATACTTTAAACAGGGACAGCATTGTGTCTGTATTGAGAAATTGCTTAGAATTTCGAATAATGAATCCGAGAAGTCTATAAGCGGCAAGGGTAATCATATTGATAATATGTTCTGTAAAGGCCAAATTATGGTTAAATAAGACACCAAGATCCTTAACACAATAACTCCGATTCAGGACGACACCAGATATATTATACTGATGTAAGACTGGGTTTTTGCTACGGGAGTACGATATCACCGAGCATTTGGGAATGTTCAGAGACAGAAGATTCCTCTCACACCATTCAGCGAAACGATCAAGGCATGTCTGAAGCGTCTCCGTGTCATCTGCAGACTTAATAACAGTGTAAATTTTTAGGTCATCGGCATAGAGCAGACATCTACCAGCAAGTATCTCAGTCACATCATTTATAAAGATGTTGAAAAGCAATGGCCCCAGAACGGAGCCTTGGGGGACACCAGAAGAAATATCAAAGACGTCAGATCTGCCACCAGAGATCTCAACAAACTGACTTCTGCCAGAGAGATAGCTGCCCAATAATTCAACAAGGCTATCAGAGCAGCCAAACTTATGCAATTTAGACAGTAATATATCGTGATTCAGAGAGTCGAACGCTTTGCGAAAGTCAGTGTACACGACGTCGACCTGTAGCCCAGCATCAAGACCCCCAGACACAATCTCATGCATGACCGCCAAGTTCGTGACCGTCGATCTACCACTCACAAAACCATGCTGACAGTCGGCGAGCCTGTGGACAAGATCAGGAGCAATCTGATCGAAGAGGCAAAACTCGAATAGCTTAGAAAAATTACACAGGAGCGTTATTGGGCGATAGTTTTTAACGTTTGACCTATCACCAGACTTAAAGATTGGGATTGTCTTCGAAGCTTTCCATCTATCCGGAAAGCGACGATGCCTGAGAATTATGTTGAATATATGCAGCAGAGGGTCTAGTAGCAATCAAATACAATCTTTGATGAAGAAGGAGGGAATTAGATCAGGACCAGCGGTTAAAGTAGCCTTAAACTTCCTAACACACCGCAGAATGTCTGAACTCTGGAAAGCGTTAGGTAAATATGTGATGTTACCAGAAGTGCACGGAAGAACCTCCCCCGAGGGATCGGGTTGACGGCCACTGTAACAGAAAGTAAAGAAGGCGCCGAAAGAATTTGCCACATCTTGACGGTTACTGTTAACAACATCGTCACAGGTTACATGAGATGGAATAGATGACACATTTCTACTACGATTGACAAATGACCAAAACTTCGAAGGGTCAGATTTGATAATCCCCTCAGTGTTGGATATATAGGCATTGTGGGAAGACTTAATTTCATTTTTTAATACAGAACGGAGCTGCCTAAACTGCAACAGAGAATCCTCATCTCTATTTCGTTTGTAACGCCGCCAACAGATGGACTTTTCCCTGATTCTACGAATTATGTCCTTGGAAAACCAAGGTGGGTATTTTCTGTTGGGTCTTGGTGAAGACTTAGGAATAAACCTATCGAAAGCTGCAAATAGGATTTCATAGAAACAAGAAAGTGCCAAATCAAGATTCTGCTCAAGAAGAACCTCAGACCAAGAAACAGAAACCAAATACCGATAGAGAGAGACATAGTCACCCCTTCTAAAATTATAAGAGAGGTGGTTGACATTTGTCGAGGGCGTGTCTTGTTGTCCGGGCCCAGGATTAATAATTTTTATATAAAGACCCGGATGGTGTGGATCCTCTGCAACGGCACACTCCAGAAGCCTATCAACAGAGCAACTAAGGGGAGACAGAACCAAGTCAAGAAATCTGCCGTTATCATTGCAGGTAGAATTATGCTGCTTGATGTGTAACAGACTGCAAAACTCTTTGAGGGTTCTAGCACAAACACCAAAAGATTCGCCGGAAAGGGGAGAGTAATCGCTTATGTTAAAGTCGCCAACAATCACAAGTTCAGGATCATGTGTAAGACCAAGAACCTCGAGAGCCTCGAACAGAATCCCCACCTCCTCAGAAGTGACAAATGGCGGAACATAAACGACGACGATGCAGATGGTTAAGTTCGCTAATCTCACATCCACGGCTATGATATCAATTGCTAAAATCGAATTGAACAGAGCAGAAACATCATGAAGATCGACAATTCTGGCATGCATGTGAGATCTCACAACCAACATTACCCCGCCCCCACGAGATCTCCGAGTGGCACTGGGAGAGCGGTCACATCGGAAAACACTAAACTGATGGCAGAAAAGCTCATTGTCTAGTACGGAAGAACTCAACCAAGTCTCTGAAATGGCAAAAATGTCAAATGAATCCGTGGCGGAAACGAAATTGTAAAATTCATGAGTTTTTGTGTTTAAACCCCTTACGTTTTGATAGTATAGTTTCAGAAATGTATTGCCACGCGTGGACGAGGCTAAAAGAGCCGATGGTGGTAGTTGCTATTGTTCTCCAAAGATTTCCCTTCGCAGAGAAATATGAGTATGATTTATTAAAATTGTTGTTCAAAACATGTGAAAAGATATTTTCTTGGTGTTATTATTGTACCTACCAAAAAAGTGATGCAGTGATCCGTCATCTCACTCTAACACAAGGAGTTATCTCCCCTATATACACTTCTTGAGGTGAGATGGCGTAAAATCATTTTATTGTTTTTTTCCGGCCATATTTAAGTGACGCACGCTTCTTGAAGAAGGAAACCATAAGGTTATGTTACCCTTTTATGAGCCATTTTTGTTTATATTATTTTCCGTACCTGTTTTACAACAAATTAGAAAAAAGTTCGCCAGATCTTCTCGGGATGCTTGCAATAAGGTTGTCGTATAAATTTAAAATCACGAAGAATAGGAATGAAATCTAGACGAGACAATCTCTAGCTGGTAAGTTATTCAAAACTTAGAATTGTGGAAGGAATTGTCGCTAGAATTGTCCAGGAGCAGAGCAGGTGTCGAAAAGTCGGTATACTGTAATGTTAATCTCTTTCACTCGAAAAACTTAGATTAGCGGTAGTGTCAGATCATAAAGCTATGGATAAAGTGCAAAGTGCATTGCCAGCGTATCATGAAAAATAGCAGATAAAGTTCCAGCAGCATCAGCAAGAATTGCTCCTTCATAAGATTTATGGAGGCAGTGGGAGAGCAACGTGAGTTGTTTTATTTCAAATTTTACATATTTTACAGAGATTAAAGTTTCGGTTGTAAGCGAGAATTGATTTCAAGTTAGGTACATAAGTTATTGTATCTAATTAATTGGATTTTTAGCCGCATTCATCAGGATCGCTTTTAATAATTTTAACCCGGTCAAATTCAATAAATAATACATAATTGAATTCACAACGCGGGATCAATTTAATTAATAATTAATTATTTCATATAGCACTGGGATTTGTATTTAATTTTAAAGTACTTTGTTTAGTATATTATTTAGCTAATTTTGAAGCACTTTATGTTAAATCGAATTGAAAATTTCAGATACATCGAGAATAATTTCGAATTACTAAGCTCCAATTTTTTCCAGAAATCCAATTTCAGGAAACGGAAACATACACAACGTAAGTAATAAAAAATTGGGCGCAATTCTTAATAAATATTTCTTTATTTAATTGTTCAGCCCGACATTATGATGGTTTCTGGGATTACCCAGAAACAGCTGAAGATTCGATTTTTAGTCGAAATTTCGAAAAAAAAGTAGTCGAAATCGAGAAGAACTACCAAATAGAGAAAGTTTGAAAATATAATAATTGTTACATCGCCGTAACAGAACGAACAGTTGTCATGTCAACGCTTAATTAACGCTCCACCATCTGGGATGTCGAGCGGGGTCTCGCGATCACCAACACTACTGCATTGCCGTTATAGCTACTTCTTCTCCTGTTACATGTTGGCACGGTAAAAGATACTTCTACCACCGTGCATGTTGGCGACGTTTATGCGGGAAATTCTCGGCCACGAGAAAAAGTTCGAGAACTAGCTTCCACTAATCTGTCAAAGTGTCTGGGAGCTGCTCCTGACTGGAACGTTCCAGAAATGGAACATTCAGAGTTGGTTGAGGCGTCCACCAGAGGTCTATACAGGGTGTCTCACGATGAGCGTGCGTTAGCCGTATATGGGAAACTGGGCATGACAGAAATTTGAAAATTTGTATACAGGGGTTTTACAAAAAAATGAATCGATGGAAAATATTTTCAAAATGGCGGCTCTTCCGGTTATACCGGAAATTGACTTGACGTGTCTTATTTTAAATGGCACACCCTGTATATTATTGCATTCTCGAATTGCCTGAAAAAATGCAATAAAAATGGCGTTTGCAGTTCAAAATTGTACCGAGTGGTTTATAAGTTATAAACAAATGAAAATCGCGATTTTCAATTTTGAAAGCAGCTTATATCGAGAACGGCTCAAGATATCGGAAAACGGCTTACATGTCCCTATCTTATATTTTCATGTGCTATCCTATTGTGTGGGTGAAATTGCTATAACAGGGTGATGACAAATCTGATAAAATTCATGAAAAATCTGATAATTTTCATCAGCCTGTATAATAATTTCATCCACACGATATGATACTACGTGAAAAATTAGGATAGGGACATGTAAGCCGTTTTCCGATATCTTGAGCCGTTCTCGATGTGAGCTGCTTTGAATGTGGAAAATTGCGATTTTCATTTGTTTATAACTCATAAACCACTCGGTACAATTTTGAACTGAAACGCCATTTTTATTGCATTTTTTCAGGAAATTCGAAAATTCAATAATATACAGGGTGTCCCATTTAAAATAAGACACGTCAAGTCAATTTCCGGTATAACCGGAAGTGCCGCCATTTTGAAAATACTTTCCAACGATTAATTTTTTTGTAAAACCCCTGTATACAAATTTTCATATTTCTGTCATGTCCCATATACGGCTAACGCACGCTCATCGTGAGACTCCCTGTATAAGCAGAACTAGGAGCGGTGGTTGTTCGTTTCAATGTAGACTGCGAATAAGGAAGCGATAAGTAAGTGAGCGCTATGAGAAGGCGATAGTAGTGTTATAGACAGTCTTATTTATGAAAGCAGCTAGTAGTGCGATTTTAATTGAACTTGTAGGTAAATGAATATAAGCAGTATGAGTGAAAATAGTAGATTAAAGAAGTGGGCGATTAAATCAGTAATGGGCTTTCCAAAATTATCGTCCAATCCACAGAGGGGAAAAATAACAATACCTATTTGAATCAGAGAATGGTTCTGGGATGGGAAGAGAGAATCAGACATCTCAGACTAAATAACTTGAATAAAGCTATCGTGGGCAGCGTTCTGAAGAATAAAAACTTACCTACCTACCACAGCAGAAAAATATTTGACTTGTAATGTGCTATGGAGCTTAAAATTGGACGATGACAGACAAGAACATCACTAGGTTACGAGTAACGTAACGCGCCATGGAGAGGGCTATGATGCGGTGTCCTTAAAAGACCACAAATAAAAATGAGGATAACTACAGAGGTGACAACAAAGGAAATGACTCCAAAGGTGACCGATGTGATAGAGAGGGCAGCAAGGTGAAAATAAAATGGACCTTCGCGGGAAATATCGGGAGGGGTGAATTGAATTGATGGCGCAGAAGACTACTAATGTGGAGGCTCTATGACTTCAGGATGCATTGGTTTGATGACATAACGTTAACAACTGGATGCGCGAAGCTATGAATCGTTAAAAAGCATGACGGTGCGTGGAAGGAGAGAATCGGTGCTCACAACATCGGTGTTAACAACAGGGCGAGACGCATGGGCGAGTCAAGTATCGCTCTTCTTGTAAATTCTGACTAATTCTTGGGTCACGTTGTAAGTAACAGAAATAACAGGAGTACTAGAGAGTCAATTGCTGACGGCTGGAGCGGACGGGATAGTCGAAGGTTAATTTTCAACAACTGGTAAAGGAGACTTCCTTTTGAGTCAACATCTCCAGAAAAACTGCATTATTCTTTCAGATGTTTCCTGTGCGGATTTCTAGACGGCCTTTCGGATTTCTAAACGGATTTCTACTACATTAGTAGTAGAAGTCGTTTATTTATTAGTAAGTGCAAAAATAATCATCAATCCGGGAAGAAAATCATTTATAAGATGGCATAGCATGGAGCATAGTGTGGAAATGATCATTCTTACCTCAAGCGCCATCTTAATCGGTATTTAAAGCACTGCAACGTAACAAGCAACTACTGTCCAATTAGGTAACGTTTGTGACAGCTATTAGATTTTCAACATTAACTGATCGGACTCTAACAGAAGAAGCAATTATATACGTGACACGGGAAATCAAGACACGTCCCCGGGGTGGCTCGAGGTAGATCCAGTAATTCCGATATAAAACATAATAATTACAAAGTATAAAGGAAGATTTAGACTGCTTCCGCTTCAGTTTGCGATCGGACAGTGGTATTAACATCGAGATAAATTAAAAACGTGTGCTGGCTTCTAATAAAGCCGGTCAGAACGTCGGCCAGTTCTCCGCTTGCACATTAATCACAGCCCGAGAGGTTCGAATCTGAGAAAGTTGACTTTATGAGACAGTTTTTAATTGGGGAGTCTCTCAGGTCGATTCGCACAATACCAATTTTCTAAGTGTTATCACCAAAAAACATAAAAAACCATCTTAATCATTTGATTCATCAACCTGTTTTTTATGCAGATTTTTTGACGCAAGATTCTCGTTTTTGAGTTGCACTTTTTCGATCTGTATCAAAATGTCACCCTCCCTCTGCCACAACGTGAAAAGAGAGGCGTAACTCAGTCTCTCCAGTTAGCGTAACCACTGATAAATCCCCCCCTCCCACAGTTAAACTCGCCAATCGCTACTTCGATCAAAAACTTTTTTTTTCGGCAAGCTGTACTAAAATACTGCAATTATGATACTTTAGTAGAAGGATCCTATTATGTTACCAAGAACAATTTTTCCATTATTATCCTAGTACAATAAAATAGCTTTTGACATCGTCAAGATGTATTGAACTCTAACTTACGGACTATAAGGACCCGTGGATAATCTACGGTAAAAAAATTATAAGGGGTATGAACTATACTGCAGTATCTTCGTCGCAGTCCGACTTTTGTGTGATAGAAAAAAGTGGGGACACTATCTAGTGCTACAATATCTAGTCATTGCGAGTCCTGTCCAGTTTCAGCGGCCTTTCTATTATATACGCTTGTAGATTTGCAGAGAAACGTCAAAAACCATTTTCATTCAGATTTCAGCGAGATTTATGCTTTTATTCGCTTTGAACGCAAATTCTACCATCTACC
This sequence comes from Malachius bipustulatus, assembly GCA_910589415.1. Classification (NCBI taxonomy): domain Eukaryota; kingdom Metazoa; phylum Arthropoda; class Insecta; order Coleoptera; family Melyridae; genus Malachius; species Malachius bipustulatus. The sequence goes on along the minus strand of OU342634.1, from coordinate 32,495,507 downwards.
TGGACTTGTACGATCGAAATCGCGTAAAATTTATGACTTTGCATACCAACGGTTCTTAAAATGGGCAGAATGTGCTTGATATTTGATATTATTTATTCCCAAATTGTTTTCTTACCTTATTTTTTTGTAAAGCTTGCGAGAAAAATCGTGTAGGTACCTGTATGTTACTCGCAGTAGAATGCTCCTTTTGAGTTTCGCTCAATTGCACGGCTTCGTCTATCGCCTTTTACTCCTATAGTAACATAATATACTGTTATAATAATTAATTAAAAAAATCAAAAAATGGAGCGACTTTCAAGATAATAATTTCCCAATCGAAATACATTTCTCTCGATTATTTTACTTAATCATTTCAGTTTTGGTGAGGTTTATGATTTTATTAGACGCAACCTAATTCAATCCGCACTAAAACCCAAGTCATAGGCAGGGATTAAATACAAAGTACCCGGCTCCAACGGGTTGTAATGTTTGCATACCAATTCGTGCGTTTAAATGAAACCATGACAAACATTAAACTCCCCGATTTCATTGAATAGGTGTACATATTATAATCTGGAAGACCTCAATTTTCTTCCAGTAAAATCCTGCATATCGCATAATTGGGGTTAGGAACCTCCACTGAGCCATCGGAACGACAGTTCCGTAGAATTGCCGGATCTAAACAAATTAAACATTCGCTCGTCTAAATTACCCTTACAAGCATCATTAACCTTGCCGGATATCCCATCCTGCTAGTAGACTGAAGACCGGATCTTGAATCCTGAATCCTGAATTGATGCCTCGCTCCGGCCGAGCTAGTGATGAAACTGAATTTTCTCAAACAACCCGGCTGGTAATCGTTATTTTTTTATCATCTACCCCTTAATATACTGCTAGATGAGCAACTAATTATTACGTTCTAATCTATTTCAATTCAAGCAAATATTTTAAAATGCATTAATATTTTTCAGTGAAAATAATTTTTAAATGATAATCAAATACTCACAAACAGGACGCTAAGTATTGGATAAGATAAATATAAGTACGAGAAATACATTCGGCTGTTTTCGTTTCGTTAGTCACCATCGAGCTCCAACGAAATTTCATTATATGTATACGTCTTATTAGAATTGGGGAGCTCAAATTGTATGGTTATTTTATAAAATGTTGATATGAGTATGACGATTCACACGAAAATGGAGAATTAAATTTAAATTAAAGAGACTAATTTTTATTGTTTTCGTTGTCGTGGAAAAAAAACGTATGCAATTCGTTTTATAAACTTCTCGCTCGGCTCCTCTCAGCTCATAAACATAAATATTATCTATTCTATTCTATTCTATTCCTTTATTCGCCATTTTAAAGAACACACAACATATTTACATGGCTCGTCGTTAATGAGTACAGTATTTACAATAACAAAAACAGTAAATTGACACTACGAAATTACAAAAAAAAGTATTGCACGTCTTAACACATCTATAGACTATAGACGACATCCGCAGGGCTCCGTGCTCACATCGCTAAGCTATAGCTCCAGAAAATTCACCGAATTCTATATAGGCATGGTATTCGTCTAATGTATAAAAGATATTCGAGGACAGTATAGTCTTTATAGTAATCTTAAACTGATTTCTGCGTAAGCTCCTAATATTTGCGGGAAGAGCGTTGTAAAGGGAGCAGCCAGCATAGACCGGAGACTTCTTATAATTTAGATGTTTAATCTTGGGCATATGAATCAAGTTATTTGCTCTAGTCGAATAGCCATGAACTTCATTTCGTTTTACAAAACTCTGCAAGTTATCATACGTGGACATTAATATTTTATAAACGTACAATGAAACAACTGTCATGATTTTATGCCTACTGAAAACATTTCTGCATGTTTCCATCTGTGTCAACCCAAACATTACACGAAGAACACGCTTCTGACAGACAAACACTCTTTTCACGTCAGCTGCCTGACCCCAACAAATGATGTTATAAGATATGACTGGATAAATTAATCCGTAATATAACTGTATCAGACGGTTACAGTCAAATATTTTCTTTAACTTCAGCATAGCATAAGAGAGAGAATTCAGTCTTGCGCATACACCGTTAAGGTGGTCAACCCAATTAAGTTTTGAGTCAATAATTGTCCCCAAAAACTTGATTACACCTACTTGGGCAATTTTTATGCCGTCAAGCACAACATCAAAGTTGACCGGTTCCCTATAAATACCTGTAAATTGCACATATTTCGTCTTAGAGTGATTCAGAACCAAGTTATTAACCTCACACCACTTACCAAACTGTACCAGTACATCATTTACCTCCAGGGCAGCCAAATCACTATCTCTGTGGGAGATGACAATCGATGTATCATCGGCATACATAAAAATCCTTCCCTTGTTAATATGATCCGGCAGATCATTCACGTACAGCAGAAAGAGCAACGGGCCCAACACACTACCCTGAGGAGTTCCCATCCTCACATCGTACTCATCGGATACAGCCTCACCCATAGCCACGACCATCCTCCGCCCCGACACAAACGAGGTCAAAAACTCATTTATACGGCCCCTAATGCCGATACGGTTCAGTTTGTCTGCTATAAAGTTAGGATTAAGGGTATCAAAGGCACGAGACAAATCAAAGAACACACCCACGACACACTCACCATCATCTATTTTCTCGCTGATGTACTGAGTGAGTCCCCTGGTGGCTGTTTCAGTAGACAAAAGTGTTCTAAATCCATGTTGACTTTCTGTCAAGATGCTAAATTTCTGCAAAAAATCAATTAGTCGGTTATAAACGGCCTTCTCTATTATTTTTGAGAATGGACTAACCAATGAGATAGGTCTATAATTTTCAGTCAAGTGTCGATCTCCTTTTTTAAATGCTGGTATGGTTTTAGTTAATTTCAGCACGTCAGGAAACTCACCCACCCCAACAGCTATGTTTATAAGTTTTGCCATGTATTCCGATATATCCCGGGAGCATGCCTTTAAAAGCGTCACAGGCACTTCCTCAATACCCGCCGAAGCATTCTTCAAGTTTGCTATTATAATCGCTACCTCGTCGGCAGTGACTGGACGGAAGAACATCGAGGCAGACTGTAGCCGGCCAACTGTGCATGAAGCACCAGGGACCGAAAAACGCGACGCAATCCCGACTGTCGCGAAGAACCTGCCAAACTCATTCGCTATACCCACGTGATCCTCAACTTTACCCAACTCAGTTTTGAGAGTGATGGGAATGTTATGTCTGGACTTACCAAGCTTATTATTAACTATCTTCCAGAATGCTCTAGGTTTATTACCTGAATTGTCTATCACAGACATATAATAATCACTTCTAAATGTGTCAAGTTTTTTATTAAACTGCCCTCTAAAGCTCTGATACAGATCACCTAACCATTGGTCTCCTAGGATCTTTTTCACCCAGTTTAAGAATTTTAAGTTATGATGACATTTTTTTAGTTCATCTGAATATCGAATAGTCACTCGATCATGTTTACCAACTTTCACACACCTTTTAGGAAAAGCCACCTCAAAACACCACATAAAATGAGACCAAAATTTACCGAAAACATGGTCGACATGTGAATATTTACCATCATCAATATCTATCTCTGTCTTATTGAATAAATATCTAAATTCTGATATTGCTCCCTCTGTAATCACCCTTTTGTATACAAATTCACTGTCATTATTATCACCTTTGCTACCGTTCCCGTCCTGCACCTTCCACCAGATTCTCTGAGCCAGATGATCAGAGATGCCTAGTTCCATTACTTTACATGGTAAATCTTCCCGGAAGTTAGTTACGATATAATCTAACTGTGATCCCTTCCCATTAGTATACCTGGTTGGTTCCCTAACATGGTTCCTAAGTCCATATGACTGGAATACGTCAAACAACTGCTTGGTGTGTCTGTCACCCGCGTCCTCCCCGTGAATGTTCAGATCGCCACAGAGAACTATGAATTGATATTTATTTATTATGCGAGTAATTAATGTTTCAAGCCTTTTAAAAAACAAGTCATACTCACGACTACCAGATGATCTGTAAATTGTTACTATGCAAGCTACTCCCCTGTATACAACACCCACACACTCGAAGTGTGTTTCCTTCGACATCTCGGCAATCCATCCCATAGGAGAACAGAACCCTGCAGTGTCATCCCTAACCAGAAGCGCCACCCCGCCGTGCTCTCGCTCGACTCGGTAGTACTGCTCCATCATTGTGTAACCTTGAATTTGGATATCACTTTTTTCTCGCGTAATCCATGTTTCACTCAGGCAGAGAAACTGGGGACGATCTCTCTCTAGTTGCACCTCCAATAAATCTGACTTGTTGAATAAACTTTGTATATTAAAGTGAACAAGGGAACATGTATTTTCTGTACCACAGTCTATCAGGACCTCTCGCTCATCTTCTCCGGGGTAAAACCCGAGTCTCTCCGCCAGAAATATCTGCGAACCGCCGCCCCTACTGGCCACAGTTCATTGTCGTACACTTTGTTTACATACTGAATCGGGTATGTAAGCCTGAATGACGCAGAATATTCGCTCTTTTTCAGAGTCTCGCATTTGAACTCGATGTCTGGAGCTGTTTTTCCCAAGAAATTAACAACGTCCGCTTCATCAGTATCAGGATGCATCCTATATAAATGTAAATAGCCATTCCTTGGCACAGTCTTAACCTCACTATTGACAGTATTATTTGATCCAATTATAGTAGGTCTGGATCGCCTTTTATCGCTATCTACTCGTCCCTTATCAGTAGACCGCTGGTTCACTGCTGTCTTGTTACCGTCATCGTCGAGTAGGCCTAAATCTCTCTTATTGCGGTTCTGAACTACTTTAGCTGTAGCGAGCGCATAATTCAGTCCTCTGCCACTGCTGTCACCTCCGTCAACATTAGTAGATCTTGCTTCTCTCTCCACACTAGTTTGTGTTCGGTCGCACAGTTTGTTGCTGTTCAAGGCCGTTGGATTTACCTCTTGATTTGTACGCCTTATCACAATTTCAGGCTTTTTCAGCTTATCTACCTTGATGGTCCGCCTCTCCATATGCTCGTCATTCGCTGATTTCTTATTTCTTAACAAATCTATTATGCATTGTTGATCTCTCAATCTTGATTCGAGACAATCGTTTAATTTACCTAGCAAATCTACCTCCCTTTTCAAGGAATGAACCTTCATAGTTATCTCAATGACTGTACGCTCATCTTTACCAGCTGTACTGTGAGAACAGGAATCGCCGTCTGTCGCTGTTGGGTTGCTGTCTAATTTTTCTCCATGATTAAAAACCTTCTTGCGCATCAATCGCAGAAACAGTGTATTTTATGGGATTCAACTATGAAAATTTTTGCCGCCTTTTAAATTGGCTTTCTGAATTTTTCAATAGTCAGGTCGAATTTGCGTAGTGGTTTACTGTGAATTTCATTTCATTTCGTTTGAAAGCGTGCCATAAAATAGATTTTTACATAATAAACCAAAAAAAAATTGGCAAAATTTAACAATTTCGTCTCTTGTCCTATATACCCGCCACTGACTAACTTTAAAAAGTTACAGGCGAGTTCTGAAAACCGAACATTTGAAATTTTAGAGAAATAAACATCATGTAAAAAAATTCGAATAACTCCGCCATTTCTCTTATTTGCTTCTTTAAATTTTGGAGAGTTACAAGCAATTAGTGTAGTTGTCTACTCCGAAAATTTCAGGTAAATTCACTCAAAAATGTGCTCATAATCAATTAAAGAAATTTAGCCATTTTTACCATTTTCTTACCCACGCCACTAGCTTACTAATGAAAATAATAAAAATTTTATTGCATTAATTCAAATTTCAAATCATTTTAGTCCAATCTTGTTAATACAGGTTTGTAGGAGTTTTTATTTTCTGCAATTGGGGTTGGCAGGGGCAGTCATATCTGCATGGGTGGTCCCGCCCGAGCCGAGCGCGATTAAAACGGTGGTCTGGTGCTGGTGCTGGTTTTAAATCAAGCAGTCCCGGGTCTGAATATTACATTCAATCGTTAAGTTATTAAACAAGCCTTTAATTGTCATCCTCATTATTTTGTTGTGAAAAGTTTTCCTTCTATATTGCTTATACAGGGACTAAAAAATAGCCTTTTTCCCTAAAATTCAAAAAGCCGCCATGTTGAAACGGCTCGATCGATTTTGCTCAAAAAATGCAATACCAGACCACTACTTGTGGATAATATCTTCCTCCCATAAAAATTTCAGCCTCCTAGATTGAAAACTGCTACCAGAAAACCGTGCCACAGGACCGGATGTTTCGAAATTTTAAAGGACACCCTGTAGAAGTAACGCGACTTTTGAAAAAATTTTCAACGAAAATTTAACGTCATCCCGAAGTTTCACAAGAGTAAAAAATTTCTTCCACTAATCTTGAAAGATGAAGCTACCAGAGCGTTTTTAAAATTTTAGAGAAATTTACATCATGTAAAATAAATTTAAATATCTCCGCCATTTTTTTTATTTGATCCTTGAAATTTTTGAAGATTAAAGAGTATTAGTATAGTTGTCTACTGTAAAAATTTTAGTTCAATTCCTTCAAAAATGTGCTCAAAAACTGTTATAGAAATTAAGCCATTTTCACTCTTTTCCTACCCACGCCACTGGCTTATTAATGGAAAAAATTCAAATTTTTTTGCATTAACTCAAATTTCAATTCATTTTCTTTCAATCCTGTTAACTTGATGTGAAAGTTTTTTTGCCATCTTGCTCATACAGGGATTCAAAAAATAGTAAATTTTCCGAAAATTCAAATGGTCGCCATTTTGAAACGGCTCGGCCGATTTTGCTCAAGTGCAATACCAGACCACTCCTTGTGGACATCTTACTCTCACAAAAATTTCAGCCCCCTAGATTGAAAACTGCGGCCAGAAACCGTGCCTCAAGGACCGGATACTTGGAACTTTGAAAGGACACCCTGTAGAAGTAACGTGACTTTTGGAAATTTTTTCAACGAAAATCTAAAGTCATTCCTCAGCTTTACAAGAATCCAAAATTTCGTTCACTAATCTTGAAAGATAAAGCTACAGGAGCGTTTTGAAAATCGAAAAATCGTGATTTTGGAGAAATAAATATATATATAAATATATATATAAATATATATATATATATCGTGGGCAGGTGAATTTTGGAAAACCACTTTTTCGTGATCTGGGGGTCATGATCGGTGGACATTTGATGAGTTTGGGTGATTTTCGAAAAGTGATGTCGTCCTCAATAGTGTATTTTTTTGTTAAAAAATACACTAATAACTTGCTGAGAAAATCTTTCACTATTTCACTGTTTAAGTCTTTGGGTACACTCTTGGTTAAAATAATATCTATTAAAGTATTTTTATTTAGCTTATTTAGCTCCTTATTAAGGAGCTCTCGTTCGCGTGTACTTAAAGCGGCGGCCATCTTTTATACATCTCTATTCATACATATCTTTTCACTAGAAGGTGAAAGGCTTTAGGAGTTATGAAATCCTCATATTTCATTAGTGATGCTGGTTGCCAAACTACAGTTTCAACGAAATTAAAAAAAATTTATTGACTGAGGTAATAAACATGCTTTCTATCTCTTGAAAATATCATAATAATATCCCAAACAGATCTCAAAGTCTTGTAACAAAACCTTCATGATTTGTACTGTTTTAAAGTTTGCAGAGAAAAATTTTTTTTTGTAGTGGGGTATTATTCTGTAAAGTGTAGTAGATAAAATGTCACAGTTGACTCGCCCATCCTGGCTATTATTCACTTGAATGATTAAAACACTCGCCAGCGGCTCTTACTCTAGATTTCATCAACGTGAGTAATAGGTTTCAATATGTACGCATTAAATAATATACTATTACGCTGCAGGGCTGCAAGTTATATTCTTTTAGTTTCAGTTTATAAAGCACGATAGGTTTGTTATTTATGAGTCTTGTCACTGAATGTTTTCACTAAATAGTGCCCGTTTTCACAAAGCATTTCTGCCCGCTGTAATATCTCAAAAATCAAATAAATGGGATGGAGTTATATATTTTATATGTATTAGAATGAGATGGGGAGATAATAAGATTATATGATAGAAAACAAGCTTTACTTGACAGCTCTCGAAAATAACGTGACAATAATCTATTTTTCAAAGTGTGTTTCTAAAAATAATTAATAACCAACCCCCATAACCAAAATGGCGGTTTTCGTCGAATGTTTCTTTTTTGACGTGGCATTTCAATGAGAAGAAACTTAATGTAGATACTTTTAAATTGAGGTCTCACATGACCCCCATGCCATTTACAATAATTGAAATTTACAGGGACTGCAACGTCATTTTTGACATTTGACATTTGACACATCAGATGTCGACAAATGAAAAAAATGTGATCTAATACCAAAACCTCCCTGGTTTGGGTATTACCACTCAACATTTTTCCATTTCAACGGTACAAAGCTTAAGTCTAAGCTACTTCCGAAATATTTGAACAGTGGTATGGTCAGTGGTTCCCTACCCTCCTGTAGCATTATTGGTATTATACCATCTGAGCTAGAGAATTTTTCGCCCATATAATAAGGTAAGTCTGTTTTGATTAATTAGATTTTTGGCAGTTTTCCAGCTCACCCTAGATCCACGTTTATTTGGTGAATATAGGAGAAGGTACTCCCAGTCATCTCTGATTGTCCATCTGTAGTCAGGTACATTCTGGAGTTCTTTCGATCTCTTCGCAGTGGCTTTTTGTCAGGATTCTTGTTTCGCTTTCTTCAATGCTGCTGGGCATTTTCAACGATCGATTTTATATGCATCCCATCCGAAGCTTTTTCTAGTCCTGTTGAGCTACCTAAGTGCTTCCGCCCTCAGAGAGGAAAGCTTCTTCAATACCGCATCTTCGTAGCTATCACTGGAAGCTATGAGAACGAGAAAAATGGAAGAAAGTCTCATCAAAATCGTAGTGTCGTACCTCTCGAAAAGGGTGATAATTATTATGGAAAGCGGAAACGGTCAAGACTCTCAGCATAGACAATGGCGTCCCCCAGGGGTCGATCCTAGGCCCGATGCATTGGAACTCCTCCTATACAACGATCTGCTGGAATTAGAAATGTCTAGAGGGTGGAACTGATCGTGTTTGGGCTGATAAGGCTGATGGAATTAAGAATTAACAGATATGGAGTTGCATAGAATAGAGTGTCAAACTGGATTATTGAGTATGGACTGGAACTGGCACCAAAAGAAAAAAAAAATACGAAGAAAGTCGTCTTGACAATAAGGCAACAAACCCCTGATACCGATAAACCACACCGTCCAAGGGGTGAAAATTCTCTCAAGCAGAGCCATCAAGTATCTGGGAGTATGGATAGACACCAAACTAACCTTCTCGGAGCACGTGAAGAGTGCAATAGCGACGCCGGAAAAGACCTCCGGCCCTTATAAGCTCTCTTGCCCAATATTGGAGGACCTAAAGCCTCCAAAAGAGGAATTATTTTCAAGCGTGATACATTCGCAGCTGCTGTATGTGGTGACCAATGGCATGTGGTGACCGACAACAAGAGGTTAGCATCTTGTTGTCGAGCTTTCAGAGACAGATGGCAATAAGAATGTGAAGTGCCTACTGAACGATATCGATAGAGGAGCTGGGAGTGATATCGGGAGTACTACGTTATTGTCCTCATAAAGGAGAGAACAGAAGTCTTCCTTACAAGAAACCCGGAGGATGTCAGTTCTTGGCATTGGTAGGAAGGATGAGAAAGCGGTACCCATGGGAGATAGACCATCAGGCTCATATCTCACATCAACAGTGGGCCGAGAGGCCCTTCGGAGAGACCGATTACTTCCTTACCCAGGCATTGTCAGGGCATGGGTGCTTTAGAGACTCCATATTAGGAAAACGTGGGAACAATAAGTTTCCTGGAGAAGACAGAGGGAAAACCTTCGATGTCAAGAATGTCGCTGGAGGACTGATAGATGTGGAGGAATCATGGAGGGCTACATAAGATACAACACGACAAATCATTGAGACAAAAGAGAGAAAGAGAGATAAATAAATGACAGCCCTCATACTGAAAAAACGCGAAAGCGGGTACCGATGTGAGATGGGTAAAGAGGAGTGGAGGGATTTTAGTCGGTAGGAGTCCGATACTATCCATCAGGATGTCCATGATGCTTTCCCCTCCCCCACAAAAAAAAGAGATAGGAGAGCTTAGGGTTCCTCTATTTTGATTCTCTTTCCTTACAAGAAGACAAATTTCTTTGTATTCTTTATATGAGGAATATGCAAATTAGCAGGTGGATATTAAATGGGTTAAAATGGATCTAAAATAGCCGATTCTTCCCCAAGAATAACTTTTCCAAGGTGCATATTTAGTTGAGATACTTTCCGGCAGAGCGGTGATTAATTTTAATTTCCAAACGTTTCAAGTTAAGGGCCTACATATAGGTAGAGGTACTAAGTTCCAGGAACATCTCTAAGAATTTTAATGTTACTATAGTAACATATTTTCAACCGTTAAAACCTCATTAAAACCCACTAATTATTTAGTAGTAGCTGATCAGTGCTCTAAGTGAATATCATGGTAATGAGGGAGAGTATCCCTGAAAGGAGGCGGGGATTAATATCCATAAACTATTATGAAAATCCCCTATAGAGGGGAAGTTGGGAACGAACTGGGTTAATACTGGTATTTAATGTAATCATAATGACGGCAAAATTGTATTTAGGGCGACATCTTAGAAGTTGCCTGATGACGCTACACTCATTATCATAATAACGAACGCCGTGGAAATTCAATCTCTTTCGAATCGTCTAGCTTAAGAACGGTTTTTGTGGGTGGAAAATGTGAAAAGTTATTAGCTGGAACTTATGTGACTGCCTTTGATGCTGGTGAAAATTCATTCGTCTTTTCTGTAAAAATATTTACTTTCTAATACAGTTAATTGCGTGATTGCAATCATGTAAGTAAAGCGTGATGGCAATTCAAGTTTCAATTCAATTCAAGTTTGGTGAGTTCAGTACAAGACCATATTTTATATGTTATAAACTTATGACTAAAACCACCCCGAACTCACGAACTACTAGCACCAGCTCCAGCAAATTTCATTGAGCCAATTCTCATGCAGACATTTCTGCAAACTAATTCCAGATACTTACACCAAATTAATAGCAAGGAAAATACGGATACCTACCAAAATTCTATAACGTGGACCAATCTCATCGATGTTCAATAGTTCCTTCCACGATAAGTAAACAAAAAAATTATAAGAATCTCAACTTCGCGATTAATCTCTTCATATATAGATGTTATTACTTACTGACGTTTCGAGATCGCATCCAATTGAAAATCAATTTTAAATTAAACGAGATCCGGGCCTGGCTTGAATGTTATTGAGAGGTTACATCCTCTATCATCTCAGATTTGATCACTTATAACATGGTTGGGTAAAAGGCCGCGGGAGATGAACGACTTTGGGTATGTATGTGTGTGTTTATCGATTGGGTCGCGAAAAATGGGCCAAGAGGAATTTCGCGACAAAGGGCGTTAAGGTAGGCTCCCCTTGGGTGGTCAATCACGCTCAGGAAAATCGAATAAATGAATACTTTCATGCTAAGACGATTATTAAGGTCTGTTTTCTTGTACCTAATAAAAAGTGAACTAGGACGAAAGAGATAACTTAACAGATTTTTATAAATTTGCCATTTTGTTTTTGTTATTTTCAACACAAGAAGGCAATTTCTTGTAATGTGCATATTAGTGATATTATCATTTTTTTATCAATTGTAAAATTCGATAATAAGTATTAATTCCCATGTTATTATAAACAACTAATCAGCTTTTAATAACACGTTAAACAATATTAGGGGCCTACTACACATGCGTACCAGTGTTGAATAGTAGACCAAATATAGAAGAACTCGCAGTTCAAGTTCAAATTAATTCTGTGGCTGATAGCACATTCAAGAACGCTATCCAAGCCTCACAGATTTACAGTATTACCCTCAACTTGTAATAATTATAAACTATCTATCTTTACGTAATTACCTATACATCACAGTAATAAATAAGTGTTTCGCGGAGTTCTAAAGCCCTTCCTCATCCTTGCCCTAAACTAGTTTATCACATTCTGCCATTCTGTCATCCTACCAGTTAATCACATGGTGATCCTGCCATGACTACCAGTTTATCACATGGTGATCCTGCCAAGTCTACCAGTTTATCACATGGTGATACCGCCAGAATCACATGGCGGTTCTGCCAAGCCAACGAGTATATCACATGGCGATTTTGTCAAGTCTACCAGTCTTTCACATAGTGTTCTTGCCAAAATCACATATGGAGATCCTGCCAAGCCCATGAATTTATCACACCCTTCTATTAGTTGAATTAGAGGGTTTCTATAATTAATGGAAGGTGTTCAAAAGACGTGGCCCGCTTGATCCCACCAAGAACAAGACCGGGCAGATATACAGGTCGAGCCGCAGACGCTCATCCGTATCAGGTTCAGCTCGTTACACCTCGTACCACCCTATTTCAGACTTCTTTTATGTACAGAACCGCATCACTTTGGAATAGCATTCCAAAGGGCGTGTTTCCCGAAGTATACAACCTACAGAGATTCAAGGCCAACATGAATCGATATCTCCGCTCATGCACCGCTCCCAGAGCGCCATAGGGATTTCCCTGCAGTGCATGTGCTTTTTCAATAAAAAAAAATATATTATAACACATTTTACCACCGATTGGGTTCTAATTATTATCAGACCAGATCTTGATTAATATTGTGGCTAAAAAGATTAAATTGGCAGTTTTTGTTCAATTTCGCCCTTTTTTTGACTACATATCCACATCATAAGTGTATGTAAGAAATACTTCCACGAAAATTATAATAATTTTCGAAACAATTTTGTCCGAATTAACCCAATAAACTGACAATGGGTTCATTTAGTCTCCTCCCCGCGTTTTAGAAGGTGTTAATCCGGGATCAAATGAATATTTTACTCTGTGAAACCCTCTTTTGACACTGGTCAACAACCACCCTGAAAGTAACTGGCTGATTCTCACCCCCTCGAGTATTATGTCAAGTTGATCGAGCGATGTTCAGCTCTCAAAATATTATTATACATTGATTGATTTTTTTGGTTTTCGATTTGGAAAAAGGAACAAAAAAGGTTTTTGAATTGAAAAACGAGAGTGCGCGTAAGGGTGGTTGCTTGATCCAGTTTCAACATCTTCAAAAATGGGGGGAGGAGACTAAATGAGCCCATTGCTAGCTATTGGTTAGTTCTTCCGGCTCCTGAGATCGATTAGACTTGATCTTCGTTCAAACAGAAGCTAAATTTCTCACTCAGCATTAGAATCTCAAGAGCTAGCAGAGATACCGACTCGGTTAAATTGAAGTTACATTGTTCTATGCTTATTAAGAATCTGAAATAAAATTTATTATGGTCAAAAACTTTCCTCTACTTTGTCTACCGAATCTCTGTTATTATCGAGATCCCAATGGTGGGAGAAATGAAAAAACACTCTGTATAGGTTTGGGCTATACAGTAACGAATTTCTTTTTATTTTCGGAATTATAGCATTACAATTTTTATTAAGGAAAACAAAAAAACTCTCAATAATAATGACTTCTTATGTCTCAGTTCACTTCACTTCTCATTTCTCACTTCTGCTATGTACTCAGTGATTATTCTTCCACTACACACGTTAATATTCACTACTGCATCAGACTCTCCCATACAATCGGTTCTATCTGGACTAGCTTTTCCTCACCAATTAATCACCAACTACACTTTTACTTCTTCGGTACATCCATATACTAACTGACTCGCTTCGACCGACCTGACGAGTATTTATACAGAGAAACTGACATTCTCGAAACGTCAAGAGGTGTCACTGTGATGAGAATTGTCGGAAATTGACGCGAACCGCTGTTCATTTCTGAAATGCGGTATGTTCAGTATTCATTCCAGATTATAAAATATATTTCGAATCATCTTTAATTAATTTTTCAAAGTTATCTCTCACAATTTAATAAGAAAATTCTATTCAACTCCGTTTCGGATTAAATGAAGAGCAGTGAGGGATAACATTAAAAGTAAAAATTAATGTAAATTGACATTAAAATTAAATGAGTGAGCTTAGAAAGCTCGAATGGGGCTGTCGGAGATTACGAACATAATCCTTAATAACTCGATCAAAACTTTCAAATGTACCGAAAATCCGCAGGAAATAGTAGATAAATATCCTCGCAATTACGACGTTACATATCTAGGTAGGTAGGAAGGAAAAAATACAAGAACATGAAGGAGAACATCCAACATCACATCAACACACTTTACCGGTCACGTTGTGTTAGTGTTAGTACTCCCTGAATTTGACACTTCATTACGATCACAATTCCGTGAAAACGCTCGGGTAAAGTACACGCTTCCTCGCCTACCATGACATGTGCTCATTTTCCATTTCCATTGTCGCAGCTCTACGGGAAACCCAAGCAAGGCAAATAGAAAAAGGACAAACTTGCTGCTAGAACGCTTTCACAGTTTCACTCCTCTATCTTTTATTCCGCTCAAGTGAATAAAGGTCTTTTGAGGAAGGATAAAGCAAACACTTCACGCTTTATATTATATTCATACCTTTACTGCCAAAAATCAACCAGTTAAATCAATAAATCCATCCAAGACGTATGTACGCAGTACTCTATTCTAAATTCATGGAGTTTCCATATTTTAGGTGACATTGTTTGAACTAAGTTTGAACCCGTTCCAGATATCATGTAGACCTAACGCTTTCCAGTAGCGAGGGATGATGATGTAAGTCGACAGATGTCTTAAAGCTGATGAAATATTTTAGGCTGATAATTTTACCCTAGAACACATCCGAGCGTTCTTTTCTCGCTAACGCTGATCCTTTCCAAGTAAGAGGCTCATGAAAATAGATGAGGCTCATAATTAGAAAGTCTTTCCTATAAAAAATCAGCGGCGGCAAAATTTTCTTCGGTCGGGTTATTAATTCTAACGAAGACGAGTCAAGTTCAGACTTCTCCTCCTGAGTATTGATTTTTACTTACAAAGTTTGATCCTCTTCAATTATGGATCAGTCATAAAAAATGGCCCATCTCTATTTATGCGACTCTGACGATTTGTCTCTCTAACGTTTCCATATGGGGATGAAGCAGTCGTGACGATAAATGAGATAAGTTTAGTCGAGGCCCACGCTAACTTCCTCCGTTCGCCCTACCGGACATTAAATCCGTTAAATCAAAAACGCCTTCTATAATTGCGGAACAAATAGAAGCCATGAATGATTGTAAAGTTTGTACAAATTCATTTTTTCGTCCCAAACTCGTGCAGGATTGTTTCAAAGATCTTCGTGTATCACTGTTGCCAGATTCACACATTTATCAGAAAAACTTAAACTATTTTTTTTTTAATTTAAATATTATTTATGACTGAAATTAGTGAACTACTACAGAGCACATATTACTGGGGAGAGGGTGGGACATTGGGGACAATTTTGAAAATCGAATCAAAATTTATAAAACTAGATCACGTCCATGATAGGTCTAGTGTTCGTCAAGGGCGGTTTTTAGTTTGTTATACCAAGAAGATTCTTGCTTGGATTTACTTGTAGATACAGTCGGGAGTTACATTTAAGTCTTTTATTATTCATTAACATTTCTGTCTTAATCTCTGTCACTTACAAAAAATGGACTCTTGACACTCAGCAACTATTATAACTAACTATACAAATGCGATTACTCTTTATACATTAACAAGTGACTTTCTAGATTGAAAAATGCAGCGAATTGACATGTTCTCGATCTGCCTACAGTTTCGAGAACAGAAAACCAGAAATATGATCGAACAGTGGAGAAAATACGTTAGCCATTTAGCCAGATGAAAATCTTTACTAGATGTGAGTTTTTCACACACTAAAAATAAATCGCGTGCCGGTGTTGGGGGGAAACAATTGTATCAGCATGATGGGGCCCCGCCTCACTACGAGGTTAATGTTCTTGGTTGCCGATAATTTGAATATGAGTTAGCTCAATCACGGCTGACATGATCCGGAATGATTCTGTAAATACTATAGAATGTTGTGACTATAGCAACCTGACAGCAGTTTGAGCACAAGCGTTATTAATTTTAAGTAGAATTATTTGGTTACTTGATTTATTTTTCTAAACAAATAAAACCTTAGAGGGTATATAATGAAAATTTGGTAGCATGGTTGAGTCATAAGAAAATGAATTAATTCAAAAGTTTACAAACGCACTGTATCAAAAGACCCTTTATCCTTTGTGCTGGGTCGGAAGCAAGAGCATCTTGGGTTTTAACTGACGTCGAGGCATCTATGGGGAGCTTGTCAGGGAGCTAATCAGCAAACAATATCCTGAATTCACTGCCATGCCCTCGCTTGTTCCTCTGGAATGTTAACGATTCAGACGTTGTTTATTAATTTTATTTAATGCGGATCTCATGCACTCTCCTCTTAACTGTTGGCTTGCAAGCTTCGTTAACCACTATTTCATTCTAATTATTCGCCGGGTAAACCGAGGAATTAAACTTGCGAGAACATAACTCAGATCAAATGACAGGGCAGAATGTTTGTCCAGTCGTATAAGTCTTCAGAACAGAAACTAACAAATTTTTGTCTTGATTTACGAGCAGTTAGATTCAAAGTGCGTGCGTATAAGCGTTAAAGCTGCTCTTGTCAATCTTGCTGACTTGATTACCAAAATATGGCGAAATAAAGTCCTCTAAAAAAATACCTATGCTTTTTTCTTTCTCTATAGGTATAAAGTAAAATATCAGAAAAATGAAAACGTGCAAACGACCTTATTAAAAATGAATCATGTAATAACGATCATAGTGGAATAGAATCCGCAGAACTTCCTGGAGGAGGAATAAAACTTTCATCCCGAAACTTGATCTTTTCATAAAATATTTACGTCCCCCTCTGTTTCTTGGCACAGCACTCCGGCCGTGGAATGTTTAACGTCAAATAGGGGTTCTTAATTTTGCATAAGGTTGTATGTTTGTCGAGGCATCATTTCTTTTGTTGAATTTGTTCCAAAACTTTATTCGGGAGGAAATCTGTTTAGTGAGGCGGTGAGGGAGAGGAAGTTCCACGCTGATATTATACAGTGCTTCCCAAAAGTAACGGATAAATTCGATAAAACGGAGAGGGCTGTTTTTTTGAAAAAATAAAAAAACAGGTCGATTTTGTTTTTGAGTTGTTCAACTTTTGACATAATATTGGGGTATACAGGGTGATGCGCGAAAAAGTGGTGACGTCATCTGTATTTTTTTTAAATGGCAACACTTATTTTTTATTCCATTTTTTGATACTTCATTCAATTGCCAATACGGTAATGTAATCATTTTGTAACCTTAAACGACGAAATTTCTGTGAAAATAACTTAATTTGGAGACATTCAATTCAATAGACAGATTTAATAGATTTAATTTAATTTAATTTAACAGATTTAATTTAATAGACTTAATTTAATAGACAGATCTTATAAAATTACCATGGAAACAGTCATTTTTATTTGATATTTTTTTATTTTTATCGCTAATGTTCCGATTTTCACATCAGTAAAAAGTGCACAATGTCGACTCACAAGCTGTTTTCTCAGAAAATTCCTTATTTAAGGTTACAAATTGATTACATTACCATACTGGCAATTAAATGAAGTATCAAAAAATGGAATAAAAAATAAGGGTTGCCATTTAAAAAAAATGCCGATGACGTCACCACTTTTTCGCGCATCACCCTGTATACCCCAATATTATGTCAAAAGTTGAACAACTCAAAAGCAAAATCGACCTGTTTTTTTATTTTTTCAAAAAAACAGCCCTCTCCGTTTTATCGAATTTATCCGTTACTTTTGGGAAGCACTGTATACCGACATCGGCTAAATTGCCGCTTCAACAACGCGCACCATGTTTGTATTCTCGTTTCGCTAAATGATGATGTCCCCTAATATCGATATTGGCAGCAGGTATACTCGAACAGGTATCTATACCTACGACTGTTTGGGAAAACTTTTCGCTAAAAAAGACTCGCTCTACCGTGAAAATAACACTCATGCTCGACGTATTCCTAAACAAATTTTTCTCTTAAATTGTTAGCTACACTTGAAAATTTTAAGCGAGCTGCTATGCAGTTCTTCCCCTTGCTATTGAATTCAAGCACACTTGTGGATATAAGGAGCGTTTCAACTTATTTACATCTACCTACTTCACTCACTGTCGAGCAGCTACAGGTCCCCCTTGGTGGAGATGAGTCTATGAAACTGTTTTTTAGCTTTGAAGAATTTATCCCCGATCAGAATTGCTGAAGTTCCCTGAAAGATGGATGGTTGTTATGTATGAAACTAAAGCGCGGTTGCCAAACCCACTCGATTTTTTTTCACTTTTTGCAGAAATTTATTAACGAATTATTTCGCTTATCTGGGCACGAAAAAAAAAAGGAAAAAATGTGCCGAACCAATTGCAGCCTTCCTTTTGCTTTGTACGAGCCGTCTCTGGTCAGGTTTCATGATTGGCAACCTTTTGATTGAGAAAATTTTGAATTTGTTTTAAATGTTATTCCCACCACATAACTGGGTTGTTTTGGTATTTGTACAGCATGGCCCAACGAATACGAAACAGGGCTAAAAACTTATAAAATGAAGATGTGCGCAAAAAACGCCGAAATAGGTCAATTTTGTTATCATCATGGGAAAAGATATCGAGTGATTTCTTCTTTATTTCATCTTTACAACGATATATAATTTTTGGATTTTGCAAAAATATTAGATACAGGCGAATCGATGAAACAGGTTTTCTTAACAATTGATTCCTTTTCTTTGGAAATGTACGGAGAGAATAATTTTTGATAAAATATCGCACTTTACTGGTTACTATCATACAAAATAGTGAAGTGCGACATTTTATTAAAAAATTATGTTTTTTTAAACGCTCCAGTCAAAAATATCAAAAATGTACTCGTTAAACCGAAGCCTGGAGAGGCGTGGCTTATAATATAATTTCAGAAAAATTGCTCAATAATAATATTCCTATGGGATTTATACTCTACTTGTATTGCTCATAAAAAAATTCTGATGAAGAAATAATAATTATTGTAAATGAGGCTTTGTTACCTATATGGACAGAAACCCTGGCTAATTATTATCAAAACGTGAAAACGTGATGGGTAGGACAAATTTAACATCCGGTGAAAAATCTTTCTCACATAATAAATCACAATTCCGGAATTCGCAAAGCAAATAAGCCCAACACAGTAGACGCAGTCCCCTTAATGTGATAAATTTTGCAGGTTCTTAGCTAACGATTCCTGAATTTCCCTTCCCTTTGTAGATAAATCAGCTTAGAATAGCGCCTATCTAATGTGATATGTAGACTGGCTTCATTAGTAAAATGAAGATGTTAGTTGAATTAAGGAGCAAACTGCGAAAGCGTTACACTCTTACTACGCTCATTATGGGGCCCTGAATTATTCTAACTAGACAAAGTAATGAGATCCATTTGCTTCTTAAGGATAATTGAATCATCAGTTACAGCGGGAATACGGGAGGTACCGCACGCTTCAACACATTTTAATTGAATCTAACAAACAGGGTGTAGAGAACATTTTTCAATTAAATATTCACACAGATGAACACTGAACAGGTAATGTTACGCTTGTGAAGTTACACTGAAAATATGGTTTTAAGTGTGATGAGGAAAAATTGAGATGTTCAAGGAAAATTTATCTGACCTTAGTTTAATTAACTTGAACCATATTTTCCATCCTTATATCAACAAATACCAAAATTTTCGTTTTGTATTTTTGATGTTAAGTAAAGAGTTAGGTTGTGTTAGAATTTGGAATGGAATTTTTCCTCTCGATAGCATTCCCATTCTTCCTCAATGGTAGGCCATTTCGCGACATTTACGATTAAGTGGTGCACTTATGTCCATAAAGATAACCAATGCAAGTGTTTAGATTTGGATTTTATGTGTTTAAGCAGCGTTGAGACTACTTCAATAACAGTCGACCTTCTTTTGCGGAATCCGAATTGTCGTGGAAGAAGTTTTCTTCGAATTGGTATTTGTAGACAATGGCCATAATATAGCCTCTCCAGCACCTTTCCGAGTTCTGGCAAAAGCGTTATCGGTCTTAAGGATTTCAGATCCTCAGGATCTTTGTCAGGGGCTTTTAAAATTGTCACCAGATTTCCATGTTTTCAGGAAATTGGGAAATATCCTATTGTGAAGCATGCCCTGTATAGTTTGAGTATTCGTCCATAATATATGCGCTACATTCATCATCTTTCCATGTACCTGCATGGTACCCACCCCCTTTCACGTCTTCAAATTTATTTGTGCTCCAGATGTTCAAAACTTTACAAGCCATCGAGGATAGGGGGCACTGCAATATTGTAGTTACCTATATGGGCGAAAAATGTCAAAATCCAGCCCTGACTAGACGCACGCTGTTAATTAGCTGCACGCTATTTAGCTACGGAGTCAAAGAATTAAAAATTGTGTCAATAATTTCGAACTATCTTTGCGTAATTTACCTCAACGTCATCATAAAGTTATATTTTGAACCGACTGCATTCAAATGTTTGCACTTGATCTTTTTTTGTTGTACAATCATCTCATTTCAGCTATACACTCGAATATGAATATGATCAAACAAAAGTTTCTATTATTTCAACTAAATGACTGAAAATATCTTCCAGACTCATACATTCCTATTACTTATTTATCAGGCACATTTTTCAATAAACGAAAACAAGATATCAACGATTGTTTCGCGTCACTATTCCGAACACAAAAGAGCAAAGAACCTGAATAAATATTTACAAAACATCTCTTTTTCATACCCCGGTCGATACCCAAATATCCAATCCAAACAACTTTACATTTGCGGATTAATTGGCGTGGACATTTTAGATCCCTGGGACGTTTTTAACCTTTCCGCTATTCCAGTAGGTAATGAAAAATGTAAATTGGAAAGAATCGAGACGACACAATAACAATCACCTTTGTTGTGAATGAACTTCCAGGACCAATAGAGACGTTACTTTACTCTGGTTGCCCAATAATTATTAGGAAGGAGGATACTTCAAAGTCAAAGTTAATTATAATTACGTTTCGCTAATTTACTAGAAAGTTGATATTAATTACTTACCGTTCTATTAGAGCTTGGCTTGACCATACCATGTTATGGAATACAGTAGTGGATCTTGTTAAGATGGAACTTGCAAGTAAAACAAACACGGTCAGACTACCTCTCTTCCAACCCCAATAGTTTGTAACTTTAGCCAAACCATATTGGGTATAATATATCAAAAGGGAACCTTGTTTAAGTATAATGTGTTTACTTATTTAACCTGACTGTAAGTTATGCAATCTGCACACGTGCTTATGGTTATTTATATTCATATGATTATGTTGGAGTACAATGATGGAGAATAATCTAGAGAGAGATAAAGAAATCTGGTAGGTAATGAGATTTCAATACGGTGATTCAATATTGTCTCTTTCAAAAAAATAACTTTATTGGAAAGTCACACAGTGTTGGAGACGACTCTTAATTCCAATCCTCGTAACAGTGCTGGGGCTGACGCTAACTCAGTTACTGCCATAGCCTTCAGCTAGTCAGTTACAGCTTTTTGAATTTTTGAATGTTCCCAAAATTGCACCGTTGATATGAATTTTCAACCTTCGTATTAAGAGGAAAAGTCACAAGGACTCAAGTTAGACGAATGGTTTTTTTCGTAAAGAAGATGAAGGACCCAGCTGTTTTTGACATTTGATCTCACGCGCATAATCCATTTTCTGAAGATTTTCAAGAACCTCTCGGAAGAGTGTTGATTAACCGCTTGGCCTTGAGTTTTCGTTGCATTGCACCCAAGTCTAAATCAAAACCGTTGCTCGAAACTGATGACTCCTTTTTAGAAAGCACAAAAAATTGTTTCACGAAAAAATTGTTATGGGAAACCAAATGACTCTAGGGAGTTAAAACTCGTACTAAAGGCATACCTAGTACATGTTCACCAGCTCCAGATTCCAAGTAGTTTCACACATTACCTGAAGAAAAAAAAACTAATTCGAAAAAAACTAACGCGCATGACCCATTTCTCGAAGCTTTTCAAGAACCTCTGAGTACAAACGTTGATTGACAGCTTAGCCATGAGTTTTGTTGCACTACGCCCTAGTATGAAACAAAACCTGATAACATCCCGTTGCTCGAAATTGGTGTTACTCCTTTTTAGAAAGAACAAACAATGTGTAACGAAAAAAAAATGTTATGGGAAACCAAATGACTTCAGGGAGTTAAAACTCGTCCTGGAGGGATTTTACGTGTCCACGGATTCCGTCTACCAAGTAGTATTTTCATACATTATTTGAAGAAGAAAAAAGAATTTAAAAAAACCTTATATCATCTAGATGCTACAAATTTGTATGGATATCGTGTAACAATCTTGATTGAAATTGCACAATCGGCAGCACAGTGTGTAATCACATGATGTGTGCTCAGTATGGTTTGCCAATGTCACTATGAATAGATTTACCCCTTACTAGCGCGTGCAAATTGTGTAAATTTATTTTCGAAAAAAATATGGGAACGTCTTTACAATTCAATCCTCTTAAAACCGACAACTGACTGGAATGCCGATCCACGAGCCGAACTCACAAACCTTCTCACGCCCATTGCGGGATGTGACTTAGCGAGTCACAAGCCACGTTCGCGGAAAGCCGTCTTAACCCGGCTTATTATTATCATTATTTTGCATAGCTTGCAGTGGTGGAAGTGCGTGACAAAAAATATCGGAAAATAGTATTAACAGTTTGATGTAAAATATTACTAAGAATTATTTTAGTATTAATAATTAACTAATAATCCTTGATGGACTATTTAATGGAGTTAAATAATTATGTAAAGCTAGACTTGATTAATTACGCATTAAATTCAACTGTCTACACATTATTATATGAGAATGGAAACACAGTTAATTATCTTTTTAGCAACGCTCTGAAACAAAGCACGAAAATAAAGCTTGGAGATTACAATTAGGGGAATTACAGTCCGATTTCGTTATTCATTCTGTTCGGGGTTTATTAATGTAATAATATAATTATATATTTATAAACAATTCCTGCAAAGTCTGTCCGTAAAGAATTTATATACGATTGTTTACCAAACAACATCCCTACAAAACATATGTTCAAGATCAAAGAAGAGAATTATTAAAAGGGTGTATTCAGATATAACCCTTTATAGCAGCATAGCTGAGATGAAGTACATCATGGAAGGACCTCAGCAAGTTTAATAGCGTGTTCCGGAATTTGGAGTTTTCAGTTTCCATTAAATTATCACAACGTCATTGCATCACTGTGTTTAATTGAATGGAATGAACATTTCGCTTCTTTTCTTGCTAGAAGCCGGGACTGAACATAATTGCATCAAGAGTATAATTTCAAAACCGTTTTGTTAGGCTTTGATATTAAAATTTCGTCTAAATGAACTTCCACGCGAATTACATCTTCCGTGGAAGAAAATATAATTAAATAGATAATTTGAGACAAACTCGATAATTTCAGACCTCGCTCGTAAGTATTTTAATTTTTAACAGCAAATAGGCAGTTTCTAATCTCTCTTAGAGGCAAAAATTTAATGTTGATTTTTTCGACAAAAAGCTACACTAAACAAAAAATCCAACGGTGAAATTTACTTGAGCTGGAAATACAATGATGATTTTAGACTTATCCGAATGATCCTGCCATCGAGGCAAACAGGTTTCACAGGAGTCTGAATCCAAAGATGAATAAACGGACTGGAATAATAGAAGTAATTGATTTACTAGGATGAGGCAGGTAGTTCATTGTGAATCGTGAGCCCTTTGCCGTTAACAATAACCTGGTCAATGGTTTACTCTTTGCAAACGGTTCATACATGTCACGCCATATACTTGAGGAATCCATAAAGCATTGTAAAACTTCTTCAAATTCTACCATAGGACCTTTTTTTGACGTCCAGCACCACCAGCAGGCTTAAGGTTTTCACTTTCTCCAAAACGACATATGGAAAAAAGGTTAATTGATTGAATTTCCGGCGTTCAGGATGCCTCTGTTGATAAAAGTGTGAAAACTTTCTACCACGACAATGTACCGTCGTACTGGAGAAGTCCATAATATGGTGTGAAATTGCTCGAACGCTTGTAGATTGATTGTCTTTCATATATTATAGAATATTTTCTTCAAACTCTACCATGGGACCCAATTTGGACGGCCAGCACCATCAGAACGCTTAAGGTTGCCATTTTCTTCAAGGCGACGATGTATGGAAGAAAAGGTTACTCGAACGCTTGTAGATTTGTAGAACTTCTTCTTCAAACTCTACCATAGGACTCTGGACGGCCGGCACCATCAGAAAGCTCGAGGTCGCTACTTTTTATCAAGGCAACAGTATATGGAGGAAAATGATTGATGAGGTTACTGGTGCTCAAGATTTCTGCTCATACAAGCAACCAGCTTCTCTATCATGGCAGTTTGCTGCACCATGACGAGGCCTTATTTTTTGAACTTCTTGTTCCTATCCAGTGATTCCCATCAATGAGAGAATTTCTTTCCATCACGCATAAGCCACACGCTTCTTCTTAACACCAGCGGCACGAAAAAATTAGCTATCTACGCTGATCCAGGCATTCATGATTGTTATGAATTACATAACTTTTCAAGAAAAATGATGAGCCCTTATCAATGAAATGACAACAAACTACTCAAAAATCACCAGCTTTATTGAAAGAAGCGAGAAAAATTAAAGTTTCGTCTTTTTTTCACGAGGAATCCTCTGCTGGAGTTTTTCGGCCGAGTTTTTAATCCCTGTGTCTACGTCTTGTCCCATGTCATTAGAACATTGAATTGCAATAAAATGGAATAATGATTACTCTCACTGTAAGTATCGAAAAAGGAAGTAAATTCAGACCTTGACATAATTATCCAAGATTAACTTGTTTAGAAATATCTGCACTAATTATTAATATAGGCATGAAAGGGAAGTTCACAAACATCACTAACTGAATTTGCCTAGGTCGTATCTCCTATATAACCAGCATCACATCATATTAGGAAAGTTACCGAAAATGGTTTAGCTATATTTGATCTGCCGCAGTAACTAGAGTGAAACCTTTTAACCCGAACTCATCAGCCTGCTTGAAAGATAGCCTCCAAGTTTTGGGTGCTATTAAACATAATATTAGTTTATCGTCATTCCAGAAATTATTACTCGTAACGGGTTATAAGTACTTTGAATTATATTACGTGTTTATACAGGCATAATGTTAAACTAATTGTGTTGATGAATTAATTATTATTTTATTGACTGGGTCGTATGAAACGGTAATTATTATTGATGAAACGATCCGCAACTAAATAATAAACAAGAAAAATAATTAGCTCTCGGCCGACATAATTTAATTTCTGACTGGCAGCATTATACCACTGGAACGAGCTAACTAAACGGAGGTTATTAAAATCTCTGCGCTGGTTCCTATGGTGACTATTAGGCGATGGTGACATCTGTCAGTAGGTGAAGAGAATTAACAAAACGCCGGCTTTTTTCTATCATAACAGGGAATATAATAAGCTTTTCCCTGGGATATGGATTTTTCCTATAGACCTATAATTCGTGGATCTGGCAGAATGTGAACATTAAAAATATATATTTAGTCAACGCGCCAACGTTGTAATAAATTTTCATGAAAATTTACTATTTTAGCGTTACCGATTTGTTAGAATATGCTCTGACAGATTTAATTCTTCCAAGACCTTTTCGTTCTTTTAGAGGTCATAACGTACATTGCCAAAGAAACAAATCCCTTCAAAAATCAATTGAGCTGTTTTCCAGGACATCCGACTAAGAAAAGGGCCCTTTTTTACCCCTATGTGAGAAAAATCCAAGAACTGCCGAGAGGCGAGAAAATATCAACTCTTGCAACGCTGTAGGAAAAAATATGTGGGAAGAAAAACAGGGAATTACCTAGAACGAGTTTGTTGCAAAATTTGAGGTGATAATTTCCAACCTTCGATAGAAAAGGTAGATACATAAGGAAGAAGAATCAACCCAACCAAATTGGTGACCTTGACTTGATCCCAAAAGTAAAATGCTGATCAACAAAATGCACTAAACAAGACTCTGCTGGTGTGTAATGCAACAATGATTTACTTAGATCGCTTCCCACGAACAACTACCTGAAAATTTGAAGGGACTCATTCAATCCAGATTTATTGGATCACCTTAGTGGCAATAGTGATCATGCTGGACGTCTCAGCAATTCAACACTTCAACCGATTAAACTGGAGACATCGCCAAGTAGTAACCAAAAGCAACCTGTTACCAAACCTTAGAAACAAACGCATCATTGACGAAAATAACAAAACTGGTAACAACTGGATCGCTGACAATCACAGAGGTACCTTGATGGTAACCGTTGACAAGTTTTGGAAACCCAAAACTACCTAGAACCAAGTTACCAAGTGAAACATTATCAACAAACAAATGAAACATAACGAAGAGACCACTTTGTACTGATCGAACCCGCCGTCTCACTCACGGAAGATTCAGAAGATACAGGAGATCATCACATGGAAGAATTGGAAGAGCCAAATGGAATTAGCACACCTGCAGAACGATTCAATCTTATCCTGGTGATTGATTTTCAGACTACGTTAGTGCAAAACATCATCCAAAAAAGTTGACACCCATGTAGACAAGATACAGGGCATATGATATGGGACTACTGATGATTTACCTAATACCAATCATTCTTCCGACACGTAATTGATAAGGTGTGGACCCATGATTCTGGCGGTTCATAAACCTTTAACTTGGGCCTACAAGCAGATACCATCTCTGACATAGCAACGCATTTCCCAGACGTCAATAGGATTTTTTCAGGCAGGCCACGACAGGATCTTTCAGATAAGGCTTGGATAACAAAGTTGCTGACACTCCGTCAAGAATCGAGACCAGAACTTTTACAAGACTATTAACACACGCTCGTTTGTTTTTGTTACAGTACATCATGTTAAGAACCCTTGCATCAACCCTATGAAGGACCTTGAAGATTTTGAATAACGCACAATTTCTGCTACACTGTTGATGTAGCAGATTAACCAAAACCTTCCCTGAAACTTTCACCGAAATCAAAGGAATTTAGTCGACCAGCTTATCAACCAAGAACTTATCAAGGTCCAAGAGCTCGATGACTACATTTCGCTTCCAAACTAGGTCGCTCAAGAGGAGCAGAAGGTGCTGTAGCGATCCTTGACCATTATTTTGAACTGCAACTACAAGGAAAATCTATTTTTATTTTTCTCTTTTCAAACACCACAAACTTTTACGTGATGGGGGAATCTGTAAGCATTGTAGCTTGTAACGAAATCCGAGGTTTTCGTTGATAATTATTATTTATTTCATTCTTAGAGGGGTTTATCTGGAATGATACAGTTTTTACGGCAACGATAAACACGTTATCTCCACCAGCACCGGCTATATAAAGAGCACCAGATGAAGGCCGGTCGAGTGCATCGTGAGGAATTGACTTGCGAACAACTCTCTCTCCTGGGTGAATTGAGCCTGGAGATCAGCTGGGGCATGTAGTGAGAGCCCCATACAGTATACATAGCCGGATACAGTAGGTCGATGAACTGAGTTGACCGAACCGTAACCCGGCATCGGAAGCGCGACCAGAGTGAAGTGAGCTCTGGCCGGCGACCGATCAGAATAGGTAATCAACCGGAACTGCATTGAGGTTCCGGCAGATCCCTTCATTCCCTACCTGGCCTGTATTGAGGGCCGGATCCAGTAACAGCCGTCCCGAGGTCGTAGTGAGGCATCGGGAGCGCCTTTTTGTTTCAGAGAGCGCCTGCCAACGAAGGTAATCGTCCGGAGGGCCCCGAGACGCGTATCTTGCATACGGTCGGGGACAGCGCAGATCGTGCGACGGCGGCGGAATTACTGCGATGAACGGCAAGCAGCGAGGACACCAGCAGCAGCAGTACCGGAAAGGCCAATGGTAAACGAGGCCGCCTTCGACGCGGTTATCTGTAGCCAATCCGGTCACTATCCAGAACGAGGGCCACCCCCTTTCTCTCACTCAGAGGACGGAGCAACCCTAAGATCAGTTGTATGGATAATAGTACTAGATCGATTTATTGTAAATATACTTCCTTTGTGAATAAACCCTAACTATTTAATCGACTTGTCACGGGTACAAAGGGGCAAATATCCATTCCTGGGAACTCACCTCTACCCACAGAAAAACCCCGTTACAAGCTCCACTAATTAGAAGTTAGTCGTGAAATTAGAAAATTTTTGGTTCAACTTCAACTGTTCCAAAGCTCAACATAAATGTGGTAAATAGAATAAAACGTAAAAACAGCCTCTATAAAAACAGTGAGCGCATTTACCCCACCCAAAAGACGTTATAAGAATGTAAATTTCATCTTTTATTATTGTAAGTATAAGTTTTGCAGCCCCGTTTATACAATAGGCTAATTTGCCGGCAGAGCACGGAGACAGGTAAAAGCTTCACGTTTAAACTTTTAAAAGTTTTAAAAAAGAACTCACCTGCACCGAGCAACAACAGCAAAGTTAGCATAGTCCATGAACTCCGGAGAGTGTCAGCGGAAGTCGTGCGTCCTTGACTCTTCATAATAACAAACTCCAGCATGCACAGTTTCCCAAGTATCAGTTAATAAACTGCATCAAAGTCAACGGGTGATAATTCACTGGACGCTGCACCGGCTTTTAAGAACTGAAGATGATATTTTATTTAAGCCGAAACGCCCACTTTTTCATGCCGTCAAGCGGAACTCTAACTCTACTGTTTATTATTTACACCGTGCAGCCTTCTGTTTCTCGAGAGGAGCACCTTCCTTTCTCCCGGAGTGTTTGAACAGAAGCAATTAAGTCCAGGACGGGCCTGGAACAAAAGGAAGTGGATAAAAGCACTACGTGAACTTTTCATGCTACATAAAATTATCATGCTCCATGCTGGCGTACGACAGTTCAAATAATCCGAAGACGCTCTTCATAGTGAAATAAAGAAACTGCAGCGGGGTTTTATATTTTCTTTAGTTAAATAAGAATGACAGCAGATCGGTAGTTGACAGTTGATGCAAGGCAAACATAGATATTATTATCATCAGTCGTCGGTGAATTTTGATTATTCAGGAGAAGGGTAATTATTCAATCCCGGTAATGGTTTTATGATGTTTGGAATTAATGGGGATATATTTTATTTCTATAAACTAAACCAGATGTACCGCCTATAACTAATATATCCCGTATCAAAAATTTATATTATTTAAACGTTAATCTTCACACGCCTACAAAATACATACAGAGTGCATTGATGCCTAAGTGCATTAATTTACAGTTGAATTTTTTAAAACATTAGTGTTTTATTTATCATCCATCAGTATACATACATACATCAGAGATTCTACAAAGTAAGGGCTGAAAACAGAAATTTTAGAGTGCATTGAGTAAAAAAATACACTAAAATGGTCATTTAACAAAATTATACTAAAATTAGCTTCCAGATGATGTAACTTTTGTTCTTTTTTACTTTCAGAAGAAATTTAACATCACTAATTAGAGAGAGTGAGTCTAGAATCTTTAGAAACAAAATATGAGAAAATTCTGGCAAAAAATAAAAATTATGGCAACTGTTCTGATTTTTTTATTTTTTCAGTTCTGTTAATGATTTATGTCAGTTCGAGTCTATTTTAATTATTAGAAACAGAAAAAATTTAAAAGTTCCTAGCTGGGAAAGTCTAAAAATATTTTTGTCACCGCTTTTTATGAAAATTTTAATGGTACATTGACCCTGAGGCCTTCAAAAATGACTTAAGTTAAGACAGGCATGAAAACCAAAAGTTATTCTGCAGTGTGATAAAAACCCTTAGAAAAGGTAAACAGAACAATTATCCGTTCATAATGTCTAAAGAAGGAAAAACATTGACAAACACGAAACAAATCCTGACACAATGGAGGAGAATAGTTTGAGGAAATGTTGAGGGAAAAAAATGACAGTGTCAGCAAAGGACAAGACGACCACCAGAACTTCACAGTAGAAGAGGTAAAAATGGCTATAACTCCTGAAATATTGCTAAACCTGGGAATAAATGGCGTTGCTATTTTAACAAAGCTCTAAAATAAGGCTGCAAACCTAAACCAAATACTATCGGACTGGGAGATAGGCATAATATTGCCCATATATTAAAAGAACAATCAACGTGATTGTAACAACTACAGAGGAATAACACTGCTAAGTGTGGTATCTAAAGTATATGAAACAATATTGGAACAAAGACTGAAGAAAATAATAGAACCAGAAATGTACGAGAAGAGGAGCTCAAGACCATAAATTCGCCATAAAACAAATAATGGACGAGAAACACAATTAACACCTACCTGGCATTCATAGACTTAGAAAAAGTATCCGACAGTATTCAACGGGAGGAGATATATTTTTTTTTTTTAAATGCACATGCACTGCCGGGAAATTCAAATGATGCTCTGAGAGCGGTGCATGAGCGGGGATATCGATTCACGTTGGCCTAATCTCTGTAGGTTGTATACTTCGGGAAAACGCCCTTTGGAATCTATTCCAAAGTGATGCTGTTCTATACATAAAAGAAGTCTGAAATAGGGTGGTACGAGGTGTAACGAGCTGAACCTGAAACGGATGAGCGTCTGCGGCCGACGTGTATTTCTGCCCGGTCTTGTTCTTGGTGGGATCAAGCGGGCCACGTCTTTTGAACACTTTCCATTAAAATATCTGTAAAACCGACTCAGGTCAGCTACTCTTCTTCGATTTTCGAGAGTGTCTAAATTTTTTGTCAAATCTGGGTCCCCAATCAAGCGGATGGCTCTTTTCTGAATAGAGTCGAGTAGTCTCAGCGTATGTTTGGGAGCTGAGCTCCAAACATGTGAGCAGTACTCCAAGGATGGTCGGATTTGAGCCTTGTATAAGAGGAGAAGCTGTTGTGGTGTATAAAATTTCTTCGTGCGGAAGAGTGTTCCAAGTTTTTGAGAAGCACTCTTCGCCAGACCTGCAGCATGATCATGCCAAGACATGTTGTCTCCGAGGCTCACTCCAAGTAAACGAAGAGATGACGCTGGGGTAAGAGAGTGTCCCACCATCATCATATTTGGCTCCAAAACGTTGGTCTTTTTGGAGATGACTGCTTGGGTTTTTCCAGCATTAAATTGGACTTGGTTTCTATCACCCGAAGTAAGAATGTCTTGCAAGTCATTGTTAAGTATGGCAACTTCTTGCTCCCTGCGAGTCTGTGCGTCGATGACAGATGTTCGCGCATCTAACGTATAAGAAGATATGAGGGTACTGTCGTCGGCAAAACTGTATATTGTATTTTTTGTTGTTTCAAGCAAGTCGTTTATAAATATTAGAAAGAGAGTCGGAGATAAAATGGATCCCTGAGGCACACCGCCATTGATGGAAAAGGTCTCAGAAAGAACTCCATCGACTGCCACCTGTAATGAACGATCTCCGAGATAACTCGCAAGCCACAAGCAGAATTTCTCAGGCATGCCATAGGCCTGCAGTTTTTCCAACAGTCCACCATGCCAAACGCGGTCGAAAGCTCTAGAAATATCAAGCGCAACCCCTCGAGACTCCCCATGGTGCTCGATTGCACCGTTCCACAGCTCGGTGACGTAAGTGAGGAGGTCACCAGTTGACCTCTGTTTGCGGAATCCGTATTGGCGGTCGCTGATTATATTAGCTGCTTCAAAGTATTTTAAAAGATGTTGGTTATAGCTTTCTCCAAAATCTTGGATATTACTGAAAGAAGTGATGAAAAATGATATGGAGAAGTTTACAAAGAAGAAGGGTCAACAACAGTTTGAGAAGAAACATAGAGACATACAAGCGTACAAGAAACTATGTTGGGACAAACAACGCAGAATCGGAGGAGTTCATAACAAGAGAAGGACTGAGACAAGGTGGGGTGCTATTAGCGTAAGCCCTACACTATTCAAATTGATACTAGACGACGCAATAAAAGAAGTTAAAGACAAGATAAAAAAGTTGCTGACTTTATATAGAAACTTGGAACCCGTATACCTTTCACAATGTGCATTCGCTGACGACTTGATGATTTGCGCAAGAAATGAATCCAAGCTCCAAATGAACCTAGAATTGATTGACACAGCACTCAAGAGCAAAAAACTGCCAATCGATACAAAGAAAACTAAAATAATGGTAGTGGGAAACTGTGGTGTTCAGGCAGCAATAAGATTGGGAGATACTACGATAGAACAAATACCTTGGGGTAACCTTACAAAAAGATGGGAAAAATGACGCTGAAATAAACAACAGAATAGAGAGAGCAACGAAATTGTACTACGCACTCAATACTGTACTCATTTGAAAGAAAGAGATATCGAAAAAAACAAAACAGAATACAAAACAATAGTCAAGCTTATGTTAACTTATGGATGCGAAACCTGGACACTCACAAAGCAACAAAAAATCAGACTAGGTGCAATTGAGACGAAGTATTTAAGGGGCATTAGGGGGGTGACAAAGAAAGACAAAATGAGAAGCGAAGTAATAAGATCGGAATTGAAGGTGGAATCCATAACACACAGTATAGAGAGGAAGCAACTAAAGTGGTTTGACCACTTGATGCGAATGGAAAACAGTAGACAGACAAAGATGATATGGTAGGCAAAAACAACAAGGAAACAAAGGAGTGGCAGACCAAGGAAGAGGTGGAACGAAGTAATTGCTGAAAACCTAAGAAAGAAAGACAAAACTTGGACAGAGGGGAAGAACATGGCACAGAATAGTGTCAGAGATGGTAGTGAAAAAATTGCAGATTTCGCTTAGAGAATCTCTGATGACACATTGAAAATTGTATACTTTTCAGTAGGCAGATGGCATTTGCCTTGCAAGTCACTATGTTTCCGACAAATTATTCTACTGAAATAGTTTGATTCTGTTCTGTTCTGATTTGAAACTGTTCGGCACACTCCTCTGGTGGTGGTGATGTGACAGACTGATGAGATGGAAATAACCATTGAAACATCGATGTCTCTGTCTTCACCATATCGTTAGGGCAAGTATGTCGTTCATAAAACGTTAACATTAGCCTACTTTCCAGATTAGTCATTGTTGCTGCTACCATTTTATAAATAATAAAGAATAATGTATTTCGAACAAATATTTACATTAATTTCTTTTTTTTTCTTCGTCTTCTTCACATTAAATGGATTTAAGTTTCCTTCCCAAGGAACACCGTTCAAGAAGAGATGTTCATTTAATCCAATTTTTTCCAAGAATGTATTACGGCAATTATATATTTAAAGCTTGATACTCTTTATGTATTGTAACCCTAGCGGTCTCTTAAATTTAATAAAAAATTCCCTCCGCCGTGCTTAATAAAACCGACTTCATGACGATGTCCTCCATAATTATGTGGCACACGAGAGGAAAAATATGGTTATATCGTTAACTCTATTAGCGCTAATTATCAGGGTCAGACTGCGTTTAAGCCCATGTCCATCGTCCTTAATGGCCTTACCCACTTTGCATTAATGAAGTGAATAACGCTGCGGCTCTGCTATCGCGTAGGTACAAAGGAAATCACATCCCATGCACAAATTACCAGCTACTCGGACCAACTGGCCTCTTATCACGACCACTTTAATCCCTATGAATAATTAATGAGGGAATTGACACTGAAGTGCTTGACAAAAATCATAATTCTGCACGCATGCTTTGTAATTTTATTACTTATAAGTTTCCCTTTTTCCTTTATATTGTCTGTTTTGAAAGTATAATTATCAATTTTTATGCTTCTTCTACTTGTAGTTATATGTATATCTAATGAAGGATTAATTAACTTTCATCCAGGACATCGAAAAAAGATTTACTTATCTCACTTTTTGAGTAACTACAGAATTAAATTTCTTACGAAGTTCGTTATTTTCCACATGATTTTCGATTCTCTTTAATTTTTTTCTCTTTTAGTTACACTCAAACGTGATAAAAATGACATACTTTTACGCACTTGTGCTTAAAAGTGGCATAAATGACAATTATAAGCAAGTTTTCATGAAGCCTGCATGTCGCTTTGACAATATGAAACACAAATCTTAGAATTCATAAATTGTTATTTCTTAGCGATTTAAGAAAAAATCTTGGGTGACACGTTGCAAAAATAGTGTTTAAGCACTCTGACGATTGTCAAAGTCGGCCTTCGGCCTTGTACGGCCATTTTCGGCGCGTGCTTAAAACACTATCTTTTTACAATCTTGTATCAGAAATAGCTGTTTTGTTCAATTGTTTCATAAAATTGACTTTTAGATTATCATTTCAGTTTCAAAATGACATTCTTTTACGCTAAGCCGGCGGTGGCCTCGCGGTTTAGCGAGCAGACTGCTGAACCGTTGGACTGCCTCGGACTGTGTTCGATTCTCAGTCTCGCTCTGGTTGCCTGTGTCGTCTATTCTACTATTTAATTTGCATAATTGAGGCTGCGTAATGAGCAAGTTCTCGAACCCATAATTACTGGAGTGGAGCGACTTTTTTTTACCTATAGTTAAAACCGATGCTCCCTCCTTTAAAAAAATTATTTTACTCACTAGTACCTAATTATACAACAGTGCCTAAAAGTACCTACCTAATTACTTTTAGGCACTCAGTGCTTAAATGTGACATAAATAACAATTAAAAGCATACCAATGTCTAGAGCTGGCAAATTTATATTTCTTGGCGACTTATTTTAGAATTCATAAATTCTTGACGATTTACCAAAAAAATTAAATTTAGGCACTTGACAATTTTCGTCCGTGTCATCACTTTTTTCGCTAATTCGTGAATTACTTATATCAATATTTAGCTCAAACTTTGATGATTCTGCTAGAACAATAAATAAGGCCACAGGTTTCTATTAGCACTTTTTTAAAACTTCAAAAAATACCTAATTTTGTATTTTTCAAATATTTTTTGACACTAAATTAATCACGAATTTTTATATACAGGCTGTTAGGAAATTATGCGCAAAAAATTAAGGGGGTGATTCTACTTGATAAAATAATGCCAAAAGTAGGCACATATCTATAATTTTTTTTCAAAAACTCACAAATAAGAAAGTTATAAGCCTTCAAAGTTGATTTTTTTAAATAAATATTTTTTATAACTTTTTTTCTAGTGTACGGATTCTCTTAAAATTTGACACACTTGTCAGTGATGTTGCTTTGCATCCTTGGTCCAAATTAGACTTGAATCCCTCGAAATCAAGAAATCTTAACTGCCTTTGAAGAAAAAAATATTACGAAAAAAGTTATAGGCCTTTTTTGAAGGTCAAGGGCAGTTATGGCCTCTTGATTTCGATGGATTCAAGTCTAATTTGGACCAAGGACGCAAAGCAGCATGAGTGGCAATTGTGTCAAATTTTAAGAAAATCCGTACACTACAAAAAAAAATTATAAAAAAAACATTGATTTAAAAAAATCAACTTTGAAGGCTTATAACTTTCTTATTTTGTGAGTTTTCGAAAAACAATTATGGATACTTTTGGCAATATTTTATCCAGTAGAATTACCCCCTTAATTTTTTGAGCATAATTTCCGGACACCCTGTATAATTTCAAATTTTAAACACCCTGCTATAATTTATAAACCAGGGAAGATTGGGGCATAATCGTTATTATTGTCAAGACCAACATATTTCGAATTTTGGAAAGCATCCTCAAAGCTAAAACTGTTTATTGAATAATAATCAAAAAAGCTTCACAAAAATGAATTTTGAGATTCGATTAATCCTTTTCAATTTTTGCATTTAAATTTAAAGTGATTATCATTATTGATTTTGCATTGGGCGCATTTCTGAAATTAAATTTTTTTAGAAGATTAACTATTTAGAAAAACAAAATTTATTCACAATTAGGTACTTCTCTCAGATTTTTTCGAAATTTTTTATTTTGCGTATATGTATTTTATAAACTGTTAAATTCTAGCAGGCCTAGAAAGACTAAAGCTTCAATTTTCTATTAAATATTAAAACAAAAAAAGCTTCACCAAAATTTGAAATTTGGTGAATTTTGGAATTTGAAAAATTAACCTGATTGACGTTGTGTATTTTGCATTGGCCGCCAAGATGTGAGAAATTAAAAATTTTTGTCAAAAGACTAATTTTTTAAAAACACAATTTGTTCCAATTTCTCTCGAAGTTTTTTCGTAATTTTTTATTTTGCGTATTTTTATAAACTAATAAAAACCGATAGACCTGCTGGACTAAAACAACTATTTTCTATTGAATAATAAATAAAAAAGCTTCACCAATTTTTGATTAGCCGGAATATCAAATTTAATCATTTTCAATTATTGTTTCCAATTTTAACCTGATTGAAATTGTGTATTTTGCACTGAGCGCCAATTTGTCAGAAATTTTAAATCTTGTCAGAAGACTAAATTTTTAGAA
This sequence comes from Malachius bipustulatus, assembly GCA_910589415.1. Taxonomy (NCBI): domain Eukaryota; kingdom Metazoa; phylum Arthropoda; class Insecta; order Coleoptera; family Melyridae; genus Malachius; species Malachius bipustulatus. The sequence goes on along the minus strand of OU342634.1, from coordinate 32,459,016 downwards.
AAAGAAAATTTCTTCAAAATTTCCCTCGAAAATTATTATTTTCTACCTATTTTATAAACGGTAACAAATAAATAATATAAAGCTACAACTTTTGATCGAATAATAATCAAAAAAGCGTCAGAAAATTTATATTTTCCATCCGTTTTTTATTTTATCTCATTAAAGACAAAATTTTTAGAAAAACATAATTTTTCAAAGTTGCCCTCAACTTAATCCGAAAATTTAGGCTCATCAATTCTGGGGATTGAAAAAATAAACGGCCGAAATTGTCAAGGCTCAAGTTTTATTTATTTATTCCAAATAAAAAGTGAGTAGGAATTTTCTTCACAATAATAATTTTTATTGGAGACTTCTCCTCAGTCCTCACTGATAATTCCATAAAACTCTTTTTTTGCTTATCTCTTTATAATAGTTTCGTCATAAAATACTTTACTTACAAATAGACCAAACAACGAGCAACGAGCATTATCAAACCGGAATTAAATCAAACAAATCCGACCGGCAAATCGCAAATCAAATTAAACAATTAAGCGGTCATCAAACAGCCGATACAAACAATAATTCATTCGATCAATTTATTTACCTGTCATAGACACGGCCGGATCTATCCAGCTGGGTTGCGGTCACTATACAGGACGTCCGAAAAGGAGTAAGCGTAACCGCGAGCGCCGGTGGCGGCGAGTTAGGTGGGCGTGTCCAAGTTCACTGAAGAGTACACGGCGTACTCCGGTGGAACGAGGATCGCGACTAAGAGGGTTTGAGGTTGCAGTTTGCCGCTTCCGAACAGTCTGCCAGGTCCGAAATTCAGCGCACGCCCTTTGTGCACTGATCAACTGCAAAATATTAACTCAGAAATTATTATCTTTTCGCTCGTTACTCCTGCAGGATAAGGGGGAGTCTAATTTTTTGATAAGATCGACCTTATTTATGAAGATCCTTATCCGTCGAGTAAATATGGCAAAAAATCATGGTCTCGTCCATGCACGCGTTTTAAAGCGTGTTGTCTTAATTGAAGGCTTTTAATTATTTAACTTTTTATTTGAAATGAAAATCAACAACAGGTTGTTGAAGAAATACGGAAAATTTGTAATTTATTTTTCGCTGCTGCTGTCACTCTTAATTGAAGCCTCACGAAAGTTTTGTTTTAATTCTTTTATTAGAATGTCGTGAGTATGACGTCATATTGCTTGGCTAATGGTTTTTTCTTATGACATCATTCGGTGCCAAAATGTTTTTTTCAAAAAAATAATAAAAATTAAAATCTTTTTTTTTTAATCATGCATTTTTGGTTTAATTGATTTATTTAATACTCGGTGCGACATGCTATTTTATGAAAGATGGAAGTTTCTGTGCACATGTCTCCAACACAGGTAAGAATAACAATGCAGTGACTATGAAGTTTGGATCATCGTGGCTTTGGAGATAACAGCTGAATGATGTATGTATAAAATCACTGCTCAAAGTCTTGAAAGTATAAAGGCTAATTTTCTCAAAACTTTAAAGGGCATTTAGAAAATTCAAAAATACGTGAAACATTTCCTGTACATATGGGTCGTTGGAGTTTTAGTTTTCGAGATATAAGGTGTTACAGTTCTTCGAATTTTTTTTCAATATCTACAAACTGGCTGATCAGAATAACTCCAAATTTTTGACAGCTGTTGTACTAATTTTTTGCTCGTTACGGCTTTAGAAATCGGAGCTTTCTTAGAGCTCCTCTTCGCTGGATCTTCGGAATTGAAGTACACGAATTGATACACTCTCAACAGAAAATTTTAATCCACTGGCGGAGATCTAGGTATGTCGGGCTCTTGCTCTTTTATGAGTCCAGAGGATGTGTGGATTACTGGCTCATTGGCGAAAGTATAACGTGGTTTAACTTGTCTTTTGTCGTTGGGCGAAGGTTCTTGTTCGGTACTGGAAGTATAGTCATTGGTAAAACGTGATTTCTTGCAGTCGGAATTGATGACGAAATTGGAGTTCTTGTATTTGTTGAACTCGGCGTTACAGCGTCGAAAAAAGCTGGTTTAACTTGGTCCGTTGGTCCTTAGATAGGACGACTTTCCGGTTGTTAAGGAAGGTAGAATTTTCAAATGTCCTTTGTGAGGACTTGATATGATTCTCTAAATGCTGGTGTTATGGGTGGGCGTACTGAGTTATCCCTTAGAAAAACGTGTATGCAACTTCTCAGTGCCAAGAGTCGGAATTAGCGGAACTGACATGTAGGTATGTCTGCTTTTAGAACAGAGCGGAGGCAGGAAGATGTTCGGTCCATGGTAGATGCGAGTCTTGTAATCCACATGCAGGTTAACGAAAATTTCAAAGTTTGATGCCATCTTGTCACTCTGGGGGTGCTCCGCTGTGGTGATGCACTTTACAGCCTAAAAGGTAAGCGACGTCATGAAATAATAAATGTCTTACTTGATCAGTGACAATCACCTGTTAGGGAATCGAAACGAGGAACCCATGTTTCCCAGAACGCATAGGGCTACTGTCGAGGCACTCGAGGCGGACTGATCGAGTAGTGGTACTGCTTCAGGCCATCGTGTAGCGCGGCCAATCATTGTAAAAATTGGAGGTATTTGTTATCTCCGATCGAAGGAAGAGGGCCAACAATATCAACATTTACTGTTGCAAAACTCATATCCGGTGCACGATAGGAAACCAATGATGTTCGTGTTTTTATTGATTTTCGCTTCTTGGCAAGGCCAAAAGTGTCGCATATTTAGGTAAGTGTGGCCAAAAAAATCGCTCTCGGAAAAGTGATGTGGTGGCATTTCTGCCACGATGAGCAAAATCATGAATCTGTTTGCAGACGGCATTGCGGAGGTGCGGAGATGTATGCTCATCAATAGGAACTGATACGAGTTCAAGTTGAATATTCCGTTGAAGTAGATGAGGTAATTCGTCATCATTTAGCTGAGCTTCAGCTAGCTGAGAAATAATGATCATGTTATCGACTGAGTTGATGTGGGAAAATGCATCTGCCACTACATTTAAAAGACCCAGCAATGTCACAAATATCTGAAGATGAATTCGGCAATGAGACATAATTGGCGGGACTGTCTAGGGATGGCCTTGTCTACTTTTTGCTTCAGTGCATGGATAAGAGGTTTGTGGTAGGTGCAGACAGTGAAATCTCTACCCTCTACTAGCAAGTGATGGAAATGCTTAATAGAGGAGTAGATTGCTAATAGCTCGTCACGATCATAACATGCACAATATATTACTTATATTATAAAAGGCTGTTTATATTGCTGGTTTTTGCACATGTTCAGGAGCAACAGGTATCTGTTGGTAAGTTCTGACCAGCAGATCGATTGCAGAAAATATCGTTCCGCTGCATGTGTATGCGTTGAATAGGTAATCTTCTCCGTTTGGCAGTGGATATTGTGTGCAGGAAAAGTTCGGGCATATAATTGACGATAGTCGCCGCAAGGCCTCTAATGGCCGTTTTTCTTAGAAACCATATGAAAGGGCTAGCCCCAGGACTGGTGGAAGCAAAACATAATTCATGCGTTTGCATATTCTTGAAAACTTGCCAGTTGGATCCAGTTGGTGACCAACACAGTTATATTACAATATCGAAATCTGGCATTTCCGTGTGGAGGGAAAGTACTAATGAATTCATCCGACTGACACAAATCTGGTAAGCTGACGAGCCTTAATAATGATGGCGAAAGGGTACCTTTGTCTTCAGACTCACGTGACGGTTGGAATGGCTTGATTGATAGTTGATCTGTCATATTCCAGACAGACTCTGTAATGAACTGAGACTCTCGAATGCGCCTGCTGCCTACTATACTCTCTTATATAGAACATGTCAACTCAACATGTAACATTCGGGAATGTCACCGTCAGGGAACGTTCGTCTAGAAAGTCACTGTCGTCACCTGTCGGGATATGTATAAGTGTCAAAGTTTCTCTTGATCAAGTGATATCCGCATATTATTTCGAAACAGAAACAAAAAAATTTGGAAAATTCCAAATATGGCCCTAAAGCTTTACCCCTACACCCTATGTACAACTTTTATGCCTTTCAACCTCCAAATAATCATCCCCTATTTGTTTTTTTTTTTCAAATTACACCCATAAGTTTTTTTTTGCTCAGCAGGATTACTGACTTTTGTTCTGAATACAATGAAATGCGATTCAAAATGTGGCATTTCGACTTGACTTGGGCATTGTTATTATTCGCGTTACCATAGTTACGCTTTATGGTAAGTCAAGTAGTGTAACCATGGAAATAAAAGCTTGGCGAGATCATAATTTTATTTTGAAACGACCTCAAGGTGTGTTCATTTTTACTCCTTGGCAACGCTGTTTATTTAAGATAGTTTACTGTTTTTGACAACTATGTATGCTTATGTCATTGTATTCAGAATGAAATCAATGCTGTCACCTGTCAAGCAAAAAAACTATGAGTGTAATTTGAAGGGATCAGCCGCAAAGCCTTAGGAGTTTATTTGAAATTTCCCATATTTCATTTGTTTCTGTTTTGAAATAACGCGGATATCTCTTGATAGAGAAAATTTGATAGATAGATGCGTTGTCGCAGAGAGAGTAGAGTAGTAGTTCGGCAACTATTAGAGGCAGATAGAGAGTGAAAAAAGTAGTGTTGAATTTTACGGAAGTAAGATCGGAAGTAAAATAATGAAGAAGAGTGAAATGTGAATGTGAAATGAGACAGTTCAGCTAGAGAAGTGGTAAGTTATAAGGACAATTTGATGGTTTGAGTTGAGGGTTATTATTGTAATGTAAACTATATAAGGTGTTTAAAAACATGTTTCGGAAAATGAAAGGCGTGAAAAAGAGTTCCTATTAACATGGGTCCGCAAACGCACCGTTTCAGATATACAGGGTGTCAAAAAAAATTTTTTTTTTTTTCAGTTTTTTGAAGATTTCTCAGGAACCCTGTCAGATATAAAATTGAATTTTTGTACAAATCTTGTCATTAATATTACATATTTACTTTTTGAGCTCAACACAAATATTTTGTTGTGGACAAAAACATCATAATGTTTTTGATATTTTTTTATGATTTATTGTTTCACCGCCAAATATATTTTTTTTAATTTGCCCTCTTAACGTAGATAATATTATTAATAATAATAATAATAATATTTATTTGCCATTAATAATACAATTACATTTGAAACAAAAGAATTGTAGCATTTTAGGCACGTCGTAGGTAAATATGAGACAATAGGTAAATACATAAGACAATAAAATTAGAAGCAAGATATAGATACACATCACCTAGAAAATAAATCATAAATTGGTAGACAAAAACTGTTTTACATCATAAAATGCATGTTCGATTAATAAAGTTTTCAATTGCGATTTAAATTTCCTTATTTTGAGTACTTTTAATGTATCAGGCAGTTTATTATACAGCCGGTAATTCAATTTATTTTTCTCGGTTATATTGATCCTCGAGAAGGGAATTTGGAGGAGCTGTCTATTTCTTGTACCATAGAGATGAAAGTCACCCCGAACGGGCAACTTCTGAGCCACTTCGTGAATGTGTATACAGGTCAAATAAATATACAGACAGGGCAGGGTCATTATCTGTAATCTTTTAAAAAGTGGTGTACAATGTGCACGGAATTCCGCTCCCGCTAGCACCCTTATGGCACTTTTCTGAGTAGCAAACGCACGCGTTGCGTCAGCTGAGGCTCCCCAAAGGAGTAGGCCATAAGTCAGGTGACTCTGTATTAAAGAAAAATATACCACTCTTAAAGTATCTTCGGGTAGGAGACTTTGTAGTTTACGCAAAATAAATATGCCCTTAGAGACTTTCAAGCATACATTCGTTATGTGTCTAGACCATGTCAGGTGCTGATCTATATGCAACCCCAGCAAACATATGGGTTCCTCTCTGGGCACGAGCTTACTAGAGGTTATAGTTAAAGACTGAGTCTTAGATGCATTTAACTGTAGCATATTTGCAGCAAACCAATTAGATGCCGCCTCAACCGCTTGCTGCATGTTTTCCTCAACATCCGAGGGTTGCCCGGTTCTATAGAGCGTCGTGTCATCAGCGTACAGAACAGTGGAAGCGTCTTTAATAAAGTCTGGAAGGTCATTGATAAATAATATAAAAAGTATTGGTCCCAATATTGATCCCTGCGGGATGCCAAGAGCCTTCTGAACCAAAGCACCAGACTGCGTTCCATTCCATACTACATATTGTACTCTATTCTCCAAATAGGTCTTAAACACCTCAAGAGCGACCCCTCTAATGCCATAACAATATAACTTATCAAGCAACAGCTCATGGTTCACACAATCAAATGCTTTTGTAAGGTCGATGGCAGTTACTTTCGTGAGTTCGCATCGATCCAAACCTTCCACTATATCTGATATCAGGGTCATTACTGCATCAACGGTTGATCGGCCTTCTCTGAAACCATATTGGTTAGGTGAAATTATTTTGTTTAGTTTGAAGAAGTCTATTATTCTCTGCTTCAAGACATTTTCAAAGATCTTACCTACTATAGGTGTGATGGCAATGGGTCGATAATTATCAACAACGTCAGATTGGCCCTTCTTAAATACAGGGACAACCCTACTCAGTTTCAGTACGTCTGGAAATATACCTTCTAGCATACAAGAGTTAAGAATTTCAGAAAGGATTTCGCTGATCTCTTCACAGATAAATTTGAGAATTTTACTGTTCATTAAATAACAGTCCAATCCCTTTTTATTTTTTAAATTGCTCACTATAGTAGAAATCTCAATTGGCGTAATAGGGGTGAGAAACAGTGACTTTGGAGTATGCGCTAATCCATTTAGTAAGTTATTTATGTCAATCCTCGCATGAGGAATTGCCTTACTGATATTATCTGCTACACCGGTAAAATAACTATTAAATTCACTAGCCAGAATGTTTGTACCAGAAGGCTCCCTGTCCCTTCGACTTCCTCTTTCATAGTTAACAATATTCCAGCATGTCTTTTGTATATTGTCAGAAGACAGCAAGTAGGAAGCATAGGCATTCCTCTTTGCAATCTTTATCTGTCTGCGATATGCACTTCTAGCTAATTTAAATTCATTCCAGTCAGTTACCCTATTAGTTACGGTACATCTGGTTTTTAATGATTGCAGTAGATTTCTAAAACACTTAAGTTCACAACTGTACCAGTTCACTAGATTTTTCTGCCGCCGTCTATATTTTTTCATAGTGAAACATTGCTGAATTGAATTTTGTAACGTGCGGATAAAGATTGTCATAGCCTCATTTCCGTCCATTACATTTTTTGATAGAATTTCATTCCAATTTATCTCAGAAATCATGTTTTTCAAGGTATCTAAACCAGGTTGTGTAACAATGAGCTGGGCAAGATTACTTTCCATAGGGGGTTTTAAATTTATTTTTGTTTCTAAAAATTGAGCTGAGTGGTCAGATAATGCTGGATCCACGACGCCTGAGGTGTATACACTATCGTTATCACTTACGTAGATACGATCTAGAAGTGACCTCGAGTTTACTGTTATTCTGGTGTAAGTGTGAATTACATTTTTCAAATTATAGGAATTCATAAGAGAACATAGAGTTTCAGCTCTTTTCGGTTGCTTTTCTGGGTCACAATTAAAGTCACCCAGTATATAGATATTATTATATTGTTTACACATCTTATTAAGAAGACGATCAAGTCTGTTGAAAAATATAGAAAAGTCACCATATGATGAAGACACATAAACAGCAACTATCAAGCATTTACAATACAGCTGTGAATTCAGCATGGAACGGATTACAAAATTTAGAGACATCAATTACCTTCCCGTATACATCATGCTTTGTATAAATACAGACCCCTCCTCGGTGACCTCCATCTCTACAGTATGCAGCCTGTAACCTGTAACCTGGAATAATGACATCTTGAATATTATCAGCGTTTAGCCAATGTTCACTTAAGCATACTATCGAATAAGTTGTATCATGCAAATACAGTGACAACATATCTGCTTTACTTGACAAACCCTGAATATTTAAATGGAACAAACTTAAATTTACGCTGTTTATTTTTAATAACATTAAAATTAATATTCCTATTATTTACTTTATTATCAATCATTTCTTTTATCGCGCTCTCGGCGCGGTATTGAGAGAAAAAACCGATTTATTCTTGCTCCTTCAGGCCATAAGTTGGCATCGTGAATTTTATCGTGATCTTGCTCGCGCACTGAAATTTTGAATGACGAGTATCTACCAGGGTTGCGAGGTGTGAGCGCTTCGACCTGAACACCAGGAAAATTATCCTTCAAGTAATCAGTGACCTCATCAGATGTAGTATCGGGATGAAGTCTGTATAAGTGCCAATGACTGAAAGATTCTGCAACCCTTAACTTACATTGATTATGTCCCACAGGCAACTTTCCAATTACGGTTTTATTTACTTTCTTCTTATGACGAACTTCCTTCCATTCATCACTAGTAGTGTCATCATTAATGTTAATAATTTCATCCATTTTCAACTTGGTCAGAGCTACATGCGTATCATATTTCCAGCCATCAGCGCCGCCACCTTTGCTTTGCTTAGGCACAATATTCTTAGAGGATTCCAGTGGTCTCCCGTACATATCACATCCACCTTTATTACTCGCAGCAGCAACAGTGACATCGACAACGTTGGAATTTGTGAATTTTGTTTGCTTTTCATCGACTTTTAGCGGCAAAACAGAAGTCACATTGGAGCTAGCCTTCATCATAGTTATTTGCTCTTTTAAAGACTCTATTAGATCAGTTTGTCTATTTATTATAACATCTTTATGTTGAAGAATTTGTTTCAAATATGCTATTTCAATATCTTTAGCATCATTCATGTTTACCGCTGGTGACCTTGGAGTGTTTACACTACTCTCCGGATTTCCACAACAAATTATCGATTTATCATCTATCACTTTAACATTTCTTAAACTTCTAATTCATCCAGTATGTGAAACCACTCCACAATTTACACACTTTGAGCCACTTTGAGCAACTTTACCACACCTTTTACAACAATTTACCGCAGCGACCTCGGAAACGTCTTCCTTCTCCGGCGCCATATTGGTATATGACGAGATATAATGACAAGATGTGTACAAAAGCTAGGGTCTGTACCTCAAACAGCTACTGAGATAATGTCAAAAAAAAACTGAAAAAAAAATTTTTTTTGGCACCCTTTATCTCAAAAACGGTTCGTTTGCGGACCCGTGTTAATAGGAACTTTTCCCCAGAACGAGGCAGGGGATCACATCTTTCATTTTTGGACGCATGTTTTGAAACACCCTGTATAAAGCGTATGTTTTATAAAAATATTATCATGTGATAAAAGGTTATTTCTCAATAATTTACTTCCGGAACAAAACATTTGTACCTATTCAGGCTTGTAGAATATATTCGCTGTAACAAAAAACTAATCTAGATTATGAAATAAAAATAACAAATAAATGATTTTATGAAAATATCATAATGCTTATAATAAAATTTTCCCTCGATTATATAAATAAATCCCATTCAAGCTACCCGAGCTGGAAATAAAAATAAAATTCTTCGCAGGTGTAGGTGTTTACTTCCGCTAACAAAAACTTTTGTGCTACACTGACACGGCCGAACCAACGGCAAAAAAATCGCCAAACAAATACACCTATATACACGGTTATTTTCCAATACTTCGTGAAAAAACTAAACACAAAAACCCCGAACAATTCCGGGGCTCAGTAAACGAAGCAAAAGGAAAGAAAACAGCCACATCCGCAGTCCCGGTTTCCAGCACATTGAGAGAAACAAGAGAGGAAACTACAAGCTAACAAAAAGAGTTAATTACGAGGCTCTGAAGGCATAACTGGCCTAGTGCGGCAGTCGGCACATTAGGAGTCCTGTTCCCTGGCGAATGTCTCCCCGAGCGCCCGAAGTAACAAAGACATGTCTCCCTGCTTCATAACTCATATCTGAGGGGAGAAACGGAGAGCACCCCGGGTGCATTATGTATGGCAATAACGTACTCCATCGACCTGTGTACAATTTACTTTCTTTCAGTCGATTATCGCCCTGAAATTTCCTCCGGAAACCAGGTGCGGTTCGACGCGATATTAGGTAGGGCCCGGGCGTAGGGACTAGTAGGGAGATCTCTTATCTTTATTGCATCTTCTACATCTACACTTTGCTACCTACCTAAGTGTATTGTTTTTGATGCGATGATACGATATTTAACTGTTTGATTTGATCTTTCCTAGATATTTTCCCTTAATCCCTTACACAAAATTAATTTATTTTATACTCATTTCTATGATTATAATTTGGAATTTCCACTCATGATAATTTTCTTTTACCCATCCACTCTCTTTGTTAATTAACTAATTTAGTTCCAGAGTGTTCAAATAATAACACAACATGTCAACATAATATAATGTTTCCAATTACACCATCATTAATCGAGGAAATGTGAAATTGATATTACCCCTACTCTAAGCTCTAGTCATGCTGAAGATCTGAAGATGTTAGAGCGAACCTATTCCCCGTCCCCGTAACTGTTACTGACAAGTACCAAAGCACAAAATTCACGATTTATTCGACGTCAAATTTCCATCCCTGTCACTGTAAATCATAATCCGCCACTGACTGAATTTACCCTCGCTCGACTACGTGTGTTTGTTGCTAGAACGAGCGTGACAGTGTTTTATTTGGTTTTCATACACAGTAACACCAGACGTGCGTTTCAGACGTTATGTTATTCCCCTAGTATCGTTCCCGCTCTCTAACCCCCGCAGGGTTCGCTGAAGGGGGCAGAGAAAGTTTTCAGGAGCCAATTTTCAGATTAGTCTTTGATGGCTTATTATCGCATCACGTCCTGTTGGAACGTGCAAAGGCACTCTCCCGACCCCATGTGCTGATGTAATTAGATAAATACTTAACTAGGTTTGGTTGTACCAGACCGCAAGCCTCGCGTTACGTTCGTAATGGTTTTAACACTTTAATTAAAAACAAGGCTAGAAGAACTGCTGCTCTAATGTACCCTATTGTGTTACATATTCTACCAGCTCCAGATCGTATAATGCCTTCGGTTTGCCTTTTTTTTTAACAACTAAATGTTATTTAACTCGGTTACCCGTAAATATTTATCTTGGATCGTTTAATGATCAGAACTTAATAATAAGAGACAAAAATCGAATCTTTATGTTATAATCAACAGCGCAAGCGCCTTGTTTTAGCTCATTCAGTACTCCAGACACCCACATCCAGGCAAGAGATTAACCGTGAACTTAGCTCATCAAACTATATCAACACGAGACTTAATTAATCAACCGCTGTTAATGAGATAATAATGATTTAGAAGAGATCTGTTGGTAAACTAATAATTTAGGATAATCGTAATTGATTCCGGGCTGTTGTGCCGTGGTCCATGGAGATTTTGTCCGAACGTTTCGTCTACAGCTTCGGTAGACATCATCAGTGGCTACGTGTGCGCAGGCGATGCTTCCACTTCTCATGTTCACTGATAACTGAAAAGATACACACATCAATTTAGGATGTCTTATGAGATTTATCAACAAAAAGAGATACTTCCAGTGTTGAAAAACTAAGAAGATGATGCGTTGAGATAAAAAAAAATACAAAAAAGGTTCAATAATTTATTTAATGAGATTCAATCCTCACGCTGTTGATGAGATTTGAATTAAATGAAAAACAAAAATATGCTGAAGGTAAGTCACGTTGAATTAAAGATTAGATCAACTTTTGATGAACTGACAAGGAACTCTTCGTTGATGAGCTGAGAAGATATACTTATGCTGTTGAAACAAAAAAAAAACGCTTAAAATGGAAAGGCAACGATCTAACAAATAAGATTGTGTGCACAATGAGGTGAGATCCTTTTTTGCGCTGTTGATAAGCTGATGTTGATGATGAGATGTTAGTTAAATGAGAAACAATTAAATCATATGAACTCAACGTAATAGGCAGCATTTAATGAATGAGATGTTCAACTTTTGATGAACCGATGGGGAATTCTTCTGCTGTTGATGAGCTGAGAAGAGATTATATTACTTCTGCTGTTGAAACACGAATAAAACCTCTTAAAATGGAAAGGCTAACAAATATTGTGTGCTCAATGACCTGAGACTTATTGCTTGTGCTGTTGATGAGCTAAGCTAATCAACAATTAAAAAACTATTTGGTTTAGAGGAACAATAAGCTGTTGAAGAAGCTCCAAAAAGACTTTCGGATAATCTACAAGCAGCTGTTTTGCAGTTGATGAATTATTGAACAGATATTATGCTGTTGATTAGAAAAAAGTGATAACAACGCTGTTGATATTTTTCTGTGTATTCGATAGGCTGAGACTCAATACCTGCTGTTATTAGCGAAACTATTTATAAAGTAAAAAAGAATACTATTTAGATGAGCTATGAAAAAAAAAACTGTTACTGTTGAAGAAGTTCCAAAGAGACTGTTGAAAAATTTATTAGTAACTGTTGTGTTGTTGGAGAGTTAAGAGATATAATTACGCTATTGATAGGAACAAGAGAGAAAATTTTCTGTTGTTGAGTTAATAAGCAACAATTTCGATGTTCATAAACTAAAAACTAAAGGGGGTAATAGATCCCATCAGAGAGTGTGCTTGTTTGGATCAGAATCAATTTTTGCGCTGTTGATCAACTAAAGAATTGAGAACAATGAAAATAATTTGAAGATGCTCAAAATAGACTGTTGAAGAGTTTACAAGACACGCTTGTGCTGTAGAAGAGATAAAAAGATTTAATAATTATTAGGTGGCTAACGAGCAAAAAAGAGATAATTACGCATCAGAGTTGATCAACTAAGAAGAGTGCTTCAGATTTAACTAGAAAGAGCTCATCAAATTGTATATTCAGTGAGCTGAGGAATGGAAACGCGCGCTGTTGATGAGAAAAGTACTTCGTAATAATTATCTGGGAAAGAAATATAGAAAGAAGCTAAAGAAATGGTAGCGCTGTTGAATGAGCTGAGAAGAAATCACTATACCGTTGATCAATACGTGAACAACTACGGTGATGAGGAATAGCTTCCACGAGGACATCGCTCATCAAATTTTATAGTCGATCCACCAAGAGTCATTGCTTAAGCTGTTGATGAACAAAACCTTTAACGAATCAAGAAATAAGACAAGCTGTTGATGAGCTAAAAGAATGGCGCCATTGAGTAACGCGCAACATTGAAAGGAGAATACTTAGCGCAGCCATTAAAATATTGCCACTCTTTAAATGTTAAGCCTTAACTGACAATTTTGACAGAGATTCAATGTTGTTTTTTATGATCTTCTCAGGAAAAGTTGATCGGGGTTCTGATTCTGCTGAAGCGAAAGAGATTTCTCACATGTCTCACATACGTCGTACTTACTAGATGTAACATCCAGGATCAAATTAAAAGACATCCATAATCACCTGTATTACAGGGAGAAAAACTGATATATTTATCCCATGCACGAGATATGAGATTGTTTAGTTACATATAGATATAACGTCATCCCTTCTAAAGCTTCTAATAAATAAATCCAGAGGTGTATGTGAGGGGCCCGGTAATAGTCCCGACGTAATGCAGGTCCAATTTCGGGCATCACTCCCCCGTTTCCATCATTTCTGGCACGGAGGGAGAGGAGTGAGCCACCCCAAAACAGCGACCCCGGTCCGTGAATCACCCTATTGATTTATTATCGGTTGCTTCAGGTCAGGTGGGGTGCTGCATTTATACCCACACACCCTCTATTTCACACGTCTCTATATTTACTGTAATACGACGTAATCTTGGACGCACAATAACTCGGGTGCTGCCTCATCGTTTATTAAAATTTCCAAACCCCCCCGGATATGTCGATAATTAGAAATCCCTCTCTAAATGGACTACGCCGGTACCGATGGGCCCTTATCCGATTACAACCAGCTAATAACTGGAGTTATCTTTACAGGTATTGAACCCTCGTATATATGCATAGATGCGTGGATATATTCGGTTCATCTTCTTTTTAAAATTTTCTGAAATTTTATCATTTTTGTTTATTTTGATTCGATCTATTAAAACAATTTGAAACTAATTCAATTTGCGATAAAAATTTTCAACCAGCCGACGACTTTTTTTTAATCGTCCAGATTCAGGAATTCCAGAAATTTTGATTATTTTCTATTATAGTTCAAAAATTAAATTATCCTCAACGTATAGGTACCAATTCATTGCGATAATGAGCGTGTTGGCGCCCTGTAATTATCTCATAAAAATTCAGCATTAAAAATTAATTAATTAGGTGGCTAAACCGCAACTTGACTTTTCTGCCACATGAAGCATGTAATTAACCGTGTCAATTGCTTAACCCCTGGTTTAATAAACACTCCTTTATAATTACCATCAAAGGGGACTTAGAAAGCGATTCATTCAACTGCTAGTGCCAGTCACTGCCAGTATGTCTACATCATTAATTCGCTAATACTTATTTTGACGAACTGCTCTATATATGCTTTATACCGCTGACAATATACAGGATGATTATGCCTAATAATGAGAATAGAGGACGTCGAATCAAGTCTAAATCTACTACAATATAGAATTTTTTTTTGGCTTAAATTTTAAAGCGCGTTTTGTTGTGCATTGAAACGCGGTGAAGCTTCATAGAAGGTGCATACTGAATATCATCAAAAAATGTTGCCTAATTAGAAAGATTTAAGAGGAAAAAACTAATGTTTTCTTAAAATTTTTATATTTTTAATGCCCGAAACAAAATTCTGATGGCAGTTATATTTTCCAAGTCGAATAACCGAAGTTCGTCAAACTCTGTTTCTAGGATATTAACAGACTTGTAGACAATACAAGAAGGTTAGTGAGGCATATCTCTCGTCTATGATCATCACTGTGTGTTTAATAAATAATGAAACAATGGGCGCTCTGTAGAGACAACGAGCTCCAATTAATAATTCAAGACAGTTGCTCCAACAGAACAACAATAATTATTACGGGAAGCTGGGTTAGAAGTAAAACTCGGTACAATCTGCAACTACTGTATTGTCATGTAACGTCATGAAATAATAGCGTTATGTTTATTATTCCAGATCGGATGGAGTTTATTTATTTATGTTGGGATGGTTTCTGGAGATATAATTTAGCTTTTTAGCCAAATCGATATGTTTCTTTATCTCTTTGGTGCAAAAAATTCTTCACAGAGTTCTTTAAAAAAAAACTGACTGCTACCATAGGTCAATGAAATTTTAAATTTCTTTAACAATCCAAATGAAAAGACTGTTTTACGAATTACTGAGTATGCCAAAAATTGTAGTCCATGAAAAAGTGTCTGCTTCCTTATAAAGCGCAGATTAAACTTTACTAGAGTCAGAAAAAGTGCGTTTCTACGAGTTCATATACGAAAAAATTGCTGCGAGTTTATGAATGCACATTCCGAACGCACCCAAATCTCACGTCATTTTATTTGTCATTTTATTTTCTATGAAATGTCAGATGATTATTTAAAATAATGTTTTCTTGTTTTTATTTTTCGCATTACAGTGCGATAAATTACCGCTTTTCATAATAATTAATCAAATAATGAGTGCGAAAAGTTTCATTTTACATTTGGCATTTAAAATGTAATTATTTTGTAACTCTGTCAGATAGTTAGACGGTTCCCACATGTCATAATAAATTAACCAGCCATCAACGTTCATAATTATTATTCTACGCTTAAGCTTAACTTAAATTGATCAAACTTGTATAATAGAGAATAGTATTCGTAATAAATAAAGCAATTCAAATAAATTGAGCCATCAATTTCGTTAACCATGACAGTCGTGACATAATGCCTCGAATTAATGTCACAGAGTTGCCCTTTATATTTTTGTATTTAATGCTCTCATATGTCACACTTATCAGTTGCTTGTCTTGTTATTTTTGTTTATCCATTCGCCTTTTGGGAACCCGGTTCTATTTAATAAATTAATAATCATTTCAATGTCTTGTTAGTTCATTTATTATAAGTAATAGAGTCTATTATAAAATTTTAGTTTAGTTACCATCGCAGATACTGTTGTTTTCTTTTTCTAACCTTCAAAGTTACTTATTAAGGTGAACTGGCATTTCAAAGATTTTCAAAGCCAACTAGATTCCCAGAGTTTTCATATAGTCAACTTTCGTTTTTCTGATGACCGCCATATTACTTTTTTATGTCGTTCGGTGAAAAATAAATCATATAAAACAAAAATTAATTTAAAACTTTTTTTTAATTGTATAGGTACCTACCTAAAAAATATTCTTACTTTTAAAAAAAAAAATATTTTTTCACAGAATTGCGTCAATATGAATTAGTTGCTTTATGGGTTTTGATTTTGTTTATGATGCTTCCTGTATAAAGAGTTGTCGTTTTTTGAGAAGAGATGAGTATCTATAATTTTTAAAATTCTTTTTTCAATGTTTCTAATTATGTACATGGTTTTTTTAATAACGAATGACATGAAAAAAAACAATATTACGCTCATAAAAAATTAAAGTTGACTATGAGAACTCTGGGATCTCTAGTCGGCCTTGAAAAATTTTTAAACGTCAAATAGATGGCTCATGACGACTATGTGAACCTTCAAAAAATTATTTATTAATTTCCAATAATAAGAAAGATGTATGACAAAAATAAGGAATCTCGATTTTTCAGTTTTTCCTGCTATTCACGCATTCGAGATGGCCACAAAATTGCGCGCATCTTTTCTCTAATTCAACCAACCCTGCATCTCTTACAGCCCAGTATATTATAAAGACTCATCAAGTTAACGGGCAGATTTCTGTAACCGCTTCTGTAGAAGATATCGACTCCATGTGAAAAATATTGCAATTTAGTTATTCTTGGCATGAAAGGGATTACAAAAATGTTAATAAAAGTCGTTTAACATCGATATTAGCTTCAAAAACGCATACAGAAATCTGCCCGTTAGCTTAATGAACCTTTAATACTGACTGTTAGCATTAATGAGATGCCCATAGTGAGCTCTGATAAAAAGGGGACACCAGCGCAACTAAGTTTGACATAGTTCAAAGCCGACAGCTGTTGTCATCAAACCGAAGTAAACATCACTGAACGTCACGGTATGAAAAGCGCTGCCAGCTGCTTCCAAACCTCCAGCTACAGACTGCAATCTACGCTTTTTCAAAGCAGCGCTTTTTCAACTTTTTCGACTATCGCTATCTATTATTTTTTTGTGATGGTTGTTAATGGTTAAGTGTTGTAATTGTAGAACTATATTATATACCATACACCTGACCAATAAAATAAGATTCAGAGAATTTTTTTATTTTAATTACTTAATAATTTCTCATGGTGTGGCACTTTATTTTGACAATTGACAATGTTATTATTATTATGGGTATAGTTTCAGCAGCACAATTAGTTTTTACTCGTTCAGTAAACACACATCGGCTGCCAAGGTAGCGACTCTGCTGTCAGCTCAGCAGCTAGGCTTTGAACGCAAATAACCTTAAACCGGAAGTAAACACCACTGACCGACACGCTATTTTGGAAAGCGCTGTTAGCTGCAGGTTCTAGGTGCTGCTGTCAGTTGCCAAGGTCATCCCAGCTACTGAAATCCACGCTTTTGAAGCAGCCCTATTGCTATCGCTGATGACTATTCTTTTTCTATGATCTTCGTTAATATAAGCATTCTAATTATTATTGTGGGACACTACTTACATCCTACACACCTACCTAATAGAAAAAGATCATAATATATATATTTTTTTTTAATTAATTAAAATTTCAGGATGTAGCAATTTGTTTGACAATTGACAGTAGTGACAGTTCCAGCAAAACAGCTAGTTTTTGTAGTCAAGTTTTTGTTTTTCTTTTAACAATTCAGTTTGTGAGGTCATCACTATATAAGTGAGTTCGGCTATGCATGAGATGCCCGAAGTTGAGACAAACTTGGCGGAGTTAATGGAACAGTTTTTAACCGAACGCCCGATGTCTGTCCGCACTGTCAATGTTTATTTTCAAGGATCGGAACATGATTTTATATTTTACAAAATTTATTTTGCTTAAGTCTTCCGGCGTACAGAGGCGAACGATAAGCCTAGGATTTTCTCAAGAGGCACCAAATTTGAATTTTTATACGTTGATACTTCAAGAAAAAGTGCAAGTTCCACTCTTCTGCAAGATTGGGCTTGATGTCAGTGGCGGATTTCAGATTAGGCTAGGTATAGGCTATAGGCCTACGGCGGCAGATTTTTATAGGCGGCAAATTTTCGAAGACGAAAAATATTTTCGAGTGTTATAGCTCAGATCCAAAATCGTAGTCACTAACTGACATTACTAAAAAACTATTCTGGATAAGCGGCAAGCAGAAAATTTCCCTCTAAACATCAGATTCTGCGTGCCGCTTCTCTGAAATTGCTTTTTCAGTAATGTCATCAGTTAGTGGCTACGATTTTGGATCTAAGCTTTAGGAAATTGCGTGACCTTGGATATTGAAAAAAAAATTGCCTGCGGCGCTTTATCGGGAGGGGAAACCCGTTCCAAACCCTTTCGAAGCCTCCCGCTTCGTCTTTGAATGCATTTTCTTTTTGAAGCCCACAAGAACATGGCCTAATTCACCGACAGGCAAATTAGGCTAGAGCTTGCCTTTGCAAGCACCATCACTTATTTACAGAATAAAAATATTGGCGTTTCTGTGATCTTTTCGTCACTTTTTCAGTTAATAATTCTATAAATTTCCCCCGGACCCCCTTTGTTGCTGGGGGCGATTCTAGACCCCCGGTTTGTCTATAATTTTATACCTATGGAACAAAATCTACTGAAATCTAGAAATTTTTTAATAAGTTCCGATACGCCACTGACCAAGTAAGACAGACAGCATATTAATAATTAGCCTAGAGCTGTCAAAACTCTAAATTAGGTACTGCACAAGAGGCACAAGGGAAATTTTCGCAAATTTTCGTAAGTATATTTTTATAAAAAATAATACTATGGGCGGCGATTTTATTCAGCCTATAGGCGGCAAATTTGTAAATCCGCTAATAACTCCCTGCATCGTTAGCCGAATGATGTTCTGCTCACTCCATTCGCTCCATAACTCATACCCTTACCCAGAGACAACTTAATATAATAAAAGAGACCAACACATCGACGGACAAAAATTAGAAACTGTTCACGCGCAAAAATAAGTATTTTTTGTTTCTAGGAATTTCTCTGTAAAACGCTTCTTTCTCCGTGAAGGCATCAAATGAAGGTCTATGAATTCTTTGTTTTTATATTTTTTCAGAAAAAGTTTATAAGTATATAATATAAAACAAATGTAATTTCTTTTTTTCCCTGGAAAAGACTTTCCACGTTGAGAAAACTGGTTAATAAAAATGGAAGCTTCTTCTGTAAAAACTGGTCTGTGTTTATGTGAAGACAATTTTGTAGGAAACGTTTGTTGGAATTATTATATTCTTATTATATATTATGTACCTATTAAAGAATAAAGAAGTTTCATATTGATGCCTCTAAGTATATATTTGTTGAAGTGGCGATACTTCAATCGTAAAAATAATTTTCCAAATATTAATAATTAGGTATAAATTTAAATTTGAATATACCGCGCTTACCAATGATATCTCCGGTAGCCCAGGGTGTCGCCACCGTCGCAGGTTACCTAGAGTCTAACGTGTAATCGAGTTCTCTACTTGTATATTATTTTTCTCTACGCCCGTACCCGAACGTTTTTCGTGTAAATCATAGAGGAAAATAATATAAAATAAAATAGAAATATTAAATTGTCTCTAGTGTGAATCGAAAGTTAGTATTTAATATTATATATTTAATGCAGCTACTGTCAGCCTTCTATTATTGCATCTTGCTTCTCTAATCTCTCTCTACATACAGGTAGGATAGCCGACCAAGACACTGTTGCCAGAACGGTTTCACATATCGTTCTAAAAATTTTAGGGGGTAATTCTGACAACATTGCACATCTTTTTTCACATAAAAAGATTTTGCCGAAGACTTTTACGATATGGTCGCCATCTTAATTTTCTATTGAGATGATAGATTCTGCACTACATCATTTCAAAGGCTTCATTCTCTTAACAAAAATAGTTTTGTTTTCAAATTCATTGCAAAAATTAAAATTAAAAATAATTTAAAATGATTTTTAATAAAAAATTCAAATTAAAAGAATGTCTTTTCTTTTTATTGGTATATTAGTATTTTTATATTTTTACGTTGAATTTCATCAGTAAATAAAAAATGGACTTAATAATTGAATATAAATTATAGACACAACACAAAAACTGCTCAATGTGAAAAGCACTAAAAAGACTGCATGACGCTATCATAAAGAGGGTCGTATTACCATATCTGATTATTCAAAAATTATAAATTTATAATAATAAAATCAGTCTGTTTTTCTAGGCAACAAATGACGTCATGCACGAAACGTGTTCAGATATTCGCGTAGTTAAATCGTTCTTCTGAACGCAGCGCAACAGCGTCATAGACTCTTGAAAACCACGTAACGTGTCATCTTTCATCTGATATTTGATTCATATCAATCATGTTATTTGTCACTTGTCAGTTGTCATGTCATCGTTGAGCAGCTGACGTACAAAAAAGCCGCATAAAAAAATAAATATGGGATAATGAATGGTATTATTTTTATTTATTGTTGTCGCTTTAGTTTAGAGAGCACGTATTCCTACTTAGAGTTTAACGAATTAGAATGATAGAAAGTAATGACTCAAGATTTTTCACAATTCCTGATTTAGTTCCCTCAATTTGAATCCTCTAGTTGTGAGTGAATAATATAAAGACCACATTTGAACCCAGCTATCCGATAAATTTAATGTGTCCTCAAAATGAACGGCTTTAGCACCGGCGAAGAAGACTCCCGAGGCCCTTCCGAGCCAACATGCTGTCTTATTGAGAACGCTGATCGTTGCAATAATATCGCTGGAAACGCTTCTTACAGTAAACGAATTCAGAAGACTGTAACTCAGAGAAAGTTAAACCTGAGTATCGATGTGTCTGTAAGTTATAATTTGTATTTGCAACAATAAAGCTTTATTGTTTTATCTTTTCCTTTATGTACTTTTGAAGTAATTAGTCTTAGGAATCAGTTGCATGCTGCATGTGCTTGTTCTTTTTTCAGTAGAATGATTGATTGTGACATAATACCATCATGAATTGATACAGAGTGAGCTGAATTAAAAGTAGGTATGTTACTAGGCAAGTGTGCAAGATAGATAATAATAGAGAGTGGGCAAGTTAAAAGTGTGCAATATTGAAAGTTAGTGTGTTAAAAAGGGTAAGGTTGCTGATTGACATCCTGAGTTCCCCTCCACTGGTCAGGTTAGGTTCTTTTTTCCTTATGATTTAGGGCCCTTATGTCTTCTGCTTTATCTCCGATATTTTACTTGGTCATTATGGAGATGAGCGGCATTGGTATAGGGCGATTTGGCTTATACTATCGGATAGCTTGTGTCTCTAGGTGAATCAAGGTACCATTGAATTTTTGCGCCGGCAAGTAATAGTCGAGAAATAAGGCCTCAAAGTTTCATCCTTGCCCTAATACGCGTATATTCGTACATAATACGCTCGAACAGGAAGCCGCACTCCGTGGAAGGACACACGACTCTGAGTGCGTGCTTCCCGTCGAGCGTATATGTACAAACACACGTAATGACACTTTAAGGCCTTATTTCTCGACTATTACTTGCCGGCGCAAAAATTCAATGGTACCTTGATACTCCTAGAGACACAAGCTATCCGATAGTATAAGCCATTTCGCCCTATATCCATGCCGCTCATCTCCATAATTACCTTTTACTTTTCTTCTTTCATTTTCTTGAAATTTCAAGAAAAAAATACCTAAACTGACCTGACTTAGTGAAGGGGGTTGGTTATCCTGTTGTTTAGTCTTCCAAAACACCCCTCACATGCCCATTCCACTTTTTCCACTCGCGTCTCTCACAGCAGTCACAGTGTTGCTGCATTAAATCAGGTCTTTGGTCAGGGTAGGTTTTTTTTTAATTTTAGGGACATTTAAAGGAAAAAAACCTACCCTGACCAAAAACCTGATTTAATGCAGCAACCCTGTTTTCCACGCGAGTGGAAAAAGTGGAATGGGCATGTGAGGGGTGTTTTGGAAGACTAAACAACAGGATTACCAGGGGGACTAGTACCTATAGGGGAACTCCGGGTGTCGAATCAGCAACATTACCCTAAAAAGTCCCGATTTTGAGCAATAGTTGCTCTATTTTTATATTTTTGCTTTTCAACAAGTTTAATCTAAATGCATACCGAATATGCATCCCATTCCAGATGTTTTAAAGTTTGGGTTGCTTATGAAAAATTTGATTTATGTTGGTACATTTTTAGCTTTGATTTGAACTAGGTACCCTTTACAAGCAGAATTTTAAAGGTGTGTTTCTATTTTCTAATCAAATTTGGCTTTGATGTAAATTTTAATTATGCTTTGTTGCCAGCATGGCAATATGTAGGTATACAGGGTGTTTAGTAACTGAACAGCCAAAATGAAACGTGACGTTTGGTTTGGGGTGGTCAGTTACCAAGCACTGTATTATTTGCAGTAGGTATATTGAACTTGCATTAAAATATGACCTTTTGTATTTGTTGCAACTACCTTTGAGGGCTTAAATTTATTATAATTTAATGAAGTAAAACCAATTAGCTAATAATAAAGAATCAACTGAAATATAAGATTTGTAATTATTTTTATTTTTTGGAGTTTCAATTTTTGTACAAAATAGACTTTCATCGTTGTTACCATGAGAACATGGAAACATTGATCAATTTATGAACCACATAAATTGTCCCAGCCTTATTTGAACAAAACTGTACATCAAATTGTCTGCGACTGTCCAGGGTTTCCAACTTCAAGAAATAATATCACAGTCAACTCTAATTAAAAAAAATCTGGAATGGCGTATAAATAACACCTAACATGAAATTTATAATTGTTTAGGCCCGTCACAACTACATTTGTGACTCCCACAAGAGCGTGATACAGTACGCGAGAACAAAGCGCAGACGAAAAGACTCGGAAGAGGACAGCAACGAAACCGACACGGACCTGCCGGAAGTGGATCTGTACCAGCTGCAAGTGAACACGCTCAGACGTTATAAGAGACACTACAAAGTCGCCACGAGGCCCGGTCTGAACAAAGCGCAACTAGCAGAGGTGAGACGACTGTTTCCTATCTGTATTGTCATGTCCTCTTATAAATAAAACTTTATTGATTTCAGACTTTAATGAAGCATTTCAAATCGATTCCGGTGAAAGAGAAAGAAGTGGTGACTTTTTTCATATACACAGTGAAGACAAACGGTAACAAACTCGAGCAGAAGAACGGTTTGAACGATAACTCTTAGACATAGCAAGCGTAAAAGTTCATTTTTATTGTGTAAATAAATAAGTATTCAGTAAGATAATTATTCTTATAAAGATCAACAAAAAACTAGTCATGGGTACACTTTTTAATTTGGAATCTTACAAAGGTAAAGAGATGCCTCTGTACAAACAAAACTACTCAATGCTTTTTGTTGATATTTGTAAATTGTATCGTTTTACAATGTTGTAATAATTCTTAGAAGCAGCTTTTCCATTTTTTGATACGATTGAAAGTTGAAAGGGAATGGGAAATTAAGCGCTTGTAAGTATGGTCCTTTTTATTTTAATTTTTTTCTGAATCAGAGCTTGAATTAAAGCATCTTTTTATTAGATGTTCGTATATAAGTATATTAATTTATTGTTTTTAAATTCAAACTAAAAATAAAATATGGAATAATTTGTCTATAAATTGGTGTGTAATTTTTATATTGCTATTCAGAATAATAGTAATATGTAACATTAGCAGTTATATTTTCAAATATTGCTACGAATATGACCTTAGCCTGATCTTCATTCTCCAATTTCCCTAGCACTAACACTATAGATAATAGCCCCCCAACTTAAACTTTTTGCTACCTTCCCTGTTTCCCAGGACTTACAAAAACAAAGAAAAAGTGCTTTTTCATTTAATAATCTCGTAATTCATTTCATTTCATCATCACTGCTGATCCATACTTGTTTCGGTAAAGCGACAGCCGAACCGGCCCCGAATTCCTTCACTTCATCTTCACCAGCACCGCCGTTCTCTTGATTCTTCTGATGTTTCTTCCTCTTCTTCTTATTCTTTTGCGCACCAAACACATCCAAACATTCAACCAACTCTTTACTGATCTCTTCATGCTCGAAGTCAATCGAATGATGAAATCCTACCGGTTCTTTTTCTTCCCTGGAAAACTAGTATTAGTACTTTGAACCAAATCTAAAAAACACCAAGCAACCTTAATTTAGCATCCGCTTCAATGGAGTCTTTAATTAATTGAACTGCAGTGTTAGCTCTTTTAGTTGCGTAGTAAGTGGTCTGGAGTATTATCTGCGGTGTCAGTTCGGCTTGACCCCCTAAATGAAGCCCGCATAGCTCCTTATAAGAGTTTAAGTTCATGGTCAGGTAAGCGTCAGCAACGCCTTCTTCATCTAGACTAGGGTCCGCTAATATGTGTTCCCTGGAATAATTCTAATAAGTCGTGTTCTTGAACATGCACATTATCCCTCCAGCTTACCCTCCGTTGAATATGGCAAACGTGATACAAACAGGATAATGATGGATAACTATCGGAATTGGATCTCGTTGTTTGTAGCTGTGAATCGTAAATTCCTCTCCATCGCAAGTAACGTCGGGTCTTTTGAAGTGAGTCAAAGCGGTTAGAGCTGCTATGGAAGCACAATCGAGAATGTTACCTTCGTGGTTAAGGACATTAACATCTACTCTCACGGCCCAGACCTGTAAACAGTTCAATTATTAAGTAATTCATTCCTACAGATTGTGATAATAATGACAACCTTTTCTTTAGCTTTAATGCAAAGAGACTCCAAATCTACTGCTTTAGAATCCTTCAAGCATTTTTCTAATAATCGGTTTAACTGAATTTGTGTGTCTGATGGCCGGCCGATTTCAAATTCGGGCGATGCGATCGGGTTTAATTCTAAGTTGACTTGCAGAACGCCTTCGCTTGGTCGAGATGATTTCGGTTCCTGTATTTCACATGATACTTGCGCTAAAACTCTACAAGGGGTGTATAAGATGAGAAAGGTAATTTATTTTACATTAAAAGAATGAAACTCACTGTGTTTTTCCTAAAGATACGTGGCAGCATCCCAGATCTTTTCCAAATTTTATTTCAACAGGGCGGAACTCATCAAAAGCTCTACCATCGAATCTCTAAAAAAAAATAGGATGCAAAAGGTTTTTATTACAGTAAAAAGCAAACCTTCGACATGTTTCCAGGTGGCAGGTATATCATTTTGCTTGAACAAGGAGCACTTTTGAACCTTCCACAATTTAGTGAAACATCAATTCAAGCAAAATAACACACTTAACACTTGAAAGTGTTTTAAGAAGTGGGTATGGGTCTATATAGACAGCAGCTTTACTGTAAGAATTATTACCTTCCATTCTGATAGGCATTTTAGTAAAAACTTCTTTTCGCTGTTTGAGATAGTCTTCACTCGAGACATTTTCTTAAGGTGGTGTTTACAGAAAACTGACTTTATCGTTATTAACTAAATGTTTATTTACTTTATAGGCATGTATACTTTTTAAACAACATTTTTCAAAATCTTGAAGTTTTTAATGTTAAGTTAGGTTATGGTTATTTTACATTTGCATGTTGCAGGTTCCCTTCTTCTTCTATACTTTAATGACCTTCGCATCCTTGCGCATTTAGCCAAATTAGCGGTGCACTCGTTATTGCGCGCAGGCGCATCAAACAAGTGCAGGGTACTCTCAAATCGTCGCGCGCATCTTGATGGCTACGATTAAGTAGGTAATTAAATATAAAGTTAGATTTTTATTGACTAAATAAATGTGAATTGAACGATTTTTATAAATAATTTAAAACGATATTTAAAAATTATAATAATTTTACCACAATAAGGAATTCCAATAATAATATAATTATTGACACAGTTCGTAGAGTAGAGGTAGAGGTGTTTCAAAACAAAGGTTTCTACTTCCTATTAACATGTTCGAGATACAGAGTGTCAAAAAAAAAAAAAAAACAGTTTTTGACGATATCTCAGAAATTGTTTGAGATATAAAACTGAATTTTTGTACAAATCTCTTCATTAATATTATTTACTATACTTATTAATTATTATTTATTCATTTTATTCTAATTAAATTTTTTTCATATGCCAGTGGCGGAGATTTTAGGGTTGCTTGAAATGTTTTTGTCCCTTATTTCTGCGACACTGTGAAAATTGGCATTTTAGAAACATACCAATTTTAAACTGTCAATGTTTTCTACATGAAAAAGATGCTCTTGATCAAAGGCTTTAATGATGTGAATTGTTTTCAAGAAAGACAACATTTTATGATGGAAAACATAAAAGTATCAATTTGTGGACAAAAACATTACTTGTTTTTGATCATTCATTTGATGATTTGTTTCACTGCCACATAAAAAAAATTAATTTGCCCTCAAAAAGTTGTAAAATTAATGAAGCTACGTTCTGTCTCTCAAACGGTTTCTAAGATATCGTCAAATAACATAAAAATATAATTTTTGGACAAAATAAATTTCTTTTTGTATCTCGAAAACAATAAAGTTGCGGACCCATCTTAATAGGAACTTTTCTTCTAAGAACGAAACAGGGAATCACACCTTTCAATTTCCGTCACACGTTTTGAAACCCCCTGTATAAACCAGCTCTTTTTTAGTTTATGCACTAGAATGAATTTTATTCCTATAGCTAACAGTATCACTTATTAAGTAATAAAATTGAACTTGAGTTGATTTATAGATGCTAGTGTAGGATTTCAAGTAATTCAGACGTCATGGAGTGGGATGTGCTTAAATATTTTTTTATTTCAACATAAGGAAGTTGACAATAATAATGATCAGAAATAACTTGTAACTATAAACTACTATAACTATAACCAAATACCTTAAAATATTAATACCGGACACTTCCTCTCAAAACCTCCGTCCATTTTTACAGCGCCCTCATGCAGGAACTGGGGACACTAAAGCTGTTTTTAAATTCAAAGTTAGGTAACTTTTCACGGTTTTTGACAGCTGCAGTCAATCATAATTATTAATAATTTGTCATTAGTAATTGAACGTTTTAGTTTCAAGTATAATTTCAATTTAAAGTTACTCTCAAAGCATTATATCAGCGGATAATTTTGTTGGGTACCAGTTAAATAGGCATTTATAATGTACCGCTGTATTAAAGTGAACATAGGTATTATGTCTGGAAAATATGTGCTGTGTGCTGTGTGCGGTTGCTCCGACTATGGATTGTTAAGCATGTCCAGATCTTTCCACGGTGTTCCAAGCAGGAATAAAGAATTATGTTTAAAGTTAACTTTAGAAGACGCGTAAATAAACTTATTAATATTTTATAACTATGCTGATGGAAATAGGAACAAGCAATAGGCAATAGGTTATAATAACATCGATGAGTGACGAAATTTTGAAAAAGTGTGGAGTGTCGAAGCCGATTTCTCACCATATTATTTTGTACTGATCATTTCAAAGAGGAAAATTTTGTTAATCCAGCAAATAAAAGACCTTTAAAACTGCAAGGAAGCACATTATTGGAACTGCGGCAAATAAAAGGTTACACTTGGGTATATAGCGATGCTATCTTTTTGAAATATACCTACCTAAAGATAAATTAATAATATTGTGTGTAATAGTAGTGATTATTGTTAATATAATAAACATATTGAAAACTTTGTTGTTTATTGTTGTATTATAATTCTTCGTCCCAATTTCCTCCGTCTATTCCGTCTAATTAATTTTAAGAGCTTTTCTATTCAGCGTTGATATTTAAAACTCCCGCTATGTTTCACCAAATTTAATTTTTAGTGTCCCCAGTTCATGCTTGGCGGCGCTGCTAAAATGGACGCAACCTGTTGCAATGCTATAGGTATAGGAGT
This sequence comes from Malachius bipustulatus, assembly GCA_910589415.1. Classification (NCBI taxonomy): domain Eukaryota; kingdom Metazoa; phylum Arthropoda; class Insecta; order Coleoptera; family Melyridae; genus Malachius; species Malachius bipustulatus. The sequence goes on along the minus strand of OU342634.1, from coordinate 32,431,040 downwards.
GTCCGGTATTATTATTTTAGCGTATTTGCTATAACTTTCCCTATTTTTTAACTTACAACCACAATATGCATTTAATAGAAAGTTTTGACATTGTTTCAAAATTATCTTACTAAAAATACTAAAAAATATTAAAATTTATCGGAAGTAAACACCATAATACAGTTCGTACATACATAAAAGTTAAATAATAAGATAACTGCCAATATTTATCAATAGTCACTTCCTCTCCAAAGTGACGTCATCACGAGTCATCCGACATCTTGAGTGCGTTCAGAAAAAATAATCGGTTGAGTCTAATTTATAAAAACCTTCGCGGTATTTTATGTGAGTTCGTATCAATCAATTTTAATTAATAATTGGTTGTGTCAATATTTAATAGCACTAGCTTTATCACTAGCTCGAAATTGATTAATTTGTAAGAATTTCGATTAAGAAGAAACGTCATCTGTCGCTTCTTTTTTCTGTTATTCTGTCCCGGTGATATAGTGTACAGTGTTGCCAACTTATAAATTTTATTCTATAAAACTATAACATAATAAATAATACTATTGAGATATTTTTCAAGTGATTCAGGCTTAATTGTTATTAGAAAAAAATAAATTGAAACTAATATTTATCTGGCAAGTATATTTAATTGGATTTTGTGGGCAAATTTTTGGTTCAAAAGTTAAATTTCTTAAAAATCACTGTGATTTTTTAAGTCACTGTCTGGCAAATTAAAGCTTGGCAACATCACGTTTTAGGGATAAGAGGAGCTGAGCTGATGGCGGAGTTACGTATAATGTCACCGACACCGAGTGTTGTAACTGTCAAAATTGGATAATGGGGCAGTTTATGATAAATGTGTTAATTTTGGATGTTTGCAACATATTATAAACGCAATGGATTAGCCAACAAAATATGGTGAGAAATATAAATATCTCCCTTTACAACAACTCCCTCAATTACCCCGCATTTATTTATTTTAACCACAACTTGTTCCTATGTCAATAATAGTGGTCCAAATATTTAATGAATTTAATTGAATTACACCTCCTAAAACCGCTAATATTTCGTGTTCTAGGGTGCGAATATTTCTCAGCTGGAGCGAGATATAGGGTCCGAACAGTTTCCTTCCAATGAACACTATTTTGGATTAGTTAATGTGGGTAACACCTTTTCAGATGAAATTACAAGACTAATAACATGCAATTTTCTTACAGTTCGGTAATACCTGCTACAGCAATTCCGTGTTACAAGCGCTGTACTTTTGTAAGCCGTTCAGGGACAAAGTGCTGGAATACAAAGCAAAGAACAAGAGGACAAGGGAAACCCTGCTTACATGTCTGGCCGATCTGTTCTACAGTATCGCCACACAGAAAAAGAAGGTCGGCTCTATTGCCCCAAAAAAGTTTATAGCAAGGCTACGAAAAGAAAAAGGTTTGTATTTTGAAACCCTTCATTGGTTCAGTTCTAATGCAACTTACTTTATTTACAGAGGAATTCGATAATTACATGCAGCAAGATGCACACGAATTCTTGAATTTTTTAATTAATCATATTAGTGAAATTATCCTTGGTAAGTTGACTGCTTTAACAGTAACTCTAGTTAACATTCACACACACGAATATTTTTTATATGACAGTGACATTAGTAATTAGTATAATTTATCAATGTTGCCAACTTGTATCATGTTTGTTACTACCCTGGTAATATCTTTCACAATTCCTTAAGAATGCCTCAAGAAACCTCAAAAGCACTCCCAGATAAGAGATGTGTATTTAATTGTAATGGCACTTTCAAAAGATTTTTATGTAGTTAACATGTTCACATTATTAGGTAATGTTGTCAGGTCAGGTACTTACATTCCATTTTTTCCTGACCTGATTTAATCCACTATTATTGTGTTGTTGAGTATATGTATTTACATCTCAGCAAATATTGCAACACTGTTTTTTAAAAGTATTCTGTTTTCTAGTTTTCGTTTCCAAATCTGCTAAAAATTTCCTTTTGATCCGGGAAATGAAACGTCAAATCTTGCAACTATGTAAATTTTCATTTCCCCGCTTTCTTTGTTATTTGTCATTAAACAAATTGACGCCCAGTGTGGTTAAACCACCAGAAGGCGCTTTTATATGTTTTACAAAGACAATGATTGAAATGTTGGTTCAAACAAATTTCCCAAGATGTTATTGTCTTGGTGTGGGAAGCTTTGCGTTACTGGGCCTGGATAAGTACATTTTTCATGAATATTTTTTTACAGCTGAAAGGCAACAGAACTCTACTTGTAACAATTTAAAATCAAAAGGGGCCGGGGAAAATGGCACGTTGCATTCATCCGTGGAGCCTACGTGGGTGCATGAAATATTTCAGGTATTCAGTCTTTAAAATTTTCACACCTCGGCTCATGTCAAAGCTGTATCGTTCATATTTTCCAGGGTATATTAACAAGTGAAACTAAGTGCTTGAACTGTGAAAATGTGAGCAGCAAAGACGAGGACTTCTTCGATTTGCAAGTGGACATCGAGCAGAACACCAGCATAACGCACTGTCTGCGGTGTTTTAGTAATACAGAGACTCTATGTAGCGATAATAAATTTAAGTGTGATAACTGTAGTAGTTACCAGGAGGCACAGAAGAGTATGCGCGTGAAAAAACTGCCAATGATACTGGCCCTGCACTTGAAGAGGTTCAAGTACATGGAGCAGTACAACCGACATATAAAGGTGTCGCATCGTGTCGTCTTTCCCCTCGAACTGAGGCTCTTCAATACGGTAAGTGGGGGCGTTTGCTCCGAGTTGATGGTCGTCCAATGTAACGTTTCACGTCTTTCTCCTCTGTAGTCCGACGACGCGGTCAATCCAGACAGGCTGTATGATCTGGTCGCTGTTGTGATACATTGCGGAAGTGGCCCCAACCGGGGTCATTACATAAGTATTGTCAAGAGTCATGGATTCTGGTTGTTGTTCGACGACGACCAAGTTGATGTAAGTATTGATGTGACAGATCATTTTTCATTATTGAGATTGTCAGTAATTTGTTATATTTACTATAAATGGAAGTTATAAGGACTGATTTGAGTTGTTGAGTTTTTTTGTCATGGGCAGAAATGTTTGTTAACTTCTTATAATTTGTATTCTCGTATCTGATTGGTTAAAAAAGTTCATTGGAATGGAACTAAAATCAATATTAGGCCAATAAAGTACTCCAAACACAAAATATACTGAGTTAAATGTCATCGCGATTTATTCATCATTGAAATGTTGGAAAATAAGCTAGTGCACTACCAAGACTCAGTTACTGGCTTGTAACAATCTATAGAAGCAACTCTCTTTAGGAAAACAGCAGAGCATTTGCACACCTGAAAGTTGTCATTTGACAGATTGTTCCTACATTCATTGGCCCCTTAAAAATCTCGTGATTATGTTGAAATTGTGACGATCCTAGCTGACTTGGCCGTCAATTTGATGTTAAATGACAGTCCAGTCATTTAAGGGTTATGTTAGCAATGTCATAAAATCATGAGAAGAGGCTGGATTTACAAAACTGTTCAATGACAAGTGGGATTTTTATCTTATTTGAGTCTCAAAATCTGACCCATTTACTATCTTTTTGAAATTATGACAATCCTAACTGATTCATCTGTCATTTAAGTTAAATTCCACCTGATTTGATTGACATTTTGATGTTAAATGACAGTCAAGTCATCTTTGGGTTATTTTGGTGGTGCTATAAAATCATGAGAAGTGGCTAATGCACTGTCTAAACTCTTGGAGTACAGATTTACAAAATTGTTCGATGACAAGTGGAATATTTTTCTTCTTTGACTATCTACTTTTCTGTTCCCTTTAAAGTATGACATTTCCATCTGATTTGGCTGCCTTCAGATGGCAGGATCAACATTGTGATGTTGAATGACAGTCAAGTCATCTGGGGGTTATGTTGGAAGTGTGATCCACAAAATTTTTCATCAACTAATGCTTTGGAAGAGAGATATAGCTATTGTAGTCATGTCTGAGCTCATTGCACTTGAGCACATCTAACAATAGTTTGCATTTTATCTGACAGACTGGCAGACATGCTTCATTGTTTCCAAGGCACTAGTTAATGAAAAATTTTGTGGAGCACCCAATGTCAAAATCGTGAGAAGCGACTAGTGCACTGTCTAGACTCTCGAGAGTGCAGATTTAATAACACTATTCAATGACAAGTGAAATTATTTATATTTTTTGAATCTCTAATCTGCTCCCTATACTATGTTATCTAAATTATGACAATCCTAAGTGATTTGACTGCCTTTTAAGTTAAATTCTACCTGTCTTGATTAACATTTAGAATGTTAAATGTCAGTAAAGTCATCTGGGGGTTATGTTGGCAATGTCATAAAAATGGGAAGTGGCTAGTGCACTGTCTAGATTCTAAAGAGTGCAGATTTACAAAACTGTTCAATTACAAGTAGAATATCTTTCTTGAGTCTCTCAGTTTGCTCTCTTTAGTATTTTATATTGAAATTATGTATGACACTCCTATCTGATTTGGCTGCTGTTTATTTCAAATTCCAGCTAACTTGATTAACATGCCGATCTTAAATAACAGTTGAGTTATGTTGGGACTATGTTGTCATAAAATCATGAGATGAGACCAGACCGCTTTACTTTTTTCAGGTTTTTGGTATAATTCTGGATGTTGTTTGACATTTGGGATTTTAAGCGCCAATTAGGTTCTCTTAGGTTTATGTTTTATTAAATGTCATAAATTTACCAACTCAATCTTATCATGATCTTGGACTCATGGTTTGCTTGACTGAGAGTTGTGACTCGACTGTCATTTTTGGCAGACAAAACAGCTGTAAACTTGACAAATGACTGTCAATCCTAACTGATTTGTGGCTGTTGTTTGGGTTTCATTCTAGCTGGTTTGTCTGACATTTGTGATGTTACGTGGCAGTCAAGTCTTGGGCTATGTTGGTAATATCGTGTGATCCACAAAATTTTTCATCAACTAGTGCCTTGGAAGAGAGAGATGGCTATTGCAGTCATGTCTGAGCTCATTTTAATAAAATAATTTTAAATTAACTTCAGTAGTTCAAATTCTCATGTGTCATATTAAATTTCAATTCCTGTCAGTTTCACTAAAAATATTAAAGATATTGCGAAAAGCATAATTTATGACTATAATTTAAGAACGTGATGAAATTACTGTTATATGTTACTAAACACCTACCTTAATTGTCACTTTTTTATGATTCATGCCATTTTTGACCACCATTCTTCATAAATTCTGTTATTCTTTGTGCTTTGGAAATGAAATTATTATAAAATGGTAAATGATAATTGAATCATTCAAGAAGTCAAACTCGAACGGAAACGTCAAATTGAAATGTTATTTAATCCTCATTCAGAAAGACAGAATATCTGAGTTTCTGAGATAACACGACTTAGGGTACCTGTATTACCGACATTAAGGCTCGTAAGCGTCTGTGTCGGTAATACAGGTACCCTACAACGACTCACGTTGTTCGTTCTTCTTGAAATACAACCAATGCCAAATTGAAATTAGTAATAAACTCAGCACCACACGTACTTAGCAGATGTCGTTACTGTTCCAGGTTAGTTCCGTTACTCTAACAAACTTCATTATTTCTTAAGTTTATTATGCAAGTAGTCATGTTTTTATTTATTGTTCTATGATTTGTAGATCTTTGATTGGAGTAGTTCACTTACACACCTACCAATTTGTTTATGTTTTATCTGGCAGACATGCCTCATTTTATTCAAGGCAATAGTTGATGAAAAATTTTGTGGATCACACGATACAATAGACACTGTCAGTGTGACGTCATCACGTCACTGAATTGAATTGAACTAAATCATATTTTAGGTTTCCGTCGAGCTCAAGCCGTCTGCAGTAGTTTTATTTTTATCATTAAAAATTCCGTATTTACTGTAATCAAAAGTTTACAGTGAAATTGGCAACCCTGCAACTGTCAAATGCTTATTTATTTGGAACCTTAACCTTTTTCCCCGCCCACTGATGTCGTCACTGATGGTGTCTATACCATAAAATCATGAAAAGTGGAAGTGGCTAACTGCACTGTCTGGACTCAAGAGTGCAGATTTATAAGAATGGCAATTGAAATTTGACTCTCTTATTATTCTGCTCACTTTACTTTTCCTAGTTCAGCTTGCAGTTCCCAGTTCCTAGTTGGCATTTTAAATGTCACTTAGATTCTGATTCTCTTAAGGTTATGCTGTATTATAAATCAATGTCAAAAATAGTATATTATTTTATACGGAGGGAAAGTGACACTTTTCATGGCGCGCTCGTGTTTATCAGCCGAACGAAGTGAGGCTGATAATAGAGAGCAAGCCATGAAAAGTCACTTTTCCTCCAAATAAAATATACTATTTTTTCTTCAAACGTGGGCAAATTTAAGCAAGAACATCATTTTTAATTGAAGGAAAGCGAATTTTCAAAAGGTTTGGACTGGTATAAGTAGGTGAGTATGGAGTATGAGCTGCTTCTATAGAAACGCGGCGCTGTCAAATTGACACTGTCATCAACGTCAGTGAACATCGAGAAATTATTATTGAAATTATTAAAGAAAAATAATAAAATAATAATTATGTAACTAAACTACTAATCATCGCAAAATCAAAATTAAAAACGTTATAAAAGTTTGTAAGTAAGTTATAAAATTAATGATAACATCTACCTACCTCTTGCTAGACCCTGCTTGGTCAATTTTTTCATTTTCTGTTAATGATGATGCCTGATGCCAGTCAGTCAGAAGTTGAATGTTAAATAATATGTAGGTCATTGTAGGTAGGTACCTATGTGCACTAATACCTACCTAATAATAAAAATATAAGATGTTGGATTCCTTTATGTACCTAGGTATATGGTTATAATTATTATCCTTGTGTTCAATATTCAAATTTCAATACGGAATAATAATTATTTTTGTTTACCTCGCAATAACCCAACTTTTTTTCTGACGTTTGAGCCGACTGAGCCGAGCAGCGAGCACGAGCTCGACTCGACTGAAGTCGCCTGTCGACCGTCCGGCTTCGGGTATAATTATGACGTTTCACAGAATTACTTCGTTTCGGTGTAGATTTTCCAAAGATTATGTTTGATTAATACCAAATTCCTTTTAACCTTATTAGATAATAATAAACTAGAGAGTTTTCATATCTTAGGTTGAATTTTATTGATGAATATACGGGCCTACATTAATAAAATTTCAATAGTTGATTCTTAATACAGGTAGCTATGTGTTTGTATGTTGATGTTGCTATGGCACCACTTTAGCTCCGGCGGAGGTAAAGTGTTGCTTGGCAACACTTTAGCTCCGGCGGAGGAAAAGTGAAACTTTGAGACCGGCTACTGAGTCGAGTAATGTCTGATTTACTGACGTTTGAAGAAAAACAATTTTTCTGCCCTACCTTTCTTATTATAATCTTGACTGAGATTTGTAATGTCAAATGTCATTTTAAGAAGACAGCTGTCTTTTTTTCATCGCTCCTAACTAATTTTAATGTTCTTTGTGTAACATTTCAGAAAATAGATGCGTCAACGATTGAAGACTTCTACGGCCTCACGTCGGACACCCAGAAATCATCCGAAACCGGTTACATTCTGTTCTATCAATCGAGAGAGAGCTTATGAGCATTGTTGCTGATGTACTTGCCTTATAAAGAGCGTGCGACGGAGGGGGGCGGACCTGCATGACGCACGAGTACAAACGACCCCTCAACATGAAGTCTGACAATTTTTTCTAGCCCACTGCAAACACACAAAACTAGAAGATACTCGAACGTGTAACAATGTCGTGTTGTTGTCTGCTTACGAGCGAAATTCTGTGGATTTTTTTTATGAAATCGTTCGTTTAATTAAACTATACAGAGACGGACGATCGATCGTTGTGTGTTGATGCGAGGACGAGACCCCCCCCCCTGGATCCGGAATAGTCTCTGGAATAGGATTTAGTTTGTTCTTCTGTATATCTTGTTCTTTATTTTTGTATCGAGTTTAAGAGTGTGAATGAGGTTTTCGGATGCGTGTTATTAGATTTTAACTGATAATTACTATTTTGTAAATTACGACAGGTTTTTATAACTGCTTCGCTTCTCTGTTGTTTTTTCTTCTTTTTCTTTTTAGTGATCGGTCGATTGATGGCTTAGTGAGTACGTTGCATTATTTTAGAAAATTAAAGAAGGCTCTCGATTATCTTAGATCCTACTCAAAAAAATTCAATCTTTATTTTTTTGTTTCAAGTAATTAGGTAGATCAGAGGATATTATATAACTATGTATAATATTTATGTATATGTATATAGAGCAATCGAGAGTTTTCTCTTTTATTCTTAATTTGTAGGCTCGTTCGCGGGCTTACGATCCGAGACCAAAATTGGCTGCATTTTATTAATTAAATAATTGAAACGAAAATGGGATTCATTAAAGATAAAAAGTTAAATTTCTTTCGTTACAATGAAAATTAGTTTTCAGATTGTATTAATTAATTAATTAATTGGATAATTAATTAGATTTTTTAAATTGAGGAGAAATTTTATACTCCAGTTTGAAATCGTATGCTAGAGTCGATTGATTGACTCGTCGCATAATTGAGATTTATATATACCTAGTGTGTTTGATGGCTTATTTTAATGGTTTTATTAAATATCTGTGATAAGTAATTTTTCTAATTATTTATGTGTTAAGTTTTTTGTGGATTCCTAATTCTAAAGTTATTGTCTCTGTATAATTTAAAAACAAAATGAAACTTGGACATTTTCTCTGCTGGCAAGGCTAGTGGTGTTGGTGTGTGACTAATGTTATTATTATTGAAAATTATATCGGAGATAAATGTAATGGTAATTTGATCGTCTCTAGTCACATAACGAAACGAACAGAGATTGCCATAATTATTATGATAATTAATTATATAGAATTAGGGTTAAAATTTCAACTAAAATTCAGCCAGCAGGGGAAGTGTATGTGAGTGGATATAAATAGTAATTTCCTTCCATGGTGGGAAAATGAACATTATTAATTAATTATTATTATGACTTTATACCTTCATTTTCTTGTTTAACGGTAATCGTTTGCATTTTAGTGTTTTTTTTTTTAGATAACACGCGCAAGATTGTGAGAGCCACGTTAGTTGAACTATATTTTACTCGTTAAATTAATTTGATTACCATTAAACATGAGCTTTGTTGTGAATTTTACTTCTCTATTCTCAGTGTATATTTATTTCATTTTTTTTATTTATTACAATTATTATTGTTTTCCTTTTTGTTATTTTTCATTGTATAATTTTATGTAGTAGGTGCTTGTTGTTTTATTTTTAAATATTTAAAATTATCTAAACTTTAGCAATAATATATTATCTTTAGAAAGCGCGTTATTATTATTATTATGATTGTAAAGAAGTAAAATTCATCTTTTTTGAGTTTGTTGAAAATTATTGAGATTTTCACGTGTCTGTGAGAATTATCTAGTTTATAAATATTGAAAATACTGCTAAGCAGATTTTATTTTTATTCTGTAAATATTTACTAGATAATAAATTGATTTAAACATGTTTGTACTTGAATATTCAAGAGCAATTCTTTTTATTGGAACTTATATCATTGAAAATCTCCAGTCACAAGCCTTGCTAGCTTGTAACTTCACATGATCAACTTGACTCGCCTTGAAAGAAATAAGATGAGTTAAAAAAAAAGGTGGTCCACGATTGATCTTTGTTGAACTCCCTGTTTAAAGATACTTACCTACCTCTTCACTCTGAATAGTTTCCTGTTTACTTAAAACCTGAAACCTCCTATTAATGTGTTATTGACATTTATTCATAACCAACTTGTCATACATATACTGTAGAGTCCCGCTAATCCGACCCCTCGCTAATCCTTAAAGAAATTACTTATTCTCGTAGTCCAAACAGTCATCGGAAAATATTCTTATGTGTAATCCAAACAGCCTACTTCTACATTCATACATCCACATACATGCGGAGTAATGAAATATTCACTAATCCGCACATATTCGGGCTAGTCTGAATATTCGCTACTCCTAACAACCATGTACCTGATATGATTCGGATTAGCGGGACTCTACTGTACTTACCTAGATCAATAAAACACATCAGTGTCAAGTCAATTATTGCCTCAACAGATCCTTTCTAAAATGACCTTATCCACTCAATTGACAACTGACATGTAAACTTGTAATCCCACATTGAGTATTTATAAACTCACTCACAACAGAGTTCCTGTTTTTGTCTTATGAAAATTGTGTGAAAATATCACAAGTGTCAATAATTGCAAAAGCTGTCGAAATTTTTTTGTGGTTTACAAATAATAATTTTTAAAAGAGCTCTCATGTTTTTGCCAATAATTAAATTATTGACTTTTAAATTTTCTGCTCAATTATTCTACAAATTAAATTTGCCAACAATGCTTAATTGCAAATTTATTTATTTTATTCCACATTTTAATGGAGATATTTTTTTAAATCACTGAATAAAAAATAGGGTAAATGTGGAGATGAGCGGCATGGATATAGGGCGAAATGGCTTATACTATCGGATAGCTTGTGTCTCTAGGAGTATCAAGGTACCATTGAATTTTTGCGCCGGCAAGTAATAGTCGAGAAATAAGGCCTTAAAGTGTCATTACGTGTGTTTGTACATATACGCTCGACGGGAAGCATGCACTCAGAGTCGTGTGTCCGACGGAGAATGAACTTCCTGTTATAGCGCGCATCTGTACGAATATACGCGTATTAGGGCAAGGATGAAACTTTGAGGCCTTATTTCTCGACTATTACTTGCCGGCGCAAAAATTCAATGGTACCTTGATACTCCTAGAGACACAAGCTATCCGATAGTATAAGCCAAATCGCCCTATATCAATGCCGCTCATCTCCACATTCACCAAATTTTGTCAGTTATGATGAAACAGTGGACTATATAAGCAAAAAAAAAACTATTTAAAACAAACATTGATGTTGGTACCTGTCATTTGACAGTTTGCAGAAACCAAAAAACTGCCAAATATGGCTGATAAGGGTTAGTTTGTGTCATTTGGAACTTGAACTATAGCACCGGAAAATTCCTTTATTTTGATTTATTGAGACACGATCTCTTTTTAAATTAGTTTATTTAAGAAAAAAAATACAATTTACGCAATAAATTCATAAGGAATAGGAGCTAATTGTACTGCGGGTACTTTCCCAGACACAATATGGGCGGCCCTAGGCTGGAACGGTTGCCTCTTCAGCTGTACCATGATGTTCTTCTCTTTGCCCTCTTTCCTCAACTTCTCGTTCTGCTTGACCCTCTGTAAGAAGTCCTGTCTGCACTGGGAGTGGTTGACGTGTTCGATACGGATGTTGATCCTCTTGGCGATTATTCTCCCTCGAACCCTCTTGTTGACGATCACTCCGAGAGCGTGTGCGGTGACGTTAAAGACACGTCCGGTCCTACCGTGGTAGGCTTTATGGGGCATGCCCTTCTGTACGGCGCCATTGCCTTTTATGTCGACGATGTCTCCAACTTTGTAAACTTTCATGTAAGTTGAAAGAGGGATGACTCCATGTTTTCTGAATTTGCGAGCGAACAAATCTCGCGTTCCTCTGCGATAACCTTTTGAATTCGTCATTTTGGAAACTGGAAAAATTAAATGAGGTTAGAGTTACCACATGGGTCCAGGAATTAATGCTGGTCTTCAAAGGGCAGGGGAAGTGATAATACGGTTTTAGGGATTTTACAGGGTAAAATTGAATAAACTATGTAATTTATTATTAGAAACGTACCTAAGAATAATTAATATTTAGTTTCCACCACAATACTACACGATAACGTGGGTAAAAAGAAGATACTTCTTGTAATTTCGATTTCTTTTGCTCGCTAATGGAAATTGGATTGACAATTGACTTTTCATCATCATTTTATTTGTAACGTAAACTGTCAATGTCAACATTTAAGGTAATATAAGCTCATGCTCTCTTTATTTTATTTAGTAGGGGAACTTGCGCACTTGTACTTATGACGTCATATGAGTTAACACTGCTTGTGTGCGATTAATGCAATAATAATTATTATGCTCCACATTTAGAAAATATTTAGTGGCAATTATTGATACAAAATTAGAATCCCGTTAGGGACAATAATAATTATTATCGGAAATTGCGAAAACCTGTACTTTTATTATCAACTTAAAAAAATCATAATTTATGCGTGCATTTTCCATAAAGTTGGATAAGGTAAAGGTAAAAATACATAATGATTGACGTGTTTCTTTTTTCAAATAATTAAAAAAAAACTCCTAAAGAAATGTTTAATTTATTAATCATTCAACAATACATTTAACACTCTTTACAACAGTTTCGCCAGTTTCATCGTTAGCCACACAGAATGGAAACTCATCCATTCCATTGCAAGCAGCTCCGTAGACTCCTTTATTATCACTAGCAAGAACAGCTCCAAAGAAACTAGGGAATCGTTTCCTGATTCTTCTAATCGCCTCTTCACTAGCTTGGGTAGGAGACGATCCTCTCCGCATTTCTTCAACGGCTAGAAAACTAAAAACATCTGTCAGTTAATTTGATGAGCTAAAAACTGGAAAATATAATAACTTACGCTGGTAGAAACCTCATCATTACATCACCATCACCTGTTGCTACAGCTCCTCCTATTTCACTGTCTGCATAAGCGCCTGCTCCTGGTATTGGTGAATCACCGACACGTCTATTATAAATAAATAAAACACCATAATAAAAAAAATCAATAAACCACTAATAATAGAGTACTAACCCTGCAATTTTATGACTTGCTCCATTAGTTGATGTTCCAGCAATGACATTACCATCTTCATCAATCACGATCATTCCAATCGTGTCGTGATTGTGGTCAGAAAAATCCTTAGGGGATCTGTCTTCTAATATATGAGAACCCTTAGGTTTATAGGGCCCGCAACTTTGTTTAGGATCTGGTGATACGTTCTAAGAAAAAAATATTAACAACAAGAAGTATTATAATTTGAAAAGACCGCCATTAACAAGCCGACTGGCTAATATATATTTTAACCCTTCTTCTATAGAAGTCCCTTAATAATCAGTCAGTTATTACTTTTCTATTTAGTAATATTCACTCAAATTTTCTTACTTTCCAAAAGTTGGGTTGACATCGAGCATTCTTCCATTGTTTCCAAACATTCAAGGAATAGTTTGTCTCTAAACTTTCTTCCTTATACCCCAAGCTTTTAGCAAACTCAGTTGCCAAGTCTCCTGCCAGAATGGAATGCTCGGTGAGCTCCAGTACGTCTCTAGCAACACCGATGACATTTTTTATCCTTCTTAAACCACCAATCGCTCCCATGTCCATACTCGTACTGAAACATTCCAGCCGATGAGCAATAATGTTATTAAGATGGTGAAATCGACATAATCAATGTTTGTCTAACAATGTTAAAAATGCCCATAGAATGATCAACCCGTACAGAAAATTAATATAGCATGTACTTACCCGTCAAAAATTAGAGCGTCCAATGTCGTCTCACCATTTTCATCGGGACTTCCCCCGTAACCCACGGTGTGGTCACATTGTTCTACTTCACAGACTGTGCATCCGGCTACTAGCGCATTTTTCGCACTATTATTTCGATCAACATCTTGTTTTAAATACGACCATGCTAGAAAAGTAACTGATTTAAATAAACTCTACAAAGAGGATATCCTAATCTGTAATACTAATCTGAAGAGCTTGAGCGGACGAATTTACCACGAGCGAAATGCACAAATGTACGAAAAACTAGGGTGGGTGCTTTGATAAAATAAATGAATAATTATAAGCGCTGAATGCAATTTTAAATTGGCCTGTAAATGGCTGCCACATACCTTTACCGGCTTACCTTATCTTAACGAAGCTAACGATTAAAATAATTAGAGGCCAATATATAATAAATCGTACTTATACTATGGGTTTTATACACACTGAGAGACCGGTGATAGTGTTTTTTCCTAATCAGCAAAATAACAATCAATGTAGCATAAAAGTTATGTTTTTAATTTCTTACCAGTCGTTGTAGCGTCGACGAATTTCCATGTATTTAGTACTATCGGTACTTTTGCTTTTAACGTTGGTATCGACAAGAGGATTACAATAAAAATAAATAAATTCGAGCTTAACCAATTGTGGGTTTTTAATTTCATGGCAAACAGTCTGAAATCAAGAACAGAGAAATTATTTTATTTACGAACATAATAATCGATCCGGCAACAGTGCTGCAATTATTGTGGAAGTCATTAGTGAGCACAGACGTAATAATACATTGCAGAGAGTCACCTTTTGTACTTTGCTACAATTTTTATTTTTACGTTCAAATCATTCGTAAATGACTTGAGTAACATATCAGATAGATCGTTCATCAGTAATGCAATAAATAATCGTTTTCAAAGAGTAATAATAGCAGATAATGAAAAATAATAAATGAAAATGAATAGTTTATTATTATGATACCCACACCGGATGTTTAGCCACTGCAGGTGCTTATTCGCGATTTGCAGCTAACTTCACACCGGAATTCCCGATCTCCCTTGCCGAGCTGGAGCGTTTTATTTATTTATTATTTATTATTTATTCGGTATCGGTATTTGAGTAGTGGTTCCGCTTCAATCGCTTCCCAAGATTGTTTATTTTATTTGTTTTATTCAATGTGACTAACAGTGTGGAGTAAGCTGAGAGGATGAGAGGTGGAGTACCTCTCTCATAATAAATAACAGGAACACTTTAGAAGAAATCTTTAAATCACGTTCTAGAATATATAACCCCTCCCCTAGCCTTACCAATATAATTCACATAAGTATCTTACAATTTTTTTTTCAACGAACCTGCTTGCAAGTCTTGCAACCACAGTTTTCACAGAAACACGGTATGTCAGACGATACTGTAAGAAATAAATCCGAAGAGAGTCTCTACTCAATACTTCGTTGTGACGATACTGCCACTTATGAAGATCTCAAACGAAGCTATTTACAACTGATAAAAGAGTATCATCCCGATAAGCAAGTGGTTCAATCTCATCATGATTTCGCCAAGATCGATATGGCCTGGAAAGTGCTTAGAGACGAGAAAACTAGAAAAGAGTACGACGCCTCTCGGTTGCAAAGTCGCCTGAATAGTCAGTCTCTAGTCCACGCGAAACTCGATAAAAATCAGCTGACTTTCGATGCGGATTCCCTCGCTTTTTATCCATGCAGATGCGGGAGCGAGTTTGTTATTCACGAGGATTATTTAATCGAGGATGAATGTGAAATCGAATGCTCTGAATGTTCGAATTGTATAGTCATTAAATAAATTTGTATCATGTTATTTATTTATTCATATAATATTTTATTCTTAGAATATTATTTCCCTACTGTCAATCGTAATTCTACTTTGCCCCCAAACCTTATTTCCACCACAGAATAGACTTAATTCTGTGTTTCCACCTCATATTTCCCGTCCGGTCCCTGTTGGCTGTTGCCACTTGTGTCAGTCTCAGTCCAAACGTTATCAAGTCAAAAACAGTTACTTATGACAAAAGATAAAGCTGGTAGTGCAAGAATTTTACTGTTAGAATGCCGTATATGTTTTGTATTTAATAATTTAATTTATAAATAATTTATTTATCTTTCAAAAAGCCTCGATTATTCGCCGATTAATAAAAAATTACTCGACCAATTCATTTAACCCTGGAGGAATTATTATCACAGCCGGCAACAAGGGACTGAGCATCGAACGTCTCTCCGGCGTTGCTGCCACTGTTAATTCATAATCTAACTTTAGAACATCTAACTTATCTAACAATTTTACACCACGCTTAGTGCTTACCACCAAATACACTAGACTATTAATACGTCCAACTCCGGCAATTTTACATGCATTTCGAAGGCAGCCGCTGTGGCAGCGCCATTTAGTGTCGCGAGTTGTAACTAACACACTGCACCATAGTGATGTGCAACAGATAACAGTATCGAGTAGATATTGATACATTAGTCACAAGTATCTGATACGTTGAGTTGATTACTTGATTACTTTTGCTTGCTTGATACTTAATCATTATACCCAGCCCCGGACCCGATATTTCTCTATGGGATCGTTGAGTACCTACTGACTAGTTATGCAAGGCTACTTCGGTCCTCTAAGAAAATTAAAAAAAGTAAAAATTTCAAGCCAGAAAACAAAAAAGGAATAATTATTATAGGTATACTTGACTCTTTAAAAATTATAAGTAATAACATAATAATTATCAAATAAAAATGTAAATATGTAACTGTATTACATATAATGAAAAAATACTTGAGATGGAATGTGAAATAAGCAAAAAAAAAAATTTTCATTTACTTCAGTCTTGTAAGAAAAAAAAAATGAAGATACCTACATAGGTATACGTACCGAACCGAAGTACGGACAGAGATGCAATACAAGATACAAGGCCATATGGGCTAAAACATCACGTGGAACAAGGAACTTATGATTATACATAATTCAGTTCCAGCACTCCAGGAGCAGGAGTTTATAGTAGAGATACCGTTCCGAGGGTCAGGGTATGCGTGTCGCGATTACGGCTCCGCTCCAGTCGGCGATGTGGCTATGGCTAAACAGTTCCAAAATACCGGTACATATTTTGTCGCGGTATTTTTCTGTCGCGGTACCAGTTGGATTGGAACGGTCGTACTCTTCGGTAACAGTATTTCCCATCTCTATTCCGGGCCCAGTAGAACAACTGTAGCGGTCCTCGAGCCGCCAGGTTCGCTAGCGTCGCCTCGCTGCCGGTTTTCAGTCGAAGTTGGACGTATTATAGTCTAGCGTATTTGTTACCACGGTGTAAGATTACTTACCAAAAGGTTGATCAGGCGATCGAATGCTTATCGAATTCCCCGGCATGTGAAATTAAATTACGCATTGTTATAGAAGCCTACGAAGTACGAAATCCATGCGATTTTTTTAATATAGAACATCCGGAAGACATAACCGTCCGAACCAAAGAAGTAAAAAGATCAGGAAGTAGTATTATGCGAAATCTCTGGGGACCATCGGAATGGACCTCTAATATGGCGGACGATGCCAGACAGAGAGTAGAGAGAGAATACAACTGAAACTATAGCTACCTGAAACCACGATACACACATACACGGTATGCCGATAGACGATGACGCGCAGGCTGCGTTCCGGTCTTGTGACGTCACGTGGATCAGATATTACACATGAGATTGCTCATATCTATTTTATTGTTGGAAATAAGTAAATAATTTTTTGTATACACATTGCTTTTATGGCTATTTCTGATATTCGGTTAAAGGTGAAGGTGGAGATTTATGCTATATTTAATCATAATCATAGGTTAATTATTTAAAAGGGAATATTTTAAAGAAATATAGGATATAAATATGGTGTCCCAGCTTATTCGAAGCGGTCTCTGTAGGCGAAACGATAAATTTTGAATTTTGCAAATTCAAGCACAGAATCACAATGGCCATAATTTAAAATTATTTTGGAGCATACAGAGTGTCCCATATGACAGTGGCATATCAAAGTTATGTTTTTTTTTCAATGGAATGCTCCTAGGTTATTGCATTTTTAGATTGTCTGAGAAGAGAAAATAAGATTGGCTTTTACAGTTGGTGTTTAAATTCAGAAGTTTTTGAATTATAAACAAGTGAAAATCGTCATTTTCAAGTTCAAGACCCTATACAACGAAAACGGCTGAAGATAGAGAAAAACGGCTTATATGTCCCTATTTTAACTTTTCATGAACTATCCTATGATGTAGATGAAATGTTTCTACAGGGTGATAAAAAATTTGAAAAATTCTGAGATTTCTCCACGTGTCACCAAATAAAAAAATTAAAGGAAGTACAAATATTTCTATACCATAGGATAGTACATAAAAAGTTAAAATAGGGACATGTAAACCGTTTTTCTCTATCTTGAACCGTTTTCGTCGTACAGGGTCTTGAACTTTAAAAATGACGATTTTCACTTGCTTATAATTCAAAAACTTCTGAATTTAAACACCAACTGTAAAAGCCAATCTTATTTTCTCTTCTCAGACAATCTAAAAATGCAATAACATAGGAGCATTCCATTAAAAAAAAAAACATAACTTTGATATGCCACTGTCATATGGGACACTCTGTATACTCCAAAATAATTTTAAATTATGGCCATTGTGATTCTGTGCTTGAATTTGCAAAAATTTTTGGGAAAAAATTTATCGTTTCGCCTACTAAGACCGCTCCGAATAAGCTGGGACACCATATTTATATCCTATATTTCTTTAAAATATTCCCTTTTAAATAATTAACCTATGATTATGATTAAATATAGCATAAATCTCCACCTCCACCTTTACCCGAATATCAGAAATAGCCATAAAAGCAATGTGTACTAAAAATTATTTACTTATTTCTAACAATAAAATAGATATGAGCAATCTCATGTGTAATATCTGATCCACGTGACGTCATTGCGCAGTAGTTGACCAAAATAGAAAACGCTATCGGCATACCGTGTATATGTGTATCGTGCCTGAAACCTAAAACCAAATACCTTAAAATATAATACCGGACACTTCCTCTCAAAACCTCCGTCCATTTTTACAGCGCCCTCATGCAGGAACTGGGACCACTATAAGCTGTTTTTAAATTCAAAGTTAGGTAACTTTTCACGGTTTTTGACAGCTGCAGTCAATGATAATTAATTATTATTAATAATTTGTCATTAGTAATTGAACGTTTTAGTTTCAAGTATAATTTCAATTTAAAGTTACTCTCAAAGCATTATATCAGCGGATAATTTTGTTGCGTACGCAGTTAAATAGGCATTTATAATGTACCGCTGTATTAAAGTGAACATATATTATTATTATGTCTGGAAAATATGTGCTGTGTGCTGTGTGCGGTTGCTCCAACTATGGATTGTTAAGCATGTCCAGATCTTTCCACGGTGTTCCAAGCAGGAATAAAGAATTATGTATAAAGTTAACTTTAGAAGCCGCGTAAATAAACTTATTAATATTTTATAACTATGCTGATGGAAATAGGAACAAGAAATAGGTTATAATAACATCGATGAATGACGAAATTTTGAAAAAGTGTGGAGTGTCGAAGCCGATTTCTCATCATATTATTTTTGTACTGATCATTTCAAAGAGGAAAATTTTGTTAATCCAGCAAATAATAGACATTTAAAACTGCAGGGAAGCACATTATTGGAATTGCGGCAAATAAAAGGCTTACACTTTAGGTATACCTATAGCGATTCAATCTTTTTGAAATATTCATACCTAAAGATATTAATAATATTGTGTGTAATAGTAGTTAATTATTGTTAATATAATAAACATATTGAAAACTTTGTTGTTTATTGTTGTATTATAATTCTTCGTCCCAATTTCCTCCGTCTATTCCGTCTAATTAATTTTAAGGGCTTTTCTATTCAGCGTTGATATTTAAAACTCCCGCTATGTTTCACCAAATTTAATTTTTAGTGGTCCCAGTTCATGCTTGGTGGCGCTGCTAAAGTGGACGCAATAGGGAACCTGCATTACCGTTTTACTAGGGTAGCGCATTCACTTTTTGACGTTTACTAAACACGGTTATGTTTGAACAGCTGGATGTCATATTTTTGGCACTTTGGTCACAGGCGTAGGTATCATGTGGAAAAAAGCGAAGTTTGAAAAATGAAACAAAATAATAACACGAATAGAAATCGATAATCCTCTTTCAGTGGGTATTAAAAACAAAATTGCGGGTTTATATAGGATCTACGAAGCTGTAGACTTTAGTATCTAGCACGTAGTTACTGAGAAAAATACGTTTTAATACGCGGACCTAATAACAAATTATGTGAATTTTTAGACAGTTGTACGTTCATGGAAAATCTGACGTTTATGAAGTCAAATTTGACATTCCCAACTTTTTTCCCAACTTTTTGTGAGAATGAGAATGCGCTACCCTAGTAAAGCGGTGACAGGTTCCCTAGGACGCAACCTGTTGCAATGCTATAGGTATAGGAGTGTCCGGTATTAATATTTTAGCGTATTTGCTAAAACTGAAGAATATCACTTCCGCCTGTCCGTCGATCGTCCGTTATACCAGCAGCTAATCACCGGCCGAGTTTTATGGCATGGTTTGGTTAAGTCAACTGTCAATGTCGTATAAATTTAAAATGTGGTCCCCTAACATGGCTGTTTTCCGTCGCAACTCATTAGATGGGCCAAGTGGTATTATTTATCTATTCATTTATTTACACCCATCAAAACGGCATAGCCAAATAAAGATGGGTAAAATACAACAAAAATTTTAATAAGGCCTCTTACAAACAAACTTGAATCAAATAATAATAATAATAAAAAAACAAATTACAAATTGATGAATAAAAATTAACAAAAATGTTAGAAAAAAGGACAAAGATGAGCAAAAGTGGTTCAGAGAATAAAATACCCTATTATTTACTTATTTTAGTTAGGTACTTTGAAAAAAATTCTGTTTAATATCGGAAACGCTGGTGTCGAAAATATCAATGCCCGATTCAATATGTGAGTATTCGTCTCTCAGATTATATCGTGTGATCCACAAAATTTTTCATCAACTATTGCCTTGAATAAAATGAGGCATGTCTGCCAGATAAAACATAAAACACAAACAATTGGTAGGTGTGTAAGTGAACTACACTAATCAAAGATCTACAAATCATAGAACAATAAATAAAAAGATGACTACTTGCATAATGAACTTTGTTAGAGTAAAGAAACTAACCTGGAACTGTAACGACATCATCTGCTAAGTACGTGTGGTGCTAAGTTTATTACTAATTTCAATTTGGCATTGGTTGTATTTTGTATTTCAAGGAGGATGAACAACGTGATTTGCTGTAGGATACCTGTATTACCGACACAGACGCGTACGAGCGTTAGTGTCGGTAATACAGGTGCCCTAACCCCTAAAAGAAGGTTGTTATCTCAGAAACTCAGAATATTCTGTCTTTCTGAATGGGGATAAAATAACATTTCAATTTGACGTTTCCGTTCGAGTTTGATTTTCTGAATGATTCAATTATCATTTACCATTTTATAATTTCACTTCCAAAGCACAAGAATAACAGAATTTATGAAGAATGGTGGTCAAAAATGGCACAAATCATAAAAAAGTGGCAATTAAGGTAGATGTTTAGTAATATCACAGAATAGACTTAATCTTCTGTGGTAATATATACCAGTAATTTCAACAGGTTCTTAAATTATACATAGGTATGAATTATGCTTTTCGCAATATCTTTAATATTTTAGTGAAACTGACAGGAATTGAAATTAAGTATGACACATGAGAATTTGAACTACTTAAGTTGTTTCAAAATTATTTTATTAAAATGAGCTCAGACATGACTGCAATAACCATCTCTCTCTTCCAAGGCACTAGTCGATGAAAAATTTTGTGGATCACACGATATTATTATTACGACGTACGACGTTCTACTTTATAGAGATATTTAAAATAGGCAGGCACTTACTCCTTACTCTAATGGAAAGTAATATGGAATATCTGAATTTTAATTTATCGCCCCGTTTAGACAAGCAAGACACTAGACAAACCACAAGTAACAATAATTATTATTAATGAACATGTTACAAAATAAATAAATAAATACACACACTTAAAAATGTCCACAGTCCACCCACATTGTCAACTGTCAATTTTGGAACAACTACTATAGGTATAGGTGTTTCCAGGATGGCGGTTTCCGTCGCGTCCACCTGAACGTTTGACTAGTTGGCATTATAGTCCTTCCGTATGTATTATATTCTAATAATTTCTGTAAAGCTACACCTCATTTGTCAATTCTGTCAATCAATCATAGGTATGTCATGTTTGAATATGTCACGTCACACGTCCGTGTTCATTCATTAATCATAATCGAAATAATTCAATTTCCATTTTCTTAGCGTTTTCCCTTTTCCGATTTTCAGTTTTCATTTTACTCTCGTTCTAGTTGTTGTTGTGTATTGTGTAAAATATCATTCCCGAAATTTGCAATTAACACTTTCGCAAGCATCAATAAAACAAGACATGTCTGCATTTGGGGACAATTTTGATCAAGAGGTGGATCCTGCTGCAGAATTCCTGGCAAGAGAGCAGGATGAACTTGCAGGCCTGGAGGACGTAGTGAAACCTGCTGCGGTCTCAATTCCGACAGTTAACGGAGGTATTGTTCATTGTTTGTCAATTTAACACTTCCAACCCAACACCGTTTTAATTTGGGGGCGTATTTCAACTGTATCTATATCTGCATGGCTGTTAAATTAAAGATGTTCAAATAAATGATGTTTTACTACTTGTACTTGAGTATACTCTCACATCATTGGCATGATGATATTTATTTAATTTCACCGGTATCTTGGCTTTTTATGTGTTTTCACCTTCTTTTGCTTTAAATGTAGATGAACCCACAAATTCTGCCAGCAGTTTTGAAATGGTCGAAGGAATTGAACAAGATGGAATTGAGTCGGCAAAAGATTTTATGAATGGTATGTTCACACGTTTTTTTTTTTTCGTTTTAAGTTGCGGTCCAGAATAGGTTTGCAGAATTTGTTCATCAAAAAGACTGGGTCTGGGTGATTTCAGTCGGAAAAATTATTTTTGCATATTTATTATTACTTTTTAAATTTTATCAGCAATAAGTATGTACTACTAATAATAATTGAAGGGGTGAGTGGATAAAGGATAAAGGTGTTATGTTATAAATTCTCTGATAATCAGTGTTTAAGTGAATTGTCATGTGAATTTTTTCACAGAAACAACTGTCTACAGAAGGTTTAACTTGCCTTGAACTGGATGAAGGATTCATGTGCACTTACCACCCAAGTCCACTAGAACTGTACATTACATCAATGCACATAAAGTTGTATAACTAACATTTACATAACACCTTCATCATACGACTTTAGCTTACTTATAGACAGAGAGCTGGCGGCCGTGAGATGCTATGATCTTACCTCCGGCTAGAATTTTGTGAGGTGGTTGGCGGAACCATCAAGAGGTGTCATCTGCAAGGATTCAACTCAAAACATCTGCAAAAGACACGTCCAGACAGCTCATGGTCAAAAAAAATTTGCTAAAAAATTGTGCCTACCTCCTGCTGTAAATTTACATATTAAGCCCAAGTCAAAGGTCGTTACTTGCAGTGTTTTCAAGACCACCCCATACGTCACCTGCTCTGCCACGCGTATGCTAATGTATACGGTTTTAATTTTACTTGCACAAGTACTTGCCATATAATTCATTTGCCAAGTACTGCCTAGAGAGTAACCGGCTTTACCTGTTTGCAGGTCATAGATGAAGAGATGTGACCAAAAAAAAAACAGATTTGAGGGCGTCTGACACCCCTTTAGTAGAGACCTAGCCGTCTGACGAATTATACACTTTATCTATGACCTTCAAACAGGTAATATGTAAATTTCGAGCCAAAGGTACGAATGGTACGATGAAAGCACCTCACGGCCCCCAGCTATTAGTCTATGAAGGATAAAAGATTGAGGTATGACAGAAGAGGCTTGTAGCATCTTCTTCCACTTGAAAGCTCAATATTTGCAAAAATGCTACACTACACCTCTTCAATTATTATTGTTACAATCCAAAAGATGTATAGGATATTCCAACTCTATTTGGATCAAATGGGCTATGGATAATGGGAATGATTAACCCTATCATAAATTTGACAGCACACTGACAAGTGTAAAGGTTCTAGGTTATGAGTGTTTGTGATAATGTCATTCAGAGATTAAAAAGCAGTATTGCCAAACGTACTTAAAAATCATGAAACTAAGTTATATCTCTAAATAAATATAATCATATTATATTTTTTGTAGGCAAGTCTTCCAGGATCACTCTCAATAATGTTTGAAATTTGAACTATTTCTTGTTCAAATATATTACTTCTAATATATTGTAGTGCCTACCATTAGATTATAATAAACACACCTGTACGTTCTCGTAATAAGATTCAGTTATAATTTATTTCTGTGAATGTTAGTTAGGTAAAAGCTGTCAAATTATTCCTGCAGGCAGATAATTATTTACCGCATTATAGCTATATTCAGGTGACAAACGCGTTTTGTAGGTCAATTTAATTTTCATTGGTCAATATTTCTGGTACTTTCGTGATTTTATGACATTTTATTAATTAAATTTATGGAAACTTGTCAACTTTCACAGATCAAATCGGTTGAAAGAAAGTCAAAAAGAGATAGCCTGGCCTGACCTGACCTGGCTGACACCCACTGTCAAAATTCATTTTCATAGTTTATTGACCAAAATTTCAATATTATAGAAGGCAAAATCAGTTGTTTTTTCATGGCCCAACCGCAGTTCGAATAAAGTTGGGATGCAACAGAGATGACAAAACTTTTTCGAATATTCGAAACCTTTTTGCTATGGCAACAGAAGTACCTACAGTAGACTCTCGATTATCTGTGTGTGTCTATAAACAGGACGCAGATTAACCAGGATCATTATTTCACTTGACATCACTGTTTAATGAAAAAGTTTTGCATTTTTGCAGCCCCATCTAGGGATCAAGTAGTATAACAGTGAATATTATAAAGACTCATTAAGTTAAAAATTTATGTATTAAAAAAACAAAGTATTCAATTTATGAATTCAGAGTGAGTGTCACAGTTATTGGCTCTCTGGTTTTATCACGATTTCGTGCTGTTTTGAGGGTGAAAATTGGGTGAAAGTGGTATCAGATTGTAGCTAAAAATTGGATCTTTAGTTGTAAATAGTTTGTAAACTAGTTGGAGGTGTATACAACGTGATTCTTTTAAGGCGCCCATTAGAATATTTTCCACTTCTAATTGATCTAGAGATCTAAAACTTGTAGCCTAGGTAACATAAACAATTACGAGTCAAAATGAAATGTAAGCAAGATGGCGGCACATTTAAAAATGGCGAAAGCAATGGCCATCGTTGTTTCTTTAAATGGAACACCCCATATATTATTGCATTTTCAGATTGTCTGAGAAAATGTAATAACAATGGTGCTTATAGTTGTATTTTAAATTGAGTAGGCTATGAGTTATAAACAAGTGAAAATCGTGATTTTCCAACTTCAAAGACATTTACCACGAAAACGACTCAAGATATCAGAAAACGGTTTACATGTCCCTATCTTAACTTTTCATCTGGTATCCTACTGTCTAGTTGAAATGTTTATACAGGGTGATGAAAAATCTGTTAATTTTCACCACCCTGTATAAACATTTCAACTCCATAATAGGATACCTCTTTAAAAGTTAAAATAGGGACATGTAATCCGTTTTCTGATATCTTGAGCCGTTTTTGTTGGAAATGGCTTCAAAGTTGAAAAATTGCAATTTTCACTTGTTTATAACTCATAGCCTACTCAATTTAAACTGTAACTATAAGTACCATTGTTATCACATTTTCTCAGACAATCTGAAAATGCAATAATGTATGAGATGTCCCATTTAAAAAAACAAAGATGGCCATTGCTTTCGCCATTTTTAAATATGCCGCCATCTTCGTAATATTTCATTTCGACTCGTTATTATGTATGTTGCCTAAATTCCAAATTTCAAATTCCTAGATCAACTAGAAGTCGTACTTTTTCTAATGGGCGCTTTAAAAGAATCATCCTGTATAGGAAGGAAATAGACTTTCAATTATTGCCTAATGGTGAAGTGGAATGAGATACTGTTGTTTTTTTGTAATTTCTTGCTGATTATAATTATCAGTGGTGATAAGTGAATTTAAAGAAATAAATAAATTGCTCCATTGAAGGTAAATAAGAAAAAGGAAGAAATTGTAGACAAACAGTTGAGATTTAGGGACCTCAGTGTAATGCCTCATAAGTGCTTTTTGTGTCCCAAAAAGGGTGCAACATTGTCAAGTGATGCATCTAAATGCACTAATTGTGGTGCTTATTACCATTCCTCTTGCGCATTAAGGGCTAAACCTAATCGAGACATGGTCTTCTCGACTTGTTGCGGAAATGAAGAACTAGATGAATCGTCTTTTATGGAAGATGAAAATGATCTCAATGATTTAGATCCTAGCGCCAAAGCATTGTACAAACTTTTATCAAAGAAAATTGATTACAACTTTAAAAGGTTTTCTAGTGCTATCAACAAAGTGAAGTATAAGATAACTGATATTGAAAGTAGACTCGACATCATTGAGGATAATTCTCTTTTCCTCGCCGATGAAGTTATAGCTGAAATCCAAGATCAGAAATATCGTGAGAATAACGTCATCATTTATAAAGCAGCTGATTCCAAAAATGCGGACTCTACAGATAAAAAAATGGTTGTTGGTTTGGTTTCGAAATGCGGCGAAGTTCCACCATTTGACGTCAATGATGTTGTTGTCTCAAGATTGGGAAGTAAATATTCCAAAGAGTCCAAGCGTCCGCTCAAGGTCACTCTTCCTAACAAGGATGGTGTTCACTGGTTTTTCCACAATAAGAAGACAATTTGCGAAGGCGGCTTATCGATGTCAGCTGACCTTACACGGAAACAACGAGACTATCGTTCTCGAGTCGTGAAAGAGCTCAAGACTCGTAAAAGCAAAGGTGAAGAAGGTATATTTATCAAATATATTCGTGGTCTCCCTACCATTGTCACCGATAAATCTCAAAAGAAGAAAAGAACATCATCGAGCAGTAATCACGAATAGGAATTATCAAGCCCCGTACAAATTAATGTATACTATCAAAATGCTCATAGTATCCGCGGTAGACTCAACGTTGTTCGGAGTGGTATCGGTCTGTTGGAGGAATACGACATCATTGCCCTAACGGAAACTTGGCTAAGCGAGGATATTAACGACGCAGAATTAGGTTTATTTAATTATAATATTATAAGATGTGATAGAACTTTGTTCACTAGTGATAAAAGGGATGGTGGGGGCGTCCTCATTGCCCTCCATAAGAAATTTAAATTTGAGAAAATTGCCATTAGTGATAATTCTTTTGAATTATCATTAATAAAAGTATTTACTATTGACTCTTGCTTTATTTTTGGAGTTTGTTACATTCCCACCGGTTCTAAGTCGGAATATTATTCTGAATTTATAGAATGTTTACAAACATCTCTCTGTGATATCCTAGTCAATGATAATACAACTAAGTTTTGTCTCCTGGGAGACTTTAATATTCCAGGATACGAATGGTTTAATGAATCTTGTTATTCTACCGCCTATGGCTATAATAAAGATGTCAATTTTAGAGAAGCTGCTCACATTATGTCTGAGTGGTGTAAATCATACAATATTATTCAACTAAATAATAATAAGAACGTTTTTGGTAATATTTTAGATCTAGTTTTTACTAACTTTTATAACTCCGACATTAATTTGTGTAATGACTTTTTGATAAAATGCGACGAGGCCCATCATCCCTTATCTATTTCATTCCAAGCATCAGCTATGACTTTATGTGAATGCAATGATGTTATTTTAGATTTTAAACATGCAAATTTCATTGAAATTTCTGAGAAGTTGAATGATATCGCTATTCCTGATGGCATTTCAGGTGAGATTCAGTTTAATGAATGTGTTACTAATATTGAGTTAATTTTTCAGACGTTAATTGATGATTTTGTACCTACATTAAAGACTAAATCTAGAACTTTTCCTCACTGGTACTCAAATGATCTGAAAGCGGCAATTATTAATAAGAAAATCTCTCACAAACTATACAAAAGGTACAAGTCCAGGTTTTTCTTTGATAGATTTAAAAGGGATAGAGCTTATTCTAAACTATTAGCTCATAGAGATGAAAGATTATATCTTGAATCTACGGAAGAATCAATAAAATGTAACTCTAAAAATTTTTTTAAGTATGTTAACAATCTCAGTTCTAATAATTCGATACCGTCAACCCTTCACCTAAATGATCAAACGGCTGATAACGGTCAAGATATTGTCAATCTTTTTGCTGGTAAGTTTAGAAGCATTTATCGTGATGTTGATCTTAGCAAAACAGCTGTACCTTTCGAGTTTAATGACTCTATCGGCAGTATTGTGTTCACCTTGGAGGATATTGAAACGTGCATAAATAATTTGAATTCTGGCCAAAGTCCTGGTCCAGATAAAATTCATCCAATTATAATTATTAATTGCAGTGAAGCCATCAAACATTGGTTACTGAAATTATTCAATCTTTCAGTTAAACTGGGTATTTTCCCGCAAACATGGAAATTATCTTACCTTTCACCATTTTTCAAGGGAGGGGATCCGTTCGATGTGAACAATTATAGACCGATTAATAAATATAAAGTTTTTGCGAAGATGTTGGACTTTCTTATGTACACTAAGTTACTTCCGTATTTTCGTAAATATATAGTTCCTCATCAACATGGATTCCTCGAGTCTAGATCTACAGTTACAAACCTATCAGTTTATTCCGAGTACATTACATCCCAGTTGAATTGTGGCAAAGTTGTTGATTCTATATATATAGACTTTACAAGAGCATTTGATCTCGTCAATTTTAATTTATTGCTAAAAAAATTGGAGGCTTTTGGTGTTTTTGGCAATCTCTTAGTTTGGTTTGAATCCTTCTTAAATGGACGCCAACAAATGGTTAAAATAAAAAACTACATATCAACTACTATTGAAGTTCTTTCAGGAGTTGGCCAAGGAACACATATGGGCCCTTTATTATTTTTAATTTTCATTAATGATATAGTATATTGCATCAAATATTGTGAGATCTCTCTTTTTGCAGATGATACAAAAATTTTTAATTCTATCGAGTCATCAACCGATGCTATGAACCTTCAATTAGATATTAACTCCTTTGAAAGGTGGTGCAATCTTAATGGACTTCAGTGTAATACAAAAAAGTGCTTCACCATTAGATTTGGTAAATCCCATCAGCCTATTTACGATTATTTTCTTGGAGGGAATATATTGGAGAGAGTTGATCATATTAGGGACTTGGGAGTTGTCTTTGATTCTAAGCTTTCTTTTAAGTTTCATATTGACTACCTGGATATTAACGTTCGTAAAAAAATCTACTTTGTTAAGAGGTTTTCTTTTAAATTTAGATCTTTAAGTACTTTCCGCAGTATATATTTTGCTTATATTTACTCAAAACTGATGTACGCCTCGACGATCTGGAGACCAAGTGAGAGAGGTGACATAAAAAAGTTAGAATCTTTAAATACTTTGTTTTTACGTTATGCGGCATTTAAAACTGGAAATGCACTTCATTTTACTGATCACGATTTTTCTTCAACTTATAGATTATTCCAAATTTCTACTTTAGAGTCTGCCAGAAATAGAGCCGATATTATATTTGCGTTCAAATTACATAACAATCTCATTGATTGTCCAGATGTACTTGGGCATTTCGACTTTTACTGTCCTCCTAGAACTTTAAGGCATAACAGTTACTATTTTTTAATTCCAACACTAAGAATGGGACAGAGGAAGTCGATTGTCTATAGGTTGTCTGAGCTTTGTAACGAAAATACTGCTTGGTTTGATTTGCATAACTCTTCTTTATATTGTATGAAAAAACTCTCAAAGTTAATGTTAAAATATGAATAATTAAATTGCAAAACACCTGTATTCGATTTGAACAAGTCAAGAATTTGTAAGCACTTCATATGAAAAGTTATTGTTTAATTGTATGGGGCTTGCCCTGTTGAAATTAGAATAAATAAATAAATAAATAAAGTTAACGGGCAAATTTCTGTGGCTGGCTCTGTCAAAGGTATCGACCACGAAACGGTTTACAACAATGTCAATAAAAGTCATTTGACATCGTTATTAGCTTAATGTCGAAGTTAACTTAATGAGCCTTTATAATACCCACTGTAAGTGTAAATATTTTATGCTCATTGTTCAATCAAGCGTATATTTTGTTGACCGACAGTCACCCTATGCATGATCGTTCTTTATTTTTAATAAAAAAAAAAATTAATGATAGTATTATGATATTTTCGTTTTGATTTTACACTTTTAACATAACTTTTCTTTTAACAGATAGCCACTTAAATGTCCAACTACCTGGTTCGAGGGGAGGTAAGTAAAATAGTTGCAGTTTGATTTAGTGGTGTAAAAAAAATTACGGTTCGTTAATTGTTTGGAAAGTATGTACTTTCCAACTATCCCACAACACTATTTAATTGTAGTTTTTTCGCATCGTAGTTTAGAACGACGGTTACTTGTTTAGTAGTTTTAAACGACGGTTACTTGTTTGAGTAAATTCTCTGCATTATAGGAAGTTACTTACAAGTTGGCAACGCTGTTGAATGATTTTTCTAAATATTGTGTTCTCGAATTCTCCTAATAAAATATTGGACAATGACTTGTGATCATTTAATCTGCATTTAGCAACATCTCCAATTATTTTATACAGGATGAGTTAACAAAATATTTAATCCATATTAAACTGATTATCTTCTCCATATGAGCGTTTTAGTTTTGGTTCTCTTTCATAATTTACTTTTTTATAATTAATCAAAAAAAAAAAAAAATAGAAAATGAGGTAGTAACAAAAATTTTTCAAACAGTCTCGCCGTCGCCGCCTCTGAGGCAGGAAAGAGAAGAGCCGGAAAAAATCAAGAAGTGGAGAGAGGAGCAGGTGAAGAGGCTGGAGGTGAAAGGTGAGTTCTAGAAAGTAACAAATTGCTAGTTTATTTATGAATTTACTTATAACCAAACAAAAATAAGAGTAGAAAACCCGCAACAGTTTGGATTAAATTAACATTAGTAACATTACAATATAAAAATGAATGTTGATTCAGTAGACCGTGTTTTACCTGCAACAAAATTCAAATGGTCATTAAATGTTCCAGATGCAGAGGAGGAGGATAAGAAGGAAGAGCTCCGCGAGATAGCGAAGGGGGAACTTGAGGAATGGTACAGGAATCATGCGGAAGTGATTGCAAAAACGAAAGCTGCAAATCGGTGAGCGAATCATTTTTAACATATCTTACATCTTGTAGTCTATGTAGACCAGTTTAGAGTAATTCCCTCTAATAATTATTATTAAAACATCAAGAACAACAATGTGGGTTACATCTAAGTAACTAACTATTGCTTTTATTCTCTGCCTTCAAAGTGATGCTGCCAAGTAAGTACCTATGTCTATAATACCAAAGTTCGAGTCTGGTGAGGCTGCTAAATGAAATTATACAAGCTCTGATTCGTCAAATAATTCTACAATTATGCTATACTACACATGCCACAATGATACTATTTTTTGGGTGATTAATTTGCATTCGATTATAGAAATGCGGAGAAGCAGTTTGTGGCAGAGGATAACGCGATCGAGCCGGGGACCGAGTGGGAGAGAATTGCCAAGTTGTGCGATTTCAATCCTAAAGCGAAGCAGGGTAGCAAGGACGTGTCCCGGCTGAGGTCCATCATCCTCCAGATGAAGCAGTCGCCCGTCACCATCAATAACAAAGCATAGATCCTTCTATGATCCACGTACCCCTGTCAAAATGATAATATCCAGCCTAGGAAATTACGGTTTATTTTTTATTTTTTATTATCTATTATGTAAGTATTGAAAATGTATAATATCATGATGATGCAACCTAATTTTATCTAGTTAGTTAACATATTGTATTAGGATAGATAAATAATTATTGTAATCGTCGTAAGAATTTATAAATTAAATATGTAAAGAATTTAATGTTTTTTTTTTTAATGATTCGTTCATTCCAATTGACAGAATAATAATTATTAAGCAAGTAGGGTGAAATTATGAAATTATTACCAATTATTATGAAAAGCTTAAAAGCACACATTTGTTCCTGTCAGGATCAAATTTGCCGAATATTAAATGGATAATAAATCCAAGTTAATTGTTTGAGGCTCTTCATTTGAGAAAAATCACAATCCAATCCTAAAAGAATTTCAATTAATCGACCTAATAATAGTCTCATGATTAAATTAATTTATTTTCACCATAGGGCAGTTCATTACAAGTAAGGACTTCCAAGTGAGGACAATATTCGGGAATCTTCATCAGTGATTGGACGACCTTGGAATATTCCAGCCTCAATTCTTTGAAGTTTCCACCAGTGGGGCTGCTTAACACAGGAAGAAGTCCCTCATCAGAAGTCTGTAATTATTATTAGAAACTTATTAGAAAGCATAATTATTTTAATTATAATATAAGCACCTACCCCAGTATGAGTAACTGACAGGACTGTCAGATGTTTCAATTTCGATAGGACACTTACACCTTTTTCAGACAAGGAGAGGCAATAGCTCAAGTCCAAGATTTGAAGATTTGGACAGTTATCAACTATATGCAATAATAATTCATCAGTTACAAAAATACAACGAGCCAATATTAACTTCTTCAAGTGAGGTTTATCAGTAAGAATTCTCTTTGCATCTGAAAATAATACATCCTCTCATCAGAAAAAAATATATATACAGGGTGTTAAGAAAATGACGGATAAACTGTTTAGTACATTGTAGAGGACACTCAGTAGAGTACGGGAAAAATAATTAAAAAAATTCTGGTTTTCAATTTGGTGAGATAAAAAATGCCAAAGTTAACATTTTACTATCTTTGTTTTTCAGTATTTGCAAAAAATAAATGATTTTACAGATATAAAAAAGGTACTTTAATCGTTATCAATTATTAAAAAAATTGCTTAAGCTTAAGATGTATTACTGGCTTGGAAAATTTAATAAGATTTTTTTTCTTTTCTAAGATGCTGAAAAAAAAAGCATTTGGCAACAACGGTTTTGATACCTTAACTACCTACATTGTTAGAAATTAGACGAAATTACCAAATACCAGCAGTTATCATGTTAAACGTTGCCAAATTTATTGTTCAATATTTTGCTTATATCTTTTAAAATGTAGCTCTGGATTTCTTCCCGTACTTTACTGAGTGTCCCCTACAATGTACTGAAGAGTTTATCCGTTATTTTCTTAACACAACATGTTACATGCAAAGAATTAAAAAGTTCAGGAAAGAGTATTATGAGAAATCGCCGGTAACCACCGGAATCGACCTCCAATATGGCAGATGATGGCAAACAGAGACAGAACACAACTGAAAGAATATCACTTCTGCCTGTCCGCCGAACGTCCGTCACACAGCAGTCAATAAAAAATAAAAATGTGGCCGCCTAACATGGCTGCCTTCCTTCGAACTCATCACAAAGGCTAAGCAACTTTTTGGTCTTTGGTTACATGTCATAATATGAAAGATACTTATTAGACAAATCTAGAAATATTTTTATTATTTATTGTCAATTCTGTCATTGTCAAGTCACCGTCACTTCTGATAACTGTAGAATAGGTTCAACTATTATACGAGGCATAGCTCGCGAAGTTTTCTGGAACTGGATCCGTATTTCTTGTATTTGTTTACCTTTTTGGAAGCTTTGTGGTTATCTCGACAATTTGAGCCGAGATGATTATTCTAGTGAGATGACAGGAATGACACATTGCCAGGCCAGTGTAAGAGAGTAACTGACAGTTCTACTAAACATGAGAATGGCTCCACATTCTATGCATGTCCGAGAACTCGCGGTTCCGCCGTGAGCGTGTCTGGCGATAGGTCAGATGCTTCGACAGCACCTCAGGGAACTATATAAGAACAGCCGTGGCTGGAGACTAAGTCAGTCATATCTTGGATGTGAATGAACACTGAAGTATCACAGAGTAAGGAAGGCATAGAGTAGTCAGTTGTAGCCAGTGTTCACATATTGTGAACTTCTGGATGCTTTCTGATTGCGGATTTTTCATGTAGCGATATTATTTTCGTCATTTGGTCCTTTGAAATTTAAAATGTCAAAAAATTAATATTTATTTGTCAGTTTGAGAAAAATTGATCAGAGTAAAAAATTATCTTAGATCCCCTACTAAAACTTCAATTAGACAACAAGGCTGTTAATGATCTGAGGCAATTTGAGCGATTTGACAAGTCTCGGTGTTTACTTGACCTGTAATATCTGGATCAGCTGATATTGTCAATAAAGACCTAGGGAGTTTTCATTTTTGTAAACCTAAAAACAAAACTTCATGGCCTACTAGTGCGTAAATAATATGTGAACGGTGTATACGGCATCATAGGATAAAGAAAAATGTTCTATTACTAGCGTAGGATATGTGCGAACATTGTTCGCGAACGTTAGTTAACATGTTCGGCTTGGCCTGTACTCGGCTTAAGAGACACATGACATAATATTATCAAAGCTAGCTAGATTTGGCTTACCTTCAACAGATATTAGATGGTAAGTCTGAGCATAAAGCTCATGGAAATCAAAACATTTTACATGGCAATGCATCAGTGCAGTGCAGAACTTCAGGAGCTCAGATCCTTGTTTTTTATTACCGAAAGCACCAGAGTGCAGTACCGTATGTAATATGCGGTCTTTTAGGTTTGTTGGTAGGAATCTGATTTCTTCATAGTTATTGTTTGACCAGCGTGTATAGTTACGTGTAATGTAAAAAGCAAGCCTGAAAATTAAAAAAAAAAAATTTAAAACAGTATTACAATAATAATGTATTCCTTACTTGTGCACCAAACAGGTGGGCTTACTCAACCTGGACCTGGATGGTGGGCAGCCACAATCTTGTGACATTGCCGTTGCTGATAATAGGTAGGTAGGCCGTAGGAGGGTTACTGTTACTTTACTTCTATAGGTACCATAGGTACCTATGTAGGGCTTGTAATTTGTGCCCTGCCTATTATAGGATTACTTATAATAATAATTGTGGGGTGTCTCTTCTTTATTCTCTCTTTATATTTCGGTTAGATTTCTTAGCTCAACTATACCCGATGTATTATTGTATTATGTATCACTTTATCTATTGCTTATTGTATTCATTTGTATATTAACTTTTTTGTTTACCATTTGAATTTGAGAATCTACGAAGATTATTGAAAACTACTTTCTTTTTTCTTTCTTCCTTCCTAGCTTCCTAGCCTAGTTTGAAGATTGATTTTGATTTTGTTTGATTTGATTTCTGTCTGTAGGTTAGTGCGGTTATCGGTTAAGTTCTTCTTCTTCTTCTTTAGGTTTTCGGCTTTTACTTTTAGCTTATTTAGCTAGCTCATATGCGGTTAAGTTTATTTATTTATTTTTTTTTTAAAGAGGGAGCATCGGTCTTCACTATGTAGTTAAGACAAAGTCGCTCCACACCGGTAACACAGTTCTATACTGTGCCGGTAATGTGGATTTGGAGCCTCTTGCTCATACACCCAGCCTCAAGTATGCCAAATAAATAGTAGAAAGGACAGCACAAACACCCAGAGCCTTCACCGGAATCGAACTCAGTCCGCCAGGTCCAGTGATTCAGCAGACCGTCCACTGAACCCATAGAGATAGAATAGAGAGGAGCCGCTATGATCACCTAATAGTACATTAAAAAACGGCATCAGTGGGTGGAGCTTATAGGAGTAACAATATGGCGACTCGACAGGGTCAGACTTAATTTTTATTTGCAAAATTTTCATAAATAAAAATGTTTCTCACATTTCATACATATTTTTAACACGTCTTCAGATGGATATTGCAGACCTTTTGTGTTTTTCAAGTCAATAAAAGAATATAAAATATCCGGCAAATAATCATGGTCATTTTCAATTTTAGATTTAGGTACGGTCTTGTATATTGTTGATACTTACCTATGGAATGTTATTCCGGACGTTTTTTTTTATCAGTGCAGTCTCTACTACAGCAGGTACGAACTGCACAAGAAACCATCTTTGGCTTTTCAATTTAACACCAAAGATCTTAAAGACAGTCCTTAAATCAAATGAAATTAAATAAAAAGCGTTCACTTATGTCATAACATAAGTTTGACATAAAAGTGGTATCAATATGGCGGACCTGATCCCATCTGTGTCATGTCATGTCGTCTCCTCTCTATTCTATCTCTATGACTGAACCACTCGGCCACCGGTGTGCTCGATGCGGTTAAGTTAAGCCTTCAGTTTCGAAAAGACAATGACAAATGACAGTTTTATTTCAAGCAGTACTCAGAATGACAGAATTTTCAATATGACTCAGCAAAGTAGCTGCGTTCGCGTTCAGTATTTAATAATTAATGAACAACTCAACACGATACACCTGACCTGACTCTATACTGTGACGATACCCCGAACGTCGGGAACAAATTAAAGCTTGAAGCACTGACAAAAAGAATAAGCTCATTATGAAGAGAAGGGGAGCGGTACAGTTCTCATCTCTCGTGATTGAAACTACCGTGATACCTTCGACTTTTAATTATTGTTTGTTTTTGTGACTTTGGTAAAATCAAAATCTGACCCCATAAATTCTGGATGGTACAGTGGCTACTGGCTAGTGAGCGAGAACAAAAAAACTCTCTCAGGAAACAGAAGAAGAACACTTTTTTCAAGATAATCAAGATAATACATTGATGATAATGAAACAGCGCCGATAATAATTGTAGCAATAAAAAACCCACGGTCCTGCTAGTTTTTTTTTATATTTTAGGAAAAATAAACCTAACAACCACCAAACCACCTTTCCACCAGGGTCTAATCAGATTCTGGTAATCTCCATGTGAAAAAATCAACTTTTATTAAACGAAATTCGTACGTAATTAAGCGTATATATATGCATATGCGGACTACTACGGTGTAATCGGAGCTGTAGCAATGACGGTTTATCAATATCATCTCACTGTTAACATTTATTAATGTAAAAATTTGAAGTAGAAGAGTCATCAGTAATTTAATGTCACAGCGAGAAGTAGTTCATTTCTGGGTCTGTGGTAGAGTACCTTGATATAAAATTATGATAAAAAAGTATGTCAATATCCATATCCAGGTACTCTAGTCTGTGGTAGCTGGTAATGTGAAATGTCACCACAAAGCTACAAGTTCAAGTTCAATTTAAATATATCGCCAAAGGATATCCAAATCTGGCCAAATCATAAAAACACTAGAGGTTGGCTGTATGCACAAGGATGTCCAAGCCATAAAAATAGAAGAAGAAATTAAGTTTTAGGATATGAGCGGGCTAAATTAGGGAACCTGCATTACCGACACTAACGCTTTACTAGGGTAGCGCACTCACTCGTTTTACGTTTACTTAACACGGTTATGTTTGAACAGCTGGATGTCATATTTTGGCACATTTGATCACAGTAGGTATCAAGTGGAAAAATGCGAAGTTGAAAAATGAAACAAAATATTAACACGAATAGAAATCCGAGGAATCCTCTTTTCAGTGGATATTAAAAACGTTATTACGGGTTTATAGGATCTACGAAGCTGTAGACTTTAGTATTGGATATAATTTTTAACTCGGTAATAACGCCGTAGTTACTGAGAACAAGCGTCTTGTTAGAAAGACGAACGACAGTGTGGTCTTAGTACCCCTATAAGACCCTCCCATA
This sequence comes from Malachius bipustulatus, assembly GCA_910589415.1. NCBI lineage: Eukaryota > Metazoa > Arthropoda > Insecta > Coleoptera > Melyridae > Malachius > Malachius bipustulatus. The sequence continues at coordinate 32,393,635 of OU342634.1, read as the reverse complement.
CTGATCGTTAAAAATAAGATTCATCAAGATGTAATAAAACCTATCTGACAAAGTTTCAGGTATACGGAAATTCTAAGCTCCCGTATATTTTCTGCAATCATGACTGTCTGCTGATGGGGCTGCGGTGCATTTTTATCCAGAAAATCCCAGTATAGTGGATGGAATAGATATTTGAACTCTCGTGTAAATCTTATCTTGCAATGTTTGAGATTAAGGGACAACCAACATTGAAAAGTAAATAGAGACGGGTGTCTGACCAGGACCGTATCTAGGTATAATTCAAAATTTAGAAACTGTAAGAAACAACTTAACTTGATTTACATTTTTATGTACCTAATAGGCGCTTGTTTTAAAGCAGGGGATTAATTTCCCGTCATAAATCCTTGTCAGTGTAATATGTAGGTACTTAATTGACAATTTTATAAAAATTGACTAAATGCATGAAAAGCACATTTTTTCCTGAAGATAAAATAAATATTGTTGGAATACTGCCCTGCAGAAAAAGGTCTTATAGCTTTATTGCTCGGAATAATGTCTTTACGATGTTACGCTTTAATCCTCTTTGTGTCCGTAGGTACATAGCCTCTGCGGGCCTTAAAATATTCCTTCTACCGAGTATAACAGGTAAGTATTGATACAGATGACTATAATGAGTTTAAAATATTAAGAACGTTACCTTTAAAGCAACACGAACAAGTAGAAAGCCCTCGTTATATTGTTAAAACATCCTTTAAAGCTGCTAAAGTTTACCATTTTAAAAAAATACGCGGACTTCATAACAAATTATATGAATTTTTCGACAGTTGTATCAAATACACTAGATAATAATAATAAATTTGGTTGTATGTTCATGGAAAATCTGAAGTTTTTGAAGTTAAATTTGACATTCCCAATTTTTTGCGAGAATGAGAATGCGCTACCCTAGTAAGCGTCAGTGTCGGTAATACAGGTTCCCTAGGCTAAATAGCTGAAAGCTTTAAAAAAGATATCTCTTTGCCTTTCGTTTTTCTTGCGTGATTCTCACACCTGCACTTACCGCACATTCCGCACAGTAAACCATTTTTCCTATCAGACAGTCAGATACTCAAGTTAAACTAATTAAGTCTTCAAACATCAAAATAAGCTACTAAATCGCGACTACGTCATTATTACTGCCGAGTCTCATGTATCACCTGACTGATGTCACAGGCTGCGCGCTGACAACCTTGTTTTTGAACGAAGCGAAAAACCAAAAAGTCCAAAACCCAATTAACCCAAAGAAGAAGAAGAAGAAGTTCTAGGTTAGGTAAATAATTTTTTTAATTTTTGTAAAGACTGACAAAAAATATATTAATATTAAAGTTTAAAATTATATTATTTTGAACAAATAAAAATACAAGATGACTGATTATGGTGATTCTTTTTCAACCGAATCTTTGGGAAAAGGAGGCGATAAGGAGCTGCAAGAATTCTTGATGGTGGAAAAACAGAAAGCACAATTCAATGCACAGGTTAGGATAATCTTATAGACTCGCTTTAATAAAATAAAGACTGCCACAAAATTTAAAAGAATAAAGACCCTCGTAAAACTTTGGTCATGTACCTATGTAAAGTGCACGCGCAATAGATGATACATGACGATATTTCTAGTTGGTGTCACCTAAAATCCACTGTTCAATCCCTATCCTATTAATTTAATATGCCTTCCAGTAATGTATACCATGTGCAAGGTTATAGCTAGGTCTATGCTCACCTGTACTGTGAATAGCTAAATCAGGCCTAAAGAGTAATAGGAGATTCCTGTTAAGGTTAGGTAGCTGTTTCCTGGATTGTAGCTATTTCCCATGAGGCCGTGTTCCATTCAGCACGGACACAGGGAAAGCCCTAAAGTGGAACGTTCAAAGACATATACAGATCAAAGAAACAGGGAATAATGCGAAGCGGTTCAGGATTGCGGTTAGTCAGACCAATGTCATGTTACCATGTTAAAGTATATCAAATTCACTCGTCTCACATAATTTAAAGCAGTCTTTATTTAATTAATACGACCGTTTTATAATTTTACAAACTAGTTACCAATCATATTTTTAAGAAAAACGTGACCATATTTTCAGATTCACGAGTTCAACGATTTTTGCTGGGAGAAATGCATCGATAAGCCGTCAAACAAGTTGGACAGCCGGACTGAAACGTGCCTACACAACTGCGTGGACCGTTTCATAGATGTCTCTTTACTCATCACGAATCGGTTTGCTCAGCTTCTGCAGAAGAGCAGTGGTTTGTGAAAATCAGAGGAGGACCATAATAATAGTTGAAGGAAGTAAAAGTAACAGAGTTATCGAGATGTTTTTGTTGCGATACAATGTGATACATATTAAATAAATTAGCCCTTGGTTTTTTGATCAGAACTGGGAACTTTTCCTGGATTTAGTCTTATAGTGTGTATAATATACCTGCGTTGATGTGTTCTTATTTTGTCAAATGTATGAGTAATAATGTTTATTTTTGATTTATTTGTTCAACACTATAAAACTGCTAGTTGCAGGGTGCCAAAGTTTTTTGGGAAGTAGTAAATAATGGTTGAATGGATAATAAGAATTTTATGATTCACACATGTCCATAATTATGATGTCGTTTGTCTTATCTTATCGGAATTTGAATTTTGTTATCGGATTTGTCTATAATTTAATCAAGCTCCACCCCTCTCAACTCTTCATTAATTAGATATCACTGTTAAATTTTAGTAAGTCAAATTAAATGTCATTGTAATTTCTTTGTGAATACTACTAAAATTAAGGGGCGGTATTATTAAAAATAAGTTTTTACTTATACTTACTTCCAATATTTTACATAAATGCTTCTAGACTTATAAACTTATAACTAAAGTTTTATTATTAAGAGCTTTTAATTGCAATTGATGCTTATTTATTTTAAAGTCTACATAGTCTATAAGCATCAGCTTTTACAAAATGAGTATCTACTTCTATACATTAGTATGAAAATTGTGTACAGTAACTGACAGTACTAAAAAATTTCGGAGAAGCGGCAAGCGGAAAATTTTTCTTGTAACGAAAGTTCCTGCTTGCCGCTTCTCTGAAATAACTTTTTTGGAAATGTCAGTTACTGTACACAATTTTCGTACCGATGTATAGTAGATACTCATTCTAGTGGTAAAAGCTCTTAATAATTGAACTTTATAATATGTATGTAAGCATATACTTAAAAAACTTGAAGTTACTGTCTCATTACTGTCAAGGGCGTAGCAAGTATTTTTTTTAGGGGGGCCCATGCAGTGGGGCTCGGGACATTATAGCATAAGACGAAGCAGATCTTAAAAAAAGGTGAATGTAAAAAGAGAAGGAGGTCCCTCCCAAAACAGCAGCCGTTTTTTTTTATTATTCAAGGTCACTCAGTTTCCTAATATTTGAATAAATATACCTACAGGGTGATTCTTGCAACCTGAAATACATATTCACATGTCTCAAAAAGTAAGCACTCTGCGAAAAAATATTTTTTTTACAAAAGTGGTTTTGTTCGATAACACCCCTCTCCTCTTCCGAGAGAGTGGGGTTAACTTTGAAATTTTAAATTAAAACCCCCTTTTTTATTGCGAATTCGTTTTCGGCGACAAAAAAATGCGTAAGATAAGATTACCTAAAACATTTTTGCGCTATAATGTTTTTTCACCGAATACGAATTTGCAATAAAAAATAGGGGCTGATATTTAAAATTTCGCTCATTCGCAAGGGATGAGGGATGTTGAGAGGTTTTTGTGTTTAAACTAAACTAAGTTCCCCACCGAACAAAACCACTTTTTAGTTGTAGAAAACATTTTTCCGCATAGTGCTTTACTTTTTGAGATATTTGGATATTTCAGGTTATAAGGTTCACTTTGTATACTCTCATTATGAAATAAGAAATATATTATTGTTACTGTAATTTTTCCTTAAAATTCATTTTTACCTTAGCTACAAAGGTACATTTATTTTTTATCTATTGACTTACGATTTTCTTGTCATAATCATTTCACCTCGAAAAAGGGAGTTCCAATAAAACAAATAGAATCAGGCATGGGAAATGCTAGTAACAATAATAATTATAAAAAAAATAATTTTCTGATTTAAAAAATTTATTTTACAGAAATTTTAGGCCATAATAATTATGGTTTGTCTTGTGAGTGTTGTCCGGTGTGATGCCACACTGATCCTGACTATAAACGATTTGATTTAATGTGATTTAATTCGTACTAATTAGTAATTAGAATCGAATCAATTATTGTATTATAATTAATATATAAATAAATTATTATAATTGTACGAATTAAATCTCATAAAATCAAATCGTTTATAGTCAGGATCAGTGTGGAATCTCACTGGACAACACTCACTGGACAAACCATATGTAGGTACCCATTACCACCCACTGTAATACTTGAAGTAGGTAATAAAATCGCGAACCTTCCATCAAAGCAAAAAAATCAAGTTATTGCATATTTCTTCCATTTTCACGCAATTTATTGTTGTTTGCTGTTGTTTGCTGAAATTATTTTTAACAGTCTTGCCAAAACTATGTAAAGTCTTTCCAAAAAGCAATGTTATTGATCCGGTTAGTTCAGGTAATTTTTATGAAAACGACACTATAAATTTTACCTTTTTGCAGAAGTCTAGAATTATGGAAGAAATTCCCCTGTTTTTAATATCTTAAATGTAAATTTACATTAGGGGTGAATTTCCCTAATGTTGAGATTTTTTTTAAATTTAGCTTCTAAAAACTTAATTTCTTATTTTTATACATAATACAGTCTTTTGCTTTTGGTTTTCCTCTTTTGTCAATTGCTTTTCCTAATTTGTCAAATGCTTTTCTCATTTATCAAACGTCAGTGCGTGATTGTTCAATTGAGATTCCTCTTTTGTCAAATGAGATTCCTTTTATATCAGATGCTTTTCCAATGTTTATATTACTGTCACTATACGTAAATGGGAAAAGCAATTGACATAAAGTGAAACTGATTTGACATAAAAGGAAATTGATTGATAAATCAATGACTACAATCGTTGATAGATAGAAAAATAAGAAAATCATTTGACAAATAAGGGAAAGCAATTGACAAAAGAGGAAAACCAAAAGCAAAAGACTTACCTACCTAAGTTCTGTTAAGTTGTGGTGTGGTTGCTGGTGGCTGCTGTACCTACGTTGTATTATTATACGTCCCATGCATGGGATTGAGATGGAAGAGAGAAATAGGCATTTCTGGTTTGTAAAACTCGTTACAGTGTTGCTAAACTTAGCACAAAAACTCTGAGGTCAGGTTAATTATTAATTTTCATGCAAACTTTTTTGAGATATTATTCCCTAATACCAGTGAAACCTTCCTTATGAAATGTAAAAAAATAAAAGTTAAATCAACATTATTTATTGAGGAGATAAAAAACTATCTAGTACACTTTATTCATAATAATAATAATAATAATAAATATTCAGACATTAATATATTTAAAGCCAATGAAGTCTTCCAAGGTTACATCTCGGCACAGTACTGCCTTAGGTGATCTAAAGAGCAGGGCTTGAAGCAGCACTCATCTGTAATCTGTCTTCGCCATCTATAAGGAATTATCTGGTTCGCATCCTCCTTTGAGATGAATGGATATTGGGCCTGTTCCTGGGTTTTTTCATCCTGGTCTTCGTATCCGTAATTGAGAATGTCACTCACTAGAAGAGAATTATTTCATTAAATGTTTCAGCTAAAGAAAAATTTACAATAAGAAATCTGGCAAAAAGCCTTTCAGACGCACGTTTATAAAGTGACCTTTAAGAGATTTAAAGGTTCTCTCTTGTTATATTTATTTTCTAATAAAAAGATAGGAGGGAAATTGGAGCAGAATAAGTAATTCTCCTACAAGTTTTAACCAGAACTCCCTCTAACTTTCTTCTGTGATTCCCCAGCTCGCTAGCCCAAACAAAGCTTGGGCTAGAATTATTGGATTTAGTTAGCCTCGTTTTCTTATTATCTCTACAACTTGCTTTATTTTTTTTGGAGAATTGCACCCTTTGCTTGACAGTCCCCCCAGTTCAACCTAGCCGACCCTATTTTTTTGAGAATTTTTTTCCTTGACGATGCCCCCTACAGTCGTGATAATTTATGCAGATGGACACGGTAAGCAGGTTTTATAGTCTTCTGAACGTTTTATAAGTTCTGTTATTGAAAGCCTCTACTGCCAATTCTGATAGTACCTACGTAATTTTCCAAGAGACCCTACCGGACGCCCCTTTATTTTTTTTTTTTTGAGAATGATCTATCCTTAGCTTGACGATTGTACCGGACCATATGACCTCTATACAAAAACAACCTCTGTAAGTAAAATCGCGGTCGATAAATTTTAATCAGGAAATTGGCCAAAATTGCTCATTTTGTAAATACTTATTGTTATTTGTAACTCTCAGCTAAGGCTGCTCAAGTGGTCTGAGAAAATGGAGCAATCAATCGTGAGATATTTGGCGCGTCAACTGCCCAAGAGACTTAACTGACCAGAACGTTTAGGGTTAAGTTCTAGACGTTTATACATGATGGTTCTCCTACTCAGAGAGGCAAGCAACAAAGAATATCTGAAAGCTTTAAAAAAAAAAACAAGAGACCAAGAAGCATTCCAGAATTTCCAGGGGTTTTGATTAGAGTGAACAATGCGATGAATTAACACGTCCATCAAGCAATTAAATTTACATGATCAATTTCATCTCTGATCAGTAATTTGTTTCTTTTCCATAGCTTGTACTTGATCAGTAATTTTACAAACGTCAAAGCACGTTCGAATTAGCTTATATTATCTTTAAATTTTTTTATAAGCTATCGATCAAAAACTTTCACAAAAGAGCGAGTGACTATTGAAACGAAACACCATAAAAGTGACCCTATTCTTAGAGCTTCAGTCTATGTTGGGCTCTTATTTTAGATCTTCCGCCTATTTGGTCTCTTCATGGCGGGTCTTGGGCAAAAAAGGAAATTGGTTTTGGAATGAAATGCAGATTTAAAATACCTTCTGAAGCAATCTTTGACACATTTCGACCAACAATATTAACAATAAACATCAATTAAAACTGAACCATCATCTCTGGCAAATAATTTTGAAAATTTTGACATTAGGGGTACTTACAAGACTTCTTGGATGGAGTGTTATATCGGCCTTGACAAACCCATGACATGGTATCCACTAGACGTTTTCCACAGTACTGTTTATCTCTCTTGAACATGTGAAAATATGGACTAGCTGTTACATATAAAATGCTCAAAGAAAAAAGGAGAATTATCAGTCTACTGTCCATCTGAAAGCATTAAAAATTTGTATATTAAGTACATGTTAGTACAAGTTTACATTTTACATCGCGCATTCAATGTAAAAAAGCAGCAAGTGACCTAAATGATTAATAATAATTATTACTTCAAAAGTTTTGCAATAAAAAAATTAACACCAACTTACCATTGTTCTTGTTCAAATCCCCTAATAAGACTGCCCGTTCTGGAAGAAACAGCTCCGTTTTATACCCCTCTATGACGTTTTCATGGCAAATGAGGTCGAATAGTTTTCCAAACCTATTATGCAAATGATCCATCCTTCTTATAGTTCGCTTCCCTTTCTTCTCGTACAGACGACTGAACACTACCTACTCCCTCGTTCAAAGCTTTCACATGCGATAAGGTGAAGGAATCTTTGGGTTGTAAAATGCTCGTCGCATAATTAATTTCCGATTATAAATTACCATTAATTACTGATTTTAAAATGGGGTTAGAACAATGATTTGCGCAAGAAGCGACAGGGTGTTGCGGGTAATTTTAAATTTAACTATTTACAGAATAATTAACAGGAATTGTTTTTTTTTTACCTTTATTACACCCCCCCCCCCCCAAAAGTCTTTGCCATCTGAATTGGATAAGATTGTTTTTATTTTTGATGCGAATTTAAACCCCTACAATTGACCCTTATAGAGGGTGAAAGTTCTCAGCCTAACAATGAAAGACTGCGATTTTCAGTTGAAAGATTATTTTACTATTTTACTATTTTTCTCCAACATCTTCCCGGAAGTGAAAGTCTAGACGGCTGTGATAATATTCATCTACGGCTTTCTCAACTTCTTCATTGGATACGAAGCGCGGCCTAGAAACAAATTTCAAGTTTGGAGACAGATGAAACCGCAGTTTTCCTATCGCTGCGCCGAGCTTTCGCATCCCCTAATTCTTTGTGCCAATATGTTTCGCACCCGTTGATGGTGTCCGGTGTGGTGATGGTTTTTGGCCGTCTTTCACGCGGGTCAACTTCGAAGGACGCGCGATCACGTTTAAATTCAGGTGTCCACTTTTTAACGGTTGGTATAGAAGGAAGTAGAGTTCCCGTAAACTTCTGTCAATTTCGGATGAATTTCTTTAGGGGTTAATCCATCCAAAACGAAGAATTTTATGAATTAACGCACCATATTCATGGTTCCATTTTAACTAAAAACACGCTAGATGCCTACTGCAAAAAATCCGTGTAAGCAAACTACTTGACAGAACAAGTTGAAACTTGTCATAGGGACTAATAACATGTGCACCCAGACAGGAAACAGACATTTTTGCTGATCGGAACTCCAGCAGCTCTATGTTAGGCTGCATTTATGTCTCGCTGGACAAAAGTCTTTACCCATTTGGGTGCGGCGATGGGCTTATCTCTCTGACCCCTTCTCCATATGATCCCGCCATATGAAAGAAAGGCGGTCCTGGGTCAGGTCCTCAATAAATCGGGGACTATTGTCGATGTAGAGGTCTTAGCGCTCAGCGGCATCGCTGCGGATTTGTTTCGACAGGTAAATGGAAATCCAGATGCGGATCTGCAATTCACGTGCATCCTCTCTCTCCCCAACGGGCAGGTAGGGGTATCTCTTTTTGTTTTGTATGGATAGAAGACGAAGAAGTAGGGTTTTCCGTATGGATGCCGCTTCGTTGGGTTTAGTGTATTGACTAAACCCATATTTAACAATATGGGCTTAGTTTTAGTGGGTTCAAAGCGGCGGTCATTTGAACTTTAATAAAAATTACAATTTTTTGAACACCTGTGTATAGGCAAAATTTTACAAAACTTACAAATCAGATCAAGAGAAGAAGAAGAACGCATCCCAAACTATTGACTTGTGATTTGCGTTTTTGTCGTTATACCAATGTTGTCTACCATACCAGTGGCGTAGGTATAAAATTGATCAAAACATTTTTACATTACTTTATTACGTGATTGATGAGCAAGAAGGTTTTTTTTGTTTATGCCCTTTCCTGTGATGGGATGGGATGGGAGGTAAATGGGGGGGGGGGGGGCAAGAATAATGGGTTTTAACTTGTTTGAAATAATTACAAACTGTATAAAAAATAATTTATTAATAAACAAATATTTTTCTACATTAATCAGAAAAAATATATTTGCATTAATATAATCCTAGACATAATTCTAATGTTGCTATCACAGAAGAATATTTTCTTCTAGTTGATCATAAATAATAACAACCTATAAATTGGACTTTGAGTAATTTTATCGTCAATTCTGATTTTATTTTTTTCCTAAATTACATCCTATCTTGTGTCATAAATTATACAAGGTGTCCTAGTTGGAAATAGTTTTAAATACGTATAGTTTACTTATATCCCATAATTTCTCCAAGATAGTAAGAAAAGTACAAAAATAAACTTCATCTTCTACTTTTTAATGACTGTTAACAAATAATGGACGTATTTTCTAAGCACTAATGGGGAAAATGATCTTCTTATAGTTAAACAGACATGACAATAGTCATAGACAAATAGTCATAGAGATATTTGGGAGTTTTTGTTTTCCAGTAGCCTTTCGATCACCAGCTATTTTCGCTAGTTTTTATATTTGACATAGCTGCTAGCACCTGTCACGTATGTTACTTTTTTTTCTCACCCACAAAGCGCTGATGACGGCGGCTTAAAAAAAATCTCGAAAAAATTGTCGCTAAAATATTGAAACTCTCAAAAATGAACCCAAAAACTACTTTCCCATTCAAAATGTCTGCGTTTAAGAGTGTTTCTACAATCATTGAACACGCCAAAGACACAGAAGAACAAGTTTATAAAAACGTGCCTGAAAAAGTTTTAGGTAGGTAGGTACCTATAATGATTTAGAAAATCTCGTTTTTGGCAAATGTTCGGAAACAGGCATGCAGTCGTTAAAAAATTCCCTGTAGAAGAGTTACAAGCTAAAGAAAAATTGTTTAAAAACATCCTCCATTTCCTTCTTCCTCTATCACTTAAAAAAAATCGTGAAACGAGTTTAACTTTTCCCCTTCTCACATGACTTTTTAAATACTAGTTTTTCGGAATTCAACAGCCGTGAACAAGGATACGTATATCCTCTCGAGCAGCCAAAGAAAAAATCGTCCATATTCAGCCGTTTTCAATAAAATAGCGTCTATGACCACCAAGGGCTTTAAAAAATCGCACAAACGCCAATTTTTACTAGCAGCAAGATCACGAATCGAATGAACTTTACAAAGAAGGTTTTCAAAGAACCTCGAAGATTAGTAAAAACTGGGCTAGGGATATGGTAAATAGCAGAGAATTAACCCTGATGATTTATGCCATAATGAACATATTGAAAAAATTGGACGGACCTGAGATTGATCCTGCGGAATACCATACCACTTCGAGATCTGTTCTATTTGTTGATCGTACGCCGATCTGTACAAAATAATAAAAGTCGGGAAATTTCACATTAAGATAAATAATTAACCTTCCTCACCTGATTCAAAAGATAGGTGTTACCAGAGAGACTTTCTAATCTTTAGGAAAATATGCATGGAGATCGAAAAGCTTTACTATACTTGTTACAGATTTCTCAGTGTATTAGGTACTTAAGAGTCTTATGTATACTTTTATGTAGGACACGGTGCATAAAAAACAACATATAAGAATAAGAAGTATGCATATGAAAAAGTATTGCGCTGTATATTATAGGTATTCTTATATTATTAATTTATTTGGAAATTTGGAGTAAGTAATATCAGAAGTTGATATTGTATAAAAATAAAAAATATAAACTTTAACCTTGACCTAGTTTGAAATATGTGTCAATTGTTATGACCATGTATACCTATGTTATAGAAACAATAATAATTATTGTTACATAAGATCATTTAGGCTATACATGAAACATGCAAGTTTTCATTTATGTACCTACGTGTGAAAAATTACAAAAAAGTTATTCTTGAGCTTATTTTAAGGAAGGTAGGTATGTAGGTATCGCTGTCTATTATCTTCAATTTTTTTTAGTTCAATATTGTTGTATTTAATACAAAAATTTCATGTTACATGAAATATTAAAACCAATCTTTATAATTTTTGAAGAGAGAAAAAAATGAAACAGTAATTTTCTCGAAAATGTGTTTGCACGAATTGCTGCGATTGAAGCAATAAGAGTAGATATAAATAAAAATCTGGGTATTTTCTGAAAATCTGGATAATCTACTTTAATCAACATTTTTCCTTTACTTAAGTAATTAAAGATAAGCTGAAAATGATTAAATTTCTTTTCACTTTACATGCCAATTTTTTCTTGCAAAAATTAGGCCGTAAGACTTAATTTCCCTATCGAATCTTCTATAGAGTCTGTTCGAGTTCTAGATACCTTTCGCTATAGGGTTGATCCTGGAAGATTGACAAGATTCAAGATTGACTAAGCTCAGAAACAAAAATGGACAAAAAAAAGGGCAAAGAAAAAGATTTTCCTCTAGTTTCTAGTATTTTTTATTTAGATTCCTCGTGGTGGGTTAAACAGATGAAATTTGTATAGAATTAGTTATCCAACTCGCTTCTTCGTCTCAAAAAAAATAACATATGAGAAAGATAGTTGACTAAGTGAATTTTTGTGGACTGAAAATATACACTTTTTAGAAAATGGAAAGAAGGAACTTTCGGTTTCTTCGCACTTATTTAGTCTCTTCATCAAAAACATGTTTTGGGTGTAATAAATATTTTAATAATAGGGGATAAGAAAATACCATTTTTGCAAATGTAATAAACATTTCTAGTTAATTTTTTCATATCCAGCATAGGCCTTTTTCATTCTAAAGAAACCTATTTTGAAAATTTTTGAGAAAGCATTGTTTAAGTCAATCTTATTACTGTTAGTGGGCTGGTTTCTTCATTTCTAAAGGGGTTTCTTTCTTTGAAAGTCTAAATTTTGGAAAAAATCTTTAATAAGTAAGTATAGGTAGGTACGCAGGTTCATTTAACTGACCATACTGAAATATACAGGGTGAGTTTTTTTTCAATGTTTAGAACTGGAATCTCGTAAACTACTGCAGTTAGAAAAGGTTAAAAGGGAAAAAAGGCAGTTTTATGAGTTAAATTCGAAGCAACTTTTGTTCTTTTGAAAATCTTCCCGGGGTCCTAATACATATTTGGCATACACTAAACTCCGCGAATTTCTTTATACTGAGATAGCACTCTTAATATTGGGATTGGAGAATAATCGCAAAGAAAAAGGTTTTAGACGATTTTATGACCAATAAGAGACGTGTATTTTAAAAAGCAATTTTTAAAGGTAAAAACCGTCATAACTTCTTTATTTTCAGTAAAAACCATTTCGAGTTTTATATCATTGTATTTGGAAAGAAAATACCTATTTTCTTTAACCAACATAAAAATACGCAAGTTTATGTCATAACTGGAAAATGACACGACAAATTAAATTTTTTAGCGCCCTTTTATTGGTTATAAAATCGTCTAAAACCTTTTTCTTCATGACTTTTCTTCAATTCCAATAAAAAGATCTTAGTATAAAGAAATTCGCAAATTTAGTGTGTGTGAAATATGTTGGAGCCCAGGAAGATTAAAAAAAAGTTGCTTCGAATTTAACTCATAAAACTGCACTTTTTTAACCGTTCCTCTAACTACAGTAGCTTAGCTTACAAGATTCCTGTAATAAACATTGAAAAAACTCACTTGTATAATTTTTGGAAATGTAATGAATGCCCTTCTCCAATCGGTTTTACGTACTTAAATATTATTTCGTTCTCAAAAAACGGCAATCTTAGTAAACGTTTACTTTTTTCGTGCAATTTAACGCAGAAAAATTCTTAAATAGAATTTTATTTTGTTAAATATAATAATTTATCTTTGCCTCTTGTGTGAATTTCTCTATTTAATTAAAAAATATTTTTTAGCTGTTACCATAGCAATAATGAAAATGAGGGCAAATATTTGACATTGACAGTTTACCCGATGATGTTATCCTTAGCAAGACTATACTTTTTATTAAGTAGGCTTATCCAGGTTTGATAAAAAAAGAAACGAGTTTCACCTAAATAGTACACTACGATTTTTTTCTACTTGAAAAAAAATAAGCTCAAGAAGTTTGGATTTTTCAAAGTAATATTTATAAAATATTTAGAGTACATCTTTTTGGTCAAAAATAATTATCAAAAAAACGCAGGTCCTTGTTTAATTCTAATTTTTTATATTTTGACACATCGATTCCGATAAAACATTTTATAAAAATGTTTCAATAATAATAATAATTATTTCCTAGACGATTCTTTTACCTATAGCTTAACATTAATTTTCACTATTAGATTAATATCACAAACGTCAATTTTTCCCGAAATCGCAAGACATTTTAGATACACAACGAAATAGAAAGAAGTCCTTAATAAAACTACTCGCACTAATTATCACAATAAATGAGAGATTATACAATAGAGATACAAAAATAGCTGTGGCAGATTTGACGAGATTCATCTTCTTTTCCTTCCTCCACAATAAGTCGCTAACTCTTCCCGGCTGCAGGGCTTTTCACAGCATTCGTTGAACACACCGCGTGGTTTTCTTCTCCGGCTGGATATCACTTGCTTCGCGCTCTCCTTACTTTTGAAAGGATACTCCAAGTTGGCGTTCTGATTTGCAGCTCTGCGACTCCTGCTTCGAGTCATATACGCTGTAAAAAATAGTTTATGAATAGATGAAAAAAGACAATAAAAAATAATGAAATCATATCGTGAATAAACGAGGGGATAAAAATTAAAAAAAAACGTGTTGCACCCCTTCAAACTTCACCTCGTATCGGTGTGCAAACAGCTTGGTGCATTTGGTTCAAACTACAAATTCAAAGGAAAGTTCAGGATATTTTCAGTAGATCCAGGATAACTACAATCTTCTATTATAAAAGTTAACATTTTTTTTTGGAAAGTTGGTACCTATCTATAAATACTTATTATATTCTAAGAAATGTCATAATATGATTACAACACACTCGTTAGAAATGTTATTCATATTTTAGCAGATATTCACAAAGCTGATTAATAAATGTTTATTTTTTTTTAACTTGGGAATATTTCTTTATACGAAGTGTTTCCACGTCCAGAGTGTAGTATAATATTTTTAAACAATTCAATTGCGTAATTTATTATTGTGGTTACAATGGATTGGCAAATATTTCAATACAACATAATGTAGGTATAATAATTTTGAGCATAAATAACCAGATCTGCAGGACTTAATAATCTCGATCTGTATGTATTATTTATTAATTAACATACCTATGGGATAAAGAGGAGTGGTGCGATGATGGATCCCTAAGGTAGAAGGGTGTCTACCTCAATGGGTACACCATTCAGTTGGAGCTACCTTTACCCGAAACCCTCTGTTCATCAATAGGATAGGAGGTTACGCTTTTTCAAATATTTTTGTATTTTTTTTTTCAAAAATTTTGTCTTAAAAATAATTAAATTAAAATAAAAAAAGAAATTTATATTTAGGCAAGAAAAAATAATTAAAAAAAGTACAAAAACTTTTTCACCTCTAATATTCATTTCTAGTTTTAGAAGACGGTAGGTATTTTTGATAGTTTTTGGTTCACTTACGCATTAAGGTTTATTAACTCGTTCTAGCACCTATTTGAAAGCTTACGTTATATAGGTAACGTCACGCTATTTTTAGTAGGAGTAATAGCGAAGAAATCGATCTTACTCTCAAACAACTCTATCCTAAGGGAGAGGGTTAAAATCGATGAACTATAAAACTTCATCATGGGTGGATACACACATAAAAATAATTATTTGAAATAAGTAAATAAGTTTTTATTCAAGTATATCGAATCTTTGTATATAAGCAAAACTTTCATTTTCTTAAAAGAAGTTAATAATTTGCTTGGGATTGAATGTTTGTACGAAGTAATGTGATCTTGAAGAAAATAATTAAATAATTTAGTTCAAGTATATCAAAGTGTTGGATTGAATTTTTCGTACCCTTGAAATAATTAATTCACTAATTTGGTTCAAGTATATCATAGTGTTGGATTTAATTTTCCGTACTCTTGAAATAATGAATCCAGTAACTTCGTTCAAGTATATTAATGTTTTAGGTTGAATGTTTCATATATACCCTTGAAATAATAAATTCACTGAACTTGGTTCAAGTATACCAAAGTGTTAGGTAGAATGTTTTATACCCTTGAAAATAATTAATTCACTAAACTTGGTTCAAGTATATTAAAGTGTTAGGGTGACTTTTTCGTACCCTTGGAAGAATAATAGCAAATGATACATTCAAAGAAAGTTACTATTTCTTTTGAATTAAAGACTTTAAAGTAAATATTTGATATGTTCAAAACTGTTATTTAAAATTTCAAAATACAGTCTAGTCTTTAAATAAAAAATACTTAAAGCAAGAAAATCCGCTATTCAATAATTTAAGGAAATTATATTATTATTAACTACTGCATAAAAAAATAAAATTTATTTTATTATCAAGAATTATTGTTAATATAGGTGTTTAAAAGTAGTAATAAGCAATTACATTAGGTGGAATGTGGAGTTATACAAAGAAATATACGAGTATAGTTTTGGAAAATTTGTTTTATTTTCTAAGTTAGGTCTTATTTTTATAACGTAAAAAAATAAATACATATATGCAATAACAAAACAAATAACAAATTATAAATAAGACAGTGAAATACTGAAAATTTCAAAATAACAAGAAAAAAACAGATTTGACCTAGTTATACTTATAGTGTGTCTACGTAAGTTGGAGTCATAATATGAAAAACTTTTTTATTACCCATTTTAGGAAATATAGTTATTTTTTCCATAAAAAGTTGTCCATGGTCTGAAACCTAAAACGTAATAGTCAGATATCAGATTTTTACAGTTGTATACGAGGTTTGTCCAAGAACACGAATCTTGCCAAAGAGCAAAGTAAATTTATTTTTGACAATATCAAAAATTGTTACTTTAAAAAGTTGATCAAGTTGATCAGAATCTGAAACAACATTCAAAATTTGAATTCATCAAGGAAAAGTTTCAAGTAAAAAATCGACTTATCAGTCACGTCGTGTTTTAGTTTTTATCCTGTTAATTTTTTATTTACTCAAGGTTGTAACTGGATATTTGAATGTTGTTTTCAAATCTGATCAACGTTTTTCAATATTTTTTAATTTTGTCAAAAATAAAGCCTACTTTACTCTTTGGTAAAATTTATATTCCATATTAATTCCATTATTCCATAATTAATTCCATATAAAAAAAGTATTCCATATGACTCCAACTTATGTAGCTTACTTACTGTAGATAATATATTACATATATCACATCAAACTTAACCATTATTCTTAATTTTCTTCAGTTTTCAACGCAAAAGAAGTTCTATAAAAAATATGCCACATGGAACAAAATATCTATACAGTGAGTTTCCTTTTCAATACATGGCAACAGTCTAGTGAATACCCTTATAGGTATCATCAGTATGGTCTAAATACTACATGAAAATTATCAGCATTTTATATGACCTATTCGTATCTTCCTCAAAAGTTTTCATAAAAACGTTTGAGTACAACTACTTATTATAATATATTTTTTATTTATTGAAACAAACCTGCTTGATCGTTTCATAAAATTTTGCACTAAACTTTATCCTTTTCCCAACACTTGGTATTAATTCCCTGATTAATTCTGGCGTCAGTAAGTGCATGTTTTCAATTGTAATATCATTACCTGCAACATTTTTGTTCAATACCTATAATACTTAACTAATTTAACAAGTACGGCAGTACAATATTTATTAAATATTTCACTGAATAGAGTTTCACGTTTCTTTAAACGCAGCTACCAGGTCTTCACCGTCCCAGTCTTTTAGAAGATCTTCCATTATTTATTAACGAATTAACGAAGTATAGTTATTCGTTTTAAAAGAAAAATTAGCACAAGCAAGCACAAGCACGCACTTCCAAATTGGAATGATGGCCGCGAACAGGCGGAAACCGACAAGGCCTAGCAGGATCTCTAACGTTACACGTATGCGAGAAAAAACGGCGTCACTATACAGTTGAGTAAATCACCGACTTCAATGAAAGGAATTGAATACTTGAATCGAACCAGCCAAATATTTAATCAGAAATACAATACCAAGAACATTACGGTCTTGAATCATACCAATATATTCTCGGCTGAAATATAATTTACTTGAGTAAAACTTATGGGCTTCTTGAAAACAAGAATTTATAACGATCATTTTAACATTATGGTAGTCTTCAAGCAAATTTTTAAATGCTTATTTCAAGTTAAATTTCTTGCAAAAAGTAAAATGTTCAATTAAATATTATTCTTACTTGAAATATAACATAGTTTTGTGATGAATATGACATTCCTTAACGGAAATAGTTTTTCCTTATTTCAAGTAGTTATTTTCAAAACTATTGAAATACTGCATTCGAATAAATCTTTTTATGTGTGTAGGTAAGACATGCAGGTTGGAAAGTTCAAAGTTCACGTTATTAAATGATAGTTTGATTACAGTCTTTTTCTATTGGTTTTCCTCTTTTGTCAATTGCTTTTCCTCATTTGTCAAATGAGTTTCCCATTTATATTAAACGTCAGTTTGATTTTTCAATTGAAATTCCTCTTTTGTCAAATGAGATTCCTTTTTTATCAAATGCTTTTCCAATATTATGATACTGTCACTGCACGTAAATAGGAAAAGCAATTGACATAAAGTGAAACTGATTTGATAAAAGGAAAATTGATTGATAAATCAATGACTACAATCGTTGATAGATAGAAAAATAAGAAACTCATTTGACAAATAAGGAAAAGCAATTGACAAAAGAGGAAAACCAAAAGCAAAAGACTGTAATTAATATATATCTGTACTAATGAAAATCTATTTTTCGCTTTTGAGGAGGCATTAACGAATGACAGTGAAAAACCAACTCACCATCAGTATTTCTATAAAGAGTGTTATAAGTCCCACTGCACACTACCGAAAGAGTTCTTGATAAGTTGTCCCCGCAGTATCTTCTCTTATTTGACGCACCTTGTATGGATTTTGAGACTCCGTCCAGGTAGGCGTCGTGGGAACATGAAGCCATTCCAATAAATACCGCTCCGAATAGTAAAAGGACATACTGGAACTCCATCTGGAAAAATAATTACGTTATAGCTGTTTATTTATCTACCTACATGTCGTGTATTATAAGAGCAATTTAATATGTTTCTATTAGCTATCGTACTAATAAAAAAAATTTTACATAAATTTCCGCATCCCCAAAGTTTTACGCCTCGGTAAGGTGTCCGGAATACTTGAAATGTCTGTTTGACTATTATAGTTACGTTCCAGTTTGCTTTATTATGGTAAATAGTTTACTATTTATAGCAGGGGCAGAAGGTACTATACAATGTGAGAGCAAATATCTCGTCTAAAACTTGTTGGAATTTTATCTGAAATCTTGGAATGTGTTTGTCAAAATTTTCGTAGAACAATTTTCCTCCACCGCCTGATACTAGCTGAATGTGATTGTACATAAATTAGCTTAGGTCAAGTTGCTTCGCGTCAAATTCACCTCTAAAAACGTGTCAAAAATTGAGTGTTCTGATGATTTGTCAACATTTTTCTTCCTCCAAGGGGCCTAAATGGAAATCTGCCTTAGTTAGCTCAAGTTAGATGCCTTTAGATTGAGACAATTGCTTCTAAAACTAAGATGGTGCAGCTTAAACGAAGTCTGGAATTTCGATCGGAATTCGCAATCATGATTTACCAAAATTTTCTCAAACAATTACTTAATTAGCACACCTACCCTCAAGTAAAGATTGACTTCGAAAACTTGACTGGTAAAGAATTAGACAATTTGTTTTTTCTGAACTAGGAAAATTTGGGCTCTTGTAATGAGAAAGATAACGTCATAGTCAGAATAGATCGATTTTCAAGGAACAAATGCAAGAAATTCTTTCATTTCAAGTTCGACAAAAAATTCTTTATATATAAAAGTAGATAATCGTGAAAGTATAAAAAAAATGCGAAAGTTATAAAAAAAATGTTGACTAGAAAGTAATACATACAAACATTACAAATTCCTCACGACCCAGTCAAAATACATTGATCTTCAAGCCACCAACTTCTTTCAATTCAAGATCCACTCCAATAAATTATCTGCTAAGAAAAGGAGACTGCAACAACATTTTTCAAAAAATTTGATCATATTTTCTTATCAATTGGAATAATTTCGATTCCTGCATTGGAAAAGACCACGTCAAAATCAGCAAAATCTGTTTTACATTATCACCCTACTCATAATGATCGATCTTCAAAGCACGAAAGCAAAGACTTCTCCCAATTCAAGATCGACTCCATCTTTCGGTAGAAAAAAAACACCGCAAAAAGGCCTTAAAAATTAGACGATCGTGTGCTTTCTCTCAATTTGATTAATTTGGGATCCTGAATTTGACAAAGAAATCGAAAACTAGCAAAAATGTGTCCAAGAATTAATTTTTCCCATTAAATAATAACAAAAAAAATTGATCAAGGCTGTTTGATAAATCTACAATAAAATACATGTTTAAAAAAAATCGTTTATTTTTGGATTTTCTGTATTCTTTTGATCAGACTTAGAAAATTGGCACGACCCAGTTAATGTGAAGCCATCTTTATAGCACCAACACAATATTTCCCCCAATGCAAGATCGATTTCGTCAGATCGATTGCCAGAAAGTGCATCAAAATAAACACGTCTCAAAAAACTAGAGAATCTTCTTTTTATTTTAATAAATAAAAGAACAAATTTGGGTTCCTTCCTGTATTGAAAAGAACAATAAAAAATGTTCAAAATGGAGCCTAAGAGCAATTTTGATTAATCTTCAAGTCACCAACGCAGCAGTTCCTCCAATTCAAAATCAACTTCGTTAAGTTCGCTTTTTAAAAAGTGCACCATAAGAACGTCTCCAAAAAATGGGAGAATCTTCATCTTTATTGAAAATTATACCAAATTTTGGGATGAGATAAAAGGATGAGATCAAAAAAGGACGAGATAATTGGAAAAATATGGGCTATGAAGTATTTGTCTTCTTGAGCGATCTTCAAATAACCAACGCAACAGTTTCCCCAATAGTTTCCCCAATACAAGAACAACAATAATTACAATGTAACGTTGGCTGTTTAAAGAGTGCACCATATCTGAACTATATGAACATCTTCAAAAAATGTGAGATTCTTCAGCTTTCTAAAAAATTATATCAAATTTAGTTTCAGATTTAGGGAAATGAATGAGACAATCAGACAAATATGGGCAAAGTATTTGTCTTGAGCGATCTTCAAATCACCAACGCCAATCAAGGTCGACTTCGTAAAAAGTTTAAAAAGAGTAGGTACAAAAAGAATGAAAGAGTGAAGTCACGATAAGGACACCTTAAAAAAGGGAGAATATTTTGCTTTTTTGAAACTAGAACAATTTGGGTTCTTCATTGAGGAAAACAATGAAAAAATGGGCAAAATGTGGGCTATACCAGACGACATAAAATTATTCAGCTCAAGCACGACGCAAGTCCAAATGAATAGTCCTCACTACCGCATCATCCATGGTACCCTCCCAATTGTAAAAAAAGCCAAGTACCTTTTTAGTTGTCTAAGTGACGTCTGATTAAAACTCATTCCAATGTAATGGATTGTTTTTATGCACCCGTAATATAGAACGAGCGACTTCAGGCACATACCAAATGCACAAGACACTGCTTACAAATAAACTGACATAATATGTGGAGACCCCGCTGGCCTTTACAAACACGTTCCGCGCGTTCGGCGCCCTCCACAATCTTACTTAACTCCGATTTAGAATTTATTGACTCTTAGCTACGCAAACCAGGCTCGAATTAATTAGATAAGCGTGCACTAATTAAAATTTTATGTTTAATTATAGTTGAGATAAGACCATTCCGCGTTTTACGTTCTCTATGCAAATATTGCCATAATATGAAGGTTTGTGAATGACTTTATTATTATTGTTGCCTAAAATGTAATTAATTAGTAGAAGTCTGTTGAAACACCAGCACCTCCTATTTAGATAAAAAAATCGGTAAATAATAAATTAAAAAAAATCGAAAAATGAGCGATCAAATTTTCGAAGAATAGTAGATGGAATCTTGTTTACTGCGTCTTTGCATGCACTCTGATATAATGCATAAATAGTTGGCTGTATGCGTGATGTCATGATCAGCATTAAATTCCGCTTATTCTACGTTTATTGAGATTAAAATTCCATTTAATTGTTATTTATTTAATTGAAAAAATTCTTTCAGCTTCGTTTATTTCGAGTTGAAAACACGAACGTTATTTAGGGATTTTGGGGGAACTTTTTTTCACTGTTTTTCCTTACAAGAAGCATTTTGAAACGAAAAACGAAAATAAAATTCTTGCGAGGTAACTCTCCAATAAAAATTAGCTCCCCATTAAATCTGGCTACATTAAAAAGTAAATAAATAAATTAGAAGATATTGATGTTGGAGTGCGTGTTGCGTGAAAGAAGAAACTTTTTATTTCCCTTTTTACACAAGCGGGGACATGAAAATTAAAGCAAAAAATTGAGGTTTTCTGAGCTTTAAAACTGTTGAGTCTTTTGCGAAGTACATTTTAGATTAAAGATTGAGATAGAGTTAAGTGCTGATGTCTCCAGAGCAAATCGATCTGTTACTCATTAAATTACACCTTCTGTGTATCTCTGACCTAAATTTTCAGTTCCTAATAACGGATGTAACCGTAGATATGTTTTTGTGCTTTGAGCTCCGGAGATTGCTGTTATTTTTAAAAAGTAAGGGGAATTTTATACACAATTGTTTGTAAATTGACATTTAAAGAAACGATGATAAGGGGGAGACATTATTTGTAGTCTCTTAAAACCATAAAGCGCACCAATACCAATACTGATAATTGATAACAAATAAATGCCCCATAATAAACATAAAAAAACCCGATTAAGCATCCAGACTCAAGTAATAAGACTGGTGTTGGTGTTGGTGTTGGTGTTATTATTGTCTCTTACAGATAATTTTGATATGTACATAAAAAGATCACTATCCTACAGATTGTTACACATAATTATTGTTATGTTATTTTCAGTTTGTATGTATTTCATGTACATATTGTGCACCTAGATTAAATTACTGATTATCTATATCTTATTATGTGCTTGACAATTTATAAACAATTATAATGAGTACACAATATACATTACAATGTATCAGGGTCGTTGGTTTCTCAATATTTTTTCTAATTATAGTCGCAGAAAAATTCGGCAGTTTTCTGTGCCAATCTAATTGAGAATTCCAAAATTAAATGCAAACTAATTTTCTCTCTTCTTGAAAATTGAGTTTTCTTTCACATCAAAAAATTACCACCATCACCACTTCAAGAGCGATCGTTCATTCCAGTTTTATAGGTGAAATATCCATTTAAACCTCAAACCAAGATACAAATGTAACATGAATTCTAACGTCACAACATCCGCGATCCGCGGTTGCTCATAGCAGCGAAAGATGAACTGATGACCGTGGTACGGTGCGAAACTAAAAAATTATAGGTATGTACTATTAGGTATTATAGGGCGACTGATCATACGATACTACTCAGGGCTATATCTCGAGACAGGAAGCCGATATAAAAGTGCAGTTTTTACCACTATCATCAAGAAGGCCAGGAGAACTCTGATCGAAGAAGAGTTTTTTTCAAGTTATAGGTTTATCAAAATTTTGATTTTCCAAACTTTCAACCTCCATGAGTGTTTGATTAAGAGATTTGTTTAACCCCTATTATAAACAAAAACAATATTAACCAACACACCAAGATCTATTGATTTATTCTAATTTCAGTCCATTTTATGAGACTTTTTAGTAGTTATCGTCCAAATGATCCCATTTTAGTGATAATGTCGCTAATTTTTTTTAAACCAATTTTCATTAAAATTTACTTTAGGGATAAATCGACCATGAACACTACAAAAATTAATACATATTAATTTCAATCATTAGCCCTTTTTCAAATGGAGCTCATTACATTTGGACTAAAGTTTTACTTTTAGATCAGGGGTTTTTCATCTAAATCCTTTAATCTCATTGTGATTATTAGAAACCGATTTGTTTACACCTAAGCATGTTCGCCGAAGGCAGATTCAGCCCAGATGAACTAACACCCAGAAGATTGAGATACCAAAACCTACATTTGCCAAGTGATATGATGAAATCGGCAACAAGATGTTTCATTTTCGAGAGCACTGATTCCTGGGAGCTTGACTGGTTCAATTTTATGATATTATGACACAGAATATTCTCAAGATCGTCTGCTCGATAAAAATGTGTACATACAAACAGCAAACTGGTTTGTAGTTTCTTGCAAAAGGTCTCTGATTTATAGGGAAATAAGTTCAGGACAAATTCTTAGGAAACTCTGGAACTGATGATCAAGAAAAAATTGTTTAAAAAAATTTATCACAACATTAAGGGAACACACTGGAAAATTTCTTGCTCATTAATCCTGCTTGTGCCTCAGAGCTGGAATAAATGACCTAGAAGATTTTCTTTGCTTATTTACGAGACTGATTAAAGACGAAGAATAGGAAGTAAAAGCTTTCCCTGGATTATGAGCAAAACGAGCCGTGGCCAAAATACTAGACTATATAGAGAGTTCCACTACTTGTAAATACCTACTATTATTATAACCATGAGCAGTATCTTGATATATTTTTTCATGGGAGAAAGGGTCCAAATTTTAGACTGTAAAAGAGAACCAACTCAACAACAACAATTAGCTTTCAGGGCAGGTCAAATCCTCTTCAATCTCACCTAGTCCATTGTAAATGTACACCTACCTATTATACTTAAATCCATGAAAGATTTTTTATTTTATTTTCTGGGCTCAACTTCTGGTCTGGTATCAATAAAAAGCATCTATGTCTTAATGAGTGCGTGACAATCTCCTTATCATTGGCATGTCTTCATCTACTGTCCTAAATTATATCTTCTGCAACATTACCATCTAATTTCTTGGTATTTCATCAAATTTGTTCCAAAAAAACAGCTAAGTGTACTCATTACCTATTACATTTTGGACATTTTTGTTTCATTGAAGACTTATCGTGGCTCAGTTTGCAACAAGACAAATCTGTAGCCAAAAGTCTTTTCCTTTTAAAACTACTTTGTCTTGGTCAAATCTGCAGTATGCAGGTTAAATAGAAGCCTAGTCTAAGTCCAGATAACAAGGGTTGGACGATATTCTGCCAAAATTATTAGGGCATCAATGCAGAAGAACAAGTCTGGTGATGGAGGATGAAGGCGCTCCAAGCCATTTAGACAGAGTGGTGTTTT
Organism: Malachius bipustulatus; assembly: GCA_910589415.1. Classification (NCBI taxonomy): domain Eukaryota; kingdom Metazoa; phylum Arthropoda; class Insecta; order Coleoptera; family Melyridae; genus Malachius; species Malachius bipustulatus. Next base: position 32,369,008 of record OU342634.1, on the reverse strand, counting down.
CCCGAAAGATCGAGACTCGCTTCGATGATTCTGGTCAAGTAATTACTGTCAGCAGGTTAGGTATATCTGGGGCGAGAAATCAATCAAAGACCAGCTGAGCGGTAGTCGAGGCAAACGAAACTACAGCATATAAAGTATCCAGGAAAATTAAAAAATATTAATTAAACCTTAGATATTACCTACTGTCTTGTCTAGACAATAAAATCCATTCATTTCATTAGACTGGAAGAGTATTTTGGAATAACTAAATGGGGTCACTTCTTCACGCATACTTTAGTGATGAATATGGTTGGCTAATTACTATTTCTACGCAAAAAATTGGTTTTCGTACTCTAATTATTCTTAACTCGGCGGCTTTCTCAAATAAGCCTCGTTAGAGGTGGTAGATTTTAAAACAAAATGGTGGTGTAACTTAACCCATTGTCTCATATAGTTTTCAGACTGATTTGATGGTAATTTTGAAAAATATGAGCCCTAAAGAAAGGTAGATGGAAGCTTCCCCATCCCTTAATAAATATTAATAAAATATTAGCAGCTTTCTTATTAAGAAAAAAATTTCCAACTTTCTCAGGATAACTTAATTATTACTCAACAATATCTAAATATTAATAATAAAAAAATAATCGAAAAAATAATAATAAAAAAAAATAAAATAAAACTTACCGGATTAAAAAATAAACACTAAAAAAAAAAAAAATTGAAAAATAAAATAAAATAAATAAAAATTCGTTCAGTCTGATTTTCAGTACAGCGACTGATCGATGAGCCGGTGCAAGGAAGACTGCAGGCAGGAGTGCTGAAATTCGCGACCTATGGAGCTTTTCAGTTTCGTCTAGGCCGACTATTAATGACAATACCTACCTAATTGAAGTAAATGGAACTAGAGACTATATAGACGCCGATTTCTATTAGACCTTAATTGGATTCCTAGAACACACTTTGAATTACCAGGAATTGCTCGAGTAATCCTTAATATGGCCTTGTCTACATTCCTGGGCGATGCCTCGATCGGCGAGAGATGAGGGTGCCGTTTATTGCAGAAGACCGTGATCGCGATTAAATGTAGACAAAGCTTTGTTCATTTGCAAATAATTAGACACTTGCATCTATGATTATTTCAATGATGTAATGATTATTAAATTGTTCGTTATTGGTAGGTACCTGTTTCATTAAAATCTAATGAAAGGCAACTAAAAATAATTCTAGAAAGTATCTAGAAGTGATTGAATTTTTCGTTTCGATACTCATTTTTTATTGTAGCAATCGGTTCTTATTAATAGATTTATGAGACAAAAAAAAAATAGTAACAAATTTTACAAATAAGTATAATAAATGATAAAAATTAATTTTTGAAATTTCAATATCATTTTCTGGTCGCTTCTACTTTTTTTTAATTTAATTTTTTTTTTCTGCAAGCAAAAATAAAACAGAATGGTCTATGTGTATTATAGACGTACCCGTGCGGTTGCGTACCCATCGGGCGCGACCCCAGGTGGCGGATAGAGGGAAGGCCTTACAATGAGCGTAAGTGAGTAAGGTTAGCAGCGGTGATAGAGCTCGTCGGAGGTAAAATTCTAGACTGGTAGCTCAAAGCCCTGCCGCGGACCACCTCCCCTAACCTAGTTGTCGTGTCGTGACTAAAGGTCTGCACTAGGGGAAACGGCGCCAGAGATAGCCCGACTGTGGACTATCTGATATACCGTATCATCTGTTGTCGTGGTCACGTTCCGTGCACAGAGAGATGCGGGGGTCTGGGCTTAATCGCCGGAACCAAGAGGAGACAACCTCACTAAAAAACCTAAATCCTAAGGCGAGGGTCCAGGCTGATGGGATGCGTGACTGGATAGAAGACCAGCCCTACTGGATTCAACCTTGGGGCACCAGGGGGCACCCCACTGTATCAATCCCCTCACCTTTGCATGCGGGGCTCTGCATAGGTTGAACACCCTTCCCTAGCTACTCGTGGGATCAACCATGGTAAGAAACAAAAAACCAAGAAATCGCGGGACATCACCGCAAAACAGACTGCTGACCGAGCGGGGCTTGTCATCCGTCAAGACAGTCGGCAATCTAAACAATCTTTGTGCTCGAGACCATCTCGAACGCAAGAAGAATGCCCACGCATTGGCAAGAAAAGGAGCATCGACACCCTTCATAGGACCAGAACCTTTCTGTGGCTTCGAAGATACTTTCTTCAAGGCAGAACTCCAAAAGGAAGAAGAAAACTGAGAGAAACCCATTGGAGGAACCTCTCGGGGTTGAGACAAGCCAAAGAACTTCTCGGGAATTTTAACCGAGAGAGGTTGAAGAGTATCTTCGACCTGCAAGGAACGTCTCAGAACACTGACGGGATTCCTAACGGGACATTGCAAGCTCAAGGAACACCTGAAGAAGTTAGAAATAGAAGAAAATGGTGTCTGCAGATTCTGCGGGAAAGGAGACGTAACACCACGTCACCTGCTGCTCAACTGCAATGCGATAGAACTCAAAAGAAGTAATGTTCTGGGCCACCACCAGCTAGAGGCAGGGAATTTACCCGACCTTGATCCTCTCAAAATCCTGAAGTTTCTCACGGACACGGACTTGGAGAGGGTGCTTCACTAAAGGGATTCCACACCAGGCGAAGCACAGTAGAGGGGATACAATAGATCTTTTAGGTCGCAGTAACTTGATCACCCTCAAAAATACAAATACAAATACAAATTATAGACGTAGACGTAGATATACGAGTACATGCCACTTTTGTGATTTTTTTGTAAGGGTCAAAACTCAAAAATATGCTTTTTTTCGCTCCCTCCCTATTTTGTTGACCGATAATACTTAAAAACAATAATATAAAAAATGAGAATCTATATGTGCAGTTTTCTTTAATAAAAGACTTCGAGATTGTTAAGAAAATTTTTGTATCAGTACAATGCATCTACTAACACACAGCACAGTTTTGATCACATAATCCCATGCGTGGATCAATCTGGTGCAAGCAAAATAAAGAACACGCTGGATTCGGCTTGCGCCATAGGATACACCCCAGGCGGCCGAAATAAAAAGCATTGCTTTTTATGCGTGCATTTTTTGATCACTTTTCGGAGTGTCCTCATAAGTAGAGCTTCAAAAATATTCACGATTTCACGAAAAAGATAACAAATATGCATGGAAATATGCACTAAAAACATTATCCCTCCATTATTATTATTATTACTTCTAGGGTAGGTCCCAAGCCCTTGTACTGAAGCTTGAGCTTATTGAGCTCCCGAAAGTATTTCAGTATGAGTCCAATGCGTTCTATTTCTTTTGGTTCTGTCATTTTTGTCCCAAATACATACTAGAAGTCGAGTTCCCTCTAGTGTTGGGCAATCACACATTAGGTGGTATGGTGTTTCTTCTCCATTATGCCCCCATAAAATATGTCCCAAAATTATGCAAAATAAAACACAAAATAAAAAAATTACCTTTATAATATTCCGGTTATTACGGAATGAATTACGGAATGAACCTTCTTATTATAAAAGCTTGTATTTAAATTCTTAACAAAAACTTTAACCCCTCCCCTAACAAAAAAATTTATTTACACCCTGCACAATAATAGAATTTTGCATTTGTATTGATAAAAAAAACATCAAAATATGCATGCATCAAATTTTTTTTCGGTGTACTAGGACTACTAGGGGTAGAAGAAGGAACATATTTGTATGGATAAATTGTAGGGGGCATGACTCGTACCCATTGCTGGGAGTGGGAAAAAAGTTTTGACGTAGCACTTTACCCAGCGGACCATTTTTTTAATCAATTTCAAAATTTTTAAAGATTTGATTTCGTCGCTTGAGCGAGCAATTTTCGGTTTTAAACTGATTTTGACCTGGAAATTCCTTTGTCAAAGGTTATATTATTGAGGGTGGAAGGTAAACACATGACCATTTTTTATGTCAGGAGAGAGGGTTTAAAAGAAAGACTAACGGTTAAATGGGGATGGGGGGGGGGGTTAAGTAGAGCAAACCGACACTCTTAACTATTGCTGGATAGAAGGTAAAACTTTTGATAATGTCTGTTTTCGTGTCACGGTTGAAAACAAATTTTTTCGTTAATTTTGAGTTTGTAATAGTTCTAGAAATTACTCACGGACATCAAATCAGAGCTGTGGATAAAAATGGTCGATTTTTGCGCTTCTATAGCTGACCTAAAATTGCCGGGCTCCGGTAAAACAACCACGAAACAAGAACGTCAAGTATTCTGAGCATTATCAGATTTATCGATTTTTCGACACGGATTTTTTCTTACTATAGTTAAATTCCATTTCTTGTCTTTACATCGACGATTCTAACTTTGTCTTCACTATCTGGAATAACATTCGTAATTCTACCAAGTGGCCAATTGTTTCTTGGTAACTGGTTATCCATGATAATTACTATTTCGCCGACTGTAATGTTCCTGTTTTTAGCAAACCATTTCGACCGATTTACTAAAGTTGGAATATACTCCTTCATCCATCGGTTCCAGAACTGTTCGGAAAGTTGCTGTGAATATTTCCATTGTTTTCTTAATTCTAATTTTTCATCAAATATTCCAAATGGTTTAATTTTACTAGATGTTCCAATTAAGAAATGGTTTGGTGTTAAACTTCCATCGTTACTATCATTTGAAACATAGCACAGTGGTCTGCTGTTTACTGTCTGTTCAGCCTCTAGAAGCAATGTGTGAAGAACTTCAACTCTTGGACTTTTTTCTTTTAATATTATTTTCAGAGTTTTTTTGATACTCTGCACCATCATAGTAACAATCAGCTGAATTTCCTTTTAAGATTTTGAAGATAACTAGATAAAAAAAATACACTACCATAAGGTCACCTTTAAGGAGAAGTTCAATAACAACTTTTATAGAAAATAAAAAACAGAGGACGATTTCAAGTGTCGAGAAAAATTATTGATCCGACTGTGATTTACTCGTATATTGCAACCTCTTGCAAGGTTCATTAGGAATTTTATGTATCTACATAATTTATAGACCATGCAGTATAATTAGCTAATTTAATTGAAATTTTACATCATATTGACTCTTATTATAATAAAACAATTGATAAAAGTAAGAGATTTTCCTGAATTTATGAGAGTCGTGGCAAAATTAAAAGATATAATGACCTATAACTTTTTCCTTACTCATCTGTTTACAAACTTCTTCAATCATTTATCGTTTATTATTATTATATTTTTTTTGATAGCATAAAATAGGAAAATAAATTTAGTGATTAATTAGGTACTAAATATATAACCCTTGTACCTACTTATGAAGAAAGTTATAAAAATGCGTATTAGATAATGAATATTAGGTGAATAATAGCGTGGAAGGCGCCATATCTTGCTGTCTTGCTGAAACACCAATTAGACTTCTAAACAAATTTCTATGTATTTTAAGTACGTATTTCAGAGGACAATACAATAAATTAGCAGAAGTATTAATAAAGAACTTGATAAGAAGATGAAGGCGTACTAAATAGAAATAAATTTTATGGAGCATTACATAGGTACTTGGAGAAATAAAAGTTATGGAGAGCGGTGTATTGAAATACATAATGTATTGAAACCAAGCTCTACAAAAGAATAATAAGAGTGCACAAGAAAATGTTAAAAAAAAAGTTGACATAAAACTAACAATACTCCATAAAACACTGGAAGGGCGCCGAAGCGCAATAAATTTATGGAGTGTCTCGTTTACAATACAATTTAATGAAAAGTCATTAAATGGAAATATCTTTTATATGGATCGGGAGAAATCTGGTTTGCAAGTTATGGAGTGTATCAATGGGTAGCATAATTTTATAAATAAGTCGCAATACATTTTATAAAACCTTAGACAGGTTTATAGAAATACAACAGTTATGGAGTTCGTCATTTTCGTATTGAAGAATCGCAGGAAGCTAGCTGGACAATGAAATTTACTGAGCCTCAAATCGGTTCAAAAAATTTTGAAAACATAATTTACAAGACGAGCAACTTCATGAAGACTGCTAGAAAATTTTTTAAGGATCGATATAAGAGACATAAGAGATATAAATTTGTGACAAAATGGAAAAAAAGTTATAAAAAATAATACAAGTAGCAGAAAATTTCAGAATTTTTATTAAAAAAAAATTGATTACACCCCCTTTAATAATAATTACTTCCCATAGTCCACTTCATCAATAATAATTAATTATCACTAGTTGTGTTATCCCCTAATTATTACAATAAGCACTTATAAAAACACCGATTCATCAAATAATAATAGTCCTGGATTTCTGGACCCAATAAACGAGTAAAAGATTCGATTATACCCAAAAATATGAAAGTTCGCATGCACCAAAGTCCCCCATCATTGCTTCCATTAGATACAACATGAATTGAACCTGCGTTCATGAACTTTTTATTATATGAATCCTGAAGGTTCATGAATTATTCTAAAGGCTTTCGGTCGTCTAGTCATAGTACAGTGATTCAATAGTTCAGGTTAAAGACTCCTAAATTGAGTCAAATTCGATACAAACGGGTCATAACACTCTTATTATTGTCTATCGTCTGGCATAAAATATTAATTTCAGATTTTAATCTTCAGTAATAGGAGCTCGATGTCTCAGACTGACACACGACTATTATTTGACTATGTTAGTTCGACTCTGGGTCAAAGATCATTCGATTAGAATTATTATTTGATTATTTGAAATTTAATTAATCCTCGTCTAGAAAGTATCATAGCATCAGGTATTACGTTTAATTTAAAAAGAAATAATATTATATCTCTTTATCTAAGTCAGTTGAGGAGGAAATCTGCTGCATGGAACTTATTTGCAAAGGAAATTTTGCTATGCTCGACATTTTCTTTTTTTTTTTTTCATAGAAATGTTACTAATTTAAATTGTTATTGTCACTAAGTATTGATTCCGAAATGTTTTAAAATATGATAGAAATTAATCAATTAAATTTATAATCCTTGGAATGTAGATAAATATATTTATAATCATTTCAAAAACACGGTTTGAGAATTAGATATTATAATAAACAAATTACATATTCAGGCAATTAGTGTATATTTATTAAATCATAGATTTTGTTTGTCTCCGCAGTTGAGAGCATGCTCCTAATGCTAATTATTATTGTAAATCAAAAAATTCCGTTATAGATCAAGCAAAGTCCACTTCAATAACCGAAAATATCAGCGCAAAAGACTGTCTTTCTTTCTTAATTATTAGATGGTAGACTTTAGCAACGCATTTTCAGTGCATTCAGCATTCGTTAAAAATGCATGAGGATCATTTTTCTTCCACCGTAAAATTATCATAGTCAAACGATCTTCAATTTGACTTTATGGTTTAAATCGGAGTCTTTACATTTCGTTTTGAATAGAATCAGGTTCTTCTTAATTTTTTTCGTAATTCCAAGTTAAAAAGTAATTTTAACTTCAAGTTAGTCCCAGTACTCCCAGTTATTTTTAGTTCAATTTTTTTTCACTGATCCCTCTCTATTGGGTACTAAACACGTTGAAACGCTCAAGTTTGCACAAGACGTCGAATATATTTTTGGGTCGATTTTCTGAGTTCTTCATCTTCTACACCTTTTCCCTTTTTATCGTTCTTACTCGAAGTAATTTTTGTATTTTTTTCGGATCTTAGTTAATAAATGTGTGTTACGTTCCAGATATTTCATCCTGGTCAATTTGTGAAAAATTGAGATTTATTATAATTTTTTGAAACGAGAAATTTGATCTTTGGTAGACTCCTGAAGATGCTAATTTCATGCTAATTCTCAGAAAATATCAAGCATCAATAATTATTAATAAAGAAAAATAAATAATTATTCTTTGGCGGATTCTGCTTCAATCATTAGATTTTCATAATTGTTTTTGAGAAGATATGTATAGCTCAATTTCATCAATCATAGCTCAATGATGAAAGCTAATAGACGTTTGAGTGTGAGTGAATCCATGGCAGAAAATAACCAAAAAAGGAAGATTTCTGGTGATCACATTACCACTATAATACCAAGACAGCACCGAGAAACTTCCTGCACGCACCGCTTCACTCTAGCAACCGTTTTGGATTGTGAACATTCCTCCTTTTGACACCTCTTTTCAATCTTTCCTATTTTTTTTTTCAATATTCAACGATTTTTTTTCTCAAATAATTAATACAATATAGATCCAGGAATATCCCTCTGGAAAAAAATTATTTCAGTTGATAAAATTAGTTGAACAAATTAGTAATGGTGTGGAGAATAGAAAAAAAAGAACTGTGGAGATAGAAGCTTTTCTCCCAAACTTCTTTCATTTCAGATGTCACCATTACCTGCAGGGCCACCCATTAGACCAAGAATGACAGCAGCATTTTTTTTGAAGCAGCAAAAACACATCCCAGACTAATTTAAAATCTAGGAGGCCAGCTTGCGTTAATGCCGCGCCTACTTTCTGTATTCCAGTTCGTAGCAGCAAATTCTGAGCCCCACAAATTGATAATTTTTTTCTAGCAAATGGAAATCCAATTTATTGATGAAACCAGATGCATTAAGGAGATAGATGTTCGAAGTTATTAGTTATTACTGGGTCTAAATTATAATGTCTCTAGCAACTACGGCAATAGCGCACTCGATGCAATTTAATTATCCGTTAATTGAGATTGCACGCGCACACAGCATGCATGGACCGCTACCATTTAGATCGTAAATTATGTGCAAGGGTCCAGTTCCAGTCTGCGGTTTCAATAATAATGGAGCGTCTACATGGGAGAAATAGCATGATAATTTCCCAGTCATTTGTGATGTTATCATTTTATTTTTTTTTACTACCAGACGTTCTCGTTTAAGACAAGAAACTGAAAGATATAGGTAGAAAGAGGATAAAACTGAAGCAAGAATGACAAGGATAAAGTCTGGGAGACGAGGAATGGGGGACTTACTTAATAATCAGGAATAACTGGAATATAAAATACCTTTGCTCTATTCGTGGCGTTTTTAATTTTTTTCAAATAACATTTTCTTAAAAATCATCAGCTCTGCTATACAGTCGGCTCTATAGTAAAGATATTCGTGACAAAATTTATTCTACAGAATATCCATGAAATAGATAAACGGAAAGAGAGCAAACCTATAAATAAATGAGCTTTCGAATGCAAGGGGTTAAGTATACTCTGTAAACACATTATCGTTATCAGATTAACAAATATACTCTTTATATTAACAATAATATCGTTAATTATCCGTCCACGATGTCTGCGTGGAGCTTAAAATAGTACAGAGTGTATTATTAGACCTTATTGAAAGTGCTCGTGGACAAAATGACGTATTCGATTAGATGATTGAACGTTAGAGACGACACCTCTTACATAACGATTGTTTGAAAGGTTAATTGAGGTGGTCGGCTTCTTATTGAATTATCACGAGCTGTCCATGCTGAGGTCAGTGAATGATTGATTTTTGGTTAGTTGTTATTTGAAACGTTGTTTTCAAGGGAAGGACAAAGACCAGAATTAAGTACCCAGACTAGCCAATATGTGGCCCAAAAAAGTAAAAAATCCATCCTGAATTGTTTCAGAAACTTTACTTCATAAGCTCGCTATAGTGATTCATATTTTGTCTACCTCACAATCGAATTGGAAAAATAGAGAGTTAGCTAGATACCAGAAAAACAAACAAAATTTCAAATGTTTCTGCGATTTGAGGGAGCAGGCACCTAGGTACATATGAAGAAGTGATGACCTAAATTAAGATCAGCTATGAATAATTACTGCAGGATGTAATCATAAACGAAACATTTTTAATCGAACATTTGACCGATATTTATTGGGACATTACTTATAAAAAGAGCGGCCTTATAAAAAAACTGTCCTGAAAAAGAGTCTATTTTTTCCTGATTGTATGTCAATAAGACCCATAACTGAAGATGAATTCTTGTGGAACTGAAGAGATAATCTCGAATTGTATTAGTCAGATAAAGATCTCCCATTCATGTGTTAGCTTGTCAGGATCCAAAGACTCCAATAAGCCGAAAATGCTCATAAGATACCAGAAGCGATAATGTCAAAGAGAACCAAAAAGGGGCGTCTGCTGGTTGGTGGTATTCTCACATGGTAGTCTCTTATTCTTGAAAAATATCAAGACTGGAAACTGGCGATGCTTTTGAAGATTGTCTAGAGATATTTCAAAAGAATATGTATCCGAAACTTGCGATTTATTTGGACTGATGTTACTTACAACTTTTTCATTAATATTGTCAAAGAGAGGCACTAAACTCAAATCCTAGAAAAAATGTTTTTGAGATCCCTGATCAAATGATACCCCCCATGCCCAGATACTATATGAAATTTATTTTTAGGATATCCACCAAACTCTTGCCCCCGTAGATTTTCTAAAAGTTTTTTTTTGAGTTCTGACTATTTGGACAGGTTTGTATTAGGAGACTCTGTAACTGCGTTCAATTATTCTATCTTGAGTCCTGAGAAATTCCAATCAATGAAAGACAGAAATAGTTAGTCATCTTATATGGTGTTCCGTTCCTGATACAGTGCCATCTTGCTCTTAAAAACGTTATTTTTTTGACAAAAATACAGTCGACGATTCCTATGCAATTATTTTTCAGGCTACAGTCTCTTCCTGAAAACACGAAGTCTGCTTGTGAAAAAAGAGACCACCAGGCCCTTTTTTCAATCGATTTAATTATCAGAATGAAGTTTATTATTAAAAACAAGTGTAAGTAAAATAAAGTGATCCTGGTTCTCCGGACATTAAACTGGTGAAACTTCTGGCGAATTTTTTTAGAATGCAGTAATTTATCAAATTAAATTAAAACTGGGGATGAAATTGACGTTTTTCCTAATTATAACGAATATGGAATATTATTGATTAAGTCCATATGGAACAAAGTTTGTGATTCTTTTGGCCATTACCGCAAACTACACTCTTTTTTTGAATTTTGGAAAGAAAAATAGAGAATCTTCTTTATAAAGGAGAAAATTGGCTTTCATACAGCAGGATCCTCTTGGAAACTAGAAGTATTTTTTTCGGACTGCAATTCATTTTTAAAAAGCAAGTTATTTTGGAAAAATGCGGCGAATCTAACTTACAAGAGAAAAAGTAGCGCCGTCTATGGAGATTAATTTTTAGACTAAAGGTACCTACACTATGTCCAAGATAAGATTGAACAGCATGGGGATCTCGGAGACTGTGCGAGATACAGGATCCGCTAAATGGAGAAAAATTTGGGGAAGCAGGACAATGCAACGGCAGGAAGAGATTTCAAAAACTATTTTTGATTTTCGAATTATTTAGTTTAATAAATCTCTTTCTGCCATTGCATTGTCCTTCTGGTTGCCCAACTTTTCCCAATTTAACCGACCCTGTATCTCCCACGGTTTCCCTCTTATTGGAAACGGGAGCTAATTTTTAAAATATCGAAATAATCTGTCCCTAAAGAAGCTAAACAACGAGTCATCTGGCGATTAGTATCCCAGACAAGCGTTGTTTATCAAAAATCACTCTATTTAAAAAAATGGATTTGATATAAAAGGGAAAAACTGAGGAATGTTCTGCTTCTCACAAGGGATATAATTGGCGATTACCAGAGTGGAGACTTTAAGATTGCAGTTTGTTAGTGAACACCAAAAGCCCCTAAAAAATTGACTAGTGGCGTTAAGTACAGTAGGTAAATACACGCACACATTTGTTAGCAAAAAAACCGTTTTTTTGTTGTTTTCATCTTCAGTTCCATGTATGCAAGTCCATCCTTAACTACTGATCCTTTACGGTAGTTATTCTCAATTATTGGTGTTTCTGGATTAGTAGATTTAGTAAATAATTTTTATGGAAAACTATTTCAATACTGTATCAAGTTATTTTGCTGCAAAGAAAATAAAAAAACAACAATTAAATAATAAACTACATTAACATTATATTTTACAACAAAATCTATTTTAATCGATATAAAAATATAATAATTTATCTTATAAAAAATATGAAACATAAAATCTGCTTCACTGTTTCATTTTGGTCTTTGGTTTCGTTCATATTATTTAATTAGAAGGCGACTTCGGAAGTTGGAAGCTTTCCATAAATTACATTATTGGAAGTTCGTTGATTGCGTAATTGGTTGAAGAAAATATAAACAATGTACCACATCACCCAGAAAAATCCTGAAACAAACACCATTAATTACTCTTACTCGTAAATATTTTGCTTGCACAATACCTGAAATCAAGACGTTGGTCAAACTGTTAAGAAAAAACTTTTCTCTTGTAAACTGTAGTACTGTGAAGACAGTCGCTAAAGTAAACACGCCGCATGTCGTTATCAACCAAGGAAGTAACAGTAATGAGATACGCTGGAAAAAAACATGTACCATTGGTTAATAAAGTACTCATCAAAATTACTATTAAGTGACGAAAAATATCAAGCTCTTAACTCGAAGAAACACTTACCTTCACTGATCCTACTATAAGTGTGCAGACAAGGAACAATTGGAAAATAAAATGGGCTGCTAAGTAAAGTACTTGATTAAGTTGGACTGGTTCTTGCTCGTAGATATATTCCGCAACCGTTTCCTGCAATCCAAGGCACGCCAATCCCTGTTAAGAAAAAAATAATTAAGTAAACCAGTCGAATAAAAATATCAAGTTAAGACAAATATAGTTATGATCATGATCGTTTGACAATAATAATTATCCAGAAAACTGACTGTAGAAAATTCAAGTCGAGCGACCACCGGGAACGTAATCATGCAGACAGGAGAAGGGCGATATACACAGCCACCAGTGGTAGGAACCGGCCCTCGACCCCGATCGAAGTCAAGAGAGTAGTAAGCAGTCTTTGAGTCTTTGAGTGAACACCTGAGGGTTAACGCGAACGGATGCATAATCATTTTACATATTGATTTAACTTTTCCTTGAATAATAATATTTAGTTTCTTGTAATTCAATTTAAATACATAGTGATTTTTACGTGCTTGGGACTTTTATTGCCTTGTAATTGGTAGATTAATTTACATTTTGGTGCCGAAACCAGGGAATTAACTCGTGTATTTAGTTGTGTAACAGTGATTTAACGTTAACGATTTGAAACGGAAAAGTTTACGAGCAATAACGCAATTTGTAAAAATGAATAAAGAATTAAAGAAAGCTTACCGTTCTCAGGTGACTAAGCTCGTCAATCAGGCTAACGCTATTCCTGATAACGAAGATTTTAATATCGAAGACGCAACAGTTTTAATTTCGCGAATTAAATCAATTAACGGATCGCTAAATGAAGTGAATAAAGAAATTAGTGATGATTTAACGCCAGAAAATATAGAAAGTGAGTGTGAAAAAATCGTGGAATATCAGGATAAAGTTACAGCGGCTGTAGCAAGGCTGGAGTGCATCCTGACCAGAAAGTATGGTGCAGCTAAACAACTCAAACATGATAACGAAGTAATGTCGATAAAATCTAATGATTCTGGACATCGACAGTCAGTGGTGGGGAGTCAGCCCGGCAGACAGTCAGCGACAGAAAATCAGACTCCTACAGGGGCAGTCGGATACGTAAGGTTACCCAAACTTGAATTAGTGAAATTTAACGGCGATCATCATGCATGGCCTGCATTTTGGGAGCAATTTAATAATACTATTCACACTAATGCTAATCTAGACGAGACTTCCAAATTTACGTATTTGAAGTCAGTCTTAACGAGTAACGCTGCAATAGTTGTACAAGGCTTAACGTCCAGCCATTCAAGTTACAACGATGCTATTGAACTGTTGAAAGAACAATTTGGAAATAACGAGAAAATAATTGACAGTTATGTTCAGCAATTATTACTTTTACCTCCTGTAAAAAAGAGAGGTGATGTTGTTTCTTTAAGAAAGTTATACAATACAACATCTAAAATAAAATAACGAGATCTTTAAAAACGCTTGGTATGTCGCCAATGAATTATGGTATGCTAGTAAAGTCTGTAGTATTAAAAGCGTTACCATTTTCTTTAAGAGCAGAATTTCACAAAAGTTTATCTACTAGTGAATTAGATGACAATCGCTCAATTTCTGGCAGTGCGACAGAATTGTCAGATAATAAAGATATGTATGAAAACCAGATTTCACAACTTTTGAACTTCATAAAATTAGAAGTAGAATCAACTGAGCAAGCTAAAGTTTTAGAGGATGTAACGATTAAGGATGATGATAAAAGCTCAGAGTATAAGTACAAATCTCATAAGAAAGATAATTATAACGTATGTACAGCAGCTGGTTTGTTCAGCACTGCTAAAGAGCAATGCTTATTTTGCAAGTCTGTTGATCATCGAACGGTGAATTGTAATAATAGCAAAATTTCCTTGGAAGAAAAAAGGGAAATTCTTAAGAATGAAAGACGGTGTTATCGTTGTACGAAAGGCAATCATAATTCTAAGTTTTGCCATACTAAGATAAGTTGCAATAAATGTAAAGCGAAGCATGCAACAACAATGTGTGACCCGAACTATAAAGGGAAATTGAATGCTACTAGATCAGATTCTTCAGAACAGACCAAACATTCTGCGAATTTGTTTGCGAGTGGATGTCTAAATAACGTTTATCTACAGACTGCCTGTGTTCAGAATGTAACAACCAGTGGTGTACCAAAACAACGTCTAAGGCTTATTATAGATGGGGGTAGTCAGTTGACCTTTATCAAAGAATGTGTGTCACGACAATTAAATTTACCCATAACGGGAACACATAAGATAGCAATTATGTCATTTGGAAGATCTGAAAGAATGCCAGCTCGCATATGCAACAAAGTGTCTTTAACGTTGAAGAGTCAATACAACACTGATTTTACAAGCATTGAAGCTATTGAAGTTCCCGAAATTTGTTTTGAGTCACTGAAAGCACCATCCTTAGAAGATCCATCAATTTATGAGTTTAGTGTAAATTTTCCATTGGCCGATTCACCAACCAACGACGACGCTGTTATACCAGGAATATCCATTTTAATTGGAGCTGATTCATATTTCATACTGGAAGGTGGTGACTGGCAATGTGCAGAAGATCAAAGAAGGTTTGATGGGTGTTGAAACTAAGTTCGGTTGGACAATTCACGGTGTCGTAAATGGTAGCTATAACGAGTATCCATTTTCGTTCGGTATTAACGTCGTAAACAGTTTACATGTTCAGTGTGAACCAGATGTCGAGGACTTTGATTTGAAGCAATTTTGGTCACTTGAAGCGATTGGAATAGATAGTGCCAATTCTAACGAGAAACATTTAACGAACGAGTTTTCGCGTGACAACATAACGTTTAAGAACAATAGATATTGTGTATCTCTACCGTGGCTAGACTCTAACGTTCGTGTCGACTCTAATTACAACAGTGCCTTAAATAGACTAAAAAGTTTGACAAGAAAATTAATTAACGGTGACAAACTTCGCGAATACGACAGTGCGATTCGAGAATACATGAAGACCGGGTGTGCAGAGCTCTCACCGGAGTTAAGGAATGAGTGCAGGACTTATTTTATGCCACATAGGGCTGTTTATAGAGACGATAAATCTACTTCGAAAATTCGTATAGTTTTCGACGCGTCCGCGCATGGAATCGGATTTCCTTCGTTGAACGACGTGGTTTGGAAAGGTGAAAATTTAGTGCCTCGTCTTCTACAACTTATGTTGAACTTTCGTCTTGGAAGTGTGGCGCTTATAGCAGATATTGAAAAAGCATTTCTACAAATCGAACTTTCCGAATGTGACCGTGATTCGCACAGTTTCTTGTGGTACGAGAAGCCAATCGAAGATTTGTGCAATTTACCGAAAATAACAAAATATCGCATGAAACGTGTTACGTTTGGCGTTACATGCAGTCCTTTTTTGTTAGCTGTTGTACTTCAAGAACATCTCAAGTCTCAACCTGAACAAGTTAAAGGTACATGTGATCTTCTGTCTTCATCATTTTACGTCGATGATTTGGTGACAGCGGTTAACGAAGTTGAAGCAGCTGAGAAGATTTATCATGAAGCAAAGCAGGTTATGTCAAAAGCTAGTATGAACTTGAGAAAATGGGAAAGTAACAATCCTAAATTGAGAAAATTAATTGGTGACGATCTTCAGAAGAGCAGCGTAAAAAAGGTTCTAGGAATTCTTTGGTATTCTACTGATGACCAACTTTCTATAGATTTGAATTCCTTAGTGGAGACCATTAACGAAAAACCAATAACGAAACGTGCTGTTCTACAAGCTGTATCAAGAATTTTTGATCCTTTGGGTTTCCTGTGTCCATTTGTCATTAGAGCCAAAATTTTACTGCAGTCTATTTGGAAGGCTAAGTTGGATTGGGATGCCTGTTTACCAGAAAAACTTTCTAACGATTGGTTGAAGTGGTGTTTCGAATTGGCAATTTTGAAAGATTATACTTTACCCAGATGTGTCCTTTCACAAAGCAATTGTGAATATGATCTTCACATTTTTGCTGATGCCAGTCCAGTAGCGTATGGGGCTGTGGCATACCTAAGAGTCGATAATGAAGGCGAAATCGAGAGTCATTTGTTGATGGCTAAAAGTCGAGTGGCTCCAATTAAAGATGAAGGACAAGAATTAACGTTACCAAAACTTGAACTAACAGCCGCAGTGTGTGCAGCCAGACTTCAAAATTTTATTTTGACTAACGTAAAGATTCATATCAAGAGTTGCATACTGTGGACTGATTCTAAAATAACGCTACATTGGATAAATGGCTCAAACAAGCAATGGAAACCATATGTTCGTAATAGAGTGACAGAAATCCAAAAAATATCTGTTGGGGTATGGCGCCATTGTCCAGGTCCAGAGAACCCTGCAGACTTAACAACGAGAGGTGTGAAATCCAGTGCATTAGTAAACTCTGAAATTTGGAAACACGGACCTGATTGGCTACGAGCATCTATTGAAGAATGGCCAGAAAGTGATGTCCAAGTTGAAGCAGGGTCATTATCTGTGTTTGCTGTGCAGGCTACGGAGATCAAGAGCATTAATTCGATTTTTCCAATAGAAAATTTCAGCAGCCTTGAAAAGATTTTCAGAGTTACTGCATATGTAAAGCGATTCATTCATAATCTGAAGAATAAAGAGACCAGAAAATCTGGGCATATTACAGTTGAAGAAATGAAGAATAGTGAAAATTATTGGTTGAGAATAACGCAGCAGCAACATTTTCCCTCAGAGTTGTCTGCTTTGGCTAGAGGTGAGCCTATAGACCAAACTTCTTCTATCTTAACTCTGAATCCTTTTTTGGATAGTAACGAAATCATGAGACTGGGAGGACGTCTACATGAAGCACCATTACCGTTTAAGACGAAGCATCCAATAATTCTTCCAAAGAAATCTACTTTGACAGATAGGATAATTTGGAATGCCCATATATCGACTAATCATGGCGGTGTGAATCTAACGATAACCCATGTAAGAAAGGAAGCTTGGATTCTTCAGTGTAGACAGAGAGTGAAGTCAGTGCTAAATAAATGCATTGTTTGTAAGAAGATGAGAGTGAATGCCGGCAATGAACCTTTTTCACCGTTACCAAGAAGCAGAGTCGCTGAAGCTTCTCCTTTCAAAGTGGTTGGAACAGACTTTGCAGGTCCATTATACGTTGTTTCCGAAGAAAACGTAAAGAAAAAGGTATATATAATGCTGTTTACTTGTGCAGTTGTACGAGCTGTTCACCTTGAGCTGGTACCAGATTTAAGCGCAGGAAGCTGCATCAACGGAATCCGAAGATTTATTTCAAGACGAGGAGTTCCAGATGTTATCTATTCAGATAATGCCAAATGCTACAAAAGAGCTTCATTGGAACTACAAGAATTGAACCGAATAACGTGTAATAAGAAGTTTCAAGAATTTGCCAGCAGATACCGTATAGAGTGGAAATTTATCGTCGAACGTGCCGCTTGGTGGGGTGGATTCTGGGAAAGGATGGTCAAGACAGTTAAAGAAGCTTTGAAGTTATCAATTGGCAAGAGGTCTCTGATGTACGATGAACTATTCACTGTCCTGACTGAAATAGAAGCAACAGTAAATTCCCGACCACTTACGTATATAGACAACGATCCCGAAAATTTGTTTATTTTGACACCTTCGCATTTCTTAATTGGTGATGATGAATGTGGTTTTTCAATTTTTGAAAACCATCAAGATGTTAAGAGAAATGAAATTTTAAAGAAATGGAAAAAGCGCAACGAAATAACTAAACGATTCTGGAAAAAATGGTCATGCGAATATTTGCAACAGTTGAGATTATTTCATAATAAAAACTCAGTGAAGTCCAGAAACTTCAAAGTAGGAGATGTAGCACTTTTACATGATCAGAACGTTCCTAGACTTCTTTGGAAGTTGGTACGAATCACGCAAGTTTTTCAAGGACGAGATGGCAAGGTCAGAGCTTGTGAAATTATGACAAGTAACAAGACGATTTTACGACGTCCAATTCAACTATTATTTCCATTGGAAATCACTGCGGCCGGGGAGGATGTAGAAAATTCAAGTCGAGCGACCACCGGGAACGTAATCATGCAGACAGGAGAAGGGCGATATACACAGCCACCAGTGGTAGGAACCGGCCCTCGACCCCGATCGAAGTCAAGAGAGTAGTAAGCAGTCTTTGAGTCTTTGAGTGAACACCTGAGGGTTAACGCGAACGGATGCATAATCATTTTACATATTGATTTAACTTTTCCTTGAATAATAATATTTAGTTTCTTGTAATTCAATTTAAATACATAGAGTGATTTTTACGTGCTTGGGACTTTTATTGCCTTGTAATTGGTAGATTAATTTACACTGACCAAAAGTTTGGATATGTCCAACATTTGGTGAAATGTCTAGATATCTAAGACGGAAACGATTATGGTCAGATTTGTTATCAGTTCTGAAGCAAATTCTACGTCCACACAGCGTAGACGCTTTAAATGACAACATAAATTCATATTCTACAGGATGACTAATTAAAAACAGGCAGTCTCGAAACTGGATTCATCTTTTCCAGATCAAAATCGCAAGAGACATTGCTTTGATTTTGGTAAACATTTTGAGAATTTCGAGCTGCAACAATGATCTCACCAAGTCAAATTTGACAAGCAACGCGGACCCAGAGAGACAAAAATTTATGACTGGCTATTGTGTAACTTTTATGATTTAGAGATTGCCAAGATAAGAAACTTGATTGGAGCTTTCGCAAAAGGCAAATATTGGTTTCCTAACTCTCTTTTTCTTTCTTATGTCTAAGATATGACAACACAGCCAAGTGAACCAAATCCCTCAAATTGATAACAACAATAAAACATTTTTGACGCTAGTTGGACAAGGCAAGATTAGGCAGTGCTTTCAAAAGGAGTTGATTAGAAATTTAAATATTTTCTTTCGAATTCCGACACGAACAAGTCCATTTTGATAAATAATTACAATCGTATCAGCCAGAGCCATATAATCATAGCTAACAAGCAAACAAGCAAGGACCCACACAATACGAAATAGCTGACTAATTACGACTACCTGCATGGAACGAAATCACGTTCTTAAAACGTATGAAGTTTTTATTATTTTGCTTATCGATTTTCTTTCTTCTTATCCACAAATAACTCACGAATCAATCATGAAAAGATCACATTACACAGTCTATATATAGACCATAATTTTCCCTAAACCATCGAGTTACATACTTATAATACACGCCTGACAAATAACGATTGGGTGATTATTATGTAAAAGTACTGGGGTTAAAATACATATGATGTTCCGGGAGGAACCTGTCCAGCTATATTAATGGCTCACTTAAGCAACCAAAAAAACAAATTATAAGTAGCGCTGTTACAAAAAGACCCAATGTAGCTTCAAGGAAAATTCAGTAATTATAAGCAAGCTGAGCGTAGCCCATTATTTTTATGTTGGAAAAGCTTTTAGAAATTGAATAATAATTGCTATCAAATGCTTTAAATAAATAGAAAATCATTTTATATAATGAGTCCAGAATATGTGGTAACAACAGGACGGTTTCACTGCTCATACACATCATACCAGAAGATTGACCATACAGAAATTCGGATCAAATACCAGATTTGGCACCGTTAACTTTTCTGAATACTACAGTTATACTGTTTCTCCCCTCCCTTGTCCCCTCACCCCATTCAGCACTTCCTTTCCCCCCAATAACCCTTTCAATATCCCTGATCCCTCCATCACTACCCATCTCCTACCTCACCCTTCCTCTCCCACCTTCTCCTTGATCCTTATCTCACCCTATTTTCACCTCCCTATTTTCCACCTATGCTCATTCTAAGCTTACAACAACAAGGTAAAAAACTTCGGTTACCTACGTCTGTTTACGTCTTTTTACATTATTTTCATGGGTACAATACACTCTCGAAGTTTGACGCATTCTTGCCGACTTGCTCTGTATAATGTCCCATTCTCATTATGTTTCAAAGCACAAGAAAATTTCTATTATGACATGACATTTTCTCTTCCCCTAAATTGATAGAAAATGGATACTTCAGTTCCAAAAAGTACCGGTACAGATCAGGTGAAAAAGACTAGAGAAAGTATTTATTGCTCTATTATCGTCTTATTTACTTAATATTCCTACAGCCAGTATTATAAAGGCAAATTACAAAAATGTTAATAAAAGTTATTTGACATTGATTTAGGTTAAAAAATGGTATCTGAAATCCGTCGGTTGGCTTAATGGACTTTTTTGAAAGCCTTTTTTGTTATAATTTATCTTAGTATTTATTAGGCCAGGCGAATATTGCATCTTTACCCACCTACATCCTACATAGGCGAATATACAATAGTAGTTGGCACGGTGAATTGTTTCAATGAGATTGTTTGTAACAATACTAATAATAAGTTGGCATCTATGGTACCCATTGAAATACAACCTAACAATTTCCCTGTTTATAAACGCCTAGTTTGTCTATGTATTGTATAAAGACGCATTGTAAAAAGCCTTCCTAATAGTGAAATATAAAATATGCAGGTTTATATGCTTTTATGACAATGAATTAATAAATAGAACTTTTAGTAGGCATAAATAGTTGATTTTCATTTTATTTTTACCTTTGTACACAACGCGTGGTGAGAGCTATTAAATATGATTGACAATATTGACATTGACATATTGACAAATAAATACGTTTATCATGTTGTGAGCAAATGGAAACAAAATACCTATCTGGATACAGGATGTTTCAAAACAGGTGTCGGAAAATAGAAGGTGTGATTTCTGGGAATAAAGTTTCTATGAACACGCATCCGCAAATGCACCGACTTTTTTTTTCTTATAGTTTTTTTGAAACGTTTGAGATACAGAACTCAGCTTTGGTCCATATCTTTTTATTATGTAAGTATACGAACTTAGCGAAACACTTTCAACAAATCAACGCGCGCATAGTGCCATTATTTGCCGTTTTTTGCCGTTAATTAGTTCTGCAAAAAATAATTTTACCTCTCTATTTTTTAAAAATACAGGGTTTCGGTAACTTCACGTGAAGTTAGCGAAGAAGTTTCTGTAAATGAATACCAAATCGAGACGCGATAGCTGAATCATTTGCCTTTTTTTTGCTGTTAATCAGTTGTGTGAGCAAAAATTTTGATTTTATTATTTTCAAAAAAAAAAAAAAAAATTCATAAAAAAAAATTTAAAAAAGGTAATTGTTTACATCCGCTGCTCCTAAGTTTCATCAATTTTTTCGGGACCGAGGAGCGAATTAGGGGTACTGGGTGGGTTGTTACCCACCTAGCTAATATCAGCCATTGCAAACTAATATTAAGGTCACAACTAAGGCCTCTTTGACACTACGATCGAATTTATATATTTTTTTTCATTTTCAGGGCAAGGAATATCTTCGAGATAAACAGTAGCACAGTTTATATTTTGACTTTTGCATTTATTTTGTATTTGCATTCCAAAAACCGTGACATCGTTCGCTATACTCTGGTACGATATGAGAAATCTTATATCCGGTCGAATCCCTCTCTGTGTCGTGCTCATGGCATCCGTCGCTTACGATCCGGTTGGCTTGGACGCGTATTCATCATTTCGAGTGCATTTCCTATGTATTTATACGCCGCCTACCCAGGACCGGACTCATTAGAGCGGCTCTTAATGCCTCTTTTTTTGGCTAACCATAACTTTGCAAAGCAAATGAATACCTTCCTGGTGTTACTATAGGTATGTTCTCCACCCCTATATAGGTGCCATAGTGAAACTGTAGGAGCCGCGGATGTAAATAATGACCTATAAAAAGAGTGTTTAACGACTGTGGCCAAGTTTACATGGAGACAGCGAAGCACATTTATAAAATTAAAACAGCAAAAATGGCCGTTAATTTCTTCCCAAACAAAAAATCACGATGCTTGATAAACGGTTTTTAGAGTGTCTCGGTAACTTTCATTGGCACTAAGCTTAAATAATGTTTTTTTTTTTTTTTTTTTATGAAAATATATACCGGCAAAATCCAAAAAGATGTCAATAATTAAGACAGTCCTAGCGGCTAATTCCTGCACAAAAAAAATCAAAATGTTTGATATACAAAGGGATTTTAGGGAGTGTCTTTACTAATTCTAGTCCGCTCTGAACTTAACAATTAAAAAAAAAATACATAGCGGCAAAATCCAAAAAGATGCCAATAATTAAGACAGTCCTAGATCTCACACCACTGCACTTAGTGATTGAGAGAACTGCCGCAGAGGCTCAACTCAGAATGTCAAGAATGGGGATCAGGGGGGGGGGGACTATGGACCGAGGGGAATCAACCCCTGAACATCTGTAAAAACCTCCTGATAATGCCAAAAGACAAAACTGTCCAGAAATTCAGCTTCAAGAGAAACTTCATCATGGAACTGTCTACGAAAGAAGAATGGAGCAACACATCCATTCACACTCTCAAAGAAGGTACAATAAGATGGTACACAGACGGCTCAAAGGCCACCGAGGGAACTGAGGCAGGAGTATATGGGCCAGGCACCAACTACTCCGAGCCGATGGGAACATCCTCAAGCATACTTCAAGCCGAATTGTACGCAATAGAAGTATGGGCCCAAATAAACCTCGATAGAAACTATAAAAATAGGGAAATAGCAATACTGACAGACAGTCAAGCAGCCATAAAGACGCTGAGCTCTCCTATCATCAGCTCAAAAATGGCATGGAACTGCCTACAAAAACTCAATAAACTAGGCAGAGAGAACAAAATTCACCTCAAATGGATACCAGGACACACTGGGATTGAGGGAAACGAACGTGCCCACTCATTGGCAAGAAAAGGAGCATCGACAACCTTTATAGGACCAGAACCATTCTGTAGTCTTGAAGACACGTTCTTCAAGGCAGAACTTCGGAAGGAAGACTCTCAGGATTGAGACAATCCAAGGAGTTCCTCGGGAACTTTAACCGAGAAAGGTCAAGGAAACTCCTGACCCTCAACAAAGGAAGTCTCAGAATGCTAACAGGATTCCTAACAGGTCATTGCAAGCTCAATGAATACCTGAGGAAACTTGGTATAGAAAAAGATGGCGTTTGCAGACTCTGCAGGGAAGAAAACGAGACGCCTCGTCACCTATTGATGAACTGCGAAGCACTAGAACGTGAAAGAAACGATGTTCTGGGCCAACACCAGCTCAACGGGGGGACTTTGCCCGGCCTTGATCCCCTTCAAATCCTGAAATTCCTAAGGGAAGCGGAGTTGGAGAGGCTGCTTCAATGAAGGGAATATACTCCAAAGAAGCAGAGAATAGGGGGCACAATAGATCTGTAATAGGTCGCAGCGTATCTGACACCCTCAATATCAATATCAATATCAATTGATATTATCAAGACAGTCCTAGCGGCTAATTCCTGCACAAAAAAATCAAAATGTTTGATATACAAAGGGATTTTAGGGAGTGTCTTTGCTAATTCTAGTTCGCTCTGAACTTAAAAAAAAAAAATGAAAATACATAGCGGCAAAATCCAAAAAGGTGCGAATAATTAAAACAGCCCTAGCGGCTAATTCCTGCACAAAAAAATCAAAATATTTGACCTACAAAGGGATTCTAGGGAGTGTCTTCAGTAATCCAATACATAGAAATTGGTTCAATACGGTAGAAATTGATTAATAAACCAAAATCGCTTAAAATAAATATCAAAAAACTAATTATTATTACAAGCCTTTAATTAAATAAAATACATAAAATATGAAAATGACAGGTACAATGATTGATATATGGTAGTACCTAAGAAAAGTGACCAATAATAATAGAGGGTACCTTACCATAAATCCTTCAGCAGCTAAGTAGCTGAAATCCCCAATGTAGTGTGCCAATGAGCTCCTGTGGGCATTGTTCCTGTTTACTTTATTTATGGTAGATTATTGGCCACTTTTAGTACTATCATATATCAATCCTTTCCATATTTTATGTATTTTATTTAATATAAGCCTTGTAGGTAATTAGTCTTTTGAGCTTTCTTTCCAGCGATTTTGATTTTATTAATTGATTTCTATCGATGCATTGAAGAAAAATCGATTTTTTTGCCACTTGTTAATATTGTTGTCAAGATGGTTAGAACTAAATCGAGGATTCCCTAGGTAATTAATTTACGCCAAAGAATAAGAGATGTATTGACGAAGTTGTCTCATTAAACACATCCTAAGACGAAAACTGACTGGCTTCCTTTCCTACCTTCTTACAGGAAGAGAACCACACACCTCCGCCTGTTCTCAGGATCGGTTAATAATCCTGCGAGGCGAGATGCAAATTCATTAACAGGGAAAGCACGTCGCAAACATTTTGGCTTGAGGTTTAAAAATTGCAAAACCTCTTTTTCGGGGGTGGACATAAAATGATGCACTACCCTATACAATAAATAAAGTGAAAATGCAATTTTGTTATTTAATTAATAAACAACAATAAATTTTTCTATTTTTATTGAATAATATTCAAATTATTGGAGCTTTTTGAATTAATTGTGAAGGTTATATTCGTAGGTGTTGAATTATAGTTTATAATACCCGGCTCTTGTCCAATCACAGCTCTAGCGATTCATTATACCCGCTCGTGGACTAATGAAAAGCTGGCAATTTGATAAACAGAGCAAAAGCTCATCTCAATCGTCATCTAGTGAATAATGGCTTTCATTAATCGCTCATAATACTACTCTAAATTAAATTTATAAAAACCAATAGAAACTTTAAAAAATCATAACAAATTGCGTATAAAAATCTATAAAAGATCTATAAAAATAAGATGTCGTTATAATTTTGGTATTAAAATCTAAAAAGTTATAACTGCGACTCTTTACTAAATATCTCAAATTAAACCGCTTATTAAGACTTCAATTTATTATAGAGAAATATAAAGCCTACCTAAATAAAAGCTATTAAGTAGCTATACCTACCTATACCTATTTAGGCCTTAGGTATAGAGGTACTTAAGTTCGGTAAAGTAAAAGGCTTAAGTAAAGTATTTTTGTTATCTAGGCAAAGCTGCTTTTAGTCTAGTAAAATGTATCAAAAATAATTCAACGAAATGTTTATTTATTTTACTTTAATAAAAATAATAAATTGTCTAACGCACTCGACAGTCGACACTCTACACCTATGATATGATGATAGGTATGAACGAAGGTTAAAAATAGATCTACCTATGATGACGAATTATCGCAAAACCTGTAAAATGATAAACATTAAACCAATGAAATACTTACTAAATGTAGAACTCCTATTAATATCACACATATTTTAAAGTTCACTTGAAAGCTATAATGCATAATGGTCAGACTGAGACATAGAAGACAATTTGAAAAATTTCTGCTTCGGCTTCATTAATTAATTAATTAAATAAAACTCTGCCGATTAGAAGGAACAGACATGTTATTGTATTTCGTTTCATAGGTATTGCACGTGCACCTTATATTAACAACACTCAGTAGAGGACGCGCAACTGTTGCTCGTTTCACGTTTCGCTTTTCTGTTCAGTCGCTGCTCTTTACTCTTTAGTCGTTACTCTTTCTAATTCTATAGTCTTTTAGGAGGTACGTGCGGTTGCGGCCACTGGAACTAAAACTAAAAATAAACGCGTCGCGCGGCACGGAAAATAATAATAATGCGAGGATAAAATGGGCGAAATCAAATTAAAATATCGATACGGTAAACATTTCGTTTGAACCGTCGCCAGCTGCGACTGAAACTGAAAACTTTATGGATAGATTGATGGATAGATAGATGTAATAGACAGGTGCGAACAATAGAAGCGAATTGGAATGTCTGCGTTGACAGTTCTGGCTTCTTTTTTAGGGAGGCCGGTGTTTGTGCGTGCTTATTTATGCGATGTTTCGTCGTTTCGTTCGATTTTGCTCGCTTTCGATGGAATTTTAGTAGCGGAATGACCTTAATTCTAGTTTTATGACGTAGAGAAGTAATTAGTTGAAATGTCGAAAGGAGCGGCAAATACAACCGAGCCCATGGTTTGCGTGCGCATGCACACACGTCACCACTGTATTGTCTCTGTGTCTCGTGAGAGGCTAGAGGCAACGTCTCGTCCCCTTGGGGATGTTGTCATGTCGAGCAGAAATAATTTGCACAGCCTACTCTTTTATTATTTTATTTTCTTCTTATTCCAGGTCTCAATCTAGCCCAGTAGAAATTGACTCTAAAAAAAGACTAAATCCGCAAAGCTTGATGTAGTTATTCGTGGTGTGAATTCAAATTTGCAACTTCAAAAAACTTGTCAGGCAAAAAACTGCGAAATTTTTTCACTTTTTCCACTTTTTGCTCTAAAAGTCATAAATTACGCCTTTTTCAACAAACAAAATTCAGGACTTTTACAAAAGTTAATTATATTTATAACAATTTAAGTCCAACCGCGCGACACTACAAATCCTATAGGGACCAACATACGACCCTTTACAAGACGGTCAATTTTACTCGAAAATTAACAATTATAAGTTTTGCTCAAGGTCGGAGAAAAATATTGGCAAAATCGCTCGTTCCATGAGAAAAAATAAAATTTCCTCAGGTTCGTCAAGTTCTTCAGGTTCGTGTTCTTCCTCAGATTCCTCAGGATCGTCCTCGTCTTCGTCTATTGATTCAAGGCGACGCTAGCGCATCATTTCCCTAAGCCGCTGAAGCATAGAGCCGAGCATTTGAGCCCAGCTTTTACATACGCTTTACACAGCAAATACACTCTTCCAGGCATCCCTTCTTACATTTTGTTTATCTCTTCTTACGATTTTTGAATTTTTAGTGAGATGAGGCCTCAAAAGCTCATTTCGCAACCCCACTGACTCGGTGGGGTTTTCTCACGGGTCCGTCTCTACCCCCAGTTACTTGGTGGTAGGTGCAGAACGCATGGAAAAAAGCAGTTTCGGTGCGATTGGGGGTAAACGTTTGGATTAACCTTTGCATTTCCCACTGTTTTCACTAAGAGCTGAATCTGTTGGGAGGAAGAGGGCAGCAAGGTCTACTAGGTTCTGTCTCTTCTGAAATTGTCCCCATAATTTCCTTTTTTCCGGCCAGAAAAGGGCAGAGGTGGTATAGACGTGAAGAAACAGTTCAAACCCACTGGGCACTTCAACTTTCCCTCGGTTGAACGCTCTTGTTGGCAGTATTGAATGTATCCTGTCTCACTTCTGCCACTTCCACGTTTCTGAAGCGCAAGTTGTGGATGGTAGAACCCTGAACCCAACCACAGAGGAAAACAAGGAGGTCCACGTCCTCTCCAACCACAATCGTAGCTCAGGGTTTTCTCCAATGTCATCAGAACGATATCGCGATCTGCGTCTTTTTCGCTCTCGTCGTTTCAATTTGAGAGAGAATGCGCATAGATGTTGAATGAGGCGCTATTTGTTATGGTCATTCGACATCTTCTCATGGGTTACTACTGTAATGATCGTAGAGGAGTCAGGATCGGGAACAATTTCTCTGGAAGAAGCAGTATATCGTCTCAACCGCTCGGCAGATTTCGTACTCCTGTATCTTTGAATCTTTGAAGGGCCATAGATTGCTCCCTAAATGGTTTATGGAGCTACTGTTGGACTTAAATTGTTACACCCTTAATTATAACTTTAAAAAATATTGAATTGTGTTTGTCAAAAAACGCATAGCTGCGATAACTTTTAAAACAAAAGTGAAAAAAGTTCAAAAATTTCGCAGTTTGTTTTGGATTTACACCACCCTAAGAGATCCATAGAACATTCTAAAAAAACAGAACTACATTAAGCCTTGCGATTTTACTTTTAATTTCTACTAGGCTAGTCACTAGAGAGAATGTGAAATCGGGTGGTCAGAGATTGGATCTCGGACGAAGAAATCGTAACCCGGGTACAGAGAGACACGTGCTCTGTGATTTTCATAACCAAATCACGTAAACAATGCCGAAAATTAATTCCGCGCAGATATAGGTGTTCTAAGAAGGCCCGATGCAAATGTTTCTAGGAGGCATCTGGCTTGTAAGTAATTTGCGGGAGGGGGGAAGGTCAGGCGACCAAGCTTCACTCTGGAAGCTCTACCGAAAACTTTATCAAATTTTGAATTCTGGAAACTCTAGGGATTTTACTTTTTCTCGCATCTTCTGGGGTTCCCCCAGTTTCGAGCCCAAGCGCAAATAAGTAATATGCTCAGAAAGATGTGTCTGAATGTGCAGTTAGGAAATGCTCTCCTGTTATTTGCTGCTTTATGATCCGTATAACGATCTAACATTCAATAAGTTGTATTTTATAAAGAAACATTTAATAGGATTTTATAGTAGATATGGCAACATGTAACGTCCTTATAACGACGCGTCCGACTTTCAACTTCGCAATAAAACTCATGCACCTACCCCGTCGAGCGCAAAAACAAGAGAGAAGTTTATACGCAATATCTACCCCTTGTATTAAAATTTTAGGGTACGGATACTATTATCAAAAGAAAGCATGTAACACCTTTATTAGATGTTTTTCAAATAATACGCCTATAAAAATCCCCCAGAAAAGATAGGGCTGTAATAAGGAAGGAGATCATAAATTTTCTCGGTTATCTGTAATTTTAAATGTAATTTTCTGATTGTAATGTAATTTTTTCTGTAATAGTACGAAGAAAGCAAGAAAAAGTTAGAGGCGCTTGAAATCGATTATCTGCGCTCATTATCAATGCTACGAAGTTCAGTACCTAGGTACTTAACTAGTCGATTTAGTAAATAAATAAAGGAGTTGAAATGAGTTGAAAAAAAGAAAAAAAAGTGAATCAGAATAAACTAAAGGACGAATTAAAAAATATCGAGAAAAAAGTTTTTGTCAAAATATTCTAAGGATAGTAGGATTTAGCCGTTTGCAGAAAAGCAGGGTGAATAAAATTATATGATGTCTTTACGGTGGTAGTTTTTGATTGTAATTTTTCAAAAATTTAAATTCGTTTTGAGATAAAAAAAAATGGACGAATGTGAATTTTTATCCCATTTTAGGGGCTCAAGGTGGAACAATATTTTCTTTAATGAAATGTCTCCCTGAAAATTTACCACAAAATTTTTCCTTGAATTTTCCATACTGATAATTTCCGGTCATTTTCATTTACCATTGTGCTAGACTACAAAAACAAAAAATAACAAAAATGTTTCATTGTTTTAGAAAAAAGGCTTTATAAAATATAATAATTTGGTCTCAATTTTTTGTTTTCTAATTTTTGATTTTTTTTTTAAAGGCTGGTTAAAAGCTACGTGATCATAAATCTAAAAAATGTCAAGATCACTTACTTTATTTTCAAAATCAGTAATTTTTTTATGAATTTTTTTACTTCGTAATTAGGTAGGTAGGTACCTGTTTCAATAAAACTGTAAATAACATAAAATTGAAACAATCTTCCTAATTAATAATTTAGATAAGGAAACACTACTTATAAAATTAACATGTATTGATCCTTTTTGATTTTTTTCTTTCTTACTTATGATTACGTATGCATGCGATAAGCTGATAAATTTCCTTATCTGCATGGTATCTGCATCTGCCCGCATTTGGCGAAGTAATAAATATTTTATCAAAAATCATACAAATATTATCTAAGTCAATGCATCGTCAACCTAGGCTAGTCCAAACACCAAATAGCTGACACCTATAATAGTCCTGTAAGTACCTACCTAAAAAAAAAAAAACATGAAAACTTGTGAAATATAAAGTGCTTTATCATTTTTTTTTGATGTGTCATTTAAGCTGCTGAACAAAAAATAACAAATCTTTATTTTAAGTATGAGCCTGGTTCTGGTGAAAATGCGCATCATGTCTAGTCCATAAAAAATAATTCCTTAGTATTGCGCAATCAAGGTATGCTGTAGGGGAACTAAGTATATTTTTAGTAAACAATTTATATACAGAGTAATCGCGATAAAATACATAATTGGAAAATACATAATACTATCATGTCATTACTACTTAATAAAGACTCATTAGGGCATTTTTCTGGTGTGTTAAATAACCTTTTGTCATGTAACCTGCTTAGGAAATTTAACATCTTACGAAATGATTTCTTTGGAAATAAGCAATAAAATTTTGTTTTTAAATATTATAGTTTAATAAATTTTATTATATTCTTACATTATTTTAAATATTATTAATAATTTTAAGCTAAATAGAGATTTGTTATTTAGTTACCTGGCAACTCAAAAAAAAATAAACAATTTTTTTGAAGGTAAAATTCCACGTTCAATGTAATAGCTAAATAGTGAAAATAGTGAATTAAAAAAGGTAGGCAAAGCAAAATGATTTCATATAAATGCGATACTCTAACAGTATTGTCAAAAATAATAGGATTCATTAATCTTGTAAGTATCGTGTGGTAACGTCCATGACAATTTTTATATATATATATTTTTTTATTTTCTAGAGCAATGTGATAATTGAAATGACAGTCTATCCAGACTTTCATCAAACAGCTCGATTGTCGGATATCTTTGAAGTCTTGACTTTTTCCATATCAATCTCGTTACAAATTATCGCTGCTTTTCTTCTTCTTTTCGCTTCTAAGAAGGTAAGAGTTCTGGACATGACAACTCGTTTGATAAATATTGTGCCATATTTTTTTTTAATCGTGCAAGTCGGTACAAGTCTCAGTTATTATTGCAGACTCTCTCTCTCTGAAATATTGATTTAGAATTTAATTTTATGTTAAAATGCGATTTATTACTGGAACAATTTCCTCAACTCCGATCCCTTGGTTACCTGTTTTGTCAACTTGCTCTATCTAATCTCCGCAGACAATAGGCAACACACAAATTTTCCAACAAGATTAAAACACGAAAACCTGTGTGGCTTGAAACATACCTGGATCGACCATTTCGGATATGGCATCAATAAGAAATCTTGATTTTCCAGTTTTTTCAGGAAATTTCGGGAACGGTCTCAGATTTCTTGTATGTCTCGAAGGATATTCGAGATGGCCACAAAATAGAGCAGCTTTTCTCTAATTTAACGGACCCTGTATCTCTTAGCGTTTAGGAGATACCCAGTTTGAGCTCTGAAATAAGGGACACACTGTATATACAGTTACCTACTGGTTTTGAGTTGGAGGATTTAAACATCTTCCTCTCATAATCAAAAAGTTTGAGATGTCGGCTAAGAAAATTTGAGTGAAATGTGTTCACAAGTAATGAAATGCTTCAAAATCGTTACAATTCCGATCTTTTCAATTTCTTAGGGCAAAAACATAGTAGAACGACGAGGCTAGAGGCACAGCGACGAGGTAAGCGACGTGGCTTTTATTTCATTGTGTGTGGTAATGAAGCCAAACATAGTGAAGAGGTTGACGCAGTACTGAGCGACGAGACAAGCGAGGCGATGCGCGTCGAGATAAAAATTTGATTTATTATCGCGTTGATACTGGACGGTTCTAGCTGTATTCTTTTTAAGTTTTGGCAATTTCCATTCTCAAATATTAAAAAAATCGGCCTGGGTGCTGCTTGAGCTTAGAAAATAATGTATGATACTGTCCAAACCGTTTGCATATACTTTATTAATAGGATGTACAGGATAAGTTCTGTTCAAACTTCCTATTGCAATAATAATAAGCCCGCGAAGCGTGGCATTATCGAATAAAATTTCATCTTCACTGTCGGAGAACATTAATCATACTGAATTGAGTTTGGAAAGTCAAAGTAGTAAATCGCAACTTCTGTCTCCTCACTGTGTGCATGTATCCTGTCTCGTCGCTTATATCGGCGCTTACCTCGTCGCTGTGCCTCTAGCCTCGTCGTTCTACTATGTTTTTACCCTTAGATATTTTTTTATGGAGATTTCCTGAAATTTTCATACCATGGAAATTTCATAAGTGGCTTAATAAAAAACTGATTTCCAGATATAAACTATAGATTTAGATTTCTGTTACTTTGTTATGATAGAAAAGAAGGGCAAAAACCACCACAAATAAAATCTGGAGCGTATTCAACTCTGATACTTCAAACTATCACCGCCAAACGGCCAAATAGCTTTTCAACTAGAACGTAAAATGATTCCAAAAAATCTGCATGGTTTTCTCTCGATTTCCTCGATCACCATTACTTTCTGGTGTCCTCTCAAAGCATCTATTAACAGGAAGACTCCAGATGATGTTCTCTACACGGGTTTTCCGTTTTCCAAGATTATGTTAGAACAAAAACTAAAATTACTGAATGAATCTTCTCTGGTCTGTGGTAGGCTTGCAATTTTCTTTCTAACTGACATTGAGAGAAAAATTCATTCTTTGTATTGTATTTTGAATGGTGTGACGCAGTGTTCAATATTAGAGTCAATATTATTTCTGGTTCATTTCGGCAATTTTGTCAGCGCGATTTTATCCAACCAAATATCTGTGAAAATGGCTTGCAACTTGAGCTTTATGGGAACAACTTCAGGGATTTCGTTAAATGCTTCAGCTTATAATTATCTGCTTTGTCCAATAAATCTGCTGAAAATCATTTGACATACCAACAAGAGACTACTATTCAAAAAGAATCGGCCTAAACATCAATTCAAGTTTTTTTTTTTATAAGTTCATTTATAATGAATAATAATTAAATAATACATAAGTGCGTCCATAGAAAGAGAGAAGGGGGAGAGGGAGAGATAGATAGAGGGAAAGCGGGAGGGAGAGGGAGAGGGAGAGGGAGAGGAAGAGGGAGAGGAAGAGGGAGAGGGAGAGGGAGAGGGAGAGGGAGAGGGAGAGGGAGAGGGAGAGGGAGAGGGAGAGGGAGAGGGAGAGGGAGAGGGAGAGGGAGAGGGAGAGGGAGAGGGAGAGGGAGAGGGAGAGGGAGAGGGAGAGGGAGAGGGAGAGGGAGAGGGAGAGGGAGAGTTTGGCTATGCTTTAGCCAATTATTATAGCGCTTGAATTGAATACTGGTATCATAGCATAGCATTCTGACTAATAATTCGGTGTAAGGGTAAAAACATAGTAGAACGACGAGGCTAGAGGCACAGCGACGAGGTAAGCGACGATATAAGCGACGAGACAGGAGACATGCACATAGTGAGGAGACAGAAGTTGCGATTTACTGCTTTGACTTTCCAAACTCAATTCAGTATGATCAATGTTCTCCGACAGTGAAGATGAATTTTTATTCGATAATGCCACGCTTTGCGGGCTTATTATTATTGCAATGGGAAGTTTGGACAAAACTTATTCTGTACATCCTATTAGTAAAGTACGCAAACGGTTTGGACAGTACCATGCATTATTTTCTGAGCTCAAGCAGCACCCAGACCGATTTTTTGAATATTTGAGAATGGATTTTGCCAAAACTTAAAAAAATGCAGCTAGAACCGTCCAGTATCAACGCGATAATAAATCTAATTTTTATCTCGACGCGCATCGCCTCGCTTGTCTCGTCGCTCAGTACTGCGTCAACCTCTTCATTATGTTTGGCTTCATTACCATACACGATGAAATAAAAGCCGCGTCGCTTACCTCGTCTCTGTGCCTCTAGCCTCGTCGTTCTACTATGTTTTTACCCTAAGTCTGTTATGGGGGCTATGGAAATAAATAAATAAATAAATATTAAATAAATAAATAAAATATACTGTGACTTATTATTATAGTAAAAAATTAATTGAAATTATTTCCAGACAATAGATTTATACATCGATCCTTGGTTATGGTGTTCTTTACCGATATTCACATTGAGCACTCTTTATTTAGTTAATTATTTGACAAGAAGTAGTCGTAATTCTTCTTCTACAACTACCCTGCAGAGTTCCTTAATGATTGGTAAGGGAAATTATTATCATTAATAGGCTATTCATCTCATACATCTAGGAAAGGTGAGCACTCATTGAATATTATAAAATAATTTCTTCTACACAGGTATGATATGGCTATGCTGGTTGGTGGTTTATTTTTTTGTAAAACTAATTCAGTACGAGCAGAAAAAGAAGATTGAATCGATAGAAGAGCTCCTGAACGAAAAGTCTCACTTCTTTAGCTACCAAATATGACAACTTTTTGTATTTATTGTATTTATTGTATTTATTGTATTTAAATAATTATTCTTAATACAAACTAGGTCTAGTTTTAATAAGTTAATTAAACACATTACTAAGTTTATTGCACAGCGAACAGAGGTTTAACATTGCAGATCAGGGATGGATGCCAAACTTTAGTCCTCGTTCACTTTTAAAAGTATCTAAATTACAGTATTCTGGCTATAAATTGGCAAGTGAAAAGTGATCCTGTAAGGGTTGATTAAGTTTTATCTCAGAATATAAACTTCAATAAAAATACCGAGTTCGCGCTACTCGGCGCATAGAGATCCGCCATGATTTGAGATGAGCTTTCATTAGTTTTGAATGCGGGCCCACAGAATAGAATTGTACCTATTCTGTGGCGGCCTGGTGGCGGGCCTGCGTTTCTACTCTGAAGCAATGGCCGCTAGAGGTGTGGCTTGTCTCTAAAAGATCAAAGGCGCCGCCGGCGAGTTTAGCTTCTGATTGTATCTATTCTGTGGTTTTATTATACTTATAAGTTACGGATTTTCTGTTAGTGACAAATTATTGTTCGTAAGTTGAAACTTTTTAATCAGAGCAGGCTTGGATTGGAAGCTTGTGAGACTGTCTCCCGCAGTTGTAGCCCATAATATGGAATAAATTCTACTTGATCAAGAGTAAATTTTATCAATCACCACCCGAATAAATTTTTTTTATTTCTATAGCGGGTATATACCTACGTCTTTTTTCTGGATAACTAAAAAGCTCATGGTTTTCAAAAATCGACACTAAAAAAAATCAAAAAATAACATTTCTCCTGTACCTCGAAGCTACAGGAGAATCGATTACAGTTTTTAACTTCTCATAGTTGAAATGATAAGAGTCTGACAAGAGAAAATCGATGTCTTCAGAACGAGATGAAATTTTGTGTGAGCGCAGCTTAATGCAATACGAATCGGAGTAAACCTCTCAATTGGGTTGTCTAATTATTTCTCTTTTAATGATTTAAAAATAATATACTAAAAAATAAATTCTAACACAATCTTTATTTTATGCTTATGACACCGAAGAACATTATTTGCTTAATCGAAACGTAACATAAAATATTTATAACGCACAAAATATTATTGCGTAATAAGTGGCACCCTTCAATTTATTTTTACATATTGCAGCTATTTTTCTATCGATAATCAAACGGCTGTACTCTCCTCAACTTTTTCTAACGACATTGCTTTATTGACATATTGAGCACCGTTATTGTAGGAAATTTCAATCACACCAGCGTCTGTTGTATTATAATCACGCATTTCCATGAAGAAGGCATACATGCAAATCAATACATACCAGAGGAAAACTGTAACAAATTATTCTTTTGTAAAGCAATTTGAGGATTGTGTTAATTTTATACTTACAAGACATTATGAAGAATGGTATTAGGTTGTGGTCTAGATACATATTGATTCCTGTATAGACACCGACGATTATACAATTCATCAAGCCGAAGAAGAGGTAGAGAAGGATATAAAATTCTTTACCCTGAAATAATTAAATATTTCATTAAAATTGAATCGATAAATTATAAAAAGTTTATTAAGATTTTCTTTAATTTGTCGCTGTGATTGGGGGGGGGGGGGGTGGCTAAAACTATAGATATTCTAGGTTGCTTGAATAATATTATTTTATCTTTTAAAAATAGGGCGATGCATCGATGTTTTAGACTCATAATATTAAATAATGCTTTCCGAAGAAATCAAAGAATTATTTCTAGTAGCCGCTATAATGCTCGTGTATTCACACCAGGCTAATATGACATGCTGATGAGTTCAGAAAAAGAATGAAATAACCATTCATGTCTTTAGCGGCGCTGTTTCTTCTTTCGATTTATACAGGGAGTATCTAAATAACCCCGAAAAAATTTAAGGGATGATTCTTTGTTAAAAAAATAAACAAAATTTTCCTTTTTAAAAAAAACAAAAAGATACTTTTGGTCATAGCTCCTAACGTGAGCCATTTCGAGAAAAACGGGCATTTACGCTAAAAAACTCGCATTGAATGTTTAAAGACAAGTGTGGGAAAATGAAGGGCAAAAAAACTTCACTCAATCCTAAGACTTCCGCAGGTGGCACATGAAAAAACTGCATTGGCTCTAAAAAAGAGCTAATATCAATTATATGACATTTATAAAAGCTGACTTCTTCAGATATCTTCAAAAAATTGGAAAAATAATCTAAAAAAATTGGAAAAATATCTCAAGTATCTCAAAAACGGTGCATTTCCTGACGCACGTTTTAAATTTTTTTAGTTTACTTTTGACCAAAGAATCAGCCCCTAAATATTTTCGGTGCTATTTAGATACACCCTGTATGAAAAGGTGGAAGCTGATTTAGCAGATCTCTATAATAAGCAATAATTTTTAAGGCGCAGACTTGGGAGGACAATCCTGTTTGGTTGAGGTACCCATCAGGCGCGTCCTAGGTGGCGGATAGGGCACGGCCTTACAATTATCAATAGTGAGTAAAGTTAGCAGTGGTGATAGAGCTCGTAGGATTTAAAACTCCAGACTGACAGCTCAAAAAGCTCTGCCGCGAACCACCTCCCCCAACCCAGTTGTAGTGTCCTGACTAAAGGTCTGCACAGGGGTTATAACAATGCCGGAGAACGTCCGAAAGTGGACTCTCCGAAAGACCATATAACTCTGTTGTCGTGGTCTTATCTCACGAACAGAGGAATACCGGGGTCATGTTCTAAGAACCTAAATCCTACGGAGGAAACCCAGGCTAAAAGGATGCGTAGCAGCGTAGCTGAATAGTAGATCAGTTTCTTCTGGATTCAACCTCGGAGAAGTGGCGCACCTTCGAAAATAAATGCCTACCATACGTATGGAACTCTGCGTATGGTATTTCTTTAATAGCTCCATGCTTCATTACTCATATGGGAACCATATGGACCAAGACACACCTAATTCAAAAAGGGAAGGGGATTCTGAAAAGAAAGACCCACCCAAAAAAACTATCAGGAGCTGCTAGCAGGAAACTGAGAAAAGAGTTGAAACTACAAAAGCAGAGGGAAACAGGAGAACCTAGAAAGCTAGGGTTGAAGGTGAACCCCAGTGTAGCAACACCCGGGACCAGTAAGGAACCGGAACAAAGTAAAAGAAGGAGAACCTGCACCAAGGTTCTCAGGAGTTCGACTTAGAGGGGACTTTCTCATGGCTTCCTGCGCTGACCAGGCCACAAAGTACTGGCTGGTGCGGGTGGTCAGGGAAATGGAACCCTGGTCAGAAGCGAAACTTAGCAGCATCAAGGACGTTCCGAAACTTATAAGAGCACCAGTGTGGATACCAGGAACCCAAGAGGAACCAGAAAAAAATCCACAAAAAACTGGGAATACAAAACCCAGGATTAAAACCATAAACGTGGATCCTAGTGGACAGGAAACCTGACACAAAAGGCCAACAACTAATTTTCCTCATGGGAGAAAACCTATTTTAAGGAGGGAGGGAGCAGAGAAGATGGAACTGAAAAAGTGAGTAAACACCAGCTGAGATGGGCAGTTGGACTTCTAATAGGACATTGCCCACTAATGAAACATCTCTCAATAATAGGAGTGAAAAATAACCAAGATTGCAGGTTGCGGGGAGGGGGAGGAAACCCCATGCCACCTAATGTGTGAATGCCCACCACTAGAGGGAACTAGACTTCTAGTATTTGGGACCGAAATGGTAGAACCGAAACAAATAGAACAAGCACCCATTGGACTCATACTGAAATACTTTCGGGAGACGGGACTGATGAGATAATTATATCCAAAGGGGTACAATAAGAGCAAGCTTCAGTACAAGGGCTTTGAACCTACCCTAGAAGTAATAATAATGGGAGGACGTTTCCTCCTCTACGGCTCATCAGCATGCTATCTTCGATAACGTTGAGACTGTCTGCTGCTTACTGGAAATTCGGATGTTGGATTGTCTTAAAGGGATTTTATGCATGGTGCTTAGTGACTTTTAAGTTGTTTAAACATCATCTTTGGGATAAATGTTATATAAATTTTTGAAAAATGATTGTCGGAAGTAGTTCTCTCATCAAAATTTTCGATTAAATACGGCAATTTATAACTGAAATTTCAACTAATAATAATTTTCATTGGTATCAAACACTTACTTTTAATAAAGAAATCAGGAGTAAAATTCCCATTAAAACATTCAAAATTCCCATCGCAATCCATGTCACTAAGAACGACTTCCCAATTTCACCCTCGATTTCGATGTAATGGAAATGGGCTAGTTTTGCAATCGATATCACTACAAGCGCCCCTCCTGCCGCCTAAAAATAAAAAAAATCAAATGTTTTCAATCTTAAAACAATAAAATATTTGCGTTTAAAAATATAGAAACACATGAATGAAATTCTTAAAAGAAATACTTTATCAAAAATACTACGCGTATCTACTACATCTCCAATACTTACTGACAAATAATTAAAAAAACATATTTTTATTTAATAAATAAATGAAAAATCGTCACTAAGTGCACTATAAAACTAAACACTCTTTACAAAACTTATAATTACATATCAAGAATGATATACTTACTCGAGTTCTGATTAAATGTTTAATTATATTCTAAAGTAATTTATTATATAGTAATTATATTCTAAAGTCTATCCTTACGTAATTCTCTCATTGTCAAGAAGATATTATAAAGAAGGGGTCACCCTGTTTAACAATACAGGTGATTCGTATAAGAACCAACACAGAGAAGGGGCGTGTAGGGGACCCCAAAATATGATGATTTATGGGCGTCAATGGTGAATAGGGGTTTCAAATTTTGAATTAAATCTAATCTCAGTTATATTTGAAAAACTAAATTTGGTACACGGTGTGCAAAAAGCACTAAGAGCATTCATTAGTAAGCAGAGTTTAATTGTAGAATTTTAAGGGTTGATAAGGGATGATGCATCCTTAAAATGTTACATAATTTTTTGCCTAAAAAAATAGAACAAAAAAAAAGTATGTTACAATTTAAATAACGTATAGATCTTCTGATTATGTCGCTTATTTCATCATTTATTGCATATTTTTATTTTTAATTGTAATTTATAAATTTATTTTATAAATTATACATTAATTATTTAATACATAATATCGACTATATGAAAGAGATACGAAAAATAGACCTTTTATATTATATAATTTAAAAAAAGAGTTTCAGAAAATTTTTCATAAGAAGCATTTTGTCGAAAAAGCACTAGAAAATTATCAGAAATAAATTATATTGATAGCAATTAATAGCAATTATTGATTATGATTAGAAAAAATAAAAAATTTAAAAGCTAAGAAAGACCTCGTATCTCTAAATTGACTTACGATATGGCAAAACGACGTGATGAAAGCTCCAGTTTTTAAACTAATACAATAACCACATTTCTTCACGATCATATTACAGAAAAATAATTAATTTCGGGTCAAAATAAAACGCTATTAGAAGTGCGTAAAGTCTATTTTGTCTACTGCATCAGAGAGCGGGTTTGAGACCGATCTCTGCAGACGCCAGTCGTCCTGGCGCCAATCGACGCCACCCTTACATCCTGCTGGAGCTTTCCTATATCCATGACGCGTCACCTCGTTATTATAATATACCTATTCCCATTTTTTGATAATAATGAGTGTTAATAAATAATTATGTTATGGTCGTATCTTATTAGGGAGTTTTATGTTGATTTTTATTTATGGACTGCGCCTAATTAAGGAAATATATCCATTTTGGTTCCAGGAGCCATGAAGTTCTAGATTTTTTTAAAGCCAGAGACAAAAAAACATTGTTAAATTAAATCACTACTCGTAATTTTTTCCTTTAAATTTTTTTTTTGTAAGTCGTGTATTATTGCAAATCAGATTTTTTTTGTCCAAGGATGTTGCAAATCCCGTTAGAAACGCCCGGTATACGCTCGACATTTTTTTTTCTTGTTTTCTTTTTGTTTCAAGTTTGATTAGAGAACGTTCGCTCAGCTCGATTTTTTTGCAAGTCCTGTTAGACACACACGGTCTGATTGGATATAAAATTTTTTCTCGAAAATAAAAATAACGTCAATATGAAGTCATATTGCTTGCCTTATGGATTTTTATGACAGTCGGTGACAAAGCTCTTGTTTTTTAAATAGGACAATTTCAAAGATCCTTCTTTTTTGAATGTGATATATTTTTGATTTTCTTAACTTTTATTTCCAGATCAAATGGCATGAAAAAAAAGTGGTCGGTTGCACCAAAATCGGCAATTAAAAATTTGTCAGATAATCAGGGCCGTCTTTAGGTATTCGGGGCCCGTGGGCTATATTAAAAATAATGCGCCTCTCTTTACAAGAAAATACACAAGGTGGCTAGCTGTAAGTAGTGGGGCAGTGGCGACCTTAAGATTATATTAATAATGTTTAAAAAAAAAGGGGGAGGGGGTTCGAGATGCGCCGAAGGCGAAGTTATTTTCAATGTTCAAGGGCACGAAATTTTCCAGTAGTTGAAAATTTTCTCAGATGAAAAACTATTAAATAAATAACTAAATAATAACAAAATAAAATAAAACCAAAAAATTGCCCCGCAGCCAAAAGGTTTGCGCCATGGAGTTTATGGATGGATATAGAAATAGAAAGGGCTAGAAAAAGTGTCATAATTAGAAAAAGACATTGTATAACCAACTATTACACTAAATAAAACATTAAAACATAAAAAAAATTTACAATTCGTATTAAACTTGCAGAAAAAGTTTTTTCGCTGCTGCAACTTACAAAAATGCGCAGAGCAATGGAACGTTAGAAAATGTAAACTCATTGAAAAGATTTTGAATTTACGCCCCTAAAATGCTTGCGTCCCTGGACTATAAATAGCCCTATTAGCTCAATGGTTAATATAAGACGGGCCTTGCAGATAATTATGATTGATTTTCAATAGCATAATTTGAAAATAAGGGGAAACATTTTAAATTTATTTTAATTTGATAATAGGTACATTACTATTCTTACATTACAATAATACTAATTAGTTATGAAACTTGTAAAAGCTTTTGAAGTATTTTGAATCTCAAGCTTTGAGTGGTAAGTAAATTACTCTCTCATTTTGAGTGCCATTTATTGATGACATTTTTTGATAACATCGTATTTTCCTCTCTGACTGCTTACATTCTTCAATTTGGGTGAATTTCTTGTTCAGTAAAACAATAAGTATCTGATTCAAGACTGAAACAAAATTCAAATGGTAACTTGAACGCAAATATCGCTTTTATTATAGCGATTTAATTTCCAGACCTTTTTCTTTGGACGCTATAACATTCTGGATTTTTTTTATACCCGGCAACCACAGTTTCTTTACTGTATTTTTATAGCTACCTGGAAGGAAGTCTGAAAATCTTGACAACCAATAAGTCAAAAAGACCATTATTGTAGTATCTTACCTAAATAGATTATGGTAGAAGCCAAAAGAAGGTATTTCAGAGTAAACTTATGGAGATTTATCATCAAAAGAATCGCATACAATTTTTGAAATAAAATAAAAATAAATCCAGAGAAATCGTAGCTGAAATCTTGAACTTTTTCCTAAGACAAGAAATAAAATAATATTTATTTATTCCTTGTAATTGCTCCAATATTCTCGCATATTCCATAAGCCCAAATTGAATCAAATAAATGATTCAATTTATTGATTCAATGCTGATGATCGCAATGCTCGGTAGAAATGCTCGTCTTGCAGCTTGCGTGTGGGCTTTCAAGGTGCGTATTTTTTCATTTGAGCCTGAACATGAATGAGCACAGGTCGCCCCTTAGAATACATTTATTTCTTAGTCTAATAAGCTATTATATTACATTATATCTAAAAACTGAATGGAGTGCAGTTTTATCC
Source organism: Malachius bipustulatus (assembly GCA_910589415.1). Taxonomy (NCBI): domain Eukaryota; kingdom Metazoa; phylum Arthropoda; class Insecta; order Coleoptera; family Melyridae; genus Malachius; species Malachius bipustulatus. Next base: position 32,326,745 of record OU342634.1, on the reverse strand, counting down.
CCATTTTAAATGCCCACCCCTCAATTTAATAGCACTCCGCGATTTTTTGGTCAAATGATCATATGATCATTTTTTGGCACCTTATGATCATACGACTTTAGCCAAAAATTCATTTGACTTCTTGTTCCAGATATACTTACCAAAATTTAGAAACATGAAAATGTTGCCTACCTTTAAAGCACATCTTGCCATATAAACCTCGGACAGAAACACCAAAAAACAGCACCCATTTGTAACAAAGAAAATTAAAAATATTCTTTCATAAGAATGGAACAAATCCACACAACACAAACCGAAATTTGCTGTCGAAATGATCTGAAAATTATATTTATTAGCAAATAGAAATTAGTAAAATAAATCATACCAAAATAACTGAGAGAATCGAGATAATACAGGACCTTAGGTCCATTAATGAAAAAATTGGAGCAGTTGTGCAAATTATTAATTATTATTTTAATCTAATATGTCAAAATAATCTTTTTTTATTGGTTTTAAATTATTGTTAATAATAATTGTTGCAGCAACAACATAATTTTTACAACATTATATTCATAAAATTGAGAATCGATGGTGCATCGATCAATAATAATTATTACTTATGCCTAATGCTCAATTATTTCAAGCATCGAAAGAGAGCAAAGATGTAGAGAGAAGACTCCCTAATCCATTTCCTTCTAGATCACTTTCTGTTTCTGCTATGTCGGTTGTTTGCTGCTCTCTTCCAGAGCTTATCCATTCTCAAACCGTATGGGAGTATCAAACAGCATTAATTTAGAAACACCACCGTGTGCTGTACGTGCCCGTACGCAGGCGGTAAGTTCATGGGGGCGGCGGGCGGGAGAAAAAAAAATCATAATTCATAACATTAACAAAACATATCAAAATATCATGATAATTACTGGGTAGTATAGCCAAGGAGGCGTGGATCGCGTGCAGCATCCTGAGAATTTTTCCACTACATATATTACATAACAGGACCTTTCCCAACCACAGAATTAATAGGGCTGTAGGCAAGGGACGCAAGCCTTTTGGGGGCGGAAGTTTTTATTGAAGTAATATTTTTTGTGGTTATTTATTAGACATTTAGTTATTATAGTTTTCACATCTCAGTACATGTTTAAATAGTGGGAAATTGCGTGACTTTGAACATTGAAAATAATTTTGCTTGCTGCGCATATTCTTTCGAACCTGACAAACTAGTGTTAAATTTAGACTTCATACTGCACCAACTTGTCCTTCAGCCTTCTTCTTCTTGAAGTGCCTATCCTCTGTGGATGTTGGCTATCACATTGGTCCACATCACTCTGTTCACTGCCGCTCTGAATAAAGCCGTCGACGTCATCCCGGTCCATGTTCGCAAGTTTCGTAGCCAAGATATCCGTCTGCGTCCCGCTGATCTTCGGCCTTCTATCTTTCCCTGCAGGATGAGTTGGAGCAGATGGTATTTTTCGTTGCGCATTATATGTCTGAAGTATTCCAATTTCCTGCGCTTGACACATGCCAGGTACTCCATTTCTCCATCTGTACGCTGCAAGACTGTCTCGTTTGACACGTGGTGCATCCATGAGATCCTGAGCATGCGGCGATAACACCACACCTCGAACGCATTTATGCGTTTGCATGAGGCTTTAGTAAGTGTCCAGGCCTCCGCCCCATACAGGAGGGTTGAAAGTACATAGCATCTCAGAACTCTGATTCTAGTACGGACGCTAAGAGACAGGCTGCATAGTATGTTTCTCATCCTGTTGAACGCAGCTCTTGCTTTTTCGATTCTGCATTTTATTTCCCGAGAGTGATCCCAATCCCTACTCAGAGTGCATCCCAGGTAGGTAACCGTCTCGGCCATTGTAAGTGCCACGTTGTTGGCGGTAAACCGCAGATTGCCAGTGCCGCTTTTGCTGACAATCAACGTTTGTGTCTTCTTGCAGTTTACCTTCATACCATACTCGCCGCACGCAGCCACCACGCGGTCTATGAGTCTCTGAAGTCCCCCAGCAGTGTCAGCCACAAGAACGGTATCGTCTGCATACCGCAGGTTATTTATCACCTCCCCGTTTATCACAATTCCATCCTCTATGTCGTTCAGTGCCTCCCTGAATAGACGTTCCGAGTACACATTGAACAAGAGAGGCGACAGTATGCAGCCCTGACGTACTCCTCTCCTCACGCTAAACTCTTCCGACACCTCTCCTTCGATCCGGACCATGGCTCTTTGTTGTAGGTATAGCTTTGATATCACCTCTGTGTCTTTATCGTCGATTCCCGATTCACGCAGCATTGAGATAAGTTTGCCATGTTGGACTCTATCGAAGGCCTTCTCGAAGTCTATGAAGCATGCAAAAACATCCGTGCCGACATATTGTGTTCGTTGAATGAGAACTTGTATGGAGAATAGGGCTTCTCTGGCGCCAAGTCCCCTCCTGAAGCCGAACTGAGTGTCACTGATGTCCGCGTCGAGTCTTCTATATCTATGCGTGTTTGGATGATATTAAGAAAGGTTTTTAAAGCGTGCCTCATTAGACTGATTATTCTATGGTCAGAACATTTAGTTGCGTTTGCTTTTTTGGGAAGTGGGATGAATGTTGATAGCAGCCAATCTTTTGGCGTTTCACCGCCCGTGTAAATCTTATTGAAGAGGGTGGTCAGTAGTTTTATCTGTTCTGAGTCCAGTAATTTGAGGGCTTCCCCATGTATCCGGTCCGGTCCGGGAGCTTGGTTGTCTTTCAATCGTTTGATAGCTGATTCCACCTCCTCCTGTGTGATGACAGGCCCTTCCTCGCCAACTGCTGCAGTCGCAATGTCGTCGTAGTCGTCTCTGAAAAGTTCCTCCATGTACTGCTTCCATCTTGCAAGCCTCCCGCTAGTTTCGGTAATGATGTTGTTGTCGGAATCCAAGATCACCCCCGCACCTCGTCTTCGGTAACCCCCCGTCGCCTCCCTTATCCTCTTGTGGAGGTTGAGGTTGTCATGTTTTGCTTGTAAGATCTCGATTTCATCGCATTTCTCTTGTAGCCACCGCTCCTTAGCTTCTTTTATTGCTCTCAAGACCTTTCCATGCAGTTCCTTGTATTTTTCTTCACTCTTGTTTCTATACCTTCTTCTCTCCTCCATGAGCTCCAAGACAGCATCCATCATCCACTCTCGCTCTTTTACCACCCTATCTGGCCTCAGCTCATCTTCTGTGACGGAGGTTATGGATGCTTTAATTTTGTTCCAGAGATCATCTGCTTCCGTTTCTAGGTTGCTGTCTTCCGCGATGGTTTTGAGTTCGTTGTTTATCCTATCTTTAGTTCGTTGTAATGCATTGGCTTGTTTGAGTTTTCGTATGTCGGTGCGCTTTGAGGGGCTCTTTCTGGTGACCTTTTTCAATCTAAGTTTAGTACGGGCAAGTAGTAGGTTGTTGTCCGATGGTATGTCGGCGCCTGGGTAGGTTTTACACGAGACAACTGCGTTGCGATATTTTCTGTTTATCATGACGAAATCAATTTGGTTCCTCACGATTCTGTGGTTGTTGTCAGCTGGAGACCTCCAAGTGTACAGTCTCCTGGGGGGAAGTTTAAAAAGGTATTCATAATTGTGAAGTCTGTTTCTTGACAGAACTCTATCAACCGCTCTCCTCTCTCATTTCTCACTCCCTGTCCAAAATCCCTCACTACGTCCTCAACCCTTCCCTGTCCAATCTTAGCGTTCATGTCCCCTAAAATTATGTTAACCTCTTCCCGTTTTGTGTATTTGAGGGCAGTTCTAAGCTGTTCGTAGAACCCCTCCATGTCTTGTTCACTGCTTTCGCATGTTGGTGCATACGCCTGCATGATATTTAGGCCGAATGGTTTTGCGTTAATTTTGATTAAGGCAACTCTGTCTGAGATGAGGATGAATGTTTTCACAGCCTGGTTGGCTTGCTTGCTAAGGATTATTGCTACCCCGTTTTTATTTCCGGTAGTATCGTCTCCGGAGAAATATATGTGGTGTTCACCTACAATGCAGTGGCCCGAGTTTGGCCATCTCGTCTCGCTGCATCCCAGTATGTCAATCTGGAGTCTTTCCGCTTCCCTCACTATATTCGCCGCCTTACCAGCCTGGTACATACTTTCGCACATTCCACGTGCCAATTCTCCTCTCTTGCTTTATTCTAAAGACATCATTGGATGACCGGGGGATTCTTAGCACCCTCTCCTCATTTAAGGGGTGCCCGGGACTGAGGGCCGTCGCTTGGTTTCGTGTATCCATTGTGATGTCTTCAGCCGCCACTGGCTTATCCTGTCGTTAGCCATCCTATATACGCATTTCTTATGAAAAAGAACGGATTCCTTTCAGTAATGTCCATTTGGGCCCATAAGCTCCAAATATCTTAGGACCCGCGGAACGCCGAACCTGATTCAGGTTGTTCTCTAATAAAAGTAGGTACCTAGAGTTCAGAAAAGCATATTTTGCTTTTCTTGACAAATTCGTGACACATATGCATGTCTTGTTCTTGAATTGTTGATATGCATAGAACAACGAAGGCTTTGGCCATATTAAGACCAGATGGTGGCGCTACCCTAACTTTCATTGTTGTGTTGTGTTTCTATTTGACTTCTATTGCAGAGTTCAGTCCTGTGCCCGTGCAATTTAATTTATACTTTTCTTAAAATGGTTCTTTTTATTTTTTAGCATGAGACTCTTATTAAATGATTTATTAGCATTTTCTCAGGCAAATGGGTTTATTTATGACACTCCCAAAGAAAAAACGTTACCCTTCGGATTAAGATACACTTTATTAAATTCTAAACAGAATATAACTCTCAGTCAGAGACAAATAAAGTAACTACAATTCGTCCAAATTGGCAGCAATACTTAAAATCTATTAAAATAATTAACATGCATTCAACATTGATCTTCTTGCTTCGGGCGCCCTTATGTTCAACCGAATAATTTATGAAATGACGTTGGTCTGATGTTATATGGGGTGTTTAATGGGTTTGTTGGCGAAATTTATTAATTGAAGTTATTATTATTATTTATTAGATTAATTAATTATGGTTTTAAGATTTATTATTATGATTATATTATTTATAGTTTTATTAGTTGGTTAAATCAATTTATGCTAAGTAGATTAATGTAAATAAAGTTTAAGAAGATTGGGTACGACCTTAGGTATAACTGGAGGATTATTCCAGCGATGAATCCAGGTATCTTGGTTCGCACTTTTCACAAAACTAGCCTTCACTGTATTCTCTGCTCTTTAATTTTACTTGAAACTCCAAGAATGGGTCGGGGAACCTACGCTTACCCTCGAAACCCGTGCCAGTCAGCAGCTCGAGCGCTCTACCGCGTCTCCTTTCACCCTGTCTTCAGGCTGACACCCTCGCTGTCGCCTTCCACTTCCAACACCTTTTCACATCCGATCGATATTTATTGTTCTTTTCAGATTTCCACAACACACAATACTGCTTACATAAATTTACATATGTCTATCTACCAATCCTAAACCAAATCCCTCAAATGCAAAATCTGGTCGGGTGCATTACCCCCCACAATGTTTGAGTCTTTGTAAGTGTCAACGTCAAAACTTGAACATTGTTACCTAAAGATTTGATCATTAAACCAACAACATAGGAATAGGCAAACTTAAATATTCTTCATTGGATCATTATTGATTTTAACTAAGAGCAAAAATAAAATCAACTGAACATTTTTCTTTAATATTCTCCCTTAACTTCTAAATTTTATCAACTTCCGGATTCCACCGCTTCAAATCGCGAACATTGCGAATACCTATAGACCTAAGGTCATCTACATCTATGAGTTCATATGAATTCGCACCCGCAATTGAACGCACCTCGTAGGGTCCAGCATAAATTAAAAATAACTTCTTAATTTTATTAGTAGCAGCTTCTGACTGCGGATGTGTTCTAACCAGAACCATATCGCCTACCCCAAACTTAATTACCTGGGTTGGTTGATGACGTTTCTTCCGTTTTTCCGCTTTAGTTAAAAGGCGCTCTCGAGCCAGTACTATAACATTTTGTTTATGCGCTGAACTAACAGGGAATAAAATATCTTTTATAAAAGGATTTTCCTTCTTCTTATCAAAATGTACTTCTAATGGAGAGAAACCTGTACTTTCATGAGTCGTATGGTTCAACCATGTCTCTACATTCTTCAACATGTGAGCCCATTTTTGATGAGAATTGTGACAATACGATCTCAAAAGGCGACCAATCTCTTTATTAACCCGTTCGGATTGATTAGAGCAGGGATAATATCGTGAAGTATGTTTTATTCTAATATCCAAAGATTCCAAAGTATTGTTCCATTTTTTACTGGAGAAATAGGAGGCGTTGTCAGAGAGAATCGACTCAGGTTTTCCAACTATCGGAAAATAATCGTTAATTAACTTATTTAGTACCGCCCGTGTAGTACAATTCTGCAATGCATACAGCCTTACATATTTCGAAAAGGCATCCACAATGGTCAAAATATATTTACACCCAGCACGAGACTTCGGTAATTCACCTATCAAATCTAAACAAATTAATTCATTAGGCCTTACTGGCACAATGCAATGCATTTCTCCCGTACTTCTTCTAGTTACCTTTGCTTTTTGGCAAAGCTGACAACCGGCAATCACTCTTCTTATAGTCCGATAAAATCGGGGAAAATAATAAAATTTTACTAACTCAATTGTACACTTATCTGCACCAAAATGGCCATTATCTTCGTGTTCTTGTAATATAACTTCTAAAATATATTTCTTTGGTAAACATAAATTTACAGTTTCCTTACTACTTTTACGAAATAACAGTCCTTCAAATTCTATAAATAAATTACAATATCGTTGCTGACCTTCCTCAATGCACCTTATAACTCGCTGACAAAATTCATCCTCTCTTTGATCAGTTTTAATATTTTTGAATCGTTTTGAAAGTGATTTAAATATTTCGGATTTCTTTTTAATTACCGAAAGATTGTACACTGGCGAAATTTCAACTTGTTTATTCTGCAGGTTAGTCCGGGAATTTATAACTTGATTTTCTTCTTCTATTCGTGATAGTACATCAGCTACAGTATTTTCACGACCCGGAATATAAGAATATTCAAGATCATATTGTTGTAAAAACAACACATAGCGTGTGAGTCGTGCATTCAGTAACTTACACGTCTTTAAAAACTGTATGGCAGAGTTGTCAGATTTCACGTGAATTTTATTACCTAGCAAAAATACCCTCCAATGTTTTAATGCTTCTATCAAAGCTAAAATCTCTCTTTCTGTAATCATATAATTCATTTCAGCTTGTTTCAACGAGCGACTGTAGAACGCAATAAAGCGTTTTTCTGCATTTTCTGGATCTATCTGGTACAGGCAAGCACCAATGGCGTAACCCGATGCATCACTCTCAATACAATATGGAATTTTAGGGTCGGGGTGTCTCAGTTGTATTAAATGACAAAACTTTTCTTTTATTAGTTCGAATACTCTCTGTTCTTCTTCTCCCCAATGCCATTTTGCACCTTTTTTCAGCAGTCTTTGTAAATAAACTGTCTTCTCCGACAAATGACTCAGATACCTACGCTCATAACTAACAATTCCTAAGAAACCCTTCAGTTGACGAACATTTTTTGGACGGGGAAATTCTTGAATTACCCTCACACGCTGTGATGAAACCCGTATACCTTCGGACGACAAAACATGTCCAATAAATTCAATCTCTCTTTTAAAAAATTTACACTTTCTCAATCTCAATGTTATACCTGCGTTCTCAAATTTTGACAAAATCGTATCTAAATGATACAGATGTTCTTTAAAATTTTCTGAAAAGATTAACAGATCATCCACATATGGTATCACAAATGACTGTACATCGTCACCTAACACCACATTCAGACCTCTAATAAAACTCGCTACTGAAGTTGTCAACCCGAATGGTAACCTTCGAAAAACATAGGTTTCGTTTTCATATCGGAAACCGGTAAATTTTCTGTCCTGTGGCCTAATTAAAACTTGCCAGTAGCTACTAGTTAGATCTAAGGCACTAAATTGTTGCCCTGGCTTGAATAAATAGAGTAGTTCATTTGGATTCGGGGGAACAACATGATCTGCTTCCATGTTACGGTTTAGTTTTCTCGCATCAAGACACACACGGGGAGTATTGTCTCGTTTGCGAACGACAACCAATGGATTTATATATTCGGTTTGAGCCTTTTCTATCACTCCCCACTCTAACATTTCCTGAATTTGTTCATTAATTACTTTCCGATACGCGTGTGGAACAGGGTATGATTTGCAACAAAAGGGAGTTTCATCCTTCATTATTATTTTGTGTTCATAATGTTTCATGCAACCTGGTTGTTCCGAAAAAACCCTACCATGCCTACAAAGTACATTCAATAATTCGATTTTTTCCTCTTGATTTAAAGTTTCGGTTTTATCAACTATTTCTTTTATTTGGTCAGTTGTATAATTTTCCGGCTCTGGTTTCATTTCATTGTTAAACTCAACATAGTTAACACTAACACTCCTCTTTCGACTAATGCAATTTTTATATGAAAATTCCTGCATTTGATTATTAAAATTTCCTTTCACAGTTGCAGTTTCCGAATTTATCACAATTCGATGTTCCTCTATAAAATCATATCCCAGGATAATACTTCGAATTAAATTTGGGACTACCAAAAACGACACCGGTATCACTTGCTCGTTCATTTCCAAATTCAACTGTACCTGCTGATTTACTTTCTGACTCTTACTTTTTACTGCTCCTACCAAGGTAACACCCGATGCAGGCAAAAATAATAATTCTTTGTTTGTTTTCTTAACTTCATCAATTAAATCTTTGGAAACACAGCTCACTTGGGCTCCCGTATCAATTAATGCCGATATCAATCCTACACCCTCAACTTTTACCTCAATAAATGGACAGGTTGGTACAACCGGCAACGTTTCATTGTCTTCATTCAGTATTTGTTCACCAATCTGGTTAAAAATAGTGCGAATTTGTACTACACGTTCTGCGTTGCTGAAATTTACATTTTCATCGATTTTACTAGACAGCTCTTCGGTTAAAAACCGCTCATTTCTGCCGTCCTCGATTCCTTCAACCGTAGACGCTACCCCGGTGGTCCCTGTTCCAGCCACCTGGACACTCTCGATAAGATTTACCTCTCGGTTAGAATGATTTCTCGGAGAAAATTCCCTTTCTTGAACCTCTGGTCTTTTAAAATTTTGCCTTGACGTACTATTATTATAGTTTTGATTATTTTGCGGATTGTTATAATACTGCGATGATTGGGCGGCATTATAATTTTTACTTTGTCCCGGGCGCGTATGATAATTTCCATTTCTCTCATTATTATTATTATTATTATAATTTTCATTTCGCCATGATGCATTATTATTTTGGTTATTCCGGGGATTGTTATAATACTGGGACGATTGAGGCGCATTATAGTTTCTATTTTGTTCAGGGCGCGTATAAAAATTTCCACTTCTCTCCCTGTCATTATTATAATTATTATTCGGACTACCACGAAATTCCTCTCTATTACTTCGATCACGTCCTGTTCCATAATATTGACCCTGATAACTGTTTTGATATCTTCGCGATCGACTTTCCATGTCATCTAATTGTCTCAAACAATTCTCAATTACGCAAGGGTCGTTAAAACAATTCAGAGGTAAACTATTTCTAACCTGAACGGGAAAATGCGCAATGATTAATGGAATTAATTCCGAATTTCTCAAAGGATTTCTTAGATAAGACGCGTCTTTCATTAATTTTAAAAAATACTCAGATTTTGACATTTTTTCGTCATATTCCCCATACTGAATATTTCGTAGCAGTTCCCTTTCTTTCGTTATCGGCCAGAAACGCTCTAAAAATTCACTTTCGAATTGTTCATACGTACAGATTTCACCTTCTCTCCACTCGAACCAACTTCTCGCGTCATTTACAACTAGCCTTGAAATCAAATTTATCCGCTTATCCATGGGAACCATGGCTTCCTCGGCAATTTTACAAAAGTTTCTTAAAAACTGAACAGGATTAGTTGTTGATTTTGGGTCAAACCTCAAATTAAATCCTCCTAATTCCCTAAATAATGGTAAATATTGTTGAGGATTAACATTACTACTCCAATAATTTTCTCTTTGATTATTAGCTGAACTCGCACCCCCCCTATTAGTGAAATTTTCATTACCTCCAGATGCTTTCGAACTAACCCCCGTATATCTATTTTCTACTCTATCGTAACCTTGCTTTTCGCTTTCTCTATTCTGATTTTCGTTTTTACTCGGGTTTACTCCTTTAAAATCTATTACTTTCTCTAGGACTTTATTAACTGTTTCTTTAGTATTTTTCTCTACAGCTTTTTCAATTTTTGATGCTATTACATCCAACACACCCCTCTGTTCTTGGTTTATTCTATTGACACTGTCGATCATCAATCTGTTTCCCTCGTCAATTTTTTTAAACAATTTATAACTACTTTTTTCACCTTCCTCTTTATTTTCACCTAGTTTGTTTACGATTTTATTAGTTACTGACAACAAAATATTTTCATTTGATTTTATTACCTTGCTCATTAACTGCTCATTACTCAATTTAAGCTCGTTTATTTTAACCGTCACCTGATTAACAGCCTGCCAATTTCCTCTATCGTTTTCATCATCATTATTTCTTGTTACTGTAAAAATATCTGTAAAACTTTTTGATTTCGAACTTAGCGACTCATATGATCTACTTGCCCTAGTTTTTGATCTAGTCTGCATTTTGGATTTCGTTTAAGATCGTTATTACAAATAGATTATCATTCACGTTGTTTGTTATTACTATTACTATCCTTAGATTTCGTTTTCTCTTTTGGGATTTGTCGAACTATTTTTTTTTTTTTCTCAATTCGTGCCCCGCGTTTGGCTCCAACTTTCTATGTGCCCGTGCAATTTAATTTATACTTTTCTTAAAATGGTTCTTTTTATTTTTTAGCATGAGACTCTTATTAAATGATTTATTAGCATTTTCTCAGGCAAATGGGTTTATTTATGACACTCCCAAAGAAAAAACGTTACCCTTCGGATTAAGATACACTTTATTAAATTCTAAACAGAATATAACTCTCAGTCAGAGACAAATAAAGTAACTACAATTCGTCCAAATTGGCAGCAATACTTAAAATCTATTAAAATAATTAACATGCATTCAACATTGATCTTCTTGCTTCGGGCGCCCTTATGTTCAACCGAATAATTTATGAAATGACGTTGGTCTGATGTTATATGGGGTGTTTAATGGGTTTGTTGGCGAAATTTATTAATTGAAGTTATTATTATTATTTATTAGATTAATTAATTATGGTTTTAAGATTTATTATTATGATTATATTATTTATAGTTTTATTAGTTGGTTAAATCAATTTATGCTAAGTAGATTAATGTAAATAAAGTTTAAGAAGATTGGGTACGACCTTAGGTATAACTGGAGGATTATTCCAGCGATGAATCCAGGTATCTTGGTTCGCACTTTTCACAAAACTAGCCTTCACTGTATTCTCTGCTCTTTAATTTTACTTGAAACTCCAAGAATGGGTCGGGGAACCTACGCTTACCCTCGAAACCCGTGCCAGTCAGCAGCTCGAGCGCTCTACCGCGTCTCCTTTCACCCTGTCTTCAGGCTGACACCCTCGCTGTCGCCTTCCACTTCCAACACCTTTTCACATCCGATCGATATTTATTAGTGTATTTTTTTAACAAAAAAATACACTATTGAGGACGACATCACTTTTCGAAAATCACCCAAACTCATCAAATGTCCACCGATCATGACCCCCAGATCACGAAAAAGTGGTTTTCCAAAATTCACCTGCCCACGATATATATATATATATTTATATATATATTTATATATATATTTATATATATATTTATATATATATTTCTCCAAAATCGCGAAATTTCGATTTTAAAAACGCTCCTGTGGCTTTATCTTTCAAGATTAGTGAACGAAATTTTGGGTCCTTGTAAAATTTGGGAATGACGTTGGATTTTCGTTGAAAAACTTTCCAAAAGTCCCATCACTTCTACAGGGTGTCCCTTCAAAATTCCAGGTATCCGGTTTTTGTCACCTCATTTCAGGTCGCAGTTTTCAATCTAGGAGACTGAAATTTTTGTGGAAGTAAGATATCCACAAGGAGTGGTCTGGTATTGCACTTGAGCAAAATCGATCGAGCCGTTTCAAAATGGCGGCCATTTTAATTTTTGGAAAAAGGACTATTTTTTGAACCCCTGTATAAGCTAGATAAAAAAAGAGTTTTATATCAAATTCACAATATTGGAAGTAAATGACTTGAAATTTAATTTCATGCAACAAAATTTGCATTTTTTCTATTAATAAGCCAGTGGCGTGGGTAGGAAAAGGGTAAAAATGGCTAAATTTCTCCAACAATTTATGAGCACATTTTTGAAGTAATTAAACTGAAATTTTTACAGTAGACAACTATACTAATAGACTTAAACCCTTGAGAATTTCAAAAAGTAAATAAGAAAAATGGCGGAGATATTCGATTTTTTTTTACATGATGTTTTTTATAAATTAATTTCTCTAAATTTTTAAAAACGCTCCTGTAGCTTCATCTTTCAAGATTAATGAACGAAATTTTTTACTCTTATCAACCTTAGGGCTGACGTTTGATTTTCGTAAAAAACATTTTCCTAGAGTTGTGTTACTTCTACAGGATGTCCCTCCGAATTTCAGAAAAAAAACCGTCCGTGAGGCACGGTTTCTGGTCGAAGTTTTCAATCTAGAGCGCTGAAATTTTTTTGGTAGTAAGATACCCTCAAGTAGTCGTCTGGTACTGTATTTGAGTAAAATAGGTAAAGACATTCCAAAATGGCGGCCTTTTCAATTTTTGGAAAATGGCTAGATTTTGAACCCCTAAATAGGCAAGATCAAAAACTTTTAAACAAAATTAACAAGATTGGAATAAACTTATTTGAAATTTGAGCTAATGCAGTACAATTTGCATCATTTCTATTAATAAGCCAGAGGCGTGGGTAGGAAAAGGGTAAAAATGTCTACATTTCTATAAACATTCATGAGCTTATTTTTGAAGGAATAGAACGGAAATTTTGATAGTAGACAACTATACTAATAGCATATTTAACCTTCAAAAATTTCAAGAAGCAAATATAAAAATGGCGGAGATATATTCGAATATTTTTAAATGATGTTTATTCCTCTAAAATTTCAAACTTTCGGTTTTCAAAACTCTCCTTTCAGTTTTTTCCGAATTTATTAAAGGTAGTGTAAAAAATAGTATTTTTCAAGTAAAGTTAGCCAGTGGCGGGCATAGGAAAAGGGACAAAATTGTAAAATTTTGCCGATTTTTTTGATTTTTAAATTTAAAAATCCGATCTAAGGCACGTGTTGAAACGAAATGAAATGAAATTATCACAGAAAATTTTTCACATTAAAGCACTACGCTAACATGACATGACTATGGAAAATTTCAGAAAGCCAATAATTTAAAAAGCGGTGAAAATATTCATAATTGAATCGCATAAAAATACACTATTTCTGCGATTGATGCGCAAGAAGGTTTTTTGTTCTTTTCAGATTTCCACAACACACAATACTGCTTACATAAATTTACATATGTCTATCTACCAATCCTAAACCAAATCCCTCAAATGCAAAATCTGGTCGGGTGCAGTCCTTTGGAGAGCTGGAACTCAGGGGTGCTTGACGGTGCTGTGGAATAAATAACAATTCAAAGGCGTCTTCGCAAGTTTAGCGGCGCACTACCCGCTTAGGGCGGTTCAGACCCTGTAAATTAATTAAACGACAAAAGCTTTCTATAATAAAAGTATTTATTTTTGTATTATTATAAAAAGAGTATACAGTGTCATATATAAAAATACATAAGAAGGATACATTCTTTGGTATTAAAGGCAATTATTTATAGTTATTTATTGTAAATAGAATAAAACTAATAAATATTTAATGTAAAATAAACGTAAAAACCAAAATAGTATAAAATAAAAAAAATATCAATTTTTGTAAAGATCGTGACCTATTTACAAGATGTTACAAAATTTTGCCTAGTACCTGTCTATTTAAATAATATATTTCAACAAAAACTGTGATAAATAAAGAAAATGTAATAATAAATGGGCGGAAAACTGTGCTAAGATAAAAGAAGACAATAATAACACATAAACTATGTAATTATGTACTCGTATAATAAAATAATAATTAATCATATATACAAAATCCAAGGTCTTTTCTTGAGCCGCCATTTATTTAACCAACGCTAAACTAATAATTATTAATAAAATAATTAAAAACAATCTGGACATTTCAAACTATACATAAAGTGTTTTCTTTACAAACTGATATTTGAGCTTCTTGCATTATTCTCAATCGAGGACCTAAAGGAACTCCCATCTTCTGCAACCTCTCCTCGCTCATATAGGGAAGCTCTACCATTCCAATCTTCTCATTTTCAAAAACACTCGCATATTTCTGAAACACAAAAATAATCAACCTATAGACAACATATTACCAAAAAAAGTCAAAAAAATTGAGGGCATACCTAACTACTCGTAAATACTTGAGATGACTTAAGACCCATCATGAAAATCACTCACACCACAGAAAATAAAAAAACTATGTACCCACCTCATATCCAAGTTTCCTAAGGAACAACCTCAACAATGGCGGCTCATCACCAAAAAACTTCGTCAACTTCTTCACTCGACTCGGATTTGCCAACGACGGCAAATCCTTCGAACTGTTGACCGCCCTCGAAACATTCTGAGACCTCACATTCAACATGTTCGTCTGCGCCCTCAACGCTGCTATCTCTCCCCTGATATTCTCCATCTCTTGAATCATCAAATGCTGCGTTCTCATCTCAGAGGAGAGATGAGCAACCGATCTGGCCAACGTGACAACGTGACTCTCCAACCTCTGGAACCTCTTGTTGATACCTCTTATATCTCTGACTTTCTTTCTATCCTCATGAGCTTTCCTTTTATCCCTTATCGGCCTGCTGCTGACAGAGCTTGAAGGTAAAGACGACATGCTTCCATATCTTCTCTTGCTGAACCTCGGATCCGATGGTTGGTACCTTCCTCCATGTTTCTTGACACCCAATAGTTTTAATACTTCTGAATACATCGTTTCTAAGCCTTCTAGTTGTTTCCTTATTGTTCTCGCATCCGCTGTACTTAGATCGCCTTCAGAATCACTTTGACCGTCTAACATGGATTCTAGGTCTAAAGAACGAGTCGTGGTGGATGTGAGATCAGTTGTCGTATCCAATCCGAACACTAAAATCAAACAATGGTTATTTATTTATATTGTCTCGTTGAGATAATCTTACTTTGCTTGTTCCTCAACAAGGCATGATCTAGCTTCTTAGAAGATCTGGTTTTGTGAGAAGAACTGCCATGCCATCTTGGATTCACTTCTCGAGCTAGATGGTTCTTGGATTTTATGTAAGCATCATAATCTGGTTTGCTCCCATATGGTAAACTGAAAATTAGGAATATAAAAAAAGAGATTTTTTTTTAAACATTCAATATACCTGCTGCTGTGTTTATATCTAGCTGAATTTCTTGGCGTAACATTAGGAGAAGACTGGTCGCCAGGGGATAATGGTGGTAATGGAGGTGTCATTGAGGAAATGCTCTCACTTATTGCAGAGTTAGCTCGTCCTGGTTGTCCATGCAATGACAGCTCGTGAAGTTTTGGTTCAAGAATATGTCTTAGTTCATTTTCTACGATATCCACCCATTCAGAATCGTGACCTAATCAATATAAATATAAATTAAAATATTTAAAAGATTGCCAAATTGAAAGTAGCGGGTTAAGATGAGAGAAAATTTACCTGAAGCATGTAAGTCTCTATAACTTCCAGACGTCAAAGGAGCCGAGTCACAGGTGTCTCCAATAATATCCAATCCATTTGGCCGTCGACCACTACTATAAGCAGCGCTGCCTCTCCCAGAATCGACATTTGATGAAGACAACCCTCCAGTTTTATCATAGTCTGAACTGGCAGCAGAACCAGGAGTTTTCTTAGCATTCCTCAGATCTTCCTCAGGCTTAGAACGTTGACCTACGTTATAGACTCCTTCGATTTTCCCTATCTCTCCTTCAAGTCTTAAGAGAAAGATATTTTACAACAATTCAATCGCTATTATAATTAGAAACTTACCTCTTCCTTGGCGCTCCTTGCAAGGCTTCAGTAACTTTACCATCATCTTTGTTGTTACCATTACCATTTTGTTGATTAAAATCAGCTTCTTCATTATTGAATTCGGTGTTGCCATCCTGTTTATTATGATCAAGTTTCATTTCTTTTGAGTTATTTCTCTTGAGAAAACCTCCATCATCACTATCTTTACCAGGATCAACATGAAGTGTTGCTTCAACAAGATTCCCATGAGAACCTCTCCTAATGAAATTGGAAGGGATTTGCGGCTGTGGTTTGCTTCCAGGGACATCAACAACGATCTCCTCGTCTTGATTTAGCTGTGGCTGAGATGCAGCTCGTCGGAAATCTGCCAGGTTCTTCTGCCTTTGGTTCTCACGTTCGATTTGTTGGGCGCTTCTTCTCTCCATCGGGATTGGTTGTCGCCTTTCATCCTTCAATCCATCTTTGTTATTAATATTACCTAGCTGGATGGTAAGTGTCAGTAGTTAATTGTAAATATTAATATGAGTTTCAACTAACCTGAGAGTGTTGTTGTACTTGTACATAGCTCTGCTCCCTGTTTTGAGGTATCATGAACCTATTTCCTGTATTAACGATGCTTCGTTGCTGAGCTGAAATGTACTGGCTTTGGTAGTATAGGTCTTCAGAACGGGACTGAGTTAACATTTCTTGTGATCTAGCTTGGGCCATTTGGTGGACGTATGCGTTCTGTTGAGCTCTAGCTTGTTGGTTTATCTGAAACTGCTGCTGTGCTTGTTGGGCTATCATGTGTTGTTGCATCATATGTTGATTGTACATAGAAGGGGTAGATGATGAGGAAGCTGTTTGATCTATTCTTGGTTTCCCATAAATTCCTTGCTCTCCCGCTGTTTTCTTTATCTCGCCTTGTTCATCACCTGAATTAAATTTAACCAATAAGTGAAAAGCCTAACATTGAAGCATCAATCAACACAAACTTACCTAAGTTTCTCTGACTCCTCCTCAACTCGTCAGCGATGTTATTAAGTCCCGCTTCTTCCGCTTTCTCATCTAAACAATCCTTATTACCTTTAAACCTGCTTGAGATCATGTCTTTGATGGTGTGATAAGTCTTGGTCATGGATTTTCCGTTCTTGTTGGTCTCTTTCACTCCGTCTTTGGTGGATTCTATTTGAACAGAAACGGTTTGTGGAGTAGGGTAGTCTTCTGAGAACGGCCTTGGAGCTGGTTTGTTGGGGTCACCTCCAGAATGCCAGGTTGATCGAGGAACGGCTCCTGTTGAAACTGGATTCTGACCGTTGTAGTAGTCGGATGGTGAATGGTAGGATGCCCTGTAGAGGCCGTTGTCTTGTTGATGGGATGTCTGTACATGATTAGGATGTGTCTGGAAGCAAATTATATGTTTTTTAACTACCTTAAACTAGTAAGGACTTATCTTACAATTCTCCTAGAGAAATAAAGAGAAAATAATTCTTATTGAAAATTGGTTGGAAAAGTAATCTCTTCTTCGCATTCAGAGGGATAGTGAGGTAGCCTGTAATTAGATGTACCTACGAGATTTCGAGAAATTAAAAAATGACGTAGGTATAAGCGAGCGAATGACGTCGGTAATGTTCATAATTCCCAACGGGAATGGGTTTTAGGAGATATTTATAATTAACTGTAACTTTGCGCATTTTGGGGTCGTTTATAATTAGAAACAGAAGTGGTCAATCCTGAGGGTCCATTTAACATTTATTAGAGCGATATAACGACAAAGTTTTCTCATTGGGGAAAACTCATGTCTTATAAGTAGAATATAGTCCATAATTGCCTTGAAACTGTTGAGAATTACGTTGTGAGAAAATCATTTTAATAAGCATTTCCTGTTCTTTCAGCGTTTTTCTTATTATCTACCGAATTAAAATTCACAATGGGAAGATTATTCATTTTATCAAGAAATATAAGCTAAAAGACTCTTTCTCACAGAGAAGTGGATTTTTATGCTAGTTCATAACTGTTCCTCCAGTCACATTTTCCAGAACTTGTATTAATTAGGCACTTTAACTTAAACAATAGGCTCTGCTATTGTGTATTTTAATTACATGTTAAATGCTTAGTGTAACCAACGATACAAGTTTGAGCTCCTTTTTGTCATTTTTAGAGTCTAAATTCCCAAGTCCCAACTGAGACAAGAGCCTCAATTTTCATTCCATCATTCGGGTGCCAGAAATGCTTGTGATGCATTGATTCGCCTTAGAGTGCTATTGTTGGTAACCTGGAGAGTTCTTAGGGTAATGTCGATGCTTCTCTGGTGAAGCATCATCTTTTTCTAAATTTCCTCCAGTATTTCTTCCATTTCATGGGAAATGCGTGCTTTTATCATGTCCTCTGTCAAATATGTCCTGATGTTGAAGATCCAGATCTCTCGCAGAGTGATATTTCTTAGCATTTATCAATAATCAGTTTGGTGAAGTGTATGTAAGCTGCATGGTTTGACAGTTATGAAGATACGTAAAGTGTTACTTTTTCATAGAATTAAGCACTTGTATCCGCCACTGTGGATCATACAAGTTTGAAACATTTCTCTATCTGTCCAGAAAATGACGTCTAACACTGAAGCTAGAAAATTTAGCTACAGCAGAACCAGAACCAAAACAGGTGGGTGTATGTTTAATCATTATTTAAATAGAATTCAAATGTATTTCCATAGAAAGAGTACTCTACCAGAATATCAAATAACGCGACTTGAGTTTGGAGAGAGAAACACTAATAAAATAAAAAATAAATCTTCAAAAACAATTGTCTCAATGAAACCGGAATTTGAGAACGACGTGTTTCTCAACTATTGTCCCAGGAACATTAAACTCTTTTCTAATTCAATTAAAAACATCAAAGAAACAATGCAAGACAATGAGTCACACCTTTTTACGGGTACAATGCTCCCAAATTACGATTTTCTTTCAAATAAATTTCGTCTAACATCTGTGCGGCCGTTTTAGTATTTTTCTTCTCCCTGGTGGTGAAGAAGAATGCTCTTGTAGTTACAGAACATGAAGAATAACATCTCGATCATCATCATCAATCACTTATAAACAACAACAGTTATCCGGTCTTAGCAGCGGGATTCTATTATAATACCTCTATCCACAACAACTCATAACCATAAACAATAAGAAAGATAATTAACAATATTCCGATCTAGTACCCGACAAAGGGTTCCATGCAGATGACTTACAGCGGCTTCTGAGTTTAGAGCGAATTCCACCATCTGAAGCACTAACTACGAAAGAACAAACGGACGACCGTACCGCAGGAAGAGGAGGTGAATGAATGAGGCGGTCGTGTGATCCGGAGCCGTCTCCGTTACGGTCGAAACAATACTAAGTTCCTGGCTTCTTCGCCGTGTATACGAGGTCTTCCTCGTCGGGCTGCCATCTACTTAGAATATAAACAATTCACACAGATATGCATCATTCCGGGGAAATCACGCAGACGTGCGAAGAAAGAAGACCTGGTCGAGTACAGAGCCGTATTCGGTTGGTTGGTGCACCTGTCGTCTTCGAAAGGCCGAAGAAATGCTTCGTCTGGAAAAGTCTTAAAGTCGAGAACTTGATGCTGCGTGTCACTTGACAAACGCTGATGATTGATAAAACGTGGTATAATTTTTTTTGGGTGTCTTGTCAGTATCTAGAGTCCCATTGGGAAGAATTGGAACGAACCATATCTTACTAAGAGCTAATATAAATAAAAGTAATTTTGCGACAGTCTTGGTGTTTTCATGAAGTGGATTTTTGGCTCAAGATTAGCTTGAAAATCATGGGAGACTGTGGAAAAACCAATACATCCCCTTGGTGTGACAGTTTGGTGTGAATTTTCGGCTTGGGATGGATTCTAGAATTGTCGATAAGCTGAGAAAAAAATATATTCATCGTCTTCCTCTGATCATTTAAGATGGAATTTCAGCTCAAGATTAGCTTGCGAATCCTCGAGAACCGTGAAAAATTCTATTCATCCCCTTCGTCTGACAGTTTAGTATAAATTCCAAGATGAGCTTGAAAATCCTCAAGAGACTATGAAAAGACTAATACATCCCATTCGTGTCGTTGATTGTGTGGAATGTTGGTTCAAGATGGGCTCTAGAATTGTAGAGAACCCGCGAAAAAGAAAAATTTAACACCTCGTCTGACAATTTGGGGTAGATTTTCAAGGTTAGCTTCAAAATCATCCAAAGATTGTAGAAAAAACAATTCATCCCATTCATGTGGAATTTTGACTCAAGATGGAATCAAAATCGTCGAGAGACAATTTTGTTGTGAATTCTCGTGTGTGAATTCTCAAGATGAACTTGCTAATCCTCGAGAGATTGTGAAAACACGAATTCGTCCCATTTATGTGGATGATAGTGTTGAATTTCGGCTCAAGATGGGCTCCGGAACTGCTGAGAAACTGTGAAAAAGAAAAACTTATCACCTCGTTTGACGATTTGGGTAGATTTTCAAGGTTAAATTCAAAATTCTCCAAACATTGAGGAAACCAATTTATCGCATTCATGTGGGATTTAGACTCAATCCTAATTGTGTGAATTCTAAAGATGAGCATGAAAATCCTCTAGAGATTGTGAAAATACCCATCTATTCCCGTCATATGGCTGATTGTGTGGAATTTCAGCTCAAGGTGGGCTTTAGAATTGCCGGGAAACTGCGCAAAAAAAAAATCATCAACTAGTTTGACAATTTTGGATAAATTTTCAAAGTGACATAAAAAAGACCGTTTTATTTCATTTATATGGAATTTAGACACAAGATGGAATCTAGAATCATTGAAAGACCGTGATATAACAAATTCTTCATTTTCGTGTGACAGTTTGATGTGTATTCAGCTTAAGATGGGTTTAAGAATTGTCGAGAGACAAAAAAGGATTTTAAAACAAAAAAGGTTCAAAGTATTATGTTGTGCTTGACAAAAATAGTTTTTGTCATTTTATTATGAATCATCCTGTACGGAGAAAATTAGTTTAATACGGTACTGATTCATGGGACCCACCAGCGAAGGTACATTTGATACAAAAGTAAAAAAAGTATTTATTTTGAAAGTAACTGGTATAACTTCCATTACCGATATCAAAATAGTATTCAGGCTGCTCTTCTTGGTCCTGCATGGATCTATAAATAAAATAAAAAAAATCACCCCGATTAAAATGCATAATGCAATGGACTAAAGGTACTAACGACGTACATGGCATTTTAATTAAAGTATTAGGTGTTTCCTCATGTAACCTGATGTGACCGGTTACTTGGTGCCGATGGTGCTGCTGCTAGTAAATAATTCTGTCAACAGAAACTAATGATACCTGCACTCACTGAAATCCATTAATGCAAGCGCTACTGTATGATGACGGTTTGTTAAAGACCGTCGTGGGAACAAGAAAAGTTCGACTTAAATTACAGTTTTTACTTTGAAGCAAGGTAGGTAGATCGATTATTTTTTATTTTCGGAAGGCTCAGGTTGGTAGTAGAATAATTAAATGAATAGGATAGCGCTGTGGTAAATAAGAAGTAATGATACATTCAGATTTGTATATGTTCTCAGGTGCGTAGCTGGTGGTTCTTTTCAAGGGGAAGGCATATAAATCGGTAATTGTGGGCGGCACTGAGCCTCTATTAAATGAAACTTATACTTAGGATGAATTGGAAAAAAATATAAATAAGGAGATAATGAAAGGAGTAAATGGAGGGGAATTTTTCTCTTTTATTTCTTAACTTGTCTTGGCCAGTTTTGAGCCATTTTGAGTAATGTATTTTTTAATGTTTATTCGCATTTTATTATTGTTATTGCACTGTACAGGGCGACGTCCCTTATTTCAGAGCTCAATATGGATATCTCCTAAACGCTAAGAGATAAAGATTCGGTTAAATAAGAGAAAAGCCAACTTTCGGTTTTCCTATGGCCGCCATATTATTTTTTCATGTCATTCTGTATTAAAAGAGTTAAGGAAACCAAAAATCTATTACCCCTTTCATACTTTAAAATTTCAGAAAGGTAGCTACCCCACTGAGCGGGTTGAAGTTTGAGGGGACGGGGTTGCAAAAAAGTGACAGTATAAGAACACAAACCAAAGGGTTTTTGGATTTGACTAAAAAGTTTTTAATTTTTCTCAAGTTAATTTTTACACTGTAGAAAAGCTTCTTTCTACATAAAAAACAAGTCTTTTTTTCTATAAATTTATAAGCCCAGACGTACCGGCTTTGAGAAACAGGGTGTCAAAAAAGGTTATTTTGCCAGTTTTTTGAACATATTTCGGAAACTGTTTGAAATAAACAACTCAGTTTTTTTGAATGCCTTATCATTGATTAAAAGCTACTTCTTGACTGCCATTTTTTTTGCTTATGCCATTGGCGGAGATTGAGCGAATGATTTTTTGCCCTTCATTTTCTGATACATGTTTTGAAACGTCCAAAGCGAGTTTTCATCGCAAGTGGCCGTTTTTCGTGGTTCAAAAGCGCTTCTAAAGCGGAGTTGAAACCGTCAAAGAATCCAAAATTTAGGCCACTCAATTTTATAAAAAACCTTTATCTGATAGTAAAAACAATGAGTGCAAAGTGTGAATAAGAGCTGAACATTGTATCTCACACGGTTCTCGAAATATTTGCAAAAAAACAAGGTCTTATTTTTTTATGTAGAATCACCTCCTTTTCTAGGTACCTACATGCTATTTTAGGACACCTGTAGAGATATTGTAAATAGGGAAAGAAATGAAAGGGAAGATGAGGAAACTTTTTATTTATAGACATTGTAGCATACAAAAAAAAAAACATTTCTAGGCTTAGAAAAATGAGAGGAACAGTCCTTCTAGCATCAAAAATAAACACATTAGACGTACATATTGCAGAAAATGTGTCTAACATTTTTTTCCTTCACTTTTTTTATCACGTTTTTTAATGAATATCGAAAGAATAAATCATGAAATCACTATAAGCTCGGAAAAAAATGAACTAAAAATAAAATTTAGACGCAACTCAAAAGAAACTTTTGAATTTTTAGCTCCGGATGATGGTTTTCAGGATTAGAAACAGGTTTTGATTCTTAAAATCAATTTATTCTTAATAATGGTACCTACTTCAGGATCAGATTTTTCAAAAAAATTACAAAAATTACAATTTTTTTTTAATTTTTCAAAAATTTGCAAAAAGGTCTCAGTGTTTAAAGGGATCTACCATTTTCCATGTAGCTATAATTTTTGAATCTTTATTTAGCAAAATTGCAGCAAATTATAAGACGTTGGCAACTTTTTTGATCAATATAGGGGGTTTACCTTTTTCCTGTTATTTTTTGACGATTTTTGTATGCAATTGAATTAAAAACAGTGGGAAGAAATTCAGAAATTTGGGAAAACCTGAACAAATACAAACAAAAATGTTTTACTCAAATTCATAGGATTTTCTATAATTTACGCTCCGATTTTGTTTTTTAGTATTATAAAATCCTTTCTAGTTCCTAAAAACTATTTGTGTTGTTTCGAAATTTTGTATTAGAACGTTATGAAATTTTATAAGGACAAATAAAATCGGTTCCTGTTTAGTATTTATCCCTTTTTTCAAGATAAACGCTGTAAATTATCTATCTCACTGTTAGATCGCATTGCATAGAGCCCAACTACAAAGTCTGGTAACGGTCCAGTAATACTTTCAATTTTGAGTTTTGAAAAAGCTGCAAAAACAGGTCAATTTTATAATTTAATTTACTTTCTATTGATGTAATTTTTTACGTATTTATTTGTTTATTATAATGATTTTTTAAATTCTTACAAACATGATACATTAAACATCAAACATCAAACATCAAGCAATATAAATATTAAAAAAATAAAGATAAAAAAAATCACAAATTAAAAATTTCAGAAAACTCCGTCCCAGGTATGTTTTTTTATACCTTGACTCAGTAATTTTTCTATTCTAGAGTAATTGTTAATTTTTTTTAATAGGACACCCTATACATTATTGTATTTTCATATTTCCTGAAAAAAATAAATAATAATAGTTTCTACAGTTGCGGTTTAAGTTAAGTACTTTTTAAACTATAAGCAAGTGAAAATAAAAATTTTACATTTTGAAGCAGTGTACACCTACCTACATCGGAAACGACTCGTGATATCGGGAAACGGCTTACATGTCCCTGTTTTATCTTTTTATGTAACAATCCTATGGATGTAGAGGAAATTTTTATACAGGGTGATGAAAAATCTGATGATTTTCATCAACGTGTATAAAGATTTCAAATACACTGTAAGTGTATTTGAATTTTAGGGACATGTAAGTCATTTTGTGATATTTGGAACTATTTCCGATGTACCTGCACTGCTTTCAAATTGAAAAATTGCGATTTTCACTTGTGCATAACTCAGAAACTACTCAGCTTAAACTGCAACTGTAAAAACCAACATTATTGAATTTTCTCAGGAAATATTAAAATACAATATTAAAAAAAAATAGACAATGTTGTCATTACTGAGCCAAGGAGCACCCTGTATGTATAATTTTTTTTTACATCAATAGAAAGTAAATTAAATCCAAATTGACTTGTTCTGGCATTTATTTCAAAACTCAAAACTGAAAGATTTTTTGGACCGTTGCCAGACTTTCTAGCTACCCTGAATAGAAAACAAGTCAAAAAACTAGCAGAAACCAAATTGGAGAAGAATCGAAAAGAAACTGCAAAATTGCAGAACTATTTTGAAAAAAAAATGTTTTTTTTTTTAAATTCGCCCTGGTGATATTTAAGGATTGGAAACAGGTTGAGCAAATCACCACTGAAAGATCGATTTTCCATCAATATTTCCGATTCTCAGGCGAAGTTCAGTCGTATTTCCCTATTACTCTTATGCTGTTCCGAGGAAAGTAAATAAACAGGTATGTGTGCCTCACCTAAGTGAAACACCCTGTATTTGTTTGGTAATAATTTATATGCTAGTGAATTCCTGAATAATGATACTTTATAAATAAAACAGCGGCAAACTTTTCCTTTTGATGCTCATCACGTAAGTACGAACACGCGATGGTAACAGACTAGTCTTCTTGGTAACTGCGAGCACAATGCCTTTTATAACTTAAGAATTTTAATTCAAATGGACACTTCATGTGCTCGCCGTGACGAGAAAATTCTGGTTTAAGGTCGTTAAAATAATTAACAATAAAATAAATACTAAACTGAATAGTGACTGAATCGAAAAGAAATATAAAAAATATTATTCTTTAAAAAAAGGGCTAAGAAGAGATAAGAACTTCGCTTATAAAAAATTCTAGGGTTCGCGGTAGTAAGATCAAGCCTTCTGAAGTTGTGATCTTCATGTCTCCATAATCTTGAAGTGTATTCATTCCATGAACTATTTGAGGATGCGAGCAAGACAGGAAGAAGTTGAGGAATTGTCTCAGCCAGAAGTATAGAATGGCCTACTCTATTTAATTGATTATTCAGAAGCAAATTAATGACAAAATTATTAAGAACCGCTGCAATAATCAGTTCGAAATCAATAATTAATTATTACAAAATATTTATTTATTACTAGGTAGTATCAGTTTTAATTTTAATTACCATCATTAATATTATTGACTATGCCTATGAAAAGTTATTACGTAACTATAACGACCGCTCCAGAAACCGCTATTAATCTTGAGCGATTCTTAAATAATTTAATGGAGTCGATGAAAATAATTAATTAATTAATACTCTAATTTTATTATTGGATTATAACTCAAAATAATGAAGATCGGGTGACCGATCGGGTAATTATTTACATCCGCGGCTCCTAGGTTTCATCAATTTTTTCGGGACCGAGGAGCGAAATAGGGGTGCTGGGTGGGTAAGAAGATAAAAACAGCCATTGCAAACTAATATCAAGGTCACCACTAAGGCCTCTTTGGCACTACGGTCGAATTTCTATTTTTCACTTTCAGAGCAAGGAATATCTTCGAGATTAACAATAGCACAGTTTTTATTTTGAATTTTGCATTTATTTTGCATTTATATTCCAAAATACGTGACATAGCTCGCTATTATGGTCCGACTACGTTTGAATGCGGTTCGTATGTTGCGTATGTTACCAGACCGGCCCTGGTGTTGATATTACGAGTTTCCGGTGTTTATTTCGTCCACTCGACACTCTGACCTTCCATGTTTATTGTGATTTTCGCTGTTCTAAACAGGCCCGCACTCAGGAAAACCTTCTTTTGATGCCCTTTTGTTCGCTTATCTTTCATTTGCAAAGAAAATTAATACCTTCCTGGTGTTACTATAGGTATGTCCTCCACCCCTATATAGGTGCCATAGTGAAACTGTAGGAGCCGCGGATGTAAATAATGACCGAAGATTCGATACTATATAAAAGCAATCGATGTATCTGTTTTCATCAACACCAGAACATCTGAGATTGTGTCGTTAAGAGAACTTTATTGAAATTATATTAATCATTTAAACGGGGAACTCTGTAGTGCCTCAATAATTGAGGCACTACAGAGTTTTCAATTATTACCTACAGTTATCCCTAAATTTCACTGATTTTTTAAATAAATTTCACCGGATTTTGTTACGATTATCTTACCAATAGATGACATCACTAAGATAATCAGCTTTTCTCTTTTTAGATTTTCAAATAAACAAAGAAAAACAGCTCAGATGACCAAATTTGTAGCATCTCTTTTGAGACTTACCTACCCCGTTTAAGGGGAAATAAAGTAATTAATAAATTTTGAAGTGGGGTTAGTCGTGACGAAGGTCTATGTGACGAAGCAAAAATCAGGATCATCACATTCTATAATTA
The DNA here is from genome assembly GCA_910589415.1 of Malachius bipustulatus. Taxonomy (NCBI): domain Eukaryota; kingdom Metazoa; phylum Arthropoda; class Insecta; order Coleoptera; family Melyridae; genus Malachius; species Malachius bipustulatus. The sequence continues at coordinate 32,299,774 of OU342634.1, read as the reverse complement.
TAAGATATACATTTTTGAAAGCTTTTTCTTAAAAGTTACAGCCCCCCCTAAAATGGGGTGAAAAAATATATTTATCTATTTTTTTTCAGAAACGGCTTGAAATAGAAACAATTTGACAATGAAAAACTACTATCACCCCCAAAAAGCCTGCTTCGTAATATTATAATTTTATTCACTATACGCTTTCCTACAAGGGAGTGAGAAATCCTACCCCTTAGAGTTTTTCATTACAAGATCTTAATATTTTTTATTTATTTTTAGGTCCATTCTATAGAGGTCCAATTTACCTGGTGCAGTGAATATAAGCGCGTTGGTCTGCCGTGACGATAGACATTGGTTCGAAACTCACCAGCAGCCGAAAACTATTTGTTGTGCTTCTCGGATCAAGATCAGGGTCTACCTTGCGGAAGGCACCACCGCATAGTAAAATCTCTCATATATAGTGTCGATAACATATTTGCTGAGATTACTTGACTCCATTCAGAAAAGAGCAATCCACTTGATCGTGGAGTTTGACTAAAAATTTAGATACTCTTGAACATCGTAGAAAAGTATCTGACCTGAGCCTGTTTTACATATATTTTATGGGAAGTGTTCAAAAAACGTGGCCCGTTTGATCCCATCTAGAACGAGGCCGAGCTAAAGTACACGTCGTGACGCAAAAGTTCATCCCTATCAGGTTCTGCTCGTTACACCCTCTTACCACCCTATTTCAGACTTCGTTCATGTATAGAACCGCATCCCCTTGGAATAGCATTCTAAGGGGAGTGTTTCCTGAGGAGTAGGTACAACCTGTAACGATTCGAAGTGATCTTGAATCGTTATCTAAGCTCATGCACCGCTGTCACCGCTGTTTTGTTTTGATAAAATACAATGAAATACAACCAAACAAATAATAGCAATAATGATAATTCGTAATAAAATAACATACCTGGTCAGGGCTTAAAATTAGATGATTTTGCACTTGATTCTGTGTCCATGCGGCCATTTGCTTAGGTGGAGCGTCCGGGGCTATAGCAGCTGTCGTCCTCTTCTTGTAGTCGTGCAGGATAGGAATCTTGGAGTTTTTATCTGTGCTTGTCAAGATAACTTCTCTTTCGATCTGGAAATAGAAGAAAATTACAAAAGTTAATTGTGTCCAAACTGACCCATTAAATGGTAGATACTTAAGTCATAATATTAAGATGGTCTCATAGTTGAATGAAAAAACGAACTAAATAAAGTCTAAAATAAAACATTGTTCAGTAGTGAGTTTGTAAAGTTCCAGTAACAATTATTACTTCTTGATTAAATTGCTAATTAGAGTCAATTTTTTAACACTAGCTGCAGGATATTAGAAATAATAAGTAGCTTAATAATCTGAATGAGTTTTTATAATGATAAGGTGTCATAACGAATTAATCTTGCACCACGTCTTATTATTGCATTTACAAGGTGAAGAAATTTAGAGAGCAGTAATTAGACTTCATTTACCTCCCAGCAATTTATTGTTTCTTTCATGAAGTAACATTGAGAACGTTCCCATGTTAATCTGAATAAATGATGGGCACCGAGACAATTCAAATCGCTTTTATGACGCGTAAGTGAACAAAAGATCAAAAGAAAAGTTGGGATAATTTGCATTTAACAAGACGAGGAGAAATCTGATTTTATTTTATTGGTACCTTGGTGCTGGTGTTTGTGACAAACAACAAGCAGCTCGAATGATTGTTTAGTGAGATCTATCATGTACTGTCAAAATAGTTTGATGGGAAAATTATTTATCTGACGCCTATTTAATTGGTAAGGAAGCTTTTCCTTTCACTGATGTTAACTGCAAGGAAATATTATCTCTATTTAATTTATACTGATACATGCCCTTGAAGGAGAAACTTGCTGCTACTAAATTATTATTTCTCAAGCAATTCTTAAGCAACAACTGGAAGAGCCCACTCTGCTCTGGTACCTAATAAGTAAATCAACTGACCGAGAATTTACTTCCTTTCTGACTCTTCTTCTATCGGCCAGTTACGCGGTGTGGTAGACCATGATGGTTTAATGCATTACTTCTTAGCCGTCTTAGTCAGAAGTTCATGGTACGGTGGCAATACTTGTATTAGGTACTGATAGTGCAAGTTATTGAACTTACGCAATATGTCTGAGTAATTGAATTGACCATTTTTACGCTCGTCCTTAGAGCTGTCACAACTTGATGGTTTCATAATACCTCTTAAGTGACAACAATAAGATGAATGTAAAGGTAATATATTTCAAGCAAGCCATTTGTATCCTATCCCAACCCAAGCAAGATCATTAATTTCAGCTCATATATAGATATACAGGGTGTAATAAGTCGTATTACATGAAATGATACTCATTTCATTGATTCTTGTCCAAGATGACAAGTTTCCTAAACTATTAGCAAGATAGAGACGAATTTTTTTGTCGAAACGACAACATGTAATGTCATTCATAGGCAATTATTTACAACAATGGTACATTTATATCGAGAGAAGGAATGTTAAAATGAGCCAGGTGAATGTTAATTACGACCACACCACCCTATATATAGTCGAATCTCAGAATCTGGTTGGGGTTTCAAGGACCCTTTACACTTAAATAGTAATTTTGATCGAGTCTTTTTGGAGCTTGGAAAAAACATCTCAAATGTTTCAAAGAATAGCAAATCTTTCAAAAATTCGTCAGGTCAGGTCAGGTTTTGCGTTTGAGTTGCCAAAAGTCTGTGACTGATGGAGCGAGCGTTCCAATGCCAAAAATATCACATACATACATACGTTTCAAAGAACTCGTAAACGAGGGGTGACCATCACGAGAGATCAGTCGACGCGCATCTTTGTAATGTCTTAAATCCCAGACACGTAATATTGCATATTAAAATCTACATTAACAGCCAGATAACCTCAGAAGGGCAAAATGATTGGAATACTTCAAACCAATCTCAACAGGATGGTGTGTCTAGGTTTTTTAATGGGGTTTTCCCTAGACTATATCTCTCAAAGCAAATGCTTCACCATGATGTCAACATCGCATCAGAATATCCTACAGATCGTTCTTTTCCCCATGATCGACGAAACCAATCATATGTAATTTAATAAACTAAACAACATGTATCGTAAGACTGCAATTTGTAATTTCAAACGAATATATATATATATATATATTGCATGACTCAGATTTTATGAACCCCCTATAACTTTCTAATATGAGGTGTGTACCTATTCATTTATTTTGCTTATTTGTAAATTTCTTGATCATATTTTCTTTGGCTTTAGGTCTTCCATAATACAGTCCATTTACATTCTCTTGGGGGTTCCTTTTGCTGTCGAGTCAAGTTCTTCATCTGAAGTCAGATCACTGAAGTTTCCTCCCTTGTATCATTTTAAAGACTTCTCCTATTCCCCTTCATTATCGCCTCTCCCCATTAGGGTTTTTAAATTTTACCTCTGGAGAATCATCTGTTTGATAAGAAAAGTAGCCATTTTGTACCTGAAGCCATTCGCCGAGAATCATCAGGCATCGTAACATTATTCCAAAGGGCGTTCTAGTATTTTTTGGAGATCTGGGGCCGGAATGAATCAGATTTGAAAGCATGGTTTTTCTCGAATGATGACTATAAAGCAAGTGACATAGCTGATGTCACATCTTCACACCTTAGCTGATGTTGGGGGGCAATTTTCAGGTACAGAGCTTATGGTATGACGATGGTACATATCCGGCACTAATAGTTGTCTTTTGCTCGGACTGTAGGTACATCTTAGACTGTTCTAGAAGCTTCGATCAGCTTGAGCGTTGATCAGCGTTGATAAACACCAACGCATCCGGAAGGTGTTTAGACTCGCAGTGCTCACATGTTACAACAGTTTGAACAGGGTGAGGGTGAGGAGGACTCTGTGCCCCAAATATGAAACAGACGACGAGGACTTCTATTAGGCGCATGCGAGGTATAAAGTGGCCTCAGGCTCAACATTTTTGGGGCAGAGCCACTACAAGAGGAAGAAATGGCACTCCTCTCATATTAAGACCTTCTTACCTTTATTAAAAGGTCGTGAAGATTTGAATAAGAGTTCATTCATGGTTTGGGAACGTATTAAGGTGCATAACCCCTTCCCACCTTTAGCTAACTAACTAACTAGACCAACGCATTTTGTGTCTTTTGTGTCAACGGAATTGAAACTATAGCTCTTGCTGGGTCAATAATTTTCTTTCACAGACTCCACTGCATTTCCTGTCAAGTTCTCATGACGCAGTCTTCTTTAAATGATGAAATGCACTTGAATAAGGCAGCGAAGTAGACCGCAGCTTCACAACAACGAAACGCATCCATATGAACGGTAATAATTATACTTTTTACTTTTAAAGTCACGGTGCGAAAACCGACAATTCCATTTTCTAGCAAGCACCTAATTCGGTCTAGCTTGCTGTTCAGACTATACATCTTATACCTGTTCTCATGCTGCGATCTAGACCAAGATCGCTAATCAAGACCAAGAGATTTACACCAAAAACGAAATAAACTCACCCCCCGCTGTGGATGGTGGATATTTTTATCTAACAGATCTCAAGGGTAGATGTTCCCCCGATTACTTATGCTTAGTTTTATTTATCCCCGCATCTAGCCGGAGGTAAGTTTTGAAAAACTCCACAACTACAGGGTGTTCGCAAGTGCGACGTGATTGCAACGTAACTGGACGAGACATAAAATTGTTGCAGAGACGTGACAGTCACAAGAAAAGTATTTTTATTTTGGTATCCATCGCCATTAGTGCCGTACACAATAAAATTAATTTAAAATTTCTGCATTAGTTTGAAGAAATCGCCACCTCGTCCAAACTCCAATAAAACCCATTTTGATGGGAAGATCTGACAATAAATAAGTCAAAAATTGACGAGAAAGATGCAGAGGTCCCCAGTTGCGATACATTCACAAAATTCTGCCTACTCCAGAAAAATTCTGGAACGAATAGGATAACGAACAAGTCTAAATCATTGGGAGAGAGATGCGGAGGTGCCAAGTCGTGCAGATCTTGCAATCTTGGGTTGTAACTCCTTAGGTTTACAATTAGTACCTATGTCGTTCTAAGCTTTATGACATTATCCATCAGCTTATGGTACTAACATCAAAATGGCACTACCTAAAGATACACAGCCAGCATTCCGAAAATGATACCTCAATAACTGAAAAATCTTGCGTTGGACGATCTTGAACCCTATTAAGTTTTGTGGATCTAAAGAGGCGATCCTTCAATACCTAATTTCACCCTTATGTATAGAAAATGTTTGTACCGACATGTTTTCCTATGCCTCCTATATATATAAGTAATAATTGTGCCCCTAGTATTATAGGTAAACAATTATTATTAACAGGATGATTATGATAAAGAATGAATATAAAATTTAATGACCCCTATAATTATTATTATACCTACCCATTATTATAGATCAAAACGTGCCCGCAGGAAAATCCCAAGAAACACTAACCCGCTGCCATATCTGCAGATTTAATCGTCTAGTCATTTCATCCATTTTTATCACAAGAAGAATTCTTCTTAGGTATAGAGAAAATTTAGGAGAAAATTCTAAAAAAGAAAAGAGGATACTTACAGGAAACTTATTAGAGTGAGTTTGTAATCCAAGAGATTGATTAGCAGGACTAGAGGTAGCTAAAGGTGATTCGAAGCTGGCTGCTCCTGGAATGGTAATAGGTTCATTGTAGAGTGGGTAGGGGGGCATCCTGTACGGCGGCGGCGTTACACCCTCCTGACGTGACAGCGCTGCATGCGGGAGGGGTTTCGGGGGAGGTACCGGCTTGTAAGGCCCATAACCATCCACCTCAGCTGCAACAAAGTAATTGTTTTAATAAATATTATCAAGAATCCTGGTTCATGCTAATTTATTGTGTTAATTTCTGAATTTAATAATAAAATGTTTTCATGACTAAAGAGTTATATGAAGCTATGGAGAGATCAATGAGAGTACAGCATGCAAACTTTCTCCGCTAAATTAATCGGCTCGATAAAGACAAGCTGCTTAAAAAAAAACGACCTACCACAGGATTCATCATCGCCATAACTTATTAACCCTGGTCCTGGTGATGTTACATTGTTTTGAACACTCTGTATAAAATGAGTTTCCGGACCGGTAACTGGATTTAGAGACGTCTGAGATCGTCGGATTCTTTCTACATGTTTCACCTGACGGACAGTTCGACATGAAGCCATCACATGGCGACATCCTTATCTATAATGTTGTCTGTTATGAGTACCTCGTGATCATCAAAAAGTATGCCCGGATGTACAGCATGTTCCCTAATTAGTGGTCAATTATTGCATTGGTATTTTGTCTTCTTCTGTTAAGAAAACATGCCGTAGATGCACTTTATGATAAAAATATTTGAAAAATTTGACAGAGTTTAATGCTGACATCTGTGTGTCTAGTTTGCCGGTACCGTCGACTTTAATAAATCAAAGTCTATTCTCTCTCTCTCTCTTTCTTCTAAATTCAGCCTATGGTCGACCCCTAGGTCTTGAATGAAATTGACGGGGTCGAAAGAAATTTTTTTTTCCGATTATTCTATACATGTACCGTGATTAAATGTAGAGACAAATATTTTTAGAAAATTTTTAAACATGAAAAAATGTCCCTTTTAATGTACAGAACAACAAAACACAGGATGATTGAGGCATGCAACAATATCGCTCGTATCATGAGAAGTAGCAGCGGCAACATAGACACTGTCAATCAAAAATCCCGCGAATTGAAACATAATTTTTATATTTTTTAAAGATCGTATGGTAAAAAGAACCACGCACTTCACTTCATGTTCATATTCCTCAATGAGTTAATAAAACAAGAATTCAATCTTTAAGCAGCGCACAGAAAAAATGATTCCTTGGTATTGCCAACACTAATCCACGCGTGGGTAACAATAAATTCAGACCACTCGAGATGTTAAAAAACTTTCACATATTACGTAAGGAACAACAATAACGTAATGAAACTATTGTCATCTGTTCACACGTTAATTTCGGCTGTAAAGTTTACGAGGACTGGATTTCGTAGTGTCAGTTTAAAGGTAAATTCAAAGTTTCGCGCTGTCAAAAGACCACAAAACACTACCAAAGGTACTCGCATTACGAGCCGGTATTGTTTCAGTGTAATATTCTGGTGGGGAGAAAGAGATTACAGTTGGAGATATTAACATAGAAAAGCAGGAAGTTGAGACTTTACCATTTGCTGTAGACGATGAAGCATGCTCCAGACATTCGATCGTTACGGTTTGAAACGAACTTGTTATGCTTAGATACCCTCAGTTTCATTAATTAATCGTACTGCTGCATACATTTTTAATTACTCCTAGAAGCACTAACACTAACACTAAGAATACTACTACGATGGTAACAATCACTCGAGGAATAATATTATGTCCCTCAACCTTTTACTGCTTACCCTCTCTCTTTCTCTCTCTCATAAGAAAATAATTCAGAGGTAAGAGGTAATTTTTTCACATCTATACTTATAGGTACTATAAGTAAGTAGGTAGCTATTAAAATCGACTTTTGTGGAGGTGTCACAATAGCAAACAAGAGCAATTTCTTCTTTTAGATTATGATCTAAAAAATCCTTTTTACACTTCCATCTTGCATCTTTAATTTTGTGTTGTAAAGGTAAATTTTTGGTGTTTTCAAGATGAAGTACATTTTGAATCAAGCAGACTTTAACATTTCTTTTGATCCTCAATTTTCATCAGGATTTTCTGGTGACCCTCGATGTCATATTTGGAAGTTTTTAGAACAGGGATTCGCACAAACTCTTCTGACCATGCATTACCAATTCGTCGGTTTATTGGTATCAAGTGTAAAAAATTTGGCAAACATTTTTCGTACTAGCCGTGAAATCAAGCCTGCTGGTAAGACGACCAGTTTTTCTTATCCACAGACAATATACTAGATATCAAATGCATCGCCAGAGTAATGACCCTCGAAAAGATCAAAGATCTTCGAATTTCCATAGATCATCTCTGTACGCAGCAGTGGACATTCTAACCATTCTGTTGCTACCGAAATGAGTCCAGTTTCTCGGTAATAGTTATTTTCGTTAAATCGTTTCATAAAGTTACCATTTTGATTGTCATTTTAGTTTCGAAATGATCCTCTTTTAGACACAAGTGACATATTTTTACCCACTTGTGATTAAAAGTGACACAATTGACAATTAAAAGCAAGTTTTCATGAATCTTCATGAAGTCTGCCACTTTGACAACATAAAATACCAGCCTTCAGAGTTCATAAATTTATATTTCTTGACGACTTAGATAGAATTAATAAATTGTTGTTTGTTGGCGATTCAACAAAAAATCTTGGGTAACACTCAGTGGTACACTTGTACAATTGTCAAATTCGGCTTTCGACCTCGTTTGACAATTATTTTCATCCGTGCTTAAAACACTCCCGTATCGCGACTTATATCAAAAAATATTTTGGGTCATCAATGAGCAGAAGCTTGGAAAGTAGCAGAAATCTGGTCTGGATGGAATTTTGATTTATTCTTCCTGGCTTCACAATCTTTCACTCAAATCCTGATCTTGTTATTATTTTTCATAACCAAGAGTTTCTTCTAGTTCTGCTAGAAGCGAACTACCCTTTCTTGTGCTTTACCCGAGGCTTTACCCTTTACTCTTTCTTGCGCTAAAGGGTAAAAATCTATGAAGTCTCGTCTAAAGAAATTTGCGCTGTGATCTCCCTTGTTCATCAGTGACAGGTTTTACTAATGCACTCTCTACAAATAAAACCATCTGTCTCGAGATATAAATGCAGGATAACATCACCAGAAAAGCGAAATATTTTTAGTTTCAACGCTGAGTTTAATGGCTTTTGAGGATATTTATAAAGATTTGCCGCTGCCAAAGCTACTCCTAGTTTCTTTGCAAACGAGATTATCGTCACCAAATTTCTATGCCTGTTGGGTATGTCGGTTTTTTCGATAAAGGCGTGTTCAATTTATATTTGGGGAGGGGGGGAGGAATGCGAAGTAGCTTTACAAATGCTGACGAGCACCTAGCCAGTGCGTAGTTTATATAGGTCATTATGAGTCCAAAATCATTTTTTCTTCTTCTTCTTGTACAAGGTTGTTATCGCTAATAGTCCAGTAAATAAGCCGGAAAATACTGTCAATCTATAAAAGTGGTGCAACAGCCTCGATTTTAAAAATTCTTTTTTTCCGGATTCCTTAAACTTTCAGGAGCATTCATCAGCACTAACCCCTGTATTACCTCTAGAAAATGAGTAAATTAGGTTAATTCCCCCCTCCCAAATTACCCAAATTGTAACAGTGATAAAAAATGGAAAATTTGGGTTTTTGGGCCACTGATTTTGAATCCGAGGTACAAAATCAAGCGAGAGTGATTCCAACCCCTCAAAATCAATCCAAAAGTGTTAGTGAAAAAAAATTGAAGAGTCAAAATTTAGTACCGAAATCTTCTCTTTTCGGCTTTTCAGGATCGCTTATCACGAATCCGGGATCCAAAAACAAGCGAGAGTGGTTTCAACCCCTCAAAGCCACCCGAATCGTCTCTCGGGTCTTTTCGACGATTTCCGAGGCGAAATATTAATTTTTTATTTCATTGTGACGTCTTGGGGTTGTTTAAAGGGATTGAAACCACCCTCATTTGCTCATTTGGACCCCATATTTGTGATCAGCGACCTCGAAATCCCCATACAGGTGATTTTCGAGACAGAATATTAATTTTTTTGTATCACTGCTACTTCTTGGGGTGGTTTTGATGGGTTGGAATCACCCTCGCTTGCTTTTGGACTTCGAATTCGTGATCAGTGGTTAGGAAACCCCCTAAGAGACGATTTTCCAGGTGAAATTTTTTATTTTCCATTTTTTTCATCACTGTTACTATTTAGTGTGCTCTGGGAGAGGAAAAATACTCTAATTTTCTCATATATTTCCAGCTAGTGCAGGGGTTAGTGCTGATGAATGTTCTTGAAGGTCTGAGCAATCCAGGAAAAACATAATTTTTAAAATCGGTGCTCTTTCCCCACTTTTACAGACTTTCCGGCTTACTTACTGAACTATAATAATTAAAATAAAATATAAATGTGTTTTCGTTTAGTTTTTATTTATGATTGAAAATGCACCTGCTGCAGGGGAATCCCTATGACTCTCTGAGAGCGGAGAAAAATATATTTAGTTATCTAAAGCAAGCAAAGGCATTCAAACAAAGTATAAGAGTATTTAGAAACACAAAGAAACTACTTGCACTGCATGAAGAGTTCTTGTGTAATTACTAAAATCAACGAAGCGTACTTCCCATTCCGAAGCTACTGTTTGAGCTTATCGTCGTATTCAAATGTTGCAATGCTTCAGTTTAAAGGGCACTTCAACGGTCTTTAATTTTTTTACGTTGCCAAATTTACAAACATATTATTTGAATTCCTTAAAGATGTAACTGTTCAAAATGGAAGAAAGGGTTTTCTACTCGTACTAAATAGTATAGAAAATTGTCTGATCGCTTTAGTTTCTTAACATTTTTAATATCGCTGATCTAGTTCCAGACAGAGATTCCCAGTAATAAAAAATTTACATTTCACTCCCTGTTGTGAGTAGATTTTTTACTATCTATTGTATTATAATTTTCGCTCGATTTTTCAATCATGAACAATACTCACATAAATCTTCTTGACTGTAAAGCACAGTTACATCTTAGCACTTCTTGAATGTACCAGTACATATTTACTCTTGTGTTTAAATGAGGTCACTGATCAGATCATGTACTGTATTGTTGTCTTCATGGTTTTTTTTTTAGTTATTTATTTACTTTGCAGATTATTTTTTAATAATACAAATATTTAGCGCTTTTAGGTATCAGGATTCTCGCGTTCATCTCTGTAATTATTTACTTTTACTCTCTGTTATTCTAAATTTAAAATTTAAATCCGAAACTTGTTTGTTGACGAAATGATGAGGGTATTTAATATTTCAAACGTTACGATCATTTTGATGATGGAGTCCGTATTTTTCATGCAAAGTGATTCGTAATCCTAACTATTAAGGGAAAAATCATTCATCAGATTATTTTGATCGTCAGAAAAAGATTACCATTTCTTTCAATTGTTCTTAAAAATTTTACAATTTATCTTCATTCAATAACAAATGTTCAATGAAAGACAATTAAATGAAAGATGGTTTTATGAAAATAAGGTGACTGAAAGACTAAAGGATTGAAAAAAAATTGCAAGGAGTAGTGGGATGATGACATAAAAATTAGATTTCTTTTTCTTAGATCCAGAGTTATGAAGAAAAGAATTATGTTCTAATTACTGTCTGGTTATAAGTATACTTTGTGGGAAAAATATAAAACAAGACAGAGAAATGACAAGCAGTAGAATTCCTGTGGAAACTGGTTATTTATTGCTGAAGAAGAACGTCTGCACACAGAAAAACTGTTTGACATGAATTCTTCTCTCTGTCAACTGATTATAATAACCAACCTAGGTGGACATACCTGAGAAAATGGTCAAACAAGATGAAATAAGTGAAATTACCACCAGCAACGAAAACGTCCACGTCAACCGGCCGGAAAATAAGGATCATAGGAAGGTAGGCAGCAATTCTTCCGTCTGTTAACAAAATTTAACGAAAATACTTTGTAGAAAATTACTCGAATAAGAAGTACCACGAGCAGCATTGTTGCAAAAACTGGATAGTTATCATCGCTGGAGATCGTCTATAAGCTGAAGAGGAAGGAGCTTTGCAGATAAGGGTATATTTATGTTGGGTATGAATTCATCCCTCTGTTAACCGAATTTGACCGACATACTATGTGAAGCATTGATCAAACAATATGAGAAATGACCACCAGCGACACTCCTGCTGAAACTGAATAGTTTTCGTTGAAGAAGAACGTCTACTGGCTGAAGAAAAAAAAGATATAGGGAGCAAGCTACCTCCAGTTGGGTATGAATCCTTTTCTCCGTTATCAGCATTTGAGAGATATATTTTGTGAAGAAATAGTAAATCAAGATGATGAACTGACAAGCAGCAGCATCCTTGCTGAAATTGGATAGTTATCGCTGAAGAAGAACGTCTACACACCGAAGAAGTACAATTTATGGGTATCTACAGTTGGGCAATCTAATAACCGAACGTATGGCGTACATACCTAGATAAATAGTCAAACAAGATGAAGAAATAGCCACTAGCAACGAAGAACGCCCACTTCACCATGCCGGAGAAAAAAGGATTACGGGAAGATAGGCATGAATTCTTCCGTCTGATAACCAAATTTGATGAAAAGACTTTCCAGCAAATTAATCAAATAAGAAGAATAAATTACCACCAGCGGCATTTCTGCAGGAACCGAATAGTTTTCGTAGAAGAAAAACGTATTGGCAGAAAAAAAAGATATGGGGAGGAATGTATCTCCAGTTGGATATGAATTATTTCCTCCATTACCTGGATTGGAGGGATATAGCTGGTGAAGAAAATAGGCAACCAAGATTATCACCCGACAACCGGGAATGTCCTCGCAGAATTTGGATACTTATCGCTGAAGATAGGTCACCTTAGATAGGTTCTCAGAGACAGTGTTTTTATGCCCTACAACTCCAATAGAAATTGAGGAAATAATATCTAAAATATGCGCTAGAAAATCATCAGGACTGGACGAAATGCCAGGTACCGTTTTCGTTGCAGCGAAGAACATACTAGCACCGATACTATCAAAATTATTAAATATAAGCTTCTTGCAGGGAACGTTCCCAAGCTCATTGAAAGTATCGAAGGTTGTCCCTGTTTATAAGAATAAGGGTAGTAGGCATAATGTGAACGATTATCGCCCAATTGCGATGCAGTGTCAAATTGCAAAAATTTTCGAGAAATGTTTTAACACCAGGCTTAACAACTTTCTTGAGAAAAACGCTATACTGAATCCGTATCAACATGGGTTTAGACAAGCGCATTCAACCCATACAGCATTAAATCTAGTTATGCAGCGAATTTCTGACGGACTAAATGAAGGTAAACATATAGCCGGTCTGTTCTTTGACATGAGCCGGGCTTTTGACACGGTAGACCATGAACTCCTTATGGAGAAATTGGACAATATGGGTGTGAGAGGAATAGCCAATAATTGGATTAGATCTTACCTTACGGGTAGGTATCAGCGAGTTACTATCGGAAACAAATGCTCTACACCACTGGAAATAAAAAGGGGAACCCCACAAGGCTCCTGTATTTCTCCAACCTTGTTTGGCTGTTTTATTAATGATTTACCAACGGCGGAACTCAACAATATTATATTTGTTCTGTATGCTGACGACACCAATGCTTTGGTTGTGGAAAAGAGGCGAACTGACCTAGCACTTGGCTCCACTAGATGCTCAGATTATGTCCAGAACTGGTGCACTAATAACGGACTGAAACTCAATGAAGATAAGACTGTTGCGATGGAAATCGTAACAAAAAACACCAGAGTAGACTCCAGTCTCCTTATTAAACTTGGAGGTCAATCAGTTCAAAATGTCAGCTCAACGAAGTTTTTAGGCTTATATATCGATCATAAACTGACATGGAATGATCATATTGAACACATTCTACCCAAGTTGAGTTCCTGTTCTTTTCTAATTAGAAACATTCGAAACACCGTTTCATTGGATATTCTGAAGATGGTGTATTTCGGTATTTTTCAGTCCACCATGTCATATGGTGTTGTCCACTGGGGCTCGGCTGGTGGGGCGTGGCGTGTATTTGTTGCTCAGAAGAAGGCAATCAGGTGCATGTCGTACGCTCCCGGTAGGACACCATGCAGACCGCTGTTTGGGAAGTTGGGGATCATGTCATTTCCGTCACTGTACATTTATCTGCTGCTAATCCATATAAAACAAAGCCCTTCAATAATCTCCAATAAGCGCTCATTCTTTCACAATTACGAAACAAAAAGTAAAGATACGCTAGCTCTTCCCTTTTCGAGACTCAGCATAACCCAGCAAAATCCCAATTATATGGGAATTAAGGTATATAACCATGCTCTCTGTAATTATGGGTGTTTTGAAGAGACAGATAGCCTTAAAGTATTCAAACAAAAAATAAGAGAATTTCTCCTAGACAAATGTTTCTATTCCCTTGAGGAATTTTTTACTCACCCAAATCACTAGCGGCCAATATTGTGGACGCTGGTTGAGTTAGCTGGCGGATTTCTGTGGTCGTTTCTGGAGAAGATATAGAGTATAGGTCGAAATTGTTGCAATTTAATTACTCTTGGCATAAAAGGGATTACAAAGATTTCAATAAAAGTTATTCGAGGTCAATATTAGCTTCAGAATCGGGCACAGAAGTCTGCCAGTTGGCTTGGCCCGCGTTTGTAATATTGGCCGTAGGTGATCTATAGTCCGGGTTTGATTGAATATGAGTAGTTTTGATTGTGATTTTGTTGTTTCAAAATTTGTATTTTACTGATTGTGATGTTGTGGTCTATGTGTTATATTATGTGTTTATTTATATGTATATGACGAGCTTATAATGTACGGACACAATAATGTGATACTGTATTATTTAAAAAGCGAATAATAAACTGAAACTGAAACTGAAACTGAAGGTTTACACGTGGAAGAAATAGAAGTTGTGAGGAGGAAGGTATCTTGAGTTGGGCATTCTGTCAAGCGAACTTGTGGCGAAAAGCGCCCACTTCAGCATGCCGGAGAAAAATAGTTAGGGGAGAAAAATATTTCCAGTTTGGCACCAATTCTTCCTTCTGTCAATAGAATTTAACGGAAATATTTTGTAAAGAAATCACCTATAACTAATAAGGAAACTGTTTCTACTGTAAGTAGCTGGGTGATATTTTTACTATTAAGAAAGTTCAGTGAAGACTATAGTACTATGTATTGAATAAATTTACTTAGAAAAGAAACACGATATATAGCACATTAAAAAAAAAAAAAACAGTATAAACAAAAAATAGAGTGTAAAAGCAAATTTATATAAGCATTGTTTCGATAAACAATAGGTCTGTAAACTGGATCAAAAACGCATTTTCATAATTAAAGTAACTAAGCCACAATAGTGCAACAATTAATTATTACTAACAAAGTTATTAAAAATGATAAACACGTTCTTAGATTGACCTTAATTAATCGTGTAACGACTAGTTAACAAAATCTCTAAATTTCCAATTAGGCAAGGAAATAAGAATCAATGTATCCAGTGGATTTCAATATAGATAATTAACCGACAGGTTTGGAGAATGAATTCCAATTAACATTTCATTGCTAATTGAAAGAGTTCTCACCAATGCACTTGATGATCTGAGGATTCTCGGTTATTCGGTGAAGCAATAAGTGACTGATTATTATGTGAAAAGAAGGAGCGAATAGAGAGGAGGTGTTACTAGAGAGTATCAAAAACAATTTTAAATTTTTATTTATTTTCTTGGAACAATTCAAAGTATAATTATCGTTAATTAAAATGCAAAATTGGTTCAAAATCAATCAAAATTGGTAGCAATTTTGACAGAAAATTTGGACAATAGTGACCTCCAATCGCTCACTCCAAACTTTTTTTTTTGTAGATAAATAATAAATTTCCTCACATGCTTTGTTCAGTGAATCATAATATATTATATTATGCAGATTTATTTACTTTTTAAATATTCAAATATATTTTACACATAAGGATATAAAATAAGATCTACCGCATATCTTAAGAAATTGTACCAGGAACAGAATATACGAAGAAACTTGTTTGGACGAAGTGGTGTGAGTTAAAAATCAAGCGAGATTAATGAGAGTGAGGTGATCGACAAAGATACGATCAAAAATGTAACACAGCTGCTCAACTTTACATTAAAATAGAAAGTCCGAGAGAGGCTACATTAGTAATGTCGGTATAAAAATGCAAATAATTTCCTATGATTGGTGATGGTTGTATTTAAATATTGAAAACGTAAAAGTAAATATTTATTTATACCTGCCTACATGTCTTATTATCGAAATGAAATTTCCATTACTGAATTTATTAGCTTATTAGCATAAGTACCTAAAGTTATGTGAGTTTGGATTAAAATTATCCTTCTGGCGAAGGCGAACGTTGGAGGTACTATGAATATCTCCAGGTAAAGCTTTTAATGCCAGATAAGCATTTAATTTAGTAATTATTTTTTTATAGACTCAGGGATTATAAAATTAACCAAAAAAAATGAATTAGAATTGTTCCCCTGGACTTAAATGAAAGGAAAAAAATGGAGCAAACGTAGGTAACAATTATTGAGAAATTGGTTCATAGTCACTGGAAATATTTTACCACATTATTGAAGTGTGAAAATCTAAAATATAGTAAAGTTTCTTATATTGTAATAAAAACTAGGTACTATTGAAGCTGCTTTTCAACGTTTAATTAGAAAACAATATAATTACAAGTGTAATATAACTAGCAGGTGATAACTCATTTTATAAGCACTGTTAGAGCAATTTTATTTTTATTAACATTACTGAGATTTTTATAATCCTGTGAGAAGATATATTTGAAAGAAAAAATAATAATTAGCAAGGAAAGTGTTACGTTGATTGTAATATTATAATTTATTGTATTTTTGTAACGGCGAATAATTACAGCTCAGCAGCTCCACACATTTGTGAGTATTTTATCTGATGAAAGTAAACCGAGGAATTTTTTGTTACCGCTAGGATCGGTCTTTTTGAGAACAAATTAGAGCCCAGGAAAGAAATTCTCATGCTTATGAAATTAATGACGATTGACCTTATTTTGGGTTTGATTCATAATAATTATTGGAACGGATCAGCCTTCGCAGGACGAAATTAGGATTTATCCAAGCAGTCCAGGACCTGGAATCGTCCAAACGTGTCTGATTTTCATCTCGACCAACTCGTTTCAAAAAAGTGCTAAGGAAAGAAATTGACAAGTTCGTGAAATTGAAGATTGACTTAATTTTTTGCTTAATTAATAATTATTGGAACGGATCAGCCTTCGCAGGACGAAATCAGCACTTATCAAAGCAGTCCCGGACCTGGGATCTTCCAAACTTGTCTAATCTTCATCTCGACCGACTCGTTTCAAAAAAAGTGCTTAGGAAGGAAATTGTCAAGCTCTTGAAACTAAAGACCGACCTTATTTTCTGCTTAATTCATAATTATTGTGACGGATCAGCCTTTGCAGAGGGAACATAGCACTTGTATAGAAGAAGGAAATCAGCGCTTATAAAAAAAGATCCAGGACGCTGAGATCTTCCAAGCTTGTATAATCGTTATCTCGATTGACTTGTTTGAAGATAAGTGCTCAGAGAAAAAATTGTCATGCTCGTGAAACTTAAGACTAAAAGAAATAATTACGGGCATGAAAGAAAATATTTGGCACAAAATTTTTTGACACAGGAACAAAGTATTTATTATAAAAAGAAAATTCTAGGACTCCAGGATCATCCAAACTACAAAATTTTCGTCTCAACTTATCTCGATTTACACCTATGCATGTAAGCAAAAAAATCGCCAGGTTTACGGATAAAGAGAATAAATTGATCATAATTTTATTATTGTCAAACAAGTGCATATTATGATAATCACATTTCCAGAATAATGGGATCATCTAGATGTGCAGGACTAATTTCAACCAAAGAAACAAATCAGCGTAATTTTTTTCCTACAGAGCAGCCTTCAGAACTTTTTTTTCTTATATCGTTTGAAATTATTATTCCCGACGATATCGATAGATTTTTTGCAGGATTAAAGACATGTCACTTGATTGAATTTACCTCTAAAAGGAACACCCGGTTCAATTCAATGCAATTCTAATACTTATAAGTACATAAATCTCTTCAATTTGTTTTGTTTATCTGAAACGATCACGGTAATTCTTATGGTGTGCAAATGTTACTTCCACGAAAGGTTGTTTTATTCTTGTTGCTGCTTCTTTCAAGATCGTTCGCCAGCAATAATTTACGCAGAATCATTTTATGCAACAGCAAGGCTGCAAGATGAAGATCTACAACTATCAACTAGTATAAATAGTTGGGGATTAAAGTCGCCATTCAAGTTGTAGGAATGTAGAGTCGTTTACAGTTCGAGTTCGGTTTCTTCATCTAGATGTCAGTTTCTTCAGGAATTCTTTTGGGGAAGCAAAATAATGATTTGAACTTCGTTCGCTTTTAAATGACTAATTCCAATGCTTTTTCTGACAGTTAAAGTTGTTTTTGCTATTTTTTGATTTGCGTCGGTAATCTTTTGTGGCATTGCTATAAAGGTACTACATTTTGATTGAATTATTTATCGAGATTTTATAAATAATTCATTCTGCAATACCGGATATTCAACAGTATCATTACTTTATAATAGGTTGGTTATATCAAGCTTGAACCAATGATATGCTTGCAAAATTTATTACCGATTCCGTCTATTAAGTACTGCAATCCTGGTTGGTATTACCGCCCATCAGCGAGTTTTTCATATCAGCCTTGAGTCAACAGATTTGATCCCGATTATTAGATTCCTAGTTCAGATGGTACCCACTATGATGAAAGAATTAAGTAAGCATCAAGTTCAGAGACTTAAAAAAAAATTAAAAACTCCTTTAGGAAAATGGTACAGCAATTTATGCAGTTTCCCTGAAACCTGGACCCTCTCACAAAGTTACCTAGCAAAAAAAAAGTGAAGATTACAATAATTTCGAATGAATCTCCGAACTACGAGCAACATATTAAGAAATATCTGTGAATCTGTTACAGTTACTTGAGCGAAGAAATGTTTTTCTTGAAAAAATTTGATGACATTAGATTTAAATTTTCTTCGTTCTTGCCTTATTTAACTATTTTTAACTACTTTCTTGTAACCACTTTCTCTGAATTCAATTATTATACATCGCTCCAAAAAATACAGATCAGGTTAGGTTCTTCTTCTACCTTTTAAACTTTTGCGTCTGTCTGTCTTTGTCTCTATTGAAGTAATGACTTCGTTCTTTAACACCTGCTGATACCTTTTCATGTTATAGGTAATACTGGTGGGATCTTCCAGCTGTCAACTTCTTCTTCAAATCCATTCGGTCAGTTTTACAGCAAAGGGTGAGAATAACTAATTCGGGACAGAAATTCCTTGAAAGGATAGGTGTCCATTGTCAATTGTAAAAAAAGTAGTTGCAGCCTCCCCTCCAAGGAGGAGAGATGAAGTGAATTTTTTCTCAAAAAATAATTTTCCCTTTTAAAATCAGATTACATACCTTGAAATTGACTCAAAATAAATAAAAATAATTTACGTACAAACAAGTCGATACCTTAAGTTTTTATGTGGTATCCTATTGTGTGAAGGAAATATTTATACAGAGTGACGATGAACAGTTTCGATTTTTGATCGATAGGTATAGGTAAGATAAGGACATGTAGATAGGTAAACCGTTTTCCTGTATCTTTAGACGTCTTCAAGGTGAGCTGCTTTCATAATGGAAATTGTGATTTTCTCTTGTTTACTTTAATTCATCAACTACTCAATTTAAACTGCAACTGTAAAAACCATTCTTGCTAAATTTTCTTACCCAATATGAAAAAACAGGATATCTATTAAAAAAAATTGAAGAAGTAGAAATGAAGAAGTAGAAGGGCAATAATTCTTGATATGTCATGAGGTAGAAGTGATCAAAAACTTCAGTGTAATATTTTTAATTTCCCTTTCCTCAATTTATTTTCCTCAATATTTATAAAATTTTGAATCATTAACGTAATTCGATTTATCAAAGCTCAAAGCGGCTTTTAGAACGTTCATTTGTTTAAGGTTTCAGCTTGAGACCTTATTACAGCAAATTAATTCCAAAATATAAGTTTTTTTAACAAATTTCGTTGATTGCAGCTCGTTAATTGAATTTTTATGAAGGGTAGTAGATCTGCACCCATTTCATCAAACTTCAGATCAGCGAAGTAACCAGAATTTCCCTCAAAATAATCTTTCATTTGATAGCAATTGTTTCAACTCATATCATTAGTTCTAATACATGATTTTAACAGCCTACAAGAAGCATAAATAACACACTCTATGAAATAAATAAATGGCGTTAGTAATTAAAATTCTCATTCCCGCAACATCATGAATATGGAGATTACTATTAGTAGTTACCCAGTCGTTGAAATCTCCTTACCGGCTTTGGAGGCAGGACTGTTATCCAGTTTTCTTCACCACTCAGGCACAAAGATAACAAGAACCAGGGAAGTCACAAGAGGTTGATTAAGGAATGCCACACTGGAAGGTACGTTCGTTGCACATGTCCTTTAGACAAAAGCACTCTAGAAGCGACCACTTGTGTCTTGTGTGTTGTAAACCGTCTTTTACACCTGGCGTTATAAAACCGCGAGAACAGGTAGGACGAAGGAGGTATATAGTAACGAAATACCTCTTGATATCCTCGACTTTTCTCGTGCTCGATCGGCTTGATCAGGTTCAATTCATGGTGTGGTGGTAACAGAGAAGTCAGGTTTTCTCTCTCTCTCTCTCTCTCGACTTTTACTATTATTTATTTAACGCTAGATGAATGTCTTTGTATATATTTTAATTAAAATATCTAGAGGAGAGGATATTTTGAAGCATTTAGCTCTTTAAATATTTAGATGCAAGTGTTCCTAAGTCAGGAGAATTCGCAGAGAGAGACTTACAACAAATTGTCAAAAAATCAAAATAAGTAATCCACTGATGAGTCTAAAAAATATCTAAAGGAACGCCCAATTTTTTTTTATGAATAAAAATTCTTCAAAAATTAATAAACAATAATATAATAAATGGAAACCATAAATGAAAAAAGTTACCTACAGCAATTCCAGATATTTAGCCAAGATCCAGCATATTATCAAATTTGTAATAAAAAACTTTTTAATTAAAAAAGAAATTAATTATCTAGTGAAGCTACATTTCTGCGCCTGTAATTATTTCGATGCACTGTTGTCATGTCAATGCAAAATTTCCTGTATAATTTAAAATGAAAAAACCTGATTTTTTTTCAAATTATTTTTTCTATTCGTCGATTTTTGTCTTAAACAATAATCTCATAATCGGAGCATTCCGTCTTCTAAACAACTTTTGACTCCAGAACTTGAAAAATAACTCAAAAGAGGCCTCAAGTTGATGAGCGTGTCAAAAAATCCTTTTGAAAAAATCGACAAAATAAAATAAAACAAAAATAAAAACGTTTGCTCGAAAAATGACATTTTTCTCCTGTATCTCGAAGATTAGGACAGCTAAAGAAGAACCTATTAAAGGTCTGAATTTCTCACAATTTATGTCGTTCGAGGAGAAATTTTTATAAAAATCGTTGAATTTTTTACCCTTCTAGTAGTTACTTATTCGAAATTTTCATTAAAAAAATATGATCTCCAAAATGGAACCAAATTTTGTGTGAACACAGTGTTTAACGCATTAAAGTGCGTTAAAGTTTCCTTACGTATACCTTACATTAATTAAAAGATGAAAAAGAAATTCTTTTATCAAGTTAAAACTTTTAACAACTTTTTCCTTAAAAAAATCGTGTATAAATTCACAGACCTTGATGAGTACGAATGTACAATTTCTTACGCGCTTCGCGCGCAGGTGGAATGTATGATGTTGGAGCCAGAAATGTGACCTATGGAACAAGCGCACGCGAAGGGATGCGAAAAATAAGAATAGGTCCAATAATTATGAAATAAGCGGGATTAACACCTAAATTAAAAAGGAAGTCCTTTAGGCGATTTCGATATGCAGATTTTCTGATTAGCCGGACTGAGGACGCAAGACTGAAAGGCGCAAGCGCACGTTGACGGCCATAGAAGAAGGACACCGGGAGAGAACGAAAAAGGTCCTGGGAGGAAAAACGTCACAAACGGAGAATTAAAAAACCGAGAAAAACCTACCTATCTTGCTATCGTACCTGAAAACCTCGTCGTTAAGTTACGTCAGAGGCCCTTGAGGCTACTTGAAAACTTCTGACACTTGGGCTTTACCACAGCCATACAATATTTATTTATTTATTTTATCTCGAAATATTTACCTTGCCTGTGTCTATGGCCTTTTAAAGAAGTTGCAAAGCCCCTTGCGTTTTTATTCGTTAATTAATAAACTTAACATTGTTTAGTTCAGGCGAGAACTACGTTTCGGCAAGATTTTGTTGACGAAATTACCTAATTGTCTGGAATATCTGAAACAATTAGCTGACTAGCTCGGTCAATTAAATCAAACTGTTTTCACAGTAATAATCACCAGATTAATATCAACTTCCGGAGTTCTCGGATTTACAACATCGGACACCGCGTGTTATCTTCAAGAGACTCTTTAAACCAATGCCAATATCTTATTCCTTCGTTTTTAGCAACTAATTAAAACAAATTCACCTATTGCACCATCTTAATTCGGAATATTCCTATTCAATAGCATCAGCGAACCGTAAGTGAAGTTTTTTTGCCCTCCGAAGAACTTTATCAAAAAAGGGCGAAACAAACATCTTTGAAATCCACCAGTCTACCTCCAGTATCATACCACCAAGATTCATGAGTTGTTTTCATTAAAATGAAGGAAAGGAAATTGATCAAGTGATTAACTGTGTCTTTTATCTAATTATTTAAAATGTCTTTGTATAAACTTGATAAGTGGAGGTAAGACCGATCAAGTTAAGTCCTTAGTTTTCTCACAAACCGCAGACAAAATTTTTCAAAATGAAATTACTCCAGTGAAGCAAGAGTATTTTCGCTCGCATTATTGCACCTTGCTCAAAAATGCTGGGGCAATGTTCCATGTTCCATGCACATTTTGATTCTTGAAATTTCGGCAGGTTTTTTCCATTCACTGAACGTATGAGGGAAAATAATTATTTCAGACATGCACTTAAGTGGGTATTTTTTTTGGTCTTCGATATTTTTGGAAATACTTATTATGTGTTCTTCTAAAATATGGGATGCTTTTTAAGGCTTTTATACGTTGTTTTTTCTCGTAATAATAAGTCTTACAAATCGATACTTTACTTGGAATTAAATTTTATGCTCCTAATTGTATTTTCTGAAAATAAATTATTAAACTTGATTTTACTAGTCAGAGTAACCGAAAACTACCGATCTCGAAAATATCGCATTGGAGAAATGTAAGTACTTAATAAAAGGCAACAAAAATCTTCAGTTGCAAGAACAAAAAAAAAAGTATTGAAACGAATAATTTCCTTCAGGCAGTGACCGGGCAGTGACTATAGAATTTTTTTTTTCTAAGTATTCTGTTTATTTGCCATAAATCCATTTTAAATAGCATAATCCCATATCACTTTACTTCTCGTCATGTTATGATTTTATGATCATTATATGAATAATCAGGATGCTCTGTAATTATCCTGCAAAGTCTTGAAACAAAATTAAATAAACTTTGAAGCAGGTAATATTTTATGCTAGTAGGTATATCATTTATGTCATCGATTCACCTGTGGCACTTTGAAAGTTGATTAATCATTTTAATTATACACGAGCTTTATTATGGGAGTTGAAATTATTGTTTCACAACGGCAATAAATTACGACAATTATTATCTAAAAGCAAATATTGAGAGAAGCATTTTTCTAATTCTCAATCGTCTAGACGTGCTCTATGAAAAATAATATTTATTTAATTTATTTACTCCTGTAGTTTCATTTAGTTTTTCTCTCGCTTCTTCAAGCTTATAAAATAAATGCGAGCTCAGTTATTTTATTTGTATTAATTATTTTCATCAACAATTTGTCCGTTATGTTCCAGTAATATTCATTGAGGTACTCACTCAACCAGCTGTTACAAAACAGTACTCAATTATATTTTTTTACCAACGAAAGGATCTGAATTATGAAATAATAATACTACCTAACTGGTCGAACGGTATTAGTTTGTTCTTCTATAGCTTGTAGATTTTTTTCTCTATGTAATAGTTAAATAATGAAGTAGGTAATGGAATTCTTTACATAGGTAGATTAGAGATAATTAATGACTATATTCGTTCATTTATCTGAATAAGCAGCAAGTCTTGTTCTATTTACTTAAAATATTGAACTACTTTTTATAAATAAACTTAAAGATGCTAATTAATAATAAGCTTAATATATTTTTTCTACTCCCAACCTTTAATATGCATATTAAATATGAATCACCAGTGCTTTAATGGGTCTCATTAAGATACAAATTTTCATTAAAGCACTGGTCAAGCTATCCAATGGCAGAGGAGCATTTTGCAATCGAATCGGTTCCTTTTCGCTCACAATCGGGTCGGCAAGCCAACCGAAGTCACAGAGTTGTCATACTCCACGTTCCACGACAAAAATTGCCTTGTGATATAAGTTCTGTATTTCTGAAAAAAAATTCTGAACGGTCATTTAATTTAGAACATAAGTAACATTCAAAGAAAATTTATCAAGATTTTATGTTACCTTAATTAATTTGATAAGTAGGTATATCGTGTAAAAGATGGGAAGATAAAGTATTATATCATTCGTAGCGCTCCGTGATAGTATTCAAAGCGGCAACGCTGCGACCCGCGTTGCGCAGGTAAACAATATCGTAATTAATGGCTGTCAATGTTATTAAAATTATTAATTAATCTCAAAATCGAAGCGTAAAATTCGGAATTCGAACTTCGCATAATAAAAATTACGCAGTAGTGAGTAGTTCCCTTTAAACTTGATACTAAAACATGTCTCTCAGCAGAATAACCTTAGCGACGAAGAGAAAATTTGATAATATGCGTAAACAAATAGCAACCTATCTTAACCTCAATGATCCGCAATTGTACACGGGTCATTGTTAAAATATATAATTTTTAAATCTTTTTAATGAAATAAAAAAGGGTCGTAGAAAAAATAGTGTATGGAACTCGCAGATAATGGCTATTAATACGCTCTTATGATGGTTAAGACACTCGCCTACGGCTCGTATCTTAACCATCACACTCGCGTATTCATTATAAGCTCGTTGCATAATATACTAATTTAATTCGACAGTTATTAATAAAATTGTAGAAAAGTTACTTTATTTATTTATCAGTTTTCTTGCATCGCAAAAATTATCTGCGCCTCTAATCCTCTATGATAAATATCTAATGGTATTAGCGCGCCGACAACGTATCAACACTTTCAAAATGACTTCACAATTTGATTATTGTTCTCTGTTTCAAATCAAATTATCACCGCAATTGTCGCTCTATCACAATATATGATCATAATCTCAAAAACTGCTCCATGCAAAAAAAAACTCTGGATTATCTTACATTTAGATAAAACTCAATCGACTTAATAAATCTGTAAGTAAAGATGCTCGATACTAGGAAGCAAATAGATGCAGTTAGATGACCTTAGAGCTAACCTTGCAATTTGGAGAGTGCGGAAAAAGGGGTAAACATAATGGCAGTCCTCGGTGGTAATGGCGGAGCTCCATTGTTTCCCAAGCTGTCTGTGATCGCCTCCGGGAAAATGCTCCTTTGATGACTGGTCTCTTGATTCACTGCACGGCTTTTCTGCAAACAATTATGTTATTCTTTACCATTTCAATTCGTTCAGTTTTCTATTTTATTATTTTACATATTAAAATTGTTTTTCAAACGTTACTTAAATCGTTTCGAAATGCTCTGAAGATAATGATGTAAACATTTTTTACCAATTACTTTTAGCTTGATGGCGTAATTGCTTTGGTTTCGAAATTGCTCTAAAATATTACCTACTTTTATATCCAACACGAAACTGAAAATTATGGCTTGTCTACTTGTTCGTATGAAACATTATAATTACATTAAACCAGATATGCAGAGATACCTTTTTTTTT
The DNA here is from genome assembly GCA_910589415.1 of Malachius bipustulatus. Lineage (NCBI taxonomy): Eukaryota > Metazoa > Arthropoda > Insecta > Coleoptera > Melyridae > Malachius > Malachius bipustulatus. The sequence continues at coordinate 32,273,994 of OU342634.1, read as the reverse complement.
TTCAACCATTAAGTATACAAAGTCAGCTAGCTTTTCTCGCTCTACAATGAAATGAAATTTACCTGAAAATTACGATCACCACTAGGTAATAAAAATTTGGCATAAGGTCTTGAGAGTATTATAATAGTAAAGCAAACTTGGTTGTAAATTAAACAGCTGTCATCGCTGAAACTTTTTATTCTTGTACATAATAGTAATTACTATTCTCAGCTCTTAGCAAGATTCTGTATATCACTTGGTCGGTCCACGAAGAAAAACGGTTTGTTTCACAACACGTCAAAGGATTCAAAACAACGCATTGCACACGCAAAGTTACCATTAACAGTGATTTCCGTTAGACTTATAAAGAACTGATTAGTTTTACGATCATATAATTTAAATTTAACTGCCTGTTGCTTTATAGTACGAGTAAATTCATTCTTCTATGTTCATCTGCAGAATTACGGCCCACAGTTGGTCAGGTATATGAAGTGTGAAAAAAACAGCCTAAGAATATTAATTAATGTTTTTACAAGAAATGAAATATGCGCTCGTTCAAGCAAGCATCGTAATGAAAAAATTCTCAAGGTAAACGAGATTTATAGATTTACGAGAGCATCTAAGGGCGTTTTTGTCAAAAAGCTCCGTTCAATTTTTAAAGTGACCGTTGAAAATATAAATTTTCTTTTAAAATCTTTGAAATATTTTCGGATATTTTCTGTCATCATAACTCCCTTATAATCGGCAACGGTTTACATAACTGTCGTTGAATAGAAATTATAGTTTGATAAGGGATGAGTTTATTAAGGGTCTCATTTTTGGTAATTGTTTACATCCGCGGCTCCTAAGTTTCATCAATTTTTTCGGGACCGAGGAGCGAAATAGGGGTGCTGGGTGGGTAAGAAAGTAAAAACAGCCATGGCAAACTAATATTAAGGTCACAACTAAGGCCTCTTTGGCACTACGGTCGAATTTCTATTTTTTTTTTCACTTTCAGGGCAAGGAAAATCTTCGAAAATAACAGTACCACGATTTTTATTTTGAATTTTGCATTTATTTTGAATTTATAATCCGAAAATCATTGCATCAATCCCTGTGCGGACTGAACACGTAATGAAAGCGGATATATCGCTCAGTCCGCCTCTGTGAACCTCTAACACAGAATAGAATGCTTGGCAATTATGGTGAAGTGGTTTTATCCGGGATCGCGGCATCTAATCGGTGCCTCTTGTCAGGACCGCACTCCCTCCGCACTCTCAAAACCATTTTTTTTACACCGTTTTGTGGCTTTCCCTTTCATTTGCCCAGCAAATGAATACCTTCCTGGTGTTACTATAGGTATGTTCTCCACCCCAATATAAGTTCCATAGTGAAACTGTAGGAGCCGCGGATGTAAATAATGACCTCATTTTTTTTTTGAAAATCTGAAGCTTTCCTTTTCATGGATGTGTCTCAAAATTGGCCATTGTTTTCCCTTGACCTCAATCTTCCTAATTTTACGCTTGTCAATCCTGAAAGCAGATTCTGTTTGAAGTGAAACCAGAAAGCTTTTTTTGACGGTTTTTCGATTATCTATAAAGCACAGAAAAAGTTCAAATTTTCAGGCCCAATTTATGGAACGATCTTTGCCAAAGTAACAGAGACCGAACTCGCTTTTCCTCACTTACGTAGGTAACAAAGATTTTCGAGTTTTTGAAAAACTAATGCTTGAAGCGTTTCAATGATCAAATGATAAAAAATAGCGGTATCAACTCATTTGTTCATATCCTCGAGAATCTAATACTTTTCGCGCGGTGGTTTTCGACAATTTATTCTAAAACTGAAATTCATCACCAAATTACCGCCATAGTCACCAAGAGGGGATCGATTTTTTATTTGATCGCTATCTGACCAAATTGGCTTCATTTTATCAAGTCACTGAATTATTGAAAGGTCTATTACAATTTAATTAATTGGGTAATTTCCTTATTACCTCATAAAAATAATAATTGATTTTTTTTTCAATATTTTCAAGTAGTACCTATACAGGGTGATTATTTGAACAAAAATTGTCAATTGAACCATTTTTCAAAGCTCCCTCCTAAAATAGCTGAATCAAGTTTTGTGTGATAGAATTGAAACAAGAACAATGAGATAAATTTTGATTGAGACTAAGGATGATACTTACTAAGACTTAAAGCTAAGACTTAATACTAGAGGACAAATATAAAGTCAATAATTACCTCTACGTTAACGTTTTTTAACTGCAGATTTGTTTCAAGTTCATTGTTCAGTGGTCCTCTGTCTACATTAATATTTTTCGTCTGCATAATGCTTTACAGATTCCAAAAAATTTTCATGTCCATTCTGAAATAATAAAAAAAAGATTATTCATAAAAATACCTAGATTTAAATTATACGCGTAGATAGGCTATAACGGCTAGTTTCCTAGAGATAAAGATAACGAGAGACCTAATTTCTTATATAAGACGCAGGTAGTAGGTAGGTAGGTAGCAGGAATTTTTCTTCCTGCTACTTGAGAAAATCCTGCAAACGATAAATACACCTGCCGCCATCTAGTATAAAGCACTTAAAGTTAACAGTACGGGCGCGACTTAGTAGATGGCGCTAGTATAACTGCAACAACTGAAATGAAAGTGATTATAATGGAAAGCGGAAAGTTGCCTAACAATCTAAACGTCTTTCATGATTAAACATTCTAATAATAATTATTATGAACCTTTGAAAGCAACGGTTCAGTTTTTAATTAATTAAAAGTTATACCTCACAAATAACGCGTCGTAAGATTAATATCAGCTAAGGTCAAAGGTTTTGTTGAAAATATTAATCTCTTCAAGATGCGTTTTAAATTTAGAAAACACGAAATTCGTGCTTGAGATTTGTTTGATTTAATATGGTAACATTGGAATTAAATCTGTATATTTCATACAATCTATAGTACCTAATTATAGTAATTTGAAACTTACATTTGCATTGGAGGGAATGATTTGAATGCCAAAAAGTTATTTAGGAAAGCACCAAAAAATAAAGTTTAAGAAAAATCACAATTTATCAAATTAAAATCAATTTATAGTACATTTTGAAAGGTCCAACATTTCCTAAAAAAATTGCAAACCATTTTTTTTGCTTTTCTAAAATTTTATATTTTTTATTCGATACTGAGATTTACAATCTACATCCATTTGGAGCATTAAGTAAATATGATGAATGAATGAAACTTGGACAGGGGCAACCACCGATGCCTCGTTTTATGATACACAATTGAGGTGCTTTTATATAATGCTATATACGAGGTCTTCCGTGGCCAGATTCTGTGGAGGCTTCTTACTTCAGGACCACTGTCATAAATCTGCTCAACTAGTCTGTTCTGCTGATTTACTGTTTGGTAACTTCTTTGAATTTTATCTCTGATGAGTGATATTCGAATGTCATGGAGGGGTGTGTGGTTGCTGACCTCCTAAGTGCATCTGCTATTGCTCTGTGTGTTTTTAATTGAAATCTTTGTATAATATTTAATCTTATGGGTTTTGTATATCCCCAAAGTTGAAGTTCGTAAGTCCAAATAGGCTCGCAAATAGGTTTCTATAAAATAGGGCTGTAATAACATATTAATATTAAAAGAAAAAATATCCATCGGAACGAGAAACGATTGAGATACAGGTAATTGGCGCCATCCCTACTTCAAATAAGTAAAACTTCTCAATAATTTTCAGGAACTAATCGCTTATTAGATCGTAATTCTAAGAAGGGTAAAAGGTTATAAATCAAACGAAGCGTAATAATATTATGACCCAGTAAGCATTATAATTTACCTTTCTAGTTGCCTTCCTAGAATTACAATTTCATTAATCATCAAAATCTTCCACTAATCACAAACAAACACTAATTAACATCGGAATTCCTGAACAGATCACCTCTAAATCCTCTCATCATTACATTTACGTCGTCGGAATTCCATGCAGCCACAATTGACCGATTTATTGCCCCATGCAATTAATGGTAACACTAATAGATACAAGCAAATCAGAGTTAGAACAAAAGGCACCCTCCAAACATAGTTCAAACGTCAAACGGGCGATAATTAATTAAGAAGATAGGCTTAATTAACTTTAAGCAAACCACTGCCATGACTGGATAGGATATACCTAAATGCACACATACAAGAGGACTTGAATAATTTAAGCCATGTAACTAATGCTGCTAGTCCGGTCATTTAATTAAGGCATGTTTAAACTGGTATTCATGGATTGAAACAAATTTAAACTGGACTTTGACTAACTAATTATTATTGTAAGCAAGAGTAAAAGTAGTTATAAAGCGTTGGTGGTGACTTGGATTTGCTGGGGTGAATTATCCGACCATCCAACTGCTCATACACGTAACCGGTCGTTTCATGTAAATAAATGTAAACGTGAGTATGAAGACAAGGTGAAGATTTACCTAATTGTCTCACTTAAAAAACGGAGCTAATTTTATGGAAGGTAACGCTTGACGAAACAATACATTTACTAGGTTTCTCAAGAGCACACGGCCAGGCTGACGGTTGAAATAAAATCATTACAAAAACAACGGAAATGGCTAATTGTTCTACTGAACAAATTTTTCTGAGTCAAGTTAACACTTACGAGAACCCGTTATGCTATTATTAGCACGAATATGAAATTTAGAACGGTGGATGTCAAGGTGGCTTATATTTCATCTCTTTGAATTTGAACTTTTTAAGTATCCAATAACTCCTCTGCAGAGATCTCGGCCATTCTTACGAAATCTGATAATCTCTCACTTTTCTATAGACACCTGTCTTCGTGTTTTATTAACAATGGAGAATGGAGAAGATTTAACCAAGTGATCAACGTCTTCGTAGAATGAATGCATTCAAAACTAATGGAAAGGACATTTAACTTGATTGAAAAGTTAAAATCGATTTTGGTAATGGTCAGTGAGTGACGTTATTACAATTTGATCTGTGTATCGATAGACCTTGAATTGATGAGGAACCAGTTCTGGTTTTTCTATTAATGTTCAAGAATTCTGGGTTATTAACGCTTCATGTTTGTGAAAAAATTAGACTTTAACCATGACCTTATTCCGCGTATTGTTAAGGATTTAATATGTATAGGGAGACAAATAAATAATTGAATTATAAGACAACTGGGAATAAAGATAAAATGGGCGACTAAGAAAAGAGAAGTCCTTCAGTTTTTCAGCCGTCTATTCAGGCGTGATGCAATCGACAAGTTCATCATTCAGGCGAAGGTTGACGGGAAAGGGCTGAGGCGACGTTCTCCAAACATTCGTTTAGTGGAGTTGAAGAGCAGGTGAAAATCGGAAAGAATGGCGAGATATTATCAACGGGGCTGCTTGAAAAATCGTTACTATAGAATCTCGAACTCATCCTTATATTAAGGCCCTCTCTAGAAAGATTTGTTGGTGTAATTTGGCTTATCTTTATAAAAAAAGAGTTTTTTTTTACAAATAAGTTATTTTCTTTAACATTTATTAGGATTAGATATAAGTCGGGAGATTTAAGATACTGGCGGAAATAATAAGCAAATGAAAATTTGAGTTGGTTTTTACATATATGGTCCTTCGAGCCGGATTTATTATGAATGGAAAGAACCCAAGCTCAAAAATATTCTCGTTTCAATCTGACAGGACTTAGTAGATATAAAAACGTTCCTTTTATTAAAAAATCCTATTTAAAAAAAATATTTTATATTTTTATATGGGAACCGAAGGATTACTTAAGAGTTTCAAGAATTTTACGGATCGTTTGTTGTTTACTCGATTGAAACATATATGATCCTACGAGCCGAATTTGCGACGAATGAAGAAAATGCTATATCCGTCTAGTTTCTACCCCCCCCTGTTCTCTATCACATTTCATCTCACATAGCGGTCGTACCTGGTTTTGCATTAGGCACTTGAAGCGGATTCGGAAATTTAATTAGGAGAGTTTTTTAATAAAATTTTGACCTCAGCTTGGTGCCATCTCAAAAGTTAGACCCCCTCCACACATTCCAGCTCACGTGGAACGCCAATTATGTAATTAGTTTCTCAAGTAAACTCAAAATTGACTCTATGGACTTCAAGCCACAATACTATTTTTCGGTTTACGTTATTTTGGACCGTCTGGAGCACGCACCTTCATTCCCCTTTGAGCAGCATTTTTAGGATAAATCCTGTTTGTTGAAATTTCCTGCGGTTGCAGTTTGGTAAATAAAAGATTTTAGATAACTCCACTACAGAAATTCCAGCGGAGAAGCGGACGGCCATAAAACTAACCCTGTTCGCTCAAGCCATTTTAGTGTATTTTTTAACAAAAAATACACTATTGAGGACGACATCACTTTTCGAAAATCACCCAAACTCATCAAATGTCCATCGATCATGACCCCCAGATCACGAAAAAGTAGTTTTCCAAAATTCACCTGCCCACGATATATATATATATATTTATATATATATATATTTATATATATATATATTTATATATATATATATTTCTCCAAAATCGCGAAATTTCGATTTTCAAAACGCTCCTGTAGCTTTATCTTTCAAGATTAGTGAACGAAATTTTGGATTCTTGTAAATTATTCGAATGACGTTAGATTTTCGTTGAAAAAATTTCCAAAAGTCCCATCACTTCTACAGGGTGTCCCTTCAAAATTCCATGAGCCCGGTTTTTGTCATCTCATTTCAGGTCGCAGTTTTGAATCTAGGAGGCTGAAATTTTTGTGGGAGTAAGATATCCACAAGGAGTGGTCTGGTATTGCACTTGAGCAAAATCGGCCGAGCCGTTTCAAAATGGCGGCTATTTTAATTTTTTGGAAAATTGACTATTTTTGAGCCCCCGTATGAGCAAGATGGCAAAAAAACTTTGAAATAAAATTAACAGGATTTGAAGAAAATTATTGGAAATTTGAGTTAATGCAATAAAATTAGCATATTTTCCATTAATAAGCCAGTGTCGTGGGTAGGAAAAAGGGTGAAAATGTGTCAATTCTATAACCGTTTATGAGTCCATTTTTGAAGAAGTTGAATCGAAATTTTCAATTTTTTTTGCTTTAACATATAATTTGATGTCTTAGCTTCAATTCGCCTCGAGTAATGTAGCACTTTAAACGAAAAACAAAAAAGTTTTTCGCTTGTGCAAAATTAGCTTGCACTTATTAAATCGATGAAATGGTTCGCAATTTCTTTTTTATTTTTTTTCACATTCAATTATGAATGGTTCTGAAAATTAGAAGAGCAAACGCAACAACAATTAAATCACCTACATGCAGGTGAAAAAAGTATTCAAATTGGTTTTTTAATAACAAAGATACGACCAGTTTAAAAAATAAAATGTGTAGGATGAAGTATTGGACGTACTACATATATCTACTCGGTCATCGCTACAAATTTGAAAGGCCGCTTGACTGAGTTTGTTAGGCAAGGGTGTCCTTGCCTAAATAGTAAACTGTTGATGTGGGTTCGAAACCACGAGAGAGGGTTATTCTTTTTTTTTTTGGTAGGTAGGTGGTTTTCCGCTTTTCCCCCCAAAAAAATCGGATTATTTTTTTTTATTTTTAATTTTATATAAAATTTTATATTTTCACGCGCTTATGAGATCTGATTGACGTCATTGTGCCGATTTGACGAAAATAGGACCGCCTCTACTATTATATCTTGTGTAAGTCATTGCTTCACTCGGAAAACGAAAAAACATCACATTTATCACATTATCGGTCCTTTATTTCGCTCTTTTATTGCTATTACAATTTTGTACAGAGCACAACACATTGTTGTATATCGAATAAACTGATTATTAAAACACCACATTTTTTCTTCTTTGTTTTTTTTTCTTTGTGCTAGATCTATACATATATTATGTTATGTGATAGATTGTTATAAGTAGTATTACGGCTTTATTTATTATATTAAAAGTGTTTATTACTACATGGATGTCCCATTTAAAAAGAACTGGGTAGGTACATGGGAATCTCTGAAACGATAAGAGATACAGGGTCAGATAAATTAGAGAAAATTGCATATTTTCATTATTATTAAGAATCTGAAACAAAATATTTGTAAACCTCAGGACGCTGCTGAAATATCCTGCAAAAATGGAAAATTAAAAATTAAGATATCCTATTTTATGAAAGAAGTTATATTTTTTAATGTCATTCGATATTTAAAAAATCAGGAAAACCAAAAATTTTAATCGTCTTTTTCGAATTTTCGAACAAAATAAGCTCTGTTTAACCGAAAGTGATAAATAACCATTAAAGCAAGCAATGTGACGTCATTTTGCGACTACATACGACGTCATTCCGTGATAAAACTTTTTTATTCGAAAAAAAGAAGACGATAATTTTGAATTTTTTTTTAATGTGATAGCTTTTTGGTAGCCCTTATATCTTGTGATCCACAAAATTTTTCATCAACTATTGCCTTGAATAAAATTAAGCATGTCTGCCAGATAAAACACAAACAATCGGTAGGTGTGTAAAGGCCGGTCCAGACGCAACGACTAATTGAACGACATGTCGAATCAGACAAAATGAATCAAGTAAAATGTGAATAAGTGAACTACTCCAATCAAAGATCTACAAATCATAGAACAATAAATAAAAACATGACTGGACTTGCACTGCATAATGAACTTTGTACTTTGTTGAGTAAAGAAACTAACCTGGAACAGTAACGACATCTGCTGAGTATGTGTGGTGCTGAGCTTACTACTAATTTCATTTGGCATTGATTGTATTTCAAGGAGGATGAAAAACGTGAGTCGTTGTAGGGTACCTGTATTACCGACACTGACGCTTACGAGCCCTAGTGTCGGTAATACAGGTACCCTAAGTCGTTATCTCAGAAACACAAAATATTATTGCCCGTATTCACAAACGATAATTTCCTAAATAATTACGTAATCAATTATCCCCATCTCATTCTATTGCGAAAAAACTGCATATCTCCATCTCACTCATTTAATTAATTACGTAATTATTTAGGAAATTATCGTTTGTGAATACGGGCATATGTCTCTCTGAACGAGGATAAAATAACAATTCAATTTGACGTTTCAGTTCGAGTTTAAGTTTTATAATTTACCATTTTATAATAATTTCACTTCCAATTCGAACCAACGCACAAACAATAACAGAATTTATTAAGAATAGTGGTCAAAAATGGCATATGAATCATAAAAAAGTGGCAATAAGGTAGGTGTTTAGTAATATACCAGTATATTCATCAGGTTATTAAATTGTAGTTATGAATTATTGCTTTTCGCAATATCTTTAATATTTTAATGATACTGACATGAATTGAAATTAAATATGACACAATGAGAATTGGAACTACTAAAGTTATTTTAAAATTATTATTTTAGTAAAATGAGCTCAGAAATGACTACAATAGCCATCTCTCTCTTCCAAGGCGCTAGTTGATGAAAAATTTTGTGGATCACACGATATAATGTGTTTAATACAATACCGAATAACACGAAAAAAACAACATTAGGTATGTCCGTAAGAAAAACAAAATTTGACTATGAAAGCTCTAGGGTTTAGTTGACCGTGAAAATTTTTATATCATCAGATGGATAGCTGTTGACGACTTATGCAAGCCTACAAAAAATTAGTACTCGCACGGTAGGTACATGGTACACTATAATATTATGCGACTATGGAAAATTACAGAAAGCCAATTTAAAATGCGGTTAAAATATTCATAATTGAATCGCATAAAAATACACTATTTCTGCGATTGATGCGCAAGAAGGTTTTTTAGGAAAACGTTCTAATTAGAGCTCCATATCATTGCAGATACTTACAGGTAATGTTTTGTCGTGTTTTAGACTTGTTCGTGGAATTAATTTTGTAAGAAATTACGAAATTCTTCTATAGGTATGCCTCTTGTTTCTAAAATCCAGCCCAAACACTAAATCGATGCTAATGATTCCTCACGTGCATTAGGTAGAAGTTCAATGACGGGTATTATACTGGTTTTGGTGAAAACGCGTATCATGCAACAACCAGTTACAAAAGCCTCTTCTTTTTTGTAAATCAAGACAGGGATCCTTTACCGCTCCCATCACGGTTGCCTTAAAAACAGATTTACCCAGATCGCTATTTTGGAACTTACGAAGTCCATATCTGGGGGCATGAAGATGGGAGAGTGACCTGAAGGATAGCTTTTACCTAAATATGCTTTTAATTGCCTTCGATAATTGCCACGAGTGCCTCCTTCGGAAATTTGAGAATGTCGGAGTTCGTGGATTTCCCCTTTTAGTGAATTCTGTGAGTCGGACAAATGTGCTCGGCGGGTGAAACGGAAACCCGCCGCGTGAAACGACGAAAATCCGTCCCCGCCCGTTTTCGAGGATACTGAACGAACGGGAACTAAAAAGATTTCATGTTAATTTTTCACCCCTTCCGGGGGTTGTTCTTGGCCGCGTAGAGGGGTTGGCGGTCGTCGAGGACCTACCTCGACGTCAGCATCGCGTTCAGCATCCTCGAAAACGGGCGGGGACGGATTTTCGTCGATTTCACGTGGCGAGTTCCCGTTTCACCTATTCCGGGGGTTGTTCTTGGCCGCGTAGAGGGGTTGGCGGGCGTCGAGAACCGACCTCGACGTCAGCATCACGTTCAGCGACCTCTAAAACGGGAGGGGGGGGGGGGTGACACAAGTTTGGCCGCCAAGAGAAAGAAGTCTCGTGATTTACCCTTCATAGGGTTAGTTTTTGGCCGTTTTAGGGGGTGCGGTCAACTCGAGAAGAGTTTAAACCACTACCATCGTATTCAGCATCCTCGAAAACGGGGAGGAGGGCTTGTCTCGTTTGACTCTGAAATCCGAGCACTTTTCGGGTTTTTTCCGACTCACATCCTGCAACTGTTGGATTCTCAGAGTTCAGGGCATATCTCCGGGAGAATATCACGAAGTTGGAAAATTATAATATCTCTGATAAGTATATCAGAGATATTATAATTTTCTTTCTTTCTAATCCTCCACCCCTACCTACAGTCCGGTCTTAAAACACCTAAACCCCTTCAGATTTGTTCCATCATTTTTCAAAAAATTAGAACCACACTCCTCTGATGACCTAGTGTCTTTAGTGTATCTAGTTCTTCGACTCTAATTATTATTGCCGTTGTTTTGTTGATTTAACTGTGCCTTGTTACTTTAATTTGATTTTTTTTAAAGCTCTTGTACTAAGCAATGACTGTTGTATTTCGTAGTACAATAAAGAAATTAGTATTGTATTGTATATTGAAATTCTTCATTACCATCTGCCAAAATTGATTAATGGCTTAGCCAGTATCTTATAAGAACAAGCTACTCCTGGATCTTCTTTTAGGATCATCTTCTACAATTTCTAATGCCATGCACCTCTTCCACGAAAGACGTTCTAGTCTCCTTGGTCGACCATGGTCTAAGTTTCTTGCTAGCATGAAGCTTCCACGGTCTCTAGTCCTTCATTAAAGGCGACTAAATGAAGAAAATCGTGCCTTTATTTATTCAAAAATCGCTCGTGGTTTACTTTTTATTAGTTTCGAACACCTACCTATTTTAATAAATCTAGTCCTTCAAGCCGAATTTTTAATTCACAAAGAAGATGTAGGTACTATGTACATTGTACATATTATCAAATAAAATTCAAAACACTCCTTTTTCTGCTGAACAATAGCAAGAGCAAGAAATTGTAATTTTATTTTCACAGATCCCGCCGTTCGAGATAAAAGGGATTGTTATTCTATATAACAAAAAAAAAACTCTTTGAACGGTTTTTCGCAAACAAATCTTAAATTTGTTTCTTTATTCAACATGCTCTGTAAATATTCCGTGGAACAAAAGACGAGACTGAGACTAGTCTAATGGATTCAAGTCTTTATGATGAATATTTTGCAAGCACTGTGATAAAGTCTTCGCTGAAAGGAGATTATGATATTGTTTGCGGTTATTTAGTCTTTCCTAGTCCAAGAGACCCTGTCAAGCTCTCAAGCAAAATACATTCGAGATAGGATAATGATTTAAGCTGAGGAGATTGCGAAAAGCAGACGTTACATATATTCCGTATATAAGTAGCAACCCTGTTAGGATTAGGGAGAATTAGAGCCCTGGAGAATTAAAAATCGTTGAAGGTTGCAATTTTCTGGGTAATAATAAAGACGTTGACGTTTAATCAATAATTTGCATTTTTTATAATAATGTATACTTACCTAAACTAACATTTATTTATCTACATGTATAGAATTTTATCATTTATAATAATAGAGATGTTTATATTATACAGAGTGATAAAACAATTTCTGTGTTAAATCAGTGTGCCAAGGATCGATCACACATTTTATGATCGGACAAAACTTTCTTGAGCTTGCCGCTACTCAGAAATTGCTATATGTCAAAAAATTAACTCATTTTTATCCCATAAACTCGCCCCCAAAATAATTTTTTGAATAGTTCTGTTTCTATAAATTTTATTAGTATCTATATTATTATATGAGCGATTATGAAGCTATGATTCACGAGATGATGATAATGCCACGAGCTTTAACAAGTGGCATAGTTGTCATCAAATGAATAATGGCCATAATCGCGAATATCAAAATAATTTTTTATCTATTTTACTGCTTGGAACAGCTTCTATAGTACCGAGCACCGACTGCGCACGCGTGGATTCTGAGAAATCTCAGTTATCGTTCCTATTCACAGCTTTGCTCTGTTTATCAAATTTACAGCTTGTGATTGGACAAAAGCTGGGTATTATGAACTATTATAATTCAATACCTACGAATAATAACCTTCATAATTCATCCAAAAAAGCTCTAATAATTGGAATATTATTAAATAAGAATAGAAAAATATCATTTTCATACCTGAAACCTTGGATCGTAAACAACAACAAATCATATTTAGTTACATCGTAATAAAACTCTTGTAAAGAAATTCTTACGTTATTATAGGTACATACGCAATTTTCAGTCTTACCAACTCCACATCTACTTATTTGTACTGGTACTGGTATTGATCTGTTTTTAAAAAATCCCCCGTCTTCTGTCTATTCACTCTTCTCTGATTTATGAATAATTCATATCGAATAACGAGTATATAATTCATTTGCAATTATGTATACTCAAATTTATGGAATATATTACGGCTCATAAAAGTGTACCCCATTCATCGGGTTCACTTATCTATTAGATGGGAGGTTCAAGTAAATTTTAAGGTTTTTGGACGAGTTATTATTATTGCTATTATTGTTACAGGGACTCCAGATTGAAAGGAAGTGTGAATTCAACTTAGAGAACTATATGCATAATTAATTGCGCCCAAGCCTTCAAAGAAAAAAGAAAACGTAAACAACATTCTTAATTACAACCAAAAATGTACAAAATGTATAACTAAATTGAAGTAAAGCGAGCAGAACTGAACAAAAACTAAAGATCTGGGAAAAAAACAAAAACTGGATACGAAACTAATAAAAAAAAACGAAATGCCTCTTCATCACAAAGTTATTAAGACAAATATGCTCCTCCATTTTCACGTTGTACAAAGAAAGAATCGTCAATCACACCAGATATAGACCAGCACAAAAAAAGACAGAATTGCGTCCTGGGTACCAAAAGATCACCATAAATCTTGATATCTTCACCATAAGACGTGAATTAAGAATCCATTCGCGAAGAAAAGTCGGGAATGCAAACAGTAAATAAAATAGAACCAAGAACAGAACCTTGCGGTACTCTACTTAAGAGCCACACCTTCCGAGAAGTAATAGTTACCTCCTCGGACAGAGTATTTCTGCTGAGGATTTCATGTCACGCTCTACATCAAGCCCGAAATACTCAGAACTGACTCAATAATCCTTGACATCATCGACGAGAAAGAAGAGAGGGTGGAGAAGGCTGGTGGTGGAGTGGGGGTATGACGTCGTCGGACCATTAGCCTATAAATATGGAGCGCTCTTCCACTTGACCACCCTCAGTCGGCCAAAAGATATAGTAATAAAAGTGCGCGGTAAGTTTACAATCCAGGTAGGCAGACCTTATACACAATGCCCTTCTCATTGGTTTACCGGAACCAGGTAACCAATACATGAAGGCACTATCTGCCTACATGTGTGACTACTTGGACCTTAAAAGTTAGTGCGCAGTTTTATTGCTATAACTGTTGGCCGAGGTTCGCTTGATTGTTTTCTTACTCACTGGGTAATGCCATACCTATGGCTTGAAAGGAGAGGAAATTTTAAAAATCCAATTCTGAGTACAATAATTATTGTTCAAATGATTTATTGGGGGTAAAAACCGGTAGTTGGACCTAAATTGTCCTTGACGCACGTCTTTGCATTCTGCGACGATCGCACAGAAAGAACCATTGATCGCAGCAGTCATAGACCAACACAAAAATGATATAATTTCGTCCTGGGTACCAAAAGATGACCATAACTTTAGATATCTTCACCATAAAGCGCAAATTAAAAATCCATTCGCAAAGAAAAATCGGGAATGCAAATAGTAAAAAAAAAAATAGAATCAAGAACTGAATCTTATGGTACTCCACTAAGAACAACATCTTCTGAGAAGTAATAGTTACCTCCTCGGACAGAGAATTCCTGAAGATGATTTCTTGTCAGGTTCTGTCAAGCTCACACGACTCAGAATTGACTCAGTAATCACGGACATCATCGAAGAGAACGACCGTTGGGAGGGCGGAGAAGGTGGAGTGGGGGTATGAGTCGTTGTACCATCAGCCCATAAATATGGAGCGCTCTTCCACCACTTGACCACGATGAGGTCTACAACTAGAGGAGATAAGCCGCTGATTTAGCTGATAGCACTCGCATTTTAAAAAAGAATAAAAAACAAAAAAAATCGGGAATAAAATTGACAGTGAAACAAGACACTTTAGTGACTAATTTACCTTATTAAGAACATTAGGAACTTTTTTGGAATCAATGCACTCAAAAATTTATCGTCTGACAACTCCAATAATTAGAATTTACCACGATCATAATAATACTTACTCGATTTATAATATTGTACTACATATAAATCGATAATAGCACAATAAGCATTTCCGGCAAGATTCAGAAAGAAAATAGGCAGAAAAACAATTTCTAAGAATTGAGCTCTAAGGAGACTCTGGCCTTTTTTAATATAATGATTCAACAAAAACGGTCATTCAGACGTTCCGCTTCTTGGTTGCATCATTTGCACGTTTCACTGAATCCATGAGACCATCCGCTCCAATTTAATCCGTTTCCGAAGATAAACCACAACGTAAAAACTCTCTATTGATGTTACGGGGAATTCAATATAAACAAAGCTTTTTACATTTCGATACACAATGAAGCGTGAAAACTGTTGGGAAAGCTCATAAGCTTCTCTCGAGGTAATCAAAATGATGAAAAAGATTAATTTGATAAATGTGTGTTACAGGAGATTTCAATTCCTTTCCTTGTGTATTTACAGTATAAAAAATTACTTCCATTACATTTACAGTTAAAAAAGAAATATTTATAATAATAATTACTACTTGTTCACGAGATGTAGAACGTTATGAGAAGTTCTTTAACAATATAAATAAACTGGTTTTATATTTATTTTCCTCGTTTGCGTGCTGTCATATCGTCATATTTGTGAGAAAATCACGAGTTCCCAGGTTAAAAGGTAACATGAAAGAATGCAGAAAGCTTGCAAGAGGAACTAGATGCATCCTAATTATAATTCAGTTGTGGATATCAAAGGTTCATGCTGCTTTAGTCATTTTACTATTTAAATTAATAACGAGTAGGATATAATAATGTTCATTTTACCTATATTGCTACTCTGAGAGTTTAAAAAAAGAATAATCTCAAATCATTTGTCTGAAGTCTGCAGACAAAGGCAACTCGTTTTTACCTATTTTTCAATTAAGATTCATCAGCTTGCCATAACAGAGATCATGAAGGGGGAGTACATACTGATCGTAGTTTAGGAATGTGCAAAATCTAACTACATCAGTAAAGATGTTATATCAGTCCTAGAGAGTCCCAGGATGACTTTCTAACCTGGTAAATGTTGCGGTGCTCAGAAACTCTGGACTAAGCATAGCGACAGGATATAGAGAATATGTTAACAGATCAACTGTCCTGAAGGGGCTCAAAATTGAGTTCAATTCAACTAATTGAGCCCCTGGTACAAACTGCCCTGATCAAAGTTAAGAGAACAAGAATTTGGATGGCGAAAGCTGAAGATATGCCGCAATGTCAGATAGGTTTTATTATACCTTGATAAACCATACTTTTATGGATCAGTAATGAGAGGTTCTAAAGATCACTCTGTTGTCCGTTGTGTTTTCACTTTGGTCAAGGTATGCCGAGTTAAAAATTATACCAAATTCTAAAGTCTTTATTTAGCCTTGTAGATCCAATAGGTTTTTAATACCCAAGGAAATGGAATTCCTGGATTTCTGTTCGTGTTAATATTTTGTTTCATTGTCTATACTTTGCTTTTTTCCACTTGTGACTAAATTTGTCAAAAACATGACATCCAGCTGTTCATACATCTCCCCGTCAAGTCAACTTCAACAAATAAATGCGCTAGCCTACTAACCATCCATGTCGGTAATACAGGTACCCTATACCCAACTGTAATGTCGCTATATCTATGATCGTCGATTGAAAAAACAAATTGTTATTTCAATAAACGTCGACAGAGGGAGTGGATCGCTGGCAGAGATTGGGGAACCGACATGTATTACCGACACTGACGCTTACTAGGGTAGCGCAATAACTCGTTGTCATTTACGTGACATGGGGATGTTTGAAAAGCTGGGTATCATGTTTTTGTCAAATTTAGTCATAGGAGTAGGTATCAAGTGGAAAAAAGCGATTATTAACACGGATAGAAATCCAGGAATCCCATTTCAGTATGGGTATTAAAAACATAAAATATTATGGATTTAAGAGGTTATAGACGGTAAGCGTTCGTGTCGGTAATACAGGTGTCCTAGCAGAGATCGATATACCACAATAAAATATTTAGGGACGATATTTCTTAGCATTAAGAAAAAAATAATCAATAATAATTATGAGTTCCTGATTGAAACCATAGGAACATAATGTCGAATAATTATTATTAATCGGAAAATAATCGTAGCATCACGTTTTTGGTCAAATAATCATCAATTTATGATTCATGGTAAATTGTTTTATAAACGAAATAATTTTTAATTATGATACCTTTCTCTACAAAAATCAATTATCGGAAGTTTTGGGACATGCGGTTTTACAACGAACCAGGCGCGTCAATTTAGACAGGTGTATCATACCGTCTGTCGCTTAATTTATCACAGGAGCTCGACGATTTTCGCCACAAAATAAATGTTAAATTTATTGGTTTCATCGGAAAACGTCCCAAATGGATAAGTCCTTCATTCGAGTTCTTGTACAAGATCTTTTCGTGAGCTGTGATTTCCACGAAATAAAAATTTCACGCACAACACAAAGTTTTTCCGCTTAACGACATGAAATTCTTTGGTTTCCACTTGGTGAACTCACCAAAAAAACATTTTCTCTGAACACAAAATGGGCATGAGTTTCAAAAGTTTATTTTAAATTTTACTAGTTCTTTTTTTTTCTATTTTTTTTTTTTGTTAAAATGCTAGTTCTTTTCTAATTTCTATCTGCTATCTCCTTTCATAGTAAAGTGTTCAAGTCATTTTTCCCTCCCACCAACGATTTCAAGAATTCAAAATTTTAAAAACCAGAAACTTTCATTAAAAATTCCAGAAACTAAAAATTACAAAAAATGATCAATTTTTTCGGGACTGGTGTCTGACCATTTTTTTGTGTTTGTTTAAATTTTAGCCGATGAAGCAACCAAACATCTTCAAGAGCTCTGACAGTTCAAGAAAATCTCGACACTAATTTTTATTAAAAATTCCGAGGAAAGCTCCATCATGACAATTTCGCAAAATGGAGACTATGAATCAAGACACTTTGAAGCGCGTAAAAATCGCAAAAGAACAAAAGAAAACGCAAAGAATCGTTTGTGTTCATGAAAGTTGCTCACTTCATCATCACCAAGTTTCAGGATTCTTATCGCCTTGTTGACATAGAAAATAACAAACGATTAACTCAACACCATTGCTGATGTTTCTCAGTTAATACAGCATTGCTACCTTCACAATGCGATTGAAGGTTTTGATTTTGATTGGGGTAAGGGAAATTCTTAACAGCAGAGCATAAGAGAATTAAAAAAAAAAACTCTATTTTTTGATATCTTCCATGATGGTAGGTACTATCGAGGACAGGTTGTTCCAAATTGCGACTCCAGAAATAATTTTAACAGCATTATCGAATTTTCTCTGGAATCGCAAGTAATAGTCTATTTTGTCTTCTCCATGCTCGAATTGCCCATATAAAGAGATAAACATCAATCCGTATAATTTAATTGTATCAGATAGCGAAATTCCATTAAGATTATTGCTGGAAAATGTGAGTAAATTATTATCAGATCTGGAAATTATAGGGCTTTCCATCCTCTTCTGCTGTCGACAATAAATAACCCCAGATTAACAGTCTCTGCTTTGAAGCTTTTGTAAACAGTCACAACGGTAACAACGTCAAACGGATTTTCACGGAAAATCCTGGAGAAATTATATTACTCGAATGTAATAATGCTTATCTGAATTAACTGTCTTGTCAATACCTACTTACTAACACTAGCTTATTGCTCTTGGCTTTGAGGACTTATTAGAAATAATACCTAATGATGGAAAATTGATCTTTATTAATATTAATAATTAGTACCTTCATGCATGTTTGCGTAATGTTTATCTATGTGGGAATAAAATAAAGTAGATATTTTAGGGGTGTCTTGAAATATCAAAATATTGAACGAAAATAATAAAATTTTTTAAACAATCATGATGAAGATTATACAGTTTGATTTTATCATAATAATTAATTGTGTGGCAAGTAGTGGATGAGTTCACTAAAATGAAATTAGAATGTTCACCCACTTCACCCACTAATGTAGGGTGTTCTTGTAGGACTCTAATTTTTTGTTCCAGATTCGAGTTTTACGACTCGTTTTACAACTCCCATGATATGATCCAAAGATACGTGGGAGTTGTCTGTTACATTTTTTTTTTCTATCCACGTAGGTGGCTTTGAAATCGATGAAATTATTATTTTTTCTATCTGTACTACTGAAATTAAATATATTCATGAATCGAGAAAGAAATTCAGACAAATTCTACGTATTCGTAGCCCTAAAATCCGAATCTGCTGCAAAATAATTATAGCTAAGGGTTCCTCCTATTTAAGATTTTAAAATGTCAATAATTTTTATGCATGTCAAACATTAATAAGATCATTTTGAAATAAAACGTTCTGCATGAAAATTACAGAAATTAGAAAATCAATTTTGAGAATTTTGAGTAAACTCTTTGGAATTGTCAAGATAGATTATATTCATTAATTGCAAAGATCTGGAATAAATGATCAATATCAAACCGACAGATGTGAGGTCATACATAAATGTCAAATTCACTAACTGTGTAAAGGTATCCAAACCCCTAACATAGTTGTCGTGTCGTGACTAAAGGTCTGCACTAGGGGCAACGGCGCCAGAGACGTCCGACTGTGGAATCTCTGATATACCGTATCCTCTGTTGTCGTGGTCACGTTCCGCGCACAGAGAGATGCGGGGGTCTCGGCTTAATCGCCGGGACCAAGAGGAGACAACCTCAATAAAAAACCTAAATCCTAAGGCGGCACCAGGGGGCACCCCACTGTATCAATCCCCTCACCTTTGCATGCGGGGCTCTGCATAGGTGGAACACCCTTCCCTAGCTACTCGTGGGATTAACTATGGTAAGAAACAAAAAACCAAGAAATCGCGGGACATCACCGCAAAACAGACTGCTGACCGAGCGGGGCTTGTCACCCGTCAAGACAGTCGGCAATCTAAACAATCCTTGTGCTCGAGACCACCTCGAACGCAAGGAGAATGCCCACGCATTGGCAAGAAAAGGAGCATCGACACCCTTCATAGGACCAGAACCATTCTGTGGCTTCGAAGATACTTTCTTCAAGCAGAACTCCAAAAGGAAGAAGAAAACTGAGGAAACCCACTGGAGGAACACTCTCGGGGTTGAGACAAGCCAAAGAACTTCTCGGGAATTTTAACCGACAGAGGTTGAAGATACTCTTCAACCTCAGCAAGGAACGTCTCAGAACACTGTAGGAATTCCCAACGGGACATTGCAAGCTCAAAGAACACCTGAGGAAGTTAGGCATAGAAGAAAATGGCGTCTGCAGATTCTGCGGGAAAGGAGACGAGACACCACGTCACTGCTGCTCAATTGCGATGCGATAGAACTCAAAAGAAGTAATGTTCTGGGCCACCACCAGTTAGAGGCAGGGAACTTACCCGACCTTGATCCTCTCAAAATCCTGAAGTTTCTCAAGGAACCGGACTTGGAGAGGGTGCTTCACTAAAGGGATTCCACGCCAGGCGAAGCACGGTAGAGGGGATACAATAGATCTTTTAGGTCGCAGTAACTTGATCACCCTCAAAATACAAATACAATACAAAGGTATCCAAATAGTATATTGTGAAACGAGTGCCCAAAGCAACAAATTTCACACGAGTGAGAAATTGCTTTTGTGCTTCACACTATACTTTTCCTACGAGCATAACAACTCTTTTTTTCTCTCTCATTTTTCATTTTTTTCTTTCATTTTTCATTTCTCTCAAACTCATTTTTTATTCAACTAAACGGCGGTGTATTTTCTACATCAGAATCGGAATTAGGTAGGTACTCTCAGTCTCAATAGTATCCATCACTCCAAGTAACTTAAATCATTCACTTCACTTTAACGTTTAATAATCCGCCGATAATATTTCAATTCACTTACGAATTTTACAAAAGTAGTTATGTACCTATTTAAAATTAATAACAATATTCATTATTATGTAATAATCTGTAATCTATAGGTAATAATGGTAATTACCTTTAATCCTATAAACAATAAACTTTGCATGATCGACAGATCGAGTGACTGGTCAGATTACTGGGTCTGATGGCCGACCTGTGTGATTACTTTTTTCTTCGATCTCCTCTGGGGTGCCTCAGGGTAGTGTTCTCGGCCCGCTTCTTTTCCTTATCTTCATTAACGACTTTGGTCACAAAATTATCTACCCTAATTCAGTCTGTATCAACTATAGGCTGATGATACAACAATTCTTTTTAGGATTAAACTCAGTGAGCTTCCTAGTCTGATAAATACCTTTCAACTTCCTTTGAAAAGACCATCTTTATGTGTTACGGACAATAAACTAACACTCAACTTGGGCAAATCTGAGTTGATTTATTTTCATTCTAGCCGATCACGTCTTCCCCCTTTACCCTCCATACCCACCTACAATGGTTTGATCGAGACGACAGGTGTCGTGAAGTTTCTGGGTTTCCTCATCGATCAAGACCTAAACTGGTCGACGCACATAGATCATTTTTATACCGTCGCCTTGATATAGTGTTCACGTCCATCTCAGACGACTTCAACACACGGTGTCTCATCATGAAGTTCTTCTCTATGCTTATTATAGGCATTTGTTCAGTCACATATTCTATGGTCTGACCGTCTGAAGTGGGTCTCTCTTCGAAGGGTTTTTCAAAAGAGAGCGATTTGGATCCTGGGCAGGCTTATCCGTGCATCAGTCCTGTAGAGGCCATTTCAGGCGGCTTGGACTTCTCACCTTACCTATATGTCTTCTCTTTTCTCAAACTGATCCTCAAAAATCAAGAGAAACGTATACCTTTCCGATTTAGTTGTCACTACTCTACCAGATTCAATCTTTTCAAACCTCATACTTTCGTCACACAGAAAAGACAATCACGTATAGTTGGACCAGAGATATAACGAAACGATTTCTGTATTTTTATCAATTTTTGGATTATTGGTTGAAGTCACAAAATATGACACTTCAACAATTAGATCATTTCGTTATATCTCTTGATCGACTTATACCTACGTATTAATCAAATACCTAAACCACTTCAAAATAGATCCCGTGCAACTGTTGGATTCTTAGAGTTTAGGGCATATCTTCGGAAACATATATCTCACGGAGCTGGAACCATATTATACTACCTCCGATACACTGTTCTTCCACCCTCACCCCTACCTAAACTACCTAAAACTCTTCAGCTTTGATCTTTCATTTCTCAAAAACTTAGAGCCATAGTCTTTAGTGTCTCTATAGTGCTTGTTAGGCATAATTTGTAATAAGCCACAATTTAATTTTGTAAGGAAAATGAGTACAACATGACAACCCCACATCTCGGCGTCCGATTAACACGAACGCAAGATGCAAAAATTCACCCATTCATTCATGAGAAAACTGCGAGCCAATGCATCACGCAGTATACGGCACGAGATGAGGTGTTTTCGAACATTGAAAATCGTCTTAATAATAAATGTTTTATTATGAAAAATCGTGTCGCGTAGTTGTTAATGAACTACAAAATTCAGATAACAAACATCATACAATGGTCCTTCGAGTTCCGATACAAACAAATCATAATTAGTTAATCAGTTAATCAACATTCAACAAGAAATCAGAAGCATAAGCAGTAAGAAGTCAAGGTGGTAACACAGGTGTAGCTTGCAGACAGTCGAAGGAGCGGAAAGAGGAAAGCAGCATCGATCGATCGTCTGGTAGAAGTAGTGTGGGGTGAGTCCACTCACATTATTCCTTATTCATTCCGTTTCCTAAAAAATTAAAAACTTGATTTGCATTATTCTTTAATAAAAATCATTCTTATTCAAACAAATCAAATCAAATAAGTACCTAGTACAACCCTATTTTATTCAAGCAAATCAAAGAAGTAAGTAAGTGGGATCTATTATTTAGATAGAAAATCAATTCAATAAATAAATAAGTACCTAATACTATTCAATTCGATAATATTCAATTTAACATTCAAGTCAAGTACTCAAGCAAGTACCTAATTAAAACAAACATTATTCAAAACATAAAAACAAAAATTATTCAATCAAATACCTATACGTATTAATCAATTATATTCATTCATAAACATCATGGAAGCGTTAATTAAAAAACGATCCACTATAAAAGCAAATTTAACTCGTCAGGAAAACAAAGTAAAACAGATGGATTTGAATGTCATTTCTGGAAGATCACTTTGTGAACTTCAATTACGTAGAGCAAAAATTGAACCTTTATTAGGACAATTTGAAACAGTTCAAGAGCAAATAGAAGAACTTGATACCACATTAACCGAGGAACAAATCGAGCTAGAAAGTGGAACTTTTGAGGATAAATATTATTCATTATTAGCAAAAATTGACGATATTATTAATCCACAAGAATCTTATATTAGGAAGAAGTGTGATGATAATAACAGTAGCCATGAAAATCAGGACGGGTCAGAATCTGGGGATAATGTTAATAATAATGCAGGCGCAGTGCAAACAAACGATGCACAACAATCAATGCCAATAATTAGAAATTTCAGTCAAGTAAGGTTGCCTCAATTGTCTTTACCCAATTTTTCGGGACAAATAGACCAGTGGTTAAGTTTTTATGACATGTTCACGTCACTTATTCATAATAATCAATCGTTATCACCAATTGAAAAATTTCAGTATTTAAAATTATCACTCAGTGGTGATGCGGAAGCAATTATAGACAAGATAAGCATGACATCTGACAATTATGACGTAGCATTTAAATTGCTCAAAGAACGTTTTGAAGATGACGCACTTATTATTCAAAATCATTTCCAAGCTCTTTTTGATTTAGAGGTAGTTACCAAAGAATCACATTCACTTTTACAAGCATTTTTAAACAATATTCAAAAGAATGTTAGAGCACTTAAAGCTCTCAACGAGCCAGTACAGTTCTGGGATTCGATTCTTATTTATTTAATCACCAGCAAACTGGACAACATTTCTAAGCGTGAATGGCAAAAATTAAAATCAGAAATGCAACAAAAACCAAAATATCAAGATTTAATCGATTTTATTACAAAAAAGTGTCGATTTCTCGAATCATTTCAATCAAACACAAATTCAATGCAAGTTAAGAAGACATATACACACTCGCACACGAAATTCTCTACGGTTCATGTGTCAACACAATATTCAAAATGTATAATTTGCAATGCAAATCATCCAGTATTTTTCTGTAGTAAATTTCTGGAATTGTCAGTTCAACAGCGAATTTCTGAGGTATCAAAACGCAAACTTTGCAAAAATTGTTTTAGATCAAATCACATAACAAAGGATTGCAAGGCATCAACCTGCAGAAAATGTAACCATTTACATAATACATTATTACACATAGACAGACAACATGATACAAATAATATACCCAATCAAGATCATTCAATGTCCGATCAAATAAATCAAAATCAAGCATCATCAAATCAATTTCCGGTTGTTAATCAACCATTTAATCAGACACAAAATTCAAATTCACAACATTCATCAAATACAGCACATTCATTAAACAGTACACATTCTCAAGTAGTCAACTGTTCCCAAATCAAGGCAGTTGAAGTACTGTTGCCAACAGCAATAGTACATATTCAAGATAATCAAGGAAACAATCATGATGTCAAAATTCTTTTGGATTCAGCATCGCAATCAAATTATATTCGCAAGGATTTATGTGATAGGCTGAAGCTGAAAGGTAAGCGAGTCAACATTCCAATAATTGGTATTAACAATTCAACTTCTCAAGTCACAAGTGAAGTATCTATCACAATTTATTCAAAAATAAATTCATTCAATACAAAGGTAAATTGTTTGGTTCTTCCTGAATTAACTTCACCGTTACCACAAACATCTCTTGACATCGATCTTAATATTCCCGAAGAAATTCAATTAGCTGATCCAACATTTTCTCAGCAGAGTAAAATTGATATTCTACTTGGCGCGGAATTATTTTGGTCACTTCTTTGCATTGGTCAGATCTCTTTAGGTAGACGTCAGCCAATCATTCAAAAAACACATCTGGGATGGGTAGTTTCGGGACCAACCACTCAACAATCATTAATTACCAAATCATCAGCATGCATGTTATCATTACAAGAACACCAAATATCAGATATTCAAAATCAATTATCAGCCTTTTGGCATATTGAGGAAATTCCAAAGTCAATCATACATTCTCAAGAAGAACGCGAATGTGAAGAAATCTTCTCTAAAACTACATCGAGAGGAGAAGATGGAAAATTTGTGGTTAGATTACCTTTCAAATCAAATGTTAATCAATTAGGCAATTCTTTCAATATAGCTAATCGGAGATATCAATTACTCAAAAATAGACTCAATTCAGATGCAGAGTTATGCAAACAGTACACTAAATTCATGGAAGAATATGAACTTCTTAATCACATGTCTCCAATCATTTACACATCGGAAGTCCAACCGAATGTGCTTCCTCATCATGCAGTCATAAATCCAAATAAATTAACAACGAAGGCTAGAGTCGTTTTCGACGCTGCGTGTAAGACAGACTCAGGTCTATCATTAAACAATGTCCTGAAAGTCGGTCCAGTTGTTCAGTCAGATTTATTTGCTATTTTGATCAGATTCAGACTTCACAAGGTCGCAGTGACAAGCGATTGTGAAAAAATGTATAGACAAATATGGGTACATGCAGAGGATAGAATTTTCCAAAATATCATCTGGAATGATAAACTATATCAACTCAATACGGTTGCATATGGAACTGCATCAGCTCCATACCTAGCTACTCGATGCATAAAACAAATAGCACTCGATAATCAGGACAAGTTCCCTGAAGCATGCAAATTAATTGATGAATCATTTTATGTCGATGATTTAATAGTAAGTTTAGAATCAGAAGCAGAGGCTGCGAAATTGGTCGCACAAATCAGTCGAGATTTAGAATCACGCATTCATATTGATGAAGTATATTTCTGGTGTGATAGCACGATCGTGCTAGCGTGGTTGCAAAAAGATCCTAGTCAATTAAAACAATTCGTTGCTCATAGAGTAGCTGACATACAATTATTAACACAAAATGCAAAATGGAATCATGTCAGGTCAGAGGATAACGCAGCAGATATTCTAAGTAGGGGTACCACCAGTGCTCAGTTACTCAAATTTAAAACCTGGTGGCACGGACCTGATTGGCTAAGTCAAGATACAGCACAATGGCCACAATCAAATTATGACACTCATGCGCATAGTGGTGTACCAGACATAAAATCAAAATGTCTTGTTACTACAAATTTGCAACAGCAACCAACATTTCTTTCAGAACTAATTCAAAGGTACTCAAGTTTGGTCAAGGTACAGCGAATTTTATCGCATTGCATACGATTTATTAAATTATGCAAGAAAACAAGACCTGAATTAACAGGTCTACTCAAAATTATTGAGCTTGAAACTTCATTAAAGCTTTTAATAAAAAGTGTACAAATAGAATCATTCCCGGAGGAATATCAGTTACTCTTACAGGGAAAATCTATATCACCCAAAAGTAAATTAGTTTGTCTTAATCCATTCATAGATGGCGACAAAGTCATGCGGGTAGGTGGCAGACTTCGTTTTAGCCATGTATCATATAATCAAAAATTCCCATTTATTGTTCCTAAGAAGCATAAATTTAGTCAGCTAATTATTCAACACTACCATTTACAGCAGTTTCATGCTGGTCCACAAACTACGTTGAACGCAATTCGACAAAAATTTTGGATAATTTCAGGTAAAACCGAAGTCAAACAAATAATACACAAATGCATTACTTGTAAGCGATTTGATGCTCGTCCGATCGAACCGATTATGAGTGATTTACCTGAAACCCGAGTTACACCATCACGAGCCTTTTCAGTTTGCGGGACAGACTTTGCTGGTCCATTTTCTTTAAAAGAGAGTACAGGACGTGGTAGGAAAATTACAAAGGGATATATCTGCTTATTCGTGTGTTTCAGTACAAAGGCGATACACATCGAAATAGTTAGTAGTTTATCAACTGAAGCATTCATAGCCTGTTTAAAACGTTTTTTAGCTCGACGGGGTCTATGTAACGAGATCCATTCAGATAACGGTACCAATTTTATTGGAGCCAATAATGAAATAAAACAGTGGTATCAACTTCATTCTGAAAATAAACATAATGAAGAAGTTGCAAACTTTTTAAGTAAACATTCAGTTCAGTGGAAATTTATCCCAGCTAGATCCCCTCACTTTGGCGGTCTTTGGGAGGCGGCAGTCAAATCCACAAAGAAACATTTATACCGAATAGCCGGTAATTCAATTTTTACTTTTGAAGAATTAAGCACATTATGCTGTCAAATAGAATCTATTTTGAATTCTAGACCACTCTTACCTATTTCTTCAAATTCCAATGATTTCCAATTCCTCACGCCAGGTCATTTCCTTGTGGGTGGCTCTTTATTAACAATACCAGAACCCTCATGGTTGCACACTAAGCAAAATCATTTGAGCAGATTTGAGATGATTCAACAGATGATGCAGCGATTCTGGAAAGTATGGTCCAATGACTATCTCACCACGTTGCAGTCCAGAACCAAATGGCAGCAGAACAATTGCAATTCAATTAAACCAGGGTCACTTGTTCTCCTTCGAGATTCTCAGACACCTCCACTTCTTTGGCGCAAGGGTCGTGTGGAAGAAGTTCATCCAGGTCCAGATGGAATTATCAGAGTTTTATCCATCAGAACAGTTAATGGAGTCATCACTAGATCCATTACTAAAGTGGTTGAACTATTCAGTGAAGCAAATTGTTCAAAGTGATTAATGCTATTTACCTAAAACAAAGGGACATTTCGTTATTTTACATAAATCAAATATTAATTTACTTACCTTATATTCTTGGAATATTATACATTATTTTGTAAAAGCACTCTTTTCCAAGGCGGCCGGCATGTTAGGCATAATTTGTAATAAGCCACAATTTAATTTTGTAAGGAAAATGAGTACAACATGACAACCCCACATCTCGGCGTCCGATTAACACGAACGCAAGATGCAAAAATTCACCCATTCATTCATGAGAAAACTGCGAGCCAATGCATCACGCAGTATACGGCACGAGATGAGGTGTTTTCGAACATTGAAAATCGTCTTAATAATAAATGTTTTATTATGAAAAATCGTGTCGCGTAGTTGTTAATGAACTACAAAATTCAGATAACAAACATCATACAGTGCTCTAGTACTCTTGCCATTATTATATCTAAAAAATGAAAAAAAATTCTTGAAATAAAGCGTGTAAAATCCTGAATATTTTAAACTGATACCTACTATAAAATGGAAAATTAAAATTCAGACAGTTAATGTCTGAAATTATATTCACTGACATATCTGTTGGTTGTCAATCGATAAGTATGTTGTTAATCGTCTTATAGAAATATTATTCGCTCTAAAAATTCCTAGCTCTATTATGGTAAGTAAAATATGGATCCTGAACAAATCCTGAATTATCCTGAACAAATCTGAAAACTGAAAATTTCGAAAATATCCACTACTTTTCAGACAATTTCATAAAATGTGAAAAAATCGATAAAGTAAAAAAAAAACTTGTTTTTTATCCGGTCAGGTCATTGCCAGGCTAAACACATGTTCGTTGAAAACACCATGTAGTTTTTTTACACACTATAAATAAAGGTTCCATTCGACATTACTTTAAACTAGACTATATAAAGCAGGAGATAATAACAGCAGGATTATTACAAGACACTGGCTAAGAAAATAAAAATTTTGTCAACTTTTATAATTTCTGTAAAAAAATCCTGAAAATTTTTGAAAAAACATGCCTGGTTTAACTTTTAACGAATTGCATTAACAAAAAATGTTACTAAATTAAAAAAGTGTATTTTTGAAACGTGGTAGTAGAATTCTATAAAAATTTGTCACATGAAACTGTAGCGAAATTTCTTCTTGCCGAAGTGACACGCATTCTTATAAATATAAAGGATTGGATACAATCTTAACATGGCAATTGACTAATTTATAAAGGTTCGATTAGAATGAATATTTTATATTTATATTTTTATAATTATTTTTTTTAATTAATTGTAATTATATTATGTTTTTGAAATTCATTTTTCTGCTGTAAAAAGGATACGCTTTCTCTGATACTATTCAATGAATATTACATCAAATTATAACGGGGTAAGCCGGTCAAAATTAAGACAGCGACAGGCTAGATGAAGCAAAGAAAAATCAAGTTAGAGCGCAGAGATTGTAGATTTTGACTCACTTTATCAAGTCATTACTCTAACGAAACGGATCGTGTTTCTAATGGTAATTCATTGAATTCAACTACTTTTATAAAGACAAAAAACTAGCGACAGAGTGAGTAATGAGGCAATGAAAGTTTTTTCGAACTTCTTATGGAAGGATGTTGCTCGAATCTTTTAGTTTAATTAAAATCGCAGGAAATTTCATTTTAGTTTTACGTTACGTAGGTACCTAGATAGGTACTACCTAGGTATTATATACTTTCGTTCGATGCAATATTTTCTCGAGTTATTGCCGGTATTTTTGTACTGAAACTTTTTAGTGATTTCGTTGCTCATTTTTGATTTATTTTGACCAATAAAGGTACGTAATTAATTCTCAAGCACTTAATTTTTTTTTGTAACATAAAGGCACTTAACTATAATTTTTGTGTACTATTTCTCAACGCATGGCATGCTGAAACAGCAAACAGCACTATCACCTATATTACTCAAAAAAAATTATTATTAATTATCTTATGGAGAGAGTTTTCAAATGTTTCACAGATACAAATTCAAAGCAGATTATTTATTAAGGGTAGAACTAGAAAGACGGCTAATAATTATATAAAGTTATTAATTAATTCTTAAGATGAGAAAAATATACATCGATTAAATATATAGAATCAAAGAAATAACGCCCTCTTTCCCAGACTGGAACAGTTCGTACTAATTCGGTACCTAATTGAAGGGAGAAAAACTCTTGCTAATCTAACCGCAATCCTTGAAACTGATGTGACTATTAAACTAGATTTATTAAAAAGGTCGATATATTCAAATCAACCTATTACAACTGTAATAAATTTTAAATAGAAAAAACCCTTAATTACCTCCTTGAAAATCCGAAGTGTTCGCGAAAACACCACACAATCACAACACAAATCCTGATCCTGGATGAGAGGCGCTTTATGATCGCTCTCGGGCACGTCACCCACGGCGTCTCGGTAAACAATAACACTAACACTAACACTATAACACTAACACACCAACACTAACAACACATGGCCGCTGAGGAGAAGAAGAGGAAATGATACGGTGCCGGTGCGCTGGTTTGGAGGTGGCTGGTCTGTGAAATGAATGCGAAGACCACTAAGCTCTAGCAGAGCACGTTTGAAATATTCTTTGACACGCCCTCTGATTTACCACTAAAGACTAAAGACCTTGGAATTGGTCATGAAGATTCGTGAGTCGATATGAAAATTTCACTTTAATCGTATAATGTCACTTTGATGTATCTAAATAAATTTTAAAAGTAAAAAAGGCGATGTTAGTGAACCCAAAACGAGGGAAAATTACGAGGTCAAAATGGGGACTATATGGGACTAAAGAAATCTTATTATCAAAAATTGGGGGTAAAATATAACGGAAGGGGTAATTTTTATTGTGTTTCTTTGAATATCCACAACTTCTTTCAAAATATACATAACCAAAGGACTATAATTTAAATTTTAATTATAAAACCCTTCATGTTAATTAAGTTACAAGGACTGTTCTTGACTTTCCGGGTACTTATTTTTATACTAAAGGCAAATTCTAAAAGGTGAGGTATGAGGTTTTAATTACCTCAATTGAGTTGATCAATTCAGCTGATGAGTTTCTGCAATTTTAGCGCTGTGCGGTGAATTCTCAAATATTCCTACTCGGGAGAAATATTATAAACATTCTATTCTTCAATAATAATTTCTTTCGGGTTTTAATTTCGTTTCAGCAGGATAAGAAGTACCTACCCGAACCAGTCGAGTAAGGTTTTTAATTCATATTTCAGATTTCCAGATCACCCTTCAGACTGACCCGAGATGAAATCTTTTCTTCAAGCGCGTTTGCTAATGAAATGAGACTTCGTTGACGAATCGCTAAATTCGGATATGAAAGGCAATTTTTAAGGAAAGTCCATTATTTCTGGTATTATTCCCTTGGAAAGCTATTACTCGCTAAAACATCTCGGAAGATGTAAAATTCAATTTGCATGAGAACAAGGGAAAATTCATCTTTTAAACTGATTGTTTTATATTCACCATCAGAGCCAATGTACGAGTGTTCTTTGGAAAACCGACTGAAATAATAATATATTTCAGTGTTATGATCCAAACTGTCGCCTGGATAACTTCTATGAAATAACCCTGGATTAGACTTTCTGGAAGAGAGAGGAAGTTCGCTGAACTTTATAGGCTTTAGGCTTAAGACTTTATAAATCACCCTGTTACTTGTTAAGATTTGCTATAAAAATGTTATATTAATTCCGGATTTACCCATGAAACAAGACAAAATAAAATAAACCAAATATCTCCAATTTTCCTGTAAATTATATCTTTTTCAGGCAAGAAATTGTACCATATTTTTGAGTAAAAGTATATTTACTCAATACGTCACCATTATTGTCAATCGAAAAATACTAACAAGAAATTTAATTCCACATTTTCCACTATAAAATTTTAAACTCAGCACATATTTTTGAATAATCTACCTAGTTACATTATTTGATTATTTTTCTCCCCCAACTGGCACACCCATTACCAGGTCAGGTACAGGCAAAAGCGTAATTTACCATCAGAGCGATAAATTTG
Organism: Malachius bipustulatus; assembly: GCA_910589415.1. NCBI lineage: Eukaryota > Metazoa > Arthropoda > Insecta > Coleoptera > Melyridae > Malachius > Malachius bipustulatus. Next base: position 32,242,165 of record OU342634.1, on the reverse strand, counting down.
GCTCTGTCGCAGAATTTTTGAAATTACCCTATCCACCTGTCAGAGAAAATACGGCAGCCTACAATTATTTTAAGCCAAATCAATTTTTTTGAGTGCTTTATTCAGAAAAAAAAATCGATATTTTCCTCTTTCAGGTGCAATAACTCTCCAATTATCTCATTATCAGGTACATTTTGAGCATAATCACCTTTTAATCTTCCACTTTAATTCCTTCACTTAATTCACTTTTTTGACAATTGACAGTTCTAATCTTACATATACAGGGACCATACCGCAAAATCAGGTACAGGCGTAACAGGGACGTATCTTTTGCTAGAGATAATTAAGTCCTTGATCATAAAATCTTAAGAATTACTCTACCACTCCCCTCTCACTTGAATTACACAAGAAAATTCGCCCTAAAACAACAACGAATTTATCATTTCTATGCGTGATGTCATGTATCCTTTTGCTAGATATAGGTGTGAGAGTGTAATAAAATTAGGGACCCTGTCATAGAATTAAAAATTTTTCAGAGAATCAGAAAATCAGAGTAATTACTCTGATTCACGTCAGAAAAAAAGCGCTACATAACATTTTAAGCGTGATTACCTTTTAAGAGAGCTGTATTTACTTTAATTGACAGTTGACAGATTCCACCCTTTGGGTAGAGGTGCCAACCCCCAACCAGATACAGGCGTAAGCGCAAGGTCATTATATCAAGGTCAGTCATAATATTGTTACGGTATCACACTTTAATTCTAAATTAGAAGTCTTCAACTCGACTATAACCTATAACAATAATCTCAAAATCTAAATAATCAGCTGTTCTCTTATTTACACATACATAGATACCATGCACACTACACAACAACAACGCTCTTTCAATTCACTTGTTACTTCACCTGTTCTATGTCTTCCTTTAATCTTCCACTTCCAATTACAACTGACTGTTGGCCCAACGTGCGAGTATATATAGATCTCTGAGGTGCCATCGAAGTCATCTAGGAGCTTCACTGGTGTAGCCCTAGTCACATTGCATATTGAAACAAGCGCAGAACGCGGAACCATTATAGTATTAGCAGAATGTTAGTCATACTGGCCTGGCAATGTGTCATTACTGTCTTGTCACTAGAAATACGCGAATTAATTGGCGATGCTATGTATTTACTTTAATAGACCGTCTTTTTTTTTTCTTTAATTTATCTGTCATGCCCTTTGCTAGATACCAGGCGTAAGTGGATTGTAATTGTATCAAGCAATAAATGACTCTCTCTCTCTCATAGGACTTTAGAAATTACTCTACCACACGTCAGAAAAAGACGAGCATCCAAAATTTTGGAGTTTATTTCTATATTTTTTGGAGCTTTGTTCAAAAGACTAAGTACAGGCGTACACGTAATGAAGTCTATCAAGAAATTATTACTGGCTGGTCAAAAATTTTTAGGAATTACTCTGCTGCATAAATTAACAATAAATATCGTTTCAGATTTTCCAGAAAAAAGATTTTCAGAAAAAAGGAAGCGTTGTATTTACTTTAATCGAATGTCTTTTTCATCCATATCGGTCATGCCCTATGCTAGATACAGGCGTAAGCGTAATGTAAATTGTGCCCAGCAATAAATTACTCTCTCTCTCTCTCTTTCTGCATAGGACTTTTGAAGTTACTTTACTATACGCCAACGCCAGAAAAAGCCGAGAAGCAAAAATTTTTGTAGTTAAATCGTATAGAAACAAGTTTCCGAAAAAAGGGAAGTGGTGTATTTACTTTAATCAATTGTTTTTTTCATCCAACTGTCATTCGCTTTGCTGCTAAGCAATAAATTACTCTCTGCCTCTCTTCTCTCTCATAGAATTTTAGATATCTACCATACGCCAGAAAAAAGACGCGCCCCAAAAATTTTCGAGTTAAATTCTATATTTTTTGGAGCTTTATTCAAAAAAGCGTAAGGTACAGGCGTAAGCGTCATGAAGTATACCAAGAAATCGTTAACTGGTTGGTCAAACATTTTGAGAAATTACTCTGCTACACAAGTTAACAATAAATATCGTTTTAGATTTTCCTGAAAAAGTCTTTTTCTTTAGTCTGTCACACCTATTATCAGGTACAGGCGTAAGTGTAATGTACCAGAGCGACAACTAAATTACTTCCTGTCTAGATTACTCTGCCACAAGTCAGAAAATTGAAGCGCAGAATAAAATTATGATCATAAAGTACCAGTCTATTTTTAAGAACTTTACTTCTTATTTTATTTTTTTGACTGTTTACCTCCATCAGGTGGCGCACTAAATGCTAGGTACAGATTACAAGCGTAGGGTTTATTGATTGTACCTGTACTTGATTCACGAAGGGGTCCTAATATCCTATTATGGTATCATTAGGTCCAGGAATTCTCTAATAGAGTCCTCTTAGCGAAAGTAAAAAAAAAATTGATATCTTAGATTTATTGAAAAAACTAGCTGCACAATCTCTAAATAACAATAAATACTACAAGAAGTAGGAAAATAGATTCATTTCTGCTCGGATGATAAATCACCAGTGACGGCTCGTGCTTCAAAAAATTGGGTCGGCCAGCCAATGGTGGAAATAAAATGTACGACGTTATATGTGTGGGGGGGGGGGGGGCCGGGGAAAAGGCCCCCGCGGAAAATGCGATGCAGGCGAATTTTTTTTAAGGTTCAAGGTCACGCGAATTCCCATAAGTTCAAAATTTGGTTAACCTGTTGTTTAGTCTTCCAAAACACCCCTCACATGCCCATTCCACTTTTTCCACTCGCGTCGCTCACAGCATTGCTGCATTAAGTCAGGTCTTTGGTCAGGGTAGGTTTTTTTTTCCTTTAAATGTCCCTAAAATACAAAAAAAAAACACCTACCCTGACCAAGGACCTGATTTAATGCAGCAAAATCTGTGAGCGACGCGAGTGGAAAAAGTGGAATGGGCATGTGAGGGGTGTTTTGGAAGACTAAACAACAGGATTACTTATACAAAGTTTACTTATACAGTATGACCCATTTCTTCTTGAAACACCCTGTAGAATCTTAATTTATGGTGCGATTAAAAAAAAAAATCTTTTAAATCATATTATAGAGCTTGATAAACTATATTTTGGGAGCAAAAAGCGTCTCATTCCTACAAAATCCAGGGCCTACTAGATCAGTCTTTACTTGTAAAATCTCAAAAATTCATATTAGCGATTTTTTTAGAAAAAAAACTGGGCACGCCACTGGATTCACCAGCCCTCAAAACGGTACTGTACTAAATTTTATTGGAAATGTTTTCTAAAAAAATCGCTAATATGAATTTTTGAAATTTTACAAGTAAACACTGATCTAGTAGGCCTTGGATTTTATTGGAATGAGACAGGCGCCTTTTGCTCCCAAAATATAGTTTATCAAGCTCTATGATTTAAAAGAAATTTCTTTAAAATCGCACCATAAATTAAGATTCTACAGGGTGTTTCAAGAACAAATGGGTCACACTGTATGTAAAAATAGGAAAAATCGTCGAATAGAAAAAATAGATGACGAAGAAAGTAATAAAATAAAAATGTGCTTTTGCTTGAATCACTGAATGAATGCAATATTATGCTATGCATGTGCATATGCATTGACACCATATGGATAACACGCGCGGTACGGCTAGCCGACCCTAGCCCTGGCTACTAATGCTGGCTGGTAGGTAGGTATAAGGAAGTTACAGGCACAGGCATTGAAGATTTCATTATTATTTTCCGTTCTAGGAATTTATATCTATCGAATCTCTTCCGTAAAACGGTATTTTTAGTTTATTTTTTATTCAAAAAATATTAATGAAAGTGTAGTAGGTGCGCAGTTGACTTCACAATATCGGTAGTTTGCGAATTCTAATACCTAGTTATTTTTTTTTAATTGCATAAAATAGGTAAACAAACTCGCACACTGAGATTAAATAAATTAATTAATAAATTATAATTTCAAATAATTAATTAATAAATAATAAATCTACTAAATTAATTAAATAAATCTCTAAAAAGCAATTTTGGTTTCTGTTGCTACAATAAGTTGCATTTTCATAAAAAAAGATTAATAAAAATGCGTTCGACTCGCATGTTCCATCCGATTGCAGCGAGGATCGCCCAATAGAGAGAAGAGCGCCCGATTGATACATAGATTGATATACCCAAGTACGGCCAGGAGGCTCTCGGCCGACCCTGTGTGGAATACGCTACGCCGGCCGTGCACTGTAACTCTGCGGTTGGAAGCGACACAGTTTGTGTGCCGTAGGTCTTCGATTAACCAGCATTCTCGCGCCCAGCATCGGCCAGCCGACCCTACAATTTTCAACTTATGGATCACTCAATATTCACTATAGCTCTACACTTTTGCTTTTTGCTTAGATTTTTAGGCAAGAAAAAACATTATATATGGTGTTATTGCAAAGCTCTCAGAAATTAAAATCAAGTTTATTTTATTATTTAAAAAAAAAATGTTATTTACTGGTGCAGTGGTTTGAGTCGGCCGGGCCGACCTTGCCGTCCCTGACGAGCCGTCACTGTAAATCACATTGTCCCTCTACTTTCAAAAGTAAGACAAATTTCTTGTTCTTGGTAGTATCACCGAAGTGTGTTTACGAGAGGCTCTACAATGAAAACTGAGAGCAATTCCCACGATATGCATATATCTTATGTCACCCGGTACTGCTTCCGGTGCTTCATAGGCCTCCCTCGCCGAATATCGGATGTTGGCCGAACCACAGCCAGTCTGTCGGCCGGAGTGCAGATATACGGGGACACACAATAAGGCGACATCCTTCGTAGGAAACACGAAACTACTATACACACAAGAGGGTTTAATCTTGCGGTATCATATGAGGGCGTCTGCTACATGACATCCCTCTCACAAGTAAAGGTCTGCCCACGCAGAAATAACAATTATTATTTCTGTATTATTATTATGTTACATGCTAATTAATACACTTTTACTATTAACAGGCAATCTCTTGGAAATTGAAGTTTCTCGAGCCTCGAGCTTCTTTCTTTGCTCGCAGTTCATTGGAAAAAATAATTTTGTTTTAATTTATCCCTCTGGAAATGTTTGCATTTAAGAGTTTTATTTTTGTAACAGTTAATTGAATTGAGTACTGGGCCAGTTTCTATTCAAAAGTGCTTATGGCCGAAGGGGTTCGCTCTTGAATTTGTTAAATGTAATAAAAATTCTAATCGTCAAATAACACCTCAATTATGTCACTGCTTTAATTTTCTCCTCTCAGAACCAGTGGGTGATAAATAATGTAAAAGCGCCTTTAGGCGATCTTGTGGAGGAATGGACGTCGTAATTCAAAGGGCAAAATAAAGACCGATGCGTTGAACGAGTTCGTAACAGGTGACTGGTTTTCTTATTTCTCTCCCTCTTATTAGATAAGATTGGCAATTTGTCTCTCGAATTCATTCCTTCTCATGTTTCTGTAGTACTAAGGGCTGCTAGATATATTTTTTTTTATTGGAATCATATTAAGACTTCGAGTTTTCCTGAAAACAGTTAAGTACCATACCTATGATGAGTAATCCTTCAGTTTCAGAGACCAGCGTAACCTTTGAGTCAAAATTTAGATCCTAATTATTACTCATGACATTAATACGTGGTCGAGTCAGTTTTAATAGAGGAGCCCTCCTGACCATATAATTTAAGAACCGCTCGAGTCTAGACTGGAATCTCCGTGCTCTGAAGAAGCGGTAGTCTCTGCTACTACTAGCGTGACTCCGAGTAGTTTAATCGAAACAAATTATCAGCGAGAAGGGTTACTATCTTATTAAAATTCATATCTTGCCGAGGGGCGGCCCAGCTCTCGACCGCCTCTAACCATTCTCTCAAACTCCGGATTATTTCCCACACTAACTCAAGGAATCCGTATTCTATAAGGGCAAATATTTGTACAGGGATTGTTGACGTTCTTATTTAACACATCCAGGTCGTTATTTTAAAGTTGTGGTGGTGTCCCGGTGTTTACTTGGGTATAGTCGGAATTATTCATGAACAACGCTTAACGCTGTTATAGTGCTCTCGCTAAGACTAAGTATCTTAATAACTGGAGATGAGGCGAACTTTAAGGTTCATTTATAATCAGGTATTTCTACTAGGAGACAAAGCTCTGCCACTTGAATAGGGGCATTGTGTTCATTCTGTTAGCTATGTGCCATAATGGAAACTGCAAAATTAGGTGCATAATGCTTTCAAAAGTCTGTTTGTTTGTCAAGTATTGCTCGTCTGAGACTAGGACTTGAGTTTTTATAGGGTCAGTTTTGTTGGAAAATTCTTCAGGAGTTTCAATCAGGATTTTGAAGAATTCTGGGCATTAACCATGGCTCAAAAATACTCGTGGTATACTCGTGAAAATTTCAATACTTGGAGTTTTGTTATGCAAACCTACTTTGTACATGAAGATTTATGGACATGTGTGGAAGATTCAGCAGAGGCTGGTGCAAACAATCAGGAAGCTAAGGCGAAGATAATTGTCCATTGATCCTATCAATTATGCATATGTAGAAGAGACGAAGACTGCGAAAGAGTGTTGGGATAAACTTAAAGTTTTTGATGACTTTCTAGACTGGCACGAAAAGTGAATCTTCTGAGAACTCTAATTACCGCAATATTAGAGAAATGATATTGGCTTTGGAAAGCTCAGGGTTCAGTATTGCTGGGGATTTAATTAAGAAAAAGCTGCTGTAAGAAGTAAAATCTGAGAAAACAAAGAAATATGCCAATGATTCTGCTTTTTATAGTAACAAAAGTGATTACAAAGGAAAACGACCTGAAAATGTAAATAAATAAAATTCTTTGTTTTGAATGTAATGAATATGGACACAGATCATACAATTGTCCTACTCCAAAAAGTAAGAAGCAAGGACAGAAAATCATATGAGAAGTAATCACATTTTCAGAAAATGCATTTCATGCCAGTTTACTTTCGATTAAAGATTTGAATTGTGTGAGTGGTAACTGGTGGTAAGTATATCGATTCAGGTGCTTCAGCTCATATGACATGACTCTGCGTGAAGACTGGTTACGAGATAAATCTGATACTGCTCAAAAGGAAATAACTGCTGGAAATAATGAGAAATTGTTGATGAAAAATTCTGGAAGGGTTTCAGTTTCATTGAGGGTGAATCAGCAAATAAATTTTATAAATAAATCAATTAGCAGTAAAACAATTGTCAAAAAGAGGTTACACTGTGGAATTTAACTGCCACGTCTGTCAGATTCATGATAATGAAAGAAATTTGATTGCAACTGGAAGCATAGAAATGATAGGTACTGTTTTCTGCTCTATAAATTACTTACTGTTGCAATAGTGACAAATTCAATACCAATTTTTGACTTCTGCCACCCAAAGAAAATCAAAAGAAAAAATCTGGAATCTTCTTTTTTACAAAACAAAAATTATTTTAACATGAATTTATCTTGATTAGTTAATATAGTTATAAATTACCCTTTTCAGGATCACCCCATACATTGTATTATTGCCTAATTGAAATATATTATATTTCTTTCATTATCGCTCTTTCTCTCTTTCTTATGCATAGGTACGTACCTAGGCGAGTATATCATCTTTTCTAACGGACAAAGCTTATGCTATCCTGAAAGAATCCCCAGGATCCTCATAAGCTATAGTCTCGCCTCTGGCTGAAATTTATTTAATATCCCACAAGATTTTCTCGTCCTCGTATATGTAATAAATTCTTTCCCTACAAAGTGATGTTTCGGTTACATGCTCGGGAAGACGAATCGCTTATGAGGTACGCATATCTTCAAATGAATGATGTAAACTGAATTTTACCACTTCGTATGTAAGTTTCGCTTCAAGTGTGATGTGGATGTATGTGGTGTAGTTTCAAAGGGGCTTGGAATATGATTGTCTCGGGAAATTCTTTCTCTTGCCTAATATTTCCCTCGGTTCCTTTGATATGTGCATACATTCCGACATGACAAGGGTTTGGAAAGTCATAATGGTAGAATTTCTACTGCCGTACGTTGCAAAATTTGGGCTGATATAAGAAGTTGCGTTGCGACTTTTGTTCCTTGGATACGGGCATCACGCGTCGCGGAAATTGAATTTCTTGCACTTTTCGAAAGCGATATTGAAATCAGAAACGAAGTGAGTTTTGAGGACTTTGACGAAAATTACAACCAATGGATGGGCGAGAAATAAAATAAACTTTGAGAAACCCATGGTGATCATTATGAAAATATTGACCCTTGCTTCGAATCCCTCCATCTCCAATCAGACACGAGGACGAGAAGTAGCAGTTAAGCTGAGCCATCCGGCTCAGTTCCAGGTATGGCTTCACTGTAAGAGCTAAAATAATCAGAAAACTTCAGTAATTCGGAAAAAATAACTCAAGAAAGAAGATTTATAGCGAAACCATTTTTGGAGTGAACTGTATCGAAATTCCTAAGAGGAGGAAAGAGGAACAATTGGAAACAACTGAAAACAACGTTCTTATATGATCTGATTGGATACTACATTAAATCGGTAAGGCATCAGGTGTTTCAGTGTTATGTTCATTGTTAGTTGTAGGCACTTTACTACGCAAGTGTGAACAGGCCCAATCCAAACTTGCTCGAGTAAGGATAGTTTTTCAACAAGTTGGGCCAGAAGAGAAATTGAGAGACCCTTCGCGAATATTATCGAAAATAAGATTGGTTAAGTTGAGATTTTCCATCAAAAAATTTCTGACATCGACTACAAACTTAAAGTCTGCCAGATTTGGTCATTAAATGCTACTTGTTCGATTGACAACATGAAAAATTGATTTGATCGAATCGGGTAGAACGTCAAGAGATGCTACAGAAATTATAAATGATCTTTCCCGCACAAACTGAATGATTTGACAAGGTTGTGTGAACTGTGAAGAAAAATTTACTGGGGAAGAGAGCAAACCGTCCAGGTTAACCAGAAATAACGAGAAAAATAATCTGAACTCCCAATAACCAGATCTAGAAAAAAATCTTATCAACAACAAAGGAAAAACACTGAGTAAACTAAAAATCTAACTCACTGAATCAAAAAAATTGAGGTAAGAACTAACAACTTAAATGAATTCACTAACACAGACTGGCGCTGATGGAACAATATCAAATTTGGCTTTTACGGCGCTGGAATAACTGGCCCACTTCCAATCGATAAAAATTTTCTTATTAAGAGGAAACGTGTCTTTATAACACCAAATCTGATCCAAGAAAAGTAACCTCTCAAGAACTAAATCCCTTAAGAGAGTCTGCAAAAGAAGACTTGATTAATAATGCAAAAAGGCAGTTGAGGTCATCAAACCAGAACTCAACTTGAACTGAAATTACTATTCGTTGTAGCAGATATTGAACAAGATAGTGGTAGAGCCTCAGAGAAGAAAAAACCTTGGAGCTAAAATTCGGAAAAACACTTTCGTAAATTCAAGAGGATGCCCAAGCATCCTTAGCTTGGGAATTCTCCTGCTTAGCTGCTCAATAAAAAATTCTCAAAGAATCTTCGGACGAAAATTGACTAGGGAAATGCAGGAGTGAGCGAAATGAATAACTTCTTCTTTTTAAGATGCCATCTTCATTACTGAAGTGTTTGGTCTCGTCAATTCACTTACATCTCTCAGCCAAGAACACTTCCACCTCCCAGCACCTCTCCTCTCCTCAATCTTCCCCTCCATGACTAATCTCAAGAGCTCATAGTTTCTTTCTCGATATATATGCTTTAGATAGCTTGTTTTGCACTATTTATGTCTATTATTAGAAGTTCTCAGTCTTGTCCTATCCCCCGAATAACAACTAAGGATTGGAAATGACCGTTCGTATTATGGACATCCTTACATGGTTGAATAGGATCATGCAATTGTCCAAGTGCTTGTAATGGAGGCTATTCTCTCCACAAGTGTTTATGTAGACGTACTTTAGGTCAAATCAAAGTTTGACCTGGACACGGCTACTCGGACGCTTGAAATTAGCAAATATTATAATCCTAGCGTACGTTATTGATTGGTTTGGTTGTGCAGGTAGGTACATTTTCTAAATATTGGGTCGCTAAAAATAAATGTTTATTTATGAACTGTATTTGACAGCTGTTCTTTTTTTGTAGGATTCTGGAAGTTTTTGATTTGAAGTTAAATTAGAGAAAATTCATGGTGAATAAAAATAAATGAATTGATTTTATAGAGATCAGTGTAAACGAAATCTGGTTTGGCATATATAACGAAACGAGTTCGTTTGAAGTGAAATCAGATTTGCAATTCCGATATTTCATCCCCCGGTGATAAAAATAAAAAGTCTTATTTAAGAATGCTCCCAGATCAAGCAGATCTAAAGCGCGTTTTATCCTGAAATATATCACCATATCAAGACGCAAGACTATCCCCGAAAGCGTTCGTAAGTTGATACAGCTGATCGAGAACCTCCTCTTTGATAAGTCCATAAAAATGTAACTCGTTACTGAAAGATACATTCCACACAAACATTAATGAAATCAATATTTCACGTACTTATCCTCCTGAAAACTCGCTCGACGCTCGACGTAAGACCGTCCCGTGTAACGCAGAACGCAGGATTCGGAGCTTTCAGGACGCATGCGTTTCAGGATAACATTTCAGCAGACCAGGCGAAAGCTGAAATGCAGTTAGTCCTGAAAATCTGCGCTCTTAGGCAACCGGTTACTCGGGCTTATCGCGGGTTGCCTAAATTAACCTATGGAGTGTTTTCAATAATAACGTTTATCCTTGGATTATTATTATAATGTGTGATTACTGAATCCTGTTCTCAACTTCTATTATTCCCTAATATTAGAGGTATGTCCCTGTTTTATTTACAACCAAATTCTTCCAGATCTATAGCTACATCTCTCCTTCTCATTCTTCTCTATCTCTCTGTTAAATTTAGCAGGTAAATAAACATTAAAGAAGTGTTTATTATTTATAATAGTACGAGAACTGGAGAACTGATTATTACTTACTTTCTGCGTCTTGAATTTATAGAGCGTCTTCTTAAAAATTAAAGACACCCTGCTAATGATTCAATTTCTCGTTGTCGAGTGTATAGGTATTTAGGTTTGAGAAACAGTCAAACGATCAATATAATTAATTACAATAAAAAATATCTTTTCTTTTATGTAATCAAAACGTCATTACATAAATGAATTGATTTACCAGGGTTAATACCTCATGGGACTTATCTTGGGGATTTTTATTGACCTCTTCAGGTTTTATGTTTATGTTATGTTTACATTACGTCCACGTTAACCCTGTTTTATACCTTAGGTATACATTAAAGTTATTAGGGACAGGATTACGTTTATAACATTATGAAATAGAATTTTTTGCAATTCTCGATTTAACTATAGAGATAATAACTAATAACGTAGTTCCTGTCTAAAAAAATTACGAGTGACTACGACTGAAACGAACATCCCCTGTGGCCCTTTCGCAGTTTATCACCCCTAACTTTACATAATTAAAACGAGCAGACAGGGACAAGGTTTCTCCCTATGGGCCATTCAGTCTTCTTGAGGCTTACTTATGTCTCATTCAAACGGAGTTGTTATCCACTCTTTTAAATATAAAAATTTAATACAAGATTGGTGGATGAGGACAGTTGATTCGTCCATAAGCTTCATGAGCACGATTGGCTTATTACGAGCTGCAAGGGGACTAGTGAATAAGTCGCACTTTGGGAGCCCTCCTCCTTCTTGCCGAGTATTAACCCCCTGGGGAGACCGACTGATGAAGCAATTTGATATAAGTCTGAATATTGTACCTTATTCTTGAGTCATCGGAGAACATGGACAGCTTCGGGATTCATCATGAGTCAAGAGTGTTATATTAATAAATGCAAGGAGCAAGTAAATAGGTTTAAATTTTGGGGAGGCATAGATGTGTTTGTAAGGAGAAACAGCAGGGTGCTTTCCGAGTATTAACCCCCTGGGGATATCGATTCGTGAAGTTATAACTCATTGAAGGTTGAAGGCCCCGAGGGGAGAAGTTTTATATTAAAAAGTTTGGAGAATATTTATTTTACCTTCAAGGGTTTACTACAGATATCGTAAATATTCTTGGATTATTGTATCATAATGAACCTTTATTTTAGAGTGCTGTAAGTAACTATAGAATCCTCCCTGAGGGTTACGGTCTGACTGTGTATCCCCCGCGTTCTCCCATTTTTTTATCCATCTTTTATTATTTATTACAATACCCGACAGTTTTTATGTAGAACTCAGTCACTTGAAGAGCTTACCACTATTAAGGAGTAAAGTAAGTAATTCTCATTGGGGGAGGGGGGAGGCGATTTCCGAAGTATATAATCTGACAGTTGGGAGCTTATAGGGAGTGTTTTTTTTTGCAATTCTTATGAATTTATGTGTTCCGTCTATAATTATTGTTTTCACAACTAAGCCTACATTTTTTGTCTGATTACATATAAATCTGAAAAAACCATATTTAGGATATATCTCAATAGAAACCTGAATATATTGTTTATTTCTTTAGGATTAGATTTTCCGATGTTTTCCAATTTTGGTCGATATAATGAGACCCGATGTTTCGTTATAAAAGTTTTCCCGTAAGGGTAAATAGTCAATAGACCATGAGAACTCCATTAATGAAATCAGTTTTCCCCAAAGAACTTCCGTTTTCGATGTACATATACAGGATGTTCTTTTATTCTGGTACATTTAGAGCAGATTTATTTGCAGAAGTAAGAATACCTTTTATTATTTATTTTTTGCAATAAGTATCTTCGTCGTATTAAAAAAATGGTTTTAATGATGAATGAATCACGAAGAGTTCATAAGTAAAAACAAATTATTAAGTTCTTGATTTAAGGGTCTTAAAAAATTTGTCTTGTCAATTTTTCAGATACATATGGCAGTTGAACAGTTTGCAATAACAAAATTGGGAAAAATCGGTTCCTAAATCGTGATTTAGGGGCAAGTTTTTAGAAATACATATTCCTTTATCCCTCAGCTCAACTTTCGGCAAAAAAATTCAACCGATTTTTATAACAATAATTGATTCTAAACTTGACCAGAAATATTTTTGTAATATTATTAGTTCGTAGAACTATCAGTTTTCAAGCTACGAACTGCAATTTTCTCCCATAATTACTTTTAAACCAGATTTGTGCACGTAAATAAAAAGATTGAAGTCGAACGGACTGCAGAAAAGAAATTTGGATAAACGTGTCAAAAGTAACAACTCGTTGTAATTATGTAATACAATTTCAGAGTAGTTTTTTCTAACAAGTAGACTAAAACTACAAATTTCAAAGCCTGGGTTATGTCTGAACCGTCATACTCTCACGTTGATAATGTAACTGAAGAGCACTCTAAGGAATAATAATTATTCTGGGTTCATATTTGTTTACATTCTCTAATGATTTATAATCACTCAGATGATTCACGAAAATTCTCGCTGCGATAACAAGAATGTTCTACTCCTCATTCTATTCTAATACAAAGTGGTTCCGCGCATGTTCGAGGAAGTCCATGGCTGTGCCTACTGCTACGCTAAACGTCTAGAAATTTCGAGAGCCACGTCCGTCGTATATATAAAGACCGATCCAGACTTGCTGTATAACACTGTTATACAGCAAAATTATATATCACATGTTACTAAAATTTAGGCTAATTATAGCAGGTTTAATTGCAATATAATTTGTGTGGATGATGTTATAAGCAAAAGTTTCATAACAGACTCATAGGTATGTATTTCTGACTAAGTCTGGATCGGGCTTAAATGTGCAGCAAAAGCTGCACTCAGTTTAACTTGGAAATCAGTTTTCGATTGGATGTTAGTGAAGGTTGAAGTACCACAAAGTAAAGAAGAGAGTGAGAAATGATTGTGATAGTATAAGGGGATATTGGAAATAATCTATAGAAGTGAAGTGAAATTAGACCATAGTTGTGTTCAGTAATGTAAAGAAAAAGAACTGATTATTTAGAGGTTATTGTTAATTTTTTATATTGGTGTTGTGTTGTGTCTGATTAAAATAAAGACTTGTATACTTGTATTATTATAAGACTTTTTTTAATTGAAACAATAACTGTAATAATAATTGAATGTTTCAATAATGAGCAAGAATACCAAGATAGGCTTATAGACTTTGCTGAAAGTTAATAAAAATCTGCTCAAATAATAATTTTTCCACAAAATCTGGCCAAAAAATCTACACTGTATATTTTCCACGTTAAATCAACGCGGGTAGGTATTAGAGTGAACGAAATTACAATTTTCGTTTCAGTATTCGCCATTAAATTTGCAGGGGATGTGATGATTTTTCAGGAATCGATAACCGAGTTAGGTACAGTTGTAATATTCATGAAACATCGTGGCCAGAATTATAGCGTGCAGTAAGTGCTAACGCCAGCATTGATCAAATTTACAAACTCAAAGTTTTAGTTAGGTAGGTATAATTAATTAAAAATATCACTTAGTTAACTGTTACTGCTATAAAAAACTCACTCCCAAGTCAAATAATCTCTTATGAGGAGACATTTGGAGTTATTAATGGAAAAAAACTATCAAATTTCTGATATCGAATTTGAACAAATTCTTCGCCAATAACTGATCCCCGATGTTACTTGTTTTGTATCTCGAGCGCCTACTCTTTTTTATACCCCTATTTCTGTGAGTTGACAGACACAATAAGAATTATCAACAGGAACGTTCAACGCGCGTATTCTCGACTCGCTTCGGCATGTTTGTAAGTCACTTTTCCATGTCACTAAAACTAATTGATAGTTACGGAGACTGACGGAATAAAGGTTTCGTTTATTTAAATTTCTTTTTCCAGTAACGTTTCCATTCTTGTGACCAGCTGGATATTTTCAGACTTTTTTAATTAGTTATGAAAGCTCTCTCTGCAGTTCGTTTCTTCTTCAGTTCTTTAATTTTTCTCAATTCTATTGGAAAATTTTTCTTATACACTTTATATCTACATATTTATCTTTCTTTGGTGTTGGGCTACTATGAGTATTTCGTAACGTCAAGATCCTCTTGTTGATGTTAGGCCTCTAGTATTACCCTCTCAAACTCGGGTGTTTGCCTAGGGATATAAGCATATATTTGATCTGACCTAACCAATGATAATACTTGATGTGTGTTAAATTATTAATGCTCCCTTCAGTATTTATTATTTAGAAGGTATGAAAACGGTTGTATAAATGAAGCATCTGTAAAAAGGATCCTTCCTGAAAACTCATTAAAACTATCAGAAAAGTAGCTTAGATTAGCATTCTAGAATGCTGTAGACTAATTATTAAACTTTAATAACAACAAGGAACTCCTGGAAGTGGTACTGAACTTCGTTACCAACCTGGCGAGAATAACTCGTTATTTAATGCAATAAACGTCTCCTTCTGTAAAACACTGCATAAATTTCCCGAGAAATTTCATGAATATAAATATTTTCCACGCTTACTCTAATGTTCTGTTTATATATTTTGCCATTTTCCGTTGGCTTTTCAGACTCAAAATGTGCCCAGGCGCCTTCATTTGAATAGCAGTTTTCCCAATATATTTATCGATTCCTTTCAAATTACGTTTCCCTCTGCTGTGAAAATAAACTGACCGAAGTGTGGGTTTACATTCAACTTTGGTTAAATAAACTCTCAGAACGTCGATTCAGACTATTTCACAATTTTTTCTCCCTCATGTAATATACAGGATTTATTTATAAAGGTCTTCGACGAACGTAAAAAGAGAAATGTAAGAAAAATTATATTATTATCATTTATCAGTAGGCTTAGGAGCCCTTAGGAAAGGAAAGCAGAAGACTTAAGAATTGCTTATTTACAATAAATTATTCAGATGAAAATCTGCAACAGTTGAATTTTTAAGGCCCAGTTACACGGTCCGTGTTTCGGCGAACCTGTCTCGACGAGCCGCGAACAATGCACCGTGTGACATAGGTGGCTCGCTATGGGCTCGCGGTTCGTGGTGTGTGGTTCGCCGTATCCATCGGGAGTCGGTAAATTTGCACAGAACAAAGCGGGCGAACCGACAGGTTCGTGTAGATTTGTCGTCGGTTCGTGCTGGTTCGCCATGTTGCGAACCAATGCTCAGTTTTGCAATTTATTTTATGCCAATAATTGAGTCTTGTATTGCATGCAGGCGGCAATTAAAATGTAATCTTCGATAGTTTGGTATTTGATAGCAAGTCTTCGTACAACACTGCTTTTTATTGCTATAATCGTAATTGATTCCGGGAACTTGTATCGTGGTCCATGGAAATTTTCTCCGAATAGACATCATCGACGATTACGTGTACACTGATAACTAATTCATTATTGGACATTTATTTATAAATTTCCATAGCATCACGATATAAATGGGTGTAGTAGTGTGAAGTAGTGTACATGACTTTCGTTTATTCAAAGCAAATGGCATGGTGATCCTGAAGCACGGCGTACTCCGCGACAGCTAACTTGTCATTCTGGCCCAGCCGGCAGTTTCTGTTATGTTCGGTCACGCGGGTGTTGACGTTGCGATTAGTAGTTCCAATGTATGCGTACAAACATCGGAACTACTTCAGGATCATCATGCCATTTGCTTTGAAAAAATTAAAATCGCTGTTTGTAAAAAAAATAATTTCAATAGGCAGGAGGAAGGAATGAAACTTCCGAGGATTTCGTATCCGGCGTTAAGTCACACTCAAAAAAGTCATCGTCTGATTCAGAAATCTATGACATCATCGGAGAGATCGGCCGTTGCTACAGTGCAGATAGCTAGCGGAGGGGGTATGACGTCAGCAGACCATCATCCTATAAATAGTAGCGCTCTCCAAGCTGTCCAGTCATGTCCACACGTGTCTAGCTGTCTACACGTAACCGCTGATGATGTCTAGCGCATCTGTAGACGGAACGTTCCACGGTTTTCCACGATTTCACGATTCCGGACCACGGCACAACAGCACGGAATCAATTACGATTTCATTATCAAACTTGCTTTCAATAAAACAAACTAGGTTCCATGTTGTCTCGGCGAACCGATTGCGAAAGACAACTAAACGATCCACGCACTGTGTGACCACCCCCGGTTCGCTAAAGTGCGAGTCTCTGCGAACCACGCACCAGTTCCGTGATTCGCCGAACCACGCACCGTGTAACTGGGCCTTTATATATCCCTATCAGCCGTAATTAGTGAGCTCTGCACCATAAAGGCCCGGTTACACGGTCCGTGGTTCGGCGAACCTGTCTCCAGGAGCCGCGAACCACGCACCGTGTGACATAGGTGGCTCGCTATGGGCTCGCGGTTCTTGGTGTGTGGTTCGCCGTATCCATCGGGAGTCGGTAAATTTGCACAGAACAAAGCGGGCGAACCGATAGGTTCGTGTAGGTTTGTAGTCGGTTCGTGCTGGTTCGCCATATCGCGAACCAATGCTCAGTCTTGCAATTTATTTTATGCTTTTTATTTATAATTGTGTCTTTTATTGCATGCAGGCGGAAATTAAAATGTGATCTTCGATAGTTAGGTATTTGATAGCAAGTCTTCGTATACTGTTTTTTAATGCTATAATCGTAATTGATTCCGGGCACTTTTGCCGTGCGTCCATGAAAATTTTCTCCGAATTGACATCATCCGCAGTTACGTGTACACTGATAACTGACTTGACAGTTGGGAGAGCGCTTCTATATTTATAGGGTGAAGGTCTGGTGACGTCACACGCCCTCCACTAGCTATCTCCACCGTAGAGCAACGGCCGGTCTCTCCGATGATGTCATAGATTTCTGAGTCACACGATTGAGACTTATTTGAGTCAGATGTAACGCCGGATACCAAATCCTATCCGGCGTTAAGGCATACCCAAAAAAGTCATTGTCTGATTCAGAAATGTATGACATCATTGGAGAGACCGGCCGTTGCTTCAGTGGAGATAGCTAACGGAGGGGGTATGACGTCACCAGACCATCATCCTATAAATAGTAGCGCTCTCCCAGCTGTTCACTCATGTCCACACATGTCCAGCTGTCTACACGGAACCGCTGATGATGTCTACCGCAGCTGGTAGACGAAACGTTCGGAGCAAATCTCCATGGACCACGGCACAACAGCCCGGAATCAATTACGATTTCATTATCAAAGTTGATTTCAATAAAACAAACTAGGTTCCATGTTGTCTCGGCGAACCGATTGCGAAATAAAACTAAACGAGCCACGAACTGTGTGACCATCCCTGGTTCGCTAAAGTGCGAGTCTCTGCGAACAACGCACCAGTTCCGTGGTTGGCCGAACCACGCACCGTGTAACTGGGCCTTTATAAACGTATTCAGAAATTATCAGTTCCAGGTGTTTTTATCACTGCGTTAGGTAACTTGTTGTTAAATTAGCGATAATATGATTATAATGGCGAAATACTTGTGATTACCAATACGCTCAATTTAAGTCAATATTCGGAAAACAAATACTTGCAATGTAATAGTCAACCCAAGTCAATAGATGGCGCTACCGCAATGATTGCCATTAGGGCACCTGTATTACCGACACTGACGCTTACTAGGGTAGCGCATTCACTCGTTGACGTTTGTCTACCGGATATCTTGCTCAAACAGTTACTGGGGGAAAGGATTAATCACACGGAGTGATCTATATAAGAACTTCCCCTACTGATCGTTTTAAAAATATGGTTCATTAAAGTTTAATAAAACCTATCTGACAACTCCCAGGTATAAGGAAATTCTGTGTGCCGTATTTTCTGTAACCATAACTGCCTGCATAATTTTTTTTTACCTAGAATATGCTAGTAATAGATAAATATAGACAAATGACTATAATAAGCTTAAATTATTAAAGAAGTTACTTTTTTGCAATGCAAAGTTTATTGTTATTTACTAAATAAGATGACTTAATAACAAATTGTGTCAATTTTTAGACAGTTCATGGAAAACCTGAAATTTTTGAAGTTGATTTGACACTCCTAACTTTTTGCCCAACTTATTGTGCTACCGTGAATGCGCTACCCTAGTAAGCGACAGTGTGGGTAATGCAGGTACCCTAATTGTCATTAATGCCAATGTAAACTGATTCTAGTTACGCGTATTGATAAGTCTACAATTTTGCTATGGCGATTCCAATCATGTGTTATTAAGGCCACATTAATATAACAATGTGGTAAGCTAACACAAGGTTCATATAATTACTTCTGATGAAACATTGGACATGACATTTCAAAAGATAACCATGACATTTAGACACGTGATACATGACATTTAGAGATGTCTACTGAAGTAGCATGTTCAAAAATACTTTTGTTATAAAATACTAGAAATTCTCGTTCTATTGCTGTAAAACTCGTGAAGACTGATCAGAGTGTTGCATCGGAAAATGCACTTGAGTGCTCTTCCGTCAATTATACTGAAAAACGACATAAATGGCACTCTTTTGTCGCCGCTTTGGAACGAGCGATTACAAATCTGTTTCTCCCCAAGCAGTGTAGATGAAATAAAATTAAATTGTGACTTTCTCTTCGCCTTGTTTTGTCTCCCAGAAATTTTAGCCAATTTTATCCCTTTTCATCTCTATCAAAAGACAATAATTAATAACATCTTCAATTATTATTATTTCTAAGAAGCAAAAAGGGCATCCGGTTCGTTATAAATTTTTTTTCAGAAATAAGAAATTAGACAGCTTTCACCTGCGTGACAACGTTATGAACATACTTTTTTTACTCTAGCAAGCCGATGATCCGAAATATGCAAAAATTGCAAAGTAAAATTGCATCTTGATTAAAAAAATAGTAGTGGTATAAGAAAATATTAAGTGTTAGTTATAAAACATTTCATCGCCGCCGACATCTTTTTTGTGGCCTTTCTCCACATTGACTGTAATAAGTACCTACTATCTGTCCACTGAGTGTTTTCCGTTGTCATGCCACACTGATTCTGACTAAGCAATTTCATTTAATTCGATTTGATTCATACACTTATTTCTAAGTCGAACCAGATGTGGTATCGCAGTTCGTGTCAGTGGCGTGTGTTGAGGAATAATGAATATCCTACAAATATATTATTTCGACAAGTTATTGACGAAGTAGAGCCTTGCAACTTTTTGATAACAAATATATGTAATGCAAGTAAATAAGAATGATAATAATTATTGTTATCATCATGATAGAAATATCATGTCACCTACCTGCTGGTTGCCGTTTAAAAGAAAGAACACCTCCGTTTTCTTATTCTGCAAGTAAAATATTCCCCAGCAATTTAACCACAAGACCACGTACTAGGGAGTTCAATCGTTTCCCAGGCAAAACAAGGAAATAGATTTTTAGGTATTCGCGCAATTAATAAGTTACTCATAGTTTATCACACCATACAATATCACAAGTAATTCTGGTAATTTCGTATTAAAAACGTTTCAAATCACAACACAAACCTAATTAGTATATTTAGCGCTGACACTGACACTACTGACAGTAGCGACGACAATCTTATCGTAATATCGTATCAATCTAAGCGTATCAAGACGCGAGTCGGTACTTCCGTCTCACTCTCGCTCATCTTTTTAGAATTGCTGACGATTCAAACGTATTTCTGACAATACGTCCCATTTTAACTCGATTGACTATACAATGCAATAGAAGGAGTAAGAAACATAACGAGATGATGTATCCTTAGTTATCACAACAGACAACTCTCAGTGTACAGACAATACGTCGGTTGAATCGTAGGTGCGTTTATTTTTGGAAGTCTTGCTTTTATTTGAAAGCTGTCACTTGTCAAAGGTTTTGGAGAAATTTCATTTTTTATCTTTAATATTAACCTCTATTTCGGGGGTGGATATAAGTGATAGACCACCCTGTACAAGTCGTCTCCTCCTAAGGTTAAAGCGGTTTTAAGAAATCTTATAATAATTACAGAACAGCGAATCGTACATGTTGTTATGAGATAACCGTCGTAGCACTTACCTATCAAAGAAGAATGATTCTGGAACTGGAGGTTAGAACACACCTGTTCTTGTTGTTTATCTACATTCATTTTTTATAGTCATAGCGTGTATATCAGAGTGACTCTGCGTAATGAACTAACGCGCGTCATCGCAGTAGAGTTTCGGAAGCTATTAGAGAAAGGTTGATTTGGGAGTTATATTAGTGACTCTCTAGTCACTATTTAACACAGTCACTAAAACACACAGATACAAGGCTAAAAATGAAGAGTTATGTATGTATAGTACCGCGAGTGAAAAATTTGTAGACAGGTAGAAAAAACAGACTGAAGGACCTGTGACAGTAGTGGTTTAAAGAGAAAAAGGGGATTTTAATGTCAAGGTTACATAACTACATACTAAGTGGATTATGTAAGAATATGTAAAAAGTAAACTTCATCCTC
This sequence comes from Malachius bipustulatus, assembly GCA_910589415.1. Classification (NCBI taxonomy): domain Eukaryota; kingdom Metazoa; phylum Arthropoda; class Insecta; order Coleoptera; family Melyridae; genus Malachius; species Malachius bipustulatus. Next base: position 32,220,854 of record OU342634.1, on the reverse strand, counting down.
TCCTCGATTAGGACTTACCTACACCACAAATTTTGAAAAATAATTTTTAAAGCTGCTGCTCTCATCGGGTAACTCCTCCTACTGACTTATTTGAAAAGGGACAAAAATTATTCCTTCTTAAATTGGAAGCGTCTACTTGCACGAATTTTCTCTCCGGTAAAATGAAAATAAAAACAATTTCCAACAGTTTACGCAGCCGGCAAACTTCTTCCAGAATTTATGTCGTGATGAAACTGCTAAGCCTCACATGACTTGAATTTCGCCTTGACGGAAATAAAAAACTCTCGCGACTCCCCCTGGGCTTTTTAAACTAATCAGAGCCGACTTCACTGTTGAGGTGTCCCGTATTATTCTACAATTATTCTTCTACCTCCTCTAATTGATTTATATCTTGGAAAAGAATATTAAATTTATTTATTAACGCTCGCTTGTTATCTCAGTGGCTAATCTCATTCATTCATCAACGCGTTAAAATTATCACCCCAGCTGAAAGCTTCACGCAGGGGTCAAAAATATCTCTACTCTGGTTCATAATAAAGAGATAAATTTGATTTATTAAATGAGAAACACGAAGAAGTTGCCTTCATAAAAGGATGAAGATATACATTGTAATAAATAAATATTTTATCCGTCTTTCAGCGGATATCCTCGATAAACCGGACAACCCTACAACAATTATTTAACAGTCCAGTCCGGATCTAACTACTCCATTCAAACACTTGTAGTTTACCAGTTTGGGAGACCAGAGTCTAGTTTACAGTTTGATCTGGGCTGAACTAGTTTAGCTCTAAAATCCGATTTGAACGATAACGCATATTTGAGATAATGAAATTTCCTCCTACATTACGATAGTTTAGTGTAACGGTCTAAACATTTACTAGGAAAGTAGCAAGAGAGAGAGAGAGAGAGTGAAAGATAGAGGGCTAACGATCGTTAATGAAGGTTCTTTATCAAACTATAGAGTGCCTTTCTATTTACAGCAAGGCTCTCATTGATGCTATCCTAATTAGTTAATTAGACATTACCTAAATGGAAGAAAATATTTAGCTAACTTTCAGACTAGTTTTCTTTAATTAGATAGGTAGATACTCCTAAGGGTGGGATTGTAATTATATAATTTCATCTCAAGATCGCCATGCACGCTCTCGCATGAAACTTCTAACGTTCATCCAACACGGTTCAACAAAATTGTTAGTCGGTACAGTCAACAACAGTCAACAACCAACTCTTGAGGCATGGACAGCTGTTCCGTCCTCTTAGGATTCGTCAGCATGGCATATTGGCATATATCAATAACCAGAAGGACATCATATTATGATGCCCGCCAAAAAGCTCGATGCTGCTAGCAGACCTGCAGCAGGCATCCAACTAACCCATGTGATTTAATAAAAAGATGAAAATCGCTGTCAGCTGACATGTCTAGACACAGAAGAATATTAGGTTATAAGCTCATTTAATAGAACTCCATTGATAACCGGTACATAGATCCAACCAGCTCTGAAGGTATTGACAGCTGTTTCGTCCCCTTGACTCGTCAGCATGCAATATCAGAAGCCAAAATGGCACAAAACAGAGTGACTTGAGGACCGTAGCGACGTCTCAATAGCGGTGTAGGAATTACCAGCCCACGTAGGCAGCTATCAAGACGATTGTTTAATTTCTGATGACTTGTTAATATTTTCAGGGGTTTTATTCATTAATATTTTATTATTGTAAGACAAAGCACGATCATCCTTTGATCTTGATTAAAGACTCTTGTGGCATTCGTTGTTGCATCAAAAGCGAAATTGGGATATCAAAGAAATATGCAGATTTTACATTTACCCTTAATACCTCAATAAACGCCCGTTCCAGTAATAAAGGTTTTCCACTTAGTTGCCGAATACGCTACCCTCACCAGTAAATCGATTCCGACGTTCGTTCACTGCTACTACTAACCAGGCTACTCTCCGGCTTGTTTACCGATTCCAAAACCAGCTCATATTTTCTGCGAGGTAATGAAACCGTCGTCATAACATGAAATGAAGAGATTAGGTAGAAGGATTAACGAGATTACGAATTATAAATCCAGCCCTGATCTGAGGAAAATTACTTTCCGCGTTCTTTATCTAACTGACGCTTCTAACAACTGACGTTTCTTATCAATTTGGGCTCGTCGACGTTCCAGTCGATTTTATCACAAACCTTCCTTTCAACAAGAAATCTCTCTCTCTAAATCACTGAAGCAAACCTATCAGACTAACTAAAGCGTAGTCATAACTAATCAAATTTCACAGTTCCGTAGGACGTAGACGTAGGTAATATGCACATCTCTTAATCACGCAAAGATACGACATTAGGACTCCAACTAAAGAGCAATTAATTCAAGAATCTTCGAGGGGGTGAGTCGTGGGTTAATTGCTTTTCTCAATCCATTTCACCTATATCGCTGGTAGTTGCTAAGGTGGTCAATTATGTAACGTAATATAAAGGGTATGTGCATAAAAATAACACCCCGAAATTATTAAAACAGCATTTTGCAGAATGGCAAATATAAACAATAATAAACTCTAAGTCAACATTGCTTGGAATCAACGAAAGCTATAAGGGTGAAGTAGAATTGATAAATGACGTGCAAGGTAACGGATATCCCCCTCTTATACAAACTATTGATCGATGATAATTTTATTATTTATGAGAGTATGCTTGGAGTGTTTCATCTGGGACGCCCGTATAATATGTAATAAAAACAGTTAAAATCAACGTAGGTAGGTACATACACATTGCTATTTATCCAACTCATCTATCATATTAATTAGGTATGCAAATTTTGCGCAGTCAATTATTTTTATTTCTCCTTTCCACTAATTAAACACTCTCCCCTAGCCGTATTTCAAAACAAGTCGATAATTAGACCTCTAATCAATACTAATTGAATCTCCATTTACAGCTCAGCTCAGTCGGCCACGCGCAATCCATCACGAGCAAGCGATAGTGAATTATCGGTGAAGTGAAGTGAGTCCCGACTCCCGTTTCGGCCGCCAATGACTTGGTCGCGTTCCCTACGACGATCGTCAGCCGCTCCCGTCGTTCCCGACAATGACCGGTCCGGTCGCGCGTAGAGTGTGATTATAGTGCGACGTTGCCGGTGCGAGATGGGCTGCGAGCTGGGGAAGCTGGCCGGACGCGGCAACGCCGGAAAGGTCGAGGAGATCGCGCCACCCGCCCCGGTGGATCCCCGGCTGCCGCTCACCGCCAAGCAGAAGTACAGTATGGTCGCCTCGTGGAAGGGCATCAGCAGGGCTATGGAATCGACAGGAGTCACTATGTTTCTCAAGTAAGTTTTTACTAATATTTTAGAAACTTTTAACGTAATGTTGAATTTTACATTGGAAAATTCTAAATCCAAATACAACAACATAACAGAAATAATAATTATTTATTAATAGGGCAAATAATGTTAAAAATAGATCCCCGCTTAAGGGTTCCCCACCTTTTAAGGGAGCCTAAACAACAAATATTTTTAGATGGGCTAAAATATCTATTTGCAATAACTACGGCAACCAGCACAAACTGTCATTTTAGTGTCAATTTTCAGTTACAGGATTATAAGTTATAACACAACCTATATTGTTACCCTTATGTTAACAACCATCATAGAAAAGAATATACAGCGGTAGTAGTAGTGTTGCTTTGAAAAAGCGTCAGATTTCAGTAGCTGGATGACTTTGGTAGCAGCGGTCACGCTTTTTGAAGCAGCATGACGTTCAGTGATGTTTATTTCCGGTTTTCTGCCAGCAGTTGTCGGCCTTGAACGCAACCATTATTTGTTTTTTGGTCGTTATAGCTTTTCTGGGTTGCTCTTTGCCTTCTCTGTCGTTTAGTAATTTATTATTGCCAACGCAGGTAGGAGAACCGACTATGAAGGAAGGAGAACCAACGGCTATATGTATTTCTTTGGCATCTTTCTTTGAGTAATTATAATAACAGGAATGGAAGAAAAACGACCACTTTATCGAAATGAATAATTGACACCCGAGAAAATTATTTTTTCTTTGATTGAAAACAACGAAAAGAAGCCAAAGTCGGTTTATTTAAGAAATAAAGCACCTACTACTAAATGATTTTTTTTTATTAAAACAAACCAAAATGATAATTAATTATTCGTCGTTATAATCTCTTGACTTTGATTATTTTCATACAAATCTTCTTCTACAACTTCCATCTCAGTCAGTATCCCTTTTATCAGATCCCAAGAGTGTATGAGAGCGTTAGGTATATATCTTCTAGCCTTATATATATTCATAAGAATTGGGCATTGCTGATCGCTCAAACAATTGACAGAGGCTAGCTCGAGATCATCGAAAAGCAACTTCAAATGTTTGACGAACTTGTTTTGAATGATATCCCACTGCCAGTACGCTTGCTGAGTAAACTTAGGGTCCGTTAACACGTTCACCGCTAAGCATGCCTTGTCCTTTTTACAACCGTCTACCTTCTTTCGGTTTTTCATGAAAACCGGCATGGCTATCCCCAAAATGGTTGACTGCACTTCTCGGACATAATTATTCATATGTTTTTCCACCAATTTTTTTATTATTCGCTTATCTTTGGCGACGAATTCGTTTGTAGGTGAGTCAGCCACAGTTTCATTGTATTTTGACACAAGTTCTCCTAGAATATCGCTTAGTTTGGTAGTGGTTAGTTTTTTCAGTATTGCACATTCATTGAATCTCACGCATTCCTTCGTTTGAAAGTCAAAGAAGAGCCCATCGCTGCAATTCTTACACGCTGAGAGTTCTGTAAACATATTTTTATCTGGACAGGGGATGCAGACACCTGAAATATATTAAATGTTAAGAATCAAGAATGTTTCTTAGATAATTTTGGAATAGGTACTCTTTAAGGGGGGTTTCGAATCTAGAAGAAATTTAACGTTGCAAAAAATGTATTACTTCTCGTAAGTCGTAAACGTTTACTGCTGAAGTAAACTTCTGTTACCAACAATGACATAGAGAGAGAAAGAGAGAGAAAGAAAAAGAGAGAAAGAGAGTCATCAGGTTACATGAGTCAAAGTTCTGGTAAAGATTTGAGAAAATGTGTGTCAGTTGAAGGAAGCAGTAAGATGAAAGGAAATGTTTTGAAGGAAAAATGTGGTTATGAATCCCTGAATTTTTGGCAATTGTGAGCAAAAAGTTATGGAAAAGTTCCCTTAAGTGCGATTGAAATGCTGAACCAACTTGGTTAGACGTATGAGTAATTTTTATGATAATGGCGAAGTTATTACTTACGAAAGTACGCGTACCCGCATAGTTTTATCATCAGTTTCAGCTCAGATTTCGAGATCGAATCCCCGCAAAACCTACTTTCACTTTTAATTTTTAATTCTTTTCAATTTTTTTTGACAGATATGCAGATAATTTTTTTTGTTTTTTATTTAATAAAAAAAAATGCGCCGTCGATTTTGAGAGCCGTCAAAAAAAAATTCACGCTTCACGCCGCAAGTAGCCGAACTTTCAGCATGACTTCAACTTGAAATTCGACATGTTTGACAGCTGTCACATTTGAAATTTGACAGCTGTCAGATTTCACATTTGACAGCTGTCAAAATTTTTCGCGCTTCGTGCTCAATCTTATAGCCGAACTGTTCGCATAACCTGAACTTAAGATTTGACCAATTTGACAACTGACGTGTTTGACAGCTGTCAGATTTGACATTTGACAGCTGTCAAAAATTTTCGCCGTTCGCGCTCATCCGTATAGCCGAACTGTTCGCATAGCCTGAACTCAAGATTTTACATACATATTTGACAACTGACGTGTTTGACAGCTGTCAGATTTGATATTTGACAGCTGTCAAAATTTTTCGCGCTTCGCGCTCCGTATAGCCGAACTTTCCGCATGACCTTAACTTAAGATTTGATATATTTTATCACTGACATATTTGAAAAATTATATCCCTGGGTCGCGTTTACGTTTTTTCTGCATAATTAGATATTCGAACGCCATTTTCTCCGAAATTAAGAGAGTAAGCGAGAAACGGTCTTCGGTTCGAGACTCTTTACGATTCAAACGTACCGTTCTGAAATTTTTAACCGTTTTGATTTTTTTTTAATTTTTGAAGAAGGGGTCATTTTTTGTTGTTCCATATTATATTATTATTCCAAAGTCCCCCTTCTTAATTTTCAGAAAAAAAATTGCTCGGCCATTTTCTCCGGAACGGTGGGTGCGTCGAATCGACGGTTGTTTTTCGTCGATAGGTTATCTCCTCTGCAACCGAAAAGTTAAAATGCGATCACGAAATCTTCCAAAATGGCCGCTACAGGCGCTTTTGAAAATTGGCCAATTCTTTTTTTCAAAATCAACTTTGACAGCTTATAAATGATAAACTATTAAGTCAATTACGACGATACTTTGCAGTCGCCCAGCACCACTTTTCGCCCACACGACGTTACCTTTGCGATCTTCTTACGATAATCGAGGCCGAAGTTACAATAAAAAATATCAGAAATGCACATTTTCTCTTTGAAAACTTCGCTGATTTTCATGCAAAATACGAGAAAATTAGCAAAAATTCGGAAACTTTTTTCTTCGAAATTTCCGGGTACAGAGAGACTCGGGGATGACGTGCGCTTGGTAGTCGAAGAATTCTTTTGTCACAATTTATATTTTTTTCGCTCAAGTCTCAAAAATGGCGACGCTACAACGGATCGAAAATGGCCGAGTATTTTGACGAAATTTCAAAGTTTACGTTCGCAAGAATTGACTTTCCGGCAAGAGTTCAAATGTCGTGCACTAATTTGCTTTAGTTGCATATATTACCTTCTGTTTAATATAACCGCCGACTTTGTTTGAACGATTTTAATAAAATGGCGTGCGATTTAGTCGGTTGGAAGCGAAAATTTTCAATGGTCATTCATGTTCTCAAAGGAAAAAGTGTTTTTCGCACATTTTTCGATGTAAATCTGTTCGCGTTGATCCAAATAAGATCTCGGAGGTAATCGAATGTGACTAAGAAAAGGGTCTCTCCGCTCACCCTCCACTCAAACTAACACGAAAGTAACTTTTACGTGTATCTAACTTCCACGCGAATTTTCGTAAGTTCACATATTGGTCCTTCAGGAGCAATATAGAAAAAATAGTAAAAAAAAAGGAGGTGACAGGCGTTAACTTTGACAGGGAATCTAATGCTTTCAGGGCCGTACTGATATAGAAAAAGTGCAATTAAAAAAAAACAACTGATGACAAATTTCAACTTTGACTGGGATCTACTCACACTACGGGCCGAAGGCCCGCCATGGAGGTCCGAAGGCCCGACGCCGCCGGCAGGCCAAGATTTTCCTTACGAAAATCGCTGCGATTTTCGTACGGAAAATCTTGTTCTATTCTCACTTAGTCGTTGAAAGCTTGAGTAAGATGAGTTTTGTAACATATAAGATAGGTTAAGTTTTGCATCTTAACACAAAGTGGGCTTCCTAAAGAAGATTTTAGGTAGTAGGGAGTAGGTACCTACCTAGTCTCCAACAAAACTATAACAATTATAAAATGGCCAACTTTCCGGTCTAGCAAAACTATTTCTCAACTGCGCGATTTCTTACTATCTTCATATCGCATGGCGGAATCATTTTCACCAAACAGGAAACGGCATTTTGAATTCATAGAAGAGGAGCGCCACCAATATGAAATAGTGGATTGAAGGTTACTTTATCATTTCATATTTTCCTCTCTACCTTTCTTACTAGTAGGTCTATTCCACAAGAAATGGGATAGCTCGTACTAATTTACGATTTAAATTTTAAGAAATAGGTATATTTAGAATATTTCTAAATAAAAAATAGGAAATAGGAAGAATATCCTAATGTTTGCATCTCTAACGTATACAATACGTCAAGTAGTCGTAATGCTTAACTATTATATTTCAAGAATATTATTAAAATTCTGAAAAAAAAAATTGGAAAGACTGAAGTTAAGATTCTCTCATTTTTTTAACTAGAAATATTTTTTTATAATGATTGGGCTGAGAAGTATTATTTCTAGCGTTGTTGAGTATTTAGAGGAGACCAAACAATGTTCGCGACATGATGAATTGGTCTATTAAAGCTGGTAAAAATATTTGCATCATTGTATGACGCCTTGAATATTGATCTGAAGATAACGATTGAGAGCTTTAAAAATATGCAGTGTAAGTCTAGCAATGTTATAGGTATAAATTATAGATTACTTCAACAGTAACTGAAATTATTTATTTATATCTTACCTTGAATTTGAGTCACTGATGCTATAAGTAAAATAATAACTGCGTTTGAATAATTTTCTAATGCTGATGCCATTTTCTAACAAATTTTTTATAATGTGTATTTTGTTTTTGTTACCAAAAAGACTATGATCTGAACTGCTTCAAGGCAAGCCTTAGACTTTGCTTTACCTTCTCATAGTATTATCGTTATACTACTTATTATCGTGTTGTACATGTTAAAAGTACTTAGAAATGAACACGTCGTAAGTGCATTAAAACAATTCATTCTAAGGTTTAACACGATTCTAAATGATTGGTAACCTATTAAATCCTTAGTTAGAAAACGCCGGGGCGTGTTTATATCCAATATTAAAACACGCGCGTGTTTTAAAGTAACCATGGGCAACATGATCATAACCGGTCAATAATGCCTTATGTCAACTTTCTAATTATTGTTATCACCGGAAAGACCAAATAAAATACTTACTCATAGATGTTTGACAATCTTAATTCAAATATTTAACAATTTATGTTTTGAAAATGTTACCTAAAATAAAAGTATTCGTGGATAACGGGTCTTAGAAACACTCGTGTTTATTTTAAAGACCTTATTATCATTCGTATTTTAATGCACTATTTTAGGATATTAAAAGGCGAATAATTGTTTAATTTTATTCCTAATCATTGTCCCGGAAGTTACAGAGTACTTATTAATCTGAGAATGTTGCGTAAGAATGGCATAACTATTTTATTCACTATGGGAGCGTCAATCAATAAATCTTCGACGGACATCACGACTTTTGTTAACGTTATCTTCACTGTTGATACGAAGAAGTGTAATGTTTTTATGAACGGTATTGCAAATGCATCGGCCACGTCTTTTGGAAATTTAGTGAGACCTGAAACAAATGAATACAATAAACTTATTTTCAATGAATAGTATTAAACAAATAAATAATAGTTGTGCAAGTAATGCAGTTGGGCACCTAGAAATTTTGCTAAAAATATAGTTATCCCTTGAGTTTTGACTACAATAATTATATCCATTATTGTTCTTGTACTGTATCTTTAATATTGCGAAAAAAATTTAAGATCCTTGTTAAAAAATAAGCAAAAAATTTTCTTTTAACATCCGGAAATGCACTGGTATTTGAGATGAAGGGTGTCGAAAAAGGTCATTTTTGCAGTTTTTTGAAGAAATCTGTGGAACCCTTTGAGGCTCAGAACTCAACTTTTGTACATGTCATCTCATTGATACAAGTAAATTTTTTATTATCAATTCCGCTTTTTCATGTGCCATTCGAGAATATAATATTAGGATTGAGCGAAGTTTTTTTGAGCGAACCCATGTTTTAAACATCCAAAGCGAGTTCCTCATCGTAAATGGCAGTTTTTTTCGAAAACTGGTCACATTTAAAGTGCAATTTTGAAATTTCAGTTTGCTCAGTAGTGTCGTAGAAATTAGGCACAAAAAACCCACGGGTTAGCATTAGAAAAAGTAGCTAATATCAATGATATTATACTGATCCCAAGATATCTTCAAAAAACTTGAAAAATAATCTGTTTTCTCAAAACAAAGCATTTGCGGACATGCGTTATTAGGAAAATTTTTGTTTATTTTTGACCAAATAATCTGCCTTTAAATTTTTTCGCAATATTAAAGATACACCCTATACAGGGTGCACCATGTATCCTTCTCTATATTGCTATCTCCTAACGCTAACAGATACATGGTCGGTTAAACAAGTCCAAAGGAGCGCAATTTTGTGGCCATCTCGATTCCGTTGAGACATACAAGATATCTGTGACCGTTCCTGAAATATCCTGAAAAAACTGAAAAATCGAGATTTCTTATTTTTTCCATATCTTTTTTATTATTGGAGATTAATGAATAATTTTTTTGTTGGCTTACATAAGTCGTCAAGAGCTACCCATTTGACATTTCAAAAATTTTCAAAGCCGACTAGATCCCAGAATTTTCATAGTCAACTTTCGTATTTCTTATGGCCACCATATTGTTTTTTTATATTGTTCGATATAAAAAAATCATAAAATCTAAAAATTGTTAAACTTCAAAAAATAAATTTTAAAAATTTTTATTCTTCTTTTTTCTTTACAAAAAAGACACATTTTTGGACCGAATTTCATAGATAAATTAAAAAACCATAAGGCAAGCACTATTTCGGCGTATTTTACAAATGTTGACGTTTTTCTACTATTTTTTTTAGATTTTTATTTGAAAAAAGAAGAATAAAAATTAAAAAAAAAAATTTTTTTAAGTTTAATAATTTTTGGTTTCCATTATTTTTTTCATATCGAACGACATAAAAAAATAATATGGCGGCCATAAGAAAAACGAAAGTTGACTGTGAAAACTCTTGGATCTAGTAGGCCTTGAAAATTTTTGAAATGTCAGATGGATAACTCTTAACGGCTTATGTAAGCCTACAAAAAATTATTTATTAATTTCCAATAATAAAAAAGATATGACGAAAATAAGAAATCTCGATTTTTCAGTTTTTCATGATATTTCAGGAACGGTCACAGATATCTTGCATGTTTTCACGAATTCGAGATGACCACAAAACTGCGCATCTTTTCTCTAATTTAACCGACCCTGTATCTCTTAGCGTTCAGGAGATAGCAATATATAGTGGAGTAAAATCGCTGCTCTATCTCGCTTATTTCTAGTAGTTTTTTTTATGAAGGTATAACCAGATGAGACCTTCACTATCTTGTAGAGAATGATTTTGTCCATCCGAAATGGAATGTGACAACTTTTTTTAGTAGTAACGAATTTTGAAAAATCGAATTTTGTGCTCCCGAGAAATTATTAGAAATTTGTGTTTTTTAAAACATCCATCGCGCTCATAAAGCAACGGTTTGAGCTACGGTAATGAATTTTTCGGCATATACTCAAAAAACAAGAGCGCTTCTAGTGGAGCTCAGCAAAGTTCGAAAAGTTAAGGACTTTTTGAGATAATTGGCCGTAAAGTCGTCACAAGTAAAACCGAGCATTGAAAACTTCATCGTGCGGGTAGCTATGTGAATTATTGGGAATAGATGTCTATATGTATGGACTTGAATGAAGAAAACATTATAGAAAAGTTTTTAAAAAAAGATTCAGCGAGTTAGGTCTCATAGTTTCCGAGAAACCGATTTTTTATTTTACCGTGAATTTGCGCTCGGTCGCTCCGAGTTACTATATTTGCGTATAACTAATGCGAAGTCTAGCTTTTGATGCTTCGCGCTGCAAACTGGCACAGCGATCGAGTTCTTCCGTAGGTATGTCTAAGGAAAAATCCACACTGATCTAAGAAATGAACGCACCGAAACTATTTTTGTTTAATAAAATAAAGAAACATTTTTGCTTAAGTTCGCAATCTTTGAATTTGGTGATAAACGAAAGTTAACAAGCACGCAAGATATCTTTGTACGCAAATCGTTTTTCATTTTAAATCGTATCTTGACTTTTATTAGTACCTAATGAGTAAAAAAATCTTGTATGTTTTTTAGGGTGTGTTGAAAAAAAACACACCATGCAATTTCCTCATGGTGTGTTGATTTCTAGAAATTCTTGGAGCAGTGAATATTATTATTCGAATATAAGAATATAAGAATTATACAGTACTATATACAAATAAAGATCATTTTTGTTTATATTTTTATTGAAAATTAGGTAGGTAGGTAAGTACCTGCTATACAGGGTGTTAAGTACCAACTAGTACAAAATAATGGAGGTGATTCTACGACTTATTCTAAGAAGAAAAGTTCCTATTAACATGGGTCCGCAAAAGCACCTTTTTCGAGATACAAATTCAAAAAAATTATTTTTTCTTACTTTTTCTCAAGAATCTCAAGAATCGTTTGAGCTACACAGGCTCCAGCTTTTGTACAGATTTTTACATTAATAATAGCTACTTTTAAGGCTCCAAATTAATCATCTAAAATATGCCAGTGGTGGAGATTTTAGGGTTTGCGTAAAGGTTCCCTAACTTTTACGGAACTGGAAAAATTGGTATTTTGAGAGCAACTTTCAAAGCGCCAATGTTTTTTACACAAAAAAGTATTCTTGGTTAAATATAAGCCACCGTTCTCGAGAAAAACGTCATTTTATGATCATAAAAACGCACAAAATTGTTTCAATAGTTTCTTGGTAGATATGAACGGCCAAATGATCTTCATGTTCAGGTGGAAAGAAGCTGTTCTAGACGAAGTTTAAAACAATGTTGCTACTACCACAAGAAAAATTGGTGCAAATTTGAATTTGTGCCATGTTACAGTATGAAAAATTATGAAAACAAATTTTTTGTTCATGTTGAATTTTGTACGTTTTTGATCATAAAATGACGTTTTCTCGAGAACGGTGGCTTCTACAGCATTTGACCAGGATTACTTTTTTGTGTAGAAAATATTAGCTCTGTGAAATTTGCTCTCAAAATAGCAATTTTTCCAGTGCCGTAAAAGTTAATGGGGTGAAAACCTTACCAAACCCTAAAATCTGCACCACTGGCATTACTTTGAACATTAGTTTCAAAGTAGCCTTCAAAGTAGCTATTATTAATGTAAAAATCGGTACAAAAGCTGGAGCCTGTAGCTCGAGCGATTCTTGAGATATCGCAAAAAAAGTAAGAAAAAACAATTTTTTTGAACACCCTGTATCTCGAAAATGGTGCGTTTGCGGACCCCATGTTAATAGGAACTTTTCTTCTTAGAATAGATCGTAGAATCACCTCTTTTATTTTGTACTAGTTGGTAGCTAACACCCTATATAATTATTATAATAATGAAAAATTAAATGTCTTCATCTTCGTCGGTGTCATCTTTCTCAACAATTTTCTGCAAGTTATTGCAATTTCTAGAAGTGCAGTCTGAACAACATCTCTACCCATCTTTTATACAAACACAAAATCATCTTTACTTAATTCAGCTGCCTTTATTATGTTTAATAATTCCTTTTCAGTTGGGTTATTAACAATTGTGTCTTTTGAGCAATCACAAAGATGTCCACAAATCAAACTTCAATTATTATTATTGTCTTAAATTTTCAAGTGATTGAACTACTAAATTGTTACTTTAGCTTAGCGGATTGGCTACAAATCTATTGAAGTGTTCAGTATAAACTTATTTACCGAACTTTTTCGTAATTATAAAATTGATATTCTTCTTTGTAACTATATTATTAAACATACTACAATGATTTTTAAAACAATAATAATTACAATCACTACCACGTGCAACTACCACTTTCAGTACGAACCGCAAGTTCTGTGTATAATATAAGGCGCAGCATAGGTAGTAGTGCGCTATCGCGTTAATCCCATTCCGAGAACCATTTTAAAAAATCGGTTTCTCGGAAACTATGAGACCTAACTCGCTGAATCTTTTTTTAAAAACTTTTCTATAATGTTTTCTTCATTCAAGTCCATACATATAGACATCTATTCCCAATAATTCACATAGCTACCCGCATGATGAAGTTTTCAATGCTCGGTTTTACTTGTGACGACTTTACGGCCAATTATCTCAAAAAGTCCTTAACTTTTCGAACTTTGCTGAGTTCCACTAGAAGCGCTCTTGTTTTTTGAGTATATGCCGAAAAATTCATTACCGTAGCTCAAACCGTTGCTTTATGAGCGCGATGGATGTTTTAAAAAACACAAATTTCTAATAATTTCTCGGGAGCACAAAATTCGATTTTTCAAAATTCGTTACTACTAAAAAAAGTTGTCACATTCCATTTCGGATGGACAAAATCATTCTCTACAAGATAGTGAAGGTCTCATCTGGTTATACTTCATAAAAAAAAACGGCATAATTTCAGGCCGATTTTACTCCACTAATAGAGAAGGATACATGGTGCACCCTGTATAGGCTCGAAATAAAGGGTGACAAATAAAGGAGTGCAAACATAACTTAATTTCAGCAAGGTCTTGTTGTGAGAAAGTAGAATGTGATTCCTAAATTTAACCGCGGCAAAATTTCCAGGTCACCTCATTCTGTGCTCAGTGGATTAGAATTCCCGGATATTCCCCCCTCTTTAACTCATCCCATACTATCAAGGATCATGTCTTTATGATATGAGTTATAAAAATAGTTCTCGTTATTGTACAAGGTGGGTTATCAAAGCAAATGGGCACCCTTTCATTACGAATGGCTACTGGTGAGTTACAAAAGTATACTTCAAATGTCCAGAATGTATATGGCAACGGTGAAATATCTAATGTGAAACTACTAATGTAACCAAAAAATTAAAAATAAAATACACGATTTAATTAATTTTTAGAGCCATATCTAATGATACCAAATGTGATATTCCACCCCCACCGCCACCCTTAAAGTGAGGCGAGGGACAACTTTATTAAAATCTAAAAAGGGTACCCTAATGTTTTATTGCAGATTTTACTGGATTTTACGCCTAATAATACGTCAAGTTTGTCTGAAGCGTTAAATTTTATACCCCCCATCACCACCATCATAAAAGTTTTTCTTCGTTTTGGCGAAAACAACATTTGTTAAAACATTTTATGAATAATAATTGATGATGAATCAAAAATGAGGTTTTATCCACCACTTCTCCTCTCACGGTAGTGGGGGGAGGGTTATTATATTGGCACTTTGCTATTTTTCATGATTCTGAAATTCTTAGAAATTACAAAAAAAATATTTTGCTGTAGAATGCGATTCTACAATAAAAAAATAAGGCCTACTTGAGATTTGAGATTAAAAAATTGCCTGCCGCTCCATTCCCAGGGGTGGGGACGAGGAGGTCGCAATTGGTATCGTTGGAGAACGCGTTTAAAACTATTAAGGGCATAGTTTTTCTTTCTTGAATCGAGGTATTTGACCATTTGCAGACTTTTCGGACACTTATAACATGTGGGTAAACGTGCCTTTTGGAGTTAAATTTAATAATAGAATTATATAAAAGTAAAACTTTAACTTTGTTAGCCATTTTGTCAACGGAAGAGTAGGTACCCATTTTCAAAATAATAATTCAAAAACTAAATTTATTAGGAATAACAAACTTTTCTACATAATCTTATAATCTTTTTTTCTACATTTCTATGTCAGTTCTAGCTGAGATTATTTGTTATCCGTCAAAATATTTCATCCGTTAAATAATTTTCCTACAACTCCAAACTAGAGAAACAGATCAAATGAAAAATTGATTAATTAAACCTGCTGCAGTACATCTCTCCGATCGTTGACTGTTTCTCTCATGGAGCTAAGGCTCATTGTAGAGGCATAATAAGGTTTGTTCTATTTATAGTCTGACAGAGACGACGAAAAGGCTGCTCATGGGATAAAAAATGTTAAGGACACATGTCAATTCCCATTGCCGTCAATCAATACCTGACTGTTTGGGCTAGGAAGGGTCCTAGTCAACTCATAGACTGAGGTGACTAGGTCAGTGAGTTTCAATCGACTTCGAATAGCTCTAGTCGATTTACCTGAGAGCGGTCGGAAGAGCAGTAAGTACTCCTTGAAACTAGCTGGGAGTTGGAGAAAGTTCCTCCTGAGTCAATACTCAATATCATCAGAAATACTCAATTTTACAATATTGAAGTTCTTTTAGCTAGATTTGTGACGCTTTCACCAAAAAATATTATCATCAACATAATGTTCATCAGTTGCAGTAGAAAATGCTGTTGGTGGTTTTGGTTGTGAAGGAGGGGTGTTAATCACGACCTGTTTCGATCGTATTTAAGTGACGGGCGTCAAAACGTTACTGTGGATACTGGGAAGACTTGTCTCTGATCTCTGAGCGAGAGTACCGTCCGAAATGGTACCAGATTTCCCAGCTTGCTCGTTTCGCGAGATTTATACTTTCGGGCATGTTATATTTCTGAAGAATATATATATAAAAACTTTAATTAAAGTTGTGCTGCCTGTGTATCACAGGTTGCTAAAAACACAGCATAACAATCAATACAACAATAGTAGAAAAGTAATTAACGAGTAACAATAAATTAAGTAAAGAAAATAAAGTAACATTAAGATAAATATGTGTATGAATAATATGTAAAGTCTCTAAGTAAATGGATTCTGTTATGTGACCAAGTAAATTTTTGTCAAATTTGAAGTCTTCGAAAAATTTAATAACACTGGAATTAATTGTGCCACGAGATCCAAACCATAAACCTCGAACACTCCATTCTCTTTCGCCGTAAAGATCTAAATATTTTTCTTGAAAATAAGGTATACATTTGCTGTAGATATTTTCTTTTTCTTGTTGAACTGTCTTGTCTTGTTCACTGGAATTTGTTTCGTATCGAATGGTAGGGTCTACGATCAAAGCTTTTTTTGAGTTCTTATCAAAAGCTAAAATATCCACGAAACGATTTGTGCCGTCGCTGTCATATGCATGTACTTCATCATAGCAATCAAAATTGTTTTCTTTTAGAATAGCTGCAATTTTAAATTTTAGCCTATTATGTCTCGCTATTATCTTCGTGTTGTTTGAAGTACAGGAACCGGTAACATGACTGGGGGTTTCTCTCTCCTTACCGCATTTGCGGCAAAGGTCCGATTCTGTTGTAACTCCAGGAACACCACGAAGATTTGCGTAATTGCAATTGAGTTTAATAGCTGCAGTCCATTGCGATGAAGAAAAAGCATTTTTATTATATATGAAGTTATTCAATTTTTTATATGTTTGAAAATGAGTCACGCCAACACCTTGAAAGGCCATATTACACCATTTTCTATATTCATTTAATCTAAGTTCTTGACGTAAAATTTTTGATGTTTTAGCCGTCTGTGATATATCAGATTTATCTAGTAGATCACTTATAAATTTTCGACAGGACGATATCTCAGCTAAGCAGTTAAAGCTGCGACTAAATAATTCGTTGCTATAGTTCATTAATTTATTAGCAATAGAGAAATGCTGTAATTTTGTTTCCCATTTAACATTAAGAATACCAAGTCCTCGGAGATTTCTTGGCGAATATAACATTGCCGAATTTGTTGAAGCAGGAAGTCCAATGATTGCTTTGACAGTTCTTCTTATCAAAATGTCTATATTCTCAGTTAAATAATTTGGAATTTCAGATAATGGTGCACATTGCAATGGATAACTTAACATTGGAAAGACATATTGGTTAATAACGTTCAATTTTTGGTCGGGTTTCAATAGGTGTGTTTTGCTTAATTTTTCAAAATTTTCATTGAATACTTTTATTAAATCTGGATTAAAAACGATTTTCTTCGTAAAAGTACATCCCAGATATTTAATCTTCGAATTTTCATCAATACATTTAATTGACTCATTCTCCTGAATGTCTAATGTTCCTGGGTGTAATATACCATTTTTTAGATGTATTGCAGAGCTCTTCGATGAATTAATATTTAAACCAATTTCATTTAGTAATTCTGTCAATAGTTTAATAACACAGTGTGCCGATTCTTCATTTTTACAGGATATTGCTTGGTCATCAGCAAACCCTGTCAAACATACAGCGTCTAGGTCTTCAACTAATCTATATCCATGGATATTTGCAAAGCTAGGGTCACAGATTTCATTATATATAAAATTTATTGCAATATTGAATAACATTGGAGAAAGCGGTCCACCCTGAGGAACTCCTTTATTAATTTTGATTTTATTTGTGCGTTTGTTATTACACTGAATAATAATTTCATTCTGTGTTAATAGATTCACGATTACTTTAGTTAAGTTTCTAGATATTCCAAGAGACTTCATCGCATTATTTATGTGTATATGACCAATATTATCAAAAGCCTTTGAAACGTCCAGAAAAGCAATAACGCAATCTCTCTTGTATTTTTCGGCATCTATTAAGCAAGCATTCAGTATCTTGGTATTAACGTGACATCCAGCTAGTCCTGTAATAAATCCTCGTTGATTACTATTGAGGTCCACCTGTGATCGTAGCTTATTATCAAGTACTCTTTCAATAATTCGACGTATAATTGAATAAATCGTAATAGGACGCCAATTTGATAATTCCTTCTCTAGACCACCTTTATGAATAAGAACTGTACGACCAATACGAAATGATTTTGGAACATATGAGGAGTTCAACATTGCATTTATGATGGATGCTATTATTTCGCTAATATGTAAATCTTTAACTGTACGTATCAATACACGGTCAATACCAGCAGATGTATCTATTTTCATATTCTTTGTTGCCTTAATAACATCATCAGTTATAACAATTATATCAGTGTATTGTTCAATATTTTCGTAGTTTACAGTTTTTGTTTTATTGTTGGGCTTTTCAAATATATTACGAAAATAAGTTTCTATTATTGGCAGGTTAATGTTGCATTGTTTTCCGTTACCTGATGTCATAATTTGACGTACAACTTTTCTTCTCTGGTTATAATATAAGTATTGTGCTCGTTCGTAGTTGTATTGATCACGACGTCGCTGACGTACGTTCTTATCAACACGTTGTGGATTTGATGAAGTTGAATTTTTCGAAGCATTTATAGAAGATTGTTTTCTCTTTCTGCGATTATAGTTCTTGATTGCTGGATGAACTGGACCTGGTAGTGTTTGATTTGCTTTATACAGAAATTTCAGAAACTCATCTATTGCTTCATCAAATATAGTTAAGTTGATACTTGATTCATTTTCAAAACTTCTAAATTTTCTTAACCATTCTGCTTTTTCCTTATCAAAATTATTTATGTTCTTTACTGATTTTTCAAGATTTTCTTCATTCGGTTTTGTCGCAGACCTTAGAAACTTATTATGTTTAATAATCTTATTAACTGTGTTACAGTTTGCTTCTTGGCTGTGTACACGACCAATATGAACAGATACTCCTTGCTTTGAACCGAAACTTTTGTTACAGTGCTCGCAGTTATATGTATCCGAATTTGTTGATGTTAGTTTCTGTTCGATTTTATTTTCTTTGCAATTCTCATTCAATATATTATGCCTATGTGCCTTACTACTGTTGTGAATCTGTAAACCTCTTTCATTTTTAAATATTTTATTGCAGTCATTGCATGTAAATGAAAGTTCCTTTCTTCCTGAGGAGGATGTACCTGCTTCGAGTTTGTCTTGAGTATTGACTGTGAAGTTCTTTTCCAAAAATGATCTATTAATCCCATCTGAAGGATATTTCAATGGTAAATAATCTTCATATAAATCGTCTGTATCATCATTATGAGTTGACATTTATGTCATCTCGGACTAAAATGTTCAAAATGGACAAAATATCTTCAAGATCTAAAAACTTTGATCACTTAGATATGAAAAAATACTTAAAATTGCAATAAAACATAAAAAACTTTAAAAATTTGTAGAATAAATTAATAAATTGGATAATTATTCTTAGACAAAATTAAAATTAGTCTTCACAATTTGACAGAACAATTGCAATATATTTAATATTTAATATTTAGAAGAATCTCATTAAGAATATCAGCCAGTTCTTTATGCGTTGAATTATGCGCCCAGGGAAGCTTATTGGATATTTCTATTTCTATAGACTATCAGAAACGAAACACTTGAGGAGAATGTTTATTCAAAGTAAAAAAAAATATTTCCTCCCAGGTATTTTCTAGAAGAAGTTGACAGAGCACGAAGAAATTATAGTCAAATAAAATGATGGTTCCCAAAATATAGAGTAGTTAGATGCTAGTTAGTTAATGGTCAAATTTAACGCAGAAATGAAACGGAGTAGATTTTTCCACTTAGGTACCATTCTTCTCATACAGCCTAAAGTAAGTATACCTACCTACCCTCTATATGTGCATGAATATCTTTGAATCATGTAAGTGGGTGGCTTTTTCCCCTAAATTATTTAATGAATCATATTCGTCCTAGTAGTTAATGAACACCCTGTACACCCATAGAAAGACGCATTTTTTTAATTAATGGCTACGATTCTTCAAACATTATTGTCTATCAAGCGCTAGACACATGTAAGTAGCGACAGCGGTCTATAATTGCGTCCCCACTCAATTAATCAAACAGTATTTAATTATTAACGCCAAGGTACGCAAGGCGACAGAACTAACATACAGAAAAAAAACTAAATCACTAAAATGAAGCTAAATGGGGAAATAGTGACCTACAAAGAGAAAGAGATATTTCGCGAAACTGTAAAAATAAGCGCAGAATTAACGCATGGTGAGTACTCGTAAGATTTTTCTTGTAAGGTATTGAACGTTTTTGAAGTCTTAAATGCAGATTATGGGAGCAATGAAGAAATGCTTCATTCATTTTTATCTCTCTTATATGTCATAATATCAAGCCATTTTAATTTCCTTTCATATTTTTTCTTAAAGTAAGAAAATAGCGATTATTTTATTCTATAGAATCCAATTTTTTTCACTACCTATCTATTAGATTTGGCAAGAAATTAAAATTAAGACCAGGTTTAGTCGTCCATAAACAATCATTTACCACCCCATTGGAACATCATTCTATAATAATCACTTCAAATATTTATTCACAATTTAAGGCAGATTGTGCAGTGTATTTAAAAATATTACCTAAAACCTAAATAATAATTATTAAAATTTTTGCAACTGGCGTTGTTCAATCAAAGTCAGATTCAGATCAGATTAGGAAGCGCAAATTTGGAGAGCCCCAGTCCCTGATCGCGTTTAATTATCTCCAACTACTTATTTAACATTAAGGTCACATTGTGCAAAAAAATTAATATAACAGTAGAAAATTTAAGTTCCTAAAATTAATATATCTAGGTACCCATTTAATAATAAAATTTTATAAAATATAACAAAAAGAAATCCTAGTAGTTCGGAGAGAGAGAGAGAGAGAGAGTAGACTATTTTTTAAACTATTTCATTGATATCTCTAAACTCACATCGTTCAAAAAATTATTTTGAGTTCAAAATGAATAAAAAATAAAAATGAATAAAAGATAAAAAATAAACAGTGACTTGCGTCATAGGATGCACCCCAGGCAACCAAAACACATGACAACAACTGAGTGCAGTGCCCCCCCGTGTGCGTGGAAGTAAGATGATGTATTCATGTCAGATAATGTAAGATGATGTCAGATAATTTTCATCAATCCTTCCACTAAGGTTAATAAATCGAGGTTTTGCTGTGTGTTAATACGATAAATTGTACTGAAGAGGCCCAATTAGGACGAAACATTCACAATTCACAAAATTCACAATTATCCACCCTAACTCACAGCACGAAATCAATGAATGACATATTGTTTTGCAATATGGAACCCTAAAACATAAATTTGAATACGTAAGTACAGTTTTGGTAGACAATTAATAATTACTGTCATAGCATTTGGTTCGGTAATTGTAAAAAAGAATTAAATAATAATTTTAACATCTAAATATTAAACCAAATTGATGAGAAAAAAATTACCTGAATTAATTAAACAATTCGAGTATCAAGATTTTTGAATTAATATTTATAATTAAAAGTCACCTTGAACATTGATCAACTTACTGGTTAGTTAGGACAAAGGTTACCACGAAGACCCTTAACAAAGTTACCCATATTTCGTCTAATGAACATGAGCAACGGTGTTAATAAAATATTTACGAGTGGCAGATTCACACTAATATCGGCCAAGAAATTAGCCGCATACATCAAGAACCTTGCAGCTAAAACTAAAAGCCCGAAAAATACGATTTTAACAGGAACTTCTATCCCTAAGTCCAGGTTCTTGACGAGAGACTTAATGGAAGGAGGAGTGACCGGCGCTGCACCTGTGGAAGGAAAATAAAATTAATTACGAATCAGAAGTAAAACCTGAAGAAGATAATATTATTAGATGCGGCAAAATACACTCAGCTCTGAGAAAATATAATGATTTTGTTTTTCCTTGACAGCAAATTTTCAAGAGTGAAGTTTACTGTCAAAGTAGAAGTTTGCTGAACAGCGTTATTTGCCCCTAAAACGCGTACAAATTATTATTAAATTTTTATTATTTATAACGATAGTTTCAACCAAACCTTAAACTATAATACGGGAAACTTGGCTCAAAAAGCGGCGACATAATTAAGTGCCATCTAGCGTTTGAGGGCGGACCTAGCAACGATTTAAACAATCACTTTCGTTCACTTCACTCTAAATAACAAAATGAGACCTGTCCAAATTACTTCAGTGGTGTTGTGTATTATTTAGTTAGTTGTGCATCCTAATTTTTGTGCTAGATCCGCCCCGAACCAATAGATGTCGCTAGTCTCAATGTCGTCGATCAAATGCATGTATTTCAGTGAGAGTTTCCTCTCTCTGAATTTGTTTCGATTCAACATATTTTTAGGAGAGCTTATATAGTCATGATGCAAAGCTTACTGCTGGTCTTGCAAATGAAAATATTGAACATGTTCGGGTTGATTTCAGGCAGAACAAAAAGCTGTTACAAGATGACGTGCAACAGATTTGGGGTTGTCTGAACAGACTCACGGAAGAATTTCGCACTTGGGCTTGCATAAGAACCTATAGGTAGTACGTCTATATTAATAATTTATGCTCAACGACGATTGCAATAGGCACAAACTCAATGGCCCTAATTTTTTGCCAAATTTGATAATGAGCCTTTAGGCAATTTTGTACCTTTCTGTTCATTTTAACAAGCAATATGATCATTTCTGGGGACCAGCAAACTCTCATCTTACTTAAAGGAACGTAGTCTGATGAAAGAGTAGTTTTAGGTGCGATATATGCCCCGAACGAATCAATGGACCCTTATTCTAAACCGCATCCTCAAATTTTTTCTTTTGCTACCTCATTAAAAAGAACTTGACGCAGAAAACATTTGATTTCAGCATGATGGTTGATTATTGATTATTGATATTCCCTATATCAATAAAAAATTGATGCTATCGAATATTAATGGGAAATAAGGCGGCCATGCTTTTTTTCTTCCTGACATCAGACGTTTTCTACCCACGTTCCTCTAAATGAGGTTGAAATTTTTTTTTTTTGCAAATATTCTTTAAGGAATTATTGTGCAAATTCTAGCTTAAATATTACGCAAAGTAAAGCTCCACGCTCGAAGTTTATTTCGTCATTGTCTGGCTTGTAATTGTGTCGATCATTTACTGGATTTAGAGGTTTTCATAAAAAAAATACGCTGAATTTTTTATATTTAAAAACTCTCCTTGGTAAGTATATTTTGCCGCACCGCTTTTATAGAAAGAAATGATTTTTAAACATTAAACACATAAGTTAAAAGAGATGCCCTTATTTTATTATCAAGCATAAATAAGTTTTTCTCGTTTAATACATTATTTATTCATGGGTAATGAATTTTTCGACTCCATGAAGTTCTGAGAGATTTACCCCAATTTTTGCCAAAATTAATTTTTATTCAACTAAATGTCTTATAATTTAAACAACATAATAACAGCTGTACAAAATCAAAAATAATATAACGCACAACAAATTATGTTCGAATAAATAGTCAAATGCCGGCAGTAATTCAGAATACTCGTCAATTCTCAAATTTCTGCTACATATTTTTTTTTTCTGAATTCAACGAATTCAGAATTGGCGATCTAGTAGAATGCGATCCAAACTGTCGCTAACTATTCATTAAAAATTGTAAACACCGCTGTCTGGTTTTAGGGAATGGGGCAATATCTAGTGAGTCATCTCCTCACTAGGGGCATCATTTTAGTTCACATATTCTAGTGTAATCATTTAAATGATGCGGGAGAATTTGCATTCGATAATGGCCACAATAATTATTGAAAATTCTCGCGAATGAATGTGAATTTCGCAATAACTATGCTCATAATTATTGTAAAAACAAGTCTCTCAAAAACTCTACTCCCTACTAAAGTAAGTTGATCATTTTTTTCACCTCTTGCGGTATCACCCTGCATATAACACGTCAATTATTGAGTGATCTAGGATTGCACCATGTAGTCAAACAATTACTTCGAATTAACACTACAAATGTTATAATTTTTATGAAGATATCCTCATTTTAGCCGACTGAGTGAATTTACTACGGAATACAATTAAGAGAATCCACTCACCGGATCAAAGTGGAGTTCAAAATTTACTTTTGAAAAAAATTAATTTATAGACATAGGCACACTTTCATAATTAATCATTATCCTTATTCCAATTTAAATTGCTGCAACCTAACCCGAGTTGCATAATTTCAACCATTGTGTGTGTCATGTTTTGACATGTTATTGAATGCTTGAAAGGAAATCCGGAGTGAATTTTTTTGACATTCCGGAGCAAAAACTATGTTTGTCACGTTTCTTCATTGCAACATTTTATTTGTAACATTTAAGAAAGTATTTATTATGTACCCAAGCAATGCGATGAACTATTACCGATCCACCAAGCTATAACTAGAAGAGTTAATATTAATATTACAAAACGTGAAAGGTAAATTTTCATGCATTGCATTCACACCAAAGATTAGTACCCACCTTCATACTTTCTTTACATCTTTCTCTACCGTAGAACCTCCACAATCGACTGCGTTTACGAATAATAATGGTAATGGAATTTTACAGAAGCTTCTTTTATTTCTGTGTAGTATATGTCCACCATGCATACGCAGCAAATGTCGACGAAATCTATTTGGAAAGTGTCAACAATGTCTAATTCCAATATGTCTGAGAAATCTATACGAAATGTATCTACAATGTACGTGCAGAAAATGTCTGCAATGTTTGTGTATAAGATGTCTACGATGTTTGTGTGGAAGATACCTCCGATGTCCGTGTACGTGCTGCTTAGAGCAACGCAACGATTGAACAATCTACCCATCCCTTCCAAAAATTGAGTCTCTACTTTTCTAGCAACATCTAATGGGTGCGGTCAACATTGACTCCCTTTACATGAATCGATCCAAATTCTCCACCTGCTCCATAATATTTTTCCAGTGCGCTTGTTAAGAGACTGAACGGCTGAACTAATCTTTAGGGACGAGAATCATAAAATTGTATAACAGCAACTGTTCTTTAGACTTTGTACCTAGACGTGAATATCGTTCATTATTTGAATGAAAGGTATTCTCAATAAATGAGAGTTCGTTTATTGTACTGTATTTATTAAATAATTCTTGGAATAAAGATATCATGGAACAATTATCTGACTTTATTAGCGGCAAATGAAAGATTCGTCGCTATTATGCTTTCATTACAAAACTGACTCGCACTTTAGGCCGCTTGTTCAATTCAAGTTCAAACAACGTTCAACTGAACGGACGTTCACCGCTGCCAAGCTCTGTACTTTGGTTTAAATAAGGCAGTGAAATGAATCAGAGCTAGAAAGGTGGTCGTGGCTTTTCCAGCTCTGATTAATTTCACTACCTTATTTAAATCGAAATTCACCGTTTGGTAGCGGTGTACCTACTTCATTTCAGTTGAACGTTGCTTGAACTTGGAATTGAACAAGCGACCTTCAGTGATGTTAAAGATTATCTCGTTGAAACCAAAGCTCGTCCAAGTCCAAATCCAAATCGGTCAATAGCGGCCATAAAAATCAGTTACCGTGCTCTGTAGCGCACTCCGTTTCCGTTGATGTCACAACTACAAAACCCACACCAAACAATAGTTACTCTTTCAAGATGCATTGACTTCACTACCACAACATGTGGATTTTCGGGCCACCAATTTTGACAATTCTGTTTGTTTACATAATCTTCAAGATGTAAATTAGCTTGTCCGAAAAGATGATTTTATGACAAAAATCGACGTCATTTTCTATTTCAGAGAAGCGATCAAGAAGTTGATGACCATTTAGCTTCAACTAGTGGGTGAAATGCAAGTTGGAAGCAACTAAGAGGTCTCTATGGAATATTCTCCTCACAGAACTGCGTTGTTCAGCCGTGTTGCTTTGTGACGAGTTCAGGTTCATGGGTTTTTAAACACGCTTTGGGCAACAGCAGCAATTTTTTCGGCTGTGCAATTTTAGCAGCACGCAGGTTCAGATTGAGGTCATTTTTTGTAACATGTGTAGCTTTTTTGAGTTTTTTTTTTGTAACTTGTACTGGGACTGGGCTTCCTCTAGTTTAGCGGGCACGGCATAGATTCAGGCTAGGCTCATTTTCTGTAATTTTAATATAGGGTGTTCCCAAATACGAGGTACATACGAAAGGAGGTAATTCTCTGCCTTATTTTATGCCTATATAACAGTTCATATAAACATAGGTCCGCAACTGCTTCGTTACCGGTCTAGTACTTTTATTTATAGCTCCTTAAGGATAATCAAATTTTAGTCAAACAGTTAGTCACAGAGAGTCACAGAGAGTCGTGGCATGCAGCTTTAATTTTTAATGGCAATGCTTGTGATGCCATTTTAAAAATTTAAATTTCATCTAACGAATTAGGGAAAAACTGTTTCTTTTTGTTCTTGATAACGGTTGCAAAAAAAAAACTATAGGAGACCAAAGAGTTTCTAAATAGAACAGAAAATTCATATTATATTTTAGAATGTACCATGCAGCGGCGGATCGCAAAAATTCATGGGAAAAAATCTCCTTGTAGATTTTTATTTTATTATTATTAGACACAACCATTTTTATTGCCCAATGATGTAAGCCAGTATGATACAGCGTAACCTATATTACAAATTTGAGCTAAATATCTCAAAAACTGTGGGAGTTATAAAGAAAAAACTTTTTTTTTTTATTTCAACACCCTGTAGATCGGTAATGGAGCGGTTGCGACCTATGTTTATATGAACTTTAAGGTATAAAATAAGTCTAAAAATTACGTATGTACCTAGTATAGGAACACCCTGCATAGCTTTTTTATTCGCATTTTTCTCAGTCCCAGTGCGAGCTATAAAAAGAGCACCGGCGGAAGAAAAAAGTTACAAAGATGTTCCAAAAAAGTGAGTCTGGTCGTTATCTGTGCCGTGTCCGCTAACAAGCGAATTTGCACTTTCTCAGACCCAGTACGCGCTAAAAAAAACGCCTCTGGTGGAAAAAGCTACGAAAAACTACAAGAAAGCTTTATTCAAGTTATTTCGCATTTTTTCCGTCTCAGTCCCAGTAGAGACACAAAAAAAGCGACCGGCGGATCAAAAACGTTACAAAATAGTTAGAAAAAAAAGAAAATACAAATAATAAACTGGGTCTGATCCTGAGCCGTTATAGAGTGCTGGGAAGCTTGACAGAGACGCACGGATATTACCTTTTGTTATCCATAAGGATGCCAGTTTAATAAATTTTCTTTAAGAAATTGGTAGCACTAGCCTACGTTAAATTAGACTTCATTTCGAAGAAAAATTCGTCTGAACTTTCGCATAGTTTCTGCAACATTTTGGGGAAAATTTTTCAATATTTTACATTGTTGCCAATATCGAAATGGCACGCTTTTCAAAAAAGAAACCAACAGATTTGTATTCCACCCACTTATGATACAATAAAAAAATACAGTGAGACAGTGGACCTATACAAGAGATGATCAAAATACCTTAACACTCCTGAAAATCCTGCCTTGGTTCGATGAACGATAGAGGAAATTTTGTATGGGAGGAAGCGCTAGAGAAATGATACCAAACTAATAGTTTTCGGTTTATTTAAAATGGACTGACAACAGTAAGCAATATTTAAATTTACAAATTCTTGATCTATTCAACTGATTGCAGTCAAATCAAAATCATTCAAACTATAAACCAATGATTAAAGTTATTAAAAGTAAAAAAAAACCAGCGAATCGAATTATAAAGTGAATTTTTCGTTAAATGATTCTAATAACGAATCAGACAATGTCGAATAACTGCAAATCATTAGGAATACGACTGCATTCTGGAGGTATTTCAGGTCAACGTTCCTCGAATAGTACAACCGAGGGGTAGTGTATACCAAACGATCCTCGGAGTTAAGTCAGAGTTAAGATAAGAATATAACTTTAATTATTAGTTTTCTACTTGTTTCCTACTAGTTTGCTAAATGAATAGATCAAGAAGGCATTGTAAATTTAAATATTCCCCACTTTTGCCACTCTCTGTTAAATAAACAGGGCGATTGGAAACTATTAGTTTGGTACAGAGCTGGGCAAAGCCCTCGACACAAGAGATGGAAACCACAAGTCTCAAGCCCTGTTAAGGAGGAGTTGAAAGCCTAAAGCCACAATTCTCTTTTAAATATTATGAGCTTTTACAATTCCCAATTCACTTGAAAATGAATTGCAATGAAAGCCACGATCCATTTTGTAAAGGATTTGAAGCTCTAAACGGGCTGGAAGTCCTTGAAAAAAGCTTCAAGTCCTTGAAGTGTGCTTTAAGCCCTTGAAAGTAGCTTGAAAGCATTTGTGAATATATTTTTTTCTCAAATATCTTGCTGCTGAGAATCAATTCAACAACAAATCGCCGCTAAAAAGATCGATTTTTTTGAGAATCGATTTAAGTCGCACATCCTTTTCAAGACCTCTCTTCGTCTGCCGTATTCCCAGCTGCAGGATGCGAGTTACGAGCTGCAACTCGTAAGAATATATACACACTTTTGTTTCAAAGAGCTTCTTCTGTCTTCCTTTATCAATGAGCTTTGGAATTGTAGATAAATGTAAACGAGTTCCAATTCCTTTTGAGGGCTGAAACCCTTTAAAAAAGGAGTTGAAGCTCTTTTTTACATCCACAATTCCAAAGCTCTTTTATGAAGGAATTCAAGCCTAAAGTCACAAGCCTTCGATTTAAAAACGACTTCAAGCCATAATTGAAATTCCTTAAAGTCTTTTTTATAAAGTCACAAGCCCTCAAGCCCTGCTCAGCTCTGATTTTGTATCATGTCTCTAGTGAGTCCTTCCATAAGAAACAAATTGATACAATAATAAATCATATCAATTACAGCAATCCGGTTTTTGAAAAACAATACCGTTTTGTGAACGACGCTACCCTAATTGTATGATAAAGATAGAGACATCGATGTTTCATTGGTTATTTACAGCTCATCAGTCTGACGTATTATCACCATCAGAGGGCTGTGCTGAACAGAAATAAAACCAACCTACATAAGTAGATTGATTTGTCGAAAACATAGCGACTTGCAAGGCAAATGTCATCCAACGACTGAAAGTATACAACTTCCAAATTGTTTTTTTCCTTTCTAGTAATACAGCTTTATGACTAGCGCCATCTTTAATTGGTTTACTGAGATTCGCAAGGTAATTGCTTTTTCGATGAACAGTCAGAAATGGCAGTAAAAAATTCGCAGATTTCTCTGATAGAATCTCTGATGACATATTGAAAGTTGTATACTTTCAGTCGTTAGATGGCATTTGCCTTGCAAGTGGCTATGTTTCCGACAAATAAATCTACTTATGTAGGTTGATTTTATTTCTGTTTGGCACACTCCTCTGGTGGTGATAATACGTCAGTCTTGTAACGCATTTATTAAAAGAATTGTTTTCTCGAGCTAAAATTCCTAGAGACCTTTTTCCGAAAAGTATTGCGTGTAAGTTCAAGAACCCTTGTTTTGGTAAAATGGGCAACACCTGAGAGGTGCAACGCCGATGAGGACGACGTGGTAGTGGTGTGACATTGAGAAGGCTCTCTCATTGATCCACGGGAGGACCGAGATCATGTAAATAAAA
This sequence comes from Malachius bipustulatus, assembly GCA_910589415.1. Classification (NCBI taxonomy): domain Eukaryota; kingdom Metazoa; phylum Arthropoda; class Insecta; order Coleoptera; family Melyridae; genus Malachius; species Malachius bipustulatus. Next base: position 32,191,144 of record OU342634.1, on the reverse strand, counting down.
AAATTTCTTAAGTTTGGATACAAGGCTTTGAAAAATAAGGACAACTATTAGAAATTTTCATAAGTTGGAAGAAAAATAAGTTAAAAAAGGCCTGAGCTGACTTTTCCTATTCAAAATTTGATATCTTTATCTATTTTTTACTCTTCACCCACACATTAGGGCTAATCACTAAAATTTCTCTCTCATGCACCCCTAGAGACTGATGAGCTGGTATTCCTCCTATACAAAATTTACTCCATCGTTCAACGAATCAAGGCATCGTTTCGGGGGTTTTATTAAGGTACTTTGATCACCTCCTGTTTAGGCCCAGGGAAAGCAGTGTCTCAACAGAATCTTACCCATATTGGTGCTTGATGACATAACTAATTCTTAACCATAAGCTTAAAATATAAATAAGGGCACTCTTTATTACTTAATTATTAAATAAAAATAACGCTCTAAAGATGATGAAATGAGTTTTGAAAGAATAAAAAAAATAATCACATGATTTAGTTGAGTAAAAAAAAAACGATTATATAATGTTATGGGGAACAGGATTAAAAGGGGACAGGGACGAATTGAGTGGGGTAAGTACGAACTTCAACTAACAGTAGTCGTAGTCTCATCAGACTCTCAACTTTTTTATTGAATATAAATGTATGAATAAATATCTGATCTGATTTTCGAGTTTATTTTGCGAATATCCAGACTCGTCTTTTAAAGGTACCGACGCCTAGTCCAGAGAATCTTCATGTAAGTTTAAAAGGATAAAAAATAAAAATTGTGAGGCTCATCCGCATAAGCTCGGGGGAGGGGGGATAGTGAAGCTTCGCTAGTGTTTTTCAATGATTTTAAATAAATTTTTCCAAGTTCAGTTTTATTTATGTTTTTAATTTGAGAAGTTGTTTTATTAAAAAAAAAACTGAAAAAAATGCGAAAAATTCTGTCCACAAAATAGTAGGTAAAGCTTTGTAAGGGAAACTAATTAAAGTTATTTATCTTTTCAATTTTCCAATATTTTATTAAAAGATTTACCTAAAAATACTTAATTGAGATCTGTACGATTGAACAATTTTTTTTCTGATTTTGTAATGAAATAAAAAGTAATAAAAGCAACTTTAAAAAATTTTGCCAAGAATTTCTAGTCCCAGTTATAATAAAAGACAATTGCTCAAAAAAATATGATCCAGTTTTTTTTTTGCGGTCCAGTCCGAATATAATTTCTAATAAAACCTTGAAAAGACTGCTGTTGTGGGTACAGTATTGGGAAATAACACTTTTTGAAAATGCATTCTGTTTCTATTTTTCATTTATCGGTTGCGTATGAAACGTGTAGCATTAATTATTGTAAAAAAGTAATGTCATAAAATCAGTGATTCTCAAATAGAATTTGATTTGAGTATTTGAGTATTTGATATGTTCGCGAGAGGATGGCGCGTCAGAGAATATTCTAAAGATAATTAATATGCAGGAAGAAAAGGAGTTTGAATGATGAGAGAAATTTATTTCGCAGTAATGTTAGCTAAATTACTTAAAAGAGTGATGTTAAAGGGTGAATATGTAAAAGGTTGACAATAACTTTCCTGAGCATGAATAAATTTGAATCAAAATACTGGAAATATCAACAAAATGAAATTAATGATGTTCCCTAAAATCAAGCGAGAACTTATACTATTTACTTACGACAGCCAATCTAACTTTCACAACTCCGTCAAAACAAATATTATCTTTCCTCCGGTTCATGTTCCTCAAACATCCCTAAATTGTGGCCACATCATCACAACGTAACAAAGAATAAAAACAACCCATATCAAAAATAATTTATTTCGTAATAAACACACATAAACGCAAAAAACAATATAATTAAGTGACAGCTTTCAGGATACTCTCGCCTAGTATCACTACAGGAGCGAGATATTTTCTGAGTCCTTTCGACTTCATTAATTTTACAGCAAGCTTATGGATTAGAGGCTCTACTAGTTCTTTGAAAGCGAACGTAAATGGCGCTAGGGGGGTGAGAATTGGTCCTATGAGACTTTTGATAGGCTTGGCCACCACGCCAAGAATAGAGCTGAGAATATTCGAAGGTGGAATAGGCGATTTCAAGATTATCTTGTAAATAAACGAAACTATTTTACCAATAATTGTTTCGCCGCCATGTTTACCTGAAAATGTCAATAGCAAATTAGGAATGTGGAATAGAAATGAATTGAACCATGTATGAAATGAAATGAAATGAAGATGTTTGAAAGACGACGAGAACAAAAATTAAATTTGAAAATGGGAAACGATCAAATAAATGGAAGTGTGACGGATGCCAAACAATTATTATCTATGGATGAAAAAAAAAACAATGAAAAAATACTAATGAAAAAAATTTAAGTGAAAAAATACATATAAAAAAGCTACTTACAGCAATTTTGTAGATTCTTGATGTGTTGTAAATATATACAGTGTAAAAACTCTATGGACAATGCGTATATACAATGCTTAAAACTGATAAAGTATATTTATATACAATTTTTTAAACAAAAATGGTAACCGGTTAGAGGCTGTGAGCATTGATAAAGTTGCCAGATTCAAGCAAAATTAAGATTAGGTCCCAGTTTTGATTCAACTAACATTTTTTCTTCTCTCGTTTCCAACTCACCAGTGTGAAGTTTTCGTTCTAAGTTATATAAAAGCTTAAATAGCGCCATATTGCTTCGAAAGCAATATCAACAGTGTTGAAGAAAGTCGAAACATAAGGTAATATTAGTTTTAGATGTTAATAAGTAGGTGTAATTTTATCTTGAAAAAAAACAATTTCATGAGAAAATTACTACTAAATCACTAAATCACTAATTACAGTCAATCTCTTATCAAAAAATTGATTTTGTGGCAATTTTAAGTAATTTTTTCATTGTTAGAGGGGAATGTAACGAGCTTGAAACAAAATGTCGCCCTCTCCCTTAAGGAATTTTTGAAAGCTCATGAAGTTTTTAATAAATTTTACGCGAATGCGTATCTAATGCGTCAAATAATTCTTCTCCGCGAGGAAAATTAAATACAAAATCTTTTTAAGATACCTACCTACCCAAAATTTTTATAGAGGAGATGGCATACTTTTTGATTCTAAGCTTGTCACATTCTCCACTAATGATTAAAAAAATAAAATAGCTTAGGTTATTTTTCCAACTAATTTTACGCATTGACTATAATACCTAATAGTCAATTTAATTTTTTTTATGTAAGTGTCAAGCGAAGCGTTATGACCCCTCAGATAAAGATAGAGAATTATTTTATTGAAGCATGGAAATTTTAGCACGCCTACCATATATTTTTACTATAAAAAAATTAATAAGCATCCTCTTAGATGAAGCGTGTGATAGTTGAAAAATTAATAGTGAAAAAGTTTATTGTAAGAACTTATTAAGTGCCCAAAACATCCAGAGTAGAACTTACTTATTTTCATAATTTAATAGCAATAAAAAAATTAAAAATAATAAATAAAATAATTAAAAAAAGCAATAATAAAAAAGAATACTAGAACCCGTAAGAGGTAGTAGTATGAGCCCTCGTCATAACCCCTCCGCTGTATTTGCACCTGGAGTAATTTTAGTTTATTTCACACCACTCCCAAACTTGGCTATCAAAGCTTAGATGCTCAAGATTGGCGTGTTTCTTGAATTTTAAGAACACCAGTACTAGCCCACAAGGCAAATAATTGCATAAGAAGGCATTTTTATTAAAGCAGGAGTAAGAAATTTTCTATCAATGGTCAACTATTTCTAGATTTTTCAAAAGAATAAAAAATATTACCAGTAAAGAAAGATTAATGTTAAAGCAAGGTGTAACATTTTTGATCAGTTTCTTTAGAGCCAAGCATACAAAAGGATGGGTGCAGAATGTAGAAGAATCATCCTCTCAAGGTAAAGACTTAAAAATGCATAGCCATTAGTCGTATAAGTTGAAGAAATTAAAGCGAAAAGTTTCAATGAAATGCTCCAGCATACCAGAATTTGAAAACCACAGGCTAAAAAAAATAACCAAAAGATACCGATCTAAAAAAACATTTCTGGAGTTCTTTTCGAATAATTTTATTTTCATTAATAATTTAGTTTACATGCAAGAATACTGTTACACTATTTCTCCGTTCTGTAATCATAAAAAGTCTGAAGGGTTGATATAGAAAGAGTCTTAAAATCAGAAAATAAGACAAAGATTACTAAGAAGAATCAGAAGAAATAAAGAATAAAAGGAAATAAATAAAATAATAAAGAAGAACACTCAAAGTAGCCATACGACTTATGTCATGCCCGTTTCCCATTTCATAATTCTGATAAAAAGTGGTTCTATTTCATTCAAAATTGGTATATCGAACAAATCCGCTATTAGTTTTGTAAATGGTAGCAGAAAGTTCAGCCTCAGTTGCAAGTGCGCAAATAACACCGTCATTATGGGGTACTTAATTAGATGGTAAATATCCAGTGGTAAATTAAGAAGACTCGGCTTCTCTTGTGTGACATTTTTACCTGCAGTAAAAAATATTATTTAAAAACATAAAAACCAAATTGTTACAATTATAACTTATATCTATCTATTAAAGAGTAAGAAGGAAAATTATAGACGTATTCTTTTAATGCGAATTTTTGAATAATTTTAATCACACTTCATAATTCTAATCATGATTCTTGTGATTGGATCAAAACTCTAATTCCGAATAGAGAGAGCAAAAGTACACATTAGATATTTAACTTTTAAGATTTCTGATTATTAAAGTTCCGAGTTGAATCAAAGGAATCGTTTGGATGATTCAGTAGAATGAGAGGATTACAGATCATGATCACAAAAGTAGCTAGATTGAGAGCTAATCAAATTTCAAAATCATGATCAGAAATAACTGTTGCGATTGCAAAATACGATCAAAAGACTACTTAGGTTTATAAGAAGTTTTACATTTTTAATGACCCACATTATAGTTTTTATTAGTCGACAAAAAAGTAAGATTTAAGTCAAAACGTATGTTGATCTCTGTGTGTTCGAAGTTGTCCTTATAACAAATATTGAGTTATGAAAATAGGCACGAAATTTTTTTTTAAAGAGCTTAGAGGTCTCAAAATTAATTTATTATAAAATCTCTATATTGCCACAAAGATTTAGAGGAATTTCTTAAAAATAACTCTTAACTGAAAACTCTCAAAAGGGTAAAACTTTCTAGTGGGACAAACCACTTTCGAGTAAATTATTTGAATCAATTCTCTGTCAAAAACATTTTAAGATATCCGCTCTTTGAACATCAAAAAGGCGTATTCTGAAACTACAAACATAAACATTGTAAGTAGTTTTCTTAAGAAAAAAAAAAACATGAAAATTCTATGAGAAGCAGCTGAAGATGTGCAGCAGTCCTCCTTATTAAATTCTAAAAGGGGCATACTAAAAATCTTGGTGGGGAAAAATATATGGATTATCTCAATTAAATTTTATGATAATTTATTAGAAAACAACTTCGATGTGTAATAAATGTTCTAGTAAATTAAATCAAAATGGTGAAAACTTTTGAAAAAGGGTAATATCATGGAAAAACTATAGTTATTTTTTAATTTTGAAAAGAACATGAAAGAACGATGTCGTCAATAATAAGAGTCGAAGAATCCACAACCACTAGTCGTATAAATTAAAGAAAATAAAGCGAAAAGATGCTCATGAATACCAGAATTGGAAAACATTACAGTGAAAAAACGAATTCCAAGAAGAATACAAAAACACTCAGGTTTGACATACCTAAAACTGAAGCAAAAATTCTGACGTAGTATTAGTAATTTATGCCTCTTTATTTAATAGAAAAATTCTAGAATTACAAAAAAAAAAAATATTGGAAGCATCCAATGCGTCAAAATGGGTAAAAATGTGTTGATTATTTCGATCAGATTTTGGAGTAATTTATCAGAAAGTAATTAAGTGTCTTTCAATCAAGTATTTATCAAAATACGTGTTTCCCTTAAAAATCTTGAATGAATCTGCTTAAATTATAAAAATAAGTATTTAAATTTCTAGAAGAGAAGCAACTTATCTATTTATCTAGGGGTCAAATAAATTTTGATCAATTTTTGTTGGTATCCCTCTTCCTTAACACACCCTTCCTTAATAAAAATATGAAATACTAAGTATCTAGTGGGTCAAACTTAATTCCGTATCAAGTATTTGTTCACTCATTGCAATTAAATTTATGATCCCTTTAATTATTTCGCTAAAACTAATGGATGTTTTTTTTTCTTACAAATGATTTTTTCATTACAATTTTAAGTTGTTGTTCCTCCCATTAAAAATTCGAGAGGGCTATGAAAAGTATCCCAAGAGTTAACAATGAAAGATTACATTGCTTACAATGGAAACTTGGTGTTAAAGATATATAATATTAACGAAATGTTTATTTTGATTTTGATACATGGTAGCTTATTACCGTGTATCTAACAGAGTGATCACTCGCGAAAGACATTTATTTTGTGCCGTCGTTGACCGCGCTGTCAAATTCGAGGTGTTTGTGGTCGTGCGGTTCCGATTTCACTTAGGATTAGTTCTGATTATTACTTTAGGTATTATTTGCTTGCAAGCGATTCAAATTCAACATGAATCGATATCTCCACTCGTGCACTGCTCCCAGAGTGTCATAGTGATTAACATGCAGTGCATGTGCATTTTCAATAAAAAAAAGTTCTACGCGATTCAGGATTCTTCCACCATTTTAATTAGTACTAAGGTTACTTAGTTTATAATAAATTAAAAATAATATTGATAATGCTACAAAAATTTATTTACTAGTTCTGGATCCTAAAGTATTTTAGCAACATCTACTTTACAGAGCCTAAATAAACAAAGTTCATCAAACTCGTATGATTGCTAAGAAAAAATGTTTTTAAATAATTGAATTCCATACATCCTTGATTACAGTGACAGCTTTGTGGAAAAGCCAATCGAAAAAACCCCTTTCCTTGGGCTTCTTATTTTTACCTGCAGTGATAAAAAGTTGATATAGTAGAGTAGATAATAAAGAAGTAAATTTTACGAAAAATGAAAGTTCAATGTAAGTTGTGGCACTGTCTGAAGTGAAAAGAGTTCGTTTTGAACATTATTTACTTCCGTAACTTTAACCTTACATAATAATAAATAATATTTGCAAAACGATTATTTTAAAGCGATGAAAATTGGAAAACCTAAACGTCATTTCTCAATGCTACAATCACAAACATTTTTCTAACGACATTTTAGGAAGGTATTTTAGACAATTAACATAAAATTATTTTTTATTTACTCAAATCAAACTCTTTATGTATACAGGATGTACTGTAAAATTATAAGTCCGTCTACATTTATGGTCGTTTTGAGGCGATTGAAGAGTTCGTGTCTCTAAAATACCGTCACAGATCACAGATATTCACGAGCGTAACGATGAGTCGAGACAACTTCCGGAACTCTTCTTATGCGCAGAATATCTTCACATACCTTAAACTAGTTGAAGAAGCTGTTTGTGAAATTCGACATTATTTTCAGCCTCCTGAATATTATCTTCCTCTAAGGTTCCCAGGAAACATATTTGGGCAACTACAACCAAGTTCTGGTCTCCGGTGTGGGGAGACCATTCCGACCATACGGCCTAATTAACGAAATAAATAATGAAAAATAATTAACGAAAAGCACCACTTCTTTATGACAAAATTTATGGTTGAAATTTTAGTGCAGATTTGGATTTGAAACAATCTTTTAAACCCCTCCTGAGGTGGCAAGTTGAGAGACAATTACTAGGAGAGGCATCGTGTGACCAGTCACTGAGATAGATCAGCAACTTGCTCTCCCAGAAATTGTGGCTCTTCGTCCAATATTAAAATGTCAAAAATGTCGTCAAATATAACTTAAAAAATTTAATTATGGAGATGCCTAAGCTACCAAAAATATGTCATGCGTGATGAGTAGGCTTCAATTATTTGATCCGAAGGTGGGATGAATTTTTGGCGATATTCCTATAAACGAAGCTTTTCAAGAATAAAAAATAAGATTCTTTTTTTTTATCAGGTTTTCGGGTATATGAGATGATTGACTTCATGCTTACACGTAGTAAAGATACCATCATTCTTTTTATCCCTTCAAATTCTTCACCATTTCAATGTAGGTGATCTAAATCTACACCGTGTAGTTTTGCTTTCAACATCCAATGAGATATTTACAAAATGATCACAGTAAAGCGATGCGAATTATTATACGGAACAGGTGGAGTTTCTTGCTAGTTCGATTTCTGGGGCGTTGGTGTGAATGAGCACCTACTAATAATTTAGAAATAAGGTATGTACCTACCTATACCTAAACTAAAACTCTTCATCTAGCTGCATAATTATTAATTACTAAAGCACTGGGAATGAGTACGTAATGTAATTACCGTATCGAGATAAATAATAAAAAGTCCCTTTTGTGCTTCAAAAATTTATTCAAGTCTGTTAAGAACATTTTTTTTTCGTGCATTATGGTGCATATAGATTGAAAAATTTCATTACATTTCGAAGTTTTATGCGTACATTGTGTAGTTTCAAATTTATCAATCCGGGAATCCAGAGAGAAGAAAATAAAACTCGTGCAGAATTTAAATGCTGGGGCTCATCATGTGCTGTTATTAATTTCTTCACGTTTGACAAGAACAAGTTTTCTTTTTTATTTTTCTAAAAATAATAATTTTTTGTAAATGGCGTTAATAAATAATGTTCTTTGAAGATTGTTAATTATTAATTAGTTTTTATGATTTTAAAATATTTTTAAATTAGGTAGAAGAAAGAAATAAGGCTCTGTGATTAACATATATAATATGCATAGTGCATTTTTCGTTATAAAACATACGTTACAAACAATAACGATATCATCGCTGGAAATTTATACCGTTGAATCAATCGATTTTCAGAACCATTTTGTAAAATTTATAATATATCAAAGTAATTAGATTATTGTCCGTTAAAAGTATAAATTAATTGTGTTCTATTAAATATGATTTATAACATAATGAACGTTGGTAGATTTTATAACGAAGAAAGAAAAATAGGGATCAAGAAGAAGAACATGCAAGCTGCTATTAGCTATGAAAGCGATTTACGACAGATCTATCGTGTAAGATAAGTGTATGCCTGGAAATTAATTATGTAAAAATGAACGAATGTCCCAATACTCAATGGACACAGACTCTCAAGGTCAAAATATGCCGATTTAAATGGAATTATCTATATCCTAATTAGAACCTTTTAAAACAATTCTGAGGTAAAAAGCGATAGGTGACACTGAAAACAGGAACACCCTTCTATGACAATGTTTATAAAAGTATGTGAGTTTATCGGTTTTAACAATAATAGTAGGCGATGAAATTTCAAAAACCCTGATTTAATCGATTTTCGATTAGTAGATGCTTATTTTGGAAAATTATTTAATAATTTACAATAATACGAAAGATATGGCAAAATAAAAAAATCTCGATTTTTTCAGTTTTTTCAAGATATTTCAGGAAAAGTTACAGATCTCTATCTTGTATGGCTTGACGGATTTGAGATGGCCACAAAATAGGGCATCTTCTCTCTAATTTAACCGACTCGTGTATCTCTTAGTGCTTACGAGATACCCATGGTGAGCTCTGAAAATAAATAAGGGACATCCTGTATCTTGCAAAGGGTGTCATTTTGAATATAGATAACTTCGGTTAAATCGACATATTTGTATCTCAGGATTCTGTGGTTGTTATCTGTTCATTTTCATTTAATATTGGGACACCCGCATACAGTCAAAAACCGCTCTATGCATTTTAAGACACGTCAGCCTACCAATTTTTCTTTAAACCGGATGCACTTTCAGAAAAAATGTGTCCTAAGCAAACTCAAAACCAGAGACACACCAAGGTTTCCCGTCGTTAATATTTACCTAACGAATCTCGCCAGTCACAAGCGTCAAAGATTTTTCTAGAATTCCAAAAAACCGACGCACCGATTGCTAATAGTGTTCAAAATTAGGAAAAGAAAAACAGTAACCCTGTCAATTATCAACCATTTTTGTAGAGAGAAATCTGAATTTCAATTGAAACTTGGAACCGGAAAAATACGAAATAAGCAACATAGGGACGCATTAAAAGTGTTCGTCTAAACAAAATTGACTTCAAGTCTACTTCCCCCAGACATTTCCAACATTTTAAAATTTTGAGTTTGACAATTTACAAAAATCGCCGAATCGCAGACTCTTAATAATTTCCTTAACAATAACCCCAAATGATATTTTGATAGGTAACTTCAAATGAAATGTCGTTATACATATTTCGATTACATATTCCAACTTTAACACCCTGTATATTTTCTCTTAATCTAACATTAAATAATGTATTCTATGATTACTCATAAGAACAACAATTCTTCTCAACAAAAGTAAACATAAAGACCTACGTTTTCCTCAAAGTTCAGCTGAAAACAACTCTGATAAGGTCCCTTGAGAGGGCAGATAAATATTGCAAGGAATGAAACGGAAGACCAAAAGAACATAAGAAGTTACTAATCGCACCAAGTTGTACGTGGAAAAATGAACGAAAATCCCAGTGGGAAAACTCCCTCTACTCATGTAAGAGCGTCGAGAAAATTCTTGAATTTCTTAAGAAATACTCCGTCGATATTACGAATCATCATTCTATATCAATAGATATCAACTAGCTAAGTAATGTTAATTAAAAGGAAGTATAATTGACTCTACAGAAAATTCTTGTATGAACCAAGCGCCATCAAGAAGGGTTATTGTACCTTTAAGGAATTTCTGGATGCTGGATTATATTTCTGGAAAAGGCGAACCTTCTCTGGAATTTAGGTAGATCTCATAAAAATATGTTGCGATATTTTTGAAAACATTCCTTCACTATAATGGAGTAAAAAATTTATCAGTTTTCTTGATATAATTTTTTATTTGTACAACAAAAAGAAAACCTTTTCTCTTAGAATCCGAAAAAAATTCTTTGGAAAATTTTAATTTTCAATAAAAAAAAATAAAAGATTCAACTGTAATAGGTATAGTTTTGAAATGTGCTCGATACTCCTGTTGTTTATTGATAGCAGCAAAATTATGAGTTCTCGATGTCACATCTCAACAAAAATTGCTATCAATTTGATTTCTTGATTTACTTTTTGAGGATTTCTGGAAATCAAAATCTAATTGTCAAGAAAATGAGTTTTTTTAGACACATTTTTTCATTAATAATTATATTTATTGTAATTTAAATTGCTGCAACCTAACTCGTGTAGAATTTCAGCACTTGTATATTATTGAATTAGAAATATTTGAAATATTTTATTCAATATTATGTTTTAAACATGGAAAAGTTAAGTCAAATTTGAATTAGGAGTGAACTTGTTTTGCATTTGGGATCAAACGTGCTTCTTGACTGCATCCTATTACTTTTTGACATTTAAGAACGTATTTATTGTGTATGAATTGAGATGAACTATTTACCGATCCACCAAGCTATACGTATATTATTTACTAGCTAAGAGTTTTAGTTTATTTGATTTTTTATTATGTGGAAAAAAAGGAAAGATTACTAATTTTAATGCATTGCATTCACACCAGACTCAAGTACCCACCTGCATGATTTCTTGACATGTTTCTGTACCGCAGTACATCCACAATCGTATCGCTTCACGAAGCATGGTAATGGTGGATCAAGTGAAATTTTTTGTTGCGTCCTCTTGGTTTCTATTGGTATTCTACAGAAGCATCTTTTACTTCTATGTAGTATTTGTCTGCGATTCCTAAACACATTGTGTCTACGATGTCTAAATCGAAGATGCCTACGATGTCTGTGCAGAAGATGTCTACGATGTTTGTGAAGAAGATATCTGCGATGTCGGTGTGCGTGCTTCCTAGTGCGATGCAACAACTGAATATATCTTCCGTGTCTCATCAAACTTCTACCGGATCGACCATAACAAGCACTTCCTATCGCCCATCTCCAATTCTTCCATATTGTCCATCTTATCTTATGTCTTGGCTTGTAGTCGCACACGAATTTGCAGAACTTTTCTTTTCCGTAACATTCTACCCATTCTTTCCAATAACTACCTCCCTTCTTTTTTAGTTTTCTAGCAACATCGAATGGCTTAATGCTGTCAACTTCATTGTCTCCGTTTTCCAGATTCGATCCGCATTCTCCACCTGCTCCGTAATATTTTCAGTGCACTAGTTAAGGGACTGCGTGGTTGGATTATCTTTTAGTGAGCATAAAATTTGTATAACAACTGTTCTTTAGTTTATGTAGTTTGAATTGAATTTGTACACGTAGCTCGTTCATTTTTGAATGAAAGGTATTCTCAATAAATGAGACCTTATTTCATATCACTGCATTTAATTAATTATTCTTGGAGAAAAGATATTATGGAAAAATTATCGGACTCTAGTAGCCGCACATGAATAATGATCTTTCAATATTAACTCCAAATTTGCATGACATTATTGAAACTATTATGTTTAAGTCCATGCTATCCTCTATAAATGCAGATAAGTCTAAAGAACAAGAGTACCAACTTTTATGCTTTCATTTCAAAACGAAAATCTTTTCCCTTAAACCTTGCACGTTACCCGTTATCAAATATACACAGTATCTTACCTGGCTTGCCAGGTTTTCCAGGCTGTCCAGGTTCCCCCGGACCCCCTCCAGGCGAACCAGGTGAGCCAGGTTCTCCAGGCTTTCCAGGTTCTCCTGGACCACCACCGGGCGATCCAGGTGTTCCAGGTTCTCCAGGCTTTCCAGGCTCTCCCGGACCACCACCGGGCGAACCAGGTGTTCCAGGTTCTCCAGGCTTTCCAGGCTCTCCCGGACCACCACCGGGCGAACCAGGTGTTCCAGGCTCTCCAGGCTTTCCAGGCTCTCCCGGACCACCACCGGGCGAACCAGGCGTTCCTGGTTCTCCAGGCTGTCCAGGCTCTCCCGGACCACCTCCGGGCGAACCAGGCGTCCCAGGTTCTCCGGGATTTCCACGCTCGCCCGGACCACCACCGGGCGAACCAGGCGTTCCAGGTTCTCCAGGCTTTCCAGGCTCTCCCGGACTACCGCCGGGCGAACCACGTGTTCCAGGTTCTCCAGGGTTTCCAGGCTCTCCCGGACTACCGCCGGGCGAACCAGGTGTTCCAGGCTCTCCAGGCTTTCCAGGTTCTCCTGGACCACCACCGGGTGAACCAGGTTGACCAGGTTGACCAGGTGGTCCGACAGGACTTTCTCCTCCTGAGCCTCCTCCGCCTGGTTGACCAGGTGTTCCTGGAGTCCCAGGTTGTCCTGCTGATCCTGGTGTTCCTGGTGTTCCCGGTTGTCCTGGTGGTCCAGCTCCTCCTGAGCCTCCCCCGCCTGGTTGACCAGGTGTTCCTGGAGTCCCAGGTTGTCCTGGTGATCCACCTCCTCCTGAGCCTCCCCCGCCTGGTTGACCAGATGATCCTGGTGTTCCTGGAATCCCAGGTGATCCTGGTATTCCTGGATTCCCAGGTTGTCCTGGTGATCCAGCTCCTCCTGAGCCTCCCCCGCCTGGTTGACCAGGTGTTCCCGGAGTCCCAGGTTGTCCTGGTGATCCATCTCCTCCTGAGCCTCCCCCGCCTGGTTGACCTGGTGATCCTGGTGTTCCTGGAATCCCAGGTTGTCCTGGTGATCCAGCTCCTCCTGAGCCTCCGCAGCCAGGTTGACCAGGTGTTCCTGGAGTCCCAGGCTGTCCTGGTAATCCATCTCCTCCTGAACCTCCCCCGCCTGGTTGACCAGGTGATCCTGGAGTCCCAGGTTGTCCTGGTGATCCATCTCCCCCTGAACCTCCCCCGCCTGGTTCACCAGGTGTTCCTGGAGTCCCAGGTTGTCCTGGTGATCCACCTCCTCCTGAGCCTCCCCCGCCTGGTTGTCCAGGTGTTCCTGGAGTCCCAGGCTGTCCTGGTGATCCATCTCCTCCTGAGCCTCCCCCGCCTGGTTGACCAGGTGTTCCTGGAGTCCCAGGTTGTCCTGGTGATCCATCTCCTCCTGAACCTCCCCCGCCTGGTTGACCAGGTGATCCTGGTGTTCCTGGTGTTCCCGGTTGTCCTGGTGATCCTGCTCCTCCTGAGCCTCCCCCGCCTGGTTGACCAGGTGTTCCTGGAGTCCCAGGTTGTCCTGGTGATCCAGCTCCTCCTGAGCCTCCATCGCCTGGTTGACCAGCTCCTCCTGAGCCTCCATCGCCTGGTTGCCCAGGTGTTCCTGGAGTCCCAGGTTGCCCTGGTGACCCAGCTCCTCCTGAGCCTCCATCTCCTGGTTGGCCAGCTCCTCCTGAGCCTCCATCGCCTGGTTGACCAGATGTTCCTGGAGTGCCAGGTTGTCCTGGTGATCCCCCTCCGCCTGATCCTCCCCCACCTGGTGTACCAGGTTGTCCGTTACCGCCAGCTCCTGGGTGATGTCTATGATGTATGTGGATGCCTAAACAAGAAAATTATTTTATCAGTTATCGATGTCAATCAATAAAATCTATTATAAAGTACGTATGTACGAATAAAAGAATTAAAATGAATCACATGAATGAATTGAATACAGACATGTATAATTATGTTAATGTCTACTTCTGAAGAATACTTTACAGTCACAACTCACGAAAAAATGAACTTTATCTGTTAAATTGGTTTAAAATAATCCTAAAGTAAGTGCATACTTACCTAGTTTTCTGAAAATACATACCAACGTGTACGTGATCTTCATTTTCCGTGTTGAGATGAATGTGGACATGACTTCTTTTTAGTCTTGCTGTCAGAAAAGAGATTTATTGGATGGATAAAATATTGGAACACAATTTAAAATTAGTAATTGGCATTTATTGAAATTAGATGAAGGCATAAATGAACTGACTGAAGTTGAAGCAGTGAGTAATCTCAATTATCCAAAACAGCTATGGGAAGACAAAATTAGTTACTATAATAGGTACATTTAAATTACTATTAAATTTTAACGATTCTAATTCGCTTTTCGTGACTATATCTTTTCAATGTAAAGGTGCCTATCCACCTTTAAGTAATAAATAAGCAATATAGAGCAATTTTTTTGTCTATGTATGTTGCCAAAAGTTCCATTATATAGATACATAAAGGAACATAGATGAACATTTCATCTCCACCAGAGCAACAAGAAAAGCAAAAATGAGTAGTAACTGATTAATCATTATTCCAGGTAAATCCCGACCCCTGTTTCCTGAACAATCCACTGCTGAAATAAAAAGTTCCAACTACAATTTGTTGACGCGTTTTCCTATTTTTCCTTTGATATTACCGCTTCGAACGCAAAAAGCTGCAACACGCAACACGGAGCAACTTCTTGTAGCAACATCACGGAACATTGAGCAACTTACTGGAACATTTGTACCTAAACTTTTTCCTAAATATGAAACAGAAACATAAATGTTCCTATTTTTTGCTTTGGTGGATACGTGTGTTTATACACCTGCGAAGATATCAGACTTTAACTTCATTATCATTTTAAATGGATACTCGTTCTTTCAGCTCCAGTAATAATTACTCGGATACTACAAACGTTATTACTAAATATACAAACATCTAATCTAAATCACGAAACCTGAGACCGCCAAGAAAATTCTAAGGAGAGTCTGAACGCAGTATAGAAGTTAAGCTCGGTCACGAATTAGTCACCTCAAAGACGAGAGTAATGATAGCCTAGAAGCAGAATAACAAGGGAGTAATCGAGATTGATTTCTTTGTAGTGGTGAGAGATTACATGCATAATGAGGACTTGGAAGGGAAGCCGAATTTTAGACGTGAATTGATAATTATTATACCAAATTTGCTTCAAGAAGCTCCCAGTACTGATTGGATGCCACAAGGAGAAAATCTTTACCGAGAACGGATCAAATTTTCCCTACACATGGGTCATTGTTAAATACTTTATTAGAGAAAAATTTATAGAAATAAAACATGCTGTGATAAAAAAAAACCAGAGAAAAATCCTCACTGAACACATTTTTAATGATCAGTTATTATAATTATTATTTTTAAACTTGATTGGGGTTTATCGATTAATTTTTTTTACAGAAACGGTAGCTATGAATATTGGAGTACCACAAGAGTCACTTCTATCACTTATTATTCTGCTTCTGTCTGAGAGCTGTTAAGAAAATTTTGTATTCATTTCGTAACGATATAGGTATTAAACGATCAATTTTAATTAAATATTTAGGATTCTTAGTTAGAGGGTTTTTATAATACCTGAATCATTGAAGTAATTCTGACTGTATCTTGATTCTGTCTCACCCGCGTAAAGTTTTAATTTTTTTTTAAATTATAATTTATTTCTTTCATTCAAACAATTATTTAAAAGAAATGTTTAGAAAAGAAAGATTTAAATAAAAATAAAACTATAAAGAAAATTAAATAAAAATAGAAGATTCAGATTGAAGATGTGTCTTCGCTCTGTTCTTCCATCTTATCCAATATTTTGTGAGAAGTAAGAAAGTAAGGTAATATTTACCTGGATGCTATGGAAATGGGTGCTTTTTATGATGATCATCTTGGGTGACTATGAGAAGATTAAGCTTTGATTATGGTGTGAAAATAAAACTTGCTCACACGATGGGTATAATTTTCTTTAATGAGGCGCTAGAATGAAAAAATTCAAGTGAATGCTGAAGAATCATCGTTTCACCCAAAATGCACTTTTACACAAAATCATAACACTTCACTGCTAATTCACTTATTGATATTATTAACATCTAGAAACCTATTTTGTTTAAACTCGGAACAAATTTGGTAAATTTTCGGTTAAAAGTGCTTTTTTAGAGATGATGTATCAATTTTATGAGCGAATGATGAGCAAAGAATGATGACTATTTTCTGAGCTTATACCTAAATTGGTTTTGCACTACCGTTTTTCTGCCTTGGCAGATATGTCATCTTTATATTATGTCATCAAATAGAGTAGTTCTTACACAGAGCAATAAAACTGTTAAACTAAATATTAACTTTGAAATTCTGTTTAACTTTAAAATTGAGTTTCGAAGATGATTTATATTTCTGGATAAATTTTCTTATTATACAGGATGAGTCATGAGGACCCTTCCTTACAAACTTCTACCTTATGTAGAGTCCCTTATGAGGAATATCATGTTACCCTTAAAAAGAGGAAATTCCCCTTCTCTGTTAATATATGTATAGGCTGATTTGTAATTTTTTTTAAATATTCGTTAACAGAAAAGGGGAGTTGAAACTTTTGAGGATCACATGATATTCCCCTTAAGGGACTCTACATATTGTAAAAGATTGTACCTAAAGTTCCTCATGAATCACCGTGTAATAATAAATAATTTAATAATAAAAATAAATAAACATAGAAAATTAGATTGGAACTTATGTTTTTTAACTTTTCAAATACAATCTTTTTTTTTCTTATGTGCAGAAAAGGTAGATGTTTCTTCTTTGGAAAGCAGCGAAAAAATTCATATCAAAGACGAAAATTTTGTCTGGAAACTCTTAAAATATTTGTTACGTCAATGGTAATTTTTTTCAGTATTTAAAAAAAGGGTGTTTATCTATAGTAAGTGTTACAACGGTTGAATTTTACAAAAATGATTTTGAACAAAAGAAATCAACTAATTGAGAATTAATGTTCGGATCAAAACCAATTTTTGAACTGAAAATCCTCGACCAGATAAAAACTGAAATCGTTTTTTTTTATTGAATATACGACGAGCAGCTTGTTCGTAGAAATGGTCCAATGGTTTATGAAAGAAATGGGAGGTGATAAAATTTGCTATAATTCTTCTTTTTTTATCTTAATGGTCGCAATGATATATTTAGCATGAGAGAAAGTTACGAGGCAAATAATAATACAAATCGCACTGGAGAATAAATTTTAATTTAATATCCAATTATCATTTTATGATCTCTTAGGTATTGATCTGAACTATCTATAAATGGGCGTCCCATAAATCCTCCAACGCTATTGTTAATTATTTTCTTTTTTAGAATGAAATGATAAGCGAATTTCTAATGCTTAACGATTAGAGCTCATCGAGCATATGATAGCCTTACTTATTCTAGGTTATTTAGGTTATAATATCTCAAGTTTTACGATTACTATAATAATTAAATTCTAATAAAATTGAATTACTCCGAAACTGACATAAAGTCTGTTTAATGTAATTGAGGGTTGTTTTCGTATCAAGAGTTAATCGGACGATTAGGTAAAATAATATTTCCTCGAATATTTTTTTATCTCCTCGAGAAATTTTTTTATTGTCTAAGCTCTATCCTAGTCTAATTTACCACCATTTTAATGTCAAATACGCTAAAAGCGTATTTGGTAGAGTTATGGGACTCTTAATTTAAGGAGAGACTTCTTTAATTGATTTTAAATAATAGCTAGCGTCGCCTGGTCGTATAAATGTTATTTCAATTACTGAGTTCTGATTTTAAATAACTCCCACCCTCATCTCCCTAGTACCGTAAATATGAGCGTCTAGTTTGTTATTTCTTTATATTGAGTACGTCGTGTCATATTATTTGTTTTCAAGGTAAAATAATAATTATCTGAAAGAGGATAGACGAGAATCTCGATTATCCGTCTTAATTATAAACATCACAGGGGATAATTATTGGTAAAGGACAAAAATTGATAAAGAGATAAAATGAACCTTGCACTGCTCCTTATTGTTAGCAGTACATTTGTAGCATTTCATTTAAAGGGGTGAAACATGCCCAAAATATTTACTTGAAACTTCTACTACTTCGATTAGCAACTTTATTGCATCATCGTGAATGTTAACAAAATTGGAGTTTTACAAAAATTTAAAAATCCTTATTTTTCTGAATGTTCTCGATATCACAAGTTTTATAGCATACCTACAAGGTGAGTCATGAAGGAATTTCACAAACTTACTATATGTAGAGTCCCTTAAGGGGAATATCATATGACCCTTAAAAAGTGTCAACTTCCCTTCTTTGTTAATATATTGGTGATTTGTGAATTTTGAAATTTTTTTATTAGGATTTAATATCAAAACGGATCACTAGAATATTTTGACTTTTTTATGCGACTGTACACTGTTTCAATTGAATTGTTTCACAAATTCAAGGACCGGCTTAAGAAAAATTTATCGGGAGAGTTGTTACTAAGAAGTTAACCCTGTAAGCGATTTTTCAAAAAGTAATTATTGTTTTTCAAAGTACACAAAAAGACAAAGAAAAATAAAATTTATGTTTCCAACCCTTATTTTGTAGAATCTCATAGAATCATACAATCTCAAATAACAAAAATCATCCATCAGTACAAAGAAAAATGTATGAATTTTTTGTCACACTTTCAAAACAAGCTTTTCAAAACTGAAAAGCTACCTTAATTTATCACAGATTATTGTCATAATTTAAAATGAACAAAATGAACGTTATAAATTGCAGATATTTTAAGTAAAATAAGTCCAGCCCAAGACACGTTGCTTTAATTACATCGTTGCTGTCATTTTGTGGTATTTCCAGGACCGGGCTAAATTATTTTCCAATCTTTATTTTTTAAACAAAAGTTCGCCCTGCAATTTTTTGTAGACTGAACGAAAAATTCTCAATTAAATTAAACAGATGGCCACAAAAAATATTAAAAATGTTTTATTACGTTAAGACTTCATGTCAGTTAATTATTTTCTTATTGTGGACTTACTTTTTCAAGTTGTTCGTTATTGTTATTCGTTACAATTTATTTATGGTTCACCGATGTAAAATTTTAACATGATAAAACATTTCTAATAAATTTTCATGAACTTTTCTAAAGTTGAAAAGTAATTCAACCCGGCTCTAAAAACAACTCAATGTACGATGTAGTTAAAGCAATGTTAGCAAACTTAAATACAATTCCTTATAATTTCTAACGCTTTTCTTAAGTAAAATTACTTATGTGATACGACATGGTGCATGGGCTTTTCAGTTTTGGTCAGATTCAATCGTTAATAAAAAATGCCACGAAAATGGGACAAAAATTCTACATAAACAGTTTTCTTTGTTCGTTTGTGCACTTTGAAAAACAATAATTATATTTTTTTAATCGCATACAGGGTGAACTTCTTATTACGAACTCTCCCAATAAATATTTCTTAAGCCGGTCCTGGAATTTCTAAGTTTAAAGAACGCCGATCGAATGATAGATAGCTGTGTACAGTTGTACTAAAAAAATAAAACATTATCCGTGTAAATATTATAGCCAAATAATATTTTTAAAAATTCACAAATCTCTGTACGTATATTAACAGAGAAGAGGAGTTGATACTTTTTAAGGGTCACATTAATTCTACATAGGTATGGTAGAAGTTTGTAAAGTTTCTCATGATTCACCCTGTATAGAACGACAAGTTTTTTTTTTAATGGTGATATAAATTTGTGAATGTTTCGTATATTTCGTATTATGATTTGAGCAGTGATTAAATTATGGTTACTTTATCGATTTTGGGAACGGTTTATCATATAATTCACCCCTTATGAGAAGAATGATACAATAAATATATTATTTTCTAAAATATTGGAACTCTTTGTCGTCTTGTGGCTTATAATTGGAGCGAAAAATTTCGACCTAACTCTTAATTTTACATACCCGCTTGGATTCAATATTTTAGGAAGTATCAAAATCAAACTACAGAAACCGTGAAAATTTCAGATTGTGTAGGTACTAAGTACCAGGATTGTGGATGGCTTAATTTACTAACAGAAGTATAAAACCCCTTTATTAATTCAAAACTAAGAAATTTTTATAGGATATTTTAGTAAATTTTTAAGAGAGACAGCTTAAATTAATAATTAGGAAACGAAAAATTTCTCTTCTTAAAATAATTTCAATCAACTCTGATTCATAGTAAACCAAAAAAATTTAAGTAAAATGAAGGAATTTTATAAACGTGATATATGCCCGTATATTCACAAAGCTTTACACATGAGCAATAGTCGCTTGAAATATTTTTTTTAGTGAAACTTGGAAACGAAATCTGCTTGGAGTTTTTCAATTCCCGAAGAAATAGCAAAAGATTGTAAAATTAAACACTCTTTCAAAGACGATACCTATTATAGTCAATGGTGTCAAAGAATAATTACATTATAATATGTATTAATTTAGATAGAGTGTCTTGAAAATCCAAAAACAGTAACATCAGCTCATGTTATACAGAGTAATCCTGAAATGGCGGTCACGGATTAATTGAGGATTCTAAGTTCATTTACTTTTTACTCCAGCGTATGGCTTTCTTAAGAAGATATGACCACTTTTGTGAAAAAAAGTCTACATTACACTTTTTTAGGCAGAAAAATAGTGTGTAGGTCTATAAATACCCTGTAAGATGTTACCATGGAACATTGGACTTTGAATGCCTGTAATCCCGAACAAGATAATAAAAAAAAAAACAAACACTATCGTAATAGTTATGTGAAATCAAATGTTTTTCCAGTGGCAGTTGTTTAAATTTGACTACCCTGTTGATTTAAATTCTTGAAATCGGAAAAGGCAACCTTATGTAACGAAGACGAGGAAACAATAATTTTTGTTGTGATTTTACAGTATTTCTGAACATCCTCTACAGCACCCTCTATACCATAACCGCCATTTTGGGATCACCCTGTATACATAGAAATACTGTTTTCAAAATTATTCATGAGATTGAAAATAAAACAATTTTACTGTTTTTTTTTTCTAAAATTTTCCACCAAAATTCTGTGAATATAATTTTTCGGGGTAAAAGCGTGGCTAATTAATCAAAGTGTATAAAATTCGTTCTAGTTGAAATTTTTCGTATCCTTTCCTCTACTTACGTTCACTGTACGTTCCATTAATTTTTTTTTACATACCTAGAAGTCCTGTAAAAAAAGAAAATTCACTAAATTATTGTGTAATTTTAATTGCGATGGGTTTTACACTTGATGTAGAGACTATGAGGAAAAATGACAGGACGAGTGAGGAAAAAGCTTACAGATACGGAACAATTGAAAAATATAAATAATTGTATTAGTCTAATTTATTATAAGTAAGTATAGTTACTAATATAGAGTTGTGTCGAGTGAAAACATGGACTAAAATTTTTATTTCAACTAATTTTTTCGAGACTTTCTTAAAATTAATTCATCTATTGCTTGTGATGTAAAGAATCCAGTAAATATTTCCATCGTATCCAGGATATAATATTGTTTCTCCTTTCCTAATACTAATAACAGTTAAGGGTTAAAAATGGTACAGCTACTGCAGGAAATACAAATTTTATTTCATCGTTTGTAATATGATCCAAGCGACGATGATGTGGTAAGGTTGTATTAAATCAATAATTGACCGATTCGTGTGAGCATAATAAGACAACTTTTATAGACAAACCGATTTATTTATAGAATCTCTGACATATTAACTTGTATAATTACAATTTATATTGAATAAACGAATTTATTCCTTAATTATCCATTTTTTGATTGCCAAAATGAAAGGTTCAAGTTGCTTGACAAGAGGTATGGCGCTTAAGTCGGCTGTTATGGATGTTAGGGGAACGAGGATGGCCTTTAGTTCTTTTTTTAACGCGGACACAAATACCTTGGCAGGTATTTTAATTAAGTTCCACAGAGCCTTGGGTAAGTCTGATAGACTTGGTTTCCTTACAACGACGCCTCCGCCTCCGCCAGCGCCTCCTAGAGGGTATAAATGTGGAAAAATTAGGAAATAAAATTTTGACTTATTATATGATATGATGAAATGATATAATTACCATCAACCCCTACTATGAGGTCACAGTGTCGCCAACTTTTGATAGATAACAAAGTCCTGGATTAACCATTAACAAGCACTTTGTCGGTATCGATACTCCGTCTCACATTTCATTGATAAATCTGCGCGAGTCGCGTTTTTTAAGGCCCGGTTACGGTTGGCTTAAAAAATAATCCGAAAAGATCGGATTGCAGGTTTGCTTACTTGTCAGTAATAGTGCGTCAGTGAAATTACTTAATTTTATTAACTCTTAGCTTTGTACATTTTTTTAACTATTTCGAAAAGAAGATAAATGTAGAAAAGTGAGTTAAGTTTTTAAATGTTATTTTGTTAGTGGGAGTATTAAAATTTATTAATGACAATGCTTGAACTTAAGAGTCACCTTTTTACTGAGTTAACTGTTGAGTTGGCAACACTGCGTTGAAGATGCCTGAAAATGAGGAGGTATACACAGCGATTCAAAAAGATTTAATTTTTTAACTAAACGAGGGATGTATTTGTGTCTTTGATGTTAAAACAATAATAATTGTCGCATGTTAAATGAAATTATTGATACCCGCTTAAAAAATTTAAGCGTATTAATCAAATAATACATTAGTTTTTGCGGCGGTAATTTGACTATTTTCTTTAGGGGTATGTTTTGTCGCTTAACATTATTAAATTTTTTCACCAAAATTGCATGTTTTTGAAAAACGTTTTACGGTAAATAATTTTATGAAAGCTTGTTAAGAAAAATAATAAGAAAGTCCAACTTAACATTTAAATCAAAACTTTTGCGTTGAAAATAATATTTCGAGATTTTGATGCCATCACTATTTTTGAAAAAATCGATAAATTTTTTTTAGCACTCTTGTAATGCGATAAATGATCTGAGCTAAATTTTTCATTAGAACCTCCCAATAAATTATGCACCCCAAGTGACTTTGGGCCTTCAAGGCTCTTTTCGATAATCTTATTTGCCGCGATTACCCCAATGGATCGCGTGTTATATTTTTCAATAAACGTTCGAAAATGAACCAGAAAAATAAGCGAAGACCGAACCAGGAACATCGCTGCTCCCTGAAGTACCCCCCCTCTTTATTGCAGCTTTCCAAAATGGGGATTGAAAAGGGTACCTCTAGGATCCATATTTCAGTTTATCAAAAATTATTTTGAATTGGCCATTGAGGGAAAGAAATGAGCGATATAAAATGAGGAGTAAAATCAAGAGAACCTAAACATAAAAGTGTCAGACAGAGATGAATTTTGTCACATCTACATTTCAACTCAAATTCTCATTTTTTTTGTGTTGCTGTTTGAAAAAGAGATAAAGACGGTGTAATAAACAACTGAGGGTGAAATAAATAAGTTAAAGAGGGAGGTTGAGATAAGAAACATCATCTATAAAACAAAAAAAAACCTTATTACGAAGGGTGTCGGGGTAAACTTTAGCATCTACCTATATTTTTCAACTTATTTTCGTTCCAAACAAGCAGCTAGGGAACAAATTAGATAACTAAGATAAGAGTTGAGAGAGGCCAGAAGTCAGCGGCACTACAAGAAAAAGAAATGGATACCCTCATTAGATCCCTTATGGTCCTTATTAAAGGGTCGTGAATATTTGAGTAGTAACTCCAACATGGCTTGAAAAAGACGAAAAGGGGCGTTGATGGTCTAGTTGCTTGGAATACCTATTACTAACTACTATGTGAACATTAGCTACAAAATCTAAGGGGATTTCTACTATTAAAAAAAAGCGTTTAGGTAAGATATGAAGAAGTGAAAATATTTGGTGAGCACAAAAGCTTTAGAAATTCTTGTCGAAATAGTCGAAACTTCAGAGACGTTGACACCAAAAAAGGAGCAGTAAAATTATTTTTTAATGGTCTCGTTTGGATCTAGAAAATAGAGAGTACCTATACTTGACTGACCGTCTATCTCTCATAAGAACAGTCGTCATAAGAAAAGAAAGAAATTTTTGAGACAGTCGTATTTATTCTGACGTATCATGATACTATTACGGCTGACGTCTTCAATAATGATAATCAAGCTTCTTGGACTATGGATATTCTCTCTGGCAATAATTGTATCAGAAGATCTAATTTTTGCTCAAAATAAATAAAAATTAAAAAAGAAAACTCTAAAATTGCTAAATTCCCAGCCTTAATACGAGATGAACGGGTGTTACAGAGATACTTTAAATTTATTTTTCAATTTCTATAACAATTCAAACTTACAATAATGAACGATTACATCCCTTAATAAATAAATCAAATTACATCTTTTTGGATCGCTCTGTATAATATAATGCGTGTTCTTTATTCCCGTATAGTGTGTACTAAAGCATGATATTATGAAATGTTAATAAATAATTTTCTAAATGGATAAAATGAGTATGTAAGGTTAGTTCCAAGCAGCGGTGAAAACGAATTCAAGCACAAGTAATGGGGATGATTATACTACCGCGCTGACATTTTGCTTTGTCGACATTTTATCGACAAATTTTTTTTCAAAGGAAAATTATTTTTATGTTATTTTTTACATGTCTGTGAAAATAATGAGAACATCAATGGTTTTTAAACGTCAAGTAGTGCCAACTTTTATAAATATTCTAAAGGGATGTTGAACTTAAAATTCTTGGTGTAGTTTTAGTAGCGAAGAGGCAAAAATATGGGAAACGATTTAAAAAATGAACGTTCGGAACAATTCGAGAAATCTATTATTTATGTATGCATAAGATTTGGGGAAAAAGTGTCTAGAAAAAGTGTCTAGTGACTTAATTTTGAATGATAGCAGAGTTGGATTCATCAACAATATCTTCGAAAAAGCATTTGTACTTTTTAATCGCAAACTCTGAAAGTGTCATTGTTAAAGTAGGTATGATTTGATTATTTTTATTGAACCTTGCTTCTTAATTGTTAAATGTTCTTCTTCTTTATCGAGAACCTAAAACCCAAAACGAAGAAGAACATTTAACAATTGAAGTAGGTATGAATAGGTATATTGAATGATTTAGAGGAGGATACGGAATTTTGGCTCGTGGAGATGACCAACTTAGATGATCATCTTATTCTTGGTGAGAAATTTCTAGAAACTTGATATCTTAAGAACAGGGCCCGTTTATACCGATCTCTCTTAGGAATTAAATTCAGTTTTTTTTCATGGAACTTTTGGCTTCTTTAAGAACCTGCACTGAAACATCCGCACAAATCTACATGCAGAATTTGAGAATTCTATAAAGATCGGATATAAGCTTTCTGTCTAAATAGTCAAAAATAAATTACCTAATAGTCCTTTCAGGGAAATAAAATCTTCGAAATATTCAATACTGTCAAATTATAAATCGACTGTATGGTGTGGTAATAAAATTGAAACAGAAGTGAACAGAATATTTTATGTGAGGTCATAAATTTTCTAGCAAAAAAAAAGATGGTGTGTAATATTTTGTGCAGTAAGAATGGACAAACTCATTTATTCGCCCAGCATAGTGTCACACACGCTCTTCAAAGAATAGAAGATGCGTTGAAGGAAAAGATGCGTTATTAGTTAGTATGAAAGAGTAAGAACACACACAAACTTGTCTTGGTTTACCTTTTATTTTTGGATCCGTTTGACTATATTATGTTTGTCAAGAGAAATTATCAGCTCTCATTTTGTGTGCTGTCAACATCATATGTTATGTTTCTCCCACTTGTCACTTGCTACCCTAATCGTGTTTTTTTTTCTTACCTGTACATTATTGGTTAGGTAGGTAGGTACTGTTTGACAAATTCACTCTGTATTAGATTGATAAGCCAAAGCTTATCATGCCAATCATGCGCTATGGTTGTTAACTATTATATTCATAGCTCTGCGCAGTCTCGTTATGAACTGGTCAAACTGATTATTTCAGCGGGAACAAGCAGACGTTCAACTAGATGATTCTACTCACAAGTGATACAATTACCATTTTTAACACCTTTTCTACTGTATCGATTTATCTACATTATGCAATTATCTAACTAAGAAACTGTGAGTTTCTAACTACAAAAGAAAGCATAATATATACACGCGGAGGCAATGATAAGTCAAAAAATATGCTACAAAAGAGGGAATGATCAGAAGCAAAACTTCCACTGAATCCAGGGCTTCGTTTATTTGCATTTTTTTATTGAATCATGTAAAAACATAAGTCAGATGTTCATGCCAGCTGGATAATAATAGGAGAGCTGCTTCGATATATTCATGTTTATATATTTTTATTGTATTATTTTAAAATTTTTGCTTATTTTGTTAATTTTCAAATCACTTACCGGCACTACTATCCCCAGATGGAGCAACTGCCGATCCCTGCGCATCTGAAACAAAGAATCAATCGATCAATTAAAGAACAACAGAATCAATTAGTTTACGCTTAAAAATCAGACAGAGTGAAGTAAAAGAGTCAAGAATTCGGAGTACAAAACAACATTGTTATGACGTACAGTATGTAAATTTTGTCCTGTTACTTCTAGATCAGATTCTTAACAGAAGTGTAAATCGTGTGACATATGGGCAGGAAATCCTTGGGTATAGATTTTTGAAGAAAATTTAAGAAAAAATAAAATTTTCGAGCAGCATTATGAAAAAATATTAGAAACAGTTCAGAATCTGATATAATTTACATACTTATAAGATCCGTCGATATTTCTAATATTAATCGAATTGATGATGATTATTTAAGGAAAAAAGATCTAAAACCATCTTTATGATCAAATATTAGATTTAAGTAAATTTTTCAGAAAGTGGCAACACCGCCTCAATATTTGTCATCATTTGACGTAAATCTCAATTTTTCTTGCCTGTATAAAAATACTTGATGGAAAAATTGTTAACTTCTAGGTCGACTTTAACATTTGCGAGATATTGCGACAAAAATTTGAATTAACGTTAAAAGAAAAATTGTTTGATTTCTGGATCGATTTTTTTTTGTGGGAGATATTCCTCTCTTTTTAGAGTTCGCGCTTCTATCGACAATCTCCTGGTCATAATGCTTTGGTAATTGTTGTCTATTCTTCTTTTAAAAATTGCAAAATAATTTATATTAATTTTTAGATTTTTGGTAGAGATGATTCACTCCGTTTGCGTTCAAGCTAAAGTTCCTAGTGAAATAAAATAATTGTAACGCGTAATACATTCGTAATGTATTTTTTTGCTGTGTTGGCATTTCTTTTACAACCTCGATTTTGCTTATCGGTATAGGTATGAATATGATGGGAAGGGGTTACACCCTAAGTGAATAGACCACCAAGAGTCCTGTTTGACATTCTCCCACCATGGAGCAGTTACTACTCAAACCACCCCGATTTTTTCATAACGGTCTGAGGTTTTTTCATTAGAGGTGTCGTCTTGGTGTTGCCTCCCAGTACAAAACCTTTTTGGAATCATTCCCGAATAGTCTCGATTAGATATTTTGTCAAATCAAGTAGAGATTCCAGTCCACAAAAGTTTTTCCTGGTACCAAACTTTGCATATTGTTCTGTCAGCACGTTGCCTGGTATTCCTGAATGTCCACAGTCCGTATTATTATGATCTGCATCGTTTTCTTGTCATCCAGTTAGTCCAGTGCTTCGGTATATTCCTGGATCTAATCCTGTATGAGCGCAGCTTTTTCGCTGTAGTGACTATCCGAACAAAAATTATCTGCTGCATGGCCTGTCTTCTTTGACCTTCCTCAATTTTGTATACCACTTAAATTAAAAGGGAAAAGGGTCCACTTTCTGAATCAGGGATGATTATTATGAGAGAAATTTTTATCGATAACCTTTAGATAGGTGTAATAATATCTGTCAGACCAAATTTTGCTAAGTTCGTGTTTTTTTTATGTGTTATGTTTTTGATTTTACAATTTTTCTTTTTGTTCAGTACAATTTTTTTAACATTTGTGTGTATTCTATACCCTGAGACTTGAAAATATTATTATGAGGGATTTCACCCTATTTAGTTTTTGTTAATATCTTTGTGATTTTTTTATTATTTATTAACACATTCCCTGCCAAGCTAAAATCATAAAAATGTCACTACAGGCCATGACTGGCAGGTTATCAATCATGAAAATTTATTTTGAAATGTGTTTACTTTTTTGGAATCTGATTATCCACTTCTAAGTTATTTTCAAAAATGCCTAGCGGACACCGGTGTCCTCTACGGCGCTCAGAAATATTTTACGCCTTCAGGAATCGTATACGCCACAGTGGACACAAAATATTTCTCTACCACGCCAGAGCGGTCACGGCTCAGCGGACACGCTTGTTCTGGCGGACACTGCATATTGTAAAGGATGTTATCAAAAGAAAAGAAAAATGAAATAACTAAAAACAAAGTCAGAAAAGTGTCCAATGCAACCTAGGTTTTGCATGGATTGTTTTAAATATTACCACGAGATTGTGTAGGCTTATAACTTACAGCCAATATTATAAACGCTCATTAGGCTAACGGGCAGATTGCTAACGGGCAGATTTCTGTGCTCGTTTTTGAAGTCAATATCGACGTCAAATTACTTTTATTAACATTTTTGTAATTACTTTCATGTCAAGAATAGATCAAAATAAAAAATTTCCCCTTAGACTCGATACCTTCTTCAGAAATGGTCACAGAAATCTGCCTGTTAACTTAATGAGTCTTTATAATACCCGCTGTTAATGTATTAAGTTTGAATTTATTGATTATTTTATATTTTTTCGTTGTCAATCATAATAATGCTATGAAAAAAGTACCAAACTACCCATCTAAGGAACTATTTGAAAATTTGAATAAGTGATGTAGGCAGTAAACTATATTATCATTATTACGTGTTCGCCACGGCGGGTAGATTCCAGTGTTAGTTATCACCTACGCTCAGCGCCAAAGCGGACATCTGTGTAGCGGACACACGTATAAAATCTAATGGGAGGGGGAATTCAGAAACCATAGGTGGCGAGAGATGCGTGCATGCCACAGCGGACACGTTCTCATTGCTTGTAATTTGAGCATTTGCTGTTATGTTATAATATCAAAAAGCATCGGGCGGACATCGATGTCCTCTCTGGCGTAGTACGGCCTTATAACAGCGGACACCGGTGTCCGCGATGGCAGCGAATTTGTTAAAGATGTTGTTTCAAGAAAATCGAATTTTATCATTCATTTGTATTGCTTTTGTGATTATTGGGAGTTTAGTAAATTTTCTCTTACGGAAATGTATTACACTTTTGTTTAGCTTTTCGAAACTACCCAATTTTTCTTACTTCAACCAAAACTCAAGTGAAATTCGAAGTAATTTATAAGCAGAATTGACTATTATGAGAAATTTTTTGATCCGTTTGACTATTGTAACAGTGAGTGCCATAAAATGGAAAGTTTTGTCTTGAAAAAAAAAAACACTCTCAATATCTAAATAAGACTTTGTACGAGAGTTTCGTCTTTAGCAACTGCTATTAATTTGATTCGTCATGTTACCTTCTTAAGAATTTTGGACCAGAAAACAAGCCAAGCTATAGAGAAAGGTGGTGGATTTTAGGATCGAAGTGTTTGAAGTGAACTTTGCCCTGTTGTTGACTTCGGATGTTGACTCTAGAAAATATCAACGAAACTGTTGCCTTGAGAATTTTGAACGATATCATCACTAGTTTTGTATAACAGAAGAGCCGTTTGAGTCAATGTATTTTGAGAATTTTTTTGTAACGTTTGGAGGAATTTTTGAGAAAACCATAACTTAAATAAAAATTCGAATTGGGAAAAAACTGCTATTATAAAAAGTGGTCAAATTGGCCAGATATAACTTTTTATCAGAAAGGCTATTTTACGACTTTCTCGTGGTTCTAAAAAATATAAACCCTGCTTTCTCAGACTCAGAACTTGCTTACAACAAATTTCCCAAATGAAGTCAAAGAAATTTGAGTTACTTGGTGCAGCGTTAGCTTTCCAATGAAACCAATTATTTAACTATGGAAATAATTATTGACAAAATATTATTTGTTCAACTGGACAGAAAACGTAGATTGAATGGCTTATAGGCACTCTCGAATTTTCAAATTTTTTAAAAAAATCAAAAAATTAAAAAAATGAAAAGAAAAAGAATATTAGCGCTCATTTTCCGAGAATCTTTGATTTTAGATATTTAGGAGTCTTTCACTATTGGTAATAAACTAATAATAATGGTGTAATTAGGTAGTTAATTATTGTAAGACGTAGTTTCTCGAAATGACCGAACAACTGGCTGGTTTCGGTTTAAAACATAAATTTAAGTAAGGTAACCTTACAGGTGGGCTTTCCGCGAACCGTACACTCGTCTGTTCGCTTTGTTCGCTTCGTGGCCCTTTAGCCAATTAGTAAGCGCTGATGTCATATTCGAACTATCCTATGCTAATTTTTAGGCGTCCTTTCTGTACGCTTCTTCCACGTGGTCCTTCTGACTTCCTAAATCATCACTTTTATTGCACGTGATGCACTCATCAAGGTGTGCTCCTTGGTGAAAGGTCTGTGAATTTATATCTGATACTTTTAGAGAAAAGATCGCTAATAAGAATTTTAACTCGAGAAAAAAAAATTTAATTGATGTAAATAAGAATAAACTTTATAAATGCGTTACAGTCGCATGAAAGAAAATAATTAATTATGTAGGTAGGTATGTTTAAAAATTCGCTGTATTGAAGCTAGTTTTTGATAATTTTGACATATATCTATGGAATGAAACTTTAATCACTACTGTGTATTTTTCGATTTCAAATTTGAATAAAAAATGTTTTGTAAAAAAGTTTGATCCTAGAAGAGGAATAAAATAATATAACGATGTCAAAAAGGAAATCTACTTGCACTAGATTTTCGAAAATTATTCAAAAATGTATCTTAAAAAAAAAAAATAAAAATGTAGGTATATTTTGAAGGAGTTACAGGAAATATTTATAAGGAGGGTTATCATCTTTGATACTATTTTATATTGTACTTTGTATCTATAAAATTATTATTTTTACTACTGTTTGAATTTTAATATCCCTTTAAAGCAAAAATCAATATTATTTAACTAATTTATAAACGAAACGGGTGCTTTGTTTTTGAAACCTTTGATTTTAACATGAAAAAATATATCATGTAAGTGATTTGGAAATTAATGGTTCTTTTATTTTATAATAAAGTAAGATACTACTTACAGCGATGGTGTATCTTTAATGTTTAGTTTATAGAGGGTGGCATATAAAAAGTGTGATAGAGAAATAAAGTTTGCTAATAGTGCATTAAAGTAGGATTCTTAACGAGAGGTTTTATTGAAGCTGTCCAAGTTTATTATAAATCCCAATGGGTTTCTTATACCAGTTACTTTTTTCTATCTAAACCTCTGATTACTATTTATTCTGGAGTATAGGTGTAACTGTTATGCAGAAAAAATAAAATAAATAGGTACATACCAGCTATTCTATCATTGAAGCACAGTACTAGTAAAGTTGCCAGGAAGAAAAATTTAGTAAATGTTCCGGCCATCTTGAGTTACGAGATTCCTGTTGTCCAAACAACGAATAGCTGCCGATTATTTTTTCAATTCTTATTTATATGTAAGGGCTTAATGCATATTCATTAGTTTAATGCTTGTGGTTTCTTCCAATTCCTGGCCTAATTACTTCTAATAAGGTATATAATAAGGATTCCTGCATAAGTTTTAACCAATTATTTTTTTAATAACTACCTGACCAAAGTAGACCTCACCTAGGTAGGTAACGATAAGAACTCAAGGTGATTTATTTGTTTTTTGAAAATAGTGAATTAAGAATAATTGGAGTTTTCGCAGCGCAGTATATATTATTATGTACTAATGGGCTTTGAGGAATAAGTCTTGGTTTTAGTCATGCTATTACTCATAGAATTATGTGACCGTTTTTATTACACAGTAAAAATACCGACGATTTTCTATAAACTAACTGATTTAGGTGTTATTTTGGAGTTAATTGGTACCTAATAGTTTATATGATAAGATAATGACTCACTTTAATATTAGTTTCATTTCATTACACATTCTCCCTTAGTCATTCCGTTTTACTTAAGCAGAGTCTAGACTGCTGTCCAGGACACCAATAAAAATCTATGTATAGAAGATCCCGAAATAGCTAATATGGACAGTGTGTTGTAGAGGATGTTCGGAAATAAAACTACAAATATAAAGCAAAAATTGTTTCTTCGACTAAGTTCATAAGGTTTCCTTTCTCCAGAAGTCAAATTTAAACATCTTCCACTGGCAAAACCAATTATTTCACCTATTACGATAGAATTTGTTTGTTTATTTTTTTAATAATTGGTAACGGAATTACAGGCATTCGAATTTCATCAAGCATCCTACAACCATCATACACGCATCCTTGTTCAATTTGGGACTTAATAATGGAAATAAAATAGACTTTGAATGATACTATTGGATACATTTCCTCGCAACGATAATTTATTATTAGGTTTACTGTAAGATTTGCCAAACTTCACAGGCTAATTCAAGCTGTCAAAAATATTTCAAAGTGTTAAGACCAAGTTTTATTCGGTCTTGGAAATTAGTGAAATATTAGTGTTATTTTTTAAATATTTTATTTCTTTATAGTTTTATCGTACTTTCTAAAGTCGGTGTTTACGAAGTTTACGAAGTTTAATGGTATTTTTTCCATAAAAAGTAAAATTTTATAAATTTTTATTTATTTTTTTTCAACTGTCAATGTCACAAGAAAATTCAAGTGAAGAAGACACAAATTATTTGCCTTTAAAATACCCCAAAGACAAAATAACAAGATCATTTTTGGTTCGTAATTTTCAAATATCGTCTCAAGATCTGAGAGAAGCTGGAAGTTCTTCGATCACTCATGAAATTAATGAAGCTTCATGTTCGTCATTTACTCAAAATTCATTGAACCTTGACCTAGAAAAAGCTTTTTGTGAAATTTGCAAGCAATCATTTAAAAATCCAAAGGGAGTACTAATCCATAAAGCCAAAGTTCATAGAAAAGAAGCAAATGCAAGCCTTATAGAGAAAGTCACTAGAAGTAAGAACTCAAATTTAAATTCTCGAAATGATGCAGACTCTTCGTCTATAGAAAAGAAGACCTCATCTGATTTGGATACTGCCTGTAAGACCTGGCATCATAAGTTCAATTTAGTTTTAAATGATATTGCGTCATTTGATTCGAATAACTTTGATCAATTAACAACTGATTTTCTATCATTTTTATACAATGCTAATAAACTTCTACCTGGGCCTGTTCATCCAAGCGTTAAATACTTCAGACTACGTAAAAACCGCCAACTAGCTAATAATTCTGCAAAACAAAGTCAATGTTCAAATCCTCAGCGAAGAGATAAGAAAACAAGAGAACGAAGACGAGATAAATATAACTATGAACTTGCACAATATTGGTACGCTAATCAGAGGAAAAAAGTTGTTCGTCAAGTTATGAATGGTTCAAAATCTAATCATTGCCAAATAGAAATTTCAAAATTGGAATTACATTTTAAAGAATGCTTTGAATCACAAAATGACTACACACTTGAAGACTATCCAATTCCTTCATTGATTCATGACGATATTTTTGTCACGGCTGAAGACGTAAAAAATGAAATCAAAAATCTCAAATATGACACAGCTACTGGTCCTGACCGTATACTAAGTCGCACTTTGAAAGAAATCCACATTGATGAAACTGTTGCCGTTTATATAAATATTCTGCTTCATACTGGTTATGTGCCTCAACAACTTCGAGAAGGAAGAACCATTTTAATTGACAAAGGTGATAATGTTTCACATCTTAGTAACTGGAGACCAATTACAATTTATTCAATAGTCAGACGAGTTATTGAACGGGTACTTGACAAAAAAATTCGAATTCAAATTGATCTAAATTGTAATCAACGTGGTTTTGTAAATGGCATTTCTGGATGTCATGTTAACACAAAATTGATAGATGCTTGTCTTCGCGATGCGAAAACTAAAAAAAAAAGTTGTGCGGTTGTATTTTTAGATATATCAAAAGCATTTGATAAAATTGGACATACTCATATTCATAAAACATTGAATTCGATGGGAGTATCTGAAAATCTAACTCGACTGGTTTTAGCTTTATTAACAAACAACAACATTAAAATTGAAGCTTCAAAGAAGATTAGTAATGAAATTAAAATCAAGTGCGGTGTACCTCAAGGTGGACCTTTGTCTCCTATATTGTTCAACATTGCTATAAATTTTATTTATAATGAAATTTGTGATTCAAATATTGCCAATGAATACGGTTACCAACTTTTTCCAGATATGGATGCTATCTGTTTATCAGGTTTTGCTGATGATCAGGCCATCACTGCAAAATCTTCAATTGCAGCTTCACGTATCACGAAACTTACTCAAAATTTGTTTGGTTTAATTGGTCTGCAAACAAATCCAAAAAAAAGTTGTGGAATTAACATTGAAAATGGTAAATTAACACCTGGAAAAATCTTTATTTCAGATGACAAATTTATTCAGTGTATAAACGAGACTGATCGTATTCGTTATTTAGGTTGTAACTTTAATTCGGAAATAATATTCGACAGGAACATTATTGAACATTTCAATTGCAATCTAGAAAAACTGACTGTATCAGAATTATTGAAACCATATCAAAAATTGAACATCATGAACCAATATATTTTTCCATTATTAACATTCCCTCTTCAAGCAGCTCCTTTATCTAAAATACCAAATCTTATAACCAACAGTTTAGATATCATCATCCGCCGTTCTGTTAAATCTATCATTGGTCTTCCTGCGTCTACTTGTAATAATATGTTATACTCACCAAGGAATTCAGGGGCTTAGGTCTTGTTTGTATGAAATGGGAAGTACATTTACAGCATTTTTCAATCGCAAAAAAATTACTTTCTTATAATGACGAGTTATTTCACCGCGCTTTCAATTGCATTGAAGAAATAGATAACTGTTGTAAAACCCTAGCTACAAACGGTACAACTTCAAGACAAATTCGACAGAATCTTAGGGAAACTGAATTTCAAAAATGGTGTAGCTTATCCTGGCAAGGTATTGGTGTTTGTCATTTTAAAACTTATAAGCCGGTCAACAACTTTGTAAGTAGTCAACATTCGCTTTCTTCCTCTGAATGGACAGCAGCGATTAAACTTAATTGTAATTATGCTAACGTGAATGGAGTCCCTGGAAACAATTGCAGCTCCGACCGTTGCCGTAAATGTGGTAACGAGAAAGAGACACCCGCTCATATTATAGGTAGCTGCAAGAGTAACACACTTCTTATCACCTCAAGACATCATAAAGTGAAACACCATATTTCTCGATTACTTCAAGAAAAAAATTTCGATTGCTACGAAGAGGTTTTTGCAATAGATGAAGCAGGAAGGAAGCGTTTCAGTGACATAGTTGCATTTGATAAAAAATCAAATAACGCCTACATAATTGATCCAACTATACGTTTTGAAACCAATAATCCAAATCAAGATTCTGATGTTCAATTGGAGAAACAAAATATTTATGATGGTTGTGTCGAATATTATAAAAAAAAATATTTTGAAAATTTTGGTAATCGAAATTGGCATACTTTAGGTTTGTGGTTTGGGGCTAGAGGATCAATTAGTAATAGTGTTTTAAATTTTTTCGAAAAATTCAATTTAAATAAAGATGAATTATTGATAATTTCGAAAAATATACTAATTGATTCTCTGCACATCATTCATCACCATATTTATGGTTGATTTTATAATATTTGTATTTATTAATTTTATTATTATTATCTTCTAAGACTGATTTGTATACTGTGTATATATTGCAGCCTACTAAATGTAGACAGTAAATAAATTCTAATTCTGGAATTTTGTTGTCATTTCATGTTTCCATGGTAACATCTGTGTATAATCCAAAACACTATTTTTCTTCCTGGACGGCAATTCTAGAGTTCGTGGGAGTCGATTCCCACAATATGAGAGTCACATAAAATTTTTAATAGGTACAGACAATAATTACTGCCATCAATTTTGATCTAGATAATAATAATTAATAACACAATGACATCTTGAAATCTCAATGAAATTGGTCGAAATCTGAACAGAAGCGTGGCAAAATTGCAGGTGTGCATGGTTCTCGCTGGAAGTAGTCAATGGTTCGAGTACGCTCGTCTTCAAGAATACCGTCAACATAGCGGGAAATGTTCTAATGAGAAATTTGCATGGGAGCGATCTACGTTGATGGTTCCATTTCCACGATCTCGAGAATTGCCGTCCAGATTTCTCCCAGGTTTAAGTGTTCCAGTGCAGTATTGTCACACTATTTTCCACATATTTGGTCGTATCTCCTTGAAAGCCATGCTGGAGAGAAAAGTAACTAAATGAACTTAGAAGTTCTAATCCGTAATGAATGCTGTGGTGCTATCCAAGTTTGCCAATTTGGAACTACCCTGCATACCAACAACAACTGGTATACTGCTCTTGGTATTTCTGGGTGAATTAATAAATAAATTAATGAACAATATTATCTCTGTATTATGATACTCCCCCTCAGAATGATTTTTCCCGATCTCGATAAGCTTGTTCGTCACCTACTCGTAACATGACCATTCCCACATTAAGGCGCTGTCATAAGGGTGTCCGGGTGATGTTACCTCGTCTTATTTTTCTTCGCTATTCCCCTTCGTTGCGAAAATTACCTCCACTACAAGTTTACGATAGTATTTTAAAGTCAACCCTTGAAAACGTTTTTAACTGCACTTTTTCTCACGAAGCTTGGATACAAAATTGTCCCTGCCAACATGGTGGCTGGTAACGTGGTATCGGGATTAGATCATGCTATGGACTCGGCGATTCCATGTTTTTTCGTTTCCTTTCATAGCTGTCTGACATTGGTGACGTCTCTTCCATCCTTTGGAGTGTTACAAGCGAATTTATTGGTCTCAGAAGTTTTGGATATTTGACATGATCATAATCTTATTAAGGTACTCCTGAACATATGTTGTTACAAGCTGTATGGGAGACACGTGCTTTTCAAAACAGTTTAGATTCCTTCAACCAAGCAGCAACATCTCAACAACGCACATACCTTGAGTGGCTAAATTCTCTTCCATTTTTTCTACTGGGAACCCATCGTCGTTCAAATGAATCCTTTCGAATTTCTATTGAGTTTCGCTTAGTATGATGTTTTCACCGTTAGACGTAAAGAAAATTGGTACAAAAAAAAACGACGCTGCCGACGCTGCTTTAATGTTGGGAACACTTCCACCTGGGAGGCAGTTTTCCGAAATCTTTTATTTTTGATACATTTTTATCTATTAGAAATGTTTTATGTTGCATGTTTACACCTGTTCTTAATGCATCAAAAGTTTCTGACAAATAAAAAATTCGAGAAGAAATTATATACAGGGTGATCCATTTTAATCTGAACAGGGAAATATTTCGGAATTGTGGGGTTATTGAAAAAAAAGTTTTCAACAAAAGTTGTATGGTTGTTAGGGGGACGTAGTTTGGGGGCACAATCATCCCCCCTCTCCCCCACCCCTCGCGGGAGGTGGGGGCAAGTAAATTTTTTTAAATGGGAACCCCCAGTTTTTATGGCGTAGGTACGTCGATTGAGTTGACAAAAACGTGAAACTTTTGTTTGAAACTTTTATTTTTAAAACGAAAACCTGTCAAGTTATCGGGCTGTCAAAATTGAGATTTTCTAAATTATTTTTGGCACGCCGCGATAATTCGTTGCCTCATATCTTCCCGTGTTGTTGGGTCTCTCTCATAAACAACCCCTTTCAAATACCCCCATAAGAAAAATTCAGGGGATGTTAAATCCGGGCTCTTTGCTGGCCAAGGAATGACACATCCTCTTCCGATCAACCGACCTGGGAATCTAGCTTCCAGATAGTTCCTTACAGCAACAGCACAATCTTGCTGGAACCACATTTGTCTACGTGTGTCCAAATCGACATCCTCCAACAGCACCGGAAAATCTTGTTGCAAGAATCGTAGATACGTCGGGCCATCTAGAATACCTGAGAAAGAAATTGTAGAATTTGCGAAACTTAAACAAATTTTAAATTTGCGGGTAGCACTGGTAGCAGAACGGGAAGAAACTTGACTGTAAGAATGAGATATCGCTGATATTGAATGAAAAAAATTACCCTAAAAAAATGCGGACCGATCAGCTGACCATTCACCATGCCACACCAGACATTGATACTCAAACGGTGTTGATAATCAATCTCACGAACATAATGCGGCTGCATCCGAGAATAATAATGAGAATTATGCCGATTTATTGTCTTATCGTTCTTAAAAGTAGCTTCATCACTGAACAACACGCGATTGAAGAATTGTCTATCCTGAACAATTTGTTCTTGCGCCCATCTACAAAATCTGACTCTTGCTTCAGCGTCAATTTCGGTCAATGCCTGATGCAAAGAGATGTGATAAGCGTGGAAGTGAGTAGCCTTCAAAATTCAATTGACAGTCCCATACGTCATATTCAGCAAACGACAAATCCTACGTTGACTGATGTGGGGGTTCATAAATACCATCCCCAGGACAGTCAGTATTTCTGGATCATCTGGATCATCATACCGTCTTTTTCTTATTTGTCGGTGGAGAAACCCACCTCGACTCCGCTGCAGTAAAGCGAGAATGGTGACATGATTGGGATGACGCCGTAAAGGAAATCTGTTGGCATAATGAATTGCGGCTGCCCGCGCATTTTCGCCAACTGCACCGTACGAAATAATAATGTCTATTATCTCCTGCGGCGGATAGTTAGCCATTATGGCTTCAGAAACGATGAACGGGTTCACAGAACTTTCCAAATTCAAGGTTGACACTTAAGTTAATAATGAAGAACACACTAAATGCGATCTAAAAATTACTGTGCACTAGAGTGATTGATGTTTTTAACAAGACCCAATGATAAAAATTAAAAATGTCAATTTTGACATCTCGATAACTTGACAGGTTTTCGTTAAAAAAAAAGTTTCAAACAAAAGTTTCACGTTTTTGTCAACTCAATCGACGTACGCCATAAAAACTGGGGGTTCCCATTTAAAAAAAATTACTTGCCCCCACCTCCCGCGAGGGGTGGGGGAGAGGGGGGATGATTGTGCCCCCAAACTACGTCCCCCTAACAACCATACAACTTTTGTTGAAAACTTTTTTTTCAATAACCCCACAATTCCGAAATATTTCCCTGTTCAGATTAAAATGGATCACCCTGTATATTCGTTTTATGATTTCTCCATTTTGTTTTATTTCCATACCTCAGCAATCGATAGTTTAGTAAGTTAGCTTCTTCCTCTATAATTGATTGCAATACCATTTTTGTATTTTCTTCCAGTTTAATAAACTATAATTTATATACGCATGATTTGTCTATTGCTGATGCGGTTAGTCTCCGAAGCCAAAAACTACCAGAATGAGAGTACTATAATATGTATGGATTACAATAGAAAATAATTATTGTATTGGAATAATATTTTTTGATTCAAGATTTTGTATCTATCATTTTTCGGAAAATTCAGTGAATAGATCAATTTTCATATAAAATTTTACAAGGTAATCTCTTTTCTATCTATAGTCCATTATTATACCTGAGCAGCGCTTAGGGGTAAAATCATCTGCCATCCCTCGGGAGTAGGAGATAAGTGTAATTTTTGAAATGGAAGCAATAATTTTTATTGTAGATTCCGGATAAGTCATAAGTCTAAGAATATTAATACAACTTTTGTTCGATTTTATTTGCTCCAGAGAGTGAAATTTTTCATTGACTGAGCAATAAGAACTTCTTTTAAGGAAACCAGCTTCTATTTCTGGAGCGAAAATATCATTCAATGTCCTTCTGAAGTATTAATTAATAAGGATTATAAGAATTACAAGGATTATAAGCAAGGTGCATTACCGTTCCTTATCATGCCACTATTTCCCCGTTTTTCACGAAGAAAAGCGTTCATACGTCTGGACGCGACACACAAACTCTCCCCTATCAACTTCCAAGAAGTCAAGAGCGGTAGTGAAATCTCGCTCATTCAAGTCGGTGTCCATTACAGCCCTTCATGAATATTAGTCAACTCAAACTAAACCTAAATTACTCAAACTAAAATCTATCAACTTTTATCTTATCAACCGGCGATTAAGTGATTCGCCCCCATTGAATGCAGCAGCAGCAAATCAGCGATTTCAAGCGACTGGCACCTCTCTCCAAGATAATTGCATTATTTTATACTGCCTTGCTTTGGTCTCATTCATTATTTTAAACATGGCTATTATCATCACAAACTTACGATTATTAGTGGAGAGGGTCTGTCAAAAAAAAGGCTCCAACCGCCTTGGACCCGAGAATTTTTTTTTATTTTTTTTTTTCATAAAGTTGGACCCCCTCTTCATTTTGGTGGCATTTTCAAAAATTTAATCGACGCCCTGGCGGAGAAATGTGCATGCGAAGACAACGGCAATGGGTTTTTTGCACATAACTCGCTTAATTCAACTCTGAGCATAGTAAATAGTCAAAAAAAGAAGAGCTCTCGAAGACGCGTGATTTGAACTTTGACTGGTTCAAATCGGTCAAACGGTTCTCGAGATATCGCATTTTCAATTTTAAGGCCCTTTCTTCAGGGTTCCGCCGCGGTGCGAATACACCGCCGTCCGTGTTCGCGTGTTTTGCATGGAAAAAATCGACTTAGGGACTTAATTTTTTTTTTCATCGACAGTCAGCAGTGTCCTCAATGATGCCTGAAATTTTGAAGTCGCTATCTCGATTATAGGGGGAGGGGGAGGGGAAATCATAATTAAAATTCAAATTGCTATAACTTTCGCTAATATTGGGGCATCCAGCCCAACCAATGGGAGATGACACTTTGGAATGCCTACTTTAAAATGGTTTTTTTTTTCGATTCCGCCAATATTGGCAAGATGCCCGCAGAAAAACCGATTTCCCCCCCCCCTTTTTTTCTTAAAACTGTTTTTTTGCCATGAAAGAAGGGGGTGGGGGTAAAAATTTTTTCGTCATTAGACGGGAATTTTTTTTATCTTTGATTTGAGCCCCAGTAGACCTCGATCGGACCATTATTAAGGTCACAGGGTCACCAAACGCGTTTGGTCCTGTAAAATGGCAACGATTAGGGTTAGCGGGTTCCGCTACCCGGCATTTTTTAGGGCTAAGTGTCGCCTTTCAAGATTTTTTCACCCTATGTCGCTATCTTAATTAGGGCCTGCACGCGGACGTGATATCTAAACCAATTAATCTAGCCGCGGAGCAGCGAGAGCCGGGGGGAGCCTAGCGCTCCCTCTCCTTTCTCTCTTCTCTCACAGACACACACGCTAGATTAATTGGTTTACATATGAAAAACAAAAAATCAAAAAAAATTCTCGAGTCCAAGGCGGTTCGAAAGTTAAACCCTCTCTACAGCGGACTACTGCAAAGGAACAATTTTTTTTTCAAAAGGGTAGGGTAACGCGAGTGGAAATAGTTCTGTGGTTTGATTGAATTTTTATTAACTCAATGTCAA
The DNA here is from genome assembly GCA_910589415.1 of Malachius bipustulatus. NCBI lineage: Eukaryota > Metazoa > Arthropoda > Insecta > Coleoptera > Melyridae > Malachius > Malachius bipustulatus. Next base: position 32,148,952 of record OU342634.1, on the reverse strand, counting down.
AAGATATTAAAATGCTTTGGTCGAGAGAGCAGTGTCCTTTAGCAATACAAAGCCATTTTTCTGGAGGGGCTATTTAGGAGGCTGAAATTAAATTTGATCTTGAATGTTGAATGGAAGCCTTCATAGCAACTGGAAATATGTCGCGTCGAAATTAATGACAAACGTGGACTCTTCAACACCAGGAACCTTTGTGGTAGTTAATGGTCTCATAAGCGCTCCTTAGACCTATTAGAACGACGAGTTTTTCCTAGCGTCGTTATTTCATCCGTCTCTAATGATACAAGAATTGTCAAATGTCATACGAGAAATTTATAATAGAATTTATTTCTTGAATTTGTTTCACGGCAAATGACCTTGAAGTCATGAGTCACACTTCTAACTATATCAACGAGCAAAATACGTGCTATTGAAGCTACTTATATCAATTCCAGGAAAATTAACAAGAACCAACGTCATTGGTATCGAGTCACAATTTTGTGCGCGTTATCAAGAGAAGGAGTCATTAGACGTTATTTTTTGAGAACAATTGCACCGTAACAGTGAATTCTTAGCGTACCTATGGGGCAATCATTTAGAACATTTTTGTCGTTTTTGCAGAATGAGGATGTAGGAAAAGTATGGTTTCAGCAGAATGGAGCCATGCAACGACCACTCATCGTACATTTATGCGCCTTTGAGCCTATAGCTTGCCACGGTTGGTGACTTTCTGTGGCCGACACGCTCGCCGCCGTTAACCCCCTGCGATTTTACCTGTGGAGCTTTACATAGCCTATCACCTACTCATGGATCTAAGATATTGGTTGCGTTAAAATTTGCTCCCTAGTTCCTATGACACTGGCATAATTGGCATTTTCAAGAAAGATTTCATACCGCCATGTCTTCTACTAAAAAGTACTCCAAACTTTTTTTTAATTGAAAAAACAAGATTATTATTTATTGAAATTTTTATTTTAATAATTTGTCTCACTGTCATAAAAAAACTGGATTGGCGCCTGAATCTAAAAAAATAACGCGAATTGGAACTGTTTTCTTAAAATGGGCCGAGAAATCACACGTTTATCTATAGTCCAATAAAGTCTAAAAAGTCATACGTATCGATTAAGAATACACATCCTTTTGATAGTTCGATTTATTTTGTTTCATGTACCGGGTGGGCAGATAAGAATGCAAAGTGCTGTATCTCGGGAAATATTGATCCTACAGTTTCAAAATGAAAATTTTCCAGACATAAGTGACTATGCGAAATGCAATGAAAATATTTTCAAGATGGTCGCACTTCCGGAAATACCGGAAGTTGACACCTACTTCGTTATTTTAACGGGGACATCCTTTATATTATTGTATTTTTAAATTGCCTGGCAAAATCGAATACAGGTGGTTTTCACAATTGGAATTTTGGTTGAGTAGTTTATGAGTTATAAACAAGTGAAAATCGCAATTTTCAATTTTCAAAGCATCTCACATTGAAAACGGCTCAAGATATTTAAAAACGGCTTACATGTCCCTATCTTAACTTTTTGCAAGGTATCCGACCATGTGGTTTAAATTTTTATACAGAGTGACGAAAATTAACAGATTTTTCATCACCCTGTAGAAAAATCTAAACTATATAATAGAATACCTTGTAAAAAGTTAAGATAGGGACATGTAAGCCGTTTTTAAATATCTTGAGCCGTTTTCAATGTGAGATGCTTTGAAAATTGAAAATTGCGATTTTCACTTGTTTATAACTCATAAACTGCTCAACCTAAATTCCAATTGTGAAAACCACCTGTATTCGATTTTGCCAGGCAATTTAAAAATACAATAATATAAAGGGTGTCCCCGTTAAAATAACGAAGTAGGTGTCAACTTCCGGTATTTCCGGAAGTGCGACCATCTTGAAAATATTTTCATTGCATTTCGCATAGTCACTTATGTCTGGAAAATTTTCATTTTGAAACTGTAGGATCAATATTTCCCGAGATACAGCACTTTGCATTCTTATCTGCCCACCCGGTACGTGTTTTTATAGTAACCGTCCAGTTTGTCTAAACACTCCATCCCGCATAAATAAGTATACGTCAACATTGGTTTTGAATGAGAATTAAATGCACAACACAGAGGATAGAATGTCATTACGTGAATAAATTTTATGTAGTTGTCAGTGGCTCTCAAACTGACGTAAGCGTTTCAATTCATTGTTTGAATGATTCCTTCAATAATTTACGCTCGTTCACAACTTGACAATTAACTGTTTGACATTTTCTGGTGAAATTAAAAATATTAATTCGGACGGTTAGTGTGACGTCACATCTGACTTTTTAAAGTTAATCCTACTATAACATAATATTATTTTCACGTTTTCCATACATAATTTGGTATAAAAAATCAGGATGTGCACCACGAAGCGCATAAAATAATACACCAAGACTTTCGAGGTTTAGAATTAGAAAACACCACATTACAGAAGTATTATTTCTTTTATTTCCAATGAACATTATGCACATATTAATTCACCATGAAGCATTGAAAGTGTAGGACAACAATAATAGGGTGGCAAGTCTCACTAGGAATAAGTACCTGCGAGCTAGGTGGTGTTCATTATTTCGGGATGAATAATGAAAGTATTTGTTGCATTAAAAATTTATTCCAGTAGGTTGGTATATAAATATTTGATAATTTTTATTGAACCTTCCTTCATGTTGAATTTTTGTTTTCAAATTTATTGGGATTTAGGTTATTGGTTAAAAATATTACTTTTTCAAAAGGTTTTTGTAAAAATTGAAACGTTTCCGGGCCGATTAGTCCTTGTTCACTCACGAAGAATGTATAACAATGTAAACACCTAAAAATATTTTAAAAAACTATACTTAATACAATAAAATTGTTTGTAAAAATGATGTTTGGAACTAATATTTTAAAATTTGAAAAAGTAAATTGACTTTTACTTTGATTGTGACTTTTTTTTTTCTATTTTCTTCAGTTTGTTTTCTTTTATTGTTTATTGTGTTTTATATATATATTCGTTTGAAATTATTGTTGATTACTTATATATGATTGTATAATAATTAACCCGGCATTGGTCGCTAGGTGAATTGTAACACCAGTGGTCGCTAGCGAGTGTTTCGCTCGCATGTAAAATCAACAATTTTATTGCACAAATGTGCAATAAAAAGCACTTTGAATAATTACAATACAGGGTGTTTGGTGATCGAACATCTAAAATTAAATTTACAAAACCGCATTAGAAGCATAAAAAATAATTTCCAGATCAGGCGTTGTCTTTTTTTTTTGGCTGAGTATTTCCTAAACAAAGCCTACCTGGAAAATGTTATTATTTTTTAATAAAACAAATAAAAATTTAAATTTAATTAAATTTTTGATGAAATTTTAATTTGGCTGTCTAAGTACTGAAAAAAATAAAATATTTATAGATGATTTAGTTTTACATTTTTGTAAATATTTCCTGAATGAAGCCCGATCAGGACTAAGTTATTATTTTTTATGCTCATGATGTGGTTTTGTATAATATGAAATTTTATTTTGGCTTTCCGATCACCAAACACCCTGTATTAGCAATATTTGTTGTAGGTCTTTTATAATAAGGGGGATTAATGTTAACTTGCCAATATACATTTTTTTGGTATATAACTATTATAGGATTTTTTTACATTAAATAACACAAACTGATTCGATTCTTAACTAAGCTAATACCATATACCGAGCCATATACCATAAAAACAACAAATAACTTCAGATAAAGAAATTACAGCAACCTTTGCATATGGCTAGCAGACCTAAACATAAGAGCAGTTGAGTGACACGGGTGGTCGCTAATGAGCGTTTAGCTCGCGCAGCTGCAACTGCGGTGAATGAAGCGTCCATAAAAAATAAATTTACCCGATTTTCATTACAAAATCCTTTCCATGTTTCTTCTTAAGGCTATAAACTAAGCTAGAAAAATCGACAAGATTGTACCAGTTCAAATAGCTAACAGAATAATTACAGTTTAAAGACAATGGTGAGCTAAATGCTCACCTAGCGACCACTCCCGGGTTAAAAGTATTTTAAAAGGTTTAAAAAGTATTGTTATTGTAATGGTGGTGAGTAATTGTTAGTTTGTGTAGTAGCAGGTTATTTTTGGTTGGATTGTTTTCAGAAGAAAAACTCTGCGTAAAGAACCCTGTGATCCGCCCCATACGGCCAGGCCATAGGAGATGTGACTGTAAAACTGTCCGTAGTATGCGGAGAGAAGAACGTCATGAGACACAGTGTGTTGGAGTTGTTTCAGAAGGAAGCAGGAGCTAGCAAGGCGTCGGCACAAGTGGTCAGTGTGAGTCAGCCAGTTCAAGTTTTGATCGATGTAAAAGCCCAAGAATTTCACAACCCGCGTAGGAGAGATCTCAGTACTAACGGTTGGAATGAGCGGTAAAGGAGGAAGGCGAGAACGGCAAGAATGGAAGTCAATCAACTCGGTTTTTGTTAAATTCAGTCTTAGTTTATTTTCTCTAAGCCATAAAGATGCTGCTTCTAATGGAAGTTTAGTTGATTTTATTATTTCAGTGAGGTCGTTTGTTTTCAACCTGATGAGGATGGTTGTATCGTCTGCATAATTAACACATAGAGAGGTGGGGGAAGAAATTGAGGAGCCCAAATCGTTAATGAAAATAAGGAAAAGAAGCGGACCGAGTACGCTACCCTGGGGTACTCCTGAGAAGATTGGAGCAAAGTGGGATCTCACAAATTGACCATCAGACGCAGGGAGCTGTACCGCCTGGGTTCTTTCCCGTAAGTAGCTGGTAAACCACTTTAGGGGCAATCCGCGAACACCAATGCTCTCCAGCTTCCGAAGCAGGCATTCGTGGCACACACTATCGAAAGCCTTGGAAAGGTCAAGAAGCCATCCAGCCGTTCGCATGCCCTCATCCATGCCCTCAGAGATGTACTCAGTAAGTTGTATTAGAGCCGTCTCAGTTGATCTGTTCCTCAGGAAACCATGTTGGGAGCGGGAAAGAGTCTCAGTCTTATTTAAGAAGTCAAGAAGACGCGAGGAGACGAGGGATTCGAGAATTTTATCAAACACGGATAGTAAGCTGATTGGTCTGTAGTTGTCTGGGTCTTTGACGGTGGATCTTTAGCGGTGGAGCTAAGTTGTACTGTTTTCTGGTGTTTGTGTACTGGGTGCATTCAATTAGGATATGCTGTACAGTGAGGCGTGAATTGACGCAGTATTGACTCATGGTTGGATTACTGGAGCTCATCAGGTAACCATGTGTGAGGCGTGTGTCCTATTCTGAGTCTTCGCATAATAATTTGGTTTCATTTATTCATTCGGGGCATCATGGAGCAGTGGTTGATCGATGGTTGTATTGCACGAAGCCTGGCATTTGATCGGTTCCACTGGTCAGAGTAATATGTTTCATGGTAGTTATGAGAACTTTGGAGAGCTGTAGTTGTTGTATGGGTAGGTCAGACGTCTAAGCTTCTTCAGCTGCCAAGTCAGCCAGCTCGTTCCCGCGAATACCTACGTGGGAGGGGACCCAAAGTATCATAACTGTAGTTCCTTTGTTGGCGATTGTATTGCATGTCTCGTGGATGTTTTGCACAATTAAGTGACTTATGTAGATGTCTTGTATGGCATTTTTTTTGTATTGAGGAAAGGGATCGGTGCACATTACTATCGACTGATTTTCTTGAATTTCTGTTTGGAGAGCATTGAGAATTCCAAGTAATTCCCCTGTATGATCGGTATCACTGTGTCGGATGTTGTAACGAAGCACCCTACTCCTCCTACGCTTTTGGAGGTGTCGGTGAACAGGATGACGTCAAAATTGGTATTGCCAACAAGTTCCAAAAAAGCTTGCTTGAGTATAATATGTAGAGTTTGGCGTGTCTTGTTTACTATATTTACTAGCAGTGGTGTTGAAGGTAGGTAATATTTTTGTCCAAGGGCGAATACTGGAGGTTGGGAGTGAAGCCGTGTCTGATAATTTGATGTGGCCTAGTAGCGATTTTAAGACTTCTGGTGTTGGCTGGAGGTTAGTAAGGTTTGAATTTAGTTCTAGGGTCGTCAGGAGTTTGCGGAAGGATTTTTGGGGCAAGCAGATATTCTTGCGGACTAAGTAAGGAGTAATTGTTGGTGTCGAAGAGAGAGGGGAAGTCATGGGATTCACAGTACAGACTTTCTGTTGGGCTAGATCTGAAAGCCCTAAGACATATTCATAATGCAGTATTATGCACTGCATTGAGTGACCTGATGTAGGTTTTTGAGGCAGAAAAGTATAGAAGTATATTTTTAGTAGGGATTGTTTCTCTGCTCCCTAATGACGACGAGCGATAGTTTTTAGAATCTTAATTCTTTGCAGACAGTTTCCGTTTGGTTTCTTGGAGATGATGTTTTCAGGTAAGTTTACTGTCAAATATTAGACCCAGGAATTTATGTTGTTGTACTAACTGGAGTTGTTTTTCTTGGATGTAGATAAGTGGAGTTTGGATGCTGCTATACTATAACTCCTGCTGAACTTTATACTTTTGATTTTGAGGCTGAGAAGTTAAACCCGTTTTTGTAGTCCACTCTATCAGGTTGTCTGGTTTTCTGAAGTAAGGCACAGGTGGTTTTAGTGCTTTTTTCCCTGACAGAAGAGTAGTATTTTTACTGCTACTTCTTCCAGGTTAGTGGTTAATGCAAAGTTCTCGGAGTATATGACGCTGAATACACATATCGAAGAGCCTCCACTAGCTCGTAGGGGGTCTGCTCTTATATGTATAATGGTACCCGACGTAGTTTTTTATTTGTGCATTGTGAGTAGTTTTGAAATTAGTTTCATGTAAACAGAGTATTTTGGTAGATATTTCAGCCAGGATTTGCTGAATACGTTCTATGCGAGGGTAAAAACCGTCGCAATTCCACTGGATAATCGTGAATGAGCATAAAACTTTTTGTAAGGGTGTTAAGGGCTGCTAAAAAGACTACTGTGAGAGAGCACTAGGATCAGAAAGAGCTTCTTCATCGGGGCCAACTAAGGCTAGGACTCTGCCGAAGCTTCCTGTTTGAGCTGTAAGTTTTTTTTTCTTGGTCAGTCAGTGCATGTTGAACAGCTGAGGTTTTACTTGATTTGTAAATTTTAGAGCTTCGTGATATGGGTTATTACTTCCGTAAGTGTTTTCGAGAAATGCAAAAAGTTGTCTATGAGAATCGGAGAATAAAAACTTCAGGATCCTTCTGATAGGCTTCTCTTATATTGCTCTTAGACGTTTCTGTTAGTCCACATTCTGTAGTTGTTAGTTGGAGCTCTAATAGAATTGTCTTCGGTTCTGGTGTTAGATGTGTCCGAGACTCAGACCGTGGTCTCTTGGCAGATGGAAATGGAAGGTTTTCTTGACATACTAGACTTGACGTGTCGTTTTGGTCTGACTCAGGTTGTCGATGCGTTTCTTTAAATGTAAACTGCAGCAGGGGGTTGACAGAGGTAGAATTAGGGCAGATTGATGCTGTATGGCCGCTCTGTTTGCATATAAAACATTCCATTGTGTCGGTGGAGAGGAAAATTCTGTGTCAGTTCCATCGTGACAGATAACTAACGATGTTTGTATCTCAAAATTATCCGTAATGGGAAAAACATAGGTTTGTAGTCGAAAACTGAGAATATGATTATATTTATCGCTGGTGCATCATACTTTAAAAAAAAGCCGGGCGAGTCTAATGGGGACTTGATTGAATTTTCTAGAAGGTCATGTGGGATGGACGGAGGCACATTGGATATCAAGATTCGTTTTGTTAGGGAATATAATCTTTGGATAGATATATTTAGGTGTCCAACTTGTGAGTTGATGATTTTGTCCACAGTATCTTTAGTGCTTGTATACAGATTCTGTTGTGGGATATCCTGGACGCAAAGGTTATTTGTTTGAGGCCTACTGCGTCTCCCGCACTTTTGATATAGGTAGTCGAATAGTTTTAAGCTATTTCTGCGTTCATTACAATGACATCGTCCTTTTTTGGGAATGTGGGTTTGGGCGGTGGCTGTTGCGGCTACTAAGTAAGTATGAGCTACTTGTGGCGTGTGTATTGCTGCTAGATGTTTGGTTTGAAGTAGGATTTGGATGCGTTGATACTGCGGACATGTTGGTGTTCTTGTAGTCAAAAACAGCCGAAGATTTGTTTTTGGGGTTTATGAAATAAATGTTCTTGGCAACCAGATTAATGACATGTTTGAATTTCTGGTTGCCTGCGCCGACTTTCGAACCAGCGGTTGTTTATCGAGTGTTTTTATCGAAATATCATAAAGAGTTATTGAACAATTGGAAAGAAACCAGATTACTGGTATAAATATATTAACTATATTGCCCTATGGTGTCGCAGTCGAACACTCTGAGATGTACTTTGCTGTGGGGTGCTGAATAATTGCTTAAAACTATGGATAGTCACTGGACTTTCAATTATATGCGGAGCAGGTTAACAACAATACATACTCGTGGGTGACTCGCTCGCTCTATCAGTTTATTTATTGTTTATGTTTCAATTTTAGTACTACTCGTGCATGTAAATTATTATTTTGGTTTATCAATTTAAAATAGTTTCAATGATACCAAACTCTATGAAATTCAAAGGAGGGGTTGTTTGTATTGTAGATCGTTTAAATCAAAAATTTTGATGTGAAAAAATATGGATTTTTTTATATTATAAGAATGATTTATTTATTTATTAATAATTATTATATGGATCATTTCTAGGATAGTTCGTTTGTAGGATGTGTTTTGTTCGGTATCCATGATTTCGGTTTTGTCATAACTGAATTGATGTCCTGTGGTTTGGTGTTTGCAGTTTTTTAGTATTTGTGGGCATTAATGCGCTGTTTTAAGTGTTGTTTTGTTGAACTTATTACCTATATTGTTTTTTTCAGTTGTTGAAAGGTATTTTGTAGATTATCTGGGTTCTTTTTTTGAATAGGATTCTTGATTTTAATTTTGTATAGATATTTTGAATTATTTGGTTGTGACTTTTTTGGGTTTTTTGGTATTGGATTTTTTAAATAATTTTTCTATTTTGATAGTTGTGATACGTAAGGAATCGCTGTGTATGTCGTTTTCGATGATGAATTTTGAAGGTGTGTACTGATGATGGAGTTTAGATTAGAAACAAGTCAGGACTTCATAGCTTATATTATCTGAATTTGACAATTTAAGTTCATAAATATGTTCGGAATAATTTTTGTTCAGCCTCTAGTCCAGATTTTTTTTATTTCAACATTTATGTACAATTTTTGTAATAGCAATTCTTTAATCACAAATGACTTGCTTAAAAAGAAAAAAATTATCCTGCTTGTATGATGGTCGCCTTCAAAGCAATTTTTTTTATAATTTTAAATACTTACTGTTTGCGTCTCTGAGGCGAGAATTTGCATAATATTATGAGTGAATATAACTTATCTATCTGCTCGGGCGGTAGCTGCAACGGTTTAGTTCACTGACTGAAGTCGTTGACGCTGCCACCGTCCTAGGTTCGAATCCCAGCTCGGCTTGGTCGTTTGTATCAGTTTATAGAACTATTTATTGCTCTACAAATGTGTCTAAGGCTGTATGAGCTAGTTCTCGTAGCCAAAATTATCAGAGTGGAGCGACTATGCCTTACCTACACAGTTAAGACCGATGCTCCATCTTAAATAAATTACCCATCTCAGTTCGTATAGATTAGAAGCTTTTCATAGACGGAATACCACACACAACAAAGTACTTAACCCAACGTAATGTCGTTTTGGGTAAAAAAGTAGGTTTAGCCACAAAAACAATTTATTAATTTTTTTTTTAAGATTTTGCGATATATTTAATTTTCATTACATTCGATATCTGGTGATCTTTTGTTGCTTCATAGTTCTCAATTCATGAATTCAGAGGGAAGAAAACGCTCAGGAGTTAAGCGATTGTGCTCATTAGTTATTCTAATTTTACTCTTTTCAGGGATATCAGATCTTCTCAGCGTGGAGTAAGTAGAGCAATTCAGGATTTTAGTGCTCGGGCGCGTTTTATTGCTTTAATTTATCACTTGAATATTCTGTCAGTTCAGTGTGTTTTTTTAAATATTTCCATCCTGTATTTATTGAAGGAATTTATACGAATTTTCTTTAATGGTAGAATTAGTGGACTATATTTTTGAAGCAAAAAGCTTTCCCAAAAAATCCAAAACTTTTTATTAGAACAAGTGTCTCGTGATCAAATTTTGAGATTTCATATTTATTAGTGTATCTTAAAAAAAAAAAAACTGAATTGAACTGGGTTCATCATCTCTCAAAACGGTACTACAATTTTTTTATCGAAACCTGTCTTGTTTCAACGATTTTCTAATCAAATTTAAATTTCACGAACTTAGCGACAAAAAAATCTGGGCACGTCACTGGATTCACTATCTATCAAAACGGTACATAAAGTCTATTTTTTATTTAGATGGACTTGTCAAACAGCTGTCAAGTTGGTACCCTGTGCAATCTTTAAACAGTAATTTTCATATTGTCAGATGGTAGCCTGCTTTCTTGACCTTGACAAAAAATTTACGTTGTGACTAAAGTAACGGCAACATTCCCCCCGATTCGTGTATAGGCTATGACGTCACCTGCAAAACTTTTTTCCTTGTTGTAAGTTGCACTGTTATAAAACGCAGGTTAAAAACTTCAAGTTACTTTATTTTTTTCGAAAATAGTCCTTTTTTAGTAGTTATTCGTTTTTTGAGGATAAATTTAACTGTTGCTTGGATTGACTATATCCAATGACGGTTTTGCGAAAACTAGGTCTGGGTTCTCAGTCGGTACTCTAGTCACAGCGAAACGCTAAGAAACTTGAAAAGTTGAAGTTGTCAAATTGACAAACCAAATTATCAAATTCAAAATTATTAAAATGCTCAGGCAGGTAAATTAATTTCAAAAGAAAGAAAAGAATGAATCATCAAATGCTATAAACAATAGCGATTGAAAGATATTTCTCCAGATTCAGCAAAAATACAGTTTAATTAGATTCCTTGAAATATTCCTTGAGAAATTCTTAAAAAATGATTAGGCAAAAATAATGTAAGTACCTACCTCTATTTGTCAATAATAGATCTTCTATTTTCAACATTTTTACATAAAACTAAGAAGGAATCGGTCTAATCCTACATACATAAGATTTATAAGAGTAAATAGGTAGGTACTTACACTTACAAGTCTCTAAAATTTTCCAATTTACCTCTAAAAATTGCGTTTACAGCTTTTCGGATTTTAAATTTTGAAATAAAATGACATTTCAACTAATCGACATAACCTAAATTAATTTAGTAACTATTCCAGTGACTATTTTAGTAACAACTATCACCATAACCAACCTAATCAGTCTTGTTGCCAATCGTTCCCCTAGAATTTTGACTTGGTGGAATCCATCTAATTAAAAAATAATGTATAGGTACTACATTTTATCGAAACCGATAATAACCTTATATTATCGATTGATCCAGTGGTGTTCCCAGATTTTTTTTTAATATCGCTAAATATGAATTCTTGAAATTTTAATTCGGCTATGAAACTAGGTATTATAGTCGTATTTTCAAAAATAAAGGTTAAAAAAAGTTTTTTCTGTGTCCTAAAAAGTTAATATTTTCTCCAGAATATTAATAAAAAATTCAAATCAATACCATCAGTTAGGTAATAGCAAATCCAAATATTCACTTGGAGGAATACAAATAAATGTAGCATAGGCTGGCTAATAATTTTCTTTTTTCTGCGACGGGCGAAAAGTGTGACCTTTTTTCCCCGTTAACAGGTAGAAAAATGCCTCATTATTATGAGCTGCATCTTATCGGGGAAAAAAAATGAATTAGCAGGGAAAAAAATGAGTACTTTTTTCCCCGAAATGGCGGCTTAGGTATAGCTACTATATATTACACACAAGAAAAAAGTGCGATGTTAGCACTCGATGTGTTTGTCCCCTCCGCTAAAAATAGGTATTTTTGTTTGAATTTTTCATGACGGCTCCAGCGCTTCCCGTTGTCAAGAAATGATGTCCTTGAGCTGTTATTGGACAGTTCTGTGCTTGTTGACATACAACAGATCCTTCAAATAGCCCCAAAGAAAAAAATTTCTTCCGAAAAAATAAATTTTCAAGGACTCGATGATTTTTATTTAGTACTTGGATAAATAAATTTTCTCACCAAAACGCACCAAGAAAAATCAATTGGATCGAGGATAATAAAAAATATACACTCAAATGAATTTGTTTGTGTATTTGTTTATTTCTTGATTTATTCAGGTATTAACTAAACCATCATAACTGATTTACTTTCAAGTTTGGGTAGATTATGCCACAATTATTGGATAAATAACAAAAACATCGTAGCAAAACAAAGGATAATATAATCCACACAGATAAGAAGGGAAAGTAACAATATTAAAAAAAATCACACAAAAACTTATGAATAAATTGAGTACAAAACTATAATTTTTTTTTGATACAACGTTTAAAAGGAGAATCGTGGGTTAACTTAAAAGGTATCTTTTAATCTATTCAACACCACAAGAATTGATCCAGGTCATTACCGAGATTCCTAGCGTGGTCACCCATTTGATGCTTTGAGGAGAACATGAAGGTACTTGTTTTTGTGTTTCCGAAACGTAGAAACGGTCGTCACATGAGGGAGACCTGAGGAACATGAAGAGATATTTGGGAGAGGATGTCAGGAGAAGCAATGAATGTATCCATTCAACAAATCCAAGAGGACACGCGTCAATCTTCAAGACTTCCAAGAGACCAGATATGAGTACCATATTTAAGTTTCCATGGGTAGAACAAGCGTAAATCAAAATAATTTATGATGAAGCTATTATAAATGTAAAGAAGGTCGTAAAAAAATATGTTTGCTGAAAGAAAAAAGAATACACAGATTATTTTCATGGTCGTCTGTAATATAGCCAGACATTGGTGACGTTGAGTTTAGAGCTAAAATACAGTGTAAAGCACTTCAAAGCGTTAAAAAAAGAGAATTATTACTACACCAGATATTAACATGATCAGCGGAGAGCTGTAGTCTCACTCAATCTTCAAAAGAGTTTCTTTTGCATAATTTTTAGGGCTCAGCATACAAGAGGTATGCTGGTTGACTTTAAAACAACTTAAAAAGAGTGGACTCAGTTTAGATCCTTGAAAGACCGGATATGAGTTGCAACCACGTTAAGAAACTTGTAGGGATCGCGATCGCAGCTCAGAGGAGTTGGGATTAAAAATCTTGGAGAGTGGGGGAGAGAATAGCAGCCAGTCTCGAAACAGAAATGAGGGAATATCATCAGGATCTTTATAGATTTTAATAATTTAAAGAATTTCAGGACATCACAGATCTGAACCTCTTGAAAAACGGGATAATAAGGGTGCGTAACGGTAAATTCAAAAAAGACTAGGTATACGAGCGAATTTTATTTTAAATTTTATGCAATTCTATGACACTTTATCCATTTTACAATTATTATTAAATACAGAATGTCTATATAGAATTAATAGAATTTTGTCCTGGCTCCGCCATGCATGTTTGGTCTGATTCTTGCTGTAATGCCCGGTCTCTATATCAAAGTGAATTTAGTTCTGCTTATAATATACGAATTGAGGTTGACCAAAATTTTGGTTCTCTTAAGAAGGTGCCAGGTACATGCCAGAATTAAAACACAACTTTTCAAACAAAATTATTTATTTCTGGTATCTCCCGCTAGTCAGTATAATAAAGACACCAATTGACAATTTCGTACAATATAATTACGACAATGTCGTAATTAGCCATTTCTTTACCCCCACCATTGTTGGCGTAAGGGCTTTCAAAATAGGTAAATCAGTCAAATCGGCCAATATAGATGAACCAGGAACGGCAACAGATTTTAATAAATTTTTCATGGCTGTCAAGAATTGTAGTATTGGTTTTTTAATTATGTTGAAGATAGCCTTAGGTAGATCGGAGAGACTAGGTTTTCTTACTGCGACGGGAGCTAGAGCATAAAAACAGTTTGAAAATAAGGCGATAGGTATACATATATTATTACTTTTATTAATGATGATGAGATGATAATTAATTATCATTGTTATTATGAACACAGTGTCCATCGCCAACTGTTGACTGTTCAAAAATTCTGACTAAAAACGTTGGGGTTAACAAGAAAATTGTGTGTGTTTTTTTTTTGCTCTATGCTATAAAGAAGAAAATAAATTGAATATTTGTTACGTTAAAAAAAAATGTCTTAAATTACAGGTTAATCAATAATTCAAAGATCAAGACAGAGGTTATACGTGAGAAGAGGCCCTTGGTCTTGGAACCTTGTGAGTGAACCGGAATTAAAGTTCAATAACTACATCAGTGATGAGTACCTAACCATCAATGTCATACTAATCGGACGTGACCAATGAAGAAGATGGGTGAAGCGGCATTGAAGATATGTGGAAATATTTCTAGAAACATTTCTTCTTGAGTTACTTAACAGCAAAATGATAAAAAAAATGTTTATTTTATGGAACTGTCTTCCACTTATTTGTGAAGATTTCTTATATTTCGACTATGTTAAAAATTACTTACCGGACTGGCCAGAACCATTACTACTAGTGGATGTTGCTAAACTACTTCCGGATGAATCATCACCCACTGATGGGTCTTGGTCTTGGGCAACTAAAACAAATATTATTGATTATTTCTCATTTATTTTAAATATACTTAAGCCCCTAAAATTCGAAATATTTCACTTATAGCCCCTCGTATATAAGCATAAATAGAAGCGCCCGAGGTCAGTAATAACAAATTGTAATTTTTAATTGGATATAATAATACAGGGTGTCTGCTTAAGGCTGGCTACCGGATATGTCTCGGAAATTAATGGGCCTAAAACCTCAAAACAAAAAATTTCCAGACATACGTGAGCACGAGAAATTCAATGAAAATATTTTCAAGATAGCCGCACTTCCGGAAATACCGGAAGTTGACACCTACATCGTTATTTTAACGGGTACCTACACCTTGTAAATTATTATATTTTTTAAATGTCTGAAGAAATCGAGTACAGGTGGTTTTTACCATTGGAATTTAGATCGAGCGGTTTATGAGTTATAAACAAGTGAAAATCGAAAATTTTCAACTTCAAAGCAGTCTAAAACAAGAGCGGCTCAAGACATCTAAAAACGGTTTACATGTCCCTATCCTAACTTTTCATGCTTTATTCCACTATGTGGAGTAAATTTTAATACAGGGCGATGAAAATTATCCGATTTTTCATCCTGGTTCATCCCATGAGGTGCGGGTTTTTACCAAACACTCTCTATCATTGTTGACTCAAACATTTCCTTACTATTCTTGTGGTGTTCAGAATAAATGTTAAAAATACATTTAAATCTAGTTACTTGTTTTATGATCACTTAGGTTACCATACTGTTGCGCTATGTTACTATATCAATAATTTTATTTACATAGTCTGAAGATGCTAGTTTAAAAGTAGCGAAACACGTGTAACGTTTAAAATTTCCATTAGTATAATTTTTTTAAATTAGTGTTTTATTTATCATCCATCAGTATTTTTACCCTCAATTATTTTTTTTATTTAGTCGAGAACTACAAATTCCAGACACTTTTCCTGTAGGTAATCTTTACTGTCTGTAATTTTCTATTCCTTATTCTCTGACCAGGATATTCGAAATAAAAGACGGCCACAAAATTTTAAAACTATTTCTAAAATAGGTCTGTATTTACATCCGCGTCTCCTACAGTTTCCCTATGGAACTTATATAGGGGTGGAGGACATACCTATAGTAACACTAGGAAAGTACTCATTTGCTTTGCAAATGCATGCTTAGCCAAAAAAAAAACGGAACTAAAAATCGGACTATGGAGTACGGTCCTGGTAAATATCTTACACCGTGCCTATAATACACATAATAAATACGCCGGCTGCCGGAAGTAATAAGCATTAGAAGCGGTTGACGTCAACGTAGCGTACAGAGACGGATCGGAAGGGATATGGTTTTCTCGTAACGTATGCAGACTATAGAAACCGATGTCACGCTTTTTGGAATGTAAATGCAAAATAAATGCAAAATTCAAAATAATAATCGTGCTAATGTTAATCTCCCTGATTTTCCCTAAAAGTGAAGAAAAAATAAAAATTCGACCGTAGCGTCAAAGAGGCCTTTGTTGTGACCTTAATATTAGTTTGCAATATGCTGTTTTTAGCTTTTTATCCACCCAGCACCCCTATTCCGCTCCTCAGTCCCGAAAAAATTGTTTAAACTTTGGAGACGCGGATGTAAATAATTACCCAGAAATATAATAAAAAAGTATAGAGCATACAAAAAAATCTAAAATAGTTACTGCGAATTTTTGAAAACAGAAAAAATTTCTACCCAAATGGTTTTACGTATACTTTTTAAGAGACTCTAATTAACTCTTAATAATTAAGTTACCTTTATAAGGAATAACTTCAACAAAATTTTTTTGATCACAAGATAATATTCTCGGAAATATTCATTTTTTTAAATAAATAAAAATTAAGAAGAATATGAAAAAAAAGATTTATTTTACCCATAAGTTGGGGCCCTATTATCTCGAGTAGATCTGACAGATCAAAAGTAAATATATTTTCGAATTTCTATAGTTCACTTTTTGAGAAGTGTTTTAGGTAGATACCAATATAAGAATATTCTAAAAGTTATTAAATCTAATAATCTAAACAATATACATACCCGCGATTTTGTTATAGAAGATTGGCAAAATGAGGAATACTAAAAACGTAAACTTGTTAAAGGTTCCAGCCATTTCGATTCGCTGTTACAAGATCTTTTTTGCACAAACAACAAATAGTTTGTGAAAGAGCCTTTCTTAGAGAGTATATTTATATAATATTACTCTTGACTGAAATATCACCAGAAAGGATAATTATTATTATTGTCCTTATAACGTTCCAGCATTCGTTTAAAATAATTAGTTTTAATGACTCGTTCATCAACTCCCAGGTATATAATTACTAAAACTAAAGGCGAAATAATTGGGTTAATATATTTGAGTAATGGTAATAGTTTTTTTTCAAATACGTGTGCACATTTAAAAATGTTGAGTTTTGAGGTGCGTCAGAGTAAATTCTTATTTATATGCTATGGGTGTCATAATTTTTTTTTTTTTTTTTTTTTTTTAGATTACACTCTATAACGGTACTAGCCCAATTAAAATACAGGAACAATAATGCGAATAAATAAGTACCACAAAATAAACAGGTCAAGACATTTCAGAAGGAAAAAAAACAACATGAAATATCATAACCTAGCTAATACCAAACGGAATGTACATCAAGCATCAATGAACAACGGTACTCTTTAGATGACCAAGGCTGCAGCCCAGTATATCAAGCGCACCTTGGGGCTCTGTTACAAAGTTTACACGTTCTGGTGTAAAGTGGGGAAAAAGACAGTATATTAGCCGGCCGAGGAACAATGAAGTTAAGACGTTCAAGAAGGACGGACAGTCTACGTTCAAGAAGGACGGATAGTCTACAGTATTGTTCAATAATTTTTACATAAATATAAGTAAAAAGTAATACCTTGTGTCTGTAAGGGAATGTAAGGAAAATGCCAAATAAATGCCTTCAGAAATTAATATAATGGTGTATAAAACAAAGCTTGGCGCATCTTAAAAAAACTTTTCAGTATCTAAGATAGTATGTTGTATCTAAATACTTTCTAAAAGTAGTATCTTTGTATCTTGTATCTATAAATACTTTTTAAAGTATCTTGTATCTATTTTTATATAATATCTAAGATAATAAGATACTTTTGATTCTTAGTATCTTTAACTAAATGTATCTTAAGATACTTTTTAGAAAGTATGATACTTTTTCAAGTATCTTTCCCAGCACTGGTGGAAAGCCGATTGGAGGGTAGGTACCGTGAACTTTAAAATGTAAAAAATTTAAAAAACGGCGTTGAACGTTTTCCAGTTCATCAGCATGAGACTGAGACCCGGGACACCAAATTACTGACTCAAATTCCAACCTTGTTCTTACGTATGCGCAGTTGATGACTTTAATCGCTTCAGCATCGTGAAAATCCCTACACATACGCATAATCATGCCGTACGACTTTAATGCCTCGTTGACCACGGACACTAATCAAGCACTTTGAGCAGATTTTGCTGAAGAAGCCCACAGCTCTCAACACTGTTAACTGTAAATATTTGTAGGTCATCAGCACACAGAAGACACCGGACACTCAGGCGGGAAACTATATCATGAATAAAAAGTAAAAATAACAGAGGACCCAAAATCGATTCTTGAGGGCTCCTGATGTTGATGTCTCTTGATGAGAATCCATTATACGCTACGTAGTATTTACGTTCGCGGAGATAAGATTTAAAAAAAATTTCAAAGTCAGGAGAAGAGAATCCAAAAACATCTAATTTGTGAATCAGTAAGGTATGGTCCATTCGGTCGAAAGCCTTTGATATGTCCATGTAGATAACATTCACCTGAGATCCAGGCCGAGAGTCTCAGCAATGAACTGTGTCTTACAGACCAAGTTTATAACCGTAGACCTCCCCCGAACAAACCCGCTCTGAAAAAAGGAAATATGACTGTGAACTCTTTGACAAACAGCATCTTGGATTAGAATTTCGAACACTTT
Organism: Malachius bipustulatus; assembly: GCA_910589415.1. NCBI lineage: Eukaryota > Metazoa > Arthropoda > Insecta > Coleoptera > Melyridae > Malachius > Malachius bipustulatus. Next base: position 32,130,322 of record OU342634.1, on the reverse strand, counting down.
ACTAAAGTTGCAAATGATTATGATCGGTCTGTAATTGCGGACAAGACATTTATCACCACTTTTAAAACTGGATAAATCTTAGAACGCCTCCAAATGGATGGGAAAGTATGCGATTTCAGCGATAGGTTAAAGATCTTAGCAAGATCTCAGGAAAATCTGAGCTATCATTTTTATTATTATTTTGAGAAAACGAAAATTACTTTGGGTTTAGCCTCAGGCATTATAAAAAATCTAAATGATTTCTGGATGTCATGTTTAATTTCTTTCATGAAAATCTCGTTCTCGTTCTCAAAGTTGGGCATATTGCAGGATCTTTTAAAATTCATTTTACCATAATTATGATTTTTCCTCCCGGATTTTTTTTTACTGATTAGGTATTGAGATTTTATATTTTATATCTCCAAACAATGATTTTCCTCTAATGATTATTTCTGTATAACATTCTTGAGTCGATTAGAACTTCCAATATGTGCGGGAAATAAGATATACCTATAAGACTTCAGAACGTATTCTCAATTTGAAAGTACGTGTCGAAAGTATCTGATGGATCTCTTAAAATCAGTCTCAAGCTATCTGAAGTTTACAGAGAAAACCATTCTTGACGCAACGTCGTCTAAAGTTGATAAGGTTCCGGGTCAATCTTACATCTAACCAGAGCTAAAAGGTTTAGGTGAATTTGGATAAATCCGTTTTATCCCCTTTGGGGATAATATATCTAAAGTCGTTTGTTACGATGTTGAAGGATCGCATGCCTTGAACTTCAAGTTTCTAAAATCAGGAGTCTAGTCCAAAATATTAACCTTTTACCCCTACTTCATTTTACTTTCATTTACAGTCCGAGAGGTGGAGTTTTAGAGAGAATTTTGAAACAGTTTCAAGGCATTTCAAGGGAATAACTTTGAAAGCTGAAACCGAGCTGTTTTTTCAACTGATCTAAGATATTAGGAATAACTGGAGAAAATTCATATCATCACTGTTAACCCGCTTGATGATTAGCGGGTCTTGCAAGATAGAAAGGAAGCATATTCGTGTTTTTAGATTTAGGAGTGTTTTTTACCCCCACTGACTTTCAGGTGAAGCAATAGAAAAATATTGAAATAATCTAAATAGGCAACCCTCGAGAGCAAAAAACCCATATAGTTCGGGTTCATTGTATTGTAGTATCGTTTTTAACCCTCGTAGGGATGAATTATTAAAAAAACCGTTTCTTAAGATATAGGTAGTAGAAATTATAAAGTACTCTTAGAATTTTATGTATCTAGATTTGGGTCTCATGGTCTCAGTAGAACTTCTCTCTCTATTAACTGTTTTTTTTTTCTTTTCGGGTAGAATTATAAGAAAGTTGACGCAATAGAAAATTTTACTTTCTTTATTAAAAGGCGTGTTAATTTTCTTCAAGCAATATTAATATTTGCTTGATAATATTTCAAGAAAAATGAATAAATATGTATTATTTTTTGTAACAACGTAATTTTGCAAGAATTCCGCAATTATTGTTCGTATTGTGCCACGTTTTGAAAGCTCCACAATTGTTAAAACATTATTACTAGGTACATATCCATTAAAATAATTGCTTTTTTGCAAAATACCTCCTCGTGCAGACGATTCGCCATTATTTGACCTAATTGAACAGTCTTCAACCAATCACTATAATTTGAGTTCGTTAAATATCTAATATGTACCAATATCATACCCACCTATTTAAAGGCAATGAATGCTTCGTTAACAAATGTCAATCGATATCGTTCATTGATGAGTCGTTGAGTCATTCAGTCATATATTGAGCCATTTATACATCACACAATATGAAACGGTTTGAACATTTTTCAGACAGGACGAACAGTTTGATTATTTTCACCATTATTAAAATAGCAACGTTGTATGCAGACTAGTCAACCGGAAAACTTCATGAGCGTAAAACTAATTTTCTAAGGATTTATTTGATACAAAACAAAATGGTTTTTATTCAACAGAAGCTAAAGCTAAATGATTATTACCCATGGAGATCAAATTTGCAGCACAATCCTCTGCCGTATGTTTCGACATCAGAGTGTGTAGTAGCCATTATGCGCGAGTTTAATACTGTACTTTATCCATGACTATACATAAAAAGCAAAAATGAAGTTAATATTTTTAACGGAATGGCTATAAAAAAATAAAACCGATCTAAAATGTCTATGATTTTCCTATATTTCACAAGATTTTTACTAAACATAAATTGATGCTCTTAAGTACGTACTCTCAAGTTACACGTTACCAGAAAGTAGTTACCAAAGAGTTACCACATTTGTAATTTATATATACGTACAGGATGTTTCATTGGTAAACGGACAAACGGTAGCTGTGGATAGAGGACACCAAGGGTGTTTTATGGATATCGCCAATTTATTTTGAAGGCCATAACTAACGAACCAACCTATATAAATTTTTGAAATTTGGTTAAAATGTTTACATTTCACTGCACAAACGTTTGACATGGTAGCCGGAAGAAATATTCATATCGGGACTTACAAAAAATTAATAGTTAGTGTTCGAAAAACAACACCCCAATAATAAAAATTTTCAAAATTCGTTTTGCTTTTTTAAATGAGCAGAAAATATTGAATTAGACAATATACTTTTGCTAGTACCGCATCCGATTTCATGAGGGGAATTTTGATTCACCTTTTTTTCTATTTTATATATGACACCCTTAAACAATTGATACATTCTCAGCAAGGCTGGTTTGGCTTAAATATTTTTATTTTTTACGTGCGTGATGGGAGACTGGCTTAGTCCAACCCATCTACGATACAGTAGCAAAAGTTCACGAGCCTTCATTGCACCATCATACGAATCGAAGCAAATTAAAGCTGGCTCCAGGACTAACTCGTAAGTAACTTGTAACTTCTTGTTTTACGATATTTTATGCAAATAAATTCTTAATTCGAAACGTAGGTACAACTTCTACGTCGTGAATAGGCTTCCCTAATTTTTGGCTAATGTTTTTCTTAATATATTATGTAGATAGAATTTATCTATGCTACTACAGTGATAATACAGTGTTGAAAATAAGTAGGACAGGAGATAGAAGTTTCTTGAGACGACTTTCGGAATGCTGGAAACTTGTTCTAGTTTTTGTTATTAGTGGCGAAATAAATTGTTTCGCAGCAAATAGACTTAGACCTAGACTGAAAGGAGTCAGGACTGGTCCTATTGGACTTTCTATTGGTTTCACAATCACTCCTAGAGGAATGCTCAGTAAATTAGATGCTGGGATCGGTGATCCATCTGAAAATCTGAAAAATAAAAAGCCTGTCTTATTTTGTTTAGAATTTGATGATCCACAAGTACTTCGCTATTTATTTATAAGATATAGTTTAATGCTGTCAGGTTGACATATATATGTATTTGGTGAATGAAAAAAGTTAATAATATTGTCATTATGAAGATAATTGGCAAGAATTTTATGATCTATTGTTATAGCTGGTAAAGAAAATGTAAGCTTGTAAGTGATAACAAGTAGCAAGAGGGAAAACGATAAGACCAATAAAGTGCTTAAGGTTTTGTATAACAGAAGTGGGATAGTAATGATTAGGTTACAAAATTAAGTGACATAGATACGAGATTCTTGAAATAAAACGCAATGATTATTTTTATGCACTCTCACCTGCTACTTGTAACAAACAAATACTAAAGAGGAGAAGAACAATAATATTTACCTTGGACACCATTTTTTTCCTTTTATGATATTATTTATGAAATCAGAAGTCGACTGGAAATGTGGACATTTTTATACATTCCAGGTAAATAATGTGTAAGTGGGACACAATAATTTATTATTCTCTATGCTAAGTAATTAACATTAACTTTTGAATAATATATGGGAATTTTACCTCAAAAAAAAATTTACAATTTATTGTCGCGTAAAATTATCTTTTTGTTGTTTATTTATAATTATATGCACAAAATGTACTTTATTCAGTAAACTTACAATACCATTGTTTGAATATTTTTTAATATTGATTTAACACAAATAATTTTGTGAGCTTCTTATTTACAAACTTATACATATTCTTTTGCTTCAGTTAATTTTTTTATAATATAAAGATGTGTAGATTTCAGATTAACAAATCCTCTTGAGTAGGTTTTATTGTTTGCTGTCTTTTTTTAAAATCTTTTTTTATGATTTGTTCTTAAATCACTTCTCCAGAACAGAAAATTAAAAAATATATAAATAGGATAGCGATTTTTGTTATTTCTCTGCGGCTTTTCTTCAAACACTTCTGCCGATTTTCTTACTTCAAGGACTTGTGGTTATAGAGTTGAAGGCTATTTTAGTGTATTTTTTAACAAAAAAATACACTATTGAGGACGACATCACTTTTCGAAAATCACCCAAACTCATCAAATGTCCACCGATCATGACCCCCAGATCACGAAAAAGTGGTTTTCCAAAATTCACCTGCCCACGATATATATATATATATTTATATATATATATATTTATTTATTTCTCCATAATCACGATTTTTCGATTTTAAAAACGCTCCTGTAGCTTTATCTTTCAAGATTAGCGAACGAAATTTTGGATTCTTGTAAAGCTTGGGAATGACTTTAGATTTTCGTTGAAAAAAAATCCACAAGTCACGTTACTTTTACAGGGTGTCCTTTCAAAGTTCCCCAAATCCGGTCCTTGAGGCACGGTTTCTGGCCGCAGTTTTCAATCTAGGGGGCTGAAATTTTTGTGAGAGTAAGATGTTCACAAGGAGTGGTCTGGTATTGCACTTGAGCAAAATCGATCGAGCCGTTTCAAAATGGCGGCCATTTTAATTTTTGGAAAAAGGACTATTTTTTGAACCCCTGTATAAGCTAGATAGAAAAAGAGTTTTATATCAAATTCACAATATTGGAAGTAAATGACTTGAAATTTAATTTCATGCAACAAAATTTGCATTTTTTCTATTAATAAGCCAGTGGCGTGGGTAGGAAAAGGGTAAAAATGGCTAAATTTCTCCAACAATTTATGAGCACATTTTTGAAGTAATTAAACTGAAATTTTTACAGTAGACAACTATACTAATAGACTTCAACCCTTGAGAATTTCAAAAAGTAAATAAGAAAAATGGCGGAGATATTCGATTTTTTTTTACATGATGTTTTTTTTAAATTAATTTCTCTAAATTTTTAAAAACGCTCCTGTAGCTTCATCTTTCAAGATTAATGAACGAAATTTTTTACTCTTATAAACCTTAGGGCTGACGTTTGATTTTCGTAAAGTACATTTTCCTAGAGTTGTGTTACTTCTACAGGATGTCCCTCCGAATTTCAGAAAAAAAACCGTCCGTGAGGCACGGTTTCTGGTCGAAGTTTTCAATCTAGAGCGCTGAAATTTTTTTGGTAGTAAGATACCCTCAAGTAGTCGTCTGGTACTGTATTTGAGTAAAATAGGTAAAGACATTCCAAAATGGCGGCCTTTTCAATTTTTGGAAAATGGTTAGATTTTGAACCCCTATATAGGCAAGATCAAAAACTTTTAAACAAAATTAACAAGATTGGAATAAACTTATTTGAAATTTGAGCTAATGCAATACAATTTGCATCATTTCTATTAATAAGCCAGAGGCGTGGGTAGGAAAAGGGTAAAAATGTCTACATTTCTATAAACATTCATGAGCTTATTTTTGAAGGAATAGAACGGAATTTTTGATAGTAGACAACTATACTAATAGCATTTAACCTTCAAAAATTTCAAGAAGCAAATATAAAAATGGCGGAGATATATTCGAATATTTTTAAATGATGTTTATTCCTCTAAAATTTCAAACTTTCGGTTTTCAAAACTCTCCTTTCAGTTTTTTCCGAATTTATTAAAGGTAGTGTAAAAAATAGTATTTTTCAAGTAAAGTTAGCCAGTGGCGGGCATAGGAAAAGGGACAAAATTGTAAAATTTTGCCAATTTTTTTGATTTTTAAATTTAAGAATCCATTCTAAGGCACGTGTTGAAACGAAATGAAATGAAATTATCACAGAAAATTTTTCACATTAAAGCACTACGCTAACATGACATGACTATGGAAAATTTCAGAAAGCCAATAATTTAAAAAGCGGTGAAAATATTCATAATTGAATCGCATAAAAATACACTATTTCTGCGATTGATGCGCAAGAAGGTTTTTTCTATTTTTTTTTAGATCTTTATACAGTCTTTTGCTTTTGGTTTTCCTCTTTTGCCAATTACTTTTCCTTATTTGTCAAATGATTTTCTTATTTTTCTATCTATCAATGATTATAGTCATTGATTTATCAATCAATTTCCTTTTATGTCAAATCAGTTTCACTTTATGTCAATTGCTTTTCCTATTCACGTGCAGTGACAGTATCATAATACTGGAAAACCATTTTATAAAAAAGGAATCTTATTTGACAAAAGAGGAATTTCAATTGAATAATCACGCACTGACGTTTGATAAATGGGAAAAGCATTTGACAAATTAGGAAAAGAAATTGACAAAAGACCAAAACGAAAAGAAAAAGATTGAAAAATGTTATAAACGAATAGCATACAATAACTTTAAGAAAAGATGAACAAAAGTATTGTCAATTAAAAAAATCAGAATTTTTATCTCTGAGAATGTGGCAACTGACGCAGGCATATTCTAAATCAATCTCGTACTTCAAGAACTATCGATTTATTTTAGTTTTATTCGATTCAAATAAAATATGAAACTCGCCCGTCAGTACCTAAAAGCTTTCGAATAAATAATTTTTGCTTAAATGAATCTGGAAATTGTTTCTAATACCTACAGGGTGGATCTAATGTAACGAATAAATTCATTTTGTCAGTTAATATTTTCGTAGAACTAGGAAAAACCCCGAAAACAGGTCAATTGTTACATTTAATTTATGTTCTACAGGCTGATCAGTAACTCGCGCACTCCGAATACAGGCCGGTATAAAACCCATTAAAATTAAGGATACTCTGCAAAAAAAATAAAATTGAATCCAATGGTTGGTTTTCAAGTTACAGAGTTTCCCTCATCCGAGTTTAGAGGTAATTTTTCAATAACCGTGATAAAAATTAATAAAAAAATTCAGGTTACTGTAATGTCTGGAACGGATACCATATAATTCATCAATTTTTTGTACAGTAGATCGAGAAACTTCCATGAACCAGAATGAAGAAATTATGTAAAAAAAATTGGTATAAGTGGGTTAAGTAAGTATATTATCAAATTATACAATAGTATTAATCAAAAAAACATATAATATTTTATAAAGAATTCTTATTTACAGTTCCACTGGCTATATTAGCCTACAACTTTAAACAGAGCAATTAAAAAATTTAATGGAACATCTAAGACTCTTGCAAATCCTGGATGGTTTCCTAGTTTCACGCTAGCCTTCTTCAAGAATGGAAGTCCGAATTGTTTTATGGCAAACAAGAACGGCTTAAATGGAGCCAACAACGGCCCTATTAGGCTCATTACTGGCTTCAGAACAATACCTAATGGAATGGAAAACTCACTCGCTGTTGTAATTCCACCTAGAAAATGAAATATAAATAATTATCATTCAATTTGTGTGGCTTCACGGTAAATTATCTCTGAAACCACAAGAGATTTCGGGATGTTGGTCCGTGGTACAACAGTATAACGTGAGTTTCCTCTGTCTGAGAAATCTCTAAGAGAGTCGGTTTAAGGATGACGTTTTAATTTTTTTTTTCCTTTACTTTAAGTGAGCTTTAGTTAGTTTGCATTAGTTTAAAAAAGTTTTTTTCTGATGACGATGTTTACCGCAGCCGTAGACAAAACGTTCGGAACAAATCTCCATGGACCACGGCACAACATCCCGGAACAATTACGATTTCAGAGAATGAAAAGACCTTTCAAATGAGTAAATAACGCAATAAGCCTCTACTGTCCATTTAAAAATTTACGCGCTGCAACTGTCACTCGAAAGGAGTACCTGCAGCGTACACCCGTTTTAACCCTCGAAGTGCCACCTGTGAGGAAACCATTTCAAGCCAATTGTGATCGATTCTTTTTGTAAAAACACACCTTCAATTGATTTTTACCGAAGATTTACACATTAAAATATATAAAAAATCAGCAGTTTTAAGTATTTTTGCCGCGCTCCTTTTCAATAAAATTTCAACTTTCCTCATAACATAACAAACTACCACCAATTTTGAGGAAAATATGCGCAACTAAAGCTCCTAATATTGATTAAGAACAAAATTGCGATTTAAAAATTTTTTTAGTCAAATTTTCTTGACTTTTCTTCAAATTAAAAAATTGTCTTACAAATTTTCGAAACTAATATTTTTACTAATGCAAAATTGTAGTTGGATATTATGTAAAGAAGTTTTTTGGAAAGCTTCAAGTTCCTAGATGTAACGGCTGAAAAGTTCTTTCAATTTACAACTGAAGTGCAGTAGTGCTACCTACCAGCGCCGCGATCGCACCGTCCGCGTTGGTATGAATATAATTTATAATATACAGAGTGTTCCAGTTTATTATGTTCATAGCTCCGGCAAAAGATAGAACACATAAAAATAATTGTACTTTTTCCATAAAGTATCACTCGCTAATAGTATATTATGCAACGAGCTTATAATGAAGGCTATTAATACGCGAGTATGAGAGCGTATTAATAGCCCTTATCTGCGAGTTCCATACACTATTTTTTCTACGACCCTTTTTTATTTCATAGAAAAGATTGAAAAATTATATATTTTAACAATGACCCGTGTACAATTGCGGATCATTGAGGTTAAGATAGGTTGCTTACGCATATTAGGTACCAAATTTTCTTTTCGTCGCTAAGATTATTCTGCTGAGACATGTTTTAGTATCAAGTTTAAGGGCACTACTCACTACTGCGTAATTTTTATTATGCGAAGTTCGAATTCCGAATTTTACGCTTTGATTTTCAGTAATAATTTTAATAACATTGTCAGCCATTAATTACGATATTGCTTACCTGCGCACGCGACGGTCACGGTCGCAGCGTTGCCGCTTTGAATACTATATCACGGACCGCTACGAATGATATAATACTTTATCTTCCTATCTTTTACACGATATACCTACCTATCAAATTAATTAAGGTAGCATAAAATCTTGATAAATTTTCTTTGAATGTTACTTATGTTCTAAATTAAATAAACGTTCAGAATTTTTTTTCAGAAATACAGAACTTATATCACAAGGCAATTTTTGTCGTGAGTATGACAACTCTGTGACTTCGGTTGGCTTGCCGACCCGATTGTGAACGAAAACGAACCGATTCGATTGCAAATACTCCTCTGCCATTGGATAGCTTGACCAGTGCTTTAATGAAAATTTGTATCTTAATGAGACCCATTAAAGCACTGGTGATTCATACTAATATGAAGATTAAAGGTTGGGAGTAGAAAAAATGCTTTATTTTGAAGATAAAGGTGTTAAACTTTTCTTGGGAGGGGGGGGGGGGGTTGGCATCGGATCTTTCCATTTGCCACAGAGATTTTCAAATTTTATAGAACTTGTGGCGGGACAGCTAGAGGATTTATAATTATTTATTTTTTTGAACCACTTATTTTTATTTACAATATTTGAGCTTTCTTGGGATTTGGGTTCTAATTTTAATTTGCCACTATAGGTTCGTTGCAGAACAAATTAGAAACTTTCGCACAGCATGCGAGATGAAGACTCAAGAGATAGACGGTACCGTTTAGTCCTTATTATGGACTCATCAGCATATCATATCAGTTAGACCCACGCTGCACATACAGTATGTCCCCGGATCGACTTTAAAAGAGGAAAAACTTTTTTGTTTTTGATTTCTCAGAAAACTTCACTTTGATGATCTGGCCTGCTTGATTTCAAATCCCCAAAACAAAAGTTACTTTTTAGGTAACTCGAAAGGTTCTTGAGATAATATAATTTTTCTTCAATAATTGGACTTGAATTTTTTTTCGTAATTTTTAGACGTAAGCTTGGTAAGATGATTTAATTGAAAAACAACACTGACAGCAGCTGTCAAATCTAACAAATCACTTGAACTGCAAATTAATCTACTGTATGAAAGTAGATATTACTGTAGCTCCCATTGAAATCTGTGCAGAAAAAGGAAAAGCATTATTCGAATAGAAAATTAATAGTTGTCCTTTTTGAAAATTGTATTTCATGTTACGATTATTTGAATTTCTTCAGAAAAATTAAATATACATATGAAAAAAATTCCAATTATTAAAGAAAAATTATATAATCTCAAGAACCGTTTGAGTTACGTAAAAAGTAACTTTTGTTTTGGGGATTTGAAATCAAGCAGGCCAGATCATCAAGAGTGAAATTTTCTGAGAAATCAAAAACAAAAAAGTTTTTCCTCTTTTAAAGTCGATCCGGGGACATACTGTATACTGTTCGAAAGTTGAAAGTTACAACTTTCAACATAGTTCTAGTTATTTTTCTCAAAATTGACTCAAAATTGATGGTAGTTTGTTGTGTAAAAATTTCAGATCGATTGCTGCTTTATTACCGGAGATATTATACGAGATAAAGTCGAAATTTCATCTGAAGGAGCGTGGCAAAAATACTTAAAACTGTTAATTTTTTATATCTTCCAATGTGTAAATCTTCGGTAAGAATCAAGCAAAGGTAAAGAATCGGTCACAATTGTTGGTTTGAAACGGTTACCTCACCCGTCCCTCTCACTCCATTTCTAAAGCGTTTTTAGGGGATGTGCTGCAGGCCTATTAGGGATGATCCTTGAACGCTGCAGGATCTCGTTTTAGAAACTAAAATTGACCAGCTTTAAGATTTTTTTTATCTGGCTGTTTCACACTGTATAGTTACAAGTCAATAAGATTAAGGTAAATACATCCTACTGCGTAGTTACATATGCAACCAATAAAACTAGAGAAATATTTTTTTTCATTACCCGTTGCAGCAGTAAAAAAAATATATGAAAAAGACTTAAGTAAAACTATTCATTAAAATAAGCCTTTTTAAAATATTATATTATCAACTTATAATTTGAATAATGACATATTTCATTGGTATTCCTTACATAATAAATTATTTTTATTTTTATTATTTTTAATTTATTAACATAATGATCTACAAGATGACGGAGTTCCTTTTTATCGCAATTCGAACTTATTGTTTGATTATTATCTCAATCAAGAAAAACTCTAATTTTGCTGAAAGACATTTAACATTCTCAAGAATACAATAATGCGTCTTCATATTTAAGCCTATAGATACAAATCTAAAAATATTCAACGCAACTATAGTACCTAATTTGGTATTCAAAATGTCTATGAAAATAGACAAAAAATTAATAATTAATTAAGTCGTTAAATTTCAAGGTTAATTGCCAAAAACAAAAGTTAAGTTCGATTTACGCAAAAGGTAAAATAAAATATAATTTCAGTGCTTCAATAATAGGATGCCTCTTCTATACAACAAGTGGTGGATATCTGAGGGAGTCTTGGATGGGCTCAAGGAGGTCGTCATCAAACTAATATTAAAACCTTTAAAAGATCGAAATACACCGTCCTCGTACAGGCCAATATCATTATTGTCTTGCATAGCTAAGACACTTGAGAGAATCATTAAGGTCAGATTGGAGTGGTTCTTGGAGCACGAAAGCCAACTTCCCCCATCACAATACGGATCCCGTAAAGGTTTAGGAACTACGGAGGCCCTCTCTCAGCTGGTGGCAGATATCCATATCAATCTATCCCAAAACTCCTATGTCGCATGCCTATTTATTGACCTTAAAGGTGCCTATGATTCAGTTGGCCTCAATGGCCTTGCAGCCAACTTAATTTCTTTAGAAGTGCCCCCTAAAGCTGCCTGCAATATTGTAAATATGTTCAGAGATCGCAAAGTTTTTATCAGAGATCAAAATAATGTCCTTCATGGCCCAAGAATAATAAACCAAGGACTCGGTCCTCAGCCCTATCTTATTCAACGTTTACACACAGGGCGTACATAAAATCCTCGACTCAAGCGCTAAGTGCATTCAGTACGTAGATGACTTTTGCTTTTACACCGTGGGGGACGGATACGATAGTGCAATTGAAAAAATAAAGCTCATTTACACTCAGACTGAAAAATGGTTCTGTCAACAGGGCTTCGTAATTTCACCAGAAAAATCTGCAATAGTCCTCTTTACAAGACACAGGCTATCCACTCCTGAAAAAATAAGAATCGGCGACGTTGAAATCCCTGTTAAAAAATCATACAAGTATTTGGGTGTAATTATTGACCAGAAATTATTATGGAGTGAACATATTCAACACCTAAAGAATAAGTGCGAGAAAGGGATCAACATGCTGAAATGTGTCACCAAAACCAAGTGGGGAGCAGATCCAAAGACGGCCCTGTTGTTCTACAGATCATACATTCGCTCAATTATAGACTATGGGTCCGTCTTCTACGGGTCAGCAGCGAACTGTCATCTCAAAAAAATTGACAAGATACAATTCAACGCCTTGAGAATATGCACTGGTGCTTTTAAATCTTCGCCTATCCCTGCGCTCCTGGTTGAATCACAGGAACCACCCCTTTCTATTAGGCGAGCATCCTTGGCTTTAAAAAAAACATTGTCATACAACACTTTCCCCTCACTAAACTCTACAAAAAAAACATTCCTAAAAATAGCGATAGATAATCTGACTAATAAATATTGGATGAAGAAGAACACACCCCCTCTTGCAGAAATGCATACCAATTTCACAAATCTACTCAGTTTTCTCCCTCAGCGAGAGAAGCTTCCCATTTTTGACCTTGATTTCCCCTCTTTAGGTTTCGTTCCGACTGCAATTATACCATCGTACTCAGAGATTTCCTCCTTCAATCTGACTCTTTTTCGCTCTATTTTAGACCGCCATGCCGGCTTCCTTGAGATCTACACCGACGGCTCCAAAAGCGCTCTTGGGACTGGATATGCTATCTACTCCCACAACAGAATAATTATCCAAGAAAAAATACCAGATTTCTGCTCAATTTTCTCTGCAGAACTCTTTGCCATTGAACACGCTTTGGAGCATCTATCCAATAATTTCCGCAATGTCAACGCATTGATTATCTCTGACTCCAGATCTGCCGTTGAGGCCATCACAAACAGGACGATAGTCAGTCTTGCATCATCCGTCTGCTTATGCAACATAAGGAAACTGGTATATGAAGCGAAACTGCAGGGACGACGAATCACTTTTCTCTGGGTAAAGGGACATACAGGTATCCCAGGTAATGAAATGGCTGACAAACTGGCTAAAGAAGCAGTGAACCGACCAGAAATTTCTCGAAAGTGTCAGCTTGATGACCTCATCTCTGCCTCGAAAAAAGAAACCTGGAATTTATGAGCCAAACAATGGGATAACTTTGTGAATAACTCACAAAATCACTACTGCAAAATTCACCCCTCATTACCAAAGCACATACCCCATCTGTCAGACTACAATGTTAGCAGACATTACAGTGTTACAGTAACAAGACTTAAACTAAATCACGGAAACTTTCCATATCACCTTCATAGGATTGGAATGTCCGACACCGACATATCGATGGTGAACTGGCAATAAGTCCTATCTCAAAAAAGTAAATTGGTCAGGAAGCGAAAAAAACGTTCTTTTTTTTTAATTTAGAATTTCCGAAACAAGAAAAAAAATACGTATGTTTATTTTGTAACATTATACTTAAATTTAGCAATAAATATTAATCACCTGCTGAACGTGTATAATAGCAGATAGGACAATTTAACACAATAAACGGAAAATGCCTGAAATTTCAGATAGGACATATTGCCAGTTCACCATCGATATGTGATTGTGATGGCCAGTCAATTGCCGACTTAAACCATATTTTCTTTTCCTGCTCAAATCACCCTCTTCCTACTGCCGAACTTTACAATAGTCTAATTAAATGCAACATTCCCTTGCCAACCAATATCACCACACTTTTGACCACCCAGGAAAAAAAAGTTCTCGATGCCTTGGTCAGCTGTTTGCGGACAGCTGGTATTTCCCTATAATCAGGTCCTCATCTTCAAAAATCTGTGGCAAATGGTAATTCCGATGCCAACCCAACCCCCCCCCCTCACTTCAATTCAATTCAATTCAATGCCTCTTCTGATCAAAGTATTAACGTTTATATTACTCTGCTTCACAAGAAAAATTTAACACCTTCTTGTCAACGAGAAGAGTGATCCCAAAAAAAAATCACGTTCGTCTCCATATTATGATTTTTTATCTTCCCAGTCCGTTGCCGATGGGAGAGTTGGATGTTCAGAAAGCCGAATTGTATTCAACTATTATATAACATGTTCAAAATGTATCTGTTAGGATCACGACTACGAATATCTTGGACATAAAAAAGAAAGATGAAAGATAGAAGGAAGGAGTTTAGTTGCTGATTCATATAGATAACTTCCGAGATCTTCCGTGCTGCGGTTCTGGGAGTGATAGTGTGTGGCATGGTTACATGGTTTCGGTGGGAAGGTTTATGCATCCCAAACGATAAGGTCATCAAGGACCCTTTTTTGTCGTTTCCTTAAACACTCCCAGACGTTTTATAAAGGCCAGATGATCTTTTTATCATAGGAGATCATTATCTCCTCATTAAGTGCGTCTGACTCACTATTATTGAGTATGACGCTACCTGGGTATGTAGTTGCAGGAGTTTTATATCGTCCGCTCCACATTTGGGACAGACTAGATATCCACTCACCCTAATACCCCCATTCGTACCACGAGCCTGCAGTCATTCTGAAGAGCAATAGAAAACCAACCGAAATTTATTCTGCTTGCTACGAAAAGTTGTTTACTTTCTTAAATTCACACGCAATGAAATGAAGAATTTTCTTAACATTTTTAATTATTCAGTGGACAATGTCGGTTCAAGCCACTTTGTCGTGGTCCATCAATTAAATTAAAATGAAGAAAATCAAGTGTGTTGTGAAAAATTTTTATTTATCATATTCTGTTAGTTAAAATAAAAATAAATAAACACGAAAAGCTTCGTTTGCGCATAACTACTATTTGAGTTAGACGTTTTTTATTCAATTCTCAAACAACGCAAAGTCATGCACGACTTCTGTCGTCTGTCATTATATAAGTATGTCTTTCATCCTGTCATGATGACTCCCGCCACTCCTGCCAGGGGTAGTGAAATTACAAGTTGGTGGAGAAATATCCCACGGTGATAACGAGTTGGCTATCTCCCAGGTGCAAACCCCAAATTTGAGCCCCCCCCCAGTTTTGGGCTGGTTTTTGTTGCATGTTTATTTTGTTTTTAAATTGTAGCCGACATCCCTACAATAATATCATAAGATCTGGTTCCTTTTATTGTATACACGTCTCTCATTATAAGTATGTCTTTCAACCTGTCATGATGACTCCCGCCACTCCTGACAAGGTGGGGGAAAAATATCCCCCTGTCATAACGGGTTGCCTATCTGCCAAAACCCCAAATTTGATGTTTTCGGCCGGTTTTTGCTTAATGTTTATTTTGTCTCCATATTGTAACTGCCATCCCTAGAATATTTTGATTTAAAAAAAATCTGCCGCAGTCTTTTCGGTCACTTTTTCCGTCCTTTTACGTCAAAACGGTATAAGCTTATTTTGTAGAGGATGAACGTCTCCATCATACCGGTCTGCTACTTTACGATGTGTCCATGAAATTTGGAGAAAAATTCAATATTTTCCAGAAAAAGTGGCAAAAGATAACCATTTTTCAGTTTTTGTCGCTAGTCGCTCATCTGATAAGTGTTTTTGTGAAATTTTTTTTAAAAGTTCATACGTCTATGCTTTTCCTATACAACTTTGCCAGCGGCGTCTCACTGCGTCAGACCATTACAAAGAAAAGTCCATATACCTAGGTGGTAACGTGTAAAAGTTAGATACGACTTTAAATTTCCCTATACGGCCCATTTTCAATATGTCATAGTTGTTGGGGGTGCCACAGCACACCTCTGCCAAATTTCAACCCGATCGGTGCAACTTTCAAGTGCTTAGAGTGTTTCCCAGGCTCTTATCGACAAATCGCTAAAATACAAAACAAATACGTCCTCATGACTGATCCCGCTCATTTTCCATAATAGGCTTCGTCGGAGCGCGCTCCATATAACAGGAGCAAGGAGTCAAATTTCAACGTTCCAGGAAGACAAGTAGTGCCGTCTCTAGAGGGTTTCTTAACAAAAGTCAGAATATATTCTTGACTATAAATAGTATTAAGGCAAAAACCGACCAAAAAATTTAAAACTTGAGGTTTTATCCCAGTAGGTACTTACTAAATTCTTAAAAATTGTGATCATTTGGGCTCGAATTCTGCTACTAAACAGGTAAAAACTAAACCACTCGACACAGTTTCTTTCTATCAGCAGTTTCTTTTATAAGTAATTATTAGAAGAAAAAAATAGCACACATTTGAAAACTTTATTTATTTTACTAAGCTGTACTTCTTCCGGATGAGGATTCTCGACTGTTGGTGATCTTTGACTTGGTTGGTGCTGCTTGATTGAACAGTTGGGCGATGCAGGCTTCATACAATCAGATCCCAATTCGATGTCCCTCAATACTCTCGCTGTCGGTGTTGGTACTGGTAGTTTGATTGCTACTTATTGAATAAACCTAAACATCCAGATCCTTCTCAAGATGACAGATATTAGTCTTAACTTCAATTGAAAGATGTGTTGATATATGAGATGCACGATATAGAAGGAGATAATGAGCCAGTCTGTTTTAGTTGCATGATTTAAAAATGTAGCTTGAAGAGGTACCAACTGGGTGTAATAAAAAATGAATCATCCTTGAAAAGCAGCTTGAAGATGATGTTATTTTTCAATCTTGTAAATCAAAAGAGGAACACTAGTTGAATACCAAGAGACCAAATTGATGTTTAGAAATAATTGAGTCGTGAAGCATCTTCAACTGATGAAGGTGGAACAGAAAATTATTGTGGGTGAAAGTGGATCAGAGGTCTCATATGGCTGCATAATGTGAGACAACGAATTGATATGCAGTGTCTACAGAAAAAAAGGCCAAAAGAAATCGAGAAAATTCTCTGAATACTTGATGCAAGCTTACTGATTGGTAAGATACATAAAGAGACTTCTGCTTCTTCTAAGTTGAGAAGGTGTGATTGATGTTGAACGAAATTGTATAAATGATCACTTACTCCAGATCTCCTTTTTCTAATAACTGGATCCAAGTTGACTATTTTGACGATCGTTAGGACGAAATAGCTCTTCACGTAACTTTCATGATTACCATATCTTGACCACGGTGCCATAGCTAGTGATACTGATATTTCGAAATAAATTTGTTAAAGAAACGGCTTAAGCTACGAAAAATTATTTTAATGTTAAAAATGTGCTTTTTGCTCAATACAATACTGAAATTATAGTGAAGTCCTCAGAATTCGGAGGATGATAATATGAGGAACTTAAAAAACTTGATGAGCCTAAAATATACTGAGTAATAGCGCATAACAAATATTATACTTTTATACTTTTACGGACCACATACGCTCGATCACGTCATCGACGATGAGGATGCTGGGTTTTATCGACAGGAATTGAAGGGATTTTAGGGATGTGAACTGTCTGAAGCTATTATACGAGTACTATTATTCCTTTGTAAGATCTGCGTTTGTAGTACGGAGCATTGGTCTGGTACCCTATTTACTCAGTTCATATCGACAATCTAGAAAAAGTTGAACGTCGTTTTTTGAAGTTAATGTCATACTTAACTGATGGCTCTTATCTCGAGCGCGGGTGCGACCACTCTTTGCTTCTGCGCAGGTTTGATATGCAGCCTCTCTCACTGAGACACCGCATCTTGAGTGTTAAACTTCTTTATAAATTGCTCAAATAGGTTAGACGCGCCATGGCTTTTACAAAAAATAAACTTTCTGGTACCCAGATTGGGCTCAAGAAGCTCATCTGTCTTTTACTGTATCAGAGCTGTAACATATGTTCTAGGGAAGTCTCCCATATATGTGCAACGAATTTAACCTGATCGCAGACTGCTGTAATATTAATTATGATTCAGTGAATTTTATAGTGAGTAGTTGTCATTAAATTAATGTTATAACTCATCGTTCAATATGTCCCGGGATTAACTATGAAAACAACATTTTACCGGCAAAATTATGTATTATTTATCAAAATAATCTCCTTCAAGTGTAATACAATCATTCCAACGCTTCTCTATCTCTTCAATGCCAATGCCATGTTTGTAGAACGATTTGTCTTTTGACTCAAAATGAGCCTCAGTAGCAGCGATCACCTCCTCATTCAAGCCAAATCTTTTTCCCTGGAGCATCTTTTTGAGATCCGCGAAGAGCCAGTAGTCGCTGGGGGCCAGATCCGGCGAGTACGGAGGATGGGGAAGCAGTTGGAAGCCCAATTCATTGAATTTGGTCATCATTTTGATTGACTTGTGGCACGGTGCGTTGTCTTGATGAAAGATGACTTTCTTCTTCTTGATGTGTGGGCTTTTTTTTGCTATTTCGGCCTTCAAACGATCCAATAACACCGTGTAGTAGTCGCTATTGATGGTTTTTCCTTTTTCGAGGTAGTCAATGAAAATTATACCATTCGCATCCCAGAATACGGACGCCATCACTTTGCCGGCCGACTGTTGTGTTTTTGGACGCTTCGGGCGGCTTTCACCGGTCGTACGCCATTCAGCTGACTGCCGACGTGACTCCGGAGTGAAATAGTGAATCCATGTTTCGTCCACTGTCACATATCGACGCAAAAAATCCTGTTTATTGCGAGTAAACAGTGCCAAACAGCTCTCCGAATCATTGATACGTTGTTGCTTTTGTTCCATTGTGAGCAAACGCGGCACCCATTGGGAAAAAACCTTTTTCATAGCCAATTTTTGGTGCAAAATAGTAAATTGTATTTATACGATTTTCAATACTTGCTTGGTGTTTTCGGGAGTTACTGCCTCATTTGGCCGATCCGAACGTTCCGCATCATTTGTATCAGCACGACCGCGTTTGCAGTCAGCATACCACCGACAAATGGTTGTTTTCGACGGAGTAGAGTCCGGATAACGTTTTTCAAGCCATTGCTGAGCTTGAACAGTATTTTTTCCCATTAGAAAACAATGTTTTATCAACACACGAAACTCGTTTTGGTCCATTTTTTCACGATTTCTCTATAGCTTTCTTGGTTATGCTTCGAATTACATCAAATTTTGACACATCTCATCTAAAGGTTGGTACTTCTGAACCTTGGTATATACATGTAGGGAACCTGCATTACCGTTTTACTAGGGTAGCGCATTCACTTTTTGACGTTTACTAAACACGGTTATGTTTGAACAGCTGGATGTCATATTTTTGGCACATTTGGTCACAGGCGTAGGTATCAAGTGGAAAAAAGCGAAGTTTGAAAAATGAAACAAAATAATAACACGAATAGAAATCGATAATCCTCTTTCAGTGGGTATTAAAAACCAAATTACGGGTTTATAGGATCTACGAAGCTGTAGACTTTAGTATCTAACACGTAGTTACTGAGAAAAATACGTTTTAATACGCGGACTTAATAACAAATTATGTGAATTTTTAGACAGTTGTACGTTCATGGAAAATCTGACGTTTATGAAGTCAAATTTGACATTCCCAACTTTTTTCCCAACTTTTTGTGAGAATGAGAATGCGCTACCCTAGTAAAGCGGTAATACAGGTTCCCTATATACATGTAGGGAACCTGCATTACCGTTTTACTAGGGTAGCGCATTCACTTTTTGACGTTTACTAAACACGGTTATGTTTGAACAGCTGGATGTCATGTTTTTGGCACATTTGGTCACAGGCGTAGGTATCAAGTGGAAAAGAGCGAAGTTTGAAAAAATGAAACAAAATAATAACACGAATAGAAATCGAGGAATCCTGTTTCAGTGGGTTTATAGGATCTACGAAGCTGTAGACTTTAGTATCTAACACATAGTTACTGAGAAAAATGCGTTTTAATACGCAGACTTAATAACAAATTATGTGAATTTTTAGACAGTTGTACGTTCATGGAAAATCTGACGTTTATGAAGTCAAATTTGACGTTTATGAAGTCAAATTTGACATTCCCAACTTTTTTCCCAACTTTTTGTGAGAATGAGAATGCGCTACCCTAGTAAAGCGGTAATACAGGTACCCTATATACATGGCATTACTACGCTAGTCCCGGGACTTATTGAACGATGAGTTATGTAACTAAAATAAACTTTATTATGAGTTGTTGTCATTATTGTAGGATAACCGTTTGTGGTGATGTTATAGTGTTATTTCGTCCATTGTATTTTGTTACATACCCTACCTACGCTGCATTTTCAGCTGTTTTTTTTATTGTTCCCTGCTGTATTTGGGTTTATCCTGTGGGGGAACAAATATTATTTTTATTATTATTATTATTATGTAAATTCAATTCCACATATTAATATATATTTAGCCAACAGCTTTAATTGCTGCGTTAACAAATATTAAAAAGTAAGAAAGTGTTTTCTTCCATCCACCGTCCATTTTCAATTTCAGGCGAAGTTTTATCATCAACGGTAATGTAATTTCTTTCCAAGTAAATAAAAATGGTTTAATAGGAGCTATTAAAGGTCCCAGTAAGCTCTTCACAATTTTGCAAACGACCCCCAAAGGTATGCTGATCAGATTCCGCGCTGGGGGCATCAGTTTTAATGGTCCTAAAAACACAAAACTTATAATTTCTCTCTCAAAATTAGAAGGGACAAATTTATGGAATTTCTTCGAGGTTGAGTACTGAAGTGTGAGGTTTCAGTTGTTGTAGTGGTGTAAAATGGCTGAGTTTCGTTGTATGTCAAATATTTATTTGTATTAGGTATATTGTTTTAAATACACAGAACTCCTTAATAATTCCATTCCATATTCCATTCAATAATAGGATAGCAAGAAATTGTGAAAATTGTGAAATAGTGCTGTTCAAAGTACCTTACAGAAATTATTCGTTCAACAGTTAGGTATATAAGTCATGTCGTTTCCTCACGAAAAAGTGATCTCTGTGAAAATTATTTAGTGGACCTAAATGCTTGAACCCAGAAGCCTTTTGTTGTTCGAACTGATGATCTGTTGGATACGATCTTGTTAAAATGCTTCTTAAGTAAACTACTGTTAGTTTTGGTTTTTGTTTTAGCTTTGATTTTCTCACTACCAAATCGACTATGTCTACAGATATCAGAAATTTTAAAAGAAACACAGTTTGCTAGTTTGGTCGTCGAAGTGGCCTTGAATAAAAGTCAGCGACTATACATTGATTGAATTCTACATTAAAACAGGTCACAGTATTGAAGACAGTAGAATAGAGCGGACAAGCAGGAATAGACACTAAAAACTATGAACGGGAAACATGTTCGAATAAAAATATTAAAGCGCATGTTCGGTTTAAGTTGTATGAATAAATAAATAATATCGTGAAATGACAGAAAAATAACCCGCTCCGTTAATATAACAAAATAGAGGAGTGTTCTTCAGAATAAGGGCCGTAGTATAGTAACACAGACGATCGCCTGAAACCATTAGCAGCAAAAGTTTATAATTGCTTCATTCATTTATATTAATTAGTCTGAAACATGCAGAAACTTTTGCTTCTTCTCAGTTTTCTTGCACCCAGTTAAGAATGCATGTTTGATCTTGAGCGAAACTTAAGGTAGTGATCACTTACTCCAGAAATCCACTAAATTATAAATTACTTCCAACCTGGCTCTGCTGGCTCCTAGCTTTATCACTTGGAGGAACGCTCACGTTAGAAGGGAATAATAGCTCTGCATGAAACTTCCATTTTTAATACCCAATAAATTACATCAAGCAAACTTTAAGTTTTTGGTGCAGTTTCTGTAAAAATATAGTGTTCCCATTGTTTGAGATGTCAGTCAAGCCCGCAATATGAATGACAAAAAGGCATTTCTTAATACGCTCCCATAGCTATGGTGTTATTGCAACATTGAAGGCAATTAAAAGAAAATTGCTCGAGGTAGGAAGAAGCATATTCAATGAAAATCATTTAAATTGAATATACAGGCGATCCCAGAATAAAGGGGTCAAACCTCTAAGGTAGAATATTAACTTGAAATTGTTTTGGTATGTTATTTGAATCAGGGACGTAGGTTAGATAGGGGTCCATCTAGTCCCTCCCCCATTTTTACGCCACTGAATCAATTTTTGTTTTGACATAATAATATGTTTACAAATATTAGACATTTCTGGAACAAAAAAGGCATTTCAGTAGGTAAATCGCCAACAGTTTTTGAGATATGCACGATTGAATAGGCGAGAGTTCAGTGATGTTTAATTTGAAAAAAAAATTTAAACAAAAAAAATTGAGCTAGGAAACGCGACTAAGATTTTTTCGTGGTCGGGTCATCTGGAGAAGAGGAAGCCAAGAACCTCAAGTCAAATCTGTATAAATTTTCTAAAAAGTTGAAAAAACTTGCCGAAAAACCTATAACTTTTTGCCCTTCTCGAATATCTAAATCGTACTTATCTCAAAAACTGTTTCTTTGGAACATTGAACACGGTGTAGGTATACTCAATTTAGAGGGTATAGGTTCATTGAGGGTTCATTCCTTTATTCTGGGACATCCTGTATAGTTGATATTGATTGAAAAAGAAACAGCGCACTGAATATGCTTTATATTAGGTAGAGTAATCTCGAGTGGGCCGATTGTATGAATGGGATTTAACTATATACAGGGTGTACCAGCTCGATTTAGACAACGGTAAGGGCCGTGTAGGTCTCGTCAAGACGAAACGCTTTTTTATTTGAAGTTTTTGAATTTGGACCTTCGTTGCGGAAATATGGCCGACTTCCGGTTTTTAGTTTTTTGGCTTCAGTTTCGGCATTTTTAGGTCCTCGCCCAAACTGAAACTAGTTTTGGAAACTCCTTAGCTTCAGTTACAACTTTCATATTGAAGTCAAGGTTCTATCTCTGTTGGATTCAAAATCTTAATTTTTCAATTTGATTCAATTTGAATTGATTACTTACAATTTAAAGTCTTGGGCATGTCGCCATTTTGAATCCAACAGAGATAGAACCTTGACTTCAATATGAAAGTTGTAACTGAAGCTAAGGAGTTTCCAAAACTAGTTTCAGTTTAAGCGAGAACATAAAAATGCCGAAACTGGAGCCAAAAAACTAAAAACCGGAAGTCGGCCATATATCCGCAACGAAGGTCCAAATTCAAAAACTTCAAATAAAAAAACGTTTCGTCTTGACGAGACCTACACGGCCCTTACCGTTGTCTACATCGAGCTGGTACACCCTGTATATTTCTTATACAATAGGTCTCTAAAAAAATCGCAAAACAATGATAGTTTTAATTCTGCAGGTACATTTAACCGACAGCTTTAATAACTGAATTAATAAAAGTTAAAAATTCAGCAATTTTTTTCTTTATTCCTCCATCGTTGATCCATTTGTAATGGAGTTTTTTGGTAAGAGGTAACACCAATTCTTTCGCAGTAAACAAAAATGGTTTAATAGGAGCAATTAAAGGTCCCAATAAGCTCTTCACAATTTTCGAGATAACTCCCAAAGGCATGCTGATAATATTCCGGGTTGGTGGCACCAATTTTATGGACCCTAAAAACACAAAACTAAGAATTTCTCTCCTAATTTTAGAAGGGCTAAATCTATATAGTTCTTCCGTGTTATAGTTGGATAATGTGGTTTGAGTATTGGTGTGTGAAGTAAGATGGCTGAGTATCGGTATTTTGTAACGTGGGATCCAAAACTAAAATTTATTAGATAATAGCGCATAACAGATATTTACGTAATTTTAATTCAACTTATTATAGATTTAACCAGCTTAATGTATCGACAACCACTATATCGTCATTTACCTATGTTCTTTAACCCACTATCCTTTAACTAATTCTTATGAAGTTTTTTCGTCAACAGTAATATCACTTCTTTGACAGTAAACAAAAATAAACAAAAATGGTTTAAAAGACATTATTGCGGGAGCCGGCAATCTCTTCTGATTCATTACAACAATTCCCAAAGGTATGCCCAATTCATTGCGCGATGATATGCATCCTAGAAATATTAAACCAAGAACTTCTCTCCCAATTTTTGCTGGGAGATCTGGAAGATTTCTTCGAAATTGAAGCAGAAGAGAGGACTGAAAAGTATGACTAGAATCAGTATACCAAAGAATAACTACTTACTTACCAAAGACTTGTGTTAAGATACTTTATATAGCACTAGATGTTATAAGAATTATAACAACACAAGTGCTGTCAAGAGTACTTTTACAAAACGATTTTTTCTTGTTAAGTAACTATTTTCTTCAGAATTAATGAAAAGGATTTGAAAAAGGATATGATAGAATGAAATAAAACGTGTTCATATAACCCCGGAACTTAAGACCAAAAAAGGCCAGTCTGCGAAAACAATCTAAGGAATAGTGAACATTTTACTTGAAAAAAGAAGGAAGAGCCTGAAGAAGCCTTGACCAGCTTCGATGATCCAGGCTATAATTTTTCCCTTCCCCAATCACTAGTTCATGATCTTCTTGACCAATTCAAAATATCGAAGAATCGGTAATCGATTTTTAACATAAGGATGTTTAACATATTTTGAAATTAAAGCAGGGGATGTTCGTGTAACAAACTAGGTGTGCCCATCACTAAACTCAACGGTTTTTACACCAGCAACCATAGGTGAACAAGAACGCTGAGAATCTTCGTGAGTATTCACGGGTCCAGGACCTACCAACGTATCAACCCTCGCGTTTCAAAAGGGCAACGAGATTAGATATGCTTCTTAATTGTTTAATAATACCCCCTATAGCCTTCTCGCCTCTTGCTGATAACTGTCGTTTCGCTACGTGAATATATACCACGGTGTAATATATTATAATAATAATAATAGGTATTATAGTAGTAATATAGTAATAGGAAAACGAACCAAAGCTGCAAGCGCGGGCAGACATCGTCACGTTAACCCAGGTTGGCCCAAGTGTGTTATTGCAGTCAGTCGCACTGGGACTGACATCGAGAATTAGGTAATTCTTAACGTATTCACTTACACTATTGATGATAACAGACAAAAATATGATCACCACAATACTTTAATATTTTTTTGGCCTCCTTGTTTAATAAAAAAATGAGCCCTTAGGTTTTAATCCGAAGTCGTTAAATACAAGCGGAGGTTGAAAAGCCCCAAAACAAAACTTCAAGAGCTTTATAAATTTATTACCAATGTTCTTTATATAATCATACAAGCAATTATAGTTTTAACCCATAGCTTCAACTATAGCAGCGATTAAAATCAAAAAATTTCGAAATAATTTATGAATAAGATCTTTCGGATGTGGTACTACTTTTTTTCTAAAATCGGTAATCAATGGCTCTGTTATTTCTGAGAAAGCGAACGTGAAAGGCTCTATGGGCCAAATAAAATCTCCTAACAAGTCTTGGACTATCTTGAACGGAATTGCAAACGGGATACTAACGTAGTCTGTGACTGATGGTAGTTTCAATATCTTGCCTATAGTCTTGATTATGTTCAGATGGCATCCTGAAAATACAATAAAAGCCAGACCAAATCAGGATAACCCTTATTAAGTAGTAAAATTACGTCTCACGGACGGCTGCAGAGTGGTGGTGCTGAGCGCTCTTCCCCCCTAATTTACCTTCAAGATCGTGACTAGATGTATAATTTCAAATTACTACTCAAAAACTCTAAATTTGTACCATCTGTGAGACGTATGGTTAGTGTAAACGCAAAAAAAGCGTGACATGTACCGTCTGTAAGACGTATTATTATGGTTAGTGTAAATATAAGACTATACGTGATGAATCCAACACCTAATGCATCAAGGAATATAACAGGATTGACAAATTCTGACCAAAAATAATTTTTTTTTATGTTTTTTTATTTTATATTTTTTTATCAAAAGTAATTATTGTTTTCTCAAGTTCTCTTGTACTGTAATTTCTTGCGGAACATAATGACAAAATTGAAAATGTACCGTCACTGTTCAAATTTTTTTTTTGTAACAACTCAATTATCTGAGATAAAATAGGTACTATACGTTATACAGTAACTGAATTGACGTTCATTACTGCTATATCTAGCGCAGATTTCTTCAAAATTTCAGGTAGAACACTTAATTTGATCAAAACCTAAATTGCCGTTTGTAAGATGTATGGTTAGCATTCAGATCAAGAAGATGGGGCCTTAGTACTTAAGATGTTTACTTAAGTGTTTACTTAAGTGTTTACGGAATTGTGGATTTTTCAGATTGTGTTGGTGTTGCGTTTTCAATCGTTGTTGGTTAGAGTTTTTAGAGAATTTTAGAGAACTATAACAAAAAAAATTAACTCAATTTTCATTCAATTTTTTTTAAGAAGTTGAATTCGCAAGTACTTTACCATTAGAGTCTAGAAATTTATAAGAGATATAAAATACTTTATGGCCAAGCATAAAATAATAGTTTTGGACGAGAAATGCTCGCTGACACTACTACCAATCGTACAACACCTCCATTGAGGTAATAAAATGGCTTTGAGTCCTTCTCTTATTCTCTGATATAGTTTTCTGTCTATATGATTTTCTTCAGTAACCTAATGCTGTGTAATCCAATAATTTTTCGACCTCCGATTTTCACCTCACTCTCCTTGTTCTTTCGATTCCCTCCCCCTCCCCCTCCAAGAATAACTGCCTTCTTGATAGATGTCCACTTAGTTTTTTCATATAATTTTATCGCTGGTCAGTCCTGGATTCACCTCCGGTCCACGGGTTTTTCTATTTAGTGAAAATTATCTTGTAGTCAAATGTTTTTTCTTTATTTTCAGGTAAGTTTGGTGGATTTTTAATTTTTACCACCTCGCTTTGAAACTACAAGAACTACCTACTAATACTAAAAGTATTAATACTGTAAAGTGAGTATAAAATAAATAAAAAGTTAAATAATAAATAGGTATCTTCAGTTATTTTCAAAAGGCATAATTTATTTACAAAAGAATTCTTTTAATAATAATGCTTTAAACAGTTTAAGTCCAAGCGATTGCTGCATTGACGCTGTTTCTCTCTGACATCAGTATACCGGCTTCTGTACTCCAGAACTTGAAACACCAGACACCAGAGGCTTATCCGACACGGGAAGTTCCTTAATATTTAGTAGGAACTCACACGAAATAAAAACCCTCATCTGTCCAAGTTTAACGCTTTCCTGGAATGTTCAGTGGAAGCTAACTTCTAGGGATCTGGGGTAAATATTTCTTGCATTGCTTTGAACTGACTTCTCGCATATTTTGAAACTCTGAAATTATCAGAGGTGCTCAAACAACAAAAGCGTTGTCTACACTTCATCAGGTTGGTGGTTGCCTAATGTTGCCCTTCAGGCAACATTAACAAAGACATAGAACCGGAACTGATAAGACCAATAATCGCATAGGCTTCTCTACTGGATGCGGTATCCATTTCTGCGTTACAAGAAGATACATGTTTTCTTGTCCGTTTGAGATTTAAAACTGCATTTCTCCCAAAAATGCCCATCGATTGAAATCATAATTATTGATTCCGAGCTCTTTTGCTGTGATCACTGAAGATTTTCCCAATGAACATTTATTCACAATGGCAATTTTTCCACTCCTTGCGTTCGCTGACAACTCTGAACGGCTAGACTGGATGAACGCACCTCTTTATAAGCTGATGGACCGATGACGTCGTACCCCCTCCACTAGCTATCTCCACCTCAGCAAGTAGCGGTCTCTTCGATGATGTCATCGATTCCTGAGTGAGATGATGTCTCATTCACCACGTCCATCTCTGCTCGATATCCATTCCAAAATTAATACCTAAGACACTTGATAGATGACATATTTTTTTCCAGTCGAAAATCCAATAATCAAGTCACCGGTCTTCTTGTTTTGTAATTAATAGACGTCTTCATACTCCAAGAAAAAGTTAAAAATATTTAAATTATTCAAGCTGGATCAGGATAAAAAATTGAACTCTTTTTTTTTCAATGAACGCTCCATCATATTATTTGTCATAATCTGCGTGCACCAACTGAAGTGCGCAGTAACACACTTACACACCTTTTCATATAATCATAAGCCCGGCGTTGATGCAAGTTACTAGTACTGTGTCATAGTACGAGTATAAAGCCCAGTGTTTTTAGTAGGTATTGTTATCCTTGGTTTAAAAATGTTCATTTTAATAAGTTATTATCATACATACATATCTACATAAAGCATTATCATGACTAATATATGCGATTTTTTTCAAGGGCATGTAAACACAATAGACAGCACTATCAGTGTGCCAAATTACCTTACCTTGTTCATAAGTATTACTAGCAAATTCTAAATAAATAAAGATGACTTCAATCTAGGCCAGGGTGAACATGGAATTGGGCCATCTTGACGGCATTGGAAATTAAAAAAAAAGACTCGCGGCAAGGGGGTATGAAAGAAGGCCATCGAGTCATTCTGATACCTCCAAAGGTTTAGTGCAGCATCAGAACAGGGCGGAAGTCGCTATCATGGCGAAGAACTTGAAAGGAGCAATCAAGTCAAGGTACGAGTAAACATGGAAGGGGACCGCTTTCGTAGGGGGCGACTATAAAATTTTTTCTATCACCGCCGGGAAGCAGCATGGACAGAAGTGCTGAGGTGGCAATAAAAAACAGGGAAGGGGTCGCTGTTTATCGCGGCAAGAGGGTATCAAAGAAGGTCATCGCGGAATTCTAATTCTAATTATAAAGTCTGACTATAGGTAAATCGCTTAAGAACAGGACACAGTAAATGTAATTTATTTATTTAACGATGAATTTAATATGTAGCGCTTCCTGCGTTTGCGGACATTCTGCAGAATCCATCAATTATATTATCAATGAAATGAATATCCTTTAAGCAAGTTTGCTGAAGGTCTTAAAGCCATACATAAACTTTCCAAAGTAACGATAGACTGGCTACAGAATGTAAAGCTCTTGTAAACAAAATATACATTAACAGCCGGACAATCTTTGTCCGGATGCTGTAAAGTGATTGGAAAACTTCATACCAATCTAAACAGGATGGTGTGTCTAGATTTTCATGGAGTTTTGAAGGGGGTGGCTCTCGCGGTTAGGGAGAGTTGAAATGATTCACGGCTGAGAGGTATGGACGTGTCAACTGTTGTGACAGCAACTGGGACTTTTGAAAGAGAACCACTGTCTCAAGTAAGTGGATGATTACGGCTGGGTGCTACTTAGAGAATTGTTATCAGTGATAGAAGGGCATGAAAGGGTGCGGCTGCTACGGCAGGGTAAGGCCTGAAAGGTTTGCTTATCGAGGAATGTAGAGTCGCTGTCGCGGTAAGAGGAACCTCGCAAAGGTCGCTGTCGCGGTAGGGTACGAATAAAAAAGTCGTAATAAGAAGCCCGATTTCTCTTCAGCCGTAATATTTGTGTAATAATAACCACTACCTGGGAGGGGGCTATTCTCAAGTTCGTTGGAGTCACTTCTCATGTGAAGGTTCACACGGCGATCTAGGGAGCTAACTTTCCTCATTTATTTACGTGGGAAGTGTGAATGTTCCAACTAGGAAAGTAAAAAGTGGAAACAGAAGAACTAAACGTGGCTAGGTGTCATTTCAAAGCGATTTACGATTGGACGTGTTCTTGTTGTGATAGAGATTTGGTTTGTTTCGTGTTTGCTTTCTTGGCTGGTTGAAGTGAATAGGAACTATTACTTTCGCACCCCAGTTGAATGGTTCGTTGAATCTTACTCTCGTCGTACAGATATCAAAACAAGACTAAGTATTTTTTATTTCTTCTACAATTTTTTGTCAGACTTGTTCTCGTAAAACAAAAACTAAAACTAAAACAATGATGTCATGTTTCCAAAAATTATTTACTTTTAGTGAAATTCAATTCGATTTTCGTTTTTTAAAAAAAAGAAAGGTTTCAGATTTTTGCTTGATGCTTCTCCGAAAAGGCTTTTTTAGTACTGTCACTTGCGGTCATGACTCATGAATATTGATTTAAGAATAATAATAATTATTAATAAAAGGAAATTACCCCAAGAACAGCCAACCCGCTTTAACGTTGCGAGTCAAATATACAAGAAATAAGAATCTTGTCTTTGTCCTTAAAACTCCTTTTCTATATTGCCATGTGATCATATTGAATAATGAGTAATAAAGACTGTAAAGAGCAAAAAAAAACATAAGCATCCGACAATGGAAGATATTTGAATATTTCAAATTCGCGTGCGCAGTCTAGTTCAATAATGCGCTCTACAATTTGTCGAAATCTGAACAGAAGCTTGGCAAAATTGTAGATGAGGTTCTCTCTCGCTGGAAGACGCGTGTTCGAGAATTCGATCAACATAATGGGACATGTTCTAAATGAAAAGTTTTCATGGGCACGATCTCCGATGATTGTTTCATTCCCACGAACTCGAGAATAGCCCCCCTGGAAACAGTATGGGGAATATTAGAAATTAGGAATAATAGGAAATGCAGGTAGTTTTCTTTAAATATTTCCCAGTAACTTACGTGATGGTAATTGCTATCAGAAATAAAGACTCGCTTCCAAACAATCCAGAAAGACTTTTGTACGCATTCCCAAAAAACAAATTATCACGTTATTTACGAAATCTACAACCTCGGTCTCACTCTAATGCATTATAAAGTTTTTCATCTCCGTTCGGTTTTTTCAATAATTTTTTAGTTTTAACCGAGTCGTAAAGTTTTGGAAATACGGGCTTACGAGCCTTTAAGTTTTTATAATTAATACTCAACACATATAAATTATTTTATTGGATGATTCAATGTACATTAAGCAACAGCTTTAATCACTGCATCAATAACTGGTATGAAATCAGCAAAAACTCTCCTAAAACCAGGATAATTAGTTAATTTTTTCTGCAGTTTTCGCAGCAGTGGAAGCCCAAACTGTTTAAGAGCAAACAAGAAAGGTTTAATTGGAGCCAATATCGGCCCTATGATACTTTCCAAAGGCCTTATGATAATCCCCAATGGAATGCTGATGATGTTTTCGGCTGGTATAAGCATGCATCCTAAAAACACAACAAAAGCAACCCGAATGAGTTAATTATCAACATGTGTTTATTGAACTGTGGGTTTCTGTTGTAATTGCTGTGTTTCTTGATCTCATTTATTAATTTTTATGACTTATTTTATGTTAAATAATAATGACTATGTTCAATGGAATGGTGATAAGAATACTGTCAGAGAAATAGCAATGGCACCTTATTTGGGTCAATACTCTACGAACTAGGTAGGTAGGTAGTGTAGAAGCGAAATCCCATGAAATAATAATGAAGACCTTGGAGTGAAAGTTTCATGTTTTCACATAATCGAAAGTCCAGTTCAGGCTTACTCTTCTCGGGAATGTAATTTGACAGGATCAACTTCAATTCTTATTAAATTATATAATTTTTGTTTTTGGGTTAATGAGATGCATATACCTAGTAAGTGGCCCTGGCCTATATAATTCATTTATAGACTCCAATAAAACTTTACAAATTTAAGTAAATTATTTTTCTATCGAGAATAATTTACAATTCCTGACAGTATCTCTTAAAATGTTGATATGTGATAATGAAATAAATATATGTAAGTGATGAAAGACTATATAATACTGTTGTAAACATAATGATAGGTACATACCTAATATTTTTATAACTCAACTTAATCTCGACTTAAAGTTAAGATTGAGACTGCAGGATGATGAAGTATTTGGATAATAATATACCTATTGCGTCTCAATGAATCATCGATGTGGAGCGACTGAAATTTTCTGTTAACGCCGATAAACCTTTAAATGGCAGGTGATCTTGAGGTAATTGTAATCAGATCAGATCTTATCATCACTAAAAGACCCGATTTTTAGTCAAACTTTCGCCGATTTTTTCATGAAGTAATTAAAATTGAAACTAAAATAAGGCCGGATTTATCCTAAAGGTAAAGGACAAAAAAGGAGCGAAGTTCTTCTAATTGCGCCTCTTTATGATCATTTCGGTCAGAAATTTTTTTCATCTTATTTTATGAACTATTGTGCTGTAGGAGTACGGCTAAATCGACGAGGACTTCATCAGCAATGTCTCTTTTATTGAGGTCTACCGTATTGAAAATGTAACAAATTTTTTGTACACTAGATTTGTGGACGGATATCTTGGGAGCGAGTCGAAGAAACCCAACGAACCCAATTTGAGTTGAAATGAGTCAAAAATTGATTGCGATGTGATTTAAGTTTTTGGAATTTTTAGCTCTGATTATGGTTTACTATTTTTTTACAGAAAAAAATTGTTTTTTGTTAATTTTTATTAAATATCTTCTAAGGGAATCATCACATGAAATTGGTTCTCTTTTCTTTTCAATGATCGCACTTTTGGTGCTGTTAATTTTGGAGTAGATTCGCGGAGACAAAAAAGACCGAGTCGGAAAACTCTTAAGAAGCAAATTTGAGATGAATTGGACGAGAAAAACGTGATTTTCTCATCTTTTCAACCCTGAGGATGACGGTTTTCGAATTAGAAACAGATAGAGTCCTAAAATCACAAATATTATCATCTTTAATATTGAGAAAAATTTTAAAGTGAGATAATAACAAAAAAATTTCCCATTGACGTGTGTTTAAACCGTTTTGAAGATACGGGCTATAAAAAAAATATATTTCTTTCGGTTTATTTTTCAATGCTAACAACACAGTTTTTTTCAAATGTCTGTGGTGGCGACTTTAAGGTTGCGCGATATTTCTTTTCCCCAATATCTACGACACTATGGAAATTAGCATGTTAATAGTATATTATGCAACGAGCTTATAATGAAGGCTATTAATACGCGAGTATGATGGTTAAGATACGAGCCGTAGGCGAGTGTCTTAACCATCATAAGAGCGTATTAATAGCCATTATCTGCGAGTTCCATACACTATTTTTTCTACGACCCTTTTTTATTTCATAGAAAATATTAAAAAATTATATATTTTAAATTTAACAATGACCCGTGTACAATTGCGGATCATTGAGGTTAAGATAGGTTGCTATTTGTTTACGCATATTACCAAATTCTCTCTTCGTTGCTAGGATTATTCTGCTGAGATATATTTTAGTATCAAGTTTAAAGGGCACTACTCACTACTGCGTAATTTCTATTATGCGAAGTTCGAATTCCGAATTTTACGCTTTGATTTTGAGATTAATGAAAATTAATAACATTGACATGCAGCCATTAATTACGATATTGTTTACCTGCGCAACGCGACGGTCGCAGCGTTGCCGCTTTGAATACTATCACGGAGCGCTACGAATGATATAATACTTTATCTTCCTATCTTTTACACGATATACCTACCTATCAAATTAATTAAGATAACATAAAATCTTGATAAATTTCCTTTGAATGTTACTTATGTTCTAAATTAAATAAACGTTCAGAATTTTTTTTCAGAAATACAGAACTTATATCACAAGGCAATTTTTGTCGTGAGTATGACAACTCTGTGACTTCGGTTGGCTTGCCGACCCGATTGTGAGCGAAAAGGACCGATTCGATTGCAAATGCTCCTCTGCCATTGGATAGCTTGACCAGTGCTTTAATAAAAATTTGTATCTTAATGAGATCCATTAAAGCACTGGTGATTCATATTTAATACGCATATTAAAGGTTAGGAGTAGAAAAAAGCGCATTTTAAACCAAAAATGCTTTCTACGCAAAAAAGGTACCTATTCTTGGTCAAAAGTGTTAACAAGAACCGTTTTCGAGAAAAACGGCCATTTACGATGAAAAATTCGCTTTGGATGTTTCAAAACCTCAGCCATTGACATATGAAAGAAACTAAATTGATATTAAAAAGGTACCTAGCTAATATCAATGATAAAACATGTTCAAAAGCTGAGCTCTGTATACGAAACGGCTCTCAAAAAACTGGAAAATTTAATTTTTTTTGACACCCTGTATTTTTGAACAAAGAATCTCGCTTTAAATTTTTCCGCAATAATAAAGATACACCCTGTATAAATGCTATCTGACTCGATATTTAAACACTCGATTTCCCTTGACCCTCGCGAGAAAAAATTGCTGCAATTTTTGGATTTTATTAAAATAGTTTTATGTTTAAATTTAAGAGAATACCCAAATAAATTTGGTTCCTTCTAGAACTTACCGTGCTCAAAATTAATAAAAAAGTAGACTCGATAAATCTCTACCAGGTTTTGGAAAAATTGAGCCAGAAAAAAATTTTGAGGAAAATTTTTGCATAGTTTCAAATAATTAATTTTCGTTTTTTATATCAAATTTCCTTCCTCACAATATCCAGGTAATAAACCAAAATTTACTTAAAAATCGCCACAAATATTTTACTACATTAAAATTAAATTTAAAGTCAAAAATCATTACTTGCTTTAAAACCTTTTTTCCCTTTGCAGGAACTTTACCAAGAAAGTATAGCTTTCCTCAAAATTGTGAATATCATAAAACTGATATTTTTCGAAAACTGAGCAAGATTTCGATTGTTTTTTTTTAATGCGTGTCAATTTCGGCTGACTTGTTGATAGTCTCAAAACTCGAAAACACATATTTTTCAAAATTTTTTTCAAAAAATGAACGGTTATTTACCTACCTACCTACTTAGACTAATTACAATGTTCGATTTTTTTTTTTTTGATTTGTTCGTCTTCTTTATTGTGAATAATAAAAAATAAAAGTTTTAGCGTTGCTTTTTTTATAATGGAAGGATAATTAAATTTTCTGATAATTTTCTAAAAAATAGTACCTTTATGGTTTTCACAATTATGTAAAAAGCTATTTTCACACATCAATCACTAAAATTGATGCATGTCCTGGATGTCCCTGAAATGCTGAAACTATACAGCTCACTGCCAAATGTTCCTCGAGTGACTCTTAATTCGATTAACGTCCACTTATCTTAGTACACAGTTACTTGTTTTAGCCACTATGAGACGCCAAAGAGTCAATTTTGAAATTAATATTTGATTAGAAAATATAAACCGCTCAAGCGATTTTGATCAAATTTGGTATGACGTTATGGTTTTATGGGACAAAAAGTGATAATACTAAAATTACTCAAAACGTTAATTAATTGGAGTAGATCATGGTTTTTTCGGTTTCGTACCAGTTAAACTTCTACGCCAATGAAACTTTTTTTTTTATATCCAGCGTAGATTACTTGCCTTATTTTCTACAAAAAATGTACTTATAAAAGTCGCTTTACCCTATCGTTTAGGAGATAATTGCATATGAATGTTGATTTTTATAGAAAATTTCTTAATCTTTTTCATTGGGTTTTCTTGATTTACATAAAATAATCAAATTAATTTACATTTCAGCATTCAAAAGCGATTTTGACTGTTCAAATGTGGAAATGTAAATTGATTTTTTATTCTATGGAAAAAAAAACATGGAAAAAAAAGTTCCTATAACTACATAAAAATCAATATTCAAATGCGATTATCTTCTAATTACGATAAGATTAGGCGACTTTTACAAAGAATACCTTTTTTTACAGCAAATGAGTTGATTAATCTACACTCCATATTTTCAAAAACTTTAAATTTCGTTGGCGTAGAAGTTCAAAGGTTGTGAAACTAAAAAACCCATGATCTTCTCCAATGAATTAAAGTCTTGAGTAATTTTTGAATAGCACTTTTTGCCCCAAAAACCATAAGGTCATACCAAATTTTATACAAATCACTTCAGCGGTTTAGCTTTTATAATCAAATAACAATTTCAGAATTCACGCTTTGGCATCGCCTAGTGGTCAAACCAAGCAAATTTGGATAAATGAAACATGAACTAAGATAAGTCGACTTAAATCGACTTAGTTTTACCCGAGGAACATTTGGAAGTAAACTGTAAAGTAATTTCAAGGATGTTATTCTTAAGTCTTCAAAACAATTATCATGTGAAAAAAACCTAACCGGGGAGTGGGAATTTTTCTTTGTGGTTGTTATACTATCTATTTGAATTAAATATTTCAAAAACCCTTCTTCGTGATTTATTCTATCATAAGCACCAATATACCTTGAAGATTTTCATCCATAGAACATTCTGCTTGACTTCTCTCCTCATATCAATATTTCCATGGTTTCTAGCAGAAATTTCCTGCAAGCTCGATGTTTTGCAGAATTCGAAAAGCAATAGTGCAATAAGTATATTTGAGGCCCTAATGCTGTAATGTAATGATTTTAGAATAATTGCAGCATTTCATAATTTCATTCATTTAATCTGGTTATTTTTAGAGAAATGAAATCATTTTTGATTCTACAAGGCCCCTAAAATACTTAAATAATTTTTTTAAAAACAGATTTCTAGGTTACACTATATTTAGATTATAATAAAACATAAAAATACTAATATAAATACAGCACTATAACACTGCAAGTGTGGATTTCTCATAACAACAAGAACAAGCCTCATTCGATCAAAAAAATTACAAAACTGAT
The DNA here is from genome assembly GCA_910589415.1 of Malachius bipustulatus. Classification (NCBI taxonomy): domain Eukaryota; kingdom Metazoa; phylum Arthropoda; class Insecta; order Coleoptera; family Melyridae; genus Malachius; species Malachius bipustulatus. The sequence goes on along the minus strand of OU342634.1, from coordinate 32,093,884 downwards.
GATTATGAAATGCTACTTATTCTGATTCTAAACAATTTAAAATAAGTAGGTAATTTTAATTGATGAAGTGTAGTGATACTACTAAGAAGATTCCAGAAATTTTTATTTGAAAAATATTTGGTACATTATATTACATTATCTGATAAATAACTATGTATTTATCCAGCTATGTCCTTAAGGAGGACATCACAAGCGCGACAAACCGGGCTCAACAACTTCTTCAGACCGCTCTCCTTGCTGTATTTATGTTCGCATCGAACTAAAATTGGTTGTATAAATTGCTTCGCAATGTATAGAAGTGGATTAAAAGGAAGGAGGATCGGCCCTAAAAGACTCTTTAGCGGCTTGATAATAAATCCCAAAGGAATAGCGAGAAGGTTGTCTAGTGGTATGGGAAATCCACCTGCAAAGAAATATACCTCGTTTTATTTCATTTTTTCAAGAAAGTGCCAGTGTTTAGTGCCATATTTTTACCATGATTAAACATAATTGAATTTACCTCTTTTATACATATACAGGGTAAGTCATTGATATGGGAAAGCTCGATTGCACCTACACCATTAAAGATATCGAAATGAATCAAAAAGTGTTGTAAATGGGAGGGTAAAGTGCAGTTTGTAAAATTATTTTCAGATACCCAGGATGGCCCAATATTGCTGTACGCCATACAACTTGTTAATTTTAAATAGGACACCCTCTATATTATTACATCTTCAGATTATTTGAGAAAAGTCAAAAAGAATGGTTTGTAAAGTTGAAGTTTGTAATGAGCGATTTATGAGTTATAAACAAATGAAAATCGCGATTTTCCATTTTCAAAGCAGCTTATATTGAAAACGGCTCGAGATATGGAAAGACGGTTTACATGTTCCTATCTTAACTTTTCAAGCGGTATCCTATTGGATGGATGAAATTTTTATACAGAGTGGTAAAAAATTTGATTATTTTCATCACCCGGTATAAAAATTTCAGCTACATGATAGGATACCAAATTAAAAATTAAGATAGGGACATGTAAACCGTTTTTCCATATCTCGAGCCGTTTTCAATATAAGCTGCTTTGAAAATGAAAAATCGCGATTTTCATTTGTTTATAACTCATAAATCGCTCATTACAAACTTCAACTTTACAAACCATTCTTTTTGACTTTTCTCAAACAATATGAAAATGTAATAATATAGAGGGTGTCCTATTTAAAATTACAAAGTTGTATGGCGTACAGCGATATTGGGCCATCCTGTGTATCTGAAAATAATTTTACAAACTGCACTTTACCCTCCCATTTACAACACTTTTTGGTTCATTTCGATATCTTTAATGGTGTAGGTGCAATCGAGCTTTCCCATATCAATGACTTACCCTGTATAGTTAGGTACCTACTTGATCAACTTTTTACTATATTATGAGCTTCTTCAATTTTTAATTACAAATATTTACAAGCTAGAAAAGTATACCTATTTTTTTATTATTATTTATCCGGAGTTACAAATTAACCTCCTCATATCCTTTAAGGGATGAAAGGAATAATAGTTCCTTATTCACTTTATCGAATATACCTATACCCTTGATAATTTACGACCTACATGATTTGCTTTAATATTTTCCTAACCCTGTCTATTGTAGATCTTCCTGGATATCTTACCAGGATAAAGTTGACTATACCTATATATGTAGATCAAGCAAATAGAGGCTTCTTCTTGACAAAAATAGTAACGGAATACCGCCAGTGCCATCACACGAGGAATAATATAACTATACGGATAACCTAACTGCACAGTGTTTTACTCGAGTTTGCCATTTTATTTATTTTTTTATCGACCATTGCAAAAAAATCCGTTTTTTTGCTTATAAAATGAATGCTTCTACTTTCCAAATCTGTTTGATAAATTCGAATCTGACGACCTCCAGAGCATGATATGGAAAATGTTTGATCGCAATTACGACAAAACTAATTATCCGACAGCGTCTGGTTTTAGCATACAGGAAGTACCCATTAATATCGACTATCTCGATAGCCTGCACTACATCTTAAAAAATCGCTACGTTACGAATTTTTGAAGAAATGTCTTTTTTGTTTTCTTCCTTAACAATGTGTTGTTAAGCTTAAGATCGGGTTGCTTCAGCTCTCTTTTTTTTGTATTAAAATTCTTCCACTGGGAAGTAATACGACCATTTAATATACCATTTAATACCATTTAAAACCATTAATACCATTTACTCAATCAGTTTTTCTTTTATAAACAAATGAACAAAAAAAACAACGATTTTTTGCACTTAATGGTCAATACAACAAAGAAAAATGGTAAATTTGAGTAGAAAACTATATATTGATGATCTTGGGACTATTTCGCATATGATGGCACCGGCGGTATTCCGTTGCTATTTTTATCAGAATATAGTGCTTTTAGAGCTCCGTTGCTTGGAATAATGCAAAATGGTAATTGCTCTAATTATTTCAATTCAATACTTTTAAGCAATTTATTAAGTTTCTTACTAATCTGATTCTTTATTAAAGTATCAGTGCCTTGGAAGCCTTGTAGAATCAATCAACTTGATGGCATCATTTGTGCGTACCTCGAAACTTCTATCGCATTACTGACGGTAATTAATTTTCTTAGATCAACTAAGACTAAAACCAAAACTACTGTTTTTTTGTTTCTTTGAAATTATGACCTAGTTAGAATTTTCTTATGATAAAAAAATAATTACTCACAAAACGACCTCCAATTTATTTTTGCAAGGATTATTTTTAAGGTTTCACAGCAAGGATTGCTGTGTTTATAAATAAATAAAGGACTTATTATTCTAAGTATACATCGTTACTATCGAAAATTGAAGTTCGCGCTTTAAACGATAACATAGAAAGGTGCAAACGAATAATTACACCCAATTAATGTCTAATTAGCAATTTAGAAAATAAATTCCTCATTGGTCAAACACTATGATATAGAAAATAATTAAAGTAAATTATATAATTATTTTCCTTTTTATGTTACAACATATGAGTAACTAACATTTTGGAAATGATAATGCGAAGCATGATTTTTAAGGTCAGGGAGACCTTATAAAGTCCTTGTGTAATACAGGTTGCTTCATACACTTATTGATGCTTTTGTATCTATCAACTCAATTTTCTTAGGAGTTCCAGGTCAACAGAATGCATGAAAATTGAGGCCCTATAATGGGGGCTCATGAATAACAGTCTACTTGATTTTGATGATGATTAATGATTACTTAAGAAGAAAAAATGATTGGGGTTTTTAGTTAGTTTAGTTATATATTGAGTGGGTCGATTAGTGACACCTCCACTGCGACCAAGCGGTCTATTGTGGCTTGGGGTGATGATTGGGGTGATGAAGATCACTCCTAGAAGGGAGACATCAGCGCAAGCAAAAATGTTGCATGCATTTTTGGGTAGAAATTATTATGAGAAGAAGTTGTTGCTTCATCATCTGCTTGTAAAAAATCGCCGAACTTTTAGGAAATATCCTTTTTGATATTCAACGCGAGATGGGGGTACCTCTCCACTAATCTCTTGTGTGCAAAAAATAAAATCTATCTTCTATCTGAAACCAGAAATCTTCTAAAATATTCATTATTCCATTTTATGGATAAATTACATTTCTATCAAACTTCAAATTATATTTTATTTCCGAATTTGGATCTCGGGCACATGTTTCGGAAATAAGTCTGTCTCCCTCAACCAGTAAGATATTTTGATATCATGAAAACCACTTGAAATTGTTGATATATTGTTGGGCATTCTGTAAGATAACATTGTTTAACGATTTTTAATAATATGGTCTTCAGAGCTTTGCTCAAGTTTTTCACGAACTAAAATTTTTTTGTTAGATTTAATAAATTAATTCAAGGAAATCTCCGATTCATCAAGGTTCAAACCTTGCGTTTTCTAGAGCAGAGCACGTCTTATAATTTAATATTTAATATAGACATTTCTAGGAATAATAAGTATAGCTATAAATTCATTTCATACCAACTAGTGCTACATAATGAGATTTTCTATAAATAACATTGAGTACTGCAAAAACTATTATTATTGGTGTTAATTTATATTTTGTCCTTATTGCGTTGGAACTCAACAGGAATTTTATAAATACGAAGGACTTCAGCTATATTCCTTGTAGGTAAAATCATTTATAAAATAGGAATTAAAACGATTGACGTTGCTTGTACCTTTTTTTTATACAATATCTTTATAAATTCTAGGAAATGCAAAACATATTTTCATAGGCCTTGTCTTCTCTTATACAGAGATACCTTTTTTTTAATGAGTCACAATTACAAGAGAAGTAACTCATATTATACTTATTTATTGAGGCTTATTATTATTATTATAACTTCTTAGGGAATGTTCAAAGCCCTTGTACTGAAGCTTGCTCTAATTGTACCCCTTTGGATAATTATCTTATCGGTCCCATCTCCCGAAAGTATTTCAGTATGAGTCCAATGGGTGCTTGTTCTATTTCTTTTGGTTCAGACATTTCGGTCCCAAATACTAGAAGTCTTGTTCCCTCTAGTGCTGGGCTTCACACATTAGGTGGTATGGGGTTTCCTCCCCATCCCCGCATCTCCTGCAATCTGGGTTATTTTTCACTCCTATTATTGAGAGGTGTTTCATTAGTGGGCAGTGTCCTGTTAGAAGTCCAGTAATTGCTCATCTCAGCTGGTGTTTACTCAGCTTTTTAAGTTCATTAGTTTTATTCTCTCATGGTTCTCTGATAAATATCTCCAAATTCCTCAGTCCATCTACTTCATTCCAATGGGAGTAATGTTTTTTCTGTAGGAGGTCTTTTATTTCCCTTCTGACCTCGCTGTAGACTATCCAGCAAGTTGGTTCTGACCCGATTAAGGGTAGTTTGGATCCCTTTTTTGCAAGCAGATCCGCTTTTTTGTTTCCTTTGTTGTTCTGGTGTCTTTTTTTCCACCTCAGGTTTATTTTGTTGTTTTTCTCTGCTAGCTTTACTAGAGAGTTAATGCAGCTCTTCATTGTATTTTATTGTATCGTCACTGAGTCCAGTGCTCTTAGAGCTGCCTGGCTATCAGTAACGATTTCAATGTTCCTATTTTCATAGGAACCAGCTATCATAATGTTCCACGCAGGCGTGGATTGCCAAAATTTCTGTCCATAGCAACGTTGCTAGTCCGCCTAGGTTTATACTCACGGTATTTCCCTCGCCCCTCCCAGCAACTCCCTCTCCAGCGCTAATCTTTGTCTTGGATCCATCCGTGTACCAGCTGCATTGGTTGTTTTTGTTTTGATTTTATATTCTTTTGTTCCCTTTTGCTGGTATTACTACCTGATAAGGTTTACAAAAGTTTACGCTATTATTCGTTCTACCTGGTCGCATGTTAAATTTCTTTAATTTTTTTTTAAATTTCTTTAAATTTCCTTATATTGAAGGTCCCATGCAGTATTGTCTTGACTCTGTATGCCGCCGCTAATGCTCTGTCTCCACCACCAAGTACAGCGGCGGGAGCCCTAGGAGCACCTCCATGGTCGCTGTTGGTGTTGTTCTCATCGCTCCTGTTACTGTTAGTAACGCAAGTCTCTGTAGATTATTTAGCTTTGTGACGTGCTCTTTTTTTCTGGATTTATGCCACCATAATAAAGAGCCATATGTAATCGTAGGGACTATAACCTTAGTGTTCATCCAGTGTGCTATTTCTGTTTTCAATCCCCATGCACGTTCTACCTATCATTCCTCTACTGGTCCATAAGGCTCTGGTAGTCTTATGGTAGGTACCCAGATACTTAATATCCGTACTTAGTGGAATTTCTTGTCCTCCAAGTCTTCTTAGTTTCTTCAGGTCTTGAAGATTTCTTCTTTTCGTAAAGGTAATTATTGTAATCTTGTCAGGATTAACTGACAGTCCTTCTGCTTGGCACCATTTTGCGTATCCTGGCGCGTGAATTCCCTTTCTTTCTAGTTCCCAGAGTAGGCTGTCGACAACCAGGCTCCACAGCAGAGGTGATAGCACTCCCCCCTGCGGGCATCCTTTGTCGGCCGTCACCTTCCTACTCGTGTTTCCAAGGGAACTGGTGATTTGTCTGTGAACTCCCCGATTTTCCACAGCTCTCTTAGATTAAAGAGGTGTTGTCGAAGGCTCTCTCTATGTCTAGAAATGTCCCTAGTGCAATATTTCTTTTGGTGATACTAATCAAATGATACAATTTTAACTCAAATAATTCTCATGTTATTAGGTAGTTCTATAGTCACCCCTTGAGAATTTTAAATAGCAACAAGAAAATCGGCAAAAAATTGAAAAGAGTTAAAAGAGGTAATTTTAACTAAAAAAACTCTTCTGATGTTCGTTCTGTAGCACTTCTTTGAAAATTTCAAACCAGCAAAACGAAATCTGTTAAGTACTTACATGAATGTAGAATGTGACATATTATTTGGCACAACTTGCCCAAAAATTAAATAGATAGTTGATTTTATCAAGATCAACTTTGTAAGATAAAGATTTAAATTTTCATCCCCTAGGTGGTATTGACTAATCAGTATCGTATCACAATTTAAATGCTTTGTTTTCGTCCTAAATAAAAGTTATAAAAATAATAATAGTCCAAAAAATAATATCAACAAAGAGTGAAATTCTTTTATCTATAAAATAAGTGAAATTATTGTATTACTTCACTCTTAAAATTATTAATATGTAATAAATAAATCACCCTCAATTTGTTGACTTGCTCTGGATAACTTGTTCCGGAGATACGACTCTTATTATGTCAATCCTTTTTCTATAATCATTAATTGATTAATTGATTAATTGTTAAGTTTTGTTAAGGCCCCGAAAGTTATTATATTATCATTTTAGTGTGTATTATTAGTGTGAGTATATTAGTTTATTAGAGTTTCTTGAGTAAGATGTAGTAAGTATGGCATAAGTAGTAAGTTTTAATAGTATTTTAGAGTATTAATAATATTAAAATAATCCAAATAGTAGTAATTAAAACTTTCATACCTGACTCAGTTGTGAAGAAACAAGCAGTTAACAGAACAACAAAAATAAATTTGGTGAACTTTCCAGCCATTGTAGATGTGTCTAATGTAACGCAAAATGGACTAATGCAAACACTTTGCAAATATTAGACACTAAGTAGGATTGCATGATAGTTATTATTCCTTATCGAAGTTTTGGTTAAACATTTCATTTAAAATGAATTATTACGCATACTGCAGGCAGGGACAAGTTATAATAATTATTACAACACCGTAACGATGGTTCAAATATTTTATTTTTAATAAACCCTTTTAATTGCTATTACAAATTCTACATGTTTTATGATTGTATTAATATTTTACTCATTAGAAATAACAGATATTAAACGGCGTCTGATTTTCATGCAGAACGGTATCTTTGAACAGACGCCCGTTATTACATTCAGCACTGGTTTTAGCTTCATAACAGCTAAGTTGACAATTTTTCCGAGATCGATTCCTGAAAAGAATTAAATGTCATTACTTATCGAAAATAATATAAATCAAACAGTGATTAAACTCTCTCAAAAATCCATTATTCTTTTTTCGTTATATAAATGTTTTCCCACCGAATGACGTCGATGTGACGTCGAATGACATTATATTACTTGAATTACGATATTTTATTACATTCGGTGAAAAAGGTCATTTTCCGAGAAAAGATGAAAAAAATTATTTTTTTTTTTTATTGTGAAGGATTATTAGTTTCCTTGATTGTAGTAATACCAAATAACAAGACAAAGCATAATAACGCCAATAAGAAAACAAAAGTTGACTATGAAAACCCTAAGATCCTGTCATCCTGGAAAATTTTTGTCAAATGAATAGATCTTGAAGAATTATGTAAACCTTCATAAAAGGATTATTCAATTTTTAATAACGGAGAAGATTTCACTAAAATAATAAATCGATTTTTCAATTTGTTTAGATATTTAATTAAAAGGTAACTAATATTGTAACTTTTCTATGTTTCTTGCAATTTTGAAATGATTTTCACGAATTTAAATAGGTTTTGGGCTTTTTTAAAGGCTTTAGGGTCAAAAATATTCTTAATGAAAACAAATCGACATATTCCAGCCTGGGGAGAAAATGTCTCTGTGTGTGCATGTCTGCTTATTGTTTGTGTAGACGTTGCGCTGAAAATTATATCTGCTAATGCTAAAAGCGCGACTCCCATAGGACATTCAACTCCACCGATCCCACCACCATCTTCACCACCTCCTAGAACCTTTTTGTGATACTTACTTTAGAAAATAGTACCCTCAATCGAAACTATACATATTTTTTCCTGCTGCTATTGGAATTATCAGTATGTCATTAAAATAACGCAATTTTAAATGGTTCACACCTAAAATATATATATATTTTTTTTACCAAAATGAAAATCTATGCTAATTATTTAGTTTCTCTTTCAGAAAACTTAACAAATTTCATCGTAAATAAACTAGGCATTATGTTTCAAATAACTCAAAACAACTTTTCTTAATATCAGATTTTCCATGAAGAAGTAACATTTAAAATTTCTGGGGCACTTTTGATGTGTAAAATTCTTGAAATTTTCAGTGAAAACATTCGATTTAAAAAAATGGCATGATACATGCTCCAACAACATTAATAATAATAACGTTCATTTTCTTTTTTTTTATTACACACATGTCAAGTCTTCGCCAAGACATGTTCGCAGAGTTCTTGCTGTTTTTGGTCTATATAAATCACCTTTTTCGCAAACCCATTGTAAAGATATTAAAAAAAAATGAGTAAAACGGCCAAGTTACTGTTGCAGAATTACCAGTTCGAACTCAGTTCGTCATGTCAGCCAAAATATTGCTGAAGAGAAAGTGTCGCAGAAAATCCAGCTTTCTGTATCTCAAGATGTTCACAGCAATAAGGGCAGAACAAGCGTTCTGAAAAAAGTATTTGCCTGTTTCATGCTTACCTCTAATAAAAACGGAGGAATTGAATAATGAATTAATCGTTTATTTGGTGATGAAAATGCAGACAGGTAAGTTTTTTAACTCATCCTTACGTTGAAGCATACTTCCATCTCACCGGAACTGCTGCAACTGGGGTTCCGAAAGTCTAAAGGAACAATATTCCTTAAAAAAATTTCTTTTTAGAGAAATGTTTTTTTTTAGAAAATTACTGGAGGATATAAAAAATTATAATTTTTTAGTCTTTATATTTATTTATTATTCCAATTAAATTATTGTGATTTCTGTATCCATACTAACTCAGTACAATAATAACTTCATCCTGATTTCAAGTTAAAGATTTCAATAAAACCTGAGCACCGATGACTCCCAAAGACAAGAATTTCTTAAAACCGCTTGCGTGGAGTAACTTTTTTGACAATTTAGCCAGCAGAGGTGAAATAAATTGTTTTGCGGCGTTTAAAAAGGGCGAAAATATCGACAGCACGGGTCCAAGGAGTGATTTGATTGGCTGCGTTATTACCCCCGTAAAGGCACTGATAATATTTGCAGGCGGGATCGGTGACTTTTTTAACAAGTCAATCGGTAAATCCACCAAAGACTTCAGAGATAATTGTCCATCTGGAAAACCATAACAAACCATTATTAGTTTTTCGATTAAGAGAAATATATTTGAAAGCTTAGGTAAGTACTTGAAAAAAATTGGAAAAGATTTTTTATTTTATTTTTTTTATAGCGTTTTCATAAAAGTCTCATCACCAGTAATAATTCTTCTGCTATTAGTTGAGTTCGTAAAATAAAAACTATATCAGAAGTTTAGAAAAATTTGGAGTTAGGATTTTACTTCCAAGTCTAATAATCCTCTCCTAAAAACCACTTCTTTGGTTAAACCTAATTTCACTAATAACTCGTTAACCGATGAAGATATCAAAAAATTGGTTAATATACAAAATATAGCTTGACTATAATTTAATGCGTGCTCATTTTCCTTTTTTTAATTTTTTTGCGGCTCAAAATGCGGCTCAAAAATTAACCAGGCTAGGACAAAAAATCTAAATTGGTTTTGAAGAGGATATAACATGCCCTCATTATTTCATTTTTAGTAGGTACTCATTAATATTTATTAATAGGTATTATATAAAAAATAATAATACATGAAATTATCATCTGATTTTATGCGATTTTCGCTATATTTACATAAAAAAAACAACGGATCCTAATCTAAGCTATAATTCTTATTAGTATATTACCTTTTAGATTTTACAAAATTTAAGTTTTCCCCAAAATAAAACAATCATTCAATTTTCAAATAATTAAAATGATTAGATAATATAGAGCTATATTATCTGATTTTTCGGCAAAAACTTTCGACATTTTTGTGTTTTTTGTTTTTTATAAATTTATGAAATTCGGCGCACATATTCTTCTGATATCCTCTTCCAAATATTCCTTCGTGTTCATCGCAGGTATCCCGCAGGTCACGACCGTTTCTATAAGTTATGAACGCACGAATCAATTCCTGCGTGGTTTTGCCAATTATTACAGCGTCTGAATCCTGACATCATAGCATTTTGTCTAATAGAGCCTATATGCTTCCCCCAACCGCCATGATGCATCGGCCAATAGAGACGAAGGCATAAATATGTGGCTTGTATGGCTTTACATTATATTATAGTACCTACCTGGATATTGACAGATCTTTATTGTATAAGAGTACGGTATGTTAGTATCATTTTCCTTGGGCATCTCTGTTTGACAAATGCATAAACGTGCGTTGGAAAATGATTCAGGTTTGTCTCATACTTATTATACTTTTTCTAATTGAATTTCAATATTTAAGGGGGTGATTTTTGGGTTCATTTTAAGAAAAAAATTTTATAAGAACGTATGTCCTAAAAGTCTTAACTTTTGAGATACAGGGTGGTAAACTTTTATTAAAATAAATCATTTTTTCGTAACCGAAAGTGAAGTACAATTCTCAAAGGCTGCTTTCTTCTTGAAGTCCAAAAAGGGCTGGCACTAAGCAGTCGGCACTCTGTCCTTTTCTTTTCTTTTCTTCGCACATCTTTCGCACACGTTTCTTCGCCATCTCGAGGAAATGGAGATAAAGGAAGGGAACGGCATATAATGTACAATAATTCAGGTATCCCCAACAAGACGAAACAGTCACTATTATTGAATATAGAGATAGCCTGTTCTTTATGGGATCGCTACCGATTAGAAAGAGAGGAAAGACCAACTTCCGTGCTATTTTTAATAATTATTTTATATTTTACTCCACGTATCGTAGCAGTCTCACGTTCATGCGTTTTCGCCATACAACAGATATGATACCTTCATCTCTATTGGCTGATGTCAAAAGGCGGCTGCCAAATCAAAAACATTCTTGCGCATCAATCGCAGAAATAGTGTATTTTTATGCGATTCAATAATAAATATTTTCTTCCAATTTGTTTTATGATGAATATAATGAAAAAATAATCCGACTTTTTTTTTGGGAAAACTCCACCTACCTACCAAAAAAAAAGAATGATCCTCTCGTGGTTTCGAACCCGCACCAACAGTTTGCTAGGCAAGGGTGTAATGAACTGAGCCACGGTACGTTTCAAATTTGTAGTGCTGATCGCGTAGGTATATGTAGTACGTCAGGTACCTACACCTACACATTTTATTTTTTAAACTGGTCATATCTTAGTCATTAAAAGACCAATTTGAATACTTTTTTCACCTGCATGTAGGTGATTTAATTGTCGTTGCGATTGCTCTTCTAATTTTCAGAACCATTCATAATTGAATGTGAAAAAAAAATAAAAAAGAAATTGCGAACCATTTCATCGATTTAATAATTTTATATAAGTGTAAGCTAATTTTGCACAAGCGAAAAACCGTTTTATTTTTCGTTTAAAGTGCTACATTAATTGAGACGAATTGAAGCTAAGACATCAAATTATATGTTAAAGAAAAAAAAATGGAAAATTTCGGTTCAACTTCTTCAAAAATGGACTCATAAACGGTTATAGAAATTTACACATTTTTACTCTTTTCCTACTCACGACACTGGCTTATTAATGGAAAATATGCTAATTTTATTGCATTAACTAAACTTTCCAATAATTTTTTTCAAATCCTGTTAATTTTATTTCAAAGTTTTTTTGCCATCTTGCTCATACAGGGGTTCAAAAAATAGTAAATTATCCGAAAATTCAAATGGTCGCCATTTTGAAACGGCTGGGCCGATTTTGCTCAAGTGCAATACCAGACCACTCCTTGTGGACATCTTACTCTCACAAAAATTTCAGCCCCCTAGATTGAAAACTGCGGCCAGAAACCGTGCCTCAAGGACCGGATTTTTGGAACTTTGAAAGGACACACTGTAGAAGTAACGTGACTTTTCGAAAATTTTTCAACGAAAATCTAAAGTCATTCCAAAGCTTTACAAGAATCCAAAATTTCGTTCACTAATCTTGAAAGATAAAGCTACAGGAGCGTTTTTAAAATCGAAAAATCGTGATTTTGGAGAAATAAAAATATATCGTGGGCAGGTGAATTTTGGAAAACCACTTTTTCGTGATCTGGGGGTCAGGATCGGTGAACATTTGGTGAGTTTGGGTGATTTTCGAAAAGTCATGTCGTCCTCAATAGTGTATTTTTTTGTTAAAAAATACACTAAAAGAGTGACCTGTGTGATCCCCAAAGTTACAGATATAAGACATTTCGTGAAACTTTAAAACCTACAAAAGTCAGTTCTATAGAATATAACAGTGTTGGATTGTCAAAATAATGTCACAACATTATTTATTTGTATTTTCATTTTTGCACATTTTTTTTTTACTTTTGAAGTTCAGGACTTAACTAATGACCCTTTGGTTATCTTTGAAGTCACACAGCTGCTGTTTACTTAAATTATGTGACACTTCTAAACTCATAAAAATCAAATCTCAAGAACTCTCGATAAGATCCTTAAATTCTAAATTATCATTTAATCGTTGTGGTAGCAGCATATTATGCGGATTCTTTTACAGGCTGATCCCGAAATACATGTTACATAGAGTGTTGTAGAGGATATTTAGAAATACTGTAAATTTACTAAACAAAAATTGTTTCCACAGCTTCCTTGCCGGCATATAGGTAAAGCTACCTTGTCAAAAAATTGGACATTGCAGTCAAATTTAAGCAACTTTCACTAGAAAAACACATGGTTTCACATAACCATTACGATAGTAATTATTATTGTCTTACATGTTTTTATCGGTAACAGTCTAGGACCTACTCACTATTTTTCTTCCTATTATTATGCACGTTGTCACCTATTTCACAAAATCGGTCGTGTCTCCTTTAGTCATCGGTCATGTTGGAGAAAAAAACTAAATGAGCTTAAGATCTCAAATCCATAAAGAATGCTGTGGTACTATCAATGTCTGCGAATTCGGAAACACCATGTAAGTATTACTGTCTGATGAACATTTTATATTGTAGTGATGAAGGATTAGAAATTTAAGGATTTTTTTTTCAATAAGAGTAGGTAGTAGCGGTACCGTAAAATTTCTTATAATTTCCACAATCGATCGTAACAATACAATCCGAGATAACTTAATAATGGTCCATAATTTCATTAATGAAAATAGAGGCAGTTATTACATTTGAAATTATTTAATATATTGAAGGAAATAATTTATCTCTTTTTTGGGGATACTCGAATCCTGCTCCTATTATTCACGGTCCCACATTTTTACCACTACAGCAACAAACTATGGACACCTTGAAGCTTTGTATCGCTATTCTCGTCTTTATGAAGTTACCTTAATAAAACCTTTTTAATTTGTTTTTATTGGTTCCTTTGACGAGAATAGAAAATAGAAAAAAGTTTTTACTACTCGTTAATAAACCAACCACAGTTATATTTTTCTTAGGTAGACTGTTGCCACCACAACTTGCTAATACCTTACCTTTTATGTCAATTGCCAGTAATTAACAGCAATCTGAGTTCCTTTGTAATAAGAGCCTTCACTGAGGCAATCTCTTTTTATTATTCGAAATAATATTTTGATAAAAAGAGAAAGAAAACTTCCAAATAATCGCTTAAAGTTTATTTCATAACTTCTTTATTTCACATCTCCAGTAAATAGTAAGTAACTACTTATAACGTGATAAATTTATAAATTTGAATTTGAAACCCAACCTGAGAGCTCGATTACGTAACGGCTTTCAACACACTGGTGAATAATATAAGCGGCAGCCCTAAGAACTGAACAATTCCGTTCGAGTTCAATAATTTATCGGTGAGTTTCTGCAGAAGAGGCTCCACGAGCTCCTTGAAGCCGAATAGGAAGGGTGCCAGAGGGGTCAGAATCGGACCTATTAGACTTTTTATAGGTTTGGCAATGACGCCGACAAGTGCGCTGATAATATTGGACGGTGGAATTGGTAATTTGTCTAATAATTTAAGTATTGCCAATCCTGCAACAGTCAATTAAAGAGTTGTTAATTAATTAATTGATTCGACTTATTACGAGACAGCAGGTTTGGTATAATGGAACTTCGAGACGAATTATATAAGCATAATGAAGTGAGAGTTATTGAATTGGAGTTAATAATGCTAATGAACGAAACGATTTTGCTGATGATATTGAAGAAAAAAATAATAAAGACTCACCATATTCACTTCTCGAAATTAAAGGTTGACATCTACTACTACTAAGTACACTATTAGGGATTTATATAGACAATAATAAATAACAAAGAAAAATACTAAAATGTTATACATACAGCCTGTATTGTATTTTATTTTATTCACATAATTATATACATACATAGGTACGACATTACGCTAATGTTTTAATTAATGCATTAAACAGAATAATCGGGATGGCAAGATACTTGAGTGGAGAGTGCATGTGAAGTATTTTCTCCCTTACTTTGCTAATAATAGGACTCAAGAATTCTTTGATGGCATACAAAAATGGATTTAATGGAGTCAGAATAGGTCCAATGAGACTTTTAATTGGTTTGATAATAACTCCCAGAACTGCAGCAGCAATATTTTGAGGGGGTATGGGTAACTTGTCAATTATACCCGCGAGTGAACCATCTGTAAAAGCCAATACAAGTTTTACTTCTTTACCCTTATTAAGTATTACTATGGTGGAATGAAAATGGTTCTAAGGGTCCACATCTGGAGATCGATTTCAAATGAAATTTTCGTTCTCTAATCTGGTCGTTGTCTTTTACTGGTTTACTCTTAGTCATTATTTGACGAGGAACTATTAGGGTGGGTTATGTTTTCTTGTAGATTAGAAATTTTACTTTTATACCTTTGGTTAGAACTCTTACAATTTTGATCATATCAGACCTATTAATAGCAAGAAAGAATAGGGATTGCAAATACCTATGTATTTTTTTAACAAGTAATAATGTTTTTAAATTGTTTAGAAAAATTGTTTTATTACAATTACAGCTAAGTCGATAATAAGATTTTTATATCCATAACTGTAAAAATATTAATTTAGCTCAAATTTCCCCCCCCCCCTGCAATTTACCTTTTTTTTTTCGTTTGTATATTATTTCTGGTATTGCTTTTGCTGGTACTTTGGGCATGCCGATGAGCTCCAATAAGAGCGAATGGTCAACCATATATTCAGCAGTGTTTTTAGATCAGTAATTAAGATGAGCCTCGAACCGACTTTATTACCTGAATTTTATTTAATTATTATTACTTTCAATAAATAATTCACGAGTAACGACCAGTAGTAGCGACTAATAAGACCAGATGCGGATACCTTCTCATGCTTGATGAAGTACAATAATTATTATTCGAGTTTTCATGAATGAAATAAGCAATGAAAATGAAATTTGGATTATTTTACATCATCTTGGTTAATCTTTTTTTTTTAAAGAATGTAAAATAATTTGATCTAATACAATTATTACTATTTGAGTCTTGAATTTAATAATTTATTTTAACGGCCGCAAGTCAACCCGGACAAATCTCAGAGAGACAACTGAGGCAACGGGGATGATCGTCGCTATCGATTTATTGAGTAATTCAAGACTTTACCGTATAATTGTATTTAGGTAATTGAGATAATTATTGTAATAGTAATTGGAATAGCAAACTCACCAGGATTACGATTAGATGAGAATTTCCTTTCACACTTTTCCATTTACAAGAGAAGTAGCTGGTATTGATTTTTAGTGATTTTACGGAGGCTTGTTAATGATTAATAGAAGAGATGTGATAATAAGTAATTTTTTATTTTTTAAATAAATTTTCATATTTTTCTTACACATATATTGATAATTATTCCAGAGTGCTTTCGCATGACTTATACTAAGTATAAGAGACATTGACAGCACATATTGGATAATATCGTATACAAAACTATAACGTACACATAGGTACAAATGTACAAATTAACTGTTTTCTACTTACTAATAATATTTAATGTTAATTAAGTGCTAAATGAAGTTAGAAAACTTTAGGGAGTTTCTCGTCAGCTCCATAAATGAGACCTTTCCTAAAAGCGGTGAAGACAGGTTTAAACACCCAATTGGCTATAGGGATAAAGGATAATACTTTCTCAATAATTGCGGATAACACTGCAATGAAAGTTCTGAGGAAATGATAGAACGGCAAGAAGATAGCCCAAAGAGGTAGCAATAGCAATCTAATAGGAGTTGTAATAAACTTCAAAATTACATAAATGAGTTTAAACGGCAACGAGAGAATCCAAAGAGGGATGAATATCGGTTTCAATGGTACCCCTAAAACTTTGAACAATTCCACAATTACATAATGTGGGAAAGAAACAGCCTTGAAGACGAAAATTAGGGGCTTCAGAGGATACGCCAATATCTTCACAGGGAGCGCAAGTAAGTCGAAGATTCCTTTCACCAATGTAGTGGGTAACGTTACGAATCTTAGAGGATCCAGGAGATATCTAAGCGGGGTTATTATTATTTTATAAGGGATATAAATTGGCAGTCTAAGAATTTTCAGGGTCCAAATCATGAACTTCAGAGTGCTTTCGCATGACTTATACTAAGTATAAGAGACATTGACAGCACATATTGGATAATATCGTATACAAAACTATAACGTACACATAGGTACAAATGTACAAATTAACTGTTTTCTACTTACTAATAATATTTAATGTTAATTAAGTGCTAAATGAAGTTAGAAAACTTTAGGGAGTTTCTCGTCAGCTCCATAAATGAGACCTTTCCTAAAAGCGGTGAAGACAGGTTTAAACACCCAATTGGCTATAGGGATAAAGGATAATACTTTCTCAATAATTGCGGATAACACTGCAATGAAAGTTCTGAGGAAATGATAGAACGGCAAGAAGATAGCCCAAAGAGGTAGCAATAGCAATCTAATAGGAGTTGTAATAAACTTCAAAATTACATAAATGAGTTTAAACGGCAACGAGAGAATCCAAAGAGGGATGAATATCGGTTTCAATGGTACCCCTAAAACTTTGAACAATTCCACAATTACATAATGTGGGAAAGAAACAGCCTTGAAGACGAAAATTAGGGGCTTCAGAGGATACGCCAATATCTTCACAGGGAGCGCAAGTAAGTCGAAGATTCCTTTCACCAATGTAGTGGGTAACGTTACGAATCTTAGAGGATCCAGGAGATATCTAAGCGGGGTTATTATTATTTTATAAGGGATATAAATTGGCAGTCTAAGAATTTTCAGGGTCCAAATCATGAACTTCCCTGACAACACAATCCTCAAATAATTAATAAATAATCGCATAGGCACCAACAGGATGTACAGTGGGATAACACCAATCTTAACAAGCGATTTGATGAATGTAACAGGAATAAAGAGCAGTTTAAGCGGGAGGGTAAGAATGGTCACCGGTAAACGAATGAAGTTCAAAGGAAGAAGCAGTATTCTTAGAGGATTCAACAATAATTTCGCAGGATACGCGATAATATTGAAGGGGAAGAAGAGTAAGTTAAGAAGGTACAATATGATTCTAAATGGTAGGAACACAATCAAGATAGGGAAGAGAACCATCTTAAGTGGGAACTTGACAAACTTAACTGCATCCATCATCGCTCTCAATACTTCCAAGAATATCAATTCGGGATGATATATGAACTGTCCTGCTAAATGCAGTACTCTTAAAGGCATTATTATTATCTTGAAACCCTCATAAATGAATTGGAATGGAACCAAAAGGAATTTGAAAGGCGCCAATGAATTCCATAACGGTTCAAACGTATACTGTATGATTCTATATCCCAATACTATAAATTTGAGGAAGTATCTTATGGGTAACGTGATCACTTTAATAGGCCACAAAATAATCCTCAATGGTAGCAAAGGAATATTAAATATGTACGTCCAGAATATAAAGATAGGTCTCCAGAATCTCAGAATTATCACCTCCAGCATCAACGGTTGTTTGATTAATTCGATAGGTAACCAAATCAGAGCGAATGGTAGAGCAATAATCTTCAGAACCAATCGGAACGGGAAGGTGATCAGCTTGAGGAACATCAACGGGATTTTGAAGATGATGAAAGGGTTTTCGATGAATTTAAACGGAGACAAGAGAATTTTAAGCGGCCAAAGTGGTATGTTGAAAATGAGGAGCAAGATTTTGACCGGTATGAAAATTAACTTGATTGGTTCTAAGAGGAGACCCAGTTTGAGTTCTTCCAATTGGTAGTAGACTTTCCCATCTGTAAAGAATGGCATCACTTTAGCTTTTGGCATTCGGGGACGTTGAAGGCACCACGGTTTTATGATTTTCTCATTATTTATTTAAGCCAATTTTCGGATTCTGAGTATTTTTATGCGTTATTATTGGTATACGAAATGCTGAGTCTAAAATGATGCCATTAGATTGACAGAAGTCTTGTTTGGATTTTTGGGATTTGGGGGACGATAACATCCAACCTTAATTAGGAGAATTATTTGGCTTTCTGTGGATGTATTAGTTTGGTATCAGGAAGTGTTTTGACCGTTTGGCACACAATAGTATTAATGTTTCATGTTGGAGTCAAGTTTTTGAAAATACAAGATGGAATCGGGGTCAATAATAAATGGGGGTATAATTTGCTCAGAAGTTTTCTTCTTCATATAAACGGGCATCTAGTTTATAGTTAATTGCAATTTGTAATTAAAATAATTTTGTTTGATAAGCGTTGTGGGTTGCATTGCTTTATTTAATTTGCTACTTCATCATGAATACGCCAAAATAATACGCCCAACAGTGGAGGTTGTATTTTTTAAGTTTCTCTATCTGTTATTTTAAAATTTGTTCTCATCGTTACTGCGAAATTGATCAATAAAAGCGATATTAAATTTTTTAAACACCACTCTCGCAAAAGAGTGTAAGATATACGTTTATATGAAGATTTTATAGATGATTTGAAATAGTGAAAGAAATAGAAATAGTGAGAACTTCTCTAAATCCGTTGTGCCTTCAAAGTTGAGTATAATATTAACTTAGATAGGTAAAAATGTGAATGATTTATGCCTAATTTTATTAAACAAAAAAAAAACAATTTTAGTGTTGTTTATTTTAGTTATTTTGAAGACTTTATTTTGAGTACCTATAAAATGTTCATTGAAAAAATTATAACAGAACAATTTAATCACGCGTAAAAAATGAACGACTCATTCGATTTTGCTAATAAATTGCTTCGACGCGAAGAGAAAAAAAATATATCAATTCAAACTTCTAACTAACTTTTCAGCTACTGTGAAGCCACTACTGAAATAGCTTCAATTTCATTAAAAGCTTTTGCACGTAGGTAGGTACTGTTCTCTACAGCGCTGCCTCTAAAGCTGGCAGTCTGGAGTTATGTCCAGCTAGCTGTAGTTGATGTTCTTGAGCTTATTAAGCTTATTGATCTTAAAAAAAAATCGTCGTGGAAAAGTGAAACAAGCATCGGGTTAACAATCGTGATGATATCTTCCTCAAGATAAGACTCTCAAACATTTCGAAATGTTTATATCATTTAGATTTTTGGAAAAATTGGTCTCAAATATGACGTAAAAACTACTCGCAGAACACCTTTAAAGAGTAGAGGGCCTTACATGATTTTCATAAGAGTACGATTTTGGCAAGAACAAATCCTAGGTTTGTTCCCCAGCATCCACGCATCCATCCATATGATAATGTAGGAAAACGTAAAAGCCATTATAATATCTTCCAGATCCAAAAAATTGACTTAATATTGCTGATCAAGCCATCAAGCCTCATTGAGGTCTTGTATCTAAGTATGATAATTCAGAGCTACTTGGAGAAAACTCTTCTCCAAATAGTTCTCTAATTAAGAGGAAAACCGTCTTCTCAGAGTGCAAAAATTTTCTCCCATTTACATAGTCAATACTAGGAAAAGAATATGGAGACTTTTAGCACACCATTATCCTTGCCATGCATGTGAGGGGACACCATCTAATGGTATACTAATAAGAAGGTCGCTTAGAATGTGGGCCGTTTTTTCTGAGGGATGACGCCAACGAAGTCAAAAATGAAACCCTCTTTCAGATTCTTTAATTACCAAATACTATCTGGACGATTTTACTTCCTGTATCTGTGAGAGGATCCCATATACCACCAATAAAACTGTGGGCTTTATTAATTAAAGTCAAGCCGGGAGAATGGACAACACTCTTTGAATTAGACGTGAAAGATTCTTATCATCGAAGTGCTAAGTGTCCTCTTTCTAGGAGAAAATACAACCATAGTAAGCGTCTTGAAAACTTAGTGAAGCTATTTATAGTCAACGCAAAAGAACTAATGTTTATAGAAAGGTTCTTCATCTTCCACAATTATTATTGTAAGCATCTGCGCCTTTCAGATCTGCACAACGAAAGCAAAAAAGAAAATCTTTGAGCGAGCGTTTCTTATTAGATCCCTTCATCTTTGTGCGAGGACACCCATACGTCAAAAGCGTGATGAGCGCCATAATTCGTCCAGTATCATATGAAGATATCTTCAGGAGACGGAACGTGTCTTCTAAAATTTCTTCACTACGTGATTAATCTTCCTTTCTTTGGAAAAATCTTGTTTGATGTGGCAACCTAAAGAGAACCCGCATCATTTTATCTTCATTTTAGCAAGTGGTAACTTCATCTGTCCTTTCCAATATAAGTATCTTCCTCTCTTTTCATTGCTAAGTAACTTTCTCCATTTCTAATTTTTTGGGAATTCTGTGAAGCTATCTTGAGTTCATTAGGATGTCTTCAGTGAAACTTGCACGGAAAATTGTTTCAGATATTTATAACTAATTAAACAATTAGGCAAAATAAAAAGAGTCGTTCATTTATGCTCATGATTAGAAGCTAATGAAAAGTGAGTGAAAGGCAATGATAATAAACGATATGAAAATGAAGAGAGTTGTTTGAAAATAAAAATTGAAAGTACTGAGAAAAATGGAATCTACGTTTTCGATCATTATAAAATAAATAATAATGTATTTTTGCTATAAAAAAATAATATTATAAATTAGAATTTTATGTCTTTGATTCTTATGTTTGTATAATCATTTTTAAACCATTTTAATAGGTCATAAGAAAATAGTGTTAAAAAAAATTTCTTTTTCTTAATTTGTTGACAATATGGTGTCTCTAAAACAGACAGTATTGAAAATATAAAATATAACGTTCAAGAAATCACTTTTGAAACCGATTGATTTAATTGATCACGAATCAGCTCAGAATGAAAAAATTTCACTCAAAAACTGGGAATTTTTTTACTTGCTTTCGAAATATGAATTTTTCCGCCATCACTGGATTTTGTCATAAATTTCAATCACCTAATTATGTTAGAATATAACATGGAGAAATCAAAAATTTTACACTATTTCTTTCTGCTAGGAGAGAGTGTGTGCTGAACAATTATTCAGAACTTGTCCGTTTCAGAGAAATATTTTCATCAATTTTTTCTGGGCAATTTTTTTCGTTAACAAATCAATTTCTATGATCTAATCTACCAAAGAAAACTATCACTTTCTTTCGGGAATTGCAATTTTTCGCACCTGCGGCGTACAATTTTCAGGACTTAGCCTCATGTAGCCCCTGGCAGGGGAAATCAACTTCCACAACCATTTTTTGGTAAAAAGGGGTAAAATTGCCGGGTTCTAATATCAAAATGTTTTCGAATCAAAATTATGAATAAATTTATTCAAAAATAAGTTCTTTGATTTTTTAAAAAGATAAGGCTACCTTGTTTCCGAAATATAATTTTCCGCTTTTTTCGATTCAAATTTATTACTTCAGGAGTTGATGAAAATTCGGAGGTGAATTTTTTTACAGTTTCCGCGTTAATGGAGTTTGGTCATTGTACGTTTTGGAGTCCATTTTACGCTACTTTTTATGTCAGCTCTCTTATTACACTTAAAGGACTCATCTTTAGAACTCCGTTTCGACACTTATTCCCAGAATATGCACTTAAACAAGTATTTAAAAAAAGAGAGTCTATAATAGCTAAAACGGTACCTTCGACCCTTTTTTAAGAGACATTTTTATGGGAGATGTTCAAATGACGTGGCCCGCTTTAATTCAACGTGTAGCAAAGCAAGGCTAAAATATATGTCGAGCCGCCAAGGCTCGTTCATATTATCAAGTCCAGCACGATACTTCACCCAACCCTTTATTTAAAGATTAATTTATGAGTAGAACCACATCACTTTGAAGTAGCCTTTCAAGGGTTGTATTTTCTGATGACATCTACTAACACTGATTCGAAATGAATGTGAATACTTTTTCCAGGAAAATTAATTTCCCTATTTTCCTTAATTCATTAGTTATTTTTTTGCATTTCCCAAAATCCAAAAAAATTTATTTTTTTTTTCTTAAAATTTGTGTCCTAGAATCTATAAGTTTTGTAATTCAAAAAATAACTCAAAATTATGACGAAAAATGATTATAATGTCGATGTATGAGTATTAGGGCAGCAATGTTTCGAATGAAGGCACTATTAATGTTAATTCTGAAGCTAAAAAATACGATAAAGCAAAACTATGAACCTCGGTGGTTTTTGGGCTAAAACTAACATTATTCATCTTGCACGCAACATAATCGTATTTCGAACAAAAGATAATATATAAAAAGAGGGTAGTTTAATTACTAAACCGCCATTGCACAAAAATAATGTTAATTTTCACCGTGACAGGAAATAACAGATCGATACATACCTGAAGCGGAATTGAAGAGGCATAATGCGACCGCCACAAATATTAAAATTTTGGTAGAAATGGACAAAGCCATGGCTGTAGAGTGGCTTTGTATTAGACTCTAAGCTTTTCCTAGACTGGCTGTGTCTCTCCACTGAAGCCCTGATTTATATGTCGGCATTGAAAAGCATTAGTATTCATAACTATCCTATATGCATATTAGAGTAATTAGTGAGCGAAAATTGGCCAAATTCGTAGTAGCACCAATTAAAACTTACCCGGGAGTAGGTAAGTATAGAATTGAAAATTGCTTGAGTCATTTATGCTGTCACCTAGTTTTGTAATTATTATTCGCTTTTTGATTGTTTGTTTAATTGGAGTAGCCGTTAACTTATTCAGATTCTTTATACACGAGTAGGGTTTCTTTGTTAAAAATAACCTTTTATTTTATGTGTATGACGACTAAATTTTATTTTCGATAAGAATATTATTCCTCATTTTTCTTATTAACGAAAATACAAATAAGTACTCAAATTTATAATAATTCCATCTTGGTACTCAGAGCCCTAATGGGACTCTTGTTATTATACATCCTCTCCATAGCGACCTCCTCGCAAATCTCACAACTTTGGAGGAATTTGCATTTTGTCGATTTACGCTTGCGTTCTATACTTAAGTAGAATCAAACTTGTCTCTTGTCACCACTAAAACTACTTCTCTTGTCATATAATAAAATGCAGGTGCCTATACTGAAAATATAGCGATGCTGATTATTGAGGTGGTAATGATTTGAAAAAATGGGTTGAAGAGAGTTATTGGGAGAAAATATGTAGAGGAATCCAAAACGTTGAATTCTTGCAATAAAGGGATGGGCTTGCTTTATTGTGAACATAAGCGCCTAACTAGGAGAAGGAGGAATATACCCCCTGCAATAGATTTTTATTTGTGCATGAAATATTAATTTGAATTAAGTTCAAGGTTTATTTGCTGTTAATAAAGCTTATCGTTATTATACAACGTGGTTTGTGAGGAATGAGGACTGTCTAAGCATTATGCAGGGTGGTTACTTTTGAATTGTTCCTCAAATTAGAGAAAAGTTGCTCTATTTTCTACTTAGTAAGAATTTGAAATAAAATGGACGATTGCTTCTGTCGTTGCCGAAATCTTCTGAAAAGTCTTGAAAATCAGAATTTCTAACTTTACGCCTACCTCTTTTATTGTTGAAATAAAAGAGTTATTTTTATGTCGGTCATTCAGTATAAAAAAAATCGAACAAAAAAGAATAGAATGTTCAGTAACATTTTTTTTTTATTCGAGAGAGTTTTGTTTTAGTTTTGTTTTTTTTTTCTACACCGAATTTTTTTATCTCTTTGTTTCTACACCATAATTTTCTATACCAAAGTTAAAAATAAACAAAAAAAAAAAAATTTTACATGACTAACATTTTTTACGTTTACTTACAAGTTAACCTTACCTGGTCCGAAGCATAAACTGGAAACTTTCTTACCCTCATGATTGTTTTTTCTCCCATGCACTCGTAAATTGACAAACACCCTTCCTATCTTCACCCCATAATTTCCCCACTACTCACTACTTACCTCTCTGTTCTTGCAGTTCAGCCGTCCCTCGCTCCTGATGATGGTCGTTGGACCGAAACAGGCAGGGCATTGAAAGTTGTAGCCAATAAAGAAGTCATTCCAAAACAAGACTCTACTCATTTACCGACCATTCATGATGAATAGGGGTGACTACTTAGGGGATTTCAGAAGAATTATAAACTGGAAAGCCAAAGCTTTTGAAGAATCTGCTTCTTAAAAACGGCTTGTATATTCGTTTCACTGTAAGAAATCGGAAAACTGTTGTAACTCTTCATCTGAAATCGAAGAGTGTAACGTCTAAAATGTCCAAGACTTCTAACCGAGGAATTCTGCAACAAAACTGTCTTTTCATCGAAAAAAATTGATTTCTGAACTCTATCACTCCCCCCTAGCTACGAACATAATATTAGACAAAGCAATTGTCTACCCGAGTTTACCACTTTCTTTTTTATTGACACTTGAGTACAAAAAATCGCATGCTTTTTTGGTTTTTGCTTCTATAAAAAAAAACTGATGGGAAAATCTAAATGATCTCAATGAACGAACTGTGGAGAAATAAAATAGGAAGAAAATTGGAGCTGAAATAACCCACTCCTTATTAAAAGATAAAACTTAAAACACCGGAAAAATTGCTTTTTTTCCAAACTTTGTGACGTCATTTTTTGAGGTGTAGTGCCGGCTCTTTCGAGATAGTTGATATTGATAGTTAGGTACTTCCTGTGTGCAAAATCCAGACGCTGTCAGATACTAAATTAGTTTTCAAGAAATTGCAATCAGAAGTTCCACATACCATGTTTTTCAGCGAGGCTGGATGCTCTGGAGGTCGTCCGACTCAAATTTATCAAACGGATTTGGAAAGTAAAAGTGTTCAGCTATAAAACGTCAATGTTTTTTTCTATTTAGGTAAATGTTAAAAAAAAACAGATAACAATTGCCCGCAATATGAACGAAAATGGCAGAGCGTGCGAGATTGGAAATAGAATAGCAGATAGGAGGTACAACAGGACTTGTATTATGCCTTCCCCTCAATTGCTGTTCTACCCCCTTTTTCGAGCGCTCTGCCGTTTTCGCTCAATTCTGCGCGCAATTTTTATCTATTTTTTATAGCTCAACACTTTTAGTTTCAGAGTCGACTATCTCGCAAAGAGCCTGCACTAAAAATTAAAACATGGCTACGTTACGAACTTTTGAAGAAACGCTACCTTTTTTTCTCCCTTAACAATGAACCTATCATGTTGTTTGGGCTCTCATTTTTTTCGTATTTTAATTCTCTACAATTCTTTCAATGGGACCATTTACATTGCTCTATCAGTTTTTTTTTATGTACAAGCCAAATTACAAAAAAATGCGGTTTTTTCAATAAAGGGTTAATAGAAAAAAAGTAAATGGTGAACTTGAGTAGAAAACTGTGCAGTTAGGATATGGGAGCAATTTCGCGTGTGATGGCACTAGTGGTATTTCTTATGGTATCCCCACCCTTATGCCCACGCGTGGGGGGTTACTACTCCGTGGAAGACTTCCTACGTAGGACAATGCAACTTGATAACCTGCGGGAACATCTGACAGGAGCTTGACGTTCCCACGGTTTTTCACTGGGACTCAAGAAAGGAGGACCCAGAGTCGGGTATTCCACATGCAGCTTATCTCTCTTCGTGTAGGGTTGTTCATCGGGGAATCGAGTCAATATATCTGCCGGGTCCATCTTTTTAATATTCACTCATCCAAGTCGCATCCTCCAAAATTAAGCGTCGGATAAAAAAATGGGTTTTACTAGTTGTTTTTTTTTCTGAGGAGGGGAAATCTAATATGATACCAAACTCGACCAGCCTACCCTCATTCTCTAGGTGTGGGTGGTAGACAACTTTTGCTATCCTAAATGAGAGCCCACGTTTTTTATTGCAGATTCGGATTTTACGGGTGAAAACAAATCGGAAATTACTGCACGTTCCCCTCCATGCAGGTGGGGGGGGGGGGGTAAGTTTGAAATTTTGGTTGTAAACCCTTATTTTTATTGCGACCAAAAATACGAAGGATTTGTCTGGGATATTTAATACTTAAATTGAACCAAAAAGATCCATGAATTCAAAAAAAAAAAGTTTTAGACACATTCTACGTATTTTTAGCAATAAAATCCGAATCTGCAATAAAAAATAAAACTAAGGATTCTCAACCGACATTTCAAATTTACCCCCAGCCCCACCTGCATGGAGGGGGAAGGCGACAGCAATTTTCTACATGCTTTCACCCATAAAATCCGAATCTGCAATAAAAACCGAGCGTTCTCATTTAAGATTGCAAAGTTACTGTCCCTCACCACTACGGGGTGGGGGTAGGTTGGTCGAGTTTGGTATCATTGGATGTCGCTCTTCCAGACTAACAAAACTTTCATAATCCACTTTTTTATTAACCGATGGGTAGTTTTTGAAGTCTTCGGATAAATACAAGCACGCTGTATATTCGATTTAAAATTAAGTAATCAATATATTGAATGAATGAGTGAAATATAACGGGGGGTTCCGTTATATTGTACCTAAGTAATAAAAATCACCAGAACGTTATTTACAACTTTATTTACAAAACGAGTAGGTAGGCTTCAGAGGCATAAAAATAAAACGACATTCCTAATCCAATATTTACCAAAAAGGTCGTCAATTATGTACAGTGAGAAGGCTAATGCATATACCTAACTGATGGACTGATATATCATTTTCCAGCTGTTTAAAAAATACCTCGTTTCCCACGATGGGGATAGGTCCGAGGGATACGCGATATGGATAATATCAATAGAGTTCTATTCTCCCCAGCATCTTAATGCGATTTATCCTGGTTCAAGCAGGGAGCTTGGATTGGGTTGTCTTAATAAGGGAGCGAAAATAAAATGTAAACGTCTGGCTGCTGTCCTAAAACTCGTTAGACAAAAACTATTCAGATGTTGATCAAAGTTTTTTTATAAATAGGGCTAAGGCCCAGACAGTTAATAAAGTGCAGGAAGGTCTTCTTTTCTTTTTTCTTCTTTTTTTTTCCTTCTTTATTTCTTCCTTTCTTTTAGAATAGTTGAACTTATTAGACATTTTATGATTTTTTTAAACTCGATATAGTAGACCAATAGACCAAAAATATAGTCTTTATAGCAACATTTAACGCTCTGCAAAGCAAATCAACTCGGTACACGTTAGTGGCGGTTTCTTCCAAGAGCTTATCAACACCAGTTGAAAGTAAGTTACATTTATTTACTGATAAGATACTTATACAGGGTGGGCCACGGTATACGAAACGGAAGATTATGGCCGTGTCTCTGGATTTTAGGATCTTTTTATTTTTGGAGTGGATAGAGACCCGGCAGAGGTACGTTTTAAAATTATATTCATAATGTACAGGGTGTCCCAAAAGCATAAAACATATCAAAGTTATGTTTTTTTAAATGGAATGCTCCTATGTTATTGCATTTTTAGATTGTCTGAAAAAAGAAAATAAGATTGGCTTTTACAGTTGGTGCTTAAATTCAGAAGTTTTTGAGTTGTAAACAAGTGAAAATCGTCATTTTTCAAGTTTATGGCCCTGTACAACGAAAACGGTTCAAGATAGCGAAAAACGGCTTACATATGTCCCAATTTTAACTTTTCATGTACTATCCTACGATGTAGATGAAATGTTTATACAGGGTGATAAAAAATTTGAAAAATTTCTGATATTTCTCCACGCGTCGCCAAATAAAAAAATCAAAGAAAGCACAAATGTTTCTATACCATAGGATAGTACATAAAAAGTTAAAATAGGGACATGTAAGCCGTTTTTCTCTATCTTCAGCCGTTTTCGTTGTACAGGGCGTTGAACTTGAAAAATGACAATTTTCACTTGTTTATAACTCAAAAACTTCTGAATTTAAACACCAACTGTAAAAGCCAATCTTATTTTCTTTTTTCAGACAATCTAAAAATGCAATAACATAGGAGCATTCCATTTAAAAAAACATAACTTTGATATGTTTTATGCTTTTGGGACACCCTGTACATTATGAGTATAATTTTAAAACGTACCTCTGCCGGGTCTCTATCCACTCCAAAAATAAAAAGATCCTAAAATCCAGAGACACGGCCTTAATCTTCCGTTTCGTATACCGTGGCCCACCCTGTATACTCCTAGTTAAAAAAGATATTTCGACAACTGACATTCTTTGGGATAAATCTTTTGATTCCTCCTAATCGCTTTTCTTCCCAATCTCTAATCGCTCGCTTGTAAATTTCAAGATTTGCATCGAAATTTTGAAACTTTGAAACAATCATGCAAGCATTTTTAATTGAAACAAAACTTTATAGCAAATGTATTTTATTTTCGCTTTTATAAATAATATGAGTACATGTATGTTTCTTTTCTTCTAAGATGAAACGAGAAAAGAAGCTATGATCATAAATAATGTGGTCTTTCTATTTCTTGCACTGCTCTGGACGAATACAGTTTCTAATATTATCGGCCTCTCTTATGAACCCTTCTTGACAGTGACAGCCTGGTTGGCAGACAAATGTTGGACATGGTAGACGGTCAGGTTCTTCACAGGTAGGTGGGCATGGGTTTGCACACTGTACTGGTGCTTCGTTGGGTCCACAATCACGTATTGGTGTTGCTGCAAAAAAATTCTTAACTATAATAGTATAAAGCATTTTTCAGAAATTTGCATTATTTTTTTCATTACAAAGATGTTTTCTAGAGATGTGGTATGTTTGAATTTATATGATTGTTGTTACTACTAAATCCAAACGCTGCTCAATATCGAGAATAATGCAAGTTACAATGAGCCTTGAACTTTCCAAGGCCTTAGCAAATGTGTTTAGTTATGGATACTAAAGAACGCACGTTATTACTATTAAGTTAAGAGCGAAGCTGCCTTTACCTGCCGTCGTCAGTGTTATTGAGATATTAAATATTTATATTTTTGAAGCCGCAATAATTATATACAATCCAGTACAGTTGCCATTGTGCAAGATTTCAAACTTTCTTCTTTTATTTTGTATAATTATAGCAGCCTACCACCTACTTCATGCCGGGTCTTACGACATGTTAAAGGCAAGAAGTTCTTTCTTCCCCAGAATTACTCCAAGCAATGCAACTTAATAAATAAACAATAATAACATAGGTAGGTGCCTAATAACAATAACGTTCCTTACTTATCAGGAGGTAAATAACTATGGAAATGTTAGTAGGTACTTTGAAAAATAATGAACTTACGACGATATCCGTGTGCACTACAATCTTGTAATAATGAGAATAACACCATAAGAACAACAAATCTAACACTCTTGTTTATTGGAAACATTTTTACTGGCAAATAATTATTATGTTTAATAAATTAGTCTCGATTAATAGCAAACTGAACTCGGAATAACGATACGAGTTTACGTAAGAACAGTTGCACATTGACCATTCTTTCAAATCGCTAAGATTATATACGAAACGAGACGTGTTTATCTGGGTTTTTCTTGTTTTATGATATTAGTTAATTAGGTAATGTACATTTTACGTTACCTACTTATTTTGTAAACAAATAATCGTCTCATATACAGGGTGAGTCATTGATATGGGAAAGCTTGATTACACCTATACCATTAAAGATATCGAAATGAACCAAAAAGTGCTGTAAATGGGAGGGTAAATGCTTTGAAAATGGAAAATCGCGATTTTCATTTGTTTATAACTCATAAATTGCTCATTACAAACTTCAACTTTACAAACCATTCTTTTTGACTTTTCTCAAAAAATATGAAAATGTAATAATATAGAGGGTGTCCTATTTAAAATAACAAAGTTGTATGGCGTACAGCGATATTGGGCCATCCTGTGTATCTGAAAATAATTTTACAAACTGCACTTTACCCTCCCATTTACAGCACTTTTTGGTTCATTTCGATATCTTTAATGGTGTAGGTGCAATCGAGCTTTCCCATATCAATGACTCACCCTGTATATATACAGGGTGTTCTACAAGCTCTATGACAAACTTTGACAGATGGTAGGTTGCTTGATTTTAAACATATTTTTTTTAATAAACATGGGTCCGATTCGTTTTTGTTTAGAAGTTACAAGCATTTAACCTTTATTAACAATCAACAATAAAAATTTAAATTAAATGATAATCACAAAACTTAAGACTATAAAAATTGTTCGAAATGTCCACCCTTAGCTTGAATGCAAGCCTCACATCGACGAACTAAAGATTCGGTCACTCGAAGAATGAGATTTGGATCATTTCTTATTTGGTTAGCTGCATCTTGAATTCTTTCAAGTAACTGCTGATGGGTAGCGATTTCAACATGGTAGACCAGCTGCTTCATGTGTCCCCATAAATAAAAATCCAGAGGATTCAGATCGGGAGAACGAGGTGGCCATGATATTGGACCTCCTTGACCTATCCCTTTATTCGGGAAATGTTCATTTAGCCAAGCAGCAACTTGTCTTCCTCTATGTGGTGGTGCACCGTCATGCTGATACCACATATTTTGAATAATATTGAGTTGCACGTCATCAATAATAGTATAATATAATATAATACAGGGTGCACCATATATCCTTCTCTATATTGCTATCTCTTAACGCTAACAGATACAGGATCGGTTAAACAAGTCCAAAGAAGCGCAATTTTGTGACCATCTCGAATCAGTTAAGACATACAAAATATCTGTGACCGTTCCTGAAATATCCTGAAAAAACTGAAAAATCGAGATTTCTTATTTTCCTCATATCTTTTTTATTATTGGAAATTAATAAATAATTTTTTTGTGGGCTTACATAAGTCGGCAAGAGCTACCCATCTGACATTTCAAAACTTTTCAAAGCCAACTAGATCCCAGAGTTTTCATAGTCAACTTTCGTTTTTCTTATGGCCACCATATTGTTTTTTTATGTTGTTCGATATAAAAAAAATAATAAAAACCAAAAATTGTTGAACTTAAAAAAATAATTAAAAAATGTTTTATTCTTCTTTTTTCTTTACAAAAAAGACAACTTTTTAGACCGAATTTCATAGATAAATTAAAAAACCATAAGACAAGCACTATTTCGGCATATTTTAACAATATTGACGTATTTCGACGATTTTTTAAGGTATTTTCTTAATTAATTTTTTTATTATTCAGAATTAATTTTTTTTTTTTGAAATATTAATTTTTGGTTTCCATTATTTTTTTCATATCGAATGACATAAAAAAATAATATGGCGGCCATAAGAAAAACGAAAGTTGACTGTGAAAACTCTTGGATCTAGTCGGCCTTGAAAATTTTTGTGATGACAGATGGGTAGCTCTTGACGGCTTATGTAAACCTCGAAAAAATTATTTATTAATTTCCAATAATAAGAACGATATGGCAAAAATAAGAAATCTCGATTTTTCAGTTTTTTCAGGATATTTCAGGAGCAGTCACAGATATCTTGTATGTCTTGACGGATTGGAAATGGTCACAATATTGCGCATCTTTTCTCTAATTTAACCGACCCTGTATCTCTTAGCGTTCAGGAGATAGCAATATAGAGAAGGATACATGGTGCACCCTGTATAATATAATATTATACAGTGCTTCCCAAAAGTAACGGATAAATTCAATAAAATCGTATGAAGACGTTTTCTTTTGTTTTGCTCGGACACGTCAATCGTTATTTTTGATTTGCCATCCACGCATGTCTTTTTCGACCCCCCACCCTTAATCTCCCAAGGGGTAGCTACCCCAATTTTAAAAATTCAAATGGCAAGGTACCCCTTGCGATACCTTGATTGATAGGTTTTTTCATCCTGAATATAACAAGAAAATTTTTTTCAAATCGGTTCATAATTAACGAAAATATTCAGCAAAATGTCATCGAATAAGGCAATAAATAAGCGTATTAAAATTAAATTAAAATTTAATTAAAATTTTTTCCTATCTTTCTCTCTGAATTAAATTAAACTAAATTAAATTAATTATGAACCGATTTGAAAAAAATTTTCTTGTTATATTCAGGATGAAAAAACCTATCAATCAAGGTATCGCAAGGGGTACCTTGCCATTTGAATTTTTAAAATTGGGGTAGCTACCCCTTGGGAGATTAAGGGTGGGGGGTCGAAAAAGACATGCGTGGATGGCAAATCAAAAATAACGATTGACGTGTCCGAGCAAAACAAAAGAAAACGTCTTCATACGATTTTATTGAATTTATCCGTTACTTTTGGGAAGCACTGTATAAACATTATATGCTAGTAACTTCTAAACAAAACGAATCGGACCCATGTTTATTAAAAAAAAATATGTTTAAAATCAAGCAACCTACCATCTGTCAAAGTTTGTCATAGAGCTTGTAGAACACCCTGTATTTACTTGTAGAAGCACCTTTATGCACAATAATTGTTCGTTACTCGTGCTTGGAATAAGATGTCATTTATGTATAATACACAATACTCGTATCAGATTGGTGCATAATTATCAGGTCATCTTGTAGGCGGCTTCTTTTTAATAAAATTGCTGTTTTTTTTTTACTCTTTACCACGATACCTACCGGCTAGAGCTGTCCATAGAGACCGCTGGTAGTGAATTTCGCATTTATTGTCTCCATCCAAAGGTTGCGTGTTTAACGGTACCGATGAAACGCACCCCTCATCAAGCAAAGAAGATCAGACATACCAATCCTACAATATTTCACTTTTTAAAAATTTTTGCAGTTTTTTAAATTCAAATTTATTATATCATTATTACACTATCTACATGTTGTAGTAGAAGCAGCAAGCAGCTAAAAAGTCGAACATGCGCGAAATAGATAAGGACCGCTCGGAACCGCTGCAGTTACACAACACAATGGTATAGTGAAAACTGAAAACAGAGACAGGTTATTTCCAGCTCATCGGTCTAACATATCACCACCACCAGAGGAGTGTGCCGAATTTATCTGTCTTCACCACACCATTAGGGTTGTGTCCCATAAAAAATAAATAAATAAATATCTTATGGCTGTGGTAAAGCCCAAGTGTCAGAAGTTTTCAAGTAGCCTCAAGGGCCTCTGACGTAACTTAACGACTGCTGTGAAGCAGCCGGGACAATAAAAACCTTATTCGCATCAGAATATATTTTTTTTACATTCAAATCCTGAATTACCGCTTCGAAGAAGAATGGAAAGTGGAGTCACTTTACGATCTCAAGGAACTCTTTGGCGATGATAGGTATAGTTGAACTAGAGATATAACAAAACGACTTCTGTCATTTTATCAATTTTTGGATTATTGAAATTGTTTGTGAATGAGCCTAGACGAATCTAGGTTCTCGAAGAAATTGAAGTATACCTACGAATAGGTATTAATAAGTGGACTGTATGAATCGAAATTTAAAACGCTATGAATCGCCTGACAACTGAACCACTTACCTTTTGGCGAAGCTGGGGGTGGATTCGGTTCTAGGCCTAGAAATGGAGCTTGTAGAAGTGGCAGAGCACGAACGAGACGACAAATTTGGCACCAGCGTACCGCGGCGTATTTTTCAGCTAACGAAAAACCAACGAACCTCTTTTCGAGGCGGCGACACGACGACTCTTCTTCCTCTTGACGCAGAAGCAAGTGGGGAAGCCAGGCGATTATTTTTTTCGCGTAAAATAAAATAAATATTCCGAGCAAGTCAATTAAATCAATGGAAATGGCAAATTCTAATTATTTCCCTACCCAAAACAAAACAAAAGTATTATTTACAAAAATATAAAAAGCATTTTAGTTGGGGCTTTAACATTTACCGCCCACCTAAAATGCGATGCATTTTACTGAGGATTGACGCCCGGTAAAGGGCACAATTTCACTAATGGTCGTTGAATTTGTCCATTAGAAGTACGGACAGTTGCAACTCTAGCTACACCGTCCTTACCCGGGTGAAGTTGAACGATTCGACCAAGGCTCCACTTCATGGGGGGTAGCTGTTCATGCTTCAAAAGAACCAGGGTCCCTACGACTGTATCCTGAGAAGAATTGGTCCATTTATTTCTTTGTTGTAGAGTGTGGAGATACTCCTTATGCCAACGTTGCCACACGTCTTGCTGAAGTCGCTGGATAAGTTGCCAGCGCGATAAGCGATTCAACGACAAGTGAGTAAGATCGGGGTTTGGGACGCAGGTTAACGGTTCCAAAGTTAAAAAATGTCCGGGGGTGAGCACTGATAAATCGTGGGGGTCCGAACTCATCGGGCAAAGAGGACGTGAGTTTAGCACCGCTTCGATCTGCACCAGGACGGTGTAAAACTCCTCGAATGTTAAAACCTGTTCACCAATGACTCTCAACAAATGAGTCTTTACTGACTTTATTCCAGCTTCCCAGAGCCCTCCGAAATGAGGGGTTGAGGGAGGATTAAGGCTCCACGATATTTTTTCTGAATCAACAGCTTGTTGCAGAAGTTTTTCGATTTCCCTTTTCGCCCCTACGAAATTAGTTCCTTGATCAGAAAAGATCTGCGTGCAACGCCCTCGACGGGAAACAAATCGTCTTAAGGCAGCGAGGAAACAATCGGTTGTCAAATCTGAAGCCAATTCCAGATGTAGAGCTTTCGTTACGAAACAAACGAATAAACAAAGATATGCTTTCTGGGTCTTGGCTGATCTATTTTTTCCCAACCTAATGTGGAATGGACCGCCATAGTCCACTCCCACAATTTGAAAAGGTTTAATTTGATTAATCCTAAACGTGGGTAGATCTCCCATTGGTGGCTGAAATGCAATAGGTCTAGTCCGGAAGCACTTCAGGCACTTACTAAGAACATGATGAATAGCCCGACGGGGCGATAAAATCCAGAAATTCTGTGCTATCAGAAACTGGACGCTTTGAAGACCTGGGTGCAAATTTTCCCGATGCACCTCCTCAATTATGAGATAAGTGAGGCGGTGTTTCTGGGGCAAGATAGCAGGGTGTTTCTGATCATAAGAAAGACCAGAATGAGCCAGTCTACCGCCCACCCTGAGGACTCCGTCTTCCGCAACAAAGGGATGTAACTTCCGAAACGACTTGGGAATAGATCGACTATTTGTGATATTTTGTAGAATATCAGCGAACGCGACATATTGAACACGCTTGACTAAAACAAGAAATGCGTGATATAATTCTAACTCGGTAAAAGGACCTCTGACTGCACGGGCTCGAGACCGCGGAACGAAACGACGTACGTACGCGATGATACGTTTGATTTTTGCCAGAGATGAATATCTATCTAAAAGAAAGTCGATGTAGTCTAACGAGACAAACGTAGATAAAACAATTTTCTTCTCTTCCTCGAATAGTTGAGAAGAATCCGAAGGGTCGGTTTTTTCAATTGGCCAATGATTCGGCGGCAACTGAAGAAAATTCGGTCCATTCCACCACATGGAATGATGAACTAATTCCGAAGCGGACAATCCCCGTGACGCACAGTCGGCGGGATTGTCATTTGAACGAACGTGGTGCCACATATGCGGAGGAATAAGATCTTGAATAAGGCTCACCCTGTTGCTGACGAAGGTTTTCCAGCGATGAGGGGACGACTTGATCCAAGAGAGGGCTACAGATGAATCGGACCAAGCGAAAATATCCGAAATTAACACTGTGTCCGCGAATGTCTTCATTACGAATGACACCAGTTTTGCAACAAGAACTGCCGCGCATAACTCTAGCCTAGGCAGGGAAACACGTTTTAAGGGTGCTACCTTAGACTTCGAAAATATAAGACATACTTTTGGACCTCTATCGGGAAATTCAAAACGAAAATAAACAACGCCTGCGTAGCCTCGTTCGGAACTATCCCCAAAGGCGTGCAATTGACATGACGATTGATGGGAATACATTATTGGCCTAGGAATTTCTATTTCGGAAAGCAGAGGAAGCTCTCGTACATAGCGAGTCCATCGCTGACGTACGTCTTCAGGGGGCTCGCTGTCCCAGTCAAGTCCCAAAGTCCAGAGATGCTGCACCAAGAATTTTGCGTAAAATGTGAGTGGTGATAGAAATCCCAAGGGATCGAACGTCCGGGCCAAATCCGACAAGATGTTTCTCTTGGTACATGGTCTTGACATCGACTCGATAGTGTAGGTGAAAGCGTCCCTTTCGGGTAGCCACTTCAGACCGAGCACCTTCACGACAGAAGATTCCTTGTCATCAAATGGGAGGGAAGAAGTGTGACGTAAGGATTCTGGAATACTTTCGAGAAACTCAGAACTATTGCTGGCCCATTTCCTCAGCTCAAACTTTCCCTTCGCAAGCAAACTAACAAGCTGCTTTTTGATAAGCAAAGCTTCTTCAATAGACGAACATCCTGTTATGACGTCATCGACATAGGTATCCGTGTTAATAACCTTTGAAGCAAGTGGCAAAGGACCTCCCTCATCTTTAGCCAACTGCATAAGGGTTCGAATAGCCAGAAAAGGTGAAGAGGTGACACCAAAAGCGACGGTGGTTAAACGAAATTCTTGTATGGGGTCGTCACTGTTGGGTCTCCAGAAGATGCGTTGATAATCACAGTGATCTGGGCGAATTTTAATTTGCAAATACATCTGTTTAATATCAGCTGTAAATACAATCGAATGCAATCTAAACTTCAATAATAACGTGACGATATCGTTTTGAAGTTTGGGTCCTACTAAAAGTTTGTCATTTAAGGAATCTCCATTAGTTGTTCGGAATGATGCATTAAAAACTACTCGAAAAGGCGTGGTGCTACTATTCTTATTCCGAACAACGTGATGGGGAATGTAGTAGACTTGAAGGGGACTCCCCGGGGGTGAAGTCACCAACTCCATGTGACCACTCTCGAAATAATCTCTCATAAAATTATAATATCCCTCATAAAGCGAGGGATCTCGTTTCAAACGATTTTCCAGGGAGACAAACTGCTTGAAAGCTCCCGCTCGAGAATCTCCCATATCAGGGTTCGATGCCTGAAAGGGCAAAGCGACACAATAACGACCATCATTTTCTCGATAGTGATTTTCGAGAAAATGCTTTTCACACTTAAGCTCATCCATAGACGGAATAGGATTTATAGGAACTTCTTCCAATTCCCAAAATCTCTTCATGGTATTTTCAAGAGAAAAATCCGTAAAAACAACCAGAGAATTCACCACTTGACGTTGGTTAGTACCAACCGGCAATTTTCCCATTACTATCCATCCGAAGACGGTATCAATCGCTGTGGGCAGAGTGGCTGACGTCAACCTGCCTTCACGCAAGATCAAAGGAAACAGCTCCGCTCCTAGTAACAAGTCAATTGGGCCCGGAATATGAAATTCTGGATCCGCCATTTTCAAATTAGAGAAATGTTTTAATTTTTCTCTAGCTACAGGGGCACAGGGCATGTTCGAACAAATGGTTGGCATTACCATAGCATCGAAAGAGAACGAGGGAACTGATTGGCCAACCGGACGAATCATACAAGAGACACTTTTTGAAATTGGGGATAGGCGCTCACCGACTCCAAACACCGCCAATGACACACTCTGGCTCTTCAGACCCAGCTGCTGCAAACACCTCGAAGATATCATGTTAACCTGTGAACCACTGTCAATCACTGCTCGGACTTTTCGAAATTTACCCCAAGAATCCAAAATATCTACTAAGACGGTGGCAAGGAGAACACTTTCCTTAGAAGAACTTACATTGGCAAGAGACTGTGCAACCTCTTGACGCGAACCACCTTCTGCGGAATCTGAAGTTGGTTTAGTACCAGAAATCTCATTGTTGGGCGCGACATTCTGATCGAAGTGTAAAAGAGTGTGGTGTCTCTGATTACACTTGTCACAATTGAACTTAGAGCGACAATCTTTCACTCGATGAGTGCCAAAACAATTTATACAAAGATACCTCTCCTTGATTAATCGAAATCTCTCATTCGGGGATTTATCCCGAAAGGAGGGGCATTGGTATGAGGAGTGGTCCTCACTACAAATCGAGCAATTACTCCATCTATTTTTAGAAGTACTAACCAGAGAAGAGATGGGTTTTACTTTCCCAATCGAGGCTGCGCATGGTTTGGAAATGTTAGATGACGGACTCAAGGCCGTGTTCTCAAGAGCATTGCACTGTTTATTGAGGAACTCTTTTAACTGGGCAAGAGTTGGTATAGCATGAGTTCCCAACGTCAATTCGAAACGTTCACGAGTCGTAGAATCAACCTTTTGTAACAACAGACTGAAAAGCATAAAGTCTTGTAGATTCAAGGGAAAGTCGATGGTCTCCAAAGCAGACACGTTCTCCTGAAAAGTATCTAAGAGATACCGCATACTATGAGATGATGCGACAGTTAAGGGCTTCAAATTGCAAATCGAATTCCAATAGGTAGAAGCAAGTAAACGATAATTTTCATACCTATCTCGTAACGCTTGAAAAGCAATAGAATAATTCTCCGAGGTGAGGGGTAAAACCTTGACAATTCTCAAAGGTTCTTTGGATAAGACAGAAACTAAATATTGAAACTTAGATACAGGATCTAACGAATCATTTTCGTGAACCAAAGTACAAAATAAATCTCGGAAGGTGGCCCATTGTTTATAATCACCCGTAAATGTCGGTATAGTTAATCGTGGCAACTTTATATTGGAGGTTTTTTGGATAGATTGATCCTCGGGTGGATCCCGTTCTTGCTCCCGTGCCGGTTGCGAAAAAAGATTAGTAAAAATCGTTTTTATTGTGAAAAAATTATCAAGAAAGACCTGACGAATTGCCTTCTCGGCAGCAAAATTTGGATTTTCTTCTTCCACGATCATATTTATGATAGCGGAATGTATTTTTTCGAAAGTTTCATAGAGTTCATCCAAACACTCACATCTAAGTCTAAACCTGACGTGTACACTTTTATCGGTTATAGCTTTTTCAGCAACAGACAAAATATCATCGACAAGATCCATCTGCAATTGCCTTTGAGCTCGTTGCTCCGCTAATTTATTTCGAGGCATAATGATATTTTCAAAAAAATTAAATTAAATAATAATCTAACAGGCACAGGAACAAGAGCGGTATTTCAAAATAAAGATTAAATAGGTATATATCAAGCAAACTCCAGTAAAATGCACTTATTTTGTGTACCAAATTTAAACAGGTGATTTTAATTATGATCAATCGAAAATTCTTTCAAAACAAATAACTATAATAATAATTTAGAATAAATTATAATTGGAAAACTATATTTTCTTCATTAAATTTCAGAACTACTTAAATTGTAGGTAGGTAATGAGATAGGCTTATTATCACCGAAATATGATAAGACCGCAACGAAATTGATGAATTAATTATTGCTTTAAATTATTTTAATATTATTTTACTATTATAACAAATCAAAATCTACCACTTCCATTGACTAATGAGCGAATAATTATTACGAAACAATGATATCAGGCTCGAAGTGACCAAAAAATGTTTGTGAATGAGCCTAGACGAATCTAGGTTCTCGAAAAAATTGAAGTATACCTACGAATAGGTATTAATAAGTGGACTGTATGAATCGAAATTTAAAACGCTATGAATCGCCTGACAACTGAACCACTTACCTTTTGGCGAAGCTGGGGGTGGATTCGGTTCTAGGCCTAGAAATGGAGCTTGTAGAAGTGGCAGAGCACGAACGAGACGACAAATTTGGCACCAGCGTACCGCGGCGTATTTTTCAGCTAACGAAAAACCAACGAACCTCTTTTCGAGGCGGCGACACGACGACTCTTCTTCCTCTTGACGCAGAAGCAAGTGGGGAAGCCAGGCGATTATTTTTTTCGCGTAAAATAAAATAAATATTCCGAGCAAGTCAATTAAATCAATGGAAATGGCAAATTCTAATTATTTCCCTACCCAAAACAAAACAAAAGTATTATTTACAAAAATATAAAAAGCATTTTAGTTGGGGCTTTAACAGAAATATTGTTGAAGTCATAAAATAAGGCAGTTTAACAATCAGATCATTTCGTTATATCTCTTGGTCGACTATACAATCAGCGAAAGTCGCTCATCAGAGAACAACTAACAGAGAATGGTTTTCCCGTTTTAAGTCTAGTGACATTATTTTGACAGATGAGCTAGGAGAGATCGGCCGAACGATTTCGACAGCCGAGCACTTTTGGCAGCCGTTGAAGAAGACAAAACATCTCGAATGCTGGCCGAATTGACCATTCAATCGGCGTTAGTCATCCCAAAAAGAGCAAGAGCTCTCCGACAACAGTAAAATCGAACGTCTCGGAATTTTCACTGACTTGCAATAATGAAACGATCAAGCTCAGTTTCTGAAGAATATTGTCACTAGCGATGAGCTAGTGTCAATCATAGCTTATAAGATAGTCTGCGTTTCGCCAGGAGATAATAAATCTAAAAGAGTGCTGGAAAACGTGAACTGTAAGAAGATAATTATAGTGTTGGTGCATGGAACAGAAGAGGAATCATTAATTGTGATTTGGGAAATAATCTCGAATGGGAATCGTTATACTGATGGAAAGATGACGATGAGTGTAAACAGTGGAAGATTCGATACAAAAACGGCAAAAGGCAATTTAACATCAACGTAGATGTCGATCTGCTTAACCTTCGATCTGCTTAACCTTCATGCCGCAAGCGAGTGTTTTACCAGTCAAAAAATTCTGCATATTCTCAAAATTCCCCCATCGCTATTTATGTTCCGACCACCTTTTATAATTAGTTTGTACCAAATTTCCACTTAATGGCCTGTTTTACAAATAATATTTGAACTGGATGAAATATTTTCAGATCTTATAAA
Source organism: Malachius bipustulatus (assembly GCA_910589415.1). Classification (NCBI taxonomy): domain Eukaryota; kingdom Metazoa; phylum Arthropoda; class Insecta; order Coleoptera; family Melyridae; genus Malachius; species Malachius bipustulatus. The sequence continues at coordinate 32,052,495 of OU342634.1, read as the reverse complement.
TATTTAGGTCTGGGGATACAACATCCTCAACCTTCGTGAGGGCTGAAACTGTTTTCGTTTTCTGATAATCTTGTAAGTAGGAGGCGAGTGTTTTTTTATATGTTCAAAGTCTTTGCATATTGTTTTATTTTCTCAGTACTTATACACAAGTAATAATTTAATCATTTACTTATCTACACAACAATATAGTAGGTAGCAGCGTCATATTTTTAGGATACATAATAAAGGTTGAAAAATAATCATGTGATTATTGCTTGTTTAAAATGTAATAAAATTAGCACTCGCTTCTAGAAACGCATTTCCCTGAGTCAGTTAAAACATATCCTCTCTTGCAAATGCAACCTACGAAGGCACATTGCTTAGTGCAGAATGGATCTGGGTTCTTGCAACTTGGTGGGCAAGCAGAACCGCAATCTGTCCATTTCTCATTTTGATTCGGACATCCATGTGCTAGAACAGTAAAATGTTATTTTAATGTACGTTTTTTACTTAGTAACCAGGAGATATTTTAGTCACAATATTTAAAACTTGCTCTATAGACTCTAGATGAATACGCACAACATCATCTTTTTCAAGGAAGGAGAAGAGACTAAATTTGACGCCCTGATGTGAGAAATTCAGACAGATCGACAAGCGCATATCAATATAATAATGTGATCATAAAATAGAGACAACTCCCATCTTAATGAATTAATTTTATTCTTCTTAAGATTTCCTTGATTAATGGATTTTAGCTTATAGTTATATATTTATGGATTTACAACCTATTTAGCCAAGGATATTTGTAGCGGTAAAGCGAATCACTTACCCTTAGCTGTTACAAGAGAAGCCTTAAGAAAACATGCAACAAGTATTGTTATTACAAGAACCTTGATAATAAACATCTAGATGTATAATAATATGTCACTGATATTCTGTCACTAATATTGGTATATGGTGTGGCTATTAGTTATAGAGACACTGAACACGGAAACTTTTTTGCTGTATGAGAAATGAACCTTTTTCGTTTGAAAACTTTTAGGGTAATAGCCAGTCTTGCAACTTTTTGCAATAAGTAATAATTATTGGACGATAAATCTTGTTTATCAAGTTGAACATTTCGAGTAAAGTTTTACTAATTAGTAGATAACGGAGAGTGTTCTTGAAGTTATGTGTTGTATGCGGTCAAGGTAGCGTTGGTGATTATCTGTTTTTACTACTTCAAAAAATAACCTGAAAATTTTGAGTTTTGAAAAGATACAGAAAACATACATAACATTTTTTTAATGGTTAATGTTTCTTGTTCATTTTAATGTTTCTTGGCTCAATAATGATGATATATCGTCTAATTTCTTAAATGGGGCAACCTGCATTTATTTCATTTTTATATTGCATGAGTAAATTCCATAGGAATTCAAACAAATTAAAATTTCAGTGTAAATAGATACTACCATGTACCTAAAGAGCAATTATTTCACCATTTTTCTCTATGGAGTCTGTGAAGGATTTATTTTCTGTGCAATTTTTTTTTATCATAATTAGAAAATAATTTTAGATTTAAGGATATTTTGTCCAGTTTTTCATATTTCTGTTGTATTTATTTATAATTTTTTATTATGTTCATACTATTTATTCTTACTTCCAATGCTCTAGCTAAAAAAAATTCGTCAAAAATCTTCTTTTTTTTTCTATCGATTAATTTCTACCAAATTTTGACAAAAGTAATAATCTCATACTCCGGGAATCATCTGTTGAATAGCAATGGCTATCCAAGGTGTTCTCCCAAAAAAAACCTCCGAACTTAATCAAAAGTCATCAAAAGGTATCATCTGTCATTTTCAAAATTTTCAAGGACTACTAGATCCCAGAGTTTTCATAGTCAACTTTTGTTTTTCTTATGGCCGCCATATTGTTTTTTCGTGTCATTCGCCATTAAAAAAATCAAGGAAACAATCTATCAAATTCACAAAAAAATTCTTAAAAATTTTATTCTTTATTTGAAAAAAAAAGAAAATTATTTCACCGAATAACGTCAATATGACGTCGTGACTTGACATTGCTTGCCTTATAGGTTTTTATGACATTCGGTTAAACAAAGGTTATTTTTTTCGACAAAAGAAGAACAAAAAAAATTTAATTTTTTTTTTTGATGTGATAGATTGTTTGTTTCCTTGATTTTTTTAATAGCAAAAGACACGAAAAAACAATATGGCGGCCATAAGAAAGACAAAAGTACTATGAAAACTCTGGGATCTAGTAGTCCTTGAAAATTTTGGAAATGACAGATGATACCCTTTGATGACTTATGTAAACCTACATAAATATTTTAATTTATTCTCAATAATAAAAAAGATATGATTGAAATAAGAAATCTCCATTTTCAAGTTTTTTCAGGATATTTCAGCAACGCTCGACGTTTTCATAAATTTTCTTTTAGATTCTTAATATAGGCATAAAATTGTGTAACTTTTCTCTAGTTTAATCCACCCTGTATCTTTTACCGTTTCCGAGATCCCAATGGTGAGCATCGAATTGTTAACCATCCTGTATATGGTCAAAACAGAGACAGGTTATTTCCAGCTCATTAGTCTGACATATCACCACCAAAGGAGGTGTCGAATCTTTATCTTCACCATATTATTAGGATTGTGTCGTTAAGAAAAATCCATAGAGAAAGATAATATAATAGAGTGTTCGATTACTCGTTAAACTCTAGGTAACCTGCGACGGTGGCGACTACCTGGGCTACCGGAGATATCATCGGTAAACGCGGGACATTCAAATTTAAATTTATACCTATAATTATTAATTGAAAAATTATTTTTACGGTTGAAGTGTCGCCACTTCGACAATTAAACTTCGAGGCATCAATATAAAACTTTATTATTCTTAATAGGTACACAATATATACGACGAGTATACCAATAATTGCAACAAATAATGCTTTCTACAAAATTTTCCTCACATAAAATACAGGCTAGTTTTCACAGAAGATGCTTTCATTTTCATAAACGTGGAAAGACTTTTCCAGGAAAAAGGAAAAGACATTTGCTTTGTAATAATAATTGTTGTTAATAATTTTACTATAGGCATTCCAGCCATCTGCTGGATCGTGCACCGCAGACGCCGTCGCTTTTGGTTGAGATGCTGCAGACGTGTATACCTATTATAGCTACGATACACCGAAGTGGTAAGGTCACGTAAGTGGGTCGTCTTCAAGAAGAAAGCAGAAAACAAAGGATCTCTCTGAAAAAAATTAGAAAAAACTAAATTTTTATGATTAATTAGTTTCGAGTGAAGCAGCAGGCGTTTTAAAGAAAAACTCATCCAAGACTCAGATTTATACTTCTACAGAGGATTATCTCTTACTTTCAAAAATTACGAAAAAATTTACGCATCGTCTTGAGACAAAAATTAGCAACTCATGTCTTATAAAGTTTTTCTTCATATTGCTTCCTTCTCTTGTAAAAAATATGATGACAAAGAATTCCTAGACCTTCATTTGATGCTTTGACTGAGAAGGAAGAGTTTTACAGAGAAACTCCAAGAAACAAAAAATTCTTATTTTATCAAAGAATGTGCCTGATGTTTTTAGAATTTTGTGGGCAACAAAATAAGCGGCCCATTTATTTCAGGCCAGGGTCACGTGAACTTCTTTACTTAATAAAATGCTTAATAGTAATGTACCAAACTAAATAAGTATAAGAGAAGATAACACACCGTATCACATCAGAATCTCAGCAACTCCAAAGATTTGTATTCGCTTATGTACATTCTAAGTGTTTTAATGCATTTTTTCTTGGGCTTTGTATTAATAATTTTGATAAATCCATCGTTGTGATTAGAACTGCTGTTAAACCAGGACATAGACAGAATGTGGTTCCTAAAACAATTTTTTTTGCATTCAGAAAGAGTTTTCGTTTTATTTAAAATTATTTTTACTACTTTTACAACAACATGAAGCAGCATAGCACTTACCTTTCAAAAAGTCAACGCATATGCGAAAGTTGTACGCTATAACTGTTATTAATTGGGTAAATTATTATAAATTATATTTCTAGGTACTTAAGTACTTTAAAGGTAAAGTTTTATCTAAACTTTATATCATTATAGTTTGATAAAATACTCAAATTAAATAAATAAAATTTGACACAATTACAAAACTATTACGTCAGATTATGTCAAACTGAGAATTTATATCTAAAGGCAACTGCATTTTAGTTTTGAAATCGTCCGCAATGCGCGATGCGCTACCGGAATGCGCGTGAACAGTGTACCCATTTTCGTCCGTCGATCTGACGGTCTCTTTATAGTATGTTGTCTCTGGAAAAATCTTATTCACATAAGAATATATTTTTTCACATTTAAATCCTGAATTACCACTTTGAATAAAAATGGAAAGTGCGCAGTCACTTCTAGATCTCAAAGCACTCTTTGGCGAAGGTAGGTACAATCAGCGGAAGTGACTCATCAGAGAACAACTACCAAAGAATGGTTTTCCCGTTTTAAGTCTAGTGACATTATTTTGACAGATGAGCTAGGAAGAGATCGACCGAATGATTTCGGCAACCGGGCACTTTTGGCAGCCGTTGAAGAGGACAAAACATCTCGAATGCTGGCCGAATTGACCATTAAATCGTCGTTCGTCATCCCAAAAAAAGTCGAAAAGGCATGGAAAGGGGTTGTGAATGGGTCTAGCAAGAGCTCTCCGACAACAGTAAAATCGAACGTTGAAATCGAACAATGAAACGATCAAGCACAGTTTCTGAAGAATATTGTCACTAGCGATGAGCTAGTGTCAATCATAATAGCTTATAAGATAGTCTGCGTTTCGCCAGGAGATAATAAATCTAAAATAGTGCCGGAAAACGTGAACTGTAAGAAGATATTGTAATGTGTAATGTGGGATTTGGGAAATAATCTCGAATGGGAATCGTTATACTGATGGAAAGATGACGATGAGTGTAAACAGTGGAAGATTCGATACAAAAACGGCAAAAGGCAATTTAACATCAACGTAGATGTCGATCTGCTTAACCTTCGATCTACTTAACCTTCATGCCGCAAGCGAGTGTTTTAATAGTCAAAAAATTCTGCATATTCTCAAAAGTCTCCCATCGCTATTTATGTTCCGACCACCTTTTATAATTAGTTTGTACCAAATTTCCACTTATTGGCCTATTTTACCAATAATATTTGAACTGGATAAAATATTTTCAGATCTTATAAATATTTAGGTCTGGGGATACAACATCCTCAACCTTCGTGAGGGCTGAAACTGTTTTCGTTTTCTAATAATCTTGTAAGTAGGAGGCGAGTGTTTTTTTATATGTTCAAAGTCTTTGCATATTGTTTTATTTTCTCAGTACTTATACACAAGTAATAATTTAATCATTTACTTATCTATACAACAATATAGTAGGTAGCAGCGTCATATTTTTAGGATACATAATAAAGGTTGAAAAATAATCATGTGATTATTGCGTCCTTAAAAGGTATTAAAATTACACACAAAATAGTCTATTGTTAATTTAACCAATCAGTGTATGATTAAAAACGTTAGTTTGAATCAATTATACAGGGTGTCCCAGCTTATTCGAAGCGGTCTCTGTAGGCCAAACGATTGACTTTTTCAAAAAACTTTTTGAAAATTCAAGTACAGAATCACAATGGCCATAATTTAAAATTATTTTGGAGTATAAATAGTGTCCCATATGACAGTGACATATCAAAGTTATGTTTTTTTTAATGAAAAGCTCCTATGTTATTGAATTTTTAGATTGTCATTTTTGAGTTATAAACAAGTGAAAATCGTAATTTTTCAAGTTCAAGGCCCTGTACAAGGAAAACGGTTCAAGATAGAGAAAAACGGCTTACATGTCCCTATTTTAACTTTTTATGTACTATCCTATGGTATATATCAAATGTTTATACAGGGTGATAAAAAATTTGAAAAATTCTGAGATTTCTCCACGTGTCGTCAAATAAAAAATCAAAAAAAGTACAAATGTTTCTATACCATAGGATAGTACATAAAAAGTTAAAATCGGGACATGTAAGCCGTTTTTCTCTAATATTATTATTATTATATTAATTGGGTTTCGCTTATACATACAGGCTGGCCTAACGAAAACAGTTTTTTTGGGCCATCCTGTATGTAAGTGAAACCCAAAATGTTGGATATCGTTAAGAGAATTCAAGTAGCTTTCAAATGATGTATGCGAGTGGTTTCGCTTACATACAGGCTGGCCCAACGAAAACTTTTTTTTTGGGCCTCCCTGTATGTAAGTGAAACCCAAAATGTTAGATATCGTTGTAAAGAGAATTCAAGTAGCTTTCAAATAATGTATCACTCAATAGCTGTTCCCTATGATGATAAGCAAACGGGTAGCTACCCCTGCCAAGGGGGTGAATTTATGTGGTTAAATTTGTCACGAAAATATGCCTACTTTGATAACAAAATCGACCTGTTTCGACGTTTTTCGCGTACATCTTCAGTTTCCAAGTTATTAAGGCGAGTTGCGTTTTCGTGGGGCCACCCTGTATGTGAGCGAAACCCAAAATTGTGGATATCGTTGTAGGTAAAGAGAATTCGAGTGGCTTTCAAATGATGTATCATCCGATATCTGTTCCCTATGATGATAAGCAAAGGGGTAGCTACCCCTGCCAAGGGGATGAACTTGGGTAGTTAAATTTGTCACGAAAATATGTCCCCCTCGCTAACAAAATCGACCTGTTTCGGCGTTTTTCGCGTACATCTTCAGTTTTCAAGTTATTAGGCTCGGTACGTTTTCGCTGGGCCACCCTGTATAATAGTATTATATGTCTTAGCATGTTCATTGTTTATTGTTTTGTTGTTTATTTATTTCCGGTGTCGATGTGAGACTGACCCATCTTTGTTTTATTATAGGTAATGTTTATATTAAAAAATAATTTAAGGTGTAGAATATTGTTTATTTATTACCGCTATCCATGTGAGACTTATGCCCGTATTCACAAACGATAATTTCCTAAATAATTACGTAATCAATTATCTCCATCTCATTCTATTGCAAAAAAACTGCATATCTCCATCTCACTCATTTAATTAATTACGTAATTATTTAGGAAATTATCGTTTGTGAATACGGACACTACTCTTGTTTTTTTACAGAATATATTGTTTATTTTGTATTAATATTATTAGGTATAAGTAATATTCTCATATTGATACTTATATGTATATGCATTATATTGCGGTTTTTATTTATTTTTTCATTGTTAAATAAAAAAACATTCAACATAAGTGATGTATTATTTTATTCCAACTATCTGCAAATTTTGAATTAAACGATTTATATTCATTAAGAATACAGCGCTTCCCAAAAGTAACGGATAAATTCGATAAAACGGAGGGGCTGTTTTTTTGAAAAAATAAAAAAACAGGTCGATTTTGTTTTTGAGTTGTTCAACTTTTGACATAATATTTGGGTATACAGGGTGATGCACGAAAAAGTGGTGACGTCATCGGCATTTTTTTAAATGGCAACCCTTATTTTTTATTAAATTTTTTGATACTTCATCCAATTGCCAATACGGTAATGTCATCATTTTGTAACGTTTATAAAGGAAATTTCGGAGAAAATAACTTAATTTCCACAGATTTAATAGATTTAATTTAATTTAATTTAACAGATTCAATTTGATAGACTTAATTTAATAGACAGATCTTATAAAATTACCATGGAAACAGTAATTTTTATTTGATATTTTTTTATTTTTATCGCTAATGTTCCGATTTTCACATCAGTAAAAAGTGCACAATTTCGACTCACAAGCTGTTTCTCAGAAATTTCCTTATTTAAGGTTACAAATTGATTACATTACCATACTGGCAATTAAATTAAGTATCAAAAAATGGAATAAAAAATAAGGGTTGCCATTTAAAAAAATGCCGATGACGTCACCACTTTTTCGCGCATCACCCTGTATACCCCAATATTATGTCAAAAGTTGAACAACTCAAAAACAAAATCGACCTGTTTTTTTATTTTTTCAAAAAAACAGCCCTCTCCGTTTTATCGAATTTATCCGTTACTTTTGGGAAGCACTGTATATTAATGGCATTATTTCAACATGCTGCTTGCTTTATAAGCTTACCAATTTATCAATAAAACAATGTATGATATTAAAGTGAGCAGATCTAATAATCAAGTGAAATACATTGCAAATTCAAATAAAATTATTACAATATTATAGTTTCGTTAATTTCAATCAATACTATGGTTAAATTTCAATAATGTAATATATTTAATAAGAATATAGTGCTTTACTTATTCGGGCTTAACAAAATGATATTCTGAAGACAAAGTTTACGAATAGTTATTGTTTGAATAAATGGTATAATTCGACGGAATATTTCATGGGTTTGCTGAATAGCGAAGTTATGTTACGTAAGTTTGGATTAACGCATATATTTTTGAAACAAGTATATGCTTTTTTGTGTGATAGCACTCGCTTCTAGAAACGCATTTCCCTGAGTCATTTAAAACATATCCTCTCTTGCAAATGCAACCCCTGAAACATTGCTTACTGCATAATGGATTTGGGTTTTTGCAACTTGGAGGGCAAGTAGAACCGCAATTTGTCCATGTCTCATTTTGATTCGGACATCCATGTGTTGGAAGTGCTAGAACATTAAAATATTATTTTAATAGCTATAATAACCAGGAGATATTTTAGTCACAATATTTAAACTTCCTCTCTAGATGAATACGAACAGCATCATCTTTTTCGAGGAATGAGAAGATAGTGAATTTGCGCCCGAAAGAAATATGAGAAATCAGACAGATAGGTTATTCACATAAGAATATATTTTATCACATTTAAATCCTGAATTACCACTTTGAAGAAAAATGGAAAGTGCGCAGTCACTTCAAGATCTCAAAGCACTCTTTGGCGAAGTTAGGTACAATCAGCGAAAGTCGCTCATCAGAGAACAACTAACAGAGAATGGTTTTCCCGTTTTAAGTATTGTGACATTATTTTGACCGATGAGCTAGGAAGAGATCGACCGAACAATTTCGGCAACCGGGCACTTTTGGCAGCAGTTGAAGAGGAAAAAACATCTCGCACGCTGGCCGAATTGACCATTCAATCGGCATTAGTCATTCCAAGAAAGGTCGAAAAGGCATGGAAAGAGGTTGTGAATGGGTCTAGCAAGAGCCTCCGACGACAGTAAAATCGAACGTCTCCGAATTTCCACTGACTTGCTGCAATGAAACGATCAAGCTCCGTTTCTGAAGAATATTGTCACTAGCGATGAGCTAGTGTCAATCATAATAGCTTATAAGATAGTCTGCGTTTCGCCAGGAGATAATAAATTTAAAATAGTGCCGGAAAACGTGAACTGTAAGAAGATATTGTAGTGTGGTTGGTGAATGGAACAGAGGAGGAATCATTAATTGGGATTTGGGAAATAATCTCGAATGGGAATCGTTTTCGTTATACTGATGGAAAGATGACTATGAGTGTTAACAGTGGAGGATTCGATACAAAAACGGCAAGAGGCAATTTAACATCAACGTCAACGTAGATGTCGATCTGCTTAACCTTTGATCTGCTTAACCTTCATGCCGCAACCGAGTGTTTTACCAGTCAAAAAATTCTGCATATTCTCAAAATTCCCCCATCGCCATTTATGTTCCGACCACCTTTTATAATTAGTTTGTACCAAATTTCCACCTAATGGCCTGTTTTACCAATAAAATTTGAACTGAATAAAATATTTTCAGATCTTATAAAATAATATTGTTTTATTTTCTCAGTACTTACACAAGTAATAATTGCATTCGCTTCTAGAAACGCATTGCCCTGAGTTATTTAAAACATATCCTCTCTTGCAAACGCAACCTCCGAAGCATGGCGTATAGCATCTTATTGGTCGATTCATGTTCTCGCAGGTTCGAGGGCAAGTAGAAGCGCACTCTGTCCATACCTGATTTTGATTCGGACATGCATATGCTAGAACAGGAAAATGTTATTTTAATGTACGTTTTATACTTATTGACCAGGAGATATTTTAGTCACAATATTTAGAACTTGCTCTATAGACTCTAGATGAATACGAACAGCATCATGTTTTCATAAAATATCATAAAATAGAGACAACTTCCATCTTAATGAATTATTATTCTTTTTCTTTAGATTTTCTTGATTGATGGATTTTAGCTTAAATTTATAGATTTATGGATTTACAACCTATTTAGCCAAGGATATTTGTAACGGTAAAGCGAATCACTTACGCTTAAACGTTGCTGTCACAAGAGAAGCCTTAAGAAAACATGCAACAAGTATTGTTATTACAAGAACCCTGATTATAAACATTATTTAGATGTATATGTGACTGATATTCTGTCACTAATATTGGTATAGGTATGATGTGGCTATTATTTATAGAGACATTAACCACGGAAACTTTTATTGCTGTATGAAATGAACCTTTTTCGCTTGAATACTTTTAGAGTAATAGCAGTCTTGCAACTTTTTGCAATAAGTAATAGTTATTGGACGATAAAACTTCTTTATCAAGTTGAATATTTCGATTAAAGTTTTACTAATTAGTAGATAACGGAGAGTGTTCTTGAAATTATATATTCTATATGCGGTTTCACCATTTTCCTCTATAATGGAGTCTGTAATGGATTTATTTTCTGTACAATTTTTTTTATAATAATAATTATCAAATAATTGTTGATTTAAGGATATTTTCTCCAGTTATTTCATATTTCGATTGTATTTATTTATAATTTTTATTATGTTCAAATCCAATGCTCTAGCTAAAAAAAATCGTCAAAAATAATTTTTTTCTACCGATTGATTTCTTCCGAATTTTGACAAAAGCAATAATCTCATGCTCCGGGAATCGTCTGTTGAATAGCAATCGCTATCTAAGGAGCGCTCCCAAAAAAAACCCTCCCAACTTCGATGCGTAATGAAACTTGGCAGGGTCTCTACTGACACGTAGGTATTTTTGGTTGCCGACAAAAAAATATTGCATACAACCACGTAGTTCCTAAGGAGCGCTTCAGTAAAACATTTATGTTAACTTCAATAGCAATACTCTCGTGCCCGGGACATCGTTTGTTAATGGCATTCGACGCCAGGACTTGGAAAAATAACGCAAAAGAGGCCTCAAGTTGACGAGCGTGTCACTAAAAACTCTTACACCGTGCTAAAAACCTTCACTCGAAAAATGACTTCTCACCCGTGTATCTCGAAGGGAGGAGCGCTACAGAAAAAACGATTACAGCTCTGAACTTCTCTAAATTTCTTTTGTGCGAAATATTTCAATATATTTGTTCATGTATGTCAATTATTAATTCCTTTTTCTACTGTAATTGAATAATTTTCCAATTATTAAAACCTTTTGGATGAACTATGAAGGTTATTATTTGTAGGTATTGAATTATACTTCATAATACCCGCTGATATTGAGCAAAGCTGTGAATGGGAACGATAACTGACATTTCTCAGAATCCACGCGTCAGCAGTCGGTACTCGGTACTAAAAGTTGTTGCAAGCAGTAAAATAAATAAAAAAAAGTTTGTTTTTTTAATAAAATAGTAGAAAAAACAGTTATATTCGCGATTATGGCCATTATTTACTTGATGATGACAATGACACTCGCTAAAGCTCGTGACATTATCATCATTTCGTGAATAATGGCTTCATAATCGCACATATAATAATATACTATTATCCTTTTAAACGTTTACCCCTGTTAGAAAAACTCTCTGTATAAATAGACAAATAATTAAAATAAATAAATAGCGAAGGTAGGTATTAATAATTTTACTATTCTTTTATTTGCATACTACTAAAGAGCTTAAATTCTAGTCCCATTGAGACGCTGATTTCTTTGAATGTTGGCTTTTTCCAAAAAGACAAAAAATAAAAATACTCTAATCAACTATCCTCAATTTTTTCAAACGAGTTCCATTTTATGTCTTAAGGTGCGTTTTCACCAAAAAATCATTGTTAGCAAACGTTCGCAAATGTTTGCGAATGTTTCCAAATGTTTGCAATTAAAGTGTCTCCACTGAATATTCACAGACACCTGGTACGTTATTAGCAATCATTTGTTCATGTTCCGAGCAAAAATGGCTCCGAAAAGAAAACGTATTGTTAGTGCCGCATCTTTCATAATTATGACTGTTTTAATTGAAAAAGAGAATAATAAAAAGAGAACTCGTAGATTTTGGACATCCCATTTTTTTGTTATAGTTAAAGTTAATTTGGTAGACACATCGCAGGAAAGCTGGAAAACACCAAACAACACTGCTCTGATTCCCTGCGATTCCTGCAAACACTCCCTGCCCGTCTACACTGAAAATACTTCGCGCACGCACAAGCAACAAATCCCTTTGATGTACCGACAACGCTCGGAACACGGACAAATGATTGCAAATGTTGGCGAATGCGCGTCATTTTCGTCTCCACCAAACAAATATTGTGATTGCAAACATTTGCTAACAATTGCAAACGTTTTGCGCGCTTGGTGAAAACGCACCTTAAGATTTTGTTTCCAATACTGAAAACTATTATCAAAACTAAAATAAGAGTTCGATGTCTTGTTTGTGATCATTCTTGCTTCATAGTTATTCATTGCTATTTTTTTAATGCCTTTATACAAATAAGATGTAAAGTAATAAAAACCTTCTTGCGCATCAATCGCAGAAACAGTGTATTTTTATGCGATTCAACTATGAAAATTTTTGCCGCCTTTTAAATTGGCTTTCTGAATTTTTCAATAGTCAGGTCGAATTTACGTAGTGGTTTACTGTGAAAATTTCATTTCATTTCGTTTGAAAGCGTGCCATAAAATAGATTTTTACATATAATAAACCAAAAGAAAAAATGGCAAAATTTAACAATTTCGTCTCTTGTCCTATATACCCGCCACTGACTAACTTTAAAAAGTTACAGGCGAGTTCTGAAAACCGAACATTTGAAATTTTAGAGAAATAAACATCATGTAAAAAAATTCGAAAAACTCCGCCATTTCTCTTATTTGCTTCTTTAAATTTTGGAGAGTTACAAGCTATTAGTGTAGTTGTCTACTCCGAAAATTTCAGGTAAATTCCCTCAAAAATGTGCTCATAATCAATTAAAGAAATTTAGCCATTTTTACCATTTTCTTACCCACGCCACTAGCTTACTAATGAAAATAATAAAAATTTTATTGCATTAATTCAAATTTCAAATCATTTTAATCCAATCTTGTTAATACAGGTTTGTAGGAGTTTTTATTTTCTGCAATTGGGGTTGGCAGGAGCAGTCATATCTGCATGGGTGGTCCCACCCGAGCCGAGCGCGATGAAAACGGTGCGCTGGTCTGGTGCTGGTGCTGGTTTTAAATCAAGCAGTCCCGGGTCTGAATATCACATTAAATCGTTAAGTTATTAAACAAGCCTTTAATTGTCATCCTCATTATTTTGTTGTGAAAAGTTTTCTTTCTATATTGCTTATACAGGGACTAAAAAATAGCCTTTTTCCCTAAAATTCAAAAAGCCGCCATTTTGAAACGGCTCGATCGATTTTGCTCAAAAATGCAATACCAGACCACTACTTGTGGATAATATCTTCCTCCCATAAAAATTTCAGCCTCCTAGATTGAAAACTGCTACCAGAAAACCGTGCCACAAGACCGGATGTTTCGAAATTTTAAAGGACACCCTGTAGAAGTAACGCGACTTTTGAAAAATTTTTCAACGAAAATTTAACGTCATCCCAAAGTTTCACAAGAGTAAAAAATTTCTTCCACTAATCTTGAAAGATGAAGCTACTAGAGCGTTTTTAAAATTTTAGAGATATTTACATCATGTAAAATAAATTTAAATATCTCCGCCATTTTTTTTATTTGATCCTTGAAATTTTTGAAGATTAAAGAGTATTAGTATAGTTGTCTACTGTAAAAATTTTAGTTCAATTCCTTCAAAAATGTGCTCAAAAACTGTTATAGAAATTAAGCCATTTTCACTCTTTTCCTACCCACGCCACTGGCTTATTAATGGAAAAAATTCAAATTTTTTTGCATTAACTCAAATTTCAATTAATTTTCTTTCAATCCTGTTAACTTGATGTGAAAGTTTTTTTGCCATCTTGCTCATACAGGGATTCAAAAAATAGTAAATTTTCAGCAAATTCAAATAGCCGCCATTTTAAAATAGCTCGGCCGATTTTGCTCAAGTGCAATACCAGACCATTCCTTGTGGACATCTTACTCTCACAAAAATTTCAGCCTCCTAGATTGAAAACTGCGGCCAGAAACCGTGCCTCAAAGTCCGGATTTGGGGAACTTTGAAAGGACACCCTGTAGAAGTAACGTGACTTTTGGAAATTTTTTCAACGAAAATCTAAAGTCATTCTTCAGCTTTACAAGAATCCAAAATTTCGTTCACTAATCTTGAAAGATAAAGCTACAGGAGTGTTTTGAAAATCGAAAAATCGTGATTTTGGAGAAATATATATATATATATATATATATATATATATATATATATCGTGGGCAGGTGAATTTTGGAAAACCACTTTTTCGTGATCTGGGGGTCATGATCGGTGGACATTTGATGAGTTTGGGTGATTTTCGAAAAGTGATGTCGTCCTCAATAGTGTATTTTTTTGTTAAAAAATACACTAATAAGATAAAATTTATCAATTTTATCTCCGAAAATAGCGAGTCCCACACGGAAAACCATTTGTATCCCAGTTGTAATATCTTGGTGACGAATTTCCAGACAGATGACTTCAAGGAATTTTTTTTAATAATCGTGAAAATATTTATGAAATTTTGGGCAGACAATGAAAGGCATAAATAGAACTCAAACTGGAATAATATAGTCTATTTAAAATATATTTCAATTTTTGTTAATTCTCCTGAAAACTATAATTAATGCGGCTAATTCAAAAAATGATTAATTTTCTCATCTAGTTTTTCTTTTTCTGTATGCATATCATATCAGACCAAAAGTAACATTACAGCCTCACATCAAATATTTTGAGTTCTGCAAAGGTGCCTGTGTCATAAAGAAAATTTCATTTATCTGTAAGAAAATTTCTACTAAATTGGCGAGAAATAAACAGATTATTGTCATATTTGACAACCAGATACAAAACACATGAGGAAATAAATATAAAATGTTTTTTTGCTCATATAAACCTACACTAATTATTAAGTTTTTTAGGCAAGAATACATAAATAATAAAAGATATTAGCAATTATTTGGGAATGCAGTCCTTTAAGAAATGAACACTCTTTTTTCTACGCCAAGCTTTCGAATTTTATTTTTTATTTTTTATTCTTCTTCAGGGCTCTCTATAAAATGATTAACAATATTGAAATTTAGCACATAGGTCTTATGAAGATGTTAATTTCATACTTACAGAAGTTGAGATTAAAATCTATGTTCATTAGGTTGTCTATTTGGTCTGCTGGTATTGCGCATCAGATAATGTCATCTACATATTTTTTAATGAATGGAATTTGATAGGGAAGGTCTTGTAAGCAATCATCCAACAAATCATCCATCACATAATTATGTTGCAAAAATTGGGAAGACTACCGAGCCCATGGGGGTACCCAGTGTTTGTTTATAGATATTATTTTGAAAGGTAAAAATTATACTGTCAAAAATGAAATCAATGAGTTTCATGAAAAACTCTATATCTACATCACATCTCTGACTGATCCTTCTGATGTTAACCTTCTGGAAGTTGGAAGTTATTAAATGTTGAAGCCAATTCAAACGAATCATTAATGTGATATCAAATACACTGGACTATTATAGTCTAGCTTATTTGGTGATATTTTTCATGCTTGACGTAGGACTCAGACAGTACGTCAGGAACGAAACGCGAAACGCCCCCACCAGGACAATCTATGGATGAAACAATAGGACGAACTGCCAATTCTGTTTTATGAATTTTAGGAAGTGAGTAAAATTTTGCTGGAATTCCATTATATACAGTATAATGGTGACTCTGTGCAGGCGACAGCACCACCTCGTCTCTTAGTTTTGCTATCAATTTATTCCCCTTAGTTTGTATGATAAGTGAAGGATCCCTGTTAATTTGTGTGTAGTAGGTCATGTCATTGATGTGTTCTAGGCTCAAGTGATCGTATTGTTCACGATTCATGATCACTGTGACATTTCCTTTGTCTGCTTTAGTGACAATTAAGTTAGGATAATTTTTTAAGAACATTTTTGTTTTGTTTTCAATTTGGTTCCAACTTCTACTTTCAAAGTTGTCATTTTGTAAGTAATTCGAGATCATATTAGTCGCTCTCGCCCTTAGCACATCTATATGTGTGTCATCAGCGTCCAAAATGAGTCCCTCAAAGTCAGATAACAGTCCCTTCACAGATACATCAGACCTTTGAGGAGGTAGGCTAAATTTATTTCCCAGGCTCAAAAATTCTTTTATGCGTCTGTTGGTACATTATAGTGGAGAGGGTCTGTCAAAAAAAAAGGCTCCATCCGTCTTGGACTCGAGAATTTTTTTTTTTGATTTTTTTTTTCATAAAGTTGGACCCCCTCTTCATTTTGGTGGCATTTTCAAAAATTTAATCGACGCCCTGGCGGATAAATGTGCATGCGAAGACATCGGCAATGGGTTTTTTGCACATAACACGCTTAATTCAACTCTGAGCATAGCAAATATCCTGTCAAAAAACGAAGAGCTCTCGAAGACGCGTCATTTGAACTTTGATTGGTCCAAATCGGTCAAACGGTTCTCGAGATATCGCATTTTCAATTTTAAGGCCCTTTCTTCAGGGTTCCGCCGCGGTGCGAATACACCGCCGTCCGTGTTCGCGTGTTTTGCATGGAAAAAATTGACTTAGGGACTTAATTTTTTTTTTCATCGACAGACAGCAGTGTCCTCAATGATGCCTGAAATTTTGAAGTCGCTATCTCGATTAGAGGGGGAGGGGGAGGGGAAATCATAATTAAAATTCAAATTGCTATAACTTTCGCTAATATTGGGGCGTCGGGCCCAACCAATGGGAGATGACACTTTAGAATGCCTACTTTAAAATGGTTTTTTTTTTTCGATTCCGCCAATATTGGCAAGATGCCCGCAGAAAAACCGATCTCCCCCCCCCTTTTTTTTTTCTTAAAACTGTTTTTTTGCCATGAAAGAAGGGGGTGGGGGTAAAAATTTTTTCAGACGGGGATTTTTTTTATCTTTGATTTGAGCCCCAGTAGACCTCGATCGGACCATTATTAAGGTGACAGGGTCACCAAACGCGTTTGGTCCTGTAGAATGACAAGGATTAGGGTTAGCGGGTTTCGCTACATGGCATTTTTTAGGGCTAAGTGTCCCCTTTCAAGATTTTTTTAACCCATGTCGCTAGCTCAATTAGGGCCTGCACGCGGACGTGATTAATCTAGCCGCGGAGCAGCGAGAGCCGGGGGCGGAGCCTAGCGCTCCCTCTCTTTCTCTCTTCTCTCACAGACTTACACGCTAGATTAATTGGTTTACATATCACGTCCGCGTGCAGGCCCTAATTGAGATAGCGACATGCTATCTCAACGACATTAAAACGGCGACATTAAAAAAAGTTTTTGATAAATTGATAACCACATTCCAACTAAAATAATTAAAGTCATGCCGTTCTCCTTGTGGGGACTTCCACCCTTCATGTAATTGTTTTAAAAATGTAGTTAAAGTCTGTACACTGAGAGTTGTCTGTTGTGATAACTAAGGATACATCATCTCGTTATGTTTCTTACTCCTTCTATTGCATTGCATAGTCAATCGAGTTAAAATGGGACGTATTGTCAGAAATACGTTTGAATCGTCTGCAATTCTAAAAAGATGAGCGAGAGTGAGATGGAAGTATCGACTCGCGTCTTGATACGCTTAGATTGATACGATATTACGATAAGATTGTCGTCGCTACTATCAGTAGTGTCAGTGTCAGCGGTAAATATACTAATAAGGTTTGTCTTGTGATTTGAAACGTTTTTAATACGAAATTAGCAGAATTACCTGTGTCCTGTATTATTGTTCTGTGATAAACTATGAGTAACTTATTATAATTGCTCGAATGCCTAAAAATCTATTTCCTTGCTTTGCCTGGGAAACGATTGAACTCCCTAGTACGTGGTCTTGTGGTTAAATTGCTGGAATATTTTACTTGCAAATAAGAAATCGGAGGTGTTATTCTTTCTTTTAAACGGCAACCAGCAGGTAGGTGACATGATATTTCTATATCATGATGATAACAATAATTATTATGATTCTTATTTACTTGCATTATATAATATTTGTTATCAAAAAGTTGCAAGGCACTACTTCGTCAATAACTTGTCGAAATAATATATTTATAGGATATTCATTATTCCTCAACACACGCCACTGACACGAACTGCGATACCACATCTGGTTCGACTTAGAAATAAGCGTACTATTCAAATCGAATTAAATGAAATT
This sequence comes from Malachius bipustulatus, assembly GCA_910589415.1. Classification (NCBI taxonomy): domain Eukaryota; kingdom Metazoa; phylum Arthropoda; class Insecta; order Coleoptera; family Melyridae; genus Malachius; species Malachius bipustulatus. The sequence goes on along the minus strand of OU342634.1, from coordinate 32,034,039 downwards.
GTTTAGTCAGAATCAGTGTGGCATGACAACGGACAACTCTCAGTGTACAGAGAGTAACTAATATGTAAACAGACTTGTGCAATAAGAAATCATGTAAATAGTTCCTAATTTTTAATTGTAAGTTTTAAATTCAATTTTTACTTGAAAATTTAAAAAAAATCTTGACAAGCATAGAGGAAGGGACCATGAGGTCACCTAATGTATATTATAATAAGATCATCATGTGGAGCTTAATCTCACTAGTTCGTAAGTAGTCTTTTTGTTTGTCATCTTCATTTTACATTATTTAACTAGGGAATTTTTGTTGACTTGTAGTGCCTTGATAATGGAAACAATATATTTCCGAAACGTCGGCAATTGAACACAAGAGTATACTTTTGACTCCTAGACTACCATCCCCGTAATCATCATACGAAGTTATAGATATATATCTATAATTCCTTATGCCCGTATTCACAAACGATAATTTCCTAAATAATTACGTAATCAATTATCCCCATCTCATTCTATTGCAAAAAAACTGCATATCTCCATCTCACTCATTTGAATAATTACGTAATTATTTAGGAAATTATCGTTTGTGAATACGGGCATTAATGTCAAATTAACTTAACTTGACAACAAACAACAGTGACATTGTAAAACTATTTAGTATAAAAGAAAAATCAGACTGAAGTTTGATAAATGGGAAAATCATTTAACATAGGTTGGATACACAATTGACAAAAGACGAAAACCAAAAGAGAAAGACTGAAAATTGATTTAAATAATTAGAAATACATTTATTATACTCGTAAGCGCCAGTATTATCAGAAAACAACGTTGCCAGGTGAATTTATTTATTTAAGTTTTTCTAAGGAATACCTACTATTTTCTTCTAGATATTAGCGGATCCTGACCCAAATATTTATAAATATACAGAATTCAAAATAATAACTCTCTGAATCATAATTTTCTAAAAATCAACTGAATCCTTACTTTAAACAATCCTTACTCGAACATGATATAAATTTAGATCCTTGCTAGAATCATGAATCAAAGTATCATGAGCAAAATTCAGTCTGACAAGGCTGCTTTCCCACAAATATCATTTCCAGGATTAAAAACCAATAATTGTTCCTTTTATTTATTTATTTGTCCAAGAAGATTAAAGTAACATAATACATAAATAACTAGAAAACAATTATTAAAAATTACAACAAAATAATTATCAACTATATTATTGAATTTTCATGGTATGCATTGAAATACCGGGTGATTTATTTATTAACTCACCATCAAATTGTGACAAATGAAATGTGAGGTAGGTAGTTAAAAAAAAACTTCAAATCATATGTCCAATTTTGTTGTTTTAAGGAGTTACAGAACTTCAAGTTTTCTGCACAAATTATCAGCTGCAAAATAAATATTTAACTTTACCTTCGTTTCATCGAGTAGTTTAAAACCTTTATTAGTCGTCGCGAATAAATCATCCACTTAAAATATTTCTTGTTTTCTCAAGTAAACCATTTTTTTAGCGAGTTCGAATTAGAGAAATCTCTTAAATTCCTTTATTCCTTCCTAGCCCCTCCCCGCCCTTTTTTCCTAGCAATTAAAGTATGTACTTACTTGTATTACAAGGAAGAAGAGATATTATAAAATGAAGGCAAAAACCAGAGAAACAAGAATAGGAGATCAAAAATGTTTAAAGGAGGAGACTTGTGATGAGTATTTGTATGCATATAATGATACATGCATACTGTGAATTTTTTTTAAATTAATAGTTGGAAGCTGGAAAATATTATATAAAAATTAATAAATAAAGATAAACATTAATTTAATAATTAATTTAATTAAAACAAAATATTGAAATATAAAAATTAATTTTTACATTCACTTGGCTTCACACATTCTCCGTCATCCAAAAGATATCCCTCTATGCAAACACATCCTCTAATGCATTGTAAAGTGCAAGGCTGAGTAGTGTTGCGGTTGCAGCTTGGAGGGCAAGCTGAGCCACAAGTGGTGTATTCTTGGTTATTAGGACATCCTTCTGAAATATGGAATAAAAAATAATGATATAAAACACTCATTATTTAAAAATGCTACAATTATTATTATTCTACTCATGGTCAGATTAAAATGTTTTTGGCCATGTTTTTCTGGCCAAAATTTCGAAACTTTGGATTGGCTAAAGCTCTGAATATTGCATTTTGTTATGGAAAAAATAAAACCCGTTTCGGTAGAAAGGAAGGAGTAAGAGTTCCGTGGTGGCAGCAATTCTCTAATTTGCCTCCTAAGCGGGGTAGTTACCCCAACTCCAAAATTTCAAATTGATCGTGTGATACCTCAATTTAGCTTCAGCTCAAAAATTTTCCATATAAGTTCGCAATGGATCAAGACCTTTAAATTGAGTTATAACATATGATAAGCGATGCAATTTGAAATTTTGTGGTTGGCATAGCTACTCCGCTTAGGAGACAATATAAAATCCTGCTGCCACTACTAAGCTGCAACCCTCTCCATTCTACCGGTTTTTTTTTTCTGAACTAATATCAATATTTAAAGCTCTAGCCAAACCAAAGATTGTGAATTTACCATACTCTATAATAGTGACTTTAAAAAATTAGCTATATCAATCATTGTAGGGTGATTCATTCTTCAAGAATAGAAAATCTGGAAACTGAAGATACCAGACATCAAAATTAGACAATCGAGGCCAACACGACTTGTACCACAATGTACCAATGGTTCAAGAGCTACAGTTCTCAAAGTTGGAGTTTTACTTTAGAGTTTGTGAATATTTTTTACAGTTTTTCTAATATCAAAATGGCCAGAGTGTTTACTAAAAGCGAGATATATCTATAAAGATAAATTGAGTCGCCTACCTTCTTCTTCTTCTTTTACGACAGAACCCTTTAAAAAACATGCAACAAGCATTGTTATTATAAAAACCATAAGAACCTTGATAATAACCATTATCAAGTATTATGTATCACTGATTTTCTGTCACTGAATTTGTATGTATATGAGGTAGCTATTAGTTACATAGACATTTACCACGAAAACCTTTCTTGATGTATGAAATGGACCTTTTTCGCTTTGGTACTTTTAGAGTGATAATGGACTCCAAATAGGAATAATTGGACGATTCTTTATCTAGAGATGGCACTTCAAGAAATTTATTTCTAGTAATTACTAGACTCGACAGTTCTCCTTAAATTATGTCTCTTTTTTTATGCAGACATTGATGTAGAGTTGTTGCTTGATGGTATTACTCATTGGTGTATATTACTTAAGTACGTTCATTCCTGATGAATTTTATTTGCGTTATTTGGTTGTCTAGGCCAAAACTACCAAAGTGGAACGACTATGCCTTATCTACGATTAAGAATGCATTTCCCTCGATAAAAAATTATCAAAGTATAAATGCTCTATTCGCGAATAATTATTATTAATCCGCAGATTCAAGATAAGATGAGAAAAGAAAAGGAGTTATGAGCGAATTTTTGTTAAAACATTTTTGCTATTATGAACTCTAATAAATGACTAATTTAACAAGGAATTTTGTTTCAAGCTAAATACAACGACGCGACTAAAGGTCACTTTTTTCACTTGGAATACCACCAAGGTAGTCCACCCCATGGAATAGGTACTTTGGGGCTCTATTTTCTATGGTTATACAGGTGTCCCAATATTCCATGGACATGGAGCAACCACAGATTGCTGAGATAAAAAAAAGTCGCTCGGGCCAAACTTATCTCTATACCAAAGTGCTTCGTTTGTCCGTTAGAGGGCTTCAAAGTCTTTTGAAAATTTTAGTTTTTTTGAAATAGCTCAAAGTCGGCTGATTCCAATTCGATGAAATTTGGTAGGTAAATTTTTGGTCTCCTACAAAAATCTGTATCTTTCCGAGGTGCTATGTGATAAAATGAATTAGTCGATGATAACTAAATTTTTATTTCATTCATTTACTTTGAAATCAAATTTTCAATAATTGTCAGGTGATTATTTGATCTAATCTCATAAAAGATGCTCGATGTGGGCGCCGGTTTGGACCTTGAAAATTCCATCCTGCGCAAAAAAATGATTTTAACTTTTCTTGGAACCTCGTCGTTTTGCAAACTGTTTACTGCGTTTGAAAAAAACCGTTTGCAAACACCTGAAAAAAAAACCGAACCATACTAAACATCTTTTATGAGATTAGATCAAATAATCACCTGACAATTGAAAATTTGATTTCAAATTAAAAGAATGAAATAAAATTTTGGTTAGTTATCATCGACTAATTTATTTTATCACATAGCACCTCGGAAAGATACAGATTTTTGTAGAAGACCAAAAATGGGCTAAAACGATGTATCTTTCAAACAAAAAAACATGAACAGCGATCCTGCTACCCTATCAACAATTACGATCGATTTTAGTGGAGGGTAGGGGTAGTTTCACCCCTTCCCGGGTTTTCGTCAAATTATCATGTACATCAGAAGTTAGTACTTTTAATAAGAAATTTACCTACCAAATTTCATCGAATTGGAATGAGCCGACTTTGAACTATTTCAAAAAAACTAAAATTTTCAAAAGACTTTGAAGCTCTCTAACGGACAAACGAAGCACTTTGGTATAGAGATAAGTTTGGTCCGAGCGACTTTTTTTTACCTCAGTAATCTGTGGTTGCTCCATGTCCATGGAATATTGGGACACCCTGTATTTTCAGTGACTATGATTTTATGTTTTCAATAATAAATTATTAGCAAGTGATTTCTCAAAATATTTTCTCGAATTTCTTATTAGTGTATTTTTTAACAAAAAATACACTATTGAGGACGACATCACTTTTCGAAAATCACCCAAACTCATCAAATGTCCATCGATCATGACCCCCAGATCACGAAAAAGTAGTTTTCCAAAATTCACCTGCCCACGATATATATATATATATTTATATATATATATATTTCTCCAAAATCGTGAAATTTCGATTTTAAAAACGCTCCTGTGGCTTTATCTTTCAAGATTAGTGAACGAAATTTTGGGTCCTTGTAAAATTTGGGAATGACGTTGGATTTTCGTTGAAAAACTTTCCAAAAGTCCCATCACTTCTACAGGGTGTCCCTTCAAAATTCCAGGTATCCGGTTTTTGTCATCTCATTTCAGGTCGCAGTTTTGAATCTAGGAGGCTGAAATTTTTGTGGGAGTAAGATATCTATAAAAACTGGTCTGGTATTGTACTTGAGCAAAATCGGTTGAGCGGTTTCAAAATGGCGGTCATTTTAATTTTTGAAAAATTTGCTAATATTTGAACCCCTGTATGAGCAAGATGGAAAAAAACTTTGAAACCAAATCAACAGGGTTTGAAGAAAATTGTTTCAAATTTAATTTAATGTAACAAAATTTACATTACTTTTATTATTAAGCCAGTGGCGTGGATAGGAAAGTGGTAAAAATGGCTAAATTTCCCTAACAATTTATGAGCACATTTTTGAAGCAATTGAACTGAAATTTTTACAGTAGATAACTATACTAATAGCCTTTAACACTTAAAAATTTCAAGAAGTGAGTAAGAAAAATGGCCGAGATATTCGAATTTTTTTTACATGATGTTTATTTCTCTAAAATTTTAAGAACGCTCCAGTAGCTTAATTTTTCAAGATTAATGAACGAAATTTTTTACTTTTGTGAAACTTATTAGGGATGACGTTTGATTTTCACAAAAAAACATTTACCTAAAATTGCGCTACTTTTACAACGTGTCTCTCCAAATTTACAAAAAAAAAAAAGAAACGGGTATGAGGCACGGTTTCTGGTCGCTGTTTTCAATCTAGGGGGCTGAAATTTTTTTGGTAGTAAGATGCAAGTAGTCGTATGGTACTGAATTTGAGTTAAATCAGAAGAGCCGTTCCAAAATGGCGGCCTTTTCAATTTTAGGAAAAATTGATAGATTTTAAACCCCTAAATAAGCCAGTTAGAAACAAAAACTTTTAAACGAAATTAACATTACTGGAAGAAAATTATTTGAAATTTGAGTTATAAAATATTAAGTTAAAATATTGCAATAAAATTTGCAATATTTTTATTATTAAGCCAGTGGCGTGGGTAGGAAAAGGGAAAAAAGGCTAAATTTCTATAACCGTTTATGAACATATTTTTTGAGGATATGAACTGAAATTTTGACTGAACTAATAACCCTTAACTATGAAAAATTTCAAGAAGCAAATAAAAAAATGGCGGAGATATTAGAATATTTTTACATTATTATGTTTATTCCTCTAAAATTTAAAATTTTCGGTTTTCAAAGCTCCCCTTTCACTTTTTCCGTTCTATAAAAGGTAGTCTAAAAAATAGTATTTTTTAAGTAAAGTTAGCCAGTGGCGGGCATAGGAAATGGGCCAAAATTGTTCAATTTTGCCAATGTTTTTTTTTTGTTTTGTTATATTTAAAAATTCATTCTATGGCACGGTTTAAAACGAAATGAAATGCAATGTCAGTGAATATCACCTGACTATGTAAAATTTCAGAAAGCCAATTTAGAAAGCGGTGAAAATACTCAGAATTGAATCGCATAAAAATACACTATTTCTGCGATTGATGCGCAAGAAGGTTTTTTTTATTTCTGTTGTATTATTAATATGTCTTTCTGTATTGTATTCTTATTCTCGATTGCGTAAGTAGGTATTCAATGTTTTCCTTTCCTTTTATTTGCGTCTTGTTAAAAAACAGACATTTGGGCGAAAAATTTGAGTCGGCATGTCTAATCTATTTTCATGGAAGATCAATTTTAGGTAAAGAACCAAAACTAGTTTCTACCACTAGTTTCTAGAACCAAAACCTAGCGGTAATGCTAACAAATTTTTGATTTCTTCTACCAAATCCAAATAAACAGTAGGTACTTAATAAGAATAAATTAAGATAAAAAAAACAGGCACTTATATAACAGGTATAAGATTAAAAGAAACCTATTGAAAGATAGGTTAATTAAAACCAGAAAGTTCCAGATACTTTACCTCCTTCATTTTTGGGAACTGAAAATTTTCTGAATTTATGTGTTTTTGTAAAAATGATGTGTTATTTTACAAGGGCATTTTTAAATTATTATGCAACTGTGTTCTTTTCTTTTGACAATAACCTACTTGTGGTAGGTGCATCTTTGAATATGTCTCGTTAAGGAATACACTTTCCTCTAAACTTAAAAAAAAATAGTTAAAGAAATGTCATAATATAAGTAGAACATAATATATTCAAAGTTTCACAAGTACTTTGCTATACAATTTCTAAATTCATAAAAGTTTTTTTAAGCCATTTTATTTACAAATATGCATGTGGAATTTTGAGAAAATGTTCTTCTTGAGAAGACGCTCCAATATTAAAAAAAATGTTACTTTTTTCGCGAAAAAAGCTTGAAATTTTACTATAGTGTCTCAACAATTTCATTAAAAATTTGATTATATTTTTAGGTATATACTTATTTGTGTTATAAACATATAAGTAAATTTATATACATATAAGGAAATTTCCGGTTTTCTCAACAGAATATCATTGACCACTAAATTGCACGACTTTGTTAATTTAACCCAGCCTGTATCTCTCACGGTTTCCGAGGTCCCCATGCTGTTCATGCTTATCCTATGCACACTGGATAAAAAATTTTATTAGCAAATTGAAATAAAAAATAGTCTTAACAATAGCAAATGTTAAACGGTACAAAATCATAATTAAAAACTCACTAATAAATATTTTACATCTAAACTATTATTATAGTCTAAATTTCTGGAAAAACTTACTTCCTTGTGCAGATGAAACACTCAGATAACAGAGAGCCAACATCACCATTGCAAAACACATTTTGGTTTGAGTCATTGTTATTTAATTTTTTAAACGGTTCTTAAAGAATTATTAATATTTTTGAAAGCAACTACTTAAATTACGTATGAATTAGGTAGGTATACAATAATTATTATTATCTCATACTAAAAATCAGTTTCATAGACTTCAATTTATTATATTTTTTCACCTGGATTTATAATATCTTATAAATAGTATATAACTTAGAGAGTCAACAATTGCTTAAAAATATAATACGTCTCTTATATATTATGAGAAGGAAAATAATAACAACCTTACTTTGAAATTATTTTGAAGGTGCTTATTGCAAGTAAGCGATTAGGTGCACCGTATTTTCCCGAAAATTACACATGATAAGATGTAATGATCATGTTAATAAAGGTGCAACTGAATAAATTATGTCTTTTTTGACAAGTTTTAAGCCATAAACAATGTTAATTTTCTCGATAGTCGCAAATTACACTAATTTTATTCTTGTTGTCCGGGACGTGAATTTTTATTTCTTTTTATGTATATTTTTGTTTATTCGATTTTTTATAAAGTAAGTACAAAAACCCTATAGTCTAAAACTGTAATATCTGCAAAAATGGGGATATGTGACTCAAAAAATTGGCAAATATTACCAAAAAAAGATTTTTTGCGGAATATCTCAAATACTATTGCGGGTTTCTGGATGCGGTTTGCGTCAGGGGATAATTCAGGGCATCAGAAATTAATCGAAAGTTTCTCTTCGCACCCGTCTATCTAGATAGTTTTGATAGAAATAAAAATAAAAATCTCCCTCATTTTTTGAGATTAGTTTGATTCCCATTTTGAGACAGCAACCAAAATCTACGAAGGCGTAGAAGCGCCACACCAGTTTTATTTTTAAAATTCCGAGTTTAAACTCGGAATTCCGACTTTAAACTCGGAATTCTGAGTTTAAAGTCGGAATTCTTAGTTTGAACTCGGAATTCCGAGTTTAAAGTCGGAATTCCGAAATTAAAGTCGGAATCAGGAGCGGGCCTAGCAGGTGTGCTATGATTGGTCCGCACGCAGGCGGCAAGTTCATAGGGGCGGCGGGCGGAAGTAAAAATCCGATCATAAATCATAACAATAACAAAAAATATCAAAATATCATGATAGACTTAGTTATTACAGTGTAGCACAAACATTACCTTTATAGTATTAAGTTCTGAATCCATACTGCACTAAATTTTTAATCCATCAATACTCACTGGCTTGTTCCCGGCATTAGCCATCCTATGTATTTTCTTATGAAAAAGGGCGGATAATTTTCAGTCGAAAAATATCAAAAAAGTATGGTGGCCTGTTTGAACATTATCTGCACTGAATTGCAGTTTTTCTTCCCAAAATTTGTGTTGATATTTTTCCTTCTGTTTCGCTTATGTACTTATTTGTTTATGTGTTAATGTGCTAAATTGTGTTACTTATACGCTTATGTGTTTGTTTGTTATTAAAATTACCATATCTTCGTCAGTTGGTGTTCTTATCAACACTTGAGTGATGATAAATTGTAAATGGTAGCCTAGCCCTCTATTTACAAACTAAGGAGATGACTTCGATTGACTCCACATGTAATATAATCGAAAAGTCTATGTTTCAGAAACTAAAGGGAATTAACATATTGTGTTACGATTAATTTTACCTACAAATAATTATAAATGCTAAGCAAAATTTATTTGGAACTGGTGGCTCATGAAAATTAGTCCATTTTTAGAAAAACCGGACAAATTGGCAAGGCAAACTTTTATATGAATGGTTTTTTTCAGACTCTCATCACTTAGAAAAGTTAATACTAGAGTTTGGAAATTTGAAAAAAAAAATTCTATTAATTTGCGACATGGTTTTGGTTTATCTCAGACAATTATTGCTTTACAGGAAAATACATGTTACATAGTTCTTATTTCTCACACTGCAAAAGTCGCAACATACTTGAAATTATCGTTAAGCTCTAAAGAAAATTTCATGGTTACTGATAATTTTTCACGAAAACATGTCAAGACGTTAATCTTCAATGCTGGCCTTGTCATTTTTTGATAAGAAATAGAATTTTTACAAACTTTCCTAGAGATAATTCGACATGTCCTTACTACATGTTCCTATTCCGCGAAATGCCTTTAGAAATTAAATGAAATAATAAAAAGATCGTCGAAGAACCATGAGACATCCATAATGACAGCGAAATGATGAATCAATGAAATATGCGCATGCATATTAAGTACCAACATGAATGCTATTTCTAACAGAAAATTTTCCTTTAGTGATTCATTTTACTTTTTACTACCTAACGATACTCTTCACATTGTTGTGAAATCTTGGTAGCTCAGCTGATTTCCATAAATGTGACTTCAAGGAAATTTTTTTGAAAAATTGTGACCAAAAACGGATTTTCACTCAAACTGTAATATAGACAACTTTTGTGGAAGGTTTTTTTCTCTATGAAAATCTGGTCTAAAGTAACAAGACAAATATTACAACCTTTACCTCAAATATGCTGAGTTCTTTAAAGGAGTCAGGTTCGTAAAGAAAACGTCCTTACCTACCTGTAAGAAAATAGGCGAAAACATTAACAAAATCTTGATATGAAGGTGGTCCATCGAAATCTTAACAGGCCTAATAGCTTGGAAACTGAAGACGATCGCGAAAAACGCTGTTATCGAGGGGCACATAGGTATTTTGGTGACAAATTTATCTACCCTAGTTCATCCTCTTGGCAGGGATAGCTTATGATCATAGGGAACAGTCCTAATAAGTTGGAAACTGAGGATGTGCGCGAAAAACGCCGAAACAGGTCAACTTTGTTATTGAGGGAGACATCCTTAGGTCAGTTTTCGTTGGACCACCGGTATATTTTGAGATCAAGCTGTGTAATATCAAGAAATCAGGAAATAAATAAAAAAATTACTTTTGCTCGTATGTGTATTTATTAAATTTTTAAGTGTTAATACAAAAATCACTGTTTCAGAAAAAGCAGTGAATGGGTCTGACACATTTTCCGGCACTGTTTCTGACATATCCTCTTCTACAAAAGCAACCTTCAACACACACTTGAATGCAGTTTTCAGGAGGTTGGAAAAAATTTTCACATGTTAAAGGACATGCAGTTCCACATTGTGAGAACTCTGAATTTTCCATGCAGATTTTATTTGAATCTGAAACATTAGAACAAACGTTATTGCACATAACACCTTAGATCTACAATGATTTAAATCGCTCGATATGACTACTCTTTTTACTGAGAAGAGCAACGATTTCACAAAGCACGATCTCAGGAAGAGTAGGTCTAATGGCCGGTATTATAAAACTTAACGAGAGATTTCTGTGACCATTTTTCAGACTTGTATGGTCTTAAGATAACCTTTACATTTTACCAGCAGTAACTGAACTGCTATTAGTTTCCATCAAGGATAATAATTATTATTGATATCTACTTGATAAGTGGATCATAAATCTCTTTTGTGGAGGAACCAGAACAATTAATAGATTTTTGACATTCTGTTTTTTGAGTTAAGGTGGGGGTAAATTATTTTTTTTTTACTTTTGAGTTCATATTTTCCACCCTTGGCCACCCTTTGTTTAAATCAATGTTTAGATACTAATTAGGTGGACTCTATATTTAGTAGCCATTAAAGCATACCACACAAACCATCTAACCAACTCTGAGCACTATCACTATCTTTGGCAATCCACTCAGCCCACTTGATAGAGGTCAACCCCCTCGAGCATCCAGACGGTGGGTACAAATAACTGATGTCAAAGATGAAAGGCTCACACTTGTTAAGTTTTTTAACACCAGGCACAGATACTTATAGGTAGGTAGAATAAGAAAATTATTGAAAGATATAGAATTAGGGTAGTCTCAAGAAAATAAGTTTCATGCATTTGTCATTCTTGATTTGTGGAGCGTAGTTACTACTGGAAAATTTCTGAATTCATAATATGTATTTGTAATATTGTAATCCTTTTACAAACGCATTATTTTTATTGGATTCTTTTTTGCTTTTACAACCACCTACTTGTTATACTTACGTCGTTGCACAAGAACCCTTTATGGAAAATATTTTCAACTCCATTAAACATATTTAAAAGGTATTCCTTAGGAGAATATTTCCTCAAAGCGTCATTATACAGGGTATCCCGTATCGTTATGTTCAAATTTTGTGAGCATGTAGTAGGCTTATTTCTAAGCCTAAAAAACCCAAAAGTGGCAGGTCTATCTGCATTCGTTACGAAGTTACAGGCCTAAGAAAATAATGTCTAGTAAATACCAGATTTAACTTTGAAAACCACATAAAACTTATTTTATTGACCAAATCTTTAGTTTATCATGTGTTAAAAATGTCCTATTCCTTACTGAATACAAGCTTGTGCTCGGAGACCTATTGCAAAAGTAACAGTTTTCTCGTCTTTTTTCGCGTACCTATCTCTTGACCAGCTTGCTGAATACGATCAAATAATAATTTCTCTCTGGTGTATTTAGTTACAAACACCAATTCCGAAATATGCTGGTGCCGCATCTATTTGAATCCTAATGCCATTTCGTATGAGCAGGGGAACCTCTACTCTCTACTAATGTTTATTTCGGTGACGTTTACTCATGTGTGGCAATTTTTGTGGCTTACAAAGTTGAATCTTGTTATTTACTAGTCACAATTTTCTTAGGCCTGTAACTTCGTAACGAATAAAGATAGACCTGTCACTTTTGGGTTTTTTGGGCTCAAAATTAAGCCTATTATATACTCAAGAATTTTGAACAAAACGATACGGGACACCCTGTATAGGCACATTCGTAGAACCAAAAAAGCCACTACATATTTTTTAAATTGAATTTTTATAGTTTACAAGAATAATTGAAAGTTTGTCAGGCCATAATTTACGAATATACATCAGAAACTTTGAGAAAATGTTATTCGTAACAAGACGTTCGATTAGTCGTATAATATGGCCTTCGTTTCAAAAAAAGTGTCTTCTTTTTTTCGCGAAAAAAAAGTAATTTGACCATACTTTACAATTTCATTCGAATTTTTTTTTAAACCAAAAAAGGTATCAATTAAAAAAGGTAAATTCAAAAATTCTAATGCCACGTTGATATAGATAGATAAAGCCATCCAGCATAGATAGAAGGAATGATATAAAATGAGGGCGACACCAGAGAAATAAGAAGAGATCCAAGTTGTTTAAGAGAGAAAGCTTGTTATGGATGATCAATTATTGCATGCATATACATACTTGAGCATTTTTTAAAAACTTATATTTGGCAATTAGATAAGCCTTAATTTTAACATTCATTTGGCTGCACGCATTGACCGTTGCTATTGAACACAAAGCCCGGTCTGCAAGTGCAGCCTATAATGCATTGTAGAGTGCACATTTGATCAGGTCTGCTGTTGCAGCTTGGAGGGCAAGCTGAGCCACAATTTGACCATGCTTGGTTCTCAGGACATACCGCTGAAATATTTCGAGACGTAAATTTTTGATTGAATGGATACATATACCTCATTAACATAATATAAACAACCTTATTAGTACTTATTATTATTTTTTTAATATAAACTAGATGTGCACCAATCACATTTATTCCATGTCTTCTGTTCTCTCATTTTATATTTTGGACTTTCCTTCAGAAAGCAATAGTACACTTCAAACCTTAATTTCATTGATTTTTGCGTCGCTAGTGTATCGTGAGCCTGAACGAATTAGAGAATTTTCCTTGCTCAACAACGATACTTATTATTTTTGCCTCAGTTGAGCGTGGGAGATCTCACCCCCAGCCATCTAACCATATCCCCCTCCATCAGTCTGACTCTTTGCAGAGAACTAGAACTGGGTGGCATAGCCTAATTTTGTGAGATATAAGAAATAAGGGACACGAATAGATAAGGGATTTACTTTTAATACTGATACCCAGTGAGCTAATTCGTAGGCTCTCGAATAACTAGAGGTATTTATTTGGCTTCTTCGGCTACTAAAGAGTGTAAGTGAATCTAATAGAAGCAGTTCTCTTTGGAACAGTGAGAAGATTTTCTATAAAATAGGGGCTGCATTCTGTACCGTCGCAGCAGCTTGTGGTAATCTGACGACTGGCTGGGTTGCCAGGTGATAAAACTTTGGTCCTTCAGGATCGCCATAGATATGAAATCTCGTAGTAGTATGTGAGCTACTTACTCAGTTCAAAGACATGGTGGATTTACATAGTTTATTTAAACAACAATAACGACAATAATAACTTACTGGTAATGCGACACTACTTGAACTTGTCTTATATTGCAAAATCAGAGCTTTGGCTTACTAGCTATCGATAAATGATGTTAACACTTACATGACTCAATGATTAATACTAATTAATACTCCTCCGAGACTAATTTATCTAATCTTATCTAACTGTCTTTATATATCAGATGTCGAGGTCTTAGTAAAGGTTATGATGGAAAAAAAGGTTATATGGTCACCTAATTCGAGGTAGATTCGAGGTAGCTTTGAAATTCATAAGTTGTTATGTCCATACCTCTGTTTACTTTCATGAATAAAAATGTTTAAATTAACTTTGTCAGATTTCTTAAATGAAATTCTTCCTTTACAAGCCCTTACAAGCTGTCCTTGCTAAAATTAAGATTTATGCGAATTCTGCATTGGCGCAGGTATTTGAGCTCTAGCAATGTCCAAGGTTCTAATTCAATACACTAAAATCACATCAACATAATAAAAAAACCTTCTTGCGCATCAATCGCAGAAATAGTGTATTTTTATGCGATTCAATTATGAAAATTTTTGCCGCCTTTTAAATTGGCTTTCTGAATTTTTCCATAGTCAGGTCGAATTTTCGTAGAGGTTTACTGATGTGAAAATTCATTTCATTTCGTTTGAAAGCGTGCCATAAAATAGATTTTTACACATAATAAACCAAAAAAAAATTTACAAAATTGAACAATTTCGTCCCTTTTCCTATACCCGCCACTGACTAACTTTAAAAAGTTACAGGCGAGTTCTGAAAATCGAACATTTGAAATTTTAGAGAAATAAACATCATGTAAAAAAATCGAATAACTCCGCCATTTCTCTTATTTGCTTCTTGAAATTTTGGAGAGTTAAAGTTTATTAGTGTAGTTGTCTACTCTGAAAATTTCAGGTAAATTCTCTCAAAAATGTGCTCATAATCAGTTAAAGAAATTTAGCCATTTTTACCATTTTCTTACCCACGCCACTAGCTTGCTGATGAAAATAATTAAAATTTTATAGCATTAATTCAAATTTCAAATCATTTTAATCCAATCTTCTTAATACAGATGTGTAGGAGTTTTTATTTTCTGCAATTGGGGTTGGCAGGAGCAGGCATATCTGCATGGGTGATCGCGCCCGAGCCGAGCGCGATGAAAACGGTGCGCTGGTGCTGGTGGGTACACGACGCATCGCTGATGGGCTTTTCCTTATTTTTATATTATTCTAATAATGAACATTCAATCGTTAAGTTATTAGACAAGCCTTTAGTTGCCATTCTCATTATTTTGTTAGGCGAAAACCATGCCACATGGACCGGATTTTTCGAAATTTTAAAGGACACCCTGTAGAAGTAACGCGACTTTTGAAAATTTTTTTCAACGAAAATTTAACGTCATCCCAAAGTTTCACAAGAGTAAAAAATTTCTTTCACTAATCTTGAAAGATGAAGCTACTAGAAGGTTTTTAAAATTTTAGAGAAATTAACATCATGTAAAATAAATTCGAATATCTCCGCCATTTCTTTTATTTGATCCTTGAAATTTTTAAAGATTAAAGAGTATTAGTATAGTTGTCTACTGTAAAAAATTTAGTTCAATTCCTTCAAAAATGTGCTCAAAAACGGTTATAGAAATTTACCCATTTTTACCCTTTTCCTACCCACGCCACTGGCTTATTAATAGAAATAATGCAAATTTTATTGCATTAACTCAAATTTTAAATAATTTTTTTCCAATCCTGTTAATTTTATTTAAAAGTTATTTTACCATCTTGCTCATACAGGGGTTCAAAAAATAGTAAATTTTCCGAAAATTCAAATGGTCGCCATTTTGGAACGTCTTTACCTATTTTACTCAAATACAGTACCAGACGACTACTTGAGGTTATCTTACTACCAGAAAAATTTCAGCGCTCTAGATTGAAAACTTCGACCAGAACCTGTGCCTCACGGACGGTTTTTTTTTTTTTAATTCGGAGGGACATTCTGTAGAAGTAACGCAACTCTAGGAAAATGTTTTTTACGAAAATTAAACGTCAGCCCTGAGGTTTATGAGAGTAAAAAATTTCGTTCATTAATCTTGAAAGATGAAGCTACAGGAGCGTGTTTAAAATTTTAGAGAAATAAACATCATGTAAAAAAAAAATCGAATATCTCCGCCATTTTTTTTAGTTACTTCGTGAAATTCTCAAGGGTTGAAGCCTATTAGTATAGTTGTCTACTGTAAAAATTTCAGTTTAATTACTTTATAAATGTGCTCATAAATTGTTGGAGAAATTTAGCCATTTTTACCCTTTTTCTACCCACGTCACTGGCTTATTAATAAAAAAAATGCAAATTTTATTACACTAAATTAAATTTCAAGTCATTTACTTCCAATCTTGTAAATTTGATATAAAACTCTTTTTCTATCTAGCTTATACAGGGGTTCAAAAAATAGTCCTTTTTCCAAAAATTAAAATGGCAGCCATTTTGAAACGGCTCGGCCGATTTTGCTCAAGTACAATACCAGACCACTCCTTGTGGACATCTTACTCTCACAAAAATTTCAGCCCCCTAGATTGAAAACTGCGGCCAGAAACCGTGCCTCAAAGTCCGGATTTGGGGAACTTTGAAAGGACACCCTGTAGAAGTAACGTGACTTTTGGAATTTTTTTCAACGAAAATCTAAAGTCATTCCCAAGCTTTACAAGAATCCAAAATTTCGTTCACTAATCTTGAAAGATAAAGCTACAGGAGCGTTTTTAAAATCGAAAAATCGTGATTTTGGAGAAATATATATATAAATATATATATATATATATATATAAATATATATATATCGTGGGCAGGTGAATTTTGGAAAACCACTTTTTCGTGACCTGGGGGTCATGATCGGTGGACATTTGATGAGTTTGGGTAATTTTCGAAAAGTGATGTCGTCCTCAATAGTGTATTTTTTTATTAAAAAATACACTAAAACTCAAACTAAACTCAATTCGGAGACTTTTTGCAAAGTCCGCTTTGACAAAGTCCGATCAACTTTAAAATCGCTTTTTGTAAGATCTGGTCAGTTAGATTTTTTATGAGTTCAAAGTTCGGTTTGACAAGATCTTTTGATAAATTTTTAGCTCAGTCTAACTATACAGGAAAATAAGCCATTTCTTGCAAAAGGTCGTGTATTTCTGATTTTTGAATATGTTTTTAAGACCATTGCTAGTACCTAATAATAATAGAATACGAATTTTGCACTAAGGAAAGGCATTCGTTTTGCCTCATGTGCAAAAAGAGGAAACTTTTGAGCAAATTTTTCAATTTATGCCCATTTGACGCCTAATATCTCCCAAACTATGCACTTCACAGAAAAAAATGTTGAAATAGATTTAAAAAAAATTAATTTGCAATAATTTAAGTCTTATTTTGTCATTTATTATAATTAAGTCGTTTCTGAAGTATAGCTTTTCTGAAATCTTTCCTGGTTTTCAATTTATTTGCGTCGAAGGCAAGCGTACAAAATTAATTTTTGTATTTGTAGCTTACGTCAATTATTATTAAAGCTGGTAGCGGAGCCTGTTCATACTATCACTACATGCGTACATTACCACAGTATAGAGCAACAAATAAATTCTCTCCTGCTCTGGCAATGCTTTTATTGCAGGATTTTTCTGGAGTGTATTGCACAGTTTTGCTTTTCCTTGCCAGAGAGGAACAGAAGTGGGATCACATCCACTGAATGTGTACACAAATAGTAAGTACAACACCTGATGGATATTTTGTCGCCTTTTGTTTGTAAGACAAGCTTGAATATGTAGCATAAGCATAACCAGATTCAACTCTACTACTTTTTCGAATAAACACGTTCTTCACCTGAGAGCCCAATCCTGTGCGCAGGACCAATAGGTTTACACCTTCACCATTTATCATTACCTTTTCATGATCTATACTTTTGCAAAGAGCTATTGTAAAAATATCATCGTGAATTGGGTTTATGTATTTTTTTTTCAAAACAAAACAAAAACGGTAAAAATCTTAGAAAAGCTGTTTTTCAGAAACAACTTTATAATAAATTTAGACTTAGGTTAGGAAAAAATATGCGCCAAAGTTTCCGTTTTTTGCGCATTACGCAAAACGCACAAGGTTTTCGTTGGTGCCAATTTGGTATTTTACTATTAGCAATGGTCATAACAACGTATCTAAAAATAAGAAATTTTGCAATTAAAGACCTGTTTTCATGTATAAATAGACTGGGCTATGTATAGAAAATAAAAAAATAAAAATTTAACTATTAAACCGGGTAGAAAAATTATAATTTGGAACTCACTTAGTATTTTACTTCTAAACTATAGTCTAAATTTTTGGAAAATCTTACCTTGTCCTGTAGTTGGACCACTCAGATAACAGAGAGCAAACATCACCATTGCAACAAACATTTTGGTTTGAGTCATTTTTATTTAATTTTTTTTAAATTGGTCGAGAATTATTACTACTTTTGAAAGTTTAACTACCTAAATTATATATTAGGTAATAATTATTATGTCACACTATCAAAATTTTAAACGATTAGTTTGACCTTCTATAAGCTACTCTTCTCTTACAAAGCTGCTGCTAGATTGAATCATTTGTATCAATGCGCAATTTTATAGACACAAATTGTAATGTTTTCACCAGGATTTCCCATTTTGTTCACTTATTTAATCTATGTAAGCTCATAATAATTACTTTATGAATGTATTATTTATAGAGTCAATAATTGCTTACAAATATAACACGTCTCTTATAAGAAAGAAAAAAATAATAACAACCTTGCTTTGAAATTATTTTGAAGGTGCTTAAGATTAGGTGCACCGCTACTTGCCCGAAAATTGCACCTATTAAATATATGTAATAGGTTGAATAAGTGAAATTGATTAAATTGCGTTCTTTTTGACATGTTTTAAGCTATAAATAATGGTTATTCTCTCGATAGTCGCAATTGCAGATATGCAGGTGAGACGGAACGTGAATTTTTACTTCTTTCTATTTATATTTTTATTTACCTACTTATTTAATTTTTATTAAAAACTAAAATGTTGAAACAGCGCAAAAAAATATTACTCAAGAAAGTTTTTTTCTAGCATACCTTGTAAAAAGTCTATCTTTTGCTACAAGTGAGGGACAAATCGTTCATTTTTGAGATAGGTCGAATTTCCCATTTCTCAGAAAATGAACAAAATCGCCTTTTATGGCTTTTAAGGATTGATACCAGGGTCAATCCCTAATATTTTCAAAGTATTTTTTCTAGTCTCTTTGCAACTAATTTTACCTTCAATCAAATATAGGTATAGTTCAACCATGGAGTGAAAAGGAATAAAATATTCCATTTAGGCTACCTTAGACCATAAAGGTATAACGCGTTGCAACGACATATACGTTTAGTTTTTAGTTTTTAGTTTTATATTTGCTTGCCATTACAAAATGTTCACAATTGTCAAAATAAATACAAAGAGTAAAAACTACAGTAAACCAAGAGGAATACATATACTACATCAAATACAATAATTAAATTCAACGATACAATTAGTTCAAGCAAACTCATATTTCAAAAACTCGTCCATGCGGTAAAACGCCTTGCTCAACAAGAAATCCTTAATGGTAGTCTTAAACTCCCTCATTGGGAGAAGCTTAATTCCTTCAGGCAATTTGTTAAAAAATACCTTACCATAATAATTTGAACCAAATCTGGCGGACTCCAACCTAAGAAATTCAATATGAATATTATTCTGCTGCCTTGTGAAATAATTATGAACATCACTAATAAAAGTGCTTTGATTATTTTTTTTACATTCAACCAAACACTTCAATATATAAAGCGATGGCAGCGTAAGGATTTGAAGCTCAACAAATGTGGGCCTCACATCCTCACGATATTTTTTCCCAGAAATAAGTCTGATTGCCCTTCTTTGCAAGCCAAACAATCTATGTGTGTGAGATGAGTGACCCCAGGCCGTCAAAGCATAAGACAGGTGCGACTGAATCAACGCGAAATAAGCCATACGAAGAGCGTCCCCAGGCATGAGAGGAACAAGATTTCTAATGACAAACAAATTCCTTGAGATAACCGATGCAAGGTGACAGATATGGCCCTCCCATTTAAGGGTAGGATCCAATAGAACCCCGAGAAATCTCACAGCGGGTTGATTGACAAAAGTTAGCTCTCGGTGAGTAAACAGCATTTTTGCTGTTTTGCTTAAGTTAAGGCTGAGGTGATTCACAGAAAACCACCTAAACAAAGCGTCCTGAGACTTGTCCAAAGATTCCATTAAGTCTGACTCCTTAGAGTTGCTTCCCAGTACACTGGTATCATCAGCAAACAAAATCAGTTCAGTGTCATCAACTGCTCGAACAAGGTCGTTTACAAATATAAGAAAATTACGTTGAAGAAGAACGTAATTATTTAGAGTCTATAATTTAAAAAACGAGCCGCATAAAGCGCTAAAAATTTGGTCTTTTTATATTACGGAAATTTTGAAAACGTAAATCAAGAAAAATGACCACTGCCTGTTGTACCGGTACTATGCCGGTGAAATTACCCGATACAACCCATGTAAATACATCCATCCACTTGTTAGGGAGCGGACGCTGTCCTAGTTTTGCTTAGTCGTCTCCTATTTTTGTACGTTGAGTAAAAATAGGAAATCTATCCCCCCTAGTGAGAAACTGACTCACCAGGATTTTCCTCACTCCTCAAGCCAAGATCTAAGGGTTTACTCTATCGAACATCCCTCTCCATTTACCATCTAAGGAGATGACTTAGATCGCCTCCATTACATATTTCAGAAACAATAGGGGAAATAGGGGAATAAGAGGAATTGAAAGTTGAAATTAAATTCAATTTTTTGGTAAGAAATTATTATTTTTATTACAAACAATTAGAAATCCTGAGAAAAGTGTATCTCGAAGAGGTGGCCCATGAAAATCCCTCACTTTCAAAAAAATCTGAAAAATTGGCAAAAAAAACTTTTATTTGGATGTTGTTTAATTTTGTCAAAGTCTAATCGCTTGAAAAGCGTATTACTTGCATGCTTAGCAATTTGTAAACTATTTATCTTTATTTGCGACATCGTTTTGGGTTTCCTGACTGATTGGCCCCCGAGCATTCCGTCGTAAAAATATTGAAACCAATTATTGCTTTACAAGAAAATGCATATTATTACATAATTCCCACTTTTAATAAAAACTGCACGAAAATTCCATGGTTACTGATAATCTTTCAGTAAACCATGTCAAGACGTTAATCTTCAAATGCTATGACAGACCATGACATCATTTGATAAGAATTAGAATTTTTTATGAATTTTTTCTAAGAGATAATTCGAAATGTCCTTGTTATTTCGCGAAGTGCCTTTAAATTAAATGTTAAATAATTTAATGATAAAAAAATCATCAAAAAATCATGAATTATCCATAATCACAGCGAAATGACGAATCGATGCAACAATGTCATGCGCGTTCATATTAGCAACACGCGAAAGATATTTCTAATTAAAATTTTTCTTTTAATAATGAGACATTTTACTTTTAACTAATGATACTCTTTGTACTGTTTATAACCTTTTAATAGCAAATCGGCGACTAGTCCTAATAGGTAGGTCCAGTAATATCATTACTAAGTAACAATTATTGTTCAAGCAAGACATTGCCTGTTTAGTAATGAAGGAATTGATGGATCGTGAAGAATTAGAATCATTAGGGCGTACTCGTGAAGGGTTAAGTATAGGGCTCGTTTTCAGGATATTTGTTCGAGCTTATTATCACTTCAGCGCAATTAATCAGAAGTGAAGACACGTGTAGTTTACATTTATGTACACTATACCTACTTAGGTTTAATTTATTTATTTATTTACGTTATACAAAATTTTTATTTATACAGTAGTAGGTATTACTAGGTAATGGTTGTGTTATGACAATTATTTATTTTAAATTAACAGGTAGCGTACATTGTTAATATGTCTACATGATAAGGATTCGAAAATTATTATTATTATGACAATGTCGTAAAAAAAATACGCAGTGTGTGGGTGTTGTAGGGTGTTATGACGTTAATTTTCTCCAGATAATTAGTGATATTTTCCAAGCAACGATAAAAAATAGAAAACTGATAAGTTGCATTGCTATAAGTGATAATAGGAATGATTTACAGCATAACAAAATTTTTCCTTCAAAATTAAAATTAAAAAAAACCTCTTTAGCTTCTCCTTGTGATAATATATTCGAGGTAAATTGTGTCAAAATAAAAATTATTAAACAAAGCAAACAGACCTTTCTCATTATTAAACACTTTACCTATTTGAATGTTTTTTGTTATTGCTTATTTAGAAATTTTAAAATATTTACAAAACTCCCAACCTGTTCTTTTGTTGAAAAATTTATTTTCATTACAGCCTTTTTTGTTTGGTTTTCCTCTTTCGTCAAAAGTGTTCCTTAAATTGTCAAATAATTTTCCGATTAATCAAGGGTCAATATGCTGCTTTCCAATCAAATTTCCCCTTAGGTCAAGGCTTCACTTTATATCAATTACTTTTCCTATTTGGGTGCAGTGACATTGCAAAAATATATCGTATTATAGGGACTCTCATTTAACAAAAGAGCACTTTCATTTGAAAAAACAACACCGACGTTAGATAAATGGGAAAATTATTTGACTAATTAGGAAACACGATTGATAAAAAAGGAAAAACAACAGAAAAAGACTGTATCTATTTTACTTAGAAAAATTTTTAAAAATAAGTAGATGGAAGTTCGCATAGTGAATCCTTGCATAAAATTACAATTTTATTAGCTGAACAAGTCTTATAAATTTTCTTTAATTTCTCAAAGACTAGTAGATAGAAAAAACTCTAGAAATCCCCCCAAAAAAACCTTTTTCTAGATAAAAAACTTTTCCTAGTGATTTGAATTTTTGAATATTTGAATACCTAAATTCAAATATAGATATAAATTCAATTTACAAATTTCTGCATCTGAATAATTCGTTATTCCAAAATAGAGATCCCTGACGTTCGATCTGGCAGAAAAATTAGACCCATATCAATAATTATTATTAATATTTAAAAAATTTACGCATTTTCTCATTTAGTCCGGGTGTGGAACGATCGAGATTCAAAAAAAACCTCCTCGGAAGACCAAAATATGGAGAGTATACCTACATATTTATGTTTTTGAGCTCGCAATTTCTAATAATCAGGTTTGTGTTCTTCACAAATGGTAAAATATGGCCCAAAACTAAATAACAAAGGTTTCCTTGAGCACCCTTCAATCTCCCATAGTTTTGTGGTAAATCAAGAATTTCCATTTTCCTGTCCTATCTCATTTCCCACCCTTACAGAGCGCATGCAGACTCGATCTCTAGCACAAACAACTCGTTATAACCCTAGCTACATATAATGATAATGATGAAAAAAATCATCCAATCTGAGGCCGCGCCCCTCCCAAATCTGCCCCCTTAAATGAATCATTTTCTTCATTTTTATCTCACGGCTAAACCTTGCATTAAAACAGCGTGAAAAATCCACTTTTTTTTCACAAGATTTTCTTCAACATCTAAGAGGTTTGAATGTTCTTAAAAAAGTATAGGTGCTTATATTCGCAAATATTTAATTCTCTTGTTACATTAGCAATTTCCAAAATAAACTCCTGATGATACCGAGATGAAGAGACAGAAAAAAATGGAAAATATTAAGAATCAACTCTTAAATCCAGAAAAAATGGTTTTTGTTATTTTCGCCTTTTGTTCTCAAAGCAACCTTTTTTCGTTTTTTAATCGTCTTCGAATGTCGCAAATCGCATCTCTATATCCTTAACGGCTTTCGAGATGATTAGCAAAAACCCATTTTTACATGGACAACTTTCCCAATTTGTGAGCATTTTCGAAAGGGAAAAAATCCGATTTCGGGAAGAGGTCCACGAAAACAAATATGCTCATTCCACAGATTTTGTGAAGCCGCTTTTATAAAGATTCGATTTTTCCTAAAATTCCATTGGGGATTTTTTGCGACAATTTTATTGAAAATTCGTTCTGAAGTTAAATCAACCATGGATCTCAAAAATTAAAAGGTTTCTTTTCAGGTCTTAGAAATTTTGGAGCAGTGGAAAGCTCCATGAAATGAAGTTTCAGAAAAATAGTATCAGAACAAAACGATCAATTTAGCTTGATTAATAATTTATTTTTTGTAATTTTCAGCTTTGATTAAGATTTTTGAAACTAGAAACAAGTTAAAATTCCTATAACCATTTAATTTAACCATTAACCAATAAAAAACTCGTTGTAACCCCAGCTGCATAATGATAACGAAGAAAAAAATATACAATTTAACCCCCCCCCCCCAAAAAAAAAACTGCCCCTTCGATGACCAATTTTCTTCCTTTTCATCTCACCGCTAAATCTTGCATGCATTGAATCAGCGTGAAAAAATATTTCAATGTTTATTTTTAGTTATCCCCTTCATGAATCTTTCATACCTTTTTTTCAATATCTAAGAGGTTTCAATATCCTCAAAAAGGTATACTCAGAATCGAGAAAATTTAATACTCTTGCTACTTTAGCAATTTCCAAAATAAATAAACTCCTTATGATACCGGTACTAGTTTGAAAGTTGAATTTATTACAAAAAGACAGAAAAAATGAAAATTATTAGGAATTCACCCTTATACAGGGTGTCTGCTTAAGTTGGAACCATATGGAAAAAAATTTTTATTATTGGTTTTATGAAAAAATGTATTCTTGATAAAAAGTGATGCATGGTCCAAAACTTAAAATGCAGCTATCAGATATCGATTTTTTTAAACCGTATACGAGGTGTGTCAAAAAATAAAAAGTTAACGCAAGAGTAAAGTACCTTTGTTTTTGACAATATCAAAAATTGTTACTTAAAAAAGTTTATCAGCACTGCAAATGACATTCAAATATGCAATTCATCAAATATTTGTTTTATCAAAGAGATAGGGTTATCAGCAGCGGCTTAGCTTTAATGCTGCTTTTTATTGGTTAAGCAACTGCATGTTATTGCATATTTGAATGTTATTTGAAATTCTGATCAACTTTTTTCAATAACAATTTTTGATATTGTCGAAAATACAGGTACTTTACTCTTGAGTTAAATTGATATTTTTTGACAAACCCCGTATACGGCTTTAAAAAATCGATATCTGATGAAATCATTTTAAGTTTTGGACCATGCACAACTTTTTATAAAGAATACATTTTTCCAGAAAACCAACAACAAAAAAGTTTTCCATATGGTTCCAACTTAAGCAGACACACTGTGTATATGCATATCAAGTCTTAAGCACAGAAAAAGATGGTTTTAGTTATTTTTCAAAAAACGGTAACTTGACTGATTTAATTCACAGAAATGGCCAATTTGGTCTCAAAGCAACCTTTTTCAGTTTTTTAATCGTCTTCGAATGTCGTAATTCGCATCTCTATATCCTCAACGGCTTTCGAGATGATTATCAGAAACCCATTTTTGCATGTACAATTTTCCCAATTTTTGGGAACTTTCGAAAGGGCAAAAACCCGATTTTCGGGAAGAGCGTCCAAAGAATCGAATATAATCCATTCAGGTCGTACGGCTGCGATATATTTGGGTTTGACGGAAGAAAGACGTGGAACACCCGGACTAATTTGCATTGCCATAACAGTTTTCTTAGGAATGGACTTAAAAATAACATTCAATGTGTTCGCTTTAGTTTGTGCAACTTTTTTATTCATTTTTATGGGGGGGGGGGAACAGAGAGCTCAATTTCGCTTTACGATACCATTTCTGGTAATTTTCAACGAAAAAATAATATTTTCTGATCAAACGAAGCTCTTCAAAATATCCTCGATTTTTTTTTTACTACATCAACGATTTTTCATTCAAAACGCTTTTTTATATTAATCATACACAAAGAAAATTTATCTAAATTTCAATCACACAAAAAAAAATGCAAATTTTTCAAGATTTTTTTGAGTTCATTAGAAAACTCAATTACCTACCCGTTATTTTTAATCAAAAATAATGGCCCATTCTTTACTGGACACAAATCATGATAATGATAATGATAATAAACATGTAAGATATAATACATTGCTCTTGATTTGATTAGCTATCTTGTTTCGAGCCCACCCCGGGGGTTGAATGCTATAAGGTCGCTCTTGGATTGTTTATGCTATTATTTTATAAATCTAGGCCTCAATCTAAGGATAAAATGTTCAAGGTTTCAAGTATAGAATCGGTGGAGACGAAGAGATGAGAAGATCATATGGAATGAAAATGAAACCTATTTTAATTCTAAACCTTCCTCGTCCTTCTACAAATATCAACCCCGACCCAATTTCGCCACACAGAATGTTTATTTTGATATTAGAGGGATGATTCTTCGTGAATTTTGTATTTCTAGGTTGGGTTCGAGAGAGTGATCAAATTTTAATATGAAGCTGTCACTTTATAATTATTATATTTATTTTTATATAATTCGTGGAAGACTTTTTAAGAAATTACTAGCGTTTCAAGTAGTGTAATAAAAAATCAACTTTATATACAAAAAAATTATTATTTTCAATTGAGTCTTGTTTGGAACAGAATTGTTTCTCAACTGAAGTTTAGTTTGATTGATGTGATTGGGTAATAACCGCAGACAAGGGTCGTTGTCCCTATTTCCGAGTCATCGTATAAACAAGCCCCAAATTTCCCTCCAGTATTCTCGAAATAATTTGACTTCCTCTCCAAATCTACTATAGGAAACTATCTGATTAAACTATTGTGAGTAGATCATCCAGAATTTGTATAAATCCACAAATCACTTTTTTTTATAAAATTTCAACCTGTCTATAAATCCCTACGTTGTTTAGAGCGATGAAGGATTTTTTTATACGTCTTTTGTCTAAGCCTCCATATTTGCAGTTCATCCTCATTGACGTCCGAATGAAAAGCCCGTGTAAATGTGAAAATCCATGCCAACCCACCTGCGATGATCAAGATAAAATACCCTGTCCGACTTTTGTTTGTCATCCTGGTTGTCACTGCAGGAGAGAGTTTATTAGAGATTGTCCCGGAAATTGCATTTCTACGCGAGCTATGTTGAAGCAGCAGCACTTGAAACATCGATTATTCTGATTTTAATGAACGTGCACAAACTTACAGTACCGTCTCTGCACGGATGGTAACGCCAAATAAAAGAAATTATTCAACAATGCTGCTTTTGCTTTGTCTAAAATCTTTTGTTCCAATTAAAAATCTTCTTTGTATTGCATAGCACTCTCACCAGTATTAGGATAGAGTTTCACAGAAACTTTCAGCATTCGTTCAAACTTGTATAGTGAATGTAAATGCAAATCAAATTGGAATGTTTTAGAGCTGAGCGATATTTTTTCATGTAACTTCTCAAAAAAAGAAGTATCTCTATAAAGGCCGATCCAGACTTGTATAAATACAGCAAAGTTACTAAGTCTGGATCTGACTTAATAGATCCAAACAAATTAAAAGCTAAGTTGCATAGGAAAATAACATGACAGCAGTCCACGTTTCAATTACAAGGGGAGAGTCTTCATTATTAAGCAGAAAATCAAGCTCTGCTGGCTTGACTTTATAATAAAAGAGAGCTAATTATTAATGTCTGCTTTTACTCAACCCTGTCTGAAGTTTCAACGCATTGTTGATCTTAGAATTAGACCTAGATAAACAGGAAGCAAAAACTCCGTCTAGGATTATAATAAGGTAGGTATTGTTTTCTTTTCTTGCTATACAGTAATGCATAATTCATTTGATTATGGAACGGAAAACATTGCAGGAGGGTAATAAAGAAAGTAAACGGATTACTTTATTTATTTCCGCTGGGAAAACAAGTCAGCATAAAATATGTAAATATATTGCATCCTACGGAATGAGTGTTACGTTTATCCTACTGTTAAAAAATTGTTATTTAGGTATTATAACTGTTGTTTTTCAGAGAAGTTAATTAACCTACATTTTGGACTCTTGTTATTGTTGTTGCATTAAGTTCTTGCAGAGTTAGGCCGCCTCAGTTTGAGAATCAGAAAAGTCGATCGCAAACCCCCAGAAATTCGTTTAAAGACAATCAGGTCGGAAAAAGATTAAGCAACTTAATTAAAACTTTTGTTTTACCAATATTGCTCTGATGATGGTTTTAGGATTAGAAACAGGAATGGGGGCCTGCAGCCATTATACAGGGTGATTCAAAATTCAGTGCAAATATTTTAAGGACGTATTTACCAGCCAAAAATAAGAAGTTTTTTTCATATAATCGTATGTCCTAACTTGCTTCGTTTTTTAGATATAGGGGGTAAAATTTTGAAAAAAAACAACGATTTTTTATTAATTTCTCAAAAACCCCTCAGCCGATTTAAATAAAATTTTATAGGCTTATTTGTTGTCATAAGGGCCTCCCTTTGATGGGAATAACATGAATTTATTAATTCCAGTGGCGTCTCAGGGGGCTAGCTGAACTAAATTAAATGAATCTCAATAATCGATGTGAATTTATTACTTGTTTTAATAGGGCCTGGCACAGATTTTCATTTTTTTCTTGGAAACAAAGCTAGATACGAGTAAAGCTCGGGAGGCAAGAAAGTTACATTATTGACCGCTTAATCTAAAAAAAATATAAATTGTCAAAAGAGCAGTGGCGTACCATAATTTTACCTATAAGTTTCAAGTAGGTAGCCCCCTGAGACGCCACTGGAATTAATAAATTTATGTTATTCCCATCAAAGGAAGTTCCTTATAAAGACAAATAAGCCTACCAAAGTTTATTTAAATCGGCTGAAAGGTTTTTGAGTAATTAATAAAAAATCGATTTTTTTTTCAAAATTTTACACCCTGTATCTAGAAAACGAAGCAAGTTAGGACATACGATTATATGAAAAAATGTTCTTATTTTTGGCTGGTAAATACGCCCTTAAAATATTTGCACTGAATTTTGAATCACCCTGTATATTCTGGAGAATTATTTCAAAATACAGGGTGTCCCATAATATGTGGGCAATCTCCCGGATTTGGGCAAATTTCGTAAAAATAAATGAAAAAATAGCTATAAAATTAATTCCTCAGAGACACCCCTACAAAGATATTAGTTGTTGAAGTTGAGGGTTGAAAATCAATTTTTTGCAATAACTTTTTTATTTCTTCACCGATTTTGATAATTTTTGGTTTTGTTTCGTATTATTTTGAACTGTTTAGAATAGTGTTTCATAATCTTTAGTAGCACATACATAGACCTCAGGATGGCATAACCCCCTCATTCACTTGAAAGAAAACAATAAAAATAATAATTTTACAGTGTTTTAAGGTCAATTTTATTTTTATTTGACATTTTTTGCATAAAAAATGTCTCTTTATTTATTTCGATAGAGCGAACCGTTATTGAGATAAACGTCCTTCTAATAGGTGATGCGTCGCAGGAACTTTCTAAATTATAAGTAAATTTTGACAAGATGGCTGACCTATGACAGTAAATTGAGCAGGAAACAAAGCAATAACTTAATTAAATGCACGTCAGTGTCAAAGATTTCATTTCAAGCAGATTCAATTCTAACTGATTTTCTGCGCATTCAGCGTTTGTGTAACTCATTTTAAAATCAGTTAGAATTGAATCTGCATGGAATGAAATCTTTGACACTATTTGACGTGCATTTAAATAAAAGAGCAATTTTATTAATAAATTTATTTCATCAATATTGCACTGATGATGGTTTCAGAATTAAAACAGGTATAGGCCTGCAACCATTGTACAATATTCTGGGGAATTGTTTCAAAATATATCGATCTGTTTCCGTTTAAGTCGCTTTTATAAATATTTGATTTTCCTAAAATTTCCATGGAGGAAGGTTTTTGGAAGTTGCTTTTATAAAGACTCGATTTTACCTCAAATTTCCATAGATGAGAATTTTTGGAAATCGCTTTTATAAAGATTAAATTTTTTCTTAAATTTCCACGGAGGAATATTTTTTAAAGTCATTTTTACAAACATTACATTTTTCCTTAAATTTCCAAGGAGGTGGATTCTTGGAAGTCGCTTTTATAAAAATTTTACTCTTCCTCATATTTTCATGGATGAAGAGGAAGTCGCTCTTATAAAAATTCGATTTCATTCTAAACCTTCCATCGAGAAAGATTTTTGGAAGTCGCTTTTATAAAGATTCGACTTCTCCTTAAGTTTCCAAGGAGGAGGATTTTTGGAAGCCGTTTTTCTTTAAATTTTACTCTTCCTCATATTTTCATGGATGAAGAGGAAGTCGCTCTTATAAAAATTTGATTTCATTCTAAACCTTTCATCGAGAAAGATTTTTGGAAGTCGCTTTTATAAAGATTCAACTATTTCCAAAGAGGAGGATTTTTGGAAGCCTCTTTTAAAAAAAATTTACTCTTCCTCATATTTTCATGGATGAAGAGGAAGTCGCTTTTATAAAGCGACTTTTCCTCAAGTTTCCAAGGAGGAGGATTTTTGGAAGCCGTTTTTCTTTAAATTTTACTCTTCCTCATATTTTCATGGATGAAGAGGAAGTCGCTCTTATAAAAATTCGATTTCATTCTAAACCTTTCATCGAGAAAAATTTTTGGAAGTCGCTTTTATAAAGATTCAACTATTTCCAAAGAGGAGGATTTTTGGAAGCCTCTTTTAAAAAAAATTTATTCTTCCTCATATTTTCATGGATGAAGAGGAAGTCGCTCTTATAAAAATTCGATTTCATTCTAAACCTTCCATCGAGAAAGATTTTTGGAAGTCGCTTTTATAAAGATTCGACTTCTCCTTAAGTTTCCAAGGAGGAGGATTTTTGGAAGCCGCTTTTATAAAAATTTTACCCTTCCTCATATTTTCATGGATGAAGAGGAAGTCGCTCTTATAAAAATTTGATTTAATTCTATCTTCGATCGGAAAAGATTTTTGGAAGTCGTTCGGTTGGAAAGATTCGATTTTACCGAAAATGTCCATGGGGGAAGATTTTTTGAATTCGCTTTTATGCCGATTCGATTTTTCCTTAAATTTTCACGGAGGAAACCTATTTGGAAGTCGCTTTTATAACAACTCAATTTTTTCTAAAACTTACATCGAGGACGATTTTTTGCGGGAATTTTGTTTAAAATTGCTATGTGAATCTCAAAAATGAAATCGGTTTCTTTTAAGGTTTCACAGTTTTTTGCGATGAGAATATCGAGATAAAAGATAAAATAATAAAAAAAATAAAAGATAAAAACACCAGACGCGATTTCAATTTTCATTTCGAAAACATTTAATTCGCAGGAGACGTTTTTCATTTCCTACTGATGGGTGCAAGAGCTGATATCTCCACAATGATATCTCCAAATATTTCTTGATTGGCACATCTCCTCAACCTTATTGGACACATCACGAAGAGCGAAAACAATTAGATCCTCCGGTTGATCATGGGGGGGATGTGAAGGCAAGGAGATCACTACTGCGACGCCAGAATTCATGGTTGAAAGACTCCGAAGAAGACTCAGGGCTGCAGTATCTCGAACCATGCTAGTTAATTGTATAACAAACCTTCGTAAAGAGACCATCATAAGGTGTTGACTATGATTTTAGTCAATTCAAGGTCTGTTGAAATCTGTTGAGGTCTGCTGAGAAGACCTGTTGCACCAATAAATTTTGTTCGTGAACATATTCCTGGTTAAAATTCATTGAAGGTGCCTTTTAGACTTGACAAACATAACTGTATCTTTTGGTACATCTCTTCTTTATGTTGAAATCTCAGGAGAATCTTAAATAGTTCCATAATAAAGAACAGCTACCAAGGTCTTTCCTGATGAACGACTTGTACGAGGTCTTTCCTGAACGACTTGTCCGAGGTCTTCCATTTCTTGATTTATCTTTTGTGGTACAAGTGTAAAATTCTCTGCGATGTGCAGGAAGACTCGAAAGGTGTAGGAGCTACTTGAAAAACCGTTTTTTAAATTATCATTATGTCAAGATTATTGATTATTGCGAATAATGATGATTAATATTCATGAAGATGAAAATTGCAGCAGGAGCCTCATCCCAGTACTGTAATAATTGCATGGATAATAGGTTAGCCATTATTATATGCCAGTGGAAGATTACACTTTAATAATAATACCTCATAATAATAATTACAATAATAATAACAATAACAACATTTATTTTCTCATTTTAAATACATATTACCGTATTTTTTTGGAAAATGAATTACAATAAATTATGAAATTAGGTATAAAGTTATAATTTGAATTTTGTAATAAAATATTTTCAATTTCGTTTGGAAACTTTTTTACATTATATTTTTCGTAGTTAAAATTTTATATAGGTATTGATTTATTATTAATTATGGTATTATTATTGTACGATAATACTTGAATAACGAGGTTGTATTCACTTTGGAATAAAATAAAGTAAAAAAATTACATGATATTCTATTTTTGTCAATATAATATGACCCAACACCAGAAATGTAGCACAACTTGTGAACAAGAACAACTGATTCTAAACTACCTGTCTTCTTCATTGACAGTAGAAACTTAATATTTTCATTACAAATACCTACTATACCTAATAGCACTCAGATATTCCGGGAAAACTCCAATAAATATTACTTACATAAATAGGTAGGTTCCCATCCTCTGACTTAATTCAAGAGATATTCCTAAGGCCTAAGGGTTTTACCAGTTCCAAGAAGGTTTTACCACTTCTAAGATTGGCCATACTATAATGCATGGGAAACAAGAAATTTGTTTTCCCATTCTGACATAGAGGTGTGAAAATGGTACCAAATGAAAGACAAAAGAACTCCGTTTATCAATATTATAATGACAATTTTTTTCAGAATTTAATTTGAATATTTTCTTGGAACAGTACATTAAACCTTAGATTAATATTGTAGGTACGTCATAACTAAGTATTATGAAACCTCATGACGACTACTTACAATAATTTTAAAGATGTTGCGATTAAAAAGAGCTTAGAGAAATGTATGCACTAACTTATTATTAGCTGCTTCTTAATCCATCCATTTAAGAGTTCCGAAGGAGTTATTGTTCTACCCTTAGGGAGCGAAACAACAAAGACATTTATCAGATCGTCCCGCGCTCTGTCAAGCTCGAAAACACTTCTCTAAAGGGATAATCGGAAAAATCGTTCGAGTTTAAAATAATGAGATAAAAACGTGCCTACTTTCCTACCTGTTCCGGTGGCAACCGATTAATCTAATATTATGAGGACCGCTGGAAATAAGTTTTTTTGTTACATATAACAAATTGCCCTTAAGCAGTTTTTAAAATCTTAACACTTTTGATGTTTATAGTGTGGGCACTAATAATAACAAGACGATGAGAATTCATCAGCGATTTCACAGAGTCATAATAGTGGTAAAAAAATGGAGGGACACTGTATAACCATCATCGGGGGGTATAGGGACGGAGGGGCTGTAAGAAGAAAAAAAAGGGGGTGGAAAAAGTAATTAAATATTTTTATGGGATACAGTATTGGAGGCGGGAAGAGGGTTGAAAACCATAGGCTATACAAAAGCGAATAAGGAGATGAAAAAAGGGGGAGGGGTGAAGAGATAATAAGAGGAAAAGACTTATAAACTTTTGAAGAATTATAAATGAAGTCATATAAGTATGAGCCTATTTATATTATCAGGGATAAAATTACACACAATATTATCATCTCACCCTGTATACATATACCTTGACATCTAATACAAATGTATACGAAGCGTCTAGATCCTTTTCTTTCTTTTTTCATATTGTAGACCCTTCAGGATTCTTGTAGGCTTCTAAGTCCTGCAATTTATATCTGTCTGTATTCGTCGCAGGTCGTAGCAGACCGAGAGAGTGCTTGAACATGAACATGACACACTCTGAGGGTTTGCTCTCAGCATATCCTTCATTTCGCTTCTTCACTCAGGCTCGGTTATGGGACTGGGTTTGGGAGATAATTCAGCGAAATTCGTTTCACTCGCTTGGGATTATAACAACGCGAAACCTTTACTTACAGCTTAAAATTCTTTAACGGAGATGGAATGCTTTTTTATTTCCGTCTGCATCTAATTATTTTATTTGCGTATTTAAGAGTCAGCGAGCTTCTTTGTATTTTGAGTTCAAATATTTGAAGGTCTGAAATTGGAACGATATTTGATCTATAAGAACGGTTTGGTAATAACCTGATGAGTGTAAAGACTACTCAGGAGGAATAATATCTAAAAAAACTCCCGTCAGAAAAGCGATTTTTTTACATAAGTATCGATTATCGATATAGTACCTATCTATTCCATTTAGGACTTGTTAAAATGTTTCTCTGCGTTTGCATAAACGTTCTTGCAAGAAGAGCAATATAATAGGTAGGCCCAAAACACCAAAAATAGTAAATAGGAATGGTCCTAGATTTGAGTCCTGGAGAACGACAAATTTACATCAAAAATATATAAAGTCCAGTGTTTCATTTCCTCTTATTAGGGAATTAGAATCACTAACATACGACACGTCACAATTATCATAAGTCATTTTTAGAATAAATTTGGTCCTAGCATTTGTTGATCCTAAGAAAATCAAGTGTACTGATATTGGCTACGATGTTTTTTTTTTAATTTGAAATTTTTTGATCGAAAATCTTTATTGTGTCTGTATTTTGTCTCAGAGAGAAAAAGAGGGGGGGTGGGATAATTTGCTAGGAGAAAGCTTGTTCCGTATTCCCGGATATCTGTCTATTTCTCGTGGACACCAAAAAATCTATTCCGCCGATGCCGATTTTTATCCGAAACCCCCTCCAGCATTCTGCGGGAGGCCAAGGTTTGGACCCGAACTCACTGCTCAGGCACTCAACTTTCAAGGGATAAGGAAACCCCCCTGGTATACTCCCTCCACCAGCAATAGGTAATAAGTCTGGCGCCAAGAAATAAAATCTTTCATTGCTGGATGAAGAACCTAAGGTTTCTGTGGGAAGAGGAGAAGGGGACTAAAAACTTTCTCCACCTTAGAGCAATCGTGGGCGGGGCAGGGGGCCAAACTAAAGAGACATGCGTTGGCCTGGCGACAAAGGAAACTCTTTTCTTAGGCTGTTACATAAATAATTATATTAACATAGAAACGTCTCTTGTAGCAGGTAAAGATAATATATTGTGTATTAATTTGATACAAGATGAAACATCTAAGGAACAGTTTTGGATAATTATGTAACGATAAGTAATACCTATGTATCATAAGGAGTTCTGTAGATGATTTATGTATGAGAAAACAACCCCTATCAACCTATGTATCTAATAATATCCACGCTTTGCGAAGATCCGAATTCCGCTGAATACCTACCTCGCCAGACTAATTCCATATTCAATAAGATTGAGTTAAGGGATTTCATGCATGTGGGTTGCGAAGTGTAACCCCGAAGGGGGCTTTTGTGTTGAATTAGACTTCGAAGTATTTGTCTCAGCTGTAGTCTGCACTCTATAGTAGGTTGGTATCTACAGAGATGTCGTATCCATGGCAACCGCATTGGGTAACACTAGGTCAATAATCGATTTAACTTTCGCAGTCCATTTCTGCGCTCCAAAAATTACCTAACTCAATTTATTCACGCCTCACTTGTGCCACATGACAACAATACAAAGTTTCTGTCGCGTCGGCTTGTTAAGGGATTTGTTATGTATTTTTATACCCTTGATAAAACAACCTGTTTGTGATGTTCGGGAGAAATCGAACATCAATAATATCCTAGGTACGTGATGAGGCGATAAGTTCCGAGATTGCAGCAAATCAGATCCTTTCAATACCTATGTTGATTTTCTACATAACGTAACAGTAATTATTCCACTCATGCATTTTTGATTGCATAACTACGAGCTACTCAGCAAGTATAAACGAGTTATATGATGCGTTTAACAAAGTTAAATAACTTTTCTCTTGTACCTAGGTACTTACTTAATTCAATTTACAATTCTCTCATCTTAAAATGCGATTATTGTTCATCCTCTTCAGCACAGCTTCAGCCAGTGACTTTAATAATTATGGCAGGTGTAAATTCACCACGTAGCAATTCAGCAATGCAATTAAAAGCAAGTTATTCTCGAGCTGGGCTGGTGGAAATAGGAGAAGTTCCATTTGATGTGCTCCTCTATTCACCGTTGTTCGACCGAGTTAAATTTCAGTTAAAAAATAAGTGCCTATCCTCCCATACAGCAAAAACATGTTCCATTCACATGCAAAGAATATACCCCAAGATAATGATACAATAAACTTTAAAAAGATTATGATATTGCGGAGGTATCCTTTTACGCGTTACATTTTATGACGTCATCAGGGTCTCTAACTGTCACTTTCCTATTCGATCTATCTGAACAGCATTGAATTTAGGAAATGTCAAGTGCCTAGCTCAATAGGGGATTCTGTGAGTCGGACGAATGTGCTCGGATTTCAGAGTCTAACGAGACTAGCCCTCCCCCCCGTTTTCGAGGATGCTGAATACGATGGTGGTGGTTTAAATTCTTCTCGAGTTGATCGCACCCCCTAAAACGGCCAAAAACCACCCCTATGAAGGGTACATCACGGAACTTCTTCCTCTTGGCGGCCAAACTTGTGTCAACCCCCGTTTTCGAGGTTGCTGAACGCGATGCTGACGTCGAAGTCGGTCCTCGACGCCCGCCAACCCCTCTACGCGGCCAAGAACAACCTCCGGAAGGGGTGAAATGGGAACTCGTCGCGTGAAATTGACGAAAATCGGGCCCCGCCCGTTTTCGAGGAAGCTGAACGAACGAGAACTAAAAAGTTTCATGTTAACTTTTCACCTCTTCTGGGGATTGTTCTTGGCCGCGTAGAGGGGTTGGCGGGCATCGAGAACCGACCTCGATGTTAGCATCGCGTTCAGAATCCTCGAAAACGGGGGGTGACACAAGTTTGGCCGCCAAGAGAAAGAAGTTCCGTGATGTACCCTTCAAAGGGGTGGTTTTTGGCCGTTTTAGGGGGTGCAGTCAACTCGAGAAGAGTTTAAACCACAACCATCGTATTCAGCATCGTCGAAAACAGGGGGGAGGGCTAGTCTCGTTAGCTTCTGAAATCCGAGCACTTTTCGGGGTTTTTTTCGACTCACAGAATCCACTACAAGGTTGAAAGATAAGGTAACTTTTTTTTAATCAATGGAATATTTTATACAGGGTGCACCATGTATCCTTCTCTATATTGCTATCTCCTGAACGCTAAGAGATACAGGGTCGGTTAAATTAGAGAAAAGATGCGCAGTTTTGTGGCCATCTCGAATCCATCAAAACAAGAAAGATATCTGTGACCGTTCCTGAAATATCCTGAAAAAACTGAAAAATCGAGATTTCTTATTTTCCTCATATCTTTTTTATTATTGGAAACTAATAAAAAAAAATTTGTAGGCTTACATAAGCCGTTAAGAGCTATCCACCTGACGTTTCAAACATTTTCAAGGCCTACTAGATCCAAGAGTTTTCACAGTCAACTTTCGTTTTTCTTATGGCCGCCATATTATTTTTTTATGTCGCTCGATATGAAAAAAATAATGGAAACCAAAAATTAATGAACTTCAAAAAAAAAAATTTTTAAATTTTTATTCTTAATTTTTCAAAGATAAACCTAATAAAAAATCGTCGAAAAACGTCAACATTTGTAAAATACGCCGAAATAGTGCTTGCCTTATGGTTTTTTAATTTATCTATGAAATTCGGTCTAAAAATGTGTCTTTTTTGTAAAAAAAAAGAAGAATAAAATTTTTTTTAATTTATTTTTTGAAGTTTAACAATTTTTAGTTTTTATGATTTTTTTTATACCGAACAACATAAAAAACACTATGGTGGCCATAAGAAAAACGAAAGTTGACTATGAAAATTCTGGGATCTAGTCGGCTTTGAAATTTTTTGAAATGTCAGATGGGTAGCCCTTGACGACTTATGTAAGCCCACAAAAAATTATTCATTAATCTCCAATAATTAAAAATATATGGAAAAAATAAGAAATCTCGATTTTTCAGTTTTTTCAGGATATTTCAGGAACGGTCACAGATATCTTGTATGTCTCGACGGAATCGAGATGGCCACAAAATTGCGCTCCTTTGGACTTGTTTAACCGACCCTGTATCTGTTAACGTTAGGAGATAGCAATATAGAGAAGGATACATGGTGCACCCTGTAGTTACTATTCTCTGAGAAGGAAATTTTGTTAAAACCGGTGTTTGACAAAAGCGTTCTGGAAAGCCTTGATTTTACCCCCAACAATTAACAATGGCAGTTTTTCCCGAACAAATTAATTAAATTTCATAGCGTTGAACTGTTTCATCCATGTAGTCACTACATTAAGTACTGGCACTGGCACTACACCGCAAATGACGTCGATAAAATTGTCAATAAACTCTCCCAACCTCATAATTATAACACCGACCGCACATGATAGTGACCGCAAATAACAGGACGTCGCATCCATGATGTCTGGCTTGTTGGGAGCGCTACAGTCATTTGTTACAGCCATAGGTCACAACTGGGAGAGAGATGCCGAAACCCGATAGTCCTTAAACGGCCAGTTTCCCTCTTTTAATCATGTTTTACCTTAATGGCCTCCTTTCCGACTGCCTCGTCCTTAATAATAATACTGATCAGAGAGATAAAGTCGTAAAACTCGATCTAGGGATTGTTCTTATTGCACAATTTGTTATGGATAATTCACCTTATTTCACTAACAGAAAATAATAAATCTGTTATATTATAGCATACAATAGGAAAACTTCATATAAAACTCCTTCAATAATAATAATAATTGTAAAAGATACTCTCTCGATACAAGCATCGGCGATAAAATCAATACAATACCTAACGCATACAATTTCAACTTGCACGGTCTTAAAGTTTTAACCACAACTTTGCAGCTGAAGTAAACTTTCACTGATAAGAGATTTCCTGTTTCAGATTATTTGAGGACCATGCTGAATTATTAAACTTGTTTGAAAAGTTTAAAGAGCTGAAGACGAAAGAGGACCAGGCAGAGAGTTTAGAACTGGCGGAGCATGCCGGGACTGTTATGAACACCCTGGATGAGGGAATCAAGAGCTTAGACAATTTGGACACCTTCTTCGAGTATCTCCATCAAGTCGGGGCTTCACATCGGAGGATACCGGGCTTTAAAGCCGAGTACTTCTGGGTAAGGTTTTATTATTTGTAAATTTACAGGAATGTTTATTTTATACAAAAAAAACATCGTTTGAATATTCCCCTAAACTCACCTTTAAATTCTGGGTCAAAAATTCAATAACAAGATTATTATTGCTTTTTTGGCGTACAACTTATGAATCAAACGTCAAAAATTACGTTTCAGAATTCTCATCTTTTGAAACGTAACAATCACCTATAATAAACGTCGTCATTGACACACAGTCTGTCTCACACGCCACCCCCCCCCCCCCCCGCTCATAAAGTGTTGAAGTTGACAGGGAATGCGACGTCATCTTTGACATTTGGTTTGCTTCAGTTACCTCAAAAAATGATGAACTTCATACTATTTAAATAAATTTTTGTACCAAAGTTCTATCTTATTCGTTGCAGAATTTTAGGAGGGGGGACTAGAAACGTCCTCACTGCTATAATAATTCACTCTAGATAATTATAAAACCTGGAGACAAATATTTTTATGATACTTTTTTGAACGATTGGTTCTTGGGAGCAGAATCTTTTGGTAACTATTTTCATCAGGAGTGTTAGGTCAGAAACTTTGTCTCAACAGCGATAGCCTCGCTAACGGCCTAATGAGGAGTACCACACAATGCTTGGATTAAATAAATTTTACAAAAATTTGCCAAAGGAGAACTTTTCCCAAGGGCGACTACGAAATTTAGATATCAAACGGGTGGGAAAGGGGGAAAGACGCAGAAGTCTGAATTTAAGATGTATCTATAAAAAAATCAAAAATAGAAATTAATGACTTCATAAGTACCTTATACCTACCTATGAATTCCAGCAGAGAAAAAAACAGGAAAGAAGTTGTCCATACCATAAATGTCATAATAAAAGAAATAAATGAAGTAAGTTAGACGGTTGTGTGTAATGTTAACAATTTCCCTCTTGGCAAAGCAGCGGATAATAGAATAATGAGGGCTAAAGTGGCCATAAAGGGGGACAGAGAAAAGGGAAGACTAAAGGAGATTTAAAGGAACGTCGTGAAATAAATCCCAAGAAAAGGAAATAATGTAAAGTTGATAACATGATGGTCCAAAAATTGAAGAATTAGTACTAAATAAGTAATTTGAAATTTTTGACGCAAATAATTGAGAGGACTACGAAAAGCTATCAGAAAAAGAAAGGTAGAAGCCAAGCAACATAAACTAGAAATAAATAATCCATGATTGGCAGAATAGGAGAAATTATGAAAGTAAATTGGACAACGGATGACGTGAAGAACGACCAAATAATTTTATAATATCAAGAAGATAACAAAAATAAAAAAATCAAGATTAAAAGATGTTGAAGAGTGAGGAGGAGACAGCTTTCAAGAAGAGACATCGCTAAATATATATAAAAACTTTAATTAAAGTTGTGCTGCCTGTGTATCACAGGTTGCTAAAAACACAGCATAACAATCAATACAACAATAGTAGAAAAGTAATTAACGAGTAACAATAAATTAAGTAAAGAAAATAAAGTAACATTAAGTATAAATATGTGTATGAATAATATGTAAAGTCTCTAAGTAAATGGATTCTGCTATGTAGAGATAAAGTGATTCGCATCAGAAAACTTGCAAGGATGCCAGGGTAATTGCGGAAATTATATTTATAAGAGCAAATTCATACAATCGTCTTGTCATGATCCAAAAATCACCCGCAGTCATAAAACTATTTTCTTATCCTATCGGGCACTGGAGCCGGGAGATGCCAAGTTAAAAATTACCTGCAGTGGAACGTAAGACAGGTAAATAAAACAAACGAACCAGAAGAATAACGATCTGGAACACCCAAAGTCCTGTTTTGGTCTGGTAATTGCGTTAGCAGTAACAGGACGATAGAAGCAGCGAGTTTAGATTGAAAACGTGGAAATATATATTAGGGTTTTCCGATTTGGATCTTGTTCTCTCGCCCATTTTCCCTTTGAATGTTATTTGTTTTATTTGTTTAATCGTGTTTACTCGGATTCTCCAGAAACTCCACCAAATTAATTTAGTTAATTCAGTCGAGCCAAAGAGGGGAAATTATGGAAAAGGAACCACAAATAGCTGAGCTTTTGATCTGCTAACTATTTCTGGGTAGGTACGTACTTTTAAGTTTCCTCTATTCCTGCGAGTTTTAATAGAAAATAAGCTGAACAGACGTAAGTTCCCATCTCAGTATTTCATGGCAGTTTCCTTAACGAATTGCTCACCGATTAAACTTTTTTTACAATTACTTCTTTTTTCCAAATCAACTGCAGGATAATTAGGTAAAAGTAGAAGGAAATAGGTAGTTGCAAACTGAGAACGTGAACTTAATTTCAGGCAAGCTTCAGCTCCAATCTATTTATTTTCCAGTTCATTTACTCCACTTGGATTTACTATTTTTCATGGTGCTCCAGCAAGTTTCCCTGTCTCTTTTTGGTTTGCGTTTATTAAAACAAAAAATTAAATTACCTTTTCCGTTATCAAGAATTCGAAATTAAAAGTAATAATTTTCCTTTACCAAGAATTAATTAACGTTTTTAATTAGAGTAAACGGTCTTGTAGAGGGTTGCAATAATATTTCTAATATCAGAGAAGCAAAATTTAATTTCGGTAGAAGAGTTGTTTGTCTCCTTGCATTACAGCATCAATCAAATTTCCTTTTTTTTTATTAATTATTATAGTTTTCTTTCATCTTGTGAAATAGAT
This sequence comes from Malachius bipustulatus, assembly GCA_910589415.1. Classification (NCBI taxonomy): domain Eukaryota; kingdom Metazoa; phylum Arthropoda; class Insecta; order Coleoptera; family Melyridae; genus Malachius; species Malachius bipustulatus. The sequence continues at coordinate 31,992,171 of OU342634.1, read as the reverse complement.
AAGTTATGCTTGTAATATTGTGACTATTTTTTCCCTTCTAAAGGTTCCATGGATGGAGTCTCTTTGGTTATAATAATAAGTGAAGTTGGGCTTAATTATTAATGTTGCTGCGTGAACTTTGACGGATATTCTGAGGATGGGGCTGAGAAGAACACAAAAACTACCGAACGCGTAAGGCGGTATGGCTCTCTGCAGTGTAACGAAGTCATCTTTGGACGACTGATTGCTCTGATAAGCTCCTGCCTTCTAAAGCCATGAAATTGAGACAAAGTAGGCAGTTGATGCTGACATCGTCAAGGTGGCACTTGACAAGAGCCACCTTGACCTGTGAAGAATGTTTATTTCCAGAAAAGCGGCAGAGCTCTGGTCCCTTACAATTTTCCTCCACCCCATTCAATTGTGGAGATTTGAAAGTCCCCCCAGGATCCGAGTTGTGTCTCCACGCCTTTACTGGGTGCAACACCACCTCTACCTTTTTCGGGCTTGAGAAGAACACACTATGGAGCGCAATTCAGGAAAACGTTGAACTCATCATCACAGATGAAGCTTTCCTCCAACTTAATTCCTCCAAGCTTAACAAGCCATCGCGGATGCGGGAGAAAAGTGCCTAGATACTATACTTAAGCAGCCTTTGCTAAAGTTGACTTCGCCCTTCGCCCAATGCCTTCAACGGAATATGGTACTATATTATACGCTTACCGAACTTACCACCAAGTTCAGAAGTGTTTTGGGGTGAAAAGATGGAAAAGATCTATAAATTCATGAGATTATAGTTAGACTAAAACCATCATTAGAAATAAAATTTTAAACATTCTTAAAAGTCAGGCGTGATTTTTTTTCTGGTTACATCTTTTCAATTTTATTTTCGAGAGACGCGATCTACTTTTTTTCTTTCGTTGAATAAATTTGTTCCGCCAGTAACGGAAGAAAAGTTTCAGCGTCTTTCTCTAGATTTCTAGAAGAATAAGTCCTGGAAACGAGTCGTATATTCTAAAAACGAGAACTAGAATAATAACTCCATTAATTAATAGAACCATTGTCTTGAGTTACTTTGCTGAAAATATAAAAGTTTCAGTTTAACTCTGAAAATCCAACTCTTTCTTAACTTAGTCGGCTTTTTCTGACATTATTTGAGATGTTTTATGAATGTAATTATCCTTAAGTAGACAAATAAATAATTTATGATTCCCGGCATGACTGAAGTTTTAATTTTGATGTTGCAGAAAATCGAGACCCCGTTCTTAGACGCAGTGGCGAAAACTTTGGACGATCGATACACGGAGAACGTGGACAACATTTATAAAATTACCATCAAATTCATAATCGAGACTTTAATAGAGGGGTTTAACAACGCCAACGCAACGACGTGAAGGTCTTTTGACTGAAAGCCCTCTTATATAAATAAGTGTAAAGCCAAACACTGCTATGTATTTATTACCTAAAAAATAACATGATTATGAAATAATCAATCATTTCCGAATAATTATGAGCGGAGAATTCTTCCAAATTCTTAATAATCTGCAAACGAAATTGCTCTTTGATGAAGTATTTGGAAGAGTTCACGCTTGGAATGATTGGAACCTCAACTCAGAATTTGAAATCATCATTACCGTAATGATCAATACTCAAATTCAAATGAGCCAAAGACTTGTATGTGATGATTATTGAAGATTTGTGTATATCTAGGGTCAATTGAAGTGAATTTGCGTTGACAAACTGGCTTGTCATCAACCGTTTCATATCAATGTTTGTACTGAAAAAATAGGAGCAAATTTTAGATCTAGAATTTTATAAAATGTATACATTAATAATAATAAAATTAGTGATTTAGGCGTAAAAGAATTTTTCTAAAATTAAGGGATAAAAAAGACAGTCATCAAATCTATTTTTTAATAAAACGAGTGAAACTTTTTGGAAAACGATCCGCTATTGCTTGCTGATGGGAACCCAGCCTTACACGAGAAGAATAACGCTTCTCCCACCAATCACGAACCCACTAATCACGAATACGCACAGAACGTTCCATACGTCGCGACCAAAAATAAATAGGACTATAGAAATAATAGTTTTGAAAAATATTTATTTTTGCCGCGAATTATGAAACACCCTGTAACGCTCATTTGTCACGGGAATAAGTAGTAGCGCTTCATATACTTAATAATATATTATCGACGATTCTAACCTAATTATTCAATTTTTTATTACCAATTTTCTATGACTGAAGGTGACTAAAAAGTTTCACTTATGTCATGCATTCTGTCATTTTCTTGCAGTTTTATTAGTTTTCTGGCATCATTTGGTTATCTTTTTTAGTAAACTTACACTATCTATGGTACGTGTTTTAATCGATAAAAAATTATTCTATTATTCTAATATGGTCCAGTTTTTATCTACGTGAATTTCTGGAGAGATACAGCATGGAAAAGTGATCCCACTTCTTTTTATTTAAGAAATACAATTCCAGAAACATTCTCAACGCTATATTAGCTTCACGCAATATTAATTAATAAATTAACGATAATACCAATATGGTTAATTCGTGCCAAGATAACTTATAAATTGTATCATTTGTTCATCTAATACAACGTTAGGACTATCTGGAAGAAAGGTCTTTTTATTTCAAATAATTTTTTTTTCAAAGAAGAAAAACGAAACTCTAGTAAAATGATCAATTGAACGAAATTACTTCCTGCTTAACTTCCAACTATGAAAGTATAATTTTTTCGGCCAAGCTTGGAAACAGCTACTGAAGATGTGATAGAAAATAAGGATAGCATGGGAAAATTTTACCCTTTTCTCCACTGCGGCACAAAATTTACCTCCCTTAACCATGAAGAAATCTTCCCCCTCCACAGCAATAACTGTAAATTTCGTCAACCTATACAGGGTGAGTCATTGATATGGGAAAGCTCGATTACACCTATACCATTAAAGATATCGAAAAGAACCAAAAAGTGCTGTAAATGGGAGGGTAAAGTGCAGTTTGTAAAATTATTTTCAGATACACAGGATGGCCCAATATCGCTGTACGCCATACAACTTTGTTATTTTAAATAGGACACCCTCTATATTATTATATTTTCAGATTATTTGAGAAAAGTCAAAAAGAAAGGTTTGTAAAGTTGAAGTTTGTAATGAGCGATTTATGAGTTATAAACAAATGAAAATCATGATTTTCCATTTTCGAAGCAGCTTATATTGAAAACGGCTCGAGATATGGAAAAACGGTTTACATGTTCCTATCTTAACTTTTCAAGCGGTATCCTATTGGATGGATGAAATTTTTATACAGAGTGGTAAAAAATTTGATTATTTTCATCACCCGGTATAAAAATTTCAGCTACATGATCGGATACCAAATTAAAAATTAAGATAGGAACATGTAAGCCGTTTTCCTCTATCTTGAGCTGTTTTTAAGAAAAGCTGCTTTGAAAATGGAAAATCGCTAATTTCATTTGTTTTATAACTCATAAATTGCTCATTACAAACTTCAACTTTACAAACCATTCTTTTTTACTTTTCTCAAATAATCTAAAGATGTAATAATATAGAGGGTGTCCTATTTAAAATAACAAAGTTGTATGGCGTACAGCGATATTGGGCCATCCTGTGTATCTGAAAATAATTTTACAAACTGCACTTTACCCTCCCATTTACAGCACTTTTTGGTTCTTTTCGATATCTTTAATGGTATAGGTGTAATCGAGCTTTCCCATATCAATGACTCACCCTGTATATCTGACAACAATTATTGTTACCTGACATGGACATTAAACTTTTCTCTCTCTGGTCAGTGCTCCTAATGATCTTATAGACGGGGAAAATTTTTATCTCAGACAATTCAAGCGATAAAACGAGGATTAGGCCTACTGAGGACATCAAGTAAAAAAACAAAAACGGCTGGAACTCTACACCTGTGATGGTGTTAAATATTAGCTCTAGAGAATATTGATCGCACAATAAAAATTTTAAGGACTAAAATTGTAGAGAATCAAACTTGCACAAACTTGAGTCCTTACAATTTTTTTTGAAAAGCTGAAAATGGCCGAGATATTGAGCAAAAACTATCCTCGTGAACAGCTGTTCGTAGAATTTGTTCCTTGCCTGATGATACAGTCAAAATATACATTTTTACAAAGACGCATTTTGAAAACCTCCGTATCCCGTCAGTTTAGAACTAATAATTATTTGTTTTCCCTCTTTCCTCCATTGAAAATTAAGCAGTCTTCAATTTTTCCGCTTTTCACACCGGTTCTCATTTAAATATTGCAACATTTGAAAGCTGTTACGTGTCACCCCTGTGCGCTGTGATTTTTATATTATTATTGCCTCCCAAAAAAATACTTGCTCTTGTTGAATTTTCATTTCTTGCTGAAGTCCAGAGAAACATGCTGAATGCTTACCGACACACTATGAGCTCCTAAAGTTACTTAGGTGAGAACTGGACCAAATTTCTCAATGAAAATAGAAATTTTTTAAATGCACAACTTTGTAAAAATTAATTTAAATTAGTAAAAGAGTTTTTTAATGTTTTTTAATTTTCTTTCATAATTATGTTTTTAAGTTGTAAACAAGCCCAATTCTTCATGGTTTGTTTCACTGCATGGGTAATTCTGAATAATAACGTTTTCTTAAACGTGCACGTGTATCCTAAGATTAAATTACGAAGAAGTTAGAGTTCCAATCGTTTGGAAGTATCTATCTGAAACACTACAGACGTTCACATCTGAAAAAGTTATTCCTGGATTATTGCGAAGTAGAAAGAAGTTTATAACGATCCATGAGCACAAACACACATAAGTTAGAAATGAAATAAAATGTTCTTCTTTAATATCCAAAAGGGACAACCTTTTACATTGCCTCATCTTGTCTTCATTACTCTCTATCATACCTTAAATCTTCTTCGAGTACTAGAAACCTCATCCATTCCAACAAAGTGTCTATATTCAAAAATCGTACCAATCGTGAGAAGAGTATATCAATAAAAAAAGAGTTTATCAATGAAATAGCTTGGGGGTTGAAGTGTTTTTTTTTTGAATGATTGGAAAATTGGATCATCTCCATAAAAAAATAAATCTAAATTTGGAGCGATTTTTCTGAATTTTTTGACACGAAATCTCCTGTCCGGTTTTTGTCTCTTATGGTCACCTTGTAATATTACAGGTATTAGTAAACCTATGAATAATTAAAAAAGAAACCAATTAAGATAACAACTTGTAAGTTTATCCTTATTTAATAACCAGTTTAATGTAAGTAGGTAATATGAGTCATACTAATTTGAAACTGAAAGTACTTAAGTATTAAAAAAAGTCAAGTCTTACTAATGTCCTTTATATTACAACATTTAAAATAAACTGTTTTATATCATTTTTGAAATTAAATTGGTAAATGTGAATCATTCACAACGCTTCCATTAACACAAAGTTCAGTTTGTCAACGTAAATTTCATTTAAAAATTTTGTGTGCTTTTGCTGATATTTTTTCATTCGTTGTACTTATAACTGTTGTGTAATTTGATTCCAAATCTGGCTTAAGTCGTTCGACCTGTAAAAGTTTTTTAATTTTATAGTCCAGCTCAAATATATATGTATAATGATATTATAAGTATGGGAGAGCTTGTTTCAGCTGGGTTATAAAATTTTGATATGTATAAATGTATTTTATAATTATTTTTATTGCTGTATTTATTGTTTCTGCATTTTTATTTAATTAAACTATTGTATGTATATAAGTATGAATTTTCTGTAAGATATAAACAAAATATTTGAATTATTTTACTGTTCCAATCAATAATAAAACGATTCAAGCAAGTTTTTTAATTCTTCCGTTTTAAAGTTAAGTGGTGAACAAATTACGTTCATTTTAATAAAAACATTATTTAAAAACACGATACTCTAACTACCGGTATAATTACGCGCAGGTTTTGATGTCAGGTGGCATCGAGGACTAGTAATGGGCATAACTTAATAAAGCAATTGAGTCATCTCGATAATAACTGTGATTTGTACTTTCAGCATTTTTCTGTCCCGTGGCGTCATCTGCGAAGCAAAAGCTCATATGATCTGATTTCAATCTCATACACTTTCAATTCTAATTCTGGAGATCAAAAATGTTCGAGCAGCCTAGGAGAGTACCGTCGGAAAACCCAGATCTTCCACGATCCCCCGAGTTGATAAGTGAACTTTTCTCTAAAAAAGCAAAAGTAACTTTTGCCTTTCGTTATATGTATGAGAACCGATGATGAGTAGACATTTTTGTACCCAAGCTGCAATAAATAAAATTAGATTCCTTTTCATAAAGAAGCTGTTCTGCTCTACTATCATAGTTCGTCCATCATACCTTTTATCCATAGTTTTTACCAAAACAAAAACTCAAATTCAACTTTCAGTTAGCAAAGAGTATGACTTTGTCCCTCCCCTTAAACGCGTTCACATGCGCTTGTGTTACCAATACTCCTGAGCACGAAACTTCTCGGCCAACTACAAACAGAAATCATCGGTTTCAGTTTCCGGAATGAGTTTTTTCTCTCTTTGCTGGCCCCTTCATATATTCTCTTTTTTTTAATACTTAGTCCAGTCACTGAAGACATAAAAGGGGGCTTTCGCTACAAAAGGTCCAGGAGAGTTCTAGTCCAGAAGAGAGAGCTGTATATAGGAAAACAAAAAAGTACCGAGAAGAAATTTTTCGAGAATATCTTCTCTCCAGCGCAACTAGGTTAAAAATAGATTTACCGAAAATTATGGAGCATAAAATTTCCTGAAACTTTTGTGATCAGATGAATAGTGTACGAGCTACGAAGGTTTTTCGAGGGTAAAAAGGTCCCGAATCTTTGATACGAACATCTCTGCTGGTCGTCCATGATCGTGGGAAATTCGTAAGTGTCGGTAAATACTCTCAACTAACAATACAGAACACTCTCCCTTAAATCGAACAACAAGCTTTACAGCGCCCTCATGTGGCCATGGGTGACATTTATTGCTTCATTAATTAGTAATACTAATGTAATCCGTGTAATTATGCTTACGAGTGTTGTTTTCAATGTTGATATTTGAAACTCCCGCCTTTTGTCACTAAATATACCTACTTTTTAGTGTCACCCACATACGCTTGGCGCCGCTGCTACAAATGTCCTAAATCAACGCATTAGGCAGAAAGAAGTGTTCTATATTGTTAGTTGAGTGTATTTACTGACACTAACGTAGATGTTTGTATAAAGATTCAGGTCTTTTTTACCCTCGAAAAAACCTCGAAGGCATTGTAACTCGTGAACTATTCTGATTAAAAAATACACTAGTATTTCCTACAAAAGTTTCAGAAAATTTTAAGCTCTGTGACTCTCATAAAAACAATGTTTAACCTACCTTAACAATATGGCGCTGGAGAGGAGATATTCTCGAAAAACTGGTTTTCGGTGTCATTTTTCCAAAATGGCGGTGCAAGCGGCGGTCGCTCAAGGTTCTCAAGGTATTAAACTCGGAATAATAATGAGGACACCGAACTGAACAAATTTACCAAATTAGAACTCTCCTTGACCTTTTGTAAAACAACACCTACCCATTGCCTGGGCCAACTCAATTCTGAAAAAATAATAGAATTTGCATTTTTACGATTTGGATAATTATTGACAGTTATCATTTGTCACAATTCCTCGATGTTCTAGAAAAAAAAAATTGTTTGTTTCGTTTAAAAATTTATTTTCGAAGTCAACCGTTCGTTTTATATTTTACAATATTATAAGAATCAGGAGTTAATTTATTATATCTTATAGAAAATTCGATGAGTAATTATAATTAATTATTATTAACAAGGTCTTCACCATTCCAAAATAAAATGTTCAGAGTAAAATAAATTTTAAATCGAAAATTCCATTTACAAATTAAATTTTTATACCCATCTGTCAATTCACACCATAAGTATTGTCAATTTATCTCGTTAATACACCTCAATATTTTTTTAATTAAAACTTTATGTAACACCATAATGTATAGCGATATTTATACGATATGTGTATATTTATAATATAATTCGATTATAAATTATGAATTTATGTATATAGTTGATCGGTATACCTATCTACCTACCCATGTAGTTTTCAGTACTTGTAATAAGTTAGATTTAATGAGTACATAAATACATTGTTTCTTTTTTTTTCGTTTTAAAGGTGTCACAAATATTAACGCAAAGTTTGTTTTTGAAATGTGTAAAAAATGACGTATTATGTTATGTATATTTTCGTTGAACGCAATCACTGCCCTGTCAAATCCCTTTACCTGTCAAATATGAATTCAACGTTTTTATTAAACAAAAGATTTGGGTATTTTGAAACTTACTTTAGATTCAAACTAAAAATGTTTATCTGTAGTAATTAATTATTATTAAATTGGATTGGATAAAAATGCAACATCTACACTTGAAAAATTCATGATAAAATATCATGATAAAATATCACAACTAAAGTTTAAAATAAAATTTTCCTGAAGGAGGGCGCATTATTTTTAATAACGCAAAGGCGCCGAATATTTTGAAATTTTTTTTTGCCGTATTACATTTTATGATATTTATTGGGGACTTTCTTGAAATTAAATATAAATCACCCAGCTAGGAAAATTCATTATATCGCCGTGTCAGTAATATACAAAAGAATGTCGTGAATGTTTGATAATCTATTCAAATAATGATGAATTTTTTAGAGGCATTTTGTATAATACTTTTAGAAATGAGTAATTCTGGATATTGTCTTATAAAACAAGTTGCATGTTTCCTGTTATTAGGGATAATAGGGGTTAAAACTGCGCTCAACTACTTATTTTTTAATATTATGTATATTAACTTTAATAGCTTTAATCATTGGGATTGACCTAAACTATTCGCTATATCCCATCTAGAAAATGTAAAAAATCAATATTTTGAGGTACGATGAAATATTAAAATTTCCATCTACCGTAAAAACAATTTCATCCGATATAAAAATTCTTAATTATAAGGGGAAGATTTTGCCAAAGTGTTTAATAAAGTTAAGATTTATTTTATTTCTTTTCATTCTTATACTTGTAATTCTTTAGGCTTGTACCTACAACAAAGCAAAGTCGTTTCAAGTTAATTGTATTTTTTACTGAAAGTGAGGATAAATACTTTTTTCAACTCACTTTTAATTTAAGTAAATTTAATAAATTGAATAAATTGAATTTTTTCAGAGCATAAAATTATTGTCTCCTTTCAGTTTCATTTCTTTCGGGGTTGTGAATAATTTTTTGTTCTGTAGCTATACAAAAGGCTTTGTATTTACAAAAAAAAATACTCAATGTAATCTCCAATATTATTATGCCTTCTTAAAATGATTCCAATTAATCCCTAGCCTAGATAGAAAAAAACTGGGAAATAAATTTCGATAATCACCTTCTTTTTTAATTTTTCAATAGTAAACATAAAAAAATGTTATTGTTTCATTTTATTCCATTTTTTATTCATTTATACTCATTTTCATTGAAATAACTCTTTGGTTTCAGTGGGTAGGTACTTATTCCAGTAAACGTTTCAGTTCCGGTAAAACATACCTCCCTAATAGAAAAAAAAAATTTATATAAATTTGGATATTACAAAAGAGAAGATTTGATGGACATGTAGATATGGGTGGTGATTGTCGTTTAAATTTTTTTTTTCAACAATAAGTAGGTATAAAAACCCTAAAATATGGATTATGTTTATGTAGTATTTTTTCTTTATAAAAATTTCAAATTAGAAGATACAGGGTGCCCTAAATAACCTCCTAAAAATTTGTTAAATTATCTTATCTCTTTGTGAGCCTTATTATAACATTTTGTCTTCATCTGTGTATATAGAAACCTCAACTCGTAAAATGTAAATTTTTATATTGAAACACGAGTTGGTAATACTTGTACTAGATACTTGTGGAGTACTGTGCTAAGCACAAAATCTATGTTAACTTAAGAAATCATTGTTATTTATGTAAAATGAAATATATAGTTATTCTATGTAATTAATTAAATTATTTATAACTATCATTTTTTATAGTTTCTGGATGATTTTATATGAATCCTGCTCTACATATTCCCTTTGATTCCATAACTCCCCAGTTAAAAATTAACAAGTGGCAATCAAAACAATTTAAAAAATTACGGTAAATTTATATAAACATTTAAATTTCACTGTCAAATAAGTTGATAAAAAATGAATTTTTAATATTATAGTCCAGTCAAAAAGTAAAGAAAAAATATCGCGGCATTCATGCGCTGTTAGTAACAGGTGGAAGTTGCAGACACGTGTTTTGTTCTAATTGGACCTCTTCAGTACAATGTATCTTACTAACACACAGCACAATTTGGATCACTAGAGCTAGTCAAAGAATTCATGAAAAAGTATAAAAAAATGTACAAAATGTTCGGCTTGCGCCATAGGATACGTTCCAGGCAGCCAAAACGCATGCCAACAACTGTGAGTGCAGCCCTGGTATGCGTGGAAGTAAGTCCGAAAATCGGACTGAATTTACGTTAATCAGAAGTGTAACGGAATTTCTTTGGTGTATAGTTTCCTAAGTTTTCCCCCCTCGGATAAATAAGTATGGAGGCGCCGCCATCTTGAATGTATAAGGGATGAAATATGTATCTCGGTAAATATCGGTTGCACTTAAAAATGTAGGTACGCTTACAAAAATTGTTAAAGAGGATATATCTAGCCACTTTTGCAAGAAACTTTTTTTGAAATTTCATAGTACTATTCAAACGATATATAAGTTCTCGGAAATGACACTTTTGGGGGTGAAACGGTTTCTTCGTGGTTACACCGAAACGGTCAATCCGGGGTGAAAAGTGGACTGGAAAAAAATTGTAGCTTTCGAGTTTCTCTACAATACGCATGTTTTCAAAAAACATGCTTGGTACGAATACAAAGGGCGCCAAAAGTCAAACGGTCATAATATTTTTGTATTTTTTCAAATTTTACACATAACTAATTAATAATTTAAGTCATGCCGTTTTCACCAAATACATTATTGGAATTTACGGGGTCACTGATTAAGAAGAATCCAAAAATCCCCTAATCATGAGTTTGGTGAAAATGCAATGAATTTCTGAACATCGTCCGCCATATTGGAGCCGTCATTTTGTTTTTTAAAAGTAGGATATCAGATTCTCAATCAGGGACCCGAAAAAACTAATTAATTAGTTATGTGCATATTGAGCATTTTCCCTGAATATTAGCGCCGATCCAGTTAATTTTACCTATATCCACACCAAGCATGCAAAAAAATTGATGCGTTTGTTGTAAGAAAACTCAAAAGCTTTTCTTTTGTCATTTCACCTACCGATTGACCGTTTTGTTGTAAAATAAAAAAAAACGTTCCTACCCCTAAAAGTATATGTATTTTTTTTTTAATTTGTTTTTTTTTGAACAATAAGAAATTTCAAAAAAAGTTTCAAACAAAAATTGATGGATATATTTTCCTTAACAATTTTTGTGATAGTATTTTTTACGTAGGTACCACGGATATTTACCGAGATACATAATTTCAGCTCTTGAATTCAAGATGGCGGACAAACATTACAAATAGATTTCTATTAATTACAACTAACTGCACAGCACGCCTGGTTTTAAAACTTCTATTTTCTTTCGTTTATTATTATTGTGTCATCAGATAAAAAAATATTGCAATTATGGTCATATCATGAAACAAAACATAAGATTTTTATTTCAAAAAGTAAGTATTAAAATTGTAAATAATTACTCAGAGAACAAAATTTTGTTAACGACGGCCTGAAATAACCAATTTTTTCTTCATACTTCTACATAAATTATTTTCTAGACGACTGCAAAGGTTTTAATTCTTCAGGCAGTCTTAATGTGAAGAAAAAATAGAAAGGAGCATTCCTACTTTTATAATCGTTGTTACGAAAAATTCCCCAGGCAATGACGTTACTGATAAATTGAAAGTGTATTTGTTCTTGATTCCTTATTCCTGAAATCCCAATCAAGGGCAAATCTTAAAATAAACCCGCCTGTTAAGCAGGTTTTAAGCTGTCTTCGTGTATAAAAAAAAAGTGCAAATAATTTTTTCTACTAATATTGACAAGGTTATGAGAACCCCCAAGGCAACGTCGTTAATAAAAAAAATGAAATTAGGAACTGTTATCAGATGAATCAGATAATTTAGTCCATTCGGTCAAGTAAAAAAATGTACAAGAGCTCATCAATAATAATTATTGTTAGTGAAGAAGTTATAGAACATAAATATACTAAAATCAGTTCTGGGGGTGCAGCGCGTCCCCCCCCCCCCAACAAAACACCACTTTAATTAAAAGAGTATCTTTTTGCTAATAAGTCGTTAATCATTGGATATAAAAAAACTTATTAAAAGAAAGGACGCTTCTTTCTAAAAAAAGGTATCTTTCAATTTATTTGTGTGTGTCATGAAAACAGAAATTTCTCTAAAACCAAACAACGTATGGAGAGAAATCAAAATGGGTAAGGGGACATAAAATACAAAAAAAATTTGCCATATCATTGATTTTTTCGTTATTTTCGCTGCGCCCCCAGAACTCATTTTTTGGATTTATGTTCTAAAACCTCATCACTAATAACAATTACTGAAGGAAAATCTTAGATAAGATTTTTTATGGACTTTTAGTACATTTTAATTAACTTTATCGACTGGACTAAATTATGATATCGGAAATTATTATTGATAAAAGCAGTCTAAATTATCAATTTATTGATCACGGTATGCTAAGAAACAATCAGTAGATCTCAAATTATCAGTAGACTGAAAATTACACTGAAAAAGCTTCACCAGAGGTATTTTTTTCATGCCGTTTTAACCAAAAGAAAAATAAAATTGTCTGAAGTATTCTCAATTAAATTTCATCACGAAAAACCCTATCAAACGTACTTTCTGAAAGATTGGGGAATATTTTTATCAGTTCCTGAAATTATTTGGAAAAGGTAAATTATAAAATAATCTTTAAAAGGAACAGTTTTCCTACTGCTGATTTTCCGGTCATTTTTCATCCTGTTTTAAGTAAAATACAAATTTTTCGCAGTATTTTCCAATCGCTATTTATTAAGAGAACCTCCTTATGAACGTTTCTAATGATTATTAAAAAAAATCTTCAAATTGTCCTTTTAAAAGCTTAAAAATCTAGCATTTTCAAAAATTATGAGTTCCAATTATCGCAATTATATTATCAAATGAACGTTTGCTTTAGCAAACCAAATTTATAGTGAGGATGGTTTTAAACGAAAGAGTTTCTCATGATACTGCTGATTTTTCCGACGGAGTCTGCCTCGGGATTATTTTTCAGACAACGCTGGGCGAATAAAAATATGTGAAGTATTTTTTATCTATCATCAATATTATTTATTAAAATATAACCATGGCGGCAAATCCGTTTATTGAAAAGAAACAAAAAAAGCAACTTTTTAAAACAATAAATTTTTTAACGACATTGACAGAGATGGTGACAGAGACAACCTGGTGAAGAAAGAAACATCCAGATTCCGTTCATATCCTCTTCTGGTGTGTTTTTGGTTGATATAGCAGACTGATGAGCTTCAGTGACTAATTATGGGAACATCAAAATTCTCATATAATAAACAAACAATTGAAGGGATTATTGCTAGAACGTGATAAGCCACAACACATTAACCGACATTTTTGGTGGCTTGTCACATTCTAATTTCTAACTGCAGAAGTTGGCGCTGTAGTATCAATGCTAGAACTGAATTTTAAAGCTAGTGGCTTCATCTTTACGAATATTTTTGAACTAATTCTTATGTGGCTTAGTTACACTATTGCATGATTAAAAAACAGTTAAATCTCATTTTTGTAACAAGTGTGACTTGTCACTTTCTGGAAATAAGCCCTTCAATTAATTGTGAACAATTATTGGTTAATAATTCCTGAAAATCCTGAAAATTATTATATCCACTAATCATGTATAATAAATTTTTATCAAAGCGCGAATATAACCAAAAAAAACTACCTTGATCATTTATTTTCCAAAAAAATACACTATAAACAAGATATTCCACCAATAAAACAAAAACAGAAAGATTGATTTTTTCAGCACAATGTGAATTCATGGTCGCCTAATCTTGAATCAACAAACAAAAACAAACAAACCAAATCTAAGTAGGTGTAGTTTCTATTCTTGAAAAGGTCAGACTATCTATGACACCGGATACTTGATACATCCAGCATCTGTGCAGCACTATCACAAGAACTAGAAGAATAAATAAACAAAAACAAAAAGGATAGGTAATCTCTATTGTTTTGTAGACTGAGGGAGATAAGACAGGATAAGTCCAAGCTGAAGTGTCGAAGACTTATTCGGGGGGCTCCTGAACTCTGAACTCCTGAAAGGACGGTACATGTAACTGAAGTTGCCTAACCAATACGCCAAAACAATCGAGTTATATTAACGTAATTGAACAATATCTGACTAAGCTGGAACTGGTTACGCCTCTCACGGCAATCAAGATTTTCTCCAGCTCAGTTTACTCGGATGCTAAGTCAACGACGATCGCGCTTTTTAATTTCGCTGATTTCACGTGATGACGATTTTTTTGTAAACAAGTGTTTAACTTTTAGTGTAGGTACCTGGTAGTTATGGCGCTTGTTAGGACTCATAATAATGTATTTAAATCTTGTGAATTATTGTTATTATTCTGGAGCGTCTTTGGTGTTGGTGAGTTTTTATTTATTTTTTAATTATTTCTTCGCATTACCATTTTTCAGTAATAATTATTAATAGGATTTAAGATTGAATTGATAAGATTTATTAATTTAAGAATAATAATTAATTGTTTGAAATGTAACAAGAGCGCGCCTGTGAGATGAAAATATAAAACCATTTAGAAGTCTTGTATTTTATTTAAATAATGGTAATACCGCACTATAGAACTGACGTCATTTGGTTGTTTTAATTATAATTAATGTAAAATCTCCACTTTTTTATAATATAAATGTACTGTATGTTGCTATATTTATAGTCCATATAAATCGCAGTTTCTATACTAGCCTCAATTATTTAAATCTATATACCTGTAATAGTCAAGTTGCGCTTACTATAATTTCAATTATTAGGGTAACATAAGTGTCGACAATTCTTCAATTCGATTATGATTATTCGTCTAGACATTAAAATATTTAACTTCACATAAAACAGATGATAGCATAAGCTTTTATTTAGACTCAAGATTTTTTTAGTCCACAGTAAAGGAATTTTATTACTTTATTAAAAATACTAAAATATCATTCTATTTTTTAGTTTTCGTAAAAGTCTATTTTCAAAATTATCCAAAATTAAGTCGTTTGATTATGTCGTAAGAATTATTTATTTGTCAGGTTAGAATCGGTAACCAAGGGGGTTTTAGTTTCTTCGAACGTCTCAAAAGATTTTACAAAAAAAATACATCACACAAAAGGAAAATAAAAGTTATTATCCCCGGTCACCGGTAAACGGTAAAAGTCAAGATAGAGTCAAAAATTATTTTCCTGAGATCTCTGCAACTCTCTAACCCTCTTCTTGAATCTGACTACGATTTGACTGCTCCCCCTTCTCCTAGATTTACCTTGCCAGCCCCTTTCATTGAAGGCACGTCGCAAAGTGCAATTACAAGACCAGAATGACTTGATTAGGAAGAAAAATAGGAAAATCGAGGGGAGGGGGATTGTAATTTTTCAAAATTGGTATAAAATATTTCATAAATAATTAATTTTTTCTGTTAATTTATCCTAAACCTGATTTCCAAATTCCCTCTAACTAATGTTTATTAAATGCAGTTTAAGAAATTAGTGTTCTTCTTGTTAATAATATTCCCACAATCACAACAATAATATATATTACATCGATCGACCTGTATTATACAGGGTGATTTAACTCGTAAGATAGGAGTTACTCGCTTTTTTGTCTACTCTAAACTTTGTATTTTTTTTCAAATTTTTTCAAACAATCCTGAATACTTCAGGGAGGATTCTGGGTTACTTAGGATGTTATACAAAGTAGGTACGTCATTTATTGTGGTAGGATCTTTCTAGCTTATAAGGTGTTTGGTAACTGGACAGCAAAAATGAAACTTGATCTACAAAATCGTATTTTAAGCATAAAAGAGAGAATAACTTTTTTTAAGATTAGGCCTCGTTTAGGAAATATTTTCAAAATTGTTGTTCAGTTACTGAACAAAACATTTTTATTGCGGCCTTAGTTTTACATTTTTAGAGATATTTCCTAAACTAGGCCTGACCTTGAAAAAAGTTATTTTCTCTGGTATGTGCTTAAAATACGATTTCATACATGGCGTTCGATTTTTACTACCCAGTTAGTAAAATATATTTATTTAGCAGCCTTAGTTTTACATTTTTTTTCAAATACACTGTATAAACCTATTTTAAGGAACATTTAAATTTACTTACCTAAAAACGATGAGAAATATCGAATAATTCCAACTGTACCTTTTTCCAAAGCTTGGATAATGAAACCACAATCACCCTGTACAATATACCTTCAAATATGGGTGAAATAAATTATACTACTGTTTTGCATAAGATATGTTAATGATATAAACTTTCCTGGAAACATTGGCAGATTTTTGTCGCATTTAATGTATTTATCTACATTCCACATAGTACCTAAATGGAATTCCCAAATTTACCAATTTACGTTGATGTGGATTTATAATAAATTCTCATTAAGCGATGCTTTATCAAGTTCCTTCTCCTTAGAAAACTGGAAAAATGACGAAGAGGACTCTTTTGACCATCATTATAAACAATCCAGGTGACTGCTGCCGACAAAATTTTTGAAGTTCATGAACATATTCTTTCGTTTCTTCATACTAACTTTCTAGTAAATTTTTTCTTGTTTCCATGTAAAGGTAAACTCTCATAAATTATTATTTCACTTTATTTATGAAAAAACTTCATTTTGTAATTCGTATGATAATTAAAAAATTACGATTGGAACGATATTTGGTCTCATATACATATTTTAGAGATCTTTGTTAAAGTACTATTTTTTCGTATCGTTTTTCCTCAAACAATGTGAGTTTTACTGGTTGTATTTTATCACTACAGTAGTTTAACATCTGTCGAACACTACACTGAACAGGGAACATTCAGGCATGAAAAATACTCAACTGAGCTGGAATAGAATCCCGGGATTTTATAATTTGCTGCAATTCAATAAATAATATGGCACTACATTTTCAAGCTCTTTTCTCCGCTCTATTTCCGAGGAACTAATATTTCTATTTAAAAATGCTTCAAATAAAAAAACCTTTCTTTGCACCTTGAGGCAACAACTGTTTTCGATATACCTAGGTACTATTATACTAGTCTGTTAGCTTTAATAATGAAAAAGTTTTTCTTTCAACCAACAATAATTAAAAATATATTCTGTTAAACTTTTCCCGTGTTTTATCTCAATCCTTAGACTTACGACGAGAGTCTGAATGAAATATCGAAGAAATGTTGGTGACCTGAGGAAGTGTTCAATAGACAAGGCCTTCTTAATTTCACCTAAATTATTTTAGGTGCATAACTTTGGATTCGCCTAACCAGGGTTGTGCTACCTGATGATTGCAACTTACAATGATTAAAGGCCAACACGTATTGATATCTCCGCTTATATACCTACCGCTTCCGGAACGTCATAGGAATTTCCCTTAATAGACGTGCAGACTGAGCTTAAAAAAAACAAACCAAAAATCAAATTCATTCTATAATAATTGATTTTATGCTATACGTGTATTTCTTTATCTTCAATAAATCTACTACTCAAGCTTACGATGACATTGGTGTTTCCATAATTTTTCCATGATGTACCCTCGCAACGAATAATCTTGACTTGCCAAGACCAGATGTTTAACTTCAACGAGCGGATAATGATGGCTATTATTCACAAGGACGAAACATTAAACGCGGGCCTTCGGTGAGTCTTGGAACGTCCAAGTGAATAATAGTCATTTTCCGCGGGAAGAAGACGGTATTTTCTCTACGATTTTATGAGAAAATCATCATACAGCTTTAAAAATCCTATATTATAGCTTTAAAAATCCTATATTATCCACTTTATTAGGAAAAAACTTGGTAATTGTTTACATCCGCGGCTCCTAAGTTTCATCAATTTTTTCGGGACCGAGGAGCGAAATAGGGGTGCTGGGTGGGTAAGAAAGTAAAAACAGCCATGGCAAACTAATATTAAGGTCACAACTAAGGCCTCTTTGGCACTACGGTCGAATTTCTATTTTTTTTTCACTTTCAGGGCAAGGAAAATCTTCGAAAATAACAGTACCATGATTTTTATTTTGAATTTTGCATTTATTTTGAATTTATAATCCAAAAATCATTGCATCAATCCCTGTGCGGACTGAACACGTAATGAAAGCGGATATATCGCTCAGTCCGCCTCTGTGAACCTCTAACACAGAATAGAATGCTTGGCAATTATGGTGAAGTGGTTTTATCCGGGATCGCGGCATCTAATCGGTGCCTCTTGTCAGGACCGCACTCCCTCCGCACTCTCAAAACCATTTTTTTACACCGTTTTGTGGCTTTCCCTTTCATTTGCCCAGCAAATGAATACCTTCCTGGTGTTACTATAGGTATGTTCTCCACCCCTATATAAGTTCCATAGTGAAACTGTAGGAGCCGCAGATGTAAATAATGACCAAAAACTTTATTAGTAACTTTTTTTCAGAAATTAGAGGGATACTAATTTAATTATTCCAAACTATGCGTACTACTAATCTTTAACACTATTTACCTACATCGGTTCTATTCAGTGCTGTATGCAGAGCTGGGCAGGGCTTGAGGGCTTTTCGGAATGTCTATTCCATGGCTTGAACCTTTTTAAAATGAAGACTTGTTGTTTTGGTCTTGAATTCCCTTATAAAAGAGCTTTGGAATTGTGAATGCAAAAAGAGCTTCAATTAATTTTGAGGGCTTTCAAAGCTTTGAGCTGATAAAGCTCTCAGAAGGAATTGAAGCCCTTTTGCATTCACAATTCCACAGCTCTTTTATAAAGAAAGACCGAAGAAGCTTTTCTGCTGCTAGGAAGATGTAAGACAGTGGGAAGTGTTGAGAATAAGCGATTTAAATCGATTCTCAAAAAAATCGATCTTTTGAGCGGCGGTGCTCAGTTTTTTGAATTGATATTTTGCCCCACGATTTTTTGTCGAATTGCTTGAAGCTCTTTTGAAGAACGTCCAGCCCTTGAAGAACTTCAAATCCTTCACAAAAAGGCCTGTGGCTTAGGCTGAAAATCCTTTTCCAGTGAATTGGAAATTACAAAGCTCTTTATATTTAAAAAAGATATTGTGGCTTTAGGCTTTTTCCACTCCTCATTAACAGGGCTTGTTAATAACAGCTCTTTTGTCGAAGCCTTTGCCCAGCTCTGGCTGTATTATGTCCATCGCTGGAAGTTTCATTTAATCAAAATTCATAAAAAAACATTTATCAAAATTTATGGAAGCTTAAAAAATAAGTTAATTGAGTCAAAATTTTCCGAACGGATCAAGTTGGAGGAATTAATTTTCTCCACTCCATTACCCCGAAAAAGCAATAACCACTATTAAAGTCACCTAAATCAAGATTAGGGCATGAGTAGTAGATACCGCTTTCAAAATTAGGTTCATTTATATGCAGACTGTCACCTGTTAAGCAAATATGTTGCAAGCCTCGTCTCTATCATTTGTTACTTATGTAATTAAAAATATTGATCGTAAAATTGCGCGGTAAACGCTCTCATCAACATTTTGGGCTGGTCGACGAGGCTTTTATTTATCAAGCCTAAAGCCAGGTCGCTTTATTGTTCGCAGTTTGATATCTTGCTTGATAAAATGGAAAGTCACCTCATAGAGGAACTGGGAGCTACTGCTATCATTACAAATAAATAAGTCAGTTCGTTGGAACGGACGACGGGTAATTCCATAACGCTTTCTAAAATCTTATCAGGGTTATTTAATCATTAGTGAACATTATACTATTTCACACATGAAATCCTCCACATGGCCCCTATATGACGACGATATTAACGCTTTTTATTAACAGTGAAATGGTCAGATTCATTAAGCGTCATCAGGACTGACAATTTTAGAAGTTATTTTTGCAAGATATGAACTAATTGTTGATGTAATAAAAAACGTAAAAGGAAGTAGAATAGAATAAATTTACAGGATGTATAATTATTATATAATTATACATAATACAGATTCCAGATTCTGCTAGAATGAGTAAAGTTACTTCTCCCAATTCAGGACGCCCAAATGCAAGATCTCTAAAATTAAAGATTTCAGTTATGACATCTGATTGAGATCCCTGATCAAACGAGTTAATACATGCTGCAGTATAAAGATAGAACTTGTAGGGATCACACGGTATACTCATTTTAATTTCCATGAAGTACTTACCTGCGAGGTGATCAAAGTCAATAAACCTATACTTTTAATACTTCAAGGAATCACTTCATGAATTTTTGCATTCGTTTATCGTATTTATTTATAAGTTTCCAAAGAAATGCTGACAATACCTAATAAAAGCGAGAAAAACATTTTAATCCGATAATTGATCTTCAAGTCGTGATTTAATGCAAAAATTTCTCAATCTCGGAATAAAAGGCTGCTGTTTTAGTTTACAAAGAAGAGTATCGCGGTCGCTTATCGTATCCCAGTAACGTAGGTAACTGA
Source organism: Malachius bipustulatus (assembly GCA_910589415.1). Classification (NCBI taxonomy): domain Eukaryota; kingdom Metazoa; phylum Arthropoda; class Insecta; order Coleoptera; family Melyridae; genus Malachius; species Malachius bipustulatus. Next base: position 31,971,474 of record OU342634.1, on the reverse strand, counting down.
CTCATTTTCATCCTTTGGTGAACCGCAACTTCTTGAAATCGTTACTAAGTACCAACGTTAGTCAACAGCGTCAATTCTTGGATTGTTTCTGAAAAATAAACATGTCGATTTTGATTATTTTATCCGTCCATTTTGTCTTACTCATTTCTTATCATAGAGTAATATCATTATTAGATAAAAAATGGAATTTACATTCGTTTTGCTTAAGTCCAAATAGTTTTCAAAAATAAAAAATAAAATGGATCAATTATATTCAATCGAGTAGTACTCTTTAATTAATTGGTGAAGAAAGAAAATGTCACCCGGAGCTTTTATTAAATTTCGTGCCCAAATGTCCCATTATTTCTATTTTTTCTACAAAGAAAAGGCCATTTGAGAATTTGAAAAAGAAGATTCGTTTTCAAACCTTAAGATATTACCTCATCTTATCATTTCTATATAAAACTCTGATCGACTAATTTGTAAGAAAATTTTGAAATGATAATTTTATAAGGAAAAAATCACTTTTATCGTATCCGGCTGGCGGCCAAAAGCGAAGAAAGCTGGCGGCTAAGGAATCCGATTTGGCTTCTCTATACCTACCTAACGGGTGATTTAATAAAAAAGTTCCAAAAAATCTCGATTAAGGAGCCCTGCGAAAAAAGTCGAACATAAAAATTTAATCATTCCGGGGAGAAAATAAAAATGTTCAAATGAATAAAAATGCTCAAATAACTCCTCCCCCCTTGTAAGTGAGGCAGGGGTGAATTTTGAAATCTCAACAGCGGCATCTATCACGAACCGTAAAATGTTTCAGAAAAGTTACCCCCGCGCTCCATCTACAAGGAGCAGGATAAAATTTCATTGAATGATGAATTTTCCTCGGAACACCTCCGCGAAGTGATAAAATTTAGATTACAGATTTTTTTCATATATAAGATAAGTCTTAGGTTAAAACTCATCAATATCAAACGTTTAGTGAAAATGGAGACCACTCATCACCAAAAGGGGAACACCTATGCTGGATATTTGGGAGGGCAGAAAGGCCTCATCTGGCTCCTTTCCCTAGGAACCTCTCTCCTTAAGCCATATCCCAAGTTCAGAAAGGACTGAACCAGAGTACTTGGAGAGGCTATAGAGAGGACAAGAACAGAGCAAAATTGGATCCCTGAGTATCGCCAGAGTCCCTTGCTGCCCGCCAGGATCAATAGGTTTTTGTTCGCGATTCCGCGTTGAATAATCTCAATTGCACAGGATATTATCGCTATCAGTTCTGTTTGGAGAACAGTTGAGTGTATACTCTGTGGAATCAATACAATACATGTCTTCTAGGGCATTGGAATGAATTCCCCGGCCTGGGCCTAAACTAGATTTAGCCTTACTTGTGTAGGGTATCGCGTCAAGACCCAGATCCAGGGGGTAATCTGCTATTACATAGTTTTTATTGAAGACGAGGATGGGTAATACTCTTGTCGACCACCACCATGAGAACAGGCGATCTTGCGAAGGCCTCTCTCAGTATAGAGCCTTGTTGACCAGTCCACTTCTTTTCATTGAGCTGACCCGTCAATCTTAGCCTTAGGGTAGTCCTCAGCGCCGTCTATCTGACAAAAATATCCAGGGATTGCTGACCTAGGACCAGCTCCATGGCCGCGGTTGGCGTGGTTCTCATTGCTCCAGTGATATCAAAATATGCTAATCTTTGCAAGCTATTTAGCTTAGTCTGAGTAGTCGTAAGTCTGCTTCTGGGCCTCCATACTATTGAACAATATGTTAGCTGTAACTGTTTTCGTTAGAGAAAAGGTTTTCCTCTTATTGTTCAAATGTTGGAAACCAATGGTCTGTTTTATACTTATAGGTAGATAAAAAACTATTCCTGCTGTTTAAAGCATCTGGAACTGCCTGGCAGTGTTAAAATGTGCATAAATCTAATAATTTTTTGACAGATGCATCACAGCTTAAATATTTTTGACCGGAAAAAAAAGCTCATTCATCTCTAAGCCTTGAGATGTAGGAGCATACCTCACCTCGGTAGATAGGAGCATACCTCAGTCTATTTGTTGATCAAAAAAGACTTTCGCATGCGATTCGTTTTATTTACTGGACCAACTATGATAACTAGACCCATTTCTTCTAATATTTTGACACAACAAACCTTACAGCTTAATAATTTTGATACCTAGAAAAGAGATACTTTACCTCTAACACACTCCATCTTATCGTTAGGGGAGACAATAAAAAAATAATCCATTTCCAATCATGAAAGAATATCTCATATTAGCAGAAAAATAAATCTTGCACCAGAAATCCAGCCAGGACATTATTTGACAAGCGCGCAGACGCACAAGTTTAAGGGCGGTAAAATTTAAAATTTTTGATACCTCTAATTTGACTCTCAGAGGAGGGGACGTTTTTCAACATTTTTTATCCAATAGTATTAGATTGTTCTCATCTTATTTATAATTTTTAACACGCCATTAATTAATTACGTAGTTGCCAATTATTCTAAAAAAATCCATAGGAAGGAAGTGGTAATCTGTAGATACGCTGCTAAGAATAATTCACCCAAAGGTGTAGTGAACATTTGAGGATTTTAATTTTTAAAACCATAACTGGAGGCAAACATTGTTTCGAATTCTGACCTATCATTTATTTATAAGTATATTGCCTACATATCTAATATGTACCTACATATACAGACTTCACGTAGGTATTCGTCACCTTTTGTGTACATTTCGGTATATACGAGTAGGTACCTACATAATAATACTTATATCTTATATTATCTAAGCAGGGCTGATGTCATATTTACATACCGAGCATGCACAAGTAATAATAAATAATAAGATAGGTACACACTATACGCTATTAACGTAATGTTTTAGAAATTCCAACACATAACACTGACACAGTCTAGACGACTTTCCATACCCGGTTCTTCGTATTGGTGATGGTAACCAATAAGTAACTGTCATGGTATTCAACTTTCAGGCGATCTTGAATGGAACTCTTGTAAATATTCGCGTAAATATTCGTCAAGGTGCAGTTAGTCACCTTGATGAGTAACCTGTTGAGTTACATGGTCTTTCAGTTATCTGATTCAGAACTCTATTAGCTCTTAATACATCATGGTAGTCGTGCCCAACTCGTATAATCCTTACATTGTTAAATTCGTTCATGGGCCTTATTTTGAATAGCATTTTCTATGTACATTCATAAATACGTGGAACACTGATGATGAGACTAAACTAGAAGCTATACAGTAGCTCAATTTTATAATAACTAATTTGTATTGGAAATTACTAATTCTGAAGAATTTTGATAATACAATCATAATATTTACCCATCAATTCAAATAGATCTCATCTACGAGTATTCCTCTTGAATTTTTTATAGATATGATATCGAATTATGTTTTTTGTTCACTGATTAATATGTTTTTCTTTTATCTAACAATTTATGATGTAAATTTTCTATTTGAAACGGATTCGATAGATGAAATACAATCCAGTTTATTTATACTCCAGAAAAACTCTATTTTTAGAAAACATTTTTGAAAAACATATTATATGCCCAATTATTGTCCATATTCCCAAACGATTTTTTCCTAATTAATTACGTAATCAATTGTCGCCACCAAATTTTAATACACATGAAATGGATATCTCTTTCCCAGTTATTTAATAATTAATTCGAACTTTTACCAGGTCATAAAGCTTTCAGAAAAATCCATACAACTCGAAGATTAAAACTCCGAGGGCATATATTTTTTTAGTGTAAAATTACTTCAATAATCAAGCCTCTTGTATTTGTAGATAAAAGCTGAACCACCGTGTATAATCACTACTAGAACTAGAGAGCGCTTTTTTAATTAGTAGCCTTTACCAATAATCGCAATACATTTTGACTAGTCAACTTCAACTATAACTGTATTACGGGCTTCAAGTTTATACAGACATCCAGTTGGTTCACGAATAATCGAGTCATTCAGTTCTCGGGAGAGTTCTAGATCAAACCCTTGATTATTCTTTCATTAAACGTGTGTCCAGAAATCACTCTATCCACTCGGGTCGAGATTTACTTGCTCTTGGTCATCTATTATATTTTCTCGACTCTTCAGCTTCTTTTCTCTTTCCAGTACTTTCCAGTGGTTTCTCGGTAACCTTCGGTCTAACCACTAGCATTTTCCGTCAGCCATATTCGCCACCGAAGACAATGTTGCGTATACTGCTGGAATTTCGGGATATAATGTAACGACACGACCCCTGGTCCGTTCGTCTTTCGCGAAAAGCCACTGTGTTATCGTCTTTTCATTGTTCCTAGCTATTCTAATTACACCGGCTTAACTTTCACTTCGCATTTTCACCTGCTTGCCATCTAGGGATTATGATGAACTTTCGGCTGTTGTCATTTATTAATTCGCTTTATCGATTGGTGTAGTTTTCCTTCTCGTAGGTGTAATACCTATCGACTTACTATTGTCTTTGAAAGGGATTATTGTTTTGATTAGGATTTCACATTCTTTCACCCGGTCTGTATCTAGGTCATCCTTTTCTCCGTCACGCGTTTCGAGAGTGTCTTTTACAATACCCTGCCTTACCATCTGGTCAACTTCTACCCTAGCTTCGCCGTCTCTTCGATGTTGTTAAAAGTGCTGGAACTCCACTAGCTAGAGCTCTTCTATTTTATGAATATTTAATGAGCTGACGGGGATCGTTTACTTGATGTAACGGCGGGTGGCTGCGCTTTGATTTCCTAACAATTTTACCTTTAGGTATTTTCGTACCTAATGCTTGCACTATTTGCTTTTTCTATTTGGGCTGATTAAACGAGGGAGGTGGAAATAATTTCCTTATCATCCTACCTAGGTGCGATCCATTTCAATAATTCGTTACACTACCTTCTTTTAAGAATATACTGATTTCTGGAACTCTTGTTCTTGTAAGTTTTTCTGTCAGTAGCCTCCGAATCACTTTTTTCATAGACTCCCTATTATATACATATAGGTAAGGATCTTATGAAAATACTTATAGGTATGTTGTAGATACATTTTCAACCACCCCCATGGGTATACAAAAAATTGGTTTATCCCAAATTCCTTAAAATAAAATGTCTCGTAATTGACGTAAATTGGATCTCGTCTCTGCTAAATAGTCGTTCTGCTACCTGCTCGCCGCGCCACGTCGGCTGAATGCGCGCGCAGTTGCTAAAATAGACTGGCAGGAAGTTAAAAGTAGTGCAATCGTGCTACTTTATTTTCTATTCGAAGATGTTTGCGTCATTATTATCTTTGTGTTAGTGGAGTTCTATGAACGCGATATTAGAACTTGATATCGGCATGATTTCTTGAACCTGTTCAGCTGTGATTGGCTCTTGAAATCAAATTTAAATCATCTATATAATGAACATTTTATTCAACAGTCATAGAGAAAATAATTAATTATTATTTGACAAAATTTTTATCAATGATGTGTAAATAAAAGTATTTGAAATCTTACTCAGGCTGAGGCAGCTCTACTTCTAAATACAACAACTAATCCCAGTTCTAAATTTCTTATAGCATTTATATTACATAAAACATTTATTTGATAAACAGTAAATATTTTATCATTGTTGACTTGAGTAGGTTTGTTTCCTTTGATAAAGTACACTAGTTGATTATTTCTACACCACTTGTATAAATAAACGAGTAGTTTTCAAACCATTGGACTAGTGTGTTTACATTCTTCTCACTCTTTTACTTGACGGAATATATCATTGTCAAGGAGAGCGAAAAGTGTAATACTTTAGTAGGAGAATGTAATTATTGTTTGAAATATTGAAATCAAGCGAGACATTACTTTGTCGAAATTACTTTTTAATAGCAGCAATTTAATAATAAGCATGAAACTTGTTGAGAACATGTATTGTGTTTGTGACTACTCGTACTGTTCTGAACGTAGAGTTAAGCCCGGTTTACACGTATCCAGTGCTTTAGTAGAGTACAGTGATTTAGTAGAGTGAGCTTTCTGTTCACACAGGTCAAGTAATTTAGTAGAGTTGGTAACTAAAAGACGAGTAAAAACAGGTGTCCACATGTGCACTTGTATTTTATTTAGTATGAGTCGAGTGGTCGAGTAGTAGATGCCGTTAAAAAATAATAATAATAAAATATAATAAAATAATAAAATAAATTGCGTTCTATAATAAAACACCTTATAAAATTATGAACAAAAAACGAGAAATTTTTGATCGAGGTCTTCGGTTAGTTATACAAATGCTTCTTGATGAAACCAGAAACTTGTGTGCTGCGGAGCTGAACAAAAATAAGCGTATATGGATACGAAAATGGATGGCCAGAAGAAATGCGCTTGGAGGCTCCATGTTTTGCGCAACAGTTTTGCAAATAAAACACATTTTAAATAAAACACATTTTTATAAAACACTCTCAAATTTTTTGTTTGTTTTGCTGAATACTCCACTAATCTGATAATCACCTGCGGCGAGACGCGTCTACACGCGTTTAGTTCAGCTGAAAAAAGGGAGGGGGAAGGCTACTCGACTTGTACTCGACTGGAAAAATAGAATAGGATTCTATTTCCTAAACTCGACTGTTAACTCGACCAAGCCAGCTGACTTGACTAAAACACAAGTGTTCACACAGGTCGAGCACTAAATTACTCGACCGCTCGACTAAATTACTGGATACGTGTAAACCGGGCAATACAGCAGAAAATTTAGTTCGTACCTAATAAATAATCATCTAGAATTATTTATAACTATAAAGGAGAGCAAAATAGCAACAAAAAAAAAACATTGCTCTTATCTTTTTCTCAAAATTAGATCGAACTGCGACAAGTTATTTTTCATCTTCCCATGCTCTATGGGGTCTTTTTCTCAATAATACTTCAAACGTGACACTTCTTTCAATGTCCGAATACTGGTTTCTGCTTGTTACTCCAAATAAAATTAGTAGCAGCCTTAACCCAGCAACTTCTATACTATTCTCTTGAAATTATTCACGTCTCGAGTTCATTAAGTCAAGCTGACCGCACCTCAGGTGTATTTTGAAATCTGAATTTTTAGCTAAAACTAAACTTACCCTTTATCCTTTAGCTTACCATCTTGTAGCATCATTATGTTACCATCATCATCGTAACCTTTTCTCTAATAATAGTTCTGTGCTCTATTACCTACCTCCTACTTTTTCGTCCTTCTAATCCAAATACTTCTCCCCCACTTCCCTTTCCTTTATTTCTGCAGATTCTTTTTTTTAGTACATTCTGGTGGTTAAAAGTGTTTCTTCGCCACCTTTTCTAGGTTTACCTCACTAACCGACTTCTCTCTTGTCGTTAATAAGTTCTTCCTCTCCTATTTGTCTCTGTTTTTCTCTCCTCCACATTTTCTGCTATGAGCCTGATTTTGCTTTACCACTTTTCATTTAGGCCCAGCATCTCATTTTTGATATTCTCTATTCGCCCCAAGTGCGTCAATTTTTGCGTCAAAATTTTAATAATCCCTCGTCTCTTTTTCCCATTTCCCACACTCGAAGAAAGTGTGCCTGGGTGCGTCTTTTATTTTTGTGGAGCAGTACCAGCAATCACTGCTCGTGGTCTTGTCGATTCTCTACAGGCAGTTGAATTCTCCATGATCACTTAAAGCCTTGGTTAGCCTTCAATAATTGAGTGTTCCCTTGTTCCCTTGTTCCCCATGTTCCCTTGTATACCATGGTCATATTTATATTAGAAAGTCCTTATTCAATTCTAGGGTGCAAAGTCCCATATTTCTTCTAATTTTGTTGTTAGGTCTTTTCTGGTCAACTTTATTTTTATTGCGTGTCTCTATCTTCAATTTTTCCTCCATTAGTACCTGTAAGGGAAGATTGGGAGGTTCATGCATGATCACGCTTACCCATTCCTCGGATGTGGTTAGGTTTTTTATTTACTGCGTTAAGCTTTTTTTATATTTCTTGTCTTTAAGCACCCTCAACAAACGTGGTGCAGAATTTATGACAAATGATGCGATCTCTCAAAATATTCTTCGGGTTAAGTATTTTACCACTCCTCTATTTACATCACTCTGCACATATGCTACCTTATCAGCTTTCGTTATCTATTCCTAAATTTTTTATTATTATTCCTATACTTTTGCTTGTCATTATACCTTTTTAGCGTTCTTCTGCCTACCAGCAACTCTGTCATCGTCTTCTAATAGGCAGTTCCAGGCCGATCGTTTCTAGCTTTTCTTTAACTTTCAACTTTAACTTGTGGCTGAGTTTTCCCTTCTATGACAACTGCCAGGTCGTCCAGGTGGTCTACAAAAGCATCCCCAGCAGCAGACCTGACATCTAAAAGTTCTAGTAGATAAAGAGGCGCGAAGAACTGTTCGGTGTTAGGGAGTGAAATCAAAGACCAAAGAATACTTTCGAAGGTGAAACTGCAAAATAGACGGAAATAAAGAGAAATGCAAAACTTCTACAATCTATTTCTACAAGACTTTTTCTTCTAAAATCTTCGAAGCAGAACAACCATATTTTGAAATAATTCCTCTTTAATATTGTTTCCTTTCTTCCAGAAGTAAATGGACTATATTTCAAGCCAAGAATATCAGAAGCTCCGGAAGTGATCCTTAGTCCTGGTGATAATTTCACAATTTTTTGTGAAGGAGAAAAGCCTTTAAAATGGAAATTTCCGGCTATACCGGTAAGTTTTTTCATTAATTAGTGATTAACTTCCAGAGTAATAATAGCTTGCTATAGAGAAGTTACTTCTAAAAACATTAATTCATTTTTATTTGTAATCAGGAAATGATAATCAGCAACACTAGAATATTTTATGAAAATTTCGCTCCCGTTGACAGAATAAAATACAAATTTGCTAGTAAATTGTACATCGAAAACATGGACTTTCGATTAGTTGGATTTTATACTTGTCACGAAGAAAGTGAAGAGTATTCAGAAGAATTTTCAAGCAGCATTTATTTGTTCGTCAAAGGTAGGTCTTTTGACTTTTCATTTTATTTCCTCTTATAATAATAGCAGCATTAAATCAATTAAAATCCTTCGGTGCTCAAAAATACTGAAAAAGCTGTCGTTGAAGACTTATTGGATCAGTTTTTTTTTTTACTTTCAATAATGGACTGCTCAAAAAAGACTTAAATTTTATTCTCATTTCGCAGATCCAGAACATCCTTCAGTAAGTGAGGAAGGAGTTGAAAAAGTTGTTGCTTCACTTTACAGCAATGTAACAATTCCATGTCGACCTACCTCGCCTGATGTTAGGGTAGAATTGTCAGTTTATGCAGGAGAGACGGTAAGATTTTTGTTTTGAATATTATTATTCATGTACGACTTGTGAGTGGGTCTTAGGGATTTAACATGCAAATTTTGTACAGTGATAATCTCCAGTCTTGGATTTAGATACAACGATAGGGAAAATGATTTTATACAATAAGTCTGGATCACTTTATTACTTTACCGTATAATACTTTATGTTAATTAATTGTTCTAAGTATCAGCTCGCAAACATAAAATCACACTTTGTTATTAATGTACCTACATTTTAATCACGTATTGTTGTAAATATTGTAAAAAATCTTGTAGTGAGAGTGTTTAATGACAACGCATGTGTCATGATCATGATATTGTTTGCACTAAGTTCAAAGTTGTTTTCAAGCCAACTAAATTACCATTCTCTCTACGAAAAAATTGTATATTTCGCCCAGTTGAGCCGATCTATAGATAAGACAAAAATTAGACAAAATTAAACTTAAAATCATAAAGGTAGGTATTTCTAATAAACAATGTAATATAATACTACCGCGAAAAACTAGGGGAACACTTTTTGTGGTTGCCTTGTTAACAAACCAGTCACTAGAAATTTTTTAATTTACAAGAGGCAAACAACAGGGGTAGTCTCGAAGTTCTGAAACTCCCAGATTTGTTTATATCTGTATTATGGAATGACGTCATTTTTAATGAACCAGGCACCAAAATCTACTTCACACGATTTTCAGTTGCAATTTTGAGCCTCCCTATAACAACAGAAATTCAATGGCCCTTTAACAGGCATGAATGATTGATTCAAACTCCCTGCAGACTCTCTGTGCTAAATTTCTGTCGATATCGACATTCGTTATGAAGTGGCAGGTAATTCTTCGAAATCCTGCAAAAAGCGTCCATGAGATGTTCGAAGATGGCCCAAGTTAGGGGCAATTTTTCTCACCACAACAAATGTCACCCAATAATTGTGAATTGTTCAAAGTGTCTCCAAAGTATTTACAATTCTTTGAGCTCTAGTCCCCTTATTAGATCCTCCCGCAACCTCTTTTTACCTCCTCCTGCAATAATGATAAAGAAAGATTTATGCATGAAAACAGGTTAGCTTACACTTGGAATGCTCTAAAATGATTCATAAACACTGTTGAAGACCTAGTTGAAGTTTGAAGATAAATCAACTCTTTTACTTACCAAAAAAAAAACACCGAAATTTTACGAAACCCTTTTTTAGACGGTTGCGAGGCAGTTTCTCAAGTGTCTACGGTCATTCTTAACCAGAGAACGTGCCTGATTGGTTTGGTCCAGTTTGATGCCTTTATGCCATAAATGCCTTTAGCAACTGAGGATGTGCCTCTGACCTAAGACACTTGAGAAACTGCCTCGCAGCATTTCAAATAAAAGTTTCGACAACCATTAGTTGAGGACGTTCTGTGTGAATTTCGGTAGTTTTATTTGTAAAAGTAGAAGAGTCGATTTACCTTTAGACTAACGACAACAAAAAATTGTAATAATTATTCTAAAAGTTACATGTGCTGTCAAAATTTGCTAACGGTTACAAGACAATTTTTTTAGGTCTTCAACAGTGTAAATGAATCATTTCAGACCATCATAAGTGTAAGATAACTCAATTTCATGCAAAAACTCTTTATTTACCATTCTTGCAGAAGGAGGTAAAAAAGAAATTGGTAAATGAATGGGGTCAACGCGTACCAGAGACTTGAATGAATCCGAATGTGCCAGTAAAAATGTTTTTAAAGAACATGCATCTAATGAGCAAAAATTAAGTCGTAAGAAGAATCCCTTACCAGATGAAGAGGTTGCAAAGACTTTGGAAACACTCTGAACAATTCACAATTTGGTGACACTGTCGTGGAGAAAAACGATTTGCCTCAAATTGAACCATCTTTGAACATCTTGTTGACGCTTTTTAAGGATTTCGAGGATTTAACTGTCTCTTCACAACGAGTGACGTTTCGGCAGACATTTGGTACAGAGAATCTGCAGAGGGTTTGAATCAATCATTCAAGCTTGTTGAAGGGATGAACTTCTGGTGGGTACGGGTAGGCTCAAAATTTCAACTTTAAACCGAACGAAATCGATTTTGGTACATGGTTCATTCCAGTGACGTCAGTCCATAATCACACAAGAAGTGTTCCCATAATTTTGTGTAGTTGTATATTTATCAGAGTGTAAAATTATTATTTGGTAATTATTATCAACAATATTAATTATTATTCATCATCCAGCTATACAGAAGGATCAAAATTAAATATTTCCATTTAAATTCAATGAGTTTTGACTTTCCCTGGTTTAGTGAAACATCTACCCTAATGAAAACAATAACGTAGGTATCAATTTATGTACATATTTGTATGCAGTTTGTTCCAGTATTTTGATTCCTCCAACATAAAACGGTAATAATATACCTAATTCTCTGTAATCACGCTTATTCGCGTGTACATTATTTTAACGCAATTGTTTAGCATACACTGTGAATAATAATTAGTAATTACGTAGGTATGTATTTAAATCAACAAATGAGTCATGTATTTCAGTTCAGTAGATATTACAAAATTACCTAAATACAGGCTGATTAATTAAAATAGGACGATAAATCTAGCATAATGGAGGATGTGGAGAGAAAGCAGACCATGCCCGTGGATATTGGGATGCTGGATGGGCAAATGGCCGATCCGAAAAACCAAATGCACAATCATTTCGTCGTAATCTATCAATTTTCTCGCCTTTACCATACACACCTGGAACAGGTCACTTCTATATTAGCTCTAATCCAAAATAATGACTGTGGAGGTCTTTGCTCCGAAATACTCCAAGGTCTTTGACTAATAAATGTGGCAGGTTTCACTCATCAATTCCACGCCCTTCCATCCAAACTGTACTCCTGAACATGAAACTTTGTTTTCACCTATGCGTTTCTGTCGTAATGGTCTCTCTGCTACGAGTGTTGATCTAATCAATGCTGGTGTAGGATGACATTTTTTGTTTCATTAAAGCACTATTTCAAATCAAAGTCAAAATCACAGCAGTGCATCGATGCATCCTCGCCGAGCTTAACAGCTTGAGTGTTTCAATATCAAAAAACTTTGCTGCCAAGTTTCAATTCAACCAACTTCTAATGTGCTCCCATTGAATGGGAAATATTTCAGGAATGGTTTTTCTCGTTACTAGCTGTCTATATGTAGACACTTTTTCTACAATTTCAGATAAAGTAAAATCAAAATCAGAAAAAATAAAGCCAATATACATGCAGGGTGTCCCCTTTTTCAGAACTCACTGTGGGTATTTCGTAAACTCGGAGAGATACAAGGTCGGTCAAATTAGGGGAAAGATGTGCTATTTTTTGGCCATCTCAAATCCGTGAATACATATTATGAGATCTCAATGTGATCGTTCCTGAAATTTCCTGAAAAACACCTGTCTCAAACGTCATTTTTCATCACTGACAGGAAAGAATATATTCGATCCATTTTTGCTACTATAATTAAACTCGTCTTTGCACCAATTATTATTCCTAACATCCGACCTGGGGTGCCATTCTTGAGTTCGTGAGAATCGAACGATCACTATCGTTCACATCTAAAGTCCAAACTTGACATGGAGATGTTTGAACAGCTGGATGTCATATTTTTGGCACATTTAATAAGCTGACTTAATAATAAATTGTGTTAATTTTTAGACGGTTGTATTCTCGTGAAAAAACTGGCGTTTTAAAGTTAATTTGATTGCCGGTAATGCAGGTATCCTGCTTGATCGGTTTTCATGTGCACTTTCACGTGGGAATCGACTCCAACGAACTCGAGAATAGCCCCCCTGACCTGAACATCACCATGTGAGTCATACTTCAATTCTGCGAACTTCTTACTTCAGAAATATTCTCATTTGGTAGCAGCCTGTCATAAACGTCACTTCTTTCAATCACGACGACAACTCACAAAACGAAAAAGTCTGTTTGGGCAACAGCGCATAATTTCTCTACATAATTAGCGAGTCATATCGAGGCTGCTAATTGTAAATTTTAATAGAAACAAATTAAATATAGTAGGATTAACTTTAAAAAGTCAGATGTGACGTCTCACTAACCGTCCGAATTAATATTTTTAATTTCACCAGAAAATGTCAAACAGTTAATTGTCAAGTTGTGAACGAGCGTAATTATTGAAGGAATCATTCAAAAAATGAATTGAACCGCTTACGTCAGTTTGAGAGCCACTGACAACTACATAAAATTTATTCACGTAATGACATTCTATCCTCTGTTTTGTGCATTTAATTCTCATTCAAAACCAATGTTGACGTATACTTATTTATGCGGGATGGAGTATTTAGACAAACTAGACGGTTACTATAAAAACACGTACATGAAACAAAATAAATCGAACTATCAAAAGGATGTGTATTCTTAATCGATACGTATGACTTTTTAGACTTTATTGGACTATACATGATTCATTTTTTGTAAATATGTATGTAAATGTACCCATTTTACCTCTTAAACCTTCGACCTGTAAATAAACAATTAACAGTCGAAGTTGTTTAGATTGCCTGTGACTAATTATGCTCCAAGTTGAACATGCATTATCTAACAGATTCTTCAGGTCCCTTTGAACATGTTATTCCAAGGCCAACTCTATTACCACTACAACCCACAATTCGGGATAATAACCAACGACACCCTGAACGTGGGATTCGACTTGTACACTTGCATGTACTTCGGCGAGAGTGTGAATTTCTCGCAAGAAATGATGGTTAACATTGAAAGTAGGTACTTCTTCTACTTTTTGCTTCTCGTATTAATATTTATTTGTGGTTCCCAACCATTATTTATTTTCTTGTTATAATTATTTTTTTATTTAGCGGTAGCAGCGGTTATTATTTGTACCATCAAACGAACAATATAGAAGAAGAACTTGTACCCAATGTGTTTTAATTACGAACGATTAAGATGGTGATTTTGTAGTTTATGTATCTTCCAATACGCGTAACTAGTCTAATTTTATTTAATTTTTGCCTAGTAACTTTTCTAAAAAGGCAAGTAGCACTGACTTTCTATTCTGTTTCCGCCTAATTATACAACATAACATATAATGACGTCTTTGCCCAGTTCTGCAAGTTCTGGTCAAAGTTCTGCTTGATTCAAACAACGGCCTAACCGGACAAGTCAATGATTCAAAATGAGTCGGAAAGCTTTCGTTTCAAGTCAATAAAAAGTTCCCTACAACAGAAAAACAGAAATCTTATAAAGATTCTAATTCAAGATTTAAAATAGACATGCGCATGAGAAGATAAATAAACAACAAAATCGCCAAAAAATGGTGGGAATCACTCTTAAAACGAGAAAAACCAAACGAAGAAGTATCTCATTTCAGCGTCTATAATATAGGTAGCATTAGAGAATTTGAAAAAGTTTGGTTTTTCTCCCTTATTTATAATTTATTTTTAACATTTACAGAATGAAGAGAAAGTATACGATCCGAAATTTGGATACACCTTTAATGTAACCGATGCTACTCAAATTGTAGACCACGTTTGTACTTTTAATGACGTGGTAACAATTATTTTTGTTTTATCGCTCAATTGTAAGTCGAGAGTTACCACGGTTACGGTAGTCTTCAACTTCTGCTTTTGATGTTTTCTACTGGTTATGAGTTCTTTGCTTCTCATTTTCTGTGTAAATGCTCCTGAATTGTCTCCTTTTTTAACATCTAATTGGAGGAGATCTAAAAGCGTTTTACGCCTCAATGTATTAAATCAATGTATTAATGCAATAAATTTTATAAATATCTACAAGACTCTTCAGGATCATCCTCTGTTTTAACGCTAGATATTCATTTAATATTTCAGGTGGTGTTTGTTATTTATTTTAAATCATTTCAAGAAGTTTTTCGTGATTTTTATCTAATTCAAGTTATTTTTATCTAACTCCAAGTTTGTTTAGGGCTCCCTTAATGGAACCTTTCTAATTTGAGTGCCGTGAATCTTGCAGAATTTAAAAAATTAGCGATGGTTACAGTCCCCTTACAAGAGAAAGTCCACTAAACAGAGCCCTAAAATATAGTTCCGTTAATAGAATCAATCGAAATTGAAATCGAGTCCCGTACTCAAATCACAATTTAGAAAGCCCTTAAGGTTTTTTAGAGTACCCTTAATGGAACCTTTCTAATTTGAGTTCCGCGACTCTTTCAGGATTAAAAAAATAGGCGATGTTTACACTCCCCTTAGAAGAGAAAGTAAATTACACTTAAAAAAAGCCTTAAAATTGTAGTCCCATGAATAGAATCGATCGAAATTAGAGTCCCGTACTCAAATTACAAATGACAATTTAGAAAGCGCCTAATTTAATCAAATTTCAAAAAATACTCCCACAAATTTTTAAGAGAACTTTTCTGGTTGAATCACAATTTAGAAAGCCTCCAAGATTATTCCGTAGCGAAACCTTTCTAATTTGAGTTCCATAAACCTTACAGGATTTAAAAATAGGGCGATGTTTACAATCTCCTTACAAGAGATAGTAAATTCCACTTGAACAAAGCCTTAAAAATGAAGCCCAGTTAATAGAAACGATCGAGATTAGAGTCCCGTACTCAAAGAAAAATAATTTAGAAAGTCCTTAAGATTTTTTAGAGTCCCCCTAATGGAACCTTTCTAATTTGAGTTCCGCGACTCTTTCAGGGTTTAAAAAATAGGCGATGTTTACAGTCCCCTTAGAAAATAAAGTAAATTACACTTAAACAAAGCCTTAAAATTGTAGTCCCATGAATAGAATCGATCTAAATTAGAGTCCCGTACTCAAATTACAAATGACAATTTAGAAAGCGCCTAATTTAATAAAATTTCAAAAAATACTCCCATCAAATTTTTAAGAGAACTTTTCTGGTTGAATCACAATTTAGAAAGCCTCCAAGATTATTCCGTGGCGAAACCTTTCTAATTTGAGTTCCATAAATCTTACAGGATTTAAAAATAGGGCGATGTTTACAGTCTCCTTACAAGAGAAAGAAAATTCCACTTGAACAAAGCCTTAAAAATGAATCCCAATTAATAGAATCGATCTAAATTAGAGTCCTGTATACAAATCACAATTTAGAAAGCCATTAAGATTATTTAGAGTCCCTTCAATAAAACCTTTCTAATTTGGGTTGCGTAGATCTTACAGGATTTAAAAAAAAGGCCCCTTAAACAAGAAAGTAAATTCGACTAAACAAAGCCTTAAAAATGGAATCCGGTGAAAATAATCGGTCGAAACTAAGATTTAAAACCGAGGCGATGTTTACAGCCTCTTTAAAAGATAAAGCAATGTCCATTTAAACAAAGACTTAAAAATGGAGCCTAGTTGATATAATCGATCTAAATTAGAATCCCATACTCAAATAACAATACTGTTATGGTATTCCTTACCCCCCTTATCTCAATTTATTATTATGAATTCTATTTAAAAAAAATTAATACCATAAACAACAAAATTTTTAATAAAGTTATTCTCTGAGGACACTCTCTTTCTCAGGTGGGTTCAGATAAATTTTTCAATATATTTTCTAAGTTTGAATCAAAATAAAATATAAAAAAATTAATTTGAAATTATTATTATTATTATTTATAACTTGTAACTTACAAAATTTTAAATAAAGGAAAATCTAACCTACCTCGAGCTCTCTGAATTTGAAAATTTCTTATACTGTAAAAATTTTAATTAAATACAATTCCAAATCTTACAATTTCCTTCTTCTTTATAAACCTTTCTCTAGTCCTCTGCTTCTCTTCTTTTTTAACTCTTTCTCTTACCGCACTTTTCAAAAATTCTCAAACTGCTCTCCGACACCGTCTCTTATTATCCCTTGTCCTTTCCAAATAAAGCTTCTATCTTGTTCTCGTAGTCTTTCTCTTTTTCTTACTGCTTCTCTTCTATTTACTAATCAATCTTTGCTTTGCGTTATTTATCTTCTTTCTGCTTTCAAATTCTGCTCTTTCTCTAGTCCCTCTGCTTCTCTTCCATTTACTAATAAATATTTGCTTTCTGTTACTTTATCTTCTTTCTGCTTTCAAATTCTACTGTATTTCCTTTTGAAAAAACTCTCTTCTTTTATCATTTATTCCTCTCTTAATTTCTCCTTTCTCTAGTCCCTCTGCTTCTCTTTAATTCTTCTAAATCATTATATTACATTTTTTAACATTATTTCTCACTGACGTTCTTTCAAATTTTTCCCTTCTCCCTATTCTTTCTCGTTGCTATCAACATTCTCCTCCTTCACTTTTTTTTTACTCCTCATTTTTTTCAAACAATCCAAATTTTATTTCTTATTGACATTTATAATAATTTTTATCTATTACAAGTCATAAACTTCATTGTCACAATAATAAATCTAATTTAAACTCGAAATCTCTACCTTCCTACACCTGAATCCAATTTTCTATAACAATACTTACAATTTAGAAAGGCCTCAAGATTAATCAGCTCCCTAAAAGAGCCCCCTAATGGAAGCTTTCTAATTTGAGTTCCATAAGTCTTAGAGTATTTAAAAATAGAGCGATGTATACAGTCGCCTTTACGTAGAAAGTGGATTCCACTTGAAGAAAGCTTTAAAAATGAAGGCCTGTGAATAGAACAATCGAAATAGTTCTATACTCAAATCCCGAGTACGGGAAAGAGTCCCGTACTCAAATCACAATTTAGAGAGCCCGTAAAAATTTTTAGAGTCCCCTAATAAAACCTTCCCAATTTGAGTTCCGTAAAACTTTCAGGATTTTTTTTTAATGAGACGTTTGCAGTCTCCTTAAAAGAGAAAGTAAATTCCACTAAAGAAAGCCTTAAAATGGACTCCCTTCAATAGAATTGATCGAAATTAGACTCCCGTACTCAAATCACAATTTAGAAAGCCTTTAATAATAAATACATTACCCTGAAAAAGGTAGCGAGAAACCTCCTAGTGACGGCGTTTTAAATAAATGCGGATGTGATAAAAGATATACCAGGAAAGTGTGTACTTACGATGTATATTATTGTACCGGGTGTCCCAACACTAGTGTCCACCCCCTAAATAGAGCTTAATTTTAAAGATAAAAAATTGAAACTTTGAGGATTTGTGTACTTGATATAGGACCACGGAATGGCATTAATCAGTTTCATTAAAAAAAAAATTAGTTCGGGCGCCAGCGATAAAAGACTGTAATATGGTGGTAAATTGACGAAAAAAAAAATCGATTTTTTTTTATACATACGTAGAAATCGATTAATAAAATCAACATCGCTTGAAAGAAATGTGAAAAAACTAATTACAAGGCTTTAATTAAATAAAATATAATTATTATATAGCAATGACAGCAGGTAGACAATATAATCTGAACAATATAATCAATATAATCTGAAAACGGAAGGTGCAGCAGAACACGGAAATAAGGCCCAAATAAATAGAAGGACGGCTCTTGCTGGGCTAGCCGGCACACTGAACCTGCACTGGACAGTGTCGTAGTATGGACTCATGAAAAGGTGATTATTAAAAAGATATTAAAAATGTTTTTTAATGAAACTAATTATGCCATTCCGTGGTCCTATATCAAGTACACAAATCCTCAAAGTTTCAATTTTTTATCTTTAAAATTAAGCTCGATTTAGGGGGTGGACACTAGTGTTGAGACACCCGGTACATCCGACAAAAAGTAACGTTTCTTGAAATGGTTTAAAAAAAACTTATGTCTTAATACAAAGTAGAATCGGAATGAGAAGAACACATACGTCATGGTACGCAGACTTCCAATATATTTAATTTTACTGCACAGATGACTCATAATATTATGTCTTCTCAGCCTTTTTCTACTTAACTCACATCAGAATTGTAGCCCATCAGTGATTTAGTCGCTTCACTCCGATTCAACACTAATTCGTATTTAGTTCTTTCTTTTTTTCCTTCAGTTCATCTATTATTATTTTTAACACTGTTATTATTGTTTCATCATAGAGTGTATTTTGGTCTAACAAAAACGCAACAACGTGTCTTGTTTTCTTCGCACTGTTCTTGCTTTTGTAGTTTACTTCTTCCTTGTACTGTTTTCGAGATTTATATTGACCGTTATAACACATTTTAGATCACCGAGATAGCCTAGCGGCCCCTTTTTTGGAAGAAATGAGTGGTTCTCATACCGTGGTTGGAGAAAAACTGGTCCTTCGGTGCACTCTTAGGGATGAAGGCGAAGTTGAATTTAAATGGAAAGCTCCTTTTTCTCCCGAGATTTTATCACCAGATAAAAATTACGTAAGTTATTTTATTTTGTTACCAATAATGAGACATTTAAATTTTTTTTAAATGAAGGTGAGACTTAAATGACATCACCTCATCACTGTCAACTTAACGCAGTAGGTCGCAATTATTGTCGCATTGTCCTTGCGTGCAATTTCATTGCATCGTGCAGATGCATCCTAAACATTATTAATTCTCCATTGCCATGGAAGCTTTCAGATAAATGATTTCATATCGAAACAAGTGGACAACTGTTACTGGTGGCAATATCTAATGATTATTTTATCAAATATCTTCAATTAATAAATTCCATTACATAAATATTTGTTGACGTCGTTTAGATAGTCTGATGAAAATCAATATCCAGCTTCAAACTGTTTGCTCTTCGTATACAATTCAAAGATTGTATGTTCTTTTCTGTTATAATAATATTGGTTAATTTGCTCTGAAATACTAACTTTACAATAATAGGGCCCACAATACTCAAGAGCTTCATTCTTCAAGAGAGCTTCACCTCTTAAACATTATGTAATAAAAAAAAAACCTTCTTGCGCATCAATCGCAGAAACAGTGTATTTTTATGCGATTCAACTATGAAAATTTTTGCCGCCTTTTAAATTGGCTTTCTGAATTTTTCAATAGTCAGGTCGAATTTGCGTAGTGGTTTACTGTGAAAATTTCATTTCATTTCGTTTGAAAGCGTGCCATAAAATAGATTTTTACATAATAAACCAAAAAAAAATTGGCAAAATTTAACAATTTCGTCTCTTGTCCTATATACCCGCCACTGACTAACTTTAAAAAGTTACAGGCGAGTTCTGAAAACCGAACATTTGAAATTTTAGAGAAATAAACATCATGTAAGAAAATTCGAATAACTCCGCCATTTCTCTTATTTCCTTCTTTAAATTTTGGAGAGTTACAAGCTATTAGTGTAGTTGTCTACTCCGAAAATTTCAGGTAAATTCCCTCAAAAATGTGCTCATAATCAATTAAAAAAATTTAGCCATTTTTACCATTTTCTTACCCACGCCACTAGCTTACTAATGAAAATAATAAAAATTTTATTGCATTAATTCAAATTTCAAATCATTTTAATCCAATCTTGTTAATACAGGTTTGTAGGAGTTTTTATTTTCTGCAATTGGGGTTGGCAGGAGCAGTCATATCTGCATGGGTGGTCCTGCCCGAGCCGAGCGCGATGAAAACGGTGCGCTGGTCTGGTGCTGGTGCTGGTTTTAAATCAAGCAGTCCCGGGTCTGAATATTACATTCAATCGTTAAGTTATTAAACAAGCCTTTAATTATTGTCATCCTCATTATTTTGTTGTGAAAAGTTTTCTTTCTATATTGCTTATACAGGGACTAAAAAATAGCCCTTTTCCCTAAAATTCAAAAAGCCGCCATTTTGAAACGGCTCGATCGATTTTGCTCAAAAAATGCAATACCAGACCACTACTTGTGGATAATATCTTCCTCCCATAAAAATTTCAGCCTCCTAGATTGAAAACTGCTACCAGAAAACCGTGCCACAGGACCGGATGTTTCGAAATTTTAAAGGACACCCTGTAGAAGTAACGCGACTTTTGAAAAATTTTTCAACGAAAATTTAACGTCATCCCAAAGTTTCACAAGAGTAAAAAATTTCTTCCACTAATCTTGAAAGATGAAGCTACTAGAGCGTTTTTAAAATTTTAGAGAAATTTACATCATGTAAAATAAATTTAAATATCTCCGCCATTTTTTTTATTTGATCCTTGAAATTTTTGAAGATTAAAGAGTATTAGTATAGTTGTCTACTGTAAAAATTTTAGTTCAATTCCTTCAAAAATGTGCTCAAAAACTGTTATAGAAATTAAGCCATTTTCACTCTTTTCCTACCCACGCCACTGGCTTATTAATGGAAAAAATTGAATTTTTTTTACATTAACTCAAATTTCAATTAATTTTCTTTCAATCCTGTTAACTTGATGTGAAAGTTTTTTTGCCATCTTGCTCATACAGGGATTCAAAAAATAGTAAATTTTCCGAAAATTCAAATGGTCACCATTTTGAAACGGCTTGGCCGATTTTGCTCAAGTGCAATACCAGACCACTCCTTGTAGACATCTTACTCTCACAAAAATTTCAGCCCCCTAGATTGAAAACTGCGGCCAGAAACCGTGCCTCAAATTCCGGATTTGGGGAACTTTGAAAGAACACCCTGTAGAAGTAACGTGACTTTTGGAATTTTTTTCAACGAAAATCTAAAGTTATTCCCAAGCTTTACAAGAATCCAAAATTTCGTTCACTAATCTTGAAAGATAAAGCTACAGGAGCGTTTTTAAAATCGAAAAATCGAAAAACCACTTTTTCGTGATCTGGGGGTCATGATCGGTGGACATTTGATGAGTTTGGGTGATTTTCGAAAAGTGATGTCGTCCTCAATAGTGTATTTTTTTGTTAAAAAATACACTAAAAAACAAATAAAATCGCAATACAAAAAAAAAATCAAGTTTTGCACTATACATATTTGAAAACATTCCATAGTTTCACACTGTAGAAAAACTACCCCTTATTTCCACTGTCTCGAGAGTACCCACTAGACTAGTAATTTCCTTTCTTCACTTGGGCTAGTACGAGACAAGCGAGTGTTCAGAGGTCAATAAATGGGAGTATACCTCTTTCTAGTTTATAGTTATACCTAGTTCATTTTAGTACCCACCTCTTACTTCTTTCTATTAGTGTATTTTTTAACAAAAAATACACTATTGAGGACGACATCACTTTCCAAAAATCACCCAAACTCATCAAATGTCCACCGATAATGACCCCCAGATTACGAAAAAGTGGTTTTCCAAAATTCACCTGCCCACGATATATATATATATATATTTATATATATATATATTTATATATATATTTATTTATTTCTCCAAAATCACGATTTTTCGATTTTCAAAACGCTTCTGTAGCTTTATCTTTCAAGATTAGTGAACGAAATTTTGGATTCTTGTAAAGCTTTGGAATGACTTTAGATTTTCGTTGAAAAAATTTCCAAAAGTCACGTTACTTCTACAGGGTGTCCTTTCAAAATTCCATACATCCGGACTTTGAGGCACGGTTTCTGGCCACAGTTTTCAATTTAGGGGGCTGAAATTTTTGTGAGAGTAAGATGTCCACAAGGAGTGGTCTGGTATTGCACTTGAGCAAAATCCGCCGAGCCGTTTCAAAATGGCGGCTATTTTAATTTTTTGGAAAATTGACTATTTTTGAATCCCTGTATGAGCAAGATGGCAAAAAAACTTTGAAATAAAATTAACAGGATTTGAAGAAAATTATTGGAAATTTGAGTTAATTCAATAAAATTAGCATATTTTCCATTAATAAGCCAGTGTCGTGGGTAGGAAAAAGGGTGAAAATGTGTCAATTCTATAACCGTTTATGAGTCCATTTTTGAAGAAGTTGAACCGAAATTTTCCTTTTTTTTTTGCTTTAACATATAATTTGATGTCTTAGCTTCAATTCGCCTCGATTAATGTAGCACTTTAAACGAAAAACAAAAAAGTTTTTCGCTTGTGCAAAATTAGCTTACACTTATATAAAATTATTAAATCAATGAAAGGGTTCGCAATTTCTTTTTTATTTTTTTCCACATTCAATTATGAATGGTTCTGAAAATTAGAAGAGCAAACGCAACAACAATTAAATCACCTACATGCAGGTGAAAAAAGTATTCAAATTGGTTTTTTAATAACAAAGATACGACCAGTTTAAAAAATAAAATTTGTAGGTGTGTAATAGGTACCTGACGTACTACATATACCTATCTACGCGATCAACACTACAAACTCGAAACCCACTGTTGTTCAGTTCATTACACCGATGTTTAGTAAACTGTTGGTGTGGGTTCGAAACCACGAGATGGTATAATTCTTTTTTTTTTGGTAGGTAGGTGGAGTTTTCCCAAAAAAAATCAGATTATTTTTTCATTATATTCATTATAAAAAAAAAAATAGGAAGAAAATATTTATTATTGAATCGCATAAAAATACACTATTTCTGCGATTGATGCGCAAGAAGGTTTTTGAAATCGGAATCGGTCGGGTTCGATCGGAAAACTTTGGAAACGAATAAAACCACAAACCCGGTACGTCCACGATCAACCGTTCTTGAGTTTCCAAGTTTTGAACCGGAAAAAATCGAATAATGGACCTTTTCGGCCGCCGACTAAAATTTACGGCACATATTCCGTCCCCTCCCCCTCCTCCTATATAGCTTCTATATTTGTATAGAAATCATAAATTTATAAAATTTATTAAAATTTTCAGTCGAGAGTGAGTTTAAAAGTTCTCTCTTATCAGCCTAAAGAGAAAATAATGCAGTTGGTTATCGATCCAGCTACCTTATCAGATTCTGGAGATTACACCTGCATAACCGCTGATTATCAAGATCACGTCACTAATGATACTGTATCAGTGAAAGTTTTGGGTGAGGCTTTCTCCATTTTAAATTTTCTAATATTTATTAATTTTTTTTTTTGCTGCATTGTAGATGTAGATGAGCGGGTTCCTATTAGTCTTTCTGAGATAGAAGGAGTGTATTCGATCACCGCTAAAGCTGGAACTGATAATGTTCGTTGGAGTATTGACGTTGAAGGACATCCTTCTCCGCAGTTGATGTGGTAAGTAGTCTCTTTATTTATGTTTCATTGTTCTTAAATTTGTTTTGTTTTTTTTTCTTATTTCTGACCTATTTTGTTTATCCATTATCATTTATTTAAAATTTATTCATATTAAATGACATCTTCTTTTTCGTCTATTTTTCAAAACATATTTAACGATCTTGAACATTTTTCTGATTCTTTGTTGTAAAGAAAACTCACTCAATTCTGTTTTGTCTTATTTTATTTTATTTTCGTTATCTTCATGTCCGCTTCGTTCATTTTACTGTTACTTATCTGAGTTTCCAAATTTATAGAACTACCTTCATTCTTCTTTAGGTCTTGGCTATTGTTCATATTTTTGGTGTTCTAAGTTTTTGTAATTTCTTCATTTTTTATTCTCTTCTTCATTTTCGGCTGCAGTTTTTTTACTTCAGTACTGCCATTTGCTTCTTCAATTGCACTTCTATAATACTCTCTGCGTATTATCTCAGTGAACAATCCCTTTGCTTCTTCGATCGCAGTGTTCCATTACTTAGTTTATTTTTTCCTCTGCTTTCAATAACTGAACATTTATTTACGCACTTCTCTTCTTTCTTCAGGTCTTCACAATTCTTTTTTATTTTTATACCTAATAACTGGTTGATAGTCATTTTTTACATTTTTCTTCTTTGTTTCATTAAGAACTTCAAACTACTTGCATTAAGAAGTCTATTCCGGATTTTTCTTCTTTTCTGAAATTGTCGACATCTTCACTTCTTTTTTCCTCATTTGAGGTTTTTCGCTTCAAATTTTATAGATCTTCATTCTTCCTCTATTCATCGCTTCGATCCTTAATATTTTTATACATTTTTTTGTTTATTATTTTTTTTATTTTTTATTTTTTATGCCTAAATAAGTTATTCATGTCTATCTGCTTTTTCCAATACTGATTTTCATTTTTTATTATTTTTCATCCTTATTCTGGTATTTGATTATTTTTAAGTCATCTTCTCAAGTCTTTCCTTGTCGGCGTTCTCATTTTTAAAATTATTATTAGAATTTCTTTTTATTGTGTTCACTCTCCCTCTGATGTTACTATGTGTTATTTCTAATCTTCTCATTCTATTAATTAATTCTTCCCTTCTTTGTGCTTCAGGAGGTATTACTTTTTCGTATTATTCTACTTCTTCACTTATATCTTCATTGTTTGCTCAATTCTTCTTCAACTTCATCTGCTATTTAGCATGACATTGCTAAAATAATTTTTTTATCTTCATCATCTTCAATCTTCAAAGTGTCTTTTTGCCTTCTTTTACTTCATTATTTTTCACTAGTAGCTGCTCATTCTTAACGATCCTTGCATTTTATTATTAACAGTATGATAAAACTATGGAAATCAATAATAATACAAATATTATAATCCACTATGAAGATATCAGAGCGTCTTTGCCATATTGATGGTTGCTAAAATTTGTAAAAAAAAATCAAATTTAAAAATTAATTTGACGAAAGAGTCAACTTTATAAAGCCCTTTTTCTGTTACAAAACGTTAAAAAAAAAGGTTAAAACCTGCTAAATTAACAAAAAAAAAAGTTATTCTCAATAGCTCTGCTCGTATCTTGATTAATTTTAAACCATGAATTTCTTTTTAAAAAACTCCGGAGCTTGGAGCTTATATGCCATTTTGACTCGCCCTGTATCTCTTGTATTCATTTAGGTACTCTATAATCTTCAGGTCATAATAATTATTAATAAATTCTTATATGCTTTATAATAATTATTCTTTTATAATTTTAAATTGAATTTTTTTATTTTAAACAGGCTGGATAATCATAACGAATCCATACCGCTAGAAAAAAACGATAAATACTTCGCAAACTACACCCAAAAAAATGCTCTTCTAGTAATCAGAGATCTCAGCATATCAGATTTTGGGTATTACACTCTAGAAGCGAAGAATAAATTCGAAAAAAAATATCTGAGTGTCTTATTAAACGTTACAGGTCAGTATTTACACCCCATTGTGAGGAAATATTTCTACTCTAAACTTTACAGACAAGCCTTCGCTTAGGATTGATCTGGAGCCTTTCCATCCTGTTAACCAACCAAGTGTGGTAAAATGTATTGTTGCTGCCTATCCCGAACCGAATATATTCTGGGCTTTCAGGCCATGTCTGGATAGTTCTTGTGAAATCATATCCGTACCTGCAATGAAGACAGTCCCGAATGGTCTTACATTTACTTCTTATGCGCAAATTAAAGCGTCAAAATCAGGATTTGTTTCCTGTTACGCTAATAATTCTATTGGGCAAGATATGGCAACAGCTGGATTTTATGTCACAGGTTATTATTTTACATCCATTTTTATTTTTGTTATACCTAACATTACTAAATGTATGTTTCTTATAGACATCGATAATGGTTTCGGGGTGTATGAAAACGAAGGGAACTCGATTTTTGGTATCTCAGACAGAGACTACATTGTAGCAAGTGGAGATAAAATGACATTCACCTGCGGAGCTTCCTGGTCCAATTATACGGGAGATTTGAAGTGGTTTTATAATTCCAGACCAATCGAAAGCGGCGAAGGTAATTTTAATATGTTTTTCTAAGTCAGACTTTCCCGATTAAAAATAAAAAATAGTTCGTTAATAATTTTTAATGTTCTGTTTCAGGGTATGTAATCTCAATAAGTAACACCTCGTTAAGTAAAAAGGTCTCGTTCACCGTAGACAGTGCAACGTTTAAAAATGGAGGAAAATACAGTTGCCTTGCCCATACAAACAATCAGGAGCCACAGTTTGAGAACATAACTATCATGGTTAAAAGTATGAATAAACATCCATATCTTCAGAATAATTATCCTATTAAACTATTTTTTTCTCAGATCCATTCGCTCCGAATATTTCACAATCGAACATGGATAAAGATGCTGAAATAAATTTCCCTGAAAGGTGGGAATTCTTCTGCAGAGTGAACGGCCTTCCCAGGCCAAAGATTACATGGCTTAAGGTAATATTTTTATTGACTTTTATGTAATCGATATTTAAAAATAAACAACAAAAAAACGTGTAATTCCAATAAGTGAACCGCATCATTATGCAATCATAAAATAAATTATAAATGTAACAACACTTTCTCTCTACAATAATTTTGTCGAGCTAAAAAATGACAAGGCTTACAAAATAGAGGTTATCTTAATTTATTACTCACAATAACTAACTATGGTTTATTATGCTTTGAAATCTGGACTCTGATTGGATTAAATTTCTTTTAACCACAAAAAATCTGGTAAGTACCAGAAATCAAAATATGATCAACGAAAAGTTAGGTGTAAAGAAAAGTTATTGAAAACCTTTTTTATTCACTCGTGTAGGCTCGAAATTTCGTTTAAAAAAATCTCCAGAACTGGACGTAATTTTGTGCGAGCGCAGCATACTGAAATACGAACCGAAAAACAATCCAATTGAGCCGTAGTGTTCTTAATTTTCTCACAAAACGGAGCCAAAAATTTTCAAACCCAAAAAATAGCAGTTTACTCAAATTGGAACGGTTACATATCGAGAACATAGACCTGAAAAAATCGTTTTCAGTTTCGGAATCGTCATTGTCCAACGCATATCCGAAATTTTTAAAGCTCCTCCCAAGAATAATATTCGTCAAAATTTGTTTTTTTTTAAACCCAGTGGTCGATTTTGGACACAAGCAATAATCTCATAATCGGATAATTGTCTGTAAAATAATGACGACGCTGGGAGATGGAAAAATAACGCCAATGGGGCTCAAGTTAATCAACGTGTCAAAAAACATTTTGTCAAAATGAACACTAGAAACCTTTGCTAACAAAATGACTACTCTCCTGCTGTATCTCGAAGACAAGTGCAAAAATTTCTAAAAAAAATTTTCAACTTGTTTTCGTGTGTTCGAACTTTTCATGAAAAAATGGATATCTTCAAAATTGCAAATTTTGAAAACCATTCCCAAGAAGTTAATTTTCGTCAAAATTCGTTTTTCGCTACCTATTGGTCGATTTTACAACAATAATCTCATAATGAGAGCATCTTCTGTTAAATAATGAAGATGGAAAAATAAGGCCAAGAGGCCTCAATTCGATGACCGTGTAAAAAAATCGTTTAAAAAAAATGAACACCAAAACCTTTACTCACAAAATGACTACCTACTCTTCTGTATCTCGTTGACGAGGACACCTACAGAAGAACCGATTACAGTGTTGTACTTCTCTTAATTTATATCGCCTGGCAAGATATTTTCATCGAAAACACAGAAAAAAAAATTTCACTCCTAATCAAAAATTTTCATGAAAAAATCGATTTTTTCAGAATAAGACGTAATTTTGTGTGACTCACAAAACGTAATTTTCGTTTATGATATCCTGAAATTTCGTTTTATGGAATGCACAACTTTGATATGACTTTTCGGCTCTCGTAGACATTTTTTTCAGTAAATCGCTGTGTTAAATTGTGTCGTTTCAACCTGGTAGTTTTGGTTTTAGGGATTATCCCATTTCATCATGACATAAAGTATCTAATTTGTATGATATAAAGAAAAAATCATTTTCTGTTATTAGTTCAAATTACTTCAACAAGGATCTTTATAATTTTTCAGAACAAAAAGCCTTTCATGCCGATGGAAGAGAGGATTTTCCTGAGAGACGAAAATCGAAGATTAATTTTCAATAAAACTTCGCTGGATGATGAAGGCGAATATACTTGCCTAGCTACCAACAGAGTGGGAAAAGTCAGCAGAAGTGCTTCAATTAATTTCAAAAGTAAGTTGTTCTTACTTGAGTCATACCTTTCATACTAGCTTGTTCTTTTAAAATAACTACTTTTCTCATATATTTAACAAAATTGCTACCTTTGTTAAGTTCTGTCCAGAATACGCTTTTTAAATCTTCTTATAATTTTTTATTCTAGATAAACCAAAATTGGAGCCCTATGTCTATTACATTATTGGATTCTGCATCATAGCAGTGATATTTTCATTTATTTATATTATTATTAAAGCAAGAAAAGAGAGGGTGAGTAATTTCCTTATAACTAACTTTTAAGAGCGATTTTTTGGAAAAATTTTCATAAAGAGCCATTTGCCTATAATTAGCCCTCATAGAATAACCATAGCATTACAGAAAAATATCTATTTCTGTACCTATTTCGACTTAAAGCTCACTTTCCATGTTGGTAATAATTCATAATAATTTCATTTCTTTTTTGTAGAAACTAAAGAGAGTCCTTGATCAGGCGGGTCTCACAAATTTCGTCAATGGAAACGTCGAGCAGATCAATCCCGACCTGGGAATAGACGATCAAGCTGAGCTCTTACCATACCACGCCAAATGGGAGTTTCCTATGGAACAATTAAAATTAGGTAAATAAATATTTTATTAGTAATAATTTAAATAAAGTCTTGAAATATAATATTGTCCTGTTTTTTATTCGAATCCTGCAACAAAATCTAAGATAAATTAATAATACAATTCTTATTACTCACTGGAACTTCTGATCCAAACAAGATTGCAATAATTATTTTACAAGTAATTTATCATACCCTGAAGCTGTTAGTTATTTCGAGATTTTTTCCAAGAAATTACGTCACTAATTAGCATTGCTAATTTTACGTCAGCTACATCCAGTTGAGAGCAATAATGCAGGTCTAATAATTGTTTCATAATTGCAGGAAAGCAGCTTGGATCTGGAGCTTTTGGAGTCGTGATGAAAGCCATAGCGAAAGGGATTATTGAAGGGGAAGACGAAACAACTGTTGCTGTGAAAATGGTTAAGAGAAACGCTGATTATACGTACATAAAAGCGCTTGCGTCGGAGTTGAAAATTATGGTACATCTTGGACAGCACGTCAATGTGGTTAATCTACTAGGAGCTTGTACAAAAAATATTGCTAAAAGTAAGAGAGTTGTATAAAAAGCGATTGTGATTTGTTTCTAAATTTTTCCACCTCCTCCTTTTATCTCTTTCTATTGTTATGTCTCTACTTTCTTATGTTATACAGGCTGTCTCATTTTATAGTCCCACCCCGGATAACTTTTGTCAGTGACCTTGAATCAAAAATTGTTTGGTACAAAAATTGTACAACTTGGAGGGGGACATTCGATGGAACTAATACTTTTGACCTTGGGTACAAGGTTCAAAATCATTCAAGGTCAACTTTGTTTTTTTAAATAGAACTTTCTATTTTTGACATCGGCAATCGATTGCGCGTGAAAAAATATGAGACTTGTCTGAAACTTTTTTTCTGAAAACGCAAATTTAATCGACTTATGCAGCTGCCAAAATTAAAAATTTTTAAGCTTTGTGAATTTTTAACTCGAGAGTGGTAGCTTTCTAAGAAAATCCGCAAAAGACAACAGAGCTTGGATTTGCGCAAGGAACCGTCACGAATTTTCTTGAACACAGGCGCTGAGAACAGAGTTTTCGTTAATTTTGAGCTATTTGTACCGAATGAAAAATTAAACTTTTCTTGATGGAAAATTGTTAATTTTGAGCTGCTTGTACCAAAGGAATAATTAAACTTTTCTTGATGAAAAATTAACTTGTGGTTCTCTTCTAAACCTCACCATTCTCGACTTGAAAATTCAAAAATTTTAAAATTTTCAATTTTGAAGGCTAAATTAATTGAGAAAATTTGCGTTTTCAGAAAAAAAGTTTCAGAAAAAAAAGGTCAAAAGTATTAGTGCCATCGAATGTCCCCCTCCAAGCTGTACAACTTTTGTACCAAATAATTTTTGATTCAAGGTCACTGACAAAAGTTATCCGGGGTGGGACATTAAAATGGGACACCCTGTATATGTAACAACTTTTTCAAAAATGCTATTTTGGAATTTCTTCAAACATAGGTATATCAACAAAGTCACCATTTTTATAGTGTTTTATAATAAAAAAATTGTTGCTTAATCTTGTTAGAAGCACCATTTTTCATTCATCACCATTTTTTTAATAAATTTCAGGAGAACTTTACGTGATAGTGGAGTATTGCAGATTTGGTAACATTCAGAATTATCTCCTAAGACACAGAGATAATTTCATTAACCAAATTGACCAAAAAACCGGAGCCATAGACACTGCAATTGGGCAGGAGTTATTGGAACGGACTTACTCGATTGCAAGCAGTAGAAGGTAAGTGATTTCCTTATAAAATTTTGATTGCAATTTCAAATTCCAAAAAAAAACACCAATCTGAGATTTTTCCCTCATACCATCCCTCATTTTTGTATATTTTCTAAATCGAAGTTTATACATGTGGGCAGCAAATACGAGAATAAAATAGGTTCAAATATTGATCCTTGAGGAACATCACTGGACACAGCAGCACCTGGTTTAAAAAACACAACTTTCACCGTTATAATCAACAAACGCCCATGTAGGAGTACCATATTCCAAGTGCTTGATGCCAACTAACGATTAATCTAGGCTAGAATTAGAGAATTCTTTTTTCTATGTATTAAACTTCGAAAAACTACTTTTTAAATTGATATTTTATGCATATCAGCGTAAAAACAGTCGCTTTCGGTATTGATCCCTGAAGAACAAAAAAATAATCGGTCTCTATACTGAACCCTGCGGAACACCAACTCACTGATACTGATAATATTGAAGGAGTCGTAAAATTAATTAAATCCGAAACCTTTCTAAAATATATTTTTTAAAGTTAGTTATTTCTTTAATATTAACCATTTTCAGCAACCCTAATTCACCCTACAAGAAGTTCACCTCAAACCCATTCTCACAAAGTAACGGTAACTTCCTCCCGAATGAAATGGGAGACTATAGGGCCAACAGCCACTACAGCGCTGGTACAACCCAGACCGTTTCAACAGTTGTACCTAATTCCGCTGGTAAGACGATGAAAAGTCAAGTAAACTTTCGATCAAATTGTGCTATTTTCTAGGTGAAGATCAAGTTCTTAGTAACAATAGCGTGCAGCCTAATTGGAGGTCAAATTATAGGGGAGATTATAAAGGAAATGTTAGACCTATAGCCACGCAAGATTTGCTTTGTTGGGCATTCCAGGTATCCAGAGGAATGGAATATCTAGCATCAAGGAAGGTAATTATTAAGGAATTGGTTAATATGAAGCTCTACACGGAGATCTTCGTCCAGACAGGCTTCCCAAATTTATAAAACAATCCCCAATTTCTAATTTAATTTCAAGGGAATAATAGCAATTTTTTTCTCAAGGTCCTACATGGAGATTTGGCTGCTCGTAACATTCTCCTAGCAGATAATGACGTGGTCAAAATTTGCGACTTTGGGCTCGCCAAGAGTATGTACAAGGATGATAATTATAAGAAGAGAGGAGATGTAAGTTGTTGTTGCGATATATTCCTAGGCATGGAATTAATTGAAATTTTTAGTGTCCATTACCTGTCAAGTGGATGGCTGTTGAATCTATAAGAGATCGAGTTTTCTCAACACAATCTGACGTATGGTCTTATGGAGTTGTTCTTTGGGAATTGTTTTCTTTAGCTAGGACTCCATACCCTGGAATGGAAGCGAATGAGATTTTATACAATAAACTGGTTGATGGGTACAGGATGGAATCACCGACTTATGCAACAACTAAAGTGTAAGTGAATTCTATCATAGTAAAACAAACAATTTCTTCATTTTCCTTATAGGTATAAAATTATGCTTGATTGTTGGTCACCAAAACCTCAGGATAGACCTTCGTTTACGAAATTAACTGAAAGAATTGGCAATATGCTAGAAGACAGTGTTAGAAGGGTATGTCTTTAAAATCTGTCCACTAAAAAAACATCTCATGGTACTATTTTTCCCTTCCAGCATTACATCGACTTGAATGATCCCTACCTAAAAATGAACACCGAAAGAATAGAGTCCGGTGAAAGCGACTACCTAGCAATGGTAAGCCCTCCAGACTTCGAGAAGCTCTCAACCCCCCACGACTACATGAACGATCCCCCGATCCCTATGACGCCAGACGTGCCGACACCAGGCTACATGACCATGAACAGCAACATCTTCAGCCCCCGCCCCGAGAACAATAAAAGCTTCGATTTTAATTTCTCCAACAACAACCGGAAGCAGGTCGCCTTGGGAGGTTCCGGAAACGAGCTCCTTCCAATGCTCAACACTCAAGAGTCCGACTGCGAGACACCCTCTGCGTGTGACTCGCCCAACTTCGTTAGTAACAGTGTCTCGAATCCCAGTTACCAAGTACCTCCGGTTATAAAAGAGGAGGATGAGGAATTGAACGGTGAGAGTATAGTGAAGACTGCTGATAATTACGTTAATATGCCTCAGAATAGGAGCAATCTGAAGCTGGGGGATGGGATGAACGGTGGGGTGAGAATTGATCCTGAGAATAAGGGAAGTGCGCATTACGTTAATTGTAATACCAGAGTTTGGGAGAGTGCCATTTGAATATTATTAAAGAGATAAATTCATGCAATTATTATTATTACAACATTTTCCTGTTCGGGTTTGCTTTGTTAAAACGAGTGGGCCGATAAGTCTGAAATATGGAGGGGGGGGGGGTAATGTTGGCGAATCTCATCTTCTTGCCATAATGACGTCATAAGATGGCACCATGGCTTTCTATCATTCTTGAAAATCTGTAATGTTTTTAATTTATTATTTTTGTTGAATATCATTGAAAACACTGTAAATTTTTATATTTATTTTTTTAAGAGCTCTTCTTAGACGCATCCCTAGAACTGTAGTGTTTTATGGTCGTAGAACTATGTTGTGCTTACACCCTCTATGTACCCCTGTCCTGGTCGCGCATTGTGACGTCTGCTTGGGAGCACTGCTTGTATTTGTAAATAGCCAATTTTTTACTTATTTGGATTTTTTATATTCAAGATGCGACAAATCGTGAAGGAACAAGCGTCGAAATGACTGATCAAGTGCGCTTACTCCCAAGGTGACGTCATGTGTAATAATTTCAATTTTTGCGTTGCGCATTTGTCGTTAGTTTAATGTAGTTGGACCAGGTAACTCCAATTAAACGCGTTTTCAATTGGTAAGAGAAGGAGCCACGACGGTAGAGAAGAATTTTTCTTAGATTTTTATGAAAAAAATGGACATCGAATGAAAATGTTTCCAGTACACCCAATTGTAGAGAAGGGCCAAAAAATTAATATTTTTTGCTACTGCTAATGGTGTCAAAATTATTGTGATTATTAGCCATGTTACCGAATTTTAAGATGTATTTTATTTTAAGCTCAATTTTTAATGCTCTCTTTGCAACTCCCATTGGTCATAATGCATTATAATGATAAGAGTGTAAATTTCTAGAATCTAATTGTGCCATAATCGAAGATTTAAGTACCTAGATATTTAATGTTAATTTTTTATGTCTACACTTTATGTACAAAACGAAGTACTTAAGATGTGCAATGCTGTTATTTTATTTACAACAAACTGTACAAACTGTAAAATATTTTATAATTTTAGCTTAAATAATTTTTAAGTTACTACTCTCTATTCTAGTTACTTCTTGTTCTTCTTCTTAGTTTCCTGTAGTTTCAATAAAATTCATTAAATTAAAAATGCTGAGAAATATTTACCAGGTGCTAAGAATAATTGAAATCAGAAAATATGTAGCAGAAGTGGGCTGTTTAAACATAATCATCGTTACTTCTTTCACTCTATGTTAAAATCAAGTTAATTAAATGACTATTAGTTTAACCATGTTACTTGCAAACGCAGTAATACCAATCTAGTGGGTATTCAGATAAATAAAGCATGAGCCCAATCATGATAAGATAACTAAGGGCTGTTCGATCAAAATACTCGATCTGACTTGCCTGTGGGTGTGGATGTTTGTTTATTATGGTGATTGGTAAAAATGAAAAAATAAAATAAAAGATCGAGAGCAATCTAAATATCAATGTTATTAGTTTTATGATGATTATGCCAACAGAGAGATAAGGTAACAGCATTGTTAATCGCTGCAAGATCTCAAAAATCAGCAGAAACCTTTATTAATTATTTTCTTGCGTCCGATTGCAACGTATTATTATTAATTAAACCTCTACAATAATATCTTATTTAGTGTGTTATTTAATCTAGGTTTAAGAAAGACGCCCTTTGTTGAACAAACAAAAACTAAAGCCCCAATGGAGATAAATCCAGACTATATGTAAATATACGTTGCAATCGGGCACTAGTATTATTTCTTTTCTATGATAAAGAAACAAGACTTATTACCAATGTATGTACTTAATTATTAATATATAAGAGATATGGTTGTATTGTTGTTTGTATTATAAGATTATAAGTAAATTTAGTTTATTATTGTAAACCAAAGATAAGTTACAGTAAACAATAAATTTTATACTTAAAACCCTGACGTTTTCTCGTTATTAACCACCGCTTTTACCCGTAGACTGTAAGGGATGTTATGAACAGAATTATTACTTTCTCTCCTGACTTTACTGTGTATGGAATCGAATAGTTTCTTCTTATAAGCGTCCCATTTCTTCGTGTCCACAAAATCCTTGAATATCTCCTTTGTAGACGGTATCCGTTGATCCATTATGTAGATAACTCTGTTCCATATATTGGATTCGTTATGTTGGAAGAGCCAGTAAAGTGGGATTAGGAGACATTCCGTCGCTTCCCTGGCTAGTATTACACGATTTTTCATATTTTCTCCTAGATTGAAACAGGCTAGGCGAGTCAAGATACAAACCTAGAAAATAAATCGATAAGAAGTAGAAATTTTTTGATGTCCCTTCCTGAATATTTTTATACACGAAATGACAACCACTTAAAAAAAAATATCATAAAATACTCCCACTGCTTGCAATAAAAAAAAATAACTGTTCAATTTACCACGTCCAAGTAATTTTTTTTTCCAAACTTCACGAGCTTTCGGCTTACATCAATGCTGACCTGAATACCTTCTTGACTTAACTTAAACCATTTTCTGTTAAACTCCGATAGTTCTTTGGTTCATTTTTTCTACGAGCCCTGTATAAAGGCCTTCGAATGGTTCAATCTTGGTAAGTTTTGCCAGTGCTGGAGAACTCTCTCACTCCAATTATTGCGTATTGTTGTTTTGGCACAATTCGGTGATATGCCAAATCTCTGGTCTTGCTCCTTGCTAGGTCATTCAAAGTTATAATTCACAATACCAGGCCAACTATTGGACTTGCATTGGTTGTAGCTATGGGTTTTTAGAGCCACTTGGTTGTCTGAAAATACCTGTATTGATCTAGACTGGCAGTGAATCTTTTCCTGAATCTGCGCACAGACCTCTATGGCATTGATTTCGGCCTAGAAGTGGTTGCGTGAATACCCAGGCTCGAGAACTCTCTTCTTCGACCTAACGCTACACACCTCATCTCCAGTTCCTATTCATGGATGTCTTAGATTCATCGGCGAACCATCTGAAATCTGCTGTTAGGATTTCATTTCTGTTGTCGTCCAATACATCTCTTCCTGGGAGAAGGAACGACCTTATAAGCAAAGCAGTTCATGATGCCCTTAGGCATTATGTCCGAGGGCATATCCAGTAAATTGTGACTTTCTATGTCATCCAGGTACCTGGTTCGCTCGAAGTTATAAGCCTTTTGCAAGCTTCTTTCCATCTGTAGCATTCTATATTATGTAGTCCATCTGGCCCCTCTATATAAAGAAATATATGGAGATGCGGTAAGTTCAGTAGGATTTCCATAGCCGCCGACTGTGTGGTGTTAATAGCACCACAGATCGCCAGACAAGCTTGTTTGCGCGGACTAGAGAGCTTTGCCATACGCAATCATCGGTCTGACGAACGTTACATAAAGCCAATTCCCCATATTTTGCCACAGATCCTTTTACACG
This sequence comes from Malachius bipustulatus, assembly GCA_910589415.1. Taxonomy (NCBI): domain Eukaryota; kingdom Metazoa; phylum Arthropoda; class Insecta; order Coleoptera; family Melyridae; genus Malachius; species Malachius bipustulatus. Next base: position 31,934,536 of record OU342634.1, on the reverse strand, counting down.
TCGACAAGGAGATTTTGGCTCTGTGTGTACCTATTTCCAAAAAGGAGTTCCTAGTAAGCTTTCTATCCAGGATGACTCCTAAGTACATGGCTTCCTCTGCAAATGGAATGGTTTCCCCCAGAAGAGTTGGGGGCGTTAAACCGTCCAACCTTCTCTTTCTGGAATATGTTCCGATGAAAGTTTTGCGGGGGTTGACTGACATTGTGTTCCCTTCTCACCACTCATAAGTCACCTCGAGTACTTTCTGAAGGATCCTATAAAAATTGTCGCTTCAGATCTTCCTTTTATCAGAATTACCAAGTTATCCAAGCATATGCCTGAACATCAACACTCCATAGTGAGAGAACGGCTAGAAGGTCATCGACGAGAAGGGACCAGAACAAAGGAAGGAGGACCCCCCCCCCTCGCGGGCCTATAAAATTGAACTTTTCCCTCCCATTGAGGTCGTTGTAGTTCTGTTTCCAAAGCCCCCAAATACTGGACACTGCAAGCTGAACCATCGACTACAAAGGATAAGTTTAGTGAACAGCGCTGAATATCGTCTGTGCTTGGAGGATGACGAAATAGCAAAAAACATCGTATGCGAGTGTCCCGCTTTGGAAAGAACCAGCCTACAAACCTTCGGGAGAGACTTCCAAACACCGGAGGAAATTGATACATTACCAAGAGTCAAGATGGTCAGTTTCCTCTAAGAGGTTAATGTAGAACACTAGATGTGAGCCACAATAGACCTTCGGTCACAGTGGAGGTGTCACAATGGCCCACTCACGTTTAGTCTAAATCTAATCTAAATCTAACCTGTACCCTGTATAAATTGCACGTAAGCGAAAAAAATTAAATTGATAATAATATAATAAATTACTTCTATAAATCTTGTCTCCACGATTTCATTCCCTTCACACTTCTTCTTTTTTTCTTCTAATCCAGATCGTTTTTTCAATTTTTCTCTCTCTTCAAGCTTCAAATTACGCCCAGAAGTATCTTCAAGTGAATCCGTGATAAGTTTATACTGCTTTTTCCCAGCCCTCATGAAGCTTTTTATTCTCAACTCTTCAATAACATCGACCGAGCCACTCACAATAAAATAAGCAAATTTCATATATCCGATCCCTTGTCCAAGTATTATTTGACCGCCCTCGAAAACCTTCTTCTGTCCAAGAATGCAGCACTCTCGGATTTGAACTTCCGGCCACCCTTGAAAGTAATCGAAAAAGGACATACATCGTTTTATTTCCTTCCACTCTGCCAAGACTGTGGCTTTAAGGACGATGTCGAAATCCTCTTTTTTTATTTCCAGCATCTCACAATGGGCTAAAAAATCAATATCTTATCTTTTAGAAACATTCGCGTTGAGAATTCTCTACCCAAAGTTGTTATGGTAGCCGTTCTATTGATACCATGCAGAAGCGAGACTTCCCCAAAACCACTTCCAGCTTCCATGGTGCCGAGATCTACCGTAACTTCTTCTTTCAAATGTTTATCAAAGTAATGCTGCGTTACTTGGACTTCACCTTCAAGGATGAAGTACATGGATAAGCCAGCATCGTCTTGTCTTACTATAACTCTTCCTGGTGGAAAGTATCGGAAATAAGTGACTGCAGCTAACTGACTCTTTACAACCTAAAACCGAGAAGAGTAACTTCTACTGATTAATTACCACTGCTGTTGCTTACTAACTGGAGGATACCGACGGAAGCATCTTAGACCTGTTAGTTTTAGAACCAGCAGCTCGTTTTCTTTAAATGTGCGTTCATGCTTATCTTTGTTCAGAATGGATTTCTCCTTTAAAGAATTAATTAATCATCTGACACACTGATAAATCACGTATTACCAACCCTCACTGTTAACAAGCTTTGGGGTTTATTCTTTTTCCTCGTTAACTTCTGGATGTTGAGGAGCATATTACTGCTCACACCAAACTGATCTTCGACTTCTTCCTCTTCATTTTCGAGCCAATAGAGATTGTCGATCACTCGTCTTACCAAAGCTTTGAATCTAAGTTTTGCTCGTATTGCTCTTTTAAGTTTTTCTTCAGGACTCTGTAATATTATAAGAAGAGATGCATGAGGATGGCAGGCGTGGAGCTGGGAGATATTTCTACTTACCAGTTGCTTCTTGGTAACCATTATTTATATTGAAATTTTGAACAAAAATCCGTGACGAATAAAGGGAGTAAATATTTATTATAGATATACCCCCTTACCACCCCCTGAAAATTGTGAAAAAACTACTATGACATTGCCTTGCCAAATTATGACGGTTATTTTTTGTTTATTTGACATTTACTTGTACCGACGTTGTTGTATTGCAATTTGGTGTAATTTTCATAAATAAAATACTGAAAAAAAACAATAAACGGTAAAACTTTAAAGAACACATCAAAGAAAAAACTGTTTTATTTGAAATTTAACCCTAAGCATAGACTTAACAAAAATACTTATCAATCATAATCAATAAGATGTCTGATTCTAATACTATAAGGAACGTTATGTATGGAATTGTTGGTATCTCTTTTCACTTGACCGTGAATCGAATCAAAAAGGTCTCTTTTGTAAGCCACCCATTTCCTTTCCTCCGTGAAATTCCGGAAGATTTGCTCGCTTGATGGTATTTGTTGATTCATATACTGTTTAACTCGATCCCAGATATTCGCCTTGTTTTGCTGGGGGTGATATAACCAATACTTTGGCACTAAGAGACACTCCGTCTCTACCCTTGCGACGATCCTACGATTTCTTAGACATTCTCCTAAATTGAAACACGCTAGTTTATTTAAAACACAAACCTGTAAAACGTATAAAAATCTTTAATCGTCTGAAGAGAAGAGATAAAAACTTACTTTGAACCATCTCATCTGCAAGTTTTGTATGCTGCGAATCTGCAACTTCTTCTGCTCGAACATGATTTTCTCTTTTCCGATTCCGAATCCAGAACTTCCTCTTGATCTTCTCTCGTTTTGGTCACTCGTATCAGGTTTCTTGCTTGAGGATTCTTGCAATCCTTTTTGCACTTCAAAAGCTACTTGAGTTAATTCATCGCTGAGTCGGACGAATTGTTTTTTACCCCCCTTCATGAACCATCGCATTGCAATACATTCAACTACATCGACCGATCCGTTTACTATGAAGTGAGCGAAATCTTTCCTGCCGTAATCCTCAGCGAGAATAGTTTCTTCAGGCTCGAAGAGTTCTTTCTTCCCTAGTATGCAGCACTCCCTGATCGCTACTTCATCCCATTTACGGAAGTAATCAAAAAACGACATGCACCGTTTTATGTCATCCCATTCAGCCATCACTGTCGCTTTTAGGACTATATCAAAATCTTCTCGTTTTACCTCAAGGAACTCACAGTCAGCTGCAAAAATAAAAATTCAAATAACCAGTAATGCTTCAGTAAAATAATAGTAGGTATTAAATACTCATAGTTGTGATAGTAGCAGTTCTTTTGATCCCATGCAGTAAAGATACTTCACCAAAACCGCTCCCAGGTAACATTGTGCCCAACTCCACGGTGACAATCTCTTTCAAATGCTTATCGTAGTAGCTCTGAGTCACCAGGACCTCGCCTTCGAGAATAAAGTACATGGCGTGTCCTTCATCGTTCTGCCTAACTATGACCCTCCCTGGAGCGAAGTATCGGTAATAAGTGACTGCTGCCAGTTGCCCTTTCACAAACTAAGTGGGAGAGATATTTTACGTTAGTGGCTCAATTGTTCAGGGAGAATTGAAGAAGAAGATGTTAGATTTATTTTCCGTGTGAGACTGATCTTCCTACTTAAAGATTGAGGTCTACCACAATTACCAATGACAATGAGTGAATAAAATGAAGGTTCAATCGAGGTAACGTCTGTGGTCCCCTTCTCGAAAGGTGCCAAGTGGTCAAAGTTACCAGGTTCTTTTTTTTAACAAGGTTTGGGTCTACCTCCCATAAGTGCCTCTGACTGACTCAACCGCTTTCATTGTTTGTTCTTCATAATCTTTCCTTGATAGCATTTTCTGCTTACCTTCTTATACTGAGTGTCTCATTTTAATTGTTCTAGCTGAATGAAATTCGAGGAAAACTGTTCCGAGAAAATAGTGTAGGAAAAAATTTGGAAACATTCGATGCCACTGATATTCTTTACCTTGGGTAAAGGGTTTATAAAATCAAAAAAATCCATAAAACTCTTCTCTGTAACTGTCCTACAGAGGGAATTATATTTTTGGGCGCGAATGGTAAGTTTCCGAGAAAAATCACAAGAGACAAAATGTCTTTAGAAATTCGGTAGAAACGTTTGATTTTCTGGCGTACTTTTCCAAGAGTCCATTTCTATCATTTGCAGTACCATCGACATTCAAAATATATCAGACAAAAATTTCAGGGTTTTTTTGTGGCTGCAGTGGCATCAGTGACATCAGTGGCAACAGTGGAATGGAATGTCACCTTTTGAACTGAGCATTTTTTTTGACACATTGTCATCGGAAATATCATCATCGACGAATTTTATTCAGTCGTATGAATTGAAATGAGCCACCCTGATCAAGAGTAGATATTGGCGAGTATGCTGAAGATGATTAGCTCCAGACTGTAGATCCACACATTAGCGCCAGAAACTCTTCAACGATCCCATAGGTAAAAATGAAATTTATGATTTTTTTTGTTCTTCTCAGGAACGTTGTCAAAATTCACTAACCACCTTGTTGCATTGCTTACAAAAACTTACACCAAAAGCAGTTATTTTTGACCATGAAGAAGATGATCTAATACTATGTCAAAAAAGCTCCTGATCTAATATCTCGGCCCAAATTCTTATAGAAATAGCTCAAACCTATTTAAGATTCTTTATTCTCCTAGAAGATCGACCTTCAAATTTAAGTCATATCTTTAATTTCCTTGGGGCGTGTTTATAAGCCTCGAATTTTGGCATGCAACCCAAGTAATCAGCTATACTTGTTGAACACAAGTGTGCAATTATTTAAAAAAGAAGAACTTATTGTTGCTTCAAATACATCAATCTTACCGTGGGGTATCTTCGGAAGCATTTAAGACCGCTGAGTTTCTTATCGAGTATATTCCTCTCAACTTGTGTTCGCTCTGACTTGTCCTTATTCAGTATTGACTTTTCCTGAAGAAGACTATCTTTAAATCGAAAAAAATAAGATTTAAATTTTCACCGACCCTTAATGTGAGCAAGCTTGGTGGTTTCTTCTTTTTCTTAGTCAACATTTGAACGTTTAAGAACATATTATCACCCAGTTCGTCTTCCATGGCATCCTCGAGCCAATAGAGATTATCGATGACTCTTCTCACCAGAGCCTTGAACTGCCTCCTCGCTCTAACTTTGATTAACAGCCTTTCTTCTGGACTCTGCAAGGGGCTCCTTATTTTATCACATTTTGGGGTGCCTTGCTGTGGTACTTACCAGGGATGGTCCTTTCTTCTTTGATGACATCTTTACTGGGTCCTATACTATGAGAGATAAGTTTCTAACAAAATAGGATGAAAAATACACAAAAAAGTACAAAAAAATAAAAATAATTCGTGTGAAAAAATTATTTAAAAAAATATGACATTGTCAATTTTGCATATTATTAGCTATGGTAGGTACTGTCATTTTTCAAAGTGCAACAGCAATCATTTTTATTATATTTTTTATTTACTTTCATCAAAACACAAATAAGTGAAAAAAAAATACAAAAATAGCTCTTAAAAACAATGATAAGAAAAAATTAATTAATAATAATCAAAATTATTTTTAATCCTAATACTGAAAGGGACGTTTTTTATTGAATTGTCGCTACCCCTTCTCACATTATTGTAGATCGAATCAAAAAGTGCCCTTTTATAAGCAGCCCATTTCCTTTCCTGCATGAAATTATGAAACACTTGCTTCGTGCTTGGTATTCTCTGATTCATATACTGCTTAACTCGATCCCAGATATTCGCCTTATTTTGCTGGGGTTGAAATAACCAATACTGAGGCACTAGGAGACATTCTGTTTCTTCCCTTGCTACTATCCTCCGGTTGTTCAGATTCTCCCCTAAATTAAAGCAAGCTAATTTATTCAAGATACATACCTATAATAGAAAAAACATAAATCAATTCAAACAGAGAAAATTATTATTATCAATGTAATTATACCCTGAAGAATCTTGTCTCAATCTTCCCTATCTTCGATATTATCTCTTTTTTTTCTTTCAAAGTCATATCGTTATCAGTGCTAACAAATTTCGTCTTCGATGAGTTAGATGAAACGCTTTGTTTCCGTCTCCAGAAATCATTGTAAAACGCTTCTTCTTCTTCGTTTAAGAGTTTGTAACATTTTTTGCCCGATTCCATGAAGCACTTCATTGGGATGTTTTCTATTACATCAACAGAGCCCCTCACTATTAAATGGACGAAGTCGGTTTTGCCTTCCCCGTCGCCGACGATTGTTTCTTCGGGGTGGAAAGTCTCCTTCTTTCCGAGAATGCAACACTCTCGCATCGCAACTTCGTTCCATTCGTTGAAATAGTCGAAAAAAGACATGCAGCGTTTGATTTCGTCCCATTCGGCCATCACTGTCGCTTTTAAGACTGTTTCGAAGTCTTCTTTCTTCACCTCCAAGAATTCACAATCAGCTGAAAATACAAAATATCTGAGAAGATGAGAACACCAAGGTTGAAAAAGTCTCGTGCTTATTTTTTCAAGAAATTTCTTAATTTTTCTAGACCAAAATGGATAGGACGTAAAATATTATTTCTTTAAATAGCGTTCTACCAAAGAAATGTCTTAATTCTGTGTTGTTGGTTTCAGAGCTTGTGCCAAGAAGAAAATAAAACTATGCTTGGTGAAAAAACAGCATTTTTAGCAGAAAACTGCACTAAAACTTTTTTTCTTCTTCTAAATCCAAAAATCTACCAAGGAAAAAATGACCTAAAATCATGACAAATAGGAAGAGGTTGGTAGACCTGCCTCTCTCTTCTCACCCCCTAATCTTAATAATGATAAGAAAACCTCAAAAAAAATCACATAATAGAAAGTCTTAAGTCGTACTCATACTCAAAGTCGTGATAGTAGCAGTTCTTTTGATCCCATGCAGTAGAGATACTTCACCAAAACCGCTCCCAGGTAACATGGTACCCAACTCCACGGTGACAATCTCTTTCAAATGTTTATCGTAGTAGCTCTGAGTCACCAGGACCTCGCCTTCCAGGATAAAGTACATGGCGTGTCCTTCATCGTTCTGCCTAACTATGACCCTCCCTGGAGCGAAGTACCGGTAATAAGTGACTGCCGCTAGTTGTCTTTTCACAAACTGTAATGATTATTAAGTAATTTTAAAAATCAGATCGCTTTGACGTCTCTGAGAATACCAAAGGATATCTTCTAAAGCATTTGAGTCCTCCAATTTTTTTGTAAAGTATATTTTTTTCTTCTTCAGTCCTCTCTGCTTTATGCTTGTTTAATATTGATTTTTCCTGAATAAAATGATGAGAAAATTAAGTTGGAGAATTATGTCAGTATTAAACGTTAGCGTACTTTGGTAGTTAGTATACTTTTAGGTTTCTTCTTCTTCTTGGTTAGCATTTGTACATTCAGGAGAACGTTGTCGCCATAATCATCATCAGCATCTTCAAGCCAGTAGAGATTGTCAATGACGCGGTAGATTAAAGCTTTGAATCGTCTTCTGGCTCGTATTTTTCGTATCTTCGTCTCCTCTGGGGTCTAAAATGCTTTATTTTCAAAAATTGGTACTTGATTGAAGATTACACAATTACTTACAAGTAATAATCCCTTTTTCTTCGTAGACATAACAGAAAAAAGAAATTAATATTTTTTGAACAAAAACTGTATGAAAACGAGAAAAAAATAAGAAAAAATCTTGAAAAATATTTGACAAAATAGTTTCTTTAGAATAATAATAAAAATTATTACATAATGATGACAAGTGATGACAAATAAACTGTTTGTTATTTTGACAGCTATTTTTTTATTATGTTCCATGGGAGAGCGGAAGAGCATGGGAGTAGCAACTTCTAAAAATAGAAATAATGCAAGAAGTGTTCCTCGAGGCTCGGTATTTGGACCACTGTTATTTTATATTTTGTATAAACGAAGTCGTAGAGGCTAAAAATTTCAGATTCCACAAAGCTCATTGCATTCATTAATTAATCTAAGGTAGCCTTTTTATGTATATTGGCGCAACTATCGTTTCTGTACCGGTAATTTTGCACAATTTTCTCTTGTGAATTCTTACCTGGGCCCCACCAAATCATGTATTCTAATAAGGATTAGACGCCATAGTAATTTTCCTCTTTTTTTATACATTATAAACAATATACACATAAAGACAAATATATTAGGTACATACTAAGAAAATACATAGGATTAGAAACAAATTATAAAATATTAGCACTTAATTAAGGATAATCTACATCTTCTTGCATCCTGAGACTGTAGGGGACATTAATAATAGAATTCTGGCTCCCTCTCGAGACTTGTCGATGAATTGAATCAAACAAAGCTCGTCTATAAGCGACCCACTTTCTTTCCCCCACAAAATCATGAAATATCTTCTCGGTTGTGGGAATCCTTTGATTCAGGTACTGCTGGATCCTGTTCCAGATATTAGATTTGTTTTGTTGGGGTTGGAATAACCAATACATGGGAATCAGGAGGCATTCGGTGACTTCTTTGGCGACAAAAACGCGGTTTATTGTGTTCTCCCCTAAATTGAAGCAGCCCAGTTTGTTGTACGTGCAAACCTAAGAAAACATCCAATTTTGAATCTATATTCGTGGATTGATGTTTAATGTACCTTACCTTGATGAACTTGAATTGGATGTTCTTCAGGGTTTTTACTTTCTTCTTCCTCTCTTCTAAAGATAAAATATCTTCGTCGTTCCTAGAAAATATCAAGTAATAATAATTAAGATATATCTTTTATTATTACAGGATTGGGAAAATTATACGAAAGATCCAACTCACATTATTTTAGTCGTCTTGACGTTACTTTTACCATTGTTATCTTCAGCTTCTTTCGTTGAAGCTAATTTTAACGTCTCTTCCGCAAGAATGTCAAGAGATTGCTCTCCATCTGGTTTGATGTCATATTCAAAACCAAATAATTGAAAATCTTCATCCAGCTTGTCTACCAGCTTGAAGAGCTTTTTGCCATTGCGTAGTCTCCATCGCACGGCGAGACGTTCTATGACGTTGACAGATCCACTCACGACGAAATGGACAAAATCGGTTTTGCTATCTTGATCTCCCAAAATTATTTGGCCTGGCTGGAAGGTCCTTTTCTTCCCTAAAATGCAGCATTCCCTCACCGCCACTTCGTTCCAGTCATTGAAATAATCAAAGATTGACATGCAGCGTTTGATTTCGTCCCACTCGGCCATCACGGTTGCTTTTAGAATGATCTCGAAGTCTTCTTTTTTGATTTCTAACATTTCACATTCCACTGTAAGATAAGAATTACTACTAAATCGTTCACTTCACTTAGGTACTTAATTCATTGATCAACTGAATAAGAAGACATTAAACCGCTTATAGTTTGATCAATAAAATAATATAGGAGCGCCTTAACTACATAATAGTTCCAGAAAATTGAACATTATGTTTGACGACACAAATTAACGAGCTCCACTGTTTTCGGGAGTTGGTTATAAAGCGCTGCTGAAGAGAATAATTGATAAGACTCGCAACTGTTAAAATTATGAAGTCGAAAAGAAATTAGATTACAAGCTATATGTGGGGAGGTGGAGAAAATCACAAGCATATTAAAAAAATGCCTAATTAAGACCTTTTTGGGAAAAAAGAAAATACAAAATAATTAGGTAACGAGATTTCCACAGAAGTTGGTTTTGAGGAGCCGCTGGTGTGAATAATTGGACCAAGAACCCTCAAACGATGTAAGGTGTAAAGAAAGAAAGACTTGAGGTCAAAAACTGCATGCGGGAAAGCAGAAGAAAGACTTTTGATGTACAGTACAAAGACAAGATATCTGAAGCCATGAAGTTTACAATGAATTGTGATCAAAGTCGCATTTTTTTACAAACATTCGAAAATAGAATTCAAAAAAAATTCGGGATCGAATCCACGATCTTATGGGCTCCATAAACAGGGGTCTTCAACACTGCACCATGCATGAAGACCCCCAAATTAGAAAAGGCATAAAGGACGATTTTCTTCAAGCAAATACTATAGAGAAAATCTTTAGGCTGTGGACGAAACAAGGTTAGCTATAACAAACTTGACAAAGACAATTACACGATACCAAAATCGTATAAATGGAAGATTTCTGCAAATAAAGCTATAGATTAATGTACAAAAGGAAGAAACTGTATGAAAATGAAGTATGATGACTAAATCTTCTTGGGGAACAAAATTGGTGATGATAAATTAGATTTGTCAAGGCAATTTTAAAAATAAATTACTCAATTCATCATAATACCGCGTAATACAATTCCTTAGTTGTTGTAAACTTTTTTTCAGCAGAACACAACATCCACAAAAACAGATCTACTAAATAAGTATCCAAACTATTACTCAAAGTGGTGATGGTGGCGGTCCTTTTGATTCCATGCAGCAGAGAAACTTCCCCAAAACCACTTCCAGGTAGCATCGTACCCAGTTTTAAAGTCACGTTTTCTTTCAGCAGTTTGTCGTAGTAAGTCTGAGTAACTGCTACTTCTCCCACCAGGATGAAATACATGGCAGTGCCGTCGTCATCCTGCTTCACTATGACCCTATTCGGGCCGTAGAATTGAAAATAGGTGACCGCCGCTAGTTGACTCTTCACGTACTGGAAAAAAACTGCTTAGATTAAAGCATTTGGTTGATATGGATGTGGTACTTACATTAGGGTATCTCCGAAAACAGGGAAGACCCCCAATAACTTTTGCTAGAATCAGTTTCTCTTCTTCAGTTCTATAATTCTTATCTTTCAATAAAATGGCCTTTTCCTAAAATTTGGGTCATAGGGTTTTTATGTAGAGGTTAAGGGGTCATAATAATTATTTTATAAGCATAGAAACCTTTAAAGTTAATAAGCTTTGTTTCTTCTTTTTCGTTAACTGCTGAACATTGAGTAACAGGTTATTGCCAGCAACGTCTCGGTCAATTTGGTCGTCTTCAAGCCAGTATAAGTTCTGAATGACACGTCTGATAATGGCTCTGAATTTCATCCTAGTCCTGATTTTCTTGCGTCTCTTTTCCTCATAGGACTGTATAAAAATAATTAATAAGAGATTGTTTAATTGTTTCATTAATAATTGATCTTACCACTGCTTTCTTTCCTTTACTGGCGTTCATATTGATAAAGTGAGAAAAATATGCTTAAAAATAAAAAATAATGTTGTTAAAGAAATAGAATATTCTGACATTTAATATGTCAAAAATTTTCTATTGTTTCTATTGTTTCTTTATTTTTTTTCTCAGATTATTTGTAAGCTCTTGTCCATATTTTTCAATATTATTTATGAAGTTTTTATGTTTTTTTGATGATCTAGCTAGGGGGAAGGGATATATCCCGAGCTATTTAAAGATGCATATAGAAGCTGAGGGACACATTAACGCATCGTACTACTACAGCCGTATATCGGCCGCCACTGAGTGATATTTAAATACACGACTCGGCTCGGACCCGTCGTTTAATAAGTCATCCCCTGAGAGGCGGCGTTGATATTTTGTCTCAGCCTTAAATGATCTTGTTATCTGATTCGTTAGAATAAAGCCCAATAAACCGGAAGCGGGATTGAAATAATCTGCTCGTCCACTAGCTAATAAGTGCGCAATCGGGCCAATAAATATTTACAGTTGCTTCCAGGATGACGTCCAGCGCAGAGCTTTCTATTTTCTGGCACCACAGAGTATTCGGTCTGCAATTATTCTGAAAATATAACATTATTATCGCTTCAATTTGATAAGAAGTGTCACAGGTTTTTAAATTTATTTTAACTTTTGACAGTAACAAAGATTAATTTTGATCGTAGTTGTTTGGGCAAATTATTAATTCATCTGTCATAAGTAATAAATTAATAATTTGACAACAATTTTCCTTACAGCAGAATAATAAAACTGCGATAAATAAATTGATCTAAAAAGATGGTAAATCAAAAATTAAGGGAAAAATCGGCAGTAAGTATCCCCATTACACATACCATTCTAGAAGCTAATTTTTATTATTTCTGTTCTACAAAGACTCCCGAGGAAAGAAGTAAAAGGAGAATTAGAGCCAGGAGGCGATTTAAGGCAGTTGTGAGACTCATAATGGCTAATCTGTATTGGTTGCGAGACATCGATTCAAATGAAATGGGCGACAATCTTATAAAAAATATTCGAATACTAACGCATAAAAAAAGAAGTGTATTAACTTTAAAGGTTTGCATTGGATAAGAAAATAATCGCAATGATTCGATAAAAAATAAATTACAGGACAAATCCATTCTCAATAAAAGTTGGGACGATCGATCCGAGGAGGAAGTAAACCATATAATAAAAGTTATTAGCGGATTAAAATGTTTCCGGAAATATCCCGCAGTAAGCATCCATGTATCCAGTAAAAGCGGCTTCTAACGGCTCGCGTGGGGCTAGGCTCATGGCTCGCGATTTGACGAGCTAGCTTGCCGGACCGATGGCTCGTCAAGTCCGCGCCGTGGGCTTACTGGATTAATAAAATTAAGTCTTATAGATCATCTTCATAACAACTTTATTTTAGCACGTCAAGTCGCAACTAGCGGCAGTGACATTCTTCAGGTATTTCGGTCCAGATAGAGTAATTGTGAAACAAGACCAAGAGCCGTACGCGATATACTTCATCATAGAAGGCGAAGTTCAAGTCACTCACTCCTACTATGATAAAGCGTTGAATGAACTTGTGACTATAGAACTTGGCACCATGGCTGCCGGGTCTATGTTTGGAGAAGTGTCCATGCTCCATAATATGCAGAGAGTTGCTACTATTACTACTCTTAGTAAGAAATAATTTTTATCCTCTTGTAAACAGTAATAAATTCCACTTTATATTTCAGCCGATTGTGAATTCCTGTTAATAACAAGAAAAGACTTCGAGAGAGTTCTCAAAGCCACAGTAATGGCAGAATGGGATGATCTGAAGGCTTGCATGTCCTACTTCGAATACTTCGAGGACTGGGATGCTGAAACAATAAGGGAGAGCTGCGTTCTTGCGAAGAAAAAAATTTTCAATGCTGGTGAGATTGTGATTGGAGACGGAATCGGCGAGTCGCTTTACGTGCACTTCATTGTCGAAGGCTCCTGCGATCTCGTGGAACATCTGGTTATGTATTGGCAATTGAAGGGCGGTAAAAAGTATTACAAGCTAGACAAGGATTACCATGAAGAACCGTTTGATTTATTGATAAAGACTCCGTCAGAAATTAACGAAACTGTTGCATCCCAATCACTTATGATAAGGAGGCTTAGTTCACAACGAGCGGATACAATAAAAGGATTTTTAAGAGTCTTGAAAAAAGAGAAGAGGAACCCCAAACATATGCGATACACGTTCAATTTGAATGATGAGTCGAAAAATGTCGATATAAGATTTATTAGGGTAATTTTTATAATAACAATAATTCTGATCTAGTTATTTAATAATAATTAATTATTATTATAGGTGGCAATTTACGATAAATTATCCTGTTTCAATTTGGGAGAAAGAAAAAAGAACCGGAGAGTCGTTGCGAGGGAACGAACGGTATGTCTTTTACTGCCACAATACTGGATTTTTCACAGGAACGAACGTAACATGTGGAACAAAATACAAAGTTTCTTGGATCGGCATACGCCGACAAGGAACGATCTCTTTGAGGAATTTCAAAAAGAGAAAAAGTGGATAGATTATCGGAGTAAAGTATTCAATCAAGCGCTTGAAAATGGTAGAAAAATAAAAACAAACAATACAATGAATAATGTACCTTACAGTATTAGGATGAGATCTGACAGGGATTTCCCTTCCTACGAATACCGAAGCTGATTATTCGCAAAGAATATGTCTATTTTATAATTCTTTAAGCAATTTTCTAATTTATACGCATCTTTATATTTTTATACTATTCTTTATATATTATTATTTATTTATAAATATAATAATTGTATCGAAATTATAGACTGCTGCTGCAGTGTCTTGTTTTGAGATACACTTAAACCTCTGATTATACAATACATAATTCTAAAAATTCTAAAAAACATAATTCTGTTTTTTAACAATTTTTTAAGCCAAATATTTTGGTTTCAGCATGTAAGTTTCCAATTTTTTTTTGGTATAATATGTTATTTACCTGATGTCAGTGTACCTGGTATGTAAATGCGTGCAATAAACATTTCATCTACAACATTGTATGAATATTAATTAAACATTGCATTTTGAATGTTCAGTATCTAATGTTCAGTGAATGTTTATTCAACGTCTCAAAACAAACATTAGAATTTTAACGTTGCCTGAATATTCGGAAAGTCTGTTAAACATTAGAGCAATGTTTAATGTTCGGTGAACATTTAAAGAACATTTAGTGAACATTACTTGCGGCCTGGGTAATAATAATAATAACCTTTATTCACCATTTCGGATACATGAAAATGTATGTTAGGCATGTCAAAGTTAAAGTTAAAAGTAAAACATGGGATAGTAGCATAATAAGACTACTCACAACTATAAAAATACGGATAGGTATGTAAAACACCAAGACATATATTTTTTTTTATTGAAAATGCACATGCACTGCAGGGAAATCCCTATGACGCTCTGGGAGCGGTGCATGAGCGGAGATGTCGATTTACGTTGGCCTTGAATCGCTGTAGGTTGTATACTTCGGGAAACACGCCCTTTGGAATGCTTTTCCAAAGTGATGCGGTTCTATACATAAAAGAAGTCTGAAATAGGGTGGTACGAGGTGTAACGAGCTGAACCTGATACGGATGAGCGTCTGCGGCTCGGCGTGTATTTCTGCCCGGTCTTGATCTTGGTGGGATCAAGCGGGCCACGTCCCTTGAACACTTTCCATAAAAATATCTGTAAAACAGACTCAGGTCAGCTACTCTTCTCCGATGTTCGAGAGTGTCTAAATCATAGTGGATTCTGTGAGTCGGAAAAAAAACCGAAAATTTTTTTTCGTCCGACTCACAGAATCCACTAACAATGAGAAAGCACAGCACAGAGTTCAGACTAATGTCCATCATACTTGATATCTGATACCTTATACAGACATTGCGGCACAAGAAATTTTTTTAAAGCTGGCCTAAAGCGGCGGATATTCATTCCTTTCCTCTTTAATTCTGAGGGAATTTTATTAAAATATTCTAACTCCAATGTGGTCAGGTGATTTTAGTACAACATTATATTCAGCAAAATGTACATATAATTCATCTTTTTGCCTGGTACGGATTTGATGAACGTCGCTAACCTTAAGAAATCGTTGTCTATTTGAGGATATACACAAACAGGTTTCCAGAATGTACGAGGGTGGTTTGATAAATAACTTGGTTCGTATATTAGTAGATGGCGCTAACGTCATCTGTTGTATATATTTTCATAAAGTAAGTTCCTATGAATACATAATCTGTGGTTTCAAGTCATTCTGACAGTAATTCGTTGTTTGACAGCTGCTTAAACAGAAGTGTTTAGAGTAACAGTGAAAAATGGATAAAATTGGAATTCGTGGTGTAATTCAATTCTTTTTTCTGGGAGGAAAAACAGCGAAGGAAATACATGAGCAGATTTTACCTACATTGGACGACTCATGTCCCTCCTATGAAAATTCGGCTTTAGGTAAATGAGTTCAAGCGTGATCAAGCATCATGGATGCAACATGCCCTGGAGCTCCAAAATCGGTTGTGACACCCGAAATCATCTATAAAGTTCATGATCTGGTTTTAGCTAACAGAAGAATAAAAGTGCGCGAGTTAGCAAATGTGACAGGCATCTCAACTGAGCGAGTTTACTTTATTTTGCACAATGAATTGCACATGAAAAAATTATGCGCAAGATGGGTGCCGCGTCTACTCACTCCTGGAGCAAAAGCAAATTCGCTTGCAAACATCTGCTGATAATTTGCAATTGTTTAAGGAGAATCCAACGGAGTTTTTGCGTCGTTTTGTGACAATGAACGAAACATGGGTACATCATTATATTCCGGAAACAAAACAGAGCAGTCAAGACAATGGACTGCACATGGCGAAACGGCTCCGAAGAAGGCCAAATGCGTTCCGTCCGCTGGAAAGGTGATGGCGTCGGTATTTTGGGATGCAAAAGGAATTCTCCTAATTGATTACCTAGAAAAGGGAAAAACCATTACCAGAGAATATTCTGCATCACTTTTGGACCAAGTAAAAGCAGCAGTAACTGAGAAACGTCCGAGAATATCCAAAGAAAAGGTGTTGTTCCATCATGACAACGCGCCAGTGCATTCAAGCCGTGTCGCCCAGCAAAAAATGGCTGAGTTGCGATTCCAATTGGTTCCGCATCCTGCCTATTCACCAGATTTAGCTCCCTCGGACTTTCATCTGTTCCCAAAACTCAAAACTTTCCTGGTGGGATGAAAATTTGAGTCAACTGAAGGAGTCATAGAGGAAGTAAATGAGTATTTTGCACACCTCGAAGAAATGCATTCCCACGAAGGAACGCGAAGCTGGAGAAGCGTTGGGGAAGTGCGTAGAACTTCGAGGGGATTATGTTGAAAAATAAAGGCCATTACAAAACTAAAATTGTTTTCATTCATATCAAACCAAGTTACTTATTAAACCACCCTCGTATAACCCTGGAACAGTCAGAATGCCAAGATTGGTGAAAATATTTCTGCAGGAATGCTGACTGGTTAACTCCCACTATCGTTCGCAATATTTGCTTTTGGGCCACAAAAATCTTCCGGGATCTGCTCCGTAAGTTGAGTCTTTTTCATCGAGTGTTAGTAGCAGCGCCGGATTACCCACAAGGCTACCTAGGCTGTAGCCTAGGGGCGCAAAGCTTGGTGGGGCGCCGGAGGCGCCCTTAAAATTTGTAAATGTGTAAATGCATAAATACTTAGGTACTAAAAATAATGAAATATACATTTCCGAGTTAGGATAATATAATACCTACCTACTGCCCGCACGCAGGCGGCAAGTTCATAGGGGCGGCGGGCGGGAGAAAAAAACATCTTAATTCATAACAATAACAAAAATTATCAAAATATCAGGATAAAATTAATTACTGGGTGGGTAGTATAGCCAAGGAGGCGGGGGGGCGCGTGCAGGATCCTGGGCAACTTTTCACAATATTACATAATCAGGGCCTTTCTAACCACAGAATTAATAGGGCTGTAGGCAAGGGGCGCAAGCCTTTTGGTGGCGGATGTTTTTATTGAAGTATAATATTTTTTGTGATTATTTATTAGTCATTTAGTTATTATAGTTTTCACATCTCAGTACCTACATGTTTAACTAAGTAGTGGGAAATTGCGTAACTTTTAACATTGAAAATAATTTCGCTTGCTGCGCATTTTCTTTGGAGCCAGACATACATAACTAGTGTTAAATTATTTAGAATTCCTACTGCACTAACTTATTTGTAATCCATCAGTCGTCATTGGCTTATTATTCCCAGCGTTAGCTATCCTTTACGCATTTCATCTGAGAAAAGGGCGCATTACTTTCAGTGGCCCATAGGCCCCAAATATCTTAGAACGGCTCTGCCCTGTATACAGACTACCCGCGGAACGCCGAACCTGATTCATGTTCTTCTATAATAAAAGTAGGTACCTAGAGTTTGGAGCCTTCCTCCCCCTCGCTTACTCCCACTCAAAAAGTTGAACAATAAAAAAAATAATAATTCACTTACCTTAACCCCGAAAGGAAGGAGGTGGCTATTGACAGATCTCAATGTGACTAGGCAAATTTGTAACATTAGCCACATTGGCCTGTCGAGTGGAACATATCAAATTTGGAATGCCCCACCCAAATATTCTAAATGTCGAAACAAAAATAAACTTTAAATTTTGAAAAGTGATCGTCTAAATTTCCAAAGTATCAAATCAAAACCAAACTTAATCAAAATGTTCGTTGTGATTATCCAGCCCGGGACAGATAAATGTGGCCTTCCTCTGGAAAATCCAGCATTCACCGAACCAGACTGGACCCGTAGTAACTCCTAACAATTTTACAAACAATAACAAAAAGATGATAAACCTCACCAAAATATACCAGAATATATCACCTTATTCTTGATGTTATTCTACTTATTGAATAAATGATTTAAAAGAACATGAGGAGGGTTGATTCTCAAAACTCTAAAATTGTTGAATTTTAATACAAAGATTTATTAAAATCAATTTCATCATCAGTACAATAGACTGGCAATCACCAATAGATCTTACATATCAACAATCAATTTAATAATTAAAATCAGTAATCCTGACTCAAATATTCAAACATAAATATTACCTTATTACCAATGATATCAAACTTACATGATTAAAATTCAAGATAGGTACCTATATCATTTCAATAGCTCAGATAAAAATTTCCAAAGCTCAAATTCTATCAAACAATTTCTAAACTATAACACATAGGTATGATTCTGAATAGAACTCGGAGTTAGATCAGAGATTATTTATCAAAAATTTAAATTTATCTTAAGCAAAAGTTTCAATATAAAAATCGGTATCTACCTACAAAATCTGAAATTCAAAATTTAATTTGCAAAATGATCATCTCTAACTCAAAATCCTAAACACACACGATAAATTTAATAAATTATTTTTACACATAACCATTACATTAGTCACTTGTTGACCACAATAAAAGTTCATAACATATTACCACAAATCAGTTTCACTTAGAAAGTCATAGGTGATGAAATCAATTAAACACTGTACTTGAATTTATTTAATTTTCTGGATTGTCGGAAAATAGCAAAAGTTTATTCACTTATAAAGACATACCTTATTATTCAAAACTCCATCTCAAAAACTGACGAACTAAGGTTCCTCTAACCTAAGCGCGATGATCAAAGACTAGGCCGGCATGGTTGCTGGAACTGCCTTTGCACTGGTGTTAGCACCCCTTGGTTGGTGCTCCAGGTGCCGGATGAGCTGGACTGCTCCCCCTGCTACCTTGGGACGACCAAATATAAAAGCGCTAGAACCTCTGCCTGATGAAACCTTCCATGCCTCCAAACTAAACTCCACCACTCTTCTTTATTTCTCCAAGCTTCTTCAAATATCACCCTTCACACCGGTTAGTATACCTACCTAGGTAGGTACCTACCTAAGCCTCCACATGATCGAATCTTTATATAAACTTTCATGTGAATCAGAAATTTGAAAGTTGGAACTCAAAACTCAGAAACTAGAAGTTCGAAATTAACATTCAGGAATCAAAAGTTAAAACTTAGAAATTCAAAGTTCGAAATCAAAAACTGGAAATCGGAAATTAGTAGTTAAAAAATTGAAACTAGAAGTTGGAATCTAACACTCTAGAACTTGAAGCTCAAAAGTAAATCAAAACTAAAGTTCAAAACTACGTTCAAAACTAAATCCCAAAACTACGTTCCAAAACTTAATCTAGTAGTACGTAAGTCCAAAACCACGTCCCAAAACTACGTCCCAAAACTACGTCCAAGACTACGTAGTAAGTAAGTCCAAGACTACGTCCAAGACTACGTAGTAAGTAAGTCCAAGACTACGTCCAAGACTACGTCCCTTGTCTGTAAAGACAAGAAAGCGAACATTAGTTATAATGACCAAAATTAAATTCAAAAGATTACTCACGTAAGACTGCATCTTTCACGGAAACAACTTCACCATAATAATATCTATGTGTGCTTACACAAGGGACTAATACTAATTTACGAACTTGTAGACAAGCTACATGATCTCCCGAACTAAGACCCAAAAATGAACCTAACGCGTCCTTTACCCTTACTTATAGTTTTCTGGGGTGACGCTACTCATGCGCCCCAACTACCGTCTAACCGAAAATGTTGACCCACTTTCAACTCCAAATCTCATCATTGACAGTATGCAACACTTAAAACTCGCACGCGACGGTGTCGGATCTTTCACCATATACGTCAGCACACTCTCGACAGTACGATCAACCTCTCCAGTTCTCCCTCTATTCAAACTTAAATTTCACAATCGTGAATCCGCATATCTCCGAGGCTTGTCGTGTCTCAGAACGAAACGCAAGTTGTTTATGTTTCTTTATGGGTCTTCTCAACTATCTTTTCCTGTTTTTTTAACCCACACCCAAAGAAATAATCTTTTAGGTTTTATCTGGATAACTAATCGGAAATCTAGAGTAGCAAGATGAGAGTGGTCTCACTAGACGTGGAAAATTAATTCGCATAAGATGATATACTTTTCAAACTCTGAAAACCCAGAACCGGGACAGAAAATCGACCAGACATGTTTTCTACGTCTTACTTAAATAACAAAAGCAAGAATTTCTTAATAGCTGCCAGGTGTTCGTTCGTGATCTTTGCCTAATACAGCCTCCTACATCAGCGAAAATGTACAGTCAATCATAACTTTTCTGAACTTTATAAAAATATTCCAAATCGAGAATTAAAATTTTGAAAAAGAAAACGTAGCGTGCAAGGCACGCTGCACACCCCCCCTTGTAAAAAGGAAGGAAAAGTCTCCACAAGAAACTTTTCCGAGAGAGCTCCTCTCGAGTCAACAACTAACAAATCCCAACAAACCGAAAGAAAAGACAGAAAGAACAAGTTTTAAACACTCCATGTTTCAAACATAAAGCAATATGGGCGAGCCCTGACCTCGGAAACCGCCAGTAGGACTCTGGTTACTAAAACTAGGTTAAACAGGCTCCCAAAAGGAAAACCTGACTGCCGTTATTCGGAAACTAACTCCGCTCTACACATAATTCAATAAAATAAGTTGAGTCTTATGAGAACACAAAGGGACTCAAAAAGACAAAACTCTTATGGTGGCAATATTTGCCTATGTAGCGAAGCTCAAATAATTGGCCCCTGTGGTAGGCATGTCGCAAGACTATACCTCCTACTTCATCAGTCGGGGGCTCCACAACTGACTAAACGGCAGGCCCTTTCCATTTATAAGGCTGGAAATGACATAATGCACCCCTCTAGTACACTACCTTGTAACTAAAGATTTTTCAAAAGAAAGCTAAATATTTTCCCTAACCTCTGGTTGAACAGACTATACCAGAACCAATAACCTCTAACACCGTACTCATCCATAAAATAAAACTAAAACTATGTGAAACAGAGTTCTCCATTGGGGAAACCCCGGCTGTCGTCAATCGATTACTGATTTCGTCCTACACACAAAAATCAAGGAGTTGGGTCTGCATGAACACCTCAAGGAAATTCAGCGACCAAAACTCGTGAATTGGCAATACTGCCAGGATGACGAAACCTTAAAGATTCGGCCCCTATGGTCGGTATGTCGCCAGACAATACCACCTACTTCATCAGCTGGGGGCTAAGCAGCTGACTGGACGACAGGGCAATTCTCCGCTTATGAGGCCGGAAATGCCAAAATACACCCCTCTAGTGCGTTTCCTAGCGACTAGAGATTTAACGTCAAAAGCTAAAAAGGTTTCCTCGATCGTTAGTTAGTTAAGAATAACGTCCTAACGACTTTGGAGCGAAATATGATTCCTAACAAAGGAAATCATAGAGAAATCTAAAAGAGCCAAAACTAAATTTCTACATAGAAAAGCCTAAAGAAATTTTAAATCTAAGAGTTCTACTTATACCTCAAACTCCAAGACGTCTAAATCGGGTCAAATGTCAAAATTGTTCATACTCAAAGTATTTTGATCTGGACACTTCCAAATCAAAATTATTCATACCTCAAAATGTCAAAAATCGAAATATCCAAAATGTTCACACTCAGCAATGTCGAAACCGGGATATCTAAACTATCTATACTCAAAAATGTCAAAATCGGGATATCTAAATTATCTATACTCAAAAATGTCAAAATTGTTTTCCAAAAACGTCCAAATTATTCAACAAGATTCAGTCAAGTGGTTATCAAAAACACAAGAATAGATGAAATTCTGAAACTCCAACTCGGATTTTATTTCTCAAAATTCTTTAACGCGAACGCTAAGTATCAGTAGTAAGACAGATTTAATTTTCCAAGATTTCCCTCTACTGAGACCTACGTCACTAAATTTCTCTACTGAACGACTCAAAGTGGTACTGGAACTGTGCGGCCATTCTTACTCAAGAACCCGTCGAGACTTACCCAGACACCTAAACTCAAAGACTCAAAACTATCTCAACTTCAATTCATTACTCTAAAACTTACACAAATGTGTTAGACCTTCAGAATTATACTGATATGTTGACTAAGGTGGAACTTGACGTCAAAATATAGGGAGTAAAGTCCCTACTTTACTTAAAAGAACTTGGAAACAATTCTCCAAACTGAATTAATATTTGACGGACCAAAAGAAATTGGATCCAACCTTAAATGGATGGAGAAATCAAAGAGAATCCTGATTTACCGAGATGGGTCTAATGGCAGGTTACACCGTTTATAGATGTTGAGGTTCGACCAACAAATCGAAAAGTTTTGCCGGCATGGATCTGGTGACAGGATAACCGCCATTCATAATTAGAATGGATGTTATAAATTATGGCCCAAAAAGGGATGGCATATAGGAACATGCCTTATATGTGTAAGGTTTCTTCTTAAACGTATAATGCATATATTGCTCTAAAAAGGGCTAAAGAGATTAAATGTCGAAATGGTATATGGTGCAAAGTGGTTCGTTCACCCGCTATGAAGATATGGATTATTATGAATTTAGATTGAAAGAGATAGAAAAAGATTAAAGACGAACTTATATGTGTGCCGTAAACGGCGAAAAAGGAAAGGAAAGAAGCGTATAGAAATATATACAAGAAATCAGCCACTGGACCTATTTTCAAAAATGGCTGGATACTTTCTCTTTAGGTAACACCAGGGTGGAAAGTACCAAAAATAACCCCAAAGATGTTGTCATTGTCTAAAGAAAATTTTTCAAACGAGAAACCAAATCTCAATCATTGGACCTATGAAGTGGTTTTACTTACCAATGAACCCTATCTCAAAGAATAAAATTTTCAAAAAGAAAATCAAATCTCAAACGTTGGACCTATATGTGGTTTCACCTACCAACGAACTCTATCTCAATTTTAAGGAAATAAAAATTTTCAAAGAGAAAGATCTTTACTCTTAACTGTTACACTACTCAAATGTTCTCAAAAGAGCAAACTTGAAAAGTTCTTACAAATGACGAGACTTCTAAAACTCAAAATTCCTTGTCAAAATCTGTATAGTTAATTTCCAATCATAACTCATTAACCACCCGGTTAATGTTGTTCCGCCAAAATTAAACACCATTAAAGATATTCAAGATAATGTGTCAACTGAAAGAATTCTTAAATCTCAACTAACTGTACTTATTGAATCTCAAACTCTAGCTAAAAATATTGACTCGACTTAACCTTAATCAAAGGAATGGAAAAGATTTTTATCATCAGGAGCTTTTTCTTCAAAATCTCAACCTAAAAATATTATAACTACCTCAATTCTCAACTCTACTCAACGGATCGTTCCTGAAAGTTACTGTTAGGATGATAACAGCTCAGATTTATATTTAGATTATGCAAATTATCAACTCTAACAGAACTCGAAATTTTCAATTAAGAACTCACCTAAATCAACTCAACCTAACGCCTAGTCACGTAGCTCACTTATTTGCATGGGGCTCTAACGCGACCGTTTAAAAATATTTTACAAATTAGTCTGGCCATGACTAAAATGTAACTCAACCTCTACCTCAACAACATTTACTGGTAGGTTAGCTAAATTTATTTAATTTGTACGCTAACATCACCAGTCTCAAATTATTTTAACCTAAGTACCTATAAAAGGATTTTCTCTAAACTCGACTCAACCTCTACGAAAACTCCTGACTCTAAACAACCTTTATTTTTTCTCCAAAACCGTAACTAAACTTACTGAAAAGCTTACTATTGACACACTAAACGAATTCTTTCTAAATTCTCAAACTACCAACAAATAGGATGTACACTGCCTTTACGTGTGAACGGAGCTTTACACTAGGGGCGCCAACTTGAATACAACACAACTAGGTCACCCCTAAAGCGCGCTCTACACTAACACTGGCTATTCTGGGCTCTCAACGAACGGTTTAATATCACTTACGTGAAAATCTCCCAGGATTTTTCCTGACAGATCTGAAAGAACAACAACCTTACCAGTACCTTTAATTTTCTTTATCATAGCCGGGACATATTTCGGAGCCAATTTCTTAGAAAACTTATCGACCGCTTTGGAAAGAACGAAGTTTTTCTTCCACACTTTATCACCTTCTTGATAATTAACCTCTCGCCTACGAAGGTTATACCTCTTAACATTTTTCTCAAAAGATTTTCTAATTTTCTCCTGAATTTGGGGATAAAGTTTAGGAACTTTGCTCACTTCGGACTGCCATTTAAGTCGATTGGAAAAATCAACTGGGTCAAAAGAACTATAATCAACATCCTTATAAAAACTACCATTCACTGGTGTGTAACGTCCAAAAACCAAAAAAGAGGGTGAGTACCCTGTGGACTCATGTACCGAGGTATTAATTGCCTGAGCAATCTCGAAAATATGTTCGTCCCATGTTCGGTGATCGTCATCTTTAATATATGACGCTATAGCACTACCCAAAACTTTATTCACCCTTTCGGTTGGATTAACCTGGGGGTGGTAACTTGGATTATACCAGATCTTAGGAATCTGGTACTTCTTCATTAATTCTTTGAATTCTCTAGACCTGAACTGACTACCATTATCACAACACACGACCTCTGGAGTTCCATAGACCAAAAAGACTTCTCTCTCCAAAATTTTCACGACCTTGGCTGAAGTAGCCTTAGGAAGGGGTTTTACTATAACAAATCGGGTGAAAGAATCAGTAATAACTAACAATTGGGTATTTCCTGATTTAGATCTTGGGAAAGGTCCCATAAAATCTAACGAAATAGACTGAAACGGAAAGTCAACTTTACGCTGATTACCTCCTAAACCAGCTGGAGATTGATTTGTGGATTTGTGGGCACCACAAGTCTCGCATGATCTAACATAACGTCTCACTGACTCCTTTACTCCTGGCCAATAATAATTTTCCAAAATTCTTGCCAACGTCTTTGATATACCTAAATGAGCTGAAGTTGGATGGTCATGACACTCAACAAAAACCTCTTTCCTATTCTCAGTTGGAACTACTATTTTCCAGTCTGAAAAATTAGACTGGATGTCGTGTTTTGGCCTAATATGTTTATACAAAATATTATCCTTAACGTCAAAATCTGGAAACTTCGCTGGGTTACAGCGGACTTTATTAATCATCTCAACATACCAGGTGTCTGGCGTAAAAGATTTAACATTAATCAACGAAATATGTCTGGACAGAAAATCAGCCATTACCAAATTCTTACCGGGACGATGAACAACCTTGAACTTAAATCCACTCAACCTGACTGTCCACCTAGCAATTCTGCCGACTGGATCTTTAATTTTATACAGCCATTGTAGGCTGGCATGGTCAGTAACAACTGTAAATTCTGTGCCTTCGACATAACACCTAAATTTTTCGATACCGAAAATAACTCCAAGACATTCCTTTTCTGTAACCGTGTAATTTTTCTTCTCAGTCTTGAGAAGCTTTCTAGAAGCATAAGCTATAGGGTGCTCAAAATCATCCTTAACTTGATATAAAATTGCCCCCACCCCTACGTCACTTGCATCCGTCTGAATGAAGAAAGGTAGATTGGGATCCGGTTTGACTAAAATGGGAGCTGAAACCAACAATTCCTTAAGACTTTGGAAAGCCTCTTCGGCTTCCTCCGTCCAAATAACTGGAGTGTGCTTCTTACGACCCTTAATAAGCGATGTAATTGGCTCAGACACGGTGGAAAAATTAGGGATGAACTTTCGATACCATTGGAGGATTCCAATTACTCTCCTAACTTCAGTGGTAGTTTTAGGTGATGGCATATCAACAATAGCCTGAACTTTTCCTGGATCGGTCCTTAGACCTTTCCTATCTACCACATAACCCAAAAACGATAACGAATCTCTACAGAACTTACACTTATCCAGGTTGATCTTCAACCCGGCTTTAGTGAGAATTTCCAACACTTCAGCAAGAAGGGCAATGTGTTCCTCGAATGAATTGGACACACAAATAATGTCATCCAAATAGGTAAAAACTCGATCTTCAAACTTGGTACCCCTAAATAGGTGGTCCATTAACCGTTGTTGCGTCTGTGCCGCATTACACAACCCAAAAGGCATAACCTTAAACTGAAAAAGACCTCGACCATGAACTTGAAACGCCGTTTTGGGCTTGGAGGTTTCCTCCAAGGGAATATTCCAAAACGCCTTTGTTAAATCAATCGAAGATAGATAAGTAGACCCAGCTACTTTACTCAAAATACTATCTACCAACGGTAGTGGGTAGGAATCCTTAACAGTCAACTCATTAATCTTACGACCATCAAAACACATACGGTAGGTACCGTCACTTTTTGGAACCATCAACACCGGACTTGACCAAGCTGAATTACTTTCCTCTATAACTCCATCTCTTAACATTGAATCTACTTCCTGATGTAGAAATTTGGTGATAGCAGGAGACAGAGGGTACTGCCTCTGCTTCACGGGTCTAGCTGAACCTGTATCTATGAAATGTGTAATTTCACTCGTACGACCGGGAGCTTTCGAAGCAAGTAATTCGTACTGCTTTATTACCTTATCTAAAATCAACTGTTGTTCCTCTGACAACTCCTCAAGATAAGTACCTAAATTTGGAGTCTCTCCTGTAATCTCATTAATGTCGAAAACTTGATTTTTAAAATCGATAGCCAACTCAACCTGCTTGCAAAAATCAGAACCTAAAATAACAGCGTGAGATATAGTAGGGATAATTGTAAATTCTAACTCAATCAACCTATCCTCAAAACAAATAGGCAAAACTACAGTACCTAGAACTGTTTGTGGCTGTCCATTTGCTACAGTCACTCGCGGTAATTTATCTTTAACTATTCGATTGGGTTCCAACAGTTCCCAAATCGACTCAGTTCCTGCACCTAAGATGGAAATATTTGCCCCAGTGTCAACTAGAGCTAGAATCTCAAAACCCTCTAACTCAATAGAGATATACGGCCTATTATCTGCATCTTTACTCTCAAAAACTGGACTGATCTGCTTAGAAAGATTCGAGTTCACCTGTCTCGATTCTAACGTCTCTTCGGAATCGCACCTGATTCTGGACCTGGTTGGCGTCTTCGAAACTCGAGGGAAGTCGCGCCAAAATCTTCTCTCGCTGACTCGTTTTTTGAATCTGCCTTAGAACCTTCTTTACCTAAATTCGACTCCCGAGTTTCTGGACAATCCACCACCTTCTTAACGTCCTTGGACTCAACTGCTTCCTGATTATCTTTCCCTGAATGATGACATCGGGGACAAGAAGGTGCTATTGCTCCTTTCAAACCGCACGAAAAACAAAATTTCTCAAGTGGATGTGGACAAAAATTAAATGAATGACCCGCCTGGTCACAATTCCAACAGGAAAAGGAGCTGACTGGGGGTCGGTCTGACTTATTCATCGACTGATTTGGGGCATTCGCAAATCTTCGGGGAGGAAGAGGTGGACGAGGGGTCTCTACTTTAACCTTTGGGATTTCCTTCGCTTCCCTAACCGTCGTTCCCACAGGGGCTGCCTGGGGTCGACCTACACGGACCTTACCCTCTACTCCACTCATTATCACCGAATTCTTCGCGATCTGCCTGCATAGACATTCTAACTGCTCATAGGAAACCAGATCAATCAAACATAACTTCGAATTCAAATCGGGTAGGAGGTTTCTCCTAACTATCTTCAACTGTTCCGGAATAGAAATTGGATTTAAAAGGTGTGAAAACTTCATCCTTAAATTCGCAATAAACGTAACGACATTTTCATTATTCCTTTGCCTAAAGGAGCGAATCTCCTCTAGGAGTTCTTCATCGTAATTTGGAGGGATGAAAGTATTACCAATCCTTGCCTCCAAGTCTCGCCAAGACCTCAACTGATACTTAATGCTTCGGAACCATGAGAGAGCTGGTTCCTTAAATAAATCGACTGCACTATTAAAAACTGTATCAAGGGGGACTCCCCTAGCTTGACTAAGTTCGCGAACTCTTTCTAAAAATTTTATAACTTCAATTCCCTTTTCCTTACCAGTAAAACATAATCCCCATTTATACACTGGGATGACCTTATCTATAGGCGCTACTAACTGGATGGATGGAACTTGAGAATTGAGACTAAACTGTGAGAAAGTGGGTGATGGATTTCTCACTGGGGGTACAAAACTGCTCGAATGTGCCTGATTATCATAATCAAAGGGTACCTGGTCATAATCTAAAAACGGATTGGTGTTATGGCTTCTTAAGCCTAACCTTCTTAACGATAGATCTTCTGGAAGATTCGAAGGGACTCTCGAAACCGTATGAAGATTACCTTCATGAGTAGTTGAAGCATTATGACATGATAACCTATCAAATGCTTGATCTAAAAGAGAGGCCTGCGATCTTTGTGGGATTTCTGTTCTCGAACTGACTACCTCACCGACAATTTTTTTCTTAAAATCGTCTCGCAGTCGCAGAGCATCTGCTCTAACCTGATCTCGACTAGCAGTCTGAACATCAGATGTGACCTTCATCCTATCTATCCTTCCTAACAAATGAGCTAACCTCGAAGAAAATCTCCTAGCTACATTAGACTGAGGGGAAATAATTACCTCATCGTGTAATATTTCAGTCATATCCAAAATAGAATCCAAAACTTGACTCAAATCCTCATTAAAATCGAAAGGAGAGATAGTCACAGTGACTCCTCCATTTATTCTCAAAAGTTGACTTAATTGGGTCCGCCTATAATTTCCGTTCCAATGTGGAACTTCTCCTCTTAATAAAATTTCATACTTAATCTCATCTACCTTGAGATCAACGACCTCAAAACCGACTGTAGTATTTTCCTCAATAAAATCCATTTTCACTATTTATCTCAAAAGATTTTCACCTCAAAATTCTCAAACAAGACTTTTCAACCAACTTCACCTGAAACAAAGAAAACGAAATTGTCGTTCCTTTTCTTAGTTGACTTGACCTGACCTAACAGAATTATCCAAAACCAAAATCTCAAAAATCAGATTGTTGCTGATTCTATCTGTAACTCCACCTAAGCTGAAAAATTAAAAAATTATCGAACTCGAAAACCACATCTTCAGGTTTACCACACCGTCTTGGCTGGAACCTAAAAAGCTGAAACGTCAAAAAGAAAACAACACGGACTCAAATACCACAGGTCTGAATTCCCTCGAAGTCCTTCGTTGAAAATTTCAAACCTTACCTTTTGGTTTTAGTCCATCTGTAAACTCTACGCAACTAAGAAAGGTATTTGTCTTTACTTGTCTAAATTTTGAAAAAGTTTTTCTCTCAAAAATTATTAAAACACCAACACCTCATGTTCATTAATTCTTCTCAAAGTTTGAGAAAGTTTTCGAAAAAAGAATAAGGAGATTGATTTATCCTGGTCACGCACCGCTTGGAGCCTTCCTCCCCCTCGCTTACTCCCACTCAAAAAGTTGAACAATAAAAAAAATAATAATTCACTTACCTTAACCCCGAAAGGAAGGAGGTGGCTATTGACAGATCTCAATGTGACTAGGCAAATTTGTAACATTAGCCACATTGGCCTGTCGAGTGGAACATATCAAATTTGGAATGCCCCACCCAAATATTCTAAATGTCGAAACAAAAATAAACTTTAAATTTTGAAAAGTGATCGTCTAAATTTCCAAAGTATCAAATCAAAACCAAACTTAATCAAAATGTTCGTTGTGATTATCCAGCCCGGGACAGATAAATGTGGCCTTCCTCTGGAAAATCCAGCATTCACCGAACCAGACTGGACCCGTAGTAACTCCTAACAATTTTACAAACAATAACAAAAAGATGATAAACCTCACCAAAATATACCAGAATATATCACCTTATTCTTGATGTTATTCTACTTATTGAATAAATGATTTAAAAGAACATGAGGAGGGTTGATTCTCAAAACTCTAAAATTGTTGAATTTTAATACAAAGATTTATTAAAATCAATTTCATCATCAGTACAATAGACTGGCAATCACCAATAGATCTTACATATCAACAATCAATTTAATAATTAAAATCAGTAATCCTGACTCAAATATTCAAACATAAATATTACCTTATTACCAATGATATCAAACTTACATGATTAAAATTCAAGATAGGTACCTATATCATTTCAATAGCTCAGATAAAAATTTCCAAAGCTCAAATTCTATCAAACAATTTCTAAACTATAACACATAGGTATGATTCTGAATAGAACTCGGAGTTAGATCAGAGATTATTTATCAAAAATTTAAATTTATCTTAAGCAAAAGTTTCAATATAAAAATCGGTATCTACCTACAAAATCTGAAATTCAAAATTTAATTTGCAAAATGATCATCTCTAACTCAAAATCCTAAACACACACGATAAATTTAATAAATTATTTTTACACATAACCATTACATTAGTCACTTGTTGACCACAATAAAAGTTCATAACATATTACCACAAATCAGTTTCACTTAGAAAGTCATAGGTGATGAAATCAATTAAACACTGTACTTGAATTTATTTAATTTTCTGGATTGTCGGAAAATAGCAAAAGTTTATTCACTTATAAAGACATACCTTATTATTCAAAACTCCATCTCAAAAACTGACGAACTAAGGTTCCTCTAACCTAAGCGCGATGATCAAAGACTAGGCCGGCATGGTTGCTGGAACTGCCTTTGCACTGGTGTTAGCACCCCTTGGTTGGTGCTCCAGGTGCCGGATGAGCTGGACTGCTCCCCCTGCTACCTTGGGACGACCAAATATAAAAGCGCTAGAACCTCTGCCTGATGAAACCTTCCATGCCTCCAAACTAAACTCCACCACTCTTCTTTATTTCTCCAAGCTTCTTCAAATATCACCCTTCACACCGGTTAGTATACCTACCTAGGTAGGTACCTACCTAAGCCTCCACATGATCGAATCTTTATATAAACTTTCATGTGAATCAGAAATTTGAAAGTTGGAACTCAAAACTCAGAAACTAGAAGTTCGAAATTAACATTCAGGAATCAAAAGTTAAAACTTAGAAATTCAAAGTTCGAAATCAAAAACTGGAAATCGGAAATTAGTAGTTAAAAAATTGAAACTAGAAGTTGGAATCTAACACTCTAGAACTTGAAGCTCAAAAGTAAATCAAAACTAAAGTTCAAAACTACGTTCAAAACTAAATCCCAAAACTACGTTCCAAAACTTAATCTAGTAGTACGTAAGTCCAAAACCACGTCCCAAAACTACGTCCCAAAACTACGTCCAAGACTACGTAGTAAGTAAGTCCAAGACTACGTCCAAGACTACGTAGTAAGTAAGTCCAAGACTACGTCCAAGACTACGTCCCTTGTCTGTAAAGACAAGAAAGCGAACATTAGTTATAATGACCAAAATTAAATTCAAAAGATTACTCACGTAAGACTGCATCTTTCACGGAAACAACTTCACCATAATAATATCTATGTGTGCTTACACAAGGGACTAATACTAATTTACGAACTTGTAGACAAGCTACATGATCTCCCGAACTAAGACCCAAAAATGAACCTAACGCGTCCTTTACCCTTACTTATAGTTTTCTGGGGTGACGCTACTCATGCGCCCCAACTACCGTCTAACCGAAAATGTTGACCCACTTTCAACTCCAAATCTCATCATTGACAGTATGCAACACTTAAAACTCGCACGCGACGGTGTCGGATCTTTCACCATATACGTCAGCACACTCTCGACAGTACGATCAACCTCTCCAGTTCTCCCTCTATTCAAACTTAAATTTCACAATCGTGAATCCGCATATCTCCGAGGCTTGTCGTGTCTCAGAACGAAACGCAAGTTGTTTATGTTTCTTTATGGGTCTTCTCAACTATCTTTTCCTGTTTTTTTAACCCACACCCAAAGAAATAATCTTTTAGGTTTTATCTGGATAACTAATCGGAAATCTAGAGTAGCAAGATGAGAGTGGTCTCACTAGACGTGGAAAATTAATTCGCATAAGATGATATACTTTTCAAACTCTGAAAACCCAGAACCGGGACAGAAAATCGACCAGACATGTTTTCTACGTCTTACTTAAATAACAAAAGCAAGAATTTCTTAATAGCTGCCAGGTGTTCGTTCGTGATCTTTGCCTAATACAGCCTCCTACATCAGCGAAAATGTACAGTCAATCATAACTTTTCTGAACTTTATAAAAATATTCCAAATCGAGAATTAAAATTTTGAAAAAGAAAACGTAGCGTGCAAGGCACGCTGCAAGTTCTATACTATTTTCCTTTTCTTGAAAAATTCGTGATACATATGCATGTCTTGGTTCTTGAATTGACGATATCGAACAAACGAAGGCTTTGGCCATATTAAAACCAGATGGTGGCTGTAACCCAACTTCTATTCAACTCTATTATATTATCCGGCGGACCTATCCAATGCTTGAACGTAATGCGAAAATGTATAGCTAACAGTATAAATGCAGTTATTCCTTATAGTGTGATTAACATTTTCGCACTTGTTTTTTCAAAAATTTTCTCGGGGGGGAAGCCCCGAAACCCCCTCATTCCTGGGGGATACTCCGTACCCCCCAGACCCCCCGGTTGGGTATAATGCTAGTATATCTTTGACATAATTCACTCACAAAAAGCGCAGCAGAATTTACCTAATGAAATACCTACACATTTCTTTCTATTAATGTCTAATTTTACATAAAAAAAATTGCTCTTTGCCATTCCTTAGATAGAGATTTTTCCATAAGAGGGGAGAGAGGGTTACAATTACTAAAATTCAACTAAAAAGGGGCGCTGCTATTTAATTAGCCTAGGGCGCTGCAAATCTATAATCCGGCGCTGGTTAGTAGGACTCCAGACTTCAGTAATAGTCTGCACCTTATATACAGGGTGTCACTAAAAGGTACCACCAACGTTCTACCACAGATTCCCGAGGAAAAAATATGCCGATTTAACCGAACTTATCCATGTCCAAAGTTGTATTATTGAAAATTAATGACGGGGAAACCATGCAAGATACAAAATTTTTATAAGGGCGCAAAAAGTTCAGTAATACTTCAACCTTTAGATAAAAAATACAAAATTAATCAGTGGCGTGCGGATAAAAAAGTTCTGGGGTCAAACGTGAGACGCGACATCAAAAATAGGAACACCCTGTACGTCAATGTTTGTAAGACTACGTCAGTTTATTGGTCTTATAACAATAGTAGTAGGTGGTGAAATTTTGAAGTTTCTCGTTTAAACCATTTTTGACTTATTCTGGAAAATGAGTATTTAGTTGACCACCTTTTAAGGGCTGTATCTTGAAAAGGGTTCAACTTTGGACATGGATAAGTTCGGTTAAATCGGCATATTTTTTCCTCGGGAATTTGTGGTAGAACGTTGGTGGTACCTTTTAGAGACACCCTGTATACAGGGTGCACCATGTATCCTTCTCTATATTGCTATCTCCTGAACGCTAAGAGATACAGGGTCGGTTAAATTAGAGAAAAGATGCGCAGTTTTGTGGCCATCTCGAATTCGTCAAAACATGCAAGATATCTGTGACCGTTCCTGAAATATCCTGAAAAAACTGAAAAATCGAGATTTCTTATTTTCCTCATATCTTTTTTATTATTGGAAATTAATAAATAGTTGTTTGTAGGCTTACATAAGCCGGCAAGAGCTATCCATCTGAGATTTCAAAAATTTTCAAGGCCTACTAGATCTAAGAGTTTTCACAGTCAACTTTCGTTTTTCTTATGGCCGCCATATTATTTTTTTATCTCGTTCGATATGAAAAAAATAATGGAAACCAAAAATTAATAAACTTCAAAAAAAAAAATTTTAAAATTTTTATTCTTAATATTTCAAAGAAAAATCTAATAAAAAATCGTCGAAAAACGTCAACATTTGTAAAATACCCCGAAATAGTGCTTGCCTTATGGTTTTTTAATTTATCTATGAAATTCGGTCTAAAAATGTGTATTTTTTGTAAAGAAAAAAGAAGAATAAAAAATAATTTATTTATTTTTTGAAGTTTAACAATTTTTAGTTTTTATGATTTTTTTTTATACCGAACAACATAAAAAACACTATGGTGGCCATAAAAAAAACGAAAGTTGACTATGAAAATTCTAGGATCTAGTCTGCGTTGAAAATTTTTTAAATGTCAGATGGGTAGCTCTTGCCGACTTATGTAAGCTCACAAAAAATTATTCATTAATCTCCAATAATAAAAAAGATATGGCAAAAATAAGAAATCTCGATTTTTCAGTTTTTTCAGGATATTTCAGGAACGGTCACAGATATCTTGTATGTCTCGACGGAATCGAGATGGCCACAAAATTGCGCTCCTTTGGATTTGTTTAACCGACCCTGTATCTGTTAGCGTTAGGAGATATAGCAATATAGAGAAGGATACATGGTGCACCCTGTATATACATACAGGGTGTCCCGTATCGTTATGTTCAAATCTTGTGAGCATATAGTAGGCTTATTCCTAAGCCTAAAAAACCCAAAAGTGGTAGGTCTATCTGCATTCGTTACGAAGTTAGAGGCCTAAGAAAATAATGTCTAGTAAATACCAGATTTAACTTTGAAAACCACATAAAGCTTATTTTATTGACCACATCTTTAGTTTATCATGTGTTAAAAATGTCCTATTCCTTGCTGAATACAAACTTGTGCTCGGAGGCCTATTGCAGAAGTAGCAGTTCTAATTTCTCGTCTTTTTTCGCGACCGATCTCTTGACCAGCATGCTGAATACAATCCAATAATAATTATTGCTTTTTGGAATTTAGTTACAAACGCCAATTCCGAAATATGCTGGTGTCCCATTTATTTGAATCCAAATGCCATTTTGTATGAGCAGGAGAACCTCTTCTAATGTTTATTTTGGTGACATTTTCTCATGTCGCCACCATAACAATAAATTATTAGTCTAAACCACAACACATGTGGTTGCGTGGTTTTCAAAGTTGAATTTTTGTTATTTACTAGTCATAATTTTCTTAGGCCTGTAACTTCGTAACGAGTAAAGATAGACCTGCCACTTTTGGGTTTTTTGGGCTCAAAATTAAGCCTACTATATGCTCAAAAAATTTGAACATAACGATACGGGACACCCTGTATATGTATAATGTCTATTTATTCATTATATAAATTATTATTTATCAGGTTTGAATTATAAGAAATTATTAACCGAAGAAATTTCTCGCTTACTGAATCCACATGAAAGAGCTAATAATTTTCTTCAGTTAATATATAAGTTATTATTCCAAGTTACTTATTAGGTATACGTTAATATCTGCATGTGTACGTATATAAATACTAACCTTAAACACACAGGCACAGTTAAGATATAGGAATATTTCCAGATTGCAGAGACGAATGATTTTGATAACCAGTATCCCCTACGTGACGCAGTAAGTTGCTGTTAACAGAGTCTGCCTTGCCGAACAATAGCTTGAGGTCAAACTACAGTAAATAAAAAGAAGACATATCAAGTTGATGTTATTTCTAGGTGACAAGTGACAAGTGACTTGTCATTTTATTTTTATAAATCAGTCAGTTCAGTCAATGTCAAGTTAAAGCAGTCAGCGCCGTCAGCGGTCGATCTGTCTGTTTCTGTTGGTTAAAATTTCTTTTCTTCATAAATTGCTCTAGTCTTCAAATATGGTACGTATTCGTTTATTCGTTATAAAAATTATTACCACGTTAATTCTAGTGAATCAGCCATCATATTTAACTTTATTGGACAAACTTTAATTTATTAATTATTAACAATGTCGGTTCAAGTGATATTTTTCAAACTAGACATGGATTTTTTTGGTTATAGCCCCTGTAACTTGGTGTATTTATTTTGTTTCAGTCGACTCACAAGAAAAAGACCCGAAAGCTTCGTGGGCACGTGAGCCACGGTCATGGACGTATTGGTGAGTTCTTCTATAATAACTTTTCAATATTTTCTTCATGGTAACGGTGCCTGCAAAATTGAACTCCTTGTGCTTGTCTTTTGGACTTAGCCTCTGAGACAGGTCGGAGAGGGTGCAACTTGTAACACCAACACCGGTCAATTTGACATTGTGTTATGTTTAATGTAAAAGACTGTAGTCTATTCAATCATAGTGTGATCTAATAAAGTGGATCTTTTTCAATGATGACAATTAAAGACGGGCGGAATGATTTTTTCCTGATTAATGTCTTATATAAACCTGAGTTTCATGTATAAAAGATCGTGAATAGTTCCATTGTAGTAATGATCCAGTTTCTAAAAGTATAATTATTCTCAGGTAAACATCGTAAGCATCCCGGTGGTCGTGGTAATGCCGGTGGCATGCACCACCACAGAATCAACTACGACAAGTACCATCCCGGTTACTTCGGTAAGCTGGGTATGAGACATCTCCATCTAAAGCGGAACGCCTACTGGTGCCCTGCTATCAACTGTGACAAGCTGTGGACCCTCGTCAGTGATCAAACTAGATTGAAATATAAGGACCATCCTGACGGAAAAGCTCCAGTTATCGACTTAGTTAAAGCTGTAAGTTTTCATTTTTATTTTTTATACTTTCCTGTTTTGTGCAGGCAGTTGTTATTTATTAATGATGAGAAGTATGCGAACGGGCGGACTGAATCATTCATGCTGAGTGTTCGTTGTTTAATATCTGATTAATAATTATTGAAATGTTGTAGTTAGAGATTGGTTATATAAATTGTTAATAGTGATTTTTTCTTGTTTCAGGGTTACTATAAACTGTTGGGCAAAGGAAGGTTACCAGCTCAGCCAGTTATAGTTAAAGCAAAGTTCTTCTCGAAGACTGCAGAAGAAAAAATCAAGTCTGTAGGAGGAGCTTGTATTTTAACAGCTTAGTTTTAATAAAGGGATTTATATAATTTGTTTTCCTGCATTTTTCTTCCCCTCCAATTATTTTAAAAGATTTTGTGTCAATACCAATAAACACTAGAAAGTTCGTCACATATGCCTCAGGTTTTTTAATAAAAAGTTTTACGCATACCTGGGCAAACTTGGCCGGATTGGCCCTTAATATATCAAAGTATGTGTAAGAAAATGGCGACTTTGTCAGAATATTCAATTATTCTTAGCTTTATAGTAATACTGGAATCAATTGTTTCTATCAAATATTTTTTTCAAAAAAAAATTCCTTTATATTTAAATTGGCATGTGAATCCTGAAGTTCTATAAGATTTTGTCTAAACCATAAACCAATAAATACTAGAAAGTTTTTCACATGCCTCAGATTTTATAATAAAAAGTTTTATGCCTAACTGGGCAAAATTGGCCCTTCATATATCAAAGTATATGTAAAAAAATGGCGACTTTGTCAGAATATTCAATTATTGTTAGCTTTAAAAAAATACTGGAACAATTTTATTTCTATAAAATTTTTTTGTCTATTTAAATTGGCATGTGAACCTTGAAGTTCTATAAGATTTTGTCTAAACCATAAAACACTAGCAAGTTGTCATATTATGCCTCAAAACATGGGTTTTATACAAAACGAATTTTTGCTCGTTCAGTAAACACACATCAGCAATCGATGGCTTTATTTGTACCGTTTCAAAAATTCCGGTTGTCAATTGCCATTAAAAACATTAAATATTCTTCTTTTAGAACAGTTGTTCTTAACCTTAGTACAAAAAGACTTGCAGGGATAAAGTATTTGAGCTGTCACCAGTCACAATTGCTTCAAATGGACTCCATTCGAACCAAAGCTTCGATTAGAAATTTCGAAGCTTCATACACTTTTTTTTTGAACTACAAAAAAAACTCTACCTCTTCTTAGATTAGCAGTAGCAACTACCTTGAGCATGAATAATTTCTTTCACACTAAGTACAAAGCAGCTAATCTAAAATGAGAGCTTTTACTAGTGAGCACTAATTGGAAAAAAAAACTGATTGGACACATTGTAAAAAATATATAAAAATTGTGCAACATGCTGGCATCAATTATAATTTTAACATAATCGCTTCACTGTAAAGAAATGAATCACAATATAGCTAATATTTTGTGTGAGACATTCAATCTTTTATTATTCATTACAATAATTATTATAATTCTATTATCAAATTAAATAAACATTACTTATAAAATTGATTATATGAATAGAATACAGATAAACAAAACTTATTGTGGTGGAGGAACTGGGAGCACTCCCATCATAGGTGGTGGAGGCATCGGATTAAACATCGGTGGCCTCGGAGGAGGTGGTACAGGGAGCATTGGAGGGGGAGGCACGGCTCCCATAAGATTCGGTCGAGTCATAATTGCGCTCGGTTTCTTGGCTTCATTCTTGAAAGCAAACTGCAAAAAGAACTGCTTGGTATCCTTATTCCAATGGGTCCAGAACTTGTTGTCGGATTTCTCGACTTCTCTGCTGGGCACTTTGAAAGCGATCGTTTCATACGGCTCGGCAGCGAACAGCAAATATTGCCACTTACGGTCTGGTGGTTCGATTTTCTGTTCATAAGCAGACATGAAACGATGACGGGGCATTATGTTATCCGTTATTTCTATAAAAAAAAAGATTGCAAATAAATAAATATATTAAAGGATACCCAAAAACTAAAGAGACTTACCGGGATAATCGATCTGGAACAGGAGACTCTGTTGTCCATTTTCAGGGTCTCTCTGTTTCGTAACTCGATAACCAGGACGTCCGATTTTGACGAATTTCTTGGGTTCGACTCTGGGTTTCTCGGGGGCGAGAAGAGTGGGTGCATCTTTGGCTTCTTTTGCGGCACGTCTGGCTAGATTAGCTTGATGCTTTTTACCCTGTGTATGTGCTAGGTAGCTGCCCTCGTTGTTGTGCAGTGTCAGACAAAGTTTACACTCATAGGACCCCAAGTGGTTTTTCATAAAATAGGGGTCTTTTTGTAGATCTATCGTTTCCAGAGCCAACTGCCGCAATCGTTCTCTTCGGTCTCTGTTTGTTTCCGACCATGATGCTACCCCTCCCGTGCCTGTTTTACCTCCCGGTCTGTTTTGGAAATCCATTTTCAGGAAATTTTTGATGTGCCCCTGTAAGTCTGTAGCTTTTCAACAAAAATAGTGTTATAATACAACTTCCAATATTTTAATTTTACGGTAAACTTACACTTTTCACTTTTTTGTTACAATTTACACAGGCTACAGGCTTACGCTTACATTACAACAAAACAAACCTAACCTTCTTCAAATCAAACTTCAAAGTTCAAACTTAAACATTTGAAGGCCTCTGATTCTTTATTCGTTGGTCCCTGCTAAAGCGCCTAAATCACCTTGACACTGAGCATGCGCGTGATGCATTTTCGAGTTGATTGGTTTTGACTATTAATTATTACTTTGAATTTGTACGTTGATTTTTTCATATTACTATACTACTAAAATCACAAAATGATTAGAACCTGATGTATAAGTTGTAGCTATTATTTTTTGGGTTTCTTCCCTAAAATTTCAAGAAAGTAATATGGCTGTAGATACATATAATATAGCCACCTATCGGCACTATAGCAGGACCTTCAACTAAACTCTCTGTGAAATAGGCAATTGACATATCTATAGTTTTTTCGTAAGAGTTTTTGTACTGTAGTCTGTAGTAAATAGATTTAGCAATGGCGTCTGTGGGGCACAGCACACAGTATATTTTTGCATTGTAATAGGTATATCATTTTTACTCATTTATTTAATAATAATTGTGGCACACGACGTATATAGTACTTTAATCTACATTACTTATACTTGCACTATTTTATATTACTTATGTAGTACCATTATGTAGTATTCCATTCCAGATGTGCTTAAATTCAATTTGTTTTCAAGTCTGAAAACAATAAATTCGATATGTGACTTTGGTTGCAATGGTTTAGTAAAAAATATCCAGTTATTGGCCTTTCATTATTAAAGTTTTAACTTCAGTCAAAAAGTTTCATCACATTTGATGACCTGTCAATCATTCCAAAACTATGAGTAGTTAAATATCACTGAAAAAATATTACCTTATTCGATTATTTAAAATGCGAAAGGTAGTTGGAAAAACATAACGGGGCATATTTATTTGAAAAATATTCAAAACAATAAACAATGAAGGAGAGATTCCCAAAATTCCAAATGCAACCTAATTTTAATGTAAAGCCCATATGTAACGATCCATTTTTTAGTACAAGTTTTAGTCAATTTTTTAGGATCCTAAATTTAGGACAAATTCATACAAGTTTTGTCTCCAATTTTTGATAAATTTTTTAGTTTAGGGAAGTTGTCCTATTTTTCGTCAATTTTAATTGACAAGCATTCGTTCTTATTACCCGTTAGGCATCGTGATCAATCGGACTTTCTTTTCATTGGAAACTATTTGACAACTAATAAAATAAATACAAAGAAATTTAAATTTGCGTCCTGTTCACCACTTATTTTACAATTTGCATGTTATTTGGGTGATTTGCAGTGCTTAAATAAGTCCAGAAAATATCATTGAAAGGCAGCAGTAATTTAATCTGGTAAGTAAAAGATATAAATAGTTAGAAATGTGCTTTCTGGTACTTATATCAATTCTTCATCATTTATTATAGGTATGTTATACGTTTGTTTGAATATAGAATTTCTTTCACAGGTTCCACATTAGCATGTAGTGAAAGGGTCCCCTGAACATGAACACGTGTGTTCACTGAATGACAGAAAAGTATCCATATAGTGAACTGGTGGACTTCAAGAAGAAATACGGGAGCTGCCGTATTTTTCAGCTTATTAATTCGACACCAATTTTTTTAACTTTATGTAAGTTTATGTAAATAGGAACTTATTAAGTATTATTGTAGCCTTAAAGTTAAATTTTCCAAATTTCAACGGATTATACTTCATCAGCAAATGCCCCATGTTTTCATCTGTTTAGAGGTAATTAAATGATACTTACTATATTTTTTGAGGTATTATAATGTAGGTATTTTGATATAAAAACTATAATAAATTTGAAAATTGGATGTATACCTATGTTAACAGGAATATTTGTTACATAGCTTTAAAAATCTTTCAAGATATTTTTTTTTATACCTATGAGATACTTATAATACTTTTTAACTATACAATTGGTTGCCTTTTTAACTATAAAAAACTAATCAATAAAAGTTAATAATAAACGTACCTGTTCTTTTAATTTAACCACAAATAATATTAATGCACTTTTCAATAGTAACGAATATTCGCTGACGTTATTATTGAAAATTGTGTT
This sequence comes from Malachius bipustulatus, assembly GCA_910589415.1. Classification (NCBI taxonomy): domain Eukaryota; kingdom Metazoa; phylum Arthropoda; class Insecta; order Coleoptera; family Melyridae; genus Malachius; species Malachius bipustulatus. The sequence continues at coordinate 31,893,134 of OU342634.1, read as the reverse complement.
AATTAATTATTATGTGGACTTCCAAATAGTCAGAATTCAAAGATATAATTTAAATTTAAATATCCCGCCAACCGCTATACCCCCACCACCGCCATAAATGCTTTTTAGTTACGGCACCTCGCGGGCAGGGGGCGCTCAAGTTTGTATCCAAAATATTTACAAAATTTTTAGAACCTGTCCTATTTTTCATCAATTAAATGACATAACTGAAGTGGAAATCTGGGGAAATTGTTGTTTGTAGGTTACAATATTGAGATGTTGGTAGCTAAAGTCGACTTTCTAACAGAAAGGAGCATGTGTGGATTTGACGTTGAACGGGATGGTTTACCAATATGGCGGCTGCTTCAGTTTTTAAAGCTGATTAAACGCCAATAACTTCACTAACCTACATTATATTATATAACTATTAAATATTGCATCACACTTTAACGTTTTACAACAAAATATACTACAATTAAACACAAAAAAAAACCCAAGAGTGAAACACAGGACACGTCAGAGGTCAGAACCATGAATGATTATGAGTCATCTCTGGTTGAGCAATGTGGCTGAGTTGGTTCCCTAGGATAACACGTGAAATCGATCATATGCTCCTTCCTTTTTCTTCTTTATTCAATGTTTCTAACCTAACCAGTAACCTCAGTTTATATTTGGAAGTGTACGTGAAAAAGTGTACGGTAATCATTGAAATTGAATTGAAAACTTATCCACTTTGTTGAATAATATAATAATATAATATAAAATGTAGGTATGATCAAGTAGATGGGTTGTCGTTGTTAGGCAAGTTTTGTTTTTATAGTAATGTAAACAAGTTACAATCGTCAAAACACTTATCAGTTATCACAATGTCTTGGTCTCATGATCAGGTTATTTCTTTAATAGAATTATATAGAGAAAGGCCTTGCCTCTATCAGGTAAAAAGTTCCAATTATAAAAACAAGCACATGAGAACCACTGCTTATGAAAGCATGGTAAGAGAACTAAAAAATATTCGTCCTGGAATAACTATAACTGAAATAAAATCGAAAATCAATGGACTTAGAACAAACTTTGCAACAGAACACCGAAAGTACTTGAAATCGAAGCATAGTGGCATGGATGAAGACTCTGTAAGTAGTTTTAATATATCTTAAATGTTATATAGATGCAATACTGGTATCTGCCAGTCATGAGGCCAGTCACTTTGTAATGTCCTCGACTTTTACGAATAGCATATTCTAAACTGTTTCTCTTAAATGATTTCAGCTGTACGTACCATCACTCTGGTATTATGAATACCTTTTATTTCTATTGGACCACATCGCTGTGAGAAAGTCTACTGACTCTATCGGAGAGCTGTCCCAGGAATTAAGTGAAAACAGTGTTTCACTGACATGTGATGAGAGCACCACAGATGGCAAGACTGAACAACAAGCTGAGAAATCAAACGTCTGTTCTGTATTAGTAATAATGACCTAACAAAAAAAAATTATAATACGACACTGAATTATTATAAATATTTCATGACACTCTGTTATTCATTATAGGATGAAGACACTGATGCATTTTATTATACACTGGATAGAAATATTGAAATCATAAATGAAGACGAAAATGAGTCTCCTTCAGACCAACCTAGTACTAGTACCTCCATGGTCACTCCTAAAAGTTATACCTCACTCAGTAATCGTACTGCTGGTTCGACCAAAAAGAGAAAAAGAAATCATGATGATTCTTTCCTGGATGCTGCCAGTGGTGCTATAAAAAAAATTTCCACGGCTTTAGAACAGAACCAAAACCAGAGAAATCTAGCGACAGAGAAGCCTGACAATGACCACTTGACAACTTTTGGTAATTTTGTGGTAAGCCGGTTACGGATGATAAAAAATGATGACCTAGTGACTGCAGCTGAAGAAAAGATTACCACAATTTTATTTAATATGTATAAAGAAAGTAAAAAATAGTATAGTAAACATACATTTTTATTATTTATTAATAAAAACTTGATTTCATTTATTTTATTTAATTCATTTCTAGCGATTATTAATGTTACATATTAAAATTTCTAACAGCTTCTTCTTGCCAAGGCACTGCTCCAGTATCTGAGCAGAAATAATCTTTAAACTCATTACGGACATTTCTCGCTGCATCCATAGATTTATTGCCACTTTGTCTCCCAATACTTCTTATTTGCTGCAACGAATTTTCCGTTTCTTGGCTTATGTCAGTGTATGAAATTCCATTTTCAGTGGCTAAATAATTGTGAAGAGCCACACAAGCTAGAGTTATTTTTTCGACTTTTGGTGCACGAAGATTTATAGGATTGAGTAACACTCGAAACCGATTAGCCAAAATACCGAATGCATTTTCTATTACTCTTCTTGCCCTTGATAGCCGATAATTAAATATTCTTTCACCATGTGACAATCCTCTTTGGGGGTATGGCTTCATTATCACATCTTTATGTGGAAAGGCATCATCTGCAACTATCACATATGGAATTGCCATATCTCTACCTGGTAATGCTTCTGCAGGAGGGAAATACAAAGAATTGCATCCTAAAACCTTAGCTAGGGTAGATTCTCGAAATGCACCTCCATCGCTGACTCTCCCGTTGACACCCACATTGACATATATGAATTTATAATTAGCATCAGCTAGAGCTAAAAGAATTATGCTATGACCGCCTTTATAGTTATAATAATATGACCCATCGGATCTTGGTGGCCTAAATGAGATGTGTTTGCCATCCAAAGCACCTAGGCAATGTGGGAATTGCCATAAATTCCAGAAATCATGTGATACACTCATCCATTCTTGAACAGTGTTGGGCGTCTGTAAAACAATAATTTCATGTCTCTTATTATTTCTGTAATGAAAGAATAAGAATATGTACTTACTTTTATGTATTTATTTCTAAGATGGCGATATAACGAGTCGCAAACAACAGGAATGAATCTTGAAATGCTGCTTTCGTGAACTCTTGTAGCATACATAAGAGATCTAAAAGATTCTCCAGTTGCCAAAAACCGCAAAGTAATTTGTAGCCTACACATATTGGAGAATAAGAGCATTAAAAAGATGTAAATGGTAAAATCATGTTTGAAAGCACGAACCTACTTCTTGCAGAAATTGTTTCTTGCATCATGGATGGCTCCTTTTCAATATCAGTTCTCACCAAGCTAAGCAGGAAGGTGAACTGATCTTCTGATACCCGTAAAAATTTTTTGTAAGAGTCTACGTCTTCTACTGCCAGTTCTTCATTAACCATTTTTAATATACCAGAGCCATTTTCACTCCTTCTTTTCAACCATGGTTTTCTAATCACCTTTTTTCTTACTCTCCTTTTCCTTCTAACATTTATTATCATGGTATTAATAATTATTGCTGCCCCACTCAATAATAAAGACTCTCTATCCATGTTTTAATATTCTCTCTACAGCAATGCAATAAGTTGAAGTTGTAGTTAAAATGGGAAAAATAATCAGAGTTAACCTAAAATATGCTCGTTAAAAGCCCATATGGCTTCCTAAATAAATGACAGAAATTTGGAAGGTTGCAAGCAAACAAATTTTTAGTTCAATTATTTACTGTCCTAAATTTAGTATCCTAAAAAATTGACTAAAACTTGTACTAAAAAATGCATCGTTACATATGGGCTTTAGTTATTAAATACATATAAAATATATCAAATATATTATTTTGCTATTTTGACAGCGTAAAGCGTAACGTGTAGTTAAAATATACAATCTCAGCGTCAAATTTGATTAGAAAAAATTGCGTTTAAGTTTGAGTGTAGTTCTTTGGATTTTGAATTTTGAAATGAAATGACATCTCAAGTAATCGACATAACCTAAATTATTTTAGGGACTATTCTAGTGACTATTCTGGTAACAACTATCACCATAACCAACCTAATCTGTCTTGTTGGCTTGTTGGCAATCGTTCCCCTAGAATTTTGACTTGGTGGAATATCACTGGAATCCATCTAAATAAAAAATAAAGTATATAAAATTTTAGTTTAAGCCAATAGACAGTAGACTATTACCTACGTAAAGTTTAGTTAATTTTTGCAAGAATAAAAATATGTTTGGGGTAGCAGCAGAACTGAAAAAGACTCACTGTTAGTTAATAAAAATTTAGAATTATATGTGATGTTTTTAAAAGCACATTTTCCAATAACACTGAATTCAGGGTAAAATTTTTATTTAAATCCTAAATTATTTTCTTTTTTCCATTTCTCTTTATTACAGATACAGGTATAGAAGTGTGATCAATTCTCAAGTTCTAAGCATAACCACTCTACTTCAGGGCCCTCCAACTCAGATATATGACCTTGAACATTGAATTTAGTTGCGGCACCTCAGGGGCAGGGGGCGCTGCCGTCAAGAGAACTTGAATTTCGTTCTTACCCATTAGGCATCGTGATCAAATCGGACTTCGCTTTCTTTTCCTTGGAAACTATTTGACAACTAATAAAATAAATACAAACAAATTTCAATTTGCGTCGTTTTCACCATTTATTTTACAATTTTCATGTTATTTGGGTGATTTGCAGTGCTTAAATACCTAAGTCCATAAAATATCACTGAAAGGCAGCAGTAATTTAATCTGGTAAGTAAAAGATATAAATAGTTAGAAATGTGCTTTGTGGTACTCATATCAATTATTCTTCATCATTTAGGTATGTTATACGTTTGTTTGAATATAGAATTTATTTCTTTCACAGGTTCCACATTTTAGCAGTGAAAGGGTCCCCTGAACATGAACGCCGTGTTCACTGAATGACAGAAAAGTCTCCATATGGTGAACTGGTGGACTTCAAGAAGAAATACGGTAGCTGCCGGAGTTTTTATGTTTCATTAAACGTAAAAAAACGAATTGTAACTACTTCAAAGTAATGCGGGTAGTGAATATTGTATTTTCAGCTTAGTCGATTTATGATTGATCATTTCAGCTTATTAATTCGGCACCAATTTTCTTAAGTTTATGAAGTTTACGTAAATAGGAACTTAGTAAATATTATTATTGTAGCCTTAAAAGTTAAATTTTTCAAATTTCAACGGATTATATACCTACTTCATCAGCTATTTCCCATATTTTCATCTGTTTGGAGGTAATAAAAAATGATACTATATTTTTGAGGTATTATATGTAGGTATTTTGATATAAAAACTAATAAATTTGAAAATTGGATGTATGTTAACAGGAATATTTGTTACATAGTTTTAAAAATCTTTCAAGATATTTTTTTTATACCTATGAGATACTTATAATACTTTTTAACTTATACAATTGGTTGCCTTTTTAATTATAAAAACTAATTAATAAAAGTTAATAATAAACGTACCTGTTCTTTTCATTTAATCATGCACAAATAATATTAATGCACTTTTCAATAGTAACGTATATGCGCTGACGTTATTATTGAAAATTGTATTAATTAATTATTATGTGGACTTCCAAATAGCCAGAACTCATAGATATAATTTAAATTTAAATATCCCGCCAACCGCTATACCCCCACTACCGCCATAAATGCTTTTTAGTTAGGGCACCTCGCGGGCAGGGGGCGCTCAAGTTTGTATCCAAAATATTTACATTGAGTCGGCGATCTTTTAAGGTATGATAGTCTGTGCTCTACTTGAAATAAATAATTGTTCTTGCTTACAAAAATGCACTTTTTTGGTATCTGTCATAGAGAAAGATAATATAATATAAATAATTTATAGTATGTTGTCTCTGGTATCTGTGCAGTTTAAAGTTACTCACCAAATGACGTCATAACCTGATTGACAATAACGAAATCAGTAAAGTTACCCTCCCTAAAAAAGAAGAACTGACAATGTCAAACTAACTATCCTTATCTATCCTTCCTTCCTTATCCTAAAAAAATAAAATGAAAATAGTAGAAGATAAGAGGAAATTGAAAATTAAGAACGTTTCAAACATCTAAAAATAAATATTTAATTTTATGAGTAAAAAATTCGTTAACGTTTCAATTCATGTTAGGTATCCAGTGTAATTAAAAGCGGGTCTTTATCCTTATAAGCAGTTTCATTCAGTTGTGAAGCAGCAATCCAAAAATGTCCACTGCAGATTTAAAACCTGTGAACGAAAACGACTTACAAGAGCTGAAAAATCGCATGAAATTGATAAGCGACGCTGATCCTGAACAATACCACAATGAGTTCTCTCTCAGGAGGTACCTCCGAGCCTTCAAAGCGGTTGACGAAGCTTTCAAGGTAGGTTAATCCCTGCTAACATATGTGAGAATTCCCACATTATTTTATGAGACCATTCCAGGCCATTCTTAAAACAAACAAATGGAGAAGGGAGTATGGAGTAGCGGAGTTAACAGCAGACACACCCGCCGTCAAGAAGAATATGGAAGCTAATAAGGCCCGAGTGCTGAAACATCGAGACATGCATGGTAGACCCGTTATTTATATACCCGCCAAGAACCATAGCTCAAATGACCGAGACATTGATGAATTGACGAAATTTATTGTGTATTGTCTGGTAAGTATGTCCTTCAAGGGGTTCAAGTCCATGAAGATCATGAGTCATCCTATGGGTGATTTGTGAAAAAAGTCAGGCATAGAAAAAGAAGAGTCCAATAGTGATAGAAATACAAATGTCAGAAATTTTTGATAAGTGCGAGTTTTAAGAAAGCCTTATACTGAACATCTTGTAGGTGTTCAGAACAGCCAGACTTGACTATACAGGTGAAAACCTGTTCAGGCTACTCACAACTTGGGTATTTCAGATCATGAGTCATTCTATGGGTGATCTGCTGTCATATTATGTCTACCTTAGGAAGAGTCACAGGCACAAATATCAGAAATTTTGACATATTCATTGTAAAAAGAAAAGTTCAGTAGTGACAGAAATACAAATGTTCAAATGTCAAATATTTTTGGTGAGTGTGAGTTTTACAGTCTTTTACTGAACATGCCTTGCAGCTGCAGAGTAGGTGTTCAGAACAGCCAGGCTTCACTCTATCAGATCATGAGTCATTCTATGGGTGATTTCTATCATTTATATCCATCTTAGGAAAAAGTCACAGGCAAAAATATAAATTTTGACGCACCATCACAATATACCTATTTATGAGAAATTTAAATGGATATTTCAGTAACTAAGAAACGATCAAATTTAAAAGATGTTGGGTCAGAATTATATCAATTTTACACTTGTATCGGGCTCAGTCAGGATGGCAAGTTTCAAGTTACACTAGCAGGTTATTCCATTCTTGCAGATAGAGTTACACTGCAATGTTTAAGCTGCATAAATAAAGTGTATAGTTTCTGCAATCTTATAAACTTTTAGTATAGTAACCCCGCAGAAGTATAGCAAAACTGCAGCATATTAAAAATAATGAAATTTTTTTTATCTTCATCAATCTTCATCTTTTTTATCAGTCCTCTCTCAAAGGTTAAGTGAAATTGTGCTGTGTGTTACTAAGATACATTGTACTGATGAGTCCCAAGTAAGATGAAACACTTATTTTTTGCAATAAATGTTGTCATTTCTTGTCGACTAATATATTGACCCTAACCTTTTAATATATTTCAGGAAGAAGCTAGTAAAAAATGCTTTGAAGAAGTGATAGACAATATCTGCATCGTATTTGATTTACAAGGTTTCGGATTAAGTTGTATGGACTATCAAGTCGTCAAGAACATGATCTGGTTGCTGAGTCGACATTACCCCGAACGTTTGGGCGTCTGCTTGATCCTGAACCATCCGACCTTCTTCAGCGGATGCTGGGCTGTCATAAAAGGATGGTGAGTATTTTATTTTCAAATCATGATGTTCCTCTTGGTGAATGTGAGAAAAATAATAATATTCTTTCAGGCTTGATGAAAATACAACTAGTAAAGTAAACTTTGTTACTTCGGAACAAGATCTCTGCAATTATCTTATACCGGATATGTTACCGACCGATATGTAACAATTTCACTATTTTAATTTAGTATTAGTATTAGTACTAGTACTAGTACTAGTACCATAGTACTAATTTCCAAACTGTATCGATAAGTATAAACTATAAATAAAGGGGTGCAAATGTTTCCTTAGGAAAGGGCAGTCTGTTCTTTAGTTATGAAGAAATTACAACATTCCTGGTTGAAGTTTATATTAATAATGTTCGCTATAAGTTTAGGGAACAAGCATTTTCTAAGGAAACACCGCTGACCTGAAGGTTCATGTTCAAATCTTCTTTTCATGGAGGAATCAATAATAATTATCGCATCGACTGATTGAGATTATTGAACATTTATTTTTGATTTCTTATTTTCCAATTAAGAGCACAATCGTGTGTCATGTCATCATGTCAATTGCACCATTAAGTCTTCAGCTATAATTATAGTACAATTTTATATCTTGGATTGAAACTAGCGTTGTAGATTTTTTTATTATTATTTTTTTATGGCTAGTTATGAACAAATTTTTTATGATTTGATAATATTGTCGGATGATCACGATAATGTAAAACAGGGTAATGAGTTTTCAAAACTGGGTCGTTGAATTTTATCAGTTTTTTCGGCAATAAAATGTCAATTATTTATTTCCGAATTTGGGAATAATCGCTTCATTATTTCATAATGTTGCTAAAATCGAATACAATGGCACTGGCACTGTAACTAGCACTATTAAAGATCTTAGAACAATTATTGATCTATTACCGCAGTTCTATTTATAAACCATGATTAAACTTGATCTGTTGTAACAAATATGTTCCATGTTATCTTAAGAATATTTAGTTATTATTATTCGTGTGCCATGATAATGTAATTTTATTTTACTTCCTATATTTTTATTACTTATTATGTACATTATATTTTTGTTACAAAAATCTCTAGTTATTTATAGATGTCTATTATATATTTTAAATATTGTGTTCCTCTTTTACTTTCTGTGCCTCAGAGCAAAACCCCCTAATACTTTATCTGTTGTTGAATTGTTTAGATTGATGCAAAGTTTTGAGGCACTTGATTTGTCCTAAATCAAGGTAAAATAATCTGTAAAATAAAAATTCAAATATTGCTTGTAGATAGATGAGGGTAAAAAAGGAATACCAATTTTTTTTACAGGAAATATGAAAATATTTTACAGTAATACAGTTTTGTTCTGAGGTGATGATTATAATAATATGTTATTTAAATCGGGTTTCATAAACAACAATTAAAATCTACTTATGTTGATTCATCATAAGCCTTATTTGTTAATGTAACCAGCCAGGTTATATTGCTAAAAATTTAATTAATGATGATGATGTTGATGTTGATTAAGTAAATGTGACTTATTGATCAAAATTTGAGTTTTTTTGCGAATTATTACTTTCTTAGTTATATAAATGATTTCGTATTTAATCGCTTGACCCTTGACAAATTAATTTAACCAAACCAAAATTTTATTCTAATTACTATATTCAATAATAGTTCTTTTAATATTATACTAGTTGTAACAGATTCAAATTTTTTTTTGTTAGTTCTCTATTAAAACAATTGTAATTGTTTCCTGTGCATAAATAATCTATTTTATTGTTCATTGGCGTAACTTACTTGGCGAAATAAACATTTCTTGGTAATGGTTTGTTTAAGTTGGTACATTAACGTGTGCAAATTTTGTCCACAAAGCAGGAACAATGTCATTATTTCAATGCTAAACAATACATTAATATCAAATTATTTGGTCTATGGAAGATCTAATCTACCTAGAAAATCCATCAATAGAATAATTATATTAAAATTATCCATTTTAACAGCTCCAGGTAATGATTATTATAATATTCTCATTCAAAGGAGATAAATATAATCCAGAAGCGAATCATTTTTTATCTAATTCAATATATGACCACTGGATAAAGTGAAGCTGCTGTTAAACATGATTGAAAAGTCGTTCTTTTTAGTTGTGTTACATTTATGTTTATACAAAACATTATTTGCTTGTGTAAGTATATAATATAGGTAATAAACTTTTTTACTTGTTTTAACGTTTGTATTGGTATTTTAATTTTAGAATGGATATAGCTTAACTTTGAATTATGCTCGAAATTGTGTCGAAAATAGTATTTATAAACTCCATAATTTTGGATTGGTTTTGGATAAGGATTGCAACATTTATAGTACTGGCTGTATTGAAGTTACCAAACCATTTAAAACTGCCAAGGTACTAAAAATATAATTATTACCTAAGTCTTCTATTTTTAGATAGTTTCGAATTAAAACTTTTTGCACTAGGTATTACATTCAATAATTTTTTGCACAAGTAAAAAAATAGGTACATAAAGAGTGAGGGCAGGCATGAACTATCAGTTGAACTGAAAAGTGTCTCGCCATACAGGCTTATTTGAAGTTAAACAGAGTTGAGGCATATCGTCGCTGTCAGTACGAAGGGGCCTATCTTCTTAATAGTTTATTTACAGAAAAAGTCCAATCTTTTCTTTCAAAAAAGATTATGTCTCAATGTTCTAAGTATACTTTTGTGCTATAAGTATATGAAAAAACAGGTTCTGATAATGAATTATATCTCGTGCTACAGACAAAATGAACAGTAGAGTTTTCTTCAAAACGTTCTCCTGAAAAGATGTTAAATCAGAGATAGGCCATTTCGTAATGACAGCGACGATATTTTATAATGTTTTTTTTTCAAAGAGATGTCCTGTGACTCCTGTGAGTAGTGATGTGGATTGGGTATTTACCCAAAGGATATTTACCTACCCAAATAAACACCCACTAGTAGATGGCCTAAAGAAAAAAGAACAAAACAGCTTCTGTTCTGACTCAGAACTGACATATCAGACGAGCAGAACACCTGTCGTAAAACTCATAAATAACATTATTGTTTGTTTCTTTTCTTAGGTTGGCAATTTGATCCTATAATTTTATACATGGGTGTTTCAATAAGAGCGCAAGATTTGAATTAAGTTTTTTTTTTTTTTTAACAATCGCGATATTTGCTTACAATGTCAGATAACGCCCTCTAGAAGTTGTAAAATAGACAAAATAGAGGTAATAAAATAAAAAAATCGTAAGATGCAATCGACAGAAGAATGAAAACTCTTTGTTAATGAGACTAATCTTGTTAAATTCCAAGTGCCAATTAAACTTTAACCATTTCGATAATAATTTTTGACAATCAGGACGCGTTGTTCTATGTACTGCATGTGTAATGCTCCATGTTTAAAAACTCCCATATCTGTCAACTTTCGATCTGTCACATCATAATCATGTGACATTATGACTGTCAATGTCAAACATGGTGCGCAATTCAAATCTTGCGCTCTTATTGAAACACCCTTTATATTTAAGGAACATTTCATTGACCAATATCATATATTTACTCACACTTGGGTAGATGTAGATACCCAGATACCCTGGGTAGGTATTTACCCAATACTTATCCAGAAAAATAAATACCCGGGTATTTTATATCACTACCTGCAGGCGGTTTTTTTTTGTCGCAGAAGTTTGTGACCACTGATGATGTCAGAATTGGTTCAAGGCCTATTATGAGTATAAGTTAATCTTTGGATAATCTTACTTTGAACGGCTTAGGGCATCTCCGTGTGCACACGGCGTTATTGTGAACGTACCTCTAGCATTGGAACTACTCACTCAATAAATTTACCTTCTGAACTCAAAAAGCGTCTCGCGACACGGCCAATTTGAAGTTAAAAGACGGTTCCGCGGCGCATTTTGTATTGTTTTCTGATTCTCATTAGACCAGAACCTGACTGATCAGATCATTACCAGGTTAGGTATCTCTCCTCTGAAAAATATTATCGAATTACACTTATTAGACCATAATACGGTTACCTATTATAATTGCACTTGCATGGAAATGCGCGCGCCGGATTTGGATTGTACACTCGATAATAATCCAGTGTCGCGAGACGCTTTTCAACTCTGAGAGGAGCACAGCCATAATCTTATTTAGTCCAGAGTTCTCTTTTTTGACCTTTGAGTATATGTATTTATATTTTAATCTGAACTACAACTACTAACAAAATAAATTGGAATTAATTACTAAAAGACATACCCTTCCTTTGTCCCACTTGTCTTCCATATGGCCAACTGCTAGTCTATATTTTTAGTTCCTCACTCTTTATAGTTACTGTTTTGGATTATTAATAGCCATATGGTACGATTAAGTTTAAAAAGTCATATGTGACGTCATACTGACCGTCCGAATTAAGATTTTTCATTTCACCGGAAAATATAAAATTCATAAAATTTATTCACGTAATGACATTCTATCCTCTGTGTTGTGCATTTAATTCTCTTTCAAAACCAATGTTGACGTAAATTTATTTATGCGGGATATATTATGGAGTGTTTAGACAAACTTGACGGTTTCTATGAGAACCACGTATATGAAACAAAATACATCGAACTATCAGAAGGATGAGTATTCTTAATCGATACATTTGACTTTTTAAACTTCATCGTACTATAAATAATATTTTTTTTTACCACTTTTTTATACAACGTGGCATATACACTGCTTCCCAAAAGTAACGGATAAATTCGATTAAACGGAGAGGGCTGTGTGTTTTTTTTTTTTTTATAAAAAACAGGTCGATTTTGTTTTTGAGTTTTTCAACTTTTGACATAATATTGGGGTATACAGGGTGATGCGCGAAAAAATGGTGACGTCATCGGCGCATTTTTTAAAATCGCAACCCTTATTTTTCTTCCATTTTTTGATACCTCATTCAATTGCCAATATGGTAATGTAATCAATTTGTAACCTTAAATAAGGAAATTTCTGAGAAAACAGCTTGTGAGTCGAAATTGTGCACTTTTTACTGATGTGAAAATCGGAACATTAACGATAAAAATAAAAAAAAATATCAAATAAAAATTACTGTTTCCATGGTAATTTTATAAGATCTGTCTATTAAATTAAATCTGTTGAATTAAATTAAATTAATGCCCGTATTCACAAACAATAATTTCCTAAATAATTACGTAATTATTTAAATGAGTGAGATGGAGATATGCAGTTTTTTTGCAATAGAATGAGATGGGGATAATTGATTACGTAATTATTCAAGAAATTATCGTTTGTGAATACGGGCATAAATCTATTAAATCTGTCGAAATGAAGTTATTTTCTCTGAAATTTCCTTATTTAAAGTTACAAAATGATTACATTGATGAATTCTTTAATAATTACACATCAATCTGAAGAATAATAACTGTTTATTTTACAATAAAAATAAAGTAACAAAGTATACAATCATCTCAATTCTCGACCATAGAATCAACGGCCATCTTGATTTCTATTACAACCAAAATACACTCTTTTTTTTTAATTCTAGTGACTACTTACTACCAACTGAACATAATAAACAAACCTAACCAAAAATGAATTCCCATTCATAATACATTGTAACTTAAATATTTGAAAATAAAAAACAACATTCCCCCCATTTTAAATATTAAAGTTCAATCATCATCATCAATAACACTTTCTTTTATCCCGGAATCAACTCTACATTTATTTAAGACTCCTTTAGTGACTGGCTTTGTTAAAAAATCAGCGATCATCTCCTTCGTTTCCACGTACTCAATTTTTATGTTGTTTCTTTCAACTTCATCTCGAATAAATAAATATTTTCTTTGAATATGCTTTGTTCTGGAGTGGAACATGTTATTTGCCATCATTTTTATTGCCGCTTGATTATCGCACTTTAAAATAAGATGTCTTCCCAAATATTTCTCTTGCTTCAGTTCTGCAAACAGTTTTTTCAGCCATAGACATTCCTTCACTGCATCCGTCATTGATATGAATTCACTTTCACAAGTGCTGAGTGCTACAACTGCCTGTTTCTTACATTGCCATGTTATTGCGGCTCCTGCTAATAAGAATATATAACCTGAAAAACTTTTTGCATCTTCTGCATTATTCCAGCTGGAATCACTATAGCCAGTTATTAGTTTTGACCCCTTCTCATATTTTATTCCCAGGCTCTGAGTTTGTTTGAGATATCTTAATACAAACTTTGCCTGCCTCCAATGTTTTTCTTTGAAATTATTATTAAATTGACTCAGATATGTTACAGCGAATGTGATGTCAGGCCTTGTGCCTTGTGACAGATACATCAAACTTCCAATTAATTTTTGATAAGGATACTGTTTTGTATTTTCTTCATCATTTTCGGTATCAAATTCTTCGACATAAGATTCCATTGACGTATTTGCCCCTTTACAATCTTCCATATAAAATCTTCGTAGTATTTTGTTTATATATTTCTGCTGTGTAATAAATAGAGTTCCTTCTTGTTTGTTTCGTTCAATTTCCCATCCCAGTAGATATTTTGCCTCTCCCATTGACTTGACTTCAAATGTTTCGTTTAATGATCTAATTACAATATCAACTTGTCTTCTTGAATTAGCAGCAATTAAAATGTCATCCACATAAAGGCATAAAACAATATAATTGCTCTCATCTGTATACAAGAACACACATGGTTCAGAATATAATTCTATAAATCCGATAGTTTTTAATTTTTCTCTAATAGTACTGTACCAGGTTTTACCACTTTGTTTTAGGCCATATAAGCCCTTTTCTAGTTTACAAACTTTGGTTTTTCGGTCGCCAAATATTCCGTCTGGGATTTCCATATATATTTCTTCTTGCAGTTTTCCGTTTAAATAGGCTGTTGTTACATCATATTGGTATAAATCAAGCTCTTCTTCTACTGCCAATGCTATGACTGCACGTAATGTGTTTAACCTCAAAACTGGTGAAAAAACTTCGTCATAATTTTCTCCTTTTATTTGATTGAATCCCCGAGCCACTAATCTCGCTTTAAACTTATTCGAACCAAAATTGTCTTTTATTTTAAATACCCATTTTGAATCAATTATATTCTTATTATTTGGTCTATCAACAATTTTCCAAGTTTTGTTGTCTTCGTGTGATTTTACTTCATTATTAATTGCAATTTTCCATTGTTCTTTATTTATTGATTCCAGAGCTTCGTTATATGTACTAGGAATGTCTTCTTCTGCTACCAAATTGACATTCCCCCTTTTTTGTTGAATTCTGTTTGATCTTCGAGTAAGTGTCGAACTTGGTTCTGGATTAATATCACTGACTTCATAAGTAGGATCTTGACTACTTGTGTCTTTTGCACCGTCATCTATTTCAGAGCAACTTGAGTCATTATCTTTGTATTCTTCACGTCTATCGTTATCATTGTTTACTTCATTGTTTTCATATTCCACATCTCTTTCATTATAGTTTTCCGCTTCATTATTTTCTTGGTCTTCGTCGTTGAATTCAGTGATAAGTTCAATATTTCGATCTTCAACTTCATTATACTCACTTTGTTCTGGATATATCGGTATATATTGTACAATTTGTTCGTCTTCATTATTTTTAACATTTTGGAATAGAATCGGTGCACCTTTTTGGTTTTCAATTATCTTGACATCTCTAACAATAATTACTGTTTCTCGCTCTTCACTGTATACTCTACAATGTTTTGAAGTATGGTCATAACCTACAAATATTGCTTTTCTTGATACTGGATCAAATTTTCTTTGACTTTGTTTTTCGATCAAATAATAAGCCAAAGAACCAAATATCTTCAGATTCTCTACGTTTGGTTTCTTTTTTGAAAAACTTTCTTCTGGAGTTTTTTCTATCTTTTTCATAAATGTCCTGTTCTTCAGATATACTGCATGATAGGCTGCTTCAGCCCAAAACTTTTGTGGCAATTTGGAATCTATTAACATACACCTTACCATCTGAATTAAGGTTCTGTTAGTTCTTTCGGCGACGCCATTTTCTTCTGGATTGTATGGCACTGTTCTTTCGTGCTTTATTCCACAATTTCTTAAATAGTTACCAAACTTTGTGTTCACAAACTCACCTCCATTGTCACTTCTAATTCGCTTGATTTTTCTCCCGGTTTGGTTTTCTACTTCTGATTTAAAAATTTTAAACTTGTCGAAAACTTCATCTTTTGTTTTCAAAAAATATATAAAAATCTTTCTTGTATAATCATCAACCAGAACATACATGTACTTTGATTGAGCAATTGACGGTGTTTTCATTGGTCCACATAAATCCATGTGCACTAGTTGCAAAACATCAGTGGTAGTTATTGTATCATGTGTGACAAATGGTTTTCTAGTTGCTTTTCCCTGTATGCAATCGGTGCATGTAAACTCATAATCAACAAATTTTAACCCTTTAACCATGTCTTGTGATTTCATTTTATTTAGAGTGGACATACTTTGATGGCCAAATCTTCTGTGCCAAGTTTGCGCACTGATCTCTTGTACTTTATTAACAATTACCTCCGTTTTTGAATTAACTGCTAGGGTTATATTTGCTTCATATAAATTATTTATTCTTGTCCCAGTTAACATCAAATCATTACTTTTACTTCTTATTATTTTACAAGTACCATTTTCAAATGAAGTTATGAATTTTTTCTTCTCAAAAACACTCACAGACAATAAGTTCTCTCGTATTTCAGGAACATATAATACATCTGATATTTTTAAATATTGGTATTTGCAATTTTCATCGGTTGTTTCTACTCTTATTGTTCCCATTCCTTTTACTTTGATGAAGCTTCCATCAGGCAACTTCACTTCATCAATATAACTTTCTATTAAATTTATGAATGCCGACTTATTGTGGGTCATATGGCTTGTAGCCCCAGAGTCAATGTACCAACTATTTGACTTCAAATTGGTATCAGTGATTTTCATTGCACTTTCATAACTCCCACAAGTTGCACTGTTTACTCTTTCTTCTCTCTCTTCACTTCCTCGATATCTGTTTTCACTTCTTTCGTACTGACGATCATTTGTATTTCTGTTAAAACTTTGCGATGAACGATCAGCTCGCTTATAACAATTTTTGGCAAAATGTCCTGTTTTATTACATACCCAACAATTAATATCTCTAATACATCTTTGTGTCCTTTTCTGATTCTCTTTCGCAGCTAAATTTGCAGCTTCCAGTTTTTCTTCAATTTCTAGTAAGGATAATTCATCCTCTTGTGCTTTTAATCCGCTTCGAAATCCTTCCATTGTCATTTTTTCTAGACCAGCTGATTTCATTTGCAGCCTTACAATATTATATTGTTTCGGTAAACCATTCAACATAAGTCCAAAGTACTCTTCGTCTTCGATTATTGATCCACACTGAGCTAATTGATCTCGAATATATTGACCTCTGGCTAGAAACTGTTCTAGATTTTCTTCTTCCTTTTTCTTTATCGTGCTCAGATCCAATCTTAAATTGACACGGCGAGAGGAAACTTTTCCTTCATGAATTTGTTGCAACTTCAACCACATTTCCCTTGCTTCATCTATATTTATGACTTGCTGGCCTTGGCTAGGATCTAATGATGTCAATATTATTGATGCTGCTACAGCGCTTTTTTCTTCATAAGTTGATATTAATTTCAGCTGCGCTGTTTTTTCATCAACTGTTGCATTCGCATTCGGCCGCTCAGGTTTTTCTTCTTCAATAGTAAACCATACCCTCTTTGCTTTCAACAATAATTTTACTTGATGCTTCCATAATTGATAATTCCCATCATTTAATTTTGTGAGACTCACTGGTAAACCATCCATAGTTACTTTATTTTCTTCTCCAATTTTTAATCACAAAATGAACTTCTTGTAATTTTCTTTCTCGAAAGCAACACCTTGTCTCGTATTCTTTCCCACTCAAAGAAAACTACTTTTCTTTGCCTACTCGCAATGTTATCTCGTTCAGATTGATATACCTAATTTTGTCACAAACTACTTGCGATTTTGCATGCCTGGACCCATAACCTGATGAATTCTTTAATAATTACACATCAATCTGAAGAATAATAACTGTTTATTTTACAATAAAAATAAAGTAACAAAGTATACAATCATCTCAATTCTCGACCATAGAATCAACGGCCATCTTGATTTCTATTACAACCAAAATACACTCTTCTTTTTTAATTCTAGTGACTACTTACTACCAACTGAACATAATAAACAAACCTAACCAAAAATGAATTCCCATTCATAATACATTGTAACTTAAATACTTGAAAATAAAAAACAACATACATTACCGTATTGGCAATTGGATGAAGTATCAAAAAATGGAATAAAAAATAAGTGTTGCCATTTAAAAAAATGCCGATGACGTCACCACTTTTTCGTGCATCACCCTGTATACCCAAATATTATGTCAAAAATTGAACAACTCAAAAACAAAATCGACCTGTTTTTTTATTTTTTCAAAAAAACAGCGCTTTCCGTCTTATCGAATTTATCCGTTACTTTTGGGAATCACTGTATAGATTCAACTAATCGCTCCTCTTATTGCTAGGGATCGTATCATGTAAAAAAATCACCAATGCCTCCCATGGATGGAGACATTGATTTCTGCGAAGCAATTGCGCAATATTCTTCCGAACCAATGTTGGATAAATTCAGTGAACTCTACGGGATGCCAAAAACGTGTCCTGTAACTAAAGCAGTAAGTATTTTATTGTTTCATAAAAACCTGACTTTAACGTGCGCATTTTCGTAGCAAAAAACTTGCGGTGGCCCGGACAAGAAAATCAACATTGGGAAGTACAAGAACCAGCTGGGACTGGCGTCGGGAACCACCGAGATCAAAATAGACATCACACACGATACTGGAAAAACTTGCATTGAACTCAGCACAACTTTAAAGAAAGGAAAGAGGAGTTAATTGAATAATTAACTTTGTTATAGTGTTTTGTGTATCTGAATATGACGACTTATAATAATTGAGAATTGTTTTTTATTGCCTTCCTAATAAATATTTTCCGAATTGATAATAATTGTTTAGAGTATTATAAAAATAAAAAATATCCATTGCACTTTTTGGGATAGCAGGTTACAAGGAAAGCGGCATTAAATGAAAACATTACCCTTTTTATAACGGGCTTGGTTTTGGTTCTATTGTTTTATTATCTTATTATTTTTTTTTTGATTTCTATTATTATATTGGTTTTTATCTTGGTTTTATATTATTTATTCTAAAATCATATATTTACACAACTGAAATATAAAAACACTTAATATTTACATTCAAATAAGCTTAAAACACTGACGTACTTAAACCTACATTATCCTATCAGAGCTATCAATATTAATTTCACTATTTTTGCTTCGATTTTGTTGATTCATATACTCTACCTCGATAATTGATACACTGGGTGTTTGTTTATTCGTCGGTCTCAATTCGTCATTTAATATTTTCACTGATTTTAAGTCAGGAGTCTGATTGGCTATTGGAATCCTTTCCTTTGAAGCGGACTTCAGCTTTTCTGATAACTGCAAAAATAATTTTTAAACGATATAATTTTTTATTACTCAGAAACACTATCTAAGAGTCTTTTTTTCTAAGCTCAAATTTCATACCATAAAACAGTAAAAAAATATGACTAAAAAAAAACTTTTTAATTCGTATTACAAACATTGTGTAATAAAATTTTATTTTATTATAAAAATTATGTGGAATTTGACGCTTTGGCTGCAGAAACCCCGCCGCTGTAGCTGGCTCCGCCCATGCGCTCTCTCGTTGACGCTCACTTTCTTACTACGCTTATAAATAGCTGGCTTCTCTTAAGCGCACTCAAACTGACGCTCAGGCAGAACGACAAACAGACAAAGTTTCAAGTCTCTAGCTCTTCGGGAAGTTAAGTTTAAAATCGATTGCAAGATTTTGCGCAGACAGGCAGACAAGAAAGCGACTTAATAGAAACGTTTTAAAATAATACTTACTGCATCTTCCTGAATATCCGGGCAACAATGGCTTGACTTGCATTCCTCTTTCAGACACTTCATTAAACACAGATCTGCCGAGTTTTTCGAACTTAAAGACTCCAAACTTGCTCCTTGATAAAATTCAGGTTGTATCGTTACTTGCGTTATCCCGCTGTCTAATATAAATTTTCTAATTTCTTCTATTATTTGTTTATAGACCTGTAATTTTTTTTATTAATTATTATATAAAAAAATCAATATCTAAGTATGTATACTAACTTTAGGATTTTGGAAGTTAATATGAACAGTCGATATAATTTTACTCGTTGTCAGCTGCCAGACATGAAAATCGTGAATGTTGACGATGTCTGGAAATCTGTTCAACAATTCTTTTCTCATTTGATCGATATTCATGGAATTAGGAATCGTCTGCAAAAGGATAAGGCAGCTTTCTTTCACTGTAATAATATTTAGAAAACACTCCAGAAAACAGGCGGCATGCAAACAAATTACTTACTGTAAGGGTAACTAAAGACCATTAGACTACAAGCTGAGAAAATAGATATAATTGGGTCTACTAATTTTGCTATTTCTTTATTTTCGTCCACAAATATTAAAATTACCGCACAAGCTATGACTAGAAAACAACCTGAAAAAAGAGTATGTTTTATCCAAATCCTATACATAAAGTTCCGACATCACCCTTACCTGATACATCTCTAAGCATTTCCCAGCAACCCTGTCTTTGTCGAGTCGTTGTAATCACACCGCTCTTCGTCTTAGACAGCCTTTTCTGGCCCTGTTTAATGGATTCATCCGCAACCACTTTATTCAGTACCACATCCCCGTTCTCTGTCACGTACAAGAAACTCCCTTGATGGAACGTGTATCCCCCTATCAACTGGTAACACACCCCGTTAACGAGAAGTCCAACAATGCCCAAATACATCACGAAATAGGGATGGTGCATCTCGTCCTGATGGTCGATGTGTACCAGAGTCTGAAGCGCTTCCACCAGGGCCGAGAAGCAGAGCGAGGCCAGGAAGATGCAGCAGATGAGCATCGAGATTACGTCTATCCTGGCCCAGCCGAAGGTGTTCCTGAGGGTTTGTTCTTGCACCGATCTCGTCGGTGGCGTCGGTGTTGTTTCTTCGCTTGCGTCGGAGATTGTCGTTTCATCGTTTGCATCGTGTAATTTCAGCGGTTGGGATAAGTCGTCAACTGTGCATTCATCTTTCTTTAATGTTCCATACTGAAAGCAATAAAAATTAATTGGAGTTTCTCAAAATATTTCTAATCTTAGGAATCGACGCATTTGAACGTTTTAAATTCAATAATCAATTTTCAAGAATCAATCAACTTTCAACAATAATCAATCAAATATATCAATAATCATTTTTTCATTTTCGAAATTATTGCCGCTGATTGTCGCTGCATGTTGTAAACAAACGGATTTAGTCGTATAAATGCGGTAGCAATTAGTTGAAGAGAACAATAATAAGCCACATAAAATGGTCAATTTTGGTATTTTTTTAATGTTTTATTTAACCGAAGTAGGCTAGCTATGCCAGAGAAAGTCAAGAAAAACGAAAACAGACGGATTTCATTACCTGTTGTTTATCTATGTCGACGAGCTGAACCGATATCAACACCCGGATGCCCCCGCATCCACTAGTTAGGGAGTTGACCCCAACTACTCCTAAACTCTCCCTATTATTTTCATCCCCTAGTGAGGAGATGACTCACTTATTAGGTGTTAAACATGGATCACCCAAATCGAGGCGCTGACTCTATCAAACCCCGTATTGACACCACCATGACACCTAATGTCTGATTGAATGGACCGATATATGAATGTAATATAAGTCTATTTGTCAAGAGTAAAAAGCTGATTAATGTTTTTTTTTAATTTGTTCGTACATTATGGTAAACAAACAGGGATATTTTCTCGAGTAATTGAATGGATTTTATAAAAAATTTGGAAATATTACCCCTTCACTTATTTAAGGAGATGACTTAGGTCTTAGGTTGATCCCTCCTGTGTAATAATAGCAAGCTGCTGTGCAAGGACTGGCACTATTAAGCTAGATGTGGAATCTCCGTAATAAATAAGGAATACCCCAAGACGGCAATGGCGCCTATTTTTGAACGAAAAAGTGCGTTATAATAATAATAAATAGGCACTTGAATGATTGTGTTAATATTTATATTAACTGAATATAAGAAATGAGTGTATTGTAAAAAAGGAAAGGACTTAATTTTTATGATTGAATTCTATAATCAAACCCTGAAGAAGAACGAGGTAGCACGTAATTACGTTTTTTTTTTGTTCTACATATCCATTTATCTGATAACATATTTATTATTCAAAAGTACCTAATTTAAATTTTAAGTGTAATGAGTTTTTCTAATTACATCCGTGTGTAGGTAAGTATACCAACACCAACCTTGTTGGGGTGTTTTTCGAACTTGAACATCTCTTCCTATAGTTTGTTTTTGTTAATTAATTGCAAATTCATGCGCTCTTAACGAAGTAATTAAATGCGCTGTTCTTTTCAATATCAAATTCTACATTTTCGGAAGTGATATAAGCAGCACTTTTATTAATTTAATTACACATTACAGTACAGCGAGTTCAATTAAAGTTTATGTAAGTACCAGAACCAGCACCAGCACCTACCAGCACCAGCAACATCACCAGCGCCAATGCTAGCACTAGCTAGATTAGATCAATCTGATTAAGTCTAGGAAGAAGTAAATCCTAGAAAAAATGCTCCATTTCACACGAATTGCATGAGGTTTTACTATAAGAACAGTTACAATAATGGTTTGAACAGGAAGGCTGCTGTATTTATTATATTACGTACGTTGTTAATAATGTAACAAAAGTATATAAAAAGTTATCCAATACATAACTAGGTATTATAACTCTCATGTGTGTATGCATCTATATGGTATGCTATATGTATGCTTATTATACTGGTACATAGGTACATTATGATTCTGTAAATTAGAACAGCATAATTATTATTACCTACAGCACATTATAAAAAAACATATTGTATTCATATTTTGGTGAAGTAGTTAAAATTTATTTAAATAAGTACACATCACATTACCCTGCTTTTCATTAAATCTGTGTCTTTATTCTTATTATTGTTATATGGAAATTTGTGGAAGGACTCGGTATAAAAGTAGGTACTTTATATACTCATTTAAACGTTAATTAGTTATATGTAATATAATTTACATTTAAATATTTATTACATGAAGGTTGATATGTAAGAGATTATTTCATGGTTTTTGTGAAACATTTAAAATTTTATTTTCTTTAACACGTTCATGCAGGTTCTTATTATCTTATTCAAGTGCGATCAAAATAAAAATTGCGTGTAATTAACTTTCCTGCATCATATTTCTCCACTTCTGGGTTGTCTTCATTATGATATTTAAATTAAATATCTAAAGATTTTTTGTTTTTAACAACAAGTCTATAATCGAGACTTTTCTCCCATGTCAGCTTTAAAAGGCTACATGATGAATAAACTTTACTATTTATATTTTGATGGTAATTATGAAATGAAAGTAGGTCTAATAAGTTACATAAAATATATAACTTTTGCTAAACTTATCCGGCTCGTAGGACCAATGATAAAGAAAATAGGTTTGATACAATCTTGATCATCATCATCATCATCATCAATCAGCTCATTTGCGTCCACTGCTGGACATAGGCCTCCCGTAAATTTCGCCACCCGTTCTATTTTGCGCAGTTTGTATCCAGTTACCTCGGATGCGCTTATAATGTCGTCGGTCCATCTGGTCGGTGGTCTTCCTCTGCTCCTGTAAGACTCTTGTCGTGGTCTCGACTCGCTTATCTTCTTAGTCCACCGTTCGTCTGTTGTTCTAGCAACATGACCATCCATAGCACCTGTTCTTCTTCTTATTTCTTCGTTTGTGACTCTGTCTCGGAGGGAGACCCCCAACATTGACCTTTCCATCGCTCTCTGGGTAACTCGTATCTTACTTATAAATTTTTTGGTTAGGATCAGTGTTTCAGCTCTATAGGTCATAACGGGCAGGACACATTGGTTGAAGACTTTGCGCTTCAGACACATAGGAATGTCAGATTTTAGTGTCGTCTAAAATCGAGACTTTTCTCCCATGTCAGCTGTAAAAGGCTACATGAATTGAATAAACTTTACTATTTATATTTTGATGGTAATTATGAAATGAAAGTAGGTCTAATAAGTTACATAAAATATATAACTTTTGCTAAACTTATCCGGCTCGTAGGACCAATGATAAAGAAAATAGGTTTGATACAATTTTCATCATCATCAATCAGCTCATTTGCGTCAACTGCTGGACATAGGCCTCCCGTAAATTTTGCGCAGTTTGTATCCAGTTACCTCGGATGCGCTTATAATGTCGTCGGTCCATCTGGTCGGTGGTCTTCCTCTGCTCCTGTAAGACTCTTGTCGTGGTCTCCACTCGCTTATCTTCTTAGTCCACCGTTCGTCTGTTGTTCTAGCAACATGACCATCCATAGCACCTGTTCTTCTTCTTATTTCCTCGTTTGTGACTCTGTCTCGGAGGGAGATCCCCAACATTGACCTTTCCATCGCTCTCTGGGTAACTCGTATCTTACTTATAGATTTTTTGGTTAGCGTCAGTGTTTCAGCTCCATAGGTCATGACGGGCAGGTCACTTTGCGCTTCAGACACATGGGGATGTCAGATTTGAGTATCTGTTTCATATTTCCAAATGCTGCCCACGTAAAGGCCTATTCCTCTACTCAATTCCGTATGTCTGGTTGTCTCTACCAATTTTAATTTCATAGTCCAAGTATTTATTGTAGAATGCTACCTGTACAACTCCGAACATGTGTTCGCTTGATATCAAATTTGTCATAAATTGCGTCTTAAATAAAGTATTAATTTTGAGCCCAACGCGTCCGCTGACGCCTTGCAACATATCATTTGCCTTGTCTATCGAGAATAAATAGAGAATTCTGGAGTCGTATTAATTATGTAATAAGAAACGTAATCCAAAAACTGAAACTTTTGAGTCCAAATTATGTTACTGAGGCTATAAAAGTGCCATAGTGAAGAGTTATTTGCAATCATGTGCCGCGTGATTCTCGACTTCCGTTCATAGGGGACTATGGCGGAAGATTCAGAAAGTCTCTAAATTAAAAAAAAATTATCAATCTTACCTTAATAGTTATAATTCCTCCTGTCAGAGCGAATATGTTGACCAGCATGTGGTACGAATCAACAAGTAGTGTTAACGCATGTGTTATGTGACTAACAACTAGTTCTGTGAGGAAGAAGACAATCGTTATTGCCAAAACTATGTACAGCTGAACTGGCTGGAGGTTTCGAAACCATGTCTTCACGTCGGGCATTTTAAATCGTCAAAGAACCTGAAACAGAATTTTTTATGTAATACTTCATAAAACTTCATTCAAGTAAAATAAATTTTCGGCTAAGCATTATAATTAATTTTAGTTCGGATTTCGTCCATTCAAATCGATTCGAATTGAGGTAGGCATCTAATATACATGTGTCCCGTGACTCGATGGTCATAGCTTAAAATCGTGGTCTTTGGACAATTTTAAGTCGAAAGTGGATATACTTTTGCCCAAAAGTTAAAAGGTAATAAGTTATGAGCAATTTTAAACTCAACAGTAAATCAATCTAGTAGGCATGTAATTTTCTGTCATATTGACATGGGGACAATTTTTTTGCTTTTTAATTTTGGGCAAAATTATATAGGGCACTTATTTCGACTTAAAATTCTCCAAAGAATACGCTCTTGAGCTATGACCATCGAGTCACGGGACACCCTCTATTTATGAATAAACCTTAAGGTTGATGATAAATAAAACACTAATGTCTTAATCTAATTGACAATATAAACCTTAAGGTGTTAATTATTCGTTTAGGGATAGCAACCTGCTGTTTCTAATCCCAAAAACCTTCAACATAACATCACTGAATAATATAATAATTAAGATGACTTCAGTTCTGGAAATTTGCGTCAAAATTATTGTATGGGATACTATTAAATGAAAGCCGCAGACCGGGCACACTACAGTGAATCTCAGTGGCGTTGAAGCGATATGTTGAAGGCGATTTTAAAGTGATATACCTCTAAACACGTGTGGCTGAGATAATCAACGATGATAAAGAAAATCGTAACAATATTTATATTTTATGTTGCATCAGTTCGGAAAACAGGACAACAGCAGTAATTGAATTGATTTTTTCGTCAAATTACGTTACGACTCCACCATTTATAAATACAATAAATGCTTCTATAAAATTATTTACTAAACGACCTGACCAACAGTTATAACAAAGCTTCAACTATAAAATTGCATTAAAGACCGGAAACAGAACAACTGATCTTATTTTTATTAAATAATTGGTTATTCTAGGTACTCAAATAACCGATGATTGGTGCTCGCAAGTATACTGGGTGTTCCATAAATGGTGTCTAGCTAAAATCGTTGAGTTGAAAAAAAAATTGTGAGTTATAATGGGAAAAGTTATTATAACTTTGGCCGCTATATTAGTATTCGGGAAAAATTGCACATTTCCATTAATAATGTGCTATTTCCTTATCTCCGCAAAAAAATTTCATTTGACCAAAAAAAAAAAACAAAGAGCAACCAGGCACCGAGCAACGACCGGTTTCTGATTCGCCTATTTTTAGACCTTTTTATTTCCATTCTTCTTCACCAGATAAAAAATACCACAAAATTGACTTCACATCTATCGGCCACTAGAAGGCTTCCAGAAAAATTGCACAGTTCCATAAATGTCATTTTCCCCCTATTTCCAGAGTAAATTTTCACTTGATCAATGCAAGAAAAAAAAATCTAAAAAGCAACCAGGCATCGACCAAAGACTGGTATTCGACAGCTATTTTAAGCCATTTTCATTTCCATTATTATCCGCCAGGTAAAAAATACGACACCCTCATATCTTTTGGCAGCTAGAAGATTTCGAGAAAAATTGTACAGTTCCATTAAATGTCATTTTTCCCTATCTGTTCAAAAAATTTTTCACTTTATCAAAAAAAAAAAAATCTAAAAGCTATCAGGCACCCAACGACCGGCTTTTCACAGCTATTTTTGTCCTTTTTTATTTCCATTCTTCTCCACCAAGTTAAAAAATACCACAAAATCGGGCTCACATCTACACCATTTCCAGGTGTAATTGAGAAACGGTTAAATGTAATTGAGAATAGTCAAATGTAATTCAGAATGCATCAATTGTAATTGAGAATGCGTTAATTGTAATTGAGAAACCATCAAATGGAATTGAGAAAGCGTTAAATGTAATTAGAAAAGTATCAAATGGAATTCAGAATGGATCAATTGAAATTGAGATAATGTAAAATTCGTAAATTTCACATCCAAGTCTTCACATACAACAATTGATACTCAATCCAATCGAGAATATCACCCCCTAAAACGGCCAAAAACCACCCCTATGAAGGGTAAATCACGGAACTTCTTTCTCTTGGCGGCCAAACTTGTGTAACCCCCCGTTTTAGAGGTCGCTTAACGCGATGCTGACGTCGAGGTCGGTTCTCGACGCCCGCCAACCCCTCTACGCGGCCAAGAACAACCCCCAGAATGGGTGAAACGGGAACTCGCCGCGTGAATTCGACGAAAATCCGTCCACGCTCGTTTTCGAAGTCGCTGAACGCGATGCTGACGTCGAGGTCGGTCCTCGAAGCCCGCTAACTCCTCTACGCGGCCAAGAACAACCCCCTGATGGGGTGAAACGGAAACTCGCCGCGTGAAATGGACGAAAATTCGTCCCCGCCCGTTTTCGAGGATGCTGAACGCGATCCTGACGTCGAGGTCGGTCCTCGACGCCCGCCAACCCCTCTACACGGCCAAGAAAAACCCCCGGAAGGGGTGAAAAATTAGCATGAGAACTTTTTCTAAAAATAAAACAATCATGAGTAAGGGTGTCAAATATTGTTTTTTTATTAACAAATAAAATATAAAGAGGTGTGGGCAGAGCGTGCTGTGATTTACGTACGACCGAGGGGTTGGCGGGCGTCGAGGACCGACCTCGACATGGGGGGGGGGGGGGGACACAAGTTTAGCCGCCAAGAGAACGAAGTTCCGTGATTTACCTTTCATAGGGGTGGTTTTTGGCCGTTTTAGGGGGTGCGGTCAAGTCGAGAAGAGTTTAAACCACCACCATCGTATTCAGCATCCTCGAAAACGGGGGGAAGGGCTATATAGTCTCGTTAGACTCTGAAATCCGAGCACTTTTCGGGGGGTTTTCCTACTCACAGAATCCACTATTCCGCCGCTAGCAGGTTTCAAGAAAAATTGCACAGTTCCAATAAATGTAATAATTTCTTCCTTTCTCTTAAAAAAAATTTTTCACTTAATCAAAAACAAAAATCCAAATGCTACCGGACACCTAACAATGACTTTTTTCGATAGCCTTTTTCATTCACAGTCTTCTCCGCCAGGTAAAAAATACTTGCAGATTCTGGAACACTTTGACCTCGTGTTCGATGTTCCAGAACCCCTAAATTTGATCTAATGCAATTGAAATAATGAAAATTAAGTACGCATAAATTCTGATCAATAGTAGAGGTTTTAAAAAAGTTGAAAGACACTTACATTTTACTTTAGGTTTGGTGTTACTGATAGTTCGATGCAATAAAAAAATTATTACCTTCATTATTTTGTTGCAGCAATACGAATAAAAATGGAATGAGTAAAAAAATCGTTTAGAGAGGGCGATAAAAAATCTAAGATTGAAGGACGAGGAAAAAAATAATAAAATGATTTTCTTGTACAGTATTTTTACATGATTATTGCAAAAATTGATTAAACTTTATCTGTAATAAAGTGAAAGCTTTAATGAAATATGGAAATTAGAATGAAAAAGCAAAAAAAAAGGTTTAAAAAAGGAATGCAAATGTATATAAATTTAAATTAGCATACCAACTCTGCAATTCTCGATTACTGAACAAAGTTGACGGTTTTGGTGATGGTGATGGTGACGGTGACGGTGAGAGTGTTCGTGATGTCGCCACTAAAAGTACAAAAACTGGGGAAAATACTCATGTAGGTAGGTATTAGTGTTAGTACGAGTAGATAGATCTCTTTGGCAATGACTTCAAATCGATATCTATTAAGAAGAAAAGTCTACTTCGTAGTGTAGTGAAGTGTGCATAAGATATCATTGTTTTGTAAACAAATCCATAATTATGTGTATTATGTATGTTGACCACATCGGACTCTAAATATTAACATAAGTATTGTTATCCATAAATATAATAAAAAGAACTTTTATCTACCTAAACTGCTATACACATTACCTTGATTTGTTTACTATCAGGTAGTTCTATTAGCTTAGGAGTAGATAAACTTCAATTAGAAGAGAGCTCGCCCTTCAACTTTTGAAGAAGTAGGTAAACTTAATAATAAATGATGAGTTCAATTTAATTTTCGCTGAAGTAAACTGAATTTAGAAAATAACTTAATCATTTTTTTAAATCGTAGTTTTCTTTTCTGCACCAGTTGAATAATAAAATTAAGCCACTTTAATATTTTAAGTTTTATTGGTATTATTGGTCTTGCGATCTTAATAACACTTACCTAGTTTGAAAAGCAACCCTAAGTCGAGATGACTTTAATAATGAAACTGAAGTCACAATGGGCATTTTGAATGAAGAAGAATTATTTCACTTGGCTTGATTTAGAATTGGGTCAGCTGATGGTTTCCTTAAATGTTGTAATTTAGGAACTAAATTTTTTTATAATAATTATGTCATGAATAGAAGCGTATCAGTTTATAATTCTGGCACTGTACTTTCTCTTATTGTAAATTGAACAATTGGTTTCGTAAATTATTTAAATAGGTAACTAGCTACATACGCGTACTGTTAAATTATTTAATTCCCATTATCCGGGTTAGAAAAATTTTTTATTCGATTCTATGCTACTATTTGTCTTATTTTAGATTCATTTTGGAATACAAACCTATGAGTATTACAAGAAAATAGTATTGTATGGCAGAATCATGTTAGAATTGGGGAAGTTATCTCATCATAGGATGGGCACTGCCAATCCTAAAAAACTCATTGCCCACCTTAGGAAAACAGACTGAGTTTACTTACTTTTATCGAATATAATAAATTGTTTTCCGTCTATGATTAAAACCGTTACTGTTGTCACTGTTATTATTGTAGCTCATCAACTGGCAAACTGTCTCTCTAGAAAAACACCCAAACCACGCCAATCATATTAGGTCGCATGATTTCTTATATTTTTTTGTGAATAATTTTTTTTTATTAATTGGAAATATTAATAATTAATCATAGTTGTTATCTTAACCGATATATACAGGCTGAGTTAGAAGTAAGAGCAACTTTATAAGGGTATAATTATACAATTCTTGAATATGTCATTAAAACAATTCTATGAACGTAGGTATGTCCTAAACGGTTTTATTTTTGAACTACAAGGATGCTTTTCTGATATTTGGTAAACACCACTGAAATTTTTTTTTCATTTCCATCAGTGGCGATCGTACGAGCTCTTCACAGACCATTTTTGAGAAAAAATTATACCTCGGTAAAGCTGCTTTTCTATACAGGGTGTTTCTTTAATATTGCGGAAAAATTTAATTACAGAATATTTAGTCAAAAAATAAACAAAAATTTTTTTTGAGATACAGTAGTGGTGTCAAAAAAATATAATTTTTCCAGGTTTTTAAAGTTACGGAGGAAGCTTTTGAAATATAGAACTCAGCTTTTGTATATGCCATAACATTAAGATACAGCTACCTTTTTAAAGCCATTTTTTTTCATGTGCCATTGGCGAAGATCTTAGGATTGAGCGTTTGTACCCTTAGCGAAAAACCCTTAAGTTTTTTGCTCTTCATTTTCCGACACAATATGTTTCTAAATATCCAAAGCGAGTTTTTCATCGTAAATTACCGTTTTTTCCCAAAACATCACTAGCAATTATTATGACCAAGAGTACATTTTTTGTGTATAAAAAATTAGGGGCAAAAACACCTCATGCAACCCTAAACTCTCTACCACTGGCGTATGGAAAAATTAAGTAGCATTAAAAAATATCTGGTAAAAATGGTTTTAAAAAAGCTGAGTTTTGTATCTCGAACAGTTCCAGAGAAATCTTAAGAAAACTGGAAAAATTATCTTTTTTGACACCCTGTATATATCTTAAAATCGGTGCATTTGTGGACACACTTAAAGGGATCTTAAAGGGGATCTCTTCCCTTTAAGGGAAGAATCTGCCATTAAATTCTTAGGAAATAATAAAGAAACACCCTCTATAAAAGAATTATTATTTTTGAAGCTCGTTCAGTTCTCAGCAAGTATGGTCTGTTGATTTTTTTCCATATAATCAAGAAACTAAAGCGATTTCTCTACATGGTCAAATTGCTCATGAATCTGATATGGTAATTGGCACATAAAAGTAGTTTTTTATGCTTTTTATCCTAACAATCTTGTCATGAATTTTTTCGTAATATATAAATTCATTTTTAGACATGAACAATAATTTTTTTACGATTTTTTTGAAGCAGCGTTCTTAAAAAAATGAGCGTGCTGAGAAATTATTTTTTTTTGCGAAAACCTTGTTTTGGTCAAAGAAATTCAGATACCATTTTTGCAGAAAAATCGATAAAGGAATTTTTTAAATTCTTCAAAAAGCGGTGTTCGTGTAATTTTTCTTCACAAATTCTCAATACCACCCACGATAGTAAAATCTCCGACAATAGTCACTGATGATGGTAAAAATAAAATAAAATTTTTGTATATTTTTCTGTATCATCTATCTCTTGGCCGCTTCTAAGTGTTGCGAAAATCACGCCTTTTTTTACATGACACCAGCACAAATATTACATTTTTTCCCCGCCTCCAAAATTTTGACAATTTGAAAATTTTTTCATACTTCAACAGTTAATCGGTTATTAGTTAAATAAGAATTTTTCCATTAAAAGGGAGATTTTTTTGTGAAAGACGCGATACCCTCCCGGAACAGTTTCTGAAGAAAAATTCAAGATTCAAGTTTCTAGGATATAAATTAGTAAGTACTATTATGACTGGATTATTAAAAGATGCGTGAATTCTATATCCTGATATCATAATGTTATCTAATTATCATAAAACAGGTAATAAAAGCCTTTGGAAGAGGGTAAAAAATGTCGTCATAATCTACTTAATTATAGCGACCTTGAATTATCGATTCAATTTTTTATTTACAAGAAAAACAATAAGAATAAATTATTCAAAAATTGTATAAACACATGCACATAACGAACTAACATTTGTAATAATATAATTGAACTAATTTCCATTGGAAGAAACCTGCCTATTTAATTAGGTACGAGTAGGTAGGCATGAGAGTATACAAGTATATAAAACATAGTTTAAATAAATAAATAATAACATAATAGCCTGATGCAAATTTTACATTGTTATTAAAAACCAATTTGAATTGGAAATTAAATGGAGCGATTGCAAAAAATGCTCTAGTCTAGTTTCAGTTTCCTATACACCTTGTTTTTCTTTCTACAGCAGGGTTTCAGTAATGTTACCTAATTTTTATGGTGGGTTCGCAAGGTCGAGTAGATGAATAGAAACGAAAATGTTAATAAAATTTTCAGCGAAATCAACTATCGATCCTTATATTGTTTTTTTTTATTTTTTTTTATTCTACCTTTTTTAAAGGGGAATATCTTGAAAATGAATCGACAATCGGTTAATAATTTAACCTAGTAAGACGCCATTTTTTGGGCTTCCGCGATGACTTAATGACGATGTAATTTTAAGACGAAAAAAATTTAATTTGAGACGTAAAGACGTAAATTTATTGTTAATTATCGTTTTTTTTTTCAATTTATGAACTCTAGTCAGCTTCTCAAAACTGACTTGCTTCGAACTTGAAATGAGATTCCCGAATCTTATATGGTAAGCTCAAGTTTCACGTATATTTGACGGAAAAGACCTTTCGCCGAAGTCATAAAACAGATGCAAAGTGACGTCTTTTTGACGTCACTAATTGGTTGTCTTAAACTAGGTGAGATATTAGGCACTAAAACGACGTGTTCTCGACGCCACTTATAGGTTGTTGTCGTAAGCGACCGATATCACCAAAATATGACGTAAAAATCACGCGTCTCTCTGATACATGGGATTAATATTACTTTATGCGATGGAAGTTATGTAATTTAGTTTAGGAAACAGTTTGCTTGATGCTATTTTGAATTTTAATTTCCAAACTTATTTTAAATTAGAATCTGGTTTTCTGAAATTTAAGTTGGAAAAGTAGGTATAGCTTTAGACAACGATAGATAATTATTTCAAATACCTACCATCAGTGTATTCAACGCTGCCAAAATAAATTGGTAAAAGTTGCAAGAAAATTATCGATGTATAGGTATGACGAAAATTTTTGTTTCTACTCGCGAAAAATCAGACACTCTCTGTATAATGAAAAGTTGCGCGATGTCAACAGAAGCCGGAGCTTTTACATCATTCCTAATTTGTAATACATTCATAGGAATCTGATTATTTAAATTTTAACTGCTCGACATTCTTGTATCGACTATAATATACTTGCCTACATGCCTACAATGTCACGATGAATGTTTATGTATTATATAAGAGATAATTGCTATATATTTTATTTAACAATTTATTTAAATATGGGTGGGGTTCGGATTTAATGGATTCATTATGATACAGATGCCCAGATCGATCTAGTGCTAGTGCTAGTGATTATTTATTCGTTTAATTTTTTTTCAATACCTTAACGTTTCTTGAAATATGTCAATGTTGTATTAGTTTTTATCTAATTCCGATGAAAAATTAATAAATCTCTATATAAGGATGAAGGATTTACGTAATATGAATTATGTATATGTAACACGGTCTGTTTATTGTAACAGGTGAAAATAAATAGCGTGTCAATAAAAATTATTCTTTTATTTATTTATTAACATTTTATTCAAATAATTTTATTCAAATATATTCTATTCCGTTTCAATGCTACGTCAATTTTGAATCGTCCTGATCCTGACCTTTAATACGAGACTCCACCTTGCTATAAATTTACATTTTAATAGCAGGATAAGGATTATCGAGCAAAAGGATCCTTTAAAGGATACCTTTTTTCTTTATCATTTAATTCACGTGCGCGCCACAGTACGAATTCAATGATATAATAATTAATTAATATTTATAATGGCAACACTTATTTGCATTATTATCACAAACGCTACCACGATGATCAGTAAGACAACAACCATGACGTAAAAATTCTTCAAGATCTTTGAAATACCTATTTATATCACCATTCACCATATCAAAACATACACCGATGATTGTAAAAACTATTATTGGAAATCCGCGAAATGCTAATAATTTTCTCATTAAAATTTTTTGATCGTATTTTTACGTTAGTACCTTCCTACGTGGAAAAAAATATTAGCATAAGAGATTTCGAGGTTTAATAAAGGAGTCGTTGGACTGTTATTTTTTGGACTGTCCCGGGATTTTCAAATATAAGGATTCTCATTAAACTGGTTTACCATTACCAAATTAGTCTTTTTGTAATACTTAAGCGGTAACCAATTTAAAAGTAGGAGTTAATAATCTGACACATCCTGGTGCTGGTGGAAGATCAGGCCTACATATTTAAATACTTTTTTTATATATTGATTATTTGAATGGAATTTTCAAGATTACGAGAGGTACATGAATTGATAGAAATCATGAATAATTGGGAAAAATAACACCCGGTCTTATAAACAAAGTAATTATCATTAAAATGAAATAAACAGACAACAAATTTTGGCAGTCGTATACGAGGTGCGTCTAAAAACATGAACTTTACCACAAAAAGTATCTTAATTTTTGACAATAGGTATCACAAATTGTTTATTTTTTTATCGACTCACAGTAATAATTATAAATAATTGCGAAACATTACATCCGGTTTATTAATATTTATCACAAACATGAGATAATCAGACATCAAATTTTGGCAGTCGTATATGAGGTTACCAAAAAAATTTATTTTACCAGAAAAAAGTATCTTAAATTTTGACACTATCAAAAATTGTTTTTTTATTTTTTTATTGGCACATAATTATAAATAATCGCAAAAAATACATCCGGCTTGTAAGGACAGTAATTTAGCATTTAAATGAAATAATCAGACATGAAACGAGCAGTCGTATACGAGGTGTGTCAAAAAATATTAATTTTACCGAAAAAGGTATCATAATTTTTGACAATATCAAAAATTGTTTGTTTTTAATTAAGGTAACATTAAAATATATTTATCAACTTGTAAAAAAAAATAATAGGGTGAAAATTAATTGATAGTGTATTTTTACAAATCAAAAAAAGAGCAATTTTTTACAAAAATTTGTTATTATTGTAAAAATCACCCAGAGACCCTTTTAGGAAAAAAATCCTTTAAAATTTGTGCACTAAATATTTGAACTTAAATTACTTTACTTACTTACAAAAACGGTAGTTGTAAATTTTAAAATAATTTAAATAATCTATTTTAAATTTAATCTAAATTCAATTATCTTATTGTTTTTATATCACATTAGGTACTAATACCAATACACCTAAACTTTCCCGTACTTACCTAGGTCTAATGCCAAATAATTAAAAATATTTAATGTAATATGAATAAATAAAAAATTTACATCCGCCATGAATTTTTGTTACAACTGGAAAGCAATTTTAGATGTTCACCTGTTTATATAATTTTTTTAATATTGTTTGTCCATTTGAAACATGACATCCTGTTTATTTATTTTTCAATTATGGTGGTGATCGATTTGGTCCTTTGTGACAAAATAATTTTATCAAGAATCCTGCTAACATTATTATAGCAGTGAATGAATGTACAATTAAATGTATAAATTAAATGTAAACGTTGTATAGATTATTGTTATTTTTGTGAACTTACCTACTTATTTTAACCGCAATAGAAAACAACATAAACAATTATTTATTTTATTATTATAAGTTTATCATCGAAAATATCCTTTTCCGTTATACTCATTTTAACATAATAAGGTCACAAATTAAATGTACAAATACTTTTTTGGCAAGACGAGGTGAGACTGAAACTATTTTATTTATTACATAAGACTTAATTTAATGTTTAGTCACTCTTTTCTTTATTTATTTATTTACCATTACATAGTAGGTACAATAATACGAAGTACCAACTATGAAGATCTATAACGAAATTATCATAAAAAGGTTGGCGCCCAGCCTTGATTTAATTATTGTAAAAATCGTTACCCTTGTAGTATCACAAAATTTATAGCGTACTATCACGCCTTTGACATGGGAGGTTAAAAATCGTTTTAGTTCTTATAAACAATTTTAGTATTATCAAAGCCCCACATTACTAGAAATTCTTCTTCTTTATACATCTATACATAGATACGTATTAACGATGCTTGATGATTATATTAAAATAAGGTCACCTAGATTTATAGTTATTACGAGAAATTTTACTCATTCGTTTTGACGTTGATCTAATGCTGATTCTTCTAGGTAGGTATACCGACGAAGTAACCTGTATAAAATGAAATAATGTAAAAAAAATAATATCATATTATGAATTCAATGCCTATGGAATATTTTTGTTTAATTAATTTTAGTGAGAAAGCATTATATTTCACTTCTTTCTAACCAAGATTTAATGATTTTTTTAAATGGGAGATGTTGGTTAGATGATTTGGTTTTAAGAAATAACTTTTACATCACTATGTATAAATTTAATATGCGTCAAATGTTTTACGTGATAAATCGCGTGAAGCATAGAAATTGTGTTATATAACACCCTAAGGTGCAGATTTTATATTTAAATATTCGTAAACAAATGACAAAATCAAAATCTGGGGCAAAAGTGAACAGGCACTTCTTCGCTTTTAATAAAAATATGTTCATTTTTATATTAAATCTTTTGATATAAAAATTTCATTTTAGCGCGACTAAAAAGAAAGTAGAAAAGTGGTAGGGGTTTAAATTTTTTTCTAAGTTAAACGAATTTTTGCCGTTCAATAATAATTATCACCTGTTTCTGTAGGTTTTTTTTTCTATTTCTGCGCTGACCGGTTTTTGTTAACCAAAATCAGTAAAGTTTTTGTGAGACACTTTGGGAGCCATGCGTGGACTGAATTACATTTTCAATCATCATTACATCAACAGCGTAGCTACTGTTTTTTTTTTTTAATTTTTTAGACATTCTTAGGCAAAATGTATAAAAAAAAATTGAAATAAGTTCCATTAAGTACAAAGAAAAGAGGCACGTTAGATGGAATATGAGATTCATTTATATCATCTGCCCAAAAAAGACAATGATTTTCCACAATAGGTTAGGATTAGAACCATAAACCATACAATTGGTTTGTTTTAGCAAAAAACTAAAAAATAATTAAATTTATCGAATAAAATTAAAAAATAAGGGTCCTACCTGGTACGTATCTTTAGGAAACGCCATATAAAAAATTATAAACATGAGATTAATATGATCATCATTGTCAGTGGACAAGAATTTCCAGAATAAGTGACATGTTTTATAAAAATTAACAATACTGAGCCCTGAAGCAAACCATTAGATTAATATTGTAAAACAAAAAACAATTTATATCAAAAATAGTGTGGCGTCATTTATAAGAATTTAGGGCCCTATTACTTTTTCTTGGGGCACATCAGATAAAATATTGTAGACATGAGGTTGGTATAATCATCATAATGTATACAGAACGATTTTCTAGAGTAGACGTGACATTATTTATAAGAAATGTTAATAATATTAATATTGAGCCCTGAGGCACACCATTAAATTAAAAATTATAGATATGAGACTCGTGGTTCGTATCAGCAGTAAACTAGGGAAAGGTTTATCAAGACAAGAGCTGCTTCATTTATTTAAAAAAATGAGGGTCCACTGTGGCACGCCAGATGAAATATTGTAGGCTTGAGATTAAATAATGTCTT
Source organism: Malachius bipustulatus (assembly GCA_910589415.1). NCBI lineage: Eukaryota > Metazoa > Arthropoda > Insecta > Coleoptera > Melyridae > Malachius > Malachius bipustulatus. The sequence goes on along the minus strand of OU342634.1, from coordinate 31,855,323 downwards.
TTCATATTGAAAAAAATGCAAATTTTGTAATTTTATTTACTTTGAATTGATGTAATTTTTATACAGGGAGTTCCTTGGGTCAGTAGTAATAACGACATTGTCTATTTTTTTTTAATAGGACAACCTGTATATTATTGTATTTCATACTTCCTAAAATAAAATAATAATGGTTTTTACAGTTGCGGTTTAAATTAAATAGTTTTTGAGTTATAAACAAGTGAAAATGACAAATTTTTATTTTGAAAGCAGTAGTGTAGGTACATTAGAAACGGCTCAAGATATCGGAAAACGGCTTACATGTCCCTATTTTAACTTTTTATATACTATCCTACGCTGTAGTTAAAACTTTTATATAGGGTGATTAGAAATCTGATAATTTTCATCACCCTGTATCAAAATTTTATCTACATCGTAAATAGTATACAGGGTGTTAACTACCAACTAGTACAAAATAAAGGAGGTGATTCTACGACTTATTCTAAGAAGGAATGTTTCTATTAACATGGGTCCGCAAACGCACCGTTTTCGAGATACAGGGTGTTCAAAAAAATTGTTTTTTCTGAGTTTTTTTTGCGATATCTCAAGAACCATTTGAGCTACAGGTTCCAGCTTTTGTACAGAGTTTTTACATTAATAATAGCTACTTTTAAGGCTCCAAACTAATGTTCTAAGATATGCCAGTGGTGGGGATTTTAGGGTTGCGTAAGGGTTTCACCTCCATAACTTTTACGGCACCGGAAAAATGATAATTTTGAAAGCAAATTTCACAGCGCCACTGTTTAGCCACCGTTCTCGAGAAAAAAAGGTATTTTATGATCAAAAACGTACAGAATTCGACAAGAACAGAAACAGAAATTTTATTTTATTTATTATGTATTTATTCTCGACGAAGTTGAAAACAATCTGGCTACAAGCACAAGAAAAATAGGTGTAAATTTGATTTGTGCCATGTTACAGTATGGAAAATTTTGAAAATAATTTTTTTGTTCATGTTGAATTCTGTACGTTTTTGATCATAAAAACCTTTTTTTCTCGAGAACGGTGGCTTCTACAGCTTTTGACCAAGAGTACTTTTTTGTGTAACAACCATTGGCGCTGTGAAATTTGCTCTCAAAATTATTATTTTTCTAGTGCCATAAAAGTTAGGGGGGTGAAACCCTTACGAAACACTAAAATCTCCACCACTGGCATATCTTAGAACATTAGTTTGGAGACTTAAAAGTAGCTATTATTAATGTAAAAATATGTTCACAAGCTGGAGCCTGTAGCTCTAACGGTTCTTGAGATATCGCAAAAAAAGTAAGAAAAAACAATTTTTTTAAACACCCTTTATCTCGAAAACGGTGCGTTTGCGGACCCATGTTAACAGGGACATTTCGTCTTAGAATAAGTCGTGGAATCACCTCCTTTTTTTTGTACTAGTTGGTACTGAAACACCCTGTATAACAAATTAAAATAGGGATATGTTTTCCGATATTTTGAGTAGTTTCCGATCTACTTACACTGCTTTCAAAATGAAAAATTGCGATTTTCACTTGTTTAATAACTCAAATACTATTCAATTTGAAAATACTTAAAATAGACAATGTCGTCATTGCTGAGTCAAAAGGACACTGTATAAAAAAAATTACATCAATAGAAAGTAAATTAAATTATAAAATTACCCGTTTTTGCATTTTTTTCAAAACTCAAAACTGAAAGATTTATTGGAACCTTACCGGAGTTTCTAGCTGAAGTATATAAGTTACATTCATAGCAGTGCAAAGTAAACTTATTGAAAAGTAAACGTAAATTAAATAATTTGGGCTAAGTACTATAAAATAGAAGATTGATACACAAAACATTGAAGGCCAAAATATTAGAGAGATTTTCAGCAGTTATTTTTTGAAGAAACTTTAGAGAAATTAAATATTTAGAGGATTTCAAATTCTTCTGCCACTGAGAAAAAAGAGTCAAAAGTTTAAATTTGAGAATTTGAGACTCTTAGGCCGCCTGTATAAAAGAAATTAATTTCTTTCATAACTGACATTACATTTGGTGAACATCTAACGAATGTTGCTCAAATTTCCCGAAAAACTCTTTTTTTTTTGTTATTTTGAAGTATATAAACCTCATTTTTTTAAAATTAAAATTAACACCATGGACATCAAAGTTAATATTTTAAAAATCACAAACTTATGATAAAAAAAATTCAAAAAAAAATGGAAAGCAATAAAATTTTCCCAAACTTTTTGTCGGGTAGCTACTGTATACCAAGTTATTTTTTTACTAGGTAGGTACCTAGCGAAAAAGTGAACAATTTTAGGGAAATAGCTACCTAGATAGATACGTAAGCCATGTAAATAGTTATTATACAAGAGAAAAAAGTGATAGATTTTAGCTCGAGATGTGATTTCGTCCCCGACGCGTTTAGCGGAGGGGACAAACACATCGAGAGCTAACATCGCACTTTTTTCTTGTGTGTAATATACCATTTTTTTCTGCAAGAAGAAATATCAGTGTTAGAATGTCGAAAAACGTAGTTAGATAACTGAAAATTATGTCGGAAAAATGATTTATGTTATACTTGGATTTTCAAACTGTCTTTTATCGTAATCGACGTTGCCTGGTAACGAAACGATTTAATTCGATAAACGTCATAATGTAATTAAAATTTTAGATAGTTTTGCAAAGATTCTTGTAAGGTCTCAATGAGTGAATTTATTAATATGGATAGTGATTGTTATGAAAATTCCCTTAATAATTGCCATTTGGATAATAAGGTAACTTTCCTTTACGTATATTTGATATAAATTTAATGATATCTGAGTGTTAATAGTAGCTATACCTAAGCCGCCATTTCGGGGAAAAAAGTACTCATTTTTTCCCCTGCTAATTCATTTTTTTCCCCGATAAGATGCAGCTCATATAATGAGGCATTTTTCTACCTGTCAACGGGGAAAAAAGGTCAAACTTTTAGCCCGTCGCAGAAAAAAATAAATTATTGATATCTTATTAATACAGGGTGAGTCAAGAGAAAGCAGCAATAATTTTGAGGTCGCAATCAGTATTACTAAATTAAAAAAGACTTTTTTATTTTCTATTTATTACCTACTTTTAACGATTCAAGCAATTTCTCAACAATTAAAAAAAAAACATTATTTGAATTAGACTAACAATATACCTAGATCGTTTATCTACAATATTCCATCTGGCGTGCCTCGGAGCTCAGTACCACGACCATTTTTTTTTATAATAACAGTCACACTCTTACTAAAAAAAGCCTTGTCTTCTTTACTCAAATGAATGAATGAATCTCGTCATATCTTCAAAATATCACCCGGGGTACCGCAGGGCTCAATACTGGGACCTTTATCTTTTAATTCTTCGATATTATCGCTAGTAGAGTCTTATAAATACAAATGAATTTTAATACCTCTTCGATTCCCGACGTCATTAATAATTTCGAGTAATGACGCCTGAAATAATTTTAAGAGGAGATAATTTTTATTATCAACCAAAAATTTTTAAATTGTCATCTTTTGATAAGTATTGTGAAGGGATATTTTTTGGGTGATTATAAATAAAATGGATTCTGAATTTATAAAGAAGAATTACATACGTACGAGATATAAAAACAGATTGACGAGGCGTAGATACCTCTACTTATACACTTAGCAATGAGTACCTACCCATAACATGTAAAGAAGAAAAATAGTAACATTAGGAACTATTTTCTCTCATGAACCGATATTTATTAAAATAATTACTTATCCAACTAGATTATTAAATGAAAATAAGCTTTCATAACTTACCCATACATTTTCTAAAAATATTCATTAAGAAACTATTTTTCCCTCCTATCAGAAAAACTGGTCATATTTTCACCACTCTGATTGCAGTAATGAAGCTTTCTTATTCTCACTTAATTTCAATGAATCACTGTATTATTATCAGGTACCAATAATAATAATTAGGTGTAATGTTTCAGCGATTGTTGCTTGTATCAGATAATAGCAGTAAAACGAGGCTTTTCTTTCAAATTAGATGTAAACAAAAACACATGTCCCCCTTCTTCGGTGCAGTGCAAGACACGACCGTTCTCTATCGCGATTTCAAATGAATGAATTAAGATTATAACTTGCACCTTTATTATTAATTTGCCCACTCTCACTCACCGAGAGATGGGTCTAGGTCTGGTTGGTGGAATCGCAGTATGCTTTCGTTAAGACTCAATGGTTTTCTCGATTCAGAAGAAGACTCAATTCATGACCCAAAAATTATTTTATTTTATTTTATCTTAAACCAGTTCACCAGTTTTTATGCGTTGAAAATTTAACTGAAGAAGAAGAAGAGATAATTATTTTAGTTCAAGTTTGAGAAAAGTATCCAAAACTATCGCACTTAAATAGGTATGGGTAGGTACCAAATTATAGGGAATGTTAACATAGATTGAAACATTTTTTCTGATATATGACAAAAAAATCAGGATGTTTTATTTGAAATAACAAAGTTATTGACGGTTAAAGTTTCTCAGATTGGTCGCTAAATTTTAAACAGCCTGTATGTTAACTCAATTTTCTCATATACAAGAAACCTTCGAGTCTTGCTTCAAGGCTGCCAAATTTTGGCAATCTAAATCCAATAAAACTGGAAAGGCTAAAGCGTTGACATAATTCTGCAAAAAAATTAATAAAAACCTAAAATATGTCAAAAATTGTTTTTTTTTACATACAGTGCTTCTCAAAAGTAACCGATAAATTCATTATCTCTATTATATTTATATTTATATTTATACATATTTATATTCTATCTCTATTATAATATTTCTAGTTTAAAAAAAAAAAAAACGAAATAGGTCAATTTTTAAATTTCATTTCTCTTCTATTGACGTAACAATTATTTTTTATACTTATTAGGCTCAGTATGACGACACTGTCATTTATTTTTCAAACAGGACACCCTGTATATTATTGTATTTTCATATTTCTTGAGAAAATCCAATAAGAATGGTTTTTACAGTTTGAGTTTAAATTAAGTAGGTAGGTTATGAGTTATAGACAAGTGAAAATTGCAATTTTTCATTTTGAAAGCATCGTACCTACATCGGAAACGGCTCCAAATATCGGAGAACGGCTTACAAGACTCTATCTTAACTTTTCGTATTGTGTTACTTTACAGTGTACTTACTTGAAATTTTTATACAGAGGGCGAGTAAAAATTTGATAATTTCCATCACCCTCTGTATAAAAATTTCAAGTACATACACTGTAAAGATTACACTTGAAAAGATGTCATTTTTTTAAAATAGACAAGGTGGTCATTACTGAGCCTAGGAACACCCTTGTGAGTATAAAAAAATGTTACGTCAATAGGAACAGAAATTAAATTTTAAAAATGACCTGTTTCATTTTTTTTAATTCTAAAAAAATAAAAAGAATTTATCCGTTACTTTTGAGAAGCACTATTTGATATGAGTCATAATAACGCCATAGAAAATTCAAGAGTGCAAACGCTACTCCATTTTTTGACAATATTTTTGAATTCTTATGCCCGTATTCACAAACGATAATTTCCTAAATAATTACGTAATCAATTATCCCCATCTCATTCTATTGCAAAAAAACTGCATATCTCCATCTCGCTCTTTTAAATAATTACGTAATTATTTAGGAAATTATCGTTTGTGAATACGGGCATTAGTGTCAGTAATTTGGGGCTTTATGCTGAAATGGCAGGATCCAGAAAATTCAAAGGCCGTATTTCCTTTTACCAGAGCCCACTTATATTTGGACTTTTCTCGGTAACCATGGAACCGAGCGCATTCTTAATAAGGCGAGCGACACTATTCGCCAAAATTTACAAAATGCAATTTGTTAACGATTTTTTGGCAGAAAATAGATTTTTCTACAAGTTTTTCAGACGGATCTAAACAACAGTGAAAGAGGGAGGGACGTTCATCGTCTACAAAAAAGGTAAAAACGGTTTTAACATGAAAGGTTGGCAAAACTTAATCGAAATAGACTCCGGCAGATTTTTTTCTGAAAATAATAAGCATTTTTAATCAGAAACGTTCCCTAAATAAAACAAAAAAATAAAAATATCACTTGCAATACGATTTTCGAAAATTCTATAGCCTAATAACCAATCGTTGATATAAAGGTATTGACCATGGTTATTTAATTTACGTTCTATTTTTTATCAAATCAAATTAAAATTTACATTGTTATGGTATATACATACAATTTTTCAATTTTTGACAATCTTTGGGTCTCGATTTGACAGACTTCCGGGCTTCGGCGATCATTAATACCTTATATATTCTGAATCAGAGTACCAACGACTACCAGAAGAAATCATCAGCTCGCTTTATAAATATAATGTTTTGAAAAAAAATGAACAAAGGGTCCCTTGAATTTTTTTTAGTTTGGACGTGGTTTTTGAACGAAATCCTGGTCTCTATTATAATACTTTTAGCCACTGCGAATCTGAAAACAAAGTGTGTTTTTCAATTGGAGCCACCGTTTCAGAGATATAAATTTTTTAATGTTGTAATTTTCAATTTTAGACCATCTTTGGGTCTCGATATCGCAGACTTCCGGGCTTCCCCTAATACCTTATACATTCTGAATCAGCGTACCAAGACTACCAGAAGAAATCATCAGCTCGCTTTCGAAAAATAATTTTTTGAAAAAAAAAAATGAACAGAGTGTATTATTGTAACAAAAATTACAATTTCACGTGGTATCTTCCTATGTGGATAAAATTTTAATACAGGGTGATGGAAATAATCAGATTTTTAATCTTCCTGTATAAAAATTTCAAGTACACTGTAAAGTAACACATGAAAAGTTAAGATAGCAGTTAGTGGTATGTTAGCAGTTTTTCGATATTTCGAGCCGTTTTCAATGTGAGCTGCTTTGAAAATGGAAAATTGCGATTTTCATTTGTTTATAACTCGTAACCTACTCAATTTAAACTGCGACAGTAAAAACCATTCTTACTGGATTTTCTCAGGCTAAATGTAATAATATACAGGTGTCCTATTAAAAACAAATACAAGACGTCATTACTAAACCAAGGAACACTCTGTATAAAAAATGTTACGTCAATAGAACATAAATTAAAACAAAATTGGACCTTTTTTTTAATTATACAAATATGAATTGAGAAAATGAATTTATCCGTTACTTTTGAGAAGCTGTATAGTATAAAGGGGGTAAGTTTTTACCCGAGTTTGCTACGTTGTTAAATAAGCAAGAGTTAAGTGAAGTCAGAATTCTGACGTCACAACAACTGCGGTAACTCATAGTAACAGATGCTGCACATTTAGAAGTGGTATTCATTCGCTTCAGATACTTATTATTATGATGTTACAAACGATATTTCGCAGGGCTACTTATGTCTCGAGATAGGAAGCAGATATTGAAGTGCCGTTTTCACCGTTGTCATAAAGAAACTCAGGAAAATTTATTAAAGAAAAGCGTTTTTCAAGTTGCCAATGCATTTAAGTATTGACAACAAAAAAGTAGATATAGGTAAACATTTTTGTATAAAGCGGTTACATTAAAATCCGATTTTAAAATCGCACAAAAAATTCCAAAATTTCATTAAGAGACGATTTTCAGTGCTAGGAGGTTGAAAATTATGCCCCCCTGAAGAGAAATGATGACATTTGCATCCTATGGTTATTAAGCGAGATCCAGTAGACAGGGGGACTTTTTTTAGATAATCATTACTTAACAATAAACTTCAACTGCACAAATCATTCTCAATAAATTTTCTCAGACAATATGATAATGTAATAATATACAGGCTGTCCCATTTAAAATGTGAATTTTTTGATTTCCAGAACTCAGATGTTACTGGACCTCATAGAGCAGCCTGTATATGACCGAGTTCGAAAGTTCTACAGTTATATAAACTTTTTTGGGGTTTAATTGTTTAAATTTTATGCAAGATTTTTTATCTCAGATTAAAGTAGGTGAGATAATTTGATGCCTAATTAAAATTAATTCAAAAAGACATTTTCATCTTTTTTATTTCGGTTTATTTTGTTAAAATGTATACAAATACGTAAACATCATACAACAATCACAGAAAAAAACACAACAAATTTAACAAAATTGTTATAAATAGAAAAGAGCAACAACTAAAAAGTGAAATATACAGTGTGCCCAGGATAAGGATGAACAGCGTGGGGATCTCGGAAACCGTGAGAGATACAGGCTCGGTTAAATTAGCCAAAAGTTGTGCAAATTAGGGGTGCAACCTACTAATATGTCGATAATATTATTTTTGTCATTTTGTCAGCGCCATAAGTTCGACCAAAATGTGCTATAAAAAATAAAGACCCCACGCACTGTGTTATACATTGTTAAATTCGTAATTGAAAATGGTATCTAATACAGGGTGTACTTTTTTTACGTGCCATATAAAAAATAAAGTTGATGGTAATTTCTTCGGAACTAAAAGTTGGATTAAAACTTTATAAACGCGATCTTGTACAGTTAAAAACGTAGCAATGAGAAAGTGTTCTTTGTTCTTTTATATCTTTCCGAATAACTTCAGAAAAAAATAAAAACAAAATTGTAAAATTTGTTTTTTTTTTAATACCTCCGGATTTAAGCGAAATTCTCTGGTTTTCTCAACGGAATATCATTGCACCCCTAATTTGCCTAACTTTTTGCTTATTTAACCGATCGTGTATCTCTCACGGTTTTCGAGATCCCCATGCTGTTCATCCTTATCCTGGGCACACTGTAGGATAACTGAGCTTGTATACCTATAAATGTATTATTTCTAATAGTGCCTTTTTCGATAATAAATTGATTTTTATCGATTGAGTATCAAAAGTTGTCTTTCAGAAATTTGAAATTTACTGCATACAGGGGGTTGAAAATGGTAGGTATTTTAATAGTAAAAGCGCTTCTTCTTCTTTAATGATTAATGGTTTAGTCTGTATCCAAGCCATTTACCCATAGCGATTTGAGTGAAAAAAAATTATCAAAATGCAAGAATATTTTTAGAATACTTTTAGTATCGCAACAAAATGCTACCATTCCTGATATATACATGATGAGACCGTCTCTTTTTCAACACCCTGTACAAGAGGTGCAATAAGTTTTTTAAACCTTAAAACATTAAAAATTGGGTTTCACTTAAAAAAAGGTCCAAACTGCTAAAAATGTATTTCTCGGTAAGGAAGGTTTAGAATAATTAAAGCAAAGTCTCTTTGTTTTTAGATATTGAAACTTTAAAAAAATGTGGTGCTTCGTCTAGAATAAAAAGACGTCATCTGCTATAATAAATCGAAGACTTAAGACTTAAGCTAAAGGTGGTTAGCGCAGCAAACAAATAATGGCAGTTCCAAGAAGTGACCTCTGTCCTCTTTTCCTCTTACATTACAGTTACGTCCATCTCGCTTTAATAAAGATAAAACAATCATTTTTTGCTTTAATTAAATTGGGTATAAGTAACCTAATTATGCAACCCACAGTACATAAGTAATAATTCGAGTAATATAATTGGTTGAATATTATAAAGATTTTATCAAAATTTGTTACATCTGGATTTTTTTTTATTTGCCTAAATCTTATGGTTATTTATAACTTTGCAAAGTATACTTATTATGGTATATGATAGACCGCGTGGCTTAAATTTAAAAAATAATTATAATAAATCTAAATAAGTCCAAATCTAAATTACCTTCTGCAAGTAGTTAATTTTTATAGAATTTATAAAAGTTGTGAGCAATTTATTGAATTTATTTCCAATAAACAAAATATTGGACAATGTGGCATCAATATTAAATAGATAATGGAAGAAAAACAAATCTAATTATCTGTAATTGTATTGACTGTAAGAAGCTTTGATGAAGTGAATCATATGAGGCAAAGTTTGCACCAAACCAATTAAATTCGTGGGTGTGTCCTCTTATAACTTGATTCGTGTATACAGCGCGTTTTTTTTTATAGAAAAACTAATAGGACTAACTAATAGGAGTTTTTTTCACTTTATCGAATCTCTAAAATGCTTGTAAAAGGCAATTTTAACATAATATTGGAAAAATATCACATTATATTACCGTCATGGAAGTTACGAATTAGAAAGTAACTTACGTGACCAGTTTATGTGACTCTGAATAACTTTTTAGACTCGACCTGATAAAAATTCTCCTTTCAGAATTTAGAATGCCTCTTTCGGCTTCTAAAAAACAAAACTGAAATCTGAACAACAGTTTTCGTTTTCGGCTCATATATTTTTTTTTAATTGGACTGTCACTTTAGTTAACTGAGGTGACACTTATAAGTTACCCAAACTGATTTTTGTCATTAATGGTAACAAGATATCTCTCATTATATTCAAGAATTTAATGTAACTTTCGGTTCAAGTAACTTACATGACAGTCGCATAAGTTACAGAACCTTTTAATCCTTAAAATGAATAATTATAAAAATTAGCTCTGCTGACCACTGATATCTAGCCTCTCACTTAAAAAAGCTTTTTAGGTACTTAGAGTAATGATCTAACAAAACTTCTTACCTTCTTTATTTCCCCTCATGATTTACATCAAACATCTGTCCAGGGTTGTTGAAACTTTCAATAGGTAACTCTTACAAGAAGAGCTTTTCTTGACTGCTGAGTTTCGTGATTAAAAATCTACATATCAGAAGCTGTTATGATGAGATTAATTCTAATATAACATACAATGGAGTGAATTATTTAATACTGAAGCCGGATTATGCAATAAATTCAATAAATCAACCGCAACCGTGATAATCTATAACCATCATCATTAGAACACAAAATAATAAAACCACTCAAGAACAAGAGAAAACATTCACTTTAGTCCTGTTTTTAAATATCTTTGGCACATTATATAACTTTAATTCATTCAGTGTCTGTAGGTAGGTTATTACAATACGAATATACTATATATATTTTTATATACACATATATCTGAATATAAGGATAGTGCTGCTCAATAAGTGTTGTAGGAATCGCAATTTCACTAAAATATTATTAAACAATTAATTGGTCGTTATGTATGTTCGAATGTATTTTTAATTGAACCTGTAAAATATATTTCCTGTCTAATACATAGGTGGGTAATACAGAATGTTCCTCGAGAGTAGATAGGATTTTTTGATCCATTTTGAGTCTGTTTATTCAGAATTAATTCTTATCCAATACATTTGACACTATTTATGATATAATTTTGCAGAGTTGTTAATTTATTAATGACCCCTTGCATAAATGGTTACTCGAGGAATAATATTTTGATAACTCCGGCAACTCTAATCGTTAATTAGCTGATTATTTGTGCTTTTGTTTATATCAATCTAAGTAACAGGGAACATTTTGCATAATCTCATCCTTCGGTTTATGGAAACAATTTAAATAACTTAGAATCACTGGTACTGGTACTGGTACTAGTACTAGCACTAGCACTAGCACTAACTGTTTAATTATAGTACATTCCATTAATATCACAAAGATTCTTATAGTAAAATATTTGGTGCATTTACATTACAATTATTATTGTATAAAAATCTTCAATAAAAATACTTTCTATATTTCTATACAATGCAGAGTGATCATGAATTTTTTCCGTTTGCAGTTTGACTGACTATTATTGTGTTTGTAATATTATGTTACAAAAAAAAATCGAACCATCCAGAATTTATGTATGCAAGCCAAGCACGTATACACGCACTGGCACCATATCACTTCTAATAAATGCAGCCATTCATGGAAGGTAAATATCTTACAATACAATAAATTCGGCTGTATAAAGATTATCCCATTAATTCGCATTCTTGTAGTCAAAAGATCAGACAGTGAACTCGTCTCGATCTCATAAAGTCACCTTAAATACTAACAGACTTATTTTCTTTTAATAATTATTACATAACTCAATTAATTACCTGTCACTATAAAAAGAGCCATGAGCACTAGAACCTAGAACACTTTCATCCTGTATCAACTAGGTAGGTACCAATCAAGTACACAAATTTAAATAGAAAAATGAGACATTAAACACATTTCACATCTACCATGAACAAGTATTATAAATGACAGGTAATTGCAGCAAGAAAGCATTGATATGTTCAAATTTACAAATCACCAATAAATCATCTTAAAGTACATGATCATTAAAAAAAAAGGAAATAATTAAACTAACTCTTATATTAGAGCGGCGGGTGCGGTTATAACCACCAAGACCATTTCCTTCTTTATAAAAATCTAGACGGTTTCAATAATAAGAAAATTAATGCGAGGCAGCTTAATCACGAACGCTACTGATCTCTCTATTCCATGAACTTATGTCACTTAAAATTAATACATTTCCTCTCACAGATACTCATCATTGGAAGCTCTGGTGAAGTTTCGATAAGTTGTTTCCAGAAACTAAGTCGGTGTCTGCTTAAAGAAACTAAGTAGGAGATGGAGGCGGTTTTTTTAAATTTCGTAATTTGTCATTTTATAAAACTATAAAAATAAGAGACCCTTCACCTCATCCTATTTCATCCAGATTGATCCAGAAACATTAAAAAAACTAATTTCCAGATCCAGATTTAAAGCGGATATAATAAAAACCTTAACTATCCTTGAACCCACCAAGCCTTTTTCTTTTTTCCTATTTAGTAGATAGTAAAAAAATCTCGTTTTTTTTACACTACTGTAGATTTTAAGTTAGTATTCATGTCACTAGTTTTTTCTAATTATCTCTACATCAGACCAAAATAGTCTACAAGCAGCTAAACTTTCTTTTTTTTTCAATTCCATGCCTCGTGTTCCTGCAAATCTAATCTAAACTGATGAGATGGGATGTTAATTTTTAGTGATCATAAATCCATAAGTTCAGGTAATTGATCAGACTAAGTACTTAGTTCCTCTCCTATCAAAAACTATTCACATTTTTTGTATTCATAGGCCGTTCGAAATGCGTCAACAAAAAATAAAACTCAAATAAATTATCAATAAAAAACGTAACAAAACAAGAATGTTACATGACCAGCTATATAACTATGTATTATCTTTCTGTCAAGGTAACACCACACTTGTAAATTACCAGATCTTTATTGTGGAAATCTAAAAACGCCGTCATGTGATATGCCATGTTCGATAGGACCACCACGTACTCGGCGAAAGCAAACAAGGAATACACTGAAAAAAATATAAGTTAACTTAAAGAAAAATACATAAAATGATACAAACTTGACCAAATAATTTATGGAGAGGCAATTTTAATAAGTGATCACCTGTGAAAGTGTCTTATTATAATAGAATTTATACCTAGTAAGGCATAGTAAAAAATTAAATTGAAGGGGAATCACAAGTCATCATAAGTGTTCCTAATAGTTGAAGGTGACTAGCTTAGGGGATTTACAAACACTTGTAAATTTTATATTGTTGCTAGTTGTACAGGAACTTCCACTACATCAACTCCCCTTGTTTGTAAGTGATCTAATTGCTCTCATTAATTATTTAATAGATTATAAGGCCAGTTCTGCATAAATAAAACTTACCATAGGGTTCACAATAGGAATTATGTCTCCCGAAACAGTAAGTAGCAATAAGAATACAAGAAATATTCATCATCAGTAATACTTTCTTGTATTTTAAACTCTTCCTATTCTGTATCTTGAAACGACTCTGCAGAACACAAGTGACAATCATATAGAACTCCGACATGAGTATAAAAGTAATGAAAGCTTTCTCGTGTATTGCTGGAATAATACAAAACAATTAGATGACACTTCACAAGCCGCCGTAATAATTATAACCCACCATAATTCTCTGACGATGTGAAGAACGACAAGATCAGCAGAGACACGTTCTCCGTCACGTTGAATATAAATGCGAGGACGCTCATCCAGTAATCTCTCGGGTAGAGGAAGGTTTGGTTGTGGCGCAGATACATGGCAGCTATGCAGAACCTCGGAGCGGCGTGGAGCAGGATGGCAAACTGCCAGACCTCCCTCTGAGGGGAAAAGTTCCCGATGGCAGCCGAGATGGACGGCAGGAAATTGGGTACATGACAGTGGGTGTACGTGGCGCTTTCGAAGTGGAACAGGACGGAGTAAAGTATACAAAATATAAATGCGAACAAGGGTAGACCTACTGTCAGACTAGAGACTTTTTCGAAGGGCAGTCTAAGGCATGTTGGATATTCATAATCACTCAGTAATAAAGCATATCTTGTCTGAGATGCCATAATACTTAATTGGAAAACATTAACTGGAACTGTATCTTTAACTGACTAATAATTAATTACTTAATTACAATAATTATTCGAGGGGATCATAACAATAACAAGCAACAAGGCTGTGTTTTGTGTTTTCTCTCGTTGAAGTTGAATTGAATTGAATAAAAAGAAAAACAATATCTAGTTTGAGGTTATGCGAGCGAGTTGTAACATGTCACTTGTCATTTATTCTGTCATTTCAGTCTATTCACGGACGTAAATCAAAAAGAGACAATTAAATTTAATACGCATGCGTTTAGTTTGATTTTGTAGACTGCGTGGTACTAATAAGTGGTTCATTTTTTCACCACATATCTAATTATCCCAAAGAAGACTAATTTATGTTTATTTCTCCAAAAGCATGTATTATCGATTTTTAAAACTCTCCTGTAGCTTCATCTTTCAAGATTAGTGAACGAGCTTTGGAATAATAACGTTGGATTTTCGTTAAAAAATTTCCTAAAGTCGAATTGGTACTTCTACCGCAAGACTATATGAATGGTGGGCAAATAAGGCGCAATAATTAAAATTACATTGAAATTTAAAAGTATTCAATTGCCAAAAAGATCATTAAAAGTAGGTGGTAAGAGAAGTTATGCTAAAGCAATTAATGTTTTTAATAGCCTTCCAAATGAATTTAAAACTATAGATAACAAAAAAAGAAGAAAAAAAGAATTGAAAAAATGGATAATTGAAAACCATAATGTTGCATGAAACATCTTATTGAAGCAGAAAAAAAGTAAAAAAAGGAAAACAGAGAGAAATAAAAAGAGAACATTCAAAGATGTTTGATTGAAAGTCTTCAACTGACCTGATTTTAGTTTTTAGGTTTAGATTAATTAGTGGTTTAGATGTAGGTAGCCAGTCTCACAAACAGGTAACTATATTTACCTCTGTGAGAATATGCTGGAGAAGAAGCATGTACTTTTCTATGTATATTTGAAAAACTGGTTCAATAAATAAAAAAATAAAATAAAAAATAAATAATTTTTCCAAAGTGGGCCGAAAAGTGGACAATTTATAGATTACTAATTTTAATTTTATTAATTTTAACAACAATCAGCAATGCGCAATTCCAGTTTACAAAATAAAAATTTAATTGTTTCGAGAAGTTAAAGTAAATCATAATGAGCGAGTCTAAATTCTGAATTGCGTTCAGAACTGTCGAAAAATATTTGTTGGAACAAAAATCTAATAATTCATTAATAACCTCAAGAAGTCAATATGGCTGTTGTAGGGCATACCTACAACTCTATTAGCTCAATTATTATTTTATAGACTTTCTGAAAGATTCCAAACTCTTGGAAATACGAAATATATTATGTAAAATAATTTATTTGTATACCTAGATATAATATCTACAATTTAAAGTCATTTTCTATCCTATCACTGATCATTTTCGCAATCGCCAATGAGCTAGTAGCACCAGGACTAGGCGCATTTCTGCAGTGCAAAACTCGATCACCAATAGGCCCTTTTCCGGCATCAAAATGAAAATCATCGACTAAATTACCATCAATATCGAGTGCTTGAGCTCTGACGCCTGCAGGCCCACGCTTCACATCCGCAACGCTAATTTCTGGTATAAATTTCTGCAATTCTTTCACCTGAAGTCTTATAAATGTTGATTTTAACATTTCACTGAAACCAGCTCCCATGTACTTCAGCGCTAATTTCTGAAATCCCGGATAAGTCACAGCGTCGATGAGTTCTTTCATGCTTAGATCAAACCACCTAAAATTCATTGGATAAGTTATTTATATTTATTATAATCATTCAACTATACTGAGCAAAAAACTTACGAGTATCCTTCTCTTTTAAACGCTAAGACGGCATTAGGACCTAGCCAAACCGATCCATCCATTCTTGGAGTGAAGTGGACTCCCAGGAATGGTAGCCTAGGATCAGGAACGGGATATATATTCCCTTTAATCATGCTGCATTTTTCTGGATTGAGAAGAAGATATTCTCCTCTAAAAGGAACTATTCTAGGTTCTTTAGGGCATCCAGATAATTCCGAGACTATATCAGATTGAAGACCGCAGCAAGTCAAAACGTATTTGGTTTTTACTGCATCTCCATTAGTTGAAGTAATAAGAACTGGATAAACAGGATCGGTTGATTCGTAAAAACCGTTCACCTGATGAAGATAAGAGGAATTATTATTATTACAGGTTTCTTTTTTATAAAACGAGCACTTACTTGATAATTTAATTTAATCGTTCCATTCTGGTTTTTAAAATCGAGACCGAAATGTTGTGTTACAAGCTCCCAATCAACGATTCCTGTATGAGGCGACCAAATTGCTTCTACACCATTACAATACGGTTCAATTTCTTTAATTGCTTTTATTCCTTTCAGTAATTTCACATCAGGTACTTTATTTTTTATAGCACGATTGTAAAGATCTGCCAGGGGTTTTCTTTGAGCTTCACTAGTTGCGACGATTAATTTTCCGCACTTCTTATAAGGAATGTTATTTTTGTCCAGGTACTCGTAAGCAAGGTTCAGTCCTAAGCTTGAAAATCGGAATAATTATTTGGGTTATTAGATAAGGATATTATAATACCTTCAACACATAATCTCGCTTTGAGGGAGCCAGGTTGGTAATATATACCGGCGTGAATAACTCCACTATTATGGCCGCTTTGATGGACTGCTAGTTTATTTTCCTTTTCCAAGATCGCCATTCGTAGTTTCGGATGCCGTTGGATTAATTCTCTTGCTACTGCTGTTCCTACAATTCCTCCACCAGCAATGACGATATCATAAGATTCGCTAAAAATATTTGAATTATAAAAATTTACCGAAATCTTTTGATTTAATATTATTTATTTTGCTTTGGCAATATTTTCAAAGATACAATTTATAAAATATTTAAAACACGCCCATATATTGAGGTTATATGTTCTTATAGTTTATTCTCCAATACCCCATTAATATGACGTCATCAGGATAATACGAGGTCTATATTTCAATGTTATGTCCGTGAGCAGGTAAAACTAAGAATAATATGACGTTATTGACGTTCCTGCTGATGAATTAAAAAATAAAAAAATAAAAATAATAATAATGTGTGATTGTGTGTGAATGTGAATGAGAACGAAAGAAATTATGAGAAAAAAGTAAATTGAAAATTGGTTCTTTTTCTTACTCGTTTTCTGAGGAATGTTTACCATCTGAATGATTGGTTCTTTTGCAGGTTTCTAGGGTTAAACATCTTGTAAGTGATATTTTCTGTCGAGTTATTTTTTCCAGAGTATTGAAAAATATGGTGCACATCTCGTTTAAGCTAACAGAACTAATAATAATAATACCTTCGTTTTCGTTTCTTAATCATGAGATATCAAGCTTGTGTCTCTAATGTAGATGTGTTAATTTTTTGATCACGTCACCGGTAGGTTTATAATTATTTTCATTATCTCATATTAGTTTTTGAATTTTTCATACAATGACGGTAGGCAACCAATTATACATTATACATGTTGATTTTTCAACATGGGATCTTTAATTTCGCATGCGCATTACACGATTTCGTTGCCAAATTTGTTTTATAATAATTTATGATATGGTGACTTTGAAATTTGAAAACTGATTTTCACATGAAGGTAACCATAAATTAGTTAGTCCTTCGTGGACAGGTGTGTCATTTGGCCATTGGTATATTTTTACCATGACATTTCAATAAAATGACTCGCTTGTGGATTTAGTGGGCTTGTTTACTCCATGCTTATAGGCACTATAGCGGCTTTTGATTGATTGGTGAGCGCATTTCGAGTTTTAATTTAGGAGGGAAAATTTTCAAATTCAAATAATTTAAGTTTCCACTGACAATTATTTTTTTTATCTTATCTTTATTTTTTTTATCTTGTTATATTATTGTTGCTTCAATGAAATCGTAATGGACCAGTTACAAGGTTTCCAGGCCTAACTCCTTAGACTTTTTTTCTCTTGAGTACCTATAATAATAAAAGCAATAATTGCTTGTTGTTTATACAGAGCTCTCATACAAACGCAAAACATCAAGATCTGATTAACTGGATTCGAAAAATGTTGCTGGATGAAACGATTAATCCATTTTTCACATTTTTTTCATTTTCACTTTCGATCGTGGAAATATTACACATTGGGAATAATACTGTTTCCAAGCACAGTGGCAGGATTTTGAACTCTTTCTTTAGATTTTTAAAAAATTAATTTAAAAATTTTCAAATTAATTTAGAAGTACCTAGTATAGGTTTGTAGCTGCTATTACTATTTCAAGTATTTTTTTTTAACCAATTACAACCATTAACAAAGATATCATTCTCCTTATGATACGAATTGTCTCTGTTACTTACGTTAAATGGCATCCATTGATTCTTACTACAGCAATTAAGAAAAAAATAAATAAGGACTTTAATTTGAAAATTAATTTTATTGTATTTCGAAAGTAGCTTATTTTAAGAAAAGTCACTATAAGGTATTAATGTTTTTTTGGTAATTGTATACATTCGCGGCTCCTAAGTTTCATCAATTTTTTCGGGACCGAGGAGCGAAATAGGGGTGCTGGGTGGGTAAGAAAGTAAAAACAGCCATTGCAAACTAATATTAAGGTCACAACTAAGGTCTCTTTGGCACTACGGTCGAATTTCTATTTTTTTTTCACTTTCAGGGCAAGGAAAATCTTCGAAAATAACAGTACCACGATTTTTATTTTGAATTTTGCATTTATAATCCGAAAATCATTGCATCAATCTCTGTGGACTGGACACGTTATGTGAAAGCGGATATATCGCCCAGTCCGCCTCTGTAAACCTCTAACACAGAATAGAATACTTGGCAATTATTGTGAAGTGGATTTATCCGGGATCGCGGCATCTAATCGGTGCCTCTTGTCAGGACCGCACTCCCTCCGCACTCTCAAAACCGTTTTTTTACACCGTTTTGTGGCTTTCCCTTTCATTTGCAAAGCAAATGAATACCTTCCTGGTGTTACTATAGGTATGTTCTCCACCCCTATAATATAGGTTCCATAGTGAAACTGTAGGAGCCGCGGATGTATATAATGACCGTTTTTTCAAATAATCAGTTCAAATCTGAAACCCTACTGCATAGTAGAAAAAAATTACCGTTGTCTCTTGATGCACAATAGAAGGTGTTTACCAGATTTTTCCAAAATATCTAAATTGCTATCAAAGTTAATATATAAAAAAGGGAATTTCTATTTATATTTATTAACTCTGTATTTTCAAAATTAAGCTATTTAGGACCTAATGTTGATATCCTGAAGTTTGCGCTTTAATGTTCGAACACCCTCTTTTTATAAAAATGTATTAATGATTTATTCACGGCGTCTGCTTTTGCTTTGTTTTTAGTGGAAAAGTATTAAGTTTACGCGGGAGTTATTAAGGCGCGTCCACACTAGCAAATAATTACGTTGTGCGTGGAATGTATAGAATGCGCCGCAAATATTTCCGTCGCAAATTCTACATTGTTGATGCATAAATTTTTACGTCGTGCGCCGTGCGTCTCCGATCAACGCGTGCGTGCGTTTCTACTCTGATAGAGATGTTTTATCCAATAACGTCTGTTTCTTTTTCCTTTTTAGATGAGGACGACATCATTTTCCAAAAATCACCCAAACTCATCAAATGTCCACCGATCATGACCCCCAGATTACGAAAAAGTGGTTTTCGTTCTGAAATTTTGGATTCTTGTAAAGCTTTGGAATGACTTTTAGATTTTCGTTGAAAAAATTTCCAAAAGTCACGTTACTTCTACAGGGTGTCCTTCCAAAGTTCCAAAAATCCGATTTTTGAGGCACGGTTTCTGGTCGCAGTTTTCAATCTAGGGGGCTTAAATTTCTGTGAGAGTCAGATGTCTACAAGCGGAGTGGTCTGGTATTGCACTTGAGCAAAATCGGCCGAGCCGTTTCAAAATCGCGGTCATTTGAATTTTTTGGGAATTTTTGGAAAATAGGCTATTTTTTGAACCCCTGTATGAGCACGATGGCAAAAAAACTTTGAAATCAAATTAACAGGATTTGAAGAAAATTATTGAACATTTGAGTTAATGCAATAAAATTAGCATATTTTCCATTAATAAGCCAGTGTCGTGGGTAGGAAAAGGGTAAAAATGTGTAAATTTCTAAAACCGTTTTTTGAGAAATTTTCTATATTTTTCTATAAATTTTCTAAAGCATTTTTGAAGAAATTGAACCGAAATTTTTCATTTTTTTTCCTTTAACATATAATTTGAAGTCTTAGCTTCAATTCGCCTCGATTAATGTAGCACTTTAAACGAAAAATAAAAAAGTTTCTCGCTTGTTGAAAATTAGCTTACACTTATTTAAAATGATTAAATCGATGAAATGGTTCGCTATTTCTTTTTATTTTTTTTCACATTTAATTATGAATGATTTTGAAAATTAGAAGAGTAATCGCAACGACAAATAAATCACCTACATGCAGGTGAAAAAAGTTTTCAAATTGGTCTTTTAATAACGAAGATATGACCAGTTTAAAAAATAAAATGTGTAGGTGATGTGTACCTGACGTAATACATATACCCGCTCAGCACTATACAAAATTAAAATTGCTCCGTAACGGTTTGTGTTACGCTCTTGCCTGGCAGTATGATGGTCGGTGTTCAAATCCATGAAAGGATAACTTTTTTTTAGGTAGGTAGTTGGAGTTTTCTAAAAAAAGATCGGTTTATTTTTTGTGAAGTATATTTGGAGGACGTGATAGTATCTATACGAAACTAACTTTTACGCGCAAAATAGAAAAAAAAACTCTTTACACACATTATAGATTGGAAGAAATTTATTTGAAATTTGAGGTAATGCAATAAAATCTGTATTATTTCTATTAAAAAGCCAGTGGCGGGGGAAGGAAAATTACTAAATTTCCGTAACCGTAACATACTTTTCCAAAGAATTGAATTGAAATTTTCACAGTTTAAACAACTACGCTAATATCATGATATAACAATGAAAAATTTCAGAAAGCCAATTTAAAAATCGGGGAAAATGTTCATACCTAATTGAATCGCATAAAAATACACTATTTATGCGATTGATGCCCAAGAAGTTTTTTTTTAATTTTTCTCGATAAGATGGTACCTACATAACAATCAAAGCAGCATATTTCTTTTTCATTGCTTTTGATGCATCAGAAGACATGATGCGACCACGAAAACACTACTAGTCATTAATAATACGTCCACACTAGAACAATGCTGCGGCGTAAATCGTTTGATGTCTATCAAAAAACCGACAACGAATGGATCCCGTGTGTTGAATTTGGCGAAAAATTTTGTGTGCGGTTAAATGCGCCGAACGCGTCCATACTCGCATAAATTTGTGAACGCACGAATAAATTTGCGGCGAACGCGACGCACAGCATAAATTTTTACTAATGTGGACGCCGCTTAAGAGACAAACACGATTCAAAATAAATTGCGCGTCAGAGTATCGAATCAAAATAATAAAAAAAATTATTAATAAGAAAAAGTTCTTGTAAAAAAATCTCTGAGGTAGACGGGGCAAATAAAGCTGATATTTATATTAAGCGGCTTCTTTGTGGTTGCTTTTGATTGTCATATTTCAAGTCTTTTCAGTAAAAAAATATAAATGTGAATTTTTTTACCCCGTTTAAAGGTTTTCAAAGTCCTTTTAATATAATTATCAGTTATAGTTATTGATGTATTTAGTGCGCGAAATTGAACTTTGGCGCTTGAGGTTGAAATTTTTTTTGAGAGAAAACTAATCGGAAAGCACCATATAATATCGCGCTCGAGATGCATACAACATTTTTATTGAAATAAGCGAAAAAATCGAAATAAAATCGTAAAAATGACGAAACATTACCGTGACTCGTTTTACCGTGCACGAAACAGTTTTCTCTCTCTAGTGCGCGAAATATTTCGCGCACGCTGTCGACCTAGGCATAAATAATGTGTCATTTTTTATTCGCATATTGATGAAAAAATGTCAGCATTATTTGACGGCTGTCCAAAAAAATTTAGACCCCCTCCCTATGTATTGATTATGGAAGTCTTCACTTAATTAACTTCCTGTATCGATTAATGAAGTATTATTTTTCAAGATTAGAGTTAATAATAGTTTATCCCGCTTTCAAAAGAAATATGTTCTTACTAAGTTGCGTAGGGGCTACCAATTATTAAGGCTATCAATCTTTTTCAATAAAACTTTGGAGTTGGTTAGATTTTGTTTTCCTTATACATAATATGTATAAGGAAAACAAAATCTAAATATTATAATATTATAATATTCATAAATATTATTTATGAACGTTGCTATGACAGAAAATTTTATTTTTGGCAATTAACATCAGCAACAGGTTGACGGAGCAGTTTCATAAACAATATTATATAATTATAACCTTAAGTATAAGTAAATATTTGTTTAATGATATTAACAGCCAAGTGCAAGTTCATTAATAAGTAATTCTTTGAATGATATATATATTATTGGGTTACAGCTTTTCCAGGAATTAGTGTTACAATAGGAAATAATTATCAATGATTACATTACATAGTAAGTTTTTAAGTTGGCAACATAATGTCAATAACTCAGTATGTCAAGGTCGAGTAACGTTTCCTTTTTATCTACCTATTAGGACTGGTAGAAAATTTGAAAATTATGCTAGTTATGGACTTAAACTTCGTTTGTTTTTAGAGAAAATGCATGAGGATATCTTGGTTATCTTATCTTCAGAAAGTCGAAGTAGGTCCGTTAAATTGGGGGCCAAAAGTTGCGTATTTTTGTGATGATTATACCTTTATGAATTTTTTTTATAGCGAATAAGGTCACTATGACGTCACTTTGCTTGCCGTATGATTTTTAGGTGAACGGTATTTGCTTATGAGGTTAATCTGTGAACAAAATCATTTTTTTCAAAAAAAAAAAATTAATTTTGAATTTGAAAATTTTGAAAAATTTTGAAAATGATAGATTTTGAGTTTTCTTGATTTTTTACATCAAAAACAATATTATCACGGCCTAAGAAAAGCAAAGTTGACCACGAAAATCGGCCTTTTCTCTATTTTCTCTAAAAAAAAAGGATCCGGATGTTTATAAAATAAATCGGTACTAATAAATTTGAATTGAAAAATTATAGAAAAAATAATTTAGTCCACTACTTAAATTTCCTTTTTTTGAAAATTGCAGTCATGCGCCAACGTGTGCGCAAATGCAAACACACGTTAATTCAAGAACAGGTGTTCATCAAACAATTTTCGCAGTAAGGCGGGAGATTGAAAATATTTAATATTTCCGCTGCAAAGCAATATTTACAATTAATTTATTGCATATAGTAATAATAATAAATACATAGTTATTAAATACAAAATAAAATTAATTACGTTTAATTAATTAATAAGTTATATCCATCCTCTTTTAGCAAACTCTTTTATAACAAACCAAATCTTCTCTTTCTGCAATGGTGACATATTATTATCCATCAAAACATTTTCCGACATGTTATTCTGATCAACAATTCCACAAGGCGGCTCCAGAATTGTTTTAATCATAAACAAACAATGGAACAACTCGAATTCCTTCACCGAATGTTTCGCTTCCTCGTTGAAAGCCTCCAGCGAGAACTGCTCCAGTTCTTCAATTCCTAAATCTCTCAAAGTTTTGATGAATTCTTCATGATACGTATTAATAAGTTCATCATAGAAATTTTCCACGACAGACATTTCAACACTAGAGTACAAGAAAAACACCACGTCTTTCGCTGGCGAGGCGTAGCATACGAGTTGAAAATCAACGAATTTATTAATCAAAGTTTCTTCGTTAATCTTCTGCATTGTATTATTAATCCAGCAGTCGCAATGAGCGATTGTTGCGAAGGGCTCCCTAGGAGTAGGTTTCTGTGTTTCTATATTCGACATTACGGTATTTGTTAATCTTTCAACAAGAAGGGCACAAGCTTCATCTTCTTCGGCTACTGTTATATACCCACCAAGCATTGTGGAAGCAACTTCAGGTCCAGTTTCATCAAAAATTTTCACGAAATTAATATTAGATAAAATTTTCTCTTTAAATACCTCCGGTTTTGTCAGCTTCAAAGCAATAGGTACAGCGTGGAAGACAGCTAAATTTTTCAATATCACTTTCGCTGCATCCAAATCGTACCCTTTGAGACGATCTCCTGAACGGTAACCGTCCGATTTTAAATTCTCCATCAAAATGACACCGTCCTTGTCGACCAGATCTGGATCACCGCAGAGATTCTTCCTGCCACCGTAAAATTTCGGATAGAAATCCATAACTTCACTCTCACTAACACCTTGATCTAGCTGGAATTGAACCAGAGTCGGCAGTACGGTCCTGTAGAATTCCAATTCTTTGGGAAACGTGTAGGCAACTTTGAACATCTTCTGCAAGAATTCATTTTCGGGGATGTGTTTGGAGACTAAATAAAGAAGACGCGTCCTGTTGTCGGTTGTTTTTATCAGGACCTCCACTGCCATTATGGAACTTCCATAATTCTCACCAGGTGCTGTTAGACGTTTAGTTTTGTGGTCTACCACTAAAGAACCGGGTTCTAGGTACGGTTCGAGAAGTTCATCAAGATTTTTTATTTCGTGCTCTGTCATCTTGATTGTTCACTGTTGTTGTTGTCGTTCACCGGCACTGGCACTACTAATGGCGCTAGTACTAGTAGATAAAGCCAAAGTTAAAGCAGGTAAAGCCACTGATGGTGATGAGTAGAGTAGAATGAAGAGTGAAGCTCTCGGGATATTCCAAAGCGGTTTAACCACTCTCCAGGCTATAATCACAGAATAGACTAATATTCTGTGCTATAATCTGCAGTTTATTTTATTTTATTAGCTTGTATACGAAACCCAGAATTTCCCATCAACAACGAGATCATAATCGGTTCGTCAGAATTGGTGTCTCTCAAATAATTATTAACTTCTCGCTTGCAGTTGACCTGAATTTTCCATAAAGATATTATTTAGAATATTATTTAGAGAGTGAGCCAAAAATACAATAATTGGCCTGTAAGGCTTCAAAATAAACTAATAAACATGAATGGCTCAGGTGATGGTACTGCTGGTAGAGTGATGGGGACAGCTACTGACGGACGGTGTACCTAATAGAGTAAATATTTATCAATTACTTAACTCATCGCGGTTAATCTCCATGTGTCGTTTGTTATATAATTCCAGATGGTTGATTTGAGTTGGCCTTGATCTTCTATAACGATATTATTATTATATTATCTACGTCAGTTGATATAAGTCTTGAAGATCAGACAGACGTACCTTTGTGTCATTTAAGCAACAAGTTTTTAGAATTTACAATAATTATTCCTTACGTAAAGTATCTATAATACGTAGCACAGTATCGTTTCCCAACCTGATGTGTATTTATTTATTTGTTAGAAAAATTTCCGTAACAATATTCTGTTGGTATTTGATTTTAGCAGTGGCGGCGGGGACAAAATTGTTATGAAATGAAAACAAATTATAAGGGAAAAATCATCTGCCCTGGTCTTAAGGGTAATAAATCTTCACAGCTTTACACCATGACACATCAATCCAATTATTGATTGCTCGACATTGACAACAACGTAAATAAACTTTTTTGTCAGAAATTAAAGAACCACATGAAAATAAGAACAAATCTGCCACCTTATCGCTCGTAGATACAGAAAGCAACGATACAATGACACATATTGAACGGAAGTCCCAGATAATTCTCGTCGTAGTTCCTTATGTAATATTTTGTTTGCAAATGTTAAGGTTTTACTCAAGGCTACAATACAAGAAATTATAGCCTAAATAGATAAGGATGATAGTAGAGTGCCAATCTAGCAATAAGTTGTCACCCTGTGGGCCTTTTAGTGTACAAGGCTGAAATTTTCAGGAATCGTAGTTTATGGCCTAAATAACTCAAATCAGAAGTCGTCAAAAAATCATCCTGTGCAAAAAGGCACTATTCAAAATTTTCGACTTTTTTTACAGGATGTGGTAGTTCATAAGTGCAACTTTGTCGTGCCAATTTTTCAAAATGTTATCTGTGATAGTTAAGTTAGGAGAAAATCAAAACCGTTTTAGAAAAGCATTGCGCAAATGGGCCCATCGTAACTTTAAACAGCGATATCTCGCTTCGGTTTACGGCAAAAACTGCCTGCTCGGACTACTTTTTTACACTTAACAACGCCTATCTCAAAAACGAAGCTCTTAATCGAAAATAGCATATCTTTAACAATTATTCCCTGATCATTTCTGATTCCCACGGTGTCATTTTTATATTTTTATCTTTAATAATAAACTAGCAATAAATATAAATGTTAAACGATGCTAAAATGTGAATTGTGTCTGCCGCATCAAACCACTGGGAAACGTCGATCACCCTCCCTCGCTTCTCCATGCCTCTCACCCTTGGTTCAGCGGTCTGCATGCCGAGAATTTAAATCAAACGCCCGCTCTAATAGGATACTATTTATTAGATATTAATAATTTTAATAATAATTATAAAAGTCAACCATGTATTATACAAATACAAAATGCAAAGTAGGTATGCCAATAAAGTTATCCCTGATTTTTTAATTATTTAAGGAATTCCTGCATGTGCATTACCAGATAGGTATTGCAGTATTATTATTTACACACCTATATACCTACCTAACCTACCTACCTAAGTACCTACCTCGTAAGTATTTCTTGCAAAAATAGGAACAATAACAAACCTCTAAGATAAAAAAAATAACGTAATCATGAATTCATTTTGGATATTTTACATTTTTTGTTTTAGTAGTATTATTATGTTAAGCAGTATTATTATTTACACACCTAAACTAAATTTTATCTTCCCCAAGTACCTTGCAGGTCCATACCTACAAATTTTAGCGGAAGGCGAAAAGTTTTGAATGTTCTTACACTTTACAATACAATCGTTTCAACCAACCAGGTAAAAATATGTCACCTGCTGTGCAGCACTAATAATGTAAATTTTTAGGGGTGTAATATAACTTTATAGAGCTTTAAAGAGGCTCATAGTTAGCCACCTACATTTTCGCCTGCAAATACTATAAAATTCATACTGCAGGTAGGTAGGTACTAACGACTTTTTCTTGGAACTGCTTCTTGGTGCCGTTCTGCTTTCTGCCAGGTATTCTAATTTCAAACTAATAAAGAGTATTTCTTTTTTAGATTGTATTGCAAAATGGTCAGTTGCAAGAAAAATAAAATCATCTGTATAGGTTCTTGTCGATGTATGGGTCAGAAATCTTGCCGAAATGTAATTACTGAGGCTCCTTCGAAAGAATCAATCATAAGACAGAAGAATTTCGAAGAGGATGGTGACGACAGCGAATAAAAGAAAAAATTGGAGCTGCTGCCATTTAGGTATTTGTACATATTATTAGGTATACCTACTTATTGTTGGTTTTGAAAAAGGCATAAGCTTTCGATCTTTTGATCACTTGAACAAAAAATGTAAAATATCCAAAATGAGTTCATGATTACGTTATTTTTGTATCTTAGAGGTTTGTTATTGTTCCTATTTTTGCAAGAAATACTTACGAGGTAGGTACTTAGGTAGGTAGGTTAGGTAGGTATATAGGTGTGTAAATAATAATACTGCAATACCTATCTGGTAATGCACATGCAGGAATTCCTTAAATAATTAAAAAATCAGGGATAACTTTATTGGCATACCTACTTTGCATTTTGTATTTGTATAATACATGGTTGACTTTTATAATTATTATTAAAATTATTAATATCTAATAAATAGTATCCTATTAGAGCGGGCGTTTGATTTAAATTCTCGGCATGCAGACCGCTGAACCAAGGGTGAGAGGCATGGAGAAGCGAGGGAGGGTGATCGACGTTTCCCAGTGGTTTGATGCGGCAGACACAATTCACATTTTAGCATCGTTTAACATTTATATTTATTGCTAGTTTATTATTAAAGATAAAAATATAAAAATGACACCGTGGGAATCAGAAATGATCAGGGAATAATTGTTAAAGATATGCTATTTTCGATTAAGAGCTTCGTTTTTGAGATAGGCGTTGTTAAGTGTAAAAAAGTAGTCCGAGCAGGCAGTTTTTGCCGTAAACCGAAGCGAGATATCGCTGTTTAAAGTTACGATGGGCCCATTTGCGCAATGCTTTTCTAAAACGGTTTTGATTTTCTCCTAACTTAACTATCACTGATAACATTTTGAAAAATTGGCACGACAAAGTTGCACTTATGAACTACCACATCCTGTAAAAAAAGTCGAAAATTTTGAATAGTGCCTTTTTGCACAGGACGATTTTTTGACGACTTCGGATTTGAGTTATTTAGGCCATAAACTACGATTCCTGAAAATTTCAGCCTTGTAAACTAAAAGGCCCACAGAATCGTTTTTTAAGCGACTTTTATCATTTCTAGCACTCTACTATGATTATTAAACAGTATGCAGAGATTCTACGTAGTAAGGGTTGAAAACATACATTTTCCTAAATAGGGAAATATTAATTTTCGTAACGCTTATGGTTTAATGTTTTGTTTTATATAAGCGCGATCTCCATCGGGAAAATTATAGATACATATCTAAAAAAATATGCGTGATGCAAGTACTCAATTTAGCTAATTAATTGTTTGAGTTGTAATTACTTTCATTTTTTTAAATATTTTTTGTTATCAATAATTATCACTTATCATAAATGCCGACAATGACTGTGTAAATTTGTCCCCTAATCATTGCTTAATTATTAGAGTAATTTAATCATAACACGAGACAAGGTCTATGGTGTGTTTTGATGCTCGCCATCAATTTTAGCAGTTCAGTTTCTGTTGCTATTAATAGCGGACCTTACGCTGTTGCCTTCCTTATCTTCTGAGTTATTCAACTGAATTTAAAATAGTTAGTGCCGGTAGTTACTAAAATAATCATGTCTGATTATAAGATAAAAAATCTAGAAGACGTTTTATGCGTTTTAAAGAAAACCGATAAAATAATCAATCAGGAAGTGACCCAATTAACAAGCGTGGGTGACAATTATGGCAGTTTAATGTTATTAGTGAAAGTGACGTACAAAAGTGAAGATGGCAAGGAGAAAACAATTCAAGTGATCGCGAAACAAATTCCAGAGAACGATTGGCTGAGGAAGATGTTCAGAGTGGATGAAACGTTCAAGAAAGAGCTCGGTATGTACAAGGTCATAATTCCTATACTACAGGAATTCCAGAAGGAGCAAGGTGTTTCCAAAATCATGAACTTCTTTCCAAATTTTTACGGCGGTCGTTTCAATCTGCACAACTCCGAAGATGTCGATGAAAACGGTGTCATATTCTTGGAGAACTTAAAATTAACCGGGTTCACAGTAGGCGATAGAATGACAGGATTAGATTACGATACCACTCTTCACGTCCTGGAAAATTTAGCTGTGTTCCATGCGGTACCAATAGCTTTAAAAATGAAGAAGCCTGCTGTGTTCAAGGATAAAATTTTACCGTATTTGAAGATCGTCAAGATATTCGATGACATACCTGAGAATGATACCGAAGCTATATATAGTGAGAAACGTGAAATTATTAAATCTAACGAGAAAACTGCTGCTTATGCTGACAGAGTCGATAAAGCTCTTAGAAAAGGGAATGAATTGTCACTTAATACTATCCCCAGGGAACCTTTTGCTACGATTACTCATAACGATTTTTGGGTCAATAACACTATGATTAAGCTGGAAAATAAAAAAATTGTAGATAATAAATTCATAGATTTTCAAATACTATCTTACGGTTCTCCTGCTGCCGATGTAATTTTCTTCCTCATGACTAGTGTCAAATTAGAAGTAATAAAAGGAAATTTTGATAAATTCTTGAAGATATATCATAAAAAGTTCATAGAGACATTAGCTGAACTAAAATGTGACACTGAGTGTTTCAGTTTTGACGATTTTTCTAAAGAACTAGATCGTGAAGCAAGTGAAACACAATTTTTTCATTCAATGGTCATGCTGAGCCCTATTCATGTCATCAAGGAAGATGTAAAAGAATTGAAAGACATGGACGGGAGTGATTTCGGGAATTCCAAAGTTAATGACGCTCATAGACAGAAAGCGTGGTATATAGCTGAAGAATTTGTTAAAAGAAACTGGATATAATCGTATTTATCGTATAATTTTGTTAAAGTGTGTTGTGCATATGTAACATAAAGAAAAAATAGAGTATTGTATAATTATACGTCGAAGGCTAGATCACCACCAATAAGATCTTCGTGAGAAAATTTTGTTACTTACGAAAATTAATTTTTAGATTAATTATTAAGAAAGAAACGTCAACCATCTTAGCTGCAAAATTATTATCCTCAAACTGTTGTTATTGTATTTTTTCATTTGTTATTTTGTTGTTAGTATTGCTATTTTATTTTTTAATGATTATTCTGTTAAAAGTGGGGAATCCCAGCGTTGATATTATAGGTAATTGATATTTTATTTTATTGAATAAAAATTATTCGATTTACTTTTTGTTAATGCTGAAACGAAAAATAATGGCAAAAGGGAATTTTCATGAAAAATTGATTTAAAGAATTCAAGATACATAGTGTACAGTGTGTCCCAGGATAGATGAAACAACTGTTATAAAAGGCAAAAATTCTCGAATTGAATTTTCATTTTTTGGGGCTCAGCCCTGATTGGCTGAAGACTAATTTCTAACATAATTTTAATTTTTAAAAATCAAGTATGCCGGCAATTTTCAAAAAAACAAATTTTTACGAGAAGCGGATTTCCTTTTATGTATCATGTTATTTGAAAAAGTTGTCAGGGATCAATATTTAGGCCTCTATACAAAATCTCAAAGTCATAGGCCAATTTATAATTAATTTAATAATGTTTAAATAGAATTCTCGGATTTGTGAAATCAACATTTCAATTATTTTGAAATTTGATATAGAGGCCTAAACGCTGATTCTAAACAACTTTTTCAAATAACTTTTCGTCGTATTTGCTTTATGTGTAAAAGACACTTGGCTTCAGAAAAAAAAGTTTTTTGAAAATTTCCAATAAGGAATTGGTACCTACTTGATTTTTCAAAACTAAAATTATGTTAGAAATTAGTCTTCAGCCAAGCGGGGCTGAACCCAAAATATGAAAATTCAAATCGAGAATCTCTTGTGTCTTTCATAAGAGTCGTTTCACTTATATTTGGGGACAGACTGTATATTATAGTTATATTATGGAACAAGTTGACAATGAGACTACGACTAATTTACGAGATCATATGAGTAATTATGCAATTATCTGCGAGTTACATACAATGTTTTTTCTACAAAAACCTTAAATTTTAATAAACATTTTTTTTACTTGTTAGTGGCTGAATGCACATTCTGAACAATCATTCTTGTGATTAGGTATCCACCAAATACTGCACTGCTTTGGCCAGTTTTGCCAATGCGTATAAAGTACAAGGTAATTCATATTTAATATGAATATTAAATACACAAGGGGTTGAAAAATTATAGTTATGAAGGGCGCAAAAATTTGTCGGGGGTAATATTATACCATTAAACTTCATAATATTTAGCCGGATGTTTTTGTGTAAATTTAATTAGAGCTGTTTTAAAATTACTCGATCTGCGCTTTCGTAGAGTTATATTTATATTGCCTACATATGAAAGTAAGTATCAGAAAACAACTGCATAAAAATATCCCGCTAACAATCTAAGCTTAGAATGGTATTTGGTGAGACAATTCCCCGAATAATAAGATATTAAACGGTTAAAAAGTATTAACAGTGAACGATACACAAAAATGTCTTTTAAATGACCAAAATGAGAGAAATAATAGAAATAAGGCAAGTATACTCGATGATTAATTAATAAATAAAATAATGAAGGTAGGTCGAATGAGTATAAGTATAAAGCACATAAAGTGCAATTACTAGCCTGTTAGATGGGGTCGGCGAATTCCTCCATCGCCCTAACAGTTGTCATGATGGCAGTGCCCGAAATTCCAATGTAGAGAGTTTCCACATCCAACAGCAGAGCCAGCCAGAGTACCAGAACAAGCACAGACACGTGTTTCGCTCTACTGGAGCTCATTAGTGTGCTGCATCTGGAGTATCCGGAAGGATGCTGCTGGATGAATGGAAGTTGGCTTGTTTTAAGCTAAGAATTAACACGGATCTCCGTGTGGTGTAAAATAGAGCGCCATCTAGCATCTAACATCTCCATTCATCCAGCAGCATCCTTCCTGATACTCCAGATGCAGCACACTGATGAGCTCCAGTAGAGCGAAACACGTGTCTGTTCTTGTTCTGGTACTCTGGCTGGCTCTGCTGTTGGATGTGGAAACTCTCTACGTTGGAGTTTCGGACACTGCCATCATGACAACTATTAGGGCGATGGAGGAATTCTCCGACCCCATGTAACAGAGGCTAGTAATTGCACTTTATGTGCTTTATACTTATACTCATTCAACCTACCTTCATTATTTTATTTATTGACCAAAATGAATTGTGTGTGAAACATACAAATTTTAATTTTATTTTAATATTTATAATAAAAATCATAACAACAAACGGTAGGTATGTAAGTATAAAATAAATTCTCTCAAGAATCGTACCTACCTAACTATTTAAATGTCTCAAGTTATTCGAAATTTAGAAAAATGTGAAATTTAAAGAGTAAATCAATAAATATTGTCAAAGAATAATAATTAGCATAAAAAAACCAAGAGGCGTCAAGGCTAGTGAGCCCAGAAGGGGGCATTGCTTGATTTTCTGCAAAATCGTATCAAAACTGCTTAAATAATTATTAATGGGCGTAATAGATGCCGACACGATAAAGGTTCTATGAAGGAGTTAGGGGTAACAGATCAATCTACCAATAAACTAAAAACTTCACGTCACCCTCACCTTTATCGCTGGCAGATGTAGCGTAATAACAATGATAAACTAAACGGAGCTCTCAGCTCATTCTCGTCGTGTATTCATTCATTATTTAATCTTCTGTTTACAGATGAGGTGGTTTCGAACAGTATTTTGATAATATTCATGACTTGAGACGATAACAAGAAATTATAGCTTTTCGCGGGATAGGTATATTATTTATTCGGCGCGCCTATGGTTTTTTATAGTTTTATGTAAGCTGTATTTAAAATCTCCATCGAGAACATTAGGTATAAATTATGCGGTAGAGGTACCTACTCAATTTTATTCATTGTTTGAGCTGTATAATTACTTTAATTTTCAATTTTAAAATATTTTTTTGTTATCATAAGTCGACAATGACGGTGTAATTTTCCCCCTCAACGATTGCTTGCTCTCGTAGTCATTTAATCTAATCAAGCAAATTCGCATAATACCAGACAAGGTTTATAGTGCGTTTAGTTGTTCGCCATCAGTTTTACCAGTTCTGTTTCTGTTGCTATTAATAACGTACCTACCTACCTCTCTCTGTTACCTTATACACATTTTCTGAAATAATCAACTGAATTTAAAATAGTAAGTGCCGGTAGTTACTAAAATAATCATGCCTGATTATGAGATAAAAAATTTAGATGACGCGTTATGTATTTTAAAGAAAACCGATAAAATAATCAATCAGGAATTGACCCCGTTAACAAGCTTGGGTGAAAACTATGGCAGTTTGATGTTATCATTGAAAGTGAATTATGAAAGTGAAGATGGCAAGGAGAAAACAATTCAAGTGATCGCGAAACAAATTCCAGAGAACGAATGGCTGAGGAAGATGTTCAGAGTGGATGAAACTTTCAAGAAAGAGCTCGGTATGTACAAGGTCATAATTCCTACACTACAGGAATTCCAGAGAGAGCAAGGTGTTTCTAAAATCATGAACTTCTTTCCTAATTTTTACGGGGGTCGCTTCAATCTGCACAACTCCGACGAGATCGATGAAGATGGTGTCATATTCCTTGAGAACTTAAAATTAACCGGGTTCACAGTAGGCGATAGAATGACAGGATTAGATTACGATACCACTGTTCACGTCCTGGAAAATTTAGCTGTGTTCCATGCAGTACCAATAGCTTTAAAAATGAAGAAGCCTGGAGTGTTCAAGGATAAAATTTTACCTTATGTGAAGAACATCAAGATATTTGATGAAGTTAGTGAAAGTGAGACAGAAGCTTTTTTCAGTGAAAAACGTGATATTATAAAATCTAATGAGAAAACTGCTGCTTATGCTGATAGAGTCGATAAAGCTCTTAGACAAGGGAATGAGTTGAACCTGAATACTCCAGGCAGGGAGCCTTTTGCTACGATTGCTCATAACGATTTTTGGGTCAATAACACTATGATTAAGCTGGAAAATAAAAGAATAGTTGATAATAAGTTTATAGATTTCCAATTAATAACTTACGGTTCTCCTGCTACTGATGTCGTTTTCTTCCTCATGAGCAGTGTCGAGTTACAAGTAATAAAAGAGAATTTTGATAAGTTCTTGAAGATATATCATAAAAAGTTCATAGATATATTAGCTGAACTAAAATGTGACACTGATCGTTTCAGTTTTGACGAATTTTCAAAAGAATTAGATCGTGAGGCAAACGAAACACAATTTTTTCATTTAATGGTCATGCTGAAACCCATTTATGCCCCCCAGGAAGATCTGAAGGAACTGAAAGACATGAGCGGGAGTGATTTAACGAATTCCAAAATTCCTGATGATCATAAACAGAAAGCGTTTTATTTAGTTGAAGAATTTGTTAAAAGGAACTGGATATAAATCGTATAATTTTTTTAAAGTGCATTGTGCATGTAATATACAGGAAAAACACAGTATTGTAGAATAATTATTATATGCCGAAGGTCAAATAACCGCCGGCATGCCAAGCTTTTCATGGAAAATTTTTGTTACATACGAAAATTTTATGAAAATTCCAGTGTTGATATTATAATTTATATTTCATTTTATTGAATAAAAAATATTCAAATATTCACTTTTCTTTTAATGCTGAAACGAGGAATTATGCATGGCAAAAGAGGAATTTTTTTTTAAAAACGAGATCAAGAGGTTGCGAAAAATTTCCAAAAAAAAAAACAGCTAATTACCCAGATTTTATAAAGGGCTTACCATGTTAATTGTAAGCATATAGTAAATTTGAAATGAATATTTGGTGCTCATTTAGGTAGGAGTTTGTTGTTTATCGGCTAAAACAAGATTCGGCAATAACTTGTTATTACTAATAGGTACAACTAACACTTTTTTCCTTTTTAAATATGGGTATTCCTAAATATCAGGTAGGTACGAAAGGAGGTAATTATTTGGCTTATTTTCATGCCTAAAAATTCAACTTAGTGAAGTTGGCACCCCTAAGTGCGAATTTTTATAAAATTTAGACGACATACCAGACAAAATTTTCGTTTGTCTACACTCCAATAAAAATTATGACCAAATAAAATAAAAAGACAGCAGAACCAAATGCGAATTTCCATAAAATTCAAACGGCATTCGTTTATCCACGATTTGTGCACGCTTATTCAA
This sequence comes from Malachius bipustulatus, assembly GCA_910589415.1. NCBI lineage: Eukaryota > Metazoa > Arthropoda > Insecta > Coleoptera > Melyridae > Malachius > Malachius bipustulatus. Next base: position 31,819,623 of record OU342634.1, on the reverse strand, counting down.
CCAAAATTTTCGTTTTTCCTTCCCTCAAAAACATTTATACAGGGTGTTATACTTAATGATAGGCCGTAATTTCAAGGACGCGTTCCTGAACCAAATAATTCAAGTAGAAAAGTTCATTATATAAACATACGTCCTGAAGTATCTGGTTTTCAAGATACAGGGTGTCAAAGTATAAAAAAAATTGTTTTTTATTAATATCTAAATGATCCTTTTGCCCATTTTGTTGAAATCTAGCAGGGTTTCTCATTTTAATAAGACGCTAAGTTGACACTTACTAAAAGATAATTATAATAAGTTCCAGTGGCGTCTTGGGAGGGTAGTTGCACGAATAATATTGACAAACAACTCTACGCTACTGAGGTTTTTTTTAATTTTAAACTTTTTCCACATCAAGCACCTAAAAATACAACTTTTTTTGTCTTCTAATGTCTTTTCGTTTATTAATTAGTTTTCAAGGAAAAAAATAAAAAAGACTTCTTTTTATTTTTTATTTAAGCTTTAAGCGTTGATTGAAGGAGCTTTAAGTGTCTCGACAGCTGGAGGTCATTTACACAGTTACAATACAATACATACAGGGTGTACCAGCTCGATTTAGACAACGGTAAGGGCCGTGTAGGTCTCGTCAAGACGAAACGTTTTTTTATTTGAAGTTTTTGGATTTGGACCTTCGCTGCGGAAATATGGCCGACTTCCGGTTTTTAGTTTTTTGGCTCCAGTTTCGGCATTTTTAGGTTCTCGCCCAAACTGAAACTAGTTTTGGAAACTCCTTAGCTTCAGTTACAACTTTCATATTGAAGTCAAGGTTCTATCTCTGTTGGATTCAAAATGGCGACATACCCAAGACTTCAAATTTTGAGTCTTTGAATCAATTCAAATTGAATTAAATTGAAAAATTAAGATTTTGAATCCAACAGAGATAGAATCTTGACTTCAATATGAAAGTTGTAACTGAAGCTAAGGAGTTTCCAAAACTAGTTTCAGTTTGGGCGAGAACCTAAAAATGCCGAAACTGGAGCCAAAAAACTAAAAACCGGAAGTCGGCCATATTTCCGCAACGAAGGTCCAAATCCAAAAACTTCAAATAAAAAAAACGTTTCGTCTTGACGAGACCTACACGGCCCTTACCGTTGTCTAAATCGAGCTGGTACACCCTGTATAATATCAGAAATTTAGTTAATTGTTAAAGACAGGTGTTTTACATAGCAGTGACATACTAATAATAATTACAATTTTGAAAACAAATCATTGTCTTGAAGGTAGCTGATAACTTGAGAGAGTCGTTCGGTGGAATTGAGGAGTTCTTTTATACTTCCTTTTATATTATGTTTATTTCAGCTCTTAGTTAATTTTAAGCATCTTGTAAGGATGTGTTTGACAGTGAGGCTGTTGTTACAGTGCTCACAGAGCGGTGGATTTTCTGCAGCCATCAAGAACCCATGGGTGAGTTGGGTGTGTCCGATACGTAGTCGGCGAATCACCAGTTTGTTCCTTCTGGCCATAGTTGGAGGGAGTTCGATCGTAATGGATGGTTGGATCTCGTGCAGTTTTGAGGTGATTCCGTCCCAAGATTTTGCCAGGCAGTCTTGGTAGCTTTTGTGATATAGGATTTTGAGTCTCTATAGATTTGTGTATTTGAAGAGACTGTGGGATATAATGAGAATTCTTTCGCTGCCTCGTCAGCCTTTTCGTTTCCCACTATGCCTATGTGAGACGGGACTCATATCAGTGTTATAAGTTTGCTTCCCCGGGAAACCAGCCTGTCATGTGAGTTATGAATATCCTGCACTATTGGATGTTGTGTGTAGAGGACATCTAATGGAATCGATAGACGAGAGCGAATCAGTGCAAATAGCAATATTATTAGATTCTTTGTTTATAGACTTGATTGCTTGAAGGATTCCGAATAGTTTCCCTGTATGCACACTAGTAGAAGATGGTAGAGACATGGTGGCGACGATGTTGTCGAGAGTAACCACCACGCAGCCGACGCAGGTTTCACTCTTCGACGCATCAGTGTATAAAATTTCATCGAAATTGGAGGTGTTGATTATAGTCAGGAATGATTTTCTTTAGAAGCTCTTTCGGGGTATCGTGTTTGGGATGGCAGCTGAGCGACATGTGGAGGTTTGGGAGAGTTGGATGTCGGAAGATGATATGTAGATAGGAGAGAAACATTCAGGTCTGTCAAGGAGGTCAGGTGCGCGTGGAGAATTTGTGGAATGGATAAAATCTTAGGAGAAGGATCAGGTTGAGGTCCCATTGAGGTCAGAAGCGAGTATGCTGGGTTCTGGGGGTTCGCTGATATCCTTGCAAAGTAACTTACTAGAAGTTGTTGACGTCTCAGCTTGAGAGGGGGTTCGTTAGCTTCATAGTAGACGCTCTCACTTGGACTGGATCTGAAAGCTCCGAGACACATTCTTAGAGCGGTGTTGTGAATCGAGTTTAGGCTTTTTAAGGTGAATTCCGAAGCAGACATATAGATGACACTATAAACACTACGGCAGTCTATTTTGGACCGGATAAGAGTACGACACACCTTCAGCAAGACATCCTCATCGGCTCCCCATTGGTTGTGCAATAAGATTTTGAGTATGTTAAGTTTTTTGAGACAGTTGGTTTTGATATCTGCAATGTGCTGCTTCCAGTTCAATCTCTTGTCGAATGTCAATCCGAGAATTTTGAGATGATTTGCGGTGGGCATGGTTTTTCCGTTGAGGAATATCCTTGGAGTCGACGGATTGAAATTTAGGCTAAACTTTATTACTTTGGATTTCGTGGTGGAGAAACGGAAACCAGATTGGACGCCCAGAGACTAAATGTTGATTTACTGCCTCTTGGATTAGGCTGGATGTTGCACTTGTGTTTTTGAAATGACAGTAGATGATCAGGTCGACAGCGTATACAATGCATATTTAACTGAAGCATCGTTGTACATTATGTCATTAATGGCTAAATTAAAGAGTGTAGGGCTTAGAATGGAACCTTGTTGAACTCCATTTTTCTGAGCAAATACCGAAGAGGTTTTATTGTTGGCTCTACTTCTGAAGAACCTGTTTCTTAAAAAGTTTTGGAGAAAGTACAGTATATTGCCAGTCAACTGGAGATTTGTTAATTTTTTAATAATGACAGCGGGTGGCAGAGTGTCGAAGGCACCTTCTATATCAAAGATATGGCAGCTATAACATATTGTTTTCTTGAAAAGGCGTTGGCTATGTCTGTTTGCAGCAAAGCAAGATTGTCAATGGTGCTGCGTTGAGGTCGAAATCCGGATTGGGCTGCAACAAAAATTCTATGTTTCTCGATGTACCAAAGAAGTCTCTTATTAATAATTTTTTCTAACAACTTGCACGCTGTACACGTAAGTGAGTTTGGTCTGTACGAGTTGGGATCTGTTGCAGCTTTATCAGGCTTTCTTATTGAAAGGACTATCGATTCTTGCCAGAGTTTAGGGAATTTTTTGTAAGACCAGACTTTATTGTAGAGCTCTAACAATTTAGAGAGGCAGGGGGCTGAGAGGTTCTTTAAGAAAATAAAAGGAATATCGTCAGGGCCTGCTGCTGAATTTTTACAGGAGGCCAGTGATGTCAATAGTTCTTCTGGCGAAAAGGGAACATTTAATGAATTTAGATCTTGGTTGTTGGGATCTATTGGAGAGGTTGTGGTGTCATTTGGGTTAGTTGAGTTCTCAGGTTGTAAAAAGTTGATGCTTTGATTTCTGCTTTTGTCTTGAAGGTTTGATGCCAGTATTTGTTTTAGAGATAGAGAGATAGAGACAGATAGAGACAGATAGAGATTTGTTGATTATTGTTAGTGAGTTCACCCTGATGCATTAAAGCTGGAATTTTGGTAAATGTTGTTTTTCCTTGCATTTGTCTGATCTTCGTCCAGACTTGACTTGTAGGAGTTTCGCATGTTATTCAAGATACATATTTTGCTCCATGAGTCACGCTTGCTTTGTTTTATTCTTTATTCTTCTTGCTCTAGCTCTAGCTCTAAGTTGCTTAAAGAGAATCAGTGTGGTTTCATTTCTGGCCCTACGATATTTTTTTCATGCTTTATTTTTTTTTATGCTTAAAATACGGATTTTATACATGAAGTTTGATTTTGGCCGTTCAGTTTTGTTTTGCTCGTTCAGAATATTTATTACTAAGACATTTTTTTATTCCTAATGTATTTAGGAACACTCTCTATATATGTATATAGCAGCTCTACTTTCCGTACTTTAAATATTAATAGGTGACATAACGAGGAAAAGAGGTTAACGAGACATTAAAGAAGATAAGCATTATTATTTAAAAAAAGTAGAATAATTATTATTGTAGAACTGTATTTTTTAAATTAACTCCAGTAAATTACAACCCGACGGTAATTAGTGCTTGGTCCTTCATTCATTATCAATAGTGCCAACTATGCATTTGTTACCTCAATATGTAAGTAAAATTGTGGTTAAATAATTCCAGTCGTTCCTTCTTTAATACAACTAAAACTTCAACTTCGTTTAAATTTTTTATTTCAAAATTAAATTAGTAAAGAGACTTAACTATCTTAAATAATGTGTAACTATAAAATTAAACAATTAGATAACGTCTTGAAAGAATTAAACAATGAGAGGATTACAATATTGAGTTACGACGCAGAGACACATTTCACAATTCCAGGCCACAATTTCGGTAGTTTAATTCTAAATCTTGCCATCGAGTACAGAAATGAGAAAAACGATGGCGAGAAGAAGTCCTCAAGAATCGTCGCTAAATGTATCCCAGAAAGTGAAGACTTACGTGCAATATTTCAAGTGCAGGTCACATTCCGTAAAGAACTTGAAATCTACAGTAAAATAATACCTGCACTAAAAGCATTCCAGATCGAAAAGAATTCATCGAGCGTCTTGGACATTTTCCCAGATTTTTATGGCGGAAGAATTAACTTAACAGGTCACGGACCAATCGATGAGGATGGGATTATCCTTCTGGAAAATTTAAAGCTTTCCGGCTACTCAAACGGTGACAGATCGCTAGGTTTCAATTACGAAACCACCGCATCAATTTTGGAAGATCTTGCTGTGTTTCATGCGGTACCAATTGCTCTGAAAATTACCAATCCGGAGAAGTTCGAAGAGAGCGTTATGTCCACATTAAAACTCCATCTGGATCCTACCGATGATGATATACTGGGATTGGTAAATAAAATAGTAGATTTAACGAAGAAGTATTTCCCAGAAACTGTAACAAAACGGGTGGAAAAAGCACTTAAAAAGAGTGGTAAGAACTTTGTGAACCCGATGCTGCTTCCCGTTAGGGAACCATTCGCTACTATGATTCATAACGACTTCTGGGTCAATAATATCCTGAATAAGTTTGAAGATCAGACTGTGAAAAATAAAATGATCGATTTTCAGTTAATCGACTATGGTTCCCCAGCTAGAGACGTCTTATTTTTTCTTTTCAGCAGTGTACAAATATCGACTTTGAAAGAAAATTACGACAAATTCTTGATAGTTTACCATAATAAATTTCTGGAGACGTTGGAAGAATTTGGGTGTGATACAAATCCTTTCAGTTTTCAATCTTTTGAATTTGAATTGAGCGAAGAGGCGAAGAATTATGAGTTTTTCCATTTGATTTTTATGCTGAGCATTTTTTATTCCGATAGCAGAGACCTAAAAGAATTAAAGGAATGGCAAGGAAGTGACTTCCTGGAAATGAAAGTTATTACTGAGAAATATGAAGAAAAAGCGATTTTTTTGATAAGACAATTTGTTCAAAGAAAATGGCTCTAAGAAAAATCTCACCCTACATTGATTATTGTTACATCAGTAAAACAAAATAATAAAAAATTATTAAATTAACTGAAGTTTGTGGTACTTTAGTACCTACTTATCATCTGACCATTTTGCTTCCCTCTCAACTCATTTTACTGCTTGTACTTGTATTTATAATACTATCATTTTTTTGGATTTAAGTTTTAACTTCGAGGGTGATTTTTTTTTAAATCTGCCTATTAACTTAATGATGAGCCTTTATAATGCCGACTGTTAGCCTCAAAATAAAAACACATTAAGACATAAGTGATCACGAGAAATTCAATGACAATATTTTCAAAATAGCCGCGCTTCCGGAAATACCGGAAGTTGACACCTATTTCGTTATTTTAAAGGAGACACCCTGTATTTTATTATACTTTTATATCGGGTGATCCACAAAATTTTTCATCAACTAGAGTGCCTTGGAAAAAATGAAGCATGTCTGCCAGTCTGTCAGATAAAACGCAAATTGCAAACTATTGGTAGGTGTGCTCAGGTGCAATGAGCTCAGACATGACTGCAATAGATATCTCTCTTTTCCAAGGCAATATAGTTAATGAAAAATTTTGTGGATCACACGATACAAATAGTCTGAAAAAATTCATAATAGTTGCTTTTCACAATCATTGGGATTTAGCGAGTGAGTATAGTTTTACGAGTTGTTAAGCAACTGAAAATCGCGATTTTCAAATTTCAAAGCATATATAAGTATAACGAAAACGGCTCAAGACAAAAAAAGGGCTTACATGCCTCTATATCTTAATACATGCCCCTATCTTAACTATTCATGTTGTATGGTATTATGTCGTTTAAATTTCTACACAGGGTGATAAAAATTATCAGATTTTTTCAGGTTTAACTAATTCCAGAAGTATCGATCATAGAGAAAAACTGTAAATTGCGAAGTCATTGGAAATTGAATTTCCTACAAGTTTATATATCTCCTACAATTTCCATCGGTTAACTTAAAAAGGTCGCGTTATTAAATAAAAACTATCATTTTCCCTAAAATTTCAAATGGCGTACTTCGGATCTTGTCACCATTTTGAATTTAGACCACTAATAAATGACCTTATTCCAAACGGCTAGAACAAGAAAAAACGACAACGGAAAGTTTATTATTTCAGGTCGATTTATCGGATATAATGACTGACCAGCTGTAATCACAGGAATTTTTTTCCATAAACCATAGTTTTTTTAATTACTTTTAGACACATGAAGTCCATGTTTTTAAGGTTCAATGCCCAATAATAACAACTCGAAGGGAAAGTAGTCCCAAGCTGTGAATCACCTTCCTTCTTCTTCTTTATGATTTAATGGCCTGGGCACACTTGTGCTGTGCAGTTAGCCTGCTTCCAGATATGACCTTTAGACCTTTATCGAAAAGGCTTATAAGTATAACCGAGCGAACCAGATATTCGTAGGTATTCCAATCAGCCTCTGCATTAGTAATAATTTTCTACGTGATCTGCTGACAAGAGTATAAGTCTGTGCTGCTGACAGGTTTTCCGATAATATGGCAACATGTAAAAGTTGGCATTCTGACATCTGACAGTTTTCAAATATAAAAAAAATGAGAATACCTCTGAAATGACTATGGATTGTATAAATGGGGAGCGCGAAAACAAACGTTCCTTAATTATTAGTTCTGTAATGGGAATTAATAAAAAATATCAAAATATGGGTTATTAGGAGCAAGAATAGTAGGTAAGTTTACTATTCATGGGCTAGAAGAACGAAAAGTTCCAGTAGCGGTAATTTAAAACGATAAAAACATTTAGTCTCGTTTAGAGAAGCCAAAAGAATTTATGTTTAATGTTTCTAGAACTTAAAATGAACGTTCACAAAAATTTTTCAAGCTGTGACGTACCGGCCCCTACTTCGAATAATTGCCGCTATGCGACGATCAAGTACAGTTTAGAGTAGTACAATCTCAGTCTTTTTTTTCAAATGCTCACAGCTCACCAGCTACTATCAGTGATGTACGAAGGCGTGGAAGGGCCATGTAAAGTTTTATTTTTATAATAGACACTTGCTCTGTCTACTAGACACATCATGTGTCTATTAGACAGATCATCTGTCTAGTAGACACATCAATTGTCTACTAGACACAACAAGTGTCTATTAGACAGATCATCTGTCTAGTAGACAGATCATCTGTCTAGTAGACACATCATCTGTCTAGTAGACACATCATCTGTCTATTAGTGTTTTTTAAAATTCTTAATTATTTTGAAATTAAAATTAGTTCGGATAATTTGGGTGACCTTGCTTCAGGCCACCCAAGAATTAAAACTAACAATGTATAAAAAAAATATATAATAATAAAGGTAGTAGTAAACTTCATTCTTTTTTTCAGAAATCGAGAGATTCAATATTCATAAGTCAAGAGATTTAAAAGCCCATTCCGATTAATTTGATAAAAGTAATTAAAAAATTAAAAGTAATTTGATGTCAATATTAGCTTCAAAAACGAGCACAGAAATCTGCCCGTTAGCCTAATGACCCTTTATAATATTGGCTGTTAATCTTTTTTTTTAAATGATAATCAATAGAAATAAAATGAAGGAAGAAGTTTGTTGAATTGTTGTTTGTTATCAAAGTTCTTCGGTGTAAAATCCTTTGTAGCACACCAATTTTTCTACTCGACCTAGTCTTGTTGTATTAAATGTATGATTACAGCTACAATAGCTTTCTAGTCGACAAATGATATGTGTCTACTAGACAGATGATCTGTCTATTAGACACATGATGTGTCTCTTAGACAGATGATTTGTCTCGTAGACAGATAAACTGTCTAATAGACAGATCATCTGTCTAGTAGACAGATAATATGTCTCGTAGACAGATCATCTGTCTAATAGACAGATCATCTGTCTAGTAGACAGAGCAAGTGTCTATTAAAAAAATAAAACTTTACATGGCCCTTCCACGCCTTCGTAGTGATGTGATGTGCCTTTACGTGTAAAGAATTTATAATAGGGTTGGGACTTTCGACTCTTTTAATTGAATCAGCTCACTGAATCTGCATCTTTGAAAAGAGCTGACTCTGTGAAGCAGCTCAAAAGAGCTGCTGCGCGCCGTGCCGGCGCGCAGTCTCCCCATGTACATGAATCCAGGTTCCGGTTCCAGCTGTTACATAATGTTATTTTTTGTTGTTATTTTCAATTTATTATATTTTTTGTGTTTGAAATAAAAAATAACAAAAATTTTGAACTACATACTTAACACGTTGACCGCCATGCGAAGCAAGTGTGACTCGCGTGGCCCCCGTCTCTGTGAGCCACGCCACTCACCTATGTTTCACGCGTAGGTTTTTATGTTGAGCCGCGCTGCTCACATTTGCTTCACGTTAGCCTAGAACTGTTATGAAGGAACAAAGTGCACGGCTTGGTATACAAATTCATTTTTTTAGCCCGGCTCAGAAGTTAAACAGATCCAAAATAGCTATATCCTTAGCTATTTTTGTTTCTATTGGTATTATTTTAGACTCATAATCAAATTTATGTATAGTTGTAATGAAAAATGCAACACATTTTTGTTTAATTCTTTACTTAGCAAAAAAATTGCGAACAAGAAAAAGAAAAATCGTCAAGAAGTAGGTATATAAAAAATAACGAATTTCTAATATAAATAACTAATAATTAATAATAACTAATAACTAATATAAACTGAACAAGTAACCGGCGACCGGCGTATGAATCAGCGCGCTTACTCCAAGTTTTTACAGGAAATTTCTTGTTGAATTGCGAGGCACGTGTGATTCACATGGCGCCAACATGAAAATTTTGTCATTGAGGCCATGCGATGCACACTTGCCGCGCACTCAAAATAAATGTTTAAAAAATTAATAACGCCATATTAGGCGATACTATCTCTTATTCATGAAATTATCTACTGTTTAAAACAAAAAAAAAAACTCTGGCCCCAGATATGTCAACAAAATTTGCCATTACGGCGGTCAACGTGTTAAATAAGAAAATAAAGAATCGGTATTCATTTCTCCGTTCTTGTCTTAGTTTTGCGACTGAGCCGAGAAATTATATGCAGTGCTATTTAGCGTTCATCAGTTTGATTATTCAATTTGTGTAGGGCGGATAATTTATCATTATTCGCAATATTTGTGAACGGAACTCCAATACTTACCAAACGAGAATAAATAAATATAATAAACCGTATTCAGGGCAGGGATAAAGTCGGCGAGTCAGTTCAGTGTTCACTGTTCAGTTCAGTCGGTGGTCAGCTAGTCCCTGCTCTGCTGCTGAGTGCTGTGCTGTCTGCAGTGTCTGCACTTTGCAGGTCAGCGTCAGAACGAGCCAGAGCTGATGCTGCTTCCACAGAATTTATAGGTTATAAATTTTATAACCTAAAAATACGTAAAAAATGTAAATAATAAAAATGGGTTATGTTTACATGTTGTTTTATTGGTTTTGTTTTGATGTTTTGTTAATTATTGTTATTTAATGTTTATGTAAATTGGAATCATATCACCCCACAAGATATAGATTATGCGCACGGTTGGCAGAAATCAAAACTTTGCATTGCTTACATATTCTTTACGAATTATTTACATTCCATACATTATTTACCTTAAAAAGCTCCATGTAAAGAATGAATTCATTACCGGTTAAAGAATCGCGTAAAGAATAGAGGTATAGTATATTATTCAACAAGCGCATAATGATAGCTATTATCCACGAAGATGAAAATTGCAGCACGAGCCTCTGGCGAGTGCTGTAACATCTAAGTGGATAATAGCCATTATGCGCGAGTGGAATACTATACTTTATCTACGAGTATACTTGAATAAAAATAATTTTACTTACGGTAGAATTAAATTTTTATGTAAAAAAGTTTTATGGATTGCAGTTTTATTTATTAAAAAATATGGTTCTCTTTAAGTAAATAATTTGGTTATTGAAATATTGCAAAAGTACAGAAAATATCAGATACTTCACTGTCGACTGCGAAAATGTAAAATAACTTTAAAAGGAGAAAAATTACAAATTCAGGGTGAAAGATTTCGTCGCGCATCGTATTTTACTTTTGTTTTGCAGGCAGTAAACCATTAATAATTGATGCATTTGTTGCTTTTCCCCTATTTATATCAGATGGCGTATTATTCAAGATGTTATTTTCTTCGAAGAACATCCTGTATTATTCTGTTTATAATAAATTTAAGTTTAATTTTTATAATACTATAATTTGTATTGTAATATTAAAACTAAACATAAACAAATGTGAATGTTAGGTTATCGTGATTAGCTGTCACTACTGTCAGTCGACTAAACCTATTGGCAGCGTTCCAAAGGCATCAGCTTTCACACATCAGCGTTTGATCAGGGCTTTATAACTACGCACGGATACTAAAACATGTTCATTTTAGTATTATGATAAGTAGCTTCGTATGCTATAGTAGTTGAAAGATCAAAATCATCCTAATATTCTGCGACTTTCATATTTTTATAACATTTTATTAAACGTAAATTAAATGTTTAGGGACTCTACTTTCACGTCAGTGGACCACTGACAGTAGTCAGTAGTTTGAATCTGCCAAACCTACGACAGAATAGGGCGGTAAAGTTAAACAATTGACATTAACGATTGAATAGTGAGCTCATTGTTCAATCGACCTGACACTATTATTCGATAGGGCAATAGTAATGCGTGCCATTACTTCGTTAAAATTAGACTAATAATTGATTTGTTATCTAATAGGAGTAGATAAAATTAATTATGCGGCAATCACTGCACTGGACTCTAGACTCTACTGAACTAGAGTTTGAAATCAACGCTCACCAATCAAAAATACGCCACTGCGATGTTTGATTACTCTCCAAGTTGTGACGTAACCCCCTACTTCGAGTAATTGCTGCTATGCGACTCGAGTAGTTTAGATAGGGAACCTGCATTACCGACACTTACTAGTAAGCGTTAGTGTCGGTAATGCAGGTACGCTAATTTTAGAGTAGTACAATTTCAGTCTTCTTTTTAAAATATTCACATCTCTCGCAATGGACAAACAGATTTTATATATTTTAGTCAGTAACGTGACTAACACGAGTGTAATATCAGTTGCCTAGTTGAGGTATGTCATGTCATGTCGATTGTCGATGTCGTGTCCCTGTGTTATATATTTTTTTACTGTTTATTGTTTAATCCAGAAAAAAATCAGGGAAGAGGGAAGGTGAACTTAAAATTAAGTAAATTAACTAATTATCATCATTGAACAATCTCAAATCTGCTGTTAATTTACTGGAGCCTGGAGCACAATACCGAAATTCGGGTATATATTTATTGAACTTGTTTCCCTTCAAAATTGTGTTTGCCATCAATTGACATAAAATTGGGTTTACCTACTTTGAAAGTTTGTAAAATGCAAAGAAGTAAAGAACCCAAATAAAGTAAAACTGGGTATGGTATTGGTAAGAGTAGCACCAGCACTAGCACTAGTACTAGTAACAACAATAAATAACTTCTCTTAATCTTTATCATTTTAGATGAATCATGCCATGATAGAATTTGAGGGCAATATTCATTGACCACGACCACAGAGGCAAGAGGACGTAACCAAAGGCACCAAAAATGGATATGTCTCTAATATGCAGACTGTGCTTAAAGATTCCTCCAGTCCCAGTGTCAATATTTGAAGATAACTTATCATTCCTGATCGAAGATATCAGCTCCTTAAAGGTAAACGTTGGTACCTAAAAGCTCTCATCAATTGGGCCAAACTAAATCAACATTAGTTTCATTAGCATAGTCAGTATATCAACAAGGGCTGCGATTCCCATTCATAATAGATTGACCCTGACAGTAATTTTCTAATGAAGGACTACCTATGTCACGGGTTCAATGTTTCTGATTAAATGAGGGAGGGGGTCATGGCTGTCCTGGATTTTCAACAAAAATTTAGGCCACTTTTTTATTAATAATTTCAAAGGCAGGTCATGTTCGATTTTATATTTGAACCAGGAATGGGAATTGTAAAGATCATGGAATTGTGGGCTCATAATCTTCGTCTTTTCTGAATTGAAACAAGAATTGGGATTGATTGTACATATTTACAATAAACAAAAACCATTTGCAGAACTAAAAAATCCCAAGAATTACCAAAAAACTAGAAGCAGAATCATCCTCTACCAAATTTTGATTTATTGTGACCCAATTTTCTCAAGAATCAATTCTCGTTTTGGTTTTTTTTGTTATGCATTCCATTTTTGATTACTACTGTGAAATGAACCTAAAAGTAACATAGTATGATGCTAGATAGATAGTAACAGTTTTATGTTGCAGGTAAAAAAATCGGATGGTCTGCCTTCAAATATATGCAAATCCTGTATAAACGAGCTAAAATTAGCGAGTAAGTTCAAGAAACGGATACTAAAATCAAATAAAATATTAGTATCAAAACTGAACGCTTCAAAAGAGAAGAGCAATTCGAGACAAAAGACAAATAAATCCGCCAAATCTTCCGCTTCAATTTCCGAAAGGAAACGATCTGAAAGGTTAAAACACAAAACCATCAAATTCAGCTCTGATAGTGAAGAAAACCTCCATGAAGATTTAGGCACATCACTGGAGTCGGATTCCTTGGACAATTATTTCGGTGTCAGTTCAACCCCCGAAGAAGCGTGCATCGTTGAAGTTGTAAATAAAGAAGAATTGGGGAGTCGTATTGTTGAAGATGTTGAAGGAATCAAAAAGGAAGTCGTTTTCAAAACTGAAGCTGACGTTAAAGACTGCTACAATGAAGGGGAATTTGAAGGTGTGTATATCTAAGTAATTATTTAACTTACTTTATAATTTACCAACGGTTAATAAAATCAGGTATGATGACACCAATCGAGGATAAAGTGGAAGTCAAGAACGAACCGGAATCGCTGGACGAGCAAATCGAACAGATCAGCAAGCTCTTCGATCCGAAATTCTTCAAGAATATCAAGTGGGAGGACGAGTTCACGCTCCTGATAAAAGACGACGAGATCATCGAGAAGATCTACAAAAACAACACCGTCACCTATTTCTGCAAGATCTGCGACAAGAACATCGACATGACCAGGTACCGGAGGGCCGATATCTCCCTGCACAAGAACAAGCACAAGCAGGCCATCTGTAAGACCTGCGGCATCATCACCAGATACGACAACATGAAGAAACACGTGGTCTGCGTGCACAAATCCGGTCCGCAGATCTGTCACGTTTGCGGAACGACCCACAAGAACGTGGAGGGATTGCGGAGCCACCTCTTCTATTATCACAGGGAACGGCAACTCTATAAGTGTGATATCTGTAACGGCGAGTTTCGGACTAGTGGAAGATTGGTTATTCACAAACGGCAGCATACAGGTTTGTTTGAGCTGGGGGAGGAAAGACTGATTTGGGTTCCAGAAAACAGACTGAATCAATTTGTTCTTAAAACATCATAGTAACCTTGTTCTCTGTTGCTGTAATGTTTGGTTGGGGTTGGTAATCCCTGAGCAGCCATTTCTGATTCAAATTGTAATATGGAGGTTCAAAAAAATCATTTATGCAAGAGTAGAAAAAAATCCCTTACTCATAAAGTTTGGTGAAAAAAAAACTGATTTATTTATTGAGCCAGTCAGATAGGGATAGAGAGCAGGTTAATTCAATTCCTCAAAATTTCACTGCTCTTATTTTGTACAGGGTGAATCTTTGGCACATTGATAGTGGAAACCTTCCTTTAAATTGAAAAACTAAATTTATTTATTCTAAATTGTTTTGCAATACTCTACCACTTGTTATAACAAAGTACATTTATGTTCCTTTTGTGGCGCAAAGTAATATATAATTGTTTTGAGAGCTCGATTATGAGGTATTTGTTACTATGAATCTGACAAACAATAGTTTTTAGGTTTTTGAGCAGAACATGAAATTTCCTATCTACCTACCCATTTACCCTGAAATGTAAATTATTAACTAAAAATCTTGGTCACGGCACCATTTGTTACCTTTCGCCTATATCCTCCTTATTGGAACTTTTTTTAAGAAAAAAAGAAATTATTTTCTACACACATATTTAGAGTCTGCCATTTAAGATTCATCCTGTATATGGGAACCATTTCTCATCTATGCCCGTATTCACAAACGATAATTTCCTAAATAATTACGTAATCAATTATCCCCATCTCATTCTATTGCAAAAAAACTGCATATCTCCATCTCACTCATTTGAATAATTACGTAATTATTTAGGAAATTATCGTTTGTGAATACGGGCACTAGAGTAATTGATTTTTCATGTTTTAGGTGAGAAACCATATCAGTGCGATTACTGTGAGAAATCGTTCATCTGCTCTTCCACATTAAAGAAGCACGTCAACCTGGTCCATTTGAAGAAACGCGATTATCCCTGCAAATTTTGCAAGAAGAACTTTTCCTCCAGGTACGCCCTGAAAACGCACCAGAGGCAACACACGGGCGAGCTGCCGTATACCTGTACCTACTGCTCGGAGGGTTACAGGCAGTTTGTCAGTCTGAGGACTCATATGAAATCGAAGCACGGGATCTTAGTGGAGACGAACAAACCAGGGTACACGTACGCTCAGCAAAATAAGACGCTCAGTGAAGTCGTGGAGGATTCAATAGGGAAAGTTCAGTCGATGGAATTGCAGGAGTAGGTACGTCAACCATATTTTCTTTCTAAATTCTAAAAATAATCAGATTTATCTCCAGGATTTTCTTACTGTAATATTTCGTTCATATTTTCGACCAATTCCTTGAGTTTCTCTCATATAAAAGTTGTTGTTATTTTTGTTGCTAACTGATTGTTTCTCATTTCAGAAAAAGTTGTTTTATGGAGGAATACCGGATGGTACTGTGTTGTATTTTATAAGTTGTTGTGTTGTGCACTATGTCAAGAATTGAGTATTGACATTGTGAGTTTTGTACTATAAAGTATTAAGTAAAGTTTGTTCTTAAATTTTTTAATTTATTTATGACCTGATTTGAAAAACATCCTGATTTTATTTACATACTTGTTCTTTATCTCCCTTGGTTGCTACTGCAGTAATTTTAACTAGCCGAGTTATTGGTTGCATAACTATGTTGTCATACCCTGTAATTTTTGAGTATTGCTGTTTGCATAACTGTTCCACTGAAAGTATGCAGTCAGCCAGTTGAAGTAGTAGAAAGGTGAAAAGCCACTGATTATCCATTATTTGATGAACATAGGCGGCGGCAAAACGAATTTAAAATTATTTTATATAATTTTGGGTGAACACAACTGATTGCATGGGATACTGATAGGAAAAATGATCCAGTTGGACAGTAAATACATTAGTTTCACAGAACCCAAATAAACATTTCAAAATCTAAAACAATCACCATTTTTTCAGCTTTGACATACAATGATACCTCGAGAACGTGCGATAAAATCGCTTTCAGTTTAGGAATCGTCATTGTCCAATGCGTCCTCGCGCAGATTACCAAAATTTTATGCAAAATTCCTTTTTTCTGATTGGTCGATTTTTGTCATATCTTGCTTGTGGAATCGTCTGTCAAATATATTCGGCGCCTGTAAGTGGAAAAATGGAATGTTGAGAAGAAATCGTTCTGGAAAAATCGACACTTAAAAACCTTTTCTCTGAAACTGACTACTATCCTGTATCTCGAAGACGAGGACACCTACGGAAGAACCAATTACTGTTCTGAACTTTTCATAATTTATACTGTCTGACAAGATATTTTCATTAAAATTGCAGAAAAACAATTCGAGATGTTCATGAAAAAATCGTCTTCAGAATGGGACGTAATTTTATGCGAGCACAGCTCATTACAATACGAGTCGGAAAAACGATCCAGTTTAACAGTTAAGTCATTAGTTTTCTTACAATAATACGCAGAAAAAAAATTAGAAAGTACAAAAAACGCTATTTTTCAATTTCGGTCGGTTAGATATATATTCTCGAGAATGCAGGATTAAAACGGCGAGGGAAATGTGTACGAAATTACATGGCGATACAAGGTAGGAGTATTTTAAGTCTTAAAGTAAGTCTACATCGAAGAGAATGTGTACGAGATTTCACGGCGATACAAGATTGAGAGAATTTTTGGTGAATTTTTCAAAGTGACGATATGTTCTTCCTCTATACATGACCGATTCTATGGGACTTTTTTCACGGCTACCAAAGAATAGTGCGGCTAGAGCTCAGCTGTATTCAAAGAAGTTTATCTCGAGGAGAATATATGTACGAAGCTTCATGGAGACGAGGTTGAGGGGAATTTGTGCGAATTTTTCGAAGTGACGATATGCGCTTCTTCTTACCAACCGTTGCAATGGGACTTTTTCACGGTTACTTAAGTAAATACGATATGCGGTCAGGACTCAGCTGTATTGAACGCAGTCTACCGCGAGGAAAATGTGGGCGAAATATCATGCCGTTACGAGGTTGGGGGCGGGGGGTTTGCGCATTTTTGAAAGTGAAGAATTGCGCTTTCCTCTACAAGACCGTTTCTATGGGATTTTTTCACGGTTGCTAAAGAACGGTGCGGCTAGAGCTCAGCTGTGTTCAACGAAGTTTATCTCGAGAAGAATGTATGTACGAAGCTTCATGGATACGCGAGGTTGTGGGGAATTTTTGTGAATTTTTCGAAGTGACGATATATGCTTTTCTTCTTACCAACCCCGTTGCAATGGGACTTTTTCACGGTTACTTAAGTACGATATGCGGTCAGGACTCAGCTGTATTTAACGCAACCTACCGCTAAATTTCACTGCGATACAAGTTTGGGAGAATTTGCCCAAGTAGCATACTCGTATTAGGTAAATTTACGTCGATTCGGCGTAAAATAGGTAGACCAATCTAATTTACCTAACCTAAATTACGTAAAATTTACATCGAATTTACGTATCGAAGACCAAAATGAGAGTAGATATTACGTAAATTCGCCGACGTATTTGGGATTATTAACTATGAAGATAAAGTTAAGTCAATATTACCAAAGTGCAGAAATTCTTCGTCTGTCTTTCGTAGAATCGACATATAATACTTACTTAAAATAGCAGGTAGGTAACATATAAACCTAATGCACTTGCGAGTGAGAGAGAGGCCGCAATTGCCACTAAGCAACTATAAGAGGCCATGAATTTTAAATAATTAATCTCTTTTCTTTCTCTCACTTTCCTGTCCGATTCTGTCTGATCACTCTGGTAAGCGGCGCTGTTGGCGCGCAAATCTTCAGTGAGCTGTCAGTCTTCCAGTCTTTTGCCCTGCCCAGTCCCATACCCCACACATACCATAAAAATATAAAATGAAGAATGAAGGTTTAATTAATAAGTGAATTCACGGAATATTATTATTGAATAGTTGGCAGGACCGTCTTGACCATATAGGACTAATAAGGCTATAGCCCAGGGGCGCAAGCATTTTAGGGGCGTAAATTATAATCCAAAATCTTATAAGTTTGCTCCTAAAATGTGTTCCTCCTCATCTTAAACTGTGTATTTGTTGGAAAATAAAGAAAATGTATCTACCGCGGAACTCAATAATTAACTTGAAAGTTGAGTCTAAGAGAGAGAGGGCGCATAACTTTTAGTATTACCCACGGGCGCTAAACATCTACAAGTATAGGTGGTAAAAAATAATTGAAATAATCGCGCCTCGTCAACTTGGCAGTTTAAAGTTTGTTTTTCTGAAAAAAATCAAATTTTTTTTTTAGATTTGAAAGGTAAATTTTAGGTAGGTACATAATTATTTTGCAGTATTATTGTACCTTCCACTTTGACTTCTTGGAACGTTTTATACTTAATACTAACAGCAAAAACCATTGATTAATTATTAGACAGGAAACAATTGAGTCTTAGGAATTAATTATGACGGATTTTGATCAGTGAAACTTGTAAGACCAAGCTAACTAAATACTTACTGTGCCTGAAGGTAATATTTCTTCATGATGAGACTTATGGACGTAATTGTTTGCCTAAAAGTCAGAATTTCTACTTTTTTCTTGAAAGTGAAACCCTATTAAGGAAAAACGGACAATTTTAGACATGCCTTTAGCAATTATTTTTTAGAAAATTCTAAAGGCTGCCATTTTGAAACGACTTGACCGATTTTGCACAAATGCAATGCCTGACCACTACTTGTGGATAGCTTACTCCCATTAAAATTTCACTCCCCTATTATATGGAATGGAGAGAATCTACTGTTGAAGGATGCCCTACTCAGAGGCCCGATGGTAAACGGCTTGCTACAAATTGGAAATTCTATAAGAGAAAGCGCATAATTAAGAGCACAAGACTCCCCAGTGCCAGTAGATTTCTGCGAAATATGAAATATCTTTACTGCAATATAAGCACATAGTTTACTGTAATTTATTAAGCGCAGTTTACTTCAATATAACTTTTTAAGTTACATAAAAAATGGAATTCTATCATTTTGACAATTTGAATTTTCGTCAAATGCATGCATGTTAAGACCAGACAATATTAAACATACACATGTGAAGAAGACAACGTTTCACTCATATCATAATTTTACCTGCTATAATAACGTAAATTTACAGGTGCTCTGTAATCTAGTCCTGTGACAATGACAATAATTACGTCAATGATGCCAAAATAAATTGCTGACGGACAGTTGCACGGGCATAATTAATTTTCACTTCGCCAAGTGGTGTGAATTTTATCAATCCTGAATATGCATCCACCGTAATAGCAACCGTTTTGTGCAGCGTCCAGTTCTACCTGCTATTCAAACGTAGATTAACATCTCCCGTGTGGCAGCTTTTGCCAGTCCTATAAAAATCCGTGTTGTCCGGAATCGACGTCTTTTGTTATGCTGGCTGGTGAATGCAGCCACATCCACCTTGTCTATTCTTGCAAGCTGTAAGAAAGCATTCCTTTATTTAGAACAAGTCACCTTGGAGGAATTCATTTACGTTATGAATGACCTGATCTCTTTCGGATTTCTTTCTCGTCTTGTATAAGAATGTTTGGTAAAATTAGAATTAAAAAAATTAAGAGGACAAGAAATACCAACCACCTGTAGGTATATAGAAAACGTTTTAAGAAAAATGAAATACCTACTTTTGTTTATTATTGATTAATACTTCTTACTTGATCCATCAATGGTGAAAACCCCACGAATTGCCCTCAGGACGGAAATTATGTGCAATAACTGACATGACCAAAAAGAAATTTCTTTACTGAAGAAAAAAAACTTTACTGCTCCGAAATTGCTTTTTGGTCACGTCAGTTTTGGCAGTTTGGCACACATTCCGTAGGCTATACAGAATTTTTGGTGGATTAGGAATTCTGTCTAATTATCGTTACTGCTGTTCATTTTGATGACTCATTATTGTGCATCGAAGCTATGACAGTTTTGTGAAAAGAAAGTCGGTGTGAGCATAGGACTCGTTCTCAAATTGACCTTCTTCTCTTTTTTTATAAATCAAATTTAACATTATCTGACTAGTAAATTTGAGCTTTTTCGCGAATTATATCGTTACATTTTCATCAGCTCAGATAAATAATAAAAAAATTGAAAATTTAAGACTTCTTCGCCGTCAAAACCGCGATCTTAAGTAGAGTTTACCTGTCAACAGCGTAAGGCTAACTCGACGTTGCCAGTGCTTCTCTCATATACGCCGCGGCCCAAACATAAACATTATTTATGGCCGGTGTCAGATGGACCAGGTTTCAGTCGTAAATCTATTTGTGGAATATTTTTTGTAGTTTGGGATGAGTATCTAATGCATCCCGTGGAGAATAAATGAATTAATGCTAGCCTATGATCGGTGTTATTTCGATGATAAGTTATTGGAACTTCTTCTTCTCTTCGGCAGAACGAGATTTTAGACAGTATCGAATTCCCAGCCTAACCAGCTTTTATGATATTAAATAATTACAATCATAATTTCTTATTCCAGTCAGACCAATTACGTGGTAGGTAAGGTACTGATACTTCTTGTTGAGAAGACAAATAAATAAAATACCTACCTTATTATACATATAAGTAGGTACGACCTATCTTATACATATTTTAGAGGAGAATATAAAAATGAATCTCGAGAAGCTTAAAGCTTGAAGATTGAGGAGATAGATGACAGAATGTAAAGAAGCCTTTAAAGTTAATAGTGAAATTGATATTATGTTGACCGTGCAACTTTAACAACAAAGCCAAATAACGTTTGGTTTTTTTTCACAGGAACTTCAATCAATAACATCAGATGCTGTAGTCTAGTATATCAATTATTTTTCTACACAATTAGTACTTAACAGCTACAGTGACTCTAAATAACAGTGAGGGCAATAATTTTTTGCATCCACTTTTTGATTGAACAGCCACCATCTTGCATATTGGTCAATAGGTTGAAGGAAAACGTATGTATGGGTGGCTGCTAGGATACATCAAGTAAAATATAAACTTCAGTTTAATTTGTCATAATTTCACATGCAATACGGATGGAGGATGGGAGGTGGGAGGAGAGGAGCTTAATAGGCCAATTGTCCAAACACACTATAATAATTTATAGTCACTCCAGTGACAGCCTCATACGCTTCTATCCAATTTAACATCAGTTTACTTATTTTATAATTACATTAATAAAAAAACTCAATAAAGTATAGGTGCTTATTGGTCATATTATTTTGGTATCCTGTGAAGTAGGTATCACATTTCAGACAACCGATGTTAATTTATTTTACTGCGTGGAAGCTTCATGCATGCGAAATAAAACGGGGATACCTACCTATAAATGTTTACTTTATAAAATTTCTATTTTTAAATAAAGGTCAACAAATAAGTTAATAGGATCAGCGGGACAGAAATAAAAAAAAAATTGTGAAAGTAGATATAACCAATTTCAGCATATAACTTCCGGGGGGTACCCCCCAGAGAAAGGGGTGGTACGGGGTCCTCCACGGATTTTTTTTGAGAAAAAGTATGTAAAATAGTATACTGTATTCGTATTTTCAATGCGGGTTTCATCGTCGCCCCATTTTTTTAATGGTGTAAGATACACCTCTCAAAAATGAAAACCCAAATTGCCTAATTTTGATTGGGGATAACTTTCGATATTCCTAAGGTTCGATTTTTTCGCATCAGCTGCCCTTTTTCTTTATAGTTCTCTTCTATTAGATTTTGGAATTAAACTAAAAAACCTGCAAAAAATCCTACAGGATGATTATGTGGAAGAATGCAAAATCAATTAATCGTTTTGATTTCCCAGTTTTCCAATTTTTTTTTTTTGGTGTTTTGATGAGGAAAATGAAAATTTGAAGCTGATCTCTCGTCTCCAGACGGTTTAGAAATTTTCGGTTTACCACCTGTACTTACAGGGTGATCTAAAAAAATCAACACTTTGCTCTTGAAGTGGTAACTTTTTTCCTCGCCGACAGATTTTTGAAATTCTAGCCAT
Source organism: Malachius bipustulatus (assembly GCA_910589415.1). Classification (NCBI taxonomy): domain Eukaryota; kingdom Metazoa; phylum Arthropoda; class Insecta; order Coleoptera; family Melyridae; genus Malachius; species Malachius bipustulatus. The sequence goes on along the minus strand of OU342634.1, from coordinate 31,797,440 downwards.
AATCTCCTATTGGAGCTGAAATTTATTAAATCTCAAAGTTAAAACTTCAGGCAATCCTGGGACGAAAATTGGGACAAATTTAAATTTCTTCTGGAAATAGGTTTCGGGAGGAAAATCGAATGAAAACGAACTTGTCTTCAAACAGAAATGCAATTATTGTGAACACTTTAAAAAATGTTGATGATGGTAGCCAAACTACCTAAACATCTGCCCGTTTTCAGAGGATACCTGACAATAGTTTGTAGAAATAATTTACAAATTGAAAAGCATAGAGGGTGTATACATAGAAATAATACATTCTTTTCAAACAGAAAATAAGAGTACAGGATATCTTATCCATGTGAAGAAAATTTAAACATTTCTGAACGTTCCTGTACATTTTTTTCCACTCCCAGACCACTCCCTCCATCAGACATCCAACCACGACAAAAAATATAAAGTAGTAAACCTTTATTTAAATAAATTCTTCGACTTTCTAAATGTTCATAATTAATATTTGATAAACAAAATAAACCAGAGAAACATAAACCATGAGCTAATATTATTATTCTGCCAATAAATCCTCAATATCTTAGACTTAAAATACCCCCAATCACTAAACTTATATGAGCTACAGATGAATAAGCAATTAATGATTTTATATCACTTCGATAAAGACATAATATGTCGTGGGCAGGTGAATTTTGGAAAACCACTTTTTCGTGATCCGGGAGTCAGAATCGGTGGACCTTTCATGATTTCGAGCGATTTTCGTAAAGTAGGAATGTCCTTAATAGTGAATTTTATAAATTAAAAATACTCCAATACTTAAATTATTAGTCAACGGGTAAGATTAAACGCGACATTTTTAGGATCGTTTGCAACGTTATCCTTACTACATTGCTGTTTTGTCTTGAAACAGCTGTACTGGTTGTTGCGAATTTGTTATCAATTTTAGATTTTACCGGAAGATTAATTCACTCACTCATCGAGCAGTACTCAACCTTGAGTCGTCGCGAATAAATCATCCAATTATAATATTTGTTGTTTTCTCAAGTAAACCATTTTTCGCGAGTTCAAATTAGAGCAACCTTTTACATTCCTTTATTCCTTCCTACCCCCCCGCCCCTTTTTTCCTAGCTCAATAATCAAAGTGCTCAAAGATCACCATATAAGCAGCCAGCACGAAGGTAGGTGAAATTTAATTTATCTTTAAACAGTCCACAAATTGTCATAACAATTGCGGTATGGTAAAGTTAAGCGCTTGAAATTATTTAAAATGTTTGAAACACCCAATCAAACTAAAAAGAAATAAATAAAAAAAGAAACAACCAGAAATCAAGTTCTTAAGATATGGAAACTTTAAAGAAACGTTTCTAAGGAAACCAAAAATTACTAAGATTTAATATTTTTTTTTACAAATTTTATTCTGTTTTTTTACAAAAAAAAACAAACATTTTTTCACCGAATTACGTCAGTATGAAGGCATTTTGCCTGCTTTATGGTTTTAAACCATAAAAACCTTCTAGTTTTCCAATTTTCCAATCAAAATCTAGTCAATGACATTCAAATAAATTTTTGATTTTTTTGCGAATTTTTTTCTTAATTTTTTTCACACCAAATGACATAAAAAGAAATAAGGCGGGCATAAAAAAACTGAAGTTTACTATGAAAACTCTTATAGGATACAGTAGATCTATTTTAGAATTTTTGATTTTATATCGCACCAAAAAAAAAAGTTTTTTTGCAATAATTGCCTCACAGTTACTTTGCTGAGTGGTGGGCACCTATCTGATTGAAATCTCACTTTGTTTATATTAAAATGAAACTTTCACCATTAGAATTACTTAGCCCAATAATAAAATTATGTAAACAACAACACCTGTTGAGCTACCCCATACCAGTACCAAACCAAGTACACCATTACCAATACAAAAAATACAACTATTGAGGGTGATTGAAATCAAGTTCGGGTAGATCCAGTAGCCACCAGATCCAGATGCCTCTGACCAGAGCGTTTCTTCTTTTGAGTTCTAGCGGCAGGTGAGGAGGTGTCTCGTCTCCGGCCCTTTCTGCAAAATCTGCAGACGCCTTTCTTTTCTATGCCAAATTTCCTCAGGTGTTCCTTGAGCGTACAATGTCCCGTCAGGAGTCTCGTCACTGCTTTGAGAAGTTCAGGGAATCTCAACCCTGACAGGTCCCTCTAATGGATTCTGGTTCACAGTAAGGTTCTGGTCCTATGAAGGATGTTGACGCTCCTTTTCTTGCCGATGAGTGGGAGATCAAAAGCGATGTAAGATGTTCATTTTTCTTCAGAATTGATTCGTCCGTTGAGTTTTTAACACAATCTCATCTCAGCTTCATGGGTTCTTAATTGTGCGGGATAAATTGGTGCCCAATAACACTACAGTTTGTTAATTATTATTGTTATGATAGCTGATGGTTTGATAGTAAATAATTTTGTTCTTTGGCCACCAGATGCTGCTAACCAGAGCGTTTCTTCTTTTGGGTTCTAGCAGCAGGTGAGCAGGTGTCTCGTTTCCCTTTCTGCAAAATCTGCAGACGCCTTTCTTTTCTATGCCAAACTTCCTCAGGTGTTCCTTGAGCTTACAATGTCCCGTCAGGAGTCTCGTCACTGTTTTGAGAAGTTCGTTACTGAGGTCTCTCGGTTGAAATTCCCGAGGAATCTCAACCTTGACAGGTCTCTTCAATGGATTCTGATTCACGTACAGCAAGGTTCTGGTCTTAAAGGTTGTTGACGCTCCTTTTCTTGCCGATGAGTGGGAGACCAAAAGCGATGGAAGATGTGAATTTTTCGTTGAGTTTTTAACACAATCTCATCTCAACTTCATAGGTTCTTCATTGTGTTTGGGCGCCCAATAATAATTCTCAAATATTCTTATGATAGCTTATACAGTTTGATGGTAAAGAATTTTGTTCTTTGGAAGCTCAAATGGGAACATCTCTTGCACATATATCTTCACTGATTGGGGTATTAATATATCGCTCATCACAATGACGTGACATTATCCTGCCTTTTAAATTTGCTTTTAAACTGCTTAGTTATGGAGCAATTTCCTGCAAATCCACTCAATTTTTTTTTCTCTCTTGGATACATCATAATATGGTATTCAGGACTCTTTCTCTACATTTACTCATTCCTTGACCGGGTAAACGAAAAAGATTATCATTTTCTTACATACGGATGACGTGGATGTCTATTGTAGACCCCTCAGAATATTAGGTTTGCAATTTTAGGCGTGCTGGTCACAGTAATAACGACAAAAAGCCGAAATTTCGATTGTTTCTATTGTTGTTGACCTTCCCCTCAACATCGTCGATCCTTCTTTTCTATTCTCTCCTGGGTTCTTGTTTCCGAGGTCTTTTGAGATCATCTGTGTGTAATATTTGTCCCTACTAACTATCCACACCAAGTTCCAAATCAACAACAAGTCACGAGAAGTTCCCAAAAAAATAAAATTACAGTCCAATCAGGGGATGGGAAATCTCAGACACTCTTCAATGAGTACCCTGGTGGCTTTTGCAGAAGAAGAAGAAGAATTTTTGGTTTTGGCTCTCGTTGTCTACTATAGGCACGTATTACATTACCATATTAATTGACCATTTTCTTCAGAGACCATCTTCGATCTTTCTTCTTCTTGGTCTTAGCGTCTCCTTTAGAGGTTGCTGATCACTATGGCTATAATCTTTGATATGGCTGTGCGAAACAATTCAACAAATAACTGACCAAACCATTCATGCATGAGCATGATTAGCTGCAGAAATTCATATTTGGAGTTTCACGTTATTTGGAGATGTTCCTCACGAATTCAAGCTTTCTTTTTTTGACGGCAATTAAGCATAATTTCCAGTTCTTTGTTCTTTCAAAACTTTCCTTGAGGGTGCCAATTTCCTTAAGGTTTCATGTAGAGTCCAGCTTTCTAGCCTATGCAGCAAGCAAAACTGGAAACACATAGATAGCAACGAACCATTCTTGTTCTCATGTCCAGATTGTTTCTTTGTTTTAAATAATACCTACCAACATCTTCGTTTTGTTTATTTGTTTTGTATTTATGCTAAGGCCATAATCTTTACTCTTTACTAGTTCGCGACACTCTGTTCAGCAGCCTCTGCTGGTCTTCGAGGGTACTTGCAATCAGAACGGGATTCCAGCTGACCCATCCTCCAAAGAATATAGAAATATATATTCCGAATAAATGTTGAATAGCATCGGTGACAGGATACATTCTTGTCTGACACCCCTCCCAATTCTTGTCTCTTCAGGGAGGAAGAATCATAACATAATGAGACAAATTCGGTAATGAAGTACCATCAGCGATTGTTATACATTTTTAGTAAATATCTATATCTAATTATGTATTAAAAAAAGCCTGTTGGTTGATTACCAATAATAAAACGAAAAATAATATTTTACAGCCTCTTGCGTTTAAAAATGAGTCTCTAAAAGTTAAGATTATCCAGCGTTTAAACGTCTCCCGAAACTCAATTACATATTTAAGAGATATACCTGTTAAATAATGATTTGACAACATCGGACACAGGTAAGATTGGTAATGCTAGTGCTACAGTGCTATAGTGCCGCAGAGCAACCTGAGACCAGAGACTAGTTCTTCAGTAGAGATCGGCGCGCGGATTCGACCGGTACCACCATACCTGCTCGCAACGCAAGAACCCATCGAGTTCTTGCACGCATGTGAACCCACGGACCGCGACCGACAAAACATCAGACGCCGCGACCCTCTACAACGATCCGCGAACACGGTCAATCATAAACTCGAAGTGTTTAATTCATAACTCACCCCTTTCGCACCTGTCTACCTCGAAATTCCCCTACCTGCCGCTGGAGTGATTATAACTTAATAAACGCAGTGACATAATGTGATGACGAAAGTGACAATAATAAGTGACTGAGCTGGCCAGGATTTTTTATGAAATTGTGCGTGCGCGATGATCCTGCTGGATCGTTGAGTTTACTAGAGAAGATTCAGTGTTGAGTTGGTTCAGTCCAGCGGATCCCTGTTGATCTCGTCTTCAGGCCGGCCATATTGCATACCAGAGGAGTGAGAAGGTCCTAGCTGTGGCCTCGCGAGTCGGACGGAGACCGCGCTGGTCTCCAGAGGCTGAACAAGTTTACGGACGGGGCAAGGGGGCTCAGGAATGTTAGAGCGCCGCAGCATCTAACATACATACACACGTGTCGGGCGGGCTTTTAACAAACACAATCGAAATGATTCGTACAGGACTATCCGGAGGAGATTTCAATCAGTGATAGCTAGCAATAGCACTAGCACCAAGAACTCTTAAATTAAAGAGACGATCAATTTTCATCATGATGTCAACTAATTTTGTCTACTCCTGAGACTAAATAATCTTTAATCGAACTGGAACTTATCAAAAAATATGTGGGGTATACGTTGTTGGATTCTAACAACAGGTATTATCCTCCTGGTGGATGCACAAATCCATGGACCAGGTCCTGGATATAAAGGGACTACCGAGTCTTTTGCCGGTTATTCAACGCAAATGCAATCGAGAGCCGTCGACACAAGGGTGACCCTTGATATTCCAGAAGGGAAACCGAAAGGTACCACGGTCGGTTTCATCCCGATTAAATCAGGGTTCACTTATAGGTTCAACGAACCACCGAGAGAATTTATTTTGAACACCACTTCAGGCGAAATTAGGACTGACACTGTGCTAGATCGAGAGGCACTCCAGAATGATCGATATGATCTTGTAGTTTTATCTAGTCAACCAACGTATCCTATCGAAGTAAGAATTTTCGTCCAAGATGTCAACGATAACGCTCCGGAGTTTCCCGATCCGAGTATTTCAGTGTCGTTTTCGGAGAGCGCAGCACCGGGTACCAGATTATTGTTAGACGCTGCTACTGATAAGGATTCAGGTATCAACTCCGTCACTGATAATTACAGCATAGTTGGAGGCAACGAGAGTGGTAAATTCAAGCTTATCGTCACTGCGAATCCTACCGGAGAGACATCTTACTTACACCTAGAAACAACCGGGAAATTAGATCGTGAAATTCAAGGTAATTATGTCTTAAATATATCTGTCAGAGATGGTGGGAGACCTCCAAAGTATGGCTACCTCCAGGTAAATGTAACAATCCTGGATGTCAATGATAATCCTCCAATCTTCGATCATAGTGATTATAGTGTATCATTGAACGAAAGTGTACCTCCGGGGACTCCAGTACTTCAAGTAATGGCTACGGATAGTGATCTAGGTGATAACGCAAAAATTACCTACTACCTCTCAGACGACGAGCTCCAGTTCACCGTCGATCCAGAAACCGGTGTAATTTCCACAACGGAATTACTTGAATGTCCCGAGCAAAACTGTCAACAAACCACCAAACCTGGGGGTAGTTGTCCGAAGAGTTGCGTTTTCACAGTTTTCGCCCGAGACCACGGGACTCCGAGACAAGACGGTCGCACGTACGTCACCGTAAATCTCCTAGATGCAAACGATCATGATCCCGTGATCGAGTTTAGATATTTCCCTTCAGCAGCGAAATTCGCAACGGTCGACGAGAACGCAGCGAACGGATCGGTTGTAGCTGCAGTATCAGCGGTCGATCTCGATGAAGGACAAAACGGCGAAACTATGGTTCGAATTATATCCGGAAACGAATTGAACCATTTCAGGCTGGATTACACGCCCAGTTTCCACATCGTACGAGTCAACGGAATATTAGACAGAGAAGAAATCGGGAAGTATAATTTAACAGTGGTTGCGACTGATAAAGGTACACCGTCGAGAACTGCAACAGCATTTTTAATCATCCACGTGAACGATGTTAATGACCATGAACCAGTCTTCGAGAAGAGTGAGTACTCGGCTACATTAACCGAATTAGCACCACCTGGGACCTACGTTGCTGGGATAAGGGCGACCGATGAAGATACAGGTGTGAACGCGAAGATTTATTACGCTTTTGTATCCGGGAACGACAACCAGTGGTTTATGATAAATGTCGATTCAGGATTAGTGACGACAAAGCAGTTCTTGGATAGAGAAGTTAAAGGGTCTGTTGAATTAAATATATCAGCTAGAGACGGCGGTCCTAATCCTAAATGGGCTTACACGCAACTGAAAGTTACAATTCTGGACGAAAATGATGAAGCTCCCAGATTCTCACAAAATAAAATTAATGTAAGCCTTTCCGAGAACACCCCTCCAGGCACTTTGGTTGCCATGTTAACCGCCGCTGATCATGATCAAGGAACCAACGGGAGCGTCACTTATTCCTTGCATTCATCAGTTTATCAAAGTTATGACGATACGTTTAGTATCGATTCTTTCACTGGTCAATTGACGACTAAAATTAATCTAGACAGGGAGAAGATGTCTGATTATGAGATTAAAATAATAGCGAAAGATCAAGGCAACCCTCCTCAATCTTCAACCGCTACTGTTTTCTTGAAAATTTTAGACGTTAATGATAACAATCCTTATTTCTATCCCCAGAAATATTTTTTGCCAATTTCTGAAGACGTAAAACCAGGATCTTCGCTATTGAAAGTGACCGCCTTTGACGCTGATGAAGATAAAATCGCTTTTAAGCTCGAAAATGGGGGTGATGGATTCTTTCACGTGGACGGTTGGACAGGCGTGATTACTTTGAAAGGGAATTTGAAAACGACAGTGAAAAGGATATTCAAATTAATAATATCAGTGAAAGATCACGGTGATAGGAGTGCAATTGAAAATGCCGTTGTTGAAATAATCAAGAACACTTACATGGAGGAGCTACACTTCGACAGATACGACGGTTACGATTTCCAAATTCCTGAAGATCGCGATGATGATTATCAACGAAAAGAAGTGGGGAGGGTACATGTGAGGAACACTGAAGCAGTCTACTCGATAATTTTTGGTGACCCCGAACATAATTTTATTATTGAGGAGTACACAGGGAAGATCTTCACGGCTAAGAAAATCGACCGAGAGGAAAATGTCGCCTACACATTAACTGTTGTAGCTCGATCTGGATTATTATTCGCCAAGACTTCCGTTAACATTGCGATACAAGACTTGAATGATAATCGACCGATGTTTTCACGCAGTAAAGTTGAAGTCAATTTACCAGAAAACACAGCTGTTGGTCAGGAAGTTTATCTAGCACGTGCTAGAGATGCCGACACAGGAATGAACAGCAAAGTTACCTATAATTTAAGCTACAACCCTGAAGATCAATTTAGGATATCTGAAGGAAATGGAGTGATTTACCTAAAGCGACCAATTAGAGTCGATCCTGGTACTATAATGCGATTAGAAGTCACTGCTACTGATAGCGGGGAACCACCTCTCTCCTCCAAGCTTCTCATCATAATCACCATTGAAGACGTAAATGATCACACCCCAGTCTTCGATCATACTTCTTACGAGACATCTCTAATGGAATCAACCCCTGTCAATAAGAGATTTTTCGCACTAGCAGCTACTGATAGTGATTTAGGAGTCAATGGGAGAGTAACCTATTCCATAATTGAAGGAAACAATGAGGGAAAATTTGGAGTTTTCCCTGATGGGTATTTGTACGTCAGAAAATCTCTAGATCGAGAAGACAAAGACTATTACTCTCTTACAGTAATGGCGATGGATTCAGGAGAAGAACCACGATCATCGGTGGTACCTGTTGTAATCCACGTCATTGACGAAAACGACAATAAACCCGAATTTACAAACAGCACTTTCAGTTTTAGTATAAAAGAAAACGCACCACCTGATTCCTTCGTTGGAAAACTAACAGCGATAGATCGCGATATCGGTCGTAACGCAGAGCTGATTTTTTCTTTATCAAACCAACAAACTAATTTCGCTGTCGATCCCAAGAATGGTTTCCTGAAGACTCTCCATGTATTTGATCGTGAAGGACTAGTCCAATCAACAGGTCAAAATTTCCTCACGTTAGAAGCCACAGTGATGGATAATGGAACTCCAAGATTAAGCGATAAAGTGAAAGTGAACGTCTACATCACAGATGTCAACGATAATGCTCCTAAATTCTTACGAACTCCCTACCAAGTCCAGATATCAGAAGGATCTCCTTCAGGAACTCAAGTACTACGCCTTTACACGAGTGATGCTGATGAAGGTTTGAACGGTGACGTGTTCTATTCATTGGCTGGAGGTAATGATAACGGATGTTTTGATATCGACGAATCGACCGGTCAGATAACTCTGAGTCGATCTTTGGATCGGGAAACCAACTCGAAGTACGACCTAATAGTCCTAGCACATGACGCCGGAACTGGTCCTGGTGATAACCAGTTAACTTCAACTACGACCGTCTCTGTGGATGTCCTAGATGAGAACGACAACGCTCCCGAATTTACCCAAACCGATTCCAGGATTTCCCTCATCGAAACCACCCCTGTCGGTTCGGAGCTGATCAAATTCCGAGCAAGCGATGCCGATTTAGGGGTGAACAGTGAAGTGGTGTTCTCGATTAGTGCAGGGAACAGGAAGGATACGTTCCATGTCGACCCAATCACCGGAGTATTATACCTTCATAAAGCGTTGAACTATGAGGAATTGACAGCGTATCAATTGAATATAACCGCTGCTGATAACGGTAGTCCTAGACTTTCAACGACAGTTACTTTCACCGTGGATGTGGAGGATGCTAACGATAACCCTCCAGTTTTCCCTAACACTGCTATAGTGAGACAGATTCACGAGGATATCCCGGTGCATTCCACCATCACCCAGGTGACTGCCGATGACCCAGATCATGGCAGTAATAAGAAGGTCACTTACGTGATTACTCTTCAAGAGCCGGAAGATAGTAGAAGGTATTTTGAGATCGATAAGAACACTGGAGCGATTCAGACGATTCTGCCTATTGATAGGGAGAGGATTGATACTTTTAGGTGAGATGATTTTTTTATTATTATTAGGTATTATTTTTTTATGGATTTTCATTTGTTATCAGGATTTTTGGTAATTCTTTTAATTTTTTGAAATTTCATTGGTTTCAGTTAACCAATAAGAGGGGAAGTAATAAAATGATTTGCTAGGAAGTTTTTTTTTTGTAAACTGAGAGTTAAGATTAAAAATTTTACCGATTTTACCACCAACAAAGAAATTAACGTTTCATCTCGCGTTGCTCTATCTTTTATTCGTAATTCTTAAACAAACAATAAGAGCGACCTCTATTTTATGTCAAATAAGTCTTCTTTTAATGCTCTTTGAAAAGAGGGGCTACTCGATATGGTTTGTTTTAACAATAAGGAAATAATAATAAAAGTATTTTTTTTTTAATTGACGCATCCCTAGGTAGCGAACTTAAAGGATTTCACTAACTCTCGAGTATCTTGGGGATGAACAAGAGTAAAAAAAAATGTTCATTCACTTTTGGTTGAGTAGTTGTTATGTACTTGTGAAGCTGTACAATGTATTAGTGGACACGTTGTTTTTCACGCATAGCTACCAGAATGAGTTTTCTTGAGTTATTCAGTACGAGATCGGTTTTAATAACCAAAAACCGGTTGAAAAAATTATATAAAATATCAGTTATACTGGTATAAATTCTATCACAATTAAGAGGATGAAATTTTCCCACCTACAGTGTGTTTCACTTACAAATAGAAGCTCCTGATTAACTTTTTTTATGAATTTAGATAAAATGTTTTTCTGTAAGTAAAGCTTCCGAAGCTTTCTTAAATGGATAAAATACATTTTAACCGTTGCAAAGAACTAGCCTACTGTGATAATAAATAAACGCTAAAAATTGAGAAAACATATCTTCTAGGAATTTTTCGAAAAATTTTATTTAAAAAAATTGTTTGAAATCACCTCAAACCCCTTAATCATGAGTTTGCTTAAAATCAAAAAAGATGACAATCTTGCATTTCTTGCAAGAAAAATATTGAAATTGAACAGAACATTTTTTTGGATGTTTTTTTTATTTTTGTTTTTAACCAAATTCAAGATTTTGGTTCAGAAATTTTGGTTCAAAGAAATTCAAGGCTTGAAATGATTTCAAACGACTTTTTTTAAATAAAGATTTTCGAAAAAAAAATTGTATAATGGGCTTTTTTAATTAACAACAAATAAAAAGTTATTGAGGTGCTTCCATTTGAATAGAAAAAAACTGTATGAAAGCAAATTTCCTAGAAATATATGACTCTTCTATTCTTTTTGTTCCCACTATGTAAGTACTTAATAATGTGCAAAAGGCAAAAAATTGTGTGATGTTATTTCGGTTATAGCGAGCAAAGTAATGCCCGTATTCACAAAGCGTTTTGGCCCTGTAATATCTCGAAAATAATTAAATGAATGAGATGGAGATACATAGTTTATTGGCATTAGAATGAGATAGAGATAACTGATTACTTAATTATTTGGTAATTATCGTTTGTAAATATGGGCATAAGTCTATTAATCAAATAATGTGTGTTGCTTGGCTAGCGATTATAGAAGTATTCGTATATAACGAGACCGGCTATAACGAATTTACGGTTGTCACATTCAATTGACCTAGGTTTTAGCCTATTTCTAATTATTCTTCGCACAAAGTACAAAAATTTTCTTAAGTAGGTGCATGTAAAAACTCAACTTTTTGCATATCGAAAATATGAAGGTCTACAAAATTAATAAAAAATATAGAATGACTCTTGCTATAACGAGATACCGGCTATAACGAACAGACCTCTTTTCAATATGTATTATATAGTGTGTTCCCCTAAAAGAGGACCATCAAGCGCTTTCGGTTATACCGATCGTAGATACCAGTTTTAGATTTTTTGGTTTACTTGCGTCGTAAAATAATTGTGAAAAAAAAATAATAAAATTTTCATGACTTATAGTTTTTGAGGTATACTGTGATTTTTTCGAGGATTTTTTTGTTTGGTTTGCATTTGACTAGAAAAATTACCATATCCCTTTATTTCGCAGTATTTAGACAGTTATTACATGCAGGTGCTATTAAAATATATCAAAATTAATAATTATTCGAGGGGTAAACCGCCGACAAAAATCTTGTACCTACACCTACTTCCAGTTTTATAAAGTTCCACCATACTTCCATCATACTTCGACCATACTTCCACCAAACTTCCACCAAACTTCCACTTACTTCCACAAAACTTCCACTTACTTCCACATACTTCCACCTAACTTCCACATATAACTTCCATATATTTCCAGTGGAATGTAAACCTACTTCCACTTGCGGTTTACCTCTTGTAATTATTATACAGGTGGTAGCAAATTAAAGGTCCAAAACTTTTATTCAAAATTTCAAAAAAAATCGGCATCAAATTGTAATGTGGTGTTTTTGAAAATAATCAGCAGTTTTGCCATACAAAATAACCGCCCTTTTACTATAGTCAAATGAAAAGTCATAAAATTTTACAAAAAATCAAATATCTCAAAAACTATAAGGATGAAATAAAAGTTTTCATAAAAAATTTAACCGTTGCAAGCTCAAAAATGGCCAATAAATAACACCATGCATTTAGAATGGAATGTCAACTTCTGGTACACCTAACTAACCGGAAACGCAACATTTTTTACTAAACTTCTTTCATTTCGAGATTGCTTTAATGTTCAAATTCATAGTTAACCGCTTGTAACGAAGTCCTCTTATAGCCAATCAACATTTTTCCGTTTTCAAAATTCTTGCTTATACAGGGTTATCCGAAATAAGTCCGAAAAATTTTAGGGGTTGATTCCTTTGCTTGTTTTAGGGGAAAAAATTCTTATTAACAGGGTTTTTGAGATACAGGGTGTCGAAAAAAGATTATTTTTCCATTTTTTTAAAAGATATCTTGGGAACCGTTAGAGATACAGAACTCAGCTTTCTCACAGGATATTTCAATGATTTTTTTCATGTACCGTTGGCGGAGATTTTAGGATCGAGCCAAGTTTTTTTGTGCTTCCAAGTGACTGTTTTCCAACATCCAAGGCGAATTTTTCATCGTAAATCGCGTTTTTCTCTAAAACGGTTCACGTTAGCAATATGACCAAGAGTACCTTTTTTATGTAGAAAATATTGGCGGCTTAAAATGCGCTTTTAAAATATCAATTTGCCCAGTGTCGTGAATATCAGGGGCAAAACCCCTCACGCAATCCTGACATGTCCGCCACTGGCACATGAATAAAAGGGGTAAAAAGGGGATAGGGGGTGTCAAATAAGACACCCCCTATCTCAAAAACTGTGCATTTGCGGTCCCAAGTTAATAGGGTCCCTAAAATTTTTCGCACTTAGGCTAAATACCTGAAACTATAATGCAGGAAACTTAGCTGAAAAAGCGGCGACAAAATTAAGTGCCATCTAGCGTTTTGGGGCGGACCTAACAACGTTTTAGACAATCACTTTCGTTCACTTTACTTTAAACAATAAAATGAAACTACTGTCAAAATTACTTCAGCGGGGTTATGTAAATTGATATCAAAGAAATGAATCCAATTCACATACTAATTTTGGTGGTAGGTCCGCCCCAAACGAATAGATGTCGCTAGTCTCAGTGTCTTCGACCAAATTCATGTATTTCAGTGAGAGTTTCCTGTGTTATTATAGTTTAAGGTATTTTGTTAGGATAACCTTGTATAAACACGTTTGCAGTGAATATGAGAAAATTAGTATAGTAGGATAAAAATTAATCTTCATTTTACTAATTTTTAACATATTTCAGATTGACAGTAACAGCCACTGATTCGGCCATACCCCCCACAAACCGCCTCTCCGCCTCAAAATTAGTAACCGTCATCGTCCTAGACATCAACGACAACGCACCCCGCTTCACTTCCCTGGCGGCGGTGGTCTTACCACCCTCACCCGCCCCCAGATTAGCGGCGCGATTACGCGCGGAAGACCCCGATTCGGCCAGTAACGGCGCCGTCACCTACGAACTCGTGCACGGCGAAGGATACCGTGTGGATCGCCACAGCGGAGAACTCTGGGCCATATCAACAGCGGCGTCCACTGGCGGCGTCGACAGGGTGAGGGTGAAGGCGACCGACGAGGCGGTACAAGAGGAGAGGAAAAGCGGGGAGGTGTACGTCACAGTGATCAGGGAAGGTTAGTACATATTACTCGAGTTACAATTATTAATAAGTATTAATTAATCGGATTTTACTTTTCAGCATCAACCTCGGCATCAACGCGTCCGCATTTCACATCCCCTTCGTTCAGGGGCGCGGTACCGGAGAACGAGCCCGCGGGTACTTCGGTTCTTACAGTGACGGCACGCGGTGGTTCGCCTCTCGAGTATTATGTGACTAATGTTACGGACGCGGGGGGACGTCCGGTGGGGCGGTTATTCGATGTGGATACACGGTTGGGGGTGCTCTCCACCGCCGCGCCCCTTGATAGAGAAACTGGAGAGAAGTATCGGGTGCAAGTGACAGCTGTTGAGATCGACGATGAGGGACGTCCTGGCATGGAAACTGTTCAGGTGAGATGCTTGATTTTTTTTTATTGTTTATGTGACGATGGTGAAGAAACTTCTTGGAGTTATGTTGACCTCTTCATAGTGGTTGAAGGATTTTCCCGAATGAAAGTTAACCCCGTGCTAGAAGGAGAAAAACTGTCAACCACGTTCGTAAAGAGTGAATGGTTTGAGGAATCATGTAAATGAGGTGTGAAACGAAGAGCTTTTCATGTCCCCTTCAAGACAAAAGGTGGTTGTGAGCTTTTGACAGGTCCTCATTCAAACATTGATTGAGACGTTTTTTAAATGATAATATCCTTAGTTTTTTCGTAAGAGTCAGCCCTTCAGAGGAGTTGGTGTATTGTGCTTCAGAGTGCCTAGAAGGAGCGTAAATGAAAACTTATACGCGACTTTGAACGACGTACCTACGTGACTTTACAATAAACTAATAACTGTTAAGCCGTCACAGCATCATAGACAACAATGCAGCAGTAGCAGATCTCATTGTACTGCATTCTGTGTTTTCCATTTAATCACAATGAATTGCTTCTATTGTGCTTCCTTTCTAATATTTTACGGGCCATATTTTGCATGCCGTGACTGTCAAAGAAAGCGAAGTGTCATAACAGACTCTCCGGCTCTCCTATGGCTCTCTATAATAAGCGAGAAATAATTAAGTGTTGGGAGAGTTGTAAAAATATTAAGCCGGCTTAAGTGTTAAGCTCGACAATGGAACTTATATTATATTGAGCAGTGCTGGTGCTGGTGCTGGTGCTGGTGCTTGCCGAGTGCGAGACTGCGAGCCGAGTCTGAATGACGTTTCATTTCATTTAGAAGTAACCAACTCTTCTTTTTTTCTCCATGATATTTACAAATCGTCAATGGGATCCTATTTGCAATGGAATTTACAGTCGTCATCTCCACCAGCCGGCCTATCAGGCGCGTTTTAATCATAAATAAATAATCGTTTAATTATCAATTTATATTTCTGCAGCCAAGAACTCGTCTGGCATTGTACGAGTATAGGCGGGTACGTACCTATGTCGTGTAATAAGTAATAAAAAATCGTTTAAGAAAATTCATACAAATTGTTCCAGATAATAGGCAAGAATATTGAGCAGAAGTAAATATAAACTCTACCAATTTATTATATGTAAATTCAACTGACGGGTTTGAAAATAACATCAATAAATTTCCATCAGAGCCTCTGTAAAGTCATAGGGGGTCGGCTGCGATTTAAGCTGTTGGAGCTCTTATTTGCTTCTTTGCTATGCGCGTTTAATATTTCCTCTCTCTGATTTGCTTGGTTGGTTTTATCACTGCCTGTGAGAAGAATAATCGCGCTTGTGTCAAAATTTATTCCACGATCAAATCCTTATTAAATTTGAATTAATGGTCGATTTTTTATTACGCAGGTATCCTTGTTGATGTTACTCGTAGGTACCTACCTAAATTTTTATTAAGTTGAACTTGATATCCATGTCATCATCATCCCAACTTGGTTTGAAAATTAATATGAATTTTTTATTTATAAAAATCACTTAGAACAAAAATAAAATATCGTAAAGGGGCTATTACATTTTTTGAGTTTTATAATTATTATTATATGACGTAGGTAGATAAGTAAAAAGTTTAATTGCTGGTTTGAAGCCCTAAAGTACCAATAGCTCGTTTAAAACATAACGGTACGATGCTTTCAGGTTTATCCGATTATAAAAGCACTAGCACTTATGGGTATTGCTCTTAATCAGGCGTGTTTTATAGTTTCTTCAGGGAAAAATCTTAATCCTAAAAACCCTTGCTTCGATCATAACGGCGTTTTCAAGTTTATGCGACTTAAAATAAAACTGCAAAACGTTAAATTACTTCCAGCTTCATGTTCTGAAATCGATTCTGGGTTCTAATCGATGAAGATCCTGAAACAATCCTATTAATTTGATAGCGAATTTAGCAATCACAGCAAATCACTACTTATGCTGCTGAAATGATCTAGATTTTGGGGATGAGTCTTTTTTAAGAGAAATTTGTCATCCTAAGAGTCAGAAACATCCTAATAATAACGTTTTCAAGTTCATGCGATTTATTATAACAGACAGCTAATACCGAAAATTTTATTTTACTGTTTATTGATTCTGAATCCTAATAATTACCATGCAGTCTTAAAAAATCCTAAAAGCTACAACAGATCGATAATATAAAATGAAATCCCCCTTTATCGGCTAGGGTCCTTTATTTAAAAGAAATTGATATTTCCCAGAAATCTTGAAAAGAGCGCCTATAAAATCCTAATAATTTTTATCGATTATAACGGCCGCAAGTTTATGATTTAAATAATACTGCAAAACTTCAACTATGATCAAATTCTAGAATTGACTGTAAGTTTGGAACAAAAATTTAACATCAAAATTTATTAGGATTTATTAGGCAAATCATTGGTGATTTCACTTATGGTTGGAAAAGTTAGGATTTTTAAGATCAAAATTTAGTATAGTAAACACTTTTTACTTTCACTTTTATAGTTAACAGTTTGATTTAAACCATAAACTTACTGCCGTGATGATTGATACAAATTATTAGGATTTTACAGATCATCAATAAGACAATAAGAAATAAATTAAAGCGCCCTCCTACGTATTGCATTATTATCAGAGGTAGAGTATGTCCGCCAACACAATCCTAATAACCAGAAAAGCGACATCTGTCTGTCTAACTCAACTAAACTGACCTTTTTTTTTGAAACTCATCTCTTATTCACGTCCATCACTGTACTACTAACTATTCTTTTTGTAATAACTGGACTCCATTATTCACTGGTTCAACTCCACAAAACTAACTGACTGCACTAGCCTCTAATAGCACTCTCCAAACTCCATA
The DNA here is from genome assembly GCA_910589415.1 of Malachius bipustulatus. NCBI lineage: Eukaryota > Metazoa > Arthropoda > Insecta > Coleoptera > Melyridae > Malachius > Malachius bipustulatus. Next base: position 31,780,161 of record OU342634.1, on the reverse strand, counting down.
GCATTCAAAACTAGACTGACTATGCGAGGAAATGCGTTTATTACCTATATACGTGCGGGTTACGACAGTGACGTTCTAGATCTAGAGTTTCGTGAAAGTGTGGAAAATGTCGAAAGTGTCATATTCCGTTCATTCTGGAGTCGACTTCTAGATTCTGACTACCAAGTCGCGAACAGAGCAACAGAACACCGTCGAATGTTCCATACGAGTGTATTATAGAATCTGACAAGGCCAGAATTTTCGCGAACCAATTAAGATTTGAGCATTTACTCCCAGTTCTTCTTTTATTTCTTATTTTTTATTCTATACTGTTAATAATATCAGCCTTATGCGACCGAAGAAGGATTAATATTGATCGATAACATATAGGTAACTCGAGAAATAAAAATGCGAGAAATACAAAGGAAGATTAAAAACAAATTCCTCCTTATTAAATCAATTTATTTATTATTGGGCTCAACTGAAGCTACCCTGAATAAAGAGTGTCTTCTGATAAGTTTTTGACATAGAATTATTATATGACGTCTTTTGCAAAACTTCCTCAATAACCTAACTTTACAAGATCATATAAATTCCTAACATCTGATCTAACATAAATAAATCAACGTAAGGTAAATGAAATTTTCTCATAAAAGCGAATAGGCTTTTGAATAAACTGTTATAACATGACTACAGCATCACTTTCTGCACGTTTGAATGAAAAATAGATACATGCATCCCAATCGATAAGTGCTGCTAGGATTTTTCTCTGATTTATCCGGCTAATTTATTCATAATGTGAAATCATCCATTTCCGACAACACACTTACCATAAAACGTCCATGTTTGATTTAAAATTCAGCCACAACCACTAGGAAACATTACTTAATGCAAGGTTATTAAATATGCATGGATAAACAGCAGGGTATAACTGAATTAGATTTTTTTAATAGATTTACTTATTGAAGAAGATGAAACGAGCGCTTAAATTGAGCGTTTCGAGGCTCAGTTTTTATTTGATCCGTCCAACTTTTTTAGATCCTGGAGCTTCTATAACAAACCACTTATTGCTTGCAGGTTGCAGGCATTTTTACTGTTAGAAATTGTTGAAGACATTATTTCTAATTTGTGCAGAAATTGTTAAATAATTTATGAGTCGCTTATTTTAAAGGATTATTTGCATATGCACACAGAGTGTCGTGTTAACTTATTCTAGTCCAGCGCTGTCTTTTGACACAAACATGCATTATTCAATTAGCATAGTAATTGTATAAATAAACAGTGTAGTGAGTTTTTCTAAAAATATATCCTGCAAGACATGAGATGTTAAAATCTCCAAGTAGGCACCTTAAGCTTTTAAACATTATTAAACAAAGAGTATTGTTTTAGAGACGAATGATCTCTTTAAGTGCAAAGGAACAATGCATGCCGCCTTAACTATTTCGGTAGAGGGGTTTTGGTTCTTCGTTAATGATTCCTCAATGTAATTACGAATTAAAATTTTCGTTTGAATCATAATTAACTGGTTCGGATTTTAATACAAAAATTTTGATTAAGAAATCATAGCTTGTGGGTGATTATCGTAAGTATCCCGAACTTTTAGGATTTTGACTAATCAAGAAATTGATGAAGATCTGGGGAATTTTTAGGATTCAAGGACTGAGAATCCAATTTACCTTCAAGAAAACTATTGATCAGATTTTTAGGATTCAGATATGCTATCCTCACAAATTATTCGGATTCAAAAAACAGAGAAATTGATAATCCAACTTATTTTTGGATTTGTTTGCAAAGTTAATTGCAACTGACCTGGAAAACGTTTCGGATTTTAAGATTGAGGACCCAAGTTATTGATTTTAAATTTTTTGAATTTTAGACTTTCTTATCTTATTATAATAATAATAATAATAATAATAATAATAATAATAATAATAATAATAATAATAATAATAATAATAATATTTATTTCCATATGTTATTACAAAGTAAATAAAAATAAAAACTTTTCACAATGAGAGTACAATTTTTGGATTACAAAATACATTATGAATTTTAATTACATTAAATAAGTTAGTACTACTTTTCTTTTGTTGTTTAAATTTCTATGTTTTAAAGTTTTCTTTTTCTTTATTTTCACATTGGATGGAAAGAGAAATGTCTCCAAAAGCTAGCTTGTGTGGAGACATCTACAATTTTTTAAAGCTATTATTTAGTCTCAGAGAATATATCCCGAATATATCCATATTTTTAGGATTCAGATGCACTAACCGGTCAAACTATTCGGATTTTAGGATTGTGAATTCAACTTACTTGTTTTTGGATTTTTTGCAGAATTACAATTACGATTAACTACGATTGATAAACAAAAAAGGCTTCATTGGATGATTTACCTCCAAAAACGTTGATACATGGATTTTTAGACTTATTTTAACAATAGCTTCAAACAGAACTCCAAGTAAAAATATACCAAATACATTTTTATTCGACGCACTGACCTGCTATACTTATTACTCAGGTTTTTAGGATTGAGAACCAAGTCATCAATTTTTATCTTTTTTTTTGGTTTTACACTTTCTTTGAAGAATAGCACCTCAAAAACTATTCAGGATTCATCATCTTTAATTACTTTTAGGATTCATATGCACTAACCTCACAAATTATTCGGATTCAAGGACTGAGAATCCAATTTACCTTAGAATAACATCCCAAAAGCTATTGATCAGATTTTTAGGATTCAAGATATACTAACCACACAAATTATTGGGATTCTAAAACCGAGAAAATGAGAATCCAACCAATTTTTAGATTTGTTTGTAGAATTAACTGCAACTGACCTGGAAAGCTATTCGGATTTTAAGATCGCGGGCACAAGCTGTTGATTTGATTTTTTTTTAATCTTAGACATTCTTATACAAATCATCCCGAAACTATCCAGATTTTTAGGTTTCAGATGCACTAACCTGACAAATTATTCGGATTCACGGACTGAGAATTCAATTTACTATATTTTTTGCAGTCTCAACTGAAGCTGACCCGGGAAACTATTCGGATTTTTAGGATTGAGAACCTAAACTATCAGCTTTTATTTTTTTTGGATCTTAGATTTTTAAAATCTTTTGCAAGAATAGCATTCCAAAAACTATTCATCAGTTTTTTAGGATTCAGATGTACTAACCTCACAAATTATTCGGATTCTAGAACTGAGAAATTCAGAATACAACTAATTTTTGGATATTTGTTATGAGAATTAACTGAAACTGTCCTGGAAAACTATTCGGACTTTAAAATTGAATATTTTCGACTTTCTTACAAGAATAGCATTCCAAAAACTATTAAGATATTCAGGATTTAGTTGCACTAACCTGAGCAATTATTTGGATTCTAGAACTATGAATCCAAGTTACTTATTCTTGGATTTTTCCAGAATTTACTGCTGCTGATAAAAAAATAATCTTAAATATTTTAACTGGAAGATTTCCCTAAAAAGAGCAGTAGTCTGAGAATTATTGCCTTCTTCTCTCCCCAACTGCTTAAATTGAAATAAAATATAAAATCGTTTGTCAGTCTCAGTAAAAAAAAAGATGAAATAAAAATATAGGAAACAGAATTTACAGGTTGGTCATAAAATAGTCTCGCAATCTATACATTCCGCGTATTAAAAACAAATCGCTTCGAAAACGAGTTCGATAAAGATTTCATTTAATTCTTCGACTTTAAGAAAAATTATCTAACCAAGCGGTACTCGCTTTATGTCACCCACGACCAAATTTGTATAGGTTTTCTCGGTTCTCGGTGGAGGAACGGCCTTATTAGTTTAACTCCAGGTAAAACGATGTCCTGCACTTATAAAGCTTCGTCGTGTATTAGTTACGCGCTCAGCTTGACACGTACGATGTTGTTAAAATTCGTCCAATTACTTTCAGCTCTTGATAATTAAATAACACCATTTTTTGAGAATAAATGTGGGAATTGCGTGCTTCAGGTGATCACTCAATGTACACAACCCAGGATATGCTATTTTAACATTTTTAAACATTAATACTTGATAGCTTTTGCAACGAGGCGAATACAGAAATAAATCATTCCGCGAGGCAAAGTACAGTTTCGAGTCCGTCGCATTGGGTGAAAGAGACATTCAGAGGATACAGGACGAGTTAAAATAAATATACTCGTGTATGAGACACATTCACTTTTAAATGCATATTGCAAGGATATAAACTTCAAGATAGTGGTCTTAAATTGCGTCTAATAATTTATATCTTTTCGATGTTGAAGCTGTTCATGAAATCATTAGCCATCTACACATTAGCCTCGTCCTATAGAGTAGAGGTAGCACTACTTGATCGTAAAATATTCTAGGAAAATTTATTGGTAGACTGGATTCTTAAAAGAAACGTTAATTATTCTTGGAAGAATTTAGATCACTTCGAGGGTATTTGCATTTGCATTAAATATTCATTCATTAGTATTTCATTTAACTCTATATCATGCCTTATTAATTTTTGATTTTATTTCTTTACTATCATCCAGTTCATTAAAATAAAGGTAAATGTAGATCCTATATCGTGTAGGCTAATGAAAACGTAATTTAGACAGGCTTTGGGCTTTGGTAAAAAGATTGCATCTGTAAAACTGTAAACAATTGGATCATTTTAAGTTTCACAGATTCAATTTCAGACATTACATTTTTACCTCTTGAATTTTTCTTTTAATAAGTGTTAATTTTGGATTTTCCCAAGAAACTGCTTGGACATTTCTGGCATTTTCTGCCAGGAAGTGTCTTCCTTTTTTTTCCAATTTTCCAAATTTTGTGTTTCTTTGACTTTTTTTCGATAAAGTCTTGGTAAACTTTGATAAACTCCTACAGGAACACTCTTCGTTTTCCGCAAGACACTTGAGCTGATTTGAGGATCTTCTAGCTTTTCCAGAAAGTCTTTCGAGTTTAGATCGGGTTTCTAAGATGTTTCATCAAATGGTCATCAGAAAAGTTTTTAAAACATCTTCTTGAAATTTGTGTTTTCGAAAATCTAAGAAAAATGACTACTTAAAAAAAAATAATATCCTTAGAGAACTGAAACGTAAAAAATTTGAAGCCGAGTTTATTCAGCCTTCTTCTCATGGATTTAACAAGGAGTTTATTTTATTGACACATTTATCACTCTCTAGTTGGTATTAAAGCTTCGGCGTTTAAGTATGAAAAAAAGAAACCTCAGTGATAGAAAATTAGGTAATGCGGAAGAGAAGATTCTTTCTTATTGGCTGGGCAATGAATGCAGAAAAAGAATATAATTTCTGGACACGCATCGGATTCAGTTCATCAGACCAAGAGCAACGTTCTTGGAATTTCAGATGTGAAGCTAATGAACTCCGAAATTAATTAGAGCTAATAATCGAATGATTAAGGATTAAGGTAACTATAATAAGTCCTTATGGAATTATACAAATGCTCAAAATTGCCAGACAAAAGTTCAGTGAATATTACAGTTGAGAACAGCGTTCTTCCGCATATTTTCTGTCTTATTAGGTTCTGGTATCTTTCTTTATCATTCTTTTTTTCAATTTTTAAAGTATTCTTCTTATTTATCCGTTATTTAGTTATGTTTAAGGATTTTTAACTATTGACTGAAAAAGCACACACAAATGCACAACATAGTCGACGTCAGACTTATTGGCCTGCGGCTTTTTTGCGATGTCATTCTTTACTAGTTTTGGAATTAAAGCGACGTTAGACCTTCTCTAAGTCTTTGGCATGTGGCCATTGGGTGCAGTGACTTCCACTCCAGTGCCTCTCTTAAATAATTGGTCGAAACCATCTCTGTCATGCGTTATTTTGATTTGTCTAAAAACTTTGGTTGCGCCATTTCCTACTTTTCCATTTTTGGAAACAAAGTGACATCTCCAAGTATTTGTTTTGTTATGCAGCCATTGGATACAGTGATTTCTACTCCAGTACCTCTCTTCTTAGATATTTATCCAAAACCTTTCGGTCATATTAAGGATGATCGAAGTTAAAATAACGTCTAAAAGACTTTGGTTGCGTCATGTCTTTCTTTCTCTTTTTTTTTGACGAAAGTGATTACGCTTTTCTGCAAGCCTTCAACTTTCACCTGTTGGTCTGACTATTCTACACTTACCTCTAAAAAAGATATTAATAAAAATCGATAATTACATTATTGAACCTAATTTTTCCAAAGACGCACCTAAGAGGAAATCTGCTCAGTATTTTTCTAATCCTAAAAATCATCATGAGAGCTTTTGGTTTCTTGATATTGTGACGAAATGTTGATTCTTATTTTTTTATAACGTCAACCTGTTTCTAATTATTAAAAATCTTCACCAGAACTGAAAATAACAAAACTGAAAAATCGATTTTTGATTGTCAAATCGTAATTTCCGATCATATCTAATTAAAATTTCTTCTCCATGCGCGTCTCAGAGACTTCTTTTTCTCCTCCAAACTAGAAACTACTAAAAACCTTTTGAACAGAACTGTTTTAGGAGTTTCGGGAAAAATAATAAAAATATACCTAGAACACGAAGTTATCTTGAAATATTTTCAGACTTCACAGAATAAAATAAGAGAACCAATAAAACCACCTTGCGGCCCCGGAATGCTTTTACTGCGACGGGTACGGGCAGTAAAGCAACCGCAACAAGGACCTGCTGCATTTTCGTAACCGAATCCGATAAGTTCGGTTTCGGCAGCGTCTACTGCATGCCTCCAGCTCGTTCAAAGGCACCCGTAATCGGCGCAGTCAGCATCAGGATAATGGCTGCATTAACATACCGATATCTAGTCAATGAACTAGATATAGAATGGCAGATCGTTTGAGCCAATCAATTCCGAAAAGGGGATATTAAGTGAAAATCCGCTCAAGACATATGATTTTATTATCGCTGTAAATCAATCAGTGCCTTTAAGTTTTATGGCTGAGATAAAATGTCTAAAAATCAGAGTACGTTTATTGAAATCAAGTCAAGCGCATCCTAAGAAGGACGATTTAATCAAATTAATTATTTAATTAACTTTCGCTCTACCTAAAGCGAGACCTATTATCAGAGCTTTAGAATAATAATTCTTCTTCCTACTTATTGGAGTAATAATAAGACATAAATAAACGAAAAGTTACCTGAATAGTTATACGTCATGTTGTTCTCTTAACGTAAATAACATGTGGGACAGTTTTATAATCAAAACCATCACGCTGTAGTGACAAATGACTTTTGGTGGCTTGGTTCCAAGAGAGACTGCTGGATATGAATCTTCTTATCTTTCATGTTATACACTCGCCTACCGAGTTACTCTGTTTCGGTGGCATGCAAATTCGGAGATGCTGCTGATAAATGGTGAATTTTTTCCTCTTCTGTTTGATGACTTAGGTAGGCCACGAAAGTTCTGGTTGACAAAGGAGAAAATTTATTAGAAACATAACCGCCGGTGCCTGCTGGTGCTGGTGCTGGTGCCGGTGCTGGTGTTGGTGCTGGTAGGTAGATGAAAAGTGCATTACGTTCTACGACACTTAATCAAGCGCGTCTAATGAAATTGGGTTTCTGACAACTTCATATCATTTTATTAATGGCAAAGCTAACCTGCATGAGAGTAAAGAGGTTTAAATGGCAGGGGCGGACTAGATATATTCGAATTCTTACCTGTCATTGCTGACACACCTTTTCTGAAATAGATATACATGCTACAGTGACGCCGTTTTGAACTAAACGTTTGTTTATTGTTTAACATTTTTTCCTCAGCCAGATAACTCAGACGATAACTTTACATCAAATCAGACAAAGCCTGAGAAACATCTATTTTAGACACATGTAAGCAAATGACACTTCCAGGCGATAACTCAAAATGATAGGTACAGTTCGTATAACATCACTTCAGATGATAAATTAATCTGCAAACTTCAAACGTCACTGACGAGGACGACATATTCAGACGACTTACTTTATAAAAAACAAAACTCAACATGAATCTAGTCAATTTCAGAATAATTAATTATCCATACATTCAGGTCAGCCCAGCGATCAGAAATATGTTGATATGAAGAAGAAACTCAATGATATATTCAACTTTCAAGTTCAAAGGCATATTTGAGACCACATATTCCAGAAAAAAGTCTTCAGACGACAAATTTCAGACGATTCAGTCTGCATGATATGCCAAAAGTTGAAGTTAACAACTTCTCTAAATGAGAATGCAAGGAGTAAACTTCAGACGATTCTACGTATTTTATTATATCTAAAACTCTGTATATTAAATCCAGAAACCTTAGATTATAGAAAATAGATTTAGTAAACTTAAAATGAATACTCCAGATTGTATGCGCATGCGCTAGAAAAACTCCTCAGACGAAAAACTTTAGACGAAATTTCAAGGGAAAGAAGTCCTCAAATAACAATTTTTTTAGACGAAACTTTCAGGGCAACAAATCATGAAAGTTAAAGTCACTACCGAGGTCACTACTATCTACTTACAAAAAAAATCAGAGACAGAGAAGCGGCAAGCAGAAAGTTTCGTTAGAAACATAAGCCTTTATATGAAATTGGTTTTTAGTACCTAATCGTCCTTTGTCGTGAATGAATTTTTTTATTCAATTTTTTGACAGACAATTTTGAGTAAACCGACAACACTGTCGAGCCTCCATTTTACTCTCGGTGTCACATATATCATATTTCAATGCCGTTTAGGCGTTACACGTGTAGACTACTTGAACTGCCGTGTCATAAATAATATTTCCGTAACCCTAGCCCGTTCCTGTGGGTGGAACAATGCGCCGTATTTTGCAGTCGCGTTGTGCCCGGACGCCGTCATGTCACGACGGGATTTACAATTATCTCAGAGCCGCAAAGCATTATTCTATTTCTTGCTGACGGACGTAATTCGATTATTGTTTTACGTTAGTTAGCACCTACGTTGCGGCAAGTTGTGGTGGAATCGTTGCGGTAACGACATTTGCAATACTCATACGTTTCATTAATATGATACTCGGTAGATATTCGATCAAATCAATCTGTTTGGAAGATAGAGGCCGAAGTACCGTTAACTTTTTGAAAATTTTATCGTCTTTTGTTTTTGCCAGATGTAGAGATTGTTTTTTTTTTTCTATAAACAGATATCCGATTGGAAAGTGTACTTCCAGGATGATGGAGGGAGCGAGGAAATGACAAAAATTAAATCTTTAGTGAGGCAAAAAGACTTGTTAACACAAAAAGCGCCGTAGATGTGACAAATATCGTCGCCCATGATAAAACATGAAAGTAAAAGTACTTTGAAGATTTTCAATAGCATAGTAGCCTGGTAAGAGTGGTAAAAATACTCCCAAGTCAAGTTAGCGACGCTTCCAGCGCAATACATTTTCCAGATTTATCTATTCGATATATCACACCGATGAGGTCATAATAAGACCGAAACAGCGGTCTGTGATATCGGAAGGTTGTTATTTTGTTGACTGCTATAGAGGCCGAAAGTCTTGCCGAAATTTTCTTGTCTCATAATGTTTTTATTTTTATAAATGGTTATATGATTATTTATATGATTGGAAACTTGTTCCATAAAATATAAGAAATTGATCAATTTAAATGATATCAGGAGGGGCATCACCAGTGGAGTGGTTTATTTCTGTTTAATTATTTTAAAACTTTGTAGGCATTTCTTTTTCAGTAAAAATATAAAAAGAAATGTTCCAATTAAACGATATAGAAATACCTAAAGATAAATTATATGCTATTAAGGCATGCATTCCTTTTAAAAAATTTACCTGACTTATCATCACCGATGCAAGAATTTAGAGTCGAGATTTGATGAAGAATCTTGAAACGGAAAACGAGTTGACATTTTATTGGAGACTGTATGAACGAAATTTACTTGAGAGTATGTACTTAATCAAACTTGAAAACTTCGATACCCGATCATTTATTACTTGAAACGTTCTTGATATTTATAAGGACAAGCACTCACTCAATCATGCAGTACTAACTATAGTACTTACTAATAACTGTCAAGCAACATATTTCCCTAAGAAAGTAATAAACAATTTCTTTACAAGAGCTTATATGTCATAGAGGTGAGGAATTACAAATCACTTTTATAATAAGACAATAGCAAAACTATAATAAATAAACTCATAAACCCCCTCCTTTAAAAACTCGCATTTACGTTTAGAGATTATTCTCTGAAGCTTCAAATGTAACCCTCATCAAAGAAAAAATTTAAAAAAGTTCACGTAGTCGTATTTTAGTCTCGTTCTTGGGTCAGTCGATTCGTATGAATCGGAATTTTTCGCTCCAGGGCCATAAAAAATGACAGATTAACGATTTTTGACGGTCTTAGACGATCATAGAAATAGAAAAAAGTTTGAAATGAATTGGGGGATTTTTCGATTTATATCATCGGCTGCAAGAGTCACCGAGACCAGGGAATTTATGCGCATCAAGTATGACATTTTAATAGAGTCAGAGTTGTCAAAAAATCTTCCATTAGAATTAGAGAGCCCTCCACTGCTTTCGCTTTTTTGTGTCCCTACGGTTATATTTTCGCCCTCATCTAGCTCCCTTTTCTCCCGCAATAGGAATTCTCATCAAAATCGCCTGTCCTTCCCCCTGACGTGATCTAATATGACAGCAATCATTTATCAGAAATGTTATTTGACTTTTTCACCTTCAGGATACCTTCCCAGAAATTGACAAATATTCTTCTGTGATGTGAGAACTTATCTCCTTGAACTTCATTTCGACCTGTAACAGGAAATTTACTCCTCAACTTCCTCCCTTTCTTCTTCCTCCTGTTACTTCCTGCAGAAAAACTTACCAAATAAATTAGTGAGACTGAAAGAACTCTCATCTGTCACTCTGTCACCTGTCTTATAAACTTTGCCTTGATCTTGGAAAAGCACTAAATACAACCACCACCATCACGAAAAACGCAAAAAGGATAATCAAACCTCTCCACTAGTGAGAAAAGAGTTCCAAAGACATGAGTATATTCAGTTTAAAAAAAAAAATTCAAAAAACATCCTTGCAGCAGGTTAGAACTGATTAAGACATCACCTTCGTTTCAAATCGCTTCCGCTCCTCTTCCATCCGCAATAAAGTTTCGTCCTTTTATACCTACTCCATTTCCTTGATGGGAACCCAACAAAATCAACTTGTCTCCTTCTCTCGTACTACGACTACGACAAAAACGACCAGTTTATTTGAGATAATAAAAACTCCGTTCATCCAGTTCAATCATGTCAAAAATGTATTTTTTATCTTTAGGACATGCATCACCCAAAAAAATGATAAAATTTTACAATGATGCAAAAAAAGAAAAGAAAACATTCCCAAAAAATTGAAAAATATTGCCCTTTTTATTCCCTTGATTTGAGAACTCTCTAGCTCAAAACATAAATCCTTGCATAAATCATTTCGTCGTGTAGCAGAAAATGTATTTAACAAAAAATTTTCAAAAAAAAAAAAACAAAGCAAAAAAATTTTCAATTCCTCAACTTCCTGAATTCCTTCTTCCTCCTGTTCCTTCCTGTTCCTTCTTTTCTGCTGAAAAACTCACCAAACAAACTACCCGTCAGAAAAACTTTGCATTGATCTTGTAAAAGTTCCTCCTGTACAACCACCACCATCACCAAAAACGCAAAATCATCCACTTCCCTCGATTGAAAAACTTAACAAAATCAAATCGTCTCCTTTTACCCTACAACAACCGCGAGCTGTCTTCCAGAAATTAAACCAAGAAAATCTACCCCCCCCCCCACCCCAAAAAAAACCGATCACTTCTTGATGTGTCTAATAAAGATTCCGTTCCGGTTTGTTGGAGTTGCGAAAAATTGGTGAGGGAAAATCCGAGCATGTCTTGCACTGCATTATTATACGGCTTAGTTTTATAACACAATAATTAATAATATGGCGCTAATTTGATCATATCGATGATAATCTGCAATTACTCGTATTATAGTGCGAGTGTTAAAGCAGTTTCGCAATCTTTTACCACTTTCCTGTTATTTATTTATAAGAAAATTGATTTAGCAAGAACAAATAGTTGCTTATTAAATAATATACGATTAAACGGAGCACATAACTATTCTCACCTTTTCATATAAGGTGCGCCTTTATGTATTATTTATTTATTATCTAAGACAAAATGTACCTATTTGTTTACAGGGGTAATAAATTATGACCAGGGTGTAAACAATTATATTACTCGCAAGGTGAAACAGATTGTAGTTAATAAATACTTCATAAATCAAAAACATATCAAAAACAATGAGAAATATGCAACCATTAACGCTGCCGATGGTTAGTAAAACTACAAACGGGGACGTGAAATATCGATAATTTCAAAACAGCATTCCTTAAAAATTTGGGGATGTAACGCTGCATGGGGATGGGGTTATCAAGGAGCAGAACAGTTTTTGTTCTTTCTATTCTACCCAAGCAGTAACATTTGACATAATATAATTTATATACGGGACGCACAGTCACCCAGATGTTGCGAGACTGTGAATTAGGGGGAGATAATACTTAGGCAGTTCAATATTCGGTTCTGCTCGAGTTACGAGAACCATAAGTTACATGGAATGGGAGTGAAAAGTGAAAATTACTTTGGTTTCGATTGGTCGTGATTGGTGGTGATTCATAGAATTGACGTTGGTAATGAACTCAGTTGGCTTGTCCTTGCAGAAGATGAAATAGACAAAAATATCTGAAAAACTTGAGTTAAACGTAGTTAGATGAAACTAATTATTTTATAGTTTCCTGTCTGCATTATTTCCGAAACTAGTTCCTCGTAGTTTGTTTAAATAAGACTTTTTAGTTCCACAACAAATACTCCAGCCATTCTTCAGAAATGCTGGTCAAGTGCGAATAGTCAAAGCTGCTGGCTGCTCTTGATCCGCGAACCCGTTCCCAGAGACCGAAATCTTTGCGTAATCAGCAGTTGGGTGCGTAAGCGCAGTAATAGTATGTCTCAATAAATAACCGCTACCATAAATTATATTAAATAATGGCTAGCGATCGAGAGCCTATCCGGCGTATAGCAGGGGAAACTTCCACCAGGGAACACTGTATAATTATTTAATTTAGCGATTGAAATCTCGCCTAATTGGTTAACGCGTTCGGCCAACTACAACCGGCAATTGTTCGATACTCTCGATCGCATTTAACGGCCTACTGTAAGACTGGCTTCTTCAGGTGCTACTACAATACCCTCCCACTAATATCGAAACGGTACCCATGCTCGGGAATCTAAAAAATGTAGCCAAAATTTAATTCATATAGGTATAAGCTTTATAGAATGCGTTAATTGTAAAAAGTTAAAACGGTGGTTGAAAATAAAATAAAAAAGTCACAATTAAAAGTACTGTTCTAAAGTAAATGCGGTTAAGAGTTTGACGATATGGCAACACTGGTAACTGGACAGCCAAAATCTAACGTCTTGTATAAAATCGTATTTTAAGCATAAAAGAAAGAACAACTTTTTTCAAGATCACGCCTCGTTTAACAAATATTTCCAAAATTGTTGTTCAGTTACTGAATAAAGCGTGTTTATTGCGGCCTTAGTTTTACTTTTTTGGAGGTATTTCCTAAATTAATTTCCTAATCTTGAAAGGAATTCTTTGTTTTATGCTTAGGTTACCGTAAGTTACCAAACACCCTGTATTTGTAGAAACACGGCCAAAAAATTATTGGTACCTACTTATTTAAGAAAATCCAGCAGTTCCAACAAACAGTGTTGTCAACTTGAAGATTTTATCGCGAAATTTGAGTGATTTTAGTTGAGTACGGGTCTTAAAATTAAATTTAGGGAAAAGCATTGAAGACGTTATATTTCAAAAGAATCACAAGAACTGGAAGGCTTAAAGAATTATTAAATAAAACTACAGCACAACGTTCAATATTCGTTAGTGAGATACCGCGACTGATGTGACGTCAGAATTCTGTCTTCCACAGCCCTTAACTCGCTTAACATCGTAGTAAAGTCGGATAAACCTACCTTGATATCATAGCGTCTATTTTAGTTTGATTTAATAAAAAAAAACGTAAAATAAGTTGCCAACGCAGCCAAGATGATAAATATTTCGTGAGTATTAGGAAATTTGGAGGGACACTTTGATTAAATGTTGGAGAGATAAATATATTGAGAAACATATAGGAGACGTTTAGGGAAACGCATTATTGATATGGCAATAATGTTATTAATTCACTGCACAGAGAAGTGCAGTGGATTGATTGGTCAACAGGGTTGCCAAATTGTGAATTTTCTCTTTAAATAATATTATAGACAAATACTTCGTGCAGTTTTAATGAAAATTTCATTTGAGAAAAGATTTGACCACGGATTTGTGTAATATCTTACACAATACGCTAATTTACAAACGTGGGAAAATCAGTAAAAAAAAAACAGTGTTGCCAAGATTTTAAACATTGGTGTAAAATCTCTTAGAGAACAGGGCAACAATAATTGAAAAAATTGCCAGTTATCATAAGTATTACCTAATTACCGAGAACTTCTGGATGATCTGGATAGACGTTTATTTGTTCAAAGGAAACTTCGTACCATATCCACTTTATCATGCGATAAATTGAATATCATTACTTAATTTAAATATTGTAAAAAAATTGAAATTGTATTCATAGGATAATACGTACGAGTACGACTCCCTCATACAAGCGCTCTTCGTGATCGTCTTCAATAAATCAATGGATTATTCAAATGAAGTTGATTTTCAACGTTTTAATAGACGACCATATACCTATACTCCTCGTACAACGAGATGCGTTTCTGTGATTTACGAACAATTAAATTCTTGACATTTAAAGTTAGTTGTTCCATTGGCATGAGATATTAGAGGTCAGGTATGTCCAGGGCGTGGGGTGATTGTTGTTGCATTTTTCACCCTGTATATAAGTCTCAAACTATCCACTTCGGACGTCATATACTACTTTATACATCATAAATCATATCACACAGTAACGTTTTTTTTTTATATATATATAAAACCGGACCGATAGACCAGGCGATCTTGCTGCATGTCTACTTATTTGTATTAATGACACCAAAACTTTAAATTAGATGATTTGGGAGCATGCGCTGTAAAACAACTATGACGAAATTCCTTTAGAACCAAATTTCATCTTAATTTATGTAGGCATCAGAACTGGATAGTTACTAGATAGTTACAATACAAAAAAAATGACAAAAGAACGAAGAAAGTTTATCATGACTTGACACAAGTCATAGCAACATATTTTCATAGCAACCTTCTCAAATCGTTCAATTCTGCATTATAATCGTCTTCGTGAATTATTTTGTTCATAGATAACAATAGATTTATTATTCTTTGCGGTCCCATCCATTCATTATTCAATTACAATTTAAATCGATAATGACTTTCATTCAAATGAGCAGTTGCAAAAACATCACCAGGAAGTCTTAATAGAAGAAATGAAAGTGACAATGAAAGGGTAATTATTACAGGTGGAAAAAGAAATAAGCACCAGCACCAGTACAACAAAGCATTATAAAAGCATGTAATTATTATAAACAAGAAAACAAGAAAAGTACAGCCCGCTTATTACACCGATGCGGCGTGATCTGGAAATTTTAATTACACCCAACTTTTAGACCACTCATCCATCTTGCCGGTAAAAAAGTTGTCAATGGAGAGAAAGTCACTAATAAATCTATCCGTTGTTATAATGGCGGTTCAAAAGGTCCTCACGATTCTAAAAGTGGTGTTTAGTTTCGGTATTTCCTGGCTTGGACCCCATAATTATGCTGCCATTGACATAAGAGGGAATTATTTGGGCTTATAAATTACATAATTATTAAATTGCGAAATAATTGAAACGTCCAACCGGTGGGGTTTAGGATTTAAGCGTTTTTCCATTTAGTACCTGCCGGTTTGAAAAACGGTAGCTCTCAGATTTTTTGTCGCTCTACTTAGGTCAGATCTTGCGACTATGAACAGATCCACCCATTAGTAAGTTGTATTATAGGCACTGGAACTATTTTAAACTGAATAAATCCGTTTAGATTATTAAATTAATCTTCTTTTTTTTTAGATACATAAACAGTTATCGTTATTTCGTTAAGTAGTTAGTGGAACGCTGGTTTTAATTAATTGCATCTTTATCTGCATTGAAGTAGTTTAGAAGCTAAATAATGTTAAAAAAAAGTAGAAGAATCATTTATGCAGGCTGGAATAGGATCCCTTATCGCTGTTTTTTTTTTAGTTTTTAATCGTTTAGTCGTTTTCAATCTAGAAAAGGAAATAGAAAAGAATTTGCAAACGGGTCAAATAATTCTGTTTCGCCTCTCTATACCTTGCAAAGCTCAAACAACTGAATTTCTCTTGATCCGTTTATAAGCTCGAGTCATCAACAGCTCTAACATTAATCCTAGAGCATAGTTTTATAACAATAAAAAAGGTACGAAGAATGTATGAAGAACGAATATACCTGCCCAAATATCTATTATAAAGCGTTGAAGAATACCTAACTATAAAAATTAACGGAGACACATGAAATAATAGTTGTTTGGCAAGGCTAACGAACTTGCTTCTCATCATAGGTGTTAGTGTTTATGGATATAAAAATTATGTAAAACGGTCACGTATGGCATTTTTATGGTGCAAATGCATTTTAAGGTTGGGGCTACATAAGAAATAAACCTGTTACGATCCATGCTTTCCCGGCGATACATTTTTATGCCTTACATGAGCGAAGGATCGTACACAAGCACGACCGTAATGGGCCCACAAATTCGTGACTTCTCTCTCGGTGAGTCATTTAATTTCGGTCACAAAGCTGGAATTGAAGTTCAGGACGCCAACAATGAGAGAAAAATTTACTTTCAACGCTTTCAAAAATTTATTAACAGGGTAATCCCCCAAGTAAATTGCAAAAAGTTCTAGAATAAGAAGAATAATTGTTTTTAGGTACCGTCAAAGATTGATGAAGATTAATTTTGGAATCGAACTGAGAATTATTGAACTTAGGACAAGTTGAAGAAGGAAAATTAAAATTTCACCTGGATGAAATTTTTGGAGATGAGACTTGGTGTGATACAGGTTTCTACGTCAAGGTAGCTTTCCTTCGAGCTTTACCTTCTACACTTTAGTTACTCGATCAGATCTTATACATTTGGTTTTTCGACACGGTTCTTACAAATTTGGTCCTTTGAGCCGGATCTTATAGGTTTTGGTCTTTCGAGCTTCATCCTCTACATTTTAGTTGTTTATTGAAATCTCATACATTTAGCTCTTCAGCTTCACCTACCTCATTTTGATGAATTGGCGGACACATCTTAGATGTTTTTCAGGGTCAAGTCTCCCTAGGATGGTTGCACATGTAAGACAAAGAATGCACAAGTGTCAAAATAATAACACAACTCGCTAAAATAAAATAACACTATAAAATTATTACCAAAAATCGATTATAATATGTATCTAATAATTGTTTATTTGTTTCAGGTGAGTTTTTGCCGTACCCATGAATACAGATGGGTGTTTATGTCCTATCCAGGTATGATTTTATTGTAAAATTTAAATGCAGCATTATTGCTGAGAAGGCTTCACAGGCATCCCTTGCTATTTCTGCATGGAATCCCTTTTTTTTAGAAAAAATGTAACTTTAGATACAATTCCTGTCTATTTGAACAGAAGAATAAAACGGCACCTTAACTGACCAGGTTACGACGTGACAACGATACTCTCCGGAAATGATGAGGAATTTCGTCCAAATCCGAACCCCTTCGCGTAGACATACCAACACACACATAATAACAGTATATTCCTAGATCTGAGCTAGTAAATAAGCTATTAGACGCGTCATAAGATAAGCTGATTCCGCACCCATACATTTATTTACCTATAACTCCGGTGGAGAACAGCTCCGTCCGTTAGTTACCGCAGATCGAACCTGTGAATATCTTCAGACGCTAATTCTTTTTAACGGCTCTTATATACAAACCTGGCGTATCCGAATCGATTTGTAATAACCATTAAGATATCCAAATAGAGTATTTACAAGCCACAAACCACGGACACGCAACGATAGATGGAACAGAAGGAACTCTCTGACAATGTTGCCATCAACTGACTTACCCTTGATCATGGATACCAATCAAACTTCATTGAATACTATGAATTCACAAATTGGTACCACTTGATGATGATCCTAGCACCAGAACTCAAGTCAATTACCTTAGTACCTAGTGAAACATTTAAGCTGACTTGGAACTTTTTACCCCCCAAAATTAATGAAGATTTGTTTTTGAACAAAAAAACAGGAAATTCAGAAATTTAGATAACTATAACTAGAACAATTATTATTAGGACAAGTAGTGAATTTTGTGACTTGTTTGGTCATCGTTAATTCTTTGTGTGAGCAAGAAAAGCTAACATCTTGGCAACCTCCCATTCACATCTCTCCGGAATATCTAGTTCTGCATAGTCGATGCCCAGAGAGCGACTACGAGGAGCAGAGCAGACCAAAGACGATATCTTGAATTTAAATAGTCCTTAATTGATTAGGTTTATCTATTTAATTATTATTGGCAATGCGGTAGTTGTTCCAATGGCACTGTCAACAGCACTCAGTGATACTGATTTACGTTGTCGTTGGTCATAGGAGGTGATAACGTATAGGCTGTGAAGAAACCATCATCTTGTATTATAAGAGGAGGTGTTTTAAAGATTATGAGAACGCTACGACTAAATGGATCTCCGAGAGATAAAATTGAAATTGATATGGTGTACTTTTAACACTAACACTAATCCTCTACTTGAAGTATTTTTATCTCTCTGTAAACTTTATAGGCGCGTACCTACCTAAGTACCTACCTGTGGAGGTAGGAATGTTCACGTTGGTCGAACCCTTTTATTTATTACTCTTGGTGATGTTAAACTTTTATCACCTTTTGGCTGCGAAAAAATCCCCGTGAATTTTTAGTTGAAGATGTCTCCATGAATCATCACCAATAAGGGATATGAGGGGATCTCAGAAGAGTTAATTTTTGAAGCTATTTTGGTTTCATAATTGATCGATTATTTGTCTGGATTGCTGAGGATCGCAGAGTATGAAAACGGGATCCTTTGATCCTCTTCTGGAAGTACACATACCTCATCCTGCAGTCATCCAACTGCTGGGACGTAATGAAGAACTGGTCTCACCATATCGGGCCAGATGTCCCCCAATATGGACTCTCGTTGTCGATGAAGTACTAGTTGAATAGTGACAGAGCACATGTTCAACCAACAGTCTATTTGCATCCTCTGCATTTGAGACTCTCTATGTAATGATAGTGTGAAGATGTCTGTTTAGCGTGTTGTGGCTCTAGTCTTCAGGAAAAATTGAACAAAAGTTACGGAATCTTTCTTGAGAATCAAACCCCCAACAACAAAACGTTTGTATCTGAAAAATTTCGTTAAAAATTTATCAATTATTGTAGGACATAAAAGGAGCGCGTACGCTCTAGTTGTGGACTAAGCGGAAATTATTTTGCAAAAACTTGCAACTTGCTTTAAAAGAAATGGTTGTTTGGGACTAGTCAAAATGGGTCGAGATAGTCAACCCTACATTGACTAGTTGGTTTTAGTCAAGAAATTGCGAAGTTATAATAGACACCAAATTATGAAGGAAATAATTAGAAAATAGGACTATATAGTCAAAAGACGTCGAGATTACTTGACCCTAAAATCGACTAGCGTTTAAATTTAACTTCTGACATTTTTTAGATATAAATGTTGAAATTGTGACTACTTGATCAGTATAAAGCTGAGCCTGGTGAAATCAGCAAGAAAAAATGTATAAGCGAGACTAGTCAAAATCGACTGACTAAGTCAACTTTTAAGGACTAACCAGGACTATTAGTCCTTATTTTGAATTGCGACTAACTTTGATGTTAGTTAGATGGAGCAAGTTAAGCTTAATCGATTTAACTAAGCCAGGATTTAAGTCATAATAATTATTTTAAGTCTCTTAAGTACTTACATACTTCTTCTTTGCATCCACCTAATCATTTTCTAAAATATTTGTAGTAGATATCAATTTAATATTCGCTATGCTTAATAAGGAATAACGGGGATATTTCAATTTATGTATATAGGTACCTATACTATTTCATGAATTATTATTATTATTAATTTCATGCTCATTTTATTAAAATTATTTTAAATTATTATTGTTGTTCTTTAATGAAATATTACTATTGGCTATGAGCTAATTATCCCGGACAGGTTCTCGTCGATTCAGCCAATAATAGTAAACTTCATACATTAATGCTTCTAGTGCTGCTGTCTCTTAATATGTAATATTTATTTAACGACAAATTACTTTATTGCTATACTGCATGCGGTTTGAAATATTTATGAAATACTGTGTTTATCTTAAATGTCCGGGGCTTCTTTATACATATAATTATTGCAGTTTTATCTAACCATGTTTGTGAGTAGCAGGAGCAGGAAAGGATCGACTATAGATTGTTATGAGCTTTTTCGTTTTATTCATAAGAAGTAGGTAGATAGGTAGAAGGTAGAGCTAGAGATACCTAATTAAATCTATTTCATTTACCGCAAGCAGGGGGTTATAGGATGTTCTTCCGTTTTTTTCTTGTTTTTTCTCGTAACATGTAAATGTAAATGTAAATTGACTTCATATTCATAAGGCCGGTGGGTTGTCTTGTAGGCATGATTTTTCAGTGAAGTTGCAACAGTATAGAAATAAAGAAGTAAATTTATTATTCTAATTAAAATTTATATTTCTAAAAACAGTAATTCTTGTCAATTGAATTAATAATTTTTGTCCCTCATAAACATGGAGCCGTGTAATGTGAAATAATTGAAATAATTTTATTTTATAATTAATTACCATATTAGTTTATACATTTATGTACTTTATTTTATTTCCCGTTACATGTGTAACACTATTACACTTTTTTTATTTATTTATCTTTATTGTTGTTTCTAAATTCTAATTTGTTCCCGCTTATTTCTATGGTGGTTCGTTAGTTCAAAGTTAGTGAAGAGTAGATTCTACAAAGGCCAAAGTCCGGTCAGGTCGATTTTTTTTGACAAAGTCTGGTCAGCGCAAAATTTTTTATTTTGAAAGATTCGGTTTGACAAAGTCCGGTCAGCAGGAAATTTTATTTTTGAAAAATCTGGTCAGATCGATTTTTTTTGTAGAGTCCGGGCCGTCCTTAGATATCCTGCGGCCCTCCCTTGGACTCCTAAAAATAATGCGCCCCTCTTTATAAAAAAAATACACAAAATGGATAGCTGGAGTGGGGCAGTGGCAGTGTGAACTTAAACTTAACACTAATAATGTCTCAAGGAGGGGGGTGGGGTAGACATAGAGATACGCCGAAGGATAAATTTTTTTCAATATTTTTCAATGAATTTTTGGGGGAAAATATGATTTTGAATTATAATTTACGTCCCTAAAATGCTTGCGTCCCTGGCTATAGCCCTATTAGCCCAATGTTGAGGCGCCCCTGAGTTTAATAAGGTTCGAAAAAAAAATCGAATATTTGAGTTGACCGAGCCGTGTCAAATCAGACCTTGCCAAAAACAAACAAAAATTCCGATCTGACCGAATCTTGTTGAACCAACCTTGAAAAAATTTTTTTTTAGGGCGGTTTGACAATGCTCGAAAAAAGCTTCAATATTCGAGCTGACCGGACCTTAAAAAAAATTCGAATTTACAGGACCTTTCCAACTGGACCTTACAAAAAACAAAAAAATCGAGCTGACAGGATCTCGTTAAACCGAGTATTAAAAAAAAGCCAGCAAGTTAGGCAAAATTTTTTTTTCTGAGCTGACAAGCATCTTGTTAAACCGACCTTGATGTTTTTGAGCTGCCATTACCTTAAAATCGAGCTGGATTTGGAACTGGATCTTGCCAAAAAGAAGATCGATCTACCGAATCTGGGAAAAAATCATATCTTGAAAAAAATTACACCTGACCGTACTTTGCAAACAAACAAAAAGGGACTAATCGGACATTGCAAAGAATATCATGCCGAATTTAAGAAAAATAATGTTTTGCTTATAAACAATTGAAGTGGCACTTCACTCACTTCATATGAACAGCCGCCACTGACTTAATTTCAATAATCCCATTTTTGAACCCTACTTCAAATTGATTTCTTTCGATTTTGTGGATTTACACTGTCGAGGAGAATGTAAAAATTTTCAAATGCTGTAAAAATTTTTCTGTTGCTCAGATTTTGATGTAATTTTGTGAGTAGAAATTCTTTGGCTTGATCCTTCTAATTTTTCAATAAAATCTGAACCAAAATAGAAAGCAAAAGAGTTATATAGCATCCTGGAAAACCGTACCTTTCACAAATATCCTTCTACAACATATTCAAAAATTCATAGAAATTTTTTTTACTTCAGAGGCCTGGGGTGTGAAAAATCTGCTCAGAATTTTCAATTAAGAACATTTATTTAATTAGGGTATTTTCTCAAATGGGAGTAATAGTATCATGTAGTGTCATTGGAACTTTCAACATTTTGAACCAAATCTTCACAAATAGAACGAGAACCATTTTCATAGTACCTATGTAACTACCACCCCGATCAGGAATCAAACCAGCACCCCTGGGCTTTAGTCACCATCCTTATCACTGAATCTTTGGGCGTTTAAACATTTCATAAAAAATATTTTTTATGTTCTCTTATTTTTTATTTAATTATTATTTTACATTATTTATTTGCGTTATTCGTTTATATTTTTGGCGTTAGTATTAAAAAAAAAAATCATTTGAAATATTGGAAATTGTTAATCATTAAATAAGTCAATGAAGATTGTGACTATGTAATTATGATAATTATAAAATGTTTTTTCGGTTACCTGACGGTATTCTAAAAGAAGTTTCGCAACGTATTCTAATGATATAAATTCTTGAAAGGGTTACTGCTTAAAAGTTGTTAGAAACCTATTTGATGGCAGATCTAATAGGCAGGTGGTTATTATAAATCCGGGTTTTGATGGGTATTTTCTGTCGACTGGGTTATAAATCAAAAAAATAAAAACTAAAAAAATTGTTGAAGAGCAAGGAACGACCATTTTTAATTACAACTCACTAGTTAATAAATCAAACAATGGTAAACCGGCGTCACGCATAAATTACACCTCGCATTACCTTTTGGTAGGTAGGTATGGTCTTATTGTTTTGACACTATAAATTCACATAATATAAAGACCAATTAAACACACTTAAGGCCCTAATAAAACGGAGTCCCGTCTCAAATGATATATAATTACGCATTACAAATCACCAAAACTTGAAATTAGAGAGTGAAACAATGGCAGTACGAGGGAGCTCCCTGGCGGGGTAAGCTGAAGCTGGTTCCCCACAGGCCAACTATGACAATATCAAGCGATAAATTAAACCAGAGCGCTATCTTCAAATGTTTTATTGTCGTGATTATCTTAATTAGTGGTTTTTTGTGCGGCATTAACATATTCTTATTCATTCTAAGCGCGCTCTATACTTAAGATAGATCTTACCGATAGACCTCCAGTCAAAACTTAAACGCGCACAACCTCTATACCTTATAAGTAATGCATTATAATTTTCCAATAGTTTTGCTCTTGCCTTTGTTTTATTCTTTCGAGAATTATATTATTATGAATGGGATACGGTTTTAAATAATAAGGACCCGAGGCCTTTTTTTTCGAAACCGATCACCAACAAACGGTACTCCCATAAGAATAATAGGAAGAACTGTATTTTTTCGATTATTGTTGCAACGTCTCGTGTACCTACTGATACTGATAAAATCATAATACAATGGAGACTTATGTTACCTCGATAGGATCTGATTCAAATTTTAGATATATTTTCAGCGGGCGAGTAGGTGGGAATTTTTTTTTAAGAATTGGCCTCTTTATTAGGCAAACCCGTTCGTTCGTCCTAAGTATGGTAAGTATAGATCGTCAAACGCATCGAAAATCCGCGTTTTCTCATACATATTTGGTTTTAATAGCTTCCTTCATATTTGAAGCAAATTTTTCATACAGAACGTTCATTGTTATGCGGACCACATATGCAGAAATGCCATTGTAAAGTTATGCAGACATCGATTATGCATGCACATAAAAGGCATACGAAACGATGTTTCATTCATCAGATCGCCATTAAATTCGGCATTTCTAGCACGTAAGATTATGCGCGTACAATCCTAATAAACACGAACCACGGGTTCACAGGAACTAATCAAATTTATTTGTGAGAAAATTCTTGAATAGTTCGGTTTAATTAGCGATGCAGTTTCAAAAAAAGGCGCTTTTTCTGTTTTAATGACCTCTTACAGTTTGGAATTTCTTCTCTCCGCCTACAATCAGTGGGTGCTCAAAATCATGGTCATAATATGAAAGTACTTGATGAAAAATGTTCTTGACAAAATGTCGTCATCATCAAGGTGTTTGAAATAGCAACCCCTTACTTGTGAAGCATTGTTGTAATTTATTTATAACGTCTCATACAGAACAATATTTTCTCAAAGTTTCACATGTACATTCGTAAATCCAAAAAAGTTACAGCATGTTTTGTTTGTGTATAAAGCCAACTCGAAAAAAGTTAGACAGGAGATTCAAAAGATAAAAAAAGGTGAAAATGGTGCTTATATTTGAACAAAATGCAAAAACACGTCCCTAATGAAGTGTATATCACGACATCCTCTAGTAAAAAAAATTTTTCTTGCGTGAAAAAATAAAATTTAATATAAAATAAATAAAAGAGAAAAATTCTCCCCAAAAAGACTTTTACAACGAAGTATCAGAAGCAGGGGGCTGCGATTAAATAAATCATGATTATGACGTCATTGACCATAAACCGATGACGTCATTGGCCGAAAATCCTAAAATCAATGACGTCATTGAACGGAAACTAATGACATCATTTGCCTCGGCATACTGATTAATTACTTTATGAGTTTAGGTAGCCCCAGGTCCCAAACTAAACTTACTAGAAAATGGTTTCCACATATGAGTAAACTCACTGACAACTGGAGCATAACTCGAAAACGTCTGCTCTTACCACAAACAAACAAAACTGATAAACCGAAACCAAAAATGTTCTTTACGAAATTAAAAAAAGGCTGTCATTACAGTCATATGGTTGAGGGGGGTAAGAATATGTTACTTAGAAAAATAATAATAACCGAGCCGTTGTATGAAAACAAAAAAAATAAAATAACGGGCTTGGCTCTATCGAGCTCTCTGGAAGTCTACAAACAGAGCCTTCCAAATAATCCCTCGAAATCACAGACGGACCGTTCCGCTCTTATTATGAGCTCATCAGTGTGATATATCGAAAAGATACATCTGGAGGATGAAATTGTAGACTGCCATCGGTCTTGGGATGTTATTAAAAATATTCATCCGGTTCACAGTGACCCGGAGAACATCGCTACAATTTCATCCTCCAGATGTATCTTTTCGATATATCACACTGATGAGCTCATAATAAGAGCGAAACGGTCCGTCTGTGATTTCGAGGGATTATTTGGAAGGCTCTGTTTTGTAGACTGCCAGAGATGGCAGTCTACATAAAGAGCCAAGCCCGTTATTTTGGTAAGAATTTGACTCAGATCACCAGGTTGAAAATCTCTTGCGTACACACCAGTCAAAATGTCGTTAAAAATAGTATTTTTTGGTCACGAATTTTGATTAAAAGATTTGTAAAGGAATATTGGGCTGGTCTTATTAGTCACGGTTATTAATCCCGCTGCGTCTTTTCTCAGCCCGGTTAAGGTAGCTATGTATAATAATTACATAATGCATTCACGCATTTTTGATTGGTTGAGTTTCTTGATAAATAGATGTAGTCAGTTGCACGATATCGATGTTTGATTAGGCATGAGTTACAATTCCTTATTATTAATAATAAAATGAATGTATTTTTAGTATATTTGTTGAAAATTTTGAATTAAGCAATGATTAATGATCCTGATTAGATTTGTGAAAATTATTATTTTATTATTTGCTCAAAATCGGCACGAGATTTAAATGCTCATAAATAATTCTTAATTAATTACGCAAGAGATTTGCACGCATACACGTACATGTAGACGGAGTCCTATTATACGAGGAGAGCAACGTTATCTCTCTTCAGATGAGCTACTGAGCTACTGTGTGTCCGCCCCTTATTAAACCCGATGCGGCTTAGCTTTTAATTCATATACCAAATAATTATCCGGCATTTCTGTCTTTTATTTATCTCGTCTCGTATAAGTGTATCGATTGTGATTTTGTTCTTGTTATAATATTTCAGCTGTGATTGCTTCGCGCAATCGTTTTGTGTCGTTTCTCTTCGCGTTAGGATCATTCATAAAAGGAGTCGCATGCATTAGTCCGGTTTTTAATTTGTTTAATACTTCGCTCATTATCAATTTCCGCGTTGATTACTCAGATTAGTCACTTCAGTCATAAAATGAAGAAGAAGATGCGCATAAATTTGCTTCTTCTCTTTTTTCCTTTTCTTCTTCCTACTTCTTCCTTTCTGAAGCCTTTCCCAGGAGTTCTAGTTTAGTGTAAAGGTTTTAGAAAATTATAACTGTTATTGTTAGTTTCTATTTTTTTTATAATTTTTTACAAGAGATCATAATTTAAAATTGATGACGTCAGATTTTTTTTTGTGGTAGAAATTTTTAGTTTTCACAACAATCATAGATTGGCTTACCTGATGCTTTATATTCACTGCTAAGGGTGTGTGGAGTTCTTCAAAGACCTCTTTTAAGTTAATTTTTTTTATGTGCCAACTCTTAAGTCTTAAGTAGTGTAGATCTTCTATTTTGAGTTATTTTTGACCTTTTTTCGCATTTAGACGTTAGAAAAACATGTTTGAAGTTCCTCAAGGTATAATTTTAGGACCCATTTTATATCTTGGTATAATTGTGAACGTCCTATAAATATTATATACGAATCTGTTGTTTTTTTTTGCTCTTTTTGACTTTGCGTCATCGGTTTATGCAGAAAACAATCATCTTCATCACGTTATTTTTCACACTTACCTATTTATGTGTTACCTGGATAAATCAACATTAATGATTTTACTTTAAGCATATTTGATCGACTTGCAGAACAGTCTATTTCTTGATTCGAAAAAAAAGAGTTCCTCAGACTTTATTTTGAATCCAGTAATATTTCAGGCTTTTGCTTAGCCTTTTAAACGCTTCAAGTTCTGAAACCAATAATTTTATAAACATCTTTCAGAAAAACAATAAAAAAATTTCAGAGTAGAACATTTAAACGGGTGGAGTGCCTCAAGGTTCAAGGATACGAGCAGGTCTCTTTTTTATTAGAGGTTTTGCTAGTAAAATTAAATATTTTATGAAAGTAAAATGTTTCAATGAATTTGTTTGGAGGTAAATCAATAACAATCAACCTGACATCATACAATCAACTAAAGCTTCACAATAATGCACCATTTTTTTTAATATCTCGAGTTTGCACAACCTTTGCAATGGTAAAGCGAATTAATCTCCTATTCAATACCCACATATCTTGCGTATTTTCTGTTCTAAAGAATACGGCGACGATTATTATAATACACACTCGATATATATGGGTATGAAAGTATGAGTCCTTAAAGTTTTTAATTCTCCCATATAATTTTAATGCGCCTAATCTGAAGACTAATGTGTTGCGATACTAGTCGCATGTCTAGGATGAATATTCAATTTAAAAGCCAGGATCACACGTCATTTTCTTCGATAGAACACATTAGAAACTGTTTAAATTCCGCAGAGACGAATATTTATTCGATAGCATTACGCTTTGGAACTAAACGATAATCCAGAAATGTTAATTTATCTAACGTGTACGATTTTATTTAATCAATATAATGGCTTTAAAGTAATTTATGAGTGCATGGGATATTCGGATAGGTCCGAGCATTTCACTATAGCAACAGGGACTAGTGACTAGTGAGTCACATTTTTTCGGGTAAGTACGTCATGGTTAGTGTCGGGGGTCATGGTGGTAACGAGAATTTTATTCTATCGAGGAAAATAATATGAGAGACGTTTCTCATGGAACTAGGAATAAAATTATAATATTATGTTACCAGTGCATTGTGTTCATACACTGTGAACGAGTTAATCTGATCAAAGTAACGCAGCATTTAACTATCTTACAAATTTAAATAGATTTGTAACAAGACAAGTTTGTCCATTTTTCACAAACCATTAACATCATAGTTGTAACATTTTTTTCCTTCAACAATTTTTAGATTTTTGGAATTTGACGTCTTATCTTGCACGAGCTTTAAAATGTTCAATACAAAATGAAGAAGTTTGGTTAATTGATTTGTTTACATTTACCATTTACCATTTACCATAATCAATCACTTTTCTCAGTAAATGCAGCACTGTTACATCTACTTCTTTTATTAGTGTCATATAGTTAGGTATATGTAATGTATTGTACTTGAAATAGTCACGATATATGCGGCGTTTTCGCCTTGAGACGAGGTTGAAGAATAAAACGGAAGGTTGAAGATTGAGTTGGAAGGTGAAGATGGTTAACGCTAATGCAGGCTGACGACTCACCAAAGCGTGCTACCCTCAACGTGTTTATATCATTCGGGGTGACTGGGTAACATTTCACCGAGTAATCGAAGATGGAAAAAGAGAGAGAGATGGTGACTGTAGTTGCAAAACGAAGACGAGTCCTTTGAAGATTGTATTCGTGTTACGCGGGTGGTTGAGTAAAATTTCCTCGAGTAACCGAAGATGAGAGAATAGGAAAGATCTGAGGCGATGCTGAGTGCAAGGCGAGTGGTGATGGTGACGTACTGAAATTAATGAAGCAAAGCGAGCCTGGGTAATATTTACCTGGGTAGTCGAAAGTGAAAGTGTTAAAGTTAAAGATGATGTTGGGTGAAGATCGTCACTGGTAGTCTGACAGGGTAAAATAGCTAGGGACGAGGTGTAGTCGTTATCGAAGGAGAAACTAGTAGAGAGAGTTTGGTTATTCCATAGCTTTTTCATTCTGGCATAAAGAACGGTCTGCTCTGATTGGTCGAACGATTGGACACAAAAGTGAGATACGTTGCTTGAGGAGAAAAATCAAGACATAGACACCCAACCCAAAACCTCTCTGTCATAAATGAGATAACCATAAAGGAGACAATGCAATCTAGAGAAAGATAAATCCTTCAATTCTACATCGTTGAAGTAAATCGAACCAAATCCAGGAAAAAATTTCCAACATGAAAGAAAATAACGGAAGTTCACATGTTTTCGCAGGTTGGGACAGGAATACTTGAGTTCAATATTCGGTTCCGTTCGAGATCGCTAGTCAAGACAGTAAATTATGTGTAATTTAGTAAATGACAGTAAACGACCTAACCATCACAGCACGGACGAAGTCAAACACATCATCAAACATCTCAAAAACTAAAAAGCGCCAGGGAGGGACGAGATCTCCAACTTTCAGCTCAAAATTTCTGCCTCCTTGATGAATTCATACACAGAATTATAGACATGTCCAACACATACATCACATTGAACTTCTTTCTACAACAGTGGAAAAAGTCAATCGCCGTACTCTTACACAAACCGGAGAAACCCTCACACCGGGCCGAGGGCTATAAACCCATCAGTCTCTGCTGCCCAGCATCGGGCTGGGCAACAGACTGATTCCCCCGACGCAATACACGACGCAAACATCATCCCTCAGGAAAAATTAGGCTCCCGCGGCTTTCACCACAGACCAAACAACACGCCTCACTACACAGATCACACAAAGACTCAAGGTCTTATGCTGAATGCTGATACTTCCAAAGCTTTTGACAAAGTCTGGCCTTCTGTTCAAAATGAAACATCATAACCTGCCCACATACTTGATCAAACTTACCCAGTTCTTTCTCACAAACAGAACATTCCAAACACGCATAAACAAACACCTCTCCAAAGAACGTGTTGCGAAGGAGAGGTCCCCTTCTCTCTCCGCAACTGTTCAACATCTACACGGCAGACACCCCAAGAAACATAAACACAAGTTACATGTGTACGCAGATGAAACTGCAATCTTCTGCATACGACACATAATAAAACTCGTAATAAATCACATCACAAGACACCACACAGTGAGCCCAGTAGTGGTAGATCCAGATTAACCCTTCAAAAACCCAGGTCATCTTATTTGGTAGACTGCGTAAATACGAAATCCACAGTGTGGAGTTTCAAGGTAGAATGCTTTCATGGTCACCCAAGTCTATCACCAAAGTCTATCAAGCCAGAGGTGCATCGGGAAAACTCTATCCACTACTGAACAAAAAGAGCCCACTTAACATAAAAAAAAACTACATATCTACACATGCACAAATCGTAAGACCATCACTCACATACGCCACCTCCACTTGGCACACAATTTCATCTCCAGAATTAAACAAACTCACCATGATACAAAACAAATTCTTGAGGATCTGGGGCGCCGTACCTCATGTCAAACAAAAACAAACAAACATTAAAACCTCACAAACACCTTCAGAGAGAACGCTCCACATCCACACAAACGAGCAATGGTTTCACTACTAGCACATGACACGCATTGAAGTTCTCAGCGCAAAAAAACAGGCAAATGAGGATTGCTTAGAAAAAAACCGTT
The DNA here is from genome assembly GCA_910589415.1 of Malachius bipustulatus. Taxonomy (NCBI): domain Eukaryota; kingdom Metazoa; phylum Arthropoda; class Insecta; order Coleoptera; family Melyridae; genus Malachius; species Malachius bipustulatus. The sequence goes on along the minus strand of OU342634.1, from coordinate 31,749,561 downwards.
TTTGGAAAAAAAAATCAAAATTCCAGTCAGTCAACATTTTCAGGTTTTGGAAGATAATACTAACCTTAATTGAACTAGAAGCCGGGTTGGACTATTTTTAATGACGGGCGGATGAACTTAGTTCCATATTATGATGGTACTCAATATTATTAATGACTCACGGTACCAATCATTTGGAACAACGTTATAGTGCCATGAAACCATGAAATATAAAATGCAGGTCAATTAAAAAATTCCCAATATGATAATTTGGCTCTCATGAAAAAATGTCACATTCCATGGGATGATTAAACACCATACCATAAACAATTACATAATAGTTGTAGGTTGTAGGTAACAGGCAATATGTACCGAATATCAAATTAAAAAGTATAAATTTAATTACCAAGTCATATTATCAATTATTAAGATACTGTTGCATGATTAATTCATAAGTCAAACAGTAAAGCAATTTCTTTCTAATCTAAGGCACAATTCAAGGACCTCTAAAGTGTTATGGAACCACTTTCACGCAGGGATATAATGGAAAGTGTGATACATTATATAGTTCATATATGTCATGTCTGTTGTTATGTACAAGTAGTAGCGATAATTTCTAATTGTCATTGTAGTAAAAGCTGATAGCGCGCAAGTCGGTGCTTATATGGTTCATTTCTCTTTTGTTGTTATTAATCTAGAACAGTAGCGCAGATCATAAAATATGTGGTACTTAATAAAAAAAATGTTTGTTTAATAATTTATTATATTCGAGTCAGCAGAGGTCTAATATTAAAAGCAATCTAATTTGATGTGCGGGCTATGATAAATAAAATGTGTAGTGTTGGTGTTCCTCAAGGTCCAATTTAAGGGCCCAATTTATTTTTATAGTAAAATAGTAAGTTTCAAGAAACAAACACTCTTACTGCACTGCGTAAATTCATACTCGTCTAATTAAAACATGAAGAGAGATGCCTACACATTAATCTATTTTACTCGTGATAAAAACTACGCCACTGATTGTGCATATGTACCTACATGACAGTCGCTTTCTTTTTGCTTAATTGAATTTATTTATTGGCTCTAAATTATCTCAACATCTTGAAGGATCTTATCGACTCACATTTCCGCTCGAAATAGAGTTTACTCAATCTTTGTTGCATAACTGGATTTCTAGGTGCATGTCAGTTTCATTTGAATTCTCATATGTTATAAGTGAAGCAAAGTGTTGAAAACTGCGCGAAAATGTTTCGAACTCTGCAAGCATTCTTCACTCTAGTTATTGGAACATAATTATGTAACTGGCTGTCAACATATTAGCAGATATGAATGTCAAATCAAATAATAGACGACGTTCTTATGGACAGTTGCTACAAGTAATAATAATAATAATTATTGTCAGCTCATTTTGACATCTATGACTATCCTACTTAAATGGTGGTAGTTCATAAAGGTACCACCTTTATTATTACCACCATTACCACATCATTAATTATTATTATTGTCAGTGAAAACGTTATTAATCCTGGTACAAATTTCTTGAACTAGACACTCACTAATTGATGCTCATTAAAGTATCTTCCCACCAAGTTCATAAAAAAATATATAACTAAGTTGATAGGGAAATTTTACCTGTGAGCTGTCAATAATGTCAATTAGCAATACTACTGTCTGTGCATTCAGGTAATAAAACTTGTCACGATTATGATGACATAGTGAACTTGACCGTTCACCGGGAACAGTCCTATTTTTATCACATTTTTGCCGAAGTATAAAATTGAAGATGAGATAAACAGGAAATTAATATATTTCGTTGTATTTTTGCAATGTGTTACAAGAAAATGCGCTCAATCGGGAAATAATAAAAGTAAAATAGTAAACCTTCGCCCCGCGTTGGGCGCCAAATATGTAGGTACGGAAAATTTTGATTCACAAAAAAAATTCAGGGACCAAATTAAATAAGTTTTGCTGAGTGTTACTTTGCTCTTTATTGAATAATTATCCTAATAAAATCATTCTTTTCTTACTCTTGGAATCAAAAAAGATTTTGCGTGGACGAAACTTTAACATTATTGTTATAATCAAAAATAATTCCCAAAATATTAGTCCATAAGAAATAAAAAAAAAAACCTGACAGATTTAAGACACGATTTCATGACAAATAGAAGCAGACAAAAAACCGAGATGCAAAGTGTCTCTTTACGTACAGTAATTATTATAGAAAAAATCCTGCTTTGTTAAGATCAATTAAGTCTCACAGGTAAGGTCGGCTAGTGCTAGTTACTAAGAAGTAGGCTAGTGACTGTTATTTCGAGTAGTTAGACAAATACCAATGATTAGGTGAAGTTGTCAGTCTCGTAAGATAAATGATCTTCAAAGAGCAAGAGTTCTGCGGTCAGCAGCTAGAACGAGAACCAATGAGGTGAATATAACACCAACACCAATGCTCTCTTCAAGGGACCTGTTATTATAAAGATTAAATAAAAAGACGAGTTGAGGCCATCAGGTTCTTATTTAACAATTTTCTTCTTTATGTCGTATAAATTCAAGATTTTTGTGAATTTTTATTACGATCCGTGGTGCTGAGAGGCCCTAATACCACTTGGAGCTGTAATTGACTTTGTGCGAAATATTTGGAGATCATGCTCGTTAAAATGGATTTTTTTTGTTGACTGGAACTAACACACGACCAACTGTAAGCTTCTGAAGAAGAGTGGATGGTAAGCTGTTATGGGATAAATCGATTTCAAATTATCTAACGATAATCGTTGAAAAAAATAGATTTATGTTTGTGATGTTGAATGTATCTACATGCTGGTTCTGGTTATTTCAGAGAACGTGTAATTGTGACAACTGTAATTATTAATGGTGGATCTTTGAATTTTTCCCTTGTAGCATCTTAGGCTAAGATGCAGAAGCTAACATCAGACTAAGAGTGTTTGAAGATCTCTCAATGAGCAATAATTTTCAGTTAGGACGTTGTAGCATGGCAGCAGACTAAATTTAGACCAGCAAACTCATTTTCTTCCAAACTACAGAGAGAATTGAAATGTCTACCTCCTTGGACATTATTCCGAGTTCAGTCGTTGTGTTTCTTCATTTGATTAATCATATTTGCACCACGATCCAAGATTTTAGTTCTTTGCAGCTTTTTCTAAGCTTGAGCTTTTCGTTCCTGCTTTATGATGATTATTTCGCTCGGATTTCTCTTGATGTCTGCTAGGAATTTTGCATATGCGATCCTCTTGTCTCTTATGGTGCCTCGTTTCAAATGACCACAATTTCTTGAAAATTCCTTGGTAAGTACTGAAAAATACGAGGGCACTGCAACTGGGAAAACGATATAACGAAATCTGTGAAGCTTAAAGCTTTTAGCTTGTGCAAGAGTTGAGATGAAACAGATAGAATTGTCCAGACCTCTTCGCTATTTTTGATTGGTACAGACTTTGGTTCAAAGGAAGATGAAGAACCAGATGAGCTATATCAGAACTGGGGAAAAAAATGGACAGGAGCTATTGTTGACTGAAGTAATAAGGTAACCGTAATCCCATGACTGTTTTCTTACCAGTAATTCTTAATTAAAAGATGTCCCTCAATATAAACTGTCTTTGTCGATGAAACACTGAACAATCTTTCCCGCATGCCATGTACTTGATAAATTTTCTATTAAAGTCTATTTTTTATTTAGATGGACTTGTCAAACAGCTGTTAAGTTGGTACCCTGTGCAATCTTTAAACAGTAATTTTCATATTGTCGGATGGTAGCCTGTTTTCTTGACCTTGGCAAAAAATTTACGTTGTGACTAAAGTAACGGCAACATTCCCCGATTCGTGTATAGGCTATGACGTCACCTGCAAAACATGTTTCCTTGTTGTAAGTTGCACTGTTATAAAACGCAAGTTAAAAACTTCAAATTACTTTATTTTCTTCGAAAATAGTCCTTTTTTAGAAGTTATTCGTTTTTTGAGGATAAATTTAACTGTTGCTTGGATTGACTATAATAATCTTAATGACGTTTTGCGAAAACTAGGTCTGGGTCCTCAGTCGGCACTCTAGTCACAGCGAAACGCCAGAAACTTGAAAAGTTGAAGTTGTCAAATTGACAAACCAAATTATCAAATTAAAAATTATTAAAATGCTCAGGCAGGTAAATTTATTTCAAAAGAAAGAAAAGAATGAATCATCAAATGCTATAAACATTAGCGATTGAAAGATATTTCTCCAGATTAAGCAAAAATACAGTTTAATCAGATTCCTTGAAATATTCCTTGAGAAATTCTTAAAAAATGATTTAAATAATGTAAGTACCTCTATTTGTCAAGAATAGATCTTCTATTTTCAACATTTTTACATAAAACTAAGAAGGAATCGGTCTAATATCTTACATATATAAGATTTATAAGAGTAAATAGCTAGGTGCTTACACTTACAAGTCTCTAAAATTTTCCAATTTATTACCTCTAGAAATTGCGTTTATAATTTTTCCAATTTTAAATTTTGAAATAAAATGACATTTCAACTAATCGACATAACCTAAATTAATTTAGTAACCATTCTAGTGACTATTTTGGTAACAACTATCACCATAACCAACCTAATCAGTCTTGTTGCCAATCGTTCCCCTAGAATTTTGACTTGGTGGAATCCATCTAAATAAAAAATAAAGTATAGGTAGCTCACGAGATGCGTATTGTCACCCATATTATCACAATCAATAAACTTGTGGTGCTGATGCTATCATGCATAGCAGAAGAGATAGTTATACCGTGCAAAGAAAGAAACGAGTTGGTTTTATGGCAGCCCGATTAAGATGAATCTGTTGTTTTTTTTTATCTTGAAGGTATTTGTGATACTCTTGTTATAGCTACATGCAGTTTTATCACACCTAAACGTTTTTTCTTGCATTTTACTTAATACTGTGTAAAGGAAGGGTCACCGATACTATTTAACACCGTCCTGTGCTCATTCCAAAAAAACAAATACACTCTGGGGAAGTAGTAGCGTAGCACTAGGCAGCACCAGAAGCATCAGGCTGCTCTGCGATTATGAGATAAATTTGATGACATATTTTTGGGTGGTTAACAAACTTTGCTGTTGAGTATTTTTCTTCTAATATTCACACCAGCAGTATTGAAAACTTGTGAAGCTCTAACAAACATAACAGTGTTCGTGTTCATGACTAAGGTCTTGAGAAGAATCTTCGCAGAGAAATATGGAGGCTAAAGGAAGACAACTCGGCAAATTTTGGAGCGAAATTAAGGCAGGGGATACTATTAATTCTTTTTTTTTAATGCAGGTAAGGAATTAAGCTGTCTGGTCGCAACGGTGAGCCCCTTACACTAGAAATTTTTACAAAAATTCCAGATCTAAATCCATCCAAGCTTAAGGTAACTTAGATATCGAAAGAATTGCTAAAATGAGATGCAACGAGGCGTACAAAAAACTTCTAGCATCGCAGTAAATCATGGACGTAAATCAAAGAGGTATCATTACTGCGTTTTACAAATTATGGTCCTTTAGACCGGATGAATCACTGCCCAGGTCCAGACATGTGAGTCTCCGAAGAGTTTTCTAGTTTTCTCAATCGACTATCAATAATAATTATGTATGTATTCAACCGCGGCCCATGCGGCAGACCAGGTACCAATAAAACGGCACGAGAAGGAGGTAATAGCCGGCGTTTCGAGCCGCTCTTTGGTCGAATTCGGGCGATGGGAAACACGTTTTTTTCTCTCTAAGTCGCTATAATAGACAATGTTAGAATCAGATGGGCATCAGCCTTTTCTAGGGCCGAATCGAACGTGTATGTAATTATATTTGACAGACTATTGTTTACGAGCTAGTAATTATTTAAAAATATCGTGATGATCGTAAATATTATCTACCTACATCTTTTGTTTTACTTACTTTATGACCACGAAATCACTATACTCATATTATTATATTGAATGAAAAACTAGTCTGGAAGAAATTTCTTCTTCGCAGTCGTCTATCGTCTGTGTGTTTGACTATTTGATCTTCAAAACTCTATGATCCAGCAAGACCAAGAACACAGTTTGATTTCCCGCACTTTTAATGGGGAGAGTATAGTGTTATGAATATTAATGCATAATCAATTACGAATTAAAATGCAATTAGTGTAATTCATTGAAGCGATACCGTCCGATAAGTACATTATATTAAGATCCATGCAGGCTGTCCATCATAAACGTCTTAAATGAAGTTAGAATGTAGAAAAAGAACCGGATTAGCATTTATTCATCAAGAAGGCTGCGTCGGTTCGGTAAGATCAGATAGCAGCGCCATCTTGGTATATCTGATTAGAAAAGGAAGATAGTGCCATTTCTTTGACTTACTGATCCGTAACATGGTGGACGGCAATAAAAATGATTGTTATATAACTTGTTTTAGAGTTTTTACCGGGTCTATTTCTGTCAGACGATACATTCTCACATGGTCAATTAGCGTTAGCGATTCGAGTTTGAATATACGCGGCCGCTTTTCTCGACTCCTGCTTCTTCGTCTTGCCCGGCATTTGATTGGCGAGATAAGATCTTCCTTTCGTTGGACGAAAAAATAGACTTTTGCAATTATTGTGTTATTTTGAACGACCGGCTTGAGGCTTGAGGAGGATGTATCTATTTACCTCATTACCGAATGGGTATAATTATTGTTTAGCCGGGTATAAGTGCCCACTTTGGGGTACTGTTACTTGTTTACTAGTACTTGTTTTGACACTGTACGATCTTGAAATTTTATTAAATATTTAAGCGATCAAGGGGAGACGTATCGATAACAACTGCGGTTTAGTCGAAATAATAGTCTCGTGGAGGTGATGGAGGATGGTGCATGGTGGCGACTACTGAAACTAAAGTGACAGTTCTGCAAGTCAAAATAATCGTCTGTAATATTATAGTGGTGGTGATTACTAGAAGCATGACTGCCACCAGTGTTGTATTTATCTATAAATATCTTCAAAAGCAAATTCTGATCTATCATGTGCTGAAATTTAAAAATGAAGAGTAGGTTTTAAAATTAATTTATGCCGTATTCTCCCCCCTCCCGTTATGCTGCTATTTACCATCGAGAGAAAACAAATTTCTACTTTTTCGAAGAGAAAATGAAACTTGTCCCTAACTAACTAATCCCCTAATTAGCATTTTTTCTCTCAGTGGCACATAGCAGCACAATATTGTAAAAAATAATTTTTCATAAAAATCTCAAATCCGCCAATTTTTTTTTTATATGGCACATGGCAGAGGCGGTGATAACTTCAAGCTCATAATTTCTACTACAAAAGTCTACAAAAGTCTAAAATCGAAATTTCAGTGCACATCAATCCAAGTGAACAAATTTTTACATTGTCCACATCCCTCGCCTCGCCTATAGAAAGAAAAAGAAAACTTGAACTGATTTTTTTGTGTAAGCGGCTTAACCGAACGCAGACATGAGCAACACTTAATAATCCCGACCTATGTAATTTCTTGATGCTGTCTTTATTTGGGAGTTTAGGTGAATTCATTGATAATATTCATAATCTGGGTGGGGCAGTGGTTTGATAGCTGAATCATGAGCCGGATCACTCCAGATAAAACCACCGGTTATAATCACAATCTAAATATCAGAGCACGAAGCCGACCCGAGGACGTGGATAACACTTATCATGCAATCCTGAAAATATCACACTGAGACTGAACACTGAACACTGCCTCTGGTTACGATATTCAGCCTTTCAAGCACATTCCTATTATTATTATAAGTGCAACAATAATGACGATGTGTCTTTAAAAAAAATTATGGTAATATCGGTAATTAATTAGGAATGGAATTCCGCATTGAAGCGGTGACTTGACTGGTAATAATGCCATCTTATAGATTACCATTTATTCTTGAGGTTATTTTTTTATTTGTCTCATGTTAGTTACACTCCTTCGATTCTCCCAGAGATCTTCTTCTAAGCCCCTCGCTAATCTGATATCGCTGATCTGCAAGAGCCAGATCCACAGCTAGAACTAGATACATTCATAGATTCGTTCATTCATTCATCTTCCTAAGTGATGACCCTGATGGTCGGTGCTAAGTTGTATATTTTCTTTTTGGTCTTCGACTGAAGAAAAACTGAAGTAATTTCTTCATATTTCTGTAGAACTGGTTGCTTGAATAAAGCAAGAGTGATTCATAAAGAGTAAGATACTTAATTAAATCACTGGTATTGTTAAAAATTATAGAACATCCGGAATGATGCATAGGAATGCTGTACCGTGGATGTGGATAAAGCGGCGATTGCATCTTAAATAATAATTGATTTACCTTCAATAAATCCATTTAATCTAATTAATAAAAATCATAAATTACAACATGATTTCGCACTGTAGTGTCTCGTGTAAGTGTAATTACAAGTCGCCTATATTAATTATTAACTTAACAACATACTCTGTTCTGTCGCCAACCACTGGAACTCAGAACACAAGACAACACTTGTTGCGTGCGACTGGAAATCTATTACCAAATGGAATAAATACTTTGCTATAATCAGATGTATTATTATCCTCTGTCAGTATGTATTTTAGTGATTTAACACTCTCTTTCATTTGCCACTTTTGTAATTTATTTTCCAATAATCCTAAAGCGCGTGCCACAATATGAAAAACTATTAATTTTAAGGAAACAACTATGGAGATTTCTGTAACAATTTCATTCCAATAAAACATTTGTGAAAAGCCATCTCTTTGATTGTTTTATTTATTATTCAATTAAATACATAGGTAAGTAAGTAATATTTCAATGTTTGTTTGTATTTTTTTGAAAAATTCACTTCTTGCGTTGATTCTTGGGAGATGTTTAATTTAATTCTTGATATAAGAAGCTGCTGAACAGTCTCGCATTATGATCTCATCAACAATTCGAGATCGAATAACTTGATAATGCAGGAAGGTAGGAGTAGTTATATAAATAAAATCATTGTTAATAATAATAATTAGAGTGGCGTATTGTTCTTATGTTAATAACTGATAAATTCATATAATAAATTATTCATTTATTCGTTCAGCGATCGCTAGAAAAGCGTATAAACGGGTGTGAAACACGCATCTTATTATTCCGTATTTAAATGTGCTGCTGTATAAATACCTATCTATTTGTAAATTGCAAGAGAAACAGACAATTTTATAGATATCTGTTACTGTCTTCTTCGGAATTGGAAACCTATCGGGGACAAGCAGTATTGCTGCTATTATTGCTCGTCTGTCTGTAATATAATCAAACGGAATATTGTTAATTCTGGCCTGAATTCCTGGCAACAAATTTAAATTTTCGGGTGGTCTTCGGAATGTCGTAGGAAATGCACCAATTTACGTGCTCCCAGTTAGTAGTCTCCGTTATGCTCTCCGGGCACTTTTATGTTTTATTTGTTTACTCTTCCTGCGTATTTATTTTAATTTGTAGTTTTTTGCCTTTTTGCATTATGTAAGTCAGTAATGGTTTCGTACAATTTTAATTAACAAACTATTTAAATTACATTTATATACCTAATGAAGATGAAATATTGCTGTAAAAATAGACTTAAAAATCCTGAGCTTCTAACTTGACAATATAATTATTATTGAGATGGTTTTCATGTCCTTCAAGCTTGTCTGGAGCTTTTATTTTAAAATATTTACTCGCAGTAACTATAGTAACTGAGAGGAATTAACGAAAAACAAATAAATACAAGAAAACGATTACAGCGACTCTTAAACTCTTAAAAATAATTAATAGAAACCTCAAAAATTGCTAAAGAAGGGTGGTCTGTCTGTCTGTCTGCGGTAAAAAAATTGATTTTAATTTTTAAATCAACGTCCTGAAGATCTAAATAGAGACTTGACAGAAACATAAAAACACATTGCTAAAAAATTTGGTTTAATTATTTTTTGGTGTCGTTTCTCTTTCGCCTTCTTTTCAAATGGCGGGAAAAAATTGACGTAAGAGAAATGTAACAGCTGTCAAATGTTTCGCAATAGACAAATTTAATGAACGAGCTGATGCCAGTATGAGACTGTACATTGTTCAGACACCAGTAAATAAATAAAAATATAACTGTTACTGTAATAATTATTATTGTGCGTTTACAGCGTAATTAATAAAATTAAAAGAAAAACTGCAATGGCTTCTCATACTACCAATAATTTATTTACGGTGTCATTGACATTTTAATCATTTCGTATGATCAAATACTCACACCTGACTCAAACGACAAACCATACACCTAAGCCATAAGAATTATAATTAGCGTTGAATGTTTGATTTATGTCCACTAAACAAATTTCAACACGTTTATATTTGTCCACCAATTAAACACAACATTAATCACTTCTCTGCTGTGGCGCGATATATGGTCGAAAACTTTTATCACTTTTCTTCTATTCTTCTTCTCCTCCTCACGAGCTAGACGAAGCGTTTATCGAGAGAAATGTTTTGGTCAAATTTTCATCCCATCGACATGATAGGTCTTCATAAGGAGACGTGTGTTAAATTAATCTAAATAAACATAAGCCAAATTAATTGAATGCTAATTTATGGTAAGTAATATTATTAATTAGTCATTGAAATGATTTTATGAAAACAATTTTTTTTTATTATTATTTCTATAAACAGCACGACAATAGTGATCCTTATTGAGAGGATAAAGACATAAGAAGAAAGGGCAAAAATTCGGCCATCTGAATTTTTTAGTTGTCCTGCCTTTTCGGAATTTTTCTCCCAATTAATTTCATAAACGAACAAATATAAATTTTTGCTTCGTCTCGATGTGCAATCAATAGAAAATTTTGCAAAACAGATTATTCCTCTTACCTTTCGTAATTCAGTAATAATGCCAAAATAATTTTTTTCCTAAAACTTCATGTTCCTTTCCTTATTTCCATGTAAATTGCATTGTCTTAAACTATTATCGAAAATGTACAGAGTCTTTGCAATTTTATATTGCACACCAGTGTCGAATTGGCCCAATTTCGTGCTTTCTAAAAAATTGAAAAATGAAAAGTGCAAAGCTGTAAAATTTTTTTGTGGTCCTGGCCTCATTCAACATTCAAGCAGGATGATGAAAGAATAATCAAGAGGAGAGGGAGTTTCTAGTAAATTTTGCAACTAAATCTCGCACTCATGAATACGTTCTTTTGCAGTCTTCAATAAAATTCTTAAAAAGGAATAGAGGTGTGTTAATTTCTACTTCAGAAAAAACGTTACTGAAAAAACACATGTCACGTGTCGTTTTAAAAGCCGCGTTCCCATTGACATTTTAAAGCTAAATTGTATTTCATTTACATTTTCTTTCGCAGTATAACATCCCATCTTGTAGACAGTTCCTTAGTTCTTTAGCTCAAGATGCTTTATCTTAATAGACCGGCCAATAAATATGCGTCGTGTTGTTACTTATTCTTGGTAGTTTGCAAGGTTGCATGTGGGCGATGGTCTATTGCGGCGCCTGTATTTGGTTATGTAACAACCACTTACCTATATGGTTCTTTTAAGGTAGACCACATTCATGTAATAAATGCGTTGATAATTACTACTATGTTATAATAATTATGAGTACATTAATCGCATATGATTATACTTGACGTAATTTAGGTCTTTAACTTCAAATGACGCATGCAGAACACTTTTATTGGAATAAAATTATAGATGCTAGATTCAGGATAGCAATTTTTGTTTCATCTATAGAATGACATCTAGAAGTTAAGATAGTTTCACTGTTATATTTGTTGGAATTATCCGGCTCGAAGGACGAAATGTTTTAATGCAGAAATGTAGAGGAAGGTCCTTACATTTTCTAACGTAATAATAATACAATGCCTAAGTACCTAGTAGCATGAAACTTAAATTATTTGTAGACATAAGAATGCAAATATGTTACTACCATTTGGCATTATTTTATCGTCAAGATCTATATAAATTTGCAATGCAGAATTGTAACCCACATTGGCGCGTCGACGCATACTTGCATAAGCACCGGTACTTAGCCTCTGTACACAGAATGACATTTGTCATATCAAAATGGCATGCAGTTTGTATGCAAGCCTTAAATTATTCTGCTAATAAGCTTCATGACAGCAATACAAAACAAACGACCTGGGAAAAATTGCACTCCATTATCTGACAAATCATTTCTGAGGCTCTTAGAACTTGGGGATATTTCATTCTTGACATTAAAAATAGAACTCGTTAACTCTCTATACACTTTACCATTTTGTGAATTTATTCAGATCATAGGTACTACACCCAGTAATATCGCGAGCCTTCAAAGATTCTTTTCCTGTATCTTTTTTGAAGAACCTTTCACCAAAATTCGAAATAATCAATAATGATCTGATTTCAGTAAAATTTACGAAAAAAAAATAGAAAAACATAAGTACATAAAATATGGAAATGATTGATATACGACTATGTTAGTAATAAAAGTGACCAACAATCTGAATGGGATAGGTTTAGATATCTATCATAAATCCTAAGTAAGCAGCCATAATAATAATGCCCATTGCAGTTCAATGGTACACTACATTATCGGGAACTGTTCACTTAAGCTGTTTAAAGATTTATGGTAGGTAACTACCCTCTTCACTTTTATTACTACCATATATCAATCATTCTACCTGTAATTTCCATATTTTATGTATTTTATTTCATTACAAGCTTGTAATTAGTTTTGTGATATTTCTTTTCAGTGATTTTAATTTTATTAATCCATTTCTACCGATGCATTGAAGAAAAATAGAATTTTCAATTTTTTATCTTTAAGAAAATTAAGTTCTAGTTCGAGGGTGGACATAAATGATGAACCGCCCTATATTTACCAGTTAGGCCAAAAAAAAAAAAAAAAATTAAAAAGAGCCCGGAGAAAAAATTAAGGGTTTGATTTGAATCTGAGTCGATTACAAGATTTCAACTAAAAGAGAGGTCTAAAAAGACACTCTTCTCTCACTCTTCTTATAATTATTGGATGTTCGATCAGGCTATAGTACATTAATTTCTTATCAGCATTCAGAATTTTCTGAAAATTTCAAAATTCGACCTGGAAGTAAGGCAGGGAGGGGGACCCAACAACATCCATCACACTCCGCTAAGAGCACTCTGTAACAGTTGGCCGGTTGTATCGTTTATCTCGACGAACTTCTCACAAAAAATATTGAATCCTTGATTTAAATGCAGAAAAAAAATCACATTTAATCTTGCAGAATCTTGCTGGCTACGGTATGGGTGTATTATGACTGATAAGTCGATCATCCTGAAAAAAGATCTTACTGAAAACTATAAGTTTCGGGGAAACCGGTGACAAAAATTTCACCCACCATGCAGGATGTCTTCGATCAGGGATACTTCCACTACTATATATCACTCGATAAGGACAAAATGAGCACCTTTTCTACGATCTTGTAATCAGGTTCCTACAGAAACATTCCATTCATGCATCGAGTTTGATGACGAACTGGAATTGATGTATCGGGATCATTTTTCATCATGTTTCTAGCGATTTAAACTTTGTCTTCCGAGGTCTTTAGTCTTTTGCCCATTAACTCACTTCACGAGATTTCTTCTGCTAGTCGAAGATTTTTGCAACATAATACCGTTCAACGTTTTCTCTAATTCGCGAATTCTTGGTTGCCACCACATAACAATTATTCCAGACAGATCTAAAGAGAACAACATCAAAATTCCAGCAAGTGCGAAAATAACTTTCAACTATAACCAGTTTTTTGCTCTTATGTGAACGTCTTTTATTCATTTGAACAATATAAATAAATAACAAAGATTCGGCAAATTAAAATTAATCTTCTTGATTATTATTAATATTCTTTCCTTTGAAAAAAAAGGAATTGAACGACCTTCAGAATATCAATAAAGCTAAATGTCAGAAGCGTCATATTGTTTACAATGCATCAATTATTTCATTGAGCTGGGACTATAGAGATGGAAGAACCGAATTAGGGAGAAACGACAGATCTAAAATAACCTGTTACTTTGAGATATCCATGCGCGAGAAACACTGTTTATGACATTTTGACGCATATCTAGTGAATGATTTAGAGTTGAGTTAGTTACGGATGAACTACCGATGATTTGAGACTAATAACTCTCGAAATCGACTTGCATAATAGAATGGTCAAAATCTCGTATTTTCGACGAATCGAAATCAAGTTATGACATACGTTCCGCGGTCCACGGCACACTGATTAAGTGCTAATTAATGAACACCCGATATTTGATACACCTGGACCTGATACATAGAATTAATTATAATAAGACACTTATTGAACTCTACATATAGATGTGTAATTCCTGAACGTTGTTAGTGACGTTCATTAGTCCTCCGCGCATGGACAGTGATGGACACCTTGTAGTACGATTTAGTGTTGTTCAACTGAGTTTCAAACCCTTCATCCTTCCAAGCTTATCACATATGGCGATCCTGACCAATAATTCTAATAAATCAGTTTATCATCACAGTTCAGTGAATTTTAATAGAAAACCTGCTTCGTGTAATAAAATTTTTAGAATAAATAAAAAAAAAAAATATAGAATATAAAAAAAGTAGATGAAAGAAATTATTGTTGCTTAGAAAGTAGGAGTAATATTAACTTATCTAATATAAAATTTGATTAAAGTGAGTACTTAATCATGCAGAAAATAGGTTTAATAAACCGTTTGAATTTCTTATTTAGGAGACACAAATAAATAATGCAGGTATCATTATCCTTAACAACGCGTCGTGTCGAACAAATATAAAAGGCTTATAATATGTAGTCCAATAAATTCAAGACCTAGTAAACGTATTTTTTCAATCGATTCGACACGATTTTCTCGCTTTCCTGGCAGTCATCTCCTAAGCAAGTGATAGGAGAAAGGTCTAGCTCCATGAAGCGTTCCAGTTTTAATAATAATTGATAATCAAGGAGCGCTAAATGTGATTAAAATTCTTTTAGAATTGTTGCCCAAAAACCGCATGGACAGGACTGAAAAAATTCTTCATAGTCGGGCGAACGCGGCGATCCAAACTTTGAAAAATATGTCCGGTGTCAGTACTATCTTTTCAGACATATTTTTAAATGTGAATTTAATGTAAATGAAGTTCTCGGGTAACCAAACACACTCGGAATATTCTCCGAATGGCATTAAATTAATCGAGCGTATTTTTTAAAGCTCTACGGGGTATTAGAGGCGTAGTCGAGGCACTATGGACGAACGCGGCCATTCTCATGAAAGTCGGCCGCTGTTATTTTTTATTTTTTTATTCCTCCTCACCGTCTTCAATATATCATCCTAGCTATCCATAAACAACCAGCTCCGTGTTAATTCAAATTTGTTCTGATCATACCATTTAATTGCTTTAATAGATTAAATTAGAGGATCGATTAGAGTTATTCGTTTCGTTCGGCTTATCGTCATTTGTAACTTGACAAACTTTGGATTATTATTTATCTGTCACTAGAACTAGAAGTGAAGGTCAAATATATTATTGTAATTTATGCATAAAAGCTGCTACCTGAAACGTCTTCCTCGATTTAGGTCAGGTTTTCGGCCCTCTCCAATAAAACCCCTCAAAGATACCATATAGAGCGTTTAGAAATAATAATAATAATAACAAAAAACTGTTCAGTATTCAGTAACAAGAACAACAAGACTAATAATTATTATTTATCATAAAAATGACAAAATTTCAATAATAATTAATTATTATATTACAATAATAAGTAATAATTAATTACTATATCAAGGATGATTTGTTTCAAACGTAATGACATTCTTCGGCGGCTGTCATTGCCGTATATTTTATACGATTCCGATAATAAATACCCAGAAAGGAGCTATGGGAGGGAAACCAGGTTCCATGTAACAGAAATATGATGATGTCTCAATAAAAAAGAAGAAAAACAACCGTTCTCCTCTCGACGAACGAAGTTACAGATACCGATCGGAACACCGATATTCTGCCAGATCGTAAACATCCAAGAGTGTGAGTAATGAGACGAAGAACTTACACTTGTATTATTATTATTACTATTATTATTATTCTTGGATCTCAATCAGTGGAAACTCCTCTTAGCGTAAAGACATTTCAGGTATTATGGCCTTATATGGCGATGCAACAGGAGACAAATAAAATAAAACTGTTTCCTGATACCATCTGTCTTTGTGTATCTTAACTACGAGTAGGTAGGTATAATACACTACTTCTGTTCTCTACGTTTGTAGAGGGTGTTACGAAATGAGATAAAATTTTCAATTATAATTAGGAAATTATAATTATAGGAACCCGGTTAGTAAGACCAGTTGGTTAAGAAAGGTGAATCTAGCTCGAATATGTCCGGTGTCCTGATTTTGTTATTGGTCCTTCGAATAAAATTAAATCAGTAGGACAAATACTCTCAACATCTGGCTATGGTGGAATTAATTTTATTTAGATAATTTTAGTAATCAGGCTCGAAGGATCAAAATTTTGCTTTTTTTTAATCCGATTTTAAAAATCACATATTTAAATTTGTTTTTTTATAGTCTTTCGACTCGTCTTCGGTGATTGAGGTTCGCAAACATTAAGTTTTTGAACGCAATTCGCATAGAAGAACCAAAATTTCATAAAGTGTAAGTCTACTTTTTCAGGGAAGATTCATAACTTCAATAGGTATATGAGGTGTAATGTAATTTTTGGCGTGTTGTAGCATGTTGAGCATAAATCCGAAATCCGGCTCGACGAAGCAAAATAATTTTTAGTCCGCTTTTTGAAAAAACAATCAAATTTGAATGTGAGTATGAGGTGAAATGATAATTTTTGAGAACGCAGGAGTTTAAACTTCTGTACCATTTTCAACAATTATACTAAAATGCCATTTTTAGGGAGCACCATTAGTCCAATGGGACAAAATTCGACCCTATAAAATGAAAAACTTATTTTTATGTTTTATTTTACATTTAAAAAATCATTCCATTGTGTGTGCGAGGGAAGATTTTAACTTTCTTAACAAAGAGTTCTTTTATGTGTAACGAAAAACATTTTGGAAAAAAAATTGAAATAAGGACAAAAAAAAAGAAAATATTTCAGGCAGGTTTTTTGGTTTCAGTCCAAGTCTCATTAGGTAAGGTAACTTCATAATTTCGAGACTGAGATTTTCTGGACTTTATAATAGGAATATTCAAAAAATTAAACATCATAAGCCTAATTTTCATACGTAACTAAAAACCTAAAAATGAAAGGTGAATCGTGAAAAGGATTACCAGGGTGAATTTTTTATGACTTTTGGAAAGGTTTATATTGAGTGATTGCTTTAACGAAACAAACCAGTCAAATCACAAATCCGGTTAGAAAGACCAAATATTTTTAAGTCTGCACTCAAAGACTAAAAATTTGAGTCGGAATTTTTTTATTTTTTATTCTTTGGGGTTTTCTTGATTTCTTAAATTAAGTACCTAAGCAAGAATTTTTTAAGAGGACAAATCTAAAAATCAGAGGTGAAATCGTGAAAAGGATTACCAGGGTTAATTTTTCATGGCCTGTTGAAAGGTTTATATTGAGTGGTGCTGTTATTGCTTTAACGGAGCAAATTATAAATCCGGTTAGAAGGACCAAATATTTTTAAGTCTGCATTTCGGGTTTAAATCAAAAGCTAAAAATTTGAGACGAAATAAACATTTTTTATTTTGACAGGGCTTAAGCTTTCTTGAATTTTCAGGTTGAGTAGGCATGAGTACTCCTTTCTAAATTCGAAATCAGCTCTAAGAAGCAAAAGTTTTAAAATCTGCTTTTGTGGGGGGTAATACTTGAAAATCCCAACATTAAAGATGAAGACTTGAATTTTGTGTTTAATGTTATAGTTTTTTTTTTTACATTTGAGCAGTACGGGTGCAGTGGCAGCACGAGAAAATACCGAGATCCGACTCGAAGAACCAAAAGCTTTCAACATTTTTTTTTTCGTAATTCAAAGCTTTTGACTTTTTTTTCGAAATTGACAGGGCATTTATTTTTGTTTTCTTAAATAGTTCATATTCAGTATTCAGTAGGCATGAGTATTCTGTATACAGGACAATTTCGAAATCCAAACCAGACCCAATTTAAATGAAATACTACAGTAATCTTATATTTATCTGAATCTAACTCTGTATTTTAATTTTAAAACATGAAGAAGTATATATTATTATCTAAACCATCTGTGTCCATGTATTGAGCAAAATTATAAAGACGTTACGTCCTGTACCTACCTGTCGCGAGTACGGCTTGGCAAGTTTCAAGAGTCCATGCCCGTACTTGTGCGAGTGTGTTGAATTTGTAAGTTGCACTTTTATAGAGTACAGGATGCATGTGGATGTGAATCATGTCGCCTAGGTAAATTTATGGCCGTGTAATAAACATTGCAAGTGTTTCTAAACCGACTACATTAATGCAAATTAAATAAGGGAAGTATGTATCTGGGTATTGACTTTTTGTTCCATTCGAGGAAAATTCCAACACGAAATGTTACTTACTATTCTTTTCCACTTTTTGCTTAGGCATCCAAGAGATTTATTTTGTCTTATTGAACGATTCAGGCAAAACTGCCAATAATAATAATTGTCAAAACGTTTCTCTCTCCTAATTGTATAAAATATTTTATCTAATGTTTTCTATTCTAATGTTACTGGTAGCTAATGTTTTTTCTTTATTTTCAGGTATGTAAACTGGATTTTTTCATCGCTGCTAGTACACAACAAAAGTGTGAGTATGTCAAATAAATAAAATAAAAACTGTAAATAAATATTAATATTATCCTGGGCAATTTGATAAAACTTTCAAATGTTAAACAAACACACATTAACAGCCTCGATTTTTTATATTATATTTATCTCCCACCTATTCATAACATTCAGCTGTATTGCAAAATAAGACTAAGACGCAGCAAACACAAAAAGAAATAAGCCTAGCGTATTTAAGTACTGCACAGTCTGATCTGGAATTAGCTCTTTGGTTATTTGTCTGCGACATGTAAAGGATTACCCGTTGCACTGACTAGATCTTGTCACACTCAATCCAGAACCGTGTTTAGTCCTCACTAACTGATATGATCTGCAGACTGCAGTCAAGACCACGCACTGTCACTCAATCTGTCACCTGGAGTCTGGACGGAGACCTCTTGGCCGTTTCTGTATTACGAAACTCACCGCATGAACTGTCATTCTTGTACGTCTTAAAACCAAATAACGAATCAATCTGTATTAGGGTGGTCCCTACTTTTTATTTGATTTTGATATTTCAATAAGCGCTTTAGTGTTTATTGGATATGATGAAAAATAAATAAATTGATTATGAACAGGTCATCATAATTGGTGAAGATGTAGACCTGCTGCTGGTTTTCACAGGTTTGAGCTCTCAGATCGAAAACGTGTTTTTTCAAAAAAGGAGTAGAGTTGAATCTGGTTATAGTACGTATTCAAGCTCGTCTTATTGCAAACAAGAAGCGACAAAAAATCCATGCACCAAGTATTGACTTGTACTATTTGAACAATGAGCATGCATTCAGTGGATGTGGTACCACTTCTGCCCCTTTCTTAACTGTGCAGTGTATTCCGGAAAATTGCAAGGAAATTCCTGTAATAATTGAAGCCTTGCCAAAATAGGAGATAATTTTTATTTTGTTGCTCTATAGTCTATATTATGTACGATGGTGATGTACACACAGTGCTAGTCTGAATTGATTCCGCTACCCGCTTTAAAAAAAAAAATTGTAAAACAGAAAATATGTCAGAAAAGCTTTATCTTTTACTATACTAGCAATGGTCCCAACAACATATCCAAAAATGATAAATATATGACCTTTTGCAAGGAAGGACCTGTTTTCAGGTATATAATTAGGACTGAGCTATAAAAGATATTTTCAGGATATTTCAACGACGATTTTAGATTACAATTCGGAAATAAATTCTCCCCAACTTTGTCTATGTATCCGTAACTCTCAAAATAAGTTATCCATATACAACTATGATAGATAATTGTCACCCTAATATTTCAAATACCTTATTTTGGACCTTATTTTATGCATGAGTTTTATGCCGATATCTAAGAAGATGATTTATTTTAAACCTTTGTAAATGATCGTTCATTCTTCATCATATTTCTCGAAACAATGGACTATTCATAACGTACGCTTCCAGAGCATAAAAATTCAATTTAAAAATAATTAGTTGATTAGTTTTAGTGCAACTAACAATAGTTAAATAGTTAAGAATATGGGTAAGGTATCCATTAATTAATTATTATTACCGTTTCTATATTATACATAAAAAGATGAAACATCTTTTCGTGAACATTTCAACATTTTTTGTAGAATAATTAAGCTCGAAATATTAAAATAAAAACTTCTATAATCTAAAAGGACATAAAACCATCCAATAAAATTTTCATCTTGTAGAAAATATTTATTTTCCAATTAATGAGATTAGACGTTTTGTAGATAGGTAAATAGAAACACGATTCAAAGATTGATACCTGAGATAGGAGCGTACATAAAAGCGGTGTAACCGCGTACGACATACACTTCAATGATAAAGTAAGGACGTCTGTCTTGTTTTTGATTTCTCTATACACAACAAGTGCTATAAAAAATCCAATAAAAGTCTAGGGTTATATATTGTTATGATTTGTGTTGTCCTTTCTATTTATAAGCGTAGAGGTAAAACCGCGTAGGATTTTTTTTTAAATAACAATTTGAATACTACAAAGTTGTCTCCTCTATAACTCGCTCCCGACGGGGGGCTGACTGTTTTAACCGAAATTTATATGACAAATAAAATGGATCCGTTTATATTAAAATTTCATTCCTATATACATACATACATACATACAGGCAATTTGAATTTAATTGTTATTATTATTTATGTATAGCGTGCAGAAAAATAAATGATGCCTTTCATTTCGATAATAACTTTAATTAAATAACAGAAAATAATAAAAATCTTTTTTTTCATCTTCCAAACTGGAATTGTTAGTTTGTGTGGTTTCCCTTTAACTCATCAATTAGTATGATCAATTAACTATAACGTGTAATTTTATGAGTGATGTATAATAACGTCTTATACCTATCTGACAGAAATAGAAGATCTTCATCCCTCGATTTTTAAAAATATTTCTATCCCCATTATCCAATATTTCTCAAAAAGTGAGGTCTATGATGTCCCTCAATCCTTTAAAGATTAATCCTCTTTTCAGGATCTCTAATCTTACCATCTCCTCTTGGCATTGAAATGAACAGAAAAACTGAAATGCGCTCTCTCCTGCGCTGGCAGCAGTAAAAGTGATCCACCTCGTTAGAAAGAGCACGATGCTCGAATGGGGGAGTCTATATTTGTCTAACTCATATTAGCAATAAATAACTTGGTCGTTTTTTATGTACTTACTCAGATCCGGCATAAAGCAACAATTATTATTAGATTGAAACGGCATGCCACTTTCTGACAGTCGATCCAGTTTCTGCTGTTAATTTCAATGCCTCTTGGGCATATTATAATTATAAGATGTTATACCCTCATGGCAGATTTCCTATCACCCTGTCAACACGGTTTTATGATACTGTTACCAATCTATTCACCTTCTCCCAATTAGCCTCTGAAACCTTGAACTATGTCAGTCTCAATTTGACTTGGTTTATGCGAACGTTTCTAAAGCCTTTGATAAGGTTGATCATACCTCTTTTGGAACCAACCTCAATACTATCTCCAGGAATATCGAATAATATTGCGTCCAGCGTTCCCTTACTCATATGGGGTCAACAGTTACAGTTGTCTTACTGAGGTCTAGAGCTTTCTCCTTTGCCTCGCTTGATGGCTTTTCCTGAAGTGGAATTGTTGTGAGTTTCTTATCCGTGGTGGCTGTTTCAAGCTTTCTCCGACATGATGCCGGGAGTGTCTTGAATTCCGCACAGTGGGTTTCACTTGGGCGTCTCTGCCACTTTTCGTTGTTTAGCGGGATTTCTTTCTTTTTGGATTAATCTCGATGCCTTGTTCTTCAACGTTTGTGTTTTTTCAATTCGTTTCCTGTATGGCTTGTCTCACTTTTGGGCTTTCGTGGCTTTCCATGGTTTTAACGAGCTTGAGGGTGTATGGTGTATGCCTCGCGATGATGTCTCTCAGCTATTCGAGCCCCGTTTCGTATTGATTTGTTTCTTTGTCGCGAATCAGGGCGCGTTGACTGCCATCCTGGCGGCTTTGTTGATTGCACTCTGCTCGCCTGACCTGTAAGACTTTGGGGATGCTTGCCAAGTCGTTGTATCTTGAATTGGTTTTCCGGTTTCATCTTGGTTTTTCACCAATTAATGGGTAGAGCAACTCGATTGCCTTTTTGGCTTGTTTTCCGAAGATGAACCATTCATCCAGAATCACTCCAGGTATTTGGCTTCACTTTTCCACTTGATTTTCATTCCGTTGATTGTCACTTCTATGGAATTCGGTCTCCTTCCTCGAATGTTGTCTCTGAAATAGTTTCCGGTTGTTTTGGTTTCGTTCACTTTGATTCGCCATTTTTCGAACCATCGTGTTAGGTCGGAGGGCTTTTCTTATGAGTTGCGATCTTTCTCTGGAGAAGTAGATCGCCGCGTCGTCTGCGAATTGGGCTATTTCGCATCGTTGAAGATGTTGAAGAGGGTTGGGCCGATCACCGAGCCTTGGGAGACTCGGCTTCTATTCTCCTTGTCGTGGATTTGGTGCCTTCAATTTTGGTGTAGTAGTTTCTTTCAGGGAGTCTCTAATCAGGGATGACACGTTTTCGTTGATGACGAATAATTGCTTCATTTTGTGGACTAGAACTTGATGCCAAACCTTGTCGAAAGCTTTTTTGATGTTAAGGAATATGGCGCCTGTCGAGATGGATCTCTTGAGGTGGTCGCTTATGTGTTGGGTGATTCTCACTATTTGGTAGACGCGGAGTGTTGATGATTTTTGCCGTTTTCCAATGGGGATAGGTCTTTTCTCGAATGATAGGAGTGGTGATTTTCACGATTTATCGGATTCCTTCTTCGTTTAGTAACCTCCCCGTCTGTTTTTTTGATCGGTGGGTCATCGAGATTGGTGTTTCTTTCAATTGTGGTTTCTACCATTTGAGTGAGATACAGGGTTTCATTGGTGCCTTGTTTGCTTTGAGCTGCAGTTCAAATTGGTCTGCGAATACTTCGGTTTTTTCTCCCTTGAGATGGATGGTTTTGTTCAGGCTCTGTTTCCTCCTCCTTTGATTGCTTTGACCATCTGCCAGTTCAGTGTTGGTGTTGAGTAGCTCAATTTTTTCCCATATTTAGCTGTAGCGGTCGCTAATCATTCTCATGATGTCGTTTATGATTCCCTAACTCTCGACTAAAATTCAACAAGTGTACCGAGCGGAACCGAATATTAAACTTCTTCTTATAAGCTAAACTAAAAATGGAAATGCTAAACGTGGAAGGTGGAGCCTCCAGTTTCCCAGGCATAAGTAATTTAATTAGATATCAATCATTAACATTTTTATAAAAGGAAGCAGCAATTACATATGCATGTATCAAAATAAGGTATATTATATTTTATTGCATTCCTCGAAGCTAGATCTGGCCGTTCTGTTCTTTCGCTACCTGAAACGTCTAGTAATAAACAAGAAATTTTATTAGGTTCGGAAGAGGTTTTCCTAAATTCTCGAATAGCCGGCCAGCTTGCACTGTGCGATGACCCCACCGACATAACCAAACAGAATTCCTAGAAACGCGAGGCTTTCGTAATTAACTCCTACCTGCTTACAAATTGGACTGCTTACCCGAGTTGGAACTGGGAATATATCAGATGTCTCGTACACCACTGAGTTTTGATGTTCTTTATTTGTCAGTCGGGCTATTATTAATTTACCCGTGTAAATAATCCTGTAAACAACGTACTTATGGAGCATCTGTTAGTTCTTGATGAGTTTTGTAACTCGTTACTTTTTACACAATGACATTTGTCCGCATCGGTCGCGTTGCGGTACTGTTAATTCGAGAACTCTAAACGACTCCACTTTCGTTTAATTAAGTATTTGATACTAGCGCGTTGATATTTTCTACTGATTAGGACGCTGGAATTCGCTTAAATAGCCTACGTATTCATAAAAGTGAGAATGGTCTTAACGCGGATGTCTATAAATTATTTGGTCATGTCTGCTAACGCTGTAGTATGCCGCATCGTCACATATTTCATTTTCTAAATGTTTTTTCCGACCAAATGTTAAGGTTGGTGTGGCTTTTTTACATCATGATATGGATCCTTGATCTCACTTAAATTATTCTTCAAGAAACTTACCTGATATTTAGTTAGCCACGCAAAAGCTGCACTTGTTCCATCTGTTAGGTATTTGAATTAGGTGGGTAGTTCTGTAGCGTTTACTGATTTTGATCAAGTTTGATTTTATGTTATGTTATCGTTCTGCTTGCCTGTTGTTTTTATTTTGAAATTCTTAGAATCTGGGAAGCTTTTTAAACCAGAAAACCAAAGATCATAAGAAATAAAAGGAGGTATGATGCAATATTCATTGCAACATCCTGAATCGAGAAAGTGCCAAGTGGTGTTCCTCATGGTTCAATATTACGACCAATTTTAATTAACCTTCTGCTCTGGATTCTTTATTTTCCACTCTCATCCATGGGAAACTTTATTTTCCAACATACTATTATTATAGTAAAAAAAACTTGTGCAAGCAAATACGTATCTGCTTGCTTGAGAACTTATTTTGGCCCTATTATTATGCAAAGTGTTTCAGGCAGGAATTATTCTCCTATACCTAGAGGTACCATGATGTTGCTGATGTTATTTTAGAAGTCCATATAGACACCAAATAATTGTCTTTTGTGAAAGTAATGGAAATGTCAGAATGAAAAGGTTCCCCAGGGCGCAATAGTAGAACCTATACCGTTATTTGCTAATGTTGCGTTATAGATTTTCCGCCAAGAAAAGTACTCTTGGCTTTTTTTTTATCATCGATCTTAGAACAGACGAAGTTGCTTGCATCTGGTAATGGTGTTGGTGTTATGGTGTTCTGCAAGACTCAATCCTCGGGTTTTCATTATTATGAATTTTAAATCAGCTCTTGAATGAAATTTTTCGTTCTCTTTTTTCATCGTACATTACAATAACTCGACGTTCAGCCTCTCAGTGCTTGCGGTAAATCTCGCGTTAAATCGAACTGACCGTTCCAGGGTTTATGTAAATATTTGAAACGCATCGTGATTACAACAGCAGAGAAGAACGAATTTGTAGTTGAATAATGCATTTGATAAGTGGATGAAGTTTAGCCCAAGGCTCACGTATCTATGGAAGTTATTGCCGGTGCATAGTTATTATTATAGCTATCACACACGACTGAGAATAATTGATTGTTTGTTCGGACATGCACAAATAGTTCCTTGTGGGTTCACTTTTCAATAAACAGGAATATTACACTGAAACAATGCACAAGGCGAATCGGTATTAAGTAATATTATTCGCAAGGACGACGTGCCCGCAATTATGAACGTTCTTGTTATACCGAGTGATGTTAGTAGTGGAAGTATGGTATCCATACCATACCAATCCCACACGTTAATTTTCTTCCGCAATTAAGTTTTTTTATTTCATCTTGACGGTGATGGGTATAATTTTTGTTTTTAGTATCTTGCGAACATGAATGGGATGAATAATTAATTTTCCCTGTTTTGAGGAAATGAGCAGTCCGGTAAATATCAAAACGGAATATGTATATTGGGTATCTTCCAGATTAGTAAAAATGTTAAAGAGTGATCAAGAATAAAATCTCGAGGTTTCTTTTGGTATGATCATTTAAGGATAAGGATTATTATAAGCATTACCGACGAATCCTGAATAATATGTGAGCTTTTCAAAGAAATATTACCATCTCTTACTAATATATGGCCCCTACTAATGATATTAATGTTACGGAGAATGGTTGCAAATATTTTGGAAATAATTCGCTCCAGCCGCAAAGGATTATTAATTGAAGGCAGTTTTATTGTGTTTTTATGTTAATATAGCTGTCATTTGTTTATTTTATGATGTAGTTTATTGTTAGACACAAGTTTTATTACAACATTAAGATAGAATATTGGGATTAGGAGGCTATAAACTATATTTTACACACTTGATATAAAAATAGTGGAAGGTAATTTGTAAAAGTCGTATTTTATTCCACAGTGATCTCTATTTTTGTTACGATTATTATCTGAGGAGGAATATGATATATGTGTTTTTCAAAATCCAATTTATTTTAAACCTGATTAACTCTTCAAGACATTACTGCCCATTTGGAGTAGAAAAGAGTCGACTTTTTTCAAAACTCTCCCGAATTCAGCACCGGAAAAGATCAATGATCATCTATCTTCGTTTATTTTATTTATTCTGAGGTGTAAGTTAACCGCAATTATTGTTGAACCGGTAGAGTGGCTAAAATTTTCAATTATGCAGGAGTGACGAGAAATGTCTAGAATCGATTTGGTTCATCTTTGCGCATGTTCTTGATCAAAAGGACTCTCGGTGATAATGCAGTTGAAAATTACGACGCAATTCTTGTATATGTCACAATTTCTTGTTGATTCCATTGTGATAGTTCTCACTGATTGTGACTGAGATACCTAAAAATCCACCCGTTCGGAGGTGAATGATCACCCTCTGATCCCTCCACGGCAACCTCGGTTCATCAAAAATGTGGATGCTCTTCAGCCTGTATTTGGGCTAATCGACTGTAGCAAAATTTTCAGCAATGATGAAGTTATCAGAATTTGTTGACAAAGTATTGCTTGGAAAATTTTTAAACAAATCAAAAAAATAAAATATATAAGGCTCGATTATGGCACCTCAATGCTTATAGGAATATACCTACTCGTGTGCTTAAAGATCGCCGTTATTTTAATTAGCACAGTTACAAACCGCATCCAGACGGTTTTACGACTTGTTTTAATATTTTTATTAAAAACTCGTAATTATTTCGCATTAAATCTATCTTCAAACTTGGACCGGATGAATCTGATTGACGCAAATCCCAGAACAGACATCGAAGCGATCACCGGTGAATTCTTTCGCGATTAAGCTGGCAATAAAAGGAGAAACAAGTGCACCATCGGCCATCTCGGATGCATGCAATTCTAATTTATGCAAAAATCGATGCATTATCGATGCTGAAGCCGGATTGGAGATGGAAGGAGTGCTCGGTACTCCGGGGCAACCACTAAACGGCCTTATCTCTGACAAGCCATCTTTTTACACGCCGCAATTACTCTACAACACTGCCTCCGGACCAAGATAAGGACACCTATATAGTCTGACCGAAAACTCACTCCGACATTGCCATGTTTCGACAAAAATTCAATAAGAACTCGTCCCTTCCGCACGAGAACGCTTTGATGATGATATAATCTGATTAATGCGCAAGAAAACTTGGCGCATCTCTCTCACCCGGCTACATTGTATCAGTATTGACCATTTTCGAACAAATTCGAACGATTTTTATTAAATGATCAACCAAAACCACCTTATCCTGCATCTGTAAGAGAGAAAAAGGGATTGTGAGTCAAATAGACAATGCAAGAGATAAAATAACAAAAACATATCTGAATATACCATCATAATTACAAAATATGTACATACATATAATCCTTCTACATAATCTACCAAGTACCGGTAAATCATGCAACACGTTTATGTAATAATATATTCTATTGGCTGCATAGGTTTTAATTATTGAAGAAAAAATTCAGATCAATGGGTTAAGTAGAAAACCATTGATAATGCGCCCATTGTTTGATGCCCGATAATGATCAAACTTATGCAATTGCAGTAAGATCGTGAACAAAGGGTGGTACGAGTATATCTGCATGAGCTATCAGGCATAATCGTAATGGATTAGCAGTTAAAAAATAACTAATGTGACCTGCATACGTCGATCAAATTGTATATCCTGAAGCCTCTTTCAATGTGTTGCATTAATACTCTTGTCCATTATGTCTCTGCGTATTTGGTTTTGCGTCCAGTAATTAATCGAGTGAGTTACGAAAGTCTTCGAAACTGCTAGTCGATTGAAGTGAAGCGGTACAGAAATAAGTGCGCCGAATCATAGATGCGCAAAAGCAGAAAAATCAAAAAGAAACTAAAAATTTGAACATTTCTTCACAATTTCTGACGGACTTAATTGTCACATCGTTGTCGGAAACGTGTTCCTAGAATGGCGAGTATGACTTGCGCTGAGAGAGTTTATTCAAACCACGTATAATACTTATTTTTTCATCCTTAAGAAAGAATTCATGGTTAGGTTTTGACTATTTAAGATTAGGCATTCTTACTTCCTATTTCATTTAAGGATCGGTTCTTCAGTTCAGGAGCTGTTGAACAATAATTTATTATTTTTGAAAATTTCTTGCAGTCAACAGTTTTCGTGTAATAGGGTTTTGATCCACTAAGTTGTATTTTTTTTTCATTATTGTTCTTATTAAGTACTCATCTTTTTTGTGTAAATTTTTTATTTCTCTTTTTTCTTGTTCTTTTGTCGTTTTTATGAGTTTTTTCTTCATTTTTTTTATGATAATATGACAATTTTTGTCCACAAAAACTCTACCAATTAGTCATGCTGGCTAAATACATCAGTAGAAGCCAAAAACGGAGGCTTTCTACATCGAGGAAGAAGAAGAAGACCTCTACAAATTTCAATTGAAATTTTGAATATAATTGTTTGTACTTTTTTCTTGTACCTAGTCTGAAAGCAATTTTTTCGAGTTAATGAAGATCTAAAATAAAATCCTGTGTTTCGTATTTTATTACCTCAATTTTTACAATCTTCAAAAGAGATTGCTTAGAACCCTTCATTCATTGTTCAATTCTATAACAAAGGTACTTCAAGATTTCTCGAAAGTTCATAATTTTTGAAGACGTATAGCAAGGTGAGATAGGCACTTTCTGATTTGCTTCAATTTTTTATTAAATATTTCTAACTCTTGTGAGTTTTTTTGAAGATGAATTTTGAAGATCGGGGATGTTTGGAGGCCGTTTGATGTAACGAGTTTCTTAAGATGTATGAAGATTCTATCTTGCAGGTTACCTATTGGAGATTAACTAAAAGTTGTGCTCCTAAATTTTAGGTACTTCTTCTGAGACTTTTGTCCACAAAAACCCCTCTGTTCTGTATTTTACCTTTTTTTTTTTTTTTCAGAGTGTAATTATTTAATTAATGAACTTTTTACAAACATGAAACATCAAACATCAAACAATATAAATATTAAAAAAAAAAAAAAAATAGTAAAAAAATAGAATCACAAATAAAAAATTTCTGAAAACTCCCTCCCAATTGGAAGTGTTCCCAACATTGACGCTACATTGCTTCTTTGTAGAGCAATGCTCAATCGTTGGAACAGAAAATATGTTGCCCGGGATTCCTAAATAAAAAATTACCTTATTTTTTACAATCTTCAAAGGAGATTTCCAACAACTCTTCATTCATTTTTAATTCTGTGACAAATTTCTTATTAAGATTGATGGCGATTTAGTGACAGCTTTCTTAGTTTTTCGAATTTCTGCTTGGCTATTATGATTTATTTCTTAAGGTAGTTCTCGAGAGCTCATAATTTTTGAAGACGTACAGCAACGTGAGATACTTTCCGATTTTCTTCAACTTTTTATTAAACATTTTTGACATTTTCTTGAGAGTTCGCTCTTGTAATTATCCTAAATTTTTGAAGATCATAGTTGGAGACGTTTTGCTACAGCAAGTATCTTAAGATGTTAAAATCTTTTTTTTTTAAGATTAATAAAAATTCGGCTCCTTAATTTTAAGTACGTTCTGAGACTTCCAAACAGTTTACAATTATTTTTCCTTTCGTTTATCATATTTTGTTGTAGTGTTTTGTAAATTTCAAGAAAACTTGAAGCTGCTTTTTTTCAAGTTGATAAAAATATCTAAAAATTCTAAACGCCATAATTTTTATGATTTTTTGAATACTTACAACTAAGACTATAGGTATACTGAAGATTTATTTCAATCCTTTATTGAAGAACTATTATATCATGGTTTCTTTTGGAGCCAGGTTTGCTAATAAATAACTAGAAGGTCCTGTTATTGTCATCTGCGAATCTGTAAATAGAACTGGAGTTTACTAATTGTGTACCTAATAAAGATAAAATTAAAGAACAAAGGCTTGAACAATGGCCTGGAGATAAAGTAACAATTTTTGTATTTGCTTACTCTGTTACATACTTTGCTGAAAATACTTTAATAAAACCTTTGGATATAACAAAGTGTGCAGTATTTTTATTTTTCTCCAGCAACAGGTGGAGTATGCTTCCACCTGAGAAGCATATAAGAACATTCTCGTGGACTGTTTATAGCTTTAGTGGAGGAATAAAAATATATATTATAAAGAAGTCCTGTTCCTTAAATAATAGAATGACCAGGGGATGAAAAGGTAATTAGTTTCTAGTTATTATGAGAGTTGACAATAAAAAAGCCTCCTTCATCTGAAGAAATATGGGGCATAGCTTGCTCGCCGGAAGAACGATTCTGAATTATTTTACGCTAGAAAAATCTGACTGATACTAATTCAACAAGATACTAATTAAAAGTAAAACTATACGATTCCATGAATTACATCTTGTTATCGGGGTAATTAATTAATAAGCTCTAGATTCGTTTTGAAACGAATAGATTAGATTATAAAATAGATTAAATAGATTAAAAATGAATTCAGGCGTTTTAGGAATTTATATTTTAGACGTGTAATCTTCCAAGAATTTTCCTAACATTTCCTTTTATCACTTAACCCGTTCATGATTCACAGGTGGGCTTGAGAATATAATATAATTCCTGAAGCAGCATTCTTTCGGTTGTACTCCCTTTAGTAACGGCAGCTCTGCCAAGGCATTATTCACAACCCGGTATATCTAATTTTACATCGCTTAATTATGCAAATTATATAATGATAGAGTTTATATCGCAATAATTACTTTGACGTTCTTGCTCCGCGAAACGTTTCTGCATACGATCTCTTTAAACATTCATATTTTATGAAATTTTTTTCTGCCGTCTCATTTTGATCCAATAAATAGGATACTGGTACCGCTCCGTTCCCGAAGACAGATATCCATCTTAATAATGATAATTTCGTTGTTTATTTTTTAAACTCGATTACGCGTAGGAATACGAGCATATTTAGTAGGTAGGTATGTCGGGAGACCTCGAGCAAGAGGATTTTATCGATTTCGGATAGTTTGCTTCTATATTAAATCTACAACGTCATTTATGTAAATTAATTTAAACATTTTTTTTTCAAACTGTACGTAATTACTGGAGTCTTAAAAGCTTATTCAAATTAAAAAAAATATTAAATTGAGAACTCGTATCAACGTCATGGAAACAAAGCTCAACGCGCAAGGTTTACATGAAAACCACCCCACCACCATCTGGTCTAAAACCGCAAAGAAAACTGATTTTTCAAACGAAGTTAGAGTGAAAATAAAAATTATACGAAACTAATGAGACGCAAAGCAACATTTGACATTTTTTAATGGGCGAAAAAATAACCTTTAAACCAAAACAATTGACTCAAACTGCAACACATTGATACTGCAAAAATTTAAAAGATTTACAATCACAAAAACTTCAAAATGAAATAATTTCTTTTTTTTAATTTTACTACTACTTCGACTAATTCACTGGCACCACTGTCACTTTCTATCCATCTAGATGCTCAGTACTAAACACAGCTTTTAGCTCTTCTTTAATTAATTTCATAACCTTCTGTCTCTATAGTGACTGACTATGCTCGAACGATCTTCACTTATAATAAATGTGAAGGGGACGATAATGACGTTTAGACTGATGTCATGTGAAACTGACAGGTTCTCGAACGGCTGTCGCGGCCACGGTGAGTCTTAGTTCATTCTAGTGTTATTCTAGAACGTCAAAAAACAAAAAGTAACAGTAACGAGAAAACGTTAAACATTTTGCCTCTTTCGTTAATCGTAAATTCTTGAAAAGAAACTATATCATTTATCTAATCCTCGTTGGCGCATTTATGAAGGGAAAATTTTCAGAAGAATGGACAAAAAAAATTTCTTATAAGCAAATTATGACGAACATTGTTTTCTTGTTTTCAATTAACCTCTAATTGTTTTAATCGTGAAGGGTTTTTGAAAATATGCGAGAAATCCCTGGAATATTTTTTTTTTTAAGGATTTTTGGGGATACGGTTTCCTGGATATGGTAACCCTGGAAATGGTTTCTTTGTATTATTATCAATAATTATATTAAATAAAAATATACCTGTAAGTATACTATATTTTTTAATCTTGAAGGATTTTTGGGAATATGCGAGAAATCCCTTGAATTTTTTAATTCTTGAAGGGTTTTTGGGGATATGGGAGAAATCCCTGGGAATGGTGTCTTTGTATTATTATCAAAAATTATATTAAATTAACCTCTAAATAAATATTTTTTAATCTTGAAGGATTTTTGGGAATATGCGAGAAATCATCGGAATTTTTATTTTCATCTTGAGGTTTTTTGGGGATATGCGAGAAATCCCTGGAAAGTATTTCTTTGTATTATTATCAAACATTATATTCAGTCAATCTAGAAAAAAATTTTATCTTGAAGGGTTTTTGAGCATATTACATCCCTGGAAAATATTTTTTTATATTGTTACTTCTGTGGCCTGTTTCATAGTAAATGTTACAGCCACTTTACCTTAAAATCACAAATTATTATAAAAACGTTAATTTTATCATGAAACTAACTCATACTCAAGTACATACTCTCATTTCGGGAAGTAAAACAGAAAATTCTCGGAGATCGACAATCCTGGAACATATTACTTTCCGGAGATTTTGGAAAAAAGTTTCCGGACAGAGCTAGGTAAGTACCACTTCTCGTGTTTCAAAACAGTTTGTTGGTTTTTCTCCCACTCTCCTGATCCAAGCCTCGCTTTGATGTTATACCTATATAACACCATATATAGGGGTGGTAGAATGATCTTACTTTTCTTGATCGAAAGGAAATAAATTTATAGTTTCCCTGGAGTGAAAAAATCTTCAGTAGACCATAATAAATGTTAGACTGTGGTCTGGAGGATTGGTTCATTCCCTGTAATAATAAGGGTTCGATTTTGACCTCGATCTTCACAGAATGATTTCATCGCCTACCAGATTCAAGTACCACCTACCAATAATTACAATCAATATAGTTGTTTTCACCCAAAAGAGACTTTCTTGTTTGTAGTCGTTGTTTGCGGATTCTGGACACACTATTCGATGTGTCTTAACTTGTTGTATGCAGAATGAGAGGAAGAAATTTAGAAGTTGCGTAAATCAAGTATTGGTTTTGTTTGTTTCTCAAATCAATGGTAGAAACGGTAAAACGTTCAGCCGGAGGAGACGGGTCGTATAGTGAAATCATCACGATTAAAACTGTTTTAAATTGTTATTTATTTGAAAATCGGCGAACGGTTTTTTCACTGAGCTATCCATCGCTGGCTCGCCTTCCGTTTAGGAGCAACTGCGAATAAGAATAAATTAAAAGCCGATGCGATCAAAGAAAAAATAAACGAATCGGCTGCTTGCGCAATGCCTTATTGAATTGAAAACTGCCCGTTTTTCAAATGAATTGTGACACGGGCCCTGAATTATACTTGCTCATATTAAATATAGACATAAATTAATGGCTAGTAGATATTTATTCAATTTATCAGCAAGAGGTTTGATTTAGTAGGAAAACCGCGTAGTGAGAAAGCAAATATTATAAGCCTGTTGTATAATAATACGGGTTTCGGGTTCGGAGGTGCAATGAACCCATGGGCGTGGGCTGGGGATAATGCTTTTTCGCCAGTGTCGGGTATGTTTCATAAATATGACAGATTGTAAAAATGTTCACTTTATTGTCCACTTACTGCTATTCACTGGTTTTTATACAGCATGATTAGTATAAATAAAAGAAGATGATCCTGGATCCGCTGTACCTATACCGATAATGCTCCGTATATCAAGTCTCAACGCAACTACGACGAGCACCGGCACCAGCACCGGGAGTAATTAGGGTAATTGCCACAGCAAATAAGATAAAAACGATATCTATTGCAGGCTTGTATTACACCACTGAATGCTCTTTGAATAATAATTAATGATGTATTCTTGCTTTGATTGACATCAATCTGCTGGAAATATTTCAGCGACACCCTTTCAGTTGCGGTTCTTCAGTTTTGCTCATTTTTTTTTCACACCTCGTTCATCTAGCAGCGGTAATAAAATAAAAATTATTTGATGCTTATTAAGACTGACCTTAGAGACGTCCAATTTGACAAAATAATATTTTATTCAGTTATTGTTGGAAGTAGTAGTATAGTTCAGGCCATAATATTGAATAATATCGGGGACAAAAAATACCCATGAGGAACGTCAGATTTATCTTGTTTTGTTATCAATTAAAAACTCGCTCTGGTTATATACTCTCAGCATATGAGAAAAGAAGTACTATGCGATTAATAATCCACCAAATATGGCTTCTGTGGCTCTTCAGTCGATCAGCTGATGTAAAAAAAACTTTTAAATATTAACATGATTATGCTGACATCATGTACCTACCTAGTAACTACCACAGTTATTATTTTACCATTTCTCTCTAATATATATATGTATATGGGCAAAAATTTTGATCAAATGAAAATACTCCAACTTTCAATTTTGGTTCATGGCGATTTTTCCGACTTCCCCTGTCACTTGGACCGTGGCAACCTTTGCTCTTGACAATCTCGAGAGCCTGCTCGCCTGACCGAACCGATTTCGCGAGCTCCCAGAGCTCAAACAATGGCAAATAAATTATTGATTTTATTTCGCGGAGCATAACGTATAAAAATAATAATGAATGAGTCCAATTTAAGATCTCAGCATGGTATCCCCGACCATCTCGAGTCCGAGCTGCGAGGTATACCGGATGAATTCTACGGTCGTCGTTTTCCATTTAACCGGGCACGCACGGGAATTTATTTACCCCGGTTAATAAGCTGCAATATTTAACGGTGGTAAGTAATTTCTCTCTTAAAACAACACGTAATGGCAGATCCTGCCATGCTATCTGCCGGTAGACTAAGAGAAATTGGATTAAACAATTATTGATGATGATGTTTGCTTAAACGGACGATTTTGTAATTTATTGCGCTTGTTGGAGGTCAGAGAGAAGACTTGATTTAAATTATTTCACGACTAAAATGCAACAGTTTTATAACTCGTTTTATAATAATCGTATGCAAGGTGTTCTAATTGCTTACAAGTCTACCTGGTGTTATTTTGGGTTAATTTTAGCATAACTTTATTTTAATCATCCCCAAAACTTGCAAATTTATGGGAACAAGATAATAACACTCTAAATCAGGTATGAGTTTTGTCCCTTTAATCACCAGAGGTATAATCTGGATAAAAAACCACTACCACTAAAGATGCTACCCACTAAAGCGTGCACCATCTCCTTGTTCAAATAAGACAACTGCACCTGTTGCCGCATCCAAAATTGGAGCGTTAGAAAGTCACTTTGTTGACTGGTACTATTTGTATCATGGCGGGGTCGCGATGTGGTGAACTTGGAAGGATGCTAAAATCGTCATGTGATAATCTTCGACTGCTGGCAGGATAAAATACGATAAATTTGGATACTTAACCAGGATCGTCATTTGATAACTATGAAGGATGAACGGTTCCATACGCGGAAGAACGATTTAGACAGAAATCCGGCAGCTCTGATTTAGAAAATATAATTTTTCATATCTTTTGTCTTCTTAATCTCATCACAGTTTCCTCCTCCAACAAGCTCTTTACGTGTTTTTTGAAAATTACTCTGACCTACTCGCAAGCAAAGCGCATATGGAGCTTCATCGTTCAGGAAACGCATCCTCCCTTACGAAGAAGCGAAAAAGAATTACGTCATGGATCACGGATAATGCGTAAATTACCCTAATTTGTCACCGGTGGTAGTGATGCATACCGAGTGTTCGCTTAGCCCTGGAACATAATTAGGATGAGGCTACTGGAAAGCGCGCCATCGCGATTCATTTATCAAGGACCTGACGTCGGCGTAGAGGCCTCTCTATTATACAGAATGTACGGAGCAGGATACGTTTGTCGGCGAATTAAAACTCCGTCAGCAGTTGCCTCCGGGTGGTTGGAATTGTAATTATTGTATCTTCGATTAGCTATGGAATTGGAGGGCTGAAATTGAAAATGTGGGATTGGTACTGTGTTGGGTTCTGCCATGATAAGTGCATCATGCCAACTCCCCTCTTCGTCGTCAATAAATCAATTTCTATTATACAAAAACAGTATCAAAAGATATGGAGATTTCTTTTTTGGTTGAGATACCTCGGTCAGGTAACTTGTAGGCAAGTCTTTCAAAGCATCTTAAAATCGATTCGAACAATGGCCACTCAATTCCCCCAGCTATTAATAGAAGGAATTCCTTTATGCATACAGTTTGAGCGATCTAAACTCGATGTACTGCAAAATATCAGATTGTTTCAAATATTTCATCCTCGACGGTTGAATCTAGCTCGAGATAGGAAATGCGCCGTTATTTTCATAGGTACGATGTAAAATCTGTCAATCTAACGTCAAAAACTGTTAGTCGAAGAATCCACCTATCAGATTTTGAAATGTAGACCTTGAATTTTTACATTCAGCTGAGCCTGTCTTGTATGTTATCCTTCAAACAAGCAACAGATTTGCATATTCTCAGTGTGGTTTCTTGTGGCAAAAAATTAGAAATTTGAGAACTCTGCGATTTGATCGTTAGAAATTATTTTAATTGGACGATCGCTGTTCATAAAATAGATCATCGCGGAATTTTTTAACTCTTCAATGCAGAAACGATGAGTAGAAGAATTTTAACAATGGAGGCCGACTTGAAATATTATAACCATAAAGAATCTCTATGGTGGATAAGTTCCCTAAACAAATAATACCCATTAAATTATATTATAGACCGTTAGAATACAAAATTATAGACAAATTTAATTCTTTGTGCTTTACGATCTTCAAACAAGGCTATAGTTAATAGATTATCGATAAAATTAATACCTGTTATCCTGCAGAAGAGGCTGACCATAAAGGAAGTTTAAAGGCTTGCGTCTAGATAGCTTCGGGATACATACAGCACATGGCGAATTGTCTGTTGCTATAAAGCCTGGAACTATTTTACAATTACCTGTTAGTTATGGAGAAGTAGAGGAATAACTTCAGTTTCCCACGTGCTGGAATCAATTATTCGTTTTCAGGATAAAATCGGTGCGCTGCAGTCATCTACCTCATTCCTGCGGTTGAAGAATTGCGATCTACACCCACCGAATACGTCTACTTTTGGTTGAATATAATAGGCGAGCTATGAAGTGAGAGAGGAATCCAGACAACCAACACAAATAAGGATCGAGTGTAATCTTTCGCGATAAAAATGAAGAAATATCCGGTCTGCATTCAGAATCTTGGAAACTTGAACTAAATGCGATAACAACCCCCGAAGAAATTTCTTTCTTGCGATAAATGAAAAAATGAATTGTTATTTTTGGGCGACAATTTATAAGTTTGGTAATTAAAGTTTATTTGGTTAGTTTTTCCTATTGTTTGATTCAAATCTGGTCAAAAAGTCTAAACTATTAGAAAAATTGAGTCACACACATGAATGGATTCAAACCAATTTCTACATTATTCAATCATCATCAGAATTGAATTCAAAAATGGCAAAAATTGATATCAAACTTCACCAAAGAGTATTTTTTATACAGGGTGACCATGATGAGCATATCCATTTAGGAATGTTCCCTGCTTCTCTCACTCTCTCAGGGTTCTGTGGTGCCCAAATTACCTACTTTCATATAATAGCTCTTGAGCACTTTTTGTTATTTTGAGCCGCTCTAGAATTTGTTTTATCGGTCAGTATAGCAGAAACTAGTCTAGTTTGTTCAAAACCAGAAAAATAAAGTTCGTGGAGCTTCTCAAAATTCAATAGTCAGGTATAGAAAAAATTCAAGAAAACCAATCAAAGTTTTCCAATCAAAGCAAAATATCATGTGGAGTTTCTCAGTGTTTATTTTCATCATCAACATTTCTCCTTGCAAGATTCCCTCTGATTTTCTTGTGTAGGTACCAGACATCAGTAGAACTATTAATCACTCTTTTAATACCTAAAAGTGTTAATTTTTATTCATAACCAACTACTAATACTAATTATCACAGAAATACCAGAAAAATGAAAGTAATAATAATAAAATGCAGAGCCAGTAGGCATAACGACCGCCAGATAAACCATAAAATTAGATTGCAATGTAATGCTTTACCTATTCTATTTTCAGTAGTTTCGCTCATATTAGTAATTTTACATTTGCCGGCAAACGTAAACGCTCCACGGATGGTTTTTATGCCAGAAATTCCCTTGCAGAATGCAATTTGTATTATAAATTAACGTTTTCTTGTTCTCTGTGGTATGTTTTCTCACATGCAGCATCTGCTGTAATATTTTACGCAAAGAACTTCTATTACTTACTACTTGTCCTGATGTGCACAAACATAACTTTTTACATGGGAACTTAAATTGATTATCAAAAACTATATCCGACCTCCTGGAAGCTGGCTGCTAGGAAATGTGGATATTGTTTATGTTAATGTTTTTCATGAATAGTTGAGTTGCTCATAGAGTATGTAAAAAATAAAAAGTTGTTCACTTTTCATGCACTCACATTGATGAAGAATCCTGATCGTAGCTCACTCTGTATAGCTTCCGCGACAATAACAAATTATAGTAAAGCGAAAACAGTTGTTATTATACTGGTAAGCATAATAATTCTGTCAATGGCAATATAGCGTATTTCATGCATTAGATATCATGTAATGCGCTCTGCAGAGTATATTAGCAATAACTCTTACACCCGCATAGCTCTCTATCTGCGCGGTATGAGCACTTTGATTTGCTAAATAAGTAAAGTAAGACAAGGCGTTTGCCATTTACAACTATTAGCTCCTCGTTGTGTTGATGTGAAAGGTAAATCTGACAGCTGAAAAAGGATATTTAGGTCCGTTGTGGAATTTATTAGAATGGCTTGATTATATAAAGAGTTTTATTGTGAATTATATGACGAATAATTTTTTTATTCCTTTCGGGACTGGTCTTGAAAGTCTCTGCTGTTTGACCAACACTAGCCGAACGTAATGAGCTTTATTATAGTTGTGATTTATCCAATATAATTTATTCTTATTGCATTCTTATACCTAATTAGAACTATGCTATATGCTATGAATCACCAGGGCTCGTAATTGTTCAAATGAGCAAAAACCGCTATCAATATGTTATACATATAGAAAACCTTATGCCATCATAACTTTGAAGAATTCAGGGGTTTTTATTTTCTTGACGAATATAAGAGACCTAAAACTGGACTCGGAGTATTCGGGTCTTACTATCCGGGCTCTCCCTTGTTCTCCTAAGGTCATTTATTTTTTCTGCTTATCTGACAATTTTTCTTTTACGAATTTATGGATGTGTCCCATTTTTCCTCGCTTTCTAGTAGGTTTTACAGCAATGACGTTCTAAGGCTTTATCTTCTATCCCAGATGTCCTTCTAGTTGAGATCTTTCATACTAGTACCTCCACTTCTTAAAGCCAAAAAAGGGGTGTATGACCTGTCTGATGAAAAAGACCTGTCTGGAAAGCTTTGGTAACCTGAGCTAGTTTAGCTTTGGACCTGCACACGATCAGATTTATTGAAAAAAGGATTTCCCTTAAGATCCCTAAGCCCAGGTAAGGAAAATGGTTAAAAGATCATCGCACGGCCACGGACTTCTCCTGACTTTTTTCTGTTAAAAAGGGAATCTATCATGATCACCCTGGAATTGATTCGCCCTACTAGTTCCGAATTTGCATCGCCTAAAAACTCTTCCTTCTTCCACTATCGTCTTGGAAGGAACTTAAAGCCATTATTCGAAGACACCCTGAACCTACGTTCTTCGTTTAGCGGATTAACCTCTCCCCTCCTGCTCCCCCATGTTGAACAGTATTCTCATGAATGCATACAGAGTCGTTTATCGTTTGACGCGTCAAATTAATGGGTTTTTACGTCCCAGATTCTTCATGTTCCCATCAGAATAACTACGTCTGATTTGGATGAGACCATTTTCCCCTCCATAAGCTTACCCTCAAATACTGTTTTTGTTCTGAAAACAATCGACAGGTAATCGGCGTGACACCTTATTGGGCCTGACATGAAACCCTTTTTGCTGTATTCTGTTTATTTTTGTAATATAACCGACAATGTTAACAGAATACAGGAAAAGTATGATTATCCTCAAGACTGCACTCCTTCGTTACTGGCTCACATTGAACGAATCGCTGGATGTAGTTTTCGAATGGAAGCTCCAAAATTTATCACGATTTTGATTATTTCATTAGTCTGCCTACGTTTCAATTTTACATTTATGGCTAAACGCTGAGAGGTGGCCTCCAAGGCAACTTGTACCAGTTTGCCATCTCGAGCTTAACGGAATGTAGATTAAGCAAAGCTCGCGATCTTCAATTTTATCATTATCATCTATTTCTATGGCTTATAAAGATTCGGGTAGTGAAAAAAGCGACCGAAGTACAATCCACCTCCACTTGTTTCTTCGTAGAGTTGCACATCCGCAGAGCTACCACACCTCCAGGTCGCGCGGCGTATGGTGAAGATGCCTTTCGAAATATTAAGATTCCATTGTTTTTATCGAGACTAGGTGGAAGCAACAAGATAGAACCCCCAGTCCTGAAACTTTCTGATACGGTGTACTGTAACAAACCACGACAAAAATTTGGGTTTACAGTTTAACATGGTAATTACCGCCCCCTCCCACCAGAAAGGAGTAAATTAATATTTAACATATTGCAACAAATAGTAACCTACAATAATTCATCCCTTCTCTGCAAGCCCCAATTTAATGACTTTAATCATGGTCACCTGGCAACACTGTACAACCATGACTTTACCCCAAACTTTGATGAATTTGAAGAGAGTTTAACATAGTAATTACCGTCCCCTCCCTCCAACAAGCAGTAAATTAATATTTAACACAATGCAGCAAGGAGTAACCTACATTAATTCATCCCTTCTCTGTAAGACCCCAATTATATGACTCTGATCCTGGTCACCTGGCAACAGTGAACAACCATTACTTAACCCCCTAAAATGTGAAGAAATTGAAGAGAGTTTAACATAGTAATTACTGCCCCTCCCACCAGAAAGGAGTAAATTAATATTTAACACACTGCAACAAGGAGTAACCTACAATCGCTTCTCTGCAAGCCCCAATTTAATGACTTTAATCATGGTCACTTGGCAACACTGTACAACCGCGACTTTAAGCACTAAAATTTGAAAAATTTGAAGAGACTCAAACATGCAAGTGAGTAAAGGAATCATAAGTTTAAAGCACATAAAGTGCATTTACTAGCCTGTTAGGTGGGGTCGGAAAATTCCTCCGTCGCCCATAACAGTTGTCATGCTGGCAGTGCCCGAAACTCCAATCTTCAACATCCAACAGCAGAGCCAGCCAGAGTACCAGAACAAGCACAGACACGTGTTTCGCCCCACTGGGGCTCTTCAGTGTGCTGCATCTGGAGTATCCGGAGGATGCTGTCGGATGGATGGAAGTTTGGCTGTCTTAAATAAGCCAGTAACACGGATCTCCTCTTCCTCTCGGAATCATAAATTTTGCCAAAATTATCCCCACAGGCGTTCTGAATATTTTTATAATATTAAAAAGATCAAATCATGCATCCTTTCCAGTAGAAACATGCCACTTTGTGATTTTTGAATGTAAATTCTACGCTACCTCAAACTGGCACAATTATCAAAGTCATTATCCAACAGTTAATAACTTTGTAGTTGTCTGTTGCTCTTCACACTTCCATTTTGCCTGATATCACATCTCAAACTGACAATTGGCCGTTTGTGACCTGTCAAAATTGAGCTCGGCGTATGATTTCTGATTTCTGATTGAAATGCATTCTGGCATTGCGGTATCCTTGTTTCGGGGGTAAAAAAATATCTCCCAAAATTTAAACCGAGTCAAGGGTCTTTATCGGCACACTTCTAGAAACCCTTTCCTCCTAAGTTGTTTGAGTAATTGCGCCGTTGGAAAAGTTGAAAGGCTTTCCTTCTGTAATCATCATACGCGAGAGGAGAAACACTCGGAGAAACATGCGTGCAAATAATTCGGAAATATAAAAATTTTCAATCACAAACAAGGAGGGGAATTATAGAGTATCTACCGAATAGCAAATATGCGCATATTTATCTACGATGTTCATCCACTTATTGCTTGTAATTATTACTTAACTTATCTAATCGTATAATTATTAATTAACAACGTTTTAAGTTATGGTAATCTAAAATATTCATATTCATGAAAAGTAAATACTGGAAAACATCGTCAGATAACCCATGCATATATTCAA
Organism: Malachius bipustulatus; assembly: GCA_910589415.1. Taxonomy (NCBI): domain Eukaryota; kingdom Metazoa; phylum Arthropoda; class Insecta; order Coleoptera; family Melyridae; genus Malachius; species Malachius bipustulatus. The sequence goes on along the minus strand of OU342634.1, from coordinate 31,707,118 downwards.
GATTTTATTTGCAATTTATTCGCTCTGCGATTCTGGGAGTTTTTTTAGGACTTTATGCCTCGTTTTGGAGGTATGTGAAAGGTTAGATAACTCAAATGACTATAGTAGGTATTATCGAATTCTTAAATAATGAAAGGGAAACTTTGAGACGCATCTGCAAGTATTACCCAAGTACCTGCGGTGGTCTGCGCAGCCACAAGTAAGGTATTAAAATGCGATTTAAGCACACTTTCAATAAATATTAATTGTAAAGAATGGATGCTATGCGTTTTCCAATAAGGCGGTTTGCGCCTAGTTTGTAAATGAAACGACGGTTCTATTGTCACCGCTCATTAAGAAGCATCGCCACGATCAGGATCAGTATTTATATAATACCGATTGGTGAGCTTTATATGCGAGCAGTCTTATATAAACTGGAGCACTGGGAATTGACGGGAAGATTCATTCATTCGCCTTTTACGATTAGAGACACGAGTGGAGCTCGACTAGTGAACTCTGATTTGAGATTGTTGCTCATCTGCTGAGTTGCATATTTTTCTTTCAGATTAGTCTTCTTTGGGAGCTTTTAAAGCTTCTACCGAGTAAATGAAATACCTAATTCCTGATCTTTCATAAATAATAATGATAATAATAAAGCTATTAGTCTTACTTTGCATATAGAAATAAAGATAAGTTGCAAGTGACTCTTGCGGAGTACCTCAGGGTTCAATTCTTCGACCTCTTTAATGTTGCAAAGTTCTTGAATTATCGAGCAGAGATGAAATCGCTGAAATCTTAGAATTGGATTGCAATCTGAATTGAATTTTGAAGTTAAATGTATACCCCAAATAAAGGTTAAAGCGAGCTTAATAATGCATTTTCAAGAATTCTTGAATAATTTATTAATTTGTGTCAATTTGATGACATCCCAGCTTCAAAATCAATTTTCATTTCAATCCTCTCCAAGTACCTAAGTACTCAGCAGTTAACAAAATCGCCAGTCACCATTTTCGCTACCCTGAAGATTTAACCCAGAACACCGATGAGAATATGTTGGCCTATAAGAAAATGTGATCAAGTTTGGAGGGTTCCAGAGCTTCTGTGAAAATTTTGGCGCAGAAGCGCTCTTCAAACATATCCCGCAAATTTCAACGGCCCAAACTTGACCAAATGTATAGCTAATAATATAATACGTACTTAATCATTTTCAAGGGGCCAATACTCATCTAAAAATGACGATCTCTGGGGACCTTGACGATTTTTTTACCAAACACTTGCGTATTAAGATGGGTTAGTCATAACAAAGATTTCTCAAGCAAAAATTTCTTCACAACATCAATTTTCGACAAAGGTCCAAGTGGACAGTATTATTTCAAAAGGCCCCCCGACCCAAAATGTCACGAAATTGAAGAGTTTTCCCAAAAACATTCGGTAAGAAAATCCATCAAGCTCAACTGACCATCTTTGACAACGGTTTATTTTTCCATGCGAGCAGCTCATCAAAAAGGCCTTCTTCGTAGCTTAACCTTCTGAGGCATTTTTAGATAAAATTTTTGGCTATATAGAAACAAAATTTGCGTTAATAAGTTTCTCATGAGTAGGAGTTCTGTAGTCTTCGTCATCAAAGCATTCCTGGATGGCTCTCATCATGTCTAAGCCTCGTAAGTCGTAACCTGAAAGCAAAAAGTTCTAAAAAAACAATTCTTTAATAGCGTTAATAAACAGATGATACGGGCGCATTATACAGAGCATCTCAGGGGAAAAGGGAAATATTGCAGGAGGAATTCATGCTCATCAACGCAGCAAATCGTTTCAATGTTTAGTTTTATTTTAAATGCCTAAGTTATCCGAACGAACGTGTATCTAATATGCCATAATTTTCACCGCTTCAACCGACCCAGTTTTCAAACTACCTAGGTTCACTTAGAAGGAAAGTAATCCTACGAACGCGGAGGAAATATTTCACCTTCAACTACCGGTACCGGCTTGTTTCATGGCCGCTCCGGTTCGTATTCCCAAAGTAATCGGTGGTCTTGATGTTGCTGATGTGTTATTAGAAGGTCAAGAAAGAGTCGAGAGAAGAATCGGTTTAAACGAGGGTCTGATAGCCCAGGCATTGAAATGGCCGGCTGCCACTGGCTCTTAGCCAAGCTGCCGCATTTACTTTTTAAATTACTTTGATTAATTCCTTTCAGAGTGAAACAACTCTGGTACTAAGTAAACTTTAAACGTAATTGTAGTGGCGAATTACCCAGTTATTCATTTTGGTCTCTGAAGCTCGTAATCATACAATAAAGGCGTTTCCAAGCAACGGACATAAATCAACATTGCATTTTAAAACGTGCTGTTCTTGTTGCCTTGCTTGTGGTCACTTTAATTGTATTTGTTCCGCTTCAAATGTGGTGGAAAACTTGTAGGCGTTGCCAACATCATCGCTGCGCTTGTAACCGCTATTTCGATTTCGTTCCGATCTGACCCACATCGTTCGGTTATTTCGACGGGTTTACTGAACATCAAAATATGCGAAAAAAAATGTCAAGAGTGTCACATACCGGTCACAGGTATTTAATGTCGTTGCTTTTTAGACGCTGTCCTAATTTTTTGGCCAAAAAATTGAACCACATTCAGCCGCGATCATTATAATAATTTCTATAAAATTAGAAAGTTTCTTCGTCTTCTTCTTTAAAAAAGTTAGTATTGGTTGTCACATATACTAACCTAGAATGTTCTCTCGTCTCTCATTATCGAAAATAAGTTTTTAATAATGATAACAGAAGGAAAATTGGATGTATAAATAAAGTAAAGGTTGTAAAATAAATGACCGTTGCCCCAAAAAAAAAAGAAAAATTTAAATACGTCATCACTGGTAATAATAATTATTACTATTCATAGAATTCACATACCTGCATACTTGACAGTCGAGCAAACATGAAGTTATGTTGTCACTCCCTTGTCATTGTGTAATAAAATCAAAAACAAACAGTGTTAGAGTTAACAAATATAAAGTAGAATACTAAAGATAACAAGAGGCCACGAAGACACAGTTTTGTTGACAATAGGCCGTGGTTGTTCTGTTTGGAGTGTCGTTAACACCAATTTACCAGATTCCATTCGTTCACCCTCACACGGAGCACACTGGTACTGATAAGTCGACCTTTCTAATTCACCACTTCTTGTGAGGGATCAAAACAATTTTATTTACGATGAAGTAAAAGAATTTTATTTTTTGAGAAGAATTAATTATTAATTTAAGTTGAGTTTTGAGAATAATTAATCAAGTTGAGGGACTTTTGGGTTTTTTTAAACAAATTAAAGAACCAAAATTTAATGATGTTCTCGAGGTGCGTCGATCTACATCCCCCACTCCGGGAATATAGGAATTGAAGCGTACGAGAATTATGTGCTAATTGTGTGCCAAACTCAATAATTTTGTGGTCGTTCATTTATTTTTTTTAAGACGTCGAGCTACACCCCCTACCATCCAAATTTCACCGGAATGAGTTTCTAGGATAATGAGTTTGTCATCCTCTAAGAATTATGTACTCATTATCTACACTAATTATGTGCTCGAAAACTATCCAAAATGTTCTACCCTAACTTTAAAACTGACTGAAAAAGATATGAGAGTAAGGTCTTAGCGTCGAATCGCCACCTCCCACCCCCCACCCATCACCCAGATTTCATTGCAACACGTTTATTAACCCACTAAGAATTATGTGCTGATTATGTGCCAGGCGCAATAATAATTATGTTCTCTTTTTTTATATATTAAAAAAAAATATTAATGGAAGGGTGTAGCTCAAAGCTAAGCTCCTTTGGCTTCAGCGCCATTCGCTGATTCGCCATTGGCCAAATCCGTACCATGATAAACTCCATAGTATCATCTTCTTAATTCTGGTCAGAAAATCCCTAGTTTTTCCAATTAATGTTCAAACGTTTCTGCAGAACAAGTACCCTCCTTCAAAAGGTTTCTTCATTTCAGTAAAAAAAAACTATTCGTCAAGTACTTATTGAAATTGTAATTTTTGCAGTCCACTAATTCTTATTAAGAAACCCATTTTTATCAAATAAACTCCCAATTTTATAAAAAAAAAATAAACAGCCGCCTGTTGCAGGAAAACACCCCCATTTAAGGAGTTGTCTACCTTTAGCTTCAATAAGAAAATGCGACATTCCCTGAAATGCGACAAAAAATCCATTTTCCTGAAACATGTGAGCCAGCAGCTCATCCTCTCGTAAAAATCGACTTCTTCATCGGAAGTGAAAACACTTCGTGGGGGATCCCGCACAAACCGACCATAAACCAAGGTCGCACGGGAGTCTCGTCTCGACGACGGTCCGCGAATTGATTCCGCGACCCGCGACCCTAATTAGTCGGGCGTTTTGTAACGAGACGAGGTCTTTGTTTCGACCACGTGTCCGGGCCGGAGTCGCAGCTGTCGAGAGAAAGTGGTCGACGTCTTGTGCAAGTGTGGGTGTCCGCATGCCGAGTATGTGAGTGCATTATATCGGAGCTGTGCATCAGGATCGGGGTGTAGACCTGGATATTGAAACTCGAGATCCGAAAGATATCGAATTAATGGCCGCGAGATTAGTGGGTCGACGATGCTGGACTGGAAATCCGGCCGTTGTTTCAATGAGGAGGGTGTTGCTGGGTAACACCTGAGACGGGGGATTTCGCTTTGAGTTCTTCTACCTCAAATAACACCTGCGTTTTTCTTCCTGTCAATGTGTATATAGGTAGTAGGCACCTCCACCTCACCTCAAATAATTTTAATTTATTCCTTGTTATTCTCCTATTATATCTGCATTACCCTAAAATTTGCTTACATTACACACAACTGAATCTTTGTATAAAAATGTGTACATAAGTGTTATGAAGAATATAAAAAATAAAATAAAAAGAACATAAAAAATTATTTTCTGAAAAGAGAAGAATTGGATTATTTGGTTGTCATAGAGCTGTCTTCCGACAAATCTAAGCAACTTAGTTTTGACGGTTTTTAATGGACCATAAAGAAACCTTTTGAGACAAAAGGAGGAACCGTCACTGGTCGAGCAGAAGGAGGTAACCTGAGACTGAGAACAAACGTTTTTTATATAATTGTGCCTCCATAGAGTTGATGTAAATAAAGTGTGACATCCAACGCGTACCTCTAAGCGATAATTCTTCTTCTTTTTGACTTTTCTTCTATTTTTCACGATTTTAATAGGTGGTTTTTTGTTTCAGGTATGTGGTAACCGACACTGCGTAATCTTGATTTATGGAACACACAAGGTAATTTAATGGATGTAATTCAAGAATTGATTGTCATTCTATGCTAAGTTAACTAAACTTATAGGCGTGATCTATTGCCGCCTATCCTGGATTTTTATAAAACTCGCGTCTTAATATTAAGCTGTTGCCTTAGGTACTTGCGCAGATTTTATTACTTATAATACAATCCATGCCCCCCACGCCCGGATTATTGCGCATAATTCAAGAGTCGAGTAAGAAAATCAAACCGAAATTGCTTCGACCGCAGGTTTTCTCTGCATAACTCGATAATGTGATTTTATTTTATGAAGAATAAGAACAGGGCCGTATTTTAATGTTTAATGCGCGCGGATGCCCCGGGGCGATTAAAAAAGTAGGAGACCTCATAATTATTTTAATAAAAGCGAGCTAAACCTGCATGTAGTCCTATAAAAATTTATTACCGATAGACGCTTTATTTATGATCGGTTTGGATTATACCAGGTGTCCAAAAAATTAGGTTTTACGCTAGCTAAACAGTATAAAAAATTATTTTTGCAAATTTTAGTTAAATGTGTTAATTCAACTTCGACATTTTCGGAGGAGTACTTTGAAAAAAAAAATATTGAGTTGCGGTGTCTGGCCTAAATATGTAAAAATTTTGCAAAAAAAACTTCAGTATCGCTGTAGGAAAATTTTTTATTGAAAATATTCCTGATCTGTGACTACTGAAGAATATACCGTAGACATAACTTCATCCCCTCTCCCTCCTGATTCCGGTCCTGATCTTGCAACAAGAAGAGAAGATATTTCAAGCAAGAGTGAATAACTTTGATCTCTGGTCGACGCCTAACAATAAATCGATGTATATTACACGATATTATAATGTTATAAGTGATAACTTTACATCTTATTAAAGTGTAAACACGCAATCTGTATAACTGGGTGCTGCAGGTTGCTCGAACTTTCATTTGTTTATTGCTAATCACGATATCCAGACGGCACTGTTGGAGATTGCGAGCTGTCTCGGAATTTTTCTCTTCTTTATTTGGTTTAAACGGGGACGTTAAAAATAAAATAAAAATTATTGAACGAGATCGCATTATTGCGTTAATACTTTGTAGGGGGAGTACTGAATAACTTGATCGATAAATAACTGAATTATGACAGATTATATTTAATTTACAATCAATTCGATAATTAATTTCGGATTCTCTGATGAGATGCCTGTAAATTTAGGGCCAAATCACCTGAACAGAGCAAAAAATTTAATTGATCATGATTTTCAATCTCGGAAATAGGCGACATTCCAGAGGGCTAAGAAATGGCGGAAGCGTTTAAATCAAAATAAAAAGGACCCTGTACAATTTTATATTAGTGTTAGAGACGCGCGCATTGAACGAAGATATCTTCACTTTATTTTCGTCAACTCGTTTATTTTCTACAATCTAAATGCCGTACTTAAGTTATAAGCACACGTTACAGAAAGCACTTAGTAGACATAAAATCGATAATCGGTAATCAGTATCAAATTATCGGCTTCTTCACCGCGGATGGACGTATCGTATATACATGCAGAATGTAAGACCATAAATTAAAATTCTTGGAGGCTATGGCACAATTTTTACAATAAGGCAACACTACGCGATTGTATGTCAAAGACACTTAATCATCGTTAGCAAAAGATAACACAACAAAGTAGTGTCAGAAGTGTCAGAACTGAAAAATGTGTCTTCGGTCACAGTTGCAAGTCCAGTTCATGGTGTAAACATAAAGGTGAGGGGTAAGCTGTCATATTATTCTGACATATTGTAATTTGGTAAATATTACCCAATATCATCACAATGATTGCTGATCACTTATTTTAACAATAGAAACTATAAAATAATACATTACGTAATTTTAGTATTCATAATATACAATACAGTAGGATTGGTTTTGGTCCCCCGCACGTGACGTCATATCTGGTGACAAGATGCGCACCGTCCATATTTACACAATGATCCAGTTTGAATTTACTTCTTCAACTTCTTCGCCACTTCCACCACTACGTTCTGCTGGTCTGCTAATGAGGAGTAGCTAAGATCTCGGATGGTTACTTGATCCAGTACCTACTCTGTTTTCAATATTATGATCATGACTTGAAATCATTGGATATTTCTTGAGTGATAATTTATTAGTCTGAGCTTATATGCGCTTAGGGACTCGTCAAACTCAGACTCGAGCGCACTAAATTAAATAAACATGAAGTGTGATTATATGGAACTGAGTGAACAACACACGGTTTGCCTATCAATTACTCATTTCAAGTTATCAAGTCACTTCTCGCATCGGGAAGTTTCTGAAGTGTGAAATAGAATTGTCTTTTCTTCGAAGAATTTCTTGAAAAGCCTGACTAGCTTTCGTCTATCAATTATTCTTTCCAAGTTATCGAGTCAATTCACACCGGAGACTGGAAATTTTTTCTCACTAGACTTCCCAGATTCTAGAAGCACTGCCTGAATACAATATTTTTGCAGTAGGCATCTAGAATTCTAGAAGACAATGAAATGAGGAAAAAAAAAGAAATTACACGGTAAAAAAAAAATACCGTCCTTGAGATACCTGCCTGGAAACATGAAGATAATTAAAATTAATAATATTTTCTTATCTAGAATTGCTATTACGTTTCTAAATCATTGTTCTACTTTCAACGTCACGATCGGACGTGGAAAGCGCAATTCCCTGATTGATGATCTGCTCAATAAATTTAAGTCGATAATTGAGAAATATTGAGAAATTGACAGGAGAGACTTTATTTTAATCACGTTTACTCCTAGAAGATTATTAAAGCTCTTATGCCCGATGTTATAAAATTAACGAGAAATTTCTGCATGCATTCGTTTTTAAAAGATGGAAACCGATGACTGAGCCAATTCAGTTTGTTCCTCTTGTTCGATGATATTAGCTTCTAAGTTTTATCATACCTGATTGGGAGCAAACAAACCAATAACTCAGTTTTAGATTAATATTATAATCCCCAAAACCCGCACGCAGTAGCAAGAAGTTCAACAAAAACCGGGGATGCGCACACGCAACCCACTAGCCGCTTGCCTATTTGTTTACGTGAAATACCATACTTTCTTCATTAATATACTAATACGTGACAACTAATCTGGAGCTCTTCTGAAGCACACACTAATCAACGATCAATTTTTATGAACGATTGTCTCGTGTTCGTTTACGTTGCTTATCTTCTATAAAAAAAAACTGCGTAAATAATAAATAATAGTGAGATTGTTATATTAAAAAGAAGTGTTTTGACACCAAATTTCACTTCAGATGGTGGAAAATTCGGTTAATAAGCTAATTTTGATTTTTTGTAATTTTTGTGATGAAAATTTAAAGATGTATCATTGATAAAATACGCTTAACTTTGATAAATAACACCTCTTCCTCAATTACAATTAACTCTAAAAATGTCTAATTTTTTTTAGTTAATTTACAGCTATCTTATATTAGAGGAAGAGCTTCCATGCATAGAACTGAGACTCTTTTCATTGAAACATTTAACTTTTAGTCCATTAATTTTCCTTAAGTGACTCAGCAGCGTACTGCTGGCTAAACTCACATAAAAGGAACAACGTAACATACACAATATAATTTTTTCGCCTAAACACAATGGACGCTAACATTCTCTTCTCACGTTAAGAGAAGGAAGCACGGCAGCCTTTGATTTGAGTTGCTAATTAGCATTTCCTGCCCCAATCTTACCCGTGTAGACATTTGCAGAACACACGCCTGCGACTGCACGAACATGGATCACACATTCTTAAGACAACTTGCACCAATTTACCGTACAGTACGGTCGAGGAGATTTCCATACGCGAAATGAAATATTCAACGTCGAACTCTGGCGCACAGAAACTCATCGATTCGCCATTCTTTACCTCCGGTTACATCTGCTGTTCCTCGTTGTTATTCGAACCTCTAAATACATGCAGCGACACACCCTCGTTGTTAAATTATTTTTATTCAAAAAGAAACCAAGAACCAGTGTTGCCAGTTTTAAGGGTTAAGTAATCGTTTCACAAAAACGCCGCAGAGCTACAATATTTTAAAAGTCATTATTTTACCATTTTAGAAATAAAAAATTGTTAAAACGGTAATACAGCAGAATGAGAGGTTCCTGGACATTACTATAATGACCGCCAGGGGGAGATATACGTAAAAAAAAACTGTTGATGAGGAAGGAGAGGAAGAAGAACGTTCTGGCCCAAGCCCTTAAATAAACGTAGATGACGATAAAAAATTCCGATTACTCCGAAAGATTGAGACCTTGACCTGGGGACTACCTGAAGAGAGAAAAAAATAGCCCAATGATATGGAAAAATTATAGTAATGTGAAAAGTTTTGAACTAATTTTAATGATTTTTTATAACCTTTTTTAAAAAGCTGACAATCCCAAGCAAACACTTCAATTAAATTCTCTTGTGCCCATACTGGACGATCCTGTTTGTTACCGCACAAATCCTCCAACTACGTTTTAAAAAAAGCTCAAAATGTCTCTTATTGAAAGCAGCAATCAGATAAACCATGACTGCCCCGTTAGTAAAGACTTCCCTAATCAATGTATTCATTTTAAAGGAGTGTAATAGCATAAGTATTGAGGTGAGGTCAAATTTGCTAACACGTCATCACGTATTTTTCCAAAATAAGTGCCATCTGTTGTAAATTAATTTTGTTTATTTATGCTGCAATCAATGTAACCCATGATGACGTTCCATCTTCTCGAATTAAACCTCCGTGGCTTTTGTAATTGAAATTAGTAAGTACCTTACCTCTAAGCGAAATGCTCATTTCGACGTTGACGACTGTTGTTCTTACAAACCGTTCTTACGGCTCAGTAATTGGCAAAACCATACCCGTTCCGAGAATTTTTTTCAAAACTTCGACGTAACATTGAATTGCCTGTATGTACCTCTAAGCCTTCCTGACGTCCGTCGCTGCCCACATTACATCCAACTAGCCAATTGTAGGCGGCAAATAAAGACTGACCGATGCCGGTGTTCATTACAGAAACCACAAACGCAGTAACGAAGATTAATATTCACTTTTGCTTCTCTCATATTGTATCGATTATTGTTACGAAGACTATCATTCCTTAACTACTCTCCGGTTATTCCAATCGAGCTCGAGAAGGTTCGAGCTCGTTCACATAGTGCTTATTCGATTTAAAATGTTGGCGCTATGATGGCAAAATGCTTTTGTTGCAAGAATCAAGTTACAAGTGAAGTGAAATTATGACGTTTGAATAAATTCTGGTAATTAAAACTGAGAAAATATGGATCAAAGAAGGCTAGAGGTTTTTTAATTGAAAGTATGGGTTAGGGGTTATGTAAAATAAAACTGGAGGGGTATCAGTCGGACGTCCAAAAGTTGCCAAAGCCAGTCAAAATCCAACAAATAGAACTCTGGCGATAGGGAAAAGGCTCTTGGAGACTGATGCTGACTCAAAAACTTGAGCCATGGAGAACCATAATCACTCAATTTGTCAATGGGCTCAGATTTAACTAAATGTAGGAGTTTAAGGGGGGATCCCTTTAATCAGCTCACAGCTCAAACTTTTGCAAAACGTTTCATTCGAGGAAGGTTGGCATATTTGTGGTGTGAGTACCAGCGGTGATTTTTCAAGATGCACTGTGTCAAAATATCTGTTCTACGATGACAAGGAACGACCCCACAGAACTACAGAAGTTCTCAACACTATTTTATACTAAGTGGTATTGTTCTGATTCCGTTATAGGTTACTATCCTGATTTTAACCCAATAGAACATGCCTGGGATTTCTTTCAAGAAGCCTTTGAGGCGTGTTCCGCGGCCAGTCACCCTAAATGACTTAATATGAGGTTCCACTATCGTAATAATTATTATTATGGATGCACATGCACAAGAAAATGTTTAACTGAGTTTTTTAGGAGCATGCCTCATTGAGTTCTCATTTGTAATTCTTTTATAGCAACTAAATCCTTTAATTTCCCTGTTTTTACTTAAATTTAAACAAAATTTAAAAAACCTGAACCAGTTTAGCATAGCGTAGTATACCCATAACACTAACACTAGCACACTTGAGCCGCATTCTTGAGATTCATCGTTTCCAGGTAAAATGAAGGCGCAGGTAAAACTTACGTCAGTTCTATTATTTATGAGAGTGTCAATCCTTTTTAAGGTAGGCAGATACAATCATCCCTTCACAACAGGGTGCTTCTTGAGTTTTTTATGGACGTTGTTTCTTATTATGGTTTTTAGAGAAAAGGACCTAATAAGCAGGTGTTTGGTTTCATTTGAGCTGTAATTAAATATTTTCTTCTTTTTACACGATTATAAATTAAAATAATTAGTTGATGTAACGTGTTTTTGATGTAAAATGTTGATCACAATTTGCTACATTGTATCATTAATTAATGAATGATCTGGCTCTGGCATGATTTTTGAATGAAATAAGTACCTACATAATATTTAAGTAGGTACATACATACATAATTTATTTATTCGTTTATATATTATTGTTATTGTGAGTTATTATCAATGAAGTCTGGGTGGGTATAATAATTTTTACTATTGTTGTTGGTTGTTATGGATGTTAATTCTTTTATTGTAAATTCATGAATATATTCACTGCATTGCATTGGATTGCATTGCATTATTGCCATAGCATTGCATTGCATTAGATAATAAATCAAGTTTACGACTAACAATTCTATAAGTGTTAACCATAATAGCTTTAATAAAGTGGGTACTAGAGGTAGTAATAAAATAGGTCATATATGGAAATATGTAACTTGGAGTTTCACATAAAATTAATTTTACTGGTTTTAATCATATGGACATGGTGCTGGTGCCGGTGCTGGTGCTATATTGGGACGTCCTGTATTGAGTCTCGCCAGTATTGAATTTTAATGGCGCTTGCTTCATGTACGATCCCAAACAGGATTAATGAAATGTTTATTTTTAGTATTGAAGTGTTTTCAGGACAAAAACTACTACCTCCTGGAGTTATTTCACTTGAAAACGTGATAACAGTAAAAAATTGTTTCATCCGGTTTCAAAGGAATTTTCTCAAAAATACGCGATGGTTCAACTATGACCCTAAAATACCATGAAATAATTTACTTGGAAGTTATTTTGCAAAAACAAGCAATCAGCGTTAACAAAATAAATCATAATATAGGCATTTTTACCAGAAAATTTAAAGTAAACAAATATTTTTTTATTAAAAAGAAATAAATAAAATTTTCCCAGTGTCGTAGAAATTAGGGGCAAAAAAAGACAGCAAGGTAATCCTACCTTTGTCTCCAGTTCACTTCAAAGTCCCCACCACAATAAAATTCACAGCAGTCGTTAAGTTACGTCAGAGGCCCTTGAGGCTACTTGAAAACTTCTGACACTTGGGCTTTACCACAGCCATAAGATATTTATTTATTTTTACCACAATATTATCCAAGTTTTGGTGATTTCCTGTCACTAAGTTTTTAAGAGCTGCTTCGACTTCGTCTCTCAGAATTGACGGCCCACACTCCCAATCTTCGAACCAGAACTTCTCCTGCAGATCAAACTATTTAGGGGTAATAAGATTCTCGCAGTATTGACGCCATCTTTCTACAATTTCAGGTGTGGTCAGTATCTTTAATTGCGAGGTACTGGAATTGGAAAGTTTTTGAAAGCATCTTCACTTTTTGAAATAGATGGTTGTCCAAAGTTCATTGGAGGTCATTTGGGTGATCTTTTCCTGTGATATTTTGTCAAAATTATCTTTGACACCACTTTGAGAAATCTCGTTTTCCCCGTTGTACCATGGAATGGATTTTTCTGTAACAGAGCTTTTTTGGCTTGAAGTCGCCCAGACCGATTAAAGGCTCTCTGTTAGGCATTTTGGTTATTGTGCCCAAGAGTATATAATAAAAGTTGTCATTTTGGGGGATGTCTACGTGGGGGTTGAGTTGACTTGTCTGAGGTTTAGGTTGACCGACTTCGCTTTTTTTGGGTAATTATTCGATCGTTGATAGCTTCGTATCCCAGTACAGATTCCAAAGTTCTTGTGTATCAGAAAAGTGGTTTAATGTGCTTTTCGTTCCCAGAGTATATCAAAAAATTACCATTCTCAATTGTGTAATGGTCACTATTTCTCCAGTGAGTTTCTGCAATTTTGGTGTAGGATATAATTGTCAGTGCTTTCTCGAGGATGGCAATCTTGTCAGTTTTTTCACACCTTATACGTTCCAGGTGCATGTCCTGTGGATTGCAATATTTTAAGTAGTTTTCTTGAAATATTTGAGAAGATATCGTAATGTCCATCCAATTATAGAGAAAAAACAAGAATTCTTTTGTTAAAATTTCAGTAAAAAATAGGAAAAAGTTCCATCTGAAACCGATTTGTGTCCAATATTGGATGAACCAATAAGCATCCAGATAATTTTGTACGAGAATAAAATTTTTAAGGAACAAATTTATAAAGACAACTTTAAATTTACAGTTATTTTTCTGCGAAAATCAAAAATGACAATTAATAATTAATACACGATTTATGAAGAAATACCTGCACCTTTAGCCAATAAAAACGAGCACACCACTGAGCGTCAAGATGATTCTGTATATTCCCTGACGGACGGGTGTGGCTCTCCTAAGTGTCGAATTCTCTTCATTGAAGAAGGATGAAGAGTCGAACAACTGTCACTTCTATATCACCTTCATCATCCTGGCTTGCACATACAATGCATACATTAAGGATTCACACAGTGGAATATGGGATTGATCGATCCTTTATAAACACTCGAACCTGGCGCGCTGTCAGAGTAGGTTGAGAATAATTTTAGAACTTTTTTATTTCATTTTTCTTATTAAAGAATTCTTCGAGTTGCAGATTGCTGGTTCAAAAAGCACGCCACCAAATCAAGAGAAGAGTAATGTTTATTATTTTAAATCATTTTATCCATCAAAACAGGACTTTGTTTGAAAAATGCACTTCTTTTTTGTAATACAAAAACTGACCAGGTGTCCCTTGGGGTAGCATTCCAGGTCCTGTTATTCAAATAGCGTAAGTCTATTGACTTTATGCCCGCACGATTCTTCCCATTTTTAAAAACAAAGATCCTTCCTGCACTCGGCTCAAAACCCCTGAGAAATTTTCGCAAGCAGAGGTGAATAATAAAAAAAAAAAAGCTAAATAACTTAAGAACTTTTACGTGTCCATATTATATGCAATTATGGTATTCATCTCAATTATTTGAAACGTTCCTAAAATATTCTCATAAATCAGGTTCAGTTTGAATGAACTATGCAAAACACTAATACAGGATGCACCTACATTGAGAGAGAGAGAGAGAGAGAGAGAGAGAGAGAAAGACAAGACCTCAAATCGTTTATTTTTTTTGCACTCAAAGATATTATAATTTATTCACAGTGCTCCATGATAGACCAAAACATTATTCATAATAATCTGCTACAAAAATATGCATAGCACAGTCGTGATATAATCCGTGGGTTTTTAAAGAGAAACCGAAAGCTTTTAAAAGCTCTTAAACAGACCCCGACTTGTATATTTATTACACATGCAATATTATATTGTTTCGTATGCGAATAAATAAATCGATTGTGAGGTATTTGTGAACCATTGTTACGCAACTACTTTTTCTTTCGTGTGTACGTACAATACCACCAAGAGGACGGTATAATAATGTATAAGCCCGACGCGGCTGCTTCATAACTTTCATGCGAAGATGATATATCTCCGGAGGAGAACAAGCGACCAACAAATCTAAATTGAAGAGTACCTCTTCACTGTTGCACCGATTCAGGAAACTGTGGGAATTAAGCGATAATTCAAATATGCAGTCGTTGCGTTGTTATCTCGCGGGCGACCCACTTTTGCTGTCGAGGAATCCAGAACGCGATCAGCATATAAATGCAAGAAGGATCAAGTTGGCATTGACAAACTTCCGCAAACATCGGGTGGGCGACGAAAGTGAAATCGATCTGCGAAACAAACGAAGATGCAGCTCTGGGAAAGTTGGTGCATATGGGTAACCAAACCGCAATAGCGACTATGATCGACGCGATGGGAAAAATTCTTCTGATCGTGAAGTATCCCAAAATTCATGTCACCTATCATTTTGCTATTTCTCTTGTTCATAAAGGTCAATGTCAAGATAAAATTGAATTGTTGCCGTGTTGCCACTTTACGTCATTAAGAAATTTCTCCGCAACCTCGATGTCTTCAGCATCAATATGACGCATGGTTGTTGCTTGTTGCAACAATACTTTTTCAAAGTAATAATATATTTTCTTAAAATGGACATTTTAAGTTTTTTAGGAGAGGAAATTTTTGCCTCTCTATCGCTGTGATTTCATGGAAGTAGAAGATTCTTTCTGTTCTTCCCTTTTGATCTATAAATCCTCCTTTTGCTCATCCTCGACTTTATATTTTAAACGGAAATTAGCCTCTAAAACGAGACATTTCCTGATGTTACTATTTCCTGACAACCATAAGTACAATTATTGATTATCTCATGCATGGATGGAGTAACTCACATGTTGAGTATCTCCAAGAAGAAAACTTTGCTTCTCCGAAAATTAGACCCCCACTATTTCTGTTCGAAGGACTTGAAGTCTTTAATAAAGGAGGAACTTTCTATGAAAACACCGCTTCCAATAATTGATCTAAGAATCTCTTGCTTGTCCCCTTCCCCCATTAGAGTATTAAGGGGCTAGCTCAAGCCATTTTATGTCATCGATCTATAGGTATAGCAAAATAATAATCTTCTCTTCAACTTTTATTGAAATATTATGTTACGACACAGCATATCATGTACAGAATGATACGACAGACTGACTGCACAAAATCACGCCATCAAACTCAGTTCTCCATGAAAAAATTCTATGATAAATTATTCGTTTGAATTTTTTTTTGGTAATTTTTTTCCTCGAAGAGTGTCTAAGGTTTAAGTTGGTTCATCAGCATTCCTTTGTTCAATAAAGTAGAATAATAAGACTGAAATATGATATGTGCGAACACGGCCCGCACCTAAATGACAGCCATTCTTGATTCACACACAACACACAAGTAAATATTCCCATCATAGAATTAAAGGAATTCAAGGCAAGATGGACCTGATAGAAGGCGCAGAGATTAAAGTCTTACCGTCTTCAACGTTCTGACAGCGGATCTTTTCATTATGGAACAACGTTGTATAGTAGGTACCTATGTCTGTGAATGTACCTAAGAGGCGACCTTGAAAAAACATCACTTCTAACACACGTGAATGCTCGGGAATTGAATCGTGATTAAAATAATGAAAAATTATAAATAAATTAATATGTCTGCCGGGTTTGTGAATTTCACTGCGTATAATAAAACCTGTAAGATGTGTGTTCTTATATATATATGTATACCTAGCTAGGCGTTCCAGATTTCCTTTTTTTAATTACCTTTCTTTCTTGAAAGTGTTGCTTTTTCGCCTGTCTATATAAAATTACTTCCTTTTGACGTCCAGTAGGCACGTTGTACAGGATGTACCACTTTTTTCTGCACGCTAACACGTTATTACACATGAAATTGAATATTGTGTTTGAACCAACCAATACCTACGTGCATGAACTTGTAAACTTATCTTTTTAAAATCAAACAATTTAAGTGCTCTAATCTGAAATCATTAATATTTTAATATTAATACTTTAATAACACTTAATTATTTCACATTATACACGTGTTTCATTTTAAACACACGAATAAAGTTTCACAAATTCAAGCGTGAAAAGTTTCCGTTCTTATCACGCATTGAAATCTCCGGGTTTCATACATACACCCCCGTTGCAGTCTCCAGAGAAATGCGCACTATTGACATTGCCTCAAAAATAATTACGCATTGCTTGTAAATGTAAAATTACTATTATAATGGTTTATTAACTAATGTGAGACATCAGAGCCTACTTAAGTGCCGTGTTACGAGGTGGTTATCTCTTACGGACATGCTTGACAGCACTTCATTTTGGTAGGTAACGCGACACGAAGCTTCAACTTGATTAAATCGTTTATCTACCTCTTTTAACATGTATTTTTTTTTTAAACGTCCGTAATAGTTTTGTCAGAAAATTACAATAAGGCACCTGCTATCCGCAATTATTATCGCGTTTCATAATAAAATCAAATAAGTTTTTCAAATCCGGTCAACTTGAAAAATTGTCGATGCAAGTCCCGGATTTAGGTAGGTAGGTATACCACCGGCGGGGGCATTTTTCTTCTCGAAAAAAAATTGTAAGATACGATTAGACAAGGTCGGTCAGCTCGAATTTTTTTCCCAGTCCGATTATAGACAAGGTTTGGTCAGCTCCAGAAAAAATTTTCCATTTTTATCCGAGAAAAAAAATTCTTATGACCGGAGGCTTCTCTAAACAGTAGCCTTATATAAAAAAATCAGGATATAAAATTTGGTTAGCTAGACAGACCTTGCCTAACCAGACTTAAAAAAATGTATATCGAGCTGACCGGACTATGGCGACTGAATTCATAACAATGTGGAGTTGTGGACAAAAAAATAAGACAAAGATTTTCCCAGTGGCCATGTTGCATGTTAAATTATCTTCTTCTTCTACTTTCATGGCTTGAACACCCTTGTGCCTACAGCCAGCATGTTAACATGAACAAGTTAAACTGAAGCTTACTACAGCAACCTAAAAACCACTTATCGACTTGGATATCCTATAGCAGCCATTCATTTAAGTTTTCCTTCCTCTCTATTGGCCGAAATTCAATATGGCGGTTGTCCAATCAAAAAACGGACATTCGTTTGTCCTCACTGTATAAATTCAGCCCCTGAAGACTCGACTTTCTTTAACCGGAGTTTCAAAAACAAATTAAGAAAATTTATTGAGCTGACCGTAATAGGTAGGTATACCTTGCGTCCAACGCGACTTGTAAAAAAAATCGAGAAGAAAATTTTTCGAGTAACCTTGTCTGACAGGCATTGCAAAAAAATATCGAGAAGAAAAAAATTTCTAGGAGACCTGGGGCCTATTCCACTAAAAAACTTTGCAATTTTGCATTTTTTAATTTTTTTAAAAGCAGGATATTTAGGTACCACAGCCATTTAAGTGATTTGGTACTGCTGTGCAATAAAAAAATACACACTTCACAAATTTTTGATAGTACCTACCTAGTTTAAGACAATACGATTTACATTGAACTGTGGAACAGGAAGTTTTCTAAAAATGAAAAGTGAAAATTGCAATGTTGCAAAATATTGTGGAATAGGATTCGGATAAAAATCCTGATTACCTAATAAATGAAAATAATGTGATGTATTTGTGGTTGCCCTGTTTGTTTTTTTTTTAGAATTTAAATGTCAAATGGATAGCTAATGACAACTTAGTTAAGCACACAAAAAACAATTTATTAATTTTCGATTATAAAAAAGATATGGCAGAAATAAAAATTCTAGAATTTTTTTTCAGTTTTTTCAGCATATTTCAGAAGCGAGTGAAGCTAGTCTAAACTTTGTTCCAGATTCTTGTTAAGTTTAAAATTCTCTTTAACTTTTATAAAATAACAGAGAAAGTCATGAAACGAAGATAGATAATTATTATTGTCACACTTGAAATAGGTATCTACCTAAAAGGTAAGGAAAAAATTTCTGTAGGTATCTATCAGAGAAAATCTTTTTTTTTGTTTTTAATTATCGGTAGATTCCTTTTTAAAATTATACAGGGTGGATCTTTTCCGGCATGATTATTATTATTTCGTCTTGCAAAGTTTTCTGTTCTCATCGCTTATTGAAGTCTCCAGGTTTCGTCGCTTACGCGTCCGTTGAAATCTCCAGAAATGTGGCTTTACATACCTAAATATAGGATGAAAATGTTTTTTTCATAATATTCTACACCTACAAATATTTTTAGTCGCCTTGATGCCGTTTTTTGGTTTTACCGGAAGTCTCCATAAATTTTGTTATTTTCAATAGAATATTATAGGCAGGTTTGGATTTAGCAACCTAATATCCTGTTCGGGATACTATACTTAATATACCTAAAAAATCAATAATTTTTGAGTTACCTATTCAACTTTTTTCAAAAAATTTTACAGATGAGTAAGATTTAAAAACAGGGTGAGTCAAATTCGAGCTACATCTTTGGGAGATCGTAAACTAGAAGAGATACGGACACAGTTAAAGTTGCTATATTTAAAGCTCAATAATAAACTGAGAAAAAAAAGTTATCTCCGATAGTTTTTGAAAAAAAAAACTGAAATGTTTGAAAGTTTAAATTCTTATTTAGTTGGCTTATTTGAAAAGAAATACTGAAAGCACGTTCTCTAGGCCACTTCTTATTTGCTATCAAAATATGTACCTAATAAGATTGGACGGTTACACGTTTCGAATTAACGCTGCCATCATCAATTTTATTTTTTTAAATACGGACATGAACTATCGAGATAACTAAAATTTTCTCACGTTATTATGGAGCTTTAAATTTAGCAACTAAATCCAAATAACCGAGTCCGTATCCCTTCTAGTTTCTGAGATAGCAATGATGTCAATCGAATTTGACCTACCCTTATTTATAAACACAAAGATCTACAAAGTGGTAGGTACTAAGAAATAGTAAATAGTGACAATTCAACAAATCAATGAATATATGAATTTCTTTATACAGGGGTTTGATTACTGTTAGCCACACTAGAAACCCAGACCTATCTTATAACAACCCAAAAAGTTTAATTTATGAAATTCGCAAATTCGGAAATTTCTAAAATATACAGTAAGTAAGATTTATTTATTGCATTTATCTTACATAGAACTTTTGTTGGTGATTTTAATACTTATTGTTAAGTCGGCCGTTGAAAATTTAATCAGAATAATAATTTTAACAGAGTATACAATGATGATTTACCTTTTAGAATATATGTGAAACACTCTTCGCAATTTTATAATCACCTTGTATAATAAATATCTACCCTAAGCCAAAGTATATATAAGGTAGTATTGTAAAGGATGACTAGGCACTTATTTCCAATCGCGATGAAACTTTGATGTAGAAAATCGAATATTCATGAACACAATGATACTCGTAGCACAATAACCCGTAGCCTTATTGCTATTCCTTTGATGATTCACTATGGAAAGCGTAAAAAAAATCAAATTACCTCATCCGAGAGTAACCTTCTTCGAGTAGGATATATAAATAGAATAGATATAATTATCAATTGGTCACAGTCTGGGAGTCTATACACACCTCGATCCATCAGGCAGGATATAATCATTATCAGGGTGGTTTATATTATCATTTAATAGTGTATAAGGAATTGTTAATTCTCGCGAACGGCAGAGAAAATTAATCTGTCTCGAAGGTGTCAAAATTTTGAGTAATTCCAGCCGTTACGAGTAATTATTTCGCGTTTAAACTGGGATATATCATTCGTTATAATATCCTCAACAACTGAACTAGTTCTGGGAGCCCATTGTAATAATAATAATAACAAATGAGAATTGGAAGTTTCATTAAAAGATAATTGCACATATACCTACTATGAAAAAATGAAGATACTTGAGGCAAAAATGTACCTATTATATGTACCTACTTTTTTAAACTGAACAGTGAAAAATTTTCATCTTTAAATGGTTTAAATGGTCATCTTTGTTCGTTTTTGATTATTTCATGATTTTTTGCACAAGATACTGAATGAACAGATATAAACTAAATGATGAATTATTTGGCCACCCCCTATTACTCGTTTGATTGGTCAGTGACCGAGTTCTTGCACATTTGTCAATAAATATGACAATGACCGTTTGATATAAAAGTAGTGAATGACGATTCACGATTCATTTCAAATTAGAATAAAACATAATTAACATTTAATTAATTTCTATGAGTGTAATTTCTTCTAATAAATTCTACTGCGTTTGAACCCTCTCATCACTTTAACTATTTTATCACATAATAGTGACCCTAGCTCGCTCAGTTTATCACATATTCTTAAAAACCATCATTATTGTTGGAAAGTTATATCTAAGTACCTATGTATAATTTATAAAAAAAACGGACAAAATTTTATTTTTTATCCGATTTTTGTCAAATTCGGTTCCTGCAGGTTTCTCAATTCACTCTTTCTAGTTATGTAAACAAATCTCCTAAATTAAATAGGAACTTATATGTATAAAAAAGGAACTGAAATTCTCATACCCTCGAGCTTAAATAAAATATTTCTCCATATTAGGACTCAACTACTTATCTGATAAAAAAAAATATAATACAATTAAATACCACAGTGGAATTCACAAAGAATCACCTGATTGGTGGTTGACAATAATTAACGAGAAAAAAATACTGATAGTCTAGTGGTCTGTTTTTCTGTTTATTTAAGTTAAAGTATTTATTGAAATAAATAAATTCATGTACAAATAATAATACCAATGCAGGAATCTCAGGGACGTTTCTTGGAAGATTTTGTGCATCAAGATCAATCAATTACTGTTTAATTATTACAGGGATGTCAAAACTAGTCAGGATAATTCACTTTAATAAAGCAATAAATTGTAATAAAGGAATGTAAAAATATTTAATTGACACTTTAATCCATTGCCTACTTGCATTGAGACAGAGGAATATCTCTAATTGCTTCGGTAATGCAGTGACGATGAGGGTTCGAGATATCGCAAGGACATTTTTTAGTAAAAGGATATTCTTTCATGCGACATATTTCAATTCGTTATTATTACCATATAAATAGCTTCGAAATTATTATTTACTATAATTGTAATTGTTTATTTATTCTTATTAGTGTTATTTGAATTGCTTTCAGATCCAATTTCAGATCGAGACCTCGAACAAATGTTGTGAATTGGACGTATTAATTTAATTAACCTCCCATTATTAACGCATAAATATAATAACGTTTCTTTGGTATAATTGCTTCTATTAAATAAAGAAAGAAAGCAATATAAATTAACACTAATAAAAACGATATGTAGAAGTATTCCTATAAGCGTACCTACTAACATATTTGGTAGTGTTTTGAATTATTTCAACATTTCTTCTTAGTCACCCATATCTAATACAAAATTTTTGGTTCTCATATCGCCAGAAATCGTTGAAGCATTGGAAAATTAATTTATGGTTTTTTAAAAATACAGGGTGGTCCAACTTAAAACGTCAGGACTTTACCAAACGATAGATAACGTTAAAATAATGCCAGTTTCTCTAATACACTTATAGCCGGGAAAGCTTCCTTTTCAAGATACAGGGTGTTGAAGTTTTGGGAAAAAAATAATGTTTTGTGAATATTGTCAAAACGGCTGCTTTAAAAAAATTTAAATTTGGCACGCAGCATGAGCTTAGTATCGTTCATGATTTACGGCTTATGGTGATAAATTGCGAAAACCAGCGGCGGAGATATGGATGTGCCATCGCCCCATTTCAAAAAAAATATTGACGCCACTGACTATGGTTATACTGACAATTGTTACATTAGTTAGGTGTTGTTTATTTCTGTTATTTAATTATTTAAGTAAAAGTTATTTGATGAGAATTTCTCTGTTATTCTTAAAATGGCTACGGATATTACCTAAGAAAACCTGAATTATCTCGAAAATGGTGCCCCTTGTGAAAAAAATTAGAGAATACTTTTCTGTTCTGAAAAGCATGGGACATTGAATAGTATTACTAAATTTGCCATAGAGCCAGTGGCGTCAATTTTTTTTTTGAAAAGGGGCGATGGCACACCCATATCTCCGCCACTGGTTTTCGCAATTTATCATCATAAGCCATAAATCATGAAAGATACTTAGCTCATGTTGCGTGCCAAATTTCAATTTTTTTAAAGCAGCCGTTTTGACAATATTCACAAAACATTATTTTTTTCCCAAAACTTCAACACCCTGTATCTTGAAAAGGAAGCTTTCCCGGCTACAAGTGTATTAGAGAAACTGGCATTATTTTAACGTTATCTATCGTTTGGTAAAGTTCTGACGTTTTAAGTTGGACCACCCTGTATATACATTATTCTATGCAGGTAGGTTTTTATCACGCTTTGCTGTGGAGAGTTTAGGAGAGAAGCTTAGGAGAATTAAGTATAGAAAAGAAAAGTTATTTTTTTTTAAGTTACCAATGACTTTAATAGATAAAAATATAAATTAATACTACAACGACCATCAGGGTGATCTCAGCCTGAAAAAAAAAAAAATTCAGTTAAACTATAGGGAAGAAACCTCCAGTCACTCACAGTACACCGCGGTTTCAGCGGCTAAAGCGGATAGCCTGAAAGCGACCTGAAATCGACGACGTGCATTCAATTTTCATCCGTAACACAGATTACATTTGAATACAATTACTACGCCGTCCGAGATCGTACATAAAATTAATTGTAAATATATATAGAAAGTTAAACACTTCAATGGCAAATCGCAGATTTGAATCCGCGATAGTTCACATAAATCGAGCGCCAAACACCTTGTTTATTTGCGACAATAAAAAGAAGACTATGTGACATTGCTTATTGGGACGAGAGGACGCTTTTGTTTCTGTTTTATACTACCCCCGGATCGGTTTTATTATCTTGTTTTATGCTGATGCTTAACATATTTCCTCTACACGTTAACATACTGTTTTGTTTCGTCTTATTTTTGTCCACTAGCCTTTTGTTATTACGCTATTCATCACTTTATGCGTTAATTGTAATTGACAGGGACATGACTTTTCGTCCGGCAACTACGTGATCAATAGTTTGACTGTCTATGAATAATGTCGATTCATATCGACCGCAAATTAGAGATTCTTTTATTTATTGCTTGTCAAAAATTTATTGTGTTGAAATGTTGATAAATCTTCTAAAGAGGAGTAAGTGCCTGGTCGACAATGCATCAAAGCGGACACAATTATTTTACAAACGGTTTCAACTGCGATTTCGTCATCGATAGATCCGGAAGACTTCAACTGAGATCAAAGATAGGGACTTCTTACAATCACTACTAAATATAACGCTTTTCTGGGAGTTACACTTCCCGACAACGGCTCCTATTACTCTGAAGTTGATCACCAACAACTTTATCAGTTTTTAGTTCAGAGTTGCCTGTTTCTTGATGTAATCAAGAATGTCACCCCCATGAGCGGACATAAAATTCTGCAAACTAAATCAAATATGCCAAAGACGCAGATCCCAAAATCATCAAGGATTCAATTCAAAATGGTGCGATGCTGCGGCAGTTTAAACACGTTTAGGATACGACAGAAGTATAAGAAAACGTTCATGTCATTCTGAATGTCTGCAAGAAGATTTTTCGCGCCAATTCAATAACCCAAAGTCTCGGTTAATTTAGCTTCCCGGGACCCAACATTACTTAGCTATACAACGGTGTCCAAGAGAGAGGCGTATTCAACCAGAGTCTCCCATGGGGGAGTGACTAGAAGGAGTCACCCAACTATGTGGAGTAAAGATTCTGAAGAACAGGAAAATGGTTAATTTAATCATCTCCACATCTCCACTAGTGAAGGGAGCTCGTCTAAATATGTACAGGCCATTTGGTGTAACCAGAATAGAGTTGTTCCCCAATCCAGTCAATAATATGTCGCCAAGCAAGAAAATGGAGAATTCACACCTACTCAGCAGTATAGGTACTCAAGCAGCAATAAAATTGGAACAAGGAATTCAGAACGCTCACACACTTAAGAGGCTGTCAAGAAAAAGCTAACATTAAAGTAGAAATGGTCCGCATTTTCTGGTCAGAGGTACGTTTGGTCTCTTTTGGTTTCTTCAGACACTTCGCAGTACGGATCGGACGGGTTATCTACCTATTAACCCGACAACACGGGGTCTCTATCTACAACAACAAAATGGATAAACAATCCAAAAAATGACAGCAAGAGGGCCTCTCGCCCTTCGTCGCAGGAAAAGGACACAGTAAGAAGATTCGCTGTTCGTTCTGCAACGTGTTTACATACGTGGCCCCCGGCGTCGCTCTTCGCACTTTTACATATACCTGCGCATGTATTAATCTTCCGCAATCCGCAATTATAATTAATCGCAGTGAACCCGCAAAGACAATAATTAGTTAATACATACATCGCGCACTACAGAGCTATAAAGGAAGTAATCACCTTCGGCTTACAACCGAAATTACTTCACAAACGTATAAGTTACACGAATTCCTTTCAATTTATTCCCATTAATTATTATTAATCCCACACTATTAATTAATCAGGAATCGGTGAAGGTATCTGCACGACATCGGCACCGCATCATCAGTCTACTAATTGCTCTGACAATAGAGCCGTTTAGCGAACAGACTTCACCGAGTATCAGTAATTCACACAGAGTATCTAGGAAATATATAGACCAATCGAACCAGCAGTTAAGGAAACAATGTCATTGTGTGGATCATTGGAACAGTGGATGATTGAACCAGGTCCTTCACGCTTCTGACGCAGTTTTAAATGAAATGTCTTGAATAAATTCCACTGGACCACAGCTGATTGTAGCTGACCAAGCTAAAACTGTCATTTTAGTAGAGCGTCAAAGAAAGTATAATTACACGCAACTTGGGACTAGGTACCCTTGGACAGGGTTTCTGTGAAGCACCGAAGGATGGTTTCATTGCAATTTTAAAATATGAGATAAGATACCTTACCTACATACTACGGCATAATAATTTCATGTAGGTATTAGAAAACTTATGTAAGAAGTAAGAAGAAAAGAACAGGCAACTACCAAATATAGAGATCATGCATAAGGAGTGACCGTTCATAGCAGAATTCTAGAGAGTGGTTTTTGAGGATGCAGAACGAGAGAGCTAATCGTCGCGTAGCGATTTGGAGACACCAGAGGAGGACATATTGAAAGACAGGACAGAATGGAGCACTGACAACTAGCGGTCGGTCATCTACACACGTCCATGGGTCGTTAAAACGGCTGGCAATCCGTCTCGGGACATCAATCAACAGTACCAGAACTTAAAGCGTATTTCTGTCAACGCCAAAAAAACAAATTACTCCACATCTCAGTTCGCACTGCGCCAGACCGTCGGCCATTTTGAATTCGTTTTGTCAACAATGCCCCGCCGCATGTTTTTTGGCCCCGTTTCCATGGCTACCGGTCGGAATTTGTTTTTCTTGACTTTTTAATTTATTCGGCCGAAGCTTGCATTGTATTTATGTTAAATGTTGTCTGATGATCATTTTTGCAATCGGCGCGCCGAAAAACTAGCACTCTTGATGAGACTCTTATAGTCTTTAATGGTATTTAATAAATTAATCGGCTCCTTGTTAACGATTCTGAAGATGTAACAGCAGTGACTCGCGGTCGAGTCGACTCGTCTCTTCAAATTCTTCTTAATTGATATAGGCTCTCCACTTTTACTTCTACATGCTCTGGTATTGTGGTGACAAACAATTCGAATACGATAGATATCGTTTTTTCGCTACTTAATGAATCAGTCGACGTATTACTGGGTCTATTGCATTCTTCAGGAATGATCCTGTATAGAATAATTTAAGACAAGATCTTCTAAATCAGTAATCCTTGTTCATACTTGTCTCTTTCAGTCACAAGGTCAACTCTTTCTGTTCCACCAATAATCGCCACTAGTTGACCAAAGTTGTCGCTTTATAAGAATCAAAGAAGAAATTGCAACTTTCATTCACAACAGAAGACTTGAACAGAATCCTGTGTCATAGGCAGTTCTGGTTCTTTTTATTTAATCCAAATCATCACTATAGATCTTTAGTCTTACTTGGACAAGAAACGTCAATTATTACCGCAAATAACCAAACAGGAAAAGCTTAGTCACTGTCATCAAGCTACGTAGGAAAAAGTCTTAAACTTTGATCTTTTTGTCATATAAAAAACGACAACATCAGTAGGCGCCACAACTTCTTCTAGTAGCACAAAGAGCCGCACACTCTGCATGATGTGAAGGCGTTTAGAGACACCCATGAGATATCCAGTGCAGTGCATAGGAGCCGAGAAGTATGTGTTATTAAATCAGCAGCCATCCAGTAATTCCGCATGCGGTAATTGACAATTACCGTGGACATTCCAATCTACCGCCCATATCTCATAGTCTGACAGCGCCTGGTGCTAGTCTGAACATCAGACAGGCGTTGAGATCTGATTAGCCGATCCAGAACACTATCGCCATCTTCACTCCATCACCAGAAATTAAAAATCGATTTATAATTTATTTACTGTCAATACGAGGTGTGCTTTTCGCTTACTGAGAAGCAACCGGACTAAGCACCCGAAGTCACTTAATAAAGTTTGTTAAATGAATCTTTTATTTAAGATAGTTTTTCATGGCTTTCTAGAACGATTTCTTTGAACAACAATTTCCCACAGCTCCTCGGAAATAAATACCTAGTTCAAATTTTTTTATAAAAATGTCTTGAAACGTTATAACAATAATTCAAAACTTCTCAAAATGTCATTAACTGCCTTGAACTAACCGAGAAACTAACTCCGTTCTTATGTGAAAGTTATGCGCTCTCGCCGCTCTCTCGTTTCTCGCACCTGCACATTCCAGTCCTGGTCTTTTTATTTTCAGTTCCGTCCGTGAAATAAAAGGGTAACAAATCAGCGTTATTATTCCCGATCACGACCAATACCGCAGGGTATTGTTGGGTGCATGCGTCAATCGATTACGGGCGAGCTTTCATAGTTAAATAGGGAACATGTCACGAGAACCACATGCGTGATTATCTGTGAAGAGTCGCGGTGTGGCAAGCATAGGCATAAGCATACCGTGCATGCATATGCAAGTTCTGGTTTATGTGTGGCTGAACAATGAATTTTAGTTTAGAAATTGCAGACATTAAATGGGAACACAATTCATAACTAAAACGCTGCTAATAGACGGGGACTTAATTTATCTATTCGTTGTCGCGGTACAACGTTCGCGTTGGCGATTGTAAATTGATAACAATGGTTTTAGTTTTGCTCGGTGGGCATTTATGTGTAATAAATTAATTTAAGAATGTGTGGCGAAACGGCGTAACGGAACTAGGAGTAGATTCGATTCAATGACGGATGCGGTCATCAATCAAGCGGCTTTCATTTGCACTTATATCTGTCAATTCAAGTGCTCGCAGAGATTTGTAACTTGTTTCAAAATAAGATGAAAATGGGAGAATTGAGGCTTCTACCCCAGCTGCAGAAAGCGGGTAAGAAAGCTTCTGATTTGAGAGGTTGCTTATCAACAACTCTTCTCCATTATGAAGTTATATGTCACTTATGTCAACATTCAACACACCAATACGGATTAGACGCCCCAGTAGAGAGATTAGACGCTCCAGTAGAGAGCTTTTCCCCCTTAGAGATTTGAAGTTCTTAAAGATCCTATCACCATTGTGATAGTGAGTCTGGATATCACGTTGGTCTAGCAAATTAAAAGGTAGTGTGATAGGGACGCATGAGTCCACTGCCCTTCCCAAAGTTGTTGCCTTAACCAACACAAGTTTTCCTCACCTCCACAGGTACTCACATAAATCAAGTACAAGAATGTCCTGGTTGCGATAACGAACTTACTTCGCTCAAAAAAATGTTTCTTTAGGTTTGGGGTTTAAGGGCATGATGCACTTTCTTTTGTCGGGCCATGTTCCCATACCAGCAGCTCATCTCTCGCAACGATTCCCTCTGTCGTTCTGACAAAATGGTAACTTCGACTCGGGAAGATTGATGGTAACATCAACCTTCCGTTTCAGGAGATATCAAGCCCAAAATAACTGAGTTCTAATGACGATTTACATTGAGAGAATAATCTCAAAATTTTCAACCACCTAGACTCCTCCCTCCCGTATGGGCATCCAATACGAAGAAACACGCTAATGATATTAAGTTGAGCTGCTGCTCATCTACGGTCACAACGGATAAGTTTCCTTATCAGTGCTCATTCCTCTAGCACTGTAATTTGTAAAAGTCGGGTGCGTTACGAGAAGAAAAATGTATATCACCCTGTATTTCGCGATCAAGTCAAGCGATCTTATTACAAGAACAAGAAGGTCACCCAACTGCCAGTCACCGTCACCAATCAGGTTGGTGCAGGTTATACCAGTTGAATTAGGATGATAACATCGGTCATATGTCGAGGAAGAGATGCCCCTAATTCCTATTAACAGGTTTTGAAGCCCCATAATTCTTTTTTTTCCTCTACATAATGTAAGTGAAAAATCACCTTCTTTGCTATTGAATGAGGGAGATATGAGAGAAGCGTCGTAGAAGATCAGGCCCCCACCAATTGTTGCTTCTTAAAATATTCCACCGAATCTCTTGATTTTTTGACATTGGAGATTGAGGTCTCTTGCAATAAACTAAGACCATGAATGGACCCCATTAGCATGTTTCAAAAATGATCAGAGTCAGAGTAGCTCGGAAAGAATCTTTAAATTATTAAAGATATTCCATTTCCTGTTATATACTCGAAGTCACCCAGCCTTTGAAGATTGAGAAGATTGAGGAGTAGTCCTCCAGCTATTATTATTACAGATATCTTCATAACGATACGCAAACAATAAACAAATAAATATCAAGCGCTCATAAAGTTGTAAATGTCTAAATATATCCTGAAGAAAAAGAGCTTAGTGAAGTATCCCATAACACACACCCACATAAATAAATATCTACGTCTGGTCTGGTTAAGTTATTACATACCGTAGTAGGTACCTCGTTGGGGAAATTATAAGCGCTTAAGCCTCAACGATGACCCTCCTCATTAAACGATTTAGCAATTAGTTGATACAAATTTAACTAGTTTGTCTAAGACGGATGTTTCACGTCACGGATCGGGGTAAACAAAGAAGCCCCCAGATTTGGAAGTAGGTATTATTCATGAGAAGATCAAAGAAGTTTACCTGCAGCGTGTACAATAATTATTATTGGTAAAGTGGAGAATGTGGAAAAAACTTGTTAAACAAGATAAAACATAAAAATTAATGTCGCCAAATACCGATGGGCATGTATGTTAGTCGATATAAAAGGAAGATAAAATTTATTCAAATGCAAAAGTATAGATAGGATCGTATTTATAAGAACCGGTTCTTCTTTCAGGTTCCGATCCTCTGAATGTAAGTTAAGGGTTATCGATTTATTTATCAATGTAGGGTAATGTACCTCATTAAATTATCATGTTACCAGGTAAAACTTGTTTTCCTTTATAATTGCGGTGGTCTAAATTATTCAATTATCGAATTAATCATGTCCAAGTCTGCATCGTTTACAATAATTAGGTATTCTTTGATTCCTGAACTCTGACAAACTATCATCCTGACCTCTACTTGGTGCTGGTGTTTAGCCTTTAGTAGTGTTAGTGTTTAGTGGTTCGGAGGTACAATCTTACAAAACGAGAGCGTCTAAACAAGTTACAGGAAAATAACAAATTCAACAAGTTAGGATTATAAGCTAGTGCACTTGTGCACATTTTTGATAAGATTTATTTTGGCCAATTTGTACACAAAAATCTGAAATTTGGACGATAAATTTAGTCTAATAATAATTGCAGTGGCGGCTTTATAGATGAAGGGAGTGAAATGCCACTTCTAAGTCCGGTTAGCTCTAATTTTTTTTCAAGGTTCGATTTTTTGCCAGATCCGGTCAGACCAATTTGTTGACAAGGTCCAGTTAAACAAGGTCATGTCAGCTAGATTTTTTTAAGTCTTTTCAGCTCGAAAATTCGAGCTTTTTCGCGCATTTTCAAATCCCACCTAAAAATTAATTTTTTTCAAATCTGTTTGACAAGGTCCTTGTCAGCTCAAAAAAAAAAATTAGTCTGACCTGCTCGATTTTTTTTGCAATGCCCAGTTTAACGAGGTCCTGAAAACTCGGTTTTTTTCTTTTTTTGCAAATACAGTTTGAAATGTCCTGTCGGTTCGATTTTTTTGGGATCCGGTAAACTCGAATATTCGAGCTTTTTTGCATTGTCAAACTAAAATAGTTAGCGCGTGAAATTGAACTTTGACGCTTGAGAATGAGAGCTTTCTTATCGTGGCGAGAACCGAGACAAAAACTCATTCGAAATTGATCACTCCAGTTTATAGAATCAACTGATAGCGGCAAAACTAAAACGTCAGCCTAAAACGTCACTGACGTCACCTGTCATGTAATAAAAGAGGGACGCCGTCAGCGCAAAATCAATATAGTTTGGGATGTTATCGAAGACAGCTGAAGGTTAAATTGATAGAAATAAAGCGAACGTCATTTTCTATATAGCCAATTTCTTCACTTGAATTTTTAAAGGGTTCTCTGAACTGCTTTTTTCTTTTTTAATGCTAAATCTGGTATAAAGATAACAGGAAAAAATATTTTTCTACTTCTTCGAAACGAGTCGAAAGTCCTTATGATTGATTTTTTTTTTATTATAAATACTACAACCAACAAAATTTTGATTTTTAGCTCGATTTTTACCAAGTTTGATTCACCGAGTTAATTTTCTGAGCTGCTCTTTCCATTTCTGATGTTAGAACACTTTTTCCAGAAAGCTTCTGATTGATCTTGGGAACTTCTCTTGACCTCTTCACCACTAAATACTTTTTTTTATAAAAATGGCGTTAAAACCAAAAAATAAAAAAAAAATCCGCGGGAATCTTACCATGGGCTCTCCGAAAAACCAGTAAAAAATTAGACCGAAACTCTCCTTACTAGAAATTGTGACGAAAAATCGTGTCTGGTAAAATATGATTGCTGGTTCACTCGTTTAATAAAATTTCAGTGAAAAAAGATGGTTAAAATATATAAACCACAAGAATGTATTGCTTTAATTTGTAAGGGCAGTGTACTCAAGTAATTAAAAGCAAAATAAATGTCTAACTGTTTGTTCATTTTTGACCAGGTGACTTTCCCGTACAAAAAGCAACCAACTCTTCAGGACTCGTTATAAATGATATCAATCAGTGGTACACAAGTGCAATATTGCAAGTCATCACCTGATGCTGCTTTCAGTATGATTACATCCAAAGGCGTACACGTTTAAATGCTGAAATGAAGAAACTATACCTCGAAAAAGCTCTCTTAAAATTCTTAGAAATGTTCGCTAATTAACCTACTAATTTAGAGTAAACTTTACGCAACATTTAAATGCATTTGGATCAATATTTCAAATTGTTTGGGCCATAATAACAGCAAAGGAGACGTTCGCCACCAATGGATTAATTTTTCTCCACGTCGGATGATCCTTCTTAATCAAGCATATAAATATTCAGCCAACTTGCAGGAAAATACAGCCGATATGTATTAATTGTTACCGGATAGTCATCAGAGTTAATTGACCTTTTTCTTTGTATCATCTTTCCTCTCGTAAAAACGCTATCTCATATTAATTGTTGTAATAAGATTTGATTGGATCCTTATTCAAATTATAACCGAGATGAAATTTGAAATTTAGCAATGCCATTCAGAAATCCAGCGGACCGTGTAATGTCAGTTTATATATAATTTCTGTCCGGTAATTTAATTTCACCAGTCAGGTGTATACACAGGAGCAACAAATTATAAAACATTCTTGATTGCTTTTATTTTAATCTGCTTATTCGCACCGAAATTTGAACGCTAAACGGAAATGACAACAAACAGGAAACATCCACTTTCTTGAGCACGGAGATTGTTACTTGAACGACGTTTTTTTTTTTATTGAAAATGCACATGCACTGCAGGGATACGGATGAGCGTCTGCGGCTCGACGTGTATATCTGCCCGGTCTTGTTCTTGGTGGGATCAAGCGGGCCACGTCTTTTGAACACCTTACATTAAAATATCTGTAGAACAGACTCAGGTCAGCTACTCTTCTTCGATGTTCGAGAGTGTCTAAATTTTTTGTCAAATCTGGGTCCCCAATCAAGCGGATGGCTCTTTTCTGAATAGAGTCGAGTGGTCGTATGTTTGGGAGCTGAGCTCCAAATATGTGAGCAGTACTCCAAGGATGGTCGGATTTGAGCCTTGTATAAGAGGAGAAGCTGTTGTGGTGTATAAAATTTCTTCGTGCGGAAGAGTGTTCCTAGTTTTTGGGAAGCACTCTTCGCCAGACCAGCAACATGATCATGCCAAGACATGTTCGCTCCGAGGCTCACTCCAAGTAAACGAAGAGATGACGCTGGGGTAAGAGAGTGTCCCGCCATCATCATATCTGGCTCCAAAACGTTGGTCTTTTTGGAGAAGATGACTGCTTGGGTTTTTCCAGCATTGAATTGGACTTGGTTTCTATCGCCCCAAGTTAGAATGTCTTGCAAGTCATTGTTGAGTATGGCAACTTCTTGCTCCCTGCGAGTCTGTGCGTCGATGGCAGATGTTCGCGCATCTAACGTATAAGAAGATATGAGGGTACTGTCGTCGGCAAAACTGTATATTGGATTATTTGTTGTTTCAAGCAAGTCGTTTATAAATATTAGAAAGAGAGTCGGAGATAAAATGGATCCCTGAGGCACACCGGCATTAATGGAAAAGGTCTCAGAAAGAACTCCATCTCATCATCAGACTGCCACCTGTAATGAACGATCTCCGAGATAACTCGCAAGCCACAAGCAGAATTTCTCGGGCATGCCATAGGCCTGCAGTTTTGCCAACAGTCCGCCATGCCAAACACGGTCGAAAGCTCTAGAAATATCAAGCGCTACCCCTCGAGACTCCCCATGGTGCTCGATTGCGCCGTTCCACAGCTCGGTGACGTAAGTGAGGAGGTCACCAGTTGACCTCTGTTTACGGAATCCGTATTGGCGGTCGCTGATTATGTTAGCTCCTTCCAAGTATTTTAAAAGATGTTGGTTAATAGCTTTCTCCATAATCTTGGATATTACTGAAAGCAGTGCCACTGGTCGATAGTTACTTGGTATAGTCTTTTTGCCTTTCTTGGGAATAGGTTGGATCCGTGCACATTTCCAGCAAGAAGGAAATATTCCCTTTTTATACGACAAGTTGAAAAGTCGGCAGAAAACAGATGACAGCTCAGTGGCGCATTTTTTTAGTACGATAACAGGTACGTCATCGGGCCCAGAAGCTTTGTTTGGGTCTAAGGCTAACATAATGCTCTTTATCACCCGCTGTCGGAAAACAATGTCTGACATTTTGGTGTCCACGGAAGGGATAATTGGCGGAGTTCTTCCATGAAAGTCGACGGAAGAGTATGAAGAAAACACTCCCGCCAACAAGTTCGCCTTCTGAGTAGCCGTGGATGCGATAGTCCCATCTGTCCGTGTAAGTGGTGGAATCGTTGATCTGGTGAAGTTCTGGCTGACTGCCTTAGTTACAGACCAAAAAGATTTCGAACCGTTAGGGCAGGAGAGAAGTTTGTTCCTAATTCTTTGGTTGTGAGTTTCCTTGGTTTGATCTATTATTTCTTTGCATCTGTTTCGAGCAAGGATGAAATTGTGATGGTTTATGCCGTTGGGGCTCTCTCGCCATTGGCGAAAAGCCAGTTGTTTGGAGGCGACAGCTTCCTTGCATCTTTTGTTAATAATATTAAAAATAATAATAATAATAATAATATCACCAATTGTTTTGTTGAACCAAGGTTTGCTGTTTGAGGGCTGTTTTTTTGAAAAGGGAATGTAGGCTTCCATGCCTGTTAGGATGACTTGAGCAACTTCCCTAGCACAAACAGATAGATCATTAGAGCCGAAACAAATACTCCTCCATGGAAAATCTCGATAATATTCCCTGAGTTCTTCCCATTTAGCAGATCTGTAGTAGTGCCAGACTACACGAGGTTTACTTGCTTCTTTAACACTAGTAATTGGTAGGACACAAGATGTTGAGACGAGTTTATGATCTGAGGAACCTAGTGGGGCTTTCACCGTGATAGTATACATTTGAGGGTTCGTGGTCAAAAACAGATCCAACAGGCTAGCGAATTCTCCCTCGCGATCGGGAATGCGTGTTGGTTCATCAACGAGCTGGGTAAAACCACAGCTGATCGCAAACGATTCCGCTTCACGGCCTTCTTCATCAGTGAAGTTTGAGTATTTAAGCCAGTTGATGTTATGTACATTAAAATCACCCAAGATGGATATCTCAGCTTTGGGGTAGTTTATCTGTATGAATTCAACAGTTTTTGTGAGGGACAAAAAAAGTGTCCTATACTGTGTATCGCTGGGTGGTCGGTATAAACAACAGATAAATCTCGTCGTTTGTCGGTCTGTTATCCTAAGCCACATGACGTCGAAGTCATGGGGCTCAAAGTCTTCCTCTTAGTTTACTAGTCTTCTACGTCTAAATGGGTAACAACTGACAACATATCTTGGTATTCATGGAAATTCAGAAGTTATTATGAAGGCTTAACTATGTTAACATGATTGAAAACGAAGAGAGATTTTTGAAACCATTAATCGATGGGTCGAACGAAAAAAAACGGTGAGATGAAAAACAAGACAAACAAACAAACATCGGCGAGAAAAAGAAAAATAAAACAAGATACGATGAAAAAACAAAACACTGAAACAAACACTGGCTCGGTACGAACTTACAATTTGCAATAAGGAAAGAAAACAAATCTCTATTAATCCAAAAAAGTACTTACCTCAATATTGAGGGCGTCCTTCGAGTTGCCTGGATTTGAAATCCGATGCAGGAATATGATGGCCGATAAAACTACACTAACTCAAGTTGTCAATTTTTTTTTTTGTGAATTTCGAGAATTTTTTCTTCTACACCTTCTTTTAGGATACTAACATTTAACAGCAAATAAAACCAAGAAATTAAGCATGATTGGTGTCAAAACTTACCGCGCCTGCGCTGTAAGCTGCATGTTCCCAAAGACAGAAAAAAAAAGGAAAAATGTTTAGGTCATTTGGAGTTCTTTGGTAAGCAACAAAACGAGCCAGCAAGGTCTCAAGTCACGGACTGGATGCGAATTGCTAGCTGCCACACTGCTCCGTCGTCTTAAACAAACCTCTGAATTGGATTCCAGTGATTTGTAAGACGTAGCGACATCTACCATTGGTGGTAAGAACTAATGATGATAGGTAGGTAACGATATAGGAACGAATAGGAAAATTGAACGTAGTTATTTTTTCAACATATATCTTCAAAAAGCTCTGTTAAATCGACTTTTCCTGAAATAAATCGTCATTTTTTAAGGTATCCACCTAAACTAAATTAGTTTTTCCCCTGTTTGGAAGTATTTATGTTCCGTTAATGTCAGCGTTTTAGACGTAACTGCTTACTAAAATGTTCCTAAACAACAGTGGTGACGATAAAATGTCCAGTTTTTGATTGTAAAGCCGCCATCTTGCATGTCGACCAATAGGGATGAAGGAAAACGTATGTATACGCATGGTTGCTATGGTACGTCAAGTAAAATATAAACTTCAATTTAATTTGTCATAACTTAACATGCGATATGGCTGCAGGGGGAGAGGAGCTTAATCTTTATTATTCTCACTGTTATTCATAGTCACTGTACCCCTAACCAGTTGCGGAATCATTTTCTTGGATGTAGTCAGTTTGTTTCAGTAAAATGATACTCATTCCAGGGTTTCTTGTGTTCTCACCGCGATTTAATGGTACTGGTTGGCAGTATATATTTGTACAACAAAAATGTACCTCCTCTATAAAGCTAAAATTCTCCTTTTAAACGGGATTAATATTGTATATTACTGATTCTTATAATACGTTACGAATATTAGTTATAACGACGAACCAAAATAATCAAGGAAATAATTTTGAAAGGACGACTTACTGGTTCGATTAATCCTTCATGAAAAAGTTATTACATTTTTAACGAGACATAAATTAATTAATTTCGTAAGATCAACAAACACTAAATCAATTCTTTTGGAGCTCTCATAGAACATGATTTAAATAAATATTCTATTAATATGATAATGCGATCCGAAAAATGCACATTTCAATTGATATAATCCAGAGTATCTTACAAATTAAGATTAGACAGTCCTACTACTACTGGGAGTCGTTTTCAGGAAGTCTGACCTTTCGTATTTTATTTAAAACGATTTCGTTGTTATAAGTGATATATAGGTGTGAAGATTATTATAAATAATAGCAACAATAATTGTGTGTTTGATTAAGCAGATCAC
Organism: Malachius bipustulatus; assembly: GCA_910589415.1. Taxonomy (NCBI): domain Eukaryota; kingdom Metazoa; phylum Arthropoda; class Insecta; order Coleoptera; family Melyridae; genus Malachius; species Malachius bipustulatus. The sequence goes on along the minus strand of OU342634.1, from coordinate 31,669,875 downwards.
TGGTCTTTTTAGTACACGGCAAGGACTTACGGGCTACAAGAGTGTCCTTGTTATAAATTACATGACCTGTCAAGTTATATTAGTTTAGTACATAAACTAATACGTTTCGTAAGTGGTTTGAAATAGCCTTAAACAAATTAAAAAATTATTGGTTTATAGACTAATAGAGCGTAGTAATTTATTATCAACGAATAACGTTCTCGCAGCTCGGTCAAATTTTGATTAAATAACTGATTTTTATTGCTCAGATGTAATCTGAGCAGGAAATTTTAGAAAGTGATTTTTATTTATTATGGGGCGATTCAGGCAGAAAATGTCCTTCTACGAGAAATAAGTGCTCAATCATTTCAAGGTAGGCACATCTGTACTTGCAACAGATCAAAATTATTACCAGGTAATAGGTAACTATGGTAACCATCGACGTCTTCATACTAATCCCTGCTTATGTCACTCGCAGTTGTGGACCAAACTTTTGGAACCAATTCTTCTGGACAGCTCCAAATCTTGAATCATTTGAAAATTTTAATTAATAATGAAAATTTTTATTTGGCATTATTAAGTAATAATTATGTAGTAAAAGTTCCCAGGGTTTAGTTTCATTTTTTAAATATTTTTAAACTTTGTCCAAATCTATGAAGTGTCATTTTACTTACGGACAGCAAAGTCACCTCTTTTATTGATTTAATAAGATAATCTTTTTTCACGAGTCTTCCTACATTATGTCCTATTACCCAGTTAATTACTAGTTTTTCTCGGATTTTCTTAAATTATGTCCGAGTCGATGGAAATATTAAAGACATTTAGGAAAAATTTGCCAATTTTTATTATATTATATTAGCAGTTCACATTGTAATGTCTCAAATTATGTCTGAACCGTAAGAAGAATCATATTATGAACTAAAATTTTGTGTTTTTTCTTGATTTTCCTCATGTCCACCATTTCTGTGAACATTAAATTTACTGGTTTTTTATGTCCGCGTTTATGAAATGTAGCTTTACGGGCGTTAGATCCAGGTAAGATATTTCTTATTAAATTATCGTTTCAAATTTATAAAAATCATATTCATAAATCAAATAGAAACAAGAAGGTATTCTCAATTTTTCAAAGTCCTTTTTTTAACCTTTTTTAACTATCTAATTTATTATTTCAGTAACTAAAAACAAATAGTATATTGTGAAACAAGTGCGGAAAAGAGAAAATTTCTCACGAGTGTGAAATTTCTTTTCCGCACGTGCTACACACAGTACTTTTCCTACGACCAAAATTTAATAGATTAATTATTTAACAAATTTAACACATAAATTATTTTTTCTGACAATGCTCTGCTTTTATGACCTTTTCTCCAATTTATGAAATGTTTATAAGCAGATTCGTATTTTTCTCTCGAAAGTACAGGTAGCAAATTCAAAGAACACAAACCTGCTTGTTTTCTGACTTCAGCAGGTGGTGTATTTTCTGCTTCTGATTCAGAGGAATCACAATCCATTATAATGATAGGTAACTAAAGTTTATTTTTTCAGACTACCTAGGTAGGTATTATTTTCAATTCTGCCAATGACTTTTTAATATTACTATTATATACTGTTAAATCATTGAATTCTACCGACAATATTATTATTATTTATTATTGAATCTGTATCTAAACTAAAAATAAATTGACGTGGAGCGTGGAGACATGGTAGATATGCAATTTCCACACAACGCAGGCGCAGTCGTGGATTGAAGTTAGAGGTGTGCGAGTTTTCACGTTTGTGAATTTGATTTGAACGCTACCAATGCTGTTATTAGCGATTAACACGTAAATTTTAATAATTACGCCACAAGAGTAAGTATATTATATTTTATAGTCTTGTCGGGTTCTATCTTATCCCATTTGTGTTTATTTTATTACTTTGAAGCTTTAAATGAATAGTTATTCCATTAACAATAAGTAACAGTGAGTTCTCAGTTGCCGCCCATCACTATTGTTTACATTAAAACTGTACGGAAACGATTTTTTGCTATGCCTTATGTCACTTTGTCGCACAGTTTTGGATACGTGAGAAATCTGCTAGTTTGCGCACAAAAAACGATGCGCAAAGTAGTGTTTTGTATAGTGGTCGTAGGAAAACCCTATTTCCGTCTTGACCGTTCTGAAAGACAGAACGTCGAGACGGTATTCTCAATTTTTCAAAGTCCTTTTTTTAACCTTTTCTAACTATCTAATTTATTATTTCAGTAACTAAAAACAAAATCCTATTTCCGTCTTGACCGTTCTGAAAGACAGAACGTCGAGACTAAGACTAGACGATGTCCAGGTAGCTAAAAATCAAAAACTTGTAAATCCATCGGCTCAAGAAATCGCACATTTACCTACTCAGGCTCAAGGGTATAAGCTGCGAGTCGACGATCGTGGAATATTCACTCATCGACTCTGTCGCCCCGAGATTATCTATCGCAACAATTTTAAGTTTAAGTAGCATTTCGTGTATTGGAACTTATCGTGTATTCATTATTGTTTTAATCTGCGCCTGTGAAGGTTTTATGAACCAACAAGAAAGCCTACTTTGGATGCTTGCACTTGCGGTGGAGATTTTCCTCGTCACTCTACTCTCTTGTTCTGGTTCGATCGCTTGAGCAAAGAAAAAAAGAAACTTATAGGGTAAGATTCCTTTCCTTTCTTTGTTGAACGATTTTTTCCTACTCGTCAACGACATACTTAAATATGTCACAAAAACTTCCGGTGATCTCGTTTCAATATTTTGAATCAAGTCTCCATTAGAAATTCCTGACACGTAAAATTACATAATTGGAGACAAAGTTAATTATAAGTGCAAGCAATATGATGTCGTCATTTTAATTACGATTGAAGATGCTTCGTAAAGGAAATAAAACGAGCTCCATTTCTATTCAAACAATGAAGAAATCGTAATTATTGATTATTTACAAGCCGATCACAAGGTCTTATTAGGAGAGTGTGGAGACAAGCATTAAATACATGTCGTTAATTAACAGTAAATGAAGTTACTTGATAAGAATGCCGTTAAATTGCACTTTACGTCTTTGATAATTTAATAAGCAAATAGAAAAACCAGTAGCAGTATGGGATCGAGTTTCGCTGATGGTGATTATTCGCTCGTTCGTATCTCTCTCGCTGTTATATCTATCGAATACATCGAGCTTTGGATGTCGAATAATTTATTTCATTTATTTATTTATTAATACTTATTTAATTGGTTCTTGACATTTGTTATATTTTATGACCAACACTTCGATTATAATTGTTGCAAAATGTCCATTTCCTAACCCGGATGGCTCCTACAAAATGTTAGTGAAATCGTTTTATACTAAAAGTGTAAAGATTTCACCAGGTAACCTATTCCATTCCATATTGATATCACATCCTTTTTAGAAATAGCAACGTACACAAATAAATGTAAGATATACCTCGCACGATATTTCGATATATGTATTTATATTTTATAGCTATGGGTATATAACAACACCGTTTATAGGCACCTTGTAAAATGTTCTTAACACGGCAAGTTTCTAATAACGATAAGTAGTTTTGTTAATTTTTTTCAGGTTCGCCTCATAATATTTATAATGGTTAGCTTGAACAAGTAGTAGAATGCAAAGTATTCTTAGTAGTTTTTTTTAAAACGGCTTAAAAGAAATGTAAATGAAATTTTAATTTCTTCGTTTTACTCAGAAAGTATTGAATTTTTTATACATTAGAATAATACATGTCACCTTGACATCAAGTTGAAATATTTGTGCTGAAATTCAACCATTTGTGTGCTTACAATAATTATGCATATCATCATATCTTCAATAATTCTTTCCAGCACTGAGTGTCAAATTATTCATAATACAATAGTTTTCTGCAATTTTGCACATTTACTGCCATTTTCGTCAAGTTTTGGCTTTCAGTTTGCTTCTGAGAACAATTCCTTCACGACCAATTTTGCATGTAAATTTCAACTTTCCTTGCTCAGCAGCTGAGCTTCAGTTTTTTACTTGGGTTAAAAACTTGTTCTTCAAGTTCCAATCTTGTCCTTTTAGTTTTTCACGTTCAGCTTTAATTTTCTTTCCATTTTACAATTTTCCAATCATTTTTGCACAGTAATTACAATTTTCATCTTCAACACCAACAACAACTAAAATTTTCCCACGACAAGTTACAAATTTCTACTTTCAAGCTTAAATTCTTGCACGTTCGATTCTAATTTTTCACGCATAGCTCCTACAATTTTGAACGATTCAATAACATACAAATGTTTTTATTCAGGGCTAATTTTTAATGCTCAGCTTCAAATAAGGCATGCTTACTCTAATTTTAACGCTTTGCTGCTACAATTTTGCACGATTTAATTAATTTTTTTACACGTTTAGCTCCACTTTGTCTTGCTCATCTCTCATTTTCACGTTAAGATCTCATTTTGCACTCTCGTCTTCAACAAAATTCACTTAAAATACCTATTTTGCACGTTAGGCTGAAAATTTGCCGTCTCCAGTTGCAATTTTTTCCATAAAATTTAAATATTGCACTTATGTCAAACTATTTTTGAACGTACAGTTGAGAATTTTATTTTTTTAGTTCACTCTTTTGCACGTTAAGCTCTAAATTTGCATTCTCAATTGCAATTTTTCATATAAAATTCCTATTTTGCACTTATGTTGAAATTTTTGACGTTCAGTTCTCAAAATTTGCTGTCTCCAGTTGCAATTTTTTCCATAAAATTTAAATATTGCACTTATGTCAAACTATTTTTGAACGTACAGTTGAGAATTTTATTTTTTTAGTTCACTCTTTTGCACGTTAAGCTCTAAATTTGCATTCTCAATTGCAATTTTTCATATAAAATTCCTATTTTGCACTTATGTTGAAATTTTTGACGTTCAGTTCTCAAAATTTGCATTCTCAGTTTCAATTTTTTTGAAAAAATTCTCATTTTTTACGTAAGTTCAAATTATTGAACGTTCAGTTCGAATTTTGCACTTTTAGTTCTCCCTTTTGCACGTTAGGCTCAAAATTTGCCGTCTCCAGCTGCAATTTTTCCCGTAAAATTCAACTTTTGCACTTATGTCTAAATTTTTTAACGTCCAGTTAAGAATTTTGTTTTTTCAGTTCACTGTTTTGCACGTTAGGCTCTACATTTGCATTCTCAATTGCAATTTTTCATATAAAATTCCTATTTTGCACTTATGTTGAACTTTTTTACGTTCAGTTCGGAATTTTGCGCTTTTCGTTCACTATTTCGCACGTTGACTCAAAATTTGCATTCTCAGTTTCCTTTTTTTTTGAAAAAATTCTCATTTTTTACGTAAGTTCAAATTATTGAACGTTCAGTTCGAATTTTGCACTTTCAGTTCTCCCTTTTGCACGTTAGGCTCAAAATTTGCCGTCTCCAGCTGCAATTTTTCCCGTAAAATTCAACTTTTGCACTTATGTCTAAATTTTTTAACGTCCAGTTAAGAATTGTGTTTTTTCAGTTCACTGTTTTGCACGTTAGGCTCTACATTTGCATTCTCAATTGCAATTTTTCATGGAAATTTCCTATTTTGCACTTATGTTGAAATTTTTTACGTTCAGTTCGGAATTTTGCACTTTTCGTTCACTATTTCGCACGTTGACTCAAAATTTGCATTCTCAGTTTCAGTTTTTTCGAAAAAATTCTCATTTTTTACGTAAGTTCAAATTATTGCACGTTCAGTTCGAATTTTGCACTTTTGGTTCTCCCTTTTGCACGTTAGGCTCAAAATTTGCCGTCTCCAGCTGCAATTTTTCCCGTAAAATTCAACGTTTGCACTTATGTCTAAATTTTTTAACGTCCAGTTGAGAATTTTGTTTCTTTAGTTCACTGTTTTGCACGTTAGGCTCTACATTTGCATTCTCAATTGCAATTTTTCATAGAAATTTCCTATTTTGCACTTATGTTGAACTTTTTTACGTTCAGTTCGGTATTTTGCACTTTTCGTTCACTATTTCGCACGTTGACTCAAAATTTGCATTCTCAGTTTCAATTTTTTCGAAAAAAATCCCATTTTTTACATAAGTTCAAATTATTGCACGTTCAGTTCGAATTTTGCACTTTTAGTTCTCCGTTTTGCTGATAAGTTCTAATTTTGACGTTCATCTCTTTTTTTCATGCTCAGCTCCAACTATTTTTCAATTTCATTTAGCATTTTTCATGTAAGACTCAAAGTTTTGCATTGTCGGTTCGAATCAAATTTTGCACTTTCACCTCCAATTTTGCACGTTCATTTCTAATTTTGTACATTCACCGGCAGTTTTTCGCATACATACTTCCCAATTTATTAAGTAGTTATTCATCTTCAATTTTTTCAAGCGCCAATTTTGTTCTAAAACGTTCAAAATTGGTTTTGTATTATTATAGAAGATATTGAAACGCTTTTTAAGGCTTAAGGAGCGAGAAAAAATATCATTATTTACTTACAAAGTACTTACAACATTTTTCATCACCAGTTTCAATTGCGCTTGCGCATTCATCTTCTCTCGTAAATTAATACTAAGAGAGAATTGTTTCTTTGCCCCTAATAATAGTCCTAATTGAATTTTGAATTGCCTTCCATACCTTCTTGAACAATTTGTAATCAATGACAGCTGCAAATTTTACGGTCAAACTTAACAAATTTCAATGAAACCCCAGACTGAATCCTGAGAAGTTTAATTTTTTTGTTTCTAGTCGTGATGACAAATATGAAATATGAATCATGAGCAAGCGCAGAGAGAGCCATTAAACAAACTATAGACTGACTTTTAGGTTTCATTGTCTTGACCGGAAGGGTCAAGGTGTTCAACCACCATCACCGTGCACCGCTTAGGTGGAATACAATGTTACACTCCTTTGATGTCGAGATTTATATACTCAATTATTTATTATCTTATGTGGGCTATAACTCTTTCAGATTATCTAGTATATTAATTTTCCACGAATCACATTTACAGGTAGGAGACTTGACGGGCCTATGAGTAAGACTCTAAAAATTGCCGAGTGACATAATGTTGTGTTTTTTGGCATTGAAATTAAGTCATATAAAAAGTTGATTTTCATTTTCAATGCCTACCATAAGATGTACCACTTTCAACATTTTTTCTATCTCTTTTTTTGAATAAAAACTTTTTATCTACTAGTAGGTAATTAAAATGTAGATATGTATAATTTGAAATAAGATCCACAACCATAAGCAAAGACAAAAGACAATAGAACACACATTAGAGAAAATACCAACAAGTTGTATATGACAATGGCGGCTCTCTCCGTGCACATCTACATACGCTACTCACGCACACATAAACACCCATACCCACACTCGCACGGTAAGCCTGGTCTTACTGTGACACATCAATAAAGCCATTATTCTTCAGTTTCTATCTTGGTCAGCCTTACTCGTGCCGTATCAATCTGTCTCTCCATCACGATGGGAAACTGCTACAGCGGCGCAGTTCGCACGAAATCATCGAAATCGATCTAGACTGGCGGCCATGTTTAGTCCCGTCAATTCCTCAAGATCCCTTCTAGCTCCTGACGTGACGCCGATATCAATCGAAAAACCATTTTTTTCGGGCGAAGCTCATTTTCATTTATGGATGGAGGGCATAGTAATAATTAATAATAAACAGAACTGTAAATGGGATTTGGGGTTAGGAAAATCCACACGTAGTCATAGAGAACCCAATGCATCCTACAAGAGTCCTATATCATTGGCCCGTCCGTACTTTTTTCAGTGTTAATGGTAAATGGGATGCATTACAGAAACATGTTCACGGCGTTCTTCAGAGGAGGTCCTCATTCAGAGGGTACTTCTTCGTCAAGAAAGTCCGAGGGGTTCAATACCTCTCTGAAAAGAAAAGAGAAGAGACGCCATATTGGATCCATCATTATTATTAAGTTACAAGGGAAAATAATTAACCTTACAGGCTTTAAAATTTAAACTATGCTCGCAATAAGTTTGATAGATTGTTTGACCTCGCAGGCCACTGCCGTTGGTGTATCAGATCGGCTTCAGCTTAACAGACTCTGTTTATTTCGATCATGTATTTTTACCGGCAAGTATTTATCATACATCGCTCACCTCGGGGGCTCCGATCGCTCGGTGATGCTCAGAATGGACGCTATCTTCCAGCATCTACACAAGGATAGCGCTCGCTCGTCCTCATTGTGGCGAATTCGCGCGTCACTCTACAAAGATGCAGTCCGCGGTTTTGTAATGACTTGGAAGTTGCGTTTCATTTAGCTTAACAATTTTGGCACATTTTGATGTACTCATACGATGGCACTTGTTGACAGAAGACTTTCGTTTGCAGAATTAATTCTCTTTCTTATAAATGCAGTTGATAGTACCTAAAAATTCCCATAATAATCCAGTAGGTACAGCTTCCGGGCTGTTGAGTCGTGGTCAGAGACCTGGAAGCTTCACCTTCGAACTCCTCACCGCAGTATTTTACTGCCTCAATTGAAAATCTTGTAATGCGAATGGTGGAAAAGAATTACTGAACTACACTCGGTAGTTAGCTTCGTGCTGCTGATTGATAATTAATGTGGGAGGTGGTGCTAGTGCTCAGCGATTTCCTTGGAGTAAGGCTTCAACAAGTCTGATGTTTCACGGTGGCTGGTTGAGCTCAGTAACAGATTCTAAGTAGTTAAAAGTAGAACTGACCGATGGGCTCCACAAATGGTAAGTCTGCTTCAGGAACGACGAATCTCGCCCCCAGAACAAGGTCAATCAGCTTCCAGGGAAAAACTATAAAATCACGGCTCAATCACTGAATGTTGATAGTAAAGCAACAGCAGCGAATCGGTTTCTGCACGGGTATTTTAAAGTACAACTTGACATAATAATTAAAATGAATATGTAAAGCCTAGTGCAGGTCCGAGTAAAATAATTCATGCGGCAATTAATTAATTTAATAGAAAAATATAGTCATTTACATGCTCAATTTTCAAAAAGGTATTCATGATCATACTTCCTAACGGATAAAATGTTTTTTTTAGCTCTGCCTTCGATGACGTAGTTTGCTCATTGATGAACCTGTTTTTGCCCATAAATTGGGAAAACGCTTTTCCTCCCTAGTGGTGTAAGTAGGTCTATAAATGGCTATTGTGAATGGTGGCGGGAATAAAGTCAGTATTGGAAACCCTGGCACATAATCGAGTTTTATAGATGCAACAAAGATAGATGCTTGAAACAATTTTCTCGACTAATTATTATTGTTCCTGAAGCTGTGCGGGTTCCGGAACTCGTGAAGCATGTCGTCAACACCCAGGCTAATAATGTATTGAGCACCAAAGTAACAAGTCCCTAGAAAATCGGAAATCCTTTCAACTGAAACGGTGCTTTCTGTACCAGGCGACTAGGGCTACTGAAACACAGAATAGCGAGAGTAATTGAGGGGTTGTGATAAATCTATTTGTAAAGGATTTATATTTCTACCCTTAAAAATACCACTTTTCCTCACCGTAAGCCATATTGCTCATTGAATACAATTCATATACAAATCGTAATAAATAAGAAGATATTGAATCATCAATTACCTAACTGTACATAAATTTTATATCGGCCTATTGGGAAAAGAAATTACATAAATACCCATTTACTTATGTATATAACCGTTTGTCATAAGTATTGAAAATAATCACCATGGGACCGAATTCATGAGACAAACGCAGTAATAATTAATAGGTTTTTAATTAGCGGTCTGTGTAGGCCCCACGAATTATGAAGATCTGATTGGTTGGCCGATTATTTACACTCCAATTATCTTAATTCTGCCGATACACGACGTAAACCACAGCAGGTTCTCAACACGACCGTGTTGCCATATCACATGATCAAGGACCAGGCCAAAAATTTTCGTATATGCGATGTCACAAATTATTTGATTCTGTCACACTAACACTATTATTATTGTTTAATTATTACCGTCAAACTTATAAAAATGGATTTGATAATGATTCTCGCCACCTTCTTGTCTAAGTGACAATAAGGACACTCTTTTTCTGATCCCAAAACTGAAAATAAAAGATCTGAGTTTGATAAGTAGTGACAACAGCGCCGAGCTGAATTGCTGAGCCTAGAGAAACTTAGATCGGTGATTTTGAAAGACGAGAATCCAGATCGTTCGGCTCGAGGCAGTGTCTAGGAGAACGAGTCGGAGAAGAAGAAGAAGGAATCATAATAAGAATGTCTGTAATGCCCGCTGTCAAATACCTCAACCGTTATGTTAGTTCGTTAGTATTGTCTCTGTTCTTCTCGGCTCACTGACCATCCATTGGTATCTACATAATAGATATCCATCTCCCATTGGTAAGACCAAGACGATGAGTATTGGTAACTTGCAAGAGTCGATATTCTCATGATCCTGCTGCACACTACTTATTTGTATGGCGTTATTAAAGATGATAATTTTTGCTAAATCGTTGAATGGTAGGTAATGGTATCCCCTCATCAGTCGAATAGATTGCTAATTTTGCAAGAACACTGATGCGGTATGTTCGGGTTATTTCTTACCACTACTACACTCTTCTTCATTTCTTTAGAAGTGAATGCTAATTAAATGTCTATTGAAAATATAAAATCAAAAGACCAAACAATTCTCTTCTATTTTTAGTTCCCAGAAACAGGAAGACTTTTCCAGATATTCTTCCTGTTTTCATACCACGAGTTTTGGGTTTTTCTTCCAATCTTACGTTCATCGCCGAGCTACTATATGATTTATGCCACGTTTCTATTGTAGATCATATTGACAGAACTATTTCACGCCAAATCTTTCCTGAGTTTCCTGATTTTCCTGATCTTCATGGTCAACGATAAATTTTTAGTGCGTTCCCTAAAAGAAAAACAAAAACTGTTAACAAATAATTTTATCCATTGCTAAGAAGAGACGTATCTTCGCGGGCTTCTCTAGTGGAAACTCGAATGGATATAAAATTAACCCAGAAGAAAATTTTTCATGTACCCACCTCTTCAAGTTCTTTTGCATGGTTCTATATGTATAAATCTAAAAAACATTGTCACCTAAACCATGGGGTTCTTCCATTATTTCGAACTCGGTTCTAAATAATCACTACCATTACAAGTAGTAAGCACATCGATACAATTACTAAATCCACATGCATGCAATCTGGTCGGCAATTACCAACTCCCCTCGCCCGGTACCCTGGACCAGTTCAAGAACGGGAGGATGACGGCATTATGCAAAACGGCTGGAATTCGGGCAATAATGGTCCAGATCGCGGCCTGTCTCGGCTTATCGATAGATCACGCTCGATTCTTTCGGGTTTGATGGAATGATTATAGCCGAGAGAACCCCTCCGGCGGCTGGACATGCACCAACCACCACCAGGCTTTACCGATACGACCCGGAATGTGTTGAATGCACGTCCGAGGAGGTTGCTTTAGCTTTATGACGGGGTGATTGGTATTACTGCGGCATTACTAAATCATGCGAAAAATTGATGAAGATTAGAGGGTCGCTCTTTGTTGGAAATATGAAAAATGTTCAATCATAACCGAATTGTTTCTTAGAAATTGTATGAAAATTTCATGGAAAAGAATATCGCTCTCTCTGCATCGGTTCTAATCAAAATTTTGAATCAAAACATGAACATGAGCCAGAAGTGAAGAAAGTACTGGTACTGAAGTAAGAAGGATAAAAATAAATGAACAATGATTCATCCCCCCTCCTTGCTTCCTTGAAGTAATAACCTGAAACCACGAGTAAAAATTGGCGCAATTTCATGACCTCGCACGTCTTGAAAAATAATCCTAGCTTGGTGCCGTATACCACAACAAACACGAGCCTCTTCTCTCAGATTCCTCTTATAGGATGATAATTTATGATAACAGCTATAATTGTGAAATGAATCGTGCATTATAATCTAAATAATCGCGGCGCTGAAATAACGGTTAGGTTCTTGGTCTATAAGAACGTCGCCCTAGAGAATAAAACCTGTGTTTGTGTGTGTATGTGTGAGTGTACAATAATTATGATTTGTATGTAATAATTTAGTGCCGTTTATGTCGTAAATATCGTAGGTATGGCAATTGGACGATGTAGCCGCCGTGGTTTGCCCAAGCGACAGAAACGTTTCTTAATTCTTCCTATTCTTCTTATTCAGGTTGAGATGTTGTGACATTTAATGATTGCGAAATCGTCGCTTGAGACAATTAGAAAATTCGAAGCGTAGTTAATAATAACAGTCTGTTTCAAGGCTTTTGATTTTAATTGGATTAGAATCATATGGTCTTGGAAGGGGCAAGAAAAGGCGTCTCTCAACGCTCTATGATTCCTCCTATTCTCTTATTCTAATTCTCAACTATTCCGGCTTCATGAAGATTTATCAATAAAATAAATAAATAATTTATGCCTAAGCTCTTAGAAGTAATCCTTATTGAATTTGAGTACCTAAACTCAAGCAACCAACGCAACCTGTTTGATTTTTCCCATAAAGCTGAAGACTGGCACCTTTCAGCTCGAGGGTACGTTTCGTGTTTTCTGCTTTCTGTAATATGCACTTCTACGTCAGACAGACGTGCTTTACTCGCATATTGTATATAATTAATAATATTTTCTGCATTATGCCTTCAAGATTGCATTTTACACGCGAATAATGATCGTACGATATGGGTTTGATTTTTTTCTTCTTCAATATTGAACTACATATTATTATATTGGGGTGCTTGAGAAATTGCCACGTGCAAAATTGATGCGTGTCTGATGTAAACTGTTCCTTTTTTATTTTTACCGAATTCAGTTCATTCGATATTGTACCTACATATTTATACAGGGTGCACCATGTATCCTTCTCTATATTGCTATCTTCTAACGCTAACAGATACAGGGTCGGTTAAACAAGTCCAAAGGAGCGCAATTTTGTGGCCATCTCGATTCCGTCGAGACATACAAGATATCTGTGACCGTTCCTGAAATATCCTGAAAAACTGAAAAATCGAGATTTCTTATTTTTTCCATATCTTTTCTATTATTGGAGATTAATGAATAATTTTTTGTGGGCTTACATAAGTCGTCAAGAGCTACCCATCTGACATTTCAAAAATTTTCAAAGCCGACTAGATCCCAGAATTTTCATAGTCAACTTTCGTTTTTCTTATGGCCACCATAGTGTTTTTTATGTTGTTTGATATAAAAAAAATTATAAAAACTAAAAATTGTTAAACTTCAAAACTATTTTATTAAAAAAAATTTTATTCTTCTTTTTTCTTCACAAAAAAGACACATTTTTAGACCGAATTTCACAGATAAATTTAAAAAACCATAAGGCAAGCACTATTTCGGCGTATTTTATAAATGTTGACGTTTTTCTACGATTTTTTTTTTGATTTTTCTTTGAAAAAAGAAGAATAAAAATTTAAAAAATTTTTTTTTGAAGTTTATAAATTTTTGGTTTCCATTATTTTTTTCATATCGAACGACATAAAAAAATAATATGGCGGCCATAAGAAAAACGAAAGTTGACTGAAAACTCTTGGATCTAGTAGGCCTTGAAAAATTTTGAAATGTCAGATGGATAGCTCTTAATGGTTTATGTAAGCCTGTAAAAAATTATTTATTAATTTCGAATAATAAAAAAGATATGACGAAAATAAGAAATCTCGATTTTTCAGTTTTTTCAGTATATTTCAGGAACGGTCACAGATATCTTGCATGTTTTGACGAATTCAAGATGACCACATAACTGCGCACCTTTTCTCTAATTTAACCGACCCTGTATCTCTTAGCGTTCAGGAGATAGCAATATAGAGAAAGATACATGGTGCACCCTGTATAGAGTCTCATTTTGGCGGGGAATCAAATTATATCAATTTTCTTAAACGCTTAGGTATATGATATCATGTAGATATTATTCTTCTATTTTACATAACCATTATAATTATTGTTGTCCATCAGGGTGTCATAAATTGAGAAGGGAAAAATTCTTTTTGAGTGGAACAAATAAAAAAAAATTCATAGCAACAATGATGGAGATAACAGAAAGCGCAACCCAAACGAAATGCGAAAGAAATGTCAAATAATTCATCTGAAGGATGGGTCCAAATGGAGGAGATTTAGCCAATCACCGTTATGTGGTGATTGGCAAGAAGACAAGCTCTGTCTTGAAGCAACAAATCTTAACTCGTTTGAAAAATCTCCCATGTACATAATATGACAAAGCTTCTGGTACCAATAAATCTGCTTACACCATTCCGAAAGGTACTAGAGATGTCATCAATGTGGAACAGCTATGATCTTGGGAGGATTCCCTGAGTCTAATTTCTAAATCACCAATTTTATGGAAAGGGAAGACCTAGTTTGGTATACTCTACCGGATTTTAAGAGATATCAAAGGGCCTCCACAGAAAACAAGATTAGATGTGACTATTGTAGCTCGCATCTATTCCTGCTACATTAACTCCATCAGGTCAGCCTCTTTGAGGAAACTGACCATCTCGACTATTGGTAATGTATCCATGTCCTCCGGTGCGTTAGGAATTCTCTCCTGAGGGTTTGTAATATGATTCTTGTATTTTTAGGAACTACATGTTTAATAATTTGAGATCTCAACGCTTCTAAACAGCGAGCAGGTCCTGGTGGAAATAAATTGATAGATTGGCCAATGTAGAGGTTTATTTGGAGCAAGAAAATCCGCACAGGTTAGAAGCTTGAATGCGGCCGGGTCCGCGAGTATCTCCATCGGACTTCTCGTATCTTTTTTGGTAATCTGCATAATGCGTCCTGGCCGTCCTGTGGTTCTGCGGTTTGAAAGGGAAAACCGTGGAGGAAAATGTAGGAGCTAAATTCTGCGTGCAAAAATATTCAAAATAGGTAGGATCAATTTTTTCCTACTGGAGCACTTTTTTTCTTACTGGGTCATTTTTTTTTTCTACTGGAGCACATTTTTATTACCGGAGCTGCCCAGATTTTACTACCGTAGCAGACTTTACCACCAGATCAGCTTTTTACCACCCGGATCAGACGTTTTCCTACTGGAGCATAATTATATGTTAATTCGGAACCATTATTAATTGGCAGCCGAACCTGTGAAGTTCCAGTACCCCCGGCTGAAACCCTCCATCGTTCAGCGGGAGAGCACAATTGAAGTTAAGTGTCCTTAGCTGGCCCTCTTATACGTCACCATTTCATTCTGCTGAACTCAACGCTCTTGTTCTAGTAGTAATTGTTAACCATGCTCAAGAGTTCCATTTGATAACTACTGTGTTCTGCTGACCCGCTTGTTATTTGTGAACCCTCTTAGACTGACAGCTCAATCCACGACCCGTGTTGCTTATTATTTGTCTCATGCTCTCAACGGTTATTTTTTCCTTCTAAGGGTAAAATAATTCGTTTCAAGCGGCCAAAAATACCAAAAATTCTTCATGCTATCTGATTTCTCAGGAATAACTAATGCATGTGTAAGAAGGACTGAATGGTGCAGTGTATTTATTTATAAATATTGATATGTAAGCAAAAACAGTGGCCGAGCTCTGGTTTGTTGTCAATAAGCATGATATTGACCGCTTGATATAAAAGCAAGTGAATAAAGATTCATAATGAATATTAGAATAAGAAATTAGAAGCAGAAAGTATAATTCCTTTACGTCGTTCGTGACCTCCTGACGCTCCGTTGTCCTATACATCTCAATAAAGATCGTGGGTTCTTGAGTTGGAAGGCTGAAGGGTTTCAAACACTGTCGTCAAGGTTCTTGACGAACCCTGTCAGCTCTCTGAATTTTATTTTTATTTTCACCCTTATTGGAGTGGAAGAAAAAAAAAGGTTTCGTTAAGCAATTTCTGTTCCAGTAATTTTGAGACAAATCTCAGTTACTCCTAAACCAGCGAGGACTAAAACAGTTTTCCTAAAAGACAAAAATTGGGCACAAATGAGTTTTTTTATTAATTTATTAGTCTTAAAAAACATGATAACTAATTTTAATATTTAGCCTGTACGCGAGTCGATGTAGATTTATAAATTCTGGAAGCTCTCTAGATATTTTTGATTATTTCAATAAACTTAATTTAGCTGTCAGTAGGTATCAAAATATTACTTTATGTAGGTACAAAAGTATTTAGGTAATATTTGATTTAGTAGATCATTAATCAATTAAAAAATTAGAATAAAACTCATAAGGAAATTGACCATTGAGATGATGCAGCATCATCAAGACCGTCACATTTTTGTAATTCCTCATAAATAATACTCAGTTCATCGCATAAAAATGTAGGAACAGGGTACCTCCCTACTTGAAAGCCATTTGACATTTCTTGTAAAAAAAAAACAGAATAACCAGCTTAAGGTCATTACTTTAATTTGAAATGTTGCGCGCTTTTTGAACGAATATTCGGAATGGTTCCGCCAGGGAAAATGACTGGTAAACTCGATATAATTAACGAATTCTTTCATTATGTCAGGATATGTCATTGTGTCGTCTCCCGCTTTGAACATTCAGATGGATAGGCATTTCGTTGCCAATTCTGACAATTAATGCATTCTTGTTCTTTTTTTATTAATTTCTTTATGGTTATTATACAAAAAGCGAATTCTTCGAGCAGTCGGTCTCGTTTAAGTTTAGAAGAATATTTAAAGGATGGGAGTATAATTAAGTTTCTTTTGATAATTAGTATAGGTAGGCCTTTTCTCATGTACTTTATATAATTTTTTAACCATTATTAATTAAAAATATTATGTAATTATAGGTATCAACTTAGCGTTGTAGGAAATATTGCTATTATTCGTTGCGGTGATGTACGAGTATTTTAAGCACCTACCCTGGGGTTCGGCTATTAAAACAGCTTCGAAGTAGGTAGGTAGGTACTTTAGAATTACTCGTTGATGTGTGCTAAATTTATATTGCAGTCTAAGTACTGCATTATAATGCAATTATTATTAAATGCATTTATCTATGTCTCTACCAACTTTGTTGTAAACATTTCGCTGCATACTTATACTGGTTTGTAATTTATAACTGACGTTTATGAAAAATATACTTATATATCACATGATAGCAAAAAAGGCACTCACTTAAATTCTGTACTACTCACGTGATTGAAAAACTCGGCTGTTGAGTCCTTCATTGATCGAATACTGCGTTTAGCCTACTTATGTAGTTATACCGTGTACTGATACTGATACAGGGATTAACTGTTTTATTTATATTAACAATGGTTAGAAAATTATTAACAATAAGCTAGTTATCTATATAAAGATAATTTGGTAACTTTGAATAAACACTTCGGGTGAGTAAATCCATAACGGCTTTATTATTTACGTATTGAAAACTGTTTTAATAGGTTTAATTTTTTTTTTTTAATTATGTAAATAACTCCAACAAACATTTTTTCGTCTTGAAAGTTTATCGATAAGACAAACCACGTCGAAAGTACAATGAGCTGTTCTGTGGAAACCGTAATTTTCAAAAATTCATGTAATTTCGAGTCTAAAACTTTCACATCATTTCAAAATATAATTTCTAGTCCCCAAAAACTCAATTTTTTTTAGATTTTCAAAAACTCGATACTTTTATTGGCGCAAAAGTTCCTTTTTGGTAAGCTTTTGGTCCATTCTAAGCTGCTGCAAATCACGTCTAACAAGAAAACCAATTATTGTAAAATCTGCAAAACGAGTTTTCAAAAAATTAATTTTTTCTTGTCTGAGGATGGCCTAGGGTCGATTTATAGATCTTCCAGAAAATTTTGTATATTCAAGCAACTTCTCTAGCGTTGAAACGTTGAACCGCAGGGAAACCCTATATATTTTACATTTTTAAAACAAAATTTTTTTCTCGAAATTTAGCGTTATTTGGTCACTTTTCTTGTGTACCTACGTGAGTATGATGTTTTTTATTAATAAAAGCAACACAATTTTCTCTCATTATGTAAACATCCAAAATTTAGCTCGATTTTGGAAATCCCATGCACGATACTACGACGACACTAAGTAGTAAAAAGGAACAAAGGAACCCCCGATTGTAATAAAACGATTCTTATTAGTATTCTTTTGGAATTAAGCTAAAAACAGAGCGGCAAAGAGACCGACAGGGGTACATTCCGAGTCGGCTAAATGACCATCGACTACGTCCTGCAGATATTTCAAAATCGCCATCTGAAAAACTAAAACTCCGTCGGTCGGCTCGCTTCTTATAGTCACTCTTGGGAATCTGACGGTTCGGGCAGTCGAGTACCTCGTATTGGACTAGTAAAAAAGCATAGAAATTCGGTATTGGCTACCATCGCATATTCGTAATAATAATAATAATAATGTGCCATCGATAATAATTAAATTACAGTACGAGTACCGGTAACTTTCGTTTTTGCTAGTCCATCAGCATTGGAAAAAAAACGTAGCGAACAAGAAGTGAAAGGGAATTTTCAGTAATTTCAGTTCAGTTAAGAGTCATCATTTATATTAATAATAATCTGCGATTGAATAACAATAGGAATTGACCTCATTAGGGAAGGTCTTTTCATCTTCTAGATGTCCTAACAATCGCTTATATTCACCAATTCCATATAAGATGAACGCGGCTTTAATGAAGTTGACCAATTTTGCATAAATTATCACCAATAATATGACACGAATTTGTCATTAGGTAGAAAGTACTATTATTCACCGGATCATTAGAGATATTAATATTTGGAATTTAAATCGGCTCTTATCTATTTAATGACACATGGAGGTCTTGCTGATTAATAATGTTCGTTACAAATGATTGCGCATTGACCAATCATCATTGACTTAACTATGAGTACCTACTCATGAGCTGCACATGATTATTGGCAAGAACAGATTTATTAGAGAAAGTCGATTAATTAATTAAGCGCTTTTTAAATAATTATTCGGATTGTAGAATAGAAAAATTCAAGGATCAATAATTATGATAAACTTTTATTAGATTCTGAAAATAGTAAGTAACTGCAAGTTTCGGTGTTTCGGTCTAAAAATTGTTTTTCTGACTTTTTCTGAAAATTTGGTTCGAATTTATTAGAGCAGTTTGGCCAAGTCGAAGATCTCTGCTTACTTGAATTTCAATTGAGCGACTCAAAAGATATTTGTCGAAGCTTAGTCAAAATTAACCCTGTTAAGCTCAAATTTTTGCACGTCCAGTTCGAATGTTGGACGTTCATCGCCGTTTTGAACGTGAGGCTCAAAATTTGCATTCCGCGGCTATCATATATCTCGGAGATATGGCAAAAATGGGGATTATTCGGGAAAAATTGACTCTGAGAATGCAAATTTTGAGTCTAACGTGTAAACAGTGAACTAAAAGTGTAAAATTTTGTACTGAACGTTCAAAATTATTATCATAAGTGCAAAGTAGGAATTTTTGCAACTGAAAATTCAAATTTTGAGCCTAACTTGCAAAACATTGAACTAAAAGTGTAAAATTCATAAATATACGTTCAAAATTTTGAGTTTAAGAGTAAAATGGTAATTTTCCGGGATCCATGACAACTGAGAATGCAAATTTTGAGCCCAACTTGCAAAACAGTGAATTAAACGTGCAAAATTTTGAACTGTACGTTCAAGAATTTCAGTCTAGGTGTAAAATGGGAATTTTCCGGGATCAATGGCAACTGGAAATGCAAATTTTAAACCTAGCGTGCAAAACGGTGAACTAAAAGTGCAAAATAACGAACTGAACGTTTAAAAGTTTGAGTTTAAGTGTAAAATAGAAATTTTTCGGGATAAATGGCAACTTTGAATGCAAATTTTGAGCATAACGTGCAAAACGGCGAACTAAAAGTGCAACATTCGAACTGAACGTGCAAACATATAAGTTTAAGTGTAAAATGCGACTTTTCCGGGATAAATAGCAACTAAGAATGTAAATTTTGATCCTAACGTGCAATCTATTTATCCTTCCAGTCATCGTCCTTAAAAGCTCTATCTCCCATACATGTTTCGATCTCTCCACTGTATTGCCGGTCTTCCTCTCTTTCTCTTTTGTGGTTTTACACCAAGGTTCTCTTTCGCCATTTCGTCTTATCCATCCTCATTACGTGGCCATACCATATAAGCTGTCTGGATTCTGCTCTTTCTGCTGTTGTGACTATACGCCCTGTTTTCCTTCTTACCTATAGGTAAGTTGGATTCTTACTTCGAGGATAGATTTAGTCAAATAATTTGATGCAAGTTCAGTTCAATTTAAGATTTTATATTTTTACTCCTGATGATAGATTTTATAATTAGAAACGGGTCAGATGTAAAATAATAATAATTTGGGGAATTAATTAATTATTCGAATTATTAGAATCAGCGAACATTCTAAAAATGCTCGCTTCTGTCACTTTATGGGGATATAAAATAGGGACAAAGTATTAATTTTTGCTCGCTTCAGGATGTTGGCAACGCTGCCAAAGATTAAACATCATTTTTGGTCAGGAAAATTTGACATTTCAATAATTAATTTTTGTATATGCACGAATGTTGATGAGGCTTTATAAAAGCTATAGTTATACTTCATGACTGTTGTATAAGAACTTTTTTTGCGTTATTATGGTTGGGGACGTTCGAGGATTTCGTTTTAAGTTTTTGCCATTCACTTAACTAAGCAGATTTCGATAAAAATTTGATTTTTAATAATTTTTATAAGAACTTATACCTCCAAAATTTAACCACTTCTTTTTGAAATTTATAAGGTAATTAAAATTAACACAAAATGCTTCATTATTGACAACTGTGCTTTTCGCCGGTTTGGTTTAAAGCTCGTATAGACAGGAAAGTGACTGGCGCTAAGAAACACGTCATCCCCGATCCAAACCAAGAATGAATTAGATTAAGAAATAGAGAGGTAGAGGTAAAAAAATAATTTATTACTAAGATAAAGTCTGAGGTTAATAATTCGAACCCATACTTATAAATCGTTGGTATTTCATTAACATTGAAAAAAAGCACTCCCACCAATCCTGCTTAGAATTTAAAAAATAGTTACTTTATAGTATCCAGTTTCGGATATAAACACATCATCAAGGATTACATCTTACATGGAACGGTAGCGAAGCGGATCTGATTGAATGTATTAGAATTAATGATATCGTGCGCGTACAGGCAGTAGTCGTTCAAAAGTATAAATTTAATATTTTACGACTTAACACTCCTACAATTACGAAATTGTCCAATTATAACTTTATCATGCAAATGTAGAGGTGTGTTTTTCCTTATGCTGATGCCCATGTAAGATAAATAGTAATTTCAGCAATGCTCTAAATACCATAATTATAATTTATGAAGACAGCTGTTAAACATTGTGTTTACCGAAGATTTCACGGTTTATTTAAGTCGTTTACATTCGTAAAACCACCTGTTTACTCCAAGCCAAATAATACATGAATAACTCCTATTTTAATAATAATCGTCAAAATTACCGGTTTAGAGTTGTTGTATTGCTCTTATTTTACAAATTCTTGGATTATATTTGTCGCCAAAGCGGTTCTTGAATCTTCACTAGAGTAGTGATTTGTATTAATAAAAAACTTAATGAATTATCCATGGAATTCTATTAATCTCATTACTGCGGTTAGTAGGTATACATACCTATATGGTCATGGTACTATTATATTGCAGAGATGATGAAATCGAAATGATGATAAGCAGTGTGTAATTAAATTCTCATTACTTCTGTTATTACACTATTACCTGTATAATAGAAGAAAATATTAGAAAATAATTGTTTATATATTCTTCTGTATTTTTTGTCTTGTACCTACCTACATAAATTTATGAGCAAATGTAGCTGTGAATTAGTCAAAATAAAATATGACCTGGCAAGAAGATCTCAAAAAATAAGACGCCCATTCACGAAAATACTCAACAATTTGTTCCCTGAAATATTAATTATCTGGAGTATTAAAACATCCAAAGAATTGAATTCGGGGCAAGAAATTGATAATGAAAACTGAGGAAAAACTACATTTTCCTTAAAAAAACGATATATTTACGACATATTCACACTCAACTACTTTTAATAATAATTCATCATCATCATCATCATCATCAAACAGCCTGTCTCGTCCACTGCTGAACATAGGCCTCCGTTAACGATCTCCATTTATTTCGATCCTGGGCATCCTGGATCCAATTTGGTGTTACTCTTTTTATGTCATCCATCCACCGGGTCGGCGGACGACCTCTGTTCCTGAACGCATCTTGCCTAGGTCTCCATTCTATGATCTTTTTGGTCCATCTTTCGTTGGTCATTCTTGCGACATGTCCAGCCCAATTCCACTTTAGATATGTTATTCGCTGGATTGCATCGGTAACCCCTGTTCTCTGACGTATCCGATCATTTGGAATCCTGTCTCTCAGCGTGACTCCCAACATGGAACGTTCCATGGCTCGCTGGGCCACTCTTACTTTATTTACCGATTTTCGTGTTAGAGTTAGGGTCTCCGAACCATAAGTCAGAACCGGCAGAACACACTGATCAAACACCCTCCGCTTAAGGCATATGGGGGTTTCGGACTTAAAAATGTGCTTCAGCCTCCCATAGGCGGCCCACGTTAGTCCTATCCTTCTTTTGATTTCGCAGGTTTGATTATCCCTGCCAATCGTAATATCATGGCCCAGATATCTGTAGGATGTAACTTGGGAAATTTCTTTTCCTTCTACCAAGTAGTTTCGGCTTGGGACTAGATTTGTCATGAAATTTGTTTTCGATGGATTGATTTTAAGCCCAACTTTATGTGAAGCAGATGTTAGTCTCATAAGCAGTTTCTCTGCCTTATCCAAGCTATCTGAAATCAGTACAATATCGTCAGCGAACCGAAGGTGACTGAAATTTTCACCGTTAATATTTATACCCATATTCTCCAACTCGACGCTCTTGAACATATACTCCAACAAAGTGGTAAACAGTTTAGGGGAGATTGTGTCGCCTTGTCGTACACCGCGCTGCACTCTGAATCTATCTGTCTCTTCATGGAGTCTTACGCTCGCTGTTGCATTTTCGTATATATGTTTCAGTATAGCAGAGTATCTGTGGTCTACTCGGCAGTCGGCAAGTGCTTTAAACATCTCGCTGTGCTTGATGGAATCGAACGCCTTTTCGTAGTCCACAAATATTAACACGAGTGGCTTGTTGTATTCAACGGACTTCTCGATCAATGTCTTAATAACTTGCAGATGGTCATTTGTTCCGTATCCGGATCGGAAACCTGCCTGTTCTGTCGGCTGGTAGAAGTCCAATTTCGATGTTAGACGCTTAGTTAGAATTTTGGTAAACAACTTATAGAGATGAGAAAGCAGGCTAATTGGTCTATAGTTCTTCAGGTCGGCAATGTTGCCCTTCTTATGCATGATGACTATGATTGCATTGTTCCAGTTCGTAGGTGTTGTAGTTTCCACAAGACATTTGTTGAATAATTTTGTTATGGCCTTTAACAGTTGTTCTCCGCCTTCCCTGACTGCTTCAATCACGATGTCGTCATCACCTGGAGCCTTATTGTTTTTCATTTCCGACATTGATTTTAGAACTTCCTCCTCTGTTATGTCAGGCATTTCCTCCGATCCCTGGTTTAAAACTCGGGGGATGTCCTCTGTGCATCTCGGCTGTTCATTATTACAATATAGATTTGCATAGAAATCTTTCACAGTTTCTAGAATCTCTTGTTTATTTGTGACTATTTGTCCCTCTGCGTTTTCCAGTTTGATGACTTCTGTCCTCCCCAAAGCGAGTTTATTTCTGAGTACTTTCATGCTCTTGTTTTCTTCTATAATCCTCGTTACCCATCTTGTGTTGTAATCTCTGATATCTTTCCGTGCTGCTCTCGATATATTCCTATTCAATATTCTCAACTGGTCTTTGTTGGTTAATTGTCTGTGTATCATTTCTCGTCTTTGTTTCATAAGGTGGCGGGTGTTCACCGATAGTCTTTCTTCTTTATCACTCCTTTGGGTGCAGTGTATTTGCTGAGCTTCTCGTAACGATTTCAGTATCGTGTCATTCAAGTCCTCTACATCTTTTGTGTCTATATCTCCCAATTTTTCAGCTATGGTTCTTTGATACTCTTCTTTATTTGCAACTGTGTTCCACCTCTTATTTTTTGCATTTTGGAGCTTTCTTCTCTCTTTCCTTAAGTTCAACGTTATTGTTGCTCTCACCATTCTATGGTCGCTTCCCACTGATACACGGTTAAGTACTGTTACATCTTGTATGATTTGCTTCTTATCTGTAATGATGAAATCTATTTCATTTCTCGTGTTTCCATCAGGGCTAGCCCAGGTCCATTTCCGTTGTTCCGGTTTCTTAAAGAAGGTATTCATAGCATTTAGGCGGTGTTCTAAGAGAAACTGTAGCAGAAAGTTTCCTCTATCGTTTCTTTCTCCTATCCCATACTGCCCAAGGGAGAATTCACTCTCATCCTGCTTTCTTCCGAGTTTAGCATTAAAATCTCCAACCACCAATGTGAAATGTGTTGGGACCTTGGATAATGCCATGGCAATGTCTTCATAATAGGTCTCTAAATCTTCATCGGAATAGGTGGATGTAGGTGCATAGACTTGAATAACCTTAACGCTGTATCTCTGGTTTAACTTCAGTACTAAGAAGCAAACTCTAGGGCTTACACCCTCAAGGTGTTCAATATTCTCAGTATGTCTCTTATGTATTATAAAACCAACTCCTCCCTCTGATCTGTCTTCATTTCCTCTAAAGTAGAGCGCGTTTCCTGATTTCAGCCTGAGCTGTTGTTCTCCTCTTCGGCGAATTTC
Organism: Malachius bipustulatus; assembly: GCA_910589415.1. Lineage (NCBI taxonomy): Eukaryota > Metazoa > Arthropoda > Insecta > Coleoptera > Melyridae > Malachius > Malachius bipustulatus. The sequence goes on along the minus strand of OU342634.1, from coordinate 31,645,164 downwards.
GCTAAGACCTACTATATCCCAGTGTATTCCGCCGAGTTCTTCCTCTAATTCAAGGATTTTCTGGTCTTGCAAAAGCGTTCTTGTATTATACGTAGCAATATATAATTTTCTTCGTCCTTGGTGGCCTGGTCCTACCCGGTGATTCTTAGCACCCTCTGATCTCTGTTTGATCCAGCCGCCACCTTGGCTGGGAACCAGCGATCCGCCGGGGACTGAGGGCCGTATCATTTTTGTCTCTTTCATTTACGGGATTTTAGCCTTAAAACACCACGCTGGCCGGGCGTGTTGGTGAGTGTCTGAGTCAGCCGCCCACTTTGGGAACAGACGCTGTTTGCAGCCGCCCATTCTGGGTCAGACGCTGCGAGTTTTCACCATATCTGGCTATCCTCACTTAGTTTAGCCTGCAGGTCGATGCAGTTGCCCGGGGTGTGGCACGTGGAGCCATAAGTGAGAATTGGGTGCCCTGTGAGGACCAGTCATCGCCGACTACTCCCCAGTTATACCGTTGAGCACGACCGTCTTTGATGAAAGGTACTACCTCTACAGCACAACCCCGTAACCCCCCTTAATAATAATAATTATAAATTAATAATTATAAATAATTAATAATAATTATATAATCAATAATATTAACAATAATGGATAAACTAATAATAATAACAATTATATTCCAGGTGGACATCAACATCATCGACCGCAATGACAGTCCGCCCTCGTTCGAGGACGCCCCATTACGGTACTCCGTGAGCGAAGACTTGGGCGCCGGGCAACGCGTTGCCACCGTGCGCGCCCACGACCCCGACACCCTCGGCGAGCTTCGCTACTCCCTGGTCAAAGGGGGCGACGGTGTTTTTGCGCTGGATGCTCGCACCGGCACTCTCACCTTGGTGGACGCTCTGGACAGGGAAAACAAGGACTCTTATGAAATCACTGTCAGAGCCAGCGACGGGGTGCAGTATAGTGACACCACTCTCAATGTGCAGGTGGGTTTTTATTTTTATTTATTTTTTTACTATTTTTTTTGCAATGATTCATTACTTAAAAACAGGAAACCTCTTGCAAGTTCTTATTACAGTCTCAGTAGTGCTTGTAGCAATAATTCTAAAATACAGGCTGTCCCGTAATTAGCGTGCAATACTGAAACAGCAGATTCTATTTTCAAAAATATGAAAAAAGTTCCTATAAAAATAGGTCGAGAAATGCTTCCTAAGAAGGCTACAACAGCACCCGAAAGGGGAGCCCATGAAGATGGTTTTTATTTAATACCTCCGAACCCGTTCAAGATAGAAAAGTGAAATTTTGGGAGTTTATCAAACTTTTTATGACCAATAAGATGCAATTACAAAAATTTAACAATTTCCAGCAGGGGGGGTCAGACAGGTGAAGAGTGAGGTTAAAACCACCCTAACTTTTTTTGTACATACTTCGTGCCAGGATTTGATATCAGATTATGAAATGCTGAAGTTTTTTACATAAGAAAGGTCGTCTTGTTGCATTTCGATAACATACACCGTTTTCGCTTAAATTCGATTTGAAAATTACCTTACATGGCAAAAAAATTCATAGGTATTGAAACACAACCAGAGAAAAAATTTCAGATCAGTTTTTTTTTACTTGAGCAACTGCTCAAAATGATTTCCATTTTGGTCAACGCATAATCGGGCCCGACGACTCAGAGCTCATCTAGAAGCTTTCAAAATTTGGAATCGGTTCCTTTTAATTTCATTGGCAGCTACATTTTTAGCTCGATTTTTAGATTCCTCCAAAAATAAAAGTCTAGAGGGTTTAAGTCGGGAGATCGGGCTGGCAAAGCTATGGACCCGTTACGACCGATCCATCGATCGGGAAAATTGTCATTCAGCCATTGTCTGGCATTTCGCGCATAATGAGCTGGGGCCCCATCATGCTGATACCACATCATGTTTCTCAAATCTTCCAATAGTTCACCGAGATTGTTTTCGAGAAAGTTCACGTAACCATTCGCATTAAGGCGATTAGGGAGTTCTATTGGACCAATTAGTTGATCTCCTATTATTCCAAAAATTTTCAACAGCATGATTCCTATGATGGGGTCTCCCCTGACCGCGAGCACGTCTCAAATTGCCATTTTCCGTTAAACGTTGATGTATGCGGGTGAACATTTGACGTGTAGGAGCTCTTTGGTTTGGAAATCGTCGTCGGTATTCTGTCTGACTCCCCCTGCTGGAAATTGTTAAATTTTTGTAATTGCATCTTATTGGCCATAAAAAGTTTCATAAATTCCCAAAATTTCACTTTTCTATCTTGAACGGTTTCGGAGATATTAAATAAAAACCATCTTCATGGGCTCCCCTTTCAGGGGCTGTAGCCCCCTTAGGAAGCATTTCTCGACCTATTTTTATATGAACTTTTTTTCATATTTTTGAAAATAGAATCTGCTGTTTCAGTATTGCACGCTAATTACGGAACAGCCTGTATAGTTTAAAAAAAAAAGATTAACAAAAATTGTAGGCAGGAGGTGGGGGGGGGGGGTACTGAAGTAGGTATAGCTTTTTTTCAAGTTTCACTCAGTTATAATAATTATAAAGAAAGTTGTAAGCTTTCTTGTAAGTGGGGGGTGGGAGGGGGTACTGAAGTACAGTACTTTTTGTACTGTAAAATAAATTGGATAAATCAATCGCTCCAATTTGTTTGCACTTTGCTTGTAGGCGGGGGAGGGAGGGGGGTGCTGAAGTACAGCATCTTTCAACAATTTTCACTAACTAATTATAATTTAAAAATATTTTCTCATATTTTGGCACTTTTTTGCACTTTTGGAAAATAGTACTCGCAAATACTTTTGTCCCCATTGTAAAATAAATTGGACAAATTATTCGCTCCAATTTGTTTTGCTTGAGAATGGGGAATGGCAATGATTATCAACGCAAAATTCACAAAAAAAATCCACACTTTTGTAGAGTTTTTGTATATTTTTTTGGTTTTCCGAAGAAAAGTTATTAAAAAAAATTACTAATTATGAAGGGGAAGTATAAGAACTTATTCGAAATATTTTTGGATAAAATGAAAGGCACAAGTAGTAAATAAGCTTGAGAATGTGGGATTACAGTGCTTTTTTAATAATTTTAACCCCATTTGGTTAAAAAAAATCAAAAATTGGTTGTAAACTTCTGAAACGGGAAAGAGAGCTATTTTTGAACAAAATTAGTAGCACCTGGCCTAAAATTATTGTAAAAAACATTTATTTTTTTTCTCTTTTTTGGAAAATTTTTTGTATTTTCAAACTTAAAATATTAATCGTAGTTTCTACAAAACATAAAATAATTCAAGATGTGCGGCTTTTTTAAATAATTTGTCACCAAATTCCAAAAAAATTCACACTTTTCAAGGACATTTTTCAGATTTCAAGGAGCAAATTGATCCCTCAAATTTTTAGGTTTGTAAGAAAAACTTTTTATTTGTTTTTTTTTTTAATAAAAACTCCCCTTTTCTAAAAAAAGTATTCTTCTTTTCAAAAAAAGTAAATTTGAAATACTTTGAAAATATTTTAACAAAGAGACAACCACGAAAAAAAAAAACAGAAAAAAATAGTTTTGACTTTCCATCTCATGACTAGCTTTATATGCTTTGTTCTTTTTTCAAAAATGCTGTAATCTCAATAAAAATTAATAAATCAAACAGGAATGTTGGTCACATTTAAACATTGCCAGTTCCTGAGAAAGACGATTTTTATTCAATTATAATAATAATTACAGAAACATGTTTTTTAATTACTGCTCGTAAGTCGTAAGTACCTAAGCATTATTAAAATAAGAACGTTTGACATTTGTCTAATAATCTTTAAATGAAATGGCAAGAACACCCAGGCCTTCTAATGAGATAAAACTTTATCTTCGAGCAATGACATGAATAATAAGCTCTATTAATAATAATCTGCCAGGCATTGCATGCGTACATGTACTTGTCAATGAAGTTTTAATACACTTATACCGGACACATTGCACTGAAACGTAAAGAAAAACCCATTTATATTCATATCAATCACCCGGTATGTATTATCAATCATGTTACGTGGTACGGCGAAAAAGAATGGTAAAAACAAACACTTGATGGATTATCGTTTATACTATTACAAGATGGCTTAAATCATTACCTTGTTTGCTTTTTTTCTTTCGTTCAGTTTTTTGGGCGCCATTAGGAGCTCACGAAAAAAGCTCACCAGAATTACATCGATCTGTATCGGCAATTAAAAAATAGTCGCCTTTTAATCATTTTTTCGTTCGCGGGCTTCCATCATTATACTGCGTGTAGGTAGCGAGAAAGGCTTGTAATATAATTGAATTCCTGTGATATCCGCTGCAGTAGCAGTCATATTGATTTGTACAGTTGACGAGGAATCTGGAAATCCATCAGCAGATGGTTGAAGATTCCAGAGGATTTTTCTCCGATCTGGTTACATTAATAATCGCATATAAGTGGACTGGCGACAGAGAATAATCGAGCAAAACTATCAACAATTACAGTTCGTTGCACTGTTGTAGTTAGTATGAAATCTGTCAGATCAAAATCTACCAATGGCAACTATGATAAACTACTAGAGAATTACGAACAACTGCAGGAACTGCACTAGGTCGACAATGTTGCCACTCTCATGTGCTTAGGTATGTCAAACTTAGAAAAGAAGAAGCCATCGCAAAAACGGTTCAGATAGTATCCCCAGTCACTTCCTCCAGCTACACTCCCATATTTTGCTATAGTACTCAAAAAAAAATTATACTCACGTCTAGTAGTGTAAGTAGGGCTGTATCTTTTGTTTATAAGCAAATAAATCAGGTACCCCTGAACGAGCCCCTTATATTTTTGGTGCTGCCATCTGGAACCAACGTCTTTATCGTAAAGCTCGACCATTTTGTTGATACAATATACCTACTCCAGAACTCCCAGCCAAAAAATGTAACTAAGTCGTGAACATTTCATTGGGATTATTTTTACTGATCAAACTCTCCTAGTGGCAACAATGGCAACTCCTAGATAAATACAAACGGCTACAAGACCGGCACTAGATCGCCAACGTTGTCGGTTTATGTTATAAAGCCTTTTCTTACAGTTTTATACGACTTGTCTTTGAGAATAGAAAAAAATTATCCCACGTCTGATATTGTGAAACCAATTTCTTGTTTTTGTTTTAACAAAATCTTACCATTCCTTCTTTTACAGGTGACAGATACAAATGACAACCCACCCACTTTCCTGGAGAGCGCTTATTCCTTCGACATCCCTGAAAACGCAGCACGCGGTTCGAGGGTCGGTCAAATCAAAGCGACAGATCCGGACTTGGATATGAACTCACAACTCACCTATACCGTAATCAGTGATTGGGCCAACGATGTCTTCTCGCTCAACCCCCAGACCGGGGTGTTCACTCTCACCTCAAGACTTGATTATGAAGAGGTAAGTCTTTATATAAGGAGAAAATAAATATCAAATATCTATAATCATTATTCATTGAATGCGGTGGAGCTTTGTTATGTTGATGCCTCATACTTGGTTAGACGATTGGAGATTAAGTAAATAGCCTCTTTATACTAGTTTTATTTGACGCCTGTAATAAATCAATTTCTAATAAGCGATTTGTCATCAGTTGTAGTGTAATAAATCAATAATAACGAAAATATCAATGCATATAAAATTCCAGGTCAGTAGTAAATGTCGGTTAGTCGATATAAAACAATAAAAGGGTTATGCTCGATCGGTCGTTGCCGATATTATTAATCAAACTTGCTAACAGTCACAACAAAAATCCACATTATACACAAGAAACGTAGGTACAGAACAGGACAAGACTTAATTCATAGGTGGTCTTGTTTGCGCAAAAACGACTCGCAATCATAACTCAGCGAATTTTTCTGTCAGTTTGCTTAAAAATAACTATACGGTTCTGCGTTGACAATAGTTTACCTTTTTGCTCTTTTTTTTACACGGAGACCGACATTGGGAATTCTCGTTTCTTTGATCCAATATCGGTGTACGGACGTGAGACAGAAATGATATTCCGGTCGAGAGAGAGATTTAAAACGCACGCATCCATGCAAGGACGTTTCGTGGCACTAGGTATAAATCAAGACCGTTCTATTTATACCGGACTTATTATTATCTGGTTCACAGTCGAACGGTAGGCACTAAGTTTGATTCGTCGATCTTGTTATTTTTTATTAACCTGACCATTTGTTCTTCTTCTTCCCTGCCTTTTAACAACTTTGATGTCGGTGATTCTTCTTTGATTCTGCCTGGCTCTACGTTCATAAAAGATATTCTAAAAATTTAAACCCATCTCTAAGTTTTACTTCAAACCCCGAAAGGGTTTTTATAAATTTTTGGTTATTCCAACCACATTCACAATAAAGATGAAAAGATATAAAAATCATGCATCACTGATGGACTGCCAAGTCAAATTTTGAGAACTTGAGCTAGAGCAGGCAACTTAGTTACTTCTAAATCCTTATTCCCCGAGTATCTGACAAGTGACAACGCTTAGAGCGATGATTCAGTTGAGATTTCGATAAAAGTTAACAGTGCTAGCAGGTTCAAAGTGAACCATATGAAGAAACATCGTACCAGCTATATTGGGTCGTCCCTCTAGCGGCCTAGATGCTTCAACTGCGAAGAGAAAGGACATATAGCCTCAAAATGTTCAATCAAATATCGACGGTTGAGTCATCAAGCCTCTCGTTGTCCCAAAGAAATCACAAAGCCGGCAAGCAAGCAGTTTCAAGGGGTTATCAGTGATCAAACCCATAACTGCAACTTCATTGACTGATATTTAAACGGTCAATATATTGGATGGTTAATAGATTCTGGTTATTCTGCAATCACATTACGCGAGAACAATGCTTTGAACCTTGGTCTAAGGTAAAGTTTAGTTTTAAGATGATCAGAGGATATGCCGGAAGCTCAACGAGAGCCTTTGGTGAAACTGAAGTTTCTCTTAAAGTTGATTCAGCCAAAGCTACCGTGCCAGTTTTGATCTTACCTGAAGTGAGTCCCCTAGTTCGCCGCCCCTTCCTTTCCAGTGAATTAGACCGAGCTACTCGTGAACTTGGCCAGAGGCGGCTTCAGCCGTCTTTAATTCAAAAATTTCATTTTGAAAACGGTGGTAATGAAAAGTACAACTCCCTTTCAGATATTAGATAATATTTTGAAAGCATTCCCTGTTATTACTTGCGAAATGTTAATGGTATCAAGCGCACCATTATAGTTAACATTGCGTTAAAAGTTTGATAAAACCTTGTGCTTTTTAAAGTTTGATTAAACCATAATTAGATTAATGAAAAGGCTGATGATAAGTTTTGACAAAACCTAAAGACATCTTCAATTCAACAAGAGGATTTGAACTCAGCTGCGACGGGACAGTTTCGCATGTCCATCTCAATCTAGGAAGCCAAAGATCACATTTCCCCGCAATCGACACCGATTATAATGTCCAGGATCGCGAGAGTCTTCTTCTTATTCTGCTCTCATCACATTCACCTGCTTACGGAGTACCCAGAGGAGGCGCATTTACTTAATAAATGGCTCTGTCGCATGCAAATTCCTACATATGTTAAATTATACATGTAAATCTCCCTGTCGCAGGAGGGACAAGTGATAAAAACATCGTCTAACACCGACAATCTATAATCTGTTGTGGACGCGTGGGCTATAGCCGCTCTTGTGAGGGTATAATAATTATTAGAGGAGCTAATTTCCCATTTATATGGTAAAGTGATATATTGAAGTGAAGGTGTAGGATGTACAGTCGTGGACGCTCGTTCGGCGACCGTGCGGTATCCACTTGTGGGAAACTTTAACAGGACCTTATCGAGTATAGTTTTCTTTAAAGAGCAAAAAAATTTTGGGACCCAACTGTTTGCTTTTAGTCTTTAGAAAAAATTGTTTGCTTTAAATCTTTCAATAGAAAAAGTGTAGGCGAAAATGATGTACTTTCATAATGATTAGATGAAAAGCACCATGATTGCAATTTTGTTCGATTGTCCAAAATTACCATTCTTAGTCCACCTCCATTCTTATTAGGTTACTCCAGTTTCAGAATTTTCCTCCCCGTCGTGCAAAGATGATTGACTGAAAATCGCTTTATATATCTAGAAGTCTTCGAACTCATTCCCCAAGAAGAATTGAATTGTTGAGATTAGAAAGCTCCAAGCTTGACTAAATTGTCAGAGGCGAAGACTTTTGTCACAAGAATGATCCATAAGTCAAAGTTGAATCGAATTTGGTTGCATAATTATTTAAGAAGAAAGATCAGTGATAAAAAGATCTTTACCTGACGATTTGTATCGAGAAGACTTCAGCAATTTAGAAACATTTTGGAGAAATCTATACTCTCACAAATAGAAGAAAACTGTATTAAGTAGGTAGCTTTCATAAGTTTGTCACAACGCCTTTTTTATCAAGTCAAGTATAGTGGGAAATCTCTTGCCATAATTATCTTGCGATAGAAAGAAGAGGAAAATTTATTCGCCATGTATTTATAATGATGGTAACTAATTTTTTTTGCTATTATTGTGCTTATCTACATTATTTGGCGACAATGTAGGTATGTTACCTAAATGAATTATTTATCTCACCACTAATATGATACATTTCTGGGTAAGAAACTAACAGCCACTCTTCTGACTCAGAGAGACCGCAGGTGCAAGTTTGCAAGAATATTAAATATAGGTATACCTAAATAGTTAATTAACATATAGGATGTTTCTTTCTGCATCATCGTGACTGTACAATGGAATCGTAAGAGACAAGTTTTAATTACCCTTAGCCGGTGGCGTACTTAGAGTAATAAGTACGGGAAATTATAGTCGTATCTATGAGATATAACACATTATAATTGAAAAAACCTATAGGCCGCGCAGGTTCATAGAAGAGTTATGTTACAATGTGACAATTGTGGTAATTACACCTTTAAGCAGTTTCTTGAACTTGGAACTTAGCTCCGAGACGAGACGGGCATAATTGGTTATTCGATTTGCATATCAGCTAAATTCATCTTTTAATCATCTCAATTTTTACTAGGATTTGTCTTGGGTAGGTATAGGTATACCAAGAGAGGAAGAGAGAGAGAGAGAGAGAGAGGGAATCTCGAACTTCACTGCTTGTTGTAACTTTATTTTTCAGATTCCATCTCACTCCAGTCTGTTTATTCGAAAGTCAAAACATGACGGCTGCAATAATTAAGGCCTAACATGGATCAGTTTTTATTTTACTGCAATTCCCACTGATTATTCTATTTAAAGTTGAATTTTTTCAGTCGAGAATTTATAGTCTATCTGTGTGTGGTGCATTGCCTAATTTGTATTCAATGCCAACTGCGATGCTCTCTTGAGCAGCGTTAACTTTTTCAGTCGTTAATTACTTAGTTTTTTTTTATTTATTTATTTAAACAGAACCGTTCTTGTAAAGCCGTTAAAAAGTTAGCTAGCTCATTTTATCTACTATAGGTACCTGTACCTGATTGTGTCTCGATAAAATAATATCGGATTTCTTTTTCCACCCCACTTCCTACATTAGTTGAGTAATTTTTTAAGCTGTAAAATAAGTCATTAACCACACTTAAACGCAGCATTATTCTATTAAGATTGCACCTGCAATTTAGTGGGAAATATGCACTCGACGTGGTACTTGGATTTTATAAACTATTATTAAGAAGTTTTACCGACACTCGGAGCTTTGTAAACGCTGGTATTTACACCGAAGCAACTAATCTGTCTTTGTTAAGACCTTCCACCATCCAATTTACACTAACAATCAAAATACATAAGCGAGATAGAATAGTCACCTTTTTTTCTACGCCGAACTGACAATGCTGCTGAATTTCCATTTCGTCGCATAATAGAGGATGCCTTCAACGTAATTATTGATACAAATTTCTAGTCGAACCGTCCCACAACTACAACGCTAACGCTATTATTATGTTAAACATCTGCACTTGCTCTTCCGCACCTAAGGATTACCTGCGAGGAAGATAATACTGATTGCAATATGTGTTGGAATTTTGCATTTAAAATACACGCACTTCTTCTACTGTCTACAAGCCGATATCCCAGATGTCGTGAAGTGGACAGATCAAGAAAGCGATGTAATTGTTACATTGTATTATTGTAATGAGGACGAGCACCGTCATGTAGATGGATTTCTCATATCCAGTTTTAAAATTTGGGCTTGTTAATGAAATAGGTCGTTGGAATCTACTTGTTGATTTTTTTGGGCACGAATAATTTTGTCCCCACCCACACCTTCAATTTGAGATACGGACAAAACCCCAAATTTGCCTTTTTAGGTCGGTTTTCGATCCGATTTTTTGCATTAGGTCGCTATTTTCATTTTATTTTGGCTCCAAATTGTATCGGACATCACTAAAATATGGAAGGATCTGGTTGCCTAAGTTTTAAAAACATCGAGAAAACCAACTTTACGAAAAATGCTTCAAACTCTCTTTTGCTTTAGTGTCGTTTGTTACTCGGTATAGTCACAAAACTGAAAAGGAACACTATGGAGTCGATTATTTCTCGTTTATACACGTCCTTTTATGTTTATGCACCCTTGATAAGAAAAGAAGGTGAGACACCACTGCCATCGAGTCGAAGGATGGGCACGAATAATGTCGCCCCCACCCATACCTTCAATTTGAAATATAGAGCTCTTTGTGGGGGGATTCTAGAGAATCTCCAAGGGAAAACCCCTAATTTGCCGTGGTGTTGGTTTTTGACGCGGTTTTTTGCTTTTGGTCACTATTTTGATTTTTTTTTGGCTCTACATTGTATCTGACATTTTATCACTAAAATTTGGCAGGATCTGGTTGCATATAATTTTTAAATATCGAAAAAACCAACTTTATGAAAAAGTTTATTCAAAATTTGTCATTGAACTTTTCTGTAAATTATTAATTTTTCGTTTGTAACATTATGTCAAAAACATTTCAAAAATGTCAATGGCTTAAAGATCTACAATGGTAAATTACATCCAAAATTATCTCGTAATTCTGATACTCCATCTCAAAATAATTTTTCCGATCTCGGTAAGCATTTATCGTCACTCAAAATGACTGTTCCCACATTACGGCGGTGTCCTAAGGGTGCCCGGATGATGTTAGCAAATTTACTCACTGCAAAACTCAAAGCAATAACTACTACAGGTTCAGAATGTGCTTGGAGAAACCTTTTTTTGCTTCCATTTCAAGCTTTATCTATTCCTAAGAAATCAGATAACATAAAGAATCTTTCCACTTGGACTAAACAGAAAATCACAGTTTGCAGTCAAGCTCAATTAGAGAGTGCAGAGAATATAGAGAATTTAACTCCCACTTATGCTTCAATGAAGTGTTCGGTCAATCAACGGACTGATGAAAGGACACATTTGCATGTTGGCAAGAAAATAGAATCAAAATTGTCCGATGGAGACACTCGTGGAGCATTGAAACTTCTAACTTCTGAGGACTCTCTAGCTTCAAATGATCCCTCCACGTTGGCCGATCTTCTTAAGAAACATCCCCCTCATCCACAACCGACTTTTTTCCCCGAAACACCTGACTTTATTTCCTTCCCATCTATAACAGATCAAGAGATTACGAGAGCTATTAATTCATTTCCACCAGGATCTGCTGGCGGTTTAGATGCTTTGAGACCGCAAATTCTCAAAGATCTCATTGCCAAAAATACCGGAGATTCGGGGATCCAGCTTTTAAAGGAAATCATCTCACTCATATTGCAGAAGGGAAGATTCCTGAATCGATCCTATTTTTTTCGGAGGCTCTTTAACGGCTCTTAAGAAAAAATGCGGTGGCATACGTCCAATTGCAGTTGGAAATGTTTGGCGCCGTGTTACTGCTAAAGTGCTAAATTTCAGAATTTTACCAACTCTGGTCGAGTTTTTTACTCCCAATCAACTTGGTGTAGGGGTAAAAGGTGGTGCTGAAATTGGTGCCCATGCTGCTCGTATATATTTCAATAACAACCATGCGGTTCCAAAAGTATTTCTAAAACTTGATTTTCGGAATGCATTTAACGAAATAAGAAGAGATGCCATCATTCAAGAGGTCAAGTCAACTTTTCCGACTCCCTTTATCTTCAATTCTTACTACAAACCATCAAATTTATATTTCCATCAACAAATTATTTCTTCTGAATGTGGAATTCAACAAGGCGATCCCTTGGGCCCAGCCCTTTTTGCTCTTACAATCAATCCTATCGTCAAATCACTTAAATCGGAATTAAATATTTGGTACTTAGATGACGGAACTATTGGTGGTGATGTTGACACAGTGTTGAATGACCTGAAAACTATTTCTGAGGCTGCATCTAAATTAGGTTTATTTCTAAACCCTTCTAAATGCGAAATTATTTTCCTTGGTGATCATGAAGATAAATCATCTATCTTGAACGACTTAAGATCTTTTCTACCCGGAATTACATATATGAATTTGGAAAACGCAACTCTTCTAGGGGCCCCACTTGCTGATGAGGGTATTCTAAATATAATTAATCAAAAAATAAATCAATTACAGCTATTCACATCAAGATTGGACTGGATTTCTTCTCATTCGGCTTATTTTCTACTGAAAATTTCCCTTTCAATACCGCGTCTTATATATTTCCTACGCTGTTCTCCTTCGTGGCGAAAACCGCAAGCTCTGCAAGTTTACGACACTATTTTAAAATCAACCCTTGAAAACATCTTGAACTGCACTCTTTCTCACGAATCTTGGATACAATCTTCCCTTCCCATAAAGATGGGCGGCATCGGAATCAGACATGTTGTGGACTAGCGATTCCATGTTTTCTCGCTTCCTACCACAGCTGTCTCGAATTGGTGACTTCTCTTCTTCCGTTTGGAATGATACAATCTGATTCATTGATCGCAGAAGCTTTGAGTATTTGGCATGATCGCAATCTAATTACTCCGGAAAATATGTTGTCTCAATCTTCATGGGAGACAATTGCTTTTCAAAAAAGTTTAGATTCCTTGATCCATGAAGCAACCTCTCAACAAGACAAAGCTAGACTTCTTTCTAATTCTCAACCACATACCGGTGACTGGCTATTTGCTCTTCCATCTCCTTAACTTGGAACCCACCTTTCAGATGAGTGCTTTCGAATTTCCATCGCATTTCGCTTAGGCTGTGATTTCTGTTATCCCCATCATTGCCGCTGCGGAAACGAAGTAACTTCGAAAGGATTGCATGGTCTGTCGTGTCTATTCAGTGCTGATCGTCTTTCGCGACATGCCGAGGCGAACGAGATTATCTCCCGAGTTCTAAGATCTGCCCAAATTCCGGTAATTAGAGAACCTGTGGGATGCTCTAGAGATGATGGTAAGAAACCTGATGGAATGACATTGACTCCATGGCAAAGAGGCAAATGCTTGCTATGGGATTATACCTGTGCAGACACCTATGCAGCATCTTACCTTCATTCTAATTCCTCCAATCCTGGGTCTGCGGCAAATATTGCAGAATCAAAAAAAAAGAAACAAATACCGGAATCTTGAAGATCGCTTCATTTTTGTGCCTGTCGGACAAGAAACTTCAGGAGTTTGGGGTAATGAAGCCTTGAGATTTCTGACATCATTTTTATAAAGTTTATACGGCTTTACTTCTCCTAAAGAAACTTTGCCGATAGAATCTCGCTGCGTCGTTGAGTTACCAAGAAAAGTCCAGATAGATGGTACCGTGTAAAAAAAAATACGACCCTGAACGGGGGTCTTAAAATTCCCCGATACGGCCCATTTTCAATAGGTCGTATTTGGGATTCCCCGAAATTTCAACCCTATCGGTGCAAATTTCAAATTTCAACACCCATGATCATATTCACAAAGCGTTCCTGTCCTGTAATAGGTATCTCGAAAAAAATTAAATAAATGGGATGGAGATATGAAGTTTTTGTAAAGAGTAAATTTCAACCTTCCAGGACGAAAAACTGCGACTCCAGGGCGTTTTTTGACTATTTTGACTATTATTAATAGTACCTATTAATGCAAAAACCCGCATCAAAAACTGGGCCAAAATGGCAAATTTGGTGTTTTGACCCCGGTAAATAGTCATGGCTAGTTTCATGGCGATTTTCAAATTGGTTGCCGGTTTCTGCTGCTAACATCCTCTCTATAGAATCAAATATACATTTCTCAAGTATTAAGGAAAAAGTCTTCCTAAGATTAATTAAAGTATTTAATTGTTCTTGGCTCTTAAGGCTTGAGAACGGAGATTTAAAGATTGATGATGCGATCATTTACTTGTAAAAATCTGCATAGTAAAAGCGCATTAATATGTAGATACAGAAGTAATCGACATGCTTGGCTCCGGCAATCTAATTGGTCTTTCAATATTAAATGCATAATAAATAATTTGATCCTTCGATCCGGATTATTTATATGTACCTAATTTGTAATTTTATAGTGACAGTTCGCGACTATAATTAACGCCACCAAAATTTCAAATATAAGTTCAAGCAAATTATTATAAAGACGGTAAAAAATTATAATTTTATAGCGCCTATCTAGATATCTTCAATCAAACAATCCATGTGAGTAATTTGATCACTTTCAGAGATGCGGTTTAACACACACACACACTCGCAGACGTACATCAATGTAATTATTGATCGATCGATCTTTCTATATAAGAAAAATAACAAAATTCAAATACCGTTTTACAAGAGGCAAATGGTAAAATACATTATGTAAATTTATCGACGTCCCGATCAATACTTTTCGCATAATAAAGATTGTGGCAAAAATGCTCCCTAGGGCAGCTACACGAAATTAGCCATACCGTTGTTTTTATCGCATTTTGTTGATACATGAAATGTTTATGAAATGCACGCCGAAGAATGGAGATTATCGAATGTTGACTCCTCCCAAAGAAAAATGATTGTTTGGCAACCGTAATAAATATTTCGAGATTGTTGGTTATTTCCACTACTTACGTCAAGCGTAATTGTCGTTGATTGTAACGTAGTTTGGAATAGTGACGCTGCCATATTTTACAGGTAAAGGTAAATAATATACAAAGCTTCAGAAATTTGGCCGCTGATTTAATTTAATCCTTTATCAGCCCCTCTGCTCTTTTTTGACACGATCATGAATCGATATCCTCTCCTCTCTTTTTTTTCTATTTTGCATGTTTGTTCATTATATTCATGGAAATTATGACCAATCGTTTCAAATTTTCGCCACATTTTGCGTCAACCGAGACATTACCTCAAATTTACATTGGTAAGAGCTATTATAAGGAATCCTTAAGGGATCAATACAATACCTAAAGAAGTAGTCAAGGCCAGACCGCTGCTTTCCGATTCTATGTATCATAATATCTGGTCTAAAATGATCCTTTAAAATGACTTTTTGAGTTTTCTCACGGTTTTTGAGCGTCTATGTAGCGTTTTCTTAGCAACAAGTGCAACAAGTTACATAGTTAAATAGCATAAGAGGTATAGAGCGCTCTCGCTTTTATTATTCATGGCACAATAGAGATTTCCGCAAGAGCTAAAACGATCCAAGTAGCTATGTGAATAATTTAATACCTTACAAGTACTTATAGAAAATAAAATTTGACCAATGAAGATTATTATTGAATTGACCATTTTCGCTATAACGATAAAATCACAATTACTCATATAATTCCAAACCATAAACAAACCCAATACCGTGAACTTGGAGCAAACGTTAAGACCGGCAATAACCTTTTAGTGCTTTCTCCCGTCATGAACTTGCAGCGCAGCGAAGTTGCAGCTCGTCGCGTCTCCTTCTTATAACACACTGCATACATAAGTGAGATTGGCCACATTTTTATGTAAATTATCGACACCATTATAATGTTATTGGCAATGAAACAACTTACGCAAACTCAAGCCAGCCAAACCGTTACAAATTCAGTGATTTATTAGCGCTTGGTTGTTCGCTAATTAGCCATTTGATGGGTTTTCAATCACAAGGGTGCATGATGGTCGCGGTCATGCTTTAAATTAATTTCAACAATTTATTTGTAATTGGGTAAATAATCAATAATAACCAATCAATTATGTATAAGGAGAGTGATAAGTAATAACTGTATTGCTGGCAGACCACCATGGAGGTGTAAGCCTAGAAGTGGTAAAAAGTTTCTTGACAACTTTTTCTTCGAGGTACACTTTAAAGGACCTTTATAATAAGAAGTCAATTTTATTGATTTTTTTTCGAAAAACCAAATACGTACATTCTAAACGTCTTGATAAATATACCATCAAATAACGAGTTAAAATCCTTTCGTTTATTTTAAGACACACTTCAAAAGAAAACCAATAATAATAATAATCATAGCGCGACTCAAAAAGAGTTTAATAAGTGTCATTTCAATCGATCTTCTCGTTTCTTCAACAAGGACTGGTTGCATTACCTGAAAGAGCATTCCACTATTTTATCTGAAAAAGGCAAAATCAACTATTCTTTCATAAATTACTTCAGCAGCTACACACATACTTTCCTCCAGCAATGTCCTATGATATTAATAGAATATAGATTGAATCGTTGACGAGTTTTTGCGCCGCTTTTGTCACACTGCTCATAAGCGGGTATTTGTACTGAGGCGTCTGGCTAGTTTATCGCGTCCACGCTATCCCTTCTATTAGTTATATTTGACGTTTCATTTCCACTAGTTTTTATCCATACCTCATCGGTCTTGTCTTGTAGTGCTAGTGCTAGTGCTAGTGCTAGTGCTAGTGCTAGTGCAGCGCTAGAATCTCTAAGTTACAGGACGAGCCATTAGAAGGTATCCTGAAACTATGCAAGCACAGCTAGGCGTTGTCGGATCTTCTCATTCTTCTTCGACTTTTCTTCTAACGACGCTTTTTAACTAACTAACGAAATTTTCTTCCCCGTTATGATCAGACCATCTCTGGTACTAGATGAATGATTATTATTCAAGTCAGCAGCTTCAGTTACAATAAATATGATCCCTTGGAACGGAATATCTGCCCTTCTAACTTGGACCCTCTTATCACATAATGTACTCTTACGTCAGATTTTTTTCATCCAAGTGGGCGATTCTAAATTAGGCTGATGACTTCTCTGGATAGTTATTTAAATGACAGGCACCGCAGTAGTCTACAAATTCCTGCTTGATGCTTGTATGCCTTTAAAGGTTACTTCAATTGCTCAAGAAGTTCTCCATAATTGCCCGTATAACTAATACAGAACTGCTTCATCTGTAATCATCATTCATAACGCTTCCCTTTTAAGTGCATTCTTCAGCAGCGTTTCCATGATATCGCAAACAGAAGAAGCATCACTGAAGCAACCAAGTTTGCAATCGCTCTTCCGCTTCTTCAATACTATTACCAGAAAGTTTCACGTCTATAATTATTATCGCCACTTAAGGTGTATTGTTTTTTGGTATCTGTGAACAAACTTCGAGATTTGGCAGGGTCACCATGTGACAAACTGTTTAATTGTTGTTATCCTGGATCGCCATGATCGCCATGATCGCCATGATCGCCATGTGATGAATTAGTAAAGATGGCAGTTTATCACATGGCGATGCTGCTATCCTTACCAGTTCATCACATGCCTACCTTCTTTAGCATAATTCCAAAATATCACAAAATTAAGAGGCCTCACTAAAGTAACAAAATTTTATAAAAAAATTTAGACTGTTGCAATCAGAAAGGCAAGGCTTTCTGCATATATTTAAACTAATGGTCTCTTATTTAATTTAATCCAAGATATCACGAAAAGAAATCTTACTGAAGCAAACAGTATTGCAAATTATTTTCTTATTGGAACTGATCTTCCGCTTCTTCAATGTATGAAGAGTTTTATCACCTCTAAACATCACTCATTGAAAGCTCAAAAGCTCAAAAAACTCAAAAAGCTTTCACTGAAGCAATGAAATTTTCAAGGCTTCCTGAAAAATGACAATCTTCCACATCTTCAGCCCTATTTCCGAGAGAGTTTCATCCTATGTAAGCATTATCATTTGGTGCTTAATTTCTAGTCCCCGGTGACTGCACCTGAATCCTGAAGAGATTACCAAAAGCAAAAGCTCACTAAGTTTCCTAAGCTTTCTTCAATTAGCAAACCATTCCGTTGTTTTTCATAGTATTTTCAAAGTACTTCAGTTTTGCATAGTTACGCAGGGCAACCGGGGAAAATATCTTGTAACGAATTCCAAGGCATTCGTTGATTATTATTATTATTTATTTTAATTAATCGAGGGGTCTATCAGAAGGATACAGTTCTTACAGCGGTGATTAGCAGGTTATCTCGCCGGCACCGGCTATATAAGCAGACCCAACGGAGAAGCAGGTCAGATAGATCTTCCGAGGTATTGACTCGCGAACCATCTCCCTCCCTGTGAACTGAGCTAGGAGGTCTTCAGGAGGCATGTAATGAGTGCATTCCGTCCAGTACCCAGCCGGCTACAGCAGGTCGATGAAATGAGTCGAGCCTAGCTGTAACTGGACGTCGGGAGATCGATGAGAGTGAATTGAGCTCTGATCGACTGCCGGTCATAACAGGGAATCAACCGGGGCTGTAGTGAAGTCCCGGCGGGTCCTTTCAGACGACGCCTAGCCGGTATTAAGGGCCAGGCAAACCAGACGTCGGGTCGCAATGTAATGAGTTGTCGATCCGGCAATCCCGTCACGTCGCGTATTCCGGAGGCCGCAGCAGCAGGAGACACGCACACGCAGCGTGCGGTGGTAAGAGAGCGACTGACGCAGCGGAGCCGCAGGTGAATCGTCCGACAGACCGACCAATCAACAGAGGTGCGTGTCCCGACGCAGGTATCTCTCACCAATCAGACGGCCAGCAGTGGACGAGCGCCGGCCCAGATGGTTCAGCGGTTAATAATATTAATCTAACAGATACAGATATGTGTAACTACCGTACTTGTAAATAAAGGTTTTTATAATTTTAATTGATTTGTCACGGGTAAAAGGGGGCAATTATCCATCCCTGGGTAATCATCTCTACTAGCAGAAAATCCCGTTACAATCTTCATCAAGTTTTTTCCTCAAGTCAAACGATTCTTTCTCTTCTCGAAAGCTAATAGCAAACTGTGTTACCTGAAAGCTTCATTGTGTTCATTGTGACTCAATTTTCAGCCCATTCACTTATTTTTTACTTATAGTAGTTTGAAGATCGTTGCAAAAGAAGATCAATGCAAATTACATCCTCAAAGAGAAAAACATGCCCCCAAAGACCATGTTTTGTCTCTTCTAGACAACCCTCGTGACGCATCGTCAATCGTCACCTCCCAGCTTCATTGTTTTCGAGGAGCTTCAGTTTTTCACCTCGTTTGCGTCTACGATCAGGGCAAATTACAAGCTCATAGAGAAAAACATGTCCCCAAAGCTCACGTCTACTACCAAACCATTTACCGTCTCTTCTCGACAACTTTCTTGAAGCATCATTACCTCCAAGCTTCATTGTTTTTGTAGTGTGCTTCAGCTTTAAGTCTCTCTTACACCGTACCTTGAAGCTTCTTTATTTTATAATGAAGATTTTAACAAGAGAATCATGTTTTTCAGTTTCCTTCTGAATAACTTGTTTATTCAGATATTTATAAATACCTACTGCATTGTTGTGAGTTCATTCAGGAGGGGGTAGCTTCGAGGATTCGCTTCAGGGCGACTGTTCAGATAGAATCGTTCATGAAATCTTCTCGGCTATAAGATTTAGATCATTAAGCCTGAGAAGTAATTTCAATAACAATCGCAGCTGATAAGCTGATGCGAGAATACACACACATAGGTAATCACATATATGCACATACGCACATTCTATCAAACAACTTGCCACGGTAATAATAAGGTACTTATTAAACTTTTAACCTCGCGGCGTTCTCGGTTGGTCCATTCTGATGTTCTTAATTTGTCATATCTTACCGTCGCTGACAGGTACGGTAAATCTCTTCCCATAAACAATCATTACAATGTCTGCATAATCGGCAAGGCCTTATAAAGATGCGAGGCCTTGGTACGCGTACGAGCCATCCGGAATGCAGTGTCATAACATTGCTAAGGCTACCTCACTGCCTACCGCTAATGCCACATTAGAACTTTATATCTTTCAGATTATGGCGTAAACAGTGCGGCTGAGATTTCATTGTTCACTCGACATATTCGCCCGGTGTCAATGCACTCGAAAAAATCGGTACGGAGAATCCATGACGTCCATTTGTATTATACTTGGATCGATTGGCAATTAAAGTTGAATGGTATCCAATTCCAAATAACTTCACTTCTCACTTAAAACAACCACTGTCCTAGAACATTCCATATCAGACTAAAAATTCCTAGCAAATAGGTCATATTTTTATTAATAACACTAATTTTTATTGCAGGTTCAACACTACATCTTAGTAGTCCAAGCTCAAGACGCTGGACATCCTCCACTCTCGAGCACCTTGACAGTCTACTGCAACGTACTTGATCTTAACGACAACGCTCCTGTTTTCGATCCAATGTCGTACAGCAATGAGATATACGAAAACGTATTGATCGGCACTTCTGTTGTTACCGTCAGTGCTACTGATTTGGATTCCGGTAAGTTCTCTCAAATAATCTACTTCTACATAATAAAAAAAATCGTTTGTATGATTGAACCTTGAGGAACACCATAGTTTGGTTCCTCATGTCATGTCTAATCAGTGGTGTAGGATTGTGATGATTTTTCAGGTGTATGAACTAAAATTAATGACATATTCGGGACTTTTTGTTTAAAAAAAAAATCCCTCAAAATAATGTTCAAATATTAAATAAATGGAGCGTTTTATCAAAATTTTTATTCCAACGCTCCATCAGTTGTGGTCGATTCTATAACATCGGTCATATTCAAGCTTCATTCCTAATAAGAGAAACGGTGGACCAATGAACGAATAGAGACGTGAGGAACACCTCTTTGATTGCCTGTTCCTGATCCGGTTCATTATTCATCTAAAGATTTTCATGCTGTCAAGCCCTATTCTCAGAAAATCGTAATAAACTATGACCTAACTAAAAATCATCGACTAGGATCGACTAAGACTACTGCTATTTGTTTTATAACGCAACATCCAAGTACCTGGTGTCCAAGAAAACCAAAAATATCTTTCAATTGCTGGTTGCCATTTTCCAACCCGAAATATGCCAAGCCAAAAAGGTAGCCCTGATATTTGGTCGAAATTTGGGCTCCTAGCAATATGTCTCTCCGAAGCAGCTTCCAAGCAACCACTTTCGTAGTTGGGGGGCAGTCATCTTTGATATTCTCGATGCCAAAAATTGATTCAAAGGTGGGCAAAAGATTCGTCTAATCATAAACTGTACTCATTCATCTCACCAAAACAAAACCCTTTTTAAGCTAGTGCTCTTTGGAGGTTTCCTGCTTGTGTAGTGTTCGCTTCCGCGAATAAGAACTACAGAGATCTACTCAGGAGCTGGGGAGAGAGTTTTTCTCCAAGAGTCTGAAGGAATTATTAGCAGATAATCTTGCAGGCTCTAGTAACTTGCTCATTCTGACATATTTCTTCACTTATTTGATTTCTAAATCATTTCGATCAATCGTCACAATGTAATCTAAATCAGCATTGCTAGACTGAACGGCATTTAAAATCAGTTACGTCGAAAATTCATGACTGAATAGATAACGCTTCATTACGAGACAGATTTTACTTGAAATAATAGCGTTGTGCAAGCGAAAGTTGACGAGGAGGAAGGTAGTATTTATGTCATTAACAATAAGTTTTCAATGAAAAGAACGGCTACATCAATAACTGTGGGCGAGCACAATCTTAACACTGTTATTAAATATATTATTAATGGATTATAAAATATCTAATTTCATTATCGCAGCCTACAAGTTATTGTTAGACTCCTACTGACTGATATAAATTTGCGAGTATTGAAATAAGTATCCGGGAATAAAGTTGCTGGTGAAAATAAAAAAATGTAATTAATCGGAAGAGAATGGTTCAAAAGAATTCATGATGAGATGTATGTTTCTTTTAGAGTAGGTAGTTTGTTGTTGTCTTCCTTCTCTTCTACAATATTTTTTCTTGTGGTCCTTCCTCTCATCCCCCATTCTTCATGCCTTTGTTCTACGTTCCTTAATCTTCTAATGCATATTTTTGTGAATTTTCTCGCGATTTCATTATTCTGTCTCAAACACGACGTAAATATTTTCTGTTTCACCATTTTTTCCCAGCAACTCCTGCTCCTTCGAACCCAAGTCTTAGTCTTCGAGGAAAGCGTCTTCCAATCTTCTTAACCTAGATCTTTGTCTTATCTTATGTCCCCTTATCTTTATTCAAGCTCATATTTTACCTGTTGTTTTACTGTTTCCCTTCACTTCCAACGTCCCAGATCTTTTCCCATTATTACTTTTCACTCCTTCGTTTCAAGTGACCAAATCATCTATGATGAATTTTCCTGCCAGCTCTTTAAGTACTTATAAAGCTTTTCGCTTTTTTTGCTAGAGGTCAGAATTTTCCCATAGTGTACTTTTCTTCCATGTCTCAATGAGGCTCTACCTCTTTTTCTGAAAGAGGCTCAAACAATCTAGCCTTTTCTCCAGGCAGTCCAGGCTGTGTCACCTTATTTTCTGAAACGTATAGGCTTTCCCCTTTCTCTCATTCCTTGTATATAACTTACAGCTTTCCAAATTTTTATTATCTAATTCTAAAATGTTTTAGAGACTTTCCCAAACCATACATCTACTCATATTTTCCAGGATTTGTCTCCTAACATCAACTATTCCGCTGCCTGTTCCAGTCGTCCTAGGCCTAGGTATATGGTCAAGCGAACTTCAAGATTCCTATACTTTTTCTCAGCATGTCTCTATCTTGAAATCATCCAATGGATTTTTTTCTCTGACGCATTAATTTGTTTTCATATCTACCCTGGTCAAACTTGAGCTGATTGTCTTGTCTCTCTTTATTTACCCCCCTCCCCCTCCTCCCACCATTTGTAACTCTATGCTGCTTTATGGTAAATAAAATTTTTCTGGAAGCTCTTGGGCTGAATTATTGTATATCTTGCAATTTTACTTTAATAAGTGCAATTTTGATTATTCAGCCTCAAGTATATGTTTCCCTTTATGAACCAAATGACAAATCAAATTACTGAGTGTCTTATAATGTATACCGGGTGTCTTTTTGAAAACTATCCACCCTGAATAACTCCTTTGGTGTTTTGTTTTCAGCAAAACCCTGAGATAGGTCAATTTTTGTTTCACGGAGGACACCTTTTGACACCAAATTGGCCTGTCTCAGGATTTTACTCAAAAAAATTCAGAGTGGGTAGTTTTCAAAAAGACACCTGGTGTATATTTTAAGTTCAAATTTATTCGATCGCCTTGTATATACCTATACCTAGGTATAAGAAGAAAGAATAATAAGATCGCTGCTGCCTACCTACATCAAAGTTATATAAATGGCCGTACTTGATGATTACAATTCGATTTCGATTCACGCATTAATTATTATTTAAACTAGAATGAAATGAGTCGAGGTACAGCCACCGAGGAAGAGCCGGAACGGCTCCCATATGGAGCATTCAGCATTCGATATGGTTCTCTCTCTGAAAGCTTAATTTAAGTTCTCCTTGATATAATGGACGCGCTATATTTCATTTGTCAAATGAAGAGATTAAATGACAGAGAAAATGACGTTACAAAAAGTTCCTTAACGTCACTCAAGCCGGGCGCATTTTATTAACAACGAGTTCGGACGTACCATAACGCTTTTAATGGGTCCGTCCGCGTTATTTGTTTATTTTTTACCAGACAACACCGCGCTTTCTGAAAAGGAAATGAAGCTGTAAATTATGCAAAATTGCAACAAAGACCGACTGCGTCTCCGTGATGAGTTTTCGCGGTCCGTTTTTGCCGAGAACGCCGCTCCGTTCACCGCGAGCTGGATCAAATTTAGAATGACAACGACTGACATGTCAGAAAAAGAAGAATTCTGACAAGACTGCCGTTTTAGGTATGCATTAATACTAAATGTTACTAAACATTAAATAACATCGCGGTTACGTGTAAAAATAATAATAATGATTTGTCCTACATAATATTCGGTAATTATTGTTACTAGACTGGTTATCTGTATCTGCATGTGAAGTATCAATCAAATCATTAAGTCAATGAAATTGTTGTTGTTGTTTGTTTTTAAATACGGAAATCGGTTCTTAGGTCCCTGATGCTGCAGCCATTTAGGCTTATTGTATCTTTCCGTAGCTCTTGGTTCTTGGATATTCAAATAACTCTGTAGGTACCCTTCACAAGGTTCAGAAGTTTGCTTGCCTAGGCTTTCCCCGACATCATGTCATTGGTATTGTTCCCCATGATTGAGTGTCGGGTTCGATTGAGTGCTGGGCACTCAAAGATTACATGATGGAAAGCTGTTTCGTATTCCTCATTGCACAGTCTGCATGCTGGTCTTAGGTGGCAGTGTCCTGTAAGAAGTCCCACCACTGTTTTAACTTGCATTCTGTTTAAATGCAGTATGTAGTTCATTGGCAAGTTTTGGAGATGGTTCTTTTACCATTAACTTGCTATGTTTGTTACCTGGTATGTGGTTCCAATATGCTTTGTGTTGGTTACTTGTCCAACTAGCTATCGCGCCACGTACCATGTTCCTGGTAACCTATTAAATTAATATGAACTGTCAACAATGAACAAACATTGAGTTTTTTTTTTTTACCATCACAAGTTCATCAATCATCATTTCTGATAAAAACTGAACGACCCTCACAAGAACCACCTCGAGGATGCGTCCCAGGGTTAAGTTTTCCCTGATCGGAGTTTCGGAATGATCACTGTAGAGAATATTTGAAACTCACGAACTTAAGGAACCTCAGTATGCTTGCCCATTGTATCTTGGAACACTCTGCTATTGGTACCGAATTTTCTTAAAGAATCAAATTCAGCTGCGGCGAAACGAATTTTCATCTCAGTGATTACGTGAATTAGGAAAACTGTCGTATTTGGGAATGTGAGAATCGTGACGATTCCGATCTGAACGGCCAATAAAAAAAAACTCCTCCTCAACCTCAGGGTTGGGTTTGATAACGGAACTTTCCATCCTACCTTTTGACGGGCACACCCCGATCTGCCACCGTGAAGACGCGCCTGGGAAGCTCCTAGGAATGGGGGGGGGACTTCCCGATAGGTGTTCCAAGTACGAATCAACAAGGGGTTGTCAATCAGTTTATCCTCTTCTTGCTTGAACCTGTTCTTCTAGTTTAGTCTTACGGAAACGTTTACTTCCCACATTGACGGATAAATTCCTCGTAATGTAGGTAATTTTCTAAAATAGTGAATTGGTCCACAAGACCTGCTTGATGATGAGTTTCCACGAATTAAGAATTTTAATCCCTGCGTTCATTAGGCTTTTCAAGTGTTTATTTACATGCTGCTCATGGGATCAACGTTATTCTCTATAAGTATATGTATATGTATAGAAGACAGCAACACAGAAATGTCTCGCAAATTATATTCGCCTCAGAGCTGTTTGTTCTTCCCGATTTTATAGACTTTATTTATATAACGTGCGGTCATCGAATAATTGAATTTTGATCGTCACTGTTCTCGCAGAAGTATAAGTATTGAAAAGCAGGCCCCCAGCAGGATTCCGTTACAGTATTTCGAAGAGAGCGTGTAGCGGAGGCAATCTAGTTTCTATAACTAGCTACAGACTGGTTATAAAGAGTGTTCAATAGTGTTATACTGTATAATATCGCGATTTATTTAACCGACAATGCGATCTCTTGAACGATCGATCTAAACTTCAAGAGTCTCTCATCTCCAGTACCAATACCAGTACCAGTACTTGTACTAGTACTACCAGTACTGTTAGATACCTACATGTTATTTGGTTTCCGGGTAGGTACTGAATGTCATTTAAGGTGGATCATGGAGTGAAATAACCGTAAATCAGCTCCTCTGGGAAACAAAACTCAATACTCATTCTACGTGAACGCGTTGCATTGCATCGAGAAATATCTTATCGATTTTATTATTGATTTTAATTACCTTACAATGATACAATTTTTTCGCCGGCTGATTCCTCTTCAACTTCTTCACACTCTCCCATCGATTCTATCTATTACTGAGAGTGTGTACTGTTATTTAAATGAAGATACAACCTAAGTCTCATATTAGATTGACGTCATCAAGATGTAGTCTTTATTAATTAGATAATGATCATTATCAATCCATTATTACTAAGCTGTAGTTATAATAATTGTTGTTGTGGCTCATATTCTGAATAAATTCCCATGAAGTGCATTTTTGTTTATCTGATCAAACTACGTCTAGTAAACATATTGTTGAAAACTGACCGCGACACGGTATTAACGCCGTTACTGAAAAGGAGAAGCGACTCTGACATCCCCTGACCTGTCATAAAAAAGCCTGAGCAAAAAAATTAAATAAAAATGTTTCAATTTTTTAATTCCGTAAAAAAGTGTATTGCGTTATTTTCATGGTAGGTTCAGCTAACATATTCCAAGTAGTCGCGTGGACTCCAAAAACGACCAATCCTCATCCAAGGATCGACGAATCAGCTTCCAAAAAAAGACAAATCAGCTCCTAGGAAAATGCTATAAAATCACGGCTCAATCACTGAATGTTCATAATGAAGCAACAGCAGGGAATCGGTTTCTGCACGGGTATTTTAAAGTCTACCTTGACGTAATAATTAAAATGAATATGCAAAGACACGTGCAGATCCGAGTAAAATAATTTATGTTCATACACATGCTCAATATTCAAAAATGTATTAATAATCATACGTACCAAGGGAGTAAACGAGGAGATGGAAGACATAATGTAAGAAAATTATTAAAATAATTTCAGCGCATATTATGAACGCCGGTTATAAAAAGAAAAAAAATTACAATTAAACCGAAAATCTGCAAACGTTATTGGACGTCAACGGAACTGGGAGATGAAAATTGGCAGACAGATATAAACGACGGTAATTACGCTGATCTTAAGCATCGCTCAATTTCGGATAATAGAAGATCTAAAACCCGCGACTGCGTGAGGAATAAATTATTACAATATATAACCAGATCTTGTCTTTGACCTGGCCCGGTGTTCTTCAAGCGTGCGCATCCCTATATGCGCGTGGTCTGCTACTGTCAAAAATTTCTACAAATCAAATTAGGTACTCAAATAGAGAAGGATGCTCAACAATTTTTTTGATATTTTTCCCAGTAGTTAGTTTAGCTGTGTTGCCGTGGTACATGGAAATTTACTCCGAACATGTCGTCCACAACTGCGGTAGCCTCCATCAGCGGTTACGTGTCAGCAAGCAATGCAACGAGGAGTGGAAGCATTGCCTTTCGTCTACGCACATGTAACCGCAGTTGTAGATGAAACTTTCGAAACAAATCTCCATGGGCCACGGGCACATCAAAGTTCTTAAATCCTCAAATTAGAGCATATGTGCACTGAGATTTTTCCAAAGAAACTGTTACCTGGCTCATATCAAATTGTTGTGGTAAAGGTATAGTCGAAATTTCTGAAGCTGGAGACTTGGATCGCCCTTTCTAAATCAATTTAGGCAACTATTCGAGCAGAAAATGTAAATATGACGTTTCAAGTCTTCTTTTTTTTTCGTGCAGTTTCTCTAGTCGCTATATAGGAGTAGTTAGTTCCTATCGCTGCTTTCGCTTTAGTTTGAGTGTGCAAACGAGCACTTGCGCGTGAGCACTTAGCATTTCGTCCTATTTGATTTGTGATTACTTCACCTCCCCTTAGGGATTTAATTATTTGTGTTCGATCACGTCCTTGTTACAGGTACGATAAACAGTCGAAGGCCAATTTATTTAATTGGTCGCGTTTACAAGTCGCTCTTACAAATTCCGCGTTGTAAGCCAAGAGGGTTGGCATATTTTTAACTGGTTATGTACAGAGTGATTATTTAAGTCTCTCTTGCGCTGCATGGGATGATATAAGTAGCGTCGAGCCTGAAAAGGAAAGAAATATTTGTGAGAATGATACACCATGAATTTTAACTATTTCCCGTGTAACATAAAGCCTGTAATATGATAACCGGTATGGTGTTAGATTAGAGGCCCTGCTAGCTAGAGCTCTCCTGCCTCTAACTCGCCTAGGTAAATCAACATTCTAATAACGTGATATTACGGCAGACAATGCATGACCCGGTAAGGTCATCTAAGGAACAATGACACACTGAATCATTGTTCAATTGCATTATTTGCTAGAGTTGCTTATTATTATATACGAGCCTTACCTACATCAAGGCGCATTTGTAGAGACGTAACGGCCCCGTCTCCCCCACGCTGGTCATGATCGCGGCTTCATCTGTAATCGCAAAGTTCTTTAATCTTCTTCACGCATTTACTTTACCCGCACATTATTTCTAGATGATTTTTTTTGTTTTTCAGGTGAGAATGGTAAGATCACTTACGGCATCACTGCGGGGGACGAGAAGGGCGATTTCGAGATAGCAGAAAACGGTACAATTGTGACGGCAAGGCTGCTAGACAGGGAAACGCAGGCCGTCTATAATTTAGTTGTCACTGCCACAGACCGGGCAGTTCCCAACGATATGCGATTATCCTCCACTGTACAGGTAAGGATAATTTACTAACCGGCAGCTATTAGTTTAACAGTTAGTGCCTCATGCTCGAGATGACCAAATGGAAAGCTACGGCTTAAGATTCGATGCAGCGAGCGATATTGCCGGCTCGAGTGTATATAGGTATACGGAATCATTATTAGTCCTGTATATTTCAATTATTAGAGTTAGAGGTAATAATTATAAAACAGCTACGCGACGACGAATTATACACGGATATTTCCGTGTATAATAAATCATGAAACTGATTATTCGATGCTACCATTTCGATATAATCTCGTTATCAAAAATTACAATTCAACCATAAAACATACATTGAAAACACCCAGTAGATTAAATTGTTACTACCTACCCGATGGTTGAGCTCACGGGCAGCGGAATATTTAAACGGTGCGCCGGGGTTTATTTTTAGGTGTGTCCATCGGGACATTAATGAATCGAAACAGTGAAGTCAGACCGGGTCAGAGCATAACAAACTGACATGTCATAAATGAGAGGTGAAGCAAAAAGGAATTCCATTCCGAGTCCAGTTATCTCTGGATCTATACAGTGTGTATTATTTTAGGCATGAGAGAGTCGCCGCTTATCTAAGAAACAATCAGAATGACGGGCATTCAACTGCAACAGATGTAATCACTTATGTATAATTATTATTAACATGCGAAGCTGAATTGATCGATTTTCAGCTCTGTCTTTTCTGCTCGTATCTCTCGACAATCGGAATTGTATTTTTCGTTGTGAGTTTCAGTCAAAGTTGGTCGTCGAGTGTACTCGAATGACTGAGTCGAAACGGTCGTGACGTCCAATAATAATTATAAATCATTACAATGTATCCGCATCTCATCCTCGTAAAAGACTTGTTAAAAATAAATAAATAAAGGTGTAAAATCATCCTGCATATACTCGTTGCCATCAACAAGAAGGGGCGAAATGTGGACTTTGACGCCAGGTCCAAACCACTGAACTTTAAACTATACTTGGCGAATTTGGCCGACAAAGTCCCATGAGACACTTTTGGCCGCTTTCTAAATCACTTTGCAAAATGAAAGCGATCTGAAGTTCTTACAAGCAATTTTTCTATTGTTAAAACTCTGCGTTGTTAGTGTATTTCTCCAGAAAAGCAAGTATGGTATTCAACGTATTCTCCGGATACAAGAAAAAAAGAAAGGGACATAGATAATGGCCTTGAGGTCTTCAGATCTAAATTGAAAGCACACAACAATGCAATCAATTTTTTTTCAGTATGTGCTGGCCAAATAGCTGGTAAAAGCTAAAGACCATAAAATACTAAAGAAGAAGTTTTTTACTGAAATAATTACTGAAGTGGCTAATAGAATACATTATATTTTCCCCCAATGGTATGATGTTGGTGAGAAACTACACTAGCAAGTCCCGTGCTGCAAAAAAAACTGGAACAAAAATTATAATAAACATCAAAGGACGTAGGTGTGAACCTTGAGGTACACCGGATCTAATTAACCTACAAATAAACTACTTCTGGTGGAAATATAATCATAATCATCATTGGCACTACAACTCTGAGTGAGTTTTGGCCGCGTTTACTATTGCCCTCAATTCAACTTGGTCCTGTGTGCTTCCAATTCCCACTGTGTTATAAGTACCCATCTTTCCCAAGTCGACTGTTATCGCATCGCTTAATCTCCTCCTGGGTTGTCCCACTGATATTTTCCCCTTCGGTCTGTCACGATACATTATGGTTAGCAACCTTTGGTTAGCAACCCTATGTTTTCCTCACCATACAGAGTTTGTAGTTTCTGATTATCTCGCCTCCTCCACTTAATGTGCCATCATGACACGGTCCAAAGATGGCTCTCAGGATTTTCCTCTCAAATACCATTAGTTTGTTGACTTCCTATTGGTGCTGTACCCAAGCTTCGCTGCCATACATTAGACATGGCGGAATAATGGTCTTGTATAATTTACCCAAGTCAAGTTAGCCACGCTTCGGCCAGCCACACTTTCGGTAAGGAAGAGGGAAGAGGGAATAATTTTAAACAAACTTATGTTTTCGTAATTCACGGCTTCTATGGAAAATATTTGGTTTGTTCATCCAAAAACCATCGTAAACTGAAAAAACCGTAATACTTGAAACGTCACGGCCAGCCACGCTTTCGGCCACGACTTAATAAAGTGAAAAAACAAACATTTTCGGTGAAGTTTTGTTCAGAAAAGTTCGACTTTTTATAATAATGGTTATAAAATAATGACCTGCCACGCTTTTAGCCATGAACTTTATAAACTAAGTATAAAAATCATTTTTGCTGAAAATTTGCTGAAAATGTCTGAAATTTTATAATATTGACCAGCCACACTTTCGGCCACTAAATTTAAAAACTGAAAAATTCATTTTTACTGAAATTTTGCTCAGAAAAGTCCGAGACTTTATAATAATAGCAAGTCACATTTTTGGTCAGGAACTTTATAAACTGAGAAAATCTTTTTTGCAAAAAATCGGATGAAAAAGTCAGAAATTTTATAATGACCTGTCATGCTTTCAGCCATTAACTTTATAAACTGAGAAATAAATTTTTGCTGAAATGTTGCTTGGAAAAGTCAGAAATTTTATAATAATGGCCAGTCACACTTTCAGCCACGAACTTTATAAACTGAGAAAATCATTTTTACTGAAAATTGGATGAAAAAGTCAGAAATTTTATAATAATGACCTGCCACAATTTCGGCCACGGATTTAACAAACGAAAAAAAAATGCTGGAAATTAATCGAAGCCCTCTCCCTGACCGAAAGCGTGGCTAGCCGAAACGTGGCTAACTTGACTTGGGTGTATAATTTGATCTTGTTGCCCCTTGAGAGGAGTTTCGATCTCAGGAAATCTGAGAGTGCGTATAGTAAAATCTAGTCTCCCCCACCACGTCTCTTACATTTTGTCGCCAGTAAAGGATCCCCTGTGCTAGTGCCAATCGTGATCTGGGATTTTCAAAAATATGACAAATATCATTTTTGATCTGTGGCTGGTAAAAAAAATGTTTCCTAAACACCATTTTGGCATCGGTTTCATTCAGAAAAAACTAATGAGTCGATGGGGCGATCGCAAAAATCAATAATATGAACGTGTGGACCTTGAGGTACGCCAGATTTATGGACTGAAACTTTTTGCTGATATTTGGATGATGGAAAAACAAAAATTTTTATCCCATGGACTGAAATGGGGACTGCGATGAACCAAATGATGTTTGAATGGTCCCCGTGCCAATTAATTACATGAATATATTCGTGGTGGGTTCTTTTGAAATTTAGATGGTGCTCAACAAGTATTTGCTGTCAAAATATTAATTAGTGGGCAGATTTTATTACACAAATAACTAATTACAATGGAACAAAGTTTTAATAAGATAATAAGGCAACAGAATTAATTAACAAAATTAGTATGGGATAAGTGGCCAACCCTCCCGTTACTCTTTAAAGAAACAATTATCAAATTATCAAAACAATTTCTGGTCATTTGGTCATTCAATCATCGTGGTTGTTGACGTTTTTCGCTGAAAAGCTACAAAAGCAACCCGGTTTAGTTATATAAGAATATTTTGCATTTAAGAGAAACTTGAGGTGAGAATAATAGCAACCAAAATAGAATCTTTTCCTCCAGGAAGATGTTCCAGCTATTTCGATTAAAGTAGAAAGGACAGAGAATTCTTTCTTATAATAATGCTTGCAACAGAGCAGCCATTTTCTTAATGAACATCGCATTAATGCAATCTAATTTTGCAAGAAAAAAAAGACAAGACTTTTGACATATGTTGAACCTCCCCTTTTGAGAGAGCTCGTCCAAAGAACGGCCTTTATTTAATTTGGGAGCCTAGTGATTACCTACCGAAACGGCTACCGGTGTACCGTGTACCATCTTTTCCCGGTGCATGTGTAATCATTTGTTAGGTGACAAGAGTGTAGAATCCGAACATCCACTTGACATTCCACATGTGTTATTACAAGGGTACCTGTTTGTTGTGTTGGCCGGGCATATTAACATACGACCCGGCGCTGCTCTGTCTCGGTGTTGACTCGGCAAACACTTCACTCGCGCCCAGTCCCGCTCATGGCACCTCACCTGTTTGCTCATCCAGAGCCGAATCGCGGAGCCGGAACATGCGCCGCCAGTGTCGGAGGAATTCTTCAGAATCTATTAATATACAATAATGATAATAACGAATGCAGGTATGCTTATTTTGTTAACGAAGAGACATTTATTGTTTTCGCATTTATTGTTCGTAAAAAAAAAGGTACAATCCAAATCTGCAGAACCACGAAAGGGAGAGAAAGGGACAATAAACCTAAAATGGTTGTCCAATCCATCACAGTTCCATTTTGTTTACTCGAAGATCAGTGGCGTGCATGTTAATAATAAAAATTTACTACCTACTCGATGAGAGGTAGGTACACTCAGAGGTGACATGAAATCTCCATCCGAATACTTGCTCTACTGGTCCCATGGTGGGTCATCGATGCCTGACACCCACGACACGGAATGTTAGCTTAGTTTTGACTATTTGATTTGTTTGTAATTACCCATTTACCTGGTGTTAACACAATGTTTATTATATGGTTGGATTTATGGGTGGGTTACTTAATGAAGAGCAGGTAGGTATCTACTCGTAGATTTCGAATAGATTTTCATACCCTCGAGAATTATTAGCTGCTCATTTTTTCCCAGAAGATTGTTACAATTATTATTGATAACCATAATTCCTTTTTTTTGGGTCTAAATTTTTTAAAAGTCCAATTTGAATGAAATGAAATGTAACTTTCCCTTTTTTCTCTTTCTGCATGAGAAGCAAAATTATTTTTATTTGAACTACGAGGCACGAAAACATGGACGATACAGCGAAACAAGCCAAAAATATTGCACCCTAACAAGATCTTCATGGTCTCTAGAAGAAAAATTTGCACATAGAGTGAAATTTGAAGTATCAGTGAGCTAAGAAATCATGGGTGCGTTCCATCCCATTTACATAAAGATAAGACTACATGCCTCTTTAGTTCACCATTGTATCAGCATGACTCACTGCAAGATTAAACAATTTAAATTTCCTTCAAGCATTCATATTGCTAACCTAATGTACTTACCTAAAGTAACAATACAAGGATAGTATGCTCGATTTCATTATCGAATTTGTTTTAACGAATAAAAGACCGATTATTACTTATTAGTCATAAATGACACAACTCTTCTTGTCCAGGTGACGATAACCCTGAAAGACATCAACGACCAGTCGCCCAACTTCATCAGCCCCAACACAACGTCCGTTCCAGAGAACATCGCCCTCAACACCGTCATCATGGCGGTCAAAGCGGTGGACCGCGACGAGGGCAGAAACGGCTACATCGAGTACGCCCTAATGGGCGATCCTCAAGTTTTCTCCCTGGGAGCAGTCGATGGTCTTCTCAGGGTGTCCGGCCGCATCGATAGAGAGACCAGGGACAATTACACCCTGCGGGTGCGTGCCAGGGATAGGGGAGAGCCGTCCAGAGAAACGGAAATGATCGTGAGGGTGGATGTAGTGGATGAGAACGATAACAGTCCGCTGTTTGATCCAAAGCAGTACAGCGCATCTGTTGCTGAGAACGCGAGCATCGGCGCTAGCGTTTTGCAGGTGAGTCCTTCCCTTCCAAATTTATGTTACTTCTTTAACTTAACACTTCTTTCCGAACAGGTCTCAGCAACAGACATTGATGATGGTCTGAATGGTCGCGTTCGTTACTCGATCATCTCCGGTGATAACAATCGTGATTTCGGCATTGCAGACGACACAGGAATAGTCAGGGTAGCGAAGAATCTCAACTACGAACGTAAATCCCGTTACATTCTCACCGTGAAAGCGGAGGATTGCGCTGGTGACATTACAGGTATTACTTCCCCGTTTCGAAAAAAAATCCTCACCCATACTTACCCGATTGTTGTATATTTCAGGTGAAGCGGCTCGTTCTGACACCGCTCGGATCTCGATCACGGTGACGGACATGAATGACAACCCACCCTCTTTCGTCGATTCGCCTTACCTCGCGTATGTGATGGAGAACGTGCTACCTCCTGCGGGAGGTTACGTGCTGACAGTGCGAGCCCATGACGCCGACTCACCCCCTTTCAACAACCTCGTCCGCTACTTCTTGAAAGAGGGAGAAGAGGATACGTTCCGTCTGAACGCCTCCAGTGGGGAGCTGCGGCTGCTTAGAGCGTTAGATCGGGAGAAACAAGGAGAGTACGTTCTAGGGATCGTTGCCTTGGACACTGGTGAGTAATTATTATTGCATTTTCATTATACTGTGGTAGGTAACTTCGTGATAGAATGAGAGTGCTCTTTATTGACATTACCATCACGAAAGACACTCCAACATCCGTTTTTATAGCAACAGCTAATTATTTCAAAGAGAAAATTACATCACAGCTTCGATAGATTCATCAGAGGTAAAAACGCAACAGAAAATCACTTCCTGATCGAATCGGTAACAGCAGAGGACGCTCCTCCGGTTCTAGGTTCAAAGAACATAATGTGACCATTTGTTAACCAGATTATAGACGTTCCAGAATGGTCTAATAAGGTCCCTTTCCACCTGAGTGAAGACACCGCGAGAGCCGAACCCATTTCAGCTCGGTCTCTCAAGATCGGCGATTCTGCTTCTGTGATAAACCTCCGTTATAATTAGGGACAAGATGCTCGCATCGATATACAAATTGTTATCGCGACACCGGAGGAACTTCAGACAGATTTCATCGGGATGGCAATTATTATTTGCGCTGGTTAATGGCGGAATTATTCGTGAATATCATTAGGGTTCGAGTTGAGTTGATTTAAGAAGTTCTATTTAACGAACTAATTCGTTACTTGAACAGACAACTCGATACTGCCGGTACGTGATGCGAAAGTAGGTAGTGCATCATTTTGCAGCAACAGAATATTTCTAATTTTCAAAAGGTTGAGGGTTTTTTTTGAAGCTCCTCTTTTACTTAGAAGATTTCTAACAGTTTGAGTGTTGTGAACTATCATAACCCCTCTAGCATGAAGCAACGCAAAGAATTTAATCGAACTACGCAGAACATGAAAGAAGGAATGCGTTGTTATTGAACAAAGTCTCCGTTTACAAATTATTCCCGATTCGAATCTCACTCCATGCAAATATTTATTAAAGCACTTATTGGAGGCATTGTTCGAATCAATGGTCACACTTGCCTGGACGTACGACCTCCAAAGGCCATAATAATTACTAACCCGTACCCACGTTATCACCGCGCGCTGCTCAATGGTTCTCAGAGCCGATCTGTACCCCTTTATCGTGCTTTATTATATGCATTAAAGCTCTCCGCAACACATCAATGCGCAACTTGTCTCTATAAATCTGATTTCGGTGGCTCATTAGCGAATCTCGCCGTGTGTCGCTCGCCTTCCTTCTCTTTCCACGACCGTAAGTTGTGGGATGACGCGGATACAGTGCCGTGCCGCTTGAGCTTCTTTCTTTCAGAAATTGTAGTTTCCCATTTGAGGCTCTGAGTACTAACACTGATGATGGAATTTTTTAGAGCTCTTGATGGGGTGATATTATTTAGTATTACCGCTAGCTGGGTATAGTTTGGTCCTTTTGAGGAAGCCTATAAAAGCTTGAAGGAAGTCGGAAGACCACGCGATAGTTTTGGTGATGACTTGACCATATTTAAGTCTACTTTTGGAACTGTGAAAAGATTATGGCACTATCAGGATAAATATGGAAATTGTTACAAGTTCTGACAATTTTTTGTAGATCCATATTGTTGTTTTACCAAAAACTGGGCTTTAAAATTGTGGATTATCCAAGTCATCTGGTACATATGACCCTTCTTGGTCATTTTAAGGTCGTTTAGAATTTTATTAACATTCATTCAAAATTAGCTCAACGTTTCGGGAAAGTACATCTTCTTGATATTTGCAAAAAGAAAGACTAACACGATACTTACCTAAAATAAAAATGCTTCATGAAGAATTAGGGTAAGAATTTTTCTGGGTAATGTCATAAATGCTTCATTAAAAATTGGTCCGAGAGTTTTGATGCCATAAAAATGCTTCATTAAAATTTTCTGCAGCAGTGTTTTCAGCAACTGCATCTAAAATTTCGTCCACAACTTTTGGAATTTTTGCAAAGAAATTTTAAATTCAAGAAGGAAGAGCTTCGTAAAAATCTTTCAGGGAACTGCAGCTTTGGAATGTACAAAGAGAGGTTAGTATAAAGAATAAAAAACATTTAACATGATGGAAAAATCCAGCTTTTCATTGAGCAATGTCAATAATGCTTCATTTTCTTCTTTCCATGAAGATCAATTTAGAAAATAATATCAAACAAAGGTAGAAGTGCTTCATCAGAAATTAGCTTAACGTTTCAGGAAGCTACAACTTATTGATATTTGCAAAAGAGAGACTAATATAATAGTACTTAAAAGAAAAATGCTTCATCAACAATAATTATTGGTCCAAGAGTTTGATGCCATAAAAATGCTTCGTTAAAATTTTCTGCAGCATTGTTTTAAGCAACTCCTAATTGTGGCATCCAATATTTCGCCCGGAACTTTTGTAATTTTTACAAAGAAATGTTAAAGTCGAGCAGCAAATGCTTCATAAAAATGTTTTAGCAACTGCAGCGTTGGAAAGTATAGAGAGAAACTATCATAAAGAAAAAAGAACTTTTTAAATTGATGAAAAATCCAGTTTTTTACTAAGCAATATCAATAATGCTTCATTTTCTTCTTTCCATGAAGATAACTTAGATTCAATTTAGAAAAAAATAGTAAACAAATGTAGAAATGCTTCATCATTCCGGAAAACTACATCTACTTGATATTTGCAAAAAAGAGGCTAATATAAATCTAAAAGAGAAAATGCTTCATCAAGAATTGATCCAAGAAATTTTTTGCTTCATTATTAAAATGCTTCAATAAAATTTTCTGCAGCAACGCCTAATTGCAGCATCTAAAATCTCGCCCAGCATTTCTGGAATTTTTACAAAAAAATACTAAATTCGAGAAGGAAATGCTTCATAAAAATGTTTCAGGAACCTGCAGCTTTGGAACAAAGACAGAGTCCCATAAAGAAGAAAAGCCTTTTAACTTAATGAAAAGATCAATAATGCTTCATTTTCTTCTTTCCATGAAGATCAATAATTTAGATTCAATAAAAAAAAAAATTAAACAAAGGTAGAAGTGCTTCATCAGAAAATTTGCTCAAACGTTCTGTAAACCCGGGAACTATCCGGGAAGTTTATTGAAAGGGAAGGTTAACACGGCCCAGCATTTTCATAATCTTTAGCCTCTGGAAGCTTGTACGAACAAAGAGAATTGGACATAACCACTTAAATGTTTCATTGGCTTTATAGTTGAAATTTCTGTCTAAGTGCTCGTTAAATAACCATGAATCGAACCCAGTGATCTTGAGTTAAAGACCAAAGCCTAGAAGAATGTTCAATCCAACTATGAACATTTCTTCTGATTTAGGCAGTCAATTCTCTCAAGTGGATGAATTCTTCTCATTCTTATACCGTTCTTATACCTCTTCATATTAACGAAGTAATGCTTCATGCGTCATTTTGCTTATCTCATGACCTTTTTTGAATCCTTCTAAGCACACATTTTTAAATTAATTAACTTAAACCAAAATCAAAAATGTTTACTGATCATTGAATTTTAGAGGGAATTATTTGATGATATAAAAAATAAATCGTAATCCTTCCACGTACGCTACTGTAAGCTCTAGAACGAGCGAATAAAGCATGCTTTTCTCGTACTCGTAACTCTGTCTAAGGGTTCGTTTGGTGATATTAATTTTATTCTGCTCGTTAGCGTTTGTGCGATATACAAAATGAAATGTGTTCAGGCTTCCTTTTTCCCCAAAAAAAAATTATATATGAACCACTTTGCTCTGCTCCGTGTCGTATTATACCTAGTACACATATACCAATCGAGATTACATAGCAGGAGTTAAAACATTTCGTTACATTGTTGCGCTCGAGTCGAGATCTCTTTTTTTGTTCCTTAATTGTCTTTTCTCTGGGGTACCAACTAACAAACTATCACTGATTTGCGGATTGATAAATTATTTTTTACCACGCAGTGATCCTGCACTTATTTATTGATTGGCATAACTGTTTTAACTGGATTTGGAGTATACGATTTTTTGATAACGAAATCTGACGGCATTCTTTTTTCTTTTACTAGACTAACCGTACTTTTAAGATATTCTTTAGATATTAGATAAGATGTGCTAATCTGACATCTTTGATCTAGAATTAATTATCAATACGGCAGCAGTTTCGATGACTTTATTTCACAATCCACTAAACAAATCCTAATTGTGAACGGTACATGCTGGGTCTTAAAAATTAGTCTTTATATAGGCACCAGGTAATAGGTAATGCTGAAAAATAGAACTCTATAAAGATTTTATCGTATTTTCTTTTAAAGAAGAAGCTGCAGGACTCGTTGCAATTTAATTGCAATTCCAACTCTTCTAGTTATTGACTCACCAGACTCAAACTGGTCCGTCTTCTTCAACCGTCGATAACATTTAGATGCCACAAACTCTGTCAAAGTTTAGGGTCAGGAGGAGTACCAATAACTTGAGTCAAGAATTGCTAGGAGTTCACATTCTTGATTTTATTTCTCTCTTACCACTTCATGTTTTCGAACCAAAAATTTGCATCAATTGCTATGCTATCATCGAACCGGTTCGGTTTTTACCACTTTCATCCGCACTCCTCGACCTTACGTCAGGATAATCATTTGCGGGATTTTTTGCCTTCCAGGTCAGCTTCCTATCCTACTCACACAAAAGGTCCGAGAATCGAGACCTGCAGAACACCTTACCTCTGTTCTTTTTCCTTCACGATTCTATTTTTTTTCCAAATGAATAATTTCATTATCAATCTCGTATTGGCGTCCAAGGCACGTAAAATTTCGTAAAACTCTGTTTGTTCACTTAAGCAATTCTGTCTCATTTTATAAAATAAAATAAATAAAATTTATGTTCTCAATTCTAACTTGCCCCCCCCCCCCCCTCTCTCTCTCTCTCTCTCTCTCTCTCTCTCCCCGCCCCAACCCCTCTCTATCCATCTCCCTCTCAATCTTCCTCTCCCTCCCCTTCTTCTTCTCTCCTTCTATCTCCCTCTCTCCCCATCTCCCCCTTCCCCCCCTCCCACTCCTTCGCCCTCTCCCCCATCTCTCTTCCTTTCTCTCCCTCCGCTCCCGTCCCTCCCTCGCCCTCTCAATCTTCTACTCCCTCCCTTTCTCCCTATCTCCCTCTACTTCTCTCTCTCTTTCTCCTTCTCCCTCCCCATAGTGAAATCCTGTTATAGTGTAGATTAATTCATCAAAATTCCTTATATCCTAATTATAATCCATACGAGAAAAATGCGAGTGTGTAAACTCTTTAGATCCTAGACCACAAAAAGATTTTCCCGACTTTTTTTCTGGTACTTAATCTTCGCTTTATATTAACGCTGTTATATAATTATTTAGGCCTCGAGTATTATGCTTGGGAGTGAATTTCACTTTTAACCAAAAATGTGATTTTTCATTGACTAAGGTTTCTTAAGTGAATTATACTCGCTGTTAATGGCCATACCATAATTATTTTATGATTGCAGCCACTTTTTTGACGTTAAACTATTAGCATAAGAATAATTGTTATTATTAAACTTGTTTTAATGAAAATTTCGTTTTTTCAATCTCAATTACACGAGCTTAATAATTTATTATTGTAAGTCGTTTTCTAGATTACCTTCTTCTTAAATATTTAATTTTTCTGTTAAATTAACGATAACAATAATGTAAATTAAGTACACGTCGCTTAAAACCCCATAACCAGCTGCTGTGACGTTTTCAATTTTAATTTTTTTCGCGACGTAATAACGCTGCAAAATGCGTTAATAACACTGAGAGAGAGAGTGCGCCGTAAATCAATATGATTTATTTGAAGCAACAATAACCTAATAACTTATTGAACTGGCACCAAGTCGAGCTAAAATAGTAATTAAAATTACAATTTATGGAACAATTATGAGACTTAGATCTTGAATCTATTGTTGTTTCCTTCTTATACTTACGTGCATCGTCAAGAAAAATGTGCAGAGAAACTTGGCGACTGTAATAATTACTAATAAAACAGGAATAGCGGAATAATTGAATAAACAATTAACTGTTAATTCTAATTAAGATATCAAGTAAAGAAAAATTATAGTGCGGCAACGGTGGAAGGTAAAATGTTATAGCTGCTGCATGCAACAGGTGTTGTGGATGTATGTATTATAATAATAATCCTAGTAGTGTAGAGCCATTTTTGTCCTAACTTATGGTCTTGATAAATATAATCCAGGTCTTATAATCATTAAGAGTCATTTTTTGCAACAATCCAACTTTAAAAAAAATTAAACAAATAACGACTCCTACATTTAAAAAAATCTTCTTCGATATCCACCTACTTAACGTCGTGGGACACCTGCGTTTATAAGCTTTTCCTCGTGATCTATGGTATAGGTGTAGTGGTAGCAGTAGGTATAAGGTTATAATTTGAAGTGCAATCTTGAAACTATAGCAACCAGCAGGCGGTTTAGGTTTAATACCAGGAAGCAAATGGAAGACCTCTTCAGGTATCTCTTCAGATCAGGCACCTCAATCAGCAGCAATATCTATAAAGTAGACGGGGGAATGTTCGTCGGTCGGTTTGAACTGGAGACAAGACAGAATCGTGCCCCGACCGTATTGTTGCAGTCGCCACAAGTTATTATAGATTTGAACCGCGGGTCAACCGATGGTGATCCCCTTTTTGTTTGCTCGTTCTTTTTGCAACAGTCACTTCAATTCTAGACTGACTCAGATTCCTATCTGGTCTATACTACTCCAAGTCGGGACGCCGTAATGCTGTTTAGTGGTTATGATTATATATTTTCTAACCGGTAATGCTGATGGGATCGTTTAATTTTGCGCTGTTTGCCAATAGCAGACGTTCTTTGTGTTGTGTTGGAGTTTAATCGCTTTTGCAATGCGATTTTTGAAAACAACAAAAATTATATTGAGTCATGCTTTGTTATAATAATTATTCAAGTTTTCGAGGAGTAACTGAAATTTTTTACAGTGTAGATTTTGAAAATACAGTTTTTTAAATAAATGTATATTTTCCCCTGTTATCCTGGGACAATATGGGAATACAGAAATGGGAATCAGCCGAATAACCACATTCAATGGAAATTGAACCACAAAAAATTTTTGGGCGTAACTCTCCTGGAATATTCATAAATTTTCAGCTCTGCTGATGGGTTCCATGAAATAGGTCTAATATTTTTTTTATTCTTATTAAAATTCAGTGTAGGGGTAAATTAACCTTGAGCATTTATAAATCAGTCAGTAATAAATCGGTTCCTTTGAGGGTATTTCCGTTTTCAAACTAAGAGCTGTAACTTTAGTTTTGTTGTTTTTAGAGTATAATTAAATGCAGATATAGTCTGCGCAAGTCTAAAAGCCTTAAAGCATCAAATTTTAGAAAAATCGGACTACAAATAAAATTTTTTGCTCAACTCAGATAGGGAAATGTTTTTTTCTCAGCTCTGATGATGATATTTAGCATCAGAAATAGCGCGTGAGATCTCAGGATTTTAGATACTCAACTTTAGCCAAAATTTTCATTACACTGCTTGAGACATTTTCCCAATTTTGTTTATTCATTTATTTATTATGTTTATTTATTTTATTTATCATTATTATGGGAATTCGTTATAATAATAATAATAATAATAATAATAATAATAATAATAATTTTATTAATAGGACTTGCCTATAAAACCCTCATACAAAATAATACAACAAAAAATAAAATACAAAATATACCTGCCGTCACTATAGCACAATATCATCCGGCAATTCTACATCATACCATATACGATCTATCTACATTCGAAAACTACTCTAATACTCTCACCCAACCCCACAACAGGCACACAGCCTCCCATCCCCTTATACCCGTATACAAAACTTACATCTAGATACATTAAATTATCCATCACATGTTATCTGCTCTCAAGTAGCTGTTTACTTTCGCTCTAAAGAGTCGAATATTCTCTACGTTTTTAATGTTTTCAGGCAAAGCATTATAAAGTCTCACGCCCTCATAAAACAAGCTCTTCTGCAGAGAGGCAGTCCTAACATACCGAATACTAAGTTCATGACCAGCTCGAATATTGTACCCGTGCATATCCGCTCGTTTTTGGAGAAAAACACGGAGATACACAGGCAGCTGTCCCCGTTCAATTTTAAAGATCAATTCCATGTTAGCCCTTACTATAATCTGTTCGACAGTTAGCCACCTCAATTTATTGAGCATCTCCTTTATGGGAGTATATCTGCTACAGTTTAAGATTATGCGCATTGCTTTACTCTGCTGTACCTGAAGTTTTCCAATTTTTTCTTTGGTACAAGCTATCAATAATGATGAACAATAACTAAAATGAGGCAAGATAATAGTGTTATAAACCAACCTTCTAGACCAGACAGATAAGTTCCTCGAAACTCTATTAAAGAACCCAATCTTTTTGGCCACCTTTTTGCACAAATAATCAATATGATTCGAGAAACTCAACTGCGCGTCCACCACGACACCCAGGTATCTGATCTCCGGAACCAATTCAATAGCTGATCCATTTATTTCAATGGATAAACCAGCCTCTTTGAACCTATTACAATTTACTTTAGTTCCAAATACTATACATTTAGTTTTATCTACATTTAGTTTTAATTTATTTTTACAGATCCAGTCATATAGTATTTTCAATTCTTCATTTAGAATATTAGTAACTTCCTCGAACCGATCCCCAGAGACCGACACCAAGGCGTCATCAGCAAAAAGACTAACAAAAGACCTTTCAAGTGCCACACTAATATCATTTATATAAACAATAAATAAGAGGGGTCCCAAAATGCTCCCCTGCGGTACACCCCATAGACTTTCCCTACTCGCCGACAATTTATCACCTAATTTAGTCCTATGGTATCTACACTGCATATAATCCTTCAACCATTTCAAGGCCACCGAACCAACACCATACATTTCCAATTTTTCAATAAGAATCTCCCGGTCTATTGTCTCAAACGCACGCTTTAGGTCCACAAATACACTGAGCACCACTTTTTCTTCATTAATGTCCTGCCTCCATTTCGCTACCGCATACTGTAGAGCCGATTCGGTCGAATGTGAACTTCTGAATCCCGATTGTCCAACGTAAAGCAGCTGATTATCCTCGAAATATCGTTTCAACTGATAACATACTATTTGCTCGATTAGTTTATCTATTACCGGCATCAAGTTAATTGGACGAAACTCTGAATAGCTTTTTGGTTTGGAAACCTTTGGGATTGGTACTATCACGCTGGTCTTCAATTCTTCTGGTATTCTTCCAGTTTGTAGAGACGTATTTATTAAGTAAAGGAGGGGGTATCCGATTACATGAAATAACTTTTTGACCAATTTGACACTCAATATATAATCGCTGGTGCTTCTTGATTTCAAGCGACTCACTACCTTTCCCAGTTCTGAAAGACTTACTTCTGCAAAGTCAGTAAAGTGGACACGGTTCACCTGATTTAATTTACAATCCCACGGTCTCTTTTCGATGCTGTTTGTAATCTCATTCAAACTCTCAGCGAAGAAATCGTTGAAACCGTTCTCAACATCCTCCCCGAAGCTTTCTTGTGGCAGACTTGAAAAATCCGTTTCCTCTCTTCCGCTACTGACCAGTTGTTTTAAAGTGTTCCACATTTTTCCACTATCTCCTTTGCACTTATCGATGTTTTCTTCGTAATATTTGTTCTTCTCTAACCTAATCATCGCAACCACTTTATTTCTTTCAACTGTATACTTCTTGAAATCTTGTTCATCTCTCGTCCAGCTAAACTTTTTATATGCAATGTCTCTCTCACGTTGCGCCCTCTGTACACTTTGGGTTATCCACAGTTTATTTCTTAAGGTACGTGTTTTTCTTGGTGCCACCTTCTTCACAGCAGTCTCAATTTTACTTCGAAACTCAGTGTAGAGAACATTAACGTCTGTAGATGTGTAGTTCCAGCTTCCGCCGATCAGTTCCTCCGCTATTCTGTCCACCGATTGGTCACTTAGGTCTCTATAAAAGAATGTCTTTTTATATTTCCTTTCCACCTGCATTCTCATTTCAACACCTATGATATCATGATCGC
The DNA here is from genome assembly GCA_910589415.1 of Malachius bipustulatus. Classification (NCBI taxonomy): domain Eukaryota; kingdom Metazoa; phylum Arthropoda; class Insecta; order Coleoptera; family Melyridae; genus Malachius; species Malachius bipustulatus. Next base: position 31,600,347 of record OU342634.1, on the reverse strand, counting down.
TAATTGCAGGAAAGTTTCTCGGAACTTCCATCGCTGCAAAATCGTTTGTTATTATATGATCTACCAGTGTTGCCGATGTCGGTGTAATCCTTGTCGCCCTGGTTACGATCTGTTTGAAGCCTGCCGCCTGAATAATATCCCTTAATTTCCTTGACCCACTGTCTTGCTTCAGTAGATCTATATTTATATCACCCAATATCACAGTTTTCTTAGTTTGAGCAGCCTCTTGATTAAGTGTCTCTTCCAAATAATTTAGAAACTCCTCACTGGGGGCATTTGGCGATCTATATACAGTTCCTATTATCACATCCTCTCTAAAAAGTCGAATTCTTACCAGTGACGCCCAGTAACTGTAATCTTTACAATCTTCACCGAGAATTTCAAATTTAACACCCTTTCTTATGTACATCATTGTTCCACCAGTGTGCCTACTGTTGGAGTAGCACACAGCGAGATCGTAGCCCCCTATTTCAATTTCACATTTTTCTATGTCAAGAGTTATGTGTGTCTCACTAACACAGGCCACCACAGGATCCCAGACACTTACCAACTGTCTCACCTCTTCCATGTGAGATGTAAGACCCTGTGCATTAACATGAATGATCAAAACCTTATCCTCCTTAGTACTAACTTTATGTATTTTCTCTATTTGCTATATATACTGCGTTCTTTCTTTAGCTCTCTCTTGTGCCTTTTTAAAACTTGCACAATCTTTATCAAAAACTGTGTGATTGTATGTAATATGCGGTATTTTTAACACATCATGGGCATACTTACAGTTATTGCATTCATATGTATTGGAATGACATTCACTGCTCTTGTGATTTCCACTACAAAGTGGGCAGATGGTTTTATTTTGTCCACAGTCCACGGCCTTGTGTCCGAACCTCCAACATTTATAACACCGCAGTACTCCTATATACTCAAAAACCGGGTAGCTATCCCAATCTATAAACAGCCTTTTACTTCCAGTTAGTTATGACGAGAAAAGTTTTGTCTTGCTTTGGACCAGTAACTTTTGTCACTTTTAGAGCAAATTTTAAGATAAGCAGAAAGCCGGAAAATTATTTTCGAGAAAATTGGGCAGGAGATTAAAATTTTGATTTTTTCAATCAGCTCTGATAAGGATTAGAAACAGGAGAGACCCCAGTTTCAAGTCAAACTTCAGTCAAACATGTTTAAGCTTGAATCGATTCTAAGTCTCGATTTGTTGTCAAAATTTCCCGTCCGGGAAGAAATATATTTTTCCTTCTTACTTGTACACATACCGATAATAGTCCAGTAAATAAGCCGGAAAATGTGGAAAAATGGTGGAATATCCCTCCATTACCTCTAAAAATGAGAAAATTGAGGTAATTTCCCTCCTCCCAAAGCACCCCAAATAGCAACGGTGATAAAACAGTATGAAAATTCAAAATTTCACCTCGGAAATCATCTTCTCGGGGGTTTTAGGGGTCGCTGACTATACGAATCCGAGCTCCAAAAGCAAGTACAGGTGGTTCCAACCTCTCTAAACCACTCCAAGAAGTGGTAGTATTACAAAAAATTCATAAGTCGCCTCGAAAAACGTCAGCTTAAATGAAATGCTTCAGCTTACAAATTAATCGAAAAGTTATCGTGGATAAAGTAAAAATTTTATCGGAGTTATATCGCACATCGCATTGGGTGGTTAAATTTTTTGATTTCCGAGGCCAAAATGTTATTTTTTTGTAAGTATATCACTGCCACTTCTTGGAGTGACTTTGAGGGGTTGGGCCACCCTTATGTGTTTTTGGACCTCGAACCCGAGAGAAGATTTCCGAGCTGAAAGGTTGAATATTCATAACTTTTTTATCACTATTACTATTTGGGGTGTTTTGGGAGGGAGGAAATTACCCTAATTTTCTCATTTTTCGAGGTAATGCAGGGGGTGATGGATGTTGCTGAAAGTCTAAGGAATCCATGCAAAAGGATTTTTTTTAATCGGTGCTGTCTTCACTTTCCTAGATTGTACAGCATTTTCCGGTTTATTTAGTGGACTATTAGTTTTCCCTAGACTTACGATTTCAAAAGCTTACAGTCGCATTTTTTCAATTTATTTTTAATAGTTTTAATACAAGGACACCTATTTTTAGAAATTTCTTCATGTTAATTGAAGAAGTTCTAAGATTCTGAAATGAAGAAAATTTTAATTCCATAATCATATAAAAATTAATCCATGGAGAGTATATATTAACCTGCTTGTGTGTCATTGAAAGCTTTTCAACGTCTCACGCAACTCCATAAACATCTTCAACCATGCTTCATATTATGAGAACTTCATGAGTAAAGTTTTCTCTTTTTTCTGCTTCTGCTGCTTCTCCAAATCTATCCAAGATCAATGAACAACTTTAATAGGCCGACCATTTCTTCTTTTTTCAATAAATGAAGAAATGAAGAACTTGAAGAAAAATGAAGAATAAGAAAAAGAAGAATGCCATTTCTTATAATTGTACAAGTAGATAAACAGAAAATTTCCCAAAATGACACTCGCGACATCTCACCTCGCCCCGATCCTTCATCCATTTAATTTTGACCGATCTTTTCCGTCCCGCGACAACGAATAAGAATGCATCGTGCGCCCATTACTCATATTTACAACGATCGGAAAGTGCCCGTGTACCGAACAAATGACTGCGCCGTGCTTCGTTAGTTCCACGGGTGATTTATAATTCGTCCAGGGATCTGATCGGTTAAATATGGGATATCAAAGAGCGTTGATTGTAACGAATGTGGGCGTTCCGTGATTACCTGTTACTTACCTGGATGATACAACGGTTCGAAATAGGCGCTCGCTCTTTACGACCTTTTGTATGAGCTTATTTTCGTTATTGATGACGAGACAGTTTCCACTGAACGGATTAAGACGATTTGAGGGTTTAAACATTAACGTAACTAAGTCACTTAAATTGTCGTTTATAAATTTACCCGTTATTTTCTTGCAATGCAATGAGGTGGTCTGCATCCTGCATCAAGCGTGGAACAATAATAATAATGAAGAGTGATTATTGCCCAACCCTGTATACACAAGACACCACAGACACGTTCGAAGCGGTTATTTCTAAGCGGAGAAAAACGCTAAATTATGACATTGAATCATTCCGACCTGACATTACTCTCCTGTCGCTAATCCATCTCTATCAGGTATACCGAGCCTCACCCGGAGTCCAAGTGCATCTCCTCTCTATCCGGAGATGGCACAATTGCGTGCATTAGAAAGTAACGGCACCGTGGAAATGCCGGCATATAATGTAAGCGTCGTACTTGCTCATTTATCCATCACACCGTCTAACCTCCTATTACCTCCTGAGGATGGTGGTCGAACGGAGGTTGCCATTCCGGCAGCCTCGGGACACTCGCACTTCTCTCTTGAATGTGCGATCTCACGAAAGGGCTTAACTGTTTACATTAATCCCCCTAATCCATTGATTTGTAAAGCGATTGAAATTGGTTGTTTTTTTTTTCGCTTTTTTAAGAAAAATTGCGTCCAGTATATTTTGAGGTACGTACCTACGTTCTCTGTCCAATTACTACGTCAAATCAAGATGCGTTGTCGTTTTTTTCACTTTTTTTTGTCACTTTTCATTCAATTGAGACGTCTAAAATCCAGAAAAAATAAACCCGAGTGTCTAAACCAGCTGTGCGGCGAATAATTTTTAAATTGGTAGAAAGGCGAGCGCGTCCATGAAAGACGCTGCAAATCCCAGAAGAGGAATAAGGAAGCCAACTCATGTGCTGGGCGGGCGTCTTTAAAGCAGAAAAGCTGCATGCCTAGAAAAAAACCAGACTCTTCTCAGTACAAACTGCCACAACCACAAAGTTGTTGCTCAACAACAAAGTTGAGCTACCTTTGGTCAATTAAGCTCAGTATTAGACTCATTAAAGCCTTTCTTGAAATAAGATTCTTATGTTTCGTCATATTTCCTGTAACTAGCTGCAACACCTGTTGAGACATTTTTTACGTTTTGCATACAAAAAAAAAAACAATAAAACTGAAAGAATAAGAGACCTCTGTTCGTTTCTTCTCGAATCGAACGAGCCAACAGACAAATCAAAGCACCCTAGTCTTTATGCTATTTTGACATAAATCGAATAACACACAATGGTCTGATATTTTGGCCTTGCAGGCTCAGCGATCTTATTGATTCCCCGACATGTTTTAAGGGTAAACATGATGAAATAAGAACGAGAAGAGCACAGCTAGCTGAAGGGAGATAAACCCGTTTCTAATAAACTAACCTCGTATATCTTGCAAATTCTGCCTGCGAGCTATCCGTGGACTGGCTCTGATGGTCGATGGCTGTTCCGAGTCTTGCTGCCTGCTGCATTATCTCGTCGTCCAGTGGCGCCTTGTAGTGCAGAGTAGATAAATCGTCAAAGATTCTTACGTAAATTCTAACGTTCGTCGTTAATCGATACGAAATAAATAAATCTCAATTCCTTTCATTTATTTTTACTTAATTCCTTATTTGCCCACTTATTACATATCTTTAATTCAAGAAATCCCAAAGACGAGACAAAACCATAACCGCCACTGGTGATTCTTTTGAGAGAACCTTTGCTGCCTGACAGTCATTATACAAAGTAAAATATGCATAGCGATGAATGAAGTCGATATCCTATTGCCCTTGAACAAAACGACGACGTTATAAAAATCTTAACTTCATAACTGATCGAAGGAAACAGATTCGCCTCGGGACCTCGGGAAAAGTTCTAACTCCTTGATGGTTCAAGCAGTAGGTATGTCTCACTAAGTCACCATCATTGCCAGCGCTAACGTATCCAGTTCAGACACTACTTGCCTCTCGTTTGTTGTTTGTGATTGAAAAAAAATATATTTTTTTTAAATACTTACATTTCTAATTTATCTCTCAGGCAAGAACTGGTCAAAGAACTAAGACAAATACCGTTCCTATTGCATTCTGCTGTCACAGCAGTCATTCACGGTAGACGGCACAGGACTTATGCGATGTGGCCAGTCAATGTTACTCAACTCTGACCCTTGTAACTTCGTTAATAATAACAACGCTCGGCTCTTGGATGGAATAAGAATACGCGAAATGCCTCGTCACCCATTCAATAATGGTTATCGTGGTTTTAATTTTTAAGAACTGTCAGTGCCAACTCGGCTTAGACCGCAGCAACAATCAATCGAACGGATCTGGTCAAAGCAACACCAAAACATCCAACTCAACCCTATTCTCAAATTAAACTTCGATGAAAGATAAAAAAACAAACACGAAGATTTATGTTAGGTACAAGAGACGAGCTTTTGTTGACCAGAATGGTCAGTAATCGAACTGTCTGTCACAGAACTCTAGGTAGGTACCTACGTGGTACGTCTAGCGCACAGCCTGACCGATCCGCGTATAATCGGTAATGTAGATGCTAATCGCGGCATATCGTCGTGAGAACTCTTCCTATTCGTGACAATTCACGATGGTAAAGTGACGGCCCAGAGGGTCCGTGCGCTGATCACCAGATCCTCACGATATAAGCACCAGCACCAGCTCCAGCACCCAGTACCAGCCTCGGACATCCACTCAAACAACCGCCCACGATATTACTCCTAACAATAGAGCACAGACCTCCTATTACATGCACTAGTCTATAAATCTCTACATCCACCATGGAGTATATAAAATACTTAACTTTTCTCCTCATTTTCAGGTTCTCCACCTCTAACCGGAACTGGTACCGTCAAGATCGTCGTCCAGGACGCCAACGACCACACTCCAGAGTTCAAGCGACAGAGCTACACGGCGACGGTGTCTGAAAACTCGCCTCCCGGAACCTGGGTACTGACAGCTTCTGCGGTCGACCTCGATGAAGGCTTGAACTCTAAAATTCGCTACAGTTTGGTCGGGGAAAAACTCGACAGATTCAAAATCGATTCGGACACCGGATTCATAACCACCACCGCTGCCTTGGATCGAGAAGAAACGAGTACCTACCACCTCGTCCTCATCGCTCAAGATAGCTCAACCACGGAACCGAGGGCTTCCAGTGTCAATCTGACAATCGAAGTATCTGACGAGAACGACAACTCGCCGGTCTTCAGTTCTTCCAAATTTGAAGTCTACATCTCTGATAAGATCAAAGCGAATGGGTTCATATACGGTGCTAAAGCTACAGATGACGATGCTGGTTCTAACAGTAAAATTATCTACCGATTAATAGGCGAACATGCCAAATTATTCAGTATTAATCCCGAAACTGGTGTCATTAAAGCTCTCCAAGATTTATCAAAATCTCTCACGTCTTTCAATTTAGAAATCGAAGCAATTGATGGTGGTAGTCATCCGAGGAAAGCGAGTGCCGAGCTGAAAGTATTCCCAAAACCTGATTATCTCTTCCCGAGATTCATGGTACCAGCCAAGACCAATTTCATCCTCCCCGAGAACAGCGATCAAGGTACAATTATTTCTAAATTCAAAGCGACATCACCGAAGAACGGAGTCGCTGCCAATATAAGATACTCAATCGCCGGTGGTAACATTGGAGAAGCTCTAACGATCGACGTACACACAGGGGAGCTCCAGGTGTCCGGATTAGATTACGAAACGACCTCCAAGTACGAGGTATGGTTGGAGGCGAAAGACTCGGACTCTCCGTCTCTTGGTAGCGTAATGGAAGTCACAGTAACTGTCACTGACACCAACGATAACGCTCCAATCATGAACAACCTAATCTACAACGCCACAGTTATGGAAGAAGAAGATCCACCCCTATTGGTAACGAAAGTAAAAGCAACTGACGTCGATTCCGGTAATAACGGAATTGTGGTCTACAAACTCCTAGATGATCATGATCAAACCTTTGAAATAGACAGCGAATCCGGTGAGATCTACACAAACGCAAAACTGGACAGGGAAAGCATTCCTTCCTATGAACTGGTCGTGGAAGCTGTAGATCTCGGAATGCCTCAACTGACAGGGACAGCAACCGTCACAGTTACCGTTCTAGATAAGAACGATAACCCTCCAAGGTTCACCCGACTCTTCAGTGTAAATGTAACTGAAAACGCCGAGATCGGGTCTTTCGTTATAAAAATTACTACGTCCGATCAAGATGTTGGTGAAAACGCCAACGCGACGTACAGTTTCATTGAGAATCCTGGCGAGAAATTCAAAATCGATCCGATCAGCGGAAATGTGACAGTAGTAGGACATTTGGATCGAGAGCAACAAGACGAATACGTCCTCAAAATAGCAGCAGTAGACGGAGCTTGGAGACAGGACACACCACTCACAATAACAATCCAAGATCAGAACGATAACGCCCCCGAATTTGAGCACTCGTTCTACAGCTTTAATTTCCCTGAACTCCAGAAGAAATCTGTTCTAGTCGGACAAGTCATAGCTGCAGACAAGGACAAACAGGGCCCCAATTCTGTTATCAGTTACTCCATGCAACAGCCCTCCGATGTCTTCTCCATCGATCCGGCAACCGGAGAAATCTTCAGCAAGCATAGCTTGAAATATCGTTACACCAATCTGGAATCGTCCCCGGAGAACACCTTCTCGTTAACCGTGATATCGACTGATAACGGGAAACCTCCCATGTCTTCCGAATGCTTGGTCACTATCAACGTGGTGGACGCCAACAACAACCCTCCGAAATTCGAGCAAGACGATTATCTCATCCCAGTTCCACTCGATGCTCGCGTTAATCAACAACTTCTCAAAGTGCACGCGAAAGATGACCTGGACTTTGGTGTGAACGCTGAAATAAGATACAGCATAATCGGGGGTAACGGCTCGCGTCAGTTCTCCATCAATGAGAACTCCGGTTGGATAGGTGTGAAAGAAAAAGTATACAAGATCGGTCAAACATATCTGCTGAGAATCAGAGCTGCTGATAGAGGCGTCCCTCCCCAGACTGACGAAGCATCTGTCACTCTCATTGTGACCGGGGATAACAAGCACAGTCCCACTTTCACTGCTCTACGTTACCAGGTAATAGTCCCAGAGAATGAGCCACTGGGATCCACAATTTTGACCATAAGTGCTTCGGATAAAGATGACGGGCCTAACGGAATTGTTAGATACCACATATCTGCTGGTAATGAAAGAAAGGAGTTCAGCATCGACTCTATTACAGGCTCGATTGTTATATCGGAGCCTCTTGATTATGATACGATTCAGAAATACAATCTCAATATAACAGCGATCGATCTAGGATTCGCTCCTAGGAAAGCCACAGCTATGTTAACGATCACTTTAACGGACATTAACGATAATACTCCTAAATTCAATCAAACGTTATATGAAGCGCATATTGCTGAGAATTTACCCGCTAACTCTTTCGTTTATCAAGTACACGCCACAGATATCGATTCACCAAAGAACGCGATAATCGTGTATTCGATCATTGGAGAAAATAGCAAAGATACGTTCGATATTGACGGAAGAACTGGACAAATCACCTCGAAAGTTAGCTTTGATTATGAAGACCGCAACGTCTACCATATTCAGATAAAGGCGAGCAATCCCGATTCACAAATGTTTGAAACAACCAACGTCACGGTCTCAATAACCGGAGTCAATGAGTACTATCCGAAATTCATCAAATCGGTCTTTCATTTCGACGTCTCCGAGTCAACAGAAGTGGGCACGAAGATCGGGACAGTTCAAGCGACCGATCAAGACTTTGGTGAAGACGGGAAAGTTTATTACCTTTTCGTCGGTTCAAGCAATGATAAAGGCTTTACCATCAATTCGATTACTGGAGTGATAAGCGTATCGAGGAATCTAGACAGAGAAACACAAAGCCGTATCGTCTTGACCGTAATGGCGAAAAATTCTGGCGGTATCAGAGGCAATGATACAGATGAAGCGCAAGTAATAATAACAGTCCAAGACGGAAACGATCCGCCTGAATTCTTACAAAGCCTCTATGACATGGATATTTCAGAAGGAGTCACGATAGGGACAAAAGTACTGGCAGTGAAAGCAATCGATAAGGACGTTAGACCTCAAAACAACCAATTCGCTTACTCGATAATATCCGGCAACACCGAACAAAGCTTCAAGATCGATCCACAAACCGGCGAAATACAAACATCACGACTTCTGGATAGAGAAACAACTCCGTTTTATACCCTAACAATCGGAGGGATAGACACTGGAATCCCTCCCCAGACCGGAACCACAATGGTAAAAATACAAGTAACCGATATCAACGATAACGGACCAGTTTTCGATCCAGCCCCGATAGGCCGTGTGCTGGAAAACCAACCACCAAACACGAAAATTATGACTCTCTCTGCTAAAGACCCCGATCTACCTCCAAACGGTGCTCCTTTCACCTATCAGTTAATCGGGGGAACTCATAAAGATTTCGTTACAATCGACAAACATACTGGAGTCATTTTAACGACCAAACCGATCGATAGAGAAGTCGTCCCGGAATTATCGGTAATGGTCGAGGTGGAGGATAGCGGGACACCGAAATTGAAATCACAGCATACAATCAGGATTGTAGTCCTTGATGAGAATGACAGTCCCTCGTCCCCAAGATCAGTTCACGTTCTCGTGCATACCTTCAACAACGAATTTCCGATCGGTAAAATCGCCGACGTCCATCCAAATGATCCAGATTTGACCGGCGATTATAGATGTAAGATAATTCAAGGACTCTCATCGCCTGGGATCTTGTCCATACCAAAAGCTTGTCGTTTGTACACCTCTAGAATAACACCAAATCAAGGTTACTCGCTATCCATATCAGGAAACGATGGAAAGCATAACGATGTTATATCGACCGTCACAGTCGAGTTCATCTCCTTCGACAACACAACCATTGATAACTCGATTACGATTTTCATAGCCAATGAAACTGCCAATCATTTCATCGGCACTGCTTATAGGAACATGATGGATATCTTGAAAAATTCGCTGAGAGGAACTGAAACCCTTCTCTTGTACGGACTTCATGAGACAAAAACCGGTCTGGAAATAATCCTAGCGATCAAGAATAACATCAACTATCAACCCAAACAGTACATCAAAGAGAAATTCTCCTCCAAACTGGATACTCTGATCAATTTGTTCCAGAACCCGAACATCCGAATCGGGTACTCTCCTTGTAGCTACGGCACGTGCAAGAATGGTGGGGTATGCTTGGAAACCATCACTGTCGAGAAAAGCACCGTTATCACCGAGAGCAGCAGCATAATATTCACCTCGCCGCTGATAATGCATAAGTTCACCTGTAAATGCTCGGACGGTTTCACCGGGGAGAACTGCGATAAGAGACAAGACCCTTGCCTTCCAAATCCCTGTCGATCCGGAGGTCAGTGTAGGAAACAAGGCTTCAACTTCCAGTGCGTCTGTCCCCCTCACAGAGACGGTCGCTTCTGCGAAATCGAGCGCGGTGACGCCTGCGCCGTCAACACTTGCCAGAACGGCGGATCTTGTCGGGAAAGTCCTGATCGCTCGTCCTTCTTCTGCTTATGTCGCCCGGGTTACAGGGGGAACAACTGCGAAGCAGTCGCCGATTCCTGCCGCCCGAATCCCTGCATGCACGGTGGCATTTGCGTGAGCATGAAACCGGGATATAAATGCAGCTGCACTGATGGGAGGTACGGAAGATACTGCGAGAAATCAACGTTCGGTTTCAAGGAGCTCTCTTACATGACTTTCCCGCCGCTCGACGCAGCTACGAACGATATTTCTTTCATCTTCTCCACCACCAAACCCAACTCGCTCCTCATCTATAATTATGGACTGCAAACCGGAGGGAGGAGCGATTTCGTCGCAATAGAATTACTGAACGGAAGAGCAGTGTTTTCGTTTGGAGGAGCAAGAACCGCGATCACAGCTGTTACTGTTGCTGGACGAAGCGGTAACCTGGCTGACGGGAACTGGTATAAAATTATAGCAACCAGAAATGGACGAGTCATTTCTCTCAGCGTTGCTTCTTGCATGGAAAATGGAGACGTTTGTGAGGATTGTCGACCGGGAGATTCTACCTGTTACGCTGATGATACGGGACCTGCTGGGTAAGTATTCGCTTATAAATTGCGCGAGTTACTAGTCATTCCTTGTACGATTCCAGATGTACAGGTAACAGCTTTTTAATCACGTGTCGGCTATCATTGATTCTGTAAACATCCAAGATCGAAGCGCTTTAGGAATGACTAGTAACACCAATGAGTCACAATCACTCAAATTCTTATTTTTTTCTTATTCTTTCTTTCCTTTCCAGTACCCTCAATTTCAACAACCAACCCCTCCTGGTAGGAGGTCTGATGAGCGCAGACCCGGTTCTGGAACGACCGGGACAGATTCGATCCGACGATCTGGTCGGCTGTGTTCACAGCATATCGGTGAACGGTCGTTCGCTGAATCTCTCCCATCCGCAGGAGTCCGAAGGAATCGTGAACGGGTGCATCAGATCCGGATCGTGCGGCCATTCCAGCGATCCCTGTTCCGGGTTCGGGACCTGCTACGATAGGTGGAGCACGTCCACCTGCAAGTGTGGCGGTGACTTGCTGTCGCCCAACTGCCAGAGTAGCCTACAGCCGGTCAACCTGGCTGGTGGGTTCGTCGAGTTCGTTGTTTCGAAGCAGCACAAACGGATGCAGCTCTTGGAGTATGTGTACGAAGGATCGACCAGATGGGAGAAGTCCCATTCCAAGAGCAGACGTTCCACCTCGATGACTCATGGCGCTGGGATTGGAACTGGTTTCAGTAAAAGTGTTAGTTTTCTGTTTAGGACTTTGAAACAGAACGGTGTGCTGTTTTATGCTAGTAGTAATGAACATTATACCTCTTTAGAATTAGTCGATGGACAAATTGTGTACATAAGTAAGTTAGGGAATCTTGTAAATATGACCTCTCCTCATTCCAATGTGATAAACGGACAATGGCATAACTTAACATTGCATTCTAATAGCCGTGAAGTTGAAATACTACTCGACGATGTCAGGATCGGTGACGATCTCGATTCAGCTGGAGTTCACGACTTCCTGGACCCTTACCTGACTTATCTGTCCCTCGGTGGTGTTAGTAAGAGCATGTACAATGTCTACAACACGATCCCCGAGAACTTCGAAGGATGTCTCGCCAATTTCACCATTAACAACGAAATCCAACCATTTAACGGTTCGGGGAGTATCTTCAAAGAAGTAATCGTGCGAGGCAAAGTGAACATGAACTGTAACGGTCCTCTAGGTTTAGGAGCGAATGTAACTTCCGATCCTCTAAGTATAGGAATAACTCTAGTTATAGTGTTTTTCGTCGTTCTACTCGTTGCCATATTAGTATCTTTTCTAGTCTTCAGAATAAGAAAGCAGCATAAAGAAAAAGAAGGAGCGCCTGGAAGTCCAAACGGGATCCACACAAAACAAAACGGCAGTTCCGCTTTGATAACTTCCAACGGTCTCGGTCTCAATTCGGTTAACGATGGTGTCTTGGGGAGAAACCTTCACTCGAATGATAACTCGATCGGGTACCACACAGAAAACGGAGACATTATAAGAGGAATCGGGGGACATTCTCTGGTAGGACCAGAGTTGCTCTCGAAGAAATACAAAGAGCGAGACCTTCAAGGCGATTTACCGAGACCACAACGACCGGATATCATAGAAAGAGAAATTGTTAATAAGAACCCACCGTTAAGAGATGATCATCACCCTCCGTTACCTCCAACGTCTAACCATAATCACGACCACGTACAAAACGATTTGAACTCAGAAATGCCCGAGCATTACGATTTAGAAAACGCTAGCTCGATCGCACCTTCCGATATAGACATCGTCTACCATTATAAGGGATACAGAGAAGCAGGGGGATTGCGAAAATACAAAGCGACACCTCCTCCCGTCGCAGGGTATCACCATAAACATTCTCCGGCGCAGGCACAAGCGCAACACCGACACTCCCCACACCATCCAGCAGGGTACCCACCGAGGGCCCCTCCGGTCACCAGCCCCGTCTCGAGACCTCACCAGAGTACCCCTCTGGCACGTCTGAGTCCGAGCAGCGAGATGAGCGCCCAGCAGCCGAGAATACTCACCCTGCACGATATAAGCGGGAAACCTTTACAGAGCGCTCTGTTAGCAACAACGTCCAGCTCGGGCGGCGTGGGAAAGGACGTGCTTCACAGCAACAGCGAGCGCAGCCTCAACAGCCCCGTCATGTCCCAACTGAGCGGCCAGAGCTCGGGAAGTAGAAAAGTTACAGCACCTCCCGTAGCTTCCGCTCCGTCTGGAATGGGACTCACAGCGGAAGAGATAGAAAGACTGAATTCGTGCCCGAGAACGTCCAGTTTGGTATCGACGCTGGACGCAGTCTCCAGTTCTAGTGAAGCGCCTCGGGTTAGCACTAATCACTTGAATCACATGCATCGTTCTCCGATCCCGGAGACGCACAGTTCGACCTCGACAGATGAAAGCGGTAACGATAGCTTCACCTGCTCGGAGATCGAATACGATAACGCCAGTCTAGCCGGGGATAAATACAAGCCCGAGTCTGATTCGACGAGGAGAAACGATTCCAGTTCGGGGAGTAAAAGCAACATGCCTCCGCCTTCGTACGATGGGTTCGATTCCTCTTATAGAGGGTCGATGAGTACGCTGGTGGCTTCCGATGACGAGCTAGGTGGTATTTATAGGCCCTCGACGGGGTCTCCCTCCAGTACGACTCTGGGGTGGGATTATTTGCTTAATTGGGGGCCCAATTTTGAGAGCTTTTCTGGTGTTTTCAAAGACATCGCCGAGTTACCTGATTCTGTCAACGGGCGCGTTCCGTCTTCGCTTAGGCTTACAAATATTTCAAAACCGTCCGAAGAGTATGTATAGTTGATGATGGTTTTGTAGATTTTTAAATAAATTTCTGTATAAGACCTTGTATCAAGCGTTTTGTATCCTCTTGCCATATTTTTTTTTTGTAATTTTATTTGTATATTGTTGTAGTTTACTGTACTACTTTTCCTATGTTCTAAAGACTTGTATATAATTTTATACTAAATTGAATGTACAAAAATAAATTAGAACTAACTATGAATCTGTGTCTTTTTCTTTTTCTCCAAAATATTAGTACTAAATAGAGCATATATGACCATTATGAGGATGAACATGCACCTAAACCTGAACTACCTAAAAAATATTATTATCCTCACATCTTCAGAAAAGCGTGCAATTAGCTAAATTGACCAACATGTAAAGGCAAAGGCCAAAGGTCAAAGAACAATTGTGTAATGGTGGTGTAACTGGCATTACTAAAAAAGCAATTTCGGAGAAGCGACAAGCAGAAACTTTTGTTTCGAGAAAGATTTCTGCATGCCGCTCCTTTGAAATTGTTTTTAGTAATAATTTTTTTACAGTTACTGCACACAATTTCGGTTATATATGGTAGATGACTAAATGCAGAAGTCCTAACAAGCCATTAAAGTAGAAGAAGAAGACAAAAAAAAGGAAGGAGCAAATCTAGGAATAAAGAATCTTACAACAAGAATCTTATTATTATAAAGACTTATAAATTATAATAATTAATGAAATAAAATTAACTTACAATTATTTAATAAAAAAAATATATTTAACAAGTATTTTTATGAAGAGTTGTAAAAAATTGTACGAAAAACTGCTGGAAAATTAACGAAGTATATTTATATTTATTTTTTTATTTATATTTATTTCTAATATTTGTTTTTGCTACATTTTTGAGATAGGTATTACTCTATTCTTTTTATTTTCGAAATTTCTTCATTAATAAGACCTTCATTTTTAAACCTGTCAAATAAACTTCTTTTCCAAAACAACGTTATTTTCAGCATTATCTTCATAAAGTAATATAATTTTTAAATTATTATTCTCGAGCAGATGCCTTGAAACTTGAAACCAATGTTATTATTTTTCTTTTTGCTTTCCAAATTTTTATTTAGTTAATTAAAATGTTTATTCTTGCAATCAATTTTATGTTACGCCACTGGTAACCGAAGCAGCCGCCATTATTCAACAAATTCCCGGTCAAGTATCAAATCCATCATACGCTCCTTTCTTTTTTATCTTTTTTCATTGATTGCCAACAAAATACAATCGTTCATAAAACGTAATAGGTACATTGACGCTATTTAAAAACGCACCCATGTCAATTATTGAGAAACAACACCAAACACTCGGAGAGCTTGAGCTTGTTTTATAAAAAAAATACTACCTGCCAAAAATCAAATCTGAGATAACAATGACAGTTGGACAGTGACATTTTTGAAATAATAAGAAGATCTCTTAACCTAAAATTATTGTAATTATTATTTATTTATTAATGAAAGGAAAATAATTAATTATTTATTTATAAAGTTATTGTAATAACAACATGGACATTTATGGCATATCCCTCTATATAATGTAATACTTCAATGTGCAAATATATAACATAAATTTATTTTATTATCAGGTAATTACATTAATAATTGTATATTGCATGTAATTATTATTTATCTCTTTTTTACAATTCATGATTTGTTATTTTTTCAAGCTTAGAAACTATTGTACCCCTAAACTCTACAGAAATGGAAAATATATGCCGAACTTGCTTGAGGGCATCACAGAAACTGATCCCGTTGAACGAAAAACCGGATGTAGTGAACCAAATCGAAGTCATCGCTTCGATCAAGCTGAACTTGACCGACTCATACCCAAAGAATGTATGCGAAGAATGCTCGTCAAATATAAATAAATTCTATAATTTCAGAAAAGTGATAAGACACAGCCATAGGGACCTCAAAGAACGAGTCGCTGCGCTAGCACTGACTCTACACAAACCGGCTATAAAAAGGTCATTCAAAAGAGAGTGCAAGAATCAAACGAAAACTAACATTTCATCGTCATCAACTAACAACAACAGTCACATAATCGCACCCCCCTGTGATGTAAATGTAAATATTAAAGACGAGGCAGAGATCCTCGAAAAAAAAGAAATCTCCAAAAACGACATCGATTTCCTCAAAATCGAAGAGGAAACGATAAACAAGAAAGAGTACGAAGTCCCCTCAAACGAGGACAACGACACTGCTGACAATATCGAATATAACGACACGGAATCCGAAGATCGAGACGTGCAGTCAGAGAACGATAACTCAAACCCCGACAATAAAATATCCCAGGACCCAAACGAGAGCAAGGAAATACAAAGAATGATAGCTCTGTTGAAGGCCTTCAAATGTCAACTGTGCAACCAGATGTTCTCTTCGAGACGGAAACTGAACAATCACCGTCGAACCGAGCACTATCCCAAACAAATCTGCAACATTTGCGGCGTAATCTGTCGAGCCGATAACATCAAAAGACACGTCGCGATGCACTCCGAGGGACCTGTCCCTTGTGCGACTTGCGGGAAAGTTTGCAAGAACTCCGAGTCTTTGAGGGGGCACATGCTGATTCATAAAGGGGAGATATACACTTGTGAAATTTGCGGGAGAACGACGAGGCTGAAAGCGGAACATAAAAGACATCTAAAGGGTCATCAAGGTAAATGTGATTAATTAATAAATAAAAATAACCGATACGTGTAATATTAATAATGATGATGATTTTTTAGACCCCGAACTTGGTAAGTATATGTGTAACGTGTGCGGGAAGAAGGTTCGAGACCTGAAACGGCACATCCTAACTCACACGGGAGAAAGGCCGTACACTTGTGAATACTGCAGCAAAGGCTTCACAAGCCCGTACGCTCTCAAGGTGCACACGAGGCTGCACACTAACGAAAGACCCTACATGTGCGATTATTGTTCCTTGGCGTTTCCGCAGAAAGTCTCTCTTGTTCTGCACATAAAATCGAAGCATCAAGAACAAATGTGACAGCAGATTAATTAGTTTTAGCAGCTGGAGTAAAAAACGGTCCAGATATTCAGGGTTGTTAATAAATATGAGGGGTCGTCACTGTTATTTACCTGAATTCGCGATCGGAAATTTGATAGTACATATATTTATTAGTGATTTTTATTTTGTATGGTGTGTATATAATTTTTCTGTATTTTATTTAATAATGAAACGAATACTTCTCTCTGTACTCCTATTATTACCATATCTGTTATTTTAATGTAGAGTAGTTCAACTCTAATGCCCATATTCACAAAGCATTCAAGTCTTGTAATATCCCAAAAATAATTAAATAAATGGGATGGAGATATAGAGCTTATATGCGTTAGAATGAGACTAAGATATATGATAAAGTAATTGTTTAGAAAATTATCGTTTGTGAATATGGGCATTAATCTTAAATTTTTAGGGGTTTTCCATCTTTTGTAAAAGGCTGTTTTATTGACTCTGTAACATTTAGGGAAGGGTGGTTTTAACTGTTTTATTGCGGGCTCCTTGATGCAGTTCAAGTTTTGTGAGGGCAATATGGCTGGTAGTTCCGTCATTGACAAATAGATGGCGCTGGATCCATAGTCACGGTAGGGAACCTGTATTACCGCTTTACTAGGGTAGCGCATTCTCATTCTCACAAAAAGTTGGGAATGTCAAATTTGACTTAATAAACGTCAGATTTTCCATGAACGTACAACTGTCTAAAAATTCACATAATTATTTGTTATTAAGGCCCGTATTCATCAATAAATATAACCCCTGGGGTTATACAGGGTGTCCCAAGATTTCTTTATCAAGGGATATCCGGGTTATTTAAAAAAATAAACAAATGAAATTCGGGAAATTTCAACCATACCCCTAAGGCTTTGCAGCTGCACCCTCAATGCCGCTTTACGCCTTTCCACCCCTAAGTAATCATCCCCTACTTTTTTTTTTCAAATGACACCCCCATATTTTTTTTGCTCGACAGGATTGTTGACTTCTTTCTGAATGCAATGTCACACGATTTTTTTAAATCGAGACATATCTAGCACGCCGAAAACAATATAATATCATAACAAACGAGGGTCGTCAAGGAGTAATAATTAACATTTAATATGACATTAAAATCACAGAAGCAATTATTATTATTAACGCCTATACCAGTAACACCGGTATTACTAGTTAAGGTGGTTGGAGGAAACATTAACACAAAAAACAAGAAATTACAACTCCTTGACAACCCTCGTTTGTTCTGATATTATATTGTTTTCGGTGTGCTAGATATGTCTCGATTTAAAAAAATCGTGTGACATTGTATTCAGAAAGAAGTCAACAATCCTATCGAGCAAAAAAAATATGGGGGTGTCATTTGAAAAAAAAAAGTAGGGGATGATTACTTAGGGGTGGAAGGTCATAAAGCAGCATTGGGGGTGCAGCTGCAAAGCCTTAGGGGTATGGTTGAAATTTCCCGAATTTCATTTGTTTATTTTTTTTAAATAACCCGGATATCCTTTGATAAAGAAATCTTGGGACACCCTGTATTTCGGAACATGTCATTGGTTTAAAATTCGTAGCCTTCGTAGGGTTTGAGCATTAGACCAATCATCTGTCAGAAAATTCAAAATATAACCCCAGAGTTATATTTTGAAGTTTGATGAATACGGACATAAGTCCGCGTATTAAAATGTATTTTTCTCAGTAACTACTTACGTGTTAGATACTAAAGTCTACAGCTTCGTAGATCCTATATAAACCCGTAATTTTGTTTTTAATACCCACTGAAAGAGGATTATCGATTTCTATTCGTGTTATTATTTTGTTTCATTTTTCAAACTTCGCTTTTTTGCCCTTGATACCTACGCCTGTGACCAAGTGTGCCAAAAATATGACATCCAGCTGTTCAAACATAACCTTGTTTAGTAAACGTCAACGAGTGAATGCGCTACCCTAGTAAAGCGGTAATGCAGGCTTCCTAAGTCACGGAGAACCGTGCAAATGGATTTAGTCCGAGTCACTCCTGGCAAGCAGCAGTACATCCTCTGCTGCCTAGACCATAAAGAGATCGAAACAGCTGTCTGTGTCTTTGGTCAGATGTCAGATGGCTCTGTATGCTGCTTGCCTTGGAGCTCGTTGTCGAGTCAAAAGCGCACTATTCTTCTTTCTATTAATTTAATTAAAACTACGGTTAGTTAAATTTTTTGTTCTGGTCATGTTATTATACAGGGTGTTGATTTTCAAAGCGGGCCATAGGGGATTAGCATTGCGAAAGTGGTTTTTGAGGATTCCTGCTCGCCGTTTAAACTGACAGAAATGGTTTTGGTATCAAAATGAAGCTAAAATTATTGCGCATAACGCTTGCCATCAGAAATTAATTTAATTTCACGTTGTTTTCTAAAATTCTTCAGTAAAAATTCAAGTAATTGTTAATGTTTAATCACAAAATAGCATGCCTTGCCTAAACAATAATGACGTTTCTACGTTTCGACAATCCAATAATAAAACTTTATAAGTCAGTAGGTAATAATAAAGTCTGGTTCTATTTAAAAATGGGTTATACAAACCAAGAAAGAGTCTTTATGGTGAAAACCTACTACAGTGTAGCCAGTTACAGTAGGGTTAAATAGAACCAGACTTTATTATTACCTACTGACTTATTAAGTTTTATTATTGGATTGTCAAAACGTAGAAACGTCATTATTGTTTAGGCAAGGCATGCTATTTTGTGATTAAACATTAACAATTACTTGAATTTTTACTGAATAATTTTAGAAAACAACGTGAAATTAAATTCATTTCTGATGTCAAGCGTTATGCGCAATAATTTTAGCTTCATTTTGATACCAAAACCATTTCTGTCAGTTTAAACGGCGAGCAGGAATCCTCAAAAACCACTTTCGCAATGCTAATCCCCTATGGCCCGCTTTGAAAATCAACACCCTGTAGACTTGTTTTGTGTTGTGTATTGTTTCTCAAAGCTTCACGTCTCGGTTATAGCTGGAAAAAAAACTGCACCGTCATCTTTGACATTTGATGACAGGTCAGTTTTATATCAAAAAGTGGTAAAATTTACGTTATTAAATCTAGTTTTTCTACCAAAGTTCTATCTTATTCGCATTAAAAAAGCAGGGGGTGTAAATTTCCATCGCAGATCCTTAAAGTTTTGTGAATATGGGAAAATGAGTGTTAATCATACTTAATAATCAAACCTCAGGAAATTATTCATGTTTAGGCTCTCTGGAGCTAGTGAAGCCAGATTTAAAGAAAAACTCTAAACTTGTTATTCGAAACAACTGCAGATGTTTCCTTTTTTTAATATAACAGTCTGTAAATTAGTACAATATTATGTCTGTAATTGTAAATAATATTTATTTGTGTAATTGTAACCGCCCACCCCCACTATAAGGCAGCATGTATGTAGTGTCTTAAATAAATTATGTTTTTTTTAAATATATTTTTATGTAAAAGTACTATGATAAAGATGATATTTAGTCTCATTTTGTTATAAAGAAAGTTTGTGACTTGTTGTTTTCTTTGGTTCTTTAAGACGAAATTGCAACCAATATTTTAGCCTGTGACGATTTATTATCAAAATGCGATCAGCATTTAGTTTTTTTCTTGATCTATGAAAGCCCAGGCCAAAGTCCCCCCAAAACATTGTAGTCCTGAGATGATACAAGTTATTATCAAAATGTACAAACAGGATATGGCTCTTTTCTTGATCTGTAAAAGCCCAGACTAAAGGCTTGTAAAATCATGCAGTCCTGAAGTCATTGGATAAGGTGTTTCTAATATAGAATAACTTTGTTTTTACAATAATTTGGATAAAAAGAAAGTGTTTCTCGATCAAAATCAACCAAAAACTATCAGCTTTTTTCTAATCAGGCTTGTTTACTGTCTTCGTATCAGTTGTCTGAAAAAGCAAATGACCTTTTTCCAATTTTTTTCCTCTCGATACAAATCGCTTCGTGCTTGTTATTAACAAGGTATACATCTTAAAAACAAGTCTTGTGAAGAAACGATACAATTTTCTTGTTTTCTTGAGAAGGCAGAAAAATAAACTCTTCGTTTGGTGTTTTATATTTCATGATTAAACCGAATTACCAGTTTGTAATAACAATTTTTACAAAGTTACAGAAGGCCATTTCAATTAATAATAATTACACATTATATACAAGTTGATTAGAGGAAAATACAATTCATAATCACTTCCTTAAATAGATAAATATAATAAAATACTGTTCTAATCAATACGACAAGACCTCTTGTCAAATTGTCAGAAATCATCTAATAAATATCAGAATTAAATTCTGCAGTGTTAGTGTTAGTGTTAATACAATTATTATTACAATGCTTGAAAATTGGGAGGCTAGAATAGTCACTTTCAATTTTTGACACCTCAGAATAAAATTGTCAAAATCTGTATCAAATGTCCTAGTTATCAAGAATCGCAATTTATTTATACATATATAAAATCACTATTTATTTAACATAGGTATCTGAAAATGTATTTAATCACAATTTCAACACTTAAATTTACATGGGTACCGACTACATTTTCATGACCTCGAAAAAGTGAATTATAGCGTAACTTTTTTTTTCTCTGACACTAGTGACAGCTATGTATTATTGTCAAGCCGACTCGTACCTAACATAATAATTCACTTCTTCAACAATCATTCCTTATTAAATTATATACATTCATAAAAGTTTAAATGGGTTTGTAAAGCAAAGTGGTTACATATTTCTTGCGGTATCTGTGGGTGGCACTCAAAACCATGACTCCATCTTTGATTGATAGGGCGTATAGGTGGTTCAGCATCACATGATTTGGTTCTGGTAACAAGGTAGGTTCACACTGTAATCAGATCAAACAATTAATAAATCCATAAGAAACAACTATATTCCTATGTCAGTTGATATAGTTGACAAATGACAAGCGTCAGTTGTCTTGTTTTTTGTATTTTAAGCCATTCTGAATGCTGCATCGTTATATCATCATCCAAGGGACAGTTTTTTTATATAACTTTGCAATATAAGGAACAAAAAAAGTAAACTTTTAAAAATAAAAACAGCTTAAAAATTTAAATGTAATGTTGCCATACATTACAATAATTATTCACTTGATTTGAATTTTCCATTTCAATTTTTTTAGATACAATTCATATTTCTGACCAGTAATATCCATTTATCATATCACTAGATTTAGAGTCACAATGAAACTACGTAAATTTATAAACTTTGAACGAAGGACTAAAAATATTGAAAAAACTTAAAAGCAACGTTGCTGAATGGTAATCTAGGTAATCCCTAGAATGGTAAAGGTGCTGTATCGCAGCGGTTTTACCCCTATGCTGGCCTCCCTCCACTGTCTCTGCTTGATATACTCCGACACGTTCTCAGCGTTGCCATATGCAAGCACTTCTCCTACGTTCTGCAGACAATCCTGCGCGTTTCCTGCCCGCTTCCGCACGAGACCGTAAATAGTGGCTACCGGTTCCGTTGGGTCTTTGGTCAGGGTAGGTTTTTTTTTTCATTTTACGAACATTTGAAGGAAAAAAAACCTACCCTGACCAAAGACCTGACTTACTGCTGCAAATAAGTGTTTTAATATTATTTGTAACCAAAAATGACACTTTAAGGCCGTAGGAGAACGGAGACACGGATTTAATGTGGCAACGCTGAGAGCCTGTCGGCTCGGAGAAAGTGGAGTGGAGCCAGCGTAGGGGTAAAACCGTCACGATAGAGCACCTTTACCCCTAGAATTACATTTCAAAGAAAATTACTCAAAAAGGTGTCGAAAATGTGATCATGTATTTTATACTCCCAGAAAGTGGTGTATTATTAATTTTATACTCACCGAAAGTGGTGTATCTTTATTTAAAATAACCTGCAACAAATGCGGTGGTAAAATCGGAGGTCCAGAAACCTTCTCCCAAGGTTTGTTAAGCGGAATCTCCTGCGAGAACTCCTTCTGCGCGTCATTGTTAGCATTCTCGCTATCTTTCGCCAGCGCTTGGAAAACTTCAAAATCGGACTGCTTGACGCTGATCATATTATTCTTAACCCCAGTTTCGTTTTCAACAGTTTTATTGCTGGGGTCGTTCTTCCACTCCCCGTCCACGTAGAACTTATACTGATGCTCGCCCTCTGGCAGATCGATAATGGTAACGAAATCACCATGGCTTTTCACCATGGGAATGGTTTTCCACTCGTTGAAGGTGCCACTTACGTACACGTCTCTCCCTCCGCCTTCCCAACGGAATACAGTTGGTGTCTTGTCGCCGGCGCTGTAATTAGGGTTCGTACCTTCCGAGAGCGTGTTGGCTCTCTGGCGTGGTATTTCAAAGTTTTCGTCGTGATGCGCGACCGGTTTTGTGTAGTAGGGCTCGTCGTCATCCTGGGAACTTTGGGAGATTAAGCGACTGTCTGGTTTTTTGTCGAAAATGAAGGCCTGACCTTCCTTGCAAGGAGAGGACGGGGCAGCATCCACGGATTTCTGTCTTTCCCTGGGAGCTCCACCGCTGCCTGCATTACCCATTATTGAATATTTGGTTCCGGGTGGGTTTTGCGCATTTCATGAAAAATGCACAACACAAGATCACTGTTGTTTTATAAATTACGAGCTATTATTCTTTGGAATTTCTGTTCTTTACTTATGAGTTAAAAACTTTTTTTAACATTTTTATTTTTCCATTAGCAGCCAAGTTTTTTGACATTTTAATTGAGATAGATTAGAATTTTGAATTATGATTGAAGGATGACATAATAATGTCAACCATCCTTCATGGCATTATTAATTTTTATATAAATTTGCGGCAATTTGCGACGCTCAGGAACTGAAATAGACTACTGCGCAATGACGTCATGCGGTTGGAATTTGACTTTAAGCATTAATCGCGGCGAGGTTGTTTATAAAATAAATGTCAAATTATATTGCTTCCATCCTTCTTGTTAGTGTTTTTCTTTGTGTTAGATCTATATGGAAAAATCTTTAATATTTTTTCGAAAAAAGTAGAATGAAATTTTTACATTCATTTTTTGGAACCATTCTAGCCCAGTGACGTCACACTGACGGTGTCTATTAGCATACCGTCGTGTATAATTGTATCATGGTTGCGATGACGGATGTGTCTTTGAATAAAGAACGTCAGTAGAGAGTATATCCAAGCAGCTGTGACCGCCAGAAGGAGCTTGGAAATATATCCATAATTGCCTATTCTAGCAAACTATACACCGTTCACATATTAAAAAAGAACTAGGTGGCCATGAACTTTTGTTTTTAGGTTTGCAAAAATGAAAACTCCCTAGATCTCGATTGACAATATCAGCTGATCGAGATATTAAAGGTTAAGTATAGACTGACATTTGTCAAATCACTCAAAGTGTCTCAGCTGATTAACAGCCATGTTGTCTAATTGAAGTTTTAGTAGTAGGATATCTATCTATAGTCCAATAAAGTCTAAAAAGTCATACGTATCGATTAAGAATACACATCCTTTTGATAGTTCGATTTATTTTGTTTCATATACGTGGTTTTTATAGTAACCGTCCAGTTTGTCTAAACACTCCATCCCGCATAAATAAGTATACGTCAACATTGGTACTGAATGAGAATTAAATGCACAACACAGAGGATAGAATGTCATTACGTGAATAAATTTTATGTAGTTGTCAGTGGCTCTCAAACTGACGTAAGCGCTTCAATTCATTGTTTGAATGATTTCTTCAATAATTTACGCTCGTTCACAACTTGACAATTAACTGTTTGATATTTTCTGGTGAAATTAAAAATATTAATTCGGACGGTTAGTGAGACGTCACATCTGACTTTTTAAAGTTAATCCTACTATAGGATGATTTTTTACTCTGATCAATTTTTCTCAAACTGACAAATAAAATTATTAAATTTTTGACATTTTAAATTTCAAAAGAGCAAAATGACGAAATATCTCTAAGATGAATAAATCCGCATTAAGAAAGCATTTCAATGATTAAGATCCAGAAAGTCCAAACTTGAGCAAACATTTAAGTCATTCAGAAGGTGAAATATGTTTGGAATGTAAGTATTGAGTATGTGTATCTGTATCTGCTAAATTGCTGGTAATTACTGTCTCTTATAGTAGTCAGACCGTGGCATTAGCAAGTATTATTAGACAAGACAAATTTGATATTACACCCTTGGGCAGCCCACATAAAATAGGCACTGATTATGAAATTTTTGTGTTTCCCGAAGATTTGCAATAATCTATTTCCAATACAACCCAATCGAAATGACATGGGGGTATTGTAAACTTCACTATACAAGCACGTAAATTAGCAGCTTCCCTCTAAGGATAAAGTAAAGAATGTATGTCTTGAAGAGCTTTCAAAATGTAAGTACCTACATCTGACATGTGTGACAAAATTAATATAATCATTGTGAAAAACTTATTTCGGAGGACTGGACGAAACAAATGGACATGGTGAAAATCTTATTAAAATCAGAGCGCTGAAGATGATTCTGATTCTAAGCAGGATGCAGTACTCAGTAGCGGTTATTGATAATGGGGGATAATTTTGGGCCAGAAGCCAGAAGTCCAGAATCTTTGGCTGGTTTCCGACACACTACTACGATACCGAATAACCGACGAATTGACGAAAAATATTTTTCATTTACGTACCTATACAGGGTGTCCCAATATTCCATGGACATGGAGCAACCACAGATTACTGAGGTAAAAAAAAATCGCTCGGACCAAACTTATCTCTATACCAAAGTACTTCGTTTGTCCGTTAGAGGGCTTCAAAGTCTTTTGAAAATTTTAGTTTTTTTGAAATAGCTCAAAGTCGGCTCATTCCAATTCGATGAAATTTGGTAGGTAAATTTCTTATTAAAAGTACTAACTTCTGATGTACATGATAATTTGACGAAAACCCGGGAAGGGGTGAAACTACCCCTACCCTCCATTAAAATCAATCGTAATTGTTGATAGGGTAGCAGGAACGCTGTTCATGTTTTTTTGTTTGAAAGATACATCGTTTTAGCCCATTTTTGGTCTCCTACAAAAATCTGTATCTTTCTGAAGTGCTATGTGATAAAATAAATTAGTCGATGAAACCTAACCAAAATTTTATTTCATTCTTTTAATTTGAAATCAAATTTTCAATTGTCAGGTGATTATTTGATCTAATCTCATAGAAGATGTTTAGTATGGTTCGGTTTTTTTTTCAGGTCTTTGCAAACGGTTTTTTTTCAAACGCAGTAAACAGTTTGCAAAACGACGAGGTTCCAAGAAAAGTTAAAATCATTTTTTTGCGCAGGATGGAACTTTCTAGGGTCCAAACCGGCGCCCACATCGAGCATCTTTTATGAGATTAGATAAAATAATCACCTGACAATTGAAAAGTTGATTTCAAATTAAAATAATGAAATAAAAATTTAGTTATCATCGACTAATTTATTTTCTCACATAGCACCTCGGAAAGATACAGATTTTTGTAGGAGACCAAAAATGGGCTAAAACAATGTATCTTTCAAACAAAAAAACATGAACAGCGTTCCTGCTACCCTATCAACAATTACGATCGATTTTAATGGAGGGTAGGGGTAGTTTAACCCCTTCCCGGGTTTCCGTCAAATTATCATGTACATCAGAAGTTAGTACTTTTAATAAGAAATTTACCTACCAAATTTCATCGAATTTGAATCAGCCGACTTTGAGCTATTTCAAAAAAACTAAAATTTTCAAAAGACTTTGAAGCCCTCTAACGGACAAACGAAACACTTTGGTATAGAGATAAGTTTGGTCCGAGCGACTTTTTTTTACCTCAGTAATCTGTGGTTACTCCATGTCCATGGAATATTGGGACACCCTGTATTTGAATAAACGCACCGATATATTTTAATTACCTGCTATGTATTTATTAAAAGTAAATTAATATAATTGAAATTGATTCAAGTTTTTTATTTTATATTCAAAAAGTACATTTGTGTATTTTCCTAACTTGGCAAAATTACATGATAACCTTTTTCTCAAACTCTTATGAAAAGCTTAAGATTTTAAGATCTTAGATCCAGCGACATTGCGTTCTAGTTAAAGATTGCAATATGTGACTGACTAAATGATTCAAAATAAAAAGCCCCCAAAGATGCAAATATAAATATAATAAGAATACCAAA
Organism: Malachius bipustulatus; assembly: GCA_910589415.1. Lineage (NCBI taxonomy): Eukaryota > Metazoa > Arthropoda > Insecta > Coleoptera > Melyridae > Malachius > Malachius bipustulatus. The sequence goes on along the minus strand of OU342634.1, from coordinate 31,573,369 downwards.
AATATCAAAAATCCATCTGGCAACTATGTCCTGTTCCTTGCCATAAAACTTCAACCTCATAAAAAAGAGACATAACCAAACTCCAGCCAATGATTGACAGCGGTTATACCCAGTGATTTCTATCACCCTACACCATAACCCAATTCTTTTATAATAAGTGAACGGTGTATAATAAAAAAGATATCACTTTGCCTTTAGTTTTCCTTGCGTGATTCTCACACTCCAACCCCACTTATCGCACAGCAAACCATTTTTTCCGTCAGACAGACAGGTACTCAAGTTATACTAATTAAAATTACCGCAACATCTTCAAACGTCGAAATAAGCTACTATATCTCGATTTAATGTTATGATATGAATACTGCCGAGCCGCATGTAACTGTCACCTGACTGACGTCATGTACAGGTTGCGCGCTGACACACCTTTGTTTATTTGTATCATGTCGAGCTCGACAGTTCGGCCACAGTAGTAGCCAGTAACAATCAGAAGACAAACTCGCCGGCGGCGCCTTTGATTTTTATAGAGACAAGCCACACATCTGGCGGCCATTGTACCGAAGAAGAAGCGCAGACCCGCATTCAAAACTAATGAAGTCATTTTGTGCAGTAGCGCACAGGTGTGTACTAGATGTTTTTACAAACATCTATTATGTGATGTGTCCTCGCGTTTAGGGAACCTGTATTACCGACACTGACACTTACTAGGGTAGCGCATTCTCAATCTCACAAAAAGTTAGGAATGTCAAATTTAACTTCAAAAACGTCCAGATTTTCCATAAACGTACGTCGTACAACTCTCTAAAAATTCACATAATTTGTTGTTATTAAGTCCGCGTATTTTTAAAAATGGTATAATTTTGTTGCGTTAGTTAGAGGATGTTTTAACAATAAAAAGAGGGCTTTCTACTTGTTCGCGTTGCCTAAAGGTAACTTTCTTAATATTTTAAACTCATTATTATAGTCCTCTATCAATACTTACCTGTTACTGAGTTTTTCTGGACAAAAAATACACCCAGCCCCATCATCAGACAGTTATGATTGCAGAAAATATACGGAGCTCAGAATTTCCGTATACCTGGAGTTTGTTAGGTAAGTTTTATTACATCTTGATGAATCTTAATTTTAAGAATCAATATGGGAGGGTCTTATAGGAGTATATATTGAGATCACACCGCCGTTCGTGTGTCTACCAATTAAGACGCTTTTCTCAGTAACTACGTTAGATATCGAGTTAAAAATTATACCCAATAACAAAGTCTACAGCTTCGTAGGTCCTATAAATCCGTAATATGTTTTTAATACCCACTGAATAAAAAGGATTCCTCGAATTCTACTCATGTTATTATTTTGTTTCATTTTTCAAACTTCGCTTTTTCCCACTTGATACCTACGCCTGTGGCCAAATGTGTCAAAAATATAACATCCAGCTGTTCAAACATAACCGTGTTAAGTAAACGTCAACGAGTGGATGCGCTACTCTAGTAAGCGTTAATGTCGGTAATGCAGGTTCCCTACTCGCGGTTATAAAGGAGCGACACGCTGCCACTGGTACTGGTACTACAGACGAGAGCGATAGAGAGTAGCTGACTCCGTTGCGCTCCGCTGCTTAGTTCCTCCCTAAACATGGCGGATCTCTATGCGCCGAGTAGATGCGCGAACTCAGTTTTTTAATTGAAGTTTGCCTTCTGATTGTTGCATCTGTGGTTCGGCTCACTCATCAACTCATCAGTAAACTCTGTCACTGTCACACTGTCACTCAATCAAAACAAAAAAAAAATTGTTCACTGTTAACAGTTGTGTTCAAAGCAAAGTTACTGCAATTACTGCATTTAATTTGTTCTAATTTAGGAGAAGAGTTCAAACAATTATTTTATTGTATCATTTCCTTGTTTTGTAATCATTAATTTAGCCTTGTGTTACATTATCCAGTAGATAATGAACAGTAAACTGAGTAAGTACTGAATAAATTTCAGTATAACCAAGCAGCTCCCTAGGAAACCAAACAGGGATTGATTTAGAAAGCGTGTTATCATTGTGACGTGGACTTTGGCTGAAGAATAATTTGAAAACGGTACGTAATTAATATCGATTTATTGATTTATATCTTTATTATTTATTTAACGGTCGCTTGCTTGTTTATTGTCCTGGCCTTCAAGCTTAGAACCACGGGGGCAGCCTTTGGTCCGTGTTAATTAATTATTCCTACCTGCTTTATAAATTATCTGTGTATACTTGCCAGTTTTAATCGTGTTTATGTCGATAAGCGATAACCTTGCTTGGTTATTAGATGGTAATAATGACTGCTGTAAAAAACTAAAACTGGGCGCTTAATAGCTTCGTAAAGCAGCAGTAAACTAAAGTCCTTGTTGCGCAATTTGTCTACAGTTTTATGATTATTTACTCCTTAAACAGTAGACTGTAATGTAAATGTACTCTATTGTTTCTTATGCTAATAGAAATAGAGTAACCCTTTGATATATCCGCTTTACTTATCAGCTGCCTAATTTAGGAGCCGTTACGTCCTGATTAGTTTGTTCCAGAGGAAGCGCTTTGAGCCTGGTAAGAGCCAATTGAATCCCAGCCCTGAAAAGAAATTAGACTAGGAATGTTTCCTCACTTTCTATAAGCTCTAATTGGATTTAATTTAATCATAGCCAAACTGTTTTAAAACTGTCTTGCAGCATTATTTTTTCTTGGTTTCTTGTAGCTCTGACTAGTTTTGATTTGATAAGAGCCAGAGCCAATGATCGGGATTCGTATTTTCTTTTTCTCTGATCGTATTAATGAAATGTTTCAGGGACAAAATGCGAGATAACGACCAGGAGAAATCCAAGTCGAAATCGGCTTCTCCGGAGCCGACCAAAGCGCGAGAACGCGACCGTAGCCGGAGCAGCTCCAACAGCAGCAAAAGCGGCAGCAAGAGCAAGTCCAGCTCCAGGTCGAGATCCAGGTAACACACAACACCGTATCAGAGCGGTGGACCAAATTAACCCCCGTTTCCCTCGTTTCAGGTCCAGATCTAGGAGCAGCGAACACGACGGCTACCGTCTCCACATCGCCGACATCAACGAGGAGATCCGCAAGTCCGACCTGGAGAAGATGTTTTCGCCCTACGGTCAGTTGAAAGAGATCTGGATGACCAACAGCACGCCCTGCTTCGGTTTCGCCGTCTTCAAGGACAGGAAGTCGGCCAGCGCCGCCCTTAAAGCGACCGACGGGATGTACGTGCGGGACGCGATCGACAACCGCCGATTTTATCGATTTTTCACGTTTCAGGGAGATCAACGGGTGCCAGATACGGGTCACCCACGCCCGTCCCCGGACCAGGGGATCGGGACGGCGCTTCTTCAATCCGAATATGCGTTGCTATCAGTGTGGTTATTCTGGTCATTTCTACAGGGACTGTCCGGATTTGAACGGAGGCGGCGACAAACGGGACAGAGGAGGAGGGTGAGCATTGGTTTTTGTTCGTTGTCGGATGTGCAGGGTTGCCACCATTTTGGAAGGGTTTGAGGAGGTGTTGAATTTGGAGATTAATTTGTTAATTTTTTTATACATAAAAGGCTCTGGAGAGATAACTAGAAAATAAAATCGGACTGTATGGGCAGGGATAAATAAGCTTGTTGGATTAAATTAGATTTAGGTATCTCACCTAAAGAAATGACATGTGGAAATTATACAATAAAACAAATCTTTACCCTTGTGGTCAAAACACCGATCATATTTATTTATTGTGTCCTTGATATTTCTGGAGTTGCTGTAAAATCATTGGGGCCTTAGAGTGATCCATTCTAAATTACAATCAAACAACAATAATTTTAGAATTATATTTTTTCAAACTGATGTATACAGCTCTAGAAACCCAAAGAAAAAGTTACTGCTACAGGTGGACTTGAACATCGAGTCTTTTGGTTTAAAAAATAAAATGATTGTAGATTGTATGGGGATAAACTGAACTTACAAAAATAGCTTTCTACCTAAAAAGGGAAAAATATTTTTCAGGAGCTGTTTTTACCCCTTTGGAATTTGAATTTTGAAAAATACTCCCTTATCGAGCGCCTACACTCAAAAATTAATACATATTTCTGTGTCAAGCGGCCTAATTTTTAAATCCTTGGGTTTAAAAAAAAATAGAGAATTCTGTGAAGGGTGACTTATAACAACTAAGGCTGTAGAGTTATGTTTATTTATTTAGATTTATGTAAAAATAAGATTTCAACATGAATAGGGAACTTCTTATTTAATAAATTAGCATTAATTAGACTTTACACTATGATTATTAAATTTGTTTGTATTTACATTTCTATTTTCTATAAATAGCAAGTTGTGTTATTTGTTTGAATATTTCTGCATTCATTGTTTATTGTTTCCTCAAATGTTCAATATTCTTGGGAATCATGCAAGCATTAGGTATGTACAAGATACCTAAATACATCAGAGTTCAACAAAATGTTCAGATCCATCAAAAATCTATTGTTAATTTCATGAACCTTTCTTATTTTTTATGCAAGAAGGCCTCTTTAACAGTGTTAACAGGTTTCATTAATACAGGGTGTTTGGTAACTGGACAGCCAGAATGAAATGTCATGTATAATCGTATTTTAAGCACAACAAATAATAACTTTTTTCAAAGCCTCGTTTAGGTGACTATCAAAATTGTTGTCCAGTTAACAAATAAAACATTTTTTTATCGCGGCCTTAGTTTTACATTTTTTGAGATATTTCCTAAAAAATGAGACCTGATTTTGAAAAGAGTTACTCTTTTTTATGCTTAAAATACGTTTTTATACATGACATTTGATTTTGACTGTACAGTTACCAAACACCCTGTATAGTAAATTCTTTGAGTATTTCTAGAGAGAAAAATATTCATATAGTAGGATTAACTTTAAAAAGTCAGATGTGACGTCTTACTAACCGTCCGAATTAATATTTTTAATTTCACCAGAAAATGTCAAACAGTCAATTGTCAAGTTGTGAACGAGCGTAATTATTGAAGGAATCATTCAAAAAATGAATTGAACCGCTTACGTCAGTTTGAGAGCCACTGACAACTACATAAAATTTATTCACGTAATGACATTCTATCCTCTGTGTTGTGCATTTAATTCTCATTCAAAACCAATGTTGACGTATACTTATTTATGCGGGATGGAGTGTTTAGACAAACTGGACGGTTACTATAAAAACACGTACATGAAACAAAATAAATCGAACTATCAAAAGGATGTGTATTCTTAATCGATACGTATGACTTTTTAGACTTTATTGGACTATATGAGCCTAGTTAGCACTCCATAATCAAATTTGATACATTATTTAGATTAGACACCTTGTAAGTTTCATTTGTAGGGTTTTTATTAGGTACTATTTATTACTGTTGCCAAACTGCACAATATTTCCCAAGTATACAGTTTAATCAAATTCTGGGGAAAAGAGTTGTGAGGTTAAGCAATTTTATTACCTAAAAGTTTGAGGGATTCAAAGAAGAAGAATTGGTTTTCAAATTTGTCTGGGACAATTATTGGTGTTACCGAATTAATTTTTTAGATAGACAGAAAATTATTTTTTCTTTGAGTAAGCTACTTTTGACCCAATAAGAGAAATGTTTTTTTTTTGCATACAGAAACAATGAGCTAAAATAATCTCCAAATTCAACATTTCGACCTATAACAATGGGGTAAGCCTGTATCATGATTTTTTATGTTTCTAATTCAAGTAATTAGTTAATTAATTAATTACTGCCGAAATTAGTTCATTTTGAGGTTTAATATTGTTGAAATTGCTTCACAAAGAGACACCTACCTACTTGTGCGTTGTTAAATCAAAACCGAATCACAAATCACTGTTTTATTTATTTTTGTTATTATTTTATCATCAAAGTGCACCAAGCAAGCCTTTTGTTTATTTCACAGAGCAAGCGTTTTGTTTAATTTTTTTTCTGTTTGTTCACTGTCGCCCTTATTTACAAAGAAATCGCTTTTAATTTTGCTAATATCTTATACCGAAAACACTCATTTTTGACAGGAGTGCCAAATATATTTTTAACGATCTATTTCTTTGTGAATCCGGGTGAATCTTAGCAACAATTGTCGCTTCGCTTTCTGATAATTTGCTTAATATCGATTGCTTTTTCCGAAATTTTTTGTTTAAAAAAAAAAATCGCGATTAGGGCATTCATTGCTACATTTTTGTTTTTTCTCACTTATTTTTATTTGTATTAGCTCAAAATTTCGACTGCGTACAGTTATAGGTGACTGTTTTTTTGATTCTAGTATCTCGACTAGGTATTTGTTTAACTTATCCATTTTCACTAAATATTTGATCGATTATTCATAAAGATCTGCGTTTCTTGTTACTGTAACTGAATGTTTAATTCTTGTGAAAATATAGAGAATAATAACGAAAAAAAAAAATGCATTAGTATAACGAACGACCTATTGATGAAGGAATTTATAATTTATGGTCTCATTGTCTCTGTTCTTTATTATTTATATGTACAGGTTCATTTATCCAACTGGGGTTGGATAATTATTATATTTGTTTAGTCATCTCATCCCTGTCCCCACTCTAACTACTACTTCACTTCATTTGCTTTATGTAAGTAATGTTGAGCATTATTATATTTTTTTATATTTTAAAATTATTCATATCCCTCATTAAATAAGGAATAAATGAAAAAAAAGTATAATAATTGGTTATTGTATTTTGTGGGGTTCCCGGGAACACTTCATAGGGGTTCGTGTGGGTTCATTGTGCTTGTGTGTCAAATAAATGTCCTGGTTCTACTAATTCAAGAGTATAATGGATCTAATTGCATTGCTACATTTATTTTGATTAGAGAATAAAGACGATGCAGCATTTAAATAAATAAGACGAATCGTTATTGTGCATGAATTATTATTGTTATTATTTATCTATGGCGGGTTTTTATGAATGGTCGATCAGACGGCTAAATGTATTCCCTAATCAATGTTTTGTGATTTGTCAGGCACATGGTATTAATTTCTATGGTTTGGTTAAGCATATTATCCGGAATTGTTTGAGATGATGATGATGATGATGAGATGATGATGGGTTTTGGTAAGCGTTTGTAAATGGAGAGAGTTGTTTGATAATATGGCCCGTTATATGGTTGGTGACTTATGGACACTGTAGCTTATTGGCCAGATGAGGGGTTTTGAGAATTGTTCACATGGGTGCCTTATTTTAGTTACGATCGGTCTAGAAGACGCCGGGACAAGGACTACTATTACGAGAGGGATTACCATAGAAGGTCCCAAAGGTCGTCTAGGAGATACGACGATTACGGCAGGAGCGGCCACAGAAGTAGCCGACGTAGGTATTAGGGTAGCGGGGGCAATTATTGCTTTGTCGCCGCTGTTGAATGCAGTTTTATTCGATGTGTTTTAATATTATAAAACTAATAATAAGAAAGTGTTTGTATTCACTTGGAGCATTTTGTTTTGTCTTAGATGATAATAAAATCTGATTATTGCTGTGTATGGAGTTGTTTTTTTTTTAATTTATTTTTTACTTTAAAGAGTAAATTATTATCAGTTCAGTGTAGTAAACAAAACCACATTTAAAGATGGTAGTCGCTGTTGTTATACCAAGTACCAAGGTAATGTATTATTCTTATATTTGGCAAACTTATTCATAAGAAATTGTAAAGATCCCGAATTGGAGAAAAAACTTCAGCACTAGGATTTCTTGTTCTCATATTTCCATGGAAAAATTAAAAATATTGAAATTTTGTTCAGGCTTTAAAAATTAATCTGATTCAGTTTTCTATGCAATATGAAATGTAAGGTAGCTTCAGCTATTTTCAGGCCAACCTGATTGATATGCAAATGAGGTTGTACTTGTTATTATAATTTACTATCATGATTTATGATACAGGGCAGCACATTGTTAGAGAGTAATCCAGGAGTTATATTATAATAGTACAATAATTAGCGCTTATAGATTGACCCAGATATGAAGAGGTGCAGTAAAAAACTCAACTTTAATTTTCACAATTTTAAATAGTTTTCATAAAATAAAGATTTGACAAGGAATGAATTTGTATGGAATGTTAAATTAAAAATATTCTTGCATCTCAAAGGAATAATTGATTAAAAAAAAATAATAATGTCATTTATTTGCTGCTGTCATGTCACATAATACTACTATATTGCTAGTGGGGGTCTGAAGATATGACAGTGCAGACATATGTTTATCTCGTCAAATGTACCTCGAGTCCTACGCGCATGTCCGAGGATTGAACACGCCTACAAGCCATCAAATTCGACCACCTTACTCGTGACACTTGCGCCAACAGGTCGAGGTATTCTAAAAAAAAACAGATATAGTCATTTGCTGTCCCAAAATGTGTCTGTGGCACTTCCACTTACGGGCGTTAGCGATGTTTTTTTGATTATATAATATTTGAGCAATTATCGATATAAATATCTCAATTTTTTATATTGTGGCTATATGTACAATGGTAATCAGGCCCTTAACGAGTATAAAAGAAGAAAAAAATTTTTACATGGTTGTTAGAGAGCCGATAACTATAGAGATAATAACTCTACACTTACATGCGTTTTATCAGTGGACTGTCAAATTGTAATTGTGTCAACTCTGGTGTTGCATGATCGACTATATAGAACGTGATTAGAATCCAGATTCTTCTGATCTTCAGATTCCTCTCATATCACTCTGAAGTCATGAATCATGATCTCTTGTCTAAAATTCTTTGGAATGGGGCACTGTTTTAAAATAACAAGTCCATAAAAACAAAACAAAATTATTAACATGACAAATAATAAAAGTTGCAAAACGAAAAAAAAATAAAAGGGAAGAAATAAATACAACAAAGATTTTTTAAACTATATTTTTTGTAAATATATTTGTACAAAAATAGTAACAATAGATATATCTTAAAAATATTTTACAATAATAAATTACTCTTATTAGAAAAAACAAATTATACAAATGTCACAAATAAAAATTGTTCCAAGGGCAAGGTTTGATTAAATAAAAATGAATCATCTTCGTGTCGGTGGGGCTTCTTCTAATTTTCTCCAGACAACCTGAAAATGCAAATCGATAAGTACCAAGTGAGGGTTGATATTGAAATGTACTTGAAAAGTTTGGACCTAGATAAATAGATGAAATGAAAGTGTGAAGGCCATAAATCGCTACTCGCAAATCCGCTGGCGATGGTGGAACCTCTGCCTTAGGGAACCTGTATTACCGACACTGACGGTTAGCGTTAGTGTCGGTAATACAGGTATCCTACTCTGCCTCTAGGTCAGAGATGTTTATACTCTTACTCTGCCTCTAGGTCAGAGATGTTTATACTCTAACTGTATAGATAACGAACTTCCTATTCTGTGTCTATGTCAAAAGTGAGGCCTGTTACAGCCATTTTCTATGAGGGCAAAAATGTAGAGTTTTGTCGAATCACATTATTTTTATAGTTAGGTAATTCTTTCTAACATTTTTTTTCAATTCATATTTTTTTCTTTAAATCTAATGAAGTGTAAGTTTGTAAGTTTAAGGAATTATCTGTTTAAAAATGTCAAATTCATGTGCAGCTAGCGGTTTCAAGAATAGCGCTAAGAGTAGAGAGGACCCCCCTGCAATTTTTTGCGTAAGTACCTAATAGAGATTACATTATTCAATAATTTTCCACTGCAAAAATAGGTCTTGAGCTCGAATCCCTTCGCTCCCGCTCCAGCAGTCACCCCCGTTTGTCTGCGAACACCTTAAGCTTACCAGTTCCTTTTCCATGGTATTTGGTATTTTAACTAAATGTGAGAGATGGTTTATTAGGTCCCAAACACTGAAGCCAGCGGGCTTATTGTATTTCTCACATTTAGATTCTCCTTGATTAGAAGAGCTCCGTTCCTTTGACAAGGTTTAGCAGCCCGCTAACCAAGGTTTTTACCGCCAGATGGCTCCCGGGACTGATTGGTCCCAGGACCGCATAGCGCGTTCGTGCGAGTGCTGGACACTCGAATATCACATGAGAATCCTTTTCCATGAGTCTATGCATCTTTCACAATTAAGACTCTACATTTTTGCCCTCATACAAAATGGCGGCCGCTTTACCTTGAGGCTTCAAGTATCAGCGATCGGTTCGTCATCTAATCATAGTATAAACATCTCTACTCTACCAATAACATTTCATGACACAAATTAAAATTCCGTATTTTCGCTAGAGGAGAGAAAAAAATTAACCCAACTCACATTACACATCTCCCTGACAAGCGCCTTCTCTCCGTCGTCCATATCTTGCGTTGCCACATTATCCGGCACGTTGCTCCGATCAGTGCTCCCATGCTGCGCTCCGTCTCTCTCGAGCTGCTCCCTCACTTCCAGAACCTGCAAGGCGCGCACAACCGCTTCCGGGCGCCCACTTAAGACGCCATTTCCGCTTTCTCCCGTGGGCACCGCGAGGGAGGGGTCCCCGGTGCTCGCGGCTATATCGTTGATCTTGTGAGTCAGAGCGCGCTTATCTTCTTCTAGCTGCTTCACCTTCGATTCCAGGTTGCGGACGTACTGCATTATCTGATCTGGATACGGTGAGAAAAGGAAATGTTAACAAAAAATTGAAAGACATAGAAATTAGGATTGCATGCTTGTATAAACTTTTACAGGATCACACGTTCAAGGGAAAGTTGCCTAATGTTTACTCATATCTTGCTAGATCAACATTATAACATATTTGAGCTTAGTACCTTAGCTCGCAATAATTAAATGGACTCGGATTAACGAGGCTTTACTGTATTGACCATCAACTGTTTTAACAACAACTTTGGTCATATTTTTTCAGACTAGTGTATTTTTCTATTAGTATTCAGGTGGGATAGCGGAATAAATAAATACCAGCGTGGAAATGAAAAATAAACATTTACCTATATATCTTTCTGCTTATTAATTATTATAGGTAAGTGACTTAGCTTGAATACGTCGTACCCTTCAAAAGAAGCACTACCTTTTTTTAATTTAACATCTTTAAAATCCTTATTCGTTTCAGGGATTTTATAATTTTTTTGAATTTTACAATACATTTTTTCGCAGATTACTATTTGCGAAGATATACAGGAACTCTAGGAGTTCTAGGACACGACTTTTCCGTTGCTATTTATCGTATCAGAACTCATTTTCTGAGAAAGAAAAGGCAGCGTGAAGTTAGCCCGAAAAACGTAGTTTTGAGTTTTAAATGATTATTTAAATGTTCCGCGGAACTAGGGTATTAATTTGTTTTTTATAAATAACTCATATTATAATCAAGTTCCGCTCAGAACTAAAAAAAAAATATTTTCAGCAAATGCGCCCAACTTCGGCGCATTTCTTTATTCACTCTAAATTTCGTTACAAATTCTCAGAAAAGTGTTAACCAAAAAAATGATTGGTGAAATGTTGCGCCTTTGCGTGTCGGTGAAACGAACACGTGAATTAATTCTTTTCTCTTGAATAAATAATGGACCTCTTGTAGGATACCCATTCGGAGTTTGAACCATTAGCGTCCATCAGCCTGTGGGCAGGTGCAGCAGGTGAGTTTCTTTTACTCTTTTACAGCGTTTTGTTTGACCACTTTCACCGGCCGCTTTCCTAAACCAAACTGCAGCTTCAAATATCATGTAAGAAAGGAACGGTATAATAATACCTAATCATTTTTATATGCAAAAAAAAGTGATTGATGGAAAGGCAGGAAAGGTATAGGTAGTTAGTACCGATCGAAAAGTGGCGGCACCCGGTTAGAATGTCTTTGTCAACCTTCTAACTGTTTCATCACAAAACAATCACCGCAAAAGTAATAATAATTATTATACCGCATAAGTAATTATAATTAGGTTTCTTTAAGAAAGACTAAATTATCATTTTTATGGTTCGCACGCAATCTTACATCAGTCTTTTTTTATTTAAGAAAACCTCAACTAGGTAAGGTAGGTATCCTGTTTCTGTACTACAAATCTTCAAAAAGATAAGTCGTATATATTTTTACTCTGAAAAAAATCTAATTGGCGACAATGACATCGCGTCGACAACTTGACTTTTTATAATCTCTCAAAAAAACCAATTAGATTTATAGATGATAAATAAAACACAAATGATTTAAAAATTCTACTGTTATACTGATGGCAATGTTACAAGTGTTTCGCTACTTTTAAAGTAGCATCTTCAGACATGTATGTAAATCAATAAAAATTATTGATCATTGTATCATTGATCTGTTATACATATTATGATACACGTGCATTTTAAGTATTTTAACGTAATTGAATGAAAGTCCCTAAATGTAATTAGGTACCTATGTATTGTTGTTACTTTTTTTTTTATTATGTAGGTACTTACACAGTACAGATACCTAAGTTTGTGGTTGTGTTGTTCAAAAAGTTTTATTTTACTGCCTTTAACTTGATATGGATTTAAAAATAAATCAATGAAATGAACTTGTTATCGATTGCTCCCATGTCAAATTAAATGAATATAGGTTCAAAACAAGATTTACCAAAATATTACGCCGTTTCTAGATAATATCGCGTCATTGGACATTGGAGCCAACGCGGCTACTAAATCCATGGCCATTATAATATTCTGCTAAATCCATTATATTTTATTTATTATTATAATATTCTTGTCAATTTCAAGAGAGAAAGAGATAAACATATGTAACAATAACCAATGACCTAACTTACAAGGTTTTAGTCCTGTGAAAACAATGAACAATGTTATAATAATTATTATACAATACGATAATGCGCACGCAATTTTACTGTGAAGATAGTAACCGCGTAATGATTTATTATGATTCTAAAAATTATAGCACCATGATACAGCAAACGAGGTACGTCAGTGCGCAGCCTGTGACGTCAGGCGTTAGATAGTTGGTTAGGTAGTTACTTAAGAGAATGCGACACGTCAATATGGCCTGAATTAGTAGTTTCTTTCAATATTGCAGTAATTTTAATAGTGCTGATCGTTGACGATAAAAATGGTTAATTGTACGACGTGTGGGTGTGGAAATCTCGCAAGAAAAACGAAAGGCAAAGAGATATAATATGCATATACAATGGTCATGGATTTAATACGCAAGCTAACTCCATGACCGTTGTAAATGTAGTATACAGCAACAGAGTAACTATTTTGTAAATCATAAAATGGACTGTTCTGATCCCGATTTAATTTTTTTTTAATATTGTAGTTCTATAAAATGATGTTCAACCTCGTACCATACTTCAGATAACGAATCGGAATCATTGTTAAATTCAGTGTTATATTAAACTACGAAATATCGTGATTTCGTAAAACTACACACATTTCACGAACCTCGTGAATGCGCCTGTTGACGTTGACAACAGTAACTTTTCAACAACCATAATAATAATAAACTCCATTTTGATATATTTATTTTTTAGGTAATTTTTTATTTTCCAATAAAAAAATCTTGTCCTTTTTAAGCACTTATTGATTAAAGGCGCATGTGCAGTGGTAGTTCGCATTTCTGTAATTTCCTAAGTCTGATGTACCTACTTGTCACCAGTCACCATAAAGACATTTAACGGGGTTTTTTTGGAACGCGACTAACGCGAGTAATTCAGTGTGCATTGATTTTAGCAAAACTTGTACTGCCATACACGATATAGTCCAATAAAGTCTAAAAAGTCATACGTATCGATTAAGAATACACATCCTTTTGATAGTTCGATTTATTTTGTTTCATGTACGTGTTTTTATATTAACCGTCCAGTTTTTCTAAACACTCCATCCCGCATAAATAAGTATACGTCAACATTGGTTTTGAATGAGAATTAAATGAACAGCACAAAGGATAGAGTGTCATTACGTGAATAAATTTTATGTAGTTGTCAGTGGCTCTCAAACTGACGTAAGCGGTTCAATTCATTTTTTGAATGATTCCTTCAATAATTACGCTCGTTCACAACTTGACAATTAACTGTTTGACATTTTCTGGTGAAATTAAAAATATTAATTCGGACGGTTAGTAAGACGTCACATCTGACTTTTTAAAGTTAATCCTACTATACACATATACACAAAAGTCAATTGCTTTTAGTATTTTAGTCACTACTGCGCGCGCAATGACGTCATGCGGTTGGATTTTGACTCAATTAATTGCGGCGAGGTTGTTTATAAAATAAATGTCAAATTTGATAGCTTTTTCCTTCTTGCTTGTGTTTTTCTTTGTGCTAGATATGTATATTATTATGTTATGTGGTAGATTGTTATAAATATTACGACGGTTTCATTATTGGAAACGATAAGAGATACAGAGTCAGATAAATCTGAGAAAAGTTGCACAATTTCATGCTGATTAAGAATCTGAAAGGACATTTACTTCAGGACTTCAGGAGTTGCTGAAATACACGGAAAATTGAGATTTCTTATTTTATGAAAGAAATTATATTGTTTTTTCATGTCATTTGGTATTTAAAAAATCAAGGAAACCAAAGAAAAAATTTTTACTAAATTTAATTTTTTTTCGAACAAAAAAAAACCTTTAACCGAAAGTCATGAAACCTGGCAAGCCATAAGGCAAGCAATGTGATGTCATATTGCAACGTCACACGACGTTGTTCGGTGATGAAACTTTATTTTTTTTCGAGAAAAGAAGAATTAATTTTTGGTTTCTGTAGTTTTTTTATACCAAACGACATAAAAAACAATACGGCGCCAATAGAAAAACAAAAGTTGATTATGAAAACTCTGGGATTTAGTTGGCCGTGAAAATTTTTAAAACATCAAATGGATAGCTGTTGGTGACTTATGTAAACCTACAAAGAATTATTTATTTATTTCTAAAAATAAAAAAGATATGAGCAATATCATGTGATGTGTGTAAGAGTCTTTCAACCGCGTGACGTCAGAAGACCGGAACGCAGCCTGCGCAGTCATAGTCTATTGACATACGTGTAATCGTGCTGGCATAATAATTATTATTTTGGATTTTTTTGTTTTATAAATTTCACAATTATTTTATAAACTTAACTTAATTGAAAGTAGGTATGTAATTAAATCAGGCCAGATCAGTTTCAGGTAGATATTTAATTTGATACTGCTGAGAAACAAACACTGAAATTACGCATGCGCCCAATTATTTTTATTAAAATCATAATTGCCCTTGTTACCATTATTTTTTACGCGCTAGTTACGTCAATAATAGACTCAAGCCCGAATTCACAAACGTTTATTCTTTCAAAATAATCACATCTGTGTCGGAACATTATAGTGAATTCGGGCATCAGGAGGCCATCTATTTTTAGAACAAAAAATTAGCCTTAAATAAAAAAGTACAAACCTAGAGATGACCAAGGATAAAAATCAAAAGTAACATGAGTGCTCTTTTTTGTGGTTTCACTTTTATTTGGTCTTCTAGACATATTCGTATTGGCAGCTAATCCAGAAAATTGGCCAGTAATTAGAATATGATTAAGGACAATAATTATGTAATCATGAAGAAAATCGAATCTCCCGCCAGTGCGACGTCAACCTTGGACATAACATTAACCTTGAATTGATTCCCTGATTGATATACCTACTTACAATTAATAATTACCAGGAGTGACATTATTAGTTAGTAAAAATAAAATAAATAATTAAAAGAAATCATTTGATTAAGAATACTGAAATGTAATAAATTATTATTTTGAGGTTATTACAACTCTACAATTAACGTTCTAGAACGTCTTTCATGATACTTTTTTGTTTCCTGGTTTTATTATTCGAAAGACTTGGGTTTACCCATCAAAGTCTCACCTCGATTGTTATGCAAAACTCATGATAGTTTTTCCTTTGTTATTGTTTTCGCTAGGTTCCCAGTCTTTTCCCAAGTAATCAAGCTTTATTAATCGTAGTGTATCACAATTAGATATGCATAATTTAAGATTAAAATCTCGTTGTGCATACGAAAGTACCTAAGTGTGTATGAACTATTAGCTAAATTAGTGACCCTCGAATTATTATATCTTCCTCTTGTCTAAATCGCGAGAATTTTTCCAAAAATGCGCCGTACTCACCATTAAAAGTACTCCTTTGTCTTGCAAGATTTTCATGTAATAATCTCTCCCTACTGGCAGATCTTCTCGGTGGAGGATTAGTTCCATTGGCGAATTGTTGAGGAACAGCAGGTTCATCAGCATTTGTACTCGAACTACTTCCATCCCCATCATCCCTAACGTTAGTTGATCTGGCAGTGCCACAAGTAGCGCAAACGAAGTTACTCCCTCTCTCCTCATCCAAATACAAACACAACTCTTTTAATTCCAAATTGTCTTTAATCAGCTCCTGTTGTTTGTTATCCAACTCTCGCAACTTGCTCTGATAAGCAGACACTTCCTGCCTCATTACACTCGCCGTGTACCTTCCGAAACGCTGCCACTCCCTCGCCAACTTCCTCCCTTTCTGTCTGTCATCATCCAGGAAACAACACAAATCCCTCAATTCTTGATTATCATCCGCCAATCTCTGGTTTGCTTCCTTCAAATTTCTCAGCTCGATCAAAATATTCTGGAATTGTCTGTTCTGATCTGGAATCATCCTGGGATCTTCAGGAGGCTTCCTTACAAATTTCAACATCTCGGGCCTTAAAGGGAACTCCTCTTCGCCGTATCGGACGGGTTGTCTCACTCGCGGGTCTTGTACGACGTGAGGTATGCCGGGTTCGTCGAAAGGTCTCAATCGCGGGTCTTGATGGATTTGAGCTTGATGGATTTGGGCTTGATGAACCACGCGATTTTCTTCACTGGGAGGTCGACTGGTTTGTAGCGGAAAGGGGGCGAAATTGTACTTATTATTACCCGATTGAGCTAGGTTTGGTGGATAGTTTGGATTGTAGGGCAGTTTGAGCGTTTCAGGTCCTTTTTGTGGTGGGTAATGCAGTTTATTCTGCGCTGTCGCGTCTTTAGGTGGTGGATTTTTGATAACACCCGTCGATGCTGCACCGTTATTGATGGTATTGTGGTTGTTGTTATTAGGTAAGGGCGGAGGTTGGTATCGAGGCGGGATACCATTTCCAACTCCAACTTCATTATTAGCCGATGGTTTGATTATATAGGGCGGTGATTTCTTGCTTGACATGTCTGTTCGTCACTGTATTAGCATGTTAAATGGTCACCTCACACGCGCACTGCGACGAATGTCTTTAAATTGGACATACACACTCTCGATGGCTTTTAAATCGATGTAGGTCAGAAAAGTAGCCCATAGGAAATCACATATTGAAAATTTCACTCACATATTACACGCAAAAGACGCGATGGCGGCCCGTATAACGCCTTAACACTTCGTTCAAGACGGTTTCCGACTTATTTAGAATTAATTAAAGTGTTTATCAACACTTGGACTTTTAAATACATATGGACTGTGGCACCACGAAACGCGTCGATTCTCTAGCAATGCCAGTAACATGGCCGAAGCAGTAATGGAATGAATGTGTATTATAGGCAAGGTGTCCAACGTCAGAAGCTGGCTCTCGGTCTCCTCGACTTCCTCGAGCATTGCTTTGCTAGGCCAGGCCAGGTTGAGCTGGCAGGTAGGAAATACGAAACAGAAAACAGACAGAGAACTCTTGCTTGCTCTTATAGACTATAGAGCTAAGAGCATAGCTTAGAGTTGAGCTGAAAGCTGAAACGTGAGCGCGTAGCCAATATAATGTTGTTCTCTTCTATGCTATGTATGTTGTAGGCTGGTTCTAGGAATTCGACCACGTTTTCAATTCATTGATTCACTGCCATGCCATTTAACAGTGTTCAGGGGATTTTAAAAGGAATTCCAGAGCGTTTTATTGAGGTACTTTACGACTAGGGCACGTTAATATAGAGCGTTCTTTACTTAAAAATAAATACCCATTTATTCAGAGAGCACCATCAATTATTATTTATTGGCATTTGGTATACCTAATATTAAATATTAATATTTGATGAGAAAGTGGCATTTGTAATTCAAATTTACCAATTTGTGAGAAATCGATTTCTCTAGACTAGAGGAAAGCTTCAATAATTGATTTATTTAGTATAGTTTTTCTACAAATTTTGTTAATATATTTTATTACGATTAAAAACATCAATTAATTGGATTTCTATCGACATATACGTATATAATAATATTTGGAAATCGATAGTCGAGAATATATGGTCATTATTTTATTATCCTTTTCACTATGGCACCTATAGGTATATTTATATAATATAGGGGTGGAGAACATACCTATATAGTAACACCAGGAAGGTATTCATTATTTGCTTTGCAAATGAAAGGGAAGGCAACAAAACGGCATAAAAAATCGATTTTGAGAGTGCGATGAAAATACGGTCCTGACATCAGAAGCGCCGCGAGTTTCGGAAATACCACTTCACGACAATGCCAAGCGCTTTGAAGCGTACAGTACCGGACCGGCACGCTACTATATCCGCTTTCACATATCGTGTCCAGTCCACAGGGATGCATGCAATGATTTTCGGAATATAAATTCAAAATAAATGCAAATTTCAAAATAAAAATCGTGCTACTGTTAGTCTCGAAGATATTCCTTGCCCTGAAAGTGAAGAAAAAAATAGAAATTCGACCGTAGTGTCAAAGAGGCCTTAGTTGTGACCTTAATATTAGTTTGCAATGACTGTTTTTAGCTTTTTACCCACCCAGCACCCCTATTTCGCTCCTCGGTCCCGAAAAAATTGATGGAACTTAGGAGACGCGGATGTATATACAGGGTGTCTGCTTAAGGCTGTCCACCGGCTATATCTCGGAAACTAATGGGCCTAGAAACTCAAAATAAAAAATTTCCAGACATAAGTTATCACGAGAAATTCAATGAAAATATTTTCAAGATGGCCGCACTTCCGGAAATACCGGAAGTTGCATGACACCTACTTCGTTATTTTAACGGAAACACCCTGTAAAATATTATATTTTTTAAATGTCTGAAGAAATCGAATACAGGTGGTTTTCACCATTGGAATTTATTTAGATTGAGCGGTTTATGAGTTATAAACAAGTGAAAATCGAAAATTTTCAACTTCAAAGGAGTCTAGAACTAGAACGGCTCAAGATATCAAGATACCTATCCTAACTTTTCATCTTTTATCCCACTATACAATGTGTCCCAGATTCGCGTCTCTATATACAGGGATCTCGGCTCCTATTACACTTACAGCAAAGGTTAAATGGGGAAAGTTTTAGGGGAAACTTTGTGCATTCGGTAACCGGTTTCAGATTTACGAACGGTCAATTGGTTTTGGAAATATCGGCCAAAAACCGAAAATGGCGGATTTTGTTTTTCGCAAATAAGTCCGAAACGGTTAATTTGACAGCTGTCAAAATGTGACATTATTCGGACACTTTTTTAAGACGAATAAGATAGCGTGTATGACAGGTGTCAATCGTCTTTTGTTATTCCGCAACCTGCCTCAACTTTAGTTTTTCTTATGACCGCCATGTTGGATTTTTCACTTTTTGAACGCAATTTATTTTTCTGATTACTAAGATGTATAACACTACGAGTTATAATATTTTTTTTTAAATCCAATATGGCGTCCATAAGAAGAAAAGATAGCTATCGATTTTTCGCCATATTAATTGCTAGGACACTTTTCAACAAGGAATACAAAAACAATTTTCGAGTCTCTAGCATTTTAAGATGGCGAAAAATCGTTAGTTCTTATTTTTTCTTCGTATGGACGCCATATTGGATAAAAAAAATTATAACTCGTAGTGTAGTAATCAGAAAAATAAATTAAGTTCAAAAAGGGAAAAATCCAACATGGCGGTCATAAGAAAAACGAAAGTTGAGGCGGGTTGCGGAATAACAAAAGATGATTGACACCTGTCATACACGCTATCTTATTCGTCTTAAAAAAGTGTCCTAATAATGTCACATTTTGACAGCTGTCAAATTAACCGTTTCGGACTTATTTGGAAAAAAACAAAATCCGCCATTTTCGGTTTTTGACCGTTATTTCCAAAACCAATTGACCGATCGTAAATCTGAAACCGGTTATCGAATGCACAATGTTTCCCCTAAAACTTTCCCCATTTAACCTTTGCTGTAAGTGTAATAGGAGCTGAGATCCCTGTATTGCGCGAATCTGGGACACATTGTATACAATACATATTATGTGGGATAAATTTTAATAGCGGGTGATGAAAATTATCCGATTTTTCATCACCCTGTATTAAAAATTAAACCACATAGTAGGATACTATATGAAAAGTTAAGATAGGGACATGTAAGCCGATTTCCGATATCTTGAGTCTTTCTAGTTCTAGACTGCTTTGAAGTTGATTATTTTATTTAATTAATGATTATTATTAAAATTATTTCATAGGTTCCTGATATAAACTTTTTGTTTCTAAGGACCATAAATAAACTAAAAAAAATAATAATAAATGTTTTATTTTGAGGTTCTAGGCCCATTAGTTTCCGAGATATGGCCGTTGGCCAGCCTTAAGCAGACACCCTGTATATTTACCCAAAAAAGATATAAAAAAAATCGCAAAATACCGTTTAGATATAATAGAGGGTGGAGGAACAAAAATGACGTAGAAAAATGAAATGACTCACCACCATCAACCCTCAAAACTCCAGCTCCCATCCACCCCAATTTTGAGATTTAAAAATGGCAACCCCCTATAAGTTATGATACGTCATTTTATTAAGGCGCATTAGGTACTTATTGGTAGAAATAAAATGGTGCTTCGTGTGTTGAAATCGATTCATTTTTACGGAAGTTATAAACAAATCAAAATCGCAAAATTTTTCATTTTGACAGCAGTTCACATTTAAAACGGCTCGAGATTTCGGAAAAACGGCCCTGTATTTGCAGGTCCCTATTTTAACTTTTCATATGGTACCTTATTCTATTATTGCGTGGATGAAATTTTTATAGGTACAAGGTTAATGAAAAATTTGATTACCTCTTTCATCACCCTGCGTATTAAAATTTAAACCAAATAAAGGTAGTGGAAGAACCAGTGCCGGCTCTAGGAGTGTTCAGTCGGCACTGGGTGCTAAACAAGGCTCCAAGAAATGAGGGGAGCCAAAAAATGATATACGGACAAAAAAATTTCATATACTCTTTATTTAAACATATCAATTTTAAATTCGAAGGTATTCTCCTTGCCCTGAAAGTGAATAAAAAAATAACAATACGACCGTATCAAATGAGGCCTTAGTTGTGACCTTAATATATTAGTTTGCAATAGCTGTTTTTAGCTTCTTACCCAACCATCAGCACCCCTATTTCGCTCCTCCGTCCCGAAAAAATTGATGAAACGGAGACGTGGATGAAAATAATTACCCTTTCTTTCTTCAACTTTTTTTTACAATTTTCTTCTAATTTAACAAATAACCGAGATCTGCATTATTTTCTCTAAAAACCTGGCACCTTTACAGGGTGTTTCAAAACATGTGTTGGAAAATGGAAGACGTGATTCCTTGGCGCGTTCTGAGAAACATTGTTCCTATTAACATGGGTACGCAAACGTGGCGTTTTCAAGATACAGGTATAAAAAAACAAACATTTTTTTGACGATATCTTATACAGGGTGTCCCAGCTTATTCGAAGCGGTCTCTGTAGGCCAAACGATGGATTTTTTCAAAAAACTTTTTGCAAATTCAAGTACAGAATCACAATGGCCATTATTTAAAATTATTTTGGAGTATACAGAGTGTCCCATATGACAGTGGCATATCAAAGTTATGTTTTTTTAAACGGAATGCTACTCCTATGTTATTGCATTTTTAGATTGTCTGAGAAGAGAAAATAAGATTGGCTTTTACAGTTGGTGTTTAAATTCAGAAGTTTTTGAGTTATAAACAAGTGAAAATCGTCATTTTTCAAGTTCAACGAAAACGGCTGAAGATGGAAAAAACGGCTTACATGTCCCTATTTTAACTTTTCATGTACTATCCTATGTTGTAGATGAAATGTTTATACAGGGTGATAAAAAATTTGAAAAATTCTGAGATTTCTACACGCGTCGCCAAATAAAAAAATCAAAGAAAGTACAAATGTTTCTATACCATAGGATAGTACATGAAAAGTTAAGGTCATTATATACATCCGCGGCTCCTACAGTTTCACTATGACACCTATATAGGGGTGGAGAACATACCTATAGTAACACCAGGAAGGTATTTATTAGCTTTGCAAATAAAAGGGAAGGCCACAAAACGACTTTAAAAATTGATTTTGGGAGTGCAACGAAAGTACGGTCCTGACACAAGCGCCGAGAAATACCACTATATAGTCTCGGATCTAACTACGGATGATGATGAAACCACTTATATAACAATGGGAACCGCTCCCAAACGTATATAGGCACGTATTTTGCAATATATCCGCTTATTCATATCGTGAAAAGACCACAGGATTGATGTTACGATTTTTGGAATATAAATGCAAAATAAATGCAAATTTGAAAATAAAAATCGTGCTACCGTTATTCTCGAAGATTTTCCTTGCCCTGAAAGTGAAGAAAAAAATAGAAATTCCACCGTAGTGTCAAAGAGGCCTTAGTTGTGACCTTAATATTAGTTTGCAATGGCTGTTTTTAGCGTCTTACCCACCCAGCACCCCTTATTCGCTCCTCGGTCCCGAAAAAATTGATGAAACTTAGAAGCCGCGGATGTATACAATAAAATAGGAACATGTAAGCCGTTATTCTCTATCTTGAACCGTTTTCAATGTACAGGGCCTTGAACTTGAAAAATGACGATTTTCACTTGTTTATAACTCAAAAACTTCTGAATTTAAACGCCAACTGTAAAAGTCAATCGTATTTTCTCTTTTCAGACAATCTAAAAATGCAATAACATAGGAGCATTCCATTTAAAAAAAACATAACTTTGATATGCCACTGTCATATATGGGACACTCTGTATACTCCAAAATAATTTTAAATAATGGCCATTGTGATTCTGTACTTGAATTTTCAAAAAGTTTTTTGAAAAAGTCCATCGTTTGGCCTACAGCGACCGCTTCGAATAAGCTGGGACACCCTGTATATTTGAGGAACCGTTTGAGGAATAAAAAACTGTTTTTTTATGTTATATCTTATCATTAATATTATTTACTTTTTTAATGTTATTTAGATTTCTTTCCATATGGCAGTGGCAGTGGCGTAAGATTTTAGGGTTATTTGACAATTTTGAAAATGTTTTGACCCTAATTTCAGCGACTCTGGGAAAATTGGGAACTGTGAAACCACATTTTAAATTGTCAATGTTTTCTACATGAAAAAGGTGCTCTTGGCCAAAAGCTTTAACGTACAAAAAAATAAACTGTTTAAAGAAAAACAGCATTTTATGATTGAAAACCTTTTAAAAACATAAAAGTGAATAGATGTTATGTGATTATCTGGACAAAAACAATTAAAAAAATAAAAACAATTAAAATAGGGAAAAGCGTAGAAAAAACACAAAACAACAAAAATTGTAGTCCAATAACAAACGCTCAAAATTGTTTCTTTTTACGAAGCTTTTCGCACTCTTTTTTGCCTGTGTTTCATTATTCCTGTATCGGAACAGGCAGATCGTTTTTTAAACATCGTAAGACTTAAGTCACTTTTTTAATTATTGTGTTAAAAAAAATGGTTGTGCAGAAAAATATGGTTTACCTCTAGTCTTATTTTGAAGATAGGTGTAGATAAGCTTTATTTTTATTTAAAAATCGACATAATTCCAATAAAAAACAAAGTTCAGTACCTTAATTTACCTCCATAGCCAATAAAAAACGATGCTTTAATACGGTGAACAATGTGATGAAAACGCCAACAAGAAATGATGGTGGAATTTATTCAGGGCTTAACTGTGACAGACATTTTCATTCTTCATTAGCGACGAGACTGAAGACCAAAATATATAAAGCGTAAATCAGACTCTTAATTATTGTGCTGCAATTTCCGCGAGATGAGGACTCGAAAAAAATCTAATAAAGGGGATTACAGTTTTTATATAGGTAGCAGGTACCTATGCCTACACTCTTTTTGAGAGTTTTGTTTTTTTGAAAAAGCAAGTTGTGTCGTAATGTAATGTACCTACCTACTCTTGTTATTGTGATGCCATATGCCATAGAGAAAAAAATTGCGGTAATTGCACATCATGTGAAATCATAGGTGATTCCGGGCTGCTTTGTCGCGGCCCTTAGGCTTTACTCCGAACGTTTCGCCCACAATTGCGATAGACATCATCAGTGCGGTTACGATTACGAGTATGAGCAAGCGGTGTTGCCACTCACCGTACCGTCACCGTCACCGGACTGCTAATAAATCTCATATATTATGAATTAGTAGAGGAGACGACAACACACAAAACAAGTTTTCTTGGATTATTGGACTTATGGACTTTAATCCACCCTACTAGAGGTGGTGATCTATACTATCGATTGTCATGATATGAAAACATGGTTGCCTATCATTAACTACTAATAATAACTGTACATCTACATGTGTGCAAGTCCATCTGTATTCTGTACATTACTGCACATTTGTTATTTATTTCTCATTTGTCATTTCTCTTCTAGTCTAGACAATCGACAAAAGATGAAGGTGACCTTTTCAATTCAATTATTTCAATTACTTTGTTAAAGTTTAAAATTGTAGGTTACGAATTAACGAATTGTAGTACCACGGTACCGACCGAACCAATAACTGGTATTACTGGTAGGTAAAACATGATTTTGTTGAGTGCTAGTGGTATTATTATCTGCTTAACTTGAGATTGAGATAACGATTTATTTGTATTTTGTATGCACTCACGACTTCCAATTCAAGAAGTGACAATAAGTGGGCTCAACGAACACTATTATCGCCCGTAGCTGCCCATCGTAATTCAAATTAAATCGGCCATTATTGTGTGAGGTTTTATATTTATTTTGTTCGCAAGTAGGTAAGTAGGTAATTTCAAAAATGTCTTTATCGGCGAGCGATATCGAGAGAAGAAAACAGATAAGCGTCCGCGGAATAGCAGAAATCGCAGACGTCGACGAAATCAAGAAAACCTTCAATAGACATCTCCATTACACCCTCGTTAAAGATAGAAATGTTGCCACCCCAAGGGACTACTATTTCGCCCTCGCGCACACCGTTAAAGACCATCTCGTTTCTAGATGGATAAGAACTCAGCAGCACTATTATGAAACCGACCCCAAGGTGAGTTTTGTTTAATACAGATCACGAATTTTTCATTATAATTATCAATGTTTTTGTTAATTAGTCCTATTGTTGTGTCTCCATGATCCTAGTTTTCTTCTGCTTTTTCTCCCATTCCTCCTCTTCCTCCTCTTCCTCCTACCCCCTCTACCTTCTACCGCTCTCCACTCCCTCTCCCTTCACCCAACTCCTTCCCCCCTTCTCCTCCTCCACCACTTCCTCCCCCTCCTTCCTCCCCTTATCAACCCTTCACCCAACTCCTCCTCCCCTTATCCTCCCCTTATCTCCCTTCACCCAACTCCTCCTCCCCTTACTCATTCCCCTCCCCATAATCGTATTCCACTATGGCTATGGCTCCTCTTCCCCCTACTCTTCATCATCCCTACTCCCCATCCTCTCCCCCCTACTCCTTTTTGCTACACAATCTAGGTTTGGTTATTTTGATGCCGTTTGTCTAGCCAGATTGATTTATTTCCAAAAATAGTCTAAACTTTTTATCCCCCAGCGGGTGTATTACCTGTCTCTGGAATTCTACATGGGTCGCTCCCTGCAAAACACGATGATAAATCTGGGCATCCAGACAGCCGTGGACGAAGCCCTTTACCAACTCGGGCTCGACATCGAGGAGCTGGAGAACATGGAAGAAGATGCCGGACTCGGTAACGGAGGCCTTGGCAGACTGGCCGCCTGTTTCCTGGACTCCATGGCCACCGTGGGCATGGCCGCTTACGGATACGGGATCAGATACGAGTACGGGATATTCGCCCAGAAGATCATCAACGGGGAACAGCATGAAGAGCCCGACGATTGGCTTAGGTATGACTTATCTTTGTTTCTATTAGTCGTGAGAAATGAATAACGATTTCTAGATTTGGTAATCCTTGGGAGAAAGCCAGACCCGAGTACATGCTACCGGTAAATTTTTATGGGAACGTCATCGAAACCCCGGAAGGAACGAAATGGGTCAACACGCAGACAATATTTGCGCTTCCATACGACAGTCCAATTCCTGGCTACGACAATAATGTCGTCAACACTTTGAGACTCTGGTCGGCTAAATCGCCTGTTGATTTTAACCTCAAATTTTGTAAGTACTTTGCTTTTCCTCTCTCCCTTTCATTGTTTCAATTAAACGAATTCCAGTCAATGACGGCGACTACATCCAGGCTGTTCTGGATCGTAACTTAGCCGAGAACATCTCAAGAGTCTTATACCCTAACGACAACAATTTCGGCGGTAAAGAGCTCCGTTTGAAACAGGAATACTTCATGTGCGCAGCCACCTTGCAAGATATAATCCGTAGATTCAAGGCACCCAAATTCGGCGTCCGGCAGGAAACTAGGACGGATTTTGATCTCCTCTCGGAGAAAGTGGCCATACAGTTGAACGACACGCACCCCTCTCTCGCTATTCCCGAATTACTCCGGATATTGATCGATATCGAGAAACTACCCTGGGAGCAGGCGTGGAAGATAACAGTAAAAACGTGCGCTT
Source organism: Malachius bipustulatus (assembly GCA_910589415.1). Classification (NCBI taxonomy): domain Eukaryota; kingdom Metazoa; phylum Arthropoda; class Insecta; order Coleoptera; family Melyridae; genus Malachius; species Malachius bipustulatus. Next base: position 31,546,711 of record OU342634.1, on the reverse strand, counting down.
ACACTAATCACACCATCCTACCGGAAGCGCTAGAGAGATGGCCAGTCTCTTTATTGGAGAATCTTCTGCCCAGACATTTACAGATCATCTACCAGATCAATCATTTTCATCTCCAGGATATCGAGAAGAAGTGGCCCGGTGATATGGATCGAATGAGGAGGATGTCGCTGATTGAAGAAGATGGCGAGAAACGTGTCAACATGGCACATCTGTCGATCGTTGGGTCGCATGTTGTGAACGGGGTCGCCAAGCTTCACTCGGATATAATCAAATCTGACCTGTAAGTGTTGAAAAACTCGCATTATTATTTTTTTCACAATAGTTTATAACAATCTTTTCAATTATTTTCAGTCTGTAGTTTTTTACATTACAATAACCTCTTAATAAGATCACCAATTCTTCTTTTATTCACTTCTGTCTTAAATCCTTCTCTATCTGTCAAATGTCATCACTTCTCCAGCTAAACTGTCTCTGTCACATTCACATTTCAAACTGCTCTCATTCTCTAGAACTCTGGAACATTCCGGGACATTTTAAAATATTCTGTTTGATAATATTTATTATAATATTCTTGAATTTTGAGGAAGATTTTAATCATTTTCGAGTATTCCAGAACATTTAGAACTGTAATAGATCATTTTGAAACATTCTGGAACATTATAGAACAATTTAAAATATTCTTCAACATTCAAGAAGATTATAGACAGCATTCTAAACGATTCTCGGACATTCTGAAACATTCCCATTTCAGAACATTCCACAACATTCTGGGATTGAATAATTGAAACGGCTATTTCTGAAATTAATAATAAAATTTGAGTAATAATCACAATATTTATTTCATTGATAATATGGGACAGCCTTGAACGTTCTGGAACATTTCATAACTTTGTGAATTATTCCAGACCATATTATATTGTCGAACATTCAAGAAGATTATTGGTGATAGCATTCTGTTGCATTCTTGAATTTTTTGAATAATTCTAGAACCATTTCAGAACATTCTAGAAGAATATCGAGCATTCTGGAATATTTCAGAACATTATAGAACGATTTAGAAAATTCTGGAACATTCAAAAAAATTCTCTATTCGAATAAATAGTTTTTACATTCTCTCAGATTCTCAGAATATAGAAAATTTTTAATATTGTGGAACACTAAAGCATTTTATAACATTCAAAAGTATTCCAGAACATTCTAAGATTTTGTCGATCAAGAAGATTAGAGACTGCATTCTAGAACATTCCACAACATTCTGGAACATACCGAAGCTTTCTGGAACATTCCAAATTATTCCGGACGTTCTATAACATTCAAAAGCATTCCAGAACATTCTAAAAAAAACTAGAACATTCAAGAAGATCATAGACAGATTTCTAGAATATTCTCGGATATCCTAAAACATTCCAGAACGATTTCAGAACATTGGACAACATTCTCGAATATTCAGGAAGACTATTAATGATCTAGAATATTCTCAGACATTCTGAAACATTGTAGAACCATCTCAGAAATTTTAGAACAATATTTACCATCCTGGAACATGCTAGAACATTATGGAATACTTCAGAACATTTGAGAACAATGTAGAATATTCAGGAATATTCTAGAACGTTCTTTATTCCAGTAGTCTGCAACATTAAAGAAGATTATAGACAGCATTCTAGATCTAGAACATTGGCAGACATTCGGAAATGTCCATTCCTTCATAGAACCATATCATAGAACATTCTAGAATATTTCACAATTTTCTAGACATTTTAGAACACACTAAAACTTTATGAATTATTCCAGAACATTCTCTAATCGAACATTCTAGAGCCTTTTGAACATTATGAAAGAGTTTAGAACATTTTCAGCTATTCTCGAATGTTCTGTAACATTCTGGAATTCTAGAATATTATTATAAAAAATCCATTCTCAAACATTCTAGAACATTTTATGTCCATTCACAAAATCACCCTCTTTTGACACTGTGCTATCTACCAATCCAACCCCTGCAGTTCAAACCTGATGTTTTTTTAATCAAATGGGGGATGAAGTGATACCTAATCCACATGGCTCTGTCTGTGGGGATTGGTTTTGGGAGTTGCAGAGGGTTTTACACGAAAACCACACTGAGAACCTTCTAGAACATTCTGGCACTTGATTATACTATAGTATAATCAAGTATAGTATAGTATAGGTAACAGATTGAATTCTTTCAGGTTTAAAGACTTCTATGAGTTGACTCCGGAGAAATTCCAGAACAAGACGAACGGAATAACTCCCAGAAGATGGCTGCTGCTTTGTAATCCGGCTCTGAGCGATTTAATATCCGAGAAAATAGGTGAAGATTGGATTGTCCACCTGGACGACCTGCAGAAGATCAAGCAGTGGTCGAAGGAACCGAATTTCCAGAGAGCCGTAATGAAAGTGAAACAAGAGAATAAATTGAAACTGGCTCAGTTGTTAGAATCAGAGTACAATATCAAAATAAACCCGTCTTCCATGTTCGATATTCACGTTAAACGGATCCACGAGTATAAAAGACAGCTGCTGAACTGCTTACATATCATCACTTTGTACAACCGAATTAAAAAGAATCCATCAGCTAAAATCACTCCGAGAACAGTAATGATCGGCGGGAAAGCTGCTCCGGGTTATTACACGGCTAAGAAAATCATTAAACTAATAATAGCGGTCGCTAACGTAGTGAATAATGATCCGATAGTCGGAAATAAACTGAAAGTGATATTCCTGGAGAATTATCGCGTTACAATGGCGGAGAAGATAATCCCGGCTGCAGATCTAAGCGAGCAGATCTCGACAGCAGGAACGGAAGCTTCCGGAACCGGGAATATGAAGTTCATGCTGAACGGCGCTCTAACCATCGGAACGTTGGACGGGGCTAATGTTGAAATGGCGGAAGAGATGGGGCTAGACAACATATTTATCTTTGGAATGACCGTGGACCAAGTAGAAGAGTTGAAAAGGAAAGGGTACGACGCCCTCGAGTATTATAATGCGAATCCGGAGTTGAAGCAAGTGGTCGATCAGATCGCGAACGGATTTTTCAATCCGGAGAATCCGGACGAGTTCAAGGATTTAGCCGATATCTTGTTGAAGTACGACAGGTTTTATCTCTTGGCTGATTACGACGCTTATGTTAAGAAACAGGAGGAAGTTAGTAAAGTATATGAGGTGAGTTTATAACTTATTATTATCGAGTTATTAATGAAGTGTCAATCTGTTTATTTATTTTTAGAACCAATCGCAATGGTTAGAAATGGCGATTAATAATATCGCTTCATCCGGGAAGTTTTCCAGCGATCGCACTATAATTGAGTACGGGAAAGACATTTGGGGAGTTGAGCCCAATTATACGAAACTTCCGGAACCTCATGAACCGAAAGAACTCAGCCTGAGGCAATAATGTTCCTAATTATTATCACTAGCTGCTGTTATTTTACTCTCCTATTCATTAAAAAAGTCTGATTTTATCTTATTAAATTTTATTTTCCACTCAGATGTTATAAAATGTACAATTTAACTATTGAAACGTCATCCTGATTTCTTTTTGAATATGGGCAATATTATTGTTCTAATTATTTGAATAATAACTTTTATTTTTAATATTCTCGTTTTAGATTACTACTTGTTTTGTAAACTTGCTTTGTAGATTAAATAAATTTCTATTTTATATTTTTCATCTGCATTTTCTTCCTCTAAAACCCAATCTAATATAATCATCTCTTGTGAAAGTCATCCTAGAAATTATCTTTATTGGTTGCCTGAAGTGAGCTTATAAAATTTAGCTACGCCTCAAAGTTTTTTTAAATTGTATTATTTTTTACGTGCCAGTGATTTTGATTCCAAATCAGTATTTATATTTTAATTAAAAAGAACTTTAATTTGACATGTCAAGTGGCAGGTGGTTTTTGAATCTCACAGGGTGTCCGGGAAAATGTGGGAAATCTCTCGGAATCCGATAGAACTTAAAGAAAAAATATGACAAGCTCCCATAATTTTTTTTTCCTAGCGGCCCTCCCTACGGAGATACAGCCTCCTAAAGGACGCCACTGGAAATCATTTTCTTGAATAACTTTTAAACTACTTGATTAAATTTAATGAAAATTCAAAATTTAAACAGTATAGTAAGGACTTTTTAAAATCCTGCCCCTAAAACATAAATTAGCTTGTTTAGTTTACCAGGGGCGGACTAGGTTGTACATTTTAATGCTTACATTTTTAACACCCTGCATGATAAGGAGTAAAAAAAAACAAATTTGGATACCTTAAACATTAAGCTACAGAAAAGGTACTCTTGTTCCTTGTCGATAAAATGAACCGTTTTCGTGAAAAAATAAATAAAAGAATTAATGTTTCATTTCTATTGCAAGCCTTATACGATTGTTGAACGCACCTATGAAATTTTATATTGATTATGAAATAAAACAATAATTCTTTTATTATTTTTTTTCTCGAAAACGGTTCGTTTTATCGACAAGGAACAAAGAGTACCTTTTCTGTAGCTTAATGTTCAAGGTATCCAAATTTGTTTTTTTTTTACTCCCTATCATGCAGGGTGTTAAAAATGTAAGCATTAAAATGTACAACCTAGTCCGCCCCTGGTAAACTGAACAAGATAATTTATGTTTTAAGGGCAGTATTTTTAGAGGTCTTTACTACTGTTTAATATATCAAAGTTTAATTAAATTTAATCAAGTAGTTCAAAAGTTATTCAATAAAAATTGATTTCCAGTGGCGTCCTTTAGGAGGCCGTATCTCCCTAGGGGGAGCCGCTAGGAAAAAAAATTATGGGAACTATTCATCTTTTTTTTAATGTTCTATCTGATTCCGAGAGATTTCCCACATTTTCCCGGACATATAAATATGCAGACATTTACATAATCAACAATACACAATCATAAAACAAAAGAGCAGCTAAACGCATCGTCCTCGACTACTACTTGATTTTCTCCTCCATGTCTAACAAATGAGAAGATTCGCAAGAAATTATAAGCTATTCTTATGATGGCCATGGAGCTGATTCGGCTACTAAATCCACAACCAATTTATTTTCAAAAAATTTCAGGGGAGAGATATTCTATGGTGTCGCTAAAAGGTACCACCTACGCTCTACGACAGATTCCCGAATACAAAATTATCTATGTCAAAAAAAGACACCTTTCGCAAGATAAATAAAAAAATAGTTAAAAAAAAATAATAGATATAAGTAAAAAATTGATTAACTGAGAAACTTCAAAATTGCACCGCCTACCACTTTTGTTAAGAGCAACAGACTGACATAATTTTTTAAACATTAACATACAGGGTGTTCCTGTTTTTGATGCCACGTCTCACTTTTTACTCCAGAACTTTTTTATCCGCACGCCACTGATTGATTCTGTATTTTTTTATCCAAAGACTCTGGTATTACTAAACTTTTTCCCCCCTTTAAAAATTTGATATCTTGTATGGTTTTCCCATAATTAAATTTTAATTAAATAACCGCGAAAACGTATTTGTAAAAATCTCATTTTAATTGAAATAATAATTTCTACTTCACAAAAACGATTTCATTCACATTTATCGGCCTTGAGAATAATAATTATTGTAGTGAATTGCAATTAATATTTAAACTAAAAAAAAAGATTTTCACAAAAATACATTTTCAGTAGTGTAGTCCATCATGTGCTGTAAGTTCTTTTTTCCAAACATATGACCATTTTTGTAAAAATAAAAGTGGCAACACAATGCACTGAGCATGTATGAGTATAACTTCCAAGTTAGATTATATCATTTTCATTATTTTTATTTCCATGACAATGAAAGCAGGCATTTTAATATTTTATATTGCATGGTGAGTTAATTAGAGTGGTTGCCACACTTAAATTTTGTTGTTGCCACACAACAATTAAATAATTATGATTCAATTTTTTATTTTCTTAAATAATTTTAAAAAAAAAAACCTTCTTGCGCATCAATCGCAGAAATAGTGTATTTTTATGCGATTCAATTATGAATATTTTCACCGCTTTTTAAATTATTGGCTTTCTGAAATTTTCCACAGTCATGTCATGTTAGCGTAGTGCTTTAATGTGAAAAATTTTCTGTGATAATTTCATTTCATTTCGTTTCAACACGTGCCTTAGATCGGATTTTTAAATTTAAAAATCAAAAAAATTGGCAAAATTTTACAATTTTGTCCCTTTTCCTATGCCCGCCACTGGCTAACTTTACTTGAAAAATACTATTTTTTACACTACCTTTAATAAATTCGGAAAAAACTGAAAGGAGAGTTTTGAAAACCGAAAGTTTGAAATTTTAGAGGAATAAACATCATTTAAAAATATTCGAATATATCTCCGCCATTTTTATATTTGCTTCTTGAAATTTTTAAAGGTTAAATGCTATTAGTATAGTTGTCTACTATAAAAATTTCCGTTCTATTCCTTCAAAAATAAGCTCATGAATGTTTATAGAAATGTAGACATTTTTACCCTTTTCCTACCCACGCCTCTGGCTTATTAATAGAAATGATGCAAATTGTATTGCATTAGCTCAAATTTCAAATAAGTTTATTCCAATCTTGTTAATTTTGTTTAAAAGTTTTTGATCTTGCCTATTTAGGGGTTCAAAATCTAGCCATTTTCCAAAAATTGAAAAGGCCGCCATTTTGGAATGTCTTTACCTATTTTACTCAAATACAGTACCAGATGACTACTTGAGGGTATCTTACTACCAAAAAAATTTCAGCGCTCTAGATTGAAAACTTCGACCAGAAACCGTGCCTCACGGACGGTTTTTTTTCTGAAATTCGGAGGGACATCCTGTAGAAGTAACACAACTCTAGGAAAATGTTTTTTTACGAAAATCAAACGTCAGCCCTAAGGTTTATAAGAGTAAAAAATTTCGTTCATTAATCTTGAAAGATGAAGCTACAGGAGCGTTTTTAAAAATTTAGAGAAATTAATTTTAAAAAAACATCATGTAAAAAAAAATCGAATATCTCCGCCATTTTTCTTATTTACTTTTTGAAATTCTCAAGGGTTGAAGTCTATTAGTATAGTTGTCTACTGTAAAAATTTAAGTTTAATTACTTCAAAAATGTGCTCATAAATTGTTGGAGAAATTTAGCCATTTTTACCCTTTTCCTACCCACGCCACTGGCTTATTAATAAGAAAAATGCAAATTTTGTTGCATGAAATTAAATTTCAAGTCATTTACTTCCAATATTGTGAATTTGATATAAAACTCTTTTTCTATCTAGCTTATACAGGGGTTCAAAAAATAGTCCTTTTTCCAAAAATTAAAATGGCCGCCATTTTGAAACGGCTCGGCCGATTTTGCTCAAGTGCAATACCAGACCACTCCTTGTGGATATCTTACTCCCACAAAAATTTCAGCCTCCTAGATTCAAAACTGCGACCTGAAATGAGATGACAAAAACCGGATACCTGGAATTTTGAAGGGACACCCTGTAGAAGTGATGGGACTTTTGGAAAGTTTTTCAACGAAAATCCAACGTCATTCCCAAATTTTACAAGGACCCAAAATTTCGTTCACTAATCTTAAAAGATAAAGCCACAGGAGCGTTTTTAAAATCGAAATTTCGCGATTTTGGAGAAATATATATATATATAAATATATTTTCAAGAACTCACGCTGTATTTTGATTACCAATAGTGAAGGGTGGTAACGGGAAAAACAGCTTACGTAATTTTGGGCATTTATTCGAGTGCTCTATTGTTTGTACATCGACGTTTCGGTATAGTACATACCATCTTCAGGATGCTAAAATTTAATTACATCTAAAGTTAGAGATGGTCCAGGTTGTTATAATTACTGTCTTCCTTACCAAACTGTGAGGATTTCTTAAAGTTAAAACTGGACAAAAAACACAAAGATAAAAATACATCATAGGACAACTACTCTACATTGTTAAAAAAATAAAATCAATACATTATCACTTAGTTATGTTCTACGATTGCTAGCACAAATTTTGAGTAACTTCAATTTCTTGTTTTGTTGTGAAGGCGGCCATTATGTCTTTCAGTGAGATATTAATGTTTACATTTGTTATCAGTTATTTCCTCTTCTTTTTAATACAATATTTTTAGTTCTTTAAGAAACAGACAGGTGATTATTTCAGTTTTAATTGATGTTTACGTCTGATGACTGGTGACAGTTTGATTGAAGTTGGTATTGGTGAGGAGTGAAGTGACAGTGCCAGAGGTGACACGCACAACGAACTGACCCTCCAGTCATGCTCAGAACGTTGTTAATTATATTAAATTTTGAAAATTTATGAGTCAGGTGAGCCGAGGGTTGTTATTGGAATTAAGTTTTATCAGGTAGGAATAGATGTTGCTTATTTTTTCTATGTCTGCTCTATGATTCATGGTGTTTTCTGTTTTTGATATGTGAAACATTTCTAAGAAGCATCTCTTGCGTTGATTAGTTTCAATTTCTAGGATTTTTGAGTTTTGAAAGTCTGCTTCATGAGAAGTATTGCGACAATGTTCTGCTAATGCGCATTTCTTGTCCGGATTTTTTATGTCGCTCTTGTGTTGTGTAATACGTTTTTTTAAAAGTTGGGATGTTTGACCTATATAAACCAATTCACAGGCTTCGCATGGAATCTGATATATTACATTCCTCTGTTTTTCACTCGGTATCCTGTCTTTCAGTCCGCTGAACAGTCTGTCAATTGTGAAGAAATTCTTTTTTGCTATTTTTATATCATCTGTTTTAAGGAGGTTTGTCAGTTTATTCGTGAGATCGTTTATCTGTGGAAGTGAGACGAATCGTGGTTGGGTAACTGTTGTGTGGTGTCTATTATTTTGGTTTTGTGTGTTTGGCTGCCTTGTTGTGCTATATAGGATTCTGTTTAGTAGGTTTTTGGGATAGCCATTGGTTTCAAGAATGGATTTTAAGTTTATGAGATTTTTTTGTAACAGGGTAGGATGAGAGATGTTTCTCACTCTCTCTTTCATGTTGCGGATTAAATTTATTTTTTGTTGCATGGGGTGGTTTGATAAATAATGAATAAATCTGTTTGATGACATGGGTTTTCTATACCAATCAAGTATTATTTGATCATTAGGTAATCTAATTATTTTGGTGTCAAGGAATGGTATGGAGTTGTTAATCTCTGTTTCCTTAGTGAACTGGATATGTTCATTATGTCGATTGAAATAGTCTAATGTGGACTCTATTTGATCTTTGGGAACCGCTGTTATGATGTCATCCACGTATTTTTTTTATAAAGGGTAGTTGGAATGGGAGTGAGTCACAAATCTCGTCCAATATGTGGTCCATCACTATTCTGGCTACTATCGGACTTAAGCTAGATCCCATTGGACAGCCGAATGTTTGTTTATAGAGTTTGTTGTCGAATGAAAAGTAGTTCGAGTCAAAAATTAATTTTATTAACTGTGTGAAATCTGTTTTCTGTATGTTTGTATGTGTTTTTATAGTATCCCACTTTTTTTCTACAACTTCTAATACCAGATCTGTGGGGATATTAGTATATAAAGATATGACGTCAAAGCTGACAAGAATATGGTCTTTAGGTAATTGAAAATTGTTAAACTGTTCAGAGAAATGGAAAGAATACCTTAACAACGAAAACAGATATTTTATCAGAGATTCTTTCCATTTCTCTGAACAGTTTAACAATTTTCAATTACCTAAAGACCATATTCTTGTCAGCTTTGACGTCATATCTTTATATACTAATATCCCCACAGATCTGGTATTAGAAGTTGTAGAAAAAAAGTGGGATACTATAAAAACACATACAAACATACAGAAAACAGATTTCACACAGTTAATAAAATTAATTTTTGACTCGAACTACTTTTCATTCGACAACAAACTCTATAAACAAACATTCGGCTGTCCAATGGGATCTAGCTTAAGTCCGATAGTAGCCAGAATAGTGATGGACCACATATTGGACGAGATTTGTGACTCACTCCCATTCCAACTACCCTTTATAAAAAAATACGTGGATGACATCATAACAGCGGTTCCCAAAGATCAAATAGAGTCCACATTAGACTATTTCAATCGACATAATGAACATATCCAGTTCACTAAGGAAACAGAGATTAACAACTCCATACCATTCCTTGACACCAAAATAATTAGATTACCTAATGATCAAATAATACTTGATTGGTATAGAAAACCCATGTCATCAAACAGATTTATTCATTATTTATCAAACCACCCCATGCAACAAAAAATAAATTTAATCCGCAACATGAAAGAGAGAGTGAGAAACATCTCTCATCCTACCCTGTTACAAAAAAAATCTCATAAACTTAAAATCCATTCTTGAAACCAATGGCTATCCCAAAAACCTACTAAACAGAATCCTATATAGCACAACAAGGCAGCCAAACACACAAAACCAAAATAATAGACACCACACAACAGTTACCCAACCACGATTCGTCTCACTTCCACAGATAAACGATCTCACGAATAAACTGACAAACCTCCTTAAAACAGATGATATAAAAATAGCAAAAAAGAATTTCTTCACAATTGACAGACTGTTCAGCGGACTGAAAGACAGGATACCGAGTGAAAAACAGAGGAATGTAATATATCAGATTCCATGCGAAGCCTGTGAATTGGTTTATATAGGTCAAACATCCCAACTTTTAAAAAAACGTATTACACAACACAAGAGCGACATAAAAAATCCGGACAAGAAATGCGCATTAGCAGAACATTGTCGCAATACTTCTCATGAAGCAGACTTTCAAAACTCAAAAATCCTAAAAATTGAAACTAATCAACGCAAGAGATGCTTCTTAGAAATGTTTCACATATCAAAAACAGAAAACACCATGAATCATAGAGCAGACATAGAAAAAATAAGCAACATCTATTCCTACCTGATAAAACTTAATTCCAATAACAACCCTCGGCTCACCTGACTCATAAATTTTCAAAATTTAATAATAATAATTAACAACGTTCTGAGCATGACTGGAGGGTCAGTTCGTTGTGCGTGTCACCTCTGGCACTGTCACTTCACTCCTCACCAATACCAACTTCAATCAAACTGTCACCAGTCATCAGACGTAAACATCAATTAAAACTGAAATAATCACCTGTCTGTTTCTTAAAGAACTAAAAATATTGTATTAAAAAGAAGAGGAAATAACTGATAACAAATGTAAACATTAATATCTCACTGAAAGACATAATGGCCGCCTTCACAACAAAACAAGAAATTGAAGTTACTCAAAATTTGTGCTAGCAATCGTAGAACATAACTAAGTGATAATGTATTGATTTTATTTTTTTAACAATGTAGAGTAGTTGTCCTATGATGTATTTTTATCTTTGTGTTTTTTGTCCAGTTTTAACTTTAAGAAATCCTCACAGTTTGGTAAGGAAGACAGTAATTATAACAACCTGGACCATCTCTAACTTTAGATGTAATTAAATTTTAGCATCCTGAAGATGGTATGTACTATACCGAAACGTCGATGTACAAACAATAGAGCACTCGAATAAATGCCCAAAATTACGTAAGCTGTTTTTCCCGTTACCACCCTTCTCTATATATATAAATATATATATAAATATATATATATATATATATATAAATATATATATATATATCGTGGGCAGGTGAATTTTGGAAAACCACTTTTTCGTAATCTGGGGGTCATGATCGGTGGACATTTGATGAGTTTGGGTGATTTTTGGAAAGTGATGTCGTCCTCAATAGTGAATTTTTTTGTTAAAAAATACACTAAAACCCAAAAATTGTAAGGGTTGATAACATAAATAACATTAACAATGATTTGAACAGTAAAATTATAACAGATAAGCCTAATCGAATAAAGGATATCTTTTTTAATTAAAATCGTCAATTTAATTGAAATATGGCGTCTGTAGGGCACATGACTGCATATCATAATATTAATGCATTCTTGTTATTTGTGCTTCTCTTAGCATATTTCTGAGTGTAGTAAATTCATGTATTTTGTTATGATTAAGGATTGATTAGTGTTTAAAATATAAAAATAAAAATACACACAGTATAATTTTATTATGTATAAAAAAGGGCGCTTGAATTGTATCCAATCCAATTAGGTATAAGCGCGTGATCATTAAAAATGTTACATATAGAGCAAAGGATACTACTCAAAAAAGTCACATAGGTTTCAGAAAAAATGAAATTTAAAAAAAGTTCATATACATGTATAATACAGGGGGTGGCTGACTTCATTGTACACCACGGTACACCATGTATTTTCTGAAATATGAGAGATAGATAAAAAAGTTTAATTAAAAAATTGTCAGACTGGATGCGATGCGACCTATACATAAATATAGCGTACACACTTTTTTTCATGGCCAACCTGTTTTTACAGGAAAATACCCAACTTCGTTTTCTTAAACACGACAGAACACCCTGTATTTTTTGCAGATTTTGTTTTTACATAATTTTCTCTTTGCAATTATATATCACATAATATTCACATATACAAGTATTAATATATTTTTATAATTAAGGTACTTATTACTTATACAGGTGTCCGTTTTTCGAGGCTAACCACGGGTATCTCGCTTATCAGTAGATACGAAATCGGTTGAATTGGGACAAAGTTGCGTATTTTTATGTCGAGTAATAATCTAAAAAAAATTCAGGATATTATTTTCAGTCGTGGCTGAAATATCCTGAAAAAATTGAAGGATCGAGATTTCTTATTTGCCATATATCTTTCTTATTTTTGGAAATTATTGAATAATTTTTTAATAATCCGTTAAGAGCTATCCATGTGACATTTCAAAAACTTTCAAAGCCAACTATAGATCCCAGAGTATTCGTAGTCAACTTTTGTTTTTCTTATAACCGCCATATTGGATTTTCATGTCATTCTGTATTAAAAAAATTATGGAAACCAAAAATCTATCACATTAAAATAAATTCTTCAAAATTTTCTTCTCCTTTTTTCAAAAAAAAAAAAAGAAAAAAAATTTATCACTCAACGACGTCGGGCGACGTCGCAAATGACGTGACATTGCTTGACTTATGGTTATTTATGACATTCGGTTGAAGAAATTTTTTTTTTCGAAAAAAGAAGAATACATTTTTCTTTAATGTGAAAGATTTTGGTTTCTTTAATTTTTTTAATACAGAATGGCGTGAAAATCCAGTATGGCGGCCATAAGAAAAACAAAAGTTGACTATGAATACTGTGGGATCTAGTTGGCTTTGAAAGTTTTTGAAAAAGTATTCAATAATTTCCAAAAATAAGAAATCTCGATTTTTCAGTTTTTCAGGATACCTATTTCAGCAACGACTGAAAATATCCTGAATTTTTTTTTCAGATTATCATTCGCCATAAAAATGCGCAACTTTGCCCCAAGTCAACCGACCTCGTATCTCTACTGATAAGCGAGATATAATGGTTAGCCTCGAAAAACGGACACCCTGTATGTGTGTTTGTTATAGTCGGTCTTGATAATCGCAAAATTCCTGTCTAATTTTTTTGAATCAACAAAAAAAGAACTGTGGACAGAAATAACACTGGTAAATTAATCAAACAGTAGAGCCCAATTTTAAGTCAATTTGAAATTTTTTTTGTGATTGTGTGAAAGTTTTCAATCTTATACCGGGTGTCCAGTTTAAAATGCAGTACATGGGTATATTGGAAACGGTGAGAGATACAGGGTCAGTTAAATTATAGAAAAGATGAGCAATTTGATGCTTATCAAGAATCTGGAACAAAATCGAGGACAACTTCAGCCGTTGTTGAAATATCCGGAAAAAACTGAAAAATCAAAATTTCTTATTTTACCCATATCTTTTTTATTATTGGAAATTAATTAATTATTTTTTGTAGGCTTACATAAGTCGTCAAAAGCTAGCCGTTTGACATTACAAAAATTTTCAAAGCCGACTAGATCCCAGAGTTTTCATAGCCAACTTTTGTTTTTCTTATGGCCGCCATATTGTTTTTCTATGTCATTTGGTATGAAAAAAATAATGGAAACCAAAAATTAATAAACTTCGAAAAAAAAATTCCAAAATTTTTATTCTTCTTTTTTCGAAGAAAAAACAAAAAAAAAATTCGCTGGAATACGTCAATATGAAGTCATACTGCTTGCCTCATGGTTTTTTAATTTCGCTATGATATTCGGTTTAAAAAGTTGTCTTTTTTTTAAGGAAAAAGAAGCATAACAATTTTTGAAATTAATTTTTTGGTTTCCATTATTTTTCCATACCGAATGACATAGAAAAACAATATGGCGGCCATAAGAAAAACAAAAGTTGACTATGAAAACTCTGGGATCTACAGGGTGTCTGCTTAAGGCTGGCCACCGGCTATATCTCGGAAACTAATGGGCCTAGAACCTCCAAATAAAAAATTTCCAGACATAAGTGATCACGAGAAATTTAATGAAAATATTTTCAAGATGGCCGCACTTCCGGAAATACCGGAAGTTGACACCTACTTCGTTATTTTAGCAGGAACACCTTGTATATTATTATATTTTTTAAATGTCTGAAGAAATCGAATACAGGTGGTTTTCACCATTGGAATTTAGATTGAACGGTTTATGAGTTATAAACAAGTGAAAATCGAAAATTTTCAACTTCAAAGCAGTGTAGAACTAGAACGGCTCAAGATATCTAAAAACGGTTTACATGTCCCTATCTTAACTTTTGACATAGTACTCTACTATGTGGTTTAAATTTTAATACAGGATGATGAAAAATCGGATAATTTTCATCACCCTGTATTAAAATTAATTCCACATAGTAGAGTACTATGTCAAAAGTTAAGATAGGGACATGTAAACCGTTTTTAGATATCTTCAGCCGTTCTAGTTGTACACTGCTTTGAAGTTGAAAATTTTCGATTTTCACTTGTTTATAACTCATAAACCGTTCAATCTAAATTCCAATGGTGAAAACCACCTGTATTCGATTTCTTCAGACATTTAAAAAATATAATAATATACAAGGTGTTCCTGCTAAAATAACGAAGTAGGTGTCAACTTCCGGTATTTCCGGAAGTGCGGCCATCTTGAAAATATTTTCATTGAATTTCTCGTGATCACTTATGTCTGGAAATTTTTTATTTTGAGGTTCTAGGCCCATTAGTTTCCGAGATATAGCCGGTGGCCAGCCTTACGCAGACACCCTGTATACAGAGTTATTCACGGTATACGCCACAAAAAATTATGGCCGTGTCTCTGGATTTTAGGATCTTTTTATTTTTGGAGTGGATAGAGACTCGGCAGAGGTACGTTTTAAAATTATATTCATAATGTACAGGCTGTCCCAAAAGCATGAAACATATATCAAAGTTATGTTTTTTTAAATGGAATGCTCCTATGTTATTGCAATTTTATATTGCCTGGGAATAGAAAATAAGATTGCCTTTTACAGTTGGTGTTTAAATTCAGAAGTTTGTGAGTTATAAACAAGTGAAAATCGTCATTTTCCAAGTTCAAGGCCCTGAACAAGGAAAACGGCTCAAGATAGAGAAAAACGGCTTACATGACCCTATTTTAATTTTTCATGTACTATCCAATGATGTAGATGAAATGTTTATACAGGGTGATAAAAAATTTGAAAAATTCTGAGATTTCTCCACGCGTCGACAAATAAATAAATCAAAGAAAGTACAAATGTTTCTATACCGTAGGATAGTACATGAAAAGTTAAGGTCATTATATACATCCGCGGCTCCTACAGTTTCACTATGGCATCTATATACAGGGTGTCCCATAATATGTGGGCAATCTCCCGGATTTGGGTATATTTCGTAAAAATAAATGAAAAAATAGCTATAAAATTAATTCCTCAGAGATACCCCTACAAAGATATTAGCTGTTGAAGTTGAGGGTTGAAAATCAATTTTTTGCAATAACTTTTTTATTTCTTGACCGATTTTGATAATTTTTGGTTTTATTTTGTATTATTTGGGACTGTTTAGAATAGTGTTTCATAATCTTTGATAGCACATACATAGACCTCGGGATGGCATAACCCCCTCATTCACTTGAAAGAAAACAATAAAAATAATAATTTTACAGTTTTTTAAGGTTAATTTTATTTTTATTTGACATTTTTTACATAAAAAATGTATCCTTATTTATTTCGATAGAGCGAACCGTTATCGAGATAAACGTCCTTCTAATAGGTGATGCGTCGCAGGAACTTTCTAAATTTCAAGTAAATTTTAACAAGATGGCTGACCTATGACAGTAAATTGAGCAGGAAACAAAACAATAACTTAATTAAATACACGTCAAATAGTGTCAAAGATTTTATTTCATGCAGATTCAATTCTAACTGATTTTAAAATGAGTTACAAAAACGCTGAATACGCAGAAAATCAGTTAGAATTGAATCTGCATGAAATGAAATCTTTTGACACTGACGCGTGTATTTAATTAATTATTGTTTTGTTTCCTGCTCAATTTACTGTCATAGGTCAGCCATCTTGTTAAAATTTACTTGAAATTTAGAAAGTTCCTGCGACGCATCACCTATTAGAAGGACGTTTATCTCGATAACGGTTCGCTCTATCGAAATAAATAAAGATACATTTTTTATGTAAAAAATGTCAAATAAAAAGAAAATTAACCTTAAAAAATTGTAAAATTATTATTTTTATTGTTTTCTTTCAAGTGAATGAGGGGGTTATGCCATCCCGAGGTCTATGTATGTGCTACCAAAGATTAAGAAACACTATTCTAAACAGTTCAAAATAATACAAAATAACACCAAAAATTATCAAAATCGGTCAAGAAATAAAAAAGTTATTGCAAAAAATTGATTTCAACCCTCAACTTCAACAGCTAATATCTTTGTAGGGGTATCTCTGAGGAATTAATTTTATAGCTATTTTTTCATTTATTTTTACGAAATTTACCCAAATCCGGGAGATTGCCCACATATTATGGGACACCCTGTATAGGTGTGGAGAACATACCTATAGTAACACCAGGAAGGTATTCATTTGCTTTGCAAATGAAAGGGAAAGCCACAAAACGGCGTAAAAAAACGGTTTTGAGAGTGCGGAGGGAGTGCGGTCCTGACAAGAGGCACCGAGTAGATGCCGGATGCCGCGATCCCGGATACACCACTTCAGGATAATTGCCAAGTATTCTATTCTGTGTTCGAGACTTACAGAGGCGGACTGGGCGATATATCAGCTTTCACATATCGTGTTCAGTCCAGATAGGGATTGATGCAATGATTTTCGGATTATAAATGCAAAATAAATGCAAAATTCAAAATAAAAATTGTGGTACTGTTATTTTCGAAGATGTTCCTTGCCCTGAAAGTGAAAAAAAAATAGAAATTCGACCGTAGTGCCAAAGAGACCTTAGTTGTGACCTTAATATTAGTTTGCAATGACTGTTTTTAGCTTCTTACCCACCCAGCACCCCTATTTCGCTCCTCGGTCCCGAAAAAATTGATGAAACTTAGGAGCCGCGGATGTATACAATTACCAAAGTTAAAATAGGGACATGTAAGCCGTTTTTCTCTATCTTGAATCGTTTTCGTTGTATAGGGCTTTGAACTTCAAAAAAGACGGTTTTCACTTGTTTATAACTCCCAAACTTGTGAATTTAAACACCAAACTGTAAAAACCAATCTTATTTTTTCTTCTCAGACAATCTAAAAATGCAATAACATAGGAGCATTCCATTTAAAAAAACATAACTTTGATATGTTTCATGCTTTTGGGACACCCTGTACATTATGAATATAATTTTAAAACGTACCTCAGCCGGGTTTCTATCCACTCCAAAAATAAAAAGATCCTAAAATCCAGAGACACGGCCATAATCTTCCGTGGCGTATACCGTGAATAACCCTGTATAGTCGGCTTTGAAAACTTTTGTAATATCAAACGGATAGCTTTTGACGACTTATGAAAGCCTACAAAAAATAATTAATTAATTTCCAATAATAAAAAAGATATGGGTAAAATAAAAAATTTCGATTTTTCAGAATTTTTCAGGATTTTTCAGTAACGGCTGAAGTTGTCCTCAATTTTGTTCCAGATTCTTGATAAGCATCAAATTGTGCAACTTTTCTCTAATTTAACCGACCCTGTATCTCTTACCGTTTCCAATATACCGATGTACATACTGCATTTTAAACTGGACACCCGGTATACCACGACCGACACTATACCAATTACATACCTATATGAAGTGCCTTAGAAAAATATATCACTTCACTTGTAAAGATGAGGGATATTTAAAAACCAAATTTGTACAAAAATACAGGATATAATGTTACATTTAAAGAAACAAAATTGCGTATTCTACTTTAAAACAAGTTGGTCATGGAAAAAAGTTTTTTTTTTTTTTTTTTTTCTAAAGAGGGAGCATCGGTCTTAACTGTGTAGGTAAGACATAGTCGCTCCACTCTGGTAATTTGGCTTCGAGACGAACTCATTAGCCACAGACACTTCTATATTATATATTTTCCTTATAAACGTTCGATCGCTTGTTTTACTTTTCACAGACATTCGAAAATGAATCTGAAAAGTAAAGCGGGCCGAGGTGAGTTTCGAACCCGCGATCTATGGCTTCGTGAGCCAGCGGCGAACCACTAGGCCACGCAAGTCACTAGGAAAAAAAAAAAAAAAAAAAAAAAAAAAAGTGTGTACGCTATTATTATTGTGTAGATCGCATATCCAGTTTGACAATTATTTTTGATGTAACTTTTTTCCGTAAATCTTTCATATTTCAGAAAATACAAGCTGGACAATGAAAAGCCACCGAGCCTATATACAGAAAACTGTAGTAAACCTATTACCTATTAAGTATTTTAAGTATTAAGAAACACCCTCCCTAAATAGGTAGGTAGGTACGTGGTTCTCAATTTTTAACCAGTCACAGCACTCACAGCGATATCGAAATTCGAAATATCAAAGGTTCTTATAGGTACGTGGTTCAGTTTATTTTGTCCGGAAAAGTATAAAATTTGGGCATCTTTCGTCTTAACTCAATATATCCTCGCTTTCAACCACAAAATGATATTTCAAAGTATTGTGGTTGAGATGTCTGACCATAAACCGACGAATAATGAGTATGGCAATATAAATTAATGACATAGTCAACTCAAATTAAAATGTTCCATTGACATTGACCGCCACAAAAAAAATGATATGTGCAAGTATCAATTCTTCGTCAGGTTAATTTATTTTTTATTTTTTCTGAATTTATTACCAATGACTGTTTCAAATTTAAATATTTTCTATGTATTACTGTCATTGAATGATCTTGATTATTTGTCAGCTGCTACGGTTGTTTGAGCATATCCAATGATCATGCAGCTATTAATTGATGGGGTAATTTGGTCATAACATATTTGGATAAGAGTAAGTTAAAGTAAATAGTTGCCGAATAACAATTATTTATATTGCGCAATACATTTACTAATAATTTCAACTGTCTCAAGGAAAAACGGTCATCAATCAGTACCAGTTAATTATCTTCATAAATAACGTAAATCCACTGACCATGACCTGAGGCAAAACATAAGTGCGATTAGTAATATTTCTTTATCTCCCATCAAATTTCCTTTTCCTTTTTACTAAAACTATAATGAAATGAATCATAATAAATAAACTACCTAATAATTTCGTACTAAAAGTCGATTTGTGGTCAACGTCCTTACGCCATTGTCACTGCAACTCATCTGAAACTCCTACTACAACCATGAGTATGAGTATGGTATTTCCTAAAATAAAAATCCCCGCTGATTTAATGTGCCTCACTTCCAAGAGGTACATAATAAAGTAATTGGCGCTGCATGGCGTTGGTGTTGTGTTACTATCAGTGGTAAATAAATATCAATCATTCGATACCAAAAAGCCGAAGAGTGAAGATGCGTCTCCGCTCAGTAATTGCGAGTTATTCGGTCGCTCTTTTGCTTATAATAACAATAAATAATTCGCAATGTGCTCTGCTATTAGAGGGTGGTTACTCCAGTTCAAGTGCAAGCAGTCCTCCCCGTTTTGTCGTTTATAATCCTGACGAATTCAAAGTATTGATTCCTGGTGCCAAAACCATTACTAATTTCAATTTGCAAGCGCTTCATGAAGATAATTCGGCAGATATCCTGCAATCGCAGTACATCGTCAATGATTACTATATTCGGGCTTATGGGAATAAATTCAACTTGGTGAAGGGTAGTGATATCAATTACACGATCGGGTATTTGGATGAAGCTGGACATCAGTCGATTTCGGGGCAATATATTTTTGATGGAGGTAAGTGATTTTCACCTGCTGTTTCAAAAGTATCATTTAGGTAATCATATCTTTACAATTTTTTATTTTTTTTTATTTATTTAATTGTATACCTATATAGTTACACTCATAAAAAGTTAAAAGAACTGTTACATCACTGAACATGCAGTGCTTTAATTGTTCTTTGAAACTAATAGATTAATAAACTTATTAAATAACTCGTTATTAATGTATGATGCATATAAAAGGTAATTCAAACTCGTCTATGCAGGGTGATTCAGGTTTTACCTTCTTAACTTTAGGGAACGATAGAGAATCGAAAAATAATGAGTTTGCTCTATGAACTTTATTCGGGAAATGATTCGTTAAGCAAATACAGGGTGTTAAAGTTTTAAGAAAAAATTCGTATTTTTTAAATATATAAAAACTGGCTGATTGGGAATAATTTGAAATTTTGAACATTAGTTGTGCTAATTGAAATACCTATATGATCTGATACTCCCAATGAAGAATTCTTCAATCCAGTGGCGGAGACATTGTGGAATATCTTGGAAACAGTGCGTCCTACAACAAAAACGTAAGATTAATTTTCTTCTCTAAACAACATGAGGTATCTAACAAATCTAACAAATTTTCATTAAAGCCAGTGGCGTGCAAATTATTTATTAAAAAAGGTAAGAACAAGCCCAGATCTCCGCCACTGGATTGAAGAATTCTTCATTGGGAGTATCAGATCATATATTTTAATTAGCATAACTAATGTTCAAAATTTCAAATTATTCCAATCAGCCAATTTTTATATTAGTATTTCAAAAATACGAATTTTTTCTTAAAACTTTAACACCCTGTATTTGCTTAACGAAGCATTTCCCGAATAAAGTTCATAGAGCAAACTCATATTATTTTTCGATTCTCTATCGTTCCCTAGAGTTAAAAAAGTAAAACCTGAATCACCCTGTATTTTATCTTCTTTTGTGTATTTTTTTGTCTCCTTATTAAGTTATTATATTTTCCGCATTTTCTGTAGACAAATTAATTACTACTATTATAGTATTCAGTTGTCCTATTTTCTTCAATATTTCATCAATAATCAAAATACTTCTTCAGGTTCATGATCATGTTTTTTCAAAAATTGCATTCCACAGAATTTTTCCTGAATTTAATTTTAAAAGTGAGCGCAATTAATTTATTCTTTTCTATTCCCACTCTATCGCAATAATTCATTAGATAATAATCTCATTATCATAATTTTTACTCGTCTGGCAAGGAATTTTTATGAAAATCGCAGAGAATAAATTTTTCTAAAAAGGATCACTCCCAAATATTTTAGTGTATTCGAAATTCAACCAAAAAGTGTGAGCGCCTCTTTAAAAAGCTGGCGTTTCCTAGGATAGCGGTGCTGTCTCGGGTGCCGTGTTAGTACTATACAGGGCTATAATAACAAGTTCATGAATTAAATACCACAAAAAAAGTCGAGTTTTTGTTTTTGGTCATAACTCTTTTGTTTTATGGAGATATTTTTCTGAAATTGGGTTTTTGAGCATAAGAGGACTATAGTTTTCCTAAATAGCGCAATTACTTTTCATTTACTTTTGTTTCGTTTTTGAGACGCCGAGACGCGACTGTTAAATTGTTTTTTCGTATATTGAATTTTCATTTCATAAAGATGCAAAAAAAATCAAAAATCCAACTGTGTGTCACACTTTTTGTATAAAATGACAGATCTCATTTATAGACGCATAGATTAGTTTGAATAAAATTAATACTTTACAGAGTGTCTCGCTAATAATATAGGTACATACCACCAAGATTCTATCACCAAAAGGGGGCCTTTAAAAGGGGTTAATCAAATTTACGTTTTCCGGAATAAGTCAAAAATGCATAACTAAATAAAATTAAAAATTTCATCACCTCAACTCTTCCTAGCTGTCTTTCTCTAATCAATTAAAGCCTAAACTACTATTTTTAAAAGCATAACTGACGTACTTAGTTTTGCAAATATTGACATACAGGGTGTTCTTGTTTTCGATGTCACATTTCACTTTTTACCTCAGACATTTTTTATCAGCACGCCACTTTATTATTGATTCTCTATTTTTTATCCAAAGGCTAAAATACATACCGCCTATTACTAAACTTTTTCCCTTTTATAAAAGTTTGGTATCTTGCATGGTTTTCCCATAATTAATTTTTAATTATGGACTTACACTAGGAAAACGTATTTTGCGAAAATCGCATTTTAATTAATATAAGAATTTTTATCTACGAGTGATTCATAAAATGCACTTTTTTAGACGTTTCTTAGTTCATAAAATGTATGATTATCTTGAAGAGTGAAATAAAGTATTTCGGGTGAAATAAAGTGCCGTAGCGGTTCATTATTTCGGAGGATACCAGTTCGACCAAAATACCCCGCTGTGCTTTAATCCCATGGGTGAGCTCGAGAGAATTCTTAGACCATCAGTTGCATTGTTGCCAGACTCAACAAAATATCTTTAGCAGTGTTTTTGTTTTATAGACTGGTTCATCCCTGCAACACTTCTATAGCTTATGTTTATAATATTTGTTTTACAAAAAAAAAATTCAAAAAAGATGAAAATAAAATTTTCCCGTATAGTGCGAACTTTTTAGCGGCCTGTATAAACATACTTTGCACTATATAATTATATTGTCGGTACCTATATACAGGATATTTCACTTTAAAAAGAATAAATAAAAATTACCTTCACTATAAAGAGAAAATTATGATTTATGAAAAGCAAAAGCTGTTTATTCTTATTCCCAATAAAGTAACGAAACTTACAAGTAACAACCATCGTGAGAAGTCTGTAGGCAGGTAAAGTCCTTCCAAAAATTTAGGTAGGTACATCTTTTGTTACCTGCAGCCTGCAATACAATTATTGCAGTGTAAATACTCATAATGGAAATGTTATTTATGACACCCGCAATAACTGTTCCTTAAAATTTTACTGTTCACGATGTAAGACCGTAATGCGGTTATTTTTTTCTCATGCATAATTTATTAAACCTGGAAGTTGATGGTATCTTTTAACGACACCCTGTACTGTATAGCTAACTAGAGAAAATTAGATTAAATGAGATCTGTCATTTTATTCAAGTATGATGACCATTGGATGATACACCATTGGATTTGCGATTTTGTTTTTTTTTTGATTTTATAAAAATCAATAAGAAAAATAAAAACGACAGTCGCATCTCAAAAACGAAACAAAGTAATTAAAAACTAATTGCGCTATTTTGGAAAACTATGTGACTAAGTATAAGTCCTCATCTTTATGCTCAAAAACCAAATGTCAGAAAAATATCCCCACAAAATAAAAGAGTTACGACCAAAAACAAAAATTAGACTTTTTTAGGTTTTTGCGTTTTATTTAATTAACTAATTAACCGAATTAATCTAATTAACTAATTTATTAATCGATCCTTAATTGCTGGATTCTTTACGGTTTCCGATATCGCTTTGTAGTAGTGAACAACGAAATTAGTTATTTATGCAACAAGTGCATAAAGTGGTACTTTTTTTCACGACTGGGAAGTTTGACCGCACGAGCCGCAGGCGAGTGCGTCAATCCCAGAAGTGAAAAAAAGGCACTTTATTCATATGTTGCATACAAAATTTTATCTACGAGTGACTTAGATTAGAACGAAAAGCTATTATTAAAAAAATACACTTTTAATGTATTCATATAAGCTATTAACGCATTTTTAATAACGTCAGTTCATATATAGGTGACATATTGCTTAATATGCACTTCTTTATATTTTTGAGGTAACAGAGATTTTGTGCAGCCACATTTAATTGAAAAATAACCTACAATGGTGTCCATTTTAGGTAACTAAACGACGACACAAAACACAAAATAATAATAATTGTACATAGATCTGCCGCTTTGCGAATAAACTATGACGTTTCTCTTATAGGTGCATGGGGTCAACAAGCTTTAGGAGCGGTCGGCGTCGGGATTTATTTATGTAATGTATGGGAAATTATGTAGTTGAGAGCGTTCAGCGTCTCGTGGAGTCAGTAATGAAATCGCCCCGATCGGGCCGCTCACTATAACTTGTAGGTATAATACTTAATCGTTACCTGGCCGCGGCATGCAGTGACGCGTCAGAATATGCCAAGCGTGAAATAATTAATGAACTCCTACGACACTTTATTTCATTCGTTTTTACTTTATGCACTCTTCAAGATAATCATATACATTTTATGAACTAAGAAACATGTAAAAAAATGCATTTTATGAATCAGTCATCGTAGATAAAATTAATTATAATAACTAATAACCTTGTGTAGTGGCTCTGTAATAATCGTAAAACGTTGGTCCATACATTTTCTATCCAATATTTTGTACCTATATGCAGTTTTTTAGAAAATACGCAGCACCATCAAAAAATACACGAAAACCTTATGTGTAGTGGACGTTATAAATATATTTATAACGTCCACTACACATATGGTATACGGAACCGTTATCCTAAAAAAAACGTAGCTTTGCTTTACTGCAATTCGAATCGGAAAACAAATGGGCTGGAAAAGTATTCCTTTTTTTCACAAATCGCAGAAAAAAATTTAAAGTTAAAAAATCACATTTTTTTCAAGTTTGGACGGTTGCATCTCGAGACCGCGTACTGTGCACACGTCGACAAAAATGCTTACAGTTTCGGAATTGTCATTATCGTGTGCGTTCTGAAACAAATTTTCAAGCCCTTGCTAAGAAAAAAATTATTCAAAATTTGTTTTTTTTTATTTTTTGAAACCAATCGGTCGATTTATGTCAAACAATAATCTCATGTTCGGTACATCATCTGTTAAACATTAGACACCAGGACGTGGATAAATACCGCAAAAAAGAGGCCTAAAGTCGATGAGCGTATCAAAAAATCGTTTTGTAAAAATCGACAATAAAAGGCTCCCCTCCAAAAATTACTTTCCTCCTATATCTCGAAGACAGGGGAACTATACAGGAGAACCGATTATACAATAATTCTGAACTTCTCTCACAATTCATATCGCGTGTCAAGAGATTTTTATGAAAATCGCAGAGACAATTTTTAATCGAAAAGCTTACATTTTTTTCTATAATACGTCATTCTTTGTCGTATTGCTTCTAAAAAATAATTTTTCAGTTTAAATCTGAGCAATAACTCAAAAACAAGACATCACATTAGGACAACGCATTTTCCCAGATAGCAATTTCCTTTTCCCAATTTCCTAGATGCGATTTTTTTATCATACTATTTTTTTCAAGCGACTTTGAATCTCATCATGTGAACGGGAAAAAATAATTAAAAACCGGATTTCCAAATTTTTCATGCATAATCATTGATCGTTTCACCTACGTAACATCTATGAATGATTACGTTAATGAAATGAAATATCTGACCCGACATTGCACATATTTTGACTCTGATTAATATTTTATTTATAATTGGGTTATCAATAAGTACGCTTAAGGAATGTTTTACTTATTCACCTCAATTCAGTTTTGATAAGAATGTTATTTGTCTTCAGGAAGATTCGATCAGAGAAGTTCAATATTATCATATAAGAGCAGACTGCGCGTAATCTCGAGAAGATTGAAAGTATTGCATGGATCATAAGGTCATTTTTATTTGTTTAATTATTAATACGTTGCTATATAAAATGGATTTAGTAATAAAAATTTTCATAATAAAATATAAATTAATAATAGGAATTTCATTAATTATTGTAATTAGGCGTATGTCCTCCAGAAATTCCACCAAGCATGTTCTTCCCTCTTTCTTAATTATGATTACATTAGTATTACTTGTAATTTGGGATGTTTTAATTCATTTTTTATACACAAACGTACGTACATATTTCTTTTAATGAGAGAAATTTACATTTTTGATGCAACCAATTACCCAAATAAATTAACTTTGTTTGCTTAAGTTCACCTTCTTCCTTCCAAATACTCGCATAACAGCGTACTATACTAATACCGCGTGGAACATTATTAATAATCATCAATTTTTTGTGTATTCTTCATATACATAGTGATCAACAATAATAATTGCTGTTACAGTTATTTTATTACAGTAATTTTTTTTATTTTATTAGATTACACAATCATTTATCAGTTAAATTTTCCAATTCAGATTTTAATATACCTTAGTAATTTTTGAACACCCTGTACGACCCGTGACGTCCCTTCGATTTTGACCACCGAATAATTTTTTTTGACCACCGTTATTTGAAATTGGGTGCCACCAGTTTCAACAATTTTACCCCCTTCCCCCCAATGCCATGAAAAATTAAAAACAAAATTCCAACTAATTAGTGTTTTGTAATTCTTTTCATTATTCATGGTTGTAATTTTTTCAGTATACCAAAGACGTTATTCTCGCCCAAGAAGACGCTCGCCTTTCTACGATCCAGCCCAAGAAACACACAATGATGACACAGGCCTACTGTCTTCCAGATTCGGCAACTTCGATTATTACCCTCGCCACCACTCCCAGATGAGTCATTCCTTCGGACGGCGACCTGATTTCCAAGAAATAGGATTCAACTCTCACCAATTCTTATCACCGTGGCGTCATAGAAATCGTGGTCATCACGGTCATCACGGGCATCGCGGGCATCATAGACACGACTGCAATGACGACGATTCTTCTGAAGAAAACGAAAACAGGAGGTACACTACCACGACACGTCCTTTTGATTCAAGGACTACCCATGCAGAACACAGTACCACCACCACCACCATTAGAAGTATATTTAGATCCACCACGATGAGTAGACCGAATCTTTTTACTAACATCCTTTCTTCCGAAAACGATTCTTCTGACGAGGAAAACAGGGACAGGAGACTTAGTACAAGTCGTCCTGTAGATGCAAGCACCAGCCGTGTCAGCACGACTGATATTGAGTCCAGTACCAGTACCACTTCGAGGAATGTGTTTGGTTCCACTCCTAGTGAATTGGATCTTGGTACTGATGGTCCTAGTCCTAGCCCTAGTACCTCTATAAATGGTCTCTTTACAACTAGAGAGGTTTTTAGTGGTACGACTACTACTGATCGTCCTGCTATTGATATTAGATTTGCAAAAATTGAAGAAGATGAATTGACTACTGTGAAATGATATAGTTAATGTATTATTTTATAAGTTAGTTTTATTTTATTTATGTAGTGTTAGTTCAAGTTAGTGTTTATTGTACGATAATCTAGAGTTCCAAAGAGACGTGGTTATTTTATAACAGAAAATATATCGAAAATACTTCTTTTTAAAATGAGTCACTCTGTAATATATTCTAATTAATTGCGTCACATATTAAACATGCTCGACTCTTTATCTCTAATACTGCATTTTCAATTTTATAAATACTGGTAGTATTTTTTTGTTATTTAAAACGTACACTCTCCCAAAAATTCTGATTCTAGTAGATCTCTACCTACCTATATGTATTGTCTTTTCATTATAAATACGTCACTGTTTAGGAACTCTAATAAATGTGCAGCACGTCAGTACAGTGACAATTTGACAACTGTCAATGTCATGAGTGTAAATTTTTTTAGGTTAGAATAAAGAAAACACAAAACAAGTTAACAAGTAAACAAACAGCAAACAGTGCTCAATTTTTAAATTAATCGGTGATTATTAATTATTAGAAAAGAACAATAAAAGGAAATCATCAAGTTAATGTCAACGAACGAGTCAATTTAAATTAATAATTAAATCAAAATCACTATAATCACCTTGATCAATAAACAGGTGTTGTGAGGTTACAGTGTGCAGCACCTGGTGCAAAAATGAAAGATGCTCTGCAGGATAAGCAAACAAACCCTCTTTATACTTTCATTCCTGGTAGTTTTGTTTATTGTGACTCTAATTTTAACTACCCCCAACACCAGCAACGGGATATCGCAAGAAAAGACCACCCTGTTGCTCAACCCTCCATTCGATAATAATTACCAATACCAGTACAATGATAATGATTTTAAATTATTTAACATCACCCTAAACTACATCTTAAACAGCTACAAATGCGAAGCTAACGAAACAACCGTAATTATGATCGTGACATCATATTTCGGCAACATTGAGACCAGAAGTGCCATGAGACGATCGTTTCCTGCAAATAAATTGAGTTCAATGGGAATCCGGAGAGTCTTCCTACTAGGTATGTCGCCTAAAGACAATTACACATCTCAAGAGTCGATCGTTGATGAAAGTAGAAGGTTCAAAGACATCGTGCAAGGAAATTTCATCGAAGCTTACAGGAATTTGACCTACAAGCACGCCATGGGAATAAAATGGGTGAACAAAAACTGCGAGAATGTACGTTATGTTATCAAAATGGATGACGATATCGTCGTAAACATGTTAGATATGGTCTTCTTATTAAGGACACTCAAATTACCTAATGTAACCCTCGCAGGGTACATTCTAAGGGACATGAAACCCATTAGAGAGCCTGCGAATAAATGGTATGTGCCATATGACGAATATAAAGGTGCTTTGTATCCTCAATTCGTATCCGGCTGGTTTTACGTTACAACCCCAGACGTTTATAATCGTCTCGAGTATGCTATGACGCTGAATCAGACCAACGAAGTGAAATATTTCTGGATCGATGATGTGTATGTGACCGGAATTCTGGCGAAATTAGTGAAAGCCAGGCATTATGATCTCAGTGAATACTTCGCCGTCCACTCTGAATATATCGATTGCTGTGTAATGGATCTCAGGAGAGACAGGACTGAGTGTGGTTTTTTAGTTGGTCCAAATGGTGGTGATAATAATTTATTTTATGATTTTAACGAGGCTGTGAAGGTGTGTCATGTTGAGAGATGTAAAAGAAGGACTAAGCCGATCGAGGATACTTGTGTGGCCAGGAGGAAGACTAATCTTGGCTTCGGGAATGCTTTGATTAGAAATTACAGGCTTCATTGATTTTATCAAGTTGACTTTGTAATTAACTTTTTTACCTAATAAATTTTACAATAATAATTTTAAAAGAGCCTAATTATTTCTTTAAGAATTAAACAATTAATAATGAATAAATTTAATTAGGAATACCAGCACAAGCATGGCAGATAGGTACTTTGAGCCAGATTTATTCTTATTCTTAGCTTTGTCTTCATTTCATCTTTTAGTTCATTTTTAATTTTATTTTGTAAGAATTTATATAAAAAATAAACTATCAAGTGTTTGTGGTAACTAATATACCAACCAATTTGTGAAATTATTTCCAGTTTTTCAATTATTTCTTAGTCTTGCTAATTAAGGACTACGGTATTCAAAACAGTAACTCACCGCATGACGTCACATGTGTGATTGTCAATGAATTACAAACTTATACGTACGTATACGTTTGTAATTCATTGGTGATTGTAGCTTGTAGCTAGCGTTTGACTTTTGAATTATAAACATCCGGAAGGATAAACCTGTTAACCAATAAAAGTTTGTGTAAATTTGGCAACTGAAACTTTTCACGCTAGTGATGTCACTGATAGCAGTGACAGCGACAGCTGACACTATTGTTGAAATTCTTTACATTGTTTACGAATTCCTTACATTGTTTACGTATTCTTTACATTGCTTACGAATTCCTTTCATTGTTTACGTATTCTTTACGTTGTTTACATATTCTTTACATGAAAAGTGTAAAGAATAATTCTTTACACGTAAACGCCCATCCCTGAGCAACAGTTACAAACACTGCCTTCACTGCCCTCCCTCACCACAAAACAAACTGCCTACAAAAACAAATACAAAACAAACTGTTCCTTCACCCTGGATCCTGGACTGGACTAGACTGAACTGTGACTGACAGACTGAAGTACCTACTGAAGGAGCACCCAGACCCAGAACAGAATTGTTATAACTTTGTTTTTATAGTCAATCTTACGTACACGGTACACGTGAGTAATATAGTCGCGTTAGTTAATAAATTACAGAAAAGTAGTTGAAATAAATAAAAGTAGTTAGAATACCTAAAGTAGTTAGCACTGAGTAGTTAACTCTTTTTACCTACTTTTTGCGACTATTTCTTATATGACTTAAAATATTCGAGTATACTTGGAGAAAAAAAGTAGTCACAATACAACTACTTTTACTGAAAAAGTAGTTAACTACTTACATTGCTAACTACTGCCCAGCTCTGTACTGATACTACATGCTTCAGGTGACAGTACTCACAGTTAACGGAATTATAATACTGATAAAAATAATCATAATTTGGGTAGAAAAAAAATTATATAGGCTAGTGCTTCTGGATGTCTTATACTCCTAGTACGACTGAGCGACTTTTAGTTTTTAAAATGATTGATTGATGTTGACAGTTGACGTAAAGTAATTGTCAAATTTGAAATTTTACAATTAAGGTTATGTTACGAAGAAACTTTTGATTTTGAACTTGTTTGTGATTGGATGATATTGGATAAAATAGTTTTATTTTTATTGTTTATTTAAATTCGAGACCCGGGTAATGTTGTTAACAATAATAATTATTTAACTTAAATTGTTTCTCTTTGTTAATAGATCCAGCTGCAAAATCCAAATGACGCATGAAACATCATAACATTGATTAGATTTGTTCTAATTATAAACGCGCGATTGCGAAGTGCTGGAACTGGAACTTTAATAATTCTTCTAGTGAATAATAAATGAGCAAATTACTAAAACTAAAACATGACTATCGAATATTGATCGAACCTGAACCTAGTGCTGGTGCTGGTGCATAATAATAATTGTGATTTGTCTTGGTGCCATAGAGATCTACAAAAATTGACTGTAAACTGAACCGATTTACATAATGTCGTTGGTCTTGCTGTTGTTATTATCCTTATTCCTTCAATCCAGCCTTTCACAAATTTACCCTCAACCTGAACAGATCCATGTAGCCTTTGGCGAGAACCCCAACGATATCAGTGTCACCTGGTCTACCTTCTCCGAGACTCCAGAATCTGTCGTCGAATATGGAATCGGAGGCTTGGTGCTTAGAGCCACAGGCTCTTCCAAGGTTTTCACTGATGGTGGAAGACTGAAACGTTCCCAGTACATACACAAAGTATTGCTCAACAATTTGACTTACGATGCAAGATATAGTAAGTATTTTAATTTAATGTATTGTTTTTAATTATTTTTATTTATTCGCTTGCCTTTTTCTGAATCAATTTTTGATGAAGCAAAGCGAAATAATTAAGACACAGCACACTTCTGTTAAAATTGTGCACTGTTTCGATGTATCCACCGCCTCCCCCACCCGCCATATCTCATATTAACGGTGACCCGGGCAGAGTAATGTGTGTGTTATTTTCAACTAGCCTATCACTGCGGAAGCGAATTGGGTTGGTCGGAATTATTCTGGTTTAAAACGCCGCCACAGCACGACAACTGGCAGCCCAGTTTGGTTATTTACGGCGATATGGGCAACGAAAACCCCCAATCCCTCCCGAGGCTGCAACAAGAGACCCAGAGAGGAATGTACGATGCAGTTTTGCACATAGGAGACTTTGCTTATGACATGGATTCGGTGTGTACCTAT
This sequence comes from Malachius bipustulatus, assembly GCA_910589415.1. Taxonomy (NCBI): domain Eukaryota; kingdom Metazoa; phylum Arthropoda; class Insecta; order Coleoptera; family Melyridae; genus Malachius; species Malachius bipustulatus. The sequence continues at coordinate 31,514,916 of OU342634.1, read as the reverse complement.
ACGATAGCAAGTTGTAGGAATTTAATAACAGATAAGTAAAATTTGTAATTTTAGAATAATGCCCTTGTTGGTGATGAATTTATGAGACAAATACAATCGATAGCTGCCTACGTGCCCTACATGACATGTCCAGGGAATCACGAAAATGCTTAGTAAGTATTAATGATAATAATATTCAGTTTGATGTAAACTTAAACTTCCATTTTATTCACAGCAATTTCAGTAATTACATAGCCCGTTTCAATATGCCCGGAGGAACAGATTCACTGATGTACAGCATAAACACGGGCCCGTTGCATTTGGTATTCATTTCGACCGAAGTCTTCTATTATTTAAATTACGGTATAAAACCCCTGGTATTCCTGTACGACTGGTTGGAAAACGATCTAGCGACAGCTAACTTACCTCAGAACCGCGAAAAGCATCCATGGATCATAGTGCTCGGTCACCGCCCGATGTATTGCAGCGACGATGACAACGACGATTGCACCCATCATGAAACTCTAACGAGAGTCGGGTTGCCTTTCCTCCACTTCTTCGGGTTAGAAGACTTGCTTTATAATTACGGAGTCGATCTGGAGATCTGGGCGCACGAGCATTCGTACGAGCGACTCTGGCCCGTCTACAACTACACCGTTTTTAACGGGAGCTACGAGAAGCCTTACGAAAATCCGGGGGCTCCGGTTCATCTGATAACCGGTTCGGCGGGGTGCAAGGAGAGGACCGATAATTTCATCAAGAATCCGCAGGAGTGGTCGGCTTTGAGGAATTCCGATTACGGGTATACCAGATTGAAGGCTTATAATAGTTCGCATATTTATATCGAGCAGGTTTCCGATGATAAGGAGGGGGCTATTATTGATTCGTTTTGGATTGTGAAAGATTTTCACGGGCCTTATAAGTACTCTAAAATCGATTGGGCCAAGATTGATCAGTTGAGGCTCAGAAATCTCGATATGCAGTAATGTTGATTTGACTCTGTTAGTGACAAGTGATTAGTGATCTTATTTACGTTACCATTACCAGTGATTGGATTATTTTTTATCAACAAATTAATATTGTGATATATTTTTCTTGCTTGTATTTTTTTTATCCTTTTATCAAATAAACTTGTGTAGATTTTTTGTGCATTTTTTTATTCTACTCAAAAATTTTTATTAAAATTCACCATATTTTTTCCATTATATTCTATAATTGTAGAGTGAGCACCAAAAAATAGATTAGCGGTTGGACATGGAAAAGAGAGAGACAGAAGATACAATTTATTTGACAGTTGTTCACATGAAAATCTTAATTTTAAATTAAGATAAGGGTTGTGTTGTAAATGTAAAAAATTAATTGTCTCACGAAAGTTTTGAACTTCAGGCATGGAGAATGGAGAGCACATCATGGTAGTGGAGCTCACCTGACTAAAATGGCTGTTGACAGGCCTAACTGAATGATTAAGAAAAGAAGAACAAATCATAAAAATTAGTGCAACTATCCTGGTCACGGCACCAAAATCTATTGTTTTAATAATAATATCCTTTTTTCCCAATAATTGGCTAACTTTTTCCTGACCTGACCTAGTGTTCTTTTCATAGACGATCACAGGTTGAATTATCATTGGAATTTAAAGTTTAAAGGGGTTAAACATCGTGCCGACGTTCTTGCCAAGTTATTTGAATCTAGAGATTAAGGGCGGAATTATTTTTGGTCAGTCTCTTATTCTCTAACCGAACCCACCGTGTATTTTTCATTCTTATTCTCTAGTCCAGATTGGCGGGATGAAAATTCAAATTTTCAGACAATTATGGCGGAACCTTAAATTCTTGTTTAGGTTTTAGGGTTTTAGCTTCTTTTTAAACCATTTAGCCAGTGTCCTTCAATTCTTATGCTATAGCCAGGAAAGAGTGTCTGAGATGTCTCATTCGCTTATTGGACTCTCTTCTGTTGTTATAGTGATTATTGATGGTGTGAAAGAAGCTCAAATCTATTTTTTTTTTTTTTTAAAGGGGGAGCATCGGTCTTCCCTATGTAGGTAAGACAAAGTCGCTCCACACCGGTAATATGGGTTTGGAGCCTCTTGCTCATACACCCAGCCTCAAATATACCAAATAAATAGTAGAAACAACACAGACACCCAGAGCCTTCACTGAGAATCGAACTCAGTCCGACGGATCCAACGATCAAGCAGTTCTCGCTACTTAACCGCGAGGCCACGCCAGGCTCGAAAGCTCAAATCTAAAGTTCATGAGGGAGAAGTTGACATTTAAAACATCAATAAGGGTTCTTCTTTTTCAAATCATTCAATCATGACCCCTTCGCTCTTTGAGCTAAGGTGGTTACCTCACAGAATACGTTACAAAAGTCACATTTATTATGTTGAAAAGGACTAACCTTCAATTAAGTGTTATCTTTGCCCATCAGGAATTTTTAACGCGAGAGTTGGTCAGACTGTGTCCCCCTCCAAATCAAAATCGACCTTTTCCAGGATTATTTTAAACTGAAACTTCATATTAGCAGATCGAGTTATTGAGTTATGACTACAGATCCTATTAGTAAATTAAGGTGGACATTTGAACTGAAAAATAATTAAAAACATAACTTCTTTACCATCCATTTAAAATTGTCTCCAACAGAGAATTGTAGGTAGTTTTTTCCCCGACTCTTCTGCTGTTTCTCTCTTTTTTTCACGCCACTGAAAATATATTTCCTCCTGTTGTTTAGGTGGCGTTGCCTCACCCTTCCCTGAAACTCGTAAAATCGACCTCACTTTACCTACCCCCCTCCCCCCACCTCCTGCATATCTACCTATCAAATGTCAATTTCTTAACGGCAAACGGCAACTTTTAGAAATTTTGAGCTGTCACCATGTAACGGGTATTTTAATTTGAATAATTCGGTCGTGGATTCAGTCCCCAAATAACCCGTTACCAAGATAATTAAAAATAATGTTTATTTACAAAACGACTATATACAATAAACCAGAAAGAAATTATTATATGCAATGACGGCTTCAGGTATTTGGCCCCCTTCCCTTGGACGGGCAGACCACGTCAATCCAAGATTCCCGTTGGTTGCTAGTACTGGTTGGCTGCAGCGCTGGATGATAAGAACAGAACGCCGCCGGCCACTGCTGCGGATACCGGGATACCTTCAGTAACCCTCGACACCTCGCTGGTACGCGTCACCCGTCTTATTATCCAGCAACACGCGATTGACTCCTGCAGACCTTGAACCTCGTCTGCCTGGAGAACGGGAGGTAGCAGGCTCCCTGGGCTCTCAATGCAAGCCGTACAGACGAGACCTGTCAGCAACCTCCCGTCGTATTCCTGAATAACTGAAAGAAAAGTAGATTACGAGATTCCCCACTCAGAGCTCAGTACACTCTGGATGGCGATTTGTTGGACAAGAATTGGCCGACTCACTACGTCTACCTTTCCGCCTCCGTACACTCAGTACATGTACTTCTCCTGTCCTGTCTCTGAGGGCTCACTACACCCGCCAGAGGAATGAATCGCGGGCCAGTCAGTACCCGGCTCGCGCTTCGCTGCCTGTTTACCCGGTCGGTGGACTCAGTACATCCACCGCGGGGTCTGGCTCCTGCAGGCTCAATCCACCTAGCAGGAGTTGAATGCTTGCTGGTCAATACCCAAACAAGCACTGTCCGTTCTTCGGATGTCCACTGCTTTTATAGCCGGCGGCGGGGTGATAAGGCCACTATCACCACCGTAAAAACCCTGTCTTTTTGAACTGATTAAATGAAGTCAACTGTCTCTAATAAATAACTAATTAGAATAATTATAAATGAAATCCTTGGATTTCGTTACAACCACTATAATAATTTGTTGCTCTTATTATTTTTTTTTAAACAAGTGTTCGCACCAACCTGTTGACACCCCCTTCACTTTAACGACTAGTTACGTACATGCGTTCAGGTCCCCATGATGTATAGGCAATGTTCAAAATACAAGTGCAACCCTTATACAGGGTTGTATTTATTTATTTATTTATTGATGAATACGAACATAAGCAGCGGCGGATTTAATTTAGCACTGCATGGCACTTGTGAATTGTGAGGCCCTTGGCTCAAGTCACTTTTGAGTCCCTCTTCCCTCTAAATCACATTCCCTGGCACGCTTTTTCAGTGAATATTACAGGGGCGGTTCGTGCAGTTTTGTCAAGGGCAGCAGTCTCGTAATTGCTGGATCTATGTTGTGTAATTAAAAACGCAGTTGTTCGAATAGGGGGATTTTTTTTAATGTCGAACATTATTGTTTTAATTGCATTTCCCGTGATCGTTTCATATATTTCTTTTGTTGATCGCTCTTAATTATCTTTTTTTTTTCATTTAATAGACAAGCATTTAATGCATCTGTTTTTGGACCCCCCCTATTTCCGTCCCACTCGTTTATGCGCGCAAGATATGGAAAATATTAACTTTGAAGCTAAATTAACATGATGAAACCAGTGGCGTAGGTGGGGTAAAGGAGACAAACTTGCTTAATTTCTGTAACTGTTTTTAAACTATCGGAAATATTAATACCTAATTTATAAAAAATACAGTATAATCGCGTTAATCCGGTATTCTCAAAGGTCTATAATAAATAGGTTGCTTGAGAGCTGGATTATCAAGAGCCTAGCAGAGAAAACCATGATTCGCGTCAAAAATCACAGGATTACTGAAGGTGTTAAAGGGACAAGGGTGTAAAAAAAAAGCGCCGGACTACCATGTGTGCCGGATTATCGTATATAGAGTTGGATTCGCGCAATTGCTCTATACACTCGATGATTAATGAGCAAAAGTTATTTTCTAATCAAATCTTGAATCTTAATCTATTTTAGAAATAAGAGGAGGTTTAGTAGCCAAGTGTTGTTTTTATAGGTACAGACACAAATCAATGCAACAATAATAAATTAATGCAAAACAGATGTAATAAACAATATTCAAGTATTGTTTCAAGTCATGTACGTGGTTGATAAAGCCATAATAATAGCTCTACTTGACCATGAAAATTTACTGAAGTGGCATTAATTATTATAATTAATAATTTTTAAGATGTTTATTTTTTTCTCTTATATCTGCTCCTCTTGAATTATCTAAAGTACATTTAAATAATACATTATAATGTTACTATAAATACTAATGTAGGTAACTGCCATTCAACACATTTATAGTTGACCTAATAAATACAAAATGATTTTGCTACAGTTGTCGTTAGTCATAAGTTATGTTTTTTCAATTTTTGCACAACAAACCATAGTCTTTACTCAACCTGAACAAGTCCATCTTGCTTACGGCGATAAGTATAACGATATTGTGGTAACGTGGTCTACGTTCAACGAAACCCCAGAATCAGTGGTCGAGTATCTTCTAGATGATGGGGCTTCTTACAATTTTACCCATTCAGTAAAAGGGACCGCTGTTCTCTTCACCGATGGAGGAATCTTTAAACGCAAACAATACATCCATAAAGCCACCATAAAAGATCTTACCCCTAATACTGGCTATAGTAAGTATAGTTATTATTTATTCATAGCACAATTTGGCTGACATATTAAAAATGTTGCTTCTAATCGATTTTTATTTTTTTATTTTAAAAATGATTCACAGTGTACCACTGCGGAAGTGAAGCAGGAGGCTGGTCTGAAATCTTCTTCTTCGAAATACCGCCGCCAGAAGAAGAATGGATGCCCTCTTTTGTCGTTTATGGGGACATGGGAAACATAAATGCGAGATCTCTGCCCAGACTGCAACGTGAAGTCGAGCAGGGGATGTATGATGCTGTGTTGCATGTTGGTGATTTTGCTTACGATTTCGATACTGTAAGTAGATAGATGATGGAGCTCAAATTTATTTCAATTTTCACTTAAAAATTCCCACTTCCAGGATGAAGGACTTGTTGGAGATCAATTCATGAGACAAATCCAACCAATTGCTGCGTATCTACCGTACATGACGTGCCCGGGGAATCACGAATCCACCTAGTAAGTACCCGTAAACATTTTCACAATCCTGTAACTATCTAAATTTTTCCTTCCACAGCAACTTCAGTCACTACAGGAACCGGTTCAACATGCCCAACAACCCAGACAACATGTTTTATAGCATGAATCTGGGACCCGTCCATCTCATCTCACTCTCATCGGAGTACTACTATTATTACGATTCAGACCAAGGCGACCCGATGATCCAATACAACTGGTTAATCCGAGACCTGGAAGAAGCTACTCGTCCAGAGAATCGCGAGAAACGACCATGGATCATCGTGATGGCTCACCGACCGTTCTATTGCAGCACGACCGATGGTGATGATTGCAATTACCGTACTACAAAGACGAGAGTCGGAGTACCCGGCGTGGTCCCCGGACTGGAAGCCCTGCTGTTAAACTATACGGTTGATCTTGAGATCTGGGCACATGAGCACATTTATGAGAGATTTTGGCCGGTTTATGATTATAAGGTTTATAATGGATCTTACGATTTTCCTTATGTCAACCCGGGTGCTCCGGCACAATTTATAACTGGTTCAGCAGGATGCCAGGAGAATACTGATAGATTTATTGATCAACCTGGAAACTGGTCCGCTTTCAGAAGTACAGATTATGGATACACGAGGCTGAAGGTTTATAACAGGACCCATTTGCATTTGGAGCAAGTTTCGGATAATCTGGACGGGGCTATTGTTGATTCTTTCTGGGTGATTCGAGATGTACATGGGCCGTATCAGGCTAGTTTTGTTTGAGTTTATTTATTTTGCTTGATTATTATTAATTATTCATGTTGAATTATGTTTTAAATATTTATCTTCATTAAAGAATTAATTATTACCTTTATAGTTTTTTTTAGAACACTTTTAGATTAGAATAATCTTAGTGCGCTACAAAACTTGGCACGGGCTCCCCAGATACGTATTTCTGTCGAATCAGACGATTGATTCCACCCCATACCGGTCTTGAGTGTTGTAAAAAATAGACATTCCAAAAAGGAGTTAAAGAAATGAATAACTACTCAAAAATTACTATTTTGAACTAAAATTGAGTTGAATTTTTTAGTTTGCGTTTTAAAAGAGTGCGACAAAAGCACTTGCTTTGCAGGTGACGTAAAGCACGCCCGGCATGCAGCCCAAATCAGAGTCGGGAGTGTTGTCGTAACTAGTTATTACGTCAATTTTTTTCATACAAGGTCATGAAAAAGGGCCATCAGAGTTGGGGGTACTCAGTGATGTGCCATATAATTTACCTCTATTATTTTTGCGATTCTCTACTGGTAAAGAATTCATTCTTTACATGAACCTTTTTTAAGGTAAAGATGGTAAAGAATGTAAACAATTCAAATTTTTGACTTTACCTTTTTGACAAAAAACTTTACAGGTATTTCGCCCTAGACAGTAATCCCAAAATATCTATGTTGAATTGAAACTCAATTGTATTTGTAGTCATCTAAATTTATAAATGGTGCTGGTATTCCTCAAGGTAGCTTGCTGGGACCACTTCTATTTTTGGTATAATCTCAATGATGTGGAATCTTCACAGCTTCCACTTTAAGTCCCGCCAGCAATAATAAGTAACCCTGTCAAATCTACAATCCCACTTTTATGAAAATAATTAGGAGGGAGAAAGCGGGTTGAATTAATAAAAAAGTGATATAAAAAATATATTACTTGGATGAAAATTGATAACAAAACGAATCAGTGTAAAATGTTTAAATCCAAAAAAATCTCTACAAGATTCATATTATATACAAATACATACGACGTTTCAATAAAATTTATAACAAACACTAACAAGATGAGCGTGAGTATTTTAAGACCTAAGCACAGCCTAACGGTGTATGCCCCCCCACTGGGATGAAGATGAAAATGACAATAAATCCAGACGACTTCAACTTATCATTATTCTACGCTGAGTAACAAATCTTCGGCTTCAAGTTTCATGCCCATGTTGATATGCAGAGACTTCACGGTCCCTGCAACGGGGCTCTGCACGACAGTCTCCATTTTCATCGCCGACAGAATAACCAAAGGCGTACCCTTCTCTATCCTATCCCCTTCCTTCACTCTGATATCGATCACCGTCCCCGGCATGGGGGCGCCTACCTGACTCTTATCGGCCTTATTAGCTTTCGGATGGACCTCCATCTCTTTCCCGGCATCCTTATCCCTGATGAAGACCGACCTCAAGGTGCCGTTCAACTCGAAGAACACCTCGCGTTCTCCGGTCTCCGTTAGATCCTCGGCCATCGCGAGAGTCTTGAAGCCCAACGTTTTACCCTTCTCGATCGTCACTTCAAACTCCTCGCCGACTTTCGGTCCGACCAAGAACACCCTCGTGTTCAGCTTATCGACCGGACCGTACTTCTCTTTGAAGGCGAGGTACTCGTTTGTGACCTATAAAAAAATCGACTTGCAAATTGAGCTATAATTATTATTACACCATCATTACCTGTGGATAAAGGGCAGCGGACATAACGTCTCTATTGGTTGCGTGAGGGAAAGTCTCCTGCAGCTCCTTGTTAAGCTTCTCGAAATCAAAGGGAGGCAACGAGGCTCCGGGTCGTCCCTCAATGCGAGGCATATCACGAAGCACCTTCGAGCGAAGCGGTTCTGGGAATCCCCCGTACGGCTGCCCGATGTGTCCTTGCAGATACTCCACCACCGACTTGGGGAACGACAGCTCTTCCGCCTTGTCCAGGACGTCCTGGGGTGAGAGCTTATTCTGGACCATAAACTGGGCCAGATCGCCGACCACTTTCGAAGATGGCGTTACTTTGATTATGTCGCCCAGGAGGATGTTCGCTTCCGCATAAGCTTTCTTAACATCTTCGAAGAAGTCTCCCAGACCTAATAATATAATATTTATTATAAATGAAATGTAAGTTATCATTGTAGCCATAAAACTCACCTAGCGAATAAGCCTGGAACTGCAGGTTGGTGTACTGTCCGCCGGGTATCTCGTTATTGTAGACGTCGGCGTTCCCGCTTCTCATGGTCGTTGTGCACTCGAACGGAGCGTATAGGGTTCTGGTCTGCTCCCAGTAGGCCGAGTACTCGGACACCCTAGCCAGGTCCAAGCCGGTGTCGAGCGGGGTGCCCTGTAGGGATGCCACGATGGCCCCCATCGAGGGTTGAGAGGTGAGGCCGGACATCGAGTCGACAGCCACGTCAACCACATCGGCCCCGGCTTCAGCGCAAGCAAGCATCGAAGCCACTCCGGCACCACTCGTGTCGTGCGTGTGGATGTGGATGGGGAGAGAGGGATAGCGGTCACGGAGAGCTGACACTAGCATCCTGTTGAGATATTATTATTATTATTTCTAGTAGAAATAAGAGGCTAGAAGATTAAAGGGAATATATTCCTGCTCTGGTCACAGTTACTGGTGTGACAAGAAAATTGAGGTTGAACAGGTGGTTGAAGAATGAAGATGAGGCAAAAAGGGGTTCACCATTTTGAGAAGACGTACAAAGGGCACAAACCAGAGGCTTAGGTGCCAGTGAATAATCACCCTCTCTGATTAGTTTACAGCCCTAAAAAAGCTGTGCTAAAACAACAACTCATTAAGAGTAATGTGATCATATGGAGTGCCACAGGGGCCAGTTTTGGGGTCACCACTTTTTATAGTAAATCCAAGCCTTGCAAACTTGCAACTTTTTTCCTTTTATTTTCTTAGAAGCGAGTAGCCTCACATTTTTAATAGGGTCATAATCTCGGATTAAATAAATGTTTTTTTTTTTAATCAAAGGGGTTATTATTGGCAAGCAATTGGTTTTATGATATGGCAATTCCTTACCTTGCAGCGTTAGGTTTAAGCAGTCCAGCCATATCTTTAATGGCCAGCACGTGAGTGCCGGCTTTCACCAGTTCGTCAGCGATCTTCAAATAATAATTGAGATCGTATTTCTTCTTCTTGGGATCGCTGACGTCGCCGGAATACGAAATGGCGGCCTCCACGATTCCTCCTGCCTTTCCGGCCGCCTCCATTCCGACGATCAAATTCGGCAGGTAATTGAGCGAATCAAACACCCTGAACACATCCATACCGGTCTTGACCTACAAAAATGACTCATAAATAACAACCGTAATCACTTACGATCCGCGATCACTTACAGCGAGATCGCAGAATTTAAACACGACGTTGTCCGGGTAATTGGTGTAACCGACGGCGTTGGCGCCCCTCAGTAACATCTGGAAGGGCACGTTCGGTATGAGCTTCCTCATCTCCTCCAGACGCTCCCAGGGGCACTCGTGCAGGAAACGTAGCGCCACGTCGAAGGTGGCGCCGCCCCAGTTCTCCAGGGAGTAGAGCTGGCTGAAGTTGTGGGCGACGAACGGGGAGACGCGTAGGAGGTCGTGGGAGCGCACGCGTGTCGCCAGAAGGGACTGGTGGGCGTCGCGGAAGGTGGTGTCCATCAGGAGGAGGTTTTTTCTGGAGCGGACCGCCTTGGCAAAAGCTTCGGGGCCGTGCTCTTTGAAGATGTCTCGCAGCCCTTTCGGCGGTTGAACATCTATATCGAGAGGCGGATAATATAGATCGAGCTTTTCTTACGTTTTTCTTGTCTGTCTTGTAATGATCTTTTTGTATTACAGCTTGTATTGAATAATTAGAATTATAATTAGTGTGGTTGTACAGGGTGAGTTTTTTAACTTGAAACTTAAAAAGGTCATGTATTAATTTTGATCTTATTAAATCTTACAAGACAGATAGGTATAATTAAAGGGCTTGATAAGGTTTAGTAGTTTTGTTATGTACATGCTAACTAGTTGATTAACAGAGCGATATCACTCAAACGAGTCGTCAAATTAATAAAAACTATCACATACTATTTCGCTATTTGTTATGCAAAACACAGCAGCTGATTCTTTCATATTTTTAGCAGCACTGATCATTAACTCAAAACAATTATTAACCACTACTACTTCAATTCAAATAAACACCCTGTATATTTAGACTGAATTAATTATGACGAAACAGTGCTGCCAAACATATAAACACAATCTTTTCAAACCCATTAATTACTATTTATTATAATTAAAAAAGAAAAAATAAACAAGAATTAATTACTTTGGTTATCATCGGAGGACGCTGACAAATAAGCTGTAGAAAATAAACAAGGAAACAAATAATTAATCTAAAACAACAATAATGGTTAAATAGCAAATACAACCAACACAATAATAAAAAATAAAACCATATCAAAAAAAAAAAACTTAAACACATCTCACCCTTAGACACTTCCGGTACATGCGGTCTAATCTCAGAAGGCTTATTCGGGGTGGCAAGGGGAGTCTGCGGTCCGTTGACCAACACCTCGCCCAAATAATTCAGCAGTTTCTGCGCCCTGTTCTGCGTGGGATAAAAGTTAAACAACTGAGGGTTCTCGTCGATGAAATACGTATCGACGGAACCGTTCAGGAATTTCTGGTTTTCCAGAACGTTCAGCAGAAACGGAATGTTCGTTTTGACACCTCTGACTCTGAACTCCCTCAGGGCCCTGTTCATCTTGGCGCAGGACGACTGGAGATCCTTGGAATGAGCGATGACTTTCACGAGGAGGGAATCGTAGTACGGGGTGATTATCGCGCCCGCGAACGCCGAAGCCCCGTCCAGACGGATGCCCATGCCCTCGCCGGAACGGAACACCTCGATCCTGCCAGTGTCGGGTTGGAAATTCTTGGCCGGATCTTCCGTCGTTACGCGGCACTGTATCGCGAAACCCTGCAAAAAACGAACCTGGATTGCTCTTTTCCGTTACAAAAAGTGGAGGATTTTTTTTCAAGCGGAGAGAACCACTTTTTTGGTGGGATTGAGGGATGTACTGCACATATTTTTGATGTCCAGGATTTTTCCTGAACTCAATCACTAGAACATCAAAACACTTACATTAGGTTTGATTTTCTCCTGTGAAATCCCCAATTCAGGTAAAGTCACACCTTCCGCTACTCGTATTTGCGCTTGTACCAGATCTATTCCAGTTATTTCTTCTGTGACGGTGTGTTCTACTTGTAATCTAAAAAATAATAATGAGCCACCCTACATTCATGAAAAAAAAAACATATCACCTGGCATTGACTTCAATGAAATAAAAATTCCCTTTTGCATCGCACAAGAACTCCACTGTACCGGCATTTTCGTAGCCCACGTGTCTTGCCAGTTGCACAGCGAGGTCGGTCATTTTGTTCCTGACTTTGACGTCTAGATGCGGCGCCGGAGCCATTTCCACCACTTTCTGGTGCCGCCTCTGCACCGAGCAGTCTCTCTCGTATAAGTGGACCACGTTCCCAGCTTTATCGCCTGTAAAGGAAGAATATTTAATTGTTAAGGAGCTCTAAGTAGAAATAGAATACTAGCAAAAGAAAGATACCTAATAATTGCACTTCGATGTGTCTCGGACGCTCGATAAATTTCTCAATAAACATTGCACCATTGCCGAAGGCACTCAATGCTTCCGAGGAGGCTCTCTGGAAATTCTCCTCGACTTCATCCATGGTCCGTACTACTCGCATTCCTCTACCGCCGCCTCCATAAGCGGCCTGAAATCAGAATTATAAAACATTCAAATGATAATTTCACGCAGCCACATACCTTGAATATAACAGGGAGCCCGTGCTTGATACAAAATTCCTTGGCTTCTTCTTTGGTGGTGACTGGACCGTCAGTACCGGGCACGATCGGTACGCCTGGTTAATAAGAAGTAGCTTTTATTTCTGTTGCAGTCAATTTATTGAGAAAAGCGCTCACCTGCAGCTATGGCGGCTTCTCTTGCGGCGACCTTGTCGCCCATCTTCTGGACGACCTCAGGTGAAGGTCCGATGAACCGGATGCCAGCATCGATGACGGCCTGGGCGAAGTCGGACCGTTCTGACAGGAACCCGTATCCGGGATGGACAGCATCGATTCCGTTATCTTTGCAAATTTTTATAATTTCCGGAATATTTAAGTACGCCTAGACAAACATTGGTCCAATTAAATCTTTTTGTTTAAAAAATAAGATCATCGAGGCTTATGAATGGAATGTTTTTGAGTTTTATTTGGTTTTAGGTACGAAAGCAATAATATGGCAACACTGTTCAAGCACAACAGTGTGTTCTGAATTGGCAACCAGCATTTCATCATGTATAATCAATCTGACAACAATGCATTGATTATGGAGAAGATTGGAATAATGTTAATGTAATCAGCTTTATGAGATCCTGGATTTTGCACCGAAAGAATTAAAAAATTTCAAATTCTTGGCAATTCCAAAAAAGGGGGAATTACGACCATCAGGCTCTGAGACTACATTTGAAAAAAAGTTGTAATTTTTACTACTGTTGACAATTTATAATAAGACATTTATCAACAGATTTTGACAGGTTGACAAGTGTCCCATTTCACTTGTATCTAAAGTGAAAAAGGCTTCCTATAGCTGCTGTGTAGAACTATACTAATCCCCATCCAATGAATAATAATTTGAATCGAAAGTACTCGCATCAAGATACCGACATCATTTTGACACGATCAAAACTCTTGAAATTTGACAGATGACAGATGCTATCTTAAAGCGGGTACAATTTGTATAATGTACAATTTTTACTTTCAACCAAAAATGACCCAAAAACATTCCCATAAATACGACCGGATCGCTTGTAAAATAATACCTGCACGGGTGGCAATCCTTCCCCAACAATATAACTCTCGTCGGCTTTAAGTCTGTGTATGTGCGCCCTGTCTTCCTTCGAGTAGATGGCCACAGATTTGATGCCCAATTCATTGCAAGCCCGGAACACTCTGACCGCAATCTCTCCCCTGTTCGCTACCAGCACACTCCTGATGGGTTTATACTCGACTTTTGTGGAATAGCTGTTGGACGGGCGGCTGATAAACAAAGCGGACTGTAGAAGGGTCCTGCGGGACGCCAGCCGATACACCATGGTCGGTCGTTTGATGTGCCCGGTGGCTTCGTTTCAAATCCTGCAATGAGATTATAATTATTATTATTTCATACAGTCTTATACAACGACATGCAATTAATCAGGCTTGAAATTGATGAAATTGAAATGGTTCTTGACCTTAAGGACCTCGACAGGCTATTGTTTATCATGAATTCAGACAAGATTTACTTACGTATATTATAAACAGAAGGTCAAAAATGTTTTTCGATTTGTTATGAAATGTTATCATTGCAGCTTTTATGATATCGCTTTGTATAAAGGAGACTTAAAAGAAAAGTCTTCTGGAGCGCATTTTAAACTTTCTGGATATGTTTTTGAGTCGTTTTTGTATAAAGATAAAATGGAAAATGTTACAATTATTGTATAAAAAAATTGATTAACTTAAAAATAGTGAGCAACTTAAATCTGAGTGCAAGGCCAACATAAGCAAGTGTGCAGAAAGAATAAGAACGCTTTAAATGTATATGCTATAGGTAGACGGTGTCAGCGATAAAAGACAAAATGTTAAGGTGTTCGCAGAGCTGGGCATTAATCGAAACGCGTCAGTGTTCATGCATTTCCCGCTGCACAAATAGGTCTCGCAGTCTCACGTTTTTGTATGCGAATGCCTTTAAGTCGTTTACGCATCTATAATGAACGAGCATAATGCGAACAAACAGAAATAAGCGCTCAGAAATAAACACAAACGAATAATAAGTGTGAGGACGCTATAACAAACACGAATAAACACATAGAACAAAGCGTAAAACCGCCTCTTCATTTAAAAAACGAATACAAACGCACACAACAGACGAAAATAAAAAGCGCCCAGGAATGAACACAAACGATAAGTGAGGGCGCTAAAACAAACACAAACGAACACAAACAGACGGCGTGAGCGGCATAGAACAAAACCTAACGAACGAGTTACAACCGCATACAACAACGGAAATAAACGCTCACAAATAAACACAAACGAATAAGTGAGGACGCTAAAACAAACACGAACGAATAACACGCACAGACGGCGTTACCGACATAGAACAAAGCGTAAAACAGTCTCTCCATCTAACAAACGAGTACAAACGCACACAACACACTGCTGAAATAAAAAGCCCCCAGAAATAAACATAAACGAATAAGTGAGGACGCTAAAACAAACACGAACGAACGGGAACACAGTCGGCGTCGGCGACATGGGACATCGCGTTTAGCTACGTCCTCATCTAACGATGAACGAGTAAAAACGCACACAATAAACGGAAATAAGCGCTCCGAAATAAACACAAACGATAAGTGAGGGCGCTAAAACAAACACAAACGAACACAAACAGACGGCGTGAGCGGCATAGAACAAAATCTAACGAACGAGTACAAACGCACACAACACAACACACGGAAATAAACGCTCAAAAATAAACACAAACGAATAAGCGAGGACGCTAAAACAAACACGAACGAATAACACAAACAAACTGCGTCAAACGCACACAACACACGGAAATAAAAAGTCAGAAATAAACACAAACGAATAAAGTGAGGTCGCTAAAACAAACACGAACGAACGGGAACACAGTCGGCGTCAGCGACATGGAGCATCGCGTCTAGCTACGTCCTTATCTAACGATGAACGAGTAAAAACGCACACAACAAACGGAAGTAAGCGCTCCGAAATAAACACAAAGGAATAAGTGAGGACGCTAAAACAAACACGAACGAACCCCAAAAGGCGGCGTCAGCGGCATAGGACAAAGCGTTAAGCCGCTACCACACATATAACGAAGCAAGCAACAGAAATAGGCGCTGCAGGATCAAACACAAACGAATAAGTAAGGACACTATATTTATTATATAATCAACTCAAACGATCACGCACAACGATTTAGCGTTCGCTCTGTTCATTCGAACGCTTTTTGTTAATGAAGACTAGGCAAATGCGCTCGCTGATTGAAGAAGGTTAGGGAATTAACTAATTCTTCTTTTACCTCCCGTAACTACTAAAACCCACATTTTACTGTTTCTTGTTGTCTTCATAAATTTGTTGCCTGGCTATGTATTTTTTTCTGCTTTATTAAATAGTGCGGAACTTGGAGATTTTGGATAATGATAATTCTGCGACTTGCTATACCGTGTAAAGTGGGCATTATCGGTAAGTAGCGGAACCGTCGTTTGTACCCAGCATTTACAGCTGGTTACATATACCTATCAGCAAAAATAAAATGGTTCATGGTTCTTGTAATAATCGCAAAGATATTGAAAACCAAAATAGTAGCTAGAAGTGATGAAATTCGTGTGGAAATGGGAAACCTTATCATTACCACAACGTAAATTTAAATATCCGTTATTCAAGCAAAGTACCTACTTTATTGGCTTATTGAAAAATTTCATGGTTTAAAATTTCCATTTATTTAAATAATAATTATTATCTTATTAATAATAATAATAATCATACAAATATTTCCACGGTGTGGTGCATATAAGTGTCTCTATGTAAAAATTAACACGACTTTATTTTGCAATGCACATCGAGACTATAGTACTTATATCAAAAAATAACATCTTTTTCTCTTTTGGTTTTCCTCTTTTATCGATTCTGTTTCACAATTATTTTCTAATTGATTTTCCCATTTATAAACCGTCAGTGTGATTTTTCAATTTAAATTCCTGTTTTGTCAATTAAGATTCCCTTTATATACGAAATGCTTTTCCAATGTTTATGATATTGTTACTAATTTTCCTTCTGTGGGTTCGAAGATAATTTGGAAAGCCAATTAACTGAATTAATTACTTTATTAACAGCTTACTTTAATTTACAATTCACATTAAGATAACTTATACTGATTTATAAGTGCAGTTATAATCTCACTACTATCGCCTTCTTATATCGCTCATTTACTATCGCTTCCTTATTCGCAGTCTACACTGAACTAGCACGGCTCGCTCGCTTCGCTTATATACACCCCCGGTATTCTTCTGGAACACCTCAACCAATCCCGAATGTCCCTCCAGAGTCCGAATGTTCCATTCTGAGAGTCTAATCTCGAAAGTTAGTTGTCGAACGCATCCAGAGGCGTTGCCATTCAGTCGATATCCTATTAAGCAACTTGAGATGTCGTAACAATAATAATAATAACATATTATCACTACACGTAAGTGGGAAAATTAATTGATATAAAGTGAAATCAATTTGACAAACGGAAATTGATTGATAGATCAATAATATGACTATAATAACTTGAAAAATAAGAAAATCATTTGGCATACTGTTAAAAGCAATTGACAAAAGAGGCAAAAAACTAGGTATTTATTCTAAAAGTTAAAAATAAAAACTACTTTTATTATATAAAGAGTGCTCGCACTGTGTGCCTATTCTCTATAAAACTCACACCCCCTGCCCATTTCCCATTATCAACTCGCATTAATTTTTGATAAAATTCAACTATAAAAAGCCTCTCCACTGAAGCTACTCAGGGATAAGCGTGTCCCTCTACGTAATTGAAACGAGACAAAAAGAGCGATCATTAAATAATTACATCAAGCTGAAAGCATCCCTTGTCCTATAATCAGGAATACAACAAACTGAACCAAACTATGAAAAAATTCCTTCTGGACTCATCAGCGTGCCATATCAGACGTGAGGGATGTATTACTGCCTGTCATGGAGCTGTGTTCTTTTAACCAAATCAGTCAACCGGATTTTGGTGACATGAAGACCCATTATGGCATATGCCATCTGCTGCAATGGTAGTTGTATCCCCTTTGAGACATATAATTCCTCTGTTTCGAGGATCTGACAAGTCTATTGACAGTACGTGATTAAACTGGCAAATACCACCACTAGATATTATTTATAGCCAATGCTATCAATTATATTATTTATAGCCAATGCTATAAATAATAATAACAGACAAGAAAATATATAATTCGAGCTCCATATGAAGCTTCCCATTAAGATCTCCATTTAAGAGCACGCAACTCCAGGACTCCAGGACAGGCAACAATAAATCCACCATCAGACTGCAGTCTGATATGGCATACTGCTGAGTTCAGAATAAGGACGAAACAGTTGTCAGCGTCTTCAGATTTGAATGGGTCTGGTTTGTTGCTTCTTCTTATTATTATTTTAAATTTAAAAGCAGAGTAGGTAACCACAAAAAAAATAGCCTTAGCTGCGTTAATGACACCTCCAAAAAAATAAAGATAATCTTGTGACCGTTTTTTGACAGCCATTAACAGGCCAAAGTCTGGACAATTCATAACCTACAAAATACATTCTGGCTGCATAAATAGTCTCGGGATCGAATGTCTACTCTTATTCTTGACCTCAAAAACGATTTCTTAAAAAAAATATTCAAGTCTTTTCGTCATAAAAATTTTCGAAATTAAAAAATCGATCATGTCTAAAAAATAGTCAAAATAGACACTTTGGGCTGCCATTAACAGGCCAAGCGTAGATTATTCATAACATACAGTGCGCGAGAAAAGTAAGGAATAAATTCGATAAAACGAAGAGGGATGGTTTTTTGAAAAAATAAAAAAAACAGGTCGATTTTGTTTTTGAGTTGTTCAACTTTTGACATAATATTGGGGTATACAGGGTGATGCGCGAAAAAGTGGTGACGTCATCGGTATTTTTTTTTAATGGCAACCCTTATTTTTTATTCCATTTTTTGATACTTCATTCAATTGCCAATACGGTAATGTAATCATTTTGTAACCTTAAACGACGAAATTTCTGTGAAAATAACTTAATTTGGAGACATTCAATTCAATAGACAGATTTAATAGATTTAATTTAATTTAATTTAACAGATTTAATTTATTAGATTTAATTTAATAGACAGATCTTATAAAATTACCAAGGAAACAGTCATTTTTATTTGATTTTTTTTTATTTTTATCGCTAATGTTCCGATTTTCATATTAGTAAAAAGTGCACAATTTCGACTCCACAAGCTGTTTTCTCAGAATTTTCCTTATTTAAGGTTACAAATTGATTAGATTACCATACTGGCAATTGAATGTAGTATCAAAAAATGGAATAAAAAATAAGGGTTGCCATTTAAAAAAAATACCGATGACGTCACCACTTTTTCGTGCATCACCCTGTATACCCCAATATTATGTCAAAAGTTGAACAACTCAAAAACAAAATCGACCTGTTTTTTTATGTTTTCAAAAAAACAGCCCTCTCCGTTTTATCGAATTTATTCCTTACTTTTCTCGCGCACTGTATACAACGAAGCCGATATATTTAGGAAGTATACAATCTGACCTGACGTTATCAATCCAATACGAACTTTGAATATTAGAAAATTACCCCAACTCTCCTAAAAATAAGAATTTATCAGTCATTGATAACAGAGGGAAATAATCCAATTTATATTTGCGTTCAGGCCACGTACTTACTGGCGATTATTATGACGAGAAAGGAAAAGATCATATTACCAACTATACCTGTTGGTTTTCGTTTTATTCGTTTTATTGTGCCAGTGCTCCAGTTTCAAATAAAAAATCAAAGACACATGTTACATATGAACCTTGACTACATAATCCTCAATTACCTATACTTAAGTGGATTTTGCAGTCGATCAATTGCGTTGATGTTTACCACTTTGTGATAAGTTAACAAGTCAATAATTTTAGATAAATAGGTGAGATTGGTGATTATATAACAAAACATTAAACCGGTTAAAAATTGGAACAATAAGCTCATATCACGAATTTTCACGATTTTTTATACGTTTATTTGATTCGATCGTATATATTACTCAAGTCCCTCGCCAAGTGAAATGAATTTGAATTTTTAGTGTTTTTTATTGTTATCTAGAAAAAAGTACACAACGTAGGATCCAGTATTACACAAAACCATTAGAAAAGAGTAGCAAAAACAATTAAGGCAATAGGCAAGGACATCAAGTAAAAAAAGAAACCCTATCTTAAAACGATTAAAGTATCAACAACCGTATGACCTGACCAGAACCTGCATCTCGCAATGAATTGGTAATACCACAAGTTGATTTTCATGTACTCTCATAAGAAATGGCAAGCAAAATATGAGACTTTTAGTAGCTATCGGTTGAACCACCACGCAGAGCTATTAAAAATTTGGGACCGGCACTCAATTTCTGATCAACCCCGCGGTAAAGGCGGTTTAATTCCTGAAAAATTCTACTGAAACTGTGTACTTTCTGATCGGTCGTGAAAAAAATCTACTTTTGACTTATACACAAACAGGATAAAGAACTTAGAAAAATTGTCTCCAAGCGGGACATCGCTAGAGGTTCTGTTCTAAGCAAACTAATTTTTAATTTTTTTTTATTTTCATTTCTCAAAATTAATAATTTAAGTAGGTACCTATGGCCATGAGCATTGATTTGGGATCTTGATGAATCTAAAAGAAGAAAAATCAATATGATTTTTTATATGTATAACCCAATGAGTCATATTTTAATATCTGTAGGTATCTAAAACCTCCTTTAAGTACCTGTATTAGGTAGTAAATAAATAAATAAACAAACCAATATTTATAATAAATATCCTGGCCATTTGTCGTATAGGTACGAATATTTATACACTTCGATACTCGTTCATAATTCAAGACCACCGTCTTTACTATAGAGCGTCATAAAATTACCACAATCATAAATTTCACTTCATTTTGAATTCTAATAAATTCCATAATTCAAAAATAACATAAAACGTCACTGCTTTGCATAGTAAAAAATCGTTGACCTCGACTGGAACTCTAACAATGGATAAACCATTCCTGGCCTGAACAAATAATGAGCATGTCCATGTCATTATTTATACACTCAAATGAAAAATAAATTAATAAACGACCCCCTAATTTTTTTTAGTTATCAAAAGCCTTTTCTACATCTTAAATTTTTTACATCTTACATTTTTACATTTTAACATCACTTATTACTTCTACAGGGTACCCGAAAATAGCATGTACCTCTACCTAGAAAAAAGAGGTGATTTTACATTAAAAAAAATAAGACTTCTTTTTCACCCCCCCCCTCATGAACGTTGTAGGGGGGGGTGCGAGAAAGTAAAGAGAAGGTATCGTCAGGAATGACAGAGATATATCGGTACAAGATCAGAGGTAATGAAATTTTGAAAAGATAAAATTCTTCTCTTTCTGACACAGTGGTAATTTAATAGAGATAAAGGTAATAGAGTGGGATGCCAGATGCTTTATTTAATTTAGAATTTTGATGCTTCCTAAATGATATCCTCAACTATAAAAAGTATCAAAAAATTTGCCTAGGGTTGTACTTGCTTCTATCTTTCTAGATTATTTTCGTCGGGGTTATCCCTATCTTCAAAAAGCCTCGAGTTCAATAATAATTATATTCACATCAATATGTGTACATTGGAGGACAAATAAATTTTCTATTTCATAAAAAAGTACTGGAAATATCTCAAACTAAATATTTCAGTCTACAGTTTAAATTATCAGACTTTAGCTGAGTTAACTCTGCCGTCGTTCAACAAAATTTGTGATCTTAAAATACAGGGTGTCCAGGTATGAGTGTAAGAGCTACACGTGGCGACCTTCCTTGGACTATTTTGAGTAAAAAATCTTAATACAAAAATGCTCTAAATGTCTTCACGGTGCCACAGGAGGTCATCAAAGTTAGAAATTCTGGGTCACAAATATGAATATTATTGAACTTCTGTTTCCTTTTGCAGTTACGGTTAACATTTTCAAAGACTTCTGCAAAGTCTTATTTCATTTAATTTTCGTAACAGTGCAATTATTAACTTTTTTAACATTTCCTAATTTTTTTTTTTTAGAAATGTTAAAAAAGTTAATAATTGCACTTTTACGAAAATTAAATGAAATAAGACTTTGCAAAAGTCTTTGAAAATGTTAACCGTAACTGCAGAAGGAAATAGAAGTTCAATAATATGCAAATTTGTGACCCAGAATTTCTAACTTTGATGACCTCCTGTGGCACCGTGAAGAGGTTTAGAGCATTATTGTATTAAGATTTTTTACTCAAAATAGTCCAAGGAAGGTCGCCACGTGTAGCTCTTACACTCATACCTGGACACCATGTATAGGATATAGCAGAGATGTTGGGCCAAACTTGAAGGGGTGGTTCCTCTCATAAATGTAAGTTAAAAAAATAAGTTTCAGCTCAAAATGACGTTTCGTTTAAAAGATACAAGGGTGTCAAGGTTTAAAAAATATAACAGTTTTTGGTTATAACTCGTGTAAATTTAAAGCGATTTTGATGAAACTTGACATGAACAATAAACAAGCTAAAATCTGTAATTTGGCTATTTCAGGTTTTGTGGATGTCTTCCAGTGGTGTGGATATTCAGGGTCGGAGACTCTTTTCTCGCCCAATATTTTACGCCACTGACTTTATTCCAAATACAAAAACGTTATTTAATAGCCCAAGCATTTTAGAACAAAAAAGTGTTCCTTAGTTTTTTTCATACGTCGTGCCCTTGTTGAGGTATTTTAAATTATCTCAGGTAATGTTGGGCTATTTTATGGGCAAAATTATTAATTTCATCATAAGAGTTATATGACTAGAATTTTTATGGGTAATGTTATTTAATTGCTTAGTCTCATTGTCTGAGGAAACCTAAAATATCTCGAAAACGGTACGTTGTATGGAAAAAACTATAGCATACTTTTTTATTCTAAAATCTATGGGCTATTGAATAACGGTGTGCTTTTTGCAAAAAGTCAGTGGCGTAAAAGATAGGGAGGGAAAATGGGCACCAACCCTGAATATCCACGCCTCTGAAAGACTTCTACAAAAACTGAAACAGCGAAATTAACACCTTTGTTTGCTTATTGTTCATGCTGAGTTTCATCAAAATCATTTCAAATTTAACTATTTCAATATAGTTATAACCAAAAACTGTTATATTTTTTTAAACTTTGACACCCTGTATCTTTTAAACGAAACTTCATTTTGAAACTAATTTTTTTGTTTATGAGAGGAACCACCCCTTCAAGTTTGGCCCAACATTTCTGATACACCCTGTATAACAAGGCAATTTATTGCAAGACAATATTTAAATATCAATATTTCACAAATCTCACTTTATTTACTTACAATACTAAATAAAGTGAGTTACAAAATCTCACAAGGTATTTATTGTGGTAAAATCCGGAGAGTTCACAGGTGTAGATGAAGGAAATTCAAAATGGCCGATGTCGCGATTATTATAATTCGCACATTTATTGAACGCCGGTTTTCGCTTTCTTCTATGTAGCGTTAAAGAGATAGTTCTGGCTCACTTGATAAAACACGGGTAGATAAGATAAATTAAACGGTACTTAGGTACCTAAAGAGGTTAAAGGTAAAATCTCTATTTTCGAAAAATTCGCCGGAGCCCCGATCGAAACTTCTTTCTCGCCCCGCGGTTCTCGCTGGTCCCCTATATCGTTCCTCCTTTCTGGCTGCCGTTCCTGCGTCCTCCATTTATTGTGTCATCTTTAGCAAATAACCGATCGCTCTTACCTCAGGTGACTTTATTTGACCTGGGTATCCGAGATTCGCGTCACTGTTCGCTTGTTACGCTGGATCTCCTCATTATGGAATCATAATCAGGACTCGATATTCTAAGTACGGTCGCTGGGAACGAGAGATCGCTAGCTGTTTCAATCTGTTATTATTTAATAACAGCTATTGTAAATAATGAGCGTGAAATATACTTTCGCTAACTGCTTTAAAACCGATAGGTCCAGGTCGTCACAACGTACCGTTTTTGACTTTTTTTCAGTTTTTTGCCAATATCTCGAGAACCCTATGAGATACAATAAATGTTCAGCTCTTATACACACACTATGTGCGCATTAATCCCCTTGTTTGCGCTGTGAAATAAAGGTTTCAATAAAATTGAGTGGCCTAGATTTCGGGTACTTTGAGGGTTTCAACCCCAAAACTTTTACGCCACTGAAATAAATGCGATTTCAAGAAATGGCATTTTAATACATGCCAATGTTTTCTACGTCAAAAAGGTGCTCTTGGTTAACAAAGGTCTAAAGTTGATCGTTTCCCAGAAAAACTGCCACTTCGCATGTTTCAAAACATGTATCGGAAAAAAATCGCTTCATCCTTAAATCTCCGCCAATGGCAGGTGAAAAAAAATGATTGGTAATAAAAAGGTATCTTAAAAAAAAAATCATAATGTAATATCTTACTGTTATGGCATATACAAAAGCTGAATTCTGTATCTGAAAAAGCTCCCGAGGTTATCGTCAAAAAACTGTAAAAATGAACTTTTTTAGACACCCTGTGTCTCAAAAACGGTACGTCTGGGCATATAAGTCTATGGAGGATAAAAGTCTATTTTTTATGTAAAAGCACTTCCTTTTTTAGGTACATATATGCTATTTCCGGGCATCCTGTATTATTATTTATCGATCAAATTCGATAAAGGAGTTTAACAAGGACAAGGTGAAATGAAACGATTAGTGAAGAGTCTACTGAAACAAAATCTCGATTTTCTATTTTTAGCGATATCAAGTTGTCCCCTTTTCTCTTTTCCAACAGGATGAGATTAATATCGGTATAAAGTCGATTAGGCTCTCTTAACGATTTTCTTCTACCAACCTACCTAAATGAAATCTGAAAATGAAACAATTTGATGGATAGACAGACTCCTCCTAATTAAATTAGTTCTGAGAAAATCCAATATGCTTTATGAGCTAATTATCCATAAAACACCTCCAGGTGTTGGGTCCAAATTACCGGTCATGATATAAATAAACTTTGAATAAACATAATTTCCTCAAGAAGCCGGTGATAAAATTCATAATAAATTTACGTTACCTATCTAATGATTTCAAGAGCACCAATAAGAGCAACGTTTTTAATTGTAATTTTTTAGTAACAAGTCCTATACTTTTTCTCCGAAACAAAAGACGATTGCAACACGATGGAAAGCTTCCTCTCCGTTTTTTAAACCATGGGTTTACCAAACATTTTTAATAAATTTATTAAAATTTTTGGCGAGAAATAGAATCAACATGTTTAGACCAAGCAATTAGAGGCTTTTTTCTTGATAAAAGTAGTATGTAACGGAATACCGCCGGTTCCATCACACGCGGAATAGTCCCTAGATCCTAAAAGAAAAACTGAAGAGCAATCTAAATGTTCCCACTGGATGAATTTTAGAGAATTAAAATACGAATAAAATGAGAGCACAACCCGAAAAAAATTGTGTTTTTTTTTTCAAAAATTCCCAACGTCGTCATTTTTTGAGGTGTAGTACAGTCTCTACTGTAAACCAACTGGAACAGTAATGACATCTGCTGAGTACGTGTGATGCTGAGTTTATTACTAATTTAAATTTGGTGTTCCAAGGAGGATGAACATTAAGGTAACAAAAAGTTAGTTCTGCCAATCGAATTGGTATGGAAATCACTGGCTTTTCCACCCGCGAGGGGTGGCGCTCTCGCGTGAGTCGTTGTAGAGTACCTGTATTACCGACACCGGCGCTTACTATCGTTAATGCCGGTAATACAGGTAAAGTACGGCCAGAAATATTATTATTATTATTATTATTACTTCTAGGGTAGGTTCAAAGCCCTTGTACTGAAGCTTGCGCTTATTGTACCCCTTTGGATAATTATCTCATCGGTTCCATCTCCCGAAAGTATTTCAGTATGAGTCCAATGGGTGCTTGTTAGGTGGTATGGGTTTCCTACCCCTCCCCGCATCTCCTGTAATCCGGGATATTTTTCACTCCTATTATTGAGAGGTGTAATTTAGTGGGCAGTGTCCTGTTAGAAGTCCAATTGCCCATCTCAGCTGGTGCTTACTCAGCTTTTTCAGTTATATCTTCTCTGCTCCCTCTTCCCTTTCCCCACCTAGTCGCTTGAACAGCTCCCCAGTTAGGCCTAGGCAAGGTCTGCATTGAAGTTGCTCATTTACATCTTCTCTGCTCCCGCTGCCCTTTACCCACCTAGTCGCTTGAACAGCACCCCAGTTAGGCCTAGGTAAGGTCTGCATTGAAGTTGCACTATTTTCTCCCTTAGGTTTTTTTTCCCATGAGGAAAATTAGTTATTGGCCTTTTGTGTCAGGTTTTCTGTCCAAAATGATCCACGTTTTATTAGTGGGCAGTGTCCTGTTAGAAGTCCAACTGCCCATCTCAGCCGGTGTTTACTCAGCTTTTTCAGTTACATCTTCTCTGCTCCCTCTGCCCTTTTCCCACCTAGTCGCTTGAACAGCACCCCAGTTAGGCCTAGGCAAGGTCTGCATTGAAGTTGCTCAGTTACATCTTCTCTGCTCCCTCTGCCCTTTACCCACCTAGTCGCTTGAACAGCACCCCAGTTAGGCCTAGGTAAGGTCTGCATTGAAGTTGCTCTATTTTCTCCCTTAGGTTTTTTCCCATGAGGAAAATTAGTTGTTGGCCTTTTGTGTCAGGTTTTCTGTCCAAAAGGATCCACGTTTCATTAGTGGGCAGTGTTCTGTTAGAAGTCCAACTGCCCATCTCAGCCGGTGTTTACTCAGCTTTTTCAGTTACATCTTCTCTGCTCCCTCTGCCCTTTACCCACCTAGTCGCTTGAACAGCACCCCAGTTAGGTTTAGGTAAGGTCTGCATTGAATTAGGTGTGTCTTGGTCCATATGGCCCACGAGTAGTGGAGCTATTAAAGAAATACCATACGCAGAGCTCCATACGTATGGTAGGCATTTATTTTCGAAGGGGCGCCACTTCCTCGAGGTTGAATCCAGAAGGGACTGATCTACTATTCAGCCACGCATCCTTTTAGCCTGGGTTCCCGCCGTAGGATTTAGGTTTTTAAAGGTTGTCTCCTTTTGGTCCAGGCGTTAAAGCCTAGACCCCCGTATTCCTCTGTTCGCGAAATATAACCTCGACAACAGAGTTTTACGGTCTTTCGGAGAGTCCACGTTCGGACGTTCTCCGGCATCGTTATAACCCCTGTGCAGACCTTTAGTCACGACACGACAACTAGGTTGGGGGAGGTGGTCCGCGGCAGGGCTTTGAGCTACCAGTCTGGAATTTTACCTCCGACAAGCTTTATCACCACTGCTAACCTTACTCACTTACGCTCATTGTAAGGCCTTCCCCCTATCCGCCACCTGGGGACGCGCCCGATGGGTACTCAACCGCACGGGGCCAGAAATATAGAGGAGCGGCTAAATGCTGACCGCCGTGCACTAGTAGTTCCCAATAGTACACGGTAGATGTCTCTTACTCCCGACACCTGGCGCCATTTTTTAAATACCTTTTACAGAGTTGAATTTCTGTATTATTTAATTGGGAATCGGGTTCTTGAGAATGAAATTATTATTTATAAAAAGATTTTAATCAAAAACGAAACGTTTCAGGGCCGATTGGTCTCTTGTTCACTCGTAAAAAACATGTAAAAAACTTAAAATACTTAAAAAAAACTATAAGTAATATAATAATAATGATCGTAAAATGGTGTTTTTATGAAATTTTTTAATTTTTTTTGAAAAAAAAAACAAAAAAAAATTAAAAAAACAAAAAAAACAAAAAAATTCAAAATTTCATAAGAACACCATTTTACGATCATTATTATTATATTACTTATAGTTTTTTAAAGTATTTCAAGTTTTTTACATGTTTTTTACGAGTGAACAAGAGACCAATCGGCCCTGAAACGTTTCGTTTTTTATAAAGATCTTTTTATAAATAATAATTTCATTCCCAAGAACCCGATTACCAATTAAATAATACAGAAATTTAACTTTACAAAAAGGTTCAAGAAAAATTATCAAATTTTACAGAGTAATATACTGAGTAATAAAAGGTATGTAACTGTATACATACAGTTCATTTTTTTAAGTGTTGCCATAGGGAAGCATGTAAAAAATACACCCTGTGTTAGCTTATATGTTGTCTTGTACTTTGGAAGTCGTTTTTAATTTTCAATAATAGTACATGTCATCTACTTTACAATACGACCTTCCAGAAAAGCCGGTCGTTATTTAATTTTATACTACAGGCTGTCCCATTTAGGTAAAATATGGACTGCATGAAACGGTAAGGAGATACGAATAATTCGGTTAAATTACAAAAAAGTTGCGCTGTTTTGAGATGAGTATTTGACAATAAAAAAAAATTGCCAAATACTCGTCTCAATACACGTAAGTTAACGCAGGGTGTATTTTTTACATGCTATTCTCTATGTCAACACTTAAAAAAATGCACCATATAAGGAAATGTAAATTAATAATTGAATCGGGAAACAAATGAAAAAATTCCGAGTTATAAAACGAAATTTTAGTGAATTTTTCAGAGATAATTAGGAATTTTACGCTAATACATCGAACATCGCCGGGTTATAACTCATTTTAAGTTATAATATCATAATTCATTTCAAATTCTTAATAATGAATGTTTATGGTACTCCATCAAAAAATGTATAGGTTTGAAAGAATACAATGTTGATGTTTTTTGCGTGTAGATTTGGTGCCCTTTTATCGAGTTGAATTTATATGTTTTTTCTTAATAGAAGGTAAATACAAAGTTATTGTCTTTCAACATTTTTATTTACCGGCACTTGATTTACACTGACAGATTTTTCGCTATATGAAGGTGAAGATTGTCTGAATTACTTTCAAATAATATTCAATAATAAATCGGTATTTTTTAAATAATCAAAAACTAATTGACTTATAAAATTTTCATTTGATGAATACACCACTGTAACTTTTTAATTTAGAAGAGATTGTCTCATCATTTACTTCAAAATGTTCACTTAAATACTCTAAAATGAGTTCTAATTTCATTAGAATTTTCATTAAAGTTCGGTATTGTTGTTAGTGTTTTTTGGTGTGTATTGTCTGAGATATGTAACAATAAGAAATTAATAATGCTGATGAAAACGTGAACAGGAACACGTGAACTGTGAACCGCCAATAAAGGAATAAGGAATGGAATGGACAAACCTTGCGCCCCCATGCGTAGTTATTCTGAACTATTATTAGTGCACGGCGGTCAGCATTTAGCCGCTCCTGAAATATAGTGCGTTTACGACTTTACGGTTTAATATGGGTAAAGATAGCTTAACGACACCCCGGTGTGAAGACTAACAAATCCCTTATGAAATGATGGGTAAGGACAGGTACGGTCTATATGGACCGTATTTAAATTTTGTAAACCTTAGGAATATCTCTTAAATAAAGTCAGGAAGGGAAGCTACAATTTATGTAAGTATGTAATATGGGGTACCTACTTACTGGGATGAGGCTAATGCTGCAATTTTCATCTTCATGAATAATAATTATTATTATAAAACTTACCAAATATACCGTGTGTCCCCGGATAGGTGAAACGACTCTTATAAAAGACAAAAAATTTTTGATTTTAATTTTCATTTTTTGGGGTTCAGCTCTGCTTGGTTAAAGAGTAATTTCTAACAAAATTTTAATTTTGAAAAATGAAGTATGCCTTGGAAATTAAAAAAAAAAACTATTTTTCTGCGAAGTAAAGTGCCTTTTATGTCGCAAATACGAAAAAATGTTATTTGAAAAAGTTATTCAGAATCAACATTTAGGTCCCTATACCAAATTTAAAAATCATAGGCCAACTTTAATTTTTTTAATTTATTTTTATGTTTTATTTCGCAAATCAAAGAATTTCATTTTGTAACAAAGACTGCCATGTAAAAAACCAAATTGTATCCATAGCAACAGCAATCTGTCAATATCAGTCTTTGTTACAAATGAAATTCTTTGATTTGTGAAATAAACATAAAAGTAAATGTAAAAGATCAAAGTTGGCCTATGAATTTGAAATTTGGTATACGGACCTAAATGTTGATTCTTAACAACTTTTTCAAATAACATTTTTTCGTATTTGTCACATAAAAGGCACTTTACTCCACAGAAAAAAGTTTTTTTTTTAATTTCCAAGGCATGCTTGATTTTTCAAAACTAAAATTTTGTTAGAAATTACTCTTTAACCAAGCAGAGCTGAACCCCAAAAAATGAAAATTAAAATCAAAAATTTTTTGTCTTATAAGAGTCGTTTCACCTATCCGGGGACACACGGTATGTATAAAAATAAAAAAAGTTAGAATACCTACTTACAATGCTCTGGCGGTATCAGTTTTTAAATTATTAGGTGCGGACCTGTATTTATTTGCAAATCTTCCAGTCCGACTTCCTACTAAGTAAACCTTGCTGACATCTCCAGTGGTCTGTGCAAATAAACAATCAGTATAAGTTGATATCCGTGAAGCTGTAAACGCACTATATTTCTGGTCGAACTCTACCTTAAGTCGTGAAAATAGTCAAATTCTACAAAGAACAAGTTATCTCAGAAACTCAGAATATTCTGTTTTTCTGAATGAGGATAAAATAACATTTCAATTTGACGTTTTCGTTCGAGTTTGAGTTTTTTAAAGATCCAATTATCATTTTTTACCATTTTTGACCTTTTTATAATTTCACTTCCAAAGCACAAAGCACAAACCATAACAGAATTTATGAAGAAGGTGCTTGCTTAGTAATATACCAGTAATTTCATCAGGTTCTTAGTACATGAGAATTTAAACTATACTAAAGTTATTTAAAAATTATTTTAGTAAAATGAGTTCAGACATGACTGCAATAGCCATCTCTCTCTTCCAAGGTACCTACTGTTGATGAAAAATTTTGTGGATCACACGATATTTTGATAAAACTGCCCTTTGGCCGGTTTTTCTTGATTTTCTCTGATACAAATCACCCGAACGAGTCGTTCTACTTCTTATTTTCTTCGTATTTTAATTCTCTACATTTTCTCTGTTGACACAATCACGATTACTCTGACAGTTTTAATTTCATAAGCAAAAAACTAAAATAACTGTTTTTGCATAAAATTATAATAAAAAAAATTATAAATAATAAAGTCGAGTGAAAGCACGGGCAGCAGCGTGACTATTTAGGTCTCCGACTATTAAGCCGTTAACGCTGCTGCCGTCTGGGTTCGAATCCCAGCTCGGCATAGTTGTTTGTGATCGTTAATTCAACTATTTATATGGTTAAAACTTGTGTCTGGCTAAATGAGCTTGATCTCGAAGCGAAAATTACCAGAGTGGAGCGACTATGTCTTAACTACACAGTTTAAAGAGCGATCCTTGTTAAAAAAAGTCGAGCGGAAGAAACTCACAATATCATATGAAACATCCAAACAATGACAAAGTTTGTTTTAGTCCAACACTTTTTACAGGAAATGCTCACTCCAAATCTCTGTAGCTTGGCCTATTATACGCGCCAGCGTGTCTTGTCGAGTGCGATAAATATGACGTTTCATAAGTGACAGCTGTCAAATGCCAAATTTACTAAAATATATTATTCGGTTCAATTTTCGAGTGACTGATCACAGGAGAAGAGTTTAGGACGATTTTTTTTATCTAAAAGGAGCGAGGGAAAAAGCTCGAAAATGTGGGGCTTTAGTATTTCTCGGAGTTTTTTCTTTTTATTTTGTTTCTTTTTGAATGGACGATGAGACGATGGCTCTAGTTAATGAAATCTGAGAAAAAGAAAAATTAAAAAAAGAAAGTCGTCAAAAATCAAAATTTCTAAAATGGGATTTCTATTAAATGGGTGAGATTTCGTAAAAATATATTTTTTTTAATATCGACTGGTTTTACGACCTATTACACTATAATCACGTTTATGATTGGTCAATCAAATTATTAAGTAATGAAATTACAGTGGTTGGTTACAATCTGTTGAGTAACGATTAACTTACCACAATCTGACGCCTGATTGGTTTCTTGATACATTTTACGACTAGCAAGATTAAATAGCTACCTACCTAACAATTATTATTGCAAACCTGCTCGGTACTAAACATTTTTTTCAAATTCAATAATTATTATGCTATAGGTTATAGTAAACAAATAATTTAAATAATTTTTAGATAGAAAAACCGGCACTTTTATCGGTTTCCCGTTAAAAGTTACAACATAATCTGACTTAAATTCAAAGTTCAAAAGTATGAACAGGTCAGGAAAGACCCCACTTGACTAAAAAAAATAACAATGAGACTAGAGCATACCTACACTCGAAATTTGAGGACTTTGATCTATTATTAGGAGTGATAAAACTTCGTAAACAAAATTGCAACGAAACAGTAGCGTCGTAATTACCTGTGCGGTGTGTGTGCGTTGTGTTATTTAATATTATTTTTTTCACATCAAATTATATTAACATAAAACATAGCGCACGGCAGAGATAAGAGGATCAAGAGATCTCTCTGATGATACGCAACAATTATTATTATTAACTGAGAGTTTCGATTGCATTTATTGTATCATCAATCATAATCAACACAGGACTGAGATGAGAAAGATAGTAAAACTTGACTTTATCAGCAACGGAGGGTTTCAACTGAACGGTACACGATCTCTTTGCTGAGAAAAAAAAAAGAAATAATCCACCAATTGAGAAGCTGAAGGGTCAAAATCAGGGAGATTGAGGAGCGTAAAAATAGAGGCGGGATTGTTGCAGGATTTTTATGACCTTTTTGGAGTATTCTATGTAACCTACTAGTACAGGGTAACCAAGATAAAAAAGGTGCAGTATCATATTGAAAGTGAAAGTGACAGTAAAAATTAAATATAATAATATAATGTTAATTTACCTTTCTGTATTCACAAATCACAAAGAACCTCTTTTATCCTGGCCACATTGTATAACACATAAATACAAATTTGTTCTGTAATTTACAAAAATATTCGGGGACGCACTTAATAAAATAGAACAAAATTACGTTTTCATTATTGTAAGACATTTTTGCCACTTTCTTCTAAACTCGGTCGGGCCTAGGTTGCTTAGCAAGGTATTTTAACATCTCTTTCAGTTTCTATTGGAGAGACAGGTCTTGAGCAGGTTAGGATTGTTAAATTATTTGTTATCTGTACAGGCTGGTCCAATTCAATCTCTTTTTGAAACCATTGAGAAGGGGCATCATTTCCGGAAAAAAAGTTTCAGACACAATAAAGTTATCCATTTTGGAGGGGGACATCGTTTGGAGTCAAAAACCATACCCTACCCTTAACCCGCCTGCCTAGGAGTGGGGGTGACTTCGACGTAATAAATAAGAATTTGTGATAAATAAATCCCCTTTTTAATTGCGGATTACTTATGAAAAAAAAAACTTTTGATTAAAGCATTTCCCAGGCGATGCAACCCTCAGCCTCTAAAATACAATCCAAATTAAATTTTTCTAAGAATATTAATTTTTTTACTTCCTTAATGATTAAACAACGGCTTCCAGAGGAAAATTGCAAGAGACAAAAGTTGTTTGGTTTGGAAAGAGGGCCATCGATTGGACATATAAAACATCCCCCACCCCCAAAACAAATTTAAAAGTCACCTCTAAAGATTGGGGGTGGGGCTAGGCCTCCAGGCTTCCCCCGGAGGCCGTTGTTTAATTACAAGAAAGTAAATGGATATCGAAAAATCGGTTTCTGGATTGCAGAGGGGTGCATCGAATGAAAAAATGCTTCAGACAGATGTTTCGTATAATTTTTCAAAAAATGAGGGTTCCTATTTAAGACGCCAAAGTCTCCCTTTCCCCTAGGTAGGGAGTTAAGGCCGAGGGGTTGTTTTTGGCTCTAAACGATGTCCCCCTCCAAAATGGATAACTTGCATCTGAAACTTTTTTTCCGGAAATCCCCCCATCCCAATGATTTCAAAAATATGTTAAAATGAATCATCCTGTATAATACCTACCTGATAGTTTTGCGTGTTTTCTGATTTTTTAATGAAATATTTTTTCCGAAACTTTCAGAAAAAATTTCCAATTAAATAACACATGAAATATGCTCACAACTGGTCTACTTGATCAGAATCAAATTCCCTACTCTTCCTGGAATTTTCTTCCATTACCCATCTCTTGAAAAGTGACCCATAATAAGTATGTCTGACTCTCTGTCGGGGTCACATTGACATTTTCTACCTTTTTTTCGATAGACATCCAAACTGTACTGACTTGCGCCAGCAGGTAGTGCTTGACAGATATTCTAGAAACGTCAAGAATGGTCATGTTAGCGA
This sequence comes from Malachius bipustulatus, assembly GCA_910589415.1. Classification (NCBI taxonomy): domain Eukaryota; kingdom Metazoa; phylum Arthropoda; class Insecta; order Coleoptera; family Melyridae; genus Malachius; species Malachius bipustulatus. Next base: position 31,481,000 of record OU342634.1, on the reverse strand, counting down.
GCAATAATTGATTCGGTACGACGACGTTCCTCGTTCCACCGAACGTTAGTTGTAGTTTTGTAGTTCATTCCAGACTAGACTCTAGCTATCCATGAACTTCACCTAGCGTCTCGCTTTCAAACAATGCTCTTATCTTTAACCCGATCGTTCGATGCAGATATCGGTACGCCAAAAGATTTCCCCTTCCCACTCCCTCCCTCCCTCTCCCTTCAAACAAAATTGGCGTTAAAACCAAATTAGATTAAAATTAGGAAACAAATCATTGAGGGGTAGCTTTTATTTCCTGATTAGATTCGAAAATTTTCACACTTCTCCATCGTGTGGGGTATGACCGAATATAGTACGCCCGAGAGACAACTGACTAAAGTGGCATCGTGCACCGCAGACATCGTCACTTGTTCTTGGTAGAGAATTTGTAAGCATGTGTATAATAGCTAAGATTGCCATCCAGCGGAATTCATAAAAAAAGAATTCAATAAAACAAGAATTCATAGAACTTTAGGTCTTAATTAATTATACCTACTTTAATTTATAGCGGAAAACTCCAAGAGTCGAAAGTTTAGGCCTGCCAAATTTCAAAATGTTTCATTAAAAAATCATTTTGGTCACTATAAATAATGTGGATTTCTTCAGATTTTTTTTGTTTACTTCATAAAAATACTAAAAAAATCAAGCGTATTCTTTAAACAAAAATAAACAACTACGATTGATACACTTTTTCTTTAAACTGCTTCCTTTTCTTGGAAAAAAAAAGAAGTCTACATTGATCCGTTGATGGATAAGCAAGCTTTTTATACAGGGTGGAAAGTTGTAAGTGGGTCATAGGAATTTAACATGGAAATTCAGTTTTGTGCAAATAATATTATCTCCAGGATTACCTTTAAAATAAAATGTTATTGACATTCTGGCAATGGCTAAAATGCACTCAATTAGCTACTTTTAATTTTAAAAAGTTTTGCAGAAAAAAAAAATTCGAAACAGGTTGTTCTCGTTAAATAGAAATCGTCATTGTCAAAAACTATTTTTCTTTATCATTTTCCTGTAAATTTAAAACTGGAAATATTATTTGCATGAAACTGAAAACCCTATGACCAACTTACAAATTTCATAACAAACTTACAATAATCATAAAAATATAAAAATATATAATTAACAGGCTGATTGAAATTAAGATTTTTATTATATTTTTGACAATTTTTTGGTGAAGTCAAGACGGCTGAGTAATTTGAAATAGCGATAGTTATAGTTTGGAATTTTTATTTATTGACCAAAATAGGTAGGTACCTAATACTTAAATAAATTATTAAAAAACAGAGATTTTTTAATAATAAAACCTCCTAATGTTATTATATACAATACATAATGTCACTGACCTGCAAGGTTAAATTTGTATAAGAATTGACTCGTACCTACCTACCTACCTACCTAGTGTAGTAGGTAAGCTCAGTGAAGCTGGCATCCCCCAAAATTCAAACGGCATTCGTTTGTCCACGATTTGCCCACGTATTTGCCCCTTCAAACCACAATTTTCGAAACCACAATCGAAAAAAATAGTTAGGACAAAATTTTAAAAATTAAATTTTTTTTGAAGGGTGGACAAGCGAAAATTTTGTTTGGACAGACGAATAATACCTACGTATTTTATAGAAATTCGCACTTAGTGGTGCCAACTTCACTGAGCTTAGTAGGTACGCTGTTCAAGATTGAAGAACCCATAACTCAGTAATAATGATTCGACTGATTTCTCTTGTCTTGGAAACCTTGTCTGGTACCAATAATATTACATTACACGCAATGCAGTTATTTTATCATTACTATAGGGTACCTGAGTACCTACGTCACTACATTATTGTATTATTTTTATATTTAATTAAGCGCATAAAAATAAAAAGTAAGGTAGGCACTTAACTGATCCAATTATTTAAATAATTAATTAGCAATTTAAGACAGCGTGCACGTACCTATACACTAATTAATGAAGTAATTGGTAAAAAATAAGATTAAATTGAGAGTTGAAAGTACACTACATTTATGATGAAATGTTGATTGATGAAACATTAAATCATAAGCGGAATGGACTTTGGAAGAAAAAATATTTTCATTATACAGAAATAACCAATAAGTCAGACTCTATTATTTATAAGTATGTAGTTTATAAGGATAAGGAATTTGACCCAACCGCTTAATTAATTATTATTCAAAAGATTTATAAAATTAATATTTTTGTAGCAGCTTATACCTACCTACCACCTATAGGTACCCATCTTGAGTAATATTTTTTTTAGGTAACTTCCTAAAAAGGTACTTTATAATAATTATTATACAATTTAATTTGCTATTATCGACTCTAACCACTGGTAATTTAAACAAAAATAAATGGGTTAATACACCTATTATTTTTTAATGTAAAAATGTAACATCAAAAAAGTATAAGAACCAAAATAACATCTCAAATAAAATTAATATACCACGTTACCTACCTACCAATATAATATTGCATTAATTCGATACAAAAATATTTACATGGTAAATTTTTAGGTATAGATTCAAATCTCGTCTTCATAGAGGGAATAGAAAAAAATCACTTACGTAAATGTATTATGTATGAAATAGATGTAATTACGCACAACCTCACGAGACGGTGCTGCAAGCGGGACTGAATTATTTATTTAAAAAAAATAACCCGACTGGATTTCCGACAACGTGCTCCAGATAAACGCGAGGCACAGGCTCATTATAACCGGAAGACCGAGGCGCATGCGTGTATTGATTCAGAAATATTTTCAATTTAATTTATTCGCGCATAAATTTATGTAAAATAATTGTTTATTCGAAAATCAATTATTGCATAAATTCACGTCGTAAGAAAAAATTTCTTGACTGCTTATTGATTTTATTTGAAGATAGGTCAGTGTAATTAAATAAGAATAAGAAGGAATAAGAACCTAAATAAAATATAGTTTAAAATGAAGCTATTTTTAAATATTATTTGGTATAGTGTTTAATATTTAATTAAATTACTTATTAATTAACTATATTGCATAATAAAGCATAAGAATGGATCCAAAAGTCGACACGAAATGTTAGATATTAATTGCATGAAACTTTTGCGTTGTTTGATCTTTGCATGACTTTGTTTTGATCTTCCTTCAACAGTTACAAACTGGCTTGTCCTTGAGAAGAATAAATACGGTTTAATAATATTTAGCTATTCTTATACTATGATAAGATTAGACTCTCTTATCTAGCGAAATTACATAAAATTTAGGTAAACTTTATTAAATTGGTATACCTGCTACCTACCAATACCTTCAATTTTGTAATAACAAAAAATAATTATAAAATTAGGCAACCGTAATCGCAGACAATTGATACACAAAAACGGTCATCATTATTGAAAGTTACAATAAACTTGTATCGTCCTTGGAGCAATTTCCAAGACATAAGTTCAAATACAAATAACTATCATCAAACAATCACACCTGTTACACTATTTATGCACGTTTCTAGAAAACGCGATTTTCTTGAACTTTAGTGGTTTAAAAATAAAGTTATGATCTCTTTGCTCACCAGCGGGATCGTGACAGAGTCAATGGTGCCACTTAATTATAAGGCAACTAAATTTTAATAATCACTTCACAATAACAAAAAATACATAAAGGGCCACTGGCGATTTTTATTCTAGCTAAATAGTTTGGTGAAGCTAAAGGCCATACGACTGGCTATTACTAGCGTCAGTGTCGGTAATACAGATACCCTAGAAAAAAAAAAACGATTTTGACGTCTTTTTGAGAAAGGAGAGAAAATATAGGGTGATAACTAAGAGTAGAAAAAAAAAGAAATTGAGTAGTGTTGTTTTTTTAAATTTATTTACCAGGGTGCGTGCACAATGACAAGTAGCGCCCCTAGCGGACAAATTTGAATTCGGACACCTGAGTTTTGATAACCGAATCCGCCAAGCGGCGCTTTTTTTTCAAGGTCGCACACTAAATAGAATACATGCACAGTAGGGTACCTATATTACCGACACTAACTAAAGCGCCAGTGTCGGTAATACAGATTCCCTAGTGCAAAATGGCAAGTAGCGCCCTTGGCGAACAAATTCTTTTTACAAGGTCGCACGTTGCCTAAATTAGCCTGCCTGACGAGGGGGGGCCAAGAAATTAATTTTCAAATTATACTTTTATGATTGGAATTTTTTTATAGTTTATAGAAACTCATCTTTCAAACTAATCACATTTCGGTGCTTTTTAAGGGATGATAAATTAAATAAAAATGACACGAGGTGTCAGTTAACATATGTCAAAATTCGCAATCATAAGAATTTTTGTGAAACGGACGTGCGCTAGGTTGAAGAATGAAGAGGCGATATGGAATTTTTACGGAAGATGGATGCTGAAGAAATATTTTTTTCTAAGTTAAGTTTTTTAATATATTTTTCATTTGTTGCTATTTTTATTACCTTTTTTTCTTGGTAAATTGGAAACTTATTTTTACTATTCAAATATCAATAATTATTTTGTTATAAATTATTGTCAAAGTTTCATGCGACAATTCAGAATTTCAAACACGCCTATAAGCGCGCGCATTTTTGTGACAGCCTGTGGATGCCTTTAGAAGACAAAGCGTCTAGGACTGGCTTTTTGAGGCCTGCGTTTGTGTATTATACCGGTTTATAGCCTCGGGACACAATAATATACGAGTAACTGAAAGTCCGATTTTAATAAATAAAACAATATAAGCATGATATCTACGACCTTTTACCTTCAAATAAGCAGGTGTCGCGAGACGCTGTAACGCATTTACGGCCAATATTATAAACGCTGGTTAAGTTAACTGGCAGATTTCTGTGCCCGATTTTGAAGCTAATATTGACCTCGAATAACTTTTATTAATATTTTTGTAATCCCTTTTATGCCAAGAGTAAGTTAAATGCAATAATTTCGACCTGTAGTCTATATTTTCTCCAGAAACGACCACAGAAATCGGCCAGTTAACTTAACCAGCGTTTATAATATTGGCCGTTAGTGTGTTAAAAAGTATCTTTACTAATAATCTTGCGTTGTTTAAAGACGAAAAGAAATGACTTCCTCAGTAAAATTCTCAGCGATATTTTTACAAAAAATATTGTGTCTATATTCACAGACCTTGCTTAGCTCCAAGGGACGATTTTAGAGAGCAGGATTATGTCGATGTGGAAATAGAGCGTGGGAGTTTGGATATAACGTGAGGTTCGCGTCCCGGTAATGGGAAAATATTCACAAGTAGATTCCAGGCAAGATGACGTAAGCCTACGCGGATTGGCGAAAGGGCTAGGACGCGGAGGTTGGCAAGGAGAAGTCGATAAACGGCCTTAGAATGGCACAGACAGGTAAAGAATCAGAAAGCTTATAAAAAATATATGTAACATTTAGCAAGCCTAATTTTCGTGGGAATTACGGTTAAAACAATAAACTATTTTTTTTTTTATTAAACTAGTACCTAAGTATAATTTCCTAACTTTTAAACTTAAAAATTATAACATAATTATATCTATAATAATCAGTCGTTATCATTCTGAAATCCAACTATAACTTATTTATAATTTCATTCAATGTTATTACAATAATTATCAATTGTTGCTATTATTTTTTCTATCCATTCTTTGGTGTTATTATCTTTCTTGCGGCCCTCATCGATATGCAACTCGTAAGTCGGTCCATAGAGCACGAAAAACTGAAAATTAAACAATCAACAAAACATTTTTTTATTCATCCATCAAGGATTATTTAATACCTACATCACAAGTATCCGGAATATCTTCTTCAATCGGATAATCGCAAATTAAAGAAGTCAGTGAAGCCCATAAACGGGCAGTATTGGGAAAATTATACCCCCCTAAAAAAATCCAACAGTTGAACATTTTACCCTTAATTAATGTGAAATTACACTCACCACCTCCCAGGAATAAAGTCGGCAGGTTACATTCCAAGATTCGCTTCAGACAATGCTGGTAAGTCTTTATAGTCAAATTGCTTTCACCGATAGGGTCACCGTTTAAAGAATCGGCCCCGCATTGCACTATCAAAGCTTCTGGCTGAAACGCTTCGTAGACTCTACAAGAATTTTATAATCAATAAAATCGAATAATAAAATTGATGTTATTGCTTTAACACCCACCTGGGAAATATATTGTCAAACAATTCTAGAAAAGTTTTATGACCGACATCTGGAAGTAAGGGCACGTTGATGGAATAATATTTCCCTTTGCATTTACCTACGTCTTCAAGATCACCAGTTCCTGGATAGAAACCAGGAGAATATATGTGGAAGGAGAGAGTTAAAATTTTGTTACTGAACTCGAAAGCGTTCTGGACTCCATTACCTGAAAAATATCTACACTTACACCGATAATCGTTAAATTTTGGATTGTAAACTCTAATATTTATTACACCTAAAATATTTAATATTATTTTAACTAATAGCTAAAATCAGCATCGACACACAGATAATCGTTGCACTTGAGAAACTCACCACATGACGTCACTTACGAGTGCGTGCGGCGTGCGGTTTGAAGAGCCACCAGTGTAGTTTAGATTACCACTGAAAACTGAACTACAGAAATAGCGGTAAATTTAAATTCGAAAGGCGGGGAGGCGAATTTTGTTTATTTTTATTTTCCAGTCACCATTTATAATAACGGTTCAAGATAACATTCGGGTTTACATTATTGTCGACATTAATTCAGTTTTGTAAGGTTTGTGATTTCATTCAACTATTTATATGATAAGAACTGTTAGAATTGAAAATATTTATTCAGCCTGCTATCAGAAAGATATTAACTTTATTGTAGCTACCCACTTTTATTAATGCGAGCACTTTTTGAGTGCTTAATGATGTTTTTTCATCGATAAGTGCGTCATTTGCATAGATTGACTAAAACCACAGTAAACAAAGATTATACTTTATTTAAATAATAATAAATTATCTGGTTATTAACTCTGTTACACACATAACCTTATAAACACTCTAGATAGTTGCCCTTGCAAAAACCGCTAAGTGTGTCAATTAACACAATTATTTTCTAATTCCAGCAAAACTAAACCTATCCAATTCTCAAACAGCAGCACTACAACCAACCGAATAAAAATCATGCGTCTGATAATCGTAGACAACGCAAAAGAGGTGTCCGAATGGGCAGCGAAATACGTAATGAGGCGGATCCAGGACTTCAATCCGAGTCCGGACAATTACTTCGTCCTGGGACTGCCCACCGGAAGCACCCCGTTCGGGATGTACCAGAAACTGATCGAGTACCAAAAGGCCGGCATGGTGTCTTTCAAGTACGTCAAGACTTTCAACATGGACGAGTACGTGCAGCTCCCACGGGAGCACCCGGAAAGCTACCATCATTACATGTTCAACAACTTCTTCAAGCACATCGACATAGACCCCGCCAACGTGCACATCCTGGACGGGAACGCGTCCGACCTGGTCGAGGAGTGTCAGAACTACGAGAGAAAAATCAAGGAGGCCGGCGGAATCGATCTTTTCATCGGAGGTAAGCATCTGATAACTTATTAAACTTAACTCTCTAACCGGGTTGGTTCCTGTTAACCTTTCAGGTATCGGACCGGATGGTCACATAGCGTTCAACGAACCGGGTTCGTCGTTAGTTTCCCGCACACGTGTTAAAACCCTAGCCCAGGACACTCTCGAAGCTAATGCCCGTTTCTTCAACAACGATGTCAGTAAAGTTCCCAAGCAGGCTCTGACGGTGGGGGTGGGCACGGTCATGGACGCCAGGGAAGTTATGATCTTGATTACCGGCACGCACAAGGCGTTTGCGCTGTACAAGGCGATCGAAGAGGGAGTGAACCATATGTGGACTGTGTCGGCTTTCCAGCAGCACCCGCACACGCTTATGGTGTGCGACGAGGACGCCACTCTCGAGCTCAAAGTCAAGACTGTCAAGTATTTCAAGGCGCTCAGTTCGATCCATCATAAGTTGATCGAACAGGAATCCTCAGAGGAGATGAAGAGGATCTTTCATTGATGTTATTTTTGTTTAATTTGTAACTTGTGTAACAATTCTGCTCTGATTCTCTTTTAATCCATAAAGGTATACATATGTGTCCTTATTTTTGTTAAATAAAGTTTGAGGATGGAAATACAGAAATAATAGTTTTGCTAATAATTTCCCCCATTCGCTTAGTAAGAAAAAAGTATGACTTACCATGATGCGTATCCAAATCCACATATAAAACTTTAACGAATCGTTCTGTCAATTTATGTATTGCAATTACTATATCGTTAACGTAACAAAAACCTTCAGCAGAATCTCTGAAAACAAATAAAAAGTAATAAAAATAAAGTGTTCCATTTATTTACACAATCACAATCGTACCTCTGAGCATGATGCCAGCCACCAAACCAATTGATAGCGATTCTACATTTCCCCATAACCAATAATTTGGCCCCGGTCAAAGACCCACCAGCGATTGTACTGATAAAATCGTAACAGTTGTCCAGAAGGGGGCAATCGTAGCTCAAGCCGTGTTCTAATTGCTCCTCGCTGCAGTCCTGTGAGTCGACTCCTTTCTGGTTCCGGTCTTTCATATCTTTCAAGAAGTCAATGTAGCTGGTGGAATGAAAGGTTTTTAATTCGTCTTCGGTGGCATCGGCGCTCAACACTGTTATTATATTATCAGAGTCGAGTAGCTTGTAACTGTTGATCAGTTCTTGCACCATTGAAGCCTGGAACGTCTTTATCATTGAGTACATACACAAAAAACGATAATTAGGTAGCAGAGGAGACCGAATTTGCTTATATGAGACTCCTTCCGCCTACTCACAATAATGTGGTTTAGGTCTACTCATGTCAGTTCCTATCCTTGCCAATTATTGCGGATTTAATGTCTTAAATAGCAGTTTTACTAGACAATTCAGAAGAAGTTTTATAGGTTTTGAGTACTGGTACTTACCCTTTTTAACATTGTAGGCAAACGGTCACACTGGGTTAGTAGCTTATCGCTGTAGACATAGGCAATCTTTCCGTTATCCATGAAAATTCAATTTTAAACCATTGCTTGAGACAATATTTAGATGAGAATGCAAATCCAAAACTTCTTATAATTTAGGTAAGTAGGTATTGAGGTATTAATTTGACCACATTTTTATTAAAGTAAAAACAGTTTTTGTTCTAAGGCTAGTGTAGGTTATATGTACCTACTATCTCCGCTTATAAATAACGTAAACGTATAGCTTCAATGTAGGCATAATTTGTCAGAATTTTTGTATTTATTTAGCAAAAATTATTACAAATTTCAACGATTATTTTGCGCGCTGCTTCTTGAACTTGACAATAATAATAAAAATTAAAAAACTGGTAAACTAATTTTAAAATTGACACATTAAATGGCATTGCTTTCACTCTATGGTAATTTGTCAGTCTTTACATCAGATGTCATATTTTGTACCTGTTTTCGCATCGAACTCTATCCTATATAGAGTTCGAGTCGATGGTTTTTCATCTAAGGTCCCTAAACATTATACAGAAATCATAACCTACAATCTACAATAAAAGATACAATATCCTGCTGATATTTTATAGAGTGAGTCGGGAGAAACGGACGAAACGTATTTAATTGCAAATAAAATTTAATATAGTAACTTTAATAAATGTTGAGAGGTCAATGGCGTTATTTTTGAACATTTTCTGTTTCGTCTAATCAATCGTTAACGAAGAGCAAAAGCGCCTTGATTACTTCATTAGGAAATGTGTAGCTATTTTTGGATACAGCAGATAGAAAGTTTGGATACAGATACAGATAAGAGAATATACAGTCTGCAATCTCTTTTTAATATTGCAATTCTATGGTTACAGTTTGCAGTCATCCATCATGCATTTAGTTTTTGTCAATTTGTCGAAATTTGTCTCAAGTCTCAAGAACTTGGAACTGATGTATCGGTGTCATTATCAAATCTGCTATAAATATTATATCAAATATGATACAAATTATTTTTTAAACTTTTTATTTAATTTTTATAACTTTTAATTTTTGTTTGTTTAAGTTTTCGTTTATTCAAAATAATTATTATTCATATAATATCGCCTTACATATTACATAACATGTAATTTTATCGTAATAATAATCCAGTAGGGAGTACACATATTTGAATTGTTGTTAACACTCGTGTTCTGAATTTCCTTATCAAATCTCCATCTTCATCTTACCACAGCCCGTATACAAGAGATAATAATTACGGCGCAAACAGCCACTTTTGCAACTGAAAGTAAATCTTTCAAAATTGTTCTTTTCAAATTTAATTTCGACTGTGACTTAAATACTTACTTTCAACTAATGTATTCGACATTGTAAATTATTTATTAATAATAATAGACACATTCATGAAGAAAATATTAGCTGGGATCACATGGTTACTCAGAAAATATTTTTAAATTAACTATAAAAATTTAGTTATTCATCATCGTTCAAAATTTTTAGAAAAATAATACTGTAGTAATACCCCATACAGCACGTCCAAATAAAATTACGTCTCTACAAGATAAACACTTGAGGAACAAAAGACGTTAATGTGGATCGAATTATTGATCTAGTAATGACATACACAAATGAGATACACCAATTTTTATATCGATATAATTATGTGATACAGTGTCTAATCATTGTATACTGTATGCAATTAAGATTCAAAACATTTTTATATGACGTAAAAAATAACTATTTAAATGATGAAATTTGACGTCCGTACATGATACCCACAACGTATAAGTCATATGTATCTGTGATGCTTTAAATATTATTTGTGCCTACTGTACGCACCATGTAAAAATGCGTCGTATACACATAATACAAAGCACCATATATACACTCCTTAGTTGTGTTTCGTTGTGTCTACATTCGAGCAGATTGGTGTATGCATACTGACTGTGTATCTTGTGTCTACTGCACACACCCTGTAAACGTGCGACATTTACACATAATACAAAAAACAATATATTTGTGTATTGTTGTGTCTACATTGGTGTTCAAACATGCGCGCGCATAGAGTCATCGTATGCACACCGACCATGTGTTCACGCATTTCTATAAAAGAGTGGTAAAGCAAAGCAGTGCCAGCAGCCATTTTAATTTCATTTCGAAGCTCGGAAGTGTTCTCTGTGTGAGTGTGCAGCTTGAAAAGGATTTTATGAGGTAAGTAAAGGTTTTTAAATACGTTATTACTCCTATATAGGATTATTATTATTGATGTTGAAACGTTTAATGTTTAATATTATTGTATGCTTTTTGTACCTAAAATTAATAACATTTTGATGAAACGATCTTTACGTTGTATAAACATTCGTTATTAGAATATTGTGATTTACCGTTCATACATCCATAGATACGCGTTGGATTATTACCTATAAGTTTTATGTACCTTAATTGTATTGGATTTTGGATTGTTAGAAATTTTAAATTTAACGACTTCCATACATTTTTCCAACAAAATTTCAGGCATATGAAGAGCCTATATAGCTATTAAATTTTGTGTATACACCACGTAAAAGTAATAGCACTGTGCATAATATGTATAAACAATCTGCAAGTGATAGTGTTTCTGATGATTTATAACATAAATCCGGACTTTTTATTATTGCTTAAATTGCAGAAAATTAATGAAAATTCTCGTCCCTCAACACTGAAATATTTTGTATTTACAGGCGGTGACGATCGGGGAAAATTAAAAAAAAAAGAGGAGAATGGCTGAGAAGAGGGCTGCCGCAAAGACTGCCGATGTATAATACCTATATTTTTGCATTTTAACTATGTTGTTTTTGACAGATTTTGATATTTTTATAAAAATTTTGTAATATTCCAGTGTTTTATTCCTACTTCTGTTTTTATTTGCATAAATAATAATGTTTTATAATAGTGTAACTATATAGGTACCTATAGAGTGAAATACAGAACTTCCATAAAGACATTAACGACATAAGATATATGGAAGGAAAAATGGAACAATTTTAAAACTACCTTTCTTGAGCTAGCTAGATACTTCTGGAAAATAAAAGTTTCGCAGTCCGACCTTTCGTTCCCAAAATAACAAAGATAATAGGTAACAATCAATAAATTCATTGGTAAAATACGAATACGAAAAGTCAGGCTGCAAAACTTTTATCTCCCTGAAGTACCCTAGTTCATGAAAAGTATAGTTTTATGTAGAGTGTGTATACACGGGACGAAAGTGCTACATATACACGGTATAGTACATTTACATTCAAAATTAATAGGACAAATACAATGTGTATGCAGAGCAAGTATAATACACAATCACTGGTAGCATACGATGACACATTGTAGATCACTTACTTTGTGTATATATAAATGGAATACTGTGACTACATTGTGAGGCGGACGTTTAACCTTTGTGCATACCTATGTACCTAAGGTGTGTAAACGTAGCACATTTACATCGTAAAATTGTGTCACCTTGTGTCTGCTTCTAGATACATTGTCACAATGCAAACACACCGTAATCGTTATTGGGTGTGCTGTATGGGACACTATTGACAGTTAAACATAATTGTTCAAGATTATTTATAATAATTGAATTCTATCAATAATATTATAACTAATTTTATTTTGACAGGATTCTCTGTTTGTTTGTATATCTGTTATGGCTAATGTAGGTCGATGTCAGCTAAACTGGCCATGACGTAAGAAATAATACCTTTATACCAACCTTTATTACACAAAGCACATAATATATCTCTGAGCGTGTGATATGATATGATTTGAGGTAGGACTGAACCATGTAGTCGGATTTCAGAGCCTTTTGGGAAGTAAAAAAAGAAATATTCCGATAATGCTGCAAATATTTTTAGATACCAAAATCCACAAGTATTTTATTCTTTTGAAATTTTATCCGGAAAGTCACCATACACCAGACACTAATTAGTTTATGGTCATCTCCTCAAGAAAAAATTAATTTTTAATTTCAAAATCACACTTATTATACCATTTCCATTTTTCCGCAGGCATAAAAAGATATTGCGCATGCGTGCACGGTCGTTAGCGGTTCCACTGTTATCGGAGCAATAGTAATCGCGTAAAATAAACCGACATGCGCAGTGATCACTGAGCGCTGAACTAAAATCGAGGTTATGCTAGAAATTTCTTGTTTTGTTTTTTTAATTAAATGAATTAAATATTTTTATAGCAAATAACGACACTACCATCACGTTGGGTGGTATCAATATCTGTTGTTCATTAAACATTCTGGTAAAAATGTTCTTCGGGGTCATTAATATAAGATAAAAGAGGCTGAAAGGTAACCTCACAATATCTCCTGCTGATTTCAAAGACCAGGAAGTGCAAGGTCTTCGTTTACGGAATTATTCTCTAACAAAACAATAAAATGTATAAACTACTACCATCAGTAACGACAGTCATCGGTAAACTACCGAAATTTAAAGTCCCAGGCCAACAAATACGTCGTACATTTCTATCGCAAGCGTACTATCTCAACGACACCTGGGAGAACAGAACTTCCAGTCCGGTGTTCCAAAACATAAACCCCGAGGAATTCTACCACAGCTTGGATCAAAGATACCAGAAGACTCGCAAGATAAGCGCCGTGGATGTAGACATTTTCGCCAACTTAATCAAAGATGAGTACCTCTTCGAAGAAATGCTTGATCTTATACACAAGTTGAGACTGTCTGCTGAAACTGGAAACGCTCTGGATTCAATGACTCACGCTGCTGTCAGAGTGTTGCTAAAATATAAAAAAGAAGAAGAGTTATTAAACGTATTGGACGATCGATTAAATTACGGATTATTCCTCGATACTTACACCGCAAACCTGTTATTTGATTATTTCTGGAAAAATAAGGATTACACTTCAGGTGCACGCGTTGCAACGCTGCAGATGTTGCAGGAGGACTTGTCTCATCCTCTTACCTCCGCTTATTCGCTACTTCATTGTTATAATTACCTCTTAAAACCGGTGAATTGGTTGCAAGCGGAAACCCCGGAGACTAAGGAAGCGGAAGAAGAAGAGGAAGTTAAAGTGAGGGTAAAGTTTCTAAGAAACCCTTACTTTGATGATCATTTTGATATAAGGGAGCCTGAGAAATTAATCGGGAAGACTCTAGTGTCTTTAACTAAAAATAAGGAAGACATCCTGGGGGTATCTTTCAATATACTCGGTCTAGCATTGCACCAAAAATTTGATCTCGCTAGAAATACAATTAAAAATTGCTCCAATAAAAACTTTCCAGTATCAAGCAAAGTATTAGAGTTAATCCCTGAATCAAACGAAATTAAACAAGATGTTTCTTCATTAAAACTCGAAACGGAAATCGATGTCCAAGCTGTATTACAAGGTGGAGTGAGTAAAATAGCGAACGAAGTGTCTGAGAGCTGTATAGCAAGTCAAATGAAAGTGTTCGAGGAATGGGAGAACAAGCGACAAATAGCGATAACTGAACAAAAAGAGCGGTTGCTAAAGATGAAACGACTGGAAGATATAGAGGCCTTGAAGAAGAGCCTGAAAGACAAGGAAACTAAACTGTGGTTCTTTGAAAATGAAGAACAAATCGAGCTGGATATTGAGGCCAAGAAGGTGTATTACCCGAAACGGTGGTTCGGGAAGAAGAAGAAGCCTAGGAAGGTCGATGTCGCTTATGTACCCCCGGAAGTTAACGCTAGGACGCATTGATTTTTTATGTTTTTTGTTATGTAAATATTAAAACAATAAAGTATGAAAAAAGTCTTATATAATTATTATTATTACAGTCATAAACTATTATTGCAGGAATGATTATAACGTCCTTATAAATAATATTATTTTGTTTTAATAAAATGAAATTATTCAAAAAGTAAATCAAACAGACAAATTTTGTTGTTACTGCAAAATAAGTTTTTCTTCTAATTTGTTTAATGGCTTGATCCCATGGGAAAAATGGCCAGCTTCTATAACCTTGATTCCACTATGACATCGATTCTTGTTTCACTTTTCGTCTACTTGTTGTCTTGTCACAAGGTGAACTTTCGTTTGTAGAACAATGAATCATTATTTGTCTTCCTCATATTTAATTTTTTGTCTTCCCTCTGAAAAGACAGTGAAAGGACATCACAATTAAACAGAGGAATAACTCTTCTTGCTCTGGGGCAGGTCCAGAGCTTAACACAATCCAAAACAAGTATTTGAAGTATTGAAGTAGCAGTGCCAATGAATCAGCATTTCAAAAAAAATTATAGTCATGTCAGTATTCACATTAAATAGCAATGACATTTGACTTGTGACTAAATTCATTATACAATTACAGCTTGACTTAAAAATTTTTATATCAAATTTAATACTCTGATACCTCATTAGCGAAAGACTCATGTTCATTACCATTTCTTTGTGAATAAAAAACCTCAAGTTCATTACAAATTTGTTCAAAAAATGATCAGGATCACATGAAACAATGATTATAATGACATGATCATTATGAAAGAATTATAAAAATTACAAAATCTGACCGATTGTCTGACTTCTTGAACTGATCTGCTATACCAGGTGTCCCAGACTTAATTGACCAGGCCATATCTCATATACAGGTTGAGATAATCGAGCCGAATAAAAGGCATATTATTATAATAATTTTTCAAGCTGTATAACATGACAGCATGAAAACAACCCCCACTCCAACATCCTTTAAGTTACAGCCCCCACCCTTAAAAAAATGAATAGCACCCTGTATATATTTTTGTATATTCAAAACCAGTATTCGATTGTCTATTCAGATGATTTTTCAGATTCAAAATTGGTTGAAAAATAACCAAGAAAAAGTTCATCAAGGTGGTCATGACTTTTTATCTTAACTTTCTCTGGATGACTTTTGCTGTCAAAATTTATCAATATTTTGGTCATAGTTTTTAACAGGCAGGTGATAGTTATTATTATAATTAAAGCCCAAACAATTTATTTAATAATTCTGATTTATTGGGAAATTTTAAAAAATAAAACAAGAGACAAAGAACTTTATGATGAACCTTAATGATGACTGTGACCTGCCTGTTAAAAACTATGACTAAATATTGATAAATTTTGACAGCTAGTCATTCAGAGAAAGTTCAGATAAAAAGTCATGACCACCTTGATGAACCTTTTCTTGGTTACTTCTCAACCAATTTTGAATTTGAAAAATCATCTGAATAGAGAATCGAATACTGGTTTTGAATATACAAAAATATATACAGAGTGCTATTAATTTTTTTAAGGGTGGGGGCTGTAACTAAGCGGATGTTGGAGTGGGGGTTGTTTTCATGCTGTCATGTTATACAGCTTGAAAAATTATAATAATATGCCTTTTATTCGGCTTGATTATCTCAACCTGTATATGAGATATGGCCTGGTCAATTTAGTCTGGGACACCCGGTATACTTGTCAACAGAAAAAATAAATATCTCATGCTCCGTAACAGAGCACCAGCACAGCAAAACAATTATTATGTCTCTCTCTGAGCCATCAACGAAGCAGTTTCCAGTCTGATCTGTTCCAAATCGGACATCACCCGTTCCAATTTCTTGACAGTTTCTTTAGCGTTCTCAATATCGATCTGATCTTGAAGGTTCCTGCTCTCCCGTTCGATTGAACCGATCTCGGTGGCCGCTTTAATTATCTCGGCACACTCGCTCCTCAGAGCCGCCAGTAACTTATAAGCTTTCCTGGCCATTTCGTCGTTCTTGGCTTCCTGGAAATGCGAGAGAAATACTTAAAAGTTACAAAGTGTCATTAATTATCAACACTCACCCTGAATATTAATTCGTCCGATAAGGTGAACGATCTGTCCACTTTCCCCGTCAGGGAATTGATCTCCTTCTGGACGTTTCTGGTGTCTTTCAGTACTTTCTGGATTTCAACGTCCTGCTTCTTGATGTTACCGATGATCTCCATGATTCTCTGAGTGTAGGCGGACCTATGAATATTTTTTATTAACTTAACAGTCCCCAGTTATTCAGTAAAACTTAATCGTTACCTGTTATTGGTTCTGTTGATCTCTTCGCACCGTTTGATCAATTTCTGCTCCAAATCCTTCTTGTCTTGCAGATCGACGAGAAGATCGTGGTGTAGTTTTTTCATCGCCTCGAGTCTCTCTCGGTCTTGCCTGGATTTTATCTGAAAGGAATTATATTGTAACGAAATTCTCTTTCATTTCTCTCAGTTAAATTTAACAATTTATTATTTTCAAATTTCAATCCATAATCTGAAAATAAAATGACCACTTCTTCTTAATCTCACTGCTGCTTCGACTTATTCACTGACACCGCTGTCATTTCTCTCTATTCACTGACTTCCGCTGTATCTCTCTAAATACTCAGTACTATGTTAATGATAACATTCGAAACTACGCTCTAAACTGAGGTTATGAACATTGTGAAAGGTTGGCCTGTTAACACTTTAGCGAGTCTAGAAAGCAACAATGCATCAAAATTCAGGAAATTGCAGATTGCTGCTTTAAATAGTGCCCTATGATGAAGAAAACGGTTCCAGATGAAATAGAAAGGAATTTTAAGCATCATGCGGCCCTCACTTCTATTCTGACAGTTCTGTAAAGACGTTCAGTAATATGAGTTTTTTAAGCGTTTATTAACGAAATTGTTACTTTTCTTCAATTGTTTTTTGATTTAGTTGAAATTCTGAGAGGATTTGGTTTAATGATGCGCGAAATTTCTAGAATTCTAGGAAGTTTTAATTCTACAGTAATTATTCTAGAACATCGACAAACAGAATAAGTCAGAATAACAGAGCACTTGTCGAATCTTCAATATTATGACCACGTTCCAGAATCTTATAGGCCAGAATCCATGCGAACAAAGAAGAACAATGTTCATAACCTCAGTTACCAAAAGTAAATTGATCATTCCAGAATGAAGTCATTGACAGTCCGGCCATATTGCTTGGGAGGCAAACAATTTCGTTATCGTTTGATGTTTGATTGAATCTTGTCGTTTGTAAACGCGGAGTGTTTTCAAACTGTAAGTTGTTAAATTGTGGTCCAATCTATTGAAAATGCCTCATTTTTGTAGTGTTGTGAAATGTTCAATGCTTTCTGAAAGAGATATAGTGTCATTCTTTCGATTTCCTGCTGTTTTGGCCAATAGAGGAGATAACCTTAACGCACTGTCTGATGAAAGAAGAAATGCATGGATTCATTTATACTTTGAAACGGGGCCCTCTAAATCAGATCCACCTGAAAAATGAGTGGCAAGTTCAAGTAACATAGTATCAATCTAGGCTATTAGTTGGTCATAAAATGTGCTTATTATTGTTCAAGGATTAAATGGTACGCACTTTGTGACATTTTACCAACAAAATAGCGATTAGCGAAGACTTTACATGAAAACCACAATTCTTCAAGTGAATTATTGTGTCCAAGAGAAAATAACGACATACGTAAACAAACAGAAAGTAACATAGGTAGTTATTTATTATTAACATTAGACATATTTGTGTATGCCCCCCAGAGAAAATGGCGGACCTCTGTCAAAGTCAGCTGTTCTGGAATGATCAATTCTTATTAACTTACCTCTTCAGATGATAAGTTATTCTGCAAGGATTTATATTCTTCAAGTAGAGGTGTTTGTACTTCATTCCATTGATTGGCCAAGATCAGGAGTCTCTCGTTACCGTTCTCTATTAAAGCCTGCAGTTTCGCTTTATTTTCCTCGTTCTTGGCAACCGTGAGAGTTTTCTTCTTTACGGTTGCTTGATAGACACAATTCTCGTACGATTTTTTTGAGTCTTCTAAAACCAGTTTCATCTAAAAAAACCAGTGCATCATTATGCATTTATTAGTCACTCTACTTAATAAAAAAAAATATAATTTTGCCACCCTAGAAAAGAAAAAACAGTCCGCACCTGTTGCAATTGTGACTGCCGATTTTTCATTTCCTCCTGTAACTCAATGAAACGCTTCTGAGTGGCTTCGAGTTCAATCAATAAACTTTTAACTGGTGTCTGCTCCGGGGCCGGTGCCGGTGCCGGTACCGCTGATTTATTATCGTCCACGGTTCCATTGGTGATGGTTTCGATTCCCTGCTCGATTCCGATTCGCGTCAAATTAACAATCGAGTCGGACTCCCTTTCCGTTACATCATTTTGGAGCCCGTACTTGGAAGAACCGGACAAGGACAAAATGTCCTGGTAGTCGTCTTTCGAAAAGTGATTCGATTTATACAGCAGGGACGGAATAAAGCTTGCGGATGAGCATTGTTTGGTGATTTCAGGCACGACGTGGATCCAATAATCTTTAACAGCTAGAATATAGAAGGGAAGGGGAAATTATTATAAGGATAATAAAGTTTAAAAGGACCCTACCTTCATTTTCGTGGATGTTTTCACTCCGCGAATTGACGAAGAGTTCGCTAGTTTTAACCGGTCGGCTATCGCCAAAGCTATTGACGATGTACCCATTTTCGACAGTTCGAGTTCCCCGCCGAAGTACACTAGTGGGTAGCCACATCTGCTCCATAAGTTTGCGCACGTTCTCCTCTATTTGTTTGACCAGTTTGGAGACGTGGCCAATCTCCCCGCACTGCACTTCTTTATGAGTATCCCGAGGTAGTCTTTCAATGAGAAACATGAGAAGACGTCGAATTTCCACTTCGTTGCAGTAGAGTATCGTCTGGTAGCCCAGGTCTCCACGAAACCCGATGTCTCTGATCTGCTCTGAGAGAGTGGTGGCTACTTTCAGCTTCAGACTCATGACCGGCGGGAGTTTTGTCTGGAGTTTGATGTTGGGATCGATTGCATGCAAGCTGTGAGAAATTGCTGACACGACCAAGTCTGCATCGAATTGTTTGAGATTTTTGATTTCGTCTCCGATGTCACTGTTAAAATGATAAATAGGTAACAAATTGGAGGATAAAATTAATTTTATAAATAAAATAACAATTAATAAAGAACATACCAGCCAAGATTCCTCAGGGAATCTATTATAATATTGTCTATTTCCTCCATTTGGATGAAATTCGATACGATATTACCTTACTTTATATTATTTTAAATTCACTAATAAGTAAAGTATTAATAATTATTAGTAAAATTATTTTCATTTTAATGTTTTCATTTTCAATTTTCAATGTTCATTTTTTTTAAATAAATTTAGATGAGGTTAAAGCAACTGTCAATATCAATGTTGTCAATAATCTTGTCAGATTTTATGTCACGTCAATTTCTTTAATGTCAAAACTATCAATTTCACTTTGTTGCTAAACTGTACTGGTTACTTCTACCGACGTTAATAAATACGCATGCGTAAATAAAACTTAAAATAGACTGTTGCGGTAGAATTATTTCACTATTATTACAGTTTTCTTAACCGCGTGGGTATCTATTTCGGGTAGACAAGAAATCAATCCTCAATTTTAAGGAATAATAAGCCTGTTGTATTAAGTAAAGTCGTAAATCGATGAAAGTGAATTTATGCCATTATTTTTCAATAACGCAACAACGGAGTTCCTTCTATCAAAATTTTAGTTAATTGTGTTATTTTTTGAATTATTGAGTCAATTGAAAGCTTTAAATTGTTTATTAAAATAGAGTTGTGCTTACTATATTTACTATTCTTCTCGTCAATAAAAGTCTACATTTGTTTTTAATTTACCTAACTACAGCAGTTAAATACGCGCGACGATTTTTGGGCGTTCCTGAGCGTACCTACATAGGGTAGCGCATTCTCATTCTCACAAAAAGTTGGGAAAAAAGTTGGGAATGTCAAATTTAACTACAAAATCGTCAGATTTTCCATGAACGTACAATAACTGTCTAAAAATTCACATAATTTGTTATTAGGTCCGCGTATTTAAAAAAAAATGGTAAACATTTGCTCCGTTAGAGGATGTTTTAACAATAAAAAGAGGGTTTTCTACG
Organism: Malachius bipustulatus; assembly: GCA_910589415.1. Taxonomy (NCBI): domain Eukaryota; kingdom Metazoa; phylum Arthropoda; class Insecta; order Coleoptera; family Melyridae; genus Malachius; species Malachius bipustulatus. Next base: position 31,460,087 of record OU342634.1, on the reverse strand, counting down.
TGTTCGCGTGCCTAAAGGTAACTTTCTTTATATTGTAAACTCATTATAAAGTCCTCTATCAATACTTACCTGTTACTGGGATTTTCTGGACAAAAAATGCACCCAGCCCCATCAGCAGACAGTTATGATTGCAGAAAATATACGGGGCTCAGAATTTTCGTATCCCTGGAAGTTTGTCAGGTAGGTTTTTATTACATCTTGATGAATCTTATTTCAGGATCAGTATGGGAGGGTCTTATAGGGGTACTAAGATTACACTGCCGTTTGTGTGTCTACCAAGACGATTTTTATCAGTAACTACGTTAGATATCGAGTTCATAACCTAACTTTTTTTGATGTTATAATGTTGTACTATTTTTGGTTGTGTTATTAATTAAATAACAATCAATCTTATTGAATACACAAAAATCTAAATCTAAAACCTATTGTTTATTGTAAACGCATCGCAGATGATCCTGTACCTGTGCGCGCCGGACGCCGACAAACAACACTGAAATATCACATCTTTCTTATTCCTTGAATCACGTTACCGAAAATACAATTATTATTGCTTGGATAGGTGAAGCTAATAGAATCACTACAATGAAATAAATATTTTGTATAATAAACACTCTACATTGTCCGTCAATAAATTGGTAAAACAAGCGATATGTATTATTTTAAATGCGATTTTATTTTAATGGTTATGCAACATGCCTTGGCCTATAAATGGCGCTTAAGAGCGATAAAAGTAAGCTACGCACCGCAGTAAAATTTGCAAAGTTTACTTAAACTGAAGTATTCTGCTGAACTTCTTGCAAAATAAATGGATAGAGCTCATCATTTAATTTATTTTATGATTTTCGAGCCATTACAGAAATTATTTTGTAAATGCGCTCATAAATGTGTATTTTATTTTCTTCAAGTATATTTCAAAAGTAGGTACTAATAAATTAATAGAACTCCTATTATGTGATTTCCGAGCTATACCAGCAAATATTTTGTGAATAACCTCATAATTGATTTTTATTTTATTTAATCATATTTCAAAAGTACCCTTTTATTGTCACACCTTACCACACCCATGGTGAAAGTCAGGTTAGGGATATTTATAACGCGGCCGTTGCCAACATAGGCAATGAAAATCACTACTTACAAAATTAACTATAGAAAAAGCAATTTATGGTTAACATTATAGGATTATTTGAACGTGCTATAGAGTCTACTTTATTCACAATTTTATAGTGTAACAGTTGATGATTCTAGGAGTCATCTTTCAACAGAAAATAAATAAATAGATTTCAAATCTACTAGTAGGGATATTCTATTCCAAGTATTTTATGGTGGCAGATGTGGTAAATTTCGCATGCGCGTTGAAATTTATTTTGACGCCTGACGCCACAACTTCAACAAATTTTCATCAGTCTTTGAGATACAGTCGAAGGAAGAGGTGCTACGATGTCGACGGAAATAAATATTGGAGATCTTGTTTGGTATGTACAGTTTTAAATTTCCCGATACTATAAGTCGTTTTATTCGATAAGACCTGACTAAAAATATTTTTTTCTCCGTTTTGTAGGGCTAAAATGAAGGGGTTCTCTCCTTGGCCGGCCCGCGTAAGTACGATTTTCTACAACCGTTATTCCCTCCTTTACGCAAACATGCGCGTTCGTGAATGTTTTGACATGCCTTTTTGACCCTAACCTCTTCCTAGAGAACCATTCCAATTTTGAAATTCAAATGATTAGTTATCGTAAAATGACTTGATTTTGTTTGACAGATCGTGAATCCAGGACCGGACACTAAAAAACCCCCCAAGAAGACCGGTTATCGGTGGGTCTACTTCTTTGGTACAGGCGATAAGTGAGTTGTTGTTTGTGGTTTTTGAGATTTCAGTTTTGCTTATTCAAATTTTTCAGTGCTTGGATAGAAGACCGCTGTATCCAATCTTACCAAGCTGCGAAGGAAAAGTATAATAAAAACAAATCTGCCACATTTAAAGTGGCTCTGGCTAAAATCGAAGAGTTTATTGTTAAAAAGAATGTGAGTATTTTGTTAATTTCTTTTTTTTTTACACCCCCTTGAAACCCCTTTAACAGAACCCCAAACTGAAACCAGACTAAATAAAAGCAACAACTGTCCCAGACACTTTATAATTTAAGGGTCCTTGCCCCCCCCCCCTCCCTCTTTTATTCTGGTCAGTAAATTGAGTTAGGTCTCAGATTATGCATTAAATCTTGGCTCCATCATGTGTTCAACATTAACAATAATATTCACAGAGCCAAAAGAATCTTTCAAAGCTTTCTAAAATCTTATCTCAAAAAGTAAAACATCCACTCTACTTTTTGTAGTTTTGCCAGTAGAGTCACAATAAGATCACAATCTAACCCCTTTCTCAAACATGAAAATCACCACTTTCTACTTTTCGCTGTGTTGCCATTGCCAGTACAGTAATAGTAATTGGTAAACTTTTCCATAGATGTCAGAGCTCTTTAATGTAATTACTGTGTAATTACCATCTCTGTCTCTGACATAAAAATGTTCTACAGTGTTGCCAGTAGAATAATAAAAAAATAATTACACTTATTTGAGGTCCCATCTCATAAAATTATTTTATCCACTCTCTCTAGCTCTGGCATAAAATAAACCTCCACTCTCTGTGTTATGCTGTGTTGCCAATATAGTCATAATAAAAGTCTTTACAAGTGTAAAAGCCTCAGATTTATTTTGTTTCAGTTTTTGAATTTAATTGTTTGGGTATTACTCCGGGGAGATCCAAAGATAGTTCCGCACCCTATTTTGCTAGTAGGTAAAAATAACCCATTTGTGAATTTCTTGTTTTTTTATTTAGACATTCCTTGGTAAATCAATAATTTCTGTTCAAATGACAAGTTCAACAGTTTCACTTCTAGGGAAGGTTTTTTTTTTGAAGACGGGTTTCTAGGGATGGGTGTATTTCATGACACTCGCCACTGTGAACTAAACTCAGAAGCAACGCAATTTTTGAACTTGCTAGGTCCAGATACGAGAGTTCAGAAAAGGTTTGTGCCATTTTTACTGTGACTTAAGAACTCGTTTAACCTCAGACTGTCTTTGAGTGTTGCTGTGATGTATGCTATTATCTCATGAGAAGATGAGGTTTCATTTAACTAAACAGGTAAGGTATCGCCCCCCCCTCTCCCCCCATCGACAAGACGTTGAATTAACGGTAGCACCCTACTGGTGGATTTTTTTTTAACTGTCCATAGTTACTCATTAGATTAATTTTCATTGTCTATTATTAGGTTTGTACTGTGTGCCAACCTGACACACGATTCTTAGGGGTTATGTATGAGTTTGATAGGTTACAATAATTGAACCCAAATACTCAGACAATTAGGTTATGTTCCAAACTAACCAACTCAACGAATATACTAATAGAGAACTGTCAAAATGAGAATTCGTGGAAGTAAAAGAAATTGTGAAAATTTGAAGAATAAATAAAAATTTACCAGATATCACGTAAAATGTGCATTTCAGGAGGATCCGGACTATGAGCCAGAAGAAGTTGTTGCACCAGCACCGCTGCCGGTGGTCACGCAGCGGAAGTCACCGACCGTCCCAAAGAAAAAGGTATTCTTGTTTCTTTTAATTTATTTCTTATGCCAATTTATAATGGCTTTATTAGCTGTCAGTAGTGTTAGTACCTTTACCAATATCAGGAACTGATAGCAGAACCGTCAAAGTGTTCTTAACTATTTTTGCAGTGCTGTTAATATTGCTGACTTTTCTCTTTTACACTCACAAATTGTTCTAATAGTCACTACACTCATCTCTGAAGTGTCCCTTATCAGATTCCAAATTGGACTGCACTGTCTAGTTGTTGGCCTTCTTCCTATTGTTTTAACCATTTCCTAATCTCTACTGACTGTTCACTAACTTTGTGATATCACACTCTCTAAATGAACAACCTCTTAATAGCTTTCAAACTATTTTGACACTGCTGTGCTCGTTTCTCTCATATACAGCATGGCAGGTGACTTCTAGAATGACAGTCTCGAATGTCAAATAGTTCTGTAGCCATCGAGACCTCAGTTCCTTCTAGAGCCGGCGATGAGTTTGGTCAACTCGAATTCACAAGAATGGAAGAAGTTATACTGGTTTCTGAAGCCTGTCAATTAGCACTACCACTTATCATGCATGTCAATTGTCAAGTGTCTAAAACAGCTATGGATTTAATTATTATTCAGTGCTAAGTGCTATCTCGTAACAAGATTTTCTTACCCGAGTTAGTCTTTCAAAATGAATGTTGCACAATATGGATCCTGAAACTGGGTTCAGTGGTACAGGACTTATTGACACACTTTGGGGTTTCCGAATCACAGCCATTCGTTTTCTGCTTGGTAAATTAAAGTACATCTCAACTCTAAGACGTAAAGCCGGCTACTAACTAAGCGGTACCTACTTGCTGAGTACTGCCTAGTGAGTATGACAACGCGGCGTGCATTTAGATTTACTTGCCTCGTCCTTACTTGTAGTTCCCATTCGGGGTCGGTAAACTGTCTTAAGTCAAACGTCGTTACTTGCAAAGTGTTTTCAAGACCGCACCATACATCACTCGCTCTGCCACATGGATGTAAATGTAAACGTTTTTAATTTTACTTGCACAGGTACTCAAAAGTACTTGCCAAATAACTTACCTACGAAGTACCGCGTAGTGAGTAGCCAGCTGAATGCAGTTCTAGTTCTAGTCTTAGTTCCACTTTGTTGTCTCTGCCATTGTAATTTTTTGTGCTTGTTTCTTTATTGTTTGTTTTGTTTATTGTTCATTACATTTTACAGTCCTTTCGTTCCTATTCACTATTCGGTTTACTTTAGTCTACAGGTCTCAAACCTTTCCGGATTAATCTTTTGAATTTTAAACAGAGCAACATATCTTGTAAACCTGGTGTCTAGTTTGTCTTATTTTCCTGTTTTTATTTATTTACGCCATTGTATATTTATTTATGCTAAATTGTATTGTGCGAATTTTGTTGTTCGCACTGTTGTTAACAAATTTATTTATGGAAAAATGAGGAAGAGAAGAGGATTTCTCTTTGATGACTCACTTCAGATACGGTTTCAGTTTATGGTCATGTAACCACTTCTTTACCATTCAGCACATTTAAACTGACATTCAGAGTGTGAGATGTCATCCGCTTGAACCAAAACAATAAAGTTTTTAATGAAATTACCAGAAAAAACACTGCCATTCATGGAGTGTTACATTAGTGTCCAAAATTGTCATTTTAGAGACTCAAAAAGTGGAACTAAAAATAAAGTAAAGTAAAAATAAAATAAAGTAAAAAACTAAGAAAATAAAAACAATAACGAATAGAAAGATTTGAAAAAAAAACAAAAAACTACAATTTTGGAGAATGAAATTACCATTTTTCGCATTGTTTGGATCCTCTACAATAACTCTTTTTGACACTGGGGGGTGTAAAATAGTACTTTTTATCCCCCAGTGAAAATAAAGTTAATTCTTGAAAACATTTAGCATCTTAGATTAAGAACTAACTTCATTTACAATGTTGCATATGAAGTATTGCTTTACCTATTCAGGATTGAAAAGCATCATTTTACAGACTCAAAAATATAAATTAAAATTACACTTAGAAGAAAATAAAGTCTGAAAGATCATTTTAAAAGTAAAAAACTTGACTTTTTCGATTAAACATTCTGAGTGATTTAGAGGAATTACCGTGTTTTGCATTAGGTACATATTTTGATTATGGTCAATAACATTTTTTTACATTGCGTGTGTAAAATAGTACTTTGCCTCCTGCAGTGTAAAGGTAGTAAACGTAGTTAAATAAAAATAAAAAATCTGAAAAAACAACATTTATTTACACACGTGTTTCGGAACTCCTCAACGATTTCCTAGGGTATATTACTCGTTCAAAAATAAAAGGAAAAGTTCAAATCAAAATTATGCCTTGCTTCCTAGGAAAGCTAGTTGCTCCCCCCCCCCCCAGTGGCCTTGCCACTTGATTATCATTGAGTCAAGAGCAACACCACAAAGGGTCACTCTTTTCACTATCACAAAAATTTCAATTGGTGCACCGTTAGGGTTTGTCAGATATAAAATAAAATAAAATGTAAGCAGAATAATGAATTTAACAGCAGTGCTTTTATTCAACAATAAAAACCATGGACCTTATTATTAAAAATAAGTTTTTGCTTTTTCAATTAAATTGAGTGAGAAAATATATATTGTTACATTCTTACACTTTATGATTTCAAATTAAAAGTCTTTCAATAATACAAGGTCTTTATTCAACTCAGTCACAACACAAATTCACAAATAATGTAACAAATGAACATTAACCTCGAATGTAAATAATCAGCTGTTGTCCCGTTGTCCGTGTTTACCCATACTGACACTACTAGCACAACAACTATGATCTTCGCTTCACTAGTCACAATCACTTCACTATGTTTTCTACTCTATGTCAACTCAATCGTCAAGTAACTCCCTTCGTTATTCTGTACTCTATGGCGCTCCAATCTAAACGGAACTCTTAACAGCCAGTATTATGAAGTCTCATTAAGTTAACGGTCAGATTTATGGGGCCGTTCCTAGAAAAAAGTATCAACCGTAGGTGTAAAATATAGCAATTTAGCGATTCTTTGCATGAAAGGGACTACAAAAATGTTAATAAAAGTTATTTGGCGTCGATATTAGCTTTAAAAATGGTATCAGAAATCTGCCCGTTAGCTTAATGGGCGTTTATAATACTGAAGAAAACAGAGGGCACTGCCAGCATGACAACTGTTATGGGCGATGGAGGATTTCTCCGAACCCACCTAACAGGCTAGCAATTGCACTCTGTGTGCTTATACTCATTGACCTACAATTCATTATTTTTATGAGTTTATAATACTGGCTGTTAGTGTGCCGACAGCTCGTATATACCAGGTGATTAAAAAAAAACTTGTCAAAGCCCCCCAACCCCCCCCCCCGAATTTATAGAAGTGTGATCTGAAATTGAAGATCAAATGATTGTTTATTTTGTTAAATAGCACACCCTGTATGTTATTACATTTTTAGATTGTTTGAAAAAGTTCAGTAAGAATTTTTTTACAGTTGCAGTTTTAATCGAGTAGTCTATGAGTTAAGTATGTATACAAGTGAAAATCGCATTTTTCATTTTGAAAGCAGTGGGTACATCGGAAACGGCTCTAAATATCGAAAAACGGCTTACTTGTTCCTATTTTAACTTTTCATGTACTATCCGATGATGTAGATGAAATTTTTATATAGGGTGATGAAAAATCTGATACTTTTCATCACCCTGCATAAAAAATTCAATTATAATGTACGATGACACAATGACAAAATGAACATTGCTATTTTGTAATTTTTTTTTTTTTTTGTAAAATGTAATAATATACAGCGTGTGCCATTGTTGCTAAAAAAATGCCGTCATTACTGAGACAAGGAACATCGGAGGAACACCCTGTATAATTTTTTTTTACATTGATACTGATAGTAAGTAAATCAAATTATAAAATTGGCCTGTTTCGGGTCTTTCATCTTCAGATCACACTTATTTAAATTGACAAGTTTTAAAAAAATCACCTCGTATATCCGATGGCTGTGGAGTCTAGAAATGTCTGGCCGGTTTACTGATGACTGCAGGCGCAGGCAGAATGATCTGTCACGTCACATCAAATAATATCCAGAATATTTCGCCAATGTTCCTTCGTTATAATATTTTTGAGAATAAAAGATGTGTTTTTTTTGCTCTTTTTTATTGATAGGATTAATACTGTTTTGTATGCTAAGGACATCAATGAATCTTAGCTCCCTTGGGAAGCATCATTGGGCCAAAATTCTAGTGAACTTTTCCTTTTATTTCTTTATTCTTGGATGAGGAATATATTTTTATAGAAATTTGTCGGTGGAGTTCCGGGAAACACCATGTATAAGTAACTCATGTAGTGATGGATAATTTTTTCACTAACTCTGCAAAATGACAAATAACAAATAACTCTCAAAGATATAAGTGAGAAATTATAATTATTGATAAGTTGAAAAAATAATGAAAAAGTGTTAGTTTTGAAGAAGAGATGAGATTTTCGATTGACCTGGAAAAAAGTAAAAATTTTGCACTGCTTTGATCGTCTGTGAAACACTCCGCCCCTTCAACACTTATGTGTGAAATGATACTTTTCCTCCTAGGCGTGAAAATATTGTGTTTGGCATTATTCTTGAAAACATTAAACCTCTTGGACAGAGTGGCCACTTTTCACACTGATTCATCTCAGTATTACAGATTGAACAAGTTTTATAGCTCATAAATCTGAATTGTACTTCATAAAAAAATTATAAAAAGAAAATGCCACAAAAATTATTGTTTCAACTCTGGTCTGGTAGCAGAAAACTAAGACACCAAATCACACCAGTCCAAAAAATGTATTTTTTGGACTGAGCGTGCAAACAAACCTCCTGCGATAAGTAACGTAACCACTTTCCTCACTGCCAGAGCAAAACCGCCACTTGACTGACCAAAAAATAAAAATCTATCAAAGTTAAAAAAAAAATACAAAACGAAAGGTTACAATTTTCTTCACTGTTTTGATGTTTTTCAAATAATACTGGTTGATATAATGTGGGTGTAAAATAAACTTTACTGACATCTCTATAGTGACTTTTTTTATTCTTGAATACTGCACTGCACAGGAGTAAAGGAATATTGTAATAAAGTAGTGATAAATTTTACACTCGTGTTGAAAATTCTAATGTCACATACTCAGCAGAATTTTATATGTCAAAAACAGGAATTCTTATTAAAAAATTAAAATAAGGTTCCATTTTACACACATATTTTGAATAGACTCCAAATTTTGTAGACTTAAACAAAATTTTATATGCCAAAAAAAATTTAAATAGTACCAAATGGTAGTGAAGGTTTTGTTTTGAAGGTACTGGAATAGCAATTTATGATAAGAATTAGAAGACTTTCATTGAGAGCTAAAACAAAATTCAATTTTTTTAATGTAGCTATGTGTAAGGTACCTATTTCTATAAAATTTATACCTATAGCAATTTGTCTTATTGTCAGTAGATGGAGTTATATTTTAATGGAGTTACTCCTGAAAAGTGGCATTTTTCAGGCTCAAATTTTTCGCCTACCTTGCCTGAAAACGACTCATTTTTCAATAAATATGATGGAAACCGAAAGTGATTCTTTTCCTCCCCGGGGGGGGGGGGGGGGGGGTGGAGTATTGCTCTCTAACAAGAGGGCAATACTTTATATCAATAATTATTATTTATGATTATTATTATCAAGTTTTGGACTTCTAATTCTGTGAAAAAGTAAAAATATGAAAAAGTCCAATTCAGTATTTTTCTATGGCCTTCACACCATTGTGTACTCAACCATTCTCAAGTTTTTCCATTTTTATATCTTCATTTTCTCTCTTGGATTGCATCTTGGGTGTATTTGAGCTTGCTCTTACATGCATTTGGCTTGATTTTTAGCGTTAATTATTTTCTTGTGGTAAAGGTCTATTTTATTTCGTTTGGATTGCCTTTTGGATATATTTTGTAACCTGTAACTTCTGTAACAAAACAAAACGCACCCAAATATTGGAACAGAACTGACAACAAAAGTGTACACAATTGAAAGTCTATAGACGTTAATGTCATTTGTGTTTTTTGAAACTTCAGTTAATATTTCATTAAACGTTAGTTTGAATCTGTTCGTATTTATAACATTGAAGGTTGATTTGCTATATTTTTCTTTTTTTATACTACTCCACATTCGGAAAATCCATTAGAATCCCTCACTAGTAGCTGCCCTCACTAGTAGCATCGCTCGCTCGTGAATTGTAAAGCTCGTTTTCTTCCCTTAGTGTCATTCATTACATTATAGTCTTCAGGGATATTATTATTTGAAAACATGAAACACTGACAGCCAATATTATAAAGGCTCATTAAGTAGCTCGTTAACAAACGGGCTATTAGTCTTAATGAAAAATTAAGTTTCGATCGGGTATTATAAAGCAAAACATTCCAGGTCCTAACGGGCTATTAGTTAAAGACGGAAGTCGCCATATTTAATGAGGAATTTAATGAGTTTTTGGGCCGAATTCAAACGAATGGCTGTGCCTACGAGAGGCTACGGACCGAAATGTTCCGAAGGTGGTGAAATAATAGAATACATACTCCACGTTCCACGTCACGCGGTCACACCAGAAGTTGGGTTAGTGAGTGTCAGTACTGTCAGTGCCAGTGCGTATATCTACCTATGAGCCTGCGCTGACTGCTAGCTGCTGTTGTGGTGTTGTGTTTTGTGTTATTATTGTGTTAAAAACTGAACAGACAATAATTTAAATGTGAGTGAAGTGAATAGTTCGAATGTGTTATCAGGACTAGACCACACCTGTCTCTAGGACTTCTGAAACTCACCGGGTGCTGTTCCTCTTTGTCAGAAGACGAGTGAATGAGAGCTGAGACATTCTGAAAACACCATTTTACACCTATTTATTCCAATTATTAGGTATTAATAATTATTATTTTATTTCAATGTAATGTCAATCTGTAATACATAATAAATTTGTTGTTTAATCTTAGCTGGTTTTATTATTTAATAATAGTAGATACTGTAGCAAAGTAGAGAAAAGAAGTTAAGAATACATTGGCTGATTGTGTTATTACCTACTTGAACTTGGCTCCTGAGGGAGCGGGAGTAATGATAATTATTTTTTATTTATTTATTTTTGAAACACATTTATTACCTTCCTAGCTTTTTTACCAAGAAGTAGGTAGGTGTAATTTGAGTAATAACGAAGTACCTAAACGTAAGGTAAGTATTGAAATTATTATTTTGGCTTACTTATAGTAAAGTTCATCAATGAAATGGGTGAGTGTGTGGTTTTATCAAGCTATGGGTACCTACCTACATACTATAAAAGATAGGTATAAAGGTAGTGCTATTGATAAGAATGAAAAATTCAATTTTCATTATTTTTTCTCATTAAACCTATAAGTAGTCATTCAAAAAAGTATTCTAAATTAGTGGATTATTGAATAAAAACTAGATTCAGTCAAAATTGTATTTATTTAGAATGAAAATATATCAATCCATTTGACATTTCATTTCGTTAAGTCCCTTAATCGGTAGAATTCTGGTGATTAGTTATTGCCCCGACTTAACGAGCTACTTCTAACCTAAAAATGGTAAAAAATACCTTTATAAGACGCTTAATGAAAAAATCTGCCCATTAGCCTAACGATCTATTAGCCTAATGAGAAAAGTTAACGATTTCAGTTGTCAAAACCTTTATAAGACGCTTAATAGCCCGTTTGGACTTAATAGCCCGTTAAAAAGTTCATTAACCCGTTATAATACTCGCCGTGAGAGAAAGTAACATACTGATCTCTTGATATTGATATTGAGGGTGTCAGATGCGCTGCGACCTATTACAGATCTATTGTGCCCCCTCTTCTCTGCTTCTTTGGAGTATATTCCCTTCATTGAAGCAGCCTCTCCAACTCCGCTTCCCTTAGGAATTTCAGGATTTGAAGGGGATCAAGGCCGGGCAAAGCCCCCCCCCAGTTGAGCTGGTGTTGGCCCAGAACATCGTTTCTTTCACATTCTAGTGCTTCGCAGTTTATCAATAGGTGACGAGGAGTCTCGTTTTCTTCCCTGCAGAGTCTGCAAACGCCATCTTTTTCTATACCAAGTTTCCTCAGGTGTTCATTGAGCTTGCAATGACCTGTTAGGAATCCTGTTAGCATTCTGAGACTTCCTTTGTTGAGGGTCAGGAGTTTCCTTGACCTTTCTCGGTTAAAGTTCCCGAAGAGCTCCTTGGATTGTCTCAATCCTGAGAGGTTATTCCAATGGATTTCTCTCAGTTTTTCTTCTTCCTTCCGAAGTTCTGCCTTGAAGAACGTGTCTTCAAGGCTACAGAATGGTTCTGGTCCTATAAAGGGTGTCGATGCTCCTTTTCTTGCCAATGAGTGGGCACGTTCGTTTCCCTCAATCCCAGTGTGTCCTGGTATCCATTTGAGGTAAATTTTGTTCTCTCTGCCTAGTTTATTGAGTTTTTGTAGGCAGTTCCATGCCATTTTTGAGCTGATGATAGAGGAGCTCAGCGTCTTTATGGCTGCTTGACTGTCAGTATTGCTATTTCCCTATTTTTATAGTTTCTGTCGAGGTTTATTTCGGCGCATACTTCTATTGCGTACAGTTCCGCTTGAAGTATGCTTGGGGATGTTCCCATCGGCTCGGAGTAGTTTAGTAACATACTGATGAAGGCAAGCTATTAGCATACTGCTGAAAAGTGTAAAAAAATGTCAGAACTGTCAAAAATTGTTATTGAACTTGAAGAAAACATTGGAAAGGAAACAAAGCATGTGTAAAGTGAAAGTGATACTTTACCTCACCCAATAGGCAAATAATGATAATTTTTGAAGTCTTCAAGAGATAAAATATCACTTTCAGGTAGCAAATGAGAAGTTAAGTAGTTTGGTGCCAGACTTTTTGAAAAACTTCAGAAACAAAGCAAATGTAAAGTTTTTTTTTACCCTCTTTTAATGATTCTTCAGGTCTGTAATTCTTTTATATTATTTTCAATAGTTCACTTTTCTGAGATAAAAGTATCACAGCACAGAAGTTGGAGTATTATTTAAAGGTTGCATGAGTCATGGTCATTACCATGAGTAAAGCGTAACTTAGGTACAAAACATTTTATTCTACAGCCAAGTAATAGTTAAAAAAATTTACTCTTGTATAGAAGTAACCAAACAGTGCTGATGTTGCAAAATATCTACAACAGGAAAGCAATTCTGAGAAGGTGAAATCACCTTCTGAGTCATCATGATGATGATTTTAATTATGCATAAATAACAGAAATTGGCATTTTTCCGTATGGAATTTCTGGGGTCATTTGCATCAGTTTAGTGGCCATTATTGCTTAAACCATTCATAAGTTGATAATCTGTTTTATTTGTTGCAGCCCGTCAAACGAAAATCCACCTCGCCGTCAGCTTCGGCTTCGAATTCGACGTCCGGCAGCGCGAGAAAGAAGAAGAGATCGTTTGTGTCGGAAGAAAATGGAGACTTTGAATACGATCCGATCAAGTCTCTATACGATTCATCCGAAGAATCATCCGTGAGTATCAGCTTTGTATTTTCAGTTTATTATTGAAGATGTTAATAACTCCAGGAACTATACTCCGTGACTTTTTGAATGAAACTCAGGTTTTTGGATAAAGAATTATTTTATTTTTCAACTTAGTCTCCTTTGAGCTCTAAACACTTTGTCCAGCGTTTCTCCATTTTTTTTATCACTTCCAAAAAATAAGATCAAATATTTGTTTCTGAGTAGATTGGAGTCAAATCCCTTTCCGTGCCGAGCCATTTCTTCAGGTTTGGAAACAAGAAATAGTCACGGGCTAAATCTGGATAATAGGGTGGATGAGGGAGCAATTTGTAGCCTAATTTATGGATTTTTGTCATGGGAACTGCACATGTGTGCATCCTTGCATTGACTTGTTGGAACAACACTTTTTTCTTTTTCAAATGCGGTCTTTTTTTTCAAATCCTAACAAATCGACCCAATAAGTTGACATAATATTCGCCATTGATTGTTTTACCCTTTTGAAGGTAGTCAATGTGGATTTTACTGTGTGCGTCCTAAAAAATGGTCACCATTACTTTATTGGCTAAATAACCCACCTTGGCCTTTTTTGGCACTGATTCGCCCCGAGAAATCCACTGTTTGACTGTTTTGGTCTCTGGTGTGTTGTGGTGGATGCACTTTTCATCCACGGTTACGAAACAGCGCAAAAACTCGTCCATATTGCGGTTATACAACGCCAAACACTTCTGCGAAGTTGTCACACGATTGCGTTTGTGGTCGATTGTGAGCAAACACGGCACCCCTCTTGTAGAAAGCTTTCTTTTACCCAAGTGATCGTTCAAAATTGAAACCACTGAGCCATGTGAGATGCCTATGGCTTCCACAATCTCTCTCACTTTCAATCTCCGATCGGCCAACTCCATATCATGATTTTTTCAATTGTTTCGGCTGTAGAAACCTAAACTGGGCGTCCAGAACATTCGGCATCATCCGTATTTGTACAGCTACAACGAAATTCCGCAAACCACTTCTTTACCATTGAAATTGGTGGTGCAGAGTCCCCATAGTATTTATCAAGCTTAGCCTTGGTTTAAGTGATGTTTTTTTTTCGCAAAAAAATTATTTATGAGCAAACGAAATTCACATTTCTCCATTTTCTTCTCAAATCACGAGGTAGTCTGCTATCAATGGCTGTCAAACACAAACTGAAAACGCAGCTTGTTCAAATTTCGACAGAAGTCAACAACTGATAGTTGCCTGTTGAAGGAGCACTGTATCCCTTTCAGTTAAGAGGCAGAAAATTCAAAAAGTCACCGACCTATTGACATGTCCTTCTAAAATTAAACATTCTTCTTTTGGTACTGTGTAAATAATCTTAATTATCACTTTCCTTATTGTTGTTGGCTAATTGTTATTTTCTCTATAAATGTGTCTTGTTTTGAAACTTACTGTTTTCAACTCTGATTTGATCACTCATGTGATTAGCTCTGAATATTTTGGTGCTGTTTTTTTTTTTGTCATTCGTTTAGAACCCTCTTTAGGTTAGTTTTGTGAAGTAAGTTCTTTTGATACTTGGTTCCAGAGTATTTTTCTTTTTCCCCAAATTTGACCAACAGTTCCAGTTGTATTTAGCTTCTGAAGCTGTAAATATTTTTAAAGCCCAAAACCTCTTCTTTTATGTATCGGGTGATCCACAAAATTTTTCATCAACTAGTTAGTGCCTTGGAAAAAATGAAGCATGTCTGCCAGTCTGCCAGTTTGTCAGATAAAATGCAAACTATATTGGTAGGTGTGCTCAGGTGCAATGAGCTCAGACATGATGCAATAGCTATCTCTCTCTCTTCCAAGGCACTAATTGATGAAAAATTTTGTGGATCACGCGATATTAGAGAGCTAGTCCTGGTTCTTTTTCATTCTAAAAATCAATTTCTTTGTTTTGTTTTTTTTAACCAAACTGTGATGAAAACTTTCTTTAGCAATCTGCATCCAGTCTTGTGCAATTTTTTCTGCAGGGTTGTCTTGATAGTGCATTCTTTTTGTCTTTTGGCATTAAATTTTGGCATTTTTTTGCTTCTGGAGATGTGATCTGTTTCAAGCCCAAAGCCGATTGTATGTATGTACTCTTTTATTTACGAAAGTCGTTTGAGAAGTGTCCGGCATTTTCAAGAAAAGCAATGATTTTGAGCCAAGGCTAAATTTATTTCTGGACATACTCTCTCCTTGTAAGATCTGTTTCAAGATATAAGGAAACTTGTAATTTATATTGCCATTATTGAGTTGCACACAGATAATCCCACAACAACAGAAAGGTAATGCAAATAAACACCTGACTGCCAGGCTTGCTGAAGCCTGCCAGGGCCGTACTTGTTTAAAGCATCTTTTCCATAAAAACGGCTGTGAAATAGAGAAAAAGGGCCCTGAAGTTTACATATTTTTCAGATTTCCATTTCGATTTTTTTAAACTTAAATCTTCTAATTTCTGATTTGGCCAAAAATTTCTAATGGGCCTAAAATATGTCGGGTTTATTCGTTTATTGTAATCGTTGATCGTAACTTCTCCTTAGTTTCAGTCCATTGTCGTCATAAACCATACCTGCTTACATGTTCACAGATATTTTACAGTACCTATAATTTACGAGTTTTCTTATATCTTGAAACAAACTTTAACTCAATACATTTGGTGAAACAATTTTCCCACATCTTCAAACCGCCAGAAAAATTCTTTGGGTAAACCTAAAAAATACCGTTCTGCAGCGCTTTCCACCTCAGCATTCGACCCATATTTTCTCCCCTATGAAATTTTTTCAACTTTGGAAATAAAAAAATATCTATGGAAGCTAGATGGGGTGAATAGGGTGGGTGTGGAAGCAATTCGAATTTCGGTTCAATCAATTTTTCCATTACAGTGTTGAGACCACTCACTCATGCACCTGAAGGTTGTTCTGGTGAAACAGCATTAATTTCTTCTTGGCCAAGTGTGGTCGTTTTTCTTGATTTTGCACCACAATCGATTCAGTAACGTGGCATAATAGTTGATGGTTTCACCTTTCTGATAGTACTCATCATAATAATCCCACGGCTGTCCCAAAAAACTGTTGCAATCACTTTTTCTGCATATAGAACGACCTTCGCCTTCTTAGAAGCTGGTCTCCCATCTCGATCCACTGCATTGATCGTTGTTTAGTCTCGGGAGTATGTTGATTAACCCAGCTTTCATTGACTGTAATAATTAAACGTCTCAAAACTCTACTGGATTTTTATTATAAAGCTCAAGACATTCGTGCAACATGCTAGGTGTACCCACTTTTGGTCGATGGTCAACACTCATGCCATCCAACGCGCTGATCATTTTTATATACCCAAGTCTTTGTGTAAAATCTTGTGTACTGTTTACCTGATGTCCCACAAGACTCCAACAATCTCCTTAGCTTTCAATTGGCAATTTTCCATCACAGTTGCATGCAATAAATCGACATCTTCAGTAGTTGAAACAGTTTTTGGTCGCCCAGAATGTTCATCATCAAAAATGGTGGTACGACCGCGTTTGCGTACTCGGCCACCCAATGTTTCACGGTTGTATATGAAGGAGACGGTTCACCAACACTAAGTCCAACTCATCTTTTATCTTTGGGTTTTTTAACAAAACCGTGATGGAAACTTGCACTTTCTTTAGCAGTCTGCATCCAATCTGGTGTTATTTTCCCTGAAAATTTGGCTGATAGTGTTTCCTTTTTTGCGATCTTTTTTTTTTTGGGATAGATTCTTCCTGTTTATACGAAAGTAACATCAACTTGTTTTTGTTTTTTTGTAGTTTTTATTTTTAACTTTACAAACTTGTTATAGTTCTTCCCTTTTCCTTTGTTTTCTGGAGCCTAAGAATATTTCTGAAGTCCAAAATGTCTCAACCAGAGGTTCTTCTTTTGTATTTTGGCAGTTGATTAAGGTTCTGGTTCTTTTCCATTCACAGAAGATCGGGATTTTTTAAACAAGTAATTCCTTTAATTCTAAAAAAAAATTTCTTCACTGATCTCCATCCCTTAATATTTGTCCTACAAACTTGTTCTAGTCCTTTTTTTACCGAAATTTAATTACTCTTCGAATGACAAATACGTAATTGTTTTTGGTATAATATTTTTCAAGCCAAAAATGTCTCAAAAAAGGCTCTTTTTTTGTTGGAGGATATTAATTTGGCAAAATATCCAAGATTTTATAAAAATCTTACGCTTTCTCCACAAATCTGTGACAAATTTTGTCTTAATTTTCTTTCCAAACTTTTCATAGTCCAGAGTTATCGGTTTTCCAGAATTTCTGAACTTTCTTGAAATTTAAAATGGACTTTTTGGTCCTTTCTGATTTCTGAAATGAAACTTTGGGCTTTATGTACATCCTTTTTTATAACATATGCTTGATACATCCTACTGATGTCTGTTTTCGCACAAAAAACGAATTTTTGATTTTTCACAATTTAGGTATTTTGGTCGCAAGTTTATTATTTCTCTAAAAGTGGTTGGAACACTTCAATTATCCTGGTTATCTTCTTGGCGGATCAATTATTTGTATTGCTGAGAAATAAAAATTTAAAGAATTGATACTTTTGATTTTGGCATGGAAGTGTTATATAGGATTCGAGGATTTGTTGAAACCAGGAGGATTTATTATAGAAAAGCTAAAAAAAAAATAGAGAGCAAGCCATGAAAAGTCACTTTTCCTCCAAATAAAATATACTATTTTTTCTTCAAACGTGGGCAAATTTAAGCAAGAACCATCGTTTTTAATTGAAGGAAAGCGAATTTTCAAAAGGTTTGGACTGGTATAAGTAGGTGAGTATGGAGTATGGAGTATGGGCTGCTTCTATAGAAACGCGGTGCTGTCAAATTGACACTGTCATCAACGTCAGTGAAGTGAACATCGAGAAATTATTATTGAAATTATTAAAGAAAAATAATAAAATAATAATTATGTAACTAAACTACTAATCATCGCAAAATCAAAATTAAAAACGTTATAAAAGTTTGTAAGTATAAGTTATAAAATTAATGATAACATCTACCTACCTCTTGCTAGACCCTGCTTGGTCGATTTTTTCATTTTCTGTTAATGATGATGCCAGTCAGTCAGAAGTTGAATGTTAAATATGTAGGTCATAACTGTGCACTAATACTTACCTAATAATAAAAATATAAGATGTTGGATTCCTTTATGTACCTAGGTACCTACATATATGGTTATAATTATTATCCTTGTGTTCAATATTCAAATTTCAATACGGAATAATAATTATTTTTGCTTACCTCGCAATAACCCAACTTTTTTTCTGACGTTTGAGCCGACTGAGCCGAGCACGAGCTCGACTCGACTAAAGTCGACTGTCGACCGTCCGGCTTCGGGTATAATTATGACGTTTCACAGAATTACTTCGTTTCGGTGTAGATTTTCCAAAGATTATGTTTGATTAATACCGAATTCCTTTTAACCTTATTAGATAATAATAAACTAGAGAGTTTTCATATCTTAGATTGAATTTTATTGATGAATATACGGGCCTACATTAATAAAATTTCAATAGTTGATTCTTAATACAGGTAGCTATGTGTTTGTATGTTGATGTTGCTATGGCACCACTTTAGCTCCGGCGGAGGAAAAGTGAAACTTTGAGACCGGCTACTGAGTCGAGTAATGTCTGATTTACTGACGTTTGAAGAAAAAGTATTTTTTCATTGACATTGGATTCTGAAATTTAATTGTTTTATTTTCTTGACGACGATAGTCAAAAAATGCTCTCTGTTATCGTAAACATAACCGTCAAAAGGCACTACTGGCTACTCGATTGAATGTTTAGTACGATTAGCCTGTCCTAATCTTCTTTTTCTTCTTCTTTAGAGTTTATGGCCTTTAGCTTTTACCAAGCTATTTAGCCAATGTGTTAATCTTGATTTGAATATTAAAATATCATATCGAAATAAATGACAAGTTGATTTTGACATTTCATTAATCTATACTGTCAACCTTTGAGGAGGTCAACTATTATAACAGATTTAGCCCTAGCTGTATTCTTACATCTTGGTAAGCCTACTAAAAAAATTCAAAAAAAAAAAAAATTGCCCTTTTATTTAGAGAAGTAAAACAACATTAAGCAGTGTTGTGAGATCGTGCAAAAAATATCAACAATAGTTTCATTTTCATGTAACTGTCACTAAACTCTCGATTTAATTTCAGAGTACCAGGGTGAACCTGAGCAACATTTCCGATGCGATGAAGAACAAGGACATCTCTGCTTCGACGCTGGCCTTCGGTTTCATCGGCCTGGGGAACATGGGAAGCGGGATGGTCAAGAATCTCATCAATTCCGGCCACCACGTCAATCTCTACAGCAGGCAGTCGCATAGGGTGAGTACCATTGATTTGATTGTTTTTTTTTTAAATTTACATACACCGGTATTGGTGTTGAAGATCCAGTTGTCACTCTGTGTTGTTATTGAACGGATCAACAATATTTTACACCAAACCATGGTCAGTTGATTTATTGAAGCGCTTAAGTGTAGGATTTTGAATTACTTACCCTCTCCGGTTTGATGCTTTATGTGTTCACTTCACTCTGGTGAAGTTCACTTTGCTGCTGATAACATAGAATAATTATTATAATATTAGCACTCGAGTGCAATTTTTCTAATACGTATGTAATTAACCAAGTAAGTATTGTGATCAAAAAGGTTTCTAGAATCTGACATTTTGTACTTTTACTTTTACAGATTCAGTAGAAGACATGCAAAATGTTTCCCGTGGCCAACTCCAGTTAGAAAACTTTTTGATCACAATAATAATAAGTTGGCAGATAATTTTGATTTTGTTCAAATCTAGTACTGGGTATTTGAAAGCCTCAGGGCCTAAAAGTTTCATTGGATATTATGTGAGTTGATTAAATGAAGCAACTTCGCTAAATATCAAACATTAATTGATATAATTTGAGTGGCAGCTTGGTAACTTGTTGAATTTTAATGTTGTTTACTTTGTTTATAAAACAATATGTCAGAGTAACTTGCTGTTACTGATATGCACATGTTTAATGTGATGGGTTCATTGAAACAATAATTCTATATTGGAGTAGAAATCAGTAGGGCATTCACAAGTCTTTCTAATAGGGGATTCACAGGACTCTTTATTGGTCCTTACATTTAAAACAAATGTTTTTTTAAGAAGTTGCCTGTATTTCCTAACAGAAAAAATTTGAAATTCTCTGAAACTTGAGGAGACTTTCTGATAGGTTCCATTGTGATTCTAAAAACATTTTTCTGTGGCAAGAAGGTAGATATCAGTTTGATGAGCAGTTTTTTTTTTTTTTTTTTAATAAACGAAATTAAAATTCTGATGGTTTTTTGAAAAAAAATCCTGATAATTCTTTTCATAACATTTAAGAGCGGTTGAAGTATGTGGTTGAATTCTGGAATAAAATTTTATTCTCAAATTTGATTATTTTTATTTAAATTATCTGCATTTCAGAGAAGGAGGAAATTTTAAGGGTACATTTATACTTTTTGTCAATTAAAAAAAACATAGTCTTCGTGATGTTTTTGTGACTTTTGTGATCAAAAGTGGGCTTGGTAGATATACAGAGTGGTTTTATTTTTAACGTAGTGAAATGCTTTTCTTGAAATTGTGAAAATCATAAAGGTGATTGGTGCTTTAAGAAAACTAAGCAGGTTTTGATTAAATTTTTGTATATCTACCTAACTTGAAAAAATATATTTTAAAATTTTTGAAAATTGGATGTTTAGTTTTTTAAGAAGCTATTTACAAAATTGATTCTCATGCGAAAGTATTTTTTCTTAAAATCACTATGCATCAAACACTTAAAAATTATTACAAAACCTCGCTCTCCCTTCAATAATAAGAAATGTGAAAGATTATTTCGTTTTCCTTGCTTATTACTAAAACATAATCCTGAAAGTTTTTACTATACAAAAGTCAAGAATGTAAAATTTTCAAAATGTTGAAATTCAAATAAAAAAATAAATAACAGTCATCTGTTGAAATTTTTTCCCGAATTATGGAGAGATAAATCTGATCTAATCTTAATTTTGATTAAAAGTTTTAATGAGCTTTTTTCTCTCTAATCCTGGTGTCGAAATTTAAGATGCTTTTTGCTTATACAGACAGGAAACTTGTAAGTAGGTCATAGGAATTTAAAATGCAAATTCAGTTTTGTTCAAATATCTCCAGGTTTAGATTTAGAGAAAAATTAGGTATAAAGAAAAAAAACATTTGACAATGAGGTTTCTATTTAACGAGCCTATTTTTAGTTAAAACGCTTCAGTAATAATGTATCAATATCCAAAAGAAAATTCTAATTAATTTTAAAATTTTGCTGGTTTCATTGACATTGTGGATTGTTGTCATTGTTATATTATGTAAGAATGATATTTAAATCAAGTTAGACAAATTTAATTTACATTACTTTCAAGATTTTATTGATAACTATACTCAATATCGAAATGTAGGTACAATAATAATTACACTTTACATAGCACAATAATAGCGCCACATCTACCTATTATGCAAATTTTTTTCTGCATTTAATATTAATTAACCCATTCAAAATTAGAAGTAGCTGATTAAGCTCATTTTAGCCATTGCAAGAAGTTATTTCAATAACATTTTATCTTAACGATAAGCCTGGAGATATTATCTGCACAAAACTGAATTTGAATGTTAAATTCCCATGACCCACTTATAAGTTTCCACCCTATATTTTTAATGATCCTCATTCTGAATAAAAAGTTGTAATTTTCTTATCTCAAAATCTTCAGATCGTAGGAAAAAACCAGGCAAAATACTAATTTTAACTCACTTTTTGATGGCGCGTAAAAAAATTTAATGAGCTTTTCTGGGTCAATTTCCTGGACCGAATTTTCGGGTTATATTGTAGCTTTTTTGAGGTCCTTCAAAATTTACATTCTGTATTTGTGATGCCCTTATAAATTGAACAGAAAGAATGCTAGGTACTAGGTAGGACTGAAATTTTTTAATAAAATTTTTTTCTTTGTTCAAAAATTACTTAGCCGAGGTGAGAACAGGATTGATGAAAAAAATACAACACTGGAAACCAAAGAAATGGATTTGACGCGCTCTGAAATTCCATGTTCCATAAGAAAATTGATTTTATTTATCTATTTATTTGAAAAAATTGCTGGAAATTTCAAAGCATTTGGATGAATGAAGAAAAAAAAATCCAATTTATCAGAATTCCTGAAAAACTGTTAGGTATTCACTTCTCTGAAAGAATATTCGCGACAGTTCTAAGGAATTTTAATCGAAATAATTCCCAGGATCGTTCCAGGAAACGTTTTATTAATTAAACCATTTACTGGTCTCTTTTACCACGTCTTCAAAAATAATTCATCTCACCTTGGTGAAGGTGCAACAATAAAATACTTCCAGCACGATGCATGGAAGGAAATTATAGAAAAATGTAAACTTGATTATGACTAAATTTCAACTTAATAGTGCTAGTGCTAGCGCTGCTATTGTGGGTCTTTAATCAGTTTCATAACGAATCAAAACTAAGGTGGAAGGTAGCAAAGTGTGCCGGTAATTAAATAAATAATAGAAATTTAACAACAGCCTTTATCTTGAAGCATAAACATAAAATTATGCCACTTCTGGAGGTGGATTTTTCTAATTAATTTTATGCGTAATCTGAGAACAATTAAAATGTACTCGTACCTACATATTATTACTTATATAGTTACATAACATGTTTTCATCCCTGTTATGGTAGAAGTGCGGATCAGAAGGGTTGAAATGGAATGTTATTATCACAGGCCACTCGAAAGCAGGTACATATACTTTATGGTTTCCTAATGCGTAAAAGTATTGTTGCCAGTTTTTTTAAAAACACTCTAACTGCACCCAGGATTAATGAATTGATTAATAAGGCAGAATGACCGAGACCTGAGCCGGGTAAAAACCTGAAGTAGGTAATTGATTAAAGTGAAAAGCTACTTGAATGTATAATTAGGTGCTAATTAAGTGCCCTAGTGCGAAATTAAGTAAGACAGGATTAATAATTATTATTATGGTTTTAATTGTTGTACTCAATGTTTACTTTTGTACCACTGGGCGAGCCACTGTGACTGTAACCCGTGCGGGGGATGCGGAAGTGTTGAAATAAATGCGGTTTTTGCGAAGGGGGGCAGGGTGCTACGTGTACCACAGCCACGAATTGCGATCGGCCTTTTTAATCGGACACGATAATGACGAATTTACAAATGCGGGAGCCGCGACGAATATCCACAGCATCTGACGAAGGGTGCTGGGTTGATTTGCTCGTCCTTCACTCTCACTGCACTCTACTTCGATTCGTACTCTCCGACTCCGTACTCTGACTCCAGTGTTATTAGTGGTGAATGCTTGAAAATTAATTTTCCACCACTCGCGCCAGGCTTATTAGTATATCCTCTTGCTGTGAAAAACATAATTTTATAGGGATGGGCAGCAAGGAAGGGTCGTGCAAACAAAGGATAAATTGCGTAAGGAAATATGAACTTAAGAAATGCATCTAGATGACGGAACAATGTTCTTATCTTAACTTTTCATGCGGTATCCTATTGTGTGGAAGAAATTTTGGTGTATGTGTAATCGAGCTTTCCATCTTAGGTGACTCTATATAGATATAGACCCTGTATAAATAATCTTCGGCCATTTTGAAATTATTATATCAAAAATTCTTAATAAGTTATATGAGACGCCCTGTACTACATGCGAAACTGTCCTCAATTTATGAATCTTAGAAAATGGCAGTTAAAAATTTTTCAAAAATGTGAAGATAACAATAATTAATATCGTATATCACTTTTGATTTTTATTTACGGAATTTTTTATTTCTTGATATTGAGTTACCCTGTCTAGAGGTAATTACATAAATGCATCATAATAAAATGCATACTGATTTAGGGTTTCGTCTATCCATACTCTTTCAGTCATTCACCTCTCCAGCCTCGGAAACTGTTTATACAAACAGCTCCTTTGTCGGTCTTGCACTTGAGACCCTACATGGGTGTTTTGTTAAAAGGAACCGATGGCGTCTCGGTCCTTACAATCACTTCTTAAGAAGCTGTCGAAGCAAGCAGTCAAGTAATATACGTTTACTGATCATTTCATTACGGTGTTTTATTTCATTTAATTCCCATAACGAACTATAATTAGTGCATTCTGCCAATACTTGACATCGTAAATCGTCACCTGCAAAGCGAATTTTTTACGTGGGTTTGAAAGGCTGTACTTTTTCTATGACTTGCAGTGATTCAAACGCTGTCAGAGTCATTTCCATTGTCAGATACTAAAGATGATTATGTAAATAAAAATTATTGGTTTATTCAAAATGGACTGCAGTTCAATTTTGGATAGTGCCATGTTGCCGGATTTATAATTTTTCCGAACAAATAGGTAATCTCTTTTAATAGAGAAGTCAGTATTCCAAAAGGTGGGATGAAAAATACAAAAGGAGAGAGGGAAGCTCGAGCTTGCTTTCTGAGTAACTCCTCAGCGCTTGATTCAAATACAAAAATGTCTCTAATAAAGTTTAAGACGAAATTTTTAACTTTTTTCTTTTTTCTATATTTGTTTCACTACAGAGTTTGAAAATTTGAATTTCCAATGTTGTCAGAGTGAATCGCTTGATTATTATGTCTTGAAAATGGCCTAACGGGTTTTCCCTTTTTTTCCGACTAGAAGCATATAACTCCATTAATTGTCACAGCACTCTAGATTTCCGCTCCCCAAAGGCATTAACTCTACAATACAAGTGGATTGGAAACGAGTGTTGCTGGTTTTCCCTTTTTTTCCGACTAGAAGCATTGTTGCGTAACGACTTACTGCCAAGAACTCAATTGTTCTATTTGTATAGTAAGTCACGCGGTTTGGAATTTTGATTAATTTAATTATTCGAAGGACCAGCGGGAAAATAATTAGGGGAGCAATTAAGGGGTATAATTTCTAGGATGATAATTATGCACCTACCTTAAATATCCCATGTAGACAGCTTAGTGAGCTTTCATTTGGCGACAAGGGCCGAAGGTACTATCACGTCGCGGAGCACTTTTGATTGCAATGTAAAACTCATCTTCTTGGGTACATAGCAGACGTGGACCGAACGCGACAGCGGTTCATCTCATAATCATGGGTGAAGTGGTAGGCCTAGGCACCCTTTGGCTGTATGCCCATAGGACATGGTCTCGCGCACCATGTTGTCACGTTCCTCTCCCCCCGTGCATAATTCAAAATAAGGAGGGAATTATATAGAAAAGGGAAACATGGGAACGGAACCAGCATAGAACTCCATTAATTGTCACAGCACTCTAGATTTCCAGCCCCCCAAAGGCATTAACTCTACAATACAAGTGGATTGGAAACGAGTGCTGCTGGTTTTCCCTTTTTTCCGACTAGAAGCATAGAACTCCATTAATTGTCACAGCACTCTAGATTTCCAGCTCCCCAAAGGCATTAACTCTACAATGCAAATGGATTGGAAACGAGTGCTGCTGGTTCCTAAGCAATCGGTCGGGTAGCTAAGCCGGCTTTTTTTGCTTTTATAATGTGCTTCAGTGCAGTACACTCGCACGAACTGCCTTGACCCATTCAGATGAATGTTATTTTATTTGACCACGTTTTTTTTAACTCGCTTTTTTGCTGTCTGTCTGCAATCCAAATCATACAATCGATAATAAATCAACTTCACGAAGAGCTAGATGCTTGAAACTTGAAATAAAGTTCAGAACTGAATGACAGTGCAATACTAACTCGTTTTCTTGTCTGTCTGTTCGACAAAAATTTTGGACAATCGGAAATGAAATAATTATAATTTTACTTCAGAAGCAGCAAGCCACTAAGGTGTGTATCAACAGAATTCTTTCTTTTTTTCTTACAAAACATTTTTACTGAATTTTACACAAGAAAAAAAATCTATAAAAAATCCTAAATAAATATTATTCTGCTTTTAAATGTTAAAAACATTTCTGTATATTTTGTATATGTTGTAGGTTTATCCTTATTAGCGAGGCTGCTGTTTTTAAGGGCTTTTAAGAAATGAAAGAATAATTATCTCGGGCCACGTCAGCTTGTATAAAGCAGTTATCAAGAAGACATTAAGTCTCACTTAGTCTCTCTCATTACCATTAGGGACACGTTCGTCCTAAGCTTCACAAATTTGCCACTGCAGTGGAATAATATATTTTTATTGCTAATGGTACCGGTACCGGTAGCGTCTTTTGAGTGCTTCGTGACTGTTTTCCGTGTCTTCTAAAATCGAAATTATGTCCTCTAATAATAATATCCCCATCAATGGTTACGTGTTCTTGTTTTTTAATCTGTTACAGCTTTTATTGCGTGTACGTCACAATCACTTATTTATTATGTATTGTTTGTTATTGTGACGCAAACACACGCGCGCCTGTAAAGTCTCATCAAGAAGTTCTTATTAGATTTCTTAGCAGTTTAATCGATCTGTCACACTGTTGTGAGTGTAATGATTTTAGGGACATTCTCGGTATTTATTGGGTTGTTTTTTTTGCGCATCTAGAAAAAACTATTTATAGCGAGCGAGTTATCCATTTAAATAGTTTCGGTAAAGTAAAACGTAGGTATCACAAATAATTGAGATACATTAAGTGTAGAAAATCCTCGAGTTATTTCTTTTGGCAGTTTCATCTCGTAACGTTTTTTCATCTTATTTTATAAATAGGAGTATTTATTGTACGTGCATCTCTTATATTAATCAGCTGGGTTATTTTAAAACTTGCTGGTTTATTTGGAAATTCTTTGATTTTTCCAAGAGAGCCTGGGAGTTCAGAGAAGTGGTAGGTGGTAGAAATGTGCAAACACATGGCTAATGAAATGAAGATTTGAATACTCTTTAATTGATAATAGAACGAATTATTATTATCGAAAAAGAACATAAATGATCCATGATTTGTTAGAATAGGTCAAGGGGTCGGTGTTTCTTTGTTATGTGTACTATCTTGCTTGTTACTGTTGTTTCTGATTGTTATCCACTTACATAATTAAGTAAGTATATCACTTTACCGAACAGTAATATTAACATTAAAGTGCACTTTCATCTTTCATGTTGTGCATATTGTTATACGGGTCTCAAACTTAATAAAATCAATATTAAAGTCTACAGAATTCTTTATTCTCCAGCACAAAAAATATAACTTATAACCTCTAAATCTTAATAATCAGGTGTCCTCTTATTTCCACACAGATATTACACAACTAATGTCTTTCACTACTTATACTCCATTCTGTTTTCTACTTCACTATTCACTAAATACCACCATTGATTACAATTGACTTACTCTATATGTCTTCCTTACTCTATGATACTACAGCTCTCATTCACATTCAAGACACGACTGAATCCTAGGGTGCCGACAGCTCCTCTTTTTATATCCGTTGGCCGTGGAGTCTAGAAACGCGGAACTATACAAAATCTCGAACATGCGTAGAATGCGGAACCATTCTGGTATTTAGTAGACTCTCTTGCACTGGCCTGGCGGTATGTCAGAAAAACGTTAAGTCGTTCGTGTTTTCTATTGTATTGTATAGCACCAGCATCCCATTTCGGGAAGGAAATTTAGAATTCTGAAGACTTTTTAGAATAGATCTTTTGATCTATTTAAAGTCTTTTCCTGCTGGTTGGCGTAGGTATAAACCCAGACGGAAGCATTTTTTTTTGTTGTACTGCATGACACTCAGCAAGGTGTATTAGGGTTTCTTCACCCTTCATATTTTGTAGAGCAATCTGTCATTAACGTGTACTCCGAAGTTACGGTGCCTCTTTAAGAAAATCCGTTTTTATTGAGTTTAATATGATGATGGTTGTCCTCTTCTTTTCTTGTATTAGAAAACACTTTCTAATCAGTTCTGGGCCCCAATAATTCCGGAGTTTTTTTGGCTTCCTCTTTGTCGTTCATACATGTGGTATATCCTGGCACTCAGGGGAGGGCTACCTTCTTTTCTTTTGCCTAATTTCTTCAACTTCCTTAGGTCTATTTTCACCTTTGGCCATACCATTTTGACCCGATGCTGATGTGCTCAGTGCTTTCATGGCGGCTTGGCTGTCCTTGAAGATTGCGATTTTCTGCTTTTTTAAACTCATTTTTTAGTGTTTTTTTTTGGGGTTACTCTCCATTTTTTTTTGGAGATTCTTCTTTGATTTTGGTTCTAATAGTTTTTATAGGCTTGCTCTTTCAATTTTTCTGTAAAATTTGGGCTACAAATAATTAAATTCACAAGATCTGAATTTTCTTTCCATTTTGTTTCTGATAGTTTTTCGACTTTCTTTTTCCATTTTTCTATAAAATCTTAGCTTCAATTTTTCTATAAAATATGCGCTTCTGTTGCAAAAAAAATCACAAAAGTTTCAATTTTTCAACGGGATTCTACCTACTCCAATGTTTTTTTGAGAGTTTTTTCACTTACCTACTCTCAATCAAATCTAGATTGACGTTGCAACGAATAAAAATAAAACTCATGAGTTTAATTTTTTTAATGAGTTTCTTGTGTATTTTTTAGGTTTGCTCTCGGTATTTCATTTTTTCTGTAAAATCTGGGCTGGGATTGTAAAAAAATTAAATTCAGAGAATTGCAATTTTGTTAGTTGGGATTCTTCTTCATTTATGTTTTCTCGGTTTTTTCGTTCTGCTTTCTCCGTTTTTCTATAATTGCAAAAAATAAAATTCACAAGAGTTTAAATTTCATTAAATGGGATTCTTCTCCAAGCAATTTTGTTTCTGAAAGATTATAGGTTTGCTCTTTCTATTTTTTTATAAAATCTGTGCTGACATTGGAAAAAAATCACGAGAGTTGCATTATTTTAAACGAGATTCTCCTCCAATTTTTTTTTCGGCTTGCTCTTTCCATGTTTCTATAAAATCTGGGCTTACATTGCAAAAAAAAAATCACAAGAGTTGCAATTTTAAATGGGATTCTTGTCCATGCAGTTTTGTTTCTTGGAAGTTTTATAATTGCTCTTTCCATTTTTCTTTAAAATCTGTGTTAAATGGAATTCTTCTTCATTTTTGTTTTACGAGTTTTCAGGTTTGCTCTTTCCATTTTTCTATCAGATTTAGCAAATAAAAAGTCAGAAAAATTGCTTTTCATAATGGGATTCTTCTCCAATTCATTTTTCTAACGGTTTATCGGCGTGCTCTTTTCAGTTTTCTATGAAATCTGGGCTTATATTGCAAAAAATTCAATTCACAAGGTTTGTATTCTTTTAATGGGATTCTCCTTCTTACAAATCTGCGCTTACATTGTTGAAAAATTCAATTATACACAAGAGTTGTAATATTTTAACGAGATTCTTCTCAATTTTATTTTTCTGAGATTTTTTAGGCTTACTCTTTCCGTTTTTCTTTCACAACAGTTACAATTTTTTATGGATTTAATGGATTCTCTTCCATTTTTTTTTCTTGTGGCTTGTTCTCATTCCTAAGCCCATATAAAATCTGGACTCACATTACAAAAAAATCAAAGTTTTGCAATTTTTTTAAACGGGATTCTTGTCCATGCAGTTTTGTTTATGCTTGCTCTTTCCATTTTTCTTTAAAATCTGTGCTGACATTCTACAATTTTTCTCTCTGATGGTTTATCGGCGCGCTCTTTATTTTTCTATGAAATCTGGACTGGCATTAGAAAAATTTAATTCTGAAAAGTTACAATTTTTATAAATGAGATTTTTCTTCTGTTTTGTTTTTGATAGTTTTTCGGCTTGCACTTTCCAGTTTTATTTCTATCAAATCTCAGTTTAAATTACAAAAAATCGCGTAACAGTTGCATTTTTTATTGGGATTCGTTTCCAAATTTTTTTCTGGCAGTTTTCAGCTTGTTCTTTTAATTTTTCCATAGAATCCGGGTTTACATTGCAAAAAATCAATTCACGAGGTTTGCATTCTTTTAATAGGATTCTCCTTGAAAATCTGGGCTTATATTGCAAAAAATTCAATTCACAAGTCTGAAATTTTCATAAATGTTAGTGTATTTTTTAATGAAAAAATACACTATTGAGGACGACATCACTTTTCGAAAATCACTCAAACTCACCAAATGTCCACCGATCCTGACCCCAGATCACGAAAAAGTAGTTTTCCAAAATTCACCTGCCCACGATATAAATGTTTATACAGGGTAAGTCATTGATATGGGAAAGCTCGATTGCACCTACACCATTAAAGATATCGAAATGAACCAAAAAGTGCTGTAAATGGGAGGGTAAAGTGCAGTTTGTAAAATTATTCTCAGATACACAGGATGGCCCAATATCGCTGTACGCCATACAACTTTGTTATTTTAAATAGGACACCCTCTATATTATTAAATTTTCATATTGTTTGAGAAAAGTCAAAAAGAATGGTTTGTAAAGTTGAAGTTTGTAATGAGCAATTTATGAGTTATAAACAAATGAAAATCGCGATTTTCCATTTTCAAAGCAGCTTATATTGAAAACGGCTCGAGATATGGAAAAACGGTTTACATGTTCCTATCTTAACTTTTCAAGCGGTATCCTATTGGATGGATGAAATTTTTATACAGAGTGGTAAAAAATTTGATTATTTTCATCACCCGGTATAAAAATTTCAGCTACATGATAGGATACCAAATTAAAAATTAAGATAGGAACATGTAAACCGTTTTTCCATATCTCGAGCCGTTTTCAATATAAGCTGCTTTGAAAATGAAAAATCGCGATTTTCATTTGTTTATAACTCATAAATTGCTCATTACAAACTTCAACTTTACAAACCATTCTTTTTGACTTTTCTCAAACAATATGAAAATGTAATAATATAGAGGGTGTCCTATTTAAAATAACAAAGTTGTATGGCGTGCAGCGATATTGGGCCACACTGTGTATCTGAAAATAATTTTACAAACTGCACTTTACCCTTCCATTTACAGCACTTTTTGGTTCATTTCGATATCTTTAATGGTGTAGGTGCAATCGAGCTTTCCCATATCAATGTGTATATAAAATTTATTTAAAATATTTAAATATTAAAATATTTAAAATTAAAGACAGAAATTCAATTATATTTATATACAGGGTTAGAACTATTTGCACCCAGTTAGAAATTTGTTTGATTTATAAAAGCGTCTAAGCTGGCTATACTCTCTATTGTTATAAATAATATGTGTGTGTGAGTAAAGTTGAACATTCATGTGCTTCAAATAATCGAGATGACGACTGCAGGTGTTAACGTGACAAAAGTCAGACGAGCATATTTAGAGAAAGGAAGGGAGATCGGAGGTTTTCAGCCCTGCAGCGATGAAATGAAGGAGTTCCAAGGACAGTCTACCTTTAGCCAGCAAATTGGACGGTAGAGCTCGAGAACGAAACGAGTACCTACGTAGGTATACTCGGTACTTATTGCGTTTCGGGATTTGCGTGAATATTAAGGTGAAGACCGACCGGAGTGTTGTGTACTATAGTCAGAGGAAATCAACCCTGAGCACAGCCAGGTTAAAGCAGTAAGCAATCACCATTAAAATAACTACTAAATAATTAAAGATTATAATAAAACCCTTAAACTATTAAATAAAGGATTAAAACCTCATCTAATAATAATAACAATAATAAATTATAATAGTAATAACTCCAAATAACTAAAACGAAAATCCTGATAATTAATAAATAAATTACTTTGTTATCGATACCATAATCCATAAAATAATAATATAACGATCTCCTTTGGAATTTAGGCACGTGCGAAGAAAGAAGATTTTAGTTAGGTATCTGGAAGCATGCTATTTTCTTTTATTAGCTATAAATTGTAGACGATTACTTGTTTGTTATTAACAATTTTAATTGTTCTGATTGGAAATTTGATTTAATGAATAAATTAAGTTAAGTTGTCGGGTTTCGTTTGCTTTTGAATTAATATTGCCCATTAGCCCTGAATTTGAATACTTAAAGTTCATAAAAGAGTCTCTAGCCGAGGAAAGAATTCACAAAATTAGTAGAGTTAAAATTTGCACGAGTGCATATTTGGCGACCAACGTGTGGGGCACGAAAACAAAAATAATTAAAAAAATAAACAAGATTCAAAAGAATGCGAAACCTTGAAAATTGAATTTTATGATGTATTGTGTACATAGCGAGCTTAGACGAGAGGAACAGTAATGCTTACTAGAGCAAAGAGTAAAGCAAATAAACAGCATCAAGTGATGGAAGGAACCAATAGTGAAATGGCAAAGTCAAAAAGTTTGACAGATATACCTGTAGGTGAGACTGAAAATATAGGGGAAAATTCTCAGGGGATGAGTCAGATGGCATTTGTTGCTGAGAAAATTGAATTAGGCAATGCGCGATTAATGCAGCATTTTTTTAATAATATGAGAGGATTTGGGGAAGATATTGTCAAATCGAACGAGAGACTATTAAAATCTGTAACAGATTCACTGGCAAATAAGATAGGAGAAAATCGAGGGGAAGACGAAAAGAATAAGGAGTTATTGTTTAAAAAATTCGATGAAGGGACTAAGTTAGTTATAGAAAGTGTAAAAGAAATAGACCAAAAGCAAAAAAGTGTTATCGAAACAATGGCTTTAAAATTTGAGCAAGTCGTAAAAAAAAATACTACGGAAGTAGTCAGTAAAGTTCTAAAAGAAGTGACCGGTTTGAAAGGCATAGAAAAGGTTGGAAATGAAAATGAAAAGCAGAAAAGGGATCATAAAGAGTGGGAAAAAAATTCAGTTGAGGTTGGAAAGCTGGGTAATAGTGAAAAATCGTCTAGAGAGGATGCAAATTTTACTAAAAAGGGGGGTGCGAGTTTTGAGGCTAATTTGAGCGGGAATGTAAATCCGCAATTGTATTTATCACTATTTAGGGAATTAGGAGGTTTCAATTTGAGGTTTGATCCGAAATCATCAACAAACCCGGTCCAATTTTTAAGAAATTTTTGTAAGATTGCAGAGGAGGCTATGGTTCCTATAGATAGGCGGTTAAGTTTAATTTCAAGGTTGATAGTAAATGAGGCAAGAAATTGGTTCGAGTGGAGAGAGGTTGAAATTTGTTCCTATGAACAATTCGAGTGGGAGTTTTTAGACCGCTACTGGCCAATAAGTAAAGAAAGAGAACTGCTAAGAAAAGTTCAGTATGGGGAATATGATGAAAAAATTTCCAGATCGGAGTATTTTTTAAAATTGATGAGAGACGCGTCGTATCTTAGAAATCCTCTGAGAGATGCGGAACTAATTCCGTTAATCATTGCCCATTTTCCCTCTAATGTAAGAAATAGTTTACCATTGAGTAGTTTGAACGATCCTTGTGTGATCGAAAATTATTTGAGACAGTTGGATGAGATGGAAGGTCGTTCGCGTCGATACCAAAATCAAAATCGTTATCAAAGCAGGCAGAATAATGGCCACGATTGGAATGATAGAGAGGAACGTCGTAGGTATCATGACAATGATAATAATGAGAACAGGGGAAATTATTACATGCGTCCGGAACAAAACAGAAACTATAATACACAACCGTCTCAGAATTACAACAATACACGGAATAATCAAAATAATAGTGCGTCATGGCGTAATGATAGAAAACCTCAAGGTCAGGTAAGAGATTTTCCTCCCAGAAATAATAATCATTCTAACCGAGAGGTAAATATTGTCGAGCGTGTCGATTTGGAAGTAGCAGGGACCACCGGGGTAGCTGTTGAGGTTGCGAGCGCAGGAATTGATGAAGGCAGAAATAACAGGTGTTCAACTGAAGGGCAGTTTTATAGTACTAGTGTCGAGGAAAATGTAAATGTCAGGGAACCAGAACGAACAGTGCAAATTCGTACGGTATTTAATCAAATCGGAGATAAAATCCTGAATGAAGACCATGAAACGTTGCCAGGTGTACCCGAATGTCCGTCCATAGAGGTAAAGATTGAAAGTTTAGGCCCAATATATGCGTTGATTGATACTGGCGCTCAAGTGAGTTGTATCTCTAAAGAATTAATAGATAAAATTAAAAAAACAAAGGAGGGTTTATTGTTTTTACCGGCAACAGGAGTTACTTTGGTAGGCGCAGTAAGAGGTAAGAGCCAGAAAATAAACCACCAGGTCCAGCTTAATCTGACGATAGACAAACAAATAACACCGGTGTCGTTTTTAGTGGTGCCGAATTTAATTAGAGATATGATACTTGGATACGATTTTATAGTAGAACATCAAATTATAATTAATTCTGAAACTGTAACGATTAAGGGAAATTTTAACAATGAATCGCAGGAATTTGCCTATAGTGATTGTGTTCGTCGTGACGATGGTGTTAGGGTTGATTATGCTGAGTTTAAAAATGAAATAAAACCGGAACCTAAGAATTATACAATGGAGCAAATACAAGAAATTGTTGAAAAAACTGAGACATTAAATGAAAGCGAAAAAATGGAGTTATTAAAGGTATTTGGTAGACATAGTAAGGTTTTCTCGGAACAACCCGGCTGTATGAAAAATTATGAACATAAAATAGTGATGAAAGATGAAACTCCATTTTGTTGCAAATCATACCCCGTTCCACACGCTTATCGGGAAGTAATTCATGAGCAAATTCAGGAAATGTTAGAATGGGGCGTAATCGAAAAGGCTCAAACCGAATATATTAATCCATTGGTCGTCGTTCGTAAACGAGATAATACACCTCGAGTGTGTCTAGATGCAAGAAAATTGAATAGTAACATGGAAGCGGACCATGTAATTCCTCCAAACCCAAATGAATTGTTGTATTTGTTTAAGCCAGGGCAAAAATTGAGTGCTTTGGATCTAACTAGCAGTTATTGGCAGGTTTTGATAAGGCCAAAGGATAGGAAATTTACAGGTTTTTTATACGAGAACGAAACCTATGTTTTTCGTAGGTTACCTTTTGGTTTAATGACTTCAGTAACAAGTTTTATTAGGGGATTAAATGTAGTATTAGGGGATGATGTACAGTCATGCTGGAAGAAATTTAGAAAAAAAAAAATTATTAACTTCAAAGAAAGAAATTTTGTTTTGATTTCCCAATTTGTTTCTATGACTTGGCTTGATTCAAGTAAGAGTTATACAATTTTTTTGCTTAGATGTTCTTGTGTTTTTTTGTTGTTGGTGTAATTTTGGGGATAACAATGTTCAAGCCTTTCCGTTGATGCCTACAAGAACTTAAACATTGTGGGGGGTAATGCACCCAGTTAGAAAATTGTTTGATTTATAAAAGCGTCTAAGCTGGCTATACTCTCTATTGTTATAAATAATATGTGTGTGTGAGTAAAGTTGAACATTCATGTGCTTCAAATAATCGAGATGACGACTGCAGGTGTTAACGTGACAAAAGTCAGACGAGCATATTTAGAGAAAGGAAGGGAGATCGGAGGTTTTCAGCCCTGCAGCGATGAAATGAAGGAGTTCCAAGGACAGTCTACCTTTAGCCAGCAAATTGGACGGTAGAGCTCGAGAACGAAACGAGTACCTACGTAGGTATACTCGGTACTTATTGCGTTTCGGGATTTGCGTGAATATTAAGGTGAAGACCGACCGGAGTGTTGTGTACTATAGTCAGAGGAAATCAACCCTGAGCACAGCCAGGTTAAAGCAGTAAGCAATCACCATTAAAATAACTACTAAATAATTAAAGATTATAATAAAACCCTTAAACTATTAAATAAAGGATTAAAACCTCATCTAATAATAATAACAATAATAAATTATAATAGTAATAACTCCAAATAACTAAAACGAAAATCCTGATAATTAATAAATAAATTACTTTGTTATCGATACCATAATCCATAAAATAATAATATAACGATCTCCTTTGGAATTTAGGCACGTGCGAAGAAAGAAGATTTTAGTTAGGTATCTGGAAGCATGCTATTTTCTT
Source organism: Malachius bipustulatus (assembly GCA_910589415.1). Taxonomy (NCBI): domain Eukaryota; kingdom Metazoa; phylum Arthropoda; class Insecta; order Coleoptera; family Melyridae; genus Malachius; species Malachius bipustulatus. The sequence continues at coordinate 31,424,092 of OU342634.1, read as the reverse complement.
TTATTAGCTATAAATTGTAGACGATTACTTGTTTGTTATTAACAATTTTAATTGTTCTGATTGGAAATTTGATTTAATGAATAAATTAAGTTAAGTTGTCGGGTTTCGTTTGCTTTTGAATTAATATTGCCCATTAGCCCTGAATTTGAATACTTAAAGTTCATAAAAGAGTCTCTAGCCGAGGAAAGAATTCACAAAATTAGTAGAGTTAAAATTTGCACGAGTGCATATTTAAAGGGCCACTACAGGGATATCCTAAACCATTGAAGATACGAGGTCGGTTAAATTATCCTGAAAAAACTGAAAAATCGAGAAATCTTATTTTTGCCATATTTTTCGTACCATTGGAAATTAATAAATAATTTTTCGTAGGCTTACATAAGCCGTTATGAGCTATTCATCTGACGTTTCAAAAATTTTCAAAGCCGACTAGATCCCAGAGTTTTCATAGTGAACTTTCGCTTTTCAACGAAAACGAAAATTTATCCAGTGGGGTAAAAATTGGGGGGTTAAAAAGTTGGACACTATCGTACGTCACTGGTTTAAATTACACAGGTTAAATTATTGTTGTTAAATTAGACTAATTAATAGAATAAACAACGCAAGAAATTTCATAAAAAAATATTCAGCCGTTTCGGAGTTATTCAAAAAAATGTATTTTTTTTGTAACATCCTGTAACTTCGTTAATACACAATTTAGAGGGTAGGTTCATGAAGACTTTTGTCTTAAAATCAAGTAAATATTTTATAAGTAATAAGTCAAAAATAAACGAGATATTGAAAAAAAAATCGCCGCATAATTAATTCGCATAGTTACACGCAAGTCAGAATATCTCCACAATAGACGTTGACGTTTCTAGGCAAATGGAACAAGTGTTTTTTGTTGTATTTGAACCAATAATACTAAAAAACCAAATAAAAATGGAAAAAACTCAACAGCAACTTTTTTGGAAGAAAAAGTGTCACATGACCGCCAATTCTACGCCACTGGGTTGTTCAAATGTCCGTTTACGGTCCTTAATTTGTAGTAATGTCTACCAAAAATTAATTAAATTGTTCAACCCAGTTAAAAAATACGATCAAATAAGTTTTTTTTCAAAATTGACCCTTTTCCACCCTGTATCTTGTTAGGAAATCACTTGTGGAAAAAAAGAAATTCTTGGTTTTCGTATTATTTTGACAGTAGGTACACCATGTATCATTATTTATTTTATGGTACTCATTACAGAATCACCTTGTATAAGTACCTACACAAAAATAAAGTATCTATAAAAAACACCCTATTATAATAAAGAACCAATAATTTTTTTGAAGATAAAATAAATCCAAATTTTTATAGAAAGCCAATGATCGCCGCAGACTGGGAACGAATTGATATGCCTCTAGTTCAGAAACATTATTATGCAGTTTTACTGTTTCTAATAAAAAAAACATCATCTGTGGAGAAATTAAAAAAATGCAAGTTAAAAAAAGTTGCTTAAATTATTGTTTTGATCAGATTATTCTCAAATGGCTGTACACAAATCTCTTTAAAAAGCTAAAGAAACCGATTCGGGGATGTTTTTGCTTCCAAAAAAAAAAAAAAATTGTTAGGGCAAAAAACTAGTCTTTAAAACGACTCAACCGGATCGCTGTGGACGTTTAATTCAGAATAATACCTACATATTTTTATTTATACAGCCTCAAGCCCGTTTTAAAACAGGGAAAAAAATTCCTGAAAGTTACTGCTTTGTTTTATTAATTTTATTTCTGGATCGACTTTTCTGGGATTTTGATTATGATCGACTTTTAATAACTATAATATACAGTGAAGGGTGTGCTTTTTGCTTATTAAACTTTGTAATAAGTGATTTAATCATTGTTTGAGGGAATAACCTTGACGATAATTAATTACTTTGTATTAATAATGATGGATTAATTAAAACATTGATTTTTTGTATGTAGCTAAGTTACTGATTGAAAAGTGTGGAAGTCTCAAGCGTCAGTGTTGCCATTCTTTTTATAATAATCTTGAAAATTTATATATCAAGTTGACGACAGTTATTTTTTATTTTTACAACACTTGAAGTGATGAAGATGATAGGCACTCTCAGATCATCAACACAATTCTATTATTTCAAGTGGTCTAGTTACCTACGCTTATGTATAATAATACAAAGTGGTACGAACGAAGTGCCCAGAATGGTGGTGTAAAGTAAACACTGTAAACAAGCGGCCTGTTTGTGTGCCGTATTCGATTTCCTCTAACATCCAGTCGAGTGGTTCTGGTTCAATTTAAATGGAAACTAGAAAAGGAACAGTCGATCGATGCTCCCCGGTAATCAAACAATTGATAATGTTTATATGTTAACTTTATTTCATAGACTCGCATACATAAATATGCTCAAATTTATCAACATTTACAATACGCTTTATTACAATTATAACGAGAGAATATCTTTTTGTTTATTAATAAAAATAGTTTTTTTCTTAGTTGGTACCCGCTTATCAAAAAAAGATTCCCTATACCAGTGTAGATATTTATTATTAATAATCCAAATTATGTTTAACTAAAAAAAAAGCGTTTCTCTTGCAGCATTGCTATTGTTTGCTTCTTCATTTTTTTTTTATCGAGGACAAGACATAACTATTTTAGGACTCGACACCGAATTTTTATATGTATTAATTAATTAATTAATAATTAAAACTAATAATAATAATTATTGGAAACTATCTACTTTTACCCTTAAAATACGCTAGGAATAAAAAATAACATAAAAAATTCATCTAACACAGAAAATATAATAGATACAACACACTGAAATATCTCATTTTTCATTACTACTACAACTACCACTAAAGTAGCGTAGCGATTTAGAAGTTTTTGAACTAAATAATTATTTCTACACCTGACGATTATTATAATTATTATTAATATTTATATAATATATTCTTTTGAAGGCGATTTGTCATACATACTTATAATGATATGACAATCTGGGAAGAATCAGTCTCAATAAAAAAGAATGACTAGTTCTCTTATCCGGTATGCAGAGTCTAAAACAAAGTCTTACCATAATAGTAAGGTAATTACTGCCTCTAAAATTTACTTTAAAAGCTAATAGTCTCTCGAAAGCTTACTCCTGGTTTATGCATGTCTATGTATTTTATGTAATAATAATAGCTTGTTAAATCCTGTTGATAATGCTTTCCTTTTCATTTTTTTTCCTTTTTTTTTGGCAATACAGACCTTGATAAAAATGTATGAATGTAATAACAATTACTCGGGAGGAATTGGCACTAGGATATTTCGATCGGATTTGATTTATTTGTATTTTATGTTTTCGTTATATCAGATTGCATTCCATCTCGATGATGAAAAAATGTTTCTCTTACTGTTTGTTTGGTTGTATATTATGAGGTATTTGTATTTTCAGTGTCTTTACCATTTTTCGAAGTTGAAACAAAATTAAGTTTAAATTGCTGGACTATTCTCAGAAAAATTCTGATAATTATAATGATTGTCGATATTCATCTCAATCTTGAAAAAATTTCGGGAGCCAAAGTATCAGGATACCTATCGGGGGTTGAAAAAAGGATCGGGAGTGAGTTTATTTGAGAGGAGATCGTTCATAGGACGCAGTATCACAAATAAAATAAAATCAGACCTGATTCAGACGCTAGGAAGAAAATCGACAATAAATATATATCATAGCGGGAAGCGACTCTACACTGTGACGGCGTAATGTCGTTGATTATCACAGCTTCAACTTAAACTAGGCAAAAAGACTTACACTTTTTTAATTAATCTCTTTACAAAACGGTTTCGTGCCTGAACCCCGGTTCATCCGGGCGCTCGTCGTGGTACCCTTGTATGTCAACGATATGTTGGTTCGCCAGTTCCGGTAAGCTGGTGCAGGAATGCATCGATTTCTCATTATCACCGTCGCCGGGGCGCAAATTCTCCTGACTGTAGGAGAACTTCCCGGCGCTCGACGTGGACGGCATTACGTCCTCCTTGAACCCGACGTGGTAACGGTGCACCCTGGCCGGCGGCGAGTCGGCCATCGGCGAGAACGCCCTCGAGCCGAGCGACCGTTCCGTCGGCGTGTAGTAGAGGCTCTGTCTGCTCTGGGTCGCGTCGTCCGTGTTGGTGTCGTCGTCGTCGTCATCGTCGTAGTGGATGCTGTTCAGCTGGGCCAGCTTCTCGATCTTCGACTGGAGGTACATGTCGATGCTGCCGACGCCGACAGGGTCGAAGACCAGGGACTCGGCCCTGCCGCAGGTGCCGGCCCGGCAGTTCTCCAGGTAGAGACTTGGTAGGTTCTCCAGGACCTTGTTCAGGGTTTGCTGTTGGTACTTGTAGGTTTCGCGCAGCTGGAGCACCTTGTGCGCGCTGAACTTGCGGATCTTGTTGCGCTGGAACACGTAGTTCTCGCGCACCCAGTTCAGCTGAGTCGTGGAGTAATCGCGGACTTTTCTCACCTGAAAAGGGATGTTAATTTGACGTATTGGAGTTTTAATTTTGAAGACAGTTTAAAATCATCCGCGGATATAAAGATAGATACGCAAAAGTGCCCCCGAGATTGCATGAAAAAAGTTAAACCGACCAAACTATATTTAGCAACATGTCATTTTCTTTATTAAAAGCAGGCTTGCGTCAATTGCGAATCATAAATCTCCTAGCAGGCGAAATAAAATTTCTAGTTTACATTTACGTTATTGTAATGTAAATACGCATTGATAGTAAAATTGTGTAACTTTGCTCCAGTAAGCGAAATTTCAACTCGATGCGCTGCCTGACGACGAAACTCGTCCATGTAATCCGAGTCATAATAATAATAAAAAAATACTCACCTGGTCGCAGTATTGGTCTTTCAAGGTGGTCAGGTGTGCACTGCCGATGTCTCTGAAGTCTTTCAGGTGTTTGGCCTGCGACTGGTAACTGCTCTGGATCCATTCCATTTGCTGAGCGCAGTTATCTCTAATTCTTCCCACCTGGCGAAAATATCAACCTTTACTTCTCGATTTATTTTTCCACATAATGCGACCTACCTGCTGGGTGTAGTTTTCGCGCAGCTTTTCCAATTGCTGTGACTTGTATTGCTCGATGTTGTCGAGCATCGCGTAAATCTGACGAGCCCTCGGCGACACCCTGTCTCTCTTGCAGAAGCTGCAGAAGTTATCGAACATGCCAAATCTGCAAGAAAAAAAATTGTTTCTGCAATGGCCCCCGGCAACTTTCGTCATCCATTGAAAACCCGGTTAGTAGAGTGTGAAGAAATGTTACTTAAAATACTCGCCCCTGTATGCGATGTTATACCGTGATTTCGTGTTCGTTATTAATTAGAATCGGTGAGCTAACAATAAAATGTTCTGCTTCACAGTTACATACACACACGCAAAATTAAAACACGATTTCCTATTTGGTATAATTAAAACATCTGGGATTGAATCCCGAACGTGACTTGGATCAATAATTAATGTGGCATTTTTAACAAAATCAATAAATTCCAAAAATTGAGATAAATCGTCCAAAAAAATGAAAGTAGCTAAATAAAAATAACGCACTAACCTGTTGACCATATGGCGCAACAATTGGAAGAGCAACGTGAACAACAGGAAGGCGCAAGCACATTGGAACCCGACGACGAGACTTATAATTCGGACTTGGTTCCAGTCCGTTGGGTCGATGTGGAGAAGAACGTCCGAAGTAAGATTTGCGATTGGATTACTGGCGAAACAGATGTAGCGACCGCAGTCGGCCCTGGTCACGTTCTGTATCCAGAGGCTGCCATTCCCGGCTAACGTCAGTATCCTCGGCGGAATGACGCGCAAAGGGATCATGTGACGATCGTGGGAGTGAGGGTGCTTCTCGAAGACGCCAGGCGCGTTGTCGTTTTCCTCCGGTTCCCAGTGGTAGACCTCCCGACTGGGCGTGATCCAGGTGATGGACGGCGGCGGGTACGAGTCGAAGGTGCACTGCAGTACCGCGTTGGACATGACCCGGTACTTGGTGGTGGGGCTCTTGTGTATCAAGCGGGGCGCCGTGCACTTTCGATGATAGAGAGTCGGGAGCATGTCGTTGGGATAGGCGTCCGGGCCGCAGCTCAGGTCCGACAGGACGTTCAGCCGGTTTTTCATGGTAACGTTGATCCAATCGGCGAACCAGAACATTCTGCAGTCGCAGTCCCAGGTGTTGTTTGAAATGTTCAGTCTCCTCAGATCGGTCAGGTTGCTCAACGATAACGGCAGGAAAGTAAGCTTGTTTCCGCTTATGTCCAGGTCGACCAGGTTCGGGACATCTGACAGGACATAATTCTCAATCTTCTTTAATTGTCCATTGTTCCTGATGTTGAGGATCTGTAGATTGGCGATGCCGAGCAGTTCACTGTTGTGTATTTCGGTGATCTGCGTGTCGTCGAGCGTCAGTGAAACGAGCTGCGGACTAAAATGCATGAGTCCGAACGTGAGCTGGGTCATGTTGTTACTGCTGAGGTTCAGTTCCACGAGATTCCCCAGTCCCCGAAACGTGCTGCTTTGCATGTGTATTATGGGGTTGTGTGCCAGATTTAAGTACTTGAGCTTGATCAACCGATCGAATAGGCCTTTAGAAACGGACTCCAAGGAATTATGAGACAAGTCAAGTCTCTTGAGATCAGTCAGGTCCGCCAAGGCGTTCGAGGTCAGTTTCGCTAATCTGTTATTGTTCAATAGCAATATTTCGATGTGTCTGTTGAAACTGAAAAAGTGATCCAAAATGGTGACGAGGGAATTGTACGACATGTCCAGAAGACGCAGAGACGCCATCGGGGAGAACACCTGGAATGGTATCGCCGGGAGCTCGTTGTGCGAAATGCACAGTTCGTGCAGATCGAGTTTCTGAAAGACGTCCCTGGGAAGATACTTGATGAAGTTATGAGAGAGATTCATCGTTTCGAGATTAGCGAACTCCTGGAATTCGAAGTCGCGCAACCGCGTGAGGTTGTTGTGGGTGAGTTCTAGGTGGCGCAGGTCGCCCGGATTCGCGATATGCGTAATATTGATGACGACGGTGCTGTTGGTCCATCTGAGGTAGCGGAGGTTCCGAGCGTCGAGGAAGTCGTCGGTGACGCCGTCCAAGTCGAGCTGGACAATGCCCGGCGGCAGGCTCAGGTCTTTCAGCGACCTGTCGTGACATTTCAGGATGGCCTGTTGTAACTCTTGGAAATGGCAGTTGACGGGCAGCCTGACCAGGGCTCCGTCGCCGTGTCTGGTGTGAGCGGCACAGCCGTGCGCCAAGAGAAGCAGCAGCCACAGGATTAGGTTCGAGTACGCACCGGCACCTTCAGGCCGGTCAGAGGAGCCCATAACTCATAACGCATGGTCTTTTCTGGTCGGATGGAGAACGGTTCCTGGCAACCTGAAACAATAAAACGGGATTGTTATTTTATACCTATTTAAATTATTATTGTTATTATTAATAGTAATGGGAAAGCTGGAGGGTTAGAGAATTGTTGTTTTGATTTGAAATTTTAATTTCTCCGCTTGTGAATTTATGTACGTAGGTATATTTGTATGTACTTATGGTTATAAAAATAGAGCTGGTCGAAGCTATGTAAAAATTATTTTTTTAAAACAAACACGACAGACAGGTGCTTCAAGTTCATTGCCAAAGACTTTGGTCGTTCTTTATTTTTGTTACATAAATTGCATGGTGCGCTATTTTCTTCCATTAAAAATCGTGTATGCAATAATTAAATATTTTGCAGCGTAATTATGTATGATCCTTGACCTTCGAGCTTTTGATAAGAATAATAAATAATTTACTGTTTTCACCGCGACACTTTTGTTTGAGAAAGTGGTGCGTTGATTATTGTATGTTATTGCCGCTGATGAATGAAGCATTTGACATTTAAAACCGGGACGGGGATTATTAATACATCATACCCATACCTTCTACCTAAATATATAGGGGAATTTATCGACCGGGTTTCGGGTTTAGGTGCGTGAAAATTAAGTTCGATTCGGATAAAACTTTAGCTAACTCCGACTCCCGGGCCAGCAACACCATGGCGGTTGTATTTCCTCTTGGATCGCCGCCGCTTTATAACCGCTATAAAATTAATAACTCCAATTAACCGTTGTCGGTAACATGATAACAACTAAAAATAGGTAAAATGTAAATAATTCCAATTAACCTTATCATAATCTCCTGCTGTAGGTACCTTCTCTAGGCCATTGAAAATTTTATGTTTTCGCACGTGCAAAAGAAAAAAAAAAACCGTCTGGCGGGTTTCACCACGTTCAACACGATTGTGCGGCGGTTTTTGTATTGATTTAAATTGGGATGACAGAAAGTGTCAGAATGGGATGAAGGAATGAAGGGAAAGTAAATTATTGTTGATGGTCGCTTGGTTAGTCGTTTGTAGCTCGCTTTCACTTTCAATGAAATATTATACGCGTTCTAATTTAGGAATTATTAGCATTATAACAGAATATCAAAAGTAACTGAAAAAATACATCGATTATCACTAATAAGAAAATTATTATTGTTTGGCAGCGGTTCTTTTATTTATTTTTTGAACCGCCACACTTGCTTGCAGTATTGATTATTGCTATTGTGGGGAAACGATTATTTATTTACAATGCTCTGTTTACACTGGACTTATATTTATTGCGCTGATTAACGATAATTACAATTATTATTATTGTGTTCGAATCAATGGATGGTTTCCTAAAGCGCGGCGTTCCGGATAAGTGAAACGATATAAACGATTTTCATTTCATGTAATCCAGTAACGTTATTGATAAGAAAGAAATGTTTCTTTTTTTGTAGATTTTGATAGCTTATCAACAAAAATTATTATTATTAAAGGCCAATGAACAAAAAATTATAAAATGAGAGTTTTGACATTTTGATACACTCATACAGAGTAGACAGATATTTGAACGATTGCAGTCAAACATTTATGCCAAATTCTTATTCTAGTAGGTACGTAAGAGGGGGATGTGACAAAACTAATGCACTGTATACCCAATGCGTTGTGTCGATTGACAACTTCAGCAGCGCCTCCAAGCGTATGTGGGTGACACTCAAACGTATATTTGATAAAACATGGCGGGAGTTTTAAATATCAACACTACTGCCCTATTAATTCAAAAGGGCGTATCTGCAAAACTATAGAAGTTGAAAAAACCGACTTCTAAGATTTTCAGTTACCTATGCCATAAAATCAGTTAAGTATGTGAATTATTTGAGCTCTGTTAATTGCCTGCAAACAAGACTTGCCATCTTTTCAGGTAACATTATAAGTTACCATACTTGGCAGATAGGTACGTCTGTTTTACTTAATATAAGTACCGTAAAAAAGCGGTAGTAGATATTTTATTATTATTACAATAGTCTAGGGTATTTATTGACATATAAATAAGCTCGAACGTGGGTAACTAAACAATATAGAATTGTAATCATAACCTCAAACTCTTTCAAAAGACCGCGCAACATATACCAATAATTGTTAAGAAGAGTAAAAGGCGTATCTGCGTGGGAAATCTGCAGATACGCCATTTAGTTCCAACATTGTGTGTAGACACGTCCTTTTCAATTAACAAGATAAAATACGCCCTTTTAATCTAACAAAGCCGACTAATTTGAAATTTGAAACGAAATATGAAAAATCAATTGTCCTCGCCGAGTTTAAACTATAGGGTGTTTTATACCAGAAGACGAAAAATGAATATTTGTGTTTTAGATTAAGAATGTTAACAGTAGGCCATATGAAAACTTTCTTTAACGCTGTAGTGGCTAAAGGAAAAGAATTTGACTTAAAAGTCCACCGCGCAGTTGTCTACTGCCAGCCAATACAAATTCTGCGGTAGTGTTTAAATGGTGCGGTCTACTTGGAATTCTTGGATATTTAATCACTTGCACGAGTTGTTTTTAGACGATCCAATTGCATTGAACGGGATGTGAGATATCAACACGATGGTGCGCCACCGCATGCCGCAAGGATTCGTGGTCCACTTCAGTGGCCTGCTAGATCGCCAGGTATAAATCCACTGGATTTTTTCATTTAGGGATACGTAAAACAACTAGTTTATGCAGAGGGCAGAGGAAATTTAAAAAGAAGAGAAATTACTTGACAGAATGCTGGACTTCAAATTGATGATGCACAAGATTTTGTCGGAGTTTCTAATTTAGTATGGTTTTACGTTGCCAGACATATAGGCTTGCATCGCGGCTGCGCGGTGGACTTTCTAGACATGAGCTGCAAATCAAAGTAATGTTTTTTTCTCTCTCTAGCCGAGTAGCCGTTACAGTCTTAAATAAAGTTTTCTTATGGTCTACTATATTAGTTTTTGTGAATTAAAAAACATAATCTTCTAAAGAATGTTATCAGGTACACTTCTTGGGAATTTTTTATTTACAGATCACTTTTTTTATAACCTAGTTGATAGACTGCGTGTATTAACTGCGCTCTAAATAGACAGTTTTAATTCACACCACCTTTCAATTAAAAATCTAAATATTAATTGCTCATTAAAGCGAGTGTTGGTCGATAACGATAATGGGTAGGTATAGGTGGGGATAAAATAATGGTTTATTCATTGGACGTGGACGTGATCTTTTTTTAAGAAACAACTAACAGGAAATGCCAAGTTTTTTACCATTGTGTATGAGCGGTTTTTATGTCTGCCACCATTGGGATATCGCCATATTGTTTATTCATGTCATTCGCTCTTGAAAAAATTAAGGAAACTAAAAATTATTATTATTTTTTTATTTTTTTACAGAATGTCAAAAACTCCATAAGGTCATTTGGACGTTACTTTTTTTAAAAAAAAAGGGGGGAATAAAATTTTTTTTTAGACCCAGGAATGGGCAAAATAAGAAATTAATTGGCCTTCAAAATTTGTCCGTTTAAGTGATCGCAAACGCGTTTTTAGGGAAATTACTAATTAGGACACTTCAAATAATACCTAATGAAAGAACGGATTAATTAATGGTGTTAGTTTCGGTTAATGTTAATATGTTTTTTTATTTTTCAAGTAACAATTTACAATTTTATTACCTGACTTGTTTGCTGTTATTTTACTTTTACGATACATAGTTTGAAGGGGAAAAAAGTTGAATTATCATAAGAAAAAACCAATGTCCCCCAATTTACCTTACATGGAATAAATGAAAGGGAAGTAAAATTTAGAATCGACGTCGACTGAGGAATAAATAAGTAAAATGGTAAAAAAAATTACCAAGGCTAACAAAATGCACATCAAGAGTGCTAAGGTCGGTAATTATTATTAGAGAAGGAAGGAAAATGGAAGCAAATTATTTTTAGCTTTTGCCTCAGTAATTTAATCGACTTAATTGAATATCTCAAGTTTAAAATCAGTCTGATGATACTAATAAAAAATAGATACGTCATCATAACTAGTAGATAATTTCGTTGTTTTTTTTTATAAAAACAATGTATCCATTATGCATTGCACCTTTATGCAAAGTAGGGAAAATAAGCAAAATTTCCTGTTCAATCATTAAACGAAACTCATTTGTTGTCGTTCAAGAACTCAAGGCTAACCTGGTATTTTTTAAATATTATTTTAAGATATTTAGATAGCAATTGGGCGATAATAATCAAAGTGACTCCCAGCAAGAGATTATACCGTCTGGTTATATGCGGGAAAGCTATGCGGCAACTCGGGCCATGGAGACAAAAAATGACTATTGACCTACCGCAAGCGAAATGTTCCTCGTGAACCGAAGCCAGTAACCAGTAACATAAAAGCAACGGCAGTTCGAAAAGTCAATAAATAAAGCCCTTTCAAATCTTCCCCAGTCAAGGTCGGCATTGTTGGCAAACGTAAATATCTCCTGCCGTGCCGTGTGCCGTGAGTGACGTTTCCAATTTTACTACTTTAAAGATAAGATCACAATGATCAAAGTTCAGAGTAGGGATGCCGATTTTCTAGAAAAAATCAATTCACTGATCGAATTTTATTTCTCACCTCACTACTGATAACTATGTCATTTGTTTGATTGCAGGGTCCAGTTAGAAACATCCTCATGTCATTGTCACTATTCTCACTTCTGCCTAAATTGGAATTTCGAAATTTGTTGTCTTTCCACGTACATATTTTTATGTAATAGTGCAGTGAACACACTACTTGTCATATTGACTTATGACGGGTTTTTTTACGAAGCCGATAATGACAATACTGACAAGCGGAAGCGACAGCGACAGTTTTCGCGTTATTTACGGGCATTTTGATTCGATTTTCATTAAAACTAAAATCGATTCAATGAAAGATCGAAAGAAAAATAATCATTCATCTCAATCGATGAATCGATTATTATGAATCTCGATTACTGAATCATTCAGAGTGTCCCCCAGAGGGACGGGGGTCCCTCAAAGCATTTATTAGTCACGCACCAACAACATAATAAAGTCACCTGTTGTCTAGGTTACAATAATTACCCATCATAAATTAGAAATCTTGAGGGTTTTTGTTATTTTATAGTACTGTAAGTAGGTTAGTTATACCTCTTATAATAGACTGACAAGTGACAACATGGCCTGGCAATGTTACAGGTTACAGGTGGCTCTGAAATTGGAAAATTATAAAATCGATCCTTTAGACAACTTTACAATAATTTATGTCACGTGTCACGTTTCAAATTTTGAGGGAACGTCATAGGATTGTGCAGATTTAAACGGGCCAGATTTTAGGCCAGAATTATTATACCTGATCGTGATCGGGATACGTAAAAAATATTCCCAGTTGTAATTTAGGTCAAATTTTACAAAGCCCAGTAATAAAACAGAACTTTATACATTTCAATTTTTATCTAATGCAGTTATGTGCTGCTGTCATATTGTTTATTGAACAAATTTGGGGCTCGAATGCTGTGGATAAAATACAGGGTTGTCAAAAAAAAAAAAACAATTTTTTTCAGTTTTTTTGATCATATCTCAAGAACCGTTCGAGGTACAGACAGTGCGCAACTTTTGTACATATCTTACCATTGATGTTAACTACTTTTTAATTGTCAAGTTTTTTTTTCCATTATACCAATGACGGAAGTTTTGGGATTGCATTAGTTTTTTTGTCCCTAAGTTCCAGGACACTGCTAAAATTGTAAATCTAAGAAATTCTGACTTCGATTTGTTGATTTAATTCTTGGGTTCCGTAATTCTTTGAGGTCAGATTTCCAATTCAACTGCTTGATTAGGAATAATCAAATTTGGTACATGGGGGTAATTCTGCTTGATGGTGAATTATAGCTCATTTCTCTCTCTCTCTGTATGTATTTTGTTCTGAGGATTACAACCGTCCGTTCGAAACAATGTGCTTGTGCATTTTTAACTCGATTTTTAGCAGCAGTATTTTCCAGTGCTAGTGCTAGTGCTATGAGAACAACCAAGTAGTAATAATAATCAAACTATTAGTTGCTGTCGAGAAAGAGAGAGAAAAAAGTGGACTGTCCAGCTTCACCTTTTTGTACCTTTTTGACTATTTCTGTCGAATAATTGAAGAATTTTTGGTTTTGGGTGAAGAAAAACCTAACCTACTTGATGAAATTGATTGATTTTTTCTGGTATTGATTGGGTCGCGATAGGGATTGTGTTAGTTGATACCTGTCAAGTAATTTTGATTGATTAGGTATTAGGTCCGTTATTATTATTGCCGGGGAAGGTAATATTAGATACCCAGTTCAAATGGGAGTGTTCTATAAAATTATTTATATTTTGAAGAAAGTATTTTACTTTTCTCGTAAATTTAAGTTATTATAGGTAAATAAAGTAATGCTGAACAAAATGGATAATGGAAACACATGTCTGATCGGTAACATTATAAACTAAAGCAATGGTAAACCGACTAAATTGATGCTTTGAAATCGATATCCCACCGTTTGTTGAACGGTAAAGTTAATTATGTGCTGCAGTTGAAAGCTTAATAAGGGCATGTATCTGGCAATTGTAGGTATAAAGGGAATAAAGTAAGCTTTGGAAGACCTTTAGACGATTATTAGATTAGATGCAGGAGCAAGCAAAGCGAGACGAGGGCAGCTCAACAGCTAATGGTTTCTGATGCATTTACTGAACACGTGGCACAAAAATAGTCTCCTTAGGGAGGAAAAGGGTCATTTTCGGTTATTTTTTTTTTACTTGAAACGGGTAATTTTTAGGCATGGTAAGCGAAAAGATGTTTTGCTTCCACGTTATTGGCCGATTTTAAATAGGTATACAGTGTGTGTCACAGACATGGTACACCCCCTTTTACCTTATGTATGTAGTATTGTTGGATTCGTACAAATGTATAGAATCCAAAAATATAACAATATATAGGTAGGGTGTCCCATTTAAAAATAAACAGTTGGTAACATATCCGGAAAAACCGGATGTGGGAAAAAATTCAATTTTCTGCTAAAAAGTGCGCTCTATCGAGAATATGCAATGTACCAAATTTCAAAAAATTATCTCAAAAAATAAAGAAAAAAAGGGGGTGTACCATGCCTGCGACACACTGTATAATATAGGGCCTTTGGTAACTGGACAGCGAAAATCCGAAGGCTGCTGTTGAAAAATATTTTTTTAGAGTAACTGGATATAACGTGTTTTAAGCATAAAATAGAGATTTTTTTCGAAATCGGGCCTCGTTTAGGAAATGTTTCCAAAATTGTTATTCAGTTACTGAATAAAACAAATCACCCAAATTTTTATTGCGGCTTATTTTTAGTATTTTTTTCCTAAATATGCGGCCTGATCTTGAAAAAAAGTATTCTCTACGATTTTATAGATACATGACGTTTCTTTCATTTTGGCTGTTCAGTCAGTATTGGCTTACCAAACACCCTGTATGGCTGTAATATTAGGATCGTAGGTGGAAAAAATAAGGGCTGAATGATCCAAGTGGCCGAGACAAAAAAAAGAGAAGAAAATTGATGTTTTAGGGATGATTGTTGATTGATTGATTGTTTTAAAATGGGAAAATCTGGCATCTAAGCCATGTAATGCTGGAGAATCAGCTGTATGCCGTATGTTGGGCAATGATTTGATTTGTCAAATAAATTGTCATCGCCATATGGGGCTGCCTTGGTCCTGGTGCTAGTGCTGCATAACCTATAACCTTTTCACTTAAGCCTTAAAACCTTCTCAATCTAACTTATTTAAATATAATCCAAATGAGCTTAGAACCCATTCTATGAGAACCACATTCATTTCTGTACTTAATTTACACGAAAAAAATAATTACCAAAGGACTCGTTACTCGTTATGTTAATAAAAGAACGCTCATTACTTTGATATCGTTATCGTTTAGAGCAAACAGTAAGTAACGAACGAACGATAATAATTATTATTACGTACCTACCTACGTTCTTTGTTATCAAAACAGTGACAGTGACAACGGGTTTTCATAAATTAAAAAACGAACAAGGTTTCTTTTATTATTAATATAATGCAGCCAGCTCGATTATGATTATGATGAAAGATCCTGTTAATTTTATTCATGAAATGTTATTACACAGCAGTTACCTACCAGTCAGTCGTTTTATAAATTATCAGACAATCCGAGTCCCACACTAGTGTAGTAATAATACTAATGGAAGTGTAGACAGACACAAGAAACACACAGCAGATTACACGACGAGGAGAACGTTTTATTTTCTCTTAAAAACTGAATAAGCAAATCCACTTAACGAACGATACCAACAAACTGCAACCGTTCCCGTTCAATATCAATAATAATAACGACGGTTCTCTTTGATTGAAATGATTTATGATGACACAAACAACGATTCAATTCGCGAAAAAGTGGCGAAACGTTCGGTTCCCCGGCGAAAGAGCACCTGGTTGCGGAGTGCGAGTTGAGAATTGACTTGACCCGTCGGTGGTGGCACTGGCGGCAGGGGCAGGCAGGAGGACGACGACGAGAATCGAGTCGAGCACGACACGAAGTACACGAACGAAAGTGGAGTCGGAGTGCAATGCAATGCATGCAACAAACAACGAGTACGAGTAACGAACGAGTTAAGTCGATTTGGATTTGATCGGATACATTAACAATAATAATACTGGTCGTGGTCGGGTTGGGGTTTCGAATAATGATTATTATTTGGGCTCGTCAGATTGGAGCGTTTAGCCAGCCAGTTTTATTAGAGTTTCGAGTTGAATCGAATAATCCTGTCGGACGGCGCAGCAGACAAACCGACCGTTTTCCTTTCCACAATTCACGTTTGACGTTTGCTCGTTCGTTGATATGATCCGGCTCGAGGCTCGAATTCGAGCGTTCGACTACCCGTACCCGTTGCCTTGCCGTTCGCTCGCCGTTCTCTGTTTGTTTGGGATCGGTGTAAAATGTATGAAATAGAGAGAGGAGCCTGGCCGGTGAAGACCTTGAGACCGAGCGAGTCCAAGAGCTGTAACTCTGTAACGTCGAGGGGAGGCCGCGACCGGAGCAACGGTGTCGGGATCTCGGGCGGGCTGATCGGCAGCTGACTGGCATGGGCGGAGACGGTGACGCGCCAAACGGAAATTCTTTTTCCGTTCATAAATTCATAGCGAGACAGGAATGACGGGATTCGTTTTATTTCAGTATTATACGATTTTTGACAGTCGGAGCCGACTAGGAGGTGATCAATAATGTTACAGAGTTGGCAATCAAAGCGGAGAAATTCTTTTAGTTGAAATAATTTTTGAAATTTTTCGGTTGGATTAATAATTAATTGTGACATTGATGACAGAATGCCAGTTGTCAGTTAACTTCTGCAAAAATTGAGTCTTGACATTGTTTCCTGTTATTACAGTCAATTTCATACCGATATAATGGGTTCAAAGTGACCTTCTTCGTGTATCGCGTCAGTTCGCGATATTTTTTAAGATATGAATGAGAATGACATAGAAGCGGAAATTGTAGACACGTGTTTCATCCTAAGTAGGGATCTTCAGTACAATGTATCTTACTAACACGCAGCATAATTTCGATCGCTTAACCATAGTGAGAGGATTGATGAAACAAGAATATGCACGTTGAGTTTGGCGAAAAAATTCGCTCGGGTGAGCCGGACTCGAACATTACAAATCCCCAACTAAGATTCGAAAATACCCGCTTTTACCCGACCAAAAAGCTTAAAACACCCGAAAGTCCTGTTAAAAAGGCCGTAGCCGAAGCCATCTTTCTTATCTCAATTCAAACTAACCTACTTTGCAGATTAGTTTCTAACATGACACATGACATGACGATTGACAGAAGACGACTAAAGGATCTGCTTCTCTCTAATAAAAAACTAGAGAGAGCGAGAGAGAGAGAGAGAGAGAGAGAGAGAGAGAGAGAGATCACACGAATGCTATGAAATTCACCCACAAAAGGCGCCAACTTTAAATAGAACAATTTCATAATGGGAAATAGAGGCATACAAAAAATAATGATAAACCTACCTGGACATAAAATTTAAAAATAGTAATTATAAAAATTAACAAGCAGTATGTGAAAATTCCCCGTTTTACTCTTTCGTTGAGTTTTACCCGCTACAATTTCAAAATAGCCGATTTTCGAGTAAAATACCCGCGATATGGCAACGCTGGAGCCGTATTTATTTCCCCAGTCAGTCTGTCCCATTTAAAATAAGAAGTTGAGATGGGGGATCGAGTTTGGATGACTATATCTAAATCCGAACTGGATGGACTGAATCCGCGCGTTGATCTTGGTCTAAGAACACTGATTACTGATTGGTGGAGATCTGGGGAAAAGTCTGCCCTCAGGATGGTCGCTGATCCAGGTTGTTAATGATAACCTTTTTCGTTACGGGTCCCCTCTCTTTCATCATTGAGATTTCTGGTTTGGCTACCTCACCTACTATCCCCGAGACAGGAGATGAGAGGCTCTCATGCGTCGAATTCTTTTATCAAAATCAGTGGAAGAGTTTGAATCCGAACACTACCCCCTCCTTGATCTTGCTCGCTTCTCCCAGCGTAGACCACATCAGAAGAGGGTTCTCCAGTCGGCCTTTCAACGCCCGGGAAACTCCCGCTGAACTATTATCCACTCCTTGTGAAGACGCACCTGTGCGGGTTGTCTCGTTTGAAAGATTCTCTGAGTTTTGAGAAACTGGGACACTGTTTCGAAAGTCATGTGAGAATGTTGATGGAAACTTTAGAGCACTACAACACGCAAATGTGGACAATCGTGTTTACAAAAAATAGATCGCGGATTAATCCGTATAGTCTACCTTTTATTTTATTTTACTTTTTCTTCATGTGCTTGATCTGTATGATCACTGCCACAGCCAAATGGCTATATGATCACAACCATTTGACATGGCTGTGTGAGTAATCAAAGCAGTTATGACGTCATTGCTAAGAAGACATGTTCCAAGTTCTTCTTTTTAGGGCCCCCCTTGAATTTTGTATTTATATTTTGAAAGACAAACAAGGAGAAATAAGTGATCATGTTTCGCCAAATTTTCACTTTTGGGCAAGAAATTTGGCTCGGATTAGGATTTGTATAATTATTGGAACTAATTACGTAAACTGTGCCAAAACAAGCGAAAATCATCGTGATAAAGAATGCCAATTCAATAGTTGAATGAATCGCCAAAAATTCAAGTGTGTAATTCGTCACCTAACGTTTCTTAAAAAACTCGCAATGTCGCTGGCAGCCGTTCAAGACGAAAAGTTTGAAAAAACATGCACAGAACTCGTTCGTATAGAAGGGATGAGATTCCGGAATTAATTTCCGCCATGTCAAGAAACATTAGATCGAAAGCCAAAAAAATCCTTCCTTTTGGTTTTTAAATTTTATTAGTAACAACCCATAACACTATTAGCGTTGTATAGTTAGCCAAGCAGTTGCGGTCTTCTTGCTCTGCTTCAAGCTTCAGGTGTTCCTATTCCAAACATTACATATGAACTAGGCGATCTTTTTCGGTCCCCCTGTACCTCATGTTCGCGATAACTTACCAGTTTTCATGAAAGTCAAGGCGCATGGCGTCTGTTTTCGTGCGTACTGGCTGATTCCAGTATAGTCCTCAAGTAAATCCAGGCGTAGAAAAAAATTAATATAAGTAAAATGGAGTTTTCCAACGACCACCTGCGAACATGACAAATAGCACACTACTTAGGCACTTCAAAAATTACAAATAGAGTTGAAAAGTAAAATATCACACTAGGGTTATATGTGTATTAAGTAACTGTCAATCGGTTACTTAATACTCCTTAGGTTAGGCAACCCATAATACAGTTTTGTATAGGTATTGTCAACTTTCTGCTACTTTGATGGTGCAAACCCAAAACAGTAAATTCCAAAAGTTTAACTGACGTTTTGGAATATTAATTTCAATTAGCGCCCGTATTCGTATAGGGTATGGGTTACTTATTACTCGTTGGCACTGTTGGCAGTATAAAATTATGACAGCCATCAGCAGCGCTTATTAAGCCATCAAGCCTCCTCTTAAAAAAACCGGAGTTGGTAAATTCCACACTAAGACTACCTGCTCTCTAATCCCAGAGGTAAATTGCACACCAACCTTTAAAAGGTCTTTAATCCTTATAGGTAATTTCCACACCAAGGAAGTATAATTTAATGCTGTTACAGAGGAACCAGAATAAAGATACCTACAGGTAGATTTTTTCATGTAAATAGTTAAATAAGTCTCCTAATGCATGCAATAATGCATAATAATGGAGATAAAAAGTTTCTGATAAAATAGTGGTTTTATTTGGTGAATATTTACTTGAGCGGCATGGGTATAGGGCGATTTGTCTTCTACTTTCGGATAGCTTGTGTCTCTAGATATATTGAATTTTAGTACCTAAGAAATAAGGCCTTAAAGTTTAAGGCAGTAACTTACTGCCTTAAACTTATTTGCTGCAGTAAGTCAGGTCTTTGGTCAGGGTAGGTTTTTTTTCCTTCAAATGCTCGTAAAATGAAAAAAAACCTACCTTGACCAAAAACCTGACGGAACCGGTAGCTACTATTGCGGTCTCGTGGAGAGCGGGCTTCCTGTTCGAGCACATTATTATGTTCGATGGTACGTATTAGGGTAAGGATGATACTTTGCAGGCCTTATTTCTCAACCATTACTCTTGCCGGCGCAAAAAACAGTTTAGTTAACAATTAGATCATTGCGTTATATCTCTTGTTGGTCGACTATACCACTTTAGGATATCAGCGTACGAGTATCTTTACCTGTTGGGTCTCGGTGTGGAATTTACCTATGGGATTACAGGGACTTAAATATGTCCAAGTCGTCAAGGATTACTGGTGTGCAATTTACCTGTGCCCAAAAAAACTGAGTCTGCTATTGAACAGATAACAAAGAGAGAAATCTAACTCTTTGTAATGATAATATTACTTTCAATTTTTACAATTCTACGTAGGTAAGTAGTTGTTATTATAGTCCAATAAAGTCTAAAAAGTCATACGTATCGATTAAGAATACACATCCTTTTGATAGTTCGATTTATTTTGTTTCATATACGTGGTTTTTATAGAAACCGTCAAGTTTGTCTAAACACTCCATCCCGCATAAATAAGTATACGTCAACATTGGTTTTGAATGAGAATTAAATGCACAGCACAGAGGATAGAATGTCATTACGTGAATAAATTTTATGTAGTTGTCAGTGGCTCTCAAACTGACGTAAGCGCTTCAATTCATTGTTTGAATGATTTCTTCAATAATTTACGTTCGTTCACAACTTGACAATTAACTGTTTGACATTTTCTGGTGAAATTAAAAATATTAATTCGGACGGTTAGTGTGACGTCACATCTGACTTTTTAAAGTTAATCCTACTATAGCTGTTCTAATTCAATCATTACTTTTCTTTGTAAAGTTATCAAATAAAATTATTAAAAATTATATAAAATTTGAGATTGTGCATTAATCTGTGGTCGTTGAAAAAATAGTGTACATTACGTGCCGTTTCACATTCGTGGGATTGTCGCAGTCGGCTAGCGCCTCTCACGGCAACAATCACCTACTAGTGTCGTGAAATTGGTCACTTTCCAGACAAGTAATGTAATAGCATATTCTATATCAAGGGCGGAAAGAAGTTCATTTCAGCGAGTATGAAGTTATCGGGCCGAGCGGAGCGTAGCGGAGCGAGGGTCGATTGAATACGAGCTGAAATGGACTTCGGGTCCGGCCGAGATATAGACGCTATTTTTTAGCGCATCGCGTTAGAACACTGAATACTTTGGCTTGTTAGCTTGTTGGCGAATATGTGGTGGCGTACAAATTAATTCACTGTCAGTGTCATTTTCCTGTCTAGCGTTCATTTTGTTGCTTTATTGACGAAACCTCAGAAGCTAGTAACCTTCGTTAATCGCTATAATTAGATAGGTACCTACCTGTTATTATTATATTTCCAGCTCGTTTAGACTTGATTGAAATATGCGCGTATCGTGGTCTCGGTAGTTGTCAGCTGCGTGCTTGAATTTCGCTGCCGAGCTCTCACCTGCCGCGTAATCACTAACTGATAACAACAACAGTAGTTGTTATAGTAACTACTAAATCTGTCCGCCCTAGGGCCAGAAAAAATGTTCGTTGCGGGCTGGAATATTTTGTACGCTTGGAAGTGAGCCGCTATTGCATGTAGGGCTGCAATATGCGTCATTCCGCCGGCTATTAAGCTACTGAAAAATCGTCTTTCAGAGGCGATGCGCTAAAAAGAACTATTTTTCGCAATTATTGTAAAATTTTTCGATTTTAAGACTGTCTTTAGATTGGAGTCATAGTTACGTTTAATAATTAAAATGGAGTCGGTTATAAATAATTATTATTGAATAAAATTGACTTCCCATAACGTTGCTTTGACGAGGCGTCACTGTCGCATTGCGATTTCTTCGGCATTCAGCTTAATAATAAGTGACAGAATTTAAATTGAAGTCACAATACTTAATTATCTCTCTCATACTCGACTCCATAATATCCATAATCTTATCGTCAAGGAAGCTTGAATGTCATTAATACCCCCGGTAACCTATTTATTAACGTGTCCTTATAACTGTTAACAAGGGAGCATTCGAAAGCACTTGGAAGCAGTGAGACAAAGGTCTCCGGCTCATTCATGTCTTTGACTTGACAAGGAGATGCAATCAAATGTACCTTAATAATTTTGATCTTATTTAATAAGTGATATTGATCGACCTCCTTGAGCAATTATCATTCATGTAGGTAGGTTATACCCAGCTTTAGCAGTATGGTCTGGGTCGAGGTCCTAGGTATTAGGTAGAGCAGAGGTGACAATAGAAAGATTAGAAAGGCGAGCCTGTATAGAAACTAGAAAAGACGGACCTTTCAAAACTAATTTATGATCATATGGAGTGGAGCCTAGTGCCTAGTGAGAGAACCTGACACTTACTTACTTACTATTAAAACCTAAAACTAAATCGACTTTTCCAGTTTCCACAGACGGATAAAGTTGTGCGGGAAACGAGGGCTGAAAGATAAGATGATTATTTCGGAGCCGCGTGCGTGGGTGGTGTCAAGGGCCAAGGTCGCTCGCCGCTTTTATAATAATAATAAGCTTTTTGCAGACTCTTGGAGCTTTTCTTTATCGTTTATATCGGAGATTGAAAGCTTCAGACGGAGTGGGTGGTACTTATACACTTTGCTTGTTTAGTCATTATTGATTCAATATTATACAAAATATCAATAAGACTAAAGTAAGTTGACCTAGTAGCATGGAAAAAGCGGGGCTTCAGACTTATATAAAGTGTGTCCGCATATCTGGTTACATCAAGAGATGGGAGAATAACAATTTGGGTTGTAGATTCATCTACCAGTTTTTTTTCACTTTCGAATTTTTAAAAATTTTGATTTAGTAACCCTAACCCTTGGTTTATTTCTGACATAAGTGACTTTAGTCTGTTGTTTTGAATCAGTAAAAACGGACAAATTGTTGACTGCCAAAATTACCTTTCATGCGTTAAACCGCCTACGATGGAGAAAAGTCACTCCCGTGAAGTTGGCCCCGAATTGTCTGAAAGCACTCAGTTTTTCGGAGTTCTGAGTAGAACTGGAATAGTTTTTCGTTGTCACACCAATTCAATCGATTTATTAATTAGAAAATTAATAGTGTTTTTTATTTATTTATTAAAATTTGGTGAAAATGGTGAAAAAGTGCAAAAATGCATTTCAACTCCTTCGGTGGAGCTTTTCACGCGTAATATTTCTTTTAAACAAAAGACTATAAGGACATATAAAACGTAGAGAATTAAATTCCCCATACAAATTTTGAAATGATTGTTTTTGCCCAAAACTGAAAAACTACCGAGATAACGAGGTAAAACACTCTCACCCCCTAAATTCAAAATGGCGGACAACTCCTGGGAGTAATTTGTAATAATTTTACACTTTAAGCATCTCTGCAGGAGGGGGGAACAAAACTGCATCAAAAAATTTCTGCCTGGCAATTAATTTTGGGTTTGTCTTTTTTCGACTAATAAATGACTGCACTAGGGAAAAAAGAAAATTCCTATAAAAATCAACATTCAAATGCGATTTTCTCCTAAACGATAAACTTATGGCGACTTTATCTTCTTTGCAGAAAATGAGTCGAATAATCTATGCTCGGCTCGGTATTTAATTTTTTTTAAACTCCATTGACGTAGACGTTCAAAGGGTGTGAAACCTAAAAAAACCTTGATCTATGCCAATGAATTAACGTCATGAGTAATATTAGTATTGCACCCTTTGTCTTATTTATAGTATATTATATACATTTATGTGTGTTTTCCATTTCAGTTTCACTTTCACTCTCTTGGTAATATTCAAATTATTAATGAATGAAATACGTTAAATAGCTAACATAACTAGCTCCTACCTAACCTAAAATATTCAATACACAGATTACACTTTTTTATTTTGCGAATATGTACTTATAAAACTTCATGGAGTACTAGTACTATATCTACCATCCAAACAGCTGCGACAATCAAAATAAATCAATGAAACCAAAAATTAATAACACAAACAAATTTTTTTTCAAAAATTGTGTTTTTTTTGCGGAAAAAACAAAAAATTTCACCCAATTATAATAATATGAAGTCATTACCTATACATATTTGCTTTATGGTTTTTTACTTTTCATAATTATGATATTCGCTGTAAAGTTTTTTTCTTTCGAAAAAAGAATAAAATTTTTGAATTTTTTTATTGTTTTTAATTTTTGGTTTCCTTGATTTATTTTATACCGAACGACATAAAAAACCAATATGGCGGCCATAAGAAAAACAAAAGTTTGCTATGAAAACTTTGGGATCTAGTCGGCTTTGAAAATTTTTGGAATGTCAAATGGATAGCTTTTGACGACTTATGTAAGCCTAGGAAAAATAATTCATTATTTCTCCAATAATAAAAAAGATAAGGCTAAAATAAGAAATTTAGATTTTTCAGTTTTTTCAGGATATTTCAGCAACGACTGGAAATATTCCAAGAAAAAATTCAGATTCTCATTAAGCAATAAATTGTGCAGCTTTTCTCTAATTTAACCGACCCTGTATCTCTTGCCGTTTCCAAGATCCCCATGTACTGCCACTTACAGTGGACCACGGTGTATACATAGTTATCTTACACCGTGCACTGGACACACTGCATACGTAACAATAAAACGCAAACAAAATATCTTTCCGAAAATATACAGGAACTCTTAAACTCCACTTTCACTTTTTGCTGCTGCTTTTCGGAAAAAAGTTCTTTCAGCCATTGCATTGTCCTTCTGGTTGCCCAACTTTTTCCCCATTTAACCTATCGCATTTCGTACCGTTTCCAATATGTCAATGTTATCCCTCCCTTATCTTGTACACACTGTATATTGTTTTGTAACTGGAAAAATCGAACGCCTTCTATAAAATCGTACTTTAAGCATGAAATACAGAATAACTTATTTCAAGATGAGGCCTCGTTTAGGAAATATTTCCAAAATTGTTGTAACAATAACTAAATAAAAGATGGATGAAAAATAAAACCCTAACGTTTTAAAAAATCTACTGTTTTCTGATGGATATTATAAACGTTACACGTGTTTCGCTACTTTTAAAGTAGCATCTTCAGACATATGTAAATTAATAAAATTATTGGTATAGTAACATCTAATTTTATTCATCTACATTATGTCTGAAGATGAAACTTTAAAAGTATCGAAACACGTGTAACATTTATAATTATCCATCAGTCAGTATACAGTAGCATTTTTTATTAAAACATTAGTGTATTATTTATCATTCATCAGTATGTAGAGATTCTACAAAGTAAGGGTTGAAAACATATTATTTTTTTTAAATAAAATATATTTTTATTGCGGCCTTAGTTTCACATTTTTGGAAATATTTCTTAAACCAGGCCTGATCATGGGAAAAGTTGTTCTCTCTTTTATGCTAAAAATACGATTTTATACATGGCGTTCTATTTTGGCTGTCCATAAAAAATATCAAGCAGGTATAAAGTGGAACTCATAAAAAAAAAAACTCTTTTTTTCAAGAAAATAAAAGGTACGGCTGCTATTCGCGAGGTACGATTTCAATTCAACCCTTCATTCAGGATGGCGGAAATCTTGCATGTGTGCAAAATCACCAATTGGAATGGAACGAAAATAATAGTATATTATTCAACAAGCGCATAATGATAGCTATTATCCACGAAGATGAAAATTGCAGCACGAGCCTCTGGCGAGTGCTGTAACATCTAAGTGGATAATAGCCATTATGCGCGAGTGGAATACTATATTTAATCTACGAGTATACTTGAATAAAAATAATTTTACTTACGGTAGAATTAAATTTTTATGTAATAAAGTTTTATGGATTGCAGTTTTATTTATTAAAAAATATGGTTCTCTTTATATCAGGTGGCGTATTATTCGAGATGTTATTTTCTTCGAAGAACATCCTGTATTATTCTGTTTGTAATAATTTTAAGTTCAATTTTTATAATACAATAATTTGTATTGTAAAATTGAAACTAAACATAAACAAATAATGTGAATGTTAGGTTATCGTGATTAGCTGTCACTACTGTCAGTCGACTAAACCTATTGGCAGCGTTCCAAAGGCATATCAACTTTCACAGCGGTTGACTAGGGCTTTATAACTACGCACGGATACTAAAACATGTTCATTTTAGTATTATGATTATGTAGCTTCGTATGCTATAGTAGTTGAAAGATCAAAATCATCCTAATATTCTGTGATTTGATATTTTTATAACATTTTATTAAACGTAAAATAAACGTTTAGGGACTCTACTTTCACGTCAGTGGACCATTGACAGTAGTCAGTAGTTTGGATCTGCCAAACGTACGACAGAATAGGACGGTAAAGTTAAACAATTGACATTAACGATTGAATAATGAGCTCATTGTTCAATCGTTCTGACACTATTATTCGATAGGGCAATAGTAATGCATGCCATTACTTCGTTAAAATTAGACTAATAATTGATTTGTTATCTAATAGGAGTAGATAAAAAATATTAAGTACCGAACTCTTTTTAATATAATAATTTCAATAGGGAGCCGGCCAACATGAGACGTTTTTGGCGATTTTCCGCCCCCACCTGCCCTCCTGGTGAGATGTGAGATTTGGCTCAACCTCCTTCCCCATCCCTCAATCTCACGCGAGATTGTTCAAAATGCGTGTTTAATGATTTATTATAAATAATAATAATAATTATGCTGCAATGTTCGTCAACAAATATTATTGTGTAATATTGGGCCATATTTTACTTAATTTAACCCAATTTACTCGTAATTTTAATATGACATATTCGCCGAGACCATACCTCTTCCCAAAGTAAGATTAGATGAGATTTGACTCAACCCCCTCCTCTCCCCTGAACACCTCAACGTAATTAATGGTCGCCCCCATGGAGTAAGGGTAGGTAACTTTTCTGTAAAAAAAGTACCTGTCTAGAACAAACTACACTGCCATAATAAACTGACTAGGTAAGAAGACGGTGAGTATAGTCTGGTAAAAGAAATTTCAGGAGAGATGTTGATGTCTTCAGAATTGGACGGAATTATTAGAAAAAAAATCGTTCGAAAATTTTCTCTGTTCAAAAATGTCCGTGTCATGCAGCGGATTATTAAACGTCATTGGATTAACCTGAGTGTGTTTTACAAAATTTCAATGGGGAAAAGTTCAAAAAATTTTACAGAAACTATTTTGTACTTTCCAAATATAAAAATAATAGCATGGTTTTATTAAACTCACGAACCGTCCATGTTTTATGTTGTAACTTGTCACAGAAAAAAAAAATTAAAACCATTTATTCATGTAAAAGAGTCGTTTACTAACGGCAATTTGCAATTAGTTGTATCTGTTATTATAGTTTTTAATTGAAAACTACGCGTTTACAGCATTTAAATGTTTACTGGAAGTTTTTTTTTTATTACACGTTGCCGGTGATCAACTAAATGCATAAATGAAACAAACTAATACGCTAGTACTACAGTTATTTATTTTCCTCAAAGATACGGTAACATAACAATTATTCTTAAGAAAATATGTTAAAAGTTGATGCGAAAGAGCCTAGGTACATTCCTCGCCTAAATTGACAGCATTGAGTAATTTATTACTCTCATCATCATACCAACACCAACACTAGGTACCATTATTATGTAATTGCCAAATTTGGCAATAATGTAAATTTGGCTTTTAATTCGTAGGTTAGACGATCTGAACTGATTGTCAGTCCTATACAGATCCATCGTCCTTATACAAGGACAAGCTGACCATGGGAAGCAATAATGTAAATCAAATAAAATAAAAAAAGCAAATAAAATAAATCGCAGTGAGGGAGGTGTCGTTCATATCCTGGAGGGTGGCCATTTCGTCATTTAGGTCATCATTGTGACCAAGATACCTAAGCCTTGTTCCAATAGACTATGAACGATTTCCGATGGTTCAGAATTAGAAAAGTCTACAAAAGTGAAGTTGTATCGAATTTTCAACTCAAATTTTCTTGACCAATTTTTGTAATTCATATTTCTTAATCATTTGAATCGTCTGTTGACAAAGCTCAATAGGGTGTTTCATTTTTTACCCGTTTCATTTTGGGAGGTGATAGAGAATCGCAAAATAAGTGGACTCGTCACAATTTTTTTTTTTCAGAAAGACATGATAAAGGAGGTCTTCAAAGTGGAAGTATGAAAATCGAATTCAGGGAATAACTTCAGGGCCGCTTGAGTGATGTTGTTCAAATTTGATATACGAATAGAGTAAATTTTTCCAAAACTGTCCAGCGGCGTAGATATTGGATAGTTGTCCCCATTTTCTCACCCCATCTTCTACGCCTCTGGATATTTTTCACAGATGATAATATTTTTAGATTATACGTTCTAATTTGAAAAGAAAAGTACTCTTGCAAAACTTTGATATTAGATATCGTTTCCGAGCTATTAGAGGTTACACATTTTTCTGTGTCTGCTAACTGTAACAATTTTTATTGTTCAAATTTTATTTTTGTTTTAATTGAAGACCTTTCCAAAAAGTATTTTGTGAGGAAAGTCCACTTATTTTGCGATTCTCCAACTCTATCACCTCCTAAAATGACACTGGTAAAAAACGAGACATCCTGTAAACTAACTAAATGGTTGTTCACCTCTCGAGGGAGGTGAACAACCCATCCCCCGCCTAATTGCTTTTCCTGGTCACCCACATGATTGGAAATATTTTATAAAATTTTTCACTGTAACTTATCCTGTAACTTATAAAATGGAAGTTTAAGCTTTTTGATATCATCCCTTTGGTGAGGATATGCGAATGACATTTTAATTTTTGTTTCAGTGCGAAGAGATAAAAACTCAGGCCGATTTAACGAAATCCGGCCTGGTCAACGTTTACACAGTACCATGCGACGTGGTCCAAAACTCCGACATTATATTCTGTTGCATTTCCGACCACTACGCTGCCAAAGAAGTAAGTCATTAGCTTTAATTGAACAATTAAATTGATAATTCATGAACGACACTACACTAAACGCTTCTTGGGTACACCGAACTGATACACACCTGACCAGGGATTCGTTAACGTCCTGCCAAAGTATGCTCTTGGAATAAATGAGGACGAAAAGCTGGATGGTTAATAATGTCTGAAATAGAACCATTGCAACTAACTCGCTGCAGATGCCGGAGTACAAATCTTCTGATTCGATTTAACAGAAAATAAGATTTTAAAAGGACTAATTATGGCCCCGCCACTTTAACTTATTATATCTTACAGATACAGACTCGATTCATTTTTTTACTTGCTCTGTAAATTTTCTATCCGGTCAGTGTGTCAATATTTATTAAGAATTAGTCATTGGACTAAATATGACGTCAACCATTAGGATTAAATTAACAAACGCCACTTTCTCAGCTAAACTTACCGGCTGGTGTTACCCGCATTTTCTAAAAACTTACTTTTTGAGGTAAGTAACCATACCTGTTGAATTTTTTTGCGACTAACCAGACCTTCTAAGAATTCAATATTTTGATCTAACCATATTTTCTAAAAAATCGATTTCCGGCCCATCCTGCTAAAACTCAATTTTCTGAGCTAACTTGACCTTCTAAAAACTCGCTTTTTGGAGCTAACTGGTATTTTCTGGAGCTAACCGCTCTGAAAGTTTTTTTTGGCGTTAACCACACCTGTTGAAAACATTTTTTTCTGAGAACTTAATTTTTGGAGCTAATCTAGAAACTCATTTTTTTTGGGGGGCTGACTGAACCTACTAACAATTAATTTTTTTATCTAACTGGACTTCCTAATAACTTCATTTTTTGATCTAACCGGGCCTTCTAGGAATTCAATTTTATGATCTGAGCGCATTTTCCAAAAAAGCAATTTCCTGGCCCGTCCGGCTAAAACTCAATTTTCTGAGCTAACTTAATCTTTTAAAAACTCGCTTTTTGGAGCTAACTGGGCTTGCTGAATGCTTTTTTTGTAGCTAACCACACCTCCTGATATAAGTAAACCAATGCGTTTACTCGCGGCAGTGACAGGAAGAGTAGTCAGGAAATAGAAAACCTGTTTTACCTGTTATGGCTTATGGCATTATTTCGCATATTTATGGCTTATAATAAAAAAAATTGGAATGGACTAAATATAGCCGCCTTTGAAGTCCTTTAATTTTTTTTTACTTGTCAGCACAAATCACTTGTGTTGTTTATTTATAAGTGCTTTATACAGGTGTCCCAGAATAATTATTAATAATTTTCAAGCGTGATAGGGGATGTAGAGACAATTTTTTTTCTATAAACATGTGTCCTAAAATGTCTGATTTTCAAGATACAGGGTGTAAAAACTTTTACACCCTTAAGGCCCGTATTCATCAATAAATTTAACCCCTGGGGTTATATTTGGAACATGTCATTGGTTTAAAATTCGTAGCGTTCGTAGGGTTTGAGCATTAGACCAATCAGCTGTCAGAAAATTCAAAATATAACCCCAGAGTTATATTTTGAAGTTTGATGAATACGGACATAAGAAAATCATTTTTTATTAATCTCTCAAAGATCTTTTTGCCAATTTTGGTGAAATTTGGACGTTGTTTGTGATGATAACTCGCTAAGCTAGCACTAACTACATGATAATAATTGTGAGTTACATGGCGTCCCGGGGGTGAAAAATCAAGATTAGTATAGGCAAAAAAAATTACATCAGTGACTTGTTAACAAATTTTACTTTTTTTTTTTTGTTAAACAGCTAAAAGTACAAGTTTTCTGTCTCTTGATATTTTTTCATGTCTCCTTAGTTTTCAAGAAAAAAATTACTGGAGACACAAAGTTGTATTTTTAGCTGCCTAACCAGGAAAAAATATATAAAATTTTTAAATAAGTCAGTGGTGTATATTTTTTTGTCAATATTATTTATGAGACCCTCCCCCCCCCCCCCGGAACTGGACGCCACTTAACCTCATAACTATCATCTAGTTGGTGCTAACTTTGCGTCTTATCACCACAAACAACACTGCCAAATTTCACCAAAATTACCAAATGGGTTTTTCAGATATTAATGAAAAACGATTTTTCAACTTTTACCACCTTAAAACCAGACATTTTTGGACACTTACTTACAGGTTTATAGCAAAAAATAATAATTTGTTGAAGAATGAACAACATTGAATAATATTTGAAAGGCCTGTCTGAGAATGGCGGTCAGTTGCGATATTATGTTCTTGAATCTTGAATTAACTTTGTTTCTCGTTTTTCAGATCGTTTACGGCAATTGCGGCATCCTGTACGGTTCGCCGAGCTTAGAAGGCAAGGGTTACGTCGAGATGACCGGAATAGACTCAGACACCTCGAAGGTGATCAGCGAGGCGATCACCAGCCACGGCGGTCGCTACCTCGAGGCTCAGGTGCAGGGCAGCAAGAAGGAAGCGGACGAGGGCACCCTGATCATCCTGACCGGCGGCGACCAGACCCTCTTCGACGACTGCCAAACTTCGTTCAAGGCGATGGGCAAGACCGCCTTCTACCTGGGCGATGTCGGTTATGCGACCAAAATGAACCTGGTCCTGAACATGATGAAGGGCGTCAGCCTGGTAGGGTTCGCTGAGGCGTTCGCCCTGGCCGACAAGGCCGGCCTCTCGCCGTCAACGGTCCTCGAGATCTTCAACCTGACCACCCTCGCTTCGCCCTACCTGAAGGATAAGGCGGAGATGATCGTCCGGAAGGAGTTCAACCGCGTCCAACAGAGCCTGACCTACATGCAGAAGGACATGAAGCTGGCCCTCGATCTGTCCGATTCGTGCAAGCAACCGCTGTCGATGGCCGCCGTGGCAAACGAGGTGTTCAAGCACGCCTGCAGACTAGGATACGGGAATTGCGACTGCGCGTGCGTCTACATCAAAGCTCGGCATTAGTATAGATTTTGTTACTTTTATTATTATTATTAATGTTATATAGAGAATTTTCCTTTTTTATTGAATGGATCAGGAATGTGTACCGTTGATAATTTGTGGCCTTTTGATTTCTGTTAGTAGGTGCGAACGAGCACAAGAAGGTATTGGGAACAAGGCTCGAGACGGGCTTTTACCGATGGTCTGTTGACTGGTTCATTTATTTTCAACCAAGTTATTAAATTGACTTTTTTTTGTTTGACATAATGGTATTTAATAAAAATGACAGGAGTAAATTTGACATAACCTAACAATCGGGAAATTGTGACAGGCATCTCTCTGCTTATTGTGAATTAGATTCAAGTGGTAATATAAAGAAAAACAAAAGTCATAAAGAGAAAGATAAAATGAGCATTTTTGCCTATACTGCTAAAATAAATCAGTCCTTGAGAGCAAAAATAAAAGTATTTCTGTAGATTTTTCCTATACAAAAGGTTATCACTTTCAAGACTGTCTCAAGGGAAAATGTATTGAAAATTACAAACATCCACTGTGCCGTAGGAGGACGAAAATGGTACCAAATGAAAAAAGAAGGAATTTTGTTCATCATGCAGCCAGTCCCTTTAGATTGAGCTGTAAAATTGAAATTGTAACTTTTTTAATTTAGTAGGGATTCAGAGGGGAGTAGTTGCCCAGAGGATGTGTAAAAAATCCTTCCTCTTCCATTTGGTACTATTTTTGTCCTAGCTCGCTATGGGAAGCAGTATGTTTGTGGGTTTGAATGCATTTTTCCTATGCTTTCCCTCAACCTTCCAAGGTTTACTAGTGTTGGGGTTTTGTATGTTTTACAATTTGCCTGAAATTACTTACACTGTGGGCAACGTTTAGAGAAAAAAAACTTTTTAATCTTGCTGTAAGAAACAAAGTTTCAGCAAAATTTTAATCAAAGAAATCACAGGTAATAAAGTGAGTGTTACCAAGATGGCACCCTCGGAATGAAGGAAATGCGCCAGTTTACTTTTGACTTTTTTTGTGTAGTTTTTATTTTTTCGAAGTCCTCGAAATAAACTCTGTCTTACCTTTGAACGTTTCTAGTATTTTTCTAGAATTATTTTCTGATTGTTTTTAAATGAAACAATTTAGTTTAATTATGAATAAAATAATTAGATATATTGGGAACAGTAATTTTTTAACGATTTCTGGCCTTGTGCCAGTTTGAACAATGTTGTCAAGGTTTACTATTTTTCAAAATTTCGCTTTTGATTTCAGTATAGGTTTACTGAAGACTGATTTAATTATAACCTTTGATTATATCAACATGTTTAATCCCAAGTGGAACCTTTTTTTATAGGTTTCTTGCCTTATTTGAAGAGTGTCGCTAAGATGGGAAATTTTAGGTTTTCAGATGAGTTTTTATTACTTAAATCAAAACCAGTAAGAAAAAAGGCAAAACATGGTAGGTTATAAGCGGGTTGGAGGGGGGAGGAGGGCTTTTTGTGCGGAGATTCATGTCAATTATAAAAACACACCAATCTGTGATTTTTTCAGAAACAACATATTTCTTTTGAAAATATTTTTCAGTTTTCAGATGAAATAAATTTCAAAATAAAAAAAAAAGATAAAACAAGATTGTTTCAAAAGGAAAGGCTGTTTGTTATAACATGTAGGGGTCTAAGTATTTTTCAAAATGTTGATGTTGAAATAATTTTTTCAATTTTTCGATAAAAAAAAATCAATTATCATAATTATTTCTTTTCTGTGTAGTGTGATTATGTTTCTATCTTGAATAAGTGAACTAGTAGAGAAAAAAGAACAGGTCAGCCCTTATTGACTAACCAATAATTGTCAATTTTACAAGTTTCTGATTGCATTGCATTAAAAATTTATCAATTAGTATAAACTATTTTACATAATGATAACCAAAAAGCAAAACACAAATTTCTATTAACAATAACAATTATTTATGTAGTGAATAACAAAGGTTCTCGGCAGAAATGTGAATGCCAAGAGCATCTGTTAAAAGTAACAAAAGATTAAAGTAGCGTTAAGGAATTTTATTTGATAGTGTCTTTTTATTTTATTTTTGTGATTTTAAATACTGAAAGTAAGCAGCTCAAAGTGGAAAAAATCGAGGGCGTAACAAGTTAATCATTGAAAATGAATGAGAATGGGCTGCACTGTTATAAAAAAATTATTTAAAATCACAAATTTTTTCAAACTGATTATTGATTATTGCCTTTATTACTTTTTTCGTATGTATAGTTTTAAATATTCCTTAAATTTTACATTGACTGGACAGTGATGTAATGAATTATTATATGTATGCAAAATATAAATTATTATGCTGAATATTACTTAACTTTATGCAATCTGTAAAGTTGTCAAGGATTTTTGTGTCTTTAATTGTTTCATTTAGTAATTGATGTTATGGTAATGTAAGTAGGTAACACAGAAAAATTATTTTATTATTCATTTCGGCTTTCTGTTTTATTAGAGACCTGAATTGCGGGCTTAAAAGTGATGACAGATGACAATTCTTTGGTTTGTAAGAAATTTCATTATAATATAATCTCTTTATTACATTAATTTTTAAATGTTATAAAGAGTGTTCATTAATAATTTTGTAAATCATTAGTGTTTCTTAATAAAAATTTGAATAAATAGGGTTTTGTTTATTTTCAACTTGTCTCTTATTATTATTAATAACTCTCAGATGGGGGTTGAACAAAAAAAAAAGAAAAAAAACAAATGTAGTGCTTCCTTAACGTGACATAAAACAGAAGGAAGGCCAATGTTTCCAGAAATCTTCAAAAAATTACAATTTTTTTGAATTAGGTAACATTTATTTCTGTTTTACAGTTTTGTGTGTTTTTATATTTTATATATTTTATACACTTTATAAAAATGTATAAAGTGTGTCTTCTTATAATTTTTTTCACAGTAACAAATAAATTGAAAAAATAACACAATAAAACATGAAAAAACTAAAAAAAATACAATAGGTGAAGATGTCAGGCAACAAAAATGTCTGCTTTATACTTGAACCAATAAAAATATCAGTGTGTTAAACTTGATAAGCGGATTGAACCAGAGACTGAATACTTACAAGCCTGGGGAATCACTGAATTGGTCAAATTTCTTGAGGTGAAATTTGACAATACCTTTTAATTGGTTGCCTTTTTTTGGCTGACACCCCAACCAGCTCGCTTGGGGATATGTTGAAAAGCAGATTAACTGATTGGACAACAATACAAATTGGATTACCAAAAGGGTTGAGTTCCATATCCTCTGCACAATGTACAATGGTGGTTTGATACCAATTTAACTACATAGCTAACCGATAATTACTACCATTCCAAACATTATACAGATGAGATAAAGTATGCAGAAGAGGTATGAACAAAAACTTGGTTAAAGTGCCCTTCACAAAAATAAAAGCTTAATGGGACCCTTAGGTGCCAGGTTATTATCCTGTAACCTACATATACTGACTTGGAATTTACTCCTGCATAAGAGTAAAATGGGCAGGAGCATTTGGCAGAACATGAAGGATGAATAAGGGATATAAATAAAATAAAAAACAAATTTTTAGAATAAAAGCAATAACTAGGGAAAACTAGACAATTCCAAGATACATAGATCGGCTCTAAAATGGGCTGTTCTGATTATTATAGTTTCAAATGGCACTTCTGACAAATCATAAAAGTCTTGACTATACTTAATTGACGGGGAGGAATGGAACCAAATGTTAATGTCCAAAAAGAGGGCAAGACTGGTATGCAAATGGTTCAAAGACGAAGTCACGATCTGAATAGATGTGCCACAACGTTGAAAAATATATTTTTCGTTGAGGGGGGGAAGCTAATATTTCCATTTTTTTCCGACAGTAAGGCAAGCTTGAAAGTTGGTTTGAAGTACCTAGAAAACGTCATCAATCGGCGTAAAAACAGCATACCTAAACTATTCTTGGTGTTGAGACACCGAGCGGTAAAAGGCAATGAAACTGCACTTGAACTAGCTAGAAGGGTTCTGCAACATCCTCAATGGTCATTTAGTTTGATAGTGATAGAATCAAAATAAGCGATGCCTGAATCTCAAACCAATAGCTGGATGGGTTTTAGAGTAAAAAGCCTGCCTAATGCTTAATAAACATCTCGGTAAGTGACTAAAAAGGACTCAAATAAACGAAAATTAAGTAGACTTTAGACTTTTGCAAGAAACCAGGAAAATTATCCAGTATTACGGATTTTTTTCAATTAGCCGTTAAGGGTGAGGCTGAGTTTTTTTTATATTATTCAATTCCTGAAGTATTTTAGGTCATACTAAGCGCGCTCAAAAATTCAAGGTCTTAATGAAGACATTGAAATACAAACAAAATTAAAAAAAAAAATTGGTTGAACCGATTCTTCGACTTACATATTATCTGGTCCACAAGTAGTAACAAAGACAACATTTGGAGCTTCTACCAAAAACAATTCGTCATAAAAAAAAGCCAATCTCATTATTTATGAAATATTTTTGGTATGGTAGCTTTACAACAAATCTACAAGAACATCAAAAACGCAGGATGCTCGGAAATTTTATAAAAAAAATCGAATAAGTTCTATCTTAGAAAATACGCAGTATCTCAACCAGTTTCTAATCCGATAAATCACCAGTCCTGAATTTTCAAAAACAATTATCTTGCTGAAATTTGTTTTCTGGGAACTCCTCAATTTATTCTTTTTATGCTGGATACAATGGACACAATTCTTGGCCTATAGGTAATGGGACAAACATTTCGTTCTTTCGAAAATGGTGAGACACAGAAAAGGAAGAACCATACTACGAGGGTGATCCCCAAAGTAGAGACTTCAAAGAAACTATTCGTCCGGCTGTTGACCACACTGATGTCTTTTGTTGCTTCGTTTCCCCCAATCACAAGTAATTCATCCATCACTCATCACTTAGTCACCTACTCGCACTCGCCCAGCCAGCCCACTTTGATATAATAACGCTCAGCCTTGGATCGACACGCTGATGGTGACTCGGTAGACGTTTCTAAAGCAGCTCCCGCTCGCCGCCACCATCACCCAAACACGAGGTCTGAGAGTTTTTCGTTTTTGAACGCATTTTGGCACCTATCGAAATTCATCACCAACTCATGGAGCGCATGGAGAAATATGGAGAATCGTAAATAGATGATATAATGATGGATGGCACATTATAACTTCATATAAGTAGTGTAGTCAATTTTCGGGAAATTCTTCAGAATTTCCTGTGTATATCTTTGACACCTTTGCAAGACTGCATCTACATGGTGTAAATTGACGATTAATTCCTTGAGGTATACGGTATAGGGCCATTTGCGTTAAAAAGTAGGTAGGTAGTCCCATTCATAAGACCCAAGCCAAGACTGAGCAATCCTGAACGCTATCAAGCAGTCGCGCAGTTTCTTTGCGGCCACAGCGTTTTAGAGACCTTACTTTTTGGACCATCCTCGTACATTGCATATATTGTGGTGAAAGTAAGAACTGATGTGATAAACTGAGAACAATTATTATCTTGGCTGCGTCTAAATTTCCATAAAAAATATCTAAAAGCTTTTTAATTGTCACTTTATAGACGAAAAAATTATTTTGGAAAAATAACCATCACCCCGCGACCCGGTAGTGAGCATCTGGGTATCTACCTATACCTACTTACTTAAAAATTGCGAAAGAACCAAACTATAGGTGAGCTAATTCATTAATTGTTCATCTAGAATGGCTGTTATTACATCACACCGCTAGACTTATAATGAGACCCATTCTTTTAACGTGTAGCATTGTGTTATTTTAGGACGCATCGCGGGACGATTTCACTTGTTGAATTTTAATGACGAGATTTTTAACGACTCGTAATACATATTTAAGTACACGCTGAACACAATATTAGAACATCGCTGCGGAAACGGGAGAGATTCCTTTCTTCGAGCTGGTAAAATGCTATCTCGCTGATTTGCGGCGTTCTTATTATAGACGTGGAGGTGGGAGGTGGGGACAGATACTGCTATTTTATTTTTTTAATAATGAAAGATACATCGAAGAATCTTGTTATCACGGAACATGTTTAGAAGGGAGGTTCATCTGATTTTTTTTGAGCTGCTGGGAGTTAAAACAGTAACTTTCTTCACCTCAATAAAACGCATTCTCATTATTTAACGAACGCGCTCGAATGAACAGAGTGAACACGCAACAGCAACAAAAAAACTGGCGGATCTTTGCGCGTGATGCTTGTTTGTGTTCGTTCGTGTTTGTTATTATAGCGGTCTCACTTATTCGTTTGTGTTTGCTATAATATAGCGCTCATTCCTGTTTGTTCGCGCGGACTTTTGATTTAATGAAGTATAACGATAATTTAACGTTATATCCTATAATAATTAAACTTGTCGGTTTATGGGATTCACTCATTGCAATAATAATTGAAATGAAGAGGAGCTGGCAAGTCTAATATTTAAATTTTTATTTGGTTCTCCTAGACTTACCCGAACCAGCTACTCGTCCAAATCTTATAGAGGGAAAAAATGGTCTCGTCTAATATTTATGGCTGACGCGCTGAAAAATCGTCCCCAAGTAACACAGTTTCATCTAAAAGATGTATTTTTAACGTCCAGCATATACATCTATAGACAGTAGTTTGTAGACTACAATTCTGAAGCAAAATGTCCGCGGCGTAGACCGTCTATGCGACGTCTACAGTATGCATCTATGAGATGTCTTCCAAATATACATCGATTAGATGCCTACTGTATATATGTCTATGAGACGTCTACAATATACTTCTATTAGATATCTACAATGTGCATCTATAACGTAGATTATAGGTGAATCTATAGGGTGTATAGCATAGACGTCTATAGATGGTAACTTATAGACTACAATTTTGAAGCAAAATGTCCGCGGCGTAGATCGTCTATGCGACGTCTACATTTATACATCTTTGAGATGTCTTGCAATATGCATCGATTATATGCCTACAGTATGCATCTATTAAGCATCTACAAGATGCATCTAATAGACGTGCTCATTATACATCAATAAGATGCCTACAATATGTATTTATGAGACGTCTTATTATGCATCTATGAGACGTCTACAACATACATCTTAGTGATGACGCTACTATGCATCTATGGAACGTCTGCAATATGCATTAATGAGATATCTAATATACAGGGTGGTCCAGTTTGTATGTTCATAATACCGCCTAATGGTGGAATAAGTAGAAATATTTTTTTTCCTATAAAGTATGACTCTAAAACGTTTTATTTTTGAGATACAGGGTGTTAAACTTCTAATAAAATATTATCTTTTTCGAAAATATCTTAAATAATATACTTCACCCAATATACCTACCTAGTTAAAATTTGTCAGTTTTATTTGCTGTAGTAAGGGGCTAATTTAGCCCAAAATAAATTAAAATTATTAAGTCCAGTGGCGTCCCGGTAAGTACCTCAATGAATATTATTATGAAAAAACTAAAAAAAGTACGTAAATGGCTTTTTTCAAGTTTTTTGTCAGATTAGGCAATTAGGTACAAGTAAAACTTTTTTGTCCATTAAATTTTTTTCGTATTTTGCTTTGTTTTTGAAATAATCCAATTAATTGCTTATTTCTGGACCAACCAAGAAACTTAAAAAAAATTAAGAAAATAAAATTCCTTAGTTTAGATGTTAAGAAATGTATTTCATTTTGTATTTATTTTTTCTTTTTGTTACATATTATTAAAAAGAAGTAATAAAAGAAGTTATAATTGCAGAAAAAATTCCTTATGTTTGTTATGTCGTCCAGGGATATGCTTTAAGTAAAATCTATTTTTTATTTCAAAAATTAAGCAAGATACATAAAAATCTAATAAACAAGACAGTTGTACTTGTAATTGCTTAATCTGACAAAACAATAAATATAAAAAAACCATTGAGGTATTTTTTTTCAAAACAATATTCGTTGAGGTGCTTATGGGAGCCACTGGACTTAATAATTTTAATACATTTAGAGCTTAATTAGCCCCTTACCACAGCAAATGAAACTGCCAAATTTCAACAATATTGGGAAAAGTATATTCAAGATTTTTTCGAAAAAGCCATATTTTAATAAAATTTTAATACCCTGTATCTGAAAAATAAAACGTTAAAGAGAATTACTTCTAGGAAAAAATATATTTGTTTTTACTTATTCTAGCGTTAGCCCTCGCGTTAGCCGAAGTTATGAACATACAAACTGGAACACCACCCTGTATAATGGGATGTGACTGATGTGAGTAGGTAAACTATATGGCTGAAAATATAATGACAACAGATAGAGGTATACTTTAAAATGATTTTTTTAATTACTTTGCTTTTTTACACTAAATTATTGTTATTGCATTATTGTACACATATAATAAGTATATCTGCGTTTATATCTTGTAGATGCAGCAAGCCATGACGTCCCTCTCGAATTCACTGTCCTCTAATTGTGGAAAACGCTCTTTTCACGGCGCCTGAAAATCATACATACACCTAATTAAAAATATGAAAATAATTTAAATCTTTTTTATAACGACTTTCCAATAATAAAATTACTTTATAAATTTCACGCATACCATTTTATCTCACTTAATTGTAAATTGAACTATTTTACATACTAATAGGTAAGCTTAAAAATAACACTTACTATTTATGATATTCGTAACATTTAAATGGATCAGCTTGAAATTTCCTTTCTTCTTTCCGGTCAAAGAACAGTATATATTGTCCCAAATAATTAGAAAATGTTTTCTCAAGGCATCGTTAGGTTTTGCTCCGTCAGAGGAAACTGCAGCTAGAAATAAATTTCATTTCAAAGAGAATTTTATAATATTTTTTAATTATATTATATAACTCTTATAGAATACACCTGTATATCAAGTGAGTTGAAACTAACACACTAGGTATTGATTATAATGTAATTTATAATTAAATTATAATTATAATATTATATTTTTCAATTATATTTAAAATATAACACACCTATATCCGAAAGGCTAATTAAAATTTTCCCTAATTTTGAAGAATAGCACGTCGTTAGTCTATACAGGGTGTCTGCTTAAGGCTGGCCACCGGCTTTATCTCGGAAACTAATGGGCCTATAACCTCAAAATAAAAAATTTCCAGACATAAGTGATCACGATAAATTCAATGAAAATATTTTCAAGATGGCCGCACTTCCGGAAATACCGGAAGTAGACACCTACTTCGTTATTTTAACGGGAACACCCTGTAAAATATTATATTTTTTAAATGTCTGCAGAAATCAAATACAGGTGGTTTTCACCATTGGAATTTAGATTGAGCGGTTTATGAGTTATAAACAAGTGAAAATCGAAAATTTTCAACTTCAAAGCAGTCTAGAACTAGAACGGCTCAAGATATCTAAAAACGGTTTACATGTCCCTATCCTAACTTTTCATGTTTTATCCCACTATGTGGAGTAAATTTTAATACAGGGTGGGTGATGAAAATTATCCGATTTTTCATCACCCTGTATTAAAATTTAAACGAGACATAGTAGGATACTGTGTGAAAAGTTAGGATAGGGACATGCAAACCGTTTTTAGATATCTTGAGCCGTTCTAGTTCTACACTGCTTTGAAGTTGAAAATTTTCGATTTTCACTTGTTTATAACTCATAAACCGCTAAATCTAAATTCCAATGGTGAAAACCACCTGAATTCGATTTCTTCAGACATTTAAAAAATATAATATTTTACAGGGTGTTCCCGTTAAAATAACGAAGTAGGTGTCTACTTCCGGTATTTCCGGAAGTGCGGCCATCTTGAAAATATTTTCATTGAATTTATCGTGATCACTTATGTCTAGAAATTTTTTATTTTGAGGTTATAGGTCCATTAGTTTCCGAGATATGGCGGGTGGCCAACCTTAGCAAGACACAAATATACAAAGGGTATATTTGTGAAGATCAATTTTATAGTTGTTATAAAGATCAATCCGAATCCGCTGTCTTTGTAATATATAATCACAGAGTCGCTTGTACTGATTTCGCGGTTTGTTTTCAGATGTACCGTCACGGCGCAGTTGCCAGCGTTGCAGTTATTTCAAGTGGAGTGTCAGTTTTGTTACAATATTCTTTAGCCTTGCGAAGCGGAGAATAATATTCGACTTTAGAAATGGAAGTTGTTTTAAAATGTAAATTTTAATGTGCCGATTTAAGAAGTCTACATTTCACTGCTTTAAAAAAAAAGATTAATAATAAAAACGAAGCCATATATCCAATACCAAACAGTACAGAATGTAATCACAATGAAATTGATGGGATAGACACAAAATTTCCAATTAGTATTAATGTAAACACTGATAGATGCGATAATTAAAATATAGAAAGTAAACACGATGACCCCAAGGAAGTGTGACCTTACCAAGTTGAAACAAATAACAAATGATGCAAATTAAATCGAACTATTCGTTTATGCACATTTAGAAACACAGGGACTTATTTTTTATTGTAGATAGATACTGGCGGCATTGACAGCTACCAAAGTGTAGCGATTTCAATCTAATTTCGTTTATACTTACAGGATTATGTTTCATAATATGCGGGCCCGACTGTAATAAAGCAAATTTATTTATTAATTTTAAATATTATTTTAAGTATTTCACTTAACTAGGAGGTATAGTCCCATTTCAATAGGAAGGCGAACAAGTCCTTTATACAGGGTGTTAGTTAAGTACGGGGCCAAACTCCAAGGGGTGCTTCCTTGAGTGATTTTAAGAAGAAAAGTTCAAATAAACATGGGTCCTAAAATGCATATTTTTCAAGATACAGGGTGTCAAACTTTTATTTTTTTTCTCGAAAACAAAGCAAGATATGAAAAAAACTCAAGAGATAAAATAGTTGTATTTCTGGTTGCTTAGTTCGAAAAAAATACAAAATTAAAAAAAAAGTCAGTGGCGCCCAATTTTTTAATCAAAAATATTAGTTAGACTGTCTTCCGGGACGCCACTGGAATTAATAATTTTAATCTAATTGGGGCTAAATTACCCTCTTGTTATTACAAACAGAACTGCCAAATTTCAACAAAATTGATTGAAAGAGTTTAGAGATATTCACGAACATTCGAATTTTTTTTTAAGTTTGACACCCTGTATCTTGAAAAATATGCATTTTCGGACCCATGTTTATTTGAACTTTTCTTCTTAAAATCACTCAAGGAAGCACCCCTTGGAGTTTGGCCCCGTACTTAACTAGCACCCTCTATAGGTACTGCGCAGAAAGGGTGGTTACCGTCTCCGACTCCACATTGTCGTCCAATAACAACAATATTAGTCGGTGTCCACGTTACAAAAACAGCCTACCACATTAAGGCTGATAAAAGAAAAGAGTATCACCCGCCGTTTATCGACCATGTAAATGCTTAGTGGCCGTGTACAAAGCTCGCAACGCAAGATAGCCTTCGCCTTCCTATAAAAATCGGACAGTACCTATCTTGTTACTTCAGAGGACGATTTTATTGGAAATTCTCGGGAGTATACTTTCTCCTCTTTCCTCCTGATTTTGTCCGTCTGTGATTTTTGCTAGGAACACTCTAGAGGGGCCGTTTTTCGTCTTTGAAAGTTGAAATTTTGCTCGATTGAAATGACACACAGTCCCACGAAGCCTGTTTGAAAATGAGCGGGATCCGTTTCCGGACAGGGTTATTTTTGGGGAATTTCGGGATTTTTACTCCGAAATACGACCTGTTGAAAATGGGCCGGATCCGGGTAGTTCTTTTCCATCTCTTCACTTATCTCAATTTTTCTCGATATAATAGTACATCCCAGAGAGATTCTGTTGACATTTTTTTTTGGGAAGCAAAGAAGTAAGTACAAACATTCTAGAGATTGTTTTTCCAGAAAACAATTGGGTGAGCGGTAATCAACCCTTAAAAAACATTAAAAATTGCTTCTTTGCTTCATTTTTTCTCACATGCTTTCTTTTTTTTAGAATTTTTTTTGACTAATAGTAAAAAATGGTACATAGGTACCTATAGCCTATAATAGGTATGAAGAAAATAAATGTCCGGTTCGAGCCCGAATAATTCCACAGCTTTTTTTTCTAATACTCGTACAAAGTATAATTATTGTAAATAATTTTTGTTAATTTTTCCGCGCTTCGCGAGACTTCTCACCGATATTCGCGTATAACTTGAACTCATTATTATTTTGTAAATTAAAAAAAAATGCACTCTCACATTTGACAGCTGTCAAAAAAAATGCGCTCTCTGCGCTATCTGTTACCTACACTTTTTCTCGACTTAAGGACTTGGACTAATAATTATTATAATTTTGGAAACTTAAACAAATGCGCTTTCAGATTTGACAGCTGTCAACAGAAGTTCAGTATTTCTCTCATTCGCGAATAATTTCAACTAATTTCTGGAAATTTCTAAATGCATGTGTACTGTCAGATTTGACAACTAACCTTGGTTCTCGTCATTCGCGACAACTGCAACTAATTTTTATTTTGAAAATTTCAAAAAGTGCGCTGTCAGATTTAACAGCTGTCAGAAGCTGTAAAATTTAACAGCTGTCAAAAGCTGCCAGATTTAACAGATGTCAAAAAGAACATTCCCGCGATCTCTTTCGCAAATAACTTGAACTAATTATTATATTTGTAATTTTTTACGGTTCCGACGTATATGCGTATGAGAGCTGTTAAATGTAAAAAAACGTAAAAATTTGAATTTCGGGACGCAGTTTTAGGTTCCTGGTACGGGGGGGGGGGGGGGGGAGGAGGGGTAAAAGGGGAATGAATGCTGGCCAGGCTGGTATAAATATTTCGCCCGACACCTTGTGTAACGAAGTGTTTGTGAAAAATCTGTCAAACGACCCTAACAAATGTGACAAAAAGTGAAGCAAAACTTTTTGTAGAAAACAAATTTCCATATAAAAAGACGCACAACGTTATGGCAGTGGAGTCGCTATCGGCTCCCCTTATTCAGACAGACCAATAATACGACCTTCGATTTGACGACTGATGCCACAGGTATAGCTAAACTCATTTTAGCAAAAGTTATGATGACTCACCGTCACCGCTTCTACGAATAGTCAGGCACGCTCGAGAGTCATGCTGTTA
This sequence comes from Malachius bipustulatus, assembly GCA_910589415.1. Taxonomy (NCBI): domain Eukaryota; kingdom Metazoa; phylum Arthropoda; class Insecta; order Coleoptera; family Melyridae; genus Malachius; species Malachius bipustulatus. The sequence continues at coordinate 31,379,188 of OU342634.1, read as the reverse complement.
TATCTCGAGAGTACTCGAAGGATATGCTTAAAGAAGCCGCACCTGTGGACGAGTTACTCTTAAATTGAAGCTCATGCGATATAGAAACTATAAATAAATACTTAGACTGGTGTGTAGTGTGTAAATAAACTATGTCATAAATAATTAATTGAGTCTGAATTTACTTTATAGACGGAAAATCCTTTTACCCTCTAAAGAAAATACATACACTGTTGCAACAAAAAATGTGGTTCCATTATTCGTACAGGGTGATTCATGACTAATGCGACGTCGTTACCTAAATGAAAGGTAGAGGACATCGAGAAATTCATGACTATTTTTTTTTTTCCTATTAAACGGCGATATCTTTGCAACGGTTTGATGAAATCCAACAAAACTTGGCAGAAACAACAAAACTACCGAGACACTTCAAGATGGCCTTAACCTATCGGCAAATTATAAATCCAGGACCGTACTTAAAAAAAATAGTTAGCATTTTTTGACAGAAAAGTAGTATTTCGGACGGCTTTTCTGAAAAACCGGCATCGGATTTGGAGAGTGCAGGAACAATGCTAGGAAATGGCCTTCTTAAGCCGCAAGGCATATACTGCGACTATAATATGATCAAAGTAAGAACTTGCATCTGCCTAAACTTGATTTTTTTTTTAATTTTGCCGTACAAATTGTTTCAAATGTTCCTCAAAATTCATTTGAAACTAATTAAAAGGCTGAGATACTGTGAATTAACGGTTTTAATGTAGCCTATTGCCAGAATTTTAAATCTAGGACTAGGAACCAGGGCCGCACTTGCAGAAAAATTTATCTAATTTTTTTTGCAATAAGTACGGCCCTGGTTCTTAGATTTTAAATTCTGGATATAAGCTATCCCGTAAATTAGCAGTACCTCAGCTTTTGAAATGATTTCAAATGAATTTTGAGGAAGATTACAAAACAGTTTGTGCGGAAGAATTGAAAATTGATTAAGTAGGTACTTACGTGAAAATTCATACTTTGATCTTATTTTGTGAAACCGGTCGAAGTGTGCCGTTCGATTTAAGGAGCTAATTTCATAGCGTTTTTCTTCTACTTCGCGAATCCGATGACGTTTTTTCTGAAAGTCGGTTGAAAAAATTTATTTTCTGTTAAAAAAATTGAATAAATTTTTCTGCAAGTATACAGCCCTGGTTCGTAGATTTAAAATTCTGGCAATAGGCTATCCCGTAAATCCACAGTTCCGCAACTTTTGAGATGATTTCAAATGAATTTTGAGGAAGATTAGAAACAATTTGTATGGCAAAATTGAAAATTGAAGTTAGGGAAGGTATATACGCAAGTTCTTTTTGATCTGTTTTTCGAAGCTGAACGAAGTGTTGCATTCGATTCAAAAAGCTCATTTCATAGCATTTTTCCTGTACTTTCCGAATTCAATGACGTTTTTATACCTAAAGCCGATCTTAAAATTCTGAAAATGTGCTTTTCTTACAAAAAAGTGCAAACTATTTTTTTCAAGTACGGTCCTGGATTTTCAATTTGTTTACACATGTAGAAGTGACTCTGTTTCTGCTAGATTTTGTGATAAAAAAAATTGTCATAGATTTAAACTTGCCTACATGTCCTCTACCTGGTATATTTAACTATTATATACATCGTCTTAGTCATGAATCACCCTGTATACCTCTACTTTGAAAAAATATGAAAAAAAGGAAAATATTCGTTAGAACTTAAGTATCTCTAAAACAAACGACTTTTTGATAAATAATTAAGGAACTCTGTTAATTTTTTTAAGGTCAATAAGGCCGGTTCCAAATTTCTTGGAAAGGGATATAAATTACTGAAGTCTGGCAACTATGCCTTGTGATTTGTGACGTAACAGGTCTGATAACGAGTTTTTAATGAATGATTTTTTAAATAAATTAAAATAATCCCGGCAGCTATTATGGTTCAATTAGGCACCATCACCACCACCATCATCATCTGTAAAAAAATACTCCTGTCTTTTTTTAATTTTACAAGTAATTAAATACTTATCAAAGTAATTACTATAAAATGATTAGGTAAACAGAAAATAGGTATTTATTAATTAATTAATTAAATACAATATTTTAGCAACCTGAGAATAAACATACACCCAGGTAATACTCATAGTTAGTAAGGTAATAGAAAGGTCGCAAAGGTATTGATCCTCCAGCCTCCAAACACTCCTGCGAACCTGATAGCGAACGAACTGAAACCAACAGGTTGAAATGCTACTTAATAAATTTCACCTGTTTCATCTCATCCCTCCTTCTACTCCCGCAACCTCGAATTATTCAACAGCTTTATACAAACGAGAAAAATATGAGCAGCAACTGTTTCGTAGTTTTTCGAACTCCCTATAATCACTCGGCGTAAGCATCATCGATTTGGTGTAGTATTCTTTGATCCTATAAAAACAGGACGAATCTTGCCAAATTACTCCGTTAAAATCACCGGGGGAAAAGGAATTTTTCTTGTTCTTGTTCTTGTACCAACTTAACAACAGACAACTTCAGAGATTTCGATATACTTCAACTCATCAAGTCCTAAAATGGAGAGCTATATCAAAAAAATATAAGGGATGATTTCTTTATGAATCCAATAAATCGAGGGTGACATGAAAATATACCTATACCTTATATTAATTGCTTTGTTGATATCAAAATTCAAGAGTCCCGAAACTATGCAAAGAGCGGCATAACAAAGAGGTTGTGAACAGTCAATAGATTCAGGACTTTATTAGAAGGGTCTGAAACCTTAAATGAAAGGTCAAGTCGTAATGGAGCTTTCAGAGGTCGCAGTGACGGGGAGGCTATTCTGTCTGTCTGCACGATATCATCAAATATCTAAGGAGTTTCTTCCACTACTGCTGACCATGTAATTTCTTGAAATTCTACACCCAAAAAGGAAAACCGAAAAAATATTGATCCAAAGCTTGCACGCGTGGGTTCAAATCCTACGACCGTCATGAAATTTTTTGCGCGTTTAATAAAACTTGTTCATTGCTAGTTTCTAATCCCAATTTGAGGAAAATTACATAATTACAATTTCTTGAAAATTATTATCCGATTCGGTTTTTCCGTACTTTATTGATGCTGGTATTTAGTGTATTTACCTTCCTTGTCCTTGGATTATTCAAGGAAAACGTTTAGCCCATGACACCGGACACCGTAGCAAAAGCTTATTAAATATTTAATTTCATGCAAGGATTCAATTTATTTAATAAACAAACCTGATCTGACCTGACAATAATGCAGTTCCATTCTGCTGAAACAATATTCCCTTTTGGATATTTAATGATTGCGAAATGGGAGGGGAGGGAACCCATCCTGTTGAAACCATTACTCTGCGGAAAAATGTTTTCTACAAAAGTGGTTTTGTTCGATGACGATGATGGACCTCGTTTGAATACAAAAACCGTCCTGCACCCCTCATCCCTTGCGAGGGAGTCAGGGTAACTTTGAAATTTTAATTAGCAACCCTTTTTTTATTGGGAATTCGTATTTTGGCGACAATACATGCCTAAGACTTACGTGATACATTTTTTGCGTATGTTTTTTCACTGAATACAAATTCGCAACAAAAAAATAGGGGTTGCTACTTAAAATTTTGTAAATACCAAAATACCCCCACTCCTTCGCACAGAAAGAGGAATCTACGACGGTTTTGTGATGAAACGATGTCCCCTTAATCCATACTCTCTGCAGTTTTTACGAATTGGCGCCCAACATGGAGCTATTACTTCTATTGGGGTTTATAAATTGAAGATATATGAAAGAAAGTGAATCGATTTTATTGGAACCGTTACTTGTTTTACAACTAGTCTACAATAATAAATTCTGTTAGTTATTGAGCTCGTAGATGCTGTCACTTTTTTGTGTCAATAAAATCAATCAGAGTTCCATCATGCTGAAACCGTAGTCGTTTTCGTTAGCTAACTTCCGGCAACTTTGATATGTTACTCTCCTCTAGGATGCACAAGCAAAAAAATCAAAAAATCAGTCTGGTTGAGAGTTTTTTTTTTCTTTTTTTGAACTTTTTTATTTGAGCAGTGAACTATGGAAAAAATACGTTTAAGTTATGCTAACTTCCACATGAAAATGCGAAGGTGTTCCATCCCGTTGAATCCATACTCTCTGCAGTTTTAATTTTTACAAATTGGCGCCCAACATGGAGCTATTACTTACGTTGGAGTTTATAAATTGAAGATATACGGAAGGAAGTAAATCGATCTTATTATTGGAATCGTTACTTGTTTTACAATCAAGCAAGTCTACAATCATGAATTCTGTTAGTTACCGAGCTCGTAGATGATGTCACTTTTTGTGTCAATAAAATTAATCGAAGTCCCATAAGGCCAAAACCGTATTAGTTTTCGTTAGCTAACTTCCGGCCACTTTGATATGTTACTCACTTTGAGGTGTCACAAGAAGAGTAAAAATGGAAAGGGTTCAGCGTCAGGTTAATCTCGGCCAAATTATCCATTTTGATTGATTACCTAAAGGCTCGGACAGTAATAAATAGACGAGGAGTTTCTACTTTTGTTCAACAACTTTTTTGGGCAAGATACAAAGTCCAAAATATTTAAGAAACGTCCTGCAATTTTATTTGCAGAACATTACTTATTACATTGGCGCCCAACTTGGAACTGTTACTTCTGTTGAAATTTATAAATTGAAGATATATGAAAGGAAGTCAAAGGAAGTGCATCGATCTTATTGGAATCGTTACTTGTTTTACAATCAAGCAAGTCTACAAGCATGAATTCTGTTAGTTACCGAGCTCGTAGATGCTGTCACTTTTTTGTGTCAATAAAATTAATCGAAGTCCCATAAGGCCGAAACCGTATTAGTTTTCGTTAGCTAACTTCCGGCAACTTTGATATGTTACTCCCTTTGAGGTGTCACAAGAAGAGTAAAAATGGAAAGGGTCCAGCGTCAGATTAATCTCGGCCAAGTTATCTATTTTGATTGATTAAGGCCTGGACATTAATAAATAAACGAGGGGTTCTAATTTTGTTATCAACTTTTTTTGGGCAAAATATTTTAAGAAACTTCCTACAATTTCATATGTAGAACATTATAATTTAGGTATACATTGGCGCCCAACTTGGAGTTGTAACTTCTGTTGGAGGTTTTTATAAGGTGAAGAGACGTAGGGCGTGGAGGAAATCGATCTTACATGAATGTTACTTGTACATAAAACTCATTTAATAACCAATCTAAGTACATAGGTAGGTACATAACATCGAAAGATGAGTAAAATCACGAACTGCTTGCCATCCATCGACGACACCTGGACAGAGTATTATAGTCTTATCCCGAATCTAAAACAAAACAATCGACTAACCGATCCCGCAATCGGCGTCGCGACGTCCCACATCCTTCCGTTAATCCACCAGGAGCGACGTCTGCGTCTCCTGACCGATCAAGGCCGTCGCTCTGTAGCCCGCTAGAGCGTCCGCGAGTCGCGTCGTCCGCGTGCAGTCCGCGCTCTCGCGATCCTCCACGACCGTCGGCCTCGATCCGGCAGCTCTCGCAGCTGCACCGCAGTGTCGCATGACATGGCCACCTGTTATCTGACAGCACGTCAAGCTCATGTTCGCGGTCCGGACACACGGGTCCTGTAAAGTCCTTATAGGCAACCACGGGGTGCACGCGCCCCGTCCTGTCGGTTCCCCGTGAGTACGATTGTCTGTTTGTTTTTATTAGGTACTAGTTACTATACGTACTACTACTACCTACTACTGTCAGTGTTAGTGTCGTTGGTGTTTTGTTTACATGGTTGATTAGTGAGATATATTTTTATTATAAAGTGGTGGTTTCTTATGGTGATTTCCGGTGTAACCCTTGGATTACTTTCAACGTTCTACGATGCTTGGGGGATACTACGATCGGAATCCGCTCCTGAAAGGAACCCTGACAAGGTAAACAAGGTTTGGGAGTTGTTGCGCGTTTTAATGTTTTGAAGAGTTGTCGAATAATTATTATTTGTTCAAGGAATTATGTTAACCTTTAGTTTATTTTATGCGCGATAGAATAATTGTTATCAGTGTTTGTATCGTTATCTATTTCGGTGATAAATAAATAGGAATAGAGGCACTCTATGATTTTTTGACACCGATTCTAAACAATTATAATTAGTCAACAACCAAAGTTATAATACCAGATTGGACAAGCGATTTATATATTTATCCGTTATTGTTTGCTGTTCATATCCACGTCGATCCGTATACTTATGTATTATTGGTATGTATTCGTCTTGTATTTATGTAACTGTAAATCTCGAGGATAATTTAAAAATAAATTTTAATTTAAGCAATAAAGAAATAATCAATTATTATTGTTAATAGAAGAATCGAATAAAGTATGCAATATGGCGATTTCTTACCAAGCACTTTCACCTACGGTCGGTAGGATTTCTAATCTTATTCCATTCGCCCTCGAGGTTACCATTCTCTTTTGCTTTTGCGTGTTACTCGTACACAGGCAACAATATTTATTATTTATTTACCGTCTTCATGTTATAAAATAATAATAAACACTTCTACAAAGTAAATAATACCTTCAAGATATTTCTACTAAAAACTAAACTGCAATTTACTGTTAATAAAGAAATAAAAGAGAAGACAAATAGGGGAACCCCAAAATTTTTCAGATAGGGCAACGTCCCTTCCAAGGATCTATCTCTATCGTGGAGTCACTCCCCAACCTCTTTAGATTATCTCTCTCCGCCCAGACTCTCCGACTAATCCATTAAGCATCTCCGCTCTAGTCTAAATCAAATAAATACAATTAGTTCAGATAAATATATACAGAGTGATCATCTAAAAAACGAATACTTTCGGTATTATTATAGAAGCCCACCTGACCTACTCAGCCTGCACTTAAGAGCTTGCGAATAAGCTGGAAACGCATTAAAATCGTGCAATAAGAACTTGACCTACTTGCTCTTCTGGTAACATCTCTTGGAAATCGGCTGAATTGAGCCGGCCATTATGCATTTGCGCAAGAAGTGGAATCCGCTCTTGGACCCTTTACTTATTCAAAAATTAATCCATCTTGTAGCGGACTCTGGAGAAATTATTGACGTTACAGTTAAACGAGATGGTGCTGGTGCTGGTGCTGATGCCGCATCAGCATCATACATGAACCACTTTATATTTCCGCATTCAAGGTGGAACTTGCAGTTATAAAAATTATTCCAACTATTCATAGCGCCAGCTGACTCGTAACAATGCACTAAAATGAGCTGGTGCCCCATTACGGATAGACCAGATCATATTTGTGCGCTGCTAGCGGTCTGCATTTTTATAAAATTCTTCCATCTCTAACTCTGTACATACAGCCTTAAGAAGATTGGCTGCAAAAAAAACAAAAAATTGACTTGCACCTTTTTTTCTTGACATTGAAAGCTGTCTTTGTATCCTACTAATTAGAAAGCCTCCCGCTAATTAGAAAGGCCTATAGAAATGGTTTTAAATTGCTTCGAGGATTAACTGGCGGGAGTGATAGGATGAAGGACCAAGATCATGCAGCGCTTATGCCCGAGATTAAACAGGAGCACATATACATATACATATAAATGTCAAATGAGTAATTTTTATGTTACTGTCCTCTTTTCTTGCGTCACTGTCCAACGAATTTTAGGGCACCTGTTTAATTAACGAAAAGATAGGATGAGTTTTTGAGTTTTAGTTACAATTCCCAACTAATCACTTAACGAGTTTGTAAGACTCATTAGTCTTCTAAAGTTCATGTTGTTCCTTCGAGTGAGGGACGACCAACACCAAACCAACGTCCATGAAGGTACGAAAGGTACTTTTGTCTCTGGTCTCTCGTCCAAGCAAGCGAGCGTCTTCTTCCTCCTCTGCCCTCTAACGTGGTATGTGGAGGAGGGGAAAGGAATAGGCAAATCTAGCCTCCCTTCGTATGCGAGAGATCGAACGACTCCATGATTTTATTGAATGTAGAGTTTGAATACGTTTTAGCCTCTTGACAATAAACAAAATGAGCTGGTGCCCCGTCATTCATAAACCTCACACACTTTAATAATTATGCAATTCACCGTTGCTTGATGGAGTTGCAGAAATAAGTGGCGTCTAGAGAATTTTATGAACCTGTAATGAGGTGGTGTTCCATCATGTAAAAACCACATTCTTATTCAGGAAAATCAGACCATGTGATAGGAAAATTGGAAAATGAAAATTTATTGGTTTTTCTCGCCTAACAATATACAATCTCGTCTTCTGATTAAGCAATTCTTGCTTGAGTCTCGAAATTATAACACATGCACCAGCACCACCACGTGCAGTATACGGGGAACCAATCCATCCCCCTTCTCCCAAAAATCTTTGCAACTATGCCCCTTAAAAATTGCCACACCGATCGGAAATTGAATCTGGACCTTTCAGCTTTTCGCCACATTCATCTGTCATCCCCAGACGTCCGTAGAAATTTTCACGATAATCCTTTAAAACCCTTTCCAGTCCCGCTAATAAAAATGAGATTGCGCCCCATCGTGCGTCAACCTTCTATGTTATACTTGGTCCAAGCGGGATAAAATTTTGTCCGAGCAAATAATTTCTGGTTTTATGGCACTTGATTTGATATACATGATCAAGCAGAAGTTACTCGCTTCATAAATGGCGTCTAGAGATTTTCACAAAGCCGCAATGAGGTGGTGTCCTATCATGTAGAAACCACATTTCCACCATGAAAAGAACAACGTGATGGGAAAATTGATTCGTCTTGAAAATTGGTTACCTATATCTCGCCTTATAGGCAATAGTCGCGTTTTAAACTTTTTTTGCTAACGTCTCAGAATTAACACACCATCAAGGGCAGTAGGAGTAACAATCCCCCTTCTCCCAAAAAACTTTGCAGCTTATGGAGATGATATTAATGAACAAGAAGACGTAACGGGATTGAATGTCTCTTAAAAAGTGCCACACCGATCGGAAATTGAATCTGGACCTCCCGCTACATTCCTCTAGCTTTTCTCCCATCTTCTTCCACATCTGTCACCTACAGAACCAAATGCTCGTAGAAAATTTTTTACAATAATTACTTAAAATATCTTCCCAGTCTCGCTAATAAAAATGAGATTGCGCCCCATCGTGCGTCAAACTTTTATGTCATACTTGGTCCAGGGATAAATATTATACCAACATAATGGGATTTAAAAAAAAATCCAAACCTTAGGTTGAGTCCCATCATCATGTAAAAATCGAATGAAGCTTTATTAATAATTGTAGAAGGAGTTAGTTGAGGATTTTCTCGTCTCTTGGGAAATTCCTATTTATTGACTTTTCAGTGATTTGTATCTTAAAAAAATTACGAATAAAAAAATGATTGCGGATCCTCGTACCTCTTGTATAATATAAAGCTGAGGAATCGTTTCAACTATCCTGATAATTTTTCAAATAGACTCATGCAAGTTGTAGCGTTGTTGTATAGTTTGAACCACGTATTGAACCGATTCCTCAAGGCGTTCCCCAAGGTCCTCTTTAATTCCCAGTTCTGCATGATCAACGAAGCTCGTTCGAACAATTTAACCAATACCAACTAGTTTTGCTGATGATAATGTCAGTACAGATACAGAATCCAATTTCGCTTATACACGAGCTCCTGAAACTAAGGGCAATGCAATTATCACTGTTAATCGCGAATAAAAAGGATTTTACTTTTACACATAGGTGTACTTTGTGATTGTTTTTTACCGATAATTAGGTATTATTGTCGCTACCTATAATAGTTTCGGTATCATTGTATCTATAGAATTTTTATTTACGACGCAGTTACCTTGGCAATAATAATTATTAATTAGTAACAATAATGTACCGTGTTTTAACTAAATAATTACTTCCACTTTTCTACTTGACGATAATAATTATTTGATTAATCCTACAAATTAGCAACGTATCTATCGCACCGCCAGATAAATTATATAAAAAACCCTACCTACTTTTGTATTATTTATTTATCAATTTCTCTACGATTATGGAATAAAAAGTTCATTTTCCTGCTGATTTCAGTTTAATAATAACGTATAGGTACATTCCGCGTGCCTTAAGATAATAGACGTACATTTACGGAACGGATAGGAGTCAATCAATCACAGCTCTGGATGTGAAAAATTTAACAAAAAATCATGAGTCAGAACCAATCACAGCTAGACAAGTTGAGGTTCACAACGAATGAAATAGCACATAAGATGATAATGTAGCGAATACCTTCGTACAATGAACGAAGTAGCACGATTGCAATCCATCGCTTTTGAATAACTTTAAACTACCATTCTATTATATAACAGCGACTGCGCGAGTAAGTACCGTGAGTAAGAGTACCCCAAAAGAGGAAACTTTTATGATGATGTTAAAAAATGACGGTATTTCGTCACGTAGGGGATTCCCATCTTGATTGTGCTGGCTTTCTGCTTCCATGAGCGGGTATAGCAGAATTTCAAGTTTCTATCTTATTTTTTCCGAAATTTTTTCCAAGCAAGTCAAAACAAAATTCAGTGGATTGGTTCCACATTCAACCGATTTGATGCCACCCCAAAAGAAGAAACTTTTATGCCTTCTCATTGAGCCAGTTTTGAATGTTCACAGCGTAATGATGCGGATGATGCTAAAAATGGCGCTATTCCGTCACGTAGGGGATTCCCATCTTGATTGTGCTGGTTTTCTGCTTCAATGAGCGGGTATAGCAGATTTTCAAGTTTCTGTCTTATTTTTTCCAAGCAAGTCAAAAGAAAATTCAGTGGATTGGTTGCACATTCAACCGATTTGAAGCCACAAGAAGAAACTTTTATGCCTTCTCATTGAGCCAGTTTTGAATGTTCACAGCGTGATGATGCGGATGATGCTAAAAATGGCGCTATTCCGTCACGTAGGGGATTCCCATCTTGATTGTGGTGGTTGTCTGCTTCCATGAGCGGGTATAGCAGATTTTCAAGTTTCTGTCTTATTTTTTCCAAGCAAGTCAAAAGAAAATTCAGTGGATTGGTTGCACATTCAACCGATTTGATGCCACTCCAAAAGAAGAAACTTTTATGCCTTCTCATTGAGCCAGTTTTGAATGTTCACAGCGTAATGATGCGGATGATGCTAAAAATGGCGCTATTCCGTCACGTAGTGGATTCCCATCTTGATTGTGCTGGTTTTCTGCTTCAATGAGCGGGTATAGCAGATTTTCAAGTTTCTGTCTTATTTTTCCAAGCAAGTCAAAAGAAAATTCAGTGGATTGGTTGCACATTCAACCGATTTGATGCCACCCCAAAAGAAAAAACTTTTATGCCTTCTCATTGAGCCAGTTTTGAATGTTCACAGCGTGATGATGCGGATGATGCTAAAAATGGCGCTATTCCGCCACGTAGGGGATTCCCATCTTGATTGTGGTGGTTGTCTGCTTCCATGAGCGGGTATAGCAGATTTTCAAGTTTCTGTCTTATTTTTTCCAAGCAAGTCAAAACAAAATTCAGTGGATTGGTTGCACATTCAACCGATTTGATGCCACCCCAAAAGAAGCAACTTTTATGCCTTCTCATTGAGCGAGTTTCGAATGTTCACAGCGTGATGATGCGGATGATGCTAAAAATGGCGCTATTCCGCCACGTAGGGGATTTCCATCTTGATTGTGCTGGTTTTCTGCTTCCATGAGCGGGTATAGCAGCTTTTCAAGTTTCTGTCTCATTTTTTCCAAGCAAGTCAAAAGAAAATTCAGTGGATTGGTTGCACATTCAACAGATTTGATGCCACTCCAAAAGAAGAAACTTTTATGCCTTCTCATTGAGCCAGTTTTGAATGTTCACAGCGTAATGATGCGGATGATGCTAAAAATGGCGCTATTCCGTCACGTAGGGGATTCCCATCTTGATTGTGCTGGTTTTCTGCTTCCATGAGCGGGTATAGATTTTCAAATTTCTGTCTTATTTTTTCCAAGCAAGTCAAAAGAAAATTCAGTGGATTGGTTGCATATTCAACCGATTTGATGCCACCCCAAAAGAAGAAACTTTTATGCCTTCTCATTGAGCCAGTTTCGAACGTTCACATAATAATGATGTGGATCCTGTTAAAAAAATATACCCCTATCCTTGTATCTAGGTACAGTAAAAAAAGCACAGGGCCCAAAATGGAGATCAATCAACATCAGGAACAACAAAACGTTTCCAGCCACCAAGAAATGACTCTATCTGATTAATGATTTACTATTTACACCCAAAGTTCCCTACGTTGTGTTCTTTATTAAAATTTGAGTTCTTCACTAAAATCATAAAATACACCAGCAGGGCATTCTCCCGAGTCTATAGAGAACTAAAGAGTAACGATATTCTCATTTAAATGTTTATTTTTTGTTCCCAAAACCATTCCTAAAAACTTTGCGAGTCCATCCAGGAAACAGTACTTATCTTAGAGAGTTAGAAAGCTTACACGGGATATTAATTGGACTTCTTTAACACCGACGTGACCTTCCTTATAACTTTATTAGGAATCTGGAAAGCAACCTGTACAGAAACAGAGTTAAAGTTAAAAGCCAACTAAAGCTGTCTCAATGATATTTTCACGTAATAATTCTTATTGGAGGAGAGGATGTTAATATTAAGAGGACATACTATTAATCTGGATTAAAAAGTGTCTATTCTGTGAAATTCATTTTATATTCCTTGTAAAACGATTAATAAAACCATTCGGTATTATATTAATAGGCGCCCTCTATAATAACTAGTTTTTCTACTATAATTAATTATCATCAATCTCGTTTAAAATATTACATAAAGTTATTTCCTAATTTCATCATCACGAGTCTGGCATTTATGTTTTAGTCCCAAAAAGCATCTTTTAAATTAGTTATAATTTTTCTAAGCTGGACAATATTTTAATACGACAAAGTCCAGAATAAAGTATTGACACTTTTCTATGAAAAAGCTTATTAAATATTTAAAAAAATACATAACTTCTAGTTATAAAAAAATATATACTAATTCCAGGTATAGTTAAAATTTATGGTTACGATTACGAATAACAATAAGGTAGTTATGAATAATTTGATAAGAGTGTTCTTTTCGTACAGTGAAATGAATTTGTAACGAGCTCTCGTTAATAATTTAGCGGGTATGAAATAAATAATCAGCTAGAAAGTTTAAATTACTCGTCGTAATTTATTTATACCAACAACGACACAATTTGAAACAAGCTTGCACGAGTCTTTCAACCAGGTTACTTAAATGTTAATTTTTAATCACCCTGTAGATGTTGTTATAATAACCATTCTCGCTCGAGTTTAATTATGCAAGTTATAGAAAAAATTATTAGTAAGTATGCGTTACTCATTTCGTTATTGTTATTTGTTGATACTTGTAAAAAAAACACCAAAAGCATGGTATGATATAAATGGTAATAGTATAAATCCTAAGTAACTAAGCCATCAAGTGCCCTTTTCACCATTCTCATCTTATTGGGTCTTATTTTGAAAGGCCCAATAAGATAAGTTCCATTTCTTCCTTCATAAATGCCTTTTGCCCAAATATACCGAGCTTGGGGCTCCTGTATAATAGAAACACCAAGAGGAAAGGTATAAATCCCAAGCAACTAGGCCACCAAGTGCCCTCTTCTCCGTTCTAATCCAGTAGAACTCCTACCCAAAGCTCCCCGACTTTTTTAGAAAGGCCCCATGAGATGAGTTCCATTTCTCCCTCCATAAGTGCCTTTTGCCCAAATATATGAGTCTGAGGCTCTTGTATAATAGAAACACCAAGAGGAAAGGTATAAATCCCAAGCAACTAAGTCACCAAGTGCCCTCTTCTCCGTTCTAATCCAGTAGAACTCCTACCCAAAGCTCTCCGACTTTTTTAGAAAGGCCCCATGAGATGAGTTCCATTTCTCCCTCCATAAGTGCCTTTTGCCCAAATATATGAGTCTGAGGCTCCTGTATAATAGAAACACCAAGAGGAAAGGTATAAATCCCAAGCAACTAGGCCACCAAGTGCCCTCTTCTCCGTTCTAATCCAGTAGAACTCCTACCCAAAGCTCCCCGACTTTTTTAGAAAGGCCCCATGAGATGAGTTCCATTTCTCCCTCCATAAGTGCCTTTTGCCCAAATATATGAGTCTGAGGCTCCTGTATAATAGAAACACCAAGAGGAAAGGTATAAATCCCAAGCAACTAAACCACCAAGTGCTCTTTTCGTCACTCTCATCCGGTAGAACTCGTACTCAAAGCTCCCCGACTTTTTTATAGAGGCCCTATGATAGGAGTTCCATTTCTTCCTCCACTACACCTCCCATACACATATTATGTAGTGCTAGTGCTATAGTGTCAGTGGTAGAGGTCCTTTTGACGTTTGTTCTACATTTGGGGCTGTAGGTTCCCTCTCACTAACGGAAGTTGTAACAGTTTGTTCAGACTGCAAATACTGCAAATACTACAACTGGTAGAGCTACTAAAAAAAGTTAACGTCCTTCAGGTTTAGTTTCTTGTTCAGACCGTGTATGAAGAGTCTGGCTTGTCTGCATTCTGGGTTGCTTTTCAATTCTTCTCTAATTTCTTTTGGGCCAATTCCTTATAGCGTCGATTAGAAGACCTTTAATTGCTCAGACTATAAGCGCAGGCCATGGTCCACAAAAGTTTTCCCTGGTCCCGCGTCTGACAATGTCGTAGGTACATAAGAACTCCTCCCCTCTTCTCCTCCACGATCCACCGAAGGATCTCGAACTTTTCGTCGCCTTTCGTTTGGTTGTCTCATCACATCACTTAACGATGCTTGTCAACCATGTTGAGGACTTTGATACCCTCAATGACTCCTATCTTTTTTTATAGGGGGAAATTTTACTCTCAGGGAATACTGTTTTGGCTTGCTGTCACTCATTACAGTGTGGCGTTTTTCAGGGGAAAGGATTTTGAATGTCTTATGGCCTCTTGATTGGCTTTTAGGTGAATAGTCAGTAGCACTAGAGAAATGAAAATTTATTCGATTTTTTTGTGAAAATAATCAGGTGCCTTGTGAGCACCTCGATGCTCAGCGCGGTTACGGCAAGATGTTGCGTGGATGGGTAGAATTGGTGCTTTGGTAAAATTCAGGTAACTGTTGAGTTTGTTAATGAGATAGATGTATTTAAGTGAATTAAAAAGTCGTTTCGTTTGTTCTGCACCTGTATACATTATATAAGCAATATATGAAAAATAACAATAACATAAAAATCATGCAAAATTCAAGGTAATAAAATCAAAACGTGTGGGTATAAAAATAATAGATAATAAAAACTTATTTGATTGACAGAATAAATAAAAGGCAAAACCACAATCTAAATACATAATCTATGTACATACATAGGTATAATACCTTAGATATAAGTGCCTAATGTAGCAGCAAAAACCACGTTCATATGAAAACATATGTATCGAAAAATTCTATGAATTATTATTATTAACATATACACATACCTATCGAGTTAATTATAATAATTTATTTTAAACTAAGTTGGTAATAGACGTTTCGTGTGAAGAGGAAATTTTCAAAACCTGTTCGATCTGAAAAATAAATAAATATTACTAATTATTAATTTATCGCCCATCAAACCATTACGTAACTAATTAATTAATCTCAAAACTCATTTCATGGTAATTATACAGGGTCTCCAGTTCCAGTTAACCTGAAGACTTAAATTTGACGTCATTTCGATGAGAACAAAATTCTGTTTTCTATTTTTTTATATCACTTCCACTACCATTTTGCAGTCTTAGATAGAATTCATTTTATTGATGCGAAAATGCACGATCTGTGTACATTTGCTGGCCAGAAAAGGTCACCAATTTCTAGTATCGACGACCCTGTATATGAAGAAATGATTTCGTCTTTTAAAATGACTTTTTCTAAATGTGTCAAAAGAAGATTATATGAATTCATTGTAAAATATAAAAGGAGGATTCAGATTCAAAACATCCCATGTGAGGGTGGGGGAGTTGAATTTATTATTGGCAATAATCTATCCTTATATTATGCAAAAATTAGAATAAAAAGAGGATAGAAGAAGCTATGCGACGACGGTTGTGTAAACTGTCCAGTTCAAATCTCTCCAAAAGCTTTTTGGTGGACACTCCAGGTCAGAACGAAAATTTAAGTATACCTGAGAAACTTTTCTGGAATATCTATGTGTAAAACGTGGGAAGGGCTCCAAATCAAAGAAGCATCCTTAAGGCGAGATCTCACCAAGACCTCAAACAGAATGGAAGTTCGAATAATGAATTCAAGCAGCCTGTAAGCGGCAAATTGTTTTGGTCAATATCATTAAAATAAGACACCAAGATCCTTTACACTACAACACTGATTCAAGGGGACATCAAAGAATGGGATTTCGACCACCAGAATCTTCGGAGTGCGGAAATTCTATTCGCACTTCGGGAAAAAGATCCAGCTTGTCTGCAACGTAATTGTGTCACCAACAATTTTAATAGCAGCCTAAATTTTTAAATTTCTTCAGAACGGAGCCTTGGGGAACACCAGATGTAACAGCGAATACTTACATCAGACTTGAAGCCAGAAAGTTCAGCAAATTGACTTCTTCCACAGAGATAACGTCTCAATAATTAACTTTGCTCAAGTCCTTGTTATAGACGACATCGACCTGTACTGTAATCTCGCTTCAAGATTTTAAGACACAATCTCATGAAAACAGCCAACTTCATGACAAAGCATGTTGACATCGCTTGTGGAAGAGATAAATACGATCAAAGAGACAAAACTAGAGCAACCTAGAAAAATTGCAGAAAAGGTCCATGGGTTGATAGTTTCATTCATTATGTATCTGTCCCCTGGCCTCAAAAGTGGGATTGTTTTCGAAGTTTTGTTCCAGAAAAGTCTTTATGAGGAAGGCGGAAGGAATTGGATCAGCACCAATGGAAAGTGTAAGCCATGAAAAGCGTTAGGCAAACATGTGATGTTACCAGAGCTACTTAAGAATACCTTCACGAAGGACCAGGTTTACGGCCACAGAAACAAGTATTAAAGAAGGCACCAAAACTATTTGTCCACATCTAGTTGATCATTGTAAACGACATTTTTACAAGATTGAGAAGAGACAAAAAGTTATAAAGGTCAAATCTGATAAAATCCTCAGTATTAGTGACGTATGCGCTATAATAAGAAGCTCAACAGAGAATCTGCATCTCTATCTCTCTTGTAAAGTCTCCAACAGGGACACTTTTCCCTAATTCCACGTGTTATGTCCTTGGAAAACCAAAGTGGGTATTTTCTGCCAGGTCTTGTCGAAGACTTAGAAAATAACATATCCAACCCTCCATCCACAGTTTCATAGAATCATGACAATGATGATTCTGTATGAGGAAAATCTCAGGTAAAGAGATATTTATATCATTGTACGGGAAGAGTTCAGCATTACTCCAATTCTGGTTCCATTTAATCAACATCCTTTCTTTGTAGAGGATCATCATAACTTGCTAACCAATTTTTTGCAATAGGTTCAGTTCTTTGTTATTTTTGTACAAACAAGGAAAGAAGTCGTAAGGAAAAAAGTTGTATAACATGATCCTCTTTAGGAAGAAAATGACTTTCTTTTGTTACGACATTAAATCTTCCAGTGTTGACCTGTTATAATAACTTAGGGCTGCTTGAATTGCGCGGCTCCAGTTGATTCTAGGGGAATCCGCTTGGTGTCCCTAAGTTTGTTCAGATCAGCTGATGAAAACGCCATTTTACGATTGATGGGTATCTAGACAATTTTTAGTGAAGTGTGTTTTTTCCGTTTAGTATTTTAGAATGAATGGCCTTACCTATAAGGAACAAAGCCTTGTTGTGAAATTTTGTGTTAAAATTGGAAAATCTGCGACTGAAAAATTTATTACTCTCAACACTAGCTATGATGTCGTTGCTATGAAGCGTATTGGTATAATGAAGAGTGGTCGAAAGTCGATTGAAGACTACCTGGAAGCTTGTTGAACGTCCTCCCACCTTAACACGTCGACAAAATCAACACGCTGGTGCGGGAAAATCGACGTTAAACCATCAGGGAGCTTGCCGAGGTGTGTGGTATCCCATAAGTTCGATCTTGACCGAAAAATTGAAGTTTGCTACCAAAAGCCAATCGCGTCCAAGTTTGTCAGGAACTGCTTGATCGTTCAGAAGAAGACGAAAACTTCCTCGAGGATCATAATATGTGATGATCATGATGGGTTTACGGTTATGGCATTGAAACGATGATTCAATCGTCCCAATGGGTGGGTGAACCGTCCACCAGACCCAAAAAAGCTCGCCAAGTTTGATCCAATATCAAGGTGATGTTGTCAGTTTTTTTTTATGCTAAGGGTGCTATTCTCACCACGAGTACCTCCCCAAAGGCTCTACAGTGAACCAGACTTATTACATTGAAGTTCTGAAACGTCTGAGGGACGCTATTCCAGTCGATTCAGTCCTCCATCACTGTTATTCCCCTCACCTCCCCCCCTTATCACATGACCTTGTTCCTGGTAACTTTTTCTTGTTCCCCAAAGTCACAAAACCTTGTATGCGTTGGGGGAAGATAGTACCTACTTTGCTGAAGGGGAACAAAAGTAACTTTTGTTTTATGACGTCAGTCCGCATATTATCTGAACAGACCTCGTATAACTATCAAAAGTAGCAGACTTTACAATAAATTTCAGCTCATAGAAACGTCCTTTAATTTCTGCCAGTGTCATTCATTTTTCAAAACGTTTGTCTGTTCAATAAATGATTCAGAGAGCTGATCTGATCGGGGCAGCAGCAAGCAGCTCCTGACCAAACTAGCGAGCTCACACATGAAAAAAGCATAGTTGCGACCGGAAAATAGCAATTGATTGGTTAATTAAATGAGATTAAATCGTTGTCGCTGAATTTATTACATCGAACATAAACCTTCACCAATTTAACTACTCGAGTTGACGGGGCTTCTTTTTCATCCGGGTTACAGCGGTGTATTTTATAGCGCTATCCCCTAGATCCATTCAGGAACTATTTCAGTTTTCCCAGACTCCAGACGTCACAAACCCAAGTTGAGGATGGACGACTTGCAATTAAGTTAAAAGCTTCTGATATACACAAGTTGACTTTAAAGAGGTTTAACCAAGGTTTAACGAAGGTTTAACTGTGATTTAACGTATAATATACATCCTAATAAATACCGGGTTGAGTTTGTATAACATATATAGGTACCTACGTCATATTTCTGAAGTCTCAAGGGAATTAATGGAATAAGTTCAAGGTTAATGCAAAGGAAAATGGTCTAGATTTTTTTAGATTTTCCGCAACTAGGTCAACTCTTTTATTGCTCATTTTATTTAGGTATACGTTTTCTTTATAAACCCTTGATAGCATTAGGCATGCAGTAACCTTGCAGGTCTCTATTTTCGTTATGAAATGTATGAAAAGTATTAAAAGTTTGAGACAATTATTGTTGGTGTTGGTACCTACTATGTTATGTTGTATTACAGTAACATCATTCATATCCAACTACTAACTGCTAAAAGGTGAAAGTAGTTATTAATGAGGCGGTCTATCCGGTTAACTTAGATATTTACGAAAAAATTAGAAATTTACTTGAAAGTATGTAACTTAATTGAGCAGTATCATAATTTCTCGCTCTTATATCACTGCTCTCTGCGATGATGTACTATGTAATGTAACCTTTAGATGTAGTTATGGCCTTCACAACTATTCCAAATCTTCACTTCGCTAATCCTAATCTAATAACATACTTTACATAATAATTGATTACGATTTTGATGAATTCTAATAACTTAGGAGTGGATCTATTGATAAAAAAATATTATTTTAATCTCTGGCCGAAGAATAAAATAACAAAGTTCACTTTATTTCTCTCGTGAATTAGCTTACAATAATAATTTATAACAACTATTTCCCGGCCTGTAACGATAAAAGTAAAATTGAATAACCAAAAACTTCTTAAACTACTTCTTCTCTCACTTAGCTCATTATGATATAATGAGATGATCGCTTTTGTCTTATTATTCCGTCGCTTCCCACTTCCCCAACTCTACAATTGAGCAGTTTTTGATAACATACCAAACTATACTGACTGTGCGCCACCAGGTGACGTCAGTGACGTTACAGACTGATATTCCCGAACGTCGAGTGATCGAGAGCTCCATTTCATTGTAGACACCACTGTTATGTCACATGTGATGGAACTATCACGAACAACTGCGCATTTCCGAAATACATTGTGTTCCATATGACCACGTTCTAGATTCTAACAGGGCTAGCCAAAATTCATGCGTAAAAAAGAAGAAGAACAAGAGCGTATGGAAGAAGAAGAAAAAAGGGCAAGAAGGAGAAGAAAAAAGAAGAAGAAGAATGAGAAGAAGTAGAAGGAGAGTAGAAGGAGAAGGAGAAAAAGAAGGTCAAGGAGAAAATGAAGAAGAATCTATAACCTCAATTTTTATTGTTCTTGATGTATTTAAATCATTTTTGTGATTTCTACGTTCGAAACACTTTCGAAAATAAAAAAATTCGTATGGAAAAGAAGAAATAAATTATAACAAGGAGAAGAAGGGGAAGAACGAGGAGGAGGAGGAGAAGAAGAAGAAGAAGGAGGAGAAAAAGAATGAGAAGAAGGAGAATAATCAGATGAGTAGACGGAGAAAGAGAAGGAGAAAATGAAGAAGAAGAAGAATAAGAAAGGGAAGAAGGAGATTATTTAATCTCAATTTTTATTTATCTTACAGCCAATATTATAAAAGCTCACTAGGCTAACGTGCAGATTTCTGTGCTTGATTTTCAAGCTAATGTCGACGTCAAATGACTTTTATTAACATTTTTGTAATTACTTTCATGTCAAGAATACATAAAATTAAAAAATTTCCACTAAGACTCGATGCCTTCTTCAGAAATGGCCACAGAAATCTGCCCGTTAACTTAATGAGCCTTTATAATACCCGCTGTTGGTCTATTTAAATTATTGTTGAGATTTTCACGTTCGAAACACTTTCTGAAATTAAAAAAAAAGTGCATTAAAGAAGAATAAGAACACGCGTATGGAAAAGAAGAAATAAATTATAACAAGGAGAAGAAGGGGAAGAATGAAAAGAACGAGAAGGAGGAGAAGAAGAAGAAGAAGAAGGAGAAAAAGAATGAGAAGAAGGAGAATAAGCAGATGAGTAGACGGAGAAAGAAAAGGAGAAAATGAAGAAGAAGATTTTGTAACCTGACTTTTTGTTGTTATTGGTCTACTGAATTATTTTTGAGATTTTCACGTTCGAAACACTTTCTAAAAAAAAATGCGTATAAAAGAAGAATTGGAAAACGCGTATGAAAAAGAATAAAAACAGTATAAGGAGGAGAAGAAAGGGAAGAACGAGAAAAGCGAGAAGAAGAAGGATAAGAAGAAGGAGAAAGGGAAGAAGAAGATTATTTAATTTCAATTTTTATTTATCTTGGTCGATTTACATTATTGTTGATACTTTCACGTTCGAAACGCTTTCTAAAATAAAAAAATGTACATAAAAGAAGAATAAGTACACGCGTATGGAAAAGAAGAAATAACAAGGAGAAGAAGGGGAAAACTAGAAGAACGAGGAGGAGAAGAAGAAGAAAAAGAATGAGAAGAAGGAGAATAAGCAGATTTGACGGAGAAAGAGAAGAAGAAAATGAAGAAAATTTTATAACCTCACTTTTTATTGTTATTGGTCTACTTGATTATTTTTGAGATTTTCACGTTCGAAACACTTTCTGAAAAGAAACTGCGTATAAAAGAATAGGAAAACGCGTATGGAAAATAATAAAAACAGTATAAAAGGAGAAGAAAGATAAGAACGAGAAAAGCGAGAATAAGAAGGATAAGAAGGAGAAAGGGAAGAAGAAGATTATTAAATCTCAATTTTTATTGTTCTATATACCAAACTATATACTGACTATGCGCCGTCAGGTGACGTCAGTGACGTTATTATAATGATATTCTCGAACGTCGAGTGATCGAGAGCTTCATTTCATTGTAGCAACCACTGTTATGTCATATGTGATGGAGCTATCACGAACAACTGCGCATTTCCGAAATACATTGTGTTCCATATACCACGTTCCAGATTCTAACAGGGCTAGTCAGAATTCATGCGTAAAAAAGAAGAAGAACAAGAGCGTATGGAAGAAGGAGAAGAAAAAAGGGGAAGAAGGAGAAAAAAGGAGTAGAAGGAGAAGAAAGAAGAAGAAGAAGAAAAAGAATGAGAAGAAGTATAAGGAGAGTAGACACGGAGAAGGAGAAAAAGAAGGTCAAGCAGAAAATGAAGAAGAAGATTCTATAACTTCAATTTTTATTGTTCTTGATGTATTTAAATTATTGTTGAGATTTTCACGTTCGAAACACTTTCTGAAAAAAAAAGCGCATAAAAGAAGAATAAGAAGACACGTATGGAAAAGAAGAAATAAATTATAACAAGGAAAAGCAGGGGAAGAAGGAGAAGAATTAGAAGAAAGAAAAAGAAAAGGATAAAGTGAAGAAGAAGATTAGATAACCTCAATTTTCATCGTTCTTGGTGTATTTAAATCATGGTTGTGATTTTCCAGTTCTTGCTGAAAAAAAATGAGAAGGAAAAAAATTTTGCTCTCGTATTTTCAACACGAAAATATGAAAAAAAATAATTGAAAAAAACGAAATTTGATCCCCTTTTGTTTCACGTTTGGAACACTTTCCGGAAAAAAATCCCCCCCCCCCCCCAAAAAAAAAAAACACTAATCTGTTCCTAATCCAAGTCCTCTCTGTACTGAGTGAAAGACCAATTTTTCCTCATGAAAATTGAAAGCGCTCCACAATAGCCAACACTAGCGAAACAGATAAAGATAAAGGAACACAAACAGGAAGCGCAACTATCCACCAGTTGTTACTACTTCAAAGGAAATAATTTGACTCATTCGTGTCATGTTTATCAGGCCCTTACCGTTCGTTTGTGTTCATTGTAACCTCTTCAGAGTCGGAGAAAACTTGGCCAAACAATACTCCTTCGAATGACTGCTGAAGCAGAAAATCGGGATTCCGATTTGTCTACTACTTAATGGGAGGCTAATGGGAATTCTGAACGACTCACCAGAGAAGGGAAATTTTTTTTTTGTCTCGAAGTATTGGTCAAAAAGCCTCCAAAAATCAAAAATACTTCAGACTTGGACGAACTTTAATACATACAACTTTGATATATACCTACCCAAAACAAACAGATGTACGATTCTGTTATGATTCCTCGTTGCTGTTGAAGACCAACTTTTGGTAATTTTGGAAGGAAAAAATATTTTAAGTTTGGCGAAGTTGATATCCTACAAATTTGGAACAAAATACTTCCTACAGAAAGTTAATCGGCTGCTGCTTTAAGATTTTTTTTTACTAAACTGGTTATTTTCGTGATAATAATTTTGTATCCAGAAACTGGTTTCTGTACTCAACTTGATCATCTTGAACTTGAACCATTTAACGTTACAACGGATCGAATTGTTGAATCTTTTCAAGTCTTGAGCTAAAGGATGTGGCAAGGAAAGATATCAGAAGCATCTAAGATGGCGATGAAGCCCCAACACAAAATAACTTTTTGCAGAGCGATGAAAACGGCTCTGGAATTACAGGACCTGGAAAGGCCCAGTGAAAAAGGCTATTCCAAAGCCTTGCGAGCCCAGACGAGTGATTGAACATGAAAGTCCTCCAATATTAAGTAGAGAAGATGTCGAAGAATTCGGGAGCTCAGAATGAATAGGAAGAATAGAAAATTTTGCTCAATGTTAGGAAGAATGGAAGACACAAGACAAGATGGCAGCGAAAATACTGACAACACGATTCTATTTCAAAAATGTAGCAACATCGGAAATTAACGACTTATCTTATCTCAGATCCCATATACCTATAATACGTGAAATGACATCCAAACATAAGAATGGAAGAAACGGCATGGATGTTCGTTGTCCAAAACCAGCATGCATGAAAGAAATTGTGCCGAGAAGTGATTTCTGCTGACTAAGAAGAATAATAATATCTGAAAATGGGTGGTTCCAAGAGAAAACCGATTTTTCTGTTCTGGATTCTGATCGATCGATTTTCTGAATCTGAGTTGTGCAGTTGACCCAAATCGACCAAATAAAAAAAAATAAAAAATTTTGGAGTTCGTGTTTTTCACCAAAAATCGTAGTTTAAAAAAATGAAAAAATGGAGGTGGATATTAAGAAGCTTTCTGAGATCGTAATCAGAAGAATGTAACCCTATCATGGCCTTCAGATCTTTGCTTTGCAAAAGAACTGTATGTACAATAATCTTCGATTTCTTTAAAAAAATCGTTCTTCAAAAAGTACCTTCGTGGTCGGCCTTGTCAGAGTCAAAAATATGGCGAACTAAAATTTATCTCCCGAAAAATGAAGAAAAAAATTATTTTTCTTACAACTTTTGAACTCTCAGATCTGGCAAGAGTTGCGCTTACAAAGAGAAATCTTATTCGAAAATATGTGCGCAAATTATATGGAGCAAATGAAGAAGTCGCAAAGTAACAGCCAACAAGAATCACCCAGTACAAAAATAATAATCCCGGGAACGACTGGGATGTACGTTGATTACTCCGAAACTTTAGAAATTGAGTCCGATAGGAAGGTCGAGATCTCGATTTGAATAAACTCAAATGTCAAATATGCACAATCTTAACTACATCTTTCCGGAAATTCGGAAGATTTACCGTAACTTTTAATAGTTCCGTGAAGAATGTGCACAATGTCATCAAGACAACCACACTCCTGGCAAAACTATATCAGCGACGTCGCAGTTAAGGTACCATAAACTTTATCAGACTTCCTTGAAACTCTTAAAACTTTTAAATAATAAAGTAGCGGCTGCAGTCGAGGACGGAATCGTGCACGGAGCAACATCGATATCAGAATTTCTCTATAGAGTGACAAAGAAAAATTTGTTGTATATTTATTTCACTATACTCATGTGTTAAATTATTGTACACATTCGAGCTGAATAACCTCCTCTCATGCGCTCTCTTGTTGACGCTCATGTGTAGCTGGCTCGACCCACGCGCTATCTCATTGGCAAAAAAAATTAACGAATAGACAAAGCAAGTTGTATTGCATTCATTATCATCCAGTTCTGAGCTATTTCTTAAGTTTGAAGTCTCTAGTTCTTCAGGAGGTTAATTGAAAATCAAATGCAACATTTGCACATACAGACAGACAAGAAAGCGATTTAATAAAAACGTGTTAAAAAATACAGAAATCGTGCGTGCAATAGAACGAAACCTGGTGAGGTTGTATCTAATGAAAAGTAACTTATTGGAAGATTCAATAATTTTTTGCATACCTATATTTATATTCAGGATGGTTTTATGATGTGATCTTAGCACAGAGAGAAAAAAACTCTCAAAAATACGTTTCAGTTATATTTTCTTGTTATCCTGTCAACTATTAAAATAATTAGATGCATGTCGCCTAGGTAGGTATATAGTTATTCATGACTAGATCACCCGGTAGAGTTAAAAGCGCTTCCTGAAGCATGTCCGTTGACCCAGTTTCGCAAATTGCAAATCAAGTATCGCCGAAGAAATGAAATAAGCGAGTCGCAAAAGAGAAAAAACAGAACCATAACCGCGGTGCGCTCTTAAAGGAGCTAAAAGACAGATCGAGAGAAAAAGATCATCCCTTAAGTTCCTTTTATCGAAGTTGTCGCGATTGCGAGATTGGTCGTTCGCAAGACGATGCAGAAATAATTTAATAAAGTCGAGGGGAATGAGTTCATTATTTTAATGTCGGGATGGCATCTCGGCAACAAAGTTTCAAAATTAGATTAAGGTTTTACTTATGTACCGTGTTTTGCTCCGGCTTTTGGTATTTTCTGGAATTTATTGCTCGATTCTGGCTCTAAAATCGTGGATTATGATTAGCTAAGAGTTGCTCTGGAAGGTTTTCGCCAATATTGATATTGACGATGGAAATTTGATTTGACTTCACTTAGAAGGACAGTTTTTACATTATTTGACGTGAGTGATGCGAGAATATTACAAAAGTGAATGGAAATGTTCTTTTGGAAATAAGTTCCCTTATTCCCCCCAAAGCTAAGGTGCCATAGCACGAAAACAAATAATTCTAATAATAATTTATCAATCGTTTTTATACTTTTTTACATTAGAAAAAATTTATCCGTAACATTTAGGCACGGTACCATAACAATAATCAAAGGGCAGGCTTGAGTCTGCTTACCCCCTCTCTCCTCTCTCTCTCTCCGGTCACGTAAAATGAAGGGAGATATACAATTTGTCGTTTAGGATCACGATCACTCACCGTGTTAATTTAATGATTTTATTTTCTTAACGCCAAAATAGTTGTGAAGAAACGTTTGCTTATTTTTGACAAAGGACCCTGCAGAATTCTGGGAATTGGCTCCCGGTTAAATTTGATTTAACTTTTGGGATTCCAAAAAAGTCCTCTTCTCCAGATATTTATTTATTTATTTATTTATTTATTTATTATCAATAATTTCCAACAGGTCTTCACCCATTTATAGGAAACATTAAATACATGAGATACATGTGTAAAAAAAGAACATTTATACAGTATACATTGGGGTTACAATTTCAGATAGGCAGTCATCAGCCGCCATTGAATACCTGCGCAACACACTCCGATATTAGTGAAAAGCTATCAGCATGAATGTCACAGGAGTGAGCTAATCTGTTGAAGAGCTGGCACATCATAGAGACGGGTGATCTTACCAGTATATTAGTGCGTCCACTCATGCAGTAAAATGGTTGAGTTTGTCGCGAATTCAGACGAGGTACCATAAAATCAATTTTACTGAGTAAGTAAGTGCAATCATTCAAATTGTTAAGCAAACCATACAGGAATCGCAACATCCCAGCAACCCGTCTGACATGCAAAGAGGTAAAGTTAAATCTGGTTAATAAAATATTACGGTCAAACCCTCTCGGAGGATACTGACCATCTAGACGGAAACTTAAAAACTTCAAAAAAGAGCGCTGCACAGATTCCAGACGGCTGATGTGAACCTGATATATGGGAAACCAAATAACGCTACAATATTCAAGTATTGGCCTCACTAAGGAATAAAAAAGAATACATAGGGGGCGTGTAGTAGAGAAACCACCGCAGTTCCTGTAAATGAAACCGTAAGTTCTAAATGCTCGAGGAACGATGGCATCTATATGTGAGGTAAAATAGAACTTGGAGTCAAACAAGACACCCAAGTCCCCAATTACGTCCAAACGCTGTATATCACCGTTACAGACTGTATATTGAAAAATTACATTTTTTTCACGTCTCGAATAGCTAACAACCGCACACTTAGACACGTTCAAGTACAATTTATTTCTATTGCACCACTCAGCGATGACATTTAAGTTATACTGAAGTCTAACACAATCTGCAACAGAGTTGATAGTTGAGAAGAGCTTAAGGTCGTCGGCAAACAGCAAACTTTCACAGTCTAACCCATCAACTATATCATTTATATATAGTAAAAATAGAAGGGGTCCCAGATTCGAGCCCTGAGGAACTCCAGATCCGGGTTAAATGGCTTTCGAGATTGCACACTTATATCTGACGCGCTGCTTCCTGTTGGCTAGGTAGGACTGGATAAGTGTTTGCAATGAGTTAGAGAAACCGAAAGAAGACAACTTAAGCATCAATATAGAGTGATCCAGCTGATCAAAAGCTAAAAAATATTCATCTCTGAAGATTGAGTTATTTTAGTACCTATATACAGGTGCACCATGTATCCTTCTCTATATTGCTATCTCCTAACGCTAACAGATACAGGGTCGGTTAAACAAATCCAAAGGAGCGCAATTTTGTGGCCATCTCGATTCCGTCGAGACATACAAGATATCTGTGACCGTTCCTGAAATATCCTGAAAAAACTGAAAAATAGAGATTTCTTATTTTTTCCATATCTTTTTTATTATTGGAGATTAATGAATAATTTTTTGTGGGCTTACGTAAGTCGTTAAGAGCTACCCATCTGACATTTCAAAAATTTCCAAAGCCGACTAGATCCCAGAATTTTCATAGTCAACTTTCGTTTTTCTTATGGCCACCATAGTGTTTTTTTATGTTGTTCGGTATAAAAAAAATTATAAAAACTAAAAATTCTTAAACTTCAAAAAATAAATTAAAAAATTTTTTATTCTTCTTTTTTCTTTACAAAAAAGACACATTTTAGATCGAATTTCATAGATAAATTGAAAAACCATAAGGCAAGCACTATTTCGGCGTATTTTACAAATGTTGACGTTTTTCGACGATTTTTTATTAGGTTTTTCTTTCAAAAAAGAAGAATAAAAATTAAAAAAAAAATTTCTGTTAAGTCAATGCGATTACGACAGTGGTAACATAAAATGAAAACGTTTTCCTGTTTTTCTCGAAAATAGTTCACAGACCTAAAAGGTATCTACTGCACCAGAAGCAGCTTTTCAATATTAACAAAAGATCTATCTATGATTGCTCTCCAAAACAAGTAGGGCGGCCAATATTTAAAAAAATTTGAGTGTTTGTCATGAGAGAAAAAATCGATCTTCAGAAGTGAATATCTCGAGAACATGAGTTTTTGGGGGGTTACGTTAAGCCCATGGAGACTTCTGATTCACATTAATTGAATATAAGGATTCTGCGGGGTCCTTTTAATTTCAATAAGTTTAATTTTTTTTACATTTATTGTTATTATTGATTATTATTATTAAAAAAATCTTATAGAAGGATTAGTAAAATAATAATAACAGAAAAGTTATCTTTCTTGTTGTAGATTCTTTTGCGTTTATTTCCCACTAATCTTGAACGTAATGAATTTAATCAATATGGAAAATTACCGCTTGTTTTATTGTACTTCATTATCCATTACGTGTGCACAGTAAACATATATTTACTTAATTTATCAAAACATTACCTAAAGCGTTTGTTTTATCTGTCGTTGTTAACGGACATACATGCACCGCTTTTAGTTTACCGAGATTTTTACCTGTGTACAAAATATTGTTCATAAATAATTAGAAATCATTTTTAATAATATAATAAATTTGCAATAATAATCATAAAAAAATCAGTCATAACAATAACCCATATACAGTGTGTATATCTCTTATCAATTATGAATTGAATTCATAATTCAGAAAAAAATTCAAAAGAAAGGTCGCACACATGAATTTTAATTTTTATTTGACATTTTATAAACCTCAATTCGAATTTTAACTTATGCCGCTAACCACCCCCCCCCCCAAGCTATTCTATTCATCCTATTTTTTATGTATTTTTTAAATGGCATCTACCGTTTTGTTGCTGGAAATAAATTGTCCGGATATTTCTAACAGTTTATAATCAAGTGAAAAAAATTTTTTAATGAAAATATCGCACACATCCAACTTAATTTTTTTATATGCTAGTTGGTTTCTGAGTTCTGACTTCTGATCCAAAGAATTTTTTAAAGTTGTTCGCATACCTACGTCGATTTCAATTTCTTATTCGTAAATTTTTTAATCAAAACTACCTGTGTACTTAAATTGAGTCCCTCTTCGTATAGAGTTCGATTGCATAAGAAGTAAACATTTTTATAATGTACCTATCATCCTGTATATTTATTTCTGAGTTCATACTAATTAAAAAAAAATTTAAGTAGATCGCACACCCATTTACAATTTCTTATTTGACAATTTTTAATCAAATCCAGTTGTGTACTTCAATAATTGAGTTCACCTTCGAAGAGTTCGATTGCATAAGAAGTTAACATCACTTTTTTTAAATGTACCAAACACCCTGTATATTGATTTCTGAGTTCACAATTAGAGTTTTTTTTTTGATAAGTAGATCGCACATCTCAATTGCAATTTTTTATTTGCCAGTTTTTTAATTAAAACCGTTTTTGTATTTAAACTGAGTCCAACTTCGGAGAGTTTGACACTTCCATAAGCAGTAAACACTTTTATCACTTATATCACCCTGTATATTGAAAACTCTAAGCTTTCACCCCACTTCCGAGGTACATTCTCGGACTCAGAAAAATCCCCCCTATCAATTTTCAGCAAAAAATTAATTTAAAAATAAAATTACTGAATTATGGAAGGGAGGGAGGAAGTGGTAGGAGTCAAAATTCAAATGAAGGCTTTAAAGATGCTAAATAATTAAAAAAAAAAAACAATCACACGTCAACAACAATTTTTTTAGAAGAGATTGATCCTCTCTGATTATAAGTCAATGTAATTAAAAACGACCCATCTCTATTTTTACCAGCCTGAGAGTTTTTCTCACAAGCGCGGACATATATTTGGATGAGTTAGACAAGTGGGAGTTTGGACATTTTCTGTGCCTGCGGGGTAAATTTTATCATTGAACTTTTTTTTATCGATTCTCGCCAATTACAAGAACTCGATTAAAAATTAAAAACGACCCATCTCTATTTTTACCAGCCTGGGGAGTTTTCTCCCAAGCACTTTGAATTTCGGCGATTCCACTGTAATGAAATTTTTTTTCTCGTTGACTCAGATTTTTTCAAAAAAACCTGATTCTTCTCAAGTATGAAGCCGTGACTCTCATATATTTTTACGTTGCAGAGAATCCATCTCCTAAGCGGATATAGGTTATTAGTTGAGTCGATAATCACGTTTGCAGTACCCCAGCGTCTTGGAAAAATGACCAATTGGGAAGCATTGCTCAAACGATGATCTTCAAGCTCTTCAGAGAGCGACTAGATTTAGACTCGGTTTAATGGTGATTTTTTTTAAATTTTATCAATTTTATTGTGTCACCAAATAAATTATTTTTACCAATAATGCATTACAATTTTTTTTAAACTCGAGAAAAAAAATTAACGATTGACATTTGACCAACACATGTCCAAATTTGGGTGGTTCCTGTTTCTAGGAGACACTAAATATTCCGAAAATTCTTCAAGGAACTTTCATTCGGAATGCTTTGCTTACAAATAACCAACTTGACCTGCTTATAAAAAAATCCATACCGATTGAGTCTAGGAGATAAATTTATGCTTGAATTTCTTCTCGGTTATTTTAGATCTTCGTTTATAAATTGAAAAGTATATTTGCGGACACAATAAGCTACTTATTCCAAGCTAGAAAAGCCAGATTCACGAGAGCTTTCGAAATGGATGTGCTTACTCGGTCCTAATCCGGATAATTCGACACTTTTCCAACGAAAAGCTTTCCCTTTGAGAAGAGAAGCGAGAAAAGTGACGGGTGAAGGTCCATAAAGAGGTCAGTCAGAGATAAAGGGTAAATTTATGCCCTAGTATGAGCAAGTATTACGTTATGTTAGATATAGTTAAACCAATTTTTAAGTTAAAATCATCCAGTTGTAGACGTATTTGTCGGGGTCCACTAATGACAATAAGTTACACAGAAATCGATTACCAGTAACTGGAACTATTGGAACTATATGGTTCATCTTGATATCATATCACTTAAGAAAAAAGGACTGAGAGATGACACCTAAGAAAAGATGAAAGCAGAAACATGCAATCTGTCGTACTGAAGAGTCCCAAATCCAAAACAGGAAACTTCTCATCTTGTGAATTTTTGAACAAAGAAACTACAAAAGCAAAAAGCTTTTAATACTCAAATGAAGGACCCCAGATAGAACAGCAAAAAAAAGGTAACATCATCCATAACAATCAGATTATCTTATGGGCATCAATAATAAGCATGCATATTACATATGCAACGCATTGTCACTCAAACGCCCCCTAATCTGCCAAACATTGTAAACAACGATAATAGGCGTAATTATTGATTGCACGATAGTGCAGCCCATTTGCCCTGCAGCCGGAATGCTGATAAGTAATAACTGTAACTGTCACCGGGTTATGTTGGAGACGAGACGACCTATCTCATCTCTAACAACTAAATAATGCCGATGCCGATGCGAGACGGTTCAGCTAACCGCCACGAGTAACTTGATGGCATCTAACATAATTTATCGTTTACCGATGGCTGTTAATGAATATCGATCTACATACTATCAGTTATTAATCGCGATTAAAAGACAGTCGAGCGCACCAGGTGCTCCAGCTCCCACAGAGGTTGACTGACTCAACGTATTGCTATGATGGCAACAGTCATCCTGTTCTCGGTGTTCTCACGGATTATCGAACAACGCACTCAACTCGTGCAGGTGTTGTGTTCTTAATTCTTCACCTTCATGCTTGGTAATACCGGGACAACGGATGTTGCAATACTACTGTCTTTATACGGTAATTAGTTATAAAGGTATACAGGGTGTTACCTTCATAGAAACTATAAACACTGGGACAGTGTACGCAAAAATTCATTTTTTGCAAAATAAAGATTATTGAAGAATAATAATTGGACTCCACCACTCCATTCAAGATTTTCCGTCAACAGGGAATGTTCCAGGCCAAAGTGAAAGATAATGGAAGACCATCCAGTCCAGAAATAGCCCACCGCTATGGCATGGTGGGCTTCATTCCATCGAGATTAAGACGCGCATCTCAGTAGCAGTTGGGGTCATCAGCCATCTACCACACCCACATCTCATCTGTGCTAATCAAACTGGTGTCTATTATGTTGGGCTGAATGTTTTCAAGGGATACCCAGTTTCTCTTAAGGTGTTGGGATCTTGAATGCTCTCCATCCTCTTAACGCCAAAGTTCTCTCAACCAAGCCAATGCCCACCCTTCTGGCTTTCTTCATTTTGAGAAGATGTGGGCTTTCACGTTTTTCTTTTTGTCTTTCTCTGTTGCTTGCGTACTTTCTGGTTGGAATGGGTGTTGATTTTTCAATGGTTCTTTAGTACGAGTCTCATTGAGTGGTTGAGCTGAGTGTCAACCAATATATTTCACGAAATTCTGGAATGCGATTGCATCCATTCTTAGAACGTCAGCCCTTAGGTTGGAATACCAGGAACAAGCTACCCTGTATATGGATAAACAACGCACATCTAAAATCGGTTGACTCCAAAAGTCGCTTTTTTGTTTACTTGGTAAGGTTTTAGAACCTGAACCACGTCGTTAGGGGTGTTGTCACCAGATCCACAACTCTAGCTGAGTTGTGGATCTATTGTTGCGTTCGTCAAATTTAGAGAACTCTCCCTGAAGCCTAATAAGAACATGCATATGGTATTCGTTTATAACGTATCAGCCATCTGCCACACCTACATCTATTATACTGCATTATACAACTGCATGGCATTACATAATATTTATAGACAACTGGCATCTATTACGTGGAGCTGAATATTTTTTAGGGGCTACTCAGTTTCTCTTGAGATGTTGGGATGTTGAATGCTTTCCATCTTCAAGCATTCTTAACGTCAAACTATTCTCAATTAAGCCGACGTTCACGCCTCCATGCTGGCTTTTCTTTATTTGGAGAAAATATGGGTTTTCGTGAAGGGTTTTCTTTCTCCGTTGAAGGTGTGTAGACCAAAAACTGGCAGCTACTGAATGGGTGTTGATTTTTGGGCAGCTCTTAGATTGGTATCTCAGTGAAATGCAGCCCTGGGTGCATAAACAGCGCCCACCTAAAATCAGTTTTGACAGTGGCAAATTTGGTAACAAGAAGTTCTCCAAAAAGTCGCTTCAAGAAGTCAGGGCATTAAAGATGTTCATATTTTTGCCTACACTGAATTTTTGTATATTTGGTATGGTTTTAGAGCCTGAACCACGTGGTTAGATGTATTCTATCTGAGTTGTAGATCTGTGTCGCACTCGCCAAATTTAGAGAGCAGTTACCAGGTTTTCTTTACTCTTCCTTGGGGATATGGTTTTTTGACACATGTCATTGTGAGGGCTATACTAGTCTCTCATCGTTTGTCAAATTTAGCCCGTTTTGTAATACAATTCCTTGGAAATCCCATTCCAATTGGCCTTTTCAAATTCCAACTAGTCTCGGGATAGATCTCACAATTGCGATTCTACACGCAACTCTTGGGGAAATACCGGAGTATCCCCCTGCTGCACTGTAGAGGTCTGCCATTTCTATCCCGGGAATCAAAGCAAGGCTCTGGGGTAGGTTTCTTCTACATCTTGCAAAGTTGAATGTTCCTCTACCTTTTTCATCGCAGACCAGACCGTAAACATGCACCCACTGCATGTTTACGGAAGTTGAAATCGCCCAAATTTATGCAGTAAAGGCCAGGGAGACCTTTGCATATGTTTCTGAGTTGCGAGAAGGTCTCTTGGAGAATAAAATGTCTCATCAATAGCCTTGGACTTGTTGATTCCTCCCACAGTAAACTGTAAATGTCCTAAATGTTAATAATTTTGCGCGAGTTTTTCGTTTTTTGGACTCGGTGCTCTGGTATAATCCTGGGCATGTCATTTCAGACTCCAGCTAAATAAATTGACCCAGGTTTCTCGCCGTGAGTGCACCACATGGAGTCAATCTACTTTGCACCCATATATTAATTAGAAATGTCAGATTAGCATCCGTTTTCCGTTCTTAGATCAAAGAACAGGTGAAACAATTACAACTCCCTATTCGATTCTCCTCCCCCCCAACTTTTGCATCTTTATTTTCAGCACGTCTACTTGTGGAATTAAAAACGAGGCAGTTCAGAGTTTCAGGTGTTTTCAATTTTCCTATTCTCATCGAGGTCAAAGGCCTGTTAATTTAAATATTGAAGAGATTCAACTGGTTTACAGGGCTCAGAGTTTATCAAGTAGAAGTATTGATTCGATTGTCAGCTCAGCAGCTTAATTATTTACCTTTTATTGTTTTCAGGCTGGATTAGGTGGTTTCATTTACATTTTAACAAGTCGCCTCTTTCCAACTCGAACTCTTAAATTTCTAATTAGCTTTCCCAAAAGAGAATGCCTCATGAAAACTTCACTGCAATTATTATTGCATGACGTATCAAATGATTAAAAAAAAATAAGGAACCCCCTCGTGATCGGGGCCAATACCATGGTCGCAGTGTTAGTGTTGGAAACTTACCTGCATACTGGACGATTTACGATGTCAAGGTTTGTGACATGGCTCAAATATTACAGAATAGAATAAGCAGTTTATGTTTTTTTATCATTTTACCGGTAAAACCTTGAAATATTATTTATTCACACTTAATTGGTGGTACTATTGTATCTCTCGTATCGATCTGTGAAGGTGTTTCTGATACGTACACATTTTATTATTGTTTTCTTTTTTTTCCATTTATTTTCTTGTTTTCTTATTTATGCTCCTTCAACAGTTGCGTTTGCGATGTTAGACAAGCAACAAAATACGATCAAAATAATCAAAATAATTTTTCAAGTTTCAAGCAAGCGGAGATTTTCTTCTTACCAATTTTTTGGGGATAAATAAAAAAAACATTTTCTTCCATATTATCTTACCGTGCTACTTAATTCCGGGCGAATACTGAAGAAAAAGGGGTTTAATCTCTGATGGGAAAACCTGACTCGGATCAAGTTGGCAACGGAAAGTTAGCAACGGAAGTGGCTAAGAATCCGGCTTGGGTACAACAAAATGATTAATTTATATTATTAGGAATAGTCTTTTATTTATTTAATTACGATTATTAATTACATGACTCTGATAATTATATTACTTGATAAAATTAAGTGCGAAAATTTTAAATAGCAATCTGGATTTCTGAAATTATAAAATTTCACTGTGGCCCTTCTTGTCTTCCTCCCGGACAAGATGAGTTTCTTTGAGACGTACTAGGGAGGACCTTTCGCCGTCGTAGAGAAAAATAAAAACCCCAGGACGGATGATATTTGCAAAGCTGAATTTGGATTTTCTACTTAAAAAAACTACCTTTCAGGAGTTGCTGCCGTTTTTAATTTTCTCTACGACGGCGAAAGGTCCACCCCTAGTAGTTCATCACAGAAACTCGTCTTGTCCGAGACCAGAAGGCTCACAATGAATTATTTAATTAAAAGTTTCACTTTTAGAATCAGAAAAAATTGGGATATTTTTAGTCGTTGCTGAAATATCCTGAAAAAGGGAAAAATCGAGAAATAAAAAAGTGAGGTTTATTGGGAAAAGATCTGGGACGTCGAGAGTGAATAGAAACAGTGAAAAAAACAGGTGAATATGAGCTCGCATGAAGGTAAGGGAAAATTAAAAAAGACATCGGGATAAAGATCTAGACGCTTAGAACACTTGAAAGACTCCTGGAACTCCTGGAAGACTCACACTTCCACAGAATCGAAAAAGTAATAAGAGTCTGCTGGGAAAAAATGTAAGCTGTAATCGTGAATCGGAGAAAGTTTGGATCATGTTGGATTTAGGAACGTAGAACCAAGGTATGAAAAGTTTGTTGGTAAACGAAAAGGGAAGGAAGGATCAAGTACCATAAAACAGTCTACGATTACATTATTATCAAAGAGATGGCTTATGACGTAATTTATAATTGTCATTGAATAAATAATAGACTGTAAAATAAGTTAAATAATCATTGTACCAGCACCCTGGTCTTTAGCCACAACCGTTGCTAACTTTACCCAAGTGATGTAAACCTGACGGGTATGGTTTCATGACACGGGAAGTAGACACTGCCATATCTAAAAAAATAAGATAAAATAACGCACGATTCTATTTCTCCCTGTTTACTCTAGCTTTAGCTTATACACTTTTCTATTATCTGTCTTATTATTATTATTATGATTGCTTTGTTTGTTATTAGGGCGCACTTCTATCTTATCTAAGGTGTGGCTCCTTCTGTCCTGTGGTTGTTTAACAAAAACGATAAGAGGAAAACAACATTAAAGAGCAATATCCTCCTAAATACGCCATAATACCTTTTACAGATAAAAGAACTGGTTTAAATCGACTAGTTGAGGTAAGCACGGTTTGTTATCTAGCTTATCGTGTTGTCGTTCTCGTCAGGAACTTAATTAGGTCCTATATCCAGAAACAGAAACAATTAGGGTGGTCGATTATTCATGGAAACTAATTTTTATTGCGCTCAACACAACTTTGGTAGGTGGGAAAAATTGAATACCTTGAAGAACACCTCGACGCAAAAACTGGCGAAATCGGGACAGCAAATCAGAGCTGTCCCTCTGATTTTAAACGTTGCAGGATAATTGCCGAGCATTGATTGGGTGACGATGTAAAGAAAGAAGAGGGGGAAGACAAATGGGAAAAGCGCTCTACATAGCCGATAACATAATTATTAATTAGCTTATTACAATAAATGCGAAAATAACATATAAAATTGCTGACGTAGAGTCTGTTTAAAATTTATTATCCTTTTCTTCTTCTTCTTTAGCTTGTGTCCATCCATCCATTGTCGAATGTAGGCCTCATCCAGGTTTTTCCATGATATTATGCGGTCTCTTGCTAATGTCATCCATTGTCCTTTTGCCACTGTGCACTGCTATAACGTCATCTATTATTCTTCCTACCAGTCAATAATCAACAACTATTATTGTTGCACATTATCAATCAATGTAAATACAGAAAAAAAGATCTCGTTGTAACTCTGATGCTATACCGCTGCCAATAATCTTGTAAATTTTAAGGAAAAACCCTAACAATGACCAAATTACGTGTCCACCAGATTCTAATCAGTTTCTGGTCACCTCCATGTGAAAAAATAGGTATCAACTTTTAAATCTTAAAGTCACCATCAATCAACTCTTGGATTTGGCGGGTGTCCACAAAAGCATATAATGCGCATGCGGGTATTGAAAAGTTTCTGGCGCTCTATCAAGGACGTTATAAATATTTAGGAACTAATCTTCAAGATTTGACACTAACTGATTTACCACTTCGAACAAGTGCCTAAAAGTGTGTTACATTACATATGTGTCGAAATATTACATAATTGAATTAGTGCTAAGAAAAAAATAGATAACATTAAGAAGATGTGTCTAGAAACTGAGTTCTATAATCCCAAACGCTTACTTAAATACATATCGTCAAAAAAATTGCAACAAAATTTTTTTGAGACCCTGTATCGAGAAATTGATTTGAAACTTCATGGAACGAAGTTCGCTTTATTTTTCTTAATTTATACAGGGTCAAGCATCAATCATATACCGATAAACTTTTAGGGGTACCTAGTAAAACAATTTCTTTTTCTTAATAAACATTAACCATAAACGATTCGCTTTCCAGATCCTGTGGGGCTAAAATTTCCCCTTTTCCTCCATATCTCTTACGCCACTGACTTTATTGTAAATACAGAAACGCTATTCAATGAAGTCTGAGAAAACTCAGGTTTTGTTTTCCCTCCAACAAAACAAATATCTCAAAAACAGTGGGCCGTGCGAAAAAATTAAAGCAAAAACACTTTTTTGTTCTAAAATACGGGGCTATTGAATAACGTTTTTGTATGTACAATAAAGTCAGAGGCGTAAAAGATGGGGAGGGAAAGGGGGGGGAAATAAAAAAACCTTAATATCTATACCACTGGAAGACCTGAAACACTCAAATTATAGAGCTTTGTTTGTTTATTGTTCATGCCGAGTTTCATTAAAATCGGTTTAATGATACACGAGTTATAATAACCAAAAACTGTTTTATATTTTTGATAAATTTTAACACCTTGTATTTAGGTATGTATCTCGAAAACGAAACGTTTTTGGACAAATCTTTTCGAGAATTCCTTTTTTGTTTTGACGCCCCCTACTACTCCTAAAAGTTTGTCGGTACATTTATGAAACAACCTGTATACTTTACTATAAATATAATAATTATTATTGTCCAGTCTATTCATTTACAACAATAGTAACAACAACAGTAACGTAAAAATAAAATAACCACTGCTAACTTTTTTCTTTACTACTTTGCCTCAATTCCCTCACTCTGTTACTTCTATCTGTATCTGTATTGGTAGCTCTCTCCAATTAATTTTTACAACAAATAATTATAATACTCCATAACCTTTCTCTCTTCTTAGTCCACCGCAGCTTGTCTCTCCAACTGAAGTATCTTTGATAACAACCCTAACTATACTGACTGACTGTGCAGGTGGCGCTCTTTATATGTCATGGCAGATGACATTCCAGTATGTCAAGTGTCGCGAATTTACATAATTCTCGAATAGCTGACTTGTGACTTTCTTCTTTCTAGAGTTATCTGAAATTGTGACTAGCAGGCCGCGAAGAGAACACCAGAAAAATAACAGAACAGATGTCGAATGCTAACAGAAGAACTATACTTATACCGGGTGATGCGTTGGCAAAAGCAGCATAGGGAATAATAGGTAATTTTAAAATTGCAATTATTGGCTTCTCTACCTATTATTGTAAACCTCTGTTAAGCCGTTTCTGAGAAAATGGAGAAAAAATTTCAATTTGTGACGTCATGTTCATTATTGCTTTGACATGAATAATTAAAAATGACGTAAATAACAAAAATTACGTCACAGCGAACTGATAACAATGCAAATGACGTCACATAATGCAAACTGTTTCCTGTTTTTCTCGAAAATTACTCAACAGACCTAAAATGTCACTACATACATAAATAGAAGCAGCTTTCAATCTCAAAAAAAGTATTGATTTAACATTTCTCTCTAAAATATACAGGGAAGCCAATAATTGCAATTTAGAATTTCCCATTGAAATCCCTATGTTGCGTTTATATCAACGCACCACCCGGTATAGTTCCATAACCTTACTTTACTATTGCCAGATTATAATACATAATTCTATGCAATTACTTAACATAACAATTATTTTGACTTAGCATGTCAAGAAACTTTTTATTGTTACTTTTTGGCCAGATCTATTGTGTCAAGAAATAAAAAAGACTCCTCCCTCTCCTGAACCGTCCCTTCAGGTCGAAATTTCGGCCTGAATACTTTTACACCCTTAAAATTCGCTCTTAAAGACGATGGTATACAGTCATAAATATTTCATAAGCGGAGTTTCGGGAAAGAATGTATTAGAAGTAGGCTGTTGGGACATCAAAGAAGTTTGTCAAACTCGAGTCTAATCCGCTTTTTCAACGCTTTTCTTTTAATTTCCCTCTTTTTCTGAAAAATGGGGCATACATAAAATTCACTACCAAATTCACCCCTTATTCACACTGTGACCTCAACCCTAAAATTTTCATTTCATGGTAATGTTTTTTATTTTAATTTCTATTTGACATTTTTATTTGACAGATTTCATTTGACATCAATATCACCTGCTGCTTCTTTAATAATAATTATTGACGTGTTTCAAAAATACAAAAATTTAAAAATGAAATCAGAAAATGACGATCTTTTTTTTCAAAAATGATTTATTTAATCAAGAGTATACCATTAAAGGTAAACAGAAAATACGTGTTGAACTTGGTCACGACATTTCAAGAAAAAACCAGACATGAACTCCAGGAGTTCGTGGGAGTCGATTCCCAGGTGAGAGTTCACATGAAAACCTCTAAACCTGACCCCTTTTCATGTAAACCCTCACGTGGAAATCGACTCCCACGAACTCGAGAATAACCACTCAAGTGAGAAATGAACCCATCTCTACCGTGGTTGGAGTTGGGACGAGTTGCTGCAGAACCAACTCTGCACGAGTGCACGAAGTTTGACAATGTAGCCAATATCCCCCTAAAACTAGGAAATATTGGCCCAAATATTTGGGAAGTATAAATTTCT
Source organism: Malachius bipustulatus (assembly GCA_910589415.1). Taxonomy (NCBI): domain Eukaryota; kingdom Metazoa; phylum Arthropoda; class Insecta; order Coleoptera; family Melyridae; genus Malachius; species Malachius bipustulatus. The sequence continues at coordinate 31,338,662 of OU342634.1, read as the reverse complement.
TCCGTTCAAAATTCACTTAGTACGATCAACAATTAAAACATATTTTTCTAAAACACTCGGCTGGTCTTTTTGGTACCACATAACAACTATACTCCCAATTTTGTTGAAGGTATCTGATGAATGAATTACACTGGGAGTTCTGGAAGATTTTATCCACCCAGTGCTTGTTGTTATCGTTAGAAACGATGATCGCTACTTAGAAGACCATTTCACTTTCCAATAAGATGTGGTTTGTGACGTTATCTGCTAAGAGTAAAATTCACAACAAAAGCAGCGTTGTGAAGGAACAGAAGGTTCAGAAGGTAGAATTTTAGGGGTTGTGGTCACAGCTTGAAGTGGTGAAGTGATTTGTAGTCGAATCGTCTTGTGAAGCGTGTTCCGCTCGCATTTTTTGAGAATTCATCTTCAATTCTCTTAAAATAACTATGTTTCATTTTAAATGGTCCACTCTCTATAATAGAGTTCTCAATATAGGTGCATATTGAGGTAGAATTTTTTTTTTGAGACTTTATCTTACCAAAGAACGAATTGTTCGAAAGTAACCCTCATTAGTTTCTGAGTTCACCGGAGTTCACCGTTTAAGCTCATAATTACACGACCGTAATAGAAACATACTTTCAATTTTGAATAGAACAAGGCCACCGATAAATCTTTGTTTGAGATATGAAATCAATTTTTTAGTAATTATTGGACTCTGTCAAGAATTTTTGCATAAATAAAGTTAATAACAACGGTCAAATTATGCACCTTTCAATCAGCGTGCACTATTTTTTTGTCTCTCCTCTTATCAGGTTTCCGTAGAAAGGAACCTTTTATGCATGCAGACATTAACAGATACCTGTTGTTGGTTGGAGTGCGAAAAAGTGGTGGTTGAAAGTTTTTCACAATGTTTATGAGGTAGGTTTCATTTATATACAAAAATAATTATTACTCGTTGAAGGCTGTGGTCTGTGGTACTGATGGTAACATTTTTTTGAGCTTCCGTCTCTAGAACCAGGATTATTTTGGGTATACCAGTTTGGATCGTGAACCTTTATTAGAAAGAAAGACTCATGAGCCTATTTTTGAGATTATATACAGAATGGAAACGATTTTGAAGAAAAAAATCTGTTCGAGGTTTTAAAAATAATACTCTTAACGATGCACTAGCACTAGCACTATCATCAATCACCTTCTTAGCCTATAGCATTCCAGCATTTATGATGATGAGGTGAAACAGCTAATGCCTAGTCCGAGTGTTTGCTTGTTCTAGTATTATTATAGACGATGAGGTTTTACCGTATTAAAAGACTCTCATCGTATCGCGTATCGCGACTGTTATAATTAGCAAGCCCATGACGGTATTTAGTGACCCACATTCTTCGCCTTGTAACTAGTGTGACTTTATAACAACACCAAACAGACTTCTTTTAGATTAGCCGAGATGTTACGAGACAAACAACTTTATTTCTGGACAACTGATTTTTGATCGTTTTATCAATATTTATATTTCACTTGGATGGTTTTAGATTTATAGACAAAAACTTATTCCATTTAGTCATTACCATCATAAGAATACCAAACGGGAAGAAGTATTTAGTCCTAATTAAGCTCAAGACAAGATGTAACCAGGGAACAGTTTTCGCATGCATGCATATGGGGTATTCCCGCAAGTATTTTTTTATCAGCCGGGTTATAAACCAAAATTAAACAAGTCCTCGTTTCAAAGTAAAACAATTATTTGCAATATTAAGCCGTCATAAAAAGTTATCCGAATACGCGGCCTCTGATTACGAGGCCAAGTTCAAGGTGAACTTGCATAATTTGAACTATTAGCGAAAAAATAAAGGTTTTTTTTGTCCAAGCAATAATTGTTATTATTATTGTCAAGCAAATAATAACAAATTTGCTTGAAGCCAAATTAGAGGGTCAACTAATTAATTCTTAGGAAAGTGCTCTATTATTATTACTTTCATGCATGGTACAGGCTGGCCCAGATTTTGATGTAAAAAAAATCATGTTGAAGAAATCGACTAAAAACTTTCGCTTAAACGCGATTTTTTCTCCTGTTTCGCGAAGACGGGGACATAGGAACCGAATATTGTTCTGAACTTCTCATAATTATAAAGTCTAGGCTGTCTAGACAGTTATTTGATTAAAATTGCGAAAAATTTCTCGAAAATTTCATGAAAAAATTAATGTCTTCAAAATGGGATGTAATTTTGTGTGCGAGTACAGCTGACTTCAATAAAAAACTGAAAAACAATCCAGTTGGGCCGTAAAGTCCTTAATTTTCTCACAAAACGCAAATAAAAATTTTCAAAAACTAAAAAATCGCTAATTTTCAACTTTGAAGGGTTATAACTCGAGATAAGTCTCACGACAAAACGGCTTTTGGTTCGGAATTATAATTGTAGGCTAGACAAATTATAGAATTCTCCGCTTTGCTATAGCTTTGATTCTCCCATCCTCTGTGATTTTTGGGCGCTGAACACGAATTTGAAGTTTGGCAGGCAAAAATTTTGCTAGGATTTTTTTTCACTTTTTGGCTGAATTTTTACACTTTTTTCAGCTTAGCCTATATCTCAGGAAGGAAGAGATTTTTCGACATGAACACTATACAAAATTAAAGTCGACAAAATTTCCTACATTTCTCATTACCCAACGTTTTTTCAATACTAACCGTTTCACCGCTAGAGCCCAGGAGCCCACTAGAAAACATTATCGGACCTAAAGTACACATCAGGGGGTTTCATAAATATATCGACAATAAATCTTAGGGGTAGTAGGGGGCGCCAAAAGAACGATTTTTTCTCAATAAGTATGGTCTAAAAATGCTTAGTTTTCGAGATTCATGATGTTTAAACTAAAAAAAAATAGAACATTTTTGGTTATAACTCGTGTAAATTTGAACCGATTTTGATGAAACTCTGCATGAACAATGAACAAACACAGACCTTTAATTTGGATGTTTCAGGTTTTGCAGATGTTTCCAGTGGCGTAAATATGCAGTTTTTTCACCCTTTTCTCACCCAATCTTTTACGCCACTGACTTTATTGCAAATAGAAATTGATTCAATTTAATTTTGTTCAATAACCCATTCAATTCAGAACAAAAAATTATTCCTTAATTTTTTGATTAGGTGCACCGGTTTTGAGATATTTAAATTGTCCTCAATCAATTATTTTCATGTAATTAACCCAATAAAACCTAAGAAAACTCCAAATATCTCAAAAACGATGCGGCGTACGGAAAAAACTAAACTATACTTTTTTGTTTTAAAATGCGGTGGCTATTGAATAACGTTATATTGTATGTGCAATAAAGGCAGTAGCGTAAAAGATAGGGAAGAAAAAGGGGAAAAAATAAAAAAATCCTAAATATCTACACCACTGGAAGACATCAACAAAACCTGAAATAGTCAAAATATAGAGCTTTGTTTGGTTATTGTTCATGCTGAGTTTCATCAAAATTGGTTCAAATTTATACGAGTTATAAATCTTAGATTTTTGTTAAATTTTAACACCCTGTATCTCAAAAACTAAGCGTTTTTGAACAATGTTTATAGAGAACTTTTTTGTTTTGACGCCCCCTACTACCTGTAAAAGTTTGTCGGTATTATATTTATGATACACCCTGTGAATAATGTATACTTGTTGTTGAACGAATCCTCACAGTTGATGCACAGAGTGGTGCAATAGGGGCCTGCTTTTTTGCAGCTACATTTTTTTGCGCAGGTCTTGCCGCGTCTGCATGACACCATTGACACCAGACGCAACAGTTCGGGAGTAGCAGCGGCTTCTAGAGAGGTGATTGGTTCCGGGCAATTTCTTGTTCGTTTCCAGCCCCAATCTTCGGCATTTTTCTCAATCCTCAGCCATTACTGCACCTGGTGGTGGTGATACACCCTAAAACTGTGCTGTATGACTGTAGCAGCTGATGGTGGTAGTGCAGTTATTTTCGATGGGATTCTTTTTTATAATAATGAATGTTCTTCCTGTTTAGGCGTACATGTTGGCCAGGAATCTCTGCTTTCTGGAGTTGCCTCAGAATTTTTGAGCACACTTACAACATCGGAAAGGTGAGGGTTTTTGGTGAGAATTTTCAATACCTTCAATTTCTCTTGGTTGTAAGGTGGTGAAGTCATGTCACATTCACTCATTGCGTGAAGAAAATATATTATGATGTGTTCCTTCATGTTTTTTTTTGCAAAGCATATGCACAGGAGAGTATAAGTGGTTGGAGGACACGACCCTTTCCTGGTTTCAGGAAGAATACTTTTTTTGCAAAAATCCGCGAGGGTGACCATTAGGTCGATGTCCTCTCAACCACCTCTCAATATGTTGATATTATCTCAATATTATGCCTAAGACAGGACTTCGTGCTTCGTTCACAATGACGGTGGCGGCATCTTCTGAGGCCTGTCTCCAAGTCATTCTTTGAGAGTGTATGGTACCTTTTTTGAATTTCTCAGGATTAATTACTATACGGTAGGAATCATGTTCTCATCGAAGAGAATGTCAGCGGAGATCCTTTTTATAGACCTCTCCAACAGTTCAGCACTTTCTGTTCCACCTTTCGTACCTTCAGGATATCCATCGAAGACAACTACTGCTCTGTGGGCCAGGGATATTAGTCAGCATACGTGTTGCATAACAAAGAAGGATTGGTTCTCAGACAACTTTGTGTAATCAGAACCTGAAATCAAGCGGCGGACGCGGAACGGTCAGTCTTCAAAAAAAAAAAAAACGTCATTTATGAGAAATGTTGGAAATATTGTCTGCTTAAATTTTGTATTGACTGAGCTTGTCTTGTTGAAAAAACCGCTTTCTTTCTGAGATTTAGGCCAAAAAACTTAAAAAGTGCCGAAATTCGTTGCCAAAAAGTGTCAAACAAAAAACAAAGTTCTGGACCAAATTTTTGCCTGCAAACTTTAAATTCGTGTTCAGGGACCGAAAAAAACAAAGAGGGTGAGAAAATCAAAACTAAAAGCAAAATTATCCAAAACCCCACGCAATTGGTATATTTTTTTGTATTTTTTTTTTGCGCGCTGCACCGACGGAACGGTTAGTCTTCCAAAAAAGACGTTTAAATTGATGAGAAATGTAAGAAATTTGGCCTGCTTTAATTTTGTATAGATTGAGCTTGTCATAAAGCTGATTTATTTCTGAGATATAGGCCAAAAGCTGAAAAAAGTGCTAAACTTTTGCCAAAAAGCGCAAAAAAAGTTCTGGGCCAAATTTTTGCCTGCAACTTTCAAATTCAAATTCAAGTCGCGGGACTTATCCCGGAAACTCGTTCCCCCCTCTGAGCCTTCTATCTCACTATTTAGAAGATGTTTTATGGGCGTCATCGTCTAGCATCGGCATCCTAAAACAACCATTTTCTTGTTGCCGATCCTGGGGATGCTCTGCAAGAAAATTTCGCATATTTTTTGTAAATATTTTTCATAGTTAAAAATACCATCTTGCAAAAAAATCTTTATTATACCCTGAAATTTGGTACCCACACGAAACGATACCCTCTGACACCTGTCGCCCACCACCAATTTCATTTCCCTCCGACGTCGAATAAAAAGAAAACGAGATTCATCTGTTGTTACCACGCGGGGCGTTTGGATTGGCAACAAAGCGCACCCGAGCGTCGGTCTGGCATAGCGGTGGGTCGACGGCGGCGTCGGCGTCGCCAGGCCAGATCCGTCTGCCAGCCTGTTAGGACATTACCCTTCAATGTGTCAGCGCGGCTAAATCAATGATCCCGCCCTTCCCTGGCGTCCCTCGGGCTCCTGAACGCGGGCCTCGTTTCTGGGAGAGCGCAGGGGGGACCACTCGGGGGGTCTTTAGGAGGACGTTAAACGTATATACTAACGGGAGTAACGGGGGTAGAACTATCAGATACGTGCGAAAGCGAGTAACTGCTAGAACTGGATACAGAATACTGGATGGAAGGTTCAAGGTTCAGTCTACACTCTGATATCTTCCATTAAATTAAGAGTGCTTGGAAAATATGTTGCCTGTTGTCTGCGGCATTGAGTTGAAATGGAATTTCGTTCGCCATAAAGGCTAGACTTTGATTAAGAAAAAAATTAGGAAGTTTTATTTATCACCATCGACCATCGCCAGTCTTAATTGTATTTCGAATACTTACAGCAATTAACTTTTTTTTCATCTTTGGTGCATGGAATAATTTATGTTCTTGCTCCGAAGATATACTTTTCTGTGTTCATCAGCGTATAATAAAAGTCGTCGATGATGCGGTGTGTATTAAAGCACGATCCTGAAAGAGTGCACCAGTACATGCGAGTGCGAAATTACTATGTTGAAAAAATATTTTTCAGTGACGTATGATTGAAAATATCGTTTCAAAAGACAACTGTAGCATAAGAACTGCTAACGAGTGTCGCAATTCATATGGGCAAAAAACTCCAACTAGATAATTACGAACTTTAGAGAAATTGACTTATTTCATCATACGCTTAGTTTATTCTTTACGTTTTTATAGATTTTTTCTATGGGTTTTTTGTTTATGTTACGTCATAAAACCGGTGGTTAAAAGGCCCGGACTTTTTCTATCTTTTACTCTGTGGGTAAAAAGGAACGAAGCGAATTATCGTTATCTAGCCATTTTTCACCGACGGCACAAGCAAATTCCTTAGATTTTATTTAGGAAGAGGAAAGAGACATACTGGGATGCTGATCACGGGCTTCTGTCTTCACGCTAAGGATTGATTTATACCTACTTCCCTCGCCCCTTTGGGATTTTATATCCCCATTTTGGGTCAGGTATCCCGACGCTTTTCCCGGCAGCCCGAGGTTCCATCTTGTGGCTGTTTTACTTTCTAAGCCATAAAATTTTTTCACGCCCTGACCTACATTCCTGACTCCCCTTCGGGCTGCTAAATAAAGCAAGCTGAACGGTATTTTCGTTGAATAATCCACTTATCGTGAGACACGAGTTGCTCAATCGCCTACTAATCATACTTTATGCTTTTGTCAATATTTTCACCATACAGCTTACAGACTTCCTGAAATAAATTTTAATGCCTCGTACAAAGCTTAATGATTCGTTCGATAACGATTCATTTAATCATTCATAAAACCAATCATTAATGAATCTTTAACAAATCATTAAACGAAAGAGAAATAACAATAATTCTTCATCTTTTGAACTAGGCCGCTAAGTCATATACTATTTCTGTATTAACTATTGAGTGGCGCGAGCTAAAAAACGCATAAGCGATGAGTGTCGCAATTTATCGAGTGGGAAATTGTCATTCATTAAACTGTTCAAATAATTTTTTTTTATTCAATCAAATAAGTTTCCAATTCCAAACTCTTATAGAACGATTCTCGTTCGTTACATGATTTATTTTTTAGATATAATAATCACTTTTTATAAATTATTTGATCATCAAGTCTTTTGAACACGAAATTTGCCAAGATCCAAGCGTTAAAATAAAAACTTCGAAAAAGGTCTCTAAAAATGGCAAATTCTTTACCCAAGTCAAGTTAGCCACGTTTCGGCCAGCCACCCTTTGGTCCACTTTCGAAAAAATCATATTTGCTGAAATTTTGTTAAAAAAATCCGACATTTTAGAATAATGACCAACCACGCTTTCAGCTATGGACTTGAGAAATTGTAAAAAATAATTTTTCCTGAAATTCTGCTCAAAAAAGTCAGAAATTTTATAATATTGCCGGCCAAACTTTCGATCGCGGCCTTATTGAGAAACTGAAAAAATTATTTTTGCTGAAATTTGCATGGCTTAAAAAATTCAAAAAATTCATAATAATAACGGCCAGCCATGCTTTACTTAACAAACTGAAAAATAATTTTTGCTGTAATTTTGCTCAAAAAAATCATAATAATGGCCAGCCGAGTTTTTGGCCATGATGGACTGAATAAACTGAAAAAATCATCTTTGCTGAAATTTGACTCAAAAAAGTCCAAAAATTCATCATAATGACCAGCCACGGACTTAATAATCTAAAAAAATCATTTAAGCTGAAATTTTGTTGAAAAAGTATGATATTTTATAATAATTGCCAGCCACACTTTCGGCCACGACTTAATAAACTGAAAAATGTAATTTTTGCTGTAATTTTGCTCAAAAAAGTCAAAAAAATTCATTAAACTGCCAGCCAGGCTTTCTGCCACCAGAAACTGAAAAATGTAATTTTAATTTTTGCTGTAATTTTGCTCAAAACGTCCAAAAATTCATAATATTGGCCAACCACGCTTTCGGCCACGGACTCCAGAAACTGAAAAAAATTCTGGCAGAAATTTTGCTGAAAGAAGCCCAAAAATTTAAGATAATGGCCATCCTCGCTTTCGGCCACTACTTCATAAACTGAAAAATGTCATTTATGGTGTAGTTTTCTCAAAATGTCAAAAAATTCATAATAATGGCCAGCCACGCTTTAAGTCACGGCTTAAGAAACTGAAAAAAATACTGGCAGAAATCTTGCTGAAAGAAGCCCAGCATTTTATAATAATGGCCAGCCACGCTTTCGGGCACGGACTTCATAAACTGAAAAATGTCATTTATGGTGTAGTTTTTCTCAAAATGTCAAAAAATTCATAATAATGGCCAGCCACGCTTTCCGCCACGACTTCAGAAACTGAAAAAAATTCTAGCAGTAATAAACTGAAAAAAGTCATTTTTGCTGCAACAAAAAATTAAAAAGTCATTTTGCTTTAAAAAGTCAAAAAATTCATAATAGTGGCCAGCCACGATTTGGACCACGAACTTAGAAACTGAAAAAAAAATTCTGGCAGAAATCTTGATGAAAAAAGCCCAAAATTTTAAAATAATGGCCAGCCATGCTTTCGGTCACGGACTTTATAAACTGAAAAACAAACTTTATTACTAAAAATTTGCTGAAAAAGGTCCGAAAAAAATCAACAAAAAAAAAACATATTTTTTATTCAAGCCGTCAATAAGGAAAAAAAAAATCGTGGACATTAAAAAAAGTTCCTCTTCTTGGCCGAAAGTGTGGCTGGCCGAAGCGTGGCTAACTTGACTTGGGTAAATTCGAGGGTAAATTCTTTCATCACCTATTTTGTTTTCTTTTTTTATGAAATGAGCGAAATTAGTTTTTTATAACCCATAATGAGATTAATACCTACTCTCTCTCTTGAACACGTAAGTCTCTTGAACGATCATCTCTTGTACGATCCAAGAAATGGTGGTCAAGCAATTTCTTGAGCAAGCTGCATATTTTTTCCAGTTTTTGTATCAGTTCTCTTATTTTTTGTCATTTTTTTCTCTCCGTATTTTGTTCTCGTTCATTTTTATAGACACAAACGAAATTTTATTTTTTATAGATCAAATAGTGAAGTCTATTGAACAAGAAAGTCTCTTTTGCACGAAAGTATCTTGTACGATCTAAGAGTCTTGTTTCGTTTCTCTCATTTCAAGTTTTTTTGCTTTTTTGTTCTCGTTTATTTTTATACAAATTATGAAAGTCTCTTTTGCACGGAAGTCTCTTTTACGATCTAAAAGTCTTGTTTCGTTTCTCTCGTTTCAAGTTTTTTTGCTTTTTTGTTTTCCTATTTTATTCTCGTTTATTTTTATACAAATTATGAAAGTCTCTTTTGCACGGAAGTCTCTTTTACTATCTAAAAGTCTTGTTTCGTTTCTCTCGTTTCAAGTTTTTTTGCTTATTTGTTTTCCTATTTTATTCTCGTTTATTTTTATACAAATTATGAAAGTCTCTTTTGCAAGGAAGTCTCTTTTACGATCTAAGAGTCTTGTTTCGTTTCTCTCATTTCAAGTTTTTTTGCTTTTTTGTTTTCCTATTTTATTCTCGTTTATTTTTATACAAATTATGAAAGTCTCTTTTGCACGGAAGTCTCTTTTACGATCTAAAAGTCTTGTTTCGTTTCTCTGGTTTCAAGTTTTTTTGCTTTTTTGTTTTCCTATTTTATTCTCGTTTATTTTTATACAAATTATGAAAGTCTTTTTTGCACGGAAGTCTCTTTTACGATCTAAAAGTCTTGTTTCGTTTCTCTCGTTTCAAGTTTTTTTGCTTATTTGTTTTCCTATTTTATTCTCGTTTATTTTTATACAAATTATGAAAGTCTCTTTTGCAAGGAAGTCTCTTTTACGATCTAAGAGTCTTGTTTCGTTTCTCTCATTTCAAGTTTTTTTGCTTTTTTGTTTTCCTATTTTATTCTCGTTTATTTTTATACAAATTATGAAAGTCTCTTTTGCACGGAAGTCTCTTTTACGATCTAAAAGTCTTGTTTCGTTTCTCTCGTTTCAAGTTTTTTTGCTTTTTTGTTTTCCTATTTTATTCTCGTTTATTTTTATACAAATTATGAAAGTCTCTTTTGCACGGAAGTCTCTTTTACGATCTAAGAGTCTTGTTTCGTTTCTCTCGTTTCAAGTTTTTTTGCTTTTTTGTTTTCCTATTTTATTCTCGTTTATTTTTACACAAATTATGAAAGTCTCTTTTGCACGGAAGTCTCTTTTACGATCTAAGAAGTCTTGTTTCGTTTCTCTCATTTTAAGTTTTTTTTGCTTTTTTGTTTTCCTATTTTATTCTCGTTTATTTTTATACAAATTATGAAAGTCTCTTTTGCACGGAAGTCTCTTTTACGATCTAAAAGTCTTGTTTCGTTTCTCTCGTTTCAAGTTTTTTTGCTTATTTGTTTTCCTATTTTATTCTCGTTTATTTTTATACAAATTATGAAAGTCTCTTTTGCAAGGAAGTCTCTTTTACGATCTAAGAGTCTTGTTTCGTTTCTCTCATTTCAAGTTTTTTTGCTTTTTTGTTTTCCTATTTTATTCTCGTTTATTTTTATACAAATTATGAAAGTCTCTTTTGCACGGAAGTCTCTTTTACGATCTAAAAGTCTTGTTTCGTTTCTCTCGTTTCAAGTTTTTTTGCTTTTTTGTTTTCCTATTTTATTCTCGTTTATTTTTATACAAATTATGAAAGTCTCTTTTGCAAGGAAGTCTCTTTTACGATCTAAGAGTCTTGTTTCGTTTCTCTCATTTCAAGTTTTTTTGCTTTTTTGTTTTCCTATTTTATTCTCGTTTATTTTTATACAAATTATGAAAGTCTCTTTTGCACGGAAGTCTCTTTTACGATCTAAAAGTCTTGTTTCGTTTCTCTCGTTTCAAGTTTTTTTGCTTATTTGTTTTCCTATTTTATTCTCGTTTATTTTTATACAAATTATGAAAGTCTCTTTTGCAAGGAAGTCTCTTTTACGATCTAAGAGTCTTGTTTCGTTTCTCTCATTTCAAGTTTTTTTGCTTTTTTGTTTTCCTATTTTATTCTCGTTTATTTTTATACAAATTATGAAAGTCTCTTTTGCACGGAAGTCTCTTTTACGATCTAAAAGTCTTGTTTCGTTTCTCTCGTTTCAAGTTTTTTTGCTTTTTTGTTTTCCTATTTTATTCTCGTTTATTTTTATACAAATTATGAAAGTCTTTTTTGCACGGAAGTCTCTTTTACGATCTAAAAGTCTTGTTTCGTTTCTCTCATTTTAAGTTTTTTTTGCTTTTTTGTTTTCCTATTTTATTCTCGTTTATTTTTATACAAATTATGAAAGTCTCTTTTGCACGGAAGTCTCTTTTACGATCTAAAAGTCTTGTTTCGTTTCTCTCGTTTCAAGTTTTTTTGTCATTTTCCTCTTGTGCTCTCGTTTATCTTTATGAAAATTAGCGAAATTACTTTTTTACAGAGCAATAAAGGCTCTCTTGAAGACGAAAGTCCTTTGTACGATCATCTCTTGTGCAATCCAAGAAATGACCCTCAAGCAATTTTTTGATCGTTTTAATCAAAAGAAAACAGTCCGCAAGAATGCAAGATGCATATTTATTCCAGTTTTTGAATCGATTCTCTTATTTTTTGTATTTTTTATCTTCGTATTTTTGTTCTCGTTTATTTTTCTAGACACAAACGAAACTATTTTTTATAAACCAACGAATTGAAGTCTTTTGAACGAGAAAGTCTTTCGAACACAAAAGTCTCTTGAACAAAAATGTCTCTTGTACACAAAAGTATCTTGTACGATCCAAGTTTCATTTCTTGTATTTTTTTCCATTTCTGTTCTCGTTTTTTTTACAGAAAAACCAAGCGAAATTCCCCTTTCTAGACCAATATGATCTGAATGATCTGAACATAGAAACAAAGGAAATTTATTTTTTATAATTAAACCAAAATATTGACGTGTCTATTATTACACATGCACGAAAGTCTCTTAAACACAAAAGTCAACTGAGCAAGATGTGTATTGTACGTAAAAGTCTATTGAACACTTGTACGATCCAAGAGACGAACGTCGAGCAGTTTTCTTGAGTATTTTAATTAAAAAAGATAATTAAATAAAAAGATGCAAAATTTTTTAAATTTTTGTTCCGTTTCTCCTATTATTGTTTTTTTTCTCTTCATATTTTGTTATCGGAGTTTTCATTTTTATAGACCAACCACGTTAAGTCTTTTAAACACGAAAGTCTCTTGAACACGAAAAGCTTCTTGAACACGAAAGCCTCTTGTAGGATACAAGAGATGACTGACAAATTGCTTTCCATTTTATCGTTTTCTCAGAGAAAGATTAAAAAAAAAACATTTTCTTGTGATACGACAAAATTCAAGAGTTGTGAGAAATAACTCAAGTTATTGCGCTACTCGACTACGCGACCATGTCCGTTGCCGCGATTTTTCGTTTCAGTTTGAATTTTTTACTCCTGGGTTGAACATTCACACATTTTTGTCCTTCAGTTCTTCAAATAAGATGTGAATGACATTCTTCTGTTGAGTAACTGTAAATCGTGATTATTTCTAGCGAACCTTTAGTAGCTGTCATGACGAGTAGTAATTAATTACACCAAAGTACTCTACTCCTTAATCTTCACGTCATCACAGCAAGGATACCTTTATTCATATTAATTCTAGCTTTCATAGGAACCTCGTTACCTGAAATTATGTTACTGATGTGTATACCTTACCTTCTTGTCACTTGAGGGCATATACTATCTTTTGTGTAATACATGTATATTATATCATTCGGTAAACTTCGTGTTAATAGTTTGGCAACTAATAGGTAACGCAAGGAGATTTCACAAGGTTTAAATCTTAGTTGTGACATTTTAGGAACAAGTACTTAGATTGTTTCAAACTTCATACTGTCTCTTCCGTTTCAATATGAGTTTGAGAGGTAGACTGTCATCATCAAATTTTAGAAAAGTTATACCAAATTTAACTTTCCTCACTAACATCGATTAGTTTTTTTGCAAATATTCAATGATGAACGGTGTCAACTGGATGGTGCATCACCCCATTTTTAAATCAGTGTGTGTGCGCAGCTTTTGGTTTCTTTCACAAAAAAATACAATAAAAAAATGTATAAAAAAAATTATACAAAAAAAAATATAGACAGTGCATGTCTATAGATCTATGCACGTCTGCAAGTTCAAAGTTCAATGTTCAGACACTGAGTACCACAACATAACAGCTCTTAGAAGCATTCTACGCATAAAAAGTTATTGTTCTGCACTTCTGAAGCTTAATTGTATATCAACGCTGACGCTGCGCATGACTTATAGGTACAGGGAGGATAAAAGTGCTTAGCGATGAAATTGGAAGTGAAGATCGGGTCAATCATCGAGATTAATATTTGTTGCACTTCAACTCAGTTCCTTTAAATAAATATTGAACCGCAGATTATATATTATTTATTTATAAAATGAAGCATATTATTTATTATTTATTTACACCATTAACACAATAATGTGAACCAAACAATTAAATATTTACAATCAAGCATTTATCTTTATAATTTCGTTATTTATATTAAACTAACTATAACTTCCAGGATCTCTTACCTTGCCACTTAACTCCACTTTTCTCGCCTCAATAACGCATGTCAGGTTTTCTCACGTAGGTACGACCTGTCAGTATCATTGTCATTGACGGCATCATTTTGTAAGTTTGTTATAATAAGTATGAATGGTAAAATTCTAATCAGTTTCACCGATTGATTAGAGCAGAGACCATTCAATAATAATCTATGCAGAATAATTGAAATGAATTATCCATTAATTAATTATTCAACAATAAAATAAATTAATTGATTGGGCACGTAAATCCCCTCCGATTCTATGTAGGCGATTAACTTTTATTAATGCTCCTCACTCCCCTCTCCCCCTCCCAGTAATTTTAGAACGGTTCAGATGTAAATGACTGTACCCTCTGCTAGTTAACGCAAAAGAGCAATCAATAAAACGGGATACTCCAGGAAAGTTCCGGGATCTCGCAAGTACCCTGTGGAGTAATCAAGATTAACTATAACGCGGTAGTGGGGGAGATTTACTTTGAAGAACGGAACGTAAAGTTCTTCCAGGAGTTTAATCGGTCCCGACTTTTCGGTTTTCGCTCGCTTAAAAAAGTGTTTGAATGTTAATTCGGTCGGGTTTTAATGAAATCCGTTCCCTCGGCGGAGCTGAATATTTTATTAAACTCGATGCACAAACAACTTCTATTTGCATATGCCTGAAAATGGGGTAGATATTTTTCATTGATTATTTTTTGTCAACTTGCATGTAAATTTAAACGAATTTCCCCAGTCTCGTTACCCCCGTGATAGTCGTCAATTAATTCGTGCCGCCATGTAAAGTCATTATAAAGTTATGTTGAAATTAATTATTTGATCGCATCTCAATCATGTAAATTGCGAAAGGAAAGCCGAGTAGCAGAATCACTTGAGCATGACTTGATTTCTCATGCACGAGTAAAATAAATTAATTTTTCGTCACTCCGTTGCATGCTTAAAAATTATGTTAAAGAGATTAATTCCCGTATTCTTTTATAAAATTGATACTCTTATATACAGGTGAGTCATTTTAATCTTCGAACCCGGATAGCTCTGCTGGTAAGCCAGATACTAAATAATTATTGTTGTTCAGGACACCAATTTAGAGGCAATTTTGAAGTTAAGATAATTTTTTTAATTGGACAACCTGTATAAGGCGTTTTCTGATATTTGATTTTCAGTTGTTTATAACTCATCATAACCTACTCATTTTAGACTGCAGTTGTAAAAACCATTCTTATTATATTTTCTCGGGAAAATATGAAAAAACAAAAATATACAGGGTGTCCTTTTAAAAAAAACTTCACCTTCAAATGGCCTTGAAATTGGTCCCCAAGGTCACAGTCATAAGTACATTCAGATGACCCCCATTGTCCTCACTTTTTTTTGCATTCAGCTTATCAACAGAGATATCCCGGTTCGAAGATTAAAATGGCTCACCCTGTGTATATAGGTCATTGGTCAAAAGAGCAAACGGGTCAGAGCTTAATAGAATTATTCAACCAATCAGATTAAACATGATAAAAAATGTCATGATAATTCTTGCTGATACAAAAATGAGTATTCATTAATACGACGAAAATAGAATGACAGTTAGTGACCTAGTTGTCAGTGAGAGTTTTTTAACACTGTCATTCTATTAGGTAGGTACACGGACAACTTCATGAATGCGCTAAATTTCCATCGAATCGATGACAGGCAGGTATTTTCCATTCCCGGTTAACTGTATCGTCCATCTTCGTCTAAGTTCAACTTTCACGACATTTATGATGTCACATTACGTCACAGCAACGTCATGTGAGGTTGCCCAACCACGCACCTCCCACTCCCGGCTCCCGCGTACTCTCGTGACGAAAGCTTCGCTGTCGCATTAGGGGTTTGATTCATTTCCCATTTCCGGTGCCTGTGCGTGGGCGATGATAGCCTTACTGCCACGAATTTATCATTTTTAGAACTCCTTTTTGGAGCTCCTTTCGTGTAGAATACGTAGAAGTGCAGGTGGTGTGATTAGATGCAATAACGACAGTAACGACACGGAATAAATGTTCTTTTTTGCCCGTCAATAAGTATCTATCTTGTGGCTAGTTTTTTTTTTTTCATCCCCTACCGTACTACATTATTTACATACACCAATCTAGTCTAAGATATTTTCTTGAAGTGGCTGTTATATTAGGTATCCCTGTAATTTTCTCTACGTTTTGCTAGTCGTCAATCATTTGTTTATGTTGCAAGTTGTTTCTGGACAATTTCTGGACAACAACGATTTTCCTTTCGACCAAGTGACTCATCGCTTATTTCTCAAAGTATTATTTCTCGATTATGGTAGCGCTGCAGAAAAGCAGGTACTCCCACAGGTTGATGCATCACTCATGTTGGTTCATCCTCAAACCATCAGACGTCATTTACAAGAAATGAATCTTCATGTTAGATGCCCACTTCAAGCACCTTTACAAGATTTGTGAAATCGGGGACAGAGTTATTTGGGCAGGGGACCACACATCCGGTGGACACGAGAGAAATGGTTTGGAATTTCCCACGTTCAGATACTCGAATGATTTTGGCATCGTCAACCTGGCAGCGCTCAAGGCTGAGACATCTTCAGGAAGTGCATGCACGCAGTCACTTACAGAGATGGCATAGTAATAGTTTTGGGAGGAATCATATTGGCGGGGCCTTTTTTTAACCAAGTCAAGTACCTACAGGTTATATCGAAAATATTCTCAATCTGTAATACCTCAACTGACAGCCTATACCGCATGTGGATCGTGTTCATAATCGTCAACAGTTTTCTTCGCAACATTTTTTGAACCAGCCAGCGTGTTTAAGGTGTCAACTGACGATAATCGACACAGAATCTTGTTGTACTGGCGAAACCCATGGACTATTAGAAGGTTCAATCACCCCTTCTTTTTCCATCTCTTGGATGATCCGATTTGCTTCCTCTCTCTTAGCTATTGGCAATCGTCTTTGTCGAATAGGCTGAGCGTCACCAGTGTTGATCTTGTGCTTAACAATCACCGTTTTTCCTTTCTTTCCTTGGCCCAAGTCAAAGATGTCCTCATATTTGTAGAGCAAATTCTTCAGTTTTAACTTCTGCTCCTTTCCGAAATTCTTCGATGCGTCCGCCCATAATTTCAGCAGCTCCCTTGAAGTTTGATGTCGTCTTTACACGATCTTCCACGACGACTTTCCGAACAATGGAGGAAACTGTAGTTCCTTGCCCCAGAACTCAGAACTATACCTCTCTTCAAGGTCAGAGGGTAATCGTTGACATTTGTCAGCCTCACAGGTATGTTCTCGGCAGCATGCGAAAGTCTTTTCGCAACTACTACACCACGTCCAATTTCGTTGTCGTGAATTCTGCATGGGTTCCACCATTATTATGCTGTTATGGTCGCATTTGTGTTCTAACTGGCCTCTCACAATTACCTCACTTCGTTCTGGAATCGATGCATCTTCGGCTAAGATGACTCGTACTGCTTTCTCGTTCTTTCCATGTAATATACCAATTCTTCATCATCGATTCGTAGAACGCCGCGTTTAAGGTCCAACTTGAAGCCGTACGAATTCATGATGTCCATTCCGAGGATCACCTCATCTTCTATTACTGCTACCAATGCTTGATGTTTGAAGGACTTGCCGCCGATTGTAAGTGTGATGTTTGCCTCTCCGTGAACTTCCGCTGGTTTTCCTGTAGCTGTTCGTAGGCGCAATCTTGTTGATTTAATCTTCGCTGCAGGTGTTATAATTAATGTCCGGGCGAACTATTGTTTTAGTTGCACCTGTGTCCATCAGCAGCGCCCTCAATTTACCGTCAGCAAAGCCATCCATCTATGATGCTGTTGGAGTGATGTCGGAGAGAGGCCACTCTTGCGTGTTTCTTGGGGGCATACTGCTGGAAGGACGATGATTGCCTCTTCTCATCGACCCTTCCTAGTTTTCCGACGGCTTCGGTTCCTCGGAAGTCTTTGCGTCCCTGCAACGACTTCGCACATGTCCCAGCTTTCCACAACTCGAGCATCTAATCTGTCTCTTATCCTTCTCGGCGCTTCTTCGTACTTCCTCGTATTTAAGGCTGTCCAAATCACCTTGTATTTCTCGAACTTTGAACATGTGTACCATTCGCAACTCAGAGGCCGCTACCAGAAGTCGGAAAGAAGATGGCTTGGAAGGTTTAATGCATCAGGAGGTGAAACTTTGTGCTGTAAGTTTCTTTTTCAAAAAAATGGATGTAGCGTCATCTCTTTAAATGGCAATGGAACTATTGTGTATTACGGAATCGCAAAAAGAAGAAGATCGCTTTATCACTTGTCACCTTGAAGGCCTTTTTTCAATTATTATCGGTAAACTTGTGGTCTCCATGTAAAATGCAAGCACCAAAAGTTTTTATTGTGACTGATACAAAAATTTCCTTTTTAGAATCTCTAAAGTAGTTGAGAGTTTCAGTTTAAAAAGCAGTTAAGCAGCAGAAGCACCAGACTGTGTAGAAGTAATTTCGGCCAAAAAGAAAGGTCGTTTTATAAAATTATTAACAGATTGATGGCAAAAGAGAGATAGATGGAGAGAGTCAATGAAAGAAAGATTACTTACACTAAATATGGAAGCCCTAAAGCAATCCTGAAAGTCTGATTATCGAAAAATATGCGAAGTTGATGTGAACCACGACACGATTAGAACATTAGAACCCTCCAGTGGAGTGCTGATCCTCCCAAGACACGAATATTCTTTGAAATTGAGTTTGTTAAGAGAAGATTATACAACAGGCTTTTTCCGATTGACGAAAATCAGTAAAGTAATATCACGCAGATTTTCACCCTCCGCGCGCGTATTTGGTAATTATGTTTCATCTAATAAAATAAAACCCCCCCGGTTTTAATTGCAAAAACATTTTCAAACGTACTGAAATAAAAGAAGATCCGTTCTCATTCGTCTCGTTCATAATCAGCCGTAATAGTCCATTTAAGGGCTTTTAAATACCTAATGAGCGTTAAAAGAAGCTCCACCTATACAGCAGAGATCTCCATTTCTAAATCGTGGCACTTGG
This sequence comes from Malachius bipustulatus, assembly GCA_910589415.1. NCBI lineage: Eukaryota > Metazoa > Arthropoda > Insecta > Coleoptera > Melyridae > Malachius > Malachius bipustulatus. Next base: position 31,319,814 of record OU342634.1, on the reverse strand, counting down.
GCCCAATTTCGATTCATAACCGCTTCCAGTTAAAATTAATTAAAGATCAAGAATTTGAGTCGCGTGAATTAAGAATGTATATTGATAAATCTGAGCGCCTGACGTTGAATCAATTTCCTAAACGACATTTAAATCAAAAAGCATTTTCCGATATCGGATAAGTTATTTAATCTGCCGTTAATTGACGAATGATTGGATGAAGGAACTTTGAGGATTTTCTTAGCGCCCTTTTGGTGTTTTATTTCGTCCCGGCTCGGATATGCTGTGACAGAGTGCGATGACTGCGTTAAGAAATTATATTCCGCTGTCAATGTTGCCATTTAATTTTTCATTAATAAATTTTTCAGATTTACTTGACTAAAAGGTAAAGGTGCTACTTTTTTTCACACAAATTTCCCACTTTTAGGAAAATGCATCCGAACTGACAACACTGCGTTCTCCTATGCGACGTTCGTGCTTTCGTCATAGCTCCCACTTCTCCAGGGTTAAAGGTCATGACTAGAGTTTAAAAACCGACACCCACACGAGAACTTACAGGACTTGCAACTCCAACGAGATATTTAGGATTTACGAAATTAATTTTTTTGTGTAATATCAAAGTTCAAAATTATAAAGTTTAATACTTAACGAAAATCTGCATGCAGAAGGTATCCTTGGCATTTGAATCATCTTCAATAATTAATTGTTGGTTAATCCAACTTAAAAAAAAAAAAAAAATTATTATACGATTATCAGGTTTCATATCGTTCATTAAAAAAAAAATTAAACCACGAAATTTGTAGATTGGCAACAGCTCATGAACTGGACTTTTTGATTCAGCCCTCTTTTTTACATATCCAAGAGTAGCATAGTATACATATCTAAAAAGGACCCAGAGAATTTCGGAGAGAATTACCTGACCTAACCTATGGTGCGTCCAATCCTGAGCCTTCGCGCCTCTTTCTCGACCAATCAGAGCGACTTCGTATACCTACCTAAATGCGATTACCGCCGGGTCGTCGCTACTGAACGCGTTATTACCTCCTAACCATAAGTAGATTTCTTCAAAATTACGAATTTTCACTGGTAAAACTTCCAGAATTGTCAAAAATCATTATCTCTGCCAGAGGCGATCTTCTTTTTGTGCACTTGATGTACTGCATGATACTCGACCGGGAGATGTAATATTGGATTGGAGTTTCCTCCTTACCTTTCATGCAGGATCTACAGATTTGATCATTTCGCAAACCAATCTTGCTATGGTGTGCTCCTTGGTTTACAGTTCCCAGTGCCCCGCCAAAACCTGTTTACAGTCGTAACCCCTTTTTTGTTGTGTTTAATAAAGGTTTCAAATTTTTTTTGGTCATATTTCCCAAGGCATTTTCTTGTACTGCTGTCCTAATTCTGGGAGGTCTTTCCAGCAATTTACTGTTCGGTTCCTCTTCTTTATTTATTTTTTCCTTGCAAATATTTTCTCCTAGTGCGCAAAAAAGGTTTCAGTCCTATAAGCTGCTTTATTGCTCCTCGTTTGCTAGATCTCCTGGCACTTCCGATTCTTCTGAATTCTCCAGTTATGAAAAAAAAATTCATCAGCAGCATTAGTTTTACATTTTTGGAAATATTTCCTAAACAAGACCTGATTTTGAAAAAAAAAATTCTTTCTTTTGTGCTTAAAATGCGATTTTATGCATGGCGCTCGATTTTCACTATCCGGTTACGGAAAAAATATATATTTTTAACAGCCTTAGTTTTACATTTTTGGAAATATTTGCTAAACGAGGCCTGATCTTAAAAAAAGTTATTTTCTCTTTTGTGCTTAAAATACGATTTTATATATGACGTTCGATTTTGACTGTCTAGTTAATAAAAAAATATATTTTTAACAGCCTTAGTTTTACATTTTTGGAAATATTAACTAAACAAGTCCTGATCTTAAAAAAAAATTATCTCTTTTGTGATTAAAATGCGATTTTATATATGAAGTTTGATTTTGGCTATCCAGTTATTAAAAAAATATATTTTTAACAGCCTTAGTTTTACATTTTTGGAAATATTTGCTAAACGAAGCCTGATTTTCAAAAAAGTTATACCCTCTTTTGTGCTTAAAATACGGTTTTATACATGGCATTCGATTTTCACTGTCCAGTTACCAAAAAATATCAATTTTTAGCAGCCCTATAAGTTTTACATTTTTGGAAATATTTATTTCCTAAGCGAGGCCTGATCTTGAAAAAAATTATTCTTTCTTTTGTGCTTAAAATACGATTTTATACATGGCGCTTTATTTTGACTATCCGGTTACGAAAAAAAATATATTTTTTTAGCAGCCTTAGTTTTACATTTTTGGAAATATTTGCTAAACGAGGCCTGATCTTGAAACAAGTTATTCTCTTGTGCTTAAAATACGATTTTATACATGGCGCTTGATTTTGACTATCCGGTTACAAAAAAAAATATATATTTTTTAGCAGCCTTGGTTTCACTTTTTTGGAAATATTTGCTAAACGAAGCCTGATTTTGAAAAAAGTTATACTCTTTTTTGTGCTTAAAATACGATTTTATACATGGCGTTCGATTTTGACTATCCGGTTACGAAAAAATATATTTTTTAGCAGCCTTAGTTTTACATTTTTGGAAATATTTGCTAAACGAGGCCCGTTCTCCCGTTCTTGAAGAAAGTTATTGCCTCTTTTGTGCTTAAAATACGATTTTATACATGGCATTCGATTTTGACTGTCCAGTTACCAAAATATAACAATTTTTAGCAGCCCTATAAGTTTTACATTTTTGAAAATATTTATTTCCTAAGCGAGGCGCGAGGCCTGTTCTTGAAAAAATTATTCTTTCTTCTGTGCTTAAAATACGATTTTATACATGGCGCTTGATTTTGACTATCCGGTTACGAAAAAAATATATTTTTTTAGCAGCCTTAGTTTTACATTTTTGGAAATATTTGCTAAACGAGGCCTGATCTTGAAACAAGTTATTCTCTCTTTTGTGCTTAAAATACGATTTTATACATGGCATTCTATTTTGACTGTCCGGTTACAAAAAAAATATATTTTTTAGCAGCCTTGGTTTCACTTTTTTTGAAAATATTTGCTAAACGAAGCCTGATTTTGAAAAAAGTTATACTCTTTTTTGTGCTTAAAATACGATTTTATACATGGCGTTCGATTTTGACTATCCGGTTACGAAAAAATATATTTTTTAGCAGCCTTAGTTTTACATTTTTGGAAATATTTGCTTAAAGAGGCCCGATCGTGAAAAAAGTTATTCTCTCTTTTATGTTTAAAATACGATTTTATGTATGACATTCGATTTTGGTCATCCAGTTACTAAAAAAATATATTTTTAGCAGCCTTAGTTTTACATTTTCGGAAATATTTCCCAAAGGAGGTCTGATTTTGGGAAAAATTACTCCCTCTATTATGTTTAAAATACGATTTTATACATTACTTTCGATTTTGAATGTCCAGCTACAAAAAAATATATTTTTTAGCAGTCTTATAGTTTTACATTTTTGGAAATGTTTGCTATACGTGGGTGGAGTGATCTTGAAAAAAGTTATTCTCTCTTTTATGCTTAATATACGAATACTTGGCCACAACTCGATTTTGGCTGTGCAGTTACCAAACTCCCTGTATAATAAAATTTATGGCACTTACCTACATAGCCGACAATAAAATTGTACCTAACTTTATTTTGGAACTTTTAATTGTGTTACTATAAGCGAAATAAGCGATATCAGTAATGACGAAAATGGGCTTTAAAGAGCACACCTTTCCTAATTTTCAGCTGGAAACTACCATAAAAGGTATCAATTCAAGCTATTAAGCTTCCAACTCCGCACATTAATGTCTGAATTTACATACATTTATGACGTTGCATTAAACTTAGGTAAACGAAAAGCAAAAAAGACAGCTAATACCCCAATTTATTTTGCCACTGGGCACATAATATCGAAAATGAGAAGGAGAGGGAAGAAAGAGAGATTTCTGGAGAGGAGACTTCACAGGAGAGGAGGAAACAAGCCAACAAGAGCACGAGCACGAACAGGCCAAGGGGAACGAGCGTCAGGCAAGGCTAAATCCTATATTGAGTCGCAGTTCGTCAACGTAAAGAGGGAGCCACGTTCTGGATTAGTAGTCTATCTGCGAGAATGTGTCGTAGTTTTGAGAGAATGGGAGGAATGAGAATTGAGAATAAGAATGAGAACCGCGATAAGAATGGGAAGGATGCAACAGGAATGCGATTTCTTAATCAGGAATCTGGTTTTAAATTTTGTAATACGATTTAACTGGATACCGGTGACGGTGCCAATAAAATGAATACTAAAATACATTTACTGGTTTTTTTTTCTTTTATAAAATAAAATGCAGGTGTAGGTGTAAATCGGTTAAATTATTATTATAGTATTATTATTATTATTCCCTTATCAGACTCAGATTCAAATTATCAACTGGATTGCGTTATTTTGATATAAAATTGTAAATTTTTGAGAATTTTTTTTAATACAAAAAAGTAGATATGGTGGCCCTGGAACTGGAACAATTTGTAGATACAGAAAATGAGGAAGAGTGATGACATGACGAGGAAGCATTCATTGTTGGCGCGAAGTATTTATACAGTTTATTTTTATTTTCGGCGTATTTTCCATAAAATTCCTCAGTTCTGGGCCGAAGTATCATTTATTTAACATTTTCTCGGTGTTGGTGTTTGCCAGTTCAACTACGAATTACAAACTATACGAGCAAGTCCAGATTCTCAAGATCTTTTACTGCGACTTCTTACCAGGTCAACGACTCACCCATCCTCTCATATAGCACTAGAGCATTTTGCTTGTGTTCTTCAGTCTTTCTGTCAATTATTATTGCAACAAAGAACGGGAAATTTTCGCTGCAGAGATCCGAGTTTTCTCATTTTCAATTTGTGTTTCATTATTTTCGTATAGTAATTTGCAATTGTCCATTTTTTGCACTTATCGATTATCTAAATTATTTTTTAATTATTAATTTAAAATTAGGTCCGTATTGTTAACGTGCCTAACTCTGTAGTTTTTTTTTTTGTTTTTCTTGTAATGGTTCTTGAAAAAAATATTTTTTTACAAAACTATTTTTAAAAGGGTGTTAGATTATATGTAGGTATACCTATAGATATAAGTACCTACATGACTTTCACCTTAAGTTCGTCAACAAAATACAGGGTTATCATTAACCATTGGAATTCCGACTTAAACTCAGAATTCCGAGTTTAAACTAAGAATTCCGAACAGGACCGGGCCTAGTATATTTGCGCCTGCGTGGCGAGACAAAAATTGCCGCCTCCCTCCCCCTTTTAAAAAGAAATGTCCACCAATGGGAGGGCAAAAAGCAATTTATTGTGGGTAACACCAATAGTTATGATGTTATTTATTATATTAGGTAAATTCTGCTGCGCCGGGGGGTTTATTAATGGTGAGGAATATACTCGAACCCCCCCGAAAATGAGGGGGGTTCGAGAATTTTTTTTTAAACAAGTGCGAAAATATTAATCACACTAAGCAATAACTGCATTACTGGTACATTTTCGCGATACGTTCGATGGACCATATGGGCCGCCGTACAGTATACAGGGTGTTTCACCAGCAGACCGACATAGCCTAAGGGTAGGTGTAAGTTTTTCAAGGCGATTCAGGATCTGGATCTGATTTTGAAATTATTCTGAGACCCTTCGTTTCGATGTTACAAAGTGATTCATGCATTTTGCCGAAATTTTTTATGAGCAGTATCTTTTGAACGAATTGATGGAATTTAATGAAATTTGGTGGATATGCTCTACCAACGACACTTAATAACTCGCATTTTTCGCCAATTCGAAAACTGCAGGACCGTACTTAATTTTTCAGGTCTCTATCGGTTTTGTCAAAAAGTTCACCCTGCAAAAAATTTGTTCAAAAGATACTGCACATCAAAAAAATCGGTAAAATGCATTAATCACCCTGTAACATCGAAACGAAGGGTCTCAGAATAATTTCAAAATCAGATCCAGATCCTGAATCGCCTTGAAAAACTTACACCTACCCCTAGGCTATGTCGGTCTGCTGGTGAAACACCCTGTAGAGTTGAATGGAGTTACGTTAAAGCCTACATCTGGTTTCAATATGGTCAAAGACTTCATTATAAACTTTTATTATAAAACAAGCTGAATCGGGTTCGGCGTTCCGCGTCTAAGAACTTGCCGCCTGCGTGCGGGCAATCATAGAACACGCTAGGCCCGGCCCTGATTCTGAGTTTAAACTCGGAATTCTTAGTTTGAATTCGGAATTCTGAGTTTATTTAAAGTCGGAATTCTTAGTTTAAAGTCGGAATTCAGTAGTTCGAGTTAGAGTCTAGCAACCAAAACAGGCATTTTAAGGCTGTTATAACGAATTTTGTTATAATACTTGAAAAGCTGGCTGTTATGATAAGGATACCCTATGTATATTCTTACATTTTCAGATTTTCTGAAGAAATCCAATATAAGAATGGTTTTCACAATAGCAGTTTAAATTAAGTAGACCATTAGTTATAAACAACTAAAAGTCTCCATTTTCCATTTTCAAAACAGAGCTTACCTTGCAAACGGCTCAAGATATCGGAAAAATAAGGCTTACATGTCCCTATTTTAACTTTTTACGTATTATCCTATGATGTAGATGAAATTATCATGAAAACCTGCTGATAATTTTCATGACCCTGTATAAAAATTTCAAGTACCTACACTGTAAGTGACACTTGAAAAGGGGCATGTAAGCCGTTTTCCGATATCTTGTACCGTTTGCAATATAAACTGCTTTCAAAATGGCGATTTTAATTTGTTTATAACTCATGGCCTTTTCAATTTAAACTGCTATTGTGAAAACCATTCTTATTGGATTTTCTCAGAAAATCCGCAAATGCATTCGACTTTCATATAGCCACACTTATTTAGGCCACCTGTAGACTCGAAAATATTTTCCTAAAATACACTCTTACAAATAGTATAGAATGACATTTGATTATTTATTTTTTCATTTTTTTTTTCTCGAGTACCTAACTATATGGTGACAAAGTAAATTTATTATCTCATCTTTCATCTTGTTCTACAGGGTTGTCAGGTAAGCGCGCGTCGGTCTATAGCTCCTAAACAAATGAGGTTAGGAGCTATAGACCGACGCGCGCTTACCTGACAACCCTGTAGAACAAGATGAAAGATGAGATAATAAATTTACTTTGTCACCATATAGTTAGGTACTCGAGAAAAAAAAATGAAAAAATAAATAAACAAGATGACGTGATAACTTACTACCTATGACATAAAAGAAAGACGAGAAAGCATTCTTATAATCTATAACTTCTATAAGAAGGTAGTAGAACAAGTGAGAACTTATTTTGACATACCTACATCATACATCACGCGAGAACATGAATTTTCTTTTTGTTTTAACGGCCTGTATACTTTGCCTCTAGGCAGCGCCATGTGTCAGAAAAAGAAAACATAAATAGGTACATAGAATGACACGTGCTGATAACTTACTATGACATAGTTCGAAAGTAATTAACCAAACACGCATTTAAGGTATACATATAAGTGATATATCACCCGATAAGAAGAATGAAACAAAAAAAAGAATCACGTGATACTGATAAGTAACCATGGCTTAAAAGGACAGGAGAAATTAACACGTTTAAGGTTATAAAACGACAAGAGGTGTCTTATTATTTTGATACAAAACAAAATAAAAAGAACTTTAGGTACTATGAAGTCAAAGAAAAGAAAACGCATTTATATAGAACGACAAGTGATAACATACTTTGACACATCACCCGAGATAAACAATCTTCTTATTGTTTTCATGGCCTACTGGGTACTTCTGTGGATTTAGCCAGCTCGAAAGAAGAAAAAGAACAAAAACTAAGTAAATGACGTGATATCTTTATGGCTGTATGGCACAAGGGTGTTCAAGCCATAAAAATAGAAGAAGAAGAAATAGGAGATGTGGAGATGACGGGAACTTGTCAAATTGAACCTTGTCCTAAAAGGAAAAAATGAGCACACTCGAACTTGTCAAATTGGTCTGCAAAAAAATTTAAAATGAAGGACCTTGTCAAATTGAACCTTGTCAAACTGGACCTTGCTAAAAAAAATTAAATCTGACTGGACCTTGTCAAATTGAACCTTATTGTCCTAAAGGGAAAAAATGAGCTGACCTGAACTTGTCAAATTGATCTGCAAAAAAATTGAAAATGATGGACCTTGTCAAATTAAACCTTGTCCTAAAAGGAAAAAATGAGCTGATCTGAACTTGTCAAATTAATTTACAAAAAAATCATTGTCGAATTGAACCTTGTCAAAAAATAGGATCTGACTGTTTCTTTTCAAACTGGACCTTTCCGAAAAAGAAACATAGGAGCTGACAATGGACCTTGTCAAATTGGAACTTGCCAAAGAAGAAAAAATAGGGGCTGACTGGACCTTGACAAAGCAGACCTTTCAAAAATTTAATTTTTTAGCTGACCGGATCTGTGTAGAAGTGTAGAATAAGCTATACAATCCCACGAACTTGCAAGTGGAGCAGCCACTAAACGAAGAGGTAAATAAAAAAAGGAATATGACAAAAATGGTCAATTATTTTTTTCCAGTAGTCAGACAAGGCTCTGGATAACTGTTTGAATTGACAATTAAGACGTTGACGTAAGCGGACGTCCATCAACTAGGTATTTGAGATGATTTTTTATTTAATTGGGCCTCCCTTTGATGTTAGATTTATGCTACAAATTTTCATCATTCTAATAATTAATTAAAATTAGACAATTATTAATAAAGTTAATTAGAGAAGTCGTAATTGACACATTAATTAATTAGAGAATAAGGTTAAAAATTTGGTAATAAAAATATTGCGGTAATCTAACCTATCTATTATACCTAGCAGCTAGTCTGAAAAAAAAGAGGAGCTGGGAAAGATAAGAAATAAAAATGAAAACAAAGTTTTATCCACAGCCTGTTGTTTACTGTTTATAATTTTAATATTATAATATTGAACACTCCTATTGTATTGAACGTACTGTACCGTACTATTGTATTGTATTGTATTGCATTGTATAACTAATAATAATAATAATAATAATGTCAAAGGTATTAAATAGATTTGAGCCAGAGAGTGAGAGAGAGATAGAGGGAGAGATGATTAATACATCGATAAGGTGGTACAGTAGTGAAGCTAAGAAAGAGAGAGAGTGAATAAACGAGGGTCGTGCTAATTTTCAAAATGATAAAATCGTCTTTGTTATCTCTTAACCGATACGCCTACAATAAACAACAACCAATGATGAGAGTTATAGTAGCAATAAATATTTACGATGTGGCAACATGCCCCGGAATTAATCAGCGCTGCGCATAAGAGAATCTCAAGTTACGGACGTAAGTCGACAGGTGCCACCCTCTAACGGCGTGTCGAACAAACACCGGCTACGTCCACTACACAATTAAGGGGGAGACGGCTGTAAAGTGAAATCTCTAATATGTGTGTTGAATGTGTCGTGATCTCCGTTCGCTGTCTTCGCAATCAAATAACAATTTCGACGTTTTTCGATAATGTTGTGATAGGGCCGCGGGTGGTTCGAGTGACGAATTGAATATGTCCACCGACTGGACTGTTCGTTTGCAATTTTTACAACAAGTGGTCGACTATGTGCATTCGCTATTATTCATGGAAAAACAGACTGCCGTGTTGTGATTCTCTGTGATATGCGAGTTTATTTCGCTTAAATGAAGCACCCACCTCGGTAAGACCATCTTTTTCTTTATCCTAATCGATCTTGGATTATTGTCGTTCTGCCGTTTGACGTTCCATCCTGCCGAACGCACCGATATTTTCATTTCGTTATTCGTTTCGTTTTCATCGCATCCATATTTCAATAAAATGAAAATGTAAATGTCATTTGACAGGTACATGTTCAGATGTTCAATTGTCAACAATACCACTACTTGATAATAATAGGTAGGCGATTTGATAATCGAGATTCCAGAAAAGTTTATCTCCGTTCCATCTTAACCCATTAACTTGCACGAGACGTTTAAATAAATTAAATAAAAGTCGTTCTTTTGCTTGAAAAATGGGATTCGTTCAAGTCTCCGCAATGTTAATTATAATTTACCTGCAACTAATAAACTAACTGTACAACTTTCACGACCAGAATTGTGTGAAATTATTGAAATAATGTGCAGTTTTAGCTTCACGAACGTCATAATATCAGATTTGAATTGCAACAATGCAGGGTGAGTGAGTTCTTCTTTTTATTTATTTAACGTGTGTGCAAATATTTTGGAAATTCCGAAACGTATTATGTGCTTCAAGTCGGTTATTTTTAATTCTCATTCTCGTAGGTACGAGAGCTGACTCCTAAAATGGACGAGGCTGCCAGAGAAATAATCAAATAATGTCAGATTAAAATGTATCTACCCCTATCATAAACATAAACGTTCAGCCACGTGATCAAAACAATAAATTAATCAGAGATGATAATAAGTAGGCCATGATTAATATCTAACTGCATCTGTCAAGTATGACACATTGACGTTTGCGAATTGCGGTTAGATCACACACAACCATGGAAAGACCCAACTTGTCTGTTAGGGTTAGGTATTTTCATAAAAGTGTAATTGTTTAAAAACCGTGGTAGCCCTCAGAAACACTTAAGAAAAAAATGATATGACTTTTCGAGATCTTTTCTAGAGCCCCATAAAACTTTTTATTAACATCGCCCTAAATTTAATATCAAATTAAAACAACAAATTGTACCTATTGTCCTGGAAAAATTAGATTGAAAAATGTCAAAGCTGTCAAGTGTCAATTTAAAACAAGTTTCAATTTCAAGTGGGTTATAAAAATCAAAAATAATATGAAAAGCTCATAAAGATGATCATGAGCATATCACAATAATTAAAAAATTGATTATAGAGGGGTACCTAGTAATTTCTGATCAGTAAAATTACAATCAATTTTGACAGTTTTGACACACTGACATTACCTGGTTCAGGTTCACATACATCTAAACAAAATAAAAACTAAGAAGTAAGAACCATTCAAAATAAATTCCCACTAGTCTTTTGATAAATAAAAAAGGTGTCCAGTCTGTTGAAAACAAAAAGAAAAGCAAGACAGCTGCAGAAAAAATTGACATTTATAAAAGGCAACCTTAAATCTTGGTAACATTTATTAATCAACAAAAAAGCTGGAGTTTATGAAGAGTTGTCATCGGTTGTCACTTTATCCAGGTCAGGTCAAGTTAAAATTTATAAAATCAAAGAAAAATAGGATTCAAATTCCAGCTGGAATTTCGGAGATAACTCCGTTAGGTTCAAGAAAGTGGGAGTTACCTTTTTGTTTAAGTTTCTAATCCCAAACTGCCGGCCCGGCTTTTCCATTCAAGTAGGATACTTAAAAAGATGAAAGGATCATAAAACCAGAGAAAGCATGGAAACATCTGAAATAATAGTTTCACAGAGGCTTATGTAAAATATTAGCAGCCTTACATCATTAGGATCAAATTAACAAATTGGCGAAAAAAGTAGGCCATGAATATCTCTAAATTCTGACACATTGACATTTTGCAGGTTCAATCAAACAAAAATAAAAACCAAACTTGAAGCAAAATAGGTATGAAATACAATTATTATTATTATTACATATCTGCCAAAAAGAATTGATGATGAGATAGCGCGCTAGAATTGACACTTCATACTTCAAAGTAACTTCAAATTATTATGTTATCATGTAGGTAATAATAACTGACAACTGTCAATTGACAGTGATTAATATACGCTAACGCTACTATAGGGATTATTTCTCGGATTATTTAATTCAAAACTACCTATATAAAGTTACACAAAAATGGGAGCTTTTTATTTAATTTTTAAAAGACCAGATCAAAACGAAAATTAACCAGAAAACTAGGCCCTCATGAACCTGTCAAAACTTACTTGATGTCAAACCAAACAATTGATTCGATTAAACATTAAACAAACATTTTCATGGCCCACTCTGCCATTTATTAACTAATGACAATACGATAATGTGTGATTGATAACAAAATAAGCAAATGATAATATTAATTAAGTTTGACCGTATAATTTAAGAATTAATTCACAGGGGAGAGATTCAAATTGTCAAAGACAATTTTTTTTTCTAAAATTTTCAGAGAAAAAAGTCTCCAACAAACAAAAAATGAAAGTAAATAAACCCTTTCCTTTGAAGTATTGTTTAATAAGAAGTCTTGCCATTAGGTTATTAGTTAAAAATCAAGAGAGACAGGTAGGCGACAAGGCGACAATGATTAATGATTGCTCTGTCAGTTTTGACATAGGTACAGTTATTGTAGGTATTGACATTTGTCGATTCCAGTCAAACAATAATTAAAAAGACCCAGCAAAAAATTCACCCTTCTGAGGTGGAGGTGAATATCTCGAAAACAGGAGTTTGTGGACTTCTTATGTCCATGGAGACTTCTGATTTACTCATCGAAAACTACCGATCTCCAAAATTACAACAAATTTAACCTGGAGCCAATTTAGGTACATAAGGATTCTTCGAAGTCCTTTATTGTTTATAGTATAATAATGTTACAATCTATTTTTGTATAATAATGACTTCTTATGTCTCAAATACACCATTTAGACTTATCACTAAACACAACTGGTAGCTCTTCTTGGATACACGTCCAAACTTTATAGGTACTGTCCTCTCTAGTAGATCTCAGAGACAGCTGAAGCTGACATCCTCAAAATTTGTCACAAAACATTCTCTTGTTCTGTTGAATGTCGCATACACTTACATGTTCGCAAGCAGCTGTTCTGATAGGTTAGCTCTTCTTTGATACACGTCCAAACTGTACTGTCCTCTCTAGTAGAACTTAGAGACAGCTGACGTCCTCAAAAACGTTCACAAAACATTCCCTTCTTCTGTTGAATATCTCATACATTTACATGTTCGCGAACAGCTGTTCTGGGACGTTAGCTCTTCTTTGATACACGTCCAAACTGTACTGTCCTCTATAGAAGAACTTAGAGACAGCTGACGTCCTCAAACAAAAACTTTCACAAACATTCCCTTCTTCTTTTGAATATGTCTCATAGGTACATTTATATACATGTTCGCATGAGGAGCTGTTCTGGTACGCTAGCTTTTCTTTGATACACGTCCCAAATGTACTGTCCTCTCTAGGTAGAACTTAGAGACAGCTAACGTCCTCAAAAACTTTCACAAAACATACCCTTCTTCCTTCTTCTGTTGAATGTCGCATACACTTATACATGTTCGCGAGCAGCTGTTCTGGTACGTTAGTTCTTCTTTGATACACGTTCCAAAAATACTGTCCTCTCTAGTAGAACTTAGAGACAGCTGACGTCCTCAAACAAAAACTTTCACAAACGTTCCCTTCTTCTTTTGAATATGTCTCATATAGGTACCTACATTTATATACATGTTCATGAGGAGCTGTTCTGGTACGTTAGCTTTTCTTTGATACACGTCCAAACTGTACTGTCCTCTCTAGTAGAACTTAGAGACAGTTGACGTCCTCAAACACAAACTTTCACAAACATTCCCTTCTTCTTTTGAATGTCCCATAGGTACATTTATATACATGTTCGTGAGCAGCTGTTCTGGTACGTTAGCTTTTCTTTGATACACGCCTAAACTGTACTGTCCTCTCTAGTAGAACTTACAGACAGCTGACGTCTTCAAAAACTTTCACAAAACAGTCCCTTCTTCTGTTGAATGTCTCATACAGTTACATGTTCGCGAGCAGCTGTTCTGGGACGTTAGATTTTCTTTGATACACGTCCCAAATGTACTGTCCTCTCTAGTAGAACTTAGAGACAGCTGACGTCCTCAAAAACTTTCGCAAAACATTCTCTTCTTCTGTTGAATGTCGCATAGTGTATGCGACTTACCTACATCTTGACGAGCAGCTGTTCTGGTATACGTTCTACGCATCCTCAGTTTATGCCAGATTTTTAAGCTTTACATATTTGTGCCATACATAACCCGACTTTTCGCCTACTTCAGAGATTTACTTGCCTGACCATAAAAATTAATAAAATTATGTTTGTCTGAATCTGAATGGGGTGTTAATTCGAGAGGCAAAATTGACAATTTGTAATTTTTTTCCTTCACTGTAAACTAAATGGCCTTTTAATTAAAAAATTAATTTTTATACTTTTAATGTTCTGTCCAGGTGTTCCAAAATACCAGAACATATATGAAAGGAGATGAGGTATAATTATTTGGCGTATTTTATGCCTATAAGTTCATATAAACATAGGTCCGCAACAGCTTCGTTATCGATCTACAGGGTGTTGAAATTTGAAGATTATCTTTTTTTTCTTTATTATGTACAGCATAAATACTATAGGAAGGCGAGAGTTTGGCGAGAATTGGTTAGTGCGCAGATACGCCTCCGAATCCGTAAAAATTTGTTGTCCAATAACTCCAATAGGTAATAACAATGTTAGTCGATGCCCACGTTAAAAAAACAACCAACCAGGTCAGGCTGATAAGAGTTATCTCCGCCGTTCATCGAACGAGTAAATTCTTAGTGGCGGTGAGTAATGCTCGCAAGATGCATATAGTTCTCGCCCAGCCTTCGCCTTCCTATAAAAATCAGACAGTAGCTCCTTTGAGAAATTCGTCTAACGAATCAGAGGAAATTGCTTCTTTTTTTGATAACGGCTGCACTCGCGGTTGCATGTGTAAAATAACTACAGGAAACCAAAAAGTTGCTATAAATAAAACAGAAAATTTATATTGCATGCTCGATTGCATGTATTTTAGAATCTACCAGCGACGTTTCGCAAAAAAGTCCAAGGAGGAAATGGAGCCAAATGGGAAAAATTCATTTAAAAAATCTCTCTGTAATAGGTATGGCAACCATTTGTCATGCCCAATGATATGTAAGCCCTGCAGCGTAATTAAAACTTTTTTTTACATTTCAACCACAACCACCCTGTAGATCGGTAACGAAGCGGTTGCGGACCTTCTTTTAGGCATATACACCTACGACCTACGTAAGGCAAAAATATCATCTCCTTTCATAATATGTACCTGGTATACCTATTTAGTGACACCCTCTGTATACATATAGGATAAATAAGATAATAAGAATACATAGACTTGACATAAGAAGAATAAATAAGAAAACTCTATAAGCTCGCCTCTAAGAAACGGAAAGCAATGCATATCTTCAGAAAGCGAGTCAGAAAGTAATACGCTCGGTAATACGCATTTGAAGACAAAAAGTTTGTAGTCTTTGATTTTTACGAGGCGGCGAACGAGGAGGTGTCCACTGGAACTGGATGAAAAAAAAAGTTTTCGTATTTCTCATCAGCCTGTAAAAATTTCAAGAAACTTTTTGGTAACTATTTTATTTAATATTCAGAACCGACGCGAGTGGAAGCGTATGATGCCCTTTCCCTTTACAATTCGCAAAAAAGGTATCTTATATGAAACTGTTATTTTTTTTTGTAAAGGTTATACCTACTTGAACAAAAGAAAAACAATTGAAATATGAGTGCAATAATTAAAAATGCGATGGTACTCAGGGGATTCCCCCGAGGATTCCTCGGATTTTTTTTATTCAAATATTCCAAAATACTTGATTTATTATTCATATTGCTATAGATATTTACGTGTTTTTTTTTTATATGATGAAAAGCGTTACATATCCAGTAATTGATATTTTAAGCAGCTGATTTGAATTTCTCTATAAGTACCTACGCAAATAATTATTCACACCTGCAAGCCGTGTATAATAAATAGGTACGCGTATTCAATATTGCTCCAATATTTAATTCTGATTTGCAGTATTTCCGGCCCGTTAGTGTCGAGGAATGACATTTTTTGCATTCGATAACATACGATGGAAGTTCTTGTGCCAGAATTGCAACTCTTCGGAGAATTATGATATCTAACTTTAGCAGCACGTTCTAATAACGTAAAATTTAATCAGACGGCGTGATATCGTTCAAGTATAAAAAATAAAGTTCGGTTTCCTTTTCCCTATCTCTCTTTCTCTCATATTATAGAATCTCATTAATTAAGCCTTATCAAAAGCCCAATTTACCAGTCAAAAAATTATTATCAATCTCAATTGCTTCTATTGAATACGTAAAATACGTTACATATCTTTTTATTAGTTTAACAAGTTTTCAACTTCCGGTTTAGTAAGGTACTTTATCATATAAAAAAAAATAAATAGAGAAGAAACCTCACCCTGTATAAATAATAAGACACCATCATAAGGCTTCATTCATGTCTGAAAGTTTCCGATTCCGATCATCATCCATTCTCTAAGTATAGGAGCAGCTCGAACGGAAATCTAACCCTTTTGTACCGTGACTTCCAGGTAGGACAGATGCTTTCCTTCGGTGGTTTAACTAGTAAACAGTCCGCCGATTCGTCGAGTATCGGTAATGTTATTGGTTCGGATTCTTACTGGTTTCAATCAGTCGGAGCCGGAGGCGTGTAAGTATCTCGAAGTTAAGGAAATGTGTCTATTAACATTTTCTTTTGGGATTGGTGTTGCTGCACGCGCTTCTAACCAGAAAATGAGTAAATGAGAATCAAATAAAAACGTTCCTGTGACTAATAATAATTGTGTGCTTATTTAGCTTTCCAAGGGACTAACAAGGGGTGTCTCTCGTGTCTCTTTTGTCTTGAATAGAAATTATTATAGCCATTTTAGAAGTTTATTTACCAACAGGGTAAATTGGATATAAGAAATTGAGTCGTTTGGTGAGATTTGGGATTGGGACATTCTAATCAGAGTGAAATTTAGTCTTAAGCCAGCCGGAAAAACTCTTGCTTAGTGATAAAAAAATAATGAACAAGTTGGGCAGATTCAAAAGATCTGGCCCGTTTGATCCCCCTAGAACAAGGCAGAGCGGAAAGACACGTCGAGCCGCAATAGTTCATCCATATCAGGTTCAGCTCATTACTAGTCGTACCACCTTATTTCAGACGTTTATGTATAGAACCTTATCACTGAAGAATACAACTTGCAACGATTCAAAGTCAACGTGAATCGATATCTCCGCTCATGCACTGCTCCTGCAGAGCGTCAAAGGTCAAAGGGATCCCCTGCAGTGCAATAAAAATCTACAAAACCAATAAGCGGCGATAGAAAAAGCTATAAATTTTAGATTTTTAAAAACTCATATTGTGACAAAACAGAGCAATCGCTCTTAATCCGGCTCAACAATAATAAATCCGGCGTTTTTTTACAATCTTGTCCCCTTTATAATCCGGCTTTTTTTGCGGGAAGCGGGAATCGTCGTTTTTTCTACCTGTGACCTGTGATCTCGGCAATCCGGCGCTAAGCAACTCAAACATCCCAAGAAAAAGATATATAATATCAAGTTTCGAACGTGTACTTTCAAATTCAAACATTTTTAGATATGGTCATTTTGTTGCTATCTGATGCGGTATGTGTTACATAAAAGTAAACGTACAGTTTTCTTTTCTTTTTTAATCCAACGAATCTGTTCATAATTTTATTCGCATTATTTCAAGTTATAATTATGATATGAAATGCCTATATTAGGGCCGCTTCTCGCGGTGCGGGGGACTCGGCGAGCCAACATATCGACGAGCCTGCGGCTCGGCGAGTCATAATCATTAATATACATTAATGCATTTCGTGGGAATAGCTATATCACAGACGAGCCTGCGTTGCTCCAATATTCGCGAGCCATGAGCCGAGCTCTTGAGCTTTCTCGTTTTTTCCCAATGTACGTGACTTGACATATCACAAGCCAGGCTCTCCGAGTCCCGCTTCGTGAGAAGCGAAATAAAAAATAATGGAAAATTAAAAAATGATGCAACATCTATGTTTGGCAGCCTTCTTTGACAGATTTCTGTTGATATACAGGGTGTTTCATAAATATACCGACTTAGTTTTCGAGATACAGGGTGTTGAAAATTGAAAAAAAAATAACAATATTTATTTGGTTACAACTCGTATAAATTTCAACCGATTTTGTTGAAACTCGGCATAAATAATAAACAAACAAAGATCTTTTATTTTGCTATTTCAGGTTTTGTAGATGTCTTCCAGTGGCGTAGATATTCAGGGTTTTTCTTTTTTCCTCTTTTCCCTCCCTATCTTTTACGCTACTGACTTTATTGCAAATGCAAAAACGTTATTCAATAGCCCCCGCATTTTAGAAAAAAAAATTATTCAAAGTTTTTCCAAAAGTTAAAAGTTATCCTGATGTCTTGTTGATTAGAGAAATTGGCTTAGGAAACTTCAGATATCTAAAAAACTAAGGAATACTTTTTTGTTCTAAAACGCAGGGGCTGTTGAATAAGGTTTTTGAATTTGCAATAAAACCAGTGGCGTAGAAGATAGGAAGGGAAAAGTGGGGGGAAAAACCCCTGAATAGGTGAAAATCTACGCCACTGGAACTAACTGGACGACAAAACCTGAAATAGCAAAAATTGAAGTCAATTTCATCAAAGTCCGTTCCAATTTACACAAATTATAACCAAAAACTGTAGTAGGTATATATTTTTTTAATTTTCACACCCTGTATGTCAAAAACGAGCGTATTTGGACAAATGTTTATGCGAGGAAAAATACTTGTTTGGTTTGACGCCCACTACTAGACCACTACAGGAACCCTAAAATTTTGTCTGTTTATTTATGAGACAAAACAAATTAGGACATACTTGCTTGAATGGATTTTAGTCCTATACATCCTTCATTATTGATAAGACATTCAGGAACAGCCTGCATATCAATAAGTAAGACACGCCATTTCAAGTCATTTCAATAAGAAATAATTATGACATTTTGGCAAAAGTATCTAGGTAGGTATACCTACCTGCAGGTTTTTTTTTTATCATGCACGCTAAGTCATATTTTAGATCGGGGAAAGTAGTTTTGTGGCCTTGGGTATTAGCCCATTCAGAAGGCATTGGAATCAGAAACCTGCACGAACTTGCAGGTAAAGCACAGCAGTCAATTTTATATAGAAGCCATTGAATGATCAGTGACAGTGACGTTCGTCAATTTTTCTGACTTTCTGACCCATCAATAGTTCCACCTAGAATTTTAGATTTTTACATGAAAAAAATTTCAAATGCAAGAAAATTTCACGTTCAAGAGAATAAAATGGTAATCTTTAGACGTACTACACCAAAGCCACATTCATGCACTTACGACTCTCGCTTAATTGAGGGTTAAAATCGTCCCTTAGAGACCTTTAGAGAGAGAAAATTAAAGTTCAATTCAATTAAATTGAAAGCCATGCAACTCTAGTCCCATCCCATCTAGAATAAGTCGATATACCTATACGAATAATTTTTCGAGCATATTTCAAGCGAGCGTCGTAAGTGAATGAGGCTTTGGTCTTTTGGTGTAATGTGCTTTTTTTTTCTTAAGGAATTATTCCAGATAGGTCTAAAGTTGACTTTAACGTCCCCTTGGATGTGAAGTAAAGTTTTCTGCGAAAGGGATGATTCACCCTTAAAATTACATCTACCTAGTAAAAAAGTAGGTGACTCGAGTGAAGTGCTTATGTTGTTCTTGCTACTATTATACGATAGACGATTTTAATAAGTTATTTAGGAGGATTGGTGGGATTCCCTAAATACTAATAGTCAGAGAAGTTCACGTGAGTCATTAGTTCGTTTCGGCAGCTAGCGCTGGCGATTACCTATCAAATTCCGGTATCTAAATTAGGTGTGTGAAGTTACCCCTCCCCTCAAATGCTAATTTTTTAATTTTTTATGATTGTCCAACAAAAATTGTCTCCGTCGTTGGCCACGTTTGACCAGTCATTAGTTTCATTTGTCCACCACAGATTTTTTATTATTAATAATGTAAAAGATATTTTGAGAAATGTGAAGTTGGGTTGGGACCGTCACCCTAATATAAATGTGGATGTTGAAGTTGAAAACGCAGGAGCTTGATTTTTCAATATTAGTGAACGAAATTTGGCGATATTGTAGAACTTTGGGATGACTATGGGATAGAAGTCACGTTACTTCTACAGAGAGTCCCTTCAAAAATTTAAAAACCGGTTCTTGTCCCCCCCCCCCATTTCAAAGTCATTTCCAATCTAGGGGGTAACATTTTTGTAGAAGTAAGATATCCACAAGGAGTGATCTGTGAATGCACTTGAGCAAAATCGGCCAAGCCGTTTCAAAATGGCGGCCGCTTGTATTTTCGGAAAAATTGCTATTTTTTCAACCCCCGTTTAAGATTAAAAAAAAGGTTCAAACCAAATTTACAGGGTTGGAGGGCAATTTTTACAACTTGACGTTAGTGTAAAAATAATGCAATTTTTCTATTAATAAGCCAGTGGCGTGGTCAGGAAAAGGGTAAAAATTGTTAAATTTATAACCGTTTATGAGCATAATTTTGAAGGAATTGAACTGAATCTTAAAAAATTTCAAGATAGCAAAAGATGAAAATAGCGGAGAAATTCGATTTTTTTTTCAATACTTCTCTAAAATTTCAAAGTTTCGCTTTTCAAAACGCCCCTGTAACTTTTTCGAATTTCAAGGTAGTGTAAGTGTATTTTTTAAGTTAATGGCTTGCAAAGGAAAAGGGGTAAAACCGATAAATTTCTTTATCCAATTTATAGGCCGCTTTGAAACGAATTGAAATTTAATTTTCGCCGTAACTGCGCTAATATGACCTGACCATGACAAACTACAGAAGGCCAAATTAAAACGAAAATATGCATATGAGCGAGGTTTTTTTCGTCTTGAGCCTGTATTGAAAAATCTATTGAATAATGAATAAGGCTCATAATCATAAATTATAACACTTTGGCAACAACGTAGGATATAATAAGTTCAGGTGAAAGTTAAGTATAATAGTGACATTTAAAATTTAAAGAAAACTCATTATGTCATAATATTATAAAATAGAATAAATTGTTGTAATTTTTTAAATCCCAGAGTAAATATTTTCAAAGATTGCTCCGAATTCAAATTCCAAACAACTAATTCCGACCACATGGCAGTCTCGGAGTCGGAAACTTCCCAGAAGCCGAAAGTATTCCCTCTGTTACCTGTCGAGGAACACACAAAGAGGTGAATTTAAAACGAGTCACACATTAGTATTCGATGGGAAGTGGGTACAATAGGGAAAAATTGCATAGAGTTGCTTCTTTCAGTATCACTAGTTCTTCTAGTTCTAGTTCCACCTCCTCTCGTCCAAACGTTCGCTTGAACTTTACCTTCAGATTTATACCTTGCTTCGCTATTTCGCTCTAGCAAGAAGTGAAGTTCTCCAAGTAGATAAATAGCGGTGTCTGTCTGTGCAATGCCGCCGGTAGCTTACTACTACTACTGTATACTACTCTTACTGCTGGTGCTGGAGCTGGAATGTCCAATTTAATCTCGAGTGGATGGGAATTTCCGAACGGATTTATGAGACTGCAAGTCACTGCTTCTTAAACAACTTTTATGGTCCCCATTATAATTCTAAT
This sequence comes from Malachius bipustulatus, assembly GCA_910589415.1. Classification (NCBI taxonomy): domain Eukaryota; kingdom Metazoa; phylum Arthropoda; class Insecta; order Coleoptera; family Melyridae; genus Malachius; species Malachius bipustulatus. Next base: position 31,298,334 of record OU342634.1, on the reverse strand, counting down.
AGTTATCTAACTACTTGTAAAAATGGTGAGATTATTTTTGTTTATTCAAGTTGCCAAGGAATCGAACGTTCAAAGAAACGCTCTGGGGGGAGTCTCAATTATTTGTTCTTGCTTTCAGTTCTTTTGAAAGTTATTATGACATTTTAAGTACAAACAAATCGTTTCTAGTCTAGTACTATTGGAGTCTCTTGAACCAGACTGCACGTTTAACTGCCTTAACGATTTTTAATGTTTTTTTTTTCTTACGAGGACGTGGGTGTTTTAATTTAATTTAATTAAATTTTAAACTATTTACAAAGTCATTTTCATAATTGTTTGATTTTGGATACTATTTATTATGTCATAATGTAAAGAGTAGGAATTGATTTTTTCTACGATTATTATACAAAGTGTGCAGGAAACTGACATAAGGCATACGCAATGTTCATTACCGTATGATAGTAACGTTGATGTATTATAAGTAGCGATCAATAGTCCTAACCACAGAGTAAGCACTATGTAAGATTTATAAAATTGACAACATTCGATGACAACAATAGTGATAAGGTAAAAGAGTCACTTTTGAAACAGTATTTACTTTTACTACGAAATTACATAATTTGTAGGTATACATTATTATGTCGATTGTATAATAATTGTACAAATGTTGATTTATGTACCTACATATTAGCATTATTTTTTACTAGTACACTAAAGTCGAGATTATGACTGCTTTTTATGAATGTCCATCTGCTTATACCCTGGAGGATCCGAGGAGAGAATCGCTGATCTATCAGGCTCTCTCATTTAATTAACTCGAATTTTATGCGAATTGTCTTTCTTGTCTATGAAAACACGTATATGCGCACACGACCAGGGATTTTAGTACGATTTTTTTCACTTGGAGATTACCAGAAACTGATTAGAGCCTGTTGGAGGTAAAAGAAAATGACACGGACATGATTACCTATTGCTACGATTATCGGCGCTGTAGCGTGTACTTTTTTATTAATGTCATTTTTTCACACAAACTATTCTAGTTTGTCTATTTTCTTATACAGAACCGAAAGCAGGATTTATTAGCTGACCATAAAATGGTTAACGGGTTGTAGAAAATCCTAACCGGTTATAGCTAGTGATTACAAACGATTAATCGGTTAACCGGTTAACACTCACAGCCCTAATCGAGATACAGGTCATGGTCATTGTTAAATTGTTGTCATAATAAAGGCAAGTCTGCTTTGTATCAGGACATGAAACGTAAAGAAAATTTAACCACTTGCGCTGTAATTTTAAACGATTTCGCCGAACGGCGGAAAAGTGCTTGTGTAAGATGTAACGTCTAAAACCGGCGCGGGATTTAGCGAGCCTAGGCATGACAAGCCACTCTTCAAATCGCAAGTTCATGCATTTATCGTATTTAGTTGGAAATGTGGGAATGGATTTACAAGCCTAGTCCTAGTCTGGATTGCTCAAAAGGAATACGGAGCCACGAGCCTTCACATTCTCAAGGCGTGATTTGGCGAGTCACTAGCCAGGCTTGCCGAGTAGCGCGCCGTTGAAGTTTATACTGAAACATTTCTTTTTCTTACAGAGCTCGTCAGAAGTGTTGTAAAATCGGCAGGTATGACATCCCTGACTTGTTTTTGTAGGGGTTGTTTAAAACAGGAAGTTTTCAAGCTTTTTGAATAGTTCTTGACCGGGTGAATGATGAATGGAAGGACTGATCTGGAGATCTTCAGGTATATAGGTGTCCCGGGGCAAACGGCGGCTCGCCGGGAAATGGAAATGTAAATTTCAAGGTCTAGTTTTTATGAATAATCGTGGAACTCGCGAGGAAACTCAGTATGGGTTCAGGTAAAGCTACTCTGATTTCTGAAAGCGGAATTTAACGAGACAAAAATGTCATTTTAAAAAATGAAGATATGTATATCCAAATTCCTAGTTAATAACGTTGTCAATGAAATTAATCGTCTTGCCTCACCGAAACTATTCAGGATCGATGCAATTTCGCAATAAAAAGGATCAGAAATTTAGCGAAAATAAAATGAGACACGGACAACGAGACGGGACAAGACGAGACAAAATGCAGTGTCGTTGACTTTTTCAGATCATTATATTTTTTCTGCATTAGCGGCAAACGTGTATAAAGAAGTGCGCCCGAGAGGTCGGAGTCCATTGTGTTCTTTAATGGAGCGTGTTCTTCTTTATTATATCCATAAAGTCGGTTGTAAAATTTTGAACAGGAATGCCTTTTATAATGGTGTCGAACTGTATATGCATATAGAGTGTGGATGATGCGATAAGTGAACTGAATAATGTTTTAATAATTTTTTTTCCCTATGCTCGTTTATATTTTCTCAAAAAACTATAGTAGTTTTCATTAAAGATTAGGGCAAATGGTTTTTAGATCTGCCATACAATTTTTATAATTTCGAAGAAACAATTTTCCTGTTTTAATTATGTAACTAATTAATTTACAGTGAAGTTCACAAGAATTTCATTTCCATTCCTGGAAATTGCACTGCTGTAAATTTTCCCACCAGAGAGGATGTTACTTTCCATGCAGTTCGTCACAAATCATTATTGTATGTTATTAAAATGCTTAATTGCCTTCTTTCTGTTCTGTTATCTAATATTGTTGTCAAAGTTTCCATAATTTAATGTCTCGCCACAAAAAAAAATAAGTTAAAAAATGGTAAAGGAAAATTAATTTTCATTCCAAGCACTTTTTTCTAACCAAGTTTTCCTAGTAAGGTTGAAATGTGTGATTCTTTCCAGTCCCTCGTGTAATATTTTAATGTGAATTCTCATTTGACCTCACATTTAGTACGCAAATTCACCTAAAATCCATTACTATTAGTGACTGAAAGCCAAATTGCATCTCACCCATGGTGTAAATAGAATGGTGAGGCGATCATCTTGTTACTTGATATATGACGTCATATGCGGGGGACCAAAGTATTGACTTCGAGGTATAATATTCTTAATCAGCATGCCACAAACCGCCATTTCCACCGAGCAATAATTTTGAGCACTCTATTTGGCCTCACCTGTCACTCTACCAGATATTTACCTTTTGAAAATCCAGGAACTGGAGCAATTTTCCGGTGAATTACCTACACGTGATGCAACAATGTAACACCAGATATGTGACCTAGTAAGTGAATAACATTAAAATTAATGCGCAAACAATATATAGTCGATAGTTGAGTACACTCTAATTGAATTCTCATTCATTCGTTGATTATAATGGATGGAATTGCGCGAATTAATGACGCAAACATTTATCTCGTACTGTGTACAATCTTCCCTAATATTAATCTATTATTTTCATCGGGATAATTACTTTTCATCGAAATAATTACTTTTCATCGGAAAAATGACATTTATTATTGATGGAATGGAATGTGTCGAATTACACTTTCTCTATTACATTTTCCGACCTTTATACGGATTCTTTGCAGCATCACTATCACAGGTATAGGAGAGGTAGGGGTGGGTGTTCGTTACAAGTTACAAGGAAGTGATAAATTTTCCATCATCATGGTCACATACCTACTTATAGGTGGGTAATATAATACGAGTAGAAATCGAATATTGTTTGATTTAGAATTTTATTAATATTCTCCTCGTTCGGTTCAATAGAACTTTGAATAACTTTGCATGTTAACGAAGCACGAGCCCGCGTAGATAGAACAAATCTGTTGAAAGTTGGAGTCGTATTTCTCGAAATTATGGAACGCGCCCGCAAGATTTAATCACTTTCCGGGGCGATCATTAGCCGCATTGCATGAACGTTCATTAATATACGTTAACCGATAACAAACTATCTAATCGGGTTGTTAAATTATTTATTATTTTTGTTATTCGCATTGTTTTTGGTTATATTGCAAGCATGTATTTAGGTTTTCTGTGCACTAACTTTTCAGGTTCTGAGGTTGCTTGCTGGAAATTTCCACTCAAACTAATTGTTTACTTGGGGAGTTTGTTCGTCAACAGGGTTTACAATTTTAATGGTTTTGTTGCGGTTTTAGTAATTTATTAGCTTTCCAGGTTCCAATATTGTTTACTTGAGGAATTGTTGATCAAAGTTGTTCACATTTTTTAGACATGGTTGAGAACGTTTCTAGTTCTATACTGAGATATCTTTGTAGATTCCAACATTGTTAACTTGATGGGAAATTCTATTTCAGTGCACGGTTTCATTCAATTTTCAAGGTTTTTTTTCAAGAAAATTCAATTAACTTTTTCAATTACAACATCAACATTGTCCCAATTTTTTATGAACCTGAGAGTTGTTTACTTGATGAATTGTTCTTAACATTGTTCACATTTTTTATGAACATTGAAAACCTGAAATTGTAGTCTAGTGACTCTAGTGCACTAATTCAATAACGTTCCAGATTCGAATATTGTTCACATTTTTAGGGAGGGCTGAGAATCTGGCAAAAATTTCTATTCTAGTCTAATGGCGTTAGATTTTAATGTTTCTACTCTTTGAAGACTCCCAACAGTATTAACTTGATGGGAAATTGTATTTCAGTGCCAGGTTTCCAGAAAATTTAACTCACTTTCTGAATTCCATGCAAAATTGTTTACTTGAGGAATCTTTTTTGAACATCGTCCCCATATTTTATGAAGATTGTGAACCTGATAGTTGTTTACTTGACGAATTGTTTATCAAATTGTAAACTATTCATGTTTTTTAGGAACACTGAAAACGATAGTCTTCTATATTAACTTTGCAAAATTCCGACATTGTTCACTTATAAGAAATTGTATCCTAGTGCTAGCAGTGCAAGCTAAAATTTTCACAGATTTTTTTAGAGTATTTAATAACTTCCCAGATGTCAACATTGTTTACTTGTTGAATTTTTCATGGATAGCGTTCACATTTTTTATGGAAATCGAGAACCTGCGAGTTGCTTACTTAATGAATCGTTCGTCAAGATTGTTCACACTTTTTAGGAACATTGAACCCCTGATGGTCATCTCTAGATATCTATAACTTTGCAGATTCCAAGATTATTGTTCACTTGATAGAAAATTGTATTCTAGTGCAAGCTCGTCGAATTTTTACAGGTTTTCTTTAGTAATTTAATAATTTCCTAGACCCCGACATTGTTCATTGTAACATTGTTCACGTTTTTTATTAACATTGAAGACTCTAGTCATCTGTATCTGTTTTGTTCACTTGATAGGAAATTGTTTCCGAGTGCAAACTTGTTTTAGTAATGTAATAATTTCCCAGATTTCTAACATTGTTTACTTGAGGAATTATTCATTAACATTGTTCACATTTTTATGAGAATTGAAAACCTGATAGTTCTTTACTTGATGAATTGTTCATTAAATTATTAACATTTTTTATACGATAGTCATCTGTATTAACTTTACAAATTCCGAAATTGTTCACTTGATATGAAATTGCATTCTAGTGCAAACTCGTCCAATTTTAACGGGTTTTTGTTTTAGTGATAGTGATTTAATAACTTTCCAGACTCCCAATATTGTTTACTTGAAGAATTGTTCATCAACATTGTTCACATTTTTTGAAGGTTGGAGAATCTGATAAGAAATTGTATTCTATAGTGATTCAAGGTAACTCAGTTTTCATGTTTCTACCGGTGATCCAATATTGTTGTCCACTTGAGATTGTTACATTTTTAGGAAAATGGAGAACCCAGTGGAAAATTGTATTCCAGTACAAGCAGAGACGTATCGCGTAGTAAATGAACACATAATTTAGGCATACTTTGACGAAAAACAACGGATAATTATTATTGTAACTGCATGGGAATTGTAGGACGTATTATTAGGTACATATATTCATTTTATATCAAGAAAAATATAATTAAAAAATTCTTATTTAAGAGAGCTTTTAAGTATTAAATCCTCAGTAAGTTTGTACTTGTGTAGGTACTTAATAAAAAATGTTCATTAAAAATAATTCCTTTTCTAAGCTACATTATTTCAAAGCGGACTTGTTCTTTTATGAACTAATGCCGCTTTATATTTTTGACATTTTCTTCACTTGGCAAGGAAAAATAATTAACCTCCTTTTATGAAAACGCACTTCGTGTGTGTGAATAATTTAAGATTTCATATCTCGGGCGCACTGTCCTGTCCTCTCTTATTAATGGTTTTAATTATTAAAATCGGGATAATGGATACGTTCACGCAATTCCATGTCGATTTTAGCCGGAAAGGTAAAGCCCCATTTAAGGAGTACCGAAATAAATTGATATCACGAAATGTTATTTATTTCTCCGCTTCTCATTGTTTTGAATTATCGTATCTGTCAAAGTGAACCGGTCGCTTGTTACTTGTTACGGTCGGGATTAATCGGTCACTTGCCAAAATGAAAATACCTATCTCAGAAGAAACAGCGCGACGTCAAACTGGGTTTGCTAATTATAGAAAAACACCTAAGCGAGTCTATTTTGTTTTATGTAGGCAGGCACCTCACCAATGGAAGGTCGTTATTGTTTAAATTAAACTTACCAGTGTGTATATTATTTCTTTTGTTCGATTTTAAAACCATGACTAAATTGGGAAAAAGTTTCATGTACCTATATGCGGTGATTTTGACACATATACCTATTTTATAAAGTAAAATAACCTATCAATAGGAAATTATTACGATATAGTAATATTTAAGAGATAAAACGACGATCTGGCATCGGTTTCGTCATTTGGACACACTTTAATGTCCATGGGTGACCGCATAAGAACAAGAACAACCATGAGCTGTTCGTAAATGTAAGCTTAGTCTATGGCTAAAGAGCTTAATACTCAAGTCTAAATTATTATCTTTTAGGTATAACTAGAGTAAAACGGCTAAATGAAACCACTTGAGGTAAGAATAGATCCCTGTGGCACACCGTATAGGGATATTAGAAAAAATGACCGAGACGGGTGAAAAATGAACCCGAACCCTGTGGTAGATTCAGCATTGTCCGAATTTACTGGGCAATAAAAAAAATGAAGGTCTATGAATAGATCTTCATGGAACACCTGCAACCCCAATTTTGCCAATTCTGTACAGAAATATAAACCTTGGAACTCTTAGAAGAAATTCCAGAGAACCAAAACTGGACCAAGACTTGTTTAATGGAAAACATCCATTAATATTAATACAATCGTCTCGCTTTTCTGTACCAGAGTTCAAGCCGATTCTCCTCTCCAAAACAACTCTCGGCCAAGTTCAAAACACTCAAGGCGACTTATTCCCCGCCCTTAAATGGATAAGGCCATTACCGGAATAACAATAACTCTGGGGATTTCTGCAGACCCTAAATGGATCAAGGTCATTTCTCACCAAGAACAGTGACACCCAGAGTGCTCAGACAATTCCTCTCATCCATTTTAATCGAGGTTATTAATTATTAGAACCAAGCGATTAAACCAATAAGACAACACCCATCAGTATCATTATCGAGGCCATCAATATTTATAAACGCAAACCATTTTCAAAATCAATATCTCAAGGTCGCAGCCTGCATGAATTCCTTTTTGTCAAGGTCAACAATATTCAGGGCCATTCTTCTCCAGATCAGCAATATTTTAGGGTCTATTCTCTTACTAGCTTTTGCATGGTTAGTTACTTCTTCTCTAAATTTTTGTTCGGGCTCATTCCTCGCGTATATAATTAGGCGAACAATTTTCGGTAATCCTGCTGTGTCACCTTCAGCTTTAGTAATGAACGTGCGTTTATTTGTGTTTATAAAAGTACATTGTTTGGCTCGATCTTTCCTTTAAAAAAAACCTGTTATGAAATTACATACCTACCTAAATAAAGCAGGTCTCGTGGCTTGCAAGGTCGGGGAATCCCAGTAATATTCTTTACTTCGCGCCATGTAAATGTAGCGTTTAATGCCCGACTACGAATACGAATGAAAATTCAGAATATAAGCTCACTAATCAGATTGTACTAGATCTAGATTAGCACTCACCAATAATGCGCACGCAATTTTTTGTTAATTTTCCGAAAACACTAAACGGATTAATCTTCACCAGGTCACAAATCATCAGTCATCATAATCATACACCTCCACTCGCGATTGCGATTTTGTACCTACTGAATGTCTGAATGAAATAAATGAATAATTACCGATCAAACAACGCATGATTTTTCGTGCGTGGTGGTCCCGGTTGTGTACATTAACGTCATAATTTTTAAGAGCACGTTTCCCGTCTCGAGTGGCTGCGACGGGTTCAAATATTTCAACTGCCTAGATTTGCGGTCTCTGACACCAACACCACTTGAACCACTAGACTTGCAGTTTCGCCAGTGAAACCTCCAATTGATGGATATTATAAATTGTCTTGTAAAGTCCGGCTGTAATCTGCAAGGTCCGTCAAATAGCCTATTAATAAAAAAACAAATCAAGTATTTACCTACGACAGAATTTTTTTTATATACTAAATTATGGAGTTTTCAAAACTACCACACTCAAGTGACGACCTTTAATTGCAATTTCTAAGTCTCTCGCCAAAATGTTCCATTAGTGCTTATTTCAAGGTCAAGACTCCCGAGGTGTGGTAACGATGTTGATGCACTTTATTGGCTTCGAGATAGTCCCAAGAAAAAGGGCACAAAGGGTTAAATAGGGTAAAAAGTGGTTTGTTAAAAAGTGGTGGATTTTTTTTCTGAGAAAATGATTTTTTTCTTGAAATTTTGTAGGAATAGGGTACTCTATGCTCTCCCAAACTCTGTGGCATCACATTTTACTCACCTCATGCTCCAATCCCAACTCAACCAAGCGCCTTTTAAAATTGAGGTTAACTGAGGTTCCCTATTTCCATTTTATTTCCACTATTTCCAGTATTTCCAAGGTGTTTTCGCATAATAGGAGAAATCATTTTTCTAACTTTTAATGCAGGTGGCGTAAAAATGAATAAGTGGATGATTGATGATTTTGAAAAAAAACTCTTGTGTCCTCTTTTTATTCAATTTCAATGGAACCTTTGCAAACTTAACTAATCGGTGGACAAACGTACCCATAGATAACTGTTAAGGTGCCCACAGACTAGCACACAAGTGCGTCATACATGTTTGTCATACATGTGCATCGTCCATGTACGATGAGCTTTCTCAGCCACAGATCTACACACTAGCTTGTCACGCAAGCAGTATCGAAGTACGCGATGAACAGTGAGGACGAATATATTTTACTGGCAGCGGCGTACGCTGTTCTAGTTAAAAAGAAAAGAAATAAATTAATTCAAAAGCCGAAAATTCGAATAAAATGGGTCAAAGATTGGCTTTTCAAACGCTCACAATATATGCATATAAATCTTCTAGAAGAACACTACGATTGGAACCAGACGATTGGCGAAATTACCTGAGGATGGATGAAGATAGTTACGTAACGCTATTAACGTTAGTGTCTCCAATAATAGAAAAACAGAACACAATTTTGTATCTTGTATCGATTTTTGTAATCACTACTTTTTGTTTTCCATAGACAAGGATAACTTTTGTAAATCTCAATAAACTCTGTCAAAAAGGTTTTCGACATGTTTCTTATAAAAGCAGACATTATTGTCCGGCAGGCGAAAACAAACTAAATAGTAATAATGTTATGAATTTAATAATAGTTATCTAAAAATATTAAATTAATAATTTATCTAAATTCATTTTTTGGCAATCAACAACTTAACAATTAATTCGTTTCTATGTACAATAAAATTTGTTCTGCCTACTACATTTTGTTTCTAAAACATTAATAATAGCTCTAACAAATAATAATTCCAAAAAATTATGAGACACTGATACTAAAAATGTGTGCAAATGAAGAGTGAACACGGCCACACACCGACAATCTGTATGCAGGTTCATGCTTGCACATGCATGAATTCCGGTCAGACCAGAAAACTTGTATGACATACATGTTTGAGGGTTTTTGCCCACACACTGGCAAACATGAATGCGCAAGCGTTTACGACAAACATGTAGGACACACATGTATGCTAGTCTGTGGGCACCTTTAGAATATGGAAAAATTATTTGTGTGTTTTTGCAAGAGAATTTTATTTTGGTATACAATCATGGAACCCCCGATGAACGGACAAACGAATTCGCGCCAAAATTGTAAAATTTAGATTTGCGGGTGCCAACTTCACATTTTCTAAAAATAAAATATTAACAATAAAAAATCTGAGGGTGGATAAATCTAATTGCTGGACGATAAACGTGTATCATCGATGAACAGACGATTTATACCTACACATAATTTTCGTAATAAAGTATATGCATAATGCGGTTCAAATCTTTTATTGCAACTTGGGGATGCTGGTCGAAAAATTGTCTAAATAAATTCGTGACTCTCAAAAAAATGGATAACTAAATGCGATAGAAAAAATGGTAACATTCGCATTTGAGGGAGACCTCTCCAAATCCACTCCTATAAATATTTTATCACAACTGAAGATTGATTGATTGAGGAAGCCATGATTTCATACGTTGGCGCATGCGTCTTAAGTGAATAAACCTCGAAATGGACCTAATGCATCCACTTATTTTCAAGTTACATATATTTCCATTTATTCCTTTAAGAATTAACGCTGTGTATTTTGATTACCAATAGTGAAGGGTAGTAACGGGAAAAACAGCTTAAGAAATTGTGGGCATTTATTTGAGATTAAATTTAGATGTAATTAAATTTTAGCATCCTGAAGATGGTATGTACTATACCGAAACGTCGATGTACAAACAATAGAGCACTCAAATAAATGTCCACAATCATTACTTAAGCTGTTTTTCCCTTTATTTCCACTTTATGTATTCACTATTTCCATTTTATTTCCACTATTTTCGTTATTTCACGTTATTCCACATCATTATTTCCACATATTTTCCATTATTTTCACTTATTTTCACACTGTTTCCAGTTATTTCCACTAGTGATGAGCACCCACTCGACAGGGTGACATTATACAAGAAAGGTTCTATTGACGATATCTTAAAACAAAAAAAATATATCAAAAATCGCAAAAGCCGGTTATTTTTGATGTCATAAATGACATCAACCCTTAAAGCTTCACCAACCACAGTAAAAAAAATTGCAACCCCCTACTTGTGATACATCATTGCGAAGTCCTTGAAAGATACTTTCTAGTAGTACCAAAAGGGACAAGATATGTTTGTCACAAAAAAAGATATCAAAAATCGCAAAAATCAATGGTAGGAGAACCAAATGTCATGCGTGATTCACCCTATCAACCCCTAAAGATCCTAATTATAAAAATTTTAATGGAATCCTGTTTTGTCACTTTGTTTGCTATTAGGTCCTGCTGGAAAAGGATTTTTCAATTATGTATGTGCCATTAAATTTTTGGTAATTAGGGTAGTTGAGGTTTTGAGGATGAGTTATTTAGATACTACTTCATGTTGGTGTTTTTTTTTTAGACTTATCTTTCTTTGTGTTGGAGATGTCGTCAAAGGAAACTTTTAAACATGACACCCTTGAATATTATATAGGTACCTACCACCCACAGCTTTCCCAATCTGAGAAATGGGAATGGCAAAATTTCTGAAGACGATAAGCACGTTTTCCACACATAATTTGGGTCCTTTGGCATGCAGTACCTACCTACTAAGATTTTTATTTTTATTTTTATTGCATTATTAGCATTTTCTAAAAAAGCAGTCTTCTTTCTCACAGTTCTAGATAAGATGATGTTCACGTGCTAAGAAAAGTAACAAGTTGAATTGCGCGAAGAGAGAATTGAAAGGCCTTCATAAAATGAGCTTTTGAGTAAAATTACAGAAAAATTATATTTTTAGTTTATTAAATCGCTAGTCATTATTATCAAATTTCGGACTTTTTTTAACAACATTTCAACAAAAATGATTTTTCGGCCACGACTTAATAAACTTAAAATATAATTTTTTGTGTAATTTGGCTCAAAAAATTCCAAAAATTCATCATAATGACGAGCCACGGACTTGAGAATTAGAAGAAATCATTTTCTTAATTCCGTGGCCAAAAACGTAGCTGACCATAATTAGGAATTTATTACTTTTTTGAGCAAAATTACAGGAAAAATGGTACGTTAAGTTTATTAAGTCATGCATGGCCGAAAGCTTGATAGTCCATTATTATATAAAATGCCGGATTTTTTCCAACAAAACTGCAGCAAACATTATTTTGTCAGCTTCTTAAGTCCGTAGCTGAAAGCGTGGCTAGCCTCAAGAATTACGATTGTTTCAGTTTACCATAATTTTATATGAAATCAAATATAACGAAAGAAATAACTAAAAATCATTCTAAGACCCCCTCCCGGACCGAAAGTGCGGCTGGCCGAAGCGTGGCTAACTTAACTTGGGTATTTTTTAGTTTTTCAAAATTTTTGATCTCGTTTTGTGAGGAAATTGAGGACTTTCCGGTCCAACTGGATCGTTTTTCCCACTCATGGCAGTCGGCTATACTCACACAAAATTACGCCCCGTTCTGAAGATATTTTTTCAATAAATTTTCAAGGTTCGATGTTGATATGTTGATAAAAATCCCCCCCCCCTCCTGTCAGACGATAGAAAGTGCAAGAAGTTTAGAACTGTGAGTGGTTTTTCTGTAGCTCTTCCCATTTCCGAGACACAGGAGGAAGATCATTTTCCGGATGAATGTAGATTTTTTTCTAAACGATTTTCTAACCCGCTCAATAATTGAGTCGTCTCTCAAGTCATTTTAAGTAGGTCTTTCATTCAAGTGATTAAGTAGGTATACATTTCCAGGCAGCTTTATTGAAAACAAACCGAACTAATCCATAAGTCATGATGAAAATTTGAATATTCCGTCTGCTATTATTATGATGGTGGAAACAAAACTTGGGAATGTGTAATAATATCAGATATTAGTCATCGATTGGCTAATATTTGCTCGGTAAATGTATTTGTCAATATCCTAACGAAGTGACCTATTAATCCATTTAAGTTTTTTTTTTCTTTCCACGTCTCGACCTCAACAATATAATAATACACCGCATCCCAGAATTCGGAGGATTTCTGTTTATTGAAATACACGCGACCGGAGAAGTCGCTTTGTTATTACTGAATCGTGGAAATTCTCGTTAGTTACAAATACATACATACTTTTACATATAGTCCAATAAAGTCTAAAAAGTCATACGTATCGATTAAGAATACACATCCTTTTGATAGTTCGATTTATTTTGTTTCATATACGTGGTTTTTATAGTAACCGTCCAGTTTGTCTAAACACTCCATCCCGCATAAATAAGTATACGTCAACATTGGTTTTGAATGCGAATTAAATGCACAACACAGAGGATAGAATGTCATTACGTGAATAAATTTTATGTAGTTGTCAGTGGCTCTCAAACTGACGTAAGCGTTTCAATTAATTGTTTGAATGATTCCTTCAATAATTACGCTCGTTCACAACTTGACAATTAACTGTTTGACATTTTCTGGTGAAATTAAAAATATTAATTCGGACGGTTAGTGTGACGTCACATCTGACTTTTTAAAGTTAATCCTACTATACCATAGGTAATGAAAGTGCTTATATGTATATTTAGTGGTGTATTATTTATGATAGTAGGTCATCAATTATTACACTGTTTCACACCTCGTATCGCTTAGTACTTATAAGTAATAACACCGGAAATAATCGCTGTCGTTAATCGTTATTAGCGCCGACTCGAAAATTTTCGGGATTTTTCATAATCCGGTTCATTAACGATAACAAGCTATTGAACTTCATCACCATGAGAGCTAATTTGTGTTTTCACTAGTTTAAACTGAACCAAATCGAGGTTGATACAGGTGGTCAATATTATTTCATCTCTTTGATAAAAATGGAGTTGTCACCCATCATAGTTTAAAAAATTCCCTTTCCTGAATCAAAAGGCAAAATTTTTGCTTTTCAGGACCAAGGAATTGTAACAAGCACAATAAGCCCATGAGGTTGAGGTGCTTCCTGCGATCTTGGATCAGACGGCTCTTCAGAAAAAAAAGACGTTGCCAGCAGGATCTACAATTGACCATGACCATGATCATCAAATAACTCAAGGATAACAAAACTTCAAGCAAAAACCAAGACTACAAAAAAAAAAGCTTGAAGCAAACCTCTATGACAAAAACCCCTTGAACTGTGGAGAATCGATTCAATCCCACCAATATAACCCAGTGCAAAGACACCTCTCCCAGGACAGTTACACTCGTACACGTCTCAAACCTAATGTTGAATAATTTTCAAGACAAACCAGAGTTGATGGGTCAAAGTTGACAACCTTAATTTTCCTATTGTTGACGTTACCTCTCCCCACACCTGCATGAAAGGGGAAGGGGGTAGCAGATGGTGGTGTTTGCAAGAAGCACCTTTCGAGTCTTCTGCGTCTTCATTATTTCCCATCATAGCTTCTCCGCATTCCTCTTCTCCATCCACAACGAGGATTCGTGGCGGACCTGCCCGTTTTAGGTCCCTCTCAAGCTAGCCAAACGCCACGGGACTTCTACAATGTGTCCCAATTTTAGTCTCGATCTTCCAGGTCGTATTTTCTGTTATTATTGAATATCAAGTTTGAGGGTTAGCGGTAAGAGTCTAAGGGCAAGGTCCACACTGCAGAAAAGCAGAAGTTTTTCCTTATGTTGAGATCTTTTCCATGAGACTTACCTCCATCTCTATATAATATTGCAAAATAACACCTCCTTTAATAGTTTCCATCTAAAGATGTGGTATTTTGGCGAGTAAAAATGATCACAAGAATAGAAGAGCTTTTCACAAAAAATATAATACCTACCAACCTAAAAATACCACCTCTTTTTTGGGCTTATTGTACTTTTGTTAATAATAAAATAACCCACAACAAACGATAGAACGATCTGATCTGAACAATACGACGCGGTAGCAGCGGCTACTGCCCGATCATTAATCAATCACCATCACCGCCCATCAGTGGACGACGTGCTCGAGGGTGGCGCTAACCGCCTCTCCTCGCCACGCCACCGCCGCAGATCGATGTATGTGTGCACTTGTTGAGCTTTTGTTGTTGTTTCTGTTGCAGCGTGGAACGTGACCGCCTGCGCGAGCGGGAGCGGCAGGCCAGGGCGCAGATGACGTCCCAGCTGGAGGAGCTCGACGTCCAGCCCCTCTTCGGGGATCCCGTCAAGGTATGTGTATATATGTACAAATGGGAGAGTCTCATCGAGAAGTGATTGGGAGTTAATCTAATTATTTAATTTTCGGGTTTAATTTTACCACAAATTCATTGGGATTATGCACGCCCCTGCAATACATTTATCCGTTTCAGGGATATGATATCAAATGTTATTTTTGGAATTACCAGCCGCCGTAAAATTAATCTTCTGCAAATAGGAGATATGGAACTTGGAATTATTTCTTTTTTTAAGTCTCATAGTCTAGGCTCTAGGTCGATCTACAGGGTGTATCATAAACATACCGACAAACTTTTAGGGGAAGTACTGGGCGTCAAAACAAACATCTTTTTCTTATATTAACATTTCTTATATTAACATAATTTATCCAAAAACGCTTATTAAAAAAAAATAACAGTTTTTGGTCATAAATCGTGTAAATTCAAACCGATTTTGATGAAAGTTGGCAAGAACAATAAGCTTGATCTCTAATTTGGCTGGTTCAGGTTTTGGGGACGTCTTCCTGCAGTGCTGTAAATTTTCAAGGTATTTTTTATTATTTTTCCCTTTCCCTTAATATCTTTTACGCTACTGCCTTTATTGCAAATACAAAGACGTTATTCAATTAAAAAAGTATTCTTCAATAATTATTTTTTTCATAAATGGCGCACCGTTTTTGAGATATTTGCAGTTTTATAAGATAATTTTGGACCATTTACTTTGCAAAATTATTGTTGATTTCAAAAAGTTACCGGGTAGAATTTTTATGAAAATATAACTAGAGACATTTCCCTTAGGAAACTTCAAATACATATCTTCAAAACGGTTTTTGTTCTAAAATGCACGGGCTATTGAATAACATTTGTATACGTTTGTATATATATATATATATATATGCAATATAGCCAGTGGCGTGAAAGATGGGGAGGAAAAAAAAAGGGAAAAAGGGCAATAGGTATCTGCGCCACTGGAAGACATCTACAAAACCTGAAAGATCAAAATTTATAGAGCTCTTTTCGTTTATTGTTCATGTCGAGTTTCATCAAAATCGGTTTAATGATACACGAGTTATAATAACCAAAAACTGTTGTATTTTTTATTTTATTTTACCACCCTGTATCTCGGAAATGTAGCGTTTTGGACCATATACCAGAAGAAAAAATGTTTGTTTTGACGCCCCCTACTACCCCGAAAAGTTTGTCGGTATATTTATGATAGCCTGTGTATATCTATCGTAATAAAAACTTTTAATATACAGGGTGAGGCGCGAGAACTTTAGGGCATATTTATATAGAGAAGTGTTGGGAGTAAAAGTCTAAAAAATTGTACATGTAGGTATAATTTCGATTTTGACGAGTGGAACTAAAATATTTACAATCTCTCACCATTTCCGGTTATACTGGAAGTTGCCATCATTTTATTTTTTTAAATGATACCTACACCCTGTATATTATTACATTTTAATATTTCCTGAAAAATGCAATAAAAATGGCGTTTACAGTTCAACAATTTTCCATTTTCAAAGCAGCTTAGATTGAAAACGGGTGAAGATATCGGAAAACGGCTTACGTGTCTCTTTCTTCACTTTTCACGTAGTATCCTATCTGATGAAATTTGTATACCTACAAACAAAGTGATGCAAAAACCAGCGATTTTCAAAAAATTCAATTTTTTTTCTATAGGTACTACAGCGTACTATATTAAAAGTTAAGATAGGAACATGTTAAGCCGTGTACCATTTAAAAAAAGAAAAAGATGGCAACTTCCGGTACAACCGGATGGAAGTGGTGTGGGATTGTAAATATTTTAGTTCAGCTCGTCAAAATCGAAATCATAAATGTACAAATTTTTAGACTTCTACTCCGGTGTGATTCCCTGCCTCGTTCTAAGAAAAAAATTTCAATTAACATGGGTCCTCAAACGTACTGTTTTAGAGATACAGGGTATCAAAAATGTTATTTTTTCTTCAGTTAATTGACAATATCTCAGAAACCATTTGAAACACAGAACTCAATTTTTGCACATTATCTTAAGGTTAATTTTAGTTACTCTTTTTAAGGCTTATTTCTCTGTCCGTATGCCAATGTGGGAAATTTTAAGTTGCGCGAGTTTTTTTTTTTGCCTTCAATTCCACGGCTTCTTCTAGGTGAGGTGAAGGAAGGAGGAAAAGAGAGAAGAAGAAAGGAAATGGTGTACGATTAGTAGTATGTATTAGGATTTCTGACCTCTCAATTCCCGATCCCTGCTCCTATATGAGGCTCAAAAAAAAAAAGAAAAGAGAAAAAATAAATAAAAGTGGGGGGAATATAAAAACAGAAAAGGGCAAGGAGAAAGAGAAAAAACAACCCTAACATTTCCTCCACTAGCCCTCAAATGGT
Source organism: Malachius bipustulatus (assembly GCA_910589415.1). Classification (NCBI taxonomy): domain Eukaryota; kingdom Metazoa; phylum Arthropoda; class Insecta; order Coleoptera; family Melyridae; genus Malachius; species Malachius bipustulatus. The sequence continues at coordinate 31,280,850 of OU342634.1, read as the reverse complement.
AACTATAATTATTAACGTTAGAATGTGTGCAAAAAATGGAGTAGTTTTGTATACCTCAAACGGTTAATAGGATTTTATAGGAGAACCCATGTTAATAGGATTTTTTTCTCGGAACGAGGCACATTTCATTTTCCGACACATGTTTTGAAACACCCAGTATAACAAAGGTTTTAGCTTTTGTTAGGTAGGTAGGTAGGTATTATTATTACACACAGTGACGTCTTAGCGCTTAGCTTTACGTAAGCACCGAAGTCAACGCAAATGTAGGTAAATAACAATACAGATCTCCTTCACTCCTTCGATTTCTAGAACTCTTGACTGAATGTGGAAATCCACAGCGTTGCCAGATTTTTAATTACTTGTTCGCCAGATTAAAATTTTATAGCTTAATACAGTCGCGTTTTACAGTAGTAGCATACAGCAATAACGAAAAGAGACATGTCACTTTCTCTCTTGGACGGATCGGAGTCGTCTGTCTCTTTTCCTCAGATCGGTTCATTTTACGATTGATCACGTCTCTCCGTCCTTCGTCATCATTGTCTCTCTCGTTCCGCGGACTTGCTCGGGTTATTATTATTATTATTGTTGTTCGAATTATTTTATGATACTGTTTACAACACGACTACGTAAGTTAAATCGTCGATTACTGAAAAGTGTAACAAATACCTACAAGTATCCGCGTGTAACGCGTGCAAGTCGTGTTTGTTTATTTTATGAGGATCGTTATTATTATTGTTCTAACAGCGCTTTAACATATGTGAATATGATTTTTAATAATGTGAGAACTTCGCTTTCAAGTGTCTCAATTTCACCACTTGATTAAAGAGACTATTAAATAAAGCGATACCTAATGTAGTTATTATCCTCAAATGGGAGTGGGAGACTTCATGCTTTTATTTTATTCATTTATTTCGCGTTTCTTATTAAGAGAAGGGATTGACGTTTGTTGGCCAGCTGCCAGTGAACACGAGAAAAGAAGCATTTGCGCACACGTAAACGCTCATGATGTCTACCGCAGCTGTAGACGAAAAGTTCGTAGAAAATCTCCATGGATCACGTAAAACAGCCCGGAATCAATGGATGATGGTTTCAATTGAAGCCAGCCACCAAATATTGAAAAAAGTGATTTCTTGTCTTCTCTTGAAGTCAATATACATACCTAGAACTACTTGTTTTAAGAAAATTGTTTTTATTCATTGCTGACAATTGTCGCTTCCTCGCTATCTTGATTTTTTGCTAATAAAAAATGTTGTACCGATTTTTTCATGGCGAAGAAAAAGTTCGGGTACGCTCCAATAAATCTTTAAATTTTGAATTTTGAAAAAACGCAAAAACATTTTGAATTGATTTTATTTTCTATTGAAATAACATTTCTATACAAGTGTTCTTTATGGCTCAGTAATGGCTACATTGTATTTTTTTTTTTTTTAATAGAGATGTATAATATTGTATTTTTATATTTCCTGAGAAAATCCTATAATAATGGTTTTTAAAGCAGGTTTTGATTTAAATTAAGTAGTTTTGGTTTTTGAGTTATAAACAAGTGAAATCGGCATTTTTCATTTTGAAAGCATATATTATGTAAATCGGAATCGGCTCCAAATATTGAAAAACGGCTTGCATGTCCATATTTTAACTTTTGTAATATCCTATGATGTATGTGTAAATGAAATTTTATACAGAGGGTGATGGAAATTTTCTGGTAAGGATGATTTTTCATCATTCTGCATAAAAATTTCAAGTACACTCTAATAAGGTAACGTTAACATATAAAAAGTTAGAATTGGGAAATATGAGCCGTTTTCGGTGTAAATGGCTTTCAAAATGAAAAATTGCAATTTTCACTTGTTTATAACTCATACCTACACTACTTATAAGTTTTAACCACTTTCAACTCTCGAAATCTTTCTTATTGGATATCTTCTGGAAATATGAAAATACAGAAAATACAGGTGTCCTATTTAAAAAAAATAGACAATGTAGTCATTACGGAACCAAGGAACCCCCTGTATAAAAAAATGTTTCGCCAATATTTAAATTAAATTAGAAAATCGAGTTTTTGGATTTTTTCAAAACTCTTTCAAAATTTAAAGATTTATTGTACCGTTTCCGGAAGTTTGTTCCACCTCATATGATGTAAGGGGGAATGCGTTTATACTGCGAAAATCCATCAAATTTTCAACCTAATAGTTTTTTTGTTAGAATTCTTATTTTTCTATCGATTGCTCAATTTTTGTCATAGGCAATGCTCGGGCATCGTTGGTTAATGAAATTCGTCGTCAGGACATGAAAAAATAACGCAAGAGACCTCATGTTGATGAACTTGTCAAAAAATGGCGTTCCATAAATGACTTTTCTCCTGTTTCCCGGAAACGGGGACAGCTACAGAAGAATCGATTACAGTTCTGAACTTCTCATGATTTAGAAAATCTAAACAGAGACCAGATGCGAAAATGTGGTCAGTAACTGACATTACCAAAAAAAGGCATTTTGGGAGAAGTGGCACGCAGAAAAATTGTCCTGGAAACATAAGTTTCTGCTTGCCGCTTCTCCCGAAATGGCTTTTTTGGTAATGTCAGTTACTGACCACATTTTCGGATTTTTAACTTATTCGAAATTTTCCCAAAAAATCGATGTTTTCAGAATTAGAGGTACATAATTCTTTGTGCGAACATAGCGAGGGAAAAAATTTCTCGGAAATTTTAAAACACCGGCGTACGTTCAAAATTTGGGCTGGGCAATAATTTTTGAAGGGCCCCTTTCAAATTTTGTAGGATTGAGGTAAATTGGGCAATGGCGCAAACTCTAACCGCGGCCGTCAACTGTCTAACCCTTCGATGGCCTCGCTCTGACTCATATAAGAATAATTCAAGTAGGTACAGTAGAGTCCCGCTAATCCGACCCCTAGCTAATCAGAATATCCTCATAGTCCGAACAGCCCTCCAAAATTCTAAAGAATTTAATTATCCTCGTAGCCCGAACAGTCGTCCCAAAATATCTTTATAATCCGAACAGCTAGCAGGCTGAACAAAATTTTAAGAACTTCCGGGAAAAAAACGACCGGGAAAATGCGGGAAACAGGTGCATTTGTTCGAGGCAATTATTGCCTCCTAATAGAGCTTGTTCAGTCAATCTTCTTTACTTTTTGGATACTTTTTCCGAATAAATGAATAAAATATGTATACAAATGTTTACATAAGTATTTCATTTTCTATAAAATTTCTTCATGATATTCAGTAATCCGCACGCACTCGCGGAGTAATGATATAAATTCTCTAATTCGCACATATTCGGACCTATTATAGCGAAATATGGGCTAGTCCGAACAACTATGAGCCTGATATGAATCGGATTAACGGGAGTCTACTGTATTAGTATAAATAATGCGTCGACTTAACATGTCCGTCTGCGGGATAAGTAATATTGCCCACTTTGTCGGGTCCAACGACGGGGAATCAGGCGGTCCAACCCCGAGAATATTTTTACAGAAAATACTCCCAAAGAGTCACGTTAACGCATTGTTAGGAGCGGGCGATGGCGCAGTTGCTTAACGTTCACGCGACTAAGTTGCTCCGGCTACCACTGACTGAGTTCGAATCCCAGTCTCGCCATGGTTGTTTGTGTTCGTCTATTCAATCGTTTAATTTATAAGAATGCGTTTGGGCTGGATGAGCCAGTTTTCGAAACTCATAATTACCGGAATGGAGCGATTTTGTTATTATATCACTATAGTTAAGACCGATGCTCCCTCCTTTTATTAAAAAAGCGCATTATTACTGCTCAGGTATATTAATTTCTCTCTGCAACGTTCAATTTTCACAATTTTACACAAATTAATGTTAATTCGTGACGAGGGCACGAGGGGCCCCAAGGCTACCAGGCCAGGGGGCCTGGTGTGGCGACTGGAACAGAGAGAGACAGGGCGGTCGGGAATCTTCCACATGGGCATCCAGACACAATATCTAGACAGGGCCGAAATAACTATATTTATGCTGCAATAAACCAGCGATTCTGTTTAGAATAATTTAGACAACCTGATTCTCCAATCTCCGATTCAAAAATAATGATTGACGATAAACGACTATTATAGGCAGGAGTGTAAAAAGACTAAATAATTAGTTGTACATACTTAAATAAATTGTCTGTGATGACGATGGGTCAATATTTACCCGAAGAACGCAATAAAAACGTAACATTAAAAGTAAAGCGCCATCACTAATTCAAGCAGTTTAAAGGATGAGCGGTTGCAGCAGCGATGACACCCTCAAGATACGCACGCAACTACATATTACATAAAAGACACAAGGTAATAGGCAATAGGGGGAAATCTCGGCTATTCGAAATTAGTTCCAGCTCGGATTTTAAATTGCCAGCTTTAAAATGTTTCTTTCTAGAAGCGGCAGGCGGTAAGGGCAAAAAAAAGAAGGTCGCTACTTCGCACTGAAAACCGGTAAGCTTTTACACGGTGACGGCTCTAAAAATAACCAACTTGGAATATCAAATGAGTAATAACTTCGTGGTTGATATACATAAACGAAAGCTGCGGTTCTTGTTTCTCCCTCCTGCGCTCGGTTCAATTTTTCTCCTGCTGTTGCAGTGTAAATACTAGGTAAGGTATACTCATCATGAGAACTGTCATCGTGTTGTTTTATACTTTTATTCAGGATAATCAGTTTTCTAATTCTGATTTCTAAAGTGTACCTACGTATAGCGACCAGAACCAGAGAGGGGGCGTTGATAATAGATATGATAAGTAGAGGGTGATCCAGGATACGGTGTCTCACTTTAATATGGACTATGACTATAAATAACTCGTGCAGACGATGGGGGAGTGCATATTTTATTTTGTTAATTGTTTCGTTGGTTTCAAAATTTATATTTAGGTATTTAAATTTAAGAAATTACAGAATTTTAACAAGTATAAAAAGTATAATTTTGAAGGCTGTCAAGTGTAAAAAATGATAGGCTGATTTATGACTAATGCGACCTAGTTAATTGGCAGGTAGGAGACATCGAGGCGAGTCGCTATGACAATTTTTTTTCTGCAACAGAAAAACACTCTTCTATCGAGGCACTTCAAGATCACCCATCACCCATTTAAAATCCAGGACCGTAGGTAGGTACTTGGAAATAAATGGTTTTGTAAATTGTACTTTTTTTACAATTTACATTGACTGAAAAGAGCATTTTCCGACCGACTTTCGTAAAAAAAGGCATCGGATCCGGAAAGTACAGGAAAAAATATATGAAATGACCTTATTATATCGAACGGCACACTTCGACCAGTTTCATAAAATTAGATCAAAGTTAGAACTTGTACCTACCTGAACTTCAATTTTCCGCATAAATTGTTTCTAATATAGCCCAAAATTCATTGATAATCATTTCAAGAGGTGGTATATGCACTACGAATTTACGGAATAGCCTATTGCCAGAATTTTAAATCTAGTAACCAGGGCCGTACTTGCAGAAAAATTGTTTGCATTTTTTTTTAAGGAACGCACATTATTGGCTTTCGGAATAAAAGTCATTCGATCCGGAGAGTAGAGCAAAAATATATGAGCTTGTTAAATCAAACGGCACACTTCGAACAGCTTCACACAAATAGATAAAAATAAGAACTTGTACTGCATTTTTTTAATGGTTTTGTGAAGCTGGTCGATTTAAGAAACCCATTTATTTTTTTGCTCATCTGCATTTTTCCTATACTCTCCGATGAGGTTTTTTCCGAAAGCCGTTCCGAAAATAAGCGTTTCTGTAAAAAAATGCGAACAATTTTTCTTCAAGTACGGCCCTGGTTCCTAGATTTCAAATTCGGGAATAACTTTTTCCTGTATCCTTACTCTCCGAATCCGATGATTTTTTTTATGAAACTCGATCGGAAAGTGTGATTTTTTCTTAAAAAAGTTCCAACTAATTTTTTTCAAGTAGGTACGGTCACGGTCCTGGAGTTTCAATTTGCCTCTAGGTAATCTTGGAGTGTCTCGGTAGAAGACAAAAGTATCGCCGTTTCAAATTTAAGCCCATGCATTTAAGGTATCTTCGTTTGTACCGGTTGGCAAAAAAAAAATTATCCCCCATCTGGAATTATCCGTCGCTACAATCTGGAATTACGCCGCATTAGGCATGAATCGATATATGTATGTATTTGATTGAATTGTAAAGGAGTTATTTTCAAACTTGGGCTTTTTAATTATCGATGCCCCCAGGCCTCTATATTATTCCTACAATGGAATATGGAAAAGAGCAGAATGGAAGAGTTTTAATCAATTAAGAAGAATGAAAAAAGTTTATGAAAAATAGCAACCTGGAAAGGGTTTAGAGGAAATTACCAGAGGAAGTTTATAATTTTCTGGGCTTCTAGAATTAATTGAATAGAAAAAAATCGACAGGAAGCCTTTTAAATCAATGAAAAGCGCAGTAACTTCTAGATTACTGGAATCTTCTAGATTATTATAAGAAAATTAATAACAACCATTAATAAATAAAATGACCGATAAATTACCGTAAATGTTGTATAAATCTCTGGAATAAGTTAGATGGGGCAGAAGAGATAATCAGTTCGGTTATACCGTCTAACTACGGTATGACTATGCGCAAGAACTGACGTCAGAGATGCCCTACAGAATGATGACGATGAGTATGAGCGTAGCTGAAAAACGACAATTCGTGACGTCATCTGCGAAGCATACGCTCATACCCACTACCTGTGTATGATCTCATACATCAACAGAATCGTAACGATAGAAACGACTAGTTCAAAATGATCCCGCATCGGATAATTCTTCATACAATTACGCCCATCACGAAGGAATGCAATCTGGAATGTCATATATTATGACGTTACTCCATATGATGTCATGCCCTGAATTGAACCAAATCGGTCTCTGTATATTAAAAGGAAACGTGGACAGTGATTTTTTTCATATCTGATGTGATATCTTTGCCCAAGCAAATAATTGTTAAAATTGTTGAGGAAGAAATTTAATGGCAGAGTAATTATTATTTGTCCAATTATTTCAACCCTTAATCACTTCTATTTTATAATCTCTACTTAAATTATGGAGTCTTCTTTGAAGAGGTCGATTTACTGTTTCTATTTTGTAATTCAGACGAGGATAGTTGACGTGAAAATTGAGTGTAAAATTAAAATTTTTAATTACAAATGTATGGAAAACGTGTAATAGATTATTCGAAACTGCTGTGAAGCGAAGATAATCTTCCCACATACCAGCACCAGCTCTGTAAATACTTCCAGGAAAGATTTCAACTGTGAAACTCCTAATGATTTGGCCCATTGCCCAGAATAATTCACCGATCTTTTTATTATTAAACCCAATTCGACTTCAACAACGCGTGTAGATATACTTTACTTACTCGATGATATTATATCGGGAACGATATCGAAAAGACGGGAGAAACGAGCCGCGATTACGCCGAAATGCCTATCCCTAATAATATCTTTATGCGGCGAATAGATTGGATATTAGATCATTCGTGATATCATCAAATTGTTGACGGGTGATGAACGCAAATTGTTTTGTCGTAAATATAACGTAGTCACAAAAACGCACGCAGGAGTTGTTATCTATTTATAAACGAAAATTTGAATGGAAATTTGCCGTAACATCATTTAATTGTATCGATTGTTATTAAAAAAATATGATGAGACATTTAATTGTATGTACTTTAAAGATACTGGCAACGTAGACACTGCCTAATATTTGGAATAATATCCTGTTGTTTTGTTTGGTTTGCTATGGTCACCTAATTTTTTGTTATGTAGGTATTCCATCCAAATGTATGTAGGTATGAATTGTTCTATAACTGGAAAATGTTTGTTTCTGTTGGACAATAAAGGAATAATAATAATCATAATATTTATTATTATGTGACGGGTAGTCTGAAACCCGGTAAAGCTTGAAATATTGTGGAAAAATTTAGAAAAAAAAAACACTAGCGGACCTGACCGTGACCAGCATCTCGCGTCTTACATAATAGGGGAAACCAGGGAAAGAATTTCGATCATTTTCGGGCAATACCCGTTAAACTTACAGGATTATCCAATATTCGACGAAGAATTGAGCCTGAAATGCTAGGTATCAATGACCATGAAATAAAAAAATATATACCCGCGTAAACTAAAAAGTGTATAAAAGTTCAATGAAAGTAATTTGAAGACTAAAATCTCAAAATTCTCGAGTGGTTGCAATAAAAAAATAAACACTTTTTTATATCGTAAAATCTAACATGGCGTCTGGGATAAAAAAAAGACACATAAGTACCTACAGGAATTGTTATAAAAAAATTATGTTCTCATGATTAATTCAATAATGCTCTAAAGAGGAAGGGATTATGTCTACTTTGACACGAAGAAAATGTAAGAGAGTATGTCAAATTATGTAAAAATCGAACATGGAGTTCATGAGAAAAAAAAATCATCAAAATCGTGATGACTTATGCTCGAAAGATGATCTTTCACAAATGTCGAATTTATTTAGAAATTAATCATCAAAATATTTTTCTTCAACGAAATTACCTACCAGGAATTGTCGAATTCTTGTAGGACAAGGAAATGTTCGTGCATGTCAATGACTTTAAAATTCAATATGGCGTCCGCTTTATAAAAAGCAGTTAAAACGCAGTAGCTGTCGAAATGATAACTTATTTTTGCTTAGACATCAGAAAAACGATCTCGAGTAGAATAGCAACTTTTTATAGAAATCAAATTAGGTACTCACTTTAACAGGAAGTGAAGATGTGTCAAATTATTTAATAAAAAAAATCTAACATGGCAATTACTGTTGTCATGAAACACAAAATTGACGTTCTGATTTTCTAAGAATTATTAGTCTTGAAAAGTGAAAAATCTCTTCTTGTATAAAGATAATCAACTCTTATACTAGAAGGAAATATGCGAGATGATGTAAATAACTATAACTATAATAATAACTATAAAAACTATAAAAAATAACCATAAAAAAATAAATGGAAAACAATCGTGGTATGAACTGTTATGGTATTCCCCTTTCCCCCTTTTCTTATTTCTTATTCTTATTAATTTTATTTAAAAAAAATTATACCATAAACCAAAATTTTGAATTATTTTATGAGGGCACTCTCTTTCCCAGTTGGGTTCAGTTGAAAAAAATATTGCTTTCAATTTAACCTGATCGAAATTTGAAATCCTATAGAACAAATCGTCTAATTTATGACTTGTCAAAATGTTTATTTCAAAAAAGTTACAAAACCTACCTCGAGCTCTCTGGTTTCTAAAAATAGTTATACGTACTACACTATAAAAAAATCCTTTCCTTTTCTCAAAAACCTTTCTCTAGTCCCTCTGCTTCTCTTCTTTACCCTTTCTCTCACAGTACTTGTACCAAATTCTATTCCTAAGTCCTTCGACACCGTCTCTTGTTATTCCTTGGCCTTTCCAAATAAAACTTCTCTCTCGTCCTCGTAGTCTCTTTCTCTTTTTCTTACTGCTTCTCTTCCCTTTACATTTACAAATAAATCATTCCTTTCCAAATAAATCTTTCCGTTATTTATCTTCTTTCTGCTTTCAAATTTTCTCCTCTATTTGCTATCCTTTTTCTTGTCTATTATAGTTCTTCTAAATAATTATTTTTCACTTTTTGCTACTTTTTTCTGACAATTACTCTTAAAATTCCAATCTAATTCTTTCATTTTCCTTGTTGCTATCAACATCCTTCCCCTTCATTTTTTTAAACAATCAAAATAATCTATTTTTGACATGATTCATTATTGGTAATTTTTATTTGTTACCTACAAGTTTTTCTACAATAGCTGAACCCAATTTTTCATAAGAGTACGTACCTACCTATTTTTACAAAAATAGTGAATTAAATGTAGGTATAGTAAATATGAATATTGCGTCAGTAAGAAAGAAAAAAAAAACATTTGTCTGTTGATTTTTAAAAAACAATAAAAATTTCAATATGGCAGCAAGATAGTTGAACAATCCAATATGGCGTCTGATCGATGAATTACCTATTTGATTGCTAAACGTGTTACAAAAAAAAGTTGTAGCCAAGTTTAGATTGTTTGTAGACCACTGTTAATAAGCCTTGTCGTGTCAATGAGGAAATTTTACTGAAAAAATATAAATTACGGTCAAAATCTTGTGGAAAGATGTCAATTTTCGTTAAAATCTAATCAGTCAGTCTGTAGTTGGCAAGTTTATATGATGAGGCTAGAAATATGTAAAAAAATTGCTAGAATTTTTGAATAAGTAGAATCCAAGATGGCGTCAATGAAAAAAACTGTCGAAATAATGTCGTGAATAATAAAAGAATGAAAGTGCCAAATTATGAAAAATGTAAGAAACGCTTACATAAAAATGGCGTCGTGAGAAAAACCTGACACTGCAAAAAAAATAGAAAACTACGACGAAAATTTCACTCTTGTATTGTATACATAGTGTAATGATATCAATTTTTCAATAAGACAGGGAAAGTGTTATTATTAAACGATGAAAATTTAATATGTCGTCTGAAATTTAAAAAAAATCCACTAGAAATATATTTTGAAATACATAATTATTATGTAATTTTTCTGGTATCATTAGAAAGATGCAGTAAAATCTAACATGACGTCAATAAGGAAGAATCAGAATAATAAGTAAGTACATATTTCAATTGCTGGAAGTTTGTAATAGGTACATCTAATATGGCGTTCGAGAACATATTTTTGGAGAAAAATGATGGTATAGGTACCGTTGTATGTACACATAAAAAATTTCTGTACCTCTTCAAAGAAAAATCCAATATGGCGTCCATATAAGGAAAACAAAAGTTGACTATATTTATCTTCTACAATCTACACTATAGTAGGCGTAAAAATAATCAAGTGACACCAATAAATGCAGAATGTCAAACAATGTGAATAGGTACGGCAACTTTCGAATTTAAACTTCAAATAATAGGTAAAGAAGTTTGTTAACTCCGCGTCAAAGAGCCTAAAAATATTAACGACGCGATTCGATCCTGAAAGGGGCTAAATTAATGCGGCTCGATGCCGCGATGGTAATGACGAATCGCCACGGTGACAGGATCAAAATTTAGGGAAGGACCAGGCTATAATTGCCAATGATTGACAGGAACACAATTAATTAATAATTATCGAAATTACTGACCTTGTGTCTTGTCCGACTAAAGGGGCACTTGTTTTAATTTGCGAGATGTTGTAACTATTATTACTGTTCACTTTGCTCCACTATGTAGTACCCACGATTGTTCCACTACTTAATACCGCTTCCTTATTTAATTAAAGAACTAGGTATCCCGTTCCCGTAACACCAGCATCGACGAGTCTGGTACGAACGGCACTATGTCGGGCTCTTTCCTCTCTCGATGTTAAACCTCGACTCTTCTCTCTATGTGTGGTCCTGTCCGGTCAGGTGTCCTTTTCCTTCTTCCCGATGTGTAAAGGGAGAGGAAGGGGTAGGAAACGGTGGTGTCTTAGAGAATACGAATCGATTATTCGCCAAGGACGAAACATACCGCCCACCAAAATTACCGGAGGAATTTTCCGCTATCAGAAAATTGAACCCACAACGAAATTAACGAAAACGAAATTAACGACAAAAACGAAACCAACGAAAACGAAACTAACGACAAAAACGAAACGAAACGAAACGACAAGTCAGGGACGAAATTCCCTGAGTCCGTTACTGGTTAGGTAACGGGGAAAGTTTGACCAGAGGTCGTTTACGAAGACCTTTGGTCGTAGAACCGAGGCAACCCTGGCGACACCATCCGCATCAGGGTGCAAAGAAACAATTCTTCCTAGAGCTGCTAGGAAAGTCTCTGACGACAAATCAGAAGCGATCTCGAGATGAATCGCGCGAGTCGCGAAACATACGAACAAACATAAATAGGCTTTAGAAGTTTTGACACCCCTATACCTCGACAAGACAATAGGAAAGGGTCCCCCATAATCGACCCCGACACAACTAAAAGGCTTCAATTGGGAGACACGAGCGACAGGTAAATTCCCCATGGGAGGCTCCAACGAGAGGGGACGAGTGCGAAAGCAACGATTGCATTTCGACAAATAACTACGAATGACCCTACGAGCAGACAGGATCCAAAAGTTTTGTTGAAGGAGATAATGAGTAGTGTTCACTCCTGGGTGCAAATTACCTCGATGTATCTGATCAATCAAAAGTTCAACCAACCTATGCCTTCCTGGCAACAATGCGGGATATTTAGCGTCGAATGCTAAACCCGAATGCAACAGTCGACCCCCGACTCGCAAAATACCGAAATCATCAATAAAGGGCGACAATGACTGCAAGTACTTGGCACATGGTTTACCAGAGCGAATTTTCTCCAATTCCGAAGAGAAGACCGAAGATTGAACAATTCTAACAATGTGCATGAGAGCAGCATGCAACTCAGAGACACTCAATGCACCAGTGGTCCTATTGACAGCACGACAATTGTTAGTGAAACGAAAACAACGAGCGATAATACCCTGAATTTTCCTCAAAGAAGAAAATCTTTTCAACAAAACATCGACATCCGAAATCTCTATCGTAGCGAACAAAACAATATTCCTTTTCTCCAGTTCAACATCAGAAGTGGGAGCAATGGGAAAGAGTGCTGGCCAAGATTCCAGCGGCAATCTGAGGAATTCAGGCCCCGCCCACCATGCGGAAGCCCCGACTAACTCCTCTGGTAACAAGCCCCGAGACGCGACGTCCGCTGGGTTGTCACCTGAACGTACATGATTCCAACAATCCGGAGGAATTCGATCCTGAATGTGGACGACACGATTCGAAACAAAAGTCTTCCACCGATGTGGAGACGACTTGATCCAGGATAGAGCGACCGAAGAGTCACTCCAAGCGAAAACCTTATCAACAACAATGGATTGAGGACCTTGTTCAAGGACGAACGAAACGAGATCTGATAGTAAGACTGCGGCACACAATTCCAGCCGTGGAACGGAGAGTGGTTTGAGCGGAACAACACGAGACTTGGCAGTAACGAAACGAACCTGCACATTGCCATCGGCGTCCTCGAAACGATAATACACCACACCCGCATAACCTGCAGTCGACGCATCACAAAATGCGTGCAGTTGACACGACACGAAAGATCCTTCGGGAACCAAGCACCTAGGGATTGTCAACTTGGATAAAACATGAAGAGTGGACTTATATCGATTCCACTTTTCGACAACATCAGCTGGTGGATCTTCATCCCAATCCAGCCCGAGATACCACAAATGTTGAATGACTCGTTTTGCCATAAAGGTCAATGGGCACAAGAAACCCAACGGGTCATAGATCTTAGCGACTTCTGAGAGAATGCTTCTCTTAGTACAAGGTGAATCTATGGACTTAACCATGAACGAAAACGAATCAGTAGCCGATTGCCACTGAAGGCCAAGAATTTTCACCGAAAAGTCCGATTCCGAATCAAAGTTGGATGACTGCTGTTGACAATGTTCAACCGGCAGATCCTGAAGCAATTGTGGATTGTTAGCAGACCATTTCCGCAACTCAAATTGTCCCAATTGCAATAGCGAAATGAGCTGATTTCTCAACTCCAAGGTTTCCTCGATTTGATTTGCCCCAATGGCAAAATCATCGACATAAAGCCCGAGACGAATGGCTTTCGAAGCGAGAGGAAACTTCTCAGAATTTTCTTGAGCTAATTGTAACAAGCACCTAATGGCCAAATATGGCGAGGACGAAACACCATAAGTTACAGTGTTCAATTTGTAACTTCGAATAGGATCCTTTTCTGAAAAACGCCAACGAATTAATTGATACTGTCGATGTGAATCTCCAACTAAAATTTGCCGATACATCTGCCTAATGTCACAAGTGAACACGAATTTGTTCTCTCGAAAACGAAGCAAAACACTAGTGATGTCATTTTGCAACTTCGGACCAATCAACAAGGTATCATTTAACGAAAGATTGTTCGATGCTTTGGCCGAGGCGTCGAACACGACACGAATTTTCGACGATACTGGGGCGAGCGAAGACACATCAGAAGACATCGAAACACCAGGGTCTTTAAAAACGCAATGATGCGGAATGTAATAAGAGTTTGCAGATTCCGACTCCAATGGCACCAACGACATGTGCCCAGCCTCCAAATAATCTTTCATAAACTCTACATACATGTCTCTAATGTGAGGCAACCTCGACAATCGTCTCTCCAAAGCGAGCAAACGACGATCTGCGACATTCAACGAATCATTAAAGATAGGCAACTCTTTGCTATCCTTAAATGGCAACAATACCCCAAAACGACCTGATTCTTCTCGATAATGAGACTCAACGAACAACGACTCAGCCTCTTGTTCCTCATTAGAGCAAACCTCAACTGAAGGCACCTCCTCAACTCTCCAAAATGCCTTAAGAGTCTCTTCAAGGGTCGAATCTACCGACGCAAAACAAGCTTGAACCTCGCCCGCAACCTTCGACGAAATGGTTCCCAAAAGAACCCAACCAAACGTCGTGTTCATTGCGGCTGGACAGTTATCACTGCCCGACAAATAACCACCATGAACAATATTGGGAAAGATGTCAGCTCCTAGCAAAACATCGACAGAACCAGGCGTGTACCAATTAGGATCCGCTAACTTCAAATTATCAAGCGCCTTCGATGGCGAAATGTCAACACTGGGAAGTTTTCCACAAATATTGGGCAAGACCAAAGTACTTACTTTAAAAGTAGGTGATGGTACCCCAACGGGACGAATAATGCAATCAGATGATCCCTGGGCCGATCCCAAGGTCACGTGACCCAAACAAGAAATAGGTGTTGATGATCGATTCAAGTGCAAGCCCAAACGCTTGCGGCACCGATCAGTAATAAAGGACGACTGACTGCCAGAGTCAATTAAAGAACGAACCACTTGATAGTTGCCCCACTTGTCTTGAACTTCAATACATGCGGTTGCTAAAAGAACCGTAGTATTGCTACGAGAACGAGAACGAACATCCTGAAAGGATGGGAGAGAAGACATGGCAACCGTGGATGCGACTGGAGGCGGCTCAACTCGATGAGAAGCTGCTCCATCCGAATTACTAAGTTTAACGAAATGTAATAAAGAGTGGTGCCGACCTGCACACTCCTTACACGAATGAGAAGAGGGGCACTGCTTCACCAAGTGTGAAGGGCCAAAACAATTTAGGCACAAGCGCGCTGCCTTCACAGCCTCAAAACGCTTGCGCGGGTCCAACTTCAAAAAAGAACGACAATTCGAGATCGGGTGTTCTCCATTACAATGGAAGCACGACTGCTTCGATGAAGACGCACTCGACGTTGACAAAAATGCATGTGAATTCCTCGATTCCACTTTTCCACCAGACTTGACGCTACTCCGCTTACCAACGACTGCAGACGGAGATAGGTCATTCCCCAAAGATGATTCTAATGCACGACACTGTGACGACAAAAACTTGTGCAAATCCTGATATGATGGAAACTCTTCAGATGCAAATTGGAGTTCGAAACGCTTTCGAGTAGCGTTATCCAATTTCTGTAGCAACCAGTTGAACAAAGTGAAATCCCAGAGAGAGACGCCTGAGACCTGACCCAAAGCTGTAATATTTTCTGAAAAGGTATTCAACAATTCACGAAGCGATTGTGAGGAATCAGAATCCGTTATTTTGGGAGCATTACAAATCGCCTGCCAATAACACGTCGCAAGTACTCGCTCATTCTGATACCTTTGGACAAGAGTATCGAAAGCTATCACATAATTGTCATCTGTCAGTGGTAAATGTTTGACAAGGGTAAGAGGTTCCTTTGACAAAGTCGAAACTAAATACTGGAACTTCTCAATTGGAGCTAACGAATCATTCGAATGAATCAAAGTCCTAAACAAATCATAATAAACCGACCACATCCTCAACGAACCATCAAAAGTAGGTATACCGATACGAGGCAATTTCACATGTGAACTTGCAGAGGGGGGTAGCGCGGGAGCACCAGACTGTCGACTATTTAACGATTCACTCGAACCATGACGTGATTTCACCACCGTATCCTGAGTCGATTCCAACGACAATTGAACCGCTCTAATCTGAAAATAAACCGAATCAACTTCGATAAGTAGTCCCGAGTATGATTTCCAAATCTCCGATGACACATCTACGACCAAAGCACTCTTATCTGCCGACTCAACCGTAATCAGGATATTTCTATCAACCTCCTGCACCTGATTGTACAAATCTGAAGCGCTGTCGCATGCAGCCAGGACAATAAAACGCGACTTTTCATCAATGGGTGCTGAAACTACTGTCAGAATCGAGTTCAAACGAGTCAAAAACTTCGAAACAGAAGCGTTTGCTCCGACCAAAGTGTTGGACATTTTGCTAAAGAGTATCAACAAAACACTAAAGCAATAAACGAATAAGGGTTATTTTTTACACCTGTAAAAAATACAACGACAACGAAATACGAACAATAACTAAAAATAAGTACCTAACCAAGTGAAGGTTACTTATTTAAAAACGAGTTGAAAATAAATTGACTTTGAAATTCACCAAAAAACAATACTTGAGATACCGAGTGTACCCAGTAGGTATACCGTGAATACAAAAATCAATATTTTCCCTGTAACAACGAAAAAGGGTTATTCGTTAAAAACCTGTAAAAATACAACAACAACGAACGATGAGCAATACCAAAAATAAGTACCTAACCAAGTGAAAGTTACTTATTTAATATCGAGTTGAAAATAAATTATTGAATTCGAATTCACCAAAAACAATACTTAAGATACCGAGTGTACCCAGTATACCGTGAATGCAAAAATCAATATTCTGCCCTGCGAATTCAGAGAGAAAATATTTCAACTATTACAGAGGTTTTTAAAACGAACACCTGCAACGAACGAAGAAGTGGAGTGAGGTGAGAATGGAGTAAAATTAGTGGAATGGGTGAAAATGCCGTCTGGCGTCCTTTGGATCGACTATTTCGAATCCTTTGACCTACAAACAGGCTACCTTAACACAGTGAGTGAGAAACTAATTTCAAACAAATGATGCAACCAATTAATGAACTATATTTCCACGAGCTTTCCTATCCGGCTCGAAGGACCAAAAAAATGTTAACTCCGCGTCAAAGAGCCTAAAAATATTAACGACGCGATTCGATCCTGAAAGGGGCTAAATTAATGCGGCTCGATGCCGCGATGGTAATGACGAATCGCCACGGTGACAGGATCAAAATTTAGGGAAGGACCAGGCTATAATTGCCAATGATTGACAGGAACACAATTAATTAATAATTATCGAAATTACTGACCTTGTGTCTTGTCCGACTAAAGGGGCACTTGTTTTAATTTGCGAGATGTTGTAACTATTATTACTGTTCACTTTGCTCCACTATGTAGTACCCACGATTGTTCCACTACTTAATACCGCTTCCTTATTTAATTAAAGAACTAGGTATCCCGTTCCCGTAACACCAGCATCGACGAGTCTGGTACGAACGGCACTATGTCGGGCTCTTTCCTCTCTCGATGTTAAACCTCGACTCTTCTCTCTATGTGTGGTCCTGTCCGGTCAGGTGTCCTTTTCCTTCTTCCCGATGTGTAAAGGGAGAGGAAGGGGTAGGAAACGGTGGTGTCTTAGAGAATACGAATCGATTATTCGCCAAGGACGAAACAAAGTTATTGAGAAAACGAAAAACTGGAGTTCTCAAGTTTTTTTCAGGATATTTCAGGAACGGTCACAGATCTAAGTATCTTATTTGTAATTTAAACAACTTTGTCCTATCTCTTAACGCTTACGAGATAGGTACCCATAGTATAAGCTCTGAAATAAGGGACACCCTGTTTAAACGAGGATAAGATAATATGTAAATGGGAAAAAGGTAAAATAAAGTTTAACATGAAAAAACTGTCAAAATATCGCCCTACTTAATTACAAAAAATTATGCAAATAAAACCATTGTTTCTTCTTCTTCTAAATTTTAATGACCTTCGCATACTTGTGCATTTAGCCAGCTATAATTGAACAATCATCTCGCATTATCGCGCCTTGAACCTGCATGCCAGTTATTAGATGGCAAGAAGTAATAATTATTATGTCATAATATCGTAGAGAAAACTGTCAAATATTACCTCGAGATAATTAAATCATAAAAAAAACTATCACAGTTAATGCATCAAAGAACTAAAAATCCATAAAATTATTATGAAACCGGCCAAAAGTAATTTTAGCATATAGCATCATCAAAACAGAGGTCTTTAAACTCGTGCATCGACTGTTAGCTGCCATAAACGTCGATACCCCGATTTATTTTAAATTCGGAGAACATTTTCCGAATTACGTTACCTACGATTCTCCCCGAATTTGATTTTTTTTTTGTTTAATTGGATTTTCATGAGGGGAATTTTGACAAGGAATGTTCGTGATAAAAGCTCAGTTTGACAGCTCCTAATGAGGATAACAACCACAAATAATATAAGAACCGACGAAGATGTATAATATTAATTTTGAAGTAGCTGGTTAATAAATCATTGACTTGCTGTGCAGTCATCAGTCAATGACGTGTGTTATTACGACGGGTTCAATAAATCTGAGTGGATAGAGTTTTATTAAAGAGGTCCCGAGAGTGCCAGTGCTATAAAAAGCTCATCCGATCATGCATTTACATACATAAATCTATTATTTATACATAATCAAGGATTATTACTTAGGTATATTATTCTCTATAAATAGTATACGGTTTCAGCTACATTATAACACTCTAATCGCGGATGTTAATTGCTGCAGCAGCGCGGTTTCCAGTTCAAAGGATCCCAATTAAGAGCCGGTGGTATGTACCTAACGTGCACTCTTGTTTGACGTTTTGTATTTCCATTCGAAAACCATAAAGGAGTGGACCGTTTACAGTTTCTATCATCAAAGCGCGCGCAAGGCGGGGGAATCGAGGGCCGAAAAGGGGAGAGAGGAGTCGGTCGGTCCGTCCCATCCCATCTCAGCAGAGTCCCGGCGAGCTCCAGAACCAGAATCAGAATTGAAAAGCCATACCGTTCTGGTTCTGCTCTCGACCAAAACGGGGGCTTTATATAATATAATACATCCTGACATCCTCCAAACAGGGACTGCATCGGCATCGCCCGTATCGATTTCTATATAAATTACGGGCATGGGGGAACTATACGAAACTACTACCAACACTAACAACTACTACGGTATAATTATCGATGGCATGTTGCGCTACTTGAGCGGCAAAATATTCAATAATTTATCGAGTAGAGCCTCGAGAAATCTACTTGTGGTGCGACGTGAAACTTTTGATAAATAAATTGTGCTTAAGACGGACGAGGAATCGATTCGGATATTCAAACGAAACGAAAACGACCCCTTTTAAAGTGAAACGATCACACCCGTTAACAGAGGACGACAGAGGGGTGGAAGGATGCCAATGAACTATTCCCATAAGCGTAAAAGAGGGTGCGAGAATATGTGTATGGATTTAGAGATGTCACTACTCATGCACTAGTTACTATACTCACTCCTGCTAGTCCTGCTTGATGCTTGATGTTTCCAGAACGATCTTGCCTGGTTTGGTCGGTATCGGTACTTACCTACTTTATGGAACGCTTTGTATTATATTATGAAATTCTTTAATTCTGCGAAATCGTTAATTATTATTGGGGTCACAAATATTGAATTTTTGACGTAAGGCCATAAAAAGAAGTCACATAGATGGTCGCAAAATCTGGCTGGTCATGTTATGGGTGTATTACGACTGATAGTCGATCGTCCAAATACTCGTTCACTAAATCGAACGTTTCAATAATGCAGTGAAAATATCCTTCGACCAGTTCGTCTTCATGCAACTGGCTCATAACAGGCTGAAGGATTTCGTTCCCGTAATGTTCCCTTCAAAAAAGATTGTCCCAATTAATCGTCTAGCACTAATTACTACCCGAACGCCAACTCTCTCAGGATGAAGTGGCTGCATATGGATTTTCAGTGAAAAAAGTCTTGCCAAAATTATCTTGTAGCTTCGAGAAGACTATCGATAAAAAATAAACCTCTCATCAGGAATGTCTCGAGGTGATGGCAAAGCTTGCACTACCGTCACTGGATAAGGATACAAGTGAACATCTTTCCAAATTAGCCTATATGACAGGTTCCTAAAGAAACTAGATGACGAACTGATGTGCGAGGATTAATTTGCATAATATTGTGAGCGATTTTCAAATTTTCTTCAGTATGCCTCTTTGGCCTGTTTTGACAACATTTCCTGTCTAGAAATTTTTGACAATTTTTCGCAATTATCGTAACGGCTTCTATAAAATTTTGGAGAGCAACCACAACACCAGGATATTCGTCTTGGAACTTAGGCAGTTCTCTGTAGGGTTATACCCCCAAGTTACATCAATTTTATTTGCGAATCGGGAAAACAACTTACTTTCAACTGTAAAAGTTTTTCGCTCTAACGTAAACGCTCCTTTATGAAACGTCTGTAACGTCACTTTGAACTGGAACCTGGAACTAGAGATGCGCTAAACGAGTTATACGGAGCGGGGACAGATCGATTCGTTACAAAAGATGCCCGTGAGCGAGTAACGCTGTTTCAGACTATTTGTCGCATATCTAACTGAAAGATTTATTAGACTAATAGTCCAGTAAATAAGACGGAAAATCTGTAAAAGTGGTGGAACAGCACCGATTTCAGAAACATCAATCATCACTAACCCCTGCATTACCTCCAAAAATGAGAAAATTCGGGCAATTTCCCCCCTCCCAAAACACCGTAAGTAGTCACAGTGATAAAGAAACGAGAAGGTAAATTTGGAGTCAAATTTTTGGAACGACTTAATTAACGCACTACTTTTAGCACCCTACCGGTTTCGGTATACTGGACCATCTTCAGGGGTAAAAGGAGGGGTTAAAGTAAGTGATGTTAACTGTCCAGAAGGCTGTGTGATGTAAAATTGACCAATTTCATAATGGCAAGGGAAACAGAGCGAAAATAAAGAGGACCGATGGCTATACATCGTGGTGTGCACTGTGCAACCAGATCTATATCTTGATTTTCGCCCGTTTCTCTTGCCATTATTAGATTGGTAGATTTTACCCACACCCATCTGGTCGTTCAACAGCGCTAATTTTAAGCCGTCCTTTTAACTTAGCGGTTAATTTAAGTCGTTCCAAAAATTTTACTCCATAATTTTTTTTTTACTCCTCGTTATTAGTTACCATGGATGACTACTTGATAAATCTTTCATAAATTAAGCTTTTTGATAGCGATAAAAAAAAAATTTCACCTCGGAAATTGTATCTCATAGGTTTTCGGGGTCGCTGATCACGAATCCGAGGTCCAAAAGCAAACTCCTCAAAACCACCCCAAGAACATTATTCAGAAGAAAATTAAAATTTTGCCTCGGAAATCAGCTGACGATTTCCCATGCAGGCGACATATTAATTTTGTTGTCACTATTCTTGTTTTGGGTGGTTTTGAGGAGTTGGAACTTGCTTTTGGAGCTAGGATTCGTGATCAGCAACCCCGAAATTTTGAATTTTCAACACTTTTTTATCACTTGTTCTGTTTTGGGTGCTTTGGGAGGGGGGAAAATTGCCCTAATTTTATATTTTTTGTAAATTAAGCAGGGGTTAGTGGTGATGAATGCAGGGGCTAGACATGGATGTTTGCGAAGGTCTAAAGAATCCAGGAAAAAAATAATTCTTGAAATCCATCACTTTTCCAGAATGTACAGTATATTTTCCGGCTTACTAGACTATGATAAGGGATGATTGTAAGGGTAATAATATAAGTAAGATTATAAGGGACCATCATTTTAAAATAACCTGTAAATGAATAACAGTTCCTGTAAGTAACCGTGACTACGTATCACTCACTATTCATAGATAATCGAATAGACTAGTCTACTATTTTACTTTTTGCTTCCTGGTATATTAGACGTATACCGAAAATGATGTACAACCCCCACAATTTCCACAGCCAACTGAGGAAGTGTTGATAACTAAATGAGCACCCGATATTATAGATATAGAGCCATCCCGCTGAAAACGGCACGGTTTACTCAAAGTGATTTTATTCATAAATCACAACATAAACTTAAATCTATTCGCATCTATTATTATAACCATAACCACTTATTATAATAAACAACATCGGGTGAACATTTCTATCAAATCTTAATGGGTTCAGCCGGCCCCGGCACCAGCGATAAGGTAAATTATCGTGAGCCGGGCGTAATTTGTCAAACGGCCGTCTCATGAAAGAATCACACTCTGGCAGGTGGTTATTTATTAAACGGGAGGTGCTCCGCTCCGAGTCCCCCGTTTACGGATATAAAGAACTAATCATACATGCACAACACAACTTCATGAGGACTAGTTGCTTGCTCATGGAAGAGATTAAGACTTGGACGATAAATTACTTACGCCCGCCGCCGCACGGTCGGCGGGCGAAAAGATTAGAGTTTCCACTAAGGCCGCGGATCGATGACTCCTCGTGGAGATTATTAAGGGACTTTCTTTTCGGTGGACGCTTTGCATGCTTCATCACGAATCACTCTTTTCACGTTAATAATTGTTTAAGAGGTTACGTCGGACGTGATTATGCTGGTGGTAGGTATACATAATATAGAGTGGTATAATAGTGGTGCAAGGTGGCGATATCGATCAAGTCTGGAATTATAATTAGGCTGCAAGTTTTTTATTATTATTATTATTATTAGTAAGGGTTATAATACAAAAGTCACTCGCCTTACTTAGAAGAGATAAGAATTCAGATTACCTTATAAGAGTAAAAAGTATAAGAGTAAATGCAGAATAAGCAGAGCGATCAAAAAGTTTTATTGGAACACTTGCAACACTAATCGGGGGCGTATTATGTATATCTTTGAGGGACCTGGTCTAAGTTGACGACCATATTCAACCCAACACTTCGTACAGTAAAAAAAAAGAAACTAAGCATGAGCAATAATATCGGAGCCATAATAGATCCCTGAGGGACTCTTGAATAAATGTAAAGAGCATTATATCCGGGGCTCCTAAATTGGGACCCCCGAGGGACTCCTCAATGGTAAACAAACATGCTTCCAGGTCTCACTCCTTCTAACGTCTCGATGAGAATGACCGTATACTATACGGTGTACTATTAGTACAGTCATTTGGTGTTCAAAAAGAGGGTTATACCTGGAAAGTTTTCCGGGAGTTTTGAAAATTGGTGATTTTGTAGATTTTGACATGCTCTTTCCGAATTTTTACTTTGCCACCTCGTATCTTTGCCGCTAGCGCCGCCATATTGAAAAAATGGCGCCTAAAAACAGTTTTTTAACAATATCTTCTTTCCGACTCATTTTACGATGAAAATATTTATGTAATAAATTAAACTAGAGAAAATTTCCTACAATTTATGTACTAATCTTTTTTTCATAAAATCAATAGTTTCAGCGTACGAGAGCCACAAATCAAGATATGTATCAAGATACATCTACACCAACACGTGTTTTTCGTATATTAACGAAAAATGTAAAAAACTGTGTCACAAGATAAATTCCTAGGCAACGATGCAAACAAGAAACGCTTCATTGAAATGTTGAAGGCAAAATTTGAAGCTGCGAACTTCATGGTCAAGGAAGCCACGGAAGATATGGGGATACGCTAATACTCAATACGGCAATCAGCATTTCATCTTCATCTACATTTTTGATTCCGTAATAGTAGTCGGCGAAGATGTAGATCTTATTCTCTTGGGTCTATCTACGCCCTCAAACATATATATTCTCAAACCAGGAAAAGGAAACATTTCTCAACGAATATATTCAACAAAAAGTGTCATAGATAAAATAGTCGCAGATGACATATTTTTCGTGCACGCTCTCAGTGGCTGTGATACAGCATCAGCACTCTTTAATCAAGGAAAAATAAAATGTGCTAATTTACTCCGAAAAAATCGAGATTTAAACGAGCTTGTCCAGGTATTCAAAAACTAAAATGCCAATCCAGAGATCATTGCTGAAGCTGGGGAACGCTTCCTCCTTGCACTGTATGGTAATATTGGCGTAAAAAGTATGTCGTTAAACAACTATAGATATACATGCTTCACAAAATCAGCATACAAAAATAAATTTAATACTACATCGCTGCCACCTACAGAAGCAGCAGCACGACAACATTAATTCCGAGCCTATCACCAGGTTCAGCTGCAGTGGAAATGGAAAAAAAGCAGAATGGGCTAATTCCTGTCACCCCGTTCGAGCCCCCAGCTCCGGAAACCTTGTTAAAATTTATTTCTTGCTTTGCAAAAAGGGTCGGGGAGCCTGCTTGGATGCAGAAAGGCTGGATTAAAGTGCTCCGTTATATGCACGAATTGCAATGGTACTTGTGATAATTCGAAAATTCCACTATAAGATAGCGATGAAGAAGAAGGAACAGAGACTATTTTCGAGCAAATATATGACGAAATCGAGAAACAAGAGGATTACAATGAAGCTGATGATCCCATCGCGGATGACGTGGAAGAAAAAAAACGCGTCACTTACTCATGGTGGTGTCTAAATAAGTTATTTAGCCAAAACGTATGTTTGAGTGGGACTTTGCGGCGCTCGTACGCTGAGACTATTGATTTTACGAAAAAAAGATAACTATACATAAATTGTAGGAAATTTTCGCTGGTTTAATTTATTACATAAATATTTTTATCGTAAAATGAGTCGGAAAGAAGATATTGCTAAAAAACTGTTTTTGGACGCCATTTTTCCAATATGGCGGCGCGAGCGGCAAAGATACGAGGTAGCAAAGTAGAAATTCGAAAAGAGCACGTCGAAATCTATAAAATCACCAATTTTCAAAACTCCCGGAAAACTTTCCAGGTAAAACTACCAAATGACTGGACTATATAGGATTGATATGTATTTGTTTTAAAATGGTAAAAAAATATACAATCGATAAGAAAATTGATCAGGTCTATTGAATTAAGAAAAAATGACTAGCCTTGATGAAAATTTAAAAATTATTGTCAAAAATGACCAGTCTTTGTACGAAGTTGCATAGTTTTAAAATTGTAGTACATAATTGACAATCGGAAAGAATTAGAAAGTTCACGAGTACTGGTAAAATTGATTGATTCTAGAAAAAATTACTACTTGTACGAAGTCGCATTGTTACAAAATAGTCAATGAGTAGATTAATTGCCAATTGATTAAAATGGATTGGTTCTGAAAAAACTGACTTGACCTGGTATAATAAATTGACTAGTTCTAGTTCAAATTGACTAGTTCAAGTACGAAGTAGCATTATTTTGTAATTTGTTGTAATTGATAATTGGAATAGACTAGAAAATTGTTTAGTCCCATCGAGAAAAATGGTCTGTAACTGAAGAAATTGACTGGCCCTGATAGTTGACTAGTTGGTGGATGAGTTGACTAGTCTCTGTACGAAGTCGCTTTGTTGGAAAATAGTCGATGAGTAAATTAATTGCCAATTGATAAAGATTGATTGGTACTGAAAAAAAAACTGACTTGACCTGGTATAATAAATTGACTAGTTCTAGTTCTAGTTCAAATTGACTGGTTCAAGTACGAAGTAGCATTAATTTGAAATTTGTTGTAATTTATAATTGGAATAGACTAAAAAATTGATTAGTCCCACTGAGGAAAATGGCTTGAACTGAAGAAATTGACTGGCCCTGATAATTGACTAGTTAGTGGATGAGTTGACTAGTCTCTGTACGATATCGCATTGTTGTAAAATAGTCAATGAGTAGATTAATAGCCAATTGATAAAAATTGATGGGCACTGAAAAAAAAACTGACTCGACCTGGTATAATAAATTGACTAGTTCTAGTTCTGGTTCAAATTGACTAGTTCAAGTACGAAGTAGTTGTGTTGGAATTTGTTGTAATTGATAATCGGAATAGACTAGAAAATTGTTTAGTCCCACCGACAAAAATTGGTCTGTAACTGAAGAAATTGACTGGCCCTGATAGTTGACTAGTTGGTGGATGAGTTGACTAGTCTCTGTACGAAGTCGCTTTGTTGGAAAATAGTCGATGAGTAAATTAATTGCCAATTGATAAAGATTGATTGGTACTGAAAAAAAAACTGACTTGACCTGGTATAATAAATTGACTAGTTCTAGTTCTAGTTCAAATTGACTGGTTCAAGTACGAAGTAGCATTAATTTGAAATTTGTTGTAATTTATAATTGGAATAGACTAAAAAATTGATTAGTCCCACTGAGGAAAATGGCTTGAACTGAAGAAATTGACTGGCCCTGATAATTGACTAGTTAGTGGATGAGTTGACTAGTCTCTGTACGATATCGCATTGTTGCAAAATAGTCAATGAGTAGATTAATAGCCAATTGATAAAAATTGATGGGCACTGAAAAAAGAAACTGACTCGACCTGGTATAATAAATTGACTAGTTCTAGTTCTGGTTCAAATTGACTAGTTCAAGTACGAAGTAGTTGTGTTGAAATTTGTTGTAATTGATAATCGGAATAGACTAGAAAATTGTTTAGTCCCACCGAGAAAAATGGTCTGTAACTGAAGAAATTGACTGGCCCTGTAGTTAACTAGTTGGTGGATGAGTTGACTAGTCTCTGTACGAAGTCGCTTTGTTGGAAAATAGTCGATGAGTAAATTAATTGCCAATTGATAAAGATTGATTGGTACTGAAAAAAAAACTGACTTGACCTGGTATAATAAATTGACTAGTTCTAGTTCTAGTTCAAGTTGACTGGTTCAAGTACGAAGTAGTATTAATTTGGAATTTGTTGTAATTTATAATTGGAATAGACTAAAAAATTGATTAGTCCCACTGAGGAAAATGGCTTGAACTGAAGAAATTGACTGGCCCTGATAATTGACTAGTTAGTGGATGAGTTGACTAGTCTCTGTACGATATCGCATTGTTGCAAAATAGTCCATGAGTAGATTAATAGCCAATTGATAAAAATTGAGTGGTACTGAAAAAACTGACTCGACCTGGTATAATAAATTGACTAGTTCTAGTTCTAGTTCAAATTGACTGGTTCAAGTACGAAGTAGTATTAATTTGGAATTTGTTGTAATTTATAATTGGAATAGACTAAAAAAATGATTAGTCCCACTGAGGAAAATGGCTTGAACTGAAGAAATTGACTGGCCCTGATAATTGACTAGTTAGTGGATGAGTTGACTAGTCTCTGTACGATATCGCATTGTTGCAAAATAGTCAATGAGTAGATTAATAGCCAATTGATAAAAATTGAGTGGTACTGAAAAAACTGACTCGACCTGGTATAATAAATTGACTAGTTCTAGTTCTAGTTCAAATTGACTGGTTCAAGTACGAAGTAGTATTAATTTGGAATTTGTTGTAATTTATAATTGGAATAGACTAAAAAAATGATTAGTCCCACTGAGGAAAATGGCTTGAACTGAAGAAATTGACTGGCCCGGATAATTGACTAGTTAGTGGATGAGTTGACTAGTCTCTGTACGATATCGCATTGTTGCAAAATAGTCAATGAGTAGATTAATAGCCGATTGATAAAAATTGAGTGGTACTGAAAAAACTGACTCGACCTGGTATAATAAATTGACTAGTTCTAGTTCTGGTTCAAATTGACTAGTTCAAGTACGAAGTAGTTGTGTTGGAATTTGTTGTAATTGATAATTGGAATAGACTAGAAAATTGATTAGTCCCACTGGGGAAAATGGCTTGCAACTGAAGAAATTGACTGGTCCTGATTAGTTGACTAGTCCTGATGATGGTAAAAATTAACTACCCCCGGTAAGAAATCCTAATTATTTTACAATTATTGCAGATTTCTAATTCGATAGTGTTAAATTAATAGTGTTCATAAATCACTTATATTCTCAAATTTATAAATAATATAAATAAATAACTTGAGAAAAGCCACTAACAACCTGGTAATAATATTATTATATGAATAAGAGTTGAAGCCAGATTATTAGATCGGGCGTCTTAACGCGTATCCCGAGGATGAGTTCCGTGCGATTCAATTCACTCCCATCTTCTTCGATATTTCGTATCCCACGGCCTTCTTGGACGGTGCGCTAAATCACCATTAGTTTCCAATTAAGTTTGCTCGGGACGAATGGACGATAATAGAAAAAGAAAGTTTTAATTAAAAAATAAATCTCTGGCAGTTGTGTAAATTACGGCAAAGTGTCGGCGTTCTATTAACATATTCATTCGGCGAACCTTTCGATATCCTCTTGTTGACGTTCTGGAAACTCGGAAAAAATGTCAACGTGAAAAATCGATCAGATCCCGCAGCACGGGGATTCGTCGCCGGGGGGAGATGACGTGACGTGAGAGGCATGTGGAGAGGTTGGTTACTCGTAACTCGTAACACCCTGATTGATTTTCGGAATATCTGTGACACCTCGATTTCCGACGATTAATAGAACCTTCCATTTTTGTACGTGCGTTGTTATTATTATTATTATCATGATCATTACTCTGGACGGTTTTCTTCAAGGCACTTCCTCAAGGCAAACCGTTTCCAAATTAGGTCATCTCTCATTGATTTGCTCAAGGTATTTGATAAAGAGAGCAGTAGGTACTTGTCGTCGTTGTTACTAAAATACGACACAAAAAGAATCCATCGGACAGATGAAACATGATACTCTTCTCACCTTTCACCTATCCTAGAAGACACGAGTTACCTTCGATTTTAGCCGGCGCGCGCCCTGGAAGCCATAAATAAACAAATCTATCAGGCTTTTGTTGTCAGACAAACACAAACGACACCATAAAACACCGAACAACTGGCTGAACGACGACGACCGGACGATTTGTCGATATTTTATCAAGTGAAAAGTGTCTGTCAGGCGGGAAGTCGAGAACGAGGAGGGAATCCCGGAGAAGATGAGAAAACGACGAGTCGAGATTGATTCGGGATGAACAATGACGCGGTTATCTCGTCATTCGATATCCAATTCTGTTTAGAAGCGAGCCCTTTGATATTATCTTATTTGTTGACGTTTTTATCTTAATATTGAAGTATCAGGAACTATTATCTTTGAAAGATATTACGCGAACGAGAACGAAGGGAATCGGGAGTAATTAAGAGGTACCTTGACCTTATTTTATACTCTGTTGTTTATTTTCTTGCATTTCCAGCTGCCAAACTACTTACTTCAGATTTCTTCATTACGGGACGTCCTTGGGCCTCTTTCTCATTAAATTAAATCGATCCTTGCGGTAGTTTGCTTGAAGGATTTAGCAAATTTAAATTTAATACTCTTCTTAAGTTAAATCAAGACTCGCTACCTCGAGCCTGTCTAAAGTTAGTTTCTAGTTGTAGTTGTAATGCCTGCAGTACAACTTGTCTCTTAATTGACATCTGCGCCCTCTTTGTAAGAGTTTATTCTCTTCCAATTTATCATCTATAAAGCGTCGATTCTAAATAGTCATTCCAGATTGCTTCCTGCTGTTCTGTTCGAGAATCCAATTCGTTCTTGGTCTTTTAATTAACGAGTGGCAGAATTTTAGGTGTTGTCTTTATTGACTTGGAAATTCTTCTTGGTTTGCTCTTTCTCGTTCGAGATATCGTCAGGCTTTCATTTACCAAGAGTGGAACAGTTTGAACAGTCTTGCATGCCGTTTTAGGTCTTTTTGTTCTGGAAGTTCGTCTAGAAAATCTTCTACGGTTGGCCAAAAACGATCTTATTTCATCGCCAAGGAGGGGTAAATGTTTGGTCCACTCGATCTCTTTCAAAGTCTTCTTGGGCACCTTGGCCCCTTTATTATTACCAAGAGAGCTATAGCTTGCCGAGTCATCCCTTTCTGAGCCTCTTTGTCCTGTAAAAAATACTGTTTTTACCAGTTCTCGTTCAAAGGTCTCTTTGATAAAATAGGTAAAGAGGAGAATTCCAAAATGCACTAAGTTTTTTCTTCTCCTACCTATAATCTGTTCAGTCTTTCAGTGTTCTAATGGCTCGAAATGCAAAATTGCTCTCTGGGCGGCAATTCTCGAGTTCGTGAGAGTCGATCCCATGTGAGAGTTCACATGAAATTTTTAGTACTGTCAGTTACTGCCATCAATTCTAGAGAATAGTAATTATTAACGCAATGAAATTGGTCGAAATCTGAACAGAAGCTTGGCAAAATTGCAGGTTAGGTTCTCGCTGGAGCTGGAAGTAGTCGATGGTTCGAGTTGGCGCGTGTTCAAGAATACGATCAACATAGTGGAGAATGTTCTAATGAGAAGTTTGCATGGGAGCGATCTCCGGTGATCGTTCCATTCCGACGAACTTGAGAATTGCCGTCCTGGTCTCAGTTACTGAATCGTGAGATAAGGGATCGCTTTTCCATTCGCTGATTTGCTTCTTCCAAAACGCGATCGTTTTGCTACTTCCCTTTTTTTCCATCAGAAAGATGGTCCTTCGTAAAGCATAATCGTTACCACCAGTTTTATCAATTCTTATATAAAGACAAAACTAGTCGGCCTTCCCCGAAAGTCTCGACAAGATGTGATAAACGACTGAGGGATTGCCATGAATGTGGTATAGCCTGATCGGTGATAATCTGAAACTGGCAGAATTAGGGTAATCTAATCTAGCAGTTCGGTAGTTGGTTTTGTTCAGGATAGCCAATGTGAATTTGTAAGCGCAATTAGCGCAGTCTCAAATGAACTTCGAGAACGAGTTTGTTCTTGACTTTTCGCTTTCAATTCTCGGAACATTCGAGGCAGTAATAGCTTGCAAAGGTATCAGGAGGACGTTACACAATAGAACTTGCATTCATAGCGTCCAGCATTCGAGTCCCATTACATCATGGAGTGGGACTGCGGAAACGCCTACTTCTCGTCCTCTCTTCTATCAAAGACTATACAAGTTGATTGATTCCGATCTTAATAATAAAAGTATTCATGACAGCTTATAGTTTACTGACAACCTAATGTTATGAAATAGGTGTTGTTTAAACAAGACTTTATAGTTTTATATGAAAATCTTAATAGCATCTCTATCCATTACAATGACTAAAAAATGGGTGGGTTATTGTAGGACATTATGTTAATTGTGTAAATTCATTTAATTTAATGACAATTTAATTATTTTTGCCGCAGGTGAACCCGTCGCACTCGGACCCCGTCACGCAGCAGATCCAGAGTAAGCTGGGCGAGTACCAGAGACTGCTCCCTTATCTGGACAACAAGGCGCTCATCGGGGTCGATGGCGTCCCGGCTAGTCCGGGTGGCCCGTTCCTGGCTTCGCGACTCCATTCTCCTTCCTCCAGTCAACAGGGGAATGCCGGCTCCAGGTCTGTAATTCAGTTTTTCGATTTCCACTCGGCGATAATAAATGAGTTTTCGTAATAATTGTTTGCGCAGAACAAATTTCGATCCTATTATTTTACTTAATTAATGCGTGGCCGAACTGGTCATCCACAACTCAATGAATCAGACTTATCAATCACTGTCAGTGATATTGTAGTAGTAGTACATCGCGTAATTAACGCTCTAAGCAAATATGGTGAGATTATATTATAAGTTAGCGCTAGCACTAGCACTGCCAGCAACCAAGAGATAATGGTCCAGTGCAATCTCGGTATAACACGATAATTATATCTCAATTATTATTAAACTACTAAGTAGAAAAAATGCTAGTGCGTAGGTCATCGTCGTTGTAATGTTAAGAAATAAATTTCATTTATTTAAAGTTAACAAATTGGATCTTTATGGTGTTCCAAAACTGTACTGTATCTTCAGACTTCGGTCATCCAAACTCATGCATTCATTTTTTTAAGATTACCAGGCCCATCTGGTCTTTGATGAAAGCGAATATATCCAATTTTATAATAAAAAAATGGAGTCGATTCCGCAATAAGTAAATTAATGCTATGGGATAATAGAGTTAGTTTCTTGGTCTTTCTCAGACTGCAACCGTCCCCGGACTCGCAACACCGGCCGACCAGCAGCGACTTCAAGAAGCCGTCCGGCCACCAGCACGGCGGCGGCGTGCACCACTCCCAGCAGCAGCAGCGCGGCGGTTACGTGAAGCCGGCGGACGGGAAGCCGGCTTACGAGGGACGGGGCGGCTATCCGGGCCAGCCGGGGAAGCACGGCGTCGCGGCCAGGCCGCCCAACGGTCTTCACCCGGCCAAGGGACCACCTCCTCCGCCCCACTTGCCGCCGCCGCCCGCCCCTCCACCGGCCGTCACCAGCAGCACGCAGCACAGACACCAGCCCAGAGCCAGGAGCTACGACCAGGTGAGATCTTCTTCTTTTATTTTCTCAGGAGATTGTTACTATAAGTTCAGATCCAGAATGGTATATGGTATGGTTTGGGTGGAAAGGAGTTGTGTACCAAAAACGATAAAGGGCCCTTTTCGCCATTCCCTTACCTTGGTGGCACTGATGCAACTCAGACCTCCTTGATTTATTATAAAGGCCAGAAAGCCTTTGCATTAGAGGAGTGTCATTTTGTGTTTGGAGTGTTTGGAACAGAGTGACTTCTCCCTTACCACCTTCTGATCGGTGAGCACTCCCCAAATTGTGGTCAAGCTGTACGATTGAATTTGATCACGTTGGCAAGTTTTTTTTTTATCCAGACCTGTGATGAACAGTCCTTTACAGCATGGTGTTGCCTCCCAATAAGTATCTATCTAAACCTTTTTGGGTGCGTTTCTTGATAGTCTTGATAGTCTCGATTGGAAGATCTTTCTTCAGACCAAGGACCAAGTACTGACTCAAGTTCATAAAAATTTTCCCTTATGCCGAGCTTTGCAAAGTGATCTGCCAGCTCGTTAATGATTTTGGCATCTCGATACATTCCTGGATCAGCGGGGGGGGGGGGGGGGAGACCTCGGCTTGTCCAATGTAACCATTCTCATTCTTGCAGTAGGTAGCCTTTACCTCTGTTTTTCGCACTTTTCCCTTTCGAGAATTAGGAGGCAATTTCCTCTTTTAGAGAATGACCAAATCTGACAAGTCGTGGATACCTTTGATTGAAACACCGTCGTTGTTGATCCGAGGGGACGTCATCTACCCAATTCTTGTCCTGCTGCAATGTAACCATTGTCATTCCTGGAGTAGTCTGTACCTCTTTATTTTCGCATGTTTCCCTTTCAGAAATTAGGGGGAAATTTTCTCTTTTTTCTATTTCTCTCTTTTTTATTTTTTCAAAATGAGAAGTGATGCCCCCAGGATGACCAATAAATCTGACAGGTCCAAATAAGTGTCATCAAAAATGTCTTTCCTATTCCTCATCCTCATCCCCATCAGTTGGCGACGAAACGTGTGGAACTACGCACATTAATATTGGAGAGCTGTTTTGAAAGAAGTGCTACTTTAATCAACATTTTGGAATGGATTCAGCCAAGTAAGGGTTGACCGGATTAGGTGTTATCGGTTTATGAAGATGTGGAAAGGAGAGCGAGTGAGTGTAACTAATGCGGCTAGAAAGGTTAATAATCGTTTAAGCTAGAAAAAGTTGACTTTTTATCAAGTGTATATTGAAGGAGACGGACCGGTGTTATATTTACCGGGAAGTGGTGTGCAATTCGATCCGGTTGGGCGTTCCGACGAGTCCCGGAAGATTTATTACTTTATTGGGGGTTTGAGTCGAGTATAGGGATTTATTGCTGGACGTACGAAGTGAAGTGACCGCCGGCGCAGGAGCGAATGGAACGGACGGATGGACGAACCAGGACGAAAGTAACGGTAATTGGTTGTTCTCATTCACTCAATTTACTGTTGGATGAGATACCTAACTTCTCGTCGAGTCGTCGACAGTGTCCTTCAGGTCAGGAACTCTCGTCCGGGAAAATATTCGAAACATGATGACGTCATAACGAGACGTCGTTATAATTTCATAACGAAATTTTTCGTTTATTTATTTTCGATATTGGCCCTGTTTGCGTGATGGCAGCTTCACGTCGTCACATCGTGATTAGGGACTGAATTGATTGATCCGTCTATCCAGTTCGGTGTTAAGGCTTTAAGAGATATTGTCAGCTCATCCCGTGCAGGTTCTCATTTATTATACTGTCCTGGACTCCTGGAGAGATGAAAGAAATCGCTCGGTTCGGGTTGGGTTTGGATTTTCCAGCTTTAGTTTGCAGAACGGGGATTACTTCTCTTGGACGCACATAGGGAATGTCGAAAAGAACTAATCACTCATCGGAAATAATCGCATAAATTATGTCTGTCCATAACATTTTTTAAAGTTCTTTATTCTTATAGCTGTAAGGTCTAAAAATTGACTCGTCAAGGGCAACGGCTGTTATTGTTGTGGGATATATCATATATCCTACCCCACTGTTGGATTACTTGCTCTATAAAAATGCTTGCTAAAGTTGAAAAAATTACAACTTTACTTTACTCACACTTGCCAAAAAGTACTCTATTACCTCACTTGATATTAGCGAAGACAAATTAACTTTTATTGCTTCTGAATTTTGTGTTCCAATTACCAATATCGATTTTTTTTACAGAACCAATTACAACCAGTAAAAGAAGCCCTACCATCCGCCACGCCAAATACCGATATGGACAACATATTCAAGGTAAGCCCACGTAAAGCCTTGTAAAAGGGAATAATCCCGACTAATTGACTGGTTTCGAATCGAAACGGTAATCCTTGCGGTTTCCTGTGTGCGCGATATCATCGTGTTATTGCCCACCATCGGCGCTGCCCCGGAAGTATGTATTAATAATAATTATTACCATCAGTAACCAACCGAGTGGATGGAAATTGTATTAATTAGAGAGATCAACTGCTGGAGAAATGCAGTGGCTGAAAATGGAAGTTACCTCGCTTTGTATGGGGAGAATAATAATGGCAGTCGAAAACGAAGGGGAGGATGTACGAGTAAACAGTGATGCCAACAATACGAAAAGTTCGACAATCGCTTCTAGTGTTTGTGTTACTTTATTATTATTATACTGTATAAATTTATGTATCAGAAAAAGTGGTTGCTGTTTGATGGGTGACCGGCTCATCGGATTGATCAGATGTAGGTACATACTAAAAAATTGTAGCAGAAATGATGCCCATTAAATATTTTCATATAATATTATGAGCTACAATAATTATTTGGTGATTATATTGTGCTTGTGAAGAATGTAAAGAATGTGAAGAACCCCTCCAGGTGCGGGAGTGGTTAATTTTTTCCTCAAAAGTCGCACGTCGCACCTTTTGTCAGGAACTGTATCAACCCTCTGTGAACAATAGGGCTCTCCCTTATTGGATTCATTGTTTTCATTGCCGAGTGAAGTAATTCCAGTTTACCAAGGAGGCTCCTATGATAATAGGTGTTCGTGGGAATTTTGACCGGCAACACTGTGTCGATAAAAAGTCAGATGTGGAAGTCTCGGTCCCTTTGCATGCAAAACCCGGGTCGTTTAGCTGCAAAAACTCGAGCGGTTGTTAGCTGATGGTAGATAAAATGAGATAATTGCTGGCCCTCCGGCAAATCTACAGGTGATTTTATCGACTCTCCCTGTAAATCCCTATTAACCCCAACAACTATCATGACCCTATTATGGTAGATAGCGAGGGTGCGGGTTTATTTTAATCACATATGCATGTAATAGTAATACCTTAAGAACTCTATGTATTCAGTTTTGCGTTACATCTGAATGGTAACCTGAAAAAGGGTAAATGCACTGCTGTCAAGTTTTTTGTGATGATTTTCATTTTCAAGTTTTCTTTAAACTCGGAAAGGAGAATAACGTCATCTGCCTGTTACGTAGGTAGAAGATCCTGGCGTCTGGGAAGTCTAGTGTGTCCAAAGAGTCTGGAAACGGTCAAATATCTTTATAAATGCACCCTGGACCAAAGAAAGAAAAAACACGTCCTTAATAATTTTAAAAGCGTATCGAACGATCCTAAACGTGACGCCCCCCGCCCCCACCCCCTCAAAACTATCCTCACGCTTTTTTTTTGCAGAATCGGACTCTACTGCAAAAATTACAAGTTTGTCTGAAACTTTTTTCGAGTCGTGGCAGATGGTTAATTTTGATTTTGATCTCAAAAATGTTTTTTGCGTAATTTCTAAGCTTCTGAAGAATAAAAAATAACTATGTGCGATTTCATTTACTTAAAAACAGCCTCCAGGTGGTGTTAAATTTTATTCAACTCCACCATCATGAGCGTTTCGGCCAAAGACATGTAGTATTGAAAATTTGAAAAAGTAAAGTTCCATGTAGCACTTAAAATTACCCACCACTTCTCCCCACTTCTCACGTTAATCCCTCCGCCTTCGCTCTTAATACGTTTTCATCAAGCCACATTTAAGGAGTTTCAAAGTAAACTAGTGACTTATGGTCGTTATGTTATAATTTGATGCGCCTGCGTATCTCATTTTTCTAACTTCATCATGGGACAATTTTTTACCATCATAAAATAGAGACTCCGCCTCCAAGTCCAAGCTTGAAGCCAGTGGCTAACAAACACAATCAGCTGACGCGCCTGCGTCTCTTATTCTTGACAAAGCTGCGTCGGCCAACTTAAATTCAGCCACTTCAAGGCTGCAAAGCGAAGTATAATTTTACTTTTCGCTGTAAGATTAATGGCAAAGCCCACGTCTCTTATTATTGGTGGCGAAGCTGAAGCAGGCAACTTAATTTTTGCCACTTACGATTAAAAGAGTCCGCCTCCAAGTTCGTCAAGCTTCAAACCAATGGCGAACAAACACAATCAGCTAACGCGTCTGCGTCTCTTATTCTTGACAAAGCTGCGTCAGTCACCTTCAATTGAGCGACTTCAAGGCTGCAACAGGAAGTATAACTTTGCTTTTTGCTGTAAGATTATTGGTGGCAAAGCTGTACCTGCCAACTTGATTTTTGCCGCTTAACTTTTTTTTTTTAACTTCATGTGACGATCTTTTACTATCGTAAAATAAAGATTCCGCCTCCAAGTCGAAGCAACAAGCCAATGGCTAATGAACATAATCAGTTAATGCGCCAGCGTCTTTTATTTCCGATTGTGACAAAACTGAATCAACTGAAAATGGAAGTTACCTTTTGATTTTTGTGAGGAGAATGATGGCAGCCCACTTTTCTTGCTGTTGGTGGTCGATCAACTTAATTTCACCCGTTTCATTCGAGATTATTATTCGAACTTGATCGTGACGATTTTGGTTTAGGAATACTTCGCCCCCGACCAATTGACGACAAAGCTTAAGACAGCTAAATTTTTTGCTGCCAGTTTTTTCGATTTAGATTGAGACCATTGTACAAAAAAAAATCGAATCGGGTTTTATGGCGTGTATTTAATTGAGATCGACTTTGGAAGAAATCGATTGATGATGACGATGACGGATAATTCACAGATCTTGGGCAATAAAAATGTTGAGTGGACATAAATCACGATTCGGAGTTCGGAGTAAATGATAGAAGAGATTGCGATATGAAACGAAACGAGATGATGATCCTAAAGGCAAACAAACACGGTTCGGCTTCTGCCATTCGGAGCCGGTAATTGGCAGTTTTGCCGGATAATTGTAGACTTTAATTGGCCGCCTAGTGCAATCGTAACGTTAGGTCTCCACTCCAGTCGCTGTAATTAACCCAGTTGGATGATGGCGGATCGTCGTTTTTCTCTCAAAAGATCAACAGGTAATCAAGAGCGGTAATAAGCTGACGCCAGCCCGAACGACTTTGTGCACTTACTTCCTATAGACGGTGGGGACACACTGAGACTGAACCAACTTTAACAACACACACGAGGCGAGATCTTCTTTGTCTCTAGTCTCTATAGTCGTCTAGTTTGCATGCATAAGCTGAACGTAATTCGCTTTGTTGGTTGTTTGAAAAATCATTCGCGATTTAGGTCGTCAGAAATCCGATGCAGCTTGAATTTTTCGTATTATAATTTCTCTAAAAAAAAAAGATCAAAAGGAGACAATAATAATGCGTAAAAAAGTAATAGGAAACAAATCATCCAATAAAGCCGGGTAATGATTACGTCCTTTTGATTGCGACAACGTTCCCGCAATTTATTTACAATCTCGTGCTGGTTCTGGTGTGTCTGCTTGATTAAGACCGGGACTCTGTCCGTGACAGGCCTAGAGGCGATCCCGTCCTCGTTTCTCCGGACTGAATGGGAACGATGACGTCCGCAGAGAGATTCCCGGAACTGGAAAAGTCAAACAATGCCCGCCCGGCCTTAATTACGCCTCCCGACCGCCCTCGCCTCCTCGGAAATATTAAATGGAACGGAATGGAGGACTATAATAATACTTGTGTTCGGAATTAAAATTTAGAAGTTTTTAATCATGATCTAGATCTGGATAATACACGGCGGAGAGTGGAGAGAGAACGTGGAATCCCCCCGGTGGTCGGTTCGGTTGTAATATTATAAATGCGACCGGGTTGAAATTTTCAACAAGTTGGATGTTGTGCTCGGAAGGCGTAGAGGAAGGCGGGACGAAAACGGTAAACAAATTGTAAGAAAGATGAGAGAAATTAGGAGAGAAAAGTTAATTTGCTTGCGAGAAGAACAGGCCGGGGGATTGTGGAAGTTGGGCGTTTGTCGGGTCGGGGTAGTTTCAGATATGAGATAAAATTGTGGGCGAAGCACCACTCGGTTACACACACCCCGTTTGAAAGAAGTTCATTTTTTTAAACAGTAACTAATCGACTCGTGTTTATTTTGGACTATTTTTTCTAAAAAATGTCCAAAGATTGATTGACGGTATCTCCCGTTTTATTTATTCATTTCCAAACATTTTTGAGAAAATAAAAGAAGGTATAAATCTTGCTCGAGTGCTAAGCAAAATTTAAGCGCAACCGCCCAATAATGGGAGCCAATTGCTTGATTTTTATTTATCATTACTCGAAATTTAATTTCCCTACGTTGTGTTTTTTATATTTTTTTATTTTAGCTATGGCTGGAACTTGAATATAATACACAACACAAATTAATCAAACTAGTGCTAAAAAGAAAACAAACAGCTCAATTAATTACAAACTCTTGAATCAGTTTCCCGACTCCGAAGTGCAAAGCAACAGAATAAGAGAACGGACGTATCTGAGGCCGAGGTAGCCTGTAGCTGAAATCTTGCACCATTTAATTTTTAATCGAGATAACCTAAACTTGATGATACCATCTAGCTTCGTGAAAAATAGTATAGACACCACCGTCATCATTATTTAATCACAAACTTTGCTTAGGTATGTAATTTAAATTCAGGCCATAAAAATGAATGGATATACTTGGGAAACTCCCGTGTCGGTTTGAGTTTATATTCTCAGAATGAAAGCCTCGTCGATGTCCTACTTTTCACCGTTTCCCAATTGGAAATTTTCTCGATTGGGTACGAGGAAGTTCTGTAACGTTTCTGAGTGTCGTGTTTTACAAAAACTTTGATTTTTATTTTTTCATTCCAGGAAATGATCGATGATAGACTGCCAGTTACCGCAATTGCTCCCACGCCGAGGACGACGGAGCGAGACAACTCCTTTAATTTAGTTTTCCCAAAGGTAAGTAACTGAATCGATAAGTTGGAGTTTTCGTTGTTCGCTAGTTAGTTTCGGGGCTTATCTTCCAGACAATATTATCGAAAATAGCTGAAATTACAATTATTGTTTCGCTCAATATATTTTTTTTTTTGGGGGGGGGGGATTGGATATTGAAGAAAGGGAAATTTCTAGAAGTCACATTTCTTTTTTTTATAAAACAAGCAGAGAAATAAGTAGTTCGACTTTTGTAGCGAGCTTGATAGTTTCAGTTTCTCGATTTAATATTAAATATTGTTAATGAGGCCCAGGAAAATTGGTCTATTTTTCTATTCCCTAATAATAGAAGTCAATTAATAATTTATTCTTTTTATTGATTTCGTTATTTGGGCAATTATTTGGATAATTAAACAGGCATGCAATTATTTATCCATGCCTACTTATCTCCTTTCATTAACTACTGTGGTGAATTTCCAATTAAAAAATTCCCCAACTGTCATAACAACTGTCAATTAGAAGGAAAAATATTTAATGATCATAACAATTATTCAATTTTACTTGGCCGCTTCTTTATATTATACAGGGTGGGATAAAATACGGAATTAAATAAATAAATAAATATCTTATGGCTGTGGTAAAGCCCAAGTGTCAGAAGTTTTCAAGTAGCCTCAAGGGCCTCTGACGTAACTTAACGACTGCTGTGAAGCAGCCGGGACCCCCTTTTTAACGTACCTCCCGGAGCACGATTTTCATCTGATCGCCTTAATTTTCCTGGTGCTTTAACTAGTTTCTGTCGAAAGGTTTCAACAAGTAAAATGGCGACTGGTTCGGGGCTTTGGTGTAAAAATCGATTTCTCTGGGAATTTTTTAAGATTAGACGCACTCCTACCCAATCCGCGGTGAAAACTAAAAATGGTATTACAGAGAGAGACCTTCCCTGAAAATCGGGGAGATCTTTTTGCCGGACTCTGCCTTGAATTTGTTCATTTGAAATAAAGCGTTTGAGTGAAATAATGTGTTGAAATAAATCGATGTCATTGCCAGCTGTCAAATCATAAGATAGAGGAAGTAAATATATAATAACGAAATCGTTACAAAAATTGATTTTGTTCATTCATTGGACAAACGGTGCTGCTTAGATACCGCATTGCACATTCGTAACTTTGCATCGTAAATATGAAGGACAACGACGGACAACACGCATAATAATAATTAATGTCCATAAGCCAATAAGTAAAAATGTTTGTGCATGGGAACACTCGGTGGACACTTTTAAACGACTTGTCATATTGAAATAATGAGGTGTTTAAACGAAACGTGAGAGAGTCCGACCGCGTCGCAAACCATTATAAATCTTTCACGAGTTTGTCTGTCATTGCGCGTGTAAACTTATTACGCACGATTATCATATTGATTATTGTGCCCGCATCACATCTGTCCCCGTTGGCGATGGTGATGCGATTTTGTCATTTTCTGCGTGGGGTGGAAAAGTGACGTAATGGATTTTTTTTTTTGCTCGAAGCGATGTAATGATAATGAATGAGTTTCGTTTGATACTTGATTGATGCGTAATCAACTAAAATACTCGTGTCAAGTGTCAAAATCAAAGTATGAATCAATCAGTAAAATCGTTTAAAATTTAGAGAAAAAACTTTGGCAACTAAAGTGAAGAAGAGAGGGCAAAGCTGCACGTCCAATGGTTTGTTGAGTGTTTCTTATCTATCTTATCATTTAACCCAATAGAGGGAGAACAGGTACAATAGAAAAGAGTGCCGCACGTCAAAGTTGCTTCCGTTTCTCATAAAGTTGATCCAAAGAGGTAATCCAAAAAATTCAGCCTTTCAAAATTGTCAAAGCTCTCTGAACTTCCTCATCTTTTCTTATTTTGCCTTTACCACATTTTCTCCTAGTTCGCAAAAAGGTTTTGGTCTAATAAGCTCCTTTCCTTGCCTTTCCAAGGAGAGCTTCCCCGTTTTCTTAGCCTAACTTGTTCAACTTTATTGAGGTGTAAGCTCAGTGCTTTAATGACTGAGAAAGCGACTTCCTAGCTGGTTGCTTTATAGACCTGTATATTGGCTTTCGACGGCGTAGATTTCCGCCTGAAATGCGCTGCTGAACCCTTTCCCCATCAGCTCAAAATATTTCCAGATCCAAAGACTCCGGCACCCGTTTCTTCGATGATTTTTGATCCCTTTGTGTACCATTTATGGTGCGTTTTTTTTCAAATTATACTTTTGTCGGACTCATTTGGTCCAATCCCCTTTTCTTTACTCCCTGACCTAACTTGCTCCAATTTTTTTTAATACCCAACTGACTTGTTCATATTTTCCTAGCAATTCCATTTCTAAGAGCTCTGGTGATATGTTTCCCATCAGGTAGGTATATAGTGTTGTTCCTTTTTTCCAATGTAAATTCCTGTTCCTTCCTTTACCATTCTGTGATCAACCCTTTTCGCGACAGTTTTCACTACCAAATGTAGTGGTTTGAGATTTAGGGTTACCTCCATTGCGGCTTTAGGGCTTTTGATGCCCAAGTTCCCATTACAATCGCATTCCTCGCCGTCTTCTTCGTTGGTCGGTCTGCTCGGACCACATCTACTATTATGTGGTTCTATAATAGGTTTCACTATCATGGAGTACATTCATCGCATGGTGTCTGGGTTGGCAACCCCAGGTTTTTCCCGCTGTATTTCTACGCACCATTAGGGCTAGAGTGGCTTTGGTGACCTCGTCCATATGTTTTTTTTTTTCGCAGAAACCTGTTGCTGTCTAGTAGATATACAGGGTGATCCCGAAATGGCGGACACGGACAGCACCACAGCATCCATTGTGGATTAAGGATTCTAAGTTTTATTTACTGTTTTCTCCAGTATGGCTCCCTTAAGAAGATATGACCACTTTTGTGGAAAAACACTGCACTACCCTTCTTAAGGAAAAAATAATGTGTAGGTCTACAATAATACCCAGATAGATATTACCATGGAAACATATGAAATGGAAAGTTCAACAATGTTCAAAATAATTAATCGTTGCGGGGAAACATATCCGATATTATTCAAAATCTATTTTAGTTGCATTGTTGAGCTCGAATTTGAACGACGATGCCACATTGAAAAATTTTGTTGAACTCAGGGAATAGGTAAACTTTGAATGCCTGTAATTCCGTTCCCGATTATAATAAAAATAAAAAGGAAACGCTATCGTAATAGTAATGACAAATCATGTGCTTTGCCAGTGGAGGTTGTTTAAATTTGACTGCCGTTTTGATTTAAAGTTTAGAAAAAGGACACCCTATATCTCGGTAACGAAGCCGAGGAAACAATTTTTGGTTTAAATTTACAGTCTTTCTGAACATCCTCTACAACACCCTGTATACTGTATATTAAACCTGTTGTAGCTTCTATTATTCAATGTTTAACACGCCTACTCTGATTGTTTTTAGTCTAAGATTAATTTTTCTGGCAAATGCTGATTTTGGCCTAAGATTAAATTTTCTGATCAAAGGTATTACAATCGTTTTCGCTGCAGCTATGTTCATCCAACTGACCTGCTGGTGTACCTCTTCAACGTAATTTTGCTGCAGAGCAGATTTTTGGTAGGGCTTTCCAATCACTGTTTCCTGGACTACTTTAAAATTCTTCTTTTTATTGACTTTAACTTGTCGTGCTTCCAGGAAAGAGCATTTCAACCAGCAGAAGAGACCTTTTCTCCCGTTTGGTTTCTTTTTCCAGACAGTTGGATGTCCACCTTTTTTTTTGCAGTCTGGGCGCACCAGAGGTGAATGTGATGTCTTCGCAGAATTTGGGAAGTGGCATTTTTCGGGAATTTCTGGATTTTTCAGGATGCATTTTGGCAGGGCTATTTTAAAGGACCCTTTTGGTGGGGAGGTAGCTCGATATTAGTCGATATCCCCAAATTCGACCTATTTTTTTCATCGTCCCAACACCTATCGACTTTTCTCGGTAACGGTACATCGCTGATGGATTCTGGTTGACGTTGTTTTTTAGGGAAAGCTTTATGTAGGTACAAACTTACAAACTTTATGAAGTTTGTTTTTCGAAAAATCATAAGATAA
The DNA here is from genome assembly GCA_910589415.1 of Malachius bipustulatus. Classification (NCBI taxonomy): domain Eukaryota; kingdom Metazoa; phylum Arthropoda; class Insecta; order Coleoptera; family Melyridae; genus Malachius; species Malachius bipustulatus. The sequence goes on along the minus strand of OU342634.1, from coordinate 31,237,359 downwards.
TCTTGTAAGAAATTGAATTATTTTGATTTTTTTATTTTGAAAATTTGAAAAATTCGTTGTCGAATTAGAAATATCTGACAGCTATCATATTTATAAGCTGGGAAAAAATTTTCGGGCGGCTTCGATCAACCGTCTGTTGTCCAGCTAAACTAATGATAATTTATTAAATTTAAAAAAATCGCTGTCAGCTTTGACATATTTGACAGCTGTCAAAAAAAAACCAGCACCCCTACTTCGCTTCTCGGCCCCGAAAAAAATGATGAAACTTAGGAGCCGCGGGTGTATATAATTACCAAAATATGACAGGTGTTAACTTTGACAGGCAATCGACTGAAACTGAAAAACTGAGCCGCCATCAGGCCAAGATCTCTGAAAAGATCTTGTTTATTATCGGTATAGTCACTGTGCTAATAGATCTGTGCCCTTTTTGGTAGATCTGTGCCAATATCCGCTATGCTTTTTGGGGAAGGACATCCCTACTTCTTTTATTTATGACTTGGGAGTATCAGTGCTTGCTTCATCATTCATTTCACCCAGGACTTCTTCCAATTCCCAGTGGTGTTTGGCGATGGCAACAGACCCGGAGTTCTTGCCAATTGGTTAGCTACCCGTCCCAATTTGTATTTCTTGGAAATTCGGAGATTCGATCCGAAATTGATTTATTTGAGATTTTCAATCCTTTTATTAACGAGGTTGCACGAACTTGGCGAATGTTGGTCGCGGGTCCAAGAATGCTTCACTTTTCCTTAACGTTATGGTACGTTCCTGACGTTTTGATTTTGCATACCTAAATTGTGTTCAAGGGTAAACTCCCCCTTTTGATCAGATGGTTAATTGAACCATCACCGATGACTTCTTTTTTTGATGACAATTGCGCTATTTCTAATATGGCGAAAGATTGGTAAGCCAACTTGATGCCATTATGCAAAGAAGTTGATCTCCTATCCTATAAAGTTATAAAAAAGAGCACGAAATTTTTGTTTATGGCGTTTATGAATGAGACACCCTGTATAGATGTGGGTAATGTTTATAATAAAAAAAAAATATAGCTCATTATAGTAATTATAATGTATACCTACGTAATAAATTAACCGAAACGTCAAAATAATACAACTTTTTAATTCATGGCTGAAGTACCTATCTTCAATAGGTACTTAGGTTAGTACGAACCAGTATAGTACCAAAGTACCAAGCAATGAATGAGTGCGTATGTACCGACTACTAGAACTAGAAACCAAACAATTATATCTAATGATTATTCATAAAAGTATTCTTTTGTTTGTTTCAGCCCATCGATACGACACCTGCGCCATCTACTAGTAAAAGTGAGTACCTACACCTATAGAATAATGAAATAAAAATTTTCCAGTTATTCTATTGCCGAGTGTGTCGTACCTACTGCTTGTTTGCTGTTTGTTATTAAATTTATCTACGATGTGTATTATTTCAGTAATAGATAGATAGATGGATACGTAATAAATACAACATACACATATTGGCAACGTTCGGCTGCAATTAGGTATTCGCTTGGCCTTGATTTCTTGTTTGGAACAAATAAAAATATCGCAAGTTGTGTGCGCGCCGACGACGACAAACGGTAATAAAAATACCTAGGTAGGTAGGAAGAGAAGACAAGAAATAAGAAATATCGCGATGTTTTTGATCGCGCGAAATTGGTGAGGAGGACTGGATAAATATTTCAAATTTTTAAATAATATATCGATTCATATACCTACGTCGTAGCGCTGTATCGCTCATGAGAAATGGGATAGAGATATAGAGATAAGGATAAAACGCTGAAACCGAGTAAGTACCTAGTGAGTGCACTTTTATACAAGGTCAACAAATTAAAAATTAATATTACAACAGGCAGGCAACTAAATCTAAACATCATCCAGAGTTTTATGCCTACTACGGTCGTCAAAAAATTGTAATTTCCATTTTTCATTCATATTTTTTATAATCATTTATTTATACACAAATATTAGTATCATCTGTTTCAAATTTAATGTCCCAATTCCAGTCGACGCGTGCTCATAATAAATAATGGATATCATTTAATTCCAAATTTCGAATATTATGTAGATTTGATGGTACAGTTTTAGTTTTCAGAGAAGTCGTCCAATAAACATATCGAATAGTTTTCGATTTGACCTTGTTTTGGCAAACTGTTTAACGACTTTATGGCATGCTTGAGTTGTAAGAAGCTTTCACGGTTTAATAAATTAGTTCCCCTGAAACGTAGATGGTCACGGACTTGTCAGGGACATGTCAACGTCATTGTTTCATAAAATATGTCGACATGAGAGAGACACCCGGAACGAATTCATTATTGTGACAACTCTGCTCGTCACATTTTTCTAGTATTGTTTTTGGCCACTCAATGTTTTGACTGGGATATTTCTTGAACCCAGTGTGCAACTTTTTTTTATGAACTTGTCATTTTCCTTTCAGAGCGCGTCGCTTTCGTAGGTAATTGATTTTTTTTCAAGAGTCAAGATTGCGGTAATAGGTGTCATTAGCAGTTTTCATTAGCTAAGGGCTGACGCGCTGACGTCAGCCAATTGTACCTACCTACCTACGTAATAAGACGCCAAATTCGGCGCCAATATAAAGTAGGTTAGTTTACATGATGAAAAAAGAAAACAACCGGTTTTCCACCCATTTTTCCCGATATTTTATTTATTACCGATAACCGATAACCAAAGAACCGATAATTTACCTCCGTAATAAAATAAAGCACTCTATATACGGTTCTCTCTTCTCAGTTCTCACACAGTAATTTCGCTTCATTTCCTTCCCGGCTATTATTCTCCTCGATGCGGTGTTTTACGATTTATTCGTTTCCCCCTTTCAGTCCCGTCGACGGCCTTGCCCTTAAGAGCGAACGAGACGGAACTAGTCGAGTGCGTGTTTTAGTAGCCGGGCCGCCGGGTCGATGGGTTCGCCTGGTCCCTGGCGATTAATAAGGGGGTTTTATACGATTACGAAGTGCATAGAAGAAGACAGAGACAATACGTTCCAGGGCTTCTCAAACTGTTCGATTTTTATCGATTCGTAGTTTCGTTTAATCTAAAATCAATCGGGACGTCAGTTACAGGATAGAAAAGCAGTCTAGTCACCGGAACTGGAGGTAAGTAAACGGAAAAGTTGTAACTAAAGACTAAAGCCCCCTTCACATGACGCTAAATTGTCTGGAACAACAACTACTGATCTGGCGGCGGAGATGGAAAATGACGTCACTGTGAAGTGTGTTGCTTGGATCTATGCTGGATCCTTTTGATAGAACTTTTTTCGACGATTTTCTTGTTGCTGAATTTCAGTGAGAACCAATAGAAAAACAGTATTATCACGTGGGTGACATGCGGATGAAGGATTGAAGGATCGACTCCACGGTCAAATTAATAAAAAACAATTTCAGCTCGCCAGCGATTAATAACTTCCGAAATAGAAGCACGCATGCGTGAAGCCATCAGAGTTGAAAAAGCCGCCATAGTCCGCTTGAAAATCTGCAGCTAAATCGAGCAGGCAAAATAGCGTCTTGTGAAGAATAAAATCCGCTCAGTCATGCACAAATTAGATTTCGACAAAAACGACTTTTAAATGTTTGACGTCTAATCAGTTTGCATTACTATAATGGGTAAAATTGTGGTGGAAATGGAAAAACGTTGTGACTGATCTGGTGACTTTTGCTCAAACTGATCATGGAATATTGAAAATGACAAGTTGATCACGAGTGACAGATTCGAGAACGTTCTCTTAAAAAACGAGTAGATTGCGTATTGTATTCGACGAAATAATGACATACCTACATCATCATTAGAAATCTGCATTTGTAACCGTTGTTACATAATAATAGGAAATAATAAAGGCAGTTGTTTACAAGAAAGAAAGATCCGAACGAATTTAAATTTGTCAACAAAATGGTGTTGGTGTTCTTATTTTTTTCACGGTCAGGTCGAGGTAAAAGCGTTGCGAGTCTGGGAAAAACCGCGGGGGTAAGATTAAGTGCTTACGAAGCATTGAAAACGTCACATTGATTGTTGCACCATGAGTTGAGACACATTTTTATGCTTTTCCGTTGTAAATTTCCTACCTCTACCTTGGCGGTCTGGTTTTTTGATTTAATTTTATTTAAATGAACTGAACTGATGTCTTTATAAATTAATTACCCAGTCGGCGAGTTAATTGTTTGTAGTTTCACGAAAGGACGACATTTCGATCAACACTCTGACCTGCCAATATAAACAATAATCAAACAATTTTTTTATTTTTGTTATTAATGGAAAAACACACTTTTTCTCTCTTTTTTCTTTCTTTTCGCTCTCTAAACGGCCTCCTGTTAGTTATATGAATGGAAACAAGACGAAAATGGAACGAAATTGACCTGAAATTATGGCGGTATTTTCATGAAAGTGCCGATTTTGGTGCATTCAAAATCTGAAATGAAATTCTACCAGTTTTTTTAGTAGGGCCGAATCGTAGGAAATATCGCGACTATATCGTAACGTCAAATGTATCTGTCTTAACTAGACAGGATTTCTATCCAGAAAAAAAAAGAATCAAACGCAAACTTTAGTTAATTTTACTCCCAAATCGTCAAAAAGGCAAAATAGAGTAAAAATAGGCAAAAATAGTCTTTATCAATAATAATAGTGCGAATACGACCAGTGGCACTAAACTGTGTATTATGGTCCGGCTGGCGCTAGCGACGATTCATTTAATAACATTTTACGAGCCACTGTGGCTGCTGAAAAAGATTGAGGGTCGCTGCTCGATCGGGAATCCGTGGATCGTGGCGGCATACGCGATGCACACATTTATATACACAAACGCACGCTGACGGGGAACGGGAATCTACTCGTCGTCGTAGAATGAGAATGAGAATTGAGAATCAAGTTGGCGGGTCTCTGAGGTCTCTCGGCTACCGCGACGCGGCGGTGTTTCGCTTTGCGCGCCGTTTCTCCTTCGTCCGTCCATCCGACGAACCGAACAAGCCCCGGCGGTCGGTGGACCGGCGGCAGCAGCGTTCGCGTTCAAGTTAAGCAAGCACGGCAGTCCGACTGTTGACGTGCGATGCGGCACTTACGTAATGGAGGACGTCGGAAGGCTTTTGTTAGCGCCGCTTGAAGTGAAGGGCAGATCGGCAACGTGACGTGTGCTGGTGCTGGTGTGTGCTGCTGAGCTAAGTGCTGGTGCCGGTTGTTTGATTGGTGCGGCCGGCGGCTACTGGATTTCGCTCGACGGCGCCGCTGCGTCGTCAAATGCATCTGGTGCGCGTTAAAATCGGGATACGCGGGTCGTCGCCGGTGGTGCCGCTGGCGATTTTTCGGTCGTTCCAGTTGTTGATTTGTTATTGTTTATGTCTTTGTGTGGCGCGTACGGACACATGGTTGCGCCGTGGGCGTGCGCGCAACAACAACCTCTTCTTAGCGGATCGTTTTTACCCGGTTGCCAGACTAGGATATCAGGTATATTATTACCTATAATAATAATTATTTACTACACTACAAACTGTCGTCAACCAAATTGGGTTTTTAATTGTTTGTTTATTACGCACTTGGAGTTGTGTATCTTAATTTGTGCTTAATTGGTGATTATGACGGTCTGGCCCTGTTCAAAATATGATAGGAATTATTTTGTCATCGATTAGGTAGCTGCTATGTACCTATTCAAGCTGGCACGTATCAACAGCTGTAGGTACTTATTATTGCAAATGGCAAATCCAATAATCTTCCCATGGTCGTGCTGGCCCTGGTGCTGGTGCTGGCGCCGGCGCTGGTGGTAGAAAAGTCTAGCAAGTTCGAATTAATCTGCTCGGTCTAAGAGTCGGCAGAAATTTATCAGGAATAGGTAGCATTCCCCAATCAGTTCGATGGATGATAAAACAATAATTAAGAATTTGTATACTCTTATTACTTGTCGAGGTAGCCGCGAAGCTAATTTTTTTTGTGTGCTCTCTCCCTCTCTCTCCCGCGAAGTCGCGAATGCGGCACTTTTCAACTGCGACCAATCAGATTCCATCCGTCTTCAGTCATCAAACCAATCAAAAGCACTTATTGGCGATCTATGATGAAAATGTCCAACACTGTTGACCAATGACCGTTCAACTTTTTTTGTGTGGTAGTGTGATTAGGCACTATGATAGGTTAGGTACTGTCTTCATTTTAGTAATGTGATGACATTTTAGGACTTACCTACTTTAGTGGTAGCTTACCCAGAGCCGGATTTTACAATTTCCATAAGCTATATAATTATAAATATAGGGGGGCGCCATAACTCGGCCCCGGTAAACAATTTTTGACAAATTCATTAACAGAGCGAAAAAATTAATTTGAATAATCCCGAGACTAATAGTCCTTTAATAGGTATAAAAACAAAATTGTGGAGAAAGATTCCAATGTGTCATAGCTGCATTGAAAATGTGTGAGAGGTGGCACCCCCCTTTTGTCCATAGCATTCTTCATAATGAACCTTTCTTTCTTGTCGAAAATTCCTCACTTGATTTTCTAAAGAAAGCATTAACGTTGTTTCTATAGATGCACATTCCGACTGGTTCCACGTTTTCATCAATGGCTTTTCTAAACATTTCTGGCGATAAATTCTCAACTTGTCGGATTTGATCTTTATGGCCTTTATGGTGTGCGTGGTCTGTTCTTGAAGACCTCTTGACTTAAAAAAAAGACAGAACTCCGGAACTGTCAAACAAGCAGAAAGTCCATGCACTTTCACTCATGCTGTGTGACGCCGGTTGGACTGTCCTGCAGCTGCCGGTACCACATGCTCACCAACTCTCGTTGGCCAATTTGTGGTAATAAGAAGCCCCATTTCATGGTTCCATAGCGCTCCTCGGTCATGGAAACAGTGTTCCGAGATCTTGTTCGAAAAAATACGGTCCTTTTCTCTGTAATCTCCGCACCAAACAGTTTTTTTCCCTTCGAGGACAAGGTATCAGGATAGCCGGAAGAACCTCAGCCTCATGGGAGATTCATGTCACCCATTTCGTCAGTCTGGTTCCCTGAACTAGTTTGTAGTTGGTACAGCCCCATCAATGGATGAGTGTCATGCTTCCGGACTAATTTTTGGTTTCCCGCATATTTCCTATGTTCTGCCGGTCCATCAGAGGTTCGCATTTTTACAAAAAAAGCGACCATTTTGCTTGTTCACGTATTCTCGCGTAGGTTGAAATGCCCCTCCTCGCGCATGATGTTATATGCGTTTTTGGGAGCTGCAGACAATAGATGCGCTGCTGTTTGCACTATAAGAAAGGGAACATCTTCAAGTCTTTGAAATAAAATCGCTGCGATGCAAAGACAGTCTATTGATGCTAATTTGCGTGACCCATCGTCTGATTGGTGTTTGAGGGCCATTTTGGACATCTACTGCAGCCACGGCAGCAATATTTGGCTAAAAAAACGACTTCCTCATTTTTGTTGTGTTGGTACATATTTATTCGGACGTTTCCAAGTAAATATGTAAATGGGGCAAAAAATTTGGTCGTAGAAAAAGTATGGAACATAATAACTACATATCACTTGTTGCGTAATCGTCTTTTCACAGTTATCCCCTCATCATCTCTCCTTACCTAGTAAGGAGACTGTAATATATTTTAATAACTAATATAACTTCAAGACATCCATTAAATATGTAAATGGAGTCTTATAGGGAGATAATAATGTAATTACGGAATTGATTGAATTACAAGTTTCGTTTAATATAATAATTATATTTGCTGATCATCGAAATTGCATAAAATATGTAATTAATAATACCTGCCTACATAATTTTAGTTGCCGTATAAGTAGGTAGTTCGTAAGATAATTACCCCTGTTTGCTAGAAATTCCATCTTTGGATTTCTAATATAGACGGGTAAATAGTAAATCAAATCAACTAGATCATGTCAGATTAACGTCATAATTACGTTTATTTGATTCGACGATCGTCATGTTGTTCATAAAGAGTGCAAAAAGTTGAATAATAATAATAATTACGGCACAAACAGAACTGAGTAGAAATTATCAGTTTCAGTCCGCGAATGTTTTGTATTATTAGGATCAGGCCAGTTGTTACGTACTTGTCACTTGTGCCTAGTTTGTCATTCCGCGCACAGGACTCAGTCGTCATGCTAATGCTAATAGGGACCAAATTTACTAATATATTGTTACGAGACGAAAAGTTGCATGTAAAAATAAATCTGAAGCGATGAAAATCAGAAATCAGCTGATGGTCGCTTGATTCTTCTTTTTCCATTCCCGTGAAATCTGGAATACGGTTATATGGACCATTCTGTATTCAGAAATGATGAAGTTTTTTTTGTTTTTCATGACTGAAGGTCTTCAGAGTCTCGCAAATAGTTCGGCAGCTATTAGAGGAAGATCAGTTGGAGAGTTAGAGAAGGTAGTGTTGAAGAAGCAGACAAAGAGTAATAAGTTGTGAAGGACAATCTGACCATAATTAATTTTAGGTTACTATAACATTAATAAATAATAAAAGGAATGAAAATTATTATTATAAATTATTGTAGGAAAGTAATTTGTTGTAAATAAAATGAATTTCGTAACAATCGTAACAATATCCTGTACATACAGCAGCTCCGTTGATGTTGCCCGATTCTATTGTTGTTAAAGAAAAAAATTATAAGACTCCTACGCTATTTCGTTTTTACTTGTTTCAGCAAGATTACGTCAACGTCAGTGAAACTAATGAAATATTAATCGCTATACACAGTTCTGGTGTTGGTGTAATAAAATAGGAAACAAGTGGGGCTGATTTAAAGTGTACATACCTACAGCTGCTTTAATTGCGTGAATTGTTGAATATTTTACGCCTTCGTTGATTTTTTTTTTCAACGGGTAGAAGCAAACGCTGCATCATCTGAATTTCCTTCCGTTTGGGGTTGTTTTATTTCCTTCTCGCGTCACTTTCCGACCAGTTTTACTTGGGAAGGATTATTCTGTCTAATCGTAATTAACATCAACTGCCTACGGTCATTAATAATCAATTTCTCTTTCAAGCTGCTCTGAGACTGCTTCAGTGAAAAATGAAAGTCGGTCCAGACCTGAACATTTTATACCTGATACTGCTATCGGTTGCAATTCAATTTAGATGTCCGGCTTGAACATGGTTCGCGCTGGCGCTGAGGACGCGTGCTTCAAATCTTACATGCGATCAAGAAGTTTCCCATAATTGGAGTTGACCGTGGAAATATTTTTCACAGTTTTTATTGGGCCTCGGTGTGATAAACTTAATATCAAGAAGGAAAATCTTGCATTTTATACTTTTACAGATTAGACCGTTGCCATAATTTCGTCCAGTTGAGATTGACCGAAATTTATGACGAACGCGTTTAGACATTTTGCAGAATTCACCTACTTTGTCACTGTACAGCGCTTCATCGGTGTCCTCACTCCATATTGGAGGAAGTCTGGTCTGATATAACCGGAATCTAAGAGTGCTAGTCAAGGTGCTCACAGGTCATAATAACACTTGCACGGGCACTTACAACTGATGGGGGTGAGAGGGATCCAAGCTGTCGACGACGAGGACCCCTATCGCTATCTGATATTTTGCACCAGATGATAGCATGGAAAAACCTTCTGACCTTAGAAGGTTGCATGGGAAGGTTTGAGTAGGAGCCCCACCATATGGCACGAGAATGGCGACGAAGAGTTCTTTGGTGGCCTAGTCGCTTGGAGTACATAACCCGTTCCCGCCATTTTATACTAACTAGCCAGAATTGGGGAGGACCCCACCAACTGATGGAGGTGAGGGGGGATCGAGGACTCCTATCTACGCTACCTGATATTTTGGACCAGATGGATAGCACCGGCACTACAAAAGGAAGAAATTGAAGTCCTCTCATGGAAAAACCTTCTGACCTTTATTAGAAGGTCAAAAAGGTTTGAGTGTGAGTCCCATTATGATTCGAGAATAGCGAAAAGGGCCCTTGGTGGCTGAGTCGCTCGGGATACACAACCCATTCCCACCATACCGTACTAACTAACTGTAGCCAGAATTGGGCGGACCCCACCACGGTACATCCGAGCAATCGTGTGGTTGGAAGATGTGTAGGTAAGGCATAGAGGTGCCAGAATAAAGAGTCACCCTCTTTGTCTCTGCTACAACCCAGAACCAAAGAGTAGTCATGCATCTTTAAGAGTTAACTTGAATTGTAATCGTGTAGGGGAATTCTGTCAGAGTTTCGAAACTATATGTAGCGTCAACTCAACGGATCAATATGCTTAGCTTCAAACCAAGTATTTGGGTCAGAGGCTCTTAGCATCACAAGAGGAATAAATGGAACTCCTCTCATGGAAAGTCCTTCTGGTCTTTATTAGAGGATCATGAAGGTTTGAGTGGGTGTCCCACCATGGTACAGGAATAGCGAAAGTTTTTTTTTTAGGCCTTGGTGACCTAGTCGTTGACACACAACCACTTCCCTCCTTACTATTCTAACTAACCATAGCCAGAATTGAGCAAACCCCACCACGATAAATCCGAGCAATCAGGTGGTTGGAAGACGCCTCTATTCTACAACCCAAAACCCAAGAGTAGTCATGCATCGTTAAGTTTTCCCAACTTGAATTGTAATCTTTTAGTGGGATTCACATAAGTTGATTAAGTAAAAACAAATTAATTAGGATTAATTGGAACATACATGTCATTGTATCGTCAACGTCGACGGATCAACGAATACTTCTTGTTTTATGTAATTTTTTTTTCTGGGAGTAGGAAGGAATTTGGAAAATCATACCAGGAGACAAAGAAGGCTAATTTTTCTCAAAAAATATGACGAAGAGGGCCTGGATACGTGACTTGTCAAACGGGGCAAATAATTCTTGTTTTATGTAATTTTTTCCGGGAGAAGGTTCCACAAGACTCGGTAATCTCCTTAACTGTCAATCGGCGATTTTCCATCCCAGTTACATGTACTAAGTCGGCATTTCAAGTAGTTGAAACAGTTTTTGATCGCCCAGAACGTTCATCATCAAAAATAGTGGTACGACCGACTTGAAATTTTTATAGGAACAAAGGGAACCTGACATTACCGATTGTACTAGTTAGTGTCGGTAATACAGGTACCCTAGGAACAAACATATATTTACACTAATTATTGGACAGTGCATGAGAAAAAATAATTTTATCAGTACTTCTTGTCGATAAAGGCATGAAACTATTCTTATTGCGTCTAAATTAAACAATTAATCAACGATCATATTCATAAATGATAACGACATAAAGTTGATCCAACCCGACTAAATCTTCAATTGGGGCATCGAAGGTGAAAAGAAGAGAGCGCCATTGTACGGAACGTGTCGCTACGCGACAGGTGGCGGCTTGAATGTTAATTAATTCGTTTCGTGAGTTCGGAAAAGCCACTAAAACTAAATTTATATATATAGCTTTAGAGATTGTGATTGTGCCGAGGAGATAGTTACCATCACACCTGGAGCCGCTCCGGCTGACAATTCGCCGGTAGTGGTGGTGGTTGTTATTGCCGTGCTTATTCGGGAAAACCCCGAGACACGTCTGGCTTTTAAGTATCTATATTTCTGTAATTAGTTGTTGTGACCAAGGCGCTTATACCTAAACTCCGGTAGGTTTATTCGGAAAAACCCTGACAAGTCTAGTACCTACCATACAATCAGTCCTCGTAATAGATTCGCAAAAGTGGAATATTTTGGTTATTATGAGGGTTTTAGTCTGCGATTGAATTTGTTGGGTTCCGGAATGATCGATTGATGATGGTTTCGATAAGATGGGGCCCGCGCCACGCTAAAAATGAGTATGAAAAAGATGAGTTCTGCTGGTGGAAAACGAATCGAAATCCTGAATGAAAGAAAGTGAACTAATTGTATCTCGTAATAAGAACGAGAAAACAATGCAACAACTTGCTCAGGTAGCTTAGTTTGTAGAACGACAATATTAATTCCTATGCACCCATATAGTTTTTATTATTTGTCTACGTACACCTGGATGTTCGCTTCAATAGTCGATCTGACAACAAGGGGAACGGTTCTCCGCCAGTAGACCGTCCTGTTTTCTTTGTTTCCGTCGACTTGCTTCGCTTCTTCCGCTGGCTAATCGTGTATCGTGTTCGCCGTTCGCGGGTTGTTGACACAATGACGAAACGGCTCACTAAACTCCCCGTACTTGTGCTTGTGCTTGCCTCTCCAAGTTGTGGATGGGCATTGCCGGTGCCGCAATAACGCAAGACACCAACAAGAGAGAAGACAAGAACAACAACAACGCACATTGTTTGTTGGTTGTTGTTATCTTTATCTATCTATCTACCCATGCACTTCGTTCTAGGTAACTTAAAATGGACTCATGCTCATTGCTCGTCATTTAAACTATTTCCTGTATTATAGGTACTCTACTTGCTACTTGCTGGAGTGAAGAGTCTCAATTATTGTCGAAATGGATTTGCATCAGTCGGAGCACTACGATCAAGAATCGTTGTACATTTTGATTCTTCCAAAGCCAATCTCGTCTTTTTTTGACTAGTCACAAAAAAGCGAGAAATCCAATTTGAGATGATTTGAAAGACCAATTAATTTCGGCTAGTTAATCCTGGAAGAGTAGCGAGTCAGTTTTAATTCGCAACTAATCACCACTAACGTAAAATGAGATTGGGGGGGGGGTGTTGTATAACCAAATAAATTCAGATCCGAATCAAAGATGTAGGAGCTAGGCAGGTCGATGGTAGGATTAGTCAATTTCAGTTCTGCAGTACTTATTAAATATAGTCACCATCGCCAAAGGAAAAGTCATACTTGCATGTTGTTTGCTGAAACAACGTATATTTCAAACCGATACTGTTAGTCAATTTGAAAGTATAGGCTAGTCAATTTTCATTCTGAACTAGTCAGTAGAAAGAAATCAAATTTGAGGTGATTTGAGGGACCAGTTAATATCTCTATTAACGATGAATTACTATAGTCAAAGTCAATCTTGAAGTGTGGCTAGTCAGTTTTATTTCGGGATTAGTCACCACAAACGTGAAATGAAATTTTAGGGATTTTTTGTACTGCCAAATAGATTCAGATCCGAATTAAAGATGAAGACGCTAGTCATGCAGGACAGTAACAGCTGGGCTAGCCAATTTCAGTTCTGCAGTTCCGACCTTCATCACAACGGAAGCAGCTTATTTCAAACCTATACGGTTAGTAAATTTGAAAGTAGGGCTAAGTCAGTTTTCATTCTGGACTAGTCAGTGAAAATCTAATTTGAGGGGCCAGGTATTTTCGGATCTCGATTAACGAAGAATTAGGTACTATAGTCATGTGGCTAGTCGGTGTTAATTCGGGACTAGTCACCACAAACGTGAAATGAAATTTGAGGGATTTTATACTGCCAAAATAGATTCAGATTCGAATTAAAGATAACGACGCTAATCAGGGCAGTAGTTGGGCTAGTCAATTTCACAATAACGGAAGCAGCTTATTTCAAACTTATACGGTTAGTCAATTTGAAAGTAGGCTAGTCAATTTTCATTCCGGAATAGTCAGTGGAAATCAAATTTAAGATCATTTGGCTAGTCAGTTTTAATTCGAGACTAGTCACCACAAACGTGAAATGAGATTTGGGCGGCTTTTTGTACAGCCAAATAAATTCAGATCAAGGTTAAAGATGAAGTAGCTAGTTAGATCAATAGTGGGACTAGTCAGTTTCAGTTCTGCAGTACTCACCATGGCCACAAAGAAAAAGTCCGACTTGTATAGGAACAGCTCATTTCAAACCTATACGGTTAGTCAATTTGAAAGTAGGCTAGTCAGTTTTCATTCTGGTCTGTATAGTCAGTTGAAATCAAATTTGAGGTGATTTGAGGGACCAGTTTACTTCGGATCTCTATTAACTTTTAGTCAATCCTGAAGAGTGGCGAGTCAGTTTTAATTCTGGACTAATCACCACCAACGTGAAATGAGATCTGGGGTGGGGGTGTTGTATATGACCAAATAAATTCAGATCCGGATCAAAGATGTTAGAGCTCGTCAGGTCAATATTAGGCCTAGGCAGTCAATTTCAGTTCTGCAGTAGTCATGCACCATTAACAAAGGAAAAGTCAGACTTGCATGAGAAATTAATCTCGGATCTCAATTAATGAAAAATTATTATTAATCAATCCTGAAGTGGGACTAGTTTCAATAAGATCGCGAGTCGATTAATCTTTAAATTGACTGGGGACAAATTCTATCAACTCGTATCTTATTTTGTATTCATTCTGATTTCTGATATATGATTGGTTGAAAGTTTAAAGGGTCGAGAGTAATAATTAAATAAATATTTTGATTCGGGTCCTACAACCTACAAGATAATGGTCGTCTTGATTTCTTGGTGATTCCTAATAGTAGGTATGAGAAAGTGTAAGATTTGTGTCTAAACTCATCTACTTTAATTGTTTCAGTGTATGAACTTTTTTAATTTCGTGTTGCTTCTGTTCCCTCTCGAGTCTTGACATTTATTTCCAATAACTCAAGCATTAGTCGGTAAGTTTCACTTTAATGGTAATTTAAATTAAAGCGTTTATCTCGATTACGGTCGAGATACTTCAGTTTAAACATGGTTTAGTTTTAGTACCTACGTAATTACCCCGACACTGCGTAACCGGCAAGTCCATGATATTTAATTTCAAGTGTAAACACTTCTTGATATATGGGAATATTCAAAAAGGTAGTCATAATAGAAAGACCTCCCTATCAATGACACCCACCCAACGCGATTGGTTTAATTTGCATGACAATATGAATTTGAATTTTTACGACGTTGTCGGATCATCTATTCTCCTTATCAGTTGGATCATAAATTACTGGTCACTTTTTTTTTGCTGTACCTTTTCCTTAGACCAATTTTCTATTTATTGTCTCTTCAGTTTGATTCACAGGACACATTTTGGTAAATCTGGTTGGTTGGTCTATTTTATCGATATTCCATGGTACATCATAATGGTTAGACTGATTCAATTTCAATTATTTCCGCAAGAGATGCGATGTTATTTATGTACCTAGAAGGTGTTTGAATTTTCTAATAGAGCGAACTCTCTCAGGTGCTCTAAACTCTCGTTGCCGAGAGGAGTGGATGGGAGCTGTTCACGATGAGAAGTCGCCTGTAATGTCTCCTCGCTATAAAAATATAACGGCTATTTTACTGCTCAATAAAAGGATGAAATGCTTCTAATTTTCACGCTTTAACTGCCTACCAGTAAAACGTAATGTGTGTGAAAATACTGGAAATATTTAGTTCGTCCATTGGATTCGGCAGTGATTTAATAAAATATACGGAAGAGTCTTTATCGGACTGCTAAAACATGCATGAGCGTTTCCGCTCTAATTTACTTATCGTTACATAATTAAATAAAAACAAAAACAATAAATCATTGTATTAGTCTTTATTTGCAGCAGTCTAATTAAGCATTTTATTTTTATTTTTAATAATCTATCTCGCTGAAAACTGAAAAGTTTGTAGAGCAAATCGAACCCGAGTTTTACTCGAAATAACAATCACGTTTGTAACTTTAAAGTCGCGGTTCAGTAATCGCGACTTTTGCTGCTTCAACTAGGAAGTTAACATGTAACGACAAGTAAAAGCTCGTTTTCGATCTTGTTACTTTCAAGTCGTGTGAATAAGGAATCGTTACTGCCCATATATAATAGACCTACTTAATAAAAAGCCCAAAAAAGGCGCAGCTGCTATCAGCAACTCGTTAGTTCTTTTTATTTTATAGTAACCGTTACTACAATCACTGCTCATTTATAATTTTCCAGCGCGTAATTAAAACGGGTACGCAGGTTTCATTTTTTTAATGGTGACGATTATTACGACGTTACAGCGACTTTCGGAGTGGGTAACCGGAACTAATTACCTAAAAAAATCATAAGGCAGTGGTGTTTTTTATATACGAATCAGCGGCAGTTGCATTTTTTGGTACTAAAAATAAACCTGTAACCCATTTGTTAGTAATCGCGACGTGCCGGCGACTTCTAGAAGTGGGATAACAGCAACGTGAATAGCATTTTACCATTCAGATCGACGTAGCAAAGAGTCCACAAAATGTTGCGCGCAATAAGAATTCCGGCGATTTGTAGAAGTGGTAACAGCGACTTGATCAGCATTTTACCATTTAGATCGAATCAGCAAAGAATCTAGAAAATGTAACGGCAACTATAAACTCGCGCTGGTTCTTGTTACTTTCAAGTAGCATTTAAGTAGTTCTTACTCATCATTAGTTATTTTATAGTTGTAATTTACAATGTAATGTAGAAAATTTCTGCTCCCAATAAAAACTGGTGACATTTTTTGGTAATGGCCACGTATCGGGGACTTTCATTAGTGGTAACCGGAACTAATTAGTAAAAAATTCATGTGGCGGTAGTCATTTTTTTAAATCTACAATATACACAACGTAGCAACGTGTTAGGATTCACTCAGAATAATCTTCATTACTTATCCTTACTTATCACAACTCTACTCAACATGGCAATAGCTGCTTACCTTTGGGAATAACCTTGGAATAATCTTTATAACTTATCTCCTCCAAACTCTACTTATTAATAAACTTTATTGCAGTGCCATCAACTTCGAACGTCGCAAACTTTAATTTTGGTCAATTCTTGTATGCTGTTTCTCATAACATACCACTGCTTCACCACCTTATAATTTTTCCTTAGAAAACCTGTAATATGCTTCCTCACTTACATACTTGA
Organism: Malachius bipustulatus; assembly: GCA_910589415.1. Classification (NCBI taxonomy): domain Eukaryota; kingdom Metazoa; phylum Arthropoda; class Insecta; order Coleoptera; family Melyridae; genus Malachius; species Malachius bipustulatus. Next base: position 31,220,655 of record OU342634.1, on the reverse strand, counting down.
TCTACTTTACTTACCGACACCAGTCGGATATCAATCCAATAATACGTTAACACTTCATACTCAGTGTTTTCTTGCAAGATTTCTTGAGTTTCCGTTCCTTTAATTTACGAAATTCAGCTTCTAATAAATTTAATTGTTGTTAACGGAAGAGCGGAACTTCTCTCAAGTAGGTACCTAGGTAACACATAATATACCCGTGCGAGGCCCGCGTTGGGAAAACTCGCGCTGTGGTTCAGACCACCAACACCGGCACCATCACCATTGTTGTTAAAATTTATTTCATCGGAAATTCGCTAAAAACTTAAATTTTCACCTCACTTTCACCAAGAAAAGGCATTTTTGTGGATATCCCACCGCTGTCAAATATTAGGAACATTATTTATTCAGTTCAATAATAATTATACAATAACAATAATGACGAAGAAGTATATTATTAACATTCATATATTGACTCTACGACGGTTATACAACCACTACTGACTTCTAGCTCCTTTTCCTGCCTTGTCCCATGTTACGCATCATGCGCAACATTCCTAATACCAACAGACCTTCCTGTTGGTGTTAATGCGTCTGCATTCCTTGCATTCCTGTCTGTATTCCGATCTGAGTGAATCCTAACAAACGATTGTAGCGTCTTTTTTTGAAACTCGAAATAAGACCATAACGTACTGATTGGTAATCGTGACGTTCCGGCGACTTCTAGAAGTGATAACACGACTTGATCAGCATTTTACCATTCAGATCGACTCAGCAAAGAGTCTAGAAAATGTAACGGCAACTATAAACTCGCGCTGGTTCTTTTGTTACTTTCAAGTCGCATTTAAGTAATTCTTACTACCATCATTAGTTATTTTATAGTTGTAATTTACAATGTAATGTAAAAAAAATCTGCTCCCAATAAAAACGGGTGACATTTTTTGGTAATGGCCACGTATCGGGGACTTTCCAAGTGGTAACCGGAACTAATTACTTAAAAAAATTCATATGGCGGTAGTAATTTTTTCATGACTCTTCAATGCACATACACAACTTAGCGACGATTGCAGCGACAGTTGCGCCTTTTATAGACACTCAAAATAAACCTGTGACGCATTTATAAACAATAATGACGTCCCGGCGATTTTTATGAGAAGCGCGTTGATCAGCATTTTTTGGTAACGGGGACTTTGAGAGTGGTAACCGCGACCAAAAAATCACCGCTCGAGGTACCGACAGTCGTCTTACTTCTGATGATTTTTCATTATAATTTTTGACAGTCGCAGAAAAATCGGCAACCTTTACTAGTAATCGCGACGTTCTTGCTACTTTCGAGTAGCACACAAGTTACCTTGGTATCATTTGATGTTTAGTGCTTACCGGCACAGCTACTGGGAAGATCTTTGGTGTCTCGTCGTAATGATATCACGGTTCTATTATTATTTTTGTTACCTCTAATTTGTGAATCATATTTTGACGTAATTATGACGTCATAGCTACCTCAAAGTTGACAAACTAAATGATTCCATTGTAAACTTATTAAGTTAATAGATTAACTTAATTATTGTCGTTACTTAGTAGTAACACTTACAGGAGCAGTGATCTTAAGAATACCTGCAACTGTAAAGATTAACCATGACGTGATAGATATGAGAATACTTATAGCAATATAATGATGAGGAAACTGATGCGCTACTGAAATACAAGCCGCCACTCTTGTATTGTAGGAAGCTTTTATTCTGGAACGAATCGCATTCGCATTATGCTGGCAGTCTCTAGATAATGGAGCGAATGAATTCCAGTAGCGAACTCCCGTTTCCGGGGGTGTTTTTAAGTGAAGTAAGTTGTATAGGTGTCAGCATCAGCAATAACGTGTCTAGGAGACGGCAGTTAATGAAGCTACAATGTGATTGGGGAATAATTTAATTATTATTAAATTCAAGAGTATCGGGCTGTTTTTCCGTCGCCCATGATGGAGATTTGCTCCGAGCGTTTGTGGAGGAGTGGAAGCATCGCTGGAGTACACGTATCCGCTGATGATGTTTACGGTAGTTGTTGATGAAACATTCAGAGTTAATTTCCATGGACCGCGGAATCAATAAATGATTATTATTATTTCACACTCGGGTTAGTTATTTGCGGTCATTTATTTATAAATGTGTATTTATATTTATACAATTTTATTATTTAATATTTACATATTTAATTTGTATTAAATTCATATTATATTCATTTAATGATGATTGAACGTTCAAAGGTTCTTTCTTGTATATTTATTACAGTACTGTGGTACCTATGTAAGTACATACAATCAGTAGGTATGGCAAACTGGATAATGTTTTTTTTTATCTTATTCTTAACGTATGTCACGTCAGCTGTTGCATTATTATACAATGCATCGAAAGACCGGTCTGGTCCCTCATCATAATATATTACTATATACTTATTAGGTACTTGGAAGGATACACCTTGTGTCTCGCGTCTGTTCCCTCGCTAATAATAAGAATAGTGAAACTTAATTATGCGTTGTGAAGAAAAATAAAATCACCATCACCACCATCAATGCCAGAAGACAAAAATCAAATTTTGTGACGTACGCTGGTACTGCATGGTGCTGGTGCTACGTAGGTACTTACCTATAATTATTGGTATTATTTGTATTCAAACAACAAACAAGTCGTTCTAAAAACAATGACCGAAACACTGAAAGTGTCCATTCTTTGAAGAGATATTACCTATTGGATGTCATAAAAAGACTTCTTATTAGACGGTTGCCTTCACCTGGCTACTCGCAGGTGTCTCTTCGCGTATGGGCTTGTAATTGGACGGCAACAGGTGGAGTGGCTTGTGCCCGATGTTACCCACCCCATACTTTTATAATAATTCTTCAACTCCACCACGACCACGACACGACTACTAATATTTTCCTTTTACTTTGTTCCAGAACGTGAAAGACAGCTCCTGCCCAGATCGTCCACGTGAGTACAATTTTTTTTGTTTTATAACATAACAAAAAATTTTGTTGGTAAAAAATGAAACTTGACCAACGGGTTATTTTCAGGGATCTTCGAGATGACTTGAATCTTTCAGAGGACAGCGAGGACGAGAAAGGAAGCGGAAAGTTACCAATGACAGTAGGAAGGTAAGCAATTTAATTTACCCACAACAATTCTCATTTTATTAATAATTTGTATAATGATCAGATTTCCTGGTAAATACAGACGGAAAGCTATTTAGGTGGTCAATGTGAGGGGGGAGGATAAAATATCTCCCACGAGAAAATGAGGTACAGGGTCCTTCCCCGGAAACAATTAACATTGACCACATATACGACCTTTTACTATTGCAGAAAATTTTGGGGAAAGCTGGAGAAAAAACACGACATCAAAAACGGGACAGTCTCCAAAAATTCGGTCAAAATATGGTCACTTGCAGTTTATTTATTTACCAACTTTAACCGAAGTTGCCCAAAATTTTAATTTTTTAGTTGATTTTCTTAAATCTGGCTTGAAAGTAAGCTATGACCTGTTTCGGTCAGATAAAAAAAAATTATTTCGGGAATCTGAAATTGAAGCACCTTTGGAAGGAAATTTTTTTTACGAAAAATCAAAACTTGCATAAACTTGCATGTATCTCTAGATCGTGAAATGCTCATTAAGAAATATGGTTTAAACCTGTTTCTAATCCCAAAAACCACCATAAAAACTTAAAAAAAAAATGCTGCAGAAAAGTTCAAATTTTTATATTGAAAATTGATTTCAAGATGTTTTTCGACTTTCCCTTTCTATTTCTGTATATAAATCCGGTCTAAAAGTATCAGAACAAAAGTTATAAAAAAAACAAGGTTAAAATAATAATAAAAAGTCTTCTCCTAACTTTTTGACCTTTGTCTAAAAAAAACCCTCATCAATTCCAGGATGTTGTCTCCGATATGCGCGACTCCGGCGAGCACATCGAAACTGGACCATCAGCTACCCGAACCGATGATGACTTGTCTCTCTCCCGTCGGCAGTTCCAGCGGGACAGATTCGAGTTCCGGCTCCTCGGACACGGACACCAGCGGCGAGGACTCGGCAGACGAGAACGTCGAACCGAAGCCGCGGCTCCATTCGGTCAGCGAGTCGTCCCTCGCGGCGCCCCTCTCGCCCCCGAAACCGGAAGAGGAGTCCGCGAAGCAGCGGTGGAACCTCGGCTCGTACCTCCCGGACACCACCGTGCAGCAGCCGAAAGTACAAAGCCCGCCCCTGTCATCGATCGACTGCGGGGTCCGGATCCGGTCGCCGGACAGCGGGAAGAAAGTTACCGAAGAATCGGACACGAACGACTCGACTAAGGACCTGGACAGCGTGGTGGCCGAGGCGCTGGCCCTCAAGAGCCAGATACCGCCGGCCCTGTCCAGTTTCTCCGATTCCGAGGACAGTGTGGTCGAGGGCCCCCGCGGCAGGACATTGCAGCCTCAGCTGCTGGCTGTCCCGTCGTCGCAAGCCCCAGTTACCAATCTCTCTGATAGTGATAGTGACAATGTGCGGACGAGTGTGAAAGCCAAACCTGTCAGCAGAGTGAGTCCGCGCACCAAATCGGTGGACTCTAACAGTGACTCGGAATACGAACCGAAACCGTCGACGATCAGTGTCAATCAAAAACCCAAGCCCTTGCCTGTTTCTCCTTCAAAAGTGCCCGATCAGTTGGTGAAGAAAGGTCGAGGGAGGCCGAGAAAGCCGAAACCTGCGGCCAGCGGTTCCGAGAACGAGGTGAAACGGAAACGAGGCCGACCGAAAAAGAATCGATCTCTCAGCAATTCGGAAAACGACGTCCTGAAAAAACGAAGGGGCAGACCGAAGAAGCAACAGCGTCTCTCCCACAGCAGCTCGGACGAGGAGGCGGCGGCCCGTTTCGAGAAGCCGAAGAGAAGACGTACGATCTCATCGAAATCATCGAAGATCTCCAGATCGAGCAGCTCCGAGTCCGAGCCGAGACCGAAGCATCCCAAGATTGGCGCCCACGAATCCGACCAGGAGGAGTCCGTCGTTGCGATCCGTTTCAACCAGCCCAAGAGGATCAAGAAGCACAAGACGTCCCGCTTCGAGGACAAAGCGCCGAAAAGCGATTCCGACGACGACTGGGGCAAACAGAACAAACACAAACTGAAGCAGTTCGCCGACGTATCCGATAAGTGCGAGACGAACGTCAAGCACAGCGTGCGTGACTCGTTGAAGAAGAAAGAGAGCAGCTCGTCGTTCCGGAGGAAAAACCTGATGATGCAGCAACGAAGCTCGTCCTATGTGAATACGTCCGACTCGAGCGACAGTGAATCCGAGGCCAAGCCTGCTGCGGTTGTAAATAAGTGTCTGCCCGTCGCGACGAAGATGAAGAAGAGGGCGCCGAAGTCGTCTAGTTCGGACAGCGATGATAAGATGTCGGACAGGAGTAGGAGCAGGTCGTCGGACAGTGACAGTTCTACTAAGCTTCCTTCTAAATTACCTTCCACTAAGCTCGACGCTCCGATCAAGGTCGAGGAGAGCGGTTCCGTCAAGGATAAGAAGAAGAGCGACACCCTGAGGAAGGTGTTCAATGCCAAGAGGGAATCCGAGGGTGGCAAAGGCGGCGGGAAAGGTGGTGGAAAAGGCGGGAAAGGTGGTAAAGGTAAGTCGCTTATTCAACCTAAGTGATTATTTTAAGTATGACTGTTCTTCCTTTTTAACGTTTTAAAACTAACCCTGCACTATTTGTCTGAATTATTTGATTATTTGATGATTGACTTACCTCTTTTATTGCATCTCTCACACATTGACTGGTTTGGTGGATTATAACTCACTTATTGTTGAAAAAGAAATGAAAATCACTAGACATATTGTTACGATGAGATAGCACTTCTGGATTTATTTTAAACTGGAGGTTAGGAACATCGAACATCTGTTCTTCTTGTTTATCAAAATTCTGACCTATTGAAATCTGATCAGTTGGTCTGTCATATTCTAGAGTAGCTGTGGAATGAACTGAGGCGCTTGCGCGCGCCTATGCACTGTCTAGAACATGTCAACTGGCAACATGTGACACTAGAGAAAATTACAGTTCAGGAAAGTCCGTGTAGAACATCACTGTCATCACCTGTCAGAATAAATAAGAGACGCAAGAGAGAGTAGTTTAGTTCAGAAGCTATTACAAGTAAGATCAGAAGGAAAATAAAGAAGAAGAAGACTTTACCGGGTGTTGCATCGGTAGACCATCTATATAGGATCCCATGCAAATTTTAATACCCTCTAAAATCTCCCCTGTTCAGAACAAAATTGTATATTTCTGTAATAATCCACAAATCCACCAGTACAACAGATTTAATCATAACACATGTATCGTAAATTGTTCCAGGTAAAGGTGGTGTGAGTGTAATAATAGTCGACGGTTACCACGAACGGAGCAGCTCGTCGGTCGAAGAGGAAACCATTCCTTCGATACCGAACCACACCCTCCTCTCGCCGATCCCCAACGCTGAAGCGACGAGACCCCCTGTGGAACCGCAGCCAGTGCCTAATCTCGAGCCCAGCAGAAACCTCTATCCATCATCACACTCCTCTTCCACTACCGTTGCCAATCCGCAGCAACAATTATTAATAAAGACTGAACCCGTCGAGAGCGTCCCGAGAACACTTTTGGTCAGGATCGACTTGAGCCGGATAGACATCAACAAGATCCCCGCCCTTAAGCGGAGGGTCGAGGCCCTCAAGCCGCAGCATCCCAACAGAGTTCCAGTTCCGGAACCGTCGAAACCAAAGATTGAAACTGACAGTTCCGCAGCTACCAACAACGGTAGCACGATGAAAGTGCTGAAAGATTCCGAGATCGCCAAACGGTTGACCGAGAGTAGTAGTAGTAGTAGTAATATTAATACTAATAATAATAACAACAACGAGCAATTAGAATCAAAAGTCAAATCAAAAAAGCGGAAGAGAAGGAACAGCACCAGTTCTCTGTCTTCTCTGTCGACGGTCAGCAGTACTGTGTCGCACGGCAGCAGCAGTAAGAAGAAAATGGAGCACAAAAGAGAGAAGGAAGATCACAAGAGTAAGAGGAAAAAGGAGAAGGGCAACAGGGAGAAGGAACAACCGCAGCCTCGTATGTCTAATCCTGATTTCACCAACGTTCCTCCGACCAATCACGAGAGGGACGTTAAAGTTCTGCCGGTATCGACGCCGACACCGACGACAAGTGCTTTCGGTGGTGCCGGTGCTGATTCTGTTGCCGAGTGGTCCAGAATCGGGGACGCCGCTCCGTCTAGGGAGTATCATTCCTATTTTGAAAGACCGGTGGAGAACGCCGAGTATGATTTAAGGTCAGTTTTTGCCTGTCTCTTTATAGACTCGTCATTTTATTTACGGGTTTTTTGCCTTCCACAGGGACCAACACCAAAATTTATCTGATGCTAAAAGATTGAAGCATATTGCGGATAAAGAGAAGGACCCCATTAAACAAGTGATGCTGTATTTGGAAGCTGTGCTGTATTTTATATTGACAGGGAAGGCCATGGAGTATGAAAGGGTCAGCGAGAAGGCGTGCTTTACTATGTATAAGGATACTCTCAGTTTAATCAAGTAAGTAAAAGTAATAATAATAATAATAATAATATTTTTTATTCCTCTTCCATTTAAGCCCCTTTTAATGACAAACTTAAATCTCCACTAATGATTAACCTTGTTTCTTCTCAGATTTATTACTTCCAAATTCAAAAGTCACCAAGTTCACTTACTATCCCCAGTTCATCAAAAATTAGCTGTGTTAAGGTAAGTAATTCAATTTCTTCTAATATAATTGAAATTCTAATCGACTCCTGTTACAGTTATCGGTGCCAAGCTCTCCTATACCATAAGCTCTATAAAATGAAGAGGTTTGAAGCGAAAGAACTTCAGAAGTCTATTAACGAATACTGTAATAAAGTGAGTACATAAGTTGTTTTGTTAAAATCGAGCAAGGATCTGACCCGATTTTCTCGTGCAGAGCCTGTCGATGCCGGCCGAGCAGCCCAGTCAGGCGCAGGGACAGGGCACCCCGTCTCCACTGTCTCCTACGCCTTCGCCTGCCGGTTCGGTGGGATCGGTTGGCAGCCAGTCGTCGGGTTACCGCACCGACGCGGATACTCCTGCCCGTGGCACCTCCGCCACAGGCACCGCCAGCGGGCTCTGCGTCCCGGCCGCTGTCTGCAGCGCCATCACCAAACTCAACCAGATACTCGCCTTCCTCTTCACCTACGAGGAGCTCTGGGAGATGGCCGACTCTCTCGTCGTCAAGAACGGGCATTTAGGTGAGTTCATTTTTTCAATTTATATTTATTTTCATTAGACCACTTCATGTTGTCATTAAATAATTTCGGTTAACAGTTGTTGCCAAGTTTACTGTGATTAGTGCCAATTTGAATTTGAAACGTTGTAGCCGTAGTGGTGGATTCGATTAAAGTCGGCTCGGGACAGTTTTTTTTTGCGTCAACTTTCACTCAGATTGCATTTTTTTAACGGGGCCATGGGGATGCTGAAAGAGTAGGAAGTGAAAAACGGGCTAAAAATTTAGTAGAATATTTTTGAAGACTTGGGATATAAAAGAGCAAAAAACTGACATGAGTCATCAGAAATTGTTCCCAGTTTCAATGAAAACCTTATCAATGCATAACTTTGTTATCCGGTTGTTTTTTAAAAGATCAGAGACACTAAATAACATCCACAGGACATTCTGCTACGTTTTTAGAGATTCTGAAATGATTGTGAAGAGCTTTACAAGTAGTACTTGATGAACTGTTTCGTTATATTTACTACCAGTAATACAAAATTTGGTCTTGTGCAATAATTTTAGAGATTCTGTAACAATTTTAAAGATTCTGAAACGACCTTAGTAGAAATTCAGAAATTATTTTGGAAAGCTGTACAGTAGTTGACTCATCCACACTGGTAGAAATTTTGTCTTCTGCAATTATTTTAGAGATTCTTTGACAATTTTAGTGACTCTGCAACGATCTTAGAGATTTTGAAAAGCTTGACACTTTATTGGTCCCATCCACTAGTAGAAAATTTTTGGGTGTGATTTTATCAGTGACCAAATTAATGCGGTTTTGATTATCAAATAAATAGATTTATTCTCAGAATGATAGATCTGTCACCAACTTATTAACACTAAACTATTTCAAAACTATTATCTATAAATTTATGTACAATCACCTGAAAAGGGAATTAGTTTTCTAATAATTAGTATTATTCTCAGAATGATAGATTTGCCACCAACTTGATGACACCAAACTATTTCAGAACGATTATCTATAAATTTATGTGCAATCACGCGAAATCATAAAAAGTTTTGGTATAATTAGATTTATTCTCAGAATGATAAATCTGCTAACAAATTGTTTAAACCATTAAAATTATGGCAATTAGATGATGTGCAATTGTTAAAATACACAGGTATGCTTGTCATAATAAAAGTTAAATAAATATACAAATTTCTTAAAGGCACTTGTATTTATTACAAATTTAAATAAAATTTCTTATACGCTGTAAAGTACTTATAAGGTAACAGAAAACTTCAACATAATAAATTTAGTTATGCGAAAGACGTCACTGAATAATAAGGGCTCGTTTTGATTTTGTGGGCCGCCCTCTTTTTCTTTTTTGGCCAATCGGAATATTTTTTGCCTCAAGCGGTGGACTTGCTAGTTTGAGACGTATGGCTATCCCCATAATATGTTTACACATATATTCTTTATAGAATGCAGGGCAGTTACATTTTCCATGTATCCACTCACTGTTTTGGGGCAAAGTCACTTTCCATTTACTGAAGAATTGTTTTTTGTATTCATTGAAGCTAGTCCAATTGCTTTGTAAATCTTGGGTTTCTTCTGCGTTACCAGCAGGTACTTCGTAATAATTGAAAGAATCGTCACTATATGTCAGCTTAATTTTTTTTGATAATTTCGCCCATTGATACGACTCTGTCCACTGTTTTAAGGTTATAGTTGGTAATGTTGCAAAAATTGTATCTTCAACCGAGTTCTTTGAATATTTCAAAGACCACTGGTTCACCGACTCAACAGCAACTGCCAAAAACCGCGACAGCGGTAAACGCTCACGAAAAGTGTGTTCATCTTTTATAACTCTATTGAATGATTCAAGGGCATTGTTTGTGGCTGGCGATCCCATGTGAACACCTAAGTACCAATTACGATTTTGTGTCAACCATTGTTCATTGAAATATTTAATAAAATCGCATTCACTCTTCCATTTTGTCAAAAAAGCTTTTGTAGCTAAGTCAAAAGTATCTGCATCAGTAGCTGCTTGTAAACTATCAATGTCTGCCAAGAGTTCCCTCTGAATATTCTTCTTGACACTCTTCTCCACGCAAGCTTGAATTTTTCTCTTCGCGTGTGCCCAGCACATTCGTACAATTATTTCCTCACCAAATATATCTATGAAAGCATTTTGTATTGCTTTGGCTGCATCACAAACCAGAACTTGTGGTTGTAAACAATGCGAGTACAAAATTTGAATATTATCTTTTATTGCACCAAATAAAAATTTGAAGTCATTTTTTTCCTCATTAGTTGCAACCCCTAAGCCAAATGGATGAAACTTTTTATTTTTATCTGTACTTCCAACGACAAGTACTGGAAATCCTTGCCACACCAATTTATATGTAGCATCAGCATGTATGTTTTTCACATCGCGAGCTAATCGCAACAAAAATTTTGTAGACAACGCAAATCTAAATTTAGGTGAATCATTTTCTTCATCATTTTCGATAATATTATATCCAATGACATAAACTTCATGTACATCTTCAGGAATTGTTGAATGAGATGATAACCAAGATTCCAATTCCCCCAAACTAATTGTTGGAGACCCATATTTAACACGACGTCGGTCATTTAAATAAGTTCTTAATTGTGACATTTTTGGCATTGTAATGCCTTCAATTTTGGCAAGATTATTCAGGATTGCTTTAGGCTTAAGGTGTAAGTCATATAGTTTATTTATTTCGTCTTTAGTCCTGTCGCTTAACCCATAATGAGAGACCATTTTTGAATCGTGATCATGATCTGATTCTGTTCGATACATTATAACTGCATCCGATGCTGCATCGAATAATAAGTAAAGCTGAGCCACACATTGAGGTCCCTTCCGTTTAACTTTATTGCATCTATAATATTTCTTCTCACCTTCTTCTACTACATGCTTTCGAAGAAAAGACCAAGTGTTTTCTCTTTTAATAAAATCCTCGGCGTTTTTGACGCTTTCAAACTTTTTAATAAATTTCCATACCTTATTTTCGGTCCGTCTTTTCTTTTGTGCCACAATCTCTTCGACCCCTGAGTATTCCTCTTCGGACTCTAGTAAAGGTACTTCTTTCTGTGCAGTTGTCGATGTAATTACACTGTTATCACAACTACTTGATTCCATATTTTATCCAGATGCCAACAAGAACTAGCTTGTAAAAATTGAATATTGCAACACAAAACGTGACGAGTGAATGTGAATAACTAAAGGCAATAGAACATTGCGAACCGCATTATCATCCCCAATGCTGCGCACGTGCATTTCAAGCACTGATTGATCATTCATCGCATCACACCACTTGGGCCCCGCCTCCTGTTGGACACTAATAAGGTTCTGAAACATTTTATTTGGTGACAGATCTATCATTTTGAGAACACAGTTATTATTCCGAACATAATACGGATTGTATGGACATAAGTTACGATGATTATTCGTTTATTTTGGATACAAACTGTTACATATTTGGATACATATGTTTGGAGACAAATATGTAAATCTGAGATCACAAATAATTTCTGGGATTGAAACTAATAATCAGAGGATTTTGTTTGATGACAAATATTTATTTTGGTGATAAATAAATTTTTCCCCAAAATTTTTCTTCTGCAATGATTTTTAGAGACTCTGCGACACTTTCAGAGATTCTATAACGATCTTAGAGTTTTAGAAATGATTTTAAAGAGTTTTACAGACAGTTTTTTATATACTGCTGTGTTTACCAATAGGAAAAAAGTATTGAAGCCTTGTATCATGAGTTTAGGGCTGCTGTTTCAATTTTAGAGATTCGGAAAGTTTTTAGAGATTCTCGTACGATTTTCAAGGACAAGCAGTTCTTGAAAAACTCGTATATATCTATCAGTATTGTAAATTTAGTCTTCTGCAGTGACTTTATTAGAGATTCTTAGACAATTTCTGAGACTGTGATTTTAGAGATTAAGAAATGATTTTAGGTAACTTTACTGGCAATTTTTGAAAGACTGGCGTTATCTACCGATAGTAGATTTTTTGTTGTGATTTTAAAGGTTCTGGTACAATTGTGGAGATTCTGCAAAGTTTTTAGAGATTCTGGAACGATTTAGAAATTCTTGATAGTCAAAACTAAATAGTCTTGCACTGGTTTGTCAGTAGTACAAATTTAGCCTTCTACCATATTTTAGAGATTCTGTAACAATTTATGAAACACGTAATGATTTTACCGATTCTAAAATGATTTTAGAGAGAGCTTTTGAGACAATTTTTTAAAGACTGGTGACTATCAATTGTACGAATGAAGCCTTTTGTCATGGTTTTAGAGGTTCTGTAACGATTTTAGAGATTTTGTCAAGTTTTTAAGAGATTCTGGTTTCTGATACAATTTTAGAGGTAACTTTACAGGCAGTTCTTGAAAAAACTGGAGAATATCTATCAGTAGTGAAAATTAGCCTCCTTTCATGATTTTAGAGATTCTGTAACAGTTTACGAAACCTTACAATGATTTTAAAGATTCTGAAATGATTTTAGAGAGAGTTTTAAAGGCTGGTGTATCTACCAATATTACGAACAAATCCTTTTGTGTTATGGTTTTAGAGGTTCTGTTACAATTTTAGAGGTTTTGGAAAGTTTTTAGAGATTCTGATTCGATTTTAGGCAGTTCTTGAAAAAACTGGTGTATATGATTGTATCAGTAGTAAAAATTTAGCCTTCTTTCATGATTTTAGAAATTTTGTAATAGTTTATACTTTGTAATGATTTTAAAGATTCTGAAATGACTTGAGTACGAATGCAGCCTTGTGTAATGATTTTAAGGGTTCTGTTATAACTTGAATGATTCTGATACGATTTTAGAGGTAATTTTACAGGCAGTTCTTGAAAAAACTGATATGCATATCTTATCGGTAGTACAAATTTAGTCGTCTGTCGGTATTTTAGAGATTCTGTAACAGTTTATGAAACTGCAATTATTTCAAAGATTCTGAAATGATTTTAGAGAGAGCTTTTGAGACAATTTTTTAAAAACTGGTGACTACCAATTGTACGAATGAAGCCTTTTGTCATGTTTTTAGAGGTTCTGGAACGATTTTAGAGATTTTGTCAAGTTTTTAAGAGATTCTGATTTCTGATACAATTTTCGAGGTAACTTTACAGGCAGTTCTTGAAAAAACTGGAGAATATCTATCAGTAGTGAAAATTTAGCCTCCTTTCATGATTTTAGAGATTCTGTAACAGTTTATGAAACCTTACAATGATTTTAAAGATTCTGAAATGATTTTAGAGAGAGTTTTAAAGGCTGATGTATCTACCAATATTACGAACAAATCCTTTTGTGTTATGGTTTTAGAGGTTCTGTTACAATTTTAGAGGTTTTGGAAAGTTTTTAGAGATTTTGATTCGATTTTAGGCAGTTCTTGAAAAAGCTGGTGTATATGATTGTATCAGTAGTGAAAATTTTGCCCTCTTTCGTGATTTTAGAGATTTTGTAACAGTTTATGAGACTTTGTAATGATTTTAAAGATTCTGAAATGACTTGAGTACGAATGCAGCCTTGTGTAATGATTTTAAGGGTTCTGTTATAACTTGAGAGATTCTGATATGATTTTAGAGGTAATTTTACAGGCAGTTCTTGAAAAAACTGATATGTATATCTTATCAATAGTACAAATTTAGCCGTCTGTCGGTATTTTAGAGATTCTGTAACAGTTTATGAAACTGCAATAATTTCAAAGATTCTGAAATTATTTTAAAGAAAGCTATATAGGCAATTTTTGAAAAGCTGGTATATCTACCAATAATACGAATGGAGCCTTGTGTCGTGGTTTTAGAGGTTACGGTTTAAGTTTAAGTTACAGTTTTAAAGATTCTTTTTTTTAAAGATTTCTAACGATCTTAGAAATTCAGAAATAATTTTAGAGAGCTTTACAGTCAGTATCATCCACTAGTATAAATTTTGTGTTCTGGAATGATTTATTAGAGGTTCTGTTCCAATTTAAGAGACACTGCAACGTTTTTTTGAGATTCTGAATCTCATTTAAAGGTAAAGAAATAATTTTAGAGAGTTTGTGTAGGTATCTCTTGAAGGACTGGCTTGTCTGCCAGCAATACGAATCTAGTATAGATAATTTTTATATAGCTGTCCGGTCCTGAAGCATTTTTAATTTATTTTCAGATTTCTTTATTGAATTGGACAGACAGTGTAAACCGTTGACGCTGCACAGTTCGATAATAGACCTTGTGATGTACGTGAAAGAGGGCATCAATCGTCTGAAGAAACTGGAGACGTCTAGCAACGCTCAATAGGATTCTCACGGACGACGACGACGACGACGGGACTGTTTATAATATTATTGCATGCCAAAGAAGTACCAGGTCAATTCTCGGAGTCAATGATGGTGAGCTGATTGAAATGGATCAAGTATGTAATAATAACACATAATAATTAAAATAATACTAATTTTAATGATAATTTGATAATATAGGGCCGAAAAATGGCTGTAGTTGAATCGGCGTTGATCTCGTCTAGGAGGTCAGCTAACTTAGTTGAAGTACTATAAATTTTTTTATATATATTTAGAGAATTCTGCATATATAAATACTGTATATTTTTTGTAAATAATGTACGCTAAATTTATATATAAATATTATATATATATATTTAAAATGCTATATTTGTACAACGCTAATCTTAGTGGCCTAGAAAGTTAAAGAGTTATTACTCCACATCTTTTCACAACGGTTGTGGATCCAATACATATTTAGTCATGTTATTTTTGCAAAATATTCTAGATAAATGTGCATATATATTATAATTATTGTATACCTATGTAAATCTTGTATGATATTTTATGTTTTAATTAAATTATTCGACAGTTTAAAATTTGTTCAGGCCATTCATCGAAAATTGAAGAATCAAATCGGTATGATATGTGTACTAAACTATACTTGTGTAATTTACCATTTTGCCAGATGTTTTTTTTTGTTTTTGTTATTTTCTGAAGCGTTACTTGAGTAGTGAAAGATCTAGATACTCAATTTATATCTAGATCTCTCTTACTATGTTTGTGTGAAATTTTTCCGTTTTATTGTAAGCTTCATTGGCCCATTTTAGATTTTGACAGGGAAAAATATCGCACATCCTGAAGGAACGTTCGAGAGTATGTTTGACAATCGACTGATCTGTCAAAAGTAGTTGTGTTTTCTTATTTATATTAATTTATATACTTACTTGCCTATTTCGGAGAGAAAGTGGAAAAAATGCAAGACAGTTTGTTGTTATTTTCAAAGTGGTAAATATGCGTATCTGCAATCTTGTAAAGAAAACTAATAAGAATTGCTAGGTTATTGATGATTATTTTTTGGGTTTACCTTACCTGTTATTGGATTTTAAGTAAGACTATTTATACTTATTATTATTATTTCTGATTTGAAATCTGTATATTTTAGAAAATCGTTGAAATTGTATTGTAAAAATGATTCGTAGTTAATTTTTTAAGCTCATTTTGTTTTTTTATGATTCTTATTTAAATTATTATATTGATTGTGGTGCAGAATAATCGAGCCGATCGAGAAATCTGAAAGTTTTTGGTTGCACGTTTTATAACTGCTGCTGGCAAAATAGGACCGAAATTTGTGAGACTCAGATTGGACAAAATGGTAGTTTATTGATTAGTAAATATGATGTTTTTTAAGAAAATAGCGAGTTCTATTCATATAATTTTCGGTTCTCTTACAATTTGTCAAACTTTTATTCAAAATACTGTTTAGGACACACAGAAGGATTTAAATTTTAAAATAACTAGTGCAGGCCGGGTTGTCACTTTTTTTTTTGTCTCTTCCCTTTTACTTGGGTTTGGTTGCACAAATATTAATTACAGATCTGCCAGATAATTACTGATTTTAAAGAGCCCTGTATTATCAAAATGTTGGTCTGATATTGCTGGAAATAAATTCTACTCCCTTTTAGAAGAGTTAATACTGATAAAAATAAAAGATCATTCAAAATATTCTCCCTGTTTTCAAAATTTGCAACTTAAAATCAGTAATTATCTGACAAATCTTTAATTAACGTTTGTGCAACTGGCCCTAGATTAGATAGAAGTCTCCAGAGAGTGCCTGTCTAAAAAAGGACTAGATTTCGAGTCATCTGGGTTCAATCAGGGGGCCAAGGCCCTCTATAAATTTTCCTTCATTTATGCTTACCTAATTTTAATTTATTTGATCACCTAATAATTGATTATTTTTGCTTCTACATGGGACCATACCAGGTAATTTATTTAATTTGGGCAAATTATTTATGATTGCTTTCATAAGAAATTGGCAACCCTACTAAGTAAACATTAAATTATCAAAAATGTCTTTTAAGACTTGTCTTTTATGTCACATTTGACAGTTATTAAAATTTTTCAATCGAATTAACTGTTTTTGCTTGAAACTGTCTTTTTTTATTTAAACTTGACATTTTGGATCACTTATTGATGATGCAGCAGTGTAAAAGATAATAGATTTTTAAACTTTCAGGTTTCTCATTCCTATATAGGTAATCTCTTTTGACATCTTTGTATACAATTTTATTAACTGTCTTAATTTTAGCGTGGTTAGTATTTAATTATTTTTATTGTAATAATTGATAGTTTATTATTTGCATTTTCTTTTTTGGCAAATGTAAATGTTTCACATGGTTTCTATTTCACTCAATTCTTTTGTATTGCTAACAATTCGGTCAAGTACGAACATATCGACTGAAACTGTTTGTTTTGTTTGAAATATATTAATTTATTTTATATTTATTTTGTTGTTTTTGTTTAAGGTCCGATTTATACTTGAGTTATCACTTCTTTTTTACATCTCTTTCTCAGAATAATGGATAAAAGACTTCCGGTTTTATTATTTATTTTCGTTACTTTAATATTCCCAATCCATACAAGTATATTCGATGAATTGAAAGTACTTTCTTTCTACAAAATATGGTTGTAGGTACAAGTGATAGTGATAGTGATAGTGCTAGTTGTGACATTAAATCTTAGGACTCCATTTTTGGTCTTATTACAAGCAATTGCATCATTCTCAAAAAATATGATAAGACTACCACATCTTATATATTAAGTACGCAGTGTTGTCAGGTTTATTCCCTATTCTTTAGGCTTTACTATTATAACAATAATTATAAAATAAATTAACTCATACAAACTTGAAATAAATGATATTATAAATGATAATGTCATTCTCATAATAGAGCGTTGTTGCCAAACATACTTGAAAATCAAGAAACTAAATATTGTAAAATGAATTTCAAACAACCATTTAAAGATTAGATTGCAATAAATTACACAAGAAGGCTTTGGCAATAAAACCCAATTGATAATTGGGTGAATATTTAGTGGATAGTGACTAGTGAGTCATATTTAGTGGTGAGTCACTTACTTGGGTAGGCACTTATTTAAAGTATTTTTTTATTCAAGCCATTATGAATTTGAAACATTTATTTATACCTAAGCAAAGTATTTCAAAGCAATAAATAAGTAATTTTATGGATACGTAACCCAAATATCTCTTGCAGCTGTGAGAGCTGGAAAAGATACTTTTAAAAACCTATCTTAGATTTTAAAAATATCTAAGATACTCGCAAAATGTATCTGAGATACTGAAAGTATCTAAAAAGATACCTACTTAAGTATTTTATATATAGTTACTAAAAGCTTTTAAATGATACCTAGTTAAAAAACACCTAGGTAGAAGAAAAATATAATATATCACAAAGTATCTTAGATACTTGAAATAGATACAAGATAGCAAGATACTATTTATCTTAGTTACTGAAAAGTATCTTTTTCTTCAGTTTCTTGAGTCAGTATTTTCAGCATCTTCCTGTACTTATGATAATTTCATAATTATTATTGTTTATGACACAAATTACAGTGTAAACATGACGACTCATACAGAGCAAGTTGGCTAAAAACAAGTTAAAATGGATATCAGATAAAATTCAATGACAGAAACTTCAAGATTATAGGAGGTGAAATCAGTGGTCAACTCTGGTACAATAATTAGAGTTGGAATAAACTATGCAAGCCTTTGACAAAAAGTTTTCCGTATTTTTTCATTTCTTCACTCTGTGGCAACTATTTTTGTTCCTCAAGGTGTACTGAGCAATGGAGCATAATTTATTACATCCTGGGAAAAGTAATTAAATAAACTTCAAGTGTCTTTAATGATGTAATCAAAATTATATGTCAAATATGTACCAAATTTAATATAATTATTGTGGGATATGGGAACAAGGATCATTTAGTGAAAAGGACATCACTATAAGAATATCTATTAACATAAGTTTCATCTAATTGGAAACCCGGAACATTACATAATAAAATAGTCGAATCAGACTTCTTGAGTCAGGGTGTTCTCCTGTCACTGTCAATAAACTGTCTGAATTATTGTAGAATTTAAAATTCAGTCAATCCGTATTACCATCATAAAAAGGTAAAAAAGATTTTACTATAACTCATCAATTAGTGTAGAATTAAAAAAAAAAAATGGAACTCAAAGTGTACACGACCATAGGATAAGTACACTTGAGACTTGAGCATAAATACTTTTTTTATAAGGCAACCGAGTCATATTTACTGGTAATTTTCTCGAGCAGTTGCACTGGCACTAGCACACTAACACTAACACTACCATCTGTTCAAATCTTATCACAGCTACCTACTCATTTTTGATTCATCTCATACGAAGTAACATTACAGAAAATCGGACCAGTTAATTTGATTAAAGTTTGGAGAGCGTCCAGCTCGGTAGACCAGTCTTGTACCCCTCTATAGAATCGGAAGTCAACAATCAAGTCTTGTAGGCGTTGAATAGAACTCCAAGTAATCAAAGTGACCTTTGCATAGATCATAACATGAGATATACATGAGTACCTTGTACATATTACATACTTGAATAATTAGTTATACGTTTGAGGTGATGTGTAACAAAAGGACCCAACTTTTCTTTTGAAATATATATTGCAGCAAGTCTTGTAGTTTTAATGTTCACCCGGAGTCAGACTAATTGCAACTGACTGTTCCCATTTCCAATCAATACCAAACGTTAAGATTTTTCAAACAATTTGGCAACATCTTCATCATGATTAATGGATGACTTATATTTATATTGCTAATGTTACAAAATTGCATTTTTATGACAAGTTCAGTTAAAATGTAAGAATGACTGCCAAAGATAAGACGGATATAAAAATCTCAACAAACTGCCTTAGAAGTCATCGGCTGTTTGCTGTTTCTCTTCATTAATTCATCTTTCCACACTTCTTAAACATCTGCCATATTCTTTAAGATTTTTTTGACATTCTGGCAACACCGACATTAGTGATCCGTATTGCAAATGGCACAAAAATGAAAATGTCTTACAAAGCACAAAAAAAGAAACCAAATTTTGACTTTTGAATCCTTCCCCCCTATATAAAAATTATCCTTTCGAGACTAGAAACCTTTGAATAAAAATAACATTTCATCTTTCTGACCTCCAATAAAGGTACTACTGTACACCCCTTCTTGGTTTCCCAACTCTAAGCAACATTTATCCTGACGTACGCTACCTTTCTGACAACTCGCTATCATCGACAAAATGACTTTCAACTTCTAAATCAGGAACACTGAAATTCCCAAGACACTCTTAACTGAGCACCCAGAAGACTAATTATTATAGAATAAAGAGGGGCTTGAAGCTTAAAACAGCACCAAAAGTAAGTACTTAAACAAGAAGAAGAACCCTATCTGCTGTTGCTCTAATAACTCGAGAATCAAAATTATGTTTTTTTTTTCAAAGGATTTTGACTGGTTGGACCATCAAATACTACTCGCCAATTTACAGAAGCACAGTTTATCTTTTTCATCTCAACTACTCTTCTTTTTCCAAGCCCATCTCTGGAAAAAAGTTATTTGTGATGTTACTGGATACAGTTAAGTAAGTCAATTTGATTTCTGATGGATATAATGGAGTGCCTCAAGGTACTGTTTTAGGTCCACTCATTTTTTATATACTTATATTACATGATAACTTTGATTCTAGTGTCCAGTCCAGTGTCATTTCTATAGTAAAGACGGCTAGAAAACTGGGCTCATTTGACATATCTTTGCATGTAGAATTTTCCGACTTTTTAGTTTACCGGAACAAAATTGGCGGGTTCCATTAAAAAATAACCACTTTGATCCAGTCACCAATAGATGACTCCCCTACCAACTTTTTACCGCACCTTCAGAGTTATTCTCGTGGATCTATTAAAATAAGCCACCTGTATAGCAAGACAGCAATCAATGCAACAGCAAAATTTAAAAATAGCGATGGTCCCAGAGTTGATCCCTGTAGCATTCCAAATCCACTAATCCAGTTCTATATTGAATATTTTCCATTGAAATGAACTTCTTCCTATCATAGGTGTTATCAAAAATTCTAATGTGATGGAGATTAAATAAAAGGAGGTAAGTAAAGGTAAGTGATACATTACTTTTATTATAAATCATAAAATGCAATTAACACCATAAACAATCGAATTGAAATAACAACAATCAATATAACTAATGCAACTCTTGATTTAAACATAAAACAGTTGAAAAATAAAAACACCTCAATTTAGTCATCCACCTATGGCTTCAAATATATTTCTACTCTTTCTATGAAAGTCTTGGATATTAATACCGTTCCAAAAATGTGGAAGTACTTTTCGCAGTCTTTTTAACTTAACAAGTTTACATTATTGTGCAGAAAAAAAAAACAAAATTACACTGAGAAAAGTGTAAATTTTTCCCTCCTTTTAAATCCATTTTTAATGCTCCTATATGACATGAAAAATATTAAATATCAAATTCTTGAAGAAAATCAAATTTATAAAAACAAGAGTAGAAAAAATATTTTCATAGGACCTTCTACACTTTCAACTGCAAAATTAGATATTGTATAAAGTTATCTCCATTATTATGTTATAATTAACTATTAACTGGTTACATATTACTGTAAAATAATTTTTTAATCACTAAAAATTAATCAATAAAAATAGGACTCCAAAAATGGACTAATTATTTATTTACAATCACTGACTAGACATACTTGGTGAATGAATGTCTTTTAATTACGTTTACTACTCGATTAAATTTACCTGTAAATTATATTAAATATATTTATAAACATCTAGACCAGACTTCCATTACACAGACATCAGACATCACTCAGCCAGGTAATTCTCGCTATATCTACTACTCAAGCCTGTGTGTTGAAGAAAAATATATCTTAGGCTACCCCTATCCTTGAAAGATTAAATAAAACGACTTCTTTTTTAATGGACTCGTAATTTTTTTCTTATAACACACACCTTTTGCATACCGGATTACAAATATGCCAAAGTGCAATCTTACCCTGTAGCTCATACATTTATTTAAAAAGTAATTCATTTATTTTGAACCTGCTGTTAACTCGTAAGACTAGTTTCTCCTAGTAGGGGACTGTTTCCTCCATACCTGGACTCATCAGCACACCATCTTGCATCTGTGAAATCAGCTTGAGAAAATGTGGTCACTATTGCCTGGTTTAGGGTTCAATAATAATTCAAGCTGTAATACAGTAGAGACTCTCTTTAACATGATTTACAATCAGTGTAATATTGACCTGTGCTCTTGCCAGCTATCACTCAATTTAAAAATTTTACCCAGTGTTGCCAACTTGTTTTCAATGATTGTGAATATTGACATTAAGGGCCATGATGCCCATATTAGTGGCAATTGAGGTGACAAGTGGCAACAACAAGCTGAAGAGGCAATAACGTCTAATGAGCTAGTTAGTAATCAAAAGTAAGTGGA
Organism: Malachius bipustulatus; assembly: GCA_910589415.1. Classification (NCBI taxonomy): domain Eukaryota; kingdom Metazoa; phylum Arthropoda; class Insecta; order Coleoptera; family Melyridae; genus Malachius; species Malachius bipustulatus. The sequence goes on along the minus strand of OU342634.1, from coordinate 31,198,553 downwards.
AAAACAACTGCCAAATTTTTGTTAAACACGTTCATTCAAATTTGATGTCATGTTGTTGAGTCCCGAATAGGTCAGAACAAATTACAGACTAAGAGAGACTAGCAACTTTACAACGTATTTATCTAGAGTACATTACATTAATGGGGTCAAATTTAAACACTACAGCTAAAATTAATTAGGTACCATATTCGTTACCGCTATCCTCTTCTTCTTGTTTCGCTAAAAACTCAGTCGGATCAATATGATCAACAGGATCTACATCGTCGCAGTACCCCTCTCCGTCAGACACTTCCTGTTTCTTGGGCAGGCTCCCAGCCACGCTCTCCAAACTAACCCTCTTCACCCACTTACCCCCGCCAGAGGGAGCGTGTCTCTTATTACTCGAATGCAGGTAACTGTTATCGGGCTCAACTTCATATTCCATGTTCAAGTCCTCCCTTATGATTTTAAGGAGGGTGGTTCGAGGAAGACCCAGCAGCTTGGACCGTTCTCTGATGCTCAGCTCGGGGGACTCTTGGAGAGATTGGCGCACGTAGGGCACGTGCATTAGTCGTGACAGCGGCCTCCCCGATTTCTCCTTATCTTCGACGCTTCCGGTTTCGAACAGTTTTCGTTCCCAGTTCATGAGAGTCGATCGACTTGGAGGTGGTAATCCAAATCTGGCCAGAAAGTTCCTGTTGATGTCTTTCCATGTTTGATTGTTGAATTCTTTCTCGTGGACCCAGACGGCCGTCACTACTTTAACCTCGTGCGTGTATTTTGACGATTCTCCTGTTTCTGGACTGCCCTTGTCGCTGTCGTTCATAATTTAATTATTAGAAAATTGGGAATTTGCACTTTCAGAACAGCTGTATTTATAACATGTCGACGACAGGACCACGAATACAAACAATTGCGCATGCGCATGTAAATAGTGGATATTTTTCTGGTGGTGACCGTTTAGTTTACTTTTACACAACAGTCAGATGTCATTTTTGTCATATAATGGGAATGACTTACCAATATGACGTTTGGGCTGCCACTTTACCGTAACATCTTGGAAACCAAAACATTCGGAAGGACTATAATGTGTATCTTAATGCCGATTGGCAATGGATCTCAACACGACGGAAATCGCCATGATGAATAGCCTAAACGTGTCACTTTGGACATTGAAAGTTGATAATGTCGACATTCAATGTATCCTTCTTCTTCCTTTCCTTTGTTGGATTCTACTTCTACTTCTGTACTAAGCTAGCCTCACTTCTTTTTACTGATTTTTGAGGAATATGTTCAGGTATATCTATCTATACTTAATTTAAAATATACCTATCTATACAGGGTGTCCGGTAAGTACCTCCTAATCTCTCGGGACCATACAGGGGAGGTCAAAAAAAACCTAGTCTATCATAAAAAAAAAATTCCTAAAGTGTCCCCAAACGGAGATATGGAGCCCTAAAAGGGTGCCCCGCAATTTACTTTTTTGGCTCTAACTTTTGAACCGACCTGTAAATTTAGATGAAATTTTTATTTTTTATAGAGGCCATAAAGACTCATTAAGCCATATCAGAGTAGATGTTTGACGTCCTCAAGGAAGTCAGGAACGGTTTTACCACCACACTCATTGTGTCAAAGTTTTGACAGGTGTCATTTTACAGAGCTGAAAACTTATTTTTTAAATACACTGGTCATTCATCTTCACAAAAGGTACTCTTAATTTATTTCGATAAAACTAGCGGTTCTCAAAATAAATCGACTTTTATGCGAATTTTGACCAAAAGTTCCGTCAATAGCAATCCATTATGTTGGTAGGTTTATCACCAGGAACCTGATTTTTACCTGTTTGTGTTTAGAATTAGTAACTTTTGAGTGTTTCGCATACCTAAAAACCGATTTATCTCGAAAACCGTCAGTTTTACCGAAATAAATTAAGAGCACCTTTTTTAAAGATGAAGTATTAGACTATTCAAAAAAATAGTTTTTAGCTCTGTAAAGTGACACCTGTCAAAATTTTGACTCAACGAGTATGATGGTAAGTCCGTTCCTGACTTCCCTGAGGACGGCAATTAAACATCGACTTTAATATGGCCTGATGGCTCTTTGTGGCCTCTATAAAGTATTTAAATTTCCTCCAATTATAAAGGTCGGTTCAGAAGTTAGAGCCAAAAAAGTAAATTGCGGGGCACCCTTTTAGGGCTCTATATCTCCGTTTGGGGACACTTTAGGAAATTTTTTTTATGACAGACTAGGTTTTTATTGACCTCCCTTGTATGCTCCCGAGAGATTAGGAGGTACTTACCGGACACCTGTATACCTACTAGTTGCATTCACTATTATAACAATACACATCTTAATTCATTGTTAATTGTGAGTTGTTGTTGGTTCTAGGGCTAGTTTCTTTCTATTGTGAATAACTTCTATAAGTTCATCTTTTAAATAACTTACAGCCAATATTATAAAGGCTCATTAAGTAGCTCGTTAACAAACGGGCTATTAGTCTTAATGAAAAATTAAGTTTCGATCGGGTATTATAAAGCCAAACATTCCAGGTCCTAACGGGCTATTAGTTAAAGACGGAAGTCGCCATATTTAATGAGGAATTTAATGAGTTTTTGGGCCGAATTCAAACGAATGGCTGTGCCTACGAGAGGCTACGGACCGAAATGTTCCGATGGTGGTGAAATAATAGAATACAATACATACTCCACGTCACGCGGTCACACGGCACACCAGAAGTTGGGTTAGTGAGTGTCAGTACTGTCAGTGCCAGTGCGTATATCTACCTATGAGCCTGCGCTGACTGCTAGCTGCTGTTGTGGTGTTGTGTTTTGTGTTTTGTGTTATTGTGTTAAAAACTGAACAGACAATAATTTAAATGTGAGTGAAGTGAATAGTTCGAAAGTGTTAAAAGGACTAGACCACCTGTCTCTAGGACTTCTGAAACTCACCGGGTGCTGTTCCTCTTTGTCAGAAGACGAGTGAATGAGAGCTGAGACATTCTGAAAACACCATTTTACACCTATTTATTCCAATTATTAGGTATTAATAATTATTATTTTATTTCAATGTAATGTCAATCTGTAATACATAATAAATTTGTTGTTTAATCTTAGCTGGTTTTATTATTTAAGATACTGTAGCAAAGTAGAGAAAAGAAGTTAAGAATACATTGGCTGATTGTGTTATTACCTACTTGAACTTGGCTCCTGCGGGAGCGGGAGTAATGATAATGATTTTTTATTTATTTATTTTTGAAACACATTTATTACCTTCCTAGCTTTTTTACCAAGAAGTAGGTAGGTGTAATTTGAGTAATAACGAAGTACCTAAACGTAAGGTAAGTATTGAAATTATTATTTTGGCTTACTTATAGTAAAGTTCATCAATGAAATGGGTGAGTGTGTGGTTTTATCAAGCTATGGGTACCTACCTACATACTATAAAAGATAGGTATAAAGGTAGTGCTAGTGATAAGAATGAAAAATTCAATTTTCATTATTTTTTCTCATTAAACCTATAAAGTAGTCATTCAAAAAAGTATTCTAAATTAGTGGATTATTGAATAAAAACTAGATTCAGTCAAAATTGTATTTATTTAGAATGAAAATATATCAATCCATTTGACATTTCATTTCGTTAAGTCCCTTAATCGGTAGAATTCTGGTGATTAGTTATTGCCCCGACTTAACGAGCTACTTCTAACCTAAAAATGGTAAAAAATACCTTTATAAGACGCTTAATGAAGAAATCTGCCCATTAGCCTAACGATCTATTAGCCTAATGAGAAAAGTTAACGATTTCAGTTGTCAAAACCTTTATAAGACGCTTAATAGCCCGTTTGGACTTAATAGCCCGTTAAAAAGTTCATTAACCCGTTATAATACTCGCCGTTAAAGTTTTTTTTTCAACAAATAGTTTTAGACAGTTCTGAACGCAATTAAGAATTTGAACGCGAGCTACAAAGTGTCGTGATTTGTAAAACTACACACCCTTTTTACGTACCTTGTGAATCCTCTACTATTTTTATTCTTTTAATTAAAATTCTATAAATTGTCCAGCAATAACTGCAACTTCATTGTCCAGCAACTTTATTGTCCAACAATAATGACTTTTCTACTCACTAGGAAATGGTTTATGAGAATCTGGTTGCTATAATTGGAATCTATTTAATTGCATATTAATTTTAATTATTTTGCCCTATCTTGTTTAGTACTCCTTCGTCGTCACTATTAATAGGCATTTCTCAAAAAATGTCATTATTTGTTTCCTTTCATTTTTCGTTATATTAGAACTTAAAATAGTGTGATAATTATTGTAACAATTCAGAACAGATTTTGCATTCAGTTCGCTGTAACTGGAACTGCAACTTAAATTCCGAACTACTATTATAGTTTTGAATGCTGGGACGCACAAAAGTTGTACGGTCAGAAAAGTTCTGAGCCGCTTAGAACTTTTGTAGGAACAAACCTTTTGCCAAATATGGGGTATTATCTTATTATGTGTCCTAAATTTCCAAACCGGTTCCGGTACTTGAGTTGAGACTTGATGAGACTAAGGGCCGGTTGCACAAACACAAATTAAAAATTTTGAGATAATTACTGATTTTAAATTGTAAATTTTGAAAATATGGCGAATATATTTAATGATCTTTTATTTTTTATCAGTAATTAACTCTTCATAAAGGAAGTAAAACTTATTTTCAGCAATATCAGACCAATATTCTCATAATACAGGGCATTTTAAAATCAGTAATTATCTGAAAATGTTTAATTTACGTTTGTGCAAGCGGCCCTTAGAGTGTTTGGTCTTCCAGATGTTTTTGTTTCGAGGTTTGCGCACGCTCATTACCGCCACTATGGACGTTTTTTAGCGAAGCACGGAGTTGATTACTAAAAAGTCACTTGTCAATATTGTCATTTATATTACATCCGGTTTCGCACGTTGCCATTTTGCCATAAATTCCACCATCTTCATTCCATTCAGTTTCCGTTTCCCAGCTGAACTAATAGGAACAAGTAAGTGACTTTCAATTATTATATTTTTTATTTTCCCGTAATATTTCTGCATTATTTATGAAAATTTGGGCTTCGTTAAAAATTAATAATTTATAAATGCTCACCTGGTGTATTATTTCTTTCATTTTTGTCTTGTTTTTAGAAAACTATTGAATTTTTTGCCATGTGGATTAGGTTTCATAACCTTATTTTACATTTCTCTAGAGAGCTTTGGTTTTTTTATTTTAATATCTGCTGTGCTTTGTGAATTATCATTACACGAGCGTTCGTCCTAATTTTACGTATTTATGGGTTTTCATACTCGTCTACAAGTATACATTTTATAGCATGGCGGACGCAGCTCCAGCCGCAGGTCGTGGTGGTTTCCGTGGAGGTTTTGGTGGTGCTCGTGGCGGTGGTGGTCGTGGTGGCCCCAGAGGACGTGGTCGTGGGCGTGGCAGGGGCCGCGGTCGCGGCAAGGAAGACCAGAAAGAATGGGTCCCCGTCACCAAGCTTGGCCGTCTAGTGAAGGACGGCAAGATCAGGTCCCTGGAAGACATCTATCTCTTCTCCCTTCCAATCAAGGAGTTTGAGATCATCGACCACTTCATTGGGCCCAGTCTGAAGGACGAGGTGAGATGATCAAGAATTATTATTCTATGAAGCAATAAATTTTTATTGTTTTTTTTTTTGTTTGTAAGGTACTGAAAATCATGCCGGTTCAAAAGCAAACACGTGCCGGTCAGAGGACACGTTTCAAGGCTTTCGTCGCTATTGGAGACAATAATGGACATATCGGTCTTGGAGTCAAATGCAGCAAGGAAGTAGCGACGGCCATTCGTGGCGCTATCATCCTCGCTAAGTTGTCTGTTGTGCCAGTTCGACGAGGGTACTGGGGTAACAAGATCGGGCAGCCCCACACTGTCCCTTGCAAGGTATGTAATGATTAGCATTGTCATATACTTGTCGGGGTTGGTCTAGAAAATTTTTTGTGTTGCCCAATTCACAAAATAACTTACCAGTTACCAGTAGCAATTTAATTTATTTTACAGGTCACTGGTAAGTGTGGTTCCGTAACAGTGAGACTGATCCCCGCCCCTCGCGGTACCGGCATTGTGTCTGCCCCCGTACCCAAGAAGTTGCTGCAGATGGCCGGTATCGAGGATTGTTACACTTCGGCCAGAGGCTCTACGGGAACTCTTGGAAACTTTGCAAAGGCGACTTATGCCGCAATTGCAAAGACTTACGCCTATCTCACTCCCGACCTTTGGAAAGAAATGCCGCTTGGCAAGACTCCCTACCAGGAGTACGCTGACTATCTGGCGAAGAACCATCGTCCCATCGGGGCCGCTGCCGGGCCGACTGAAAATGTCTGATTGTCATCTAATTGTACCAGTGGTTAGTCTACCACTGGTGTTGGAAATAAATTTATAACATTTTGAGGGTTGTTTTAATTTATAAATTTTTATAACCTCTTGCTGAAAGTGCTGATTTGATTTTTGAAAATTTTAAGTTTCATTGTAGGAGTTTATGGTGTACTATTTAGTTTTTGTGGTTGTAGTAGGCTTTGTGAAAATGTGAGTATATTAACAACTGAAATAATTATGTATAAATCTCTTTTTAATGTTCTAATTTTTACAGGACTGTTTCTAAAATTATGTTAATAACAGGCGATTTTTACTGCCCACCTATGGAATTAATGGAGTTCTACTACTAGAGGTAATATTTTTTTGCTTAATAATTTCATTTTCGATGTAAAGACTACCATGATGAGTGCTTTGATTCTTTCGCGGTTTCCACCAGAAGATTATTTCTAATGATGGCCTTAGAATTCTGATTGTATTATAATAGTTATTCTATGAAGAGTAACCTTTTTTTTCCCTGTATTTTCAGGTGCTTTTCCACAGTTTTATTGCCCACCTATGATGGAATAATTGAGGGAGTTCTCTTTTTAGGTAAGAGTTTTTGCTTATTAAATTCATTTTTGATGTAAAAACTATCATGATGAGTGCTTTAATTCTTTCGCGGTTTCCACCAGAAGATTATTTCTAATGATGGCCTTAGAATTCCGATTTTACCATAAATTGATGTAAACGCAAAATCTGTAAATTCTATGAAAGTAACCTTTTCTGTATTTTCAGGTGCTAGTCCATAGTTTTCCTGCCCATCTATGGAATTCAGGGAGTGCTCTCAGAGGTAAGATTTTTTTGCTTGATAAATTAATATTTGATGTAAAGACTACCATGATGAGTGCTTTAATTCTTTCGCGGTTTCCACCAGAAGTTTATCTAATGATGGCCTTAGAATTCTGATTTTATAAAAAATTGTGACAAAGGCAAACTGTCTAAAATTCTATGAAAAGTAACCTTTTTTTCTGTATTTTCAGGTGCTTTTCCAAAGTATTATTGCCCACATATGATTGAATTGAGGGAGTTCTCTTTTAGGTAAGATTTTTTACTTGTTAAATTAATTTATTATGTAAAAACTACCATGATGAGTGCTTTAATTCTTTCGCGGTTTCCACCAGAAGATTATTTCTAATGATGGCCTTAGAATTCTGATTGTATTATAAAATGATTAATTTACAAAATAAAAGTCTGGAATTGTTTCAAAAATAATTTCCTGTGTATTTTCAGGTGTTTTCTTCATGATTTTACTGGCTACCAATGGAATTTATGGAGTTCTACTATAGGTAAGATTTTTTTGCTTAGTAATTTTATTTTTGATGTAAAAACTACTATGATGAATGCTTTAATTCTTTCGCGGTTTCCACCAGAAGTTTATCTAATGATGGCCTTAGAATTCTGATTTCATTAAAAATTGCGACAAAGACAAGTGGTCTAAAATTCTATGAAGAGTAACCTTTTTTTTTCCCTGTATTTTCAGGTGCTTTTCCACAGTTTTATTGCCCACCTATGATGGAATTGAGGGAGTTCTCCACCTATGATGGAATTGAGGGAGTTCTCTTTTTAGGTAAGAGTTTTTGCTTATTAAATTCATTTTTGATGTAAAAACTATCATGATGAGTGCTGTAATTCTTTCGCGGTTTCCATCAGAAGATTATTTCTAATGATGGCCTTAGAATTCCGATTTTACCATAAATTGATGTAAACGCAAAATCTGTAAATTCTATGAAAGTAACCTTTTCTGTATTTTCAGGTGCTAGTCCATAGTTTTCCTGCCCATCTATGGAATTCAGGGAGTGCTCTCAGAGGTAAGATTTTTTTGCTTGATAAATTAATTTATTATGTAAAAACTACCATGATGAGTGCTTTAATTCTTTCGCGGTTTCCACCAGAAGATTATTTCTAATGATGGCCTTAGAATTCTGATTGTATTATAAAATGATTAATTTACAAAATAAAAGTCTGGAATTGTTTCAAAAATAATTTCCTGTGTATTTTCAGGTGTTTACTTCATGATTTTACTGCCTACCAATGGATTTATGGAGTTTTACTATAGGTAAGATTTTTTTTTGCTTAATTTAATTTTTAATTAAAAAACTACCATGATGAGTGCTTCAATTCTTTCGCGGTTTCCACCAGAAGTTTATCTAATGATGGCCTTAGAATTCTGATTTTATTAACAATTGCGACAAAGACAAATGGTCTAAAATTCAATGAAAAGTAACCTTTTTTTATTTTCAGGTGCTTGTCCATGGTTTTATTGCCCACCTATGATGGAATTGAGGGAGTTCTCTTTTAGGTAAGAGTTTTTGCTTAATATATTAATTTTTGATGTAAAGACTATCATGATGAGTGCTTTAATTCTTTCGCGGTTTCCACCAGAAGTTTATCTAATGATGGCCTTAGAATTCTGATTTTATTAACAATTGCGACAAAGACAAATGGTCTAAAATTCAATGAAAAGTAACCTTTTTTTATTTTCAGGTGCTTGTCCATGGTTTTATTGCCCGCCTATGATGGAATTGAGGGAGTTCTCTTTTAGGTAAGAGTTTTTGCTTAATAAATTCATTTTTGATGTAAAGACTATCATGATGAGTGCTTTAATTCTTTCGCGGTTTCCACCAAAAGATTATCTAATGATGGCCTTAGAATTCTGATTTTATTAAAAATTGCTACAAAGACAAATGGCCTAAAATTCTATAAAAAGTAACTTTTTTTTCTGTATTTTCAGGTACTTTTCCATAGTTTTATTGCCCACTTATGATGGAATTGAGGGAGTTCTCTTTTAGGTAAGAGTTTTTGCTTGACAAATTAATTTTTGATCTAAAGACTATCATGATGAGTGCTTTAATTCTTTCGCGGTTTCCACCAGAAGTTTATCTAATGATGGCCTTAGAATTCTGATTTTATTAAAAATTGCTACAAAGATAAATGGCCTAAAATTCTATAAAAAGTAACCTTTTTTTATTTTCAGGTACTTTTCCATGGTTTTATTGCCCGCCTATGATGGAATTGAGGGAGTTCTCTTTTAGGTAAGAGTTTTTGCTTGACAAATTAATTTTTGATCTAAAGACTATCATGATGAGTGCTTTAATTCTTTCGCGGTTTCCACCAGAAGATTATCTAATGATGGCCTTAGAATTCTGATTTTATTAAAAATTGCTACAAAGACAAATGGTCTAAAATTCAATGAAAAGTAACCTTTTTTTATTTTCAGGTGCTTTTCCATGGTTTTATTGCCCGCCTATGATGGAATTGAGGGAGTTCTCTTTTAGGTAAGAGTTTTTGCTTGACAAATTAATTTTTGATCTAAAGACTATCATGATGAGTGCTTTAATTCTTTCGCGGTTTCCACCAGAAGTTTATCTAATGATGGCCTTAGAATTCTGATTTTATTAAAAATTGCGACAAAGACAAATGGCCTAAAATTCTATAAAAAGTAACCTTTTTTTTTTCTGTATTTTCAGGTGCTTGTCCATGGTTTTATTGCCCGCCTATGATGGAATTGAGGGAGTTCTCTTTTAGGTAAGAGTTTTTGCTTGACAAATTAATTTTTGATCTAAAGACTATCATGATGAGTGCTTTAATTCTTTCGCGGTTTCCACCAGAAGATTATTTCTAATGATGGCCTTAGAATTCTGATTTTACTATAAATTGATGTAAACACAAAATCTGTAAATTGTATGAAAATAACCTTTTCTGTATTTTCAGGTGCTAGTCAATAGTTTTACTGCCCATCTATAGAATTCAGGGAGTTCTCTCAGAGGTAAGATTTTTTGCTGATAAATTATTTTTTTATCTAAAGACTATCATGATGAGTTATTTAATTCTTTCGCGGTTTCCACCAGAAGTTAATCTAATGATGGCCTTAGAATTCTGATTTTTTATATAAAATTGTACAATTACAAAAGTCTCTAAGAATTTTTGAAGTATAACCTTTTTTCTGTATTTTCAGATGCTCAATCAATGCCCACACCTTTTTAGTTTTGTAGTCCAAATGGAGAAATTCTCTTGGAGGAAAGATTTTTTTTTGCTTAATAACACTGTGTTTTTATTAAATGGTTGTAAAAAAAATGGACCCTGGAACAAACAAAAATTAGGGCTTAAAAAAATAATTTAAAGTGCACTTTCATCTTGGTTGCAATAAAGTGACTATTACAGGAAGAAAGTTGTAATAATTCAAACTACAAAGATCGGTTTTATCATTGTTTTTTTATTTCTTGGCTTTTCTTTTAGACAAATTGGACCTATCCACATTACAAGGATTGAACACATAATAGGTATGAATTGTTAACATCTTTGATGACTTTCATATAAATTAATTATCTATACATTACATAATAAGTATCTGACTTGTCAATATTGACACTGCCCGAATAAACGATGGAGAGTTTTTCAAGTGGTTTTACTTTATTTTGTACTTCCACCCTCTTGCTAGGTTTAAAAGAAACGAATTGTATCTAGGAATAAATTAATTAATTCAATTAATGTACAACTACCACAACTTATCACATAAGCTACCACTTTGCCCGCTTGCTCCAGTCCTTGGGCACCCAGTTCAAACATTCCGAGTCTATCCTGATTTTCCTGTTTTCCATTGCCCTCCTGTGATTCTCTATGATTTCCTTGTTCAGGGTAATTATGTACTGGCCTTTGTAATAGTTTATCAGGTTCAAGTTTTGCAATGTCGATATCACATCCTCTTTTTTAATACTCGTATTTTCACATATTTCACTGTAAAGAGAAAATAAATATATACAGTCTTTTTCTCTTTGTTTTCTCATTGATTTATCAATGAGTTATAAAGGGCTAAGACAAGATTTTTAAATTGAAAATTATCAGGGTTCGCCCGATTTAAATCATTTGATTTAAATTACAATTTAAAAGTGATTTTTTTATATTAATCAACGATTAAAATAAAAAAAAATAAAAAATCAGAAATACTATGTTTTTATCGAGTTTTTTTATTTTCTATAAGAAATTTTATTTGGTGCAACAAAAATCATATCATATAGAAGGCTCGATAGAAGGGTGAAGGGTACCATAAACCTCAGATGGTAATTATTATTATTTTATTGCTTTCTTTTTAAACTTGAAACCTTTAAAAGGTGATCATAATTTATGTATTCCTGCTTTAAGTTTGAATTTGAATAGATGCAGTAGGTAATTATGAGAACAACCAATTATTGTATTTATTATTATATTTCATCTCCTGCATCTTTCTTTTGATCTCACTTAGCTGGACCATGAACTTGGAAATAAAAAATAAACAATAAAGGAATGTCCTTTTTTATTATTATTTATTATGTGTTCTTGAATAGTGAAAGGGTTTGGGGGGCTTTTTGTGATACTTCGGCCCCCTAAAGAATTCTTCATAAGTATAATTCATAAAAAATGTTTCTAACTTTTCTGAATTTTAACTGATTCTGGTAAATAAATATGTTTCAATTCTTTAATTTAATTTAATTATTTTTAATTATATAATTCAACAAAACCAAAAGTGAAGAAAAAAATTACAAGGGAAAAACGCAAAATTCATGGTGTGGCGACCACTTGTCAGCCTTAACGAAAATATGAAGCAAAAACTTCTCAGTAAAAGAGCCGAAAATAGATTATACCACATTATTAGAAATTTAAAAAAAAATAAAAAAATCAAATAAATCAAAAAAATCACGATTTTTTTGATTTTTTTAATAAAAATCATTGATTTTTATAAAAAAATCATGATTTTTTCGAACCCTGAAAATTATAGAGGTTTGATAAATGGGAAAATCATTTGACAAATTTGCAAACACAAATATGAAATAAAAATTTTGAAACTTATAAAACATGGCCTGTAGTCCAATACTTTATTTAGATAGATGGACTCCCCCCGAAGTTATGATTCCAGGGAAACGACATACTTTAATTTCAGCTTATATCGCCCTGCATCTATGATCCAAAGCGACTTTTCAAATATCTTTTAGAACAAAAATTTCTCAATACAGTCAACAGCCCCTTGATTTTTTTTTGTCCTACAACACAAACACACTCAGGACAGGCTAGTTCTGTGGTGCGTTGTACACCTTGGGTTATATCAAAAATCCAAACTTACTTAATTGTAACTTGTGGTTTTTCATTTTCTCCTATTGGTTTCTGAGCCAACAATATTTCCAAGATCGTATGAGCCCAGTAACTTCTATAAGAAAGAAGCCCCAGATCAGACAGAGGTTTCTCAGGCGAGCCAGTTTTTCCTTCAAACTTCGATAATTCATAACCTACAAAAGAAAATTAATACGACATATCAAGCTATCGATCAGTACGGCCTACTTACTGAATTCTATGAGTAATTTTCCGTAACCTTTTCGCTGATACGGGGGCATCGTTAAAATACAAGCAACGTTATAATCTTCCGTCGATTCTTTCTCTTTCGAAAAGTACCCCACAATGTGGAACCCTCGATTGTCAAAGACTGTCATTACGTAGAAGAGAAAGGGATCCGTGTCGTAGTAGAGGGTCTTGTGATCCAAAAATAATTTCGCTAGCAGACACAGATTTTGAGCGTAGGTCTTATTTTTTCTACCGTCTATTTCGAAAAAGGATATATTGTCCTTTCGGTATATTTCGTTTCCGGGAGGGTGACGGAGGTTACATTTTAAAAGGTGCCGTTCCAGACATTTCCTACTTTTTCTATACTTCAAACAGAAATCACATATGTAAATACAGGGCAGTCCGACCATTTCCTGTAAAAGAAAAAAAGAAAAGAAATCTGACTGGTTCAAGGGCTCAATGAGAGCCAACCAACTACTCTAATCCCTTATATTATTAGAATCTCCACTTGAATGTCATTAGACTTGAAAGTTGTTTATCTGGAAGGGGTATTCGATGATACCAAACAAGACCGACCTACCCTAGGGGTGGGGGCAGCAATATTATATATTCATATTTGTTATTTATATCTCTTACAGCCAATATTATAAAGACTCATTAGGCTAACAGGCAGATTTCTGTGCTCATTTTTGAAGCTAATATCGCCGTCAATTTGACTTTTATTAACATTTTTGTAATTACTTTCCTGTCAAGAATAAATAAACTCAAAAAATTTCCACTTAGACTCGATACCTTCTTCAGAAATGGCCACAGAAATCTGCCCGTTAATTTAATGAGCCTTTATAATACCCGCTGTTAATGGTCAAGCTGGTAAAGCTGGTTCGCGACGGTTCTAGCTGACATGATGGAAATGTCACATTCTAATACCACACCACAATATTTCCATACATGTTCGAAAGGGTGAATGACTGTGTCTAGAGCGATGCTACAACATCAACTCCTAGAACTTTTTGAGAACCACGTCCGGCATGAATAAGAGTGCCGCAGAGGTAGGTACAATCAGTTTAGATTGGAAGTTGGTTGAGGTTGGAACACCACGCCATAGAGGTAGGTACAGTCAATTTGGATAGAAGTTTCTTGAGGTTGGAACACTGCAGAGTAAAGGATAAGAAAGTTGCTCAGTGATTGAGATAGTATAAGAACTATAAGTGGATATTGAAAATGGCCTGTAGAAGAGAAGAGCAAAGTTGTATTTAGTAGTGTGCGTAACTGAAAATAAGAACTGATTATTTGGACATGAAGGTTATTGTTAATTTGCTATAGTTGTTTAATTTGTTTAGTAGATTAATAAATTAACGGTTAATTAGTTAATTTGCAAAGTGGAAAGGACACTGAAAGTAACAGAATGGCTGAAGAAAATCATGTTAATACTCAAAGGCGGCCAGGAAGAGCAGAGAAATATCATGAAGAAGCTCGAAGACGGTCAACATCACCAGAAAAACAGTCAAGAGAAGCTGCTAAAAGTTATTCAGCAACAAAGGGACGATTATGTCGGTGAACTAAATAAAGTGAAACAAAACGTTGATGGTGTTCGTAATGAAGTCATCAGTGTTCGCAAATTCGCAATGAAACAAAATTGTTGGAAAATCCGATGGAACATAGAAGGGGAGATGAAGATAGACTTCGAGAATAAATTCCAAACTCTTGAAGAGTTCTAGGACTTCACTGATGTTTAGCGTCGCTCTAGACGCAGCCATTCACTCTTTCGAACAAGCGCAGAAATATTCTGGCATTCCTGTCATGTCAGCTAAAACTGTCTTGAAGCAGCTGACTTGAGACCATTAGGGGAATGTAAACAAATATGAATCCAGAATACTTGGCCAGTGTTCCTTCCTTACAATATTGACCAGGAACACGAAATGAACAAGCCCTTGCTAGGGCGCCGATAACTAAGGCATGCACATTACACGTTTCGTGAAGAGTGAGTAAATGTAAACAGTAATTATTTTGAATATTCATAAATTGATTTTTTCAAAAGATTCTTTTTCACTTGATCATTTTTAGTTTTTTCCACTAAAATTTTACGGACATGGATTTATTATTTTCATGATTATCGGCGCTATAGCACCTGGCAATGAAACAAACTTAACCTAAAACTGACACTCATGTTCATGTAGCAATGTTCTTTTTCTTTTAAAAACATCTTGAGCACTTAGGGATGATTTTGTGAATATTACCTTCTTTGATATACTTATACTCTGTACACTGAGAGTTGTCTGTTGTGATAACTAAGGATACATCATCTCGTTATGTTTCTTACTCCTTCTATTGCATTGCATAGTCAATCGAGTTAAAATGGGACGTATTGTCAGAAATACGTTTGAATCGTCAGCAATTCTAAAAAGATGAGCGAGAGTGAGACGGAAGTACCGACTCGCGTCTTGATACGCTTAGATTGATACGATATTACGATAAGATTGTCGTCGCTACTATCAGTAGTGTCAGTGTCAGCGTTAAATATACTAATAAGGTTTGTGTTGTGATTTGAAACGTTTTTAATACGAAATTAGCAGAATTACCTGTATTATTGACTATTGTACGGTGTGATAAACTATGAGTAACTTAATTTCGCGAATGCCTAAAAATCTATTTCCTTGTTTTGCATGGGAAACGATTGAACTCCCTAGTACGTGGTCTTGTGGTAAAATTGCTGGAATATTTTACGTGCAAATAAGAAAACGCAGGTGTTATTCTTTCTTTTAAACGACAACCAGCAGGTAGGTGACATGATATTTCTATCATGATGATAACAATAATTATTATCATTCTTATTTACTTGCATTGTATATATTTGTTATCAAAAAGTTGCAAGGCTCTACTTCGTCAATAACTTGTCGAAATAATATATTTGTAGGATATTCATTATTCCTCAACACACACGCCACTGACACGAACTGCGATACCACATCTGGTTCGACTTAGAAATAAGTGTACGATTCAAATCGAATTAAATGAAATTGTTTAGTCAGAATCAGTGTGGCATGACAACGGACAACTCTCAGTGGACAGCGTGTATATGCCTATCCACTGTCTTCTTTAAAGTAAAGGAGGCAGTGCTATATCCAGCAGTTCCCAAACAAAAGTTATTAGTTTTATATAAAAAAGACTTAATGCTCAGATCAGTAAATTTAAAAGCGAAAGCCTGGTGTTGATGAGAATGATTATATGGGGTGATCAACAATGATTGTTGCTAACCAAATCAAAGTATTTTTTTGTTTATTTTGTTGGTCTTCGAACGTTTTTGCATTTAGCTATACGTTTCTTTGATTGGGATATTTTTAACTTATCTATTTTCACTTAGTAGACCTAAATATACACAAATGGGAAAGACCGTTCACTCCCTGGGGCAATAGCTGAGAATTGGACATTTGAAATTGCCTCCCAGGATGAGAATGAGTGGATGGGTAGTGGTAGTTGGAAATAAAAAAGAAACAGGATCATCATTTTTTTTTCGCTGCCAACCAGCAGTCATTGTTGATCCCCTGTAATTACTAATTAACATCACAGAAGTTACCTCTGAACCTACCAGATAATATAGAATTAATAATAATAAAAATTACCGTTGTAGTGCTCACCTCTGAACCTACCTGAGGGTACGGTGCAAAATACCACGGTTTAATTCTATGTTTCCCTAGCTCGATCATATCGATATTTTTCATGCGCGTTACGATATCATCGTGATGAGACACCATGCTCCCCGACTGCCTGGGACACTGCTGCGGCGATGGCTGCGACACGGCTTCCTGCGAGTCCTCATTCTCGATCGGGGGACCCTTTCGCTTCCGCTGTATCCGCTTCTGTAGCGCCGCGGCTAGGGCGCTGCCATTTATCAGTTCGGGGGCAGGCGTGACTGGACTTTCTGGCCTGGAGAATCAAATAACATTGAGCGGCATCATTTAAATATTTTGACTTGGGGTGATTGATCATTAGAGCAATAGTAGTGTTATCAAGAAAGAGAAGTAGGTACCTAGATAAAGGTCCAGGCGTTACTGGTAAAGCAGTGCTACCACCGACACCTATGTGAACTTTCTTGGGCGTTGAGACACCCGTATTGCTAGCGACGTCTTTTCTAGGGAAGTGTACCTTTCTGGTATCCAGCAGGTCTTCTGACACCCATTCGTCCAGTCGTTTGTTGACTGGAAAAATGTTAATCAATTAAACTGGAGGCAACTTACTTATCCTCGTACTTACAGTCGACATAATGTACATAATAACAGCGACCTGCGATAGTTTCCTTAATACTGATTATCTCGGCTAGAGCTGCAAGAGGATATTTTATTACAAAAGTTTTTAGATGTACCGAAGTATGCTGTGGTTTATTGTGAGACTTACGCCAATCTCCCGTGCCTCTCATATGTACTGGAAGTCTACAACCTTCCACTAATGAAGACTGAAATTCATAATAAATATTAACCCTTCCAATAGTTCCAATACAAAAGTAGTATCCCCATTATTATTATAGTATAGAGGGAAGGTACTTACGACCGAGTCACAAATGGTGGTGTCGTCTATATCTTCCATTTCTAATTTCATGAATTATTCATATAACTACCGTTTTCTTAAAGAAATTGTAAAATTTATTAAATGACCAAAATACTAAATCACCGACTAGTTTGTTACTGAAACTGAAGGGAAGAAAAAAGAAATTTCAATTTTCTTATTCCTCTATTTCCTCTGTCATCGGCCATTTTTAAAGCGTCTAAACTCTAAATTCATTGAAAGTTATCACTGACATACTTGACAGTTGAAATTGACAACTGATGTGTTGATATTTGACTTGATCATAAAGTATGAGACATCCAGAAGGACTATAATTTTAATTGATCACTTCCCGCCTCACGAAGTCGCGAACGAAACGGAAACCGCTATTTTGTTTGCGCATTTAAATACATATTTTAATAACTACAATTAGTAAGCTTTGTTGCGTCGTGTCCGCCATATTCAAAACCCTGCTGACGATTGCGGCGTTTGCATATGACACAAATTTAGGATAGGTATTGGCTTTTGGAAAAGGCAAAATAGTGCGCAAGAAAAATTCGCAGCGCATACCCGGTAAATAAAATTTTGAGTAGGTATTATATTGAGTAAAGTACCCCTACCTACTAAATTCGTGTATGGTAGCGTAATATGCATTTATTGAATACATTTTATTTAAAAATGTAAACATTTTATTAAACACTGATAAATAGTTTACCTAGATCATTTTATATGTATAGGTATTGCTTAAAAAATTCCGTTACTTTGAAAATTGGCAGAAACTATTATACCTACAGGTGTCCTTGAAATGATTGGACAGCTCACTACTAAAAGTTGCTTGGTTTGGCCACTAGGAAATGTCACTTCTGATTTCTGAAATTGTTTTTTTTTAATATAAAAGCTAAACCGCTGAAGCGATTTTGATTAAATTTGGTATGAAGTTGTGGGTTTTATGAGACAAAACGTGCAATGCGTTTGTATTATAAAGGCCCATTAAGTTAACGGGCAGATTTCTGTGGCCATTTCCGAAGTTAATATCGACGTCAAATTACTTTAAAAAACCCTTTATAATCAAGAATCACTAAATTGCTATATATTTTCCACCCAGAGTTGAAACCTTTTTTAGAAACGGCCCTGAAATCTGCCCATTTAGAGCCTTTTTATAATCCCCACTGTACCGGGTTTCTCAACACTAGTGTCCACCCCCTAAATAGAGCTTGATTTTAAAGATAAAAAATTGAAACTTTGAGTACTTGATATAGGACCACGGAATGGCATAATTAATTTCATTTAAAAAAAATAATAGCTTTTTAATAATCACCTTTTCATGACTTCATAATACGACACTGTCCAGTGCAGGTTCAGTGTGCCGGCTAGCTCAGCAAGAGCCCTCCTTCTATTTATTTGGGCCTAATTTACTTTGTCATAAAACTTTATTGCACCTACCGTTTTCAGATCATATTGATCACCCTATTGCACATCATAAATCAGTTTTCTACCCGTCATTGCTATAAAATTTTATTTAATTAAAAGCCTTATAATTAGTTTTTTTTTCACATTTTTTTCAAGCGATTTTGATTTTATTAATCGATTCCTACTTATACAATTGAAGAAAAATAGAATTTTTTTTTCGACAATTTACCACCACATTACTGTTTTTTATCACTGGCGCCCGAACTAATTTTTTTTTTAATGAAACTGATTATGCCATTCCGTGGTCCTATATCAAGTACACAAATCCTCAAACTTTAAATTTTTCATCTTTAAAATTAAGCTCTATTTAGGGGGTGGACACTAGTGTTGGGACACCCGGTACATCTCATAGCCGAAACAACGTGCAGTAACTGACATTACTAAAAAAAGCAAATTCAAAGAAGCAATGACAAGCAGAGAAACTTAGGTTTGGAGGAACATTTTCACTGACTGAGAAGCAGCAAAGAGACATGTTCCTCCAAACGTAAGTTTCTGCTAGCCGCTTTTCCGAATTTGCTTTTTGTAGAAATGTCAGTTACTGCTGGATATTTAGGCCGTGAGATATAAAATTATTCACGACGTTAATTCATTGGCGTAGATCATGGGTTTTTTAGGTTTCACACCCTTTAAACTTCTACGCCAATGTAATTAAAAATTTTTAAATATCGAGTGTAGATTAAGTCGGCTCATTTTCTACAAAAAATGTACTCTTTATAAAAGTCGTCTAATTTTTATAGGAAATTCCCTATAAAATCAAAATCAACATTCAAACGCGATTATCTTCTAAACGTTAAGGTTAGACGACTTTTATAAAGAGTACATTTTTTGTAGAAAATGAGTCGACTTAATCTACACTCGATATTTAAATTTTTTCAAATAGGTATCCAAATATTTCCAAAAATGGAAAACCAAGGTCCCAATAAAAATATGTTTTTTTATTTTAGCAAGAATGAAGCATGAACAAAAATTATTTTAGAAATACTTCCCAAACGAGGCCTGATCTTGAAAAAACTTATCCTTTATTTTATGCATGTCAGAATTTATGAACTTAATAAATGTTTCATTTATTTCTAAATAAACTAAAGTTATCTGTTCAATAAATAAAGCGTAATAAAGAATTTCCTCATAATAAAGTTTGCAAAATGAAGAAATTACGCAATTCATTGACGTTTCATTACCAGTTTGGAGAGGTTCTAAGCAGGTGTTTTACTCAATCTTTCTAGAATACAATTTTAGTAGTTTGTTGAAGTACCATTTTTTTATTCACGATAACACCAGCATGTTTCTGATTGGATGGGACTACAAATTAATAAAAATAAATTTAGAGTCAATTAAGACTAAATATTAAGATAACAGCCTCGTTACTTATATTATTTTTTTTACTAATCAATATAGTGTTTATTTGAAAGGACGAGTTTCCCACTTTAATATTAATTATTTTGATACGGTTTTAGTAACCTTTCGCATAAAATATTTAGAAAACAGACTGAACACCTAAAACGTTCATGATTTTAATTAATCTAATAATTTATTCATTTACATAATATTCACAATTATCCAAAGTTTACATTTACGATTAGATTTAGAAAATGAATGTCATCGCAGTGTCTTGATCAAACTCGCATTTTAAATTTATTGCTTTCAAAAGGTCACAGGTTCATTAAGTGTTATCATCGACTTTTAATGATATAACAAAATATTCTAACAATCATCGTCAGTTATAATTGTAATTTCACCATTTCTTATTGTTCCGTCTGGGCAAAGCAAATTTCTGCTATGGAGAACTATACCTCGGATAGTAGTGACAGTGATAATAACAGTAAAGTAATAGACTACGCATATTTACTATTACCACCCGAAGAAGTTCAAAATAATCTCGAGAAAACCTTGGAAGACTCCAAGAAAACCTTTCTGGAGGTGGAAAATCTCATCCTGCATCACAATCGCTTGAGTTTTGTCCCTCCAAACGTGTTTAAGTTTTCCTCCCTGAAAATACTGGACATAAGCAACAACGGATTGACAGTGCTGGACGACGTGTTCAAGTATTGTTCATTGAGTACGCTCGTTGCTAAAAATAACAATCTTACCAACGAATCTCTGCCCAAGTCGTTTACGAACTGTTCAAATTTGAAAGAAATTAATTTAAGCGGAAATAACTTCACCCAGTTTCCTGACCAAGTCCTGGAATTGGTCAATGTGAAATTCTTATATTTAGGAGGGAATCGAATTTGTTCCATGCCCACACAAATATGTAAATTAAGTCAGTAAGTATTTTTTTCATAAATGAAAAACAAATTATGTTTATTATTTATAATAATTATCAAATTTTCTTGTTTACCTTTCAACAATGACTGTGATCAATAAACACAACATGAATAATAACAATGCAAGAGACAAACTTTTTTTTTTCTGGAAAACATTATAATATTTTCTTCAGTAGTTCATATCTCATAAAAATACCATTTTCATAGAAAAATCTCAACCTTACAATTTTAGTGACAGTTGTAAGCGTCAACTTTGACATGTAATAATTTATGTTGCAGACTTCAGATATTATCAATGGGAGGTAACAGTTTGAAAGAAGTACCAGCATCACTAGGACAACTAACAAAACTACAGGCTCTAATGCTTTGCGATAATGAAATCGAACATTTACCAGCGAATATTGCCAACCTACACCAGTTGAAATCCCTACTTCTGCATAAAAACAGACTACGGACACTACCGCCAGAAATAATAGCCCTAAAAAACTTGACGGAGGTAACATAAGTAATTAGAGAAATTTGTGCGGGAAATTTGATTTTCTTCACTGTTTGCAGTTAAGTTTGCGAGATAATCCCCTCGTTGTAAGGTTTGTAAGCGATATGACCCACAACCCGGGCAGTTTGCTCGAACTGGCGGCTAGAAGCATCAAATGTAACGGCATTCCATTCAAACGTGGAGATATTCCAGTTATTTTGGAAAATTACCTCAACTCGGCGCACCATTGCGTTAATCCAAGATGCGAAGGTAAATTTTGACATTTCACTTCCAGTTTCCTAAATATCACTTTTATATGAAATCAAAACTTCAATTTATTTATGAGAAATCATTCGCAATAGATAGATTTCTAGAAATTTGGTTTTGTTTCTCAAGACAGTTGGGAATTTATTTTAGCTGACAGCTTTGACTTTGTTTTCAGGTGTTTATTTTGACAACAGAGTGGAGCATATCAAGTTTGTGGACTTTTGTGGCAAATACCGGATCCCTCTGCTTCAATATCTGTGCTCATCGAAATGTGCCACCGGTGGAGTGGAAAATAGGCAACCATGTAAAACGCTAATGAAGAAAGTCTTACTGGGCTAGCAACGATTTCAAGCATATAGTTACACTCCTATTTGCATGTCATATCAAATAGTTGAGTATTTCAATATGTGCAGTATTATATCGTGCTAGTGTTGATAAAAGGCTGTATTAAAGAACATGCTGTTAATTTTATGTACTTATCTTATAAAAATAATAAAATGTAAAGTCAGATTAAGATAGTGTTTCAGTTTTAGACATTTTCACTGCCATAATAGTGATATGACTTATTTATGGCATTAAGAACAATGTTATAATAATTGATAGGAACAATAATTATTGACATCAGTCACTAAGTAAAAATTTGATGGTGCTAACAAGTGATACTGCTCCTACAGAATATGA
Organism: Malachius bipustulatus; assembly: GCA_910589415.1. NCBI lineage: Eukaryota > Metazoa > Arthropoda > Insecta > Coleoptera > Melyridae > Malachius > Malachius bipustulatus. Next base: position 31,176,169 of record OU342634.1, on the reverse strand, counting down.
AAGGCATATAATTCTTGGAAAGGACACGGTGAGATAATCCGATTTGCTTTATGAGCATACAGATCTCAGTAGCCTGCTTTAGAATGCCTTCTTGGAATTCTCCGCCATCAAATTTTGTATTACCTGTAGCTGTTAAAGTCGTGACATCTATTTTTCACACAGAGAAACCAAACATATTCTTTACAAAGTTGTCAGACTAGACATTTTCTCTCTATCAATAAAAAAATGACAATCAAGATACAAACCAGTAGAAGTAGATCAAATGGAATTATTCTTGCTCTCAAATTAATCATCTTAATTTGCCTTAGGTAGGTTCTTTCCAGGTTAGGTTTCTCTTATTCTGCTCTATTAAAATCATTTTGCTCCATGTGATTTGGATGACAAAAAGTTTGGCAGCCCTCAAAAAAATTTTACAACTTCTGTATCTAAAAAAAAAAATACCAAAAAACAGTTGGTACCTGTAAATAATATTTCAGTATATCTTTCAGAATCTGTCAAAACTGAAGTTTGACATTTCTGAAGCACAACAGGACACAATGTAACTTGAGAATAAAATTATACTTTTCATAAATTCATAATAGTGTAATTATCAAATTTTTTTTTAAATAAAATTTGTGATATTTAGAAAATTGTTAAAAATTTGTAAAAACTATAGTTTTTCCCAAAATAATTTTAAAGGAGTTCTGCTTCTCTAATGTACAAAATCGTACTTTCAAGTGCAAGCAGTATAGTTTTAAGTATGCAATATGAGGTCCTAATCGTGTTTCTTGCAAAAAATATCAAACTGTTTAATAAAATTAATTTGGCCTGAGTACGCTAATATAAAATAATATAATAATCTACACCATAACCAGTCTCTAAAACACATTAGATAAAAAATTTATATTACCAAGTTGAAGATGAAGAGACACAAAAAAAAAACAAAATAGACGATTTGTGTTTTTATTACTTGATCACTAAATATAAATTATAATAAATTCATGTCGATTTTTAAAATCAATTTACACAATTATGAGACCCGTTAGCTTAAATTTAAACTGTTCCTGACCATTTCTAATCATTACCTAAATGTATACACATACTTACTTACAAATATCCGTGTGAATTGTACATTATTGATGTAAGTCGTATAAAATTGATACAATCCCAACAAGAAATACATTTTATCACATATTTTCTTGTCGATCGAATTCAAAATGATTTACAATAATAAAAATTATCAATAAATAAATTATTCCCACGTCTTATAGTAGACAACCACCTTGTTTATTTCATTAACAACTGCGTGCGGCATACATTACAATTTTTGTAGGTACTTGTAAGGTTTGAAAAATCACCACAATTAATATTATTATTATTATTAAATAAAAAAATTGATTATTAATAAGACCATTTCAAATTTAAGCTCGACTATAATATGACAGATGACAGGACTTGAGAGATGTAAAACGTACTTGATATGTCCATGAATGTACACGACTTTCTACTCTAGTGCATAGATCACAAAATTACACAATTCAACTGTTTACATGGAGGACCTTGTAAAGGGGAAAGATGCACCCTTTTTTCTCTTCGATAATTTAATCCACCAATTATTCTAAAAACAACAATAACAATAATAATAATAAACACAGTATGTACATACATAAATAAAGTTGAAATTACATTTTTTCATTCAGATGAGTCTTTGTTGTCTCCGGTCTCTGGTATAAATTTCAGGTACAATTAATTTTCCAATTACAAGGCCCCAGTTACATATTAATAATGCTATCAATATATAATTAAGACTTATGTACGTATTGTATGTATGTACAATTAAAATTATTATGAATTAACAATAAAAATATCAATGTATTACAAACACAAACAAAACCAATATTACTGAAGTAAAAAGTATAAGATTTATGCAGTAGTTGTCCTTTATAAAAAAACAAAAAACAACAAACCTACCTATTTAAATATTCATTTAATTTTATTTATTGAAAAAAAATTGCATCTAAAAATACTGCAGTGAAGATATATTACATAAACATGGGGTAATAAATTATACCATTAATAAAAACTCTGGGGAAGTGTAGCGAAATTTAAGCTCTTTTACTTTCCTAGCTAGGGTGTTTCATGAGCGAGACAAACTAAGGTTCTTTAAAAAAACAGTTTAGGCAATGTTGTAATCAATACTCTTCATCTCATTCTAATACACACAAACTCTGTATTTCGATCCCATTTATTTCATCATTTTTGAATTATTATTTTGGCAAATTTTTATGGGAACACTGCAAAGAGTAATTTTTGCCCTTGAGATATAATAAAGAAGATAAGAAAAGAGTTAGTATTGCCAAAGAGTTTCGTCTCTCCATTGAAATCGATTGAGAAAAAAAAATTATATGTTAATCTTTATATTTTTGAAAAAAAAAAGGTTTATAATGATACATGATACAGCGCACAAATTCAACTAAATCTCTAAATAATTAGAGATTTCATCAGATTTGCAGTTTAAAAAAGTGTTAACGACAAAAAAAAAGGTATAGTTATAGATGAGCGGCCAATCGCACTTCACTACAATTTTTTCACTGTTAAATTTCTTTTCTTTGTAATTTCATAATTTGTAGTTCATTTTTTGTGGAAATGACACAGGTTTGTAAATGAACTTGCACAGGCGAGTAATTTCTTTGTATCACTTGTCCTCATTAAGGCCACTCTCACTCTAATGGGCCATCTCAATGGTAATTAATTCAACAAAAAATAATTATTCTCAAGCGGTGTAAGTGTCAAAATTGTGTAAGTCTCACTGTCAAAATTTTATCCAGGAATTGAGAACAACAGATTTCTTTTAATTAAATAAAATAATTTAAATTTATATTAGGGAACAAGATAAAAACAGAATAAAACTTAGCTAGAAAGCGAGAAAATAAATTAACAAACGATAATAAAATGATTTTTTAAACCTCAACATTTTTTGCTGTGGATAAGGAACCGTGAAGGGATGTTATTTAATACAGCGGTGCCAAATTGCAGCTTTCGTAATAGAATTTTGGGACTTTTCGTTACAACAAATTTTTTTTGGAAAAATTAAAAAATTTCGGTTGTCAAACTACAAAAATTGCATTATTTTTTTGAGAGATCTTCTTTAGGGACAATTTAATGATTTACCACACACATAATAAGTTATTTAACATGCACAGAGTATTTCAGTTATTTTATCGATAAAAATCAGTCTGTCCCCTATTTGTTACAAAACAGTGTTGTCAAGCTAATGATTCTCAAGCAAGTATTTAGAGGCCAATTGCATCATGAAACACCCAGTATATTTTATGATATATTAGTACGATTGGAATAAATAATGTGGCCTTTTTAGTTTTTATTTAACCCTTCAGCAAGCATTAAATTTTCAATACATTTCCACCAGCAATGAGAAAAAGATTATTCTTAATTTACAATAATACAACTAGTGTAGAAGTCTATTAATGAACTTGAAGAGAAGAGAAAATTTTATGAAATTGAGTGTCAATAAACAGGGCGACTCAGTTTGATGAAAATTTTCCTTACGAGGTGTCTCAGTTAATAATAATTAAATCGATTCAGGGTACTTGAAACAAACTTATACCACCGACAGGGATCAAGTCGAGATACCTCGTAAGGGCGCGAGGCAAGATGAGTCGCCCAGTGTGGTCGTGTAATAATAAATTTATACATAGCTTGAGTCTGAAAATGTTTTCTTGAATCGTACAGGGTGGTGCACATCTATATATAAATGTTATAGGTACAAGAGACAACTAAGTTGTCCTACTTTTGAGGCAAGTCTGTGAAATTTTCAATAACTTGATGAAAACGCTCTGCATCATCGAAGCAATAAATTAAATACACAGTTTTCTACATATTTATGTGTTATAATGGCAATTTATGCACATCTTCTGGAACATCGAAGGCTTAACTGCATGGAAAAGTAAAAGAAAAACTGCCACCACACGACACACTAACAATCAGTAACGAATAATAATTGTCGATTGAAACAATTTTTTTCCATGTTTCAGCCTTCTGGTTTTTATATACTTATAACAATGCGTTATTCACTCTTTTCTCCCTAAGCATTAAGCTAATAATAGAACTATTTTTAAATATATTTAGATTTAGTCTCTTATCACACCCACTTCAACCTGTAACTGGTTCAATTTTTCTCCACTTTAATAATAATAATTAAAACAAGGAAAAACAACTACTATAGAATAAATTAATTAAATTCAGCAATTTTTTATTTTGTCATCAGATTGCAAGTAAAAATTCAACAATAAAATAGTAATATTGACTTGACACTTCCAAGTTATCAATCGATTTACATTCCACTCATATTGTAAAGGTAGGTAGGTAGGTACAAGGTTATTGATTCACACTAACAAATACTTGAGTACTACTACTTATTATTATTATTATTATTAATTTTCTATTATCAGAACCGTTGAAAAATCTGGTTAAGACCTTGCATTGCAAATCAGCAATTTTAATACTACATCATCGAGTCGGGAGTCGATCACACATTCAGTATTTGAGACTACCTCTACGCACAAAAATTTACTGTCACTAACACTGAATTACAAATATATTCATAATATTATAATAATTATCAGTCTTCTATACACTATAAGAATTTACTATCAAAAGGCTCTCAATGCGGTACAGGAAGATCAACACGGTAAAAAAATAATGTACGCAATGTTGATCACACTGTACGGTGTACGCAACAGCTGAGTCTTTGAAAGCTCAGAAAGTTAACTTTTAATTTTAAAGCTTAGTCGTCGAGTTAGAGACGACACGAGTTGCATTTTCATAAGACAAACAATTTATATACACAGTTATACAGTAAGTTTTCCAAGTTACAAGGTAGCAGAACACACTTTCAACTGTATTTTGACAAAGAAATAATTTGGGTTGAATCTGAGAAGTATCAGTTGTTTTTTGAACTACAGCATTTCCAGTTTTGATTGTAATTCAGATGTTATAACATGTAATTGAGACCAACCACACTATCTGATTTACAACTAATCAGAATTATAAGTTATATTTTCTGAATTACAATAATTGTTTGAATTATGGCTGGAAATCTCAATTAGTCAGTCAAGAGTATTTATTTTGATTAATTTTACATTAGTAAATTGAAAAGAATTAGTTATACATTCTTCAATAAAATTGATTGGATGACTTCAAGTGAAATCATAAGTGATTCCGGGTTTATTTAATCGTGGTCCTTCAAGATTTGTTAAAAGCACTTATGATTTCAGTCTTACTGTTTGACTGAGAAAAAGATAAATTACTTTTAACTACACCTTTTCCAGTTGTAATTCAGAAAGCATTAAAATGTAAATTATATTAGTCAATTGTAGCTTCAGAATGTTCAACATGTAAATAATTGAATTCAATCAGTTGGAATTCAGATGTTATAACATGCAATGGAGACTACTTAGTTTTGAATTACAAGTTATACTTTCTGAATTACATATTACAGTTTCTCAAAAGGTGTATCAATCAATTGTTATTTTTGGTAAATTGTATTTACAAGTTAAATTTCTATAACAAATCACCTTCTTCAAAGTCAGGTTTCTATGATTAATGAATCGTATTTTTAGAAAGTTTGCATAAATTTATAAATTGTATTTTATCCATAATTAACCACTTAATAACCTCAGTTGTATTTTTGATAAGTAATAAAATAAATACATAATTAAAGTAATAAATAAATAAAATACGATTGGAATTTTTGAAAATTTCAACTCTATTCAATATTTTATGGTCTAATAATAAACAATTGCACTTTAATATCTTATACTTAAACTCAATTCCTTCAAGAGTTGGGAGAAATACAATTTGCTAACTCAACCACAACTGACACCTCTCCGATTCTCTCAAAAATTACTCCTTCTGAAACACGATCAAAAAGTGGATCTTATAGAAGCGACCCAATAAAAAAAGTTAAAAACAGACTGTTTTCATTTCATTGGGTCCCCGATCCTTATTTTTTAATACAGATGGATTGATTACACATTAATTAACTTGGTGTTCTATTGAAGCATTTTCCCCATAAAACATCCAGCTAGTTTGGGATTCGACCGGGACCTGGATCCGTTAAACTCAAACGAGGGCTAGGTGAGTTCGGCCGGTTCCTACCTCTCACAGCTACATTTTCAATGCGGATATTTTACAGCATCTTTACACATTTATGTATGTACGTAGTACTGGTATGTACAAAATTACTAACAAGAAAATTTGGCATCTCTCTCTACCTAACAGGAGCTGGCCAGATATTAGCGGTCCGTTTGATTAATTCGTCTTCGGAAATATACACAAAAACTCCCTCAAATTCGTTGTGATATTAATAAGAAACCAACAAGAGGAGTGGTCTTTATCTTATATTTTTTATATGGGAGCCAACATAATGGAAGTAAACATATTTTCTGAAAATATGGAATTGTTATTATAAACTTCACTTATATATGACGACAGTGCTGCCAGATGTTGCAATTATTTTTAGTTTCTTGGCAGATCTTTAGCTTATCAGGTAGAATTTTAGCTCGAAGTGTTATGCTAGGGTAAAAGATTATTATGATTGGGGATTCCTCAGAATCACACATAAAATGTGCTTAAATCAAGAATAAGGCAGCGTGGGTTGAATTTGCCTCTATCAGGGGGTGTTCAGATTTGTATCCACATTTCCAAATATCTGATGAAAGCAGCTACAATAAAAACATGGCTAAATCAAACATTTTTGAAAAATTCCTGAATTGCTCAATTTTTAAGGTTCGAGATCTTGAAATACGGATTACCTAGGATTCTTGGGCCCTTTTCATTCAAATATTTGACGAATACATAATTAGAAATTGAGCATTTTAATTTAGTTTAAATAAATATTTGAACGTTGCTTGGTTGGGGATCAATTTGATTTTAATCAGGGAAATCCCAGAATCAATTCGCTCCTCTCAAGCACATCAGTTTAAAGTTTACTGCATCGCTTAGTAGGTTCGTAAGTTGCTTCAATTATACACTCAAAGTCATTTTTCTGACTCACAAAGAATATGTTACACTTTAAGTTACAATCAATCTGGCAACACTGTAGTTGTTTAGGTAAGATAGCTTCATCGCAGTTGTTGGCTGCCAATTAAATAATGTACAAAATAGAATAAAGGACACTGGAAGATAAATGACTAAACATTTTTTTTTTACTCGGTTATTACTTATGGCTCTTTTTATTTGGTTCACCAGCTGAGACAGAAACAGACAAGGGAGTGTTATTAATAAAACTCAATCGTTTTCACAGATATAATTTTTTTCTTTGAACAATTTCAAACGTCTTTATTGCCCTATCAATAGAAATATAATAATTAATATTACACAATCCCACTATTTAATAGGTGACTCATTATTTATACTACAGGCAAACTTCAATTTATCAAGTTATATGAACTGTATTATATAAAAAAAATCTATGACTTATCGAATAGTAAAAAGTAGTTTATATAATGAATTGAGTGTGATTAATTAATAAATTACTGTACATACTAAAAAGACATTGGTGACCGGCAGGGGGGAGGAGGGGGACGAGAAATAAAAAATGTTACAAATTTCGGGGTGCACAACAACTCGAAGCGCTGGTAAAGTAAACCAAATGCCACCCTGTTCAAAGGCAACTGCCATCAATTGCAACAATTCCGATGTATAAATAAATAAAAATCTCGCATATACAAATATTAGTTATGAACGAATGAGATGACCGGTTTAATTTAAAAATAATAGTAATAATTATAATAATAATAATATACAAACAGCTATCAACGTTCACCATCATCATCATCATCATTATCTCATCCCTAACCAGATTTCCCAACAGGCCATCAAAAAAAAAAAAACCTTATTTACACACACAACAGGACCTCCAAAAGTAGTAACACTGAACTCGAGCAATACAACTCAACTTACCGGCGCCGGCGCGCATCCACCGAAACACAAAAAACAATTAACCGCATGAATAAAATGGCATCAGTGGTAGGTAGTATCATAGTATCAATAGCAGCAGTTAGTACATAGTACACATACATAGATGCCAGATTGTATCAGAGTTTCTGTACAACAAAACTAAACAAACACACTCCCCGTCATCGTTACTCATTTACATATACCTAAAGAGTACATTCGACTTGTTCGCTCGCCCGCCCTTTTGAAATCGACGTGCAGTGTTTAGAGGTTGTGCGTCGAGCCGCGCCGGTCCGGCGTTCGTTCGTCTTCGCGGTCGTCGTCGTCGCCGGTGGTGTTTACGTGTGTGGGTGGGTGGTGTAGGTGTGTGTGAGAGTGGTTGCGGGCGCCGCCTAGGCGACTCCTGAGGCGGCGGCCGCGGCCGTGGCGGACGAAGGAGCCGGCGACGAAGAGGCCTCGCTCGCCTCGGCCGTTGAGGTGCTCGCTCCCATCGCGCCGCCGTCCTGGGGACTGCCGCCCGAGTCCTGCTTCCAGCTGGGGATGAGGATCGAGTTCAGTGACGGCTGGATGTTCAACTCTGGAAACAATTTCCGTGTCAGCGTGTTAATTCCATTCGGCGGCTAAAATTTTTAATCGAAGCAGCCACACTTTTTCATGTTTTGTAACGCTATGTAAGTTATACAATAAAATTTAAATAAATATCTTCTATAACAATAATAATAATAATAATAATACCAGCGTCACCTCTTGTTGAGTAAATCTATCTCGTAATTTGTATTACCTTTCTCTATACCTTATACCTTTCTCTAATTGTGGTTATGTCTCGGCAATTTGATTTCGAGACGGTTCCAGTGACATGACAGGAATGACACATTGCCAGGCCAGTGTAAGAGCGTAACTGACAGTTCTACTAAATATCAGAATGGTTCCGCATTCTACGCATGTTCGCGAATGCGTAGTGACTAGAAACACATCTGTGAAGCTCCTAGATAACTTCGATGACACCTCAGGGAACTATATAAGAACCTCCGTGGCTGCAGTGTTCAGTTAGTTGTTATCAGTACTCAGTGGTAGTGTTTACGTTAGTTGTGATTGGAAGTGAAAGACAGAAGGAAGACTGAAGTAGAGAACAGAGTGAAGTGAGAATAGATTAGTGAAGTGAAAGAATATAGTTGTGTAATATCTGAAGAATAAAGAATGTTTGTAAGCCTTTTAATTTAGAATTAATAAAGTGTGAGACCTATAACAATATCTTCACACCTGTAATATTACCATCATTACAGACCTTTATTATTTATCTTTCATTGTGATTGGTGGAAGTGGAAAGCCATATCTGCAATGCAGTATATTTGAGGAGTGACTCGTACTGAATGCTCAAAGACTAATTTGCATAAGTGTCTATGTTTCTTGGTTGATTTTTATTTATGAAGACAAGAGCGGTTGTTGTGAGAGTCTGTTAAAGACCAGTAATCGGTCTGGGTGAGTTTTTGGTTTTGAAAATAATAATTCAAAATAATTCGACTTTTTAAATTGTCTTTCGAAGCTATTTTTGTCTTCAAAAACTATCTTTTGAAGCTTTTGTAAAGTCTTTTGGAGCTATCTTGATATTTTGGAATTTCCAAGAGAACCAAACTTGCCTAACCTACCTGGCATGTGTTTCTGAGAACATTTGAGCCATCGTCAAAAATTACCTCCTTCTCGAAACGAAGAGCAGAAAATAATATTTCCATCAACATATTTTCCTGGGCTCTCAAAGAAAGCATCATTTCAACAATGTCAGCCCCCAGCACCTGATGATGCCTTCGCTGATGTTTAGCTTCCTTTTAAAATTGGTTTAATGAAGAAGTACTGTCGTCCTCTATCCTCTTAGAAGATTAAATATTCCCAAAAAGCTCCCGATTTGTGATGCAATCCCTTCACTTGTCTATAAGAAAAAGCTGTCCCTGAGTCTGTCTGAGCGGACTATAGAGCTACAACTTCCTCCCTATCCTTTGAAGTTGTACTGTAAGTGATTTTACGCATTTTTAATAATTTTGAAGACATTTTTGTGAGACACATAGTGAGCCTACCATCCTTCCGTCCGATTATCACATCCAGCCATCTTAGTCGAAGCTTCGTTGTCAGTGTTTGCTGGGATGATGATGAAATCGGTTTAAATCATCTCTAGAGTTTCAGGGCGGAATAAGCTTAATAAAATCTAGATGCTCACGACAGAGAAATTGAGATTTCAAACGTTCAGGGTTCTTCTTTTCCAGACATTCTATTAAACCTTTGCACAAAGGCTTTTTTCAACTGAATACATTACATGACAATTTCAGACCAAATACACAACACACAAATTTAACATAGAAGCTCACCTTGTTCTGTAAAGTTGAAGAGCGGCGGCAAGGGGTTATTGTTAGGTAAACGAGTATTGAATTCTCTCAGTTCATTGAAGAAGTTGTGAGCGCACGCCTGCAAAGGAGTGATCCTGGCCGAGGGTGTGTATTCCAAGAGCCTCGAAACCAGCTCTATGGCCTCAGGTGGGGTCCTAGCTCGGAACACCTGAAAAAAGAAAAACTCGTTACGCTAACAACAACAATATTAATAATAATAATAATAATAATTGTCACCCTTCTTATTATCCCGATATTTCTCAACTACCTAAAACGTTTTAATAACAACACAACGGTAAATCGCTAAAATTATTATTGTTAAATAGCAATATAAATAGCAATTGTCCAAGCAAAGCCAATTGCACTTACACTCTCATCTCAAGTCAAATAGTAAAGTCACATTGTTATTATTATTAAAAACAATTCAATACAGCAACAAGCTGATAAAGCGAAACCAACACTGACTGTCATCATGTCCAGTCAATGAGATCAATAATTTAACCGGTCGATTGCTCAAGCTCTACTCAATCTCTCCCATCGTTTAAAACCTATCGTTCTATGTAACCTAATTAGTATTTTTTTACACATTGTTCGCTCACTCTTTTAGAAATGCTCCATTAATTCACTTTCAAATTTCAATAATAATAACCAAACTGAATTTCATGGCATTTGACATTACAGTTGTTTGATTACCAGACACAATTGAACAAATTTGTTCATTATTATTTCACAATTATTATTGTAAACATAAAATCTTGTCCGTTTAGATTCTAGCCTGTTGGAATACAGAATGTGGTCGCATTTGAATTCTACGAAAGTAAGATCAGAAGGTAAGCTAATAAAAAGAAGAAGGAAGTGGAAATTGGAGAGTACTTCGGAATGTGGAGTCCTGTTGGTGAAGTGACCAAGATAATTATTGTGAAAGTTATAGAGAAGAGCTAGCAGTTGTAGCAATAGCAATGAGATTAAGAAAAAGAAGCTGTTATTTTATTATGAGGTTATTACTATTGTAATGTAAACAGGGGGACCTGTTACATTTTTGTCGATCAAGTGGTGATCGAAATTTTTCTGCCTTTATACCCGAGCAAATAAATATTTCAGTTTCAATTGTTAATTTAATTGAGAAAAACAAAAAAGTGTCAAACATTAGGGAGAGATTTTAGCAGCGCTCGAGTGACCGGTCACGATTAGTCATCGAGTTAAAGCAAAGGCAGATGTTATATAGATCTCTTGTTCATTCACAACGCACCACCCCCACTTACACGGATCTTTTGCTGCACGCTGGCACATTGGGGCATGTTCATTCTGGATAATAAAAACTGCAAAACAGACGTTCAGGTAATTCTCAAAGAAGCGAGTTTTATCTTTCATCACACACCACCGCCACTCTTCTTGTTAGTAAAATGTTAACCGTCCGTCATTCAGACAAGCGATAGTAGAATTCAAAGGTGCTCCTCACTGCTTAGAAACAAATAAGCGGAACGTCTTCTTTGTAGCGTTTGGTGCTTGTTGTTATTCAAAAATTAATTAAAACGCTATGCTACTTAAATTAGAAAAGCTTGTGTTAGTCTTAGTACTTAATAATAATATAAAGTAGAAATCCTTCAAACAAAAATCTTCCTCCTAGAACTCCCATTACTATTTTCTTTGTGTCCTTCCGCTTTCTCTATTTTTATAAAATGTGCATATTAATTCTCAAATACAAAATCAATCTAGCACGCCGACATATTTACACAAAACAGAAAACTTAAACCATATAATCGACTCGCACTGACCTGTTGCCATGGATGTGATTTTATCTGAGGGAACTTGAACTCGGTATAATTGGGATTCATCTCCTTAATTTGCTCTTTGGTTGGGGTGCCTAAAACCTTAATTATTTCCACCAGTTGATCCACGCCCGAATCGCCGGGGAATATCGGCTGGCCGAGCAGGAGTTCCGCCAGCACACAACCAGCACTCCACACGTCGATCCTGAAAAATACACCGGGCTAAATTAATTTTTACTTTGTAAATAAACAATTGGGTAACAATTAAATATTATTATAAATAGCATTACCTAGAAGTGTAGTCTATGGCGCCGAATATCAGTTCAGGGGCCCTGTAGTATCGGCTACAGATGTAGGCGACGTTCGGCTCGCCCTTGACCAGGTGCTTCGCGCTGCCGAAATCGCACAGCTTCAGCACGCCGGTTTCGGGATCCAGGAGGAGGTTTTGCGGTTTGATGTCCCTGTGGCATATGCCTAGGGAGTGTATGTAAGCCAGAGATCTGAATAATTGGTACATGTATAACTGAAAATCAAAGAAAGTGCTTACAATTAAAAAATCTCCTTTCTCCTACCACAATAACACTATTTTGACAGCAAAAACATATTCACACCATCACTATCGCCATCTTCAACATTTAATTGTAACGTTGAAGCCAGATAATAGAGGGAACTGAAGTGCTGGTGCTGGTGAGAACAATTTTTGAAGAATTTAGTCATTACCTTAATAAAGCTGATGGGGATCGTTTGTTTAGATTTGCTGTAATGCCTTGCTACCTTATAAACTGTTTCTGGAATATACTCGAGCACCAAATTCAGGTACACCTCGTCTTTCTAGAAACAAAAAACAGAAGAAAAAAAGGTCAAAATTGTTTTGAATACTTACTCAAGCAACGGGCACCATTGCCAACCTTTCTGATTATTCCCAAAACCGATTGCTACTTATTTCTCTTTTACTTTGCGATAAGTCTTACCTACAAGAGCTTGCTTCAAAAAATCTATTTTTCTTATACAGTGTCCGAAAAAAAATTCGCACCATAAGGAAAAATGTTTGTGTTTTTTAAAAGATTAAATTTGAAACATTAGATCTATGGTGTGAATTTTAGTTCCTGAGGAAATGGAGTTTATCTAAACTTTAGAACTACAAAAAAAGTAATATGTATTTTGAAAATTACAAGTGATTTTCAGGAAACTTGGGCAACATTCGTTAGATGTAATGTCAGTTATGAAAGAAATGAATTTCTTTTATACAGATGGTCAAACAGTGGTTAACTTTTGAAATTTCAACCTTTTGTTCATATATTTCCAAGTAATTTGGGATTTTGAAAATGTTTAACTGCAATAATACCAGGAACGAAAATTTTGAATTTAATTAAATATCGATTACAGTTTTCTAAGTACATAAAGCGTATTCGATACAAATTTATTATTGACTAATAGCAGTCAAAATATTTAAAAATCAGAACTACAATGAAAAAATGAGCAAAAAGTTGAAATATCAAAAGTTACCACTTCCTTGGTACTTTTGTATATTATAAAAAATTAATTCTTTCCTAATTGACATTACTATTAAAGGAATATTGCCCAAATTTCCCCAGAACACTTTTAATTTTCAAAATATATATTTTTTTGATTTTGAAGTTTCAACGCCATTTTCTCTGAAATTAAAATTCACACCATGAAACTAGTGTGCTCAAATTTGACCTTTTGAAAAGCATAAACTTATCACAAGAAAAAAAATCCACATGGTGAGAAGTTTTTGCCGAGCACTGTTGTAGGTATTATCATATTGTTATACCTACAAGCTACAAGCAAAAAAGTTGGCAACACTGCTAGCGGAAAAAGCTCTAAAATATTCAAGTTAATAATTTTAACATAATGATTAGCTCTAAATTAGATAATAAAAAACACATCTTGGAACTTATAAATACAAAATAGACAACGGGCAAAACCAGAACACACACAACCAGATACGCGAAATTTTGACGCACCCAACTAAAAGTAAAAGTCAAAACTTGACATAAAAGTGCGCACGTATCGCGGTCTCGCCGATCGTCTAATCATCAAATATTCATAGCGACAAGTGCAGCTGCTTGTTCTCTCTGTGATTCATGATCGTTATTTCACTTTTTTTTAATCATACTGTGAGAAATGAGAAAAGTTATTAGCTTTAATAAATAATAAATGAATGGTAAGCATAATAGTAGTTACAAATAATAAAAAAAAACACTCTAAGTCAAGGGTACCAACTCCCATATAAAACGGGTAGGGCGAAAAAAAAATATAGGGATTTTCATAATACCTGATCCACACTTGTGGCCATGAATATCATCATACCGCATGGAGCTTCCGTCTGTCAGAAAAGCTTTCGATTAAATATAAACAAATGAATCAGTGGCGCAGTTAAGAAAGAGTCAAGCAGGTTCCGGGTTATTAATTTTTTACCACCAACTGGACTTCAATCAATTTTTCGAACAATTTTATTAAAAATTTATCCGCGCCACTGAATAAAACAAAAAAAAAATTATAATGATAGGGTAGATCATACTCACTTTATCTCCACTCGAATAAAAGAAATATTTAAGTTTAACTATATTACAATGTTCTAACTTTCTCATAATTTGTAGTTCTCGATTCTGAAAACAAAGAAAAAAGAGTAAATATGACAACACTGAACTCGGTTTGTGTGTGTGAGGGTGTGAGGGTGTGTGTGTGTGTGTGTGGGAAGGGGAGCTATTGTATGGGATCTAAAAATTGCTCCCAAAGTCAAACCAGGGAGCAGGTAGGTATAGCAATAAAAGCTGTCAGAGTAAATTTTATGACCAGGTAAGTCACCTCTTGTGATTAGTGTCGACCCTTCTTATTGGTTACCTAATGGTTAAGGCATGGATCATAAAATTTATTACACTTTTATTGCTATAGCTGATCGCTGGCCTGACTTTAGAACCAGATCAACCACCTAAAATTTCAACTATTCCATGTTCGTGGATCCATTGTACGCTGGAAGTACACCATGTTAGTAAGACCTATAGACCAATTATCACATACAGAGCTCACCTGGTATAAAAGGACCAGGGTAATAATTCGAGAAGATCCAGATACTTGCATGCCTCTGCATCACAGGAGCAATAAGAACATGCCAACAGTAGCGTTGGAAGTAATCATAGATCTCACACCACTACACTTAGTGGTAAAGAGAAGTACTGCAGAGGTTCAACTCAGAATGTCAAGAATGGGAATCAGGGGTGGACTACGGACCGATGGGAATCAATCCCTGAACCACCTGATAATGCCAAAAGACAAAACTGTCAAGAAATTCAGCTTCAAGAAAAACTTCATGGAACTGTCAAGAAATTCAGCTTCAAGAAAAACTTCATGGAACTGTCTACGAAAGAGGAATGGAGCAACAAAAATTGAGCACAAATCCTCAAGGCCACCGAGGGAACTGGGGAAGGAATATATGGGCCAGGCACCAACTACTCTGAGCCGATGGGAACATCTCCAAGCATACTGCTAGTCGAACTACACGCAATAGAAGTATGCGCTCAAATAAACTTCGACAGAAATTATAAAAACAAAGAAATAGCAATACTGACAGACAGCCAAGCAGCCATAAAAACCCTGAGCTCTCCTATCATCAGCTCTAAAATGGCATGGAATTGCAAAAACTCAACAAACAAGAGAACAAAATTTACCTCAAATGGATACCAGGTCACACTGGGATTGAGGGAAACGAACGTGCTCACTCATTGACAAGAAAAGGAGCAGCATCCGTCTTCATAGGACCAAAGCCATTCAGTGGCCTTGAAAACACGTTCTTTAAAGCAGAACTCCAAAAGGAAGAAGGTAAACTGAGAGAAGTCCATTGGAAAAACCTCTCAGGCGTGGGGCAATTCAAGGAGAACTTTAACCGAGAAAGGTGAAGAAAACTCTTGACCTTCAACAAAGGTAGTCTTAGGCATGCTTAAGACTTCCTTAAGGAAACTTGGCAAAAAAAAGATGGCGTTTGCAGATTCTGCAGGGAAGAAAACGAGACACCATCGTCACCTATTGACGAACTCCGGAGCACTAGAACAACGCGAGAGAAGAAATGCTCTGCGAAAACACCAGCCAACAGTGGGGCTCTATCCAGCCTCGCCCCCCTTCAAATCCTGAAATTCCAAAGGGAAACGGAATTTGAGATGCTACTGCAATGAAGGGAATACACGCCAGAGAATCAGAGTAGATGGGGCAAAATAGATCTTAATATGTCGCAGAGCAAAATCTGACACCCTCACTATCAATATCAATGACTATGTCGGATTGAAACATGCAGATATTCAGATAAGAAGTGTACTCACTAATGAGTGGACTTGCAAAACATAAACTAGGACAGAATAAGTCAATTAGGTAGTATCATTAAAATAATAATAGAGACAGTATTTACATTAATTTAATTGGTTAGAAATAAATGACAATGGTACAAACAGTACCGGTCGCTATTACCATTACATTAAATATTTCGATTTGCAACATTAGATTTTGTTGTAACTACAGTAGAAACTCATTAATCCGAACTCATATCAATTCGAACATCGAGTAGAAATATAAATCTACAAGGAATTCACATTCTGCTAACAATGTGTGAAAACATGAAAAAAAATTCTAACCTGACCTTCCCACATCCCATGTAAGTGCCTGGATCTAGAATCTAATGAAAGAGACCTGATCCTGATGGTCTAGTTGAGTTAGGAAAATGTGTTGATACCATTAAGTACCACACTGACACTAACCTTAAACCGTTTGTCTTGAAGTACTTTTTTGATTGCGACCAGCTCATTGGTCTCGCACAGTTTCGCCTGGTATACCACGCCGAAGCTGCCGTTTCCTATTACTTTGGTGTCGGTGTAGGACACTTCCTTGGGTCGGTCGGGCCCCTGTCCGGGCGTCGCAACCACCGTTGTCACTTTACTTCCGTCTTTACCTGGAACAATACCAAACACCAATTAATCGAGGGATGATTTAAAATATCTGGGGTCGCTGATTTGACCAACGAAGTACGCAGGTCAGGTAAGTACCTAACATACTCGGGTGGGTTACATTGGGAGATAAAAAAAATTCCACAAATACTTTTCGCTGATTTTCAAGATAGACTGGGAATGTTAGGAATAAAATGGAGGTTCAGAGGAAAGTTTTGCTATGGTTTTGATTTTACCACTCTCTTTGTGGTTTTTGGATCGCTGAACTCGAATTTGAAGTTCTGGCAAAAATTTAGCCCCGAACTTTGTTTTCTTTTTCAGTTTTTGTCCAAAATTTTTGCACTTTTTGATCTAAATTTCAGAAAGGAAGAGTTTTTCGAAGTTCATTCTATACAAAATTATTGAAGTAGACAAAATTTTCTAGCAAAAAGTGCAAAAAAAAACAAAGCTCAAGGATAAATTTTTGCCAGCAAACTTCAAAATCGTGTTCAGCAACCCAAAAAACATGGAGGGTGAGAAAATCAAAACTATAGCAAAAATTTCTTCTGAGAATCCTCTAAAATCGGGAGCCCTAAATGTCGTACTATAAAAATAAAATCATAAGAAATATTTATGAGCTCTAAGAGCAGTTAATGGAGTTCTTTGTTGTTAAGTAGTGACCATAAAGATAAAGAACCGGACTTGGAAGGTCAATTATTCATATTAGATATTCATAAAAAGGACTTTTGAGTTTTGAATAAACCTGAATAGGTATCAACAATAGCTTATTGTCGATATTTGCCTGTTTTTATTGCCTCTTGAGTTTTATGGGCTTTATAGGATACCATAAATCAACCATCTAATATTCCTAGTTTTGATTTATGTTCCTTTTATTTTATTACAGACTTATTATGCAAAGGACTGATTTCTACACTTATTATTCACGGGGTTATTCACGGTATACGCCACGGAAGATTATGGCCGTGTCTCTGGATTTTAGGATCTTTTTATTTTTGGAGTAGATAAAGACCCGGCAGAGGTACGTTTTAAAATTATATTCATAATGTACAGGGTGTCCCAAAAACATGAAACATATCAAAGTTATGTTTTTTTAAATGGAATGCTCCTATGTTATTGCATTTTTAGATTGCCTGAGAAGAAAAAATAAGATTGGTTTTTACAGTTGGTGTTTAAATTCAGAAGTTTTTGAGTTATAAACAAGTGAAAATCGTCATTTTTCAAGTTCAAGGCCCTGTACAACGAAAACGGTTCAAGATAGTAGTAGAGAAAACCGGCTTACATGTCCCTATTTTAACTTTTCATGTATTCCTATGATATAGAAACATTTGTACTTTCTTTGATT
The DNA here is from genome assembly GCA_910589415.1 of Malachius bipustulatus. NCBI lineage: Eukaryota > Metazoa > Arthropoda > Insecta > Coleoptera > Melyridae > Malachius > Malachius bipustulatus. Next base: position 31,157,772 of record OU342634.1, on the reverse strand, counting down.
TTTTTATTTGTCGACGCGTGGAGAAATCTCAGCATTTTTCAAATTTTTTATCACCCTGTATAAACATTTCATCTACATCATTGGATAGTACATGAAAAGTTAAAATAGGGACACGTAAGCCGTTTTCCTTGTACAGGGCCTTGAACTTGAAAAATGACGATTTCCACTTGTTTATAACTCACAAACTTCTGAATTTAAACACCAACTGTAAAAGCCAATCTTCTTTTTTCTTCCCAGGCAATCTAAAAATGCAATAACATAGGAGCATTCCATTTAAAAAAACATAACTTTGATATGTTTCATGCTTTTGGGACACCCTGCACATTATGAATATAATTTTAAAACGTACCTCTGCCGGGTCTCTATCCACTCCAAAAATAAAAAGATCCTAAAATCCAGAGACACGGCCATAATCTTCCGTGGCGTATACCGTGAATAACCCTGTATATTCAACCGATTTGGTGGTCATTGGTTAATGACCACCAAATCAGTTTCTCATTGTTTGACATGTTATAAAAAAAATAATTTAATTGATTATGAGATTTTATGATCTTATATTGATTATACGGTAACCTCAAATTTGATCCTGAACATAAATGACGGTCCATATCTGACAGATGTCATTTACTATTTTGACATTCACTATTATCAACGCACATACATATTTTAATAAGTAAATAAGTAATTGAAGAGAGACAAAACGTGAAGAGGGCGATCAATCAAAATTATGATCATTTGACTGATCCTTACTAACTTGGTCCTCATTTTGGATCCACTATGGCGAATTTCTTGCACATTTTGGATTCATATCACCACGAAACAATAATTTTTAATTCACGACTTTAAAACAATTCAAGTCTGATTGGACTATAAGCGGCGATAATATTGAATAGTCACATCTCGACCTTGTGATTTTCGTAAATGACACAAAACCCCAATTCCGAATAATCGAACCATAAAAATTAACGATCACCTCGAACATATCAGGCGAACGCAAAGTCGATCCTATTCATAATAATAATTTAAATATAATTATAGCCAAACGAAGACTTATTCAAGGTGCACCCGGATCGTCGTAAGTAATAACTAATAAGTCGGAACCGAATAATAATAATTATAAAAAAATATTTTTTTCACGCAGCAACGGCGAATCAATGTTAACAACCTCACCTTCGAATTCGGCATCGAATAAGGCCGAAAGTCAAGGAGACAATTAACCTGTCGATAATTTAATAACGACAGCGGCAGCAGAAGAAAACAATAACCAGCAGACAGGTTCCAGATAATTACCGGCACCGCTGCTTCTAGTTCTCCAAGTACCTAGACCAGACCTGCCTACTTAACTTTGGATTTACAGCCATAAGTTTCATTGGTGCACACTAACCGTTTTTTGGGACTGGGACGACCGCAAGATCCGATACCTACACCTAAATCTTGTTAAATTAAAAGTGGAGGGGAGGGAACACCCCTGAAAAATTTCTTCCGCTTAAAATGTGAAAATTTTATTTTATAATTTGCGAAGTCCCTTTATCAAGTTTTCGCGAGACAAGAGACAAAAAAATTCTAAATAAATTGGGTCTTATATAAAATGATCGATACAAAAATTGTTAGGAAAAAGTTCTAGGTTTTAGAAATAATATCTTTTTGTCAACTTTTTTAGAACACGAAGAAGAAAAATAAATCTCATCTGATAGGTATCTGATGTAAACAATCAAAATTGGCGTCCAAAAGAAAAAGAAAAGTCAGTCAAAACTATCGCATCTTTGATCATTATAGAAAAAATTACCCAAGTCAAGTTAGCCACGCTTCGGACAGGGAGAGGGATTTTCGTATAATTATTAGAAAAATTTTCGTTATTTATGGCTTAAGTGGAAAATATTTGAATAAAATTAATTATGAAATTTCCCCGAATAAAAATCAACGTAAACTGAAAAATCGTAATTATTGAAACGCCACGGCCAGCCACGCTTTCAGCACGGACTTCATAAACTGAAAAAAATTATTTTTGTTGAAAAGAGTCCGAAATTTTATAATAATGGCCAGTCACGCTTTCGGCCACAAACTTAAGAAACTGGAAAAAATCATTATTGGTACATTTTGCTGACAAGGTTCAAACATTTTATAATAATGGCCAGGCCACATTTTTGGCCACGGATTTAAGAAATTGGAAAAAATCATTTTGCAAGATTTTGCTGACTAAGGTCAATTTTATAATAATGGCCAGTCACGCTTTCGGCCACAAACTTAAAAAAACTAGAAAAAATCATTTTTCTTGAAAAGAGTCCGAAATTTTATAATAATAGCCAGCCACGCTTTCGGCCACGAACTTACGAAAATGTAAAAAATCACAATTTGGCTGACAAAGGTGCGACATTTTATAATAATGGCCATCCACGCTTTCGGTCACGGACTTACGAAACTAAAAATAAAACTGAAAATTTGCTGAAAAAGTTCCGAAATGTTATAATAATATTATTAGCAACAAAAATAAACCAAATATTTCCCATTAAAGCCGTAAACAAAAAAAAAAATTTTTTTTGCTAGAAATGGATCCAAGTCCCTTCCCTGGTCGAAGCTTGGCTAGCTTGACTTGGTTGAGAAAATAACTATATTTATTGAAGATTTTCGAAATCTGGAGCCATGGTTACCGAAATTGCTATAGAAGACATAAAGGGCCCCCCCCCCCGTATAAAAGTAAATAATATTTTCATTTTCACACCAGGTGTTACAAGTTCTGGTAAATATTTTCTGGGTTTCAAGCTTGCCTGAGAAAGTTTAATTAAAATTAAAACAAAATAAAAACAAAACTGCTTCACTCTGTTTGAACCTACATAAAGCGTAGTAGAAAAATATAAATTATTAAATTTGCAAATACGTAATCCCATGCAAACTGCCTCGGAGGCTCTGGATAAGTAATCACGAAACTGTCAGGAGCAATGTAGATCGTTTAATTGGAAAAATAGGCAAGAAACAATTATATTCGGTTGTTATAAATCGGATCCCACTTAAATACAGCGTCGTAAAGGCTTCAAGTTTACAATATAATTTTTATTTACGATGACGACCTACTTTTCGAACGCGCAATTCTAGTCCGGGGATAGCGAGCGGGCATGAATAAGCTAAGAAGTTCGATTAAACCCCGGGGCCTACGTCAAGGTGAATTATTAAAAATTCAGAAGTTAGTAGGGATTATAATTGGAGACCGAATATAAAATTTGAAAGGGTTACCTTCCCACTAACTAATAAAATAAGTAAGGCAGAATTTTTATATCTACCTGCTGCTGATCAAGCGTATAAAATTCCCATATTTCTCGCTTATTAAAAGGGGCTGATGGTTCTTATTTACAAACGACAGAAACTTACGTTTATGTTTTTTCAATGGAACAATTTGGCTCAAATTAAACTGGTGCACAGATTCATTCTGAAGACCACGAATGGCCGGCGAGGGGCTCACACTGTAACTCACGTTCCGTTTGGTGTACACGCTATAAACCATATAACCCAAATCGGTCACCTTATTAATCAGCCTCTTGACAACGTACCCCGGGGCCATCTCCCTTTCGATTTCGAAACAATTGTAACTCATTTTGGGAGAGTCCGTCCAGTACCGCCATTCCGGATCCGGCAGATTCGACACGTCGAAAAACCGCCACTTGGACACCATCTGATCCCAACTGGCGTCCCGATTTTTGGGCTCGAACCAGACTTTCTTTTTTTTTAGACAGTTGAATCCACCGCGTCGAGCCACGACTTCCCCGGAATCGTTCTCGTAGAGATCGAGGTGACGCTTACGCTGGATGTCGGTTTCGCAGATCCTGATCGACCTTTGACCCGATTCATCCCAGAAGGTCGATTGCAAGACGAAGTTGGTGTTCTCGTTTTCTTCCCAGGCGGTGTTAACCGACGAACCCGCAGGGATGATCGTAGTCCGGTTGTAATTGTATTGGGGCCTTCTCGGATCGTAATAATTAGGTAACCACTTTGGCGCCTGATCGCCCGGCGATGTTGGTAACAGTAAAGGTAAGTCATCGTCAAGATGTGCCAGTGCTGATGGTAGTGATGGTGGCGGTACGTTATTAATGTAATATAAATAGAAATTATTAGGTGAGGTATACGGTATTGGCCATAAATGATGAAGTTGTGGTGGTGTTAGTAACACTGGTGGTGGTGGTGGTGGATATGGATAAGTACCTTGAACGTCGTTAACGATGTAAGGCAGAACGTAACTAGGTTCACCGGGGCAAACACTGGTCGGTATCGCAACCCAACGTACATTAGGTTGTCGTTGTAGGACGAAAAGAACATTACGATTCTGAGGAAAACTTCTTACAAATTGACCGCGAGACTCGTAAGAGTATGGACCGAATCGCGCCCCACTTGTACTTGGACCCCGATGAACGATACCCGAGCTGCTCGACGGACCGGGGGCCGAATGGGGACCGCTGTTACTAGGACCAGGAATACCAGGATTATCGGGACCTGTTTCGTCCTCTTGTCTCCCTCCTTCGGTAGATCGAGACGTCCTCATGTTTGAAACATTAAATATTAAAATTTGAACTACTCTTACAAATAGACACAATAACACCAACACCACGAAGTTAAAAAAATAATGTAAATCTAAAAACACGCATAATTAAAATCACGGGACGTTCATGATGGTGGATGCTGGACGGACACGGACACCAGGCACGACAGAACAGAAGTGCAAGAAGATATCTCCTTTTTTTTAATCAATGATAAATCGTTGGACGATTAGATATTAAATTGTTTTAAATCGAACTGATGAAAATGTTTAGGTGCGTTAGGTATACTAAATAATATTAAGAAGTGTCTTACCAGGTTTAACTTTGGCTGTGGTAATAGTGCACTTTTCATCATCGTAATTCTCCCGTTTTTTCCTCATGGAACCCGTGGCCATTAAATCAAATTTCTTCGATTCAAAATGACACAACACAAAATCTTGTTTGAATATTATAATTCCTTCTGGCAGGTAAAAATTTGATTGATTCCGTTGACAAACCCGATCATGAGACACTTCGATCTTTTTCTTACATTTGAAAGGAATAAAGTTTCCTGGCCTGGTCTTAATGCCTGGATACTTGCGACAACCGCTGCTGAGGTTGGTCCATGGTTAGATTCGATACTGGGGTTGCGATCATTGAAAGTGCATACGCAATTTGGTCCCAATAAAACCACGACGCTGTTCCTTGCATCATTTTATTTTACATAAAATTTCTTCTTTTTTTAAATGAAGGTGACTTTTCGTCATGCTTAATCATACAAGTCGTGTCATAGAAAATGTATCATTGAAGTCAGATAAAAAAAAAACCGACAGACGAAAAAAAAATAAAGTACTTAATTAAACTGGCATGGAGTAAATGAGTAAAGACGATTTGTTATATTTTATGTATGTATCTATATAGTTCTCCGTTCACATTTTTTACTATTATTTATTTTATTTATCTAAAAAAGATGTTCATTTTGAACGTTTAAAGTTCAAACTCTCAAACAGTTAAAGTAGGGTCAAGTGGGGTAAATGTGAACTAGGGGTAATAGTAAACAGAGTTGTGGACTGTTGAAAATTCAAAATTCAAACATTTCGCGCGCGGATATCAGTTAAGGTTCTTCAGTTGGTAGCACTGTCATTTAGTTTGCTTGAAAACAGTTGATTTACCGGGTTTTATTAAGAAGAATATTTCATAGTGTTTTAAGATTAATTTTTCGATTTAGTAACATCATTCAATAATTTTTGAAAAAAATATAAAGAGGTAAGTGTCAAAGTGTTTATTGCTTGCAATGATTAAAATATTAAATAAGTATCCTTATTCTGTTCAACTAACCTCAAAATCACGAATCTTCACACAACAAAGAAGCGTTTACATTTACCCCTTTAAAACGAACCAGTGGGGTGAATGTAAACACTAGTTTGGGGTAATTGTGAACAACAATTAGTCATTACAATGACACTTTAATTGTATTCCAGGAAGCAGAACCATGCCCAGAAAGTACATTAAACAGAAAACAGTTGAGCGATACTCATTAGACGATTTATCTCGGGCCGTAAATGATGTTAAAAATAAAAATTACCGATTGCGTTACCACGGCTTCAGATGTTGTTGCTCTTTTCTCATCAGCAATCATAAAAACGTTGAGCATAGATCCGAATAGACATGCTACAGAGCCAAAAAAAGTGATACCCAGGCTAAAGCAGGCTGGTTGTTGAACGACTGAAGGACGCAGAACGGAAAAAAGATGAGAAAAATACAAAGAAAAGAAAACCTCGTACCACAAAGACTCCGAAAGAGAAGCTGAAAAAAAAGAAACTAAAGAATCGAGAAGGGAGTGACAGCGAAGACGAAAATGATGAAGTTCCTTATATTGATGACTCAGATGAAGGTATGACTGAAAAGGAATGGAGCGAAGAAGTTGCAGCAGATATGTATACCGAAGTGGAATATAAAACGCCCGAATGGCACTTAATTGAGCCAGGAATATATTTATTAGCAAAATTCCTTGGAGGGCCCAGAAAAAGCACATTCTATAAATATGTCTGCCGTGTACGTAGCGTGGATGAAGATAGCGGCGATGTAGTAGTGATTGGATTCAGACTCAACGACAGATTTGGCACAGAATTTATTGAGAAAGAAAACGATATTTCATGTGTGGAATTTAAAATGATTGAGGCACTCTTACCTGAGCCAAAAATTTCGATTAGAGATAGAAAAACAATTTATGTTTTTTCAGGGACAGTTAGTGTTTTTGAAAAATAGAGAAACCGTCCATTGAAAATTAATTTGGTGAGAGTTACCTAAGCAGATTTTATGTTTGTATTAGCCGGAAATACCGAGTTAGGTAGTTTTCTTTTTGTAGGTACTAAACTTGAATAAAGTGTTGTTTTCCTTTAATTTTGACATGTTTATTTTCTACTGTGAAATCTTTTGGTTCCCACAGTAGACAAAAGTATCTACTCATAGTCATTTTACGGGGGTAATTGTAAACATGTATATATGATGCATTACATTAACTCAATATATTTTGTAGCCTTTCTGTTCACAATTTCCTCATCAAAATATACTAATAAAGCAATAGGACAAGAAATGGTTTGTTTCCATTTACCCCTACTTTTAATATACTTTAATTTTTCATTGGGGTAATTGTAAACGGTCCCTTACTCTTAAACAAAAAGTAATTTTAAGGCAAAATTCAGAAAAATATGGTTAAAACATTTCAAATTATATAGGTAATATCACAGTTTAAAAGTTAAAATAGTTAATCACAATATCTGATTTTTTTTGTTTTCAAATGCAAGAATTGTTTACATTTCCCCCACTTGACCCTACTCAAACAGCGGAGCAAAGTTTGCCGAAACTGTTCTTGTCTTCGTGTCGGATGTTAATCTCAAAGCCAGTAAAATTAACTCTTCAGAAGGCGACTTAATCACACATTAAGTAAACATGGGAAACAATAAAGTACCTACATCTGCCGTAAGACATTCGCTACAGCTATACACAATTAATTTTCAAATGAAAGTAACGGTTATTATGTTATGTACCATGTACCTATCATAATTATCGAGAAAAAAATTAAGTTATTCCATAATAAACCCAAACTATAAAAAAAGGAAAACCTCGCAAGAAAAAAAGTATTCTTTTTTACAAGACATTTACATGAAAGCTACCAGCTTAAACTGTACTTTGACCTATTAATGGCGGACACACTATAAGAGTTAATTAGTGGATATTTCTACAGTATGTCCCCGGATAGGTGAATCGACTCTTATAATAAAGATAGAAAATATCGATCTAAATTATAGTTTTTTGGTCATAAATAAGACTTGCGTAAAAAAACTAATTTCTAACATAAAAATCAAGTAGGTAGATACACCTCTATGGCCCGTATTCATCAATAAATATAACCCCTGGGGTTATATTTTGAAACATGTCATTGGTTCAAAATTCGTAGCGTTCGTAGGGATTGAGCATTAGACCAATCAGCTGTCAGAAAATTCAAAATTTAACCCCAGGATTATATTTTGAAGTTTGATGAATACGGACATAAGCCTTGAAAACTAAAAAAAAAACTTTTTTGTGGAGTGAAGTTCTCTTTATGTAGGTATAGCAAATGTGACCAAAAGTTTATTTTTTAAAGTTTTCACAAATCCAAGAATATTATTTAAAAATTATTAGTTGAGAGCATAAAAGGCACTTTTCTCCACAGAAAAAATGTTTTTTGAAAATTCCAAAGGCATAGGTACGTAAATTTTTAAGACTAAAATTATGCTAGAAATTAGTCCTTATTCAAGGCAGTGTTGAACTCCAAAAAATTTAAATTCAAATTAAGAATTTTTTATTTTTATAAGAGCAGTTTTACCTATCCGGGGACACAATGCATTGTACCTACACATATACAGGGTGTTAGTCAAAGATGTGGCCAAACTTCAGAAATATAAGGGGTTCAGAAACTTCAGGGTGGCGTATAAGACGAAAAGTTCATATTACACTTATATTATAAAATCGTCTTTTTCGAAAATATCTTAAATATACTTTACCCTTGACTTTACCCAACACGTGCTGTTGAAATTTGACAGTTTCATTTGCTGTAGAAGGGGCTAATTATTTAACCCTGACTAGATGAAAATTATAAATTCCAATGGCGTCCCAGCGGGGACCACCACATTTTGAAAATACTTGCCACTGGCGTACCTTTTCAATTTTTTTTTTTCAAAATATTACTCGTTGCGGTGCTCTCCCCGGGCGCTATACTGGATTTAATAATTTAAATCTAGTTAGGGCTAAATTAGCCCCCTTACTACAGCAAATGAAACTGCCAAATTTTGACAATACTGGATGAAGTATGTATGTATGTGTAAGATATTTTCGAAAAAGGCGATTTTTTAATAAAAATCCACCATCCTGATGTATCTTGAAAAATATATGCATTCAAGGGCCTATGTTTATATGAACTTTTCGTTTCATAATCACTCAAAGAATCACCCCTTGATGTTTGCCCCATCTTTAACAAACACCTTGTATGAAAAAAGGCTAAAACCAGAACCTAAATCCAAAGAAACTATTTAAAATATTGTAACCCTGTAGGTATAAAGGAGATATATTGTGGTGTAATGCAATACATAATCAAATTTTGGAAGATTGCTGGGAAAAGTGGAACACGGTAGCAAAACGACAGAAACATCTAAACATCAACAAAACTCAAGCGAACGCTACATGCTTATTAACCCTCGCGTTGGCCTATTAATGGCGGAAGCGCTACTTTAATAAGCCTTAAATGGTGGTGATCAATCAAAGACCGATTACCGCATTGATTTGACGATAATCGCATTGATCCCTGTTACCGAGGTACTAAAATAATTGTGGAAGACAGTTTCCTGGAGTATCATGAAAAAAATTACATCCTATTATTTATCGTCACTCTCATAATCACATAGGTAAATTGAAAGTAAATAATAATTACTACTAAAGGTTATTATCACATAAAGATAGTTTCACACCTCTTATCTTGTCAATAACAAGTGAAATATCGTCGATAATTTATTACTGCTAACTGAACAAGATTACGAACGATGTAAGTACCTATATTATGTAAGGTACCTACCAGACGACCTGTATAAAAAAAGAAAAAGAGAATGCGCCTCCATTTCTTTGAAAATTTAAATGAGATATAATCGCACAAACGTCCAATATCACCATTCACTTTGATCCCACTTCTGATGGCTACTTTTTTTTATAAAAAATCGATTTTCGGATCTATACGTCTGGCATTTGGTTGTTGCCCAACCGAAAACTAATTTTATAGAAACTCCTTATCTTCAGTTACAATTTTCATCTTCATAAGATCCAAAATGTCGACATGCCAAAATTTTTATTAGTCGTATTTTGTCATGCCACCATGTTGGATCCATGACGATAGGAAGTGTCAAAAAAGAGCTTTTCTTTGAGCGAAAGCTACAAAAAATCCGGAAGTCTGCCAAAAAAAACAACGTTTTGACGATATCTAAACGCCCTTTACCGTTGCCTAAATCGAGTTGATACACCCTATATAAACAAATAAGCACAATCTATAGAATTTTGTTTCTTTATATCAAGCGAAATGAGATATTTTAAAAGCGATTTGTTTATCGTATAAATCGGCTCTTGGACATAACCAGCATTAAATGCTATTGTCAGTCAACATTATTATTTTTTAGTGTCAATCAATATTTCCGTTAATTCGTGGCAGCCGACTTAGAACAATGACGCCTGACTGACCTTTACAATAATTTACAAACAGACTGTCGTTCTCCCCGCCTTCATGAAGTTCTGTCGCAATCCTTGCATAATACTCTGCTGATCGTAAAGTAACATAACTTATTTTGAAACTGCTCTCAGCCGGATCCTTCTTAATCACATGCACCGGCGGTAACGATCGAATTTTATAAAAGAGCCTTTTACCTCGTCTTTTACTCACCGGGGATGTCGCTACTTGTCATAGTACAATTTTGAGTAAAGAAACCCAAAAATGGGTCGATAAATTTTTTCTCTTTCGCTTTTCTCAAATATTACAATGTCTCGATCGCTACAAATATTCTCTAAAAACTTCACTGAGCTCTTTAGGAATGATCGACTCAGTCTCGGTTATCGACTTAGGAAAATCGCTACTCGAATAAGAGCTCTACTTCTACTGTATTCAAAAAGACTCATCTAATTCAGAATTATATTTACTGCATTATTTATCTTGACCGGTCTCTTTTCATTTAAAAACCATCCGTAGGTATCCCTGGTAAAAAAAAAAGATCCTCTCGTATTGGAATTCTTGTGGCCGATTTGCCGATTTACCTCTTCAACAAAATTTCAAAAAAATCTTTTGATAATTGGTTCAAAGATCGAATTGATTAATAATAATAAATTAATAATTCATACAATAATACAATAATTAGATATTATTATTATTGTAATTCCAATTTTTCCAATCTAAGCATCATTTCTACTTATCTGATCTGGTTTATCTCCTAAAATAAAGTCTCCCCAAGACTCTCCCCAAGACTGTCACACAACAGTATTTATCCACATTTCATCGTCGATTTTTCCTGTCATTTTTTTAACCGACATGGCATAATTATTATTATTCCCGTCCCGACACAGACCGACACATTTCCCGAACCTCCTCCTGTCTGGAGGAGGTTCCCCCTTTACCAAATCCGGCGAAATGTCACCGGGGCGCCCTTAATATCCAGATCGAATGATTATTAAACGGACAGTGAATTCCGTGTTTACCTACCGTATTTTCCGCACGGCTGCCGCTAAATCGGGCCAAGTGGTGCTCATCCGAGATGCATCCGATTCCGTGTATTATAATAGAGAAGAGCAGATTCCGTGATATACAAGAGCGGTTCTGCGCTAATTCGCGGTAACGTATTGATTGGCAGCATGAGGTTCTCCGGCTCTCGACAACATTTATTTTCACCTGGCAGGGTGAAAAGTTTCCGATGACGTCCCGGAATAGCGAACAACTATTATACAATAAACTACCTACATCTAATCAGGTTTCATCGCAATAACTACATGAGAAGGACTTCCCGTGAATTCTACAAGGGAATTTCAAAGGAATATTTTGTTCCGAGAAAATTGAAAACGGAGAGAGAAATTATGCCTTTATACCCACCCACTCGTGTTATGATTTGTCAACTTGTGTACTTAGTTAGCTAGCTTTATATACTCTGTACACTGAGTATGTGAATATGTGTACACTTGTGATAACTAAGGATACATCATCTCGTTATGTTTCTTACTCCTTCTATTGCATTGCATAGTCAATCGAGTTAAATTGGAACGTATTGTCAGAAATACGTTTGAATCGTCAGCAATTCTAAAAACGTTTTTAATACGAATTCAGCAGAATTACCTGTGATATTGTACGATGTGATAAACTATGAGTAACTTATTAATTGCGTGAATGCCTAAAAATCTATTGCCTTGTTTTGCTAACGTTAAAATAACCGGACTGGGTATATTCTCGCAACGAACTACAAAAAATACACAAAATGTCTGGGAAACGATTGAACTCCCTAGGACGTGGTCTTGTGTGGTTAAATTGCTAGGATATTTTACTGCAGAAAAAGAAAACGGAGGTGTTATGCTTTCTTTTAAACGCCAACCAGCAGGTATTTGGTGACATGCTATTTCTAATCATAATATAACCATTCACACGCCACTGACACGAACTGCGATACCACATCGAATTAAATGAAATTGTTTAGCCAGAATCAGTGTGGCATGACAACGGACAACCCTCAGTGGACAGAGCATACCAATAACAGCCAACAGTGAAGACAGAGACATCGATGTTTCAATGGTTATTTCCATCTCATCAGTCCACCACTAGGGAAGTGTATCGGTCAGAAAGAAAATCAAAGCATATATTAGCAAATGATTTGTCGGAAACACAGTGACTTGCAAAGCAAATGCCATCTGACGACTGAAAAGTCTACAATAACTTTCAATATGTCAATCAGATATTCTCTCAGAGAAATCTGCATTTTTTTTTTCACTACCATCTCTGACAGTTCACTGAAAAGACTGAAAAAAAGATGATGAGATGAAAATAACCATTGAAACATCGATGTCTCTGTCTTCACCATACCGTTAGGGCAATTGTGTCGTTCAGAAAGCATTATTGTTTTTTAAACAATCGGATTGCTATAATTGATATAGTAATTCACTATTATATCAATTTGTTTCATAGACTTTTATTAACATTTTTGTAATTACTTTCATGTCAAGAATAGATAAATTTAAAAAATATCCACTTAGACTCGATACCTTCTTCAGAAATGGCCACAGAAATTTGCCCGTTAACTTAATGGGCCTTTATAATACCCGCTATGTGATTTTACATAAAAAATTAGCCTTTTTCCTATAACTGTATATGCCCAGACGTACCGTTTTCAAGATAGGCACAGGTAGTCAAAGTTGAATTTTTTTTCTTCAGTTTTTTGCCAATACCTGAAAGTATCTAGAGAACCGTATGAGATACAATGTTGAGTTCTTATACACACTTTTTTCCTAAATAATTCACTTGTTTGCGCTGTAATATAATGGTTTTTGAAAAATTCAGTGGAGTAGACTTTGGGTACTTACTTGGCACTACGTTGGACAATCGATTAGGACGTTTTACCACCCAGCCCGAATTTGTTTCGGGCCAACTTCACGTACCTTGGTTAACTCTAAAGTTGACTGTTTATACACACTTTGCGCCTCGTTGGCGTAGACTTTGGGTATTTTAAGATTTTTAACCCCCTAACTTCTACGCCACTGGAATAAATGGGATTCTTAGTAGAGATTTAGAACCGCCCATGTTTTCTACTCAAAAAAGGCACTGGGTAAGAGTTCTAAAGTTGGCTGTTTATACACAGTGTGTGCTCATTAATTCCTCTGTTTTCACTGATGTAAAAAAAAACGGTTAAAAAAATTAATGGAGTAGACTTTGGGACTTTGAAATTTCTAACCCCCACTGGATTAAATGGAATTCTTATAGCAGCGATTTAGAACCGGAAATGTTTTTTGTTCCAAAATGGTACTGGTTAACAGCTCAAAAGTTGATTGTTTGTACACACCTCGTGCCTCGTTTTCGCTATAAAATAATGGTTTTTGACAAATGGAGTGGCATAGACTTTGGATATTTTGAGTTTCAACTCCCTAACTTCTACGCCACATAAATAAATGGGATTCTTAGCAGCAGTTAAGAACCGCCCATGTTGTCTACTTTAAAAAGGCACTACAGCTCTAAAGTAGACCGTTTCCTAGAAAAATTGCACTTTTTGAGAGAAAATATTAATTTTAAGATTTTTTTTTAACAATTTTAATAGTAGGCGTAGTAATAGTAGTAATAGTAATTTGTGGTTTATTTCTTTCATTTTTTCCAAAAAGTTGTATGTACCTATACTTTTGATAAATTGGTAAAAAATTCTCTAAATTGATGTTTCCTCTCATAAAATGCCATTTTGTTCTGGGAAAAGGTTAACTTTAGAGCTGTTAACCAAAAGTACCATTTTGTTTTTGTTGTAGAAAGCATGGGCGGTTCTAAAGCGCTTCCTAAAATCGCGCTAATTCCAGTGGCATAGAAGTTAGGGGGTTGAAACTCTCAAAGTACCCAAAATCTAAGCAACTCAATTTAAAAAAAAAGTTTGCTTCACTCATAAAACAGAGGGATTAATGAGCATAAAGTAAGAATACAAGTTGAACATTTTATCTCATACGGTTTTCGAGATATTGGCAAAAAAAACTGAATAAAAAAAATCAACTTTGACCACCTGTACCTTTAAAACGCTACGCTTGGGCATATAAAGTTATAGGATATAGGAAAAAGGGTTATTTTTATGTAGAATCGCTACCTTTATTAAAACACAGAAATTAATAAGTAAGAAAACGAGATCTATAGCTTTAGTTTTAGTTTTTATTTTTAGAATTATGTACCTATACATGTTTTGACGTCATTACCTCAAAAATCATTATTTTTAAAAACAGTATCCAAATAAATGTCAATAACAACTTAAAGACGTCATACGGATAGACGAGCGAAGAAACGTTTTATAATATCTAATAAAACAAATAATTAATCTCGGTGCCCTATAAATAGAATTGGGCCGTACCTATACCTACTTACTGATCTCCATCAACAAGCGTTACATTAATACAAAAAAGAAAACAGCAAATCAAATACGAACAGTAAACTATTTAGGTGCATGACTTTGATTATGATTGAAAGAGCAGACAACTCCAAGTTAGATAATTGGGAAGACTTGTTTTGTTTTGTTGTAATTGAACAAACATGGTTGATATAAATTCGAGCCGCGTAAACGAAAGTCTTCTTCGATGGAATACGGGAACTTTCATGGCCTTCTATGGAGGAAGATCGAAGGAACATAAATATTGATAAAACATCCACGATGATATACAGCAATGTTCGAATGATGGAAATGAGTGAGTTCGATTCCTTTCCTAACGATTTTTTTTATATATATTTAGATAAACCGCAAGACTCCTAAAAAACCTAAAATCGCAACTTCTTAAAAACCCGCTTACAGCTTTAGTTTCATACGAATTCGAGCTACATATTTCTATTTATTCTTGACACTCACTCATATCACTGAAAAAGTGTCATTTTATCAGAAAACGATTAAACAGCGCAACATAATAATTGTGCCACTGGGTAAAACTATAACTGAAATGAATCATCTCGATAACTGACTGATTTGTATACAGGGTGGGCCATCGAAAAGGTAACAAGCCTAATAATTTGGAAAGTGAAGATGTATGCGAAAAACGCCGAAACTGGTCGATTTTGTTATCGTAGTAGGCATATTTTTGTGACAAATTTAACTACCCAAGTTCAACCCCTCGGCAAGGGTGGCTACCCCTTTGCTTATCATCATAGGGAACAGATATCGAATGATACATTATTTGAAAGCTACTTGAATTCTCTTTACAACAATATCCAACATTTTGGGTTTCGCTTACATACAGGGTGGTCTACATACAAGTGATTAAGGCGAGTTACGTTTTCGTTGAGCCACCCTGTATGTAAACGAAACCCAAAATGTTGGATATCATTGTAAAGATAATTCAAGTAGCTTTCAAATGATGTATCACTCGATAGCTGTTCCCTATTATGATAAGCAATATACCCATGCCAAGGGGGTGAACTTGGTTAGTTAAATTTGTCACGAAAATATGTCCCCCTCGATAGCAAAATCGACCTGTTTCAGCGTTTTTCGTATACATCTTCACTTTCCAAACTATTAGGCTTGTTACCTTTTCGATGGCCCACCCTGTATATGTACTATGTATAACGAGACCACTCTCGAAAAATGCTATTAGTTGTTTCTTTAACATTCCAGTTTCACCATTTTGTTTGTTTACGTTTTTTTGTTATGGTTTGGTCCATTAAAGACAATGACAGTTTGCGACAATTCGACGCACGACACATTGACGGACAGTTGTGCCTTCTATGGAGTACTAGAGTGGTGTCGCCGAACAATCTGACATTTCCAGAATCCACAGCTAGTAGGTACTATAAAAGCGGCTTTTATTATTTTTCTCGAAAACAAACTAAGATAGGTATGAAAAAATATCAAGAGACAAAAAAGTTGTATTATTAGCTGTTTAACCGGAAAAAGGTAAAATTTGTAAACAAGTTAGTGGCGTACATTTTTTTGGCAATATTATTCGTGAGAGTACCCCTCCCCAGGACGCCACTGGAACTCATAACTATCATTTAGGTATAGTTAGTGCTAACTTTGCGTCTAACCACAACCAATAACACTGTCAAATTTCACCAAAATCAACAAAAAGATCTTTGAGATATTTACGAAAAATAATTTTTTTTTCAACACCTGTATGTATTTTGAAAACCAGACATTCTGTATTGTCCCCTCTTATATTGAAAAAAAAAACAAAGCAATTGTTTTGATGGATCATGCCTGGGAAATTATGAACAGTTATTCCAGGACACTGTATTAGGTATAAAAATTGCTCCCTACGTCAAAAAATACAAAATACACGTTTTTCGCCATAAAACATTTTTCGAGAAAAAAAAAAATTTGAGGGGGATGTTTGTTTCTAAACCTCGGAATTTAATTTTTGAAAAAATCTTCCTTATCGAGCACCGACGCCATAAAACTACTGCCTGTCAAAATTCAGTTTGTTAAGCGATTTAATACGGAGCTTGATAGGTGAGTCAGTCCCCTAACAACTTGATGTAAGTAAGTATACATAGATAAATAATGTTATAACGGCACATGACGGGAGAAGTACCTCGTTTAATCGGACATTCCTATTTAGTAAAACTCGACTTATTTCACAGTTAAAAAAAAGTGTTACTCGATTTAATTTTCCTTTCAGTTTTTCATCAACAAATATTTTTTTGGACACCCTATATTACCGGATTTAAAAATAAAAGACCCATAAAAGACTTCATCGAACGATTAACCCGAATCAATACTTACTGTTCGTACTGAAAGACCTCTTCAGCCTTTTCCAGCAATTCAACAACCGAAAATACGCTCCTTTTCCGCTCTTTTCTCTCCTTCCCAAAGAATGAATGGCGGCCTCCGAACCGACCTTAATTACTTTCTTCTTCCCTTTAAAGTCGCAAGATGAGTTCTTCTCCGCGGACACTTCACAGCCACTGCTCAGACTTAATTCGTACGAGGACATGGACCGTCCGATTTTCGCGCCCGGCTCTACGAATTTCCTCTTCTTCTGCTCCCCGTCATCGGCACTTTTTGCACTTTTCAAACCGGCACACACGCACTTTTGTTCTCTGATGAATTCCCTCAGTCTGTCGCCGTCTTTTACGCACTCGTCGTCCCCGTCGTCTTTCGGTATCGTCTTGGTATCATCGAATTTCGGTGCCATTTTCATCACTGTCGCAGGACGGGCACGATGATATAGATAATACAATTACTATTATTCGCGAGGGGATCGGATCAGATCAGACGATCTCTTTCAAAATCATCTCGCTGCATGACGATCATCAGCTCGATTCGTTTGGTTAGCGCTTCGACTCCAAGGTGAAACGAATTTGCGAGCAGGTATTATTATTGTGTTTATTATGTAGGAGGTGCGAATTCATAAACGAAAGGAAAAGGAAGGAGACACTAATGTAATAACTTGTTTTTTAAGCACGAGAGCAATGGAAATAAAGCGACTTTCGACACGTGACCGCGCTGGAATAAGATGCCCAAGGCATAAAACATGTAAATTAGTAATTGCGTAATTGTTGTTGCTTTCTTTATCTCTTCTCAATGTTATGACTTAATCGCAGTTTATAAACAGGGCAAACAGAAAACTATCCTGATGGTTACCTATTACTAAGCGCTACTAACCAGACACCTACAACATTTCATATTTTGTTTATGAAAGGAATTTTCCGTTCATACATGCATACATTTTATAGGCAAGGCACCTACACCTATCTCTACATGAAAAATTTTCCCCATCCTGTGCGCGATCCCCGCTTTTCCTACTGCCGAATTGATTTTGTCTGTGCGTGGGGTAAAAATGACGTGGGGTGAAACACCACTTACAAAAACTAATTCTAAAATTGGCATGCAGTGGGAACCTGAAATTGCCGAAGATTACTTTGGCAGAAATCATGGAAAGTTTTCAAAACTTGTTCCTTACAAGCTTTCTATTTCAATGTGAGAAATTGTAACTTTCTCAATTTTACGGAAAAAATAACATAAAAAAGGGCCCAAGTCGAAAATTATTATAATAAAGTGCACGGTGGGTTCGGCTTGCGCCATAGGATACTCCCCAGGCAGCCAAAATGCATACCAACAACTGAACGTAGGGATATTGTAAAACTAAAACAGCATACCATTATGTTGTGCTGTGAGTAGTAGAGGTGGAAATTGTAGACACGTGTTTCGTCCTACTTGGGACTCGTCAGTACACTATATCTACCAGCACATAGACACATAGAACAGTTTTGATCACGCATAATCTCCGTGAGTGGATTAATCTAGTGAATTAGGAAGATAAATCCACTCACGGAGATTATACGTGATCAAAACTGTGCTATGTGTTGGTAGGTATTATACTGATGACTCCCAAGTATATACCGTGTGTCCCCGGATAGGTGAAACGACTATTATAAAACACGAAAAATTTTCGATTTTAATTGTTGCTTCGATTTCAATTCATCCTGCTTGGTGAAAGACTAACTTCTAACCAAATTTTAATTTATAAAAATCAAGCATGTCTTGGAAATTTCTAAAAAACCGGTTGTTCTGTCGAGTGAAGTGCCTTTTATGACGGTAGACGAAATACGTGTCTACAATTTCCACCTCTATACTCACAGCAAAACAACAAGTCATTCATCTCTTGTCTAATTATTAATAAACATATTTGGTTAACGTGCGAAAAGTCGCACTTTTGTCACGTCACACTTATGTTGGATCGCCTTTTATATAAATAAAACATTGCAGGCAATCTTAAATCAGGATAAGCCTCACTATATCAGGCTAAGAAAAGAATGAAGAGACGAAATTAATGCGAACTCGAGTATTTTAATTTTTAAGATTTCATGACAACATCGAAATTTGTGACGTTTTGCAACAACCAAAAACGTTAAAACAGTCGACATGATATAATATTGAAATATTAGCATGAGCGTGCAAAAAGTAGCCCATTTCTCACGTTCAATTACCGACGTATCGTCAGTAGTCACACACTTCTGTGTACAAAATAATTTTTTCAAACTGAACACGTTACAAAAATAGTGTGATCCTGATGTATTTTCTATAGGCTTTGACATTAAAATGTTAAAAATTGGTAGGTGCAAATGTGCAAAAAAAAGGTGCAACGGGCTAAAAGTTACTTTACAACTTATATGCGTAATATAACTTGGCCGATTAGATACGTAAAAGTATAGCGTTTTCTCACGAAAGAAAATTATAAAAAGTGACAAAATTTGCAATTTCAACCATTTTTGACAACATAAAAATGTTATCAATCGTCAGAACATTCAAATAAGTCAAAAATTGTAGCCGTCTTCTCGCGTCACACTTTAAAAAGAAAAGAAAAAAGAGAAAAAGTAAGGAACTAATTTAGTGTGATAAAAAAAAAATAAATTAAAACAGTCGATATAATATTTACTATGTGCACGTGTCCGTAGGAAAAGTGGTCCATTCCTCGCGTCGTATTACATCCAACACTTCTCCGTTCTGGGTATAAAATAACTTTTCAGGCCCATTTCAGATCTGTAAAAATTTTGTGCGTTGCCTAAAATAGTGTGACGCGGACGAGTTTTATTACTTTTCATAATTTGACAACTTCAAAATGTTAACATTCCGCATAATAAAAATAATATTAATAATCAAAATCCAAGTCAAGTTAGCATCGCTTCGGCCAGCCACACTTTCGGCCAGGAAGAGGGACTTCGAATAATTTTCAACAAATTTTTGTTTTGGTTATTCACGGGTTAAATGGAAAATATTTGGTTTGTTCACCCAATAAAAAGTAAAAACCACCGTATTCATTTTTGCTGAAAATTGAATGAAAAAGTCAGAAATTTTATAATCATGGCATTCATGGCCATGCAGTCACACTTTCAGTCACGGACTGAAAAAACAAATTTTTACTGAAAAATAGCCGAAAAGTCTGAAACTTTTTATAATAACGACCTGCCATTCTTTCAGCCATGAACTTTATAAACTGTGAAAATCATTTTTAATGAAAATTAGATGAAAAAGTCTTGAAATTTTGATAATGTTGGCCCGCCACACTTTCGACCACGAAATTTAAAAACTGAAAAATTCATTTTTGCTGAAATTTTGTTCAGAAAAGTCCGTAATTTTGTAATAATGGCCAGCCACACTTTCAGTCACGGACTGAAAAAACTGAAAAAAAAAACAAATTTTTCCTGGAAATTTGCTGAAAAAAGTCTGAAATGTTATAATAATGACCTGCCACACTTTCGGCCACGGACTTAACAAACGAAAAAAAAAAATGCTGGAAATTAATCGATCCCTCTCCCTGGCCGAAAGAGTGACTGGCCGAAGCGTGGCTAACTTGACTTGGGTATAATCAAATACGCGGCCCAGTTACGTCCCATCACCCAAGAGCATAACATAGGATTTACTTTATTAGGGGTGGAAAAGTAGTTTACTCCGTTTACTCCCGAAAAAATTTAGCTTGAGAGCTTTTCCATAATCCTTGACAACATAGAAATGTTATACCTAATAATTCGCGTAATATATACATGCAAATAACCTAGGTATGCAAAAAAAGTGTGAGGGACGAAAAGTAACTCTTTTCTCACGGCCCACTTGCGTCGCGTCACCCAAAAGCATAAAATATAGGATTTAGGGGAGGAACAATAATGTGCACTCCCGGAAAAAAAATTGCTGAAAAGCTTTTCCATAATCCATGACAACAGAAATATTAACCCGCGTAAAAATAAATATGGAAAAAAAAGCGCGAGCTGATGAAACGAAAAGTGACTCTTTTCTCTCGCTTATACGTCATGTCACCTAAGCGCTAAGACAACTTTTCAGGTCGATTTCAAAAATATTTTTATTCCCAAAAAAATTCATGATAACATCGAAATGTTAACAATCAGCGTTAATAATCCAAAATGCAAAAAAAAGTAAGAGCGGAGGAAAAGCAACATTTTTCTCACGGCCCACTTAATATCCAAGAAATAAAAACAACTTTTTCGGTCGATTTCAGGGCCGGAAAAGAAGTGTTTTCTCTTGAAAAAAATTGCTGAGAAGCTTTTAAAGAATCCCATTTCAAGAACCCCAGACAAGATCAAAATGTTACCTAACTAACACGTTCAAATTAATTTTTGCAAAAGTAGGTCTCTGTCAAAATAACTCATGCACACTTTTTTTACTTCAGTATGTATAAAATGCTCGATAAAATGCAACTTTTCTGACATATTTTATAGATATCGGGAAATAGTACTTTGTCACTCGATAATTCTAAGAAAACGGAAAAAAATATTAAGAGCTAAGAACTAACCATGTTTTCATGACCTTTGATAAATTTATAAAAATGTCAGACGGGCTAAAAGTAGTTCTTTTGTCACGGTCAATTTAGCCACCGTTTTACTTTTCCAGTATGAAAAAATTCGAGGGAAAATTATATCAAATCAAAAGGTGACCGTGGAAAACGCAGCTATTTCCGCTTGAATTTTAATAAGATACCTACAAGTAAAAAAACGTGAAAACTTTCCTATTAGTGACGCACAAATAATAATGTACAAAACAAATGACAATCACATGTTGAAATAAATAACGTCACAAAAACTAGTCTAACATCCAGGAGACAGAGCATACTTAGGTAGGTACTTCAAAATAATTATTTTCTCACTTACAAAATCAACAAGCTAACAAAATAAAACGACTCATCCTTATAAAATTAACTATTAAATACGTCACTATAATAAATCAACCAGAAGATAAACAATAACGAAAACAAAAAAATTAATTAAAACGGCAAGTGACCCAGCAGAATCTGCACCACCTTGAAAGTGTCGGCCAAATGATAATCGAAGCGTTTATTTAGTAGGAAAAGCGAGGCGGTACGCTCGCACCGCGCACACGATCTCATCTCGCAAAAATTTCTCTAATAATAGTGAAAAGCGAGATCGTTAAAACGTATTTATGACGGATAATAATTAAAATGTTTTTTTTTACTGCGCCCCGGTATTGAGGTCGCGCGTCACATGAAAGTTGTGCTATTCCTTACTGTTTACCAAAAACTTTTGTTGAGGTGCACCTGTACGCAATAAAAATTACATCCAAAACTGAGAAATGATTGCTCGTCTGAAATAAATCGAGCATAACACCAATGAAACAGCATCAGCGCTATCAACGAACTGATTAGAAAAAATTGTGAGAGGAATTGAATAATGAAAAAAAAACAGGGTTCGATTACCGGCTTAGGGGAAGAGAAAAAAATAAGTCAATATTAATGACATGTAATTTGTAAAGAAATAGGAGCCCATAAAAATAAAGATGTTGCAATGACTGTAATAAGAATATCAGACAGGATTATTAAAGGATAAAAAATTGTAACATGCAGAAGCCGTTACCACCAGACAAGACATGCAGACAGACAGACGTCAATAATTAAACTGAACCCAGCCGCGAGATACGCGAAAACCTGAGTGGGGAAAACCCCGATTATCGCCGTTCGATAAATCAATTTTCGCCGGCAACATTATTTTGTGCGCCGCGACGACTATTACACACGACACGCACCAACTTCCCTTACCTTACGATGGGAAATTAACAATTTGTGCAACTGCCGATGCAATTTAATAAACGGACGAGGCTCCTCGTCGAACCGCCCGTCAGTCAAGCATTATTATTGCATGGGACGTCAAGGCTCGTAATCGTTAATTACACGTCCATTAAGGGGACATTTTGATTTACTAAAATATAAGCAACAATAATTGTTGCTTCCAGTCGTGTCGAGCAAACTATTTCTATAGCCTATGCACACACTACCAACAATCGCATTGTCAACTGACTATCAATCAGCAGGAAGCAAAAGTTCCAACTAAATTAGCCGACCAAAAGTTCCAACAAAATTTGCCGAGGAAAACCCACTAGTTTACTATAAAATAAATGAGATTCACAAACAAAAATGGAGAGAGAAAATTTAAGCCAGAATAAGAGAACAAATACAGTAGAACCTCATTTTCAGGACCAGAATTTTTTGTACCACACTTGGTTATTGAAAATATTACAGAAAATGTAACATCGACGGAGAAAAGTATAGACTACTTTCACAGTGCTCCGGTGGTCACCATCAGTCATCTGACGGGGAACGCCTATAAATAGACAATGACGTATTTATTTGAGTTGCGCGGCACAAATGTACTGCAACTGCCTTTATTCATGTTTATACTAATTTACACCACTCATGATAAAAGCGAGTACTCATGAGTTATGACTCATGACACCCATTTTCAATAGGCTTTGTGAGACCGTGCACCGTTTTAAGAGAGCCAAATTTCAACTTCCCGCGATTTTATCCCCTGATTTTTTCCGTCACTCGGCCTGTGTGGTTGAGGTACCCATCAGGCGCGTCCCAGGTGACGGATAGGGCACGCTTACAGTGATCAATAGTGAGTAAGGTTAGCAGCGGTGATAGAGCTCATCGGACTTAAAACTCCAGACTGGCAGCTCAAAAAGCCCTGCCGCGGACCACCTCCCCCAACCTAGTTGTCGGGTCGTGACTAAAGGTCTGCACAGGGGTTTTAACGATGCCGGAGAACGTCCGAAGTGGACCTCCGAAAGACCGTAAAACTCTGTTGTCGAGGTCATATCTCGCGAACAGAGGAACACGGGAGTCTAGGCTTTACCACCTGGACCAAAAGAAGACAAGTTTTAAAAACCTAGATCCTACGGCGGGAACCCAGGCTAAAAGGATGCGTGGCTGAATAGTACATCAGTCCCTTCAACCTCGAAGAAGTGGCGCATCTTCGAAAATAAGTGCCTACCATACGTATAGAGATCTGCGTATGGTATTTCTTTAATAGCTCCATTACTCGTGGGCCATATGGACCAAGACACACCTAATTCAAAAAGGGAAGGGGGTTCTGAAAAGAAAGACCCACCGAAAAAACTCTCAGGAGCCTCTCGCAGGAAACTGAGAAAAGAGTAGAAACTACAAAACCAGGAGGAAACTAGAGAATCTAGAAAGCTAGGGTTGAAGGTGAACCCCAGTGTAACAAAGCCCGGGACCAGCAAGGAACCAGAACAACGTGACAGAATGAGAACCTGCACCAAGGTTCTCAGGAGTGCAGTTTAGAGGGGACTTTCTCATGGCTTCCTGCGCTGATCAGGCCACAGAGGACTGGCTGGTGTGGGTGGTCAGGGAGATGGAACCCTGGTCAGGAGCGAAACTCGGCACCAAGGACGTTCCGAAACCTATAAGAGCACTAGTGTGGATACCAGGGACCCCAGAGAAACCAGAAAAAAATCCAAAAAAGACTGGGAATTCAAAACCAGGGATTAAAAACCAGAAACGTGGATCCTAAGTGGACAGAAAACCTGACAAAAAAGGCCAACAACTAATTTTCCTCATGGGAGAAAACCAATGGGAGAACATAGAAAACCTATGGGAGAAAATAGAGCAACCAATGCAGACCTTACCTAAACCTAACTGGGGTGCTGTTCAAGCGACTAGGTGGGTAAAGGGAAGAGGGAGCAGAGAAGATGCAACTGAAAAAGCTGAGTAAGCACCAGCTGAGATGGGCAATTGGACTTCTAACAGGACACTGCCCACTAATGAAACACCACTCAATATTAGGAGTGAAAAATAACCCTGATTGCAGGAGATGCGGGGAGGGGGAGGAAACCCCATAACCTAATGTGCGAATGCCCAGCACTAGAGGGAACTAGACTTTTAATATTTGGGACCGAAATGGCAGAACCAAAAGAAATAGAACAAGCACACATTGGACTCATACTGAAATACTTTCAGGAGATGGGACCGATGAGATAATTATCCAAAGGGGTACAATAAGCGCAAGCTTAAGTACAAGGGCTTTGAACCTACCCTAGAAGTAATAATAATAATCCGTCACTCGGCCTGCCTGTTGTGTGCGCGACGCGCCGTCCCGCGGGTGCAAGAAACACCCTAGAGCCGCCATCATTGGAAGTTGAAATTTAGCTCCATTGAAACGGCGCACGGTCCAACGAAGTCTTTACAGTGTCAATGATCGGTTTGTCATCTAGTCATAGTATTAACATCTCTGGTTACCACAAATGGCACCCGATACATCATTGGACTGTTTTAAAGTATTTTAAAGTGGAGGGTTTTAGAGCTCGGATTGCTGTTCTCCACCGGGTTGTGACAAGTATGTATTTCGTAGGTAACCTTGTGGGAGGAATTGCAGGTAAACAGCCCGGTTGAGTATCTGGTTGTCATACCAGGTGCAAAACTGTTCTGGATTACAAAGATCAAAGACAAAAGCAAAATGGTCTCTTGGTGCATGGCGTGTGAAAGATCACTTGGTAAAAAGGGCTGGGTGCTAAAACCACGAATGATTCCACCCATATATTAAGATTATCGGTGTCTAATCTGGTGGCTTAAGGTTACCCAGAGACATGTCACCATGAAACTTCAAGGCGAGAAAGACCCACATGTATATAGGGGCTTATAGGCTGAAACTTGGGTCAACTTGGAACAGCAAAGCACTCCAGAATAACTGATACTATCGCGGATCTATCTTGGAAATGCCATCTTAATTGACGCAGACTTATTCCTGAAAAAAAGGCTGGTCTGGTAGTTCTGGTACATAGACGGCTAAAAACAGAGACAGGTAAGTATACATATACCGAGCTGGTGAATATGGGATGGGGCATCTCTAGAAGTAGCATTAAAACGTCAGTGGAGATGTATAGTCAGGCTAGCCTGAAAACCACCGTCATGTTATAAAATCAGACAAAGTTGGTCTGGGAATGTTTGCAAGACCTCATTGATCTAGCCAGATACGACCACTTGCTTGGGCACCTACAGTCACCGTGAGGTTGTTACTAGCCCGAAGAGGCACTACATAAATTTTCAACGAGCCCGAAGCGGTGTTTGGCATCCCAAGAAGCATGGGAAGTGGCGCGATGGCTGAACGGGAAAAATTCCATAGAACAAACAAACAAGAGCCGTATGTCAAAAAATAAACACATTGCCAATTTAGAGATTCTGCAATGAAGGAAGAAGGCGAGAGTATTCACGTAAAATTTGAGTACCCAGCCCTTATACGAACTCATATCGTTAGACCGCGTTAGACAGTCCTGAAACCCTGTGGTCTCGGCTGTGGTGGTTCGTGGCTTGCAAGGTTAGTGAAGTGTAGATTTTACACAGGACAAGGTCCGGTCAGCTCGAAACGGATTTTGTCAAACCAGATCTTTCCGAAACAAAAAAAAACGACTTGGAGCTTTGTATTTTACTTATTTTTACAAATTTTTTACAAAAATCACTTCATCTTAAAAGGACTGCTAGGACCACTCGTCCCTACAGCCCTGGAAGCGGATAAGTTAGTCGAAGGACCGCAACTTTTTGATTAATTAAGGAATACCTAAATATAAAAGTATACAATTAGCCAAACGGCTTCAGTGTTAGGGACTAACAAAGCTGCACATCCTTTTTGTGAAGATAAAGAACTCTTTGCAACTATTCACAAACCATGACCACTAACAACGGACTGTGGCGCGCACTGAAATTAAAATGTGGTGCCCAGTCATGTTGACACCACAACCACATATACATACAGGGTGTCCCAGCTTATTCGAAGCGGTCTCTGTAGGCCAAACGATGGAATTTTTCAAAAAACTTTTTGAAAATTCAAGAGAACAGAATCACAATGGCCATAATTTAAAATCATTTTGGAGTATACAGAGTGTCCCATATGACAGTGGCATATCAAAGTTATGTTTTTTTTTAATGGAATGCTCCTATGTTATTGAATTTTTAGATCGTCTGAGAAGAGAAAATAAGATTGGCTTTTACAGTTGGTGTTTAAATTTAGAAGTTTTTGAGTTATAAACAAGTGAAAATCGTCATTTTTCAAGTTCAAGGCCCTGAACAACGAAATCGGTTCAAGATAGAGAAAAACGGCTTACATGTCCCTATTTTAACTTTTTATGTAGGTACTATCCTATGGTATAGAAACATTTGTACTTTCTTTGATTTTTTTATTTGGCGACGCGTGGAGAAATCTCAGAATTTTTAAAATTTTTTATCACCCTGTATAAACATTTCATCTACATCATAGGATAGTACATAAAAAGTTAAAATAGGGACATGTAAGCCGTTTTTCTCTATCTTCAGCCGTTTTCCTTGCACAGGGCCTTGAACTTGAAAAATGACGATTTTCACTTGTTTATAACTCAAAAACTTCTGAATTTAAACACCAACTGTAAAAATAATTTTAAATTATGGCCATTGTGATTCTGTACTTGAATTTGCAAAATTTTTTTTGAAAAAATCCATCGTTTGGCCTACAGAGACCGCTTCGAATAAGCTGGGACACCCTGTATACTCTTTCCAATTGCCATAATCAAATGGGAAATTGTACTACATACATCCGGGAACTGAAAATAAAACGTAAGTCATTTCTAGCCAGTAATGGCTCTATCCCGCAGAGATAGAGTCTTGCAATTCCTTATTATTACACGCGAGTCTGAGAGATTCCGAGAGGATCGAAAATAGCTCCTGAAAGTGTCAATTATTTCACATCAGCCACAAGCAAGAATAGATAGAAGTAATTACTGGCGCTATCAGAGAAGGTCTTTCAATATCTAATAAGAGACACTTGAATCACGAATCGACTTCACAGCAACACCACTACGCTCAATTTGAGTATCATAATTAACCTTAATTACTCTTAATCTAAGGTATTAATTAACGTTACTAAAAAGAGTGTCTAATTTTCCAGAGGTCAACGGCAGGTACCAATTATTGGACTCGAGTGGAGACCTTACGTTCCTTTAAAATCGATCGATACTTATTCACAGTTTCGCTTACGTTTCAATTTATTTTTTTTTATGATTTTTTTTTATGATAAAGTTAAAGATCTCTAATTCGTATTTCGTAAACGTCAATATTAGCGTTTACTTGATTAATTAATCAAATGAAATGAATGGATAAGAGGAAGCGCAGATCGTAGGTCATCACGAAAGCATAATCATCACAGTAAATTGTTAAGACAGACAATCGTTAGCAGATTTGCATTTCAAATCATCTAAAACGATCGTGGTCAAGTATACAAAGTAGGTGTGTAGCAGAGCAGTTAAACAAAATCAAAAAGGTTTCGCGTGTCGTTTCACGCGAGAAACATTTTTCACGTCACCCGATAATAATTGTAATTTACAAAATTTCGCTTTAACGGTACTTTCAATTCAATATTACTTACTATAGCATAGCGTAACAATTGCGCAAAAAATTATTTCACGTAAACCAAGAAATAAATAAAATAATTACATAAACACAATAAAATAATTAAAAATCTTATCGAACGAAGAAACTTCTCACTATTCAGTAGCTTAACTGGATGGAACTGATCTTTATCTAACACGTAAGAAACAATAGGAAAACTTTTCTATAGGTCTTTTATATAATAAATAATATATAAAAATTTCTTTCTAATAATAAAAAAACAGTAATGAACTCATTGAAGATAAACCAGGACAAGCAAGAAGCAACAAAGAGCTGCACAAAAATCGAAAGATCTCCCTTTTTTGGACCGCGATTCACACAAGAAACACACACGCACCGAGTCTCGCACGATTAAGCCCAGACTTGAACTGAGAGATCAGATCATTACTACAGATCTCCCTACATGATTAGGTGCAGCTGCTGGCTGCTGCTGTCAGATGAGGACACTTTTCATGTAAGAGAGAGTGTACCTACACACATGTATTGTATTTCAAGTAGAGTAGTACATACATTATGTGCAAGTCGCTTCTAACATCACAATGTACAGCACACAATAATAATTATTATTTTTGGTAGCTTTATACTTTGCAACTAACACTGGACAGGTAATATTATGGCGCGGTTTGTTTTACCGAAAAATTTAATAAAACCTAATTACGTGTGCCGAAGTTGCACGGATAATATACGATACCTGGTGGAGGTACTCACAGTGCGACATAAAATCGTAATTGAAACAGTTGGAGAAAGCTGGCACTAAACCTCGACATCTACAACGTGACAGTTAAACTTGTCTTGGTCGGGCAGGATTTTAATTATTTTCTTGAATAGGCACCTACTAATCACTACTACCCCCCCTCCCCTCTTTCATACTCGTCAAAAGAGTTTTCTCGGATCGGTTGGTAGCGCAGCGGGTCAGCGTGTCTTTGTAATTTCATTTCAAAGGTCAATAAATACCTAGAAATTTTCCTTCCCGCCTGCACATTGCAACCGTAGCAACGCTGGGACAAAAGGAACAAGGAAGTTCGTCTGCGACCACCAGAATCGTACCATTATCATTGTCGAGGTAACAGGGGCCCTCGAATCATTCGTTCATTCGTGGTTGGAACAGTCAGAGACTCCCCCCCAAAGCTGGGCATCCTCGTCAGATACGAAATTACCCGATATTAGTGCAACTGAACTTTAGATCATTAACTAATGAGACTTCCACCTCGTTAATTACTCGTTTCGTCGGGAATCGTCATATAATCTAATTAAATCGTGCCGTAACATTTATTGCTCGTCTATTGTGAACATTAAACCTTTTTACAACTTCGTTAATAAAACAAAATAATGATTATTAACAATCGACTCGTAGGGACAGCGATGTAATCAACCAGATCAGGTTGTAGTTTACTGTGTACTCCTGTTCCAATCTTTGGCATAAGCCCTATGATAACATCTATATTAATTAATCCACGTTTAAAGCATAACACCCGCTCAAAAATTAATCCTCGAACCAGTCAAAACATTTGGCCCCCTAACAATCACAAAAAACACATTCTTCCTTGAAACTTGAAAAAATTATTATTATAAATCAACAACTTATGCTTATACCAAACGACAGTAATAAAATCGCCAAATTTGCTTAAAAATCGAATAAAAACTCCCCTCTTAATCAGTGCCTGTTTTGGGAGATGTCCAGCTTGAATAAGCAACGTCTTACACTATATCCGGCTCGAAGGATCAAATTATTACTAGTGCACTTTATAGTCTTCTAAATCTACAAATCTAGTCTCGTAAACTTTAGCAAATTCGCCATAAATCGAAGTACCACTCTCGAAAAACGTACTAGTACACTGAAATTACGATCACCTGTTTCACGAGACGTCCGGATCTAATAAGCAACGTCTTACGATATATCCGGCTCGAAGGATCAAATAATTACCTTATAGTGCACTTTATAGTCTTCTAAATCTAGTCTTTCGTAAAATCTAGTAAATTCGCCATAAATCGAAGTGCTATTCTTTAAAAAAAATGTACTAGTACACTGAAATTATGATCACCTGCTTTGTGAGACGTCCTGCTCGAATAAGCAACGTCTTACAATATATCCGGCTCGAAGGGCCAATTTGTTATCGACTACATTCAAGTCGGATTTGGGACAATTTTTAAAAGTACGCACTCGACAACAGAAACATTAATGTGAAGAAAATCTGCTTCAAAATCGACTAGAGCTCTAAATTCCCCATAAATTGAATTACTATTCTCGAAAAAGGTACTAGTACTTACTAAATGCTCGGGCACTAATCATAGTATCATCAAAGCTAGACTTCTACTTCTAAGTGAATTTAAAAACTGGTACTGATATTACGATTATCCTCTTTGAGAGACGTCCGACTTGATAAAGCAACGTCTTGCGTTATATCCGGCTCGAAGGACCAATATGTTATCGTCTACTTTCTAGACGGATTTGCGACAGTATTTTAAATTATTATTACTTAGTGCACTCGACTCCAGAAACGTCAAAGTGAAGAAAATCTACCTCTAAATCGAATAAAGCTCGAAATTCGCCATAAATCGAATTACTATATTCTCGAAAAAGATACTAGTAGCCACCTAAATTTAAAACCGTAAATCGCATAAACCTCTGTAATAGCTTCAAAAAAGACCGTGTTATCTCTTCAAATGGGTTGGTAGACCGTCGGTGGCGGTACCGTTTCGAAAGAAATTCCCATTCCCAATTCCCGTTCCATTAATCTCACTTGAAAGACAAAAGTTGTTTATTACATAGGTCTCAGTATATTTATTGGCGTGTTTTATATTCAGGAATAATTTAAAAGTAAGCGCTTCCAAAACGCGATCACACAGCATTATCGTCACCGAAATCACAGTAAAAATAACAACTACCAATATTAAACAAATACCGATCGATCGATACCAGACGAAAAACTTTCCCGACACAATTTTCCCGGCAGGTATGCGTAACGACCACTTACTCGCACCTACCGGTACCGCACGCAAAATAAAAAAATTCCAGACCGAACGGTCCCGCACTCGTAACCCGACACCGTGATTGGTAATTTATTTTCGTCGCTTTTCGATGGTCTCATTTTCAAGAGCACGATAAGATTAAACAGTCAGATGTAATCGAGGACGTTATCTATAGGTATCGAGTGCTTTTGTTCTATAAATTAAAATAATAGAAAGACATTTATAGCGTGTGCATTAAATCCTAATCCCAAATGGTAAATAGCATGTAGGTACAATATAAAAACAGTAAGATATCTACATACATAGTAGGCAAAACGAAATGAAGTATATAATGCAATAGGTAGATATGTATTATGTTGTATGTGTTTGTATACATATATGTGGGTACATATGTACTGGATTTCCATGTTTTGTATAATAGCCTTGTAAAAATAAAGGTCGGCCGATGGTTCATTAGTGACAAAATGCATTTTTTAGCAGTCTGCAGTTAAAATAAATAGAAAATAACTAATAGCAGGAAACTTTATTTGTTAAATCGATTTATGGTATTTCGTTATAATGAACCACATGTTGCATTAGTTCCAAGTGATTTATAGTGCGATGCGATAACTCACCACATGACGTCATATACGTATAGAGATTAAAGTGCAGTGATTACAGTATAAGTATAATAAAGGTAAAGAGAGATATCAGAACCGTTATAGTATGCATGGAGTCGAGAGAGGCGTCAAAAGAACCCCTTCCATTATGATATCCCTCGACTAAGCAAAATATCACCAAGTCCTCTATGATCTATGATGAACGAGCCAGCAAAATGTTTTAGTGAGATCGAATCGTCTTATCGACATGACCAATAATAATTGCTTTCTTGTCTTGAAAGACACTGAGCACTGGGAATATCCAAGGTTGATTTTGCGTGTACACCCCATATTATAGGATCATAGGTTCCGATGTAGGTAGAGACTTCTCCTCGGACTTCTCCCACAAAGATAGGAGGGGTAGGAGGAAGAAGATAAGTAAAGAGTATACAGCTTGAAATTAGAAATAAATCAAAGTTACTGGGTTGAATCGACGACTGTCACTGCAACTCTCTTCATGTTAGACGTGTAACAGGAGAGGTCACACCTCTCATCAATGTCGCTCGCGACCCACTTGGTTTTGTTATGAGTGTGGACATGAGGGCGTAACCATGAATCAACCGCACATGAGAGTGATAATAATTTTGAGGGAAACGCTTGATTGAACACCTTTGGATGAAGGAAATCTGTTACTAACACCAACAGATCAATATTAAACCTGGGTACGATACCATGCAAGAACGTGACCAGAACGGTTCTGATTAAATCTAGATCGATTCCAAGCAGTTTACACCTGAACATTCAAGGATTTCCCCATAACTTTGAAGAGGGTGTTGAAAGAAGGGGACAACGATTGGATCGAATTTCGAATTGGATCGAAGTGTAGTAAAGTTTAGCGAAAAGATTGTCCCTATAGCTTTGGAAGAAGTGACAATGTCCTCTGTTTTAATGCGAGCTTGTAACGATACTACTGGTGCGCTAATAAGAAATACAGAAATCCGCAACTGATGGATTCAATAAAAATTAACTACATACACAGTTTTAAAGAAATGAAATAAAAAACGAAACAGCTTATTGTCTAACGACCGCGCTGGGAAATCTATGTACATATATACCTTGAAGTTTACGCAATGAACACCCCTTTTGTTTGCTAAAGAACAATGACGTCATACGAGTCCGGCGGTGTTTGCGATTCAGGTCAACAGAGGTAGGTAAATAGACGTGCGATTAGAAGTGGGGCGAGGGTTATATTCTTATTTAAAATTCGGTATACCGACCGGCACAGCACAACCAGGGTCAAGCAACGTTTAACCTCGGATGGCAAGAATGCGATAACAATCGATTCGGAAATGATGAATTATTCCAGGCATTACTTGCCAAATAATAATAATAATAATCCCATCGGGAATTTTATCATCAATCCAGCCAGTCTGCCCGGCAGCTGGAAGGAGAGTAAGAATTTATGATTTCCCCACGTCCCCGCGAAGCTTCCTCCCGCAGAGTTATTTTATTCCGTCCGTTTCCCGCTGGTGCTGGTGCTAGTGCTAGTGCTAGAGACAGAGCTAGACGCCCGTTCGCTTAAAATAGGGCGAACGGAAAAGTTTATGGACCGCACCTAACGTCCAAGTTGGGAGTGTTTTCTCTACAATGTTTCATTTCACCGATTAGTGCGTACTCATTTCCCGGAAAATACTCCTGTAACACTCCAGTTTAGCGAGTAATTTTATAAAAAGATGCACGACTTATGTTATTTTTATATTATACAATCGGAAAAGATGCAAGATGAAAGATAGAAACTTAATCGCGACCTGATTTATTATTAGATCTCAAATGCCAATTACTGTACGGTAATGACTTTCGGGAGGGAGTGCCTCTCGCAGCGGTCCCGAGGAAGTGAGTTCCTGATGCTTTAGATTAGATCTGTTAGAAATTAAGGAAAAAGAACGCAGCTCCAGAGAAGCGCAAGAAAATTGCGAATAATATCGAATTATTGAACCATAAAATGAAATCACCATAATCAGATGTAGGTAATTTTGTGGTAAAATACAAAAAAATGTAGACTGGAATGAAATCATAAAAAAAATGAAAACCATCAGGAAACCTGATTTAGGCCAAGGATTCTGTAACTGTATAATCCTTGGATTTAGGCGCTCAAAGTCTATATCATAAAACTTGTGTAATATAATTAATTATACACAAATAATACTGCAGAACAAAGAGGCCCTTCTAATATTATATTATACTTACTAATACTATAGAACTGTTTATAATTTCAACTTACATAATCAGATTTTACAACTGGGAAAAAGGTTTTGCAATTGGACATAAGCATAAGTGATGGATCACCTGTATGTATCGCATGTTTTGGTGCCAAGTACTGGTAATATTTTTCAAATAATTTCTCTCGAAGAGAAAGTGCGTGCAATAATAATGATAGTTCAAGAAACAACAAACTGTTCATGGTGTAGGTAACTAGTGCATAAAAATAAAACAAGAAGAATTACCTCACTCAACATCAATATTACTTAGTAAAAAAACTCATCATATTCTCCTCTATGTCCAAATAAGAAGTCAGTTTGATTAGAAGTCTAGAAAAACTAAGAAGTCCCTTATTAAACAAAAATATGAGAAAAACAGCTTTGCCTTTTTTATTTGTTTTGTTTTTCAAATGTGGCAATAATCGTACTATATACGAATCGAGCAGCAACACCGACCTATAATAGAGCTAATATTGTGAGCACTGTGAGCAGTTATTTAAAAATTCAGCAAGGACTGATTCAGAATGAACAACTCTCAATTTTTACCCGAAATTTCTGATTATCGCAATTTTTGGTCACGAAATGAATACTTACATTTTTTTGAGCTGTATTAGCAAATTCATTTTTTTTTCAAATTCAAAAGATTTTACGAAAAATTAACAGTTAATAACGCACAGTTAACAGTCTGAAATCGTGAAAGAGAAAATTGTTGTATTACTTTACAAGCTGTAGAGGTCCCTAATTTAAGCATAACACATTTAAAAAAAAAAGAATATTTTTAAAAACTGATGACGAGGGATTTTCGAGCTATTTTCGAGCTCTTCGATGGTAATGGTATTTTCGAGCAGTCTCTAGCTCTCACCGTTTTTCGGAAAGTAGCAATTTTTTTTTTTTTTTGTAATGCTTACATCTTACATGACACCTGACTTTTTTTAATTCAATCTGTGGAGAAACCCAAACAGCACAGGAATTTCGAGCCATTTTCGAGCTACTCAATGAGATTTTCGAGCTGTTCCTAGCTCTCGTATAATTTTCCGGAAAAACGAAAAAAACCGCTTTGTCGTGCTAGGATTTGACCTCAATTTTGAAAGTAGTAGGTACTCCCGGAAAAAACGAAAAGCAAAGGAATTTCGAGTTATTTTCGAGCTATTCAATGAGATTTCCGAGCTGTTTGTAGCTCTCGTCATTTCTCGGAAAAACAAGAAAAAACCGCTTTGTCGTGCTAGAATTGGACCTAAATTTAGTAAGTACCTAAGTACTCCCGGAAAAAACAAAAACAGGAATTTCGAGCTATTTTCGAGCTATTCAATGGGATTTTCCAGCTGTTTGTAGCTCTTGTCATTTCCCGGAACAGCTTGAAAATCTCATTGGGTAGCTCGAAATTCCTATGCTTTTCGTTTTTTCCGGGAGTACGTAAACTTTCCAAATTGAGGTCAAATTCTTATAGCACGACAAAGAGGTTTTTTTCGTTTTTCCGGAAAATTACGAGAGCTAGAAACAGCTCGAAAATCTCATTGAGTAGCTCGAAAATGGCTCGAAATTCCTGTGCTGTTTGGGTTTCTCCACAGATTGAATTAAAAAAGTCAGGTGTAATGTAAGTATTACAAAAAAAAATTGCTATTTTCCGGAAAGGTGAGAGCTAGAGACAGTTCGAAAATACCATTGAAGAGCTCGAAAATAGCTCTAAAATCCCTCGTCATTAATTTTTAAAAATATTTACTTTTTAAAAATGTGTCATGCTTAAATTAGGGACCTAAGCTGTAGGCATATTAGACATAAATTGGAGTTCAGAGTTCAGAAGAAAGTTTTTAATGTTCTCAATCTCTCTTTTTTGTTCGCTGAATAGGTTCGAATTTGAAATTTGCTGGCAAAAATTTGTCCCGGAACTTTGTTTGTTTTTTTGCACTTTTTGTCAAAATTTTGGCAATTTTTTCAGTTTTTTTTTTCAAAAAGGAAGCGTTTTTTCTACAAATCTATTCTATACATACATTTCCCATAAAAAAACGTTTTTTTAGAAAACTAACCGTTCCGCCGTTAGAGAGCGCGAAAAAACATATATATTCACAGTGTAAAGTGGAAAGTGGTAAAACGTGCAAAAAAAAAAGTTCCGGGCCAAATTTTTGCCAGCAAACTTGAAATTCGTGTTCAGCGATCCAAAAAAAAACATAGAGGGTGAGAAACAGAAAATAAAAACTATAGCAAAACTTTCTTCAGACAATTATTCTAATACCTATATGCCTAGCCCTCGGCCCTCGACCTATCCTATTACTTTGTCAAGTAGTGGTATAGGAACTTGAAATAGTCTAAAATTTTTCAATGTTAATAGAAACCGAGATAGAAACCGACATAAAAACTGATTTTTTTGTTTTTGATTATGAAATTTACATACAATAATTTTTGTTTTTCTCACAAGTCTTAAAAAAGAATATCTTGGCAACACCTTAATGGAAATTGGATGTGTGAAGAAATTGATCCCCGTCCTTAAAAAAATGCCTATTTTGTAAGGTTTTCTATCGCATTTGTCCATGACTGTCTCCTAAGTGTAAGAAAAAAGAGTCTCCTACCTAAGTATAAGAAAAACAGAGCCAGCACATGCAATGTTTGTTCATCATTGGTTCAAGTTTGTCCCTCATTGGTCCAAGTTTATCTCAATCAGTTTCATTAATTTGTCTTTCTTTATTTTGGACTTTCTATTATAAAATTAATCATTTTGGAAAATGTCAAGTTGACACTCCCAAATGCGAATTCTGCACTTATCTTAATGCTTATAAAGATACCTAACCTACGTCCATCTTAGCTAAATGACTGTCCATACTAATGTCCGTATTCATCAAACTTCAAAATATAACTCTGGGCTCTGGGGTTATATTTTGAATTTGCTAACAGCTGATTGGTCTAATGGTCAAACCCTACGAATTTTTAATCAATGACATGTTCCAAAATATAACCCCAGGGGTTATATTTATTGATGAATAGGGGCCTAAATGGTTTTTTACCTAGACAATTTAGGCAATTTTATAAATTTTTTTTCATCCAACAAACCTAAGTTGGGAAGCTAAATCGCACAAATGGGTTTTCTATCATAGGGCCAAGTATGTCCACTGATTAACAATTTGTCAAGGATCCATTGAAAAAATCGGTAAAAAGCAATTTCCTTCAAGATAAATGTGTCAACATTGCTTATTTTAATGCTTATAAAGATACCTAACTGAAGCCCGAGCTGAAGCCCATCCTTAGCTTATGATTGTACACTAAAAGTTTTTTGTGCAGGCAAGATAGGAGGAAAGAAGAAAGAAGAAAAACTTTCTTCATCAAATTTTTTTCTTTCAATCCCAAATTGTGACGCTTAACCGCACAAATCGTTTTTCTATTATAGAGCCACGTTTGGCCACTGATCAGTTTAGTTTGCAAAGGATCCTTTGACAAAAATCTGTAAAAAAAGCAGTTTTATTCAAGTAAATGTGGCAACACTGCTTATCTAAACGCTTTATAATATAAAGGTAACTTAAGTCAAGGTCAAAAGTCGTTAAGTCCATCTTAGCTCAATACCTAATAGTCCACCAAAATGTTTTTTGTCTATGTCTGAGTCTACGCAACATTCAAAAATTGGGAGGAAAAAACTTTTTCTATTAACATTTTTTTCTGTTAATTGTGAGGCAAAACCACACAAAATGTTTTTCTATCATAAAATCCACGTTTGTCCATTGATTAAATTATCGAGAATGCATTAAAGAAATAGGCAAAAAAACAGTTTTATTCACAAGTAAGTGTGGCAAGTGGCAAAAGCTTGCTTATTTTAACTTGATGCTTAGCTTAAGTCCATCTTAGCTCAATGATTGTCGTGTCAACTGAAAGGTTTTTTGTTTTTTGACCAGGCGGCATTCAAAAGATATGAGGAAAAGGAAAAATTTTTATTCACCTGTTTTTTTTCGTTCAACAAGGCCAAATTGTGAGAAGTAATGATGAAAAAATGGTTTTTCTATCATCAGGTCCACGTTTGTCCACTGATTAGTTTGTCAAGGGTGGTAAAAAGCAATTTTTTTTAAGTAAATGTGGCAACCCTGCAATTTTTTTCCGTCCAACCACCCCAAATTGTGTGAAGCAAAACCGCACAAACCGATTTTCTATCATAAGGTCCACAATATTTTTTGTCCGCTGATTAAATTGTCAAGAGTCCATTGAAAAAATCTGTTAAAAACAAATTTATGCAAGAAAATTTTTGGCAACCCTACTAAAAAAAAAACAGGTAATCCTGTTGTTTAGTCTTCCAAAACACCCCTCACATGCCCATTCCACTTTTTCCACTCGCGTCGCTCACAGCAGTCACAGTGGCTGCATTAAATCAGGTCTTTGGTCAGGGTAGGTTTTTTTTTTAATTTTAGGGACATTTAAAGGAAAAAAAAACCTACCCTGACCAAAGACCTGATTTAATGCAGCAACCCTGTGAGCGACGCGAGTGGAAAAAGTGGAATGGGCATGTGAGGGGTGTTTTGGAAGACTAAACAACAGGATTACCAAAAAACATGGCCAACTAGGATAAAAAATTAAGAAACTGTTAGGTATGTTATAATAACACACAGTTGTTTTTTTGCGTATGAAAAACGAACTAACGTTAGGTCCATAAAGTTAGCAGGACCTTAATAATAGCACACCAATAATTGGGACCTTTTCGATGAATTTGTGCAAAAAACTTTTTTCACAAATTTATCCATAGTGTGCTAACCTTTTGCACCTACATACTACATTGTTTTTTATACAGGTAAGTATGGCTGATAAATATAATTATTATAAGATATGACAGAGGTTTTTATGCTTGTCAAAAAAATAGACCTCACCCCTTTTCGAGATTACATTCTGGCAAACTAGATTTGAAAAAAAATATTGACAGTTGACAGTTCTATTGTAGAAAACGTCATATTTATCATTGAGAACAATAGCTGAACAATGATTCAGTAATCTAATCCTAATCAGACAAAAGATTTTTAAAAATTAAAAGGCAAAAATTATATGGGATCATTTCATTACCAGTTACCATGGGAGGAAGATAAAAAAAATAGTTTCTAACAATGACAATGATGACAGTCATTTAAGGAAGGCCA
This sequence comes from Malachius bipustulatus, assembly GCA_910589415.1. NCBI lineage: Eukaryota > Metazoa > Arthropoda > Insecta > Coleoptera > Melyridae > Malachius > Malachius bipustulatus. The sequence continues at coordinate 31,118,413 of OU342634.1, read as the reverse complement.
TCCTAAAGTTGAAACCTGAAAAATCTCCAATAAAAGACTTGATTTTTTTTTTTATGTAAGAATAGTAAAGGTCCACATTCCAGGTGAGAATTGGTTTGGGGTCGTCCGACTGCAACCTTCAATACAGGTGAACCACAAAGCACTAAGCAACTGGCAAGAAGTGAATAATTTAGCCTAGCAATCCGGATGTACGAGAAGGGGTGGGGTGTATTTGCATGCCCTTTAATTCTGTAAATTCTGAGAAAAGCAAAGGGAATTCCTCTGAATTACAAAGCGGGGATGACAATCGAATGACAAGTGCCCGATTGTGTCCTCGGCCAGCTGCGATCTGCGCCATGTTGAACGCCACGGGACCGCAGAGGAACTACGTCACAATCGAGAAATCGACAATTATTATTAAGACTACTTACTGCTAATCTTCATACCCCCCATCACAGGATTCAGGGTCTGTCTGTTGCCCTCGGCGAAGGACGTGGTCCTCGGACGGCCTCCGCTCATGTCTCCAGTTAAAAGTACTCCCAAAAATTCACGGAATCTATCACATTGCTCGATGACACCCTTACTCGAGAGTCCGAGAATCGCCTTCTACGCGCCTCAAACGCACGTTTGGTTGCGCAATTGTTTCCGCGAACCGACACTCGAAATCCTATTGCACTCGGGAATTCTAATTCACTTCATATTTCACTGTAAACTTGGCCCGTTAAACCATTTTCGAGTATCCGACGGGCTTTCCACGGCCATTAATTTTCAGATGCGCCGAGCTCAGACATTGACCCGTTCGTAAGACATCGGCTTCTAACCAATCCGCTCGGAAGAAAATGTCCGGATAGTTACGAGTTCGAGTTATCATCGAAGCACGCATTCGAGTATTATAATCCGATTTGCGATTAGGATGCCACCGCCATCTATCTATCCAGTTGTTGTAAACATTACAGAACTCTGCACTTTTTATTCCTTATTCTAAAGACTACTTGATATAATTAAGTGAACAGTGACAACGATCGAACCCTTTGATCGTTTTTTTTTATATTTTTAAGCACGATGTGAAGAGTGAGCAAAAAAAAAAACAGGTAGGCCATGAATTTTGTAGGTACGTCGATGCGCATGCGCAATTCCTAACATTGCAGTTTGCAGTTATTCAATTTGAAAATTCTCAGGACAGGGCCTTTTTGAAGTTAAAAAAGCTGAGGCGAATTTTGTAAAAAATAATATCTAATTATTAGATCATATAGGTTTATATTTTATGTCAATTCCTATAATAGCGAGTCCAAGACTGTCATTAGAATGCAACCTTAATCTCATTTAATTAAGAGGCTTATTTTAAACTTTACGCTTTAAAGCTTGTAGTGTATAGGTACTGTCGAATAAATTATTTTGACTCATTCGTCCATGGCGCACCCCCAGTCGATTTTTCGCTGCTCACTCACTCTGTATAGGTATCTAGTAGGTATCTATCACAACAGCCGATTTGTAGGTACTGTAGGTACGAAAAAATCAGTAGATATATGGAGAGCTTGAGGCATATTGATGCAATATTAAGAGTGTTGGAACACTACAAGTGAATAATTGCCCTTAATCACATAGAATAGAAGTCAACACTTTCTTTACGACTATTAGAAAAATTCACCAAACAGCTTTAAAAAAAAATTACATATGCTTTTGTATTCTTATCGCTTGATTTTTCGGCAAATAAATTTTTTTGAAAATACTCTGACAAATCGCTAGACCAAGATATACCGGTCACTTTTGGTTTGCGGCCGCCGGCCGGGCTTAATCTTATTGTAGTTGGTGAGCGATTTCCAAAAGTCAAATTGGATGCTCGCTGGCTTATGCACTCAGGCAGAGTGTAATGAAAATGCCGAGCTGTGATTGGCCACTACCCCGTGTGGAATGTTAATTTCGTTCATCACTAAACTAAAATCAGCAACAAAATTTTAGTTTTATTAACTAGCGCAGAAAAAACCCTGATAAATGCTCAAAAACAATCACATTTTGACTTGTTTAGGATCCCGATACCTAATAGGCTGAAAGTTGTGAGGGGGTGGAGCTAAATTCAAGTTTTAGTCCATACTATGACAGTCAATAATTATTGTTATCGGATTTCATGTTTTCAGTCTACATTTGAATGGGAGGCGAGTAAACTGAGAAAAGTCAACATCACAGCCACTTTTTCTCACAATTGGCTCTAGTTCCTCTATTTTTGGGTTTTTATCAAAGTGCCTTGCAAATCTCTTATCTTCAGTTGCAACTTACATACTCGAGCTAAGTTTACATCATACAGGGTGTTGAAAAACTCGTGGAAAAATTTAATAAATTAAAAAATTAAAATAAAAAAGTTCTTGATTTAAGAAAGTCTGTCTCAAAAACTTTCCCAATTTGCTGGTGTCAATGTTGCCAGTTGTAAATTTATTCTCATCTCACCTTAATTTTTTATGTGTTTTAAAAATGGATTTAATTGTGTTTAACCACCGTAACACATAACTTCCTTAAGCTTAAAATATTCTCTTATTTTGAAATTACAAAATACTTTTGAATTGTGCAGGGGAAATTAGAAATTGAATTTGTTTTTGGGAAATTTTATATCTAGGAAACTAGAGCAGCTAGAACAAAATTGAAAGCATATTTATCTTTTTCAATGCTGAGTAACGTGCCATTCATTTTATCTGGAGTTTTTCAACACCCTGTATATTTATAATTAAACTAGGAGTGTTTTTTAGATTTTTTATTTTATGTTAAAAAACTCTCATAAAAAACAACATAATAAAACATGTCAAAAAAACTTATCAGCTTGATAGAACGGATCTGAAGTATTGTACAACATTTCTCAACATTGAATTATACAACTCCAGTAATTGAGCCATTGGTAAATTCAATTCAAGGGCGACATTCTCAATAGTTTTATGTTGTAGCCCGATTCCTAGCAGAAGCACCTGTAATGAGATGAGACATTTATTTTATCAATCATCAAATTAATCGTCAAATTTATTTATAAAACCTCACCGTTTGTACAGCCGTTAATTGTATATTATCGCTCAAAATACACAATCTTGCAACAACGGGCATTAGATCCAGGATAAAGTAGAAATCTGCCAAATTATTACAGTACATTTCCAAACGTTTCATGTCATCTTCGGTTAAATAAACCTCTAGTTCATCCCTTGTTATTTCTGAAAAAAAAAATCATACCAACATAGCATTTTTAATAAACAACTCCAATAGATTAAATTGAACAGTGCAATCAAAAACTCTCCTCCTACCTCTTGGTTTGAATTTAATAAATTTATTAGCCAAAAGACTCAGAACCAGACTGACGGAAAATTTATTAAACTGAAACGACAACATGTCCACCGTGACTCTCCGGAAGTAGCTCCAGAAATCCGTTATCCAGTCAATTCGATCATCGATAACGTGCAACATAATACAGGAATGCTCTCCGGTCAACTCGTTCGGGATCGGTCTGATATAAACAGGAACGAAGCGGCAATTCTTCCAGAATTTCAACAACGGCTCAGTCAACCCGTACATGACACCCAGATAATCTACTTTTTCAGCCGCTCGTTCGCTCAGCTTCAGAAGAAGCGGACTTGTCAACTTTCTCGGTTGAATCGTCTCGGTCTCTTCTTGGCCCGTCTCGTCCTCCGAGTATTCCATCTCTTCTTCTTGTTCCTTGTTGATGACACCCACGGTGGGGATTTTATGCTCGTAGTAACTTTTAAGGAGATCTATCGCCTTTGTTCCATAACCCATCTGTAAGAATATAGATAAATATATAATTTGACACAGATTTTTAAAGGACACATACCCCTTGTAAGTCAGGATGAGTAGCGACCCTGACAATCCGGACGCCGCACAGCTTCGGGAAGTCGGGTTCCTGGAACTGCTGTGCGAGCGTCCACGGTATCAGATCACCGTAGATCTTCTTCTTTTTGCTCAAGCCGTCGTCGATCGAACTGCCAGATATCTCACCCTCTAGGCACACTTGGATTATCACCAGGACATCGGGGACGGCTTTCTTGCTAGGATCGACCTGACCCAGCAAGCAGAAGAGGTGGTGTTCGGGGGCGTCCGCCATCATTTGTAAATCATCGGGGCTATTCTGGAATTATTTCTTTTTATAGGAAAAGAGATTTTATTTCATAAAGAAATATGTACCTTGTAGTATGAAGCAAAGTATAAGGCGACGATCCTTTGCAGGAACGCTTCGGTGGCTTTGTGGTACGAAAACAAGGTGTCTCTGTTGATGTAGTACAGCTCGCATTGGTCTAAAGGTGGAGGGGAAGTACGAAGGGAACTTGTAATGGTGGAATCGAGACAGAGCACTTTGGTTAGCCATGCCTCGACTGCATCTCCTGGGTTGTATCTGATTGGTTCATCAAGAGTAATCTAAAAAATGTATTTAATAATTAAAGCTACAGAAATCTCAAAAATTACACTGATTAGCTAAAAAAAGCTCGAAATTACCTCATACAGACTTCTTTTCTGCGAAGAGCTTACACGACTCTTTCCCTTTTGGCTTGAATTCGGCTCTGCAGAAGTAAAACTCGCCTCAACTTTCAACTGCTGCAAAAGTTTCAACGAAAGTGATCTCCCGGTACCCTCATATCCATTGACGGTCGACGAGAGAAACACCAAGTACGGTCCCAGAAGACTTTTAACGAATGGTAGAGGAATTGCGGCTGCTTCATCAATAACGAGTAACTCCGCCTGAGATAATCGGTGACAATCGGTAGGCTGGATGTACTGAATCGTCTGCTTACGGTCCCTGAACACGTTAACTTTAACGGTTGCCTTGTTATGTTCGGGGTTACTAGACTGAGTCACGTCGTAATCGATGTGCTTCTCGTACTCCAACGCCGACAGTCCCTTATAAACGAACTCGAAGAACGTGTTCAAGTTTTCCGGACTGGGGCTCGTGACGAAGATGTTCGAGTAACCGAAACTGACGGCCGCAGCGACCGCGAGACCCAACGCGGCCGATTTACCTCTACCCCTCGATGCTGTCAGAGACACGGTAGTTCTCAGCGTTTTCTCGGTGATACTTTCAAGGAATTTCAGCACCGCTTTCGCTTGATCCAGGGTTTTACAGCAGTTCACTAAATTGCCCACTAGAGGGGTGTCTTGGAGACGTTTTTTCAGATCTGACAAGTCGATCTCATTTTGTAAGGGTTCTTGGGAATTCTCGACCGGCGAGACTTCCAAACAATGAGACGATATCGGTAGAACTCGTAGTTTATCGTCAACGACCAGGCAACGTTGGCAGGAAGAAAGAGACAACAGAAACCTCTCGTTGAATCTACAGACGATGGTCCGATGTGCTTCTGTCTGGAACCTTTCATGGACGTCCATGCACGTGGCGTAGAGCTGCTTTAACGAGCTTATATGCTGCAATAAGATAATCACAAGGCCTCCCCCTTCGATCGTTTCAATTGTCCGCGCCAATAAATTCGGCGTTAGAGCTTCAAAGTCTTGCAGCACGCACATTCCGTAAGTGTTACCGAGGATTTTATGAGTTTCTTTGTAGTAGCAGTAGCGGATTTTGGTGGAAGAGACAAATAATTCAAACGGATCGTCTTCGTTAATACTGGAGTTTCCGGCTTTCACTTTTTGCTGGATTTGCTTCATGCGCTTCTTTCTGTGACTACTGAAGCCTAGTTCTTTCTTATAACACCACAGAACTGAGGGTCTGGCTCGCACGGCCGCTTTCGACAGCATGTGATGTAATATAACAACCTGCGGGAATGCAAAAGTGTTGACGTGGTCGTTTTTCAGTATGTTTGGTTGGGTAACTGAGAGGTGGATACTTACTTGGTCGCGGCCCTTGTCGCCTACGATAACAAACAAAGTCCTGTGGCCTATTTTAACGCCATTCTCGATCATTACACGAATTCGGTTATCAATCTTCTTACGAACCATTTTTGCTGGTGAATATTATTTCAGTAAAATAAACTTTTGATTATTAATGTCACCAGACATTTATCAATAATGAAACTTTGACTAATTATCTTCGTTTTGTGTTGGAATTCGTTCAACAAGAACAAAGTTTGAAAGTCAAACCTTTTTCAAAAATATTTGAGGTTAAATTAAATTAAAATTCCATCTTTCTCTCACCCTCTTCCAGTCTTCCACATGTTTTTGACATTGTCATGACGTTTGGTAATGTCAATTTTTAAACTTCAACTTGTAATCGTATCTTCTTAGAATGTAAAATATCCGGAAGATCTATAAATTGCCTGCTAGCAAATTGCGACGGAAATTGCCATTTTGAGTCCCTTATAGTTTTCGCTTTGCTTATCAACAGTTGAAAATGTGGACATTTGCAGAAGGAACCAATTTAAATTCGATAACGTTGCTGATTGAGACCCTGTGTCTATTTCAAAGCTGACATAGACACTTTAACATTATTTTGGCAGTAAGGTAGTATGGGAAAGTTCTTAAACTCTTCGGTAAAACTCTATAGCTACACCTGTAAATATTACAACAATATGAAATTTTGGATTTTTATTAGGTTTATGCTTAGTAATGAAATCAAACAGTGATTGGAGCATAGGGATGGGTTATTATTATTATTATTTAATCATCACCGATGGGGCAATGTGATGTGCCACTACACAAATTATAAAAGAAAGAAAAATAAGTTCAAATACTCAATTATTTATTGCAAAATAAAATATCTTGTAATATTTGGGATTTTTTTTGGGATTTAGGTTCTAATTCAATTGTCACTATAGGCTCCTTTTACAAAACGAATTAGAAAACTTTCGCAAGTATGTGAGCCGGAACTGAAGACAGGGACTGTACCGTTTCGTCCTTATTTGGACTCATTAGCAAGAATCGATTACGACGTGCATCTGTTTCTCTGGTTGCCTACTAATCATTAAAAATTACGAGTAATATAAATAAAATATCTTGTGAGGCACCGTTTGCAACCGGTAAATAAAATGAATAAATGATCGTCCTATATCCTATTTGATTTGATGATGATGAACAGTGCACCAAATCAGAAGTGAATTACAAAGTGAATGGCTAGGGTTCCAAATAAACAAGCATTTGACAGTTGCAGGGTTCCAATTTCATTGCAAACCTTTGATTAATTTTTATCACTGAAAAGATTCCGTATAATATACTGTAAACTACCGACACACGTCTCGAGCTCCACGGAAACCTAAAAATAAATATGATTTATTTCAATTCAATTATTGATGGCGATCGCAAGCCAATTCCTGAAAACAAATTCAACAAGTCAAACTTCAGGACCACGTGAACTTAAAGCTTCAACTAAATCACGACAACCAACAACAATAACCACGTGAACGGTTTGTTTATTTGGTACCGTTTCGTTTTCACTGAGCCCAGCCTAATGACGTCACACTGAAGGCGTCCATTCTACCGTCGTGAAAGCAAAGGTATGATAAACTGTGACACTTGTCATTATGTTAATGTCACTGTCACAAAAACATTAAGAAGAAGAAAGTTACGAAAAGTGAGGTTAAATTATTAAAATTTTCTGCAATTTCATGGTTTGTTTTGCTATTTTCCGTAACCGTAAGTCAAGTGAATATAAAAAATAAATACAGCAAATTCGGTCAGTCATAAAAATTATTTACATCGATAAATCACGTTAATTCATTAAAATGGTAAGTATGTAATTTTGGTATTGTCTAAATAATTAATTATTTTTGCTGTAGAAAAAATCATCAAGAAGATTGTGAAGCTACTCCTCTTGTAAAGCAATTCAAACATTAATTTATTCCAGAGTTTCGCTTTACCACCCGTAAAACCCCGACCAGAGGTGCAAGACTTCGTACGAAGCACCGGGGCTTATGGAGTCGCCGATTTGATGACCAATGGTTTAAAAGCCGCAAAGATAGATCCTGCAGCCCCACATCCAGTCATGCTCTCTGAAATGCAGGTGATTATTTTTCCAGGACACAATCACAAGTTTGTTCTAATTACTAAAGTAATAAGGTACCCATCTCTATTTTTTTTTTACCAATGTGATGGCAGCCCTAAAGTATTTAATAAATCTTTCTCATTAAACTTCACTATGAGTAATATGTTAAGTTTTTCATTAATATAAACCATTGGTTCTTTTCAGTACGCAAAGAATCGTGATGGAATGAACATGGCGATTCTCCGCAACACGCAGGGCTTGCATGCCCCGCTCAGGATACAGATGGAATTGAATTCGGCCAAGAAGGTGGGGCGTCTTCCCTTCCTGACGTCTTCAAACGCCATGTACGATGCTTTAACCGGACGTGATGTCGAGATCGGTCCTGAAGACATATTTGGATCACCCGAGTTCTACGAGTATGGGGGACAACCTCATGCCGTTGTGGAGAGGAGTCTTGGATTATTATAAGATATTTAGTTGGTGTAAAAGAATTTTTTTTTAATTAAACATTATTTCTATTCATTATTGTTTTTTTTTGTGGTTGTGGTATATTCACAGTTTGGGATTATCCTGTTAAAAGTTGATGGTCATGTGTTTTATTCGAGGTTTTATTATAAGCTGTTATTATAAATTATACAGGTTGTTGAAAAACTTATGGAAAAAATGAAATACACCTTACTCAGTTTTCAAAACGCATAAAAAATTTCCAAGTGGCAACATTGGCACCAGAAAGTTGACAAAGTGGATTTTAGCAATAATTTTTCAATGACTGCACTCTCATTAATGTCTGTGGTTTTTTGTTTTGGTTTCTGATCTGAATAACAGTTCTAATATTTTCACCACAATTCAGTATGTCCATTTATGATAATGGGTACGTTCACCTGACGTCAACCGTTGAGTTGTTGAGGTAGCGCTTGCGTTCAGACATACCGCTCACTTACAACCGTTGTTCAACTGTTGAGTATTTTTGTGAGCGTAAATATTTCACGCTCAGCACAGTCAACGTGTATGTTGCGGACATGCGCCAAGTGGGAAGTAAAAGTTGCAAGTAAGAATGCTCCTGATACAATCAGCGACAAATAAATGCTAATAATTACTTCTATGAACTTGAATCGTATCCAGAAACATGTCACATATCTCTCGATGTCAACAATGCGTTCAGACTATTTCCAACATATTGAAACAACTTACACTCAACCGTTTTGCGCTGCTATTCAACAGTTGACGTCAGGTGAACGTACCCAATGATAGTTGTTATTATGATAAGGATAAGACAACTGAATTTTAACAAATTGACAAGTAGGTAACTGCAACCATTGAATAGCAATATCAAAAATGCAGACTGTATTCTTCCCTAAAAATTAAATGTTGCCACACTTTTTTTAAAAGAAATTATTATTGCAATATCTGAAAAAATGAAGACACAATTTTTTGTTTCGATTTTTGAAATCCCACAGTGTTGTTGATTTTTCCACGTGTTTTTCAACACCCTATTTGGAGAGGACGAGAAAAAATGGGAATGATATTTGTTCTTCTCTAGGCTAAGCCTAAATGGGTAGAGAGAGATAGAGAGAATTAGATTTGCTGCACTGCATCTAGTAGTAAATAAAAAAATAAAAATAAATATAGAAAAGAATGATAATATATTACAATACTTTTAAAAATAAAAATACTCTACACAAGTATTCATCATAATGTAAAGAAAAAAACTCGGTGTCTATTAACAAGTAATATAAAATATAAAGGTCTTATTAATATAAAGGTGAATTGAATAGTTAAAAAAAATTATTGCAGTTATTTTACAGTTGTTATTACTCAGCTATCCAACTTTTGTGGGCTGAGTTGTAATCGATCAATTACATATTGAGGCATGCAGTAAGTAGGGTTCACTTTCAAAATAGACTCGTCTCCCAACAAAGACAGAGCGGCGATGCCAAACAGCGTGTGAAACGGATCGGGCACATCTCCAGGTCTATCAGCAAACCCGCCGCTCTCTACATCCTGACAAGCCAGGATGAACTTCTTCAAAGCAGAGCCGTCGATCCAGTGCAGCCGGCCTAGAATCGTGAGCGATGATAACACCCACCAGGAATAGCAGACGTCCGGTAGTTTCTCAGGCCTACCATTCAAACCACCCGACGGTAGCTGCCTCTCGCAAAGCCACCACGCCAATACGTCTCGATCTACCACGTCCAAGCGATTTGTGATCGACAAGAACCCCAAGCAAACGTAAATTAACCCCGCGTGGCTCTCCGAGTGCGGTCTTGAACCGAACCCGCCGTCGAAGTTCCGGCACGATTTTACAAACTCGACTGCTTTGTCTACATTGACTGCGTCTAATCGTTTCAGTAGAGAGAGCGTCGCGACGGCGCAGAATGAGAAACGAGTGTCTATCTCGCCCCATTTATCGCCAGCGAAGCTCCCATCTTCTTGCTGCAGAGAAGCGACATATTTGACCACTTGTTCTACATCGATAGTCTCCAATTTATTGTACATGCATAAGATTTGTATGGCACTGAGAGTGTAGAGTAGATGAGGGTCGTGCTCTGGACAGGGGCTGAAACCACCACTCACTGGGTCTTGGCATTTCTTGATGTATTCGACTATTTCGTTCTGTGGTAGGTATTGGGCCTTTTTCATCAGTTCCAGAGCGGTGAGGCACCAATACATTCCAGATAATCGTAGGTAGTCGGTGACTGCATATTCGTATTTGTCTTCTTGTCCGTAATTCTTTATGAAGTCGCCGTGTTTTTCAAATAAAACGTCGTCGGGAATATTTTCTTTTAGTTGAACGTCTTTTATCGGTGCTGCCATTCTAGAGTTATTTTACTATTCAGTTATTATAACGCCGTTCTCTTCAGTATTTATTTAATAATCACAATTAAAAACCCCCCAACCCAAAATAATTATATTATAATAAATTTTTTTACATTTTATTCATTTTAAATTATATTCAATTTATCGTTGCTATTGGTACGACAATCGTCGAGTTACGTTAAGCTAACTGGCACTGGCTACTACGTACGGTTCACGTACCGCATGCGTATTACACTTTTCGTGTTCAATAGTTATTTATTCATTCGTGTATAGTGTGCAGCAGAACTGAAATGATAGTGATTTTAAATGTTATTCTTTCACATTTGTATCACTTTTCCCTTTCCATGAAATCCCAAGAAAATAAAATGGTGTTGAATTTAAAGGACAAGGTAACAGGTAACTCTTCACTCCACGATTATTGTATCAATAGCATAAGGGAAATGGAAATAAAATTGAGCGCCGTGTTGACGTAATAAATTAGGTTAAGTTCAAGTGACGTCTTAATTTTTGACTGATGGGGATGGGTTATTATATTATAATGCCACTTGTCAAGTTATTGTAATATGGACGCATTCAGCAAACTCCAATTGATTATTTCTCAGTGTACAAAAGCCATATAAAATTCTGTCGTTTTTGTAAGCTAATGTTGGTGATTTGATTCTGTCGTTTAGATTTAATTTATTTTTTATAAATATTGTATTGAAAAGTTTCAATAATTGGAGCCTTGGCCGGAGTAACGTTGTAACTTACATAATTTTTTGGAGTGATTTTTTCACTTCCGTAGGTTTAAATGGGCAGAATGCTTCCACCAAAAAGGTAAGTTTTGTATGATTTCCCTTTAACCATATTTAAATGATATTTTAAGAATCGCCAAATGAAAACTATCCCTTCAATAACCTTGCTTCATTTTTTGCACCTCCTGTAAAAATGTAAGTTACAACGTTACTCCGGCCAATGCCACAATTATCATATTTTTGGAAAGTCGAGTTTTAAGTTAGGAGCTAAAAAAGTTTTATAACACTGGGTGCATATTATACTGGGTCAGTTAAATTAGAGAAATAGCGCAATTTTGTGGCCATCTCGAATCCGTAAAGATATCTGTGACCATTCCTGAAATATCATGAAAAACTGAAAAATCGAGATGTTATTTTTGCCACATCTTTCTGGAAATTAATATTTTTTTGTAGGCTTACCAAAGTCGGCAAGAGCTACTACCCTAACCATCTGACATTTCAAAATTTTCAAGCCGACTAGATCCCAGAGTTTTCAGTCAACTTTTGTTTTTCTTATGGTCCCCATATTGTTTTTTTTTATGTCGTTTGGTAAAAAAAATCTTGTAAACCCAAAATTAATATACATAGAAAAAATCCAAAATCTTTATTCCTTTCAATATCAAAAGTTATAAAATTTAATTTACCCTGCACAAAACATGATATAGTCTGGACCTATCCATGTTTTTTTTTGAAGATTTCTTCTTGTTAATACCTCACTTATTAATGAATATATTCAGAATATGTGAAAATATTAGAACTTACACATTTCAAAAACATTATAAACCTAAAAAAATGCATGTAATGAAACATATACAAATGACCTGACGGCCCTCAAAGAGAAAGGAATCTCATCTCTTGTGCTGGTTTATTAACAAGGGAAGTAAACTGAGCCACAACTTGGAGTTGGCAAAGTGCACAAGAGCGTGTAAGCCATAAATAAGAAAGAAAAAAAACAGAGAAAACTACCAAGATATATTAAAACTCAATGTATATCACAGACATATAAGATGTAATATGTCTACTTAAGACATACCTATTAAGTATTTTTACCCCCGACGTTTATATAACTTCCTTTCCAACAACGAAAATTAAACCATAATTTCATATCTACCAAACTTACACTTACACAAAGTTAGTGTGTGATCCTGCAACAAATAATTTTTAAACAACACATATAGAGACACACATAAAGACACAAATTGATTAGATAAAGTTTGATCTAATGTATAACGAAAAATAATTCAATATAATAATTACTGCTTAGGTGCCTAATTCTCCTTAAAGCTATTCACAATTTAATACATTTCATAAAATATATACAAAAATAATTGTCTAATGTAATCTAAGTAAGAAAATAAAAACTCATAGCTTTGTTCATGAATTTTGTTACGGAGCATTGGGATCGAAGAACAAGGCCGAAAACGCAAACAAGAGGAACACTACACCACCGATGATCGTCACTGGAAAAATAATAAAATTCATAATAATAAATATAACTCACACTAATTTATTATAATTTTTACTTACCAGTCCTGACTGATATTCTTTGAGCAATCATTCTTCCACCCAACACTGCGAGCCCGGTACAAATAGCATGACCCGCTATGCCCCCTAAAATTACACCATACACATCCTGGAAATTATAATATAATTAATACAATTCAAAACAACCAAAAGTCCAGACTCCAGACTCTATCCAGACTCACTTCTCTAGCTCCTAATATTATTGTTGTGAGCTGGGACCGATCGCCCCATTCAGCGAGAAAAGTCAGCGTGAAAGCTTGAAGAAATATCCTCGAAATGGCGGATATGACTGAGCTGGTCGATTTCTGTTTTTTCGTCGTCCCCAATTCAGGATCGGGGATCATCGCTTGTTTTTCGTACTGGAATTTTATTATTTTATGATTTGTTCATTTATTATGTATTTAACACGTTGAGCACGGCGAGGCATCACATTGATGCCTCACTGAATTGTTCATCGGGCCGGCGAGACATCTATGAGTGTCTCATGTGAAAAGGATTTCGGGACGGTGTGGCTCAGTCTGATGTCTCACTATAATGCTGTATGCATGGAATATGTAGGATAGCCGTCTGTAGGAACAGTTTCTGCCAACCCGTCCTTGAATTTTTATTATACTACTCGATTTACTGATTTTAGAGAACAGCATGGGTGGTCTGTGTGAGATATAAGTGTTATAACGTACAATTTAGTGTTTGCGAGCAAATGTTTGGTAGTAGTTACAGTGCATACAAAAAATGATAGCGGAGAATTCACGGGAAAGAACCTCTTGGATTAGCCAATCTATAGCTTATAATGTGGCATCATGTTGATGCCTCGCCGTCTTAGTGAACAGAATTTTATGCTAAAGACGGCGAGGCATCAACGTGATGCCTCAAAAATGTTTTCAAAATTTTTGACAAAAAAATGCTGTTGTCAAACAAAAAGCATACAGTATACTTCATACAGACTATATATATCTGAAAAAGCCCAAATTGAACCCCCGTCTAGTGGACCTCCATTTTTTCTACTACACCCGTGCTCAACGTGTTAAACGTGGATTATCACCTCTTCATCCTTTTTTCTTAGATCCGACTGAACCTCTTCTAGTTCTTCCTGTCCATCATTGGGGGACATCTGGCAACCCTCCTTCAGCATTTTAAGCCCGAATATGGCAAACAGGGCAGTGCTAATGTAGAAGGTGTAAGCTCGCGGTATCACGTTTGCTAGCCATCCGAATAACGCTAGAAGAAAAATAGATTAGCAATAAGGAAATGTAATTTAAATGATTTTATTTTTCGGATGCATTTTCGAATGTATGTGAAAAATAAAACAAGCGACCGAATGTTTAAATTTAAATGGCATACTTGAGGCTGGGTGAATGAGTAAGATGCTCGAAATCCCGTGTTACCGGAGTGGAGCGACTTTGTCTTACCTACATAGTTAAGACCGCTGCTCCCTCCTTTTTAAAAAAAAAAATTAAATGTTGTAGAAGATGCTGAATGCGGCCTGTTAATATTTATAATTTTTATCAATAATTAATGGCAAATGTCAAGTAATGTCAGTTTGAAAAGTAGCAAGAAAACTGTCAGTTTTATTTTCTTGTTGTTTTAGTTGTCAAAACAATAAGCATGATATTTACATAAATAATTTTTCTCTTCTTATCACTTGTATCTAATAGCGAATTCGAGTTGGCTGCACTTGCTCGGAGCGAGATCGATCTGTCTCTGAATCAGTTCTGCCCAGAGTTCTGCTCCAGTCCGGAGCAGAACTTTCGCATTTCGACTCTGTATGGAACCGAACTGTGTCAGGTCAGGCCAGAACCAGAGCCAGAGCCAGAGCGCCATGCACCGGTGCAGTGCAGTGTGCAATCCAGTCTCCCTCCAGTCTGCATTGTCATATTATAGCCTTCTACCTATCCCTATCCTATACCTATCACGGTTGTTTGTTGTTATGATGTTATTCTTATTATAACAGAGTCGTGGAACTACAAGGCGTGATCCCTTTTAATTATTGTAATAAGTTGTAATTCATACAATACGTAAAATGTACTTATCCACAAATTTTTGGTTTAAGGAATTACTATAGGAATCAGTAAGGAATCAGTAGTTAATTTTCCCGCTATTTCTAACCTCTAAATTTACGGGAGTGCACCGTTGCACCGTCAAATTTGACGGTGCAGTTTATTTTGCTCTGGGGCAGTTCCGCCATACGACTCGAACATATTTTCCTATGCACTGCCAGAGAGCAAGTGTAACTCGAACACAATTACGATATGCACCGCTAGAGTTCACTTTAACTCGAATACGATTACGAAAAGCACTGGAACAGAGTCCTACAAATCGAACACGAGATTCCGTCTCGGTGCGCACCCGGAGCAGAAAAGTGCAGTAACTCGAATTCGCTATAATATTTATAAAGAAATGACCTAAAACAACAAGATAATGACAACTTTCTTCATAATTTCCAAACTGACGACTTACTTGACAATTATTAAGATTTTGATAAAAATCAATTATTACAAACTGGCGGTATTCAGCATTTCCTACAACATTTAAATTGTATTAACTCAAATTTATAATAAATATTTTTTGTTTATTATTATTACAAAATTAATATCACCAATTATTATCGAATTGTAAAATTATAAGTACTTAATTAATGTAAAAAATGTAAAAATGTATTGTAAAAAGAGCTTTGTTAAAAAATATTTATTAATGTACGATTGGATAACCTCCTTCAGGTATATTATCTCTCAGTTCTGATTCAACAAATTCAGACCAAATGATTAATAAATAATAATTATTTTCCTTGGAAAATTACTTTTTATAAACAATTAAATGATTAATCGATTATTACTATTTTTAAGGATTTACTACTAAAATTCCTTCACACAGCATTGACATTAATTGAGGAACTATAACTGATGGTCAGAAGTCAATGAACCGTGCCGGTATTGGTGGATTTATATCAAAACTTGGTTATTTGCTATTTGCTTACTAATCTTTTAAAATTTTCCAATTATTTGTGCTCAAAATTTTCACTGATCTACTTTATGTTTTATATTCAAAATTATAACTTCAAAATAACGTAATAACAAGAACTTTTAAAATAGTAACACAAATCATTGTTGAAAAAATGAGGAAAATTTTTATGCTCCTTTATTTTCTGCTTTGCTTGTAGAATTCCTAAATTGAATTAATATATTTCACATCACAATGTGTAAATTGAAAGCACATAATGGCAACAGTGCACTGGAGTCTAATTTTTTTTTTTTTTTTAAAGGGGGAGCATCGGTCTTCCCTATGTAGGTAAGACAAAGTCGCTCCACACCGGTAATATGGGTTTGGAGCCTCTTGCTCATACACCCAGCCTCAAGTATACCAAATAAATAGTAGAAACAACACAGACACCCAGAGCTTTCACTGAGAATCTAACTCAGTCCGACGGATCCAACGATCAAGCAGTTCTCGCTACTTAACCGCGAGGCCACGCCAGGCTCAAGGAGTCTCATATTAATTGATTGCCATTTGTCAGAATGTGTAACTGTCACTTTTCAAGCACTTCTTCTTTTTTAGGATAAATGACTTTATTAGAGTCGACCAAGAGATATAACGAAATGATCTAATTGTTAAACTGTCATATTTTATGACTTCAACAATACTTCAATAATCCAAAAATTGATAAAATGACAGAAGTCGTTTCGTTATATCTCTGGTCCAACTATACAGGGGTCTAATGCAACATTTAACAGGGTGTTAAAGTTATCATAGAAAAAAAATTGATAAATTAAATTATATGGCAAAAAGGAAAAATACATTCTGATATTGTATTTTTGAGCATTTAGATTTCCTTCGTATTTATACTCTGAGGTTTTCTGACATGATAATACAATGTTTAAAAGAGAACTTGATTCCTGAATCCAGTTCCACTGCTAGTCTTTCAGCAAGGTTGCCAATTTGTAAATTTTTTGTTTATTTTATTCACCAAATTGATAATAAGTTTAGAAACAGCTCTGATAGCCACTATAAATGTTAGTCCCAGTTCCATTCTATCTAACTCAGATCAAGAGAAAAAGCAAAGTGAACAAAAACAAAATTTATATTTGCCAAAATATTTGCATTTAAGTTTTCCAAGTTATTGTTCCTTCACTTTGTTTAATTTATCTACTGGGAGTGCAACAACATTTCCAAATAATGTTTAAATAACTTTGAAATATATTGTAACTTAATTCATTTTCTTCTTACTTTTAATCAACTTCTACAATAGTTTGTACCAATTTATTATTTTCACCCCATTTATTATTTTATTTATATTACAATAACCTCCTCCACTTAACACTAGCTTTCTGATATAAAAGGGGTATTTATTCACAAGGGGCTCGTAATATGCGTGTAGTTTTACAAATTCGTGACAGTTCATAGGCTTATGATGATTCGTAAAACTACACGCATTTTATGAGCCTCGTGAATACCTCTAAAATTACAGACCAACTGACATGTGATGTCAAATGTCTAGAACAACTGTAGCATTGGCCGGAGTAACGTTGTAACTTACATTTTTACAGGAGGTGCAAAAAATGACCCTTGCAAGGTTATTGAAGGGATAGTTTTTCATTTGGCGATCCTTAAAATATCATTTAAATATGGTTAAAGGGAAATCATACAAAACTTACCTTTTTGGTGGGAGCATTCTGCCTATTTAAACCTGCCGAATTGAAAAAATCACTCCAAAAAATTATGTAAGTTACAATGTTACTACGGCCAAGGCTCCAACTGAAAATAATGTTTCATACGACCACATTCTAGATTCAAGATCTAGACGAACACGAAGAACAGAGGCTCGATGTTCCTAACCCAAATTCTATGTTTAAAATTAAATAATAATAAATAAATCCATTCAATTGTATGCGGTAGCAATATCTTCAATTTTTAAACACCTGAAATGTTTCCTTAACTCAGAAAAGAAGAAAAAAATTAGCTAATGTAGTAATAATAGTGTTCTCCATAAAAATGTATTATTGTATTGTATACACCTACAAAAAAGTCAATCACCTTCAGAATTCATATCAGCTTTAAAGGCAGCATTATAAATTATGCAGATAAACTAGTAGGAGAAAAACATTTTTGTATTTTGCTGAAATTCTTTATCGATTCGTCTGACAATTGTTTTGGAGAAACATTAAGATAAAGGTTACATAAGAGTCGAAAACAACAATCAAGATAATATTTATATTCTAAAGAAAAACAGGAAATTTAAAATATATGCGATATGTGTAATGTGTACTATTTTTTATCAAATATGTGAAATAAATTTTTTAAGGAGTGTAAATTAAACAAAACAATTCAAAAACTCAAAATTTCATATCACCATTTATGTTATTTTTCTATTAATAAAGAAATCTCTTAGAATTTATCATTTTCATTAGTCATCATGTTGTTTGTATAATTATTAATACAACCTGTAAGAAGCTGTAATATTCTCTTGCTACTATATTTTCTTTTAATGAAGCAACATGGACAACAAAAAAATTACAATACAACAACTAGTTATTTAATAGAGAACACGTTTTTTACAACCTGATTTGATAATCGACTGTTAAAATATTAATGGGTGTTTACTGTTTTAATAAAACATATGCCCTCAGGAAATATAAATAATTAACCCATAATGAAAATTAATTTCCCTTGTTCTCATTAACAGAATTATCCTTAACAGACGCTTGCTTATCTAATTATTTATTTATATCAATATGACACTTATTTCAATTCAAGGGAGATAAAATAATGATCATCTAATCTCTGCTTACAAGGAAAAAGCAATCATATACCTAATTGTACTTGCACTACAAACTAGGCTATCAAAAAGATAACTCGATGAGTACATATTTCATTAAATGAGACATTTATTAATAAATAAATATGAAGACATTTATTATTATTTATCCCATTTATATGAAACTTTTGCCATTAATTATGGTCAACATTAGAAACGGATTCATCCACTGCAAGTGCAAATCATAATTTATTTACATGTACGATTAGAAAAAAAAAGAATAGTCATATTAAAAAAAAAAACAAAAAAAATTAGTCTCAGTGGCAGGTTTTTTAATTTCTTTTCTTCTATGTTTTGAGAAAAGATCTTTTAAATCCACAAAATAAAAAGAGTATTAATGAATATAAATACAGTGTGTGTCACAGGCATGGCACCCCCTTTTGTTTTCTTTATTTTTTGAGATAATTTTTTGAAATTTGGTACGTCGCATATTCTCGATAGAGCGCACTTTTTAGCAGAAAATTGAATTTCTTTCCACATCCGGTTTTTCCGGAAATGTTACCAACTTTTTATTTTTAAATGGGACACCCTATATATTAATATATTTTTGGATTCTATTATACATTTGTACGAATCCAACAATACCACATAAGTACCATTTTAAATGTCAAATTTGTTTTTATTTAATTTTTTATTTCTCAATAATTATAGTGTGCCCTCGAGTGTGCCATGACTATTTCGTTTTACTCCAATTGGATCATATAAGGCTAGAAAAATCGAATTTTTGTTCAGAGTACTAAATTAAGTGATATATGGATAAATTATGCGCACCGGAATGATTTTTTGAGCTGGATTCATTTTTTTCAGATAGTACCATATTGGTACCGATGTACCATCTACTAGTACTTCCAATAAGGGACATTTTGGTGTACCCATTTTGCATCTGTGACGAACACAACTGAAACGGTACTTTACCAAAGATTCTTAGTTACTTTCTTGGTAATTTTCTAATGGAACAATTTCTAAACATAAAAATCTTTAGTAAAGTACCATTTCAGTTGTGTTCGTCACAGATGCAAAATGGGTACACCAAAATGTCCCTTATTAAGAGTACTAGTAGATGATACCTCGGTACCAATATGGTACCATTTGAAAAAAATGAATCCAGGTCAAAAAATCATTCCGATGCGCATAATTTATCCATAAATCACTTAATTTAGTACTTTGAACAAAAATTCGACTTTTCTAGCATTAGATGATCCAACTGGAGTAAAACGAAATAGTCATGGCACACTATAATTGAGAAATAAAAAATTGAATAAAAACAAATTTGACATTTAAAATGGTACTTATGTGGTATTGTTGGATTCGTACAAATGTATAGAATCGAAAAATATAATAATATATAGGGTGTCCCATTTAAAAATAAAAAGTTGGTAACATTTCCGAAAAAACCGGATGTGGGAAAAAATTCAATTTTCTGCTAAAAAGTGCGCTCAATCGAGAATATGCGACGTACCAAATTTCAAAAAATTATCTAAAAAAAAAAGAAAAAAAGGGGGTGTACCATGCCTGTGACACACACTGTATACTTAAGAGTGGCTATAACTGTTGTAATCATGTTGAATTAGACTTCACATCAAATTACCTACCCGACAAAACTGTCATGAGCATGAGGGCGGAAATGGCACCGGAGAAAACAGTCAACCTTGGATGTCTCATAGCCATAATTGCAGCTATGAAGAAAGTCTTGTCACCGATTTCCGACACCAAGATGACAGAAAAGGAAGCGACCAGGGCGTGCAGGAAACCGACATTCTCGACCGGGATAATTCGTTCCGGCTCCTTGACTCCTGAAGGCACCTGCGGAAATTAAAACATGACATGTTTATGTGCTCAGATGAAACCTGGTAAAGAAAGAAACGGGAAATTAAAACAGGACTTTCAGTTTCTGAGGATCTCCCTCAAATTTATTCCATAACGATTTTAGAATCACCACAACCCCCAATAAAATCAAGTTCCTTTCACCAACACTCTTTATACAGGGTGTCTGGTGATAATAGTTTCAAGGGTGCATGTTTATTTAAACAAACACGTCAGGAACCAGATTTTTCCGAGACACCTGTAGAATAAGGAGGAAGGTGTGATATTTCTATTATTAATACCTCGATTAATACAGACAGATTTTTCCAAAAAGTCTTTCCATAATTTCCTGTGAGCAAATGAAAAAGTTATTCCCGCAGGCTTTGAAAAAAAAATTCTCCATGTCTGAGGTTTTATAGTTTTACAGCCTCAATCTCCGACATGATTTTTTCCAAAGCCTGCCTAGATTAGGATTTCATTAGATCACAAGATATAAATTCAGAGTTAATAAAGAAATCAACAAGATCTCTTGTCAAATTTAAGTGGATTGATTGGTCGATAATCAGTCAGGCTCCACCCTTATACACTTTTAGCCAATCAGCATAAAGATTTATAGAGGTAGAGGTATAAAATTTAACAAGGGGAAAATTTTCCTTTCTGAATTTGGGCATTGAGACATATTTGACATTTAATGTAATTGCAAATAAAACTAATAAATTAAAATAAATAAAACTTACTTGGGTGCCTTGATCCATGGAATCGACAACCACATTAATACCTTCTTCTTTAGGTTCAACTTCCCCATTGATGTAAGTCAAATAAAGACACCAAAGTAAACTAACTTGTGCTAAATGTCTCCACACTGATACTCTAATCATTTTGTTTATTTAATTTTAATTATTTATGAATTATAATGAGCGGTTTCACTACTTTTAGCTCTTTTTATTGGGGCTCATTTCATCAAGTGACTTCACTAAAATAGATATATTTTATCTCTGGCTCTGGTTTTGAATAAAGGTTACATATTTTCACTCATGAATGTCGCAAATTAACCAATAAGTTTCAAGTAAATTGCTTTACCACCGTCGTTGTGGCATTGATAATTTTTTTAGACCGACCCACCGACCGACAACCTCAACTATTAGAATAATTAATTAAGTAGATAGTATATCAAAGTCGCGCACACCGTCGAAGTCACTACGATTATCATTCTTTAATTATAAATTTTGTACTTAGGTTAATTATATTACATTGTTGTAATAATTATTTGTATTATATTTGTATTTCTATTTCAGATTCAGTTCAGTTTTCAGTACAAAAGTACAAACATCTATTTCATTCATTTTATTATAACCTTCAACCTTTAATAAATTGACAAATGTACTAAAACTGACATATGACACAAAAATAGCAAGTGACATTGACAGTAAACTGACAATTTTTACTGTCATTTATGTCAAAAATTTACAGGTGATTGACATTTGATAAATATTGACGAACAGCTCTCAAGTTACTCTAATAAGCACTTAAGCTCTCTTGATCTTGAAAAGATTGATCATTGGATATTATTGCTCATTAAGATAATAATAATAATTTAGATAAAGTCTGTACACTGAGAGTTGTCTGTTGTGAGAACTAAGAATACATCATCTCGTTATGTTTCTTACTCCTTCTATTGCATTGCATAGTCAATCGAGTTAAAATGGGACGTATTGTCAGAAATACGTTTGAATCGTCAGCAATTCTAAAAAGATGAGCGAGAGTGAGACGGAAGTATCGACTCGCGTCTTGATACGCTTAGATTGATACGATATTACGATAAGATTGTCGTCGCTACTATCAGTAGTGTCAGTGTCAGCGCTAAATATACTAAATAAGGTTTTTGTTGTGATTTGAAACGTTTTTAATACGAAATTAGCAGAATTACCTGTGTTATATTGTACGGTGTGATAAACTATGATTAACTTAATTTCGCGAATGCCTAAAAATCTATTTCCTTGTTTTGCCTGGGAAACGATTGAACTCCCTAGTACGTGGTCTTGTGGTAAAATTGCTGGAATATTTTACTTGCAAATAAGAAAACGGAGGTGTTATTCTTTCTTTTAAACGGCAACCAGTAGGTAGGTGACATGATATTTCTATCATGATGATAACAATAATAACTTCGTCAATAACTTGTCGAAATAATATATTTGTAACGCCACTGACACGAACTGCGATACCACATCTGGTTCGACTTAGAAATAAGTGTACGATTCAAATCGAATTAAATGAAATTGTTTAGTCAGAATCAGTGCGGCATGACAACGGACAACTCTCAGTGTACAGAGAGTATAATTCAGGAGATTAAATCGAGATTATGATATTCTTTATTATGATTAGGTAATTAAGTAGATAAAATTCGTTTGTATTAGAATTAGACTAAAATTCAACTATAATAAAAAGTGACAAAATAAAATATAGGTATGGCAATTTTATTATTATTCGTACTTAAACGATCTTCGCGAAGCTCAGGAAAACTTCTCAAAAGTTTTACATCAATCATCAATCGCTTTTTCATTTCGAATTGCTTGTTTCAAGTTTTGAATTGGTACGTTTTCAACGAAAAATTACATAAAAAATGCCCGGAAAGTCCCCAATATTTGCGAAAAAAAATTGATAAACGTAAAAGTGTACTTTTATCGATAATTATTTAACATATTGTTTCGCTATTTTTAAATTAGCATCATCAGACATGTAAATGAAATTATTATTGTATTACCTTACCTTACTTAATAGGTATCCTGCGAGCAAATTAATAAAGTCGTAGGCAATTACACCGCAATTTAAGTAGGCTCTGGAAAAAAATTCATGTCTTAGATTCAATCCTACAATAAACTCTCTGAAATCTCTTTTTTTTTCTAATTTTGAGTGTCTATTGAAAATTGAAAATGAGTATGTATATTGATGTTTTCTTGTATTACTGGTTGCATATGCATACACAAGCTTGTTTCTAAATTATTAAGTATACCATCATAAAAGTTGGAGGGTGTAGTAGATGAAGCTAAAATATTGAAAATAATTTTTTTTTTCCGAAATTGTTTTTTAACTGAGATAGAGGGTGTGTTTAAGTGTCGATTTACGATACAATTTTTTATTGTATTTCCCTACAGAGTGGACCAATAATTCTGAATTTTTGTATACAGGCTTTTTATTTGCATAACCCGTAGGTATTAGGAAATATTCTGGGCTGGGTGAAACCGAAGCACCCAGCGGCGTAGAAATCCGGGGTCCCAGAACACCTTTTTTCTTGTACAAAATTCTGAACTGTTTTTTTTTATATTTTTGTTATTGTTTTTTTTTCGGATTGCCAGATTAAATTGTTACAAACAAGCCATACCTACCTATAAAATTTCGATAGGACACACTGTTTTCGACAAAGGGTATAGTTTGGTCACAGTATAGAGCCAGGTCAGGTCCTGTTACGCGCAGGTGATTGCCGCCGTAGCGCTGCGGTCGAAAATTTGAATTATTGTGTGCAAGGTTGCCACGCTCAATGCTATAGGTCAAAACACTAAAACAGGCGTTTGTAAACTCTGTGTTTTGTGTTTAGCTTTGAGTTTCTGACTTTGTGCTATAGGCTAAATAAGTAACTATTGTGGCGTCACCAAGTAGGCAAATTTGACACTTTCATGCGGCAAGTCCTGCGTGCCCGCTAATCCGCTATTCATTTTAATGTATTTGTTATTGCAAACATGAGGTCGTTCAGGTATAAAAAAAATCGGGAAGGGTTTGTTGTACACGAGTACCTCAAATGCTTGCGATTACATACGTATTTATTACTCCTGAATCTTTTTTTTAGCTAGTAAATTAAAGTTATAGTTATTTATTATAAATTAGTAGTTTATTTCGACTGTCCAGTTATATAATGAAATTAGGAATTATTTGGGATTGCAGTCAATTAAATTAAAGAACACTCTTTTTTCTACGTCAAGCTTTCGAATTAATTTTAATTCTTCTATTTATTATACAAGAGAAAAAAGTGATAGATTTTAGCTGGGGACAAACACATCGAGAGCTAACATCGCACTTTTTTCTTGTGTGTAATATACAATTTTTTTCTGCGAGAAGAAATATCAGTGTTAGAATGTCGAAAAAAGTAGTTAGATAACTGAAAATTATGTCGGAAAAATGATTTAGGTATACTTTATTTTTTATTTAGATGGATTCCACCAAGTCAAAATTCTAGGGGAACGATTGGCAACAAGACTGATTAGGTTGGTTATGGTGATAGTTGTTACTAAAATAGTCACTGGAATAGTTACTAAATTAATTTAGGTTATGTCCATTAGTTGAAATGTCAATTTATTTCAAAATTTCAATCCAAAAAAAAACTATAAACTCAATTTTTAGAGGTAAATTGGAAAATTTTAGAGACTTGTAGGTGTAAGTACCTTAGCTATATTTACTCTTATAAATCTTATGTATGTAGGATTAGACCGATTCCTTCTTAGTTTTATGTAAAAATGTTGAAAATAGAAGAAAATCTATTATTGATAAATAGAAGAGGTACTTACATTATTTAATCATTTTTTAAGAATTTTTCAAGGAATCTGATTAAACAGTATTTTTGCTTAATCTGGAGAAACATCTTTCAATCGCTATTGTTTATAGCATTTGATGATTCCTTCTTTTCTTTCTTTTGAAATAAATTTACCTGCCTGAGCATTTTAATAATTTTGAATTTGATAATTTGGTTTGTTAATTTGACAACTTTAACTTTTCAGTTCCTTCGCGTTTCGCTGTGACTAGAGTGCCGACTCAGGGAGTAGACCTAGTTTTCGCAAAACGTCATTGGATATAGTCAATCCAAGCAACAGTTAAATTTGTCCTCAAAAAACGAATAACTACTAAAAAAGGACTATTTTCAGAGAAAATAAAGTAATTTGAAGTTTTTAATTTGCGTTTTATAACAGTGGAACTTACAACAAGGAAACATGTTTTGCAGGTGACGTCATAGCCTATACCCGAATCGGGGAATGTTGCCGTTACTTTAGTCACAACGTAAATTTTTTTCCAAGGTCGAGAAAACAGGCTACCATCCGACAATATGAAAATTATACTGTTTAAAGATTGCACAGGGTACCAACTTGACAGCTGTTTGACAAGTCCATCTAAATAAAAAACAGACTTTATGTTAAACTTGGATTTTCAAACTGTCTTTTATCGTAATTGACGTTGCCTGGGTAACGAAACGATTTAATTATTACATAAACGTCATATTAATGTAATTAAAATTGAAGACAGTTTTGCAAAGATTCTTGTTAGTTTTCGATGAGTGAATTTAATAATATGGATAGTGATTATTATGAAAATTCCCTTAATAATTGCCATTTGGATAATAAGGTAACTTTCCTTTACGTATATTTGATATAAATTTAATGATATCTGAGTGTTAATAGTAGCTATACCTAAGCCGCCATTTCGGGGAAATAAGTACTCATTTATTTCCCTGCTAATTCATTTTTTTCCCCGATAAGATGCAGCTCATATAATGAGGCATTTTTCTACCTGTCAACGGGGTAAAAAGGTCAAACTTTTAGCCCGTCGCAGAAAAAAATTTTTAGTTAAGGCATACCTATAAGTAATACTAATAAAACAATAACTACTGCTATAATTTTTTCGAGCTGTATTTCAGACGAAGGGTAACATTTTCTTGCTTTACAGCTGCAAAATATGTCCAAAACTCTTCGACTTATTATACATAAGCTCAATAAAAACCCCGAAAACATGAGATGAAATATGAACTTATTATGCGTTGATAAGAAAGGTGATATTTTTTTAATGGACAATTAATATATCACCTGAACAATGGGACAATAATAGGTTTTTTCATTTTTATGAGTGCTATGTGCACCAGGAGTCTCTATCTAAATGAGCGCGGTTCCTTGAAGAAAAGTTCCATGTAAACGCGTATTCTCTAACATCGCTCATGTGAAAACTCATCATGAGATTTCGCTCATTTTTCAACGATTTAAAACGAAAGCTGTCGAGACTGGGTGCTTGGAAATGACTTTTAATAATTATTGTAGTCATAATAAATTTCAAAATCTATAAGTTCACTGCCAAATAATAATTTTAAAAGGGTTTCATTATATCCAAACGAGCTGTTAAAAATTGCAAAGCAAGGTTATACTGCCGCACGAAAGTGCGAAAAAAATCCACGAGGAGGCGCGCGCGCCGCAAACATCCGATACTTACTTAGCCTATTATACAGCGTGTCAAAAGTTTAATTAAGTGATTACATGGGGCTCTTGGAAACGATTAAAGAGATACGAAATCGGTTAAATTGTATCATTTTTCGAACGCGAGCTGATGATTTTTTCTGGTAGTCCTTACGCTGATTCAGAATATATAAGGTAGGGGTCGCCGAAACCCGGAAGTGTCCCAAATCGAGCCCCAATAAAGAGAGTCAAAAATCGAAAATTACGACATTAAAAAATTCACATACCTGAAACGGTGGCTCCAATTGAAAAACGGACTTTGTTTTCAGATTCGCAGCGGCTAAAGTATTAGCAGTCAGGATTTCGCTCAAAAACCACGTCTAAAATAAAAAAAGTATTTCAAAGAGGGTTTTGAAATAATTTTTCGAGTCCTCTTTTTTTTCGAGTCTTTTTTCGAGTCTTCTTTTTAGATAAATTTTTATACCAAACATCATAAAAACTAAAAAAAAAAAACTAACAAGACAATAATTATTAAGTATATCTTCATATTGACGTAATTCGATGAAAAATGTTTTGTTTTTTTTTTCGATAAAAATAATAATAATTTTTTTATTGTTATTAATTTTTGATTTCCATGATTTTTTTTACACAGAACGACATGAAAAAATAATAGAAACAAAAGTTGGCTATGAAAAACCTGTGATCTATAGTGGGCTTTGGAAATTTTTGTAATGTCGAATGGATAGCCTGCTTATACAAACCGACTTATACATATAAACCTACAAAAAATAAATTATTCATTTCCAAAAATTACAAGGGGATGGCTAAAATAAGAAAATTTTATTTTTAATTCTTTTCCGGATATTTTAATGACGACTAAAAATATCCTAATTTTTTTTTTCATATGCTTATTAAGCATAAAATTGTGCAATTTATCCCTAATTTAACCGATTTCGAATCTCTTACCGTTTCAAATATTCACATGTAGGTACTGCCACTGCTTAAACTGGATACCTACTGCATTCAATACATTAATTCAATTAAAACTGTAAGACATAATTCACACAAGAAAAAGGGATCTACAATATTTTTATGTCAAGATTTTAGGAAAATATAATATATTTAGATGCCAATTAATAATTTTATTGATTACACATAATATAATTATAACGAAATGCAGCGCTACGGTGGAGTGATTTGTAAGCATACGCTTTGAGTTTGATACCACCAAAAACCCCTTTTTCCGTTTTCGATAAAAATTCAAATATAGCATTTTTAACATTTTGTAATTTTTGTTATTTTATTTAATTAATAGTCTAAGGTGTGTGCCATAAATTGAAGGGCTTGTGGATAAAGCTCAAATATGAAGAAAGTTCAAAGGATTTTTTATTCAAAAGTATTTTTTAACCAGATACAGGGTGCTTAATGGTCATTTACAAAATTGGCTTTTCAACACGTTGTCTTATTGTATCTGAGTTAAAAAACATTTTCGGAAAAAAATGCATCTGAGTTTTCTTAACTTTTTAGCTTTATCTGCAAGCCCTTCAATGAATGGTAGGTATCTATATACGTATCTCATTAGACTAAAAAAAAATTAAAAACGCTACATTTTGAGTTTTTCTCGAAAACTCTATCCCATCGAAATTTTATACGTATGACTTTTTTTATAGAAATTTAATCTGGCATTCCGTAAAAACCATAAAGCAATGAAAAAATTTGTCAGAACTTCTTTACCACACAAAAGGATGTCCAGTAACCCAGGATTCTGCACAGGTCAACGGGTCAACATGACAACGCCACTGGTTGCTTCAGTCATACTGATAATTTTTCCAAATACGGGTTATTACAAATAGAAAAATGGTTATTGTAAATAGAAAGCCTGTACCTATACAAAAATTCAGAATTATTGTTCCACTGTGTAGAAAGATAAAATAAAAACCTGTTTCGTAAATCGACACTAGAACGCTCTTAAACGTATCTCGATTTAAAAGCATTTTCGGAAAAAAATTATTTGACTTTTCTGATTATTATTTTATCTGTGTGCAAGCTCCTCAATATTTTATGGTACTTACCACTGAATCACCTTATACAGGGTGAATTATAAAAAACGCCCCAAGCGATAACTCCGTTAATTTTGAAGATATGACAAAACTTTTTGAAACAAAGTGGCGTAGTTTATCATCATCTATATGTTGAGATAAATGTCCGATCAATACAACTTCCTGTTTAACCGGAAGTAACATCAACTTCGGGTTTTTAAATAGAACACCCTGTAAAACTTTATATTTTTTAAATGTCTGAAGAAATCTAATACAGGTGGTTTTCACCATTGGAATTTAGATTGAGCGGTTTATGAGTTTATAAACAAGTGAAAATCGAAAATTTTCAACTTCAAAGCAGTCTAGAACTAGAACGGCTCAAGATATCTAAAAACGGTTTACATGTCCGTATCCTAACTTTTCATGTTTTATCCTACTATGTGGAGTAAATTTTAATACAGGGTGATGAAAATTATCCGATTTTTCATCACCCTGTATTAAAATTTAAATAACATAGTAGGATACTATGTCAAAAGTTAAGATAAGGACATGTAAACCGTTTTTAGATATCTTGAGCCGTTCTAGTTCTACACTGCTTTGAATTTGAAAATTTTCGATCTTCACTTGTTTATAACTCATAAACCGCTCAATCTAAATTCCAATGGTGAAAACCACCTGTATTAGATTTCTTCAGACATTTAAAAAATATAAAGTTTTACAGGGTGTTCTATTTAAAAACCCGAAGTTTATGTTACTTCCGGTTAAACAGGAAGTTGTGTTGATCGAGCGTTTATCTCAACATATAGATGATGATAAACTACGCCACTTTGTTCCAAAAAGTTTTGTCATATCTTCAAAATTAACGGAGTTATCGCTTGGGGCGTTTTTTGTAATTCACCCTGTATATGTATAGGTACCTACCTACGTATATAGTTAATTTCTTGTTAAAGCAGAACTTTCATTAAAAATTTAATTTTTTTGTTATTAATCAATAGGTAAGTAAGTGTCTTATTTCTAAGCAGGTATAGGGGCTACTATAATAGGCATGCAAATATGTAAAGTAAAATTAAAGTGCATATGAATGGCATGTCTAAAAACAATATAATTATACCTATTTGGTGAAATTGCAAGTGGGTACTAAAATTAAACCGTGCGTAAAAATAACTAAAAAATTATATAGGTAGGTACACCATGCGCCATGAATAAATCAAATCATAGCTTAGACTAATTAACAGGATAAAAAAGAAAACGTCTCCATTTATAGATTATGCAAGTTATACCCAAATTCTCTATTATTAGCGTATTTTGATAAAAGGGAAAATACTTTTACGAATGAATGATTTTTTCGTTTCTTCGACTAGGAAGTACCTACCCATACGGTACGATTCTTCTATCAATGATTGCTAGTAATTCCATTTATTGATGTATACCTCACAAGATAATTACACAAAATATACATATAATTCAGTATTAGACATTGATTCATAAAAGGGAGTGACCAGCTATATAACAGTCCAAACACTTTACTCATGTTCTAGTATCCATGTGTCAGTTCATACTAATAGATCATTGTACAAGATGTATCAGAGAGTAAGTTGATCTTTGAATATTAATAAAAAATTAATATTTTTGATGGTGCAATATCAATGTATTTTTTTTAATTTACATATTATCTACTTAAGTCAAAATAAGTGGAATAAAAGTTATAATCAATTATCAAAAACTCCAATAGTCGGTTTTCTACGATTAAGTGAAGTGGTTAAAGTGCTTCCGAGGAATTAAATTACACTCATCCTTGTCAAAAGAGGATCCTAGAAGAGGAATTGAGTCAAGTAGGGCTGCAAACATTTCTCACCAGCTCACAGCAAAACCCAAAACCACGCTGTGTGCCAAGGAACCACTCACAAAAAATCAACAATGATAAAGGGGAAAATTTAAAAATAATTTTTAATAAAACGAGTGAATACAGTAATTAATTATTATTGAAGGAAAAACGTCAAAAAATTGAAAAGTATTTAGAATCTTCTTTTGAGCGTCAGTAAGTCTTAACTTTAACTGATTTTCTCTACACAGATGTTTTGGTTGTTATATACCGTACGAAACCAAATTAGTTATCTTTACTTTTATTAAAGCCATAGTTAATTTATTTATTAAGACTTTAAGAATTAAAAAAAAACACACACCTGACAACACTGTTACGTTTTTCTGATTGAAATCGAAAATTTAATCTAAGATTTTTTGATATTATTTAAACAATATAACTAGGTAATTATATGTATATTAAAATTCCTAAAATTCCTTATATATTAAAAAGAGTGTTCTTAAATTGATCCTAGCTTCCCTGATCGTAATCCCCACTAAGTTAGTGCTTTGGTAATTATACAGGGTGGGCCATCGAAAAGGTAACAAGCCTAATAGTTTGGAAAGTGAAGATGTATGCGAAAAATGCCGAAACAGGTCGATTTTGTTATCAAGGGGGACTTATTTTCGTGACAAATTTAACTACCCAAGTTCACCCCCTTGGCAGGGGTAGCTACCCTTTTGCTTATCATCATAGGGAACAGCTATCGAGTGATACATCATTTGAAAGCTACTTGAATTCTCTTTACAACGATATCCAACATTTTGGGTTTCGCTTACATACAGGGTGGCCCAACGAAAACGTATAACTCGCCTTAATCACTTGTATGTAGACCACCCTGTATGTAAGCGAAACCCAAAATGTTGGATATCGTTGGAAAGATAATTCAAGTACCTTTCAAATGATGTATCACTTTCGCTTACATACAGGCTGGCCCAACGAAAACGTAACTCGTCTTAATCACTTGTATGTATAGGCCACCCTGTATGTAACCGAAACCCAAAATGTTGGATATCGTTGTAAAGAGAATTCAAGTAGCTTTCAAATTATGTATCACGCGATATCTTTTCCCTATGATGATAAACAAAGGGGTAGCTACCCCTGCCAAGGGGGTGAACATAAGTAGTTAAATTTGTCATGAAAATATGCCTACTTTGATAACAACATCGACCTGTTTCGTTGTTTTTCGCGAACATCCTCATTTTCCAAGTTATTAGGGTGAGTTACGTTTTCGTTGGGCCACCCTCTATGTAAACGAAACCCAAAATGTTGGATATCGTTGTAAAGAGAATTTAAGTAGCTTTCAAATGATGTATCAATCGATAGCTGTTCCCTATGATGAAGGGGGTGAACTTAGGTAGTTAAATTTGACCCAAAAATATGCCCCCCCCCCCCCCCCCCCGATAACAAAATCGACCTGTTTCGGTGTTTTTCGCATACATCGTCACTTTCAAACTATTAGGCTTGTTACCTTTCGATGGCCCACCCTGTATATTTATATGGGTATTTTAAGTAAACAATTTTTTTAAATAACTTAAAAAATTCTTAACTGGGGCATTATAACTTGGGCTTAAATAACTGGGGCATTTTGTAATTATTTTAATATTAAATCAAGAAGTTATTATCTTAATAATTTAGACCTGACAAAACGAAGAAAAACACGAGGAAAACAGAATCATCAGTGGCGTAGATACAGGGTACCTACGTCACAGTGAGACAGCAAACGACTATTTCTATCTGTTTTTTAGAATACTCGACCCGTTGTGCGCAAGCGTCACGAATCTGGTGCTCTGGTAGTCGAATCAGTCGAATCTGATGGCTTGTAGGCGTGTTCAATTTTCGAACATGCGCATAGGACTCGAAGTACATTCGACGAGATAAAGATAGAAAGATATGTTTACGCCGTGGTATTTCCCTCCATCTCCAGACCCCCACTAACAATGTAGTAGCATTAAAATATTATGGTACATGGTTGCTCAACAACTTCTTACGCCCATGGAACTTATCAGTGTGTTAGACTCAATTTACTTAAAAACTATGAGGAATTTCGAATATTCATAAATACACCTTTTTTGAAAGATAACTTCAGGGATATCATTTTTGATAAGGCAAGTCTTAGCTTAGGCACGTCCATGAGCTTAGAAATTGTTGAGCGCAAAAGAGGTCATAACCCATGTAAATTATAATAAATAACCTCATGGTATAAAATTAAAATATTGAGAAATGCCCAAGTTATGCGGCGAAAACTGAGAAACACTCTGTATAACACTATTTTTCTACATAAGATACATTTTAGTTATTTATTTACTTATTTAAACATACACTTATCCTCACCTTAATTTTGAGCTTCTTTCTCAAAAATTCGATCATACCCCCCAAATTTCGTAATATTGAAATATTCGGCTATGTTGTAAGCACGCTGAGGTCCTGACTTAAGACTCTTCGCGTCGTTGCTGGATAGAATTTCTTTATGTTCGAGTATGTTATCTTCGAGGTTGACGTCTGCACAATGCATGGTAAACAGATCCATTGTCATCTTTTGTCATATCAGTTTTTTTCACTCTCATCTAACGAACGAGCATGCACACGTGAACAAACGTCTCTGTAGCAAACACAAACTACTAAATAAGGACGAAATAACAAACACGAATGAACACAAACAACCATCAAGCGCAATGACCTGCCAGCTATCGGTGCTTAACAGAAATATTTCGCTCATGTTTAATCGTTTTCAAATTTGTTTAGTTTGAACTGTTCTTGCTGCTTGTGTTCGTTCATAGTAGTTTCTTCCGATTCGTTTGTGTTCATTAAGTTCGTGTGATTACTTGCGTGTTCGCTCTGTTCATTCTTATGACTTCCTCGCTCATGCCCTCACGCTGGAGTCGCCAATAAAGGTAGGAACCCTAATTGTAAGATTAAAAAATATAAGACCTAATTTGCTCCTATCTGAGGTAAAGCCTGGGCTTTTGAATTTAGTTCTGTCTTATATACCGCTTAGCTCATTATAACCTTTTTTTTTAAATAACCAAACCGAGGAATGCATCAAGATGAAGGTTTATTAACTTCTCTTCTAGTAATAATAAAAAAAGATAAAATCTTATCGATACAAGCGAAAAGTTTCGACCTAACTAGGACTCTTCAGCGAAGCTAGGGGCATTTCTTTACATTATATGGATGTAGGTGGCAGTTCTAGCAACCATAAAAAATTATTTGAAGTATTTTTACCTTTAGAGCGACCGATGGCGCTGCGGAATAAGATGTGAGTCTAGAAGCCTGGTGGTTGCCGTTGAGGGAGTTCATATCCCACTTCTGTTTCTATTATTAAACTACTTAATTCAATAAAAATGGTAAACGACTGAACAGGTTATTTTGTTAATTTTGTAAATATTTTCAGGTCTCACTGCTGACTCTGCTCCTCTCCTACACGATGCTAGAATCAGAATCATTTTTCCTCACCCTCCGGGACTACAGACAACTCTTCCGATTAATGCCGCGATTTCAAACCCCAGCTATCGGAAGCTTCAAGAAATCATCAGAAAGAAACGATAAAAACAACGTCAGACCGGATCATCAACACTATCACAGGAGTCCCAGCGGCAACTACCATCACGACCACGACATAAACAGAGAACTGAAAGAAAACTACGAGAAAATTCTCAGACAATACATAAACCGGCATCACAATTCTCAGAGATCTCAGTACCACACCAGCAGGAACTCGCACCCTAAATGTCCTTACTATGATGAACCTCATCGTCATAGCTACGATCATCGATACGGAGAGCATTCCAAGTATCATTCGGATTCTGAACGAATCAGAAATGATAAGCACTTGAATTCTTACGACGAAGACGACCGTTATTATCAGTATGATGACCACTATCGAAAACCTCATGATCATTATCACCATGACAGAAATTATGAGCGCGAAGAAGAGCGTCGTAAAAACAGTAAGAAATTCGACGAGGAATTCAATAGTAGGGGGACTAAGAATTCTAAAAAGTACTCAGACGAGACTGACGATGTTGATGAGAGTAAATCGAAGGAAGATGCTGAGGATAAGGACGAAGGGAAGAAATCGCATGAAGATAACTCAGGGGATCCTGATGTGGATAAAGTTAAGGATTATATTTCTGGAATTTTGCTAGTGGTGCCTAGAGGACCACATGGGAGAGTTCTTAATGGAGCTGAACCATCACCAGCTACAGGTTTGATTGCAACGGGAGACTATTTTGATGGGACTGATCATCAACGATTGGTCGATTATAGCACTTTGGGGAATACCCCACAACAAGAAATAGTTCCTTTTAGTTACATTTGATTGTACTTAATTATTTTGTTGTTAGAGACGTCCTACTACTCGTTTTTTGCACTAAAATAATAGTTTCCCCATCATTAGAGGAAATATGATTTATCGTAGGCAACGTCATAATATTTTCAGATAAATTTAATGATTTATTTTTCCATTTTTAAAATCATGATGCAAGATAAGCTTGTTCCTAGGTAGCCCAAGTGGAGAAAGAGATCAGACAAAGGTTTTTGAAACGATTTTTTTTCAAGAAATAAAGAGAATTATGAGTATGAAGTAGTTTTCCATTACTAATTCAGCAGACTGGTTAGATACTAAACTTATAAAGGATTAAAAAAAGAGATTATACAGGGTGTACTTAATAATATTTAACAAAGGTAAAATATTTTATATTTGTATAAGAAAAGTTAATTGAATTAAATTAATATTAATAAATGTTAATAATTATTATCATATCATCAGATTTATTGTTTTAATTAATATTTTTTATAAAATAAACTCTTTTATTGTTAATAATATGTATTTAAGAAATCCGAGTGATTGTACCCAACCAACCAATCTACCCAGAGATCGCCTTATATAAAAATTAAATACATCAACGAACCCTTATTTGTTTAACGTTTTCAATTTAAAATAAAGCTTAGAGGAGTTAGTTTAAAGCAACATCGGATCAGAAATATGCCGGTTTAAATATAGAAAAATAAATATCATTGAGCCAAGTGAGGATTGAAAAATGGACGTGGACCTTTTGAAGTCCAGTTTTCGTATAGTTATAATAACAAGGCCTGTCTCGTCTGGTCTCCTTAGGGAAACAAACGGTCCAGGCTCGTGTCTTTGATTCGGATATTCATCCAAGTGACAATTATTTTAATTCTAAATCCAGATTAGTTGCGAAATAATTCCAAAATTATTGTACTTATAACATTATTATTAGCTGGATTTTGGTTATAATTTATTAGTTCTCTCTAAGAGGGATATTGCATAACATTTATGCTCTCAACCCTCACGTTGTAGAATTATTTCTCCATAATTAATAATAAATAAAACACTTATTAAGTTTCTTTATACTATTTTTGTTTTTATTCGTTTTGTTAGCTCTAAATTATAATAAATAACCTCTTGGTACTTATAGAATTAAAATATTGAGAAATTCAAGTCTTTTTATAAGGCGAAAACGGATTTTTTTTCAACACCCTGTATTTTTTTTAGTATCGTTTTTTCTAAGCGTTTCCGGACATATGTTTACTTTTATTATTAAAAAAGGTTTTCTACGAATTGGTGAAATCCTGCTACAAAAAAGTGAAACACCCTTTATACAGTGTGATGATAAAGTTTGGAATATAATTCATAATTCTTTTATGCTGTTTCTGTATGAAAATTGCTTTGACTATTTTGTTCTTATAAAATGCCAATCTTCTGACCTGAAATATATTATTATGACGTCATTGGGTTTAATTATAATTCATAATTTTTTTTCAATTGAAGATGACTCCCTAAAATGAAAAGGACTCCCTACTTGAGACTCATCCTTGCAAAGGAATTTTTGGAAAATATATTCCGCCTTTAATTTTTTTGCGAAAAAAGGAAAAAATAAATTATTATTATGCCGTATTAAATTATCATGCTGTGTGACCATTTCGAAGATATTTCTAAATAGAACATTTTTCACTCACATTTAGGTATATTCGCAAATTAAAAAAAAAATAAAAAATTACGGCATGCCAAACATTCATCTGTTGCACACCACATGCATAAATTCAAGTTTTGTAAATTTTAAAAATCGCCGAAATTTTTTTGAGTTTGCGAATATAAAAATGAAACTTCCCAAAAATGCTCTTCTTAAAAAAGACCTTCGAAATGATTTAGGTGTATGATGACACCAATAAAAAATCTTCTTTTTTTTCTCGTAGGTATTTTTTTTGCAAATGTAGCAGAAAATATTCTCCTTAAAAGGACCTTTGAAACGATGTACCTATCACAAAAAGAGGGTTGCTATTTAAAAAAAAATCATGATTATGACGTCATTGGAAAATCAATTGGCCGAAAATAAATGACGTCATTAGAATATATTCAAGACCTTCAATTTGTGTTGTATTGTATTGCATTCTATTAATGGGGGTGTATCTACACTACGCCCTAGAAGATCTAATGTGTCTTCATGTGATGACTATTTTATTATAGCACCCCATCCAGTTCCAGTTCTCTGAGGAGATTTAGGAGTTTCGATGGTTGTAAAGATGGTAATTATTTTTCAGCTGGTTGGTCAAGACCTACCTATAGACAGTAGAATCTTTCTTGTTTTACTGCATGGTACTCGACCAGGAGCTGTATTGTATGGGGTTTCGTCCTCCTCCATGCAGAATCTACAAGTTTGGACATTTTAGTAGAGTCTTAATCCCGAGAGGTCTTTTCAGAGGTTTTCTCTTGGGTTTTCTCTTTTTGAGAACATTTGACATTATTTTCTACTAATCCGCAAAAAAGGTTCTTGCCTGTGAACGGCGTTCTTGTTCCTCGATTTCCTTGACTGTCGATCTCCTTCATTGCCTACCACGTACAATTCCTCCTGGCACCCCAAGGAGAGCTTTTGTTTCCTTTGCCTAGTTTATTTAGCTTCATTAGGTATTCCGACACCATTTTTGAACTGCATGATGACATAAGACAATCGATACACAATGACTCATTTTCAAAAATAATTTTTCTTCTTGATTTTTTCTCGTGATTTTGTTTTTAATTTAGTAGAAAATAATATCCTCCCTCAAACGAACTTTCGCAACGATGTACCACAAATTAGGGGGCTGCTATTTAAACAAATCATGATGATGACGTTATTAGAAAAACAAATTGCCCGAAAACCAATGACGTCATAAGAATATGTTACACGTTAGAAGATATAAAAAATTAAGACAAAATATCTCTGTCTATAAGCGATTTTCATGGAAAAGTCGCATAACAAAATTATGAATTGTGTTCCTTTTTTATGGTCACACTGTATGTGCGCTATGGCACATGCGTCCTATTAGTATCACATATCTTCGAAGCCAGCTCTTTCATTTCAGGGTCAGTAAAACTTGAAACAGCCACCATCTTTTTTATAATTATTGTTATAGCCTCACGAGCTGTGTTCGCTGCGGCACAGTCTTTGGTACACTCTTTTTGGGGCAAATGAATCATGATAGTCAATTTTATTCCAAAATTGGTATCAATCTAAGAAATATGTTCACGCTAAGGTACCGTTTTGTTGGTGCCACATATTCTCCATGAAGCCCTTCTGCTGTTTCTATAGGAATAAGAATAATGGACCTAAAAAAGATAAAAATTGGTACTATATTGTATACTGAGGGCAATAATTTCTTTTCTATACTAAAGTAATGTTTTTAAAGTAACATTTCCCACAATTAAGAGTTCTGTACGCTGTGTCAAAAATTTGGGTGCAAATTCACATTTTTTGGACCTGTATTATCCTGAAAGCATCCTTGGTGCCCATAAATCTTGAAATAGGCACATATTCTCTCGAAATGTCATGGTTACATGAACTGTATGCTTTTTGGCACATTTTTTGGTACCGTTTTTGATCCCATATATTTTCCAGGTAAGCATTTCCTTACACACATTATTCTTCAAATAACTACATACATACCATTTACGGAAAACGTTCTGTTAGTACCAATTATTCTGTTTATAAATTCAAAAATTGTTTGAAATTAAATGTATATGTTTAAGATGACCTCACTAAAATTAATTTGTCAGATCTAGTGATACACATGCGTTGTGATACCATTCTGTTGGTGCCAAATATCTTACAAATCAAGTTTTTGCGTGCATTTCTGGAGAAAAATAAATCTTCAAATGACTTGGGACTCCATACTTGGGATAAAAGAACGAAACTTGATGCAAATTGGACAAAAAAGCATTTTATAGGAGCCGCTGCCAAATTGTTCACTAAGTTAAAATTGATACATGACAAGAAAATCTCAGTGGAATTAAAATTTCTAAAAAAGCCATAATCAGAAAGTCCAAATTATCCAGTTGGTATCACATAACTGATCATGTTATTGTTGCATTTTTGAAGTTATATTATTTTGAAATGGAATAAAACATGAGATTTGATATTATGGTGAATGCGCGGCTGTATAGAGCCGTCCTATTGTAACCAAATACATAACATGAAAAGGGGATCTTTGAAATAATAACTGCAGGCTTTGATATTGACTCAAATTTCACGAAAAAGAGAAGAATAGAAAGATAGATAAATTTAGGTATCCTGGTCTTAATGGAAGTTTTAATTTAAAACAAAATCATAATTCCTGTCTCGTCTCAGTCACATAAATGAAGTATAAAATGTTCTACAGGCACGAATAGTTGCTCAATTAATTGCTTCCAGAAATCAATTAATTCCAGTTAACTTAATTTCTGGAGGGAATCGAGCAAACAAAATGTGAGCCTTAAATAGTGAGTAATGATTCCATTACTTTATTAAACTGGGCTAATTGCTACTACAAGCGACAACTTACTCAAGACGGTGCTTGAAGACGACTATCTAGAAATCCATATCTAATTTTCATTGACCACACAGAAAGCTATTGTCTGACAATCAAAATGTATTAATGTCTTTGAGAGACACGCGAAGTTATAGTAGGAAATTCATAAAGTTTTGTGTTTCAAGTTCAATTATTATCGTTACACACGTATAGTTCTAAGAAGACGTATAGTGTCTGCTGTCTTTCCCTTTAGGAATATATTTTTTGTTAAATCGTTTCATAAAGTTTCCATTTTGGTTGTCATTTTAGTTTAGAAATATATTCTTTTAGGTACTATGAATGAAGAAAAGAATAAATGACAATAATTAAAATCAAGTTTTCACGAAACTACCACTGTGATAATATAAAAACCAATCTCAAGGACTCACAAAATTATATTTCTTGATTTCTCGTCTGATACACATTGCAAAAGGAGTGTTTAAGCACTTTGATGATTGTCAAACTCGGCCTTCGGCCTCGTTTGGCATTTTTCGTCACGTGCTTAAAATACTCCCATTTTGCAATAGTAGTTTGTGATATAAGTTTGTCAAATTTTTCGTTTCTCAAACAAACACGATTGTCAAACTCGGCTTTCGGGCTCACTTGGCGATTTTCGTCACAAACTACTATTGTGATAGAAATCGCAAAATTGGAGTGTTTTATGCAGGCGATGAAAAATGTCAAACGAGGCCAAAGGCCGATTTTTCCAATCGTCAAAGTTCTTAAACCCTCCTTTTGCAACGTGTGTAGCACAGTAGAAGATTGTCTGTTAAATCGCCAAGAAGCCAAGATCTTCTGATGCGAAATCTTGGTCGTGTGTCAATTTTAGCTTGAACAGCTGCTACTGAATACTGAACACTTTATTGATTAAGCTCCCGAAAAGAAGACTTTACACCTGGAAATTACCTGCAGACTTGCCTGAACATCACGTAAGAAACCAGATCGACTAATTAACAATTAATCAAAGATATATAAAAGTGCAATAATTACAGTTGGTAAAACATTACCTGGAGCTGACGTCATCAATTTGCAATCTTGTGATTTAAATTTTATAGCCCCGTATTCACAAACGATAATTTCCTACATAACTACGCATACTTACTTACAATACATTTTGTTTTCGACATGTCAACGACATGTCATTCTACTTACAATGGAGATTACAATGACGATTCAGGCTTGAAGAGACTTGTTGCCCACAAAAAATTTATTAGTTGAAGTTGAAGACAAGTTGCAGTTGAATAATGGAAAAACCTAATAAAAGAAACGATGCAAGAAAATATACTGAAAAAGACAATAAAACCTATTGAAACAATAACAACGATGTAGACAAAAATGTATTTCAAGAATAGAAATCACCGAAGACATGAAGAAGAAAAAAGATCAGAAGACAAATTAAAGATGCTAAACAAACATGGTTCAAGGAACAATGCAAGGGAACAAAAAATACAAGAAAAGTTATTCAACCTTTACAAGAATATTAATGAAGAGCTTGCTGGATTATTATTTGGGACTATCAATAACAATCTAATGGATGACACCTAATTTTAGGCCCTGATGAGAAAATGATGAGAATCTCTCTCACGACTGAGCTTTTGATTCTACAGAGTTTAAGTTTTTTTCTCAATTGGCAGTAAATTGTATTACTTTTGCAATATTTTGAAAATTTGAAGAGGGTGACAAATGACAGAAAACAAACAAAAACTTCTAAGAACGGGAGATGTAATCGCCTTAAAAATTAATTTTCCTTAATTTTCACGAGACTTCGCGAGAAATCTTTGCAAAAATTTCAAAATCTATAAAAAATAACAGTCAGTTTTCTTCTATAAAAAATAATATTAAAAAGTTAAAAAAAAATCTTCTCTCCAGCGTGTTAAAAAACGAACTCTGCAATATTAGGCGTAAAAGCACCACGTCAGTTTTATTTATTAATTTTTTTAATTGTGAGCCTAAACTAAGAATTCCGACTTTATTACTCGGAATTCCGACTTAAAAGTCGAAATTTAAATTTTAAATTTCCGACGAGGAACACACCCCATCACTTCATGATATCATAAAGTAAAAACGAAGGTGTAAAAGGGTCATACCAGATTTTTTTCTTAAATTTCGAGGTTAAACTAAGAATTTCAACTTTAAACTCGGAATTCCCACTTAAAAATAAGAATTCTGAGCTTAAGACTCAGAATTCTGAGCTTAAAACTCGGAATTCTGACTTAAAACCTAAGAATTCTGAGCTTAAAATAGTAATTCTTGCTGAAAAAATTAATACATTTAAAAAAAATATTCTCTTGTAATTTTCTCCTCATCGGTTATTTTAAGAAATTTTTATGAAAAATCTGATGTGAGCAAAAATGCAAAAATAACTTTTTCGAAACAATTTTGTTCTTTTTACGATATTTTCACAAAAAACCCGATGCTGCAAAAATTGAATAAAAAATAATTCAAAGCAATTTTCTCCTCTTTACGAAAGTTTCATGAAAAACAGATGTGGGCAAAATAAATCTTTGCTCACATCGGTTTTTGCATGAAAACTTATAAAAATGGTAAAATTGA
This sequence comes from Malachius bipustulatus, assembly GCA_910589415.1. Classification (NCBI taxonomy): domain Eukaryota; kingdom Metazoa; phylum Arthropoda; class Insecta; order Coleoptera; family Melyridae; genus Malachius; species Malachius bipustulatus. The sequence continues at coordinate 31,076,314 of OU342634.1, read as the reverse complement.
TTTGGAGAAAGTTTTATTATTTTTATTTTTTGCCCACATCGGATTGTTCATTAAAATTTCGCGAAAAAAAATCCCGATATTATGGCCAAACAATAACAAAAAAATATTTACACAAGTTTAATTAAGCTCGGAATTCTCAGTTTTAAGTCGGACTTCTTAGTGTAAACTAATAATAATTGGACAAAAGATGAATGACATGTTGTCAGACAACATGCCATCCATTTATGTTGTGCTGTGAGCAGAGGCGGAAATTGTAGACACGTGTTTCGTCCTGTTTGGGACTCTTCAGTACAATGTATCTACCAACACACAGCACAGTTTAGATCACGGATCCCGTGAGCAGAATGCAATGAAATAAAAATAAAAATAAAATAAAAAGGCACGATGGGTTAGGCTTGCGCCATAGGATACACCCCAGACAGCCATAATGCATGCCAATGGCTGTCTGGGGTGTATCCTATGGCGCAAGCCTAACCCACCGTGCCTTTTTTTTTATTTTTATTTTTATTTCATTGCATTCTGCTCACGGGATCCGTGATCTAAACTGTGCTGTGTGTTGGTAGATACATTGTACTGAAGAGTCCCAAACAGGACGAAACACGTGTCTACAATTTCCGCCTCTGCTCACAGCACAACATAAATGGATGGCATGTTGTCTGACAACATGTCATTCATCTTTTGTCCAGCAACGCCTAGTAGGGGCTTTACCTACTTCATGCACACCGGGGGGCACTGCACTCATTTTTGGCATGCATTATGGCTGCCTGGGGTGTATCCTATGGCGCAAGCCTAACCCACCGTGCCTTTTTATTTTATTTTTATTTTTATTTCTTTAATAATAATTGCCTTAGTAGTAAAGCACCAGTTTTCTCAATTTTGCTTCAAGAAAAAAATTTCGACTGTGGCTTGAAAAAAATATGAATGTTTTTAGGCGACTGTTACAAAAATTTATGGATTTAATACCGTTCCTAAAATGAAACTTTTTTTGGCCGATTTTACTTCACGGCCGCATTTACTTCACAGCCGCTTCTACGTCACCGGAGAAAACTTGAGATTTATCTGAAACGTCATTGATGGCGCTTTAATCTAGGGAATCTTATTTTGTTCATTTCCCATATAATATCCGGAAAAGTAAGCACTCTGCGAAAAACATTTTCACAAAAGTGGTTTTGTTCGATTGAGGATCTTTTGAACACAAAAACCGTCTGCATCCCTCACGCGTTGGGAGGGAGGGGGGTTTCGAATTTTTAAACAAAACTTTTAAATTATAAATAGCCACCCCTATTTTTTATTACCAATTAGTATTCTGCGACAAAAAATGCTGAAGATTTATCTTAAACATATCTTACGATTAGTCATAGATGGCGCTATAATCGGGAAAATTTGATTTTGCTAATTTCTTTCTTTTGTACTACTAATCGAAAATGGCACCTTGGGAAAGCTTCCAAGCTGCGCCCCTTCGTAAATGGTCAAATCACTATTTCTTAGACGACTGCCTCTCATGCTGGTAAAGCAAATTTTTTTTTACATTTCTGATTTTTTTTTTACATTTTCTTTCTTTTTCTGGGTCGGTTTTACTTCACGGCCACTTTTGCTTCACGGCCGCTGTTATCGTGACGTGAAGTGAATTTTTCTCCAGTGACGTACTAGCGGCCGTGAAGTAAAAGCGGCCGCAAAAGGTTTATTTTAGGAACGATGTTAAAACCGTAAGACCAATTATTTTGTGACAGTCGCCTAAAAATATTCATTTTTTTTAGGCGACAGTCTTAACTTTTTTCTTGAAGCAATCGAGAAATATGGTGTTTTACTTTATGACGTCATGAAGTGATAAGAAGCGTGTGTTTCTCATTGGATTGTTAAAATTGGAATTTGTAGTTTTAACTATCCATTCTGGGTTTAAACTCGGAATTTAAAAAAATAATAAAACTGGTGTGGTTCTTCAACGCCTTCGTACTTTACGATCCGTTTCTATTCATTTGAAATTAATTCACGCTTTGATTTGAACGAACAAAAGGAAATTGAAAAGAAGGAGTAATATAATGAAATAATGGATATTCTATGTGGTTTCCGGGTAGAATTTAGAATTAAGAGGCAATACTTGAAATTCCGGACGGTACCTCGAAAAGATTTAAAATATTTCACCAGAATTTATTAGTGATTTTCCCAGCATTCGGACATTGCAGCTGCAGAGCTTTTTAAAGTATTTTTATGTTTTTAGAGTTTAGAGGCGTGCACGACTGGAATACATTAATTTTCATGCAAATTTTAACCAATAAAAAGTGTTAATGGTCGTTTATTATTCATACCCTATTTTTCTCTGTTTCAAACTCACAATTATTATTATTGTGCCCTGCTGGAATGTAGAGATGACAATGCATGCGAGTAAAAATCAAACTTTGAAAGCTTCCAATTTGTTTTCAAATAAATATGAATGCAAATGATGCAAACAATCATTGTTGGAAAAAATAACAACTTCTCTTATTTTACATACAGCATCCAGTCACAGTCAAGCAGGAAGTTTTCTAATCATTATTATCAAATCATCTCCCCTGAAAGCTCCTATATCGCTTTTGATATTACCTACTTCGTTTTCAAATATCTCCCGATCATTCTTCTCGCTGAGAAAATCAGTTCGAAATATTTTTCTTTTAACGCAAATTCCAAGCTTGTTCGATTAATCTTCAGAAGTCATGTATTATGGGTAAGAGAAAAAAAGTAAAAGAGATCTCGGCTCACAGAAATGTGAATATTTCCAATATTGAGTAGCGAGAGAAATGAGTCTCGCTATTTTGATATAAGTGATATAAGAATGTGTGATTAAATCAAACTAAGATTGAATTAAGAGTAGAATTTTATTGGGTTGAGAGAATCCGAAGTAGTATTGAGGCAACTTAATAATAGTTCTTGGTAATCGAACTAGTTTACCAATAGCAAGTTTATATTAGATCGTTTGCACACAATACGATTTTTCGTCCGACATGGCGCGCGCGGTAATTCCGTAGTAAGCCGTGGCAATACTACGCAAGGTGAGCTGTGAGTGAAGTTATCCACACAATCAATTCAGCCACATGCTGAACGGAAATCTCTTTGGAAGACCGATAGGAGGACCTTTGTTAACTGATCGAAGGATTGTCTGGTTAAATGACATTGTGCAGCCACGAAGGAAGGTAGGTACTTGTCAAACTGACAGACTAAATTATATTCAAAACTAATAAAATTCTTAAGCAGATATAAATGATTGAGTATTCAAATGTCATGAATAATAATTATTCAAAGATGTTTATCCAAATTAAACAAAAATGCAGTTTAATGAAGAATATATATAATGACGTAAGTATAGGTACCTATTTTTCTTATAGACGATCTTCTATTTTCAGTATTTTACAGAAAATTAAGGAAACAATAAAATACGGTATTAATCCTACCTACATACTGCGATGTTTCTTTAATATTACGAAAAAAAATTCAGTTGGTAAAAAAAAATTGCCCATTAACGTGTGCCCGAAAATGCACCATAGAGTGTGTCAGAAAACACCATAACTCCAATTTTGTGAAGATATCTTGATTTTAGCTACCTATTTTTTCAATGATTTTTAGCTACCTTTTTTTAATATCTACGACAAGGGGAAAATTACCATTTTAAAAGCGCATTTTAAACCGCCAATATTTTATGCATAAAAAACGGTTTACTTTGACATAGATACTAATGTGAACCGTTTTCAAGAAAAATGGGCATTTACGATGAAAAACTCGCTTTGGATGTTTCAAAACATGTACCTATCGGAAAATGAAAGACAAAAAATTCGCTCATACCTAAAATCTCCACCAATTGCACATGAAAAACACTAATATGAGCTTTGCATGTCACACCATTCTCGAGATATCTTAAAAAAACTGGAAAAAGAATCTTTTTTTGCCACCCTGTATCTCAAAAACGGTGCATTTCCGGACACATGGTGTTGGGAAATATTTTCGCAATATAAAAGATACACTCCGTATAAGACTTGGAAAAGGACTTACACTACTTATAAATGTATCCAATTACGTCTATGTAGTATATTATTATAAAAATTGCATTTATAAGTTTTTCGGATTTTGAATTTTGAGCATTATTGAAATGACACTTCAATAATTAATCAACATAACCTAGTGACTACTCCACTATCACCATTATGGCACGTCTTTTCTCGTAGACTTCTCACTCTTACATTAAACTGTACCTCCTAGTGGTGAGCAAGAGCAAGCATCTTGCTGGATTGGCGTTGAAAACTTCCCTGTCAATTCAGCTTCCGCATTGCCTCGGATTACTTCGGAATTACCGCGTCCGACATGTCAGACGAAAAATTTTGGACCGTATGAAAACGCTCTTTTAGGGTGGTTCAAGGAATTATTATTTTTTCGCTCACAGTAGACATGTTGTATTTGTATTCTCTATGGTTTATCTTCTGGCAACTATTTTTGGTTGAATGTCTCAAATTCACCAACTAAATAATTTAATTGACCCGATAAAATTTTTAGTTGCTCGCTGTCAAATAAATGATTTAACTGGCAGAATTAAATTAGATTTTATTTATACTCAGAGAGAGAATAATAATAATGGTACCTATTTCTCGAGTAGTTTGAAAACTTGATAGGCTGATGAGTTCTTATAACAATAAAACACTGATATCTATAGCTTTAGAACCTCATTCCTCAATACAAGATGTATATCTGATTCCTTGTATCTTCACAGTTTTCTAGTGAGGAAAAATTTCTGAATGTTTTAAGGCCCAATTTTAATGCTAAATTGCATTTTTAAAGAAATTTTAATTGCAAAATAATGATACAGGTGGTATCTTTTCAATCTTATTAAGATATCTACATAATCTTCTATCAAGGGTTATTATGCTGGCTCAAAAAGTTGTCAAATATTCAAAAAAACCTATTCAGAAATAAGAAGATCTATCATTCCAGGCTATTGCTTGTAATTATTTCAGTTTTCGATGAAAAATAAATTAATTCTGCTGTCCTCTTCAACAGTAGATATTCAATGCGAAGATGCATCGATCTAAAGACATAAACAGCTCTGTTCCTCTTATTGGAACTCATCAGCTTATTTTTATTATGCTTCTGGGACAATATTAAGAACTCATATCTACAGCCAACGCTGATAAGTTTTGGTATATTTAATTTAATGCGATTGCGCAAAAAGTTTCCTGGGTACCTAGAATAACTAGGCTTTCAAGAGAACTAAAAGAAATTATTCGTTATTTCATTATGCAAATTAGGAGATCAGGGAAAATTTAAAAGGGAGCCAGCTGAAACTTTTCTAAATGCGGTAACATCGTGCTGGGTAGTTCTCGACGCCGGAAGATATTTTTAATTGGTTATCATATTTTGTTATTTCTTTATACAAAGCACAGAAAAAATATTCGGAATAGCAAAAAAATGTTTAATTAATTTAGCCTCGAGATGCCTGCTGTTTTTGTTTTGTTTTATTTATGTTAATTGGATTTTTCAATCTTCCCATACGATGAGAGCAAAAATCATCTTGTTACTTTACAAATATTTTTCACATTATTTTCTCTAAATAATATTTTTACAAATATTATTTATCACAAAATAATAAAATTCAATTCCCGAGCGGCTCGTAAGCAGCATCTCGACAGATTAGTACGCGGTGAGTAGCTCCGATCGAACTGCTCGCGAACGGCTCCCGAACCGCTCGAGCAATATTTATAGGTAGTGTAATAATTTGCCTTTCCCTGAAGACATTAATGCAAGGGAATAATAAAAAAGATTTCATAGATGCTTTTTCTATTTTGACGTCATTATTAAAAAAAAAAAAAAGAAGTATAGGTAAGAGAGCGATTCACGATAGTTTTCAGTAGAATTATCTCTGGATGTAGGCGTAACTGAATGTTTTTAATTTTGCAAATTGCCATTTTTCGTAATAATCTAGAAGCCTTAAATGTTTTTCATCGTCTACTATTTTCGTTTATACCAGACGACGCCCTCAACTTTGTTATTTTTAATAGAATACTTTAAATATTATTGCATTTTTTTATTCTGCTTCAAATTATTGACAATTTTTTTGTAAAATAGGTACTGTACCAAAAAACATTGATTTTAATTTTGGGTTATTCAACTTAAAAAAAAAATTGACAGATTAGTTCGATTTAAAAATATTAACATTAGAAAATGAATGAACTTTTTGACTCCTTATACTCCTTTTTGATAACTGTGAGCCTATGGTAATAGTGCAAAATAAGAAACTCGATACTTAAGTCAAAAACTTTAACTTATAAAATCTTAAAGTTACTTATTATTGAGTTCGAACTTTACAAGGAATTCGTAAAATTCAATATGAGCAAAAAAATTGCATATAAGTATGCAAATCACTATGTCGCTGCAGCAGTTGAAGAACCCTGTATCAATGACAGCCGGTGGTTCGTAATAAGTTCGTTCCTTACCATATGGTTCGTTGAAAGTTGAAACTTCGCTATGAGAATAATTTCCACCGAGCGAGTCATGAGCGGCCCGTGAACCGCATATGCACACAGGATGGCCCATCACTTGTATATCCACCCCCGAAATTGCGGTTAATTTTGAAGATAAAAAAATTGAAACTTTAAGGATTCATGTAGGTAATGTAATTTAGAGAGGGTCCTAGAATGGCATAATCAGGTTTTTTCCGACGACCACCTGCGAAAATGACAAATAGCACACTACTTACTGCTTGATTTTTATATGAAGGCGAAGGCTGGGCGTGAACTACGCATCTTGCGAGCTTTGCTCACCGCCACTAATAATTTACACGTTCGATGAACGGCGGAGATACTCTTATCAGCCTTATCTGGTTGGTTGTTTTTTTAAGGTGGACGCCGACTAACATTGTTGATATTGGACAACAAATATTTATGGAGTCGGAGACGGTACCCACCCTTTTTGCGCAGTAAGAATTTACTCGCCTTCCTGTAGTAACAGGACTATAGGTACTTCGAACATGACAAATATCACTCTAGAGTTGAAAAGTAAAATATCACACGAGAGTGATATGATTAGTCAATAGGTTAGTTAATAAGACTAAGGCAGAAAGAAACGACCTGCTAATATATTACAAAAGGTTTTACGAGAGCTATGGACTAACTGCATCGGACGCTGAAGATGATTTAAAGGCCCTTAGATCCCACCTATCTACGGAAAACACGAACCATCTCATGAAGGCCAGGGAAAACCAAAGGTTATATAGTACCCCTTTTCACAAAAAGTGACGCGTCAGGAGCAAGAATCCTCCTGTGAAACACCCCCTCCGTCCCCTGTCCTTCACCTCCCCATCTCCAGCTCTCATGTCAAAAAGGATCCCAATAGGACTGATCTTACTTCTCTTAAATCACTCCCCTCCTCTTCTCCTAATTATAGACACGAAATCCGGGTGTTACACATCAACATTCAATCCTTAAATAACTCTATGAATGGTCTGAGTGTCATGATTCTTGATCTGGGATTCCCAGAGCTTATTTGCCTGAATGAACACTTCCTAACATCAGAAAATATACAGAGGATCAAAATCGATAATTACAACCTCTCCTCTTTTTTCTGCAGACAGTCAGCTGCGGAGCGTGGAGGCTCGGCGGTTTATGTCAGGTGTGATATTGAGAGCCGAATCGTTCAGCGTCTTTGTTCCCTGTCGCAACCTCTTCTCTGTGAGATCTCGGCATCCGAAATTAAATTACAAACACTAAAGGTTTTGATTCTGTCTGTATATCGCTCCCCTACTTGTCCTGTAAAGGATTTCCTTCATCATCTAGACGAATTACTTGAAGCGGCTTCCCGATTCTCAAATAACGTAGTTCTTGCCGCAGACTTCAATATTGATGTTCTCTGTGACGACCCTAGCACCTCTAGTCTGACCGAGATTCTATCTTCACATGGCTTCCAACTATGCTTCAGCAGTCCGACTAGGGTCACTAATACCTCCGCAACTTGCATTGATAATATTGCAATTTCTGGAGTACTAAGACTATTCTGCAGCAACACAATACCTACGTTTATTTCTGACCACCACGCACTTCATGCTACGCTTCGACTTCCGGACTCGGCCGGTGCCCACGGAAGCGGCAGTAATCCCGCGGTGAGATGGAAGAGGGACATAAATGACCCCCTGCTCCTCGCTCAGTTTCAAAACGAGCTGCTAAACGTTGACTGGCAGGATCTTCTGGATGCCCCCGATACCATTTCCAAATACTCCTGCTTCGCTAACACTCTCTCTTATTATTTTGACTGGTATTTTCCTTTCAGAAAATCACGAATTCGTGATTCTGGGCTTACCAGACCTCGATGGCTTACCCCAGAAATACGTCAACTTTATGACAGAATAAATTTCCTAAATGAACTGAAAAATACATCCAACGAGCAGTTCAAGTGCCAGTTAGCCAGCCTTAAGCGAAAGTTCGGGTTTTTGGTGAGACGCGAGACCAGACGTCGCAATGACATATATATCAGCGAATCCGAAAATCCAATTAAATCTGGATGGTCTCTCATAAACAAACATTGTCAGTCGGCAAGCAAGTCTCGGAAGATCGAGGAACTTAATTGTCAAAACTCAGTCAAGACGGATCCTGGAGAAATTGCTGAGATACTCAACAGCGTATTTCTTTCAAACAACTCTCCCACCGTCAGCCACACTCACGGATCCACTGTGCCTGTTGTCGTCTCTTCGTCATCTTTCATGTTGTACCCTACATCACCTGGCGAAATTATAAGGCTAGCATCCAGATTTAAAAACAAAAAGTCGTCAGGTCTAGACGAGATTCCTTCCTTCATTGCGAAGTATTGTATATCTGAACTTGCCCAACCCTTATCGGAAATTTATAACAACTCCTTTGAGACCGGCGTATTCCCCGATAAACTCAAGACAGCCCTGGTTAAACCCATTTACAAGAAGGGCGACGTCAAAGACCCAGACAACTACAGACCAATCAGCTTACTATCCGTGTTTGATAAAATTCTCGAATCCCTCGTCTCCTCGCGTCTTCTTGACTTCTTAAATAAGACTGAGACTCTTTCCCGCTCCCAACATGGTTTCCTAAGGAACAGATCAACTGAGACGGCTCTAATACAACTTACTGAGTACATCTCTGAAGGCATGGAGGAGGGCATGCGAACGGCTGGATGGCTTCTGGACCTTTCCAAGGCTTTCGATAGTGTGTGCCACGAATGCCTGCTTCGGAAGCTGGAGAGCATTGGTGTTCGCGGATTGCCCCTAAAGTGGTTTACCAGCTACTTACGGGAAAGAACCCAGGCGGTACAGCTCCCTGCGTCTGATGGTCGATTTGTGAGATCCCACTTTGCTCCAATCTTCTCAGGAGTACCCCAGGGTAGCGTACTCGGCCCGCTTCTTTTCCTTATTTTCATTAACGATTTGGGCTCCTCAATTTCTTCCCCCACCTCTCTATGTGTTAATTATGCAGACGATACAACCATCCTCATCAGGTTGAAAACAAACGACCTCACTGAAATAATAAAATCAACTAAACTTCCATTAGAAGCAGCATCTTTATGGCTTAGAGAAAATAAACTAAGACTGAATTTAACAAAAACCGAGTTGATTGACTTCCATTCTTGCCGTTCTCGCCTTCCTCCTTTACCGCCCATCCCAACCGTTAGTACTGAGATCTCTCCTACGCGGGTTGTGAAATTCTTGGGCTTTTACATCGATCAAAACTTGAACTGGCTGACTCACACTGACCACTTGTGCCGACGCCTTGCTAGCTCCTGCTTCCTTCTGAAACAACTCCAACACACTGTGTCTCATGACGTTCTTCTCTCCGCATACTACGGACATTTTTACAGTCACATCTCCTATGGCCTGGCCGTATGGGGCGGATCACAGAGTTCTTTACGCAGAGTTTTTCTTCTGCAGAAGAGAGCTATCAGGATACTGGCAGGCTTGTCCATAAATCAGTCCTGTAGGGGTCACTTCAGGCGTCTCGGTCTCCTCACGTTGCCTGCTGTTTATGTCTTCTCTCTTCTCAAACTGATTTACAAACATCAAGCCAAACTTGATCGTTTCCGATTCACACACCATTATCAGACCAGGCTTAATCTTTTCAAACTACCAACTCACCATCTCACTTCCACCGAAAGGACATTCACGTACACGGCCATAAAATTCCTTAATCACTTCAGGATAGACCCCGCAACCTTTGGATTCTCTCAGTTCAAGGTACATCTCCGAAGTTATCTCACAGACCTGGAACCCTATTCTACCATGGATATTCTGTCTTCCTCCCCCCCCCCCCCTCCACACCCTTATTGATTCATTAACCTAGCACCTTGTCACTAGGATATGTATAATTGTAAACGACAATGTAGTGTATACAATGACTAGCATTAGATTCTGGAAATTTTCCTTTATTTGTTCTTCTCAATTTTCTCTGATGCATTTGTGATTGTGATCAATGTGTTATAATGCCAATCGCTTGCGTATGACCTTTTGATTACGCAGGCGAATTTATGTGTACTATTGCGGTTTGTTCTTTGTTTGTGAATTATTATCATCGCTTACAACGCTATTGTACTAATCAATGATTGTTGAATTTAATGGTACAATAAAGAGATTTATTATTATTATTATTATTATTATTAATACCTACCTCGTAGTTTAGACAGCCCACAATACAGCAGCTATGCACAAGGTTGTTAGTTGCTAACTACTAACAGTTAGCAGTTGCTAACTTTCTGGAACTTCTATCTCTTATAGAATTTTAAATACTATTACCCATTTTCAATTTCTACAATTCTAAATTGTTGTTATTTCAAGCTTTTCTAATTAAATCATTAGTTTTCTTTGTAAAGTTTTCAAATAAAAGAATTAAAAAAATTTAAAATGTGTATTAATCTGTGATCGTAGAAAAAATAGGCTACATTACTTGTGTGGAAAGTGTCATTTCACACTCGTGGGATATGTACCAATCTCCCACTCGTCACTTTCCACACTAGTAATGTAATATACTTTTTCGTTCAACCACCAGCGGTAAAAAACTGTAATTTGGTGGTAAAGTGGTCAAAAAAACTAGATTTTTCTTCAATACATCGGTAAAAATCGATTGATAAAAACAAAATCGCTGAAATTAAGTATCAAAAAACCAATTACAAGGCTTTAATTAAATAAAATATTAAAGTTTGTAAATGATTGATATATGGTAGTAATAAAAGTGACCAATAATCTGAATGAGGTAATTATCTAACATAAATCCTAAGTAAACAACCAGAAGAATGCTTAGTCGAGTTCAATGGCACCCTACACTGGGGATTGTTTACTTACGCTACTCAAGTAGCCTGGCCTGGGCTTCAAACTTCTGGTGGGAGCCAAGGCAGGAGAGACACCCAGAAGCTGCATACTGGTGTCCAAGAGGCTAAGCTCGATACCCTTACCGCAGCTGGGGACCAGGGACGCCACAGCAATGCTTCTGGAATACAAAGTAAGTGACATCTCACATAAGATAATTCTAAGTAGCTTATATCTCCCATACGACGGTGAACGTCTGCCATCGCAAGAGATGGCAGATATAACAACGTTTGGGGAAAGCAGAGGGATCCCAGTAGTAATAGGTTGTGACGCCAACGCGCATCACACCCTATGGGGCAGCACCGACGTCAACACACGCGGAGAGGCCCTACTGGAATATCTAGCAACGACAGACCTTGAAATAAGTAATAGAGGCAGGGAACCAACCTTTGTCAATCGCAACCGCAAGGAGGTGATTGATATAACCCTAGCCTCCAAAAGCATAACCTGTGACGTACGAGAATGGCAAGTGACGGGCGACGTACTGCTGTCCGACCACCGCATGATCCGATTCAAGATCAAAGCGAGGATGGCGGCAGACAAGCCCAAACGAAACCCAAGGACAACTAATTGGGAGATCTTTACAAAAGATCTCCAAATAAGGTTCAAGGGTCCCCCATCTCAAATCACACAGGAAAACATAGACCAAGAGGTAGAGACAGTAAGCAAAAAGATAACCGAGGCGTACGAAAAGGCGTGTCCCTTGAGAAAGCCTCCAGAAAAGAAAATCAGGTGGTGGAGCAAAGAACTTCACCACCTCAGGAGGTCAGCGAGGAGGTCACTTCGACAGGCCGTGACCTCAGGAGAGGACACTCAATGGGACCGTTTTCGAGAAGCCAGAAGAGAATTTAAGAGAGAGATAAGGCGCAGCAAGAGAGCGAGCTGGCGAGAATTCTGCGAGGAGATAACCTCTCTCCCGGAAGCAGCCAGGCTCGCAAAATTGCTCAGTGCCTCAAAACGCAACGAAATAGGCTCGATCAAGAAAGAGGACGGAACCTGGACAGAAACGGAGGAGGAGACAATTAAGCACCTCCTCAGAATCCACTTCCCGGGAACAGACCAAGTCGACCCAGAGAGGCGGGCGGAGCCAGCCTCGGACTGGCAGCTAGCCGAAAATCTGGTAAATGACGAGGTCATACGAAGGGTAAGCAAAGAGTTCCGTCCATACAAGACAGCAGGACCTGATGGCATTTTCCCAGCATTGCTGCAGGCGGGCCTGGAAACGATTCTCCCCAGCGTGAGAAACATATTCCGGGCTAGCCTAGCAACGGGATATGTGCCCCAGGCATGGAGGAAAGCAAATGTGGTCTTCATTCCCAAACAAGGAAAGGAGGACTACACTTTAGCTAAGTCATTCAGGCCTATCAGTCTGACATCCTTCATGCTTAAAATGCTAGAAAGGATAGTCGACAGATACCTGATAGAAAACACACTGCGTGAGTTCCCGTTTCACAAGGGTCAACATGCTTACTTGAAGCAGAGATCCACGGAAACTGCCCTACACGCAGTGACTAGAGAAATTGAAAAAGCGCTGCATCACGGGAACTGGGCCTTGGCCATTTTCTTTGATGTGGAAGGCGCTTTTGACAAGGCAAGAACAAAAACCATATGCACAGAGCTGCAATCCAGGGGTACCCCCCCGGTCCTGATTAACTGGATTGCTTCAGCGATCGAAAGCAGGCAGGTGTCGTCGGGTGCGGGAGAAGTTCGAGTGGGCATCGCGGTGAGTGGCGGATGCCCCCAAGGCAGCTGCCTATCACCTCACCTGTGGTGCCTGATCATGGACGGCCTCCTAAAGCGCCTGACAGATGACGGACTGTATGCACAGGCATACGCTGACGACGGGCTGGTTCTAGTAACCGGCCAATTCCTAAGCGTGGTCTGCGATCGCATGCAGAGTGCATGTAAGATAATTGAAAAATGGTGTGAAGAGGCGGGGCTGACCATCAACCCCGGAAAGACCGACATGGTCCTCTTCACAAGGAAAAGGGAAAAAAGAGGATTCAAACCACCCAGGCTGTTTGGCAAACTCCTAACTCTTAGTGGGGAGGCCAAATACCTTGGAATGGTACTAGACGAAAAGCTGACCTGGAAGCCACAGATTGACAGAATAGTCACAAAAACTGTGTCATCTCTATGGCAGCTAAGAGGGACAATAGGCAAGGTGTGGGGGCTAAAACCGAAGATAATGCACTGGTTATACACGGCCATCATCAGACCGAGAATCAGTTATGGTTCGGCGGTCTGGTGGAAAACAACCACAAGCAATACCGTTACAAACAGGCTAGCTAAACTCCAACGGCTCGCCAGTTTGTTAATAACAAGTGCAATGAGAACCACCCCGTCAGCAGCCCTGAATGTCATTCTGGAGCTGCCACCGCTTCCCATTTGGATAAAAGGGGAGGCCATGGCGGCCCACCTAAGAATGCGTGATTCGGGACTATGGAAAGGCGGAGGTTACAAAGGACACACAGAGATAGCCAAGGTTGCCGAGATGGAGATACCAATCTCAAACCTTATGTCTACCTCAAAAACAAGAAACAACAGAGAAAACAAGAAATTTACCCTGCAAATTCCTGAAAAGGAAAAGTGGGAAAAAAGGGAGGTAGCCTTCGAACCAGGAGGACTAGTCTGTTTCACAGACGGCTCCAGGAACAAAAATGGCCACGTAGGAGCGGGGCTCTACCTGGCGGGACGGAAACTGGGAAGATCCTACCCTCTTGGGTCCACCGCAACCGTCTTCCAGGCGGAGATTTATGCTATCCTGCAAGCAGCAGGACTGGAGCAGATAACAGAAGCCAGGAAACGGACGATATACATATGCACGGATAGTCAGGCCGCCGCGAAGGCGCTGGGCACACACGGAACCAGCTCCCCACTGGTCCAGGAGTGTGTCGAGGCGCTGAACAGACTGGCGGACAGAAAATCGGTGCATATCGTGTGGGTTCCTGCACACTCAGGTGTATCAGGCAATGAGCTAGCAGATCACTACGCGAAGCTCGGGACCAGGGAAATCTTTTGTGGGCCGGAGCCCGTCCTGGGTCTGACCAAAAATCTTCTCAAAGAATCTATAAAAGAATGGACTCGCAAGGGTCTAGAGAACCACTGGGAAACAGCACCAGGCTGCAGACAGGCCAGGCTGTTTTTGGCCGGTCCGATCGAAAACAGATGGACCAGCATGTCCAGAATGAGCCGGAAGGAACTCAGACTACTAGTCGGGGTTCTCACCGGTCACAGCAGTCTGAACAGACACCTGCAAGTGATGGGGGTCACTCGGGACCCGGTCTGCCCTAAATGCGGAATGGATGACGAGGACTCCCACCATTATGTGGGCGTATGCGAGGTATACAGCAACCTCAGGCTCAACATCTTTGGGTCTGAGGAGCTACAAGAGGAAGAAATGAAGCTCCTCTCATACAACAACCTTCTGGCCTTTATTAAAAGGTCGGGGAGGTTCGAGTAGGAGTTTCACCATGGTTCGGGTAAGGCGAAAAGGGCCCTTGGTGGCCTAGACGCTTGGGGTGTACCACCCCAACCCACCATACTACTACTACTACGCTACTCAAGGATATATGGTGGTAACTACCCCTCATCAAATTATTGGTCACTTTTATTACTACCATATATCAATCATTCTACCTGTCATTTCCATATTTAATGGATTTTATTTATTTAAAGACTTGTAATAATTAGGTTTTTCATATATCTTTTTTCGATTTTGATTTTATTAATCGATTTCTACTGTTGTATTGAAGAAAAGGTCATTATTTACATCCGCGGCTCCTACAGTTTCACTATGGCACCTATATAGGGGTGGAGGACATACCTATAGTAACACCAGGAAGGTATTAATTTGCTTTGCAAATGAAAGATAAGCGAACAAAAGGGCATCAAAAGAAGGTATTCCTGAGTGCGGGCCTTTTTAGAACAGCGAAAATCACAATAAACATGCAAGGTCAGAGTGTCGAGTGGACGGCGGAAACTCGTAATATCAACACCAGAGCCGGTCTGGTAACATACGCAACATACGAACCGAATTCAAACGTAGTCGGACCATAATAATAGCGAGCGATGTCACGTATTTTGGAATAAAAATGCAAAATAAATGCAAAATTCAAAATAAAAACTGTGCTATTGTTAATCTCGAAGATATTCCTTGCCCTGAAAGTGAAAAAAATAGAAATTCGACCGTTAGTGCCAAAGAGGCCTTAGTGGTGACCTTGATATTAGTGTGCAATGGCTGTTTTTAGCTTTTTACCCACCCAGCACCCCTATTTCGCTCCTCGGTCCCGAAAAAATTGATGAAACTTAGGAGCCGCGGATGTATATAATTACCGAAGAAAAATCGAATTATTTTGGTCACTTTACTTCCAAATTACATTTTTTCTTACCGCTGGTATCCGTCTAAAAAATTAATTAAACTGTTTAGCCACTCTATGGTCTCACAAAGTCTAATTTTTTTATATTTAAAATTAACTTCTATTTCGGAGGTGGACATAAGTTATGGACACTCAGTATAGTGTATAACTGTATACCTATACTCACCTTTTAAGAAGCGAAATAACCGCAAAATTATAGCGCCCGCAAAGTGACAATCAGTTCGCGTACAGTATACCGCAAATAGCATAATAATAATTGTTAACCGCATGGTCGATCGTCTGTACTAGCCAGGACCTCGTCCTGTTGCGTGCGCTAGACAGCATCGTCCTGCCTGCTCCTGCAGCCGCCAGTAGGCGAGTCCTGCTGAGCGGATTCGGCACGCATTCGCTCAGGCTCCCGCAGGACGGAATGACGCGGAACGTCTACTCACCTGTTGTTCTTTATTGAATCCTTACGTATCTTTAATCCTGATGAGCCGAGATCCTACTCTGACAATGAAGGAGTTATGAGTTATGAAGAACTTCCATATCAGTTCTAATGGTTTTTCATTGTTGGTTTGTGTGACTGTGATATGTACTTTTCTATGTTGTTTTGTTTCGACGATACGGGATTGTTTTTAGGAAGTAAAGAAGTTGATATAAGGTGAGTGATTTATTTTTTCTTAGTTACCTATCTACCATAACAATATAGTAAAAATAGTGATAGGAATATTTATAATAAGAAATTAAGGAATAAGTAAAAATTATCTGACATAATATCAAGTTTTTTTCTGAGGGAATTAGAAAATGTTTGATCATAAAAATTGGAATAATTTGAAACATAATAACAATAATTAAGTTGCCTAAGTATTGGATAATAAAGTCAACAAAGTTTAACCTTGTTTGCTGAGTAAGTAGATACATGTTTACAAAAGTAAAATTAATTACATAATCGTCTTTTAATGATTATGTTATAGTACATAATATTAAAAATATAACACCCCTTTATTCCCGCCACCTATTCTCCCAGATTTTAACTTTTCTTTGTCTCACGACTGCTAAAGAAATTTTCTCGGGAGTAAAAAAGAGGTAATTGTTTTTCAATTTTCCCTAATTTCTGTAAAATAAATCCTAAAAAATTAGCGCTCTGAGTTAATTTTAAAATTGAGTAAATTGAAAAAGGAAGATTTGCACAACAATCACATCACCCATTCAATAATATTATGCACAACTGGATGATTAAATTTGCAAAAAAAGAAAAAGTCTTGAAAAGATTCTAGCTCAAGCTTGTCATATACGTCATAGTTCGTATACACGGGGTGGTGACTTGCACAATGCATTTCGGGGATTCCAACAGTGAAAGAAGAGATTCGATTACTGGCTTCACTATATAGGTATACAGTTGTCCCGCAGGATAAGCGAATTTATAGGTATAAATGACAAAAAATTTGTAGTCTTTGTATGAGTTGAAGTTTGACCATTTGGGGTCCAGGCCTGCTTGATTAGATAATACATTTTACTATGCTAGCTTTCCTGTTAAATAAATCAAGCATGCCTTGACAGGAGCATTCTTTTTGTTTTTTTTTGTGTAGGTAAAGTACCTCTTCTGCACGAAATAACACGAAATAAATTAATTTCTTTTATATTGAAAAAAGTGTTAGAATTAAGACTTTAGCAAAGATGTTATTTCCGAAAGAATTTTTACAAAAAAAAGTTCTTTACTGGTTTTTCTGAAACAAAAAAATGAATAAATAAAATAAAGTAAGCCGATGGTTATTGAAACTTTTTTCAATAAAATTTTCGACATTTCGTGCAGAAGAGGTACTTTATCTACACAGAAAAAAAAAGCTCCCGTCACGGCATTTATTAAAAATGAAAATATGGTAAAATTTATTACCTAATCAAACAGGCCTGGCCTGGACCCCAAATGGTATAATTTCAATTCGAAATTTTTGTCCTTATAAATTCGCTTATCCTGGGACACACTGTATATGTTTTAGAAAGAAATGCTTAACGGGTCATTTGTTAAATTGTAAAAGTATTTTAAGTGTGTTAGACATTTTCGACAAAATCGGCAAAACGTTTTTCTGACCTCATGTTCATTTTTTACAACCTCATGTATATTTTTGCATTGACTTTAAAAATTTATTACGATAGGTACTAATAATTGGAATCCCTAAATTGCATGAAGTTACCACCACCACCCGTTAATTGAAGCTCAGTAAAAAGTTCAAAACTTTATTGTTCTTTTTTTTTACAAATTCGCAAGTGATTTGAAAAAAACTTACCTTTCGACGTGAAAATTTGTTTTCTTTTTCAAAAAAATAATTGAAAAATTCAAAAATTTAATGTTAAACTGCAGATGCTTCTTTTTTGGGGGATATTACGACGAACAACAACTCTACGGGGGCTAAATTTTAATGGTTTAATAAAGAATTTCCATAACTATAAGATAATGGGTACAAAAATATAGACCGCGCATCCTCGATCTCTTTTCTTGAGAAAACATTACCACACTCTCTCATTTACGAATATAGGTAATTAAGAGAAAATAATTTTCATATTCTTCAGATTATTTTTTAAATTGAATGCAGTGACGTAATTCAAAGTTTTAGTTGTGACATAAAGTTATATTTTAAAAAATTGAAGTCATTGTCATAATTGATTTTGACATCATTATAGAAAGACAATTTTTCCCTTTACGATGATTTTTTTTTTGTATTTTTCAAATTGCTCTCTCTTCAATTATCTATTTGTGCAGACTTAAAAATATCATCTACAAATTAAACAATATTACATGTATAAACTGACAGGAAAAGGGTACACACTAAAAAAATTTAGTGGTTTTACTTACACTCACACCCATTTGTAGGCATACCGGATGTAACATAAGTACTGCGGAATATTTCAGGGGGTGATTCCTGAGTACATTTTAAGAAAAAAAGTTCTAGATTGTAGATCACTTCGAAATTTTCACCAAGGGTGGTTTAAATCTTAGGGGTGTGGGGTAAAAATTACCCCATTTTAGGACCCATATTATCCATGTTAAATGAACTTTTTTTTCTTAAAATGATCTCAGGAATCACCCCCTGAAATCTTTCGCAGTACTTATGTTACACCCGGTATAATTCCTGTATAAGTTATGTAAAAAAGATTAATTAAACTATCAAAATTAGTATACAAAAAGAACCAGAAACGTTCCAGTTAACTTAGAGAGTTTCTAGACTTAATGTAAGCAGGTGGTAAGAAACGAAACAGGAGCAATTAGTCTGCATGAATATTTCCAGGTCAATATTTATTTCCAAGGGAATGAGATTAAAATCGGGTGTACCTACTTAAATGACTTTCCTGAATTATTTTAAATAAATAATTATTACTTACCTATTTACTTTAGGGTTGTTTCTTTTCGATACAGCTTTGGAGACGAGAGAAAAGAGAGAATATTGATTATACAGGGTGCTCACTTTATCTGAAGACATTAAAATATATCAAAAATTACGCATCGAATCCAAAAGGTGAGTTATGAAAGTTGTTCGTCTGGAAGGGGCATCCGATGATACCAAACTCTATACCAACCTCAAATTTGAAATCTTTCAATGAGAGAGAACCCATCACATGTTTTATTACAGATTCGGATTTTCAGGGTGAAAACACATAGGAAATTCCCATGCAGGTGGAGCGGGAGAAGTTAAATTGGAAATTTTGATAAGGAACTCTTATTTTTTATTGCAGATTCGGCTTCGGAAAAATAGGTAATTTTTTGATTACAGTGCCATCTATCATGAATCTCAAAAAATGTTACATAAAAATCTAACGTATTTTTTTAAGCAATAAAATTTTTCCGAACTAAAATTTCATATTAACCGCCGCCTGACCTGCTTGGAGGGAGTCGGAGGAGCAATTTAGTACATGTTTTCAGGCTACGCTTGAATCCGAATCTGCAATTTAAAACGACATTTAAGATTCCAAATTCGCTGCAACCTCCCCCCCATGGCACCCATAACGAGTGGGAGCAAGTTGGCCGAGTTTGGTATCATTGGATGTCCCTTTTTGAGAACAACTTTCATTACGCAATTTTTTTGATCAAATGCTTAATTTTTGATATACTTCAATATCTTCAGATATCGCGGGGGGTAGCGCGATGGTTACGGTTGCTGACTGAAACCGTTGACGCTGCCACCTTTTGTGGTTCGAATCCCAGTTCGGCTTGGTTGTTTGTATTCGTTTATAAAACTATTTATTTCTCTACAAATGTGTCTGTTGCTGTATGAGTTCGTTCTCGAAGCCAAATTTGAATTAAAAGAAATCTCTTCAGTTAAAATGATCACATAAATATTTTTCTTGTTAGCATTAATCATGAATTAATAAAAAAATGGTTAACATGAAAAATATTTTTCTGTTAATCAACATTTATTATTATGTTGACGGTTAATTTTCCCCAACAAATTCCGAGTAATTTCCACATAAACAGACATATGTTCAATTACTATCTCCGTTCAATAATTAAACATTTACACATTGAAGTGTATCTGATTTTATATCTATAGGAATTAAACCTTTATCGAAAAATTATAGCGCACATCAGATTCATTAAGCTTGCTTAGGTAGAGCATAAAAAGTTTGCTCAAAATATCTAAGCTGCTCCTTTATAATTTCCGTTTATCTATCACGTAGGTTTTTATATTTCCTGATTGAATTATTTTCATACCATGCCTGAAATAGTATACGGAGTAGGTACTTACACGAAATCGTAATTAAATTTGGTACATTAGTAGGAGAATCGAGCCTGCAATCTCTTTTTAATATTGCTATTCTATGGTTGCAGTTTGCATAGTCATTCCAACTTGTCAATTTGTTATTTTTTTAATAAACTTAGGTACCTGTATCTCTTGCATGAGTTCGTTATGGGAAAACACTTCTGACAGTTCATTCCGTCATTACTTATGAGAAAATGCACAAGGAGATTTTTCAAGGCCCGAAGAGGCCGAAGATTACGTATGTACATACCCACTCTGGTTTAAAAGCTGATAGTTTCCTAGGAAACTGCATATTATCCTAGGAAACTTTGCAGTTTCCAAGGAAACTGCAAATTTGAAAGGATGTCATTTATTTTCAAAGCATTATTGAAATATTCTTCGCATGTATTCCTTATGTTATCTTTTCCATACAGTAGGTAGGACGAGAGGTAGGATAATCATGTATCAAGGGTGAAGTGAACATTCCCTGATCAGTGCCGGGTGAAAAAGTCCGGAAATCAATATTATTATAAATAATTACGGATTAAAAAAAATAATAATAATAATGAGACATTTTTCTTTTCTTACGAAATCGCTCTTGATTGAAACACAGCCCAATGAAGTTACTTTCCCGGCCTAAGCTGGGCAATTACTTTCCCATACATTTTTTCTTAATGGTTGCTTAGCAATGGAATAAAATACCTATACTATAATTTGGGACTTGAACTTCTTGGCCCAAGAAAGTCGATATTCTTGTACGTTTTCATATAAATATATTTTATGATTCTTTTTTTAGGAAATACAGGAATATTTTATAATACAGGAATTGATATCGAAGACAATAGACATTTCAAATAACCCGCAGGTCGGGAGTGAGATGAAGAATCTTGACATTTTGAATATTTACCTATGTATCTGATGAGTAATTGAGACCGAAATTCTTGGTTTAATTTAAAAAGTTAAACCAAAATCTTATAAATATTTAATTAAAGGATAAATATGAAATTTTTGAAATTATTTTGTTGAACTTCATCCTTCATTGTCACAGAGGCTTTTGGTAAAATTACTTTTTGCTTATATGTAGAAATGAATACAAAAACAAACAATGGTACCAGATAACTTTTTTAAACACGTTCCATACACTAGTTCCCCCCCCCCCCCCACCAAATATTTTTTCATAAATTACAGAAAGCTTATTTTGCAACAATTCAACATAATGGCGCTACCTCTCGTGCAAACAGAAAAAATATAAATGAAAAATCTTAAAAAGATATTTACGTATTATGAGTACCCACCTATGTTTAAATAATTCATCATTCCTTAAAATAAATAAAGCAAGGAAATTTTTTATTTAGGAGTGCGCAAAATACTTCGCGCACGCTGCCGAGTAGACAACAATAATGTGCGATTTTTCATTCAGATATTGATGAAAAAGTGTCAATAATATTTGATGGCTGTCTAATTAGACACTGAATGCGTAAAAGTCTCACTTGTGGGTCTTTTAGGCATTGAGTTAGGTACGTAAAAGTGACATAAATGACAATTGAAAGCAACTTTTCATGAATCTTCATGAAGCCTGACACTTTGGTAATATAAAATAATACCAATACCTATCTAGAGTTCATAAATTTATATTTCTTGACTACTTTGAATCCATAAATAATTGCTGTTTCTTGGCGATTGAACAAAAAATAATCTTGTGTGACTCGTTGCAAAAGCAGTATTTAAGAACTTTGACGATTGTCAAACTCGTCTTCGCCCTCGTTTGGCAATTTTCGTCGCGTGCTTGAAACACTCACATTTTACAATTTGCATCACAAAAATAGCCATTTAGTTCAAGAGGAGGCGACAACAATGCCTTGTACCTCCCGAATGGAAGAAAAGCAGGTTTTTATATACCTACCTCGAGTCCCCTTCTCAAATTTCGTCTTGTCAAGTAGAGATCTAGCGCATTGAGGTACGCCTTTTTGCCCAAATTTATACGAGCGATTTCAAAAAATTTCTACAATTCGAGAAAGAACATTACGGGAGGGAATCTAGGCACCTCCCCAATTGGGGGAAAATATTTTTTTCCAATTTTCTCCTTGCAAAGATCTTTTTTAGGGAGCTCCTAAAAATGAAAAAAAAGGAAAAAATTGCAATTCTGAATTTGCATCGCCAAATAACAATTTTTCAAAGTTATGGTAAATGTATTTGTGTTTGTTTAATTGTCTGAAGGTGCAAATTGAAAGAAAATATTTTCCCTGATTATTGGGGGGTGCCTAGATGCCCCCTAGTTTTTGAGAAGGGGACTCGAACTTAACAAAAACCTGTTTTTCTTTCATTTGGGAGATGCAAAGGCATTTTGGTCGCCATCTCTCTAACTATTAGACACTGAGTGCCTAAAAGATGGTCATTTCGAGACTGAAATGATAATCAAAATGAAATTAAAGTTAGCTTAAAATCGATTGCAAAATTTGAGCCGCAGACAGACAGGCAAGAAGCGAGTTAATAAAAACGTGGAAATTATCATTTTTTTACCCATTTATGCCCCCTCCTTGTCTAACATAATGGCTCTAAGTCTCATTTAACTATTAAGGAGAATGTCAATTTCAGAAATAGGCACCATATAAGAAAAAAACAGACAACAGTTCGTCCGAAACAACAATTCCTCAAACCATGAATTGGCGTATCTCAGGAAAATGCATAATTGAGATAGGTACTTTCCATTCTCTGTTGATACACCTGAAACTAAATCATCACCTTTAACAAGGATTTATTGAATAGATCGCTAGAATGTGCTGATTCCAGTTACGTCCATCAACAAATAATGCAAAATAATTATAGTACGTCAAGTATCTCACTTTTGCATTTTTCTGAGATACGCCACTTTCTCACAGATACGCCTCTTTCCAAACGCGCTATAAATTAACGCATCGTCTAACTCCACGCTATTCGTTTATTTAGTACCTTGTCCCGTGGAAAAGAGATAAGAAACACAAGTCTGACCTTGCTCGAATGAATCTCCATCTCCAACAACTTTAAATGCGGGAATTGTATAAAATTAGCAATATTTCTTTTATAGTAGTTTTAGTGGAAAATGAGCAGCTGTTCTTGTTGGAAGTAGGCACTTTTCACGAATACTTACCTTTTGTTCGTTTCCTTAATTGATTAAACTGAGCGCGCCTCTCTGCAAAAGACTCTCTATTGAGAAAACGACCGGATTATAATCAAACAACCCCCTTAGGGATGCGGAGAGCAATTTTCAATTCTCTACAAACATCTGCATATCTGGGATTGATTCTGAGGGAAAATATTTGTCGGAGAACATATCCGGCACGGAAGAATCGAATATTTTTATCCACTCACGTGAAAAATAAAAGGATTAGAGTGTGTTTATTTAACAAATGGAGTTTTATGTCTTTACTGGATAATTTAAACAAAATGTTTACCCCACGTCTATTTATTTATTATTTATTTACCAATTAAAACAGGCCAATAATACGTGGGTAAAACAATAATTATGCATGATCGAGTACACTTTTTATTTCTCTACAATCGGTATATTTATTTTTGACGCACAATTTGGTTGAATAATTAACTCTGTCCAGTTCCACCCTTTCGATCCTTCCTGTATCGGGTGAAAGCTTCACTTTGATCCAGAACTTCAATAAACCGCGGCTCTATAGTCAAAATACTGCTCGTTGAAGTCATTGGTATGGTTGCTCGGTTTTTTTTTCTTTTGCTTGTCTGTTTTTTAGACGATCTTCATGGAGATCGTCTGAAGGGAAAGGTATAGTTGAACTGTTGAACAAGAACCATAGACTTCTGATTTATTATGATGATTTTATAGGTACAGTTATTGTCATCTTAAGTAAATGATTAATAAGAGGTGGAAACCAGAGTTGCAGATTCTCACTTAAGTAAACTGGGATCGTAAGAGGGATTTTACTCGCAAAAAGGTTTCTTTTCAGGGTAGAGTATACCTGCCATTTTTCTCTTATTCATGATTGTCAATCGACTGGCATTGGTGGTGTCTGAAACTGTAATAAACTTTGAGTGAACTCACGGTTAGTTCTTAATAGAATGATCGCTAGATGAGTCTATAGTAGTCTACTTTACACCAAACGGAGATCCGTGTTGCTGGCTTATTTAAGACAGCCAAACTTCCATTCATCCGACAGAATCCTCCAGATACTCCAGATGCAGCACACTGAAGAGCCCCAATAGGGCGAAACACGTGTCTGTGCTTGTTCTGGTACTCTGGCTGGCTCTGCTGTTGGATTTGGAAGCTCCCTAGATTGAAGTTTCGGGCACTGCCAGCATGACAACTGATGGTATGGGCGATGGAGGAATTCTCCTACCCCACCTAACAGGCTAGTAATGGCACTTTATATGCTTTATACTTATACTCACATGACCTACCTTCATTTTTTTATTTTTAATATATGTATAAGATATTTCTTGGGAGCTCAGCTTGGTGAGCTGCGAGGTGAGCTGCGAGGTGAGCTGCGAATCCCGTTTGAGTCATGTTTTAGACCGAAGAGAGGGTTTTGGGACTAGCCTACACAATAATTGTTTCTTTGTACCAGTTTTCTAATTGCCACCCGGTTCTGGCTAGATTTTAGAAGCGCTTTATCCTGTCATGATCTTGCTTCTCGTTGCTAGGAACAGCGTAGAATTTTTTTTTAAATTGGTTGTTTTATTTACGTCATATTATGTATCATCAATATTTTATTAGAGCCAGATGAATCAGAAAATATACGTTTATGGCTTTCAATTTTTGAGAGATGAAAGGGAAAAAACCTTCTTGCGCATCAATCGCAGAAACAGTGTATTTTTATGCGATTCAACTATGAAAATTTTTGCCGCCTTTTAAATTGGCTTTCCGAATTTTTCAATAGTCAGGTCGAATTTACGTAGTGGTTTACTGTGAAAATTGCATTTCATTTCGTTTGAAAGCGTGCTATAAAATAGATTTTTACATAATAAACCAAAAAAAAATTGGCAAAATTTAACAATTTCGTCTCTTGTCCTATATACCCGCCACTGACTAACTTTAAAAAGTTACAGGCGAGTTCTGAAAACCGAACATTTGAAATTTTAGAGAAATAAACATCATGTAAAAAAATTCGAAAAACTCCGCCATTTCTCTTATTTGCTTCTTTAAATTTTGGAGAGTTACAAGCTATTAGTGTAGTTGTCTACTCCGAAAATTTCAGGTAAATTCTCTCAAAAATGTGCTCATAATCAATTAAAGAAATTTAGCCATTTTTACCATTTTCTTACCCACGCCACTAGCTTACTAATGAAAATAATAAAAATTTTATTGCATTAATTCAAATTTCAAATCATTTTAATCCAATCTTGTTAATACAGGTTTGTAGGAGTTTTTATTTTCTGCAATTGGGGTTGGCAGGAGCTCATATCTGCATGGGTGGTTCCGCCCGAGCCGAGCGCGATGAAAACGGTGCGCTGGTCTGGTGCTGGTGCTGGTTTTAAATCAAGCAGTCCTGGGTCTGAATATTACATTCAATCGTTAAGTTATTAAACAAGCCTTTAATTGTCATCCTCATTATTTTGTTGTGAAAAGTTTTCTTTCTATATTGCTTATACAGGGACTAAAAAATAGCCTTTTTCCCTAAAATTCAAAAAGCCGCCATTTTGAAACGGCTCGATCGATTTTGCTCAAAAATGCAATACCAGACCACTACTTGTGGATAATATCTTCCTCCCATAAAAATTTCAGCCTCCTAGATTGAAAACTGCTACCAGAAAACCGTGCCACAGGACCGGATGTTTCGAAATTTTAAAGGACATCCTGTAGAAGTAACGCGACTTTTGAAAAATTTTTCAA
The DNA here is from genome assembly GCA_910589415.1 of Malachius bipustulatus. Lineage (NCBI taxonomy): Eukaryota > Metazoa > Arthropoda > Insecta > Coleoptera > Melyridae > Malachius > Malachius bipustulatus. The sequence continues at coordinate 31,050,052 of OU342634.1, read as the reverse complement.
CGAAAATTTAACGTCATCCCAAAGTTTCACAAGAGTAAAAAATTTCTTCCTATTTTCTAAACTAAGCTTGAAAGATGAAGCTACTAGAGCGTTTTTAAAATTTTAGAGAAATTTACATCATGTAAAATAAATTTAAATATCTCCGCCATTTTTTTTATTTGATCCTTGAAATTTTTGAAGATTAAAGAGTATTAGTATAGTTGTCTACTGTAAAAATTTTAATTCAATTCCTTCAAAAATGTGGTCAAAAACTGTTATAGAAATTAAGCCATTTTCACTCTTTTCCTACCCACGCCACTGGCTTATTAATGGAAAAAATTCAAATTTTTTTGCATTAACTCAAATTTCAATTAATTTTCTTTTAATCCTGTTAACTTGATGTGAAAGTTTTTTTGCCATCTTGCTCATACAGGGATTAAAAAAATAGTAAATTTTCCGCAAATTCAAATAGCCGCCATTTTGAAATGGCTGGGCCGATTTTGCTCAAGTGCAATACCAGACCACTCCTTGTAGACATCTTACTCTCACAAAAGTTTCAGCCCCCTAGATTGAAAACTGCGGCCAGAAACCGTGCCTCAAAGACCGGATTCTTGGAATTTTGAAAGGACACCCTGTAGAAGTAACGTGACTTTTGGAAATTTTTTCAACGAAAATCTAAGGTCATTCCTCAGCTTTACAAGAATCCAAAATTTCGTTCACTAATCTTGAAAGATAAAGCTACAGGAGCGTTTTGAATCTCGAAAAATCGTGATTTTGGAGAAATAAATATATATATATATATATATATATATATATATATATATATATATATATATATATATATATATATATCGTGGGCAGGTGAATTTTGGAAAACCACTTTTTCGTAATCTGGGGGTTATGATCGGTGGACATTTGATGAGTTTGGGTGATTTTCGAAAAGTGATGTCGTCCTCAATAGTGTATTTTTTGTTAAAAAATACACTAATATGTTTCCTCTCTCCGTATGGAGATCCCGCTTCGTTTTAATTTAACGTTACAAATTTAATCTCCACGGTATTTCTAGCTACTAGAATGTCTAGACTTCTAGACTAGCTACTATACAGGGTGTTCTACAAGCTCTATGACAAACTTTGACAGATGGTAGGTTGCTTGATTTTAAACATATTTTTTTTAATAAACATGGGTCCGATTCGTTTTTGTTTAGAAGTTACAAGCATTTAAAGAATCGTAATTTTTTTAATGCAGATCTTTATGGACATTTCTTAGAACACGACCTTTTAGAGTTTATTGATGACGTGCAACTCAATATTATTCAAAATATGTGGTATCAGCATGACGGTGCACAACCACATAGAGGAAGACAAGTTGCTGCTTGGCTAAATGAACATTTCCCGAATAAATGGATAGGTCAAGGAGGTCCAATATCATGGCCACCTCGTTCTCCCGGTCTGAATCCTCTGGATTTTTATTTATGGGGACACATGAAGCAGCTGGTCTACCATGTTGAAATCGCTACCCATCAGCAGTTACTTGAAAGAATTCAAGATGCAGCTAACCAAATAAGAAATGATCCAAATCTCATTTTTCGAGTGACCGAATCTTTGGTTCGTCGATGTGAGGCTTGCATTCAAGCTGAGGGTGGACATTTCGAACAATTTTTATAGTCTTAAGTTTTGTGATTATCATTTAATTTAAATTTTTATTGTTGATTGTTAATAAAGGTTAAATGCTTGTAACTTCTAAACAAAAACGAATCGGACCCATGTTTATTAAAAAAAATATGTTTAAAATCAAGCAACCTACCATCTGTCAAAGTTTGTCATAGAGCTTGTAGAACACCCTGTATAGAATGCCGCAATTCTCCGTCATGCCGATGTGTCAATAAAAATGTGACATGAAATCCTCTAAAATTTGAATGAAATGTAACTAGGATGCGGGCCTAGTTCGACGGGGCTGCGAATCGCTTACATATTACCCGGATTATTTGAATCTCTAGTATTAGTCTGCCTGAAAATAGATTATATCCTCTTTAGGCAGGATCAGAATAAATCGCTTCAAAATATTCCTCTAGCCTTTAGTTTAAAATATGTATAGGAACTGGTTAAATTTCGGGAAGGTTTCGTGGGGAATTGTGAGAGGAAGAGGATATTAGAGAGGGGGTAATCCCATGAGAATTGCGGTTTAGATCAAACCGCAGGTTGAGGTATAAATTATTCATTTTTGATTTGCTCCTTTTTATTTAACATCAAGCTCAAAAAGTTTACTCGAGATTAAAAATGTACCATACAGTTGAATTTAGGTCACATTTACATTACATAATTTTATTCCAAACAGAGGCAACTATAGTCGTTAGTGTTTTAATTAAAACCAAAACCAAAACATTTCCTGGTCTCTGTGGTGTAATTCGCCAATAGGGAATTAGTCAGACCAAAGGGTAAAATCTAATTTTGATCTTACTGCGTGAAATTAAAATTAATACAGGCAGCAATTAACAACATTTTTTTAAATCTTAATAGGATCTATTTCAGAGTCCTTATTTTCAAATTTAGGGATGTAATACCTTTGAATTATTTACAACCAACTCTTAGTTATTAGATCATACCTAGTTTTTTTTTTATATATAGAAGTTCCGTCTGCACGTTCTCAGTTGTCAAATGGATATTCTCCTGAAAACGGTAAAATAAGTTCGACTTAACTTATACTATAAGTTAAGTTTAACTTATAATAAAATTGGTCTATTTTTGGAGTATATATTCCAATATTACGAGTATGTGTTAGAAAACTGAGCACAAACTGAGCTAGTGAATTCAAATTCAATAAACAGGACTAGACATGCATGCAAAGAAAACAATGAAACTCTCTTATTGTCTTCAGGTGAACTGGAAATTCAGTAAACTTATTGATTCCTGAAGGGGACATCATTTTTAGAACTTCTTACTGTGCTTAACATGAAAATAAGACAATAGTTCCTTGGGATTTTACCTTAATGTTCAATAAATTTTAATAAAACCAGATTATGTACCGAAATTACAAAATCTGTTTTTTTTTTGCTTTGTTCCAACTTCTCAATGTCTCCAAGAAAGTCAACTAAGTATTCACAAATTCCTTGCACTTTAATAATTCATTAAATGCGCTCGCTCGTTCCCTAAGTTGAAGAAGTTTACAAGCTTGAAGTTTCAGGAACAATTTCTTCAAGAATCTTAAACATTTAAAACTGTTTGCACCTAGTGGATAGATGTCCATTTTACTTCCAAACCGGAATCTTCCTTATGTTAAGTTATAGATTTTGATATTCACTCCATCAAGAATTTCACAAAAGCACCGGAAAAATTAGATAATTATGAAAGAAATCATGAAAATTCATAATGTTCAAAATTAATTAATCAAAAGTGCTAATAAGTGCAATAAAAATTGGACACTTCAAAAATCGAGCAAGAGGCATTAAACGGCCATAAAATGTAATAAAAATTATGAAAAAAAGGTTAATTCACAGTTTAGGTTTTGAAATAGCCGCAAAATTTTAATAAACTGATACACAAACAGGAAAAAAAAATGAGCGAAAATCGTTGAAAAACTGTTGGGTCGGTGGAAATTGTCATTTAAAAAGGCTAAAATCGCAAAGCTTGATGTTTGTCTGGTTTTTTTTTTTGGGGGGGGGGGGAATGTTATAAAGAGCAGTTAGGGTGGTGTGAAATTGTGCTCGCTACCACGCTACCCCGCAAAAAACTACGAAATTTTGAGATTTTTTGCATTAAAAGTCATAAACTAAGCTTTTTCGACAAACACACACGACGTACTTTTTCAAAGTTAATTAAATTTGCAAAAATTTTAGCCCCACCGCAACTCTACAGGGACCAAGCTATGGCCCTTCAAAGATGGCCCGAGTACAAAATCTGCAGAGCGGTTGAGATAGATGATATAGGTACTTCTTCTCCCAGCCGAATTTGTTTTCGGCAATCTACGATTTTCCAGTCCCCCAGAAGAAGATGTTGTAAAATGACTGAAACAAAAAACGCCTTATTCAATATCTATGATTCTCTGTATTCTCTCTCGAAGGGGTTGAAACGACGAGAGCTACTGAAGACGAAGACCGAGATATCCTTCTGATGGCATTGGAGAAAACCACGAACTACGATCATGTAGGACGTGGACCTCCTTGTTATCCTCTGTGATCTATGGGTTGGGTTCTACCATCCACAACTATAGCGCTTTTAGAACCGTGGAAATGTCAGAAGTGAGGCAGGATGCATTCTGGTGGTATACTGCCAGTGCGTTCAGCCGAACGAAAGTTGAAAGTGCTCAGTGGGTTTGCAGGGTTTCTTCACGCTTTTGCGGAATGTGACACCACCTCTGCCCTTTTCTGGCAGGGAAAAAACAAATTGTGGGGTAAATTTCAGAAGAGGAATAACTTAGGGGACCTGGCTGTCATCTTCCTTTTAACAGATGCAATTAACGCATGAGTATTGAGGAAGTTGACGAAGCGTGCCTCTTACGGAGGCACGTCTCTTTTCTATAACTTCCCTTATGCGCGAAAATTGACCCCTTTTTCGGGATTTTGCGATGCTAGCAATGCGCGGCATCACTGGACCGATTTTATCAATTCGATTTAAAATATAAAAAAAAGTTACGCGGAAACCGTCTTCTGGTTTCCCTCGTTTTAAATGGTAACGAAATAAAAAAATTTCTATTTGTGCACCATACTTATAATTATCCCTAAAGGCGAAACCCATCCAATTACGTAACGAGTCTTGGTTTCGCGTTTGGGGAAGGTTAGGAAGGGTTGGGGAAATATTATCGTTGTGTTCTCCTAAACCGGGGAAACCGTTTTAGTGTTGGTATATTTTATGTCTTGAGGATATTTTAGCTTAAGAGGACAGGGTAGATTTAGTTTTAGCCACCGACGGTATAGGGGACTCAATTACTAGAAATCGGGCAAAAAATTCTTCAGTGAGCTGGAAATCGTGAAAAAGTAGTTTCTTTAGGAGTTTAGTTCGAGAGGGGTATAGTAAAGGCGAAGATATAGCACCCACGTGTTTTAAGTCCTCGAAAATGTGGGGTGGATAACCATCATATTAGACCCCAGAGAACTTTTTGTTTCTATTCAACTCTGAAATAATTAGGAATTTTTTTTTTTTTAATTAGGTAAAATAAACCTTTCCATTCAATTTCTAACAGACATTTTTTGCCAACAGGACTAGTTAACTTCAAAAATATAAAGAAAAGTCGTTGAAACTTTATTACTTCCACAAAAATGGTTAAAAATCATTAGTTTTACGGAATTTTACGGAGTTTTACGGGCAGAAGAAAAATTTGTCTCATTTCTGAATCAATCATATTTTGGTGTTAAAAAATTCAAGAAAAGGTATAAGAAAAACAATAATTTTCACCACCAAAAGTAAAAAAAAATCAATTATTTTTATTAGAGATTAAATTAGTATGTTCCTGGATACAGTATCCAGGAACATAAGAATGCAAACGCTTGTAACTAGTTAAATTAAAAATTAGTAGAATAAAAACAGGGGTAATGGAAATCAGCTGTTCTGTTATTGTTATTCTTCTTCTTCTTTCCCTTAAATTCTGGTCTTGTTAGAACCCAGGAACAGAAATGCACTAGACCGATGTACTCTGAACAGTCCGTTGACATGACAGTTTTCCTTGACGTTTCTTCTAAAACATATCTAGAACAGTGGCGGCTCGTGGATTACGAAGTTAGTGAAGGATAGTTCCTACACACAGGACAAGGTCCGGTCGGCTCGATTTATTTTTCAATCAGCTTAGTCCAGCCAGCTCGAAAAATTTTTTTTGATAAATTTCGTAGACAAAGTCCTCGAGCAAATCTGCAAAAGTTGATTTTTGCAAAGTCCGATCAGTTTCCAAGGTTCGTTTCGACAAAGTCTTCGGAAAAACTGGGAGCTGGAAAAATCGATTTTCACAAAATACGGGGTGCAGCTTGTAAAATCGATTTTTGAAACGTCTACCGCTCTCGAGAAATCGAATTTCGCATAATCCGGTCTGCTCGAATTTTTTTCGCAAGGTCCGATTAGACAAAGTCCTCGAACAAATCGATAGAATCTCTAGAAAAATCGATTTTTGCAAAGTTCGATGCAACTTGATTTTTTTGCATGGACCGTTCCGACAAATTCTTCGAATGACGCTGGGAAAAATAGATTTTTACAAAGTCCGATGCAGCTCGTAAAATCTATTTTTGCAAAGCCCGCCGCTCGTAAAATCGATTTTTGCAAAGTCCGGTTAGCTCGATTTTTTTGCATGGACCGGTTCGACAAAGTCGATTTTTTACAAAGCCCACCACTCAAGAAATTTATTTTTGCTTAGTCCGGTCAGCACGATTTTTTTGCATGGTTTAGTTTGATAGGCTTAAAAAAGCTTGAATTATAGGACGGACCAGACCTTGTCAAACCTGATCTTGCAAAAAAATTGATCTGACTGGACATTGCAAAAAAAAAAAATGAAAAATCAAGGTGACGAATCTTGTCAAACACAGAACTTACCAAAAAAAAATTCTGTTGGTCTTGAGGAGGAATACAATTTTATGCTGTCTGAGAATATTATCACATACAAATAAAATAAAAATTATTGCCATTCCTACCACTTTATTAGTAGCATCAAATTTTGAAGAACATAAACTTTTGGGTGTGCGGACTAGATGTGAAAATTCTTCTGATAAGGGGTGAAAGCACCTGGTCTGGATATCTACTGCACTTATATATCTAATAACTATTACTAATTATTTAATTGCTTATCATATTAATTTAATTATTTCTTATTCAAACTGCTAGTTTTCGGAGTTTGAACTTCACTGCAGGTGTTAGTTTCCCTGAGGAAAAAGATGGAAGTAAATCAAAGAGCTTCCAGGCTTATAAATAAAGTATTCCCAAGTATGCTCGAGATGCCTCGATATAATCGGATGTGACTAGGAAATAAATAAAAAAAAAATGGTCTGCTGCGGAAATAAAGTTACAGGTATGGAAGTTGTCTGAAGTTTTATGAGGATGTTTGATATCTTTCTTTGCCTTAACCTTGCTATAGTTCATGAAACTGAAAATATTCCAATAGAATTTCAAGGGGTGGTTCCTGAACTCATTCTAAAAAATACGAGCCGTATGATTATAAGACCTATTAAAATTTACCTTATAAGATTGAAAAAGAAAGTCCTGTTCTATTGAATTCAAAAATTGGTGGCCCACCATCATCATCACCATCACCATCTAATTATAACACCCCCTACAAGTATCTATTTTCATATAATTTTTTGTCTTAGATCACTTGAAAGTATTTTCAATCATTTAGGACCATCCTATTAAAGTGGCTGAATCTCGTGAAGTATTTCCTAAATCATCCCTTACATAACGAGCGTCATCTCTCTCTATAAATCCCACGGGATCCACTTATGTTACCGATGCGAACAGTGAGTAATTTTGTTTCCCTTTTCAACGCTCTTATTTTACGTAACGTTATTGCTTTGTACCAGATAGAATCTTCGTCACGTTGCTGTACGAATTCTTTCGAAGTTTAGGTATATTGAATTTTTCTAATTAATTTCCTTTTCCTGTTAAAAATGCTTTTTGACAGCGAAAATAGGGCATCAAAAGAGTAAGAAAAAAACTGCTTGAAGATCAGTGGATAGGCTAAATGACAAATTTTAACAAATAGAGAAAATAAATTTAAACGATTAAGGTATTGCGTCAGAGAGGTCACGTTCTTGCAATTTTCTCTTAATGGAACGTTATTCGTGAATCAGTCAATAAGGTGCATCTAATTGTTATTCCTATAACGTGGCCCTAAACGCCAATGTGTTTATTAAATTACTAACAATACTTTTGCAAGGATACTTATTTATTTATAACCTACGCGTAAACGCATATTGTGCTATATTTTATTCATCGACCTCGGGTTGGTATTACTGGTACTGGTACTGGTACTGGTACTGTTGACAGAATTTTTATTAATTTTTTACTGCACCTGCTGATTAATTAAAATTAGTATCTTAGATCCAAGCTTAATAGGAGTATTTATGTTTTTTTTCTTTAATTACAGACTGCTACAATATGTACGGATTAATATTAGAAAATATGGCCGAATACATTAAGCAAACTTACGGCGAAGATAAATGGGAAGAAATCAGAAGATCTGCTTGTGTAGATCAGCCTAGTTTTAGTACACACCAAGTCTACTCAGAGGGACTCATTCCAAGATTATCAAAGAAAGCCGTTCAGGTAAGACTAACGACACACTTAATTAATTCAGTTAAGTAATTATTATTTAAGCCACAGAATTATTAATTAATCTGTAACATGCTGTCATCCTGTTCTAAGCGTCTGATACATACAAATCCTAATTTAGCTACTGTTTCCACTTTAAACTAATCTGATTTGATCTAATATAAAATTAACGTCTTCGACACACGACATGCGAGAGAACGAATTTTCCCAATAGAACATCATCCACGAAACTGCCCACCAGAATATCCAGGCCCATTATTGTAGGATGAAATATCGCAATGAAAATTTCACTCAGATCCACTTTCTAAATAAACATAAATTTTCGGGACTTGAGCTCAAAAGTTACTCCAGAAAATGTAATTTCTTGGATGAGCGAGTAACGTTACGTAGCCAGTTAATCACGAGTTTGTGCCCCCTGGCAATGAAATTTATACTAAAGAACAGTTTCATAGGTACATGCAAAATTATCAATTGGTGTATGTGAGCAATCAAAGGGCAAAATAAATCGCGTTGTCAGGTAAATACGCGAATGCTGTGCTTGGTAACGCGGAGAAACCTTCACTCGGATGACGCTGATATACATTTAATAGGGAATAACGCGTAAGAACACAAAGAGAATAATCTCGATGAGAAAGATGAAGAAAAAGAAGAACCTTTAATATGTTTATGTCGTCCTTTCCTTATAATAACCATAGATGCTTATTCGTGCTTCAGAGGATCATCCTACCTTTGACGCAGAGATGGAAAACTTCGAATTATTGATCTTGAATCGCATTTATCTCGAAAAGAAAAGATAACAAGAGTCTGACGTCCTTATTATTATTATTTCTCCGTATGCAAAATGAAAGATAAGCTTCTCTTATTGACTCACCTTCCCAGCTTCACGTGCAAATTGTTCTCCAACTTGTTTACTCTTGAAATAAAGATAGAAAATTACCATTATTTTGACGAATCTCTGATGCTGGCCATCCAAATATTTCCATGGTGAAGACAGTAGGATTCTGCGATTTAATTTACACCGCTCGGAAACAAAATTATATGAGCCCATATCGCCCACATATCTCGCGGAAAAAAAACAAGAAAATCCTAGCTCGCGAATCCCTCGCCTGAATCCTTACCAGAATCCAAGAGTTTAATTAGTACCATTTTCCAGAAAGAGAAGGCTGGACGATTTAACGCCACCAACTCATCTGAGAAAAAATGTTTCATTTGCAGAGGAAGCTAAGACCTAGGAGTCATCAGGGAAAGAAAACTTGCTCGGAACTCCCATCTGGAAAAAGTCCAAACTCTCCTTGTGGACGTGTGAAAGGATCTGTAGTAAAATATGGAGAATGGGACTCAAACAAATATTCTGACTTTATGTTACGGTCGTCAGACCTATGATTGCGAATGGAATATGGTGATCAAGAAGTCAACAGGTAATGGCCAAAGTGATTAGATTGTCTCTCTAGCTTAGAGAGACAAGCTTGTCTGACGATCTGTGGTGCTATTAACACCATACCGTCGGTGGCTATGGAAATCCTACTGGACTTCTCCATATTTATTTGGAGAGAGAGGCGGGATAGACTACATATTATAGAATGCTTCAAATGGCAAGAAACTTGCCACAGGCTGATAACTTGGAGTGAACCAGAGGATACTGGATGATACAGAAAGTCGCAGTCTACTGGGTATGCCCCCGAACTTATTTCCAAAGATCATCATGAATCGCTCCGCTTATAAGGTCCTTCTCCCCGGAAGAGACGTGTGGAAGGACAACAGAAATGAACTCCTGACGGCAGATTTGACATATGGTTCACCGATTAGCAATTGAAACTAGGGTGTGTAGCACTGGCTCGAAGAAAAGAGTCTTCACGAAAAGTATGGGTCTTCACGTAACAAATTTTCAGGCCGAAAACTATGCCATAGAGAGAGCTCTGTGCGCAGATGCAGGAAAAGATGTACTATCAAAGCAGATCAATAAAGATATTTTAAGATAGCCAATCGGCTTTAAAAGTTATCTTTATACAGGGTACGTCGAAAAAAGATCCAAAGAACCATTGAAGCTTAACAGGAAAGAACTGAAAGCCTTAATAGGCCTATATAGGTTGTATACTGGGAACTGCATGCTAAACCATCATCTGCACAGGATGGGTTTAGCGATCACTGTGCCTGTGCTTGGAGGATGACGAAACAGCAAAACACATCCTATGCGAGTGTCCCGCTTTGGAAAGAACCAGACTAGAAACCTTCGGAAGAAACTTTCTCAATCCGAAGGACATGGATACATTACCAATAGTCAAGATGGTCAGCTTCCTCAAAGAGGCTGACCTGATGGGGTTAACGTAGCACAACTAGATGTGAGCCACAATAGACCTTTGATCGCAATAGAGGTGTCACAATGACCCACTCACGATAAATCTATTCTAATTGAATACTTGGATGTGAAAGATGGCATACTTCAAGTTATGCGTCTTAAGTTGCGTTTAGCTTGGGCTAGGAGTATATGCATGGTGAAGATAAAAAAAAAGGTTTGGCGCCTGAGAAGAATGAGAAAATGTAAAGATAAAATTCTGTGTCGATTGTAGATTTATTGTAACAGGTTACTTCGAGTCAGGCCAACTTCGGTTGCTACTGAGATGGAGGTCAAAATGGTGCTGCATGTGTCTTTCATCTACTTTGTCTACCTTCCTCCCCTCGCTCCCAAATGCTTCTGTTTTTCTTTTGAATTTTTTTTAATTCTTCTGCAACTTCTGTTTTCCAAATTTGGTGTGTATGCTGGGGTATGCTCTTTAAAGAGAATAATTTTTAAGGTCTACAACTGGAGATGTTCCCTCGAGACTTAGATCCATCCTGTTATTTTAGATAGATCACAAGACCCTGTTCATTAAGTCATTTTTTTCTACCTCCTAATTTTCTTCTCTTCGGACTTTTAACTTCTTGGTGCCCAATCGTATTGCATCAAGTGTCCTGTCTCTTGACCGTTTGGCATCTCTTTTTGATCGACTCAATTTGTCTGATGCCTGTCTCTGTTAGGGGTTCTGCATTGACGAAAAATCATATTTAAGAATTTTTTCCTCCCATGAAGGAGAGTGTGTAAAATTACTAGTCGTTTCGAAGGTTTCGATAAGAGTACCCCTACAAAAGGCAAGATGGTGTTTGTAGAAAGTACTTTTATATTCGCTCGTGTTCCTCGAGCGCCAGCTCCTTTTTATTGTCTTCTATCTTCATTCAATAAGAATGATAAGATGAATCATTCAAGATGAATGATAACCTGCGCTACTCGCGCATTCTTCATCCCCAACTCTTTTATGAACATTGTCATTTTACCTATAATTTTGGGAAAGTGGCAAAATTATTAAGAAATAATATTAAAAAAAAACAGTCCCATATTTAGGTAAAAATTCCTCAATTTTTGAGGCGCCCTGTATAAAACCTGAACCTCTTTAATACAACCTGGAATATTTACTTAAGAACTTCAGCTTGGGGCTTGGAATTCGTATTCATATAAGCAGAATCGTTGTTCCTTGGTGCTTAAATTTAATTACTCACGTACTTTGTAACAGAAATGGAATTAAATTCTTAGTGAATGAACATGACAGCTAATTAACTCATTACATGCGTAGAAACATAATTTGAGAATAAATTAGATTTTAACAAATAATTCTTTTGAAAAATCTCTTTTTTTCATTAAAATTATTATTTTTTTAAATTTCGGCCATCTATTCTGAACTTTAATAGACGGGTAGAGATTTTACAAGAAATAATAATTAATTAGAAGCACTTGGACTGAAAAGTGCTTTCAAGAAGTGAGTATTTCTGCGATGGATGAGATTTTTCAGGAAAATGTGCCTGAAATGTACATAATTTAAAAAATTAGGAAACGACAATACAATTTCCAAGAAAATAGGTACAATACATTCAAGTAAGTTCAAAGAGTATATCGAAGCGTAAAAAACAACTTTTTTTTCGAAATCTATCCAAAAAAGCAAAATTTGAAAACATTAACATTAACAATTATTAATGAATTTTTTTCAGATATTAAAAGTCAGCGAGAAAGACTTTTTCGACCAAATGGGAGTCTTCTTCATCAGTTTCGTAAGTCAGTACGGCTACGACCGGGTCTTATCGGTACTAGGTAGACACATGAGGGACTTCCTGAACGGCTTGGACAACCTCCACGAATATTTAAAGTTCTCCTACCCGCGAATGAGAGCGCCAAGTTTCATATGCGAGAATGAAACTAGGCAAGGGCTTACGCTCCACTACAGGAGCAAAAGGAGAGGGTTCGTCTACTACACTATGGGACAAATAAGGGAGGTAAGTTCGGAATAGGCGTTCATGTGTGTGTATGTCAGTTTATCAACATGTCAGAGGAAATTTATAAAGCAGTTTGGGTGCTCAGGGGCATCAAAGTGCTATAGTCCTGTTTGGGTTTCGAGATCCATTTCTATGTGTTTACACTTTGACTTGATTGATATAAATCTTCTTGAGGAATTTAGGAACGATAACGATTCCTACACAGTAGTCGGGGTTTATTCAATAAAGGTGTTATTTATTTTATTTTCTTTTGGGGTGTGACGTCACTGGGGACTTACCTAGGGGTTTTAATATTATTAACTTGTTTTTTCCTTTTATTTATATCTGAAAAGATGTAAAGCTTTTCTGTCTCGTGAAGAGATGTTATAAAAAATTTTAATTTTAGGTAGCAAGACATTTCTACCATAAAGAAATGAAAATCGAGTTAGTCAGAGAAGAATTGCTTTTCGATATGGTGCATGTGACTTTCCAACTAACCTTCGACAATAGAGCTTTCACTCTGGCTTCACTAACGATGACAAGAGAAGAAAAGCATCTGCCAATTAGTGCGTCCGTGTTGTTCGAAATATTCCCGTTCTGTATAGTTTTTGGGTAAGAGGTATACAACAATTTTATCTTACTGGTTTTAATTTAATATTTTATATTTTTTCTTTCCTTATTTGGGCCTTCTTTTAGGTCCGATATGATAGTTCGTAGCATAGGTAATTCGTTAATGGTCATCTTACCCGATTTGCTTGGGAAGAAAATTACCAATTGGTTCGATCTAGTTCGGCCGCTGATAGCTTTCAAATTTCAAACGGTAAGTTTGCATAGTTACTTAGAATAAGACAGGGTGGGGTGGTTTTCTTCCAAAATATTTCGGGTGCTGCTGGTTTTCTTCAAAATAAACCAAAAAGTGTTATCATGATTCAAATATACTTTCAAAAACTCAATTATTGATCTAACCAGGTAGGTATATTTTGGTACATTGCGAAACCACCCTGTATATGAATTTAATGATCTTTATTAAATATTTCCAATCAATATTTCAGTACTATTTTTTAACAGAAAGCATAAGTGACTACGGGTTATTAAGCCGTTGTACACGTAACCATTTACGATGCCTACCGCAGTTGTAGACGAAACGTTCGGATCAAATCTCCAAGGACCACGAGATTTCAGTTATAAATAAATTTTTACCGTTTAATAAAAAAATCCGTGGTTTTGAATTAATTTCAAAACATGTTTTCATAGAACTGGCTGATATGAAGCATAAAAATGTTGACACATGAAAAGACACAAGAGTCTAAGAATAAAAAAAGCAAACTTTTTCTCTCGTGCGCCAACTTCTTGCTTATCTTATTCTTACGAGAATAGTGAAATGCTCCCACCTTAGCCTGCCACTCTTTCCTTCGTTTCGTTACTTCTTCAACAGAAAGAATTTTTTAGATCAAGGTAGAGGAGAAATCTGGCCTGCCAACCAAGGGGTAAAATCGTAAGCTGGTCGAATTAACAATGAAAAAAGGAAGTTTCAAGAATTGACAATCACTATCTGTGGTCGCTTGAGTTCATTCCATTACTCGTACTACCTAAATATTTCTTAGAAAATTGAATCACAAAATCGTCTTCAATTATTATTCTTCCCCTACGCATATCTGACATTCGGCATCTGTCATTTGTCAAAAATATCCAGGCTGTCAAAAGCGTCGAATTATTAGAATCCAAAATACGCGAAAACCCCATAAATTATATAAGAAGAAGAAGAACACTAAAATTGACCATAATTTTGGTCAAAAAAATCTTTTTTACTGAAAACATTAACTGTTTTGATATCTTCCGTGACCAATAAAAATGGTCGAAAAAAAATTAAAAAGCCTCAAAAACGTCGCTTCCCCCAACCAATCATGATTTTCCAAAACTCCTACTTTTGAAAATACCACAATTTGACAGCTACCACTTGTCAAAAATGTTTATCTCTAAATAGCGTCAAACGGAACGTTTAAGTACAAGACATTCAAAAGCCAAAACTAGAGAAAAAATCGTTTAACATTCAAAAATCGACCACATTTCTGGTCAAAACTTCTTTTTAACCATGTTTGAAGATACCTATAAATAACACCATAAAGTTGCAAAAAAGGAATTGAGACTACACTTCTCCATTGTCTCCTACATCCCATTTTGATACCTGTCATATTTCAAAAACAAAATCTCGCACTGCCATTTTTTCTTCACAATTTTATGTATTTAAATTAATCAAAGTCGCACTACTCGCACGCAATCAGTAAAAATTCCTGAAAAAATATGGTAACGATTTTTTTTACTACTATGGTCGAAGCACCTATTAAGTCACCCCCATACTTAGCTAGTATGGGCCCCCTTCCACGACAGCCATTACCTACTATTATCAAAGTAGCTTATTGTAAGTCACTCCCATGCCTGATAGTGACCCCCTTTCACGTGAGACACTTAAATTTTTTGTCAAATTGCCCAAATGCCGCGATAGCGATCTCCCTTCCCCGGTAGCAGAGCAACGTCATCATGACGTCATTTTTTGGTGCTCGTGAGAATTTAGGGACGTGAGAATGACGTCGTAATGACGAAGAAATGTCGAAGACGTCACTTATTCACGTGAAAATCACGTCGCAATTCTCGCAAAACTCGCAATTCTTTTCATTTCAATTTCGTCTTTCAAGATCCACGCATATGTTAAGGTAAAAACACGTTACTTGCGGCAAATTACGTCTTTTTGACCTCTACTATTGGTGAGATATCAGGTACCTACTTAAACGATGTGTTTTCGATGTCACTATAGAGGTTGCTGACGTCAGCGAACAATTATCACCAAAATATGACGTTATAATCACGTGTAATCACGTGTCTCTGCTACCTGCGTTTCGAAACCTCCTTAAGTCCCCAATATAGCGATAACGGCCCCCTCCATACCATCAAATACCGGGATTGAAAGCTTTTTAAGGAACTCCATATCAACTTAAGCCAAGTTAAGTGGGTAGGGAAGACACCCACTTCCATGTCCTCCACACCAGGGCGATTAAAGCTCATTTTTAACTTACCCCCATGCCGCGATTGAAGCTTTTTTTCATACCAGCCACAATACTTTCTCCTCAAAAATTTTTTTTTTTAATATTTTTTGATTTAGTTTTTTTTCAGAAATCAATTAAAGTTGCGTCTCAGAAAGTGTGGAATGTGCCGATTCCGAAAGTCACAAAAACAATAAAATCAGGGCCGAAAACAACAAAAAATGTTTAATTATTTCGAACTTTTTAGATAGTAGGAATAATCTGTACGTGACTAGGCATCAAATCTCTTTTCGTCACACCAAGTGCACTTTTTAATTTAAGTCTTTCGCCCCAATTTAAAGCGAAAAGTCATAAGCGTACAATGTATAGATGGCAGTTTTCCAAACAAAGAAAAATAATAACTGCACCTAGACGTGAGACAATAGAAAGTCGCCCAGAAATCAGATACTCCAGAAGCGAAGAATGGGACTCGGAACATCCCTGAGCGATTTCCTCATCTACCCGCAAGGAGTCGAGTTAATTCCTTCCTCCTCTCTATTTTGTCTATGAAGTTCACGTAACGGTTGGCCGGTTTTCGCAATATCCTGCAATCTGGCAGGGTTAAGGACTGTTGCAGAGTCAACGGTCGCCTCAACTTGTTGATCTACCATTAAAGGAGATTCAAGCAGCTATATCAGACCATTCTTATATCGCCGAGATCTGGAAAAACCCTCTCTGGCCTTCTATTGTCGATATAATTCCTTGGCTCAAATGAAAATAAATGGCCTTTGTGCGTCAATCTGTTACATTTCACTATTTCCATGCTCGTTTTGTCCCTCAAAATAGTCTGGAGTAAATATTTAACGCGGCGCGAGGAAATTCAGTTTGTTCCCATTTTCAAATCCTGTAAATATGCTTTTCTCAATATAACAATGTTGCCGGTACATACATGTACATGTACATGCGAGATATGTTTCATGTCATTGAATATTAATTATAAATTTCCACAAAAGGCTAAAATTGCGCATCAGTGTTGCGAAATTGTGGTTTATGGACTTTCACTAGAAATAAATTAGATAGGTCTGAAACTTGATCCTTGACGTTTTCTATTTTTTTATAAATCGTGGTATTTATTAGCTCTAAAAAAGCTTCGAAACATGAACTTTTGCTGCTGAGCTTTTGCTTATTCCCTTTGAATGTGGTGAATTGAAGGAACAAACGTGTCTACGCTTTTGCCAGAAATTTTGGTGATATAGTTCTAAAAATTTCTTAAAACTTCAACCTAAACTCAGGCCTGATGAACAAATCCAAGCTTTTATCAATGCAACAGCACATCGGGATACTTTCCCTTGAAATAAGTTAAGTAGATCCTGAAACTGACTCTTGTGGTAATTGAGCTTTCTTTTTGAGTAACTAAGGCTTTCTGATCACTCAACTATCGCAACTATAATACTAACAAATAATAAGTTATTGAATTATAAAAATATGTTTTACAAGATCATAAGCAAATAACGCCTACTCCTGAAGCATCCAATTCATTAACTGAGCTTTTATGGCGACATTTATGAAGTATATCGTAAATTTAATTCCCCGGTGTGTCTGAGCTTCCAATATCTTCCGGCAACGCCGCCTTCTTGTTCTTTTCAATAAGCCAAGTCCTCAAATCGATGTATTAATAATTCAGATTAAGTCCCTGTGGATCTCCATCTACATCCCTCGTGTCCTGTACCGTTGCAAAATGGCTACTGGCTCTTCGCCACATAGTAACATGGGATTTTGCATATTACCTTATTAATAATACATAAGAGACTGTATGCATTTGTGTCAACAGAGTAGACGGGTGATTTACGAGAATTATGTATATCTAGGTAACTGTTTATGTTTTACACAAACTGCTGCCTAAATTACGTCAAGTAATAATAGTAATTGGGACAAGAAATTAATTTGCTCTGTTTTCTTAACACCTATAATATGCAGACACGCATAATATATAGAACAAAATTAGGGGAACACTTTTTAGGGTTCCCTCGCCGACAAACTCGCTTGATTTTCAAAAAATTTTACATTAAACAGTTTGTCGAAGTTCTCCAACTCCCAGGTTTGTGATGTCTCCATTACGGAATGACATGACTTTGTACCAAAATCGACTTCCCCTTTTCTGATCACAAAAGAAGTCAGTCACCCATTTGCGAATTGTTCAAAACATTTACAAAGTCTTTGAAACCTCTTCATCTAGTAGGGAATTTTGATAATTTTATTGGTAAGTAAAGAAGTTGATCTACCTTCAAACTTACAACAAAAAATATTGTAATGATTCTGAAAGTTACATGGGTCTTAAGTGCTGTAGAAATCTGCGAAAATTGACCTATCCATTACAAGACGATGATATCTTAGGCCTTCAACAGTGTAAATGAATCATTTTAGACAATTAGCTTCCCTGTTTTCATGCAACAAATTTTAACCATTCTTGAAGGAGGAAGTAAAAAGAGGTTGCAGAGGATCTAATAGATAGGTGAACTAATAGCTCAAAGAATGGAGTAAACGAGTACTAGAGACTCCAATGAACCAGTAAAAGTGTTTTTACATAACATCTAATTGCGAAAAAAGACGTGGTAAGAACAACCCCTACCAAATGAAGAGGCTGCAAAGATTTTGTAATTGCCTTGAACAATTGTGGATTGGGTGACCTCTTTTGTGGCGAGAAAAATCAATTTGCCTCAAACTTGAGCCACCTTAGAACATCTTGTGAACGTTTTTGCGGGATTTCGAAGAAGGAACTGTCTCTTCAAAACAAATGACGATATCGGTAACAATTTGATCCAGAGAGTCTGCAGGAAGTTTGAATCGATCATTCAATCCTTTTGAACGGTAATTGAATTTCTAGTGGTAATAGGGCAGGCTCAAAATTTCACTCCTAAATAATGCAGACGTCCACAATCCTGGGAGTTGGAGAACTTCGAAATGCTTGCTTCATGGAAAATTTTTAGAAAATCTCGTGACTGGTTTGTTGGCGAAGAAACCCCAAAACGTGTTCCCTAAATGCAGTAGATAGATATAAATTTGGAATGTTTAGTTTTTTCAACCAACTAAGAGCAAAAAAAGTGTTCTTTTAGTCTTCCGAATTGGATGGGTTGATAGTTGAATCAGTTTAGGGACTATTTTTTCACATATCGCAGATTCTTGTTTACATAGTTAACGATTTTTGATTGGGGGTGTATTTGATGTTAACGTAGTGTGACCTGTGACTTAATGGTCCTAGCTTAAGAGCGTATTCTTTGGACAATTTTAAGTCGAAAGTGCTGAACACACTTGGCCCAAAACTTAAAAAAAATGGTCACCATGACAATATGACAAAAATTACACGTCTATCGGTAAACTGTTAAACTTAAAATTTCTCAGAGCTTCTTCACTTTTGAGTTTTGGGCGAAAGTAAAATTGTCCAAAAGATACGCTCTCAAGCTATGACCATCGTATCACGGGACACCTGTATATTAAGACCTACTCTGGAAGAAACATAATTATGTAACGACTCAGTAGGTGTATTCCTTTACAACCATGGCTTTTTTATTATCATCAGCGCGTTAAATTTAGAATGGGATACCTCAAGGATCAATTTAAGGACCTATTATATATTTTTTCATATCCCTGTCCTTATAATTTATTTTTACATAAATGTTTTGTTACATACTCGTAAACATGAAAATTGAGTTCACATAATTTACAATCTCCATTCCACACGGTTTTATTCTTAACCCCAGGCAGTTTTATTTCAAATGGAGTACCTCAGAGATCGATTTATGGATCAATTTATTTCTTTTTTATGCCACTGCTCTTGTAGGATATTTTTTACATTAACATGAAGATCAGTGTGGTTTACTGATTATTCTTTTTTTTCGTATTTTTTTAAGTATTTGTGAAACCCAGTAAGAGAGCAACATATTTTGATGACGTGGCAGCTTTCATATTATTAATAATGACATTTTGTTCATAAGAGAAAACTTTGAATTAGAATGCGGTCTTCGGGGATCAAGATCAATTTAAGGACCATGCTATTTAATTTATATGTCCCTGGTCTTGCAAGAATATGTTTGTAATAATTTTTAATCCTTTGACAAGTTTCGAAAGATATAATAGCCGCCATCAGTTCCTAAAAAAAAACAGTTTTCATATGGTAACTTTTTTCAAACAGTGCGTTTCTATTATCATCGCTTTTCTTCAAGTACAGTGTACCAAAGGGACTTCTATTTACTTCTTAAATGACCCCATCATCTAGCAAGTCCATATAATGACTTGCTAGATGAGCTCGAGTTTTTTGGTGCCCCTTCAAAGAATTTATAAATTATAGCCGTTTTACGAAAATATTAGTATTAGAGCAGTTAAATTTTTTTTTGTCTAGGTTTCTTCGTTTTTTATATCAAAACGGCTTTTAACCATCAAAGCGTTATAGTCATATGCGAAGGTACCTCAGGGTTCGATCTAGGGACCTATGCTGTTTACTTTTCATCTTGTTATGTGCTCCAGATCTGGGAGGTACATTTGTATTGAGTTTTTGTACATTTGTATTTGTATTAGGTTGGCAGGCGCCTAATATAATAGAGTTATGAAATCTACTTTCTCAATCAAATTTCTCAGCTGATGATAGAAAATCAGAAAATGATAAGCTATACATACACTGAGAAAAATTTTCTGTCCAGCCAGAATGGTAGAACGGTATTTGCAGTACTACGTATGCAGCATCATTAAATCTGGCTGAAACACATTTAATACGAATAAGACAACCGTATAGCAGATATTGAGTTTTGTAGAGACACAATTTCGAGAAATGGTATTACCGTAATACCATTACCTGGATGTCGCTCACGTTGTCTTTCTAAAACACCATTATCATAAACGGTACGTAGCATCCTCCCTGATTTTAACTGTGTAACGTTTCTGCAGAATTATTGGCGTTACAATCTGGTGCTGCTAAGCAGAGTGATCGCTATTTTTCTCTTACGTGAAAATATGCCGGAAAATAATTGTTCATGGTCATTCTTGCCTGGTAATAACAAATATTGAGGTTTGTAGAGACACAATTTCGAGAAAAGGTACGGCCGTAATACCATTACCTGGATGTCGTTCACGTTATCTTTCTGAAGCACCATTATCAGAAACGTTACCTAGCGTCCTCCCTGATTTTAATTGTGTGTATAACGTTTCTGCAGAATAAATGATGTTAGATTCTTGTCCTGCAACGCAGTAAGAAACTCCATTATAAACATGGGAATTCATAATATTATATTTCGTGCAGTTAAACTGCCGCTGCTGCACTATTATTCTCAAAGTAAAATCAGTAAAAACGTTAACAAAGGTATATCTGCGTTCTTGGTAAATCTGAGCAGTAAGCAAGTTCGGTAAGTTATGTGAAATACTGTGGAAAGCCGTGTGAAGTCCCGGGACGCGTGAAAAGTGTACGGGTGCGATTGCGCGATGGAATCTTTGGTCCTGTTTATAATAATAATTTAGCGTTGCTTGACTTAGTGTTAGTAGTTGTTCGGAAGTTGTGCGTGGTACATGGACGCGGATGCGTTTTTGACATTTTTTATTTCAAGTGGTAGGTACCTACGCGAACATACTTATAATCGATGATTTCCGTGTTATTATTGCATTGTTCGACTGTGTTTCCCCGACTATAATACCTATACCAATTTTACCATAGATATACGTAATAATTGAGTGTGTGTCTTTTTGCAAGTATTATAGTGTGAGCAAAATGAAAACATTACTGTAGATTTGTGTGATGAAACATTTCAACCGTTCTTTGCAAAAATTAGAGAAGTACATGTGAGTCACAGTGACAGTGTGATTTTTTCTGCAAAATGTAAAAAACTGTTCAATTTACATTATTTTGCTCACAATGTATATGTCCTACTACCTTGATGCAGCTTCCTTATTTTCTTATGTGTCAAATATATGCAGTCATGGTGAACCTTGAAATGTACGTTACTTAATGCCTTTAAATTAATTTAATTTATTGAGAATGCCTATATAGTGTGATAAATGGTGAACAGGGTAGGTATACAGGGTGTTGTAGAGGTTGTTTAGAAAGACTGTAAATTTAAAACAAAAATGGTTTCCTCGGCTTCGTTGCCGACATATAGGGTGTGCTTTTTCTAAAATTTAAATAAAAATGACAGGTCAAATTTAAATAACTTCCACTGACAAAACACATTATCTCCCATAACTATATTACGAAAGCGTTTGTTTGTTTTTTGTTTATTAACGGTAACGGAATTAGAGGCATTCAAACTCTACCAATTCCTGGAGAGTCGAATAAAATTTGCCAATATGGCATCGTTATTCGAATTCGAACTTAAAACAACGGATTGGAAATATATTTTGAATGATATTATCGTCTATGGTATCCCCGCAACGAAATTTTTTTGAAACTTTGCTGAACTTGCCACTTCATCTGTTTGTAGGTAATATCTGTCTGGGTATTTTAGACCTGCACACTATTTTTTTCCTGAAGAAAGGTTGGTCATATCTTTTTAAAGAAACCATTCTGGAGAAAAAGTTAATTGATTACTCCGTAAAATCCACAATGAATGCTGTGATGCTATCAGTGTCCGCCATTTCGGGATCACCCTGTATATTTATTTTGAATTAAATAATTAGTTTTTTTTCTCTTATAATGATTAATTAAATATGTTGTTTGAATGTTTTTCAATAAAAATTTTATGCATTAAAACCTAAGTTTTATTTGCAACATTCCTATCCCAATTCTAGTTCTAATAAATTCTAATTCTTTTTAAAAATTACTGAGAGTTAAATTACACAATTTCAGTTAAAATACTTATTTGACATCTACTTAGAATTTTCTCCAAAATCAAATGTATGTTTTAAGCTTTGAGTTAATTATATATATATATTTCGTATGAATTATTACATTTTAAATTAGAAGGATGATGTGAATATATGATTTATAAGTAATTTGAGTTAATTAATTAATTATTATGTTATCAACTTGAAAAAAATACCGATAGAATTAAATTGGCAACTACTTACAGCAAACAGACCTAATGCCAGTTCAGTGCTGAGTGTAAAGTAAGTATCGTTTCAGTGAGTATCCAAAGGCTTGCAAGCGATTTTTATCTTGCGCCTCCCTTTAAATATGCCAGGAAATAATTTATCTTGCATTCAAATAGTGACTGTCTATTATTTAAATACTTGAGTGACCTTTTTAATATCAAAGTGCTGCATCTGGTGATACCAGCAATACGCTCTGCTTGAAAAAATGTTGTACACTGCCTTTCAGTGAACTGGTAACTGCTAAAAAAATCATCACATGGAGTTCTGCCATGCCAAAGGAAAGAGTCTTACGCAGAAATTTCTATTTAATTCTCCATGACCGGCAGTGTGTATTATCCTTACTGTTGTGAATCCATTGCTGAACACCTAGATTTACAGACTGTTTGAAATGCCATTAGACATTACCATTAGCCTGCTTATACTGTACCAGCAGCCTTATGCGTTTTACGTTCTGTGCATGGCGAAACGTTCTTCTAGCATTTTGCATGATACAAGTAGGAAGGCCAGGGATATCATGATATTCCTTGCTGCCCTTAGACGTCACGATACGCGTGCTTATACTGTCCATATAGCCTTATGCGTTATACATTACTAGGCATGGCAAAACGTACTTGTAGAATTTAGTCCCAGTTTCACCATTAAACAAGTCAGGAAGAACATGATTTAATGCTATTCCACGCTGACATTTTTCTCAGTGTACCTCTTGTCAATAGGTTACTTTTTAGTTAGGTACTATAAGTCGTTGAAAATTTCGTTCGAGCGATTATTAAATAGTTGCGTGGGCGTAACAAGTGAGTACATGGTGAAAAATAATTTATGATTTTAAACCCTTTTTTGCAACATATTTTCTTCTCGTGAGACCATGAGATACATTCGTTAAAAAAATGAAATTTTACCACACAAGCCTCGAGCAAGGCATATTTGAGTCAGAAAAAATGATGTATAAGGGAAATTTATCACGGAAGGACGGTTCAGACAGGGAGGAGTTAGAGGTGATTAGAGGTAATTTCAGCTGAAGCCTTTGATGGTTTAATTACTTGAGTTTTCATCTCATTCATCCCCCTATCCAACCAATGAATATACTGACTATCATCATATACCTACGTAACAAATCTTAATTTCGAAACAGGAATACAGGATTTATTATTTATTATTATTATTATTACAAAAATAATAACGTTGTAGATGTTATTTTTGGGCCATTCATCTGGATGATAGATTGTTGCAGATACTCAACCGGACAAATAATATTTTCGAGTTGGTTACCGTGGAGCCGATCCTGAATGACAGGCCATCCGATCATGAGAGGCACGGCATCCTTATGAGTGACGAGATGGACACCAACGAGGACAGGACACTCCGGCTGAAAGGTAAAAGGGTCCTAGATTCATTTATAGAGGTTGTTTATTAAGTTATTTGTTTCAAACTTTTTTCATATGTGAAAACTTGTACCCTTTGAATATTTGGTCCACAACTTACGTCAGTTGAGTTGACACAAGAACCTTGCAGAAAACTGAAACTTATACTGACAGAAGAACGAATCAAGCAGCCTCATTTCTTTTAAATCTATGCTATATTAAACTAACATTGGAATTGAGCATACTTAGGTGAATTGATACTTTGAACAACAAAATTTTGAGTATGGAGATCTGCGTCATCAATTTCAATAAAATAAAATACAAAGCGCAGTTGGAACATAACAATTTATTAACATTTTTTCTAGAAAACATCAGTTTAAAAAAAAAATTTAAGGTAACAAGAAGGTTTTAAGATATGTCGAGTTTCACAAGAAAAAATCTAAAATAAGGGCTGTTGAAGTACTGACAAAGTGCAATTAAATTAAGAGTTGCTATTTTGAACGGTGTATTTAAGGGTGTATTTAAGAAGTAGCGTCTCTCTATTAGTAAAACGTCTCTGCCAAAATTTATTTTCGTAACATTATCCATTTGTAGAAAAAAAATAAACAAGGCGTTTTCGGACTTACCCTTGTTTTGAATCGTCCTGTATTTAATTTAATATCTTACTAAAAAAGTAAATAAAGGTAAATCAAATCAGATTCCAGATCGTTCGCGTAAAATTACTAAATTACTAAATTACATGAAAGACGTTCCATTCTCAACAGTGGCGGTTCGTGGATTGCAAAATTAGTAACGTGTAGTTTCTACACCCACGACAAGGTCCGCTCCGCTCGACTTATTTTTCAATGCCAGTTTAGACAAAATCCGGTCAACTTGACTTTTTTCTTGGAAGGTCAGGTGCGGCAAAGTCCTCGAGTGAAGCTGGGAAAAATCGATTTTTACAAATTTCGGTACAGTTCGTATAATCGATTTTTGCAACGTCCACCGCTCGAAAAATCGATTTTTGCATAGTCTGGTCTGCTCTATTTTTTTTGCTTGGTGTAGGTAATTTAGTAGATTTAAAAAAGCTAAAGTTGAAGGACTCGATCTTAGAACACAGATCTTACAAAAAAAAAACTAAGCCAAAAAAAATATATACTAAATGAGAAAAACGTCAACAAAGAATAATAATTTCTTTATAAAAAAAAAAAATGAAAAATTCTCCGAAATCTAAGAAAAAATACATTTTCCTTATACAGGGTGTTTACTGTAAGGTTGGCCAAACTTCACAGACTGATTCTTCAGACTAAAATAAACAACAATTTTGCATTAATGTGTATCCGGAAATGCACCGTTTTTGAGATACAGGGTGTCGAAGAAATATTATTTTTCCAATTTTTTGACGATATCTCGGGAACCGTATGAAATACAATGTTCAGCTTTTATACACACTATGTGCTAGCCGATCCCCTTATTTTCGCCGTAAAATTAAGGTTTTAAAAAAATTCAGCGGCGTAGATTTAGGGTATTTTGAGGATTTCGACCCCCTAATTTCTACGCCACTGGAATAAATGCGATTTTAAGCAGCGCCTTTATGTTTTCTATAACAAAAAGGTACTCTTGTTTGACGGCTCTAAAATGAACCGTTTCCGAGAAAAATAGCATTTGATGAGAGAAAACATCACTTTTTTTAACGATTTTTCAACATTTTGGAAAAATGAAAGTACTCGTGTTTAAGTGAAATATTATTCCTATAATTAATATTTTCTCTCATAAAATGACATTTTTCTCGGTAACGGTTCACTTTAAAGCCATTAACCAGTACCTTTTTGGTGTAGAAAACATGGACGGTTCAAAGGCGCTGCTTAAAATCGCATTTATTCCAGTGGCGTAGAAACTAGGGGGTCGAAACCGTCAAAATACCCTAAATCTACGCCACTGAATTTTGTTTAAACCTTTATTTTACGGCGAAAATAAGGGGATCGATGAGCACATATTGTATATAAGAGCTGAACAGTGTATCTCATATACGGTTCCCGAGATTTCGTCAAAATATTGGAAAAATAATATTTCTTCGACATTCAGTATCTCAAAAACGGTTCATTTCCGGACACAAGTTACAACCTTACAGTAAACACCCTGTAGAAAACCATTTTAGAAAATTCAGTCATTCAATTTATTTTTCTATTTCTAGCAACGTCTAAAAAAGTATGTGTTAGACTGTCAAGCGCAGAGAGTGAAGTGATCTTTTATAGTCGAGGCTGCATGGGTTGTTAATTTCGAGGCATAACCGAGGGCGTCACCACGTCCAGGCTATAACGCCGCTTTACTCTTCCATTTTCTCCCAACCATAAATAATTTGTAAAAAAAAAATATGTCAGCTGAAGGAACTAGGCTAGTGACCATTTGTACTTATTCCCCAATAAACACATTCTCGATCTTTATTTCAACATCCGTGGATGTTCGATCAATAATTTGGATAGTGTATAGAGACTTAATTTCTGTTTCGCTGTCTCTATATCTTTTCTCGGTGACTTCATATTCGTATTGCCCTTTGAATCCAACTGCCCTAGACTGCCTGCGATATTGAGTTTATAGAACTTTACCGCCTTCTGGAATGCACTTCTGGAAAAAGTTTGTTTTTCCAGAAACTTTTCGCTTCCCATTCCGGAAAAATTCGAGGCGGCAATATCTTCTAGATACCTGGAAGAGTGGAAGGCTTCTACCAATGATAAGCCTCCTACTTGACTTTTCTACTCCATCAGATTACCCGACGAATATATTGCCAAGTATTAGGATCTCTTGACTCGGTGAAGGTGGCACTCGCTCCCAATACTCGACTCCTATTCCAGCATAGCTCTGCCAGAAATTCGCCACCTCTCCACACGAGCCATCTCGTCCTCTCTTTATCGACGCTCCACTTAAATGGCTTAATACAATTAGAAACTTAAATGATGCTCAGAATAGATTTGCAGCATGAATTTTTCCGATTCGGAATATATTTTTTTCGGAAATGCTCAAAAAAATCACAACACACTGTCATAGGATATTATGACAAAGGGTGACATGATTAACATGAAGGGTTCGAACTTCGAATGCAAAAAAATTATATGGGACAGTCTGTGTAACCCAAAAAGCTTCTAATATAGATATTATGACTCTCTATATTATTGACGTGTTTTTTTACTCTTGAGTACTTGTTTTCAAAGAATTTTGAAAATATCTGTGTCCTCCGCAGGAACTTTTCACATCATTTTCATTGCTCATCTGTAAGAAAATACAGCATTAATTAAATGGAAAATAAAATTTATTATAGATATTGAAAAATAATGAAAAGCGATAGATGAAAGGCTGAAAAGGAAGATGAGAATTTACGAAAAAAAAAATAGAATAAACATTCCTCTATAGGCTAAGCACATATCAGGAATAAAATAAGGGTTCATGAAAAGTTTTGCCATAAGTTTGATGTTCTCATCTTGTATGATTTTTGGGATTTGGGAACATGAATTTGAAGTTTGCAGGTAAACATTGTTCACGTAATTTGGTTTTTTTTTTCACTTTTTGATCAAATTTTTGAACTTTGTCAGTTTTTGACCTAAATTTCAGAAAGGAAGCGCTTTTTCGGCAAGTTTCTTCTATACAAAGTTAAATAGACAAAATTTCCTAAATTTGAAGTTTTCTGGCAAAAATTTGACACGGAACTGTGTTTTTTTGCAGTTTTTGACGTAAATTTAAAAAAGGAAGCGCTTTTTCGACAAATTTATTGTATACAAAAAAAATTGAGTAGACGAAATTTCATAAATTTGAAATTTGCTGGCAAAAATTTGACCCGAAACTTTGTTTTGCACTTTTTGACTAAATTTCTGCAATTTTTTCAGTTTTTGACCTAAATCCCAGAAAAGAAGCGCTTTTTCGAGAAGTTCATTCTATACAAAATTAGGTAGACAAAATTTTCCAAATTTCAAGTTTGCTGGCATGGCAAAAATTTGACTCGGAACTTTGTTTGTTTTGCTCTTTTTGCCAAAATTTTTCCATTTCTTTTCAGTTTTTGGCCTAAATCTCAGAGACGAAGCGCTTTTTCGACAAATTTATTCTACACAAAATTAAGTAGACAAAATTTCCTAAATTTGAAGTTTGCTAGCAAAAATTTGACACGGCACTTTGTTTGTTTTGCACTTTTTGCCACAATTTCAGAATTTTTTCAGTTTTTGTCCTAGATCTAAAAAAAAGCGCTTTTTCGAGAAGTTCATTCTATACAAAATTAAGTAGACAAGATTTCCTGTTGAAAATTTGACTCGGAACTTTGTTTGTTTTGCACTTTTTGCCAAAATTTTTCCATTTCTTTTCAGTTTTTGGCCTAAATCTCAGAGACGAAGCGCTTTTTCGACAAATTTATTCTACACAAAATTAAGTAGACAAAATTTATTAAATTTGAAGTTTGCTGGCAAAAATTTGACCCCGAACTTTGTTTGTTTACTTTTTGCCCAAATTTCTGCAATTTTTTCAGTTTTTGACCTAAATCCCAGAAAAGAAGCCCCTTTTCGAGTAGTTCATTCTATACAAAATTAAGTAGACAAAATTTCCTAAATTTGAAGTTTGCTGGCAAAAATTTGACCCGGAACTGTGTTTTTTGCAGTTTTTGACGTAAATTTAAAAAAGGAAGCGCTTTTTAGACAAATTTATTGTACCTATACAAAATTGAGTAAACGAAATTTCATAAATTTGAAATTTGCTGGCAAAAATTTGACCCGAAACTTTGTTTTGCACTTTTTGACTAAATTTCTGCAATTTTTTCAGTTTTTGACCTAAATCCCAGAAAAGAAGCGCTTTTTCGAGAAGTTCATTCTATATAAAATTAGGTAGACAAAATTTCCTAAATTTCAAGTTTGCTGGCAAAAATTTGACACGGAACTTTGTTTGTTTTGCACTTTTTGCCAAAATTTCAGAATTTTTTTCAGTTTTTTTCCTAAATCTAAAAAAAAGCGCTTTTTCGAGAAGTTCATTCTATACAAAATTAAGTAGACAAGATTTCCTGTTGAAAATTTGACTCGGAACTTTGTTTGTTTATTTTTTTCCAAATTTCTGCAATTTTTTCAGTTTTTGACCTAAATCCCAGAAAAGAAGCCCTTTTTCGAGTAGTTCATTCTATACAAAATTAAGTAGACAAAATTTCCTAAATTTGAAGTATGCTGGCAAAAATTTGACTCGGAAAACTTTGTTTGTTTTGCACTTTTTGCCAAATTTTTTCCTTTTTTTCCAGTTTTTGGCCGAAATCTCAGAAACGAAGCGCTTTTTCGGCAAGTTTATTCTATACAAAATTAAGTAGACAAAATTCTCTAAATTTTAAGTTTGCTGGCAAAAAGTTGACCCGAAACTTTGTTTATTTTGCACTTTTTGACTAAATTTCTGCAATTTTTCCAGTTTTTGACCTAAATTTCAGAAAAGAGGTGCTTTTTCGACAAGTTTATTCTATACAAAATTAAGTAGACAAAATTTCCTAACTTTGAAATTTGCTGTCAAAAATTTGACCTAGAACTTTGGTTTTTTGCACTTTTTGCACAAATTTTTGAACTTTTGTCTGCACTTCAATCTCAGAAAGAACGCGTTTTTTTTTTCAAAGTCCATTCTATAATAATTAAACAAACTTTCCTCTATATTTCACATAAAATAAGTTTTTTTTCACAAATAAGCGACCCAAAAAACATATAGGGTGAGAAAATTAAAACTATAGGCACAGCTTTCTTCCGAGAATTCTAATAATTATGCCTAGACTAATGAATGAGGGGAATTTAATGAATAAGTAAGAAAAATGTGAAAATGAAGATCCAAAGGATTCGTAGCCGTACGCGTACCCTAGACAGCGTAGTGGAAGAAGATTTAGCATGTAAACAGAAGATCGTGGGTTCGATTTCCATACATAAATGAACTTTTTCTAACACATCCCTTAGCCATAAGTTGGTCTCTTATTCATGGACAATTCAGAGAGAATTGTCCAAGCCAGTATCTATTTATTTTTTCAAGTAACATTATTTGGCGAATTTTATGCACAACATCTTTATGCAAGCCGAATAATAAAACGATCACCAGTAACTTTATTGCCTAGTTTATAGGATCGTAATTCTCTTTAAACAGATACGAGGGCGGAAATAATTATTTTTTACCTCTCCGAAACGATCACACGACTTCCTTTTATACTTTGGATATCACCAGCACCATGATATGATAATGACGTCATTTCAATTACTTTCACAGATAGAACGAATAGAGTTTCAAAACGGAAACTTTTTAAGTACCATGGTCAGAGGATTTTTGACTTAAGTAGGTACTTAAGTCCATGAGAGGAAACTCGTTATGCTGCAATGAGAAAATTTGATGGGAACCATGCAGGAATTGCTAGCCTGAGCTGGTTGAAGGCTCAGCATAAACATAAAAAAAATCAAGGAAGGAAAATGTACTATAAGAAAATAAAAGCATCTTCTGATTACGTTTCGTTTAACTGTCTCATTATTAAATTTCATGTATATTTGAGGATTCTAAGACCTGCGTTGAAAATGTCCACCACCCTGGTCTACATTTCCCTCCTCGTTGATAAATTTAGTAATAATTATTATTACACTTGCGGCTTGGGCAAGCGCTAGCTGCGTATCTTAACGGCCTTCTGGGATCTGGGAGTGAGTCCGATTGAAGGCTTTTTCGAACAAGTAGAAGGAAGTCTCAAGGGAATTAGAATCTCCGGGAAAGAATTAGGAGCGGCGAGGCTTGCCTCTCAATCCGACTGTTTTCTGGGCACCATTTCACCCTGACAAGTCGTCATGAAAATTATTACGAACTAAGAAGCAGAGTTTTTATGCTAAGACCTGTAAATATACCACCCTAGCGAATAAATGGAGTGGATATTCTCAAGGATTCATTACTTGCTTTGACAGGCATTATGAATGATTTTTTTTGTGAATAAAGTTTTAGTTTCTTGTACCTATAAAAGTAACATTGACACAATGCTTTTATTATGATTAATACTGTTAGAACGAAATTTTCAGGCCAAATGATTTATATGGACAACTGGAAGATGATGATGTACCTCGGAACTCCGGTGATGCCCGATTTAAACCACCTCATCAATTCCGGTCTCTATATCAACGATCTCTCGATGCACGACTTCAGCAGGTAAGCTCTTGTTTACCCAAATTCTATTCTTAACCGAAACTGGATTTTCGAAAATATTTATCTTAGATATAATTTCATAGAGACTTGATGTTGGCCGGGACCCAGCAATCTGTGGAATTGAAGTTGGCACTCGATCAAGAACAGCAGAAGAGCAAGAAACTGGAAGAGTCGATGCGTAAATTAGATGAAGAGATGAGACGGACTGACGAGCTCCTTTACCAGATGATACCGAAACAGGTTGCGGATAGGCTGAGAAAAGGGGAAAATCCGATAGACACGTGTGAAGTAAGTTCGTTATCCAGAAAGTGTTATGTTTAATAATAAAGCGGATAAATGTGAGATTAATTTACTTTGATAAGAAGATTATAAGATTCTCCTAAAACATGGAAATAAGTAGCCTTGCAATAATTATAAAACATTATTTTTAAGGGTAGTTTTACGACTTAATTTTAGATCTAAGGCTTAGGCGTGTTAATCAATCAAATAATCAGTTTTTTTATTATTTAAAAAAAGCTCTAAAAATAGAACTGAAATTAAATACTGAAAATGCGAGCTTTTTTTGAAATCTGGAAGAAGTTCTAAATTTTTTCTACGCTTCCTATAGAAAAAATTTAACAACAAATTAGAAAAAGAAAAGATTGAATGTTTTTATTTTTACTTTTAAGGAGCTGATCCCGAGACAATAATAATTATGAGTAAACTTTTTTTATTAACTTTTACGACTCTATTAGAAAATTTAGCAAAAAAAAAAATCAAAAAATCTAATTAATCATTTATTAGAGTAATTAATTAAGCCATAAGCGAGAACTATAAATAATTTAGACGTGTTAAGTTCATGTAAAGCTCAGAACTATTAATCGAATTCTGAAAATTTTAAACCGAAAGCTCATTAAGCTTTCATAATTCAATTATTATTTGTATTATGATTTGTTTGTCTCCCATAAACGCACAAACTGTCATTACTTGGAAAATGGAAACTCATAAAGATACCCTCACATTAAAGTTACAGTTTTTGGAGGCTCAACTAAGTGCTTAAATCGTACCTACATACCTACGAGCTGCGAATAAGTACTTAATTCCATTAGCGTAATTCGCCTCTTTTAGGACGAAAGTTAAGTGAAGTCTCCCAGCTCGAGAAGCTTTTTGTATTGTTTCACACCTGAATTGAGATTTCGCCTCTCCTATCAACCAGATTTAACTTTTACGACTCAATCATTTTAAGTTAGAATAGAACACCAGCAGCCGTCACGACTTTCAAAAGAGGGACTATAAATCTGATCTAACTTGGCGATACTCGAAGTGCGAGTAAGTTGATGAAATTCGATGCATTGCCACTGAAAGCAGGTCTGGATCTGAAAAAAGAACGCGACGCCTATCTGATCTTGTTAGAACATGACAGTCCTGTTTATTGCCTAATATGTTTCTATGGCAAGCATACGACGATATTGAATTATTGACAGACAGGAAATTTTCTCCAAGAAAACAGTTCCTGCTTTATACAAAAAAAAACCGCTTGATGAATTTTTACGTGAAAAATATAAGTAGTCAAGAAGTCCAAGTTTTTATCAGTTTTTTGCATTTATAGCTTCGAAACAGCGCGTCCCAGCGAATGTTTCATTCCTACAAAACTTAAGAGCCATCAATTCTACATTGAATGAGTGCTATATTCATTGATTCGGTCTAGTAGTATGGCTGAAATCGTCGGTCGAAAAAGAATGATTTTCACCAACTTTTCTGAAAAACGCATTATAGCGACTTTCATTGAAGCGAGCTAGCATCGGTCCTAATTGTTTAGATAAGACACAGTCGCTCCACTCTGGTAATTTTGGCTTCGAGATCGAGCTCGTATAGCCACAGAAACACTTGTAGAGAAATAAATAGTTATATAGACGAAACAAACAATTAAGCCGAGCTGGGATTCGAACCACAGACGGTGACAGCATCAACGGTTTCAGTCAGCGATCTAAGCCATCGCGTACCGCCCGCGCTTCGTATCTTTGAAGTTGCGAAGTTGCTTTGAATTATTTTTTTTTATGTTTTATAATCCATCAACTTCATACGCTTCATGGTATTTGATACTTTCATCCTTCTACTCCAGTTCTTATCGACATTACGGCCTCTGAAACGGGGAAGGGATTGTGCGAGGAAAACCACTAGCATGAACTCCAATACATCAGAATTGTCTCTACGAATCCTTATACCAGTCTCTACACGACACTCTCGCATTGTCATGTCCTGTTGTTGCAAAAGTTACCCCACAAAATTCTCCGATTTGGAGAGACACTTCCATCATATTGCAGACATAAGATGATATCTATCTCTCCGATATCCCTCGTCCTCGACTCACACCACACCATTCACTTTTCATTGAATTTTCACGCATCACAGTTTGCTCTATGGTCTGATCTGCTCATATACCAGACCAGTTAGTACTTGGTAGATCTTCTAACTGTAAAAAACCTTGTCGTATCTTAGAAACCGCTAAAAAAAACAATTTTTACATTGTTTCATGCAAAGTTGGAACGCGACGGTACCTTTTTTGAGTACTGAACAGCAGGTGAGACTTTTTTCACTCGCGGTTATATACTTGAACAAGTTTAAAATTTAAGATACACATGTTGAACACAAAAATTGAAAACCACTATTGTTTAACCGACGATTTCAGCCATACCTCTAAACTCTAAACGGAATTCAATAAATGGGACACTAATTCAACGCAGAATTGAATGCTCTTTAATTTATGTAGAGGTGAAATACAGGGTGTCCGGAAATTATGAACAAAAAATTAAGGAGGTGATTCTTCTTGATGAAATATTGCCAAAAGTATCTATAATTTTTTTTCGAAAACTCAAAAAGAAGAAAGTTATAAGCCTTCAAAGTTGATTTTTTTTAAATCAATGTTTTTTTATAACTTTTTTTCTAATGTACAGATTTTCTTAAAATTTGACATACTTGCCACTGATGTTGCTTTGCATCTTTGGTCCAAATTAGACTTGAATCCCTTGAAATCAAAAGGCCTAAACTGCCCTTGACCTTCAAAAAAGGCCTATAACTTTTTACGTAATATTGTTTTCTGAGTTTTGAAGACGCACAATTGAAGAACATGAAGAAATCTTCAGTAAAGGTCCTCTTTGTCTATCACGATAAAATGACCTGTTTCCGAGTAAAACTGTTTTAAAAATTTGCTTGCACTAAAATTGATCACCATAAATTATGATCATTTTGCAACAACACCAAAGCATGTTTTGGAAACAGCTGCAGGGTTGCCTAGGAAACAAGACGTTCGCTTTGGATTTCATTTTGACAGCATTTTTTTTTTTTTTTAATTAAAATTATTTTATAATTAAATTATAAAAAAAATGATTAAATTTTTTTTTCATTTTCAAAAAAAAAATCATTTCCAAGTCTATTTATATACGAATGTCTCTGTTTTGTAGATAACTAGGCAACCCTGCAGCTATTTCCAAAACATGCTTTGGTGTTGTTGCAAAATGATCATAATTTATGGTGATCAATTTTAGTGCAAGTAAATTTTTAAAACAGTTTTACTCGGAAACAGGTCATTTTATCGTGATAGACAAAGAGGACCTTTTCCGAAGATTTCTTCATGTTATTCAATTGTGCATCTTCAAAACACAGAAAAAAATATTACGAAAAAAGTTATAGGCCTTTTTTGAAGGTCAAGGGCAGTTAAGGCCTTTTGATTTCGAGGGATTCAAGTCTAATTTGGACCAAGGATGTAAAGCAACATCAGTGGCAAGTGTGTCAAATTTTAAGAAAATCCGTACACTAGAAAAAAAGTTATAAAAAAATATTGATTTATAAAAATCAACTTTGGAGGCTTATAACTTTCTTCTTTTTGAGTTTTCGAAAAAAAATTATAGATACTTTTGGCAATATTTCATCAAGAAGAATCACCCCCTTAATTTTTTGCTCATAATTTCCGGACACCCTGTATTTGCTGGAACGCGCTGTTTCAAAGCTACAGGCAAAAGACTCGGACTGAAAATATCCGAAAATTTCAAAATCTCTACTTTTTTTTGGACTTCCTGACTTGAGTGTGGTGGTTGGAGGGACCGTGCAATACTTCTTGAAATCCTAATTTAAATTACGACTTTAGGAGTACTTATTTTTGAAAATTCAACGAACAGGCTTCCTTCAGAAAAGTTTTCAGTATCCAAAAAAATGATTTTAAAAAATGAAAATTTCAGGAAGAAGGCTCCAGATTAGCTTAAACTGGAGTTTATTGATTGATCGAGAAGATATTTCAGAATATCTAGCAATTGCGGTCTAAGCCTGTTTTTGACTCTACTAATCATCATCAGAACTGAACATCAAAAATGTTCCAGAATTTAGGCGCCAAACTTTTACTTCTTGTCAAATTTTGCTTAAAAACCAAAAATTCATTTTGTTCGAAATCTTGACAAAAAAAATCTTTAATGGTCTCACAATGAATTGAGTATCTGAGGTGATAACGAGAAGCTTTCATTTGTAGTGTACCTACCATTCAAACCTCACCGATTTGCTGCAAACGCAAACCGAAAAGTTTGGCGACTTTTGCACTAATTTGCACGATTTTCAACTTAACTGAAAATCTGACCTCCAGAAGAGAATCCATTTCTCAGATCTCATGATCTCCTTGAAGTCATTATAAAAAAAGTTCCTTTTGAACAAAATTAGGAGGTTTCATGAAAAAGCGTAAATTCGATAAGATTTCATTCGCATGAATAGTCACATTTTCTCAAGGATAAATAAAAATCCAGGATCCAATCTGACTAACACAATTCCTTCCAGATGTTCGACACCGTATCAATTCTATTTTCCGACGTCGTCACTTTCACTGAAATCTGCAGCAGGATAACGCCAATGGAAGTCGTTTCTATGCTCAATGGGATGTACTCGATCTTCGATACACTCACGGAAAGGAACAGAGTGTATAAAGTGAGTGTAACAGTGAGTGATATTTACGTTACTCATCTTGTACTAACAATTTCTAATTTTTCTCTTTTTGTTTGTAGTAGTAATAATATTTAATTTATAATTTTAATAAATGTTGCTTTTATTTCTTTGTCGTTGTTTTATCACTGCATGCTTCGTGATTAAAAAGTTAGGTTCCTCCTTACACCTTGGATACATCCTTGACTGAGTGGATTATGGTATCAAATCAACTCAACTTAAATAAATAAAACAATGCACAGACTTGGCTAAAAGAAATTTGTTTGCTATAGCAGCATCCTCATCTTGCTGGAGGACCACAAGAATTGGGGCGATGAAGCGACACTCACCAATTCTTCTTCCTGACTATTCCAGTTGCGCAAG
This sequence comes from Malachius bipustulatus, assembly GCA_910589415.1. Lineage (NCBI taxonomy): Eukaryota > Metazoa > Arthropoda > Insecta > Coleoptera > Melyridae > Malachius > Malachius bipustulatus. The sequence continues at coordinate 31,013,644 of OU342634.1, read as the reverse complement.
CTCTTGACACGCAACTCTCTTTAGTCCTTGCGAGAAGTATGACCCACTAGATATCAATCAACATGTATTGTGTGGAGAGCAAGTTCGAATTATTATAAAGACGGTTTTGTGGCACTTTTTTTTGGAAGTTTTTGGTAACACTTAAAAAACTTCCATATCAAGTTGCACTTAAAGGCCAAGGGGAGATCTTGATGTCTAGGCTGATTACATAATTAATGGAAGAAGCCTTCAAGCTTCTTCTTAAGCTTATCTATGCAGAAATTCCTGTGTGTCATCCCAGATGAAGCTAGATTCTAAGCTCATTGTCTGAGATTTAAACTCTGACGCATTCAAAAAAACGATATTGGTCCTAGCTGTGGGTCCACAATTTTTTTGTCAGTAGTGGTAAAAGAGTAGATAAAGGTATGTAAGAAAAGCGATTAGACACCTCCAAGACAGTTTTCGCCAATCCCATTGACCACCACCACCTCAATGGATAGCATGTTAAACGTTTCATTAATATTGGTCCTCACCACTGCACCACGAACCCACGTCAGAAGTGGTGAAAGAGACTCGATCTGATATAATTAAAACGTCCATTTTATTTGCAATAAAACCTGAAGAGAGATGTTTCAGATAAGAAATTCTCAACAGGAATTGGTAAGACTTCTATACCTACGGATCTGGGCTTAGACTCAGCGATTCTCCAAACGAAGCTTTCAGGATATCCTCATATTTTTGGTATTGGTATATCAAACCAATCCATAACTGACCTGGCTACGTAATTACTGAACAATGAGTGCCTAAATGGCCTGTAAGTTTTTACTCTCAAGATTGCCAATTCACTGCTTTGTGTTATTGCTCCTTATAGCACCTTCCAAATAGTGAATGAAAGAAAAGTCGCAAATGAGATAAGTCACTGAAGTTGTTTTGGTTGACTGGAGGCAGATACGCTTCTCGCATTATAACAGAAGATGGCATAAAAAAGTGTGGCAAAAACAAAGAAGCCAAAACCAAAGTCGCGATTTAGGTCATACCACCCAACAAAAAGCGTCGTGCCCAAAGTAGCAGAGATTGTTGAATTCAATAATAACTGATAACAATCACGTTTGTCCTAATGAATCCCTACGGTATGGTAGGCCAACCACTTATCAAATAGCTTGCAGAAACTTTTAGTCTAAAGAGTTGAATTAGGACCTTATTCAGCCATCTTTCCCGCACTCTTGTTTGGTTTACCTTAACGTAGAAAATTAATTCTTAGGATAATTAAGCATGCTTATTGGACGTATTCACTTGTCTTGAAAGGTCATTCATGGTAATGACTGTCTCAGGTAGAGACCATCGGGGATGCCTACATGGTAGTCAGCGGAGCTCCAGAGAAAGACGTCAACCATGCTGAGCGAGTATGCGACATGGCTTTAGATATGGTGGACGCGATCACTGATCTTAAAGACCCATCAACTGGTAAGTTTCTCTAGAATATGACTCCCTTTCTTCATTCCCTCCTATAAGACTATTATTCTCTGAACTGAAAAGACCTGCAGGAAATTCATCACTGTCCGTGTAGCTCAGATTGAGAATAAAACATATTGTAGGTCAGCATCTCCAGATTCGCGTGGGAGTACATTCGGGAGCAGTGGTGGCCGGAATTGTGGGTTTGAAGATGCCTCGATACTGTCTCTTCGGGGACAGCGTTAACACTGCATCGCGCATGGAGTCCACCAGCGAGAGTATGAAAGTCCATATCTCTCAATCAACACGGGAGCTGCTTTCGCCAGGTTACCGTGTCCTCGAGCGTGGAGAGATTCAGATAAAAGGCAAGGGTGAGTTATTTTCTTTCTAAGACCTGGATTGGGAAACATTGAGCCTATCTGATCGGAATAGGTAACATCAAGCTGAGTAAAAAAAAATCTAACTTTTTACTAATCTCATGCAGTATTGCTCAGATAAGGTCAATTCAATTTTAACGAGCTCGAAAGTTTATTTTTAACAATTCTTGATGTGCTCAGTTTTTCCCAATCCAAGTTAGCTCAAAAAAAAGGTAACTTTCAGGACTTATAACGTAAAGTTATCCCACCCACTAGCTATCCCGCTCATAAACCCCACTCATAAAAATCCCACAGATTACCTCAATTTTATCCAATTCCAATTTTAAATTTAGCTCAATTTTACTTTTCTAGGACGGTTGATTTGAATTTTTTCAATATTCCAGGTCAGCTAAACTCTAAAGTTCACCTTATTCTCATTTTATTCCAATGTTGTTATTATAGGTACGATGAAGACTTACTGGTTACAAGGAAATGATGAACGAGCACCTCTGCATCGTGTTCTGGAGACACCTCCACTGACATTCCAGGAGAGTGACCCCCTGGACCAGGCATTAGGTGCAGGACAGGCTATTGGAGACGATGGACGCAGAGCGGGAGTCTACTCACCTATCACCTTCAAGGACGTCGATGTTGCTCGAAGAAGCATCGCTAGTTCGCCTGTCAAAGTACCCAGTGGGGTTAGAGGTCAGTTATTTTTCCAACTTCTTAACAGCTTTTTAACAATTCATTGACATTGAGCAGAATCGAGATCAAACTCAGCCGGTGCAGTCTACGCGATGATGGATCCATCAGAGATCTTTGGCTCTCTAGTTCTGGACAACTACCCACCTGCTGAACCGACTAATAGACTGACAGGGAATCTGAGCCCCACTCATTTCTGCTGTCGTAGCACTACAGCGCCTCCTTGTGCGGGTTTCTACGGCGGCGAGGAAGTGAGTCTGACAGCCCAGGGGGCCCCATCCTCCCTCGCTCCAGGTGTTCTAGTTCAGAGGCTGCCTAAAGATATCACGCTCACGCAACCTCCGATTGAGAAGAAGTTACTGGATGATAAGGCCAAATACGAGTTCGGGAGGTACATGCATGAGTACATCAAGAAGTTGGAGCTGAAAAGCAAGAAGCAGGAAAGAGATAGGAAGGCCATCCAGGCTTCCAAGAGCGACGGTGATATATGTGAAAATTCTGGTAATGCCAGTGGGCACAGTCATGGTCAGGATTACGGGGGGAAAGGGCATAACCATCAGCAGTGTTGTGCTGGGTTTGACGGGAGCCATAAACATAGGTTTCAAAGTAATGCTTGCGTTATATTTTAAGCTTGATCTCTATAAATTAAAGAAATAGAACGACATTTATATTATTAACAGTGATGGATTGTGTTCGGAGCTTGATGGTAATATGGATTGAAGATTTAACGCAAAAATTACCCTGAAAGGCAAGATTATTAAACAATGAAAAAAGACTTGGTTCGAGTATTTAGTCCTGTGGGACGCCATTTTTGATGAATTACCTGTATCGATTATTATTTCGCATTTATTCCAAAAATAATGATAATATAAGCCTCAGAAACAAAAAAAATACCAAAAAACATTTATATTAATAAATAGATTGACAGAATGGAACTTTTTTCCTATCATGACCACTGACTGATGGCGAGGGTCAATGCCGGCGACTTTTGTCACAATGGCAAAAGGGATAAAATAAATGTAAAACATGAATATAAACATTTACACAAGAAAGTTGCAGCAAATAACAACTAAACGTCTTCAGGGGTCGTTTTTTTTAGAAAACCAAGCTTACTCTAGAAAGTTTAATAATTTTCGAAAACTTTAAAAAATTTGTGGTGTTCAATTCCCAGTCTATGATCATTTCAAATCAGTTTTTGATTACTTAGGAACCTTTGAATTGATTTATAACATCATGAACTGACGTTGCAATTAAATAATAGAAAAATAACTTTCAAGGTCTTCTTTAGCAGGTACCTACCAATGTTTTTTTTTATTTAGTAATCTTGAGAAAATTTAGGGATATATATTTAGGAATATTAAATTCATTTTTCTAATTATAAATAATTATTGTTAATTACTCGTATAGGGATATTTCGGAGAACATATATAAATTCAAAATTAAAGAACTTTTGAAAAGCCGAATTACCAATTCATGTGGTCCAGAACTAGAAAGAAGTAGCTTAATTTAAGTAGATAAAAAGATACGGAATTACTTATTTTTTATAGAAATAATTAAATTAAACTATTTATGCCTATAAAACAAGATGAGCCAAGTTTTTTTAACTTTTGGGCCAATATTTTGTCAGACTCAAAAATAAATGCGTTATTAATTTTAGAGATATCTTGACATAACAAACATGCTTTGAAAATATTCAGAACTTTTGAAAAAAAAATTTTTTTTAATTCTTTGAAACTCAAAACCTTATCATTCGGTTTTAAAGTCGCAAAAAATAATGGTCATAAATGTTAAAAAGAGAAACTATTCGAGCTCACTAATAGAATAAGAAAAATTACCAAATAATCAAGATAATAAACTCAATTATGCATGCAGGTGGAGATTTTTAGCCTTTTTCAAGAGTTCAAAAATATTGAACCCTTAAAAGTTTTTCAAGACTTTCACCTTTTTTTCAGACTCGCGTTCTTGTTCGTTTGTCTGCGGTCCAAATCTTGCAATCGATTTTAAACTAACTTCCCGAAGAGCTAGGGACTTGAAACTTTAAAAGTAGCTCGGAACTGGATGACAATGCAATACTAACTCGCTTTCTTGTCTGTCTGTTTGTCTGTTCGGCAACAATTTTATAAAATCCCAATCGATAAGAGAGCGAGTGATGTCATAGTCTCATCGAGATGTTTAAAATTGATAGCAGACTTCCACACACAGGAACAAAACCAAAAAGCAGAAAATAATTATTTAAATAAATATGTGCTCCAATATATAGGGTGTTTCTAAATGGAGTACCATAAATTGGAGGACTTGTAGATAAAGTTAAAAAAATACGAAAATGTAGGAAAAATTTTTTTCGAAAAGGCTTTATTGATGAGATACAGGGTGTTAAAGAGGTCGACCGACAGACCACTCTTTTGTTAATATTTGTTGAAACAATAACCCAACTGAGACAATTTTTTGTGTGTAGCAACAAGTTATAAAGAGCAATAATCAGACAAATTTTCGGTTTATTTCAATAAGCCAGTGGCGTAGAAACAGGGGTCGTTTGACACTTTTCACTCTTTAAAAAAGTAAGGGCTAGGTTTTTTGATGTCTTATTACTTTTTTCTGAATCAACGGTCTTTTTACAATAAAAAAGCCATACTTGTTTAATTTGCCCAGAGGCGTCCGTTTTTGAGATATTTGCAATTTTGTGTCAGGACGTCAGTCGCTTTATGTAAAATACACTTAAAAATTTCATTTATTAAAATTGTGAAGGTAGCTTTGAAATTTAAATAAACTAATTTTTGGACTTAACAAATTAGTTTATTAGTTTATTAGTTTATTTGAAAAAATTATTAATAATAGGGGAGTGTGTAATTTCGTATTTTTCCAATTTATTTGATTTTTGGTTTCCTTGATTTTTTTAGACCAAATAACATTTTTATTAGTCCAAAAATTAGTTTATTTAAATTTCAAAGCTACCTTCACAATTTTAATAAATGAAATTTTTAAGTGTATTTTACATAAAGCGACTGACGTCCTGACACAAAATTGCAAATATCTCAAAAACGGACGCCTCTGGGCAAATTAAACAAGTATGGCTTTTTATTGTAAAAAGACCGTTGATTCAGAAAAAAATTAATAAGACATCAAAAAACCTAGCCCTTACTTTTTTAAAGAGTGAAAAGTGTCAAACGACCCCTGTTTCCACGCAACTGGCTTATTGAAATAAACCGAAAATTTGTCTGATTATTGCTCTTTATAACTTGTTGTTACACACAAAAAATTGTCTCAGTTGGGTTATTGTTTCAACAAATATTAACAAAAGAGTGGTCTGTCGGTCGACTCTTTAACACCCTGTATCTCATCAATAAAGCCTTTTCGAAAAAAAATTTTCCTACATTTTCGTATTTTTTTAACTTTATCTACAAGTCCTCCAATTTATGGTACTCCATTTAGAAACACCTTGTATAGGGTGTTCCAATTTGTATGTTCATATAACTCCGGCAAACGGTAGAACACGTAAAAATAATTGTACTTAAAAAAAAATAGTTTTTTTTTTTCAAAAATATCTTAAATATTTTTTACCAAATATTGTTGAAATTTGGCAGTTAAATTTGCTGTAGTAAGGGGGTCATTTTGCCCTAAATGGATTAAATTTATTAAGTCCAGCAGCATCTCGGTAAACACCTCAACGAATATTATTTTGAAAAAACTTTTAATACACGAACACCAATGGGTTTTTTTTTTATTTAATGTTTTTGTCAGATTAAGTTTTGAGATTAGTTATTTTTTCCCATATTTCTTGGTTGGTCCAGGGATATGCAATTGAGTGGATTCTATTTTTTTGTCAAAAACCAATCAAGATACGAAAAAATTCAAAAGTCATAAAGTTTTATTTTTAGTTGCTTGATCTGAAAAATAATAATAATATTTAAAAAAGGCCATTGGCGTACGTACTTGGAATTTTTTAAATATAATTCGTTGAGGTGCTTACAGGGACGCCATACACTGGACTTAATAATTTTAATCTCTTTAATCCTTTATTACAGCAAATGTAACTGCCAAATTTCAACAATACTGGGTGAGGTATTTTCCAAATTTTAAGATATTTTCCAAAAAAACGATTTTTTAATAAAAGTTTAACACCCTTTATCTCAAAAATAAAGCGTTCTAGAGCAATACTTTAGAGAAAAAATTAGAATTATTTTTACGTGGTCTACTTTTTGCCCGAGCTATGAACACACAAACTGGAACACCCTGTATGTACCACGTTTTTAACACAGACTAAATAGTATAAAATAATTTTAAATAGCTTATGTAAATATACTTGTAAGATTTAAAACGATAAACGTAGGGAGCATGCCATTAATAACAGTAAGGTGTGTAGAGAGTATTAAAATTCAATTAGGAAGTTGCCTTTCCACTTGCAAAAGTAACTGTAACTATTCATGCATCAATTATTATTTATTGCATACGCCCCACGTTTATCGTTTTGAATCTTACAAGTATTTCTATGGCTATTAAAAATTATGCTATACTTTTTAGTCCGTCTTAAAAAGGTGGTGGTTATAATAAAAAAAATATATTTAAATAATTATTTTCAAATGACTTCACCTCCAAGAGCTCCCATAACAATTAATTTTAGTCAATTGTTTCTTCTTTGCAAGTGAAAATATCAAAAATACAATACAGGACGTGATAAAAAATCTCACCTATAAAAATACATATTAGGTAGGATAATCTCGAGTCAATCAGTTAAAATATATAACCTATCTGACTGAAGCAAAATAAATATTGTTAGACTTACTTACTCATATACATATACAGAGTGTGTCTTAAATCATGAATGCCACATTATAGCACGTTATTGCAAAGTAGACCTGGAAAGATAATTTCAAAGATCCAGGTGACTTAATTTTTTTAGTAATTTACAGTCGAAAATTTTTTTTGCTGCATCTGGTTCCCCCTGGCAACAGTGGCTATCGGTAGCTTCACGGGATTTAATAATAATTTTACAGTTATAATTTCAACCATGGTAAACAGCAAATAATAATCTCTCAGAAATAATCACTTCTTATTCTTATATCTCCCTAGACATGTAAAATGACTATATCCTTCCTGTATAGACTCCACCAACAATTCGTTCACAATATCAGATTCTTCCACATTAGGTTCCCTTCTGGAGTAACTTTTATTTCACACGTATATGCAACTGAACCCAATTGAAGAGCTTTTTCGGTAAACGCTCAAAACTGTACTGACTTGCGCCGACCGCCCCGTCAACAATTTAAACAGAGAAGCGGAAATATGAAAGCATTAATGTCAGGTTCTTGTGAAGTCATCTTCACTAATTTTCCTATAACATGTGGGTGATTATTATAAAATGTGTGGCATCCACTATTTAAGACACTTTGTATTTACTTAATTTAGACATTCCTTATTACTCATTACTACTTATGAAGCATTTTAGTAAAAAAAAATAGAATAAGAATATACCGAGTCTAGTGGGTTTTTAGACCTCACTTATCCATGCATCATTAAGAAGAGTGTCACTTATTCATTTACTTATCTAATGTTGCATGGATTCTTTATTTTGAACATTTACAATGACTATGACCTTACCATAAGTATGGGATGAAATAGATGCTTTTAATATATTTTTTGAACTGTTAATTAATTAGAGACCTAATTCTAAATTAATTAAAAATAAGGATATGTAATAAAACCAGTACCTAAGAACTGAAGGCACCAATAATAACTGGAGTAAAAATAACATATTAAAGAGATTTGGTTCTTATTATGTTGATTGGGTACTTTTTAATGCATCGCTCTTCCTTGTAAGATCAGAGATTTCTACATATCCTTTTTTTCAATGGATTTTGTACATTACCGATTACTGAACACTGTAAATGTGTTACCTTGAATTAGGATAAGTTGGCCACATCTTAATTTTAGTGCTACAGTGGCAAGGGTTAGTAATTTATATGGTAAGGTACTTTTGGGCCTAGTCTGGATCATTTGCTAGATGTGGCAACTTATTAGAAATTACTCATAAACTACATGACAATACTTAATTAATATAATTATTTATTGAAGTTTTAGCAAATGTATGCTAAAAGTAATTAATTAGTATGAATTCGTAAATTGTATAGCTATGTAATTAGATAGGTATAGAATAATTTCGCGAAATTTTTACGCCACAAATAGATTATATGTATTTATTAAAATGTCGTTTATAATAAAATTATTTTTCAATAATTATTATAAAATACAGTACCGCACGTATTACCTACATAATATTATATAACGAGTGATTTTTTTAATAATTATTAAACCCAAAACATGGCTCTATCGTATCAGCTATGATAGAAACGTAGCGCGAAGATTGTAAGATGAAATCATTTACCCAAGTCAAGTTAGCCACGCTTCGGCCAGCCACTCTTTCGGCTAGGGAGAGAAAAAAGTAAAACATTGAAACAAAACCAATAAAAAAAACAAAATATTTTCAATTTTAACCGTAATATCTCTAAAAAAAAAATAAAAAAGACCTTTTCTCTAACCGAAAGCGTCTTTCTAGACTTGGGTCAATTTTTTGCAGAGCGTAGGTATGTTAGAAATCAGTGTTGACTGTTCTACTCCGAGCTACATTTATTTATTAACCTACGTTCATCAACGCCACATCCGCTCTTTAGCATAGTAAAAAATTACTCGTTTTTAGTTAATTAAGTAAAAAAAAACGAACAATTTTGAACATATCTTTTAAATTTTTTATTTCCGGCTGCTAGTCAAATTAATATTAATTACAATGAAAATTAGTATTAGTAAAATAATTATTAAATGTATTTTATTTTAAATTAATAAATTAATTAACTATTCTTAATATTTCTTAATTGAACCTTAAAAAAATGATCCTCAGCAAGAAAGTGTCTCCCCCTTTTAGTGTATTTTTTAATAAAAAAATACACTATTGAGGACGACATCGCTTTTCGAAAATCACCCAAACTCATCAAATGTCCACCGATCATGACCCCCAGATCACGAAAAAGTAGTTTTCCAAAATTCACCTGCCCATGATATATATTTATATATTTTGTATATTTCTCCAAAATCGCGAAAGTTCGATTTTCACGCTCCTGTAGCTTTATCTTTCAAGATTAGTGAACAAAATTTTGGATTCTTGTAAAGCTTTGAAATGACGTTAGATTTTCGTTGAAAAAATTTCCAAAAGTCCCATCACTTCTACAGGGTGTTCCTTCAAAGTTCCAGAAATCCGGTTTTTGTCATCTCATTTCAGGTCGCAGTTTTGAATCTAGCGGGCTGAAATTTTTGTGGGAGTAAGAAATCCACAAGGAGTGGTCTGGTATTGCATTTGAGCAAAATCGGCCGAGCCGTTTCAAAATGGCGGCCTTTGAATTTTTTGAAAATTGACGGAAAATTGACTATTTTTTGAACCCTTATATGAGCAAGATGGCAAAAAAACTTTGAAATCAAATTATTAACAGGATTTGAAGAAAATTACTGGAAATTTGAGTTAATGCAATAAAATTAGCATATTTTCCATTAATAAGCCAGTGTCGTGGGTAGGAAAATGGTAAAAATGTGCAAATTTCTATAACCGTTTATGAGTCCATTTTTTAAGAAATTGAACCGAAATTTTCCATTTTTTTTTCTTAAACATATAACTTGAAGTCTTATCTTCATTTCATCTCGCATATGTGGGCACTTTAAACGAAAAATAAAAAAGTTTCTCGCTGATGGTAAATTAGCTTACGCTTATTTAAAATTATTAAATCGATGAAATGGTTCACAATTTCTTTTTTATTTTTTTTTCACATTCAATTATGAATAGTTCTGAAAATTAGAAGAGCAATCGCAACGACAATTAAATCATCTACATGCGGGTGAAAAAAGTTTTCAAATTGGTCTTTTAATAACGAAGATTAGACCAGTTTAAAAAAAAATGTGTTGGTGGTATATGTACCTGACGTATTACATATACCCAATCAGCGCTACAAATTTAAATCGCACCGTGGCTCAGTTCGTTACGCTCTTACCTAGCAAACTGATGGTGCGGTGTTCGAATCCACAAAAGGATCACTTTTTTTTTAGGTAGGTGGAGTTTTCACAAATAAAAAATCGGATTATTTTTTCATTAATTCATTATAAAAAGAAATAGGAAGAAAATATTTATTATTGAATCGCATAAATACACTATTTCTGCGATTGATGCGCAAGAAGGTTTTATTATATCTCCTCTGAAATTTTTATCCTTAAAACTTTACGGCTATACGTATGTACTAAATTTAATGGCGTATTTCTGGGCAAATTTTAAGTCGAAAAGTTCATATAAACATGTATCCTAAAATGTCTGGTTTTCAAGATACTTGGGGGGTGTAGAATTTTTTTTTCACTCTCACCAACAATATTATTGCAAAGAAAATGTACGCCACTGATTTTTTAAATCTGTGATATTTTCTTCAGATTAACCAGTTAAAAATTCAACATCTTTGTCTCTTAAATTGTTTTTCTATCTTACTTCTTTTTCAAGAAAAAAAAATCAGATTTTGACAGTTTAGATAACAGAGATGCCCGTTTTATCAAAGCGTAGTTCAAAATTTATTAAATAAATGGGATGGAGATATACAGTTTATACGCATTAGAATGAGATGGTGGTTTATAATCACCTAAACAATTTGAAAAAAAATCGTTTAGGAATACGGGCATCCCTGGCATTGTGTTTGAGAGCTGCCTAGAAATTGTAACTGAGGTTTTGCTCTGTATACTTTCTTACCAGAATGTGACATCTGGGGTCATAAACTGTATGCTGTAGAGGAAGAAGATAACAATTTACATCTATAAATGTAAGTTACCCAGTTAAATAACTTCTTGGGCCGCATTCATTCAGAACTCATAGTTACACTAAGACAGAGTCAAGTGAAACAACTGCAAGATAACCTCAACTCAAGTCGCGTTATCTGACATAAAATTGAGAAAACAATAATCACTTGGGTCACTAGGAATAAAGTCTCAGTTATTCCTAAATATTTACCATCAACTAACTCCACAGTTGTTACCTTTTCAATTGTTTATGGCTAGGGGAAATAGTTGTTCTAGAATTTTCAGTTATTGTGAGGTAAAATTGTTTTTTTTTTCTGATTTTTTCGTGTACTACAAAAGGAAAAGGGGTTAAAGGGGAAGGTTATTAAAATTAAAAAAAGGTTTACTTTATCAAAATTCTCTATATTTGTTGTACAATGTGCCTATCACAGATACAAAACTAATTTTACAAAACGTACAAAAAGTTATCAAGAACCAATGAAATATGGAAGAATTACACAAGTATATAATATGAATTAAGACTAAAATAAATCAACAATCACCTGATTCATCATAATTTAAATTAATAATTCGTCAACTTTGAGGGGAATCGATAAGGACACAAATCTATAAAGGAGATCGAAATTGTAAGTATAAAATTTTATGAGTGAATCACCTTGTTTTTGACCAATAAAATCACAACCAATATCAATAAAGATTACAAAAAAATGAAATGCAAGTAAGCAATTATTAACAAACAATAGTCTCAAGCTGATTATGAATTTTATTTTTTAATTACTAGGAAGGATGTAAAATATAAAACAGGAAGCAAATACCATTTTAAATTATTTATGAAAGTTTTCTCATTATTTTTAGAAGATTTGAGCAATCATAAATAGTAAGTACCGCATGCATATCAGCATAACCGATGTACTCAAAAAGAGTAAAATTCTAAACAATTCTGGTATAAATGTCATCATGAAAATCAATAATTACAATTTTCACAAACTTATATTCATAAAATTGGACATTGCACAACCCTTATAAACATGTCTAAGAGCACGTCTTACTTGCATAGATATTTATTAGAATTTTAATTATTAACAAACATTTTTGTAACCAACCACAATTTCAACTATCTCTAATTAACTATTTTTTTTATTATCTTTCAATACGCTTGAAGAGTTAAGTAATAAAATGTTTGCAGCTTGAATACTCCCAGAGTCTTTTGTAATGGATAATTTAACCTCCTCTACATTACTGAAAAAAAGACCGACCTCTGAAATAATTAATTTCGTTAATGTCAGAGGAACACACTTAAATAATTCACTAAAAAAGACTCACATCAGTGTACCTACTTAGTTACCTACCTACCTACCTACTTATTTACACGAGTAGAATTAGAGACAATTTGAAAAGCCTTTTTTTTCCTATTTTTTTTTTCAAGTATGTATATCAAAAGGTAAGCAAAGTTTAACTTGTTATGTGATGTTAGTGATTAGATCGTTTACAGAATGATCAACAATAAAAGAACTCAATAGCGAGAGAACATATTAATCAAATATTGAGTATATAATACGGATCACTCTGTATGTGTGCTGGTATGAAAATGTGTTAGAAAAATTTATTGACTTTCCAGGTTACATACCTAGTTGTTGAGGTTATCGTCTTTATAATTTTAATCTGAGGGTCAATAGACCTTGTAGAACTCAAATCCAAGTTCATGCAGGTTACTCAAAAAATTAATAATTTTTCAGCAACATGAACTTTTGCATATGAACAAATTCAGCTTTTCAGGACTTTCATTCAAGACATCTCCTCAATTGAATACTTTTTCTGCCTTTACATTATTTTTGTGAAAACATTAATTGGATCTTTCAATTATTTTCCTTGTATGTACTGACTGTAGTATCTTTTGAGTACCCTGATTAAAATATGGATTAGTAGTGGAAGACGAAAAACAGGAAGAAAAATAAATTAATTCTAAGTATAGATACAAACAAACCTATAGTTTTATAACATCCAAATGAATTTATTATTAACATCTTGTATAGAAGGGAAAGTTGTGGTAAACAATTATTTTTCACTATAGGTACCAATAAAGAATAAATATCAAATTATATTAAATTATTATTTACAACTCCAATCATATCTAATTAATCGACAGTAGAGTCGGATCATTTCAGACGGTCGTTATCATCAGCAATCTTAGAAAAAAAGACACCAGTCAAAATTCTAAAACTTGTCAAAATGGCCAATCTAAAAAAGGCAGTACACAGAATAGATACACTTGTTGAGTAATATTTCTGACAATTAAATTAAGTAGGTTTTGATTGCTGAGAGACAATTTATTGCAATTTGAGACAATGTTGCCGGTCAGAACTTGAAATTTGTCAATTAAAGATGTCAGTTTACAACAAACCAAGTTTCTGGATCTTCTGGACTTGAAAATATTTCACTTGATAAAAATCACCTGAATCTTAAGTGGCCGAAACAGAAACTGTCAAAACTGCCAATTGTTAAATGTCAATAAGACATGAACATCTACCAGCACCAGCGCCAGCTCTTATCAAAAGTATCTTATTATATTTATGTCTGGATGACCTTTTTAAGGAAATTTTGATAAATTCATCATAAACTTATTTGTTGTCCTGCTCTGATGATACCAAATTGTGACAAATTAGACCCGCCAACTGTCACTTTTTACCGTTAGACATATCACAATACAAATTATAACAATTCAACTAATTCACATATTAATAATATTAGCTTTCTTATGGTTCTATTTTCAATAATTTCCTTAAATCGTTTGTCCCTTTAAATGTCAACTAGTCACATCTTACAGGACTATAGCACCACCATTAGCATCAGTGCTTTCTCAACCCCTCAAGTCACCTAACTCTTAAAATAAAAACTTGTCACACTTAAAAAACGTCACTTAAATATCATAACCACCAAGTTCTACTGGCAGTGATTAAAAGTTGCTGCTGGGGCTGGGACGATTCATTTTTTTTAAGTAATTTTTCTTGAATTGAAATAATCTCGCATCAGATATACGCAGATAACGACCAACTAAAACAATCCGACACCCACGCAAATATTTTTTTTAACTAACCCGCCTCGATCATTACCTACTGTTTCATGCTCTCGAGATACGACGGCGGCTTAGAATTATCCAAGCTGGTCGACTGAGCCGAATAGTCCGATTTGATGGAGACCTGCGAGCCCCTCTGGCCGAAATCGCAGTTAAGCTGCGAGGTGCCGGGCTCCAGCAGAACGCCCTTCTCCATGTCGTTCTCCTGCTGTCCGTCGGCCGCCAGATACGAGCTGCTGTTCCGCTGTCGCACCACAAACGGGGTGTTGTTGGGTGATGGAGTCTCGCGTCCCTATCAAAACAAACCGAAATGAAATCACTGAAACCGATTCCTCTCATCGAGACCCAGACACCAAACCGATAAACCTTTAATTTCAAAGAGATATCCAAGAGTCTCTGGGGTAAATAGAGAAAAAATTGGTTAAGAAAAGTGGAATAATGGATTACCTTCGATGGTCCGCAGCAGGTGTTTTGCACGCATTTATCCTGCTCCGTTTTTGGACAATCGAGAGCGCAGTTGAACTGGTCGCTGTCTTCAACGCGTCCGAAGTCTTCGTAGTCTATAAATTCAGGTTGGATTGTCGTAGAATGGATCCCCTCGTTATGGAAAAACTCCTTCACCTTCTCCGCTATTTTCATGTACTCGGACAGATTTCGACACCTGGATACCAAACGGAAATACCCTGATTAGTGCTCCCATGCGATTTTGGATCATTAGCCGATTTTTTTTTTCATAAAACACTACATACTTATTATGTTTTTTCGGAAATAAATCAATAATTTTGGGTTTGAAGAAGTTCAGAACCGCGTGAGACTGAGCTTATTCAAATTTTAGGGGTTGGTTACCATACTGAAGAAATATTCCCCTCCAAGCCAACATTGGCATGTCAGCCCATTTCCTTACATCTACTATTTTATCTTCATAAATCCCCATGTCAACTTTTACTTCAGCCACTTGTATATTATTGATTCTCAATGGGTACTTTGGTGTAGCAATAAATGGTAATTAGTGTCACACAAATCAAACCACACAAAATCAAACCAGAAGCTTGAAAGGCAATTTATGACAATATTCTCAAGAGTCTTCTCATCTAACATTTATAGACTACATAACATAATGTATAAGTTCATGTTTGGAAGTGTTAATGGAAGCCCTAATTAAGGAAACAACAAATTGTATTTAATCTTCTACATCTTTCTTTGGAAGTGCCTCCACTTGAAAAAACTGTTATAAAGGAGCAATAATTTTTGTCTTTATTATTATTCTTTTATAATCCCCCTGGATTTTTATTGCCCAAAATTTCAGAGAATCGGAGCAATTCCAAAATGCTCTAATAACATAAACAGCAATTAATTTCACCCTTACCTGATATGAGCAGACGCGATGATCCTATCCCCGGCCAACTGCCAGACATGAAACTCGTGCACGGCCAACACGCCGTCCACTTTCTCCAAGAGTCGGTTCTGGATGGCGTCCACCTGGATGTGCGTCGGAACCGTCTGCAGCAGGATCAACGCCGAGTCTCGCAGCAGCGGCCACACCGAATGCAGAATCAGGAACACCAGCAATATACTCAGAGCCGGATCTATGTACACCTAAAGAGCGAGGCGTTAACGATTTAAGCGAAAATCAGAAAGCACGCACAAACCTTATATTTCCAGTTGGTGAGCCAGTAAACCAGGGCCGAAATGCAGACGATGACCGATCCGAGGGCGTCCGAGAGGACGTGCAGGAAGACACCTCGCATGTTCATCTGGCCCGCAGAGTGCGAGTGGCCGTGGAAGGCGGCCTGTTTCTGGGGCGGCGGACTCGGGTAGGTCTCGTCGTTCTCGTTGTCGTCGGTGACGGCGAGCTGAGTCAGACGACTGCGTCCGCGGGAGAGACGAGGTCCGTCGTCGTCCGTACTGGCAGAATGACTGTGACTGCTGCCGTGCTCTGGAAGGAAAAATTTTGTCCATCAAAGATCACCAATTATTGCCAAAACAATTTTTTTTTTTTTAATTAGTACCTACTGAAGAGCAGAAATTTTTGAGAGAGGTATTTTTGAGATTCTTTGGCAAAATTGACACCTTATATGCTTTAAGAAGAAAACTATAGATGTGTACTTATTTCTGAAATATATTTTTGTGATCTCGAAGAAAATCCGTTCTCACAGTTTCCATTCACACCCCACAAAAAAGCCAGGAAAACAATTTTTCCAAAAAATGTAAGTATTAGATTTTTTTTCCGGAAAAAGTTTTAATTCGATGTAAAATTCATCCCCTAAAATGCAAACCAAAAACCGATTTTTCGATATCCATTTACTTTCTTATGGCTAAAAAACGGCCTCCATGGAAAAATTGCAAGAAAAAATTGTTTGGTTTGGAAAAGGCCATCGGTTTAACAAAAAAACAACCCCCACTCACAATCTTTAGGAGTGACTTCGAAATTTGTATTGAGGGTGGGGGGTAGTTTATATGTCCAATCGATAGCCCTTTCCAAACCAAACAACTTTTGCCTCTTGCAATTTTCTCCTGGAGGCCGTTTTTTAGCCATAAGAAAGTAAATGGATGGTTGCATGAAAAAATTCTGCAGATGGAAGTTTCTTCTTGTTTCACAGAAAATCATAATCCGCAATAAAAAATGGGAGTTCCTATTTAAGACGTCGAAGTCACCCGCCCCCCCCCTTAGGCAGCGAGTTAAAGGTAGAGGGGGGATTTCTAGTTCCAAACGAACGATGTCCCCCCTAAAATGGATAGCTTGTGTCTGAAACTTTTTTTCCGGAAATTGTTCCCCTTCCCAATGATTTCAAAAAAATATTAAAATGGATCACCCCGTAAAAAATTAAACTGAATAAAACTGGAAAGCTTTTGAAGAAAATGTTTGTGAAGTCTCCTAGAAAAGCTATTGATACCTCTCAATCCCAAAAATTAAAATAGCTAAGCAGCCCTGTCATCTCCTCAAAAAAGTTACATAGTTTAGGGAAAAAATTCACCCATTTTCGTTAAAATTGCTTAAAAAAATATATATGCCATTACATATTTCAAGTTACCTAGAGTGAATAATAATAGTGAAAAAAATATATAATAATACAATATAATGAAATAAATACAATGATAGTGAAGAAAAAATTGCTAAACAGTATTATGCACAAAAAAAATTCTCAGAGGGTAACATTTTAGATAGACAAAACTTACCATGGAAGAGCAAAAGACCGATCAGATTAACCAGCAACCCGATGGCACCCACGACTAACAACAACACGGGCCTATGGATCTCTTCTTTTTCTATGAACCGTTTACAGGCTTCGACGGTGATCGAGAAGCAGAGGGCGACCAAGAACACCGCGTTCACCAGCGCCCCCAAAACTTCCGCCCTGGCCCAGCCGAACGTGTTTTTCGACCATTTCTTCGGCGACATCTGAAAGGAAACACAATTGACGTGTTTAAAGACAAAATTTCATTTTTTTTCCACGTCTAGGTACTTACCCTGACAGAAACGAAAGCCACGATCAGGGCAGCCACGTCACTTAACATGTGAAAACTGTCGGCGACCAGCGCCATTGAATTTGTGATGTAACCGATGATTATTTCTACGAAGAAGAACCCTAGGGTCATCCAGAGCATCGTTAAGAGGCGGCATTTTTTTCCTCCTAATTTTACCATCTTGACTGCAATAAAAAATATATAAATGTAATTTTTACCCCATTTTAAAAGGATTTAAATTCTCAGGAGGGGGTTGAATTTTTTTCACATGAATTAGTGAAAAAGGTAGAAAATTTTAGTTTTTTCCTGTATAGCACCCGAAGAAACTTTATTTCTATTCACCCATTTTGTTGAAATGCACAAAAATCGTTGAAACCGTGAGATTAATGAAAGATTAATAAATCCTGTACCTATAAATTTTAAAATTACATCAATACTGCGTGTGGCAGCATTTTTAGAATCACATTCTTTCAAATGAAAAACCGTAACGAATCAAAAAAAAAAACAATAACCTAAAATATAAAAGTGACCTACTACTTGAGCGAGATTCGAACCCCTTGCTTTCTGCCTAAAAATAGAAAAAAATACACGGGTTTTGACGTTTGATGAAAAAAAAACAATTTTAGAGAAAAAATAATTTCATTTTTGAGGGATTGTTCTATGGAGGTTTCTATTTTTTTGAGTTTGAATTTTGAAAAATTCTTCCTTACAAGCACCTAGACCGTAAAATCAATCTGTATGACAACAGAATAAAGCTCAATTTTCTCATAAAGACTAATTTAACGGTCTAGGAGCTCGTAAGCATAATTTTTCAAAATTCAAATTCCAAGGGGTAGAAACATCCCCTCAACAATGATATTATTTTTTCTCGAAAACTTTAGCTTTTTTATCAAAAAGTGGCAAAACACGTTATTTTTTCCTCTTTTGGATTGATAGCAATAATTTTTTATATCAAACTCGAGACGGTCACTTGAAAGACTTTTCAAACGTGTGTTACTTTTCAGTCAGGAGGCCGGAGTTCGAATCTCGCTCAAGGAGTACCTAACTTTTTTTATTTTGAAGGTTATTCTTTGCTATGGATTCGTTACGTTTTTTCCTTTGAAAAAAAAGTTTTTTTGTACATCATAGCAATAATAATTGTAGTTGTAAACCTCAGCTGATGAGCAAAAGAATTGTTGTTATCATTGTTTATTCCTCCCATTTTAATAATAAGAACAAACACCGTAAAATACGATTAACAACTAAAAATATATATAAGTTCTCTATGATCACGACTTCCGATCAAGTTGTTATTAATTGTGGTGTGGTTAACTGATTACCACTGACGAATCCCATGAGAGTATAAAAAAGAATCAAAACATGATACAGGATTCTAGTCGAAACCGATAATAATAAATTATTCTAAATCAAGCAATAACAACTGGGAGAGTGTAATAACAATAATAATAAACACTTAAAAGAATACTAAAAATCAATGTGCGAGATTTTTCTTACCATTATTAATTTTCTTACGGACAGTTACCATGATCCTGGTTATATTCATAAATATTAATTTAAATACAAAGAATACAAGTTTTTTATGACTAAATTAAATATATTTTCAAGGTTGCCCATGAGTTTTCAAAGGTAAACCTCTACCTGAATCTATTGCTTGATTAGTTGCGTCGTGATTTTTTTACTCCAGTTGAATATTTAATAAGGAACGAGCATGTGTCCTTATGTCTCCTTCAACATATCTGCCGCTCTTGTATCCTACATTGGAATGTCAATTGAAAACAATAACACAAATTAACCAAGCAGTAAACGAACGTAAAAATTTATTAGAAGGTTTGTGTATGGTAATGTTGCGCGGAAAGGTTCGTTCGTCCTGGGAGGATTCGGTTTAATTAAATGAATAAATATTGACATGATGATCATAACTTCCAACGAAAATCACGAGATAATTAATTTACAACTACTGTTGAGTTTAGTATCCAGTAAAATTTAATTGAGAACTTGAAATACCTATGACGATTGCTACTCTCCTGGAAAAGATATTTTACCTGATCGCGAAATAGATTATCCAAGAAAAATAAATTATTGTATACCAGCATCAGGAAAAGGTGTACCTGCACTCGAAAAAATGATCCGATTTTTTCATAAAATGTTCTTTATGCGAAAATTCCTTTTTTTTACCAGTTAGTAGTAGATTTTCATCACAAATAATAATCTCATGCATGGGGCAACGTTTGTTAAATAAAATTCGACGTCAGACCATGGAAAAATAACGCAAAAGAGGCGTGTCAAAAAATCGTATTGAAGGAATCGACACGAAAAACCTTCGCTGGAAAAATGACTTCTCTCCTGGGTATTTCGAGTTCCTTCTACACAGGGTATCCAGTTTCAGCAGCAGTACATGAAGATCTTGGAAACGGTAAGAGATACTGTTTCCGGGTTGAATTAGAGAAAAGTTGCACATTTTTATGCTTTTTACAATTGTTTTTTTATTTTTACCATGTCTCCATGATTTTTTTTAATACCGAATAACACGAAAAAACAATATGGCAGCTATAAGAAAAACGAAAGTATACTATGAAAACTCTGCATGGGATCTAGTTGGCTTTGAAAATCTTTGAAGTGTCGAATTGATGGCTCTTGACGACTTATGCTAACCTATACAAAAAATAATTACCTAATTAATTTTCAATAATGAAAAAAATGTGACGAAAATTACCATTTTGTTTTTTTCAGTTTTGTGAGGTTATTTCAGGAAATATTGGGGTATTTCAATTTTTTTTCGCAAAATACTCATCTCCAAATAACCCATCTCTACTTTAACCGACCCTGTATCTCTTAGCATTCGACAATATAGAGAAGGATACATGGTGCACCCTGTATATCGTAGGTGTGTCCCTTTTCGAGACGCATCATAGGGAATTTCTCTCTTAATATCAATTGAGGTAAAAGTTGGCTCCCCTAATTATTTACAGTAAAATGTTAAATGTAACAATTATTGTTGAGGAAAAAAGGTGCTTCTTTATGATGCATCAGTTGGTTCAACCGTTTTCGAGAAAATTATGAAAAAGGTTTCAATTTGCGACGTCCCTTTTTTTAATAACTTGATTTTAACAATTAAAAATTATGTCACAACGAAATAAACAATGAAAATTACGTCATAAACTGATTTTTTTCCAATTTCCACGGAAATTGATGAACCATGTGAAAACCCAACTGATGCATCAGAAGCACTTGCTGTTTATCAACAAGTGTTAGATTTAACATTTTACTGTAAAATAATTCGGGGAGACATCTTTTACACCAATTGATTTTAACATGGGAATTCCCTATGAGGCGTCTCGAAAACGGACCTACGGTGTTTTTGAAATTTTCACGAAAAAAAAAACAATGTAACTATTCAGAATGGGACGTGATTTTTTGTGGGTATACAACTTCCTGCAATACGAATCGGAAAAACAATACAGTTGAGTGGTAAGATTTTTAGTTTTCTCATAAAACGCATGATCTTACCGTTTTTGAAACATGAGCCGTCGGAAATGGAATATCTCACAAAAAAATTTCTAGCGTCTCTTGTTTTTCGGTAAACTTACTCACATACAAATTTTACGCTTCCAAAAAAGTGTACCATCAACTGAAATATATCAAGAACTAACGGGGCCTTATAATTTTTTTTTAAATTTGGACTTAAGGTTTTATAATACCGTGCATTACTTTTAAGATTATGATTACATACAGAGTGTTTCATATTAATTGAATGTCAATTTCTAAAGGGTTTAGTCTTCGCCAGATTTTTTTATTATTAGCACCGAAACTGCGTTACATATTAATGTTGAGTTTGGTGGGTGTAAGGATGTAGACTGTAAATTTTTACATCTTTTGTGAAAAAAAATTGTCAATTTTAACCAGTGGCGTCTCAATTAATGCGACCTTGATTATTCGATATTGACATTCAAAATGATGAAAGATCCTGTATATTTCTTTATAGATAATATGTACGATAAAAAGAGTAAAAACTTTAATATTCTAATTAGTAACTTTATGTACGACTTTTATGTACGTTTTATGTAATGAAACGTTATCAATTTCAGTTCAATTTACAGAAAGTACCTAGTACCTACCTACCTACCTATACTTATTTATTATGAAGGATGCCGTAGGTGAAATAAAAATTACTCACTTATGTAAGTACTCTCTGTACACTGAGAGTTGTCCGTTGTCATGCCACACTGATTCTGACTAAACAATTTCATTTAATTCGATTTGTATCGTACACTTATTTCTAAGACGAACCAGATGTGGTATCGCAGTTCGTGTCAGTGGCGTGTGTTGAGGAATAATGAATATCCTATAAATATATTATTTCGACAAGTTATTGACGAAGTAGTGCCTTGCAACTTTTTGATAACAAATATTATATAATGCAAGTAAATAAGAATCATAATAATTATTGTTATCATCATGATAGAAATATCATGTCACCTACCTGCTGGTTGCCGTTTAAAAGAAAGAATAACACCTCCGTTTTCTTATTTGCAAGTAAAATATTCCAGCAATTTAACCACAAGACCACGTACTAGGGAGTTCAATCGTTTCCCAGGCAAAGCAAGGAAATAGATTTTTAGGCATTCGAGCAATTATAATAAGTTAAGTACTCATAGTTTATCACAGGATACAGGTAATTCTGCTAATTTCGTATTAAAAACGTTTCAAATCACAAGACAAACCTTATTAGTATATTTACCGCTGACACTGACACTACTGATAGTAGCGACGACAATCTTATCGTAATATCGTATCAATCTAAGCGTATCAAGACGCGAGTCGATACTTCCGTCTCACTCTCGCTCATCTTTTTAGAATTACAGACGATTCAAACGTATTTCTGACAATACGTCCCATTTTAACTCGATTGACTATGCAATGCAATAGAAGGAGTAAGAAACATAACGAGATGATGTATCCTTAGTTATCACAACAGACAACTCTCAGTGTACAGACTTTACACTACTTTGTCAGTGAAAACTGAAAACAATAATATTTGTGACAAATAAAAAAACAAACATGTGACAAATTAGTAAACAAAATACATTGTTGTGTAATCAATTTCTTTTTGTGTATAACTATGAAAACAATATCATTTCCATACATCCAACATGCGATATAAATTATTGATATGTCGGCAATAGGGCGTATAGTTTGTATATCACTGAGTAAAGCACCTATTATTTTATTATTATTATTTATAACGTATACAGGGTGATCCCGAAATGGCGGACACGGAATACAGGGTGTTGTAGAGGATGTTCAGAAAGACTGTAAATTTAAAACAAAAATGGGTTTCTCGGCTTCGTTACCGAGATACAGGGTGTCCTTTTTCTAAACTTTGAATCGAAATGGCGGTCAAATTTAAACAACCTCCACTGGCAAAACACATGATTTGACATAACTATTACGATAGTGTTTGCTTTTTATTTTTTTTTATTATCGTGAACGAAATTACAGGCATTCAAAGTTTACCTATTCCCTGTGTTCAACAAAATTTTTCAATGTGGCATCGTTGTTCGAATTCGAGATTTTGAATAATATTATCGAATTTGTATCCGCGCAACGATTATTGTTTTAAGCTTTGTTGTGTTTCCATTTCATATGTTTCCATGGTAACATCTATCTGGGTATTGTAGACCTACACATTATTGTTCTCCCTGAAGAAGGGTATCCAGTGCAGTGATGTGACTTTATTTTCCACAAAAGTGGTCATATCTTCTTAAGGGAGCAATACTGGAGAAAACAGTAAATAAAACTTAGAATCTTTAATCCACAATAGATGCTGTGGTGCTGTCCGTGTCCGCCATTTCGGGATCACCCTGTGTAACTATAAACAGGGTGTCGCTAAAAGATACCACTAACTCTACCGCAGATTCCCAGTAAAAATATGCCGATTGAACCGAAATTATCTATGTCCTTTTCAAGATGCATTCATGCATTCCTTATAAAAACACGCCTTCCTCAGAATAAGTCAAAAACGAGGTCAAAAATCCATCAACTGATGAGAAACTTCAAAATTTCATAGCCAACTATTATTGTTAAAGCCAATAAACTGACATATCATACAAACAGTGACATACATTGTGTTCCTGTTTTTGATGTCACGTCTCATTTTTTGCTCCAGAACTTTTTTATCCGCACGACACTGATTGATTCTATATTTTTTATCAAAGGCTAAAATGTTTGTCCCTTTAAGAAAAGTTTCGTATCTTGCCGATATAACCGAAATGTAAAAAATGGCACTTTTTTCAAGATTTCAACTGAAAACGCATTTTCCAAAATAAGTAAAAAATTTACTGAATGAGAAACCTTATAGTTTCACCGCCTACTGCGATTATTCTTAAGGTCAAGAAATGTGAATTAAGTCGTTTCTATGAAATAAAAATTAAATTTTTAATTAAAATGAGATTTTCACAAATACGATTTAGCTGTAATGATGGAGCTGTAAGTCCATCATTATAAATAAATTATGGAAAAACCATGCAAGATACCAAACTTTTCTAAGAGATCACAAAAGTTTATAGTAATACATACGCCATTGAATAAAAAAATACAGAATCAATCAGAGCGCGCGGTTAAAAAAGTTAAGGGGTAAAAAATGAGACGTGAGATCAAAAACAGGAACACCCTCCTTTTGTATGAATTTTGATTTTTTTAACTTTGAACACCCACCTTATATGTCAATGTTTCTAAGACTATGTCAATTTATTGGTCTTAATAATAATAGTGGTAGGCTATGAAATTTTGAAGTTTCTCAATTAATCCATTTTTTAACTTATTCTGGAAAACGTGCTTTTGGTTGATCCTTTTTAAGGGCTGTATCTTGAAAAGGGTGCATTTTTGGACATAGATAATTTTGTTTAAATTGGTATATGTTTTACTCGGGAATCTGTGGTAGAACGTTGGTGATACCTTTTAGCAACACCCTTTAGATTACGGGTCACTCGCACTTCATTACAATTTTTACATTGTTACATTTCATTTTCATCATCATAGTTACATAATTTTTTGTAGTTAATGTTTTTGGAAATGATCTTTAAATTCTAAGAGGTCTATGGACGGAATAGGGTGTAGGGGGGGGGGGGATGAAACTTGGACAGAAGAACGATTGCTTTGTATCACCAGTACTTTGAGACCAATCCCAAACTAATGGGCCATTCTCGAAGGGCAAGGAAAACTTTCTAAGAATCCTAAAATAATTAACAGACCGGGCTGTCTCAATGCTAATTACATCAGTTATAGCGTAGCAAATATTCCCCTCCTTATCTTACCAATTTCCACATGCAGACTTTCACTAGTACTAGTACCATGATAGTCCTAGAGACCCATACAATCTAATAAATGTATATGCCGAGGTATATGCGTATATGCCTGAGTGAGCAAGTGGCCGCTTTATCTATACAGGGTGTTAACCACCAACTAGTACAAAATAAAGGAGGTGATTCTACGACTTAATCTAAGAAAAAAGTTCCTATTAACATGTTTTTTTTGCGATATCTCAAGAACCGTTCGATCTACAGGCTTCAGCGAGGGCTTCAGCTTTTGTACAGATTTTTACATTAATAATAGGTAGGTACTTTTAAGGCTCCAAACTATAATTTTCTAAGATATGCCAGCGGTGGAGCCCTCACTTTTACGGCACTGGAAAAATTGACATTTTGAGAGCAAATTCCAACGCGCCAATTTTTTTACACAAAAAAGTAGTGTTGGTCAAAAGCTGTAGAAGTCACCGTTCTCGAGAAAAACGGCATTTTATGATCAAAAACGTACAAAATTCAACATGAAAAATAGAAGTTCAGTCGTACGTTTCTGGTAGATATGAACGGCCAAATGCTCTTCATGTTCAGGCGGAAGAATCTGTCCTAGACGAAGTTGAAAACAATCTGGCTACAAGCACAAGAAAAATAGGTGCAAATTTAAATTTGTGACATGTTACAGTATGAAAAATTTTGACAATAAATTTTTTGTTCGCGTTGAATTTTGTACGTTTTTGATCATAAAATGCCGTTTTTCTCGAGAACGGTTGCTTCTACAGCTTTTGACCAGAGTACTTTTTTGTGTAAAAAGCATTGGTGCTTTGAAATATGCTCTCAAAAAGCCAATTTTTCTGCTGCCTTAAATAAGGGGGGTGAAACCCTTATGCAACCCTAAATCTCCACCACTGGCATATTTTAGATGATTAATTTGGAGCCTTAAAAGTAGCTATTATTAATGTAAAAATCTGTACAAAACCTGGAGCCTGTAGCTCAAACTGTTCTTGAGATATCGCAGAAAAAAGTATGAAAAACATGTTTTTTGAACACCTTCGCGTTTGCGAACTTCGTGTTAATAGGAACTTTTTTCTTAGAATAAGTCGTAGAATCACCTCCTTTATTTTGTACTAGTTGGTAGTTAACTTAACACCCTGTATAATAACCTTATTTATTATTATTATTATTAGTATACAATATAATATTTTTACGCAAATGCGAAACTGAGTGAAATAATAAAAAAAAAATTATGAACACTTCTCAGTTTATGGTTTTCCCTAGTATTTTTCAGATTATTTTACTTCTTAAAAAAAAATTACATTCTTCAACCCAAAGGCCACCTATTAAAATAATGAGAATGAGTATCCTTCTCAAGTGTATTTACGACTTGTATTTTCTATGTCACTTCCGTAATCTCGTTTATCGTTTCATATGGTGCTCGTGTTATTTTTTTTATTATACATACAGGGTTACTGGTAACTGGATACATTCCTTTGGTGATCTGATAAAACAAGAGGTAAGGAGTAAATTAACCCCAACATGCACTATACAAAACTCAATAGATTTTGAGATATTTCGATTTTCAACTTTTCTTAAAAAAATGGTTTCAAATGTCTGGAAATGTAATTTTCAAAAAATCTACTTTAACTTTTTGATTTTTTTTTTGCTGGAATACTTGTCCAATACTATGCTTCCTTCTGGATTAAAAAATATCCTGAGGTATTTCGATCGTGTGAAAATTTCAAAGAAAAACTTTCACAAACTATTTTTTTTAAATAAGATTTAAAAGTTTTTACAAGTTATTTTCGCAAAATTGTCAAGGCACCTTGCGTACAAATTGTTTTAAAAACTTCCCTAGTGTAGTAGCTATCTAACAAGGTACGAATCTTGTACAAGAATAACAGAATCTCCCCGCTATGTACCGTTACCGAGGAACAAATCCTTAAGTCCGGACGTTTAAAAAAAAATACGGCCCTGAACGGGGGTCTTAAAATTCTCGGATCCGGCCCATCTTCAACAGGTCGTATTTGGGGGTCTCGAGCTTCGTCCCTACCAAGTTTCGTCCCGATCGGTAAAACTTTCAGACACTAAGAGTGTTTCCTAGGCTATTCCCGAAAAATCCCGAAATTCCCGAAAAAATGACATTTCCCGGGAACGGATCCCGCTCATTTTCAATGGGCATCGTGCCACGGTGCGCCTCTTCAATCGAGCCAAATTTCAACTTTCCCACATGAAAACTGGCGGCTCTAGAGTGTTTCCTAGCAAAGTCACAGAAGTTTTGTAAGTATACGTATTCTTGTGTCCGAAAAATGTCTGTCTGTCGGTCTGTCTGTCTGTGACTTTGCTAGGAAACACTCTAGAGCCGCCAGTTTTCATGTGGGAAAGTTGAAATTTGGCTCGATTGAAGAGGCGCACCGTGGCACGATGCCTATTGAAAATGAGCGGGATCCGTTCCCGGGAAGTGTCATTTTTTCGGGAATTTCGGGATTTTTCGGGAATAGCCTAGTAATAGCCACTCTAAGTGTCTGAAAGTTTTACCGATCGGACGAAACTTGGTAGGGACGAAGCTCGTGACCCCCAAATACGACCTATTGAAAATGGACCGGATCCGAGAATTTTAAGACCCCCGTTCAGGGCCGTATTTTTTTTAAAACGTCCGGACTTAAGGATTTGTTCCTCGGTAACGGTACATAGCGGGGAGATTCTGTTATTCTTGTACAAGATTCGCACCTTGTTAGATAGCTACTACACTAGGGAAGTTTTTAAAACAATTTGTACGCAAGGTGCCTTGACAATTTTGCGAAAATAACTTGTAAAAACTTTTAAATCTTATTTAAAAAAAATAGTTTGTGAAAGTTTTTCTTTGAAATTTTCACACGATCAAAATACCTCAGGATATTTTTTAATCCAGAAGGAAGCATAGTATTGGACAAGTATTCCAGCAAAAAAAAAAATCAAAAAGTTAAAGTAGATTTTTTGAAAATTACATTTCAAGACATCTGAAACCATTTTTTTAAGAAAAGTTGAAAATCGAAATATCTCAAAATCTATTGAGTTTTGTATAGTGCATGTTGGGGTTAATTTACTCCTTACCTCTTGTTTTATCAGATCACCAAAGGAATGTATCCAGTTACCAGTAACCCTGTATATATCTTCTCACTTTCATGCAGCATTCTTTTTTATGAGTTACTTGTGCCGTACCTACTTGTGCCGGTTATTTACAAATTAGACAGAGATAGATAGAATAAGATCCCAGCTATCAATAAAATTAGTTCATTATTTATTTAATGGTGCTAGAAAAATCGTGTACAGCTGCTTTAATTTAATCTCTCATTATGCTCAATATTTTTTCAGAAAGTGTAATAATAACAATATTATTATTCGATACGCGGCGCAGAATCAACGTTGCAATAACTATTCCATCCATTTCCTTATTGTTTAATATTTAAAATTTAAATAAGTCATGTTTATTTTAATCCTCTCTAATGGTGATAATAATTGCTATTAAAATCACTCACTGGCTTTCATTTATTACACACACGCGAACTTTTAGGAATGAAATAACGAAAAGGAAATCAATGCAATGGATTGTTTTTTAAATAACAGGTTATAGCGTTATTAATTATTATCATAGAAAGAAAAATGATTTTTCATCATGCTCTTTTTAGAGACGACATTTGCATTGTAGTTGTAGTACTGTGTAAACAGTAGAATTATTCTTGATCAATGATCAGATTGATAAGCGGTCTTTTATTGTAAAGATAAAAATTACTAGAATTATTACTTTTTGCTTCAAGTGCTTACTCAAGAAGCAGATAACAATTCCATAATAATTTCAATAATAACAATGACCTCCTTATTTTTATGATTTACATCGTCTTTTGGTTAAATGTTGAAGGGAAATTGGGTTTCTCGGTCATGTGGTAATTCATTTTCATATAATAACTAATTATTATTATAAATGAAGGTTTTTCTATAACAGTTTTATTATTGTTATTAGTAACTAAATTATTCGGCGTAATTTAATTACTTGCCGCTCAGAGTGTAATCAACAATAATAAGTGCCTTTTGTAGGTACCTACAACATCTTTCGCACAATGCGCCTGACTGCCATTAAAGATGTAATTTTAAGGATATTCCATATTAATTTGGGAAATCTGCTGTTCCAACAGGACGATACGCCAGAACAGGCATAGCTCGAGATACAATAGGGAAATGTTTACAAGACAAAATAATAATCTCAAAAAAGGCGAAAACGTCTATAAGTAGGTATAACACAATTAATTTTTGTGTGGATATTTTTATTTTTAAATCCGAAAAAAATCAGGATAGTGTTCCACAATAGTATGGTGTGTAACGATCGAGACCCAGAAAAAATCTCGCCAAAAGACCAAAATAGGGCAATATAATGTTTTTGGTCGCTCTTTCCAAAGATCAGATTTTTGTCCCCCGGAGAGGGTAAAATAAATTCCAGATAACTGTACTTTAATTTCAAGGTAAAACCTCGGGTAATACAATAAATTGCAAAAGGACCGGAATTATTTTGAAAAATATGAAAAATATAAGTACGCTTTATCAACTCTTATATTTTCCGGTCCCCTTTCAAATCCCACAAATTGCATCCAGAAATCCGCGACGATTTTCGAGATATTTAGCAAAAAACATTTTTGGGTAATTTTTTATATAGGTATTTGGGTTATATTTCCGGATTTTGCCATTTTTAGGCCACTTGGTCGACTTTTTAAGGACATAAACCCCAAAAAAGGCCTTCTACCCCCGGACTATATAAATGAAATAGTTTGATATAATACTACCAACCACTATACTTTGTGTGTCAGACTGTGAATCTGACAAATCTTTGTCTGTTCCGATTATCGAATTTACAGACTTTTCATATCTTTCAGATCCATGAGAAGAGATTGATCTAGTTGGTTCTAACGAGATGGTACACCACCGCACTCAGCTCGTGAAATAATAACTTTCTTGAAGGGAGTGTTTCTTAGACGGAGCATGTAACAAAAAGAGAGACGCAAGTCAACCATCTCGCCACAGTTTTCAATATAAGTGTTCAGAACTCGTACCTTAAAAGTTGGTTGCACACAATACGCCTAATCTTTGCGTACAAATTACTCTAATTAAATTAAATCTCTCAACTCATTAACTGGTAATTAAAGTGACTAGCGCCTAATCGGTTGTGACATCAGCAGTCAGAGAATTCCAGCAACTGGCACCCTCTCTCCAAAGTGAGTGCACTATTATTATTATTTTTATTGCCTTGCTTTTGGTCTTAAACATCAAATCACAACAATAAGACTTATTTTTTTGTGTAGCTATTTAAAATGTAAAAAAAAAATATAAAAAAGACCAGTTGCTGTGTGAGACGAGTGTCAGATCCGCCAAAATGGACAGATTTGGCTCGAAATCGATAAATTTCAAAACATTTCAGCATCTTTTGGTTCCAAAAATTGAAAAAACTGGTTCTAACGGGACCACCCCACCGTGCACAGCTTGTGAAATACGACGATTTTGGGGGGAAATTTTCTTGATGGATCAATTAAAAAAAAGGCGAGCAATAATTCCCAAAATCATTGGATTTGCCCGTGATGATTATGTTTGTACGATGATCAAAGATCGAATTCAGAAGATATGGCTCATTCAGAAGGTTTGGCAAGTTGGCCAAGAAAACCAACTTGCAAAACGAAAGTCTTTAAAAACCATTCAAAAACCATTTTTCATAAAAATGGCGAGTGGCAAATGAGCCGAAGTCACCAATTTTTACTTTGTTTTTGGGTATTTAGAAGAAACGAACTTTTCGAGCTATTTAAGTATTTCTTGATCCCATAAATGAAACAGGTTGAGCTATAGGAGCTATAGGAAATCTGAGTCTCCAACAGCAAGGTGCCGCACCAACTAGTTTTAGAGGAAATTTACAATGCGGATCAGCTCTCCCCCACCCCTCAAAAAACCTACACCAGCTTAGAAGATACTTATTTTTGTTAAACCAAAAATAACAGCCAGACTTCTCTGAGGGACACCAAGGTGTACCATTGATTCTGAAAATATCGTTTCATAGACTAAGAAAGAACTTCAAAAAAGAACGAGTCGAATTTTAACGACTAGGTACCAGAATTGACAATTCCAGACTTTTCTTTTCGGGTTGGTCTCAAAGATCGAGTTTTTTTATTACAATATCGTTAACGAAAACGCAAATTTAACTTTCTAGTTTTACTCTAGGTATGGAAAAAAGGAATGGTTGATTAAATTTTTGTTGATAAAATATTCTGACCACGTTCACTGTCTCTTTCAATTATTATTTATCACAGAAAAATTACATTGTTTGCATGTTTATCTATATCTATATTCTATCCACATCCACATATCCACGCATCCGGTATTATGAAGAGCGCAGAAGGAATTAAAAAAATTAACGATTACGATTGTCTCTTAAAAGAAATAAATATTTATGTAAATCCTCTATTTAATCAGAACTTTCAACAAAACATCCACTCATCATCAAGGATGAGATATAAAAGAAATTATTATTATTAATATTAATACATAATTACCACTTTAACTTACCCTTTTCTTTTTCATAGAGTGAAACTGAACGAAGCGTAAAAGAAAATTTCAAATAACTAACTACAATTTATATTATTTGTAACAATTTTTATCTTATGAATTATAAATCTGCACATGTGCATATACTAGTACTATACAATTACATAGGCACCTATTTACCTTTTCTCTACCGTTTATACAAGTTATTAAACTTTTCATTTTAAAACAATAGGAGTCTGATCCTATCAGATTGTTTGCTCGTAGGTAGGTTAGGTACCTAGAAGAATATTTATTAAGTGGAGTAAAAAAAGCCAGGTAGGTAGGTGTCTAATGTCTACGTCTTGAGTCAGACTATATCCAAACAGAAATAATCTCGTTGTTTTTATTGAGATTATTTTTTATTTAATAATAATAATTAATTAAATATGTTACACTTAATTTACATATTGGACCAGCTATTATTATTGTCAACGACTTCTTTCAAGGATGATCGTTAAAAAATAAAAATCAATCGAATTCTTCTGTTACCTATACATCCTGGCTCGAAACGAGAACTAGAACCACGTTTGTGCTGCTTTCGGCTTATAGACAAATACCTATCTTAATAAACTTATCTAATAACAACAATAACGTTTTTTAATTTTTTTCAACTATTTTCAAAATATTTTTTGATAAAATCGTTTTTGTATTTTAGGAGATATTTTAGTATGTGAGATATTAATACACTTTCGGTCAGGGTAGAAAAATATACCATGAATCAACGTACCTAACTCCGGAACAGACAGGGGTAGGTTGGATGATGACTGATTTTCGAAGTGGCTAGCTGATACTTAGGCCGAGAAAGAGGGGAGAAGGCTCTGGATTGCACGTTCTCGAATCGCCAATTAGCCAGGTTACGGATCTCAAACAAACATGTCAGTTTTTTTATCTGACGATTGCTATTTGCAGGGCCGAACTGAACTTTGATTTTTTAAATACGGCCCTGGATTTTTTATTGCAAAAATTGAAAGATATTTTAATTCTGAATTTAATGATATGCCACACTTAGGCCCGTATTCATCAATAAATATACATAACCCCTGGGGTTATATTTTGGAACATGTTATTGGTTCAAAATTGGTAGCGTTCGTAGGTTTTGAGCATTAGACCAATCAGCTGTCAGAAAATTCAAAATATAACCCCAGAGTTATATTTTGAAATTTTATGAATACGGACAATAGTGGTTCGGACTAAAGTTATTGACATCATCAGTTTAATTTCACCTCAATAACGGATCTATTACTCATCGTCATCACAATCTGACAAGTCCAAGAAGTTTAAAAAAAGAGCACAGATCCTTCTTAAGGTGAAATTAAACTGATGAGGTCAATAGCTATAGTCTGAAACATGATTGAACCACTGTGTGGCATTTCATAAATTCAGAAATGAAATTTCTTGGAATTTTCGCAATAAAAAATCCAGGGCCGTATTTAAAAAATCGAAGTTCAGTTCGGCCCTGTAAATATGAACCGTTAGATAAAAAAACTGACATCGCAAAAATAAAGCTGGTCAATAACTAACTTTTTACCCCTTTTAACCAACGCTGTATCTCCCACAGTTTCCGAGATCCCCATGCTGTTCATTCTTGTCTTAGACACAGTCTATGAGGTACGTGAAGTTGGCCCGAAAAAAAATCAGGACAAAAAAGACGCCTTAATCGATTCTCCAACTGGGGCCACGTTTTACCACCTGTTTGGAACAATGTTTTACTAATGGTTTTTGATGTTATAGGATGAAAGGCTAGGGATTAGCCCAAAGGGAAACAGGAGTAGGTAGATTCCGTCTGCTCTCTAACTCTTGAGGTTTGGTTGTAGATCACTTAATTTAATTACCGATTATAAACCGCGGTCGTAAAGCGCGGTTTTTTAAGTTCACGATACGATTAATTGTTTCGAATTGTAGTTATTAACACAATTTAGGAGGGTATCTGACGACCCGTCACTATAACGAACGATACGATGCGAATCTCTGATGCAACAGGTCAGGTCAGGTCAGGCAACTCCGCTCGACAACTTCTACTGACCGATCTGGACTCTTCCCTTCCTTGCTCACTTCTTGTTTTGCATGTGCGGATAAAGGGATGGAAGGGATAGGGGTTGATTGTTCTTTGAACCCACGACATATCGTTCATCGGGATTAGGCTATCAATTTCTAACGACTAAATAAATCAATTACGAATTACGATGACGGAACACCACCAATTTTTTTCGTTTTACCTTATGGATTTTTTTTATTTTCGGATCAATTTCATAAGCTCGAAAAAGAGCGAAAAAAAAAAGAAATAAATATTTTTTCCATAGCCAATGCCAATACATGCATGGTAGATAGCATGGGGCCAAGTTCACAAGGATGGTAGAACCGAAACGATGACTATGTGGTGATAAAAAACTCTTAACCGCCTTTTAGCAACCCGAGAAGAGGTTTTAACATCCCTTAAGGGTTGCTCTAAGACTCTAACAGCGGATATTATAAACGCTCATTAAGTTAACGGGCAGATTTCTGGGGCCATTTCTGAAGAAGGTATCGAATCTAAGTGAAAAATTTTCAAATTTACCTATTCTTGGCATGAAAGGAATTACAAAAATAATAATAAAAGTCATTTGACGTCGATATTAGCTTCAAGAACGAGCACAGAAATCTGCCAGTTAGCCTAATGAGCGTTTATAATATTGGCTGTAAGTGATTGAGTTTGTTTTACCCGAGATTTTACCTATTTTTTTACTATTTTTTAGAGGTGGTAAGTCAAAACTTAGGAATGGTAAAACCTTTCCTCGGGTTGATACGAAATGATAAAATGTCTTCAATCACCAGGAAACAACCCTTCCGGTGTTTATGTCCTAGTGAAGTTATCCCGAATTTCGTAAAGAACATCAAGGCCGGCGGAAGTGATTCTGAGGATGGTATATCAAAACTAAGGAGTGGTAAAACCTTTTTATTTAACCGTCATATACTCACCGTCTTGGTTTTACTACCCATGTGAACTTGGCCTGAATTACTTACATCGGCTATGAAAAAACTTATTTATTCAATAAGTTTTTTCTTTAGGTGGTAAAACGTGGTCTAATAAAGGGTAATTGAATGGTACGTTTCACCCGAGGTTTCACCACTCGGTCCATTTTTTTTTGGGCTTGTGAAGTTGGCACGGAAATAAATAAAAAAATCGATGAAAAAAACTAAATGTGGTAGAACGTGGTCGCATACATTGGACAATCGATCAAGATTTTTTACCACACAGCCCGATTTTTTTCGGGCTAACTTCACATACCTACCCAAGTATATGATGCACTGGAAATAAACAAACAGATCGATTGAAGTGAAGTGAAGTGAAGTACCCATACTATTCATTACTCAATATTTCTCAATTTGATTTTTTTTATTATAATGAATGTAAAGTGCTTTTAGCTCCAGTGGTATATTTACTAAGCTGTTAATTATATCAAATTTATCAGCTTTTCCTATTATCACATTTCTAATTTTTCCTATAAACTAAGCAAATATTGCATTCTAATTCCAATTCGATTCACAATAGCAACCATTAATATAGTAATTACCTCGGTAATTACTGTTTGTGATCTATTAATTAATAGAAAAATTTCTAAAATTTACCATTTTAATAATAATTATAATGAATGCAAGGTCAAATCTACCGATTTTACGTAATGGTCGAAGATCCATCATTCACTAATAATTTAGTCATTTACCTTGTGTAATTTAATCAATACCCTGAGGAATGAATAAGTTAAGTCATTCATTGGAAGAATTCTTCCAAGAATTCTGGTTGTGAAATATGACGTATAGGTACTATAATTATTATTACACACCATTATAATAATGTAGGTATCTTATTTATTATAATTCACCTACTTTTACTTATTTACCTTCTATATACTGTGTCCAAGATAAGAATGAAGAGGGAATGTCGGAAACCGTAGGAGATACTGGGTCGATTAAATAGGGAAAAACTTGGGCAACCACATGCATAATGCAATGTCAAAAAGAGATTTCAAAAATTATTTTTGGTTCCTGAAATATAAAACAATTTTCAATTTTTGTTTTTCTTAATTATTATTGACCATATTATTGAAGATTGGCAAAAAACAGAAACCACATTTTCATTTCAGTTATTGACCAGCTTTATTTTTGCGATATCAATTTTATTTATCTGACGATTCATATTTGCTGAGCCGGACCAAACTTCGCTTTTTAAATACGGACCTGGATTTTTTAACGGATCTGTGCTCTTATTGAACTTTTGGGACATATCAGATTGTGATGACGATGAGCAATACAAGTCCAAGAAGTTCAATAAGAGCACAGACCCGTATTAAGGTGAAATTAAACTGATAATGTCAATAGTTATAGTTCCAAACACGTTTGAACTTGAACCACTGTCTGTGGCATATTATCAAATTCAGAATTAAAATATCTTTCAATTTTGCAATAAAATTACATAAAGTTCAGTCCGGCCCTGCAAATATGAACTATCAAATAAAATAAAAATCTGACATTGCAAAAATAAGCTGGTCAATGACAATATGGTTTCAGTTTTTTCCCAATCTTCAATAATAACATCATAAATCAGAAAAACTAAAATTGAAAATTTTGTTTTTTTTTCCAAAACAATTCGAAAATCAAAGATAACTTTTTAAAACTCTTTCTGTCATTGCCATTCTGGTTGCCCAACTTTGTCCCCATTTAACCGACTCTTTATCTCCCACGCCGTTTTTTCGATTACTCGATTACTCATCTCCAAACCACCACCCGGGATGGTATGGGTACCTTCGAGGGTATCTTTTACTTCACATTTAGGAATACCGGGCAAATCTGACAGATCATTATTGCATGATAAGCTCGGTACCGGCGAAAAAACTTATACATTATACCATAGTCTGTAGTTGGTCAGACAAAAGGTCTTCTAAAAGAGACCATTAACGAATTGACCTAATCCAAAAAGGTCTAGAGAAGAATTATTGGGAGGCAACACCGGTCTGCAGAGAGGCTAGGGTACGTTAGGACAGAAACAGGCTGGCCAACATGATTAAACTGAACCGCAGAGAGCTCATAGCTTAGACTCTTACACTACTAGTTGAATTGGAGTGCTCAGCGGTCACCACAACAATAATCTGAGCAGGCACTCATAAATTATAGGGGTGGGAGGTACACCCAGTCTATCCCAGATATGGAACCACGACAAGGACTCACTCTACAGCACTACAAGAGGAAGAAATGAAACTCCTTCCATGGAAAGAAGTCTGGCCTCGATAAAAAGATCTGGAAGGTTTGAGTTTGAGTAGGAGTTCTAGCACTAGCACTGCTATACCTTCCACCATACTTCACCTTTCACCCATACCTCCATTATTAACATTATTAACTCAAAACTCATATATTTTACCCCCGAAATTATAAGCAACACTTCTCCCGAAATTTCTCCATAAAGAACAAAAACTTTCCAACACAGACGAAACGATGCTCAACAGTCACTGTCGCCTGGAGTATACCATAATAATAGTAAAATTAACTAATAATACTACAGTGTGTAATTTGTGTATCATCAAAATAACATTTAGTTATCAGTAAGTTGATCAAAGGAGTACGGTATCAAGAAGTGTAAACATGCAGTCGTTTTCTTTTCTTACTTAACAAAGATCTTATCTTTCTTGTCTCACATCGGCGAACAGACACTAATTACACATTTAAATCAATCCGGAATCCGGAAGAACTCTGCTGATGTACCGTGACCTCCGGATCATGTCGGTTTAACCACGTATGAACATCCTGACGACCGATAAAAAACCTCGGGTATAAAATATTCAAACATTATAAAAAAATATGGAACGATTCGATATTAAACATTGACACTTCTTCGTTCTGATGATAGTTTTAACTATGATTAGAAACAGGTTTAGGCTCTCATATTTAATTCTGAATCATGGTGTCAAAATAATTATGGATTCGTTCCAGTACTTATCGATCAATTTTGCGTTAAGAGCAAAAATGAACAAAAAAATTATTTTCGAAACATCGTTTTGGGAGCACGCGATGGTGTTAACAGATGTATTAATTATTTAGCTGTAGACGCCTTATTGTTCAATTTTTGACCGTGGAGAAAATAGAATTTTTAGGTCACCAACTGCACCCCCTCGTTTACCATTTTACCCCTGTCAATATAAAAATCAAATTAAAAAACTTACGAAGCGAGGAAGTTCCAAAACTAAAAGTTGGATGAAAAAATAAATATTATTTCAAATTCTTCTTTTAATAGCAGTGTTGCTGTTGCTAGATTTCTCATATAGTTTCTTCAGATATGGCAGCATGGTAATCAATTAATTTCGACTGTCATAATCGATATGCAATTAATTATTATTGTTTGATGAAAGTATACAGGGTGTTCTACAAGCTCTATGACAAACTTTGACAGATGGTAGGTTGCTTGATTTTAAACATATTTTTTTTAATAAACATGGGTCCGATTCGTTTTTGTTTAGAAGTTACAAGCATTTAACCTTTATTAACAATCAACAATAAAAATTTAAATTAAATGATAATCACAAAACTTAAGACTATAAAAATTGTTCGAAATGTCCACCCTCAGCTTGAATGCAAGCCTCACATCGACGAACTAAAGATTCGGTCACTCGAAGAATGAGATTTGGATCATTTCTTATTTGGTTAGCTGCATCTTGAATTCTTTCAAGTAACTGCTGATGGGTAGCGACCAGCTGCTTCATGTGTCCCCATAAATAAAAATCCAGAGGATTCAGATCGGGAGAACGAGGTGGCCATGATATTGGACCTCCTTGACCTATCCATTTATTCGGGAAATGTTCATTTAGCCAAGCAGCAACTTGTCTTCCTCTATGTGGTGGTGCACCGTCATGCTGATACCACATATTTTGAATAATATTGAGTTGCACGTCATCAATAAACTCTAAAAGGTCGTGTTCTAAGAATGCTTGTAACTTCTAAACAAAAACGAATCGGACCCATGTTTATTAAAAAAAAATATGTTTAAAATCAAGCAACCTACCATCTGTCAAAGTTTGTCATAGAGTTTGTAGAACACCCTGTATAGTTTATGTCTACCTATCTATAGAGTAATTTCCTGTTAGATTATGTTTTGACAAATTAGGTACCTATAGCCGAGAGTACAGCTATGCTCTAGGCCTAGGCTACGCTATTTTTAAATAACGTCAATGGATGTGCAATTGTTTCATCTGAAATCTCGAACAATAAAAAATACACTAAAATATTATTATTTCAGTATTGCCAAATTTGTATAACGATTTCCCTTTATTCATTCAATGCAGTAGATACAAAGTAATGAAAAAGTCAGTACCCCCAATAATAACTTGAATTTAGAAAAAAAAAATTATAAAACATGTCCCTTTTTCTCTCCCTATCTTTTACACCACTGACTTTATTGCAAATACGCAAACGTTATTCAATAGCCCATGGATTTTAGAATAAAAAAGTATTCCTTAATTTTTTTCATAAGGCGCACGTTTTGGAGAAATCTGAAGTTTCCTCAGGAAATGTCACTAATAATAATATTCGTCCTAAAATCCATGAGCTAATTGAATAACGTTATTGTTTTTGCAATAAAGTCAGTAGCGTAAAAGGGAGGGAACAAGAGGTAAAAAAGAAAAACCCTGGATATCTACGCCACTGGAAGAAATATACAAAAACTGAAATAACCAAATTAAAGAACTTACTTTGCTTATTGTTCATCTCAAGTTTCATCAAAATCGGTTTGAGGAGTTATAACCAAAAACAGTTTTTTTGTTTACTTTGTCACCCTGTAGGTATCTTAAACGAAACGTCATTTTGAGCTGGAATTTATTTTTCGGCTTACATTTATGAGAGGAACTACCCCTTTAAATTTGGCCATATATCTCTAAAACACCCTGTATAATTATTGTATTTTCATATAGGTATCCTGAGAAAATCCAATAAAAATGGCTTCTACAGTGGAGTTTAAAGCGAGTAGGTTATGTTATGAGTTATAAACAAATGAAAAACGCTATTTACAATTTACAAAGTTGTCTACATTAAAAACGGCTCAAGATATTTGAAAACCGGGTTATACATGTCCCTATTTTAATTGTTTATGTAATATCACTAATATCCTAAGATGTAGACGAAATTCCTCGCGAAATTCTTATACAAGGTGAAGGTGATGAAAAATCTGATAAGTTTCATCAGCCTATTATACAGGGTGAGTCACCTAAGACTGAAAGCTCGATTACACCTACCCCGTTAAAATATCGAGATGAACCAAAGAGCGCTGCAAACGAGAGGCCAAGTGCAGTTTGTAAAATCATTTTCAGGTATACAGGATGGCCCAATACAGCTGTACGCCATGCAACATTGTTATTTTATCAAGGACATGTATATTATTACATTTTTATATTTTATGAAAAAATCCAGCAAGAATTGTTTGTAATGAGCAACTTATGAATTATAAACAAATGAAAATCGCATTTTCCATTTTCAAAGCAGCTTACATTGAAAATGGATCAAGAAAACGGTTTACATGTCCCTAGGTATCTTAACTTTTCATGTGTTATCCTATTGTGTGGATGAAATTATTGTTATACAGGGTGAAGTAAAATATGATCATTTTCATCAAAATGTATTAAAATTAAAACCACATAATAGGATACCAGATTAAAAGGTAAGATAGGGACATGTATATCTTGATATCTTGAGCCGTTTTCAATGTAAGCTGCTTTCAAAATAAAAAAATTGCGATTTTCACTTGTTTATAACTCAAAAACTTCTCAATAATTTAAACTGTAACTGTGAAAACCATTCTTATTGGATTTTCTCATACAATATGAAAATGTAATAATATGCAGAGTGTCCCATTTACACAACAAAGTTGCATAGCGTACAGCGGTATTAGTTCACCTGAAAATCATTTGACAAACTGCACTATGGCCTCTCGTTTCTTTCATCTTTATATCTTTAACGGTGGCAGGCTCGGTGGCAGGTGTAACCAAGCGTTCCGTCTTAGGTGACTCACCCTGTATAAAAATGAAAGCACCTAGAGTAGGGTAGGTACCATGTAAAAAGTTGAAATGGGCACCTGTAAGTCGTTTTGCGATATTTGGAACCATGCACTTATTATACATGCAGTACCTATACAGGTGTGTCTAGGTTTTTTAATGGGGTTTTCCCTAGACTATATCTCTCAAAGCAAATGCTTCACCATGATGTCAACATCGCATCAGAATATCCTACAGATCGTTATTTTCCCCATGATCGACGAAACCAATCATATGTAATTTAATAAACTAAACAACATGTTAATCGTAAGACTGCAATTTGTAATTTCAAACGAATATATATATATAGGTGTCCTATTTAAAAAATACACAATATCTTCATTACTTACATAAAACTGTTTACATCAATAGAAAGTTAATAAATAAATAATTTTAAAATTTACCTTTTTTTAATTTTTTCAAAACTTAAAATTCAAGGATTTGGGGGTAGTGGGATTTTTTCAGTGTAGTTCCACTTTAATACGGATCTGTGCTTTTATTAAACTTTTTGGACTTTTGTCGGATTGTGATGACGGAGAGTATCTAATACAACTCCAAGAGAATAAGAACGCAGATCCGTATTAAGATGAAATTGAACTTTATGTCAATAATATAATAAAATAATATTTTTCAAATTTTTGCAATAAAAAATTAAGGTCCGCATTTAAAAAATTGAAGTTCAGTCCGGCCCTGCAAAAATATAAATCGTCATATACAGTGTGTCTGCTCAAGTTGGAACCATATGGAAAACTTTTTTATTGTCGGTTTTATGAAAAAATGTATTCTTAGTTGTGCGTGGTCCAAAACTTAAAATGCAATCATCAGATATCGATTTTTTAAAGCCGTATACGAGGTTTGTCAAAAAATATCAATTTAAGAGTAAAGTACCTGTATTTTCGACAATATAAAAAATTGTTATTCAAAAAAGTTGATCAGAGTTGCAAATAACATTCAAATATTCAATAACATGCAGTTGCGTAACCAATAAAAAACGGCATAAAAACTAAACCGCTGCTGATAAATCCTATCTCTTTGATAAAACACATATTTGATGAATTGCATATTTGAATGTCAGTTGCAGTGCTGATCAACTTTTCAAAGTAACAATTTTTGATATTGTCAAAAGTAAAGGTACATACATACTTTACTCTTGTGTTAAATTGATATTTTTTGACAAACCTCGTATACGGCTTAAAAAAATCGATATCTGATGATTGCATTTTAAGTTTTGGACCATGCACAACTTTTTATCAAGAATACATTTTTTCATAAAACCAACAATAAAAAAAATTCCATATGGTTCCAACCTCGATTCCAACTTAAGCAGACACACTGTAGAAGAACCGACATTACAAAAATAAAGCTGCCCAATAACTTCAACAAAAATATGGTTTCAATTTTTTCCATCTTCAATAATAACGTCAATAAATCAGAAAAAACTAAAATTGAAAATTTTGTTTTTGTCAAAATAATTCAAAAATTAAAAATAATTTTTGAAATCTCTTTCTACCATTGCATTGTCCTTCTGACTGCCAATTTTTTTCCCCATTTAATCTACTCTGTATCTCCCACGGTTTCTAAAATCCCCATGCGCTGTTCAGTGTTCGTTCATTCTTATCTTGGACAGTGTATAGTTTAGTCCATCTCCGTCCCTACCATAAGAAATAGGATTTAGGACACTGATATCTGATTGACTAAAAGTACCAATAGGTGGAGCTAAAGTCAATTTTAGGCCAATCATGTTTCCAAATACGAAATTTAACAAGTCAAAATTTCACCTTTACCTTTAATTCTTTTCTTTGTGATATGGACCAAATTAAAGTTGTCAAATAAATGCGCGTTAAGCTGTGTGCACTTGCCTCATTAACATCAAAGTAACTACCTATCACAATAATAATTACCGAAGGTATACTTAAATTTATAGGTAATCCTGTACAATCTGTCGCTAAATTTTACCCTACCATACCTATAAATAAAAATAAATGCGTCGTAAGTCAGGTCTTTGGTCAGGGTAGGGTTTTTTTTTCCTTAAAATGGCCTTGAAATGAAAAAAAAAACCTACCCTGACCAAAGACCTGACTTACCGAACCGAACCGGAATTTGGAGGATTTATTTTTATTTATATGGTAGGGTAAAATTTAGCGACAGATTGTACAGGATTACCAATTTATACCTTTTTTTATACTTAAATTTATACCTTTTTTCCTATTATAAGTAAAAGTACCTACTTACCTCTATGATCCTAGGTAGGTAGCTAGCTCGGTACCTAGGTACTTTGAATTGATAAATTTTACTAAATTATTTACCTACTTCAATTTAGAAACCATTACTCGGTTTCTCTGTATCATTTTTGCGTTTTATACTATGCAATTAATGATTATACAAATTTCTTATCGAAAAATAATAATAATAATAGCAACAAATGGACAGAATAAGCACACTTAGGCTAAGATTTATGTAGTAAAGTGGAAGGTAATAAAGTATTACTTTACTCCTTCAGTAATCGATTTTTCATGGCCTCAAAACAGCTAAGCAAGACTAATATTTACCATTAAATAATCAATTACATATTAATTAACAATTTAGATCATTTCATTGCAAAATAAACCGAAACGTTCGTTTAATAAATTGATTTTAATCAGACACAAGTTCAAGCAA
This sequence comes from Malachius bipustulatus, assembly GCA_910589415.1. Classification (NCBI taxonomy): domain Eukaryota; kingdom Metazoa; phylum Arthropoda; class Insecta; order Coleoptera; family Melyridae; genus Malachius; species Malachius bipustulatus. Next base: position 30,970,212 of record OU342634.1, on the reverse strand, counting down.
ACAAAAACAGTTCTTGTACCACTACCACTACCACTTACTGAGCTGACTATTGTGTCCAATAATAATTAAAACATTATTATCATAATAATTAGGACACTAAATTTAAAACTAGGGCACATAATATTTTACGAACACGACTTATCTTGAACCAAGAAGACCTAATAATAAATAAAATGCTCCTCTTACCTTGATTTTATTATTATAAGCAATAACAGCAGAAGAACTTGATTTAATAATAGACGAGCGATCACTCAGAGTCAAGTCGCTGATTTATTTCATTTCATTGCATTGCATTTGGTATTTTTAAATGGCTTGAATTTGGAAAGTTCACTGTCTTTTTATTGTTCTCTTCGCAAACTGAATCCAACATACGAATGACTAGCTTTTCACTTCACTTAAAATACAATTAGAATTATTTTTATATTCGTTTGCACACTAAAATAAATAAGTTAAGTATTATTTAGGTATTTAGTTTAAATATCTTTTATGGAGCTGGAGCTGGTGCTGGTTGCTGGTGCTGGAGACTTCTGTCATTAACTTATTTATTATTTGCCTATAAATTTATGGATAGGAAATGGAACTTCGCTTTAGCACTACTACAATTAATACCTAGTGACTACCTACCTACGTAAAGTAAGGATGAAGAATTAAAAATAAAATGTAATGAAAGAACTAAGTTTAGGAGACCTTCTTCACTCGATATTCTTTAAATCACGTTAAAATTCTACTTTTAAGTATGATCTTGCACTCAAATTTAAACACGTGAAGCTCTCTATTTTTCTAAACACTCGTTATTAATTATTGTACGTTAGCTACAAAGCACTGTCATTCTTCTACTAATTGATTACTAAATAAAAATGAATCGTGAATACGTGAATCGTCTATTGGCCCGATATTAATAACTATTAAATTAACGAGTTATTTTCTTTACTGTGTCACTATTTATAAAACCTTTAATGTCATAATTGTCAATTCCTGTCATCTCATGTGTCTTTTTGACGTTTATTATATAGACATTTTCAGTCAATCAAACATCATATTTACTTCAACATTAACGTCACTTGAATGTAACTGCGTTCATTTGGCCACGTTCAGCATATCAAAGTACCTATTAGTAGCCCATCTTGGAGCCCAATTCCCATTTGAGTTAATTATCAATCTAATTATTGTAATTCTTACAAATTACTTAATAATATCAATAATCTAAATTAAGTGATTAACTTCTCTCAACTATTATATTTCAAGTGCTATCGGTCATTTATGTAATTAGTTGAATATTTCTTATTTTTATGAGATTTTATTTATTTTGTTTTCCATTTAAATTATATTTTCAAAGCCTCCCGACTCAGGCCTTAGTTATAGGATAGGATAGTCAGTGATGTGCCGAATTCTTTACCTCTATTCTTTACGCGATTCTTTACGGGCAAAGAATTCATTCTTTGTGCCGTATTCTTTACCTCTATTCTTTACGCGATTCTTTACGGCAAAGAATTCATTCTTTATAGGTAAGAGGTAAGTAATAATTAATAATGTAATGATTAAGTCAGTTTCAAGCTGTGAAGTATAAGTGAACGACATGCTCAACATTTTTAGGTCAAAATAGCTTTAATGAAAAGCGTATATTTTTTTGATATATGTACTAGTTTTCAATCTACAAAGTAATCGCACATATGATTTTTGGAATGACTCCAATAAAACATGATAGTATAAACTTTAAAAGATCTAATAATACATGATAGTATCGTGTGATCCACAAAATTTTTCATCAACTAGTGCCTTGAATAAAATGAAGCATGTCTGCTAAATAAAACACAAACAATTGGTAGGTGTGTAAGTGAACTACTCCAATCAATGATCTACGAATCATAGAACAATAAACAAAAACATGACTACTTGCATAATGAACTTTGTTGGAGTAAAGAAACTAACCTGGAACAGTAAAGATATCTGCTGAGTACGTATGGTGCTGAGTTTCTTACTAATTGCAGTTTGGCATTGGCTGTATTTCAAGGAGGATGAACAACAACTGTGGAGCCCTTGAAGGGTATCTGTATTACCGACACTGACCCTTACTAGCATAAGTGTCGGTAATACAGGTACCCCAAACGTTGTTATCTCACAAACTCAGAATATTCTGTCTTTCTGAATGAGGATAAAACAATATTTGAATTTGACGTTTCCGTTCGAGTTTCGGTTTTTGAATGTTTCAATTATCATTTACCATTTTACAATTTCACTTCCAAAGCACAAACAATAACAGAATTTATTCCAATATACCTAATCCTGAACTGCTAAAAACCACAAACCCATCAACCAATTATCAATTAGTCCAGTGACTGGCGTACAGGAGCGAACACGGCTATGTCACCTCCTATAGCCATTAAAGACAACAACAACAACAACAACATAACAGAATTTATTAAGAAAGGCGGTCAAAAATGTCATTAATCATAAAAAAGTGACAATTAAGGTAGGAACATACCAGTAATTTAATCACGTTCTTAAATTATAGTCGTAAATTATTATTTTTTTTCGCAATATCTTTAATATTTAAATGAAATTAAATATTAAATATGACAGGAATTGAAATTAAATATGACACATGAGAATTTGAACTACAAAAGTTATTTCAGAATTATTTTAGTAAAATGAGCTCAGACATGACTGCAATAGCCTCTCTCTCTTTCAAGGCACTAGTTGATGAAAAATTTCGTGGATCACGCGATATAAACTTTAAAAGTATGACGCAGGTTCTCCCTTTACACGTTACGTTTCATGACGTCACCGGATCTCTAACTGTCACCTTCCCATGTGGTCTGTGTGAATAGCTTCGACTTTAGGAAGTATGGTGTTTTAATTAGTTTATGTTGCACTATTATTTATTAGATACAAGAACTGCGTTGGACAATCCGGTGTGCTCTGTACAATTACGGTAATAGCAATAACAGAGTGAAATATTATTACACCGATAATATGATGTTTTTTCGTTTGCCGAGTGATCCACTGTTATCAAAGAATCAAAGGCATAATGGCAGCATTCGTGTTTTTGTGACTAGAAAATGAATAGATCCAGAGCAAGTGTGTTGAAAACATTTCAAAGCAAGTTTTTATCTATGTTAGTAATACATAAATTATGTTGAAACATGTCGACGTAGCAGACGAAATACCAAATTTGAAACGATTGTGCTCACCACATGACTGGTGATTAAATAACATTTCTTATATTATATGATATTAACTAACAATTAATCAACAGTTCTGTCTCTGTCTCTGTCACTGTCTATTTTTTTTATAATAGCGGGTTATTGTTTGTGTAAGGTTTATTATTGTAGGTCTATACCTACAACACCACAGAAGAACAAACAATCCATACACCTACCCAGTAAAATGGGAATAAATAGACATTTTTTTTAAATTTCAGTAACTTAATATCCCAGAGTGTAGCAATTTGTTTTGACAACTAACAAAAATGTCACGGCTAGTTTTTGCTCGTTCAATAAACACACATCGGCTGTCAAGACTTCAAGAGTCAAGACGGCAAAATTTGCAGCAGTTGACGGCTTTGAGCGCAACCACGATGATACACGTCATATACACGGTATGCCAATAGACCAATATGACTGCTCAGGCTGCGTTCCGGTCTTCTACTGACGTCACGCGGTTGGAAGACTACACTATGATATTGCTCATATCTTTTTTATTGTCAGGAATAAACATATAATTCTTGGTAGGCTTGCATAAATCGGCAACAGCTATCCATTTAACGTTTTAAAAATTTTCAGGGCCAACTAAATCCCAGAGTTTTCATAGTCAACTTTTGTTTTTCTTATAGCCGCCATATTGTTTTTTTTTTATGTCGTTTGGTAGAAAAAAAATCACGAAAAGCAAAAATCAATAAAAATTGAAAAAATGTGTAAAAATTTTGTTTTACTTTTTTCGAAAAAAAATTAAAGATTTTGCTATATAGGTAAATCTAACACAAAGAAAAACACAAGCAAGAAGGATGGAAGCAATATAATTTATTTGACATTTATTTTATGAACAACCTCGCCGGATAATGCTTTAAGTCCAAGTTGAACCACATGACGTCATTGCGCAGTAGTGACCAGAATAGTAAAAGCAATCGGCATACCGTGTATATGTGTATCGTGAGCGCAGCCAGGAACAACGGAACCAGGAATACACCAACCTTGGAACGCAGCCAAATTCCAGGACTCCATTAAGATGCAAAATGCGCATGCGGTCGTGGATTTAGTGGACGAGTTAACTCTAACGATGATTTAAAAAATAATTGAAAATTGAATCAGAAAAGTCTCATCTCGTTGTTCCTTGTTCCCCAAAAAAGTCCGAAATTTTAGAAGTTTTAGAACAAAATAACTAATAATGATGTTAAAGAGAGTTTTAACAAAATTTTGTGGGTATTTCGGAGTGGCTGTTCAGTATGGTTGCGTTGCTCACTGTACCTTTGAATATCTTGGCGATTTTGTGATTGTAAGTAAACCTAAACAATATGATTTTATCTTTCTTGATAAGAAGCTTCACCAATATGTACTGTCTGTGTAATAATTGTCTTACTTTAATAACACTAACACCACAATAGGTAACATAATAAGACATAAAAAAGTAATCCTTATTTTATTTTACAGTTTCTAAGGGGTAAAAGTACAGGTCAGCCTTTTTAGCACACTTTGTTTTCACTATGAACATTACAAATCTGGGCTGGCAACAAGGTGAGAGGTGATACTTAAGGGTGCCTGAACGAGCCTTAAAGGCAGTGTTACCAGATTCCAAACCCCGTTGACATATCCTTAACAATTCCATTATTCTCATTACTGTAAGGTTTTTTCCAATAGACGATTTCAAGAGAAAAATGGTACAGAAAGTGGGTATCAGAAAATAAAGTATCAAGGTTTTGATACGAGTCTGCGTACGGGTAGAAAATGTTGAAAAAAATTATAAACACTTTTTAAAACTACAATTTTACCATGTTCTTAACTCCATATTGTAGCATTGTAGATCGTATGATTCAAGTTCAAACAAAATACAATTTTGTTTCAGTGCTCAGGACCCTCAATGGAGCCCACTTTACATTCCGACGATATCCTGCTGACAGAGCACGTCTCACCAAGGCTTCAAACAGTCAAGCGAGGCGACATAATCATAGCAAGATGCCCCCACAAGCCCCAGGAGTTCATCTGTAAAAGAGTTGCAGGACTCCCGGGGGACAGAATAAAGACGGGTTTCGCATCTCATACGACAGTTCCTTTCGGTCACGTCTGGCTCGAGGGGGACAACTCGAGAAACTCTACTGATTCTAGGATGTACGGACCGGTAGCGCAAGGTCTTATTGTCAGTAGAGCGATGTGTAAAGTGTGGCCCTTTAAGAATTTTACAATTTTTAGTAGTAATGATGATAATAATAATGCTAGGAAGAGTAGATAACAGACTGATTTTAAATTTCTAGTTGGACTGTTGAAGTAGTGGGTAAATTATTTTAGGATTGTTTATTGTGTTGATTAATTGTACGATTTGTACCTAATGTAAGTAATTGATTGTTGATTTGTTTATTAAAGTTAAAGTTGTGCAACTACACTACTGAATGAGCCAGTTTGTTCTGAAGTTAACTGGTTCTGGTGTTAACTACTGTTAATTAATCTGATCTGAACCACCAAAAACTGTAGCCTCGGAGTTTTATTGGTTGCCTATCCTTTCGTATTAGTTCTGTCGTTCTGTCTGGGTCATGCAGCGTTGTCAGATTTAAATTATAAAGAAATGCTATTCATAATTTAAAAATAAATAAAAATTCACTCATTGAATTGTTTTTTTTTTCACTAAATATTTTTGTAAATTCAACTACATACCAGTTTTAAAAAATTCTTCATTTTTTTAACGTCTTATCTAAAAATAAAAAAAATCATTTTTTCAAATAGCACCTTGTATATTTTTTTATTTCATTAGATTGGCAAAAAAACTAAACAAAATCGATGTGCATGATAAGGGAATAATATTTTTTCATTTTTCAAATAATGCTATTTGGAAAAATGATTTTTTTTAATTGTAAAATTCGAAATTTCAAAAGTCATTTTCAATCACTTTTTGCGCGTTTCTTCTGATTTCTCGAATTTTGTATGATAACTTGTTAATTTTTTAGTGAGCTAAAATTTATTTCATCAATTTATGTCATACAGTTTCGTAGATAACACGGTTTTAGTGAGACTCTGAAAGTGTCAAAAAATTCATAAAAATCCAAATAACTCAAAAACAATTGAAAATCGATATTATGTTGTTTTACTAAAGACTTAGTTTTTGATGAAGAACATGAATCCATAAAAAAACCGCATCGTGGCATTTAAAATAACAAAGTTCGTGTCCACTTCCGCTATAACAGGAAGTGGTGTTGTACTGAAAATATTTTTAAAATGTTGAGTTTTTCCTAAAACACAGATACACAAAAAATGGAAACTGTCAAACTGACAGTTTAGCCTATATAATGGTATCAGCTCCCAAAGGTTGACCCTGTATACAGGGTTATTCACGGTATACGCCACGGAAGATTATGGTCGTGTCTCTGGATTTTAGGATCTTTTTATTTTTGGAGTGGATAGAGATCCGGCAGAGGTACGTTTTAAAATTATATTCATAATGTACAGGGTGTCCCAAAAGCATGAAACATATCAAAGTTATGTTTTTTTAAATGGAATGCTCCAATGTTATTGCATTTTTAGATTGCCTGGGAAGAGAAAATAAGATTCGCTTTTACAGTTGGTGTTTAAATTCAGAAGTTTTTGAGTTATAAACAAGTGAAAATCGTCATTTTTCAAGTTCAAGGCCCTGTACAAGGAAAACGGCTTAAGATAGAGAAAAACGGCTTACATGTCCCTATTTTAACTTTTCATGTACTATCCAATGATGTAGATGAAATGTTTATACAGGGTGATAAAAATTTGAAAAATTCTGAGATTTCTCCACGCGTTGACAAATAAATAAATCAAAGAAGGTACAAATGTTTCTACACCATAGGATAGTACATGAAAAGTTAAAATAGGGACATGTAAGCCGTTTTTCTCTATCTTGAACCGTTTTCGTTGTACAGGGCCTTGAACTTGAAAAATGACGATTTTCACTTGTTTATAACTCAAAAACTTCTGAATTTAAACACCAACTGTAAAAACCAATCTTATTTTTTCTTTTCAGACAATCTAAAAATGCAATAACATAGGAGCATTCCATTTAAAAAAACATAACTTTGATATGTTTCATGCTTTTGGGACAGCCTGTACATTATGAATATAATTTTAAAACGTACCTCTGCCGGATCTCTATCCACTTCAAAAATAAAAAGATCCTAAAATCCAGAGACACGGCCATAATCTTCCGTGGCGTATACCGTGAATAACCCTGTAGATGTATAGTTACAATAATACTTATTGGCTCTATTGATCTTATTAAATTCCAAACACACCATCATCACAGCTAAAAATAAAATAAAAATTACAAATTTCGATGAAAGCGCTCAAAATTGTTTTTCTTGAATCGATTTTACTTGAAAATTTCGACCTGCCTTTCCTATTTCAGCATTAAAAAAGTGACTAAACATAGTATTTACTTTTATTAATAATAATTGTGAAAGCGGTAGATATTAGAAAGGCACTATTATCAAAATAATATTTAAAATCGTCATGGTCAATAGAAAAATATAAGTAAATTTCACCAATTTTCAGGAAAATTCATGTTTAGCAAGAAATATTCAGGCCCCCCGAAGATGCGCTGCTGTTTTTTTTTTTTGTAGTGAAAATTTAGAAAACAGCAATAAAATGACGTCATGTCGTTATGTATGATGTTCTGATATGTTTAGCGTTGGCGTAGCGACGATGTGGGATTGTCGGTGGCGTAAACTGGGGTGTCGCGTGACGTTGCGCGTGTACTTTTTACTTCCGGACATCCACACCGGACGTACTTTTGTGACGGTTCAAGTGATATCCTCCCGGAGGAGTTCGTAGGAGCCCCTAATTTCTTCTCCATGGCCATGAACAATTTGACTTACCTAATGGTTAACGGACGTCCATATGACGCTTGGTGACGCTATCATATAACGCTATCTGAGAAGTCAACGATACTTTAGGTGTAACTTAATATATGATAGGGGACAATAAAATTTTAGGCTTAATCTACACAATAATTAGACCATTATACCTTTTAGGATACATTAATAATTAGACTATAATGGACATTTGCAATGTTTCAAATTTTAGTTACGCCAATGATGGTTTTTCATTTTTTATTCCGACAAGGAGCATAGAACTCCATTAATTGTCACAGCACTCTAGATTTCCAGCTCCCCAAAGGCATTAACTCTACAATACAAGTGGATTGGAAACGAGTGCTGCTGGTTTAAACAAGCTTCTGGTGCTGGTGAAATTGGTATTTTCGTGTAACTAGACTTTACATGAAAACATATAAAAGGTCACAAAATAGTGAAGTGATTTCGTATCACCCTAATTGGCTAATATTTTCAGACGTTACACATCTTAGATGGTTCGTATAATGTTGCAAAGGAGACTCTTTTTAGCTGTATAAAATCATCTTCGCATAATAACAACTAATATAACAAGGGTAACAATGACCATGACCTGTATCTCGTTCCACAGGGTACCAACAACTATTAATTTGACAAAATCTAACAATGTCCATGACCTGTATCTCGACTCACATTATCTGAAAAACAATTTATTTGTTAAATTGATATTGTTTTTTTGGTCGTTATTTCAGTTATTTGTTAGCTACTAAACGCAAGTCTGCTTTACAGCGTTACATGTCCAGAAAATTCAGGCAATTGTGTAATTTTAAGCGACTGATAAAAAATTTAGCGTTCTGCTATAACGCGTATTAATTTCACTATTTGGAAGTTGTTTATTAATGTGAGAACACATTCAGCAGAACCAGAATATTGCCAAAAAAAAAACAAAAGTATAGAAAATTTATGCCATCTTCGTGATACCAGTAGAACAATTGCTGAAAAAATGTATGCTACTTTTTCTAAGGAGTGTAATTTTGATTGTTGTTTATTTATTTTTGTAATACCAATACAGAGTTATGATAAAAAATCTCTTCCGTCGCCTTCCGTTCGCTTGGGCCTTCGGCCCTCCATCCTCCGGGCCTTCGGCCCGCCAGAGTGTTGGTAGATTGTCTCTCAAAGTTAACTTTGACGGGCAATTTACCAAATTACCATTTCTCTATATCGCTAAAATCTGTCATCTTCTTTTGTGTTATTTTTTCTATATCGCTCCTGAAGGACCTATAATGGGAACTTCCGAACTCGCGCATAAAGTTACTTTCTCATAACGATATGGCGTCAGAAATTTGACTAATTAAAATGTAATTTTACCAAAAAATTAACAGGCAAGGGTGGACAGAGTTGGGAGCGAAGCGGTGCGAAAATAATCCCAAGTCCCTGTCCCATTTTTATTTGTTAGTCGAACTTTCACCACCCCCCCCCCCTCCCGGACCGGGAACCGACAGCCGCGTTTCGAAATTCGTATTTTTACGTTTTTTGACATTTATCATATGTCGGAACTGTAAATTTTTTAATTATTAAATAATTTTCAAAATAATAATTACTTTAGTTCAAGTTTTATTTTTTTTTAAAAGGAGGGAGCATCGGTCTTAACTATGTAGGTAAGACAAAGTCACTCCACTCCGGTAACACGGGATTTCGAGCTCTTACTCATTCACCCAGCCTCAAGTATGCCATTTAAATTTAAACGTTCGGTCGCTTGTTTTATTTTTCACATACATTCGAAAATGCATCCGAAAAATAACACGAGCCGGTGAGTTCCGAACTCGCGACCTTAGGCTCGGTAGGCAGCGGACTGAATTAGTTCAAGCTATTGGCGAAAAAGAGTAACAAGGTCGTGGATTTTTTTTACAACAACTGTCAAATCTGACAGCGTACATTTGGAAATTTCGAGAATAAAAATTAGTTAAAGTTATTAGCGCGAATGTCGCTAACAGGTGGGGCGCTTATTAGCGCGTAATATTTTTGACATATGTCAAATATGTCAAATCTGACAGCACATTTTTCTATATTTCAAAAATAAAAAAAAATAAAATAACGCCAAAAAACATTTAAAGAAATTCATCTATCTACTAAAGTCGCACCTAAAGTCGCACCTTTTTATTTCGAAAAAACAATTTCTATAAAGTTTGTACGTCTATGCTTTCCCTAAAAAACATTGTCCAGAGAATCTCTTCTGTATGTACTATTATTTACCGAGAAAAATTGAGATAGGTGGTACGGTGCAAAAAAAGTACGACCCTGAACGGGGCCTTAAAATTCTAGGATCCAGCTCATTTTCACTATATCGTATTTGGGCTATTTGCTATTTGGGGTGCTGACCTACGTCCCTGCCAAATATAATCCCGATCGATGCAATTTTTGGACACTTCTAGAGTGTTTCTCTGAAAAAATCACACTTTCATCCCGGTTCCCACAAAAATGGTCAATGCTTATTTTCAATAGGCTTCATGTGACCGTTCGCCGCTTCTAATTATTATCGAGGCAAATTTTCACTTTCTACGACGAAAAATGGCTCCTCTTAGAGCGTTTCTTGGAAAAAAGTGTGACAGACCGAGCGACATACGTTTTTACGAGGGAAGAGTAGTGAGAGTTCTTTAGTGTTTATGGCCTTTAGCTTTTACCAGCTATTTGGCCAGGCACATTATTCTTTTTTGGTTTGCTGAAGCCACCAGGGTACCTACTCATTGAAGAGTGTCTGAGAGGTGTCCCATCCCCTGAGTGGACTGTAATTTTATTTTTTGGGAACTTCTTGTAACTTATTGCTCAAGATGTCATTTAAAAAAGGCGACCTGTCAAATCGATTTCCATAGAAACGTCACGTAAATAACGGAATTATGAACTTTGTGCGTTACTTTATCATAATCCTGTACCCATAATGACGATAATAAATAAAAAAGTTATATTTTACGTTTTTTTTTTATTTGCTTCGTTAAAACGGTTAAACGATGAAATAGGTTGTAGTGTGCCGCTGTGGATTCACAGAATTTCTACAAGATCCGACAACGTCGCCGTTGCAGTTTTGAGGGAAAATCGAATATGGATTGGTCTCGTGCTCGTGCTTCGTGCATCTCTGACGGTGACGGCGTGACGGTAGCCGGCAGCGGCGGCAATGCGGTGTCTGTTCATTCGATTCGCACAATCGCGCCGGTGGTTGTAACGTAACTCGCAGTCGCGGGTTTTAGTCTGAACTTGAGTTCAGCGAGGCCATCCGAAGCAGAGCAAAGCGAAACTGAAACAACTACTAGCGAAAGCAGTCTAGTGAAACCTGCGGCCTGCGGCTCCGGTTAGAGGGTGAGAGACTGAAGGGTCTATTCCGTATCTATTTATTATACTACGAAAACCAAAGCGATGTCTAAATGTCGCCGGAAACGTTAATTGATAAAATTCCCGCCCTGCTAACGTACCCCCGAGTAGTGGAAAAAGAGCAATAATAACAAAAAATCAACAATCAACACGGTGGTGCCGGTGTGCCGTTTCGTTTAGAGAGGTGACAGTGTAAAGTGCAGCAGTAAAAAATTCTACCTCTTCGATCGACAAAGCGTATAGGTAAAGTTAACGAGTACCTTCATCTTAATTAATTAATTAATTAATTAATTATTAATAGCGATGGCAGGTGTATTGAATAGCAAAACGAAACACTACCTTCACTGCATACTGTTCTTATCTGTGATTTTCGCCTTCGAAGTCCTCACCGGCGGTATAAGACTGATAGAAGGAGCGGCCTTCGTGCCGGCCGAAGAGATAAACCCCTGGGTGGAGTACGGCTACATAGGGGCGTTCATACTGTACGCCCTGAGGCTGGTAACGTTCCTTCCCTTACCACAGGTAATGTTCAACTTCATAGGACTGACATACTATAACGCTTTCCCCGATAAAGTGCAGTTAAAAGGCTCGCCCCTCTTGGCGCCATTCATTTGTATCAGGGTAGTTACCAGGGGCGATTACCCCGAACTAGTCAAGATCAACGTGAACCGCAACTTGAATAAATGCCTGGATTCGGGCCTGGAGAATTTCCTCATCGAGGTGGTGAGTGACAAGCCGCTCGGATTGGCGGAGAATCGGCGGGTGAGAGAAGTCGTCGTGCCGACGGATTATCGAACCAAAACCGGCGCCCTTTTCAAAGCCAGGGCTTTGCAGTACTGTCTCGAGGATAAGGTGAACATTCTCGGTGATAACGACTGGGTGGTGCATCTCGACGAGGAGACCCTACTGACGGAGAACTCCGTGAAGGGGATCCTCAATTTCGTGATCGATGGGAAACATCATTTCGGCCAAGGGTTGATCACGTACGCTAACGAGGAAGTCGTCAATTGGATCACCACTCTGGCCGACTCCTTCAGGGTTACCGACGACATGGGGAAGCTCAAGCTGCAGTTTAGGATGTTTCATAAGCCGCTGTTCAGCTGGAAAGGATCGTTTGTTGTCACACAGGTAAGCGATTTAAAAAAATAATAGATAGATGGGTTTTCGCTCGAGTTGTGATACTGATTTTAGAAAAAGTTGGTCGCCGGAAAACCGAGCAAGCAATAAAGTGCTCGATTTATAAATAAATAATTTAAAGGAGGCTTTTGATCGACGTTATCTTTTGAAACAATCGATTGATTGAATAAAAAATAAAGCAATGGTCGTCTTCTATCAACTATCTCAAATACTGACGTTTTTGACTAGCTAAATAAAACTAATAGGTATGTACATTTATTTACTTACTAAAATCAAGTAGGCCGCGCCAGGTTGTCATGGTAACGCGATAGTAGAGAGACTGGTGTGGTAGGCCTGTTGATTCCTCGGTTGATTCGTTCGAATCATTCGTGGTTTATGTTTCTCTGGATTTTTCTCATTAATAGGGTACAGATAACGAGGATGTGTACTTATGACACTATCGACATTATCTACTGATAATAATCTTCAACGAATGAAGAATTATGGCTATTATTCACGAGGAAGAAACTTTTGGCTTTGGCGAGGGCTGGAACGTCCAAGTGAATAATAGCTATTCTCCACGAGAGGAAGACGATTCTCGACGATTCTATGAGAAAATCATCATGCAGCTTTAAAAATGCAGCTTGCAGCTTTACATTATTTAATAACACCATATAACCCACTGATACATATACTTAAGTCACATCATTGGCTATTGGTTACGGCAAGGCGAGTTCTTTCTATGCCGGCGTCTCACCACAAAATAAAACAAGGTCCCTAATTTAAGCATGACACGTTTTTAAAAAATAAATATTTTTAAAAATTGATGACGAGGGATTGTCGAGCTATTTTCGAGCTATTTAATGGTATTTTCGAGCTGTCTCTAGTTTTCACCGTTTTCCGGAAAATCGCATTTTTTTGTAATGCTTACACTCGTGCTTACATTACACCTGACTTTTTTAATTCAATCTGTGGAGAAACCCACACAGCACAGGAATTTCGAGCTGTTTGTAGCTATTGTCATTTCCTGGAAAAACGAAAAAACCGCTTTGTCGTGCTAGGATTTGACCTCAAATTGGAAAGTACGTACTCCCGGAAAAAACGAAAACCACAGGAATTTCGAGCTATTCAGTGGGATTTTCGAGCTGTTTGTAGCTCTTGCCATTTCCCGAAAAAACGAAAAACCGCTTTGTCGTGCTAGGATTTGACCTGAAATTGGAAAGTACTTACTCCCGGAAAAAACGAAAACCACAGAAATTTCGAGCTATTTTCGAGCTATTCAGTGGGATTTTCGAGCTGTTTGTAGCTATTGTCATTTCCTGGAAAAACGAAAAAACCGCTTTGTCGTGCTAGGATTTGACCTCAAATTGGAAAGTACGTACTCCCGGAAAAAACGAAAACCACAGGAATTTCGAGCTATTTTCGAGCTATTCAGTGGGATTTTCGAGCTGTTTGTAGCTCTTGTCATTTCCCGGAAAACGAAAAAACCGCTTTGTCGTGCTAGGATTTGACCTCAAATTGGAAAGTACGTACTCCCGGAAAAAACGAAAACCACAGGAATTTAGAGCTATTTTCGAGCTATTCAGTGGGATTTTCGAGCTGTTTGTAGCTCTTGTCATTTCCTGGAAAAACAAAAAAACCGCTTTGTCGTGCTAGGATTTGACCTCAAATTGGAAAGTACGTACTCCCGGAAAAAACGAAAACCACAGGAATTTCGAGCTATTCAGTGGGATTTTCGAGCTGTTTGTAGCTCTTGTCATTTCCCGAAAAAACGAAAAAACCGCTTTGTCGTGCTAGGATTTGACCTCAAATTGGAAAGTACGTACTCCCGGAAAAAACGAAAACCACAGGAATTTCGAGCTATTTTCGAGCTATTCAATGAGATTTTCGATCTGTTTGTAGCTCTTGTCATTTCCCGGAACAGTTCGAAAATCTCATTGGGTAGTTCGAAAATGGCTCGAAATTCCTATGCTTTTCGTTTGTTCCGGGAGTACCTACTTTTCAAATTGAGGTCAAATCCTAGCACGACAAAGAGGTATTTTCGTTTTTCCGGAAAATTACGAGAGCTATAGGAACAGATAGAAAAGCTCATTCTTTTCTCGAAAAAAAAATCCAGTGCTGTTTGGGTTTCTCCACGGATTGAATTAAAAAAGTCAGGTCTCGAGTCAGGTGTAATGTAAGCATTAAAAAAAAAAATCGATTTTCCGGAAAACGGTCAAAGCTAGAGACAGCTCTAAAATACCGTTAAAGAGCTCGAAAATCCCTTGTCATCAGTTTTTAAAAATATATTTTTTTTTTAAATGTGTCATGCTTAAATTAGGGACCTAATAAAACAATTATTATTGTTTTATTCTGTGGCCAGTGTGGCCTCACTCCAGACTAGCTTTGCTGTTAGTCAGACCGCCGCTCCTGCTGCAATGTCTGTGTCTCGGTCTGTGTCGAGAGGGTGTTAATTAGTGGCTGTGGTGGAAATAAGTGGAAGTATTGAAAATAATGGAAATAAACTAGAAATAGTGGAAATATATCGGAAATAATGGAAGTATCTAATTCAGTATGCGTGCATGTGAAAATAATAATTGTACACTATGGTGGAAAAATATTGGAAATAACTTTAATTTAAATAAGTGAAAAGGGGGGAAATACTTACCTCAGCGGGAATACTGGAAATAGTGGAAATTATATGTAAATAGTGAAAGGAAACAGTTGAAATAATGTGGGAGTCTTGGAAACAATGAGGAAATAGTGGATATTATGTGGGCATTGTGTAAATATCTCGGTAAATATAAATAATATGGAAATAGTGAAAAAAGTGTAGAAATAATTTGGTATTTGGAAAAAATTGCACATTTTGTTTTTTGTTCATCGAATGAACCCTCCCTCGAGAGTGTTACTAGTGGAAATAATTGTACACTATAATGGAAGTAGCTGGAAATAACTCAAAATAAGTGGAAATGGGGGAAATAATGTAGGAATAAAATAAGTGGAAATAGGGGAAATAAAGTAGGACTCTTGGAAATAGTGAAAATTATGTGTAAATAATGTAAATATGGCGTAACGCGTAAATAATAAAAAAATTGTCTGACAGTAAGTTAAAACGAAACTGCAATGTAGTGCGATCGGACTATTTCATTTACTGTTCGAAGATGATCATGTCAGTGATATGAACGATCTTTATTTCCTGAATTTCGTCATTATTAAACTGAAATCATCAGAAAATGAATGGTTTATTCAATAGTCGCAAAAAGAAGTATTCTAGGTGTTTTTTTGTGTGTATTGAAATCGTAAGTGATTCCGGGCTGTTTTGCCGTGGTCCATGGAAATTGATGGAGATTAGCGCAATACAATTTGGTTGGATTCGACAGGATCGTACGTTGTTTGATTTGATAGTGTGTGCCTATCAAGGAAGTTGGACCGAGTTGGATCAGCTCGTATTGCGGTTAAAAGTTAAAACTTTTATTAACCTGCAGCAGTGCGATTGTGTCGGATCGCGCATGTAATTGGATTTGAATGGACCATGTTGGCGATACCCCGCAGAATCGTACAACAAAGCACGTGCATGCTTGCTTACATGTTCGCTTACATGCTTATTAGTTGTTTATTATTATCGGATTTTACGCTAAGGAGTGAGGGATTTCCGTAAATATATTATATTCTTATGTCTAGTAATTATAATAAAATACTCGATAAAATATGTTTAAAGGAGTTTTTTGAAATGCATAAACATTTAGATAGAAACAAAATTGATTTCTTTTTGGCAACAATTCCTTGCTTCCTCATTTTCGATTATTAGTAGCTGCTTCTAATAACAAATTTTTCTCTTCGTCCGACGTCTCTACTCGACGAGAACTACCCAATACTGCACGCCGGCTGAATCGTGAGTGGCCAGCTTTAGTTACAGAAATGATACAGACATTATTGATGAAAATGTATTATGTACTTAGTAAGTACTTCCAGTAAGTCGGTTCGGAACCAACCTGAAAGCAATAACAAACTATCGGAAGTATTCTTCTTTTTTTAGCAATAAATCTCAGCGGGAGAGTGGTGATGGGTAGATTACTATTTTAGCGATAAGAATAGAAGCCAATTTATCAGAAGTATTTTTGATTTTTGCTTACAAACAGAAAATATGAAGGAATGTCTTAGCCTCGATCTTAGCTGTCTGCGTGACCTGAAATAGGTATGCGCCTAATTCGTAACTATTAAAAAATTATTCTCGTCTGTTCGCATGCACGAAATGCTCCTCGGAATGCGCCAATTTCATGTATATTTTTTTTCTAACGTTACACGTCTGATCATTGTTAAGTATTTTATTTAATCGTATGGCGGGCGTAATTGTCACTTGAGGACTAAATATAGTATATATAAAAATGAGCCGCTTCCCATGCACCTTTTCAATGACACATTTCTCCAATAAAATCTTCTTTTGGTGGAATACAAAAAATGCTTTCTTCGAAAAAATGCTCATAAAATCGTGTAGCTATCTCGGAAAATATTACCAAGGATCCAGAGAAGCGAAATAATTTATCGCTTATAATTATTATCTGGAGCCGTTCGTCTTTATCCTCGTCTTTATCTTTCGTCTCTATGTAGAAAGTTTAAGGTGTGTGGAGTTGGTGCTTCCAAAAGGGAATTTTGCAATTTTTTTCGCGCATCAACAAGTTTTTTTTGTCCAGGAAATATTTAGAAGAGAAGAGGAAAAAAATCTTTCAACAACCCCAAATTGCATAAACTTGCAACACCGCACAAACAGTTCTAAGATTGGCCCACATTTTTCCATTGATTAGTTTCGGTTGTCAAGTTTCCACTGAAAAAATATTTAAAAACAGTTTCTACGGGAAATTATCGACCGGTAACCGTGAATTGTAAAAACTTGCAAATCCGCACAAATCGTTTTTCTATCATTGGCTCATACATTTGTACTTCGTTTAGTTTCGTTTGTCAAGGTTCCATAGGAAAAATATGAAAAAAATTGTTTTTACGAGAAATTATCCACGGGTAAGCGCAAAAAAGCGTGTCATTTTTATTTTTTATTTTCGATGTGGTTAGTGAATAAATGAATAAATCGAGGAATAAATCGGTTTGGTGATTTTGGTTGAAACTGTTTTTTTGCCTATAAATATATAACTTTTTGGTGGACAATCACCGACAAATGATCTATGTATGTGGTTCAAAAATGATGTTTTTTTTAAATTTGAGTTTGTTTGTCGAAAAATTTTAGGAAAAAAAATTTGCTTTTATTTCTTAACGGCGACTGGACAATAGTATATTCTATATCAAGGGCGGAAAGAAGTTCATTTCGGCGAGTATGAAGTTATCGGGCCGAGCGGAGCGTAGCGAAGCGAGGGTCGATTGAATACGAGCTGAAATGGACTTCGGATCCGGCCGAGATATAGACGCTATTTTTTAGCGCATCGCGTTAGAACACTGAATACTTTGGCTTGTTAGCTTGTTGGCGAATATGTGGTGGCGTAGAAATTAATTCACTGTCAGTGTCATTTTCCAGTCCAGCGTTCATTTTGTTGCTTTATTGACGAAACCTCAGAAACTAGTAACCCCCATTAATCGTTATAATTAGATAGGTACCTACCTGTTATTATTATATTTCCAGCTCTTTTATTAGACTTGATTGAAATATGTGCGTATCGCGGTCTCGGTAGTTGTCAGCTGTGTGCTTGAATTTCGCTGCCGAGCTCTCACCTGCCGCGTAATCACTAACTGATAACAGTAGTTGTTATAGTAACGACTAATTAATCTGTCCGCCCTAGGGGCAGAAAAAACGTTGCGGGCTGGAATATTTTGTACGCTTGGAAGCGAGCCGCTATTGCATGTAGGGCTGCAATAGGCGTCATTCCGCCGGCTATTAAGCTACTGAAAAATCGTCTTTCAGAGGCGATGCGCTACAAAAAAACTTTTTAGTGGACACTCGTGCACCTACGATGGACAAACGACTGCGATAGAATTCTGGTGATTATCTGTTCCGGTATAGCCTCAGGACGATTTCCGGCTTGTAACTGCTACTTGACTCGCTACTTCTCGTTGCCAAAGACTGTAAATTTAAGAGGTATCGATAGTCTTTTTTTACCATATTAATCGTTTTTTATTCCTGCAATAAGAGAAAAAACCAGTTACTTAGAAAGAATTCGATTTGCAGTCTCTCAATTTTGATAATTTACGGCCGTGAGTATTAAGCTAATTAGCTCGCTAACTAGCCATCAACATTTAAATGTTGGTGACTAAACCAACAGCAAGTAGTGCTTCTATATGTATACGCGGTCACCCATCAAAGTTCTGACCCAGGTTAAGTTAAGCTTAACTTCGGTGATCCTTAATAACGAGAACAGGTGTGGCCAACATGTGCTTAAGCTGTATGATATGAATCTCGAATATAAACTAAATAATTTATTTAAATTAATTCTTTATTGTGGAAATTCTCTTTCCGAACCCACCAGCACCAGCGGAATAAATAAATCCCATTTCGGGATTTAAGGATCTACTTTTACAGTCACCGGAATCCAGGGATTTTTTGCACGCCTCTTATTAGAGATATTGTTGATGTGCCTGATCTAGATTAGGTAAGCAAATATATGAATAGGTATATAAATAATAATGAATAATGATACACGTAAGCTTATTTATAATAGATAAGGGCCACCTGTATTAATGAGTATTGACGTTGTACCACTACTTGTACCTGTTCCAAGTGTCGATGATGAAAACAATGAATTAATATATCAGGTCAAACCTCTCGGTTCAAGTGTAAACAATTTCAATTATTGTCCCAACTTATCTGATGCAGGTTTCTATTGCTGTCTTGGCAGCAAACTGCAAAAATTATCCTCGAAATCATCAGGTCCCTGACAAGGCAGTTAAACATATTGACGGGAGTGAAATGAATCCCCGCCCAAAAAAAGTTAAAACAAAATTGAAAATTTGACACAGCGGTCAAAAACGGCGAAACCTGGAAAAACTTCAGAACACCTGCGATTTGCATGAAAATTTGGATTTAGGTTGTGCTCGACCTAAACTTAAAAGCGAGCTAAAAGTCTCCCCAACGCCGTTGGTTGCTTATCATTTTTAAGAGTGAAAACTACCCCTATAAGCGAAAAAATATAATGCAACAGATTAAACCATATAATTAATTAAAATTATATGTATATATGAAGGTGTTTAGTAAAGGTCACTCGATGTAATTAAGTGTAAAAACGCCAGTGACTATATATTTTTAGGGGTGAAAACCGCCCCCGATAGCGATAAAAATATAAAAAATTTACGTTAAAGCATTAAAATGTTTGGATTTTGTTTAAATAAGTTAAGTAAAGATTACTTTATGGTATTTAATGCTATTTTCGTTTATTGTTGTATATTATCAGGGGTTTAAACTACCCTCTGCTACGATAAAAATATTATAAACAAGATTCAAACTTTTAATTGCTTCAAATTTTGTTGTAATAATTTCAGTGAAGATAACTTGATGTTATTTAATATTTTTCGTGAGCTAGAACCTCCACCAACCCTTACTATAAATATAAACCACCCCTATTAGATATAAATGTTAAAATAAGCCGAGAAATAAGCATTTAAATTTTTTTTATTGAACTTTATTTAAACTTTTAAAAGTTGCAAAAAACAGTTCAATGGTTTTTTGACTATAACTTCCTCAATTTTGATGCTAGAAAAGTTTTCCAAAAAGCGTTTTTAAAGGTAAATGAAAGACCTACAAACTCGTGTAGGATTGATATTTTTTTCACCCTTATTCTGGAAAGTGGCAAGGGTTGAAGGCTTCGAAAATTGTACTATAGTCAACTACAACTTTTGAGAGCCATATCTTCTCCAATTTTACACTTACGAAAAAGAAAACTTGAAATGAAAATTTTAAGTGAAAAAAAAAAACAAACCTTATTTTTTGACTTATACTTATTGAAAAAACGAAGTTTCTTATAGAAATTTCAAAAAAAAATCTGTCTTTAAATTGTTATTTTTTCAAAATTAAGGCTTGTGCATCGTTCAAACTTCAAACTAATATAATTTACTAATGCTATATTAAGGAAGTGAATTGTAGAAGGCTAACAAATATTTTCAATTGGGGTGGTTTTGAAGGGTTTGTTTTGACAGTTTTTTATACGAAAAAACTCGGCGTCTATCGTATTTTCGTCATAACTCGGTCAGTTTTTATGCTAGGACATTTCATAAAAAATAAAAATGAAGGTCTTTTTAAGCACTATGAAAAATTTTATATCAGTTTTCTATAAAAAAATCCATCATTTTTTATTAATTTGAGATTGAAAGTTTCGATTTTTACTCCAAAATCAAAAGTTGGCTTTTGATAAGCCATTACTCAGTTAATAATAGGTTTGGAGCAACCATAGGCAAAACCATTCTCTTTGTTTTTTTATTAGCTACAACTTTTTTATTATGGTCTTAGCGATAAAGCTCAAACTTTTTGAGATATTCGTGAAAAACCGTTCAAAAACGTGGTAAAAAATCGAAATTTCAATCGCAAATAACTCAAAAAGTATTGGCTGTAGGAAAAAAGTTTATAGAAGAAAAATAACTTACAATTTGTAGATATATTGATTTCTACAGTAATTTTTCACCCCCCGAGAAGGGGTGTTTTTCACCCCCTCGGTAAAAGCAACCAACGGCATTGTTATTTAGACTTTGAAGTAGAGGGTATGGACTACCTAAATTTAAATTTTTATAATTTTAGGAAGTGTTCTATGTTCTATAGAATTTCTAGCCGAAACGGGGCTGTACTGGACTAGTACTTTTTTAAGGGTGGACAAACGAAAATTTCTTGTGACAGTCGTGGATAAAATTAAAAATGTATGTACCTATATTGGGTGGTTATCAAATTTTTTTATTTGGTCGTAACTTTTTTTAAGGTTTTTTTTTAAAATCAAAATTCGCTTTTTTTTTGCTGACGCCAACTTTTTTTGATTTGGTCATAACTTATCTTTGGAGGATGGACCAACGATTTCTGGTATCAAACGTAAGATAAATCGTGGACAAAATGAAAAATTTATCTTCATGGGGAGGTGAATTTTTTTATTTGGTCGTTTTTTTTTGGTAAGGGTGTTTCTTTTTATATAAAAATTCGCATTTTTTGCTGATTTTTTCTGGCGAGATAGATCGTGGAAAAAATGAAAAATGAAGGGTGGACCAAGAAAAATTTCTGGTGAATCGTATCGTGTTTGAAAATTAATAAAAATTTTCAAAAAATCCGTTTCTATTTTATTCTCGCATTTAGGGGTGCCAACGGACTGAGCTTCTTTTTTAGTACTGCTGAAGTTGAATCAATTTTACCATAAAACGTCCTCAGGATTTGGCTCAAAACGAGGCTGATTAAAAATATACGTAAATGCGATTTTAGTGTTGTTATTGGTCCAAATTTATTAAACTGGGGAATAAACACCTTTACTACTTATACTTTTAATTTAATCAACCGTCGTGTTAACCTACTATTACATAATATGAGATTTTTTGGATTTATTCCAAAGTCCACTTTATTTTCGTCATTTATTTACAGGATTTTCTTTATAGTACATACACATAAATGGTAAAAAAACTCTTATTTTTCGTATGTCTCAATTCACTTCACTCGTCACTTTTACAAACCTTTCAGACCTAAACTATACACTAGGTAAGCGTAAGTCACTGCATAAGTCAGTTTTGGTTTTTTAAACGAGAATAATTTTTTCAGGTTGCTTTTCACGTCATCGAAAAACCATCGCCTATAAAAATGCAAATTTGTTGTTTATGCAGTCTGCTTTTTGCTCATTGTTTACGATTAATTACCTCCCGTGTATTTTCTTTTACATCAACACGTTGCAGTTGAGTACCATTGCATGTTATTTTTGAAGCTAGTAGACCTTCTACTTAACTTGAATGCATAAAATCTCTAAATAAATCTCACTGTCGTACATTTGTAAATCGTAACCAGTAACCACAGAACAGACCGCAATAATGTTACCGCAAATCTCTATCGGGCTCAAAATTATTGCGTTCATCTGATGCCAGTAAACAAGTAGCCGAGCAAGTAGCATTACTTTCATAAAAAAATTAAGAAATCAATTTACGATTTTTTTTTCAAACTCCCGCGTATTTTTTATTTATTTTTTTCATAAAAATCTAAATATCTGGCTGTCTATTGTAACTTATTTCGGGATAGCTTAGATTATGAAGTATTCGGTATTTTTGTTCTGATATCACGGGGAAAATTTGGGGGTCGATTCAATTCATTAAATTTTTTTCTCGCTCTTGAACTCGGCCCAATATTACCCGTAAAAACTGATACGTTATACTTTTGCGAGTACTTTTGTCTCGGCTTTTGTATTTTGCATTAATGGAACATAATCTTTCCATCCACTTCCGCGTAATGATTGGAATATTTTAATATTAATCGGTTCGATATTCATGAAATCCAGAAAAAGTAATCGTATATTCAAGATAAATTGAAATCGATACCTTTAGGCACGGAAAAAACTTGTAAATACCTAAAGGTACCATTTGAAATAAAAGAAAAAAACTGGAAGTACATAGTACATAAATTACTGTTTAATAAAACTACCTAATAAAATTAAATTATTATTATTATCATAAAAGAGATTACTTTCTGATTATTTTATCCATATCATAAAAAGCAGTACTTTCATAGTTTTTCTAATGCTAATGCACCGCATCCTGTTGCATAATAATACATAGAACGATTTATATACTTATATGTTAATTAGAAATAACATCGTATTTCCATTACAAAATAATTAGGTCTCAAGAGCTTATACAAATAAATTGAAATAGCCAATAATATTAGTCTACTAAGTGCTTATAATCGTATAATCAAATTTCCCATATTTTTTTTAAAATTTTTTATTAACTTATTAGATTAGAACATCAAGTACATTATGATGGGCGTCGTAGAGGTTCTCGAATTAGACACGATCAAAGGTCCGTTTAAAATGATTGCCTAGCCTTACAAGCCTCGGAATGCCAGAAGAAAACTTTCGAGCTATGGAATCGGAGCAATAAAAAAGTGATTTTCTATATCTAAACGGTTTCATTCAAGGGAAAACCCATAGGTAAGGTAGCTCCACAACTTATTTACCACAAATTAATAAAATTAGCCGCAGATTTTTCGTCACCACAAGGTGATATTGCATCATGTAATAACGTACCATCATTTCCAAGGAAGTACAGATCCCCATTCATCTTATTGCACGACTTTATAAGCCATCTAAGAGTATTGTACTAGTGAGGGTTATAACTATGATAGGTAGATGACATTGGTCACCGTATCCCTCGACATAAACGTCGGCGGGATGCCAAAAAGGTTTTGCGAAATTTCGCCATGCTTACTCCAAATGGGACATGTGGAAGAACAACATACATAATATTGAACTCTTGACAGATTTCAGATGATTCACCGATGGATCTGAGTCATTCATAGAAACTGGAGCTGGGTCTTCACGCAATAACTTTCCAGGGCGAAATCTATGCCATAAAACTCTGTGGGCCGATGCGGAAAAAGATGCGCTGCCAACGCAGATCAGTGAAAATATTTTTTAGTCACTGCAAGTCCAAGTTGGCCTGGTATTGTCAATTAATTTTGAATGTCCTAGCAAGGAGCAACGAAAAAAAGCTGATCTTCTGAAGCTGTACCCTGGAAATCAGAGAGGAAGCTCACAAGCATGAAGGTTAATTCAAGCGCCACAATTTGAGCCTCAGCACATTGTCCCTTGCAGATATGGGTGCGGCATACGTGAATTGACCTCTGTCAGAAAGAGTGTGATCGTCTTAATGCCGAAAATATAAAATGTTGTGGCACCACAAATAATAACGTAAAAATCGATCTCAAGATGGTGTCCGCTCAGTTTTCTGAAAGTTTTTTTTTACTTATCTCGGATTAAGGTTTTTGGCTTTGGCACGCAGCCTGTTACTTATTTCAACACTTCAATTCATCGATTGGTAAAGGGGATTTTTAATGTCTTTATTTAAAGATGAAATATTGGAAATTCTGAAAAATTTGGAAAAAACACTTCTAAAAAACACTCGTAAAAGCTCGCTAAAAAGTCAGAAAAACGCTCGGAAAAACGATTCTAAACAATTAATTGTACAATTTTGACCTGACCAGGACCTGCATCTATCAGTGAACTGAAGTAAGGAAGTGGAGGAAATGGAGTGACAAGCCAAATTGAGTGTATAGGAGAAGCTCGAGGAGAATGGAAGATGGCGGATATGTGCGTTCATTCTTTTTCTGAATTGTAGAACGGATAAATGAATCATAAAGAATAAACAAAAAATCAAAAAAACAAAAAAAACATGAATTTTTCAGACTTCCTTCAGTCAGAGCAAAATTACGAGAACATACAAATTTCGGGCATTTGATCGTGGTGTAATGTAGTTTCTGCAAAAATGGTTGCAGGATAATGCATTTTTTAATTTTGCTCGAAAACGATTCACTTTAATGAAAAAATGGAGACTACAAGTTTTTCAAAAAACGAAAAATAATTCCTATTTTAGAAATGCCCTCTCCTCCCTCCCAAATCTATTATTTTTTTTCAAGAGAGATGAATAATTTTGTCCCGAAGTAACTGTAGGGGATGATCAAGGTTGTAATAACCATGCACACCTCGAAAAAAAAGAAAACCAATTTTTACCCTTCACTTTATAGACACCTGCTCACTTCGAAAGGGGGGATTTAGGAATGAATTGTTATATGTATGAAAGATCTCCCTTAATTTTCGATTGGGATACTCCCTTGATTTTTATGCACATATTTATTTAAATACATGCTGAATAAATGATGCGTTCATTAATTTACTTTTTCGGTGAGGCCATGGAATACACGAGAGAACGAGTAGGGACGGTTTGAAACACAGAGAGGATTGAGGATTGAAGCAACAGCTTAAAACGCTTAGTTTTCATTAACGAATTCTCTCGTTAACCTTCTTACGGAAACTTAAGTGTTATGGGATAGCAACACGTAAATTCTATAAGTTAAGTATACAGTGAGCTGCGAGAATATGGATTAATTTTTTTCCCTATTTTTAATGATCACCCGGACAGTTCGATTAAGTTTTTTTTTGTTTGTCATAAAAGGGGCTCCATATATTTTTCGCCATAAATGTATATTGTTCCTTTTCTGAACTCAGCAGCCCTTCAAGTACAATCTAAAAAACTAGTGGATTTGGATTATAAAGTATGGCGACCTAAGCGTCAAAAATGTGGCGATTAAGTGAAAATATGATGCACTTATCAGCCATTTTTATTATTTTAGACAACCCTCAAATAATGTTGACATTTTTTCATCAATATGCGAATTAAAAATGGCACATTATTTATGTGTACTCGACAGTATGCGCGAATTAATATGCGACCTAGAGTGAAAACTATTTCGTGCCCTGTATAGAAGCCTTGTATTTGTTTCTATAGCAACAAAGCAACAATCAACTTGGAAGTAAAAAAAAAACAGAATCATTTTTTTTATGATCTGAATTAATTGAATCCATTGAATTCAGAAAAGTTTGAAATTGGTTAAAAAAGCTCTAAGTACTTACCATTGAAAAAAAATAGTGTGACGAATACCTAAACGTACTCTAAAAAAAGATAACAATAAAGAAAAAAAGAGATTAAAGAAAAAATGACTAAATTACAAATTATGATTTTACTCCATACTTTTTTCGCTAACTGTACTTATACCTAAAGTCATTTAAAACCTCCATTTCTAGATCTGGGAAAAATCCCCCACCTGTATCTTTATCTCACATTTGTAATGATTCCGTCCGTATCTCAAGTTAATATAGGTACAACAGAACAATTAAATCTCGAGATAATCAATTAACTAATGAGTGCAGTAGAGCAAAAGTTTTTCGCCGGATTTTTAGATTTTGTCTCCTTTATAGGATGCTCTCTTTATCTGAGTATTACTAATATTCGTGCCATAACAACATAATACATACTTGTCTTTTGTTAGATAAACGATTATCTATTTCCCGTTTTTGTCTGTCAAATTGCTAGTTGATGTATAGATAATTACGTAAATATATTTTTTTGTGCTTAATTTAAACTTCGTGCTTAAAGCAATTTTAAAGATTAATTTAGAATTTCCATGAAACGCCAAGCAAGGGAGCTCGAAAATCACCAGATTCTGACAAAAATAATAGCCACCAGATCCTAAAACTGCAAAGTTTTCTACTCGAGTTTACCATTCTCTTTTTTTCCACCAATTAGTGCAAAAAATATCATTTTTTAGGTTTTTTGTTTATAAAAGAAGAACTAAAAGAGGAACGTAAATGGTCCCAATCACGGTGTACCTATAAGATATAGTATCTTACACCGTGGTGCCAATGAACGAATTGTAGAGGATGAAAATACCGAAAAATGAGAGCTGACTACCCGATAGGTAATTATTAAGGGAGAAAACACAAAAAATCAGAATTTTTTTAAATTCCTAACGCCATATTTTGCGGTGTATAGTGCAGTTCTTTGCTAGATATTTGATATTAATAGGGAAGTTTGGAAAGTAGAAATGTTCAGCTCTAAAACGATAATCTTCGTTTTCCATTAAAATGCTGAAAAATAGGTAAAAATTGCGTGCAAAAATTAGCGAAAACGGCCGAGGGCGCGTCAGTGGTCGTGGAGTATAGGGGTAGAACCGTAGATGAGAGGAAGGCACATAAATATTATAATAAAAGCGCACTGCACGCGGTAATGAATCTTCAAATTTAATTATCTCAGTAACTAGTCGGACTATCTTAATTACTATATTATGTGTATTACTATATTTATATTATTATTACACAACCACTATAACTCGCTCGGCCGTTTTCGCTCATTGTTTGCGTGCAATTTTTACCTATTTTTCAGCATTTAAATAAACAATAAATAAATAAATGAATAGATTAAATAAATAAAAATTCATAATTATTAAACATCCCTGAGTGTCTGTTACAGAATATACAAAAAAAAAAAAAATCGATCTGAAATTATCTTTTCATAAACGGGACGCTATACATATAACTTTTTGTCGCATTGCGCAGCGCCATTAATCTTGCTATTATCCTGTTGATAATGGGAAAAGCGGTGTCCTTCTTGGAGAGTCCTAACCGTCTAGCTAGCAGGAGTGTATGGATTATTCAAGTTCCATTTCATGACGCTATGACGTTGAAAAATGATCGATCATAATGGCAGCCGACAGTCGTAGGCTGCAGTGGCGGCGCCCTTGTCAATGTTAAGTGGCGACAGTGAAATTGGATGCGTTTTACGGGTTTATGCTCGGACATTCACGAAGATTATTCGCACATATTGATTGATATGGGTTTTATAAAGTAACAACATGTACATTAAATTCTGACTATTCGCATTTATATTAATCGTGCATATACAATCGGAGGTGCGTGATGCGTGAGCCGTAAATTGTTACAAGGATAAAATGATACCACGGCTCGTTTAAACACTATTTATTGAATATCGTATCCTTAATAACATTGGCATTCGGCTGTCTGTCTCAGACTGCCCGTCTTAAAAACTAAACACTCCCTTCACCGACGTCTCTGTGTGCTGATATGCTTCAGCGCCACAAATCTACTCTCAAATTTGAGTGTTTGAATCCGATCGAAGGGCCAAAATGTAGGGGGGAGGACGAAGGACCAGGCTCAATGCCAAGATTGACAGGAACACATAATAAAAACAATTCTCAGTTTACTGACCTTGTGTTTCTTGTGTTTCTGTACGACGAGTATGGGGCACTTGCTTGAGTCACGAGTTGTTAATTATTATTAGTTTTAGTTCACAATGTGGACGATTTTCCACTATTTAGGTACGAGTGTTCGCGCTTTTTATGCCGCTCCCTTCGATTAAGGGACTAGGCAGGCACCAACACCAACGTCTATCTGGTACGAACGCCACTCTGGATTCTTCCTTCTTCATCATAGTGTCTTCGAGGATAAAAACCCAAGCTGAACAACAAGGACGAAACATTGAGGAAGCGTTCAAATTAATTTTTATTGAGAAATATCTTAATTTAATTAAAACTGCCTTTTCTGATTGTAATGTTTTTTTATGTTGCTACAAGTGTCAATCAGAATCTTGATACTCTCAAGAACTTGAGGTTTTTTTAGAAGTAACTACCATGCACACATATTTTATTGTATTTTATATTTAGTAGTTCCTTATACAACAACGGGTAAAAGAACGTCGTTTTCCCCTCGAACCCAAAAGTAACCCCACCGAACGACCATAATAGTTGGGAGTAAGTACCTATACGTTTTCGACGGCCCTCTGCCCGAAAATATGGTTTTTATCCATCTCACTCAAGTGGCAAAAAAATGGGGAAATATGGCCCAAAAATTAGTTTTTGCGAAGTATCTCGAAAACATTGCGGATTTCGGGCTGCGGTTTGCGGCATTCGAAATGGAATCAGAAAACTTAGAGATGAAGTTCCTTTGATCGCTCATCTATCTAGCATAGAAGAGAGCACCAAAAAATCACTAATTTATTTAGATTTACCATTTTTTAAAGAATAACTCGGTCCGAGACTCGGCCTAACTGGTACCCCACGACGTGAGCTCTAAAGAATCGATAAATCGACCCGGTTCCAGGTGCCCAGAGTGGCCAAAAATTGCACTTCAACATGAATGAGAGTAGGAGAGTGCCAGTGATGTTGAACTCGCTTATTATACAAAAACGTGAATATGATCCGACATGAAACGGTTTTTTTTTCGAATAATAGAGCAATCCTGATAGTTAAGTCGTTAGGTGAAAATAAAATAAAACTTGTCACACAAGGGGCCTTTTTTTGGGTGGGGGTGAATGAAATTACATAGACGATTCGTGAAATAAAGTTACTGTTTCACGCCGAAGCTATGAGACCTGACGAATGGTTGAAAGGGTCTGTTTATATATTTTTGGATACTCTTTCGGATGCCGCAAGATATTTTTCAAAAACCTATTTTTGGGCGATATTTTTGCTTTTTTGCACCATATTATCTATTTTTTTGGGGAAGAGTGACCTTCAAAACATTATAATTTATCTATTTTGGGTGAGATTTATTTTGGGGTCTCGATCGTTCCATACCTGGACTACTCCAATTGAAAATTCGTAAAATGAATGTACAAAACTTTTTTTTTGTTATTATCAAGCAAGATATGATGTAAATAAAGAACGGTTGTTACCTTGGTTACAAATTATTTAAAAAAACGAGACATTTCGTTTATTTTCGGGAGTGAAAATCTGAGCTAGAATGGTATTTGGTGAGACAATTCCTCGAATAAGAAGGTATTAAACTGTATTTGTTAGTGAACAATACCAAAAATCCCTGTTAAAAGGGCAAATATTATTGTTCAAAACACAGTTTTTGTATTTTACTCGGTATTTTACTATTTCCACAAAAATTACAATGGCAAACGGTATATTGTATATCTAACTATACCAACATGTACAAAATAAGGGAGGTGATTCCAGGACTTATTTCAAGAAAAAAATCCTATTACCATGGGTCCGCAAACCCGTTTCCAAGATTCAGGGGTTTTCAAAAAATGTTTTCTATATTTTTTTGCGATATCTCAAGAACCGTTAAAGCTACAAGGACCAACTTTTGTACAGATTTTTCATTTTAATTATAGCTACGTTTAAAGCTCGAAGCCAATCTTTTCGGATAAGGTAGTGGTGGAGATTTTAGGGTTGCGTAAAAGTCTTGCCCCCATAACTTTTACACAAAGAAGGTAGATACTTTTGGTCAAAAGCTGTAGGAGACACCGTTTTCGAGAAAAACGGCATTTTATTATCAAAAACGTACAAAATCCGATATGAAAAAAAGTTATTTTCAAAATTAGGTGATTTTGTAATTTTGTAAATTAATTAATTGATTGGTTTGTTCAAATTTTTTATCAATTAAGTAGGTACTAACGAGGGTACTAATGTTGAATATACCTTTCTTTTGTTTATATTGAATTTTGTACGTTTTTGATAATTAAATGCCGTTTTTCTCGAAAACGGTGCTCTTACAGCTTTTGACCAAAAGTTACCTTCTTTGTGTAAAAAACATTGGCGCTTTGGAATTTGCTGTCAATACGCCGATTTTTCGAGGCAAAACTTTTACGCAACCCTAAAATCTCCACCACTACCTAACCTACCTTATCCCAAAAGATTCGTTTAGCGCCTTAAACGTACAGCTAACAGCTATTATAAAGAGCTGGAGCCCTGTACCCTTATAGGTTCTTGAGATATCGCAAAAAAGCCAGAAAAAACATTTAATATGTTTTAAACACCCTGTTAATAGGAACTTTTTTCTTCAAATGTTAACTTAACACCTATATACAGCGTTTCTTAATAACATGCTAATACTTCAGGGTGTGATTCCTCAGGTCATTTTATGAAGAAAATTTTATATGAACGTATGTCCGCAAGGCCTTAATTTTTTTTCTACAAGGTGTTGAATTTTTATCTTTTAAGAGTGGTTTTTTTATTATCTACGAAAGTAGTTTACATATTTTGCTCAAATTTGGCATGTCGTCATAGGATATAAAACCACATATTTTAATTAGAAAATTTGTTCTACTGCTCCACCAGTGGCGTCCCTACAAACATGTCTATTCCGTCAACGTAATTAATTTGGTCGTTAGAAATTATTGATATCTAATCCTGATGAACGATATGCTAATTCCATTCATCGACAATTCGTTCGTCAACGTAAATTCGTGTGTTCGAAGAACATTCAACCCCTACCCCCTTCCTTCCTTTTTACCCGCACATGGAAGACAGAAATGAGAAGGAAGTCGCATTTCGTGATTCGAAAATCGTATCGTATTGGACGGATCGTCAGACATCCTCCAAAAATCGTGTTAATAACACTCGTAGTAATTAGTCGTATCGTGAACCTAAATTAACCGCGCCTTACAACCGCGGTTTGATCGTTAAAATTAATAGTGATTTACAATTACAACCATAACATCAGGAGACAAGCAGTAATTAAAACCATTAATAACCCCAAATTTTGCCCCTTCGACCCGGATTCAAACAATGTCCTACAAACATTTTTGTAAAAAAAAAATTGGTGAGCCACTGACATTTGGCCATACGGATATTTTTTCTGATTAGTAGTCTGATCAATGCTACATGAAAACGGTTTCTTGAGTTTTTTTTGGGACGCACGGACGAATATTTATTTTATTTTGAAAACAGAAAATATCAGAGTAGATCAATAGAAAATATTTAGTATTTAAAATATGCGGTTATATTCCATTAAGACATGCTAAAATTTAAAAAAAAATCTAAACTATTTTCGGAGATATCTAATAAAAAATAACTCTTAAAAAAAACAAAAATTTAACACCCTGTAGAAAAAAATCAAGCCGTTGCGGACATTATATTCATATTAACTTTTCTTCATAAAATGACCCGAGGAATTACATTCTGAAGTTTTAGCATGTTATTAAGAAACTTTTTGACATGCAATCATTGCAAACGCGTACTTTTCTCACAAGTCATACTGCGGAGTCTTTTACAATCATGTAAAATACCCGTTGATGGACCATCATTGGATAATCACTTTTTATAAGCGTTCTAGCACTCCACCAATAGTAGCCGAATAGATACTGAACTCTTGTTCGAAAGGACCAGAGTTCAAGCCCCGACAGAACGATGATTATCTTTTTTTTCTTGTATACAAAATATTTTGAAAAAAAAAATTGTGACATAGTAATATAGTGCCAAGAATCATACCATTGCCATAACAACATAATATTACGAACGCAAGTAGAATAATAATTATCGATAAATTTTATCCACTGCTTCCTCTCTTTATTCCTTCCTCCAAATATCCGGTAGCAAACGGCGATATTTGAGAAATCAAATGGGTGTAATAACGTAGGAGTTGGAATTGTCAGATAAATAGTCAAAATTAAGCGATAAAGCGTTTCAATGTTGGTGAATTAATTTCAGTTTTACCCGTTTTAATCCGGTCTAGTGATTATAAGAGTCCTTGATATAAAGTTATGATGTACGGAAGCTCTCTGTTCCCTCTCTCTCTGATTGCTAGCGATCTGAGAGATAATAGGATATCTCTCTTCAATATAGTGACTTTTTAGTTTTAGTTAGTTGTGCTGGAGCGAACATCACACGGATACATAGGCGTAACAGGTGATTGACGGATAGAAGATTAATTAACACATTTTTATTTCGAAATTAATTAATTTGCGCTATAAAAAATAATACGTTACATGGATCGCTTAATAATGTAAATTTTGACAGTTCGACGCTACACGTCAAAATGAGTCTCTTCTGCCGAATTAAAATTTTTTGACGTTGGACGAATCTGGTGTTTTTAAGCGTTTTCTCGAGCGTTTTCTTTAACACTCGTGGAGTTCTCTTTAAGCAACTCAACTTCGTTAGAGATCAATGGACAGACTTATCGCGAAAAGTATGCACTGAAAATGAGCTTGAATGTTTATAATTATACAGGATGTTTCATTAATCAGTACAGAAAATTCAACTGCAGATTCCTTGCTGAATTTAAGGGGGGTTTGTCATAAAAAAATTCTTAAAGCCTCCCCTAAGAAGTTACATCCCCTTAAAGTAGGGTAAAAAAAAGGTGATCCAACTTTGACGCGAGAAAGTAACTACATACATACAACTAAAAAGAGAAGACTGACAATAATGACACTAACCTTTTTTTTTTATTTTAGTGAAATTTAAATTATTTTTTTATTTGTTATTATTCATTATGAAATGTCAGTCACGTATAATAATAATTGAACCAGAGACAAAAAATTTAAAATGTGCTGCGGCAGTATAGGAATATTGTTTAAAGAATGGGGATTTACCGTAGAATACAGGGTTACTGGTAACTGGATACATTCCTTTGGTGATCTGATAAAACAAGAGGTAAGGAGTAAATTAACCCCAACATGCACTATACAAAACTCAATAGATTTTGAGATATTTCGATTTTCAACTTTTCTTAAAAAAATGGTTTCAAATGTCTTGAAATGCAATTTTCAAAAAATCTACTTTAACTTTTTGATTTTTTTTTGCTGGAATACTTGTCCAATACTATGCTTCCTTCTGGATTAAAAAATATCCTGAGGTATTTCGATCGTGTGAAAATTTCAAAGAAAAACTTTCACAAACAATTTTTTTTAAATAAGATTTAAAAGTTTTTTTAAGTTATTTTCGCAAAATTGTCAAGGCAACTTGCGTACAAATTGTTTTAAAAACTTCCCTAGTGTAGTAGCTATCTAACAAGGTACGAATCTTGTACAAGAATAACAGAATCTCCCCGCTATGTACCGTTACCGAGGAACAAATCCTTAAGTCGGGACGTTTTAAAAAAAATACGGCCCTGAACGGCGGTCTTAAAATTCTCGGATCCGGCCCATCTTCAACAGGTCGTATTTGGGGGTCGCGAGCTTCGTCCCTACCAAGTTTCGTCCCGATCGGTAAAACTTTCAGACACTAAGAGTGTTTCCTAGGCTATTCCCGAAAAATCCCGAAATTCCCGAAAAAATGACACTTCCCGGGAACGGATCCCGCTCATTTTCAATGGGCATCGTGCCACGGTGCGCCTCTTCAATCGAGCCAAATTTCAACTTTCCCACATGAAAACTGGCGGCTCTAGAGTGTTTCCTAGCAAAGTCACAGAAGTTTCGTAAGTATACGTATTCTTGTGCCCGAAAAATGTCAGTCTGTCGGTCTGTCTGTCTGTGACTTTGCTAGGAAACACTCTAGAGCCGCCAGTTTTCATGTGGGAAAGTTGAAATTTGGCTCGATTGAAGAGGCGCACCGTGGCACGATGCCTATTGAAAATGAGCGGGATCCGTTCCCGGGAAGTGTCATTTTTCGGGAATTTCGGTATTTTTTCGCGAATAGCCTAGTAATAGCCACTCTAAGTGTCTGAAAGTTTTACCGATCGGGACGAAACTTGGTAGGGACGAAGCTCGTGACCCCCAAATACGACCTATTGAAAATGGACCGGATCCGAGAATTTTAAGACCCCCGTTCAGGGCCGTATTTTTTTAAAACGTCCCGACTTAAGGATTTGTTCCTCGGTAACGGTACATAGCGGGGAGATTCTGTTATTCTTGTACAAGATTCGTACCTTGTTAGATAGCTACTACACTAGGGAAGTTTTTAAAACAATTTGTACGCAAGGTGCCTTGACAACTTGTAAAAACTTTTAAATCTTATTTAAAAAAAATAGTTTGTGAAAGTTTTTCTTTGAAATTTTCACACGATCGAAATACCTCAGGATATTTTTTATTCCAGAAGGAAGCATAGTATTGGACAAGTATTCCAGCAAAAAAAAAAATCAAAAAGTTAAAGTAGATTTTTTGAAAATTACATTTCAAGACATCTGAAACCATTTTTTTAAGAAAAGTTGAAAATCGAAATATCTCAAAATCTATTGAGTTTTGTATAGTGCATGTTGGGGTTAATTTACTCCTTACCTCTTGTTTTATCAGATCACCAAAGGAATGTATCCAGTTACCAGTAACCCTGTATATGCATTTATATAATGTAACTACCCTTATTCTATGTACAAGTAAGAACATAAACTCAAACTTACATAATCATAATATATCGATTATCCAAAGTCAGTGATAAATACATAAATACTTTAGAGCCACTCCTACCCCAAGGTCCTTTTCCTATACCCCGGTGCAACTCCTTCTGGCAGGTAAAGTGAACTTCATAGAGCGTGTTTCATGAATTTAGAGTTACTGTAGAGCAAATTGTACAGTAAATCCTCGGTTCTATCGATTTTTCGCCTTTGTTTTGTTTGCCGACAATGAACCGATAAATTCACTGATAATAATAAAAACGTTTCTCTTTCATGAATATTTTATAAGTAAATGGATATTGTAGTAGATATGAAAAGGCACAATTGGAAAACAGAATAATAGGACTGTTTGCTTTAGGAAAAGGGTTTACCTCGGGGTTTACTCTAGAATTAATTTACGGTGAAATAAAAACCTTTCACGAGGAACGTTTGGAAATATTTATAAAAAATCAAATGTGATGTTTTAATACATTCAGTAAAAGAACATGTAAGCTACTTTTTCACAATAAGAGATTTCCAGTTCCAGAAACACTCACTAGACAGTGTCTTATTGACTGATTCAACTATTTCGACGAATTTCTATTTATCATCGCTGCAATATTATATGGTGTCCGGATGGATTTGACTCTTTTGACAGGCTTAATTTCTGCATCAGTACCTAATAATCTCGCTAATAATTAAAAATAAGAAAGTGCCTACCTATCTGTCATATGATATTTTGAGTATGATTTTGGTAACAGAAGATAAAAAGAATGCGTAACTGACCCTTGTATTGTATTCTATTGTATGGGAAATAATGGGAATACATCTACACTACAGCCTAGAAGATCTTTTGCGTCTCCCCTTCAGTGACTATTCGATTATAGCACCACATACCACATACAGTTCCAGTTCTCGGAGGAGATTTAGTAGTTTCGATGGTTCTAAAGATGGTAAGTCTTTTTGCCGCTGGTTGGTAAACACCTAGACAGCGAAATTTTCTTTGTGTAGTGCATGGCACTCGAACAAGAGATGTATTGAAGTTTCGTCCCCTTCCATGCAGAATCTACAGGTATGGTCGTTTTGGTGTGCTCCAATTCTACAATGACCCATGAGAAAACCTGTTGGCATTCTCAAACCTTTTTTGTTCAGTTTGTTGCAGGCTTTGTTGGTTGGTATTTCCCATGCAATAATTTGGCCTGTCTTAATCCTGGCAGGTCTTTCCAGAGGTTTTCTCTTTTTTCTTTATTATGTCTTTGAGAACATTCTCTCCTATTCCGCGAAAAGGTTCCGGCCCTCTGAGCGGGGATCTAGATCCGTGCTTAGCTACGTTGTCATCTTCTTCATTGTCTTCTACACCTGTGTCCTGGCACCCAAAGGAGAGCTGCTTTGTACCTTTGCCTAATTTATTTAGCTGTATGAGGCATTCCCACACCATTTTTAAACTGATGACACATGAACTCAGTGTTTTTCTGACAGCTTGGCTATCCGTTAAGATAGCGATGTCTTGGTTTTTCTCAAAGCTGTATTTCCTATATAGTGATGGAGTCCCTAGGTGCGCTCGAATGTGCTTCTCGTTAGGTAGGTAGTGCGTTCCCTTTTCTTATTGGATGATCCTGTTTCTTCTCTAGCCACTCTCTGATAAACCATTTCGCGGCAATTTACACCATTGGTGTCCGTATGCATCAAACTTCAGAATTATAGCTCTGGAGTTATATTTTGAAGTTTGATGAATACGGACATTGGTGTAGTGGTGTGAGATTTAGAATTACCGCCATTGCCGCTGTAGGGCATCTTCTCATGGCTCCTGCTATGCATATGCACGCAAGTTTCTGTATTTTTGCAAGGATATTCCTCGCAGTCTTTTTCATGGTTCGGTCTGCCCAAGCCACAGCTCCATAAGTGATTATGTAAAGGTCTCACTATCATGGTGTACATACATTGCAGTGTACCTGAGTTACGTCCCCAGGTCTTTCCTGCAATGTTCCTGCACACCATGAGGGTTTGAATGGCTCTCCTGACCTTCTCTTCCATATTATGCTTCTTCCACAGGAGCTTGCTGTCTATATCTCCTAGATATTTAACCTCTGGCTTTCATTGAAAGTTTACCGCATCTAGACTGATTGTTTTCAGTCGAAGATTTCTTTCCCTGGTAAAGGTTATGACAGTGGTCTTTGCTGGATTTATGTTCAACCTTACTGTCAAGCACCATTACGATGTTTAGTCCTCTTTGTATTATGAGAGGTTGCTTCGAATTTTTCTTATGAGTATGTCTTCATCTACCACTATTAGGCTCCATTTCAGAAGGTGATAGTACTCCTCCTTGTGGGCTTCCTATAGTTGTGCTGATCTGGATTGTGTTTTGTCCCGTTGTTGTTTCATCTGTTCTTGTTCTTAACATCTCACATATCCATTTCGAGGCTATGTTGTTTTGCTCCTCGCTTAGTTAGATATCTTTTGACTACTTCATGAGGAATGTTATCAAAAGCTCTTTCTATACCCACAACGGCACAAATAATTGGTTCTTTTACCTCCAGTGTACTCCTAAGTGAGGGCGATTTCCGTAGAATTTCCCGCTTGATATGCATGTTGGTTTGGTGCAATGACGCCCTCTCCAGTGCCTACTTCTGTTCTTAAGCTGCTTCTTGCGACTTTAACCAAGTGTGGCATAATCGCCTCCAGCCCCTTTTGGAGCAAAGCAGGGAATATGTTGTCCACTCCTGGTGACTTGTATGGTTGGAAGGTGTGATTGCCCAACTCAACTTTGCTGTGGAGAGTAGAGACGACTTTTGTAGCTGTTTTCCAGTCTAAATTATGATTTCTCCTCTTTCTTCAGTTGATCTTGTCATGCTCCCCGGGAAGTGTTAACCGACTCTGATGAATCTTCTTCCACTCAGTGATCAGTGGCAATCTGAAATGGCCTTTCAAAATGAACATAATGTAGCGACTAGTGAAGTTCAATCTCAGTCAAAAAGAGTTTTTTGAAGCAAGTTTTACCAAATTTAGACCCTCCCTTAGATCATACATCCGTAGAGAGATAGAGTGACAATTTAAAAATGCAACGTCTCAAAAATAGGCAATTTTTCGTTTTTTTTTTTTGTTCTCTAACTAAATACCAACGTGAGAAAACAACAAAGGACAAAATATCGATGCGACAAAACAGCGCAGGAAAATAGCGCACGAATTATCACGGAAAACGTGGGGCGCATGCAATAGATAATAGTAAGGCGTGTGGAGAGTAAAGTTGATTTCAACTAGGGAGTCGCTATAATAAGGATACGTCTTACTTTTATCGTTTCAATTCTTACAAGTAGTGTTTTCATATACATAGCTATTAAAAATGCGCTGTAAAAATAATTTTTTCAACAAAATTATTAAATTGTTGCTTATCACTTGAAAACTTTGTCACTTGAAAAATATTTTACAGACCCTTTCGTTACATAAAAAAACAACTGCATGATCTATTAAAAAAAATACCGTGCTTTTTCCTGTATACCTAAATATTTGTTAAAATAATTATCTGGCAATTTTTTTTTATTGAGGCCAAAATTGTATCTTGATGTTCCTATTATTTTTAGACCCTCGGCTTACATCTTAATTTTTTATTAAACACTATGCGCAGTTCACTAGATAATTAGTCAGAACTGCGGACAATATTTTATAAAACAAAAGAAAAAAATTCTGGAGGGAATAAATTTTATAAATAAAGGTATAAAAGTATAAACCTATAATTTAATCCCGTTGAGTTAAATGTCTGTCCTAGCCTCTGGACTTTTTATTTTACGCCGGTGAATGTATAATACATTTTTGCATACAATTTTGTTTTTTTTTCAACCGATACTTCCTGTGTATGATGATGATGATGTAATATGTAGCTCTTCCAGAAAATCTCGTAAAATCAGGTTATTTACTCAATTGCAGTAATCACTCGCACCTGCCCTTGATGCGCTACATTGCACTCAATGATCTGTTCCAGTTTCAAGTGAAAATAACTCATCTGGTTCTATATTACGCCATATGTCAATAAACGGTTTGTTCAAATGCATTCCACGAGCGTAAACAAATTTGATTATTGTAAATAATTGAGATTTTACTAGCGCATTTTTAACATGATACGAAACTTTGATGTTGAGGCAGATGGTAGATTTCAAGAAAAATGGTCAATATTTTGCGTCATGCCTATATAGAAAAACAAATTTAATAATAATTTAATTTTTTTTTTTAAATAGGTACCACGATTTTTATGCAGAATAAAAAGTCTAAAATAATTTTTAATAGCTATATAGAAATAGTTTTCAGATTTAAAGCGATAATGCGACTTCCTGGTTGAAATTAACTTTACTCTCTACATACCTTACCGATTGCATTACCGATTACTACGTTTATCGTTTTAAATTCTATAAGTTTTTTCTGAGGAGTAAACCCTGAAAATTATTGTGTACAACACTGCCAAACATCACTAAAAATTTTCAAAACATTGCCAAATATTTACAAATATCTTTATTATATTAACATACGTTGGTAGGTAATTAACTCGTAAGTTTTCGTCATTAATTTACAGCCCCCCTCAGAAGTCAAAGAATTCTCACTGAGAGAGGCCCGAGAGTAAACGACTTTCCACGAATGGGAAATTCCACAAGAGACGCGCATAATTAAGAGCGTAAGGCTTCCCAATGCCAGTAGATTTCTGCGAAATATGTAAGCGTCGAATGTCGCTATGGACCGAGCACCACAGCCCTAAGGGTTATGACTGAGCGACACATTTGGGATGACTTCTATTGAAGTTCCCGTTTGAGGGAAGCCGCTTATGCCCGGATCTATGGGTCTTTTCATAGCTATTAGAAATTATTTTTACTTTTTAGTCCATGCTAAAAAAAAGTGGTAATTATTTTAAAAATTATTTAAATACATACCCTTTTTCCGCTTTTTATACTTTTTATGGGTGTGAAAAACTGATATATTCTCAAGCTGCAGCACTGCAACTTTTTGAACGTTCGAGATTCTTTTCCCCTAGCTGTAACTGGCCCCGCTCACGCGCTCTATCGAAAAATTATAAGCACCCATTTACAAGGCAATAGAAAAATTATATTGTTGTATCTTATTTGATTATGTGACTCTATTAGAGATATTTTTCAAAAATACAAAATCGTAGTTTTAGTTTTAATTTTTAGTACTTTTTAACACTTTTAGTTCTAATTTCCAGTTACAGGTAGTTTAATTGTCAAAAAGATCTGTCGTTACTTTTGATAACGTGATTTGTTATATGTAACTTGTAACCACCGAATGGTAGAGTAACGATTATGATGTAACGGTGGGCAACAATAATTTACTTGAATTGAGACGAAAAATTTTAAACTTTCAAAAAAACCGAGTAAAAGACTATTTGCAGGTTTCCAGTTACAAAGTCCCGGTGTTAGTCACCAGAATGATTCATTGAGGTTCCGTGAGATTATCACTGGTGATAACCTCTCATCCTTTATTGTTTAATGTATTCAGTGTGAATAATCTGGGATTGTAAATAACGTACTTGGAGCTTTAAAAGTAAGATAAAAGAGCATTAAACTAAATAAGTGTAGTGTGTACGTAATATACAGGATGTCGTATTTATCAGGGATTAAGTACTTTCTAATTCTGGAAATTAA
The DNA here is from genome assembly GCA_910589415.1 of Malachius bipustulatus. Taxonomy (NCBI): domain Eukaryota; kingdom Metazoa; phylum Arthropoda; class Insecta; order Coleoptera; family Melyridae; genus Malachius; species Malachius bipustulatus. The sequence goes on along the minus strand of OU342634.1, from coordinate 30,929,542 downwards.
ATGATCATTTTTGGGGATATCTATTTTCCAGATTTGTTAATTACCTAACATAATTCCGTTATTTGACGTTTCTGTGGGAATCGCTTTGACAGGTCGATTTTGTTTTTCTAAAAGGCGACATTCTGACGTCTTTAAGACTTCATTGGTTCTGGTCAATGACGTCAAAATTTCGTGACCTTTTTTTAAAATCTTTCTTCTTTTTTTCGCAAAAAAACTTTAAAATAAAGCCCAACATATTTATCTTAAAATGAGCTTTGCAATGATATATCACAAGTAGGTGGTATAGCAAAGAAATAAGATCACGTCATTGAGCAAAATCCAACGACGTCATAATGTTACACGTCAAATAAGGCATTTTAAAAAGTTTGAGTTACGCAAAGGCCATAATTTTTTTGAATTTACGAAGTGCTGGTGAAACTTTGAGTAAATGTAATTCTTAGTTACCTTAACTTAATTTGTACTTGTAAATTGCCTATCACAAGTTAGGGGTAGCAAAAAAAGATGACGTCATTTAGCAAAAACCAATGACGTCATAATAATTGTTTCATGTCAAAAATTGCATTTTAAAAAGTATGAGCCCATAAAGGCCACAATTTTTTTTTGAACTTACGAATGTGCCTGTCAAACTTTGAGTTAAGTTAGATAGTAAAGTAAGTATAACAGTCCTTTTTTTATTCCTAATTGTTTTTGCAAAAAAAAAAAATGGTTCAATCAGCTCCAACAAATTTCTTCGTAAAAGGACCAGTGCAATGATGTATCACAAGTAGGGGGGGGGGAGCAAAAAAATTATATAGCGTTATTGACCAAAATCCAATGACGTCATAATAATGTTACACGTAAAAAATGTCATTTTAAGAAATTTCAGACCGCAAAGGCCATAACTTTTTTGAATTTACTAATGTGCCTATGAAACTTTGAGTAAATGTTCTTCCTAGAAAGCCCTTTAAATAGATGTAGATAATAGCTTGATCATTTTCAAAAAAAAATTGTTCTTTTTGTCTCGAGACAAGTTTGAAATTAAGCTAAACATAGTATTCTTAAAAAGGACCTTTGCAATGATATATCACGAGTAAGGGGTTGCCGTTAAAAAAAAATGGACGACGTTATTAGCAAAAAACCAATGACATCATGTCACACGTCAGAGGATCGCATAAAAAAACAAAATGGAGCTGTGAAAGCAATTTTCATAGAAACATCATCTAACGGAAATATTCGTTTCGTTCTACACTTTATATACACACTGTATATTTTTCTGTACAACTATAAAGGTATTTTAACGATTAATGTTTTTTTTTTTTTTACCTTGTTGAATCGTTTTCAGTTAGGGGGTGTTCACTAGTGGAAATAATTAAGATACACTACTGTGGTGCAAATAACTAAAAATAATGGGGAAAGTGTGGAAATAACTCGAAATGGCCGGAAATAAGTGGAAATAGTGAAAATAATGTGGATATAGTGACAATAATATGAAAACAATGGAAATAAATGGAAATAATCAGTACCTATGTGTATGTAAAAATAATTGTACCACTATGATGGAAATAACTTAAAAATTAAAATAAATGGAAATGGAGGAAATTATTTCGTATGTGGTAATAAATTGCTCACTTTTTCATCGAGTGAATACCCCCGGTTGACACCCCCTTAGTCCCTCAGTTTTCAGGCTACCATGAGATATTTAACAGTATATGGTAAAGCCGAACCACGATGGTGGTGGAGATTTTTTCAGTGGGTGTTTCTTGATACGGAGGGTGACAAATTCGGGCACGGTTCAAAATGGTATCATAGTTATAGGTACTGTTTTTGTGACACCCAAGATTTTATTTTGCGTATAGTGTTTATGGCATTTTCACTCAGTCCTTCTTCCATTTCCTCATTATGAAAAGTTTTAATGAGTTTTTACGTCATCTGAAAAATTTATGTTTCTTTTTTCCCCATCAACGGCTGGTATTTTCTTTTGAAAACGTTAGTAATCTGGGAATCTTTTCCCTGCATATCGATGCGCAACTGCTACCGTCGTTTCTGGTTCACCTCTAGACTTGTTTCTAGAACTCCCTATATAATTCTCGAATAGTCTTTTGGAGTATCAAATACATAATGACAGTCCTGTATCTATTCTTATCGAATCTGCCTTATAATACTTCACAATATAGCGGTATACGGCTACCAGAGTAGAAGTGTTAAAGTAGAATAATAAAATTGATCGTTTTGTTGATTTTATTCTGTCTGCCAACGCTAAAAACGCATTGGTCACCCAGAACTGCATCCCGTTCCGCTTGGTTCATTGCTCCAACTCCAATGTTGTCTGTTGTCTGTTGCAGTGACTCATCTGCTGTTGTTGCCGTGTATTTTTCCGTGGAATATATCGCTAGATCATCATGATCGTCCAGTTATTATAATTTTGTGTTTTTTCAATGTGATATGGTTTACTGCAACGAGAAATATATAAAAAAAGTTTCTTGTTGGTAATATTATTACAGGAGAGGTATTAGTTATTATAAGTTTTCCGCTTGATGGCTTCTCTTGCTTGAGCGTTAGTAACAAATATAATTATTGAACTACCTTGACTCGGGTGTTTATTGAACCTTATTGATCAACTCTTGAATTTAGTTGTGTATTATTGGTCGCACTCTGTACCTAGGTATATCTTTGGATCCATTACTTTTGCACGGTGCCAAATACTTTACGGTTACTTAATTTATAGTTTTTTTTAATGCACATTTTTTGCATACTTTAACATATTGGCATTAATTGAGTATACAGTAACCGTGACATATTTTAAATTAGTAATAGTAAGTTATACCAAATAACAGAAATAACGTGTGCTATAACTTCAATTTATTTTTTGGTACCTACCTACGTAGTTTTTAAATTTATTTAGAAAGTACCCAATCAACCAAAAAATCGTAAATTAAATCAGAATAACTGATACCATAGAATAATAGCAATATAAAAGTGTTGTCTGATCGATGTGAAAATTGGTTTCGTTATTACCACCCACCTCTTTCCAATTACGTATTTGGTATCTCCGGAAAAAAAATTGACCCTCATTCTAATATGTTTCTTAAATTATTCGGATAATAGTTCAGAACTTTTGATAATGAACCCAAATTACTTCTGATATTAAATACTACGTCCAGAAATAGATTGTTTTCGGAGTAGATTAACCTTAGCGCGGACAAAGTTCATAATGCGTCACACTTTAGGTGCAAATTTGAACATAAGTACCCAATAATTAAGACACGTAAATATAAATACACAATAAGACTCAGTGGCGTCGGTACTTGGTGATTTATTATCAATAAATAATGTCAAATATTAAATTAAAAATAGCAGTGTAGAGTAAAAAAAAAATTATAGATGGATTAACAGAAGGCCAGAAATAGAAAAAATCTTACAAAATTCAACCTAAAATTTAAACTTGAATATCCCAAAAACGACATATAATTTGCGAGGTCCCTAATTTAAGCATGACACATTTAAAAAAAAAAATTTGAAAATAAAAAAAACTGATGAGGGATTTTCGAGCTATTTTCCAGCTCTTTAATGGTATTTTCGAGCTGTCTCTAGCTTTCACCGTTTTCCGGAAAATCGCTTTTGTAATGCTTACAATACACCTGACTTTTTTAATGCAATCTGTGGAGAAACCCAAACAGCACAGGAATTTCGAGCTATTTTCGAGCTATTCAATGAGATTTTCGAGCTGTTCCTAGCTCTCGTCATTTTCCGGAAAAACGAAAAAAAAAAACGCTTTGTCGTACCTACTAGGATTTGACCTCAATTTGGAAAGTACGTACGTACTCCCGGAAAAACCGAAAAGCACAGAAATTTCGAGCTATTTTCGACCTACCCAATGAGATTTTCGAGTTATTCCGGGAAATGACAAGAGCTACAAACAGCTCAAACAGCTCGAAAATCTCATTGAATAGTTCGACAAAGCGGTTTTTTTTTTCGTTTTTATGAATAGTTTAGGAATAGCTCTGAAATTTCATTGAGTAGCTCGAAAATAGCTCGAAATTCCTGCGCTGTTTGGGTTTCTCCACAGATTGAATTAAAAAAGTCAGATGTAATGTGAGCATTACAAAAAAAAGCGATTTTCCGGAAAAGGGTGAAAGCTAGAGACAGCTCGAAAATACCAATAAAGAGCTCGAAAATCCCTCATCAGTTTTTTTAAATATTTATTTTTTAAAAACGTGTCATGCTTAAATTAGGGACCTTAACTTGCGCAAGTCTTTTGTCAACATTCACAATGACAGTTGACTTAATTTTTTTACATATATCCCATTCCAAATGTTATTAAAATTCAAGTTGGCTATGGAAAATTATATATCTAAAGATTTTATCAGATTATCATCAAAAAGATCATATTATTAGATGTTTGTTATTAATAGTCTAGTAAATCAAATTTGTTCTTCAAATATAAGTAATTTCCGAAATAATTTTTTTACAAAAAAGTACGTTAAGTACTGATTTTTTTGAAAAAAAAAAGTTGATGGGTATGAAATTCGGCATCATTGATGACTAATTTTGAATTCGGAGCAACTTTTTTCAATAAAATTTTTAGAGATTTCGTGCAGAAGAGGTACTTTACCTACACAGAAAACAAATAAAAAATGCTTCTGTCAAGGCATGCTTGATTTATTAAACATTTATTAAACACAGTCAGCAGGCCCCCAAATGGTCAAATTTCGACTCGATTTTTTTTGTCATTTATACCTATGAATACAGGGAGGACTCTATAACCCCCTCACCCCACTCCCTTAGTACTTTGGTACAAAATTTAAATTCAATGGCGTGAATCTTACTACTTTTTGACATAAAACGATGTGACAAAATGCCAAAGATGATGTTGCAGACGTTACTTACCTCTTGTAAACAGTCCTCACTGACACAGAGACCGTCAAAATTGAAAACTAAAACAATTTTTGTGTTGATAATTGCCATACCTATTCACGAGGTGCTTTGTATTTTCGTAAAAATCATCTTTGACATTTGACACATCAGTTTTACGTCAAATAGTAGTAGAATTCATGCGATTTAATTTAGTTTTTGTAGGTACCAAAGTTTTATCTTATTCGGTTAAGAATTTAAAGCGAGGGGACGACTATAAACATCCTCACTGGAGCACAGACCGTCAAAATGGAAAAACAACCTCATTTTTGTGTAAATAATCAAATTACCTTTGAAATGAGGTCTCCTTTGATACCCTCCCATGCCGTTTAAAAATTTGAAATTGACAAGGACTGTAACGTTATCTTTTTGACATATTAAGTAGTTTTCTGTCAAAATTGAAAAGCAACCTCATTTTTGTTTATATAATCAAATTACCTTTAAAATGAGGTTTCATTTGATAGTCCTCTCATGCCGCTTAAAATTTCGAAGTTGACAGGAACTGCAACGTTATCATTTTGACATATTAAGTAGTTTTATGTCAGAATTGAAAAGCAACCTCATATGTCGAAGAGTATAGTAAACCTCTCGTATTTGTACTAAAGATCTATCTCATTCGGTTCAAAATTTAAAGAGGGAGAGGGTTAAATAAAAATGAAAAATTTAAATTGTTCTTGAGAATGAAAGCTAGGAATGCAATTATGGAAAAACAGTTTTATCCAGTCAAAAAGCGTTTTTGACAAAAATGGCAATATTTTGGAATGGCATATTGCAAAACAATACGCCGTTCATTTAAGTCGCACTATGAATACGGGAGGTGAACGACCCCTCTCCAACCCCACCTCATCAAGTTGCAATGCAAGCATAAAGAGCACCGTCCATCCAAAATATAAATGCTCCTGGTGGTCATTATACTTTATAATATCTTCATACCACGATAGTCTACCTTACTTCCTATTCTGATATTATCTAATTAGTTCAATAGGTAAACTTCCACCTCCCTGCATGGACTTCAAACCTATCACGCTAGGTATTAATAATGAGATTTGATAAAATTGTGATTTCTTTATGAATACAATCATGCATATCCTAATTACCTGGTAGCTCTTTAGACCTTCAAGAGATATGTGAATACCCACCAAGTTCAGAAACATACACTGTGAGTGTGTGAGTATACGACTACTAGATACACGTAATAGTATAATAGGGTAAACATCGAACTATCATTATGTAATTAAACACTTGATTATCGTTAGCATAAAAAGTTAAGAGCAACTTCTACAAGGTTTTATGACTTAAAGAAAAAAGTTTAATTTATAAATAAATTCCACTCACCTTGCGTCTTATTAGTTCTTATTATGGTTTCTGTTTCAAAGTGCAAGTCGATTTCAATAATTGAAACCGCAATTAATTAGCACAAGTACACTAATTGTGTCCGGTAAGTACAACAATAATCTTTCATTCGGAAATGCTCACATGGAAAATCGAAACCAAGCATTAAAAAAGAAAAAATTAAGGCCGAACCGCCTGGATGAAAAGTATTTGGGAAGACATGTTATTAAGTGAATTTTTTATAATCTGCCTTAATTAATGATAAATAAAACACTTATTATTTTAACATTCTGCTGCGCATATTGTTGAATTGAATTAACGATGTAGCACGTCGTCCTATTTCACTAATTTTAAAGCAGCATCTTCAGACCATATAAATTAGAGTAATATTTAAATTATTGATTACTATCAATAATAATTATTATACCTACATGGACACCACTTATAAATCGTCGTCGTCGATATATCTTCTTTTAATACAAGAACATCAGACAATGACTCGATAGGGGCATAAATATATTCATATCTCAGCATACATTATATCAGACACTTGGACCTAATAAATGACCACGTCGTTGACGAATATTATAAACAGGACAAGCCTATAAGAACAGATTCCTGTAGGACCCCCAAGGGGACGCCAAAAATTTGTGATCGTTAACCTGAGATTTCTACAAACTGGGAGGCTATTCTCGAGGTCGTGCGAGTGGAACGATCACCGGAGATCGTTCCCATTCAGAGTACAAACTTGACATGGAGATGTTTGAACAGCTGGTTGTCATATTTTTTGGTCAACATTTGGTCACAGACGGAGGTGGCAAGTGGAAAAAGCAAAGTCACGTGGGAATCGACTCCCACGAACTCAAGAATAGCCCCCTGTGTCTACCTTTCAAATAGTCAGAAAATATGTCAACAATGATCTGAGGCAACATCAACTTGAACACTCTCATTAAAATATTCAGCGATATTTTTCGAGATACACACCAGGTTGGTAATCGTACACTCGCCAGAGACAAAAACCATGTTGACGAGAAGAAATCTCATGTTGAATATCTGCCTGCCTAGAAAGAAGGTTCTGAAGACAGAACTCAAGACGAGGTTTGCTGAAGATAAACTGAAGACCTCGTTATGGAATTAACGATATCAGTGGCTGTTGATCTGGTGTTACGGTGCAATGTGGATTAATTAATGTTTGCAGATAATAGGGTGAAGGACTCGGGCAAAGCCTAAGATTGATTGTCCAGAACGGCACTTGCTTAATAATTACCCAACTCATATCGGGTATAATTATCGTATTGTGACGGCGACACGATTTTAGGGTGAGTATCTGACGATTCCCAACGAAACGAACATAACGAACGATACGAATGCTGTTACCACAATGGTACAAAAGACAATGCGGTGCGTGTATGGGTTCATCTTCTGGCCCGATCGATCATTATATTCTGTTACAAATACCAATCGATTACTTAATTAAGACATTAATTAGAATTAAGAAATAGTGGCACTGGAAACACTGGAAAACAATCTTTCATGAAGAAACCAGAACTATATTATTGTCAGTTTCCGTGGAAAGGGAAGGTTTTAGTTTCTGAACAGTCTGGATTAAGTCAGCTTTGTATTAGAGATACTAGAAACGAAGGAGTCATTCGTGTTGCTAAATCGTTCAAAGGGTTCATTAATCATTATGCAGAAGATATGGAGACTTGGCAGCAACTTTTGAAGTCGGTATGACGAAACTGTCAACCACTTTTTGGGTCAACCACAATGGGTCTAATGACCAATGAACAATTAAGATAAAATTAGGAAATGGGGACTATTTAAAAGGAATTAGTTTAGTAATTACGGTTGTAAGACGATGATGATTAACTTCTTGGATAGTTCTGTGCTGCGTAATGGGTGAATAAACTATTTAATGCCTTTGCGAGTTAACTGCGATACGATTAATTGCGGATGCGGATGATTAAAAATGCGAATGTGAAAATCTGCGGATGAGCGACACGGGAAGCCGCGTCTAAACACTCCCGTTGCGGAACGTCTCCTTCTCGATTCTGAATAATGTACTGTGTTCTGCTGGGCTGCAGGATCTCCCATTCTCTCTCTATGCCCTTTTTCACTATTGGTCCAGCTCCAAGTACAGGTGTTGTGATTAAACCCAACTGACAATCTTGGCAGTGGTCTTCATGCACCAGGAAGGGGATTGAATGAAAAGTTACTGATAGTAAGAAAAGAAAATGTAAAAATTAATACTGGAAGTCAACAATGAATGACATTGTCAGATTTTGGATAGAAAGAATATCTGCATGGTGGTATTCTGGAGCAGCATCTGCGGCGATCTAGGTATATACAGGAGCGGAACTTTTGGGATTATCTCGGGTAGTCGTTTCAATCCAACCTGTGAAGCACATAAAAGCAGCGTGGAAGTTGCGTTTAGCGCCAAGAACTAGCTATAACGAAAAACGCTGTTGTCTGTCCCGGAAAACAATCTTGTCTGAGAGCTTATACTATCCGAGAAAAGTTCTATAAGAACACCAAGGTTCCCTATTTTTTTCAAGAAGAAGAAAATTTACTGTTTCAGTAACTTTTTTAAAACTTTTACATTTTTAAATTAATGAAGAATGTGTTTATTTTTAATTATTTATTTAGGGGATCAATGAAAATGTTTCAGTCATGTATCCTGAAAATTCACTATTAAGTGCCTATTATTCGTGACATTTCAAAAATTTTAAAAGCCCATTACTAGACTATGCATATTCTATGGCGAGTTCTATGGTTTATTTCATTCGGTATAAAAATAAGGAATCCAAAAATCTACCATATTCAAAAATATTATTCATCGTGTTATTCGACTTTTTAGATAATAAAATGAGCATTTTTGCACCGAGTGTCCAATATCAGGACAATGTGACCTCATATCGCCTCTTATGATGGCCATAAGAAAAAAGAGTTGAATATTGAAACTCTAGCATCCAGTGGGCTTTTAATGTTTTTTAAATGTCAAAGAATAGCTTTCGATGACTTATCCCGAGACTTATCCAAACCTCCAAATTAAAAAAAAGTTTTCGATACTGAAAAAGATATGGCTAAAGAAAGACATTTCGATTTTTCAGGTTTTTCATAAAGATTGATTAATTAAAGACGTTTATTATACTCGTTCGTTAATCGTTATATCAAGCGTGGGGGTCAGCAGAGAGCAAGAGCCAAGGGAATAATTTAATTGTTCTTCATCGCCCATTAGAAGACAATACGAAATATTTTGTCTTCCTAATGGGCAGTATAGAGAATGATTCACAGTAATTCACACTACATTATCATCAGGAATGGACTAAGATGACTAAGTAATCAAACTTCTTAATTATTGACCTCTGCATCTAAATTTAAATAAAGCCCATTAGAGAGACTCTCTAATATGTTGTATAGTATTTGCTTTAGATTTAGACTATATTAAATAAATATTAATAATAGTCTAAGATTCTTGCAGATATTGTTTGTATTTTTTTTAATTATTTTTTAAATTATTTTATTTATTTTTATCTTCATTTATTTAGAATTGTTAATGAAACAATAGAACTATTCTCTTCACAGGTTTGTTGTTCTTTAGACCTGACTTTTGCCAAAAGTTATAGACACAGAATTATAGCTACACCCGAAGATTTCTTGATGCATGAAATATGTATTAGCGTATTTATAATCTTATTAATTATAATCTTGACGCCACCAAACCACACAAATTAACCTGACAAAACGTTTTATTCATTCAACTTTTCTGACGTTACACTGGATAGTGGATATAAATATTATTATCTTATCTTGAAGCGTCGTAATTCGGAAACGGAAAGTCGCCCTTCAAAACTGATTCCAGTTCTATTTATGGACTGACAAATTTTCTTGCGTGGCGATAAAAAATGTATAAAAAAATGTAGGTTATTTCTGCCGTGAGTGTCGTTTTTTCTGAATTATTTTCGACACCTTGACAAGAAAACTACCAAAAAAAAAGATCGTGTAAATTATTTTTTTATCTGCATTTAATTACACCCCGACCCCGATATTCGCCTATTGTAGCCGATTTTTGCTTATAGGATTCCTGACTTGTTTCTAATCCTGAAAACCATCTAGGTACACGACCCAAAATTTTCATTTTTGATTGGATGTTTATTTTATATTTGTGTATCTCTTTGTTTTTAGAGGCATCCTTATTCTAATCTAATGTTAAGAGTTACTAATGAATTCGAGTCGATGAATGATGGCAATGATCGACAGATATATTTAGAGAGTTCATAATTTGAGTATTATTTTCTTCAAAATTACGTATCCCACTTCTGTACCATTGTTATATGTTTCCTCCCTCCTTGCGCCATAAAAAAATTAAATTCGGTATACACTAACTTATTACTACAACACTGTATGATGAGTTGTGTCGGTTTACTCATATTTATTCATCTATTGGCGAGTGAACAAATCTAGCGATCTTCAAGATCCATGGGCTTGAATCTTCCTGTCGAAGTCAAGTCTGTTTTGTGTAACATATTATAGCCAATATTAAAATAATAAAAATTATTAGATGACGCAAAACGCAATTCATTTAATTAAGATTTTTGTTTCGTCATTCCAAGACTAGTCTTGTTAGTTTTAGAGCTTCTTTTCTATTCGGTAAGGCGAAAATTCCTCATTTTTAGAGTTGATCTTATTAGAACAACGACTATGATACCAGGTACCTAATACAGAGCATCATCTGTTACGTTAATGATCATAAAATAACATTACTTACATTAGTAATTTGAAGGAAATGCATTTACTATTGTTGCACAATAACTTAATAAGTCTGAGCATTGTAATTGCTCACGTTAAAATAAAGTTGAACGATGTTCCCATTAAAAAGAAAAACAATGGTATTACGCTATCGTATCAATGCAGTTTATTGTGTATTTACGATTACCTACATATTCTTAGAAATATTCACGCACTGAATAAATGTATTGACAATTTTATCTTCTTCAAGGTGAAGCACTATCATACATATAGAAGTCGCTATTATAGCTCTATTCTTAGTTGACATGCCCGTCAAAATATTTATCTCTGCGGAAAAAAATTTCCAGGATAAGCGGAGAATCAAGCTTGGCTCAGAGAAATTCAATTTCTTCGAACAGTCAAATTTCATCATCTTCTGTTTATGCGTAAATCTCAATTCTTGTACCTAACAGTGGTGGTTTAAGTTTTGAGTTGTCGAGTTGTTTTGTTTTATTACTTTACTTCTTAAAAATGATTAATAATAATAATAATAATAATAATAATAATTTATTTACTTCAAACAGCCACAATTACAAAATAGTGGGTCGAAATACGTCAGTCATTCTATTTGAGAAGCACTCTAATAATTAGCTTCACGAACAATAATAATCAAATAAATTCATTACAAGAAAAACAAAAAAAAAAACAAATTTTATACTTAAAGCTACATTTTAGATACTATCGCCCATAATATTTCTTCTATGACTAATAAAATCTTCCAGACAATATGGTTCGATGTCTATCAATAGATTAAAAACTTCTCTTTTATACATTTTTAGGTCTGCAATTTGTTTTATATACATAGGAAGTAGATTGAACATTTTCATACCTATGTAACTTGGCCCTTTTTCATACAAACTCAATCTATGTATTGGAAAATTGTAATTGCCATAATTTCGTGTACCATAGTCATGGTTATTTTGAAAAGATGAAAAATAAATTCTATATTTGAAATTAAACAATAGGCACTCGAAAATATAGTAACCCGTAAATGTTAAATATTTCTTCGTCTTGAATGTACCCCTACATGATTCTCTGTATGACAAATCATTTAAGATTCTAAATGCCTGCTTTTGAATAACAAAAATTTTATTGGAGCTTGCTGCGCCACCCCAAAAAATTATGCCAAACTTCATTCTAGATATAAAATAAGCAAAATAAATAGTTCTCAGTACCTCAAAACTACAATACCTTTTCATCACTCTCATGCTATAAACAATACTGTTCAATTTCTTTGACAATTCATGTACATGCACATTCCAGCTAAGTAAGTTGTCTACGTGTATACCTAATAGTTTTGTGTGTGTATCAAGTTGGACGTATTCAGAATTGATACTAACTCCGTCACATCCACCAATATTAGGGTTATTTTTTGTTGTGAATAAAATCAACTTGGTCTTTCTTCCATTCAGAACCAAATCATTCGCATTTAGCCAATCCTGCACTCTCTCAAGCAATTAAAAACACCATTCTCACTTTTCTGCCTTTTTTTTTAATCGACTTCTTCCAGTCTTTTTTTGATCCCTTAGTGACCAACGAAGTACTTGAAAATTTTTGTAATAACATTTAAAAAATAAACGTTAAAAACAACTGCATTATCTTTTTACTGCTATATCTATTTTATGCAATCGCGTTCTTGCTTGGTAAAATAAAGAAGAATTAACTCATCTGCTGTGGAGTGTGGCGCTGATGGTTGATCACCTACTCCGGGAACTAGAAGGAAAAGAACACGTACAAAAATATGCAGATGAGACTAGCAGCTGAGACTAGAAAAACTGGTGACAACCGGAAGGACTTCCAGAAAAACCAAGACAACTATACAACGTGATTCTTTTAAGGCGCCCATTAGAATATTTTCCACTTCTAATTGATCTAGAGATCTAAAACTTGTAGCCTAGGTAACATAAACAATTACGAGTCAAAATGAAATATAAGCAAGATGGCGGCACATTTAAAAATGGCGAAAGCAATGGCCATCGTTGTTTCTTTAAATGGAACACCCCATATATTATTGCATTTTCAGATTGTCTGAGAAAATGTAATAACAATGGTGCTTATAGTTGCAGTTTAAATTGAGTCGGCTATGAGTTATAAACAAGTGAAAATCGTGATTTTCCTACTTCAAAGACATTTACCACGAAAACGGCTCAAGATATCAGAAAACGGTTTACATGTCCCTATCTTAACTTTTCATCTGGTATCCTACTGTATAGTTGAAATGTTTATACAGGGTGATGAAAAATCTGTTAATTTTCACCACCCTGTATAAACATTTCAACTCCATAATAGGATACCTCTTTAAAAGTTAAAATAGGGACATGTAATCCGTTTTCTGATATCTTGAGCCGTTTTTGTTGGAAATGGCTTCAAAGTTGAAAAATTGCAATTTTCACTTGTTTATAACTCATAGCCTACTCAATTTAAACTGTAACTATTAGTACCATTGTTATCACATTTTCTCAGACAATCTGAAAATGCAATAATGTATGGGATGTCCCATTTAAAAAAACAAATATGGCCATTGCTTTCGCCATTTTTAAATGTGCCGCCATCTTGGTAATATTTCATTTCGACTCGTTATTATGTATGTTGCCTAAATTCCAAATTTCAGATTCCTAGATCAACTAGAAGTCGTACTTTTTCTAATGGGCGCTTTAAAAGAATCATCCTGTATATAATTGCCCTCACAAATAGGAGGAATCTTCAAGACCTAAAGAGGCTTGGACGTATGGAGGACAAGGTATCCCACCGGGTAAACAGGTCAAATATTTAGTGTTAACTTTAGATACCAATCTGAACTTTAGAGCACATCTGGCAAAAGTAACCTAGAAGTCTTCGCCGGCACTATGGACAAACAGTATAGGTTAGATAGGCAGAAACTGGGCATTGAAACCTGTTTATGATACACTGCATGTACACTAGGATTATCAGCCCCATGTGGCTCTTAAATATGGTGGCATTGAAGCCAGAAGAAAAAGAAACCAACCGTTACAAGTGCTGCTAGGGTTTCCCCCACTGAACTTAGTGACTCGTCACTGCCGACGGCATACATGCTTAAGATTAAAGCATTAGGGATCCAAGATGGCAACTAAAGCTGCATCGGGAATTGTAAAAAAAGGCAAAGAGAATACATTCAGTATAATCCTGGATAAACTAGTAACTTACTCAGACAGAAATTATGGTAAATCACTCCTTTGTGGAGCAAGATGATCGCTGGATCCTGTGAAAAGAGGAACGTAGAGAACAGCAATAGATACAACGGTGATTCAGTCATGCGCAGTAAAGAGCTGCGTAGACTCTTCAAGAAGGCTGATTGTTCATGGTAACTGGTTGAGCTGAGTAACAGATTCTAAGTAGCAGCGTGGAAAATAAAACGGTGAATCGGCTTCCAAGAAATCAGCTCCCAGAAAAATGCAAATCAGATCCCAGGGTAAGCCTATAAAATCACGGCTCAATCACTGAATGTTCATAGTAAAGCAACAGCAGCTAAAGGGTTTCTGCACGGGTATTTTAAAGCTCAACTTGACATAATTAAAATGAATAATATGTAAAGGCATGTGCAGAGTCGAGAGAAAACAATTCATGCGGCAATTATTTAATTTAATAGAAAAATATAGTAATCCATATGCTCAATATTCAAAAAGGTATTAATAATTATACTTACCAACGAATTAAAAGAGGCGATGGAAGATATAATGTAAGAAAATTATTAAAATAGTTTCGGCAACGCATGGCGAAGCTGTACGTTCGCCCGGTTAAAAAGGAAAAAAATACAATTCCCGAAAATCTGTGAACGTCAAAGGCATTGACGGAACTGGGAAATGAAGGTATAAATGACTGTAATTACGTTCAACCTAAGTACCTACCCGGACCCGCTTACTCTCGGATATTAGACGATCTAAAATCAGCGAGGAGTGTTGTAAGGAAGGGTACCTATAATAATGATTGAAATAAAATAAAGTAATACCACGGAAACTGCAATAACTGTAAAAAAATTGAAATGTCAATAAATAAATAACCCCTGGCCCTAAACAATGAATTGTTACAAGCTCAGTCCTATTGTAATATTTGGGACTACCTTAGCAGAACCAGAAGAGAAAGCAGATGCATCCGTCAGTCTCGTACTGGATTACTTTCGGGAAAAGGGGCTAAGAGTTAATAATCACAGGGGTATGGAAAACCCGCCATGTTTGACCGATTGAAATTATACCTTTTATTTTCACCCATATACGCTTGGCGGCGCTGCTGCAGTTGTCCTAAATCAACAAAATGCATTAGGTATGGAAGTTCCAAAAGTTTAATATGGCGGAGCTTATATTTAATTTCAAATTGGTCACAATAATAATTGTTTTAACCAATATGAACAGTAATATTTTTTTATAGATAAAACGCTTCGAAAGATATTTTTATTTTAGTTAATTTTAAAATATTTCTGATACAAAAAGCAAACCTTGAACCAAAAACCCAAATCAAACAAAGTTGTTGGAAAATTCAATTTTGTTGGTTTTTGTGTCAAGTCTGTAGAGTGAATATTTATTATGTATACGCTTAATATACCTTATTTACAGTACATATTGTTTAATATTGTGTTTGGTAACAGTAAACTTACAAAAAATGTTGTAAGTAAACACTAAACATCTGTCGAGAAATATGCATGAGAGAATATTTTAATTTCTTCATTATTACAACCGAATTCTGTGGCACTAATTAATTAGTGAAAAATAAATTTCTGGCTATTTATCGATCGGCATATAGGTAGCTATCGTACGTGCATATACTGCTTACATCATAAACTCCTTCATTAGGATCATTAAGAGAACACTCCCCATTCAATTATTGCATTTTGATAAACATTTAAATGAAGATGATGGAAGAGATTATGAAAATTTATTTAATTACCGTTTGACCTATAAATATCCCACAAATCGTTACCACATCCATAAAATTTATTCAAATTTTTTTGTAGAAACATTTCTTGGATTATATCCAATCCATTGTTGTTAGTTTTTGTCATCTAATTTGAAAGGCTGCATCACAATAAATTCAGGATAGTTCCGTGTTAGTGGTCCAAAATAGTCTAGAGAAAGGTAAAAACCGAGGTAAAAACATAACAAAATTGCGTCATGTTTCAACTCAGAAAAAGCTTAATTCATTGCGCATGAATGAAGCTTTTTAAAAAATTGCCTGTTGAGCAGAAATTATTTGTAGCCACAAGTAATGACACAACGAATTGTAAATGTAGCCAAATCTGGGAACTTGTAATTTTGCTCAAAACTATGCTTGGATCTGCTCTCATTCTACAATTCAGACTTGAAGCTGGCCGCTTGGAAAAAATAGAGAGTACTATCACTATCATACATGTAGCTGTGGTTAGGAATAGCAGTGGCAGAGGGTCAATAATCTGGCGGTGAAAAAGGATTGGTGCCAGACCTGAGCTCTGAGGTACACCACTATTGATGGAACGGAGACCAGAAGCGCGACGCGTCGTGGGAAAGAAAGTTGCTGCGTGCCAGACTTGCTGAAAGACCGAATAATATGCATTTTTATTGAATTCTTCATACTATGCGCACCTTCTGATAGCAGAGATACTGGTGTGTATAAAATAGAGGAGAGAGAGATTTAGAGAGGCTGAAATCGAGCAATTTTCAATTCATCCGGAAATACGCCATTTATCATACTATGATTGAAAAAGACGAGTTTTGGCCTACGTTTTTGTCAAGGGACCGGAATAATTTATTACAATTTCGACTG
Organism: Malachius bipustulatus; assembly: GCA_910589415.1. Taxonomy (NCBI): domain Eukaryota; kingdom Metazoa; phylum Arthropoda; class Insecta; order Coleoptera; family Melyridae; genus Malachius; species Malachius bipustulatus. The sequence continues at coordinate 30,912,781 of OU342634.1, read as the reverse complement.
AACCTGCAAGCATACCATGGAGGAGTGTTTGTTTCGGCTCTGATGATCCATCTGTTTGTGCTGGGGAAGTTGCTCAAGTCATCCTAACAGGCATGGAAGCCTACATTCCCTTTTCAAAAAAACAGCCCTCAAATAGGGTTGGTTCAACAAAAGATGCAAGGAAGCTGTCGCCTCCAAAAAACTGGCTTTTCGCCAATGGCAAGAGAGCCCCGGCGGCGTAAACCACCACAATTTCATCCTTGCTCGAAACAGATGCAAAGAAATAATTGATCAAACCAAGGTAACTCACAACCAAAGAATTAAGAACAAACTTCTCTCCTGCCCTAACGGTTCAAAATCTTTTTGGTCGGTAACTAAGGCAGTCAGCCAGAACTTCACCAGATCTACGATTCCACCACTTACACGGACAGACGGGACTATCGCATCTACGGCTACTGAGAAGGCGAACTTGTTGGCTGGAGTGTTTTCTTCATACTCTTCCGTCGACTTTCATGGAAGAACTCCGCCAATGATCCCTTCCGTGGAGTCCAAAATGTCAAACATTGTTTTCCGACAGCATGTCATAAAGCGCATTATGTTGGCCTTAGACCCAAAGAAAGCTTCTGGGCCCGATGACGTACCGGTTATCGTACTTAAAAAATGCGCCACTGAGCTGTCATCTGTTTTCTGTCGACTTTTCAATTTGTCGTATAAAAAGGAAATATTTCCTTCTTGCTGGAAATGTGCTAGAATCCAACCTATTCCCAAGAAAGGCAAAAAAACTATACCAAATAACTATCGACCAGTGGTTGAGCTTTCAGTAATATCCAAGATTATGGAGAAAGCTATTAACCAACATCTTTTAAAGTACTTGGAAGGAGCTCATATAATCAGCGACCGCCAATACGGATTCCGCAAACAGAGGTCAACTGGTGACCTCCTCACCTACGTCACCGAGCTGTGGAACGGCGTAATCGAGCACCATGGAGAGTCTCGAGGGGTTGCGCTTGATATTTCTAGAGCTTTCGACCGGGTCTGGCATGATGGACTGTGGGCAAAACTGCAGGCTTATGGCATGCCCGAGAAATGCTGCTTGTGACTTGCGAGTTATCTCAGAGATCGTTCATTACAGCTCAAAAGCCAAGCAGTCATCTTCTCCAAAAAGACCAACGTTTTGGAGCCAGATATGGTGATGGCGTGACACTCTCTTACTCCAGCGTCATCTCTTCGTTTACTTGGAGTGAGCCTCGGAGCGAACATGTCTTGGCATGATCATGTTGCAGGTCTGGCGAAGAGTGCTTCTCAAAAACTTGGAACACTCTTCCGTACGAAGAAATTTTATATACACCACAACAGTTTCTCCTCTTATACAAGGCTCAAATCCGACCATCCTTGGAGTACTACTGCTCACATGTTTGGAGCTCAGCTCCTAAACATACGCTGAGACTACTCGACATCCAGAAAAGAGCCATACACTTGATTGGGGACCCAGATTTGACAAAGAATTTAGACACTCTCGGACATCGAAGAAGAGTAGCTGACCTGAGTCTGTTTTACAGATATTTTTATGGAAAGTGTTCAAAAGACGTGGCCCGCTTAATCGTGTTTCCCGAAGTATACAACATGCAGCGATTCAAGGCCAACGTGAATCGACATCTCCGCTCATGCACCGCTCCCAAAGCGTCATGGGGATCTCCCTGCAGTGCATGTGCATTTTCAATAAAAAAAACTATTTTTAATTGTGAGGTTTAGGCCTCTTAAAAAAATATTTTGAATGCATGAACTTGAATAAAATGAAGATAATATGAGAATACGCTGATTTTTGGCAACACTTTTCGAACAGTGCTATATTTTTTTCAAAATTAAGCGTAAAATATTTTGAATGTCTGATTAGAATAAAATGAGAAAGTTTGTCAAAAAATAGATTTTTACAATATACTGTCCGCTTTCTAAACATTCGATGTATGGTGATTTTTGGCAACACTGTTGTTTTTTTTTTTCAAAAATAGTCTTCAAAAAATATGAATAATTATGTGAATTTGAATGAAATTCAGCTCACTAAAAGCTCACTGTTTTCCATTTTATTGAAAATTATACTAATTACAAATACAAACCTGTTTTCAAAACATTGTAAATTACCTGACCTGAAATTTGTAGGCTGTGTATCAATGATTTTTGAAATCAATAATTATTAAGTTTTGAAATTATTTTGCTGTTTCATAATTTTAATGTTCGTGCTAATATCACAGACGACTGTGTTATAGTTAATTTTATTATCAACCTATTCAAAGAATGCACGTAATTATCAAATCAATCTAGTCCCATAGAGTATAAATTTTATAATAATTACTCGATAAACACCAATTTACGAGTACATTTTCAAATTTATGGTATATTTGTATTGCGACCCATTTTACCTAATTGTTGTTGTAAAGTTGTAAATCTGTATCATGTCAGATGTTAATTTAACGATTTAATTACCATTACTGGCACATACCTAATGAGAATTTATGAAATCATAAAATTTTCACGAGTTTGTGCCAAATTTCCCATCGTATTTTATTACTACAAGATTTGATTATACATCGCGAGGATGTTATTTGGACCTTTTTACAAGGAAATATATTATTAAAATTAAGTACTTACTTACTTAAATTAAAAAAAAAAATATCAGACAAACAGAAATTTTCAATTAAGTAATATCAGTAATGACATTAATAATAGGAAATTTCCCATTTCTAATAAGATAAAGATTAATAAATAATTTCTCACAACTTCCATTTTTTTGTTAGTATTATGATTTTGATATCGATGAGTTTGAATTAAAATATTTCTAAGATCAGATTATAATATGATGAGAAAAATTATATGATAAAGTTATTTATAACAGGACTTGTAGTGTACCATATTATAAACGTTGGAAAACTCCACTATTCTCTCAGTTCTTATCTCGAGTGGAAGATACATACAAAAATAAATATGTATCAGAAATAGTTGACGATAAAATCTAAATGTTTCGAGATAATATTTAGGAGCAGAGTCTCTTATCTTCAAACAAATAAACATGATCTGTTTAATTTTTTTATCGAGATAAATAAATCACATTTTAGATTTTGTCCGTAAATTGAGTATAGTTTAATGTATACCATTTTGTTTTATACAAGGTGTTAAAGACATAATCGTAATCATAAGTACCCTACAAATTTTTTTTTTTTTTTGCTTCGCACTTTGAAAGTTCGATTTCGTATACCCCTTTACGTTCCCGAAATACCTATACCTATCCTATACCCAAATAAAGCCATACATATTATTCTGAACAGACACTTCTGAAAGACTGTCGTTGTATAATTTGAGCTTACAGGGTTACTTAGTCAATGAATTCCGTTTTTGTGTACAAGCGGCCGTTTTCGAGTGATTTTTTGAAAATTTAAGTTTTAGTTATTTGAAATCAATCTGTTTCGGGGACCGTTTTAAGCACTTTTGTACTAAGATATGGACCCAAACTAACTAACTTTTTTCAAAAATTTCGCATTCAAAATTTACGTCAAACGAGGAAAAAATGAACTTGACACGAAAAATCAAACTTATTTGAGCTTGAAAATTTGAGACTGCAATCCCTTTTTGCTTAGCAACGACTGTTGAAAACTTACCACTTTTCAAAAATTTTAGTTATACAAGAAACGGGTAAATTATGGAGCAAACTTCGAAAAATCGATTACCTGCTTACGTAATTATCCTAAATGTGGTAGGGGTGGAAACTTGACTTTGATAAAACGATGTGTTTTCAAGAACGATGAATTTGAAGTCTAGCAGCGTTTTCTCAAAACAAACCCTAAGCTTTAAGTTTAATTTTGTAATGTTTTTGCAAGGTTCCGCTTGACAATGTGTAGTCAGCTTGAAGGTCTGGTTTAACAAGATCTGGTCAGCTCGATTTTTTTTTGCAAGGTCCGATCAATCGGAGATTTTTTCCCCAATGTCTGGCCAGCTGAAATGTCTTTTGCAAGGTAAAGTTGGAGAAGATCTGGTCAGCTAGTATTTCTTTTCAAATTAAGGTTTGACAAGGTCTAGTCAACTAGACATTTTTTGCAAGGTCCGATTTGCCAAGGTCTGATCAGAATTAATTTTTTGCAAGGTTTGAAAAATTCCGGTTAGCTCTAATTTTTTTGCAAGGTAAGGTTTGACAAGGTCTGGTGGCTTATTTTTTTGCTAGGTCCGGTTTGACAAGGTCCGATTAGTTGGTGACCTTTTTCCCAATGTCTGGTTAGCTGGAATTTCTTTTGCAAGGTTAATTTTAAGAAGGTCTGGTCAGCTCGAATTTTTTTGCAAAGTAAGGTTTGACAAGGTCTGGTCAGCTCTTTTTGTGCAAGGTCCAATTTGCTAAGGTCTCACAACATACTTTTTTTACAAGGTTAGATTTGAAAAGTTCCAGTTACCTCTAATTTTTTTGCAAGGTAAGGTTTGACAAGGTCTGGTCAGCTGATTTTTTTTTTGCTAGGTCTGGTTAGCTGAAATTTCTTTTGCGAGGTCAATTTTGAGAAGGTCTGGTCAGCTCGAATTTTTTTGCAAAGTAAGGTTTGACATGGTCTGGTCAGCTCGAAATTTTTTGTGCATGATGCGATTAGCTAAGGTTTCACAACATACTTGTTTTGCAAGGTTAGATTGGAAAAGTTACGGTTACCTCTCATTTTTTGCAAGGTAAGGTTTGACAAGATCTGGTCAGCTGATTTTTTTTTGCTAGGTCCGATTTGACAAGGTCCGTTCAGCTGAAGGTTAGTTTCCCCAATGTCTGGTCAGCTGGAATTTCTTTTGCTAGGTCCGGTTTGACAATAAGGCCCTATCGATTGGAGATTTTTTCCCAATGTCTGGTCAGCTGGAATTTCATTGGCAAAGAAGGTTTGACAAGGTCTGGTTGGCTCGAATTTTTTTGTGCAAGGTCCAGTTTATCATGATCTGGTCAGCTGAAGTTTTTTTTGCAAGGTCCAGTCATCTCGAAATTTTTTCATTTCGATTTTTTTGAAAGGTCCGGTTTGACAAGGTCTGGTTTTACATGAAAAAATTTAAGCTGACCGAACTTTGTCAACTAGACCTTGCAAAAAAAAACAAGCTGACAACACCTTGTCAAGCCGCGGCTTAGAATTGACCGGGCATTGTTAAATGGGAAAAATCTGTTACGGGCGGCCTTTTTCAATTTATTTTATGAAAATTTCATGAATTTTCAGTTGTTTGAATGAACACACTTTCGAGGCCAGTCTTTTAGTAGTTTTGAACCCCAGAAGTACCCAAAACTAATATATTCTGAAGCAATTACCACTTTAATAAAATGCAGAGTTTTTGATAGAAATGGTCTATTGATTGACTTTTTTAATGTTTTGGGTTTTTCTACATTTTTTGATTTCCAATTTTATAAAAATAGGGCACTTCCATCCCATATGGCACTCTTAACTGGAACCCCTGAGGTAGTAGTTAACATTAAAAAAAAATTGTTTGAAGTGCTTTAAAAAAGTCTAAAAGTTTTTCACAAAAAAGTCTAATTTGTTCTAAATTTCCTCCTCAGAAACTTATTAGGTACTCGTGCTTGAAATTTGCAGCATATTTGCTTAGCAGAGACCAACTCATAGTTATTTTTTCATAGTTTCTAATTTAATTTCTTTCTTAATTGACACCCTTTTGGGGTAGTTAGGAAGATTTCTGAATTATAGAATAAAATTAGTCATAAATCGTAGAAAAAGTAGTTAAAAGTGTTAGTCCTTGGGCGTTCAAAATGACCCAAGAACCTTGTCTCCCATTATTTCAATGAAATTCTGCTTGTGGATTAAGATTTCAATCATTGACCACGATTTTCTTGTTTCAGGTGGCAGCTGAAAAGGCAGTCTCCTTCGACAACGGTCTAGACGGCTCAATAGCCGAGGACTGCTTCTTCGCCATGGCAGCCTTCAGAGACGGCTACAGCTTCAACTTCATCGAAGGTGAGATGTGGGAGAAATCCCCCTTCACCTTATGGGACTTCATCCAGCAGCGGAAACGCTGGATCCAGGGCATCTTGCTGGTCGTCCATTCCAGCATGATACCGGCCAGGAACAAGCTTCTCTTAGCCTGCGCCTGCTACTCCTGGATAACGCTCCCCTTGTCGATATCCAACCTGGTGCTCGCTTCCATGTACCCGATCCCATGCCCGCCCATCGTGGACTTCATATGCGCCTTCATCGGGGCCGTCAACATCTACATGTTCGTGTTTGGGGTTATCAAGTCCTTCACTATCTACCGGTTCGGGTTGATGAGGTTCATGTTGTGCCTATGCGGTGCCGTCTTAGTGATACCGTTTAATCTGATCATAGAGAATATAGCAGTTATTTGGGGCATCTGCGGGAAGAAACATAAGTTTTATGTTGTTAATAAAAATCACGGGAATGGTTTAGATCATTTGGTTGTTTAGTAATTTTTAAGTTTTCGCGAGGAAAAGCAATTGGGAATTATTATTGTTCTCGATTAGTTCTCAGAGAAAGCCATAGGACAAAAAAGTATCAATAGCTCATGTGATAAGATCTTTGGTCTTACGATGTAGTTTTATATATAATTTGACTTTATTTTCAAGTAAGTATTAATAGTACTTCTAAGTCTAATACTTCTTCCCCGTATTAAGCATGCAGGTAAACTGGAAGGTAATATTGTATCATTTCTCTGATTGATTAATCTGTATTCTGTGTCGAATCTGTAAAGAAGCACCAATGTCTTCTTTGTTCCAGTTGAGTTGCACGGTAAATGAAGGAAAATGTTATGAACGTTCCTAAATATTAATGACACGAGGCGACAAACTATTCCACACAGATGCAACAAGAAAACGTTATGAATATCAATATTACCACTTCAGCAAAAAATTGGAAAAGTTTTGTTGGCCAGTTTAATGAAAATTTACTCATTTTTGATCATTGTTTATACGAGTACCAAGGTACTTACATTATGGAAACAGGGTTGCCGAGTTTTTGTGCAGGAAATTTACAAAATTAGTAGCAACATATGGTTTAAAGGGGGTGTGGGAATTGGTTGGATGTAAAAATGGTCTGAGAAATTAGAAATAAACAATAAATTAAAAAACTGACCATTGTCTGTAAAGATTGGCAGCCCTGATTAGGGAATCTCAAAAAATGCTTGAATCTGATTATTGTATACATAGAAGTGTACAGGACGGTAAATGAGTATGTAATATATGTTTAATGAAGTTTTAGGACGTGATTCTTTGATTAAAAAAAATAATTGATAATTTTTTTTAAATATTATTTTTGAAAATTTAAAATTTGTTTTGTTTTACAGTGTCAAGTGTATAACCAAAAATTAGGCTGTAAATTTACAACACCTTAAGCCACCGATTAATTTTTATCACATTTTTTAATTGCAGAAATTCCCAAAACTAGGAGAGCCATGCATTTTTACATAATTTTCTTCTCTTCTTTTTAAGCGAATTTTCTAATCGCCCCTTTCATAGAACACTCAAAGTTTGGCAACACTGGAAGAACTAGGGCAATACATGACGATTAACATGCGATTAACTCATGCGATGTTAACACTTTAAAGAAACCTGATAAGATAATCCGATAATCTTCAAGGTACATATTTCCATTCACCCCGAAAGATCAGGAAATGTAACAGAAGATCCTAAACTTTGAAACATTGGAGAATCATAAATATTTAAATGTCAGTTTAGGTGGAGGAGTGCCATTCCCGTATTTAGGATATAAAAATGCCTTCTCGAGGGTGACTTTTTGTCTTCTTTTTGACAATTTTTTCCTGGCTAGCCTAAATTGAGAGAGCGAAAGAGAGAGAGAGAGAGAGAGGGAGGGGGGTAAAAAATGAGGACGCCCCCACGATATCACTGCATCCCCACAAGGTCTCTTTCTCCACTCATTGCTCTTTTTCTGCGTCAAGCCTGTGACTATCTCCATTGGAGGAACTCTACTCTCTCTCTCTCTCTCTTTCTCCTTCTTTTCTCACCCATCTCTCTTGGAGGTGGGGTCAAAGAGAGAGAGAGAACGAGAGAACGAGATAGAGAGAGAGAGAGAACGAGAGAACTTGACTCAGCACCTTTTTTCAGGGTATGGATCTATTGTTCCCCATCTCTCTTGGGGTGGGGTGTGAGAGAGAGAGAGAGAAAGAGTGGACGAAAAGCAATATCTCTGGATCAGTAAGAAAGAGACCGTGGAGGGAAATTGGGCAACAGAACACACGCCTTATCTACTACTCAGTAACTCTTGACTCCCTCTGTTGTGATTCTCTGAGAGAGGAAACGTATTAGGTTCCATCTTATCTCTGCTTTACTTAGATCTTTTCTCAATTGGTCGTCCAACCTCCCTGGTTTATCCAAATGTGACAAAGTGCGGGACCATTCATCTTATGTTTTTCTTTACTGTTACTAGTGATGTGGATTTCCCACTAGTAGCCAAAAACCTTTATTTTCCCTTACAAACTCATCTGCCCCCCTTTTCTTTGAAAATTTCTAAAATACGTTCCTTATTGCTTCCATGAATCATAAAAAATCTGGTGTCAAAATTTGGCACTTCCGGCTTCAGTACGGTAGCCGGAATACACTACAGGCTACATTACAGATAACCACTGCTCAATGCCCCTTCCCCTTACTCTGACCGACAAGAATTACAAAACCATTCTCTCAACATAAGAAGACGTTCTACACTGTGATTGTTGGGATTTCTTATGGAACGTGTCTTAATGTCATTGGAGTCTGTTGGGAGGCAAACAACAATTCCATAAGAGCCGATTAACAAGTTCGGCTTGGCGAGTTCTCTCTCAGTGCGAGAGAGGGAAATCCTCAAAACGCCACTGGAGTCTGAAGAGGCTAACAATCCCATTGAGCCAAACAAGTTCGGCTTGGCGAGTTCTCTTTCAGTGAGAGAGAGGGAAAAATCTGGAAAAAAGGTCTTGGTCGGACTAGCAGACAGAAAGTGAGATTCCCCACTCTTCATCCCTGTTGGGCTCAGACAAGATGACGTGATGGTTTAACGAGAAAGAAGAACTTTGCCATCGACGCATCAGGGGGTCATCTGCTACATCATAGGTTCCGGCAAAAACACCGTCAGAGATTTATCCCAAAATTTGGATGAAATAAAAAAAATCAGAAAAACGAGGGGGGGGGGAATAAAATGAAAGAAAATCCTCAAATGTTATAAAAATTAGTAAATTTGGCAATGTCGGAGTAGGTGTTATAAAATATATCGCGTTTCAGAGATTTTCTTTTTAATTTGGGGCAATTTTTTAATTTTATTTATAGCGAATCGGTTTCTGAAGAATTTTCAACTTTTTCATACCCCCGCATTGCAAATGTAATTTTTTTTATCAACGTTTTTGAGTATATTTAGATTGAGCATAAAGTAATGGGAGCTTCGGAGGGGATGTAAAGTTCTCGATTCTAACTTGATGTTAGACACGTGAAGGTATAATCTATGGCATTTTTTTTTTACTTACCATAGAGTTGAGGAAAAAGATCGACTTTGAATAATATATCCAGAAAAAGATCTACATCTTCCAGGCGCTCCACTAAGCGAAAACACGTCGAAGTTAATTTTCAACGCTTGTAATTTATCGCCTCTTTCGTTCACTTCACATAAAAATCAGCCTGTTCGGAACTAATATGAAAAACATCTTTTAAAGGAGGTAATTAATATTTGTATCCGAATTGTTTTTTTGGCCGAACTTTAATTACCTCCGTCCCAATGTAGGTACTTAAACTTCAGGTCACGTTCCGTAGCCTTATTTGAATACATACTTATCCTTGACTTCTAGGACCCACCTAATCTGCTCTAAAAATAAATTTAAATCGCTTTTTTAATCCATCTAATACCTACCACCAATAATGATTTTAATTTTAACAGTAATCAAAGAATCATTCCTGAATTGTCGCATATTAAATAATTTCCATGCAATATCACCCTGTATGGTCTGGATAATATACGAGATGATCTTTATCTTTATTAATATTGTTTTAATCAGATCGAAGCATTAAAATTTCAGTAGGTACCTGCCTCGAAGTCTAAACTCTCCAGGGTACTCGTCTGCGCATTTTTTTAATAATCAAAATAATAAACGGTAATTTTTAATGGTACTTACTTAGATGGACGTTTCTTTTTTAAATAATAATAAAAGATACATATCATGTACACTTATTAAAATAATTTTACTATATGATGTAAGAAATAGTGAGGAGGTAGTCGTGAGAATAGAACAGGATAGGCTAGACAAATCAGCAAATAAAATTATATTTGGGAAAAATATCTCTTTATCTTCAATCTTCACGACAGTGTAGGTACCTAGTTTGTAACTGGTCCTAAAAAAAGATCACTAGCAGGTGAACATTGTTTTCTTACTACTGCTCCCCTATGCAACACCCCCCCCCCCCCCCCCATAAACTCCTATTAAAATATTCACCATTCCTTAATAATAGCCCGAGGACAAAATATATAGTATTGTAAATAATACGTTCTTTCAATCAGAAATCGTAATTATTATTAACGGGTCTTTACGCATAAGTAGGTAATACTTATTTATTATACTGATAGATAATACCAAATAAAGCGGTTATACCATATTAATAATAAATTCTCTTGTAATAGCTCTTTTCTCTTCCCATTTCTATAAGGGTGGTCCTAAATAATTGCGAAGTATTACAAGAAGTAGGTAATTAATGAAGGAACTCTTGAAGAGTTGAGTTCTAAAGTCATTCTAAAAGTTGTGACTAAATTATGCATTGTTCGCTCATCGTCTCCATTACTTAACTTTTTTTATTAGTGAAAGCGGAAGTTTCAGTTGGCTGAAGACTGAGAAACGCGCCAATGCAGCTGCAGGTAGAGAAGGAAGCCTTACTGAATCGAATTGAGGAACAACCTGGAATAATTTCGCTTGAAAATGCGGATATGCGTCACCGTCACCAAGACAGAACAACAATGATGTTTGTGTCCATATCGCATTCAGCGAGTTGCACTTTTACCTACTCGTTTCTGCTACTCAACCTATTATTAATTATACCCTGCTTTCATTTCAAATCAAAACTCGCCACCCCCGGATTTTTAGAAGTGGGATCTGAAGATGAAAAACCCGAAACAGGGTATTTTGGATCAAAGCAAACAAAAAAAGTCTAATGAACAATTGATTAAAATGAGATATGATTAAAAAAATGTAATGTAATGGCGTTTTAGAATTAATAAGCTCTTGAAATATTTCGCAGTTTTTAGGACCATCCTGTCTATTCTGTTAAGGGGCTGATCGATAAGGTGTCAGAAAAGAAAGTTCTATTTTGAGAGTAGCTAGAAAATATCAAGCCCCCGGAGCGCTTCTTTTTATAATTACACAGCTAGCATGCACTGAAAAATTACATAACAAGAAATATTCATTCCTCTTTATTATAAAATTAGATTTATTATCATTACTGAAGTTATTAATAGATTTGTCTATAGTAAAATTTTCTGTGATTGTTAATTCCAAATTTTTATTTATAGTGCTTCTACATACTACTATAATACTAATAGGCTAAAGTCCATAAATAGACTAGATTCATGAATAGTTCATTGATAATAAGGAAAAGTATTAAAAAGAGTACCTATAACTTAGGTATGTACTATGTAATAATTAATTTGATTGATTTTTCTATTTTGGTTGCTATATTCTGTCTAAAACTGGGTGAAACTAAACTTGATCAATACGCATGAGGTACAGATTCTAAAAATATTAAAATAAGTCCATTTTGAAAAGATCGTGAAATATACAGGTAATATAATTTCTGTTAGGTAATTTAAAGTTAATAATAAAGAGTAATAATAATAGAGATTATCGGTATCAAAAGTCCCACACCATATTACCTACTCTGATAGTAAGGAAATAATAATTAACTCTTGAACTAATTAATTGTTTCGTCTAGTCTAATCAGTTTTATTATTACAGAACTGTTGGATGAAACATTAATAAATGAAATAGGATCGTTTTAGTTTAAACATTACTGGGATGAACTAAAGGACCCTATAAATAGGGTGAAGTCTTCTTGTTTGTATTCAATAATTCAATATTAGTGTAACTCCATGTTCTATTATAATACTCCAGAAAACATCAATAACAATAATTACTTGTACTCGCAATTTTTATCATTTTTTGTACATGTAACACAAACAAAAAATTCCAAAACATTTAATTGACAACTAAATACAATTGCGATTTAAAATACAATCGAATTTTGTAATTCAATTGATGTGTGAAGTATTAATATTCTTATTAAATGGAACAAACAATTTAATCGAGTACTGACTGAAAAAGGTTACTGGTAAATAACAAAGACAAGAATGAATTTGTATTTTATTTTTAGGCAAATGAACTCGAGTCTTAAATAATAATAATTGCATTTAGAGTGCATCGTATCAGAAATTGTTATTATAAATTATATCATAAGCGATATTTTTAAGTTTCAAGTGTGAAAAATTGATAGTATAGTTTTGGAAAGCTTTTAAAAGCAAAAGCGCCTGATCGTAAATTGTAATAGCTAATGTCTAAAAAATATGTTTTTTATTTTAAATCTCAGTGTTAGTTTTATTGTATATACGAAAGACCCTGGGTGCTACATAATTATTGTAATATATATATTTTTTTCAAATTATTATAACAGAAATAATAGCCAAAAATTATAATTAATTGAACATTGTTAAGGGCTATAGGCAAAATATTTATTCTTAAGTATGGTCTTTATTATTAAATCAACGTTTCGACCAACAATTTGGGTCATCTTCGGGATTAACAATTTGACCAATTAAATAGGTCTGGAAAAATATTTTTGTAATTTAAATGAATTACAATATTTTTTTAAATTTCGCCAACTATTTTCTTTGACAGATGTTATGTCAGTTTACGTTGATTTAATAATAAAGACCATACTTTAAGAAGAAATATTTTGCCTATAGCCCTTAACAATTTTCAATTAATTATTTTTACCAATATATTGGGAATAAATTCAGTATTTTGAAAACTTTTTGAATATATTGGAAATATACTCAATGTATTGGAAAAATCAATATATTGCAAATAAATTCAATATATTTAAAATCTTTATTTGCATATACATATTTCCAATATATTGGGTTTGTATATCCAATATATTGAATATATGTATTGTATTCAAAAGGTTTTCAAAATAGGAATTTATTTCTAATATATTGAAAAAAATTCTTTATAAGCAATAATAAAAAAAATATTATTAATATGTTAAAAGTAAATTGAAATAAATTGGAATTAAAATTCTTATTAATAAAATTTTATTATTGGTAATTGCTTGTAATTGATTTTTTCAATATATTAGAAATAAATTCAGTATGTTGAAAACCTTTTGAATATATTAAAAATAAATCAATATATTGGAAATATGTATATTCAATATATTGAAAATATTTTAAAGATATTGAATTTATTTGCTATAAATTGATTTTTTTCAATATATTCAAAATATTTTCAATATATTGAATATATTTGCAATATTATATTGATTTATTTTTCAATGTATTCAAAGATTTTCAATATACTGAAACTATGACATATTGAAAATAATTTTATTATAATTCCGTGGCACCTAAACGCGTATTATTTAAGTTGTTTTGTATTGTATTATTGAAAACTTGATTTGATAGACATTGGACATTGGTAATAGTTGTGTTCAGGTTCAAAATACATTATAAAATTTGCTTTAATTAAAATATTTACTTGAAAAACAAATTTTGATATATTATAAATTCAACATATCTCAGAATTAACCATACCAGAACCAGAAGTATTAACTTGATAAACCTGTGTACCTATACAATTCATTGAATTATTAAATCTGGATCATTTCAGTGGATTTCAGATTAATTCAGTATTCAAAATGTTGGGCAAACTAGTTATGATTTACTACTTTTATAGAAATAAATACAATTCATGGAGTAAAATACAACTTTAAATACAATTTATTATTTCAAAGTTTTGCCTGAAATACAACAGGATAGGTGGAAGTATATTATTTTTATTCATATATACATTTTGGAATTAGATGTTATTACGATTTATTCGAAAAGTGACGAAAATATAATAAAATTTTATTATCTCTAATTTATGAATTTTTTTAATACAATAGGAGAGAATTGTATTTTGAACATATGTATAGAAATACAAATTTAATCTTGTGTGAAGTGAACTGTAAATTACGTTTTATTTATATTAAAATATAATTGAGAGTTCAAAATACAACTGATACATTTTATTGTCTCGATCAATAGCTTTCTGAAGACAATAATAATTGTAAAAGGCGGTAATGCTTTTTATTGTTTATCTTTTTAGTGATTAAATTGTATTTTAGATTAGTCAATAGTATTTTGTTTAAAATAAATTCGAAATTTTTTATGCTGATAATCAAGTTATCGGTAATCACTTTATTGCTATTGAATCGTAAATTAATTTCATGGGAATTAAATACAATAATTTTAAAAGACATAGGTACAATATTTTGAAAGATACAATTTACTATCTGAAACAGAGTTAAAATTGTATTTATACTTCAAAACTATTTATTTATTTCTAAAATTGCAGTATTATAAAAATATCTTGCAAGAAATTGCTTTTTACGGGAATTAATGAAATTACTTAATATACAATTAATAATCATTTAAAAAACAATTTTCTTGAGATACAATAATAATAATTATAATAACTCGAATTATTATATTTATAATTTTGATGCTTTCTTAACTAAGTAAATTGGCCAAATATAAATACAAACGAGACCCCTAAAATATAATAAACGCATTAGAATTCATTTGAACACTTTAAACTTTCAAAAAATACTTTTTATTGTATTCACATAGGTAATTACATAGTTCTAAAATTTATAACAACAAAGGGTGCTAAAACGATCCAATTGCTTGTACAAGCAAATAAATTATCAAATATTTGGCAATAGACCAAGCAACCAATACACGTTACTATGACTAGCTCAAATTTACAGTGTTGTCTGCTTGTATAGTTTAAAGAGACTTCTCCCTATTTTCTTCAATATGGTGTGTGACTTTTAGGCACCTAGGTATAGATATGAATGTGTGATTTTGAATAAGAATATTTATTATTATTATTGTACGTGTTTATGTGTGTATTTATTGTGTGTCAGTATGTGTGACCATTTCATAGAGAAGTATTAAATGATGCGATAAATTAAAGCAAGTGGCTTAAGTAATGCTATTCGCTCAAGAAATAACCTAATTTTTTTCTTAACATCAAGATGTATCATGAAAAGTGTCACTTTTTTAAATTATTTTTTTATTAGTATTTTTTTTTTTAGATGTTAAACAGCTATTGAAAGGTGACACTTTTAATAGGTAATACGTATAAAAAGTTAGTCTTCGGATATGTGCCATGTTTGTTTATTGTTTTACATTTCGTTTTGTTCCTATTATTAATTACTAATGTTATTTCGTCAATGAATAAATGATTTTTCGGGGTGTCTCAAAAATAAAAACGATTTGATTTTCTAGGGCACCTGTTTATTGTACTGATTACTAGAAGTATTGTTAAGTTGCCTGTTACCTTTTTGACCATGCAAACCAAAACTGGAATCTGAAATATAAACGTAAAGTTTAAAAGGACTCGCGTTTTGTTAAATATAAACGAACAATATATTTCAAGATTTATCTTATCTATTGTGTTTGCTTGGTTAAGTGGGTAATAATTGTTCAATTGCTAGCCGAAGTCATAAGATAATGCTCATCAAATTGTGCTCTGGTTATACAGTTTTCTATGTACATAATTAACATTCTGTTTGTACATAATATTTATATGTAATGTGTGTTCAGGATTTTTTTACTTGTGATATTAAGTACCAAGAAAAAGTTAAAGCAAACAATATTAGATGTAAGATTTGAGCGGTGACAAATGTAAAAAAATGTGGATGATGTATCCATGATGTGTGGATAATCAAGATAATCCGACAGGTTGAAGTTATTATTAATATAATATTTGAAACATTTTTTTTAATGAGCTACAATTAAATAAATTAATCAATGCTGAAAGTGCATTGTTAAGAAATCTTAGGACGCCGTGAGTAATAATATACCTAATGCATCTCATCTCATCTCAGCAAGAAAAAAGGTGATCATTCATAATGATAATTAAAAAAAAATCCAAAAAGTGACCATTTCTCCGAAAATCTGAAATTTTATTAAACATTTTCACAAAAAGAAAATTCTTCCTATTTAGGGAATAATTTGATTTAGTAACAGTAAAGTAACACTCATTGAAAAAAAAAATAGTTATTTATTTAAATTGGAACGCTCAAGATTTATAACAAAAAATATTTTTATTTCAAATTATGTAAAATTAAAAAGTGTTTTGTTTAATTTATTAACTACAAAAGTTTAGTTTTTGCTAATTTGGATTTAAAATACAGTTGGCATGCAGTTCTAGGAAACCATGCATTTATTGCATTGCAAGCAATATCCAAGTCTCAAATTGGCAAGCTGCTACTCAAGATTTATTGGCTTTTTCTAACATCACCCTGTCGGATCTATCATAAATTAATGAAAAACGGTTGATATAGTTTCAATTTTCTTTATGAACCAAATAGCGTTTTGGCAATATTCTCTTCTATTTTAATTATAATTTACGAGTATTTTTTATATAAAAAATTCCGCATAAAGTTGCTAGTTACCTTCAATAATTTTAGTAAATATTTATTTATAAATAGGTATCTTAACAATAATTATTATCATCAACAAATGGTGTAGACTGTTGTATAATAAATGTGGTTCAGAGTAGTCAATCAATACCTACTATAGCTGATCTCAAAGTTTAGGTTTTAAAAAAATCTAATTAATAGAAAAATGTTAATAATTATTATTGATAATTTGTTGAGTAGGTAATTATTATTTTTCAAACAAGTTACTTATTTAGTTTTTATTTTTATCTATTATTATAAACGAAGATTGTACTAGTCATTATGTTCATTCCAATTCCAATCATTGAATTAATTATTGTATAAATGAAGAAAAGTACATCACTTGATTCTGCTAAGCTAAAAACAGTTATAAATCAGCTTACTTATATAATTGCGGTTGTTGAATTACATATAATTTGTTATTGCCAAAATATGCATGATACTTATATTTTTATTGTAGATAGAGTTCCCTTTTCAGCATCATTTTTAGGTTTCAGATTGCTCAGGATTGTGTTTGTAGATAAGAACCTGACTGATCATTTGCATGTACAAAAACTATTGGAATAAAAAATATGCACAAACATATCGAGTTTTATTTTTATCAAATCCACAAAAATGTTTTATTGCGGCAGAGATAGGTAGACACACTTTTTCAGTTTCATCAGTTGACTGAAATTTGACACCCCCACCCAGTGCAAATTAATTTAGTAATGTATAATTATTGCACTAAATTTATCATTTTAATATTAATTTTATTAGGTAGGTATTAACTACGTATTTTTGTTAGGCGAGAATTCAGATGTAAAAATAGAGTAATAACCAATAATTTATTGAAGTAAGCCTATTTTGAGATGTAGGAAAGAAATGGGGTTGGTACTTGCATTCTGTAGTCCACTTCCTGCAAGCAGGTTTTAGTTGATTAACATTTTTATTAATTTATATATTTTTTATTTCTTTTTACTGTTTCGAGTTGTGGCCAAGATTGCTTGTGCCTTTGGTACTTTTCCACACTTGCCCCCCCCCCCCCCCCCTTGATTATACAACCGGGTGGAGAAGTAAACCTACTCTATGTTTCCAATTTCTAAGCAGCTAAAGTATTTTCCATGCCTCCCCGTTAATCGTTTTTTTGCGCACTGATCAAAATGTGAAAGTCTTTATAAATTAAAAAAAAAAAAAACAGATTTTACCTTCTGTTTGTAATAATTATTGCTCAAAAAGTATAAAAGAAACAAGCTATCTGTTATCCATAGAGCGATTTTTCAGTTACTTTCTTCCATCTTTCAGGCTGGATGGAGTCAAACTAATTTTTCTTAGCAGTTGGGGCGAGTTCTTTTATTCACCCTTTGAAAACAATACCACACAAGGTAAAGGTACAGATAGAAAAGGAAAAATTTATGCTTCTCATAGAACCATTCTTCAGTAACTTTTTTCATGCTTTAATTAATTAGGTACATCCTTAGCTGGATGAAACCAATCTTTTCTTTTTTGCAATTTTGATCAGTAGAAAGAAAAAAGCTACCTCTCTTTTTTTATAAAGTAACTTTTCAGTTGCTTCTCAAACTTGATTGGATGAAGCCAAACTATTCTCTTTCCACTTATTCCACAGATAGGAAAGGAACAACTATCTGTTTTCTATAAACCGACTTTCCAGTTACTTCTCATCTTCCAGTTACATTCTTGACTATGAAGTCAATCTATTTTCTCTTTCAAATTGCTCAGAAGATAGAAATGGATGAAATTACATATCTTCATATGGTGATTTTTTACCAACTTCTTAATGATGTTGACTGGATGAAGCCCATCTAAGTTACATCCTTGGCTGGATGAAGTCAATCTATTTTCTCTTTCAAATTGCTCAGAAGATAGAAATGGAAGAAATTATCTTCATATGGTGATTTTTTACCTACTTCTTAATAATGTTGACTGGATGAAGCCCATCTAAGTTACATCCTTGGCTGGATGAAGTCAATCTATTTTCTCTTTCAAATTGCTCAGAAGATAGAAATGGAAGAAATTATCTTCATATGGTGATTTTTTACTTACTTCTTAATAATGTTGACTGGATGAAGCCCATCTAAGTTACATCCTTGGCTGGATGAAGTCAATCTATTTTCTCTTTCAAATTGCTCAGAAGATAGAAATGGAAGAAATTATCTTCATATGGTGATTTTTTACCTACTTCTTAATAATGTTGACTGGATGAAGCCCATCTAAGTTACATCCTTGGCTGGATGAAGTCAATCTATTTTCTCTTTCAAATTGCTCAGAAGATAGAAATGGAAGAAATTATCTTCATATGGTGATTTTTTACTTACTTCTTAATAATGTTGACTGGATGAAGCCCATCTAAGTTACATCCTTGGCTGGATGAAGTCAATCTATTTTCTCTTTCAAATTGCTCAGAAGATAGAAATGGAACAAATTATCTTCATATGGGATTTTTTACTACTTCTTAATAATGTTGACTGGATGAAGCCCATCAAACGCAGAGAAATAAGTGTATAACCCTGAAACTTGAAGCCCTCTCACAGTTCCAGAATTAAATCCACTCTATCTAAATTAGGGATTGTTTAATTCTTGCCATTCACAATGAAAGCAAGACAATTAAGAATTGAAATTAATTTTTAATTACAAAAAATAATTACAAATAATCTTCATCTAAAGGTACTTACAAAGATCAATAAATAATATGCTTGAAATGGAAAGGTTCTGTATCTGTCTTAGTAACATTAAAGAGTAAATAAGAGCCTGACAGCCAGTATTAAGAAGGCTCATTAAGTTAACGGGCAGATTTATGAGGCCATTAGAAAAAGTATCGACCCAGAAAATATAGCAATTTATTGATTTTTGGCATGAGAGGGTTTATTTATCAATATTAGCTTTTAAAACCTAACAGAAATCCGCCCTATTAATTTAATGAGCCTTTACAATACTGGCTGTGAGAGCATTACTTTTTCGAACATTGTATATGAATGAAAGACCTATTTGCAGGCCAATTTATGATGAGATTCTAATATTCTTTAAATTTTTATTTTGTGCTCAGCTCACACAACTGAGCAAAAGAAATGCAATAAAATAATAACTGATTTTAGTGCTCTTTTCATCACTCTTATCTACTCTATCTTATCTACCCAGGGTCCATGGTAAAAAGTACAAAATTCAAAATTCAACTATTACTTAAGGAATAATTAGATGATTTGCAACAATGGTTTAATCCATATTTTTATTCAAACCAAATCTGTGAGTGAAGATCTAAACCACATTTTTTGAATTATTTAGACAGAATTTTCCTACAGTGATCAATCAACAGTCGTCTAACCCACCTTCAGTTTATTTAGTGACAAAATTAATGCAAGTTTTTTACATATTAAAATAAATAAAAGCAAATTTTGGAAAAATGTATTTTCTAAGGCAGTGTAAGGTCATTATTTATATTTACATCTGCGGCTCCTACAGTTTCACTATGGCACCTATACAGGGGTGGAGAACATACCTATAGTAACACCAGGAAGGTATTCATTTGCTTTGCAAATTTATAGTTAGCCAAAAAAAGAAGCATTAAGAGCCGCGCTAATGAGTCCGGTCTTGGGTAGGCGGCGTATAAATACATAGGAAACACGCACTCGAAATGATGAATACGCGTCCAAGCCAACCAGATCGTAAGCGGCGGATGCCATGAGCACGACACAGAGAGGGATTCGACCGGTTATAAGATTTCTCATATCGTATCCAGAGTATAGCGAACGATGTCACGATTTTTGGAATGCAAATGCAAAATAAAAACTGTGCTACTGTTTATCTCGAAGATATTCCTTGCCCTGAAAGTGAAAAAAAAATAGAAATTCGATCGTAGTGTCAAAGAGGCCTTAGTTGTGACCTATTATTAGTTTGCAATGGCTGATTTTAGCTTCTTACCCACCCAGCACCCCGATTTCGCTCCTCGGTCCCGAAATAATTGATGAAACTTAGGAGCCGCGGATGTAAACAATTACCCAGTGTAATATAAAATGCCAATTATCTAAGAACAAGTATGCGGCTAACACCATTGTTGCAGAACACTGTCCAATTAAACTTAAAACTGAATATTTACAAGAGGTAGGAGTTAGTGTGCTAGCCTCAACTAAACCAGCAGTTAATAACCTTAGAGCTAAACTACTTTGCATACATATTTTTTGAAACTGTATTAGTGGTAAAAAGATAAGAAAAAAGCTGGTGTGGTTTAGCTCCAAGGTATTAACTTTTTCATACGACTATAAAACTAGTCAAAATTTAAAGGCGAACATGAAAATAAATCAAATAATACATCTTTTTATGAATAAAACTAACATTAATGCATTACTAAACTCACAATACACCTAACAGGGTAGGTATAATACTCGATGCTACTTCAATGTTACTTGGTATGCTGCACGGTAGGCATCGAATTCTGTCGCATGTGGCATCACATTCAAGGAGTCGTTCTGACATTGACATTTTACTCGATAATTCTTTCTTGACACAGATCTTTCATAAAACTATTTCTTCTTACAATCAATTTTAATCAAAAAATCTGATCTCATAACTTTAAATTTGATAAAACTTGAAAACTTGAATGCAAATTACATTCAGTAAATGAACAGCCTCCTCAAGTGTGATGTCATACATGTGCAATAGCATATCGTGTTAGGTGTATCGTGACTAAACTTATAAACATTCTGAGTAATTAAATTAACTCTAGTGATGAGAAAAGTCCTCACATACAGAGAGATGTCCTGAACTTATTCACCAATATAATCAAACCGTTACCGAATAATGAATTCTGAGACTATTGAAATCAACGATTTAACTAGGGATGCAACGAATATTCGGCAACTATTCGGCGAGCGTAATATTCGGCCATTTTGCCGAATATTCTATTCGGCCGAATATTTATATTTGTCGCCGAATATCTCCGCCGAATATGTCTCAGTTTTTATGAATGGAAGTACCTACATATTTTTCAAGACATTTTAGGAAACTCGTAAATAATAATGGCTTGGATCTATTGTTCATCACAGTTAATCCCTTAACAATAGACTACCTATCTACCTGAATATTTTTATAGCTGAATAGGACTCTTTTTCAAGCATTGACAGAATATTTTACACTTTAATTACAGCATCTCCTACCCTACCTGTAATTTAGCGGGTTTCGTAACTTGAAAAATACTAATTTATACCTACACAATAATATTCCTATATTATCATCAATTGGGTATTAATTTTAGGGACTCTTCAGAGAAATTATGAAATAAAAATCAGAGATAACATAGAACGCAGACTTCATGATTGTAAAAAAAATTAAAAGAATTCCTGCTGTTTTCAAGTGGGTCCTTTCAATTTGTAAACAAACCACTTATTCAATGGTTAGGAGAAAGGCTAGTATATCGTAAAAGAAAAGGACAAAGTTCATATCTACCCATTTCACCAAAAGAGACAAACAACATTAATGGAAATATGGGATGACTTCATGAATCAGATTCCAGTGTTGACGTTAATGGGCTATAAATCAATAATAAATCACACTTCACCTTTTGAATTTTAGAAATTTCTTATTCATTCTTGAAATCGTAACAAATTTAATAACATTGTTCCTCTTGTGTTTTATTATAGGGGGGAAATTAATGAACTTATAGAAATTGCTTACACTTTACCTACTCGCTTGAAATTTCAATGACAGGAACAGTAACAAAAAGATAAAGTACCCAGGTACCTACTTCTAAGAATAATTGATTATTTACTGAAAACTGATTGAATATTCCTCTGATACCCTGTTATTGTTTTGCCTAAACTCGAGCTTCAAGCTTCAATATGAAAATGAAACAGTCAATAAAGTCAATAAAAATCACCCAACAATAGGGCTGAAACGGTTCGTTTCCGAGAATTTATTGTTTTATTAGGTATCTAAAATCCAACCTATAAAAGCATATGAATGACTGAAAGGTGCATGTAAAAAACTGGTAATGGACAAGTTGGACAACCCTCAAATAAAATAAAGATTAAGAAAAGAAGTTCGAGCTGACAATGTGGACTCACCAGGAATTAAAAATTTCTCAAAACCATAATATTCGGCGGGCCGAATATTCGGATTCGGCCGAATACTAATGGCCGAATATTCGTATTCGGTATTCGGCAAAAATCGGTATTCGTTGCATCCCTAGATTTAACAACAACTAGTTACGGAACTCAATAAGGAACCCTCCTGCTTGATTTCACTTAATCTTCAGTCTATTATTTCCATTATATCATCGTCATTTATGTACTCATCTTTCAAGTGAATCTGAAACAAATGAATGAAGTAATTGAAAAAAAAAGATTGAAAGGTTACCTCTGGATGATGAATTGCAGTTGATCCATCGTGGCCTTCACTAGGTCTCTTCGGTCGTATTTTTTCTCTGCTCTTGCTGAAAATAAACATGGACCACTCTAAATACTTCTTATAAAAAGAACCACCAAAAGGACCGTTACTGGAAGTTTCCATTACTTACATTGAAAATTTCAAGTTATGTTTGCGCTCGGCTTCTCTGGCAAGAGCGTAATACATTTCCTTAGACTCTGGTGATAGAGATCTCCACATTTCAGATAATTTTATTGAGATGCCTTTCTTATTTTCGTCTGAAAAAATATTTTTTTTATTAAATGCCAACCTAATTATAAATTTAAAATGAAACATAATGATACAAACATGCTCCTGAAGACATTTCAAAAAAAGTGTCCTTAAATAAATAAGTCAAATGTAGAAAAGTAGAAAGTAGCAGAAGTTTTGCCAAATAACAGATATTTAATAGAACCATGGATGACTTGGCACCCAGACAACTTGTAAACAAGATTCAATTCAAAAGAAATAATGAGTTTTATGAGGTTGTAAGGACCTAGTTTATGAAGCATAGATTTTCTGTAAACTACAGACATAAATATGAACCATGGAAATCTTGCCAAACACGGACACTCTATGAATAATGACAAAAATTTTGAAACCAGATATTTTGTAAACCATAGGAGGCCCTAACGATCTGAGAACCACATACAACTTCTAGATGTCAAATCTAAACCTTCAACTTGACCTTGCGAACCATCCACATTTTACCAAACATACACTTTGTAGTCCATAGAAATCTTGTAAACCACAAATTTTGCAAAAGGGCAGATATCTTCTGAATCATTACCAATCCTTGCGAACCCCCAACAGTTTGCCAAGCACAGATATCTTGTAGTCCAGAAATATCTTTAATTTTTTTTAGATCCCTGGTCTCTCAAATTTTGCCAATTTTAGACAACTTGTAGTCCACAGACATCTTACAAACTACATATTTAGATATTCAATGACACGAGAACAACGGAAATATTGGAAATAGATAGATATTTCACATTGAGTGTAGTCCACAGACATCTTTGTAAACCACAGATTTATATCCCGATCCAAACATGCGAACAGACATCTTACAAACTTTCAGATTGAATCATCAACAGATATATTGTCTTGGATCCTGAACTTCTGTCAAGTAAATAACAGGAACCATGCAAAAGACAGATATTTTGAGAAATAATTGGCTTTTGTGAACCACAACTATGACTTTTAAGCCACGGACCTAGATTATGAACCACACATTCTGTGAATGAACAAATTTCTGCAACCCACAGAAAATAACAGAAACATACTTTGTTAATCACCATCAGTTTTATGGACCATAATATACATCTTTTAAACCAGAAAAATTCTGTAGACCACAGATTTAGACTATGAATATAAAGAATAAGAAAAAATGATGCAAAACCAAAAAAAATTTGTAAATCATAGACCTAGATTAGAATGGGTGGTATAATATGTGAACCACTACCACTACCACTACCCTCTTGCGAACTACATTTTCGTTACTATGCCTTTAGTTTAGTAATAAACTCACTAATACAACGCTTTCAACAAAAGTGGTAAAATACCAGAAACAAATAATCACAATAGTCAGTGTTGTCAAGCTTGAAAAACAAAAAATTTCATTTGTGATTTATAAGAAGAAACGAGAAAACCAGTTTTTGGCTTTATGTTTCTTCCAGCTAGCTCACAAGAAGAAATCATAATTACGCAACGACCATTACCGGGATGTTCTGTTGAAATCTTTTTCCTCCATTCATCAGCAAATATCATAAATGCATTTGGAGTCTTTGGTATTTGAACAGCTGGCACGGTAGCTGTGGAACTGCTCGAACTTGTACTTGTTCTGATGCTGCTACCGGTGCTGGTGGTGCTCGTGGTGGTGGTGGTGGTGGTGTCGGCGGCGGGGGTGGTGGTAGTGGTAGTAGTACTGGCACTGGCACCGGTGCTGGTGCTATTCAGAGATTTCTCATGGGCAGTTTTCTGAAAAAATAAGCTTCTTAGATGCTACGTTTTTATTTATAATCATAGAATGAATGAATACTTACAATCTGTTTTTTGCTTTTACTAGCGGTTTTACTGGAATCTCCTTGCTCCTCCTAAAAGCAAACAGAAACATTAAACCTTTACTAACAACGCAATTCTTGTAGAATAAACTTACGTCATTTTCCAATCTTCTTTTCGATACTCCGTTTTCGACATTACTTTTCAAGAGACTTTCAAGAGAACTGATGTTCAACTGATTGGTTTCCTTAACAGCAGTAACAGAACTAGGACTAGGACTAACACTAACACTACGTTTATTACTTAAATTTACTTGAGTAACATTATCCTGCTTTTCAAGACTGTTATTAAGATTAGTAATTTCATTTTCAATACGATGTTGAGGTGTTGATTGCCGATTTTGTGTCTCAATCTTGGTAGCAGGAAATTCTACAGTTTCTATACTTGTCGCAGATATACTATCCAGATCAGAGTTTGAGTCTGTCAACATTTTTTCATCACACACCAAGAAGTCCTCTTTGGTCGCCTCATTCGAAGTCTTCGGGCTCTCGGTCTTTTGCTTCTTATTTTTAGGAAGATCTACAAGCGGCAAATTTGCAGGTTTTTCGAAATTTTCGGTGCTCGAATCAGAGGACTTTTTCCTAACATCCCTTTTATTACGTTTCTCTGTCCCTATCGAGGTGTTATTGATTGCAGTCGGTTGGGAATTGTTAGCAGGAGTATCGTCGTCAAACTTCACTGCACACAACCCTTTCACTCGAAACGCATTACCCAGTTCAACGAGGCTCTTGATGTCATCGGCCGCAACCTGTATCTCACCGCAATACATGAACCTGAGCAAATATTTCAGGTCTTTGAGACAGACCTTATGAAGAACAATCACCGGGTGTTGACCAGAGCAGCTGGCGAATAATTCCTGAAATTAATTACACTTTAGTTTAGTGGGTCAATTGATGGAGAAGAATGGAAGACTTACCCTGAAAAATTCACTGCAAGATGATAGGATCAGCTTATGAGCTTTCAAAAATTTACCCTCGCAGCTAAGAGTGACATCTACCAGTTCTTGTCGGTGCTTTTGCTCATTGAACAACTGCACAAAGTTGACGAAGTAATTATTCCATTTCAAGCTAAACATATCATTATTGTTCGTCATTTTAAGTCCTGTAACTAGAAGTGTTTGTAATTAATACTAATTACCATAAAGCAGTATATTAGTGTATATTGGACTACTGGCTTATGTGCTTTAGCAAGAGCACTACACGAGTGAAACCCGACATATATTATTATACAATGAATAAAACAGGTTCATACACTGACCCTTGAGACACCCCAGTTTGGTCAGGAGTAACTTTGTAAACTGGTATACTACGAGGCACTAGCAGACATTGGCAACTGTGGGTATTGCTCAAGGTCAGCCTACTAGGACTAGGACTCACAAATTATGGAAGAACCCCAGTTTATATAAAAAAAACATGAGAAAAACCTGTGGTCATGAAATTGGTATCCAACATACGTAGGTATTTGTGGAAACTCTTCTTAAATGGGGAGTGGGGTGAGGAATGGGTAAATACAGTGAAAATTAAAGAGTTTTCATAACAAGTCCTTTCCCAGCAAGTTGGCCTCGCTCTAAGCTAGAAAGTGTAGAAGACTTTCCCCCCTTGGAACTTCTGGGGTAGGTATATTTTTGGGGGTATTTGAGGCTTTCCTGGATAGAAATTGGGGTTCCTCGACTTCCTTGCATCAACTTCAATGTAATTTTGTTCATTAAATTAAATTAATTTTTTGAAGGAGAAAAACCCTACTGTTTGTGTTTACAATATTCATAGGTTATGTCTCGGAAAATAAACAAAATAACACTTACCAACTTACCATAATTTACACGTGATAAAGTGTAATAATTTATCTTTCATTAAACCAGCAATAGTCGCAAATTATCGTACAAACGCCCAAAGTTGCTCAAAATAATTTATTTTCTTCAAGAATAACTTCCAAAAAAACCATTTCACTTTTCGCTTTTCGCTCGCTTTAATTACCTGTCAAATTTTTATTTATTTATTTTGTTGTCATTTGAACAGACGTTTAATCTTCTTCTTCTCACCCTTGCCCCTACAGACTAGGGTACCTGTATTACCGACATTAACGTTTACTATGTACGTGTCAGTGTCGGTAATACAGGTTCCCTACTACAGACAGGCTTGCTTTTCTTCTTCATTCATTGGCCTTGGCCTTATAGAAATAAACAAGGTATGTCAGCGCGCAGTCTGTGACGTCAGTCAGGTGATGCTACATACATGATATGAGATTTGGCACTCGGCAGTAATAATAACGTTAAGTCGCGATTTAGTAGTGTTTATTTCGACGTTTGTAGATTTTGCAGTAATTTCAATTATTAGTTTGACTTGAATACCTGAATGTCTGACGGCAAAATAGTTTGTTGTGCGATAAGTGTGATAAGTGGGTAAGAATCATGCAGGAAAAACGAAAGGCAAAAGTATAAATATAAGGTTGTGAAAATTGTGGAAATATTAAACTAAACTCGATGGGTCGGTACAAACCATGCAGCAAGCTGTTGGCTGTTGTTTCAGTGGTTTACCTCTCTGTAACCAATGTTATGCCTCGTCCAGTTCAAAATAACGCATACGGTTATAAAATTTGTGAGCAACCAATAATAAGAGAGCTAAAGAGGTGTTGCTTGGCAAAACCTAGTTGGGATATAAATAAACGCGGCTTGACGTTGAGCTGACAGCATAATAGTCGCTGTCTGACAGGTGATGTGTGTTTATAGACGCCGACAGTGATGACGTCAGTGGGCGGGGCCAACGGCCAGGGTTCCATACAAACAAACGTTTGACGTTTACAGGTTTGCCAGCTCTGATGGAAGTTGTCTCGTCAAACATCAAAGCTCTTAATGAGACTTCAAGAAACTTCAAGAAAAAACACGACAACTGACAACAATGACCACGTGAAGGGTTTGTTTGTATGGAACCAGAACCGCTTAGCCCCGCCCTGTGACGTCACACTGACGGCGTCTATTGAACGAGAAGTCGAGAACTAGCAGTGCTGGGATGCGTTCATAAATAACACTCTGCATTACTCTGGACTCTGGAGGCGTTCATAAACAACCAGTTCGCTCAATCTGTAACGTCACTGCCTCTTTTTTAAAAGTGGCAGTCGTAACGTGCAACAACTCGCATCGTGTATTAAAAATTGCCGATGACGACTCTCGGAGTGCTGAAAAAACGCCTGGCTCCAGACATTATTAACAATAACCCTATATAACAACTAACATTAATAACATAAAAAACAGACAGCGACAGCACTAATGCGCTGTTTTCAAAAATCACAGATGAATGACATTTTGGAAGCAGCTGGCAGCGCTTTTCAAAGCGTGACGTTCAGTGATTTTTACATCCGGCTTACTGGCAGCAGTTGTCGGATTCAAAGCAACCATTGTTCATAAAGTTGTTCATAAAGTTGATTTCGACATTGAGATGACCAGAAACTGATTTAGAACCTGTTTCGCTCGCTTTCCCGGCCAGTTTTTTGTATTTTTTTGTAAGTAAGTTTTGTAAGTTTTTGTAAGTTCTCTTTTTCCAAACGTATGATTATTTTTTGTAAAAATGAGAGCGGCGGCACTGCACTGAACATTGTAAATAACTGAACATTGTAAATAAGTTCAAAGTTTAGATATCATTTTCATCATTTATTTTCCATGGCAATAAAGGTATTTTGAATTTTAAGGTGAGAGTTTATAAGCGGTTGCAAAATTTTAACCATCGGATTCAATTTTTTTATGTTTCTTAGATTAGTTTTTTCCTTTATCACCTTAATGCTCGGTAATTTCGGGAAAAAGTTAGACAGTGGAGTTATATAGCGACGGATGAAAACCACTGACATTTTGGAACGGGGTCGGTTATTGAAAATAGTGCATGGACGTTTATGAACGGTTTAGGTAAACAGTTGTATTTTGGAACACATCCCAGATATGGCTCAATTGATTAATCTACTCGGCTGACTCCGCATTATAGATCTGAATCGGACTCGTTGCTATCAAGCTGAACAAATATCATTAATTATTACAACCATCACAATTAACCACGAGAGAATGAGCTTACAAACAAATAGGTATAACATTAATAATAAAATAATAATTAAAATGTTTTACATGAATTTACAATATAAACTATAAGCGACACGGGAACCGATTATGGAAGCTCAAAAGCATAATTTGCGTAACAAAAATAATTAAAATTTAAATGAATGCATTCAGAAATTACTACAAGACGACACCATGACGCCTCCGAGTACAAACTCAGAATAATAAAGAGTAAAGACTAGATTAAAGAGAACAAAATCGGTTGTAAATACCTACCTACGCTACTATACCGTCAATCGTCGGTCCAGTGTACCATACCATAATATTGCATTGTAATGTAAATTGGTGACGTATCGATTATCTAGCAACGTGGGTCGACGTGACGTATCTTCCACACACCAATA
Organism: Malachius bipustulatus; assembly: GCA_910589415.1. Classification (NCBI taxonomy): domain Eukaryota; kingdom Metazoa; phylum Arthropoda; class Insecta; order Coleoptera; family Melyridae; genus Malachius; species Malachius bipustulatus. The sequence continues at coordinate 30,883,197 of OU342634.1, read as the reverse complement.
GGACCTAGGGATCTTCGTACGTAGTCATAGTAACGTCGAATGGAATGAAGTTGACGTCAGCAGACAGCAGACGGAGCTAATGGGTTACCAGGGTAACCACCGACGGTGGGCGCGCGGTTCTTGTGCCGGTGCCGGTGCCGGTGCTGCTGCAGTGCAATCATACAATTTTTCGTAGCGTGGGATGGGATGGGATACACAGGGTGATATTTAAATTGGTAAAAATAGGAAAATTAATTGAGAATTTCGTTATTACATAAAAAAAACCGTCGTTGGGCGCCAAAAAAATCTTACCAAGTACGTAAAAAATAACAGGATGACTGATTTCTCTGTCGGTAAATAACTTAATGAGATTGAGAGAGATGAAGTGTGTAGGCGAGGGAATAAACGAGGCTTGGTCTGGCTCTCAAAATGTTACAAATATTATTCTAGCAGTTTCCTTTTTTTTCTCGCATAATAAATTGTGCGTATAATTTAGAAAAATTACCGCCTCCATTGTTGAGCGTCAATGCATCAGTCATCTCCCTCCTAATGATAGAATTCATCAGATAAGCAAATAAAAAAGGATATAATAATAAAAAAATGGTAAATAAACTTTTAGAAAACATGTGGAATTCCGTCATATTTGAATTGCACACAGTCACAAAAAAAGTCAGAAAATGGTGCTACATTTAGAAAAAAATTTCCAGCAAGGATACTAAGGTATAAAAAGAACCGCGAGAATGGGCGTTGGGGGAATTACCCTATAATAATGGAATAATGAAAATAACTTATGAATTTTAGTGCTTTCGCATTGATAAGAAATGTATAAACATCACAATATGTTATTTCAACCATGCAGGAACGAGGAAATAATGAAACCGCAAAGGATTTGGCATCCGGTTTTACGTTAGTCCGGCAAAACTCATAATATCTGACTCAGCAATCGATGATATCATCAGAGAAACCGAGGGAGAAGATAGCTACTAGAGGGAGAATAAGGTCACCGGACCACAGTCTATAAATAGAAGCGCTCTAGCAGTCGTCCATGTAGTTGTCAGGAAACAAGAGGGCTTGTAGCATCGCTTGCGCACACGTAACCGCTGATATAATGTCTATGGCATCGGTTGTTGACGAAACGTTCGAAGAAAATCTCCAAGGACCACGGCAATACGTAGGAAATTTTACCGAGAAATTACTTGTCCGTTGATTTGAATGTTATTTGTTGCATTTTCGACGCGTTGAGGCCATGAATTTTCGTTTCTCGTGTCGATTTCATGGTCCAAGTCCCAACCAGTGAGAGGATTGATTTGATAAAATTAATAAATGCTATATCCGATAATTCACAATATTTGGATTTTGCTATCTCAGCTCGAGACTATCCTGTCAAAGTAGGGCTTAAAATTAGGGCGATACCGAGTTGGGCGAAGGATTTTGTTCTTCCATAATCCCAGGGCTCAGTTGGGCGACAAACGAGAAACGAAGGGATTATAAGAGATAATGAAACATAACCGGACAGGCGAGAAATACAGTGCGGCCTTGCCTATACAGTGTGTCCAGTGTAAGTGGAATTACATGGAGATCTTGGAAACGGCAAGAGATACAGGGTCGGTTAAATTAGAGAAAAGTTTCACAATTTAATGCTTAATGAGAATATGAAATTTTTCTTTGAATATTTCCAGTCGTTGCTGGAATATCATGAAAAAACTGAAAAATCAAAATTTCTTATTTTAGCCATATCTTTTTTATTATTGGGGAATAATGAACAATTTTTTGTAGGCTTACATAAGTCGTCAAAAGATATCCACCTGGCATTAGAAAAATTTTCATTTTCAAAAAATTTTCAAAGCCGACTAGATCTCAGAGTTTTCATAGCAAACTTTTTTTTCTTATGGCCGCCATATTGTTTTTTTATGTCGTGCGGTATAAAATAAATCAAGGAAACCAAAAATGAATAACATTAAAAAAGAAATTTTCAAAAATTGTGTTTTTTTTTCGCTCTAGGATTATAAAGACACCCTTAGAGTCGAAGGGTCACTCAGGTAATTTCGCCCAACTCGGAAACGCCGTTAAAATTAATAGCCTACAGTTTTTTTTTTAAGTTTTAAATATCATTGAGATACTCTTATACAAGAACAAAATGAGCTTGTGCTCTATTGTTTCCAAGTCATGTAAAACCATGTATTTACGTCATATCATTTTTCAGTCATATCTCAAATTACCGATTCCAATTTCCAATGACGAAATCAACCTAATGACATTTAACTTGACCTACTAGCTGTAAAATCGATCCTGGATATTCCAGCGTATTTGTTATTTGTTTACATTAGAACATGAATTTATAAACAGCACCTAAAGGAATTATGTTTTTTGCCAAAGTGAGATGTTTTCGATGATGAATAATTGATGTAAAATCGACCAGAGTATTATACGTACATCTTCGGCAGTGTATAAACTCATTTATAATATATCAATAATAATTGTATGCAATTATAATAACTGAAAACAACACAATTATGTTAAATTTAGTGGTCAACAATATGAAGGTTGCCTTATTTGGAACAATTATGATTTAACACTGCATTTGAAAAAGCACATGACTGCCGACTGACAGGGGTGAATTACTGAGTGGGTAGATTCTATTCACCCTTCATGAGAGGAGCGATTGAATTGGCGCAGTCAGGCGGATTATTTAGTTTCTAAACAATAGTCTTGATAAGTTGTTATAATATTATGATTATGTGAAACAATAATTAAAACAATTTGTAGAATAATAATGTCGATTTGAATGCTAACCAAAATTGATCCAGCATTTTTTTTTGTTACACCAAAGTACAGAAAATACCATTCAACTAAACATATAATAGGTACGCCTATTCTCGTACGAAACATACTCTTTGAAGAAAAAGAAAAGGTGCTATTCTTACAATAACGCCATCATAAACCCTCAACGCTCATATTCCATCAAGAAGTTAATTTCAGTCTTACCGAACCTGTAAATAAATAAAGAGACCACCGTTGGGATAGCTAGAAAATGAGAAAACACGAACCTGGGCTGAGCTAAAATTATCTCTACGCTAAAATATTACATAAGTGCCCGAACAGCAAGTCTACTCGGGAAGTTTGATTCCAGAATGAGTCACGAGTCCCTAACTCCAAACTGTCATAGTGCTATATTTGATTGTAAGGCAACAAGAAGATACCTATATGATGTTTTAGTACCAGAACCAGATGATCACACGTCTGAGTACCGATCACACTTGATATTGCTTACTCTAAATGATATAAGGGGAAGAAGGAAGAAGTTAAGAGAAGTGGTCAAGTGGTCGTCAAAAATACAAAGCTCGTAGATGCACGATGGTAATTGTTAAGGGAATGTTTTCCAGAGAGTTTATCTCAAATCTTTAGAGCTACATCGTCTTCTTCGTTAAAATCCAATGATAAGCTGGAGATTCTGACAGTAGTTTACCTTTGGCGTTTGTTTCTTGTTGATAAATTTTTTAATCCCACAAGTACTTGGGAAATTAAGTTACTGCACCATAACCCCTTATGACGCAGCGGGCTACATACAACGGGCTGTGTCACCCTCGATCACCCGACCACGCATCAATACATCATGCACAATATCTTGATCGTATCGTGGGCGATGAGACAGAACCCCGAGGGATCTTTGCTCCTTCATCGTTAATATGTACGTAACGTATGTGCGTGTTTTGCATTTTTTTGCGGCGTGTGTGTTCGGTATGAGTGGTTGTTTTTTTATAGTCAGGGTTTGTCAGGTCATAGTGTTTATTTTTTTTAGTTGATTAGGGTTTGGGTTTGTGTGAGTATTTCGATGATAGTCTTTAACATTTTTTTGGTTTGGTCAGGCGTTGGGAAAAGTTCATTGTGTTGAAGTAAGAGGCTGCCGAGTTGACTGGCTATGTTTTGCGTAACTTGTCCTTTGTTTGTTATTGGTTTAGGGTTTGTGGTTTTGTTGATGTCTGTCTATACGGCGGGGGTGTTACGGCTTTTCTGTTAATAGTTGGGGGAGGGAAAGTATGGGTTGTTCTTGCCGATTTTGTAGTGTTGTCAGTTAAGTTATTGGGGTGTTTTGGGCATTCTCTCCATTTTGCTGGATGTTTTCCTGAGCAGTTGGTGCATTTGGCGTCTGTCGTTCTTGGCTTCCGCTTTTTTTTGTCAGCTTTTCAATTTATTTGTGCGTGTCCGTATCGTTGGCATCTGTGATATTCTTTTATCTAGATTTGCAAGGTTCTGTTTTAATTGTCAGGTCGAAGAGTTCAGTCAGTGTGTAGAGTGATTTGTACTCTTCGCCGATCTCCATGAGTACCATTTGTAGGTCACTGCCGTCTCTTCCTTTCATTTGGGGGACTGTCTTAGGTGGTTAGTCTTTGTCTGTCAGGTCTTCTTTGATATCGTTCATTGTCAAGTGCGACGGAACTCCCTTGATTACTATTTTCAGGAGACGTTGTGTGTAATTGTGTGTATGTTTCTTTGTTCCGTCGTTGGTGGTCTTTTGGCTTTAGTGAATTTAGTGCCTCATTTGCCCATTTCGCAGCTAGTTGCGTCCATTTTTGAGGCTCCCTGAGTATTATCGGTGTTTTTCTCGGCAATTTGTGTTGAGTTTTCTTTGGGTGCGGTTACTTCAGTCATGTTCGTTAAGTCAGTTGGAGCTGTGAATGAGTTTGGTCAGGAATTTTTCAATTTCGTCTGGTCTAGTGTTTTTTGAAGTGTGTTTTCTGTTGTTTTTTTTTTAATTTTAAGCCCAGCCTCATCAGGTCCTATCTCTTCAAATTCTCTTAAAATCCCCTGACGTGTACAAAAATGGTTCTCAGCATGTCCGGATCTTCGATCTCGGCTAGGCTGAGAGACATGTTGGCTATGTGTTTTGTTCCCGCAGTGTGGGGTGTCTGTGTTAGGTGAGCGATGAAGGAGCCTACCTTGTGACACTAGCTCTTTGGTGGCTGCTGCCCAAGTCCTTTCCCTGGCCTGAACACCTGATCATCCACGCGGTCAGGGTGTTAAGCCCAGCAGCCCAACCCCTTTACCCTTGACTTAACTACTCTGAGGCTAATCAGTAATCACTGTAGTCATGTTACCTCAGGGATGTTTAGCAGTTTCTGGTTTATGTCATGATCTGCCAGAGCCTTGTTAGCCGGGGTGGTGGTACCAATAAATGAAACCACTTTGCTCAGTTCCCATGACTTTTGATGTGAGCCTTGGCTTGAAATATTTGCTAGTGGATCTTGAGGACCCCGGTGCTACTTTGTTCTGATAAGAACGAAGCAAAATTGTCAGTGTTTTTTGAAGTGAATATGATTACAATTTGAAAAATTATGAAAGAGACCTGGACAATTTTTTTTCCTACTAAACCGAAGGAAATAGGCATGAATGAATCGAGTTAAATCGAATAAAAAAGAAGTTGTCAAAAAGACGTGTGTTTGAAAAGTTGGATTTTTGAGGCATGAGTGGTTGTGGCAACCATCAGTGTTCTTTGGAATTCTTGTTGCAAGTTGTACCTAAAATATACAGGGTGTTCCTTAATTGAAGGTACAAATGAAGAGGGGAGATCCCTTAAGTAATTTTAAGAAAAAAGTCCAATAAACATGGGGTCGTAAATGTTTCGTTTTCGAGATACAGGGTGTTAAAGTTTGATTTTTTTTCAAGTTTTTTTCACACGGTGTCTACACTTCACAAGATATTCCACTGAAATTAGACACAGATATTACAATTGAGAGTTTACACCAGGTGACATGCCAATTTCGATAGCAAGTCTACAGGGTGATATTTTTTCTGGAACACTGTCCCCTGTTTTATCTCGAAAACGAAACGTGTGCGACCCCATGTTTATTAGACTTTTTTTCTTAAAATTACTTAAGGAATCTCAATAAAATTTGGACATTCTCGATTAATAAATATGTATAAGAAAAATAATAATAAAAAAATAATAAATAAAATAAACATAAATAAACAATAAAAATTTATAAATAAAAAAATAAAAATATCGAAAAATCTAGAAACACAAAAATCAGGATGGTTAAAAAGACATGTTCGGAAACGAAGAAATTCTGGATCCAAGATTAGGATTTTGTTGATTAGGATTCAGCATGTATGTAATGTTTTAATGAAAATTCGGTAAGAATATGAAAAAGGGACCCATCAATTTTGTACGATTTTTTATGCAATTTTTTCTACATGGATATCATTTTTTGAAAAATGTTTTTCTCCAGGATTTTTGAGGCCAAAAAGATAAAAAATTTCTTTTTTATAGAGAATTCAAAAAATTTCCTTTTTTGACAGAGAATCTAAGATAAATTATTGTCAATGCTTTTCAGCTCTTTAATTTTTTGTAATTTATTAAATAATTTCGATTTAAGGATAACTTTTGGGAAAAATCCAAAATTACTGGTGCTACTGTAAGCGTAAAATTTTCCAATAAAAGCACGATAAGGAAACCCCTCCTCCGGCACTATAATTAATATTTTCCGCAAATGATTTTCATTTATACATCCCGTAATAGTAGGTGCGCATGTTGTGACGTCAATCGCCTCCACACTAGGTTCAGTTTTCAGAACGACCTCAGAGGATGAGCAGCCAGTTTAGGGGTTGTTGTTTATAATTTTCATCAAAAAAATCGCGCACGGTTGAAATGACGGTGCAAAAGTGCTACGATTCATCAAACGAAACATAATCACAACGAAAGAGTAAGTGTCAATAATTATTCTTTTCAATTATTATTACCCGGAAAACTAATTTCCAATGCAGTCATTTGGGTGCTAAATTAATTTCATAATTATCACACTAGTTCATAAATTGGATAATTTATACACTATTGAATTAAAAAAAAGAATTTGACATAATAGTACAATAATGAAACTTACACCGTCTATGAATGGGAAGCGGAAAATATAAGAAAATATAGGTGAACGAAGAGGATAGACTGAGAAAATGCGGATCAATACGATGCTGTCTCGAATACTTGGAAACTGTTTTATTCTCCTCTCGATGTTTTTGTTTAAATAACCTATCAATGGTTCTATGGGGCACCTCTAGATAAAACTGTGGAGGAGGAAAATTCACAAAGGAAAATGTGGCCCGTAAATTGTGTTTCACTGTTCGCTCAGATATCACGATAGGCAAATTGATCATTTCATTCATACCTGCAGATGCGAAATTGCGGGTAATGCTATTACTTACATACATCCAATTATATACGGAAATTGTTCCGTCTGTTTACGATTTGATTGTATGATTAATCTGGGATTCAATCTTCATTATGTTTGACAGATTCATAATTGCTCCATATTTGCAATTGAACATCGATTATCATTACAGCCAGTCAAATTTCTAGCAATTTAGCAATTTGTCTACCGATTTCCGATTTAAACCGCAGTTTTTAGTGAGTAGATTTCTGTAACGGCTTTAGCTGCATCTGCAAAACCTCTTATTAAGGGATAATTGAACAAATATCGCATTCATATTTCGACTCTTTCATAACAATTTTTTTTATGAATTAAACACCACAAGTTTTGCAATTTTAAGACGTGCCCAAATCTAAAACGTGAAATTATTACCTAATGCCCTAGTGCAGAACTTATCATTTCGAGGGCAACAACCCCATTAAAGACGCTGGTCTGGATTCAAAATTCGGGGTACAAACTGCAACTTCCACTTATTCATCTCTAATTACTCGATTGCCTTGTCTCAAGTTTTCATGCCGATCAAGTACCTATATGTATGTATAATAAATAATAGAAAAAAAAACTCTTTGATATTACGTTGAAGAATAGAGATACTTTTGGCATCCATTACTGAGATCTAAAATTGGGGTCTTTCGTATTTCTAATGAACATTTTAGGTATAATATTCTATTTGAGATAACTTCGCAAATTCTTCTTCTTCTTCGATAATTTCTAGCTAAAGCTTGACACCAAGCGTATTTTTAAATTTGAGGGAGTCAAATTTGAAAATTCCTACCCCTATAAGTTCTACTCTGGCCACCCCTAGAATAAGAGTTCAAGAAGCACTTCTTTATGAGCATCAATTTCTGATTTAATTTTCGAGATATTTTTTGTAATTTCGCCTCGAGAATTAGATCACCTGTAGACGCTGCCTATGTCATTGGACACGCCACTCTCGAAACACCGCAATTTATGTAACGACGTTATTTCACCAGGTGTAGGGTGTAGGTAATTAACCCGGTTTTATAAAGCTTCCAACATCGTAATTGGCATCTTTGATATTTCGCGGTGTATTTTTTCCGTGTAACCTTTTCCGTGTAAATTTTATTTTATGTTTTAATTTTTTCAAGATTTTATAAATTTTGGGTGTTAGAAAATTAGAGGGACTTCAAATGTAATATTTATTTGAAATGAAAGCGTAGAAAGAACGTTTGTTATTCCGGATCCCACGTAATTAATTCTTTCGAAAACCAATTTTAGGAGGATTTTCGAAATACAGCAGGAGATTATGTTGAAAATGTATCCAAAAAGTCGACTTTTTCTTAGAAAGATACGAAAGTTGAGCTCTATAGGAGGCTGATTTTCAGGCGCTTAATCGTTTTCTGAAACAATTGGCCAATTTCAAAAGCGGATTTCTTCGATAGCGGTTTTTTTAGTTAGTGGCTAAAATTTGACGTTACTGATGCTTCCGCTGTTATTTTTTTACTCGCACTAAAAAGTATTAAATAATTTTTAATAGCTATGGAGGTGTAACCCAGAGACTTTCTAGTTGAAATCAACTTTACTCTCTATACACCTTACTATTATCCATTGCATACGCCCCATGTTCACCATTTTAACTATCTTTCAAGTTCCTTCAATAGCTATTAAAAAGTGTGTTTGTGAAATTTTAAATTGAATTTTAAACATCTTGCAGATATTATGAAAAACATGTGGCTCCGCCCACGCGCTCTCTCGTTGCCATCAATCTTGCAGCTTAGGGCTTTTCCAAAATTTTTGTTAAACGGACAAACGAGAGAGTTAGTATTGCATTGTCATCCAGTTCTAAGCTTATATTTAAATAAATTTCAAGTCTCTATCTCTTGGGGAAGGAGTTCAAAATCGATTGCAAGATTTGCGCTGACAGATTGACAAGAAAGCGAGTTAGTAAGAAGTGTTAGTTATCTACCAAGTACTAGATTATCTACCAACTCGTTATCGCTGGCAACTTGCGCTTCGATTTTCTCTAGAGAACCTCCGAGCCTCCATTTCTTTCTTTTTGTAACTTTTCAGATGTAAGTTTTTCAGATTTTTCAAAATAGTACCTTGTATATTTCTAGCACGATAAATCGTGTATGTACAAGAAAACCTGAAGGGTGTTTCCTCGATAGCGACATTGTCCAAGTACAAAACATTTACAAGGAAAATTAAAAGAAAATTACTCCAAGATTTCCTCGAAGTATAATTATATATAGAGTGTCCCAGACTAACTGTTCTTAATTTCTGGGCATGATACGGGACATTAAAACAATTGTTTTTTTCTCTATAAACGCGTGTCCCGAAATGTCTGATTTTGAACATACAGATTCTGAAAGTTAAGAAAAAAATTGTTTTTTTTTTTAATAATATCTGAAAGATCCTTTTGCCGGAGTGGGTGAAATTTGGAAGTGTTATTCGTTGTGATATGACGCAAAGTTAGCACTAACTACTTAGATGATAATTATGAGTTCCAGTGGCGTCTAAGGGGGAATCTCACGAATAATATTATTGACAAAAAATGTACGCCACTGACTTGTTTACAAATTTTATATTTTTGTTCTGGTTAAACAGCTAAAATACAACTTTTTATTTTTTTGATATTTGGTTGTATCTTACTTTGTTTTCGAGGAAAAAAATTAAATCCGCCTAATGCACATCGAAAAATTTGTAAAATAAAATCATTAAAATTTAAAATCAATTTTTCGACATGCATTGAATGAACATTTTTACCAAGTGAAGATACGAAGAAATATCAAGAGAAGAAAGTATTTTTAGCTGTTTGTGTATTTTTAGCTATTTAACCCCCAACCCCCAAAAAATGTAAACTTTTAAAACAAGTCAGTGGCGTACTTTATTTTTTTGTCAATATTATTCGTGAAACTGTTCCTTAGTACGCCACTGGAACTCATAATTATCATCTAGTTAGTCCTAATTTTGCGACTTATCACAACCAACAGCACTGCCAAGTTTCATCAAAATCGGCAAAAAGATCTTTGAGATGTTAATAAAAAATAGATTTTTTTCTTAAACCTTAACACCCTGTATCTTAAAAACCAGACATTGTAGGTCACATGTTTATAAAAAAAATCAATTGTTTTGACGTTTGCTATTATGCCCTGAAATTATGAACAGTTAGCTTAGGACACTCTGTATAATCAATTTTTGATTACAAGGTATCAAATTAATGTCTCTATATACAGGACGTCCCATTAGTTTTCAAGGAGTTTTTATGTTGAGTGACTTTAAAAGTGTCCATCCCGAGAAATTAGTTGGAACTATTCGCGGATTGTCCGATAACTCCCGTTCTAAGCTAATAATGCATAAATCTCTAACCTTTTTTGAGATGTACATATTAAATTTCTCCAAAATTCTGACAGTCTCACAAAATGTTTCACATCTTCCAACCCCAAGGCAATATTCCCTTCAGATTTTGCCCTTGCCATTGCCATTTCCAATTATTAAAGTACCTACTTTGTTTAATTTCCTAGGGGATTCATTTTCAATAAAGAAGTCTATGCAGTTTATTGTGTAAGATATATTGTATGAGCTTTTAAAACTTTTGAAACTGATTTTAGAACACTATAATATACAGGGTGTCGAGGGTGTTTCAAAACATGTGTCGCAAAATGAACGGTGTAATTCCCTGCCTCGTTCTTGGGTCCCTAAATGTACCGTTTTCGAGATACAGGGGGAGTCGAATTTTTTTTTCAATTAAGTATTTGACGAATAATAAAAAAATGCATGTGGTTCATAAAAAAATATCAAAAACGGGTAATGTTTTTGTCCACAACAAAACATGTTGCTTCCTTTATGTTTTTCATCATAATCATTGTTGTTTTTCTCTAAAACAGTTCATATTAAAGCCTTTGACCAAGAGCAACTTTTTGATGTGATAATTTGAAATGTACTTTTCAGTGCCGTAGAAATTAGGGGCAAAAAAGTAAATTAATATTAATGATAAGATGTGTACAAAAGTTATGTTTTATATCTCAAACGGTTCCTGAGATATACATATATCGTCAAAAAACTGAAAAAATATATTCTTTTAATACCCTCTGTATCTTGAAACCGGTGAGCTTACGGACCCATGTTGATAGGAGCTTTTTTTCTCGGAACGCGTCAACGAATCACACTTTTAATTTCCGGCAAATGTTTTGAAACACCCTGTATACTTTACTTCTTTGAAAATTAATTCACAGGAGATTTTAAACTGCATAATTTGGGCATGACATAAAAATAATAAAATAAAATAATAGGAGGTGGAAGATAAAATTATTCTGTGAAAGGCTGTAACTAGAAAAAAAAAAAGTGGGTATAGGTAAAATATTTCAAAAACGGACAAAATCTGCATAGAGATCATAGAGAAGCGTCTACAAGCTTAGAATTTACCGTGTAAATCGTGAACGTGAAATAATGCTAAATGCTATAACACACGAGTTGTGGAACGTCCTATATATAGTTCATATATATGACATGTCTTCCACCTCCAAAAAGGAAACTTCCAGGGAAGAAATACCTCTCACTCTCCACGCATACTGTAATGAGACATCCTGTGTAGGATAAACTGGGCTTAGAAAATGTTGGAGACGGAAAACTGCTGCCCTAAAGCTCTCCCGGTTCTATTTTTACCTTGCATCCGAGCTATTTTTAAACTTATTTATTGGAGGGTTACAGGATCGATTAATTTTTAAGACAAGTTCTCGGAACTTCGACGTAAATAAGTCTTTATAATCCATTATGTATTGTACTCTTATCCTGAAACGTTTTAAGTTTTCTTCACATAAACGTAAGAGCTTTTCAAATCACGGAACCTGTTGTTAGTTAAACCAAAAAATATATTTTTTGGTTTTAAAAGTCTCTAAGGAGTAAAACGTCTTCTGAGGATTTTCTTGCTTGAGCTTTAGCTCCCATAGATTTTTTTTGTTAATTCTATCTAAATTAAACTTTAGCATTATATTTAGCACAAATATTAAAGAAAAATACTTAATGTAAAAACTGGACCAGAATACCTAATAAAGGTATACCTAGTAGCAGCAGCAAGCGATATTGTCCTGTCGTGTAATTAACCCTTATAGGTCAACGTATACCTAAAGAGTAATGAGCTTTGAGTCCATTATATGGGTTCAGCTCCACTTTGATGTGGCCGTGAGTTAATATATCATGAAACGGTTTCCAAATATATGTATGCCCTTATACATAATATACCTACCTGATAGCCTAGTAGGTACATAATATGAGTACCAGTTAAAAGTTACGTTCCATTAATGTTTTACTAGCTGACCCTTGGATGCCTAGAACTTTGAACTATTGTTTATTTATTTAAACAAAGTTTACTCAAATTGACAACATCACAAGCATGTCGCTTTTTTGTGTATTAAGCTTGGATTTCTAAACTTTGTAAGCACGTACTACGATCATTGATTTTGATTTGAAATAGGCGCACTTGTAATATAGTTTTTTTTACGACCAACTGCGAAAATGACAAATATCACTCTAGAGTTGAAAAGTAAAATATCACACGAGGGTGATATGTATATTAAGTCATTTTAGGTTTTAGGTTAGGGAGTTTTTTATGGAATTTTAAATACATACAACATATTTTTACTGGTTTTTATGTAATAAGTAAATAAAGTTTAATGACGTAGACCCAAAACAGTAAGATCCAAAAGTTTATCTGACGTTTTCGAAATATTAATTTAAATTAAAGCACACATTCATAACATATTGGTGCTCATTTTGTAGTAATTCTCGTTAGGCAAAATATATAAATAAATAACAAATAGAAATCTCACTATATTTGTTGCAAATTCCATTATACAATAATTAAAATTGTAGTTACTTACCTAATAATAATAATAATATGAACTACTTTCAATTTCTTCAATTCTAAATTGCTGTTTTAATCTTTTCTAATTCAATCACTAGTTTTCTTTGTAAAGTTTTCAAATAAACTTATTATTTTTTTTTTAAAGTTCAATAATCTGTAGTCGTAGAAAAAATAGTGTACATTACTTGTGTGGAAAGTGTCATTTCACACTCGTGGGATTGTCGCCTCATACGATACCAATCTCCCACTCGTGTGAAATGGGTCGCTTTCCATACTGGTAATGTAATATAGGTACTATTACTTATTGGCATTTATAAATTTTCATTATTGGCGCACAGTTATGAAACCCGTTTACATAAAGAAATTCAAATCTTCCATTTTCTGAATTGCTAATCTTATATTTTTACAAGTACCAATAATCTGTATACCTTTATGTTGATAAATAAAACTTCAACATTTTTGAAAAAACAATTACTAAATTTGTTTACCATAATATGGTTTTTCAACGAATTTTTTTTCGACATGCATTAAGGCGTCTTCAATTTATTTCCCAAAAACGAAGTATATGATGCAAAAATATCAGGAAACAAAAAAAGTTGTATATTAAGCTGCTCAAACACAAAACCAAAATAGAAAATTTCGAAATAAGTCAGTGGGGTCCATTTTTTGTCAATATTATTGGTGAGACTGCCCCTGTGAGACTGTAGTGCTAACTTTCCGTTTATCATAACGCAACATTTCACCAAAATCGGCAAAAGGATCTTTGAGATGTTAATTGAAAACCGATTTTCTCAAAACTTCAACACACTGTAGTAGGTCTTGAAAACCAGACATTTTAGGACACATGTTATAGAACAAAAACAATCGTTTTGATGTCTCCTATAAGTCCTATATCATGCCCGGAAATCATGAATATAGGTATTCTAGGATAGCCTGTTTAGTACCATTATAGTACCCACTACAGTATCCAAACTGAAAAACGCGCCAAACTCTAGGAATTTATTCTATAGGTACGTCAAAAAATGTTAAATAGAAGAAAATAATAAAAATTTAAATCATAAAAAATGCATGAACAATAATTAATTATACATTCTAATACCTACCTATGTGTTTTTCAAAAAATGGCACTAAGGGTTACGTTTGTAAAAATATTCTGAACTATTATAAAGCACAGTAATAGCACCAAATTTATGAAAAAAATAAAATAAAATCGGAAAAAACGAATTTTTATTTCTTTTCCAAATCTCCTAATTTCTCAAAAAAAACTCTTTTTTTTCGTGCTCCACCAAGGTATAAGTACCTATGTCTATGTATTCGAAAATTCGGTCTAAAAATGGTAAGATAATAGTTGACTAGGCACTTACCCCAATTTCGAAAAATTCAAGTTTCATTGTTTAGTTCTAGAGAAGTAAACGGGGAAGAGTTAATTAAGGGCATAAAAGAAGAAGAATTCTATTTCATGAACAAGAGACTATACAGGGTGTTTCACGACGAGCGTCAGTTGGCCATATCTCGCAAGATACTTGGACGATTTTTTTTCAAAATTTCTATTTGACGGTTTCAGCCAGTTTTGAGCCTACGGAAAATATTTTGAAAACTACGTCATTTCGGGTTTTACCGGAAACCGTCATCAGCTTTGAGAGACGCTCCGGTATGAATTAGTTTTTGGATTTGGCGTTAAATTTTAGATGAACTTTCATCAGCATGTCCTACACCTGAATTTGATAGTTTTCGAGAAAATCGCGATTTTCAATTTTTTTCTTATAAATAATAGCCAAATTAATCAATCTCTGAATTTTCGAAATTGTCAGTTGCGGCCTCGCGTACATTACAAAGGTGCCTAAAATCTATCTAACTTCTGTTATCTGACCTATGTTATACAGGGTCTTGGTCTTCTCCTCTTCTCTAAACAGTCTCCAATTTTCAAAACTTTGAACTAGGCAACATCCAAAAATTTTACATCTGGTAAAACTAGAATTTAAATCATCCATCGATTTTGTATTAACATGTTCCTATTAACATGAAGGTTTCGAGAAATTTTCATTTTCATTCGAATAGTACAATATTTTCAATAAAATAAAGCATTAATTATTTATTATCATTAATTTATTTAAAAAGATAGCCTGCTTTGATTGTTTTATTATGCCATTCTACTCAATTTATATCATAAAATCTTATTTGAAACAAAACTTACAAAAATTATCATATCGCATTCAACCTCTTTTTTTTTCAAAAGGTGTTCAAAGGTTTGATCCTGACGTTCTAAACATAGCTGTAACCTTTTTAATAAATTGTGATCAGTCTTATTTCTCCCTCACTTGGAGAATTCAACGCTTCATGAATCCTGTTCATCATATCTTTTCTTGTGGTAGGATGAAGGAGCTGTAGCAAAAACTTGATTTTTTATGTTCCCCACACAAAATAATCCAAGGGTGTTAAATCGGGTGATTTTGGTGGCCCTTTGTTGCCAATCTAGTTACCGCAAAATTCTGTTTCGAGAAAATCAGAAGTATTTCTTGAGTTGTGAGGTGGCGCACCATCTTGCTGATAGTAAGCTCTTGTATATTCGGCAACAGGCAGCTCTTTTCCATTGCCCTTATTAAATGATTTCTCAGGATATCTAAATAGCGTTCACTATTTAAGTTATCCACATAAATATGGAAGCACAACACGATTAAATTTTATCGCACATAACACATAAAAGCTCCAAGTATCTTGATGATGAACTTCTCGAGTTAAATTTGCATTTACGTCACTCCATAGTGTGTATTACCTATGTCGGTTATACCTACATCCCATTTTTTGTAAACTTTGACTCATTTGACCATATTATATCTCGAAAAAAATCGTTATTTTCTTGAAATCTTAAAAAAAACCACTCACAAAATTCTATTCGCCTTTGTGCATCTCCAGGCTTTAAAGATTGTACGTTGTTATAAGAAAATGGAAGCCGCTCATGTTTTCTCAATACCTACTCAACAGACAGAGGCAACGGATACATACATCTAAATCTCAAATCTCTGAAGGCGTCCCTTATAGTAGAATTTGTAGGATAAGCTATAAAGTATCCTAAGATGTTAATTTAATTTTCTTCTTTATAAACTATCGGTTTTTTTCTAAAATGAACCATTGCGACAGTTTTTTGATAATCGTGAAATTGTGTGCTCTGCTGTAGGCGGAGGTTTCGCAGGGTATATATCTGCGAATTTTCTACATGTTTTTGCGGCTATTCTGTCGGTTCTCTCCAAAATCAGTAACATGTTTAAAAAATCTTCATTACTGTACCCTAATCTTGCCATTTTTATAAAAGCAGCTAGACAGAAACAACAAAGTTAAGGATTTATGTAGATTAGACAAATAAACGCAATTACTTTCAAAATTAATTATTTCATCTGACGTTTAAAAGGAAATTATAAAACAGTCAAAAGCAGACTATCTTTTTGAATAAATGAATGATTCTTTATTTTATTAAAAATATTGCACAATTCGAACGAATATGAAAAATTCTCGAAAGCTTTCAGAGTTAGGTGTAGGAACATGTTAATACACAATCGATAGATAATTAAATTCTAGTTTTACCAGATATAAAATTTTTGGGGGTTGTCATTAAAAAAAAAATGATTTTTTTAGTCCAAAGTTTTGAAAATTGGAGACTGTTTAGAGAAGACTATAACGTAGGTCAGCTAACAGAAGTTAGATAGATTTTAGGCACCTTTGTAATGTAGCAATAGAAAACGCGAGGTCGCAACTGACAATTTCGACAATTCAGAGATTGATAAAATAAAAATGATTTTTAAGAAAAAATTGAAAATTGCGATTTTCTCGAAAACTATCAAAGTCAGGTGTAGGACATGCTGATGAAAGTTCATCTAAAATTTAACGCCAAATCCAAAAACTAATTCATTTCGGAGCGTCTCGTTTGAAATAACAAAGCTGATGGCGGTTTCCGGTAAAACCCGCAATGACGTAGTTTTCAAAATATTTTCCGTAGGCTCAAAAATGGCTGAAACCGTCAAATAGAAATTTTGAAAAAAATCGTCCAAGTATCTTGCGAGATGTGGCTAACTGACGCTATCGACATCCTGTATTGCTGTTGATAGAAATCTTCTTACTCGATTTATTTACAGAAGAAATTTTCACAAAATTCGAAGAAAAATTTTTTTCTCGCAAGCTTCTTCAAGGAAGGGGTAAATTATGACAAAAAATAGAATCTTTCATGATCGATTCCAAATGGACTATACCGATAGACCTTGACGTGTTGTGGGTTGTGGGAGAATTTACCTGTCTCTTAGCCAAAAAATCAACATCGAGAACTGACATTTCAAAAATCATACTCGAAATACATACACTTATACTCGAAATTCATAATTATTATTCTGATCCGATTTTTTCAATTATTATGGTTTCTGATGGTTTCTCTAAGTGTCATCCTCAAAAGAACGGATGTTATTTATGAAATCTTTATGGTAGGTAAGTATATTTCACTAAAAGTAAATTTTCAAACTGCGAAAATGTATTTTCTTCATACAATTTTTTTTTGATAGATCTCGTTATTTCATGTAATCAAGAATCTCCCCCTGTAATAAGATATACGAGTAGGTACATAACCGTAAGCTACAACCAGGGCGTTAAGCTTTGGTAATACGGGCATCAGACTGTGTGTAATCTGTCAAGTTTTCATACTTGATACAATTTTTCTCACAGTAAGTCTCCCTCGGATCCAGAGTTTAATGCCTCCTGCTCGTCCTTAATTGTTATTATCCCCCCTTCACCTTCCAACCCATGTTTTACACCATATTACCCGGAATCCTTCTTTATGATTCACTTCCATTTTATGTTTCATTCCCCTTTCCTGTGATTCTCTTACCTCTTTCAATTACTTTTTTTTTGGTTACATTTTAAAGAATTATTAACAGGAATGTTTCTTAGACTATTATGAAGTTTATAATGAAATAAAGAGGCTCCATGACGCAGTGGAAAGATCTTTAGGGCCCAAGATCTCAAATTAATTTTTCATATTTGCGAAAAATGGGACGGACACGCCTTTTTGACAATGCCAAACTATAGGATGAGTATAACTTTCAACCCCGCTATAGCACAGAATAATATTCTAAAAACGCAATGTTCAGAAAATTATTTTTTGGATGATCTGAAAATTTTGAATTTAAATCAAGACCAATTTCAGGGAATATTTCGGGAGGGATATGAATATCCCTAATACTAAGGGGTGTATAACAAATTAGAGTCACTAATGTCATCAAAGCAGAATCTACCAAGCCATGGTTTTATATAGGTACTCTGACAATATTAACAGACATCTCGCGACAACTGCCTTTGACGCAGCACTCAACCAGCATTCCCTACTTCCCTACCAAACCAGAGCCCTAATTTGCTACAGAAATGGAATTTTTGAACAATAAAGCATTCTAACCTCATTAATAAATTTATTGTAGTGTAATTTGCTTCTTTGTATAACAAACAAGACCATTTTGATGATAAGTAGCTTTTAACTTCTAAGGGAGAATTTTTTGCACTTGTAGTCAAGACTTAGGTCGTAGAGAATAAAAAAAACGGCTAGGGGCAAAGCAGAAACAAATTTCAAGTCGTCAAAAAACTAGTTCGTATAAAATAATTACGTTTATATAAATGAATAAATAAATAAATGATCTCCCTCCATAAATATGTAAAAATATTTGCAGCTCCCTCCACAAAAGAATGCAAATTAGGAAATGGAAAATGAGAGTTGTTGATTCAAAATTTTCTTGTTGACTGTCATAAATACTTTCACGAAGTTTATAAAACAGAGTAATTTGCAAGCAGTTTTTCAGTATTTTTCTCACCATGCTAATTAAATGAGTTTTTAGTAGCACATTGCGGAGTTGTCAAGTGGAAAGAAAGTTAAAAAACTGTATAATATGATGTGTTTTTTTTTTGCCAACACCATCTATATGTATTGGTCGCAGGTAGAAAAGTATCTTTAAAAGAGGCCTAAAATCGGCCTGAAAGGTATATTTTTGGATCCCACAACTAACAACAGACTTCCTTCTTCCGACATCTAGAACTTCATTAACTGAACTTAAAATTCTTTATCGGTTCGCATCAATATTTCAAAGACTTTCGGGAGTTTCGCAGGTAATTCGTGGGATGAAATTTTTATTTTCATCACAGGCCATGTATCGATTCGAGGTGATCAAATATTCATTTATGCAGGCTGAATAACCACAGTTCCGATCAAAATGCTGATGAAATTGAGCAAAAAAACTTGAAATTTTGTTTTGCACGTACCGGCCATAACTTTTTGTAACAGATGGAAAGCCCATGCGGGCTGTTCAAAAACTTGATGAATGAAATATGGCGCGACCGTCGACACTCTGCGCTGAGCTGTACCCTGTACCATCCCGCAATAACGCTAGAAGAGAACACATTACAAACAAAAGCACTCTCAGAACTAGCGCCCTTACAGCCCCGCTGCTTGCCTAGCCGACGGCAATTTATAACTTTCCTTCACGTTTTAGACCAAGAAAAACTATTAACAGAGCTCCCATTTTCAAAGGAGGAGTTTCCTTAAGGGGACTCTCCATCAATAGCGCTCTCCCACTGTTCATTTACTCTTCTCTCTTATACCCTGATGGTGATGGAGATATGTTATTAAAATTTAAAAATATGGTTCCTTTCATCTAAGATGACCATGACGTCATGGATGACATCATCTTGATTATATCAACTTTATATAGTAATATGTCATATGTCTATAGGCATTTGAAGTGCCATGGCGCCATGGCAAATAGCAAAATTTGTCACAAAACAAAAAATGTTCATTGCTTATTTCAACCTGAAATGTAAGTTGGTAGCACATTATGGTGCCATTTTTAATTTTTTTTCAACTAATAAGGGTCCCTTATACCCCCTGCACTAACTCCCGTCCAGTCAGACAGAGCTATTTTACTTTACCTGCTGAGGCTCAGTAAAAGAGTGATCGATTATGTTGCATTTTACTTCTTCTGATTAATGCTTATTCAGAATTTTATATTTTTATTTTTATTTAATTCCTTTCAACTTTATTCATATAATGTACTATCAAAAATGCTCAAGATTTAAGAAAAGGAAAGCTCAAAGAGGTGATCCAAACCTTTTGCTTTGGATAGCTTAAAAAATCTGAAAAGCTTCTGAAAATGTTGAATCAGTTCTTAGTCACCTCAGCGTCAGAGGACAATTTTGCTGAAAAGGTGAATTCACATTAGGTACAAAAGCAATTATTATGGGAACCCGTCAAAACTCGGTACAATTGCAACAATGCATCTATTCGTAAAAGCATTGAGAAGTAAATGAACACAATTGTGTTTCAAACACAATAACGATTGAATGGTTTCTCCATTCTCCGTATTTTGAATTGCAAGCCGTGGAAATTATATTCCTTTTTCCTTTGAAATCATTGTTCTTTTGATGCATCGACAGAGTCTAAGTTCCGTTTCATCTTTTACTCTGTGATCAGGTCGTGCGCCTTTATTGTTCAAAGAACTATAACCGGCTTCGTAGACGCTGTATAATCCTTCCTCCACGACTAGATAGCTAAAATACCAATTCAGTTTTCAATATGGATTTCCTTTTCATCTTTGATAACTCCTTGAATCCTTTGTCAGTGATTTCTGGCGCAGAGCTTTTGTTAAATCTGCGTCTTTGTTCTAGTTTGGATTATTAAATGGCAATCTTTCATCTTATTTGAGTAAGTAAAACTCGCTTTATGTCTTGAATATAAATCATTCTGCAAGGGAAAATAGAAGTCTTAGATAACCACTCAATAAGGATTCTAGCCATGCTATATCAGTGAATTGATTCGAAGACAAAGAACAAAACATGAAGAGGTGTACCATCCTATTGAAACCAGATTAATCAGACTAAATCATTCAATAGATCAATAGCCTTCCTTTGAGATATAAAGTACATTAGAGAGAACAATATGTTATATAAACCATCTTATATACATTACTTAGATAAAATTTCTAGTACTTATTGATTGAGGAACAGAATAATTCCAAATAGAAATCAAAACAATGACATGAAGTAGTGGAACCATATTTATTAGGTATTTAGTAATATGACCGTGCTGAATATTAAAAAAAATTATAATGATGAGGTGAACCATGCAGTAGAAACCGCTAAAGCCAACGTTATTATAACCTTTTGCCATGACTTGACTAATTAATAAATAACCGGATTTCGTTTAAATTACGCAATTAAAAAAAAGTAATGTAACTTTTCTCTTTCAAAAATGGCATCATGCAGATAACCTGCTAAAGCAGTCGATTCTTTTTTTACAAATTAGCTACTAAGTAAGTGGTGCAGTTTTCTCTGCAATTAAAAATTATACGGTGTCTTTCTTTAACATTGCGAAAAAAATACATCTGTGGTAAAAAAAAAAAAACTCCCAATAAAGTATGTGTCCAGAAATGCACGGTTTTGAGATATACAGGGTGTGAAAAAAAGATTACTTTTACAGTTTTTTGAAGATATCTCGAGAACCGTTTGAGGTATAGAACTCATCAGCTTTTGTATAAAATCCATTTCGTTTGGTCCATCAAAGAAAATTCGTGCTCATTCTGAACGGCTTTTTTAGAGTCTATAAACATTCGCCGCGAACGGTCCCGAACGAAATGGATTTTTCCCAAAATATGTGTTTGCAATTGATTAAAGAATCCGAAAAAAGGCCTGTATTGTGGAAAGTTACACATGAGATGTACTACAACAAAATTAAAAAAGAAGATGCTTGCAATAAAAAAGAACTGCTTAAGGCTCCAATCTCGACTTCTTTGAAGATATAACTGTGAAGACCGTCTAGTACGGCGTCGTCTTTTTTCTTAAGCAACTCATAAATTATTATGAACGCAGCACTAGCTACTCCTACTACATTTTCTTCCATGTTTATTTTCACTAAATTCGGACACACAACTAGAGCGCCTTCGAATGCCGGCTCATACGGTTCTGTGAGGAAAAACAAAAAATTCGCCCGAATGATGCTCATTCGGTTTGCTTGCTCAGATGTGTACGCGGCTAACAGATTTTTAATCTCAGTTCAAGCTACTCTTTGAATTGTGTATTTGCACATAAACATTGGTTGTGAAGTTGTCAAAATATGGTTTACTCTATTGCGGAGAGAATTCAAATTATCGCTTTGTTTTTCGGAAATGGTGAGTGTGACAATCGTACTGCAGATTTATTCAATCAAGACCATCGATCCGGATAAACACACAAGCAGGAAATACGTGTAGGAAAAATTTAAAAAGAAACAGATTCAGTGGCGAATAAAAACTTGAACTCCAAGTGAGAAACGAGGTTACTGAGATTGAAGTTTTGGGACAAGTTGCTGCAGACCCAACTCTGAGTAGGTGCGCGAAAGTTGGCCACTGTAACCAACATTCCAAGAACTAATATTCGACGCATCCTTAAACAGCATAAATTTCATCCGTACAAAATTCATTTAGTGCATGAACCGAATGAGGATGATTTCGATCGACGACAGGAGTTTTGTGTTCCTGGGCCGGTATTTTTGGAGACCGCAAAATTGGTACCATTTTTGTTGAAAGGAATCTGACGGGTGAAGCTTACCTGGAAATGCTGCAAGATCTTGTCCACCCAGTGCTTGCTGATGTCGTTGAAAATCATGATCGTTACCTAGAAGATCATTTATTGACTTTTCAACATCATGGCGCTCCACCTCATTATGGGCGGTATTTTCTCAACATAGTTTTCCCGGGTCAATGGATTGGACGAATAGGTGCGCTGGACTGGCCTGCCCGCTCACCAGATTTAAGTCCTCTGGACTTTTTCTTGTGGGGGTCATCTCAAAAGTAAAATTTACGCAACGGAACCAGGGTGTCTGGAGGGTTGCGTTATAGACGCATAGTTAAAGAATGCCTTCAAATTACGCCACGGGTCTTCCAAAATGTAACGGAACGTTTTGAGCAGATTTATTTTCTTGTATGGAAGTTGGTGGTGCACATTTGAGCGTTTATTGAATTTATAAAAATCTCCCCTGGTATTGAATTTTGATTTTTCCCTTCTTTTCCACCTTTTCATTTTTTTATAGTAGATTTAACAATGGACTTCCTTTCAACGACATGAGCGAAGAATGTTTTAGTAATTTAGAATTAAATAATCCCGAAAGCAAATCGATATTCGAAATTTTTTGCCATTTAGTATTCAGGGCAAAACGGGCTTTCAAGTCCAGTCGATTCAATCGTATAGTACCCAAGACAACCATAATGATAACCATGACGATAACCATAATGATAACCCTAGCAACCATGATGATAGTGATATTAAAAATTACTCTGCTCGCACGTTTCCGCGAAGAAAAATACGTAATAATAATTATTATGAAGTAAATTTTTTTATCGATTCGCCCTGTAGAATTTACGCACAACCCAAAAAGTGAGACATCATTGTAAAGAGAATTCAAGTAGCTTTCAAACGATGTATCACTCCATATCTGGTCCCAATGATGATAAACGAAGGGGTATAGTCACCCCTTCCAGGGGATGAACTTGGATGGTTAAATTTGTTGCCCAAAGATGTCCCCCTCGAAAACAAAATTAACCTGTTTCGGCGTTTTCCGCATATATCTTCACTTTTCAAATTATTAGGTTTGTAACCTTGACCCACCCTGTTATGTCTTATCGTTGATATAAGCTACTTTCTTATTATTGTTTATTTTAAAACCTAAATTTTTTTTTCATACCCCTTTTCATACCCCAGTTGTGGACATTTTTCATTGCGGTAGGTTTCTTGCCCCTAATATCTACGACACGCAAATTGACATTTTAAAAGCGCATTTTAAATTGTAATTTTTTTCTACACAAGAAAGATAGGTACCTACTCCTGATCACTGCTAACGTGAACCGTTTTCGAGAAAAACGGGCATTTAAAAACTCTCTTTCAAAACATGTGTCGGAAAATGAAAGGCAAAAAACTTCTCTCAATCCTAAAATCTCCCTCAATGGCAAATTAAAAAAAAAAGAATTAGTATTAAAAAGGTTGCTAATATCAATGATAAGACATGTACAAAAGCTCAGTATATCAAATAGTTCCGGAGATATCTTAAAAAAAAAAAACAGGAAAAATTATAATTTTTTTGGCACCCTGTAGTAACTCAAAAACGGTGCATTTCCGGACACACATTAATGGGGAATTTTTTGTTTATTTTTGACCAAGGAATCTGTGTCGTATTTATTTTGACAAAATTAAAGAAACACCCTGTATATTAAGATGAGCACCATCCTGTTGAAACCCGTTTCAACGACCAAATTAGCCAATATTCTTATTTGCAGTGGCGGATTTCTGATTAGGCTAGGTAGGCTATAGCCTATATACGGCGGCAAATTTTTGTAGGCGGCAAATTTTCGAAAACCAAAAATATTTTCGATTGCTGGGAACTTACGTGACCTTGGGATATTGAAAAAAATTTGCCTGCGCCGCTTTTTCGAGAGGGGGCCCTGGGCTTGCATTTACAAGCAGCACCACTTGTTACAGAATATACATTCTGGCATTTTTGTGATCTTTTCATCACTTTTTAGCAAAAAATTAAAAAATTTCGCGGGGGAAGACCCCCGGATCCTATGCGACGGGGATTAAATAATGCAATAGGCGGCGATTTGATTCAGCCTAAAAGCCTATAGGCGGCACATTTGTAAATCCACCTCTGCTTATTTGGCTTTGAAAACAGAGGAAACGCGAATATGTCATGAATACAGCAAACTTCATGGGCCAAGCCAGCAGTGGTACATCCTGTTGAATAATTTTTTTACAGATGTAGGAATTCATATAATGATGAGCTGTTCCATCCTGCTGAAATCTCATCAAACCACTTGATGTTAGGCATGGCCAGGCGGCGAACTATCTTATCGAAAAAAAAATTGAAGACCCGAAAGAGAAAAATTTGAGAAATAGACTAATCAACCCATTTTAAATCAGAGGGGAAGCGCTATCCAGTTAAAACCAGCTTAAACCACTCGATTGTTAATCGAGAAGGATGATTATTTAAAATCCCCCACCCTCCTTAAATTTTGCACCGAATACAGATAGAGCTTTGGTACAAAAAATAAATTCAATGACATTATAGTTTTACCACTTTTTGACGTAAAATTGATATGTGTAAAATATTAAAAATGATGTTGCAGTCCTTGTTTTCAAATTTTTTTGGGCATGTGGAGGGTCTCATTTTAAAGGTATTTCACTTGTATAAGTTACCATACATATTATATGAATAATGAAGCGGTGAACCGTCCTACTGCAACCAGATCATATTTTCGGGTAAGGGAAAAATTTTCGTCAAACAATAAGAAATCCTGAACAGGTATAAACAAATTACATCTCTTCTGAAGTCATATAATTATCTAATTTGAACAAATTTGATTACTCGATGATTATAGCGATAAGATGCATCGTCCTCTCGAAAAAACGACCCAATCAAATCAAATTAATCTCATAATTGATTGTCAAGATATAGAGAATCTTGTGGCAGAAGAAAAATTAAATTATTCTGGTTGGAGAAAATTTCTAAAAGATCCTTAAATATGATTTTTTTCACAAAGACGTCATTATTTTCGCATTATCAGAAAAATATTTGTAGCAGTTTTATACGTAGCATGAGTTACCAGAAGAGAAAATATGAGAAGAAAATAATATCCTCTGTTCGAGTTGCCTTAAGGACTACTCTGTAACACAACCTTTCTTCCTCATAATACAATAAATATAAAAAAAGGTCGATACTTGGGGAGGGAAAAACGTTTCCAGTTTAAATCATTTTACACCCTTTCTCTCTCCCCATCCCCATCCCTACAAGCAAGAGGTCGATAACTGACTATTGACTAAAAAAAATGGCCCGCTTTTAAAGGGAAAGAGCGTGCTGGGGTGCAATTATCGGCACGGGTGCATCGGGGAATGCTCCCGGCGAGTGGGAGTTGAGTGCAACGGATGCCCAGATCATTATTTATGGAGGCGGTGTTTCCTGCCCGGCACAGACTCCCGGTTCCCCGATTGTAGGTCAGGCGAGGCCGCATCGCGGTGTCGTCGAGCAGACACGATCGATTAATAACCTCCATTCAGCCCCCGGCCTATAATACCTCGACCATTATTCATTTGTTTGAATATGTATCGAATGTGCTTCTTCGGTTTCCGCATTGAAATGCGTTGGAGTTTCGCGGAGGTGGCGAGGCGAGGGTCGATGTTAAGGAAAATAAGGAAGAAAGCGAAGGGAAAATGGGAGGCCGTTTTGTTTCGCTATACTTAATCGAGTTTGTTCCAATTTATTTTATTGGAAAAAGGAACGGGTGAATGAGTGTAAGGAATTTTTTCCTGGACTTCTGTTTTGAAATATATCTTATACAAGGCTACGGTAGGTAGTAAAATAAAGAACTTCCTATTCTCAAAGTTTGTATATCTCAAAATTTGTGTTCCAAATAAAAAATAAGTGTTATTACTGGTGCTTAGGGGTCCTGCCAATTTCTTTTATATTTTCTTATTTTGTCAAATATTTTAACTTCCCCTGTAAAGTACCTACTACCTTCAATAAGAGTAATTTTACTGGGATTTTAGCTTCGCTGCTCTGATATAATTTTCAAAAAAAATCGTATCTATAAAACAGAAAATGTTGAATAAAATAGGTTTGAAATTTCTTGAAGAATCTATTTTGAAATCCAAAATATTAGCACAGGAAGACAGAAAAAATATTTCGCCATTTTTCGAAGATTTTTAACCGCAGAAGCTTTGAAGCTTCTAGATATACGCGTATAAATCCGAAGAGACTTTCTTCTATATTTTCTTTTTCAATCCCTCTACTCTTAAGACAGAAAAATTACAATCTCTGCTTAAAATTTTGGTTTTATTTTTTCAAATTGTCCTTTTGTTATAACCAAAAGATTTAATATTTACGATTTATCAATTATTTATTTATTTTCACTTTATTTTGAAACCGCTCCATTATAAAGACGTGGTTACAACTTGGTGTTCAGAAATATTTCGTAGAATAAAAAACAGAAAATGTTGAATAAAATAATTTTGACATTCCTATAAAACGGCTTTCAAATGAAGGATGAAGGAACAAAAAGTTTCTCTCATATTATTAAACCAATGGTAACATCTCCATTGCTTTAATTCTCCAGTGGTAGCCTCCATTTGGCCCTTTGATTTGAGGAAAGTTCGCTTTATTCTTGAGTCTAGGTAACTTCTAAGATGAAACAAATACGGGAATATCAACAAACAATCCCACTTCAGATATTTTAGCTACATCAGAATTAATTGAATTTAGTATGGAGAGATGTATGCATGTATTTAATTGAAAATATTATTAGAAAATGGACTGGAAAATTGAAAGCAGAAATTTACAAAGTAACCGCGTATTTAATATTTTAAAATCATATCACAAATCAACCCACAGCTTCCTGATCCAGATATATATCAATTTTGAAATTAATTTAATTAAGGGTAAGTTGAAAACAAACAACTTTCATAATGAAATATTTTCCCAATCATTTCACTCCAACTTCCCGAGTGAGATGATTTTATTAGCAACACCAGAGCCTTCAAGGTTTTATCAATTATGTATATCATTAGCCCCGGGAGCGGACTCTTCTCAAATGGAAAATTAAGTAACTTGCCATGCAAGGCTGATAATTGGATGAAACGGATTAAATTACATTTCAGATTCTCTAGAGCTAGAAACTCATTTCAAATTAGTCGTGTTTCCTAAACTTCGGTTTGTAACTTCAGAGTTGATTGCAGAAAATCGCTCCGGACAATGCCAGTGGATGAAAGAGTGGCCAGAAGTGTGGCCTTAGAACAAGCGTACGTGCACGATGTGTATGAACAATTCTGCGACAACCCCAGAAGCAAACCCTGGCCTAAAGTACAGCAGTTCCTAGAAGATTTAGATCCTGGTGCCATTGTCTGTGATGTAGGTCAGTCGATTTTCTAATTATTATTCATTTAAGATGTTTTACTAGCTGTTATTACAGGTTGTGGAAATGGGAGATATCTGAACGTTAATCCGTCAATCTTTAACATCGGTGGTGATAAATCGGCGCGACTTTGTGACGTAGCACGGGAAAAAGAAAAAGAGGTAAGAGTTCCAAATTGGATATCCAGAATTTAGATATCCTGGATTAGAGCAAGTCGTGTTACCAGCATCACAGCGATCCTGGGGAAATGCCATTTCTGATCCGGAAATTTAAACGGAAATTACTTAGTTTGAATGCCTGATTCATGACGACTCGGCTTGGGAATATAAATCACTTCATACAACTTCAAAATAGTTAAATAATTAAACCTTTTGTTCATAATGCATGCACGCTTCTACCTATTAGCTCTACGAAGTTATGCACAATTTTAGTTACAATCTCTAACAAAATTATTATAACTAAGCCATTAATTCTGCTTAAATCTCATTGAATTTCAAGTAGCGTCAAGACTTCCAACTCAACTTTACCTATTAGCTGGAATAGCTATACAGGGTGGCTTTAGTAGTATTTCAACGGCTTTAATATATACATAAGGGTTGCAAGATCAAATGAATTTCTTACTATATTTTAGGAGTTAACAACCCTCACTTTTAGAGAAGAATTAGTGATACTCGAGACTAGTCTCGTGTGGTCTCGTCTCGTCTCGTATTTTCGAGACGAGACCGGTACTGAGTCTCGTCTCGTCTAGTCTGACCATCTACGAGTCTCGCCGAGACTCTCGACTGATCTCGTGTTTTTTGGGGATAGGGATTAATATTTTTGCAGTTTATATACCACATAATTTTACCAAATTTTGCCCGAAGAATTTTGTTGATCATGCCCACGCCTCCACTTAGTCGTTACAACAATAGTAATTTTGGTTTAGGTTTACCTAACATCTTTTCAATATAGAGAAAAATTCATTATAATGGAAATATTTCGCAGGTTCTGACCGTAGACAACCTCCAGTTACCATTCAGAGACGGCAGCTTAGACGCAGTGGTCTCCATCGCGGTAGTACACCATCTGGCGACGGCAGAGAGGCGAGTGCGAGCTATTCGTGAACTAGCTAGGGTGCTGCGAATAGGTGGCAGACTTATCATCTCCGTCTGGGCGATGGAGCAGAGTCATCGTAGGTTCGAGTCGCAAGACGTGCTGGTGCCCTGGCACCGACCCCAGCAACTCAGCACACCATCCCTTGAACTTACCTCAACCACCACAACCTCTGAGGATGACGGCGTTGTTTACCATGCTTACACGCAAACCAGTGACAGTGACTCCAACAGGTCTCTTGGGTAAGATTTTTCATCAATTGTTGTCATCGCCAATCACTCTCCCTTACAATTAGCAGTACAAACTTCCTATCACTCCCCCAATCTTGTGCTTAGTAATTTTTAAAGGTTGTTGCCACAAAATCCTTAACAATTAATTTCTTCTTCTAGGCCACGAGGAATAAATCGGAAGAGAGGAAAGGGTCGATACAAGGGTCGTTCGATTGATCCTGGTCGGAACTCATCTCCGAGCAGTTCGAGTTTGTCCAGTCCGAACGAGACCTGCTACAGCTTCGTCCGGAAAGCTCTCCAGAAACTGGCAGGTGGAAGGCGAGTAGGTGTCCACAGACCGTGGTTTCTGGAGAGCTGGAGTGCGTGCGCTAATAAGGAACCGACGACGAAGCGGTACGACCCGGATGGTTGCGAGTGCTGCGATTGCATAGAAAACATACAAGACTTACCAATAGAATTAAGGAGAATCGACGACGAAGACATACCTCAGAGAAGACAAACGTTTCCCTCGTCGCAGTTAATTAACGACCTAGCTAGTAATCTCAAGTCAAAAAGCATGACTAACATTAAGACTGTGGAAAATAACAACATAATTAGATCCCAATCTGGCACTCCTAGCATTCACGAAACTGATGAACCTGCCGAACCTCCGCCGGTCAGTTGTACCGGTACTAGCATTAGCACGAGTAATACCACTAAGTCACTGATGAAGCCGAAATTAGTTAAACAGAAGAAGTCAATTTGTGAAGATGATGAGGAAGCTTTGGATCAACCAACGGATATGAAGAGTCCTCTTACAACTTACAAAGCGTTTCCTGGCAGACATAGGAACAGTGTTTTCAAGCAGCGATCCTTAAATGAAGAACTCATGTCGACTGATCGTATGGAGGAAAAAGAACGAGTCAGGCAGAATATCCAAAAACAAGCGTCACTGAATGAGGATATGATGTACCGTAGACATGCTTTTGATTCATTAAAAGACTCATTGTTCTCAGTTTCGACTGCCAAGAGATTTCAATTGATAAAAACCGGTTTCACAAATAAAATTAAACGATCTACTACGAACATCGAGAAAGTAACTGGCGCATCTTTGAGGAATGGCTTCGTTCGTATGTTTCAACAATGGAAAAGTACCGATGTTATTTCTCCAACAATTCCTGAAGATAAAACGGTCGATACCTTAACGGCAACTTCCACAGAGGAAAAGAAAGAGTCCGTCATCGAAAGGCGACACTCAAAAGAAGACGGTTCAGATTCATCGAAAGACAGCAGCTTGCAAAGTGACACTAGTGTAGATTCCGAAGATTCTTTCGCTTCAGTAATATTCGTTCCTAAATCAGATCCAATGTCTCCTGCTCCCCTATCCCCCGGCCCTGCTTCACCTAGATTAAAATCAGTTCCTAACTCGCCTAGGGTTAAGCAATCGTCTTGTCCAACCAGTCCCAGAATCAAGCAGATGCCTCTTACCACTTTTCCTCTAACGAAACAACTCAGTTCTCCGAAGCCAAGTAAAGATAGTAGCACTTTCTCAGACAAATCAGAGAGGGACCATGTAACTCCAAGCACAACTAGAAAAATTTGTAATAGTCTGGCACAGAAATATTCAGTACCACAAATACCAAAATTTAGGCGAACCAGTTTGAACACACCTGCTAGTACAACTCCTAAAGTAAGCCCGGAAAAATCCCCTATAGAAATATCAGAATCAGTAGCAGATAGACTGAAAAAAATTAAACAAATTTTAACCGAGAAGCCTGGGTTTGGGTCTAGGAAGAAAAGCACTTATCCTATTGTAAGGCACTCTTCAGTTACGAATGGAAAGGTTGAAGCGATTGCTAAGCCGATTCCGAAACTTCTGACGTTAGAATTATTTAATCCAGAAACGGATGATAAAGATAGCGACTCAAGTGCAGTTTCTTCACCTGATTCCGTTGATAGTGTAATAGTTAATGGTCGTGGAGATGGTAAGAAGAAAGGTCGTTCTAAAACGAAGTTCGTGTTTCCTCCTAAAGAGAAATCATCGGATATCCAAAGTAAGAATAATATGAGTTTGTTTGAAGCCGCGGCGGATGTAGCGAATAGTTTAGATGAAGCAGTAGATAGAGTAATTAAATCAAGTCCCAAAACTAAGAAGAGACAATTACGATCAGGGGAAGTCCTCTCGATCCTCCGTCGACAGTATTCAACAGATTCAATGCTTTTATTAGATGATAACGGCAAGCCTTCTTGGAACGAAGATTGTCATAAACATTTGAGCGAATTTGCGGACAAACTTAGTGAAAAACTACTTAAAGAAATCGATCAATATCGTGAAAAATACAGGGAAAGAAGTTTATCAACCACATCTATCGATGATCCTTATATACAAAGGTTAAGTGAAGAATTAGACGATTTATCAAAAGTTAGTGAAGAAATTAAAAAACAAAACGAATACTTAGCACAGCTGAGTATAAGAGATAGCTTGTTTAATAGACTTTGTATAAAATGTAAAGAAATAGACTGTAAGTGTTGCGAAAGGACCAAAATTGTTAAAAAAATTGAACCTAAATCAATTGAAAATATCGTTATTTCGGATAACGATTCAAACTGTGCAGAAATTAAATCGGAAAAATCTAACGAACCAAGCAGCTCTGAAAAGGAATCCTCATCTGAAGCTGGTAGTCATGATTGTTCTGACTTAACAAAATCTTCAAAATTATCAGTCGGAAAAACTTCAATTAGAAAAGGTGCTTCGACAGACTCCGGCGACTCAGAAGATAAAGGTGAGTCACCTGATTCTAAGTAATTTCCTACAATGACTCATGCACTCGTTCATTATTTGTTCACAGGTAGCAGCACAAATTCCATAAATTCCAGCGTAGCAACATCGATCAATTTTGGCCCATCAGTGGAATCAACAGACGGCCTAAGCGAGTCCCACAAAGACTCCTGCTCGATTAGCCGGTACAGCAACAGCGGAAGTACTGCCTCTCTTGCCTCATGTCCAGATTGGAAGACAATCAAGACCAGGTCAGATGAACGGCTATCGAAAGACACCTCCAGTATTAGCCTAGAGAGCAGCAGCGCCAGAAGAGAAAAGGCCGGCTCTCAGGACTCACTGCCCTCGGACAACATCGGCGGTGAGATCACTTACCATAGGTACTATCACGTGTTTCGGGAAGGCGAACTCGACCAACTCATTGAGAAGTATGTTGAGAATTTACACATTATCTCTTCTTATTACGATCACGCTAGCTGGTGTATAATTGCCGAGAAAGTACAGGTGTGGACTATCTGACGTGTTCATCTTAATATTACGATATCCCGATTCTACGTCAAAGCACAATGCATTTAGGGTATTTTTCGTTTGTAGCTGATGCATCCAATCAAATTTATTGTTTGTATGTTTGACGATTGTAAATTGCATTTTCTGTGGTAAAATGTGTCGTCCATCCATATCACACCTGAATCTTAAAAGAATCACTTCAACTTTTGGACAAGATCCGGAGGATGTCAAATTTGGCACTATTGTGCGCTCAAAATATGCTCTTCCTCCTACTCCATCCAGAACCAGAAATGAAATCTAGAAATTCCCATATAATGTTGATTTTCCCATCAACCAGAAAAGTTTGAAATCCTCTAATCACGAAAACATATATAACATCTCAGATCTCGATAAAAGACAAAGTGGAGGCCAAAGGAGACCAAAAAGTGGAGACAAAGTAGGTACACTAGAAACAGATAAAATCTTAAAAAAAAGAATCAAAAAGTCTTGAGAAATTGCGTGATTTTGAATATGGAGATAATGATCCACTGTGGCGGTTTTTGTTTGGGGGGGGGGGGGGGGGTATTCCCCTAAACCTCAATTTAGTATCGAAGGCGACCTAAAAGGTATTCGCCTAGTGACAGAAACAGGTTAAATCCGATCCTGAACATTCAGTGAAGATATAAAGTGAAAATATTTCACTATCAAAATTGGTAACATCCCCTTACACGCCTATCTGGTGAACAGAAGTATTTATTATTGAAAAATAAAAAAATTACTTTTTGGGGATGTTAAATGAAATAAAATTTCACCCAATTATTTTTCTACATACATCATATTATGGACTTTTGAGCCCTGAAGCTGTAAGCTAACGCGAGAAACTGTAAATTTTAACATAAATACATTTTTTTTATTATTTCGGAAGCTTCATCCAAAGTCTGATATTTCAAAACCTTCGACCTCATTCCTTGAAACTATAGGAAGTCAGAATATTTGCTACCAAGACTGAGGAGAGGGGTAATTCTATAAATCAAAAAATTGCGTTCATCTTTTTTTGCCATTGTTGAGAGAAACATAACCTTCACCTTTTCACTATCTCGATGCAAGTTAGTGGGAAAACCTCTCTTCCAAGATTTGGAAATATTCAAATTTTCAACTTTATACTCGTATGACTATGGGAAAGCCTCATAGGCTTCCTTAATTCTTAGGTAAGGAGAACTCAATAAATGTTTTCAAGACCGGGTGAGCCAAAATTATTATTGTTACTCTCCTCATCCTATAACTTCAGGAAAATTTGTCATCAAAAGTGGAGAGGAAGAATAAATTTTCTGATAAAAGTGACCATAAACAAATTTGACATCCTATGCAGGGAGTAGAGATGATCTGTTCAAAATAAAGGTGAATTTTAAGGGGCAGGGTTATTGTATAATTTACCAAATTAATTATTATTAATAATCAAGGGGAATATGAGTGAGAATAGTACGAAAATGAAACAATGACTGATTTATCTATATGTAAAGATAGAGTTAGATTTTTAAGAATTATTATTGTATTTGATGTAAATCACACTCTTTAATTTTTTTGTAAAATATTCAAGCTATCGCATTATCGATGTAGATTTGAGAAATTTAAATTTCTAAAAAAAATTAGCTTGAACTTAATGAGTCCAATTTGATAGATTACCTGTTAGGAAAATTGAAAATGTAGATGAAAAGCATTCGCCGAACCAGGATTGGAAGCATTAGCAACCCTTTATTCGAAATTGTATAAAATATAGATCAGTACCAGTACCACTACCAGTATCAGTACTAGTACTAGTGCTAGTACCAGTCCTACCATCCTGATAATTTTCAATAATTATTAAGAATTAATATTCACAAATTTAACTGCTTCATTAATTATTATAACGATTGATTGATCGTTTGAATGAAAATTGGATGGGTGGGAGTTCGCTTGATCTTCCATCAAGCATTTAAGTTATCTAATTAAATCGAGCCTCTAGTGATTTAATTTTTTAATGAAACGTGTTTAAATAAATTTATAGTTTACGCTCAAAATTTTCTTTCAATTTATATTAAATATATTAGCTAAAATTAGCTAGGTATATTTTTTATACAAAAATAAATATCATACATAATAATAATTGTATCATAATAACAGAGCCATTTCAAAACATGAAAAAGTGACTTTATTTTATAAATATGTAAAAAAATCAAAATTCTATTGTATACCTTCTATTCATATAGAAGGAAGTGTTTTAGTTGTTATTAATATTGATAATATTTATAAAAGTACATAAAAATATACAGGGTGTTTTTAATAGGTGCCAAAATAGACTTAAATAAATAAAAACTGCCTATAAAGATAATGAAAGTGAATTTTTCAAAATTGAAACGAAAAGTGATGCTGTAATCAAAATTATACCTAATCCCAAATTGATGAAAGTTATTAGGACAAATATTAATTTCCATTTTTTTTCTTTCTATTTCCAAAACGGCATTAGTTCTAATAAGGAACCGAAATCATTTCAGTCTGTCAAAACAGTCAAAAACAAAATTGTTACACAGCAAAACTGGAATCAAACGATAGATAGAGATGCTGATTAAAAATATATTTGATCATCTCATCAGCCAATTCCCAAGTTTGAAAACCATCATCGGAACTGAAAACTTAAAAATTAAAAAGCTCCGTAAAGCTGAGTCCTGTTTTTCTGATTCAATTTTTTTCCAATTTAATTTTTGGGTATGTTATTTTGACAAATTTTTATTTCTGCATACAAATTTGGTCTAAATTCTTCTCTCGTATCAAATCTCAGCATCCTTCGACGTATTTTATTTAAATATACTACTAAGAGGGCCTCTTCAGAATACTTTGTTTTTTAATGATTTTGCCCTGTTTTTAAAGGTCTATTTAAAAGCAGATATTTCAAGGATTCTGTACTGTTTTTATACGGTAGAAGGCATGGTATATACAAACCCATGTAGATGGGTCTGTTTAGCACAATAACAATTCAAATTTAATGATTCTAGAAATCAACCCATTGAACAATATTTTAATGAAAAATTAAACATATAGGTATACTTAAGGCCCCTTCAGAACACTTTGTTTATTGAGCATTTTGATTTTGTTTTCAAAGGTATTTTTAAAAAAGTAAAAATTACAGTCTTTTGTTTTGGTTTTCCTCTTTTGTCAATTGCTTTTCCTTATTTGTCAAATGAGTTTCTTATTTTTCTATCTATTAATTATTGTTATAGTCATTGATTTATCAATCAATTTCCTTTTATGTCAAATCAGTTTCACTTTATGTCAATTGCTTTTCCCATTACTTGCAGTGACAGTATCATAATATTGGAAAAGCATTTGATAAAAAAGGAATCTCATTTGACAAAAGAGGAATTTCAATTGAAAAATCACGCACTGACGTTTGATAAATGGGAAAAGCATTTGACAAATCAGGAAAAGCAATTGACAAAAGACGAAAACCAAAAGAAAAAGACTGTATATGGAATACACCATTCTTTTATCAGTCTACTCAGTTTTTCAAGGTAAAATAAAGGTTTCAAAATATTTCCTATTCAACTTATGGTATAGTTATTAACTCCGCTGATAATTCCACAATAAATATAAATGTTATAAAATTTGAATTCAATAATTATTCCAAAGATTTCTCTGTAACTGGCTTGAAGCTTGCAACCTTAAACCAAATACACTACAGTCACTACACCATTTCCAGTTGTAATTGAGAAACGATTAAATGAATTTAAGAATGCGTCAAATGTAATTGAGAATAGTCAAATGTAATTCAGAATGCATCAATTATTGTAATTGAGAATAGTCAAATGTAATTCAGAATGCGTCAAATGTAATTGAGAATAGTCAAATGTAATTCAGAATGCGTCAAATGTAATTGAGAATAGTCAAATGTAATTGAGAAACCATCAAATGGAATTGAGAAAGCGTTAATTATAATTGAGAATAGTCAAATGAAATTGAGAATGCGTCCAATGTAATTCAGAATGCGTAAATTGTAATTGAGAATAGGTCAAATATGCAAATGAATTACATTAGATTTGAACTTCAAAAAAATTTACATATTTTCAACTATAAAAAACTATATGCATGCATAAAAATCCTAATTACTATATTGTATAGAAAACTAACAACTACTGTTCCTTCTAAGTAAACCAACCGCCCAACCGCTGCTCAGCTACTCCAGGCCCATTTGTGTTGCGTTCATAAAATGCTGTGACTTGTATGTGAAATTTACGAATTTTACATCATCTCAATTTTATTGATCCATTGTGAATTCCATTTGATAATTTCCTAATTACATTTAACGCTTTCTCAATTCTATTTGATGGTTTCTCAATTACAATTAACGCAATCTCAATTACAATTGATGCATTCTGAATTCCATTTGACTATTCTCAATTACAAAATGACGCATTCTGAACTACATTTGACTATTCTCAATAATTACATATGACTCATTCTGAATTACATTTGACCTATTCTCAATTACATTTAACCACTTCTCAATTAAACCTGGAAATGGTGTAGTGTATTTATTTTGCTTAAATTTATCGTAAACTGTAATCTCAACTTCAAACTTATTACTGACATCTGACATTTCATGCAATTATGTTACCAAATGAAAAAAAGTTTCTAGATTTCGGGTTTGGTAATGACTTATTAACGCACTCAAAAACAGATGCGTTAATAGCTTTATTAAAAATTAAAACAGCAAATTAGAAAAAAGGAATTTAAATTTTTTTATTAATATAGGTACAGTCGTTTTCAATGACATCCGTGCTGTCAATGTCATTTTTAATACGTTGGAACAAATTATACCAATATACGATAATCATTAATCAGAGTTCAGAGTATAAGAAACGCCTGGTTAAATAAAAGTGTCAATCAGGAAATTGAGGCTATCGTAAATAAGAATTTATATTTCTTGAAACACAAACACTAAGTAAGAACTCAGTCTTAATACATAATCATTTCTTTACACAGAATTTTGCAGACTTTTCAAGATTCATATTTTTATTTTTTAGAGATGATGGATAATTTGAATTTGTCACATTGCCGCGTCCAGGTAAATTGCCAAATTAGGAAATTCATAATTACTAAACTGAAACAGCAAAGGATACCAACATACTGTCATATTGACAAAACGGATGTCAGTGAAAACCACTGTACCTACGTATCTTATTTTTTTGAGATGGATTGAAATTTATCAGCATCAAGAAAAATATATCTATATTATTTCTGAATCATAAATTGGTACTTACTTAGTTTATTTGCCAAACATTTTATTTATCAACATTAGCAAGTACCCTGTGCTCACCGAATGTTACGCCTATGGTGTCGTAGTTCGTAGTATAATATGTGTCGTTAGAGGCGCTACAGTCATACTATACATTAGGAAATCTGTATTGCCGACACTGAGGCTTACTAGTGTCGGTAATGCAGGTCTTCAATCGCAACGTTTTTTCATCAGATTCGATAAGCCGTTCCGTTACTCGTTTCGTTTGATTCTTTTTGTGGAAGTAAGTTATCTAATATTAATATTTATAAAATTTATGTTTTCAGCCCCTACTTTGTAGAATCTCTGCGTACTGATTGATGATTAATAAAACACTAATGTTTAAAAAAAAAATTCTACTGTATAATGATGGATAATAACGTTACACGTGTTTCACTACTTTTAATGTAGCATCTTCAGACGTATGTAAATAAAATTATTTAGTAACATAGTAACAGTATGGTAACCTAAGTGATCATAAAACAAGTAACTAGATTAAAATGAATTTTTAACAGAACTACACTAGATCATAATATAATTTTTTCAGAATCTTCTTGTTGATATCAAGAAGAAAAATCAAGTAGGTAGTGGAGAACAAGTAGTGTCTAGCTGTTCATTTATTACTGCGTATTGTTGATTATGTAAATGTCTAGAGATTTTAACAATTTAATTTAAAATAATGATTACAAAATGATGTAGTAATTCAATTTTGTTGTTTTCTAGTAAGTGTTTTGCAAAATTTGATCTTTCTGCGTGTTTGAGTCTGTAGTTTCTACAAATTTGTCCTATAGAAACTGAATTACAAATAGTTTAATCGATAAATTCCAGGTTTCAGTAATTTAGATAACTTTTCCTTTGCATTCAGCAATATAGAACCATTGCTCATAAAATGGTTATCGAAAAACATTAATAGACGACTTATTATACAAAAAACAACACAAATTAGCCATAAACCTCATTTATCCTCAACAAAACAATGAAATCAGAAAATATTCATCACTAATGTAGGTATACTTTGGAAACATTTCAACACAAATATCAAGGATAATTTCTAACACCACTACATTTAATATTTCATTCAAATCTTTTATGAACAATGGTTCTATATTGCTGAATGCAAAGGAAAAGTTATCTAAATTACAGAAACCTGGAATTTATTGATTAAACTGTTCTCATTGTAATTCAGTTTATATAGCACAGACTTGTAGAAACCTAGAAATCAGATGCATATAACGAACACCTGAACGCTTACAGACTCAAACATCCAGAAAGATCAAATTTTGCAAAACACTTAATAGAAAACAATCACACTCTAACAGCAAACAACAAAATTTAATTACTATACATACTACATCATTGTAATCATTATTTTAAATTAAATTTTCTTGAATCTCTAGAGATCCACAGACATTTACATTATCAACAATACACAGTAATAGAAGATTCTGAAAAAATTATATTATGATCTAGTTGTTCTGTTAAAAATTAATTTAAATCGTTACTATATCAATAATTTTATTTACATACGTCTGAAGATGCTACATTAAAAGTAGTGAAACACGTGTAACGTTATTATCCATCATTATACAGTGGAATTTTTTTAAAACATTAGTGTTTTATTAATCATCAATCATTAATATTTACATTTTTTATCATTTACAATTAAAAATTTATTTGTTTCGGGCGGTAGGTACCTACTTATGGCGGAAGCGAATAAAGCGAATGTAAACCAAATGCCTTGTGTGGTTTATAATCAGGAGACAATAGCAAGAGCACATCAATTATTCGTAGAAAATTGTTTGCCTGAATTTTTTGTGGCCCACGTTGAAGCGGTTAAATGTCCCAGCAAGACGCCCTGTCGGTGGATGGTGGCCTATAAGTTTCAAGATGTCCATCGTGAGTATGAAGGAGGAGATTTTGCTAAAGGATTGGTTAGAAGGTTTGATGCTGCGAAACCGCAGGGTACTAATATAATGAAACCCGCAATACATCTTTTCATGAGCCTTAATGACGGTCTGCGCTATATTATAAATTATGGCGTTCTTTGCAATTGTGAATATAATGAAACTTATTTTGGTGAATGTGACGACAGTCCATTCGACGTTAGTGAGATTACTATGTGAGCATAGAGAAATCTATAAAATGTGTAAATTGTGCTTTTCTATTGTACGTAATCATTTCTAATAAAGTTTATGTTAATCTATTTTAGACATATTCTATATGCTAATCCTTTATTATTGCTATAACAGGGTGAAATCGCATATAATCCTAATTAATTTCAAAATTGAAAAAACAGGGCAAAAAAGTTAATTATAACTTTAAACATAAGGTACCTTGAAAAACGGAGTAGATCTGATAAAATAATGGTGTGTGCTTAACAAGCCCATAATAGTTTTGC
This sequence comes from Malachius bipustulatus, assembly GCA_910589415.1. NCBI lineage: Eukaryota > Metazoa > Arthropoda > Insecta > Coleoptera > Melyridae > Malachius > Malachius bipustulatus. The sequence continues at coordinate 30,842,972 of OU342634.1, read as the reverse complement.
TTCTTTAAATACCTTTGAAAACAAAGTCAAAATGCTCAATAAACAAAGTGTTCTGAATAAGGGGCCTTATATGTTTAATTTTTTATTAAAACTTTGTTCAATGGGTCGATTTCTAGAATCATTAAATTTGAACTGTTGTGCTGAACAGACCCATCTACACGAGTTTGTATAGCATGCATTCTACCTTATAAAAACAGGGCAAAATCATTAAAAAAAAAAACAAACCGTTCTGAAGGGGGCCCTCTTAGTAGTAAATATATTTATAAAAATTATAACATCCTGTATATTAATTACAAAATCTAATCATTATTTATAACGGGTGTTTATAAAAAATACTGTCTACAAAACATGTTCCTTCACAACTTCTGCAATGTTATTGCAATTTTATCATTTCTAATCACCCGTTAGAACTGAAGAAATTTGTCTTTATAAAGGGGTAATCTCTCTCTGAGTTGCCGAAAATTCAATAATTAATAATGTTCTCAATTCAATGTGTAATATTTCAGTGGTGTTTGGTGTTTTAAAATTTCTATGTGATTTTTCGTCTCAATTTTCTATAATAATAATTAAATAATCAATTTTTTCCCATCTGCTAGTCGACTAATTCCACGAAAAAAATCCGCTGTGTTGTTCTGAAATGACTCTCGTTCTTCTATATAAAATTTTTAAACTTGAAACATATGAATAACAATAAGTAATTGGCAGAAATGTAAAAGTGTAATTCTCATCCACAAAGTAAGAGTCTGTATCCTGGATGTGATCCTATACGATACCTATTTGATTATTTCAAGGTAATGTCAGTTCGAGCATGCCATATAAAATTAAGTCGCAATTATATTTTTTGTTTTATACTAATAATTTAATAATAATAATTATCGTAGGTAACTAGATAAGGGGGCAAGGGGCAGTTGAAAGGTTGTAGCTTGTAGCTAACAGTCCCTAAGAAAATATATCCCGTTTTCTACAAAAAAAAGTTGAAAAAGTCGCTTTTTATGGGGATTCCCCTGAACCATACAAAAATTATATTATAAAACCACTCTTGTGGTGAACCTATGAACCTATTCTGAAAAAAATTCGTGTTTAATGAAAATTTAAATTTCATTTGCTAGTAAAATTTTGGTCCGGAACTTTGTTTTTTTTTTTGTCACTTTTGCCAAATTTTTGCAATTTTTTAAATTTTGGCTTAAATCTCAGAAAAGCAGCGTTTTTTCGAGAAGTCCATTCTATACAAAAATAAAATAGACGAAATTTCCTACATTTCTCATAAAATAACGTTTTTTTTTTTGCAAGACTAACCGTGAAAAGAGGAAACGTTTTTGCTCAATATCTCGGCCATTTTCAACTCTTTAAACAAAATTGGTAGGGACTCAAGTTGTGGCAAATTTGATTCTCTACAACTTTAGACCTTACAATTTTTATCGAGCTATCGATATATTTTTTAAATTAAACGAGAAAAAATTGGTAAAGTATAATTATCAAACTATCTCGTTTATTATTAATTTTAAGATATAAATGCATAAGAATAAAGTTGTAAGTATAGAATTGCATTTCCTACAATTTTGGTCTCTACGACTTTTTTCCTAGAACCAATATTAGGGGTTCTACGTCTATGGAAAGCCTAACGGGACTCAAGCGACCAGCTTACCCTAGACGGTGCCATCATCATGTCAGCTGGCGGCTATTTAATTTACTCTACCAGTGCCCCCCACCCCTAAAGATTATAGCAATAAAATTTCTGTCGGTAGTTTTTGCAGGGAAAAGTCTTTTTTTGTGACTAACCTGACTGGGCTAGTCAGTTTGTTGGTTCAATCTGTCTTTGCCGAAAATCATGCCCAGCATTTCATTTGTCCGCGTCTCGAAAATATCAATCTTTGTTGTTTGCATACAAAAAATTGATACTTCACTAGTTATCATAAAGTCAATTTTGTTTTATTATTGATCCCTGGGAAGCCCTCTTCTGTTTCGACTCAGAAAAACTAATGAAATAGACAAAAATTGCCAAAAACGACTTCACATCTTTATAGTGCATGCTTTTGTGAGTTTAGGCGTTTCAACAATTTCTGAAATTTTAATTATCTGTCGACCTTAGCGCAAAAATCGGCAAGACACGATCGACCTGACCATTTTTTTACCCATTGCAACCATACATAAAATTTACTTGACCTTGTAAAATGTAAGGACATTTTTTGATAAGTACAGTAATTCAAAATTTCACATACCTATTCATACTTTGTGGATGAGATTATGACTTGTTGTTTTCTGTTCATGAATTTTTGGAATTCCATTAAGAATAGAGTGTAGGTAGGTATAATTATCAAAAAGTATATTAGGTAATTATAAATTTAGAAGATGGAAGCGAAGAAAAAATTCATGAACAGCCTATCTACATATTATATTGTTATATTGAAATATGTAGCTTTAAGTAGTTTCAAAATCGGCTATTTTTCGTATCTCTGTTAATACTTGAATGTACAGAATTAGTATCATCGGTCATTTTGTAAATTATCCACAACCAAGACCATAGTTAGAAAACGTTCATGTAAACGATCTTCTATTAACGAATTCTGAATACTAAATTAATAATTAATTATTATTAAAACGCATCGTTTGCTTAACGACTGTCTCACAAACTTTTTAATACTGATTTGCTACTATCATAATAAGTGAGTACTTAGTTTCCCCCCCGACTTGTTTGTTTTCCCTTGTTTCACTCAGTAAGTGAAGTCAACGTGTATACTTGTGCCTAACTTGTAGGGCTATAAAGTTTTTATACTTCAATAATCTTCAGTGGATTCTGCGACATTTCCTCTATATATTACAAAAAAATACAAAAAAAAAACTATGACTAGACTTGCATCCAACTTGTTATGTTTATTAAAAATATACTCGAACGTTACTTGTTGTTTTATTTATTTATTGTAAAAATTATTCATGTATAAATACTCCTTTTATTCTAGATTTGACAAAACTTTTCTTCTGGAGAGTGTTCGTATTTTCTGGGATTCCCGAGTCAAAATACCTCAAACGGACCGTTTCCATTTAATACCTGCTGTGATCACTGCCTTCTGAGGAAAATAAATCACATGCAATCAAATTCATGTCCATTCTAGTAGTTAAAAGCGTTAATTGATGAACGAAAAATGCATAAATAAATCAAATAAAATCAATATTTTTCGATGTAAAGCTCTCCTGTGGTTATCAGATGCGACATTTAGAGGGAAATTCTCTACCATGTGAGGGAAAGTTCGAGAACTATCAGGGAGAGTCTGTCAGGATGTCTAGGAGCTACTCGTCTGATGTTCCAGGAATAGAACACTTGGAACTGCCGGAAAGACATTGGGGAGTTAGTTGATTCTGGAAGCGAATTCAAGAAGAACACTAAGGGTGTATACAAGCGGAGTCAGTGAAAAGTGTGAAATAATAAACAAGCGACAAGAGAAGAGAATAGTTACCAGTTACCATAGTTACTTTACACACTGACCAAACTAGTGTTAAGGACAATGTGTTATTTAAGGTGGCAGTGAATAAAGTAGTGAGAGTGTAATAATTGAACTTGAACTCCTTTAGATGGAAGAAGCTCATGAAAAGAACTTGACGAGACAGAAGAGTCTCGTATGAAACAATATCATGATCATATCCTTACAGAAATAGCCCAATTCAAAAAAAAAAAAAACTAAAAAAGCACCACCCTCAAAATAAAGAATACAAAAAACATCATCCTACAGAAGAGGCTCATGAGCACGAGAATACAGAGCATCCTTCAAAAGAGGCTCATAAAAATGCAGAGAAATACCAAGAAGTTCCTGAAAGACAATCAAGATCTTTTGACGAGAAGATATAATCTCTGAAAAAAGATGGCTACATCGACCATAGTAGCTAGAAAACTTACCACGTATAAAACAATTGCAACCCGACTGTGTGATCTTCCCAAGATTCCTAAAGAAGGGACACACCTATTCGGCCTACAGTTACTCCATAAACGACTCTTTCGCCTTCGCAGAGAAGATCAAGGAACTCAAGCTCCAAAACAGGTACCGACTGGTGTCACTGGATACTGTTTGATCCCAGTGGAACTCACATTGAGGATTTCGAAGCAATAATGGCCCCCGAATAGAAGCATGTACCAACATCCCAAAAACAAGATTTTTGGACCTTTGAAGCGACCTGGCTTTGTCTTTGAAGCTAACTACCTAACCTACAACGAGAGATGTTACAAGATGAATTCTGGTCTGTCCCATTGGGAACCCTGATCAAGACATCACTCCCAAAGCTGTCCTTCACTACTGCCTTCTTTCTTCTTTCAGTATGTGGACAACCTGTTGACGGCAATCCCAAATTACAAAACGGAAGAAATCCTGGAAACATTCAACAACTATTATAACGAACTTGAAATTCACAATCGAAGAGGAAACAGACCCATTCTTAGATACTCGAATAATAAGAAAATAATAACTGAGAGTCATAGGACTGGTATCAAAAGAAAACCAGCTCCGGCAGATACATTAATATCTTCTGCCCTTCCACACCATCACATAAAATGGAATGAAGGAGAGACTAAGAAGGATAACTCATGACACCAAATACAGAGGGAAGCCATAACAAGATTAAAACAATTTTAATGAAGAATGGCTACACAGAGGGGTTCCTTAACAGACTTATGTACAGCTCAAGGGGAATAACACAACCAGAACCTGGGAACGTCAATCGGGGGGAGGGGGGGGGGGCTCGGGAGAAAGGAGAGTGATGAGCTGAGTGACAATGTCACCTAGCCTAGAACCAGTCAACTCAGAGGGTTCAGTTTGCATTGTTACCTCAAATCCAACAATTGGAGCCTTGGCCGGAGTAACGTTGTAACTTACATACTTTTTTTGAGTGATTTAGATTGATTTTTTCACTTCGGTAGGTTTAAATAGGCAGAATGCTTCCAACGATAAGTTTTGTATGATTTTCCTTTAACCATATTTAAATGATATTTTAAGAATCGCCAAATGAAAACTATCCATTCAATAACCTTGCAAGGTTCATTTTTTGCACCTCCTGTAAAAATGTAAGTTACAACGTTACTCCGGCCAATGCTACAATTATTGACTGGAAAAATTATCAAAACCGATACAAGACATGAAAATTTAATAAAAGCACAACATCCTTACAACAATTCATTATTCTGGATTACGATAAAAATTTTGAAACTTTTTATCGTCATGAATTTCCACATACAGGGTGTTTCGCATAAGAACCGACATAAAACAGGGGCGAGTAGAGGAGCCAAAAATGTGTTGATCCAACGCAACTTAGAGATTATATTAAATAAATACACAAATAAATAAATAGTTTAATTCCCGCTTCAACTAACCTGAGACATTAAACCAAACACAAAATTCAGACAAAATATGCAGCCAGCTGCGCCATCTTATCTTTCGGCTGCCTTGGTTTCCCCCTGCTTCTCCCCCTACCGCCTGCTCCCCTGCTCCCTCCTCGAGTATTCCTCGCCGGCCTGAAAGTATTTGAGGCGGTTTTCGGCTTATCGACCAGCCTCGTAAACTCGTTTGTGCAGAAAATGCAACCTTTCATCTGGGTCGCATTCGGCAACTTGGACTTCTCCTGCTTGTACTCGACTTCCACCAACTGGGCCCCGCAGGTGCAGACGTCTTCCAGCACTGTCAATTTCTGAGCATCGTCAAATAAAGTGATAATCGTCGAACACCTACGAGGTAAAAATTAGGTTTACGCGTGACTTTTTTGTGGATGATGGGGTAGTACCTGTTGCATCCGATCTTCCATTTCGGGCCGGACGAGAGATCCAGAACCAGCACCCCAAACTCGCAATCTGAACAGTTGCAGACCCCGTTTGCGTTCAAACTGTACGGACAGGTAGGGTGGGTGCAGGAACTGCAACCGCTCCCTTTTTTCATATCTCTGAAAAATAAATAAATAATTGATTGAACCAAGAGACACTTTACATTTACAGAAGATCAAAACAAGTAAATGTATCGGTTAAAAGATTTAGATAAAATGAAAACAAGCAACATACTTAAATGGAGGATTATTGTAACAATAAGGGCAAAAGATGAAACTTTTTCCCTTGTTTCCCATGGACCACGACAGCAACTCAAAATCGTCAAGGGGACACTTGAGTTCTTTGAATAGTTTGATGTTGCCGTTCTGGGGCAAACTGAACGTTTCATCGCACTGGGAACAATGCAGTCTCATCGGTTTCGCCTGTATCAGTTTCATGTACCTTCTGCACTTGCCACACCTGCAAAAAAAAATCACAATAATTACCTCATCACAATCGCAAAGGCATTTTGGGACTAAATTCTCACTTTAATTAAAAGCCACTAAAATGCTCAAAACATGATACTTTCTGAGGGCTTACACAGTTGTTAACAGTATTGCAAAATGCACAAGCGATTAATTAGTTGATCGTGATCCCATTAGAAAATAAATATTTCGACCAACAGGCTATTGTCAGGTAAATCGGATTAAATTTTGATTGCCTAGCTATAAACCCTTAGATTTTATGGAAGATTCTTCAAGCTACATTCAAAGTTAAGCAGAACCCATGTGATTTGCACTTGGATGGGTGACTGACCTATGTAATAAAAGGTGTCCCTACAAAACTATGCTTCGGGGGGTCTCTTAAATCATTAAATGGGGGTCTCTTAAAGAGTCACGTCTATACCTACTGACAAGGTTAAATTGTGGCAAAACTAGTTATACATTTTTTAAGATCATTGGTGATTATTACCTGAGGATCAAGATATTCCATATAGTAACCTGGTAATTTAAAACCGAGAGTAAAACTTATAGAAAAACAACCATATACCATGAACTGGATACCTCAGGGATCAATATTTAGACCTATTCTATTCCCTTTTCAACCCTGATTATTTTAAGAATAATTGTGCACAAAGTTGAAGTTTTTAGGTGCTTTTTAGAGGAATTTTAAAATTTCTTGAAAATATTTAATTACCCATTCAGGGTTAATATATTTTATGAAAATTTGAAGAACTGTTAACTGTTAACAACTAAAAAACAAGCAATTTCTTCAGGATTTGGTATCTTGTTCTTGCCGACAGATCAAAAGGAAATTATTCCTTTTCTGAGTTATTTCTCAAGTTCCTGATTGGGAAAATACACAATGAACCAAATTTAACAACAATTGTAAGAAATTAGAGAAAAAATTTACAAATTTATGACTCAATAATAACTTGCTTACCTGCAATAAGCCCTACCAGACGCGCTGAGAGGCGAAAAGGAGACTTCGAACAGCTGATCCATTCCGTCAATATTCTTCACAAAGTATTGAAATTTCAGCTTGAATATATCGACGGTGTGTTTAAGGACGGCGTGGAAATTCGCCTTACCCTGAGCTATTAAATTCAGCTGTTCCTCTACGGCCGATCGCATCGTCGGGAGGACCAATTGCACGTCGATCTACAATAATTCAAATTCTCGATCACCAGAGAAAATTATGAAGACAAAAATATATACCTTCTGGTAACCGTGCACGAGTACGATCCCCAGAGTGGTCGGTTGGAGTCTTCGACCCGATATGACAGTCACGTAATTTCTCTGACAGATATTATTGATGTGCACTGGTATGGAAGCATCGGTTCCTATACCGTGGGTCTCCATGAGAGTGATAAGTTCCGCTTCCGTTAAATAATCGGGCGGACAAGTTTGATGCTCTGTTAGCTTCGCTTCTCTTATCGGAGCGATTTCATTTTTGGTGAAATTCGGGACGATTTCGTTCTTCCCGAGCGCCTAAAATAACCAATCATTTTCATAACATCCTGTAAAACATTCGATAGTCTCTCACCTGCCATGTCATAACGGAGGTATATCCGGGATCAATAAGAGTCTTTCCCGAAGTCGAGAAGACTTCCTCGCCGATCGAGAAGAGCGCTGTCGTGCTGAGGTACTTACAATCCTTGGATACCGTTCCTATGAAATGACGAGCGATGTAATCGTAGATTTTCCAGGAATCTCCGTCAAGTTCATTTCTTGAAGCGCATTTCATCGGAGTGATTGGAGGATGGTCACCTAAATCAAGCCAAATGAAAGAAATAAAATGTTGTCTATTTAGAACATCTCACCTGCATCGTGTCCTTGTTTCGGTCGATTTACACCTTGAGAGAGTACTGTTTTCACATCATCAGACCAGTCCGAGCAGCCCTGTAACTGCTTCAATACAGCCCTGAAACAATTCATTGATGATTGAAGTAAATGAGCAACAAGATTCACTAATAACTTTGTTATAAAGCATTTCTTAGTAAAAGGAATTTCAAAGGAAATTGTGACAAATTTTTTCTTGGCTAAATTTTTAGTACTTTGGGTGTTTTATATTTCAGATTAAAATTCCAAAACCAGCCAAAATTTGGCAAATTTCAACATGCTACTACATTACATTACACAAATAATATTATTATTTTTCTACACCAATAAATATTATAACTAGACCACTCTCAAAAAAATTCTAGTTTCATATTTCTTGTTTGTTTACATTCTCAATGATGACTCAGCCATTTATGGAAATGTCACTTTTTCGACAATTCTAGTTACATGACAGGGATGACACATTGCCGGCCAGTGTGACATTTCTACTAAATACCAGTATGGTACCGCATTCTACGCATGTTCGAGATTTTGTATAGTTCCCCGTGAACTATCCGACATTTCTAGACTCCACAGCCAAGGGATATAAAAAGAGGAGCTGTCGGTACTCTGAGTCAGTCGTATCTTGGATGTGAAAACTGAAGTATCAGAGAGTCAGGAAGACAGAGTTGTCAAAACATTGAAAAAGTATAAGAGGACTTTTGGAAGCTTGTTCAAATATTAAAAAAAAAGTATATCTGTGATTAAAAGTGTAATTTTAGGATTTGGACAAGAATCAGGAAATATTATTGGTCCAATCTGGCTGATAAGGCTTATAAATATAAATATATACCTACACAAGATCGAAATTTTCAGGATAACTAGTAGTCTCGGTACGAGGATAACTGATGTATCCCTGTGTGTAGAGTCGCTCAGCAATTTGCATCGCATGGTGTGGTCCCATACCCAGTCCAGAACTTGCAACTCGCATCAACTCGACCGTATTTAAAGCGGCAGGTCTCGCTTTAGTCTTTTCTTTCGATTCGACGCTCATCACTCTACAATATGATGACAGTGATCAAGTAACATTAAATTACTACACAAAAATACCATACTTTGCGTCTCTATGCTCCTTTACGAGCTGCAAGAACATATTAGCGACCTCCTTATCGAAGCACCTAACTCTCTGCCATGACAAACTGACATCCTGGTTATCTTTAGTGGACACGGACACTTGGATCGTCCAGTAGGTTTCAGGTTTAAAAGTCTGGATTTCATCGTGTCTTTGAACGCAGAATCCCAAGGTAGGGGTCTGACAAGGTCCATAAGAGATCAGAGATGCGTCCAGATCTCCGTAGCGACCTTGGAAGAATTTAGTTTGGAACCTGGTGAACGCGCAGCCGATCCTCAGGTCTAGTTCTTGGCGTGCGTCCACACTTCGAGCTTCGTTCTCGTTCGGAAATACTGGAACGTTTGTTACGTTATTTACGTCCTGCTGAACAATTTTACATACCGATTCTTACCTAAATTATTAAAGGCATGTTTGATATCCTTTTCGGTAATAGCAGAAAATCTAGCTCTGAAGGTAACCTTGTTGGAGAGAACATTCTCGGTAAAGCTGCCGGCTACGGAACTCATGACTTCGAAACAAATATTCTCTCCCTCTTTATCGCAGTCAAGCCACAAGACCAAATTATCGCAGCCTTTAGCTTCTGCAGCCAGGAAAGCGGGCATTTTAAGCTTCGCCATTGCCTCTTTCTTCTCGATGGGGCAATTGAAGAGCTCCACCGGATCCACTCGGTCCCAATTATTGTATTTACTTATGAAATCGACTCCGAACACATGACCACAGACGGAAGTCATCTTGAACCGAGCGGGGGCGCTGAGGAAGGTACCACTCCATTCGTGAACGGAGCAAGCACCGTTGAAGCCTGAAATGTTAAAGTGAATTGTGGATAATGTGACTGTGTGGTCTTTCAAAATTCGAATTACCCTTTCTGGAGCTATTTTTGCCATTGCTCAATATATTCGCCAAGGACGCAGCCAAGGAAGGTTTTTCTGCGACCATTAACACAGTTCTCATCTTGGCTATAAGTATGTGACCTTCTGATCGGAAATCATAAATCAATAAAACTACTGGATCTTGAAATTATCATTCAATTATTTTTCTGAATGGAAAAACCAAATTACAAATTTCATACCGGTTTCAAATTTTAATGTCATAAAAAATGTAAAAAAACAATTTTTAACATAACCTTACAATTCTATGACAGACAAAAGACAAATACACCAAACAAAAAGTTGTCAAAAAGAAGAAGAACTTAGCCATGGAATAATAAACCATAAAAGCCCCCATGAAACTTTTATCTTCTATCGATGACGTCACGGCGAGTACCGCTAACGGAGATGAGATTGATGAGAACAAAGTTCTGTAAGTTCTGAGAATCTGGAACGGTTTATTACAATATAGTTTTATTAATAATAATAGACAAATTTCCATATTGTTTTTAAGTTGTGCTAACTGCTAAGTCGGTCATGAAGAAAATGATCTGATATTTTATAGATTTTCAAAAAATTTGAAATACATATTGTATCTATTCTGTGCCTATGTTATTTCTGTTGAATTCGAAGTTCAATATTATATTGAATATTTGAACTATAATAGTTCAAATAAAAATAACTAAGAAAGAACTAGTTCTTACTTATCTATGAGGCCGATATGTTGCGATCTTATATCGCTGCTAATCGTGGTAAGAATAAAGTCGTAAAAATTTTCTAAAAATTTTAGGGGACACCTAATAATAAATAAATAACAGTTTATTGTCCAACAGAACACGAGTCCCAATAATTAATGACACACACTCGGTCGTCCCTGAGAAATTATTCAGACTAATTTATTTATTACGAACTGATTTTAAATATTTGCTTATTCCTTATTCAAATACTTGATTTATAGTCCTCATCCTCATTTTAAGAATTCATCCTTATATTCTACAAACATTTCTACCCCCATAATAATGAAATAATAAAATTCTAAAACATGACAATATTATGTAAATCATAAAATATATCTGCATCCTTATAATTCGCATTAAAAAAATGGGTCGACGAAAGCCATCAATAGCGTAATAGCAGAATTTCGTTACACAAGTGAGTTTAATTATTACACGCACTTTTTTCTAATTGTATACAATAAATATCTAATCCAATTTTGAATATTACCCACTTACAAATTGCCCCACCAGACTCGCGACGCTTGCGCACAACGGGTCGAGTACCCTTAAAACAGATAGATGTACTCGTTTTCTGTCCCACTCAGTCCGCGATATACTTCCACTTACGAGCTGGAAGTATTAGATACATGGTTTCTGATTAGTGGTCACTGGTCACCTTCCCCTTTCACCGCTAATGAACATCCGAAGTTGGCGATGGCAACGAGTTGATTTTTTTTAAACATCCGCGGAAAGAGCGGTCCAAACAGTCGTCCAAACAGCTGCGTTAGCAAAAAATTCATCGTTATCCAAATTAATAATATGGACATATAGTAAACAAGTAAAACTGTCATCAATGTCTAAAAACGATATATATTTGGGGGTTCAAAATATATATACGCCGCGTAAACTAGACTAGTACAATATAATTCCATATCATAATACTCCTACCCCTACCGGATGCTTTAACTTCTCAGGCCACTGTTATTCTTTTTATGCATTTTGTAGAGTAGGGTAGGGTACAGCTCCTTTATATAGGAGTTATAATTATAGGTCATTGTTTTTACTGTCAACAATAGTCACTTATTAATAAAAATAGAAGCTAAAAAACCGCCTTAATAACGCGTGTTACTGATTGATGGAATTCTGGATCCGTAATGGCGGACGAGTCAGCTGTCCTATAACCTATAATAATAGAGTATAGCTATAGGGTAGGGAGTAGCTATAGGGTAGGGAGTAGACAGACAGTAGCACGATACACGTCATATACCCGGTATGCCGATTGCTGTTACTATTTTGGTTATTACTGCCGCGCAATGACGTCATGTGGTTTTATTTTGGCTTAAAGTATTAATCGCGGCGAGGTTGTTTATAAAATAAATGTCAAATTATATTGCATCCGTCCTTTTTGCTTGTGGTTTTCTTTGTGCTAGATCTATTATAGAAAAATCTTTAATTTCTTTTCGAAAAAAGTAAAATGAAATTTTTACAAATTTTCTTAATGTTATTTATTTTTTATTTTCATGATTTTTTTGTACCAATAAACGACATAAAAAAACAATATGACGGCTATAAGAAAAACAAAAGTTAACTATGAAAACTCAGGGATTTAGTTGGCCTTGAATATTTTTAAAACGTTAAATGGATAGCTGTTGCCGACTTATGCATTTATTCCTGACAATAAAAAAGATATGGGGCAATCTCATGTGTAATCTTAGAACCACGTGACGTCACAAGACCGGAACGCAGCCTGCGCGTCATCGTCTATCGCCTCTGTCGGCATACCGTGTATAATATTTATGTTTATGTGTATCGTGGACACTGCAAAAACCGAACACCAGGAACACAGATAAGTTGGTGATTCACTCACAGGCACAGGCGCACAGCTTGAAATTCCAATAATTCAAAAATAGAACGACGACGTGTTTATTACAGAACACAGAAACAGGACACAGTCACAGCACAGTTTTAGTACTGCGAAGTAGGTACAACTGCAATTGAATTACCTAACCTAGTTAGTCAAGTTTAAAATTTGTTTAGTTTGTTTCATTGGTTTTCCTAGTTTTGTTTCATTTTTTATTATTGTTTCTTGTTTCCCTTATCAGTTTAGTTGTTGTTGGTTTCCATCATTGTTCCAGTGCCAAATTATTATTTTTCTTTTAAAATCACCATGCTATGGAAGATGATCCTAGTTTCATTTATTTCTACCACAGTTTGCAGTTTGGAAATGTCTGAAGTAAACAGAATGTTTGCAAAAGATCCATGCATCCAAGGTGAGCCTTGATATTAATACATACCTATCCTACACTGAGACTCTATACATAGGAGAATTGCAATTATTGATAGTTTCCATGATAAATTGTTTCAATAATGGGATTGCTTGCAAAAATATCGACAATCAAGTAGGTATCTAAGAAGGTATAGAACATTGAAGGATATTTTAAATTCATATTTCATAAATCGGAGACAATAATCCCTTTACCGTTTACATTCACGATAGATGGGTAGAATAGAATTGCTGAGAAAGTAAACATTACACTAGAGAGGTATAAATAGGCGACCCTTACCTGATAGAGAGTTAGTGTTTATTTTCTCCCTAAACTACCCCCTGCCCCAGAGACCATGCCCATTAATTGTATATAAACTGCTTCTTATAGGTTTATGATCGCCTCCGGATTTATGACTTTAAAATATTGTGAAATGATCTATAACTCATTGAAATAGAGCCTAACAATTGCCCTGTATATAATCGTTCAGTATTCAACGTAATCGTACAGACGTACAGAGGAATTATTTGTCTATGTTTAGAGACCCAGTACCTACTTGCATGGTGTACGCAATCATAATATAAACATAAAATATCATAAAAGCCTGTCGTATGATATTTATTATAAATAACTAATACCAATTTGCAGTTATTATAGTTATTTTGCTGGTCGGATGCTGGATAATGCAACACACCATTCTCCTAGAGCAAATAACTGATTGGCATGGGGCTTAGGGCTTACGGTATTTTAGTTCTAAGGGAGCGTTGGGAACATTTTATCACTATAGTGGCTTTACTGTGAGAGCAGTGCCAGGTCTGTGATAAAACAAAGCAAGCTACATGGTTTAAAGAGCTTTCAAGAGCTCCTTGTTTAAAATATTACTTTCCTTTCTCCCCTTTGGGTAACCGAACTTATTATACCATCATAAGTGAACCATGCACCGCTAATCGGTATCTACCTATCAAAAGGTGGCAATCATTTTTTTTTCTTTTCGTAAATTTGTTTTTTGTCTTGGATCTAGAACACTATGACGGCATTTGTATGTTCTATCTCCTATATATCTGTCAGGGTCATTCACATTAATATTCATATTGGGCGATTTTAATGTACCAGGGTATACGTGGTCAAAGACTCAGAATCATTCTTTATCAACAGGATTCTCTAGTCATGTGGATGTGAGGGAGGCATCACAGTTGCTCAATGTTTGGTGTGAACTGTATAATTTATTTCAATGTAATCACTTAATAAATAGTTGTGGAAATATTCTTGATCTATGTTTCACTAACATCAAGGAAACAGTTGTAAATTGTTAGTGATGAATTCATTTTTGAGTGCGATTCTCATCATCTCCCTTTGGCAATGGAATTTTTTGTGCCACATTTTGAGTTACATATTGTTAATGAAAAACTATTTGACTTCAATAGATCCAATTTTCATGAAATTGAAATAGGATTAAGGGATATTAATTTTCCGTCATCAATTGCATGTGAATTTGAATTTAATAAATTTGTTAACGAAGTTAATTCTAAGTTCTCCGATCTTGTGGAAAAATATGTTCCTACATTCTTTGTAAAATCTAGGTCTTTTCCTCATTGGTATTCTAATGAACTGAAATCTGCTGTATTGAATAAGAAAAGGTTTCATAGAATGTATAAACAGTACAATTCTTCTTATTATTATTCTTTATTTAAGTTGGAACGGAGTCGGTGTAAATCATTCTTATACGGAGATCAGAAACAATTTATCGACACCACTGAGGAATCTCTTAACTCTGATTCCAAAGTCTTTTTTAAATTTGTTAATTCCATAAGTAACAGTCGATCAGTCCCTTCTCTTATGCACCTCGATGGACAATTAACTGATAATGAATTGGATATAATTGATCTTTTTGCTACCAGGTTTGGCAGGGTGTACCGCCTGGATCTTGATAGTACACAGATATCTTTCGAAGTTTTGGATTCTTTTAGCGGTTTTTCATTGACAGAATCTGATGTTGAGGGGTGTATTGATGAATTGAATCTTACTAGTAATCCAGGTCCTGATAACATACATGCCAAAATTATTAAATCAATTCGAAATCAATAGTACCATGGCGGACTAAATTATATAATACTTCACTTAAATTGGTTTTTTTCCCTGAGTCATGAAAACACTCTTATATATCACCTCTTCATAAGGGGGCTGACACCTCTGATATTAATAACTATAGACCAATTAATAAGTACAGTGTGTTGGCCAAGATGTTTGACAAACTTGTTTACAATAGTGTAGGTACTGCCATATTTGCGCAGGTACATTGTATCGCAGCAGCATGGATTCATTACAGAGAAGTCTACAGTGACAAACTTGGCAATTTATCACGACTTTTTGGTTTCTAATTTGAATGATGGGTTTGTTGTTGATACCATTTATTCAGATGTGAGTAAGGCGTTGGATTTGGTGAATACTACACTTCTGCTAAGAAAACTTTCTGCTTATGGTGTTAATGGTAGATTAATTATTAATTATTATTAATTACCACTCTTCATATTTGAGAGGTCGTAAACAAAATGTTAAACTGGGTAATAACTTGTCTCGTTCAATTGATGTACTCTCTGGTGTGGGTCAGGGTACACACCTGGGACTATAGCTTTTTTCCGTTTTTATTAATGATTTGGTACGGCACATCAATCATAGTGAGATTTTACTATTTGCTGATGATGCAAAGTTATTTAAGGTTATTAGATCTGCATTAGATATGCAGTTGCTTCAGTCAGATTTGGTGGCTGTTGTCTTGGAATTAATATTATAAAATGTTTCCATATTCGTTTTGGCCGATCCCAATTGGTTGAAGTTCTGCCTTATACCTTATTCTTGCTCAGGTGGACTCTATGAAGAATTTAGGTGTAATATTTGATTCCAAATTATCTTTCAAACCACATGTAAACTACATTTATCTATCTTGTATGAAAAAGATTTATTTTATGAAGAGATTTACATGTTTGCATGTTTGCAGATTTACATACATGCGTCTACTGTTTGGCGACCTAAGGACCTTGGGTCAATTAAGAAATTGGAATCTTTGAATAGGAGATTTTTGAGATATGCTGCATACCTATAGAGTGAGCATGGGGGTTTCACCGACACCGGTGGATCATGACCTTGTTCCTTTATATAATGAATTCTGTATCGCAAACCTTGAATCTGCTAGAGACATGGTTGATATCTTTTTTGCATTTAAAATATTGAATGGTATTGTTGATTCATCTGAGCTGTTGAGTAGATTTGAATTTTATGTTCCACCTAGGCCTCTCAGACAGAATCTTAAGTTGTTTCCAATTTCTGTGGTTAGACCAGGTCACAAAGAGTTGATTGTTGGTAGGTTATCAAGGTTACTGAACGATAGTTCATCATGGTTCGAACTATAGTATAATATCTCATTTTTTGGTATTAAAAAAAAGTCCAAAGTAATGCTTCCTTATGAATAGGTTTTGTTTGGATCTGTTTATGCTTTTTTGTTCGTTTGAATATCTATATCACATTATGTAGAGATGTAAACATGATTGTGCATATATTTGTACTTTCTGTGCAGGGGAATGATTGATATTATTGTTGTTATTATTATTATTTTTGTTTCACTATCTTTTGATTTTTTGTTTTCTTATTGTGGGAATTTATGTATGGGGTTTTCCCGTTGGATAAATAAATAAATAAAATAAATAAATATTATAATGAGATCTTCAAGTCGGCATGCGCCAACTACACTCCTAAATTTGCTGCCACTTTTTTCATAAAATAGGTTTCTCTATAGGGTGTCCCATAGCTTATTCGAAGCGGTCTCTGTAGGCCAAACGATGGACTTTTTCGAAAAACTTTTTGAAAATTCAAGTACAGAATCACAATGGCCATAATTTAAAATTATTTTGGAGTATACAGAGTGTCCCATATGACAGTGGCATATCAAAGTTATGTTTTTTTAAATGGAATGCTCCTATGTTATTGCATTTTTAGAATGTCTGAGAAGAGAAAATAAGATTGGCTTTTTCAGTTGGTGTTTAAATTCAGAAATTTTTGAGTTATAAACAAGTGAAAATCGTCATTTTCCAAGTTCAATGCCCTGTACAATGAAAACGGTTCAAGATAGAGAAAAACGGCTTACATGTCCCTATTTTAACTTTTTATGTACTATCCTATGGTATAGAAACATTTGTACTTTCTTTGATTTTTTTATTTGGTGACACGTGGAGAAATCTCAGAATTTTTCAAATTTTTTATCACCCTGTATAAACATTTCATCTACATCATAGGATAGTACATGAAAAAGTAAAATAGGGACATGTAAGCCGTTTTTCTCTATCTTTAGCCGTTTTCGTTGTACACTTCAAAATTGAACTTCAAAAATGACGATTTTCACTTGTTTATAACACAAAAACTACTGAATTTAAACACCAACTGTAAAAGCCAATCTTATTTTCTCTTCTCAGACAATCTAAAAATGCAATAACATAGGAGCTTTCCATTTAAAAAAACATAACTTTGATATGTCACTGTCATATGGGACACTCTTTATACTCTAAAATAATTTTAAAATATGGCCATTGTGATTCTGTACTTGAATTTTCAAAAAGTTTTTCGAAAAAGTCCATCGTTTGGCCTACAGAGACCGCTTCGAATAAGCTGGGACACCCTGTATAGGAAGAGAAATACGTGCTCCTACCTGTGAATAAGGACTTTTGATCTGATTTGGCAACAATGTGCCATTTTAATAATGAAAGACTTAATAAATAATAATATTATCATCTGTGATGATAAATGGTGATAAAGTTGTTTTTTGCTGCTGTGACCCCTGGCTCACATTGATTTATGAATATTCATTTGAAATTTTTTGTTAGGTCATTTTTATCTTGAATCTGTTCAGTATTTTGAAAGTTTTATACAGTGAATGAATCGTTATCTGAAATCTTTTCCCTATTTTAATAACAGATTGAAATTTCATCAGGTTTCACGATTTTGAATACCCTTTCTGCCAGAGCCAGTGGGATAGTGCCAAGATATCTGCAGTGCATTAAATTAATGGCTTTCTTTAAAAAAATTAAAAATATGAAGTTCGGTTATGAATCGGTGTTGTTTTGTTTAGTAACTTGGTAATAAATGACAAACTTACTGATGGTGCTATAACATAACATAACACTTGTATATAACTAGTAAGCTTTTTCATTATCATTTTTATTTTATAAAAAAAATGGAAATATCGTTTACTCATTTATCTTCATCTTCCACATTTCACAATCTAAAGAAATTACAAATGACTTATTAATGATGGCTTTTTGTTTTACATTTTACAGGAAGCTTAGCTTCGTTCTCATCAGAGCCCAATAGTTACACTTTGGTTCAATTAAGCGATCAAAAAGTACCCATAGGTAACTACCGAGAATTGTTATTTTCATTCAAAGTTACAGCTGACGTGTTTTTCCAGATCTCAAACAGGAATCTCTTGACTTGCCTATTTCAAGTCCATCACAGAAAATGGACGAAAAAGGTACTCTGATGCAAATCAATGAACTTGTCCAGTTCAATAAAATTGAACACAGCTATAAATTATTATCAGAAGAGGTGAGTTTTATGCAGTGTTGATGTGGGAAGATGTAAATCTACTCTAAAATATGTAAAATTGTTGGTTATAGGGACCGCCACACGAACGAGTATTCAAAGTTCGACTGAACCTTGGAGATGAAGTTTACGAAGGTAATGGCATATCTAAAAAAGAAGCAAAAAAAAATGCAGCAAGTATTGCATTAGAAAATACTTGGTATAATAAGCCGCCGGTCGTCACTTATTCAAGAGGACCAGAAAAAGAGACGACGATAAATGTTCCTCCCACAGTCAAATTAAACAACATTGCTACCCCACTTGGTATTTCTGTTACTTACGAGTTGGTTAGTAATATTCATACCAAAGTAAGTATTTCTCTCTAGTTAATGTTAGTACTGTTATGGTATCCTCTTCACCACTTCATATAATTTCTTTGATATTGATTGATTTATATTATTTATATTTTGATTTATATATTATTTTAGAGGTCACCCTCTCCTTAAAAAAAAACACAAAAACCAAAAACTACCTCTAATCTCTCGAAACCAACTATTAAACTCTATGTATTATAATACAGCAGCAATTTAAAATCAATTAGATTAATATGCCTAAATTCTAGTCTTCCTCTCCCCCTCTCAACTGGCTCATTGATTTTAGATTCAATCTCTTCTCATTTCGTTTCACCTCTATTCATAATCTCTCCAACCTTGAAGTTTTCACGCCCCTCCAATTCTCTTATCAACTTCTCTTCCAGCCTCATCACCAACTACTCTAATACTCCCTCTCATTTTAAAATTTACTTTTTAAGTCTTTCAATCTTGTGTTAGCAAATATCCTTTCAACTTCCAATCTTCTGACGGTCTGACCACCATTGGTTCAAGTATAATTTTTAAGCCTCAAATTTTCTCTTCTTCCATTTTCTTCTTCTTCTTTCCATTGATTGTTTTTATTTAAAAAAAAATAATTACATATTCTGCTTTCTTTTTAAATTTTTCACAGCTTCCTTAATTATTTCAAACACCATAATCTCTTGTTGCTATCTCGAGCTTTCTCTTTTATTTATTTTTTACAACCTTGTTTTTCAGTTTTTTGACACTTTCTATTTTGATTGTTAATACATTTTTTACCTCATCAATGTTACGACCTTGCTCTAAATTATTATTTTATTTTCTTAATCTGAACCCAAATTTTTTTCTTAATTCTTAAACCCAAACTTAATTTAAGTCATAAGTCATAACTTACTAATTATATAAAATCACCTTGCAGGAGATTTCCTATGGATTAGATATAAATTCAGAAAAATTGGACAAGTTGAACAACTCTTTCAATGAACTAAAGCAGATTGCTGATGAAATTGGTAAATCAAGAGGCCCCTTCACTGTAAAAGTCTCTGTCGATGATGAGGTCTTTTACGGTTTCGGGAATAGCAATAAAGAAGCCAGGCACGATGGCGCCTTGAAAGCCATCGAACACATGAAAGAGAAAATTAGACTTCGTCAGAATTCTTGCTTACGAGAAGGTATCTATCATGAAAGCAAATGAAAACATAATTTAGTCATCCTTTGGAATCGAATTCATGTTTTTCTTTATCCAAATCTTTCCTATATTATGCTTCTCCCCCTTCCCATCCCCCTTTCCTCTCCTCCCGCTCCCCTCTCTGCACCTCCTCCTATTTCTTTTTTTTTATTTGCCTGATCCAATTTTTTTTAATGGCCTGATCCAACAGGAAAAATGGCGAACTACCAATTCTCCTAGGAAAGCAGATTCTTGTTTCACTCTTCGTCCCTTACTATTCTTGACTTGCAGTTATCTGAGTTGATCTGTTTCCTTTTGACTTGCTCACTGATAGTCCAGTCATTACATCGAAAAAAATGGGTTAAAAATGCAAGTGAACCGAGAAAGCTGATTTTTGGGTATTGTGTGACAGGGGTTTAGAAAAGCTTGACTTTAAAAATTGCCGAGCAAAATTTCCTAATTGCATTCCTAAGCTTTTCTAAGCCTCCTTCACACAATATCCAAAAATCAGCTTTCTCAGTTCACTTGCATTTTCAAATGTATACAGGGATCCCGAAATGGCGGACACGACAGCACCACAGAATCCGTTGTGGATTGAAGATTCTAAGTTTTATTTACGTTTTTCTCCAGTATGGCTCCCTTAAGAAGACATGACCACTTTTGTGGAAAAAAAGTCACAACACTGCACAGGATACCCTTCTTCAGGCAGAAAAATAATGTGTAGGTCTACAATACCCAAATAGATGTTACCATGGAAACATATGAAATGGAAAGTCCAACAAAGCTTAAAACAATTATCGTTGCTTGGATACATATTCGATAAAATGATTCAAACTCTATTTAATTGCATTGATGAGCTCAAATTCGAACAACGATGCCACATTGAAAATTTTTGTTGAACTCAGGGAATAGGTAAACTTTGAATGCCTGTAATTCCTTTCCCGATAATAAAAAAATAAAAATAAAAAGCATACCCTATTGTAATAGTTATGTCAAATCATGTGCTTTGCCAGTGGAGGTTGTTCAAATTTGACTGTCATTTTGATTTAAATTTTAGAAAAAGGACACCCTATATCTTGGTAACGAAGCCGAGGAAACCATTTTTGTTTTAAATTTGCAGTCTTTCTGAACATCCTCTACAACACCCTGTATACCGTGTCCGCCATTTCGGGATCACCCTGTATAATGATTGGACTATTAGAGAAGTTTTGCAACACCTGACATGGCAGATTGCTGATTAACTACCTGTAGCTGCTACTATATCTGATGTCAAATATATTTTATTGTAGTTCATCTTTAATATATTTTGACAGGTTGGGAAGAAGAATGCAAACAACAAAGAGAAAGCAAAAAGAACCCAGTCAGTAAAATATACGAAGCCGGTCAAAAGCATAAGTTGAAAGTGTCATTTGATGTTATTAAGGACAGCGGTCCTTCTCACAAGAAGACCTTCGTGATCCGGTGCACGCTTGGTGATTTTAAAACTGAAGGTGAAGGGAACTCGAAGAAAGAAGCTACAAACATGGCTGCGGAGAAAATGTTGAGCAATTTATCAATCCTGTCTGATGGAACAGATGATACTGACGATATCATTAATGGTTTAAAAAATAAAAAGAAGAAGAATAATAAGAAGAAAAATGTTTTAAAAGAAATTGAGACTGACACAGATGACAGAAATGGGTATGGTTTAGACAGTATAACAGATTCTTTGATGGGACTAATTAGAAGTGATGAAAATGTAATTTATTATTATCGTTTTACTTCTTTGTATTTTTTACATTGTTATAAAATGTAACTTTATTGTTAAAAATATTGTTGCAAAGCAACTGCACATACGTTACAATACTCTATCTCCTTATTTCTCAGTTGCAACAATACAACATTGATTGGAATTTTTGTGAAATGAACCTTTTATATAATTGCTGGAAAATCTGGACCAATGAACAGGGATCAAAGTTTTTTTTTTAATATATTCTGAATTTGTTGATACAATAATTGAAATGATCCTGTGAAACTGAACATTTTTAATGGAAGTGCCCTTAAATAAAATTAAACACCTCCATTAAATTTGGGCTGGAAAAATGTCTGATTTATGTTAATATTGTACTTAGGATAAATGTGGATAAATTCATTCGAGCAGATAATATTAAATCGAAACTCACATTTTATAAGATTTCATGAAAAAATCTAATTTGGAAGAACCCTTTTGCAAAAATTCTAGCTGATGGTACATACACCCGGTATATAAAGCACCTGCGAGATATTTCTAAGTTAAATTTTCATTAGGGCTTTTATAAAGTTATTGTTTTCCGCTTTCTTAGATCCCCTTGACGCGTATGTGCAGTATATTGTCATCCTGTATATTTTTATAAAATAATTATTTTACTTATAGACTAAGCAAGAGACGAATCTGAAAGATAGCAGTGGCTCGAACACAAAAGGAATTGACAAATTTAAAGCCAAGAATATGCTCTTACAGGCTGCTAAGTTATTAAATTTTGATATCACTTTCCATGATGTAGGAAAAGGATCTAATCATGCCAGTAGTAGTTCTCTTCTTTCTTTAAATGTGAAACCACCTTATGTGAGTATTTTCTATTGAAATGAAAGAAAATCTTGTAGAGATTCGGGAGTCACTGATTTTTTTTTACACAGATTTGTCTGGGAGAAGGAGCGACAAGCGATGACTCAACCGAAAAGGCCGCTTTGGAAGGTCTGAAGCTGTTGAGACAGAACGGGCTAGAAGATAAATTGGGGAATATAAATCAGAATGTTGAGTTAAAGTAAGTCCCTGGAACATATTCATAAATTTTTCTCTTTAATATTTGTTCTTCTTAGGACGTTATTGGAAAACATTCACGACTTGTTGCAAAATCAGAAAGAGAACCAGTACCAAAACCCTGTGGAAAAATAACTGCGACTTCCAATAGTCCAGTCAAATGGTCGAAAAAGGAGCTGGAATTTAGTTCATTAGAAGTTTAATAAAATTTTAATGGTAAGAGGGGGCGTCGGTGTCACTAGAACTTTAGCCGGGTTACCTTAATCAGATTCAACAAGGGGTGGCCGTCATGTTGAATTTAAGGGATGAAATCATTTATCTGGATAATTGCTCGTGAAAAATTATGAAAATAAAAACTGTTACGGAGGATGAATCCAATCACTTTGTGGGAAATTTCTTTTGGGTAAGATAAGAGGTTGAAATAGTTTTTTTGATTTTACAAGAAAATGGTCAATCTGGGGCGAAAACAGGGTACGACAATGAGTTTTCCAAAATTTTTCTTCAAAATTTTCTTTGCATGCTTGGTACATGAGGGCACCAAAAGTCAACCAACTCCAAATTATTGAAGATTTTTGAATATTGAATCAAGTCGGTGTGTTTCACCAAATACGCGATTCTGGGGTTTTCGGGGTTGCTGGTGAAGCGACCTATTTTATACGATGACTATTTAAAACAAAAAACAAAATGACGGATGCCTTTTATATTTAATTTGATCTCATGTCCGAGGGGAAACTTGGCTGGAGTATTATGGTGGCATCACCTACTTCCATTAAAATTTGGTTAAACTTTACTGTTATTTTTTATGTTTTACTAGAGCATAGGTAGTTTGAGTTATGAACATTGACTTTGAGGCATCATGAGACTAATAAGGATAATAAATTTAATTTAATTTATTGTTGTGTTTATGTTGTTAACTAGAATAAGTGCAAGTTTTGTTACTGTTTTTTTTTTAATTGATTTTGTACACTGGTTTGTAATAAAAATCCATGTTCAGGGAAATTTGTTTTGTTATTTTATTATCGTGCAGAAGACTCCAAATGGAAAAATGTCAATACAGCTAGTCTGATGTATGAGTTACTGAGGGTCAGGCTAACAGAAAATTAACTTCAATTTATTATAAATAATATAAAACAAGGATTTTGTTTATCGAAAGTACTTAATGACTAACCACCAGAACTAGGTATTACATTTTGTTCTGGCAATAGGAGTTGATTTGACTTCACCTGATCTGACCAGGACCTTCTCTTCCCAATCTTCTGTAACATTGAACTGCATAGAAACTGGAGGAGCTGTTAGAAGTGTCAGCTGAGCTAAGCAACCTCTCTGGAACCTCTCTGGAGAAGGGAAAATTGGTTGAAAATGTCCTAAATAATGACAGGTTAATTTCGAGCTTAATATTATATCTTTAATCCATATTTTCAATCGATTTTCGGCCTCTTAATTTTTCCAAATATGTCAATTTTTGTGAAAAAATGTTTGAACGAGTAATAATGACAAGCCCTACCAATTTTTCGTAAAAATTTCATAAATTTTGACAGGATAAATCTAAAATGGTGGGTTATTAAAAACGCAATGCTGGTCAGAAGTCTTTGTGCTTCTAGTCGGGATCATTTTCTGAACATTTATATTTTGACATAATCTGTTTTGAATGAAATATATTCAAAACAGTGACCCTTCTGGGTTTACCGGAAATCGATACAAACTTTGTTGTTTCAAATGGAACCTACAATCCCTGGCATCTTACATTTTCAAATTGGCAAAAATAATCAAAAAAATTTGATTATAGTTCTTGGAGTTAAAAATTAATAGTTTATTATGGAGTTATGGTACACACAAAAGTTTTTTTTCCAAGAGTACTCATTTTATCTGAATACAGGGAAATATACAGGGCGTTTCATATCAGGAGGCGAAAAATTAAGATACGAGTTCAGAATTTAATTAATCTTAAGCTTATAAAAATACGAAATTTCAAAATTTGACAAAAATATTCAATCGGCCAACAATAATTTATTGTTTACTTATTTGCAAATATATCAAGGTTCACACTTTTGAAAGAAGAGTCTAAAAACCAGAAACTTTCAAATATCTTAAAAAAATTATTTCGCATGTTGTATTTTTTGGAAATAAATTCTGAGCCCGAATCTTAATTTTTCGCCTTCCTGTATGAAACACCCTGTATAAAAAAACTATGCATCGGACCAAAAAAGTCGTTTATGAAAGTTGTTCATCTAAAAGAGGGACATCCAATGATATCAAATTTTGAGAAATTTTGAAAGAATGGGAGCAGGAAGAGGGGGGAGCAAAATGTCTTAATAACTGTGTGGGTAAGACACAGTCGCTACACTCTGGTAATTTTAATTTTGGCTTCGATATCGAGTTCATATAGCCACAGAAACATTTTTTTTTAAGAAATAAATAGTTTTATAAACGAACACACTACACATATGCTGAGAGCTGGAATGGCAGCGTCAACGCCGTCAACGGTTTTAGTCAGCTACCTAAACCATCGCGCTACCGACCCCGCGTGCACTTTGAAATCTTGAATGAAAATGTCCACTTCTTTTACTGCAGATTCAAATTTCAGGGCTGAGAATACGTCGGAAATTGTTTCCTTTTTCCTCTCCATGAAGGGTGGGCGAGGGGTGAATTTGAATTGTTAGTTAGGAACCCTTATTTAGTATTGCAGATTCACAGATTCATAATATTAAACTACCAAATTTGTCTGTAACTTTTTT
Organism: Malachius bipustulatus; assembly: GCA_910589415.1. Lineage (NCBI taxonomy): Eukaryota > Metazoa > Arthropoda > Insecta > Coleoptera > Melyridae > Malachius > Malachius bipustulatus. The sequence continues at coordinate 30,817,297 of OU342634.1, read as the reverse complement.
TACGATTCATCACAGATAGCGCTGTAACTTGACGGGATTCATGGTTTTCGATTTGTCTAAAAGAAAACCGAAACAGGTCAAATAACATTCAATCAAAAAATGTAAATTGAAATTATGTTCTCTACTGACGTAACTTTTTTTATACAGAGTGTTTCCTTGGTTCAGTAATGACTTCATTGTCTATTTTTTTAAACAGGACGCCCTGTATATTATTTCATTTTCAGATTGTCTGAGAAAATCCAATAAGAATGGTTTTTACAGGTGCAGTTTAAAAACAATAATGAAGTCATCACTGAGACAAAGCGAACACCCCTGTATAAAAATGTTACGTCAATAGAACATAAAATTCAATTGACATGTTTCGGAGAAAATTAATTTATTCCTTACATGTAATTCACCCTGTATATTGTATATACATACCTTGTCCCTAAACATTCAATCATAAAGTGTCATAGAAAGGCAGAGGTGAATTGAAATAAGGTGAAAATTATCATTTCATTTCAACAAATTATTATAATTAACTGGAAAAATACTTCAATGAGTGGAGTAGGAGACGCTATTTTTTCTACGATTATATGAAAAACTCATCAGACAGTTTAAATATTTTTCTAGACGTAATCTACATAATATTAATAGAAACGTTTTCGAAAAATTTTTTCGCATAGTTTATATTCTTATCCATTTTTATAAACGACGTGTGTACGTTATTTATAAAATAATATTTGGTACGTGTATTTCTATCTATTGGTACCTCGATTTCTTGGGAAATAAACATTTAGTAGGAATATCCACATGCAGGTATTTATTTATTTTATTTTTTTAAAGAGGCAATAAAACTGCTAGCGTTAGCGAAACATTTATAAATTTGGTTGCGGTCTCAAATGGAGGCGTTTAGAGTTAGATGTAGAAGGCGCTGACGCAGGAAGGTGCAGGACGTGAATCGAATTTAAACCTTCTTGCGCATCAATCGCAGAAATAGTGTATTTTTATGCGATTCAATTATGAATATTTTCACCGCTTTTTAAATTGGATTTCTGAAACTTTCCATAGTCAGGTCATATTCGCGTAGTGGTTTACTGAGAAATAGTATATTGTATACCTAGGCGGTAAAGTGGCACTTTTCAGGCCTCAAGAAGATATGGCCAGGCGAGGCGCAGCCGAGGCTGGCCACTTCTTGAGGCCTGAAAAGACACTTTACCGCCGTGGTTTACACATAATTTTTTATCCTACACAATAATAATAATAATAATAATAATATATTTTTTTAATAATGTTTTGAAAGAAAATTTATTAAATACCTACATATTATGTTTGCTTAATACATTACTATCAGTAAGCGTAGATTAGTTAAATTACAATCAGTAATTTATTTATTTATTTATGGATAACATTAATAGTGAACGTTGGATTTTGAATATTACAATAATTATTATTGAAAGAAATTCCTTGTTTGGATAAATTTGACATCAGTACCTCACTATTAGTATTTAATTTGCTGGGTCTTGCTGGTCTATTGACATTGACAGATTGACATACAGCTATAAGCTTGCTTGCTATTGGTTCCCTCTGGAAATAGCATTCAATTGCAATTGGGTGGCCCTCTAGCGTGAAAATACAAAAATAATTTTACCGCCTAGGCAGGAAAAGTGGCACTTTCTCCGGGGGCATGCAGTCGAGAAAGTTCAATTTTCTTATGGGGTAGGATAAAAATTTCATTTCATTTAGTTTGAACGCGTCCCTTAGAATGGATTTTTAAATTTAACAAAATAAAAAAAAATTGCAAATTTAATTTTTTTTCCTTTTCCTGTGTCCGCCACTGGCTAACTTTACTTAAAAAATACTATTCTTTACACTACCTTTAATAAATTCGCAAAAAGTGAAAGGGGAATTTTGAAAACCGAAAATTTGAAATTTTAGAGGAACGTGTAAATGTAAAAATATTCGAATATCTCCGCCATTTTTCTTATTTGCTTCTTGAAATTTTTCAGAGTTAGGGGTTATTCGTATAGTTGTCTACTGGAAAAACTTCAGCTCAATTCCTTCAAAAAAGGCTCATAAACGGTTATAGAAATTTAGCCATTTTTACTCTTTTCCTACCCACGCCACTGGCTTATTAATGAAAAATATGCAAATTTTACTGCATTAACTCAAATTTAATGCAGTATCGTGTTAATTTGGTTTAAATTTGTTTTTCTAACTTGCTTGAAACGGTTCGATTTTACTCAAATACAGTACCAGATGACTTCTTGCGGCTATCTTACTCATAAAAAAATTTCAGCCCCCTAGATTGAAAACTGCGACCAGAAACCGTGCCTCATAGACGGTTTTTATTTTTAATTTGGAGGGACACCCTGTAGAAATAACGCAGCTTTAGGAAATTTTTTTTACGAAAATCAAATGTCATTTTGAAGTTTCACAAGAATAAAAAATTTCGTTCACTAATCTTTAAATATGAAGTTTTAAAATTTTAGAGAAATAAACATCATATGAAAAAAATATTAATATCTCCGCCATTTTTCTTATTTACTTCTTGAAACTTTTAAGGGTTAAAGTATATTAGTGTACTTGCCTACTGTGAAAATTTCAGTTCAATTTCTTTAAAAATGAACTCATAAACGGTTATAGAAATTTAGACAGTTTTACCCTTTTCCTACCCACGCCACTGGCTTATTAATATAAATAATGCAAATTTTATTGCTTTAATTCAAATTTCAAATAGTTTTCTTCCAATCTTGTTAATTTTATTTTAAAGTTTTATTGCCATCTTGCTCATACAGGGACTCAAAAAATAGCAAATTTCCCAAAAATTCAAATGGCTGCCATTTTGAAACGGCTTGGCCGATTTTGCTCAAGTGCAATACCAGACCACTCCTTGTGGATATCTTACTCCCACAAAAATTTCAGCTTCCTAGATTGAAAACTGCGACCTGAAATGATACCACAACAACCGGATTCCTGGAATTTTGAAGGGACACCCTGTAGAAATGTCTCGACTTTTGAGAATTTTTTCAACGAAAATCTAACATCATTCCAATGTTTTATAAGGATCCAAAATTTCGTTCACTAATCGTCAAAGATAAAGCTACAGAAGCGTTTTTAAAATCGTAATTTCGCGTTTTTGATGAAATATATAAATATATAAATATATATATATATATATATATATCGTGGGCAGGTGAATTTTGGAAAACCACTTTTTCGTGATCTGGGGGTCATGATCGGTGGACATTTGATGAGTTTGGGTGATTTTCGAAAAGTGATGTCGTCCTCAATAGTGTATTTTTTTGTTAAAAAATACACTAATACAAGTTAAAATGAGACGGAAAGGCAGTGCGATCGCGCTGCCTCGTTCGCTTTTCGAGCGCTGTTGACCTGTATAGATTTATATTTATTAACTTGAAATATTATGGTAATGATCTGAACAGAAAATGTCGAGCTTTCATTGGTATTTTCAACTACAACGTATAAAAATTGTTATTCAAACTAAACGTGGCTTCGCGGGTTAGAAGTGCAGACTACTAAACCGTTGACTTGCCCCGCTTTGGTCGTTTTTGTGTCGTCTATTCTACTAATTAATTGGCATACTTGAGGCTTGGTAATGAGCAAATTTTCGAACCCATAATTACTGGAGTGTAGCGACTTTAAATACGAAATAAATTTAACTTAAAAAAAAGAATATTATATTAACAACAATAAGAATAATTATGTTTTGGATGGGAATATAAATTACATAGTTTTGTAATTTATAGATAATAATAATTCCAATTTAATAATTTTTTCTACTCTTATTGAATAATATTCCAATTATTAGAGCTTTTTGGATGATTTATGCAAGGTTTATTAACAGAGCAAAGCTGTGAATAGGAACGATAACGGACATTCCTCAGAATCCACGCTTGCGCAGTCAGTACACGGTACTAGCAGTTGTTCGAAGCATCAGTAAAATAAATAAAAAAATATTTTTATTAAATTTTTTTTTTTAAGTATTAAGAGTAGAAAAAGTATAGTATTACATTTGCAATAATTATGGCCACTTGATGATGACAATGCCACTCGCTAAAGCTCGTGGCATTATCATCATCTCGTGAATAATGGCTTCATAATCTCTCATACTATTATTATAATTATAAATGTTAATTTACATTTTCCTAAACAATAAGTATATCGGGTGATCCAACAAAATTTTTCATTGTTTTTTTCACAATGCTTCATTGTGAATTCTTCATGCTTCATGGTTTTTTTCAATGTTTCATTTTTCATTAGTACCTACCTTGGAAAAAATGAAGCATGTCTGCCAGTCTGTCAGATAAAATGCAAACTATTGGTAGGTGTGTTCAGGTGCAATGAGCTCAGACGTGACTGCAATAGCTATCTCTCTCTTTTAAGGCACTAGTTGATGAAAGATTTTGTGGATCACATACGATATAACTAAGTGGGATATGGCCGAGTCCTGTACTCACATAAGTGGGATGATAATAATGCGTATCCCACGTATATAGTACAAAATTTTATCTACAATCATGAGAAATGAATTATTTTGATCTTTATATTATTATTAACCACATCAGACAACTTACTTATACAAGCATTCGAAACTTGAGTTGTCTATGGATGAATACGTAGTAACCGCGAGCTGGGCGACAGCAAATCAAAACTGATATTCCATCATACTATCTTGAAGCAGTCGCAGAAAAGTTATTTTGATATCTTTTCGGTCATCTCTTTTATACTTGATAAATCAAGAGTAACAATAATGCTTTCTGAACGACACACTTACTCCAACGGTATGGTGAAGACAGAGACATCGATGTTTCAATGGTTATTTCCATCTCATCAGTCTGTCACATCACCACCACTAGAGAAGTGTGCCGACCAGAAAGAAAATCAAAAGCTTTAAGCAAAATGATTTGTCGGAAACATAGTGACTTGCATGGCAAATGCCATCTGATGACTGAAAAGTACAACTTTCAATGTGTCAATCATTTTGCTTAAAGCTTTTGATTTTCTTTCTGGTCGGCACACTTCTCTAGTGGTGGTGATGTGACAGACTGATGAGATGGAAATAACCATTGAAACATCGATGTCTCTGTCTTCACCATACCGTTGGAGTAAGTGTGTCGTTCAGAAATCATTATTGTTTTTCAACAATCGGATTGCTGTAATTGATATAATAATTTATTATTATTCAATTTGTTTCATAGAAACTACTTCCTTTCTAGGAACACAGCTTTGTGGCTAGCTCCATCTCTGATTGGTTTACTGAGATTCGCAAGGTAATTGGTTTTTCAGTGAACTGTCAGCGTTGGTAGTGAAAAATTGCAGATTTCTCTGGGAGAATCTCTGATTGACACATTGAAAGTTGTACTTTTCAGTCATCAGATGGCATTTGCCATGCAAGTCACTATGTTTCCGACAAATCATTTTGCTTAAAGCTTTTGATTTTCTTTCTGGTCGGCACACTTCTCTAGTGGTGGTGATGTGACAGACTGATGAGATGGAAATAACCATTGAAACATCGATGTCTCTGTCTTCACCATACCGTTGGAGTAAGTGTGTCGTTCAGAAAGCATTATTGTTTTTCAACAATCGGGTTGCTGTAATTGATATAATAATTTATTATTATTCAATTTGTTTCATCAAGAGTAACATTATACGAGTTGACGTTTGGCAAATACGAGACATGGTGTGCCGAGAAAAAGTTAAATAATGTTGCTATTGCCTAATGAAAAGGTTCGGTTAAATTAGAGAAAAGCTGCGCAATTTTGTGGCCATCTCGAATCCGTCAAGACATACAAGATATATGTGACCGTTCCTGAAATATCCTGAAAAAACTGAAAAATCTAAATTGACAATAACTGAGAATCTGCCATTTCAAAAATTTGCAAAACCGACTAGATCCCAGAGCTTTCTTAGTCATCTTTCGTTTCTTATGGCCGCCGTATTATTTTTAATGTCGTTCGCTATGAAAAAAAAAATGGAAACCAAAAATTAATAAACTTCAAAAAAATTATTTCAAAAATGTTTGTTCTTGTTTTTTCTTAAAAAGACAACTTTTTAGACCGAAAATCATAGAGAAATTAAAAAACCATAAGGCAAGCTAGCAGTATGACTTCACATTGACGTACCTATTAATTTTGGCAAATTTTTTTTTGTTTTTCTTTGAAAATAGAAGAAAAATTTTTTAATATTTTTTACAGTTTATTAATTTTTGCTTTACAAGTTTTTTTTTTGTAGCGAAGGACATAAAAAAACAACACTGCGGCCAAAAGAAAAAGTGAAGTTGGCTATGAAAACTCTGGGATCTAGTCGACTTTGAAAATTTTTGAAACATCAGATGGACAGCTCTTGCCGACTTATGTTAGCTTACAAAAAATTATTTATTAATTTCCAATAATAAAAAAGATATTATGCCAAAAATAAGAAATCACGATTTTTCAGTTTGTTTCAGGATATTTCAGGAACGGTCACTGATATGATATCCTGTATGTCTTGACGGATTAAAGGTGGCCACAAAATAGGGGCATCTTTTCTCTAAATTAACCGATCCTGTATCTCTTAAGCGCTTACGAGATAGCAATATAGAGAAAGAATATACGGTGTACCCTGTATGTTATTATAATTATAATAATTATTTTAAATTATAATAATTATAAAATAATAAAATTATAATTATTCAATGATGAAAGAATTTTACAAAGGGATGACTCGATAACCGCAATTTTTTATAAACGTTAGATAGGTAATTGAAGGGCTAAATACATCTCATAGCCAGGTCAGATTATTCTCATAAAAAAAGTTAGCGTGGCTTCAATAGTGAAATATTCGGTACCTACAGGCGGCGAATAATTTTTGCCCTGTGTAAATTAGCCTGGAAGTATAGATACGGCGAAATTATTAAAACCTCATCGTCATCCCGCCCGGCTCTTCTTCCTTTCATTTTGGGAACAATTTCACGCTTGTCAATTCTATTCGATTCCAGACTTTTTTATTACATACTTTCGCTTTCGTTTGTATTACCTACTTACCTACCTGTTTTTTTTTTTTTTTTTGAATTTTACAAGTTATAATAGTTTCTCTACAACATGAAAATCTATAAGTGTAGGTAAGTATCCTTCAGTCTCAGTGTTTCAATTATGACACAAGAAAAACTAACTTTGCAAGCTTCCACCCCCAGCATCATCACGAGCCCCCGTCTTGAGGCAGTCGCGCCGTCCCAGCCGGTGGTCCGGCCCGGCATCGGCGGCGGCTGCTGCGGCTGCCAGTTGGTTAGTCAGTTCTCTGGTGTAGCGAAGTACGGTTGCATCGCCCGCATCTCCGAGCGCGTCGAGCGCGTGCCATGCGTCGGCTGGTGCTGGTCGCGCTGGCCGCCCTCGCCGTGGCCGCGCATCGTGACCCACCGCCCCCGTGCCCTACACTCCCACGATGCCGCTGCTCCCGGGACTTTACCGAAGTCTCCTGCCACCAGCTCGGATTCACCAGCCTACCACAGGAGTTGCCCACCGATCTTGTCAAATTGTGAGTCTTTGATGGATTTGATGTTATTATACCCTGCTGCTACCTCTTGATGGGTTGTGTTTCTTGATTATGATCGAAATAATAATGTTTTGAATTTTCGATGATGGGAAGAAGTGTTTATATTGATTACGTTATGAGGGATTCACTGGAAGATTTATTTTTGAATTTATTATGTATATGAAAATTCTAAAAATATGACAATTATTGTAGTTTTAAATTTTTGAATAAGACTCTTGGGAATCCCCGAACCCTATAAGGGTAAATTTTTACCAACACTTAGATAGTTACGCCTTCTTCTTCAGTGGGTACACCTACTCGGGGGCAATAGTAAACGCGCGAGTACATTCATTAACAGAAATAATTTCTTTTAAACCATAACGTGAATCAACAGAAGCATCAACACCAGCACCATGTGGTTTGTAATGTGCAGATTTCAGTTTCAGAACTGGATTTTTATAGGTTCCAGTTTTCTAAATAAATCGACAAGTAAAAGTCGTTTTTCTCTTGAAGGCATCCATCAGTCACTGCAACATGTAATGTAATTTATTACAGAAGCTAGAACAATTCCGTTTTCTTTTGCGACACTGCGTGTCATTAAAGAGCCAAGTCTCAAGAGATCCCCTAATTGGAATTAAGTCGATTGTTTATGTACTTGCCTCGTTTCGCACGTCTAACGCAGAAGGTTTGATTTATTGATTAAGATCTATAGAATAACGATGCATAGGCTTTTTATCTTTCATATGCAAGACCTAAATATTGACAATGACACACTTATACTTGATGTCTTTAAAGGTGATACCATTCGTTCTGTGTTTCTTATTTCAAATGGTACCTAGCGTGAGACTCAAATTGTATTTATCATAAGATGACGTCAGTGAAGTGGTCAAACGACGACTGTTTTACCTATTTTGAGAGGTGAAATTTTATTGATATTTCTTCTAACCCTTTGGGGTTTTACCACATCATCATATAAATTAATCGCTTTACCAGATTGTTAATTAAAGTTAAATCGATATCGATATGGCTGGCAATCTTTGACATTATACCTAACGTAATGAGAAGATGTACTTGAATGTAAAATGTAAAAATAAGTATGGTGCAATATAATCTGAATCTGCCTACCATAAATAATTAAAATTAAACCCTAAAATACCACCCTATAATATAGAACTATTAGATTTTGAGGATAAAAAAAGTTAACATATAAGTAGTAGGTGCTGAAAATCTTTCGTATGGTTGACTGATATGATTTGCTGATGAGTCCATCACTTCAGTTCTCACCTCACATGCTATGCAAAAGGTTTCTAATTTGTTTAGCAAATAGTGGCAAGTTACATTAATTAGAAGCCAAGTCCCAATTAATTTCCAGCCAAACTGAATAGAGCAAAGGGATTTTAATTTTAAATTAGACAATTTTTTTCTCGAGAAGCATAATAGCCTTGTCAGGCAATTAAAATAAATAATACAATTATCTTAATTTATTTCTTCGCTTTATAAAATTATTAATGAGGAGTAGCACCAGCACCAGCATCATCAGCAACATCTTACTCGAATGCTTGATAAAATTTTTATATACGAAGAAATATAAAAAACCAATTAAACGATCCAATTAGTCATCCGCTTCTTAATTTTCGCTTCAAATTCATAAAATAAATAATGAAAGCTCATCCATCTTGTTCCATTGTCAAAATATGGTTCTGTGACCTAACGTTTTTTTCAGGGTTGATAATAAATAAATGAGTTGTCTAAATATTTATTGACTGAACTATATTTAACTATTTTTTAGTTTTATGTTTTTAGAATTTCAATTTCTATGACAAAGGAATTTTAAAGCGATACAGTAATTTAATCTACTCTTATACAGGGTGATTGCATGTTGCATGAAGCAAATCTTAATGGGTTCCTAGAGCTCAGTGAAGTTGGCACCCCTAAGTACAAATTTTTATAAAATTCAAATGGAATTCGTTTGTCCATCGTTTGTCCACGTTTGTCCAACCAAAATTTTCGTTTGTCCTCCCTCAAAAAAAAAAAAAAAATCGTTGAATTTTACCGTAACTTTTTTTTGAAGGGTGGACAAACGAATATCTTTGTTGGACAAACGTAAACAAACAAATTCTTAAACTTCGTCATAACTCTTCTTTAAGGGTGGACAAACGAAAATATTGGTTGGACAATCGTGGACAAACCGTGGACAAACGAATGCCGTCTAAACTTTACAAAAATTCGCACTTAGGGGTGCCAACTTCACTCAGCTGGCTCCTAGATATTTGACATAAACTAAATTTTGCGAATTTCCTGAGATGGCATGGCACTCTTATTATTGAGATTAGAGAAAAATCATAAAGGAAAACGTTTTAGATGCTTTTATCGTCAATAAAAAGGCGTTATCATTTTTTTGATTTGTCGTGTAATTTTAGAGTTATGACATAAATTTGTGCTTTTTAAACGTAAGTCATAGTTGGCTATGACATCATTGGATAGGTGATTTTTTTATAAATACATTGATATAAAAATCGATATGATTTTTTCTAAAAATAAGGAAGTTTACATAACGGATTTTACATAAAAAATATAATTGTGTCATTACTCGAAAATGACACGACAAATATCGGATATAACGAATATAATCGAATATAACGCCGTTTTTTTGTTTATAACTTTATGACTGTTCTCTAATCCTAATAATAAGAGCGCTATGGTGCAATATAAAGAAATTTGCGAAATTTAGTTTATGTCAAATATCCAGAAACCCGTGATAATTTTCAAATAATAAAAAAAAAACAAAACAAAAGTTGCTTTCAATTCAGCTCATAAAATTGCACTTATTTTTAAGCACCCCAGTTAACCGTTCCTCTAACTGCAGTAGTTTACGAGAAGCCTGTAGGTAATTAACATTGAAAAAATTCACCCTGTATATATGTGGTATATAAAAGTCAGAAAAAGGCAATGTTAATAATGAGGAGGAGCTCCATCTTTTGTTTGAACATTCAATTCTAAAATGTCTCATTGGGGGAGGGGGTTCATTTATGATTAAAATAAAGTACTGGTATGTTTATTAGATTTATTTTTATCTCCTGAGCGCACTGTCAAAATTGGGAGGGTTTCTCAAGAGACACTCTGTATGCGTGAACAATATTGACTGAAAAATGAGAAGGCGAATTGTTTGAATTTAGAGTAATTATTATGGTTTAAAATCCCCCCCCCCCCAAAAAAAAAGGTAAAGTAATTCATGAATCAATAATTCTACCTTTCTTTTCATAAAAGTCCGTGATTGGGATTATTCTATCTTATTCTAGTCTCTGATTAAATTTTTTATTTATTTTTAAGAATCAATCAGATATCAGAAGACAAAAATATTGACAAGAAAAAATAAATGTCATCATAATTAAATCATAATAATTAATCGTTGATAATTATGCTAATAACTAATTAACTTGCAATTAATTTAATGAAGAGAAACACGGTCTTGCTGTGTAATACTCACAAATTTTTTTTATTGACTTCTCGTCTTTTTATTAACTGCGGCCACGGTGTAAGATAAAGGACGAAAACGTCATAGTCAGTACATGAGAGTCACGCCAGGTGGGCTCTTACTTATAGCTCTTACGCTTGGAAATTGGCACTTTCAGGATATCGTGCTATTCTATTTTATTTATTTTTTCTGAATAAGAGTGATAAGCCAAAAAAGGGTAGAAAGTGTGTTGTGCCCAATTGTAGAAGTTGATGCTATGAAACCACCTAAAACGCTAGGCAGATACAAACAAAACGACTGACTGCGACAACACATCTGGGTAACGTGACGATTTCTGCTACCATTTAAAGCTTCCGTCAGTTCATCTTATATATTTTACACCGTGGCTGCGGCTAAGAACTTTTATTCAGACAACGCAAAATGAGGAGGAGATCATCTTATATTAATTTTATATTATATTAAAATTACTCATTTTATTATAAATAATTCATTACCAAAATGAGGAGGAGTACCATCATTTTCTGAGAGCTTTTTGATGATTAGCAACTATATATACTTCCGTAGGAAATCAGTGAAAAGAAGTTTTATTTTTTGTTAGAGAAAGTAGATATATGTATAGGTACTAATTATTTTATTTTTATTAAAAAAAGTATTGGTTATTATTGAAATGAAGAGGGTTAAAAAAAAATTATTTAGGCATATCTTACGTCATGTCAGAGGTAAAATTATTTTAAACAAATATCTTGATACATGCATCTTTATGTAAATTAAAAATAATAAATTAGAAAACGCTTCTAATTATTCTTAGATTCTAGTGGGTGACTTTAATAAATATAAATAATTAATTATAATATTTAATTAAGAATGCAAATGAATAATAATTATTACAATATTATATAAATACTACCTATTATGTTATTGAGGACATTTCCTAAGAGGTATTTGTGTCTCATTATGTGATGATGACATTCGAACTTTTTATGCCAACGTATTTTTTGTTGTAAGTACTAAAAGTGGCATACATCTGCAAGTGGTAAGTTAAGCATGTGATCTGAATTCCTCAAATAGCAGACAAACTGATGACCATTTCTTGATGAAAAATTATATCCATGATTACACTGGATGAAAGTAATAACTTAAGTCGGAGGCAGGAGTCTAGCGAATGCAACCTGTGCTGATGTTTTCTTTGGCTCATATATAACGCCAGTTTGTTTTCATTCTTTGTTTTCGTTTGCAAATCCTTCGGCATGTCCGCTATTTCTTTAATGTTATGTGGAGTACAATCTTATACTTAAAATTATTTGTGTATATTTTTCGTGGAAATTTATTAGTGACTCAGCCCTGAAAAGAATAAAACTGGATAATAAGTTAAATTCTTGTTTAACAATACTTCATTATTAATTAGGGAATTATTAATAAAATTTGAAATTTGAGGTGCTTCAGGACTCAATATCATGAGCTATAATATAATATGTATAATAAATGTTTAGAACAGTATGGAAATCTTTCTTATGTAAAGTTGTATTTTTATTAATTAAAATAAAATCGCAATTTCATGCGATTAAAAAGTCTCGTTGTTTCCCTTAGCAGTTAGCACACGCACAAAAACAAGGCAATTTCTCTGGAAGTTTATGTGTAATTTAGCGAGATCTATCTTACGTCGACCTAAATCTGTTTTCCATTTAGTCTTTCAGTAGGTTTAAACACGGAGAAGAAGCGACTAGGAATATTCATTATTTGTAAGTCTCCTAGCAGATTTACAGACCCTATAATGTAAATTAGTTTGATTCTACGCGAAACGCGAAGCATTGTTTTCTTAATGAACGAGTAAACATTGCCGGTTAATAATTTGCTTGGTAAATTCTCGTTACCCAGGTCTTATATTGCACCTAAAGGTATGATTAGATAATTTTAAACGACTCTCTGTTATGTTGCCGAAAATTAATTATCTAGCGCTCCTTTTATAAACCTTTTAATACTTATCTAAATATTTCTATATTAAAAATATATTGTAACGAATTTCTTGGCAGCTACATGACGTGTTAGGAAGGAAACTCTCAGAAAATAGAATAGGATGTTTCCGAAGACCCAGACAGCCCAGTCACGTCGTTGCAACGTCATTTTTTTGTCATCCCTATAACGTCATCATGATTTTAAAAATTACAGTAGAATGACGTGATTACCTATGTCACAGCCCTTCGACGTGATTTTTTAGACATCTACCGAGGTAGGTAATATGACGTAGTATGGGCGTCATAAATAATCATCAATAATATTTTTTAAAACGTTCTTGAACCCGATGAGATATTGAGAGGGGCAGTTGTACAAGCAAGAGGGAGAAGACAATATTAAAATACACTTTTTTATATAAAAATAATTCACGATAAGTCAGAGCTTATAGCGCCAGATTTAAATATTCAGTTTGTCTGAAAATGACGAAAAAACCGATTAAACCGACGTCATAAACATCACGTATAAATCACGTCTGAGAAATGACGACAATTATCACGCGATTTTTTGGTAATATGACGTTGGAAAACAAAAATGACATCAATATAAAGTGGTTCTGCTGCCTGGGGAATTCTCTCGCATTTGCCACTGTTAAAGCCAAACACTTCAAGAATTTTATGTGATAACTGTTGGAGAAACCTCATCTGTACTTCTGCATACTTTACCCCTAAATGGTGTGTCCTGAACGTTACATAGGATAGGTACCAGATCAGAGCCCCATACTCGAAGCGGGATTTGAAACTCAAAATACAAAATCTTGGGTAATTGTATAGTATACATTCGCGGCTCCTAAGTTTCATAAATTTTTTCGGGACCGAGGAGCGAATTAGGGGGGCTGGGTGGGTAAGACGCTAAAAACAGCCATTGCAAACTAATATTAAGGTCACAACTAAGGCCTCTTTGACACTATGGTGGAATTTATATTTTTTTCTTCACTTTCAGGGCAAGGAAAATCTTCGAGAATAACAGTAGCACGATTTTTATTTTCAAATTTGCATTTATTTTGCATTTATATTCCAAAAATCGTAACATCAAATTCTGTGTTCTGGTCACGATATGAGAAAGCGGTTATATTCGGAGTCCGCGTCTGTATACGTTTGGAAGTGGTTCCCATTGTCATTAGTGGTTTCATCCGCGTAGTTAGTGTAGTTAAATCCGAGACTAGTGGTATTTCTCGGTGCTTGTGTCAGGACCGTACTTTCGTTGCACTCCCAAAATAAATTTTTTAAGTCGTTTTGTGGCCTTCCCTTTCATTTGCAAAGCTAATGAATACCTTCCTGGTGTTACTATAGGTATGTTCTCCATCCCTATATAGGTGCCATAGTGAAACTGTAGGAGCCGCGGATGTATATAATGACCAAATCTTGTATTTTGATAAAGAAATCTCAGATAAAAGAAACCTGCTAAAATCCGGAATTGTGATTTGATGAAAGGTACCAAGTCGTCAGCGTAAAGCCATTTCTTGCAATGAACAAAATTAGACAGATCGTTTATGAAATACAAGAATAATAATAATGGCCTCAGATTGGAACCTTGAGGTACACCTGATGCAGCATAGAAGCAATATGAACTAGGTATGTCCTCTGTAAAACATATAACGAAACGGGTGACCAACAAGGGAGGATCTAAAAAAATCGCAAGGGTGTGAGCTTAACCCAAAATAATGAGTTCAACTTTCGAAGAAGGATGCTTTGGTCAAGTTCCAAGTTGAAATTATTGCTTTCGAAATATCAGTTACAACGCAACCCTGAACCATGTCATTCCATATTTAAATGTAAACTGAGAAAATAGTCAAATTTGTCCCAATTTTTTTGCTAAAAAATCTTTGGAAAAGTTTGACTAAATTATGACTAAGAAGGCGATGTTAGGGATGCTGTTCCATGCAGACTTCCAGAATCGGTAGACCGAACAGTCCTTCCTGGCGTTTTTAATTCTGTGGATGCAGGCACAATTACTTGATTTTTTACAAAATTTTCGTATATTTTGACACCTCAATTCCAAAATTACCCTGGTAGTAGACCGTGCAAAAGAGCTTTAAAATCAACAGATTCTGACAAAAATATTAATGGAATACCGCCCATGCAATTACACGCGGAACAGCTCCCAGATCCTAACTGCACAGTTTTATATTCGAGTTTACCATTTTCTTTTTTTTTTTTTTTTTAATTTAGTGCAGAAAATCGTATTTTTTTGACTATAAAAGGAAAACCGATGAACAATGTAAATGATACCAATGGGAAAATTGCGGAGAATTAAAGTGCGAAGAAAATGAGAGCTAAAAAAACCCAGACGCTGTCGGATAATAGCTCTTCGCGTATTAGCCGGCGGTAGCTTGGTGGATTAGAGGTGCAGCTAAGCCGTTGAACTGCCTCAGACTGAGTTCGATTCCCAGTCTCGCTCTGGTTGTTTGTGTCGTCCATTCTACTATTTCATTGGTAAACTTGTTACTGGGTAGAATGAGCTAGTTCTCGCAGCCTATAATTACAGAAATGGAGCGACTTTGTCTTACCTACATAGGTAAGACCGATGTTCCCTCCTTAAAAAAAAACAAACTTTTCGCGTAATTGCAATTAGAAGTGCTCATACCATATTTTGCAGCGAGACTGGATGCTCTGGAGGTCGTCAGATACGAATTTCTCAAACTTGTGTTCAGCTTTAGAACGCCAATCTTAGTTTTCCATTTAACTGGTGAAAATTGCGAGCAAACATGAGTCAAAACGGCCGAGCTCGCGAGAATGGTCGTGGAGTGGGGATAAAACAGCAGATGAGGGGTATAATAATAGCGCTTGAATTATGCCTTTCCCTCATCTGCTGTTCTACCCCCACTCCAGCACGACCACTTTCGCGCGCTCGGCCGTTTTCACTCATATTTGCACGCAATTTTTCCCCATTTTAAACATATAAGTGGAAACTTTTCAATTGATAACTTGTACTTTCCAAATCCGTTTGATAAATTCGAATCGGACGACCTCCAGAGCTTCCAGTCTCGCTGCAAGATATGGCATGAAGAACTTCTGATTGCTATATTACGCGGAAACTAAGACACTGTCTGTGTTTTGCACACAGGAAGTACTCACAATATGGCCTATCTCGCAAAGAGCCTGCACTATAACTTTAAAAATTTGCAACGTTACGAATTTTTGAAAAACGCTATTTTTTCCTTTTTTTGTTTGTTTGTTTTCTCCCTTAATAATGAACTGATCGAATTATTTCAGCTCTCATTTTCTTCGTATTTTAATCCTCTACAATTTGTCAATTCAGACCATTCAGATTGTCCTATCAGTTTTTATTTTATAAGCAAAAAAACAAAAATGCGATTTTTTGAACTAAAATGGTCAATAAAAAAAGAAACAAGAAATTATTTCAGAATAATATGAAATAAGTACAAAAATTAATAGAAATAACGCATAGGTGCTTTTTTTAACCTGAAGTTTTCAAATCTCTCCAGACTTCAGAAAAAATATACAGGGTGATTCATTATAATGTCGCCCCCCTTTAACTTTGTTATTTCATGTGTCCCAAAAAAATTAAAAGTGGGGTTATGTAGGTGCTAAAAAATACTTTTTTATACGTGTAACAAAAATTTGAAAGTAGATCAGTATACAGGGAAAACCAAAAATTTAATTTTTTTTTCAATGGATCACCCTATATATGAATTTATTTTTCGATTCCTCGTAAAATTCTAAGCATAACTTGTATAACATACCGTATACCTAAATTCAAAGGCTTCTGAAATATTCGCATTTGAAACATCATCAAATATTTTATAAAACACCTGCAAATCAAGAAATCTAACAATAAAATGCTCTACTGGGCCTCCATTTTTTTCAACACATTTTATAAGGGTTGTTCGCATTTTCTCCAATGAATCTGTTATGAATTCTGGGTTATTTTCATTTAAATTATTAATTTTAATCCGTATCAAATTTTTAAGATGATCGAGGTTTTCAATTTGGTAGTTATATACACACGGTTTTTTAAATAGTTTCAAATGCGAATATTTCAGAAACTATTGAATTTAGGTATACGGTATGTTATATAAATTATGCTTAGAATTTTACAAGGAATCGAAAAATAAATTCATATATAGGATGATCCATTGAAAAAAAAATTAAATTTTTGGTTTTCCCTGTATACTGATCTATTTTCAAATTTTTGTTATACGTATAAAAAAGTCTTTTTTAGCACCTACATAACCCTACTTTTAATTTTTTTGAGATACATGAAATAACAAAGTTAAAGGGGGGCGACATTATAATGAATCACCCTGTACATAATCAAAATTTAATCATTCCGCAGAGGAAATTATTACATTAGTGGTAAAATTAGTCCCCCTACCACCTCGTTTGTAGGTGCGGCGGGAGAGGTAACTTGGAAATCTTAAATAGGAAGTCTTTATTTTTTATTGCAGATTCGGATTTTGTGGCTAAAAATAAATGGGAACTATCTAAAAAAATTTTAGATTCACGATAGCTGTCCTTTTCAACGTTACTAACCCGCTTTCTTCTCTGTCTTGCTGTCTGCGGTCCAAATTTTGCAACCGATGATTAATTAACTTCCCGAAGAGATAGAGACTTGAAACTTGCAGTCTGATTTAGAACCGGATGATAATTCAATACTAACTCGCATTCTTATTGTCTGTCTGTTTGTCTATAATATGTTCAAATTTTGAACGCTCAGATTTTTGAGCACCGGTGAGAGAGCGCGTGCTGTCATAATCCCATAAAGATGTTTAAAATCGGTAGCAAATTTTCGCACACATTCATAAAAAATAAAAAAACAGAAACCGATTACTTTGAATGATTTTTTCACGGTTTTAAACGTTTTTAACGGGGTCCAAAAAGTATAAAATAATTTTTAATAGCTATTGTTCAAATAGCTAAGATTTAAAACGAAAAACGTAGAAATTAAATAAAAGCTTTTACTTAAAAGTTATTCAAGATTATATTTCATTAAATTAACCCCCAAAGGATGAGATTAGTTGTAAGGTATACAAATAGCAATATTAATCTAAATACTAGGTACGATTTAAAACATTTTGTTCTTGAATTAGCCGTAGAGAAAGGATCATTAGAGGTTAAATTAACGATGTGGAGTTTCTATTGTTCGTCGTGGATCTATTCAAGACAAGGAGCATGAATCGGAAGCGCCGGGTGAATATAAAGGGTGGTGCAATAAAATGAGATTGTCTGTTTTATGGCAGTCGCCTTTATTTACTACAATGCATTTATAGCGCCCGTGTAGCTAATCTGTTTTCCCATGTTTGCGATCTCGCGCAGACACCCCTTTAATAGTATTATTATACTGAGTGACCCGTAAAACGAAAAAGTAAATTGCAACTGACTGATTTTATTAAATCTAAATCAACAAAAACGACACTAGTGTTGTTAAATTACAATATAAATAAATTACAAATTTGAATTTTTCCTTATAACAATAATAATGTCTCGTAAATAAACAAATAAATACACTCAATCGTACTGGATGGTTAGAAATGGATTATATAAAAATTTCTAGACAGATTCTTGTAGCTAAATTATTTTTTCTTCTCGCAATAATAATAATAATTACACTCTGACCTATTTTATCCAATTAATTTATATGAAAAGCTTTTCAAGCTAGTTGACGTAGGTTGCTTCCAAATAAATAAATTTGCGAGCAGGGCTCTCGGGTATTATTGTTCCTTCAGCTAAAATCCTTCTGTTTTTCAATAAAGGATCTTTTATGAGCGTTTTTTTATTAAATTGCGTAAATGTCAATGTAAGTGTAATTGTGCGGTGTCCTGCAGTAATAGAAACTACAAGACATTTTATATATTTTTAGATCAAAAAAGGAAGGAAATTTATAAATAACTTTGATATTAAACGAGTATGTTTCCCTGAGGCAACTTTGTTGCTTGATATTTATAATATTTGACCACCGTTAAAATGAAATTTCTGACATATCGTGTCATCTACATTAGACTCATGTTAATGTAAGATGTCCTCTTAAATTTTGAATTTTCTTAATAAGTCAAGAAATATTTTTCACTTATGAGAACTCAGATTTGACGGGCATATTTTGATGAGATAGAAACCACACACAGTGGTTTTCCCAAGTTTTCATTCACGTTCATAAAAAATTTATAATAGCGAGAACATAAATTTTGACAGAGAAACTAAACAGAGTCGAGTGATCGTTAATAAATAAGAGCGCTAGTCTGAATTTTTAAGAAATACGGAAATCTAATAATGGTTTTTCATATCTATTAAGTCGTCCGAGAGTTATTTTTAGGTAGGAGTTTTCTCAGAGACATTACAAAATCGTCAAACTATCAGACGTGAGACGTGATCTAAAAGTAGTAAAGATACTCAATGGACGTGATTTATGAGTGTAATTTGGCTAAAATCGCTTTTATATTTAATCGTTTTACGGCTAGTCAAAGCTCCCTGAAACCATTCTTCTCCTATAAAATTTTTCAAAAATTTAAATTAATTGTTTTCCGGGATAATTAATTGTATTCTTGGGACAATGTTTCTTGTTATTTGCCCATTTCCTGACAGTGCGATTTATTATAAAAACCAAATGGATATAACTGTTCAGGTTTTAATTTATTGTATTTTTTGTAGGAACACAAAGCACTACTTACGTGTTTCTTCCAGATCTGATCGCTTTGAAAAGGAAAAGTAGAAGAAGTCAAAATAATTAATCAGAAGAAGACATGAGAACAATGACACAAATAAAATCCTCAATAATAACCTGAAAAGTACCAAATTAATTTTTAATACCTTTAATGACTTCATGTTTTATGTTTTTTTCGTTTTATGTCACTCCTGCACCACGATGGAACTCCTACTCAAGCCTCCTAGTTTTTTTTTTTATATAAAGGCCACAATAAGGTTCCACTATGATAGGATTCCCATTTCTTTCTCTTGTAGTGTCTTTATTAAACCAAAAACATCGATTCTGAGGACACTTTGATCACGTTAGCCAGCTTGTTTCTGTTCGAACCTAGCTCATCGTCTACAGCCTGGTGCTGCCTCCAAATGCTAGACATTGTTGGGTCCATTCTCTAATATATCATAGGTTAGAAAACCTTTTTGTCAGACCAAACCAAGGGTGGGCTCTGTTCACAGAAGTTTTCACTGGTCCCAGCTTCTAAAAATTCTATTAAAGACTCTCTTAAATGAACCAATGAACAGGATCCAAACTCTAGATTCTTATCAAGACTGCGATGAAGATAATGATAACGACTCGCAGTTTAAGATGAATAAAGAACGAATTCTGCCAAATTATTTGGGAATTGTGATGATGGAATTAACTTTTTATAGAAATTAACTACTTTAATGTCCTGCTTGGAATACTGGGGCTTGTTTCAACGCTCTACTATCTTATTTTTTAGAAGCTTTGTAGACTTCAGGACTGCTGACAAGTAATATATTTTCGGCATAAACAACCATCTTCCTACTACTGGTGTAACGCAAGATCCTAAATGCAGCTGATGTAAAGCAGAAAGACGTCCAGCGCTCGACAATATCAGCAATTTTTAAATTGGGGGAGCCTGAACAGATATGGCAGAACTGAGCGGATCCCACCATGACTCATGTCCTTCAGTAGGTACATCTGAGCAATTGATGATTGAAATATTTCTCATAGATATACTTTCCCTAAAATATTATCGTTGATGATTTTTGAATAAAAAATTCTGCCGATTCTTCGAAATTACCGGAAACCGATGAGCTTTAGGGGAAAGGTTTTCAATGCAAAAATAGCTCTCGATAAACCCCTGAAAATTTAGGGTACATTTTTTTCTCTTGTTGCAAAACTCCCAATGTACTGGTAAAAAGTTATTAGCATCCAAAGTTAAAAATGTTTTGACAAAAGCTCTTGCGCCCTGTTTCTCCGCGCGTAGCTGTTTTCCAGGGCATCTGACCTCGTTGATGGTTTAGTAATTTGAACTAGACTTAATTTACAACCTTTATAAAAAAATCATCCTTATTGGCTGATTTCTCGCTCGCCAATGAAGTTGAGCTGTTTATTACAGTGCTACTTTGAAGTCTACATAAAACTTATTGGGCGTCGCGCTTTGAAGTTTTGCGGTTCGCGCTGCATTTCTCGCTTTTGTAACTGATAACGCAAATTAATTAAGATCAACGACATATTCGATAGATCTATGATAAGAACACCCGTTTTACTTTAATTTTAAGGTATTCAGGTATATTTTGAGTTGTTTTTGGATAGAAAAGAACGATTTAGGAAATTTGTTGGTAAGAGTTTTTTTCCTCAACTTTCTCAAATTTTTTTCCACACCACCTTTGTGTTAGAGTTGATGGTGCGTTTTTATCTCTGTGTGTGTGGTTTCCCTGAGTGAAAAAATCCACGATTTCTTTCGTCCTTTATATTGTCAATGTCATTGTCGTCGGTTCTCGGTGTCAATTCCCTCGAGTTTCTTTTAATCGATTTCGTCGCTCTGGATAAAGCTATATACCATCGTCGGGAGGCCGTCATAATCTTCTGCTTCGACGTCGTCATTCGAGTCTTCTGCGTCGTCGTTCATGTTCGTGCATCAGGTATTGCCACAACAAATCTTCCATAGGATTGAACTTTTCTTGAATGATTAGAGAGCGGTTGAAAAAATAACAAGATGGCGGCGACCGGGGCAATTTGGACAGCGCAAATTCAATGTTAAGGTCTCTAAAAAAATCTTTTTTAATTAAGTCAATTTTCCGATCTTTCTCGGAAAAACCGTATCTACCTTTTTTGAATAGACAATGAGAGTCTTCATCATACCCTTCTGCTACTTTTTCTATCTATCAAAAAAATTTCGAGAAAAAAATCGATTTTCTGCGAAATTTTAAACTCTATTTTAAATTATAGACGATAGCCGTTTTCAATCCGTCATAAATGGGGGGTGCCGATGTGATGTATCTCCCTGCGAAGTTTCAACCCAATTGGTGGAAATTGCAGACCGTTAGAGTGTTTCCTAGACTATTATATTCTCGAAAAATCCCAGAAATCCAGGAAAAATATTATTTTCCGGAAACGAATTCCGCGCTTTTTTCGTGGGACCGCGTGCTATTTAAAAATCGCCAATTTTAAACCTCAAAGGACGAAAAATTGCGTTTCTAGATTGTCTCTTAGGAAAAAGCACCGGCCAACCCCCGACGAACCGACAGAGTGATGTCCATTTTCAAGATGTGGGTTTTCATTAACGAGAATTTTTAATTTGATTCCATGAAAGAATCTCGAAAGTAATAATAACCTGAAAATGAGCAGTTGTTGCAAATCTGCAAAAAAAGTCGCTTTCATTTTTCAAGCAATCTCATAATATTCATATGAATAATTGGTAATGATTACAAAAAATATGTTCTGGTTTATTCTTCTCCTTGGCAACAGTAATAAGAACGAAAAATTCGAAGAAGAATGCTACCTAATCCAATTTATTATAATCGTAGGTTGCCATCTGTAATCATTTACGACGACTCTGTAATAATAATTCTTACGATTCACATGGTTGTCTGAATGTCTGCTCATTAATATGAAAATGTCGATTTGAAGAGTCAATGAAATCTGTCGTTGGTTATCAGAAACACGATGTTGACAAACTATTCCATTCTTAGAACAACCTTCGCCGTGTGACGATGAATCAACAGAACAGAATTAGTTAAATGCTACAATGACTAAACTATTAAACTATTCTTGTCAAGAATATGAAATGTCCCACTTTCACCGCTCCGCGATTTTACGAATTTTCGGTGGTCCAGCTTCGGTGGCAGCGTTCGCTCTTTTGTAATCAAGAATCAAGCTGTAAGCCGTTCGTTCGTGGTTGGTCATCTCCCGAGGCGCGACTCCTGATCGGAAAGCTCAATTATGGTAAATATTGCCATTATCGACTGCTGAAACTATAAAAAACTTCGCCGACCAGCCAATTTGACGATGACCTAGATGGAACACCTCGGAGGCAATAGGCGTCCTTCTGAGCGGCCTCTTGAACGAACAGTTGCCACCGGCATACTCAACAGAGCTCTTTGCTCGAGTTCGAAGAATTAATCGCACGTTCTTGCTTATGCAGTATGCACTAATTATAACTTTTATTATATATTCGGTACTATTATTATTGTGAGACGATGTGGGAATTAATTATCTGCAAAATTCAAGGACTTGAGAAATCTCTGCTTCTTGCATAACTACCGAAAAGGATGTCTTCACGAATCCGGAAACTGGTGGGTGTCTCGTTTATTTTCAGAGGTTTAAGAAGTACAAGTAAATAAAAATATTTTTTTAAACGTTGATGTGGATATTCATCTTCTAATCAACCCGTTTAAAACTCTTCTTAGACCAATATTTTTTTTAATTTTCTTAAAATTTTGATTTTAAGCATTATTGGATTGTTTGGAAATAAGTGGATGGATTAGTTTTTCTATTTAATATTTAAGATTGTAGTTTACAGTAATTCGGTTTCAAGGGCTGCTATGTTTGTTCGAATATGTATAGTAAATTGGTCGATGAAGCATGTTGCCATACAAACTGTTTGGTGGTTGCTACAGACGCTATAAAAATCACCAATCATACGTTTTCATCAAATGTCAAACAAAATTTTACAAAATGTCACGTTTTGACGAAGATTTGATATACTTTATTATTAGCTGTATAATCTATGAAAATGTAAATACAACACGTGAAATCATGATTAATTGAACATAACAAGTTTCCACTCGACATATTGTCAAATAATTACCCCCGTCCTTCGGACTCGGGTAATTATTGCTTGACAACATATTATTGTCGAAACCTATGTGATTTTTGATAATCACGATTCCACTTGTATTATACAGGGTGAGTCGTCTAAGATGGAAAGCTCGATTACACCTGTGTACCGTTTTCAAGATAACGAAATGAGCCAAAAAGCACTGGTACAAACGGAAGGCTAAAGTGCAGTTTGTAAAATTATTTTCAGGTACCTACCTACGTCATGCAACTTTGTTAACTGAAATAGAATATTCTGTATATTATTACATTTTCATATTGTTTGAGAAAAGGTAATACATTTTTTTATTACCTTTTTTTTAATAAATAAAGTTTTTAAATTTTATTTTATTAAAAATGAAACCATTTTTCATTTTCAAAGCAGCTTATACTGAAAACTGCTTAAGATAGAGGAAAACGGTTTACATGTTCTCATCTTAACTTCTTATAAGGTCTTGTAGTGAAATTTTTATACAGGATGATGAAAATTAGCAGATTTTTCATCACCCTGTATAAAAATTCCATCCATGCACACAATATACATGAAAAGTTAAGATAGGGACATGTAAGCCGTCTTCCGATATCTTGAGCCGTTTCTGATGTAGGTACGCTGCTTTGAAATTGAAAATGGAAAATAGCGTTTTTCATTTGTTTATAAACTCATTAAGTACTTGTTTAAGAAGTTAACTGTGAAAACTGTTCTTTTTCAATTTTCTCATAAAATCTGAAAATGTAATAATATACAGGGTGTCCTATTGATATGTCCTACAGCGATATTGGGCAATTCTGTATACCTGAAAATAATTTTACGAACTGCATACTTTAACCTCCCGTTTGCATCACTTTTTGGTTCATTTCGCTATTTTTAATAGCGGTATAATCGAGCTTTCCATCTTAAGTGTCTCACCCTGTATAGGAGAATAATTTTATGAAGATAATCTGGATCGTTGTTAAACAAAAATAATTACAAAAATAATAAAAATTTTTGTGTGGGATTATTCTTCATGATTGTTACTTATTCGGAGAAGATTGCTCTTATCCAGAAAAACTATAGCAGTAAAAAAATAAGAATTTTCAATGATTTGTAGCTATTTAAAATTTGTAGATGATTTGGCAGCGTCTAATACCTAGAAAAGAATGATTAGGACCAGGAAAAAAGATAAATTTAATCTTTTTATTTCTACCAAAGTTATTTTGTCGTCGAGATTCTCAACATTTAAAAATTAGTATTAGTATTATATTACGTATTGAACGTTTCCTTTATATAGTCAGTGTTACAAGGTATTCGTTGGTACCTCAGATCGATCTTATCTTAATCAAGTTTATCATTAATTATTTGCAAAACTCGTTTTGAATAACATAATAAAATCATTGACTCCGATATTGAGGTCAGAGTTATGCGTTACTGGAACAACGTTTCCTTAATATTTGTTTTATAATATAATCTCTCCTTTAATCGAATTTTGTAAGTTTTTTTTTTAATTTCGGCGTTAGAAGTAGACCGAAAAGTTCCATAACTTCTAAAGGTTTTTTGCACAAATTATTATTGTGTTAATCTACACAAATTTTAATTTGAAATATTCATTTAAAGTACCACCTCGATTACAGGACTGATAAACTATTAAACTTTTTCTAAAATATAAATAAATTTTTGCTTGGATAGTGGGATTTCTTGTTACTCAAAAAATCCTGTTTTAGGTATAATGTCCCTAGAGCTCATACTATAATATGAAATCAAAACTCATGTCAACTAAAAGTATTATAATCACAATTATTAGTAACCATTGTGTTAACATGCACGATCTTAATATTAAAAAATAGAGTTAGGACATTTTTGATGATTATTTTTTACTTATTATACATCAGGAATAATTATTTTTATTAACAAAAATCGACACATTCGACTTTTTTGTTTATAGAACGACGGTAATGACTCATCATAGTTTAATAAGTAACTGTTTAGGAGAAAAATGGCTAGTGTCGTAAAAATAGGGAAAATACATTTTTGATAATTTTTTCATACCTACTTGAAGAGATAAACAGAGAAAAGTTCAATAAAAACTTGAAGAGAAAAAACAGCACTCACAAAGTAAGAATTTCAACGATCTGTGATTTTCTAAACAATTTTCAAGAGAAAAATAATAATGTTCGTGAAAATACGACTATTCTCATATTTCGAGAGTGTTTGATAGGAAAAAATCAGTGTACTTACGGGTTTTAGGGACTAAAAAAATTTGTCAATTGGAAGGATCTCCAGAATCGCCAGGGTCGTAAAAATAAGGGTAGGATATTTCCAATGATAGCTGCTTACTTGAAGGGGATTAGAGTTTGCTGGAATTTTTTTTTAAGTGCACCGTCATCTCCCAACTTCACTATTTATTATACAGAATGTCAATTTGAAAAAAAAATTAAAAACTTGACACCCCCCACTTCTTTAAAAATGTTTCTCAAAGAAATCCCTAGACTTTATATCGGAGGGGGGAATATGATAAGCATATTAAATTCAATTTTCCTTCTTCATCCACTTAGAATACTACTTTTACTGCCCTGTTAAGAATTTCAAATAGGAGTAAGAGTTGAATGATACATAGTTTTTAGGAAAACGATGCTTTCTTTTTATTGTATTCTCTCTATAACGGCACAAAAAAATGAAAATCCAACAACCGGTTCTCCAGTTATTAATTTTTCATTATCTAAAAATTTTTTTGGTTGAAAATTATTGAAATATCGCCAGATACCTCGATATTATTATCGAGGGAGACACATTCCCAAGTGCCCATTCACATTAATAATCAAGCAATGAATAATTATTGTAAAAAGAAGAAAAAGTGTACTCAATTTTTAAATGTCACGAAAATTATGTGTGAAAAGAAAATTTTTAAAATCAGTCATCATAAATAGCAAAAAGGGTTGAGTGTATGCCACCTTGTTTTAAAACTTCCATAAAACAACTATTTCTCATCGAAATTATTATTTTCTTGACTCTTTAAAAAAAATTGTTAAAAAGGTTGTCATTTTTTTTTATTGCAGGCTGCTGTTGCTCGGGGTTAACCTAATGTCGACACAATAAAGTGAATGTGTCTTCCTCGATAATAAAATCGAGATGTTTGGTGATAATTCAATAATTTTCAAACAAGGAAATTTTGAAATATCCATATTGTTGTTTGATTTTCATCATTTTTTTTGTGCCATCATTAAGAGAATGAAAATGTCTTAAAAATTTCTTTATCACTCAACTATTCTTAATTTTTAATTAAGTCTATGGGGATGAAGAAGGAAAATTGATTTCAGGCTTGTCATGTGTTCCCTCGGATATAAAATCAACCTCTCGCGGGATTTCCTCGAGACAATTTTTAAGGGAGAATTCGGGGGTGGCAAGTTTTCAAATTGACACACCCTGTATAATGATTAAAAAATCGTGTTTTTTCAAATTTAAACCGTCATATCTCAAGAATGCAAAATACAACGAATAATAGATTTCAGGTTTGAATTTGCCATTGTCCAGAACTTCTAAGTGCAAAATTTTTAGAGCTCGTCTACCTGAATTTTTTTTCGTAAAAATATTTTTTTTACGATCAGCCATTTTTTGTCATGAATTATAATCTTTAATTTCGTGCTTGGGGGATCGTTTTGATAATGTCTGTTTAGTTGAAAAGGGCGTGTCAAAAAATCGTCTTGAAGAGATCGTCATAAAAAACCTCCATTTCAAAAACGAATTTTCTCCTATATCTCGAAGACGGGAACCGCTATAGAAGAACTAATCACATTTTTAAACTTCTCATAATTTATATTGTCTGACAGGAGGTCTTTATCAGATATACATATTCGAAATTTTGATGAAAAAATGTATGTCTTCAGAATAGGACGTAATCTTGTGTGAGCGTAGCTAATTTCAGTGTAATTCGGAAAATCAATCCAGTTGGACTGTGAAGAACTTAGTTTGCTCACAAAACGCCAACAAAAATTTTTAAAAGACAAAAATCGCCATTTTTCAACTTTAAAGGGCTACAACTCTGGAATGCAGAGTCGAAAGAAAAAACAGCTTTCAGTTTCGGAATCGTCGTTGTCCTGAATTTCGTTAAAATTCGTGTTTTGCTATCGGTCTGTGGATTTTTGTCATAAAGAATAATCTCATGTTCGAGGCAAGGTATGTTTTATAAAATTTGGCACCGAGAGGGTGAAAAATTTCGCAAAAGAGGCTTCAAGTAGACGGGCGTGTCAGAAAAATGGTTTTGCAAGAATCGGCCCAAAAACGTCCGAACAAAAAATGACATTTCAGCTGTATCAAAGTCTAGAAATGTACCTAAATTAGAAATTTTGACCAAAAAAATGATATCTAAAAAATATCTATAGTCATTAGTGTTCTTAAAAACGGAGACAAAAATTTTGAAACGCTTAAAAAAAGTGACTTCATTTATTTTGAGCAGTCATACCTCGAGAAGCAAAAGTCTCACGATAAAATCACGTGTCAAAAAATCGTTTTGGAGAAATCGATATTCAAAACGTCACCGGAAAATTGATTTTTCTCGTGTATCTGGAAGACGGGGAGAGCTACAGAAGTCCCAATTATATAGTTCTGAACTTCTCATCATTCATAAAGCCTGAACCCCAAACTGGAATTGTTGGTGATATAAATATCAAAGTTATACTTTCATAGCACCTGTTCCTCCTAGAATAATAATAATAATTGTTATTGCATACTGTCCTAGACATAATGCCACTTACTAATTATGTCGTAAAATTTATCGCCTTACTTGGCTTACACTTTTCCATAATTATTACTTAAAAATACAACTAAATGACATGAAAGTCAAAATTTCTGATAAGTATTATCTTTGCTTTGGAAACAACTCATAATTATTATCAGACTTACCTCTTTTTATAAGTTAGTTGTATTCTAATTAGTGATACTAATACCTTATAGGTATGTCGTACTTTAACATAATGTTTTCATCATATTACAAGTCCAAATTATAAAAAAAATTGTAATTCCCGAGCCCCCTCCCCCTCCAAAGAAAATAAATTGTGAGCCGAAAAAGAATTATAATTATTACCAGCACAAGCAGTAAAAAAATAAAATGGTACAAGAAAAATCAGTCACGACTCACGAGTCATCTCGTTGATAGTGACCAGGAATCCCTCGATGTTAGGCCCGGATTAACTAATAAATTGCCTCCCGTGACGAAATCGGCTGCGTGCCGATTGAGTGATGTGGGTTTCCTGCTATTTGATCCCGATCTGCTTACTCTAACCGACTTTTCCCGGTCCTTCTGTCCTATATTCCTGTAAAGGCCAATAGGGAAATAGTGGATGATGCCGGAAAATAAGAGAGCTCGCGTGAACATTTCTTCCACCAACTGTCATGATGTCTGATTAGAAGGAAATATAAATCGGTTTTTCTTATTCGATACTTGAATGACATGTCTCGTTTCTAGCGATCTTTTTGATCTTGCATTGTTGAACAATAAGGCATCATATTTTGAAAATTAGCGTTGCGAAAATTTTCCTGCTCTTTGCTGCTTGTCGACTCCACCGTTTGGGCGAGTCAGCAGAATTTCTATGCCAAACTACAGTTGGCCAAATTACAATGGCCATGCATGCAACCATCCGATAATTTCAACACCTTTTGTTGATTAAATGCCTGCTAGCAACCAGGATCTGTTCCTTCTCGCCAGGAATCAGCTTCGAGAAGAAACAGTATACAAATAACTCAGTAGGAAGAGATCTTAATATTTCAATGGTAGTTAAAAAATAATCAACTTGATCCAGAGTATGCCGACTTCTAAGCAGTTGAGTAAGGTGTCGCACCAGGAAACGTGGTTATTGAAAGACAGACTCTGCTTTGGAGCAAATTATCACTGACGGAAGTAGACAACATGAGATCATTAGAATAAATCTGACACGACTGACGGATGGTTTTGAGAGAGGTGATTTAACTTTGTTGGGTTTCTTGACTTGACCAAGGCTTTCGATTGTGTTGACCTTATCATATTATTACGTAAGCTTTATATGTACGTATAATCTTAATCCGTTAAGTGAGTGAGTGCGAATGATTACCTTTAAATTTTGGTGTACTCCAAAGGTCGGTGCTTGGACCACTCTTATTCTTGGTTTTTATAACTGACCTATCAGAGGTTGTCGATATGCTGCTAAAATTTTGTTGTTTTCTGATGATACTACTCTGTCGAGTTTCGGGAGTGATTTGAAGATCGCTATTGAATCCAGTATTGGAGCCAAAAATTGGTTAATGTCAAATAGACTTCAACTAAATGTTGGTAAGTTATCAGAGGTAATCTTATCTTTAAGGCGTTCGAATAGAACAGACTTGACTGATTACAGCAAGTCTGTTAAGAGCTGGACTAGACTACCAGGAAGAATCAATGACGTCTTTTTGGCGTTGCAGTTGATGTTTGACAGCAAGCAGGTCTTTCTCATTTCCCTTAAATTTACTTTTACTGACAAGGGAGGTAGTAACCTTACCCTTAATAATTGTTGGACACATTTAGGGATTCAATTATTTTTTATTTTTTAGGCTATTTCCTTTTTTTTTATTCTTCATTGATATTTCTAGAGCCTTTGATTTCAGGGCTTCAATGATTTTCATCAAGGTAGGTAACGCTTTAGGTATCATCAATAATAATACGAAAGAAGTCGCGGATCCCAGGTAGTCTAGCTTTTCCACGAGGACAAGTTATAATGATGGTGAATGATTTAAACATTTTTGGATTGGTTAAAATGATTACTATGCATAAAACTCATTAATGCGCGTCTAATAAAATCCTCTTAACATGTAATTTATTATTAAAATTAATAAACTTATGCTAATTGCACCTCATTAATATTAAGACTAACTCAAGAGAAGACTCGCGAGTCAATAAATTACCGACGAAGATTTAAATGCATGGCATAAAATCACCATAAAATATTAACAAAGCCTAGAAATAACGACCGAATAATCAGAAGAATTAACTGTACAAGAACGTCATCAGGTTCAATAGCGGTGTCTTCTTGGGCGAATGAAGAATCTATGGACTAAGTAGCAGTCGTTAGACGTACGATGGACAGCAACTACTCGTATCGCATAATACCTAGGCACTACCGAGAACAAACAAACCAGTTAGGAAATTGCTAATAAGAGTTATAATTTTGTGCGTTCAATTATTGAATTAAATTAAATGGCTACTGGCAAGGTACAAACGAATTGGGAGAGTATTCATCTCATAAATTTATTGCCTATTTCTTGTTTTCCAGTCATTTATAACTTCCCTTCAACATATTCAAAAATACTATAGACCTTATTTATAACCCTCTCCTCAGCAGAATACGAAAGCAAGGGAAGAGTTATTAGGGAGTCATCGTTTGCTCTAATAAATGATGTTAATCCCAAGACGGGACTCCGTTTCCTGCGGCCTTTGTCAGCGGAGAAGACGTTTCCATTCGACAGGCACACTCGAACGCCTAATCTGAATGAGCTTGGCGAGGAGGCACTTTGTCATTTGCAGACCTCTCCAGTCTCGATACATACTCTTCTTCACGCATCACGCAACTGGAGAATCCATCAATCATCGCCTGTCGAGAACCGCCTCCCAATAATCAGACCCTCGATCTACGGGACCAGCTTGAGAGGGAAGTAATTATTATCAGGATCCATTTTGTTAATGAGTTCATTTTATGGGGTGTTTTATGTTTCTTCATTAATACGGGGTGTTACGGAATATAGGGTGTTGCTATTTACGTGTCGAGGGTTCATCTAGAGGTTCGATCGCAAAAATGAGATGGAAACCTAGTTTAAGTAGAAATTTCCCTAAATTTGTAAATTAATTGGTATCAGGATCACGCAGAGGGGTGGGTTGAGTATCATTAAGACGCTTGTCACAGCAGTGTTCTTTAAACAATTTGTAAATAGAGGAAGGGTGAATACTGGAATAATCGTGTGATCAGGGAATGAAGGGCATTGACTTTTCTCAGATTTTTGACTTCACAATTCAATTGCCTTCACAGAAGAGGGTGGTTGTTTCACAAATATCAATCACTAGAGAGTAGATGGTTTTAATTGTACTCAGAGCCAACAAGCTGCGATCAAGTATGCGAAAAATAGTTTTTAGGAGCAGAAAAAAGTTCAGATTCTTATATACCTACTGTTTAGGTGTAACCGTGATACTGTTTAGGTGTGTAGGGTACTACATTACCGATGCTGGCACCAGGGCCGGGCCTAGCCTATTTGCCGCCTGCGTGCTGATACAAAAATTGCCGCCCCCGCCCCCCTCTCAAGGAATAATGTCTATCTAAGGATTCTAAGGGATGGCAAAGAGCAATTTCTTGTAGGTAAAAATTAGACACTATAATAGAAATATCCATTTATTATATTAGATAAATTTTGCTGCGCTTCTAAGTGAGTTATGTCAAAGATTATGTTATCATTAGAGTTTAACGGGGGGGGGGGTCTGGGGGGTACGGAGTATCCCCCAGTAGTGAGGGGGGTTTGGGGGTTCTCCCCCGAGAAAATTTTGTGATAGGTTAGAACCTCTATCTGGTCTTAATATGGCCAAAGCCTTCGTTGTTCGATATCGTCAAGAATTCAAGAACAAGACATGCATAATGTGCCACGAATTTGTCAAGAAAAGCAAAATATTATACAGGGTGTTTACTGTAAGGTTGGCCAAGCTTCACAGGCTGATTCTCCAGACTAAAGTAATGAAAAAAAATTATATACAGGGTATCCGGAAACACTTCCTAAGAAAGATATAAGCCTTCAAAGTTTCAAGAATTTCATTCTAAAAGTTTACGAAACGATAAAAATAATAACGGAACAACCTTACAGTAAGCAGCCTGTATATAATAATTATTAGTAACCATTCATTATTAGTAACTATAGCCTCTGTTATTATTTTTATGGTTTCATAAATTTTTTAAATGAAATTCTTGAAACTTTTTGGAGGCCGGGAACTTTTCTTATGAAGTGTTTTCGGACACCCCTGTATATAATTTTTTTTCATCATTTTAGTCTGAATAATCGCAGCCTGTAAAGTTTGGCCAACCTTACAGTAAACACTCTGTAGACAGACACTCTCTAGGTACCTACCTAGCTTTATTATAGAACAACCTGAATCAGGTTCGGCGTTCCGCGGGTATTCTGTACAGGCCAGAGCCATTCTAAGATATTTGGGGGCTATGGACCACTGAAAGTAATGCGCCCTTTAATGCGCCCTTTTTCATAAGAGATGCGTATAGGATGGCTAACACCGGGAATAAGCCAGCGACGACTGATGGATTACAAAGTTACTAGAGTATGGATTCTAAATTTAACACTATTTATGTTTGTCAGGCTCCAAAGAAAATGCGCAGCATGCGAAATTATTTTCAATGTTCAAAGTCACGCTACTTCAATAAAAACTTCCGCCCCCAAAAGGCTTGCGCCCCTTACCTATAGCCCTATTAATTCTGTGGTTAGGAAGGCTATATAATATTATATTATATGTAATATTATACAGGGTAAGTCATGGATATGGGAAAGCTCGATTGCACCTACACCATTAAAGATATCGAAATGAACCAAAAAGTGCTGTAAATGGGAGGGTAAAGTGCAGTTTGTAAAATTATTTTCAGATACACAGGATGGCCCAATATCGCTGTACGCCATACAACTTTGTTATTTTAAATAGGACACCCTCTATATTATTACATTTTCATATTGTTTGAGAAAAGTTAAAAAGAATGGTTTGTAAAGTTGAAGTTTGTAATGAGCGATTTATGAGTTATAAACAAATGAAAATCGCGATTTTTCATTTTCAAAGCAGCTTAATATTGAAAACGGCTCGAGATATGGAAAAACGGTTTACATGTCCCTATCTTAATTTTTAATTTGGTATCCTATCATGTAGTTGAAATTTTTATACCGAGTGATGAAAATAATCAAATTTTTTACCACTCTGTATAAAAATTTCATCCATCCAATAGGATACCGCTTGAAAAGTTAAGATAGGAACATGTAAACCGTTTTTCCATATCTCGAGCCGTTTTCAATATAAGCTGCTTTGA
Organism: Malachius bipustulatus; assembly: GCA_910589415.1. NCBI lineage: Eukaryota > Metazoa > Arthropoda > Insecta > Coleoptera > Melyridae > Malachius > Malachius bipustulatus. The sequence continues at coordinate 30,783,537 of OU342634.1, read as the reverse complement.
AAATGGAAAATCGCGATTTTCATTTGTTTATAACTCATAAATCGCTCATTACAAACTTCAACTTTACAAACCATTCTTTTTTACTTTTCTCAAATAATCTGAAGATGTAATAATATAGAGGGTGTCCCATTTAAAATAACAAAGTTGTATGGCGTACAGCGATATTGGGCCATCCTGTGTATCTGAAAATAATTTTACAAACTGCACTTTACCCTCCCATTTACAGCACTTTTTGGTTCATTTCGATATCTTTAATGGTGTAGGTGCAATCGAGCTTTCCCATATCAATGACTTACCCTGTATAGAAAGTTGCCCCGGATGCTGCAAGCGCCCCCCGCTTCCCTGTCTATACTACCCAATAATTACAGATAATTATATTTTTTGTTATTGTTATGAATTATGATTTTTTTTGCTTTCGCCCGCCGCCCCCATGAACTTGCCGCCTGCGTGCGGGCACGCACTGCACGCCTGCTAGGCCCGGCCCTGGCTGGCACCTACTACGCGGTAGCGCATTTGCATTTTCAATAGCACAAAAAGTTGGGAGTGTCAAGTTAACTTCAAAAAACGTTATTTTTTCCATGAACGTACATCCTTCGAAAAATTTACACAACTTGGTGAAAATCAGCGTGTTTAGTATAAAATTGTCAACTTTTGGTCAATTAGTGGATGTTTTAACAATAAAAAGAGGGGTTTCTACTTGTTTGCATTTCCTAAATTTCTAAATTTGTCAGAAAATATAACATATTCAGCTATTCAAGTATCTCCATGTCTAGTAAACGTCGACAAGTGAATGCGCTCTTGAATCTTTGTGGAATTTTAATCCAAGCACCGAGCCGAAATCTCAACCCCTTTTATTTAGCAAACACGACAAAATATGCATGAGTACCTACGTGAACCTATTAAAATTATATTAAAAATTCACCAGGATAAATATAGGATACAGCAATATCCCGTCGCTCCCTTGGGATATAGAATAGACTGCTGAGTTCCCTGACGGCGAGTAGCAAGAAAAGGGGCAGAATTGCCGTAGTATAGGCGTATAACGTCGAGCCTGTGGGATGACAGCGTGTTTCTTGCTGAACTAAGCGGGAATATCATCGTTCCACAGCCGAATAGGTCGTTCTATCCCGCGGGATAAGTGGCCCAGCATCTGTCTTTCTGGCCATAAAATACGCTGTCAAATATACTCTGACGGGACGACATATAAACCAATAAACCGCACAGCGATTCTATTGCTTATAGGACTTAATCTAAATCTGGCTCTCGTTCAAGACATATAAATTGCGCTATTTCAGTTATTAAGAATGGCGATTGTCGGCTTTATGGCGTCGGTTTTGGGTTATTAAGTTATTGAAATTGCGATTTAAAATAAATTAATATTAGTTGGGAGGAGCGTTTCAATAAATCTTCAGTTGTACTTCCTCCAATCGCTATTATAAGACCTAAATAATGAAATAACAAATTACCCTCAAATGATTATTATTATAGCAATTATTATACAAGCAAAAATTGAAGGATGAATAAGGAATCAGGTAATATAAATATATTGCAGGAATTCAAGCCCCTGGTCACTCGGTGTTTTCTTTCGATTTGATGTGAATCAAGCTTGCCTCAATATCTTTACCTTTTCAAGTGTTGGGGAGTTCGTCTACTGAATACATAATGCATTGTGGTTTCTCTGCTACTCCTTTAGTAGCCTTTAGAGAGAAACTTTAATAGGGGTCATCGTACATGATACTGTTAGAGCCGTAGTGGTCAGCTTTTTATCAAAAGCTTTCAAACCACGCCATAAAAGAGTTTTTTTTTTCTTGGAACAAAGCGAGATTTTTGCTGTTCCCTCTCCGAGATTTAGGGGGAAAATCTTGGAGACTTCATTTATTTAATGAATATGTAAAACGATTTTTTGAAATAAGAATGATGTAGGGTGATAGTGATTGGTATAAAAGGGAAGCGATATATTGAAGCAAATGCTTGGAGAATTCCGCTATAACAGATGTGACAAAGAAATTAGACCAAAAGATTTATTGAAAAGACTTTCTTAATTTTTAATTAATTTTTTAAGCGTCACAGGAAAAAACTAGAACTTTCCAGAAGGTTTTATAATAAAATAATCTAAAAAATCAGGAATTTATTTTCTATTTTAGTACAACATCCAAAAGTGGTACATGAAAAAAAGATTGCAAAATATTTATAGAAAGTAATAAGAATTTTTACCTGCATCGTTCCATTATTATTAAGATTAAGCTGTACAGGTAAATGTACAGCATGTTTTATTTCAAAATCACTAAAAAAATAAAAAATTTAAGAAAAGCTTCCATTTTGTTTGTTCGTTTTGTTAATTAAAAAAAAATTATAAACTTATAATCAATTAATAAACTATAATAACAAATTTTGACTTACATTACAGACAATTTTCTCTTTGAAAAATAATCCAATTTTTTTCTGGTTTGGGAGACATTAGGCGCAAATGAACAAAAATTGACAAATTTGCGCAAAAGTTTGTGTTTTTTGTACATGGCGGAAAAGTTACAAGTTCATTGCTGCAAAATTGATAATTTACTATAGTAAAGGTCCTAACAACATATCCAAAAATCAGAAATCACAAATCCAAAATCCAAATTACTTCTTGCAAGGAATTATGAATAAATTGACTGGGATACCTGCTAGGTTGGTATGACAGTATTGGGAAAAAAATTTTCTCAAAATTTTACCACACTGTATAGTTTAAACATAAACACCGCTTATGACATACGTTCAAAGGAAGTTTTTTTCTTAAAATGGCCCCTAAAATCGTACCCTTAAATATTACTCTCTTCATCTGATTCGCCCTAAATATGATCTGATTTCCTGACCTAAGAGTACCAGTACGCTCTAGATTGCTTCCTGATTTTGTTGCCAGAAATGCCATTCTGCAAACTTTTATACCTAACGAGTCTATAAGAGGTAAGGCAGCGTCAAAAAGCAGTAAAGCAAGTGGTGCTGATGTGCTTCAGTTTAAAGCAAAGCAAGAAATGATGAGAATTTTTTGATAGAATAGAATTTTTGTTTCAGTGTACGAGACCTTTGTAAACCTCTGAATTATTTTCAAGCAGGAAATAAATAATTTATTGCTGTTTATCCCTTTTCAGTGCATTTTGCAACACGTAATAGTAACAGGAGCGTCATTTGTGTGCGATTTGAATCAGAAATTTGCATTTACCGATATAAATTCAACAACTGCAATAATTTAAATAAAAAATAACAAATTATTGGTTTGAGCCGCACAGTTTTACTACCAATTATTTTACTTTTATCTTACTAAAAATTAATATAAATAGTCCCACAACTTCTTTAAATTTGCCAATTGTTTCATCGATTCCCAGCAATTCCAGCTAGTTCAAGTTCTTATTTTACGTTAGCAACTCGAGTTGAAAAAAAAACCTCCAAGATGCATTTCAAAACATTTATAGTACTACTGATTGTGGTTGTAATTGCAGTGACGAAACAGAAACGCCCCTGGAATTATGGTGGTTAAATAATTGTAACAATAATTAAGACGGTTTTTTGTTAACTTTGATGATTGTAAAACTATTCCCAGTACTTATGCTGAATTTTTTTTGGGTAAAGGTAAAATAATAATTATATTTTCTTGAAAAATAAAAGTGCTTTATTGACAAATTTTCATTGTTATGTTTAAAAAACTAATAATAGATTTCAACATTTATTGAACAATAAAATTTTATTTAACAGAACGTGGTCCAGTTTTTATGCATTAAATTAAGGAAACGACAGAGAATCCAAAAACAATATGAGTATGCTTTATGAACTATATTCGGAAAATGCTTCATTAAGAAAAGCCAGTTTAGCCAAAAACTAAACCAAAAACTAAGCCAAAAACAAAAAAGCCAAAAAACCATTAAGTTTAAGTTTTAATAAGAAAACAGTGTTTTTGAAATATACAAAAATTGGCTTAGATAATTTGAAATTTTGTACAGTAGTTGTGCTAATTGAAGTACAATTGCTAATTGATTCTGCCAATAAATATTTAATGCAGTGGCGGAGATCTGGGTATGTTTCCTTTTTTTCACTTTTTTTTATAAAATATTTTAATTTTTATAAAATTTATAATATTTTTATATAATTTTTTTAAATAATTTCTATGCCACTGACTTTAATGCAAATATCGCATTTTTGGTAGATACTCATGCTGTTTAGAGGGAAAAATTCATCTTACGATTTTGTTGTAGGACGCACTGGTTTTCGAGATAATTCACAATGTAAGAAGAAGTACAAGGTAGAAGGTAAAATATCATCAAAATCAATGCTGAAAGTATTTCCAAAATTAATCATTTTAGTGATCGTTTTTGAAGCGTGTCGCATTACAAAAAACTCGCATGGGTTCCTATATTGTGAAGTATCTTGAAAACAGTGCGTTCTGCTACAAAAACGTAAGATGAATTTTTTTCTCTACACTAAAAAGCACGGGTACCTACCAAAAATGTGATGTTTGCATAGTGACGTAGAAATTATTAAATAAGGTAACACATTAATAAAAAATATATCAAAAAAAGGTAACCAGATCTCCGCCACTGGATTAAATGACTTTGCGCATTGGGGGCATCACATCATGTACTTGAATTGGCACAACTACTACACTACAAAATTTCAAATTATTCCAACCAGCCAATTTTTGTATATTTCAAAAACAAGGTTTTCTTCTTAAAACTTAAATACCCTGTATTTTCATCATTATTTTTAGATCCTCTGTCGTTCCCTGAATATATTTTTAAAAAACTGGACCACCATGTATAATTATTAAAGAGAGGTCCTGTACGATTGTTTACCTAAAAGTTAACTTTATTTACATAACTTGAACTCACCATGTTTTTTAACTCATAATAAGATTTTTGTTGTTTTGAGATTTCTTTTAAACGTAAAATAACGATGTTTTAGGCTTGTAAAAAAGAACAGTCTAAAAATATAAACATCTGCGGTAATTTACTTGAAGAAAAAAATATTAAAAACGTAAAAAATACTACCAAGAATTTGACGATGTATAATGTACCTAATACCTACACAAAAAGCTCCCAAACTTCACTGTAATGAAAATAAAAAAAAAATTAAAATTCAAAGATCAATTTTGGAAAAAAGCTTAATATGCAAAAAAGGTCCCAAACGGCAATTCTTTTGAACTATAGGGCGGTGAAAAAGGCTGAATTGTTGTTTTTTTATTAAAGCCTTTTCATAATACAAGCGGTGCTTTTAAAATTTTAGGTTCAAATCGACATTTTTTCTCGGATTATAATTCCCAGAGGAAAAAATTAAACTTTTACCTGAAACTTTTTTTAAAAACCGGAGTAACCCTTCCCTCTCAGGAACCCGTACTCAAAAACCCACGTTCTGCAACTTCAGTCTCAACGTTCTGCAATCAATCTTCTTGCTGACTCAACGACGGCCTGGGAGGAAAAATTGCAAGTAGTAAGACAAGTTGTTAGGTTTTACAAATGACACCGTTTAAATAGCAATTCAACCCGTACCCCCACAACCCCTACCGAGGGAGGGGTGACTTTAAAATTTATTGAAAACAAAAATACCCGATGTGTACCACGTGGAAGTTCCAAGTCGAATTTCAATTTCACATAACATTTTGAGCCCTGAAAAGGTCCTTTTGTAATCCCTAGTTTCGTAAGTCTTTCAGTATGTATTTACCTAATACAAACCTTTGCTCCTATTATTATTCTGATTATATATTATGCTTAAAGTGTCTACCTCATACTGTTTGACAATGAGACAAGTGTCATATCCATTTTCATTATTTATGTGCTCTAACTTAGAGCAAAGAAGAAATTGTGAGTTTTTGAATGGACCTTAATATAAATGGAGTATGAGTAAGGTATTTGGTTATGGGAATAAATAAATAATTAATTATGCGACTTTTCCCTTTCCGGTGACAATTATCCAACATAGTCGCAAAAATGTGTAATTTATGTGCGATTTTAAACAAAGCAATTTGCACTTTCAAACAAAAAATAACAAATTAATGGTCAACACAATTTCCCTACCAATCATATTGCATTTCTAATTAGTTCACCTAATTATGTAGGTATGAAATAAATTGTGACTTAATATACATATAAGGTAGGGTTTAATATAAAAGCGTATAAATAGAGTCCTGTAAATTTTATAAATTTATTAGTTCTTAGATCGATTCCCAACAATAACAACTAAAGTTACTCTGAGTTATTTTACGTTTGAAACTCGAATGAAAAAATAAATTTTGAAGATGAACTTCAAAACATTTATAGTACTACTGATGGTTGGGGTTGTATTTGCAGCAATGGAGGCAGGTGTAACTAAGGTACATTTAAAATAAATATGGTTAAATGATTGTTACAATGGAGAATTTTTTTTACCATATCATTGTTATTATACTATTCCTAGTATATTGAAGTTTTTGTTGGGTAAAGGTAATAATATAAATATATTTTCTTGAAAAATTGTATCAAAGTGTTTTATTGACTTTTTTTACGTTTTGACACTTCGTTCGAATATGAAGTCCCCACTCAAATTTTTAACACTCCTCTTAAATTATTATTATTGGGGGCTACCAAAACAGGTCATTTCTTGCACAATTTCTTCGCGAAAAGCTGGTAGCGGAGTCTATTCAGACTGTCACTGTGTACAACTTTCTTGAAAAAATACTGCAGCATGTTCGATAAGCTGAGGATTTTTTTGGAGCGAACACAGTTTTGTGTTTCCTTGCCAGAAAGGAGCAGAAGTGGGATCACATTCACTAAATGCATGCACAAATAGTACAATACCTGGTAGATATTTTATTGCCTCTTGTTTCTAAGACGATCTTAAATACGTCACGTAATCAGATTCAACTCTACTGCTTTTACAAAAAAATACCATCTTGACCTGAGAGCCCAAACTTGTGAGAACGACCAGCAGGTCCACATCTTCACCAATTATGATGACCTGTAATTTTAATCTATATACTTTTGGAAGGAGTTGTTGCAATAATAATATCGTGATCACTGCTTATTTATTTATTTTTTTTTAATTTTAGATATTAAAAACAATACAAAAATAGTAACAATCTTAGAGAAGTTTATTTCAGAAACGACTTGAGGTACACTGACAAATTGGGACTTAAATTGCAGAAAATCTTATTTTTTTTGTCAAGCGCATTGTTTGGGTGATATTAGGGCGCAAAATGGACAAAAACGACAAATTTGCCCAAAAGTTTCAAGGAATCAAGAATAGATTGACATTGTGATATTCAATTTATTCGTAACAATAAATATTACCAATATTTTTGTGCAATAAACTAAGAATATTCCAAAATTATTCTCAAAAATAGTGCGGGAGGCCGAACCAGGATCTAACCTATGATCTTGAGGTCCATGGTCTTCACTGCTTCTGTTTGCGTTTAGGTGACCGAAATTAATTGACTAAATCCACTTTTTCAAAGTCATAGAGCCAAAGACAACTGAATTTCGGGAACGGTCTATATTTTTGTGAACAGTCTGAGATGTAAATTCAGCAACTTCAATAATAATTAGAAGAAAAAATAACAAATTATTTGTTTGAGAAACACAATTTCACTGGAAACGATTTTACTTTTCTAATTAGTTCTCCTGATTACTTATGCAACTGGGGCGCATATACATACATTATATAATAAGATATAGGATTTAAACGGATAAATACTCCTGTAACTTCTTTAAATTTGCCAGTTGTTTCATCGATTCTCAATAGTTCCAGTTTCTGGAGATATTCGATGCAGTTCAAAATATTGGTAGTATTGATGATGGTTGTGGTTGTAATTTCAGCGAAAGGACTCACACGAGTCTTGCCTAATAACAGAACGGCTGAATAATTGTTACAGTGAAGATATTTTTTCTAACTATGATTGTTTAACTAATCCCAGCATGTTGAAATGTTTGTTGGGTGAAGGTAATATAAATATATTTTCTTGAAAAAATGTAATAAAGGGTTTTATTGACAAATTTTGAGTGTTACGTTTTCACAGTGCGCTCAAAAACGAAGTCTCTTACCTTGCTATTTGAAATAGGACACCCTGTATATTATTATACTTTATTTTTGTCCGAGAAACAAGATAGAAAAACGGCTTGCGTGTCCCTTTTTAACTTTTCACGTGATATCTTATTGTGTAGCTGAATTTTTTATACCTACAGGGTGATAAAAATAAGCAGATTTTTCATTACCCTATATAAAAATTTCATCCACACAATAGAATACCGCATAGAAAGTAAAAAGATAGGGACATGTAAGTCGTTTTCCGATATCTTGAGCCGTTTTCAATATAAGCTGCTTTGAAAAGGGAAAATAACGATTTTCATTTCTTTATAACTCATAAAGTTCTTGTTAAAAAATTCAACTGTGAAATTGTTATTTTTCAATTTTCTCACAAAATCTAAAAATGTTATAACATACAGGTGTCCTATTTCAGATAACAAAGTTGCATGGAGTAAAGTGAAATTGGACCATTCTGTATATCTGATAATAATTTTACAAACTGTACTTTGACCTTCCGTTTGAAGACTTTTGGATCATTTCATGAATGTCTTTAACGGTGTAGGTGTAATCGAGCTTTCAATGTTAGATGATTCACCCGGTATAATATATTCTCGAAAAAAAAATGGAAAATTAAAATCAAACAGTGTTATGTTTGCTTTGAGTGAAGTGAGTTGCGAAAAATTGACAATTTAAAACAAAAATCGAATGGTTTATGGATTTGGGTTGGAATGGTTTTTGGTTTTCACAGTTGGAGTTTAAGTTGAGTAGCTTTATGAGTACAAACAAATGAAAATCGCTGCTAATGTCGGAAGGATATTCGCATTAATTTTAGGAGAGTCTTTTGGAGTTTAAATTGCCAGGCGACGTTCGATGTTGGGGTCGGTCACTGCCGAAAGTTTAGGTTGATTAGAAATATTACTTATAATGAAAAACTTGTTTTTAATTCAGCGACACGGTTTGATTTTGGCTCTCTGTTGAGGAAATATTTCACTATCGCTGCAGAAACTCACAATGGCGGCGCAGTTACAGGTAGTAATGGCGAATTGCAGTTTCTCGAAATAATAAAACAACTGCTTAGTTTTTGGTTTAAAACTCGAATTTCGTTAAGGTAAATTGTTAGAAGAAAGGGAAAAAGATAAATTTATGTAAGGTAGTATTACAGGTGGTCTTTTCGCGTACCGTCGGCATCCGTCAAAGGTCTGTGAATTTACATGCGATACTTTTAGGGAAAATGTCGCTAAGAATTTTAGCTCGAGAAAACAATTCTATTTTATGTAAGGTATGCGAAAATAAATTTTAACGCCGTAAATGCGTTACAACTTCTTCAACTTAGTGAGACTTAAAATCTGAAAAGTAGTGCAGGCTTACCCAGGAGTGAGGCCACGATTTTGGGCTCCGTTGCCAGAGGTCTTCACCACTTTTTTTTATAAAGGAGGAAACATCGATCTTAAGTTGGGGAGAACTATCGGGAGAACTAGCTGATTCTTCACAGACTCAGTCTTGCAATTTAAATAAGTAAATAAATAGACGAACACAAACATCCATGGCGAGACTGGGATTCGAGCCCAGTCGGTGGTAGTCGTATGAACTTTGTCACGTGAACGCTAAGCCACTGCGCCACCGCCTCTCTTATCACCACTTGTGTTCAATTTTAGGTGCCTTTTATAGGCTAAAATGACTTTGTCAAAGTCAAAAAGCGGAACAAGTGAATACTGGTAACATCAGACCCCTCAATCATCTCCATTATCTGGTTGTGTATCTCAATTTCTCCATTATCGATTAACAAGCAGGATAAATAAATCAAATTACGATTATTAAGAGCCTCCTTGAGCTCTTTAGTGAAATTAATAATTAATAATCAATTAATAATACATAAACAAATGCCAAATTATGTGACATTCCCAGAATATGATTAACGTTGAAGCGTTCGTCATTATTAAAGTTCCAAATCCAACTTTCACCTCTTTAATTACTGTTGTTTTTTATGGCCCCCAGATTGACAGCCAAATAATTATAAATTATAAATAATTATTAAAATCTGTAATGTAAATGAAGAAATATCACAAGAAATGGAAACTATTTTTTTCCTCAACGCGATTAATACCTAATTTCTCTTAATTAAATTTTTATTTTTTGTTTTATTTATTTTTATGATTATACGTATAATATAAGATATTTAATTATGAGCCCTCTCTAAACGTGTCATATCTCCAATAAATCTTACTTAAAAAGCAATAACGTTAATAGATAAATGGGTGTATTAATAAATATATCCATAAACCTAATTTTAATGGGACATTATCGATCAATAATATATTGAGACTTGTAAGTAAATGATACTGGAAATTCAACTCCATATTCAAGCAATAATTATTATAAGTACGTAATAAGTAATAACTTAATCCTATACATGTTTAATCACGCATATTTTATTATTAGTAGCGTGTGTGAGTCGGAAAAAAACCCGAAAATTGTAAATATTTTGAGCCGGAACAAGATTACTTCCCCCCTCCGTTTTCGAGGATGCTGAACACGATGACGTTGTCAGAATTTCTCTTTGGGGTTGCGCAACCCCTCAAAACGGCCAAAAACCACCCCCTAGAGAGATAAACCGTGCTTCAATCCATTTCCCTGCAAAAAAAAACCTTCCCCCCGTTTTCGAGGATGCTGAGCACAATGGAGGTGCTGGACATCGCGTGCGACCCCGACCAACCCCTCCACCGGCCAATACTCACCCCCGAAATGGGTGATTTTTTTTGATGTATATGTAGGCCAAACGATGGACTTTTTCGAAAAACTTTTTGAAAATTCAAGTACAGAATCACAATGGCCATAATTTAAAATTATTTTGGAGTATAAAGAGTGTCCCATATGACAGTGACATATCAAAGTTATGTTTTTTTAAATGGAATGCTCCTATGTTATTGCATTTTTAGATTGTCTGAGAAGAGGAAATAAGATTGGCTTTTACAGTTGGTGTTTAAATTCAGAAGTTTTTGAGTTATAAACAAGTGAAAATCGTCATTTTTTAAGTTCAATGCCCTGTACAACGAAAACGGCTAAAGATAGAGAAAAACGGCTTACATGTCCTTATTTTAACTTTTCATGTACTATCCTATGGTATAGTTTGTACTTTCTTTGATTTTTTTATTTGGCGACGCGTGGAGAAATCTCAGATTTTTTCAAATTTTTTATCACCCTGTATAAACATTTCATCTACATCATAGGATAGTACATGAAAAGTTAAAATAGGGACATGTAAGCCGTTTTTCTCTATCTTGAACCGATTTCGTTGTACAGGGCCTTGAACTCGAAAAATGACGATTTTCACTTGTTTATAACTCAAAAACTTCTGAATTTAAACACCAACTGTGAGAGCCAATCTTATTTCCTCTTCTCAGACAATCTAAAAATGCAATAACATAGGAGCATTCCATTTAAAAAAACATAACTTTGATATGTCACTGTCATATGGGACACTCTTTATACTCCAAAATAATTTTAAATTATGGCCATTGTGATTCTGTACTTGAATTTTCAAAAAGTTTTTCGAAAAAGTCCATCGTTTGGCCTACATATACATCAAAAAAAAATCACCCATTTCGGGGGTGAGTATTGGCCGGTGGAGGGGTTGGTCGGGGTCGCACGCGATGTCCAGCACCTCCATTGTGCTCAGCATCCTCGAAAACGGGGGGAAGGTTTTTTTTGCAGGGAAATGGATTGAAGCGCGGTTTATCTCTCTAGGGGGTGGTTTTTGGCCGTTTTGAGGGGTTGCGCAACCCCAAAGAGAAATTCTGACAACGGCATCGTGTTCAGCATCCTCGAAAACGGGGGGGGAAAGTAATCTTGTTCCGGCTCAAAATATTTACATGTTCGTCCGACTCACACACGCCACTATACATATAACGTATAAATTATAATAAACCGACATTATAAAACATTTAGGTAACACCTCGAAAAATGTTACGATATTATACGGGAGAAATTCATTGCGCAATTTGAAAAGTACCACATTAACCACAATTTAAAAATATTATAGGGAAAGTGATTAGTATCAAATCCTTGTTTTTGTGTAATTTTAAGAATAATATTATCTAGGTATTTCTTATCACTAAAGTCATAAGCTGCGGTACAAAACTCAGATACTTATTTGAAATAGCATATACCTAGGAAAGTCACATTTAAATTTATTGGCTAAAATAATTTTTCAAAGTCTAAATGCGAAGAAACTATAATTTCTGGTAATTTCGGCGGGTTGTGTATTTTTGGCAACAAACTACACAATATACTAAAGCTTGTGATTTTTTTTTTCAAACTTCTAGCTTTGGGTATATCTGCTATTCTTATACCCTCCTCCCCGACCAATAGGAATCGAGATAAATAAATTAAAATTTGTTTTCAAGATGGTTGATTAGCTACTACATATCTACAGTTTTCCATCGCCATTTTTTCCAATTCCGCATAAACCAAATTCTTAATTAAGCTGCTTTTCTCCTCCACGTGACAATTTTCCAATATAAACATCATTAGTGCGCGATTGAAATCCAAGAAATTTGCATTCACCGATATAAATTCAAAAACTTCAATAATTAGAATAAAAAATTACAAATTATTGATTCGAGCTACGCAGTTTCGCTACCAATTAGTTTGCTTTTATCTTGCTTCATCTTATTTCTAGCATATAAATAGTCCCACGACTTTTATAAATTTGTCAGTCGTTTAACCGATTCCTCAATTCCAGTAGTTTACTGTCAGTTATTTCACGTTCAGAACTCGATTAAAAAAAAATCCAAGATGCAATTCAAATCATTTATGGTATTACTGATGGTTGTGGTTGTGCTTACAGCCATGGAGGCAGAAAGAAGAGGAAGGGGTTTCTTAGGTTAATACCTATGGTTAAATAATAATTATTGTTACAATGAAGATGTCTTATTAACTATGATTGGTAAACTATTCCCATATGTATGTTGAAATTTTTGTTTGGCGAAGGTTAAGGTAATATAAATAAATATTCTCTTGAAAAATTATATCAAATTGTTTTATTTAAAAATTTTGATTGTTACGTTTCCACTCTGCGTTCAAAAATGAAAACTCCACCTCAAACTTAACTAATTATTTAGTTTTCATCGATTTGATCACTTATTCAACAATAACTCTCATATAACAATTGTTTTTACTTACTCTACTAACTCCACTAGCTAGCTAGACAAGTTTTTTATTTATTTATTTTCTTTAACTTTACCGCAACTGCTCTGCTCCTTTCCGGTCGTTTTACACATAGGTACTTATTATTAATCTTGTTATTTTTTGTAATTTGAGTTGTTTTGAAAATGTAGAAATTTAATAAAATTATACAATACTCTTTTATCAGATATTAGATATACGTATAGGCATGCAGACTTCCGGGCGGTGATTCACTAAAAGAGATCTCACCCTATATATTAGAAAATTATTTTCAATCATACAATGAATGAATAATAATAATTATAATTAAAAATCCTTTCTGAGCATATGTGTTTATAAGAATTTCGAAGAAGTAAAGAAGTAACATCATCAAAGGAATGCTAGCAATATAATTTAATATTGTCCGCTTCGTCTCTGTTAATAGGGTTGGAAAACATTTAGTATTTTTGTATTGTGACAAGATTACTTATAATGTCTCTTGAAGTTCGATTTTCGAAGAATTTTTCGGAAACGCTCGAAAGAAAAAATCTATGTACCTACAAAGTGAGTTGTAGTCTTTATAAATACAATACTGATCGATCCCAATTTTGCACCAATGAAAGCCAAAAATCGTAATTTTTGCGCAAATTGTTCGATTTTTGCGCCTAATATCGCCCAAACCATGCGCTTCAGAGAAAATTGATACATATACCAACAGTACGTTTTTAGTGTTGGATGACGTAATATACATTGCCTATAAAGTTCATTCGAACTGTAATGACTGTGTCGTTTCAGTTATTACAAATTACGTGAACTATGTAAAAACCTACTTCAAAAATAACGTATAAGTTTTTTTTGATGGATACTCTGAGGAGGCAGCAGACAAGAAAACGAAAGATGAGGAAAGAATATGTTGCTCTTCCGTAGGTACAGTATTTTAGTGACATAATCTTCGATGAAGCAAACTCAGACTCAAGTCACAAAACAGAATATTTTAGAAATACTTGCAAGAAACTTCGCGTCTTATTGCATTCGAGCAGAAAGGCACTGATGTGAGACAAGCTGAAGAAGACACCGATCGTGATATTATTACAACAGCTCTTTCCAAATGTACAAATTATGAACAGGTCATCATAATTGGTGAAGATGTAGACCTGCTGATCCTTTTTACAGGTTTACCTATGTTCTCATGTTAAGAGCATGTTCTTTAGAAAAACTAATATCTCTTTAGGTATGTTACGTATTCAAGCTCGTCTTACACACAAGATCCTTTCTGGCAAGGTAAAACAACATTATGCAGCGCACTCCAGAAAAATCATCAGCTGATCGAACATGATACAGTTTTTTTTGCAAGAAAGTTGCTATCATAAAAGCATTACCAAAACAGGAAAAAAGTTATTTGTTGCTCTCTAGGGGGTGATATGTATACACAGGGATATAGTCTGAACAGACCCGCTACCTGTTTTACTTGAAGTCACCCACAAATACGATGGTAAATTTTGCACGTATATACGAGTAGGTACGTTAGCGTCAAGACACCGTAAACAACCATTTTGCCAAAACATATCAAGATTTTCATAAATGGATGGGGATTGCAAAATACTCTACGGATTGGGTTCAAAGAGTAATGATCAAGGTAAATAAATAAATATCGTATGGCTGTGGTAAAGCCCAAGTGTCAGAAGTTTTCAAGTAGCCTCAAGGGCCTCTGACATAACTTAACGACTGCTGTGAAGCAGCCGGGACCCCCTTTTTAACGTACCTCCCGGAGCACGATATGATATGATCAAGGTAATATCGGGTAATGTGTGAAAGGCTGCACTGGAGAATATACCTGTCGAAAAGCAGGACTTAAATGTTCCGTTATATTTATGCAAGTTTAGCTCTGATACTTTTTGCAGTGGAGTCTAGGAATCAGCGAAGAATATGAAAAGCTCATGAGTTTTATCGAATGTGAGCACCATCAGAACATCATGATAACAGAGATAAGTCCCTCCTAAGACCCGCAAAGCGAACTTAAACTCTTTAAGGCAAATATAAATCTAAATTTTGAAATTTCATGGAAGACCCTAAATCTATTTTTATTTATACACCGTGTTTTATATTAAGACGGCACTATTGCTAACTTCGTTATTATTTAACCTAGAAAGTCGGTTAAATTAGCAAACTAGTAGTATTTTTGCCGCTGAATAAAATAGCGAAAGCAGAAAAACAATTGAACATCGCGTTTTCGAGATATTTTAA
This sequence comes from Malachius bipustulatus, assembly GCA_910589415.1. Lineage (NCBI taxonomy): Eukaryota > Metazoa > Arthropoda > Insecta > Coleoptera > Melyridae > Malachius > Malachius bipustulatus. The sequence goes on along the minus strand of OU342634.1, from coordinate 30,768,105 downwards.
AAAATGTAATTTTTTTAATGGAACACCCTGTATATTTTTAGATGGATTGATTGCAAATTTTTTTTTAAAGGGAAAAGTTTTTATACACCATGATCCTAAAATAATAAATTCATTAATTATTCATTATTTTATTACTCCCAAAGTAGGCTGCGACAATTATTGTAATTTAGTGTACCTACGTAATGTAAGGTAAAAAAAATTATGTCGTCCTCAATAGTGTATTTTTCAATAAAAAAATACACTAAAAATAAAAGTTGTTACCTTGAAAAGGATTTAATTTTACATAAACAGATAACAGAACTTGTTTGTGTGTAAAATTTTATTATTTTAGGATCATAGTGCATAGAGACTTTTTCCTTTAAAAAAAATTTTGCAACCGATCCATCTAAAAATATACAGGGTGTTCCATAAAAAATATCATTTTTTTTAAATATATCGAAAACGCGATATTCAATTGTTTTCCTGTTTTCATCGTTTTATTCAGGAGAAAAAATACTACTAGTTTGCTAATTTAACCGACTTTCTAGCTCAAATAATAACGAAGTTAGCAATAGTGCCGACTTAATTTAAAACACAGACAAGTTCTGTAGTTCTGTTATTTGTTTGTTTAAAATTAAATCCTTTTCAATATAACAACTCCTTTTTTTGTGTATTTTTTTATTGAATAATACACTATTGAGAACGATATATTTTTTTACCTTACATTACGTAGGTAGGTACACTAAATTACATTAATTGTCGCAGCCTACTTTGGGAGTAATGAAATAATGAATAATTAATGAATTTATTATTTTAGGATCATAGTGCATAAAGACTTTTTCCTTTAAAAAAAAATTTGCAACCGATCCATCCAAAAATATATAGGGTGTTCCATTAAAAAAGTTACATTTTTTTAAATATCTCGAAATCGCGATGTTCAATTGTTTTTCTGTTTTCGCCACTTTATTCAGGAGAAAAAATACTACTAGTTTGCTAATTTAACCGACTTTCTAGGTTAAATAATAACGAGGTTAGCAATAGTGCCGACTTAATATAAAACACGGTGTATATTTATTTATTGATTTAACACTGACTCAACAGCAGCACAGTGTCTGACAAATTAGGATGAGAAAAATCGTAAGTAATATTGTTACAAGCATGAATACAAACGAAATAAGTACTACTTACCTGAAAAAATAAGCAACAAGAATAAAAAAAAAAACAAAACACGCAGGTATACAATTCTTAATTACGAAACTCTGCCAAATAACCTCAGATGTGTGCCAAAATGATCAATTATTGTATTTTTGATCGTTTTGATATGAGAATGTAGATACTGTTAGGGGAGTTTAGAAAAAGCCAAATAGACTCAAATTAAATCAAACAATGAATTTTAATGAACAATGCAATAATAAGTAATGACAATTATTCATATTGAAATATATCAATGCTTCACGGTGAGCGTGTCGCGGCAGAGTGATTCGACCCGGTCTTATCTACCAGTCCGTTAGTTTTTTGCAGACCAGTCGAATTTATGAGCTGTTTCTAACATTCGGCCATCCTGTAGATCCAATTCTGTCCCAGGATTGGCGTTAATCTGTATCTGAAATAATTCGTCAAAATAAGCAACACGGACAAGAATCATAATAATATGAATTACGGCACTTCCTTTTGTATAAGTTCAGCTTGAAATATCCATGTAAAAGTGAATCAACCTTGTCTACCTCATCTTCATTTCATAGATTCATTACTATTCGCTTTCACCATATTATTATTATTCCAGTTTTTTCCAGTAACATAAAATGCAACAGCAACTACTAATAATTGATTTATTATTGGTCGTATACCAAACAATAAACATATCCAGTTGTTAGTCGTTACTAACCAAATAAAATTGTCAAGTTGTTAGTCGTGTACTAACCATAAGCTCGTCAAATTGTTAGTCGTATACTAACCAATAAGCTCGTCAAATTGTTAGTCGTATACTAACCAATAATTCGTCAAATTGTTAGTCGTATACTAACCAATAAGCTCGTCAAATTGTTAGTCGTATACTAACCAATAATTCGTCAAATTGTTAGTCGTTTACTAACCAATAAGCTCGTCGAATTGTTAGTCGTATACTAACCGTTCATCCATCACTAAAGGTGTTAGTCGTATACTAACCGTAAGTTAATCGATCAATCTGTTAGTCGTATACTAACCGTTTCTGAATAAGGTGTTAGCCGTATGCTAACCGTAAGTTAAGCGATCAATCTGTTAGTCGTATACTAACCGTATTTGAATTGATCAAGGTGTTAGCCGTATGCTAACCGTAAGTTAAGCGATCAATCTGTTAGTCGTATACTAACCGTATTTGAATTGATCAAGGTGTTAGCCGTATGCCAACCGTAAGTTAAGCGATCAATCTGTTAGTCGTATACTAACCGTATTTGGATTGATCAAGGTGTTAGCCGTATGCTAACCGTAAGTTAAGCGATCAATCTGTTAGTCGTATACTAACCGTATTTGGATTGATCAAGGTGTTAGCCGTATGCTAACCGTAAGTTAAGCGATCAATCTGTTAGTCGTATACTAACCGTATTTGGATTGATCAAAGTGTTAGTCGTTTCATATTTGTGATCGTTTTGTCAAGTCAACTACATTTATAAGCTGAGGTAGACCGTTGTCCACAACTAAAACTTATTCTCACCTTTTAAAACGACCCATGGCTTAATCTTATCAACCGCCATCACGGTTTTAGATTTCGAACGTCCTTCTCGTAGGTCTTCAACCTCATAGCGATCATTCGGTAAAACATTTGTAACTCTGAAAGGTCCCTTAAATTTTGACAAAAGCTTTCTACTAGAGCCAGTACTAGGTGCTGCGCTCGAAACCATGACTAGTTCACCTTGCTTATAAATCTTTGCGGCAGCTCGAGCCTTGTCGAACCTCTCCTTTTGCATCTTCTGGTCTTCGGTAATTCGCTGCTTAATAGAACCTCTCAGTTCAGCTAAATCGATTCTATCCAAGCTCACTTGAATTGCGCTCAAAATGTTTGACTCAGCAACATGACATGGTTTGTATCCGGCCAATGCTTCAAGTGGCGAGACACCAATACTTTTATTGTAAGTGCAGTTCATAGCGCTCTGTATAGATTTAATGGGCTTATCCCATTCGTCTTCAGGGTTATCTGCAGATGTAGCTGCTAAAGCATGTAAGATAGTACCGTTGTACATCTCGCATTGCCCATTGGCACGGGGAGTTGCTACGGCATTCAACATATGCTTTATACCGTAAGTCTTACAGAAGGTCTCAAAAGTTTGTGACGTAAATGCTGTACCTCTATCAGTCACTACCCTTTTTGCTACTCCAAATAAATAAAACATGTCGAGCAACGTTTTTGTTACATATCGTGTTTTCGTACTTTTTACTGCTTCGATTATCACATATTTTGTGAACGCATCAACAATGACCAGTAAATATTTATTGCCCCTTCGGCTAGTCACAAAAGGTCCTACGTGATCCATGTGTAACATATAGAAAGGTGTAGCTACCTTTTCTATAGGGTGTAACGACCCTTGTTTCTTTCCAGGACGAGGTTTGTAATATTGGCAGTTCAAACATGAAGATACATACTTCTTGACAAATTTTCTCATTCCTGTAAACCAGTAGTTTTCCTCAATTTTTCTCAAGGTTTTCTCTAGACCAAAATGTCCCATATTGTCGTGACAAAGTCTACAAATCTGCCATCGAACGTTACGAGGTACTAACCAAGCAGTTTTATTATTCTCGAGTCTTCGATAGACGATTCCCTTTTTCAAACAATATTTTTCAAAATACTGTTTGGTTTCACTACTTCTGACATTATCTTGCAAAATATTTAGTATCATGACAACTTGCTCATCTTGCAACTGAACAGCATGCAACCACTCGCCTTCTGTTATGTCTACTTGTAGAACATCAACCACCAGCTCCCGGCTTAGAGCATCCACATGAGACATTTGCGTTCCAGGACGATGTTCAATCGAAAAGTTAAAATCTTGGACTTCTAACCACCATCGGCCTACACGAGGGAGCAAATCCTTTTTACTAAATGTTGTTCTTAATGCACTACAGTCCGTGATAACCTTGAACCTCATTCCCAATAGGTAAGTTCGAAAATGTCTTAACGAGAGCACGACAGCTAGAGTCTCGAGTTCGTAAGAGTGAAACTTGCGTTGCTCTGGAGACGTTTGCTTGCTGTAGTAAGCAACAACGACACGTAAGCCATCACTTTTAATTTGGATGAGCATTGCACCAAAACCCAATGAACTGGCATCTGAATGGAGTTCCGTTACTAAAGATGGGTCAAAAATAGCTAAGACAGGTTTGGTAGTTAGAATTTCTTTAACTTTCTGAACAGCGTCATCCTGTTCTTTAGACCAAATCCAAGGGTTGGATTTCTTTGTAAGTCGTGTTAGTGGTTCAACAACTCGAGCGTAATCTTTAATAAACTTACGGAAATAACCTGACAGGCCTAGAAATTGTCGAATTTCTTTGACGTTACTAGGGCTCCTCATCATTAATACAGCTTCAACTTTCTTGCTTCCCGGTTTCACGCCCTCAGAACTAATCTCTCTTCCCAAGTAATCAATTTGCTTTTTGAAAAATGCACATTTGCTTAATTTCAGAGTTAGCTTATGTTCACGCAATTTGTTAAGGACGGTTTCGAGTCGTGATAATCCTTCGTCAACTGATTCACATGGAATGATTATGTCATCAATATAGGGAAAAGCTATGTTATTTTTCAGTTTTCCTAGAACGTTGTTTATAAGTTTTTGAAAAATACTGGGTGAATTAGTCAGGCCGAAAGGCATTCTTAGAAATTCATAATGTGATTCCGGTGTCACGAACGCCGTTTTCTCAACAGAATCTGGTGCCATAGGGACTTGATAAAAACCCGAGGCTAAATCTAACGTAATATAAAATTGATTATTGCCTCCTAACTTGTCAATTTGTTCATCGATTAAAGGGAGTGGATATTTATCCTTAACTGTGATCGCGTTTAATTTTCGGTAATCAACGCACATCCTGTAGTCATTTGTTTTCTTCTTCACTAGGAGAATGGGACTAGCATAAGGGGAGCTGGATTCCCTAATAATGTTATTTTGCAAAAGTTCGTCAATAATTTTCGACAATATCGCTTTTTCTTGTACGGCCATTCGGTACGGTCTATAAACAACAGGTTCTTCACTAGTGCATTTAATATGCATTTCAATGCTATCAGTTTTTCCTAATTCACTTATTGAAAATGCAAGGCAATCTCGGTATTGCTGAAGTAAATTAAATGTTATCGTTTTCTGATCGGGTGAGAGATCCTTGTCAAAATTAATCGAATTGAGATCAAAAACAGAATTGTTATAATTTTCTTCAATAACTTCAATTTTATTTATATCGAGAGAAGGTAAATTCCTTAATATTAGCTTATCTTTAGTTTTTGTAATTACTACGTTTTCATTGCAGAGAAAATCACGTCCGATTATAAGATCATGACTCAAGTATTTATCATCAAGGACGATAGCAATAACATTAACAACCGCTTCTTCGATTATTATTTTCAGATCGCATTTTTGGTTACTCACTGTCATATTACCCATGAAACATTTTATAAGAAACAGGCTTATTATTTTCATGAATTGAAACTCTAGCATTGAATGCCGTCGATCGCTTGATTATCGTACAGTCGCTACCGCTATCCAGCAAACATTTTATCTTGAAATTATTTATTTGAGCAGTTTTAACAAAAATATTTATTGTACCGGTACTATCTTGGATTTCATTTACACGTTTCGTTTTGTAACCAAATTTATTAGTACAAAATTCTTGAGTATGCCCTAATCGGTTGCATCCCTTACATTCAACCCTTGGCTTCTGACAATCCCGTACTCGATGATCTCCACCACAATTGAAACAGGATATTTTCTTGGACACATTCGTAGGACGAGAGTCTCCAGGTTTGAAACTTCGTTTTGAAAATTTACTTTGGGATCGAGCATTATTTAGATAGCCAGGAACATTGAAATTTGATTTCGGATTTGAAGTGGAAGGTAGGTATTTCGTTGACGACACATTACTGAGATAATTTGCTAGATTACCAATTGTTTGAAAATTTGCCGCCCTTGCGGGTAAAGCAATTTTGTTATCATTAATACCTTCAATTACACTATCAATAATACATTTATCGGGAATTGCCAAATTTAAACGATTTAATTTTGCTGCCTTTTCATAACAATAGTCGCCCAAGTTTTGACCAGGAACAGGGTTATAGTTTGCAGCCTCAACCAGTAATTTACCAAATCGAATCGGCGTCGGAAAGTTCTGAATAAGTTGTTGTTTCATGTCCAGCCAATTTAAGCCAAGATTTGGTAGTGAGTCATACCATTTACGTGCATTACCTCGTAGTCGATTTGTGGCTAACTTAAATACAGTTTCGTCTGACCATCTATGCAAAATGGCTAGTTCGTCTATTTTGCGAACCCAGTCGGTTGCACTTTGGGAACTTTCCATGCCAGGTTCGAATGCGGGTATTACCGTTTCATCTAAATGCGTATTAGTACTCGAATGGGTACTTACAATTTGCTGCAACGCCGCCAATTCCCTTTTTAACTCACTTATCGTACTACTTGTATCATCATCCCTTACTGTTCTCGGGCTACGGGAGTGCCTGCTCCTTGATCGATGGGAGTGCTGAGATTGCGAGCGGTGGCCCCTTTTGCCTGATCGCCCCATTATTTGTCACTGCACTTTAGTTTAAAAACGAATAAACTGTTACTTTTATTATTATTAATGAACAAAAGATTTCAAAATTAGGGTGAAGCGTACGTCTTGGGGTGTATCCCACTTCTGATTTGTTAGGGGAGTTTAGAAAAAGCCAAATAGACTCAAATTAAATCAAACAATGAATTTTAATGAACAATGCAATAATAAGTAATGACAATTATTCATATTGAAATATATCAATGCTTCACGGTGAGCGTGTCGCGGCAGAGTGATTCGACCCGGTCTTATCTACCAGTCCGTTAGTTTTTTGCAGACCAGTCGAATTTATGAGCTGTTTCTAACAATACATAGAGTTTTTTATAAGAACCAATTTTTTGGAGTTTCAGTTTTATGCGAGATTAAAAAAAAGTGCAGGGCTTGAGGTGTTTTTGAACGCTTACCAGACAAAAATATTTTCTGAGAGATTAGGCCAAATTTATTATAAAATTGATTTTTCTCAAAAAAAAAAATTAAAAATAGAAACGTATAGGTACCAAACGAATTATTAAGGTACAGGATGAATCACTTATGTCCACCTCCGAAATTGAGGTTAATTTTAAAGATAAAAAATTTAAACTTTGAGAATTTGTGTAATTGACATAGGACCACAAAATGGCATAATCAGTTTCTTTACTTTTTTTTTTGTAGGGCACTGGCGATAAAAAATTAATTTAGTGATATAGTGGCGAGAAAAAAATCGAGTTTTCTTCTATACATCGATAGAAATCGATTGATAAAATCAAAATCGCTGAAAAGAAATACCAAAAAACTAATTTCAAGGCCTTAATCGAGGCCTTGATAGAATGAAATATAATTATATAAAAATAACAGGTAGAAAGATTATAGAAAGGATTTACTGTATGTAATAAAGTGACCAATTTAATCAGAAAAAGGTAGGTATAATAAATTCTTGACTAAACTTAGTAGGTAATATCTCCATTGTATATCTTCGCCTTCAATTGCATACCCCTTTGAATTAGCACTGCACTAACATTTACTCAGTTTATTCAAGAATTTATGGTACCTACCCTTTTCTGATTATATGAATCATTTTATTACACACCATATATAAATCAAACATTCTGCCTGTCATTTCTATAGGTTTAACTATATTTTATTTAATAAGGCCTTGTAATTAGTTTTTTGTGATAATTATTTTCAGCGACTTTGACTTTATTGATCGATATAATACCGATTTATAGAATTAAACTCGATTTTTTTCCATTACTTTATCTCCAAATTACAGTTTTTATCGCTAGTGTCTGAACGAAAAAAAATTGAATGAAACTGATTATGCCATTCTGTGGTCCTTTAATAATTACACAAATCCTCAATGTTTAAATTTATTATCTTTACAATGAACCTCTTGTTCGGGGACGGACATAGGTGATGGACCACCTGACAATGATAAATTTAGACTTAGTTAAATTACAGGAAATATTAATTTTTTGAAATCCGTTTTACAAAATCCTGTGAAATGCATGGTTTGGGCGCAATCAAAAGTCGCCATTTTTCATGAAAAAGTAGACTGGGCTACATGATTTACAATAAAAAATATGGAAATATAATATCTTGTCTCGGATATGTCTCTGGTGCGCAAGATATCAGTTCCCACAGACATATATGGACCTCATTTTTTATCGCAGGAGTCCCAATGGTACTTTTTGAGAGGTAGTAAAACCTCTCAAATAGTGGGTAGGATACTGTGAGGTGGTTTGCCATTGCCTTCCGCAGGGTGGATCCCGATCTTGGTTCGTTAAGCACAACAAATAGTTTTGTTGGCTGCTGGTGAGGTTTGAATCAAGGTCTACCAGCCGACGGACCAATGCGCTATCCACTACACCACGGCACCCCAAATACAATATAGCTAGGTATAAAAAATCAGTCTGCCTCCTACATTGCCAAGCATAAAATAAATTATAAACTGAGCTGCTTTTCTCGTTCCAGTCAAATTTTACAACATAATAATTGTCGAATGTGCATCGTTAGTACCTATGCAATTTGAATCTAAGAAATTTGCATTCACCGATATAACATTCACCGATATAAATTCAAAAATATCAATAATTAAAATAAAAAATAACAAATGATTGGTTCGAGCTACGCAGTTTCACTAGCAATTAGTTTGCTTTTATCTTGCTTCATCTTACTTCTAGGTCTAGCATATAAATAGTCCCACAACTTTTATAAATTTGTCAGTCGTTTAATCGATTCCTCAATTCAGTATAGTTACACTCAGTTTTTTCACGTTCAGAACTCGATTAAAAAAAATCGAAGATGCAATTGAAATCGTTTATGGTATTGCTGATGGTTGTGGTTGTACTTACAGCCATGGAGGCAGAAAGAAGAGGAAGGAATTTTGGTTAATATGGTTAAATAATAATAATTATTGTTACAATGAAGATGTCTTATTAACTATGATTGATAAACTATTCTAAATATGTACCTATGTTGAAATTTTTGTTGAGTGAAGGTTAAGGTAATATAAATATATTCTCTTGAAAAATTATATCAAATTGTTTTATTGAAAAATTTTTATTGTTACGTTTCCACACTGCGTTCGAAATTGAAACCTCCAACTCAAACTTACTAATTCAACTCATTCAACAATAACTCTCATGTAGCAATGGTTTATACTTACTCTACTTTTTTTATTTATTTATTGTCTTTAACTTTATCACAAGTTACCTCTCTGCTCCTTTCCGGTCGTTTTACACATAGGTACTTATTATTAATCTTGTTATTTTTTGTAATTTGAGTTGTTTTAAAAATGTAGAAATTTAAGAAAATTATGCAATGCTCTTTTATTAGATATTAAATAAACGTGTCGTTTCAGTTATTACGAGAAGTACGTAATAACTATGTATTAACTAACTATAAGTACTATAACAAGTTACGTGAACTATGTAAAAACCTACTTCATAAATAACGTGTATCAGTGTTTTTTGACGGATACCCTGAGGAGGCAGCAGAGAAGAAAACGAACGATGAGGAAAATATACTTCCGTATAGTCTTTTAGTGACTTAATCTTCGATGAAGTGAACTCAGACTCAAGTCACACAACAGAACATTTTGCAAGTACTAGCAAAAAAGCCTTACTGCATTCGAGCAGCTAGACCGTGATGTGAAACAAGCTGAAGAAGACGCCGATCGTGATATTATTAAAACACCTCTTTCCAAATGTGAAAAAAAAACAGCTCATAATAATTATTGCTGAAGATGTAGACCGGCTGGCCCTTATTACAAGTTTATGTTCTCATGTTAAGAGCAAGTTTTTTAGAAAAAATAATATCTCGTTAGGTATACGTATTCAAGCTCGTCTTACAAACAAGATCGTTTCTGGCAAGGTAAAACAAAATTATGCAGAAAAATCATCAGTTTATCGAACATGATACAGTTTTTTTTGCAAGAGAGTTGCTATCATAAAACATTGCCAAAACAGGAAAAAAGTTCTTTGTGGCTTTCTATAGGGGATGATATTCACAGGGAGAGTATGAACAGACCCTTTACTTGAAATCAGCTACAAATACGAGGTAAATATTGCACGCATATACGTTAGCCTCAAGATGCCGTGAACAATCATTCTACACAAAACATATCAAAAGATTCAAAAATGCATGGGGATTGTCAAATTCTCTACGGGTTGAGTTGGAAGAGTACTGATCAAGGTCTTGTACCAGTAACCACTAGTACCACGATCCTGCTCTTCACAAGCTACCACCATTAATATCGCGTAATGCATGAAAGGCTGCACTGGAGAAAGTACCTGTCGAAAAGTAGGACTTAAGTGTTCTGTTATAATTATGCAAGTTCAGCTCTGATAGTTTTTGCCAATGTTTCAGTGAGTCGCGAAGAATATATGAAAAGCTCATGAGTTCTATCGAATGTGAGCACCAGAACACCATGATAACAGAAATAAATACTACTCGACAGAAAAAAACAACATTAAAAAAACACGCCGTTATACAATTCTTAATTATGGACCTCTGCCAAATAACTTCAGATGTGTGCCAAAATGATCAATTGCATATTTATCATTTTGATATATGTAATATGACAATGTAGGTAGGTATATAGAGCTTTTGTAAAAACCAATTTTCGGAGTTGCAGTTTTATGCGAAATTAAAAAAAAGTGAATCCCGATCTTGGTTCGAGAAGCACAACAAATAGTTTTGTTGGCTGCCGGCGAGGTTTGAATTGAAATGAGTTGGTCTACCAGCTGGCGGACCAACGCGCTATCCACTACACCACGGGACCCCAAACACAGTATAGGTAGGTATAAAAATTCAGCCTGCTTGTAATTTTTTTATCTACCTTCTAATTTTATGTCAATTTGACTGTTCTACATTGCCAAGCATAAAATAAATTTTAAATTGAGCTGGTTTTCTGGTTCCAGTAATATTTTCTAACATAATTATTGTCGAATGTGCATCATTAGTGTGCGATTTAAATCCAAGAAATTTGCATTTCCCGATATAAATTCAAAAACTTCAATAATTAAAATAAAAAATTACAAATTATTGATTCGAGCTACGCAGTTTCGCTACCAATTAGTTTGCTTTTATCTTGCTTCATCTTATTTCTAGCATATAAATAGTCTCACGACTTTTATAAATTTGTCAGTCGTTTAACCGATTCCTCAATTCCAGTAGTTTACTGTCAATTATTTCACGTTCAGAACTCGATTAAAAAAATCCAAGATGCAATTCAAATCATTTATGGTATTGCTGATGGTTGTGGTTGTACTTACAGCCATGGAGGCAGAAAGAAGAGGAAGGGGTTTCTTAGGTTAATACCTATGGTTAAATAATAATAATTATTGTTACAATGAAGATGTCTTATTAACTATGATTGGTAAACTATTCCCAATATGTATGTTGAAATTTTTGTTTGGCGAAGGTTATGGTAATATAAATATATTCTCTTGAAAAATTATATCAAATTGTTTTATTGAAAAATTTTAATAATTGTTATACGTCTTCACACTGCGTTCGAAAATGAGACCTCCACCTCAAACTTAACTAATTACTTATTTTTCATCGATGTGATCACTCATTCAACAATAACTCTCATATAACAATTGTTTTTACTCACTCTACTAACTCCACTAGCTAGCTAGAGAAGTTTTTTATTTATTTATTGTCTTTAACTTTACCGCAACTGACCTCTCTGCTCCTTTCCGGTTTTTTTTCACATAGGTACTTATTATTAATCTTGTTATTTTTTGTAATTTGAGTTGTTTTAAAAATGTAGAAATTTAAGAAAAAAATTATGCAATGCTTTTTTATTAGATATTAAATAAACATAAGCCTGCAGAAAATGAATGAATAATTATAATTAAATATCATTTCTGAGCATATGTGTGATTATAAGAATTTCGAAGAAGTAAGAAGTAACATTCTCAAAGGAATGCTAGCAATATGCATAATTTAATAGTGTTCGCTTCGTCTCTGTTAATAGGGTTGGGAAAAATTTAGTATTTTTGTATTGTGACAAGATTGCTTATAATGTCTCTTGAAGTTCGATTTTCGAAGAATTTTTCGGAAACGCACGAAAGAAAAAAAAACAATTTACAAAGTGAGCTGTCTGCCTCTTGCAGTCTGTAAATAGAAACTGATTCATCCTAATGTTGCACCAATGAAAGCCAAAAGTCGCAATTTTTGCGCTTACTATCGCCCAAACCATGCGCTTCAGAGAAAATTGGTACATATACCAACAGTACGTTTGTAGTGTTGGATGACGTAATATATACATTGCCTATAAAGTTATTTGGAACTGTAATGACTGTGTCGTTTCAGTTATTACAAGTTACAGTTCTAAATCAGTCTCCAATCTATTGAAGTTGTGTCCTAATGAACTTAATCTCATGGGAGACTGCTGTCTTCTTCACAACTGTCAGTAAAATTGAAAGATTTGATCTAACCAAAGTAGAATAATAATTATTATGAGTGTACTTATGATGCAAAAATTGCTTGCTTATCTTCAGCTGTTTACCACTGGTATTTTTTTATTCTTAATTTTTTCTCTTGTCATAGTAGGTATATTGTTGTCGTAAAATGTGGGCCATGTTCTTGACTGCTGGGGTATTATTTTTTGTTATTATTTTTAATGTATTAAATCAGTTTATTTTTAGGACTATTTTATGTATACCTATCTATGTTTAAGTTTCCTTGTAATTGGGTTATTAACCTGTAAGGAAATAAAATTATTATTATTTTTACGCTCGTTCACACCTTGACATTTAACTGTTTGACATTTTCTGGTGAAATGAAAAATCTTAATTCGGACGGTTAGTATGACGTCACATATGACTTTTTAAACTTAATCGTATCATAGTTTTTGACAAAGTCCCTCCTAAGACCCTCACAGCGAAGTAAAACCTTTTTAGGCAAATATAAATTATGATTTTGAAATTTCATGAGAATTTTCAAGTCTATTTTTATTTATATATTTATTTATTTATTTAATACTGACTCATCAGCAGCACAGTGTCTGACAAACTAAGATGAGAAAAATCATAAGTAATATTGTACAAGCATGAAAACAAACGAAATAAGTACTACTCAACAGAAATAAAAAAACCACATAAAAAAACACGCCGTTATACAATTCTTAATTGTGGATCTCCGCCAAATAACTTCAGATGTGTTCCAAAATGATCAATTACATAATTTATCATTTTGATATAATATGACAATGTAGGTATACATGTATAGAGCTTTTGTCAAAACCAATTTTCTGTTCTTCAGTTTTATGCGAAATTTAAAAAAAAGTGCAGGGTGGATCCTGCACTTTTTTCTTGGTTTGAGAAGCACAACAAATAGTTTTGTTGGCTGCTGGTGAGGTTTGAACTGAAATGAGTTGGTCTACTGTAACGTCGAGGACCCGGGTCCCCTCGTCTTTCGCTAAAAGCCACTGTGATCGTCTATTTACCTCTGGGTTTCCCCTAATAGGACCGCTGTGTTTTCCTCGTTGTGTTTACCGTAGTTTTTACCGTAGTCACCCCTGCTCTTTGATTGAGGTATGCCAGGATTACTATGGCCGAAACGGATGCGCAAAAGGACCTACTATGACTCATTGTATCTCGGTTGATTGAGATTTCTTTCGGAAAAGCTGGGAAATCTACTGAGACTTGTTGTTAACTGTGGACTTCCTGTCAGGGAGTTTAAAAGCGAATGAAGAGCAAGAGAATTCGTTTTTAAGGGCGTAAAATGGCGAAAGGCGAGAGGGGCTGTGATTTTGCATAGAGAGTACAAAACAATGGAAAGCGAATGATGAATCCCTTTCATGCATTTTTCAAACTCTAATCCATTTCGGATTCCACTCTTTTGCACACCTGTGCTTTCTTATTATTTCATTTTGCTTTTGTTTCGTTTACAGACTACCCGGTATATTGCGGGAATCTCTGTTTGACTTCATTTCAAGCATCAGCTTGAATTAATTGACGAGTACAACCACTTTGGTTACAGACTATCCGGTATATTGCGGAAATGTCTGTCTGGTACCTATTCAACGATTTTCTTTGCCTACTTTCCTTTTTCTGGCTTCTTTGATTTCATTTCAAATAACTGCTTGAATTAATTAAAGAATACAACCACTTTGGTTACAGACTACCCGGTATATTGCGGGAATGTCTGTCTGTTTACCTATTCGATGATTTTCCTTGCCTAATTTCCTTTTTCTAGTTTCTTTGATTTCATTTCAAGCAACTGCTTGAATTAATTAAAGAATACAACCACTTTGGTTACAGACTACCCGGTATATTGCGGGAATGTCTATATGGCGAAGATGTCTGTCGCTGTTTACCTATTCGATTTCTCGTACGAAATTATCGTGTATTTTCAACCGGGAGAATCACCCTGTATGTCTAGCGCCTCTAGCGGAGTCGACCTGTGGGTCTGACTAGGGTTAAATATCGCGCCTGGACGGCTGGTGGCAGTTCGGTTACCTAGCTACAGTGTTTTGTGTTCGGAGACGAAGATTCGGGCCGCTTAAGATGATCTTGCCTCTCGAGTAGTTATTCAAGTACGGGGTTGCCACTTCTCCTGAATGTTGATTCGTATCTTTTATAAAATCGTTGCTTCCGATTCTCTTTTATTTAATGATTTTGATTTCACAGTTGATTTACCTGGGAGAGTGAATTATTTCACCTCCATTTATTTTTACTCGTGACCTGCTTGATAACTCATGTTATTGTCATTTGGTATACCTAGTTTGTTTACTTTGGTCTGACCTTTTGATTAACCTTTTGCCCCTGTGGGCTACCTGGCGAAGAATTGAAGTGTTGGAATTTTTAGTTTGGTACCTACCTCCTGGAACCGGCATATTTGCGGATATCGAGACCAACCATCGATTCCACCGTGTTCCTGGTTTCTACCCCTAACTAGTCAGTACTGATAGAAATGCTGGAATTTGTAATTGGTACCTACTGGTGCCGGCTTGTTTGCGGGACTACAATTGTAACGAGACCAGCAATCGCCCCCGCCGTGCCCAGTCTTGCCCTATATACCTGTTGACAGTACTGATTGTTATTCTATTGGTTGCAACCTGTTTGTTTTACCTTGCCTCACGAGGCAATGAGTTATTTGATTGGTCATTCGAGTTGTTATATTGTCGCTTTGATCAACTGTGGATGTGGAGATTTTACTGAATACCTGGATTGATTGCACAGGACAATTTTGTCTCTGTTCTTTCTTTCAAAACCTTGTTCTCTCGAATGCTTTTACTAGAGTCCCTCGATATACAAGAGTCTGGTCATACGGTCTGCGGCAGCCATGTTTATCCTGTTTCACCGAAAAAATGCATTGATGAGATAGGCACTTAGCACTAAAACAATTAAAATACGCGTTATTTTGCATATTATTGATACAGTGATTTTTTTGATGGTGACTATGGGAATGTTAAAGGATCTTGTAAAATCGTTTCCACATTATCTCTTGTTTTACCTTGATTTACTGCGTATTCTTCAAAACAATGTTAAACGTAGTCAAGTTCAAAAGTGAGGTTTTTCATTTATTAACCAAGCAACATTAACAATAAATATCCCTCAATAGGAAAATGTAAATAGATATTTTATATAATATTATGCGATATTTAAAAAAAAGAGTTTTTATTACGTAAATAAGTACCTACCCAAGTTTTAAAGCTTGCGGTAATAAATTTAAATATAATTGGACTCACGGACTAAAAATCCTAAAGGGTGATATACTGAAGGGTAATAAATATATAGTTTTTAGAAGTGAAGCGCGGTCAGGCTTGTTCTTTATTAGACAGGTTCTATGTAATTCGAGCATCCCAATAATACTAAACGGAGTACTAAAACCATCTAAAATCTATTCAACTTCGCATTTCATTATTTTATAAATGATTCAGTAAAATGTTCATTATTCTTTCTAACTTTTGATAAAATATATCTGGAAGTATTAGATTAAAGCGAGTTTCTTTAATTTTATATTGAATTTTAAAGTATATTTTTAATTTTTTTTTCACTATTGCAACAATAACTAATTGCACAACGACCAGGCATTATTTGTAGTCTTATAGGTATATGCAATTCGATGAAAAAAATTAATTAGTAGACATTTTCGAGGCCGGCTAATGCTAATCTTATGGCACTCGCCGGAGCTAAAAGGATAAAAATGGCCGCCGAGGCGGCTAACCAATCAGAAACATGACCGCGTATGGCCAGACTCTTATATATCGAGGGACTCTAGCTTTTACTAGCTGACCATACTACAGACCACTGCTCTTGAACCATTAATCGAGTTAATGATTGAGACTGCTGGACTTTATTTATCATTTGTGTTTAGGCTTGTTTATGGACAAATTATACTTATTTGTTTGTATCGGTACCAGCTACCGGTCCGCCATTAACACAAGTACGACGACCTATTACCTAAAGAGAGTAGATAGCACAGTCAGAGTCGTAATAATAACATCCATTGTATGAGATTCAGGTGTGTGTGAATTTTGAATAGAAGAGCTTTGGAAAAACGATCTTATAATGATACTTTGGTTTCTTGACTTTCTTGCTTGGCTTTCCCATACTCGAGATTAATTTATTTTTGAGTTGTTTTGGATCTTTATTTGTGAATTGTAATTCATGATCCTAACACTATTTTGGTTATTGGATTTCCTGATATGTGAGGGCGGTTATTACACCTGACAACCTTGCTTTGGTTTGCTTTACTCTGTCCTACTCTGAGGGTGCTTTTTGCCCCGTGGCGATCTACGATTTCCACTTTAAAGAGTCATGCTCTTTTATTGGTTCACCGGAGGTCTTCATCTGGACATCGAGATGAATCCCTCCCCCAACGTTCGGTAATCGAGTACCTATTATAAATCCTAATCGGTTGTTGTAATGGAATTAGTATATTCTAATAATATATGCGAATGGCAGATGCTACCATTTGACAACGCTGCCGTGTTCTATCTGGACCTGTTGTATATCGGAGGGTGCTCCGCTTCATTCATGGTGCAATACAATGAGAGGAATTGCTAGCTTTCACTTTCTTAAAGTCGTATAATTTAAAGGGACTGCTTCCTGCCTAACTTGGTTTATTTCTATTTATTGACGTGATGCGTACGTACTCGAGAGATCTTCCCTAACTATTTTCTCAATGGATTTTCCCTAATTTGTGAAGGAAATTCCTTCAGGATAGGCGCTTTGCCATCTACTAGTGAATTGGTTCGAAGAGAATTTGCCAACTGCGAGTATTGAGTTGTTTCAAGAATAGATGCAAATTTATTGGATTTCCATGGGAGTTTTTTTTCTAAGGCAGATAACGGAAATTCAGCTGGAGTCCGCTTATAACGCCATTTCTAGCTGAATTATAGAGTTTGGATAAGGATTGGGCGACCGAGAGTTCGCTAGACGCCATCTCGTCGGGTTTACGTCCAAACGGTAAAGTTAAGATAAGGATTGGGCGACCGAGAGTTCGCTATACGCCATCTCGTCGGGTTTACGTCCAAAGGGTTATGAAGTCAGACTTGACCTGCTCGAAAGCTGATCTCATCTGCCTAGAGCTGCGGTAAGACGTCTGCTTTTATAGAAGCGGTGGTCCGCTTTCTAAACACGACGCAACAATGCACCTTATTGGCACTGCCTCATATCGTGATTTGTTTCTTGTCATATTTCCCTAATTACTTAGCGAGACTTAGCGATTTGACCTCGCGGCTACCTTACTGAGTTGTCCTGAACTTCAACTACCTAATTTTTCCTTCCAATCGGCCGACGCGTTGTCGTCTTTTCATTGTGCCTAGCTATTATAATTACACCGGCTTAACTTTCATTTCGCATTTCCACCTGCTTGCTATTTCGGGAGCGTGGTGAATTTCCGGCTACCTTCATTTATTAATTCGCTTTATCGATTGGTGTAATATTCATTTTCGTGGGTGTAATACCTATCGACTTACTATTGTCTTTACATGGAACTATTGTTTGATCCGTGATTTCACCAGGTCTGTTTCTAGGTCAGCACATCCTTTCCTTTCAATCGGTGCGAGGCGTCTTTTATAAAGACATCTGGCAATGTTTATTTACCCTTGCGGTGACCGCTCTCTTGCTGTTCCGTGTTGGAATGTGACCAGCTAGAGCGATTCTATTTTTCTGAATATTTAATGAGCTGACGGGATCGTTTACTTGATGTAATGGCGGGTGGATGCGTTTTAATTTCCTAACAATTTTACCTTTAGGTATTTACGTACCTAAGGCTTGCACTGTTTGCTTTTTCGATTTGGACTGATTTAATGAGGGAGATGGAAATAATTTCCTTATCATCCTACCTAGGTGCGATCCATTTCACTACCAGCTGGCGGGCCAACGCGCTATCCACTACACCACGGGACCCCAAACACAGTATAGGTAGGTATAAAAATTCAGTCTGCCTCTAATTTTTTTATCTACCTTCTAATTTTGTGTCACCTTGACTGTGCTACATTGCCAAGCACAAAATAAATTATAAATTGAGCTAGTTTTCTGGTTCCAGTGATATTTTCCAACATAATTGTCGAATGTGCATCATTAGTGTGCGATTTAAACCCAAGAAATTTGCATTCACCGATATAAATTCAAAAACTTCAATAATTAAAATAAAAAATGACAAGTTATTTTGACAATTAGTTTGCTTTATCTTACTGGTAGCATATAAATACAGTCCCACAACTTTTATAAATTTGTCAGTCGTTTAACCGATTCCTCAATTCCAGTATAGTTACTGTCAGTTATTTCACGTTCAGAACTCGATAAAAGAAATCCAAGATGCAATTATTCAAATCATTTATGGTATTACTGATGGTTGTGGTTGTAATTTCAGCGAAACGCAACCGAGTCTTGGAGATGATGGAGGCAGACAAAAGAGGAAGGGCTAATACCTATGGTTGAATAATAATTATTGTTACAATGAAGATGTCTTATTAACTATGATTGACAAACTATTCCCAATATGTATGTTGAAATTTTTGTTTGGCGAAGGTTAAGGTAATATAAATATATTCTCTTGAAAAATTATATTAAATTGTTTTATTGAAAAATTTTAATTGTTACGTCTTCACACTGCGTTCGAAAATGAAACCTCCATTTCAAACTTAACTAATTATTTATTTTTCAACGATTTGATCACTCATTCAACAATAACTCTCATATAACAATTGTTTATACTTACTCTACTAAACTCCACTAGCTAGACAAGTTTTTTTTTTTGGTTTATTTTCTTTAACTTTATCACAAGTGACCTCTCTGCTCCTTTCCGGTCGTTTTACACATAGGTACTTATTATTAATCTTGTTATTTTTTGTAATTTGAGTTGTTTTAAAAATGTTGAAATTTAAGAAAATTATACAATGCTCTTTTATTAGATCTTAGATTTATAGGCATGCAGATTTCCGGGCGGTGATTCATTAAAAAGGATCTCACCCTATACATATACAGGGTGGGAAATTTTTGTACTACCCATCATTAGGATCTCGTAAACCGTAAGAGATACAGGGTCGGTTAAATTAGAGAAAAATTGCGCTATTTTATGGCCATCTCGAATCCGTCAAAACATGCAAGATATCTGTGACCGTTCCTGAAATATCCTGAAAAAACTGAAAAATCGAGAAATCTTATTTTTGGAATATCTTTCTTACCATTGGAAATTAATAAATAATTTTTTGTAGCCTTACATAAGCCGTTATAAGCTATTTATCTGACGTTTCAAAAATTTTCACAGCCGACTAGATCCCAGAGTTTTCATAGTCAACTTTCGTTTTCCTTATGGCCGCCATATTATTTTTTTATGCCGTTCGATAAGAAAAAAATAATGGAAACCAAAAACTAATAAACTTCAACAAATAACTTTCCAAAATTTTTGTTCTTCTTTTTTTTTCTAAAAAAAGACAACTTTTTAGATCGAATATCATAGAGAAATTAACAACCTATAAGGCAAGCAGTATGACTTCATATTGGCCTATTTCAGTTAAGAACTATCTGTTTTTCTTTGAAAAAAGAAGAATAAAAATTTTCCAATTTTTTTTTTCTAAAATTTATTAATTTTTGGTTTACATTATTTTTTCTTCATTATATTTTCATTCATAAAATAAATGATTAAGTAAATAACCTTTCTGAGCAAATGTGTGAATATAAGAATTTCGAATAAGTAAAGAAGTAACATTCTCAAAGGAAAGCTAGAAATATAATTTAATATTCTTCGCTTTGTCTGTGCTACTAGGGTTGGAAAAAATTTAGTATTATAATAAGTTCGATTTTCGAAGAATTTTTCGGAAACACTCGAAAGAAAAAATCTATTAACAAAGTGAGCTGTCTGCATATTGCAGTCTATATGAATACAATACTGATCGATCCCAATTTTGCACCAATGAAAGCCAAAAATCACAATTTCTTCGTAAATTCTTAAATTTTTGCGCCTAATATCGTCCAAACCATGCGCATCACAGAAAGTTGGTACATATACCAACAGTACGTTTGTTGTGGTTGGATGATGTAATAAACATTGTCTATAAAGTTGTTTCGTACTGTAATGACTATGTCGTTTCAATCGTTTCAAATAACTACCAGCTAGAGGCAGGGAACTTACCCGACTTTCATCCTTTCAAAATCCTGAAGTTTCTCAAGGAAACGGACTTGGAAAGTGCTTCACTAAAGGTATTCCACACCAGGCGAAGCACAGTAGAGGGGATACAATAGATCTCTTAGGTCGCAGTGACTTATTGATCACCCTTAAACATACAAATACAAAAACAAAATACGTTTCAATTATTACAAGTTGCGTGAAATATGTAAAAACCTACTTCAAAAATAACGTATCAATATTTGTCTTGACGGATACCCTGAGGTGGCAGCAGACAAGACAACGAAAGATGAGGAAAGGATACGTCGCTCTTCCATACAGACTTTTAGTGACATAATTTTCGATGAACCAAACTCAGACTCAAGTCACACAACAGAATATTTGGGTGGGCCATATAAAAGTTGCATTTTGAAAATTCAATAAAAACGAAACCAGTGAATATTTTTTCAAATTTCCGGTTTTATTAGAAAGATTGGATATTGAAATTTATGAATGAAACACAATCTCATTTAAATAGCTGTCACGGCTGGCCCGACAGTACCCTATCCGATCAACCCAGTTTTTCAATACATTTTCGATTGTTCGGGCTTCAATCTCGTGAATGGCAACTTCGATTTCATGTTTCAAAGCCTCAATCGTCTCTGGATGATCTGCGTAACATTTGTTCTTAACGGCTCCCCACAAAAAATATTCCAACGGACTCAAATCGCAGCTCCAAAGTGGCCAATTGACATCAGAATTTCGGCTGATTATTCGGTTTTCGAAAAGGTCCCCAAAAGTTCAATTGTTGCGTTGGCTGTGTGGCAAGTTGCGCCATCCTGTTGAAACCAGATATCGTCCATGTCATTCTCTTCAACTCTTGGAAACAAAAATTCATTGAGCATGGCACGGTAACGCTCGCCATTGACCGTAACGGATGATCCTTCATCGTTTTCGTAGAAAAACGGGCCCAATGATGCCGCCAGTCCAAAATCCGCACCAAACCGTGACTCGTTGTGGGTGCATTGGCTTTTCAATGGTGACGTATGGATTTCCGAGCCCCAAATGCGACAATTTTGTTTATTGACATAGCCTCCGAGGTGGAAATGAGCCTCATCTGAAAAGATGATTTTTCGGTAAAAATCCCAATCTTCGGCCAATTGATCATCAGCCCATTGCGCGAACCGAAAATGCATCAGATGGTCATGAGGCTTCAGTTGTTGGACTAATTGAACCTTATGCAAAATTCGCCACATTCTGTGCAACAGCAGCAATATTTTCGGGTGTACGCACTGAACAAGAGCGCGAACGAGTTGTTTTGGCAACCAACGAACAAGTTGCACGAGCTCGCTTCATGAAATTGTCCACAACTTGATGTGGAGGCATTCGATTTTTGCTCATTTTTTTTTTTTTTTTGTAAATTTCTCACAGTTTGGGTAGAAGACTCACCACTTTGGAAGTAAGTTTTCAATATATCCCAGTTTTCTTGAAGCATATAGAGCACCATTTCGTAAACTTCAGACTTTCAACTAACAATCTGTCAAGTCGTAATGACACATTTAACATTCATATACTTCAAATAACTAGTGGTTCAAAATGCAACCGCTAGATGGCCCACCCTAGCAAAAAAGCCTTATTGCATTCGAGCAGCAAGACCCCGATGTGAGACATGCCGATCGTGATATTATTACAACAGCTCTTACCAAAAGTGCAAATTATGAACAGGTCATCATAATTGATGAATATGTAGACCTTGCTGATCCTTCTTATAGGTTTATGTTCTCATGTTAAATCATGTTCTTTGTAAAAAAGTAATATCTGGTTAGGTATGTTACGTATTCAAACTCGTCTTACAAACACGATCCTTTCTGGCAAGGTAAAACAAAATTATGCAGTGTACTCCAGAAAAATCATCAGCTTATCGAACATACTACAGTTTTTTTTGCAAGAGAGTTGCTATCATAAAAGCATTGCTAAAACAGGAAAGAAGGTTGCTCTCTACGGGGTGATATAGATACCTACTCGTACACAAGGATAGCCTAAACAGACTCCGCTACCTGCTTTACTTGAAGTCAGCTACAAACACGAGGTACATTTTGCACGCATATACGTTAGACTCAAGATGCCGTAAACAAACATTCTACCAGAACATATCAAAAGATTCAAAAATGGATGGGGATTGTAAAATATTCTACGGATTGAGTTGGAAGAGTACTGATCAAGGTTTTGTACGAGTAACCACTAGTACCTCGATCCTGCTCTTCACAATCTACCACAATTAATATCGTGTAATGCGTGAAAGGCTGCACTGGAGAATGTACCTGTCGAAAAGCAGGACTTAAGTGTTCTGTTATAATTATGCAAGTTTAGCTCTGATAGTTTTTGCCAATGTTTCAGTGAGTCGCGAAGAATATGAAAAGCTCATGAGTTCTATCGAATGTGAGCACCAGAACCCCATGATAACAGAAATTAGTCCCTCCCAAGACCCTCAAAGCAAACTAAAGCTCTTTTAGGCAAATATAAATTATAATTTTGAAATTTCATGCGAAACCCTAGATCTATTTTCCTTTATATATAAATTTATTTATTTAACGCATCAGCAGTACAGTGTCTCACAAATTAAGATGAAAAAAATCATAAGTAATATTGTACAAGCATGAAAACAAAGGAAATAAGTACTACTTAACAGGAAAAACATCAATAATAAAACAAAACACGCAGTTATACAATTCTTAATTATCAACTTCTGCCAAATAACTTCAGATACGTGCAAAGATGATCAATTGCATTTTGATCATTTTGACATGATGACAATGTAGAAGTAGAGTTTCAGTTTTATGCGAAATGAAAAAAAAAGTAGGGTGGATTCCAATCTTGGTTCGAGAATTTTGGCTGCTGGTGAGTTTTGAACTGAAATGAGTTGGTCTGCCATCAGCTGGCGGGCCAACGCTCTATCCACTGCACCACGGGACCATAAACACAGTATAGGTAGTATAAAAATTCAGTCTGCCTCTTAGGTTTTTCCATAAAAGTAGTGAATTGTCAGTAGGTCAATGAGTATAAGCACACAGAGTGCAATTGCTAGCCTGTTAGGTGGGTTCGGAGAATTCCTCCATCGCCCATAACAGTTGTCATGCTGGCAGTGCCCGAAACTCCAACCAGAGAGTTTGCTTCCGCATCCAACAGCAGAGCCTTCCAGAGTACCAAATCAAGCACAGACACGTGTTTCGTTCTACTGGAACTCATCAGTGTGCTGCATTCGGAGTATCTGGAGGATGCTGTCGGATGAACGGAAGCCGGGGCCTCTTAAGGCACGAATTAACACGGAACTCCGTGTGGTGTAAAATAGAGCGACATCTAGCGGTCAGTTCAAGGAACTAACCGTGAGTTCACTCTAAATTGATTGAAGTTCCAGACACTACCAATAAAGCCGGTCGATGACAACGAATAATGAAGAAAACAGAAGGCAAGTATACTCAACGATTAATTCATAAAAACAATACAACTCACAATTCACTATTTTTATGAATTAATCGTTGAGTATACTTGCCTTCTGTTTTCTTCTAAGGTTTTTATCTACCTTTTAATTTTATGTCACCTTGACTGTGCTACATTGCCAAGCACAAAATAAATTATAAATTGAGCTAGTTTTCTATATAGTTACAGTGATATTTTCCAACATAATTGTCGAATGTGCATCATTAGTGTGCGATTTAAATCCAAGAAATTTGCATTCACCGATATAAATTCAAAAACTTCAATAATTAAAATAAAAAATGACAAATTATTGATTCGATCTACGCAGTTTCGGTACCAATTAGTTTGCTTTTATCTTACTTCATCTTACTTCTATAGTAAGGGCCATAGTTATTATGCAGCATTGCTCTTATGGCGCTCATAGTTGCCGCTTTTGTTGTACTTCTGGGAAGCAGGCGTCCACGAGCGTACGCTCTTCATTTTGAAAATTATTTAATTCATTGCACTTCTGTAACGTTTTGTACCTCCGCAGACTGCTTTTTTAACATTAATCTCGTTCATAAGTGAGGATTGCACAACATGGAACAGCACAGTACCACAGTAGAGTTTATAACTTCATATCACATACATTATTACAATATTCAGATAATTATTATTATAATTATTATCCTTTTGAATCTGTCAAAGTTTATTATATTCTTCTTTTTCAAATATGTATCCATTTTCTGAACAAAATAGTTTCGATTATTTAGTTAGTCAGAACATATTCGTAAGTGTAGGTCTAGGTATAGCATACTTATTGATAATATTGATATAATTAATATTGATTTTTTTATACTAAATGAATGTAAATGCCATGACGCGGTATTTGTCACTCCTTTTACAATTCCTTGCGAGAAACACCTTTCCTAAAGATCTACATTTACTTACTCCACAGAATAATTATTGGTAGATGCGGAATTTAAATTTTCAACTGACAGATACTCTGTTGTAGTGGCAATAATTGACGTTGCATTGGTAACCAAACATTCATAATTAAATAATAAAACTGTCATGTTAATAATTATAGAGGTCATAAAACAATTCACGAAGTTATATTTATTTTTGTATTATTTTTTTAATATATGAGCAATAATGGACAGAGATTTTGAGTCTCGATATTATTTACTGCACTTAAACTAAAAACCAATACACAGTTCCTTCTTTCTCGGAGACAGTGCGTTATGTTGTTTTTTTTTTTTCAATCAAAACGAAATATCTGGACCGCAACAAGTCCGCAGTTCAACAGCAAATACCTAGGCTCCATGCTAATACGAGTGTTGATGTATATTTAATATTTAATATTTTGAAATATTTAATTTGAATCAGTACTTAAATTAAAATAAAACTGAAAAAGCACATGTTAGCACACTCATTGGTAACATCTCCCTGAGAAGAAGAATAAAGTAAGTATTTGACCTAAGTCCTCTGATAAAAAGAAGTAATTTGCAAGTGATAGGCACTACGTGAAGATAGACTATGAGTATATGATTACATTGCCGTATACAGCCAAAGCGGAGAATCTTATACCTAACTGGCAAAAATACTGAGACATCTACTCGAAGTTGTTTTTTTCTAAAAGTGTTAATGAATATACAAAATGCGAAGGCAGTATACCTGCTTATCTATCAAATAATAGCCACTTCCCTAATAGATAAAATAAGCCTTAATAAATAAAGTCATCAATAAAGTAGCAAGAAATAAAATTTTATTAACAAGCACTACGACTTTCATTTTACCTACCTGTTTAATAAATGAATTATATTATTATTAATATTACAATTTTCTAATTGTTTAAATAAAGGATGTGTTCAAATAATATTTTTATAATTTAAAAGCAATACCTACCAATACCTAAGCATTGCAATATTCAGTCTATACGTTATAGAAACATAAAAAAATTATAACTTTTTGACATTTCAACAGAACCTCAATTATTTTTGTCTAGAAATCCTGAAAATAGAAATGTCAATTTCCTTTCGATTTTAATATTTTTATATGAACCTGTGCCACTGCTTGCATTGAGCTGACAACTCTGTCAGTTTTTTACCCATTTAAAATGCATTGCCCTATGCTACCCACACTGCATATTATCTATGGCCATTACTATAGCATATAAATATAGTCCCACAACTTTTATAAATTTGTCAGTCGTTTAACCGATTCCTCAATTCCAGTAGATACTGTCAGTTATTTCACGTTCAGAAACGCGAATAAAAAAATCGAAGATGCAATTTAAATCGTTTATGGTATTACTGATGGTTGTGGTTGTATTTGCAGCGATGGAAGCAGGAAAAACCCGTACGCATATTTTGGGTTAAAATGGTTATTGTTACAATGAAATTTTCTGTTTTTCAACTATGATTGTTAAACTATTCCCAGTACCAATATAATATGTTGAAATATTTGTTGGCTGAAGGTATTATAAAATTATATTTTCTTGAACTAATGTAATAACGTGTTTTATTGACAAATTTTGATTAATTTAATAATAATTACTCTGGAACAGGTATTTTTTTCCTGGGAGGTACGAGATCTTCGGTTTCTTTTACGAGATCTGTAGTTGTTTCCTTTGCCTCAGACTTTGTGATTCCGTTGTTGGATTTGACTTCTCTTCCACCGAATTTGATTCTCCAGCTTCAGGTCATCGTTCAATGCAAGGCAATTTCCAGAATTGGATTGATTTCCCTCCGCTAATATAGTCGCCTCGGTGTCAGTTTCTCTCAGTTTTTGACGCTGCTTCTGAGAGTCGAACCGGGTGTTGAGTTCTGAACGTAGACCTCTCCGTTACAAAACCGCTGCCGAGGTTGAAATTTTGATATTTCAAAACGGAGCGTGGTTCCATGATGCTTATGGAGCCCCCGGGGAGTCTTTTTTTTCTGAAATTTCGGGTCTTTTCGGGAAGAGACCGGGAAACCCTCTAAGTGTCTGAAACTGCACCGATCAGGTTGAAACTCCGCAAGGGGGTATCTTGGCATTTAAAATACGGTCTATTGAAAATGGATTGTATCGAGGAATTTCAAGGCCCCGTTCAAGCCGTATTTTTGTTTACAAGGTTCTACTTATCTAAACCCTACTTGGAAACGGCAAGACGCAACAAGGTTCTGTTCGCGAAGTGTTTTAGGGAAAGCATAGGTATAGACAACTATTTGTAAAAATAATTTCTAGAAAAAAAGTTTCTAAAAAACGACGATATAAGATGAGCAGTTATCGGAAAAAACTTAAAATTGAATTATGTATGTATTTTTCTTGTTTTTTTTTCCGGATAAATTGATTTTTTTCTCGTATTTTTTAAACAGATCTTAGAATTAGCGGAAAAATGTGATAGAGATGCTCGTCGCCTATAAAAGAGGTGAAGACGGTTTTTTTAGGTGAAAGCTCTTCAAAACTCACCTAGTCAAAGAAGACTTCGGCAGATTTTGTCTTAAAATCGCAAGTTAGTTTTTTTTCATAAAATAATTAACTTCCCAGCGAAAAATTATCCCGTAAAGTTGATGTTTTTTTTGCGAAATTCAACAATTAGGTGAAAAAATGTATGATATAAATATGGTATTTTCCCTTATCAGAGGAATAATATGATATTATCCCTGTGATATTTTAGGGCTGTCAGCTACAATATAGACCCAAAATAGGGGTCAAATGAAAAAAAATCGTATTAAAAACCCACCCAAAGCGGCAAATCTGGGTTTTCCCCTGGACGATAGGGACACCATTCTCAGGGATCTCCGGGCCTCCGGTGGCTGTATATCTCAAATTGGAACGTGAAATGTCCATTAATCAGTCAACACGAAAGGCGACCTATTTTTCAAGTTATTTTGACAAATGTCGTGGGGCGAAAAAAGTATTTATAAATAAACAAATTAAATCCGAATCAATTAAAAGACACTGGAAACAAAAAAGCTAACGAAATAAAAAAGAGGACATGCTTGCAGCAGGATCATGTTCCTTGTTACTGCGGTGTTTGGATTGGACAATGGGCAATTCCATCCCTTTTATTGTTTCCAGAATTTATGCTTTTCTGTCATCAGTAATTTATAGGGGCTCGTCGACGCAATGCACAGAAAAGATGCGCATCATGTTTGAAAAAACCAAGTGGAAATGAAATTGGCTAAACTTTAGCTGAAAACCTAAAGTGCCAAGATTCTAAATTTCCAGATTCCTAGATCAACTAGATGTTGAACTTTTTCTAATGAGAGCCGTAAAGGAATCACCCTGTACCACATAATGGTGTGACGAAAATTTTAAATGTCCAAAACCGAAAGCTAATATCGTTGAAGAAAGACAAAGTGTAATTTCAAAATTAACATAAACCCTAAAAAGTCTGCGATGCCAACCTTAACTAAGGTAGGTATAAAGAATAATTTCACTTAGACAGAAACTCAATTTTTTCTCTCTTCATAATTTGAGAGTTAGCAAGAGTCATCTAAAATTTCCCTCAACGGAAAATAGTCTAAGGTAAATAGTCGCTAGAATGGCGATAATTAGAAAATTGCGGCAACATAAAAATTACAGCTTTAATTATTATTCTCTGAGCAGATGATCTCGGTAACATTCCAACCCTGATGGAAATAATTTCTTTATCCTTTAGCGGAATTAAAAAGCTACTCGAGCTCAGACGGATAATGGAAAGTTTCTTGAATTAAAATTCCCTGAGGTAGAAGGGCGGAATAAAAAGGAGTCTGGACCGATCCATAATAGACCAACAGTGGCTGGAGTTTTCAGCCAGAGAACTCCACTAGATAGAGATTATTGACCACAATAAAAGGAAACTTCGCACTAGTGGGAGTATCGGAAAATTGGATTCCTTGAAAGGTTCTACTAAATTCTGCTACTTCGTTAGAGTCTAATTCGTTTTCTTAGAACGACGTAGAAGTTTCAATGCACGTATTAAAATGAGCCTTCAAACTATGCAGACTTCGTTGTAGTAGAAATTTTATTTATTTACAACCATCTTACAAAATTTGAACTATATCATAGTCGGTGCTGCTTTTCTGTTCTTTATCCATTCTAGAATTTCTAGAATAATTGTATCTTAAGAATCAGATCAGTTTAAGAGCGAGCTGGAGTCTCGATCTCAATTACTTTGTGTACAGCTCACCATTATTCAACACTATATAAGTCTCACAATACATCAGACTAAGGCATATATAGAAAATCTATTTGTAGAAAAAGATCTTTCCTTAAAGAATATTAGTCAAAACAATGACCATTTATCCATATCACAAGTCGTAGTTGGTGCTGCTATTGCTATTCTCAGACAATGGATTTTTCAAAGAAATGAGTCTAGACCACACCACATAAGATACCAGTCAAATTCACGCTTTTGCCTGCGTTTTATTGAACATAAAGAATCGTCCGAATCTGATGAAATGTGTGGCCATTACTTACACTTATAGAAAGGGAAAATGTGAGCTACGATTTTAGATAAGAAATCTGCTAGGAAACGATATATGTAATGTAATATAACTCATAACTCACAGTTTATCTGGAGTCCGCTGTTTAGTGAATACTATAAGTTTAAAATTAAAACGTTCAGAAGCCATTTTTTATTTAGTAGCTTCAATTTAAAATGAATGATTTTTATTAACAAGCCATGTTACTCAAGTTGGAAATTTATTCTCAGATCAGGACACATATTTTCACGCAACAAAATCTAGAAACGAATTTAAAATTTCGATACTATAAAAAAATTGAAGTTGATAAAGTTCTCGATCCCCCCCAGCATCACTGCATCATTTATTGGTGACTTTCTCCAGACTTTCTCCTTGATGATTATCCCTCAAATTGAGCCTGGCGTCGTATTCCTCAGCAAACCAGATACTAATATCTTTATGTTAGGGGTGACTTTTTGAATAGGCCATCATTGAAAAACTATACCTTACTATATCACTTCAAGCTTCTGTCTCTCAAAGGAGACCTGGATGTTGCTAGAGATTTATCCTCAGACTCATGTTCCTCAAAGGTTCCTCACATCAGTGAGCATTTGGATGATGTCCTCAAGAAAACACCCTAAGTCTCCCAGATTATTCATCTTTTCTTGCAGCACGCCTGGATGGTGTCTTCGGAGCCGTGACTCGGAAGCTGTCCCAGTTCCATCTTGCAGTTCCAACCGATTGCACTTCTGGACAGATTGTCTGCTGCTAGACCTATGCATCAATGAGGATCTTCCTGATACTCATGTCTCCCCAAACTTTACATGAATAGTGGTGGTATTTTATATTGTCATGACCCTGGTTACCACTCTGTAATTTCCAGATCCACCACCCAAATAATTTATCTTGGGTACCTACTAGTTTCTTGTCGATGGGGGATTCTATTCTTCTTTGAAGGCTTAAATTGCTTGAAGAAGGGAGTTTGAAGTTTAGATGAAAATCTTCGAGACTTTGCGTCATTAGTTATTTCATCATTTCATCATCATTTTATTGTCACGACCCTGGTGGTCCACTCTGGAATTTACAGGTCCTCCACCCAAAAATTTATTCTTTGGTACGAGTTTCTTGGTGGTGAAGAATTCTATCCTTCCTTATTGAAGGTTTAAGTTGCTTCGAGAATCGAGTTGGAGGCTTGGATGAAGGTCTTCGAGACTTTGCTTCATTATTATTTCATCATTTTATCATCATTTTACTGTCATGACCCTGGTGGTCAACTCTGGAATATACAGGTCCTCCATCCAAAAATTTATTCTTTGGTACGAGTTTCTTGGTGATGGAGGATTCTATCCTTCTTTATTGAAGTTTTTAGTTGCCTCGAGAAGGGAGTTGGAGGTTTAGATGATCATCTTCGAGACTTCGCTTCATTAGAAAGACTCTTTGATACAATCAGGACAATGTTGCTGTTTTCATCCGAAGTCTCCTGGTGGTGCATGGACTTCTACAGATCCTAATAGAAGAGACTCGTGGAATACAGCCCTTTTCCAGTAGCTGGTGGTGACTTAGCCATTGTTAGGTATGGTGATGAATGCTCAGAGTAGACTGGTTAAATTGCTGAATTGAAATAAAATCGCAAATTTCTGAAGATTTCTTCTAGACTCATGTTTTTTCCTACAGATCTGCGTAGAAGTGGAGTTTTTTGGTGAGTAAGTTGGCCATTTTTCACAAAGTGTTGGATGGACTGAAATTACTAATTTCGTACTTAAGCTAAACTCAATTATAAATTTGGGGATAACGTTTTATTTTTAACTCAGTGCGAAGAACATAACAATATACGAATGACCCGAATGAATCAAAACCTTTAAACGAGAACCAGAATAAAATTGTTGCAGGAGTCTTCATAACAACAGCGACAGTCCCCTTTCTAGTAATTCAGATGTAAATTTCGACACGATTCAAATTAGTTTGTATTGGAAACAATACAAATTTTAATTACATACTCAAGAATTCCAGCTGCTTCCATGGGTAGTAATTTACAAGGGAGCACCTCTTTGGTTGATGTTACTTGAAGGTTGTTTGATTATCGCGAATTAAAGCGAGTCACAGTGTCATTGTTTGCATAACTGAGGTTGAATCCGAAACAATTCGACCAGAGTGTATTTAAATGACAGACGGCGTGGCGAATACTAATGTGCTACATTCATATTCGCCACACGCTAAAGTGTATTTATTATATGGACAGAGGCAGACGGTTACGAAATACTTTGATTTATTTAAATCAAGTATATCTGGAGCGAGTTCTAAGCATGGTGAGTAAACTTATTAAGGCTCGGCTACAGCTGAAGATTACAAGTGCAGGTGACAGGTGATTCTTATTCTAATGAGTGTTGAATGAGTGATTCCTGATTGAGTGTGAGCGCTGCTTTAGAACGGTCGGTTTAATTCGTTTCAAAGAGAGCGGGCGTTTGATTAATGTTTCATTGGATGAAAATTCAATTAACGATTCGTATGCAAATGAATCGAGGATTGAAAAATGTTCAGTTGTTTTCTGCAAAAGCTTAGACCACCACAAGATTATTATCGTTATAATATTTCACCGTTATCCTTTGATCTAAATTAGTTGTTACATGCACGAATCTGTTACTCCTTACACGTCCATCGACCTAACACATCATGTTCTTTCACCTATCACTATTTTAATGGTGCTTTAAATAATATGTTAATATTGTAACGACTTTCATTTAATTCTAGTAATAATTAGTTTCACGCGGGGATTTATAATAGTTCTACAATATATTTTTGTTAATGATTATACACAAAATATTAGTAATAATACTAAACACTTCTTCTTGTATCTAAATTAATTTCATTTGTCACTTCTATAATGAATGAATCTGGAATGACGATTCCAAAAGTTAGATTTCACTATTATGTATCTTTATTCTTAAAGTCACAGTTCATCTGCTATATCAAACTCTTCCGCAATCGATTTTCTTATACAACAACAATTCTTCCTCAGTTATTCACTGAATATACTTCGATACACATCCAAAACTGTACTGACTTGGGCCGACCAAACTATGCGTTCCATATTTCACGGTCAAGCAATTTTACAGCATCTGAAAATTGCCTCGCAGTAACAAAACGAGAAAACTTTTTGAAATAAAAAAGAAATCCGGTCAAACTGGGGGAGTTCGAGGGGGGAGGGTTACCCCGTACAAAAAGTGCCGCAGCAAATTATCACTGTCGCTGAAAATTTCATATAAGTACTTTCATCAATATTTGTCCCGGTTTTTTTATTTTTTTTGCTCGCCCATTGTTACTTTCCCCTCCCCCTAGTCAAACTACTCCAAGGTAAATCCGTCGTTAATCTTTATTATTGCAAAATTTTAATCAAATGTAACGGGGGATCGAATTTTTTGATTTGTTATGTAGCACATAAAGGTACTTCGCTTTAAGATTTGTTGCCTCTGATTCGAGCACTGATTATTATTGTTCGAAGAAAAGTTTAGAGCAAGGTGCAAGAAGGACCCAGCGCCAAGAAATTGTTGTTTACGGGATTGGGCAATGCCCTGGCATAAAAGTTTGTATTATCCGACTTAACTCGTGTTTTATGATAGTTTTCCAGTTGATATTATTCGTGGCACCCGTAAAGTAAGGGCATACATTGGCGCACTCCAATATTTCCCAACTTATACTCCAACTCCACCGTTAGAGAGACTTCGGGCAAACAAATATCTTACTTCGGAATTGTCTAACACTTGGACTTTTACGAGGCGCTTCTCCTGGCAGAAACCGGGTCAATTCATTATTCTGACGACGCTCGGCTGCGGAATTTAGTTACAAATGGTAATTCGGTTTTCAGTGTCGGTTTCTACATTTGTAAGGTTGTCGTGTTATAGTACATTAGACCAGTTTCAGCTTATCTGTTCTCGTATACTCTCATGGGGGTAATATTACTGAGATTTGTTATGTAGATGCATCTACAAAAGACTCTGCTACAAAAATATATTACAGCGCGTATCTATCTATCTTAATAGCTCCGGCGGTAATTAGTAATTGTATTAGCGGTAATTAGATTATTAAGAGTCTCTCTCATAAATTTCTATTGGATAATCTGAATCGGTAATAGAAGAAGTGCAAAAAACTAATAGATCATGTGGAAGAGTGCACGAGTTTTTCAATGTACCTGTAGTATTTTCTACGTCTATGCTTTGATCGTCACCAGTTGATGCGAATGCAAAATGAAAATTCAACTCTATTTTTGCCTCATTCTCTTCGTGGATGTGGTAAATGTTAATGAGGCGTGACTCGTTTGCATTCATTGTGGCGGATGCACTGAAAAGTACTGCAACTCGTTGCTTTTGATGATGTTTTCGTTATTAAAAGTTTCTATGCGGGAAAATTAAAGTTAGCCTAGCCTAGAGGACTGATAGTAAAGATTTGAATTTATACACGTGGAACAGCATTCCGAGTAATTTTAAACAGTCAGCTCGGGGAATTAGTTCGAGGGATGAAAATTAAGTTGCGGTGGGTTTTCTGGAAATTTGCGTTTCTGCTATTGTACATGCAGAGTGGTTGAGTGGTCCTTTTTTATTTCTTCAGTCTATCCACTTTAGGAGAAACCTACACATTTTTTAAATGTATTATCCTGTAATATATTATACACTAAATCTTGATTTCTTCACTGTCAAATATATAAAAAACAATTACGAATCAATTTCAAAAAAGTGAATTTTATGAATAGTTTGGGTTTACCATAAGACTTTTTGAAATTACAATTTTTTGGAAATAAAATTTTGAAAAATTTGTAAGAATAATGAGAAACTTGAGTAGTAAAACTACTGTCGAAAAGGTGAGCTAGTCAAAAGCCAGTCATGATGAATCAAAAATTTATTAACTATTTTTTAGTAAACTCAATCTTTTGTTTTGAGAATACACTCGCGGAGGAATTTGTGAAATTGAGAAAAATTAAGAGGCAAATAACACAACTTTATTAAATAAAGTAAGATTACACATCTCTGTTTTTGAGAATTTACTTGTGAAAAAGACTATAAAAAAATTAAATTTTGAAAATTAATATAATTATTGACAATCAGTCACGAGGAGTCAAAAATCTGTATAAACTTTTAGTGATTGTGGAAGAAAAAAATATTTAAGAGGACCTTAGTTAAAATGATGGATTTTAATTAAAAAAAAGGTAAATAACAACCAAGTGGAAAAAATGAAACAATTTTTTTTAAACACGATATACTTTTTGAATGTCTTAATTATTCTACGAGTGTAAATTACACATTTTGGCAACACCGCAATAAGACAAATTCTACAACACCTGTTGAAAGGATCACAATAAAACCACTTCATTAAACAAAGTAAGAAATTACAACCCAAGTCAAGTTAGCCACGCTTCGGTCAGCCACAGTTTCGGCCAGGGAGAGGGACTTCGAATAATTTTGAGCCTTTTTTCGTTACTTACGCGGCCTAAAAATTGAAAAATTTGGATTTATTTTTGTTTTGATAATAATATTACGGAATTTCACCCAATAAAAATCATCGTATACTGAAAAAATCGTAATTATTGGCCAGCCATGCTTTTGGCTACGACTTCATAAACTGAAAAAATTTTTTGTTGTAAATTTGCTGAAAAAGGTCAGATATTTTATAATAATGGCCAGCATCGCTTTCAAGTGCGAACATAAGAAACTGAAATCTTTTGAATTTTGTGAAAACTTTTGGCCACTGACTAAATTAACTGCAAAAACAAATTTGCTGAAATGTTGCTGAAGAAAGTCCGAAATTTTATATTTCGCATTTCTGCTGATGTTTTTTTAAGTTCGAAATCGCACAATAATGCCTGCCAGCTATACTGACTTGAGAAATTGAAAATACCCCCTTTGCTGAAATTCTGTTCAAAGAAGTCGAAAATTTCATAATAATGGAATTACGCTGTCAACCAGGGACCCTAGAAACTGAAAAAATCATTTTAGCTGAAAATAGCTGACGAAAGTTCGAAATTTTGTAATAACGGCCCAGCCACGCTTTCTGCTATACGGACTTATAAACTTATATATATAAATGATGAAGGTTTGAAGTCTGAAAGTTTATAAAAATGGCCAGCCACACTTTCGGCCATGAACTTCAAAAACTGAAAAAATTATTTTCAGTAAAATTTTGCTCAAAAAGATGAGAAATTTTATAATAATCCAAGTCACGCTTTCAGCTAAGCTAACGGACTTAAAAAAACTGAAAAAAATTTTTTTGCTGAAAATTAATTTCAAAAAGTCTGAATTTTCATAATAACGATCATTTTTTATGAAAATTTGCTGAAAAAAGTCTAAAATTTTATAACAAATTGCCAAAGAAACTGAATAAAATTTCTGAAATTTTGCTAAAAAAGGTCTGAACTTTTGTAATAATATTATTATCAACAAAAACAAAGTAAACATTTTCTATTACCGTCATAAATAACGAAAAAAACTTTCGGCCACGCTTCCTGGCCGAAAGCGTGGCTGGCCGAAGCGTGGCTAACTTGACTTGGGTGAAATTACACGTCTCTGTTTTTGAGAATTTACTTTTGAGCAACCCTATAAAAGTGAAAATTTGCGTATTAGCATAATAATAATTATTGACAATCAATCCGTCGTGAGTAGTCAAAAATCTGTATAAACTCATAATGATTATTTAATAAAAAAAAAAATCAATATGAACCTAAGTAAGATATTCAAAATTTTAATAAAAAAATAGTTAAGTAACCACCAAGAAAAATTTTGAAAGTAATTTTTCAATTTTTTTAAATTTTTGTAAAATCAGTATACTTTTTGAATTTTTTGTGTTGACATTTTGGCAACACTGCTGCAAGACACATTTCACAACACCTGTTGATTAGATCACAATGTTGCCAAATCTGGAATCCAGATTAGTAAAGGACTTTTCAATGGACTGATTAAATTTATTAATTTAAACATAAATTGGGAAAAAAATGTTGTAGGTTCCGGAATACTTGAATTCTTCTTATTTTTAAAGACTCGATTTTTGTTTAAATTTTCTAAGATAAAGAAAATATTATCAGAGACATCCTTATCAGTCCACTTTTCAGGAAATTTGTTCTTTTAGACTGGAATCAGTTATTAAAAAAATTGAAAAAAAACTAGAAAAAAAACTGCTAGTCCCTCAGTAACTTTTACCCTCTTACTTCCAGAGAGTAAGCTAAAAACCTTTTTTTAACTTAAAGTTGCAAAAATTGCGCCAACTTTTTGGACATTTTCAATGCCTATGAAAATTCAGGAAAAATTAGTGCTGATGTAATTTTTTGATAAAATTTTTGGGATAAGAAATAGGCTGAGCTCTCTGTAAGCAACTATATTTTTAATCAACAGAAAAATCGATCGGTTCCAATTTGAAGCGATCTTAGGAAATCAGAATACCCGAATTGATGATTTGAATGACAAATAATTTAAACAGAAATTATTATAGCGATTTTTCAGAAAACCTGTTTTCAAAGATGACTCCTTCACAAGATTTTCGAGATTCACAGAGTAACTGGTTATTTTATACAGCTGAGGATTAAACTGGACTTAATCAAATATAAAGTTTTTAGTTTTTTGCCATTTCGAGCTCTAGTAGCGCTTATTCTGGTTAGCATAACTTTAAGCTCTTCAGCTGTCTGAACGACATACCTACCTATATGTCTTTAATTTTCCTGTCCCAGTTGCGTAAATACAATTAAGTATTATTACATATTGTACTCATGTATTTCTCGGGCTTCCAGTGGCGCAGACATGAATATTGCAGCTTTAAGATGATATTATCCTGAAAATAAGATCTCAGAAGGAAAATAGAAAACATCCCATAATGACATTTCGGTCGCAGTTCGACCCTGAGCGTAGAAAGCCGCTGTCGACTACTTACTGGGCAGTATTCAGTGGTCAATTTCTCCTGTGGGGCAGTAAAAAACTTCTGTAAATAGGTGACCGTAAAACTGTTCTCCGGTCTCCTCTTTACCCTGAAATCCTGCAGTCCCAGTTCGACTTACAGGCTCACACTACTAACAACACCAGTCTCAGTCTTGTTGATTTTATTGTCGGGGAAATCTCGGAAAACGAATCATTCCACATTTTCATTATATAGGTACAAATGGAAGCTAGAGTAATCACATAAGCACTATAAATAGTTTCCTCCATAATGATGATTTTGTTGGAACAGTTTCGTAGATTTAGATCATCCTGGAATTTGCAACTCTCATGAATTAATCAATTTAAGAAGTTTTGGACCTTTCTTTCGATATAAACATGATAATATGGTTTGCTAGCTTGGGCGCTATAAATTTTTATAAAAATTGTAAAAAAAATCAAAATTTTGACTAAAATATGACCTGGATTGGATATTAATGATTCATTTTAAAGTGCAAAAAGAGGTATTCAATTCCTCGCCATATGACAAGCTACTTTCACAAGAACCTAGTTAGAATGCCATCTATTATAATAAAAGCAGCTGCTATCTATTATTGATTTGATTGACTGACTCGAATTGCAAACTAAGATTCTGATTTGTTCTGAAAGAAAATAATTTGTCTTCGTCTTTATAAGACACTCAACCACTTCTCACTATCCGTGTAATTATACCTTTTGAATTAATAATTATTTCAAGTTCCATAAAGCGATGCAACTTAAGTGATTTGCTACCAGGCTCGGTCTAACTTATTGCCATCAGTGAGGTCAGTTTTTCTAAATTGGTCAAGAACGAACCGAAACATGATCCATTCTTGATTGATTACCAATACAATATCCATTGTGAGAACAAATTATACGTACTCTTTCGACATGTGTAATTAAACAGAACAAAGCTTCACCTGTAATAGAGACACGCAGTAGGTATAATTAAAAATTCGTTAAGTGTCACTAAAATGTGGGTTACATATTATTAAAATTTTATTGAAGTAGAGATAACTGACAAGCGTTACGAACAGATTAGCGTTAAAATATAATAATAATTATAAATATAGAGGACAACAATAATAATAATAATAATGAGCAAATTTTAGTTTCCCACAATACTTATTAAGGTTACTTGGACACGTTAGAACTGTTTTAAGTATGCAGTTAAATGGGGAAAAAAGATTTGAGGATATTTTTCTCTGTTATTTATGCATCTAAAAAGTTACACGATTTTTGAATTAGGTAGGTACTAGGTATAAGTATAACATTAAAATTTGTATTTATTTATTTTATTTATTTATTATTATACCATATTGAATACATAGTATTAAAATACAAAAAAAAAATGTAAACAATCCTACAGAGATAATCTTGTTATCTGTTCGTAGGTAAGGTAGGAACACAAAAAAAAGCAATAAAAAAAAATATACCTAAAAATCAAAAACCTAAAAACAATCATAAACCTAAAAACAACAAAAAAAAATATAAAACTTAAACTAATATATTTCAAACAAATTTCTATCTCCCTATATATTCTCACTACAAATGTCCCCCCAACAAAACAAAAACGATGATTACAAAAAATTATTCCCAAACAAAAACAATCCCTAGAGATTCCTAGACATTGCACCTTATCCACATTTTAAATTTATCTTTATTAGTTTTGGACCGTATATTTTTGAGAGTCTTAAGCTCTTTAGGTAACATATTAAAAAGCTTTATAGAAACTACATAACTACTCTTACTATAAACAGTTTTATTAATTTTTGGCAATTGAACACTTCTATGCCTGGTAATGCTAGAGGATTTAACAAAACCATCACTCAGGCAGTCATAATGAAACAACAGGCAGTTATATGCAAAGGATTGAGCAACATTAAGTGGGTATTCAATCTGAATAGATCCTTTTTTGCTTATTATTTTCAAAAGTTTATTTTGTATATAATTTTTTATTAATTTCATTCAAGTTTTCGAAATCTTGTTTACCTATCTCCTGTAAAGTCGGAAGGGCAGAGATATCCAGGTTTATGTTGCAGAAGTCCATATGAAACCTTGCAAATATTTATCGAAGCGTTTCCAAACGGTTTAATGTTGGAATCATGTAAATGAAACTGATGAGGCCCAAGAGACCAGTAACCCAGATTTTTGAGGGTAAGGACACTGGAAGAACATCGAATCGCGCCACTGAACGAGCGTTACGGCCCATTTTCTCTCTCCATTCTTGATACAGCGTTTCTACACAGGAAGCATTTAATAGCAGGACAAACACACGACGAGAAACTCTCAGGATACGCCAAATACACGAAACAATTCAGCATTTTTATATGTTTAGGTTTATGTTATTCTTTCGTTGATTTTTATGAGGATTTGATGTATTAGAGGAATGTTAAAAATTTTATTAAAGGATATTTTCTTTTATTTGGGATTTGGATGATTGATTTATTATTGATCTACCTACTCTGGTTTGATTACATTTTAAATGACTCGACTTTTTGTCAAAATTATTGTTACCCTATAAGGAAAAACGCCTAATTTTGTATGCGTATTCTCTAAGTTTTTTTTTAATAAAACGCTTTATGAAGATTTCATCAATCAAATTATAATATTTTTGCTGTTATAGAGATTGTGGCAGTAATTATCACTTGATTCTTGGGCCATGCAGATCCGCAAAAAATAGGAAATATAAAAATATGGATCAGACATGAAAGTTTAGTGAATTTTTACCAAAATGTGAAATTTTTTAACTTTGAAGCTCTGATGAAGATTTTTTGGATGGGAAACGGAAACACTTCTATATAGTTGGACCAGAGATATAACGAAACGACTTCTGTCATTTTATCAAATTTTGGATTATTGAAATATTGTTGAAGTCATAAAATATGGCAGTTTAACAATTAGATTTTTTCGTTATATCTCTTGGTCGACAATACTATATTATCACTCAGCCACTTCTGTAGAAATCCTCAAGTTACGGCTTAAGAGACTCGATTTTTCGTAAAAATTCCAGTTATTTGACCAAACTTTTTTCCAGCTTTCTAAAATACCGCAATAATTATGATTCGCTGTACATCTTGTAGAAGGACCTTATTCTGTTATTAGAAACAATTTTTTCATTATTGTATTAGTACAATAATAGCTTTTGACATTGTTAAAATCTGGTACAATACTAACTATTGATGTCAAATTATGACAATTATGACAGAAAGGATATAGATTAACAACTCTTGTTCTGTAACAAGCGTCTAACACACGGCAGTGCGCTCGAGAGTCCCACTATCGTTCTTATATATTATTGTAGTATAATAATTCGCCGAGTCTTACTTGTTTCTAGCTTGTATCAGCGATACGTCGTCTGTTGGATCCTGGATCGTTGGAACGTAGACTAAGTATTTACAGCGCACTGGCGCTAGACACTTGTAGATTTGTGGCTATTGCAGCTATATACACTTTTCTTTGTTACCTACTTTTGTGTTATTACTGTTGTTAAAAGGAGTGAACATAAGTCTTTACTATGCAGGTAAGACACAGTC
This sequence comes from Malachius bipustulatus, assembly GCA_910589415.1. Lineage (NCBI taxonomy): Eukaryota > Metazoa > Arthropoda > Insecta > Coleoptera > Melyridae > Malachius > Malachius bipustulatus. Next base: position 30,726,948 of record OU342634.1, on the reverse strand, counting down.
GCTCTACTCTGATAATTTTTGTTTCGAGAGCTAGCTCATATGGTCACAGACAAATTTTTGAATTTATAAACAGTTTTATAGACGAACATAACACGCCCATGGCCCGAGTGGGATTTGAACCCACGCGGTGACAGCGCCAACAGATTACTATAGGCTACTCTTCTAACTCGCTGAGCTACCGCCCGCTCCTACTTTGATTTTGTAAAAAATAATAAAAGAAACATGTCAAAATACCTTAAACAATCAAATAAACAAATATGGCTAAAAGTAATAATTTGACTCGATGTTATTTTTTTTAGTTTTCAGCTCTGATGATGGTTTTTAGGACTAGGAACCAAGACTCGCATAAACAAACAATACAGGGTGATGATAAAGTTTGGAACATAATTATTCATAATTGCGTTATTAAAAAAAAAAACTAGAAAACACTTGGACAGGTCAATTATTTTATTTTTTATGACCTTAACTTTTTTAACTTATGACCTAAAAATATGACTCCATGACGTCATCTATTTTTGAAATATGAGGAAAAAATAGTATCTTAGAGTCCACTATTTTGAAAATTAGAAAATAAATGACTGAAAAAATGGAAACATAATTTTAATTTAAATGTAATAATTGAATAAAAAAAGAAACAAAAAAAAAACAAACCAAACTAATGTGCTCCACTTCGGCGCGAATTCTTTGCTGAAGCTGCTCTAGATTATTTGATACTTTGAAATAAATTTTAGATTTTTAGTAACCCTACAGAAAAAAATCCAAGGAAGTCTGGGGAACGAGGTGGCCATTCAATTGCTCCTCCGCGCCCTATCTTTCAAGAAATGTGGCATCTACGACTTTGAAGGACGTCTATCTGCAGCAAAGTGAGGAGACGCCCGATCTCGAAGAAACTAAATATTATGGCACGAAGTGCTTGCACTCGTTTCGGTCAATGCCAAATGGTTGTTGAAGGGAAATTTGAACATTAATTGTGCTAAATATTGTTTTTTTTGTTTTTTTTTTAATTCAGTTATAATATTTTTCAATTAAATTTATGTTTCTATTTTTTGAAAGTAAAATTTTTTGGGAAAAAATGGTTTTGTAAGTATAATTTTTTCATCATATTCCAAGTGAGTACCTACTTAGTAAAAAATTTCATCGAAAACAAAAAAAAACTGGGGTTATCATTTGATAAAAGTTATGATGACGTCAAAAATAGGTGACGTCATCAGTCATATTTTTACGTCATAAGTTGGATATTTGAAAATTAAAATTGACCTGTCCGGGCGTTTTTTTCTTTATTTTGAAATAACGCAATTATTAATTATTATGTTCCAAACTAAATCATCACCCTGTATATTCGGAATTATACTTAGTGCTTCAAGGTAATTTCTGTGCAGTCTAGAAATATTTTCAAGTGTAAAGACTCGATATTTCGTCCGAATTACCTTCACTTTAGTGAAAAATTGAGCAAAAAATTGTGGTGGTAAATTGCTTTGAAAATTTTGTTTCTCATTTCTTGTCAGAATTTTGTACAGATGCAGACAGAAACGTGAAAAAACACCCAGCAACAGAAATTTTCATGATATTTTTTTATGGAAACTAATCCTAAATCGATTTGAAAAATAATTCTTAGAAACAAAATTCGAGAAAATATATTTCGTCCAAATTACCTTCACCCTAGGGAAAAGCAAAAGCAAAATGAAAAAAGAGCAAAAAAATTGTTGTAGGCAATTTTTCTGGAAAATTTATTTGAAAAGTAAATCGATTATGAGGATTTAATAAAGAAATTTTAGGATTTGCAGAGATTGCGGTGGTGAAGTGGTAACTTTTGCTCTCGTTGTTGCCCTCTTATTTTTAGATCGCATTGTATATATTTTGGAATTTGCAGCTCTGATGATGGTTCTTGGATTACATGCAGGCTAAAACGCACATACCTTTTATTATTCGTAATTTACGTTTTAAGATCTACTGATCGATTTTTAGTGAAAATATCTGGTCACAGTAGAAGTTTGAGAATTTTTTAGTAACATTTTAAAAACAATTATTTTGCTAGATTTGTTGTAATTTTTACGTCGTCTACCTTCAAACCCACTTAATATTCAGAAATACAAAGAGCATGTCAAAAGAAAAAACCAGCCAGGAACCAAATTTGTGGAAAATCGGATTATCTTTGCAAAGCTCTGATGATGAATCTTAAAATTAGAAACAGGTTCCGACTTCTATGACTCTACTCGGAGGAGTTGCTTTCATGGTACTAATTTTTTTTTAATTATCTTTGAAAAATTTCTGTAAATATTTCTTTTCTCCCATTTGACTGAAAATTAGTTGTAAACGAACATAAATTTTTATAATATTTTCATGTAAATTAGTTCCAAGTCCACAAGAAAAATTCTTAGAAACAAAATTCGAGACAAGTGGAACCACAAATGAAAATTCTTAGCCCTCAATGTTTTTTTTTTTTAAATTAATGAAAAAATTATTAAGACGCTATCTGGTGTTGAAAGCCAAATAAATTTTGAGAATTTTTTGTACATTTTTTGTACAATTTCGTTTTACATTTACCAATTTACTTCTTTTAAGGAATTCGCGTCATTCTATTTTTGTATTTTTTTTTTTGTATAACTATGATGAGAGCTCCATATTCTCGAGACCTGCCTAGCGAAGCTCTATAGGTTTTTAGTAGGAAGAGTTATTTTCCTGCTTAATATTAGAGTGTACTCAAGAGACTTTGAATCTGGCTTTTAAGGATACTAATAAATAATGATTAAGCACCTCTAAGACTGAAAGCAAAGATAGCGATAGTTTTCATGTATAAGATATTATCCTGCTCGTAGATAATGTATACATCTTATATTAAAACGTATTTCATCCCGTGTAATTGAAGCGGTGAATGATTTATTAGCAGGAACTAATTTCAAACGGGATAAAATTAAATGCTCCCGTACACAATAAACGCGTCCTAGATTCACCTCAAATATTTCGCTAGGTACTGAAATTGGTGGTGCTATTATAGTGCTAGTGTTAGTGTTGCGGTGATATTCTTATTAATTCGTGGTTATTAAAGTCTCCTTAGTCCTTAATTTTTTTTGTTGGATCTACTATTTTCTAGTGTAGCATTTTTTTTTAATTAATTGGTTTTCGATTCTTAATTTTAGCTGATCGAGAAGCTCTTTTAACACATATAAATATAATAACTATCTACTACAAAATAATTAATGGAGAGGGTCTGTCAAAAAAAAAGGCTCCATCCGCCTTGGACTCGAGAATTTTTTTTTATTTATTTTTCATAAAGTTGGACCCCCTCTTCATTTTGGTGGCATTTTCAAAAATTTAATCGACGCCCTGGCGGAAAAATGTGCATGCGAAGACATCGGCAATGGGTTTTTTGCACATAACTCGCTTAATTCAACTCTGAGCATAGTAAATATCCGTCAAAAAATGAAGAGCTCTCGAAGACGCGTAATTTGAACTTTCACTGGTCCAAATCGGTCAAACGGTTCTCGAGATATCGCATTTTCAATTTTAAGGCCCTTTTTTCAGGGTTCCGCCGCGGCGCGAATACACCGCCGTCCGTGTTCGCGTGTTTTGCATGGAAAAAATCGACTTAATTTTTTTTTTCATCGACAGACAGCAGTGTCCTCAATGATGCCTGAAATTTTGAAGTCGCTATCTCAATTAGAGGGGGAGGGGGAGGGGAAATCATAATTAAAATTCAAATTGCTATAACTTTCGCTAATATTGGGGCCTCGGGCCCAACCAATGGGAGATGACACTTTGGAATGCCTACTTAAAAATGGTATTTTTTTTTCGATTCCGTCAATATTGGCAAGATCCCCGCAGAAAAACCGATTTCCCTCCCCCTTTTTTTGTCTTAAAACTGGTTTTTTGCCATGAAAGAAGGAGGTGGGGGTAAAATTATTTCGTCATCAGACGGGAATTTTTTTTATCTTTGATTTGAGCCCCAGTAGACCTCGATCGGACCATTATTAAGGTCACAGGGTCACCAAACGCGTTTGGTCATGTAGAATGGCAAGGACTAGGGTTAGCGGGTTCCACTACCCGGAATTTTTTCGGGCTAAAAAATCCTTTCAAGATTTTCTTACCCCATGTCGCTATCTCAATTAGGGCCTGCACGCGGACGTGATATGTAAACCAATTAATCTAGCCGCGGAGCAGCGAGAGCCGGGGGCGGAGCCTAGCGCTCCCTCTCCTTTCTCTCTTCTCTCACAGACACACACGTTAGATTAATTAGTTTACATATCACGTCCGCGTGCAGGCCCTAATTGAGATAGCGACATGGGGTAAGAAAATCTTGAAAGGGTACACTTAGCCCTAAAAAATGCCGGGTAACCCTAATCCTTACCATTCTACAGGACCAAACGCGTTTGGTGACCCTGTGACCTTAATAATGGTCCGATCGAGGTCTACTGGGGCTCAAATCAAAGATAAAAAAAATTCCCGTCTGATGACGAAAAAAATTTTACCCCCACCTCCTTCTTTCATGGCAAAAAACCAGTTTTAAGACAAAAAAAGGGGGAGGGAAATCGGTTTTTCTGCGGGCATCTTGCCAATATAGGCGGAATCGAAAAAAAATACCATTTTAAAGTAGGCATTCCAAAGTGTCATCATCTCCCATTGGTTGGGCCCGATGCCCCAATATTAGCGAAAGTTATAGCAATTTGAATTTTAATTATGATTTCCCCTCCCCATCCCCCTCTAATCGAGATAGCGACTTCAAAATTTCAGGCATCATTGACGACACTGCTGTCTGTCGATGAAAAAAAAAAAAATTAAGTCCCTAAGTCGATTTTTTCCATGGAAAACACGCGAACACGGACGGCGGTGTATTCGCACCGCGGCGGAACACTGAAGAAAGGACCTTAAAATTGAAAATGCGATAGGTATCTCGAGAACCGTTTGACCGATTTGGACCAGTCAAAGTTCAAATTACGCGTCTTTGAGAGCTCTTCATTTTTCGACCGGATATTTACTATGCTCAGAGTTGAATTAAGCGAGTTATGTGCAAAAAGCCCATTGCCGATGTCTTCGCATGCACATTTCTCCGCCAGGGCGTCGATTAAATTTTTGAAAATGCCACCAAAATGAAGAGGGGGTCCAACTTTATGAAAAAAAAAATCAAAACAAATTCTCGAGTCCAAGGCGGTTCGAAAGTTAGACCCTCTCTACTATAATTATTAAGATAATCTAATAGTTTCCTAGCCACAAGTAAATATCTAAGACAATAATAGTGGGATTTAAACGCACACCGCGATATTAGGTTGCTCATATTTTAATATATTTTAATAAGAGTAAAGAATTGATTAACTTTGAAACATCTTTCTGTCTTCTTGATTTGTTCGTACCAAGGAATAAGAGAAGCCTAAGAAACAATATCATTATTTATCACGTAATTAAATAAGTTAAAAGTAATTAGAATAATGAGTTTGAGATATAAACATTTTATTGGTAACTTCGTGTTTAAATCTGAGTTTATTCTCCGGGGTGTCATTTGTCTTTTAATAAATTAGTACTTCGAATTGTTTGTTAATTGCAATCGAAGAAGAGCCCGAGAGTTATTATCAAATTCATTATCCTTTTATCCTTTATTAAGCCTCCATTATCTTGCATGTTTCTGCCTGATAATCGGGGACGATTCACGAGACTGGCCTAATTGGGTCGAATAAGTTTCTGTAGATTACCGACATGGAAACCTGAAAGATAATAATTAATTCATGAATTTTGCACGTTTTAAAACGAAGTATTGAACTTGGTGTCAAAAAATCCTTCCAACCCCCATTCTGAATAAAATAGATCCACATGCCCCTTAATAATTCTATATAACCGGTATAGGTACAACAATTATTAAGAGAAAGCCAGAAAAATGCACCTGACACGTTTGGAGACTCTGTAAGGGGACAAAATCAGAAGTAAATTATCATAATGGTATAGGTACCTGTATTTAAGAGACAATCGGCGATAATAAAAAATAATAAAATGGTATCAAAAACAGATCCCTGTGGGATACCATCAGATGGAACAACCAGAAAAAATCAGAACGAAAAAAGACCTTGACATTACTAAATAAAGGTAGTTCTTTGCAGAAACGGCTGATAACCATCAACAACGAGGCAGTAATTTTAAAACAATTCCCGTAAATTGGAACGACCTTTTTAGAAGTACGAGTATTATTGTACTTACTTTATCAAAGCAAACGGAATTCTAAAGTAATAACATGGAAATGTTCATGATAAAAACACGCGAGAGAAAATTTTCGCATAATCATTAGCTGAATAAACGGAAGAGATGTATTATAATAATATTCCATTTTAACGGTTCCAAATGATCATAATTTGGGCTAATAATAGCGACATCAAAGAGAAAATACTAACAGTCATTAGTGGTTTTATGTTTATTAAAGCATCTAGAAATGTAATGAAATTAGGAGTTTGTATATTTAACGATGAAACCGCAATGGGTTAAATGATACAACCAGTCTTAGAGCTGGAGATATGTCTATTTGAAAAGTTGAGTGAAATTAAGATTTCCTGTTGAACTTAATGAGCAATTATAATTTTTCGAAATGGTAGGTACATGAAAATTAAACTTGAAAATCAATACAACATAAAAACGATCCTCCAAGCTTTGACATATGACGTAAATGAAAAAATATGAAACATATTTTCATAGAAGCATGTTAATTGTTATAAGTCAGGGAGCAAAGAGTTTAGAGCTCAAGCAAACAATTTTGAAATAATTGTAGTAAAAAAATATTCGATTTTTTTTAATTCCTATTACTGAAAATCACATTGACTCTCGCATCCTTTTTATATTCTTTGTTGCATCCCTTTTGAAACTTTTCAATGGATGTCCAGAGTTAAACGACCTCGGAAAACACTTTGCATAACGCTTGTAAACAAATTCCTTAAGAATCGCAATGTCAGTCCCAACCGTAAATGTTTTTCAGAAATAAGCTTTTTATTGCTGGGATACTTTTGCTGCTAGGAAACCCTCTTTCCATCCGATGTGGAGCTAAAATAACACATATAATGTATATCTTTCCAGAATGACATTATGGGAGAAAAAATAGCCAAATAAGCAACATTAATAAGACATTCCCGACATGTTTGTCGCCCTAACTGCTCCCCCTCAGTATACCCGGAGACGGGGGTGAGATGAATGTGCAGGGAAAGTTTCTGTGAGAGTAGACGGAAGGAAGGAAAATCCTGATTAGGAATCGGACACACTCGTTCCTAGAATAGACTCGGTTCTAATAAATAATCGGGATATAATCAAATCCTTTTCGGGCTTTGTTAGGGAGTCTTCGAGTAAAAGTTGGGAAGTTCCGATGAAACTCCACTTCTTTTCTTTACGTGCTAATTAATTCCACTCGTTTCAATCTGCACAGCAAGAGATTACGATTTTTTGGTTTTATTATGTGATCAAGTCTAAATAACCCGTACCGGAAAAGTTGCACGTCGAATTCTTGTTTATTATTCTCAAAATGTTAAAAAAGTTTCCCAGGATTTCGGTACCAGAATGTTCAAAGACTTTAAGATTATTTCTTAGCTTTTTGATCTCATCGACTTTGTAATTTGAAGAGTGGCTTAGGTAGGGCTTTTCCGAGTGGAGAATATCACTTAGTTTTCCTGAAAAAAATTTGAAAAATTCACCTTGATCCTTAGTCCAATTATCAAAGTAAATTTTTTTCCTGGAAACTCCAATTTTCGTAATTTACTTAGCGGCAATCGATACATTTTCTCCAGGACTTTTAAACATCGGACATAAGCAGGGCTGCAAAAATTTCACGGACTCTTTCTTGAGGAAAAATACTTCAATGTAAAAAAAAAATGCAGGTCAACAATGGATATAACTGTAAGTAATAGAAATTTACTCCCGCTCGTTGTAAAAGTAGTAGATCTCCTCACGATACGTTACTATATCATCCCTCTGCCTTCGTCCTGTAGCTACAAATTTTACCTAAGCAATGAGAATATTTTTCTCGTAATACAGTTATACTATTACTAAGCATTGCTTATTAAATCTTGTAATGAAAAGATAATGTTTAAGCTCTCGCACTAAAAGTGTATTGTATTTTTTACGCACTAATTTTCACCGCACCACTAAGCAGGTGCCAGTTGATAAAACGGGCGGGTCGTAATTAATTAGATTTGCCACAGAATGGTTCCTACCCTAATAATCTATTCGGATTCAGAGGCTTGTAAATGGAGTCACTATTAAATTGCCCGGGACAGATAAATGGCCCGCGAAGGGCAGGCCTGGGCTAATATCTTTCTCTTTGCGCTTCTATGATATCAACCCTAAAAAATTTACACTACATGCAGCACCTCAAGGGTATCTAGTTATAATTTCATAGCAATAATATTTATTTTTATACGCGTAAAAAATAATAAACCAACGATCTGGGTTAAGAATAAAAAAACGGACATAGAAACCTATTTTTTATTTTTCTATGAATAAATATTATAAAGTAAAAAAATTACATACGTAGTTGTGCTTCACAAATTGGCTTCGCTACTCTTTCGCATTCTTCTAGCGAGTCGAAATTATTCTTACTTTTTCCACATCCAGGTGCAAAGTATTTCGAGGAGCATGCAAGTTTATCTTCATCCCAGAACCAGAATTTAACTCCAGGTACGTCCTGGATGCCATAAATGTCACAAGCCTCAGAGAGACAATCTGAAATTATAAATAAAAAAATCATACTTCCGCGAGATTTTTTTTATACAAACGAGCAACCACTCCTGATAGAGATTTCCAGATGTTGAATATGATTTTTAACTTTTTAAAATAAATAAATAAATAAAAATCATACTTCCAGTGGACCCTTTCTATACCTATACGGTGGCTACTTACATACCTACATTGGGATCTCGGCAACGGTCAAAGATACGAGGTCGGTTAAATAAATTAGAGAAAGGCTTTATTAAGAATCTGAAAGAAAATTTGTGGACACTTCAGGCGTTGCCGAAATTTGATTTTAACACTGAAAAATCGAGATTTCTTATTTCGGTTAAATCGTTCTTATTATACGTTTAAATTAAATTATTTTTTGTTAGGCTTACATAAGTCGGCAAGAGCTGTCTATATGACATTTCAAACATTTTCTAAGCCGACTTGATACCGGGGATTTCATTGTCAACTTTTGTTTTTCTTATGGCCCCATATTGTTTTTTTTTTATGTTATTCAGTACAAAAAGAATTTGTTAATCAAAAAACCATAAGGCAAGCGATATGACCTTTTGACGTCATTTGATGTTGTTTTTATTTTTCGGAAAAAATAAATTGTGAAAATTTCTATTTTCTTAACGTGATAGATTTTTTGTTTACTTGATTTAATTTCTATACCGAATGTTATGATAAACAATATGTCATGAAGACTTATTATAAGTACCTATTTAAACCTACTAAAAATAATTTATCCATTTTCAATAATAAAAAATATGGTCAAAATAAAAAATTTCTATTTTTCTTATTTCAACAACGACAAAAATATCGTATCTTTGACCGTTTCCGTTATAATATTTAGACAATTTACTTACCGTGTGCTACAAAGTCATCAGAAGAGGAGACAAATGTCAGAATTAGTGCCATTAGGCAAATTACGAAAATTTTACTCATTTTTGTATAGGTAACTAGCACTACTAATAGCCTTATATATTTACTAATATAATGAAGAATATATGTATAGCAGAAGTGTCAGTATTTATCACGGTGTAAGATTACATTATATCTTATACCGAGGTATTTATACCTACCGATTTTGATAATGTTCTATAAAAATATTTGCTATTACTGCAAAAATTTTCCTGTAAACATTACTTATATGTAATTTAATATTACTTGCCTAATTTATACAGGATGATCCCGAAATGGTGGACCCAAGTGCTGGAAATAGAGCGAGTGTTTTTAAAACCCGATATCCTCGAATACTCTACGATAGTTTTTATTATTTGGTACATTTTGAGATCGTAAATTGTTGAATATTTGAGCTAAGATTTTCAAATGTCTGCCATTAGTAATTTTAGTTGACGTAGCAGTGTGAACTCCAATCAAAACAATTGAAAAGTTGATATTTGGACATAGTTTCTGGGGTAATTTTGATGTTGCTGGGACAACTTTTAAAACGCACTCATGTTTTAATATTGGATTGAAACACGCTCAGGCGTTTTTAAACTAAGCAAATAACAATAAAAATGACAATAACTGCAAGTTTATCGCAACTTTAAAGAAATTACAAAAACAACGCTATACTTCTTTTTTTAGGAAGAAATTATCGTCGCTGTTTTTCAAATTTATCTTCAAAAACAACTTATGTTAGAGGTATTTTAAAGCTTTTTTACTGGAAACAATACAAAGATTTAATCCACCCCCTGAGTCTAAAGGGCGAAAGAATTGATCAGTCCCTCCCAAGAACCCTCAGCTCTACATATAATAGGATTTAAAACACTTTTTTTTTCTTATAGCAAGACTAAAAGATATCACTGCACTTATATGATTATTTTATGAGCAAGCATCTTTTCTTTCTTTTTTTTTCTCTCATTTTTATATGATTTTGAACGAGATATGTGGCAAATTATTTTACTTTGTGACATCGATGAACTAGTTGTTTTAGGCTGGTAGTCAAGTCAAATCTGACAAAAAAAAATTGCTGTTAGAGTTTCTTTCTGAGAGTAGGGGGAGCTACCCTGAAAAACATCATCCGATATAGTCCCATCGATTACAGGTACCTTGAGGGTGGGGGGTTGAAAGTTTCCTTTCTTAAGTTCCTGGCTTCAAAATTTGGCGCGTATTTCTACAACGGTTACTCGCTGATGGACGTTTTTAGTTTTAGTTTTAAAATCACATTTTTCTTCATATGTTATAGTTTTTAGATATGAACAGGCGAAAATTAAAAAATTGCCACCCCTCTTTTTTTTCTTAATTTTACCCAATTTTTTTATTATTAAATTAATGAAGATTAATAAAATCAATTTTCACAGGTGTCGTGTCCCCCCGCACCTGTGAAAACTGATTTTTTGTGGTTGATGATACCTGCAGTAACAGTTTCTTAAGCAAAATTCAAAATCCTAACTTTTCGTACGAACATTTCTATAATGGAGACTTAATAGATAATTAAAAAAAATTATAAACACGTGCGCTCTTGTTATGAGTTAGGCTGCACCTCAACTCGATTTGAAATTAATTTTGAATAGAAAGTGTGTACTTAGCTTGATTAAATTTTTTTTGAGAATATATTGCATAACCAGGATAACTTTCCAATCTTATTTTCATTGCTTACTAAATAAAAATTTCAGCTTGTCTTCGAGATAATTAAATTAATATTATTATTAAACTTGCGAGCTTATCTCAATTTTGTAGAAATAAACAAACCAACAACGTGATGTTCAGAAAGAAAATATCCTCGCTGTCTATTTATGTACCTAATTTTAATTTTTTAAAGGTTTTTACATTAAATATATTTTGTTGATTCCAAAGAATAAGGGATTTGACCTTCCCCCTTGCAAGAACCTTCAGCTCTAAATATTATAAGATAACGACTAATAATTTTTTTTCTTATAACGGTAAGACTATAAGATATCCCTGCAATATATTAGCTCTCTAGTTATTCCGTCATATATGCTTTATGATATTTTATGCTTACCTATACCAATAAATCTGTCAAACACGTCATACATTTACTCCCGGATAAAATATCGTCGAACATTTGGCGAACATTCCTAAACTTTCGTCGCGTGTCTCCCAGCATGCAACATATGCAATGCAATTCTGGCAGAGTTAGACGCCTGCCTCCCTTTTTACTCGAACACGTCACATGTTTGTTTAGGGTAGTCTTCTCATACAATATGTATCTCAGGAGTTTCGTATGTACATACTTTTGTACTTACATTTCATACTTGATACAAGCGTACAATTTGAAATATTCCCTTGCAGATTCGCAAGGAAGTAAACGCATAAATATGCAGCTATCTATGAAACGGGCAATCTAAATTTTCTACAAATGTGACATCTGAATAACATCCAACTTATTTATGTCCCCAGTTTTCCCTGTAGGTTTTCAGTTTCATTAGACTCGAGGAATTTTCCAGTTGTAAGAAAGGCTTCTGGGCAATTTGTTGAGATGAAGAAAAATTAGATGTCGCAAGGAGCTTTATTTTGTCCTCGTTTTGCACTAGAAATTCTTTGGAATTAAATGAATGATAATATTTTACATCTAGACAAACAAGTTACTTCTGATGTTTATACAAAATCTTTGTAAATAATATTATTTTGTTTATACGAATGCGAAATAATCTTTGTGTAACGTTGTCTGTGTTGCTGCAAGGATTCACATTGTGTTGCTGTTGTTTTGACGAACTCCCACTTCTGCATGCGTAACTAGAAAATTAATCGAGAATTAAATAAAACTAATTTGAATCAAGATTGTTAATTTAGGGGAGGTTTTTTGTATCTACGTAATTTCTTGTTCAATTTAAATTTTATAAGTTTTTTACATAAAACTCAAAAGAGCAGGTGATTTGTTTGCGGCATGGAGTTTTAGCCTAAGCTTCCCGTTCCACTAACAGGAGCAGTAGGGACTGTCAATTTATACCACGGGACGAATGCTCTCATTCAAGCTGTAATGAAGTCGTGTTACCTCGACTCCATCTATTTTATTTTTTTTCTATTTTTCTATTCTTTTCAATAAATAAAGATCATTCCAACGGCATAGGTAGGTAGGTGGGACCACCCCGTTTAGGTTGTCATTAGTCCAGTTAAGTTTTTGCGAATAGTACAGAAATAGGGTTTGGTAGGTAGGTACCTTGAATCAGCGAAGTACTAATAATTTTCATGATTTCATTTAATTTCATTAATTTTTTATGCACAGGCTGATTTTTAAAGTAACTAAATCGAGGCAGTTGGCAAGTTATCGACCACTATCGCATTATAAAAACGCCGAAATGCACCGGGCCGCAGATAACAGTTTAAATTAACCTTTTTTACAGAGAAAATGTTCTCGAAAATTTCTATCTCACCAGGAACCGATAGTGGTCGCTATATAAACCGGGGCCGTGATTTGATAAATGAATTCCGAATTCTGATCTCCGATCGTGAAGAAGTGCGTTAGGTAGTCAACCGCCTCAGTTTACCGGGAAGTCCGCGTGCAATAATTATAGTTATTTTAATTTTTATCCTTTTTACCGGGAAGTACCTACCTGTGGTCGTTGTTAGTAGTGCATCCGAATTAATAGAAGATCTCTATCTAGACCCGTTGCCGAAGAATAGTCAAAGGTAGGTGCTGTTGCAATTTATATTTCTGCTGCGGTCGATATTTTTCTCCTCTCACTCCTATCGCTCCAGCCTTCATCAGAACCGTCTCCTCCTTCCGTTGTTGGTAACAAAGGCTTCGCTCCTAGTTCACGGTCCATCGCCTGGCATAGCAAGGGTGGATCAGTGCGCCGGGAGTGGTGTCTGGTGCCAGCAGAACAACGGATTCCTCCGATAACCCCACCTCCTCCGTTGCGGGTAACAAAGGCCTCGCTCTTAGTTCACGGTCCATCGCCTGGCATAGCAAGGGTGGATCAGTGCGCCGGGAGTGGTGTCTGGTACCCGCGGAACAACGGGCTCCTTCAATACCCCTTCATCTCCCCGTTGTGGGCAACAAAGGCTTCGCTCCTAGTACACGGTCCATCGCCTGGCATAGCAAGGGTGGATCAGTGTGCCGGAGGTGGTGTCTGGTACCCGTGGAACAACGGGCTCCCTCAATAACCCCTTCATTTCCACGTTGTGAGCAACAAGGATTTCGCTCCTGGTCCACGGTCCATCGCCTGGCATAGCAAGGGTGGACCAGTGTGCTGGGGGTGGCGTCTGGTGCTCGTGGAGCAGAGTCCCGCCAAAATCGTGCCGATTCCCCTCCGAATGCGTAGTTGAGATCACTGTGGCCGCACTACTCACATAACCGCCGAGAACAGCCCGCCTAGTTATTCTTTTTTTGTCTAAACCGATCCAGGCCGTTTTTAACCGCCCGTTCGTCATTCCGACGTGTATACCTACCTACTTATTAGTCGCAACCACCCCTCACGTACCGCTGTGCCCCGTGACCGGTTTGTTATTATTTATTTATTCATACCGATTCATTATTATTGCTCATTGTGTACCTACTCCGATAAATTAATAATAAAAATTGTTAAGTTGAATTCTGTGGTGTTAATGTTCATCCGTTCTGCATTAATTAATTAAGTATCCTCTAAACCGATAATCACTCGCTACAGCTTGGCTCCTCGGAGGTGTCAATGCTTTCGGAAAGCGATTAAAGCCCGCTTTGCCGAACACAGTTATTTTAGGGTGGTAACCTCAACCGACCCCTGGCACTTTCCGTTTCTCCACAGAGCTATCCCTGGGACAAGGGTACTATAGCAGTACCATTGTAATTACGACTCAGGTAAGTGGGAAGATTTGGCGAGAACATCTTCCCAAGGGAGTAAACCCTCAGTAAAAATCTGGCGCCCGAGGAATCCGTCCAATCTCCAGGCGATTCCGGACCAGCGAAACGCCACGGACGACTCTCAGGCGGAGTCGTAGTTACAAAGCATAGGAATAAATCAAAAACAAATCGTGCCTGAAATTTTAACTTAAGGTTTTTTTGTAATTTTTCAGGCACGATTTCAAAATAAAATTTAAAACTAAGTAAAAACTTATTTTTCAAAAATTATGATCAAGGGTAACATTAAAATCTTGGAGAAAGTTTTTTTCCATCAAAAAAACTTTTGGTAGAGCTTTTTGTGATAGTTTTTCAAACATTAGTATGAGAGAATCTATCCAAGCATGTTGGAGCTGAACGTTAAGTTGACATAATTATTGTTTTATAAGACGAACTCCATTTCCTTCACCTTTAATTAAAAATATTCAATTTATTTTTTATTTTAGTTAAATATGATCTAAAATTTCTTGATAGATGACTTCGGAGTTTTGTTCCCGACCAAATTTGGCCAACAAATTTTCGATGTAGGTTCTAAAAATTATCTAAGAGCTTCATTCGATCTGTTTGGTTTTCAACAAAGCATAATTGAGGGTATAGTCCAATAAAGTCTAAAAAGTCATACGTATCGATTAAGAATACACATCCTTTTGATAGTTCGATTTATTTTGTTTCATGTACGTGTTTTTATAGTAACCGTCCAGTTTGTCTAAACACTCCATCCCGCATAAATAAGTATACGTCAACATTGGTTTTGAATGAGAATTAAATGCACAACACAGAGGATAGAATGTCATTACGTGAATAAATTTTATGTAGTTGTCAGTGGCTCTCAAACTGACGTAAGCGGTTCAATTAATTTTTTGAATGATTCCTTCAATAATTACGCTCGTTCACAACTTGACAATTAACTGTTTGACATTTTCTGGTGAAATTAAAAATATTAATTCGGACGGTTAGTAAGACGTCACATCTGACTTTTTAAAGTTAATCCTACTATAGTAACGAGCAAAAGCAATATCAAAACCAAGCACATACCATGTTAGCCTCGGTTTTGGTGCTGCACACTTGGTCTTGTTTTTTATCTTGGTCTTGCCTGTCAAGTCTTGTTATCATTTGGTAGACTTTGGTGATCTTTATTTTCCACAATTTTTGAATTTGATTTAAGTCTTGGTCTTGGTGACGTACCTTCGACCTTGTTTATGCTCTTGGTCTTGCCTGCCAAGTCTTATTATCATTTGGTAGACTTTGGTGATATTTTATTTCCATTATTTTCGAATTTCAACTAAGTCTTGGTCTTGGTGACGCACCTTCGGTACCAACTTTTATTTCCACAATTTTTGAATTTGAACTAAGTCTTGGTCTTGGTGACGTACCTTCGGTCTTGTTTTTTATCTTGGTCTTGCCTGTCAAGTCTTGTTATCATTTGGTAGACTTTGGTGATCTTTATTTTTCACAATTTTTGAATTTGAACTAAGTATTGGTCTTGGTGACGTACCTTCGGCCTTGTTTATGCTCTTGGTCTTGCCTGCCAAGTCTTATTATCATTTGGTAGACTTTGGTGATATTTTATTTCCATTATTTTCGAATTTCAACTAAGTCTTGGTCTTGGTGACGCACCTTCGGTACCAACTTTTATTTCCACAATTTTTGAATTTGAACTAAGTCTTGGTCTTGGTGACGTACCTTCGGTCTTGTTTATGGTCTTGGTCTTGCCTGTCAAGTCTTGTTATCATTTGGTAGACTTTGGTGATATTTTATTTCCATTATTTTCGAATTTCAACTAAGTCTTGGTCTTGGTGACGCACCTTCGGTACCAACTTTTATTTCAACAATTTTTGAATTTGAACTAAGTCTTGGTCTTGGGGACGTACCTTCGGCCTTGTTTATGCTCTTGGTCTTGCCTGCCAAGTCTTATTATCATTTGGTAGACTTTGGTGATATTTTATTTCCATTATTTTCGAATTTCAACTAAGTCTTGGTCTTGGTGACGTACCTTCGGTCTTGTTTATGGTCTTGGTCTTGCCTGTCAAGTCTTGTTATCACTTGGTAGACTTTGATGATCTTTTATTTCCATAATTTTTGAATTTCAACTAAGTCTTGGTCTTGATGACGCACCTTCGGTCTTGTTTATGGTCTTGGTCTTGCCTGTCAAGTCTTGTTATTATTTGGTCGACTTTGGTGATTTTTTATTTCTATAATTTTTGAAGTCTTGCTTTTGGTCTTGCATCATTCGGTCTTGTTCTTGGTATTGGTCTTGCCAGCCAAGTCTTTTTATCGTTTGGTAGGCCCTGATGGGTTTTCTTGTCCACAATTTTGATATTTGAATTTCTTAATTTATATCAATAAATAGTTTTGATTTTAAGGATTTTTTTATGTTCATTTTTTCCTTAAAAATACTAAATCCTAGAAAGAATGATATATTTTTCAGTAAAAAACTCGGCAGTTCTTGTTCAGTCAGTTTTTATTATAAGACCAATACCAAAGCTGCAAGACCAAGACCAGTGCTGTTCATCACTAAGCACAACTTGAAATTTGCTAACATTGATAATGTTTGATAAGGAAGCAATGCTATGTGGTAAGCCTTACCGGCACACTTCCCTCTCGCACTCGTTACATTCGTTTCAAAAGAAAGATCAAAATCGATTTGCGTGTTCATTTATCCCCCTTCTCCTAATAGCACCAACTCTAATAATAACAGTTTGGGCGCATTTACCCAGAAAGTAAATTAACTTCACCTCTTATCTGCTAATATCTATTCAATGATTTACACCCTCCTTTGGGAAATCCAATTACTCCCAAGTATACAAATACATTACAATAACGCCGGTTTGCCTAATCCTTGGGATTCTAGACGGTCTAAAATCATACTGATACGAACATATGAAGTAACTTTTAGGATTTTTTTCTGCAGGATGAATTAGCACTAATAAACAAGCTGCTACTTCGTGACAATCTGAGATTTATCACCAAAACCCAAGCACTATTCACAAATTACAACGTTTCATAAATACAATCCGGATCGGAGAGAGATCAGAGAGAATAGAGAATACAACCCTAATAAATAGCATTATCCTTTCAACAGTGATAATTCTATTAGGGCGTCGGATTGAATAGCGTTTCATATTTGCTGGATCAAATATTCAGCTCGCAGTAAACCCGAGCTCTGAATTAGGACCCTAAGCCAGATATTTGCTGGAGTCGAGGATCATGTCGTTATAATCCTGGTCAAAACACGGAGTAACACCAATAATGCACTGAATTAAGTCACTATGAGTGCTCACGTTCTCTTGGCACATGCTATTGCTTTTGCTTGAGTTGCAAACAAGACAAGACTAGTTTGGAACTATACTTGTAATACTGGGTGATACGAAAACTGCTACATCATTTTGTTACTTACTAAATGTCTAAATGTCATTTTGTTTCAAAGACTTCAAATTCACCCCCCCCCCCCACCCAAACAAAAAACGTAATTAGTATCCAAAAACCAGGAGTTGTTCAAACTTGATTCCATCCAACCTCGTTGTTTAGGATGAAGAAGTTTATCGTTGTCTTCATAAATATATGTCATGATGGATTATTATGATATTAGCTATATATAAGGGTGTAAAAAATTATTTCAAAAAAAGTCCTCCGACTGCAGGCCAGATCTCTTTCATGTGGACAAACCCGGATTTCTTGTTATGAGAATCGCCGAGATGCAATAAGCTTCTTCACTGCGAATGAGATCGAACGTGTTATGAGCAAATACTCACACAACTAGCATAATATCGTTATTGCAGCTTTGGAGTCATGCAATAATATCAGCGTTCTGGAACGCTAAATGCGGCCGCCAGGCTTAGCGTGGCAGCTAATGCAGACGGAAGGTCTTTATCGCCTTTAGAGTGCAAGCCCGAGGTATCGGTTCCCAGATCGTAACAGTACCGCCGTAATACATAACGATAATCTTGTCATCTTATTGCGTTCGTAGTGGTGAGTTACTGTTCTGAATCAAGCAAGGCGCAATTTTATGTGACATGTGATGAGTATCTTTGATTCTTCGCAGTTGATTCTTGAAGCGGGGCATTCAAAACGTTCTTGTTAAAGCAGAGACTTTCTAGCGTCACACAATGTTCAAAAATGAGTTATCAAATTGCAATATCTTCCTATCCAGTTTTTTTTTTCTCTTATTCATGAAAACCTGTACGAAGTATAACGTTTAGGGAGACTCCTGCAGCCTAGAGAGTCCCAGATCTATTCAAAACAAAGGTCTCATCGAGGTGTTACAAGTAATCAAAATGGTAAATCTTTAAAAAAGTAAATTTTGCAGAATTGAGTTGAAATTATGGAAGTTATTGTTTGATTTTTTATAATCTTTCGACACTTTTATGGATAAGTAGGAGCAAGGATGCAACAATGAAAGAAAGTGAAATTAATCTGCAGTGGATTTGATGGTTGGAAGAGCGGGTGGCAGGTATAAAACAAAAAGTTGAAAACGAAATCATGAATCACTTTAACACCAATTAACTTGTACCCGTACCTACGTAAAAGTGTAAAGTACTGTTTGATGTTAAACATTTTTCATATCTAATAGTTGAATGAGTGAGTGAGTAGCGACCGCGTAACCATGGAGAAATGAGATGCATGTATTGTAAACAATACTTAATGTTTGTTTAATTTTCTTTTTTAGCATAAAATATAACGAAACGATACTTGACATAAATCATCAGAACAAAATGCTCAGTACGTTGCAGCACTCCCACATATTAAGTTAGTCACTCTATTAATTAACACAAGTTGGAGAGCTTTCTAGTTCGAAAAATCCTTTCAACTCCACCAATGCGATTTAATAGTTTTAGAATTAGAAGTTAGATGGGATTGTTTTATTTCTAAAGCAAAACCAAAGTCCGTTCTAAAAACAACTTCGGTGAATACGGAAATAACAGTGAACACACGATACGATACGAGGACTAAATCGTTACGTACACCTGTTAGTGTCTGGTCTGGTCTGGCTTGCCAGACGGTGAAATCCATTTCTGACTTGTCACGGACTTCAACCATTCATTAATGTTCCTTCCTAGTGCTTGTGCTCTGGTTGTCCAACTTCACACATAAATTCTAATATGTTCGTTTAATTACGCCTGTCATTAATCTCGGCATCTTCTTTGTAAATGTGAATTACCAGCGTGTCTTCCTGGTTCCAGTTCAACTACAGAATGTTATGCATATTAAATTCGCTATGGACCTATAGATGTTGCGACAGGTGTCTTTTACAGTTTAGCGATCTAACTTATGAACTGACCTCGATCTTTTTCCAATGCTGTAGGATTTTTATGAGCGGCTAGTTGAAGACCGGAGTGAAATATGTCGTTCAGAAAAGTTTATCTTTCAAGTATCTGTGTCAATCATAGTTGAGAACGATTTTTCTGCGAATTGGATGAAATGTGAAGGTTCTGATTCTAGCATGGTCAATTGGTTATGGTTGTAACTTTATACTTAAGCAGCAGTTTGTATGAAACTAAAAAAATATGGCGTGACCCAATATACAGGGTTACTGGTAACTCGATACATTCCTTTGGTGATCTGATAAAACAAGAGGTAAGGAGTAAATTAACCCCAACATGCACTATACAAAAGTCAATAGATTTTGAGATATTTCGATTTTCAACTTTTCTTAAAAAAAATGGTTTCAGATGTATTGAAATGTAATTTTCAAAAAATCTACTTTAACTTTTTGATTTTTTTTTGCTGGAATACTTGTCCAATACTATGCTTCCTTCTGGAATAAAAAATATCCTGAGGTATTTCGATCGTGTGAAAATTTCAAAGAAAAACTTTCACAAACTATTTTTTTTAAATAAGATTTAAAAGTTTTTACAAGTTATTTTCGCAAAATTGTCAAGGCCCACCTTGCGTTCAAATTGTTTTAAAAACTTCCCTAGTGTAGTAGCTATCTAACAAGGTACGAATCTTGTACAAGAATAACAGAATCTCCCCGCTATGTACCGTTACCGAGGAACAAATCCTTAAGTCGGGACGTTTTAAAAAAAATACGGCCCTGAACGGGGGTCTTAAAATTCTCGGATCCGGTCCATTTTCAATAGGTCGTATTTGGGGGTCACGAGCTTCGTCCCTACCAAGTTTCGTCCCGATCGGTAAAACTTTCAGACACTAATGTCCGTATTCATCAAACTTCAAAATATAACTCTGGGGTTATATTTTGAATTTTCTGACAGCTGATTGGTCTAATGCTCAAACCCTACGAACGCTACGAATTTCTAACCAATGACATGTTCCAAAATATAACCCCAGGGGTTATATTTATTGATGAATACGGGCTTTAGAGTGGCTATTACTAGGCTATTCCCGAAAAATCCCGAAATTCCCGAAAAAATGACACTTCCCGGGAACGGATCCCGCTCATTTTCAATAAGCATCGTGCCACGGCGCGCCTCTTCAATCAAGCCTAATTTCAACTTTCCCACATGAAAACTGGCGGCTCTAGAGTGTTTCCTAGCAAAGTCACAGACAGACAGACCGACAGACAGACATTTTTCGGGCACAAGAATACGTATACTTACGAAACTTCTGTGACTTTGCTAGGAAACACTAGGATCCGTTCCCGGGAAGTGTCATTTTTTCGGGAATTTCGGGATTTTTCGGGAATAGCCTAGGAAACACTCTTAGGGTCTGAAAGTTTTACCGATCGGGACGAAACTTGGTAGGGACGAAGCTCGGGACCCCCAAATACGACCTATTGAAAATGGACCGGATCCGAGAATTTTAAGACCCCCGTTCAGGGCCGTATTTTTTTTAAAACGTCCCGACTTAAGGATTTGTTCCTCGGTAACGGTACATAGCGGGGAGATTCTGTTATTCTTGTACAAGATTCGTACCTTGTTAGATAGCTACTACACTAGGAAAGTTTTTAAAACAATTTGTACGCAAGTTGCCTTGACAATTTTGCGAAAATAACTTGTAAAAACTTTTAAATCTTATTTAAAAAAAATAGTTTGTGAAAGTTTTTCTTTGAAATTTTCACACCATCGAAATACCTCAGGATATTTTTTATTCCAGAAGGAAGAATAGTATTGGACAAGTATTCCAGCAAAAAAAGAAATCAAAAAGTTAAAGTAGATTTTTTGAAAATTACATTTCAAGACATTTGAAACCATTTTTTTAAGAAAAGTTGAAAATCGAAATATCTCAAAATCTATTGAGTTTTGTATAGTGCATGTTGGGGTTAATTTACTCCTTACCTCTTGTTTTATCAGATCACCAAAGGAATGTATCCAGTTACCAGTAACCCTGTATTTAACTCTGAAAGGTTCGTCCATAACTACGACATAATATCATCAGTCGTTTATTGAGATATCGTCGAGTACACAATGGCCAATTACAGTGGCTGTAAGTTCGAGGGCGAAAAGTGACAGGAACAGAATAAAGAAAGATCTGTTACGAAATAGCTGGAGTAAGTGAATACTGGACCACAACCTCAACATAGCCCAGAATCTTATCAGTGATGATTCTACTAGAACAAGATCCGGTCAGCTCGGTTTTTTTTGTTGACAAGACCTTGTCAAACCAGTCCTTAGGAAAAAAAATCGAGCTGACTCTACCTAGTCGTACCTGATTTACAAAAAAAAATCGAGATGACCGGACCTCGTCAAAAAAACCATGCAGAGTTGACCGGACCTTGGCAAAAAAAAACCGAGCTGATAGCACCTTGTCAAACTGAACTTTGGGAACTTAGAAAAAAAATTGAACTGACCGGGTCGTGTCTAAGCCGATCTTGGATCAAAAAAATTCGAGCTGAGCGGATTTTCAAACCGAACAATGGCAGCTCATGCAGCGCTTCCATTAACACCACTTTTTGAGAATTTTTGAGAACTTTTAGTATCGGAACTGTTATAATGATGTAATCGCCTGATGGAACGAAGAACGGCGAAGCAGAATAATCAGAATTATTCAGTGACGATCTAGAGATATACAGTTGGGCTACATATCGACAGACTTCGTACTATCTACTGTCTATGACATCCACGGGAACTGGAGCTGGGGTGTGAAGCACTGACTCGAAGAAGAGAATCTTCTCGAGCCGGGGTCGAAATCTCTGCCATAGAGATCTGTGCGCAGATGCAGGAAAAGATGCAAAAGATGCACTGTCAACACAGATCCAGTTATTACAAGTCCAAGTTGGTCTGGAACTGTCAATTAACTCTGAATACCCTTGCAAAGGCGCAACAAAGTAACTTTAATCTGGATTTCGGACTACGCTGGATTCTTAATTTATTAGACCAGAACCAGCATTTGGCATATCACCGAATATTGCCGAAACAACGATACGCAACTGAGCTGAGTGGGAAGTCCTCCAACACTGGCAAAACTTACCAAATTGGACCTTTTGGAGGCCTTCAAAGACACGTCGAAAAAAAGGCCCAAAGAAATATTGGAGACTCAAATGAAAGAACTAAAAACTTAATAGGCTTGTCTACTGGGCAGTACAAACGGAACCATCATCTTCGTAGGATGGGTTTAGTGATCAGCGCTGAGCTGAATACCGTTTATGCTTGGAGAATTACGAAACAGCTGAACACATTCCTATGGGAGTGTCTCGCTTTGGGAAGAACCTGACTATACGAACCTTCGGGAGAAACTTCCTTACTCATGGATAATTGCCAATAGTCAAGATGGTCAGCTTCCTTAATGACAATGACCCCCTCACGATTAATCGAAACCTGAATCTAATCTCTCTTCCGTTCCTGCCACGTTCCAGAGGATGAGGAATATTCACTTCGTCTTTAACTTGAGCCCCCTGATGATGTCTGTGCATTTGTAACGGAAAGGAAGGTGTATAGTTTTTCCGGATTAAGGCTCACTCTAGCCTGGAATCTCTTACTCCAATCGTGAAATTCTACCTACTTACATAAGAACAGAGATAGTTTGGAAACAAGAAAAGTTTATAATTTAGAAAATGACTAGCCTTGGACCTATAATTTGGAAAATTAAAAGTATTAAGTTAAATGTAATTTTTTTATAAAATTTTAAAGGTCCTGGATATCGTCCATTGACAACAACAAAGAAATGAACGGATAATAAAATAGATCAATGATTAATTAAAAAATTTATATTTCGTTCACAAATTCATTTTTTACGATCAATTTTAAAGCAAAGCGTTGCGGCGGACAGGGAATTTAGCTAAAGTATGAGGGAGAAGCTCCATACAGACATATAAGCATGTAAAAAATTACAGGATGAAAAATATCACAAGAAGGGTTTCGAGTATAGTTTGCCTGTCAACAGGGACTCTCCTGGCTAAATCCTGCATGATATATCGAGGATACTTTACAATGTGGCTCACTGTTATTATTTCCAGGAGCTTTTATAGCCACTCTAGAGAATGACCATTCAAAATATGCCGTCTAGAGCAACCAGTGCCGGGATTGCGAGACTGCTACCCCATGGCAGCGTTAATCAAATTTTATGGGAACTGCAACGTGAATCGCCATTCGCCGATATGATTATTACCCGTCATCTCCTAGTTTATTAGTTGATTTGAACTCGGAATTGGGCAACTTTGAATTGGATGCTGGTGCTGCTTGAGGAGCACAGATAATATCAAGCTCGCCGGGATGCTTCGTAACGAGAACGACGTCAAAAAAGAAAAACTTGATAGCCATTGTTATGTTCCCGTATTATTTATACCAATGCCTGGGAAAAATTAAGTTCATGTCGAAGGTTAGGGATACTAACAGTTTGTTTAGTTTCGTTTTTCTTCTATCCGCGTATGAATTTTTCATAAGTTTACTTTACCGTGCTGATCGTATCGTATAATGACATGTCAGAGTTTTGACAGCGTATAGTCAATTTGATGTTTTTTAAGATGTAGGAGATCATATCGGAATGTATAAATAATTATACGAGTTCAAATCTTGCAATATTTCTTTCTTTTGCTAAATTAATAAATTAGCAGATTATACTTAGCAGAAAAAGATGTAAATCTAGAAACTCAGAAGCATGACAAAGTTCGTAATTCTAACGTCTCATTGACCACTTGTATGTGGATGGGATCATCAGAAAGTTTTCGGTGTCCAAATAAGTTTTAATTAATACCAGAAGTCAATTAGGTAGTAGACGATCATTCCAGAATTGGTGAGGAAGTTTAAGAACGCAGACATGGACGTGATAAAATTAAGTAGGTAAAATAAATGCAAATAAAACGCAGCCAGAAGTTGTGAAGAAAAATAATGTACCTAACTAAGGAAACAAGATACTTGCGGAAAAAAAATGATGACAAAGCATTGTCAGTTTTATATGCTAGTGAGGCGATGATATAAAAACAAGGAGTGAAGAACAACTTGATCCAGCTTGATAAAAAATGGAATCTGCTGATGATAAATCTGACGGGGAGTGATGATCAAGTGCTGATTATGAAGCTAAAGGACCAGTTTTTGAGATTGACTCTAATTTTTGGTTCTTCTTAACCATATATGAAATTATCTTATCTGGATATGATTTAACAACTGAGAAGAATTCGTTACAATTATTGTTATCAGATGTGGGATAGTCAGCTCGAATTTCCTATTCGACCGTACTCGCTCGGAGGAGTTCAATCATACTGAAGAAGAAGAAAAAATCTAATCACAACCGTAATCATCATAATTAATTTTTCTTGAAGCTCAATTTCTAAACAAAAACGCTTCTCTTAGCAGATAATCAGCCATTTTTGAGGTAAAAATTCTTCACAAGCCAAAATAGAATATAAACCTGAAATTTAAAATCGCTCTAAAGCAACCATAAAACTGTTTATAGATCTCAGCTAATAAAAATCCTCTTATGAGTTGATCAAACTGCAATAAAAATGGAAATAGGTATAAGGGAGACTCCCAACTTTACCATATGTGCTTTGCTTCAATTTTTAATGTCCAACTTTTTTATTATCCAACTTTTCGAGTAAAATCCCAATTTGGTGAGCTCTTATCTCTATAAAATGTTTATGAGGCATGAATTATATAGGAACTGTTATTGTTAAATCAAAATCATTAAATTTTTGGTCCAGTACAGAGACAGTCACAAAGAGTTATGGGAATTACTATCTAATTGTTTGAATTGAACTGAAATTTTATTAATATTAATTGCTAATTAATATTAAATTAAAATTCTTTCATTAATTATTTATGATTTTTTACACCTATAGACAACGGTTGAGGCAGTTCGCATCATTTAACTGATGACTTTATCGCCTCTACAGTTATTTCGGTGGTTGTTTGTGACGTTTAATCAATTAATAACCCACACAGACTCCGCTTCATTGAATCGTTTAATCACCTGTATCGAAATTTAATTTATGCCTTTTTATGCTTTAAATTAATTGCTGTACAGATTGTTTCCGAAATAATCTACCATCATTAATTTTAAATGGTACACCCTTATATGTACGTGTACCTACAGATATTAATTTTTTCATAAAAGACATAAAGGATGCAAATTAATTTATTTCTGAGTGTCTCAAAAGCCCCCATTTAGGTAGGTAGGTAGTTCTCTAACAAAACATATTTTCCATCCAAACGACCCTGCAATAATTAAGCAACGCGCAAAAGGTATGTGACCCTGTTAATTGGGTGGTAAAGTGTCTTGGAATAGCGTTATTAGTGCTTTATCTGACGAAATTATGCCGCGACTGGCTCCATTCAGCATTTAATTGACATCAGATGCGTGTGTAGAATGACCAACATGTGCCGGCCATTGCAAATTTCCTCTCCGCGATGCAATTTACCAGACCGATCACAGGTACCTAGGATTTGATGTATGGATTTTAAAACGTGCCAGTATCTTTATAGATAGATACGCCATTTCCAGATGTTGAACTGTCAGAAGTCGTCAATTTGTAGTTACTAATTTTTAAGAGGGCGGTTTATTTCTTATCTTTTTCACGGGTATCAGTGTGTGGTATATTTTTAAATTAATTTTTTTATATTATATACGTTTACTCTCAAATTTACGAGTATATTGGATGTTTCATAAATATTTTATAAGTCTGGGTTTCATTAGTCTTGTAGGAAGGAAATACATTTTCCTGGCATGCTTCAAAATAATTTTATATGATTCAAAAAACAAGAGTTAACAAAAAGACCGTTTTGGTCTCCATCTGGAGTTGAAACTTGCCCGTCCTTGTCATCCTCCCCGGTGACAATTCATTGATTATCCCTTTAAGCGGGGGAACAATTTTTTTTTCGCAATTCATTCAAAAGAGAATTCAAAAAGAGAAAAAAGTTACAGCCTAATTGGCGCATACTGTTCTAGAAAAATTTTGCCTAAGTCTAACCTTTCGACTTTCACTCGCTGAAAGTGAACAAGTGATTTTTCTAAAATGAAAATACTTAGAAGAAGGGAAGGTTTTCTGACCATATTTTTTGTCGTTTATTCTGTTTAATATCAAAGTTATCACTGAACAACGACATTTTTCAATTTAGCTGATGGGGCCTCGAAAATTTGCAAGTTCGGTGATTATTATTCCCGGTTGCTGCGATTTCTGGAACTAGCTCTGTATAGGAAGGAAACAATTATTTTCTCACATTTCTTTGAAAGTAATCTTACTACTAATAGCTATAGACCGCGATCCAGGCACTATCATTGAACGTTCCTCAATAGGACAGGACATGCTCTCTTTTCAAAAATCCCACTTTTCAGAAATCATCTTAAAATCGACTAGCTGAATGTGAAAAAAAAAACAAATTATACTGACATGGAGCATGTTGTGACAAACTTCACTTATTAAGAGTAGGTAGTTTACCGCAGTGCTGTGTGTTTTTTTTTACATAGATATGACCATTTTTGTAAAAATAAAAGTGGCAACACTGCACTGAACATGTGAATAAGATCGGATTAGATATTATCATTTTCATTATTTCCATTTCTATGGCAATTAAGGCATTTCAACAGTTTTTATAATGCTCTGATGAGCTTGCGCGGTTGCCAGATTTCAAATTTCTTACAGATTTAGGTATGTTGTTAATTTTCAGCATTTTTAATTTCTCTGTAGTGGATTTTTGCGGAAAAAAACTTTAATCATGAAGTATTGATCCAGATACGCTAGCAGACTGAATTATTAACGTATTTTTGGCATGGCAATTGAAATAATTAACTTGGATGAGGGTAACTCCGTAACTCGAAAAGTGACCATCGGATTCAATTTTTTTCATAGATTATCCTTAATTTCAATGGGCCCTATAACGTCATTATCCTGCTGTAAGATAATAGAGGCACATTTATGGCTAGAAATCATAGATCGGCATGTAAGATAATAAACGAAAAATCTCGAGTAAGAGTCAATCACAGCTAGACAGGTTCAGAGAGCCACGGCATGACGATATCAACGTAAAGCCGCGAGCAGGCGAAGCGAGTTAGTGTATAATAAATAAGTAAATAAATGTAGAATGTAGTGTAAATAAAATATTGTAAATAATATAATATTTTTTAAGCTGCATGAGGTTTTTTTCATAAAATCGTAGAGAAAATATCGTCTTTATCTCGCGGAGAATGGCTATTATTCACTTGGATATTTCATGACTCGCCTATTATGGCTTGAATTGAAAATTTCGTCCACGTGAATAATCGCCCTAATTCTCTGCTTGTTGAAGAATAATACTATTCTGTTTATGGAGAATTTTCACTGAAAAATTGAATCATATAAGTTTTTGAAAATTTAGCAGTATACCTACCACTCGTCCTTATTCCTTGTGGAATTTTCTTAAAAGATAGCCTCTAAAGGAGGGAAATATTTTTTGTTTATAAATTTACCCAGAAAATTGTTTTACCGATAAAAGGAATTGCCACTTTGGAAAAATCTCAGTTTTCAAAAAATTTATACCTAAATTGAATCGATAAAAAGGCCATTTATATTCACAAAAAAATCGATTATTCGAAACATACTATTTACACTCTATCGGGAATAAAATTTAAAAAAAAATTACGAAAATTCATTAATTTTTGTTTTCAAAATTTCTCTTAGAGGTTGACAAATTTGGGCTAGATAGTTAACGTACCTACCTAAAAGCTGATTGGCTATGAAACACAAAATTGGTTAGAATTTTGCAGTTTTTCTCAAACAGTTGCCAGCATCGAACGATTGTTTGATTCCAGTGGGATTGAACTCTGCTTTAGGAAAAATGTTTTGTTAGACTCAAAATTAGTTAGTTTCTCATATTTTCAAAAATTTTATGACAATTTATGTTTTCGGTACTGGAAGATCATGTGGGGTTCAAATGGATTAGTTTGAAGAAAATTATATTTGAAAGTCTAAAATTTGCTTTTTGAGTCAATTTTAGCGAGGAACTTTTTTGCCAAAAACTTCAAAAAGGCACATATTTACCTCGAAAAACTGTTTTCTGTTTCAAAATAAACCGTTAAGAAAATGATTTAATTTAATAGATAGGTACTATTTTTTCATATAAAAAAAACTGTGGAAATTTCTAGTTTTAATGTAAATTTTGAATTTTTCAAAATAAACTCTGGAATGATGAATTATTCGTTTTATTAGGTATCGCGACGAATTTACCTAGAAACGTCTAAAATACACAAATCTCTATACCAGATTTCTGGTATGGATATCAAATGGGGGCCATCAGCTACAGAAATAAAAAAACTGAATAATCAAGATTGTTGGTATCCACCTAAATCTCCTGAGGGGCTTCAGTTCCATGGCCGATAAGGGAATAAAGCCGCGTATTTTTTTTAAATTCTGATGCTTATCTCCAATTAAAATATATTAAGCACTCATCCATCTTACTATCGCCCAGTTTGATTTTTAATCCCATTTTAGATGATCGTTAACATTATTGTAAAAACTAAGCACTGATGAGATCAAATTTCAGTTAGGTAATCACACGATTCCTCCAAGCATAAAATCAATCAACCTAATCAGGTTTGCAATCACAGCCATCTAATCAGTTTTCACACTTTCCTGTATTCAAGTAAAATGTTTACCTGGCTTGAGAAGCTCAAATAATCCTAATCGACGGGGAAGTTTGCTCTTCCGTCCTAATTGAGGCACGCCGGATCGAAGATCAACATGTCTAAGATCGTCGCTTGATATCTCACGGATTATTAACCGCAGCCTCCAAGATATTTTGAGTCGAGCTGAAGTTGAAATGACGCTTGATAAATATCTGCTCGTCTGGTTCAACAACTTATCGGCTCAATTAATCAAATCAATATTTACATGCATTTGAAGTTCGCTATTTCAGCTTTAAGTTACCATCACTATCACCAATCACCAATAATAACCACTGAGCCCTTTCAATTTTTATTGTATTTAACTAATTAACCTGAACGTCGTTCTAGAATAATAATTTTCATAATTCATTTTATTCAAACAATTCCTATTATTTTTCATACCTACCTCAACCAAACAAAAGACATCCTTCAATCAAACTATGAAAGGATCTCTCAACATGACTCCTCAGAGATAAATAACATCCACATCCAATATAATTGCAGTTATCAAGTCATTACAAGTAACATGATATATCTCACCGAGTTTACCAGGAGGGGGCCCTCTTAACGATTTCGGCATAACTGCGGTTTAATTAAACTGTGACACAATGAAACAGCGGGATCAGGTCGCGAGAGGAGCAACCGAGGAAGTCGAACACATCAGGAAGACGTCAGAGGAGCATTACCATATCGGGGTGAACGAACTTCCACGAAGAGCCGCATAAAGGGCCGTGGTGATAAATGGGCCTTTGATAGCTGGGAAGCATTCACGCACTCGGGAAGCGATTCCGAGCGTCGCATCATGTCACCTGCTCCTGAATCGGAAGTGCGTAAGAATTAGCCGGCTGCAGGACCTTCTTCCATGCTCGGAACGCGTCCCTTGGGCGGTGATTGACGTCCAATAATGCGATTTAAAGTGTCTGCATTGATCCAAAATTTTATGCCCTCCATTTTTCATCCTAAAAGATTTTATAATAATTATTGAAAATTCTTTTCGAAGTTGAAGTTGACAACTTATTTACTGTATTAGCATATTATTATACAGGGTTAGTCTTTTAACTTGAAACTTTCAAAAATCTCCAGTAATAAGCAAGCAATCAACGAAAAAGTTAATGATCAAAATTTAATAATTCCGTTGGGGAAATTTTCTGGATAAGACAAAGCGAAAAAAAGGAATTTCGTCAATAATTACACCGTCATCTATCATGAATCGAAATTACCTATCAAATCCTACATATTTTTAGTCGTAAAATACGAATCTACAATAGGTAATTGTAAAATAAGGGTTCCTAACTAAAATTTAAAATTTACCCCCGCCCCACCTACAAACAGGGAGGTGGGGTCCGAATCTGCAACAAAAAAAAGAGTTCCTATTTAAGATTTCAAAACATTTTTTTTTTATTTAAATTGGCTTATGACGGTTTTTATTTGAGTGCTCATTACTCGAGGTATTTTACAGTTTCAAGTTGAAAAACTCACCCTGTAGAAGGACTGGTAAGTGACATATTACGCACGAGTGGATAAAGTTGTACTCTTGGTAGGTTATGATTAGTTACTCAGTTATTCAGTGGTCCTGTTCTATACTATACTTTTTCTACGACATAATTATTGTAATTCCTATTGTAATTCCATTTAAAAAAGCTGCGACGTAAAAAAAGTATATACATGGTAATTTTAGGAAACTCTAAGAGATACAAAGTCGTTGGAATGAGACAAAATAAGTTGCTTCTCCCTAGATAGTTTAGTAATGAAAAAAAGTCAAAGTCTTCCTTCTCTGTAACTTTGAAGTGGGAACAGTGGGAGAAAAAATATCAACTTACGACCCCCGAGGGGGAGTTCGTAGAAAGGAGTCCTCTCCCCTTTGCTCTGGTCCCTTCTGTTCGATGACCTTCTATCCGTTCTCTCACTATGCAATGTCGACGCGTCCAGGTTTTAGCTGCTGACTTGGTCATTCTGGCCAAAGGAAGATCTGAAGCGACCATTTCTAGGGTTCTTCAGAAAGTACTCGAGAGGACTTATCATTGGTGGGGGAGAAAACAGTAAACAGATGCCAATCAACCCTCGCATAACTGTCATAGCACCAACGCCTTCACCTCTTCTGATGGGAGAAATCAATGCATTTGCAGAGGAAGCTAAGTACCTATCTAGGAGTCGTCCTGGATAGAGAGCTTACTTGGAACTCCCATCTGGAAAAAGTTATACACATAGTCAAACTCTCCTTATATGGACGTGTAAAAGGATCTGTGACAAAACATGGGGCATTTGACCCAAACTGACTGTACGTAACGGTCGTCAGATCTATGGTGGTCAAAAGGTTGGCAGGACGGCCAAAATAAAGCTCTCTGGACTACCTATAAAGAGAAGCTTGTCTGGCGATCTGTGGTGCTATAAACACCACAGCGTCGGTGGCTATGGAAATCCTACTGGACTTACCACCTGTCCATACTTATTTGGAAAGAGAGGACAGATAAACTATGGATAGAATCCTACAGGTGGCAAGATGCTTGTCAAAGGCTGATAGCTTGGATCGAACCAGGTTACTGGATGACACAGAAAGTCACAGTCTACTGGGAATGATCCCGGATATAATGCCTAAGACCATCATGAACAGCTCTACTTATAAGATCCGATTGTGGCTCACATCTAGCACGACTAGATGTGAGCCACAATAGACCTTCGGTCATAGTAGAGGTGTCACAATGGCCCTCTCACGATAAAGCCAATTTAATCTAATCTATGAAAAAAATCAAAACAATTAATTGTCTCACCCGTTTATGACCCTGTATAAGTATACTACGTGCAATAATGAATGGTCAAGCAAAAATATTCATAGCTGACTAGACAATAGAGGGAACACTCAACTTACCGTTTCTGGTCGATATTAAAGAATCCGCCTTTTTGGCCGTTCCTTTTAACTATCCAAAGCCAGTCTGAAAGAAATGCGATGCATTGCAGATGAGTGTAATGCAGATGTTCTCTCAACAGGAGGAATATCTCTTTATGAGACGAATTGTTGTAGTTACGGTTTTGTCTATCTATGTGAGAACAATTGTCAATAAAACTGTAAGTAATAATGTAAATGTCGTTCCGGCGTATTGTATAAAATAAATATTTTAGTAGACAACTTTTATAACCTACCAAGTATACTCGGAAACACGATTGTGGTAGCAGGAGTAATGGTAATAAATAAAAGAACTCCCAAGTTGTCTCATATTCAAGACACCACTTGGAGATAACGACTTGATTCACCCAGCGTACAAATAGTCCAAGGTCCAAGGCAATGCACTGAGTATTGGAAAGTGAAATGGGGAAAGCTGCATGGGAAATGACTAGCCTGCAGTAAACTATCCTGTGGAAAGCAAGTTGGGACCATTACGCTAATCCGGTTGGGAGATACAACGCGAGATATATGTGTCTGGATGAGTCCGTAAATGGGGAGAAAGTGTTGTCTGATCTAATCTAATCATGACCTCTAAGGAGCTCGTATGGGACACTTTTCTCCGGTATCTTATTAAATTAACATCAAAAGTTATGACAATTGAAGCAAATTAGTCCTTTTAGGTTCTTTTATTATCCGCTCAGTAACATTGAATTGGTCGGGTTGTTTAATTCCCCATGGAAAATGCTCCAACTTTGAGTTGATGTGTTGATTATAACTGACAGTTTATGTAAGGATTTTCCAGGATTTTCACGAACTGTTACTGTTACAAGTCAACGTCAATATTGAAAGAGAATAAGTTCCTGAATGAAATGGACATTGGACAGCCATCTGATGTTCCATTAGTTTCCAACTATTTATAAAAATGTTTGTTTCTTGTCAGATTATGGAAGTAAAAATTGATTGATGGAACGAACAATAGCCCACTGAAATGTAAAATACTGTTCAGAGAATGGTATAATCAGAATTTTCAATCCCTAACATTTTTTTACTTATTTATTTTCCCGTCGAGATCTCCTGGCTTTTGGTCTTGACTTTTTATTACGGTATTATTATTGGAAACAAGTAAAAGCGGTGTTGAGAGATTGGATAATTCATACCTAGATTTGGAGATTATTTAACTGTAAATTTTAATATGAGAATTTGTTCGAGTTTGGAGACATATTTTAAACAACAAACAGAAATTTTGCTTAACAGGGAAATTAAAAGGATTTTTTATTTAAAAAATTGAGAAGAAAGCAATATTTGACGTTTTCTTTATCCTCGCGATGCTTGTTGTTTTTTTTTTTAGATAAAACAGTGTTGAAAGATTTGGTGATTTATCCCTAGATTCGAAAAAATTTGTTGCTTCATCCCCAGACATGAAGATTTTTTTGTGAGTTACTTAAATGAAGATTAATTAAGATACGCAGTGTGACCTATTTGTTCTTGAGCAACCCTGTAAATTATTTTTTATATTGTAACTTTAACCGAGTTTTTTGTAAATGGTAGAGCCTGGTGAACCGTAAAACTAGGTCATTCATATTAGTGATTTTTTTTACCAAAAAACTGGCCATTCCACTGCATTCACCGTCTTTCAATACGATACTACAGGGTGCACCATGTATCCTTCTTTATATTGCTATCTCCTGAACGCTAAGAGATACCGGGTCGGTTAAATTAGAGAAAAGATGCGCAGTTTTGTGGCCATCTCGAATTCGTCAAAACACGCAAGATATCTGTGACCGTCCCTGAAATATCCTGAAAAAACTGAAAAATCGAGATTTCTTATTTTCCTCATATCTTTTTTATTATTGGAAATTAATAAATAATTTTTTGTAGGCTTACATAAGCCGTTAAGAGCTATCCATCTGACATTTCAAAAATTTTCAAGGCCTACTAGATCCAAGAGTTTTCACAGTCAACTTTCGTTTTTCTTATGGCCGCTATATTATTTTTTAATATAGCGAAAAAAATAATGGAAACCAAAAGTTGATAAACTTCAAAAAAAAATTTTAAAATTTTCATTCTTAATATTTCAAAGAAAAAACTAATAAAAAATCGTCGAAAAACGTCAACATTTGTAAATTACGCCGAAATAGTGCTCTATGAAATTCGGTCTAAAAATGTGTCTTTTTTGTAAAGAAAAAAGAAGAATAAAAATTTTTTTTATTTATTTTTTGAAGTTTAACAATTTTTAGTTTTTTTATGATTTTTTTATACCGAACAACATAAAAAAACACTATGGTGGCCATAAGAAAAACGAAAGTTGACTATGAAAATTCTGGGATCTAGTCGGCTTTGAAAATTTTTGAAATGTCAGATGGGGAGCTCTTGCCGACTTATGTAAGCCCACAAAAAATTATTTATTAATCTCCAATAATAAAAAAGATATGGCAAAAATAAGAAATCTCGATTTTTCAGTTTTTTCAGGATATTTCAGGAACGGTCACAGATATCTTGTATGTCTCGACGGAATCGAGATGGCCACAAAATTGCGCTCCTTTGGATTTGTTTAACCGACCCTGTATCTGTTAGCGTTAGGAGATAGCAATATAGAGAAGGATACCACATACTGCCAAGTATGAACGATTTTGTAACCAAATTAAAAGTTCAAGATAACATAATTAGCGCTTAATCCAGTGGCGTAGCTACCCCAGATTTTTATAAAAATTCCTATGAATTCTTAAAATTTTTATTTAGCTATAAAATCGTTACTTAAAATACTTCAACAAGTTTTGATAAAATTTTGTATAGTACCGTTTTGAGAGACAGTGGATTCAGTGTAGTGTAAAATTTTTTTTTGGTAGGCCTTGGATTTGGTAAGAATTTCTTTAAAAAATACAGTTCATCAAGCTCTATCGTAAAAAAAATCCGGTTAAAATTACCAATAAATAAAGATTCTACATGGTGGATCAAGAACAAATCTGTCACACGTATATAAATTCTGAAAGAGCCACTTTTACAAGGAGCGTTATCACATTTGTCGCTTTACTCTAGATGCTTTAAATCGGAGAATTTTTTATGAGATGGAAACGTTTTAACCCCAGCCCCCGATCATCGTAAACCTTTAAATAACAATGTTGTAAGATGATGATTTACGCCCAAATTTGTAGAATTGTTGAGCGAGCTAAACGAAGGTTTAAGACACAAATCTTGAAAAAAATACTGCTTTTAAGAAAGCCTTGTTAAGTTTTTGACTCTCTATCCTTGGGATGCTGAAAATCTGAAGATTTATTTATGAAACAAAACAAACAGTGAAATAAAACAAAATAAAATTAAAACAAAAAATAATACAAATACAGATAGGTAAATAATTTTGAAGCAGGACTTAGGAATATTCTTTATGTCATTTTTTTTTTGAATGACTTAGAAAGCAATTTAAACAAATTATGAATCACAATTAACCGACCAGGGTTGAAAAAAATATGCAATTCTTATTTTGAAACGTCATAATCAGAAAACCAGATCAGAAATTTTGAAATATATGTAGCATAAAATATTTCGCTACAAGCAAGGGCACAAAAGGGCTAAAAATGCTGATACCAATCCCTATCTAACCCAAGAAAAAGGTAAGAGGTCACATATAGCACATATAAGCGAAATGCTACTTTATCCTCGGAGTTGCTGGATATAAAATGAGAGCCAGCCGGTTTGTTTACAGTGTAACGACCTGCCCGAATTGAAATTCCGATGCGTGTATTCGCATCGCTGCGGTGTCAGTTCTTGGGCAACATCTCATATCCTGTGTCGATTGTATCAAACCCACTCCGCTAAAATATTGCGCAACTTTCGATAAATAAATCTCAGCTTGCACTTTATTTCCTCTGCACGGATTTTGATTATGATTATCAAGACAAGCTTGGAGGATCGGGCGGGATTAGCATCATGTCCATAAAGGAGGCTGTGAATATTCTTCAGCTAAATCATTGATGAAGCGTCCATGGGAAATCTTGACTGACTATATACCAAGTAAAATTTAATCACAATAATCTAAATAAGGAAACTTATTCTGAAGAAGTGGCTTAGCAACTATAGGTACTATTCCCGGTGCTACTGATCCAGCTAGAGCTAGAATCTTAAGAATTGCGATTCTTTAACATCAGCAGTGGGAATGCAAAAAATTAACTTCCGCTAGATTTGAAGTATTTCCGATACGAGATGACTCCAATTTGGTTTCATGAGCCTTTTTGACTGTCTGTCTCTTCGCAAACCTAACCGCAAATAAATTCCTGGAAGCATTTTTATACTTGATAATAATTCACTCTTGAGAGCTTCACGAAAACAATCACGAAGCGCATGCAAGAAAATTAATTGCAGAATAATTCCCAAATGTTAAAAATAATCCTCGACGATGTAAATTGTCGGTCTTTAGGAGTTTTGCGGTAAATTAACCAAGACAGTTTAGGCCCTTTAATGTAATAATTATTCCTTGTCACGAGCTTAAATCTACGCATTTTGTTTTGAGAATAGCCTGTACATAATCAGGGGCCGGCGGCAGGCATATTTTCACAAAAACTCCCGTTTTATTGCGGCCATTAGCAACCCAGGACGTAACAAAGAATTGTTTAATCGCCCGTTGTTTTGAGTTCCTCTTTAAATCTGACCGGGAGAATAAGTTCATTGTTGGTATTTTCGCACGTCATTATCTTAGCCGGATTTGCTTTACGAAAATGTGCTAGATGGACAAAAAATATACAGGGAGGTTAGAATGGCTGTTAGAGTGGGTAACACTTGGAAACTTATTACATTGGCAAGACTGTTTTATTTTATTAGGTAAACTTTGACACACGAAAAAAGCTTTTATACTGCTTTTTCTTGTGACAGTTTTTTCTTGTGAAAATTAAACTTTATTTTATCGGCTTTGTCAATCACTTATTTGCCCCAATTTCGTGACTCTAGCCTAAATTTTATGGTGAAGTGAATCGCTTCAAGCTGCATTGTCGGCGCGCTGAGACTATAAAGAAGCACTCTTTTGTCGCCCATTGTATGTTGTGTCTCGAGAAGAGAATTGTCTCTGTCTTACTTTCAGTTTAATCCTCCAGTGAGTAAGCCATTCACTTATTCTGCCCAAGTGTTGATTAGTGTAGGCCACTAGTTGGGATTTCTAGACTTTGCTAGTATTAGCGTGTCATCAGCGTATAGTTTAATTAATGAAATAAGAAGCGATGTAGAGAAGATTCTTTTCCTGTAAGAGAACAGCGAAAACAAAAGTCTCTGATTAATTTCATAAATTAATATTGCTTGACAGTAAGCAGCTTTGCTAATTACATGGAATCGAAACTGATTTCTTTCCGCTTGATATAATGTTGTTTTAATTAAAACAATTGAATGTTTACAACAGCACAACGCCGTTAATTATCTGAATTTATTACTGTTTTAAAAACACCCGTTACCGCGAAGAGATATTGATGATGTTTTCGTTGATATTTTATTGCTTCTTGTTATTAGCACTGTCTTAAAAAAATATATGGTAAATTTACAAGTGCTTGGGACAAAAAATACAACAATTAATAAAATTCTATTCAAATAATAAGGTGCAGCAAAGATTGTTTCCTCAGGAATTTGCTCCATCTAGATCCTCATAAAAATGTAAAACAAAACAGTTGATTTAACTGAAAGCACAGCCATACCAACAAACAAGGCCGTCAGATGCGGAAAAATTACTCTTTCCAGTGAATCGACTCAAAAGTTTATGCATGCAAAACGTTGTTAACCAGCCGTCCAATTTATGAAATTGAACTACTCCGTCTTTCGCCTTTGAAGCGGAAACGGATGGATTTTATCATCCCGCTAAAAGATAGAAGGAGCTGTTCCTACAATGCCGTTATATATAGAGGAATTCCAAATTTAGCTCGAAAAAACTGCTACCATAATTTTTTTTGCAGCCAGGGCATTTCACAAAGTCTGGAATGTATTCCTATTGTATTTACTTCTTTTCAGGCTATTTTTTTGGTATTTACTTATAAAATATAAGCTAAAAATAATAATTCAACTTTAATGGAGACATAAGAGCCTGTTCTTGGTTCACACCATTTATGGTCTCAGCTTCTCTCTTTTTCAAGAAACGTTTCCCTGTTTCTTGGACTCAATTAATCTGGTTGAGACGATTGATCCTCAGACTATCAAGTCGGGAATTTTGATAAGCATACTGTAATGAAATTAAAAAATTTATTATTTTAATTAGAGAGAGAGAGAGAGAGAATTAATAAATATAAATGATTTTAAAACGAGGTTACTGGGAAACATTTACCTACACATGATATTAAAGTGAGATTCCACGCAGGAACTTCATTACAAGCAAAAGAGCAAGATCATGGTCATTGATTGTATGAATTCTGTAGAGCTAACGGGTTTTCCTGACGGACTTGAATCAGTCGATGAGTTTGTTTGCTTAAAATTTCTGGGCTGTAAATATTTCGTATTTGTTATAGGTACCTATACATGAAAAATCTATCTGCGAGCGTGATATTAGAATAATAGTTTGGAGGGATTTGAAGCGCCATATCTTGAGACGTTCATGCTTTTTACTTATTGTTGTCTTTATTGAAGAAGCCGAAAGATGGACATTTAAATTGATAAGGACTTATATTCGAACTGAACATTCAGATTTCATACTAGACTTTCTTCAGCCATATTGCACGTCGAGATTACAATAATTTTGAAAGTCTAATCGTTTCAGTACCGGGGGTCGAGACCGCTCAGAAGACCCCAAATCCAGGTTACTGGTTTTATTGTTCCTTTGTGACACCTCATAATATTGCGGCACTTCAAGTAGGAGAAGATGAGAGGAACATTATCCTTAACAATGACGTAACCCTAACCATGGAGAGGTATTAAATTTTAACACCTTCATAAAATAGTCAAAAACTTGGTTCAAGTTTTTGTTCATTAACTCGCTTCAGGTAAATAACGTTCGACTATTTTTCCGCCTCCTTTACTGTAAAAACTTGGAGAAAAAGTCGCGTAAGATCGAACTCTCGAGAGTTGAAAGAAAAAATCATCAGTCTCCTGCATACTAACCGAGTAAAGCGTCTAGTTTAATAGAATTTCCAGGACCGAAGTATTATAATAAAGAGTTTTATACACTGCGTGAGATATGACAGGAAAATAAATAGAAGGCCGTAAATCCGTTTTAAAAAAAGTTCTTTTTGTTGGCGCCATTTTATCTTGTCTGAAATCACTTCCAGAGTTTCGCGATCAACTTTTTGCCGGATTGAATAAATTTGCAAGGGCCTATAACGCGAACTCACTAAGACGCGGTTCCCACAAAAACTTCAGCGGTGCGTGATTTTAGATCCTTGCCAATAAAGATATATGATCGGAGAGCTATGCGGCTTATCGTGTCGTAGATCTAATTGTTATTCCTCGGGAAGGAGTTCTTTTCAAGTTGTTCGTTCTATTATTTATCGATCTCTCAAATTTGAATTTAAGATTAATTTAATAATGAATTTGACTTTATGAGTCCGCGCTTCCCGCGAATCCATTTTCTTCTCACTTCACAAATCCTGAATATCGAATACTAAATGACAATAGGAAGTCTCGATGTTTATAGAGTATCCAGAAAGATAGAGTTATTGAAAAGAGCTCGATTTTTTCTCTCTCCATAAATTATAAAAAGAAAAACAATATTTTCAAAA
This sequence comes from Malachius bipustulatus, assembly GCA_910589415.1. Lineage (NCBI taxonomy): Eukaryota > Metazoa > Arthropoda > Insecta > Coleoptera > Melyridae > Malachius > Malachius bipustulatus. The sequence continues at coordinate 30,686,960 of OU342634.1, read as the reverse complement.
GTACCTACTTTAGAGAACCTCCCCCGCATTAAATAGACCAATCACATGTTATTAAACAATAAACAGTTCATCACGGTTTGGGGTGTAGTAGATTATAGCTCACTCCGAATTTTGGTGAAATTTTTGTATACCTACGTATATAATTACTTATGAAAAATATTGATGATATCTTTAACCTTAATAAATAAGTGCAATAGTTCTAGTGTACACGAAGAATGAAAAAAAAATTGATAAAAACAAAAAAAAGCTTAAAATTTTTTTTTTTTAAGAACCATCCACCATTTTTTTTCTTTAGCATAAATCGCCTAGTCTTAAGGTAAGGTCCTTCCTTTAACAACAATTTCTTTAAATTAGAAGTGCGGAATAAACCACCAGAGCCATGGTTTGTCTTGAACAAAGATCGATTTTTGAGTTTCGTGCAGCATTAATTCCTTGCTTCATTATGCTTCATAACAAGTCAATTTTCGACAAGGTTCGTATTTAGCTTAAAATAATAAGACATCAAGTTTGACAATAAATTGTTTCCTCCATCTTAAACTTCCGTACAATTCACCACAATAATATAAAAAAAAGAAATTAAAGTGTCGCACCCCAAAATTTCCCCTGATATTGATTGGGGATAATTTTAGATATTCCCAAGCGCCTTCGATTTTCTATTCGCATATCAGCTGTCCTATTCTTTATGTTTCTGCTTTATTGGATATAAACCCAAAAAAAATATCAACAAATTTTCAACAGGCTACTGATATGTGAAGACGTGCAAAATCACTCAATTTTTTCACTCCAAATTTTCCATTTAACATTGGTATTTACAGGGTGATCTCAAAAAATTACTGTTAGCTCCTGAATTGCATACCTACATTTTTTCCTCTCTAACTGATCTTGGAAATCAAAGCCTCGTATCGAAACTAAAACGTCAAACGTCAGGCAAGAAAATCCAGATACGAAAATTGACTCAGGACAAACATTAAAAATAAAAGATGTAACGTACATTTTGTACGTACCGGCTAGATGCCGGTAACACAGAGACGACGGCGGGCGCGCGCAGTCAGTGAGTGATAGTGGGTTTTAGTGCATCGGCCGACTGGAGGCCTCGAGTCTCGTAACATCGACTGTCGAGTTGAAATCAGGTGCGTTCATCTTCATACCGGCCCGTTCACCTTCTTTTCTCTCCTGGAATTCGCTATAGGAAGGTCGTTTCCGCAAACACAGGAATTTTTAGCGAAATGGCGTTGTGAACTTTCACTTAAATTATTATAAACATCGCCCACGTTTTTGGCTTGGTGAGTGTCGTAAAATGATGTTATTAATTGTGCTAGAATTATACAGATCATATTTTCTTAAGACCGTATGCTAATTTTAATTATAGCTTTTAAACCCGATCGAGTTCGTTCGCATGTAAAATTTTGTCAGTCATTTTTTTTTATTCCAACCTATCTTGAAGACGGGAATAATTCTATGTACCCTCGGCAAGCAGACTCGATCGGACCGTTCATTAATGCGAGAGTGGTTCTGATACACATGAAATTATTGCTTTTTTCCCTGGAGGCGAATTTTTCCCTACGGATTGATTTTTACCTGGAGACGGCTTTTTACCTGGAGACGGCTTTTTTTCCTGGAGGCACATTTTTCCCTGGAGGCACATTTTTCCCTGGAGGCACAACTTTCTCCCCGGACGCAATTTTACCTGGAGGCAACTTTTCCCTGGAGTTCACTCTTTTCCCTGAAGGACATCTTTTTCATACCGAGAAGAACTCCACGTATCAAGGCAGAAGATTTCCTTGGATACCAAGCCCACCTCTCAAACCAAGCAAGTTCCTGGAGCCAAGCCATCCGAAGATAAGTGCCTTGTAACCTATTAGCACCCGATCTATTCATTCGACTAGCACCGCACGCTCTTGTTTTTTTATTATCTGTTAACCGTGCTCAAGAGTGTAGTATTCATAATAATTGTGATATTTTATATTTTAATAAAGAGAACCTGTTATTCTGCTGACCCGCTTGTTATTGTTGACCCTCTTAGACTAGCGACTCAACCTACGACCCTTGTTATCTTTTGCTGTCTCATGCTCTCAGCGGCTATTTTTCCCCTCTAGGGTTAAATAGTTCGTTTCAAAGATTGACTAAATAATTAACTAATGAAATTTAAATTTAGTTTGAAACAGGTTTTGAACAGAACATTTTTATGTCGTGTCAGCAAGAAAGTAAGTTTTTAAATTGTTCACAAATGAAGGCTAGCTGCTTTTCATTTAATTTCCCTCCCAAAAGCTGTTCCAAAAGAAATTCAAAGTTCAGTAATTTTTGAGGCAATATTTTGTTTTTAATGTTTGTCCTAAGTCAATTTTCTCTCTGAACTTTCTTGCCTGAAGTCTTAGCTTCAATACGAGGCTTCAATTTCCAAAATCGGTTGGCGAGGAAAAAGCTTATGGAATTCAAGAGATTTCAATGAAAAATGCAGAAAAATTTGCTGACAGTTTTTTTTTTTTTTAGTTTAGATCCAATAAAGCATAAAATTATGGGAAAGGGCGCACACATGCGCATGTTCCTAATTGAAATACCTTGGGAATATCGAAAGTTATCTCTAATCAAAATCAGGTAAAAATTTGGAGTGCGACATTTTAATTTTTGCGCAGTGTATAGAGGTGTCCCGTGACTCGATATTCATAGCCTAATTCTCTGAAGAATTTCAAGTCGAAAGTGCCCTATACACTTTTGCCCAGAACTCAAAAGCTAAGAACGTATGAGCAATTTTAAATTTAACAGTAAACCAACTTGGTAGCAGGCTTGTAGGCATTTTTTTTGTTATAATGTTATGGTGACGATTTTTATGACAATTGTTTTTTCTTTTGCGTTGTGATCTTTACGGTTAATATTTAAAAAGTAGGCCAACGTAACGTTTTCAACTGGCAAAACACCTCAAATGACTCAAATCAGGTTGCAATCATATCTGAATTAATATTACCTTTGACGTTTCTCTATAAATCTACAAGCGTCTCACGTCAGTGCGCTGTAAATCCTTCACCTACGTTCTTTCCATCTTCCATCGAACAGACGCCGAATCGCTGACACGAGCTAAAGCCATGTGAAAAATGATGAAATAGATTCTATCTATAATAATAGGACAAAAACCCACAAGTACTCGCCAAATAATTCACTTGCCAAGTACCGCGTAGTGATGATTAGCCGGCTTAACATGACCGCACGTTTTGAGTTCAGTAGCATGCCGATATTAACTTTATTTACGGATACTCTGACGGAAATGCAAGAACGTAAGCGCGGGAATATCAGCGGAGGCTTCCAGACCGAAGAACTAATAAGCAAGTGTTCAGTTCACCAATGTGAATAATTGTCATTTGACAGAAAAAAAAGTAATTTTCCTAAAACTGCTGCTTATTGAGCCATTCTTATTTAAAGAACATTTAACATCCGAGCATTATCTAAAATTTTTACAAAAAATTGTCTTGTCAGGGTTAATTGAGGTTTTTCCACTTCAGACTATACTTAACATGTGTTCAACATGACGGCGTTGCATCTTAGTAAGGAAGTTAAGGAAACAATTTTTTTGTGGATCATCCTTAATTTTAATGCGCTCTATAACGCCCTGTATTCAGAGTGCGCCAGTGGCTGATTACTCCGCATAAGGGTAGTACCACACGACATTTGTTAATATTTATTTCATTCCCCGAATAGAACAATTCAGAATCAGCAACGGCTTAGTGAATCGATTCTACCCCCGAGTCTACCCAGGATCGCGTGGGAGTAGGATGCTGCGATAAAGAGCGCACTGGATGAAGCAGGCGGGGTGGACGACCTTTATCAGAATGCCTGACCTTTCCTCCTTCCTGCAGGATGCTATCCGATGTTCCTGATTAGAATTAACATCGCCTACTACGATCAAGGGCAATTAGTGCATGGAAATCCAGAGATACGACACATACAGGGCGTGATAAATTTTTTCTTATATAGTTATATAATAATAATAGTTATGTAAAATGGAAAGTATAGTTAAATCCTTCCTATTGTAGATTAACAGAAGTATCTTTGTCCGAAAAACTTAATCAAAATCGCAAAGAAAACTTTTACGAGATTTTGTATGCAATTGAAAAAACCTTCTTGCGCATCAATCGCGTAAATATAGTGTATTTTTATGCGATTAAATTATGAATATTTTCACCGCTTTTTAAATTATTGGCTTTCTGAATACTGTGAATAATTTTCTGTGATAATTTCATTTCATTTCGTTTGAACACGTGCCTTAGAATGGATTTTTAAATTTAAAAAACAAAAAAATTGGCAAAATTTAACATTTTTGTCCTTTTTCCTATGCCCGCCACTGGCTAACTTTATTTGAAAAATACTATTTTTTACACTATCTTTAATAAATTCGGAAAAAACTGGAAGGAGAGTTTTGAAAATCGAAAGTTTGAAATTTTAGAGAAATAAACATCATGTAAAAAAAATCTAATATCTCCGCCATTTTTCTTATTTACTTTTTGAAATTCTCAAGGGTTGAAGTCCATTAGTATAGTTGTCTACTGTGAAAATTTCAGTTTAATTACTTCAAAAATGTGCTCATACATTGTTGGAGAAATTTAGCTATTTTTACCCTTTTCCTACCCACGCCACTGGCTTATTAATAGAAAAAATGCAAATTTTATTGCATTAAATTAAATTTCAAGTTATTTACTTCCAATCTTGTGAATTTGATAAAAAATTCTTTTTCTGTCTAGCTTATACAGGGGTTCAAAAAATAGTTTTTTTTCCAAAAATTAAAATGGTCGCCATTTTGAAACGGCTCAGCCGATTTTGCTCAAGTGCAATACCAGACCACTCCTTGTGGATATCTTACTTCCACAAAAATTTCAGTCTCCTAGATTGAAAACTGCGACCTGAAATGAGGTGACAAAAACCGGATTTTCCGAATTTTGAAGGGACACCCTGTAGAAGTGACGCGACTTTTGAAATTTTTTTTAATGAAAATCAAAATTATTCCTAAAGTTAAATAAGAGTGCAAAATTTCGTTCACTAATCTTGAAAGATAAAGCTACAGGAGCGTTTTTAAAATCGAAATTTCGTGGTTTTGGAGAAATAAATATATATATATATATATCGTGGGCAGGTGAATTTTGAAAAAACACTTTTTCGTTATCTGGGGGTCAGGATCGGTGGACATTTGATGAGTTTGGGTGATTTTCGAAAAGTGATGTCGTCCTCAATAGTGTATTTTTTTATAAAAAAATACACTAAAATAGATTCTTATTCAAATTTCACACTCCATCTGGCGTTTTCTTTATTATCGAGTAAAGCCTCGAGTGTCCGCGATGACTTTGAATGTAACTTTTTGGAAACAGGAAATATTTCTTTTATAAAAATGATACCACCTATTTTGAACTTATTATTCTCCTCCATATTTGCCGTTTAAAAATGACTTACGCCCCCTATTAGTGTGTACATTCAAAGTAACAAAAAAACCTTCTAGATATTCAAAGACCTAGACAAAACGCTCATTATTTATAGAAAGTCGTGTCAGGAAGCGAATAAAACTTGAGGGGATTCTCTCCGATGGATACCTCAAGAGATATTTCTGGTGTTATTAAAGCTCATGAAGCGATCAGTGAGATTTGGGACTATATTTTCATTTTTTTTTTTTGGATTAAATGTTAGTGACGCTTTGTCAAGTGTCTCTTCGTATTACTAGTTTTAGGGTACCGAAGCTTAAGCGAGAGAGGAAGTGAGAGAGATTCCTTATTTTATAAGTCTTTTATCTCGGTCCTCGCATTAAGGTCCCTTTGGAAGGTAATAACGCAAAGTTTGACCGACCATAGTTCTGAATGCATTAAAGAGGAAGTGACCTGGTGAATGCTAAACGGGGCGAGTTTGGAATCGGGCATTCAGCTCGCACAGGACATAATCGGAATATCCTTACCATGAAACACTCTGGCGTTTCGGCGGTATCAGATGCAGCAGCATAACATTAGGGCGGTATTATTCCTGCCCTGACCCACTTAGCTACTTTACTCTGAGCCGTTCCTCGCAAATGTGGATCTGATTCGTCTTTTATCTGTAATGCCGGAATGCATCGATAAAATTATTTTGCATCTCGAAGTCGTCGTGTTCCGACCGAACAAGCTCCGGTTCCTGTTTTCTCGAGTTAATAAGATTATCGGATTCAGTGCTTTTTAAAGATTGTATTTTCGAATTAGATTGTAGCTGGAATGTTCGGAATTTGAGCGGAGTTTCGACGGAATAATTGAAAAGTATTGGACGGTAATGGTTGCCTTAGAAATAATGAGGGAAAAAGTTCTTTAATTTAAAATTCATTTGACTGTTCTTAGAACAAACTCTTGGAAACTGTTGCTTTCTTTAATGCCTTTAATACAAAGGACGAAAAAAGGCTCAGAAAAAGTCAGTTTTATTGAAAGTGTAAAAATAAGACTTTCCTCTAACAGCCAATTTTTAAGCCTCCCAAAAGATTGTTTCTGTCTTATTATGTGCTAAGGGGTTCAGAAGAGTACCCCTTGTTTTCAGTAGGACACATTTTGAGGGACTGGGGGATGATTCGGTTGTCAAACAATTGCTAATCCACAACTAAGACACTTTTGTCCCAAACTTTGTTTGAAACTCTCTCCGCCCAGATTGATTGGACCGTTTCCAAACTTTTGGTACAGCCGGTACATATTAAATAAGAATTAATTTACTTCACTCTAGATTGGAATATTAATTATACCGATTATCCTTGATCAGGAAAATTATCTCTTACAAAAATTGTATAATTCCCTACGACTAAATCATCAAATTCCAATCTTAGAGATCTTTTAGAGTTCTGTAACGATAACTCGTTAAGACAACATATTGCACGACCCAATAAGACAGATAGTAATGTTTCTGAAAAAAAACCGATCCGTTTGATACAAGAAACAAGTCCGGGTCCCTGGAGACTCCAGCTCTGTTCCAGATCAGGATATACGATGAACAGAGACGTATGGATCTATCGATTCTATAAATAATAATGTGAAAGTATACCGTGGTACATGTTTTTTTTAAATGTCTTAAAGAGTAGGTTATATTTTTTATCATGAACCAGTTTTTTTAAAAACGTTTCCATAAAATAATGATGCTTGTTCGCGTAAATAAGAGGATGTCTATTATTATAAATCTAATCTAGGGACAGCTTTGTTTTATGATTACTTCTGGCTAAGTAGCAGAGCCTTTCAGAATCTTTGGATAATTAAATAAAAATTAAATTAAATTAAATTGCCTTTTAAAGAATATAAAAGGACTACCGATTATCCTACCATATAGACACAACAATAATAATTGACAGAACAAGTTTATGACATCGTTATTTATGTTTGATTTATGAGAGAGAACTATGTGTAAGCTGCGAATTCGGAGGTACCTAAGCAGTTGTTATAATAGTAGAGCGAGAGCCAGATATTTTCTTAGCTTGATTGACTCTGCATGTAACGATAAATCAATTAATTAATTCTAGACTTTTTTATCAATGTAACGAAGTATAATAATTAATTACTGTCATCTTTACTCAGTGAATAACAATTAGAAGATAAAAACATGTTTATACATTTTGCAACTGGTGACAAGCTTGAGGAATAAGAATCTCTCAGATCTAATGTTCTTGACCTAAGTGATTATTACTCAACTATTAAATGCATTGTAGTGTCATCATTTTCAATAACGATTAATAAATAATTAAAAAAAAAAACAAGAATAATGTTACACTTTTTTTTCTAATCCATTTAAGTCTCTATCTTAGGTAAGTTATACTGGGAGATTGCAATTTACCAAATTAATTCCAATCTTGCTGTTTTTGAATAACAAAAAGAGGGGATGCTTCGAAACATATGTGGGATTCCTAATAACATTCCAATTTACATAAAAAGTTCATATTAACATGGGTCCGTGAAGGTTTTCGCGATATAGGGTGTCAGAACTTTTATTTTTTATTTTTATGACGATATGTCCTGAACGCTCTTATTAGCTACTTTTTCTGCGCTAAATCAATATGTTCCATGTTACAGTGACGTGGATTTAAGGGTCGTGTTAATTTTTTTTTGCTACATGAAAAAGGCACTCACTCCATGTCAAAAGCTCTAACGTTAAGTTCGAGAAAAAAAGCATTTTATGATGAAAAAACATAAAAAAAAAACAATATGACGTAGGTTGGCAGCCTGAATTTCTATAGGAGAACAGAGACGATTTATTGAGTCTAAAAAATTTGGAAAACCGTTCATGTTTCCTGCGATAAACACACTAGCGATCACGTTGTTAAAAATCAACTTCTTTCTCGTCTTTTCTCTTCACGTCTTTTCTTGACATTGTCACGTGCAAAAGTATTATTGGTAGAAGTGAGAAATAATTTTTTTTATGTGAATCTTTTTGAGACATTAATCATTTTGAAAAACTCGCTCACCTCACACATCTCAGTGTGGCCACATAGTTTGTTTATCCACTTACCCAGTGAATCTAAATTCTTAGCGTTGTGTTGAAACCTCTGAAGGAGTTCCTGAAAAAGTTTTTCTTCAAATTAAAATTTTTTATTTCAAAATATTTTTTTTTGGAAATACGCCAAAAAAGTGTATTTTAAATTTCTTCAGATTTTGCGTGAAAACAGTCCAACTTCAGAAAGTGATAAGCTATCTAAGTTAATTTTTCAGAATTTCCATTGCTCATACTCAAGGGGAGATGAGCATGGACTTTCTTGAGCTTCCATTTTGGAAGACATCGAAATTAGCCTCAATTATTAGTCTCAATAATCGGCTACGTTCTCCGACTAATCGACCAGTAGCTTGGTCCTCTCGAAAACTCATCTACACTACGGAAAGATAAAAGTGTCGCACTCTAAAATTTTGCCTGATTTTGATTTGGAATAACTGTTGACAGCCCCGATGGATTTCGATTTTGTTTTCGCACGTCAGCAGCCCTATCCTTTAATTGCTTGTTTATTGGGTTTAAACTAAAAAAATGTCAACAAATTCTCTACAGGGTGTAATTAGGTCATCAAAACTTCAAGAAACGGGGGTACGAAAATCACGGAGTAATTTTGCACGCTTTCATATATCACCCTGCAGAAAATTTGTTGACCTTTTTTTACTTTAAGTCTCCAATAAAACAGACAAATAAAGGATAGGGCTGCTGACGTGCGAAATCAAAAATCGAAATCCCTCGGGGCTGTCAAAAGTTCTCTAAAATCAAAATCACGCAAAATTTTGGGGTGCGACACTTTTATTTTTTGCGTAGAATATTTGGAAATTCGATTGGTGCGATGATCTATGCCGAAAACAGTTTCGGCTCGAGTTAAAATAACTTCTTCAAAAATTTGAGAAAATAGTTTATCAAAAATCAGTGCCTTCTATGCTTTTAGGGTATTTCTCAGTTTTTGCGACAGTTTTTTTTCCAGAAGGGTTTCCGGAATTTGAGAACCATGCTATGAAAAAGATAATTCAATTTTTATCGCCCAAATCTGCCAGGATTTGTGAGCATCAACCACATTCGACATTTTGATAAATGTCTTAAACGATGTAAAAAATATTCTCAAATCGGTTTCGTCGATTAAAAATCTCTCTCTCTCTCTTTCTCTCTCTCTCTCTCTCTCCCTCTCTCTATCTCCATAGAAAGTGTCACCAAAATAACTTTTTACCAAAATAAATCACCACATGCAAATAAAATATAATAAAATTTGACTAAATTGCAGGAATTCTCGAGCACCAAATATTCCAGTATTGTATAGTAAAATCCTACTTAAAATTGGAAAAATCACAACTTTCATAATTCACCTCGATAAACAGCCGCCATCATCCTATAAAACCGTTAATAATGTTATTATTCACAAGGTAATAGCCCACATAACATATGGTGACATTACGTAGTCCTCAGATGCACCTTGTTACAGACTAAACAGCATTAATGACATATTTAACCCTAACCTGACAGTATTATCCAAGTGCCGGTGTGAATTATTACCATTAGTTGGTAAATAGCACAGCGCTGCAGTAGTGTAGCTCTGATCTAGCTTTATTAGCATAATACGGCCGTATAATCAAGAATAAACTGCTTCTTTATGCGCCATTCAATTACGGAGCACTCCATAAAGTGTGCAATTGCAATTGCGGCTACCATAGGAACGTCAAACTCGACTAGGTACATTTGCCAGGAACTAGCAGATGTAGAGCAATTTCAACTTGGAAAGGGATCCACCTATATCTACACGTTGATAACTATTTTGTGAATTTTTTATTATTTTTGGATGTGAATACAAGACGTGCTGTGGATTAAAAAATGTTTTAGAAATACTCACCCAAAAAATGGTGATGGTTCCTGGAATTATCAAGAATGTGATTTTTCTTTTTCATCACCAGCTTTTCCGAAGATCTTCCAAAGGCCTCTCGGAAGATCTTTGTAGAAAAACTGCTAGAGATCTCTGAACTTCCAAGCTTCACTGCTAGAAACTCTTTTCTTGATTACTCAACGTGATTTAGCTATGATATCCCATGCAGGCATAAATTCATACATAATGGAATTCTTCCTAAAACAAGGCGAAATGCGTATGCTCACCCCTGTCAAGTAAGACTGGCCATTCCTATAAAGTTCTCTGTTTATGGAGTCTTATCTTTATGGGCTATCTGCGCTATGGGCTATGGAACATGCAGCTTACCACCGAGCCACAGAATTGAATAATTAGTCTATTCTGTGACCGAGCTACTTTTCTGTCACTTTACAGATTCATTTTATAAAAGACATAGCTAACGTAGCTGACGATACTTTTTTCATGAGGCACCGGTCTTACCATCTGGACGTTTACAATTATTATTACTACAAGACAATTTTATGTTCCATAAAAACTGGTGAACATTGACAGGTTCTAAACCAATGAAGCATGCAACATGCAAAATAAGCCAGCCTATATCCTTTCTTCAGTACAGGTTGACATAATATGCGTCAATAATCAAATTTACGAATGAGTCACATCACATTTCCGGATGTTGTAAGGTAGAGCAGATAATCCAGATGCAAAAAAAGTACTGACCAAGTTTGATAGTCCATAAAACTTGAAACAAAAATGAATAGGGAAGATTCCTATGCTGGACGTTTCATCACAGGAGATCAGAGTTTCTTACTTTTCTTACAAATTAGAGAAGCATCTCCGTTACGAATTAATTTTTATATTCTAAAGAAATGGTCTTGAAAACCGACTGATGAGTATCTAAGATAATGTTCGTTTCATAAACTTCCCGCAGCATCCAAGATCAACTCATTTTTTTTATTGTTTTTTTGCCATTAATATAATTATGATTCTTGTAGTTGTATTCATTTTATATGATTCTCTTTAATCTTAGCTTAAATTAATATATTTTGTTCTTTCAGGGACTTGACCAGCAACAACATTACTATTTTAAACGAGACGTCGTTTTCTGCGTACACAAAATTGGAAGATCTGTAAGTAGTTTTTCTGCTTTATTATAATACATGATAAATCTTTGCCTCATTGCCATTTTCCAGCCACGATTATGTTAATTTTTTTGGTTATTATTCAATCTAAGGACCAAAAACGTACCGATTTTGCAGATTCAGCAAGAAAACTCATTTTTGTCTAGAAACGTGAATTGCTTGCTAAAATTAGCCTCATTTTTGTAATATAGCACAATCATATACAAATTGTCCCAAAATAAAGGGGGCAAACTTCTAAAGTAAAATTTTTACCTGAGTTTAAGACAAAAAGTCAAACAGCGGGTATTATAAAGGCTCATTAAGTTAACGGGCAGATTTCTGTGGCCATTTCTGAAGAAGGTATCGAGTCCAAGTGGAAATTTTTAATTTTATGTATTTTTGACATGAAAGTAATTACAAAAATGTTAATAAAAGTCATTTGACGTCGATATTAGCTTCAAAAACGAGCACAGAAATCTGCCCGTTAGTCTAATGAGCCTTTATGATACTCGATGTTACAGGCTGTTACATAATTACATTTCTTTAAATAGCTCCGAAACGGCTAAATATTTTTGTGTAGTTTTTCTATTAATTAGTTTAATATAATTATTCCAATTTTTTTACCCCCGAATTTTTACGCCTCGAGATAAATTTTGGTTTTGACAAATATTTCCTGACATATTTTTCCAAAATCTAGACAATTCTGGTACAAAAAACCTTCTTGCGCATCAATCGCAGAAATAGTGTATTTTTATGCGATTCAATAATAAATATTTTCTTCCTATTTTTTTTTATAATGAATTTAATGAAAAATAATCCGATTTTTTTTTGGGAAAACTCCACCTACCTACAAAAAAAAAAGAATGATCCTCTCGTGGATGCGAACCCGCTCCAACAGTTAGCTAGTCAAGGATGTAACAAACTGAGCCACACGGTGCGTTTCGAATTTGTAGTGATGATGGGGTAGATATAATTATGTAGGTAGTACGTCAGGTACCTACATCTACTCATTTTATTTTTTAAACTGGTCATATCTTAGTTATTAAAAAACCAATTTGAATACTTTTTTCACCTGCATGTAGGTGATTTAATTGTCGTTGCGATTGCTCTTCTAATTTTCAGAACCATTCATAATTGAATGTGAAAAAAAATAAAAAAGAAATTGCGAACCATTTCATCGATTTAATAATTTTATATAAGTGTAAGCTAATTTTGCACAAGCGAAAAACTTTTTTATCTTTCGTTTAAAGTGCTACATTAATCGAGGCGAATTGAAGCTAAGACATCAAATTATATGTTAAAGCAAAAAAAAATGGAAAATTTCGGTTCAACTTCTTCAAAAATGGACTCATAAACGGTTATAGAATTGACACATTTTCACCCTTTTTCCTACCCACGACACTGGCTTATTAATGGAAAATATGCTAATTTTATTGCATTAACTCAAATTTCCAATAATTTTCTTCAAATCCTGTTAATTTGATTTCAAAGTTTTTTTGCCATCTTGCTCATACAATGGTTCAAAAAATTGTCAATTTTCCGTTAATGTTCAAAACATTCAAATGGCCGCCATTTTGAAACGGCTCGGCCGATTTTGCTCAAGTGCAATACCAGACCACTCCTTGTGGACATCTTACTCTCACAAAAATTTCAGCCCCCTAGATTGAAAACTGCGGCCAGAAACCGTGCCTCAAGGACCGGATTTGGGGAACTTTGAAAGGACACCCTGTAGAAGTAACGTGACTTTTGGATTTTTTTTTCAACGAAAATCTAAAGTCATTCCCAAGCTTTACAAGAATCCAAAATTTTGTTCACTAATCTTGAAAGATAAAGCTACAGGAGCGTTTTTAAAATCGAAAAATCGTGATTTTGGAGAAATAAATAAATATATATATAAATATAGTAAAAAGAAGACGTTTGTTTGGGTTCTAGGGCTCATAGATAATACTGATCTTAAAGCCAAAAGCAGACAAAAGCAATGTTGAAGACATGGATGGCCATTTCGCTCTTATTTGAGCTCTTCGGCATGCCATATCAACAATCGCAATTGTCTACTTCTAGCTAAAGATCAGTTGATACTATATACAGAAAATTCACAATGAACTCCGTTATCTGTATCAAGTAGTGACATCTGTGTAAGTGACGGAAACTACCAACAATTAGAGAAGCTGTTGCTCTAATATATAAATATATATATATATATATATATATATATATATATATATATATATATATATCGTGGGCAGGTGAATTTTGGAAAACCACTTTTTCGTGATCTGGGGGTCATGATCGGTGGACATTTGATGAGTTTGGGTGATTTTCGAAAAGTGATGTCGTCCTCAATAGTGTATTTTTTTGTTAAAAAATACACTAAAAGGCATGAAGTTTGGTAGGTAAATTCTCAACATTTTTTTGAGATATGTACCATTTAGATATTCGAGAAGGACAACAAGTTCTAGGTTTTTCGGCAATGTTTTTCAACTTTAGAAAAAATTACAGATTTGACGTGAGGCTTCTTCTTCTCCAGATCCCCGACCATGAAAAAATCCTAGTCACGTGTCCTATAGCGCTGAGTTCAATTTTTTTTTTGTTTTAGTTTTTTTTTTTAATTTGGATATGTAAATATTACCAAACTTTCACCTATTCAATTGTGCATATCTCAAAAACTGTTTAGAATTCACCTACCAAACTTTTTTTTTTACTAGCAATATTAAGCTTTTTGAAAAATATATAAAAACCAAAATTTGACAATTGTCGTAAAAATTGGGGGGTAAAAAAAGTTAGACCTCTGTCTACTGTACGTCTCTGGCTCATATTACACACACGTAAGTAATTATCGCTGTTATATAAAACTAACTAAGTTAAAAACAACACGAAAAATTTCATAAAAAAAATATTAGGCCATTTTAGAGTTATACAAAAAATGTATATTTTTTTGGAACATTGAATAACCCTGTAACTTCGTTAATACTCAATCTAGAGGGTAGGTTCACAAGAATTGTTTGTAAAATCTACTAAATACCTATTCTACCTGAGAAGTTTGTCCTCTTTATTTTTGGACAGCCTGTATGCTAATTCAGTTGAAAAAATATAATGGCAACATAATGTGGATAAAATCATGGGTTGTTCCAGCTAAACTGGCCATGACATCATGAATAACATCATCTTTATACCAACCTTATCTACACAAAGCACGTACATAATAGCATTTGAAGTGGAAAGCCCGAGCGATGTAGTCGAATTAACTCGAATGAAAATGATTGTCAATTTAATATCACTTTCACGGAACATTTCTTCTAAAATTCCGATATGAGTGGATTAGCGATGTATTGATTGTTTGGGTTATGATATCTTTCACTCATGGGATTTGTATTTTGATCATTTTTGATCCTGACTTGAAAGCTGGCACCTTGCAGTTTTCATTATCAATAACGTCATGGTCAGTTTAGCTGAAAGAACCCATAAAAAAATAAATAAATATATATAAATATATATAAATGTATATAAAAATATTAGGCCATTTTGGAGTTATACAAAAAATGTATATTTTTTTTTTTTTTTTGAATACTGAATAACCCTGTAACTTCGTTAATACTCATTTCAGAGGGTAGGTTCATAAGGATTGTTTGTAAAATCAAGTAAATATTCTACCTTAGAAAAGTCATGATGCACTTTAGAGATCGTTTGACCGAAACTCTAACAGTTTGGCTATTGTGACCGATTAAGAATTAAGAATTAAGAACCCATACTAAATATATGTAATGATTTTTTTCACTGCCATAAATTCACATTTAAAAACGTAATTTTTTGAATGGAAAGCCCCTATAGCTAAAAAAATTCGATCAAAATTATTATTCGGTTTATTCGGTTTGCGTTTAAAATGAGTAGCTTATGAGTTATAATGAAGTGAAAATTTAAATTTTTTGAATTTTAAAATATTTTTTACAAGCAGGGAAAAAATTCATGCTTGACCGTACCTACTCAGCTAAAAAAATATCATACCTAACCTGATCTGACTTTCTCGAAAAAAATCAGATCTGACCTGACTTGCCAGAAAAAAATTCATACCTGACATGACTTCGTGAAAATATTGAATGTGATTTCTTTTTTTGGTGGCGGTGGTCAGTAGCAAATTCAATAGGACTTTCTCGAGTCAAGTGAAAATGAAGTAAAATGGAATTTTGATATATTTTGATTTAAAAACCTGACCGAATATCAAAAGCCCAAATAGGTAAGATAGGACGAAGTACTTTTGTGCTTAAGTGATAAGGGCTGAGGTAACAGAGTCTGTAAATTGCACGCATAGCGCAGTTATACTTGTGTCTGTAATTTTCTTAATCCTATACTGTCTGAATTAATTCCACTGGCCTGTGATTGGAAAAGTGAAAAATGAGGGAGATGGATCAAGGAATTTTAATGAAGAAGATTTTACAAATTATACTTCAGTGCAATTTCCTTTTTATTATATTTTTATTTTCGTTCAGACAGATTTATAATACATAGGTATCTGATTTTTACCCAGGTCAGGTACTCAACTTTTCGAAGAACAGAAATTTCTCCAACCACTGCTTCTGCTGTATGTTCTGCAGACACCACATAACCAATTATTATCCTGTTGTAATTTTCAACTAGATTATTAGCACTATTTTACTTGATATCTAGTCCTGATAATAATTGTAACGGCGCACGCGATCCGCGAATAAATCCGGTAAAGTGCGGGAGCCATTCGCGTTATTACAGGAGGTTATTTGAATACATAAATGCAACAGACCGGACGTCTTTTTTGCCTCCCAGACACGCTCTACTCCCTTCATCAATCATCTTTTTCATTAAATTACTAATTACGCACGCCTGGAGTGCTTGTGAAAAAAACCATGATTCCACTAAATGGACTCGGCTACAAGAAATGGCACACCAGTTCTTATAGCAGCCTTCGAAGCCATTAGTTATTATACTTCTCTGAAGAAAAATTGCGCTTACGGACGAAGGGCAGGAAAAACGTGAATGGGAATGATATTATAATGGGTTTTAAACTTGATTATGTAAACTACTTCCATCAAAACGAACCACAACCGAGTTAGTGTGGATGTGGATGAATTTTCTTGGAATTCCTGAATCCTGAATTATCAAGAAATATGTTAATATGTTTATATTAAATCTATGATGCTTGTGTTCCAGTTTTTACCTTTATTACGATAAGCCATTATTACGATTTCGCAATAATGTAAAGAAATAAAATGAATGCTTGATTTTTTTATTAATTTATTTATCAATAAACAATTTAATTTTATTTAGGAATAGTGAAGTTAGATAACAAAACATATACACAGAAGTGGGTTACCAACATCTGTTATCTGTTCTTCCTGTTCGTCTAGTCTAGATTATTGTCTGTTAGATTTCGAAACATTCGTCAGCTGTTTCCAGAATAACTCTAGAATGATCTGGATCCCGACCGAATACCGATCATGACGTAATTTACTGAACTGTTCGTTGGCATGACGGTGTTCGTTGACATTTGTAGAGCCCCTGTTAGCAATGCATAAGAAGTGACGCCGTTCGCGCATGGTAGCCATACCCAATTAATTAAAAATTAGATAGATTGAAATGAAAGAGGTCCGCCATTTCCTGTTTTGAAAATATGATCCTCGATTCTCAATCAATAACCCCTAAAGCTCTAAATCATGTATTTGGAATTGAAATAATAATTAGTAATGTACAAAACTCAAAAATTTTCAAGAATATTGGAGCCGGGCGACGTGTAGCCCCTTCCGCATTCGTACCAAGACAAAAATGCAAAATGCAAAAGAAAATTAAGACATGTAGGTATCTTATAAAAAAACTCAAAAGATACAATTTTTGTCATAAATTTTGATCTCAGATTGACCGTTTTGTTGTAAAATCTAAAAAACCGTTTCCATTTCAAAAATGTTAACTTGTGAGCAATAAGTTTCAACAAAAAACCTCCTCCTGAATTTTATTTTTCTATTAATTATAATTCTTCATATAAGTACAAGAAATACTTATCAAAATACATAAATTCGTCCCTTAAATTCAGGACGCCTACCATCCTTTACGGAATCCAAAGGGGAAAACGAAACTGAAGTGTTCTAGTGCCTCTCCTCACCAGTAAAATTTAATAAAACTTTTATTTAACGTAATTTCAGCCCTTTTTTTACTATTTGACTGAATTATTCTTGATTTCAAATCAATCTCCAGGTGATATATTTTTTAACGAGTCCGTAAAGCCGTTCACTCCACATTTGCTTTCTAAAATGTATTGTGTTAATTTTTTTATAAGAAAGCGCTTGATCTTACCAAACGATCCAGGATGAAGGGTGAGGTATAGCATTTCAGATCCTTTACCTTCTTTGAAGGATATACCTTAAGCACCTCTTAAGTAAAGAAAGGTTTCTGGTTCCCTTGATCGAGTAGTTCTATATAGTTAGTATCCAGATAGCGTAGTTGCTTTGATAGTTACTTGCATGGATGTTTTCCTTTGAAGTGAGGTAAGCTTTTTAAACGGGTGTGTGACGGGGAAGGATTACTTTCCCTTTACCAGTGGGAACTACGTCAATCTGTCGTTATTACAGTAAAACCGAATCAAAGAGATATACTTAGCTTGTCTTTGCTGCATCAGTTCGGCTCTTCTCTGTTGAGATCGCATCGATTCCTCGAACATTTTCCATATGCTAGACGTTGAGAGAACGCTGATATGCAGTTTTATCTTACTCCTTCTGATTAGTTCCGTTTGTTCTTTATATCCGTTTGAAAAATAGGGGTTAGTTGTCGCCACTTGCCGCTTTGATTTCTTTTCTGTTCTTTGCTATTGATTGATTTCACATACGAACTTATGCAGCTGTTTCTGAGTAGATTTGAAAATATTAATTATACTTCTGAAAAAAGTATTTGTTTGGTACTTTGTATTTGTATCTCGTAGGTAGAAAAATTCCAAGGTAGAGACGGCTAAAACGCAAGAGGGAGGCTATAAAATCAGTTTCGTCACTATAAATTTGGCAATTTTCAAAAATAGGTCGATCTCTAAATTTTTCATACAAAGCATTGCAAGGTAACATCTGGCACGTCCTTGATCATTATGAATTGGTGTATATTATGTAACTTTGGTATAGTATTGAATGAGTAGATCAGAAGTCTCCATGGGCGTAACTTCCCAAAAAGTCCTTGAGAAAAGTCCGAAAAGCTCTCTCATCATAGTCGCGGATTTATTTTCAAATGTTGCCCCCCCCCCTAATTTGTTAGGATTGAAAAACTGCTTCTGTTGATGTAGTTATTTTTTATTTTTTTTTACTTTTTGTTTGTTGTAATTTTTTTTAAGTCAATACAAATTGCGGAAATGAAAACACAAAATAAAAACATTTTACTGTTTTTTATGAGAATGGCTTAACAGACCTAAAATGTAACTGCAGCATCAGAAGGAGCTTTTCAATCTTGAAAAACGATCAATTTAACGTTATTTTTCTCTGAAACAAGTAGGCGGCTAATATTTAAAATAAATGCGTGAATGTAATGAGAGAAAAATCCATCTTCAGAGGTGAATATCTCGAGAACAGAACTTTTTTGGGGGTTACGCAAATGAAGACTTTTACCGATCCCCAACTTTACATCAAATTTAGCCGGGAGCCAATTCCCATAAGAATTCTGCGGGGTCCTTTGTACTCTATCTTGCGAAAACTGCAAACCATAAGGAATCCATCACTCAATTTTTTTTTTTTATTGTTTTTGCAGATTCAATCCAAACATGATTTATTCCGAAGCCTGCCTAATTACTTCCTCACTTGAGATACGAGTACGCACCTATCTGTTTTGTAGTCCAATCTAATAGGAGTTCATTGTTCTTTACCCTCTTCCATTTATATCATAATTAAATTGAAGTAGCAAAGCAAAAAAAGGAACAACTAGCCCTCAAAGGAAATAAATTAAATATGCGACTACCTCAATATACTGGCAACATCGCACTAAGTTTTATTGCGGCTATTCTAGCATGCCAGCTCCTACCAATCTAAATCTACACGAAGGATATTAATTCGTTATTAAAAATCATGAAGTGACAAAATTAGTCTCACCTGCCTGAACGAGGGCAAGTAGAGAGCTTTCTGGAGCTTTAATCGAAAACTTTGCTTTGAACGTTTGAACCCTCAAGTCGCAAGACCGCGATATTAGAGGATTTCATTTCGCGACAAAATAAATCAAAAAGACAGAGGGGCCAGTAGGCTTTTTCTTTGAGTCTCTGTTATAAATCTTACAGCGTCTTACGTCTCTCTGGGTGTATTGTATAAAATGAGAATTTATTGCAAGGAAGTATTTCCGACCAAAATATACAAGGACAATAAACTCGAAACAAGCTACTGCGCCATACCTTTACATAACGTGAACATGATTTAGATACATTATGTGTAATGCTTTTTTTTGCTTATTTTTTTTTCATTAAAGAAAAAAAAACTGGGGCGAGGTAATGTTTTTATGTGGTTGGAAGCTCTTTTAATAGATTATCTAGTATAACGAATAGCGGAACTAATATATTTAATCGCATTCAAAATTATCGTTAAAATGTCGTCAGGTATAGGTATATTTTATGATTAAAATTAGGGTAACATATGTAACTGTCAATAAATAACAGAGAGCGCAAAGGGCAGTAAGTGAGAGCACGATAAACTGCGTTGTTTATAATGCTCCAGCTGAACAGGCGCTGAAAACAGTCCGGATATCATGATTTATCACTGAAAGTTCCGCCAAACATTTCATGGTATTCAAATTGTGAACATTCATAAAAATGTCAGCACCTGTTCGTAAATAGAAATAATAATTTTTCTCTCTCGAATGCTAAGGATAATAATAGGTCGTTTCAATTAAAAACTACTCGCTAAAGCGCAACAACTCCGAGGGGATTTATTTCCTTATTATAATTTATTCAATAGCAAACCTGGAAACAACCCTTACGTTTAAAATGTCAAAATTAAACGCAAAAGAATTAAGTGCAATTTGCAGAAGCACAAATAATATAAAAATATGTTAGAATGTACTAGAATACGAGTAGCTAAAAAAAGATCTCGTAAATTTTTTAGCATTTATAAAATAATAATACAGTGATTCATCGTCTTCCCTTAACTCTTTGCTAACCTTCCTTCACGTAACACCAATTAAGTGGGGTAACCACCGGGGTTCTCCCCGATACCTCGTGCTGGTACTGCGCTTCAGTTTGCTTTTTTATATAATCTTACTCTTTTTTCTGCATGTTAACCTTTGTGAGTTGATGGTTTTTTAATAAGGAGAGATTTTTGGGGTAGGAAATTTTTCCAGCCTCCTCGTCCTAGTCATCCCATCAATCCGCAGAGGCTAAGGGCATCATCTTACCTAGAATTTATTTGTGAATATTTGGGCGTCCTAAAGCGAACTAAGGTCTGTGAATCTACGCACGATATTTTTGGTAAAAAGGTCGTCGATACTTTTTACCTTGGGAAAATAATTTCTTTTCTTCTTTCAATAATTCAAGATATTTGTTAAGATACTTTAACACACTAAATGCGTTACAATGTTTATGATCTTCAACATCTAAATAAAAGTGTTAAATGAGAGCACAGAACTCAAGGAAGGAGACGTTTGAAGAAATAAACAGGTTCTGACACTGCTGAGACATGGAACGCTACAACAAAGCAAACCCCCTCCATGGGACCACTTACCAAAAGGATTTTATATGCAGATGAAGCACTCCGTGACTCCTCAAAACTCGTCCACATTCATGTTATTTTATTGAATAACCAAGAAATCAGTCTCTCGATCTAGTAATTATAGCATCGAGCATCCGTTACTCCAATTTGGAATATTCTTAACATTTTTTCTCTCTCTCTCTACGTATAGGTTACCAACAGTTTAACGAAAAGCATCCTGACACTGGTGAGGCTGTATCTCTTCGCCTCGACGTCACTTCTCCATAGAATTTTTCCATAGGACATCAGATACCAATAATACATCAACAATATCCCCAACAATTGAAGCATTGAAGCTCTCCAAAACCAGGTGAAAGTCACCCTCTCTTGGTGTATAGGCTCCAAGTGTCGTCTACCTCTCCTGAGACAGAGTTAAGAAGTGAAGAGCGAAGATCTCCAATTAGTAGACCCCTAAGCATATGCCTGTATCTATCGATTGATCTCCAACCGTCTAAATATCTTCAGTACATTTTTTGCGGCTTACGAATAAAATGATTCAAATAATTCGGAGCGAGTCAGGCGGTGCAAGGGCGTTTTACAAATTGTTGTCATTTTACACATTTGAATAGGTGTAACTCCGATTAGGGACGTTTTTGAAATAAGTTCATTTGAAAAACGCCCTCAAATTTTTGATAAGAAATCGCTCCTTGAAATTTTTAGCAACATAAAGAATCACCCTGTACAGCGACAAATAATCCGCTTTTGGAATTGAAGGAAACAGTTACCACAGTCAAAAGCTCTAATGTGATATAAAATGAAGCTGAAGGCAGAACGAATCGTGTAGATATTATAAATTCCAGTAAGTACTTAAAAAAAAATAAATCCAGATTTCGCTTTTCATAGCAAAATTCAATAAAAAAAAACTTCTAGACCAACAAACCAGGCTAATATTGCGATATACGAGTACAATTTCCACCCTAAGCAATAAATCCAGCATCGCGCCTCCGCGTGTTTCGATATTTCTGCTGCAATATTTTCAGCAACCAATCGAAATCTCCTTTTATGAAGTCATATAGAAGTTATTTAAGGAATCTGAACCGATTTGGGCTCCAGTTCTCCCTCCTAGAGAAATAATTTAGCACGCTCGAATCTAGGGAACTCTCTAAATTTATCAATGCGTGGAAAATTTTTTTCTAACAAGATTATTAGATTTACATTTCGTAGAGTGATGACTGGTGGTGCTCCATCCTGTTGAAACCATCCCCGTTTTACATTTCTCTTAGATTTTAAGATCAGAACTTTTTATTTTATTCGATTTACAGACTTATATGTATAGAAAATCAAATGTTGCGCTCACAAACTAGACTCAAATTATTCCTTGATGATAACGTCACAAAAGAATCTCAAAAAAAGATACAAATAATTCATAAAACT
The DNA here is from genome assembly GCA_910589415.1 of Malachius bipustulatus. NCBI lineage: Eukaryota > Metazoa > Arthropoda > Insecta > Coleoptera > Melyridae > Malachius > Malachius bipustulatus. The sequence goes on along the minus strand of OU342634.1, from coordinate 30,664,419 downwards.
AAGATGTAAGATGTCGCTTACTCGCTTAGAATAATAAGCTGAGTAGGTACATCCTTAACAATTAAGACAAGTCTAGACAGATAGAGCAGTTTTTGCAATGGCCTCTCCTAGTCGCTCCGAGACGAGGCATCTGAGAAGACATTTAGGGTGTGTAGTTAATTAAATCCTCGTCACGGAGTCTCATCACCGGGTAACAAAGTGAGTTTGGAGCCATCCTGCATGCTGCAAGATGTTTCATCACTCACTATTTCATACCCTTAATCGGACCTGCTGTTCTAAACTCGCACTGAAACTCTGAAACGTTTTTAAAGTATTGCAGACTCCAGCGATTGCCGTTCTTAACCAATCCAATCAACAGTTGTAAGATGCGAGGTTAAGTTTTTGTTGCAGCTTCATGCGAGATTTATATCTAATAGGCTCGAGGAGAAAGAATCGATGCATGTTATCCCTGATGGAATATGATAATTAAACTGTATTTAAAGAGATATAGACCTTAATAACGGAGATGCCTTTTTGCATTGATTACTTCATGTTAGTTTTAAGCGGCCTCCATTAATTCACGTTCTTTTTTATTTTAACTCTTCCATGACTGGTCAATCCAGCAATTCTCGATAACTTAGAAGCATCAAAATTGTATCAGAATAATTATTTTTCGCTCACTGTTTAATTACATATTATGATTGATGTGGATTCATCACTTCTGATATACTCGAAAACATTTCTACAGGAAAAAGGCTCTCCAGGATCAAAGCTGTAATGGTCTTGGGGGGAGGGGGGGGGGGGGGGTAAAACGTTCAAAAGGAACTCGAAAAATACGATTAAAACTTTCGAAGTCTCAAAAATGCCATAATATGGCATATTATCACTTATTATGTGATTAATTTGAATGCGCCTTTGTGATTCTGTTATTTTCCTTTGAGAAGGCAGCGTTGGTACCCTTTTTTTTTGGCTCGCTTCTCGTTACTACATTTCTTGTTTTTTTTTTTCCTGAAAAACGGAGCTCTCTTGTAAAGTGACATCTAAAATAATTATTAGTGCGTGTAGCTCGGTCTAAAATATTTTAAATGGGCGAATTTTCTAGAATAGACATGGAGATTTTATCATCGTTGGTTTCCGCTTTCATCAAAAGAAAAAATGAATTCACTGGCGAAATCGACATCTATGTGGCAGTGACAATCATAAATAACAGTGACAGCGGCGGTAATGCTTTTAAATCCAGGCCTTCAGTTCAACTTTGTAGATAATGGCAGAGGCTTCCCTTTTCTTATTAAATTGGCGGAATTTACGGAGACATGTCCATTGTTATTATTACCAATTATTGGCAACTGTCTTCGAGATTTTTCCTCCTTGTTTTTTTTTACCAGCACGTCTATAATAATTATTATTATTACAGTCCTAGTCCAGTCAAATGGGAAAAGGGACTAAAATTGCGTTAATTGGAAGTTTAACTAAAGTTTAATGGTAGGTAGGAGGCGCCACGGATTCTGTAAGGGGTGGCCGCCATCTTGAATTTAAGAGATGGAATTATGTATCTTGGTAAATATCGGTTGCGAGGATTTAGAATTATGAGGTCATAGGACATAGGACATAGAAGGAACTCAAGAATATGCTAGACTCCATAAAATACTCTCAAAGCAACCTCAGAGCTCCATACACACTCTGAAAACAGACAGTGGCAAATATACGGAAACGGGAAAGGACACAATGAGAGAATTACTCAGAGTCCATTTTCCAGGTTCTAGAGTCACCGATTTATCTCCACAAGAATGCCTAAATGCAGAACTGGGAACCCCAAAGAGGACGAACAGGGACAGCTGGCAGGTTGCGAAATCGGTGATAAACGAGAACAAAATCAAATGAGCAATCAACTCCTTTGAACCCTATAAATCGCCGGGTATAGATGGCATCTACCCAATAATGTTACAGAAAGGACCACATCTTCTGACACGGACGCTAAGTATGATCCTCAGGGGCAGTCTTGCACTGGGGCACATACCCAAAGCCTGGACCTTAATTAGAGTAATTTATATACCTAAACCTGGAAAAACAGGACAGGAAGGGGCAAAATCTCTAAGACCCATAAGTCTCATGTCCTTTTTGCTGAAGACTTTAGAAAAACTGCTCGATAGGCATATAAGGGATGATGTCCTGGCAAACAGACCATTTCATCAAGACCAACATGCATGCATATAGAACAGGAAAATCAACGGAATCAGCTTTACACCACCTGGTAGAAAAGGCAGAATACGCAATAAAACACAAGGAAGTACTATTATGTGCTTTTTTGGACATAGAAGGTGCGTTCGACAACAGAGGAATCAATGCAACAATATGCAGGTGGATAGACTTCATGTTGAAAAGTAGATTGGTATGCACATCCCTATTTGGGGAGACTGTGGTGGCTCAGGTAGCAAGGGGGTGTCCAACGGGAGGCACTGTCTCCCTTGATATGGAACCTTGTTATGGACGAGCTAATGAAACGTCTGGACCAAGAGGGAATCATGAGCATAGGATATGCTGATGACCTTTTGTCATACTAATTCAAGGTAAATTTAACGACACAATAAGGCCCTGCATGCAAAGGGCTCTAAATGTTGTAGCCAAATGGACAAACGAAGAGGGACTGAACATAAGTCCCTCCAAATCGACCATCATAGCGTTTACTAATCGAAGGAAACTGGTGGGCCTAGGACCACTAAAACTTCGAGGCAGGAACGTACAAATATCGGGAGAGGTGAAATATCTTGGGGTAATCTTAGACTCAAAACTCACCTGGAACCAACAGATAGACAGAGTTAAAAAAAGAGCGGAGACCACATTCATGATGGTCAGACGAACTTATGGGAAAACATGGGGATTAAAACCACATATGGTATACTGGGCGTACACCAGAGTGATTAGACCAATGTTGTTGTATGCATCTCTGGTATGGTGGACAAAGATGCAACAAAATACCGCGATAAACAAGCTTAGCAAGGTGCAAAGACTCGCATGCCTTGGAATAACGGGGGCAATGAAAACTACTTCAACTGCAGCAATGGAAGTCCTCCTAGACCTCCCATCACTTCATCTAATGATAATGGGAGAGGCAAGACTGGCACGACTAAGGCTGCAAGAAGAACCAAGGGGCAAATATGCGGAACTTGGACACAATAGAATCAAAAACTATGTAGAAGTGGACCTGCTAGATGCAAACACAGACCACATGGCTCCAAAATTCAAATTCCACAAGAACTTTGAGGTGAGCATCAAAGATCGAGAGGAATGGAATGAGCCCACAGACAGCAACAGGCTGGTCGGAACAACCTGGTACACTGACGGGTCAAAGACCGACCAAGGAACTGAAGCTGGCATATACAATGAGTTGGACAATACTCAACACACCATATCTCTCGGGCAGTGGGCAACTGTATTTCAATCGGAAATATACGCTATGCTACACTGCGCGAGCATAAACAATAAGAGGGCCTACAAAAATAGACGGATCAATATATTAACAGATAGTCAGGCGGTTCTGAGGGCTATAGAAAGCCCCAAGATAACGTCCAGACTACTGTGGGAATGCCGTGAGAATCTCGAAACCCTGGCAGAACGCAATAAGGTAACCTTGATGTGGGTGCCAGGACATAGAGGAATCACAGGCAATGAAAAAGCCGACGAGCTAGCAAGAAGAGGATCCTCGGCTAAATACATTGGCCCAGAACCTGCCCTGGGAGTACCAAAAAGTACAGCACGGGGTCAGGTTAATATATGGGTCAAAGAAAAACACAAAATATATTGGGACAAAAGGACCAAACACCAACATGGGAAAGCCTTTATCAAAGGACCCATAAAAAAGACAACTGAAGAACTACTATTACTTAGCAAGAATCAGTTACGCATTACAGTGGGATTACTAACGGGACATATTGCCCTAAAAGAACACTTAAAAAAAATAGGACTGTTCAATGGAGACCTAAGTTGCCGAGAATGCAATAGGGCCCAGGAGACAGCAAAACATGTACTGTGTGAATGCGAGGCTCTGGACCGCAGAAGACAGGAGATATACGGACAACAATAATGCGTCCGGAAGAATATGAAACTCATTCAGTAACGGGGCTGCACAAGTTAGTTCAGGGAACCAGACTGATGGAATGGGTGTCATGAAGCAAAAGGGGGTGCACAATAAGCCCATGAGGCTGAGGTGCTTCCGGTGACCAAGAATCAGACGGCCCTCGAAAGGAGGGGGTTTTAGTGGGTGGGACTCCCACATAACCCAATGCATGGGTATCCATAATGGATTTACCCTCCTTTTTCCAAAAAAAAAAAAAAATATCGGTTGCAAACTTACACGTAAAATAATACCTACCATTACAAAAATTGTAATGGTACTTTGTAATAACTTTTTTAGAATTTTTTTATTGTTTAAAAGATATACAGTCTTGGAAATGAAATGACACTTTAGGGGGTGGAAACGGTTTTTTAGATTTTACAACAAAACGGTCAATCGGTGGTTAAAAATGGATTGAACAAAATTTGTAGCTTTTGAGTTTTTCTATAATGTGGATGATTTCATTTTTTTATTTTCTGACCATGTTTGGTACGAATAGAGATGGCGCTAAAAATTAGGGGGTTTTCGAAATCGCTAATTACGGTTTTGAAATAGTGTTTCCAAAAAACAAAATTTCGGATCCAATATGGCGAACAACTTTATAACGAATTTGATGAATTTGCGATGTATTTAAACGAGAGTCGTCCGCTATATTGGATCAGCTATTTTGTTTTCTGAAAACGCTATGTCGAAGCCTTAATTAACGTTTCCGAAAATCCCCTGATTATGAATTTGGTGAAAATCCGATGACTTGAATCAATTTTCAAGAATATTAGCGCCGGTCGACTTTTTGCTATGTCGACTATGTAGGTATTTGTACTAAGCATGTCAAATATTTTTGAAAACATTCATATTATTGTAGAGAAATAAAAAATCTACAACTTTTGTCTAGTCAATTTTTCATACCCGATTGAACGTTTTGTTGTAAAATCTAAAAAACCGTTCCACCCCCTATGAAGTGCCATTTTCCAGAATTTATATCTTTTGAACAATGAGAAATTTAAAAAAAAGTTAGAAACAGAAGTTGCTGGACTAACCTCCTTAACAATTTTTGTAATAGTACTTTTTTACGTACAACCGATGTTTACCGATTTACATAATTTAATCCCTTACTTTACTGGGGTGGATCCGAGGGTGTATCCGAGGGGGGAAACCTGGCTGGAGCTGTCCTACCCACCATTAAAATTTCGTAAGAGTTTTTTACCATTTGACTGTGGACTATCCAGTAAAAGTAGGATTTTTTTGTTGCATTAAACCATGTTATAAAGTTATTTTGGGAATCATAAAATTCCCTATGTGAACTTTTTTCATACATTAGTCAGGGGATCCCCCACCACTCTAAACATTCCTAAAATTTGTGGAACTAGATGATTTAATACAGCAGACCTGCTCTTAAGTCTAATTTGACTGGACTAATAGGACATGTATGTGTATCTTATGGGTAGCGTTACCTAGGAAACATACAAACGACGCCATAGATCTAATATCAATCTTTTTTTCATAAATCGCCTTTTCCTGCCTTGGCAGATAAAATGAAACTTTTTTGTATTGTCATCCACAGAGTAGTATCGTAAGTGTCGTTTATGTGATATTCGAAGAAACAATAATTTCTCTGCCGAAATCGACATTTACCTGACAGTAATGCTATTTAATCCAGACGACCGGAAAATGTCATCCCTTTTTTAAATACGTGATTAGAATTGCTACTGCTATTCCACTTCAGTTTATTGATGGAAAGTGGAACTCACGGGCATTGAGTCATTGAAATCCGTGGTAGAATGTCAACACGAATGTCAAAATTGAGAAGCTTTGTTCATGTTAGTAAATGTTATAAGCGCTGAAAGAATTTGAGGAGTGTTTCGTAGGGTTTTCTCTAGATAAAGCTGCATCTACACTGGGGCAACTTTTTTATATCCTTGTTGATGAAAGTTTCATACAAAGAGAAACTCATAGAAAAGTTCTATCCACACTAAAGCCACAATAGCAGAAGAACCGTTTACAGTTTGTTTCTGTTCCAAAACAACAATTATTATTATTGTTCCTTGCAGTAAGGGATATCCATCCATTCTGACATTTGATGAGCTTCTGATGACGGTGAAATAACTTTTCAATAAACTAATTGAATCGACTGAAGACTTTCAGCTTGAAGAATTTTTTATAGTAATTAATGGTGGAGGCAAATAAAAGAGAAAAACAGTGTGGTATACAAATGGAAACAAGAAATAATCGGCAACTACTGTTGTCATTGGAAACAGAAACTCGAAAAAACATTCGGTAACATGCGCCAACAAGCCGCAACTTTATCTGGAAACATGGAACATCAATAAAAAATTTCTCAATGTTATTTCAGTGTGGACGTGGACGTTTATCCTTAATACTGACGTGCCTTTTTATGGAGATATATGGAAGATGTAATGTAAATTCTAATTTATAAAAAATAACGTTATATTTCCAATTCATATTGAGTGATATAGACAGAATAAGCAATTTTTTGGAAGAAATAGATCGAAATAGCATCTTAATTCATCCCCTTTTAAGCTTACTCCATTAAATAAAACGCTCTATCCTCGAGTTTCTATCATTATAAAAGAGGGTGGAATGATGGAACTCCAAAGCAGCTCTCATCTATATTATTGGGAATAGGTTCCCTATCGATTATGTAAGTTATTCGAGACAGTTTTTTATCCATTCGAGTGGTAGTTTGGACGAACACCCTCTTCATCGATATCTGAATCTGACAAGTGATGTTCAGGACTTCATTAATAACTGCACTTTGTCACTTTTATCGACTTTATCTTTTGCCGGTTAACTTTTTATCCGAGTGATTAATGATCGTTTGCGTTGAATTTAAGGGAAACAAACAGATTAGTGACTACGGTTTAAGAACAGGAGGATAATGAAATTGATGAAAATGTTTTTGCTGACAAGAAAAGTAGTTAGGTATCTACTCACCCTCGTGCTAAGGGATTGTTTTGGTTTTAGAGCTTACTTTGAATTAATTTTTTACAATTTTATCTCAAAATAGAATATTTAAATACAAAAATAATAATTCTGAAAAGCTATTAATTCCAAACTATAAAGGCGTTTATTTTTAATCACATTTCTTTATAGTTGTTTTATTTATGACGTCTTTTATATCTCAATAGATGATCAAAGATTTTTCATGTAAAAAAATATTTTAACAGATGTGCTGAAACGTTTTGCTGAATGACCGTAACGTTAATTTATCGTTTTCTTTGTTGCAGAGTGCTTTCGGATAACAAACTTGAGTTCATACATCCCAAGGCGTTTTCAAAGAACACTCAGTTGAAAAGACTGTAAGTATATACATTTAAACCATATATTATAATGGGTTATTTATTAACTGGAAGCTGGATTGTATTTTCGGTTCTTTATGTACATGAAATATGAAATAGGGTACAAAAAACTAGATTTATCTCAGCTCTTTGGGGTTTTGGTCCTAATTTCCGCATTCATGTTCCTAGAGCGTTTTTAAAATAGAATAGGCCAAAATTGTGGATCAAAAAATCCTTAATGAGGCAGGATTCAAGGATTCAAGGAAGTGGGTAGGTAGGTACTAGAATAATAAAATGTACGATTTGGTATTAAGATCGATTTGGTATCCAAACCTAACATGATTCCAATGAGTAATCACCTTAAAGAGTATCTAATGGGAGGAAGATCCTCCAATTTACGTGTATAAATTTGGGAGGGAATGGGTGATATTTTTTAAACTAATTCATAATACCAGATTTCAAGATTTTTTGAATTTTTCTAAGTTCAAGCGAGGTTTTCAATAAAAGTCATTCACAATCAAATTTTCTCTCTCTCTTTTTTTCTCTCTCTTTCAACATTCTCTCAGCTTAGACCACTAAAATTGCACAGTTGCCAAATTAGCATTATGTTAGCCTTAGACCCAAACAAAGCTTCTGGGCCGGATGACGTACCTGTTATCGTACTAAAAAATGCGCCACTGAGCTGTCATCTGTTGTCTGCCGGCTTTTCAACTTGTGGTATAAAAAGGAATATTTCCTTCTTGTTGGAAATGTGCACGGATCCAACCTATTCCCGAGAAAGGCAAAAAGATAATATCCAATATTATGGAGAAAGCTATTAACCAACATCTTTTAAAATACTTGGAAGGAGCTAATATAATCAGCGACCGCCAATACGGATTCCGCAAACAGAGGTCAACTGGTGACCTCCTCACTTACGTCACCGAGCTGTGGAACGGCGCAATCGAGCACCATGGGGAGTCTCGAGGGGTTGCGCTTGATATTTCTAGAGCTTTCGACCGTGTCTGGCATGATGGACTGTGGACTGTGGGCAAAACTGCAGGCTTGTGGCATGTCCGAGAAATTCTGCTTGTGGCTTGCGAGTTATCTCGGAAATCGTTCATTGCAGGTGGCAGTCGATGGAGTTCTTTCTGAGACCTTTTCCATCAATGCCGGTGTGCCTCAGGGATCCATTTTATCTCCGACTCTCTTCCTAATATTTATAAACGACTTGCTTGAAACAACAAAAAATCCAATATACAGTTTTGCCGACGACAGTACCCTCATATCTTCTTATACGTTAGATGCGCGAACATCTGCCATCGACGCACAGGCTCGGAGGGAGCAAGAAGTTGCCATACTTAACAATGACTTGCGAGACATTCTAACTTGGGGTGATAGAAACCAAGTCCAATTTAATGCTGGAAAGACCCAAGCAGCCATCTTCTCCTAAAAGACCAACGTTTTGGAGTCAGATATGATGATGGCGGGACACTGTCTTACCCCAGCGTCATCTCTTCGTTTACTTGGAGTGAGCCTCGGAGCGAACATGTCTTGGCATGATCATGTTGCAGGTCTGGCGAAGAGTGCTTCTCAAAAACTTGGAACACTCTTCCGCACGAACAAATTTTATACACCACAACAGCTTCTCCTCTTATACAAGGCTCAAATCCGACCATCCTTGGAGTACTGTTCACATGTTTGGAGCTCAGCTCCCAAAAATACGCTGAGACTACTCGACTCTATTCAGAAAAGAGCCATTCGCTTGATTGGGGACCCAGATTTGACAAAAAATTTAGACACTCTCGAACATCGAAGAAGAGTAGCTGACCTGAGTCTGTTTTACAGATATTTTAATGGAAAGTGTTCAAAAGACGTGGCCCGCTTGATCCCACCAAGAACAAGACCGGGCAGATATACACGTCGAGCCGCAGACGCTCATCCGTATCAGGTTCAGCTCGTTACACCTCGTACCACCCTATTTCAGACTTCTTTTATGTATAGAACCGCATCACTTTGGAATAGCATTCCAAAGGGCGTGTTTCCCGAAGTATACAACTTACAGAGATTCAAGGCCAACGTGAATCGATATCTCCGCTCATGCACAGCTCCCAGAGCGTGATAGGGATTTCCCTGCAGTGCATGTGCATTTTCAATAAAAAAAAAATCCAATTTATTTGAATAAAATAATGATAATTCCCAAGACTGAGTGGTAATAAGCAAACGCAGAAAAATTCAATTCCAAATCTTTTCGCCCTTTCATCTTGTACGAGAAATATCCACATCCAGCAACATGCCCTGGGAGGCGATTATCTTTAATTTTCTCCAATTCAATAATTTCTTTATTTTTTTATTTTATAAATCAATAAATAATTTTCCATGTCTATTTAACAATAATTTTCATAACAGCACGAACAATAATAAAAATAATTATTCCCAACAACCTCCTCCCGCTAGACTCCTTCTGACCACACATGCCGCGTCAGAATATAAGTCTCACAGCAAGCGATCGGATGCACCACCGCTCCTCGGGATCATGCACTGATTTATGCATCGCGCAAATGGGATGCAGCGAGACGAGATTGCCTTCCCGACACATAAGACGCCCTCATCCGCGGAATTGGCGAACGGTTCATCGTCGTTATGAGACACATAGAGTCGGCGTAAATCACTGCCGGCTTTACGGCGTCCCATCGCCAGACGCCTCTCCCGCTCCCAAGACGCGATAGTCAGGAGGACGTCAGCGGGATTTACGCGGTGTCGATATGCAGCCAAGCTCGACCAAGACTATTCGCATCTGACGCTTCATGTCGGGGGGAATGGGAGTGACTGTCATTGGTTGTTGCTTTCGAGGAAATGCAATTGTATATAGGATTTACTCCGATTGAAATGAAGAATTCTGTCTATATTATTCGATTGCTAGGATTTATTTTGACGCATTAGGTAACTAATTCGTCTTAGATTAGTTTCATTTTTCCACCTGATCGATCATCATTTAAGTCTTTAAGATCCGTAAACCCAATATTTACAGAGGGAGGTTTGAAGAGGATGAGAATTTTTGCAGATGTTTAGAGTGAGTGGCATCTACTTGGAACAGATAATCACATTTCAAGAGGATGATTTTGATATAATCCGCAACATGCAACATTCAACATTCTCATAAATCTTTGAAACATCACTTTAGTATCGTTTCATTTTTTTTTTGTTAATTTTTTTTAAGAAAATTCTAGTGCTCAAGTTCGAAGATTTATAGCATTTCAAAGATATTGACCGATTTTTTGATAAGTAGAGTCCCAACAATAATTTTAGTTCCATATTTCCAAAAAACGTCACCAATAATTGTTATGTTAAAAAAGCACCACAGGGTTTGTTTTAGTTTTGACAGTATGGTCCGGTTGCACAAACGTTAATTAAAGATCTGTCAGATAATTACTGATTTTAAAATGCCCCATTTTATCAAAATATTAGTCTGATATTGCTGGATATAAATTCTAGTCCCTTTTAGCCGAGTTAATTACTGATAAAAAAGGAAAGATCATTGAAAATATTCACCATTGTTTCAAAATTTGCAATTTAAAATCAGTAATTATCTGACCGATCTTTGATTAACGTTCGTGCAAGCGTCAGTGAAGACGCTTATTCTCCCTTCCTTCCTCTTTAAATTTTGAGCCGAATGAGATAGGACTTTGGTAGGTACGAAAAAAAATTCGATAACATTTCTTTTAGTACTTTTTGACGTAAAACTGTTGTGTCAAATATCAAAGCTGACGTTACAAAATTTTAAGTGATAAAATGACATCTCACGTAAAACGTGAAACTGATTCCATCTAAAAGTTTAAAGTTGCCATAGGGATTGCAACGTATATTTTTGATATTTGACACATCAATTTTACGTAAAAATTAGGAAAATTCATATTTTTGAATTTAGATTTCCTACCAAAGTTCTCTTCATCTCATTCGGCTCATAATTCAAAAGATGGATGAAGGGGGGGTAGGGGGGGATAAAACGTCACTATGCGAAATAATGAAGCTTTTGCGTCCGTAATAATTCTCATTACTGAATTGCACTTACAAAAATTGTCTGATTCAATGTTCACCGGGACATGTCTGGAAGCGCTGAATGAAAATCAGTGAGAGCCCTTTACACTCTGCATTAGCCAAGTAAATTCTTAAAGCGAGGCCATGAGAATGGATGTTATAAAACGAAAATAGAGGAGTCTGTGCCGAGTAAAACAACGTGTTGTTAGAAGCCCTATTTCACAAAAAAGCATTAAACTTGTTTCCGCTAGGAAATATTTGTCAGTTCAATTACTTTCTGCAGTACCTAAAACAATAACTTGACGTTACAAAGATGGCCGTAGGAGAGACGTGGAATTGAACAAGCTTTTATTCTTTACTACACTTCAACTAAATGGAAGCTCTAGGAAAGTTTTGATTTATGTGTCACGACCAAGCTGTGAGGCTCTTGTTCTTTCCTTGTTCCCGAGCTCCAAGCTCATGTGTACTTAATTTATTTTCATTTTTTTCATAAGATAAGATTATAATAAAAATAATAAATAACATAGAAGATACTGGATTCAAATTTGGAATTAAAAACAGTTTGTTCATAGTTCAATAATATCTGACAACGTCTTTCATCAAGAAATTTTAATCTCCAAATTTTGTCAAAATAATCTTATCCTTCAATGAAATGAAGAAGACACCAATTCATCTGACCAAATATTAATGTGCGGCAATTTTTGAAAAATAAATCATCACCTTCACCTGTTAATGACAATAATAACTTCACATTAAATTTATCTGGACGACTCCATCTGTATAATCCATCAACAACAGTGAAGGCTTACATTGTAAATTTTACTGGACAGGATCTATCGACACGAGTAAATTTATTTATTATTCTATTCCGTAGACAGCTGACTGGAATAATTCAGCCTTAAATCTATCATGGACAAAATATCCCGGTTCGTGCTTTTTATCTCACAACCAGGACGTATTATGAAAAAAAGCGAGCACAGTATGAAACGTCATCGAATTTCACCGGGTCTGATAAAATGTACCCGGATAAGGCCTCCGGGTTTGATATCCAGACCCGCCCCTCAGCGCCAGGATCAGGATTCGGGACATCAATACGTCCAAAGCAGACAACCGAATGAAAAGCAATCCGTGTTCACCCGGTTAATAGAATATGCCCGCAATTTGGTCGACAATTCGTCGATACATCGTCTCTGCCTGCGGGAGTGCTAAATCATACCGGAACATGCAAAGTCGGTCCGCCTGCAGGAAACACCGGACTCGATCCATTAATATTCATCCTGCGGTGAAGATCTACTTTGTATTGAGAGAATTGTTGAGACATTGTTGCGTTGCACGTTGTTTCCACCATATTACCATAATTTCATTAAAATAATTAGATCTCATGAAAGGGTGAGACTGAAACTAGAAGATTTCCTTGCTTATAAAATATTAACATTATTGAGTGATAACTTGAAATTTGAGGCAGCCGAATCGGCCTTCAAGGCTTAACTTGTATATACCTACCAACTTCGGAGATTTTACGGCAATTTCTGTAGGTACCTGAGTAATCTTTTGAATTTATTAAGAGCTCCTGAATCCTACTTAAGAGTTACGAGCTCTCATACACTGTTCGAGTCATTAGCGACTTGTTACATCTTCCATTTCATTCTTATTCAGGATTGTCAGATTTATTTCAATTTCAATATGGAGAGCTCTTTCAATGATGCCTCTGCTAGATTCTTTATTCTGTAATGTAAATGTGTTCATAGTTATAAAGACGAAAGTACCTAATTCACTTTGTTTGTTGTTCGAGGCTTAACAACTTTGGCAGCGTGATCTTATAATTCCGAAATATACCCAAACTGTTCAATTTAGCAATCGACAATGATATCTTGCACCTTCCATAAGCAAGCTTCATAAAGATTTTGGTTTAATTCTTATGTTGATTGAATAATTGGTTCTCTTGGAGATCTGGGCAAGGAAGAAATTCTTACAGCCATAAGAATTTTACCCGTTGTAACTACCCACTCATTCTCTGGGATGATAATTAAGAAGAGATACTAAAATCTGGGATTGAGTTAAGCAAGTTTCAAAGAAGTAGCAATCTAAACCTGTCATCAGTGTTTAATAAAACCTTTAACATGCAATCTCCTCCTGGCAGTGAAGCTGGACACTGACGTTGTTATTTCAAAACGAAACACGTATGTAATTTTTGTGCTTTGTAAAACAGAAAAATCGCGACTGCTGGTAATATTTCGCGCATAAAACGTGCAAGTATTTCATAAGATATAGATCAGACTTCGGTAAGTGTACACTGGAAATCACACCAGATAGCGCGATCAAGTTTCAGTCGTCAGACCCCCAACTAACTGCTGAAGAGGTCGCGGAGACAACCCATCTCGTTTCCCCGAAGTTTATATGTATGTTATATGTATGACAGGCGGTGTTGCGGTATCAAACTTTATATCCTGTGGATCGCTTCAATTTAAGTCATTGTATTTTTTGTACACCCAGTTTTGAGATGAGCTTGAATTTGCTTTTTTTTCTTTAACGTGGTCGATAGATCCTCTCGTTTGAATTCTAGCGGTTTATCGTATAGAAGATTACTCTCTAATTTTTCAAACCGTTTGAACTTTATACAGACGTCCTATGATTCGTGAAAATCCCCGGGCGCCATTTTTGTTTCCCCCGCTTGAGGTTGCTCCCCTTGCAAGCTATCCACAAAATATTTCTTTGACGCCTTTGCCCACGTGAGCTGATAGTTAAACTTATTTATAATTTTTAGCAGGTTTACAATTATTATTTGTAATCCTGCTTGATTCAACTTCGTTCTGCAAAAGTTGTATAGGTGAAGCTTTACAGCGAGTGAAAACAAAACACTGACGGGGTTTCATTTCGGGGACTATTTCCATTCCTTTAAGTAAATAACCCTTCATTCAGTATTCAGTGCCAGTATCAATGGAAATAGGGATACTCATAGACAGCAACTGTACCTACGAACTTTCCCATTTTGCATTTTTCAAATAAGTATAGGTTTGGTGTGATATAAGTTCTTACTCAGTGGGAAACTCAACTTTTTCCAAGCAAAACACTGAAGTGACGTAATTCCTGGCAACGCAGCCTCATCTTTTCTGGGTTCACGTGTTACATACCAAAAACATATTGCTTGCAGATAATATTTATAGGAGGGTCATCCCGGAGCTGACCGGAGTAATATTACACCAGCCAATGCCATGCCTCACATACTCCCGACATGCACTGCGGGCCTGCATTGTCCCTCTAATGAATTTATGATCTCATATCGGTCATATTTTTAATATCGCACTCCCCGTTTGGGTTTTACGACAGTTCGGTTCGTTGAACGCTTTATAAAACCATCAGTCAGCTTTCTTTTGACGGACAATAGACTCGGGCTTAATTTTATTGACTGGAAAAGTGTCAGGGACTCTTTTAATATGTTCTCCCATAATAGTGATTTTAATAGGTACTTTGGGAGAATGAGGTTGATTTATTTTTAATTTTTTTTAGGATTCTTCAAGGATGCGGGTTAGCTGAGATTCCAGTTGAAGCCTTGAAAACTCTTCATAAACTTCAAACATTGTAAGTATGATTTTTTTGCCTTAATTTTTATCACGGAAAAAAATAGCATACTTTCATAACGAGTAGGTAATTCCCTGCTGGCCTCGACATTAATTAGAAGGTTTTGTCACCATACAAAAAATTGTATATGGGTTGTTACCACTTGCTCAGCACATCCTGTTTGTGGGCCAAAAATTTAGTAAAACAGCCTTCTTTCTGTAATAGGTTTTTGAAATGACGATTTCGAGCAGACCCAAGCCTAGGCTCTAGAATGGTAAAAAAATACGAATAGGAAAAATCGACAAATATAAAATTAATTAAGTCAATGAAATTCTTATTTATTTTATTGCCTGTCACAAAGATGAACCGATTGAATTAACCAAGCACGCTATGAACGAAAATACGACTTGATCATAATAATTTGCTAACCGATTTAGGAAAAGTCAATATTTTCCAAGACTCTTAAAACTTTTGCGCCGTCAATTTATTAACCGAAATTCTGTCTATAAGGGATTTGATCTTAACAAGTAACTATCCACATAAGAAACTTTGGTCAATAAAATACATTACGAAGACGTCCCGAACCGAGCATCGACGAAATCGAATATGTCGAAGAGATACACAATTTTCATAAAGTTTTCCGTATGTTTTGCTCTCCCAATCGCGACTGGCAGTTATTGCGGATAATTTAGCTGAACGGTCATTTATTTGAAACGTTTGCAATGCAGCAGTCAAGTCAAATCACGGACTGGGAAATGAAGGGAGGCAGATTTCAGATCTCGACGAAGTATCCGCTAGATGAGCGAGACCCGTTCACATAATACAGAGAGAATAATAACTTCAACTGGCAAATATATCTAGCTGCTAAGGAAGCATTTTCCGCCCATTTTCCTTCCTGCTTAGTCTAGATAAATATATATGACCTATGGAGACTTGATCTACCTTCCACTTCAACGAAAACTTAAGCGATATAAAACTTCTAACTTATATTTATAGTGGCTAGATTGGTACCCCTGGACTAGTACGCTCAATTTCGCTGGCTGGCAAACTGCTGCGAAAATAATCTACTGCAGTTGACTGCCAAGTGCAGTAATTTCTCTATTATTTACTTTCTCATCGAGTTAAACAAACATAATGGTCGCAAGAAGACATAAAACTTCTCCGGAGAGAATTGCACACATCTGAGAGAAATAAATCTGTTAACGTGGTTGTAAAAATTATTACAGGCATATACGTAGCATATAAATCTCTTGTTCCCCTTTATCAAATTAGCCCGGCCATTCTAGTGGGTTTTTTCTAGGGCAATTTCCATAATAATTGTTTTTTCATTAGATCACATGCATATTTTATAAAAAGTGTTTTTGAGTTGACTACATAATATAAGTATGTAGGTAACTAATTGGTCACAATTTGGATTTTTTTTTTATTCCAATATCAATAAAGTTTTGCGTTTGGTATAATTTGTAGCTAAAAATAAGTCAAATAAGCGTAAGAGCTACCATAACAGACGAGAATATCTCTCGTTAAAGTGGAGCTTTGTGACGAAAATTAGTTTAGTTTAAAAAATTCGAGCGATCTTAAAAATCGTTTTAGTTTAGTGCTGATTTGATTTTATTACAAATTCCGGTATGAAATAATAAATAAAAACGTCTCAACTTTAGTTTCTCGATCTTGACAATTTTTGCTAAACCCGTTGTATTTTGTGTCAGTTGTGGTGTGAAGGAGCCGGTTTAACTATTAATCTTGGAAAGGCAGAAATGGTTCCCTTTACCAAAAACGCAATAAAATATGATTTAAATTCACTTTTTATTCGGTAAGCCGTTATCTCTACGATTATCTTGGAATGATGATAGACGAAACTGACCTGGAGACGGTACATTGACAGAATAGTTACAAAACCTATGGCATTTCTACGGCAACAACAATGAAATCTGGGAATTGGAACTGGAGATGATGCGCTTGTTGTTTGTGGCTATCATCAGAGATTTTGTGAAAAATCACCGTATCAACTTGTCGAAAAAGCTAGACAATGCAAACTTCAAGAATGAGGAACAGACAAAAGGAAAAAATCAAAATTCAGGAATACGGAATTGTAGGAAAAATAAGGATAAAAGGGTGATATACAAAAAAGGGAATCTTCAGATAAATTTTATCGCTCTTTAAATCAATAATTGATCAATCCTCAGAATGAGAAATGAATCGCGTCGTAAAAACCTGGGGATTGAAACTGGAGGTGATGCGCTTGCTGCATGCGTGGTCATCATCAGGGGTTAAATAATAATAAATAATAATCGTGCTCCGGGAGGTACGTTCAAAAGGGGGCCCTGGCTGCTTCACAGCAGTCGTTAAGTTACGTCAGAGGCCCTTGAGGCTACTTGAAAACTTCTGACACTTGGGCTTTACCACAGCCATAAGATATTTATTTTTTTTATCAGGGGTTTTGTGGCTTTGTGAAAAATCACCCTATAGACTCCATTGGGAAAAAAGCGAGACAATGAGAAAAAACGCAAAACTCAGGAACACGGAATTGTAGGAAAAATAAGGTTAAGATTTTATCTTCCCTCCTAATTTCCGGAAGGGAAATATAGGAAAAAAAGGGAGGGAATCTTCGAATCAATTTTTATTCGCTCTATACACCAATAATTGATTAATTCTACGAATGAGAATTGAATCGGAGCTAGACTTTGCTTTGTGACAAGAACTGTAAGGATTATTTCTTCAACAAGCAAAGCTTATCGGCTGTTGGTGAC
The DNA here is from genome assembly GCA_910589415.1 of Malachius bipustulatus. Taxonomy (NCBI): domain Eukaryota; kingdom Metazoa; phylum Arthropoda; class Insecta; order Coleoptera; family Melyridae; genus Malachius; species Malachius bipustulatus. Next base: position 30,646,708 of record OU342634.1, on the reverse strand, counting down.
AGCTGATCATCAGTAAGAAAATTTTAGGGAGTCATTTCTTGACTCATTATAGGGAATGAGCTTTTGTGTATGCAATATAATTGATATTAGCTGCCTCTCTAATACCAATTCATTTGTTCCATGTGCCATTGTCGAAGATTTTATGATTGAGGGTAGTGTTTTCAATTCAACATTCCCTTCAATTTCCGCCAATATGTTTAGAAACATCCGAAGCGATTTTTTCTTCGTAAATGGTAGTTTTTCTCGAAAATGGTTCACGTTAGCAATTATGACCAAGGGTAGGTCCTACCTTTTTTTGTTACAAAAGATTGGCGGCTTGAAATTTTTTTGGAAAATTACAATTTCACCAAAATGGTATAATTTAGAAACAAAAAAACCTAAAGCAAACTCAAAATCTCCGTCACTGGCATATGGACAAAATGACAAAAAACAAATTAGTCGACATTAAAAAAGTAGCTAATAACATTAGTAACATATAAAAAAAGTTGAGCTTTGTACCCCTAACGGTTCCTTAGATATCATCAAAAAACCGGAACAGAAGTTTTTTTGACACCCTGTATCTCAAAAACGGTACATTTGCGGACCCACGTTAATAGGAATTTTTTTCTTAGAATGAGCCAACGAATCATCCTCTAAGATTTTTCTCACTTATTTAGGATAACCTTGTATATAGCGTAACGAGCTGGCAGATCCCTATGCAAAAGCTCAGAAGTAGGGGAAGCTTTTGTGAACCGCAGCTTATACTTGGTTTGTTTAGAGGAAACTCCACTCTGCTGACAGATCAGACTGTTCATAGCTGTTACAGTAATTAGATTACTAGTTAGAGTGGTTGGTCACAACAATCTGAACAGATACTTACATGCAGCTTATCGGGTACGGCGGGGTCTGTACCCAACAATTCGGGTAGAAAGTTGGTACGGGAACGACAAAAATGGCCCTCGGTGGTCTGTGATAGATCCGATGGTTATTAAAATAAGAAGGATATCTCCTTTCCAAGCGATCAGCAGTAAAGAAACATGTCTAGGTAAGTTTTCATGAACCTGGCAACTTGGGACGTGTAAAGACGTCATTCTTAAGACGTCATTGGTTTTTTGTCCAATAACGTCATTATCATGATTTTTTTTTTCATAGCAACCCCCCTACTTGTGTTCTCAATCCATCGTTGCAAAAGATCTGTTTGAGGAGAATATTTTCCGCTAAATTTTAAACTTTAAGGGATAAAGAAGAAATATTTTTTAAAGAAGAGTTGTGCCATACATCTTATTTAGTGACGTGTTTTTGCATTTTGTTCAAAAATAAACACAGTACCTTTTACATCTTTTTTTTTTGTCTTTTTGCATCTTATTTTGAACTTTTTCGGGGCAGCTTTCTTTCCTCTGGTGGTGGTGATGTGACAGACTGATGAGATAGAAATAACCATTGAAACATCGATCTCTTTGTCTTCACCATACCATTAGGGCAAATGTGTCGTTCAGAAAGCGTTATTGAGGCAGCTTTCAAAAAATCATGCCGTACCTAACTTTTTTGGATTTATGAATGCACCTGTGAAACTTTGAGTAAATGTTTTACTTAATGAGACTTTCTAAACGAGGTATAGCTGCACATACTCTTTAAAGAAATATTTTTCGTTTAAAACTTAGCGGAAAATGTTCTTCTCAAATAGACCTTTAAAAGGATGTGTCACAAGTAGGGGGCTGATATTAAAAAATTATAATGATGATGATAAGAATTAAGGGTATTGGTACCTTAGTGAATAGGTTGATGAGAACGTCATGCTGAAGACACTGAAAAAATAAGAGAAAGGCTAAATCATGTTCTTCTATTTGACGACAATCTTAGGTTTGAGTGAAGTCAGAGCTTTATACGGCTCTGTATATACGGCAGTCTGTCTCAATGGTCTTTCTCGTATCAACCAAACAATATTTACTAAGTTGCTCCAAAAAGAAAACATTCCAGGTTCAATCCAGCCTAATTCATTAAAATATTTCGGTTTCGCCGCCGATCTTCATTTTTATTATAATAAATCCATAGAGCAAAGGACGGGAAAACAATAAAACCAAGTGTTTTTATACGATTTTCACGGGAGCAATGAAATATCCAAGACACTAAATGTAATATATTGGTGAAGCAATCTCGGCAGCTCGACTGTGAAATATGAAAAAGCTCAACACGAAACAAAGAGAGGGCAAACAAGGGGTGCATAAGAATGAGGAAAGGTCAACATAACCGCGGCGGCTGGAACATCAAGCAGCTTTTATAGAAGGATCGCGGTATGTCCTGTCGGAGTCCTTTGTATCGCGTGACGACGGAGGAATAGCGAGCGACAGGCGGCGATCCAGTAACGCCCTCCAGACGATTAGCGGCGTCTGATTGCCGACGTAAAGAATGTGTTGACATCCCTTAATAAAAACCAGACATACTCTATCTACTGCTGTTTGAATGGGACATATAACACGCAATTTGATTTCTTTGTTAACTAACAAAATTTCATGATATCCAGCTAGATAAATTGCCCAACTCAACATCTCCTTTTATCCTAAACAACTCTCTTTAATTCTCTATAAGAGATTTACGTTGAAGTTAAAGAAGCTCAAAAAGAGATTTGTTATCGTTGAGAATGGGATCAAAATATTAGGAACGCATAAACTCCAAAATTGTCATTTTAAATAAATTAAATTCAAACTTTTCGCCTTGAACTTTTCAATCTTCTGTTGTTGCGAGTTTTGCACTGGAAGCGGGGGAACAAATTAATGGAGTTTGCAGTTTCAGCAATGTTGTAGTTATGTTCTTATTCCTCAAGAAGGATATTTACAAACAGACCGTTTTTTTGATAAAAACTTAAAAGGGTGTTTTCGCTTTTAATAAAATTTTATCGAATAATAATTAATGATACCGAGTATACTGAATACTAATGTTTTCTAATAATTATTGAGTTTATAAATAAATTTTGAGTTAATTAATTACTAATAAGAGCAGTGTGTATAAAATAAGCGATTTTTAAGCCAAATACTAAAACCAGTCGATTTTTGTTTTTAAATTGTCACTTTTTTTGTAATCCCCTCTCCTCCTATCAAACGTCAACCCCCCTCAGAGGGGCATTTCCAAATGTGAACGATTCTTTTTTGATATGTTTTTTTGTTCCTTTGGAACACTTTGTAAAGAACAGTTTACAAAAAACATAATTATCCCATCTCTACTTCGGGTATACAATAATATAATGAAGAGTGTTATTATAATGGTGGTCTTAATTTCACTATACAGAGTGTTTATTTAACACGTTAGAAAAATATATAAATATTAGTGGCAAGAAATAACAAATATGTATTCTGATTATTTATTCTTTAATTTCATCAGACAATTGGGAAATAACGACATCTGGAGAATAGAATACGGGACTTTTCAGTACTTTCAGTCGCTACGCAGTTTGCGATTGGAAAGCAACAGTTTGAGGACTGTGCCTACTAAGGCTCTCAGTCATCTCCAACGTCTCGAAGTTCTGTAAGTCCTCGGCATAAAAATATGTTGTAACTCACAGTGATTATCTGTGCATGTCCTTATAGAGCTTGTTCCATAGTTTCGCTTTCGATATATGAGATTATCTCAACAAGTGATGGCTTTGTTATTGCTGCGTTATGTCGTCGTCGTATAAGAAGTTCTCCATTTAGAGTTAGGGTTAGTTAGCCAGTTAGCATATGATTAGAATTTGTGAGGAAATATTTCGAAAAGCAGCTGGATTTTTCAGTTCGTCTTGCATACCTTGTAGAACTTACTGAAAATAACGCAAATATTTTGCTGAAATATTTTTTCAAAACCAGATTAGTGTATTTATAATAGTTCTAGTTCGCTTGGCATGATTGGCATATAAATATATCATTATTAAATGCTTTGTAGCTGATAATAATTATTATTAATAACACTTAAATAATAAATAATTGTATAAATCATTACTTTTTCCCTCATAGATTTAGGTTGGTGAGACTTTTAATCAAAGAGAGTTCCAATAGCACAAAGAAATCATTTTTGAATATGCTCTTTGATGAAGAACAACATAGACACGACTGACTGGAGCTTGGTGTTGCATTGTTACATGATTCACCATTTTACTGAATTTACTGGCAACACTAATGGAAGTAAGTCACTAGGAGAATAATATAAATACACTTTCAATGATGGGACATGAGAGACGTAACATAACTACAGATATGTTGAAAAACAAAATTCCCCTCCCCACGTGGGAATCCACTGGAAGCAAAACCATGTTGCAGCTCTAGCTGTAGCGGAATTTGACTACCTAAATCAGAAATATGGAAAGACTGTCAAAAATGCATGATATCATGATGACTAAAGTGAGGCTCACGTGCTTGGTCAAACTTACAATGGCCACGTGTTTAAGAGACTCTCAATGACGAGCAATGGCATTTGAAATAAGCCGGAGAAGAATGCTGCTATACTGAAGTTTCAGAATAGTAGGCACTAAGTTCTTAGAAATATTACGGACTTAAAGTAAACACATTGTTGCCAGCTTTTAATTCTTGGTGTTTTATCATTTTGTATTTTTATCATTCACATGCAGGTAAATGGTTGTAGGATAAAAAATACTGTGTTTTATTTGTTGAGTAATTTTTCTGCTATAATAATTTCACAACATCGATATTTAATAGCAAAAGATGTAGAATTTCAATGAGGTTCGGTCCCTTAAAATATAATATATGGCAACATTACAGCAGTGTCAACAAGTACAAAGGATAAGCAGATCCAACTTGTAAGGTAAAGTAAGATGGATATATATCGAGCATGCTGCCAGTCCGTCCAAGGCAGCTCCGTATTCAGTGGCGTATCGTTCATGCTATTTTCGTGAGGGGCTGCAATATAACATTTATCGCTCCTTTAAATCCTTAATATTTTATTTTTATGTTTATATTTATTGATATTATATTATTGAAGCATCACAAAAATTAAAAAACGCATGAAAATGAATGAAAAAGAATTCGCGGCAGTGGAATAACCTGAACAAAAAGAAAAGTTGTTTGTTTTGGGCTGTTATTGGATGTCGATCGGGACTTGTATATTTTTCTCTTTCTGTTTTCTGGTTGTCAGAAAAGAAAAATTAATATTACCGGGGGAAGAAGATTCTCGACTCTCGGGAACAACAAAATTTTGAATATTTCATATTGTTCATAGACAATCTGTGAAGTAATTAAGAAATACAAGCTAGAAAAAATCAATATCTTACTAATTTGTTAATAATTAGTTATTAGTTAATTATTTGGTAAAATAATAATACAATAATGATTCCTGTTTTGGGGATGAACTGAGTTCCAGGATACAGAAAAAGTTTAACTATAAGAAATTTACGGAATTACCATCCCGGAAAAACCCATACCCGGTCGACAATAAAGTGCATAATTAGTGGGGATAGCTTGGTTGCTTTAAGGGTCGCTCATCAGATTTCCTGTCTGAATCTTATTTCTCAGTTCTCACTGTGGTGTAAACGGGAAAGAAGCAAGCTTCTTTGAGTGCCGAAGTGAAATACTGTTTAAATTTAAAGTTGTGAGCAATATGGAAGGCGAGAGCAGCCAAAGTAAACGTCGTCGTACGAATTTATCTACAGGAGAAAAAACTATTATATACAACGTGTATTGTGGACTCCGTGAAAGGAATCAAAGTATGTTGGTAAACGATGTAGTTGCTTTGTGTAGTGATTTAACCAAAGTGTCAACTAGGAGTGCACACCGAATCTTGAAAACTTTCAAAGAGTCCAAAGGCGGAACAGAAAAGGTAGCTGAAAATATTGAAACAAGGGGGAGAAAACGCATTGACATTGATGATGACATAAAATACGCCGTTCGGAGAAAATTTCATTCGTTCTTTTTCCGAAATGAAATTCCAACATTAAAAGCAATCGCTGCCGAAATCAATTCGGATGACGCAATGCCGAAAATATCGCGACGTGTCTTATTGCGGACATTAAGACAAATGAACATAAGGCATATGAAAAGGCAGAGAAAAAGTCTTCTTATAGAAAGAGAAGAAATAATTTTGTGGCGGAGAAATTATTTACAAAAAATTCGAGAGTATCGTCGTGAAGGGAAGAAAATATATTTCTTAGACGAAACTTGGCTGAATCAAGGGCATACTGTTTCGAAAATTTGGCAAGATTTGGAAATAACAAGCCGTCGACAAGCTTTTTTTGAAGGTTTTTCCACAGGACTAAAAGCGCCAGCGGGCAAGGGGCGGAGGCTCATAATAACTCACATAGGTAGTGATTCGGGTTTTTTGGAAAACGGATTGCTACTTTTCGAATCGAAGAAAACTAGTGACTACCATGAGGAAATGGATGCGGAAAAATTCGAAAACTGGTTTTTAAAAATTTTACCAAGCCTTGAGCCAAATTCGGTCGTGGTAATGGACAATGCTTCCTACCATAGTCGACGATTGGAGCCATCGCCAACAACTGCATGGCGAAAAGGTGACATCATTAACTGGCTGGCTCAAAGAAATATACCATTTGATGACAACATGTTAAAAGTGCAACTATTAAACATCGCAAGGGCACAAATACCTCATTTTAAGAGATATGCTGTCGACGAATTGGCTCGCGAGTGCAACATCATTGTACACCGCCTCCCTCCTTACCACTGTGAACTGAATCCTATAGAACTTATTTGGGCTCAAATAAAAAACCAAGTGGCGAAACAAAACGTGACCTTCAAGATGGATGAAGTGAAACGCCTGCTAGCTACTGCAATAGGAGATGTGACGGCTGAAACATGGAGAAACTGCATCCGACATACTACAAAAGAAGAAGACAGAATGTGGGATCTAGACACAATAGTTGATGTTTCGGTTGAGCCATTAATTATCAACTTGAACGATAACGGTGATCGGGATAGTTGTCCATCATCCGACGATTTTTCTTCTGACGATGACTAAGGTACTATTTTTTTCCTATTTTCTTTGCTATTTTTATTTTTGCTATATGCTATATTATTTACTATATGCTATATTATTTGGAAGTTTACAATTATATTTCTCAATAAATTCATTATTGTCTGAACCTATTTTGATATTTTGCGTCCGCCACTGAATGCTCCAACTGAGCGCTTATACGTCACGACCACTTCCGAGAACTTAGTGCCTACTATTCTGAAACTTCAGTATAGTTCCATTGACTGAGTGATGATGCGAGCTACCAAGCGATAATAAGACAACTTTAGAAGAAACCGACTGAGAGATTGACGGCTAGGAGTTATTCAAGTCATTTTTTTTATTTTTTATTTTTTTTTATTGAAAATGCACATGCACTGCAGGGAAATCCCTATGACGCTCTGGGAGCGGTGCATGAGCGGAGATATCGATTCACGTTGGCCTTGAATCTCTGTAAGTTGTATACTTCGGGAAACACGCCCTTTGGAATGCTATTCCAAAGTGATGCGGTTCTGTACATAAAAGAAGTCTGAAATAGGGTGGTACGAGGTGTAACGAGCTGAACCTGATACGGATGAGCGTCTGCGGCTCGACGTGTATATCTGCCCGGTCTTGTTCTTGGTGGGATCAAGCAGGCCACGTCTTTTGAACACCTTCCATTAAAATATCTGTAAAACAGACTCAGGTCAGCTACTCTTCTTCGATGTTCGAGAGTGTCTAAATTTTTTGTCAAATCTAGGTCCCCAATCAAGCGGATGGCTCTTTTCTGAATCGAGTCGAGAAGTTGCAGCGTATGTTTGGGAGCTGAGCTTCAAATATGTGAGCAGTACTCCAAGGATGGTCGGATTTGAGCCTTGTATAAGAGGAAAAGCTGTTGTGGTGTATAAAATTTCTTCGTGCGGAAGAGTGTTCCAAGTTTTTGAGAAGCACTCTTCGCCAGACCTGCAACATGATCATGCCAAGACATGTGCGCTCCGAGACTCACTCCAAGTAAACGAAGAGATGACGCTGGGGTAAGAGAGTGTCCCGCCATCATCATATCTGGCTCCAAAACGTTGGTCTTTTTGGAGAAGATGACTGCTTGGGTTTTTCCAGCATTGAATTGGACTTGGTTTCTATCGCCCCAAGTTAGAATGTGTTGCAAGTCATTGTTAAGTATGGCAACTTCTTGCTCCCTGCGAGTCTGTGCGTCGATGGCAGATGTTCGCGTATCTAACGTATAAGAAGATATGAGGGTACTGCCGTCGGCAAAACTGTATATTGGATTTTTTGTTGTCTCAAGCAAGTCGTTTATAAATATTAGAAAGAGAGTCGGAGATAAAATGGATCCTGAGGCACACCGGCATTGATGGAAAAGGTCTCAGAAAGAACTCCATCGACTGCCACCTGTAATGAACGATCTCCGAGATAACTCGCAAGCCACAAGCAGAATTTCTCGGGCATGCCATAGGCCTGCAGTTTTGACAATAGTCCACCATGCCAAACACGGTCGAAAGCTCTAGAAATATCAAGCGCAACCCCTCGAGACTCCCCATGGTGCTCGATTGCGCCGTTCCACAGCTCGGTGACATAAGTGAGGAGATCACCAGTTGACCTCTGTTTACGGAATCCGTATTGGCGGTCGCTGATTATATTATATTTGGTTAAGAAAACTCTTTTGCGAATGGTAAAAGCAGAAAATATGGTCGCTCGAGCTCTTGGGCTCACGCTCAAGGGATAGTTCGATACCTAAGCAAAAGATCTGCGATATGTTGAAACAGGATGTCATTTTGACGTTGTTCGATCACGATGTCGGAATTCAAACAAACGGGCAAACGAAAATCAACAAATGAAAAACTGTTGAGTAGGAATGACTGTAGCGGCCTCGACCTGTTTCTAATTTTAGAAACCATCATCTAAACAAAATTTTTCAGTAATTATTTTTTGTCTTGCAGCTTCTATTTCTGTGTATTATTATATTTAGCAGTCTTTTCTTTCTAAAGAAAGTGTATCCAGTGCAGCGACATTTCAGTCATATTTTAGTCCCATTTTTTTCACAAAATTGGTGTTAATTTCCTGGTAGTGTATTCGAAAATTTCATGAAAAAATCGATTTCTTCAGAATGGAACGTAATTTTGTGTGACCACACTTGGTTACAATATGAGTCGAAAAAATCCAGTTTGAACGCGAAGAGCTTAGATTTCTCACGAACCACGGACAAAAATTTTGAAAAGCTAAAAAATCGGTTATTTTCAACGGGAAGAAAACAAAACTCTCACGATAAAACGGCTTCTAGTTTCGGAACGGTTATTGCCTATTACGTCATCGAACCGATTTTTTTATACTACTAGTAGACTAAATAATTAATAGATTTTTATCAAAAATTGATTTTTTTCCGAATGGTGGTCAATTTTTGTTATAGACAATAATCTCATACGAGAAATCGTCTGTTGATAGCATTCAACATCGGCACATCAAAAAGTACCTAATGCAAGAGACCTTAACAAGGACCAAGAGACAAAAATTGATCTTAAAAACCATCGCCCGAAAATGATATACAGGGTGCACCATGTATCCTTCTCTATATTGCTATCTCCTAACGCTAACAGATACAGAGTCGGTTAAACGAAGTCCAAAGGAGCGCAATTTTGTGGCCATCTCGATTCCGTCGAGACATACAAGATATCTTTGACCGTTCCTGAAATATCCTGAAAAAACTGAAAAATGGAGATTTCTTATTTTTTCCATATCTTTTTTATTATTGGAGATTAATGAATAATTTTTTGTGGGCTTACATAAGTCGTCAAGAGCTACCCATCTGACATTTCAAAAATTTTCAAAGCCGACTAGATCCCAGAATTTTCATAGTCAACTTTCGTTTTTCTTGTGGCCACCATAGTGTTTTCTTATGTTGTTCGGTATAAAAAAAATCATAAAAACAAAAAATTGTTAAACTTCAAAAAATAAATAAAAAAAATTTTTATTCTTCTTTTTTCTTTACAAAAAAGACACATTTTTAGACCGAATTTCATAGATAAATTAAAAAACCATAAGGCAAGCACTATTTCGGCGTATTTTACAAATGTTGACGTTTTTCGACGATTTTTCGACCATAATCTTTGAAAAATTAAGAATAAAAATTAAAAATTATTTTTTTGAAGTTTATTAATTTTTGGTTTTCATTATTTTTTTCATATCGAACGACATAAAAAAATAATATGGCGGCCATAAGAAAAACGAAAGTTGACTGTGAAAACTCTTGGATCTAGTAGGCCTTGAAAATTTTTGAAACGTCATATGGATAGCTCTTAACGGCTTATGTAAGCCTACAAAAAATTATTTATTAATTTGCAACAATAAAAAAGATATGAGGAAAATAAGAAATCTCGATTTTTCAGTTTTTTCAGGATATTTCAGGAACGGTCACAGATATCTTGCATGTTTTGACGGATTCGAGATGGCCACAAAACTGCGCATCTTTTCTCTAATTCAACCGACCCTGTATCTCTTAGCGTTCAGGAGATAGCAATATAGAGAAGGATACATGGTGCACCCTGTATATCCTACATCTCTAAAACGAGGATAAATACAGAGGAATCAATTATTACAGTTCTCCGTCTCTTGGACTAAATCTTACGGTTGTTAAAAAGCCATAATAGAAATAGAAAAATATTGAACAAAACCAAAAAATTTGAGTCAAATAAAATTAAGCATAAATTTTCTCAACTAAACTAGAGCGCTTTCAGAACGTTGTTGCGTTTAATAGTCCTAAAAATTTTGAAACTAAGTTAATGAGATAAGAATCAGGTAATAAAAGGGGTTCAAATTATGCGTAAGAAATTATTGACACGAGTAATTGGATCATAAATTTTTTTAATTTTCAAAAGTTCGTGAAATATCAAGCAAGAATTATAGCTTTTACGGCGAAATAAATAAACAGGATGGAAAAATAAAGAAATAAACTTCAACAAGAGTTGAATTAGAAATTGAGAAAATTATAAATCATTTAGTATTCTTATTTCGAAGTTAAAAGAGGTCAAAGGACTTGAATTCAAAGCTCGAATCCTAATTTAATTTTAAAAGCTAAAAAGAGAGTCCTGGTGATTTTCTTTCCATCTTCACGCAGCCTAAACGAATAAATAAACAAAACGGAATTCCTGCTCTGGCGATAATATTAATAATTCGGAGGTATGTAATTGAAATTTTCTTAATAAACATTATGCCATGAAAACAGATACAAGGAGGAGGGATTATTAAATCCATAATCGAGGCATGTTTAGTAGACCTGAGTAATTTAATAACCCGTGCTCACTCATTTGTAACTGAAGTATTTACATAAACAACACCAATTACATGCTCTTTGATTCCTACTGGAGAGTAGCGCCAGGTGATTATTACTATCATTAATACATTAGCCATTTCACACTATAATGAGTCAATAATAATAATTATTGCTTATGACTAATTATTATTAATGGATCATTTACTAGCAAAGGGTTTAATAAAAAAGTAATTATAATGCCATTTTGTTCTGTGGAGATTTTAATAAAAATATTGGAACAGGTTGAATATATTGAATTTTGTGATTCTTTTTTAATAAGAAACCTACAAAAAAACTTGCCCTAGGGTACCTGTTTTACCGACACTGACGCCTTACTAGGGTTCACTAGGGATTCATTTCTTCACGTTCACTTGACAAGGGGATAAATTAACAGCTGGATGCCACATTTTTGACAAATTTGATCACACACGTAGATATAGTCCAATAAAGTCTAAAAAGTCATACATATCGATTAAGAATACACATCCTTTTGATAGTTCGATTTATTTTGTTTCATATACCTACGTGGTTTTTATAGTAACCGTCCAGTTTGTCTAAACACTCCATCCCGCATAAATAAATGTACGTCAACATTGGTTTTGAATGAGAATTAAATGCACAACACAGAGGATAGAATGTCATTACGTGAATAAATTTTTTGTAGTTGTCAGTGGCTCTCAAACTGACGTAAGCGCTTCAATTCATTGTTTGAATGATTTCTTCAATAATTTACGCTCGTTCACAACTTGACAATTAACTGTTTGACATTTTCTGGTGAAATTAAAAATATTAATTCGGACGGTTAGTGTGACGTCACATCTGACTTTTTAAAGTTAATCCTACTTAGTAAGTGGAAAAAAGCGGAATTGAAAAATGACACAAAATAATAACACGGGTATTTAGAACACAGAAATTCCCCTTTTTTGTTGATGAATCATCAAAGATAAAACATAGAAGCCAACTTTTGGAAATTTTCGGAAGGTTGTGCGCTCGTGAAAAAACTGATGTCTTTTGAAGTTAATTTGAGATTCCCAACTTTTTGTGCTACCGAGAATGCACATGGAAATCAGCCCTCGGTTAAAATTGCGAAAATTGAAATATGTATGTTTAATTGAAATATAGCGATCAAAAGTCTCCAGGGGTGTGAAGTGAATATCAGTACAGGGTCGTGGAAAATCGACTATTTTCTATTTTTTGTGTTCACCATTGTTAATTTCGCTATTATTTGAGCTACGAAGTTGCCAAGATAGCAAAAGTGAAGACTTTTGCCGCTTATTACAGTAGTGAAAACAGAAAACAATTGAAAGTCCACATAATGAGATTCCCAAAATAGTTTTTAAAATTGGAACCCCTATAGACTGTTATATTTCCATATTGTCTGGAGAAAATCTAATTAAAATATCTTATACGGTTTGCGTTTAAAGTGAGTAAGTAGTTTATGAGTTGTGAACGAGTAAAAATCGACATTTTCATATAGGACATGTAGGTATGCAGTTTTCCTCCATCTTGAACAGTTTTCGTTGTAAATAATTGCGAATAATTGAAAAAATTGAAAAATGTAAATTTTTATTTGTTTTTTACTCACGACGTGGACTTTTAATTGCTTATCTGTTTTCACCGCTGTAAGGAGCAACAAAAATTATTCTCTTTCTCTAATATAACCGACTTCGTAGCTCCAACAATAACGAAGTTAGCAATGAACAAAAAAAAAAACAGAAAATCACCCTGTTTCACTTCAAGCCCATGGAGACTCTTCATCACCTTAAACAGTTAAATAACATATTTCAGTTTCAGAAATTTTAACCGAGGACTGATTTCCATATGATCCCTGCGGGATCCTTTCCTTGCATAATTTTTATGATTATTATATTTCCATTTGTTTGCATCTTTTAATAAAGCTGTAAAAAAAAGTTGTATGCATCTCGAGCGCTAAATTATGTGCTTTCGATTGATTTTTTTGTCTCGGCTCTCGCGTCGACAAAAAAGCTCTCATTATTCATAAATCACCAAAGTTCAAATTCGCGCCCTAGATACGTATAAATAACTATTATTATAAGGGAAAAATTGGGGTTGTCAAATAAAAAACATAAGAATGCGTTTTAGAATTCATTACAGCTGCTTTTTTTTATGTATTTACTAGTACTGGTACTAAAGTGTATGTAATTACCATGAATAAAGTAAATTTAAGAGTGCATTTATATTTTTGGTTTATTTTCAGGAATTTGGGAAACAATTGGATTTCTTCGCTAAGAGATGATTCTTTCCCGGAAATGGACAACCTTTTTATTTTGTAAGTATCGATCTATTTTTATTTATTTCGGTAGACTTCTCTAATTTCGTCACAATTTAACTATTTATATATTTTTAGAATTTTTATTTATTAGCCAATTTAGATTGAACCTGGAGATGTAGGTAATGGAAGGTGAATAAATAAACATTTCTCTCTAAATATATATTTAAATTAAGGAAAATTCACCTTAGAATAATATAATAAAAAGCAACGTAGTTTAGTTTGATTGTAATATAAAAAAAATTAGAACAGAGCAACAACAAAACACTGAGGCCAGCGAACCTGATTTTATTCTCGCCATAACTCCTTGATGGGCGTCGCAAGAATTGTTGGGTTTAGGATTTCATTAGGAGGATTATTTCCGAAGAGTACTCTTGATTTGGACCCATTCGAAGTTGAGAATTACATTTTTATTGTCTTTATCTAGAAAAGTCGATAAAAGAACTCATATCTTTCTTTATGTTCGGTCGTTTTGCTCCTTCTCCCCAATAAGGAGTTAATTTGTAGTGAGAGTTTTGTATGGATTCTGCACTTCGTCACGTATCTTTTCAAATTCTTCGGGATTTCAATTATGACAAAGAGCAATCAGTGAGATCAAAAAACTTTTGTGTTAGAGGAAACTTTAATAGTCTCCATCCTCAGAAACTATAAATCCTGGGGGAAATTAACACCGACACAAAAAGCAGGACAAGAAATTTATGAGAGAATGTTTACAACAAGCTTCTTAACAAATTACTAAGAAAATTGATAAAATTGCGGAAAATCTCTCACAATTTAGTTTCCTTCTTTAACCACTTAGTCTCATTCAATGTCTTAATAATGATGTTGTAATAATTGCAAAAAAATGTGGCGACAACGTTATGGAAGTCATTGTGATTAAAAAACTTCTCGCTAATGTTCCACAATAAAATTAATGTCGCTTTAAAACAAGCAGATAAAACTAGGAGAGAGGCAAAAATTGCCAAGTCTATTACAGGAATGCCAATGAGTAAGAAAAAATCTGTACTCGTTTGTTATGGAGAAGTAAAAATGTACGATTATCTTCATGGCGCGTTGAAGAAGTAACGTCGAGGAACTGACCAAGACCGTTGTCATAAATAGGGAAAACTGGGAGGTAGATACGCGTGGTTCTGAGTAATCTCATTTGGGAAGCTCTCACCTCAAAGCCGATGGTGAGTTTACCTTCCTGTTTGATTGCCTCGTTTGGCAAGTTAAATTATTTTTGAAAAGTTTGATCTCTTAAAAAATAACTGCTCTGACCTGATATACCCCATTGCTTATTTTGTCGAATAGTGACAGATGAGATTATATTTGGTGACTGAAGGTCTAATTCTCCTATAGATTGAGATGATATAACTTGGGCGAGTCGTTTGAACTGCAGCAAATGTAAAAGCGCACCAGATCTAGCTGGCGCCCGAGGAATTGTTTTGTAGGAATTTTTTTCTAAGTTCTTCTTAAGGAACAACACAAATTCTCCGCTCAAGATTTTGTTATTGAATTCAACAATAATTAATGAAAAATTGATGAGTTTGTTAATTCCTTAGTGTACAAATTTTCCTATAAACTCATTTTTCTTGTCAAATTTGCTATAAATAATTTGTGTTACCATTAATTAGACCCCCAAAATACTGCCAGACAAATAAATTTATTAAATAATTTAGACTAAATTTTGAATAAAGTATTTTTTATCTGATCAAGTCGTGTTAGTGTTCAAGCAAGCAGTGAATTGTTTGTTTCAAATGCGTAGATTGCAGCTTATCATGCGGAAAACTTCAAAAATTAGTGCATATAACATAAAATGAGACAAGAAGTGGAGTAGGTTGACGAGGAACAATCGCGACATTACCACGGGAAGTGGCTTCGTGGATGGCAGAAGTTCTCCTCGATAAACTCACCGGAAGCTCTAACTAAATCGCCTGTAAAACACTAACTCACAGAACGTCTCAAAAGATAAACACACACCAAGCACAAAGAGGAAGTGAACTCCGGTAAAGAGGTAAAAACCCCAGCAAGCAAACAAGTTTATCGGGGTTACTGTGACGTTGTTCCGGAAGGCACCCCTGACTCTCACGAAGCTCGTTCACATACTTCAAAGATTTTGTTTTAACTGAAAATTTCGTCTGTAAGTATTGCCGTAAATCAAGATCTCTACAGGAGATATTATGGAAGAGTTGGGAGAGTTCTGCGATTCAAGTGGAGGCTTGAGATGGAAGGGAGTTGGAAGAAATATTACTCAGCATTTTTTTTTTAAGTTTAATTTGATTACTTGAAGTATGTATGAACTTTTTAGGTAGGTACTCACCGCTCAAGTATATCGTTTCTTTTTGGTAACAAGCTGATACGGATAATTTATTTCAAAATAAAGAAAAATAAAGTATTACCCAGGTAGCTACTGCAGAGAGCACTTAACAATAAAACTTTAGGGCGGTGTTACGGTTGAAGACACAGACAAAATGAGAAACAATGACATTAATAAAAAAATAAGTTATTAATGAATATTTGGAATTACTAATGCAAAAATGAAACTTACTTTAGCGACAGTGTTGCAAATAGAACAATAATAAAAATGGCAATATTGACCGAACTTATGTAAGCCAAACGGTAATTGAACATCTTGTAATGCGAATAGAGGAAGGAATAACAGAGTTTCACTCGGTACTTAGCTTCGTGGATGCTGCTGATTGATAATTGATACGAGTGGTGTTGCTGATAGTGCTAGGAGATTTCCTTGAAGTTAAGCTTCAACAAGGATGATTGTTCAGGATGGCTGGTTGAGCTTAGTAACAGATTCTAAGTGGTAGTGTTAGGAAATTATGGATGGACTCCAAAAACAGCGAATCAGGTTCCAAGGAACGACGAATCTTGCCCCCAGAAAAAGGCAAATCACCACTCATGGAAAGCTATAAAACCACGGCTCAATCACTGAATTTTTATATTTAATCAACAGTCGCGAATCGATTTCTGCACGGGTATTTTAAAGTCTATCTTGACATAATAATTAAAACGAATATGTAAAGACACGCGCAGAGCCGAGGGAAAATATCTCATGCGGCAATTATTCAATTTAAAAGAAAAAAATAGTAATTTATTTCTCAATGTTCAAAAAGATGTTGATAATATTTGTAGATACTTACCAATAATCGTAGATACTTACCAAGGGATTAAACTATGGCGAAGCTGTACGGACGCTGGTTAAAAAGGGAAATAAATTTAATTTGCAATTTCCGAAAACCTGGGAACGTCAAAGGTATTGTCGGAAGTGGGAGATGACAATTGGTAGACGGCTATTACTGACCGTAATTACGTTGATACTAAACACAACTCACTTTGATGAATGAGATGAATGAGAGTAAAACGAACGGTAAAACCCAAGAGGCGCATGGAAATTTAAAATAAAAATAAATCCTATGGCGCAGGGGTGTATCCTATGGCGCAAGCCTAACCCACCGTGCCTTTTTATTTTATTTTTATTTTTATTTCATTGCATTCTTCTCACGGAATCCGTGATCTAAACTGTGCTGTGTGTTGGTAGATACATTGTACTGAAGAGTCCCAAACAGGATGAAACACGTGTCTACAATTTCCGCCTCTGCTCACAGCACAACATTAATGGATGGCATGTTGTCTGACAACAGGTCATTCATCTTTTGTCTAGCATGGAAATTTGCCTATAACTGTTGTTAAAATAGAACAAAATAATAGAAAAATAAGAATGATTTGGAAAAAATTATATAATTTCTACAATTTGCTATTTTGTTTTTTATTGTCTTTCATACCTCGTCATATACTTAAATGAATTTTTGTTTCAGATTGATGAAGCGTAACCAAATAAGCGAAATATCTGAGATGGCTTTCGTTAATTTGAGCAGACTATCTGTACTGTAAGTATTGGCGTATTGGAATTTGTAACTCTACCTTCCAACTCAAGAGTAAAGCAAATATTGAGTTGAAAATCGATGCTAGAATCCTTTATATGTATTGTATAAGACGCTTTTAAATACTTAGTTATTCAGACAAAGCTGAACAAAGATCAAAGAGGGAAGAACTTTCTGAATTTACTCCTACCATTCAATGATTGTTAGTAAGAAGTTAAAAGTACTTCTGCACGAATGAATCATTATGACAAGGTTTATATAAGGATTTGAGGCCGTAAATGACGATTTATTTACCTTAGAATCCTATTAAACGGAGAGAAAATAGTAACGGAACCTTAATAATGCTTATTACAAGAAGCAACTTCAAAGAATGTAAACTCAAAAATTTATTGATCTAACAGTGTGGTCAATTTGATTAGCCTGAATCCCAAAGGGCACGAGAAAGGCGAGAAAAACTAACTTTAAAAAAATCATAATTTGGGGTTTGTCAGTACTGAAATTTTCGTTCCTCTTCTACTTAAAGAAAAATGATGGCAAAGTTAAAAAAAAATACAGCAGCACCAAATGCGAATTTTTATAAAATTCCAACGGTATTAGTTTGTCCAGCCAAAATTTTCGTCCGTCTCCCTCTCAAAGAAAAATTTGACAAAAAAAATTGACAACAGCACTTACATGCAAATATTTATAAAATTTAAACGATATTCCTTTGTCCACGATTTGTCCACGTTTGTCCAACCAAAATTTTCGTTTATCGATTGGAAAAACGTAACAAATCGTGGTAAATAGAATGCCGTTTGCGTTTTATAAAAATTTGCACTTAGAGATTTCAACCTGAGATCATTGTATCTAACCTGGGCGAATGTGATGTAAATGAGTTTCTTCACAATTTTTAAGAGTTTTCAAAATTCTGTTAATAAGTTTACCTTCTGGCATGAGAAGATTCAATTGAAAAAAGTAAATAAAAATCGCCTACCTTCACGGAATTCACACCGTAACTAACAACGAGAAGTAACGTGCAGTCCAGAAAAAATGCAAAAGAAGTTAAAAATCTATCAAGAGCTAATCAGAAACGAAGAAAACATTATCGACTCGAACATATAATCCTTTTTGAATTCCCAGGGGCGAAAATATGGAATATTTTAGAACCGCCATCCTACTTGCATCAAAGGGTCATTTATTATCATTTAAAAAAAAATTAATAAACCTCTTTTTCTGTTTTTTAGAAACTGTAATAATTCTTTTATTTAGAAAAAATTTTGAAAGAAATATTAGCCATTATTCGCGTAATGGATAAAAATATTTTAGAAAACTCACTGAAATAACGAAACCCCTATCTGCTATTATACATTCAACCCTAAAATCTTCAAGAAAATTTAAACAACTTCTTAACCATATTAACAAAAGATACTTGGTTTTGTTTCAGGGAACTGGATGACAACTTCCTGACAGAGGTTCCGGTAGCGCTCACAAAACTACCTGAACTCCAGGAACTGTAAGTATCCCTTAATCGTCCTGTGTCTCCTATCCCCTTATTCCATTATCCCGCCAGGAGTGGTACTGCTCTGTCGCTCTCCTTGCTTATTAGCTCCAGTTTCCTCGCTTTTTGCGCCACTTCTTTTACAAATGCGGTTCTTGGCCTCTCGGCCTATACATTAGAAGGGATCGCCTTTAAAAATGCCTTCAAGTGGAAAACGAAAATTTGAGTTTTCAGTGAATTGAAGTCATGTCGAAACGGTCCTTAAAAGGACGCTCCGTAAGTAATTAGTTTTGTGGGTTGACTCATTAAATTGTTTTAGCAAATTTAAGCAAATATTTCCTTAAAGTTTTGTATTCATTATCATTAATGTACGAGCGAGCTAAGCCGCGTTGCTACACAGGAGGCGGCCTCTAATGAAACCAAATATAATGAAATTCCTCCCCGTTCTCGTCTTGTTTTTAAAAGAAATATTCTCGCTCTTTCTCTAATTACTATCTCGCTTGACCCCTCCTATTAATATTTATTCAAACATTCATCCGTAATCGTAATGGATTTCCTGGGTGTGAATCTTTGACCTTTGGTTTACACATAATAATTAGCAGTCTGGGAGGAAGATGTACGAGCAGGTGAACTTTAGCCTAAGAGTTCAGTGTAACGCCCACGTAATACGTCAACAATCTCGTTCATTGAACCTTCGATCAATAAATCACCTTAATCTTAATCATATATGAGGGAATGATGGATGGTTTTCCACCCTTGACACAGAATCACCTCATCAGAGTCCAGAGCATCCATGCACTACAATCGAGTTGAGATATTAGTTTAGATGCTCTCCAGGAAATTATTAAAATTTTAATATAAAGATGCTTCCCTGTAATTTATTTTTGAGAAAATAATAATATTTAATAAATATTGTTTGTATTATTCACGTTGGCGTTTTAATAAAGAACGAGACAAAAAACGCTTTTCCATTATATCGACTTAATTTAAATTTTTCCCCAGGGACGATGATGCTTATGTATCTTTTGTGATACCTAATTATAAAATACAAATTGTGATCGCACTTTAAAAAATTAAAATGCGCAATTTCTTTCAGATCAATTTCAGGGAACAAGATTAGGTACATCCCCGGTGGTTTGCTCCAACAGACGCCCGCCCTGAAGCTTTTGGAGATCAGGGGCAACCCACTCGTCGGAGTCGACGCTCGAGCTTTCTCCCATCTTCCACGCCTACGTAAACTGTAAGTATCTCTCTATATTTTGTTATAAATTGTGGAATTATACAGGGTCTTATAATATTTTTGTTTTTTACTACCATTGACAACATTTTCTTAGCAGCTACTGCAGAAAATGTCAATTGTTTAAAAAATAAATGAAGTTATTTGATATACTTAGTTTTTTTTTTAATTGTGATTAAAGGAATTGGTGTGGTAAAATAAAGATTAAGAAGAGTTGCAAAGAATTGAAAAAACAGTTTGGCAACCCTGTGGACTTCTTTATGTCTGCTCTAGTTAATAAAGGGCATGACCCAAGCCTGATAAGATTTTATTGAGTTTGTAAGTGAGACTGACGGGAATATTAGAGGTTTAAAAATTAAAGCTTTGCGTGGGATTTCCCTGGAGTGACTGAAATAAAGAATGCAAAAAATCGGGCAATTTTATTCACTGCACGGGAATTAATTTTTCTATTCCTAGGTCGACGATCTTCATTTTAATACCTTAATCATTTTGCTATAAAAATGATACTAAATTAAAATTCTAGGGCTTGAGTTTTTCTATTTTCATCAGCTTATTTACTGGAAAAAGAGGATTATTTTTAGAGACGTTCTTATAGTTCTTATAAAGGAATAATAAATTGCCTGACACTTATTGAAGCTCGCTTGGTGGAAATATCCATTTTAAAGAAGAAAAAAAGATAATTTCGATGTCTTCCGATGTATGGAAAAAAAAACTCGAATTTTTTTGGCCACTTTACCATTAATTATAGTTTTTGATGTCCTAACAAGAAAAAATAACTGGGAGGAAACATTATCGACTTGTTCGACGAGTGGAAGTATTTCGCAAAAAAAGTCACATCCTAAGTTCACTTAGGTTGATAGCTACCTTATTTCTTATTTCCTACACCGAAAACGTAATTTTCGGACAGCTGCATTTATGATCGTATGGAAAGAGGACGCATCCACCTCACCCACCTAATGAACGCATAATGAAAACATCAATTAAAAAAAATATAATTGAAAAAAATTATAAAAACATACGCCAGGCTGCTGGTAAAGATTAAATAGAAACTCTCCCTGCCCTTTTGTAAAGAGATCTGTCATTGGATTTTTATTTTTTGAGGAATACCCAGCACCCTGCGCTTCCAGTGTATAAAAGTACCAGATAAACTAGTAATCCCCGATTTTTTGAAAAAAACAAATTGTAAAAAATAATAAAAAACAAAGCTGCTCTGTAGAGACCTCAGTGCGTTTCATAAAGGCTAAAGAAAGCTTCCTAAATCCGTTGGATTTGTTGTTCCAAAATTATTTAGCGAAGACTCCTAGACAAACGTTTGAGCTCGTAAGGTATCAGAAAATACGAAAAAAAAAGCTCACCAACTAGAAAAAAATTGTAAAAATGACAAACTATTGGCTGATTAATTGCCAGTGGAGCACCTAGTATAAAATGATTAAACTGCATAAAACAAAGTCCTTCAAAGTTTTTCTTTAACAAGGTCAGTCATTATCAATTTTTTAATAACTCCGAGCTTACAATATAAAAATACAAGAGGAATTCAAGACCACAATAATTTTTAAACAGAACAGTTGGAGACTTCTCAAGAGTTTCTGCAAATAGACGTGTTTCCAATTTTTTAATGAATTATCTGTGATTTATCCAATTATTTGGGCTCACGAGGTATAATTTTTCAGTCAAATTTTCTTGAGGTAAGTTAGAGATATTTGAGATCGTAAAAAGTATGAAGAATTGATGAATAATAATAATTGATGAAACGTGTCTAGAGAAACCAATTTCCGAGCTTTAAAATTTACCATAATAATTAATTTATAAAGCAAGAAGGCACATGAAGAGTTTTTGGGAAGCTTGAAGCTTTCTATTAACAAAAATAAGGCAAAAAATAATCGTGAAATTTTAAATTAAAGTTACAATAAGCTGGGACGAACCAAATATAAAAGCTTTCCTCCCAGAAAAACTGTTATGACATAAACACACCCTCGGTTTTACGCAAAATACAGAACGTGTTTATCTCAGTCCCTCTTATCAGGACTCAGAGCGTCAGATCATCATTAATTCTAACTCCTTTCATTGCTTTCCTTTAGGTGTTTTTCCTGTGCAAATATAATTTATCGCCTGCTTTGTTATCAGAATCCTGTCCGAAGCACGTGAGCTGTCCTCGTTCCCTAATCTGAATGGGACCATCGCCTTGGAGATCCTGCGACTGGATAGGGCGAGCATTTCCTCCGTGCCGAGCTCGCTCTGCTCCACTTGCCCCAAACTGAAGAGCCTGTAAGTAGCCATAAACCTGCTTCACTGACTTATTCAGATCCTTATCTCTCTATTAAACTAACTCCAATGAGACATTCCTAACATTTAAAAGTTCTGCTCTGCTTTCTTAATGCGCATTTCGGTCATTTGGGAGGAATTTTCATCAGGATCTGGACGGTCGTAAAACTCCGAAAGTGATTCTTTTATATCTTTTTCTGTAAGCGTATGCTTTATGATTGTTTGAGTCGACTGAAATCACCATTTTTTATGCAATAAACATGGAGAGATGAGCAATTGAAACGACAATCTGACATGGATAATTTTACTCGAAAATTTTTATGTTTCTAGATAACGGTTAAAGAACTTTATTACGATTCCTGAATCTTAATTTATTCCGAAGTCAAAACCTGATTTAGCTAACGTACCCACTCATATATTTTATCTCAATTTAATTTTTATTTTTTATCTGATCACATTTTATGAATTCTTAAAAACTTAACAAAAATCCATAAAATAAAATTAACACAACTAAATCCATATGACCCACCCCCTTATTAATAATTTCAGAGACCTGAAATCCAACAAATTGACAGCAGTGCCGGATCTAAACGAATGCCGGGAGATGCGTGTCCTGTAAGTATTCCTATTGGGGGTTGATGACGTCAATGCTAGGGATGAGATTAACTCTCGTGCGCGATTTAACACCCAGTACTTTAATAGAGACCTGGCAAGCAACTCGATCAACTCACTGGAGGGGCGCCTCTTCCGCGGAATGTACCAGATACACGACCTCCTCCTGGCTCATAACGCAATTGTAGAGGTACCCAAGGATGCATTTTACAATCTGACGCGTTTACAAGTTTTGTGAGTCTTAATCTGATGTCAAATCGTTCTGATTTTACAGAATATTTACATTTTAGAGACTTGGAGGGGAATATGATCTCGTCGATCCATCAAGACACTTTTTTGGCCGTCTCTAAGCTAGAAGACCTGTAAGTGTTACAAGCATCCACCTTATTATTATTGTCTTGATGATTTAACATTTTGGTGCAGGAATCTGGGCAACAACATCTTCCCACGTCTTCCTTCAGCCGGTTTGGAGCGGCTCCTACATCTTAAAACATTCAACAACCCTAATCTACGTGAATTCCCACCAGCGGAAGAATTTCCCCGCATTCAAACCCTTATGCTCGCTTACGCCTACCACTGCTGCGCTTTCCTGCCGCTAGTCCCAGCAAATCCTCCACCCAGCGTCAAGGATATGATCTTCTTTCCGGACGTCGAGGACATTGACCTTAATATCTGGAACAGCTCTGTGGATATCTGGCCTTCTCAGCGTAAGTATCTAATCAATATGACATCTTCACGCGTTTTGATGTTAAAAAAAATAATTCATTACAGAGAATATGACGCACAAGTTTGGTGAGAAATTCGAAGTGATGTGGGGAAAGATCAATGGTGATATAACATACCCAGTAAATTTCCCTGCATATGTAGAGGAGTATGGTGACCAAGAAGCGCTGAGATTGTCCGGTCATGATGTTGCAGGACCAGGAAAAGTGCAATGCCTTCCTCTTCCAGGACCTTTCCTGCCGTGTCAGGATCTCTTTGATTGGTGGACGCTGCGTTGTGGTGTTTGGATTGTCTTCCTCTGCGCTATGCTCGGAAATGGTACCGTTGTTTTCGTGCTGATTTTCTCTAGGAGTAAGATGGATGTACCTAGGTTTCTCGTTTGTAACTTAGCAGCTGCTGATTTCTTCATGGGGATTTATTTAGGTGAGTAGTTTTCGTATTTATTAACAGTATCTTAATACGCTTTTTTTATTCAAGGTTTCTTGGCTGTGGTTGACGCTTCAACATTAGGAGAATTCCGAATGTATGCGATCCCTTGGCAGATGTCTGCAGGTTGTCAATTAGCTGGGTTCCTGGGAGTGCTAAGCTCGGAGCTGTCTGTCTACACTTTGGCAGTGATTACCTTAGAGAGGAATTACGCTATCACTCACGCCATGCATTTAAACAAGAGACTGTCATTGAAGCATGCCGGTTACATCATGATCTGTGGCTGGAGCTTCGCCATCGTCATGGCTCTGTTACCGATCTTCAACGTTTCGGATTATAGGAAGTTCGCGGTGTGTTTACCGTTCGAGACTAACGGACCTGCGAGTCTTACTTATGTGGTATTCTTAATGTTAGTTAACGGGTTAGCATTTCTCATCCTGATGGGATGTTATCTGAAGATGTACTGTGCCATACGTGGATCTCAAGCTTGGAACTCTAACGATTCGCGGATAGCTAAACGTATGGCGCTATTAGTTTTTACAGATTTCTTATGCTGGTCTCCTATTGCATTCTTTTCGTTGACTGCAGCTTTCGGACTGCAATTAATAAGTCTAGAACAAGCCAAAGTATTTACTGTATTCGTCCTTCCATTGAACTCCTGCTGCAATCCGTTTCTTTATGCCATATTAACAAAACAGTTCAAAAAAGACTGCGTAATGATATGCAAAGCCATAGAAGAGAGTAGAGTCACGCGAGGCATCGGTAGATGCCGACATAGTTCTAATTTCAGTAATAGACAAACTCCTGCCAATACTAATAGTTTAGCTGATAGATCTTCTAGAGAAAATCAAAACCACCACGTCCCTCAATGCACATGTAACGTGAAACTGCTCAACGAAGTGACAAACCCGCCACCGAGACCAGACAGAAAGGCTCGATCAAAGGAGTGGCTTCTGAGCAAAGCACGCTGGCTGTTGTGTGTTAGGCGACCACCAAGACATCGGCCTAGGGACGACCAATACACCTACCAAATCGCTGAGATCCAGCAGAAACAGCATAAGAGAGCCTCCTCAGTCTCTTCCAGTGAAAATTTTAGCTCCTCCCGCTCAGACTCCTGGCGCCACAACCACCATTGCGGCATCCCCCTGCGCTTGCTAGACCCGAAACGTCGCGCCTCTTCCTGGCTGATCACCCGGAAAACTTCCCAAGATTCCAACCTATCCAGCTCACGAAACGATTCCTCCGGCTCGGCGACGACGGCAAGTACGAGTACTTGGAGGATGTCGCGATCGAGTGGCGGATCTGGGGAACCTGGACGGGCGCGTAGCAAGCCGAGACTGACGCGGCAATGCGCCGTTCAGGACGAGGCTGAAGCTCCTCTTTCTCCTGGTCGACTGACCGTGCGTTTTCTCACCACCATTCCTTCAGCAGCTGAGAACAGTATGCAGTTGGAGGATGAGCCTCCGGTTGCGGGAGGCACACCACCGGGGAAGTGCTCTGAGGGGCCGCTTTATGCTATTCTGCACGCCCAGCCAGTGGCGCCGCTGCGGAGACAGTCAATAGTCACGCTTCATCCCATCGAGAGTACTGGTAGGACTGAGTCTAGTCAACAACCCGAGCCTGGACCTTCGAGATAATAATACTCTAAAATTTAGGGAAATATTTTGATTCGTTGTCTTTCGTTTTGAGTACTGGTGCTGGTGCCGGTGGTTATCAAAATGGAAGAAGAAGCTTTAGAATTTTTTTAGAATGTTTCCCTC
The DNA here is from genome assembly GCA_910589415.1 of Malachius bipustulatus. Taxonomy (NCBI): domain Eukaryota; kingdom Metazoa; phylum Arthropoda; class Insecta; order Coleoptera; family Melyridae; genus Malachius; species Malachius bipustulatus. The sequence continues at coordinate 30,620,819 of OU342634.1, read as the reverse complement.
TTGCAGATATTTTTATAGTTTTGCATTCTTACTCCGGATCGTTTTGGTATTTTAATTGGTGCAGCCGCTTCAATAAGTCTGTAAAAATTTGGTTGAAAGCTTGGCCTAGATACACAAAGTAAGATTTTGACTATTTAATAAGAATGAGTTTTTTTTATTATGTTTTTTAAATGATTATTTAGGGATTTTTTTGTTTTTTTGTTTAAAACCGTTAAAATTTACTCTTCGTTGGTAAATGAAGTATAATGTGAACAGTGAGAATGCAAATCAATAAGCTCTATAGAATAATTTGTAATAAAAGGATGCTCTTCATTTTTCAGTCATGTAAAGGTTTTGTACTTTATTTATTTATTTGTATATAGAATTATGTATAAGAATTGACATAAATGCGTGATAATATTTTAGGTATATTTGAGGAAAGAATAATTTATAAATTATATTTATAATTCAAAGTGTATTACATAAATACAAAATAATGTTATTTACACAGACGTTCCATGTTAATGTAATAGAAAATGTATGAAATTAAATAATTCCATACCATTAATTTGGTTATTTTTACCTATAAGACACTTATAAATAGTTATTGTAAATTATAATACTTATATTTATTTATTTACTGCGTCTACCCTGCTTTAAAAAAATAAATATACAATAGGCAAATATGCATTTTTTGCAATAGGCATAAAATATTATTGCTGATGCCAATTTGATTTTCGGACATGTTGCTTTTCATACAGTTAATTTTCTCTCTAGCTCAAAGCGATGAAGAAATAGAAAACTTTCTCTTCATTCAGTAACAATTAATTAGAAAATGGTCAAATAAATCATCCCTTAAGATTCTTCAAAAGTAGAAAAATGATCTATCTGAAAAAAAAAAACCTTGACGCGGTGCTGACAAGTGTTCTTAATCATTATCACTCAACTTTGAATAATAATAGAAGCCAGAGGAGGCAAGTCCTAAATTTTTGAATCTAAATTATTTCAAAACCAGGAGATAATTTTGTCTCACCCAGTATTTAATTTATCACAAAAAAATTCACCGATTTTTTCCGGTTGTAAGTACTTACCTACTTAAACGAAAAACTGATTCTCAGGTGCTGTTTTGGTCTAAGTTTTCAACAAATTCTTTGAAACAATCAGAATACACGATCAGAATAAATGAGAACAAGACAAAGAAAATCGGTTCAGGGTAGACAATCAAGAATTTTTTTTTAATAACAAAAAAAGAAGGACCTGTATTGACCATAAAATGAGATCATACAAAAAATTAATAATAATGAAAGAGAGACCTAGACCTTTTAATTAGCTAAAAAATTGTTGAATATGAAAATCAAACATTAACAACAGAAAATTTTCTTGAAAAAAAATTATGCATTTTTTCAGTAACAAAAATAAGCACCTGTTCTGACAATGTCCGAAAAGACGCCAAAGAAAAAAATATATATAACGACTGGAATGAGAAAGGCCTAGACGTGGCAATAATATGGTGGCAAAACGTTGAATAACGAGAAGAACTAAAGAGACCTGATCAGTCAAAGACAAGAAAAGGAATTCATGAAAGATCAACTTGCGAAACCAGATTCTTGACCTGTACCGGTCAAAAACCTGAATATAAACGTCATCAAAAATCAGAATAAGAGAAACTTAGTTCCCAAAAAAAAAAAAAAAACATCTGATACAAAATAAAGTTCATAAGAGAAAATAATTTAAATCTGTCTAGGGTGATCTGCATTCTGAAATTAACGAGTCAAAGAAAAACTCTATGTGGACCTGAGTGACAGGCACTTGCACCGGAAAAAAAATTCCAGAGGTGAAGTAAAATCGAGTTCCATTTTTCCATTAAAGTAAATTTTGTTATTCGCACCAAGAACCAAAATATGTAACAAACTTATTTTCCTGGTTTCTGGAAAGGCCTAAAAATGTGTGGATGTAAAGTTATTAATGGCTAAATGAAACAGAAAAAATACATGAACGGATATAAATATTTACAATGGCGAATATGGTGATGAGCGGCTGAAGGAGAATAATAATTAATAAAACACCTGACTCAGGGGACGTCATCGAGTAAACAAACAACAGTTTAAAACTCCGTTCTGTCCTTTATGTTATTATTGAGTTTATACATTAATCTGATGGTGGGAAATGTGAGGAATGGGAAATGATTTTTTATACAAAACAAAGGGTTGTATATAATACCTACAAAGGGTGGATTCATTAAAAAAATATGCTTTTTGTTTGAAAACACTAAAACCTTGAAGCCTTACATTAGAAACTCCAGTAGTTTTGATCAATCAGAAAAACTATTTGAGGAGTCTATACCACAGATTTTTAACACCAACTTTTGATAGATTACTATGCCTCAGTGGTCACAACTAGTTACCTTGTATCAACAATGAGGCCTCATAATCTTCTTCTAGAGATAGGTTTTTTCTACTTTTATACCTCATGACCAAAGTAACGTACAGTAACTGACATTACTATAAAAAAGCAATTATGGAGAAACGACAAGCAGGAACTTACGTTTGAAGGAACATTTCTCTTTGCTGCTTCTCCTTCTCCATTAGTAGAAATGGTGGAGATAGATAAATAATGGAAAAATGATAGCTTCACTGATGGAGAAGCGGCAAAGAGAAATTTCCCTCCAAACATAAGTTTCTGCTTGTCGTTTCTCCGAAAAAAGCATTTTTACTAATGTCAGTTTCTGCACGTTATTTCAGACATGGGGTATACATTCGGACATTATAGGGTCTATCTCCTTCATTGAAATGATGAAATGAGAACGACTGAATTGGTCAATGCCCTAAAGAAACTTTCAAGAGAAAATTATTTACAAAAAAGACCTCAGCTCTACAATGATCTAACAACCCCCTCCCCCCTCCACCAGAGGCTGGAAAGAGCATCATAAATCAAAATATTGGACAAATTTGAGAGATAGAAAAAAGGGATAGAATAAGCGGATACGGACTGTAGGTACCTACTACAGATCATTAGTATTAATGCAAAAAATAGTCATCATCAAAATCTGCCGTTAAACCAAAGAAAATTGTCAGAGAATTCAATAAGGGAGACTATTTTGAAGATCAGGATGAAAGAAAACTAGATCGCATATTGCACAACGGTCTGGAAAAGAATGGCCTGATTACAATGAAAATCGACGAAGCGCCGAACCTTGACCTGGTATTATAGTGCCTTGATCAAAAAAGTTGAAGATGAAGAAACGAGACAATTAAAACGAGGATATTAAAAATGAAGAGAGCTCTAGATTAGATATTGCCATGAGGGGACGTTTAAAAACACGTTCATCATCTACCAAAAATTTGGTGCAGTATAGTAGATCTTCTTCTTCTTCTTCAAGATAGTAGATCTACAAATGTCATATTTGCATTAAAAGCAGTGGCGTAGAAATTATTTTGAAAAAAAAAGATAACGACATATCCAGATCTCCAGCCATCGGTTTTGTCCGCCACTGGACTTCTTTTCATTCTTAAAATGACTTTTTCTACCGAATGCTGAAGTTACTCTGCTATAAACTGGGACAGCCTGTATATGAAAGCTAAGCGAGAGCTGTCTTCATTTTTAAGTAATAGGTACGTACTTACATAACTGTCATTAAATCTGAACATGGGCTTATTACGAAAACAAACATATATTTTTAATGAGGACAGTCGCAATCACTGACCTCACATTGGACGGGATCAGTTACTGTTGAAGTACTTTTAATGCCATAATGTATGAAAAATATTTCAGCAGAGCGCCCGGATTTATGTACTGCTCATATACAGGGTGTAAATGAATAAATGCCAAAAATTTAGGGGATGAAAAAAACAAGACATCTAAAAACATCCGGCCCCTTGAAGGGGGTGTAAAAAAATAAATTCGAACTTTTAAGCCGTAAGAAATTCAATTAATAATAATTCAAAATTTAATCATCCTTGTACGAATTCATTTTTTTCTCTCTCTAAGATCATTGAATTTACGAAAAAAAATACGCAGAATGGCTTTTTTATTAAATTTTTTCTATGAAAACATTTCTCTAAGTATTTCTATACAATGTTTTTTAACATAACGGTACAGGTGTGCTGTAGGAAAAAGTTACGTGCGAAATACGTTCTATGGGTGGCATTTTCTACCCCTTGAAACAGTACTTCTTATATCTTAATAATCATTAAAAAAAAAAAAAAAAAACACTTTTTTGACACCCCCTTCAAGGAGAAAAATCTTCGTCATTTTCAACAAGGAATCTTCCCCTAAAGTTTATCGTACTTATTTATTTACACCCTTTATAATTTTTTATCACTCTCTACTTATGGAGTTTTAGTTTTGGATTTAGCTATGTAGTGAAAAATCGTCACGCCTGATATCAAGAATGGGTACTTACTGCATATATTACCTTTTGTTATATTTCAAATAGCTATTTTAGGGTGTTTTGTACTATTACGGTATAAAACAATAATACCTGACTTTCTATCAAAAAAGGACTTTAGAAAACAAGGTAAGGAACATTTTTACCTTATTTATTTGAGAAAATTCATGATAATTCTATCAGCTGTATAGGTACTAAATTATAAGCACAGTTAGGTCGTCAGCGTCGAGCATAAAATAAATGTTTCCTCTACTGAGCAACTAGCTCCACCCTGGACTATATCCAAGAATAATCAAAAGGACTCAAAATTTGTACTTAAATTAAATCAGTCTCTCATTTTTATTCCATTTGTGTTCTTGGATAATGATTTCATCATCAGTTAATGAAAGTTGACAGAAATGTAGCAAGAACCTGCATGATCAAGGAAGAAGGAAGCTCCTGCAGCTCAACTTCACCTTAAAATAATTCCCGTAAGCCCCATGCTGGTTATAAATCCCGATTAGAGTGCTGGTCACACTCAGGAATTCAGTGCAAGAGGGAGAGGCCAATGCATTTTAAATGGGGAAAAAAGGGCAGTGTTGCCAAAATAAATTGGTCCCGAAACAAGGACCTGAGCAGTGGAAATGAGAAGTAATGATGTCTATTTGAATAGCATCTATTCACGTTGTTGTTGCTGCGATTTCTCATAAAAAATTATTGCTTCATAAGCTGATGAAAAATTGCTTTGGCTGACATTTTTGTTAAACAAATCAAAAAATCGACGACAATAATCATATTTAAGCTTCTAAATTAGACTAGATTATAACTAGCTTTAACTAGAATCGTTTCTCTTTTCTGATAGAAAGTCCCAAGCAGGTTTCTAGAGAGAAGTCCCTAAAGGGCATATGTTGTGGCGACTAGAAAAAGATTAAACTCAAAATGAGGGCGTCGATTGAAGCCTCCCAGGTGGTCTACTGGTGACGATGGTGACTTGATCGGCGACTTCATGCTTCTCCTTCTCGCTGATGCTCTCGCATTTGCCGCACATCAAACTGTCTCGCGCTCTCTTGAACTCCTCGAACCTCTCGTTCAGTGTAAGGCTCATCGCTGATCTCGACGTCGTTGGTTCTGGGGCGGACTCGTCTATGTTGTCTTCGTCCACTTCCTGGAATTATCGTCATAAAGTATATCAAGAAGAACCCAATACTGTCTTGGTGAAGCGGAAATTTCATCAAAACCTCCAGAACTAGGCGTATAACTTTGATTAATTAATTATTAGTCATTAATAATTAAATTTTGCACATAATAAATTTTGCACTCGTCTATATCAATTCCCGCTATAATTGTCATAAACAATTAAGTGATAATAATTTATTATGATTGATGTCGTTTTAGCTTGAAGACTGGAGATTTTTCTCATGAGAAAATGAAAGCTATACAAAATTAATGGTGTAAAAACTGAGAAAATGTGAAATTTTTATCCCTCCAACAGTTCCAAAAACCAAGAGCCTATAATTTCATTATTTGGGGGACGACAAATCTTTTTTTAGAAATCAGATTTTGCATGGCTCAAAAAATAAACTTGCTGCTGAACACCTGCTGCTCATGACGCTTTCGGTGACAATGGACTTAGTCTAGGAGTACGCAAAATTTTGCAAAATGTGTGCTAAATCAATGAGTCTAATGGTGGTTCAGATGAAGGGCCAAGCTCTCTCCCATTTTGAATAGAACATTTTTCCTTCTATATTAACACTCATTGCTTAAAACGCGTTTGGTGACTTTGAGTTTAGACAAGGACTAATTCAAATTATTGTGAAAAAGTCGTGCAAAAACGATGCGCAACATTTATGAATTTTGCACCCGTCTAGGTCAGCAACTACACCTTCGAACGCATTTGATGATAACGGACTTAGTCTAGGAGTTCATAAAATCATTCAATATTTTTTATGCAAAGTCTATGTATGAATATATGGTGAAAAATATTAATTGAAGTCTAGTTTAGACATATATACCAATTATGCAGAAATCGTGCAAAATTTATGATTCTATTAATTGACCGAATAAACGTTTAACTTTTTCGATCTCGATTTTGCTCTTAATCTTTTGAACAGTATATTGCTCATTTTTGCTCCTGACATCCCGACACCTACGATAACACTGAACTTTAGAAAATATGACTGATTTGTGCTAAAGTTGTGCAAAATCTATGAGTCTGGTGGTTATCCAAGATCGACTAGTTAGTAGATCGACTATATTTTGATCGTACAAAACTCTAGTCCTTTTCCAAATTAACACCCATAAGAATTGAAAATGTTAACATTAAACGTACTCAAATGCAAAATTTGAGCAAAATGTCAATTTATAAAAAAATTGCACAAAATATTAAAAAGTTCGCACAAAAATATTAAACTTGCACAAAATATAAATTTTACACAATAATAGAATTTTGCACAAAATATTATAAATTTTGCACCGCTCTAAATGATCACCTGTAGTTAATGAAATTAGGGAAGTAAGTTCTCTGGAATTATTCGCGTATATAACAATTAAAAACTAAGTTTACTATGACCAAAATTAAACTTTTTACTCTTCTTTATTAAAGCTGACCACTTGAGATATACAATTGCATGATCATGATAGTGAAAAAAGTCTGTTAGGAATTTTGAGGTTGCAATGTATTGTTAAATAAAATTGGTCCTTTATTATGGGACAGTCCAAAGTCAAGCAACATTTTTGCAAAATTTTGATACACTCCCATAAAAATCTAATAATTATTATTAACGATGAAGAAGAAAATTTTGCACGGCCGATTGTATATTTTGCCACCTCTTGCTGAAAATTGGCCACTTAATATACAGAGCCGCATGATAGTGATCGATCGCTTACTAAATATGATTAATGGATTTAATTTTTGGGTGAAATTGAGATATAGCCTGGAGTTATATGCAAAATTAATGCCACATTTTTGCAAATTATTTTGTAATAAGTATAATTAAATCTTGCACAGAATAAAACGAAATTTTGCATTCCTAAGGCAGGATCAATATCTGATGTGTAAGTAGGTACACACGCAATAATTCTATGACCATTGACTATGACGTTTAATCTTCTTTTTAACAAAAAAATGCATGTGAGCGATGTACAGAATTATGCAAAAGTAAGGTTTGTATATAAAAACCATATAAAAATATATGAAAATATACAGGATGTATCATAAATATATCGACAAACTTTTATGGGTGGTATTAGGAGGGCGTCAAAACAAACATCGTTTTCTTATAAACATTTTTTTAACGATTTTTTTATATCTTTTTTTTCAACGATTCGTTTTCGAGGAATAGAGTATTAAAGCTTTTTTTCATCCTCACCAATATTATTGCAAAGCAAAATGTAGGTAGGTACGCCACTGACATTTTTTAAATTTTTATATTTTTTTCAGCTTGCGTAACTAAAAATACAACGTTTTTGTCTCTTAAATTGTTATCCAGTCTTACTTCTTTTTAGAGAAAAAATAATAATAAAAACTGCTTTAAAATTTAAAAATTGATAAAATAAAATAATTAAAATTAAAATCAATTGTACGACATGGCTTGGAAGCGGCTTCTGTTTTTTTTTCTCTAAAGCGAAGCAAATTACGCAAAAACATCAAGTATAAGAAAAGCAAGTTGTGCTCTAAGTTGCTTTATCTAAGAAAAAAAAAATTAAAAAATTGCAAAAAAATCTGGGTGCTATTTTTTAGGCAAAGAACTCAAAAGATTGCCCAATGAACATGCCCCTGAAATACTAACTATAAACTCTAATCAAATAAAAAAAATGGATGATAAAGCTAGCAAAAAACTCTCAAAATTTCAACAAAATCTGCTGAAGCGTTTTTTATAGATATTAATAAAAAATTAAATTTCTATCAATTTTAAAACCCTGTATCTCGAAAACAAAGCCTTTTTGGACAAATGATTCTGAGAAAAAAATGTTTGTTTTGACGCCCCCTATCTACCAATAAAAGTTTGTCAGTGTATACACTGTATAATACAAGGTGTTTTAAAACATGTGTCGGAAAACGAAAAATGTGATTCCTTGGCGCTTTCTGCAAGAAAAAGTTTCTCTCAGTCAACATGGGTCCGCAAACCCACCCTTTTCGAAATGCATGGTGTCAAAAAATAAATATTTTTCAGTTTTTTGACGATATCTCAGGAGCCGTCTGAGATATAAAACTGAATTTTTGTACACACCTTATCATTAATATTGTTTACTTTTAGAGCAGTAATTAAATTTTTTCCATTTAGCAGTGGCGGAGATTTTAGGGTTGGCTTATTTTTTTTGTCCCTCATTTCTAAGAAACTCTAAAATTAAAAATTGCCACTGTGAAAGCACATTGTAAACTGCCAATATTTTCTATATAAAAAAGGTGCTTCTGGTCAAAAGCTCTAATGTGATTTTTTTCGAGAAAAACAGCATTTTATGATAAAAAACATAAAAGAAGCATATTATCATGTCTTTTATTGAACCGAAACATGACTTATTTTTTTATGTTTTTTTTTCATGATTTGTTTCACTGCCACGTGCTAAAATTTAATTAGCCCTCAAAAAGTAGATAATAACAACGATAAGATATGTGCAAAAGTTCATTTCTATATCTCAAGTGGTTCCTGAGATATCGTGAAATAACTGAAAAAAAATTATTTTAACCCCTGTGTCTCAAAAACGGTGGGTCTGTCTATACCCATGTTAATAGGAACTTTTTTATTAGTGCGCGCCAATGCCAAGGAATCTCACCTTGAATTTTCCCACACATATTTTGAAACACCCTGTATAAAATATAAAATGTTATGAGTTATGTTTTCTATAATTTTTTTGGATGCACAAAATTTATTTGGGGGAATAATGGATATCAATTATTATTGCAAATAGTGTATTTTAACTTATAAAAAATCAGATATTTATTTATAACTACATTTTTTTAATCGTACCTGAATTTCAGAGAATGTGACAGGTTGAGTGCGATATCGTCCTGGTCCTCCTCTTCTCTTTTTGGGTACAACTCTTCTATGCAGACGCGACATTGGTTCTGGGTACACAGTATCCATTGCTAGGAATGCAAAATATTAAAATCATTTAATAAAGTATTATTTATGAAAAAAAATACAAGGCAGTGTATTTGAGAACTGATTGGTGTCTCCTGCCAGTGGAGGTTTTATAATTTTTTTCCATATTAAAGAGTAAATCAATATTTTGAGAAATAACATTTTTGATGGTGGTAGTTTAATAATTCAGTCTCAGTTCAAATAAAGTAAAAATATGAACAAGCATGTAGGTACCTATTTAATTTTAACCCAATCATTCATAACTGAATTTTAAAAATTTGATTGCTTGTTATTATGTCTCTGGCACAAAATAAATAAATTGCTGTCTAACATTATTATTAATTGAGGATTATAGAGCACACGTTTCTGTTAGTTTTCATCGTTGTAGTAAAAAATAAGATGAGTTTATCATAAATTAAAATTGTTTAGCTTCAGCTGTGTATATGAAAGTAGGTTTTGTTATCCTTTTAAAATGCAATAACGTTTCTTTTTCTGCTGTAAATAACTAGCGAGTTCTATTAATATTTTACCTATACTTTCGAAAAAGTAAACAGAATAATTCAATTTATTTGGGTATTAAAATCAATTATTCTTCTTACACTAATTGGAACCATTCCCGCAATAAATTTTCTTTCGTAGAATTTAACTGCACTTCAGTAAACAAAAATATGTCGGGTTTTACCATTATACCTACCACGTACTTATACGTAAAACCCATCACGATTTCAATAAATTTAATGTCTTGGAGAATTTCCATTTCTTTAATTATTGCAATTTTTAATAATAAATTCCTGAAAGTGCATTCATACCTACGTGTTTTTGAACTTTGAGCTTAGAAAAAAAAACATTTTGCAAACATATCAACAAGAAAATGTTTTTTCAGTCGAAATAAAAAGAAACGAGTTTGATTAATAACCAGAATATCTCTGCCAAAGTTTATATAGGCCGCAATCAACCTTGATATCTAGGCTGAAATTTCAGGTGTTGGGAGTGAAAAAATCTGTTTATAAACAACTACTTACATTGTGTTGGTGACGACAATGAGGGCATCTTCCTAGTCAGGACACTGATTCCTTTAATCGGTGAAAATAATCGAATGTACAACAAACTGCTCTTGATCCGTTTCAGCGCAACGTTATAAAAGTTTTGAAGAATTTTCAGCTAAATTTAAACACGCGAGCGTTCACTCGGACAGGAGTCCGACTAACTTCATTCCCAAGTCGCAAGTCAGCTTTCAGGAGTGCGCGAAATATGGTTTCAGGCGTGTTTCAAACTGTTTTCCCACAAGTATTTGTATTTCCCCATTACTCTCGTTCGATTTTCAGTGACGGGCGTTTTTCAGCCTCTACTTTCAGGCTGTTTTCGAATTTATAGGTACACAAAGGCTAGCATATACAATAAAATAAACAGAAACTACATGCTCGTAATGTGGGTAATCCGCATCTAAATTTTATATTTAACAATTATGCTTTTGAGCATAATAAACGTGTCTAATAAAATAATAATTTCACCCCCTATTTAATAACAAACAACCCTTACTTAAAATGTTTTGAAAACATACCTATTCCAATTACTTATGCATTTTGTGATCCTCATATACCTTTCGCAGTAAAGCATAATAATAATAATAATGATAATTACTTCAACCAAGTGCTTGAAGGTCAGATTTTTGCGTGTTTTAACAGTAGAACTCTCTTGAACGAGCTTCAGAGGTTCTTGAAAAAAACTTATATATCGTAGGACTTCTTTGGTAATTTTTCTGCGCAGGGTTAATAAAAATCGATCATTAGAATTTTTTCATTGGGCCAAGTGCCAATAAAGTGAAAAATATCACGTTGTTTTTGCCAAAAAATAACAATCGGACGCAGGTCTATAAAACCATTTCTTACGATTTTTCCGAAAATTTGTTTCACAGATTATCCACCACAATGGAGAATTTATAAATAAATAATACATGATTAGTTCATGTGTTAATTTCAAACAGAATTTATAAAGAGAAATATACTAAACAATCAAGAAAGTCTTACAAATCAAAATTGAGACAAATCGTACCGAAAATCAAATCTGGCACAACTTTACTAGAAATTAAAACCTTTAGAAATTCTCACCTTTTTATATGATGGTATATTTATGAAAAATAGAAACAGGTACAAACTCATACAACCGTTATACCTTTCTAAATCAGAAGTTCAGGATTTTTAAAAATTTTACAGGTACTTTAGATAGATTTGAAAAATTTAATGCTTCGTTAAACTCATTAGCTGTATCATTTTATCCCAAATTTTGAAAGATTGGAATCCGAATATCTGAGTTTTTTGGTATGAACTAATCAGAAGTTCTTGCATTTTGCATTTATTATGCATTTGCATTCCAAAAAGTGTGACATCGATCACTGTTATATTCCGGATACGTTACGAGTTAGCTTGGAGACTTACGCCGGTCCTGAAGTCGGCGGACGCATCATCCGCGGCGACATCATCCGGCATCATCGGCTCGACGAGCTGACCTTGCATGCTTATATGAGAATAAATGCCGTACTAATCAGGACCGCACTCCCTAGAGCGATTTTTAGTGCCATTTTTTTGACTAACCATGCATTTGCAAAGCAAATGAATACCTTCCTGGTGTTACTATAGGTAGGTCCTCCACCCTTATATAGGTGCTATAGTGAAACTGTATAGGATACCCGGTTGTAAATAATGACCTTTTTTCAATGTTTAGTTAAGAGATCTCCTAAAATACTCCAGTTAAACGAACTGTTGAATGAGGAAAATAGTGCAGTTTTATGAGTTTAATACGAAGCAACTTTTTTTTTTGAAAATCTTCATGAGTTTCTAGATATTTTTTGTCAAAGACAAAATTTCGCGAATTTCTTTATACTGAGATATAACTCTTGTTATTGGGATTAGAGAACAATAGTAAAGAAAAAATAGTTTCGACGATTTTAAAACCAATAAAACCAACTATGACTTTACATTAAAAAAAAAAAACAAGTTTATGTCATAGCTCGAAAATTACACGTCAAATAAAAAAAATGGTAACGCCGTTTTATTGTTTATAAAATCTTCTAAAATGTTTTCCTTTACGACTTTTCCCTAATCCCAATAATTTTATATTTCCCAATAATTCAAGACTGCTATCCAATAAATAAATTCTTGGAATTTTCTTTATGTTAAAAAAATATCGTGGAACCCATGAAGATTTTCAGAAAAACAAAATCTGTTTCTAATCAAGCTCATAAAACTGCACTTCTTTCCCCATTTAACCGTTCCTGTAACTGCAGTAGTTTACGAGATCCCTGCAGTAAACATTGAAAAAAAAACTCACCCTGTCTAATATAATAGCTCAGGGCGGGGAACTATATGCAGCAGCCATAGAGTCCCGTTTTGAATGTCATCGTTTGCATCGAGACAAAAGCGGTTCTATTGAAATCGTAATTGATTCCGGGCTGTTGTGCCGTGGTCCATATAGAGATTTGCTCCGAACGTTTCGTCTACAGATACGGTAGACATCATCAGTGGTTACATGTGCGCAAGCGATGCTTCCACTACTCGTGCTCACTGACACTGTTATCACTTATCAGTGATCTTAAGTTTTTTTGCCCTTCATTTTTCGACACATGTTTTGAAACATCCAAAGCGAGTTGTTCATAGTAAATGACCACGCATTTTTCTTGAAAACGGCTTACGTTAGCAATTATTATGACCAAAAGTACCTTTTTTGTGAAGAAAATGTTGGCGGTTAAATAATGCGCTTTCGAAATGTCAATTTCCCCAGTATCGTAGATATTAGGGGACAAAAGGGGCAAAAAACCAACCAATCCTGAAATCTCCGCCACTGGAATACGAAAAAAAAAAATTTAGCATTAAAAAAGTAGCTAAGCAATGATAAGATTTGTAGAAAAGCTGAGTTCTCTATCTTAATACGGCTCCCGAATAATCTTCAAAAAACTGGAAAAAATTATTGATGTGTGTAGGCTTTCACTGCCGGCTTCTAATGAAATTGTAATTGATACCGGGCTGTTGTGCCGTGCTCCATGAAGGTTTGCTCCAAACGTTTCGTCTACAGCTGCGGTAGCCATCATGTTTGTGCAACACGAGGAGTGGTAGCATCGCTTGCGCACACGTAACCGCTGATGATGTCTACCGCATCTGTAGACGAAACGTTCGGAGCAAATCTCCATGGACCACGGTACAGCAGCCCAGAATCAATTACGATTTCAACTAAAAGAATTTTTTTCTGGCGTCCTGTACCTATCTAAAAAACGGTGCATTTTCGGACATACGTTAATGGGAAATTTTTTTGTTTATTTTTGACCAAAGAATCTTTCATTAATTTTTTTTTGCAATGTTAAAGATACATCCTGTATATACAGGGTGAGTCATTTTAATTTCCGAACCCGGATATCTCTGTTGGTAAGCCAGATACAAAAAAAAAAAATTGTGCAGCCAAAAATTGTTCAGGACAATGGTCATCTATGACTGTAATAAATGACTTTGACCCTGGGAACCAATTTGAGCAGGCCATTTGAATTATTATAACTGAAAATCGCAGCTTTTCATTTTGAAAGCGATGTATAATGTTCCTATCTTAACGTTTTACATGGTATCCCACTATAATGTGGTTTAAATTTTAATACAGGCTGGAGAAAATTACCAGATTTTTAATCACACTGTATAAAAATTTCAAGTACTGTAATATATAGCACATTCTGCACAACTTTTTCAAATAACATTTTTTCGTATTTGTCACATAAAAAAGACACTTTACTCCACAGAAAAAATGTTTTTTTTTTAATTTCCAAGACATGCTTGATTTTTCAAAACTAAAATTTTGTTAGAAAGTACTCTTTAGCCTAGCAGGGCTGAACCCCAAAAAATTAAAATTAAAATCAAAAAAATTTTGTCTTTTATAAGAGTCGTTTCACCTATCCGCGGGGACACACGGTATATTTTAAACTATGTATTTGGTTTAATACAAAAAATTTACTCTCGGTACTCTGTGATTAACTCTAAATTGGTGTGGTGCGCATGGATAAGAAACTGTCCAGGGAAGGTTGTTAAATCTCCAAAATATCAAATACGAGCTATCTAATTTTTGCATTGACCTTACATATTTTTTTTTTTTTAGATTATTATTGATCAATGATCTTGATTGAATGTTGTAGTTGCCTCTAGAAGGCACGCTCATGACGTCACAGTTATAAGCGTCACAGTCATAACATAGCTCAAATATTGTATACCTCATAATGTAAAAAGAAGTTCTTCTATTTTACGTCATACGTCAATATGATATATCAACTTCATTATACGCATCTTTCTACTGTCACTGTCAATTGTGTAAATTTCAATGAAAAAATTACCTACATGAAAAATAAAAATAAAAGCAACAAAAATAAAAATGTTTTTTGGTTGTGTGTTGCGTGAAGCACTAAAATATTATTAAAAATCAATCTTAAACCCCTTTAGCAAGAAAATATGTTCAATCAAGTACCCTCGCAACGTTTACAAAAGTGTCAATTTACAATACTTATTACTCTCAACCTTGAAATGGAACTGTAATAATAATTATTGATGTTATTTACAATCAGTAGATTCTTAAATTTCAGGTCCCTGCTCCCAGCACTTAGGATAATCAGGAGATGATCCCTCAGTTAACCATTGAATTTTTTTTGCAATAGTTCAGGCTGGTTGGGTCTTATACCCCTTTAATCAAGATGAGTCAGTCTGAACTTGACATGGAAAGTATACAAATAATAAATGTGGCAGACTGCTGCAGAGTCTGTCTTCGCATAGACTGCACTCTGACGCCTACAGAATCCCTGGATAATGACACCGTAAAATTCATTGATAAATTGGTAGCGTGCATATCTGAAATAGTGAGTAACTGTTATCTTATGTTTAAGTGATATTGATCTAGCTGATACTCTTATTAGAGCGTTTGATTTTGATTCATTTACCCGATTTAATCTACTCCACTCCCTTACCTATTCTTAGTTACTGATGCCTTTTATTCCCTTCTCTTCTGGCTTCAGGTTACCCCCTGTCCTCCTCTGGGGTTTTATATGTATAGGAAATCTCAAAAACTAACAAAACCGGTAAATTTAAATCATGAACCCTTTCCAGATATGGGTCAAACAAGGCCTACCGTCTCTGATATGCGGCACCTGCATCGACCGTCTTCGAATAGCCTACGATTTCAGGAGTGTCTGCTTGCAATCCGACCAGACCTTGCAACGGTACCTGTCTCACCTTGAACTAGAGGGGAAGTCCATCCAGGCGTCGAGGCCCCTGGTGACCCCGACCAAGTTCGAGTTCGTCATACCGACCTCCACCCAGACCTGCATAATCGAGGAGCAACAGAACGGCGAGTACATTCACTTGAAACACTTCCTGGACAACGACGACGATCTGAAATCTGACGACCAGCTGGTGGAGGACGTCTCGAATTCCAGGAGCGCCAGTCCGGATTCATCTACAGCTTCCCGTGAGTTGTGATCATCTCTAATCATTTCACTCTTCATTATAAATAAAAAATACAAATTCATAAGAAGTATTCAAATGTAAAAAAAAAATTAATATTCTATGGCTGTGGTAAAGCCCAAGTGTCAGAAGTTTTCAATTAGCCTCAAGGGCCTCTGACATAACCTAACGACTGCGTGAAGCAGCCGGGACCCCCTTTTTAACGTACCTCCCAGAGCACGATCGGTCACGGAACTTTTTTTTACCACTATAATTGCTTGGTCACCCATTCAAGTACTGATCAAACAAAGCCATGCTGCACTTTAGAGATCATTTTGACCGAAACTCTAACAGTTTGGCAATTGTTACCTATACCTATGAGTAGGGATGTGCCGAACCACGATTTGGCCGAACCGCCGAACCACCAAAGCTTCGGCCGAAATTATGCCGAATCGCCGAATGTTCGGCAAAAAGTTCGGCTTAAAGTTCGGCAGGATAAAATAAGTCTGAATCGCCGAAAAACTGCCGATTGATCTGAAAATTTGTACTGGTTTTCAATAAATCGTCATTACAAAACGTGAAATGTCAAAAACTCCAATCAATCCAATCAATCCTGCTTGTTATTCCTGAAAAAAGTAATTAATTCGGATGAAACGAAAAAAAAATTAGGTTAGGGGAATATGGGTGGCTTAGGCCAGGTACTAACTATATCAAATAAATATGTACACTTTTAAGTTTTAAATCTAAAGAAAATTAATTGCGTCAATAATAATAATTATTATTATTAGGTATTTATCACTGAAAGAACTAAAGAACTCGTAAAATCCAGACCTAAGTAAATTGAGTTAGGTATTATAATACCTAAGTACCTACTTCCTATTCCTGTACATTGTTTTCTTTTTTGTCTAATTTGACCCTGATCTCAGTTGGAAAACCGGTTTCCCTCTTGCCACACTCCACTCCTGGAATTCTAAATATTCCACTGGACTGGAAATCATGCAATTAGGTATACTCCTTAAAACTGGGAATAAAAAAATTCTGATTCTTTATCAAGTGTTGCCTAATTTAATATTTCATTATTTGTTTGTTCATATTTTTTATTGTAGTAATAAATTTACTACTACTTATTAGATTGAGTTCATTTACTTTCAATGTAGAATGTAGGTATAAAAAAACAAAAATAAAAAAGGCATGCCAATAAACAACACTTCAGGGAAAAGATCTAAGTCAGGCCTTCATTATTTATTAATCATTACATATTTATAGAGACGAATATTAGGGATGTTTAGGTTCAGAATTAGGTCAATGCCACAGGGTCTCAGCTGTTTCTGAACTCACAAAACCAAGTAACATTATGAAATGAAAAATCTGAAACTATTCAGAAATACCTACCTATACCTAGTTTTTTATTGAAGTTACAACAATCCTCACTAGACGAGCTGTATTTCTAACTGCTGTCGATTTTTTTTACAAACTAGACTTGTATTGGGTTTTTGTTTGAAAAGTTTGTAGTGTTTTACGCAAAAATAATATCTGCAAAAAAAAGTTCGGCAAAAGTTCGGCAAGTTCGGCAAAATCATATCAAAGTTCGGCTTCGCCGAATATTCGGCAAAAGCGCCGAACTTGCCGAATACCGAACTTTTGCCGAACATTCGGCACATCCCTACCTATGAGTCCTATGACCTATTATATTCAGATGTAAAAATTTTTGACTTGGGCAAGATTTGAGGGATGCATTCTGTGCCCCTGTTCATTATGAGGCTGTTATTATGGTTCCAGTTGATTTGCTTTAATATTAAAGCTTGTCGTGTTTGCGACTTTATGTGATTCCAAAGCAACTTCTGTCAAAGTTCAAAGAAGAAAAATGTCAAAACTAAGCGATTGAATTCTTTAATTTAAAGGCGGGAGATTTGATTGCTTTAAGATAAGGAACTCCCGTTATTTGTTTATGCGGAAGAAAATTGCGAATCTATTTCTAACATTATTTCTTTCAACAGACTGTTTCTATTTTAACAGAAATCGGACTGCTGCAATTATAAAATGAATGTAAGAATGAAGCTATCATATAAACACCATGCTGAAGTTATAAGGAACTAACCAGCAAGAACAAGAGTAAAAAAACATATTTTTATAAAAAAATTGTTACATAAAGCAAACCACTAGGAAACTTTTATCTTTCTAGGATTCCTCACCACAAACATCTCGACCGATATTCAAACCGAGCTCATCCAGCAACCGCAAGTCCTCACCCAAAGCCACGAGATCACCTCTCAGATCAACAACTCGGCGCAGCTCCAGAATCCCCACCAGACTCACCACATAATCCAGACGAAAAGCAACCTGGAACTGGAGCTCGACGAGTCATTCCAGAGCGAGCTCGTGCAAGCCGAGATCCAACCGCAAATCCAGGACAATCGCGGCGGCGAGCTGCAGAACCAGAAAGTCGAAGAGATACAGCTGCAGCATCAGCACCAGACTGTCCAGTTGCAGATCCTCCAACCGAAACAAGTCCGGCAGGTGATTAAACGCACGACCGGGATCCAGGTTCGTCCGTTGACCCCGAACGGGTCCCAGTCCCAGCAGCCGGTCAAGCAGTTTGCCTGCGAGATGTGCAACAAGACTTACCGGAAAAACGCCAATCTCCGGATCCACATGAGGACTCACACCGGGGAGAAACCGTTCGAGTGCAAGTATTGCATCAAACGGTTCTACCACTCGTCTCATTTACGGGAGCATATCAGGAGACACACCGGGGAGAAACCGTTCCAATGCTCGGTCTGTAATAAACGGTTCACGATCAAGGGAGAACTGACGATGCACATGAAATCGCACACGGGCGAAAAACCGTACCCGTGCACTTGTTGCGATCGACGCTGTCTGACGGCGGCCGATCTGAAGGTCCACATGCGTACCCACACCGGCGAGAAACCGTTTGCCTGCGTCACCTGCGGGAAGAAGTTCGCGAGCACCTACATCCTGAACTCGCACATAAAGACACATACGGGCGAACGACCGTACTCCTGCACCGTCTGCGACAAAACCTTCACTCAGTCGTCCCACCTGAACGTTCACATGCGCAAGCACACCGGCGAGAAGGTCACCTGCAAGGTGTGCGGCGCCAAGTTCACCCACTCGTCCCAGCTGACGGTGCACATGAGGGAGCACACTGGGAAGCAGCCGTACAAGTGCAACCAGTGCGACAAGGTCTGCAATTACGCCTCTGAGCTGTCGACGCACATGATGAAGCACACCGGCGAGAAGTTCACCTGCATCACCTGTGATAAGAAGTTCACGACATCGGCGTACCTGCAGGAGCACACCAGGACGCACACGGGGGAGAACCTGTCGACGTGCGGGGTGTGCGACAGGCAGTTCACCAGGCCGCAGTACCTGGAGAAGCACATGCGGACTCACACCGGCGAGAAACCGTACGCCTGTTACACCTGCGGTAAGAAGTTCACTCAGTCGTCTTCGCTCAAGGTGCACAATCGGATTCATACCGGAGAGAAACCGTACGCTTGCACGATCTGCGATAAGAAGTTCACAACGTCTTCGGATCTGTCGGCGCATAATAGGAAACATAAGATATTTATAAGTTTGTAAAGTCCGAGGTTGAGTTGTTGCATGCTCACACAACTTTAAGCAAAGTAGACTTTGCTTAGATAAGAGGAATGAGTTGATGATTGTAGTAGTTAAGTAAACCGAAATCTTTTATAATCACTGGCACTGCCTCTTCTAGGTGAGTTATTTAGGCTTTATCTCGAGTTTTATATTTACACTGCAAGACTCGTTTAGAATTTAGATTTACCAAGATGGATGTGGATGCTCATGGTCAGTTTCTTGTTCTCAGGAACACATTCTTCTGTTAATAATTCTACACTATATGCCAATATACTCCCAAGTTCAATTTATTTTTCCAGTTAATTCCAGGAAACATCACTTAGAGAGGTTTGATTAATTCCATTTTTGACATGTGGTTTCAAGAAATACTTTATTTCTTGAAAAAAGTATATCCTGAGAAATACTACTTTTAGCACAAATTAGTTGATAGAAAAAAAAACACAAGTGTAAGAATAAAGACAATAGGCCTAAAATTATACCATGCAGTGGCATTCTAGCAACCAAAATTTTCAAGTTTTCTTCAAAAGACCTAGTACAGTGTTATACTAGGCTTAAATCAATGTTAGAAATTTGACTTTTCTGGAACAAGCTGAAATTTTGGGGGTTAAAAGACAATAATAAAAGATTAAATGTCTCTAGTTTTTGGTCTCTAACCTATTGTGCATTTTTTGCAATCTCGATTTTGGGGGTGAGTTGGTCTATGAAGTTTTCGTAATTTATTTTTGAAAAAAGCGTTATGCTTTACAGAATGCACAGATCCTTACAGAACGAAATTTTTGTTAAAAACAGTAATAATTTTTTTATTCCTGCAGACATCATTTTGTAGGGATCTGCTAGCTCTACAAACTATTCTTTACTCATAGCGATATTTTCAAAACAAGCTGGGAAAACTAAAAAAAAAACTAATCCCCCTCCAAATGGAAAGATGTAAAACTTACAAGGTGGTTGAGGTCGAAAACGTGGGAAGTTTCTTCTTTTATGGACTTCTAACAACCTCTAAAATTTCAGCTTGCTCCAGAAAATTCAAATCTTGAAGCGTTATTTTACTCTACTATTTTTCAATCGAGGCTCATGAACAAGAGTGTTAATAAAATATGCTCTCTAGAATTCTGCTATGGCAATTATTCCTGTCCAATTTTCACTTCGGTTATCTCTGTTTATTCAAAATTATGATTTTAATAATAAGATCATTTTTTTTATGATTTCACATGTCAACATAAAGGGTCTATGAATATCAAAAAAGTGATGTCGTCCTCAATAGTGTATTTTTTTTATTAACAAATACACCAAAAGATCGACATAAAAAACGTGTTATGGACATCATAAAAGATTTTTTTTTACCTTTTCATAAAGTTGCCATTTTGATTGTCATTTTAGTTTCGAAATTACATTGTTTTACGTCTCTCTAAATAAAAAAAAACAGACTTTAGATAGAAAACTATTTTGGATCAATACAAAACAGAAAGATGTAATTGGTCATATTCATTAATTATTGTCACATCTTAGTTCGATTTGACAGTTTAAAAACACTCCATACACAAACACCAACTAGACAGTATAAGTATAATTTCTTAATTGAACATTGCAAGTGTTGTAATTTTTTAATTTGCTGCCACTGTAATGACTAAACAAAGACTGTTTTAATTTATTTATATATTTTTTCGCCAATTGAAACTAAACAGGCTTTTTGGTGCCTGATGACAAGCAGTGCACAAGGATACTTTTTCTGACTAGGCAAAAGTATCTAACTATTAAAAGTAATCCTCTTAGTAAATAAGAAAACTAGAAATATAACGTCAAATGGCGAAAAAGTTATAAAAATCAACTGGGCAGTAGTAGATGCAGTTTGAATGCCTTGGCTGGCTTTTTCAGGTACATATACCATTCAATCTGCGACTTTGTTGCTTAGTTAAGCAAATAATTATATTTATATTATTATTGCTATTGCTCATTTTTATTACTATTATTTACTCTATTTATTTATAAAGTAATTTCTACCTTTCAAATAATTTATGTTTTATCATCTACATATTATGTATATCAGATGATGTGCGAAAAATTTTGGAGATTTGAGACCTGTTCGTTGTAAATAAGAAAAAGTGCAATATACGAAGTAGGCCTTCCTGGAGTATTATCTAGAAACTAAAACTGATTTGTAGGAGTGTCGTATTTAGATAGGTGCCTAGTTTTGTTAGCTTTTAGAAACTCTTAAGAAAATAAAAAATTATAAACAAATTTTCGACTCTTGTTTTATTACAGGTTTGATCTTTTCAGATTACTTTTCGACAAGGGGATGGGAGCTAGGAGGGATTTCTTACCCTCACCCATAAGTTCCCCTTTGTATTGTGAGAAATGTTGTTGAAATTTTTATTGTCCACTATCATGTTTCAGAGGCAAAAGTCTCACAATTATTATTAATTCCTTCATTACTGCAGACAATAAAACTAAAGAATATTATACTGCCCTCCTAAAACAAAAGGTCCTATCTGCAAAATTTCGAAATTCGGCTTATTAGTTCATAGCATTGCTTTATATTTGCTCTACAATCTTGCAAACTTTGAATGTCCTAAGTCCATTTTAAATGGTATATTATGCGTATAAAAGTTTTGTCCCAAGTGACAAAACAAGTAAGGTTACTAACATAAATTGTCCTTTCCAACATTACCTAAATAAAAATGTCCTATCTGCTTCTTAAAATTCAGAAAGGACAAATTCACGTAGCACTCTGTACTGGATCAATTCACATAGGACAATTTAGCATAGCAATTTTTATGTCATTCCGTATGAAAAAAATAATGGAAACCAAAAACTTTGAAACTAATAAACTTTAAAACATGAATATCAAAATAATTTTTTCTTCTTTTTTTTAAACAAAGACAACTTTTTATACCGAATGTAATGGAGAAATTGAAAAAAAACTATAGGGCAAGCAGTATGACTGCATATTGACCCATTTCAGCGAAACATTTTCTGTTTTTCTGTGAAAAAAGAAGAATACAAATTTTGGAATTTTTTTTCTGAAGTTTATTAATTTTTAATTTCCATTATTTTTTCGGTGATTACTGAA
This sequence comes from Malachius bipustulatus, assembly GCA_910589415.1. NCBI lineage: Eukaryota > Metazoa > Arthropoda > Insecta > Coleoptera > Melyridae > Malachius > Malachius bipustulatus. Next base: position 30,598,244 of record OU342634.1, on the reverse strand, counting down.
ATGAGCGGCATGGGTATAGGGCGAAATGGCTTATACTATCGGATAGCTTGTGTCTCTAGAGTATCTAGAGTAGGTACCATTGAATTTTTGCGCCGGCAATAATAGTCGAGAAATAAGGCCCTAAAGTTTCATCCTTGCCCTAATACGTGTATTCGAACATATGCGCTCGAACAGGAAGCTCGCTCTCCGTGGGACACACGACGATGTAGAGCATGCTTCCTGTTCTAGCGTATTCGAGCGCATATGTACGAATACACGTACCTATTAGGGCAAGGATGACACTTTAAGGCCTTATATCTCGACTATTACTTGCCGGTGCAAAAATTCAATGGTACCTTGATACTCCTAGAGACACAATAAGCTATCCGATAGTATAAGCCATTTCGCCGTATACCCATGCCGCTAACGTCTATATTTACCTTTTTTTCTTATCGAACGACATAAAAAAATAATATGGCGGCCATGAGAAAAACGAAAGTTGATTATGAAAACTCTGAGATCTAGCCGGCTTTGAAATTTTTTGGAACGTCAGGTGAGTATGTAGCTCTTGGCGACTTATGTAAGCCTACGGAAAATTATTCAATAATTTCCAATTATAAGAAAGATATGGCAAAAATAAGATTTTTCGAAGGAATTGCAGGCCTTTCCAAGGATGATCTAATATATCTTGTCAATTGTCCAGATGTCATTATTGTAGAAAAAAAAAGAACTATTAAGTTCTTTGAGTTCGGTCATACCTTTATGGCAGCTATCCTATCTTGGATTCTTTTCACCATCAAGTGGAACTTTCTCTAAAAAGACACAAACAAATTTATGACTTTGTTGACTTTTGCAAAGTTGTTCTAAAAGCCAATTTGGAAAAGGTGACCAGTATCTTCATGTTTTTGTCTAGTTCTATCCCATAAATTTGGTTGCCACTACATAATTAAATTGTCCTATCTTGTATTTTTGTCCAAAAACTTGTCTGAAAAAAAAGTTTTTCCCAATAATTTTAAAATATCTACATTTGACTTCTTATGTCTGTATCTGTACAAAAAATGAAGTCTGTAGATTTCTTAGTAAAAGTTTTCTGCCAAAAAGAGTTAAAAATTAAATTATCTCAAAACTACAATTTTGCAGATAGGACCTCTTGTTTTAGGAGGGCAGTATAATAGGGTTTAAATCCAAAAATGTATAAATTTATGTTTTCCAATTTTTAAAAAATGTTTGAGAAAGTGTACCAGAAACCCCTCCCAGTAAGTGTTATATTATGTAGTTACTTCTTGCTTGTATTTCTGGTTGTATCACCTCTATTACTTATGGTTCGAGGAATGGAAAAGAGCAGATTATGTTTTAACTATTTTGAGTCTCATCAGCATATACAGTGTGTCCGGTCTAAGTGGCATTACATGGGGATCTTGGAAACGGCAAAAGATACAGGATCCGTTAAATTAAAGAAAAGTTGCAAAATTTAATGCTTAATGAGAATCTGAATTTTTTTCTTTGAATATTTCCAGTTGTTGCTGAAATATCCAGAAAAAACTGATAAATCTAAATTTCTTATTTTAGCCATTGTCTTTTTTATTATTGGCAAATAATGAATTATTTTTTGTAGGCTTACATAAGTCGTCAAAAGCTATCCATTTGACATTACAAAATATTTCAAAGCCGACTAGATCTCAGAGTTTTCATAGCCAACTTTTGTTTTTCTTTTGGCCGCCATATTGTTTTTTATGTTGTTCGGTATAAAATAAATCAAGAAAACCTAAATTTAATAACATTCAAAAAAAATTTTTTTTTCAAAAATTTTATTTTTTCGAAAAAAAAACTTTTCATACCGAATATCATAATTATTATCAAAAGTAAAAAACCATAAAGCAAATAATATGACTTCATATTAATGTAATTGGGTGAAAAATTTTTTGTTTTTCGAAAAAAGAATAACACAATTTTTGAAATTTTTTTTGTATGTTATTAATTTTTGGTTTCCTTGATTTATTTTATATAGAACGACATAAAAAACCAATATGATATGTCAGTGTCAACAAAGATTTCATTTCATGCAGATTCAATTCTAACTGATTTTCTGCGTATTCAGAGTTTGTGTAACTCATTTTAAAATCAGTTAGAATTGAATCTGCATGAAATGAAATCTTTGACACTATTTGACGTGTATTTAATTAAGTTATTGTTTTGTTTCCTGCTCAATTTACTGTCAAAGGTCAGCCATTTTGTTGAAATTTACTTGAAATTTAGAAAGTTCCTGCGACGCATCACCTATTAGAAGGACGTTATCTCGATAACGGTTCGCTCTATCGAAATAAATAAGGATACATTTTTTATGTAAAAAATGTCAAATAAAAAGAAAATTAACCTTAAAAAACTGTAAAATTATTATTTTTATTGTTTTCTTTCAAGTGAATGAGGGGGTTATGCCATCCCGAGGTCTATGTATGTGCTACCAAAGATTATGAAACACTATTCTAAACAGTCCAAAATAATACAAAATAAAACCAAAAATTATCAAAATCGGTCAAGAAATAAAAAAGTTATTGCAAAAAATTGATTTTCAACCCTCAACTTCAACAGCTAATATCTTTGTAGGGGTGTCTCTGAGGAATTAACTTTATAGCTATTTTTTCATTTATTTTTACGAAATTTACCCAAATCCGGGAGACTGCCCACATATTATGGGACACCTGTATGTATTCCTTAGACTATAGTTATACCCACTCTTACTATGTATAGGTATAGGTATACTTAGGTACTATACTAGTAATATGTATAAGTCCTAAGCTTTATTATTGAGAAAAAGTATAAATATTGCGAGAATATTATGGTTTTGTATGACTTTTTTTTATATTAGTTTAATCATTTATCTTGGAAAAGGAAAAAAGTTTTATTATAGTTTTTAAACTTGAAACACCAGAGCCACCTAGTGTTAGTGCAGATTATTAAAGTGTGCGTGAAGTGGCAGTTGGCAGTGTTGCAGTGTCAAGCTTTCTATTTTTCTCTAACAGGAACGAAATAACAGGTAAATAAAGTGACAACTTGATTAGAAATTTACAATTTATCAGCTTACATTATTCAAAACCTCCCCATGAAAGCAGTACCGATTATTTGAAATAAATAACAAATTACAATATGCAACATGTAGGTTAACTTGACTTATTCCTTAGTTTAGTTTTTAGTTTCCAGTTTTCACTTCCACGAAGGTTTACGTCAGCTAATAACAATCTATTCTGCTACGTGCACATCGTGCACCAGGAAGTGGATTTTCAAATGTGATGTTATCTGCTACTTCTGCAATCTACTGCAATGTTTTGCAGATCTCTATTGCGGTCAAGCTCTAAGCTCTATTAAAATTACAGTTTGCTGTATAAATTTTTTGATGCACCAAGTTTCTTGGTAGTATCAAATTTCTAGTTATCTCACCCGGATATGAGATGGCGCTGTGATACATTCCGCATTTAAAATGAACAAATTTAATTTCCGATATCATTATCGTTTTTTTTATTTTATGAAAAGCTGGAGGTTTTATTTTTGTAAAGTTGTCACTACCTAATCACCAATAATAATAATTATTATTATGAAGTAATTTTAAGTTCTTATTATGTTCGTATCAATGACTACGACGGCGTATTTAGTGCCTCAACACATTTTTTATTTTTAAATATAATAAGTCGACATTTCAAAACTCTAAATTTTGAAATTCAATCTCAAAATTTTGAAATTGTCGTCACAATTCTGAAATTTTTTCTAAAAATTTTTGGTAAGTATACAGAAGTGGTACCCGCCGATATTCGAAGCGATTAAACCGAGGCGGCAATAAATCACAGTGTTGCCAGTTTGTTGTGATTTTACGATACGCAGCGATTTTTAACGAATAAAGGTGAGCAGAATTTGACCAGAATCTAATAAGTCTCCTAAAATTTCAAGAAAATTAAAAAAGCCGCAGGGTAGTAAATTTCCAGAGGACAGAGAACCTAACAACGAGCAATGCCTGACATCAGATTCTGAGTGTGAGTAGTTTCAGTAGTTCATAATCTCTATTGTAAAATATATTATTGTAACAATGCAGCTACTAAATCAGGCAACACTGGACGACTATAACCTCCCTGAGTGACATGCGCATTATCTATTGCTCTAAATTCGGATACCACTTCTGTAGGATTGTCAGATTTTGAGTTTCAAATCTAAATTATGAGAAAAAATTTCAAAATTTTGACTTTGGAATTAAAAAAATTTGAGTTTTGAAATTTCGAAATAATACTTTTTTTGTGCTTTATAGCACTAATAAGCCATCGTAAACGCCGGAATGTGTTTGGAGATGTTTGGATAGGCTCGGTGCAATAATTGTTTTTGGGAAACCTTTGAATTGTAGAGTTGTTTTTTTCTCTCTCTTTCACGACTGGGATCTTGAGAAGTAGCAGAGATACAGGTCGATACAGAGAATACAGAGATACAAATTTTTAAAGCCGACTAGATATAGGTACAACAGAGTTTTCATAGTCAACTTTAGTTTTTCTTATGGCCGCCATATTCTTTTTAAATGTCGTCCATTATAAAAAAATCACGGAAACCAAAAACTACTAACAATAAAAAAATATATTTCAAAAATTTTATTCATTTTTTCAAACATCGGTTAATTTTTGTTTTCTAATGGAACGCCATATTGTTTTTCATGCCATTCGGTATAAAAATTCAAGAAAGTCAAAAATAAAACCAATCACATTAAAAAAATATTCAAAATTGGATTCTTTGATTCTCATAAAGTCGTGTTTTTTGCGTAATCCTTTTTCAATTTTTCCACGATTTTTCGTGATTTTTTTTTTAAAACGACAAAAATACAGGGTGTATTGTAACGTCCGCATAATATTAGCACCACGTGATTCTACATCAAAAACAGAACATAAAGTTTTAATACCGTTTAGCTCTTAGACCTCAAAAAACGAAGTTATCGACCATTGTAGTTTAAATTTGAAGTTTTTTAATACTCAAAAATATTGCTTAATATTATTAAAAAATTCTTAAGTAAGAAGTAAAATAGCCAAATTATCCAAAATTTTAGATTTTTTTTTGGTAAAAATGGTTTTAATTAACATTTCAAAACTAGGAATTATTTGATTTCCTGAGTTCCAATACTTCCAATCAATATTGCAACTGCGCGTTTTAATTGTTGAATAAAAAATTGAAAAAATAAAAAATCTTAAAAAAAATTGCAACATTGACACGTCGCAGCATGACATTTGTCTTGTTGCACCTTTTTTCGATACCAAGCAACGGCACACTATACCAGTGAGGTGACTTCACGTCTAATAAGTTATCTTAATTTTTATACCAGCGCCAGCGTGTTGCAAAATTTAAGAACGTTAAATTGTCCATATCTTAAAATCTGTGTACATCAAGAAAAAACTGTTGAGGACTTTTTTGTTCTGTTTTTGATGTAGAATCGCGTGGTGCTAATATTATGCGGACGTTACAATACACCCTGTATAATGAGTAGGTAAATAACTTACCTTTTTTTTATTGTGACAAATTTTATGGTATTTTGTATTTATGTATTTTATGCGTTCTATTAATAAAATTTGACCATGAAAACTCGGATATAGTCGACTTTGAAAATTTTTGAAATGTCAGACAGCTCTTGGCGACTTATATGCAGGTAAATCTTTTGTGAAGTGTACAAAGTAGCATGAAATTTTATTGGCGGAGTTAAACGTTAAAGTGAAGTGAATAATTTCAGTTACTTGGAGTGATGGATGCTATTGAGACTGAGAGTCCTTCCGATTCTGATGTAGACACCACCGTTTGATTGAATAAAAAAATTGTCCTGTTATGTTCGTAGGAAAAGTATAGTGTGACACACGTGCACAATAGCAATTTCTCACGAGTGTGAAAATTTTGCGGTACGAGACGAAGTCGAGTACCACATTTTACACTAGCCAAACTGTTTTACCTATCACTATTGTTGTCATCGTATGTTGTCTATTTAGGTGATTCTACAGAGTGTTTGCTCTATGGTTTGGACTATTGATCGCTACTTTTATACGTCAGCGTCACTTGTGCAAATAAAATCACTTTAAGACGAATATCATACAATAGTTTTTGTAAAACTGCTCTATTTTGATAATAAAATTGATGAATTTAGAATGACACTTAACTTCAAATTGCATTTTAAAATATTACAGATAAGTACAAGAAGTGTGCTATGTATAGCAACCGTTGCCGACGCTATGGTTACTAACAAATGCGTGAATACAAACAAAAAAGACGCTATAATAATTATTATTAATTGCAATTTCTGAACAATTATTATTGTCTTGTGTTCTTGACTATAGTACGATTAAGTTTAAAAAGTCATACGTATCGATTAAGAATACACATCCTTCTGATAGTTCGATTTATTTTGTTTCATATACGTGGTTCTCATAGAAACCGTCCAGTTTGTCTAAACACTCCATCCCGTATAAATAAGTATAAGTCAACATTGGTTTTGATGAGAATTAAATGCACAACACAGAGGATAGAATGTCATTACGTGAATAAATTTTATGTAGTTGTCAGTGGCTGTCAAACTGACTTAAACCGTTCAATTCATTGTTTGAATGATTCCTTTAATAATTTACGCTCATTCGCACCTTGAAATTTAACTGTTTGACATTTTCTGGTGAAATGAAAAATCTTAATTCGGACGATTAGTATGACGTCACATATGACTTCTTAAACTTAATCGTAACATAGGTACTTATTTTTTATTAATATGTTTGCCAATAATAAGAAGAATATGGAAAAATCTTATTACCTATAATTTTGTCTGATTTCATCATGAGAAAATGTAGTTTAAAAAGAGAACGTAAGTACAGAAAAAGTAGATAGAAATACTTTTAAAACGAGTGTTGTAATTTTTTTTTTCTACTCCCAACTTTTAATATGCATATTAAATATGAATCACCAGTGCTTTAATGGGTCTCATTAAGATACAAATTTTCATTAAAGCACTGGTCAAGCTATCCAATGGCAGAGGAGCATTTGCAATCGAATCGGTTCCTTTTCGCTCACGATCGGGTCGGCAAGCCAACCGAAGTCACAGAGTTGTCACACTCACGACAAAAATTGCCTGGTGATATAAGTTGAGTATTTCTGAAAAAAAAATCTGAACGTTTATTTAATTTAGAACATAAGTAACATTCAAAGAAAATTTATCAAGATTTTATGTTACCTTAATTAATTTGATAGGTAGGTATATCGTGTAAAAGATGGGAAGATAAAGTATTATATCATTCGTAGCGCTCCGTGATATAGTATTCAAAGCGGCAACGCTGCGACCCGCGTTGCGCAGGGAAAAAATATCGTAATTAATGGCTGTCAGTTATTAAAATTATTAATTAATCTCAAAATCGAAGCGTAAAATTCGGAATTCGAACTTCGCATAATAAAAATTACGCAGTAGTGAGTAGTGCCCTTTAAACTTGATACTAAAACATGTCTCAGCAGAATAAGACGAAGAGAAAATTTGGTACCTAATATGCGTAAGCAAACAGCAACCTATCTTAACCTCAATGATCCGCAATTGTACACGGGTCATTGTTAAAATATATAATTTTTTAATCTTTTCTATGAAATAAAAAAGGGTCGTAGAAAAAATAGTGTATGGAACTCGCAGATAATGGCTATTAATACGCTCTTATGATGGTTAAGACACTCGCCTACGGCTCGTATCTTAACCATCATACTCGCGTATTAATAGCCTTCATTATAAGCTCCTTGCATAATATACTATTTAACACTCCTGAAAAATATTTTTAACACGCTTCCATGTATACAGTCACTTTTAACACTGTCAGCTGTCGTTAAAAGTGCGACTTTTAATGGCAGTTGCTACTTTTAATGGCAGTTGCACAAAAAAATGTTTTCAATAATAAAGATATTATGTACTAACATAAAGATTTTTCAACATATTTCAACAACGGCTATAATAGTCAGTATTATCCTAAATTGTGTTTGAAATTCTTGTGCAAGTTTGTCCGATTTAACGAACCGCATGTATCTCCGCTACTTCTCAAGATCCCAAGGATGACTACTACTATTACTGTTGGAGTTATTTAAAATCAAAACCGGAAAGCTCTCGAACATAATTAAGTCAAGAACTTCAAAAAAGGGCACCCGAACGAGAAAAAATTACCATCCAGTATAAGAGAATTGTGAAAAAATGAACAGTTTTGATAAGTTTTTTCTCTGATGTTACCTCCTACTTCGTATTTACTAAAACTAGAAATATGTACCTAAATAATAAAGGCCTTTCGGGGTGCATTTCTACATTATCTTGCAACTTGGTATCTGAGAGATCTTTGGTCATTTAAGGAAATGCCTGAAAAAAAAGAATACATAAAGTAAATTTCGCAGGACGGAATGGGAACAGTTTTGAAAGCCTGGTTTCATTGGAACATGTCAAAATGTGATTACAGTTTATCTTAACTGCTAAAATGGACATGAAATTTTAAGTAAATTGTAAACTTAATAAAGAACATCACCTTGTATATGCATTGTGCATGCTTGGTAAGCAACTTATAAGGTTGCTTCTATTCTCCCATTTTATTATTCTAGGTAGATAGGTACTGAACGTGTCTGTATTTTCATATAATTTTTTCTCCTACCTAGATATTAATTATAAATTTGCTCCTCCTTCCAGCATCCCCATAATGTCAATTCCACCACAAGAACAACAGACTTACTGGCATAATCAGCAGGACAGTTACAACTTCGAAATGCCGGTTCAGCAGGATTTCCAGCAGGAATTGTGAGTACGCTCTCAACTTAATTGCTTACTCTACTGAGATCCGCAGAACGAAACTCCTCCGTTTATGTAACTTTAAAAATAAAATATGAAGCTTTTTGACTTTGTCAATAGTATCTACCCAAACTTCTACTTTGTACAATGCTTCTCTGACGGTTTTTTAAATTCTAAGTTGGACTTAATCAATATCAATCTTACTTAAACTTTTAGAAGATCTTTGAAAAACTTAATTCTGCACATCAGCCTGATTAGAGGGAGACTTTCACCGCAGGCAGATGCTTAGGTATTGCTGTATAAACTTATTCTGAGCAGGGCTATTTCACATTTTATACGAGTATTCTGTATTAGGGGAGGGGTGGAAGAAAACTAAAATCCTTGCGCATGCGCAAAAATGCTTCAGGTGTGATTTTTTTGCTGGGAACTAAAATCTGGCAAGTATATTGTGAGTCAGTCGTTATATCCTTAGAATTGTGTTGTCGAAGAGTTCTGGAGGAGGCAGGCTCTTGGAGTAATGTTTTAATTTTCAAATTCATTATGTAAAAAATACAAAAAATAATAATTACAAGGAAAAAAATTGATTATTGATGCATTTGCTTGCTGTTTCCTAAAAAATATTTACACCTCAAAAATCATAAAACTCACACTATCTATTTATGTAAATATGGTTGTATACCGTTCACACTTGAGTCGTAATACTGCCGTCTCCGCGTTTGTAACATCCACCTCGTCAAAAATAGAAGAGAATTAAACAGGATTTTCTGATAATAGAATGAAATTGATGTCTAAAATAATTATTATGCTTGAATGGGTGGACATTTTCAAATTACTAAAACTGGTGTGTTCAAATTTACCTTGTCGAGAGGCTATTTAAATTTAAAAGAATGATGACGATTTGCTAGATCCCCTGGAGCTGCATTAAAAAGGTAGACAACTCATGAACTTGAAAATTTCATGAACAGCAGGAGTACAATTTCCTCTCGTTTCCTGTTAAACTTCACAAATACTTTCAAAAGGGTAAAGCGTGTATGATAAACGAATAATTTAAATTTTAAAAAGTACATTTTACCTAAAATAATATTTGAGGAAGTGTCTGTCGATATTATTTAATAACGTAGGTACACGCAGTCAGATTTTACTAATAATAGTTTAGGTACATTTAAAAAGTCAGCAATAAACCTAGAAAATATTTTATTGTTATGTAAAATATTATACCTACCTATAAGAAAGCAGGAAAATAAAACTAACGGGAGCTTCTATTCTCTCCTGCAATGAATAAAATTTTAAAGCTCTTGTGCTGTACATTCAAATTCAGCATGCACTTTTCAAGTAATGAGTTTCCCGATGCAACGCGGCAACAATATAAATTTTCCACCTCAACAATATGGCCCATAAATCTCAGATAATTTATTAGCTATATTAAGGCAATTTGCATTTGATTTGTTTCACTTTGTATTTCATATTACCTATAGGTTAGATATTTTCATAGAAAATATATACAATGTATTACTATGTACATTTATCTACTACCTGTTCTGTTTGAAAAATGAGGAAAGATATACGCTGCAATATACGAATACGCTCCTGAGGTTTTATGCATCATATGAAAATTCATATTCAATTGAAGCTGTTCGTTTGATGGAGGAACGACAAAGACAAATATCCTATCCTAATATAAGTCGATCTTATATTGTGTTATTGTAAAAGTGCTCTTGTAAAAGAGATTTAGAAAGATTTTAGGACAATAGAGCGGCTCGTAATACGCTCGTCAGTTTGTCGGAGTTGATTAGTCAGCGATGGGATACTAATCTATTGATTATGTCTTATAAAAAGAAACCATCAAAAGAGTGGGTTTTTATTGCATAAATCCTTCGAATGGTCATTAAGGATTAATAAATCGTGGAGTGATATTGAATTAGAAGGTGGAAATTGAAGATAGGGGTGAAACTGCATGTCCTTTTAGTTTATTAATTACCTAGATATACAGGATGTCCAAGCTTATTCGAAGCGGTCTCTGTAGGCCAAACGATTGATTTTTTCCAAAAAATTTTTGCAAATTCAAGTACAGGATCACAATGACCATAATTAAAAATTACTTTGGAGTATACAGAGTGTCCCATATGACAGTGGCATATCAAAGTATTCAAAGTTATGTTTTTTTAAATGGAATGCTCCTATGTTATTCATTTTTAGATTGTCTGAGAAGAGAAAATAGGATTGGCTTTTACAGTTGGTGTTTAAATTCAGAAGTTTTTGAGTTATAAACAAGCGAAAATCGTCATTTTTCAAGTTCAAGGCCCTGTACAATGAAAACGGTTCAAGATAGAGAAAAACGGCTTACATGTCCCTATTTTAACTTTTTATGTACTATCCTATGGTATAGAAAAATTTTTACTTTCTTTGATTTTTTTATTTGGCGACGCGTGGAGAAATCTCAGAATTTTTCAAATTTTTTATCACCCTGTATAAACATTTCACCTACATGATAGGATAGTACATGAAAAAGTAAAATAAGGACATGTAAGCCGTTTTTCTCTATCTTCAGCCGTTTTAGTTGTACAGGGCTTTGAACTTGAAAAATGACGATTTTCACTTGTTTATAACTCAAAAACTTCTGAATTTAAACACCAACTGTAAAAGTCAATCTTATTTTCTCTTCTCAGACAATCTAAAAATGCAATAACGTAGGAGCATTCCATTTAAAAAAAACATAACTTTGATATGCCACTGTCATATGGGACACTCTGTATACTCCAAAATAATTTCAAATTATGGCCATTGTGATCCTGTACTTGAATTTTCAAAAAGTTTTTTGAAAAAGTCCATTGTTTGGCCTACAGAGACCGCTTCGAATAAGCTGGGACACCCTGTATTTCGAAAACGAAGCAAAATTCAGATAGATATTACATACAGGGTAGGGTGTCTTGCTAAGGTTGGCCACCGGCCATATCTCGGAAACTAATGGGCCTATAACCTCAAAATAAAAAATTTCCAGACATAAGTGATCACGAAAAATTCAATGAAAATATTTTCAAGATGGCCGTCCTTCCGGAAATACCGGAAGTTGACACCTACTTCGTTATTTTAACGGAAACACCCTGTAAAATATTATATTTTTTAAATATCTGAAGAATCGAATACAGGTGGTTTTCACCATTGGAATTTAGATTGAGCGGTTTATGAGTTATAAACAAGTGAAAATCGAAAATTTTCAATTTCAAAGCAGTCTAGAACTAGAACGGCTCAAGATATCTAAAAACGGTTTACATGTCCCTATCCTAACTTTCCATGTTTTATCCCACTGATGTCCGTATTCATCAAACTTCAAAATATAACTCTGGGGTTATATTTTGAATTTTCTGACAGCTGATTGGTCTATAGGCCCGAATATATAATATATAATATATATGGCCCGAAAATACGGGCCATAGGCCCGTATTCATCAATAAATATAACCCCTGGGGTTATATTTTAGAACATGTCATTGGTTCAAAATTCGTAGCGTTCGTAGGGATTGAGCATTAGACCAATCAGCTGTCAGAAAATTCAAAATTTAACCCCAGGATTATATTTTGAAATTTGATGAATACGGACATATGTGGAGTAAATTTTAATATAGGGTGATGAAAATTATCCGATTTTTCATCACCCTGTATTAAAATTTAAACCACATAGTAGAGTACTATGTCAAAAGTTAAGATAGGGACATATAAAACCGTTTTTAGATATCTTGAGCCGTTCTAGTTCTACACTGCCTTGAAGTTGAAAATTTTCGATTTTCACTTCTTTATAACTCATAAACCGCTCAATCTAAATTCCAATGGTGAAAACCACCTGTATTAGATTTCTTCAGACATTTAAAAAATATAATATTTTACAGGGTGTTTCCGTTAAAATAACGAAGTAGGTGTCAACTTCCGGTATTTCCGGAAGTGCGGCCATCTTGAAAATATTTTCATTGAATTTCTCGTGATCACTTATGTCTGGAAATTTTTTATTTTGAGGTTATAGGCCCATCAGTTTCCGAGATATGGCCGGTGGCCAGCCTTAAGCAGACAGCCTGTATAGTTATTTTCGTAGATACAATTATTATAGATCGAAATAGTTTATTCAAAAAAAGTAGAGTAAACATTTCTTGTGTCAAAAATGTTTAGAAATGAAATTTGAAAAAAGACAAATCCATTTTTTTCTTTTAATTTTTTTGCGTATCACTTTTTTTTTTGAAAATCGATCAAACATTCGTACAGATATTGATTGTTAATTATTAACAAATTAACTTTAGAATACTTTAGAATACTTTTTTTAAATAAAAATCAGTTTAATTTTTAAATAACTATCAATATATTTTTAATTATTAAAAAATCTTTTTTGTTACCTAAATTGACAAGATTTTTTTACCTTTACAGAAGTTTTCAATCGTATGATATATCATCAACCTCGGCCGATCCTTACCAGAACATCTACGCTGCCAATCCTTACCTAAATCCATCGATGTCAAGCCCCTCCGCCTCTGGCAACATCTACACGCCAGGTCCGGATCAAGCACATCAGGGAGGCGAGTTCGAGGACGAGCCACCCTTGCTAGAAGGTAAGAGTTGGGATTTATTGGAAATCGAAATAAACGCCAATTGGGTTTTCTTGTGTCAATATTTACTGGCAGTGCAGTACGGAAATGACTGTTTTTATTAGATGTTAGATAGACAGAGTGATTATGTGTTGAAGTGTGTATATACAGCAGGAACAAGATTGTTTGTATCAAAATAGGCTTTTTTTATTGATATAAAAGAAAAAATAGTTTTTTCAGCAGGTTTTTGATTTATGTACATTTTTGGAATCAACTTCCTAAACAATGTTTCATGACCTTCATTCTATTCTATTCTGCCTTCATGCTAATATTCCAATTCTCACTTGTTTGATTTTGATTTGTTTGATTTTTTCTCCTTTCATAATCAATCACACATACCGTGTGACAACTTTCAAAGCGGGACATAGGGGAATAACATGGGAAATCACACAATTGCAGATTATATGATTGATAACCTTGTAACGAAATCCGAGGCTTCCGTTTATTTATCCGAGACAATTTAATTTCAATTCAGAGCAGGAAGGCAGAGTTTTTGCGGCGGTGATAGCGACCTTATCACCCCACTACCGGCTTTTTAAGTGGAGCACGTCAGAAGGACTGGCCAGTGTTTATGTGGGTACTGACCACGAAACATCAACTCCTGTAAGGTGTATTGAGCCTCGCAGAAGTAAACTCAGAAGTGGATGGATTGAGTTCACTAGCCGGGCAACAGACAGAAACGCGAGCTGTGTACTGACCGGTTCCTCTGATAGGTGTAGTGAGTCTTCTGAGGAGCAGGACAGCCGAAGTGCATGTATTGAGCGCACAGAGGGGGAGAGGCTGTGATTGATTGAGTCAGCCAATCCTTGTCCCATCAATCGACGCCCAGAATGTATTGAACTCTCTATTGAACGTCGTATTGAGACGTGGTCTGGCCAACAAATCCCTCCATTTGACTTGTATTGAGGGTCAAATAGGAGCGGCCACATTCCCGTCTCCTAGCCAGGCGATCAGGTGGGACACGGAAGGGCAGATCGCGTATTGATTACTGAAGCAGCAGTGAGATCGAATCGAACCGTCGGAGATATCTCTTTCTTATCGTCTAAGACTATAACCAATCCCAATGGAGGTGTTGAACGGGGCCAAACAGAAGCCAGCGTTTTACACAGCACGCCCGTCTAGAGGGCGGGGCCCAGTCAGAATAATTTCCAGGAATACGGAATATAGAATTATATTTTATTATTAATATTTTGTAAATAGCTGTTTATGATAACAAAATTGATTTGAAACTTAGTAACGAACAAGACCGAAGTAATTAACCTGAAATAACCGTTACAACCTTCATCGTATTCTGTCTTCATGGCCATATTCGAATTCTCGCAGTTGTTTGATTTTTTATCTTTCATAAGCACACATACTGTGTGACAACTTTCAAAGCGGGGTATAGGGGAATTACATGGCAAATTGCAATTATGTGATTTACCAATTATTGTCACACGTTATAATTGGAAAAATGTTAGATTGTTACTAAAGTGTAATTCTTATAACGTCTTTTACAAAATCCCTTTTGTAGTACGAGGAATATGTTATCCTCTCCTCTCCTCGAGCGCCAGCTTTCTTTACCAATCTCTTCTTCGACTTAGAAGAAACCGAATAGAAAGCGCATCAAAGAATCGTTTGTTACTCACACCTTCTTGAACAGTGTCCCTTATCCATATGCCTCATTTGATAAGTAAATCTGTTCCAGTAAAACCTTATAAAATGGAGTTTGAACAGGGAGGTGTACATATCTCGGCACTCACTGGTTGAAGGGAACTATAGGGATTAAGGTCAAGCATCTTGTTCGAAGCATATGAACATAGAAATCTTAATTTTTTATTTTTTGCAGGGCCAGACTTATCCAATCGTACCAATTTTTGTAATTTTTTTCGAGCCCCCTGGGGTTCGATAATCGTCCCTCTGAATAACGAATAACGATTCCATCAAGTTATTCGGTGCTTTTTTCGAATAAATAGACTTAAAATCATAGTTGAACGGAAAAAAAATTGGGAAAACGGTAATTTGGGCTCAAAACAGTAAATTGAACTTTATTAAAAAAAATCGGATATTGTCTAAAATAAAAACACACAATGAACGACTAAACAATAATTCGAACGACTGATAAATTTCGAACACGGAAACACATCGTTTATCCTGTATTTACCCTGAGGATTTAAAAACCCCAGGCATTTGTAAGGGCGAATATTGGTGAAGAGAATAAAGGCGGCTTGTCTGAGGAATTTTATAAGTTATTTCCCAGTGTTACATGTAAACCAGATTCAAATTTATGTGTGTAGTTTATTTCCGTCTGGTGTGAGCCTTCCTGAGCCAGGAACGACTCGGTGTAGCGGCTTTTGTTCCCGATCGCCACTTGCGTCCTTGTTTGCTTGTTTATGTTTATCCTGAAAAGTAGCGTCGTACGTCCTGTTCAAGGATATTTATAGGTGGAATCCCACGATCTAATAAGCCCGCGCTGTCCTTTTCAGAATTCGCGACAGGAAGAGATCAGAAAGCTAACAAAAACGGAAAGAATCAGGGAATAGGGGAACTGTCAACCTACAATAGGTTTATTCAGTTATCGGAAAAATAGAAAGAATATATTTAATTTATTTCAGGTTGTTGTCATTGTAACGAAGGAACACTGACCCATTTATTCTGGATCTGGATTCATGTTTGTTATTACATATTTACATTCCCTGAAATAATATTAGTCAACTTATTCACGTTACGAAAATTCTAGTTTCCCTGACAGGAATATTATTTTCCTCATTCTATTCTAATACAAAGTGCCAGAATGGTTCTGCACATGTTTGAGATCGCGTGGCTACAGTTACGCCAGTAAAGCTCCTAGAAATTTCTAGAGCCACGCATACAAGAGCGCTGGCGTTGTAGTAGAGTAAATTTATGGATTGGAAGTTAGTTGAATTGAAATACTAGTACTATAGTGACTATAGTGGTGAAGGAAGATTGTGACAAGTGAAGTGATGAGGGATTAGATCATCATAGATTAGGTTACATGAGGATTAAGTATTTAAAGAAGGTTCCCCTTCCTTTAATTAATGAACCGAGGTTGCCGAGCTGAACCGTATATTGAACGTCTCTGGTGACGTTCGGTCTGAAAAGATTAAATCATAATTTTCTTTAGAATGGTTCTACATGATGTGTCATTTTCAGTCCTTGCGTTTTCAGTAATATGTCATGTGAACAAAAAATCATAATTGTATTGAGGTTAGGGAAAGATTCAAAGATATTTTACTCTATCCTCGCAATGATAGAGTAAAAATGATTAAAGAAAACAAAAGCTCTCATAAAAAAAAACTACACAGTTTTTTTTTATACACGAAGGAAACTGAAATGTGGCCAGATTTCTGGAATTGTCGGTTTTGTAATTGCTTGTTGTTGAATATATTAGGTTACCATAAAACCAACCTGTTGGAAATGGTGGTAGGACCGTATTATAGTAGATGAATAGCTAGTTAATAATTAACCATGTCAAAGGAAAGTTTCGAAGGATTAGTTAGTTTGATTTCGTCCGTTTATGTAAATCAAATCCTGTTTAGTTTATAACAGGATAGAAACTGCTAACAAGGGAAATGTTCACGATAAAAGCGATTCCCGATGGAATAAAAAGAGTCAGGGATCATTAATGACTATCTAGTTTAGTTAGTGTCCGAAGGGCTAATGATAAATTTAATCCGGATTAGAAAGTTTCCCGGGTAAAAGTGAATTCACTGCATTAGACGTATCTGTTGCCCTTATCCGGTTTTCACCCATACGTCCCGGATTTACGAGTACAACTAACAAAACAAACCATTTAACAACGTCTGGTCCCAATCTACTCTTAAACCGTCGAACTTTCCCCATCATAGTATATCAACGGAGCGAATAAAAAGGTTTTATAGAGAGCAGGGAAATGTAAATATCCCTAGAATGAGAGCCGAAACGAACTTTTCGCTTTAAATATGTGAAATTCAAAAACGGATTCCCCAAGTTCCGTAATTAGGTTCCGTTTTAATGGCTAAAATAGGCGCAGTGTGATCGTTGAAAAACAATGTAATCCCAGTAAATCTTGGGAACGTTTTAAAATTTACTCATTCATAAACTTCGATACTTTTCCCGAACGTCAGAGAAGAATCTAATTAAGTTGATAAATCTTCGCGTGGCTGGAATAAAAAAGGCATCATTAGAGGAGTTTGATCAAAATGAACCATAGTATCGTCCTACGTACTATAATGAGTACCCAATAAATAATAATAATAACCTAAATGTATTCAATTCATGCAATAAGAATAGATTTTGATTAATTGCTTCTTTTTATTCAAAGTTTTAATCACTTGTCTTTATTCTTATTTCAGAACTTGGCATTCATCCAGAATTTATCCTGCAAAAGGTAAGCGATGTAATTTATATTACCTACTCACTAAATTTTCCCAACATACCTTTGTTTACTCGCAGTTTATTTTATTTGAACTTGTATGGAGTAGAAATATGCGAAAATGAACACTTGGGTAACATATACCTGACTGACATATTTTAAATTTTATTTGTTCTTCACTATGCGATAACTGAGCCGGTTTTGAGAAATTTTCTGCTTACTCTCAACAATGTTCTTCCTACATACCAAATTATGCAACGTTTTGGGGTCTTGTGGTTGAAAATCAAAAAGTCTTAATATTATTCTCTGAACCTCTTTAAAAGTGTAGCCTCGTGTCCGACAGTAATCATTTGGGCAATTAATTCTCACCAAAATAAGGAATTATCCATTAAAAAAAGGTTCTTGGACATTTTATATAGATTTTTTATATACATATTAGAAAAACTAAAGAACCTACGTTCTTCAAATGAAAATGGTAAAAGAATTGGAAGTGATAAAAGAAATTACTTAAGTAAGGGAAAAAAGTTACGGGAATGGAAAGTGGGTTTTGAGTGAATGAGCAAAAAGTCCCCGAGGACTTCTTTCGCTGATCTAAGTGAATACCTTCATTCTTAGACTCCAAGTAACCACTGAATCAAGTTGTGTGAGAGTATACCTCCCCCAAGTACCTACCTAAGAGATTCTGCCCGAAAGGGCCGCTGGGTCTCAGGTTCTTTTTTGTCGTTCGAATCTTTACGCATTGAAGGGTTTACTCCCTCCTATCGGATGACTGCAATCGAAGAATGCTGCGCTACTTTCAGCTCAACTGGGCTTTTTACTTCTCCACATGACGGAATAACTGTTTAGATTGATGTGAACCTCTTCTACCGGATACCATAATGGTAGTTACAACTGCCTTACCAAGAAAACGGCCTGTTTGTTCTTCGACTTGGTGATATAATCTGCAGTTCACAAGACAATGCCTCCTCGGCCAGACTTCAGTTTTGCGCTGAACTTTACTGGCACGATGTTCTATTGACTGACTCTTCTCATCACTCACGATGAATTATGAATCTTCGTACGGTATATGCATCAATTCATGCTTCATGATTCCGGGAAGGTGATTCCAAAAGTCTGTCAATCGCTCCACTATTTTGGATCCACTAAGGACCAGTAGCTACGTTTGTCAGTAGTACGTTTGTAATAATCAATCACATGTTGACGATCGCGTCTATCTCACCAGGAAGCCGAGTTTACGTAATTTCTGTTGTCTCACTTCTCCGCAATTCTAAAGTTAACCATAAACTCTTCTCGTCCTTTCTCCCCGCATGACTGCATACCCGCCCAACCGCAGCGGGTTCAGGAAGTTGCTTCATTTAACTCCGATGTCATAACGCTGGCTCGAGATGTCCTGTTTTCAGAAATCTTTACGTATCATCAATCAACGCCCAGCACACCTGCGGTAATAATTTCTTCAAACTTTGGACTAACAAGCTGACTTAATATCGTTTTAAACTTATTTCTATTGCGCTCGAGCTTCGAAACCTTCAAGGGTGTCAAAAAGCTTGCGTTAAAATGTTTTCTGTTTCTGTTTCATTTCAGCCACATTTTGCGTAAAACTGATGGACATTCTAGAAAGCTATCTCCCACAAAACCAACATTTTGAATAGACGTGTGGAGTTTTCCTGCGCGTTATTGCAAATCCTATACAATACCTCTCGCACCTTTAAACTTGTTCTTGTTCATGCCGTTTGTTACGTATCCACTTCTGAGACCCTCTCGAGTTTGTAATAAAATACGCCTCTTCGAGTTTCCAGTTTCCAGCCTGTACTTGTCACCCATCGGGGAGATCTTCCGTGGACCGGAACCTGATGTACTTAGTTTGACCAAAGGTATAAAGAAATAAGGGAATGGACCCAAAAAGGTTTAGAGAAGGATTGGAAGGCAACACCAGGCTGCGGACAGGCTGGACTGTTCCTAGGCAGTTTGGAAGAAAGATAATGAACATGATCAAACTCCACCGGAAGGAGCTTAGACTATTAGTTGGAGTGCTGACCGGTCACAACAGCCTGAAAAGGAACTTATGGGGATGAGGGGAACCCGATCTTTGTCAACTGTGGCACACAAACGAATACTCATATCAGTACATTGACGTATGTTATCTCAGACTTAATAGACTTTCAAACGCACTAGCGGCACAAGAGGAAAAAATGAAACTACTCTCATGGAAAGACCTTCTGGCGGTTATTAAAAGGTCGGGGAGATTTGAGTAGATAGAACGTGTCCCTGGTGGCCTAGTCACTAAATGTGCACAACCCCTTCCTACCATACTATTAAAACTAACTAACGTCCATTCTGTGAAGCGGGATAACATATTATGACTTACTGCAATCAAATTATATCATATTTCTTGACGCCTGGGTCTCTAAGACATGTGTGTGAAAACACAATAGTCCAATTAGTCCAGCCTGGTTCATGAAGCTCATAGTGGCAGGTTGTCGTCAGAACCGGCAATGTATATTAATTCTGCATGCTGGGAGCCTTGCTCATCCGCCCCCTCATTAAGTCGCGTCACGGGAATAATTAAGATACATTTGATTCTTCAATAAAGTTGTAATAATCATAAATATCAATGCAAGAGGAAATATTAGATGATTGAGCTGAAGCAAATCTGGTTAACTTGCAGGCTCATAAATGGTAAATAAACATCACGTATCGCATTTTTTCGTGATGTTAAGGAAGCGACCTATTTCCATCCATCTCCACATGGCGAAACCGAGGCTGCCGGATTCTCGCGGCTTCTTCGAGCTGTTTGTTTTGCATATTTTATTAATCGCGACATCGGGGCCACAGAGAACGTGACGAATTTCAGGGTGAACTGTTATAATAAAAGGCGGAAAGCGACGAGAATTGCTAAAACTTCCGAATTCCTCCTTGTTAAAATTCCCAAGCAGGCTCCAGCTTCTCCTGATATTGCATCGGCTATTGATTATCTATTTAACGTATACCGACATTAGAATCAATCGAATTAGAATTTTTATGTCAGGATTCTTTTTATTTAAAATTGAAATATCTCCTGCTCAGACTTTACCACTGATTTGCGGAATTGGTAATGTGATTGGCAAAAATTCCCCCGGGATTTTTGCGATTCCATTAGCTAAAGATACGTTCGTATAAAATACATTTTTTGATAAAAATTGACTTGTTTTAAAGATACTTAATATCTTAATATAAATCGAGTTTTGTGATCGGATTTATATTTTGTTTGATTGATTGATTGTTCCCTGTACAATCAATAATAAGCTATAAATCAGACCTGTTTTTAATACCGTTATTGTTCTCAAGCAAGCTGTTTTTGATGAATCAGGGAAAAATTATTGGCATTGGACACGAAGAGACGGTATCGAAATGCTTCCTTCTTCCTTCCTTCGATATCTTGTGAGTGAGTATACAAGATAAACGATCTAATTGACGATATTTATTATTTAATTAGAAATATTTATTAAAAATAACTTGCATTGATGAATTATAAATTGAACCTTGATTGAATTTCCGAAGCAACATTAAAGTTTGAAGGATGCCGATACCGAATCCCTTTGTGTCTTAATTCTTAATTAAACACTTGGAGCACCATCTATTGATTTTACCCACTTCACACTGGCTTTGTATTTCCATTAAAAGGTTCTAACTGGATTAGCACATCCGATGAAATAATGATTTACAGTTATCCAGAATTTATTAAATTACCTAACAATTTACCGGCTATCCGAGTTCACCTTGGACAACGCCTTCCTTGACCTTAGTCAAACCAAACGTTCCGGATTTCGTGATAAAATTGCTTTTCAACCAATTTATGGGAACTTTGTAATTATTATTTAAATTCATTTTCATTTTACGTGCTTCTAATTGGCTTATTGATATAGCATGTTTACACAGAGGGTTACAAGGTAATTTACTATGAATAATGCAACATCAATAGTAGGTATCTCTCATAACAATAATAAAGGACCCTGTGTTAGTTTTTTTTTTTTAACTATTTTTATGTTCTTCACTTTGAGATCTTAAAATGAAATATTCAATTTCAAATTCATAGCCAAATTAACCTTACAGGTACCAGGGACCATAAATTTACCAGGTACCAGGTACCATCGAAAAAATTTGCGATAATCGATTTTTTTTCAAAATATCACTTTCAATTACTTAATTTGATTCAAATAATTAAATGAGAATCATAATTTGTCGTCGGTGATCCATGAATTGATACTTCTTAGTAGCAATAAGTAAATCTACACCTAATAACATACTAATGTTAAAAATCATGTCAGTCGTGATAAAATTATGGCCAAACACTAAAGCCAAGAAAGTAAAAAAAGTAAAAAAAATAATAATAAAAAAAGATAGTCTTTGGTGGGACTCGAACCACGGTCTGCTGAGTGACAATGCAACTTTCATTCACCCCAACCCTTTCTGTTACAGAGTTTGTGACTTGTGCGAGAATATGATGACCCGAATTTCCAAAATACGTACAAATTATAAAATGATTATTATTTTTTTCAAGTTGCCCTCTCAAGAATATTAAAATTACTTGCTACCTAAAAAAAAAGAAAACAATACACGTGGTCTGCCTTTTTTTTAAGTCAAACAGTTTTCGTAATAAATTGATATTTGAGAATCTTCTCCTATCCCTTAGAATTTGAATTTAGAAAAATTCTTCCTTATTGGGGCTCT
Organism: Malachius bipustulatus; assembly: GCA_910589415.1. Lineage (NCBI taxonomy): Eukaryota > Metazoa > Arthropoda > Insecta > Coleoptera > Melyridae > Malachius > Malachius bipustulatus. Next base: position 30,575,786 of record OU342634.1, on the reverse strand, counting down.
ATACCCTAAAATAAAATGTGTACCAAAATTAAACTTTCTGTGTTAAGCGGCTTAAGTGGTTAGTCAGTCACCTAACGATTTTACAGGGTTTTCCCGAATTGGCGAACACTTCTTGAACATACAAGATATTTATGGATGTCACTCACAGATTACAGGTCACGTCCATGATGGTAACTGTCTAGAACAGCTGTTTCTCTAGAATGTTTACATGATCCATTGTACATTGTACCGTTAGAGCAGAAAAAATTAGGATCTTCTTTCTATTTCCTATTCGAAAATATTCTAGATATATTTCTTAAGTTAAATCAAAGAATGGTACGAGCAACGCCATCTCTTGTTGAATAGACTTACTAGTAGGTAAGGTAGAAAGGAAATTACAAAATGATAAAGTAAACTTTATTCCACTATTCCATTCTAGTGGCGCTTCTCTTCTATGAAAACAGACGAGATTTTCGAAATCTCGTTCCCTGATTGGTCAAAAAAACGCGGCACTGAGTTTTTTACCTGTCAACATCAGCGAGTGTGATCTATCTTCAATATCTTCTCCTGGACCAGTAATTAGATTGGGTGAGATAAATAATTCTAAAATCTAATTTGATTTCATAATTATTATAGTTGTTGAGATTATAGTTGTTACTCGCTACTGCCTTAAATCTTTTTGGGAAAGCTCTCTTTTTTGTGTCGAGACGCAAAACTTAACCTATCTTATCTATATTTTACAAAGTGCATTCAAAAATATCAGATGAATGTTTTGAAGTTCCTTGAATAATCATTTCCTTTCCAAGATAATGATCAGGAATAAAACACAAGGATATTTTCTTTCCTTTACAAGTTTGAGATCGTCCCTGAAGAAGTGGCCCCATGCACATGAATTGTCTGGAGCCTTTAAGAGGTTCAACTTCCATATAGAGTCTGATTCGCCACCAACAATGAAGAAGTTACCTCTTCTTAGGAGAAGACTGTCCCTACACCCGCTTGAATGAAGCACTGTTTTGCAACTCCTTTTTTTTGCAACTCACGCATATTTATCGACATATCTTGAAGATATACCGAAAGAAGTCAATTTTAGAAGTTTCCAATCTTGTGAGTGTTGTAATAAACCAAATCAATATACTTAACTTTAACGAAACATTTATCGTTAATTTTAATTACCTCATTATAGGCATTTGTCAAAGAAAAAGGCACTTTATCCCATAAACAGAATTCCTTAAGATAGCCGAGAAAAGTCTATAGTTTGATAAAAAAATCTGAATTGAATTTAGGATTTTCTCTATAAGATATCAGAACTACCGACCTCCCTACTGTACCTATTTTTGTTCCGAAACATACCTAGGATTTTGTTCCGAGAACGCTACACCATCATAACCTCATACTTTCTAGATATTTCGCCTTGATTTTCGTTTTCACAGAATAAATTGTTAAGAAAAATGATAGGCCTGCTGTTACGACTTTATCTTAAGAACCCCGAAGAAAACCAAAAATAACAGCACGGCTTAAGAGATTTCAAGTATGGGAAGAATATCTGCAGCTCTAATAACCGTTGAGTTCCTGTATCGTTTACAAATTCTACGCCCCTATAATGCCTCTAAGTATCAGTAAATAAAATATCACGCCCCTTTGTTTTGGTTATGGAAAGACAAATTATGTAAAATTTGTTCCAGTGTTATATCCCACAACGCAGCTTTGATGAATTTATCTGCGGTTGATAAGAGAGAACTCAGTGAATCCAAGCTGTGACTTTACGTGATTTAGTGCATAAACGAGAGCCTGATGGATAGCATAGGTTCGGTTCGCTTGTACAATGTACATGTAACACTAAAATATTTTGACAAATGAGACTGAGTTCGCTCTTACGTAACAAATGTCGAACCGCAGTAGTTTGTTTCCTTTGTCATTGAAGTGTCGCCGCAAATGAACACTGCACTTTCCTGTTACGTAGGTTTAGGAGTAACTTTGCCGGCTTGTTCAATTACTTCTGGTTGAGTGTTTATTTTGTTGTGGCATGGAGGATGAAGGTAGGTAACGTTCTGATTAAAATTACCACTGCGACCTAGCTACGAGGTGTTATCATTAAATATAACTCGAAGAAACATAAAACGAAGAACTTGCACCGTTCAAAAACAATCATCACATATTCAACGCCGCTTCTACATCTTTGGATGTGATAAAGTTTCAACGAGCAGATGAAAATGTCTCCCAACCCCAAATCGTCATTGCATTTGCAGAACAGAGGTGACATCGTTTATTGCAATCAGGCAACGAGACAGGTTTCGTTCGTATGGATCACGGGTCGCTTTTCATTACTCCCTTATGTTGTCCCGAAGTAGGTCACTTCTTTCAAACGATTTTTTGCTTCTTAAATTCCATGTCAGAGGAATGGTGTAAACTTTATGTAATTGTTGTTAAGGGGCGTGATCTGCTGGGTAGATTTGAAACCTGAAACGACTATAAACGGTCAGAAATGTTCGTTAAGGATTATCCCGCGTTACTGTTACTTTATTGAGGATTCAGGTACGGGGAGTTTATTACTGGTATTCACAAAACTTTACGACTCGATTATAGCCCGGAAATAATGAAATAAAGGGGATTGGGATATAATTATACATTTTATGTGTTTAATTACTACCAACACAGGATTAAGGTGTAAGGTTCTTAATTATTGGACATTGCAGGTATTTTTTTTATCTTTTGCTTGCCGGGAACGAAAATTTAGAACGTCTGACAAACGATTTTTCACTCCTCGTAATTCGAAATCATGAAAGAATGGATGTCTTGAGAACGGGACGACATTTTGTGGGAGCTTAGCTCACTGGAAGACAAATCAGAAAAACAATTCCGTTGGGTCGAAATGTTCTGCGCTTCCTCACAAAACTCAAATAAAAATTTTCAAAACCCTTATATTCCGAGAACTCAGGAAAAATCGCTTTCAGTTTCGGAAGCGTAACTGTCGATTGCGTCCTCGAGTACATTCTTAAAGCCCCAGCTAAGAAAATTGTTTTCAAAATTAGCCGCTTTTTGCAAATAAAATAACAAACAAAAATCTAACGTTCGGGGCGTCGTCTTTTTAATACCAGTTGACGTCTAAACGTGGAAAAATGACTAGAAAAATGAAATTTCTCCTGTTTCTTGGAGAAGAGGATAGCTACAGAAGAACCGATCACAGTTATGAGCGTTTCATAAGTTATACCGCCAGAAAAGAGATTTTTTAATTAAAATCTCAGAGAAAAAAATTTCTCGAAAATTTTTCACTCGTGCTGTTCATGAAAAAAATTAATGTCTTCAAAACGAGCCGAAATTTTATGTGAGCACAGCCAACTGCAATACGAATTGGAAGAACAAATCCAGTTGGGACGTAAAGTTCTTGGTTTCCTCACAAAATGCAAATGAAAATTTTCAAAACCCAAAAAATTGCATTGTGTCAACTTATAACGCTTATATCTCGAGAACGAAGAGTCGCAGGAAAAAATCTGTTTCAGTTTCGGAATCGTCACTGTCCAGCTACGAAGTTAAATGCGAGATATCTGTCTGCGACCGAAACTGTTTGAGTTCACGAAAATAACAACAGCAATCAAAATCAGAAATAACTCAAATTTTAATAATGCAATTAATCAAACTATGCTCTCAAATTTCAAGAAGGAATACCCAGTCGATCGTTTGCTGATGGCAGCAAAAAAATGCAATTCAAAACCAAGAAAAAATGCAGAGATCTCGTTATCAGTTTCTTCTTCTCTTTAGAATTTATTAAATAGCAATTTTCAAAATTACATAAATGTATGTGGGATCTGATATTTAGATGGATAAAATAAAGAATAGTAGACAGAAGTCGGAAGGGAAAGAAAGATGGTCACGGGAAAAAATAATAAACATTCGGAGAGCGAAGTTGGAAGTGATAAGTTGTATCGTAAAGTTTTTTATTTTATTTTTTTTTCCTGGATAACTTCTGTCGGGGTGGTCCGGTTCCATGTCCTTGAGCGGCCAGAGACGAGTCGATGAGAGCATCCAATCTATACTACATTCTGTCAGTTGGTATGAGAGGTCGTGATCCGTGCAGATAATGCCAATAAATCCAGATACGCAAGGTAAATGAGTATAGGGAAATAGTTTATTGATAATCAAATTGACATCATAGTAGGGAGTAACCTCTGTCAGTACAGAGAGAAAAGGAGTTATAATTTAGTCGCAGAAGAGATTAGAGAATTTTTCAGGTGGATTGATGTTGGAATCAAGGAGAGAGAAAGTTATGTTTTTGGAAAACAACAAAGACAGAAGAAGCTCAACTGTTCGACGTTGTTTCAACTGCGGTTCTAAAACACACGACAAGAGTCAGTGCATACACCAAGATAAAGAACTCAAATGTTTTGAGTGCAATGAATTTGGACACATTTCTAGCAAGTGCGCAAAAGAAAATCAATCACACCCTGAATTCTGCCATATATTGGTAGAAGAAGGGAAAGATTGTCAAGGAAATGAATAATAAATATTCTGAGAGTGAAGTTTGAATTGAGAAGTTACTAAAAGTATTTTACGTAAATCTACCGTTATTGTTATTATGTTAATTAAAAGTTCATGATACATTTAAATCATCGTAATGTATTCTCACAGTCATTTTTAAATTATTAGCAATTCCACTAATGCAATAATAACAATTCGCAACATGACATGGCAGAATTAATAGAAAATAGTATAGTAAGGATTGCACTGAATAAAGCAGTAGGGCATTAGGTATCGGTATCATGGATAGGATTCGATACTCCAGCATGACATCAGGTGTCAGTTCTCACACTCGCATATTACGATGCATAATGTAGATGCATTTTATGGAAAATACGTGGAGCAATTCCTGGAGTGCATATACGAATTTACTTCCTCGTATACAAACCGTAGTGTTTATTATTGCTTTTTATTTTCGAAACAACATAAGTATTAAATTTCGAGTTGTAAATATCTAGAAGAGTTCAACAGTTATTATTATTAAGCCGTGAGCTATTAGGTACCTAGTGCTTTCAGGTATAACGTTGAATTCTACCCAGAGAAAATTTGGGGGATGTAAAGAACGCTATTGAGCAACCAGCTAGTTCAAAAATTAAATTAACTTATTGTTTTGGCAATGCACACACATGAGCAACATCGCAGGTCAAAGATAATGCACAGGTGAATTTTAACTGTTTTAATTAATGAATATAATAATGAATTTACATAATAAATAGAAATAACAATTGTATGATAGATAGATAGAAACACAAAATATAATAATTAAATGGAATAATTTTAAATATTTTTAAAATACAAATTCTCCTAGCCCACCTATCATAACCACCAGAAGATAATTACACCTACCTCACTGAGTAAATGAAAGAGTTGCCTAGCTGCTGTACATTATTAATAAAACTAATTAAAATAAAACGGGTGGTCTGTTCGTAACTTTTAGTAAGGATTCACCCACATCCAACTGCTGCCCTTCTTTAGCATTGATCCTACCAGACCGGCGAATGGAGCCGAAAGATAGTAGTATCGAGGTACGTCGCGATGCGCAACCGACAGCACTTATGCAGAGTGTTGGACAAAATTACTATACCTACCCTGCAATCGAAACGATTGTCACAGAAATAATTAATTAATAAAAGGGTAACGACTGGAGCGGTTGCTGAGGTGCTGAAAGAACCGTTACACAGTGAAAATGTTAAATATTTTTATTAAGATACCGCTGTGAAATTATTATTTGCTTTATTACTTCATTGTGTATACAGGGTGCATCATGTATCCTTCTCTATATTGCTACCTCCTAATGCTAATGGATACAGGGTCGGTTAAACAAATTCAAAGGAGCGCAATTTTGTGGCCATCTCGATTCCGTCGAGACATACAAGATATCTTGGACCGTTCCTGAAATATCCTGAAATAACTGAAAAATCGAGATTTCTTATTTTTGCCATATCTTTTTTATTATTGGAGATTAATGAATAATTTTTTGTGGGCTTACATAAGTCGTCCAGAGCTACCCATCTGACATTTCAAAAATTTTCAAAGCTGACTAGATCCCAGAATTTTCATAGTCAACTTTCGTTTTTCTTATTGCCACCATAGTGTTTTTTTATGTTGTTCGGTATAAAAAAATCATAAAAACTAAAAATTGTTAAACTTCAAAAAAGAAAAAAAAAAAATTTATTCTTCTTTTTTCTTTACAAAAAAGACACATTTTTAGACCGAGTTTCATAGATAAATTAAAAAACTATAAGGCAAGCACTATTTCGGCGTATTTTACAAATGTTGACGTTTTTCGACGATTTTTTATTAGGCTTTTCTTTGAAATATTAAGAATAAAAAATTTAAAAGTTTTTTTTGAAGTTTATTAATTTTTGGTTTCCATAATTTTTTTCATATCGAACGTCATAAAAAAATAATATGGCGGCCATAAGAAAAACGAAAGTTGACTGTGAAAACTCTTGGATCTAGTAGGCCTTGAAAATTTTTGAAATGTCAGATGGATAGATCTTAACGGCTTATGTAAGCCTACAAAAAATTCTTTATTAATTTCCAATAATAAAAAAGATATGAGGAAAATAAGAAATCTCGATTTCTCAGTTTTTTCAGGATATTTCAGGAACGGACACAGATATCTTGCACGTTTTGACGAATTCGAGATGGCCACAAAACTGCACATCTTTTCTCTAATTTAACCGAATCTGTATCTCTTAGCGTTCAGGAGATAGCAATATAGAGAAGGATACATGGTGCACCCTGTATATTCCTGGTGAGTCAAAAACATGAGATAGAAGAGATTTTTGAATATGGCGACGAATAAAATAAACAGCGATCAAATAAATAATTACTTGTTCAACTCTGGTATAGGTCAACTGGCATAAATAAGTAATTAGCTTTAATTTAAATAAATAATAAATAGTCTGAGGATCAATATTTGCCTTTAAAACCCATTAGTGAAAATAGTTATAATAATGAATTAATTTGTCTTTATTTATACAGGGTGTCCCGTATCGTTATGTTCAAATTTTTTGAGCATATAGTAGGCTTAATTTTGAGCCCAAAAAACCCAAAAGTGGCAAGTCTATCTTTACTCGTTACGAAGTTACAGGCCTAAGAAAATTATGACTAGTAAATAACAAAGATTCAACTTCGAAGACCTCACAACCACATGTGTTGTGGTTTAGACTAATAATTTATAGTTATGGTGGCGACATGAGTAAATGTCACCAAAATAAACATTAGAAGAGGTTCTCCTGCTTATACAAAATGGCATTTGGATTCAAATAAATGGGACACCAGCATATTTCGGAATTGTTGTTTGTAACTAAATTCCAAAAAGCAATTATTATTGGATCGTATTCAGCATGCTGGTCAAGAGATCGGTCGCGAAAAAAGACGAGAAATTAGAACTGTTACTTCTGCAATAGGCCTCCGAGCACAAGCTTGTATTCAGCAAGGAATAGGACATTTTAAACATATGATAAACTAAAGATGTGGTCAATAAAATAAGCTTTATGTGGTTTTCAAAGTTAAATCTGGTATATACTAGACATTATTTTCTTAGGCCTCTAACTTCGTAACGAATGCAGATAGACCTGCCACTTTTGGGTTTTTTAGGCTTAGGAATAAGCCTACTATATGCTCACAAGATTTGAACATAACGATACGGGACACCCTGTATATTAAACGGTTTTCATATAATAATACACACAATAATATGACGTTATTCATGTATGAATAATGACCCACAAATTAATTAGGTACAAATTGTTACGAATCATTAAGGGCTCCCAACAGCTCCCTTACGGCGAGGCAATTCAAGCAGTACATATTTTACTCCTCGAGTGGAGAGATAGGAAGTTTAGTAACGATGCTTATGTGACCTAATGACCCCGTAGGTTGTAATTCGGTCTATCTGGGGATATGTTTATATCGATGTAATTTAATAGGGCCTGATTGTTCAAACCAATGCTAATTTTACTTTCGTACCGCACCAAATTGAGTAATTTCCTCCCGAGTATATTCAGGATAATTTGTTTCCACGCAGAATACATTCACAAGTTATGTGGATTAGGACTGTATTTATGCGCGATTGTTTTGTAGTGAGTTGCCTTGTATTAAAATCTGATTTCCATTAAACTGATTTATTTAGAATAATGTATTCATGTATTGTGGAAATTTTAATAAGGATGATTATATTAAATCACATTATTAGGCAATTGTAATAACAAATGATAACAACTAATGGGGTAGATCATAAAATTGTAGTTGAGAATTTAGAGCAAGAAAATAATATGAGGAGACCAAGAAATGCGTTAAAATTTAAGCCTAAGCTAAACTTTTTGATAAAAAAATCGTTAAGTAGTGTTGAAATGGGGATGAGTTTATTATTATTATTATTATTATTAATTGAAATTAAATCTGAACTGGAGTTTCTTGTCGTATGTAGTCTAGTTATTTTGGATTCATAATGTTTTTTCATGCAAAGAGAAAGGTTCTCCTGTTATAGTCATACTTCAACTTTTTGACTGTTCGCTCTTTCCTGAAATCGGTTTTCACGGTTTCCTTCATTCTTTCAGGGAAGATGTAATGTACGTTAACATGATGACCGACACACAGTGTGTCAGTTTCAAAACGTTGGATTGGCCATAGGACTGAGTTTTGCATTTTGTTTTAGAAAACATAATAATTGTACTGATATTTTTTTGTACAGTGTACAAGGACCTTTAAATAGAGGTATCACATTCATGATAGATATTGCTATTTCAAATTTTGGAGTTGCTGGGGTAGCAACTCCATGCAAAGGACAGCGTTTTGCCTGAATGGTTCAGGTGGTGTAATAATTTTTCAAAAGAACCGATTTTGACTGAGCTGCATAATCCAAAATCTGATGGATAATTTTAATTTCGATTCAAATTCGGATTTTGATCAATTGTGGAGCTGTCTCCTCCCAGGCTTTTCCTAATAAACATGGAGATACATGATAAGATTCTTGTAAGACTTATTGTAAAAAAATGATTATTCATCAAAATTAAACGCAGGCATATAAATTTTGTATAATTTAAAAGATATTCACGGTTGGATAAGTAATTGTGGACGAAGGGGATGGACGAGTTACCTTTAACGGTGCATGCTAGAATAGATATGAAAGTCGGGAGAAATTTCAATGGATCTGAATAATAAAAGTCTCCAGAAAACAGAAACCGAATTAATTCTAGATCTTCATCGTGAATTTTTAAACCCGCAGCATTCATCACTTTTATTCAGAAAACCGGAGAGATGCGAATTAAATTTCTCGTGAAGACGTTAGCCGCGCACCAGTGAGCGTTTAATATTTTTAAATGTTCCTGGGAATAATTTTCAGCTTTTTCCATTTTCCAAGTTTTAATTACGGTTATTAAGTTTTCGTGTTAAATGGAACAAGTTTGTTTCGGCCATAAATATGTTTAAAATGAGCTGTTGAAAGATGCTCGCCTATTATCTCGGTTATAACTACCTACCCCTTTCTCTTGATGGTAAATCCTTGTTGCCTCTACCCCGGCAATGATGCGATCTCTGGAAATGTCTTATTAAATACATAATGGAGAATATTTATGTAAATTGGGACACTTTGCAGAATAAGTAAACATTCTTGATTGCCTACAACTTATTATTATTATTATTATAGGCATTATGTGTTTGTCTCCACAGAAACGCCGCTTCCCTAATGCTTGTATTACGAACTCAAGATGGATCATTGTATTATTATTTTTTAATTATAGAAACTCAAATGTAAGCTCCCGCATTTCTATGCTTCTGCTTTGTTAGTGGTGACTCTTTTTTTATGTTAGTAATTATACTAATAATAAATATCTTACACTTTCCTAAGAGCTTTGGCACACGATGCCATTTTTTGTTCGATATGCTGGACACGGTAATTCTGAAGTAAGCCTAAGAAATACTATGCAAGTGGTAAGGGTGGTAAGGGTTCTTTTTTATGACTAGAAAAGGTTCTCCAAAACCTAAGATCAAATAATGAGACACAAAAATTTGTACCGGGTGGGCATTTAAGAATGAACAGCGGCCATATCTTGGGAAATATTGATCCTACAGTTTCAAAATGAAAATTTTCCTGACATAAGTGACTATGCGAAATGCAATGAAAATATTTTCAAGATGGTCGCACTTCCGGAAATACCGGAAGTTGACACCTACTTCGTTATTTTAACGGGGACACCCTGTAAAAAATTATATTTTTTAAATGTCTGAAGAAATCGAATACAGGTGGTTTTCACCATTGGAATTTAGATTGAGCGGTTTATGAGTTATAAACAAGTGAAAATCGCAATTTTCCAACTTCAAATCAGTGTAGAACTAGAACGGCTCAATATATCTAAAAACGGCTTACATGTCCCTATCTTAACTTTTTACAAGGTATCATACCATGTGGTTTGAATTTTTATACAGGGTGATGAAAATTACCAGATTTTTCATCACCCTGTAGAAACATCTAAACTACATAATATAATACCTTGTAAAAAGTTAAGATAGGGACATGTAAGCCATTTTTGGATATGTTGAGCCGTTCTAGTTCTACACTGCTTTGAAGTTGGAAAATTGCGATTTTCACTTGTTTATAACTCATAAACCGCTCAATCTAAATTCCTGTGGTGAAAACCACCTGTATTCAATTTCTTCAGACATTTAAAAAATATAATTTTTTACAGGGTGTCCCCGTTAAAATAACGAAGTAGGTGTCAACTTCCGGTATTTCCGGAAGTGCGACCATTTTGAAAATATTTTCATTGCATTTCGCATAGTCACTTATGTCGCGAAAATTTTCATTTTGAAACTGTAGGATCAATATTTCCCAAGATATGGCCGCTGTTCATTCTTAAATGCCCACCCGGTACAGTCGTATATGAGGCTTGTGGAAAAATATCAAATTTTCTTAAGTTTGATAATATCGAAAAGTGAAATAAAAATATACAGAAATGGGGTAGTTATCATGTTTTAAGCTCTTGTGTCTGTGTATGCAGGTATTCGTGCAATAATTGCCCATAAAACTATATCATCTTTCTAAAAGCATGTTTATTGGGTAATTAGGTACCCTATCAGCAGTTACAAAGCAAACAATGCAGATGAGAAAAATTTGCATATAAGTCGAGTTGAAACGTTACTGGGAAGCTGCAGTTTGTTTTTTTATACCCCGTTGACCTGCATTTCATGCTCAAGTTTCGCCAGAAATAATTTCCCCTGTTTTCACGCAATAGTGATTTCCTTTATTGAGAAAATGCAGAAGAAATGTATTAAGAAAAAGTATCCTTACGCCTCCAGGTCTAATTTAAAAAATCAATTAGGTACTCATTAATTAAATTTAATTTTTGAAAAATTTAGAAACCTAATTTTTTCAGTTTCAAAAGAAGTTTCTAGGATGAAAAATTGTAAAACGACTACAAGAACATGAAGGGAATCTCCAATGTGTCGTTAAGTTATTTTATAATTAGATTTGTGGACTTTAGTTCCAATATTGTAAATATTAATTATAAGTTTAATACAGAGAAAACGTTTCATGGAAATTTTCCACTTAAACTAATCGAGATTTTCATCTTAAAGGTTTAGAAAAGATCACATTTTCCGTGCGCTATTGTAAGAAACTTCTGACATTTATAGTTTAATGAAAAGTCTGTTTCCACTTGAATGCTCGCGTCCGAGAACATAATTTCTTGTGTTGTGATTTAATCTAAGCTTTAAAATTCAATTAAAACTGCCGTTAGGTGGAAAAGTTAAATTTTCCCCAAAGAGTCTGAAATTATTTGTTAGGCTTTATAGACGGGCGCAAGTTCCAGAAAGGCGGAGAGGAAGAGAGAACGGTTGTTCGGTGGATTTAGAAGGAGGTTGTTACTTGACACCGACCAGTGCCCCCGGGAAACATTTAAGCTTTGTTTGCTTTATCAAGTCTTAACTTCCTTCGTTTTTGGGTTTCTTTCTTGATTTGAGAGTCGCACTCGGAATTCAAATCCTCTAGCTCGGCGCGGCGAACAACTAAAACCTTCTACGCGACGTGGGAAACGCGCTGGAGATGGGAAATTTTAAAAGCTGGCTGTTGCAGGTCTAATGTTATTTTGTTGTTCTGAATCGAGTATCCATGTAAGAAAATAACTTCTATGGAACAAATCCTCACCAAGAACTTCTTGAGCTGATACATACTTTGCAACCTTTGCTGGAGAAGATTTTATATGTTATTATATTATATCCACAAGTAAAGCTGCTTGCTGTATTACAAGCTCCTTATAATATCCAAACTCTCTGCATACGTAGCAGCTTTTTCCTAAATCTGATTTACCTTAAGATTCCAAGCACGTCAAATAATGTCGGAAAACCTAATTTATTTGTTTAGGACTTTCATGACTTTGGCAATTACTTCCAGTCAAGTCTCGTTATTCATCATATTGCAATACTCGCAATAATTATGATTAAATTTTGGTTATTATGAATAACTCTATGAGACCAAATTAGCTAGTATAGGCCCTCGAGACCATACTAGAGATGAAAGCTATTAAACTTTAAAGTTGTAGTAGTCTGGTCTGGAGTTTAGAAGAGCAACAACAACATATGAGATGATTTCATATGGGAAATCAAACCTACTATTGAGTGACTCAAGTTTTGAGCACCCTCTAATATTATTACTTTAATACACTTCAATAAATAAACTTAAAACTTTTCCTATAGCGTCACAGTTTGAGTAACTCCTAAATTCTAAATTCTTATTAGAGCGTAATCAAATAAGTTTCTCAATTTTTCCTAGTTTTCCACATTCGATACTGAAGGTTGTTGTCAGCGCAGATTTCGGAAACTTCCCCGGTCAACAATGAAATCCAATTACACGGTTATTTAAAGCAGCGTTCACCTTGACATTCTTTGTAGTTGTGTCGCAAGAACGGTTGCCTTTTTGTGGATTTTTCAGGGCATTATTGGTTCGAGCGATTGTGTACACGCCTTGCTTTGCTCTGCTACGGACCTTTGACACGTGAATTGAGTGTTCGGGATATTGGCAACTTCACTGCATGTATTTCTCCCTCGTCTCCTCGATTCTGAATGGAAACTTCATATAAGAAGGGTGGAAAGATATTTTCCGGGACAATTCAATCCTTGAACTATTATTATAAAGCCCATTACTGTGCTTGATTTTTAGAACGCAGCACTCTGGTTTCGTGATGGGCTAGGAAGATTAGTTAAAAAAAAAGTGGACAAAGAAAAACTTTACAGGTAGGTACTTTTCCATTTCCCATATACGGTTTTCCAATAATAAATAGCACGTCGGTCGTATTTGAAATTTTAGAACTGTCATCCGATGACAGTTTTGTTCAGTAGATTATGGCTTCACAGGCTTGTATAGAATATACAGGGTTATTCACGGTATACGCCACGGAAGTTTATGGCCGTGTGTCTGGATTTTAGGATCTGTTTATTTTTGGAGTGGATAGAGACCCAGCAGAGGTACGTTTTAAAATTATATTCACAATGTACAGGGTGCCCCAAAAGCATGAAACATATTAAAGTTATGTTTTTTTAAATGGAATGCTCATATGTTATTGCATTTTTAGATTGTCTGAGAAGAAAAAATAAGATTGGTTTTCACAGTTGGTGTTTAAATTCAGAAGTTTGTGAGTTATAAACAAGTGAAAATCGTCATTTTTCAAGTTCAAGGCCCTGTACAAGGAATACGGCTTAAGATAGAGAAAAACGGCTGTCATGTCCCTATTTTAACTTTTTCATGTACTATCCTATGATGTAGATGAAATGTTTATACAGGGTGATAAAAAATTTAAAAAATTCTGAGATTTCTCCACGCGTCGACACATAAAAAAATCAAAGAAAGTACAAATGTTTCTATATCATAGGATAGTACATGAAAAGTTAAAATAGGGACATGTATAAGCCGTTTTTCTCTATCTTGAACCGTTTTCGTTGTACAGGGCCTTGAACTTGAAAAATGACGATTTTCACTTGTTAATAACTCAAAAACTTCTGAATTTAAACACCAACTGTGAAAGCCAATCTTATTTTTTTCTTCTCAGACAATCTAAAAATGCAATAACATAGGAGCATTCCATTTAAAAAAACATAACTTTAATATGTTTCATGCTTTTGGGGCACCCTGTACATTATGAATATAATTTTAAAACATACCTCTGCCGGGTCTCTATCCACTCCAAAAATAAAAAGATCCTAAAATCCAGAGACACGGCCATAATCTTCCGTGGCGTATACCGTGAATAACCCTGTAGAGCGCTTGGGGCTTACTTATGAATTTAATTATTAATAATTATTGTTCTTTTATTCAAACTCGACGTGCTCTTCGTGGAAATAATGGACAATATAACCTTCCTTCAGCGTGCTTGTTATTTGTTGAACAATTGAAAAATTTGAGCATGGTTACACTTTACATGATATAAGGCCACCGAAACGACGTCGTAATGCAAGAAGTGAAGTAAAGATAGAGTCTATAAGAGGCAGTATTGCTGAAGCTACAAATTTACCAATTAAAATAATAAGCGTCGTTTCTTTGCTAATCGACTTTAGAGGAGCTTGAAATTGTACTAGATTTTGCCAAAATGAAGCTCGTTTTTGGTGAAATGGTTTTGTGAATAAGAAAAATTTTAGTATTCGGTGTGAAAATAATCCGCAAGAGATTCATAAGAGGCAATTGCATCCAGAAAAAATCAATTGTGTGTGCTTTATGGAGTGGAGACATATCATTGGAGCATTTTTTTTTTCAAAATAAATCTGGTTTTTCGGTTGAAGCGGCTCCCCATTGCATGGGATTTGACCAGCCATCGACTTGTAAAGCCAACTCGGCAAGTCTCATTAATGTGTTTTCTGAAAATGGATTTACAAGCCTAGCCTGCCCTGCTCCTAAAACCCAACCGATGAGAATACAAGAGCCGAGACCTCGAGCCCCCCATTCCTATGGCGCATCATACTTGACGAGTCACAAGCCAGGCTTGCCAAGTGGTCGGAAAAAAGAGATTTTACCAGAATACATTTCAAACTCCTAATAATCAGTTGTTATGTTATTAGTATACATATTGTGTCCAGCTGATTCGAGTCGGTCTCTGTGCGCCAAACGATGAATTTGTAAAATTTATTTTTGCAAATTCAAGTACAGGATCACAATGGCCATAATTTGAAATTATTTTGGACTATGCAGAGTGACCCATATATTAGTGGCATATGAAAGTTATCTTTTTTAAATGTTTTGCTCTTATTTTATTGCGTTTTTAGATTGCATGAGAAGTAAAAATTGAAATTTTCCAAGTTCAAGATAAGTTCAAGACCCGGACTTGTCAAGCTTGGTAAGCCAGATCACCAAGTCAAAAGTCGACGAGCCTCGGCGTTTCCATGGTGCAACGCTACTGTGTGCTTTTCAACTCGAGCCTTCGAGCCTTCTCATTCCCTTGGCGCTTCACATGGTGAGTCACAAGCTAAGCTCGCCAAGTGTCGAACCATCGGAACTCTTCTTTACAATAGCAAAAATTTCGTTTGTGCCCAATGAATTTCGAAACTGAAATATACCTCACTACTTCTTATAGAGAAGTAGTTAGGCAGACATCATCAGGGTCACGAAAATAGAGATGCATTTTTGATTACCATTTTATTTAAGGGAGATTCTACTTGAAAAAAATCATGGCTCACGAAAAAAAAAATTATGGGCTGCTGTTATATTTTTAAAGTTGTAATAAAGGAGAAAAATCGTTCATAAAATGGAGACGCGGAATTGTTGGTAACTGTTTCTTAATAATAGGAGAGAGTCACTATTTTCTATAAAAAAAATAGTAGTCACGATAAACATTTATCCAGGACGCTATCCTGCCAAAAATCGACACGTTTTCCTCACATTTCACCCAAATTAATGTGCAAGTATTCTGGAGAACAAACGTCCGGGTCCTGGATGACAAGCTGGCGCATATTTGCTTTAGTAATTATTACTTTAGACGTGGAGAGAATAAAAAAATTTGAGAGCAGAGATTTTAAAACTAGACCCATTTCTTGACATATAAAAAATCAATACCGCCGTAAAAACTATTGCCAGGACGGAGAAATACCTACATGACACATTTTCTTTCAGCTTAATATGGAAATTAGGCTTTTGAGATTGTGAAAAAAAGAGATGTTGGAGAAAGTATAGAGAAGATAAAGCCATAAAAATATTTCAGCAGGATTCCGCGCTCTTGCAAAGTCGACTTATTTTTTTATTTACGATCAGAGATGTGTACACTGTATACTACTAGTATGACTAGATCATGAAGCCTCAAGGTCGAGCGGCCGCCATTTTTGAAGAGGGCAAATTCCTCTGGAAAATATGTTGTCCCTATATTTTCACGGATAGTCGCTCGCCAGATTTTTTCCAAAAAACTATTCCCATAAAGTTTGTATATCTATGCTTCTCCTACATAACTGTGCCAACAGAATCTCGACACGTCAGATCTTTATCGAGAAAAATTTTCGGATCCGGTCCATTTTCAATAGGTAGTATTTGGGGTGTGTCGAGGTACCTTCCTACGAAATTTCAACCCGATCGGTGCAACTTTCAGACACTTTGAATGTTCCCAAGGCTATTGCCGATAAACCCTGAAATTCCGTAAAAAATAACGTTTCCCGGTAATGGATCCCGTTTATTTTCAACAGGCTTCGTGCAACCGTGCGCTGTTTCATTCGATCCAAATTTAAATTTGGCCGGGTGTTGGATAAAATTAGGGGAAAAAATCAAAATCAGGGGATGAAATCGTTAGGGAGTTGATATTTGCTCGATTGAAATGGCGCTCAGTCTCACAAAGCCTATTGAAATCGAGCGGGCTCCGTTCCCGAAAAATGTTACTACAAACAAAGCTCCGATCGGGTTGCAATTTTATAGGAGGGTACCTTGGCACCCCCAAATATTGCGGATAGCCGACGAAGGACGAAGGAGTCATTTGCACTTGACACCCAAGTCCACTAGAATTGTACATTAAATCAATGTACCTACACAAAATTGTATATCAACATGTTCAATAACACCTTCATCACTCAATATCTCCCAGATTTTCGCTGACTGAAGGATGAAAGATTGGGGTATGATAGAAGAGGTCATTCTTCCATTTAAATGCAAATTTTTTGCAAAATGTTACATAGCACCTTTATCCACTCACTTCTTCAATTATTGTGAGTTGCGACTTATCCAAGACTGGCATCAAAACAGCGGCAATGCGTGCGTCACTGATGCTTAGGGTGGTTATTAGTGAATAAAAGTTGCTTTTATAAAAGTTACCTTATGCATTTATTTTTCAATCCTTGATGAGAAAATTTTGTTCGAGACTCCTTATAATTCGAGACAAGCATCTCTAGAGCATTGAAGAAATCAGGAAAGTGAATAACAGCAAACTCTGTCAACGTAAATGGAACAAGAAATAAAAATATAGAGATCACTTGTCTAATAGTTAGTTAATATGGAGGAGAAGTTAAATTAAGCCGACTTAAGCGAAGTTTGAGCTTATTTTCCGACGAGAAGACGTGACTTTGATTCTCATTAAAAGTTCTTTAATGAGTTTTCCACGGTAGAAGGCTATAATGGCATAATGTCTTAAAGTTATTACTTTTTAGGTGGCTTCAGAAGTAGCCTGTTAAGTAAAATGATGGGTACGTACATATTAATATTTAATTATTTTTGATCTCTAGTTATTATTATCGATCGCTTTAATAAATTTATTGTTTCGAAAATTCGCTTCCATTTTGAAACGAACATGAGGTGAAAAGGTTATCTCCATGTGGATATCCATCTACATATCAACCTATTCATATCCTTTCACTTTGGACATTGCCATCACTTTTCATCTCCTAAAGAATATAATATTTGAGCTCATGTAGGTGTAGCAGATATATACAGTGTGATTTATAGTCTAAAGCGTATTAGTAATTCTTAACAATTTCAGCATATTTTCTCGGAAATCTGGGTTACGGATATCATTTTTCTTGCGAACATCTTTCTTTCTGGTAATATTTCAGGCTGAAACGAACAACACTCGGGTCGCGTTTCAGTCTGAAAAATGTAGCCGATGTCGTTTATTGTGCATGCTAGATTTCCCCTCTCACTCGCCGGTCGGTCCGGGAAACGAAGTCTACTTCCTACGTCTAAGAAGTTCCATTTCCTCGACGCTAATTGAGAATCTCCAAACTCGAGTCTAAACTATTAAGCCGTTGTTTAGGCGTCCTATTGTGTGTTGAATAATTGCCAAAATCCTCCCGCGACGCCCACAACTGGAAGAATATAAATAACGCTTCCAAGATGACAAATGATGGATGTCGTACATGAAACATAAACAAAGGAACCGGCTTTATACTTGTTTTGTCTGGAAAGCGGATTTCAATGGCAGCAGTCTGGAAAACCATTCAAACGGAATCGTATCTGTTATCTGTTATACTGATCTCCGACGCTCTTTTGTTTAGGGTGTTTATGCTTTCACATTTAATCATTTAGGGACTCTGCTGGGTTCATTCAATGTTTCCATGAGTAATGTTCCCCTCAAACCCTTAATTTTATTTCAATACTGAAAATTTTATGAAGCGATAGACCTATAAAATTAGGAGCTTAATTTACAGTGCAACCCAGTGATGGCGAAATAAACATCAAAACGAACTCTAAATTTGGTTTTATAGTCCCAGCTACCTCCTTTTAATTTAGTTACATTTGTTTTAATAACTATACTAGACTCGTAATCGAAAATATAACATCCTGTTACCGCTAGAACTGCTAATTTCAAGTTAATAGCTCATAATTGACTCATATTATATTCTTGAATTACCTACATTCCAGATCATTATGGCAGAATATATTTTGTAACAAGTTTGGAATATGCCGTTACAAACGTGTTGCAATCATTATTTTCTCTACGATTGTGATAATTACACACCAAAATGCATCGTTAAATCAATATCCGTACCTCATTTTAATTTTTCATGTTGTTGAGTCAATCCTATTCGAATTTACGCTCTATTTGTTGATATGGTTTATGTACTCTTTGGACATAAAACGCCTGAAGAAGCATTCTGTGAACAGTATAATAATAATAATAATAATAATAACATTTATTCACTTTCCATAAATATTACATGTTTTTTCTTTAATACAATGATTACAATTAATATTGGGCCAGGAAGCCAATAAATGTACAGTAACTCAACTCTCACATCCAGAGCCCGACACTTAGCTCTTACTAACTTTATTGCATGGCATTTGGGCGCCGCGTATCGCCCTGGTACGTAAGCAGAGCTTGTGTGTTACCAGAAGCTATTACGCCACGCCACCCATGCATTCACTGACAACAGAGAGAACAGACCGGCACCCAACGAGACCGGGAGACACTGCGAAAAAAACAAACAAAAATCTTTTCTTTTTTTTTTTTTTTTTTTATTCTAAATTTAATATGTTATGTATTTTTTCCCTTGTGCAGTTGATCAGCCAGGTCCCAATGTGCTTGGAGAATGCATGCTTATTCACTAGTACTTTCAGGCTAGGTGGTATACTATTATACATTTTTGGTGCTAAATGTAGATGGCATCTTTTACCGATTTCTTTTTTCGCGCGTCTAATAACCAACAAACTATTTTCCCTCGCCCTGGTATTTTTATCGTGCTCTATTTTCTCGGTGCAGTGTATGACTTTTTTTTTGGTAAATGAGTAGTGCTCTCGCATAAATTTGTCTTATGTCAAATAATCTAGCTTCTGATAAAGCTGCTCACTTGGGTACCTAATCTCCCTATTGAATATTATTTTTAAAAACCTTTTCTGTATATTTTCTAATGATTTCAATTTGTTAATTCTCACGCCCCCCCAACCCAATATTCCATACTGCAAATGAGTTTCTATCAGTGCTTGATACACAGTTTTTAAATTATTTATGTCCAAATACTTTTTTAGTATTTTAAACTTGAATAGAAGGTATCGGAGCTTTTGTTTAATATAATCTATCTGCTTATCCCAACGTAAATGCTTATCAATATAGATTCCCAGATATTTTACTTCGTTCTCACCATTTATTGTAATATTTTCTTTGTCAAACTCTACACATATATTATGAAAGGTTGGCAATTGGTCTTTATATAATGAAAAGGGTACATAATTTGTTTTATCCCAGTTAATGGTCAATAGTTTACTATCGAACCAAGTTTTGATCATCCCAAGATCTGCACCCACCTCACTCTTGACCTTCTCCCAGCTCTCCGCTCTGTAAAAAATCGCTGTGTCATCAGCGAACGCTATCACATCACCACCTAGGGGTATTTGGAATAGATTATTTACATAAATTGTGAATAATAATGGTCCCAGGACTGTTCCTTGTGGGATTCCGTATTTTACCTTTTTTTTTCGCTAAGTATATCACCTATTTTTACTTGTTGATGCCTATTTTGTAGGTAGCTTTGCATAAGTTTCTTTGCGACACCTCTGAAGCCTATTTCTTCTAGTGTTTCTATCAATAAATCATGACTTACAGTGTCAAATGCCTTGGCAAGGTCTATAAAGACACATGCCGCCCTGTTGCCTGCATCAAGTGATTCATATGCTCTGGCACTTAAGTCCGCTATGGCATCCTGTGTCGACTTACCCTCCTGAAAACCATACTGTTTTGGTGATATGATATTATTTCTATTTATAAAATCTAGAAATCTTGATTTTAATATTTTTTCAAAGATTTTTGCAAAATTATTAATTAGTGAGATTGGTCTGTAATTACACGGCAATGTTTTATCGCCTTTTTCAAAAATCGGTATCACTATTGTTTGTTTAAATATATCAGGAAAAACACCCTGTGATATTGATAAATTGAATATATATGTTAAGGGTCGCGTGATGTAATTGTTTAAATTTTTTAATAATTCAGCCGTTATTCCATCTTCCCCAGTTGATTTATTTATTTTCAATGTTTTTATTAATTCATTTATCTCGGTTTCGTCCGTTGGTCGTAGATATATGGTATTACGAGTAGTTTTATTTAAATATTTATATTTATTTTCAGTCTTTTTTATTCTCTCCGCTAATCTTTTTCCTACTTTAGTAAAGTAATCATTCAGTTGATTTGCTATCCGCCTCTTATCCTCTACTATATCACCGTTTTCTGTATCATAAAGTCTATCTATCTCTATGTTATTTTTACTCTTGCCACATAATAAATTAGTTACCTCCCAGATTTTTTTTGGTGACTTATCCCTCCCTATCATATTAAGATAGTAATTTCTTTTAGTGATTTTAATAATGTTGGTGAGCTGGTTTCTGTATGTTTTATATTTTCTATTTATTTCCGCATCCAAAGGATATTTACGCGATAATTTGTACAATTCGTCTCTCTTTAATATACTTTTGACAATACCATTTGTAATCCATTCTTTTCTTTTCCTGTATTTATTTTTTATGGTGTGATAAGTTTTACTGTTTTCAATATAATTATTAAGGATTTCATTGAACATATTCGCGGCCAATTGTGGCTGTACTTGCTTCAGTACTCTTTCCCATGTTTCGCCTTGTATGAGTAATTTCAGTTTTCCCGTATTTACATGTCCTATTTTTTTGTATTCATTGGGTTTTTTGTCGTCACTAATATTTGGGTAAGATACGGATGATAACACCGGAAAATGATCGGTTATGTTCGTTTGTATTACAAAAGAATCATTGAAGTCATAATTTTTTCCCTCTTTTTTTATAAATATATGATCCACACAAGATCCTGACCCACTTCCCGGTCTAGTTACTTTATTAATTAATGAAATAAAGCCCGCTTCATATAGATTATCTAGATATTCCTGTGACTCATTATCTGTTATTAAAATGTCAATATTTATATCCCCCACTATATACAGGGTGTCCCAAGATTTCTTGATCAAGGGATATCTGGGTTATTTCAAAAAATAAACAAATGAAATTCAGGAAATTTCAACCATACCCCTAAGGCTTTGCAGCTGCACCCTCAATGCCCCTTTACGCCTTTCCACCCCTAAGTAATCATCCCCTACTTTTTTTTTCAAATGACACCCCCATATTTTTTTTGCTCGGCAGGATTGTTGACTTCTTTCTGAATACGAATTTCATACGATTTATTAAATCGAGACATATCTAGAACGCCGAAAACAACATAATATAACAAACGAGGGTTGTCAAGGAATAACAATTAACATTTAATATGACATTAAAATCACAGAAGCAATTATTATTATTAACGCCTATATCGAGTAACACCGGTATTACTAGTTAAGGTGGTTGGAGGAAATATTAACACAAAAAACAAGCAATTGCAACTCCTTGACAACCCTCATTTGTTTTGATATTATATTGTTTTCGGCGTGCTAGATATGTCTCGATTTGAAAAAAATCGTATGACAATGTATTCAGGAAGAAGTCAACAATCCTGCCGAGCAAAAAAAATATGGGGATGTCATTTGAAAAAAGAAAGTAGGGGATGATTACTTAGGGGTGGAAAGGCGTAAAGGGGCATTGAGGGTGCAGCTGCAAAGCCTTAGGGGTATGGTTGAAATTTCCTGAATTTCATTTGTTTATTTTTTGAAATAACGCGGATATCCCTTGATAAAGAAATCTTGGGACACCCTGTATAGTAGCCATCTATTACTAGATTTCCTCTATTTTTAAAAACGTTTTTTAAATAATTTTTCATTTCAATATTAAAATCCTTATATTAAATATTAAAATACAGTGCAATGACTACAATCATTACTCCGTTGAAGTTTACTTTCAGTTCAATTGCTTTAAAATTAAGTCCATATTTATTTTAAAGCAGAACTGTAGTCCCTATCATCTTTATTCAATAATACTTATATCAAGTTCAGCAACATGGTACAATCATCGTTCATAGCAAAACGATATTATTGAGAGGAAAAATATTATACCCAACTTAATACATTTTACAACGAAAATTCAGCCGGCACGCAAGCTCAATGGCGTTTAATTTTCAGTGTTCAGTTTTTGTTAGAAGCTTGCAACTCTACTTGTGCATTTGTTGCTTTATCAATGCGACTGGTAACTTGTGGAATAAAAATGGAAAACAGATCGCGAACACTGAAAATAGAATACAATACTTTTATGAAATATGTTTCATGTGAAGGAAAGCTCGTCGTGAAATAAGAACGGAAAAGTCAGGAAAAACAATTTGCTCGACGCATTCGATTCACCATCGTTCGACCACGTTTGAGCAACGAATAAATTCGTTTGGCCACCTTCTGCTTTTGTGTAATTGCAAAAAGATAAATTTCCGGCTAACTTCACAATATTTTCAAATTAAGTAAACAGTGAAATTTTTATTTCTCTTATTTCTCACTCTACCATCGCGCTTAGACACGTTTGATCACTCAATAATTTTGCTTGACCACACCCGGAATAAAAGACAGATTTTTCATCCCGGCCAATTTCACGTCTCTCTAGAAGCCTAGTGGCTAGTGGTTAGTTTCCGAGGGTCGAAATTTGCACACGCTGTTTGGCCATCCGCGGAAACAAATGACCAGCAAATAAAATCGTTTGACCACCCCCTCGGAAAAACTAAAATGACAAAAAAAAAGGAATTCAAGTCGCTCCCGACGAACTGAGAACATTATTTCGAAATTATGCACTTTTTATTATTCATTCGTTTGACCTCATTTGATCATTCAATAATTTTGTTTGACTGCGTCAAAAAAATATATAACTCTTTTTTATTTTCCGTTTCGGCAAACTTCACATCTCTCTGAAAGTCTGGAAGTGGTTACTTTCCGGGGGTCTAAACCTATCCACGCCGTTTGACCGTACCCTGAAAACAAACGATCAGTCATTGAAATCGTTTGACCACCCCCTTAAATTCAATTCTTTCCGCTCCCGGCTAACTTCACACACATTTTGAAACTTGTTGTATGTAACGTTTTATGGCCCAATCATTCAACCATCAATTGAACCATAATATGACCAATCATTCGCTGATCATTCGTTTCTCGAACATCAATCATTTATAGCTTCCCGAGGGAGGTGAAGTTAGCCGAAACGGGGAAAAATATTTTTTCTGGACGTGGTCAAACAAAATCATTCGGTGGTCAAACAATGATCAAAGGAATGAGCAATAAAATGCCACTATTAACACAATAAAAAAAATTGTGGAGTAGCCGGGACCGGCGAGATTTCATTGTTATGGTTTTTCCGAGGGGGTTGGCAAACGATTTTAACGGCTGGTCTTACGTGTTCGGGGGATGGTCAAACGGCGTGAGCAAGTTTCGGCCCCCGGAAACTTACCACTAGCCTTTTCAGAGAGACGTGAAGTTAGCCCAGGCGAAAGAAGAAAAAAATTAGCAACTGGTCATAAATTTCTTCTTCGTGGTTATACATATACATGGAGGTGAATTCTGTTCCACTCCGTTATTGAATGAGATATAAGAGGTATCCAAGTCTTAAAATAATTAATACCTGGGATTGGTTACAATTATTGACGAGGTTTTTAAGAAAAAGTAAAGAATTGACTGTTTTTTAAATGACAACTACTGATTTTGAAAACTTTAATAAGTTACAGGATGGAACTGATTCTTCTTATCAAAATAATACAAAGAACAACAATTAACGGAAAATTTTTGATATAAAAAGCTGAATTCATGCAAGTGATGCAAGAAATTCCAAGAACTCTCTACTTCAAGACTCTACTCCTCATCATCAATAATTTTTGATGTTTTTCCAAACCGCAAATGTAGTTCCAAACCGTAGATTTTTCTTCGGGATGGAGTAGGAAGCTGAATCCAGTCTATATAATTTACGACGTTGCCTAAAAAAACATTTTTTAATTATAATAGCAATAGCTCGTTACATGAGGCAAACCGAGTCGTTCTTGATTGCTACTTTTCACATTTTCTACAGAATGGTCTTCAATTTAAGAGCTTCCCAACTTAATGTTCATAATAAAATTTCAGTTCAGCATTTTAAATTTTCTGCTTTTGTCCTAGTGTCCCTTCAAAACCTTGGACATCATCGATAAAACTGCATTGGAGAAAAAGTCAGTGCTCGGTTTAATAAGCATCCAGCCATTTTGAGAGATTCATGTTTGAGAAAAGCAAAATTAGTGACACCGGACACATTACATCATACAGAACTGCATAAGCTTTATTTAGCTTTATTATTTATCATAAATATTGTTTTACTATACAGGGTGGCCCATAATATGTGGGCAATCTTCCGGAATAAATGAAAAAATAACCATAAAATTAATTCCTCAGAGACACCCCTACAAAGATATTAGCTGTTGAAGTTGAGGGTTGAAAATCAATTTTTTGCAATAACTTTTTTATTTCTTGACCGATTTTGATAATTTTTTAATTTAATTTTGTATTATTTGGGACTGTTTAGAATAGTGTTTCATAATCTTTGGTAGCACATACATAGACCTCGGGATGGCATAACCCCCTCATTCACTTGAAAGAAAACAAGAAAAATAATAATTTTACAGTTTTTTAAGGTTAATTTTTTTTTTATTTGACATTTTTTACATAAAAAATGTATCCTTATTTATTTCGATAGAGCGAACCGTTATCGAGATAAACGTCCTTCTAATAGGTGATGCGTCGCAGGAACTTTTCAAATTTCAAGTAAATTTTAACAAGATGGCTGACCTTTGACAGTAAATTGAGCAGGAAACAAAACAATAACTTAATTAAATACACGTCAAATAGTGTCAAAGATTTTCCTCAACTTCAACAGCTAATATCTTTGTAGGGGTGTTTCTGAGGAATTAATTTTATAGCTATTTTTTCATTTATTTTTACGAAATTTACCCAAATCCGGGAGAGTGCCCACATATTTTGGGACAGCCTGTATATGTCTTTTTTGTATTCAGCTTTATTTACCTATATTTATTTATTAGTTTTTCAAAACTGAGGTTTTAAAATCTTCTTCTATTTCTTTTTACTTCCAGTGAATTCTAACTTATGTTGTATATTCTGGAAAGTGCTCGTACGGAACGCCTATCAGCTGTTCTGTTTCCAGGATAACTCTAAAATGAACCATGACGCCACCTACCGTGGCATGTAAAAAGCGCCATTCTGGCTTGGGATGTTATTAGAATAAGACCTAATACAGATTGGAGGGTGCCTATCAGAAAACTAGTGAACAATGGAGTCTACACTACGCAAAAATTTTGTCTAAATTTGATTTGGGATAACTTTCGAAATTCCATAGCGACTTCGTTTTTTTCCAATTTACTACTACAGGTTGATATTTATGAAGGCGTGCAAAATTTCTCCGCGGTTTTCGTACCCTAGTTTCCAAAATTAATTTTTCTTGTAAGTTTTGTGAGCAAATTTTGAAGCTTGATGTCCAACTTGAGATGGATTTAAAATTTTCGTTTTAATAACTGTATTTACAGGGTGATTTCAAAAAATCAACTGCTTGCTCTTGAAGTGCATACTTAACTTTTTTCCTCGCCTATCGATTTTGAAAATTTAGGCCTCGTATTGAAGCGAATGCTTTGCTTTTGACAAATAATGCTAATAAGATAATAACAAATCCCTGAAATCTCTAATAAGTGAATTGTCCAGAGTAATACCGTTTAATAAATTTTACTTTTTCTTCAATGGTGTAATAATTCATTTTTATAAACAAGTTTTCCTTTAAAAAGTACCTAATTCTTTTCCACTTTAAGTTTTAATGAGGAATGAAGTACTTTTGGAAACCTACGAAAAACCATTCGGTAAGTTTTCCTGATTTTCTCTAAAACAGATGAACCAAATGAAAATATAATTGTAGCATAAGAAGCAGCTTTTTTTCCTTTAAAAGTTTTACATTTGACATTTCACTGTAAAATAATTAGGGGCCAATATTTACAATTTATTTAATATTTTTCAACATGGGGTTCCCTATGTCCGGAAATTCAAGAGACACGGTATACAGGCTGTCCCGTAATTAGCGTTCAATACTGAAACAGCAGATTCAATTTTTAAAAATATGAAAAAAAGTTCCTATAAAAATAGGTCGAGAAATGCTTCCTAAGGGGGCTACAGCCCCCGAAAGGGGAGCCCATGAAGATGGTTTTTATTTAATACCTCCGAACCCGTTCAAGATAGAAAAGTGAAATTTTTGGAATTTATCAAACTTTTTATGACCAATATTTTGCAATTACAACAATTTAAAAATTTTCATCAGGGGGGGTCAGATTGGTGAAGAGTGAGGTTTAAATCACCCTAACTTTTTTTGTATGTACCTCGTGCCAGGATTTGAGATCAGATTATGAAATGTTGAAGTCTTGTACACAAAAAAGGTCGTCTTGCTGAATTTTGATAACATGCACCGTTTTCGCTTAAAATCGATTTGAAAATTACCTTACATGGCATAAAAATTCATATTGAAACACAACTAGAGAAAAATATTCAACGTAGGCCATGGATCACGGGATGTAATAAGTAACAGTTTGTTTGAAAATTGTGTTTCACCCTAATTAAGTAGAAGAAAAAGAAAATTTTTTGAGCAAAAAAATGGCAAAAATTTTCAACAGCATGATTCCTATTATGATGGGGTCTCCCCTGACCACGAGCACGTCAAAAATTGCCATTTTCCGGTAAAGGTTGACGGCGTAGGTCCATGTCGTGCGTAGGTCCAAACGGCAAAGGCACAACACACCAACTTAACTCACCCCTTTCGCGAGCTTCGCGTACCCCTGGATCCGACTACTACGGAGTCGGTTTATTGACGTAGCTGTTTATTTTGAATATAGGGGGGTAAATGGGAACACAGAGTACAAAATCATTCAATTTATTTAACTTAAAAAATAATACAATTACCTCCCGCTCGGGGGGTCCCTACTGATTTATTATAAATCCGTACAATACTTGAATTGTTATGATTTCTAAAAGGGGCAGTACACAACACTGAGTGTCCTGGAATGTTAGCACCTAGTTCCCTCCTGAGATGACTTCAACAATATAAAATAAAATGGTTGTAATGTACATTTCGTACGTACCGGCTAGATGCCGGTAACACAGAGACGATGGCGGGCGCGCGGAGTGAGTGAGTGATGGTGGGTTTTAGTGCATCGGCCGACTGGAGGCCTCAAGTCTCGTAACATCGACTGTCAAGTTGCAATCAGGTGCGTTTCATCATTATAACTGCGTTCTGCGTTTTCACGCTCTTTCTCTCCTGGAAATTCGCTGATGAAGGGTCCGCAAACACCTTAAGTTTCCTGAAATGGCGTCGTGAATTTTCACGTTAATTATTATAAGAATCAACTACGTTTTTGGCTTGGTGAGTGTCGTAAAATGATTTTCTTAATTGTGTTAGAATTATACAGATCATATTTTCTTAATACCGTATGCTAATTAATTACAGCTTAAAACCGATCGAGTTTCGCTCCGCTTGTAAAACTTTGCAATCACATGTTTGGTCTCAACCTATCTTGAGGACGGGACATCATTTTATGTACCCTCGGCAAGCAGACTCGATCGGACCGTTCATTAATGCAAGAGTGTTTCTGATATTCATGAAATTACAGCTTTTTCCCTACGGATTGATTTTTCCCTGGAGTCAATTTTTTCTTGGAGGCAATCTGTTTCCTGGAGGCCATCTTATTTCCTGAGGCACCTGCCTTTTCCGTGCCAAGCAGATTGTCCGGAGCCAAGCATGAAGATCCAGGCCACTTCCAGCTAGACTTCTGAAGAGCCATACGAAGCTAAGTGCCTTGTGAACATTCGACCAATTCATTCTGCTCAACCGCACGCTCTGTTCTTTTTAATTGTTAACCGTGCTCAAGAGTGTCATATTAATCACTGTGATATATTTTATATTTTAATAAAGAGTACCTGTTGTTCTGCTGACCCGCTTGTTATTGTTGACCCTCTTAGACTAGCGACTCAACCTACGACCCTTGTTTTTCTTGTCTCATGCTCTCAGCGACTATTTTTACCCTCTAAGGGTTAAATAGTTCGTTTCATGGTACTTACATCAACATTCTTATTCTCAGGGTAACTTGTGCTCGTTCGCTGGCTTGTCCGGAGTGGAGACCAGATGACCCAATTCTCAGTTTTGGGCAGGCTGATTTGCGTAGGTCCAAAAGGCAAAGGCACAACACACCAACTTAACTCACCCCTTTCGCGAGCTTCGCGTACCCCTGGATCCGACTACTACGGAGTCCCCCCGGGTCAGAACTCTCGAGGCGCGACCGACCAAACCTTTTTATCACTTCCCCCCGTCATACGTCTGTCGCCTTCGTTTCTTGTGTCTTTGCTAGATCAATCCACGTGCGAGCTCGAAAAGTGCAAGTCTGCATTTCTTAATTCTGGCACGGCCTTGTTACACTGCTTTCGATTACTTGCTTGTAATAATAACATATTTCCAAAATATGGCTCGTGTCTTGAGTAATTGCAAGCTTGCACGTTGATTGACAATAACAAATAAACTTTGCGGTAAGTATAGTTCGTGTGTTGGCCTGAATAACTTTGACTTTGTTGTTGTTATATTTACTAGATCCTAATAAAATAATCTAATACCTGATTCTTAATTCTCCCCTAGTGCCCTTTTGACAGTATGCGGGTGAACATTTGACGTGTAGGAGCTCTTCGGTTTGAAAATCGTCGTCGGTATTCATACTCAGCCGCCAGATCACGACCATTGCAGAATCCATATACGAAGTGCATTTCAGCCAGCTCTTGGTTAGTGAAATTTTCCATTTTTACAAAACTACTCAATAAATTTTCTTTTCCTTCTACTTAATTAGCGTGAAACACAATTTTCAAACAAACTGTTACTTATTACATTCCGTGATCCATGGCCTACGTTGAATATTTTTCTCTAGTTGTGTTTCATTATGAATTTTTATGCCATGTAAGGTACTTTTCAAATCGATTTTAAGCGAAAACGGTGCATGTTATCGAAATTCAGCAAGACGACCTTTTTTGTGTAAAAAACTTCAACATTTCATAATCTGATCTCAAGTCCTGGCACGAAATACATACAAAAAAAGTTAGGGTGATTTCAACCTCACTCTTCACCTATCTGACCCCCCCTGATGGAAATTTTTTAATTTTTGTAATTGCATCTTATTGGCCATAAAAAGTTTGATAAATTCCCAAAATTTCACTTTTCTATCTTGAACGGGTTCGGAGGTATTAAATAAAAACCATCTTCATGGGCTCCCCTTTCGGGGGCTGTAGCCCCCTTAGGAAGCATTTCTCGACTTATTTTTATAGGAACTTTTTTTCATATTTTTGAAAATAGAATCTGCTGTTTCAGTATTGCACGCTAATTACGAGACACCCTGTATATTATATTCGTATAAAGCAAAATGGCGAACATATGGACTTACGTGAATTTAATCTCGTCATCTCCCCTGGTTAATTTCATGACTTCCTGGATGAAGACAAATGTGAGAGTTCACCGGTGAGATCAAAAAATTGCAAAGCAAAAAGTATGTTACGTTGAGATATCACGTTAATTTTTTTATGTCGCCAGCATACGGGTCTGAATTTTTACCTCAAAGTTTGAAGCACTAGAAATGTCAGACACAAAAAGTAATAAAAATAAATCAAGTCTTTATTTTTTTAATTAAATTTTCATAAGTTCATGCTCTTTTAGTTTTATCTATTAATTGAAATCTTTCCATTCTTTCCACTCCAAAATATCTCGGAAATGAAGCGCCGGCTGAAAAACCTAATTTGTTCATATTTCTGAAACTTCAATTTTGTTTCAGGGACGATATTAATTACTTCTTGATGTTCCAGAGATACGTAGGAAGGTGTATAGAAAACAACTCGAAGACTAGCAAATAAATATTCTCCTTTCGTTGTATTATTCTCAAGACAGTCTCGAGAAGTAGTAGTAAAGTTCTCCCTTAAGTATTGCTCTTTCGCCCTTTTAATAATCTAGATTTTCGTCCAGGGAATTCCTCAACGGTCGGTTGATTAAGTCTGCATACATTTCGTTGATTAATCGTTGTAATGAATGCGAAGATTTAATTAGAATAGAGTAAAAGCGCTGCCCACAAAGAATGGATTCTTGACGCGCCGAAAGGAAAAACAAAAGGGAAGGAGGGATAATTTAAAAAAAATTCCCCTGGTTCGAAAGCCGAGGTTCTAATTTGTTGATATTAAAATTCCCGAAGGATCTGATCACGTAGCAAGTGAAAAACTGAATGTGAAGTTTAACATGAAAGATAAACGGAAGCTGCGACGACGGATTTAATAATAAAAGTGGAGCGTCCGCAATTTGAAGCTTCGTGTTTCGGGCGAAAGAAGTCGTCTAATCCGCTGCTCTCTCATTGTCTTATCAAGCGAGGGAGGAAATACGTGAAGAACAACGACTTTATCGGATTTATATCCTCGGTGAAATAACCTAACGAGAGTAAATCCTCTAGCTAACTTCCTGGAATTAACATTAGGTGGTATTTCTTTTTGTAAGTTCAAGCGGGAAAGGGTCGACATCGAACTGCTGAACTATTGTTTGATTTTTTTCGCCAGCGATTCAATGGATAACAAGATTTTTTTGTTTGTACTTCTTGTAATCTGACTAGACTGTTTTGTCAATGTTATCCTCCAATTATTGTCCTTCCTCTTGTCAATGTTTTCATTAGTTTTTTTTTCCAGAAGATGTAGGTACCTACGTTGTTTGGTAGATATATTACATTGCTCGATTTTTCTTCATTTCATAATAACGAACATATAACTGATTGTGCTTGTTAAAAATAACATACCTCTATAAAAAGAGCTATTTTCTGTGTTTATAATTCTTATTGCGAAGCTTCCGTAGGTAATGATGATGTTTCTTTCTTATCGAAGAATGTTTTTTTCTTCAGCCAAATGAACGCTCAAAGTGATCCTCTTTTAATAAACGAACTGAACGTTGACCATAAATAAGACGTCATTATAGCTTTGCAGGGGCGTTAGCTTCTCTGCAGTTTACAATGATCACGGCAAAAACTGAAATGACTCCGCTTTCCACTTGCCTCGAAGAGTATCCATTTTATGTACTGTTACACCAGAGGTATTTCTCCCTTTTATAGTTAACGAAGTAGTCTTTGTAACGCTTCTGGTATTATATTTCCTTTCCAGATTTAACTAACCTAAAGCTGGTCAAAGGTAATACTAGCCTTACATTCCTTCGAAGCTTGTATCTTCGACTTCAGAAGTAACTTAATAACATGAAGAGGCGTTTAGATGAAATTACAATATGGTTAAAAAATAAAACTTTAGGCAACTGTTTTTATTTTAATATTAGTTAGCTTCTCTTCGTCGAGAAAAAGCGACAAGGGAGTTCGAACCGGGGACCTCAGCGTGGAAACCCGGGCTCTAAAGAAATCGACCACTTTAACATATAGGTTGGTGTTTTTCTCGTGGGCTATACTCGTATTGTGTTCTCTAATGGCTTTTTTCAATTGGAAACGATAAAATTGATAATTTTGTATTTTCAAAACGTAAGAATTGTTGCGTATACGTTGGACACAATTATACGAAATCCTTTAGAGCCATCGAGATTGTCCTATCTCGACTGTACAAAACCGCCTTGGCAGCAGTATTTCTTTCAGTAGGTACACTAACGAATGATTTCACTGCCTTGGTATTATACATACAAACAACTATTAGGATAAACTGAAACTAAAGATCTTATTCGAATGATTAAGGAAAAAAAGCACCCCTTGACGAGCTAAGATAAGATTAACAATGGAGACTCCCAGATGGGCGAAAGTATAAATTATAATTTTAATAGAAGTCTTTGTTCGTTGGTGAAAACAAAGGAAAATGAAGGCTTTTTAAAAAACATCGAAAGCTTTGTAAAAACGCTGGGTTTGAACAATTCACCTATTATTCTGAGTGACCCATTTGTTCTTGAGCTACCCTATAGAAATCGTATTTTTTTAATGGTAGAGCTGGACCACCTGTATTATGCGAGCAAAAAACGCCTCATTCCTTCAAAACCGAGAGGATCGTCATCATCCCTCTCTTGTCATCAATGTTACATTTGGTCGCAGATCGGCTGGTGGTAAGCTTAGGGGTAATGTCTAACAAAAATGTATTTTAGAAAGGGTGACTATATGGTTCTCTCTACAGATCCTTAACGTCCGTGGATTTGTCGATGGTAACCAATGAACGGGATCCTGAGCTTTGTTTGCATGCTTTTCATTCTGTGATTTTTGAGGCGTTTGATAAACACATCCCTCTTAGTTCTCCCTCGTCAGGTGACGGGCGTAGATATCCTCCTTGGTTTACGAGAGATATTATCTCGAACATTAGGCTGAAGTATTCATGCTGGAAGCGCTATAAAATATCTGGAGACAATAATTTTCTTTAAAAATTTAGAAATCTGAGATCAAAGATAAAAAAGGATACACAACTAGCCCTTGGTCGTTTTTCCAGAAAAGTTGAATATAATATACAGAAGGTTTTGGTCTTTCGTCAATGGACGAAGGAGCTGTGGTGGTGTTCCGTCCGACGTACACTTCGATGATGATGTTGCTACGTCACAACAGGGTGTTGTCAATGTCTTCGCTACTTACTTTAGGAGCTGTTACAATGCATGCGTTCCTTCAGATGATGGTTACGATTCTAGTATGTCTCCAACCTTGCAACCGAGTAAATTTTTTATTTTTATTCCCATATTTTATTGATGATTCAACTTTAATAACAGCTGCTAGGAGATTGCCTCTCTTTCCTGTTGTTCACGTTCCACTGCTCCTACCTATAATGCAGTACTGGCAACATCGCGTTTTCTTGATAATTGGAAAAATCTCGCATCGTGACTGTGTTCAAGTCTGGGGACAAAGCAAACGTCGCTAACTATCGTCCGATATCTATCCAAAGTTCAGTGTCTAAACTGTTCTAGTTTTATATGCATGATTTGGTATCAGGCAGGTGTTCCACCGTATATCCCATCCATGGATTTGTGTTGGGCAGATCAACAACTACCAACTTAGTGGATGTTTCTCAATATCCCGCTGAGTCTTTGGATATTGGGGCACAGGTTGATGTCATTTATACTGATTTCAGTAAGGATTTCGATCGCATAAATCACGCACTACTTATTTCTAAGCGTATTTCCTTTGGTTTTCCACAGCACTTAGTTCGCCTTTTCTCTGATTATCTTGTGTGCAGTAGGCAACTCGTTGAGACATCTGTATTTAGGTCGGAGTTTCTTGGGATATTTAGGTATGGGGTCCCTCAGGGATCTGTTCTGGGTCCTCTTCTGTTTGTTGTTTTTATTACTTTATTACTAAGCTGTTTAGAGTAAGATATTCATTGTAATATGCATTGTTAGATTCATAATTCATTATAAGTGATTTTTTAATTTTGCGCATGCTACTGGATTCTCCATCTCTCAAAACATAACCGGCCAATAATTGTTATGGATTTTAAAGTCAAATTAAAATTGCAAGAAAACTTCCTATACATATTTTGGCACGCCACTGGATCAATAATTATTATCAGAAATTCTTGCAATTTTGCCTATAAAATCATCAATTTTCCAAACCAAAAAAACCAGGTTTCCATAAAATTTAGTATGGTGCCCGTATTGAGAGATGGTGAATCCAGTGGCGTGCCTGCTTTTTCTAACAAATCGCTTATAAGAATTCTTGAAATTTCTCCATTTAGTTTAGTTAGTTTAGTTATATAATGAGTGGGTCGATTAGTGACACCTCCACTGCGACCAAGCGGTCTATTGTGGCTCACACCTAAGTACTTTACATCCACTCTAGCAGGCCACTGCTTTTTAAAAAGCAAATGACCCTAGATGGTGTGAATGTATCCAGGTCTCTTGGAGAGAGAAGTACTCTTCCGAACGCCTGGTTCTTCCCAAGGCGGGGCAGTTGCATAGAACATGTTCTGCTGTTTCTACATCCACCAAACACAGGCGACATCCACAGTGGTGGTTCACTTTGCAGTGTCCTGTGTATAGGCCTATTAGGGCCCTTAGATCAGTCCTTTTGAGCTCCAGTAGCTTTTTAGCTCTGTTTCTCGATGGTCCCTCAATGAAGGTCTTAGAGTGAGTTAATCCTGGTAGAGTTTGCCAGTACCGAAGTACCTTATTTTCCGCCCAGGTGTCTATTGTTGTTTTGGCAGTATTTGAGGATATGCCAACAGCGGGCTCTGGTCCTGTAAATTTGGATTCGGTTCCTCTTCTGGCCAGAGAGTCGGCTATTTCGTTCTCTCCAAGGCGGGAGTGACCTGGAATTCAGACCAGAGTCAAGTTAATGTTTTTATCTACCTCATTGAGTGCTCTTTGACAGTTCCATACTAGTTTGGAGTTGCAACGAATGGAGGAAAGGGCTTTCAGGGCCGCTTGGCTATCTGAGAAGATTTTAATTGTTTTCCGAGTGCAGTGCATTTCATCAAGCATCTGCGCGCTGAGTACAATGGCATAAATTTCTGCCTGAAATATTTTTGCGTACTGACCCAGGTTTGCAAAGAATTCTCGTCTTGATCCAGCGTCGTACGCTCCAGATCCAACTCCCGTTGGGGTCTTTGAACCGTCGGTGAACCACGTGATGTCTGCTTTGAGGAGGTCGTTTGAGTTACGCTCCCATTCGTCTCTGCTTGGAAAGAGGACGTTGTATGCAGTGGTTTGTTGTGTATGGCATCATGTCTGAGGGCATACCCAGAAGACTGTGACTTAGAGTGTCGTCCAGTAGACTGGTTCGCTCCATGACACAAGCCATTTGTGTGTTTCGTACTACCTGTAGCAGTCTGTACGTTGTCCATCTGGCCTCTCTTTCCAAGTATACAGCGTGTTCAGTTAAGGGTACGGAGCGGCCATATCTCGGTAACTATTGGTCCTAGAGCCTCAAATTAAAAATTTTCCAGACATAAGTGACCATGAGAAATTCATAGAAGATATTTTCAAGATGGCCGCACTTTCGGAAATACCGGAAGTAGACACCTAGTTCGTTATTTTAACGGGAACACCCTGTAAAATATTATATTTTTTAAATGTCTGAAGAAATCGAATACAGGTGGTTTTCACCACTGGAATTTAGATTGAGCAGTTTATGAGTTATAAACAAGTGAAAATCGAAAATTTTCAACTTCAAAGCAGTCTAGAACTAGAATGACTCAAGATATCTAAGAACGGTTTACATGTCCCTATCCTAACTTTTAATGTTTCATCCCACTATGTGGAGTAAATTTTAATACAGGGTGATGAAAATTATCCGATTTTTCATCACCCTGTATTAAAATTTAAACCACATAGTAGGATACAATGTGAAAAGTTAGGATAGGGACATGTAAACCGTTTTTAGATATCTTGAGCCGTTCTAGTTCTAGACTGCTTTGAAGTTGAAAATTTTCGATTTTCACTTGTTTATAACTCATAAACCGCTCAATCTAAATTCCAGTGGTGAAAACCACCTGTATTCGATTTCTTCAGACATTTAAAAAATATAATATTTTACAGGGTGTTCCCGTTAAAATAACGAACTAGGTGTCTACTTCCGGTATTTCCGAAAGTGCGGCCATCTTGAAAATATTTTCTATGAATTTCTCATGGTCACTTATGTCTGGAAAATTTTTAATTTGAGGCTCTAGGATCAATAGTTACCGAGATATGGCCGCTCCGTACCCTTAACTGAACACGCTGTATATGGAACGGAGGAAGGTCCAGAAGTATTTCCATAGCCGCCGACGGTGTGGTGCTCATTGCTGCACTGATTGCCAGGCATGCTTGTCTTTGCAGACTTGACAGATTCATTTTGGCCAAGGCTTGTAAGCCTTTGGACCACCAAGCTACACAGCCATATGCGATAATTGGCCTAATGATCGTTACGTATATCCAGTGTATTTGCTTGGGACCAGTGCCCCAAGTTCTTCCACAGATCTTTTTGCAACTCCATATAGGGAGAGCTTTGCTCTGTGGATAATCTTTTCCAGATGGGAGTTCCGTAGTAGCTTCCTATCAAGCGTGATACCTAGATATTTAGCCTCCTCCGCAAATGGTAAAACTATTCCTGGAAGAGTAGGTGGTATAAGGTCTTCCAGCCTTTTTCCTCTAGTAAATGGTACTATAACAGTTTTGCGAGGATTTACAGACATCTGCTCCCTCTCGCACCACTGATACCGTGACTTGAAGAAATTCCTGAAGGACATTGGATATTGTCCTCTCGGAGTTTCCTCTAATCATTATGACAAGGTCATCCGCATATGCTTGAACCTCAACTCTCCATAAGGAGAGTATCGCCAGCAGGTCGTCTACAAGAAGGGTCCAATTTTTCCATTGCACACTAACCTAGTACGTTGGATTTTGTATGATAAAGGCACTGTTTGCTCCCAAGGTACAGTTCATCAAGCCCTATCGTTGAAACAAGAAAATACAGTTAAAATTACACCATAAATAAAGATTTTACAGGATAGATAACAGACGGTTTTTCTACAACCTTTTATCAGATATTATGTTAACCAGAGACCAATAAGAAGTTCATCTTGTTTGCGAGAAGGAAGACTTTTCCTCAAAATTTTCAAGTCGTACACTAAGGATAATTATTGTTTCCTATTACAGAATTTCAGAACTATTTCAATTCAAAAGGTAAGCAGAAAAATACCTTTCAAAACCAAAATACATGAGATAAGTTTTGAATAAAGAAATGGGATCCAACACGTTTAAGCCCTCCAAGAAAATCAATAAAAACTGTATAATTATAATAATAAGGCGAATATGTAGGGAATAATATAAGAAAAGATTTTTGATCTAAATCTCAAACGTTTAGTTTTATAAATTGCATTTCAATAAGAAAAAATAAATTAAATAAGCGAAACGAAAAATAAATTCCAATCGAAAATTTATAAATTTAGAAGGCAATAGCTGTTAAAAAATAAGGAAGTAAATGGAGTTTTTCGAGACTGAACTTGGAAGCGAAGAAAGTCAAATGAGGTCCTTCCATTTCAACACCTTATCATTTTAAACGATATTACGCTCGCAATTTACATTGATGATTTGATTTTTTTGCATTCGTGCTTGCCACAACGACTACGACGGGGACGACGTAGACTGATCGATAAGACGTCAATTTTCTAGTCAGCATTTCTTATTTGCTCCAGCCAGCCTGCGATTCCTCCCGAGAGCGTTCAACTGTACGCGAGCTTTTAGATCTGAGAAATTATGACGAATTGCTATAGAAGACTAGAAAATAATCGGAAAAGAAAAGTTTCATCTTAGGAAAAATTCTGAGTTATATCGTCCGCGAGTGCGAAGTCGAGAACTTGTTGAGATTTATTTAAGGGGATATTTTCTCTTCCTGAGTGATGAACTAGAACTTTCCATACAGGGAAAACTATACACCTATACTTACAAAGCTCATGAATGTGTAAATTAAGAATTTATGAACACATGAGTTAAATTTAGAGAGTTTGTTGTTTATGTTCAAAGTAAAGTGTTGGAGAGGGTATGTAAGCTTTCCGGTCATGTTCAAACTAAATTCATACGAGATCACGCGATATGGCGCCATGGTCCAGTGTAACTCAATCGTGACGTTTGAGTAATATTGAACAGAAACGGTCGAAGAATGCAATATCGACAAGGAACGACGGGAATAGTTGTTGCTCAGGTGCAGTTGAGCGTTCACATTAAGCAATAAATAAATAACAGAGCTGAACCATCAATATAATTCAGGAACGTGACAAGAAATGTTGAAGGAATGGAGTCTGTTACAACCACAAACGACAACAAGAATAGCTGCTCCCTAAATATTGTTCTATAAGTCTAGGAGTAAAGTTGTCGGAAGATGAGCTTTCGAAATCGTCGCCGCAAATGATGTCTGCCGTAGTTGTAAATCAATTGCAAGAACCTTTCTTGCAACATTTTATAGTTCAAGTTCAACCATATCTTGTTACGGTATTTATACAGGGTGTCTGGTAACTGGACAGCCAAAATGGAACGTCATATTTAAAATTGTATTTAAGCATAAAAAGAGAGTTTCCAAAATTGTTGTTCAGTTACTGAATAAAACATATTTTTATTGCAGCCTTTCTTTTACATTGTAGAAAATATTTCCTAAACGAGGCCTGATCTTGAAAAAAGTTATTCTCTCATTTATGCTTAAAATACGATTTTATACATGACGTTCAATTTTGTCCAGTTACCAAACACCCTGTATACAAGTGTTAGGTTATTGTGTTGTTTTAATAATACGTAAATATCCCAAGTCTTTGAACATATTATTTGAACTCTTTGAACTACTCTTTGAACTCAATATCTAAAGTATTGCCTGCATATCAACGAGATAAGCTAGATTTTCCCTGGCGATCCTCACCTTTACCTGGTAACCTCCAGCCTGTCGTGCAAGGTTTATCTCATCTCATGGCGATCCTTCCATTTTTCTTGGTTTATCACATGACGACTCTGCCGTTACTACTAGTTTTTCACAAAACGAAAAAGGAGAATAAGTAAAAATGATACACAGAATTCTAGTTCCTGAACGACCAGAAGAGGAATTGCGCGTTCAAGGCGCGTTAGTTATTACGAAAGTACAAAAGCAGGGAAATTCGAATGTGGTCTGGTTTTTTTCGATCAAGCAGGTAACCTCCTTCGGAACGAGTTCTACCATTGGCTGTTCCTGGTAGAACTTACATGAACTGAGCACGATAAGTGTGCTGCGATTATTCCCAAAGATTCTTCCTACTTGACTCTTATATTTTTATCAATTTTTATATTTAATCCATGTTCTATGCCCCTCTTTCTCCTTAAAAAACGGTAAAAAAATTCGAAAACGACAGGAAATGTAATATCAACTTATTGGCTTTATTTATAAAATTGGAACTTTTTTCTATATTTTTTGTTTTGTTGGTATAATGCCGTTTTATGAGTGCAAGTTAAAAAAATGCATTAGAAATCCTTAGCTAATATATCTGCCCTCGTCTTGCTTCCCGACCTCATGCATCAATCGCCTGGGGCTTCTTAAAAGCTACTGTTCGGTGTCCGGTGTATAAATACCTGCCCAAAAATAAATATATAGTCTTAGATTAATGTTTTATTTAACAATACAGTGACATAAACGTAGAAACTTCATTATTATAGATACAAAAGGTTTCTGTAATTATACATTCGATATCGATCACATTAGTACTCATTTGACTGCTTGTCTTAAGGGAACTAGAAAACTCATTTGACCTTAATTAAATTATATGCTTTCAGTGTAATGAAAAATTAATCAAGAATATCTTTACCTGTAAGTATTAAGCCGATATTAGTGAGACACGATCCTTTTTTTTCAACTTATTGCGACGTTAATTAAATACATATCTGTAATATAGTAGGTAGTTGGTTATACATCTAAAATTAATTTCCCCTATGCGCAAATTCCATGATGTAGACTTTAATCTCCCCTGAAATAATCCATTGTTAGAGTATTATGAAATAATCCTATTACATGTTAATAAAGAGTACTTAATAGTAACAGAAAAGGAAAATCACAATATGTTCTTAGGAATCTCTGATCCATGTTATTTTATGTAAAATAACATTATTTTCCGAGTAGGTATTTATCGGACTACCAGTCGCACGAAGAGAAATAGAATAAAAAGGAGAGGCGAGTAACTAGAGCAAAGTCCTTTTTATTCGCCGGCAGGCGACTATTTTTCTTTTATTGAGCTCTGAAAATAAATGGTCGAGTCAAGACATCTGACCAGCTACAAGGATTTACACCCTTCTCTTACAGCAAGGTTTACTGGTTATCTTATTATAGGTCGAATCCAAGAACTTATTTCTCCTTTTATAATATCAATATTGTTACTTTGTCTCACTTTTTTTAAGTAAATTATGGCAGACTCCTGGGTATCATTTAACTGTGTATTATTTGTCTATTAAAAATCTCCAGGTCCGAATTGCCTAGCAAACAATTTGAAATTTATATAAAAATGGCAATTTTGACTTCGCATTTTGAAAAGTCGAGACTAAAACAGGGTCCTTTAGTCGTACCCATTGGCTATCCAACAGAAGCACTTCTTGAGCTACGGCATGAAAATATTGTCGTGAAAATATTTGAAAGCCTTTATTTTCGGCAAATATTATTGTTCGAATATTTTCCAAAACCCTATAGCAGTCATTTGGAAATGTACCCGGATCTCATGGTGCCCCATCAATGGCTGACCCGAACGTCTCCCTGATTTAACTTCATAAATATTCGATGTGAATTCTAAGCTCGGAAAAATTCGAGCACTTTAGAAACCGTTTTGTCCCATGCAGGAATGGCGACACCGCTCGCTCTCACAGAGACAAAAGGCAACGCATATTCCGATCTGAGTCACTAATTGTAGGAAGTCCGGTAGCTCAGTAATAAGAGCATCTGACGCGTAATTTGTAGGGCTGGGTTCGATTCCCTACCGGGCACTTCCACTTTTATTCATTCAGATGAATTCGACGCTATATTTGGTGGCCCTGAAAAAAGGCAACACGCAAAACATCTGCAAACAACTCTCTCTCTCTCTCTCTCTCTCTCTCTCTCTCTCTCTCTCTCTCTCTCTTTCAAAAAATACTCTCTCCCTCTCCACATTCACACTTGAGCTGAGCTAATGCCCATAACAGTCAAGGCAGCACCAACAAGAGGGTACTGAACGACGGTCCGTAAGAATAGTTCAAAAAGACTTCAAGTCAGGAAAGTCTAAACGCAACTCCGTTTTT
Source organism: Malachius bipustulatus (assembly GCA_910589415.1). Lineage (NCBI taxonomy): Eukaryota > Metazoa > Arthropoda > Insecta > Coleoptera > Melyridae > Malachius > Malachius bipustulatus. Next base: position 30,534,196 of record OU342634.1, on the reverse strand, counting down.
GGGACGGACACCGCTCTTTCCCACAGAGATAAAAAATAAAAGCCCGGTAGTTTAGTGATAAGATTAATCAGTCGGCGTAGAATAAGAAACAAAACCACGACCACTTTTGCGCATCGACAAATTGTAATATTACTACATTTTTGGCTATAAACTCTCCTCCTTCCCTCATGTGTGGTCGCTCTTTTACACCCTCTTCGCCCTCACACACAAAAAAAAAACGTTAAGTTCTCGTCTCCCCAACCCCTGACCATACTTTTCATTTTTGATTCGCATTCAGTTTTCACAGATATTGCATGGAATCCTGATTTTCGCTATCCTGTATGGAATCCTGGTTTGTAACAGTTATCACCTGGCAATCAGAACAGCTGATTAGGGGACATTATTAATTGGGTGATTGACCTTTGCAAGATGAAGGTAAAAAACAACTCTTGTCTTCAAGGCTTAGTGACGTCTCGGGTGCCATCTTTTTTCTCTATTTGTAATCCCTTCGACAGACAAGCAAAACAGTACTAAAGAAAAGAAAAGTTTTGCTTACAGGTTTGCCTCAACAACGATATGTTCTGTTAAACGGTTGATATATTAGGAGACAAGGTCTCCGCGGTATTTAAGATGTAAACTACAAAAGATTTAAAAGCCCCAAGATTTAAGTGTCCAAAGGATGTCAATCGAAAACAGCGCTCTGAAATTAAATGTTATCGGAGCTGCTGTGGCAATGGCCGGTCCAGGATGTGGCGTAAGGTGGAGCGTATATAGATTCCACTGACTTCAATCGAGTTTGCCAGACCGCAATAGATACTCGAGCGAGTGGGAGCCGCACTTACTATCACACAAGTTCCGTACACTTTTACCATACTGCTATAGTCTCCCAATACCGTTGTGTAGTTTAGAGGGAAATTCTCGGCTATAAAAGGTCGAGAAAAAAAAGTTCGAGAACAAATATTTAAGAATGGATTATCGGGATGTCTAGAAGACTCCTGACTGTAATATTAGACATGAATGTAAGATTCGGTCTTAAGATATTAGTTACACAAAAATGAATTTGAGCAGTGCAAGTGTAGATTGCGAATAAGGAAGCGATAGTAAGTAAGTGCAATAATTATGAAGCGTTTATTGTAGCAGTCTTAATTATTCTCATTCCTATATAAAGCAGCAGCAGCGATAAGCTGCACAAGTTCGGCGACATCCTGTAATATTTAAAAGAGACCTCACTTCTCTGCATTATGCAAATATCATAGAGTTTCCGTTAGACGCAAGGCGTCTGACAAACAATAAGCCCTATCGCCAGGAGACATTCGAATTCAGAATAACTCACGAGGAGGTCGTATTTGCATGCGGAAATTAAAATGTTGCTTTACTGTGAACTTAATGGAGGGTAGACCGGCTATAACTTGCCATTTTACATGTGAGGGTTAAGTGAACTTCATGGACGAATTTACATTATGTACAGCACTCCCTCGAACAATTCATATTGCAATTATCTCTTATTAACTGATGCGCAGCGTTGCCGAATTGTTAGGCTGGTTATAATAATTGTGTCAGAAGTGGTGACGAACGAAGGCGCAGTAGTTCGAAAAAAAAACTTCGGGGTCAAATTTTAATAAATTTGGATGTTGCAGATAATTTTTGGATCAGCAGGTATGCGAACTGATATCTTAATTGTATTAAAGTGATTTTACTCTAAAATGGCGCTGGCAACATGGCAGCATCAACGAATGATTCGAATAGACCGTTTTGTATCCCCAGCTTAGCTGAACGACTGCGGTTAAATATAACAACCCAAATTAGTGAGTTTTTGAGGTAATTGTAGTTTAATGCATTAGAGCAACCCATTTAAAAGTTTCAATGCAGCTACGTTGTACGTTTATTGGATATCGAGTTATGAATATCAATTATTTTGTTTCACTTCGCGAATGCGTGACGGGGGGGCTGAGAACACCAAACTAAGTAAAAAAATCACTATTGAAATTACTTGAAATTGACTGCGAGGGAAGATTCGACAAGTGATGATGAAAGAATGAGAAGCAAAATGATTTTCCCAAGACAGTAATTATTAGAAACGGGGGTTCCAGCTTCATTTCCAGCTTTACAAAGATTTTTCCTTAATCCTATTAAAAGTTGTATATGATTAGGTAACTTGTGTTTTAATTACTAAAACAGTAATTAGAAGATAACAGCGTCAGATAAGATACTTTTTGGGATCCTTGATAGAAGGGATATTACTGGAATCTGCGAAGTTAATTATTCGTTATTCAAAAGTGACATCTGTCTGGAACTTGTCTAAAATACCCTCTTCGAAATTTTCCATGTTCCAGGGTAATTATTATTATCAAGTCGTCATATATAACTATACAGGGTGTCCCAATATTCCATGGACATGGAGCAACCACAGATTACTGAGGTAATCTCAGTAATCTGTGGTTGCTCCATGTCCATGGAATATTGGGACATCCTGTATAACAATATAACACTCAGCCTGTCTGGGTAATTCTCGTTTTCTGATTCGATGTAGTTGCTAAGGATGGCGCTCGCGGGATGTTAGCAATTTCTCACAGTACTTAGGTAGTGATGCCCCCTTCTGTTCAGATTTTCGTTTCTACCTCTTCAAAATTTTGTCTCGTTTTTGGAGACTCTCTCATGGGTTAGATTACTTCTGAGTCTTCTCTAAGATTCATATTTTCTTTACCTCACTCTAATTAGCAGCTACCAAGTAAGTAGCGTGTAAGACTTAATAATTAGTTATTGCTTCATGTTTTTTTTACTAAGACGATGACACACATATTCGTGCCTAAGAATAGCAAGTGGAAGTTAATTCTGCATGAATTACAAGAAGGTGAATTCAAACCAAAATGACGAAATTACTCATCAAAGGCTTGATGGTTAAAAGCTGGTGAAGATTATTAAACATCGGTTATATTCAGAGAGCTCCCATGACGTTACAATCAGAGTTGGCCCGTTCTCCGGTTCGACGAATCGCGTCCCATGCTTCGTAATTTAATGTTCCTAATTGAGTTAGGCATTCTGCAAGAGCTGGCAGAAGAAGGGCTCCGAGAATCCGGGCCTGAATATTGTATGTCTTATTGAATTAGAGTGTGTCGCAGCCAGACAAAGCGGCTTCGATATCAGAGAGTAATTACGTTACAGCAGCCTCACGTGAAGCAGGTAAGAGGTGCCCCGCGCTTTGCTTTTTAGTCCTTAGCACTTAGCAGCCCTGCTAGGTAACGGTAATGACGAGGCAGTCACTCGATATGCGATCTAAGGATTCTTGTGTAAATCGATCTGTCGAGGATGGGATGCGAAAGTGTTGATTTGTATCGGATCGGTCGTGCCTAGAGGTATATCTTAGCTTGGATTCCTAATGATGGTCGTCACGGGATTTTAGTTTCTTGTTGCTTTATTTAGTCCCGGTCCTGTTTGTATGCATGCTCTGATTTGCGCGAGTTGACAGCTTCAGAAGGATCTGATACGTGCACGCCGAATGGTGAATTACTCAGATAATAACGAGTCAATATAAGGACTGGAGGTGATAGAAGCTAAACTTTGTAACAGCCTCTAGAGTATATATAAACATGAGAGGTTTAAAACCTCAGACCGTCGTAAATTATCTGAAGGAAAGCAAACGCATAAGCCGATTTAATGCTTTCACGGGAAATTATCAATAACTTCCTAATTATGGTTGAGGTATAATATGTTCATGAAAAAGGTAATTTGGTGCTATTTTTATTACCACTACCGACATTCCGTTCGTTATACCGATTTAAACGTGTTGTATTAATATTTTTGTTACATTTTGGTTTATGTCAGACATAATGAATGTAAATAAATTTCGAATGCTACTAAACGATGCTGACTTACACATCGTCCAGTCAAGGAAGGAGGTGTAGAGTGCGTATGTGCAGAGCAGGTACCTAAATGATTCCTTCAGAAACTTGTTCAGGGTGCTTACGGGGTGGTAACATACCAAGTCCTGACGTCTAGGTGGGGAGCCGGAGGGGTTTTCTTTTGGGTTTTCAGTTATATCTCAAGAAGCATGGAAAAATTTTCCTATTATTATGTGACGATTGTTCGCGTTCTGAGGATCCGGTTTCGTGGTCTGGCGGTACTCACCTTCGGATGTCTCGGGCGCCAGATTTTTGGAAGGGTTTACTCCCTCGGGGAATCTCTCGCTGAATTCCCTGTTGAACCTGTTCGCACAATTGACACCGTTATGGTGCACTTGTCCCTAAGGTAGCTCACTGGAGACGGAATTAGCCCAGGGGTCGGTTGGTTGGACGCAAAAATCAATAAAATAAAATCGTGCGTGGCCGCGTGGTCTTTAGGCACGGAGCCACGAGCGCTGGGCAATTCACGGAGCGAAGATGTGGGCGAGAAGGCGGTTGTAATTGGTAACAGTACACACACAAAATAAAACTCACAGATAAATGAAAACAAGCTATATTTGTATCCCTTATTAAACTAATTTTATTGCAGGTTCGGCGGTTGATCTGAGCGAGTCGTCTGGTCGGTAAAATAATGTAATACGGATTAAATAAAATAAAATGTACGGGCAACGGTTCGCAAAAAAAAATTAACGATACGACGAACGGCGGAGTATTTCGGCCGTGCGCGGGAGTAAAAATGTAACAAGAGGTATGGCGCGGTGTAACCCTGCTAATAGTTGCTGAGGACGATAATTTTGTAGAGATACACGGTTTCGCACGGAGACACTCCTGAGGTGCGGCGTCCGGCCGGGCTTAACACCGCATGGAAAGACGCCTACGCCTCGGGCGTGAATCCCTATATGGCCGCGTAACTACTTCGACGTTAACCCCTGACTCGCCGGGCCATACACCGCATGGAAAGTCAGGTATCACGCGTCCGTAGGTACACACACCGCCTAGTGCACTCCTAGTAAGGGCCAAATAATTCTCTACGCTACGACAGGGTTGATGGTACCTAATGAGCCTAATCTATCGGGTACGTCGCTAATCTCGGTGAGGGACGGGAATAAATGGAATCACGACAAACGGGCACGATTAAATTCGACTCAATATTTGATGGTACCTACCTTGTTATTATTTTGCGGGAAACTCTTGTTGACGGTCGCGGCTTTGCAAAAACGGTTGCGCAGGTACTCACAATTGCTAACACGGCCACTAATCCCGGAACGGGGCGGAATCAACAATTTTCGAAAACACTTCGTGGACATTACTGACTCGAATAAAATTCGGAAGAGCAGAGAGTAACACCGGTCACTATTCCCAGACGGGGCGGAAACAATAATGCTTAACACTTTGCAGACAGTAGTAAGTCGGATGAAACCAAGAAAAGCAGAGAGAGAGATTCTTCGCGTTCCGGCCTTATATGCCCGTATCCCTACCGCGGTCGCAAACTAAAAATTTTCATTAAGTTTGTAAAATAATCGAAGCCACGCTAGCGATAAACATTGTTTTTCTCTTGGATTAATCAATTTACCTGCGATTGCGGCCGTTATCGCGTAGCGTTATCTCCTCGGCGATTGGAGTCTTCAGCTTCGGTGTATGAATTCGACAATTTAAAAATGTTATTTTTACGGCTTATGTATAAAAAACCAAGTATAGGTAGGTATATTAATAATAAATTTAAATATCGGGAAACTAACCGGGACTCGACTTTGCTTTATGATTTGATTGATTTAATTAATTTAAAAATAACAAAAGACAATGAAAAACGTAAATGACTGGGAATCTCTGGCACAACCCCTGACACTAAGGCAAAAACGGAAGCCGGATTTCCGGACTTCGTTACAATTAATAAAAGCCCCTAAAATTATCTACAACTTTTATGCCATACGTGACTTTCGAATTTCCAACCGTTTTTGAGTCACACACCCCACAAATGTAGATTTTTTCGAAAAAAATCATTTTACCTCATGTTTTTCATCAAATATCTCACTCTTGGGATTTCCGGTTATATCTCAGAAAAGGTTCATCTCAGGATGTCTCAGAAAAGCTATTTTTATCCTATTTCTGACAAAAAAACGTAACACTTGTTTGTGACAAATATAATAATAATTATAGTGAGTACTATATACTACGTCTCATGTGTGTCTTGAGACGTGGTTAAATCAAATAATAACTTTTCTGAAAATGATAACATTTTACGAAGAAACTTAAAATTGCTGTAAATGTAGACCGGTTGAGGATCAATTTGCACATCTTCTAAAAGCGAATTCAATTCTCTACAACTTCTTTTTAATGAATTTATTTCTCTGATGAATATTTTAGACAATGTGAAGGAATGTTTGATGAAAAATATCAGGTAAAACGGTTTGTTTCGAAAATTTCAACTCTTCCTTTTCCAACCTAAATAAATAAATATTTATTTACTTATATTTTATTAATAAGGGAAAATTTTCCCCTAAGACCCTAATTTTCCCCTAATTTTTGAGATATAACCCAAAACTCCAAATGTGGGACCTTTTCCCCCCTCCCCACCCCCCGACTTACTACATAAATGTCAGGACTTTTGGGTTATTAACAACTTAAGCAAGGCATGAATAGAAAGATGTAATGCCAAACTTATTCTTCTGCAAGTTCACGCACTCTACACCTCCTTTTGGGTTCTAATTATTTTTGTGATTTCCCCCGAACTAATTTTTTAAGTAGCCTTCAACTGTGCCTTTCGATTTCTGCAGCATTTGAGAATTCTTATGTCGAAGTCGACTGAAAGTTTATAGAGAATCATCTCAAGAGTGAATGGAAAACGCGAGAAGGAAGGTCATAAAAAACAGGGACACTTTTTTGAGGGAAAAATTTTATTCTGTTTTTTAATAAAAAATATATTTTCAATCAAAATACTAAGGGCGTACAAAATACAAATCTGGCCCACCACAGATCAAATTTTAAGTCGAAACCCTACTTTCCGAGCTCTCGGAATTTCGAGGTGGCCGGCGAACTCCGATTATGCGGGATTATGTAAGCTAAGCAGGCGCTCTATTTAGCCTAAAGGCGGCAAGTTTTCAAAGAATGTTTTTTTCTAGTGCTTGGAAATTGCATGATCTTGAATATTGAAAATAAAATTGCCCGCGGTACTTTATCAAGGAAAGGGGGAGGGGATACTCATTACAAAGTTTGTTTTTTGCTGTCTTACTCGGCAGCGGTGGTTCAAAATCTGGCTCACTCAGTGCTCTTCAGTGCGTTCGTTGCCATTTTATTATTATTTTTTCAATAATAATAATTATTGTTATTACCATTTCCATTTCCAATGCCTAATTCTGTTTATGTTTTATTGGAAACCTCTTTTTCGAGGTGGAATGATAACGACAAGAGAGACTTTTTGAGTTGTCTAAAATCGACAGTCAAAAAAAATTTATTTAAACAAAGGTGATCAATTTGATTATTTTTTTAATGACCGCATTTTTCTTTCAAGTGCTGGTAAATTGCGTGACCTTGAATATTAAAAAAAATTCGCCTCCAGCGTTGTTATGGAAGGAACCTCCTTCTCTATTCACCTTTTTTTTACAGGACCACCACTGTCCCCTCCCCCTAGAAAAACATCTTTGCTACGTCTTTGTAAATAACGTCATAAACAAAAGGTATTCACCAAAATACCTGCAAGAAGCAATATGACTTCATATTGACGTTTTGTGGTGAAAATTTTTTCTTTATTTCTTCAAAAACTTTTTTATTTTATTTTTTTAACGGATTTGGACTTTTGATTCACTAGATTTTTTTGATACCGAATGACATGAATGATTGAATGAATGAATGAATGAAGGAATGAACGAATGAATTAATTAATGAATTAATGAAAGAATGGATGACATGAAAACAATGGCGGTTATAAGAAAAACAAAAGTTGAATTTATTTTCAATAATAAAAAAGATATGGCAAAAATTAGGAATCTCGATTTTTCAGTTTTTCAGGATATTTCAGCAACGACTGAAGTAATTTCTTCTCAAATTATGAAGCACAAAAATACGACTTCGTCCCGATTTAACCTATTTCGTATCTCAATATAACCGACAGCCCCATGCATTTTCTCTAAGAACGACGAACCTGTATAAGACATCCATCAGACGAAAGACCACTTCATCACTCTAAAGACGAACTGCTTCGATCCCAAGTGAGAAAAATACTATTTGCTGAAACGTAGAAAAAGATTGATATTTGTCTTGGTACAAATAAGTCATATCAGTTACTTTCCACTGAAGATGAGTGCATGGTTATCCTGTGTGGAGAACTAAAGGGAACGTTCGGAGTTTAACTAAAATAAAGGGAATTTTAAAGTTAAAATTTATTAGGTAATTGTTGGATACAAGAGTGCAAAGGACCCCGCACGGATCATATGGAAATCAGCCCTCGGGCTGAAATATGTTATTCAACTCTTTATAGTGATCAAAAGAATCCATGGGCATGAAATTAATATATGTAAATGAATACAGGGTGATGAAAAATCTGCTATTTTCTGTTTTCTCCGTTAACCATTGCTAGCTTCGTTATTATTGAAGTTACGAAGTCGATTAAATTATCAAAAAAGAAGAATTTTTGTTGCTTATTACGGTGATGAAAACAGAAAAACAATTGAAAGTTGATTTAATGAGATATACCAAAAATTGTGATTCTTAAAATGGGAGAAAGTATAATAATTATTATTTAAGCCATTTAAGTACCTACAACTAAAACGGCTCAAGATATCGAAAAACAAGTTACATGTCGTCCCTATCTTAAGTTTTCATTTGGTATTTTATTGTGTAGTTGGAATGTTTATAGAGGAAAAAATTATTTTGTTAAATTACATAAGTAAGTATATTAAATAAATTTCACCATTAATAAAATAAGTTCTTAGGTACCTAGTTGTGTCATTTTTGATGAAAATAATTGACAGGTTAAATTTAAATGATCCAATTTATTTTATCTCGCACGTTTCACGAAACACATTTTTTATTGTGATTTTTTTTTTCAATCGATCAACAGAACTTACATTTATGTAAATTAAGTTATCAGAGACGTCTGTCTCTCAAACTCGAGCCTGTCTTTGATCGCACGCTTTTTGAATCGCTGTCCTTTACGTGTTGGGTGCTTGTTTCATATCGCATTGGATCCACGCGATGTGTATTATAGTCCAAGTCAAGTGGCGAAAAATAATGTCGCGTTTCGCGTGTATTAAATGTAAATTGTGCGCTTTTCAGGACGAATTTCGAACGTAAAGTCCCTATGGCGCCAGCATCAATATAAAGTAGGAATTCTTTCTATTCTCCGACCTAACAAAATGAAGTTCCTGACAGTTATTATATGACTGCGGATGGCAGAACACTGAACACATCTAATAAATACGTAACTTATGACCATCCTATTTTCATGAAACAACTCAATTCGGTTGGATGTGCGCCGAATGCGACCGTGTCGCCTCTGAATATATACACTGTCTTTTCAGTGCCTCCTCTCTCGAGATTCTTATATTCTCTCCTTGTTGATGGCGACATGAAATTTCAATTTTAATACCTGATATAAGACATATGACAGTGTTCTCCGGGCGCTTTAGGTTATCCGGATACTCGCATCAAAATGCCCTTCAGACTGGTTCGTGAAATTTGAAAGATTTTCTAGTGCCTTGATGAAACTTGACACACTTCATTTTTTCTCTTGTATCCATTTACTGTCTACTTTTCAGGTTCCAAAAATAAAATTTTTCTTATCTCACTGCTAAAAATCAATATTATAATAACCTACATTTTCTGATACCAAATTATGTACTTATAATGAAAGACTTCATAAGCTTCCGAAGGATTTTACACAACTTTCATAATAGTTAACAGGAACTAAGAGAGAGTTGTTAATATCACAACTACCTGGATGTTTCATCCAGTCAGTTTATGATGCATTACAAGTTTCAGTTCTATAGTAGGATTAACTTTAAAAAGTCAGATGTGACGTCTCACTAACCGTCCGAATTAATATTTTTAATTTCACCAGAAAATGTCAAACAGTTAATTGTCAAGTTGTGAACGAGCGTAATTATTGAAAGAATCATTCAAAAAATCATTTGAACCGCTTACGTCAGTTTGAGAGCCACTGACAACTACAGAAAATTTATTCACGTAATGACTTTCTATCCTCTGTGTTGTGCATTTAATTCTCATTCAAAACCAATGTTGACGTATACTTATTTATGCGGGATGGAGTGTTTAGACAAACTGGACGGTTACTATAAAAACACGTACATGAAACAAAATAAATCGAACTATCAAAAGGATGTGTATTCTTAATCGATACGTATGACTTTTTAGACTTTATTGGACTATAATTAAGTTTCTCGCAATAAATCACTGATTCTTGTCTATTTTCCTTCGCTGGCTCAAAGAAAACTGTTTAAAACTAAGGATATAACAAATGAAGCTTTTCAGATGCGGCAAGCTTTCCTAAGAGGGTCTTTTTTGCTCTTACTCATCTAGAACATGCAAGCTGATCGCGAGGAAGGAAAGTTTTTACAGAATTGACGAAAGAAACCTGAGAGTTTCAACAGTTGGTAGTTTTCGGTTAATGAAGGGCTTTTGGAAAACATGTTTAACTACCAGCAATTTGCAGGGAATATTTTTTACGTTCAGAAAGGGTAAAGATATTTAAGTAGGAAAAAGAGAATTTATGTTTTTCATAGTTCGCGAACTTCCCTCATTAGTCTTTCATATTATAGTTAGTGTTGTTGAAGCATTCTTCCACGAATGAAAATAAAATTGAGAAAATACTTTAAAGTTACTATAATTCATCAAGTTAGAAAAAATGAGAGTTTCTTAAGGCGGAAGTCTAGTAAAAGAACGATGAATTACTGTAATAAGTAGTGCAACTGCAACATCAAACATCTTTTAACTTGAAGTCTGGAAAAGAAATAAGAAAACGGAGCTCTGAGACGACACATCTTTAATTTTATCATTACAACTAAGCGCAAAATATTCTTTACATTAATTTCTTTGAAATGTTTTTTAATGCCCCCGCCCGAACTATATTTTAACCATTCAAGATATTACTCGCGATATACTTCCATTATTGTATAAATATTATATCTTATTTTGACGTGAACTTAACGATTGTAACGTATTAATACTTTAATAAAGTTTCATTACGAATATCTTAAATTATTAAACGGCGAAAGAGGAATTATTTTCTCGAGGTGAACATCTCAACGACCTTTTTATTAAAAATATCATGTATAACTTCACCCACCTTGGTTAGCGTGAAAGAACAGTTTCTAGAGCGCAACGAGACGCGCAATAATTGTGGATAGTTTTGGCCTAAAATGACATATTTGGTGATATCGGTAAAATTGATATCTCTGATTCGCTGGACGGTGAGGACGCGAGGCGAGAATGCCGCATTAGACCAATCCAATCCAAGAATTGGTTTGGAAAAGTGTGGATCAAATATATTATTATTGGTCAAAGAATCTTGATTTTTCTTTCAGGTACTGTCAGTCATTGCTCAAGATGATGAATTTTTGCAGAGTTAAACTCAAGTCGATTTATTTAAACATTTCAGTCGCCATAGTGTTCATTATGTCATGAAGAAACTGGAGTTGAAATAAATAGGTATGAGATTGAAATATTAGTTCTAATGGATATTTATGATCGCTTAGAAGACAATAAATACAACGGGAAATACTTGATTGGTAGCCAGCAGAAGTCGCAATGAAAACTGGAAATATCAGATCTCGAAATTAAATATTATCCAAACTGTCTTTTCAATATTAATAGCAATAAAACCCACACCGCAGGCGATCTTTCCAAACATATTCATATTCCATATACATAAGAATAATAAAGACGTATTGAGAAACTGTTTCAGTTCACGATCGTCGTCCGTGCACATCAGCAAACGTAATTCCGGATGCGAAAGACGACGTCTCCCGTGCCTTGGAGGCCATATTACCGACCCCTCGGTGGAGATCAGCGACGCCATAACAATGGGATACCCACCAGTCACTTCGATTATATGAGAAAGTCACAAATCCGGTCTCCCGTCGCGTCAACTCGACTCCGACTCGCTCCGGGACGGCTTTCATCCACTCATCCTGATGCCTGCCTGCTTCAGCCTCCCATTACCTCCAAAGGACCGCCGCAAGCTAATATTCATTACAGCCAGATCCTGAGGGTTGAATTACAATTACCTTGCTTTATTGTTTGTATTGCAATTAGGTTTCACCCATTTCGGACACGTGATGAAGGTAAATCGCTTTTCGGACAGGTTCTTGAACTTTTGTATCTTTAACTCTGGATCATGGTAGTGGCAATCATCAAAAATTGAGATTAATTTCCAAGCCGGGGAAATCATTCAGGAATATTTTTACTGGACAAGGGAGCTGACTACTTGTTAGATTAGGAGAATTATTTTATGCTGGCGTTTCACAATTCTCAGAGCAGAACAGAGAGAATAACTTTTTTAACTGAGAAGGATACAAAAAAAAATATATAAATTTTACGATTCCGAAACTTGAAAAAGAGATTTAGCATCTAGCTCAGTTTTAAGATATCTCTAAAGTTTCTATAATTACCTATCTTAACTTTTTACGTGGTATGCTATCATGTGGATGAAATTGTTATACAGGGTGATGAATATTATTAGATATTTTCATTAATTTTATCAGATTTTTCATCACTGTGTATAACAATTTCATCATCACCATGGCGATTTTTACTCAGTTTAAACTCCAACTGTGAAAACCATTCTTACTGGATTTTCTCAGACAATTTTCAGACTTTTGGTAAATTTTCAGTCTTTAATTAACGTATGTCAAAACTTGGTGACAGTTGAGAATATTTTATTCGAGATGGCTCAACAATCCTTGACTTGTGTCCAATTGGAATTGATCCGGCTTTTTACATAACATCAACTATATGACAAGGATTAGTTTTTAATTCACCCTTCTATAATGAAGGCTTAAGTGACTCCTCCTTTAATCGATGAATCGGGGAACTACCCGAAAATGGAACGTAAATATCTATTTTGAGCACAAATATAAGCGGGCTTTTACGTAGATTCGTCGTGTTGTCATTTCATCCCGCAATTGATATTCGCTTCGGAGCTTGTAGAAGAGAAGAACAATCTAAATTATGAAGCGTCGCAGTTTGATGACAAGATGACAAGAGACGTTGGCATGTGTCGTCGTTCTCATGCTCTGGATGACACGGCTTGTATAATAGATAGGTACCTACAAGAAGTATTTTTTCAAAGCAATTTTTAGAATTTTCTTTTTTTGCTTAATATCTCGTCATATATAGCTACCTAACTGAATTTTAACAATTATATGTCCTGTAATGGTCAGAGGTGTGGGAAGTTGGATAAGTCTGGTCGAGGCGTACTGGCTGGTGGTCTGGTCTAACTAAACCATTGTTCGGACTAAAAGCAACTTTGGCTTATAACCCTTTCAGTTAAATTGGCTTCTTGTTGTAAAGTTAAAGGTATGTACTATTTATATACAAGAGAATAATCGAACTAGTACACTTAAAGCGCTTTTCAGCTCAGTTGAGTTAATCGCTGCATTAGGCGATATTTACTCGTACCTATGTTGAAAGCATTAAATTGCGTTGTAGTCAGGACGCTTTAAAAGCGTCATATATTTTTAATGTGCAACTGTTTTACTTATAACGACCTATAGGTATCCAACTCGTGCAGTCGTGTAGTTAAATAACATTAATCGTATAAATAAGACACTCTCCTTTAGACCATATTACTGCCCTGTTTATTACTGTTAAGTTTTTAAAGATTTTTTTTAGCGAGATTTTTTTCGTTTCGATACTTAATTGCTCAGACCCTGCGATTTTTTTTATTCGTTTCAATCATTGGGATATTTACCTTAAGAATTGAATGGAATTGTTCCCCATATCGCTAAAGTAAATATTAAAGAAGACCGATGCGGAATACGAATGCGTTCTTGAGTTTCCCTGCTAAGATCGAATTAATTTGATTTAGAAAAAAATCTCTACATAGAATTTCCCGACAAAGAAGTCTAATAAATATCTAAATCGATGAAATAGTGCCTTTTGAAGAGAAAATACTATTTTAGACTATCTACAATCGAGCCCCCCATTCATAGAGACTGTAACTTGAAGAAGAAGAAAAGTTTATTATAAATAAAAGTGGGGTGCCTGTGTAACTCGGGTTGAAAAATACACATCAAACTAATGAATATTAACAGATAGAAAGTACTAATTAAATTTAAATTAACATTTAAAAATACGGACTATGTCGTTTATTCATTTTTGGAACTCAGCAGCGAGAAAAGAAACATGAACTGACGTCGTTCATACCGCAAATCTCGATGGATGCTAGAGAACTAGTGGATTAACTGTAAATCCCATGGACGATATTATGCCAAGCAATAATCACAATCACTAGATTTACGTCACTAGTGACACAATCTCGATGACGTAAATCTGCTGAAGAAACCGATTCTAAAGTGTCTCAACGATACTCATACATAAAAATATTCTATACTGAGTTGATGTAACAGGCCGCTTAAGATGGTATTATAGTATTTTCAAAAATTCATGGATTTTCATTGGGCAGAAAGTGACTTCAAAAGAACGCAGGACCAGTTTAGTGAGATTAGTTATAAATGCCATCCTTGCACAGAATAAGGTCACTCGTCAACAGTGTGTTATTTGATATTTGGAAAATCTGCTTCATCAACTAGAAAAGAAAATCATTAGAACCAGAATTTTTATCAGTGTGACTAGCACCTTTAGTATTGCTTCTGTCCTCATAGAGACAGCGTGTCTCACCATAAGAAGTTTCACCGGTACTTTTCTGCCTCTTCCTTTGTTATTATTAGTAATGTAGTACCCGGTTCTGCGATTCTCCAGGCTGAAAGATTTAAGAGATATGATCCCCAAGAACTTGCGGTCAAGAGAAATTGGTTCAATTTTTGAGTTCCCATAAGATCTGACCGGGTAATTGACGCCTTTTATCTATCTCCTTCCCCATTTATAAGAAAGTCAATCTCAAGGAATGCTTCACCTATTATAGAAGAATGGCTTTTATCCTACTGGTACATGAAACACTCCTTTGTTCATAATCCAATTATTGTGTATATACAATACATAACCCAAGTGAAAATATTGCGTTCTAGTTAGGTTGGCCCTAAACGTGCCTGCAGACTTTGGCCCATACTATTTAACATTTCTATGCAGCAAATTACGAGAAGAGTCCTGGAAGGATGAAAGAAGTAATCTCTGCCGTTTTTTTTTTTGAAATAGAAGTTGCCATAAAAGGACTTACACGAACTAGTAGAGAATACGTTCTTAAAATAAACAGAGGTTCAGCTCATATAAAATGGTTGGAAAAATCCAACAATCGCTAGTAGCACCGGTTTATACCAGGACCATGAGACATGCAGACAGAAACAAAATAAGGACCTAAGAAAAGTGGAGATGTATCGGTGTGTTCTCGTAATCTTATTATCCTCTAGTCTCTCCATCCTCTAGAAGCCAAGCGTATCTCCTCTAATTCGGACAAGAATTGGGATATCTTGTAAGAAGAACGCGTACAATGAAAAGGTTGACGGTTGATGGAAAAGTGAACTGCTGGAGATTCATAGGCTGATGGAGAAACCAGCTCTAAACTATGTTTAGGAAGACTCCTATGTCCATGACTCAGATGATAAACTGTATTTTTATCTTCCAGTCAACCCTTTCACAAATAAGTTACCACTACTTGTCGACGTCTGAAGAGACAGACCTGCTAGAGTTGTTGTCTAGAAATCGCTGCAGTCTCAAAATCTCTGTTTGAGATAGACGATAAGTGATTCTTGATTCTTCTTCTTACAGTTTGATAAAAAGTTAATAAGGTGTAGCAAGTTGATAAAAATTACAAAATTACAAAGGGTAGCACTAGCAATAGTTGTTTGTGATGGTACCAAAAAATTTGAAAACAAAAATTACTGCTGAACAAAATAAGGGGAACTCATTTTGGAGTTCCCTCGTCGACAAACCAGTAAATAGCTTTTTCACAAAATTTAACAAGAATCAGGTAGCAAAGGTGGTCTAGATGTTTTCGAACTCTTTTCTGCATGTCTGCATTACGGAGTGACATGACTTTGAATGCACTCATATACCAAAACCGACTTCGCATGATTTGAAATTGAAATTTTCCTGCCCTTTAGCCACCAGAAGTTCAATGACTCTTTAACGGGCTTGAATGATTGACTCTAACTCCCTGCAGACTCTTTATTTACCAATATATTTGTACCAAATATTTGGCGATATCATCACTCGTTGTGAAGAGACATTTCTTTCTTAGAAATCCTGAAAAAACGTTCACAATATGTTCAAAGATGGCTCAAGTTTGAGGAAAATTAATTTTTCTCGTTACAAAAGAGGTCACCACATCAATTGCGGATTGTTCAAAGCATTCCAAGCTGCTCTACCTTCGTATGGTGGCGGATTATGATTGTTTTGCCACTTTTATGTTATTTAAAAACATTTCTACGGTCACATTCTGGTTCATTGGAATCTTTAGTAATACTATTCTTGCAACTCTAACCTCCTGCTAGGTCTCCTGCAATCTCTTTTTACCTCCTGTAAGAATAGTAAAGAAAGAGGGATTACACTTGCGATGGTCTAAAATGATTAATTTACAGTGTTGAAGACCTAAAAAACTATTGTGTTTCAACGAAAAGGTCAATTGTTCCAGATTTTCACAGCACATTTCAGACTTATGGAAATTTCCGATTTTTTACAGTTTTTTTTTATCGCAAGTTTGAAGGTCAACTCTTGCACTTACCAAAACCATACGGAACGTTCTCAACGGTCCAAATCTTTATATGAAATGCTGAGGCCAGTGTTTCAGGTTTTTTCGGTCAGAGACAGATTCTTAGTTGCTAAGTAGGCAGCACATATTGTTGCTCTGGTTAATAAAGACGATAGACACCTACTAAACTTCATCGTAATGGCACAAATAAAAGTTTCGACCTTGAGTTGAGAACGTTCTATTCGAGTTTTGGTAATTTTTTTGGTAAGTGCAAAAGTTGATCTACCTTCAAACTTACAACAACAAAAATTGTAAAAAATATGATAGCTACAGAAGTCTGATATGTGCTGTGAAAATCTGTAACAATTGACTTTTCGGGTAGACGACAATGGATTCTTGTGTTTTTTCATACAATAAATTTTTCGTTACCATTGCAGCAGGAGGAGGTAAAAACGGTTGCAGGAGATCTAAGAGGGGATTATATGAAGTTCAAAGAATGAAGTGAACGGGTACTAATGGCTCCAATGAACCCGAAAGTGACAGAAAAAATCTTTTTAAACAAAATATCTTATGGTCAAAAATGAAGTGGTAAGAACCCCCCACCAGATGAAGAGGTTGCTAAGACTTTGGAAATGTTTTGAACAATCCACAATTTGAATGACCCCTTTTGCAATAAGAAAAGTCGGTTTTCCTCAAACTCGAGCCATATTTGAACATCTTGTGGATATTTTTGCGGGATTGCGAAGAAGGAATTGTCTCTTCACAAGGAATGATGATATCTGGATAAATTTGGAACAGGAAGTCTCCAGGGAGTTTGAATCAATCATTGAAGCCTGTTAAAGGGCGATTGAACTTCTGGTAGTTATAGGTCAGGCTCACAATATCAATTGAAAATCTTGCGAAGTTCATTTTGGTAGGTACATGGATACATTCCAAGTCAGTCACTCCTTAATGCAGACATACGCAAACCTGGGAGTTGGAGAAGACTTGAAGAATACCATTGCTGCTTGTTTGATGAAAAGTTTTGACTAAATCTATAGTGACTGGTTTGTTGGTGAGGGAAACCCAAAAAGTGTTAAAACGACGTTAATAAACGACGTTATCAAATAGTACAACTACTAAGCTTCGGTGAAGTTTATAAATTTACTATGTAATAAATTTGAAATGTATCAGCAAGTAAGTACATATGTCTCGTCTGTAATTATCTGTAATAATTTATATTGTAATAGAAAATGAAAGTACAGTATAGCAGCACTAGCACTATGCACTAGTACTAGAAACAAGCATAATACAATATTAACTTAAACCAGGATTCCGAGGTAGACGCGTCTATTCTATAATCATCACGGTTCCACGGCAGCCTTTTACCACACACGAGTAGTCGCATCAGCAATTACGCGGTTTACAATCTAGTTATTTGCACAACTGAATCGCGTAACAGGCAATAACAAATTTACCGAGACAATGTACCAACGGTAAATTGACAAGGCCGTCATGTATTATGTAGAGTGATTGCAGCCCGTAGACTATCGTTATTGTTACCCTAAATCACGTCTGTCATATATAAGCTGCGACACATTGCGCCAAACGTCGCAGTTCCCAAGACAAGCGCTAATTGACTCGCTGGTGTCGCGCTCTCATCTGCCAAGAGGGCACGCTTCCAGGCGGAGACGAACTCGACAACTCCAGCGTCTGACTGGAGACTGGAGATGCCCTACATGTTAATATGTGCCTGTAAAGTGAAGAGCTGAATGCTTCTACTATTCCCTCTCAGTCTCACTTCACAGATGCTCTCGTCATTACGTATGGAATTTTTACAAGCTAGACTACTTCATCTTGTTTAGAGATGACAAATAACTTTTTATGCATGTAACTATGTAGAAAACGTTTGTTACTGCCATCCTGTGTAAACACATTACCAATTAAAACATTTATTTGCTGGAATATTGAAACTTATTGATTTTGTGATTTGGAGTTGTTTAACTAATTTCCATCTTAACTGACGTAATCTTTAAGATGATCTGGATATAATCAACTCTCGAGCCATATTTCGGACACTTTTACCGCCTTCTAAAACTTTCACAATCTACTCTCCTGTAGAATTCCTAAACCGAGTCTGTAATTGACAGTTATCCTCACTCAAACAGTCACCGCTGATTTGTATATTGCCTCATTGCCTGATATTTTCTTATATCCTCAGGATCTGTGAAGTTTTGTTTTGATTTTGAAGTTTTATTAAAAATGTGCTTGACAGAGTTTTAATACGCTTGATTATTAGTTTCGAAGCATATTCACCAATTATTCTTGATTGGTGAAGTTTTCCACAAGTATAGTTTTGTGAACTTCAGAAAGACACAAAATTCAACAATGGTCTTCTGTTTTGTCTAAGCTAAGCTTTCGTTAAATGTTCATAAAGTTAAGAATCCGGTGGTATACGGAAAGCGGAAGTATAATAAAATGGCAGCATTAGATAAAAGACAAAATTATAAAATAAGACCTTGTTGCTATAGTGATAAAAACTAAAATTAAAGTGCATAAAAACTCTGTCAAGTACATTTTTATTACAACTGTCTTAAAAAGTCTCAGGGTCGTGTAGTACCTTCAGAGAAATCATAGGATCATGTAGCACCTTCAGAAAAGTCACAGAATCGTGTAGCACCTTCAGGGTAATATTTTCTAACATAGGTTCTTTCTCTCAAAAGTCTTCTCTCATGTCACTCACTTAATCCCTCCACTGGGTCCAAAATTACTTCTGTTATTTTAAAAATGTTCTTCTTGAAATTTTTCAAAATCGAAATTTCATTAGTGGCTTACTGGAAAAATTGAAGTTCAATTATTTTGAAAAATTGCCATTTGAGCGTTCAAAAATTTATTTTACGAATGAATTGTTCTGAAAATTCAAATAGAGGTCATTTAAAAAAAACTCGACCGATATTGCTCAAACGCAACACCAAGCAACTCCTTCGAGATATCTGACTTCTACAAAAATTCCAGTTTTTTTGATTGAAAACGAAAAATTGTTATAATCCAAGGACAAAGAACTTGTTTTAGCAATTTTTGTTAAGGCAGCTTGACTTGTACAAACCGTTTTTATACAAAAACCTTGAAAGATGCAGTGGCGTTTTGAGTATCGAAAATTCGACGTTTTCGCAAATATATGAATGGTGGGCACGTGTATTTGTTTTTTCATCATTTTCGTCATCGATGTCGAGCAATAATCGATGATTAAAGATTATTGTCATAAAGTATCGATAATAACTTCCTTGGTCAAAAATTTTTATTTTGGAAGTTTGTGAAGAAATTTTGATTGTACCTATTTGACCTGATTTCTCCAGTCGACCTTCACGTCTTCAGTACTCCTCGACACCTCGCTGGTACGCGTCACCTGTTTTGCGGTACCGGAACATGCGATCGAGCGCCGGATTGCGTCCGGTGGTGTGGCGGGGAATCGCAGGTCCTGTGGGCCTCAATACAAGCCACACGGACGAAACCTGTCAAAAATTCACGTCGTATCTCTGAAGAGCTAAAAGAAAAGAAGATTACAAAATTCTCCACTCAGAGCTCAGTACACTCTGGGTGGCGACTTACGGAACAAGGATTGACCGACTCAATACATCTGCCTCTCCGCCTCCGTGCACTCAGTACATGTACTGCGGCTGTCCTGTTTCTCTGGGAGCTCAATACACCCTCCAAAGAGATGTACGCTTGCCGGTCAATACCCAGCTTGCGTAGCTCTACCTGAAGGCCCGAGGCTCTACTCAGTACTCAGTACATCCACCGCGGGGCGTCGGTTCCTACGAGGCTCAGTACACCTCGGAGGAATTGAATGCTTGATGGTCAGTACCCAAACGAGCACTGTCCGTTCTTCGGATGTACACTACTTTTATAAAAAACGGCGGCGCTATCACTGCCACAAAAACCCTTCCTTTTTGCTTTGAACTGATTCAATGAAATAAACTGTATCTAATACCGAAATAATTGAAATAATTATGAACGAAAGCTTCGGATTTCGTTACAAATCTGACTATGACTGCAATTAAACCGTAGAAAGTATTGAAGCAGCCTGCACTGGTCTTTTAGGGACTGAGGAATTAGTCATGCTAGATGAATATATGGGAGTCTTGGTGTTGGTAATCCTGACTCCTTGGGAGGTAGACATATATCATTTTTGCTACTCGTCTTACTATTTTTATGTTTCTTCACGTAATGTTTTTTCTTTATGTTACTGTAATAGCTGTAATCGCTACCATATAGGTGATTATGGATGGTCTCGAGATAGTGTTTCTCTTCGGTCCGCACTTGGGTTGATTCGCCTTTCTTCTGGGTTAGTGGAAACTATTTTTTGGTATAATTTCTCTAGTGATTCATCCCATACAAAGGTTCCTCCATCGTTCAAACGATATTAACATCTGTGCATATTACGGGTTAGCAGGCGATGAAAATGGAATTTGTCCGAAAGGCATTAATAGGGAAAGGTTTCTGACAGATATTTGTTTGCAGCTTTGATAACTTTATTAGAACCAACATTTTAGCTTTTCATCCATCTCTTGTATAGTACAATTATATGCATAAATAATATTACCCTAGTACTCAATAAAGAGTAGTTGTTTTCGTTATCGAATTATTTCCCTTTTTCTCTATAAATTGTATAAAACATTTTACTGCATCTTCGAATTCATATTAAAATCTGCAATGTTAAAAAAAGTGTCTTGTAAATCTCGATACAAATATAATTACGACTGGCGAAGGGAAATAATTTTTTTTCTTGAGACAAATGAAAAGTTGAAGATAACATAATTATTTTGTTTGAGGCAATGAATTTCGTTTATGTATCTTGTAAATCTGAGATATGGCGACAAACAATCTCGTCCTTTACAAACGACAAAAAAAACGTTAATTTATAAAAGGGAAAAAGATGAAGAAAAGTAAAAGAAAATACATCTCATTTCAGATCTTGGCTAAATAATGAGGAGGCAGAAAAGATCTCAACAGATTTCGCTGTTCTTCGTTATTGAATATACTACCTTTCTCCTACGCTTACAGAAGCAGACAAGAAGTTAAATTGGATGCTGCGTCTTAACGCTAATAGTTAATTTCACTTTTAAAAAATTGAATGCCATGAAAGATGTGTCTGTAAAGTTGGTAATTTCATCACTTGATGCCGCCTCGTTCTAAATTGCTTTCCATTTAGCTGGAGCTTTTCGGGCTCTTGCACTCTAATTTAAAAAGTCTTGTTTGTGTCTAGCTTGTCGTTTTATTCCGGTTATATTTCAATATTCAAACGGGTATAAATTTACACTCTCTCACATGACATTATATATTTTTTTTACATTATGTCTTCAAGAAATGCTATTTGATTATTATCAATTGATAGAAAAATGATAAGCAGCAACCATGGATAATTCTAAAAATAATAAAATAAAAAATAAAATAAAAATAAAAGGCCGCGTGGTAGTGGACCTGCTAGATGCAAACACAGATCACATGATTCCAAGATACAAATTTCAAAAGAACTTTGAGGTTGGAACAACTTGTATACAAACGAGTCATAACCGATCAAGGGACTGGAGCCGGCATAAACAATGAGCTGGACAACACTCAACACAGCATATCTCTTGGGCACTGTGTAACTGTATTTCAATCAGAAATATATGCCCTGCTATTCTGTGTAAGAGGGAACAATGTAACCTTGATGTGGGTGCCAGGACACAGCGATATCACAGGCAATGAAAAAGCCGACGAGCTAGCAAAAAGTGGATCCTCGGCTAAATATATTGGCCCAGAACCGGCCCTGTGGGTACCAAAAAGTACAGCAAGGGGCCAAGTTAATATAATGGGTTAGGAAAAAACAGAAATAATATTGGGATAAAAGAATCAAACATAAACATGGGAAATCGTTTTCATCAAGAGACTTAGTAGGGACACTTAGTAGGAATCAAATGCGTATCAAAGTTGGATTACTGACAGGACATATTGCCCTAAAAGAACACTAAGCTGCCGAGAATACATCAAGATCCAAGAGACTGCTAAACATGTCTTGTGCGAATACGAAGCTCTGGACTGCAGATGACAGGAAATACACGGAGAACCAAAAATGAGTTAAGAAAAACAGACCGACAGAATGAGTGACACGAAGCAAAGGAAGTAAGCACAATAGGCCTGAGGTGCTTCCGACGATCCTGAATCAGACGGCCCTGCTTGACAGGAAAAAAAATGGATGAAGGTACTTGAAGCTTCAGGACGCGTCTTCTTCAAAATATATTTTTAAGGATAAGACGAAGACTATAGGAACAAAAATAAATACAAATAAATAAAAGAAGATACTAAAATCCATTTGACTACTAGGTAATAAAAAATATCAAAAACAGTAATTTCAAGTTGACGAGACCACCACCGAAAAATTGACCCAAATAAAACGATAAATGCAATTAAAACGGAATGTAATTCCGGGCTTTTATTTTCAGTGCTCTAACGAAGTTACTGTCGTCCCAAACTAATCGAAGGGATCGAGTAATCTAAAGGGCGGTCGCTGCTACGTTGACACATCAGTCTAAAAACTGTTCGCTCAAGCAGTAATTACTAAACTTCGGCAGGGAAGAGGTGGAGAGGCTCCGATCTCGACCCTTCAGAGTGTTCTTTAGCTGCCCGGAAACAGCCATGCGGAAGCCTGAGATGAAAAGATGGAACATCCAACTGATTACGTGAACCATGATAATCGTTACTCATTATCACTACAAAGAACTGATTGTAATTGTAGATTAAGGCGCTTCAGCAAAACTTAAACTAAAAATTCTACTTTCAAGCTTATGAAGAACTGTTGGGCAATTGGGTTAATTCTGCAGTATCAAATGTGCACATAAAATTTAGTAATACTCTTTAGATATAGCATAATGATAGAGAGACCACACTACACTCCCAAACGTTCATCTAGGCAGGTCATTATATTATCTGCGAATTTAATCGCCATTTTTTTTCCACAAGAATTCTAATTTTACAGAAATATTTCTATCATTGCTACCTCCCTCCCCCTACTGTCATGATGACTTGATATAATGTATATGCAAACTTTTAATTTATTTTAACAGAACAAAAAAATTATATATTCTGGAGAAATATTCTCCGGCCGCCATTTATAACTTAATCAGATACTATGTAAATCCAACTTAACTTTTTTTGAGACTTTAATAAGTGAAAGTTTCAAGACAAATCTGGGCTTTAAAGACTTAGCTTCAATATGGTCTGTTGAACGATTTTCTTACACCACTGTAAGTAGTGGTAGGTAATGAAGAACTACTACTTTATCAATCGGAATCTATAAGATCAGATTTTGACGTGGTCCTAGGAGTCTTGTTTCGAGGGTTTCGTCTGCATTAACGGTAGACATCACCGATTGAGACAACTGGCCGGATAACTGAAAGAGAGTTCCTATTTTATGTGCTGACCGTCCGATGACGTCATACAACCTTTACTAGCATTTTGCTCTTGCAACGTTTGGTCTCTGTGATTAGATCATCGATTGCTAAATCATTCTGGCTTGACGTAGAGCCGGATGCCAGGAAATCGGCTATGGTTTCGTTTCACGCTAGTTATTATTCAGTTGTAGTTTTTTTTTTCCATTTATCGGGAATCTTTATACAGGGGGATGCTTTGTGTTTCTCCCAGATTGTAAGCGTCCTTAGTAGGGTGATCCACTCTTACGTTCCCCATAATTCTTGAATGACTCTTGACCTAGGCAAATACTAGACGATGATTTTCGGAGGCCAGCTCTGATAACCTGCAAAAAATTCTACAAATTTAATGGTTAACAAAATTATCAAAAAATTGTCTTATATTTCCGCTCAAACTTAGTGAGCGACTTTGAGTCGCGGTTAATTAATAATTGCAACTTTTCCCACATCATTTTGCAAGCACCATGTTAAATGCATTAACAACTTGAAATATTTTTCCTTTATTAGTTCTTCTAGGATTCTTGAGACAATGGTGAAAATTACACTTTGATAACAGCTTCTATCTCAAGACATAGCCCTGCGAAATATCGTTTATGACGTCATATCAGTCGTTTCTGCATATTATACACGTCCCTATACACACCGCGGCTGTTGTGACGTCAGTCTCTGACTCCAACAGTCTCAACTCGCCTATTTAACATCCCAGCAAACTCGGATAAAAACTTACCTGTATATTTAGGTAGGTATGTACCACTTTATAGATAAAATGTACATCTTAGCAGAAACTTTATCATATTTAAGACAGCATTATCATACTTTGTAACAATGTATCGTTAAATAAAATAAATAAATATCTTATGGCTGTGGTAAAGCCCAAGTGTCAGAAGTTTTCAAGTAGCCTCAAGGGCCTCTGACGTAACTTAACGACTGCTGTGAAGCAGCCGGGACCCCCTTTTTAACGTACCTCCCGGAGCACGATCGGTCACGGAACTTTTTTATTTACCACTATAATTGGTCACCCATCTAAGTACTGACCAAGAAAAGTCATG
This sequence comes from Malachius bipustulatus, assembly GCA_910589415.1. Taxonomy (NCBI): domain Eukaryota; kingdom Metazoa; phylum Arthropoda; class Insecta; order Coleoptera; family Melyridae; genus Malachius; species Malachius bipustulatus. The sequence continues at coordinate 30,509,001 of OU342634.1, read as the reverse complement.
CTGCACTTTAGAGATCGTTTGACCGAAACTCTAGCAGCTTGGCTATTGTGACCGATATCGTCAATGTATCGTTAAAACTTTCAAACGCTTGAATAAACTGCGTATTGAATATTGTCTTGAACGTAAAGCTTTACTAGCGAAAGCTTTTTAAAAGTGGCATCAAAACTATAGAATATGTTGATGGTAGTTGTTTAGATCTGGTCCATCCAAGATATGAGGTCTGTATCGATTATCTCAAACAAGCTAGGGGTATACTCAAATATTATTTTAGTGTAATGGGTCTCACTCTAGGCTGTTGATTATGTATTATAGAAGAGAACTATCAAATGAGTGGGTTTTTATTGCACAAATCCTTCAAATGGTCAGTAAGGATTAAAAAATCGCGGAGTGCTCTTAAATTAGATGGTGGAAATTTAAGCACCCCCTTTCAGCTTTTTAATTATTTATCGAAAAAGAAGGACAATTCAGTTACCTTTCTAATATGGAATTTTTAGTAGATAACGCGATTTTACATCGATAAAATTACAAGACATCGCCTCAAAAACCTATACCATATTCTACGAGCGGCGTTACATGATCGTTGCTCAAAACTGGTTGGGGAAGCGGTCCAAAAAATTGTCCTGCTGCTCGATATAATTATCATACTTACCTACGCTTGCGCAGCGATTACGATTGAGCTTCCTTTATTATGCGTGTTTAAGTAGCTAATTGTAAAATTTATTTAATAATGACCAAGACTTTATTAATGCTAATAATAATAGGAAATGGTTTTAGTTTGGATGAAAATGCAGGTGAATATGTGAGAAGAGAATGAAGGAACAAGCTGCAGCAGTCCGAAATATTATCGCTGCCCCCTAAGCGAATTGGTTACTTGTGGCGATGTAGTAGGTTGCAGGTTGTTTAGAGTAGTAAGTTTGTAATAGTTGAATTAACACTTAGCAGGTATACCTGCTATTAATTGTTAAATGTTCTTCTTCGTTTTGGGTTTTAGGTTCTTGATAATTAAAGTATTATTTTTCAAAAATATTTTTATAAAAATGAAACGTTTCTAAAACCCAAAACGAAGAAGAACATTTAACAACTAAGAAGCAAGGTTCAATAAAAATAATCAAACCTGCTATTAATGATACCTACACCTCTAGATCAGAATTGTTGGCAGTAACATAGTATAGAGCTTACGTTATAATTTTGTAATAAAGTTTCTGCTTCAATTCTGGTTTCTTTTTATTACATACCTTAGTAGGATCTTTACACCCCATATAACTGACCAAAATAAATCTTCTATTGAAATAACTTCAATAATATTTAAACTGATGAAGAGTTTAGCACAATAAGGCCATGAAGCTGAGGTGCTTCCGGCGATCCTGAATCAGACGGCCCTCGAAGGAAAAAATAACTGACGTTCCATGAACAAGACAAAGGAAAAAAAAATGAAAACTGGACCTTACCTTGCCATATTATTGAATAAGAAACTCATAAAACTGTATGTACCTACGTGTATTTATAAAAATTCGTTTCTTAATTATTTTACAATACAATACCTTCTGCAGAATCTAATTTTCGTCTCCTGAAATCTCCCAGGAGCTTTATATTATAAATAAAATAAAAAGCTGATTAGCTAATTACGAGCTGACTACCACATCTGCAAGAAATTGCTAATTAAATCATAGTAAAGCGGGCGACGTGTCCTTTACAATCTCAGATTAGCGTCAAGCAACCGAGAAACCATAAAAATCTCTCTTATTACCCTGAATACGAGTAGCAATTAAAGGAAATAACTCCTTTTTATCGAGGAACGGTAACGGAATCCTGAATCCTGAGTCCTGAATGAGACATCACTAGGACGCCGTGGAAAGCTCCGCTCTTGGAACACGCTGCTGGCTCGATGCCACACAGAGAGAACGTCGTTAATTAAAAATAAATTAAACTAAGGGAGATTATGAGCTTAGGCGACCGGCAACGTCGGCACACTTTCCTAACTATAAATAATTAAAATTGTGTTCCACCGTCGCCTCTAACAATCACTTAACTCTTAATTGCGATTATATATCGAGATATAAAGTTGCTGACGTGTACTTTTTTTTTAAAACACTTGTATAGGTACATTCAAATAATTCTAATTAAATTTTGTTTTAATCAGTCAAGTAGAAAAAAATTACGCTTTTTTTCTAATTGACGCTTAAATGAAGCATTATTTTATATAAAAAACTAAAATTAAAATAAGTTACGATGAAATCTTTTTAGGGTGGAAGATCCAGAGGAGAAGTTTCTTTCGTTTCATAATATAACTTCATGCATAGTTTCAGGATGCACTATACCTGCTTGTTATATGTTCATGCCCCACAACTGAACGCTCCAGGATGATCTTGTTTACTTCTTAGATCCTAAAATAAGATATACCTAAGTGAAGTAGTGCTAGTGCCACACCCTGTAAGAAAGGCAGTAACTGCGAGCATATTTCTTATCTGGAATATCATTTTTCAGTCGTCGTCCGGTGCAAGGAGTTTATTCGCTTGAATTTTTTCTATGAATTTCCACAGATCGCACTTGAATACTAAGAGGAACTTTCAGGCGTGCAAATGCAAAATGCCGGACTGCAGCGTTTACTATTCTACGGAAATAAAAAGCACAGCTTACTGAATATGTTAAAGTGAGGCAAAAACAAAAGCTCCCCATCACGGGCAGTCTTGAGCGGAATATGAATTGGATCGGTTCTTACAGATGGTGCCTGTATATGGTAGAATCTAATTTTAAATAATTCACAAAACGCTTTATTTAATCTTTATTTTGTTAGTTTCGTGGAAACCGAAGATGTGAGCTCATATACTTCTTATTTTTAAGGGTGTTAATTTTTACATATTACAGCGTCGGTTTTTCTGTCGTAATTTTTTTTTTAAATAAACGACAGAAAAGAAAAGTGGATTTTAAAAGAGAAAGTGGTTGCTTATATTGAGCAGAAGTTCCCCCCCCCCCATTCTTCATGGATCAGCTGGAACGATTTCTCATGTTCGTAGCAGCATCTCCCATAATTATTTTCTCGCCATAAGCTCCGTATCAACTTTTGAAAGCAAAATAGTTTTTGTATTGAAAATGGTTACTCGCAGTAAGTAGATTTTAGAAATTACTTAGTTTTCTATCCTGAAGGGAGTTAAATCGATTTCTGTGACCCATTTTATAACGCAAAAAAATACTTTTTCCAAAGCTGCTTAGTGGGGGAGTAAATTTCTTTCTCTGCCTTACTGGAGGAGGGTTTAAGTGATTTTTCCACTTCTCCACTTCAAGAATGATTTTTTCTCCTATTGTTCAATGAAAATAATTATTGTACATTTTAGGAGAGTGTAGCTACATTTACCACGGGAAAATTTGGAACTTTCCTTGTAGTAAAAATTATGATTTTCATCAGCGATTTTGGGAAGTAAAAATATCGATCGCTTTTGAAAAGTGCAAAGTAGTTACTTAGAAGAAGTAGAAATCACTAAATTTCTCTTCTTCCTGTGGGGCGCTGAGGAAATCTAAACGGATTTTAATTTTCTTAGAAGCGACTGTGGCTTCCAAAATAAGCCATATCTGATAATTTCCTAGTTGGTAAACGAGGTACCTACGTGATTAAGTTTTTAACCGGCCGTTTGAAAGAAAAAAAAAGTTTTGTTAAAGTAAAAGTGATTTCGAGTATAAATCCCAATGTCTATTCCCCGGAAAGACTTGATTATTTATTTTAAATAAGTACATTTTTAGAGGGTACTTTAATATTTGACACTCATTAAGGGCGCTGAATTTCTGTGGTGGTAGAGGATATTTTACCTCCGTTATTAAAAATTATTTTCGACAACCTTAAAATGACATTATTTATTTGAAAATAACTTCTAGGTATAATCCCTAAAAATATTCGGTGTTTATTGACTTTTGGTGGATAATTAAATGACACATTTTTAGAAAAGCGATTAGCTAGAAGGAGTAAAAATTATCCTATCTCCTTTCATGATAGCAGCGCAGGTAGGTAACTCGAGATTCATAAATTAATAAATTTGTTCACAAAATATTTTCCAAAATCGATGTTAATACAAACAAACTAATGCTTACTTTTTTATTTTCACTTCCGTTTTCTTAATGATTTTTCTTATTAGTTCCACGGAATAATTTTTGAGTTTTTTTATATTAGGTATTATTTATTCATCAGAAAGAAATTTGGTTTCCCATCCAAAAGAAATCGTATATAATCAGAAATATCAAAAAAGATAATCTAAGGATGACCGAATTGCTCTATTTGAATATCTGAATATCCCATTTTTCAATACTAACAATACCAACGAAATAAAGTAATAGGAATCTGGGCTGGCAGTCAGGTTACAGAGACATGCCAAATTGGAACTTCCCAGCATGAACTCCACATAGTTTTAACTGATGCTTCGAGCATTAACATTCCATTTTCCTTCGTCATGAACCTTTACATGGAAATGACAAGATACGCCAGAGAATACATCCAGCCCTAGGACTATAGGTTCGGAAATCCTAATTAAATTTTGTTAATTTTCAACTTCTACATCGGGGTTGTTGATTAATTATTACTTTATAATAATGTATATCGTTTTTTATGCGTGTGGTTGTTGAAAGGGATGTTATCCTCATTCGATATAAGTTTTGTTGAAATAATAATTATTGAAACTCCAATTCCTAACTATAGTGCTAGTGATAGAAGTTGAAGTTTATTTTCGCCTGGTAGGGCAAATTGTAATTATCGAATAAAAAAAAAACGAAATATCAGTAACCGTTTGGAGCAATTATTATGTTCCCTAATAACGACCATTATTAGTCCAAGTCCAATTCAGAAAATAATTAATTGCTACGCATTATTTTCAATAATAATTAACTTTCATAATTTTTTTTAATGCTTCACAAAAAGGGGTGAGGGTGAATTACACATTTTTATAGCATGCATATTTTTTAATTTCGGATTATGTAGTGAACAAGTTTTTTTTATCACCCGAGCTCATTAATTATTTGGATTGATGGCTGTTCAATGGCAACTAAAAGTAAAATCGTCATTATTAGTTCTTGTAATGAAAGAAAACTTTTCATATTAATTTTATAGTAATACAGGGTGTCCCAAGATTTATTTATCAATGGATATCCGCGTTATTTCAAAAAATAAACAAATGAAATCCGGGAAATTTCAACCATACCCCTAAGGCTTTGCAGCTGCACCCTCAATGCCCCTTTACGCCCTTTCCACCCCTAATTGATCATACCCTACTTTTTTTTTCAAATGACACCCCCATATTTTTTTTGCTCGACAGGATTGTTGACTTCTTTCTGAATACAATGTCACACGATTTTTTTAATCCTTAAATAAATTGCAAACACCGCTGGATTTTTCACGCCGCTGTTATTTCTCGAAGCATCTGGAGGTGTTGTAACAATTGACCCAAGAAACGATGAGTAGGTAACGATCACAGCTCGCCGACAATATCGCTTAACTTAAATCAGAACAATATATTGGTGATTTCGAGAAGAACGACACAAGCCAACCCATTATTTTCAAGCTAGAATGGTTATAATAGGCAACCAGATATCATTACAGTGTAATCTATTAACGCGTTTACTGCGGTACGAGTCATATATGTCTCGTGTCGCGCTGTACCTCGGTGCGGAGTATAATATCATGCAAACGTTGTTATGGGCGGATGCGATAATTTCGTCAATTAATGTCTGTTTTGATCAGGACAAGCAGCAATCCATTTTCCTAAACGTACTCTAGTAAGATATGCTATAAAACTGCACGAGATATATTTGCCTCGTTCTGCCTGTAGTTACAGTTTTTGACACTACTTGCGCTACGAGTCAAATATGACTCGTGATGCTCGTGCCTTAGTCGCGTTTGAAACCAGCAAGAAAACTTGTACATACAGATAACTGTATCGACGGACCGCCAAGTTTAGTAATTTAATGAATTTCTGTGAACTAGTACAGCTTTTCATCAACAGAGTGCCTGAAATATTAACTTATTTTATTTTACAGCAGAATAGATTTGGTTTGGAAGTGAAGTGATAATTCTAGAGCTATTTCGTGACTTTATTTTTTGATCTGTGGATGTTTATTCTGAATTTGTTTTTACATTGGATTATCAATTTTGTGAAAAGGTTTCATAATAGTTACGATGTACTCCAACAGAACAAAGTTTATTGTTAATTCATACATACTTTGGTAGAATATGGGCCTGAAAATAAAAAAAGACGAAGGCGTACCGGATGTTACAAAATACTGAGGCAGACAATGAATAGTAAGGAGGCTGACAAAAAAACAAAACAAGTGACTACTTACTGCGAGGAGTGTGAGGGAAAACCGACCTACTGCTTGAAATGTTTTAATAATGCACATGAAAAACGAAGTGATATCTAAATAGACTCATTCTGTTTTTTTTTTTTAGTTTTTTTGCAAATATAGACTATTTTACTGAGTTAATTTGTATTCTATGTCTAATTGTTTTCTTGAATACTATTTTATTTTTCTACATGGACAATGTATTTTATAAGTAAATACAATATAAATGTTGTTTACCGATAGCTGTTTTATTTTTTTTATGTTTTTTTTGAGGGCATATATTTTCAAAAATATTAAGTCGATTAGCCAACTGTCAAAGATTAATATTCAGTGAATATTCACTGAAGAAAGAGTTCACATTAATCGTATCATAATCATAAAGTTCATGATGTCACGGGAGGTCGTAAATCATGAACATGACAACGAGTCATATATGACTCGTCTCGCGCTATGGGAAAGTGATCAACGAGATACATATGACTCGTTCCGCCAAATACAAAGGTCTTCAAAAAGCGATCCCGCAGTGAACGTGTTAAGTATATACATTAGACCCGCAAAAATTAGGATTTTCTTCTTATTTGATATTTTATATTCCGAGATATTCTAAATAGGAATATTTCTTAAAACTTAAATCAAAGAATGGTACGAGCAATGCATTTTCTTGTTGAACAGACCTACTAGCAAGGAAGGAAGAAAGGAAATTATGGAAAAAAAACTTCATTTCACTATTCCACACTAGTGGCACTCCTCTTCTAGGGAAATCGACGAGATTTCTGAAATCTCGTTCTCTGATTGGTAAAAATAACCGCACTGCGGCATCAAGGAACGAAGAAATCGCGAAGGGCGCGCATGAGTAGTGAGGATCATCAGCGTGGGTCATCTTATCTTCAATATCTTTCCCTGAGGCACTAAATAATTTTAAAATCTACTTTAGCACTGACTATGACGTATATGTGTTCGATTCATGATTTCGGCAGGCTTTAGTGAAGGAACTTCTACCCTCTGTACTCCTTGTCAGGTAATTTTTCTCACCCAAGTCTCTAGTAGAGGACTTCTAACTTAAAGAGATTGTTTCTTAAACTTATACTCTATTATTATGAAAATTGAAAATTAGCGCCTTAATAATAAACTGCGTAAATAGTGAAACCGGTCGAGACTTGGTAAAATTAGGGAAATTCAACTCCATTACACCGACGAAATACACATTAATAATTCCACCAAATCTCAAACAAGAGCTTAGAAGGAGTCTCCGACTGTTTTATCGAAAGTCATTCATAAGTAAGTATCCCAAATAGCCCGTACTTCCTGTACTTAGCAGGTAAAGTTCCTAGTGCGAGTTTACCTTTAAGGTGCGATGTTGAAGTTATTCCCCATCTAGTAGTAGCAAGTTGGGCGGTAAAAGATGAGGTGGAGCAGTCCGTGCGGACAGTGAATTGTTAAGATAAGGCCAGTTTAGCGCCACGGCCGACGCTTCATTGGGCTTATACGTGTCTTGGGACAATTTGCTCCGGTCGGGAGGGACCCGAAAGGGATTAAGGTGTAAAACTATGTCGCCGTGTACGGCTTTCTCCACCGACAATGAGATGGCTACTTTACAGCGCTCTCTAAATGCACTCCCCGACTCTATTAGCTTTGCGATGGTACGGTCCCTGTTGTTTCGGGTAATTAGACACGCCACGTTGATCTTGATTATTTGTTTTATGGATGTCTGGGTCTCCAGTGTGAACGGCATAAATCCTGGTTGGTGGTTTGGCAACAATACTGAGTTGATTAGATTGATATGTTAACTGTGTAACCGTAGCAAATGAGTTTTGCTCCTGTTTGTGATGTTATAGGTACATATTATTATTATTACGAATATTTATAATTAATATGATCTTTTCTCTCAAGTAAGTATATACATGAAGGATTGACATACCGGAATTGCGTAAGAGGTTGTTAAATTAGAAGAAAGTTGCATAATTTCATCCGTATTTTAGAGGGTTTCCAAATTGTCAGTAGGTACGATCAGAGAAGGGGGGTAAAATATTGCGTCTCTGTAGCCACATGCCAGATAAAAGACGCCGCTAAGTCGCACACCGTTTCAGGACCGGCTGTGCTAATAACTGGGATACAAAACCAATTTCTCGTGTAACTAAATAAGTCGAAATCGATTTTTTTTTTTTTTTAGTGTTCAACAAATTTGGATTTTGCCACAAGATCTCCATGCTGTGAAATCTTATCTTTGACACATTAGAAAATATTAACAAAGTGACCTAATGAAAAAACTTTACTGTAAAATTTAATGTTAAAAGCATTTTCGTTAAAAAACCTGGTTGGGACGAAAGAAAGCTTACACGTAGCAGTCGAGATCGTGAATATTTGGAGGGTGACAAATCTAACGGAAGATTCAGTTGATATCGCCCATAAATTTACGTAAAAGTCTACAGTTTCGGTTCAATTACCCATTCGACTCAACTATCGACAAAACTATAGCTTATTCCCGAGTTCCCAATAGGCTGTTTAGGGAATACAAGAGATTTCTCTCGCACATCTCGGGAGGCAGCCGCTATCGCAAGAAACAAGACGGATCGCATGGAACCGCAACAGCTTCGTATATTAGGCCCTCCGGCTGCCTACTGCCGGGCCCGAACACCCTCTTAGAAATTAAGCCAGACCGCCGGATTTATCAATGACTTGTAAGTGCACCTGGGACGATTCATTATGTGGAGTTTTTGTAATGGAATATTAGTCTCCCCAAGTCGGGCTTGGTAGGGGAACGGCGCTGAACAATCCTCACTTATTTGGGTCTTATTGAATAATTGAATGGGGATACGAATTGTCGACGTGGATAAAGCTATCATCTCTGCACCCCAATTCTTCATTTAATTATTTAGATTTAGTCTTCTTGTCAGCAAAGTGCAGCTGATGACTCACTGTTACGATTTATAAAAAATGCATTGTATGGATGGGGAGCTTAAGGATTAGAAAAGGATTCTAAATTGGTTTATCTTTATCCAAGAATTTTTAAACAGCTTGTGGATTAGTCTTTATTATATTGATAGATCCTGAAAATGACGAGCATGATAATGAGTGACTAATAATCGGTCCATGCAGAACAGGGAGATATATAGAAATTAGAAGAGATAGATATACATGTATGCGCCCATTTATATTATTGTAGTCCCCTAAAACCTCCATGACACAAGTAACTAATAAATCTTGCACCGGGATCGTGTTTGGCGTTCCGACCACAAGGAGCAGTCTGTCTGCCCGAACTCCCCTCTCCCGGTTTGATAGCCAGGCGATGAATTATAACCAAGCGATTCTTGCACCTTCCGAATTCGCAGTCCGCAGGGGGCGCCACTGGAACTGGAAACAAAGGTTATCAGTTGCACATAAAACTCCAACGATTTATGGCCAAGTCTGTCCCTGATAGTTTAAATCGCGCTTTTTGCCTAGTTTATGCAGCGCGACTTCAGAAACGAATACCCGGAATGAAAGATCGTTTCGGGACAATCCAAGACAATGGAAAATCAATGATTCTGGGGGTGTTTATTTTTACTTATAGCCAGTTTTTTATTAACTTCTCCTCTTGGAAAAACTTCGTCGCAATACAACAACGAGAGTAAAACTGAATATCTCGTATAATGTGCATTGTACCGGGTGATCATAAACTACAGCCATAAGCGAGCCAAAAATAAGTAAGTTTCTGCTTGCCGTTTCTCCGAAATTGATTTCTTAGTAATGTCAGTTACTGCACCATATTTTAGGCTCTGGGTTATAGATGCAAATCTCTAGTGATGGTCATAATATAATAAATAAATAAACAAATAAAGGTTCAGAGTAATTTAAAAGAGTGTAACGTACAATACAGCAGCTCCTGCTGAATTTTTATGCTTTCCTGACCCTTCAGATTCTTAAAAACACATTTGACAGACTCCGCGAACCTCCAATAACTATACAAATTAAAGAGTACTAAATTGATCTATCCACTGACACCAGGTTTAATAATGAACAATAATAGTTTAATGATCGTTTACTCTTCAGGCCAAGCAATAATTGAAGATGTAATAGATAACGAGTTCTGTGTACTGGAGGAATAATCAGAAATTGTAGCCAATTGTTCCCGTTGGGCTGGTATTCCTGAAGTAGAAGAAACATGGGGGCCAATCTGACCAAGCGAATCTTGCCCAGGTTTATCCTTCACGAACATCAAGGTAATTTCGGAATCAACGAAGAAGTCTTGTGGTTTTCTGGGCGGCGGGATATATATTCTATCACTTGGTATCGGAATGAAACGTGGTATGTTGTCCTCGGCGTAAATCCTCTTCCTGGCGTCCTCGATGGCTTGGACTATTCTTTTACCCACTTTGTCGTGCTGATAAAACATGTTGAATAATAAATTCCGAATATCGCATCTGAATATTTGTTTCCCTTCCATTTCAACTGTGAGAACGTTGATGAAATCTGTTTCTACGAGCTCCAGTTCGAAGCCTTTTTGGTCCAGTTGACCTGCAATTGAAAGTTTCAATTAATTACCTAATTATGTTCGGTAAAGTAGGTAGGTCCTTTTTGTTTAGTAAAAGGTATACATTTAATAGCGTGGAACCTTTCTGGTCTATGTCGGATTACTCCAAATGATTTGTAAGGACCATAGCGGAATGTTACCAGAACCATTATTGTTTTTTTTTATCTTCAGAAGAAATGTCACAAAAATTGATTTATTCTAGTTTGAAATTTCTAGTTTCCATAGAACATCTATTGTCATATTACTTATAACAAAGCAAAATAAAATAAATATAATAGGAGACAACTAGGGGATGTTATAACTCATTCCGAATTTAGGGATCATTTTTACCGTCAATTTATGACCAATGTATGAAAATGAATGTATATCGGAAAATGAAAGGTGTGATTACCTGCCTCGTTCTAAGAAGAAAGTTCCCATTAACATATTGGTCCGCAATCCACCATTTTCGAAATGCAGGGTGTAAAATTTTTCATTTATTTGCCCATATCTCAGGAACCGTTTGAGATTTAAAACCGATCTTTTGTAAATATCTTATCAATTATTATATTACATACTTTTTGAGGGCTTATTATTATTTTTTTATACGGCAGAGAAACAAATCACAATAAAATTTATTAAAAACGTCTTTTTGTTCACAACAAAATATGCATGTTGCTATTTTTACGTTTTTCAATAAAAATCCCGTTTTTCTCGAAAACAGTTCACGTGAAAGTTTTTGACGAAGAGCACTTTATTTTAGGTAGAAAACATTGACAGTTTTTAAAATGTGGTTGCACAATGTCACAGAAAGGGGCAAACAATTTCAAGCAACCCTAAAATCTTCGCCACTGTCAAATTGAAAGAAATTGAAGTAGCGCTCAAAAAGTAAATAATAATAATAATAATAAGATGTTTACAAACGTTCAGTTTCATCTCTCAAACGGTTTCTGAGATATCGTCCAAAGACCGGAAAAAATATATTGTTTTGACACCCTATTTAATCTCGAAAACGGTGGGTTTGTTATTGACCTGTGTTCATAAAAACTTTTTTCCCACAACTCCAAGGAATCGCACCTTTCATTCTTCGATACATGTTTTGAAACACCCTGTATCTTCAAAAAAATTTGCGAATTATACAATTATTATGAAATATTGAGAAAATTGAGTTTAAAGTACCTACCATAAAATTGATCAAAAATTACAGTTCATGTTCACATTGACATGCAATATCCAATTTTACAATTTGAGTTACACACAAAAATGACATTTCTCATTGCCAATTATTCACTAAATTAGCAGATTCATAGAATTATTAATAAATCATCATGTTGTGCATCGTTGCCACATTTATTTTTGTTACTTATATCTTGTGATATTATATTATTTAATGAAATTAGTAATGGTCTACCAGACTATTATTGTGCGAATGAAATTTTAAAAATTTCTATTCCAAATTTCGTCAAGTTACGATGGGTCATGCAAGAGGGACAAGCAACATATCCCAGAGGTCGTCAAATATATTAATAAAGGACGATTCGACTGGTGATTAAGATTTAAGTGAATATTTCCCAAATATATACCGAAGTGGTCTCGAGCTTCCATGGCAATAATGACTTTGTTCAGGCTATAGTCGTACAGTGTTGCCTGATTCAGTAGCTGCATTTTTACAATATTTTATTTTCAACAGAGATGACCTGAAACTGACCAGGATGTTATAAGTAAGGTCATTGGTTATTGCTATGTTCTCTTTTCTTTGAAATTTTCTACCTTTACTGCTTTTTCTTTTTTCTTTTTCTTCTGAATTTTATGTTTTACTTTTCTTTTTTAATTTTGTCGGAATTTCAGGGGATAGAGAGCTTACAATAATCAATTATTGATATGACTTGCAGACAAAAACTACTTAAAATTAAAACTTTTTTTGTCACATTTACCTTCTAGCATATATTATTTGGACTCGAAGTAGTTACGAAAGAGGTAGACGCATATACCTACACATGTCTGCAACGTAACGATTTTGTCCCTCTCCAGACCCCTACTAGCAATATAGGAGTATTAGATTAGTATTAGATATATGAACTTTGTGCTTTGGCTACCTGTAAAATCAATAGCCGAATTACGAAAAACCTCAACAACTATCAACAAAAACTTATTTTTTTAATTATTGACGGTTTTTTGTGTAACCGTTTCATCGCCAAAAAAAAACAAAAAAAAACAGCTTTAATCGTAAAAAATTAAATACATATGACACCAGTGTTACAAGAAAAAACCTCTAACGTACATTATTTCTGTTTAATGAAGGCCACTCAAATTCAGAAACTAATAAAAATAATACTTTTCCAAAGTCTGCCTAAATTATGCTTTAATTTGATCATTAATTTGATAATAAATCACCAATAAATGTATAGAATGTCTGGCAATGTTTCAACACCGACTTTCAAATTGAAACTTCAAATGATAAATGAGTTATGTATTTAAAAAAAAGGGAGTTTTTCAGTTTATTCAGAATATTTCAGGAACGGTCACAGATATCTTGTATATGTCTTGACGTATTAAAGATGGTCACAATAAAGCGCACATTTTCTCCAATTTAATCAATTCTATAGTTTACTAAACACCTATACAGGGTGTTCTACAAGCTCTATGACAAACTTTGACAGATGGTAGGTTGCTTGATTTTAAACATATTTTTTTTAATAAACATGGGTCCGATTCGTTTTTGTTTAGAAGTTACAAGCATTTAAAAAATCGTAATTTTTCAAGTTCAAGGCCCTGTAAAAGGAAAACGGTTCAAGATAGAGAAAAACGGCTTACATGTCCCTATTTTAACTTTTCATGTACTATCCAATGATGTAGATGAAATGTTTATACAGGGTGATAAAAAATTTGAAAAAATCTGAGATTTCTCCACATTTAAAAAAATCAAAGAAAGTACAAATGTTTCTATACCATAGGATAGTCCATAAAAAGTTAAAATAGGGACATGTAAGCCGTTTTTCTCTATCTTGAACCGTTTTCCTTTTACAGGGCCTTGAACTTGAAAAATTACGATTTTTTAAATGCTTGTAACTTCTAAACAAAAATTAAAGTATTAGTGACCTATGGAAAAAGGAGACCTGTATAATATGACATTTTTAACTAGTTCAATAATAAATTATCAATAATAAAATAAAAAAAATCTTGGAGTTTTTTCTTGCAGTATTTTGCAGCTTAAAGATAATCGCGCCATTGAATAATAGCTTCCATTTAATGTAAGATGTAAGGTAATATGTTCTATCGCTTCCGAGTATGTGTATACATCCAGAGAGACAACCTTACCTGTCAGGAACCAGCCTAATCTGGAGCTCAAAACGGTATTATCGATCATTAATTCTAGGCTTAAATTGAGAAGAAATTAAACCCGTAATATAGTGAGTATTAGGGTTCCTGATCCTGTATCCTGGGCGTATCGTGTAATAAACAGGATTAACCTCATCCAGAACGTGACGGAAGGCGGGATCAGATGCAAAGCGAAGGTAATAGACATGCACTGGGCATAATACCGAGGGATATCAACGTCATTATTCGCATAAAACTCTAGTTATACAGCCTAGTTTTCCGTTCGCCATGTTCCCTCTCTCATTCAATTACACGGCCTGATATAAAAGTTTAGCCGAACGTGTTATCCGCTCACCTAAACCGGGACGGCTGCAGCAGATTCAATTTTACTGCCATCCAAGTTTTTCAGGAGACTGGAAACATATAGCTTATAAGATATTTAATGCGTTAGCCGGAAAAAGGAAAGAGACGGTTAGATACATGAAATTCTCTTTTTGCCTACAGTTTTATTAACTTGGAAGAATGGAAGGATGATTATTTTTAATGCTTCTTTTGAAACATCCCCTATTGCACACTTTTGTAATGGAAATTTTAATCGGAGTCAGGCAGAATTACTTAAAATTTTGGTATTTACCTACGTGTAGGTACCTGTTCTTCGTTTTAGTTTATCAGCTATTTGAGAATTTTTGTCTATTTTCTTGATAAAGTATGTACAGCGTTATGAGAATGAAATAGTTGAGTACTTGATTGATGACTAGTTATGTTTTTATCAAGATTAGGGAAAAAGGACTCAATTTTGGGGAACAATATTTCCATGATTAGAGGTTGTATACATATATGTCAGTTTGGTAATAGTTATTTATGCAACAAGTGCATAAAGTGGTACTTTTTTTCACGACTGGGAAGTTTGACCGCATGAGCCGCAGGCGAATGCGGCAATCCCAGAAGTGAAAAAAGGCACTTTATGAATATGTTGCATACAAAATTTTATCTACGAGTGACTTAAATTAGAACTAAAAGTTATTATTATAAAATAAAATCTTTCCAATGCATTCATATCTTATGTAAGTGTTTCTTTGAAGCTATTAAGGCTTTTTTCATCACGTCAGTTCATAAAGGGGACATATTGCTTCTTTAGATTTTTGAGGTAGGTACCTAACAGATTTTGTGCAGCCATATTTGATTGAATAATAATTTCTTCTGGGGTAGAAGATATTTCATTCATTGAATCATCTACAATGGTATCCACTTTAGGTAACTAAACGACGCAAAACACAAAATATTAATTGTAGGTACATAGATCTGGCGCACTGCTAATAAACTGCGACGTTTCTCTAGTATAAGTTGATGTCAACAAGCATTTGGAGCGGTTGGCATCGGGATACTATGTAATTCAGCGTTCAGCGTCTCGTATTGCAGTGGGAACGCCCCGATCGAGCCAGCCAACTGAGCCGAGCCGCTAGCGTTCACTAGAACTTCCACTAGGCGAGCGTGCATTAACGTGTCAGATTTAGCGTTAAATAATGAACCGCTACGGCACTTTATTTCACCCGAACTACTTTATTTCACTCTTCAAGATAATCATACATTTTATGAACTAAGAAACGTATAAAAAAGTGCATTTTATGAATCACTCGTAGATAAAAATCTTAATTCATTTAATAACTTAATATCTACTAATCTTTTTCTTTAAAAATTAATAAAAATCAAGCTGATTTGATCCTGTCTCTTAAGGAACTTACTTGCAGATCATGTTACCTTCTTATTACCTTATCTAACATGTTACTGACAGCAATGGTGTTCAGGCGCAGAATCGCGTAGTTAACAGGATTTAGGGAAGATGTTTCACTTTTTCATCTCGTTCAAAAAATTAGATTAGAGTAATTTCCTGTCTTATATTTTTATACGTATCTGAGTGCTAGATAATTAACGCAAGTTCCACTTTTTAGAATTTATTTTTTCAATAAAGTACTAATGAAATGTCAATAATCAAAAATGTTGATCAAATATAATGGTGATTTATTTATGAACAAACATCATTTCTTAAAAATGATCACAGTCTTACAGTATCTTTGAAGTGAAAATAAATTTAGAGGTAGGTAGTGACCAGCTCACCTAATGACGTGAAAAATATCAAAGTTCGTTGGAAAAGGCTGTTTTCCGTTATACGAGAAAGCTACAATCCCTAAATCAAGTGGCACTTCACAATGGAGACTGAAAAGGGCGGCCTATAAATTTTTCCCAGCTACATCTGAAAGCTTTTACATTTGTCATCAGAATTGATGATTGTGTTTAGGTCTCGTTATTGCCTCGATTCTGACGGTGTCCGAAGGTCTATTTTATTAACAGCTCGCGCAGATGAACGATTCATATGTTCTTGTATATAACGGAATGACTGGATTTTATACAATTACTCACATACTTTTATATTTAATTATTTTATTATACACTTTTTGGTTCGAGAATAATGTATAAATAAATAATATGTACCTAAAAAGCTAAATTTTGCTGTGTTAATCTTTATAAATTAAAAATTAAATTAATTTGAAAAGGTTGCTTTAATAAACAGAAAATAATTCTGCGTCTAAAATTGACGGATTATATAAATTTGAAGACTCTTCACAGGTGCTGCATACAATTTTACAAACCGTACACTAATTAACTGGACTAAAATAGAGCATTAAGGATCTTGTGATGCATACATAAATTTAAACCACAAGAAGCAGGACTGAGCGGTCGGTAGCTCGGCGGGTTAGAGTGCAGATGACTAACTCGTTGAGACTGCCACCGACTGGTTTCGGATCCCAGTCTCGCCATGGTTGTTTGTCTTTGTCTATTCAACTATTTATATGGTAAACATGCGACAGGGTAGAATGAGCAAGTTTTCCGAGCCCATAATTACTGCAGGAAGTGGAGCGACTTTGTCTTATCTACATAATTAAGACCGATGTTCCCTCCTTGTGTGTTTTAAAAAAAGAAGCAGGATAAAAGCCATCTATTTTGCAAAGCAAAAACGGTGTCATTCCTTTATGAAAGCTTAATTTTTCTAACCTTAGTATTAAAATGTAGAAAAGATGGTAAATAACAGAAATAAATATAAAAAAATCGCTTATTTTCCTTTACATACACAGCTGTCTCCATATATCGGTCAATTTACAAGAATTTTTTTTAACTATTTTTTTGCGCTTCTCTGAAGATCCCCGAATGACGTGCTGAAGAGTTTAGGCGGCACTTATGGGACACTTGCATGTTAAAAAATGACCAAATAATATCGTGTCTTCATTAATAAACACGTCCTAACCTGGGAACATATTATGTCATAACCTGATTTTCTATTCGTGGAGAATATGAGATATTCAATAACTAAACTAGTAAGTCTATTCGACTTTCGATGATTGTGATTCGCTGTCACGGTTACTAACTGTAACTGTTATTCGTGTGGAGTATTTCAAAACAACTGTAATTTTACTGCCAGTTCTTAGTCTGAAATCATCGGTTTTTCCCCCGTGTCTCTATAACCTTCAGCAGATATGCGACAAATAGTCCTAAATAGTGTTTCTCGCAATGAGTATCTCAAAGTAACAGGTTATTTTGGATTGTTCGCTACTCCCTAATTCAGTTCTCCCATCTCTAGTCCAAGTTCAATGAAAGTAATGTAATTTGGCGTTTTTGACATTTAGCATTATTGATTTACTGAAGGCCGTTCTTTTTCAAAGGATAAAGGTAAAAAAAATAAATAATCAAGAAGATTAATTTTCATTATTAGCCGAAGAAAATAATCACTGATGTTTGGTTATTTATTTATATTCTTAAATAATTAAAAACACCCACTTAAGAGAGAAAAACTGCCGTAGTTGAAAGTTATTTTCGCAATGGGTGTAAACTTCATGGAAAGAGAACATCCAGTTCTCTTTAGATCTGTCTGGAATAATAATTATCATAATGTGGAATTCATAGGAATTACTTCTATAGTCCAATAAAGTCTAAAAAGTCATACGTATCGATTAAGAATACACATCCTTTTGATAGTTCGATTTATTTTGTTTCATATACGTGGTTTTTATAGTAACCGTCCAGTTTGTCTAAACACTCCATCCCGCATAAATAAGTATACGTCAACATTGGTTTTGAATGAGAATTAAATGCACAACACAGAGGATAGAATGTCATTACGTGAATAAATTTTATGTAGTTGTCAGTGGCTCTCAAACTGACGTAAGCGCTTCAATTCATTGTTTAAATGATTTCTTCAATAATTTTTACGCTCGTTCACAACTTGACAATTAACTGTTTGACATTTTCTGGTGAAATTAAAAATATTAATTCGGACGGTTAGTGTGACGTCACATCTGACTTTTTAAAGTTAATCCTACTATAGTTCCCATCAAATTCAGATGGAATCCTTCTGTAGCAACCTGCTTACAAGCTTCTTAGAAAAGGTCCTTACCTTTGTCCTTATCGAGTCATATGGTAGTTAGGGTATCCCTACCCCGTGATATTCCTGGCAGGTGAAATTTAATTTTACAATAGTTTCCCCGAAACTTACCGTTCTCACCAAGACCTTTTTGTAGGTTTAATGTAGTTTTAAATATCATGCAGGTCAGTTCCCAGAGTTACAGAAAAAAGATTTGTTGGTTTGAACACTTCTGAAGCACCCAATTTAGTGAAAGAGATCTGTGACATCGACTTATGTGTCATAATACACCGATACCGTAGTCTGCCAGATTCTGCAAGCTTAAATGCAGTTACTTAAATGAAATAACTCACTTAAAAGTTAGTTAAAAAAATAAATAAACGAGCTTAAATTAAAAGTTACTTATTTTGTATAATTTTCGATAGTCTCTGAAATAATTTCAATTAAAATCATGAGTGACTCGGGGCTGTTTGCCATGGTCTCTAAACGTTTAGGCTCTCTAAATGTTTCACCCAAAACTGTGGTGGACATTATCAGAGGTTACATGTTTCTAAGCCGATGATGAAACCAATCCTGTTCACTGATGATAAAACTCTCCTCGGAATTGTTGGTATTTTT
This sequence comes from Malachius bipustulatus, assembly GCA_910589415.1. Lineage (NCBI taxonomy): Eukaryota > Metazoa > Arthropoda > Insecta > Coleoptera > Melyridae > Malachius > Malachius bipustulatus. The sequence goes on along the minus strand of OU342634.1, from coordinate 30,489,844 downwards.
AATCTAAATTCGTTCATAATCAAGTAGGTACTCAAAGTGCCGGAAAGTGTCAAAAAACCTATTAATTTTTTTTGACCATTTTCTTATTAACAATATTGTGAACCTACTGACTTCTGTTGTTTGTGACATTATGTAGCTTAAATTTTAATAACAGATTTTGGTTACACGAAAAAATTTTGATCTCATGCCAGAAGCAAAAAAACCTTGCGTTGTAAGTAGTAAGGTGAGCGTGAGGGTGAAATATTATTAAAAGCACCTCAGGGTAAGGAAAATTTAGCTCCCTTGTTTTATTTTGACTAACTTACCAGATGAATTTTCATGAAGTAAAGCTCCCTAATCCCGGTTCAATTTAAAATTACGTTTAAATTTATAATAAGTAATAGGTAGGTTTTGGTGATTAGTGGGCTATAAGTTAGCAATACATACCCCCAAGAAGCCATTTAATTAGGAAGTTCCAAGCGGATTATTTATGAAGCTACTTCATCTATTATATAGTTAAAAAAGTAACGTAACTTATAGAAGAGTTATCGAGAACCCAAGGGTCCACCCAAGGGTGAAAGCCAATTTCAATCATGAAAGTAAAGATACCCTAGAGTTTTAATCGGCTATTATTTGACTCAAGGAAAGTTGAACGATCTTTGTCAAATTATCAAAAATCAACGTTCGGCATCTCTTTTCCGCTTTGGAATTCACGTTATAACCTGTGCTTCTCGTCAGGCTCTTTATATTCAGACCAAGATTATGTAAAAGTAGGAAAAGCGAGGCTTACGGATTTGGCGCAATACTACCTCGAAACGCGGCAGAGATTTAGTAAGTATCATTTGCTTGCCCTCTTCAAGGAATGGGAAATCAGTGAACTCCGCCCTCGTTCCAATTTAGAATCGCATCATGATTCCGAATCCATACCGAATCAGTCCCGATCTGCCCCCTAACATCAGCCCTTTTTATCCTAATAAAATTGGATTTTATTATTATGCGAACAATGCAGAATCAAGCAAGGTTAAAGCCAATTATTATATCAGGATCAGAAAAGATCGTAAGTATAATAAAACTTTGAGAGAAGGACTTGAAACAATGCCAACTGATTAAACGCTAACTAATTTCCCGGAATTAAACATTTTGGGATTAAGGGGGAGATTAAACAATGGTGTCTGGGTGAATTAGTCTCCAAACTAGAATTGTTAATTATTTTCCAAACTCCGCTTTGCGCGCTTAAGAAAATAGAGAACTATGAATTTTCGGTGTTATTTGGAGAATGTTTTAGATGAAAAATGGATTTAATTCTAAATAAATTTCTCCATCTCCGGGCAAATAAATTTGAATTAAACGGTTTTCAGGAGGCGCAGCGGCTGTCAACAGCATCATTCTAGCTTTGTAATTAATTTGATTTTAATTAACTCGTATACCTTTATTCGAGTTTTAGAAAAATGAGTTCTTGTCCGAGAGAGCTTTGTTCTTTGTTGAGAAGTAATTCTGGCAGACTTTATATTTAATCGAAACCAGGGATGGAAGATTACTTAATTATTACTTAAAATTTATATCTAAGTATATACAGACTCTTTATTGTTCATATAACAAGAATCGCCCAACAAAGCAAATTTTACAAAAAATTAATTAATGCAGGGAATATTAATAATATCAATAAATATTATATCCTCTCAATTATTGTGCCGCATAATGAATTTTAGCTTAAAATTCTTATAAAACATCAACAGATCGAGCTTTGGAACAGACAAAAAATTTCTATATAATTTAATAATTTTAATTGTTGAGCCGTTGTCCAATATAATTTACCCCTGACTTTCGTTCTTTCACAACAAACTGCGATTGACATCATCAACAAAAATGAAGTCTCTAAATGAAGCGCTGAGATTAGCAATTTCTAAAATTTTTCAAACGAACCAATTAATATAATCAAAAATTAACAGCTTTCTTTAGAGCTTACACTGAAAGCCTGTTTCCTTGTTCAAGATAACGCCCTGGTGGATTTTAACTCACTCCGAATCTCAGAAAATTTTTAGATAGGAAGGAAACTCACCTACTGAATAAGTAAGACGATTTATGCAAAAAGTTTTCGGATCTTTTGAAAGATTTGAAAAAAACGAATTCTGACTCAAAATCATCTTGTATCTAAGTTTGTATGGCAATTTTTACGATTTAACACCTTGAGCTATGCTATTTATAAAGAATTTTTCTCTGATTCCAGTTTGAAAATATTTTTCTAGAGAAAAAATAATGCTAGGGTGCCAGGATGAAAAAAATCTGGAATAGTCTAGTGAATAAACTGGAAATACTATTATACAATCTGGAAAAGTGGTGGAACAGCACCGATTTAAAAAATGATTTTTTCCTGGATTCCTTAGACCTTGAGGAACATTCATCACCACTAACCCCTGCATTACCTCGAAAAATGAGAAAATTATGGTAATTTCCTCCCTTCGAAAACACTCCAAATAGTAACAGTTAACAGTAATAAGTAACAGTAAAAATAAGTTACGAAAATTCAAAATTTCACTTCGGAAATCGTCTCTCGGGAGCGTTCGGGGTCGCTGATTTAGATTCGAAATCTAAAAGCAAGTGAGGGTAGTTTCACCCCCTCAAAGCAACGCCAAATAGTGTCAGTGACACAAAAAATTATTATTTCGCCCCGGAAATAATCTCTCTGGGGTTTTCGGGGTCGCAGGTACGAATCCGAGGTACGAAAGAAAGTGAGGGTGGTTCCATGCCTTAAAACCTCGGCAGCTTAAATCAAATTCTTCAGCTTACAAATCAATCAGCTATCGAAAACGGAAAACGTAAAAATTTTATCGGAATTACATCGCACATCTCATTTGGTGTTTTTTTTTTTAACTTGTTTATGATTCGTGATCAGCGACTCCAAAACCTCTCGAGAGATGATTTCCGAGGCCAAATAATAATTTTTTATATCACCGTCTATTCTTGGGGTGGTTTTGATGCTTGGAAATTACTCTCACTTGCTTTTGAACTTTGGATTCGTGATCAGCGACACCGAACACCCAAAAGAGAACATTTCCGAGGCGAAATATTAATTTTTTGTATCACTGTCACTGCTTGGGATGGTTTTTAGGGGTTAAAACCATCCTGCCGTGCTTTTGGACCTCGTATTTGTAATCGGCGGCCCCGAAAACCAACAAGAGAAAATTTCCGAGGCAAAATTTGAATTTTTTTATTTTTTTACACTGTAACTCGTTTGGGTGGTTCTGAGAAGCTGGAACCACTCTCACTTGCTTTTGGACCTCGGATTCGTAATCGACGACTCTTAAAACCCCCCCGAGAGACGATTACCGAGGTGAAATTTTGAATTTTCATATAGCTTTTCTATCACTGGTACTAAAGTTGGGCAGCTTTGAAAGGGTGGAAATTACCGTAATTGTTCCTCCTAACTAGGTTTCTGCTTGTCGTTTCTCCGAAATTTCTTAGAAAAACCTCATTCATAATTTTCAATCTGATAACTCTTCTCAAGAGTGTGCTATAAATCAATGCAACTTCTGATCTCCGTACTGTGGTTACTACACAATAAAATGAGATTCAAATTACCCCAATTACCCTAAATAATCACCCCTAAGTATTATCACTAAGCAATTATTGTAACTTGGTTACCTGAGTCAAAAAAGTGGTAAAAAATTGTCCGAATTAGTAACATGACCGAATTTTTGAACGCTTATATTAACCTCTTGCAATAGCTTTTTCAAATTACAGAGTAATTTTAGGGTGCAAATATCGATATCGTCGGCCTAATATGAAAATGGCCTAAGTCACATTTTACAAATTTCACAGGAGGAGCAAAAAACATCTTATTAATCTGAAGTTGGTTCAAAAATTATGTTTTTATGTTTAAATCGGTTCAAAATTTAAATTGGTAAAAAGTAATTACGGGTAAATAAATTTTATTTCAATTTTTTATGAAATATGTGACTTAGGCAATTTTCTGCAAATGTTTCTGGGACATAGGCATTTTGCTTTCTATGTAAAAAAACAGAGATGTACCTAGTAGTTTTACTTTATTAAAAATACAAAGAAATATTTCATTAACAAACATTAATATTACAAGTGATGGAGACCATCATAAAAGCTGTGGTAATCCTTTGGCATTGTACCTTTAAGTGACATTAAATGTTGATATTTCTCTGCCTTGATCGGAAGTGGATTTGCATATAAATTAGGTAATTCATGGTAGGCAATAACTGATCCTTTTTTTGTAGAAGCTCTAAACGGTAGAGGTTTCCATTCATCACGGTGTGATATCTTAAATAAAACAGATCCATCTGATTGATACTTTAGAGCTCTAATATCGGTCACAGTGGCTTCTCCAGTTACGCGTCCTGGTCTGATTGATGGAATATATTTCAGCACTTCAAAATTTTTAAAGAAAGTATGGTCTAGATATTGCACAATGTAGGGCTCCGGATTCCGACGTGCCGTTTTGCATATTTCAACGTAATCGGCAGGAACATTGATAATTTTGTTACGCAGTTTTCTTTCAATCGTGGAATGCATTGAATCGCATTCCATCTGCTTGTGTCCTTTCTCCAAATATTTTTGCTCAACAGTTATGTGTTTTTCTTGTGCTAAATTAACTAATGCATTGGACAAAATGGCGTTTCGGTTTTGACATGTGCAACCATCACTATATAGTATCACAGGTAGTGCTGCCGTTTCATCAGATCCAATTACATGAGTGAGCAAATGATAATAGATTATTGAGGCAAAAACACATGATGTTAATCCGGCTTCCCCCTCATGCCACAAGTAACAATAACCCTTCTTTGATTTTAGGTTGAACAATGTAAAATTATGAACGATTAGCTTGGTTTTATAATATAAACTAGACACATTCGATTTAGGGCAAAGTAAAACAGACTGCAGGTCCATGGTAAAAACAATTTTATTTTCAGCTGACTTATCGCACTCTTTTTCTGCACGAGCCTCTTCTTTTTTAGCCAAGTGGCTTTGATACGTAGCTTCATTTAAATTTTTAGTAGCGTATGACGTGCAAACATCGCACTGATCCTTTTTCGGGGAAAATAAAGACAAGTTTAAATCATCAAATACATCTGAAAATACAGGATAAGAAAGAGGCAAAATCTCACGTTCTTTACAAAAATCATATTTGTAGAAGTGGTATAAGCTACTTTTTGATATCCAATTAGGTTCTAGGTAAAGTTTGCTGCTTGATTTTCTGCAGTAATGAGATTCAAGTTTGGGTAGGTTTTCAAAGAAATTTTTTAGGCACATTCTTCTTTCATTATATTTGGTACTTTTCAAAGATAACGTTGTATCTGCTTCAGCTTCCATTTCACTATTATTTTCCTCTGGTTTTTTTATCTCTTGTGAGTCGTTGAATAGCCAGTGTCCTATAGTTCTTGGCGGAATTCCAAATGTGTTACAAAACATCGTCTTGCAAAACTCTTATTTTTTCTTTAGCTTTTAAATAATACTTATAAGAAAATTCTCTTCTTGACTCATGTTCATTCTTTCTATTTCTAGCTCTGTTTGTCGTTATCTTATCCACCAAAGTGGTAAGATAAATCTTTTTTTCTGCCCAATCTAACTTCCAAAACACTTCAAAAAGTTCTTCTCTTTCTTCATTCGATATTTGATTGCACTTCGTGACGTGTTTTCCATTACAGTTACATCTTCCTTTGATTTTTTTTGCACTCTTCTTAACGGAATATTCCCATTTCAAGTCTTGTTTTCTTTTGCCGAGATATTCTTTCCCTGTTTCTCTTTGAATTTTATTGCTTCTTTCGAGCCATTCATTTTTATTAACAAGTCGTCTTTTCTTTCTTTTCCTTACCTTCAAATCTTCTGAAACTTCGATAGGACTTTCCACTCGAATGAGCTGAGACTCAAGATTGGTAATTGGTGAAATTTCTTTATTACATTCCTCGCTAATATCGTCTATGGCGTTACCTAAATCTTGAATTACTATTTCTGCTGGCTGTATATTCGAACATGAACTTAACGGCATGACTACAGCAGTTGTGTTATCGCTTTGCTCTAGCTCTTTATCTTTATTGTCAGTCTCATTTTGTTCTTCAGGAGACTTATTTATTTTATTTACATTATAAACCGTTTGACCGTTTTGTTCGTTCTCAAAGATAAAGTCGTTGATTGATAATATATCTACGTCTTGAACTAAATATATCGGCTCTAAATCGGAACATAAGTTTGAAGGCAAAACTACAGCACTATTTGTTGTATTATGGCCTTGCTCTATATTATCCTTTTCTTTACTATCAGTCTCTTTTTCTTTGATAACAAGCTTAGTACTCGTATTAATAATCTCATTTTCTTTGGTGGCCAGTTTAGTATTATTAATCTCATTTTCTTTATTATCACCTTTGCTTTCTTTTTCCTTCGCTATTTTCAATAAATTTATAATTTTCCCTACTCTTGGTCCGTAATTCATTCTGAAAAAATCAAAATTCAATAAAAAATAAATTTCTATTTTTGTAAACAATCAAATTTTAATCAAATGTATGCACTACTTTATTTTTATTGATAAAGAGATGCCAACAATACATAGTTGGCATTGCCTAAGTCCAGGACCCCTTTCTCTTTATAAAACATAAATTTGCCTAAGTCCATAGTGATTTATTTGCTTTTACATTACGTCAAGAAAATATATTAAAATTACGTTGCGATTTAAAAAGACGATATAATGACACTTTAAAATGCTTACCTGAACTTTCTCAACACTTATTTAATAAATTTACCAGCTCTATTGTCCAAAAAAGTAACACTTTACACACCTAACCTCGAACTACATGGCAATGACACGGAGAACAGGGACTTGGGCCAATTGCGTTTTAATCAAGACAACTTAGGATTTGGGCCACTTTCTTAGAACAGTCTAATGCCATCTATGAGTGGAAAATCGAACTCAAACAATTTACTAAGCGATGAGTTAGGCCATTCTCTTCCAAATGATATTAAAATCTCATTTTGGTGAAAAATGGACTTAGGTCATTTTCATATTAGGCCGACGATATGGGAAACTGAAAATGTAACTACTGGAGTGAAGTGCAGGATAATAACTTTGTCGATTTTATGATTAGTTTGAAAACTCCATTTATTCCACGATCATAAAACCAAAAATATTTTCATCAAGCCGCAAAAGACGTTTAGTTTTAGGTGTTATGGCGTTCATTATTCTCCTGTTTCATGCTCAAGAACAATATCCGAATTGTAAATCTAATAGAAAACGATGCGGGTTTGATATTTTTCTTCAGGGTATTACGTCTAAAGTAAGAGGCTATAAAGGTCCCAAAGTACAATACAGAGATTAATAGCTACTTCTCTTAAGCGTAAAGTTCTCTCTTAAAACGGCAGAAACGACGGAACTATTGAAGAAGTTCAGACCTTTAGAATCTCGTCTCTAGTTTAGGAGGAGTTATTGATAAAAACTCATTTGGAATGTATGTCGACGCCCGCGCACACAATGCATTTAAATTAGCCTCTCTGATAGCAAGTTTCAAAGACAGAAGGTAATTTATGTATTATCCGGAAACTTAATTTATATTTCACAAGTTAATTGAACAGACGCAAATGTTCCGGATCTTAAAAGTTCTAAATCTGGGGAGAACTTTCCCTAAATTTCAAACTTGATGGCCTTTTCGATTAAACTGATGAAGGTTTGTTATATCTATTTACAATTATTTGGTCTTCGTACCTTCATATTTTACTATGCTAATTAAAATGGAACAGTGTGAGGTTTGCGTAAGTGTTTACTCGGATCCTGTTAAACAGTTAAGTACACTTTACTGTATCCACGAAATTGCATGACATAAATCTCAGATGCAACCTCGGAACCAATTTGTGCAGCCCTTGCTATGTAATACTCATGAATGTAGGATTTCTCTAGCTTGCAAGGAGATGTTTTGCACCCGACTTGATTGATTTAAACGCATCAGCATTCACTTCTAATTTCAAGAAAATTAACTTCTCACTTCAACCTTTAACGATGAGTATTTTCGGGTGACATAAAAGGGTAATTTCTCAACAAGTTTACACCTGGTAAGGTTCTTGTTGCTTTCGACTATTTCTCTTCCTCTTAAAAAAATTTTACTTCCACGAGGCTTTTAATGTTAGCTTTATGGATTAGCTTCATTTAGAGTTCTCACACAACATCGACGCCAAATTACTTCGATAGAGATATGACATTTTTAATGACATAAAAAAAATTAGGAAGCTTCCGAAGCTGTAATTTGATTTTCCTTTAAGCCTTGGTTCGAGTGAAAACCAATAGGAAAGCAGTATTTTAACACTTGGGTGACATGCGTTGAACGATCGAGTTCAGAGACTAGGAGGTTAGTTCCAACGTTTTTGTTTTGGCCGTTTTCCACAAATTACGCTGCAGGCAAATCAAGCAGACAATTCTGCAAGAAAAATAGCATCGTGTGAAAAACTTGACCCGTTTTTGTTATGCTAATAAGTCAAACATGCAAGTCAAGTGGCTGGAAGCAAATTTATCACACCCCTAAAAGTTAATTGAGATTTTGAATTTTTTACAACCAACTCATATACAGGGTGTCAAAATAAAAAATTTTCTTTATCAAGGGATATCCGCCTTATTTTAAAACAGAAACAAATAAAGTTTAGGAAACTTCAAATATACCTCTAAACCTCAACGGGTTTGGATAATTTTTTTTTTGCCGAATATCCTTAATTTTAATGGGCTCTATATCGCCCTGTATTCGGAGTGCCGAAGTTACTGATCACCCTTTATATGTTTTTTATTCGACAGGAATACAATTCTGAATACAATATTTCAAAACCCAACCATATTAAGTTTTCCACAAATCCTAAAAAAAGCGTTTCCAAGAAGTAAAAAAAAAACCACTTTGAGGTCGTTTTAAAATTAAATTATGCTCTTCCGAAATTATATTTCAGTGCTTACATTTGACGACAATAAAGCTCAACTATGGTAACGAATAACGAAAATCATCTTTATGTTTTCTCGCAAGGTTTTAAATCAAATTCCTATACAGTCTCATCTGGTGTATTCCAAGGTTCTTAACTAGGCCCCCTTTTCTTCAACATGTTTATTAACGACATTGTCTGCAATTTTAATAGTAACGTCAACTGTCTTCTCTACGCTTCAGACCACTCTGAATCTTCTCCGCTCTTGGTGTGATGATAATCTTCTTCCACTCAATCTGTCCAAATGTCATGCTATGTCACTCTCTCTGAAAAATAATCCCCTTCAATTTCCTTATTCTTTAAACGACAAAACGCTTGATCGAATTGATGAGTTCAGGGATCTTGGTGTACTCTACGACTCTAAACTTTCATTTAATAAACATTTTAGCTCTGCTGTCTCATCGGCAGTTAGGTCTTTGGGCTTCCTAATACGCAACACTCGGGAGTTTCAGAGCATCAATACCTACCCTTCTTATACAGGGTGTTCTACAAGCTCTATGACAAACTTTGACAGATGGTAGGTTGCTTGATTTTAAACATATTTTTTTTAATAAACATGGGTCCGATTCGTTTTTGTTTAGAAGTTACAAGCATTTAACCTTTATTAACAATCAACAATAAAAATTTAAATTAAATGATAATCACAAAACTTAAGACTATAAAAATTGTTCGAAATGTCCACCCTCAGCTTGAATGCAAGCCTCACATCGACGAACTAAAGATTCGGTCACTCGAAGAATGAGATTTGGATCATTTCTTATTTGGTTAGCTGCATCTTGAATTCTTTCAAGTAACTGCTGATGGGTAGCGATTTCAACATGGTAGACCAGCTGCTTCATGTGTCCCCATAAATAAAAATCCAGAGGATTCAGATCGGAAGAACGAGGTGGCCATGATATTGGACCTCCTTGACCTATCCATTTATTCGGGAAATGTTCATTTAGCCAAGCAGCAACTAGTCTTTCTCTATGTGGTGGTGCACCGTCATGCTGATACCACATATTTTGAATAATATTGAGTTGCACGTCATCAATAAACTCTAAAAGGTCGTGTTCTAAGAAATGTCTCTTTAAATGCTTGTAACTTCTAAACAAAAACGAATCGGACCCATGTTTATTAAAAAAAAATATGTTTAAAATCAAGCAACCTACCATCTGTCAAAGTTTGTCATAGAGCTTGTAGAACACCCTGTATTGTACAACTCCCTGGTCAGGTCTAAGCTCGAGTAGGTGTGCCTCCATTATATGGTCTCCAGGTCATCAGGTGCACGTCGATAATTTTGAGCGTGTCCAGCGGCGCTTTCTCAAGTATCTCCACTTCAAGATCACCGGCGTATATCCTCCAATAGGCTTCCCTCAGCATCAGCTGCTAAGTCAATTCAATGTTGACGGCTTACTGAATAGGCGCTCCTATATGTGTATCAGATTTTTCTGGAATGTTCTCAATGGCACCTTGAACTGTCCTGTTATTATCAGTCAGTTTACGCTCAATTTCCCTCAGATCTCTCTGAAACATGATAATATTCTACACACAGACATCTCCCGCACTAATCTGCATCATTTCTCCCCACTGAGTCGAATCTGCGACACTTATAATCAGATCTCCCCCACGATCTGGACATCTTCTGCTGTTCAGTCAGCGACATACGACTGCAGTACCTCGGCACATGACCTGCAGCTTCTCTGCGTGCTATACAATTGTTTACCTACCGTGTATTTTTGCTTACTCACGGTGTAATTGTTTTTAATTCTGCACTACTGTGTTTTTTATTATCTAATGTTCTGTAATTATTGGACTTTTGTCTGTGGGAACATATTCGAAATAAATAAATAAAAATAAATAAATAAATATATTCGCTAAAAATTGATTAAAGATAAACACCCGTCTTTATGTTTAGCTCTTACAGAGGAACCTAGAAAGTTGTGTGTTTAGTTTAAAAAAATATAATATAAACATGGATCATTTGTAATAATTCTGGGCACCTCTGTGAACATTGCGGTAACTTACTTTTTGCGTATTCTAGCGCGACATATGGTTTTATCATCTATCTAAATTATGTATATCTACAATTTGTCTTGACAAATGCGTTGTTGCTAGGATACTCGACGAATGTGTCCTAATAGCAATCACATTATTGATATATCTTAGCAGCCACACATTCATATTCCCTTCATTCTAATTGGCCTATATGTAGATGCAAGGTGGCGGTTGTTCAATCAAACAGTGGACACTTTAATGTTCCCTCTGTATAAAGTCCCTGTACCAGTAACTGTGGTATGGTATCAGCTTTAAATAACCGTAATACCAATCGATTTTCATATAAAGAAGATGATTTTGAAATACACCTGAAATGAAGCACGTGCCCCATGCCAACGAACATGATATAAACATATAGACAGCGAATTAAATACATCCCTGCACAAGATTCCAAATGCGTGATAATAACGTGTCATTTATGAGGTAGTTGTCACACTTCATAACCATAACCGCATGATGTTGACATCGTGACGCAACCGAGAGTGCCAATAAGGGGATTGACAGCAGACTGGAGAGCCGCAGCACGCCCGTATGTTAATTTGAAGGTTGCGTACGCCCTGGCCGATGCTATATCATGTTACTTTCAAAGTTTGATCCTGCGTCGGGGGGATGAAAGGATAAGCGTGTATAAAAGTTCAGGGCAGGTCGGCCCGCTTCAACACTAACGGAGCAATGTAGCGAGTGAAACTGATGGCTGAATTTCAAGTTTCCTACATCTTAATGCACCAATTCATCACGTGTGCCATGCCAGGCTATTATTGCACCCCTCCAACCTCCTCCCAGTCGTCCCGTGAAGGTGGGAGCTGGAAGTACTAATCTCCTGAAATGTGAGATGTTTCAGTTTGGCTTTAAAGCGCGAGTTTTCTAGACCAAAGGCATTTTATGGAGTGATTCTTCTAAAATGTGGCAGTTTTATGGTTGATATGTTATAAGGTCAGAGCTGAAAGAAACTAGTAAAAATATTATGTCCCCATATATTGAGACGGGAGAGGTGTTAGGTGAAAGCTATGTTCTTTTAATAACATCGATCCTTAGAAGAAGCTATGGTCAATCTGCCGAGATTGATATTACTAGGCGCTTTTTATTTGGGTTTAATGTCTCTACCATAACTCACAGATGGAGTATCACAAGCGGAGCTGTCAATTATATTCGAAATATAAAAGTTATAGGTACAGTTTGTACTTGTATGAATTCATGTTTATGGCTTTTATTAAAAAGCTAGAGAGTAAAGCTAGAGAGGGAGAAAGAAAGAGAAAGATCGCTAGCCAAATTGTTGACCCTAAAATCTGGTTACGATACGTTTTCATAATTCTAGATTAAATTTAATACGTGTTATTAAATTTAGAACTAAAATGTAAATTTATAATCGATAACGTGAGAAATCTCCGTTTATTATTTCTTTCAGTAAGGTACCTAAAACATAATTCAGGATTATACCAATGAATTATTATCATGACCAAGCCCGCTTGTATGATGTAAGTTTTATCAAACCAATTCGGCAACTTCGTCCAACCAAACTTGAAAATGTTCCAAGATCACGATATCCGTTCAGTAATTTGGTATCAACTAAACGGAAATTAACAGATTTACGTCAGGCCTATCATAATGATTTATGCCGCCCTCAAAAAATCATCTTCCACTTCTGAATTCATCTCTAATGAGTGTTCATTTGATGTGGAGTCACCCCATCCAAACCCGGCAATTTCCAATGAAGACCGCCTACTTGAATGAAGCGGAGTTTCTTCTCGATTATTACCGAGATTTCTATGATTAATATATTCAACTCCGATTCGTGGATTGATAAGAGTTATAAATGAGGTTATAAGGTGTTAGCATGCACTGCGTGAAAGCGCAACCCTGGAAGTTACGTCATGTTTGTTAGATTTAAACTCCCCGGGAAAATATATTGTTATGACCTTAAGAAGTTTTAGGAACACTTCCACAACAGGTAATACGTTATTTACTTCTGCTCAAGTTTCTAGTCTACCAGTAGTTGTTATTAACTGAAGGTGGGAGGTTTTATTTTGTTCTGTTTTGTTTCTCGATACCGGTTTGCTTTGTGATAAAGTTCCCGGAATAAATGAAGTTAGTAGTTATACTCATTGAAAGTAAGTTCCTAAACGTGTCGAAGTGAATTAATTACTCTATTACAGAGAATCGCTGCAGGAATGGGATGGTGGAATATTTATAACTCGAAACCTGAAAGGTGTTATAGATATAGTTGTATGAACTGAGAGGGGTTGAAATCGAATAATTTTTTTTAATCCCAAGTTATGCGAGAGCAAGTTTTAAAACGAATGAATGCGGTATAGTGCAGCTTGATTTAATCAAGTTGATTAAATCTGCTAGTGGTTTGTATGATGAGTTGTTCCATACAACTTGATTCGATCAAGTATTTGTTTAACGAAAATGAACAAAAATTTGTGCTGGCATTGCCAGTCCGAGTTCTGTCTCGATGAACTCAATACGTCCGTTTCGATCGACTAAATATAAAAACCAATCATAATGAAATCTCCTTCCAATTAATCTGTGATTAATTCTCCTGGATATCCGATGTTCCCAAGCTCGGGAAGCGTGTCGACGTGAGTCTGGATCATGCATCGAAACGATTTCGCACTGCCAGTTTGGATAATTTGTTCAGAGGCGTGTGTGTCGGTTCCCTGACGTTTTTCTGAGGCGCTGCGCTCTGAAAAATAGGAACACGAGACAAAGTAAGATTAATTGAGGCGAAAACATATGACATGTTTGTCTGAAATGACTAATGGTTCATGTTTCGGACAGTTTTTGTCATTGTGTAAGTGTCACTCAGCAAAAGCGACCATATATAATTGAATACTGTTGTCCCACCTAATTAATTCCTCCTCCTTGTTTCATCACGCCGTCTAGGCGATCTCGTCTTCCTCTCGTCGTTGCCTGAGAAACAGGAACTTGGAGTCGGTGTAGTCATGATGTTTGCCAAAGACATGAAATACTCTTTATTATGCCTTCGAGTTGCACCACGACTCGCTCTGAACTAAGAGTTTGTAAAGGCTTTATTAAACTTCGGCTGCTTTTCAAAACCTATCTCGGTCGCCGCTATGGATTTTTGTGCGGTTAAAAGCATATTCCTTTCTTTACACCATTAGACCTCATTTCAACCGCAATATCTAAACTTGCGTTCGCTTTACGTTTTGAATTGCACACGATCTTAATTAGACAACTCCGTCTCGTCTAGGTGCTTGTTTTCATTTCTAATTAGCTTAGAAGAAAGAAGAAAATTATATTATTCAAGATTCACTCACTGAACTTCCTTGTATCGACAGGTACCTAAAATGCAGTGTATAAAATAATAATGAAATAAAATTAAAATGAAGTCGTGACAAGATAATGTTCCTATGTCAATTTGCATCCTCATTATGTCCAATGCGATAAGCCGTCTGTCCCAATTTCCCTGCAGGATTATCGACCAGACGGAGATAGAACAGGTTGCCAGGCACACGTTCTACAACTTGAGAGTTGAGTTTTTAAGACTCTGCCATCAGTTACCCATCAGTGCCGATATTGATGCTTCCTCCATTCCGCACTGAATTGGCCCGAGATGCCTCCCGTCACTTGGCAGATTCTACTTTAGGGCACAATAATTGGGTATAAGGGATCCCGCTGACACTGCCCTGGAACACACCCGTCTACTTTGGATCCCATTTTAAACTTGAATTACTTCAAATTTCAGCCATGATTGATTCAAGCACCGCACAGAACGAATATTTTATGCGGTATTTACGGGAAACTCGCTTTTTATGACGTTACGTTTTCAATTTGAACTTTTCAGTCAAGTTATTAATATGTCTGGTACAGTTCGGTTCAGGGGCTGCGCTTTTCGTGAACAATTTTGAAATTAAACGAGAATTTATTACTTTCCAGTTATAGCTTTATTTATTTCCACTTTATAATTTTTTGAGGGGCGAGGGATGCAATATTTGGTAGGTACCATTAATCTTTACTTATAATAATTTTTTACAAAAACTACCTATATTTTGTTTTCCTATATTTTGGAAAGACCTTTCTATTTCATTTTGGACAAAGTTAATATTAAATAAAAATTACCGCTTGCTTAAAATATGTCACTTTAGTTACAGAAACATTCAAGAAACCCTCAAAGTAGACTAGTATCTCTTCAGATTAAGTAGTTGACAACATTGACCACTTCAAAATCTGCATAAAAATTTATTGGGAAAGTAAAGGTTGAAGTGTAATTTTGATCCTCCACTGTAGCTATACCCATGTAGACAAGTGGGTCATTTCCATGAATTTAAACGGTAGGAAAAACAATAAAATATTAATAGCGCTATTGCAAAAACTAAAAAAGAAAACAACTGGTGCCAGAAAGGTCAATTTGCGTGCACTTTTTTTAAAAACTTTCTATTTTTTTCCTTCGAGCGCCGTCTGGTTCAAAATCGCCGAAAGCACCTCATGGGCTTATTGTGCTAACCCCCATTGCTGCATGTCACGCCATTCTATCATTTTATCTTTTATGGTCTCCTGTACAAGTTTGGACAGCCCCATCACTGATGGATGAGTATCATATTCTTTCGGATTTTTGGCTGTGCATATGTTTCCTGTCTTCTGCGGTCTTCTGCAGTTGAAGTCTCGTTGACATTGCAGTATTCTCTGATGCAGTTTAGGTCTCCATTATTAAACAGTTCTATTTTATTCAAGTATTTTTTTAGGGCCGCGTCTCGTCAACTGATTCCTGCTAAGTAATAGTAGTTCTTCAGGTGTCTTCTTTTTGGGTCTCTTGATGAAGAGTATCCCATACTGATGTTTGGTCCTTTTATCCCAATATTCTTTATTTTGTTTCTTCACCCTGTGTTGTATCTACTCCCGGGGCCGGTTCTGGGCCAATGTATCCAGGCTAGTATCCACTTCCTGCCAACTTGCCGGCTTTTTCATTGCCTGTAATTCCACTATGTCCTGGCACCTTCATCAATGTTACTTTGTCGTGTTCTGTCAGGCTTGTGGGATTCTCACGGCATTACCACAGTAATCTGGACTTTATCTGGGGGTTTTCTATGGCCCTTGGAACCACCTGACTCTCTGTTAGTATATTGATGCGCCTGTTTCCATAGGCCCTCTTATTCCTCTTTTTTGAGCAGTGTTGAGATAAACCGTGTTGAGTGTTATCTAGCTTATTGTACATTGTATATGCTGGCTCCAGTCCCTTGACCCATCTGCATACCAGGTCGTTCCGATCAGCTTGTTGCCGTCTTTTGATTCTCCTTCTGATCCATGATTCTTAACTTGAAGCTCTTTTGGAATTTAAATTTTTAGTCATATGGTCTGTGTTTGCATCTAGCAGATCCACTACCACATGACTTTTTATTGTATTGTGTCCAAAGTCCTGCGTACTTGCCGCCATAGAGTTGCTATTCTTGCCTCTCCAATTAAGGAGAACTTCCATTGCTGCAGTTAAGGTTGTTTTCATTGCTTCTATTATTCCAACGCATGCAATTTTTTCACGTTAGTGAACTTGTTTATCGCGGCATCTTTGTCCAGCATATCAAAGATGCATATATCAGCATTGGTTTAATCGCTCTGGTGTACGCTCAGTGCACCATTTGTGGTTTTAATCCCCTTGTTTTCCTGTAAGTTCGTCTGACCATCATGAATGTGATATCCGCTCTCTTCTTCTTAATTTTGTCTATTTGTTGGTTCTAGGTAAGCTTTGAGCCCAAGATTACCACAAGATACTTCATCTCTACCGATATGTGTACGTTCCTGTCTCTCAGTATTATTGTTCCTGTGAGTTCAAATGTCTTTCGGTTAGTGAACGCTACGATGATTAATTTGAAGGGACTTATATTTAATTCCTTTTCATCTGTCCATGTGGTTACGACATTTAAGGTTATTTGCACATTTCACGGCCTTATTGTGTCGTTGAATTTACCTTGGATGAATATTACAAGGTCATCTGCATATCATATAATCTTCATTCCCTCTTGGTTCAAACGCTTCCATATCAAGGGAGAAAAAACACCTCCCTTTGGGCATCCCCTCGCTACCCGAGTCACCATGGTCTCCCCCAATGGGGATCTACATACCAATTTGTTTTTCATCATGCAGTCTATCCATCTGCATATTGTTCCTCCCTATTGCATTGACTTCTCTACTCCTCAATGCTTTTGAGATTGATTTTAGAGATGTGTTCTAACGCACCTTCTATGTCAAAAAAGTACTTCTTTGTGTTCTATGACGTATTCAGCCTTTTCCACTAATTGGTGCTAGTTCCGTTAATTATCCCATTCTATGAGCATGTTGGTCTTGATGAACTGGTTTATTTGCCAAGATATTATCTCTTTATGGTCCTATGTAGTTTTCTTATGTTCCTACTTATGTTCCTACTAGTTATGTTCTTTATGTTTCTACTTTCTATAGTTAGTTTTTATACTCTGGAAGGACATTTTAATAATTATTAACAAAATGAATGCAACAGCTAATATTATCTTCAGCCTTGTATAGGGTACTTACATGAGTTTTTTAAAGCGTTACAGGGCGATATCTCGAAACAATTGCAAATATTTATTTCCATGTAATTTAGGAGTATTTTCACAATTTTTCACACTTTTTCCTTCACTCGCTTTTGAGGGGTAGGAGGCAACTTTGAAATTTTAAATAGGAACTCTTTTTTCATTGCAAATTCGGATTTTATAACCGAGAAAACAAAGCAAACTGCTCTCCTCTCACCACTCCTTGTAGATAGGGCCTGGGGGGAATTTTAAACTTTAGTTTGAAACCCTTATTTTCTATGGTAGATTAGGATTTAACGAGTAAAAATAAGTAGGATTTGAGGTATAATTTTTTTTTTAATTCATGGTCAGCGCCAACCAGAAGGCTTACCAAAAGGTGTACTTAAACGAAAAAATTATTTTTTTTTTTTTCGATCATTTGTCTTATTATTGAAATTAAAAGAATAACATCCATGAATGAAGAAAAATAATAAGGTAAATTCTACGTAAGTATTTTTACCAATAAAATCCGAATTTGCATAACGATGGTCTAATTCTAATACCCTGTATCTGCAAAAAATACAAATTTTACTTTTTCGCGCCATTCGGTTGTACGTTTACTCTGTCATGAGTTGAAATACGCCGCATTGGCTATGGAAATTGGCTACAAAAAAAGTTTTGTAACCTCCTGAATCATATTTAGCCCTTTAAAACTAAAAAAGCTCTCTTCCTGTAAAATATTGATTCATACAGTTACGGGGTATTAGAATTAGACCATCGATAAAAAATACTGCGGTTTCTATCAAAATCTAAAATTTACCCCCACTCCATCTATAAGAAGGGGGTAGGACCCTATAGCTATTTCCTAAGCATTCTCATGCAGTTGTAAAATCCGATCAGCAATAAAAAATAAGATTTTTTATTTAAATACCACTTAAAAGGGGCTAGAGGAAAAAATGTAAAAAAGATTGTACGAAAAATTGTAGTAAGTAGGTAGGCTTACTACCTCACCAAATTTTCATGAAAATGTTTTAAACCGTTTTCGAGATATCGCGTTATAACATTCTAAAAGACTCACACACTACAAATTTTAATTTAGTTTATGTATTCATTTCCACTATGATTGTTTCAACCTAATAAAAATTACGTGTAAATGACACCCAGCTTATTTTGTACAAAATGTAAAATGTGCAAACAACAAGCTCTTAGAATTTGACTGGGAGTGGAAAGTATTTAAATTGTAAGATAATAATTATCCTGCAAACTAAACAACTTAGTCTTACTTAATGTGCACAGAGTTTAAGCTAAAGTTAGACGAACTTCATAAGCCTTTCGCCGTAGGCTAGGAAGAACTGCATCTTGGTAATAGTAGACCACGCTCTGCTGCTCTAACTTGAGTCAACCGTGCTGACTAATCCCGAACCGGAGCTTTTTATTATTATAAAGCGACTATGACACATGCAGAAGTAATAAATTGGAGTGCCAAATGCTCAGGGCTGCGTGAAATTGTAGCTAGTAAGAATGCAATGCGCGACAACTAATCCCCCATTTCTTTCTCTAATTTAGTAAAGCTCTAGTAAAGTCTCCCAAAGTCGGGATTTGCATATAAAACATCCGCGATTCAATTTCGTCGGAATAATGCGTACCGACCTACTCGTTGAAAATAAGAAATATTCCGGGATGGGAACTGGAGCAGGTCGCGCTCACTACTTGAGCGAAATCCTGAACGAAAGAGCACCTGGAAAATGATAATCCCAATTCCACCTAGAAAAAGAAGTTATTTTTATTTTGTCCTCAGAATTATCGCCATGGGTTATTAAATGACAATAATTGACATATCTATTTAGGTACTTTTAAGTATTATGTTCAAAATACGTAAAAATTACCTTTTAAGTTAAAGAATTAATATTTATGATACATAACAAAATGAGCTGATATGGAGGCGATTTCTGAGCCCACTAGGGTACCATAGATTAGATTTGTTTTTTTACGCTTTATGTGACTGCATAGGTAGGTACTCAGAATTAACAATCCTGATTAAATACCCACATAAATAATACAAAAACAAATTCTGACCTTTTATGATAAGCAAAATTCTCATTCGAAAGAAACTGAAGCAAGAATCGCAGCATGCAACTTCCAATAAACGCGTGAGTCATGCCTACATTCGTTACCAGATATAAAATGTGCTGCAAGTATGTGGGTAAAATCAATAGAATTTTGCATGGAATACTAAAAAAGAAAACGTTTTTATCAACGCGTATCTCCAAGTCTTAAGTTTTCGAGAGCATGATGAATTTGAAATAAAAAAACGAGCAAAAAAGTATAACGATAAAGTATGTTTATACAGGGTTGTCCTAAATAAGTGTGAAAAATTTTAGGGAGAGATTCCTTTTGCCTCATTCTAAGGAAAAAACTTTATTAATCTATTAACTTGTGTTCAAATGCACCGTTTTCGAGATAAAAGTCAAAGAAAGACTTTTTTTACAGTTTTTTGCATGCAGATATCTTAGGAACCTTTTAAGGTACAGAGCTCAACTTTTTTACATATCGTACCAATAATATCAGCTGTAAACTATTTTTTTCTCATATGCCAATGACGAAGATTTTGGGGTTGCGTTAAGTTTTTTTCCCCAAATTTCTACGACACTGGGAAAACTGACATTTTAAAACCGGATTCTTAACCGCCAATATTTTCTACACAAAAAAAACTATTGATTATAACTGCTAACGTGAACCTTTTTCCAGAAAAACTGCTCTTTACTCGCTTCAAAACATGCAATTGGCAAAAAACTTCTCTCAGTTCTAAAATCTCCTCCAATGACACATGAAAAAAACTGAATTGATATTGAAAAGGTACCTAGCTAATATCAATGATAAAACATTTACAAAAGCTGAGTTCTGTATGTCAAATAGTTCCTGAGATATCATCAAAAAAACTGGAAAAAAAGTAATTTTTTGGCAACCTTAATCACAAAAACGGTGCATTTTCGGACCCGCGTCAATAGGAACTTTTTACCTTAGAATGAGCCAAGAAATCAACCTTCAGAATATTTCGCACTTATTAAGATATATAAACGTATACTCTGTAGGTATATGGAACAGTTGTTGCTGTCTAAAGTCGACATCATTCAAAAGATTGTCATATTCGATTGAAATAATTTACGTCATTCTTCTAAATTGTTATGGGATGCTCTTAAGATGTAATGAGTTACCTTCTATATATTCGTTTCTGTTAGTTTCCCATCGAGGATGTTTTCGAGCTTGAAAATCAAAAGGGTGATTAATCGATGATCCATTAGTATGAAAGCAGTTAATTTTTCACCGGATTCGATAATTCCTAACTGAAGCCTTAGCTAGGCGCTAGGGAGATGCCAGGAACTCTGCGATTGTCAGCAAATGAGCTAATTGCCAATTCATGTTCGCTCCGGATTCTAGACGATCCGACCGAGATGATGGTACAGTATTAATATTCGTTTGTGCTAATGGATCTTGTAAGTTATTTATTACCTTTAATCGGTAAGCGCACCGAAGCTATTGGTAGGCACTAGTCCACCGACTTAATAAGTTCAGCAATATCCGAATTTTGATTTATGACGTTAGTAAAACCGTTTACGCTTGGATATCGAGTTCGAGTTACTTCCAAATCATTAGAATTTTCATTTAGATGAGTTATAATAACGTCCATCCTCTCGATTTCCTTCTTATTTGGTTACCGAAATTATTAAAGATTTTGCTTTAATCATGCTAATATCGATTTAATAATCTACATCATTAACCGTGTGTTATTTTTTCAAAATTTAATTATGCATAAGGTCCTCACTGTGCGAAAAAATTCCCAGACTAATTACAAACTCTGCTCTATGCATAAACTAGCCAGGATATCTGTTCATAATAATAAACTCTTAATATTAATTTCGTCTCGATAAAAGATTAGGGTATTTTCATACAGGGTGTGCCTGTTTATGGTAAAGTATGTTCAGAATTCGATAGAAAAAGTCACTTTAAGGAAGAAAGTTGAATACAACATGCATCCAGAGCTGGGAGTATCTTCAAAAAAAGGTACTTTTCGGTATCTAAGACATAAGATAGTATCTTGTATCTGTAGATACTTTTAAAAATATCTGTATTTTGTATCTATTTTTATGTATCTAAGATACTTTGCGAAATAGATACTTTTTAAAGTATCTTGTATAATTATATTTTTATATATCTAAGATACTTTTTCTACGTTGCAGGCTACGGCTTGCGCAAAATTGCCCGTTTGATTATGTTGCTTGCATAAGGTCTAGGTCATCTCTCATCAGGAAATTTTATAGCATTTCTTCTATTTATATTTTTCAAGTGGGTCTCTTTAAGAAGCTTCTAGTATCTAGCATACTTTTAGTATCTAAGATAGTTTTTGGGAGTATCTCAGATATTTTGAGTATCTAAGATATATTTTTGAAAGTATCTTAGATAGTTTTAAAAGTATATTGGTTATAAGATACTTTTGATTCTTAGTATCTTTATCTAAATGTATCTTAAGATACTTTTTAGAAAGAATCTAGTATCTTGTATCTAGATACTTTTTAAAGTATCTTTCCCACCACTGCATGCATCGAATTATTTTTGTAGAATATCTCAAAATTGGCTCTATGGAATTTCTCCATATTTTTCACAAAATCGCGTTAATTGAAGTACATACATGGTTTGATGCTCCCAAAGAAACATTATTCAATCCAGTAGCAGAGATTTAGGTACGTCGTTATTTTTTTTTTCTAATTAATTTCTACGTCACTGCTTTTATTGCAAATTTAATATTTTTGGCAGAGACTCCATTTTGTTTAGAAGAGAAAAGTCATTTAACGTTTTTGTCATAGGGCGCACTGTTTCAAAGATAATTGAAAGATCTCACGAGCCCGCCGAAGGCGGGCGAAGTTTGATCTCACTTATTCGAGTGTCTCGCACGAGAGATTACGAAGGTAGTATCACTACTTCTATGTCTTGGACCACAAGTTCAGAGCTAAAAATATAAACAAAAGCGCTTCCCCGTTACCATAGCGCTCCCTAGTAACTATTTATTCATTCGTATAAAGCAATTCTATTTTTCATTTTACCTGAAATGGGGGTGGGTAATATTTATTAGTATATGGGTGGGAATCTCTCGTGCGAGACACTCGAATAATTGAGATCAAACTTCGCCCGCCTTCGGCGGGCTCGTGAGATCTTTCAATTATCCTTCGTGTCTCGCACTTCGAGATTACGAAGGTAGCTGTTCAGAGCAACCATTCCCTTCATCATTTAAATATTATTTATTTAAATAAATACAGAGTAAAATGAAAATATGGGCCAATGAATGCTCCAAGTATTATTATAAAACCAATAGTATTTTGGTAGTAATGTAACTCAACAAAATTATAAGGGAATAGAAATATACTTAACAGATGTAAGTACTGAATGATAGTATTGATTCTGCAAACATATATTGCTGACAACAATAATTATTGGTTGTTGATAAAAATCGGCGAATTCCTTTGAATTCGACGACCAACCAGCCACTTTCTAAATTTCTTCGAAACTCATACCTTTTCTGACATGCGTTAGATGTCGACGCATGTCGCGTAGAATGCGCGGTAAACATTTTATCCACTCCTAAGGACAACAACGTTGATCTAATACAACGACTAATTGTCTCACTTTTAACTGCCTTTTGTGGCTTGTTAAAAGAAACAAACAGTGAGTCAATAATATTCCCTAGAAGGTTTTTCATCACCATCAAGTACTGGTTAAAAATTTTGCGCGATACACAAATTCAGGTTTTTCTCGGAAAACAATCTTCAGCACTGGTTGAGGAATCCCTGGTCGAAAAGTTTTAATTCTATCCGGGAATTCTGGGATGCGTATTTCAATCTTGCACTCCAACGCAATGATATACTAGAAATCTTAACTAACGACAAGATTTGACAGCGATAAACGGTGCCTAAGGGCAACAGCGACACTAGCTTTTCTGTCAATTTATTCAAGGCCAACTCTTCTAGCGGAAACCACGTTGTCAAGGAACCAGATCCACGTCCCACGTGGATTCGTACTTGGGTAAACTGAGCCTTATCTTTTAAGATACTCTGATGAAACGACTTATCAGCTGGTTATTCGTAACATCCTCCCCTGATATTAATGGCAGTGCCACTCTTGCGGAATTCAGCGTACTATGCTCAGCACCATCTCTCCAAGAGGAACTTAAAAATTTTCAAAATCCCCACTGATACATCATACGGATCCTCATAATTTCGCCAAATTCCATCGTCACCAGAGCTTAAGAATCCTATTATAATTTTTTTTTTTTTTTTTTTTTAACGTGGATTCTGTTGAAGAACCGATTGAAATGTTAATCGCTTCTTAAGGTGTATCTTTCAACAATAACGCCTGGCTGATAACGTGGCGGCAGCCAAGATAAGCTTCGCCGCCAGTAGATTCACGTGTTTTGCAAGGAGTCTAACATATTAGGATCGCTACTTCAAACCAGATCCAATCCCCTTAGTGATAATTTTTTGAAACCTCGAAACCGACCTGAGTCGACCAGCGAGGTACAACGGCGACAGCTTCTGCCCTGTCACTTTTGATAAGTAATAAAACATTCAATCAGACCCACTGATCGTAAATGCCTCAAAGGCGAAAGCCCCAGGGTCTCTTTACCAAGGCAACAGTCTGCGTACTTAGCATTTCTTCTACAAGCAAATAAATCTTTTTTCACAGGTTCCCGTTCCCATAATTCTTTTAAATACATAGTTCGCCAGTTCCCATCCGGCTTCCGAATTATCGATACGTGATGAAGGATCCGCTTCGTCATTTTCCTTTGAGGGAATGTATGAAGCGTAAACCCATAACTGACGGGCCTCACACCAGTTTCATAACTCGCATGCTAACACATGAAGAGGAAAATAACGGATACCTCCCATCCGATTGATGTAGGCTATCGTCTCCCTATTATAGACTATGAGCAAAACAGCTGCATCCCTCAGATAAGCTGCAAATCACTTCAATGCGAATAAAACCGTCTTAAGCTCCAAATGATTTATATGAAGATTCCTCTCCAAAGTCCACTGGCGGGCTCGCCATTGCAAAAAACATCCCATCCGGACAACGAAACATGAAAATAAATCGTTCTCTAGTACCTTTTGCTCCTCACTTTCCTACTAGCCTTAGGCAAGGCCTTCAGTCACCAATCTCAGTTTCTTAGAATAAACTTCGCCACTGACATGAACGCATCGAAACAACCCTAAATTTTTTCTAAGGCTTGACTCTGCTCTTTTGAAGAATCTGCAAAATTTATTCAAGGCCAAGTTGTAACAGGCTGTACTCGACTGCAGGACGGCAAGCCATCACTGACCCAACAACCTTGGCAAACACACGAATCTTCAACTTCCTTTTTTTTTTTTTTTTTTTTATAGGGACTTCTATCTGCTTTCACATCGTGATCTTTTTATCTGTGGAAGCTCAACTCTCAGGGTATCAATTTGAATCTAAAAAGAATCCTAAATATTTGCATCGCCTCTCAGGCACCAATTTGGACTTGTCACAGTTGATGATAAATCCTAACCTCTCAAGTAGTTCGATGGTTTGAGTCAGATTCTCGCTGCACTCTTCAACTTGGTGGCCTTAAGATACAAATTCATCTAGGTACACCACCGAGAGTGAACCTCTCGAGCGTAGATAATTTATTACTGGCTTCAATAACTTTGTAAGAGTCAATGGGCACGTACATAGGCCAAAAGGCAAGCAAACTTGTGAATCTTGCCATTAACATAAACCTCAAAAACTTGCGATGTGGCCCCATACTGGAATCAGTAAATAAGCATCTTTCAAGATAAAGGTATTCAACTCCTTCAAGTTCAGAATTATGCTGGACATCAGACTTGGGAACTAAGAAAAAACGGCGGAAAAAACTGACTTGAAACTTCCTAAGTCTCCACAGTCGCGTTTATCGAAAGCAGTCTATCAATTTCCAATTGGATGCTCACTCCTGCTCCGGCCATCCTCTGGATGGTAGAGAGTAAATCTGTGCAAGGGTTGACTCGAACGGCAATTTATAAACTTTCTCTGTTTGAATAATAGACTTGTCATCAGAGATCGCTTCCCAAGTTTTCACAAAATGTTTTAGGCGACTCGCAAAAGTACTTACGTTGCTGTGCTCCAATCTTATCTCTTGGATAAGACAGACCAATATAATCTCTACTATACCTTCCAGATAAAGCATGATTATCAAGTGAGACATTTTATACCTCTCGGTCAAAACATAAAACAGTATAAACAGATATGAATGTTATATTATCATATCGAAGAAAAACTATCGCATCTCGTGCTAAAGTTTAACCATAAACATTATTTTCTGTATCTCTCAGGGGTGCTAACGACTCGATCAATGGGGCCAATGCTGTTAGAGCAGATCCCGCTAACTTCTGTCTCGCACCAAAATATTTGTCCATCTTCAGAGCCGACTATTTTAGATTCACTGCCACCTCATATTGGCGGCACGAATGACAGTTCACCATTCCTAGGATACTTTTCCATCAAAAACTTTTTCTTTAGTCCGTCCGACAAGTATTTCTTCCAGCGCGCTGCGACACTGGAGTGCAGAATCAACTCAGGGTCCTCGCGTATACATGTTCTTCCCCAAAGATACGTAGCCCATCCTCATCCAACTCCCAAGGAGTCCGACACCCTCCGATGTTGCAGATGTCGACTGGAGTATCCGGATTTACACTTTGGATGTACTCTAAGTTCATATCCACGGAGTCTCACCCCAGAGCGTTGGCATTCGCAGACAGATCAACCAAAAAAATTTATTTGTCGCCCATCGCAGCTAATCGTATGTTTATGTAGTTGATGTCAACAGAAACATGGTTAATTTGATTATACATGACTCCAATCTTAACTCTCGGATAAGACAGAACAATATAATCTCTACTTTATCTTCCAGATAAAGCTTGACTATTAGTTGAGTCCTTTTGTACCTCTCGGGCAAAACAAAGCACTTATGTGGTTGATGTCAACGAAAATACGGTTAAGTTGGCCATACATGACTCAAATCTTACCTCTCGGATAAGACAGAGCAATATAACTTCTACTTTTCCTTCTAGATAAGGCCGGATTATTAGTTGAGTCCTTTTATACCTCTCGGGCAAAACAAAGCACTCATGTGGTTGATGTCAACGAAAATAAGGTTAAGTTGTACATACATGTCTCAAATCTTACCTCTCGGATAAGACAGAGCAATACAACTTCTACTTTACCTTCCAGATAAGACCAATATTATTAGTTGAGTCCTTTTATGCCTCTCGGGCAAAACAAAGCACTCCATACATGACTCCAATCTCACCAGTTGAGTCCTTTTATACCTCTCGGGCGAAACAAAGGACTCATGTAGTTGATGTCAGCCAAAACAAGGTCATTCTGTTGATACGTGACTCCAATCTTACCTCTCGGATAAGACGGAGCCATATAATCTCTACTTTACCTTCCAGATAAAGTCTGATTATTAGGTGTATCCTTATTTATACCTCCCGGGCAAAACAAAGCACTCATGTGGTTGACATCAACGAAAATAAGGTTAATTTATTCATACATGACTCCAATCTTACCAGTTGAGTCCTTTTATACCTCTCGGGCGAAACAAAGGACTCATGTAGTTGATGTCAGCAAAAACAAGGTTAGTCTGTTTATACGTGACTCCAATCTTACCTCTCGGATAAGACAGAGCCATATAATCTCTACTTTACCTTCCAGATAAAGTCTGATTATTAGTGTGTCTTTATTTATACCTCCCGGGCAAAACAAAGCACTCGTATAAACAGATATAAATGTTATGGTATATCCCAGAAACGCAATCGCATCTCGTGCTAACGTTTAACCATAAACATTTATATACCTTCACTGTTTGATGCGTTTGTCTCAGACGTCATCGACGTTGGGGCATCTCGTGCCAAGACAGCATCACAGCGAAATCCGTCACTATATCTTCCATCCAGTCTTTGGACGTTCTTTCCTTCGAACGATCTCGATTTCTGGATCTCTGATGATTATCCATTACTAAAATAGAACTGAAAATTTATTATACGAAAAACTGACGTGTGGTCTGTTTGACACAAAAGAAATGAATGAATAAATAGTTACTAGGGAGCGCTATGGTAACGGGGAAGCGCTTTTGTTTATATTTTTAGCTCTGAACTTGTGGTCCAAGACATAGAAGTAGTGATACTACCTTCGTAATCTCGAAGTGCGAGACACGAAGGATAATTTACAATGTAGGCACCTATGCAAGTTTTTTGTAATGCAACAAACACGCTTCAAAAATGATAATTTCTGGAAATACCCATTAGCGTTGATTTTTATGATATTTACCTTGTAGGGGTTCGTACACAGTGTGTCCTATCTTCCTGATACCTTATTTTCTTCTAAACAAAATAAGGTATCAGCAAAAAATATCAAATTTGCATTAAATCCAGTGGCGTAGAAATTATTTTATAAGAAAGGGAAGAACACATCGAGATCTCCGTTGAATAATGTTTATTTGGGATCATTGAATCATGTACTTCAATTAAATGTGTAAAATTTAGAGAAATTCCATTTAGGCAATTTTGAGATAAAAAATTCTTTCACAAAACTATTTCGAAAACTAAGAACTTTTTGATTCATGTTGAATAAAACTTTCTCTCTTAAAATTATTTTTTCTATCGAATGTTGAAGATACTCTTCTATTATGAACTGGAATACCCTGTATGTACTAGTATCAAATAATTAATAATAATAATATCTCATAATTCCTCAAGAATGGAAATTCTGAGGTTACTCTCTTCTGAATCTTTGAGTTGCAGAAAGTCGAGGAACTGCTTCCACTAGCTACGAAAATGCAATAATTAGATGCTTTGGTTTCATGCTAAAAGTTTCAGTGATAAAAGTCGTTAAAAACAAACATGCATTAGTGAAAAGCTGCCTAGTATATATTATACAGGTGGCTAAGTTGTAACAATCTTTCATATTTCGTCAATAATTTTACAAAATCCACATAAATTGTTGTCATATTGGCAGAGGGACATCACTATATTAGCTGCAGACAGAAGTAGTACCTAAGAACATTATAAAACTGCAA
Organism: Malachius bipustulatus; assembly: GCA_910589415.1. Classification (NCBI taxonomy): domain Eukaryota; kingdom Metazoa; phylum Arthropoda; class Insecta; order Coleoptera; family Melyridae; genus Malachius; species Malachius bipustulatus. Next base: position 30,461,251 of record OU342634.1, on the reverse strand, counting down.
TAGTTTACTTTATCAAGTTATGGTGATTCATCGAGTAGTGTAGAAAATCTGACCTGAAACGGTTAGATTTAGTTAACTTCCATCGGGACATAATCTTTATACCCTCATCGAAGTCATAGGATGAATTAAGAATGCGGCTGGATGGAGTCTGGAGAGTTTCTCGAAAAATAATTTTGGATTCCAGGTGACAATCCAAAAAAGTTAAATAAAAACATACGAGTACACCATGTTTGGTGCCGAAAAATTGCCATTATTTAAGGTTAAAAACAATTATACAAGATTTGAGCTCCGTTAAAATGGTAAAAATATCTGACTTTTTTTGTATTCATACAGTTATTGCAACCAAAAGGAAACACATTAAAATAATTTACAAATATTCTGACTGATGGTGGGTCTGGTGTCATTTTGTTCAAGACTTAAGTTCAATAAAACTATATTATAGTTGATTGCCTAGTTCGTTTATTAGATACCTAATAAACACAAGTTTTTAACTATAATGTTTTCAGGGCGGGTGAAAATATGTAAAGGGAAGGGATTTTATGTTCTGAAAGGAATTAAATTATGAATCAATGTTCTGAAGACCATAAAGATATATTTAAGCACCACATCAGTCGACACATTGATTTTTATGAACGAATGAAAACTAATGGTTTTTTAAAATGTTTTTAGACTTTCCCTTTTAATATTTCCTCGTAAGTTGTACAGAGAGAGAGAGAGAGAGAGAGAGAGAGAGAGCTTCATCAGTACTATCATATTTTTGTATTAAGTTCAGTTCTGTTATCTCAGTAGTTTTTTCATCTTCAAGTTTATCGGTTTTTCATATTGAGTTTTGATTTAGAGAAAGCAGAAAAAAATTGGTAAAAATGTGAGGAGCAGAAATAATATACACGATGGGTAACATTTCGATGCTCACTATTGGGATCTCGGAAATGGTAAGAGATATACGAAGATAAATTAAATAGAAGCTGTACAATTTTATTCTGAAAAAATCTAAATCCTACTAAGGTTTTCATAGTCAACCGTTGTTTTTCTTATACCAAATGACATGAAATAAGGTTATGACGGCTACAAAAAAACAAAAGTTGACTGTGAAATCTCCAGAATCTATCCGGTTTAGAAAAATTCTTTGTATGACTACAAAAAAAAAAACAATCTTGCTTTCCAGTATTTCAGCATATTCCAGCAATGTCTACTAAAATGCTACTACTAAACTAAATGGCTACTCTAAAGAGTAGCTGTTTAGCAAAATAAAAGAAACTATAAGAAGTCAAGAAATTACAATTTAGGATTCTATTAAGATTTATTTGAGAAAAATAACGACAAAGAGCTGCAATTATGATACTTTTCGTGGTTATGACTAGACTGGATTATAATACATACGTTAAAATATTTTCCAGCTCTTAAAACGTTCTTTTTACACGAATAAAAATACTCATAGGTAGGGGCCTGTATAATTTAATACCACCCAGAAGAATGCAATGTCAGCTGTAAAATTAATTTGGCTGAGATAATAGAAGCTCTTTGGCTATTCAAGAGAAGCAAGACACACACCTGGAGGGAATACTTCTCATCTCTCTCGAAGATGCGAGCTATCAAATCCAATACCTCTATAAAACTGTTAAATAATAGCTCACAGGTGATCACTTCGAAAATAGAGACTGCCTAAGCTTTTGCTGATCATTTCTATGCGAACTGTCATTTTGACATTGTTTTCAAAATTTGTTTTCATTTTGACACAAAACAAACAAAGAGTTAACAAGAACGTAGATCAAGACCCTCGAAGAACTCTGGGAGGCATTCGCTTCCAATAAAGACAAATGTGCTGAACACGATGATATTTACTTCAGAGTTAAGCTGAACCTTTAGAGGTAAAATCAACAACACGTTATCCCAAAGCGGAACTTTTGATAATGATGGCATCCCTCAGGGCTCCAATATTAGCGACACGCTGTTAAGTATCGCTCTCAACAACTTGGATCATAGTCTGAAGCCGCTGGTTCACTGTTGCCTGTATGCACCAAAAACCCTCCAGTCCTCCATCTCCAATCTCCAGCAGTGGAGAAAACTATCGGGCTTCAAGTTTTCTGCCGCAAAAACACGCAGTATTTGTTTTACAAAGGGAAAAGTTACTTTTATTTCATCAGATCCAGAATCTACGGAATCTTTGCTCACTCTTCCTTCAAGATCTCCTATATTAAGACTATCGAAGTCATACAATCAAGAGCCTTGAAAACCGCTATTGGCGCTTTTTGCACCACTCCTATAGACAGTCTTTTTGCACTTACGGGCGAACATCTTCTCCACTTCCGTGCCAAACTCCTATCGCTTAACTACGTCTTCAACATATCCGCAAATTCTAATAATTGTTTCCACTACCCCTTCTTATTTTTCAACAGTTATAAAACCCTTTTTGATTTAAATCAACATATTATCCCCCTTTCTATCAACGTATACACCTACGTTTAATTGAAGATGAGACAAATTCTCACATCCCTAGGTCACAATCCATCTCTCCAAGACTCCGCATAAGACTCCGCCCTAACTTATCACTCTCAAAGTTTGATAAGTCGACAACCAGCAACCAGGTGTTCACGCAGCACCACATAGTAGCAATTTTCCGCTACTCCAATTTTAAAGCCATCTATACAGACGGATCTAAGTCCGATAAAAAGTCTTCGGCTCCGTAATTACCTCACTGGCTTTTCGCCCCCTTATCTATTCAGAATTTTCGAGTCCTTCGCCATCCTTCTTGCTATTGAACATGTTACCTCCACCCCCGAGCATCACTTTATTACCTGCTTCGATTCACTTAGTGCTCTTAAAAACATCAACCTTATCTTTCCCAAAACCCCCTTTTAGACAGATTAGATTTAAACTGAGTGCATGCCCAAATATATTTGCCTTTTAATGTACCTACCCCCTCCCATGTTGGTATTCAGGGTAATGAGCAGCATCATCCGTGTCTTTACATAACTCAACGTTTCATTCCTCCAGACCGACCTGAAAGCTCGCAATAGAACTAAAATTTTCCAAATCAGGCAAGAAAATTGTAATTTCATCTAATCTTTTCTCAAATCTCTTATATCTTCTATGTCAACCTACCAGCATCCCTCTCCCTACCAATAGAAGCTCGAACAAGTTAAGCTGAATAGAATCCGACTTGGTCATACCAGACTTACACATCTTTTCTTCTCTCCGGAAATATACCTCCTACCGGCCCATCATGCGATACTGGACTCACTATTCAACACATCTTTAGCTCATGCTCAACTCTATAGCCATGCAAGATCGCAAAATCGCAAGATTGCATATTGTGTTTCCTAACAGAAACTGGTTTCTACGATACGATCTAGAATTTAAATAAGCTGCTAATAACCCTCAGTGGTTGATACAACTTTCAATGCCTAAAAAAATTATTACCACACACAATGCAATGTCAGCTGTAAAATTAATTTGGCTGCGTTGAAATTTAACAAACAATAATCGCAAACCTGGAATAAAAAGTTCTAAACTTATAATAATTTGTGATAATAACTAACTTCTATTTAGGCCGATGTTCACATAGGTGAATAAGATTCACAGCTCATTATTTGCGTAGGTGTGTTTGTTTCGAATAAATATTCACCTCGCTTTGATAACGTGTAACCCAACCAAGGGTTAAATATCAAAGTGGGTCAAATTTCAGCACCTATACCCCTGGAAATCTCATCGGAGTAGCAAGTTGGCCAGCTTTAGAGGGGCAGTCATGTCGAAGTTTATATGGGAAAGGAAGTTGAATTAGATGTTGGAGAGTAAAACCGGTAGGAACAACGTCTGTGAAGCATTCGACGCTACTCCCTGGCGACATGATAGGGAAATGTGGGCTTGTAAAATGTGCGTGTGGCAACCCGACTGATAAGGGAGGCCTCCTCTCCTCTTCTCTGTCTCTCTTTCAGACTGCTTCACCCTTGTCTTTCGGTCTCTGGGAGCCACTTAAGATCCCAACGCTGAAAGTTTAGTATTTCCGTTTAATTTGCATACATGACGTTCTTATAACTGTTACATTACTCTATGCTAACATTATTATACTTAAATCTACGACCCTGCGAAAGTGTACATACAGCACGAGATCACGCTATCCTTAGATATCTTATTTGGAATTAACTCGTTTCCGCTGAGAATGCAGCTGAATGCGGTAGAAAACGCTTTTAAAACTTTGAGGAAACTATGCAGCCAACCAGGACTATGTTGTGTTGACTTATTTAGTTCGCTTCCTTTGAAAACTGCATTACCTACCTTTCTATGGCGCATAATGAATTCGTCTCTTTTAGAAGTCGACGCCAAAATTGGAATTTCGAGATAAACCCTTGACGGAGCACTTGACGTGGATTTTCAGTCTTTTGTTCTAGGCATTGCCAGTGGGGTACCTGTCCGAATAAACGATCCAAAACCAAACTGCTCGATTGTTAGAAAATAAATAATCTGGTAGGCACCGGCGCTGGTAGTTTTAATCATTCAGAAGGAGCTTTAATTTAATCTTTGTTCCAACTAGCTAGTTGTATTGATCCGGTAAAGTGGTACACTTTATTGGCGCATCCATTATTTTTATTTCAAGAACAGCTGCTGTCAGGTCTGGTGCATCGAAGATAAATGAAGAAACTGTTCGCTATTATTTACTATTTTAAAACGTTACTCTCTTATATTGCCTTCAAATGCAGTTATTATTATTCGAAATTCAATTTATTATTCAATTTATTGCCGGAAAATTTTGATAAATTTGTTTTAAAATTGTTAGTTTGAAATGTTCGACTTGATCATATTAATAATTATCAATGTGCTGTAGTTCTGAAACTTTATCTCAGAAAGTGGAAAGCATTAGTCAATATAAAATTACCCCATGAATCTCTTTAGTGAAGGGAGTTGATAATATACCTAAACATCTTATGAAACAGCTCACGTTGAAAGAAAAAAATATTTGTACGACAGACATTTATATTTATATTAAATTATAAGACAACCTAGTGAACTTTTTATCGAATCTACAATCTGGCTTTCCAATCCTTTCTTCCATACAGGAACTATCGGTCCACACAACATTAAGAGCCTTTTACACCATATAATACTACAAGTAAATACATCAATAATTTATCAATTAATTAATTAATTAATTAATTAATAAAAAGGCTAGCAGTTCAGCTGTTCCAATTGGACAGTGTGCTCTTCCACTGCAGCTTTATAGTGCGAATGAAATCAGCTCACGCTGGATATCAATCCCACCTAGTTAGAATCGGTGTTCTGGACTCCTTTATATGTTCGTCTGACAGTGTGTCAAATGCCGATCTCGATCATATATTTTTCATGTGTGTCCAAAATACTCTGACGACCATACTAACAGCGGGTATTATAAAGGCTCATTAAGTTAACTTTTTCTGTGGCCATTTTTCTGTGATTTCTGTGGCCATTTCTGAGCAAGGTATCGAGTCTAAGTGGAAATTTTTTGAATTTATCTATTCTTGACATGAAAGTAATTGCAAAAATGTTATTAAAAGTCATTTGACGTCTATATTAGCTTCAAAAACGAGCACAGAAATCTGCCCGTTAGCCTAATGAGCCTTTATAATATTGGCTGTTAAAGTTATAGATAACCTCCTCCATTTTAATGTGGGCGTTGTCGTATCTACTTTTTTTTTCATAAAATTTTTCTTTTCTATTATTGTTTTCCTGTTTATTATTTATTGACTTGTTTATTGGTTTGTTTTGTTTTGCTTGTTTATTTTTCTCTGCCTTGAGTGATCATTTCTTTTTTATTTATAGTATTATGAGTGAGATGAAGGAAGGAGAAAAAGGGGGAAAAAGAAAGAAAGAGGTGTACAATAATTAGACATCAAGCTTCCTGTGTGCATTATCCGCCCGTTGACACCCATATGTTTCGCGATCCTGCCTTTTCTAGCGTAAAAGTCGTCTTGATTGAATCCTAGATGCGTTGTGCTTATTGTCGACCACCCTATCCCCTCTCCTATACAGGATTGTTCACGGTATACTGGACGGACGATTATGGCTTGATTTTAAGAAAATTTTATTTTTTGTGAGGAATAGGTACTGATCTTTTAAAGGAACATTTTAAATTATATTCATAATCTACAGAGTGTCCCAAAAATACGAAACATATCAAAGTTATATTTTTTAAATGATGTGCTCCTAAGTCATTGCATTTTAAGATTGTCTTAAAAGAGAAAATTAGAATGGGTTTTACAGTTGGAGTTTAATGGAAGTCATTTTTGAGTTACACAGGGTGTCCAGGTATGAGTGTAAAGGCTACACAAGGCGACCTTCCTTGGACAATAATTATGCAATTATTAAATTTTTTGTTAAAAAAGTTAAAAAAAAAACTTTTTTGTTAAAAAAGTTAATAATTGCATATTTTAAAAAGTTAATAATAATATGCATATTTGTGACCCAGAATTTCTAACTTTGATGACCTCGTGTGGCACCGTGAAGAGGTTTAGAGCATTATTGTATTAAGATTTTTTACTCAAAATAGTCCAAGAAAGGTCGCCACGTGTAGCTTTTACACTCATACCTGGACACCTTGTATAAACTTCGAATCGCAGTTTTCGAAGTTCAAGGTACGCTTCACAAAAGAGAAAAACGGCTTACATGTCTTTACTATCTTGACTTTTTATGTACTATTCTGTGATGCATATGAAATGTTTATACAGGGAGAAAAAAAAATTGAAAAAATTTGAGATTTTTCAACGCGTCGTTAGATACAAACAAAGATAGTACAAAATAATGTTTCTGTACCATAGGATAGCGCATGAAAAGTTAAAATAGGGACATGTAAGCGGTTTTCCTATATCTTGAACCGTTTTCGTTGTACAGGGTCTTGGCACTTTGAAAATTACGATCTTCACTTGTTTATAACTCAAAAAACTACTCAATCTAAACTCCAACTGTAAAAACTTCTTATTTTTTCTGCTTAGTCAATTTAGAAAAACAAAGGACACCATAGGAGCAGGCCATTAAAAAAAACATAACTTTGATATGCTTAATATATTTGGGACACTCTATATAATGAATATAATTTTAAAATGTCCTTTTAATGTATTCTTTTCAAAAACAAAATTTCCTTAAAATCAAGGGACATAGTAAACGTCCGGCCCGTATACCGTGAATAAGCCTGTATATGAGGTTTAGAAAAAAAAAAGAAACGAGAAAGAAAAAAAGGTAAAAAATGGAAACAAAAAAGAGAAAGAAAAGAAAAAGAAGGGAAAAGAGAGGGACAAAAAGCAAAAAAGGAAGGGAAAAAATAATGAGAATAATAAATGTCACCACTGAGTGTGTAGCTACTTTATAAATGTTTGTAGTTTTTCTTTGTAACTCAAATTAACATATATCTATCGAAGTCTATATAAATGGCAGTTTGAATTCAGTGCTTAGAAACTTGAGGATTCAAATTCGGCACACGCTTTGTGATGGACCAGTAAGGAAAGGAGCTTTCAGTAATGAAATCTTACAATGTAATAAATCCCATCAAAAGGAAAATATTTAAAAAACTTACTTGTAAACCGGTGTATTTATAAAACAAGCAATGATTGATAAATAAGAGTTGGTCATGACCAGAGCCCGAAGCTGTCTTGTATGTCTAAGTATAAACAAAAATACTTATATTGGTCATCAGCCTTAGCAGATTTATACGGGGTGAGTCAGTTTTTTGTAGCAGGACTTTATCCAGTTTATAGAAAAACTGTTTTAAGGAATAAAGGTTCCATAAACATAATGTCCTAACGAGCTTAGAAAAAAAGATACCGGGTGCTGAAATTTTTTAATTTTTTTACAGTTTTCGCGGCATAACTTTGGCATTTCTCAATATTATAATTTTATACCGAGAGGTTATTTCTTATAATTTAGAGCACACAAAAGAAGAAAAACACGGGTGAAAAAATTTATCAGTGGCTAAGATACTGTGTAAATGGTCCCTTTTTCGTTCAACAACTTCTACGCCCATGGGCTTACAAGACCTTACTTATCAGCGTTTAATTCCCTGAAGATTTCTCACAAAAAAAGCTATACCCATAAATAGAAATTCCCTATATTTTTTAAGTAAATTGAGTTTGAACTACCCTCAAACCACTTATTTTGATATACAAATCAAAATCATAGATTTTTTGAATTACTATTTTAAATCCGAAAGTAACAATTAATATCGAAGTGAGCTTATTTTTGCGGTAAGTATATGTTTCGAATATTTCGAGTATTTTGAGTACGAAATTTCGAATATTCATAAGTAGGTATACCTTTTTTGGTAACAAATCTCCAAAGGAATCCAACGCTGATAAGTAAGGTCTTGTAAGTCCATTAGCGTAGAAGTTGTATCTATATACCCTGTATCTATGACACTGATGAATTTTTTCACCCGTATTTTTCTTCATTTTGTATGTTAAAAATTATAATATATATAACCTCTTGGTGTAAAATTAAAATATTGAGAAATGCCAAAGTTATGCCGCGAAAACTAAAAAAAAAAAAATCAACAGCCTGTATTTTTTTTTAAGTTCGTTAGGACATTATGTTTATGGGAACTTTTATTAATTGAAACAGTAAAGTCTTGCTAAAAAAAAACTGACTCACTCTGTATAATGGATTTTATTTATAGAGATGAAGGAGAAGATTATAGGGAGAGATAAGTTAGATACCATGTATCTATTGTCAAATAAAACCAAAGCAAAAGCCTAACTGCCAATTTCAACAAGAGTTTTACCCGGTTATGATATAATATGGTCATCGTGACCCACTAAAAACCCCGAAAATTTTCATTTTAACAGTTTTTTTACAGTTTAACAATTTTAGTTTCACAGTTTAACAATAACTTTTTTTTTTGAACCTAAAACGTTTATTTCATATAGTAGGATTAACTTTAAAAAGTCAGATTTGACGTCTCACTAGCCGTCCGAATTAATATTTTTAATTTCACCAGAAAATGTCAAACAGTTAATTGTCAAGTTGTGAACGAGCGTAAATAATAATAATTATTATTGAAGGAATCATTCAAACAATGAATTGAAGCGCTTACGTCAGTTTGAGAGCCACTGACAAGTACATAAAATTTATTCACGTAATGACATTCTATCCTCTGTGTTGTGCATTTAATTCTCATTCAAAACCAATGTTGACGTATACTTATTTATGCGGGATGGAGTGTTACTGGATATTTTACTGGGATAGACAAACTGGACGGTTACTATAAAAACCACGTAGGTATATGAAACAAAATAAATCGAACTATCAAAAGGATGTGTATTCTTAATCGATACGTATGACTTTTTAGACTTTATTGGACTATATTATAGTCGGTTTACTTGAAAAAAAAAACTTGTTAAATATCCAAGTTAAGGTCTGGGGTGAAAGAGGAGTAGCTCAAAAAAGGACCAATGATGTTGAGTTGCTACATTTGTAGCTATGATTGCCCATTTAAAAAGCAATTTCGTTTTAATCAGCTGCGAATTAACTACCTTAAATGAGCGATGTTTCAAGAGTAGTTGGAATAATAAAATAGTAGATGACAGGAAATTATACTTTCAGGTTTTCAGTGAAAATAAATACTAAGGCAATACAATAATTAAATGAATAATTATTGTAAGTAAGGTGTATTATATTAGATGCACAAGTTGGCTAAAATGTAAACATCAGACCAATAAATAGAACCCTGTCCATAATTTTGGGTTTATTCTTGGACCACCTTATCAGAAACCCCTCGGAAAATCAGAACTGATTCTTATTATTCTGGTGTCTGACTTTTTGTATCAGCAGAAGTGGGATTATCTTGTATAAGTACTAATGGATGAAATGTATAGCCGAACTGAACTTTGTCTCTGATATTCTTGAAATGTTCAAATATAAAGTATCAATCTCTTAAATGAAATCTTCATCATTCTCCTGTAATATCCAGCCCAAATATTACATAAGTCGTATCACTGAAATGGGACATCTAAAGATTAATAATAATTTCAATTTAACAGTCAATTAGTTTAACGATTTCCAGTAACCCTTCACAAGGATCAGAGGAGCTTATTGAGTGGGTCTCATAAAGTCCGTTATCAGGGACGAAGTCGGAGCAATGGAGAGCAAAGACATTCGCATCAACACGGTCTATAAAAGGGCGCCTCTACCCTACTACGGCACACGCAAAACGGAGATTTATCTACTGCCGACCCCGTAGATGGTATCTCGGCCCGAAGAACGAGTATTCGACACCGGGAACTTCTCACAGACTTATGTTCCTAACGCTTAATAGTTTCAATCTTTGACTCTTATCTAATCCATATTAATTTTCTTACATTAGTCTTGTTGGCTTGCGCTACTAGGCTGTTTGGATTGTAAATCTAGAAATGTTTATTTTTCTAGCATTTATTTACTCTTTCGGAGATACCTATCAGTTTTCTTTATAGCATTGCTAGTACCTACTACTCAATTCAGGGAGAAGCGAGGGCATGATTATGTAAACTATAGAACTTATATGAGACATATTTTGTACCAAGATGTATAGCAAACAGAAAGAAATTGTTTTTTTTTTTTTACAAGTCCATTATACACAAAATTTTCCACATTACTCATAAATAACATTTTTTTTTGTAAGACTAACTGTTCCGCTGGTAGAGCGCGCCAAAACACATATCCTATTGCGTAGGGTTTTGGAAAGTTTGCGATAGTTTTGACTTTCTACACTCAATATTTTTAGGGTAGAACGCTGAACACTAATTTGAAATTTGCTGAACTTTTCTTGATGTTGAAACTTTTTTTTGCATTTTGCCACTTTTCACCTGATATGAGAATATATGTTTTTTTGGAGCGTTGTACCGGCGGAGCATTTAATCTTTCAAAAAAACTTTTTGTACTAGAAATGTAGGAAATTTTGTCTAATTTATTTTGTATAAAATAGACTTGTCGAAAAACCGCTTTATTTATAACCAAAAACTGAAAAATTTAGGTAAAAAGTACAAAAAAAAAAAAATCGGGCCAATTTTTTGTCAGCGAACTTGAAATTCATGGTCACCGACCCAAAATAACATGGAAGGTGAGAAAATCAAAACTTTCCTAAACTCCAATCAATGGGAATATGTTTCTTTTTTTTTGAGCCTTAAACTTAATTTATGAGAAATGTGTGAAACTTTGTCTAATTTTATCATGTATGGAATGGACTTGGCGAAAATCGCTTGCTTTCTGAGATTCAGAAAAAAATCTTGAAAAAGTGCAAAAATTTTGGCAAAAAATGCAAAAGAACAACAAAGTTGTGGGCCAAATTTTAGCCAGCAAACTCCACATTCATGCTCAGACCCAAAAAACATAAAGGGTGTGAAAATCAAAACTATATGAAATTAACATAAATTCGAACATCAATGATATCACTTAGCACTGAAGAATTATTTTGGAGGTAGTGGTTATGAACATCGAACGATCTTCTTGTTTTTCTAGACTCTGGCCCATGGGAAACCGAGGGCCTTGCACGCCCTCGGTTTCCAGAACTGTCTAGAACATGTCAACTGGCAATTATGGATTTATAAGAGCCACAATAGACCTTCGGTCGCAGTGGATGTGTCACAATGGCCCACTCACGATAAATCTAATCTAATCTGGATATATAAGAGGCGCGTCGTCGCAGGAGAGTACAGTAGTAGTAGTTCGGTAGCTATTAGAGGAAGACCAGTTGAAAAGTTAGAGACAGAAGTGAATAGTTAGAATGGATAAATAGAAGGACTTCTGACAGTTGTGGCTTGAAAAAAACAAGAAGAATTTTGTATCGAGATTGAAGTATCTTGTTGATGGTCACAGAAGCTATAAAAGACCTGCTGAAAAGAGTTTTAAAATACTAATACACAATTCTGCCACTTAATGGCATTTTTTTGCAATTTTTGATCTCATGGTGTTTTGGATTAATTTATATAGTTAATACCGTTACCGCCGGGTATGCAGTTACCGCTGAAATTTTTTGCTTTTGCTCTTTAATAATTAATCCCCAAAGATTTTTTACTTTTAATGGCGAGGTGATATAATAACGCGGTAGTTTAGAATTCTGCTCTCAGATGAGCACATTAGCATTCCTATCAAACACGAAGCACAATATAAATTAGAAGCATCTAAAGAAAAAGTCCACACCAACTACGTGTTAAGGATATCTATATAAATAATGCCCCATAAAATAAATTTATAGTTTTAAAGAGTAAGGGTCTGAACGGCGCAAAGTTTTTTTCTGTTGGAGAAAGAAGGAAAAATATAAGAATATAGAAGTGTAACAAGCAATAATTTCACGTTTGCCGAGACCGTTGTAGGTCGCAGAACTTCCATTATTCTGAGTTATGGTGAAAAGGGCGTCAGAAGTTCTATTAACATCTAGGGGCGGCTGCAGCGATAATCCAGAGGAATAAAAATCATTTTCGTAAATTTATGACCAGCCAAGAAATATTATATGCACTTAATTTACCACTTAGCGTTATGGAACTTTAAACAGATGCCTCGAGATATGGTTATGCCTTACCTATAACCATTTAGAATCGCCTGGAAATAAAGTTTATTTCCAGAGGAAAAGTTCAGGTTGTCGAAAAAGTTTCCAAGTTCTTTAGAACGGCCAAATTGCATGCTGGCTCACCAATTACTATCAAAGGAACAGTCCTGGACACGCAAAACTTACAAGAGCCAGCCTATTATATTCTTTTACGTGACGTGCACTTTTTACCTTATTTTATAGCAAACCAAAAATTCCACTTCTTTCGACATAATACGTGGGAGCAACACTGCGCTAGCAAATACGTGCTGTACCTACTATGTTTTTACGTAAGCTATTGCATTCAAGTTTGATTGAAAATAAAATGAAAAGCTTCTCTTTTCTCGGATGTTGCCTAAAACGATCTGAAGACATAAAGTATTTTTTTATATAAGTCACTAAGTTTATATACAGAGTGTTTTTCAGAAAATAACAAAAATTAGGTTAAACTTAGGACTGGTTTTATTTTAGGCACTTTTTAAATATTTTGCAACGTTCGTTTCCCCGTTAATTAAAATCCCTCTTTTCAAAATGTTATTCCCTAAATCTACTTTAGAAAACAGAAAGGGAAATTATAGAATGATTAGTATACTTTAAATTAAGTCGAGGGTAGTAAGATATCTGCTTTGCTGGAATTTTCGAACAGCTTATTCCGGGTAATATACAGGGTGTCCCGTATCGTTATGTTCAAATTTTGTGAGCATATTGTAGGCTTATTTCTAAGCCTAAAAAACCCAAAAGTGGCAGGTCTATCTGCATTCGTTACGAAGTTACAAGCCTAAGAAAATAATATCTAGTAAATACCAGATTTAACTTTGAAAACCACATAAAACTTATTTTATTGACCAAATCTTTAGTTTATAATGTGTTAAAAATGTCTTATTCCTTACTGAATACAAGCTTGTGCTCGGAGACCTATTATTGCAAAAGTAACAGTTTTCTCGTCTTTTTTCGCGTACCTATCTCTTGATCAGCTTGCTGAATACGATCAAATAATAATTTCTCTCTGGTGTATTTAGTTACAAACACCAATTCCGAAATATGCTGGTGCCGCATCTATTTGAATCCTAATGCCATTTCGTATGAGCAGGGGAACCTCTACTCTCTACTAATGTTTATTTCGGTGACGTTTACTCATGTGTGGCAATTTTTGTGGCTTACAAAGTTGAATCTTGTTATTTACTAGTCATAATTTTCTTAGGCCTGTAACTTCGTAACGAATAAAGATAGACCTGTCACTTTTGGGTTTTTTGGGCTCAAAATTAAGCCTACTATATGCTCAACAATTTTGAACATAACGATACGGGACACCCTGTATAATTTCCTGAATGGTTCATTTTTTCCTTTGCTGCTCGTCAAATCGACGAGAATGTAGAATTTAATCGCTGTAGGGACAGGAAGACCAGGTAAAATTGGTGCGAGAATCAAGGAGAACGTATAAATTATTTTGTGACCATCTGAATCGAAGAGAGCAGGTACCAGCTTATACAGAGGGTCTTAGTAGATGAGTCTTAGGAGATGATTTCTAGGAAGAGGTCTTATGAAATAGTTCTAATTTAATTATGTTTGATGTTTGGTGTACTATACTTTACAAGAAAGAAGCCTCAAGACAATATCTTGAGCAATCAGCAATGCCATAGCAAACAGAGATATTTGAAAAATCAAGTGGGTGTAATAACATAATATGAGTGGAATTGTCACCAATAGATCTTCTGTTAGACCTTGGCTTAATGCTAATGGGTTTGGAAAGATATTTTCGTATATTTCGACTTTATGAAAATTTACCAAATTTATCTTATGATGCTTTCTAGGTGAAATTGCAGATTTATAAGACTAATGGAAATGGTGGCGATATCGCTCAATGATTTCGTTCCCCCAAACATGTTTAGAATGCAACGGAAATCGAAGTAGACCTCATTGCTCACTCATGATGATCCGAAATATTTTTTTTTGCGGATAATCCTTTTTAATTGGTTCCAAAAATCTTTCAGGCCTGGGAAGTTTCTTCTGAGTTCGTTATTTTCTCAATTAGCGAAGCCTCAAATCAAGATCTAGACGACTTTTATATGTTTTCTAACTATAAAGTATCAATCAGTTACTTATTTGGTGTGATCCCTTGTATTATGCTGATTTTAAATAAATGGGTTAAGTTAACTTGAAAGCTGCCGGTTTATTAGGGTTCAAGGTCTTGATGAAAAGATAAACTTTATTGATTTGTACATAAAGGTAAGTTTTGAGAAGAATGAATGATAATGAGTCTCAGTTAACATTTTTTGTGTACAAAAATAGTTAAAATAGAGTATCAGAAACAAGATTAACTCCGAAAGAAATAACGAGTAATTCTTGTTGTCCTTAGGGTATTATTAAATATTTTCTTATTGAAATTTATTAATTTTAAATTTTAGTTCATAATTTCTTATATTACTTACAATAAGAGAAGAATGATCTTAATTTTTTTGAACAACACTTCGAATTCGTATTACTCAATTTATTGAACTGTCAATCCATAAGTGTGCATAATGGATATCATGATAGATTTGATTGCGTTTTTCAAACCTCAACACAATCCACTTAACAATCCCCTTGTGTTCGTATTGTAATTTGCCTCAAATATCACGATAGGCAAATAATTCAAGTTGTTTACTGAAACTGAATATCAATTGAATGTCCAAGGTGGAAAGCAATACTACTCCAAATCCAAACATTTGTTTGTGTCAGCGCACAATTACCTAGTGAAGCATTCGACGGCGATTATAACGATTCCTCCTTGTCATTTATAAATGATAGTAGCTTCGTCTTGTGTTTGCCTAACCTTAAACGTGGGCAGTTGTTTGATTAAACCACAGCACAATCAACAGATATTCAGTTATTGAACGCTTCCTCAATCAAATAGATGGAGAAGAAGCAGATCGCTACACCATTCCATCGAAATTGCGCAAGTAAATGCACATATTGATTGCATGTGGGTAATCAGTGTAATCAATTGTGCTTTAGGGAGATTATTGGTTAAGTTTAATATTTGAAATTATACCAAAAGTCTTATTCTTTTTCGAGCAAACTCTTTTTGCTCAAATAATAAGATAAGCTAACCTTATAGCGAATTTGAAAAATTGTGAAATTTACTTAAACGGGTCCACAAAACTTTTTAATAAATTAATGACTATCAAATGTAATTTTTTTCTCGGTAGATAGAGCTCTGCTTTTTCTTTGTATTTCTTAAAATGTGGTGTGTAAAGCTCAAAAACTGTCTTTCAAACTATGCCTTTTTTCTAGTTATCTACTGGTGTGTCGCCCAGTCTTAAATTTTGTTTATCGTCTTAATTCATCATCCATGTTGTCATTCCAAATACATTATATTCTTCTTTTTTTTTATATGCGTCTGTGATAAACTTCAACTGCACAATTGCCATGAGATAAACTCCTATGGACAATGGCAGGATTATTAGGGTAATCTCGCAGCTCGTTAGTCTTGGTCAGCATTGCCAGTGTGGGAATTTTCTAGATATTTTGAGGAAAAATTTTGGAATCAAACAAACTGATTCTCTGCATCGTTTGTTTGAAAATTTATTCACGAAATCAGATGCTTTTTGAGATTTTTTGAAAAACATTTTTCCCTACTTTTATAGGCAATAAACATTTTTATTTATTTATGCAAAAAATGTAATATCGTTTTCGTTTGAATCAATGAGATCTATTATATCCACCAGTGACTATAATAATAGTCATCTGAAAATTAAAAAGAAAATATATTGTCGAATATTGACTAAAGTGAGACAGTGTTAAAAGGCCTGAAGACAGTGACAGTGATTGAAATCTGTTAAATAGAAAGTATGTCCTCAAAAAGGCTAAAATATATTGACAGGGAATATCTTAAAATAATTCTGTAGTTATGAGACATAAATAAGATGGTCTCCACATTACATAATTAGAAATTCTGCCGAATATAAATAGTTCCCACTGCGATGAAAAGCTTCTTAGAAGTGAAGTGGAAAAACTGGCCCTCTTATCGGTGGGAAATGTCTGGATAGGACACATCTTGAAAAACAACTGTTCGGTAATCTTTCAAGAAAGAACTGAGAGATGTAGACATGATTTGGATCAAGTCGATAGGAGATCTAGTCGTTTTTAAGAGAAAAATGAAAAATTAATGATTGGAAAATGTTGAAGCAGAGTATTATTTTGGGGTAAGTAAGTACTCAGTTCCTATCGAGGGTGAGGTAAAGGGGGCTCTTAATCCACCTCACCGTCTGCTTTAGAAAGTCCTTTCACGTCAAAGCTAAATTTTCAGTTTTCTGCAACGTTATTTATTACACTAAATAACTTGAAACAGGAGCAGCGAAGCTTTGAGCAAGGAAGTTTATTTTACCTACTTTGAAGTGAAATTACCTAACATGTATTTGACGTGATTTAAATTTATATTAGATTCGAAGCAAGGAGCATTTATTTTCACAAATATTAGTGTGTCCCGAGTTGCTGCGTTAGGCACCAGCTGGCGCTAGTGACAAACAGCGTCAACAGAAACAGATTGCTCGCAACTTTTCTACAAATCGTGTTTTCGGCCATTTCAAGCCGCAGCAGACGTTGCGAGCCGAGTGTTGAGAATGGTTCTCTCTACCTGTCTTCCGGCATAGATCAAATTCGCGCTATTATTGCTTGAATTTAATTACCTACGGTTCCAAGCCGACTTCCTCTTTACTTGCATCAATCATTTATAAGTAAGGCCGCTCGAAAGGTAAACAGCCGGCTGAGACCTATGATTATTTCAGTATACACCGTGCTGTAATTAGCATGAGTGGAATTTATCGAGGAGATAATGCACGGAATTTGCATCGGAACTTTAATTTTCCGCTTTTGATAAAATCATACTACAATATCAGGTCAAGGAAGAACAACAGATCTGTGTAATCTTCTAGACTCCTACTAGTTGACTGCGGGTTTTAAAATCAAACTGGCTTCGATTTCTCGATCAAAAATTGATAACTCCACTTCTTCTCTTTTAATTGTCACATCAATATTTCGACTTTATCTCATCTTTCCGAGGACACAAGTTATAAATGTATAATACGTATAGTGCACTACAAAGGTGGATAATATATGATTATATAATAATATATAAAAAGAGAGAGAAAAGTGAACTGCATCCATACATTAATGCCATGAATATTTCAATGTAGCAGTAGAAAGCAGTCGAAGTAGAGCCCATAATCAAGCCTGGGACTCATAAGAACAAAACTAAGTTATTATATTTGATGACTCCGCAGGAACTTTGGACTCTAAGAAGTGCACGGTTGACTTGAGATAGAATAACTTACAACAATCCAAATTTTTAAGAACTCCAAGTTGAATTAACTATCGCGGTTACGGAATTAATGCCATTGCACTTGCAGAAGAATCATGAAGTTAGGTGTTTTTTTGACAACCAGTAATTTTGATCACAATGTCGATGCATTGAAGGTGGCCTCGGTAAAAGTTGACTCAAGAATTTATAAGAAAGGTAATAATTTATTAGCACCAACAACTTTCTAATACAAGTAATCAATACATCTCATAGAACTCCAATAATTTCTAATTTACCTATCATCATGGTTGGAATTAATTCTCGAGATTCACTTGGAGTAGGTGCATACTTCAAGAACTTCTTCGGCATCTGGAGCAATTACCATAATTAGTGCATCGTCGTTAATGCTTTTACTCCTCCAGTCATGTACTCGAGGATCTTGAATTTATAAATTGCAGGCATATCATAGTACTTGGAATGCTGTTGACGTAATTTAATTAGCAAATAGCTATTTACATAATAATATTACTTACTTTTAGAAAGCATCAATTTAATAAGAATATTTATTTATAGTTTAAGTATAGACAAAGTACACTCTATTAATGGACTTCATTAAAATACATTTAGTAAGAAGGTATGATTAATTGAAAATCTTTTAGTATCACTAGAGTCGGTTTACTGAAGAGATGCAGTAAAGCTAACATCTAAAAACCTTCTTGCGCATCAATCGCAGAAACAGTGTATTTTTATGCGATTCAACTATGAAAATTTTTGCCGCCTTTTAAATTGGCTTTCTGAATTTTTCAATAGTCAGGTCGAATTTGCGTAGTGGTTTACTGTGAAAATTTCATTTCATTTCGTTTGAAAGCGTGCCATGAAATAGATTTTTACATAATAAACCAAAAAAAAATTGGCAAAATTTAACAATTTCGTCTCTTGTCCATATACCCACCACTGACTAACTTTAAAAAGTTACAGGCGAGTTCTGAAAACCGAACATTTGAAATTTTAGAGAAATAAACATCATGTAAAAAAATTCGAATAACTCCGCCATTTCTCTTATTTGCTTCTTTAAATTTTGGAGAGTTAAAAGCTATTAGTGTAGTTGTCTACTCCGAAAATTTCAGGTAAATTCCCTCAAAAATGTGCTCATAATCAATTAAAGAAATTTAGCCATTTTTACCATTTTCTTACCCACGCCACTAGCTTAATGAAAATACCTAATAAAAATTTTATTGCATTAATTCAAATTTCAAATCATTTTAGTCCAATCTTGTTAATACAGGTTTGTAGGAGTTTTTATTTTCTGCAATTGGGGTTGGCAGGAGCAGTCATATCTGCATGGGTGGTCCCGCCCGAGCCGAGCGCGATGAAAACGTGCGCTGGTCTGGTGCTGGTGCTGGTTTTAAATCAAGCAGTCCCGGGTCTGAATATTACATTCAATCGTTAAGTTATTAAACAAGCCTTTAATTGTCATCCTCATTATTTTGTTGTGAAAAGTTTTCTTTCTGTATTGCTTATACAGGGACTAAAAAATAGCCTTTTTCCCTAAAATTCAAAAAGCCGCCATTTTGAAACGGCTCGATCTATTTTGCTCAAAAAATGCAATACCAGACCACTACTTGTGGATAATATCTTCCTCCCATAAAAATTTCAGCCTCCTAGATTGAAAACTGCTACCAGAAAACCGTGCCACAGGACCGGATGTTTCGAAATTTTAAAGGACACCCTGTAGAAGTAACGCGACTTTTGAAAAAATTTTCAACGAAAATTTAACTTCATCCCGAAGTTTCACAAGAGTAAAAAATTTCTTCCACTAATCTTGAAAGATGAAGCTACTAGAGCGTTTTTAAAATTTTAGAGAAATTTACATCATGTAAAATAAATTTAAATATCTCCGCCATTTTTTTTATTTGATCCTTGAAATTTTTGAAGATTAAAGAGTATTAGTATAGTTGTCTACTGTAAAAATTTTAGTTCAATTCCTTCAAAAATGTGCTCAAAAACTGTTATAGAAATTAAGCCATTTTCACTCTTTTCCTACCCACGCCACTGGCTTATTAATGGAAAAAATTCAATTTTTTTTGCATTAACTCAAATTTCAATGAATTTTCTTTCAATCCTGTTAACTTGATGTGAAAGTTTTTTTGCCATCTTGCTCATACAGGGATTCAAAAAATAGTAAATGTTCCGAAAATTCAAATGGTCGCCATTTTGAAACGGCTCGGCCGATTTTGCTCAAGTGCAATACCAGACCACTCCTTGTGGACATCTTACTCTCACAAAAATTTCAGCCCCCTAGATTGAAAACTGCGGCCAGAAACCGTGCCTCAAGGACCGGATTCGTGGAACTTTGAAAGGACACCCTGTAGAAGTAACGTGACTTTTGGAAATTTTTTCAACGAAAATCTAAAGTCATTCCTCAGCTTTACAAGAATCCAAAATTTCGTTCACTAATCTTGAAAGATAAAGCTACAGGAGCGTTTTTAAAATCGAAAAATCGTGATTTTGGAGAAATAAATATATTTGAAAATTAGGTAAAGGCAAGCGGTGTGTCGCAAATAAAAGGTATGATCCTTTTTTGTTAAACTCAATATATTTCGATCTTAATTTAGATCTTCATCAGGAGAACTGTAATTATAAGAAATCAATATTTTTTCAAAAAATCTTAAGATAAATACTTACAACAAATGATCAAAATAAAATTAGCATCTTTAAAATTCTAAAAATCTTCATAAGGTAATGTTAATAAAGTTCGTTTTGTAAATTTATGCCAAAAAACCATTTAATATTTATAAATATCAACATTTATGAATAATTTTTATGAGAATTTAGAAAAAAAAATTTTGATATATTTTATGACATAAAAGTTTTGAAGTTTTTTAACATTGTGAATAATGGATTATTTTCTCAAAAATCAAAACAAAGGAATCTAAACAGTACTACTTTAACAGTTATTTTTATATATGTTCATTAGTTATTTATTTATTTATGAAATTAGGTAGGTACCTACCTGTCTATAAATTGTTTAAAAATTTTTGTGTTTTTCAAAGTCCAAAATATAGCTATATATTCTATTTAAATTTTGTATATCTGATTTTAAATTTATACAGTTATCGATATTTTCATTTATGTGACACATTTCTAAAAATTGTCTTTTAAAAAGATTACTTTCTGTTTCTAATATTTAAAAGACAATTTTTAGAAATGTGTCACATAAATGAAAATATCGATAACTGTATAAATTTAAAATCAGATATACAAAATTTAAATAGAATATATAGCTATATTTTGGACTTTGAAAAACACAAAAATTTTTAAACAATTTATAGACAGGTAGGTACCTACCTAATTTCATAAATAAATAAATAACTAATGAACATATATAAAAATAACTGTTAAAGTAGTACTGTTTAGATTCCTTTGTTTTGATTTTTGAGAAAATAATCCATTATTCACAATGTTAAAAAACTTCAAAACTTTTATGTCATAAAATATATCAAAATTTTTTTTTCTAAATTCTCATAAAAATTATTCATAAATGTTGATATTTATAAATATTAAATGGTTTTTTTGGCATAAATTTACAAAACGAACTTTATTAACATTACCTTATGAAGATTTTTAGAATTTTAAAGATGCTAATTTTATTTTGATCATTTGTTGTAAGTATTTATCTTAAGATTTTTTGAAAAAATATTGATTTCTTATAATTACAGTTCTCCTGATGAAGATCTAAATTAAGATCGAAATATATTGAGTTTAACAAAAAAGGATCATACCTTTTATTTGCGACACACCGCTTGCCTTTACCTAATTTTCAAATAATTAAAAATAACGGTGGTTTACTACATTCATAATTTAAAGAAATAAATATATATATAAATATATATATATATATATATATATATCGTGGGCAGGTGAATTTTGGAAAACCACTTTTTCGTGATCTGGGGGTCAGGATCGGTGGACATTTGTTGACTTTGGGTGATTTTCGAAAAGTGATGTCGTCCTCAATAGTGTATTTTTTTGTTAAAAAATTCACTAAAATGTATGATTATGCAGAATCAATCTAAGAGTCATCAACATAATTATGTAATACCAAATTACATTAACTTAACTTTGAAATTGACTTGATTCCAGAATTTCATTGCATCTTTTGTGCAAAGACAGTTATAACACTAACGTAACCCTCACACACGCAGATAGAATTGAGAGGTTCTAGAACACAAAGTCAAAGTGTTCCAGAATCCGTAACGCTGTGAAAGATATGAGTGGACGGCCCTACACTAATAGCTCCATGGCTTGAGACCAAAAGGTTGGACACCAATGACACATTCCATAGCCTTCCGGATTCTGGAACACTTTGACTCTGTGTTTCAGAACCCCCCCCCCTCCATTTAAAATAGGTGTTTTATTTTACTGTAGAATAAATTGTAACTGGAGGGACGAGATGTTTCACTTGAAAAACGTCCAAATTTATTATCTTTCATAAACACATTTTTATTGATTACCCAGTAGGAATATTTCCAAGCATAGTATTAATATACATAGATGTGACATGATCTTTTTTATTTTTTGTAGACCTTTATCGAACTAGTACTCAATTTCCGCACAGCAAGTAGTGAACTAGAAGTTTTTTATAACGAAAAGTTCATTCCGAGGTCCATAAAAAGAGAGCAGTCATGTTTAGGTGATTTTTTAGGAAAGGCGGAGATGTCGACGGGAATTCGGGGTCGATTGGTTCACATTCGATTGATAGAATGATTCCGGGGAACGGTAGTCCAGGACTGTTATTCAGAGGCGCCCTGATTTATTTTCTTATACATATTCAGCAGTCAAACGTTGGGAGCGGGACTCATTGTATTACTTTCGACGTCGACGTCAACCAAGTCGCGGTTTCAAAGTCCCTCGAAAGCGAATTTGCTTGTAGGTGATTTCAGAAAGTGATTTATTAGACATTCGGATACCTTACTCCCAAGAAAGTGGTTTACGATGAAATACAAGTGCTTTTACAAGCGAATCCCGTATGTGTAGGTATGTAAATATGTATTTTGAAAAATCAATTTATGTTAAGAAGTCAGTTTTCAGTTGAAAATATATCCGAGATGGTGAGACATGTCATAATTTTTTTTAATGCTTGTGAAGTGTCTCATGTTTCTAAAAACGATAGAAAAGGAACAGTTAATAAAGTAACGGGAAATAAAAGCAAATAGTAAAAAAAAAAAAAATAAATAAAACGAACCATGTCGGTAAGTTAGTGGCCAGTCTTCTTCGTCTTCGGTTAAGTCACGGCCATTAAGCTTACACCTCTACGAAATAGAATTGCTCGATAGCTCACTTTATACATACATTATATTGAAATGTAGACTTGATCGTAGATTGTCCAATTTCCCAAATCATTTACAGTCTTTTGCTTTTAGTTTTCCTCTTTTGTCAATTGCTTTTCCTAACTTGTCAAATGCTTTTCCCATTTATCAAACGTCAGTGCGTGATTTTTCAATTGAAATTCCTCTTTTGTCAAATGAGATTCCTTTTATAACAAATGCTTTTCCAACGTTTATTATAATATCACTGTATACGTAAATGGGAAAAGCAATTGACATAAAGTGAAACTTATTTGACATAAAAGGAAATTGATTTGATAAATCAATGACTATAATCATTGATAGATAGAAAAATAAGAAAATCATTTGACAAATAAGGAAAAGCAATTGATAAAAGGGGAAAACCAAAAGAAAAAGACTGTATATAGAACCGATGAATAAAATATTTAATAAACTTATTTGAACTCAATGCCCTCGTTCCGGTTACTGCGTTGCATGTTCAGCCCCTCAATTTAAGGATTATTATTGTGACACCTAAGTTTGAAAAAAATTGATTTGAGCTTCTGATTACATCGACATATATATACAGTGAGAACCACATAACGCGGAACATCAGAAAAAATATGACGCAGTCTAATTAACGTTGTTGAACCATTTAAAATGGAACATAGCGACATCAGTGCATTTCCAACAAAGCCGCTACAATACGTTAACAATACCGTAGTTATGGTTACGTTCGAGCATTGTTGAATTAACATTAGTGAGTTATTTAAAATAGAACATAGGGATTCTGTATTGAAAGTCAATGCAATAATAGTTATTTATTATACAAGAGAAAAAAGTGATAGATTTTAGCTCGAGATGTGATTTCGTCCCCGACGCGTTTAGCGGAGGGGACAAACACATCGAGAGCTAAAATCGCACTTTTTTCTCGTGTGTAATATACAATTTTTTTCTGCGAGAAGAAATATCAGTGTTAGAATGTCGAAAAACGTAGTTAGATAACTGAAAATAACTTTGAACTGTTGATCTATGTTGTATTTAAATTTTCAAACTGGTAGACTTTTGTAGTAATCGACGTTGCCTGGGTAACGAAACGATTTAATTCGATAAACGTCATAATTTAATTAAAATTTTAGATAGTTTTGCAAAGATTCTTGTAAGGTCTCAATGAGTGAATTTATTAATATGGATAGTGACTGTTATGAAAATTCCCTTAATAATTGCCATTTGCATAATAAGGTAACTTTCCTTTACGTATATTTGATATAAATTTAATGATATCTGAGTGTTAATAGTAGCTATACCTAAGCCGCCATTTCGGGGAAATAAGTACTCATTTATTTCCCTGCTAATTCATTTATTTCCCCGATAAGATGCAGCTCATATAATGAGGCATTTTTCTACCTGTCGACGGGGAAAAAAGGTCAAACTTTTAGCCTGTCGCAGAAAAAATGAACTGCATCTTATCGGGAAAAAAAATGAATTAGCAGGGAAATAAATGAGTACTTATTTCCCCGAAATGGCGGCTTAGGTATAGCTACTACTCGAGCTACTATTAACACTCAGATATCATTAAATTTATATCAAATATACGTAAAGGAAAGTTACCTTATTATCCAAATGGCAATTATTAAGGGAATTTTCATAACAATCACTATCCATATTAATAAATTCACTCATTGAGACCTTACAAGAATCTTTGCAAAACTATTTAAAATTTTAATTAAATTATGACGTTTATCGAATTAAATCGTTTCGTTACCCAGGCAACGTCAATTACGCCGTGTCCTAGCTGCATCCGGGTAATGCGTTGCGTGCGATGCGGGGAACGCACGCAACGCAAACTCGCACGAGAAATTTTGAGTGTGTCCTAACTGAATGTGGCGGTGCGGGCGAGAAAATGGCTTCCAATCCAACTATTTCTGGTGCAGCTTCAGATTAAATACGTTTTAATTTGGAAACCAGTAGGTTGTTGGAGCTTGAAAGACTTGAAAATCACAGAAAGAAACATGTTACTTAACACTCTCACTGCCAAAGTGAAAAAACAATTTTTGGTCCCACAGGCCAAGGGTGTTTCTGTCTCAGCTGTTATGTTTAAATAGCGGTTTTTAATATAAATTTAATTTCTGCAATTTTTTTCTGTATTTTTTGGAAATATTTCTAGCATGTATCAAAAATGATACACGTGGCCTGGGCATACAATGTTACATAAGCAATGTTACCGGAAATATGGTAAACATCGAGGTAAACATGGTAAAATCGTAGATGGCCGAAAGAAGATGAAGATGCCATCACAAGTTGGTACTGTTTGCGACACTTGCGATGAAACTCCTTTCTTCTGCAGATATTGCTGCAACAAAATGCATTAGAATTTTTTTTTTTGTTTCATTTACCGGTTGATTACCTATATAATACAATAAAATTTACTAAACGAACCAAACACACAGTCACAGCTTCGGAAATACATAATGTATTTCCAAAGGTACTTATTGCAAGGTAATGAATACAAATAACAAAACTTCGATAGACAGGAGGCCAAAACTCGCAGTACAATGTCCATTCCCAGGCCAGGCCTGTCGTTTTAGCGTGTAAATGTACATATACGTGTCTTCGTTTCGATACACCGACGTTATGAAAATAGGACTACTTGGTGTATCATTTATAATACACTTGGCCTGCACGATGGACACATGGTGTATCATAAATGATACACTTGGCGGCGAGAGTGTTAAGAGAAAGAAACAATAAGACGCAAGTGATCTATAGAAATAGGTATAGATTTGATAGATAGATAAATAGCAGGTAGGTTAAATATAAAAAGGTCTACAATAGAAGTTAATAGACCTCATACTTACTTTAAAAGCCTAAATTCGAGACATTTTCACATTCCCAGTGTACCTTGGCTCTTGTTCTTGTAAAATAGATTTCTCTTATTGCGCAAAATGTTTCGCTTTGGCACGAAGGCAATCGAAATTAAAAAAATTTCCTGCCCGCCGCAAAAATCGCAAGATTTTGACAGATGAAAAAACTAAATATTTCAATTTAAAACAATGCGTGCGTTGCGGTGTCGTTTTATCGTACGACTTTGCGGGCAAACGCGTCTACTGAGGACACTCCCATTGCTTTGCATGTGTTTTATTTTAATCGTTCCCCGCAACGCACGCACGCAACGCACGCAACGCAGTCCCCGGATGCAGCTAGGACGCGGCGTTACGATAAAAGACAGTTTGAAAATCCAAGTTTAACATAAATCATTTTTCCGACATAATTTTCAGTTATCTAACTACGTTTTTCGACATTCTTACACTGATATTTCTTCTCGCAGAAAAAAATTGTATATTACACACGAGAAAAAAGTGCGATTTTAGCTCTCGATGTGTTTGACGAAATCACATCTCGAGCTAAAGTCTATCACTTGTATAATAAATAACTATTTTAATATAATTTTTTAATCATTTTTTAGTGTAACTGTATACTAAGTATTTTATAAAGAAACAATATAATTGTAAATTAAATACTGCAGAGTGTTAATTATTATTCTAAAATAGTATCAAACATCCGTTGACTATAGGCAAGTGTCCTAAGAAATTATTGTAGAATCAATACATTTATCGTATTTCTGCACTGTTCAGGAGATATTTCTTCGCAGCTCTTCTTATCCTTTGTTTGAGCTTTTCAATGTGGTAGATAGAAACGATGTTAGAAACTGATTACTTGACTTTTCTCCAGTAAAAAAATCCAAGAATGTTAAGTTTGGTGACCTTGGCGGCCACTTAATTACTCCATCTCTTCCTATCCATCTAACGGAAAACTGAGCATTTTAAGCAATTGTCGAACTTGCCGGGAAAAATGGGCAGCTGTAACATTTTGTTGGTACCACAAAGGGCCTTCTACTTGTAGATTATTATTTATCATCGGAATAATTCTTTCTTGCTGTGGCTGCAAGATATGAGTGTTAACCATTTCAGCCCACACATTCACTTTCTATGGATACTGTGTCCTATAGTGACATGGTACCAGCGCAAATTTTCAGCTTCACATAAAGAAGACACACTGCATGGTGTATCATGTGCGTAAATTTCAATTTTCTCATCAGCTGTACACATTTTTGATGAATTAAGTAACTACCTACGCTAGTATGTAACTGACGACAAGTTTTACTCATAAACGTCAAATTAATAATATAATCTGAAGTGGGGGGTTTTTGCAAAACCATTAACGACCTTGCTCGGCAACGGATCGATCTCCATAGCAATACTTCACAAGCTCATCTCCTATGTTCCGTCTTAGAAAACTCTCACTGTATATAATCAGAAAATACCCATTTACCAATATATGGTGTAGGGCCATATATCGACATTTGAAATGATAATCATTGCCATCCTTATATTTTCACTTACACACACACCTCCTGATTGCGTTCTGTTATGAATATTAATCTCATTATGCTCATTGCTCAGGGCATGCTCCCTGAATTGCTTTCGACCCCTGACGAGAAAACATAACGCAAAAAAAACGAAGTCGAGTTTGTTAAAAAATACTTCTAAACCCTGAAGACCGTCACAAGAAAGTCACTTTTTGGTAGTAGTTTTTTAAATTAATTCTCTAACCATTTGAAGCTTTAGGAATTACTAGAGATATAAGGTTGGTTGAATTTGAGAAAAGTTCCACGATTTTATTCTTATTAAGAATCTGAACCAGAATTTAGGACAACTTCAGTAATAATTGCTGAAATAAGTTGAAAAAACTGAAAAATCGAGGTTTCTTATTTTAGCCGTACCTATATCATTAATTTGTCTTAATAATAATAATAGGTATTGAAAGAAAATTCGTTTTTTTTATATTAGGTTTACATAAGTCTTCATGCGCACATGAGCTATTCTCCCTGCATTTAAAAACATCATTTTGCGCATCAATTGCATCAATAGTGTTTTTTATTGATCGATTCATTTATGAAATTTTTTTATTTTTGTCTTGACTTTTTGAAATTTTTCATGCTCTTATTATCTAATGTACATAAATTCAGTGCAGTTACTTTCATAACGTGTCATGCAATAGATATAATTAATGAGAATCTGACCTACTTCCTACCTAGTCACTGGTAAACTAATAATGAAAAACCAATTTTTTTTGCACAAAACACGTTTTTTTACAACGAAAAATTTAAAACTCGAGGTTCTAGAAGCGTTCAAAATCTTGTGCCTAAAAACTGAAAGGTACTTGGCTACAGTGGCGTATTTAAAATAGAAAATTAGACATTTGATTCGTTTTATAATTTTTTTTTGATATCTTCATTTTGACGATGTGCTTTCTGAAATTTCTAAAAGTCAAAGGTTATAAGAATAGTCGTCTGCTGTGAAAACTTCGGTTTGTATCCTTGGAAAATGTGCCAATAGTGCCAATAAATAGGTACCTATTGAAATTTAGCTATTTTTCCCTTTTTTCTACACACTAATAAAAATTGGAAACCTTTTACACCACTTAAGTAACTTTCCAGGAACAATTTTCATATTCTGGTAATTTAGCATCAAAGTCTTGTTACTTTTTGCATATATGCACAAAGGTTTAAAAAGTAACAAATTTGATGAAAATTCAACTAGTCTACATTCTAAAATGACTCGGTCGATTTCACTCAAATGCAATACAGACCACTTCCCTCAGGCGTCTAACTGCCACAAAAATTTCTGCTCCCAGGTGAATTTTGGAAGCTTTTTTAACAAAAATACAAAGACCCCCATAAGTTCTATAATCTAAAATTTCGTGCAATAATCTTGAAAGATTATGACCAAGATGAAGGTTTTGAAAATCGAATATTTGAAATTTTTGAGAAATATAATATGTATAATATGAATATAATGATTGGTAGGCGAATTTTGAAAAAAAAACTTTTTCTTGATCAAGGAGTCAGGATTGGGGGACATTTTATAACTTTTGGGTGATTTGCGTAAAGTAAGGATGGTACTGCTTGATTTTTATATGAAGGCGAAGGCTGGGCGTGAACTACGCATCTTACGAGCTTTGCTCACCGCCACTAATAATTTACACGTTCGATGAACGGCGGAGATACTCTTATCAGCCTTATCTGGTTGGTTGTTTTTTTAAGGTGGACGCCGACTAACATTGTTGATATTGGACAACAAATATTTATGGAGTCGGAGACGGTACCCACCCTTTTTGCGCAGTAAGAATTTACTCGCCTTCCTATAGTAACAGGACTATACCTAGGTGAATAGGTATAGATAAAATAGAGTTGAAACCCGACTAGATGCTAGAAGAGTTTTCATACTCAAATTTTGTTTTACTTTCGGCCGCCCTATTGTTTTTTCCATGTCATAAAAAAATCAAAGAAATTTTTTTTTTTTTTTTTTCTTTGATTTCTGCATATAATATCACATTAAAAAAAACTTTTATTATTTTCCTTCTTTCGAAAACATTTTTTTTTTCATCGGTTAGGTCAATATGAAGTGATTTTGTCTTGTGGTTTTTCAATTTTTGAATCACGTTCGTAAAGTAAAAATTAAGAATAAAATAAAAAAAAACGCGATTTTTCAAAATTTTATTCTCAAAGGTTGCACATTTTAGGTGCTTGAATTTTTTAAACTGAAATGATGTGGAAAAGCAATATGGCGGCCATAAGAAAAAGAAAATTGACGATAAAAACTCGAGTTTAGTTTGCTTTAAAAATTTTTGAACTTTCACGTCCATGAAACCGAGTACCTATAATTTTTGGAAAACTGTTTTAAGAATCTACATCGGCTTTCTAGTAGAAAATCTTTCTCTATATTTAGCAGGTCTCTCAGCATCGTTGTAGAAAACGTCATCAAATTAATAATTATTCGTTTCCTGTTAAAATTGCAGGATCATTTGGCACGGAGTCTGACTTGTGCTTGTTTGATCAACAATAAGAAGAACTCGACCTCCAATCCCGTAAATGTTCCCGAGATCTTGAATGACTACTTCAATAATAAATTACGTTCCCTGCATAAGTTTATGGGGGCGAATCACCTTTTAAAATTAATGACTTAAACTGGAACTCTTCGCTATGCAGTTTCCGTTCATTACGTTTAGAGGCAGTAGTTTAAAGTACGAGTAGTTCAAAAGTAGGTTTACATGAACTTAAAAAAACTTAAAGCTTAACGCGTAATCGATACAGTTTGCCTTTACAACGTACATTAAGATTTTACATTACGAAAAAATGGTAAATTTTTCGTTATTGTTTTATAATCAAATCAAATCAATAAATCAAAAAAAATATTTATGTTTTAAACGAAACATCGCTCTTTTTGATGGTTTTGGTGACAATGGAATAAAAAAAAATGTGGTTCTTTTGATCGATATTCGTTTTAAAATGTCCCTGATGTTGAAATAGTAAAAAAGCTTTAATTTTCAATGATGTTCCGCGGTATAGGAATGTAGGAATATTTTGCGGTCGAATACATTCACGAAACTCGCATTAATACATATGAAACAGACCTTCGTACTGAACTTTGAAATTGAGTATGGCAAATGGAATAATAAAAAGTATACCCTAAACACTGATATATTATTCCGCTTTCAAAAAGAGAAACTATAAAGTGAGTGGAATTACTGTTTTACGGTTGTTTTCATTGCAGTTGTCTAGCCAGTAGTTTAATATCTCCAGAAGAATTGCTGCCGGTGTTGGGGTTGATGCCGCAACAACGCCACATACTCTGATAATTTAAAAGCTGAGCAAACACCGGATCCGGCAAGGAAGTGGAGAAGCACCTTTTCCCTCTATTCCTTCTTTTAATTAACTCCGATATCTAGCTCGTATATACGTATCGATTTTCCCTTCAATAAAAGCTACAATCCAGATGCTCAAGGTAGTCTAAAAAGAAAAACCTATTCCTTATATCTCTTATCTATCTTGTTTTTTGTCCTTTTTTTTTTAATACATTATTATATGATTCAAATAACAAATTGTTTTCTCTAGAAACGTTATTGGAGAAGGTACTCAGAAATTGCTTGATAAAATGTTCTTCTATTAGTTTTCAATAAGAATACCCACACACATTTCTTTACCTCTACCGGTTACTACAAATTTAATTGAAAAATAGTAAAAAAAAAAAACTTTAGGTTAGAGTTATGATGACCCGTATATCAATGAAACTAAGATGACTTTTATTTTATTTTGTGAGAATATAAACAATGAGATTTGAGCGGAGGGTTGAGCGCCGGTTTGGTTTTACGCTGTCACCGTCTGGATTGGAATCAAAGCTCGCCATGATTGTTTGTGTTCATTAATTTAGCTATTTACATACTTAAAACTTGTGTCTGGCTAAATGAGCTAGTTATCAAAGCTAAATTACCAAATCTGAGCGACTATGTCGTATATAGTCATTGATTTATCAATCAATTTCCTTTTATGTCAAATCAGTTTCACTTTATGTCAATTGCTTTTCCCATTTACCTGCAGTGACAGTATCATAATATTGGAAAAGCATTTGATAAAAAAGAAATCTCATTTGACAAAAGAGGAATCTCAATCGAAAAATCACGCACGTTTGATAAATGGGAAAAGCATTTGACAAATAAGGAAAAGCAATTGACAAAAGACGAAAACCAAAAGAAATAGACTGTAAGACCGATGCTCCCTCTTGAAAAAAAATGAGACATCTTGCATCTTACCCACAAAATTTTTTAGTTAACTGCATCTATTTAAATCTAATGCATCTAATGCATCTAATTATTTTAAACATCCTATGAGACATTTGAGGAGGTGCCGTGAGAAAAAATAGCGGGCCCAAATGTGTGGCTCAAGAGAAAAAGGAGATAAAGGCAACATAATGTTTTTATTTTCATCTCTGATCAAGGTTTTTTCGAATGTGCCTGCCGAGTTATCGATTTATGGAATTGGCTTTCTCGTCGAACTTCTTGGATAAAATTTCATTTCAATATTTTTCCACGATTCTAAGGAAAATCTGTAGGACTAATATGGTGGAGGACTAATGATGGAAAATTAAAGAGGATTTAATTAAAAGGTAAAAGGTAGGTTGGAGTAGGTAAGAGTTACAGAGCCAGTTTAAATTAGAGGCAAGCTGCTATATTTTGTGCTCTACTAGGGGTTTTCAAAATATCGGGTATTAACTGACAATGAATGCTTTTTTTTAAAAAAAAAAACGGTAATATTTTCTACACGAATGTAAGAGTGCTGAATGAATCTTGGTGCTTTTGTCCTACCCGCACTCTCATTTATATGACTCTAACAAAAAATTACAAGCCTTCTAGATTTTGGGCAACCATAGCCAACTTTGTCATTTCTTATGGTCGGCATATTATGGATTTTCTTGTTCATCGATATATTCGCTTAAGATTCGCTTAAGATATTCAATCAAGGAAAACAAAAATTTTTCACATTAATAAAAAGAAACAGTTTATCCTTCTCATTTGAGTCGAGTGTCACAATTCACACGAGTGTGAAATTTCTTTTCCGCACGTGCTACACACAGTACTTTTCCTACGACCACAATTTAACAGATTAATTATTTAACAAATTTAACACATAAATTATTTTTTCAGACTATCTAGGTAGGTATTAATGGTATTATTTTCAATTCTACCAATGACTTTTTAATATTACTATTATATACTGTCAAATCATTGAATTCTACCGACAATATTATTATTATTTATTATTAGACTCCGTATCTAAACTAAAAATAAGTGACGTGGAGCGTGGAGACGTGGTAGATATGCAACTTCCACACAACGCTGGCGCCTGTGCGTCGTTAGAGGTGTGCGAGTTTTCACGTTCGTGAATTTGATTTGAACGCTACCAATGCTGTTATTAGCGATCAACTCGTAAATTTTAATAATTACTGCCACAAGAGAATAATAGGTATATTATATTTTATATTATGTATGTTATCCCATTTGTGTTTATTTTATTACCTGGAAGCTTTAAATGAATAGTTATTCCTTTAACAATAAGTATAACAGTTGAGTTCTCAGTTACCGCCCATCACTATTGTTTACATTAAAACTGTACGGAAACGATTTTTGGCTATGCCTTATGTCACTTTGTCGCACAGTTTTGGATACGTGAGAAATCTGCTAGTTTGCGCACAAAAAACGATGCGCAAAGTAGTGTTTTGTATAGTGGTCGTAGGAAAACAAACTTTTGGTTCAGTAAATAAGGCGGAAAATACTGTAGGATCTGGAAAAGTGGTGGAACAATTTGTGTGGAGCAAAAGTGGTGGAAATGAAATTTGAAAAAATATTTGGTCCTGGAGTCCTTAGACATTCAGGGATATTCATCACCACTAACCCCTACACTACCTCGAAAAATTAGAAAATTAGGGTAATTTCCTCCCAAAGCTTTCTGGGTCGCTGATTACGAATCTGAGATCCAAAAGCAAATGAGGGTGGTTTCAACCCTCAAAACCACCCCAATAACTGATAGTGTTGCAAAAAATTAATATGTAATCTCTGAAATCGTCATCTTAAATGAAATGATTCAGCTTTTCAATCAATCGGCTATTGAAAACGGAAAAAGTGAAAATTTTTATCGGAATTATATCGCACATCGCAGTGGGTGCTTAAATTTTTTAATGGACCTCGAATTAGTGATGAGTAACACCAAAAAACTTCCTCGAGACGATTTCCGAGGCGAACTTTTAATTTTTTTGTATCACTGTCACTTCTTGGGGTAGTTTTGAGTAGAACAAATAAGGAAGAAAGCAATAATTCAAAAATTGTTTGCTTTCTGTGATTTTTTTAACACCAAATAACATGAAAAACCAATATTCCGGCCATAAAAAATAACATAGTAACTGTGCTGGTCCGAAATCTAGAAGGCTTGGAACTTTAAAAGTAAAAAATCCTGTATAGACATTTTTGAGTTCAAATCAAATTATTCTGAAATAGCACAAAATAGTGCAGCTTTTCATCTCTGATCAAACTGACCCTGTATTATAGATTCTAAAACGTCTCACAAAGATCTATAGATTTAGGCATTACAGTAAGTTTACGTCAACTTTGAAGATTTCCCTAAAAAATTGTTGAACATAGTGTAGGCTCTGGATATACTTCTTAGCATTGCAGAAAGTGACTACTTTTCGAGACATATTATTATGACGCAGTTTGTTATCCTCTCTTAAAGCAACAAGGAAGTAAGAAAAAATAATATCCCCCTCGTAACTCGTATGTGTTCATAAATACCGGAGAGAATATCACAGATGCCGCAGCCCCCTGCCGAGGATAAAATAAATACAGACCTCCTGTAATGTTTTATAAGAATCGATATGAAAAATCGCATCTTTGGCTGAACTAAGTTTTATGGCCGCCTCCTTCTTCCTGTATTATTGCAGTGCTTATTAGGATATGCGCGCAATGCTTTTATTAGAGCGACAAAATAGATCAGCAGACTTAACTTAATTCCTTATTTCTCATTCAAGTGATGAAAAAGCTGGAAAATCAGACTTCCTGTAATGTTCCCCGAGTGCTTCCTGTATTATTGCTGTTGCATGGTTTATTAGTAGGACAAAATAGATCATCGGATATAATTTGATTCATTCTTTCTCATTCAAGTGATGCGAAGGTTGGAAATTTATAACTTCAATTTCAAATTACTTCTAGCTACGTCTGCCAAAACATCAAAAAGTGGGTTGGTGATTGTTTTTACGTATTGTTAAACCTGACCGTTTTATCTGTACCTCACATGAAGAAACCTTGAGCGTTAAAATTTATGACCTGATTCATAATGGCATATATTTTCGCTGTTAAAAGGAAATGTTAAATTTGTTCTCCAAGAGGAATATAAAAATGAAAAAAGGAAAGAAAAATATATTTTTTTTTGTTTTAATGAAAGCACTATAGTAATGCTGTTTTTTCTTCACAAAATACTTGTGAAAATAAGGGAAATGGAAGTAACGGTACTAAAAATAACTGCGCTACTAATTATTTAAAAAAAAATAATAAAAAGTTCCATATACCTTCTAAAGAGCCT
This sequence comes from Malachius bipustulatus, assembly GCA_910589415.1. Classification (NCBI taxonomy): domain Eukaryota; kingdom Metazoa; phylum Arthropoda; class Insecta; order Coleoptera; family Melyridae; genus Malachius; species Malachius bipustulatus. The sequence goes on along the minus strand of OU342634.1, from coordinate 30,426,158 downwards.
TCGATAATAGAATCTAGTTCAAGTAAATATAATTCTCGTCCCGTGGTCCATGAATGCATTAGGGTGTAAATGCGCTTCCTTTCCACCCTAAAGTACATCTCATCTAGCAGAACAATTATTACATCGGTAACGAAGTTGAAGTGATAATGCATTTAGTGGTTCTAACTTCTTCAGAAAGTTTAGATGATGCACTTATGGCTTGACCAATCTGTTCAGCGTACGCTTCTTCTCGGGGGTCAATTACATGCTAGCTTATCAAGTTATCGTAATCTCAGGAGAGCGAGAGATTGGGGTAAGGAAGGAGGATTACAACCCTAAAGTTTGAGGCTCCTGGGTATATTTAGCATACGTGCCGTAGAGCTTATAGAGCAATGATACCTCAGACGCTTTAGTTGTACCTGCTACTCGTCTCATTATAATTTATAGTGGAACAGGCGTAGGCCTGGGGTTGGGGCTGGGGCTTCACCCTCGCAACTTATAGTCTGATGAAATTGCCCCGCCATTAATTACATCTTAGGATTCGGTGATTACGCCCGATCTATTGGACGTCAACGCGGCCTATTTGTATATTGCTCGAGTTTCACTTAACGAGTTGCTCAAGTAGAGTTTATCACAAGTCAGGTGACATTTTAGATGTCGTTAGTTTGAACAGCCGCACCAAATGAAGATTATCATTCAAATTAGATTCCGCTGTAACTCGTCTGATGTCGGGATTAATTCATTTTATAAACCGGGTAATGCTTATTCCATCGTTTGCGTTTCGTTGATCTAAATACAATTAAACCTTCCAATTAATTATTAAAAACTGATTTCATGTGTTATTTATTTATTTATATATTTATTTATTTATTGAAATGGAGTAGAAGCAGGTCACGTGACCCAATAAAACACCCACCGATTACAATTTTAATATTTTAATACAGAGAAAAAAACAGACCTGACAACAACGGTAATGACCTGCTGAATAAATTTAAACTTAAACGATTCTAGATAGGGAGGTTTGAAATGCATCACCTCTCTAATGAAAAAAAAAACTTTCCTAGTATCTTGCAGGACGTCACTGGTGTTCATTTAGTAACACTTCCTGAGTTGGTTTTGGAAATTGTAGGTCACCTTCGAACTTAATTTCGGTGCGTCGAATATACGAGAAAGTCTATTCGACTTTCTATGAATAGTGATACCTAGTCACGGTTACTCACTGTAATTGTTATTCGTTCATATTATGTTATTTTATAATAACTGTAATTTTACAGCGAGTTGTTTTCCTCAAATTATAAAAATTACAAATCGATTACATCTCAAATTACATCGATTTATAAAAATCAAGGAGCGGATGGTAGCTCAGCGCATTAGTAGTCTACTCTACTAATCCGTTGACTGTCACCGCATGGGTTCAAATCCCACTCCTTCCTTGGTTGTTCTGTTCGTCTCTATAACTATTTATTTGATTGAAACTATTCTGTGGCTATATGAGCTAGTTCTCGAAGCAAACATTACCAGAGTGGAGCGACTGCGTCTTATCTACATGTCTAAGACCGACGTTTCCGCTTAAAAAAATATAATAATAATAAAAAGCATTTATTTTACGTTAGAGCAAAAAGCTCTTATAGTTGAAAGTCGCAATGCAAATAAAATTCATGAAATGAGTGAATTCTATAGATAACTCTCTAATTGAGTTCCAAGAAGAAGATCTGGCACTGCGGCGGCTCTCCAATTTTTTACAGAAGCAATTATTGAACTAATTGCGATAAAAAAAATTGGAAATTTTAGAGACAGGAAATTTCAAAAGGTAAATGGCAGGCCAAATAGGCTACTTCGGAAAAATGCTCATTTTGTATCCTTATCGAGTGACGGTGGCGCAAGAGTTGCTAACCAGATATATTCCTGAGAGGTTAAATTTTTTAAAATGGTTTTCCACAAATTTGTAGCAATACTGTTTTTACTATAATGCAGCAAGCATGGTTTCAAAGATCGGGTTATGTTAAACCCCAAATTCGCCGAAAATCCATACGTGTTTGGTAAAAAGCAACTTCATTCTGAAGAAGTTGGTGTTTGGGCAGCTTAATTGGGACAATCTTTTTTGAAGGAAACGTTAATGATGTGCGGTACAGGGAAGAAATTCTTCAGTCGTTGATGAACCAGCTGCATGACGACGAATTGGCCAGAGGATATTTTCAACATGACGGTGCACGACTAATAATTGCACTATTTAAATGCCCGATCTACTGAGGGAGCATGCATTTTTCAGTTGTAATATAGCCATAGCTTGGCCAGCTAGACTTTGCGACCTAACTCATGTGACTTCTTTTAGTGTATTTTTTAACAAAAAATACACTATTGAGGACGACATCACTTTTCGAAAATCACCCAAACTCATCAAATGTCCACCGATCATGACCCCCAGATCACGAAAAAGTGGTTTTCCAAAATTCACCTGCCCACGATATATATATATATATTTATATATATATATATATATTTCTCCAAAATCGCGAAATTTCGATTTTAAAAACGCTCCTGTGGCTTTATCTTTTAAGATTAGTGAACGAAATTTTGGGTCCTTGTAAAATTTGGGAATGACGTTGGATTTTCGTTGAAAAACTTTCCAAAAGTCCCATCACTTCTACAGGGTGTCCCTTCAAAATTCCAGGTATCCGGTTTTTGTCATCTCATTTCAGGTCGCAGTTTTGAATCTAGGAGGCTGAAATTTTTGTGGGAGTAAGATATCTATAAAAACTGGTCTGGTATTGTACTTGAGCAAAATCGGCCGAGCCGTTTCAAAATGGCGGCCATTTTTATTTTTGGAAAAAGGACTATTTTTTGAACCCCTGTATAAGCTAGATAGAAAAAGAGTTTTATATCAAATTCACAATATTGGAAGTAAATGACTTGAAATTTAATTTCATGCAACAAAATTTGCATTTTTCCTATTAATAAGCCAGTGGCGTGGGTAGGAAAAGGGTAAAAATGGCTAAATTTCTCCAACAATTTATGAGCACATTTTTGAAGTAATTAAACTGAAATTTTTACAGTAGACAACTATACTAATAGACTTCAACCCTTGAGAATTTCAAAAAGTAAATAAGAAAAATGGCGGAGATATTCGATTTTTTTTTACATGATGTTTTTTTTAAATTAATTTCTCTAAATTTTTAAAAACGCTCCTGTAGCTTCATCTTTCAAGATTAATGAACGAAATTTTTTACTCTTATAAACCTTAGGGCTGACGTTTGATTTTCGTAAAAAACATTTTCCTAGAGTTGTGTTACTTCTACAGGATGTCCCTCCGAATTTCAGAAAAAAAAACCGTCCGTGAGGCACGGTTTCTGGTCGAAGTTTTCAATCTAGAGCGCTGAAATTTTTTTGGTAGTAAGATACCCTCAAGTAGTCGTCTGGTACTGTATTTGAGTAAAATAGGTAAAGACATTCCAAAATGGCGGCCTTTTCAATTTTTGGAAATTGGCTAGATTTTGAACCCCTAAATAGGCAAGATCAAAAACTTTTAAACAAAATTAACAAGATTGGAATAAACTTATTTGAAATTTGAGCTAATGCAATACAATTTGCATCATTTCTATTAATAAGCCAGAGGCGTGGGTAGGAAAAGGGTAAAAATGTCTACATTTCTATAAACATTCATGAGCTTATTTTTGAAGGAATAGAACGGAAATTTTGATAGTAGACAACTATACTAATAGCATTTAACCTTCAAAAATTTCAAGAAGCAAATATAAAAATGGCGGAGATATATTCGAATATTTATAAATGATGTTTATTCCTCTAAAATTTCAAACTTTCGGTTTTCAAAACTCTCCTTTCAGTTTTTTCCGAATTTATTAAAGGTAGTGTAAAAAATAGTATTTTTCAAGTAAAGTTAGCCAGTGGCGGGCATAGGAAAAGGGACAAAATTGTAAAATTTTGCCAATTTTTTTGATTTTTAAATTTAAAAATCCGATCTAAGGCACGTGTTGAAACGAAATGAAATGAAATTATCACAGAAAATTTTTCACATTAAAGCACTTCGCTAACATGACATGACTGTGGAAAATTTCAGAAAGCCAATAATTTAAAAAGCGGTGAAAATATTCATAATTGAATCGCATAAAAATACACTATTTCTGCGATTGATGCGCAAGAAGGTTTTTATGGTTTAGCAGATGACATTATCAAAATTATTATTCATGTTTTCTTCTTCGTATTTTATAGGTACATAGTCACTTCACCCACGATCACAATTAGTTGTCTTGTACAGGTTTCCTCGGTGTAAACCTAAAAATTACGTCAAAATGGCCTAAAAATTGACTAAAAATTACAGACTTACAATAATTATTATCTGAATCTACTGTTTGAACGCTTTTTTTCATACATGTGCAGTGCAGCTTGTAAAACGACTAACAATTCTCTCACAATAAAGGAGTAATTTTTGAAACCAGCACTTATGAACTTCTTAGAATCATTATAAAAGAGAAAAGATCTCAGCAATTCAACAAAAATCTAGATACTTCTTGAAGTTACCTCGGATACATGAGAAATGATTATGCGTGAGATCTACACAAAAAAAGCACACCCCCGAGAAATCCAGATTGTATTGTTCGAGTTTTAATTCAGTCTCACGTCTTTTGAAGGCTTTTAACTTTTATCGAGCAACCGATTTAACTTTTTCTTCTTGCCCTGTAGGAAAATCCCGTAAAGCACAATGGTTATTGTGAGGTAAAAGTCTACGACTTGAACATACCCCGACTCGATAGACCCTTACTGCTGACTCGTTAGACTGGAGAAAAGCAAACCAGTCAACGACTGCAGTGTGTTGTTTCCAGTTTCCTTTTTTGATGCCCTGATAGACGTAGCGACTTGTATTTTTGTCCGTGTTAAGACAACTTTGGGGTTTCAGAGATCTCGGTTATAAATCTAAACTGGCGGGCTGCTCGACACTGCGCCAAAGGAGAATTGATTTCAAGTGAAATCCGAATGCTTAGATCTGATCTGATGTATCGTTCTTCAATAGAACGTCTTTTACTCTCATTTATAAGAGGTTGACGGAAAACACGGATATTGTTTCGATTCATTTTCTATCTCGGAAAAAATAGGTAGGTACGGGAAATCGAAAATGGGTCATTTGTGGATATACCAATAATAATAGTTACTATACTTGCCCCCGTTGAAATATATTCTTACCCTTTTTACCTCAAGAAAGAGACATTTCCTTAACGATATTTGTAGACGCTACATATTCAGATCAAATCTCCAAGATTACTTGAAGAATAAAATAAATAATCGTGAATAACATTTCTAGCGGCATTATGTAAATATAGTTTCTGCATCGAGTCAAAACTCGAAAATCGTGACATGAAAAAAAAGTGTTCATGCATGGAAATCCCGTAACGTCTCCAAGGACTTACCTTATTTCAATAGGCGCAGCAATAGGCATCCAAGCAGAGCGCGATATAAGGGATGAGGTGCATTCTTAGAACTGGTACATCGGGAACCCTCAGAAGGGTGGCAGCAGCCGTCAGGATGAAATATCGGGCAAGTTTGGCTAAATTGCCGGACATGGCAATGGGGAGAGGAACGCCCGGAGTCCCAGCGACGGGAGCACTCCGCGACGCCGCTCCGGGGAATCGAGAGAGACGCTTACGGGCCTAATTCTCCGCGCAATACATCTATGTCGCACGCAAAACGAGCGCAGATAAATATTCTTTATATGTAAGTGCTGGCACATGCCGTTGCGCTGCTCCTTTTATATTCCTTCACTCGTTTATTTCGATAGAGATTTTTCTCGTTCGTTGCTACCTATGATATAAAAGATTACAGCATGCACGTATAAACAGTCGAGAGACACTCGAGGTCTTCCTTGGCAAGTTCGCGGATCTATCATCTACTCCTACTCGTAAGTTTCAGGGAGAATAAGTTTTCTCCTTCAGTTCTTAGAGGAAGCTGTTCATGCTGCATGGCAGATTTCACAAACAAACTATGTATAAAGCACAAACAAGTCTGCAAAGCGATCTGGAGTTCTCGAAATTTATGTAAGTATACTTAGGTATAGATATACATACTACCGTGGTAGGTGTGTATATTGCCTCAGACCTACGTTAAATTAGTAAAACTTTTCAACGTTAATTTTAACTAAATTAATTAATGTGATGTATTTGGCTTCTTCAAAGATACAAAGTGATTTATAATCATCAATGATTATTATTAATTGAGAAAATTAAAAAAAAAAAAAACGAAAAAACCCGAACTTTTCCCCAAGTTTCAGGTCACAGTTTTCAATCTAGGTGATTGAAATTTTTGTAATAGTTAGATATTTGAACGGGGTGGTCTGGTTTTGCATTCGACCAAAATCGGTCGTGTCTTTTCAAAATGGCTGCCCTTTTAATTTTCGCAAAAATTGGTATTTCTTTAACCCCTGTATTTTAAGATGGGAAAAACACTACCCAGTGGCGTGGGTAGTATAAAAGGCAACATTGCATAATTTTTATAACCGTTTATGAATAAACCATTTATATATAAATTCCAATAAAACCATTTTTAAAGGAATTAAATTAAATATTTTCATAGTATATACCACTTATAAAAGTAAGTAAACTTTATTGACAAAGTGAGCTGCCTGCGAATCGCAGGTTGCATAAATACACAGCATACCGATCAGTCATTTGGACAAAGTTTAAAATACATAAATTTAATTTCTAACGTTGAAATTTTTAAAGCAACAAAACTAATAAAAATGGTGGTGATATTCAAAATTTTTATATCATGTTCATTTCTCTAAACATTTAAATTTTCGATTTTCAAAACGCCCCTGTATCTTAATCTTTCAAGATTAGTGCACGAAACTTTTCAATCTTGTACAGCTTGATGAGGACTTTGAAATTTTCATAAAACAAGTTTCCTAATATCTGGTTAGTTCTATAGATCCCTTCAAAATTCAAAAAAACCCATGATGAAGACCATGAAAAATTTCAGAAACTCATATCCAAAATGACGAAATTACTTATAATGTTTAGTTCAAAGAAATTTCAAGTTTTCGGCTTCCAAAATTTCTTCGGCCCTAGTAGATTCATCCGTCAGTTTTTTTCATACGAAATTTTGAGATTCTGTAGACTTTGGAGAGCTTGAAATTTTGTTTGTAATGAAATTTGATGTAATGGAAAATCTAAAATTATTCTAAAACTCCTAAAATTTCTAACTTCAACTCTATTTTGTTGTCGAAATTTGTTGTGTTATTTTTCTATTAATTGTAAGTCTAGTACAACAGCGATAATTACCCGTGTGTAATTTGAATCAGGGACGTACGGTAGATAGATGTCTAAATTTTTTACCCCTCAATTTTTACGACCTTGGATAAATTTTAGTTTTGACATATTTTTCCAAAAGCTAGATATTTATGGTGATACAAAAAAGGCACAAGCATTTGTAGATAAATTGTCAATAACACAAAAAATTTAATAAAAGAATATTCAGTAATTTTGGAGTTTCAGCACAAAAAATACGTTAATACTCAATTTAGAGGGTAAGTTAATAAGACTTTTTGTCCAATCAAGTAAAGATTCTTTGTCCCCTTTATTCTGGGACACCCTGTATATACAAATGTGTTTATGTAAATAGTTGATTGTGCGAAAGTTGATAAGAGTGGAGCAAAACAGCGAAACTTGAAGAATTATTTTGGCAAAAATTAATCCACCAGGTATCTAGAACAGCTTTTACTTCCTCGGTCGATGCAGAAAAAATGTCAAGGCTTTGTTAAAATTTTCAGTAGAATGAACACATTGTGTATTGGATATGTTAAAAGTATTATCGAATCTCGCTTCGAGTCTTGGAGTACATAGCGTTCAAACGGGCCAGAAGTTCAGGCCATGCAATCAAATAATATTTTTTGATAATATTATAACGAGACCGCTCTGGAAAAATTCTAGTAATTGCTTCTTTAACCTTTAACATTCTAGTCCACGATTTGCTTGTTTGTTTACATTCTTTTTTTATACTGAGTTAGTCAATGACATGTTCGCGACAGTTCCAGTCACATGTCATGTGACACATTGACGGACAGTGTTGGTTCTGTGGATTTCTGAAGTGGCCTCGCCGAACAATCTGACATTTCCAGAATCCACAAATCGACGGCCGGTGCGCCGGTGCAACGTTCGAGAAGGTACCTACTGTTTCGCTGCCCCGTCGGGGGGACTATATAAGAGCAGCCTCGCGGCTGCGTGGGACAGTTTTTAGTTTGGACGTGGAATGAATCTAAAGAAGCGAAGACAGAGCAGTAGTAACTAGTGGAAGCTGAACAGAGCAGTAGTGAAGTGAAGTGTGAAGTAAGGAAGCCAGTAGTGACAGTATAGCGAATTATAAAGAAGCTGTGTTTAGTGTGTTTGATTATTTAGAATTAGAATTAGAGGTTATAACTTGGATTAATCAATAAAGTAATTTGCAAGACTTTTACGTGGTTGATTTATTATTGAGAAACTCGTAACAATATCATATCAATCGAGATAATTTAAAGATTCGCCAGACCTTATGATTTCACCTAATGTTTCCTATTCTACGATGCTCCTGTTAAACCATCAGGGTGGGTACTTATGGGATGCTGATGGTGAAGATTTGCGCGCAAACTTATTAAGGGCGCTGTCAGGGTGGTCCAACATTACGTCCATCCCCGAAATATAGGTTAATTTTAAAGATAAAAAAATTTCAACTTTAGGATTTGTGTATAATAAATCACAGATTGGCATAATCAGTTTCATTATTTTTTTTAGTTCGGGTACTAGCGATGTAAAACTAATTTAGTGATAAGGTGACGAGAAAATAAATCGAGTGTTCTTCCATTAATTGGTGGAAATCGATTGATAAAATCAAAATCTCTGAGAATAAATATCAAAAAAACCAAATACTAGGCCTTAATTAAATAAACAGTAGTTATATAGAAATGACAGGTAGAATGATTGATTTGTGATGTGTTTTGACTAATTTAATCTGAAAAGGGTAGGTATCATAAATTATTGAGTAAATTGAGTAGGTAAAATATCCATTGTATGGCATAACCCCTGTGAATTCACACTAGACTACTATTGACTCAGTTTACTCAATAATTTATGACACCTACCCTTTTCAGATTATATTAATCACTTTATTACACACCATAATTATATTTTATTTATTTAAGGCCTAGTAATTAGTTTTTTGATATTTATTTTCAGCACTTTTGATCTTATTAATCGATTTCTGATGCATGGAATAAAACTCGATACTTTTTCACCACTTTATCCCAAAATTCCATTTTTTGTGCCTGAACGAAAAAAAAATATAATGAAACTGATCTGCCATTCTGTGGTCATACATTAATTATTATTACATAAATCTTCAAAGTTTCAATTTTTTATCATTAAAATCAACCTCTATTCCAGGGGTCGACATAAGTGATGGACCAGCCTGTACATAATGTCGTAAAAGTTGACCAGAGTAGGGTAGCCTACCTTTCTAAAATTAAAAGAAGGGTTACAATATTTCCGAGAGCCTTAGGTGATGGTTTGGTAGCACTGCGCGTTAAACATACCGGGAGGGATGGATGATGAGCATCTCCTCTGACGGCATCTTCAGGAGCTCGATCAAGGCTCAAGTGAGCACTGTGAAGTAGAAGTAGCGAGGACTAGGTCTAAGATACGATCGCGGGAGTTTTGGACAAAGTTTGACTATTTTAGGTCCAACCAGGTTTATCAGTTGATTCAAGATATCAACACTCCTACTCTGAACTCCACGAAAAGTAGTCTGCCAATATGATAATTTCAGTGGTTATAATAGAAGATGAATTGCCTTACTTATGTCATGAAGAATCGAGATTTCAGGATTCTTAGTGCTGGGCTGGTTATTGCTGGGCTTAGTATTAGGTATGCTGTTACCACCCAAAGGTTGATTTTATTGTCCAGTGTGACAAGGACAGATAAAGCATCGATTATTGTAGTACTGAAGGCATTGATCGAAGAGACGTACATCAGTGAGTTGGGGTTTTACTGAAAAATATCTGATAATATAGACAATAGAAGACGAACTTGTAAATATGTAAGTTTTTGTTTAAGAGCCCTTACATTTTGGTAAAAAAAATGTTCTTGTAAAAAAGACGTGAAAAGATTACCGCAATTATGACGGACTCGGCTGTGGTGGCTATTCTGTGCCCAGGATCTCAGACTTCAAGGATGCTACTTCTAGAGAATATACCATACACTTGTGGTTCCAAGCAGCGTTACTTGCATCAATTTTTTTGCTTTTTTAACATTGGTACAGTTGAAACATTTGAGGTTTTCTCAGTTCTTCGATTTGGATTGGTTTCCCTCCGCTTATAACAGTCTCCTCGGTGTTGGTTTGGCTCTCCGTCACGGAGCCTGCTTCTAAAAGCCGCCCTGTTGTTCAGTTGCGTGAGTAGGATCCCTCGACAGGCGACAATGGCTAGCGCCTGCCCACTGCATCCTAAACTGAACAGCTATCATTACCGATAAAAATCCTAGTTGCATTTAGGACCATGTGATAAGTAGCCACATTAACCTGGAGTAAAGACTGATCGGTATATACTTTGCTTATTTTTCAACGGTTGAGAAGAGATTATGCAATTAACAGAATGAGAAGAATTGACGTTTTTATTATTGTTTTACTAGTGACGTAGATAGATAATATGTCAAAATAAGCGATTGACGCTCAAAAAGTTTTATGAATATCTTGAAAATAGGGTCAAATAGCTTATGCTGCCAACTCTTGCTAGCAATTTTTTTTAGCCTCAATTGAGGAGACAAATATGTAGGACATATTATGGTTTCAGCAGAACTTCATCTCATCTCGCACACTGCAAATGAAACTATGAAACTTTGGGGCAACTGTATCGTGACCAAAATGTTTCCACATATTCAGAATCTCTTACCAACATGATTTTGCGGTCTGGTCACATGCGATATATTTATTCTGGTTTATTTTAACACGCAGGTCTTTATGCATACCAGATTATCGAACAATTTCTTCTCTTGCGAATGAGATCGAACGAGTAATGTATAGATGAACTTTATATCTCAGTCACATTTCCAAACTCTATGATCGAGGCGTAAAGTTTCATTACGTGCACTTGCTTATTTTTTTGATTGTTTTTCGCTTTGTTACAATGACAAAACTGGCTCGCTCAGTACTAGATTTCCCTATCGAAGAGCGGAGTATATTAACTTGCTCGTACCTAATAAACTTGCCTTGTTCCCATGTAACTGTTGCCATTAACTGGAAGGAATGTGTGCCGTGGAGTTATGGAATACCCACGCTAGCGTCAATATAATACAGGACCGGAGCATCCATATCGATTTATCACGGATGCAACAAATACATAATCCTCCCTGAACCCGGCCGATGTGTAATGAGGAAATAGTTGGGATTTTCCCCGTCACTAGGCGATGTCCCGCGTTCCTGTTCTACTCTAATGAAACTCCAAGGATTGCAACTGCTGGATTTATCCGTTTCATTATACTAACTCTCACTCTTTGAAATTTATGTGTATCAATAAGTTATGAAAGTGTTCTGTGTCGATTTGAAGGAGTTTTCATGTTTGACGAAACTATATGAACACGTCCTAATCTAATAATAGTAAAACCTTGACATAAAAACAAAGATACCTTATTTCATTAGTTTATTGACAACATCCTAATTATTATGTAACTACCCTTACTAATCTGAGTAATAACTCCTAATCAAAATCTCTTTGATCAGAGTTATGATGAAATTCGGTACTAGGGTTAATAGGTAACAAAAATAAATTAGGTGACAGTAGTTAGTTCTTAAATGTGCTGGAAGCTAAATGCTAATTACGGTCATACATCTAGCAGTCTCAATAGAAGCTTAATTATACATACCTGGACGTTCAAATCAAAGGCTTTAATTATGTCTGAATAAACCTTAGAACTGTATGCTGAATTAGCTACCTAATTAAAGCGGGAATTCAAAAACACCTACTCGAATTCTGAATGCATATTACATTGCATAATATAATATACGAATAGTGCAACAGGAAAATGAAACTGTGCAAAGTTCCCTCACATTCCTCTCTTATTTTATGAATGTCTTGTGGAGGTTGCGTGAGAGAAAAATTTGTGCTAACAGCTCCAACTGTGTGGGTCAAGAGAAAAAGGAGATAAAGATTAATTTTGATAAGTAAAATTTTCTCGGGACATTTCAAAATAGAACGATCAATAAGTTAGGAGCCAAATCACAACGTGACACTATCCTCCCTCTTTAAAAGGAAAAGTAAAGAAAATTATGGGATGCCAGTTGACTTTTTAATTTTGAATTTATTTTGATTTTGATAATAGGAGTTGTCCCTATCTTTAGAAACCTTGAATCAATTTAACAATCTCTTATTCACATTTGTTTGGATATTATGCGCATAGTATAAATGAAATATGATTTTCGTTGGCATAGATACTTAGGTCTAATTAATATTATTTCAATTACAAATATTTTTAATGAACTAATTTAGTTAAGTCGACCAAACAGCCTTTCAGAGTTAATTTAAAATATTTAAAAAAATTAATCAATGAAACATGAAATATGGAAACATCTTTTTCACTTGTCTTCGAGTCTTTACAGATTTGTCTTCGATATCAACAAACTCCAACTTGTAAACTGGATTCTGAAGATTGATATTCATTTTCTGATCGTGTCTCAAAAGGAAAGTTCGGTTCTCTATTTTATTCAAGAGCTCTTCAGGAATCAAAAGGAAACCTTACTTACAGTAGACGTTGCTGGAGTACGTTCTTTATATGCAGCTTCCTTGAATAAGTCGACCAAAAGACTGAACGTGTAGTTGGAGAGCAATCTGTTGTTTCTTTATTACTTATTTTTGAAGATGAAGTGGATGATTGGGGATAGCGTTGCCGGAACGGAGTTATATGAGTCTTGTGAAATTTAAATCGGCAAACGGCGTTTGATGTTGAGGTCGGTCACTGCCGGAAAGTCTAAGTTAATTAAAGATAATTACTTGTCGGAAACACTTGCAGCCAAATATCGTTCGTTTGAAACGCAGTTTCTCGAGATGAACCGAAACGCTCGCTGGTTTTAGGTAAGATGTTATTCACTAGCTATGAACGATTTTTTTTCGTTCCTAATGACCCACCTATACTACTGGATTTCGTTTGATCCATGCCTGCTAGGAATGCCTGTATAGTCGCAAGGAAAATACAAAATATCCAAGCATGTACAGCCCAGAGAACCAAAGTTTCAGATAATGTTTTTCTTACTTTAAAGTTTAGCAACGAAGGTGGCGAATCTGAGACGAATCTGAGACGAACTTATACTTTTTTTCACCAAATTTTAAACATGTTCCGTAAAACGGAGTTTATTGGTATACATACTCGTGTATACCAATAATTTTTGTTGAAGCCATGTATTGTAGCTTTTCGCCACCAACACTCACAGAAACCAGAGATTCAAGATTTCGACGATTGCGAGAAATGCGCAAAATAAAATTAACTTGGATTTATTCACGTTCACCGTTAAGCCATGCTGCGAAGAAAAGTGAAGTACGTTATTGATATCAGCCATTAAGCTTTATCGATAGTAGAGCGTAACTGAGTATCATCTCCAAAAGACTGCAACACATGATACTCAATTTTGTGGAAATTTCAAATATGTAGAGTATAAATAATCATGAACCCAGGACATAGCCCTGAGGCATTCCAAAAGGTATCTGAACATTATCAGAACATGTACCATTCAACTTCACGTACTAACTTCTGCCGCCAAGATAGCTCTCGAAGAACGGGACAGGCGTGCTATCAAATCCAATATAACCCAGTTTCCCACAAAAAAGTTTGTGATTTAATTGATCATCCATTAATTTTAACAATGCTGTAACGGTGTTGCGGCCCTTTCTAAAGCCAGAATGATTTTTTGGAAGAATGGTTTTACAATCCCTCAATGATCTCTGACATTCTGAGATGAAGCCACTGTTTCCAACATCTTGGACAAAACGTGCTTCCCGTGTTACTTATTGGTCTAAGATCCGACAATACTCTTGGGCAAGAAACCTTGGGAAGGGGGAGGATGACTGCTTTCCTTCAAAGACGAGGAAAATAGACTATCAGCAAGCAGTCATTTATTATGTTTACTATATGTAGAAGAATAACATGCAAAATCATTTTGATCGTCATAAGATTCAGATCATCCACAGCCGCAGAATCCGATGCCAGATTCCCAGCCACGTCAGCACCTCGTTCACATCAACGAATTGAATCACTCAACGGACAGACAAAAAGCAGACCTAAAAGAATTCATTTACGCCGAGAACATAGGCATCATGTTCATCGGAGAGACACTGCTCAAACCGACACAAAACCCACAAATAAGCAAATACAAATTCTACAAGCGACTCAAAAGAAAGATACAACTCGCACTAATACCCAACCAATAGACAGAAAGCAGAATCGAAACAATTTGACTTCTGATCATTTTGAAACACCAAGGAACGACAGAGCTACTTACAAGGAATATATCACCCACCGCAGAAAACAGGACAACCTACCCTTCACGTACACGAACTAAAAGCTCTTGTCACTAAAACACAAACGCCGAAGTATTGATTGAGACCAGTTTTCAAGACAAAAATCGAGACTGGTACTTATGAGTACCAAATACGAGAGACAAAAAATACGAAACGAGAAAAATCACCGCACAAAATGCATAGACTTAAAAATTATTATAATAATAGCGAAATGACCCATAGAACCAACATACGCAAGCGCCAAAGGGACAAAAGATGCCCTAGACATATAAATAGCCCTGCTACATCACATCACGACACAAAATATAATGACGATCAAATTAGACTCGGACCGCATTAAGCAATCACAAAAAAAAAAACAGACACGAAAACAACTGGAATACTGTCGACTATCTAATCAAACCAAAACTTAAGAGCATCAAACCAACCTCAAATCAAGTGACATTAAACACGCAGTCCTATACTCTGAAAAGTTCAGACAGTGCGTGTAAAATGCTCTCTTCGCCGTCTCTTCCCTTAATTCGGGCGACATTTTTGAGTGGGTAGTTTTTGATTATAAACTTGATAGACTGGCAGTGTGCCTTTTATAGCGGGCTTGTTGCGTGAAAAACTGCTTCTAATCGGATCTGAAAAACATCGTTAGGTCTCTCCTTCTGATCTCTGCTTTTTTTATTATGCCGTTGTAAGATCTCATCAGAAGTTTCATGTCTGGAAGATCGACCAGAATACTTTGAAGCTAAATAAACAAGATAGAACGAACGCTTAGTTTTTTTTTACTGAATTTTAAGAAGTAAAGTTACCAGACAATTTTTTCTTAGTCTTGGAGGAAAACTGTTATCAAATGGCCAAACATTAGAAAAACGAGCGATGGGAGCGGACACATAAAAGTACAGGAAAAATACAATTTTCTCGTATTAATCTAATCAATCTAATCCAATCTGATCTAATATTGATAAGAATACCAACCCAGACACGAGTAATTACTTGCAAAAGTCTTTATAATCCAGCTCAAATAATTATTTTTCCCAGTTGTTTTTAAATTTATACGAAACTGAGACTTCAACACTGTAATAGTAGTTTCGCCCTGGTTTACTTAACTAAAATATCGCTCTAATGATCTGGGAAGTATAAATTTCCTTTTAATTACCTTCTATGTGAGTGGTGTGTTATTATCATATCCGAAATACGCTTATCTAATCAAGGATCTTAATATTGAAACATAAAAAATCATGTCCTCGAAGCATGCGGAACAGATCGCTAGAAAAAGCTTGCAAACGCCTACGAATATAGATGCTTTCTTATTTTTCTGCTTCTTTTCATCAAAATAATTATTTAGAGCAAGAAACACAAAGAAACGCAGACTTGTCTGTAAATATTTGACGTTGAACTTCTCGTCTCATACAAATCTTTTTGAGTCAACATTTCACAATAAAGATCATTTACATTGGTAGGTACAAGAAGATAGGTGATAGATCTCTTTGATGCCGCAGCCCCTACTAAATGAGTATATCGCGCTCTTTGAACAGCTATACTTAACTTTTCCATTAGAGGAAACCTTTACCTTTCCCCCAGTTAAAATTTTAATCTTTTCTCCTAAAATTTAGAATTAATTTTCCTCCATTTTATACTTTAATTCCACATTTGATAAATTAAAGATTTTATTAAAAAACTTTACTCCCCGAAAAGACTTTCTCCGGCTCTTTTATCTCTAATATAGCGGTCGAAATGAACGCTATAAGACCCGGCAATGTTACTGGATATTTCAGGTGGCGGAAACTGCACAACTAATGACATCTCTGCGAAACTCTTACGTTGAGAAAGTGAGACCCGAAATGAGTCCTGCGTAATTATTCTCATTGCTCGAGATAACTCTAATTTGTACAAACGCACTCAGATATTATGGAAGTCATTTTCATTCCGTATAGCACAGCATACTGGGCAGTTTTTCTTTGGAGGCATTTATTACCTCCCAGATAACGAATTTAATGTCTTGCTCTGTTTTGTTAATTTTACAGCCGTTTTTCATTTGTCGCCCGGAATTACCGAGGATTCAGGAAAAGTCTCTTTTAGCGCTACGACGGAAGCTCCTTGCTACACCCCTGATTGATTTATAACGCCTCACTGATAGCGGAATAGGGTCTTATTTTATTTATTTCACTTCAACTTCTAAATATTTATATGCATTCGATCAATATACCTATATCGATTCCAGATAATTTCTAACGGTACATGATAAAAATACCGGAAAACAAATAATTACAATATTTACAATACATCGGTACCTATTATTCATATTTGAAATAATGTCTTTGTAATGGCCGTAAAGGCACTAGTGCATATTCTATGATATTGATGAGTCTCACTCAAAAAAGTATTTTATTATGTTGTTGACGACTTGAACACACACACACCAATACGCCGCAAAAAATTAATTAAAATTAATTTTTTTTATTAATCAAAAAATTAATCCACCCACACCCGGCAAAAAAGGCAACATACGCTGCGGAAAAGGCAACACACACGCCGGAACAAAAAAAAGGGCAAAACACACACACATAAATGCACGATGAAGGACTTAAGAACCCCATGGAACTCTTGTGACTCAGTCGTGCCTTGGTATACTGACCATAAGGAAACAACTCACTCCCCCCGCTCCGAGTGATTATTGAAGCTTCTGTTCCCCTTCCTATCAGGTGAGCTGAACTGATAGGAGCTTCCTTGATGGATGTGATGCATGGACCCCGAGGTACCTAACTCTACCAGCCCTTCCTCGACGATAAGTTGAGCCGCGAGGGTACCCGATCGAGCTACGCATTGGAAGAGAGCGCTGAGGAATCGCTGCGTGTTTCTTCGTGACAAGTTGAGTCGGAATCACCCTACGACGCCGAGACGAGCTGAACCCTGAACCCTGATAGTAGCTCGCTTTCCTCAAGAACCCTTTGAACACGCAGAGATCAAACCCCGTCGGCCGACCAGAAGACGACGCTACAATCCATGGCAACGCCGCAGGAGAAAAACATCGCGAAGATCAGAACAGAGCGACTATCCAAACACATCCGTGCGCTGCGGGTTGAATACTGGAATCCTGCTGTAGCGTCAGCCTTATCGAAACGTTAGAAAAACTGCTCTCTTGTTGTTGGATATATTTGCTTGTAGCATCAATGTGGATATTGTAAATTTTCCAAATCGTGGTTTTAGAGGTTGGGGCTAGGAAAACCTGTTTCGCGCGAGAAAAATATTTTACAATCTTCAAAAACTTGTTATAAACTATTTTAAAATAATCGCCAAACAAAATTCGAGATCCGAGCTTAGAACGTATAGAACTAAATAAGTCATAGAATTGAAACTATAGGTATAAAAAACTGTCTCTCATGCATGGTTTACTAAATTAATAGCAGAAAAACCTTCTGCAGTAACTGCCTACACGGCCCTTTGATAAATTTTGATCCTGGCATAAGTCGCGTTTTTCTGTAGGAGAAAGTAATCAGTAAAGACTAAGAATTGGTTGACTAATTAGGTACATACCATTCATTTGACTATATTCTACAGAATTGCTCAGTAAAGGCAGGCGCATACTATTCGCACTGGGCGGAACGGACGGAACGGACGGACCGCATTTTTGTTTGCCATCCTACGTAATATCATTAGGTATCGCATACTATTCTCATCGGAAGGATCGGATGAACGGCATAATTGCGAAAGAACATCGTCAAGAGACCAACAATTCCGTTCCAGCCGATGTGTGCCGATGAGTCATTTGCATTTCCGCACAGTATGCGACCTGCCCAAAAGATGTATCATTTTTCTGTATAGACTCTCACTTAGGTTGTCTAATAACAAAAAACAGAACTTTCCGTATGTCATTCTGAAATACTTAACAAACTTGGAATCGTCTTCGACAAGCTAATAAAATAGGGTTTGAAATTCTCCATGTAACTGTCTCCCCATATTTACAGGATGAATAGAAAAACATCTTTTGCGTTTTCGTCGCTTTTCTTCTCTTTCTTCTTCTGCCAGCAACAAAGCTGCGATTAAAATAGTTTCTTCATCATCAGAGCTCATTTTTAAAATATTATTTACCTATCTTGACTACCTATGTGAACGGTATACGTACGGTAATGAAATAAATCCGTTCCGTTTCTAAATTCTGCGGATAGTATGCGACCTAGCCAAATAAAATCCGTTGCGTCCGTTCCGTCCGATGCGAATAGTATGCGCCTGCCTTAAAACTTCAAAATAATTCTGTCAAAAGTTCTTATTAGGTAGGTGTATCGTTTGTTTGTGTTTATATAACTCTTTACATTGTAGAAGTAAAAAGGTAACCCTAACAAGCAAGCAAAATCAGTGATCTACACCGCTGCGGACGATTTAATGAAGCCCCAACGAGTATAAAAAGGCCGCTGTATTGAAACGTTGGAAAATGAAAATTCTCCCCGGTTGAGTCTGACTTGTCTGATGAATCATTCTCCCCCTACTGCAGGTCTCGTTATCCCAATTCTTTCCGGGGCGAGTCGGCATTGTTGGATATTAGTTAATGAAGTGGGCCTGTGTCGCAAGGTAAACACAATGGACTCATTGTCATGCGCGGGCAGGTCCGGAGATGTGACGGAGAATCTTCTCTAACTTAATGAGCGATTCTCTTCTTCAACTTGTCCAGAATTCCGCCGGTCGTCTCTAAACTCCGACTGGAAGCGTTTCCGGTGCCGAGGTCCTGGACCTGTCTACGAATCCCCCATAATCTAATCAATGAAACACCGTACCTG
This sequence comes from Malachius bipustulatus, assembly GCA_910589415.1. Taxonomy (NCBI): domain Eukaryota; kingdom Metazoa; phylum Arthropoda; class Insecta; order Coleoptera; family Melyridae; genus Malachius; species Malachius bipustulatus. The sequence goes on along the minus strand of OU342634.1, from coordinate 30,406,880 downwards.
TACGTTCACTATGTGTACTGCTTTGATGCGTTCCCTCGATTGGGAGCCCAATCCAATAATTGGACTTCCATTGTGGTTGCACTCGATGTCCATCAACTCGTTAGTAAAGCTGGATTATCACTTGTGAAGACAATCGGGGGACTTCTATTATCGACTTAAATTTCATTAATTCAGTGCTACGTTAAATAGAATGTGTCCATTCTTGTATTGATCAAAGGAGTATTAATTTATTTATAGGGTGGATGTTTTCGTCAGTTTTTTTTACCTAAGATAATTACCTATAGATATACTAGATGTATAATTTTGAGACCCACGACAGGAGTATTAATAATTTGGCAGTTACAGTCATTTTCAGATTAATCTACTTTTTATTTCTATCTTTTAATTTTTTGTGAGCAAATTTTCCGTTAATTTTTTTTCAAAAGCACTGGATTATTTGCAATCCTGCTACTACTACATTGACTATTCTGCCAGTTCCATCAGTCAGATCAATATGGACACAACTGGAAACCTGAAAGCAAAATTAATAATTTATCTTTGATGTTCTTAAGCCGGTTGTAAAAAAGAGTTCATTTGAGTATCTGTATGTATTTTACTACGCGTATAAAAAATTAAAACCTCGCCCCTCCAGGAATAAAATTTTTTCTATCGGTCACTGTTACTTTTATGACGTACGTCGCCTGCATGGCTTTCAACGACGGCCAAAAGTGCAGCTGTAATGATTTTACCAGAAAAGCATTTAAAACACAGAGGCATTGTCGACATAAAAGGGAGAATCGTTAGGTAAACTGAAAAACCGCACATTTTATCTGAGTTGTAAAAGCTTGTAAATTGAGGTCGTTGTACTATTTCAGGCCTTCGCAATTGGGCGCTGCTATACTAATGGGATTGATGAAACCTATATATTCCGCTTACAATGTAATTTTACTATTGTTTGTACTTGCAAATGCAATAACAACTCCACATGGTAATTTTGCTGGATTTGCCATAGCCCTCTGGTTATATTCGACTGCGCCTCCGATAGTTTCCCGGGTCCATCTGCATTTATGTGAGATTGATTATACATTTATTATTTGTTTGTGTAATTATGGACCGCAAATCAATGGAATAATGAGTACTGTCTACCATAAAGTGAGGATCATTTAAATAATAAACAATGTAATAAAACATCCAGTAACATATTTCCGAAGTGTCTACACATGAATACTGAAAGAGGGGTGTATCAGGGGATTCCACTGACGAGGCACTCACCAGTGATTTAATTTGAGTTATTAAAACGACCATTTTAAGGGAATTTGTAGGCTATGACCACGCGATCAAGTATGCACGATTGATCTCTTTTGCAATAATGTTGAGATAATTTAAAGAAAAAGACAAGCAAACTTAAAACATTGCGATTTTTAACAACCCTTCTAGTTATACCTCTTCTAGGTACCTCTCTTCTTCTCTTTTCTAGGACAATCTATAACATTACAAAAAAAAAAATAAGTTGACACAATAATAGGTTAGTGAAAAGACTGACTTAGTGACAATGACGAAGTACGAGACATAACAAAATAAAAAACAGAAAGATACAAAAAAACGCGTGTTTATTAGGGAACACGTCTCCAGGAGGCCTTGCAAAGTGAAAGTCGTGATTGGCGATATTTATCGCCAATAGCATCGACTCGAATATACGATGATACGATCTCAGGTTATTAGGATACGAGCATCAAATTTGGATTTTATTAGTTGATGCGTAGTCACTGCTACTTAATGTAATGGTACTTGATTATAATAGGTTACAGGTAATTTTAAAGTCAGTGTTAATTTAATCCCTTAGAAGTCTAAATTTTTCATTGGATATTCGAAAGATAGCATGAAAAAGTGTTTTTCGCATACATACACAATCAACTACAATATATTGTGATGACCTACCAGAATTTTTGATAAAACTTTGAGTGAAATTTTGGAAATCTTCTATCAACAGAGGATATAATCTTGAAGTGCATGACCAAAGAGATGTCTCGAAGACAAAGTTTAAATCGCTCGAAGAAAATGATCCTCATACAACAGTTCGTCATCAAACTTTGTGGATTTATCTCTCTAAAGGAACCCACTTACCACCTACTGTCTTAAGAAAGGTAAAGGTGATAATATCGCATGACTTATTATTGTTATGTCACCATTGACTGTATTATAAGTTAGTGGTGCATATTGGAAAACGTATCCTAGAAAAAAGATTCCTAGATTAGAATAATTAAAAAATTTCAAAGAGGCTTTAATATTTACATGAAACTGGTCGTTTAAAATTATTTATGTCGTTTCCGATGATTCTTAACTAAAACCATCCCTGTCAAAAGTGCATGTAATCTGACGTCATGTCCGTTCAAAACGTCCATTTTTTGACTTTTTAAGATCTTTAAGAAAAAAATTTGTATACTGATCACGTTTGACTTTTGAAGAAATCGTCAATCATTTCATTAAAATCAACCTACTCAGTCAATACTGACATCAGCTTGAAGTCAAGACCATAGACCTAGAATGTAATGGACTGATAGTTGTCAATGCTTTACTGTACTAACGCCGCGTCCTAGCTGCATCCGGGGACTGCGTTGCGTGCGTTGCGTGCGTGCGTTGCGGGGAACGATTAAAATAAAACACATGCAAAGCAATGGGAGTGTCCTCAGTAGACGTGTTTGCCCGCAAAGTCGTACGATAAAACGACACCGCAATGCACGCATTGTTTTAAATTGAAATATTTAGTTTTTTCATCTGTCAAAATCTTGCGATTTGTGCGGCGGGCAGGAAATTTTTTAAATTTCGATTGCCTTCGTGCCAAAGCGAAACATTTTGTGCAATAAGAGAAATCTATTTTACAAGAACAAGAGTCAAGGTACACTGGGAATGTGAAAATGTCTCGAATTTAGGTTTTTAAAGTAAGTATGAGGTCTATTAACTTCTATTGTAGACCTTTTTATATTTAACCTACCTGCTATTTATCTATCTATCAAATCTATACCTATTTCTATAGATTACTTGCGTCTTATTGTTTCTTTCTCTTAAGTAACATGTTTCTTTCTGTGATTTTCAAGTCTTTCAAGCTCCAACAACCTACTGGTTTCCAAATTAAAACGTATTTAATCTGAAGCTGCACCAGAAATAGTTGGATTGGAAACCATTTTCTCGCCCGCACCGCACGCATTCAGTTCGGACACACTCAAAATTTCTCGTGCGAGTTTGCGTTGCGTGCGTTCCCCGCATCGCACGCAACGCATTACCCGGATGCAGCTAGGACACGGCGTAAGTTTGTTGCCAGTGTAAGAGTAGTTTTTGCCCTTACAAGAAATGTTGGTTGCCTACCTTATTGTGTAAGGTAGGCAATCAACATTTCTTGTAAGGGCAAAAACTACTAAATAATATATGAAGAAATAATACGAAATTCAAATTTTTTGTTTTTATTACACATAGGTATTTTATAGGAAGAACATGGTTATTTTTAAAGAATAAGAAAATGAACGCATAAAAATTATAATAACACGACTTTATTATTTGTGTTTATATGGTGTAATTCTAATAGAATAACTATTTATTACAATTACAGAGATAAAATGTTTCACTTACCTATGAAAATATACAGCGTGTTCAGTTAAGGGTACGGAGCGGCCATATCTCGGTAACTATTGGTTCTAGAGTCTCAAATTAAAAATTTTCCAGACATAAGTGACCATGAGAAATTCAAGGAAAATATTTTCAAGATGGCCGCACTTCCGGAAATACCGGAAGTTGACACCTAGTTCATTATTTTAACGGGAACACCTGTAAAGTATTATATTTTTTAAATGTCTGAAGAAATCGAATACAGGTGGTTTTCACCATTGGAATTTAGATTGAATGGTTTATGAGTTATAAAGAAGTGAAAATCGAAAATTTTCAACTTCAAAGCAGTGTAGAACTAGAACGGCTCAAGATATCTAAAAACTGTTTACATGTCCCTATCCTAACTTTTCACATTGTATCCTACTATGTGGTTTAAATTCTAATACAGAGGGTGATGAAAAATCGGATAATTTTCATCACCCTGTATTAAAATTTACTCTACATAGTGGGATAAATCGTGAAAAGTTAGGATAGGGACATGTAAACCGTTTTTAGATATCTTGAGCCGTTCTAGTTCTACACTGCTTTGAAGTTGAAAATTTTCGATTTTCACTTGTTTATAACTCATAAACCGCTCAATCTAAATTCCAATGGTGAAAACCACCTGTATTCGATATCTTCAGACATTTAAAAAATATAATTTTTTACAGGGTGTTTCCGTTAAAATAACGAACTAGGTGTCAACTTCAGGTATTTCCGGAAGTGCGACCATCTTGAAAATATTTTCCTCGAATTTCTCATGGTCACTTATCACTGGAAAATTTTTAATTTGAGGCTCTAGGACCAATAGTTACCGAGATATGGCCGCTCCGTACCCTTAGCTGAACACGCTGTATATCTGTTAATTTTGATACACGATTTACACAATTATAAGCTGCACAAGACTGGACCATTATTAATATTAAATTTTAAATCCACAGAGAAGATATTTAAAGTAAATATTAATATGCTTTTAACCAGTATGGATATTAAAATCAGATCTATTTGTTATACACCTACAATTTCCATACAAGGCCAATAATAAATATTTATTTATTTATACTAATGTCAGATAATAATATTAACATTAATTATTGTTCTATCACTCAAAAAACACCAAGAATGCGGAATTTTTTATTATTCTTTGTTTGAATTTGTTTTGTTGAATTGAATTCGTCGCTTTGCCCTTACTTGTATGTATGGTTGCCTAGCTTTGGTTGGCAACAAATTTTAGTCTCAAAGGTTCGTCCATTATATTCTAGGTCTATGGTCAAGACACAAATTTATCGTAGCTGTTAAAAAATGGTAGGTACTTACACGGAAGTTGAAACAGCCATTTTGGGAGAAATTGCTCAGATGACTAATCTCGATGACCGGTGAATTCGTTTTCCTTAAACGTGAACCTCGAACTCTACATCTACAAAACTCTAGAAGCAGATTATAGTCAAGAAAATTTTCTCTCTACGACTATTGAATAAAAAGTTCATGATACTGCTGTTTCAGTTTAATAATCACGTGAGTACATTCCTCTTGTTGTAATTGATAATAGACGCACATTCGCGCTGTCAATTCCATCACAGTTCAGCCGGTGAAATAATAAAAGAAAAATCACCAATTAGAGCCAATCACAACTCCACAGATACCAGAAATCACCACATCCTACGCTTTCATAGACCTGGAAAAACATGATGAGGTGTTAGTGATACCAACACATTCGAACAGCAAACGAAACAGCGCGATGGTACTTGATTGTAGTCTTGTTTTAACTTAGAAGTTTGATTTAGTGAGATACACTGCCCTTCACTGTGACCGCGGCATCGGCGACCGAGGAGCGGAGAGCTGGTCAGAGCGCAAGCAGAGCCCAAAGAAACAGCACAGCAGGCAGAGCGCGTTTGTACACGCATGCCTGTCTCTAATACTGGGTGACTTCTTAAGTAATATAATATAGCGCTTTATTTCGCAGAGAATGGGCATTATTCACTTGAACATTCCTCGAAATGTTCCTTGGAAGTTTCGTCTTCGTAAATAATACCCATCATTCTCCTCTCGTTGAAGAATAAACATCTAATTTCAGTTCTAGCATTTAAATTTTGGCAAAAAAAAAAAATTATCGGTCATTTTTGGAAATTTCGGAATAAACTTTTGATTTAGATAATAATCTGCTTTTGTGAGTATCAAATGAGTCGTATCATTTGGCCTGCTTGAATAATAAAGCGATAAAAAAACCGTAATTTCCGTGAAAATCAAAATCAGTAATTGTGATTTACATTCATTTTTAGAAAATACATCGTCTGAAGCTTCTTTTATGAACCTCACTGGGTAATCTCAAACCATACTGACTTCACTATGGAAAAAAAATCCCACTTGACCCAAAATTTGTTGCTGAGAATAGATGGACTTGGATTACTCTTCAGACGTTGGTGTGCGAAATAAACCGCTTAAACCAAAAATTACTTCAGGCTAAAAAGTGAGCTTTAAGGCACTCCTGAGTGAATCTACTTCTTCGAAAAAAAAAAAATTGCACCAGAAAGGAACGTATAGGAAATCGAAACATTCTAGAATTATGTGGGGACCTAAGGTAATTTTTTATGTAAATGGTGTTACATAGATTTATGCAAATATTTTATTGTTGTAGGTCTTCAAAAATCTCCAAATTTGATTTCCATTATTTGAAGTCTTCAACTAGCCTTACCGTCAGGACTGGTTGATGGTCATAAAATAAATATTTCTTTTTTTTTTAATTATCTTATATATGAATAATTTTTTTTGATGATGTTCACTGGAAGCAATAAAGCGTTCAAATGAACAATTAATATGAACAAACCTGCTAATAAAAGGTGATTAGTTCTCCATACACACACCTCCAACGTGCTAATTTAATTATGAAGCATGAGGGAAATTAATTCTGAGAAGTGCAACGTATGGGCGAAGTTTCGGACGCTATAAAGCTTAGAATGCTTATATGCAGAATGTCCTCGTAAAATGGAAACCCTGTTTCGTGTCCCTTCGTTAATGCTTTCGCTCATAATATGTCGTAAAAGATACTCCGTTGCTTTGCTAGCGGTTTGTGCATACACGGGATATTTTTATTTTATAATATTATGCATACCGCCCTATTTTGCAACAATGTTAAGGAGATTGGATGTTTGTTCTATGGAACAGTATGGAATATTTTATGAAGTAATTTTGGGGAGTAATGAATAAATCAGAAATATTGTCTTGGAATTATTTAATCTAACCATGTATACACAATATTATTTGTTTGGATAACAGAGAGGATTAAACTGTAGAATCTCTGCAAATTAGTCCAAAGACTCCACTCCTTTATATTATTATTTTTTTAGCTAACTGACCTATAACAATAATTTGGAACGGTGTAATTATAAAATATTAAAAAACAGAATTAAATGAGACACTTCTTGAGACTTGCGTTAATTTCCCAGAAAAATACGCTGATTGCTACCAGCACGAGCCTTGAAAAGAAAATCGGTTAATGAGTCCATAAACTTCTCCATAGCAAAACCTCAACGGATTTAGAAATGGTTGTAAAAATAAGTACCTGTGAATTTAACAAACATAATAGTTCCTCAACTAACGATATATATTTCCTCTTCTAAATTCCCTCTGGTTACCTTGAAGAAAACAAAAAAAAAAATACAAAGAAGTGTGTATTTAGAAAGGCGAGTGATTGATGTGCCTTTCCGGGTTTATGAATTGTATTTCCTCCGATTGAAATCCTTTATTTGCCGGGGAGAAAGTGAGAAAGCGGTTCAAATAGAGGAAGAGAGAGACATGAACCTGCTACCGGTAATATCGTAATGTTCGTTCACGCAACGCCGACCACTGTCGGCAGATCCAAAGCAACTGAGATTAATGAGTTATCTCGCGTAGCTTTAGTTGCTTTCCTAATTCGGGACTTTCGTGCCGCGTGGTGTGGAGATGGAGGACCAAAAATGAGGTTGTCTCTGGAATTCGCCATGGACAGCAAACAGCATTTAAATGTGACGTCGGATTCACAAATTAATTACCAAATAAACTTTTCATGTAACGTTGAATGATTAATGGAACGTCCTTGAAAAATATCAGCAAGAATTTTAATTGGACATTCTGGTAATTCATGGAAAGGTTGATGTGATTTGCATTTTTATACGAAAAAGTCAGAGTTTTCAAGCAAAGTGGGGCTACAAAATTCTCCCGTAGGTACTGAAGAAATATAATAACGTAATAATTATTAATCCTAAACAGAACGACATATAAGTTTGTTAGATAATAATATCAGGTGTTCATTTAGTAACATTTTCTCAGTTGATCGTCGATGTTGTCGGTGATGCTGGAAATTAATTTTGATACTTCGAATATGCGAGATATTGAATACTCTATTGTATTCCACTTTCTATGAATGTGATATGTAGTCACCTTTACTTACTGTAACTGGTATTCGTTTATTGGTTATTTCAAAGTAGCTGTAATTTTACTGCCAGTTGTTAGTCTCAAATCATCGGTATTTCATGCATTTAAATGTTTCTGGACATATGCGGCACATAGTCCGAAATAGTCCCAACTAGCAAATTAAGTAACAGAATCTCTGTTGGAAGGTTATTTTTCTTTGAATAGGTATAAAATACAAATATTATACCAAATTTATAAATTATAAGTGTGCAGTACTTCTAGCGACATTTTAGTAGTGCTAAAGGAGTATTATCACCTAAAATGTATTACCCCATCGAGTATTTATTTTGAGGTAATTATGGAAAGTTTCGTTTAGCAAATTTTCACCTTATATATGACTTGTAAGTATATGTAGCTTTACGGTTGATAACAGGTAACAAAATATAGTGAAAAGTTCTGGTCCGGTTACCCAATAAATACTATAAAGACTGTTTAACTAGTAAGTTCTTTTTATAAGTTATTGATACTTAGAATGAACTTCAATATCTACTTTGGAGTACACAACCAACAAGTACAATTTTCAAGTTCTAGCTAAGTGTTTGTGATAGAGTGGAATCACCTGGAAGTATAATTCACCTGACTGAAAATACTATGAAGTACAGGTTTCCTCAAAAGTCTACTTTATGGTAATATACCATGTAGTGCTATTATTATACCTACTTTGTGTGGTAGTGGTAGTTGATCAGTCTGTTGGGAATAAAAATGGCTAATCAAGTGCGTGAAGGTCGAGTGGAACAAAAACGTTAGCCGTTCGCCATTCATCCATTCCATTTATAGGAAAGTGATTCGAATAGTAGTAAATCTGCTATAGCAGGTCGATAATGTGAAAAATTATTTCACGTGACCAAGCAAAATAGTCAAACCAACCAGAATTTTGAAAGACAAAGCAGTGCGTCCTTCACAGTTACTCACAATTCCGATCCTGAAGAACATGGTAACGAAAAAAATATTCTGGAGACTGAAGTCGCGTATTATGATGATGACGATGAGGCATTATCAGATTTTATTCTTGAAGCAGAAAGAAATGATGAATCTGTTGTAAACAAATTAACTTTTCACAACGACTAAGAGAATAGACAGTGATGCATAAGGTGTTCTCATAAATATATTAATAAATAAACTACTTTAAAGTTAACTAATGTACGTATCATGTGCGGATACTATCAAGTGCTTTATGTTAGCAACTGCAACTAACAAGTACACTTTTTATATTGTGTATGATATCGCCATGTTTGTAGTTATTAAAATGGAAGCCATTATAGCCTTTAAATTATGTTCCCAAATAAAAAGCAAATGTTGATGTTTTAATTAATTTCGGAAGTCATCTTCGAGTATAGTTCGAGATCATTATCGAATATGTGTCTATACATTAACGAATTTTTAAGTTTCTTGCTTTAAAAAAAATTTTATATTATATGAAATAATTTTTTTATGTTAATTTTTTTATCCAAATGAACTTTTTTTTCAAGCGCGTTGTAATTTTTCGAAGTATAACTCACATGTTTGTCAGTAAGTCAACGTGCGTTTAAAAATTTTCCCTACCGGTGAGCTATTGTCGCGAATGTAAATTTCAATATAAGTACCACCTATTTCTACTAGGTATACTTATAATATTTGTGACTAGACCATTTTGTTGAAAGTGACGATGTCGATCGAGACAGAGAAGTAAAGAGCAGTTACAGTTACATAGCTTCTTTGTAAAGTTGAATAGAAACAAACAACCAGAACGGAGATAGACATATTATTAGGCCACTCCTCATTTTATTCAAGTAACTTTAAAGTATAAATTCCTAAACCAGAACGTTACTGTTACTAATTTTTTACCTGTTTTGCTAGTGCATCGAACAGTAAATTGTACCTAAAAAATACCAAACAAAGACTTGAAATTATTCCCCATTTTGGTAGAATTTACTTCTCAAATATGGAAATAAGACGGTACTACTCCTAGTACTTTGAACTTACAGGTATATATTTAGGCATTAAATACGGAAATAGAACTTATTTTGCTAGTTGGGGTGTTCCTCGTCGTTCCTCGGTAAGCCTATCTCTAGCTCCTGACCATGGCGCACGGTTAGCAAACGAGTCCGATTACACAAAGTGAGCTTTACATTTTATCAATGTCATTTCAATGTTCAAAGACCTTCGTATCAATAATACGGTATGGATGTTTAATGGAATTTGGATATTGATAACTGTTTTCAAATGTCGTGTTGCGGTGGCTACGCGAAATTAAACATATTAAAGGATATGTTGCAAACCTTGGAACAACACAGAAAACATCGGGGTCACTGATAGGCAACAGACAACTAAAGGCGAAGGAGGGTCCCGAAGATAAAGTTTAAATCGTTTTGTTCGATTATTGTTGAACCTGCTTTCCCCGATTAGATCCCGCGTAATAAAATATCTCCAGGGGGGTGGAGGGCATTAAGTTCATCTCATAAATTAAATAATTATTGACTTTATTTATCTGTTTTATAAAAATGTCGATAAATTGACCACCTATTTTACCAACCTTATTTTGTCAGCCTACTCCAAACGGATGACTTTTAAAATCCTTTTTATTACTAACCTATAAAATACTATATGAAAAAAAAAACCGTCAAGTTAAACTGAATTCATTTGTCACGCAGTCAAATATCAACTAAAATGTCTTGAGATTCTGCTGAATAAAATCGTCCAGATCGGTAACCAAAATTAATAGAAATGTCGACGATCATCCAGAGAGAACTCAAGAAATAATTTGTCATAAGATTTTATTTTATTGATAGAAAATTGTCATTTCTTAGATGTGTTTTGCGATAACGAATAGGATTATGCGGGAGAAACGTAATAAATTTTAAGCAGGTAGGTCCAGACTGAGTAGTGGATCTTCACATCCAGACGCGCCCTAACTTACAGCATTGACGTATTATTAAAAAGAACATGATGTATTGTCGAGGATACAAGGATATCTCCGTGCTCTGTCGTGGCGTAAAATTTATCGTCGGAGAAAATAAAAATTTCCCGCTCTCTCCCAGAGAGACGGATATTGATGTTCCTCAATAATCTATGAATTTGGCATCACCAATCATTTTCCTTGGGGGTTGGAGTTGGAGGCATTCACATTTCTATGTGAACGTGTGAAGGCTGCTTACACAAGATGGTATAAATTAAAATCATACCGTTAATATCCATATAAAGATATTTTTAGGCTCTATTAATCTCTGATTACAAGATTACAATATTCAAGCTGATTACAATACTCAAGTTTGATAAGATCTGATCAGGTCGATTTTTTTTTTAAGTTTTAGTTTTAGTTTTAGTTTAAGTTTGACAATGCCCGGTCTGTTCTAATTTTTTTGCAAGCTTCAGTTTGACAACTCCCCTTCAGCGAGAAATAGTCTTGCATGCAACGTCTGGTTTAGCAAGGTCCGGTCAGCTCTAAATTTTCGTTTTTGCAAGGTTCGATTTGACCAGGCAGGCTCAGCCAGCTCTATTTTTTTTTCAATGCTCTGTTTGAATTGTTTTTTTTTTAGTCCTGAACTGGACAGGCTGCGAAGAGACTAGCATAAGTTCTTTCACAAGTATCCGTCATTCTAGCTCCAGCACATGATTATTTCGTCATATTTTGGTGATAATAATTGGCCGCCGACGTCAGTAACCTATTAAATGACGTCGAAACCACGTCGGTAAAATACAATCAATAGGAGAGGTCAAAAAGGCACAATTTGGCGCTAATTTAATGAAATCGACAAAGTAAAGTATTTTTAACGTGATAAATTTCGTGTTTTTAGGTCAATATGACGTCTTTAATTTGGTAGTTTTACGTCGTTTTTTGACATATTTTTTACTGGAATAAAAGACATTTTTCATCATTACGAGGTCACTTTCACGTCAGTTCTTCATTCGACGTCGTAGAACACCAAAAAGTTACGTCATATTGACCTTGCTTTTCTATCTGCGCAGTTGCATTTTTCTTTTCTGCAATTAACTTGTCTAAGTGCTCAGAAGTTGGAACCTGTATTAATAATAGGGCAATGCGTGCTTCACCTGACGTGCTTCACCTGAGCACCACGGCAGGCTGAAAATTAAATTATCGGAGAAACTCCTGTCGCATACATTCGGACACAAATAAAGGTTGGGGGCTGACGAAATATTTGTGGGGTAGAGATGAAATTGGAACATGCCGCCGTGGGTGATTGTACCTGTAGAAATAAGACAGTCCGCTTGCACATAAAATCCCATGCTGCTTCTGAGTCTGAGTCTTCTGAGACTTTATCTTGTTATAATTAGATTTAAAAATGTATTCAATGGGGTCGATTCATCAACAACTCATATTTATAACACTCATCAAAATGCATTTCCCTGAAATTGTTCAACTGAAATATATTTTTTTACTTCTGTTATTAACCTGCTGTTTCGAAACAATATCGACGAGAATGTAACAATTTTTATCCTCTATCACGGGTAATTTGGGAAAGTATTGGTTACTTGTCAAATTGTAAGATTGGATGAGTGTCTTCTATTCTTCGAGACTCAAAAACAGATTCACAATCATATTGTGTAATAAAGGATATTCCTCGATTTCGCTGGCTCCTGTAATCAAACAATTTTATATATTCCAGTTTTTTCAATCTCCTCGCTGGATCTGATATTAAATAAAGTCGATATTTCAATACCATAATAAAAATAAAAAAGTACTCTACTCGATTTGATCCCTACTTATAGCTTTATTTGCTTCGCTTACCTGGTAAGATGAAAAAAAAGGTTCCGAAGTTTATCTGGTTCAAAGGGAGCGAGTTAGAGTGAGGATTTCCTTGAAACGACACGAGTAGACGTAATTGTTCCTAAGTCCTTGGATTTTATACTCAATTTCCTGAGCAGATTGATCGACTTCAAAAAATCATTACCCATATTAATTTCTAAAGGACTGCTTAAATTCTTTTTATGAGACTTTTTTGTGAGATGAAACCTATCAATTAAATCCGGTAATACTAGAGCTCCATGCAGTAAAGTAGAAGCTACCTACTTCAAATTCAATAATCTATAAGCACCTAATTAGAAATTAAAATTTGCGATCCATATCCAGTTCCCAATTTAATAATAATTATTGATTGGTATTTTTTGTTTAAATTAACGGTAAAAGAAATCGCTATTTCATGATTTCAATAATTCAAGAATGTATTCGCAATAATTCACTCGGAGAGTAAAGCTGTAACGCATTTATTGCGGTAAAGTATCTTTACAAATATCTTACATTATTAAAAGGCGAAAAAATTATTATCTCGAGATAAAAGTCAAGACGACCTTTTTACCAAAAATAACGTGTGTAAATTTTAGAGCGCACGTGATACGCCAGCGTGGAAGAATCCGTGAAGGTCGGAGGTGACGTGTAGCTGTCGCGCGCCAATGACGCGAATTTTCCGCAAATAGCATCTAGACAAAATGATTTAACCCTTCGCTAATTAGCGGAAGAGCTAGAATGCGGAACCTGGAAAGCGAGAAGCGGTGGTACGAAGAAGAAGAAGGGCTGATGCACGCAAAGAAGTAGGTCGAGTGCGAAAGGCGACGGTAACGGGGAATTCAAAAACGGTGGAAAGCCTATCTGTATATTTTGATACCGTACCTTGAATCTCGAAATTTTTTCTTTTGCCTATGCCTATCGCCTTTTAAAGAACTTGCAAAATACCTTGCGTTTTTCTTCGCGAATTATTAAACCTCACATCTTGTCGTTCTCGCCTTAACTACGTTTTGAAATAAATTATCTACGCCATGATTAGTTTTTCGACGCAATTACCTGAGTTCCTGGAGTATCTGCAACAAATAACTGACTAACCGGGTTAGTTATTCTAGAATATTTTTCCCGTTAATAATCACCAGATTAATATCAACTTCCGGAGTTTTTTTTTTAGTTTTTCTTTTATACCGGTCCACTTGATGGTGCTTAGCATTTTTCAGCCGACACGGAATTATTGTAAATACCCATATACATATTCGAATATCCCAGAAATGGTAAAATATTAAAGCGAAAGGTTGGGGAACCTTATATTATGCCCACAACGTCATCGAGAATATTTAAATTGCCAGACTAGAAATTTTTAGGTTTCGTGAACACTTTATTGAACAGTTTAGGGTGGGAGGGTTAGATATATCTTAAGAGCAAATAAAATTTCACCACGGGTCATGAGAAAACAACCTAACGTATCAACTACTGTAGGCAAGTCTTAAATATGTAGCGGTACATAGAAAATAGGTCCGAGAATTGAGTCTTCTGGTACACCTCCGTCAATAGACTTAGATTTGACAATTTATCTTACCCCCATCATTTACCATTCCTGTTTTATTGTGTTTGCTTATACAGGATGAGTCGCATGAAATGAATTAATTCATTTCCTCGGTTATTATTTGCAGAATTAAAAAAAAATTAAATGGGTCAACTTTTCAATTATTAAATTTATGTTCTATTGACGTAACATTTTTTATGCAGGGTGTTCATTGGCTCAGTAATGATGACATTGTCTATTTTTTTCAAATAGGACACACTGTATAAATATTGTATTTAAATATTTCCTGAGAAATTCCAGTTAGAATGATTTTTACAGTCGGTTTAAGTCAAGTAAGTTATGAGTTATAAACAAATAAAAATTGCACTTTTTATTTTGAAAGTAGTGTACATCGGAAACGGCCCCAAAAATCCCTAAAAGGGCTTACATGTCTTTATCTTAACTTTTCAAGTGTCATTTTACAGTGTACTTGAAATTTTTATATTCCGTTTACCGTTTTCCGATATTTCGAGCCGTTTCCGATGTACACTGCTTTCAAAATGGAAGATTTAGATTTTCATTTGTTTATAACTCATAGCCTGCTAAATTCAAACTTCAACTGATGTAAAAACTATTCCTATTGAATTTTCTCAGATATTCTACTCATAAATATTAACTGAGAAAATCAATTTATTCGTTACATATGATTCACCCTGTATATTTCATCCAATCCATTACCGTTGCTCTGACATCCAGAGTTGATAGTTTTCTAGCCAAATTTTATGATTGACAATGTCTGGAGACTAGAAAGAATAAAAATGATACCATCAACGGTTTTAGCAAAGAAGTATCGATAAAGGTCGTATTGGGTTTCCAGCAGAAGTAATATCTTCACATACTTTAGATTTCACACCGATTGTATATTACATAAATTTTTATACAGTCCAAGTAACGAAGAGTCATGCAACGTAAATAATTAACAAAAATCATTTCAATGAACTGCGCCATATTTCAGCCATGGAATAAAATAAAATTTCAATGGCCACGCTTGGCTGGAATAATATTTTCAGTAGTTTTTGATCCTAGAGGTTAATTTCATCAGTCTGAAACAATAATTATTGTATTCTATACAGAAATCACATAGTTATAATTTTGAAATTACGTCGACTGGAATTCCAGGAATTCAGATTGCGCATAGGTATTATACATACAAAACATTTTATTCATTTGAATATTTGTTGCTAAAACTAATAAGAGAAAATACAAAATCAAATTTGGAATTTGATTAACTTGTATGTTTTTTAATAATTAACAATTTCAACAATAACAATCAACTATTCACAATGGAAATTATTTTATTTCAAGCAATGATGAACCAGGCTCATAAAGCTTGAAATTGATTTGCAAGAGATGAGAGTGCTGGAATGAAAATTAGCATCTCTCTTGGATTCTTCCAAAAACGTGGATCAATTTCTAGTTTCAGATAGCGGGACGCAACCTCGATGTTTACAGTTGAGGGAAGAATAGAATGATAACAATCATCTCATTAGTTTAAGTGCGGTTAGTGTTCCAGCAATATTTTCTCAAATGGATTGTGTATATTTCAGAGTAAACTGAAAACTGCATTATGGAAAACTGCAATTTTCACTTGTTTATAACTTTCGTAGAATAAATCGAGTTCAAAACACGATGCATAATTTTGTATTCCCCCTCTACTGAAATATTGTAGATTTTATAAGAAACGACTCTCTTTTTGGAGATTTTTTTCGTCGCAACCAGAACTCTCCTAAGCAAAATAAAATCCCCAAATCCTAAATCCCAGAGTGGATGGAATTCCTTTGTTGATTAGCAGTAGCTTTATTTTGTCAGTTAAGCGGAAACGGACAGATCTCCCTGCGGTTTACTCAGCCCGTCTTAGAGGTCACCTGTGCTCTCCCGACTGAAGCCAACTACTACTGTGGCGTCGTCGGCCGTCCCTCAGGGACCCTTCGCTGAAGGCGCGATATACGCCATTGTCAGAAGCGTTGAATTCCCTCGCAAGTCTGCCGACATCAGCGGCTCAACACAGGCCTAAATACTCACGTATGCCTCCTTTAACTGATGGCCTATGTTATTAGCGTGTGTTTGTTGAGAGTTTACCGTAACTAGTTGCTCGTGACAGAAATTCGCGTTACTCAGGAGGTATTTTCGTCTTATTAAGAAGACATATCTACCATTTAATAACAATTTAGCCATTATTTGGGAGGTAACAATTAGGACAAAAGTCCTAATTCATGGGTAAAATTTTCCCTTGAGTTAATATAAAAGCAAGAAGACAAACTTTCAATATTACCTAATACAAAGTCACAAGTAGTATAATAAGTGCATGATCGACGGATCGTTCCATTGTAGACCCGAACCTTGGGTACCTAAAACAGCTGTCAAAACTTAAAACGAATACATAATTCGAATCGCACAAGATTATAGTGGTATTTGTTTAAGTAATTCGATATTTCATTGCAGATACCACTAGTAGAAGAAGCACACTCGTTTGTGTGAGATATACCTTGAGCTTGCCCTATGACCCGGCACAATCTCCCAGATCAAAAATCCTTTTTCCGTCAGCAGGGCATCAATTTCACCGATTCGTGACAGATGAGGCGGCACCTGCTGCAAATTTCTCTCTCTTGCGAGAGTGATGGATAATTGTGATGTGGTGAGAAAAGAGAATGCACTCCTGGAATCGGGCACCGTCCGCTAAAATACGTCCAGTGCAAGTTTGAGATTCTGTCGCCTCTCTTCTGTGATAGTTAATCAATTTCTTTCGCCAAGCCTAACAAAATGTCCGCACATGATACTTGTTTAAGTGTATTGACTTTCATTTCTAGAATAAGCGACGGTAGCGTCCATTTTAGTATTAATGTGACATTAATAACATCTTAAGAAGATAATTCTGGTAAATAATTGAGGCATTGAAGCAAAATTAATATATCAGTACTATATGTTGTTTTTTTTACAGATTTTTTTTCAGGCTTAAAGGACGTTGAACAATGTTTCCAGCAATTTTTTTAGTGCGTCGCCTCCTAAATTTTACTTTTCGATAGGCAACAGCAGGCCAATCGATGAGTGTCGCTTCAAAGTGTACAAATTTTTCCAGCCCGCTAACGAGTATTTTCTCGCGATAGTGCCGACAAGACCAAGTTTCGCGGTAGTAGTTGGGATTAGTAGTTACTGCTAACGGCAGGTGAGGCTCCACAGTTGACGCAGCTCCCGTGATCGAACCCTGATACACGCGGATATGTTTAAAATAAGTCGAAGCGCGCTAAAATAATAATAAATATATCGATTTGATTCTGTATGATTTTCTTAGTTCTAATAGGTACCTAACCTGGGTACGTACAGGGTGGGCCAATAAGCGAGGTAAGCGGCTGTATCTCAGAAACTAATGATCGTAGAGAGTTGCGGTAAAAAATTTTATAGGTTAAGTGGGCAAGGGAAAATGCTGGAAATTATTTTCAAGTTTCCAAGATGACTGCCAGAGGGCGTTTGCACCATCTTGAATTACATAAAGTTACGTTTCTTGTGATTTTCCCCAATGAATGTAACAAAAAAGTATTTGCGTTTTAATGCTAACTTAAAAACGAACATTTTTTGTAGAAACAAATTTTTTCTATCTTTCGAAATAAAGTGGTGGGGGGTATTTGAATGTTGGTTTAAACAAATGCCTGTAACTTCGAAACGGCTTTAATGGATTTGGATAAATTTGGTATAATTGGAAAGAGCATTTCTTGGGCTTGTAAGTTTCTTGTGATAATGACAGTTGTGACCTACATGGCCGCCGATAGAGGGCGTTATTCGATATTATAACCAAAATATTGGCTTTTCTCAAAAAATTTAAATGTAATGATATGACTTTTTTAGATTAGAAAATAGACAAATGATCAACCAATAAGCTTGCGCAAACCGCATCTTAATATCTTTTTCCTAACTCAAATTATTAAAAAAATACCAAACCAAGAAAATTCATATACCCCCATTTAAAAATGCATCGGTCGCTTTCGATAAGAAGGCAATTAGTAGGCCATGGAAACAAAAGACAAACTCCTCACGCGTTTTCGTAACGATTTTCCTTTTAAATAAAGTTGTGGTCCTGAAAAGGACCCTTTTTGAAAAAAGATTAATGCCTCCTGTGTTCAAATTGCCTTCCGTCATATTCCACACATTGTTCCAGTCTTTCGTGAGTCAACAGAACCGCAGCCTCGATTTCTGCCGCTGATAGTTGAGGAATTGAATTTCGAATTCTGTTTTCCATATCCATTCGTGTTGTTGGTGGAGTTTGAAAAACAATGTCTTTTAAGCGTCCCCAGGAGTAAAAATCAAGACATGTCAAGTCGGGAGATCTTGCCGGACAAGGAAATAGGCTTCCCCTTCCTATCCAGCGTTCTCGAAAGGTCCCGTAAATATGGTTTCATTAATTGAATAATGTGCCGGACAACCATCTAATTGCAGAAGCATAGTTCTCCTAGTTTCGAGTGGCACATCTTCCAACAAAATTGGCAAGTTGTTGATCAAAAACTCTAAGAAGCGGTTATCAGTTAAATCTTAATCAAAAAAGTAAGGTCCAATAATTCTGTCCCCAATGATACCGCACCACACATTTAGGCTCCAGCGTCCCCGCAGCGTCCCTGGTGCTACACTTCTCTCTCTTAACCAACCCGGATTTACAGCGGACCAATAATGCATATTATGAAGGTTTACTCTATACCATCACTATTAAGGGTAGCCTCGTCGGTACAGAGAATTTCCTTTAAGAAATTTCTGTTTTTTTCAAGCATACCTAGCATCCATTGACAATAATTTAATCTATTATCGAAATCTTGTTCATTTAGCGCCTGGTGCAAGACTATGTGGTAAGGATGTAATATAAAAGTAAAAAACAACATAATCAGTAGTAAAAAATAATATAACCAGAATAACACTGAATTTGTATTTGAGGGTATGTGCTAAGATACTTGGAATAAGATAAAATTATTCACCTATAATCTTTCAAAATATTTCTACTAATTTAATAACAGTTGTTCGTGCTATTCCCAAGTCTAGAGATAATGTTCTAGTTTCTACATGTCTATAAAATTTTGTGTAAGCTAAGACATTGATAATATTTTCTTCGGTCCTTCCATTGCGACGCCTGCGACATTTAGGAAAACGAAAACTTCCAGTATCGCGTAATCGCTGTACCAAGCGCGGAAACATTCTTCTCCCGTAATGAAGGCGATCTGGATACCGTGCCGCGTACTGTCTTGCAGCTATAGCTGCATTTTGAAAACACTCGAAATAAATCGCAATCATGTCAACGGCTTCATTATTTGTGAGAGGCATTTTGGTTAAAAAGTACTCAAATTATATGCAATCAACAATAATAGTGGGCTGCGTGTGTGACAGAAGTTTGACGTTACTTGCCAATATTTTAGTTAAGGAGTCTGTCTTTTATTTCCATGGCCTACTACTTGCCCTCTTATCGAAAGCGACCGATGCAGTTTTAAATGGGGATATATGAATTTTCTTGGTTTGGTATTTTTTTAATAATTTGAGTTAGGAGAAAGATATTAAGATGCGGTTTGCGCAAGCTTATTGGTTGATCATTTGTCTATTTTCTAGTCTAAAAAAAGTCATATCATTGTATTTAAATTTTTTGAGAAAATCCAATATTTTGGTTATAATACCGAATAACGCCCTCTATCGGCGGCCGTGTAGGTCACAACTGTCATTATCACAAGAAACCTAAAAGCCCAAGAAATGCTCTTTCCGATTGTACCAAATTTATCCAAATCCATTAAAGCCGTTTCGAAGTTACAGGCATTTGTTTAAAACAACATTCAAATACCCCCCACCACTTTATTTCGAAAGATAGAGAAAATTTGTTTCTACAAAAAATGTTCGTTTTTAAGTTAGCATTAAAACGCAAATACTTTTTTGTTACATTCATTGGGGAAAATCACAAGAAACGTAACTTTATGTAATTCAAGATGGTGCAAACGCCCTCTGGCAGCCATCTTGTAAACTTGAAAATAATTTCCAGCATTTTCCCTTGCCCACTTAACCTATAAAATTTTTTACCGCAACTCTCTACGATTATTAGTTCCTGAGATACAGCCGCTTACCTCGCTTATTGGCCCACCCTGTACATTCAAGTGTTTAGTGTTCTATATCTCGGTCATATAACGAAGCACATTTAAGCTCTTATGACATCATACTCGCTGAAATGCGCTTCGTTCCGCCCTTGATTTACAATGCAGAATTTTTCTGAGGTATTTTCAATGATATTACGAATTAATGTATTCTAACGTTAAACTCGTGCCAGTAAAAAGCTTTTTGAGCTTTTTATTTGCGACAAATTACACACTTTTCTTAAATATCACAAATATCGGTGTACAATCTTTGCTCGAAAGGAATTTAATTTTAGATGGATTTTATTTAACTAAGAAGGGAGGGGAGAGTAAAGTACCTACGAATGTTGACTGGTGAACGGAAGTTGTGGAAAAGTGACTGGGAGGCTGGTAACATGAATGTTCCAATATTGGAGAAGATATTTTGACAATGAAAAAAAAAATAATTTTTCTGATTCTTTCAACATATGTGGACGTCCACAAATCTAGGGATCGATCCCGGCGGGCGTTACATTTTGACAGATCTTACAAAGGTCCAGTCGCTATTTAATATTGGAAAAATTCCGTTGTCGATTATTTTTGTTCTACCTGTTAGGGGAGGCCATTGGCAGTCTAAATGCAAAATTGTGACCAGAGCATCAGTTTTTGAATTTTATGAAATGTTGTTTTTCTTGAATAACTCTTTCAACTTTTTTTTTGAGCTCGGCAATTTTTTTTTCAATTTTGGAGGAAATCGTCGCTATACTATATAGTTGAGATGTGCCAAAATGTGGTAGAAAACTTCAGAAATCACCGTCTTCTAAGTACCGCTGCTGGGGGCTATACAGGGTGTCCGGAAATTATGAGCAAAAAATTAAGGGGGTGATTCTTCTTGTTGAAATATTGCCAAAAGTATCTATAATTTTTTTTCGAAAACTCAAAAAGAAGAAAGTCATAAGCCTCCAAAGTTGATTTTTTTAAATCAATATTTTCTTATAACTTTTTTTCTAGTGTACGGATTTTCTTAAAATTTGACACACTTGCCACTGATGTTGCTTTACATCCTTGGTCCAAATTAGACTTGAATCCCTCGAAATCAAAAGGCCTTAACTGCCCTTGACCTTCAAAAAAGGCCTATAACTTTTTTCGTAATATTTTTTTCTGAGTTTTGAAGACGCACAATTGAAGAACATGAAGAAATATTCGGAAAAGGTCCTCTTTGTCTATCACGATAAAATGACCTGCTTCCGAGTAAAACTGTTTTAAAAATTTGCTTGCACTAAAATTGATCACCATAAACTATGATCATTCTGCAACAATACCAAAGCATGTTTTGGGAACGGTGGCAGGGTTGCCTAGGAAACAAGACGTTTGCTTTGGATTTCATTTTGACAGTAATTTATTTTTTTTTTTATTAAAATTATTTTATTATTTTATTAAAAAAAAATGATTAAAAATTTTTTTCATTTTCAAAAAAAAATCATTTCCAAGTCTATTTATATACGAATGTCTCTGTTTTGTACATAACTAGGCAATCCTGCAGCTGTTTCCAAAGCATGCTTTGGTGTTGTTGCAGAATGATCATAGTTTATGGTGATCAATTTTAGTGCAGGAAAATTTTTAAAACAGTTTTACTCGGAAACGGGTCATTTTATCGTGATAGACAAAGAGGACCTTTTCCGAATATTTCTGCACGTTCTTCAATTGTGCGTCTTCAAAACTCAGAAAAAAATATTACGAAAAAAGTTATAGGTCTTTTTTGAAGGTCAAGGGCAGTTAAGGCCTTTTGATTTCGAGGGATTCAAGTCTAATTTGGACCAAGGATGTAAAGCAACATCAGTGACAAGTGTGTCAAATTTTAAGAAAATCCATACACGAGAAAAAAAGTTATAAAAAAATATTGATTTAAAAAAATCAACTTTGAAGGCTCATAACTTTCTTGTTTGTGAGTTTTCGAAAAAAAAATTATAGATACTTTTGGCAATATTTCATCAAGAAGAATTACCCCCTTAATTTTTTGCTCATAATTTCCGGACACCTGTATATAATCTTTCTGAGAGCATCTTCAAGACTTATTGCATAAAGCGACATGATATTATATCGAACGAAATAAAATAAACCTTCTGTTAATAGCCCTTCAAAACTGCACTAGCTGCTTTGCTTTCCTCAGTATTTAAAATAAAAAAATGAGAATTTTGATTTCCCTATTTATTTTTATTTTTATTTTTTTACACCGATTCACTTGACAAACCAATTTGACAAGGTCACGATAATGAAAGAGGTAAAAAAGAGCGATCTTAGTTAAATCTATTGGTAAGAAAATTGATAGACATTATTAATGTCTGGTTATCAAAATATTGGTTTAACATTGCGGCAAATTAATTCGATTCCCTAGAAAATAAGTAACTCTAATATTCTGTAAGGTAATCCAATATATTAGCCATAATGTCAAAGTATACATTTTAGAATCGGTAAATATCTGGTGAATCAGTTTATTACTTTCCTGCAATAATTTAAGAACTATAGTACCTACAATAATAATCCATAGTCTCAAAATAGCTCTAATACTCGTACAACAGTGAATGTACAATTCAAATTATGCTCTTGGTTGAAACTCATTTCTATAATGGCAAATGATCTCGTGCCCGTTTGGAACGGAATTACTACGTTAAAATAAAATCGAATATGAAAGAGCATGAAGTAATTTACAGATGTCGCAGTTCCCATATTAAATATTTATACCACCATTCACTTCAATCGACTTTTCTCTCCTCGATTAACTTCTGCATAGCTAATAAATGCTCTAATTAACTAAAATTGTTCCCATCATGGCTTTTATTTGGGTAATAATAGGAGGTGAATAAAAAATTAATTTATCAGGAACCTTCAGAAAGGCACTCCTATATGCCACTATAAAAGTAATATAGGTACATCTTTTGTATCTGAAAGTATAAGTTGATAAATACAAAACGGTTGTTAGTTAGATTCGGTTGATTAATTTCTGTAATTAGACTACGACATGCTAGACATCAGGAATGACGTCAGGGTAAAAATTAGTTTCGCTTGTGATTGTACTTTTAAAATAGAATATTTATAAAGCCCATATTCAAAACTATATATTCACATAAAAGCATCATAATAAATTATAGTAATATATGTATACCTACCTACATGAAGTATGAGAAAGTCATGATCATAATAATCAGCATTCTAGGAACCACAAATCTGGGAAGCAATACGGCGAGGAAAAATTATCGTTGTTTGAGAAATCTGGGAGGAGCGGGAGATAAAAGTGCGACTTTTAGATCCACTCAGGTGAGCCAAGTCTTTGGAAGGCAAGCATTAAAACTTTTTCTCATTCAACGTCATGTTAATGCAGCAAGAATTTCAACTCGTTTAATGGCCATTAAGTCCTATTTGAAAAATTTTATCTCCCTGCTTTTATTAATAATTTAATTTCCTAATTAATTGCAGGCAATTATATTTAAGACTTCTCTGCTTAAATTGAGAGTTTTGAAGTAAATTCATCGTTTATGCTGGAAAGTGTATTATGTAGCGCTTTTCAGAAAGTTTGCATAACTGTAATGTAATTAGTTCAAAAAATTAAAATCTGCGTCGTATTTTGATGGAATTATTTCAATCGGTCCTTTTAATTACGCAAGACACCTCTAGCGTTATCATAAAAGTTCAGAAAACAATGGTAAATGTCATATTATCACCTTACATATATAAATATGAAGGTGTTACGACATTTCAAGAAGCCATCCTCATCAGTATAGTTAAAATTTTAGTCTTATTATTGTCAAGAAGTGTTCGCTATTAATAAATGAAACTCACTTACACGTTAAGTTTCCAAGAAATCTAGAAGGAACATCAGCACTTAGAACTGAAATAAAAATTTTCTTCTATGAAAATCTTCACGGAAATGATTTACTTAACTATATTACCTACTTTAAAATTTTTTAAATAGTTTTAGTCATGATACGAATAAACAAGGTATGTCAGCGCGCAGCCTGTGACGTCAGTCAGGTGACAGCTAATGCGGCTGGGCAGTAATCATAACGTTAAATCGCGATTTAGTAGCGTTTGAAGATGTTGCAGTAGTTTTAATTAGTTTGACTTGAGCATCTCACTGTCTTGAGCCTCATCTCACAACAAAATAATGTATTTTTTATTAGTTTGGCATAGGCAATTTTGTATATGATATTGTAAAATATCGTATAATATTACTACTAAGCACTTTTATTATACCCCACAAGTATTGACTTCCACCTCCAAATAATTTTCATGCTTCCGTTAGCGCTCGTATTAGAATTACCATACTGACGTCATGCTCAGCGCGGACGCTAAATAACGGTAATTATAGGCAACCCGGATGACACGCATGTATACTATGATGACATTGGAAAGCGAACGTCAATCTATTACATACCTGGCTCCCGTGACGTTTCCAAATTTCTTCACATTGCAGGGAAGACGGTTTGTTTACATTCCCTGCTAATAATTAATTAGCTGATTGTTGGTTCGCTAGCTGACATGACTTGGCAGGAATGTCAATGTCACATTCTATCAATTCTAGTCTAATATATCAGAATAATCTCTCGCATGTTCGAAACCGCGCTGTGACGGTTGACGTGACAGAGCTTTTTGACTCCGTCTGAAGCCATCAGTGAAACCTCCAGAAATGTCGATAATCCACGACCGGCGTGTATATAAGAGCGCCGTACAGCAGTCAGTCATTTTTCAATTGGAAGTCATTGAAGACATTGAAGAATTAAAATAAAGAATAAACAACTTTGTGAGACTTTTTAAGCAATAAAAGTAACAATGTTACAATATATTTTCAATCCAGTTTCCTTGTCAGCCGATGAGTTAAGTGCAATATTTATGAATCCCTCGGGAACGAGGAATACTCTATATGTAATATCTAAACTATTCCCTATTGTTATTATTATTAACTCTAAAGTTCAGCCTACAAAAAGCCTCTTTAAATTATTATAATTTGAACGGGGGGGGAGTCAATCTAATTAGTAGCTCGTACAAGGAATAATGAAAATTTTTAAGGACTGGTCAGATGTTATCGTGCATATGTCAAATCCAATGCTTTTTGTGAATAATCCAATGCTGTGTATAAAATAATAAGAGAGCGACCTAGCGTTGAAAAGCGCCAAAGTTGCAAACATCCAAAATTATGCTTTAAAATTAAAAATAAAATTAAAAATTAAAATATTTTACTAATTATGCAAAATTAGTAAAACAAAAACCACATAAATGAACAAATCACCTTGAAGGACGTGTAGGAGGCAAACAGAGCTTGACGTCATTAGCGTAGGGAGCATTGTTGGTCCGGAGCATTTTTTGTATAACTGAACTGGTACATAAAAATTATAATAAAGTTTACTATAGAATTGTGGTCTTTTTGGAATGTTTTGGGAATTTGGGATGATGAAAGCAAGTGATCTGAAGTTTATTTCGTACATTGAGAGGAACTAATAAAGCAAAATAACCTTTTTATTATGATTCCTATAAATAATATGAAGTGGGAAGTATTTTTTATAATCAAGAGGAATGAACGAGGTCATGCAATAAGTGCTAATAAGCTAATCAATCTGGAAGACACAGAGCGTCCGTCAGCAGAAAAGTGAAGAGTATCACTTCCGTTGGTTGGACGGCATGGTTGATCGTGCGCAGATCCATCTCGTATTTTCTTACAACAAAGTCAAATATAATCGACATTTCTGGAGTGCTCTGGAATATGTCTGAAAATGATTATGATATTCAATATAAATCAAACCCCAGTACAGCCAGTTAATTCAATCCAGTTCGGTCAATATGGACAATCAAGTGAATTCCAGTGACTCCATCTCAGTAATCGGAAGTTTAACATGTTCGTGGTGATGTAAAAGGAAGTAATCATAAAGAAAATTTCTCAACATTACAAACTTTCAACGTCACCATAATAATCAAAAATCACGGAACATATTTCCCAGAAAACTGATAAATCAGATCATCCCAACAAACAACCCCAAACTTCATACTTAGGTAGGTATATGTGATCAGGCTCGCTGAAAATGAAATAGAGTCAATTCAACAAGCGACGAAATACTTCCTGATTAACTTAGAAGTTATCTTTACATA
This sequence comes from Malachius bipustulatus, assembly GCA_910589415.1. Lineage (NCBI taxonomy): Eukaryota > Metazoa > Arthropoda > Insecta > Coleoptera > Melyridae > Malachius > Malachius bipustulatus. Next base: position 30,380,308 of record OU342634.1, on the reverse strand, counting down.
TAACATCCCTGCTGCCTGCTGGGAAGCATGTCATATCGAAGATGAAAACTTGCTCCAACTTCTGAAACCGCAAGACAGTGTTCCCAGTAAAACGTATTCCCGGAAGAATACCGGGACAGTGGTAATGTATACAAATATCATCTGCACCTTATGCTACATATCTGACCTGTCGTGGCGGCTAGATATAGTATTCCGAGGGAGATAAATAAGCCATAGCCATGCGAGTCATGTATAAGATTATCGATCTGGTTGTATAAGCTCCGTCGTATCAAAATGAAGAGTCTCCTTTGGCTTTGCTCAGTCTGCCCAGACCGCAAGGACTAACTAACAATCCTTGCGGCCGTTGCGGTTAGCCTGAGAGGGTTCCTTCGACAAGAAAGTTAGACTGACGGTTATTTATAGGTGTGATTAAACAAAACTTTTTATGTTGCATTATTTCTTTCCCCAGTAGTTTGAACACTTCTTCTATAGAATAATTTTCAAGATTGAAAATATTAAAAAATAGGATCTTTCTTTAAGAAATATTCCAAGAAGTCCGTTCGGATTGTCAATTGTCTAGACTATTTTTCGTTAATAAATCGAACTCATTGAGATAATCTGTCAGTTTATTAATTAAAAACAAACACATAAATACAGGCTGTCCCAGATTGAAAAAAAATTCAATCAAATATAGGGTGCCCATAATAATTAAAATTAATTATTTTTTTAATTAGTAAAATTATTTTGAACTATACAAAGTGTCCCATACGAGAATGACGTATCAAAATGTTTTTTTTTTATGGAGAAGTGATACGTTGTCACGGTTACTAAATGTAACTTTTATTCGTTTAAAGGTTATTTCAAAGTATCTGTAATTTTACTGCCAGTTGTTAGACTCAAATTATCGCTATTTCTTCCATAACTCTAAAATACTTTAGTAAATATGCGACAAATGGGCGGAAACAGTGTTTCTCGCACACGAGTATCTCAAGTACCGAGTATCTAGATTGATATGAGCAGCATTATAGATATCTCGCTGCTCCATAACCTGCTGGTTCCCAGTCTCTAGTCCCAGTTCAATTTATTTGATATAATGTAAACAATGTGACGTTACTGACGTTTAACAATTAAGCTGATACCACTTATTGATTTTCTCAAGGCTGTTCAATTTGTCTTTTTTAAAAAGAAGGGATTCCTTTTCGAACACTCTTTAATTGTATGATGTGACATCTATGCATAGATACAGTACGGATAGAGCGTCGACAAGAACGTATCGTCTGTAGGGACATTTCCAGGAAATATAGATGAATCGCGAATAATAATTGGAATACGAAATTGAACGTGCGGTGTCGTGGGAATTAATTAACATCCCGAAGCCTTCTTGAATTGGTGAGAAAACATACAGGGTGTTTCTTGATATATACCTCACGATGTGATACTTCGGGTCGTTTTATGAAGAAAAGTTCTTTTGAACGTATGCATGTCTGCGCAACGGCATAAATTTATTCTACAAGAAGTTGACGAATTTGTGTTTTTTTAGGAGTTATTCTTTAATATATCTCCGAAAGTAGTTTACATATTTTTTCTAAACGGCTTAAAATACGATATGACACATGGCGTTTCAATTTGGCTATCCAATTACCAAACACTGTATGTAATTATTATTTTTGTCCTTAAATAAAAAAAAAAACGTCCGAACTGTTATTAGGATTGTTCCACTGACTGTCATCGCTGTTACTGATCATTACTGGTGATTCCACTCCTGTGATTAACGGTCTCTGAAGTATCGAAGCGGCAGCCCCTGAAACAATAATTTACTCTTATAAATCGTTAGGTACTGATAATTACTGACAATAATAATTCTTATTACATGTTGTTGGGTGACAGAGTCCGTTTTTATAGCTTTTCATTTTATATTTGAAATTTCAGAGTAGGAAATTAAAGACTAGTAAGGGTTTTGATTGAAAATACAATTTTAAGGTAATTCGATAGCACTCTAATGCTCCTAAAACCGTTCTGATTAAAATGAAATATGATTCACGTACAAAGGTTTAAGGATCTCGTGTTATAAGGTTTGAAATTATTAAATTACACAGGATCTATTTTATTTTCCAGGATTTTCCGGGAAATAACTGCGGAAACAGTCAAACGGAAAATACGAGTATTTGTAAATCCGACTTTTTTCATAGCTGCATCTATCTATCCCTCTTCAAACTAAAACGAGTTATTTCATGTATCGATGCTTTTGTCGGTAGTTATACCACCGAGTAGGTAATCCTCAAATGTATTTTATTCGGTAATCACCCTAAAAGCATCTAGGTACGAGTAAAAATCGATGATAATGCTCATATTTAAATACATCCCTTTCGATATGGCAAAGTCTGGTATTCTTATAAGTAATCCTTTTCTACCTACAATAATAGCTCTTGAAGCTTTCAGTGGCCCATCACTGCCATCAGGATCGTATACTAAGCAGGCTTACCGGGAGACGATAAAAGAGGGAGCTTAATTCTAGAATACATTTCTGAAATATAACATCGTCGAATCTGTGTATTTAGGACTTCTCAGGCAATATAAATGATTGTAATATGAGCAAAATAAAAATTATCTTTTTCAGGAAGATGTTCGTCCCACGTATTAAATTGTTACTGAAACTGGTTGTCATCGTGATGGGGCATAAAAGATCGTATGAGTGTTTGGATATATTCGGCTTGAAATAGATTTACCCGTTTAAATATACATTATGCACGTCATAATATTATAAAATATGTATATTATTTATTATATATTTTATGTATTATAGTTGAGTATACTCAGGATAAACTCCAAGGCTCTTCCATAAAGTTATCGCAGTCGCAGTTAGACATTATTTGATAGATAATTGTTTACTTATAATTATTTTCACGCACGACACCTTAGTTGATTGCCTAATTATTTATTTACAGTTAGCTTAGCCCTATTTACAAAATCTACTTAAAGTAGTAGTAGTATTTATTTTTAAACACACTTAATAGCACAATAATTGATTTCAGTATTTATCTATCTAGTTTGTATACCGCTTTAATTCACTTTAAAGACTGAAGACACTTCCTCAGACAGTTGAATTATGTATCTAACCCTAGAAGGGTAGACATATCCCAGACGCTAAGTTAAGAATCATCTATATTAGGTCAAGTAGTCTAATAACCTGATTCCCTAGCCAAGACGGCGAAACTGAAAAAGTATTAAAAAATAAATTTTTGGGATATAGGGCGAGATTATTGTTGCAATCGCTTCGTTCGCTAGGTGCAATTTTTAATTTGCAAGTAGCCTCGAATGCTCAAAAAACAAATTTTTTGTTCACAATTTTCTTACTCAAAACCTACTGCTAATGCAGGGTTGCAATTTTTTGTAGATACAGTCTATGTTATTCTGATACCTAGTATACTTACCTATAAAAAAAAATTCAGCAAGATCGGTTCATTACATTATACAGGGTGATTCAAAATTGAGTGCAAATATTTTGAGGGCTTATTTACCAGCCAAAAATAAGAAGTTTTTTTTCATATAATCGTATGTCCTAGCTTGCTTTGTTTTCTAGATACAGGAGGTAAAATTTTGAAAAAAAAAATCTATTTTCATCAATTTTTCAAAAACCTCTCAGACGATTTAAATAAAATTTTATAGGCTTATTTGTTATCATAAGGGCCTTCCTTTGATGGGAATATTATGAATTTATTAATTCCAGTGGCGTCTCAGGGGGCTACCTGAATTAAATTAAATGAATCTCAATAATCGATGTGAATTTATTACTTGTTTTAATAGGGCCTGGCACAGATTTTGATTTTTTTCTGGGAAACAAAGCTAGATACGAGTAAAGCCAGGAGGCAAGAAAGTTACAATATTGACCGCTTAATCTAAAAAAAAATACAAATTGTCAAAAGAGCAGTGGCGTATCATAATTTTACCTATAAGTATCACGTAGGTAGCCCTCTGAGACGCCACTGGAATTAATAAATTTATGTTATTCCCATCAAAGGAAGTTCCTTATAACGACAAATAACCCTACCAAATTTTATTTAAATCGGCTGAAAGATTTTTGAGTAATAAATAAAAAATCTATTTTTTTTTTCAAAATTTTACACCCTGTATCTAGAAAACGAAGCAAGTTAGGACATACGATTATATGAAAAAAAAATTTTATTTTTGGCTGGTAAATAAGCCCTTAAAATATTTGCACTCAATATTGAATCACCCTGTATAGTACAGGGTGTAACAAATAAGTGTAAAACATTTAAGGGGGTGATTCCTCATCTAAAAAAAGATAGGCTCTTTCATATAAAGAAACTTCATTGGAGCATCCCTTGTTAAGATACAGCCCCTTAAAGGGGGTACATAAAATTTGTTTAACAATTTTTTTCACAAGCACTGAAAAAGTTACAATATTGAAACTAACCTGACATTTTCTACTACCAAAAAGACACTTAGCCAGTAATTTATTTAGTTTACTCCATGGTTGTAAGGGGTGGAAAACGCAACCCCTAAAATTTATTTCCAATACAACTTTTTGTCTTATCATTTGTTTGCCATTAAAAATGTATTTCCGATAGCCTGTTTTATTCTAAACAAAAAATGTCTCTTGAATTTTTTGCACGAAATAAACCAGTTTGCAGCAAAAAATTATTTTACGAACAACTACAGAGATATACATCGTCATAAATGCGAACTGGGTTTATTGTTATTTTGTAGTTACTACCTGCATTAAATTATTACAGCTTGACACACGTAAGGTGGCCAGTGGCGCAGTAGCCTTTGGGGAGTGGCTTAATTTTCAAGTTTGTCAGATTTAACGAATTTTACTATCCATGCAGACAGGTTTTAGACTTTATGCAAAGTCAATTGAAATGACAAAAAAACTAAAAAGCACCAGATAATAGTAATTTCGGTACTGTCTTATCTTATCAGCATATAAAAAACGTATTGTTTATAAATTCATTAATAGAGGTGTTTTTGAGTCATTAATTCGGTAAGTCAATCAAATAATAATTTAAATCGCCGTCTTTTCCAATCCGCTTATTTATTAATTAAATAGGTATGTCAGTACTCGTCAAGTCAATGTGGACTAGCGAAGAGAGCGAATATTAAATTTTTTATATTAAAAATAAAATACTTTTTGGCCAAAGTCGTCATACAAAAGTCGTTACTAAAAAGTAATAAAATTCCGTATTTTAACATTAATTACAGAAAATTCATTTTTAGTCAAGAACTTTGATACTCAGTGTACCGACCACAGGCGTGGTTTGAATATGTCGCTTTCTTTATAAAAACCTCTCGCTTCTCGATCTGCGCCTCTCAGCGGCCACTTTAGATGTGTCGACCTGTAAAGGGGAATAAACAAAACTAATTTATTAATAACAAAACATACAACACGTAGAAATCATAGTAAATGTTCAACATGTCTACCTTCAGACATTACGCATGCGTCTAGTTTCGTATTTTCGTTTTATGGCGATATGTATCTTGGTCATAAAATAATTTTTTGCTGGGAATTTATTTTGTGCAAAAAATTCAAGAGACATTTTTTGTTTAGAATAAAACAGGCTATCGGAAATAGATTTTTTAATGGTAAACAAATAATAAGACAAAAAGTTGTATTGGAAATAAATTTTAGGGGTTGCGTTTTCCACCCCTTACAACCATGGGGTAAACTAAATAAATTACTGGCTAAGTGTCTTTTTGGTAGTAGAAAATGTCAGGTTAGTTTCAATATTGTAACTTTTTCAGTGCTTGTGAAAAAAATTGTTAAACAAATTTTATGTACCCCCTTTAAGGGGCTGTATCTTAACAAGGGATGCTCCAATGAAGTTTCTTTATATGAAAGAGCCTATCTTTTTTTCGATGAGGAATCACCCCCTTAAATGTTTTACACTGATTTAGTTACACCCTGTATAAGTAATTGAGGATCATATTTTTAATGTATGACGAAAAAAATGTTTATGCTTGACTAACAATAGTGACTTTCTTATAAATAATTCAAACTATTCAAACCATGCTAAAACATTAAAAAAAAACTATAAAACAACGATATCCGTTGGAATTTTTGGAAAAATCAATTCTTTAATTATTTTTTAATTATTTTAACTAATGTTTCGTGCGCGCTTTTTTTTTTTGGTAGCTCGACGAGATGAACACGAATATCATGTTTATTTCTAAAAATAAATTACTTATAATTAATTGATTGAAGAATTGATTAAATATAAAATAGGTTAAAATAGATTTTTTTCAAAAATTCCAACGAATAATCCTTGCTTCATATTTTTTTTCAATTTTCTGGCTTGGTTTGGATAGTTTGAATTATTTACAAAACAATGGTACTTACTTACTAATACCTACTGTTAATTAAACATAAAAAAATTTTTGATCCTCAATTACAATTACTTAAAGGGGGCGTTGATATTCTAGGATCAGGACTATTTTCAATATGTAGTGTTTGAGTGTTTCACCTGCGAAATTTCAACACGATATAGGTGCAATTTTCGGCCACTTAGAGGATGAGCATTTTCTAGACTATATTCCCGAAAAATCCCGAAATTCACGAAAAATAACACTTCCCGGTAACGGATCCCGCTTATTTTCAATAGGCTTCGTGAGACCGTACGTCGTTTCAATGGAGCCAAATTCCAACTTCTCACGATGGAAAATGGAGACTTTAGAGTGTTTCTTAGAGCCGCAGGACGCCGCGCACAAACAGACAGTATGGGTGACTGATAAACTCGGGGCATAAAATCGTGGGGAGTTGAAATTTAGCTTCAGTAAAGTTCTCATGATGTCTATTGAAAATAAGGTGGATCGGTTCCGGAGTAAAGTGTTATTTTTGGGGATTTTTCGGGAATAGTCTAGAAAACACCCTAGGTGTCCGAAAGTTGCACCGATCGGGTTGAAATTTCACGAGGGGGTACCTTGGCACCCCAAACACGACCTATTCAAAAAACAAAAAAGTGCGGTTCATAAAATTTTCACACCCGCGTTCAGGGCCGTATTTGATTTTTGCACGGTACCACCTTTCTGGACTTCTCTCGACTAGGGTGCGACCTGGCGAGATTCTGTTGGCACAGTTATTTAGGAGAAGCATGGCAAAACTTTATAGGAATAGTTTCTCGAAAAAAATATTCAGCCAGCCGTTGTCCGCCAAAATTATGGAAATTTTTCGAAAGAATTTGCCTTCTTAAAAAATGGCTGCCACTAGAGGCACCCACTTTTGTCATGAGTGCAGAGTAGGAAGCTCGTCATCTAGCTATAGCATAAACATCTTTAACCAGACAGTGCAGAGTCACCGATCTCTAACGCAGAAGGCCCCCGGTCTTATTGCTTCCAAAAAATATAATTAAATCTACCGAGTGACAAGTTTCAAAGCAGAACATAGGCGAATAGCATGGGAAATCACATATTTGCAGTTTATTTCTCACCACTTTTACCTACAAGAATGGTAATGGTATCTATCGAAAGAGAATTATTTTCTGAACATACTGATACCAAAATACATACTAATTAACAGTTTTCTATCATGACAGAATATTTTAAACATTTTCAAAATTAAAAGATGAGCAGCCATGACATTCTAAATTCTGATAACTTTTTCACTGTCAAAGCAAATATTTTCAATTATTTAATTTATTTTACTTCTGATTGAACATCATTAAAAAATTACATAAATCCTCATTCACCATCATTTTGTTTTACCACAAATTGACTATGAAAAATAAACACGTAATATAATTGAACTAAAACAATAACTACAACAAATATTCAAATAGTCTTTCATATTGAAATTAATATTCCCACCCTTTTATAAATTGCGCTTCGAACTTGTCCGAGTTGTTGGTTATTAACGAGTGCACATTCGGCAATGTCTAGCTCTGTAAATTTTGTTTTTAGGGTAACTACAAGATCCCAAGAATAGTCACAGGCTCACAGCAAGGAAAGGTGCTAAATTGGTAGATCTGACCGGCCAGTTAGGTCTCTTTCACACATATGGTTTTCTAACGGTAACCGTGCCGTAGCCGTGCCGTAATTTAATTTGATTTGTGTTCACACGGCACACGGTTTTTAGTAGACAGCGCGGCACTGGATTTTTTTTAAGTATTTTTGTCAATTGCACCTACGATGGATGAACGAAAAATGCGCATATTGTTAATAATGCTATGACATCGTCGTAGACGCAGACAGTCGCGAAAAGCAAGAAAATTTTGGATTCATCCACTTCTTGAAAACAGACAGTCGATGGGGGAATTTGCAACATTGTTTCGCGAGATACGAAAGGATCTTCAACAGGTGTAATTAGTAGTTCATGATCTATTTCAATAACCTAATTTCGTTATTATAATTTCCGTAAATTTAGAAAATGTTATTAACGTCCGTACGATACAGAGAGCAAAACTAATACTGAATATTATTGGTAAAATATACGTGTCAACAGTATCAACACACGGCACGTGTGCATGCTTGTATTCACTTGTGTGTTTTTCTGTTGCCGTAAGCGGCTCCGAACCTTGAAAAGACGCTGGTAAGGACGCCACCGTTTCACCTTCGTTAACACTCGTCAGTCTGTCAAAACAAGCAGAAATAAATTGCTTGTTTAATCGTACACTTTTACCGATTTTTACTAACCACATTTACTAATAGCCTGATTATTATCACTATGCCCCCTGCGATGATGTACCCTGCTAGTGCCAAAACAAGTCATTTATACGTTCAAGAAAATGTCCTCCGTATGTGATTCTGCATATGAGATATAGTTGGTTTTTTCATGTCAAGATCTAATTTTCTTATAGTTATTGTAAAAAAGATCACATTTTCGTACTTGTGTGTGAGTCAATGACCTCCAATTGTTCGAAAATATGCATCATGTAGATACAATGTATTTAAATTTGAAAAATTCAGTTTTCAATCTATTTTAGGTTTCCGAATTTTAACCACGATTGAATAATATTTTTGAACCTGCTTTATTTCGTTTTCTTTCATTATTGGCTTTTTGTGAGCGCTTTACTTTTTATCAAAATTGAATGAGGGAAAAATCCAACTACCACAATCCTCGTACATAATATATCGCATAGAAAATGTTTTCTTCAAAATATAATCGTAATCGAAGTACCATCGCAGCTAAATTTCCTGCCTGGCATTGAATCGCAATAAAAAACAGATCAAGATTCTTTTTACCGAGACACCCTATGAGGCAAACCAATTTCTTTCACCTTGTACTCCCTGAAAATGACAAGGAAATGTGAGTAGACGTCCATCAACCTAAACGTTTCTTACTAATGGACTCTGGAAGTACACCTACTTCTCTTAGCATATATATTATGTTCCATAAGTAAACCGTCCCCTACTAGGAATAAAAAGTCAATTTCATTAACCTTTTCTTTTGACACGTTTTTCATTTGTATCAAATTCACATATAATACGAGCTTGGATTTGATTTTCAATTTCCTCTCCAGATGCGAGGTAGAAAGATTGATGATTCAGAAATGAGCACTTTTTATACTCATTTCCGACATATTTTATGTAATTTACTACCATTTCTTTTCAGACAATAATATTTCCTCTTCCACACTCCTTTCTACATATTGTACTTGAACTTCTGATGGACTTGAAATGAAAGATTCAAAATAATTATTACTGAAAGAAACTCCAATAAATAAAAGTCAAGAATTAGGTACTTCAATTAATAATTCTAGTCATATCAGAAAAGGGTAATATATCCCTTGGAGACACTCACAAGTTCAAAAAATTATCCGTTAGGTGAAACTTAAATTAATTAACCATCTCTTTCTATTTGTTTCAGACATTAACGGTCCTCAATCCGTTCAGGACTCCAGAGACTGAAGCTGTTCAAGATACAGACTTAGCCGGACCATTAGTATTTTGTCTAGCATTTGGTTCTTGTTTGCTCCTGGTAAGATTTATTTTTAAATTTGCATTTGTGCCGTAAATAATTTTTTAATTCTTTCAGGCTGGAAAGGTGCACTTTAATTACATCTATGGAATAGGAGTATTAGGATCTATCGGTATTTGGGCATTGCTGAGTTTTATGACGATGAACGGGGTCGCTTTTGGGACTGTTGCTACTGTACTTGGATATTGTTTATTACCGATGGTTGGTTTATCTGCCATTAATGTGATCTTCAGCTTACAGTAAGTGTATTTTTATTGTGTTTTCAGTTATTACAATGGTACAAAAATATATTTTTTTCCTAAGCAAGATACTATTTTTCAGAGGATACATTGGAGTGATACTGACAGGCCTAGCCATATTTTGGTGCAGTCTTTCAGCTTCCAAACTCTTCGTGACAGCTCTCTCAATGGATCATCAACAGCCATTGGTCATGTATCCTTGTGCCCTCCTATATGGAGTCTTTGCTCTCATTACTGTCTTTTAGCATAAACTTTATCAAAAAGATTTATACAAAATAGTTATGTTTATTTATATTATATACATGATTATTGTAAATTGTTTTTGTATCTACATAGGTAATGGTTGATGGTTGTTTTGGAGCTGTGTATTACCAGTACATATGTCTTCCTTTGCACCTAATTTATGATGCAATAAAAAATATATAATTTTATTTTTGTTTTTGTTAGTAGCCTCAGTCAGATTATTTCACAATACAATAATTAAAAACGATAAATCTATAAATCTAGATAAAAGAAATGACCTATAAGATAATTATACAGGGTGAGTGGCGAGCTATAGAATTAATTTTAGTAAAGAATAGAGGCATCTCTAAAATAGTACATAATTTACGAAATTAACAAAAAAACTGGTAGGTTTTTTTTGTTGTACTACTAAATCAATAGACCTAAATACATAGAGAGCCTTGAATAGATCTTCAATAATTGAAGGTGAAAGAAAACGACAAAATTTTCTTCCAAATTAATTCTGGGAATAATGTCATTCCGAACGTTTTTTTTTTTGCAAAATAAAAAATTTCATTTCAAAAGTTGGCAAATTGAAAAAAATATCTTTACAAAACTATACGATTATGGAAAGAAATCATCACAAATATTTAAATAAACAATTAAAAACAAATTTTTGTTCAGCAAATAGAGTATAGATAACCACCTTTCAAATTATATGCCACACGGCCCCTCTCCTTCACAATTTCAGAGGGATAGATGCCCATCTGCAGGGGTTGAACTTTTAGAGGAATAACAATCGACGGGATCTAGATTTGACTCAAAAGTCGGTTATTTTCTCGCTACCCAGCTCTGACTCCTACACACACAGACATTTTTCTGGCAATGCGAACGAATGCAAACGTTCGTTAGATGAGTGACCGACTCAAGGTATACTCAAAGAATTACCAGAACATTTCCGATATATCAAATTAATCCAACATCAGAAAAATTCGGTGATTCTCCAACTCTGTTGTTTGTTTGGCATTCAAAGTTATTTGACAGTTACACACAAATTTGGACTTGCAGTGGTTGGAGCTTAGGGCTTTCAAAGCCGCTTGTCTGTTTGAATTTTTTTTTATTGATCTGCGTTGACACTTTGCATATTTTCCTGCATCCGCGCATCTACAGCAATCTCAATGTAGTCCATTTGGCCTCTGTCTCCAAATAAATATGGAGAGGTAGGAAGTTCAGTAGGATTTCCATAACTGCCGATGGTGTGGTGTTACTAGCGGCACAGATCACCAGACAAGCTTGTCTCTGTCGGCTTTGATTTTGCCATGATCTGTCACATGCAATCATAGGTTTTACGACTATTGCCGGTACATTTGTTTGGGTTCAATTCCCCATGTTTTGCTACACTTTTACACTTTTACATTTCCACAAGGAGATTTGGCTCTCTGTATGTTTATTTTTTCCAAAAGGGAGTTGAAAGTCAGCTTTATTTCCAAGATCACTCACTCCTAAGTACTTAGCTTCCTCCGTAAGTGGAATGGTTTCTTCCAGAAGACTTGATGGCGTTAAACCGTCTCACCTTCCCTTACTGGAGAATGTTATTATGACAGTTTTGCGAGGGTTCACTGACATGTGTTCGCTCTCGCACCACTAATAGGTTATCACGGGTATGTTCGCCTCAGATCTTCCCTTGCTCAGAATGACCAAGTCATCCGCATTATCCTGCACGTCGACACTACAAATAAATCAAATAAAAAGTGAACGGTCAGAAGCTCATCGACGAGATGGAACCAGAACAAAGGAGGTTCCCCGCTTTTGACGTCGTTATAGTTCTGTTTCCCAAGCACATAGCGGATCCAGACTACTACGACTGGTAGGATCTCTCTTGAGGCAGATGCCTCGTAGAGGGATTCTGGTAGCGCTTTGTTAAACCCTCCTGCTATGTCAGGGAAGGCAGCCACGGCAGTCTCCTTTTTGTCAAGAGACCTGGCGATCTTGCTCACAAGATTTTTGAGAGTAAGGTTTGTTGACTTTCCATTAGTCTGGTAGGCATACTGATCCGCATTCTGTTGTTGGATATTCAACACACTTTTTCTGGTGTAGGTACGTATCCATCACCCTTTCCAGAAATTTTTAGATAAAAAGTGGCTAGGTCAGGCTAATAGGTCTGAGCGACTGGGATGATACACCTTGGGTAGGTACATACCCAAGGTGGGTGATATACATATACCACCCTAGTTGCCGACCAGCCCGATGATATGTACCTACTTACTTCCATGCCAGATTAGCTCTAAATATCTTAATAATTAGAGATGGTATCAATATCATAAAACCCTTTTGTAGAGAGACGAACTAACTTGGTTAAAGCAGTAAACTCAAAAAAAATATTATATCAATATGAAAAATGTAAGTCCATTAAAATGGTCGAGTTTAACGTTATTGGTGGAATTGTGGAGGAATTGTCCCTTCCAAAAAGGCTGAATTTGCACGCTTATATAGAAGATCAAGGGTAATTGGTCCAAACTCGTATGGTGATAATTTTGTTCTGCTAATTTGCAAAAAAGATACCTACATACTTCTATTTCATTACAGAAAACTCGTTTTGGGAGAATTATAATAAACAAGGGACCTTGTGTTGGTATTGCGTATTAGGATATTTTGCTACTAATTGAGAATAAAACACTTTTAACACAATAATATAACTGCCAGGTTATCTTAAACGCGCTTTAATAAATTATACGTTTAAACTAATCCATTAGCGTCGATAACTAGGAGATAAAAAAAATTGGTATATAATTATTAGAAAGATAACAAGTAATAAAAAGCTGTGCTTGTTACCGTTCATTGAAAAATGTGCATTGAAAATACGTGAAGTGCAAATACGTTTATACAAGTTTGGATCCATCTATCAGCAAATTATCTTCTAAGCTGTACAAAGGAAAAGTTTTTACTTGCGGTAAATTTTTAACAAAAATAAGATATATCTTGGATATTTGGAGACGTGTCATAAAAAGAAAGCATTGTTTTTCGATCTGTTTCTTCGTGGCACTGCTTCATAAAAACTCCAACGTATCCCCTGTTGCTAATTTCCTCAGCGGGGAAATGAACTTGATTAAATTGGATGTTCAGCGAACATTTTAAATTTAAAAGTAGCTATTGAAAAAGTGTTGAGGCTCTGAATTCAAGAGCGTAGCAGTTTTTGCGAGAAAAATGTTTTTTTTTTCATCGATTTATCAGTGCCCGCATTTCGACAAGCATATTATACAGGAACGCAGGTGATTTGTTTATTCTCGTTTCTGATATTTTCATTTTTAGTGATCCTTCATTTCTCTGTTCGGCTCTTTAAATAGTCACTTATAAAATTAATTTCACTAAAGACGAAGATATCTTATCAACTGACTATCGAAGAAAATAAAAATAAGAGTTCTTCAATAGGAAGAGGTAAAGCAAGATGGCTGAAAGATTTTAGCGTCTAAAGGCCAGTTTCCACTAGCGCATTACCTCGCTCCAGTTCGCGTTGATTCAAGACGCGTCAAAAATAGATCACATATTGTACTCTTATGAAGTTTGACGCCTGGTGAAGCAGGTTGCAGCGCCGCTCAGATGGAAACGGGTATGGCTTGTCCAGTGAGTGTTGTCCGGTGAGATGCCACACTGATCCTGACTATTATAAACGATTTGATTTTATACGTTTTAATTCGTACTAATTACTAATTATTATAATTGTACGAAGCGAATCAATTATTGTATTATAATAATTATATTAATTATTAATAAATATTATACAGGGTGTCCGGAAATTATGAGCAAAAAATTAAGGGGGTGATTCTTCTTGATGAAATATTGCCAAAAGTATCAATAATTTTTTTTCGAAAACTCAAAAAGAAGAAAGTTATAAGCCTCCAAAGTTGATTTTTTTAAATCAATATTTTTTTATAACTTTTTTTCTAGTGTACGGATTTTCTTAAAATTTAACACACTTGCCACTGATTTTGCTTTACATCCTTGGTCCAAATTAGACTTGAATCCCTCGAAATCAAAAGGCCTTAACTGCCCTTGACCTTCAAAAAAGGCCTATAACTTTTTTCATAATATTTTTTTCTGAGTTTTGAAGACGCACAATTAAAGAACAAGAAGAAATATTCGGAAAAGGTCCTCTTTGTCTATCACGATAAAATGACCTGTTTCCGAGTAAAACGGTTTTAAAAATTTGCTTGCACTAAAATTGATCACCATAAACTATGATCATTCTGCAACAATACCAAAGCATGCTTTGGAAACAGCTGCAGGGTTGCCTAGGAAACAAGACGTTTGCTTTGGATTTCATTTTGACAGCAATTTATTTTTTTTTATTAAAATTATTTTATTATTTTATTTAAAAAAAATGATTAATTTTTTTTTATTAAAAAAAAATCATTTCCAAGTCTATTTATATTTGAATGTCTCTGTTTTGTACATAACTAGGCAACCCTGCAGCTGTTTCCAAAGCATGCTTTGGTATTGTTGCAAAATGATCATAATTTATGGTGATCAATTTTAGTGCAAGCAAATTTTTAAAACCGTTTTACTCGGAAACAGGTCATTTTATCGTGATAGACAAAGAGGACCTTTTCCGAATATTTCTTCATGTTCTTCAATTGTGCGTCTTCAAAACTCAGAAAAAGATATTACGAAAAAAGTTATAGGCATTTTTTGAAGGTCAAGGGCAGTTAAGGCCTTTTGATTTCGAGGGATTCAAGTCTAATTTGGGCCAAGGATGTAAAGCAACATCAGTGGCAAGTGTGTCAAATTTTAAGAAAATCCGTACACTAGAAAAAAAGTTATAAAAAAATATTGATTTAAAAAAATCAACTTTGGAGGCTTATAACTTTCTTCTTTTTGATTTTTCGAAAAAAAATTATTGATACTTTTGGCAATATTTCATCAAGAAGAATCACCCCCTTAATTTTTTGCTCACAATTTCCGGACACCTGTATATAAATCAATTATTATAATAATTATTGTACGAATTAAATCTCATAAAATCAAATCGTTTATAGTCAGGATCAGTGTGGAATCTCACCGGACAACACTCACTGGACAAACCACACATATGAGTACATGCGATCTAGTTTTGAAGCGACGCGTTCTGAAGCCAGGTAAAGCGCTAGTGGACACCGGCCTCAATAACGTAAAAATCGAGAAATTGTCAAAAAATTTTAAAGTAAATTCAAAATCCATTTATTAATAAAAATGCACGTCCACGTTGAATATCCGGCCCGTGTCGGTGCCGCGTTAGGTATAAATAGACCTGAACTATTAAGACTAAACTTCACATCTTATCATGTTGTAATTTATACTCGGAATGAATGTAGGACTTTCATTCATTTGACAATAAGGAAGGGTGAATGGTGAAATTACCTTAATTAATTAAACCTTATTGATGTATTGATGTATACAGGGTTACTGGTAACTGGATACATTCCTTTGGTGATCTGATAAAACAAGAGGTAAGGAGTAAATTAACCCCAACATGCACTATACAAAAGTCAATAGATTTTGAGATATTTCGATTTTCAACTTTTCTTAAAAAAATGGTTTCAAATGTCTTGAAATGTAATTTTCAAAAAATCTACTTTAACTTTTTGATTTTTTTTTTTGCTGGAATACTTGTCCAATACTATGCTTCCTTCTGGAATAAAAAATATCCTGAGGTATTTCGATCGTGTGAAAATTTCAAAGAAAAACTTTCACAAACTATTTTTTTTTAATAAGATTTAAAAGTTTTTACAAGTTATTTTCGCAAAATTGTCAAGGCAACTTGCGTACAAATTGTTTTAAAAACTTTCTTAGTGTAGTACCTATCTAACAAGGTACGAATCTTGTACAAGAATAACAGAATCTCCCCGCTATGTACCGTTACCGAGGAACAAATCCTTAAGTCGGGACGTTTTAAAAAAAATACGGCCCTGAACGGGGGTCTTAAAATTCTCTGATCCGGCCCATTTTCAGTAGGTCGTATTTGGGGGTGACGAGCTTCGTCCCTACCAAGTTTCGTCCCGATCGGTAAAACTTTCAGACACTTAGAGTGGCTATTACTAGGCTATTCCCGAAAAATCCCGAAATTCCCGAAAAAATGACACTTCCCGGGAACGGATCCCGCTCATTTTCAATAGGCATCGTGCCACGGTGCGCCTCTTCAATTGAGCAAAATTTCAACTTTCCCACATGAAAACTGTCGGCTCTAGAGTGTTTCCTAGCAAAGTAACAGACAGACAGACCGACAGACAGACATTTTTCGGGCACAAGAATACGTATACTTACGAAACTTCTGTGACTTTGCTAGGAAACACTCTAGAGCCGCCAGTTTTCATGTGGGAAAGTTGAAATTTGGCTCGATTGAAGAGGCGCACCGTGGCACGATGCCTATTGAAAATGAGCGGGATCCGTTCCCGGGAAGTGTCATTTTTTCGGGAATTTCGGGATTTTTCGGGAATAGCCTAGTAATAGCCACTCTAAGTGTCTGAAAGTTTTACCGATCGGGACGAAACTTGGTAGGGACGAAGCTCGTCACCCCCAAATACGACCTACTGAAAATGGGCCGGATCAGAGAATTTTAAGACCCCCGTTCAGGGCCGTATTTTTTTTAAAACGTCCCGACTTAAGGATTTGTTCCTCGGTAACGGTACATAGCGGGGAGATTCTGTTATTCTTGTACAAGATTCGTACCTTGTTAGATAGGTACTACACTAAGAAAGTTTTTAAAACAATTTGTACGCAAGTTGCCTTGACAATTTTGCGAAAATAACTTGTAAAAACTTTTAAATCTTATTTAAAAAAAATAGTTTGTGAAAGTTTTTCTTTGAAATTTTCACACGATCGAAATACCTCAGGATATTTTTTATTCCAGAAGAAAGCATAGTATTGGCCAAGTATTCCAGCAAAAAAAAATCAAAAAGTTAAAGTAGATTTTTTGAAAATTACATTTCAAGACATTTGAAACCATTTTTTTAAGAAAAGTTGAAAATCGAAATATCTCAAAATCTATTGAGTTTTGTATAGTGCATGTTGGGGTTAATTTACTCCTTACCTCTTGTTTTATCAGATCACCAAAGGAATGTATCCAGTTACCAGTAACCCTGTATTATACCTAAGTAGTTATGCAGGCAGGTATAAATTTTTCTCACCTGGTATACATATCACCATGACATCTATAAATCGTTATTTGATGGAATCCAGTAAACTATTGATAATGGAGATAAGTTTCAAGTGTTGTAGATAATGCTCAGAACTATTATTATAGACTCCGAAGCAAGTAGCAAGTCAATGATCAACAAGAAAACTTAACAAGAAATAAAAATGTCGACAAAAAGTTTATTATCAGCTTTAACATTACTATGTGTATGTGCTGGTGGTGTTATAAGTGCAAGAATTTTATTCGTCACCAATCTACCTTCTGTGAGTCACCAAAAAGTCTTCCAAGCAGTATGGAAGGAACTCTCTCTAAGAGGTCACAAAGTCCATGCCATCACACCTAACCCGTTAAACGATCCAACTTTAACAAATCTGACGGAAATCGATTTCAGCCCCATCTATGATCTAATTAAAAACGAGATGAATGAAGAAGCGGGTAAATATATGCTCATGAAACCTAACTTTTTGACCGTTTTTCTGAAAGATATATTCGTGACTTACGTTTTCAATAAACTCGGAGAGACTATTTTGAAAAATGAGAATGTAACCAAATTTTTATCTGAAGAGCATACTTTTGATGTGACTATTGTGGAATGGTTGTTTCCCACAATGATTGGTTTCGCTGCTAAATATAACACTCCCTTGATAGGGATAACGTCTTTGGGTGCCCCAATTGTAGGTTTAGATGCTATTGGTAATCCATCGCATCCGATTATTGCTCCTGACCATAATTTACCCGTTACTAGAGACATGCCGTTCAGGGAAAGACTAATGGCAGCTCTGTATGCGGTGTATGTGAGAATATATTACCATTTAATCGTCCTGCCAAGGGAAGATGCTTCCATGAGGAAATATCTCGGAACAGATTTGCCATATTTAGGAGATATTGAAAGAAATATCAGTGTTTTGTTGTTGAATCGGAATCCTATATTTCATAGGATTATGCCAGTACTACCAACGATTATTGAATTTGGTGGAATGAAACAGAATAAAACAAAGCAAACGTTGGAGAAGGTAAATAATAGTTTTTATGTAAAATATATGTGATAGGTACTTCATCATGCTGTTGAGCGTAACTTAACTATAATCACAAGATATTACGAGCACTCTGCTATATATAATAATTATATAGTAGTTAAAATTATTTTGTATATGATAATCGAAAGAAATAGTCCCTTTTACTAGTCTACTAAACGGTTTTTTATCCCTTTCCCTATTGGGATCTCGAAAATAAGCAGAAATATAGGGCGGTTAATAAGAGAAAAGTTGTCCAATTTTACGCTTATTAAGAATCTGAAACATAAATCGGACAGATAAGAACACTGCCGAGGACATGGATGGCAATGAAGCAACTCCGAAACCGGAGTCTCCACTTCCGGTTTTACCAGAAGTCGCCTTCAACTTCCTAGTTTTAAATGGAACATCCGTTATGTTATTTAATTTTGGGATTTTATGAGAAAATTCAATAAAGGAGTTCTTAGGTTGAAGTTTGTAACGAGTAATTTATGAGTTATGAACAAATTAAAATTGAAAGTTTCATGTACTAGACTGGTTTCAAAATTGAAAACAGACATTTTAATTTTTTCCTAACTCATAAATTACTCGTTACAAATTTCAGTTCTGAAACCGTTTTTATTAAATTTTCTCGCATAAAATCCAAAAATGAAATAATGTAGGTACAAGATGTTCCATTTAAAACAAAGAAGTCAATTGATATAGACTTCCGATATAAGCGGAAATGGTATGGTCTTGAAAATATTTTGGAATGAAAAAGAATCTTGAATAAACCTGGAGTGTAAAAATTCAGAATTGTATTTTTTTCTAACCACGAAAACTTTTAATATGCTTAAAATATGGAACACTTGGTTACCAGACATTGCATTTTACGCCACTAAACGTTTAAAGTGGCTAAAAATCTAACCAGGAACAGGGGTGCACGGTTTATCGAGTAGGTTTAATACTCGTAATGGTACGTTCGTAAAAAAATCTGATAGAATAATTGAAGGGCTCGGTGCAAAAACCAGTCAACTCCATTTTTTAATTTTTTTGATGTGTCTGAGAAAAATTTATCTTTCAGTTTATTATTAAATCACTGCCAAGTCCCAATATTTAATGGTCAATTTTGTTCGAATCAAAACTTTGTCAAATAACATTTTTAGAAAGTTTTTTTTGATTTTCCACAAATTTTGAAAAAGGGAGTTGACTGATGGTTTTTGCAGCGAGCCCTTCAATTATTCTTAAAGTTAAATTCCAAATTTTTTTGTCCCAATTCCAACAGGTAGATATTCGGATGAAGTTTCATTTTTTTCTCAATGTTTTTTCAAATAAGTAGAAAATACAAATTGACTCTCTCAAAGTGACCAGGTCTTAAGGAGGCTTTAGAGAAGGTGTTCTAACTGTTTTACTGTTTGATAAAAAAATAATAAATTAAGTACAGTAACTTTGAACAGTGAATACAAAATTTAAAAAAATATGCTTTTTTTATAAATTAACGTTGAAATATTCACCTCTGATCATGCTTATCAGAGATCTGGAACACGTTATAAGCTTTAAGTAGTATGCATTCTAAGTCCTTGCGTCATGACGTTTTATGTTACGGCAACAGTCAACTCGGATATACCTACCTCATATAATCGGTTATAGCGTGCATAATTTTCTAGCTCACAAGACCATAAAGTGTGATATAACGAACGATTCAGAGATGGTATATTGAGTAAAATCTAATAAAATTACGAGCAGCTATATAATGCTACGATTTTTCGTGCAAAACTGACATCTTGTCTAGACCTTAAATAATTGATCATATTATTATGCTTCCTAAAAATTGGCAATTTGGCAATAACAGTTTTCAAGATCGGAATGCAATTATTATTATATTTCGAATCTAAGTTCACTTGCTAGTCGAAAATTGATAAAGTAGATTGAAGAACGAACATGTACCAAATTGGAGAAGAATTGACTAAAAATAGATCTTTCTGGAATTTTTTTTTATTTGTGAACTTTTCAAATTTTGCCCTGATGTTGGTTTACAAGATTCAAAACGCGTTATACAGGATGTCCCATATTTCTTAGCCCACTATGCGTACCTCGTAAACGCTTACAAGATATTTGTGACCGCTCCTAAAATATTCTGAAATAAAATGAAAAATTGAGATTTCTTATTTTCTTCATATTTTTTTATTAGGTATTGGAAATTAATAAGTAATTTTTCGTGGGCTCACATACGTCAACGAGAGCTTTCTATATGACATTTAAAAAATTTTTAAAGCCCACTAGATCGCAGAGTTTTCATTGTCAACTTTTGTTTTTCTTATGGCCGCCATATTACTTTTTTTTGTCGTTCGGTATAAAAAAATTATGGAAAGCAAAAATTAATAATAATTATTCAAATATTTTTCTTCTTTTCTTCAAGACAATTTTTGATACTGATCGTATAAATATTTAAAGAAAAAAAAAACATAAGGCAAGTATAAAATGACCTAATATTATTGATGTAGGTACCTATTACGGAGAAAACTGCTTTGTGTTTTTTTCGAAAAAAAGTTCTTCTGAATGTTATTAATTTTTGGTCTCCAAGATTTTTTTTATACCGAACATCATAAAAAATAAAATGGCAGCCATAAGAAAAACAAAAGTTGGCTATGAAAATTGTCGGATCTAGTCGACTTTGAAGATTTTTGTAATGTCGATTGGATAGCTTTTGACGACTTATGTAAATCTACAAAAAATTATTTATTAATTTGTAATAATAAAAAAGATGTAGCCAAAATAAGATAAACTCGATTTTTCAGATTTTTCAGGATATTTCAGGATAGGTCACAGATAACTTGGGTATATCTTGCCGGATTCAAGATATAATGTATACAGGGTGTCCCAGCTTATTCGAAGCGGTCTCTGTAGGCCAAACGATTGATTTTTTTCAAAATTTTTTTGCAAATTCAAGTACAGGATCACAATGGCCATAATTTAAAATTATTTTGGAGTATACAGAGTGTCCCATATGACAGTGGCATATCAAAGTTATGTTTTTTTTAAATTGAATGCTCCTATGTTATTGCATTTTTAGATATAAATTCAGAAATTTTTGAGTTATAAACAAGTGAAAATCGTCATTTTTCAAGTTCAAGACCCTGTACAATGAAAACGGTTCAAGATAGAGAAAAACGGCTTACATGTCCCTATTTTAATTTTTTATGTACTATGCTATGGTATAGAAAAATTTTTACTTTCTTTGATTTTTTTATTTGGCGACGCGTGGAGAAATCTCAGAATTTTTAAATTTTTTTATCACCCTGTATAAACATTTCATCTACATGATAGGATAGTACATGAAAAAGTAAAATAGGGACATGTAAGCCGTTTTTCTCTATCTTCAGCCGTTTTCGTTGTACAGGGCTTTGAACTTGAAAAATGACGATTTTCACTTGTTTATAACTCAAAAACTTCTGAATTTAAACACCAACTGTAAAAGTCAATCTTATTTTCTCTTTTCAGACAATCTAAAAATGCAATAACATAGGAGCATTCCATTTAAAAAAACATAACTTTGATATGCCACTGTCATATGGGACACTCTGTATACTCCAAAATAATTTTAAATTATGGCCATTGTGATCCTGTACTTGAATTTTCAAAAAGTTTTTTGAAAAAGTCCATCGTCTGGCCTGCAGAGACCGCTTCGAATAAGCTGGGACACCCTGTATAATAATAATATTTTTATAATATACAGATTTTTGAACTACCTCACCTTTCACTTGTCACAATTTGATGGTTAGTTGATAAATCACCCTGTATTTATTTTACAGAAATTGCAACGATTCCTCGATGAATCTAGCCAAGGATTTATTTATTTCAGTCTGGGATCAAACGTCAAAAGTACTTATCTACCTGACGAAATAAAAAGAACCATTTTTGAGGTATTTTCCGAATTACCTTACAACGTTTTATGGAAATGGGAAAATGAGAATTATCCTGGAAAGTCAAAAAATATTATGTACAGGAAATGGGTTTCACAAAGTGAAGTTCTTGGTAAGAATGAATACATCTATTTTATGGTACTAATAAATATTAATTCATACCAAACCTATAAACTTTGGAGATCACCTACCTATTGAAGATTTCTATGATTTGTGCAACTTCATACGGCTTTTGAATTCAACTGTAAGTTTCTCGAGCTTTTTAGATCAAAATGATACGGCTGACTTGAAAGCTATATATTTATTTTAGTTTCCCCGTATCGTCTAGATAATGCCTCTTCCAGGCTTGAGAGCAAATTTTATCGAGTTTCAACCGAGATCGGGATCAGGTCGATTGGAAGGCTCCTTCTTCCATATTGTATAGTAAATATGAACTATATCAAAGAAGTTTTCTGCAATCAACTTAGTGAGTAAAAAAATTCTTATCTGAGATTGAAAAGAGCAGCACCGTTGCCAATTCACCAGGTAAAAAACGACTTTTTTAAAGTCACATTGGAATCGTTCCGATTGTCAACTTCTAAGCTTCAATTTAAAATCGTGAAAGGTTCAGATTCAAACACCATTCATTTTTGTTAAGAATTAATCGATTGATTAAAAAATTCTAAACTTTACTTAAATTTATTTTTTATTACTCTTTAAAGCCAAATTTATTGTTAGGGTAGGTTATAAATAAATATTACCTATGTTAATTCGAAATACTGACAGAATTTAGCCCCCTTTGTCGCAAGTAAAATTACTTATCCCTAAAGATTTTTCAATAATGGAGAACACATTACTGTTTCATCGCTGGGACTCATCAGCGCAATAACGTACCTATTCAGGTGTCCTAGAATGAAGGGGACAAACTTCTAAGGTAGAATAGTTACTTAATTTTAGGACTAAAAGTCTTAAGAAACCGACCCTCTAAATTGAGTATTAATTAGTTACAGGGTGTTCAATGTACAAAAAAATTTTTGTTTAATAACTCCGAAACCGCTTAATATTTTTTTATGATTTTTTATGATTTGTAGTTTTTTCATTAGTTTATTATTACCTACAGCAATAATTACATTTCTGTAACTTGACCAGGGACGCTCCGTAGACAGGGTTTCAACTTCTTTACCCCCCAATTTTTACGTTACTGGATAAATTTTGGTTTTGACATATTTTTCCAAAAGCTAGACATTTCTGGTACAAAAAAAACAAGGTTTGTTATGTAAAGTCTCAACAGTTTTCGAGACCTTGGAGAAGGACAAAAAAACATAGGTTTACGTCAATATTTTTCATCGTTTTACAAAAATTTTCAGATTTGACGTGGGGCTTCTTCGTCTCCAGATCCCTCGACCACGAAAAAATCCCAGCCACGTTTTCTAGCGTTATGAGCTCTTTTTTTATTTACTTTTTTTATATGTAAACATTACTGAATTTCCATCTATTTAATTGTACATTTCTCATATACTGTAGAGAACTTACCTAACAAACATGCCTTTTTTGTACCAAAAATATGTCAAAACCAAAATTTATTCAGTGGCGTATAAATGGGGGGGGGGGGGGTGAAAAATTTGAACCACTGTCTACCGTACGTCCCTGGTGCAAAGTGCTGTTAAATAAGACTAATTAATAGAATGACAACATAAAAATTTCATAATAAAATATTTAGCAGTTTCGGAGTTATTAAAAAAGTTTTTTTTTTTTTTTTTGTACACTGAACACCCTTAACTTCGTTAACACTCAATTTAGAGGGTTGGTTAATCTAGACCTTTTGTTTTAAAATCAAATAAATATTCTACCTTAGAAGTTTGTCTCCTTTATTTTAGGACAACCTGTATACTCATGAGTCCCTAAAGAATGATTATAGTACCCATCCATCTCTTTATGTATTCACTCATCAACTCTGATGATAGTCTCTGACCTTGGTCCGAATTAATAGAAATCTTTCTAACTGGTCCCAATAAATCTATAGAAGTCTAGAAATATAGCCCCATAGAAATTTAATGGAGATTGGCAACAAACAACACACAATACCATCCCGAGTATACCGCTGTTTTCTAAAGTATAAATTTTTTCACCGCACTATTCAGTGCAAAAGCAACGCAAAAATTTTACGACACAGACTAATGCCCGTATTCACAAACGATAATTTCCTAAATAATTACGTAATTATTTAAATGAGTGAGATGGAGATATGCAGTTTTTTTGCAATAGAATGAGATGGGGATAACTGATTACGTAATTATTTAGGAAATTATCGTTTGTGAATACGGGCGTTAATGTAGAAATCCAGGGATAATATGAACTGATTAATTCAATGAATTTAATTTTTAATATAAAGCCTTTTTATTACAAATAACACTGTCACAGTTTCAAGAATTTTAACAATCAATTCTTCAATGATTAATCAATGAAGAAATTTAAAAAAAAAAACGTTACTTCTTATCGAGTATACGCAATACAAAATTTCAAAACGATATATGAAAATATAGAAAAAAAATGGAGGTGTAACATGACTGTGTAACATCCTGTATTATCCTACTTATTTGAAACGATACATTAGTGAAGAGAAAAAATGACAGGATCGATTTTGAGTTCGTTTTCACCTCTAGATCCATTGTTACAGCTCATCCGAATATCAAAGTGTTCATAACTCAAGGAGGATTGCAATCTCTGGAAGAAGCAATAGATTGTCACGTACCAATTATCGGTATTCCTTTTCATGCGGATCAAACCTCAAATGTCGACACTTGCGTCAAGTATGGAATGGGACTCGGAATTGACCTGGAACAAATCACGAAAGATAACTTCAAAGAAGCAATACTTACGATATGCAGCAATTCTAGGTAAGTGATTGGGTATTATATTGGCATAAGTACCAAAAAGTAATATTTTTTGAACTGAATATCTCTGAAGGTAAAAAATTGCTCTTGAGCGGTTATTTCGAGTTTGATAATCATTGTAATTGTTTTAGTTTTGCAAAGAATTCAGCTAACTTGGAACAACTCCTACACGACAGGCCTCTGGATGGCCTAGACAGAGCGATCTGGTGGATTGAATACGTGATACGGCATCCAGATATCAAATATCTTCGTAGTCCCTCTCTGGATATCTCCTGGATCCAGTATTTGATGCTGGACGTGATAGCAGCGGTGCTTTTAGTGCTGCTACTCGTGCTACTGCTGGTTTATGCAGTCTTCAAGGGCGTTTGTAGACTAGGGTGCACAGTAATTTGTTTGATATGGAAGAGAAGTGTTAAAAAGACAAATAAGGTAGAAGAGAAAAAGACTCAATAAGTAGGTGGTGGTAGTTGGTCGGTAGTGAATTTTTTGTATTTTTGATTAGATGTAGAATTAATTTTGTTTGAGATTTAAAATAAATAAAATTTTTAGATTCTTTTTCATTATGTTTTTCTAAATGGTAACAAACTAAACTAAGTGCGTTTTGGATCAAAAATTTCAAATAGTATTTTTTTGCAATAAAGGTGTGACAATAAGTCTTTCCTAATACTTTTTAGATACTATACCTTATTGGAATTTTTTTACTTTTGGTTATTATAATTTGGGCTTAATAAATAATAAAGCTCAAAATATGTATCAAAATCGATTCAGTATCGCTTCCTAACGTCTTGTAAAATATTTAAAACTCGCCGCTACCTGTTCACAAGCCCGTAAGATTTTTAATGTATTCCGTCTAATTCATTACATTTTAATTACACGTTAAACTAAACGAACAAATTAACATTAATAGTTTATCACCTTCATCAGATTCTTAATGGGAAACCCAACTTTCATTACATCTGATGCAGTTTTCTTGAAAGTAAAGACATGGAAAGTCATCCTTAACTTTTTAACTTTGTTTCAGAAATTAATAAAATTCCTACTGACAGTTGCGTACTGAAAACTGAATATGCAAGTGAAACTTTTGAAGCACTTGTTAGGATCTAATAGTTCAGTTCCGAATCGGAAGATACCTTATCAGTTTTTCCAGCTAGAGAGCTGAGGGGAATAAACGTAAGGGAAAAGCAGATGTCAGTGGCGCACGACTTACCAATTTTAAAGGGGCTCTTCTTCTGAACTTGATGTCGAAATGTCACTGTCACTATTACTGTCCATATCAGGGTTAATTTGAAGTATAAGTGGTGTACTAGGCATTCAACGCGGGTGTCCAAATCCCACATTTTAGGACAATCACAGAACCAGGCTCAATAAGCAACAATATGGAGGAAAACCATCGTTCAAAAACTTCTGCGTTCATGATAGTCTCCCGTCTTTCGCGATTCAAATACACTAAGGTCACCTTTTAGAAAACCAGAATCACTCATAATGATCAGTCTTCGGCCTTTGCCCGATGGAGATTTTAATCCCGGAGAAGATCCCTCAAAAAACGCTTGACGTGAACTTTCGATGTTGAAGTCTTGCCAGACTTTCGACACTGACTGTGTGGTCTTCATTCAGCCACGTTTCGTCAGTGTAATATATTTTTCTTTGTGATCGTCGATGCTCTCGAATTTCATTCAAAAATTTTCTACGCCACAAAACAATTTGATTTCTTTCAATTAAGATGCTCTTTCGGTTTCTTATCTGGTAGCGGATGTTCATTTCGCGTAAAGTTCGAATTAGTACTCGACGAGATATCTTTGGCAGACTTTCATCGTTGTGCAGCTCTACTAGAATTTTACTTAAAGCAGGAATTTCATTTATAAAAAATGCCGCATGAAATTTTCGACGAATAGCATACTTGACGTAATCATCGAGTATGATTCTCTTCCGACCAGAAGTTCCATCTTTATTTGGTTTCTCAATATTGGGATTCTTGATAACTCTGAAGACCATACGAACAAAAACATTAGTTAAACTAGCACACACAGTAACTACTTCTTTCACTAGCATATCCGGATACCTATCCTTAAGACCCTTATGCACATTATTCACCATTACACACTCTTCTTGCGTTAGAACGTGGCGTTTTTTCGATTGTGACGCACTAGAATTTTCTGCAAATTCCATTTTGTAAAAATCGAGAATAGGACACTTGGATATTTTACGGGATAAGCTACCGGGTGAAACTATTATCCTATAGGTATATCCAGCTATTTACTTACAATAATAATTATGTATAATCAGGTATTATATCATCGAGTCACTTAAAACTTGGATCATGAAAAGAAGCAAGTGAGGCAATTTACGTTTATAAATTTCCAAAGCAAAAGACTGTGCCCTCCCATAGCAGGTAAATCACACTTCACAATTTTTGCCTCGAATATTTGATAAAACAATAAATTTCGAGACAGAAATGCATAAAAAATAAGCGCGATCAGATAAGAAGACGGATGTTCCGGGTGATTCATGTAAAACCATAAAATTTAGTTTGTTCCGTACACTTTTAAATACGACTTCTTTGAATCACCTTTACATATAAACATGAAATTTGATTGCAAATCTGATAAGGTGTCTCTAATTCGGAACCGAACTATAGAAACATTCCTAAGCGCGTGCGGTGCAGGGCGCGAGGGTTTAGGGCGCTGACTGAAACCGTTGACGCTGCCACCGTCAGCGGTTCAAATCCCAGTTCGGATTAATTGTTTAATTCGTCTGTATAACTATTTATTTCTTTACAAATGTATCTGTGGCTGCATGAGCTCCTTCTCGAAGCAAAATTAGCAAAGTAGAGCGACTATGCATTACCTACACTGCTCCCTCTGAAATAATAAAATAAAAAAGGAACATTTCTTAACTACGTTTAATTTATAATCACCATATTAATTTTTTATAAATTCGTTTACAATGAAAACTAAATAAATGCAGGCTATTATTCGTTAAAGTTAATTGCTAATGAATCATATAGAATGTAGCTAGCTGCTCATAGGATTGAAAAAATAAATTATAGCAAAATTACATTATAAAACCATACTTTCAGTAGTTACACTATTCAATGAGATTCAGAACAAGAAATTTTATAAAATATTAAAAGTCGACTCTTTACTTTTCACCCCATGCCTCCAATCAGGTTTTAAAACTTTGTTACTACCATTAATTTTTTATCTCACCATCTACTTTTGATACATCTGCTTATAAGTTTCTGACTGCTTAACTTTCTTTCTTAACGCTAAAAATACTTACTCTAACTTTCATTGCGATCAATACCGTTATTGGCGAGATCCAATAAAATATTGAAAATATACCCTTTTTTACCAGACTCAGATTTTAAATATTTTCTAGCAGATACGATCGTAGCAGATTCCAAATGGTTCAATTAGCTGTTCTGATTCTGATAAACTTCCTACTGTATTATTGCTATATCGAAAGTAATAATTGTATAAACAGGGTGAGAAGCTAAATTTAGAAAATTGTAAAAGATGCAGAAAATGGACCAAGTATCATCGATCTCATTTTTGGGAAAAAATTAATTTTTTGTACTTAGTGCTTTTTCGAGTTATTTTCGAAAAATCAATTTTTTAACTTGATCGGTGACCAAAAGACACAAAAAATCGAAATTCAAGCTATGACACAAGAAAAAAGAAGAAATTTTACTTTCAATAATTTTTAGGTTCATTGTACCCATGCAGTTTTCGCAAATAACTGGAAATCGAAAGAATATAAGTAATTTTGGTTTCACCACTGAATTATTGCTACAAAAGAGAGTTCGATACGTGGCAAATTTTCCCGTATATTTTTAAGTTATCTACAGATGTTCATGTTCCCCATTAAACTATTTAACCACCCATTTATACCTATACATATACCTCCATAAACTTTTAAAATCTCTTCTGGTTTTGATAAACATCTAACCGACAAATTTATCCTCAGAATTAAATCATACCTACATACAAACTTTAAAAAAATTGATATACAGTGTGACCCATTTGTTCTTGAAACACCCTGTAGAATCTTAATTTATGGTGCGATTTAAAAAAAATTCTTTTAAACCATAGAGCTTGATAAACTATATTTTGGGAGCAAAAAGCGTCTCATTCCTACAATATCCAGGGCCTACTAGATCAGTGTTTACTTGTAAAATCTCAAAAATTCCTATTAGCGATTTTTTTAGAAAAAAACTGGGCACGCCACGGGATTCACCAGCCCTCAAAACGGTACTGTACCAAATTTTATTGGAAATGTCAGAGTAAAAGGATCTTGTAGTTATTTTAGAAATTCATAATAATACTCCGAATTTTCATAAATTAATTTGAAAAAGGTCAAAAGCTATCATAAGTAAAAATTAAAATTAAAAAAAAAGTAAAAAAAGTAAAAATAAAAATAAAAAAAATAAAAAAAAAATAATAAAAAAATAATAAAAAAATTATAATTAAAAAATTAAAGTACCTACATTATCACCAACTAGACGTACAATTTCTATTTTGTCTCTCTTGACCTTTTCGAATAAATTAATGAAAATTCGGAGTTCTATTATGAATTTCTAAAATAACTGCAAGATCCTTATTACTCTGACATTTCCAATAAAATTTAGTACAGTACCGTTTTGAGGGCTGGTGAATCCAGTAGCGTGCACAGTTTTTTTCTAAAAAAATCGCTAATATGAATTTTTGAGATTTTACAAGTAAACACTGATCTAGTAGGCCTTGGATTTTGTAGGAATGAGACGCTTTTTGCTGCCAAAATATGGTTTATCAAGCTCTATGGTTTAAAAGAAATTTCTTTAAAATCGCACCATAAATTAAGATTCTACAGGGTGTTTCAAGAACAAATGGGTCACACTGTAGATATTTCATAGATCTTATACAGGGTGATCAGTAACTTGCGTACACCGAATACAGGGCGATATAGAGCCCATTAAAATTAACGATATTCTGCAAAAAAAAATTGTATCCAGCGGCTGATTTTCAAGCTACAGAGTTTCCCTCATCCGAGTTTAAAGGTAATTTTTTCAATAACCGTGATAAAAATTAATGAAAAATTCAGGTTACTACTAATCACAATACCATCTAACCCGAACTTATTCACATGTTCGGTGGAGTGTTGCCACCTTTTTTTTACAAAAATGGTCAAATCTTTGGAAGAGATGAACTTACAACACTGCAGTAAGAAAATTTACCACCCTTAAAAAGTGAAGTTTACCGCAGCATGCTCTGTGTGCGCGAGTTACTGATCAC
This sequence comes from Malachius bipustulatus, assembly GCA_910589415.1. Taxonomy (NCBI): domain Eukaryota; kingdom Metazoa; phylum Arthropoda; class Insecta; order Coleoptera; family Melyridae; genus Malachius; species Malachius bipustulatus. The sequence continues at coordinate 30,349,711 of OU342634.1, read as the reverse complement.
CCTGTAGAGTTTTCAAAATCCATCCAAAAATTTTTACCACCCTATCATATTTCAATAACTTCTCATTCGCTCTTTGATTTAACACCAAACCCATTTGGAGGAAAATCGATTCAGTAGTTCCTGAGCTCTTATAATAGTTATTTTTATTTATGGGTTAAGGGCATAATGTTTATGGAGTTTACGGCCGTCGGCGTGAATTTTAGGACTTAAGACGCAGCTGAAAGCCCTAATAGCATGTCGCGGAATATAAACGCTACTTATGCCAGTGATGCATAGATACAACATTTTCTGTAAAACTGTAATAAAACTTTATAATTATATATGTAACTTTTTTTTCATTTGTCTTCTTTTTAAGTGAATATTCTATTACCGATTATTTGAAAATGCTTTTATGTAACGATTTCAACCACGTAAAGTCACGCAAATATAGGCAGATACCTTGATGCTCTGTGAAGACATCGACGATCCAAGTACTACTTGTATATTTTATGCAATAAATTAAAAGCAAAGCCACGAGACCATTAATTTGCTGCTGTCAACAATAATAATAATTATGTTGATTTTATTGTTATGTAGAATCATAAATCTGCTCTTAAAAACTGCAGAATTTCTAAATCTGTCATAATTTACCAAACACAGAGGTCATTGTTTCCGATGCTCCACCGCTTCATTACTAACTTGCTGATTCAGGTACCGCTTCAGGTCATACTGAAACCTTATGGAGGAAATCCATCACCATGGCAGCAGGGTAGCAATTAAATTCTATCGGGAATAAACTTACCACGACAAGGAAAATTGTTGAAATCAAACACTTTCTTGACTATCTTGACTATTGGTAATGAATCCATATCCCCCGGCGTGAGGAAGTCTCTCCCGAAGGTTTGTAATCTGATTCTTCCCAAAGCGGGACACTCTCATACGATGAGATTTGCTGTTTCGTCATCCTCCAAACAAGGAGACCTTCAACGCTTATCACTAAGCCCATCCTGTGCAGATGATCAGTTATTTCCTGTTAAGCTCCAATAGTTCTGTGGTCCCTTTTTCGACATGCTCAGTCTGCAGGAGCAGGACTTCTCTCCCAGTCCAGTTTCATATTGTTTTTTTTTTTTTTTTTGGCAACATTCGATATGCCGAATTCTGGTTCTGGTACGATAAATTCGAATTAGGTACCTTCCCTGGCGCGAGAGTCGGCAAGTTCGTTTTCTCCATATCCAGCACAGCCCGGAATCCAGATCAGAGTTACTTCGTCGCTGCTCACTAGGGAATTTAGAGTTAATTTTCAGTTAATTTGAACCAAAACAACTTTAAGTTACAGTGACTGGAGCTTAGGACTTTCAAAGCTGCTTGGCTGTCTGAAAATATTTTTATTTATCTGCGTTGGCAGTGCATCTTTTCCTGCATATGCGCACATTATGGCGTAGATTTCGGGCTACGTCTTCACCCAGGCTCGAGAAGGCTCTCTTCTTCGAGCCAGCTTCGGTTCCTATGGATATCTTAGATCCATTGATGAAGCGTCTGAAATCTGCTGTTAGGAGTTCATTTCTGTTGTCCTCCCACATGTATCTTACCGGGCTCCCGGGAGAAGAACTTTATAAGCAGAGTGTCCTGGAAAGATATTGCGTGAAGGCATAGACTCGAGAACATACTCGACAAGTCTACACACTCTTCTTCTTCGATAACGCTACACACCCCAGCTCCAGTTCCTATGCATGTCTTCGATCCATCGGTGAGCCGTCTAAAATCTGTTATTAGAAGTTCATATCTGTTGTCCTCCCACACGTCTCTTCCCTGGAAAACCTTATAAGCAGAGCTCACGATGATATTAGGCATCATGTCTGAGGGCATACCCAAGTAGACTGTGACTTTCTATGTTTTCAATCCAGTACCCTGGTTCGCTCCACGTTATGAGCCTTTGGCAATCTTCTTGCCATCTGTAGCATTCTATATGTAGTCTATCTGGCCTCTCTCTTCAAATAAATATGAAGAGATGGTAACTCCAGTAGGATTTCCATAGCCGCCGACGATATGGTGTTAATAACACTACAGATCGCCAGACAAGCTTGTCTCTGTAGGCTAGAGAGGTTTGATTTGGCCATGACCTGCTATCCTTTTGATGACCAAGCGGTACTGCCATACGCCTAGGTCTGTATATCTTATGAACTATCCTACTAAATGGAATTGATATAAAAATGGGAGTGTCAGATCATGGTGGTTTGAGGCAGTTTTTGTGTTTTTGAAATTTAGAAGAGATATCTATGTAGTAACAATATCTCAAAAAAAGTTAATATGAAATAATATAATCATGAAAATAGACAGTAAAAAGATAAATATAAATAATTGAACCAAGAGGGAAGAAGATGTTATCATACTTAAAAATAAACTGGTGCAACGCACATAGTGGCAAATTAATTTGAGGTTATCTTTGGCATTATTTTACCTTTCTACTCGTTTTTTATCAACTTTATCTTACTTCTAAACAAGAAAACAGAAAAGCTGAAGGTCGCCAATTAAAATTTTGACAACACGATGTCTCATTTGTAAAATTATATTAAACCTCTATAAAAGTCATAGAACATTATATATTTGGAATGTATCAAAAATAACCAATTGATACTTCCCTATCTAGGTACCTATCTTCATAAAAAATTATCTCCTGATGGAACCTTGTCACTTTTTTAGGTAGGCCTGTCTTCTTGCTTTGAAGCCCAGTCTATTAATAAATTTGATCGAAATTTCTAATTTTTCACGTTATACTTGGATGAAATTCATTGAAGTTTAAACTTTATAAACAGTGTTGTCCTTGACCTTTCTGTATACGAGACTCTCCTGAAGTACCAATTATATCTAAATTAGGTTGAATGGTTGAAATGAAAAATATCTAAATCGATCACAATATCTAAGTAGGTAATTAATTAAGGAAGGTAACTAACTATAGGAATGTAAAAATTTCCGGAGTAATATTTTTTATCTACGATCGAATATTATTTTGGAATCTTACTTGAGATAAGAGATAGATATCCTAGGATTTCCCTGATGCTTTTGAAGAAAATCGAAAGATACGATACCTACATAACAGGATGTGCTGAGGATAAGGACTCTGGTTAATAATAATAATTTAAATGTAATAAGATTTAGATCAAATAACTGCACCTGGGTGAATTGATTATAAGATTTAAAAACTGATTATTGTTATGATAGCTACATATACCTACTTATAAATAGTTATTGACTTCAAATATTAAAAAAAAATCTTATAAAAAAGCGTCTATTTTTGAGGTCTAAACGAGACTTGATCTAGAAAACTCCTAAATAGTTTTTCTTTTAGTCTCTATTTTTTTAATTTTGAACACTGTAAACAGACAACGAAATTCACGAGGACCGAAAAGGATGTGGTCTACTCTGTAATTTCGCCTGAAATAAAATGAGGATGTAAAAAAAATATTCCAATTATTCTTAAAGCGCAAGCTGCCATAAAATAAATAAATAAACAAATAAATGAATAAGACTTCAACACGGTCTCATTTTGATAAAACCAGTTGTCGAATATTTGCAAAAACTTACATTTTTGTAAAGTATATACAACATATAAATTTCGGAACAGTCTCAAACCATTTTTTCAAACATGTTAATTTTTATTTTCATGCGCACATAAGTAGCTGAATAATAATAGCTGTATCATGAAACAATACAAATAATTCAATATCATAGCCTAGAAAGGGCTTTTTCTAGCACTCAGCCCTTTTATTATAAGAGATAAAAATATCTCCCTAAATGATATGATAGGTTATTTTAAGGAATCATTTTTTTAAAGGATGAGGTGCTATTAAAAAAAATTAATGATGAAGCGTGCTTCTGCGCGTTTTACGTAGGTATATACTTGGAATTTCAACGTAAACATTCAATTTTTTATTATTTATGAATAGATTACAAGTATGAGTGCGACTGTTTCAGTAAATTTAGAGACTGAAACTTAATTTTTAATTATAATCTCCGGTGTGACCTCCACCCCCCCTGGCCTGGTGATCTCTAGAATTTTCCTTCCCCCTTTTTCTTGGTAGGACCCTTTTTTTGTTGTGTGTGACGTCTTGTAGCACCCAGTAGTTCGTAAAGATGGGGTCGCAGAGATTTTGTTGAGAATGGGAAATAAAACAACGTAATTTCAAAACACCTGATTTACTGCCTTTTCCTAATTTAATTATTTACAATTCAAAAATGATTATGAAATTCTATGTTATTTATTTACAATTTTATTTAATTATTCAATTTATTTAATTCATTTCTTCAAGATTAAAAATTCTAATTTTATGTTGGTACAACCTGTTACCTACAGTTCAAATACAACCCCGTCGCTTTATGATTTGTTTGTTTTGTGGTTTTGGTGTCTGTGAATTGGGTCTGGTGCCTGGAGCTGGTTTATGGGCCTATTGTTGTCCTTTACAATTTGTTGCACTCTCACTTTCTTAACCCCTGGGTTTTGGAGCGTTCTTCGTTGCAGAAGCGAGGTTGTCAGCTTGTGACGGTTGTAGGATATCAGAGTGTTATTTTTATCTTCCCGAGCTAATAAGATGCAGCAAGGCGTTATAGCCAGGTGCTTCGATCTTTGCCTGTTTGAAGATTGGAAGGCGGTTTAATCCGCACTTCCCGATGTGTTTCGATTGGTATCCTTACGACAGGATGGGTGGCGGTGGCTAATTAAATGACTGTTTAGTAATTCAAATACAGAGGCAAGACCGCGAATCTCCCGGACCTGTTTCTGTACTGAGATAACGATTCTTGACCGAAAAGCCAATACACAGACCCTTCTCAGCCCTAAGAGAATGCCATACACGTACTTTGAACGTGCCGTATTTTCTTGCATACCCTGCTGGCCATGGGACAAGACGGACTCCGCTCAGTATATTTTCCCCTATTATAATGTGTGTGTGTGTGTAGAGAGAAAAGATGCACCAGCTTCGTGGTAGTCCTGTTATCGGTACAAGGTCAATTTCGAACTTATGATTTTCGGTACGATTTCATTGTGAAATTGTTTGATTGTCTTGTTTCTATATTGCCTCACTCGACAGTACATCTAAAAAATTCCCAATCAAATTACTAGCTCGTGATAATAAAAAGTACCCTGATTTCCTTAATTTCTCGAATGCTCAAATTTTGTGGATTTCGTGGTTTTGAAAATGAATTGAACATTTTTCAATTCGTTTGAATTTTTCTGAATTTTGATTTGATTTCTTTCTTTGTGAATTTTGAGACTTTTGGCTTTTCTAAAATTTTAAAAACCCTTCCTTTATTTAAAAGTTGTCGTTAAATTTGCGGAGACTTTTTCTTTTGAATCAAAGAATAATTTAAAAGTCGGGGTTAAGTATTTGAACGGCTGATATCGTCGTACGTCTGGCTCCTCAAGAACGCAGTCTGGATACCTGAGACAAAACGAGAAAATTTTCAGAGGCAGTAAACTTATAAAGATCAATCTAAGCTTTTTATTTGCAAAATTTGAAATTGTGAAAATTTACTTCACCTGTAGAATTGGTGGCCCCTTGGGTTAACAAGGCGACAGGTTCTGGTTCCTCTAGGGAGTCTAGGGCCTAGGGCATCGTCGTAGTAGAGGTGGCTAGGCGCTGCAATTGGACTCGGGTCGGCTATGGCGGGCGGCATGGCAACAGCGTGCTCGATTCTAGCTGGACGGCCTCGTCTTGACTTCCGGACGATAGGGACAACTGGCGGTATTTTCAACTTGCGTACTTTCTGCGTAACTGACTTGCTGGGCACGGGCTGCGGCTTTAGGGGTTTTCGTGGCATTGTTGGAGCGAGGTAATATTTCTGGGCAATTTCTTCAACCAGAAGGGGTTAAGACAAGACAGGATTCTCGGCTATTTCTTCAACGAGTAGGTTAGGTAATATTTCCGGGCAATTTCTTCGACCAGAAAGGGTTAGGTAATATTTCTGGGCAATTTCTTCAACCAGAAAGGGTTAAGACAAGACAGGATTTATTCTCGGCTATTTCTTCAACGAGGAGGTTAGGTAATGGTAAAGGAGTATAGTCTACGCTCAGGAAGCTGAATCAAGACTGACTACTCGCGCCAAAATCTCTGGCTGTATTTATAGTAGACGGTCAACCCTTGTCTTCGTGGTCTATTGTGTCTATTTAGATCAGCGCTTCCACCCGTTCGTTCCTTTATCCAATGACTCGTTATGGTAGATTTCCCTGCTTTCCTCTTATCTGAACTGAATGGTGGATGTGTCATTTGATTAAACTGCTTTTCCTTTATATGGGACAATTTTCGTCGTGTTTCTATCACTTGTATTAATGAAGTTCCCTTTGTATTTTATTTAATTTCCGGTCATCTGTTTAGGCGAGATTTAGTTTAAATCTTTGGATATTTTCACCTCACTTTTCTTCTGATAATCTTTCTTCACGTGATTTTAGGTAATAGGTACTAGCTTGTTGTGGAGTTTTAGAGAAAAATTATTCACCCGGGGGCGTTAGGTTTCACCGGTATTAATGTTGTGAAAAAAAAACCGCTACTGTGATTTTTCTAAAAGTTTTTCGTAAGTACATATTGGTCTCAATTATTTCATAAAAATAGGATTGTCATATTTTCATCTTATGATACATTGCTCGAGATGACTCTTATCTTGTTAAATAATTTAAGAACAGATTTAGGTTAATCAAATTGGCAGCGAGTAAAACAAAAAAAAAAATCATTTTCTATCTTTACAATAATAGTTGCCATAACTGATGGCAGTTTCTACTGTGAAAAACATGACTTCAAAACGTTAATACAATATAATTCAAATGAGTACTTTTTTGTTAAATTGTTTCATAAAGTTGTCATTTTGATTGTCATTTTTAGTTTGGAAATAACATTCTTTTAGGCACAAGTGCCTAGAAGCGAATTCTATTAGCACTTGTGCTCAAAAGTGACATAAATGGCAACCAAATGATACTGTGGCGGTATAAAATGCCAGTCTCTAGGGTTCATAAATTTATATTTCTTGACGACTTAGAATTCATAAATTGTGGTTTCATGGTGATTTAACAAAAAATCTTGTTGATGGGACACGTTGAAGAAAGAGTGTTTAAGCACTTGACGATTTTCACCTATTTTGCAATTTGTATCAAAAATAAGCTAACAAATCTGAAGCGAATTTAGTTTGAGTAGATTCTAAGCGGCTCGATTATTGGCGAAAATTACAAACATCCTTATTAATACCTTGTCCTAAAATGGGTAAAAGTAGAGGGTAGTGAGAGTAGAGAGGTAGAGATTGTAAAAGTCTAAATACGCTTTAGGTATAAGAAGGCTCAAGAAAAGTGTGAAAAGAAATAAACCTCTTGTCACAGTTAAAAAAATATCCTTTTCAGCCTGTTGCGTGATTCTTTCTAGGATTATGAACATATTGATCTTCTCCAACACTCTTCTTCAAGATCTGGCAATACATTTTTATAAAAAGGCTGGTTAAAAAAATACCTAATGTATCAAAAAATTTAAAGGTCTCATGAGCGTTAATAAATTATTTGTTTTATAACATTAAAAGATAACATTGATACCTGCAATAAAATAAACGAACAAGTCGAAAAAGATCAATAAAATCTGAGAAGAAGTAGATGAGAAATAAAAATTTACTGGATAGTGAAATTTTGTTGTTCTTCCCGAAATCAACTTCTCAAGATCAATCAGAGACCAATCTTTCTAGCTTGTCCCTATTTTCAAAAAATATTCCCTTCACATAAAAAAGATTTATTGGAAACGGTTCTAATATATCTAATATATCTCTTAATTATTCGAATGTCATCACATATTCTAAATGGTGATATGTAGGATTGTTTTTCTTTGATAGTATAGATGTATGGCATAAAAGAAAATCGACGTATAAATGATTTATCCGCACTCAGTAAAAAAGTACTCGTACACTACAAAAATCAAATCTTGTTACAATTTATCATCAATCTTAGTGCAATCAAGATCATTCTGTACTTCAACAAAAGCTACTTAATCTCGAAAATTTCGGATAATATGATTGTTTGAATCTGCTAATCTTCATTAAATCACGATCTGTGCCAAAGATTAGAGGATATGCGAAGTGAACATTGTCCCTATCGTATGAATTTAATGCATCGTTCCATAGATAATCCCAGAAAGATAATAAAATCGTAAATTAATCAAACTACTCTACTGTTAGAAAGTCGTATTAGTATTAATCCGCTATGTAGCTAAAGAGCAATTTTTGGAACACCATTATGAGTAATATAACCGCTGAAATAATTTTCGGAATTCGGACTCACATTTTTCATGAAGGGGAGTGGCAAACATTTCATACTCAGCAGGGACGGAAATTTGGACGTTTCAGACCTCAGAAATTTGAAATACCAATATCACATGCTTCAGTTAATTAGGGAATGAAACAAAGAGAGAAAGGTGGTGAAATATGACCATACACTAACAAATAAATCAATAACATATCTGCCAGCGTAATAGTTTTATATAACAGTTTATGAAGCACCCTTTTTTATTTCAGTTTTTAAAATTTATTGTTAAAATGTAATGTAGTAATTTTTTTCTTATTGTTTTAAAAGTTATTGTTTTCAATTTTAAATCTTGAATGATCTGAGTTGATTAAATTAGTTCTAATTGATTTATAAAATATTACAAAAATTCAGTCTGCGAAATTTAAGAAATAGTTGTTGAAAAATTATGTTGTTTGAAAAAATATTATTTCTTGAGGAAAAATGAGAGTGTTACTAAACTGAATGTTAATAAATTCAAAGATATAAATTATGGATTTTAAAAATCTCAACTTTCCGAGGAGTGAATATTTAAAATTCTTAACAATTTTTTTTCGTTAAATAATCAAGAAGTCGTGTATGAACTAGAAAGATTATTTATTTTCAATTTAGTTATGCGACACAAACAAAAATTTTTACCGAAAAAAAAGCAAACAAAAGGTGAAATAATATTCTGATCGTTTACTTATATCGTTCAAAGACATAATAATTGGATTCACTATTCGAAATCCTTTACTGAGTCAAAGTACTTCAAGTTTCGTTTAAAGATGTGATTTTTTTCATAATTTTCTTGTTCCAACTTTCTGGGTCATTTTAAATAGCCTAGATCAAAATAATAAATATAGGGTATAAGTTTTATGGCTTTATAAATCACAATTTTTTTACACAAAACTTCTCTTAATCAGCTTCGAGTTATGATCAAAATGATAATCACCATTCTTTAACAAAATGTCGCATCAACCGTTGTTTATTATTAGCGGAAAAATTATATTGATTAACTGATTGCATTACGTCATCATTAGCAATCATTATGATAATACTATGCCACTTTATTGACTAAAATTGATTATTATTCATATAATTTAATTAGATTTCTAAATTAGATTTTATTGTACATACAGTAGGATTTTTTTGAGATATTTTTCTATTTGTTCTCAACAGTTTTCGGAGTGGTTAAGAAGTTCTTTCAGGGATCCAGGAAATTTGCATTCCACTCTTTGTTGCCTGTATTTTCCATAGTCAAGGAGATTGTGTTTGACTATCACCTTATCTTGTCACACTTCGCAGACTGGTGGTGGTGTTCTGTTTAGGAGAGTTAACTTGGTGCGTCTAGTCCCTTAGTGTCAAGTCGGCTATGACGACTTGTCGTCTCCTGGATGACCGTAGCGTGGCAGAGTGAACATGACCTCTGTTACTATCCATGTAACTTATAATAAGAAATTATTATAAGTGCATGGGTACTATACAGGCTGTCCCGTATCGTTATGTTCAAATTTTGTGAACATATAGTAGGCTTATTTCTAAGCCTAAAAAACCTAAAAGTGACAGGTCTATCTGCATTCGTTACGAAGTTACAGGCCTAAGAAAATTATGACTAGTAAATACCAGATTTAACTTTGAAAACCACATAAAACTTATTTTATTGACCAAATCTTTAGTTTATCATGTGTTAAAAATGTCCTATTCCTTGCTGAATACAAGCTTGTGCTCGGAGGCCTATTGCAAAAGTAACAGTTTTCTCGTCTTTTTTCGCGTACCTATCTCTTGACCAGCTTGCTAAATACGATCAAATAATAATTTCGCTCTGGTATTTAGTTATAAACACCAATTCCGAAATATGCTGGTGCCGCACCTATTTGAATCCTAATGCCATTTCGTATGAGCAGGGGAACCTCTACTAATGTTATGTTAATTTCGGTGACGTTTACTCATGTGTGGCAATTTGTGTGGCTTACAAAGTTGAATCTTGTTATTTACTAGTCATAATTTTCTTAGGCCTGTAACTTCGTAACGAATAAAGATAGACCTGTCACTTTTGAGTTTTTTGGGCTCAAAATTAAGCCTACTATATGCTCAAGAATTTTGAACATAACGATACGGGACAGCCTGTATAATATTACTCATAAAGTAGGTACATATCATATGGGAAAAAATTTTTCTTCTTGGCTTAGGATAATTTTTACTTCGCTAGTAGTTTGAAAATATTGACAAATAACACGCACACCACCTGTCGCCTATAACTGTCACGTTTGACACTTTTTGGCAAATAATTACAAAATAAGGCATTAATTTACAAAACTTTCAAAAATGTTACTGAAAAAAGTTGTTTGAATGTCGTGAGAATGAGAAATGTGAGAATTCCTGGTGAAGGTCCGCCACTGGCCACCTCGTTCGCCAGATCTCAATCCTTTGGATTATTTTGCTTGGTGTCACCTAAAAGCAATGGTGTAGGTACGACACTCCAGTATACAGGGTTATGCAAATTTCATGGTGCCAGTATTGGGATATCCTAAACCATAAGAGATACAGGGTTGCTTAAATTAGAGAAAAGTTGCGCTATTTTCTGGCCATCTCGAATACGTCAAAACATGCAAGATATCTGTGACCGTTCCTGAAATATCCTGAAAACACTGAAAAATCGAGAAATCTTATTTTTGGAATATCTTTCTTACCATTGGAAATTAATAAATAATTTTTTGTAGCCTTACATAAGCCGTTATAAGCTATTCATCTGACGTTTCAAAAATTTTCACAGCCGACTAGATCCCAGAGTTTTCATAGTCAACTTTCGTTTTTCTTATGGCCGCCTTATTATTTTTTATGTCGTTCGATAAAAAAAAAATAATGGAAACCAAAAACTAATAAACTTCAAAAAATAACTTTCAAAAATTTTTGTTCTTCATTTTTTTCCTAAAAAAAGACAACTTTTTAGATCGAATATCATAGAGGAATTAACAACTTATAAGGCAAGCAGTATGACTTCATATTGGCCTATTTCAGTTAAGAACTATCTGTTTTTCTTTGAAAAAAGAAGAATAAAAATTTTCCAATTTTTTTTTCTAAAATTTATTAATTTTTGGTTTACATTATTTTTTTCTTATCGAACGACATAAAAAAATAATATGGCGGCCATAAGAAAAACGAAAGTTGACTATGAAAACTCTGGGATCTAGTCGGCTGTGAAAATTTTTGAAACGTCAGATGAATAGCTTATAACGGCTTATGTAAGGCTACAAAAAATTATTTATTAATTTCCAATGGTAAGAAAGATATTCCAAAAATAAGATTTCTCGATTTTTCAGTTTTTTCAGGATATTTCAGGAACGGTCACAGATATCTTGCATGTTTTGACGTATTCGAGATGGCCATAAAATAGCGCAACTTTTCTCTAATTTAAGCAACCCTGTATCTCTTATGGTTTAGGATATCCCTATACTGACACTATGAAATTTGCATAACCCTGTAGATACCCGGGAGGTATTGCTTCAAAGAATAAGGGATGCTTGCAACGAACTAAAAAATCACCCTGTACAAATAGGAGAGGTAATTAATTCACTAATTCGCCGATGCCAGAAGTGTACCGAACTGGAGGAATGCATTTTGGACATTTGTAATTTTGTCGCAATATTCGTTTATTTAGTCTATAAGTCGGATAAATCGCTCAAAAGTTATGATAATGAGAAAAAAACTAGAAAATAAATTCAACTTCAACTCCCTCTATCGTAGAAATAAAGCGTTTCTGAGGAGAAAGTTATCAAGATAAAACCTGGATCACCCTGTATGTATAATAATAATGTAAAACTTTATAAAGTAATTAAATAATACTTCCTCTCTAAGTACTTAGGTACAATTTTCTACAACAATATACTGCCATGGAAATATTTCATAGATCGTTGACAAAAAAATTCGAGCAGTAGGTATTGTGTAAGCTTATCTTGTAAATTATCGCATTGAAATGAACTTATGAATGAAAATAGTCAATTAACGTTGTTTCTATGCTGTAAATACTTACAAAGTTACAAAGATGAAGATAAAGACGTAAACCATAGGTAGTTTGTTTATAATGGGTCTAGTATTTCTTATCAAAGTATAATTGTTATTTCGTGGACAATAAAATTATACTGGGTGTAGTTAAACCAAATATTTATTATTTTTTATGTGTAAATAATAATTGATGATAAAGGTTTCATTGAACTACTACTTAGCGTAACAAAAAAAAGATAATTCATAACTGCAGTTCTCTTACAGTTCATTTGTGGCCAACTCGATCTCGAACACAAAAGCTTACTTATTTTAAGTAAACAAAAAAAAGTAAACAAAAAAACAAAAGGAACGACATAGGAACGTCATTTGATGAAAAAAAATTTCTAACTAAATAAATAAAAACAAAACTTAGTGGTGGTGATGTGACAGACTGATGAGATGGAAATAACCATTGAAATAACATCGTGATTATTTATTTACTGAATGGCATGAAAAAATAATAATTCGCTGAAATCAGTAATCTTGATTTTTCAGGTACCATTGCAGCAACTATTGAAGTTTTCAAAATTTTATTACTTCTTTATTCTTAGGCGCTAGGGGCACCATAGGTTTTCCGTAGGTTTTGAGTCCATTCGTCACCTCTAAAAGGACCATGTCGCAAGTATTAAACATTTATTTCCTCAGAAATGACACTTGAAGTTTTTTTAGATATAGCTTATATCTAAATAGATTTAGATATAGCAACGAGGCCCCCCTCGCTACTTTATTATCCCGAAATATAAGGTAGATTGAACATCCAGCATTCAAAAGACCCAGCAACATACAACAGTCCTTTAGTTTTGGTAGGACGTGTCGCAAAACTATTGAATTTCAATATCTACTGCTGTTGTCGACAAATCATTGGAGAGCGACACTGTTTAAGACATATACTTACACCGTGGAGAGCGACAAAGGACCTGCCCGCTTCATAGTCTCATATCTTCATATTTGCGTCTTCTCTGTTCGGAAATCTCTCACTGGAGCCGGACACATATCTGTAAAGGGGGATTTGAGAATAGAAACACAAAAAACTCTCCTATATGCATAATCAAATAAGACAGAAATATAAAGTAACGCTGAAGGGAGTGAATATTCTACTCCATCAATGGTTTTCCATTAAATATCGTTTAACTAAGATAGCTTAAAGGTGCCAGCTGGAGATTCATTATGTCTAAGAGGAAGTATGCATCTATAAAATATCTTGACAGAAACTGATAGAGTTCTCAAGACTACAAATATGAGCTTTTATGGTGAGTAAAGTTCAATTGAGTTCAACAGAGTTTAGTAGCCTAAATAATAATTATTAACAATATAGGTAATAGACTAGAGGAAACTAATAAACAATTAAACGTCTAGTATAAACAGAAAAACAAAGAAACTAATCATAGTCAATCTCTGCAACGATTTATAATATGATGAAATATTTTTTTGATGGAATTCCTGTAATTTCTTCATTTGCTGCCACCTGCGACATGGCATCAGGCCTAACAATGCATCAATAAAATATCAAACAATTAGGTACAACAATTGAAAATTGTGATTTGATTAAGTGAACAATCTCTCAAGTACCCACTCTGTTTTTAATCTTTATTTCTATTCTTATATGACGTGATTATAATCAGATCACATGACCCTTCCACAGGGCCATTTTCAAGGGTTAGGGCAATTATAACCTTCTGATAATGCGTTCGATCGTCCGATAAATTACAGAATTAATGGCTTTTAGCATGCTCACTACTAATTGCATTAATTATTTTATGCCATTATATCGAATTATAATACATCTAGGGATTTCAACGCTTAAAGAAGTAATGTTAAAAAAAATTATAAGAAAATGCAAGCGCATCAGTTGTTTTATTTAATATTAACCTGTATTTTTATTCAATTAACCTTTCTACTGAAACGGTTACTGCAATGAATCAAATTATGGTAAGATAACAGAATGAATTAAAAAAATGAGTACGGTATGAGTGTCCATCCCTCCCGTTACTCCTTAAAGAAACAATAATTATCAAACTTATGCTAGAAAAATCAGCACAAGCACTTATTTAAGAGTTAAAAGAAGAGTTAACTATGAAACACTGGGACACCCTTTTTGGGGTGTCCAATTTATAAATTAAACAGTACTTATTACGGTTCTTTGAATAACGGGTAGCGGGCTGGAGGTGAGACGATGAATGAGCTATTTGTTGATATGTTGATGTTCGCGGCTCTCCCACGGATGAAGAGAGGTACAAATACCTATTAGGATGTACCGGTTAAATGTACTAGACACTCGACACTATTAGGTAGATAATTTTAAATCTACACTGTTTTAATTAGAAATAATAACTTTAATATTTACGTAATGATATTCACTAATGCGGACTGCGGAGTAATGTTAATACTTAGCGTTAACTAGAAAATCTTAACGTTATAATTATTATTATCAAAATACAGGAAATTACGAGTCCGATCCCGGAGTAAACTGGAGTTGCCTCGCATGGAAGGTCCTATTCGTTACTAAACCAAAAACCAACTCCTCACTCCCATTATCTTACCTGCCTGCAGTAAAACAAGGACCTACTGCAGCGAGCGGTGCTGTTATAGATCTCTGAACGGTTGAATCACTCGAATCTCGAACTTAACAAATTCGGATCATCATATCGGGTGATCCACAAAATTTTTCATCAACTAGTGCCTTGGAAAAAATGAAGCATGTCTGCCAGTCTGTCAGATAAAATGCAAACTATTGGTAGGTGTGCTCAGGTGCAATGAGCTCAGACATGACTGCAATAGCTATCTCTCTCTTTTAAGGCACTAGTTGATGAAAAATTTTGTGGATCACCCGATACCTTCATAAGCATTTCAACCCCGTCAGTGTTCTTAATGATACCGCGTTCTAGGTAGAAAGGATATGACTTGAAAGGAGAAGTGTTGCTGTGGAAGAATCATCTAGTCTGGGCTCTCATCAGCATCTTAGTTGAAGGACCACCTTCGACGTGGTCCTCAATTTAGGCTGTTTCTCATGGTTCTAATTATTTTGTCCCAAAGGGGTCAATCAAAATTCTTAAGCAAGTTTGAGAAGTCATAATTCTTCGGTATAATGGCATATTATGCTGCCTAAAGCAATTATTGTTAGTTTTCCTGGAGGTTTGTTAAGGAGGTTGTTGAGAAAGTTACAAATTTTCAAAAATGATACTTTTCGAGGTGAAACCATTTTTTTAAGATTTTACAGCAAAACGGTCAATCGGGAGATGAGAGTAGGTTATGACAAAAGTTGTAGCTTTTGAGTTTTCTCATAACAAACGTAGGTATGTTAATTTTTTTGCATGCTTGGTACGGATGTAGAGGGCTCCAAAACTCGATGAGCGCCAATATTATTGAGTATTTTTGAATCTATGCCCATAACTAATTAATTCAAGTTATAGAGTTTACACAAAATACATGATTTTGAAGTTTTCTAGGTCGCTAATAATTAAGGACCCGATATCTAATTTTCTAAAAACTAAAATAACAAGTCCAATATGGCGAACCTCTTTCTTGAATTCATCGCATTTTCACCAAACTCGTCATTAGGGGATTTTCGGATTTTTTTTAAATCAGCTATAACGAAAATCCAAAAATCGTGTATTTGGTGAACATGGTATGACCTAAATAAATTAGTTATGTGTAAAATTAAAAAATATTCAAAAATATTAGCACCGGTCTACTTTTGGCCCTCTGTATTCGTACCAAAGTTTCCACCCCTTCCGAGAATTTATATCTTCTGAACAATAAGAGATTTCAAAAAAAAGTTCGGAACAGAAGTTGTTGGATACATGCTCCTTAACAATTTTTGTAATAATACATTTTTAGGTACAACCGATATTTAACGAGATAACATAATTTCATCCCTTAAATTCAAGAAGGAGGCCATACCCTTTACGGAATCCCAGGTAGGAAACTTAGTTGGAATGTTCTAGTGACGCCCCCTACTTACCAATAAAATTTCGAAAAATTTCTAATTAACGCAATTTGAGTACTCTTTTTTGACTATTTGACTGGACTAGACGACTCATACAAAGAATTTCTGTGATACACCTTTTTTTTATCTGTGATGAAGACAGTCATCCAATTAAATTAGTAATATTCTCGGACATTTTCAATTTTAATTTTACTTCGCAATATGGCCTAAAACATCACATTCTTGTTATACTGGTACGAATAAGAAAACAAGCAAATTTTATTTCCAGTTGTTCATCAGACTTGGAACTTCATTAGAGAACTTTGATGGGGCCAAATAAGATGAACGATCCTATAATAATTTTCCAGATTTGTGATTGGAAATTATTACTCGAAGGCAAGTTTTCCTTTTGAAAAAAGGCCTCGTTAAGGAAATTTTGAAGAATTTGAACGATTATAATTTTTTTTTTTCAATATGACGACTACCTATACCTACTTCTAACAACTAATTATTTTAAATATGTAGGTACATCAACAAGAAAAGTGAAGTTTATTTGAAATATTTTTTAACATCATTCTTTCTTTTACAATAAAACATGTATATGGGTCGTTTTTTATCAGGGAACGACGTAAGGTCAGTTTTTTTCAACCTTGTCGATATGGTAAGCAATTATTTTTTACGATCTTAGCAAGACCTTCGACGAAGCAATTTTACCTGATAGTATTGGTAAAAATTATAATTAAACCAATTTCTCTCACTAGACGACATAAAATATACACCGGTAATAAAAATTAACATTTTTAACACTATAACAATACCAAGTGGTACTCGAAATCATTTGTCCAGAACGTGATGTACAACGAATGCACACGCACTTACGTATCAGAGTTCTCAAAATTTTTTATTATATTTAGATATTCAAAATATTAATCAGTTTATATCAGCATTGCACTCGAATCAATTACTAATTTATCTATATAAGAGATTGATCAAAATCACTCATCCTCAGTTTCAGCGGAGTGTTAACCGAAAACACTGCAACCGCCTCAAAATGATCGCCCTAATTCTGTACGCGCTACTCGTCTCATCAGCTCAATCTGCTAGAATCTTAGGTGTCTTCATGACACCCAGTTACAGCCACCAAGTAATCTACCAACCAATCTGGAAGGAACTATCTCTTCGAGGCCATGAAGTGACCGTCCTCACGCCTAATCCACTCAACGATCCAACACTTACTAATCTGACCGAAGTGGACCTCAGCTTCTCTTACCAAATATGGGACAAGCAAGGTGTCGAGACACTAGGAACCCAGCAGCACTCCACTACTGAAGAACTGCAAGCTCTGTTCAAAGCGTATTCGGCTGTAAGTGAAGCACAACTTTCCCATCCAGAAGTACAGAGATACATATCAAGGAATAACTCCATGGAATTTGATTTGATCTTGGTTGAGTATGTCTTCCCGATCATGTTCGCTTTCAAGGATGTTTATAATTGTCCAATGGTTGGGATAACGTCAGTCGGGCTGACATCACCTGGTTATGATGCGATTGGGAACCCGAATCATCCAGCTTTGAATCCTGATTTTACGTTACCATTTTCGCAGAAGTTAACGTTCAAGGAACGGGTTATTAGTACTGTGTTTAAATTGTTGTTCAAAGCTAGTGCTACTATGAAGATTCATCCTAAACTGCATACGCTGGCTAAGAAATATTTTGGCCCCGATATTAGAAGAATGGATGAAATATCAAGGGAAGTTAGTATGATTATTGTTAATTCGAATTATGCTATCCATAATATCAAGCCAACCGTTCCGGCTTATGTGGAGATATCTGGGATTCATATAAAACCAAGGAAACCTCTTCCGAAGGTAATATTACTACTTAACTATATTATTTTTAATAATAATAATTATCAGCATATATATTCGTTTCGTATATTTTGTAATTTTTACAATAATTTATGATGAAATATTTTGAACGTAGTAACGTATTCGTAGGGGTATTTGAGTTAAGTATGCGAAATATAGCTCTGGAGGCTATAATTAATATAACTTTAACTGTCACGAAACACAAAGTTAATGATCGTTATATATTAATTTCAGGATCTTCAGAAATACTTAGACGATGCTAAAGAAGGAGTAGTATATTTCAGTCTGGGATCAAACATCAAAAGCAAACTATTACCACCAGAGAAGCTTAATACCATAGTTCAGGCACTAGGTGAACTGCCATACAAAGTTCTGTGGAAATTTGAAGACGAGAACTTACTTAATAAACCTAAGAACGTCGAAATTAGAAAGTGGCTGCCTCAGCAAGACGTGCTCTGTGAGTATTCATTTAGACATTAATTAATTAATATTTTACGAACTCATCAACATATTTCATGTGATTCTTATCCGAATGTTCTATTTTTCAGCTCATCCAAATGTTAAGCTATTCGTCTTCCAAGGAGGTCTACAGTCTTACGATGAAGCCATTCACCACAAGGTACCTCTTCTTGCTATTCCATTCTTTGGCGATCAGCGTTACAATGCTCACAGACTGGTCGAGACTGGGGCTGGACTTTCTATCAATTTCCATGCTATGACAAAGGATGAGCTCAAAGGAAAAATTGTAGAAATTGCCACAAATCCAAAGTAAGTAGTAAAGCACTCATGAATAAACTAATTCAGGATTGTGTGAGGATGTTGCAGACTTTAAATAAACAATTATCGATGCCTGCATTACATAATCAAACTTTTTAGATAATAAACTCTTTTAATTTTTTTAGATACAAGAAAACAATGGAGAAGTTGTCATCAATTGTTACCGACCAGCCAATGCCAGCTCTTGATAAGGCAGTATATTGGATCGAGTATGTCATCAGGCACGACGGAGCGGAGCATTTGCGTTATGCGGCCCTTGACATGCCTATGTATCAATATTACCTAATTGATGTAATTTGTTTTATTCTGGCACTAGCTTTCGTTGCTGTATTTATCGTTAGAAGAATACTAGGCCACGTGGTTCTATGCTACAACATCTTCCGGAAGTTCCTCTTTGAGTACTTCCAGAGTAGTAGTAAGAGCCACTCAGAATAATTGCTGATAAAACTGATGAGACTAGAGCTGTGATCTACAAGAAACTCGTATATTGTACCTTTAAGGCGCAAATTTTTCTTACCTTATAACACTAATGAGTTTATTGATATTATTAAACAAAATTAGGGCAAATAAATTTTATTAAATTGTGCTTTTCGTGTTTTATTATCTGTAGTTGTCATTGTGATCGTCACTCAACCAAAACTCTATTATTGAGTAGGAGTGGGAGAAATTTTTGGGAATAAAATTTAAATAAAAAAAGAAAATAAAAAAAAGAAAGATCACTACTACTGCCATAGGTACCTTGATCCATTTTATTTTGAAGTAAATTTTAAATCATCAGTGTCTCCTCAATTGTTAAGTCAGCGTTACATTTTATGTAAAAACTTTGAGTAATTTTGTGTAACATTATTTATCAACCTTATTTAGCAAAATTAATTAAAAACTTCTTTTAAAATTTAACTTTGACACCCTGTATCTTGAAAGAGGAACGCCTATGTGAAAAATTGCATGAGAAAAGTCCCAATATTTTTGGTGAAATAATCTTGACTTACTTATTTCTGACACCCTGTATAGCCAGAACAAACAACCAAAAAGAGCTGTATTTAGATGGATTCGAACCACAGACAGTGGCAGCGTCAGCGGTTTCAGTCAGCGACTTAAACCATTGCGCTAACGTCCGTGCCAAATTATTCTTATAACATGAGTTTTATGAATCTTACCGAGTATACTAAAGATAATTAGGTGCTAGCTATCCAAAATCCTATTTGTTTATCCCTCACATAGTAAGTTTTACAGTTACCAATTTTTAATACAAAATTATTTAGCAACCCGCTTCTTAAAGCTAGATGGTTTAACTAGGTAAAAATAAATAAATATTGTATGGCTGCGGTAAAGGTAAAACCCAAGTGTCAGAAGTTTTTAGGTAGCCTCAAGAGCCTCTGACGTAACCTAACGACTGCTGTAAAGCAGCCGGGACTGCCTTTTTAACGTACCTCCCGGAGCACGATCGATCGGTCACGGAACTTTTTTTTACCACTGTATTTGGTCACCCATCCAAGACTGATCAAACAAAGCCATGCTGCACTTTAGAGATCGGAAGTAATATATTATAAGGAAAAGACGAATGGAATTTTTTGAAAAAGACATTCAGATTCTGTTGCAAAAAAAACATTTTTTTTAATAAACAAATCGGTATCTGCTGCCCCTATAGAGGGCAGCCTAAGCATACGGCCTATTGGCAAATCCAGAGCGGCTAATAAGTAGCAGCGCATGACAGTGGCGACTCATAAATGCAAAAATTAGTGAAATGAAGATTTTATATAGGACGATGTTGTTTGGACTACAAAGTTTGGTCAGCTGAAAAAATTTTGCAAGGTTCGGTTTGACATAGCCGGACCATGTCATCATTTGACATCAAAATTTAACATCAGCTGGATTTTTTGCAAGTTCCAATTGAAAACAAAATTAGCGCAGACCTGACTTTTTCAATAAACCGTTTCATAATTTACTGCTTAAACTGTGGATTTGCATCTGCATTTACTGAGCTGGCAGAGTGGTCCTGGAGCACGGTCAAGATAACTCTCCTACCAAGAAGAGAGGAAAAAAAATAAAAAAAAAATTGTAAATATACTGTTCAATAGAAGGACTTCAGAAACAAAACTCTACTAATTATTAAAATGTAAAAAAAATGATAATGACAGCTTAGCGCTTCCAAAAAATTTCAAATACTATGCTAGGAGGCATATTAGGAATAAAATGGGGGTTCAGAGGAAAGTCTTGCTATAGTTTTTATTTTCTTACCCTCTACGTTTTTTAAACATGAATTTAAAGTTTGCTGGTAAAAGTTTGGAACCAGACTTTTTTTGCATTTTTTGCTAAAATTTTTGGACTTTTGTTAGTTTTTAGCCAAAATCTTAGAAAAAAACTTTTTCAAAGTCCATTTAATATACAAAGTTGAAGTGGACAAATTTCTGACATTCCTTATAAATATCTTTTTTTTATGACTAACCTTTCCACTGGTAGAGCGCGTCAAAAAAACATATTACCATTGCTTGGGGTCTTGGAAAGTTTTGCTTAAGTTTTGTTTTTCTCACCCTCTATGTTTTTGGTGTCGCTGAGCACGAATTTGAAGTTTTCTGGCAATAATTTGCCCAGGGAAATTATTTTTTTTTGCATTTTTTTCTCACTTTTCACTAATAACCCAGCAGGACCGGTAAAATAAACAGCTCGTAAACAGACCGGGGAAATCTATTTTTTTTATTTTTTCAGTCGATGGAGTCGGACCTTCCCTGTCTTTTGACATGTGTCTTAGGTTGGGTTGAGGTGGGGGGGAGGGGGATACGCTTTTAAAATTTATTGAAAATGAATTTTATCGGAAAAACGGGTATATCTGAGCCGGATTTCATCTGACAAAAAAATTGTGGTATCGAAAATTGAAGAGCTTGACTAAACACGAAAGTTCGTTCCGACCTGAACCCTTTAGCTCAACTGGTTCGCGAAATATTGCGATATTAAGGGTGCAAAAATGAATAAAAATTTTACTGATATTTGCTCGGCAGGTGGTGGAGTTAGGGCGTCAATTTTTTGCGAGAGGAAGGGTGCCACCAAGTACTTTGACGGGTCGGAGGGAGGGGGTGGTGGGCCAATTATGAGGGGAGATATGAGGGTGAGAAGAAAAATACGGAAACGCTCGTAAAAAGTTTATTTATTGACCTACAGAGACCAGGCACCGCTCATTTTCTTTGATTTTTTATCTACTACCCGGTAGTCATTTTCGCAATTATTATATTCTCATTATTATTAATATTTCATTATTAAGCATATTTTCGAATGCTTGTTCACTTGTACCTCGCTCAATTATGGATCGATTTTGTTCAGTGGTGAAAAAAATTTCCCCACCCCCTTCCTTCACCTCCAAAAACGCGAGAAAAAAGAAGACTTTTTTTTTAATTGCGCGCATTTGCGAAAATAAATTTTTTTTGCCATGACTACCGGGTAGTAGATAAAAATCGGAGAAAATGAGCGGTGCCTGGTCTCTGTAGGTCAATAAATAAACTTTTTACGAGCGTTTCCGTATTTTTCTTCTCACCCCCATATCTCCCCTCCTAATTGGCCCACCACCCCCTCCCTCCGGTCCGTCAAAGTACTCGGTGGCACCCTTCCTCTCGCAAAAAATTGACGCCCTAAGTCCACCACCTGCGGAGCAAAAGTCAGTAAAATCTTTATTCATTTTTGCACCCTTAATATCGCAATATTTCGCGAACCAGTTGGGCTAAAGGGTTCAAGTTGGAACGAACTCCCGTGTTTAGTCAAGCTCTTCAATTTTTGATACCATAATTTTTTTGTCAGATCAAATTCGGCTCAGATATACCCGTTTTTCCGATAAAATTCATTTTCAGTAAATTTTAAAAGCGTGACCCTCCTACCCCCCCCCGCCCCGACCCAACCTAAGACACATGTCCTAAGACAGGGAAGGTCCAACTCTATCGACTGAAAAAATAAAAAAAATAGATTTCCCCGGTCTGTTTACGAAATACCGGTCCTGCTGTGTTATAAGATATGGGAAAATGTTTTTTTAGCGTGCTCAACCGGCGAATCGGTTAGTCTTCCAAAAAAAAAACATTTTTAGTGAAATGTAAGAAATTTGATCTTCCTAAATTTTATATGGGACGGACTTGCTTCCTTTCTAAGATTTAGACCAAAAACGTAAAAAGTGCAAAAATGTCACAAATAAAGTTCCGTGACAAATTAATGACAGGAAACTTCAAATTCGTATCAAGCGACCCAAAAACCATAAATAGTGGGAAAATAAAAACCATAGCAAAAGTTTCCTCTGCATGAGAGTTTATAATATGCCTGCCCTAAAATAATAAATTAATTATTATACGTACTACTAATAAGAGAATAATAAATAAATTGTAAAAATACATCATTTAATTAGAAATACGTGAAGTGGCACACTTCATCTGAAAAGTCGCCACTGGAGCATTTGCAAGGGAATATTCAATTCACCATTATAATAATAATAAATTATTATTGAAAGACAAGAAAAAATAGCTATTGTGTATAGCACAATATGTATATCCATATAGACTTTGTAGAAAATAATATTAAAGACATGATCAAAAATATCAAAATATATTTTTGGGAAAAAAATCTTTAGGAGCTTGAAATTGATGGAGTTTGAGTCACTATTTCGAATCGAGGCGCTTAGGAATATTCAGCTGCCGAGGAAGAGTTAGTTCGTCAATTTGAAACTCACTTTTTTCAAATTGTTCCAAATTTGGAGTCCTCTGCCAATCGATGACACTCAAATCTGCGTTTGGCAAATATTTGTATAGGATTTCTATCCTCTCAAAGACTTCATTCATTGTTGTTGGAAGAAAAAAGAAAGAAACCCTCCATTCTGGACCTTCTAGTCCATGAGTTTAGGTGGAGTTTACTGGTGAAAAAGGAAGAGGGAAAATTTTCTCGGATGGGGAATTCCCCGCCCGCCTGAATTGCTACACTCCATATATTCACAAAGGGACTTCCGCCGGCCTTGCCTGTCATTAATTCTTGTAAGAATTCAACATTCAGCCTAATAATGAAAGAGAAAAAGAACTTTTTTTGAGCTCACATAATGGTAAATTTCGTAATAGGTTTGGAAGATGGTATATTCTACAAGAGTGGTAAGTTCTTCATGTAAAAAAAAATTGCGTTTAGGTATGTTATTCTTTTGACAGTGGCATAGGTAGGAATCGAGGAAAATGGCTTAGTTCCTATATTCATTTTCTAGCACGTTTTGATCGGAATCGTATGACTGTAATAATAATCGTCGAATTACAAGTATGATAAAGGATCGTAAGATAAAAAATAATTTATTTCAAAAAATGTCAAATGTAATTTGACGTGACTTTTGTGTCAGTAGTATTTATAATTTGATACACATTATTATTGTAAGACATGCGCAAATAAAACCGTTCCATTGAACTTTCCACGAGAAATTAAAAGAAACTAGATCGCGAGAGGGAAAATGAGGAGCATAAAACTGGAACATCGACGTAAGTAATGATACTCATACCACACGACTCTCTAATAATTTCTATAATTTGGATAAAAAGTAAGTAGGTATAAGCAGAAAAAGACCAGTTACTGAAAGCGTAATCTAGATTAGAGATTACACAATTCGCTCATCATACTATATGTACGGTTTAGGTACACAAAGAACGAATAATGAACTGTATAAATTAATAGACACACATTAAATTAATCTTTTAATGCAAAACTAGTAATTTTACACAATGCTGTAGAACAACCAATCAATTTAAAGGTAATTTCTAATTATGTAGACGATTATAATATGATTAAACGATTTAGTAAGATGAATAATTTGAATTAAGTCGGGGTAGGTATGTAGGTATTTATTTAGTCTGACGAACGAACGATACGAAATAATACGAATATTAGAGACAGCAGGACTTCTGTCCTGGTCAACGAACGAAAAGCGAATCTGCTTTGCACACCTGACGCAGGCAAGCAAGGGTTACATTTTACTTTTTCCCTATTCCACGAAGACCACCTAAGAAGTGCATCTCCCGGATCAATATTTAACAGAAAATTCGACATTTCAGTTCTTCTTCATCCTAAACTGTGTCTACATACACATAGACAGTGTCTACATGATTTAACTAATTTAAAAGCAGGTCAATCTGCAACATATTCCCCCCCTTGGAGTCTCTGACTTCAATAACACTAAATAATTTTTTTTTTTTTTCATACGAAAATTTTCAACCTATAATTGCGGTTCTCTCTCGAACGAAATAATAATATTTTTTCTTATTTTAAAATCGTCGAACGAATAGACAAATAGTCTCGAAATTATTACTTGCATTGTTAATCTTGATTTGGCAGAGGGCAAACCTTTGAAATACTTCTTATGAAATTTCCCCCCTGAGTTTTTAATTTAACCCGAGGTTTAACCATTCGAACTTTGCCGTCAACACCAGGGACGACCTCCATAACTCTAGCTCTTGGCCATTTCAATGGAGGAGTATTTTCTTCTTTTATTAAAACGAGATCGTTAATTTTTAAATTTTCTGAAGGGATTAACCACTTCGGACGATTTTGTAACCGATTTAAATACTCAACCGACCACCGTTTCCAGAAATCATGTTGAATTTTAATGCAATGTTGCCATTGTGATAGTCGATTTAATTTTATATGCGAAACATCCTTATTTGAATATAATACACGCAAATATACGCAGGCGCCATAAGCTTTTAAGCTGGCGTCACAAAATCCGTGGATTTCGATACTTTCGATTGACAAATTTAAAGTTAGATTCCTCGGAATCTTCACCTCTTTTAGACACGGTAGCGAGAAGAAAAATTTATTCCATTCCGACATTAAATTATCTGGGAGATTATCATCCCACTCGATTTTACTGATCCATATTTTCTGCATAATTAATTTTGCAGTTACTACGACGGGACCTAACAATCCAATAGGATCGAAGATTGAAGCAATTTTCGACAGAACTTCTCTTTTTGTGTAATTTTTAATTTCCTTAAATTCGGGCAGTGTCATTACGAGAAAGTCTTCATGAGAATTCCATTGCAAGCCAAGCACCTTACTAGACGAACTTTCATTTTGAATGTCGTAATTATTTTTCGAATTATTTTGATTTGAATCAACTTGGAAATCCTCATTCGAATTATTTTCATTGAACTCTGTAGAAAAATCTTTGACATTTGAATGCCACTTATGTAACTTAAATCCTGCAGTATTTAATAAACTAATTAATTGCGAAGAAGTTTCGATTAATTCATTTTTCGAATTTGAACTGACGAGCACATCATCGACGTATGTTTGTGAAAGTAACATTTTTGATGCAAGCGGGTAATTTTGCGATTCTTTTTCAGCCAGTTCTTTTAAACATCTAGTGGCAGCAAAGGGCGCGAAATTCGTACCATACGTTATTGTTAATAACTCTAAACATTGTAAAGGTTCATTTTCATTTTCACGCCACAGGATGTTCTGTAAATATGTGTGATTCGGATTTACACGAATCTGACGGTACATTTTTTCAATGTCCGCAATGACTACGAAAGTACCTATCCGAAATCTACATATGATATCGAATAATTCCGGTTGTACCGTATAGCCTTTTAATAAAATATCATTAAGCGATAAACCCGATGAAGTTTTCATCGAAGCGTCAAAAACAACACGCAATTTTGTTGTTTCACTATCTTCACGTATAACTGCGTGATGGGGCATAAAATATTTATTTTCTCCTCTCTCATTATGAGAACTTAGAGGGACGATTTTTGCATGATTTAAGTTTACATATTCATCGATAAATTGTTTATATTTTAATTTTAAATTTGGATCTCTTAGAAATCGCTTTTCGAGACCAGCAAATCGTTTTCTTGCTTGCAAAAACGATTCACCTAAATTACACGATTTATTTTTTTGATTTTTAAATGGAAAATTTATTTGAAACCGTCCATTTTCTAATCGAATCGTCGTTTCTTTAAAAATTTCTTCCGATTTTGCATTTTCGGGACTTAAAATTGTTTTCTCTTCGATGTCTTCTATCTCCCAAAATTTTTGTAACAGTTCATCGCTACTCGATGACGTATTTAAAAAAGAACAACAATTGGGTGAACTATTCCCTAGTTCATTATACGAATTAATATTAGAATGCTTTGGCTTATTATTTGCCAATTTACCGCCGACGACATATCCTAAGAGTGTACTAAAAAGGGTTGGCATATCCGCCCCTAATTTAATCACTCCTGGAACGATTAAATCATAATAGACGTCTGCTCCTAGCAAGATGTCGATTTTCGACGAGACATTAAACTTTGGATCAGCTAACATAATGTGATCCGGTATTTTTAAATTTGATACGTTTAGAGTAGTTTGCGGTAGTTCGCAAGTTATATTTTCCAATACTGCACACGAAACTTTGAACGAATTTTTTCTATAAACGTTTGACTTAATGGTTAAATCAACCATCTCATTTGATTGAGCATTTAATTGCGAGATTCCTGATATTTGCAATTCTTTACGATAAGTATTCGAATTTAATTTGTCTAGCAATTCTTTTGTGCACATGCTAATCTGACTTGCCGAATCCAGTAAGCACCTAGCCGAAACTGGATCGCCGTTGCGATTATAAATTGTTACCACTGCTGTGGCTAGTAGGATTTGCGAATTATTTTGCGAATAAGTGGAAAACGATAACGAACTTTCGGGCTTATTTTCTTTATTTTTATTTTCATTTACGATACTTCTTTGCTTGGGATCGTCTTGCGACCTTGATTCTACTTGACTCGAATTCTTTTGATTTACGATTTGTCCCGATTCTCTATTTTCTGGCGTTGATCGATTTGAATTATTATTAGTTGAATAATGTTTATTTTGATATTGGTTTACACCCTCGTTTACACCATACGTACGATTTTGACGATTAAATTGACGATTAATTGTGCCTGAATTAGGTTTATGGAGATCCTGCCACTGGCTGCGACTTTCTGTGCGACGAATTTGAAAATTTCTAGGATTTGAATTAACTTCTCGATCAAAATTGATATGAAGTAGAGTATTATGCCTTTTGCCACATTGCCAACAATTATTCCCAGTGCAAGTATCATCGAACGAATGTTTCCTAAACAGACATATTTTGCAAAAACCTCGAGAGGTTATAAAGTTGTTTCTTTCCTGAATAGTTAATTGTTTGAATTTATAGCATTGATAAATCGAATGATGCTCTGAGCAAAAATTACAAATTAAATAGGATTGATTTCCTGTCGCCTTTCCTGTCTGTTGTTGATTCGAATTATGAGTTGAACTAATAAAATGATTAACTTTCCTAATCGGTGTAGGACTAGTGCCTTTTGTTGCATCTATTTCCTCTAATGCTTTGCATTGCTTTTCTAAAAAATTAATAAATTCTTTTAACGTTGGTAGGTTCTTGGTATCTCGATGTAAGCAATAAGCCTTTTGCAATTGAAAATCCAATTTCTTGGAAAAAATGTGAATTAAAATTAAGTCCCAAGAATCTACGGGTACATTTAAATTTTCCAAACTTTCGATATTTTGATTAATATGAGTTAAGAACTCCCTCAGGTTTTGAGCCTTTGGCTTCAATAAATTAGGTAAGTTTTCGAATAAATTGGTGATGTGCGCCTCGATTATCGCATACGTGTTTTTATATCTATTTTCTAACAACTTAATTGCAGATTGTAAATTCGAGCTTACCAACGACAAATTCTGTATTAAAGACAGTGCTTCGCCTCTCAAATATCCCTTAAGATAAATTAGTTTTTCGATATTATCTAAATCCTCATTATTTATGATGAGTTTAGTAAACAGATCATGAAAACTATTCCACTCTGCAGCATCACCTGAAAAAATTGGAATTTTGATTTCGGGCAGCTTAACTGTTTGAGAATTTGCACCCTTTGTATTTATACTTGTCGTAACACCCTGAACTAATTCGGCTACAAATTCTTTATTCGATTGTTGTAAATTCGATACGAAATTCTGAAATTCTACGTTTCCATCTAATCTAGGTTGTTGGGTGCTTAGACTAGTTAACTCTTCAATTTTGTTTTCTAACTTCGAAAACAAATTACAAAATTTACTTTCTACATCCTCACTATCTTTAGTGGCATCTTCTTTAATCTCTGCGATCGATTCTTGTATATTTACATAACTCTGATAAGCTGCTATTAAATTTCTTTTGCGAATTTCGATTTGATTTTTATTATTTTCATTTTTTAAATTCTCCTCAACCCACGTTTCGATTTTTGTAATTAATCCTTTCGCGTAACCCCTCTTTTTCTTCAAATTATCCATCTTTTTACAATATTACTTAACAAACGATATTTTTATAACACAGAATAATATAATAAACGATTTTTCATACAGACTGACGAACATTTAGGTACTTACAATTTTATGAAATACGATAACTATAGGTATATTAATATTATAAACACGAACGAAATTACAATTATTTATATTTTTACGATCAAAGTTATCAACTTTAGTATTATTCACGAATTCACGAATATTAGGTAGGTACATCAACCAAAACGACGAATTTAATTAGGTAGGTGGGTCTGAGTGCTTCTTTCGACTCATCAGCTGACGAATTAGGCTTCGAACGATTAATATGCAATTTTGTTGCGATAACGAAATAGGAAATATGAAACTTTCCTCGAATAATAAATGAAGAGGTACGTTACTCAGTTTATTGGAATCCAGGAACTTCTCTGCAATCCAGGACCTCGTTTTTGTGGACTCCAGGGACTTGTCTGCAATCCAGGCGCTCGTACAGAAGTTTCTCTGCAACAACCATCCAACACGAAACACGAAATACTTGTAGTCGACAATGAACGATTTTGGACACTTAAAACTGCACAATTTTGCTTAACGACGTATTCACTGCATCCATGGCACACCAGCAACTTCCATTAATTTCCATTTGCACTAAATTCAGTTACAATCCGGCTCGAAGGACCACTTTTATGTACGGTTTAGGTACACAAAGAACGAATAATGAACTGTATAAATTAATAGACACACATTAAATTAATCTTTTAATGCAAAACTAGTAATTTTACACAATGCTGTAGAACAACCAATCAATTTAAAGGTAATTTCTAATTATGTAGACGATTATAATATGATTAAACGATTTAGTAAGATGAATAATTTGAATTAAGTCGGGGTAGGTATGTAGGTATTTATTTAGTCTGACGAACGAACGATACGAAATAATACGAATATTAGAGACAGCAGGACTTCTGTCCTGGTCAACGAACGAAAAGCGAATCTGCTTTGCACACCTGACGCAGGCAAGCAAGGGTTACATTTTACTTTTTCCCTATTCCACGAAGACCACCTAAGAAGTGCATCTCCCGGATCAATATTTAACAGAAAATTCGACATTTCAGTTCTTCTTCATCCTAAACTGTGTCTACATACACATAGACAGTGTCTACATGATTTAACTAATTTAAAAGCAGGTCAATCTGCAACACTATACATAATTAAAATAATAACTTGGGTATATTTACAAAATGTCATACGAATATCAATGAATTAATAAATAGCATTCAACCCTTGACTAGAAATACGAACACGCACACTGATTACTAATAATAATAATTCAGTAACGTCAAATCACGTTCATAAGTATTACGTATCATAAATAAATGCAGTGATTTGCGTACCTAACCTATATACAGCTATAATAATACTAATAGGATAGCTACCTTCTAAATGTTGCATTCATAAAATCTATACATTGACTATTGGTATCCCAATCCAATAATTACGCCAATCACCTAAGTGACGGTGACTGACGATGGGTAGCAGGTAGCAGGTGACCCGTCAGAATTCGGAAAAAGTTAAAAGAGATTAATTACTTGAAATGCATATTCTTCTTGCTTCTAATTGTAATGGCACTAATGGCAAATGACCTCCCTCTCACTCGCAAGCTTATTCGACTTAACTTCTCATATTTAAAATTTACAAAGTCGACGAATTACTTAGGCAATGGTTACTCTCACTTAGGTCTTCGGTACGTAACTTAGAAGTAAATGTTACGTAATTTAAGTTAAGATAACTTTAGTTTGGGTAATTCGACCTAATTTACGTCTAATTGAGATAAATTTCACGTCACCTGTGACATAATGTATAACTAACTGAATTTGTTGCCGTTCAATACCGTTCACGTTCAACATAAAAAGTAACTGATCTAGATGTGTGACATAAGGGGAAAATCACCGATTGAGGATAATAATAGAGACCTCTTGAGCGGATAAGGGGAAAATGTCCCACAAATGTTTTCTTAGATAAATCAAATGCGCAACACAAAAATAAGGGAGATATATTGTAACGAAGCAATGAAAATTGCTCCGTTTTAATAGGCATGATCATGATTTTCCCCTGTTTAAATTGATTAGAAATAGGTAGATTCAGATCCAGAGTCATTGATGTTCCGTTTTAGCATTTCTAAAATTCTCTCAAATAAAATCGGGTGCAATAGGTAATAGATTATTTAATAAATAGATGTCGAATAAGAAGGGTTTCATCCGGTCGTTGCATTTCCAGGAACCCCGCTGGCCGGGTGTCATGAACTTAGCGCTTGCGATAGCGGGCTACCTACCTACCTACCTACGCCGTGAAATCGCGGCCGGATTTGTTAAATTCATAATAATAACATTTCTGTTTTCCGATTTTATTTAATTCAGTCGAGCATCAGTTTTATTCTTTAGCAGCGATGGGAACTTTCCTCCAGCAATTTTTTGCGTCTGTAAATACAAGAAACAAATGCAAACCAGAGGTAAATTTAATAAAAATCCGGCGATTGCGATTCTTATCGCCCCACAAAAAGCCGACTTCGTATCGAGGTTTATTATTATTTCTAGAAATCATTTTCTCCGAAATGAGTTTTTGCGATCGGCGTGCCCTGCCGGCAACAACCAATGAAATTACTCCGATTACTGATTTAGCGTCGGATGCCGTCATCATTTATTATAAAAGGTGGCGGAACCCAAGCGGAGGGCTCAATTCTTTCCGACCTGTTCGATTGTTTTCAACCCGTCGTGTTTAAGATAGTTTTCTGACCGTCCTCTGGACCGTTCCTTCTCCGTGAAGTTTAGTGAATTTGCTTGTTTTTCGACTCTGTCGAGCCGTGCTTTGAGTTTTCCCCGAAAGCTACCCGTTACTTCGCGCCCGTCTGGAATCCCGAAATAGTGGTCAGCATAGTGGTATAGGAAGTTCGTAGATAATAGTAGAATTCTGGAGTGATTGTGATAGAGCCGCGGACAGTCCTTTTGTCGTGTGCACCTACTCTTACTTCGCCGTCCGCCGCGCTTCGCCGAGTGCCCCGCAGAGTGCCCAGACCGCGACGTTCCACGTCCGTTGATTCCGCACCGACACCACCCGCTTCGCAAAACAAGGTACGTTCATAATTGTAATTAAGCCGAGCCTTACACCCCAAATTCACCTACGACAACCCACTTGAATTTGAAAGTCCTCTCTCTGTTGACCGACTCCTGTACAACGACCTTCCGGGGGAGTTGCGGTTTTCTACCCACCGTTCTTTGCTTGGGCGCGGTGACCATCGGCCCCGGACGCTCGGTGGGAAGTTAACCCTAGCCCGTTGCACACGGAAGTGATACGGTGTTCTTGGAGCTTGGCCCCAGATTCAGGCACACATAGAACACACGCTCATACACGCACGCACGGTTCGCCCGCTTTCCTGCCTTGCTTGTTGTTCTTAATTTGACGTACCACCGCCGCTCGGGGAATTGCACCGTCGCTCGTTCCGATTTTATTCTGGTAGGTACCCACTTCATTTATTTCGCTCCTCAAGTTATTTTATTTTGGTCGTACTATTTTTACTGGCAGTAATAAAGACTGACTTGTGTTTTATTTATACCCCCATGACCCGTATGTAATTTGTATAATAAGACTACCCTTGATCACGTAAGTACCTACCAGTTTATAGTTTGTTTAATTATCATGACCTCCGATTTAATTATTTTTTAATTGATCTGTTTAGTTAATCACGTTGTGTAGTCATCATCACTTGCGATTTAATTATTTTTTTTTATTAATTAGTTTAGTTAATCACGTTGTGTAAACATCAGCACATCCGATTTAATTATTTTTCAATTAATTCATTTACTTAATCACGTTGTATAACCACCATAAAGGAATTGCACTGTATGTTATTTTTGTTAGCAATTACTGAGAATAAACTTGTTCATATTTTGAGTCGTATCCTATGTCATTTCCCCGTTATCTCGCCGACAGCTTAGCTCCGTGAACGTGCCAGTCTACCAGGTAGGTGCGTAAAGAACATCGCCCTGACTAGTTCTTTTAATCTGGTGATAACTTTAGCCGACCCCTGGCATTTTCCTTTCTCCACGAGCTACCCTAGGGACAAGGGTACTAAGAAAGTACCATTGTGCATCAGGCACAGGGAAAACGCTGCGAGAACTTTCCCCAGGGAGTAAACCCTCACAAAAATCTGGCGCCCGAGAAGAATTTCCGCCGACTTACGTAAGTTTTCCCCAAGCCCCAGGGCGGCCTGTCACAAATTTGGCGCCCGAGCAGGGACCTTTTTTTTTAGTTCCAGGTTCTAGAACTTTCCCGTTTGTCCGTTATTCTTGGTGGTAAAATTGTTTACGTTCTGTTTTATTTTTTTTATTTTCCGAATACCGAGATATAGGTTACGACTCACCGTAGATATAGCTTAGGTGCATTTCTGTCCGATTCCCGTATAGGTGTCTAGCGAGTTAGTGCAATTTCTAGCAATAGAAACAGGTAACGATAAGCAGATCGTTATCCCGCCGTATCGTCGCCGTTTCGTCGCCGTCTCGCCGCCGTCTCGTCGCCGTACCGTCGTCGTAGCGTCGCCGGATCGCCGCCGCATCAGTAAAAAGTTCCGACGATCGACCGTCCGCTAGAGAGAAGCGTTGCCACCTGGTTCAGAATGCCACCGACCGGAGAAGACGACCAGCTGGGAGCGTGCGGCACCTCGGCGCCGAAAACTAGCAACTCCGACCTCTTGAAGTGCCTACTCCCGACCGAGGCGACAGACACGAGAACATCCTGGATTTACCGGCTGAAGAAGGACGAGCTAGACGCAGAGTTAGAGAAACTCGGCGTCCCGTGCCCTGGTACAGTGGAAGAAAAACGCCGGGTGCTGTCAAACCTGATCAGATCGATGCCCAGATCCGACTCGAAAAGCGGCACCACCTCAGAACCCAACGCGCCCGCCGCCCGAGCGACGACGACGACGAGCACCACGTCAGCGCTACCCGTGTATAACGTCGCGTCCGCTCCAACTGGCCCCCATCGCGTTTTCACGGCAAGTCAGCCGCCGGCCCAACAGGCCCCCGCTCCGCCGCCGCCGAACGTCGCCGCCTGGAATCTGAGGTACGACGGCAGCACCGACCCCGTTGCGTTCCTAGAGAGGCTGGAAGAGATGCGCGAGATTTACGACGTGTCCGAGGAGCGCATGCTGCGTGCAATGCCGCTGGTGCTCGAAGGCGACTGTTTGGCATGGTACCGGAACAACGCCGGCTCCCGAGCGACTTGGGAGGATTTTTTAGTGGCGTTTCGGAAGTTTTATTTCCGGAATGACTACTTTTTCGAGCTGGAGGCTGAAATCAGTCGCAGAGTTCAGGGCCCCACCGAAGACGTGCTGCATTACATCACGTCTATGCAGACGTTATTCCGACGCCACGGAGCCGTCCCGAGGTACCGACAGATGGACTGGCTGAATAGGAATATGCGACCGGAGCTAAAGCAAATGCTCTGGCAACACCGGCACCAGGATGTGGGTGCGTTAATGGAAGCAGCCAAGTCGGCCCAGGACGTCCTCGCCGAACTGCGAGCCGCCAGGAATAAGCCCCGGCCCGAACCGAGGCCAGACAGGTACCGCACAGAGTCCGGTTACGCACCGCACACCGACAATCCCGTGGCTGCGGCTCCTCCTCCCGCCGTGACACGGTCTCCGCCGTCTTACCGTAGCCCGTCTCCGCCGTCTCACCGCAGCCCGTCGCCGCCCAGACCCATCGTGGCTCCCGGGGACACCGCCGCGGGTTCCGCGACCCGCAGGACAGTCAGGTTCGCCACCCCTGAACAGCGACGTTCCCCTCCCATATGCTGGAGATGCGGGGAGGAGGGGCATTTCCGTGGACAGTGCAGAGGTCAGCCCAAAATTTTCTGCTCACGTTGCCACCGAACCGGCGTCTTCTCAAGAGATTGTGACTGCGGAGAACAGGGAAACGCCCACAGGGGCGAGTAACGACGCCGACCGACCGTGAACTCGCCCCGAGCGTCCGTATGCCGCTTACACGACCGTCTCCAGACCCCGATACGAGGCCGTTCCTGAGCGTGACGATCGAGGGAGAAAGCTTCAGCGCCCTCATCGACACTGGTGCAACGCGGTCGTTCGTTGGCCAGAGGGCGGCCGAACATTGCCGTAGCCAAGGCGCGACTATCCGCCGCTACCAAGGCACGTCGGCGCGGGTCGCCGATGGTTCGTCCATACCAGTTCAGGAAGCGTATTTAGTCGACCTCCTAGTAAAACGCGACCGAATAGAAGCGACCTTGTTGGCCATACCGTCTCTCCCCGTCGACCTGGTGCTAGGGATGGACATCCTGGGAGACCAGGATTTCCTGCTCGATGTCCGTGCAGGAGTGGTGCGGATTCGAGGGAGAAGATACCGGCTCCAGCGGCCGCCCAGCGAGGATGGGGCGGTGACCGCCCCGCGCCGTCCGCCTTTGCGCCCGCGCAAGAGGAAAACCCGCCGATACCGCGGGCCAGGGATTTCCCCGGGGGCAGGCCCGTCCGTCTGTTGTTCCGCACCAGAGGGAGAGGCACCAGCTGACGCGGCAGATAAAGGCACAAGCGCGCCCACCGAAAAAGACCACCTGTCTCCGATGCAACGTCGCCGCCTCGATGCATTCCTGAGCACGGAGATGGCGGCGTTCTCAGGCGTGAAGGGCACCACCGACGTCGCCGTGCACCGTATAAAGGTGAAGGAGGTAGAACCAATTAAACAGAGGCACCGACCGATGAACCCGAAGCTGCTAGAAATAGTCAACGCCGAGGTAGACAGGATGTTAGAAGAAGGGGTGATTGAACCGTCCAGTAGCCCCTGGAACTCCCCGGTTGTCATTGTGCGCAAGAAAGATGGCACCCCGAGATTCTGCGTCGACTTTCGCAAGGTGAATGAGGTGTCAGAAAAGGACGCGTATCCCCTGCCGTTTATATCAGCTATCCTCGATAAACTCAGGGAGGCACGGTTCATATCCAGCCTAGATCTCAGACAAGGGTACTGGCAGATACCCCTGACACCGGAGAGCCGACCGATAACCGCATTCACCGTGCCAGGGAGGGGCCTGTTTCAATTCCGGGTAATGGCGTTCGGCCTGCATTCTGCCGGCGCCACCTTCCAACGATGCCTGGACCGAGTTTTAGGGCCCGAGACCGAACCCTTCGCTTTCGCCTACCTGGACGATATTATCGTGCTGGGGAGAACGTTCGAGGAACACCTGGACAACCTCCGGGAGGTGTTCCGCCGACTCAAGGACGCAAACCTCCAATTAAACCCAGAGAAATGCAACATCTGCCAGCGCACTCTGAAATACCTAGGGCACGTCGTCACCGCCGATGGCATCTCCACCGACCCGGACAAGGTAGCCTGCATCCGGGAGGTGCCACCCCCGCGAACCATCAGACAGCTGCGGAGGTTTCTCGGCATGGCGGGCTGGTACCGCCGTTTCATTCCCGACTATGCGCGGATAACGACGCCGCTCACGAAGCTCCTGAAGAAGTCCCAACGCTGGCATTGGGGGCCTGATCAGGAAGACGCCTTTACGTCTTTGAAGACGAGCTTGACCGAGGCGCCGGTGCTGACCTGTCCCGACTTTAATCAGCCGTTCACGCTGCAGACCGACGCGTCCGACGCCGGGATCGGCGCCGCCCTTACCCAGAGGTTCGAAGACCACGAACGGGTGATTGCCTATGCCAGCCGCACGCTCAACAAGGCCGAGAGAAACTACACCGTGTCCGAGAGGGAGTGTTTAGCCATAGTTTGGGGGGTGCAGAAGATGCGACCGTACCTGGAGGGATACCGTTTTACCGTAGTAACCGACCATCAGGCCCTCCGTTACCTGCACTCAATGAAATCACCCGCCGGGCGAGTGGCCCGATGGACCCTGAGCCTGCAATCGTTCGACTTCGATGTGGTCTACCGGAAGGGTTCGGCCAATAAAGTAGCGGACTTTTTGTCCCGCAGTCCGATCGAACCGGCGCCCCCAGAAGGAGAAACTTGTGCGACCGATACCGCGGAGCGCCCCGAACTCGACGCCTGGTGCCGCAGAAAAATCCAGGCAGTGGAGCGAGACCCGACATCCGTCCCCGACTTCAGAGTCGTAGATGGCCGGTTGCAACGGCGAATTGCGGACGTGAACCGAGCACACGAGTCGGCAGACGTGGACCAGTGGAAAGTGTGTGTGCCGGCCGGACTCCGACGCGATATTCTGGCAGAAAACCATGACGCGGCGACGGCGGGTCACCTGGGGGTAGCGAAAACCTGCGCACGACTCGCCGAACGTTATTACTGGCCGGGTATGTTCCGGGAGGCGGCGAAATACGTTCGAGGGTGTCACCACTGCCAGAGCTACAAATCGTCGCAGCAGAAGACACCGGGGTTAATGCAACCGTCCGTGGTGCGGAATCCCTGGGAGACCGTCTCCGTCGACCTGATCGGCCCGTTGCCAAGGTCAACCAAGGGCAACGCATACGCCGTCGTAGTCCAAGACCGATTCACGAAGTGGATGGAATGCCGCCCCATCCGAACCGCGACCACTGCGCCGATCATTAGAATGCTCCTCGAGACAGTCATCACCAAGTTCGGGTGCCCGAAGACCCTGATTTCCGATAACGGGCGGCAGTTCATCGGGTCCAGCTTCACGGACTTCCTCAAGAGCTGGGGTATACAACACCACTTAACACCCGTCTATGCTCCGCAATGTAACCCCGTCGAGCGACAGAACCGTACTCTCAAGACAATGATCGCGCAATTTTGCGGTTCCGACCACCGTAAATGGGACCTGCGCCTCCCGGAGTTAGCGATGGCCTACAACACCTCCCGACACGAATCCACCGGTTATACCCCAGCCTATTTGAACATGGGGCGAGAGTTGCACGTGCCGAGTCGCACGTTCCCGACCGAGGGTCACGCCACCGAGGAACCCTCCGCGACCGAGTTTGCACCCCGAGTCCGCCGTCTCGCCGACCTCCGGGAGCTATACCAGCTGGTGCGTTTAAACCTTGGACACGCAACGGAGAACCAGAAGCACTACTACGACCTGCGCCGTCGAGATTGGAGGTGTCGGGTAGGCGATAAGGTGATGAGGGTCGAGCACCACCTGTCGTCCGGCGGTAAACACTTCGCCGCCAAGCTGGCACCGAAATATTCCGGACCGTATACCGTCGCCAGAGTCCTCTCTCCAGTGGTCTATGACCTCAAGGACGAATCTGGGCGCCGAATCCGCAGGATCCACGTAAAGGACCTCAAGCCGTATTCGGCCGAGCCGTGCACACAACCCCATTAATACCGAACCCTTTCTCCCCGATCCGTCCGAATTCTGTAATGTGCTGATAAATCTGACGCCGCCGTTTTCGTAGGTCCGTCCGCCCCGATGGAAGGAGACGAGCCGACAGTGTCATTTCCGTAAAAAAGGGGGGTAACCGTCTGAAACAAAAGACTGCGTCTTTTGTTTTTGCGAAGTGAGGGGGGTGTAACGAAGCAATGAAAATTGCTCCGTTTTAATAGGCATGATCATGATTTTCCCCTGTTTAAATTGATTAGAAATAGGTAGATTCAGATCCAGAGTCATTGATGTTCCGTTTTAGCATTTCTAAAATTCTCTCAAATAAAATCGGGTGCAATAGGTAATAGATTATTTAATAAATAGATGTCGAATAAGAAGGGTTTCATCCGGTCGTTGCATTTCCAGGAACCCCGCTGGCCGGGTGTCATGAACTTAGCGCTTGCGATAGCGGGCTACCTACCTACCTACCTACGCCGTGAAATCGCGGCCGGATTTGTTAAATTCATAATAATAACATTTCTGTTTTCCGATTTTATTTAATTCAGTCGAGCATCAGTTTTATTCTTTAGCAGCGATGGGAACTTTCCTCCAGCAATTTTTTGCGTCTGTAAATACAAGAAACAAATGCAAACCAGAGGTAAATTTAATAAAAATCCGGCGATTGCGATTCTTATCGCCCCACAAAAAGCCGACTTCGTATCGAGGTTTATTATTATTTCTAGAAATCATTTTCTCCGAAATGAGTTTTTGCGATCGGCGTGCCCTGCCGGCAACAACCAATGAAATTACTCCGATTACTGATTTAGCGTCGGATGCCGTCATCATTTATTATAAAAGGTGGCGGAACCCAAGCGGAGGGCTCAATTCTTTCCGACCTGTTCGATTGTTTTCAACCCGTCGTGTTTAAGATAGTTTTCTGACCGTCCTCTGGACCGTTCCTTCTCCGTGAAGTTTAGTGAATTTGCTTGTTTTTCGACTCTGTCGAGCCGTGCTTTGAGTTTTCCCCGAAAGCTACCCGTTACTTCGCGCCCGTCTGGAATCCCGAAATAGTGGTCAGCATAGTGGTATAGGAAGTTCGTAGATAATAGTAGAATTCTGGAGTGATTGTGATAGAGCCGCGGACAGTCCTTTTGTCGTGTGCACCTACTCTTACTTCGCCGTCCGCCGCGCTTCGCCGAGTGCCCCGCAGAGTGCCCAGACCGCGACGTTCCACGTCCGTTGATTCCGCACCGACACCACCCGCTTCGCAAAACAAGGTACGTTCATAATTGTAATTAAGCCGAGCCTTACACCCCAAATTCACCTACGACAACCCACTTGAATTTGAAAGTCCTCTCTCTGTTGACCGACTCCTGTACAACGACCTTCCGGGGGAGTTGCGGTTTTCTACCCACCGTTCTTTGCTTGGGCGCGGTGACCATCGGCCCCGGACGCTCGGTGGGAAGTTAACCCTAGCCCGTTGCACACGGAAGTGATACGGTGTTCTTGGAGCTTGGCCCCAGATTCAGGCACACATAGAACACACGCTCATACACGCACGCACGGTTCGCCCGCTTTCCTGCCTTGCTTGTTGTTCTTAATTTGACGTACCACCGCCGCTCGGGGAATTGCACCGTCGCTCGTTCCGATTTTATTCTGGTAGGTACCCACTTCATTTATTTCGCTCCTCAAGTTATTTTATTTTGGTCGTACTATTTTTACTGGCAGTAATAAAGACTGACTTGTGTTTTATTTATACCCCCATGACCCGTATGTAATTTGTATAATAAGACTACCCTTGATCACGTAAGTACCTACCAGTTTATAGTTTGTTTAATTATCATGACCTCCGATTTAATTATTTTTTAATTGATCTGTTTAGTTAATCACGTTGTGTAGTCATCATCACTTGCGATTTAATTATTTTTTTTTATTAATTAGTTTAGTTAATCACGTTGTGTAAACATCAGCACATCCGATTTAATTATTTTTCAATTAATTCATTTACTTAATCACGTTGTATAACCACCATAAAGGAATTGCACTGTATGTTATTTTTGTTAGCAATTACTGAGAATAAACTTGTTCATATTTTGAGTCGTATCCTATGTCATTTCCCCGTTATCTCGCCGACAGCTTAGCTCCGTGAACGTGCCAGTCTACCAGGTAGGTGCGTAAAGAACATCGCCCTGACTAGTTCTTTTAATCTGGTGATAACTTTAGCCGACCCCTGGCATTTTCCTTTCTCCACGAGCTACCCTAGGGACAAGGGTACTAAGAAAGTACCATTGTGCATCAGGCACAGGGAAAACGCTGCGAGAACTTTCCCCAGGGAGTAAACCCTCACAAAAATCTGGCGCCCGAGAAGAATTTCCGCCGACTTACGTAAGTTTTCCCCAAGCCCCAGGGCGGCCTGTCACAATATAAAATAAACAAGCAGAAGATGACGACGACGTTTTTGCTATTAAAGACAATTCGTCCTATAAACTTTTCGAACGATGAAGTTACTTTTTTTGTTACCTTCGTCTTCAGTATATTACTTTTTTTATTATGTAAAATTCTATCGGAAATTTGTTAGTGACTATAAATTATCGACCGAGATAAAAACTAGTTTAATCGCATTTCGTTCTTAAGTAATGTTTCCTCTCTCATTTTAGATGAAAGTTGCTCAACAGAAAAGAAACGACAAAAGAAAAAGCTTCACAATAATAAACATTTGAAGCTCAATTACCCAAAATGTAATAATAGTTCAAACTAACTTTCACCCGAATATAAATAACTACTTTGTAAGGTTTGTAAGGAATTCCTGTAAACTGTCTGTCTGGTGAAGTAGAGTGCATCAACTAAGTATGATTCACGTTTTGCAAAAGACAAGTTGCAATTTCCCGTGGAAGCACGGCTGGAGGACTACTCGTATCTAACATGAAAGGAGGTAGCTATCGGTGCGTGTTATGCGACTCGAACAAAGCCGTCGGTGCGTAACGGAAAGTTAGTAGTAATGATGTCTCGTTATGTTCAAGGGGCTTGTTTATGCCACCAAATGCCACTTTGCTGAGGTTGTCACTGTAATAATATACTGGGTGTGACTACAATGTTACTGTAACTACTCTATAGTCTACTCTATAACTCTCACTTAGGAAAGGATGATTAAACTGAAATTATTGTAAATTCCGTATACATATAGCAGTAACTATTGTAACAAGATTTATCAAGAAGCAGATCATGTTCACATATTCAGGTACCTACAACTTGCAGCAACAGCCAATCGTGTCGATCTGCATACAGGAACTGAAGTTCAGGATATTTGGATTGTTATCATCAGTCCAAAGAACTCGGTCCAAAGTAGGACCATGACAATCAATTCAGATAATTTAGTCAAATCATTCAGAGAGTTCTGATATTTGAGATTTCATCATACCCTTCTTAAACTTCTTAAATGCATTGACAAAGGCTGCTACCACAACCCCAATCCGTTCCAGTGATCTAAAACTCTGATGTTTGCAAGAAAACACCACCAACCGGAGGTTCAAAAAACTTGCTTCTTCAGCTAATGTCGATGACCACACAAAGATGAAAACAGAGAAGATGAAACAATTTGAAAAAAACAGATTGATATGTCAACGGAGAAAGAGCCATTTAGATATTTGAAAGTATAGTACATAATCAGGTATTCACGCAATCTTCTGTCATAGAATTATGAAAAGTGACTGGATCCTCGCGTAAAGGTATTCTAATAAGTTGCACGCCTTTCAATAAATTCTAGCAGTTGAAAATATTTGTCACTGAATCTGAAAAATTATAAATTTAAAAGAAAGGTATAGCTAAAAAAACGATTGGGAAAAGTACCGAAGAGGCATAAAGCTTTTAATACTTACCACAGCCTGTCAAGACATTACCTTCTGGAAATGTACGGAATGCATAGAAAGTTCGTTGATGTTCAGCCGCTGAGTTGACAACAATGTCCTTTTATTGACAGCTGATGTGTGTTTATCGAACGAGAAGAAACTAACCTGTTGACACTGTCGACAAATTGTCGAAACAAACTGCTACACGCTGATAAAATAAAACTTTCCTTTTAATTTTATCTTATTATTAGGTCAGTCCTACTATAAGAGTCCTACTGACTCTTTGTTCGAAAACAAATCCGTTTTGGAGTAGGCCCAGCTAAATCTTTACTTACAGTTTATTAGTTCACTTGTGCTATAATTTTTGTGGTCACCTTCTTGAATTAAGGTGACCAAATTGATGAGCCTGCAGTCGAGCTGCAATAAATTTTTTCTGTATTACTCACAAGAATAGGAGAAGGTTTGAAGATAGTAATCCTAAAACGACGGTATTCGCCAAATATTGCCACGCAGCATTTGATTTTGGAATCGGTCACTGCCCGAAAATTATGTTAATTTGAGTAACTATTATTTAACGGAAAAAATACTTGTTTATTTGAACAATACGTTTTGGTTATAGATATTTAGGAGTACTTCATTGTCGGTGAAAAACTATCAAAGGCGTAGTGAGTTAATTGTGAAACGCAGTTTCTCGAAACGACCGAACAACTAATTAGTTTTTGGCCTTAATTAATCTCGAGTTTCATGAAGCAAAACTGCTAGAAGATGACGAACTTCATTTGGAAAAGATACAAGGCACGGGGAAGGATAAAAAGATAAATCTAGGTAAGGTATAGTCTTTCCGCGAGCCGTGTCCTACTTTCGTCATGGTCGTCGACCCGCTCCCGTTTTTCTAGTCTCGCGTTGTGGCCATTTAGCCAATTCGAAAACGTCATATTCGATCTATCCTATGCTAATTTTGACGCTTCCTTCCCTGTACGCTTCCCGCACGTCCTCTTTGTGAGTCCCAACATCACCACTTCCACCTGCGCGCGACTCAACTTATTAAATTGTGCCCATTGCACTTATCAAAGGTCTGTGAGTCTATACGCAGTCTATACCAAAATTTTACCGGTTATTTCTATCTAATAAGGGTTTAAACTTTCCAAAAGTTATGAATTTGGCATAAATTCCCTAAGCAATAATTTATATTTTTGTATAACTTGTCATTATTTCTGGTACCCTAATAAATAATTTTCCTGGTATTAAGAAAAAAATATTAGAATTTTTCTTTATTACCACCCGAGTGTGCAGTTTTTTTTTTTTTTTTATTTACATAAGAAATGCCACATCGACAGCGAGGTCATTAGCGGCAGGTTGTACAATTATGAGAACAGAGTTATTTACATGGTGAGGTATGCTAAACTAAGATATTTATGTTATTATGATATATAGGTATATAACTGCTATAGTTGGTCAAATAGTTCGGTTTCCTTTAGAAATAAAATTAGGCGGGACATGTGGTCTTGGTCGTCACGTAGGGCATTTTCTAGTGTGTCTGAAATATTATGCTTCGATCTCACATCACTGTACAAGATGCATTCACAGAGAAGGTGTTTGATGGTTGTTCTCTGGTCACAGACATCGCAGTGGGGGGGTGGTTCAATGCCGCCTTGGAACAGGAATTTGTGAGTGAGACGAGTGTGGCCAGTTCTTATTCGTGATAGAACAACCTGACTTTGTCTGTTTTCAGGAAGTGACAGTGTTGGGTAGAGGGTAGTCTTCAATGCCTTCAGTATTGAAGCGCTTTCCTGCCATTTTTGTTCATATGATTTTATTAGTAGTGCTTTGATGTAGGCTTTAGTATCTGGTATTGTGT
Organism: Malachius bipustulatus; assembly: GCA_910589415.1. Lineage (NCBI taxonomy): Eukaryota > Metazoa > Arthropoda > Insecta > Coleoptera > Melyridae > Malachius > Malachius bipustulatus. The sequence continues at coordinate 30,305,575 of OU342634.1, read as the reverse complement.
GGAATTTAAGTTTGGTTGATGATTCGTTTCTGATTGCGTTTTTCGCAAGTAGGTCAGCTTGTTCATTTCCATAAATGCCCACATGTGATGGTACAAACATGAAAGCTAGATTGGATATTTGGTTATGTTTACTGAGGGCATGTTTGATCTTGAGAACAACGGGGTGGACGGAGTACAGTTTTTTAATGGATTGAAGAGAGCTGAGGGAGTCGGAGCATATGACATATTTTCTGTCGGGATGTTGTAAGGTGTAGTTAGTGGCCTCCAGGAGAGCACTCAGCTCACCTGTGAACACGCTGCAGCTGTTATTTAGAGTGAACTGGTGAGATGATTCCTGTGTGTAGATTGCAGAGCCTACACCTTCGTGGGACTTGGAGGCATCGGTGAAGATGAAACTTGAGTCTCTGTATGATTCCATTTTCTGCCTAAATGTTGTGGCTATTAATTTGGGGTGTGTATGGGATTTTGGCAACTTCGACAACGATGTGTCAATTTTCATTCCGACTGCTGTCCAAGGGGGAGGGTTGTCAGTTTCTTTGCTTATTGGTATACCTGGGCAGTTCAAGCCAAGGGACTCTGCTATTTTGAGGGATCTTTCATAGAGGGGGAGTTGGGTAACTCTTTTTCCTGATAGTGACTGTCTGAAGTGGTAGCGGGAGATTAAGTAGTAGTTAAGACCGTGAGGTAGGGTTTTTAACGAGGATACATATGTCAGAGTCTGTTGGTTCCGACGAATATCCAGAGGTAGTTCCCCCGCCAGAAAGAGCATGGTTTGACTTGGGGTGGTGCGGAAACAACCAATGGCCATTCTTATTGCTGTATTTTGGATAACATCAACTTTTTTGAGGAGTGTCTTGCTTGCAGTGCCGTAAGATATTGCTCCGTAGTCGATCCTAGAGCGTATGAGACTTTTGTAAAGCTGAAGTAGGATTTGCGTATCGGCTCCCCATTTGTGATGTGCCAGGACTTTGATCACATTGATTGCTTTCGCACAAGACTTTCTGAGATTCTGAATGTGACTCTTCCAGCGGAGTTGTGAGTCAAAGATTACTCCTAGGTATTTCATTTCCCGTGTAAACTGCAAGGTTGAGCCATTTAGAAGTAGGTTTGGAATGTTTGGGCGTCTTTTTCGTGTGAAGAGTAGTCCCTTTGTTTTTTCTGTTGAGAAACGGAATCCAGAGGTTTGGGACCAGGTATCCAGGTTGTCTATTGCCAGTTGAAGAGAACATTGCATTGTATTTGTTTCTTTACCTTTTATGAAGATGACTAAATCATCGGCGTAGAGGGAGGCTTTGATAGGTCGAGGAAAGCAGTTGGCAATATCATTTATGGCGATCAGAAAAAGTGTGGCACTAATTACTGAACCTTGAGGAATTCCGTTTTTCAGAGTGTGTTCCCGAGATAAGATATTATTAAGTCTCACTTTAAAGGTTCTGTGGGCTAGGAAGTTTTTAATGAAGTGTGTAATATTACCACAGAAACCCCATTCATCCAGCTTGAGTGTGCAGTTATTTCTAGATAGTTCGTGAAGAAATAGACCTACATGACGAAGATAATATATTTTTTCAATTTTTATTGTAATTGACGCTAAATAGCATACCTTTTTTAGATTGACGATCTATTATTGGCTTTGGAAATTTTAATGTCTAACTGCCAAATTCATCAAGTACTTATTTCAAAAGCGCATTATGCCGGGTTTGTTCACGAATCCTTGAAGAGCTTGAAAGTATGCAACTTTTCAGTAAATTAACCGACTTTTATGCTTAAGAAGATTCTAACAGCGGCTGTTGTGAAAGTGGCCACCTCGTCTTATATTGATGTACTTGATTGTGATAGTGTTAAGTTCTCAATTATTAATTATTAAGAGGACCCAGACTTGCAACTTGATACTTACATTATTTTGGTTTCACCACGAGGATCGTATGTTCCCGTAAGCAGCAGTTATGCGCGCAGATGTTAACTGATATTTCAATTAGCAGATCAAATATTTGACATTCCTGAACTGGAAGCCGCACTTCTACTCCTGCTTACAGCTGTCGGATATTGGAATTTTCACATCAACGACATTATTTCACCCTTATGATAATAATTTAATTTTTCTCAATTTACAGGAACTTATTTATATTATATTAATAAATCTAACACAAAATAATTGATCAACTATACTCAAAACCACAATTAACACATTTACGACTTCGCATCCCCCAACAACAGGTAAGTCCGCAAGGAAAGCAAAATATTCCCAGCAAGATTCCCCAAAACGTGAAATATTTCTTGATGCGCCCCGATGAGCATATTACACACACTTTACCTCGATACACTCTGGCTGTTCTTGTTACAACTGGTCCATCTGATTCTGCTTCAAAATTGTTAACATCGAAAGTAATTCGTTCTTTATTTTCGTGAAAATCTTGAGCGGATCGTGGACTAGAAGTAGTTGGTTGAGGTGATTTCGGTCTTGGTGTAGATCTTCGATCAAAACTCCTATTTACATTTGTTAAATTCATCCAAATCTCCTGCTACGACAGCTTATAACTAGAAAACTTGTTGGATCCAAAGATGCTCCGTCCAACTTCTTTGGAAAATTTGATAGATACTTTTTCTTTATGATGGTAAAGATAAGACTGGTTCTAAAGATCATCAGAGCGTATGGAGATATTGCAAGGAAATACCTATCATGAGCGACGGTCTTAAAAACTGTATTAACTAAAATTAATTAAAAATTGTCAAATTATATTTTGACTGATTTTGACAACTTCAAGAATGTGAAATTCTACGTCAAAGTAAACGTTTCCCTGCAGGATAGCGATGCCGTACTAGAGCTGTTGTAGTTACTATACAATGTGTCCCAGATTCGCGTCACTATACAGGGATCTCGGCTCCTATTACACTTACAGCAAAGATGGAGAAAGTTTCAGGGGAAACTTTGTGCATTCAATAACCGGTTTCAGATTTACGATCGGTCAATTGGTTTTGGAAATATCGGCCAAAAACCGAAAATGGCGGATTTTGTTTTTCGCAAGTAAGTCCGGAACGGTGAATTTGAAAGCTGTCAAAATGTGACATTATCCGGACACTTTTTTAAGACGAATAAGATAGCGTGTATGATAAATGTCAATCGTCTTTTGTTATTCCGCAACCCGCCTCAACTTTCGATTATCTTATGACCACCATGTTGGATTTTTCCTTTTTTGAACGCAATTTATTTTTCTGATTACTAAGATGTATAACACTACGAGTTATAATATTTTTTTTAAATCCAATATGGCGTCCATAAGAAGAAAAGATAGCTATCGATTTTTCGCCATCTTAATTAGGACACTTTTCAACAAGGCATACAAAAACAATTTTCAAGTCACTAGCACTTTAAAATGGCGAAAAATCGTTAGTTCTTATCTTTTCTTCTTATGGACGCCATATTGGATTGAAAAAAAAATTATAACTCGTAGTGTAGTAATCAGAAAAATAAATTGCGTTCAAAAAGGGAAAAATTCAACATGGCGGTCATAAGAAAAACGAAAGTTGAGGTGGGTTGCGGAATAACAAAATACGATTGAGACCTGTCATACAAGCTATCTTATTCGTCTTCAAAAAGTGTCCGGATAATGTCACATTTTGACAGCTGCCAAATTAACCGTTTCGGACTTACTTGCGAAAAACAAAATCCGCCATTTTCGGTTCTTAGCCGATATTTCCAAAACCAATTGACCGATCGTAAATCTGAAACCGGTTATCGAATGCACAAAGTTTCCCCTAAAATTTTCCCAATTTAACCTTTGCTGTAAGTGTAATAGGAGCCGAGATCCCTGTATAGAGACGCGAATCTGGGACACATTGTATGCTATAGACGCAATAATATCGTGTTGCATGTTGCATGGCCCTCGTTTCCTCGTTCAATAAAAATACAGATATTTTTGCTACCACCACGGTGTAAATAGGCTATGGTGTACGCACTGGCCGCCCTGAAATGGCACACTCGCCAGGCGTTCCTTCTAGTAATAAAATCAATTATTATTGGTTCTGAAACATCATGGTTGTAGGATCAAAATCATGAGTTTTGGTTCGGGGAAGAATAAAAACCGGTAATTCTGCGACATTGATTAAAGTAATAATTGACACGACGCAATGCTAACCGGATCGTCTATGACACGGTGATTTCACGTGAATTCTCGTCAACATCAACAAGGACCCGAGTATTATTGAAGTTATGTATTAGTAATGAATCGCAGATTTTTCGCGTCAAAGTGTAGTTTTTCGCAAATAGATTGAGACAGATCACAAAAACTTCTTTGAGAAGAAAAGTAAAGAGGATAAGCGTCCCTCGACATTTTTTACTTAATTTAGTAAGGGAAGGTGGTGAAGAAAGTACAGCTATGAAAAATATTTATAAATTGTTTTGGTTACCTGTTACCTCACCTGATTCTTTGGAACATTTTCGCATAAATAAACCAATCAATAAAACATAAATATTTGACGAGAAATAAATTCGTAACAAAACAGCCTTTTAAATAATTATAATTCGATCTACCGCAGTTCCCCGTTTATGATGATCGCGTTTAATTTAATTTTAAATAATATTTTAACGACCCATCCTATTTGTATTTTATTTGACTGCTGAAAACCATATGTTTCCATTAGGAAGAGAACCTTTATTTGTGCAATTCATCCTCCGACCCTAAATTTCATGAAAGTGAGACACGAGCTCCACAATTCAGACACTTTCAGACTCATTATGAAATAAATAAAACGCAAGGGTTTCACCCTGTTATATTAAGTCAGGACCAGTGAGTTTGTGCCACCAAACTTCTAAATGAATTAAATATTCCCCAGTTCGCTTAGGAATAAAGCAGGAGGTTCCCATGGAATTGTGCGCGTATCTAGAGATGGGCCTTTCAAAATGATGTGATGTGCATCCGGTTAACTTCGATAATTAAAGGGAGACAGGCGAAATTTTAGTACATTATTGAATCAAATATTCCGTACAACGTGCGAGTAGGTATACAAGCTCAGACCATGAACGAGTCGCAGCGGAATTCAATTCCGAGTTGCTATTATATAGTAATATAGCTCGTGTGGTTGGGTAAATTATGCCACCCACAACATACAACTACACAATGATCACTAATAAGTACACTAGTTTAGTGCTTATTGTCTATGATGACCGATGAGACGACTGTTTGTGAAAATGGCGTTTGACCAAATATATGTTTTCGCTGCATATACAAATATTTTACAAAACGTTTTGAAACACTGCTGGTAGTATACCTAAAGATCTTTTAACTCGAGCCACAATGTGCAACAATAGTTATATTGAGAGGAGTAGAGGCGAACCGTCTCTTCAGAAAACCAGAAATGTTCAGAATTCTTAAAAAAGAATTTAAAGGCATTGGCAACTTTTTTTTTAATCAAACTAAGGTATACTTTATTGTATACAGGTAGGTTTTTATCTGAGTTCGCTAAGATGTTAATAAGCCAGTAGTAGAGGGCTATTGAAGTAAGAAGTCTGACGTCACAACAGCTGCGGTAACTCATAGCATCGGATGTTGAAGTTTAGATGAGATTTATGACGTCATATCTCGATATACTCAAGATGGAAGCAGATATCCAAGTGCCGTTTTTACCATTGTCATCAAGAAACGCAGGGAAATCTATTAAAATAAATATTATAAAGAGCATTTTAAATGCATCACAATCTTTTGGAAGTTTTTATTTTGATACATTTTCAGGCCATCTGCATCAAATATTTTTTAATCAGTGGAGTGTTTTGCAATCTATACCTTCCGAAATGGTGATTTGTGGCGTCGGTAGTCAGGTCAATATCAGTTCACCCGTAGAATAGGATGGGCTTGGACGTGAGTTGAATACTGAAACCAACTTGGAGGACTTCTATCTATCTATCAAAAGTTCAACCCTGGTCGATAATGTAATTTAGAGCGAGTCATAAGAGAGAACGGATACAAACGTTGTTTTCCGCCAAGATGACAGGTACTGCCACCGCCGCACAAATCTGAATTATTGGCTCGCATTGGAGAGCCAGCGATGAAACCTACTATCATCAAAAAGGCTTTCGTTGCAGACAAACAACTTAGTCTTCCATTCGGTAGATTTCAACTGAGTTTTTTAGAGAAAGTGCATGCAGCGGAAAGCTTTAGCGAGGGAACAAAAATAGTCGCCTTATTTTTGTTTTTATACCTATACGACATTTTATTGTCCCATTTTAAGTAATATTAAAGAAACTGCTGTATAATAGATAACAAAGAAACACCTAACAAAAGCTAAAATTTGTAATCTAATAATAATTATCCAGCAATCTTCATTAAAGTGTCCCGACGAAATTCATCAGCTAAAGCGGTTTCCTTGACTGGCAAGAACAGCGAGATCAGTAGGATTAAGTAAATTATCATAATTATTGTTAATGTAAATGGGGCGTAAATTTGATTTGAAACTTTCGCATAACGAGGGTTGTAACAAGCAGTCAGCTCGGGCGAGAAGTCGACTGGAGCACGTGCTACTAAAGTTTGTGCAAACGGTCCTCGAGTTCTGACCAGCCCCGGTGCCTCAAACGTGATAATAATGATAAATACTACCACTTCACTTGAAATTAAGGGAATTCTTCCTGCTCTGCACTTCGCAAAACACGTAGTGAACACTTGTCCTGGCGCTATAAATTAATTCCCAAACGATGTTGCCTTGTTTTTCCTTCAACACCCTTTGAAATTACTATTAAAATATTCAATCCTTCAAGGGATGGAGACTACCGGGCCTTACTCGAGTGATTTATTTTGGCTTATGGTAAGGTCTCGACTGCTTTAATTTAATATCCTAAACTAAGGTATTCATTTGCTTCGAGCTGTTTGTATATTATGAAGTAGCGACTAAGCAAAATATGCATGCGACAAAATTGTGGTTAGAACTTGGATTTCGTCAGCCTTAATTACTCACTTTTTATCTAATATTATTAATTATATTAATGAACCAGCTACCATCAGTCTCGTAGAATAAAAATTAAATAAAAGAATAAATATTCACTACTAATATTACTTAAAATGCTAAAATCGAAAGCTTGATATAATTATGGCTTTTTGGTTTGTTGTATGGAGCGGTTAGGGTGGTGTGATCCCAAATTTGCAACTTCTACTAATTTGAGGTAGAGCAAATTTTAATAAATTCCATCAATTCGTTCCAAATATTGCGATCAACAAAAATTTCGACAAAATACATTAGGTAATCACCCTGTAACATCGAAACGAAGGGCCTTTGAAAACTATACCCTACTCTTAAGCCGTGTGGGTCTGCTGGAGAAACATCCTGTATAAAAGCAATTTTTTTTAAGTCAGAAAATGTTCATTTAAAAATTTTGAGTTTTGTGGATTGCGAAACATCTGTGAAGTTTAGCTATTTTATTCTCTCTAATACTTCCAAAAGTCTTGAAGGCAAAACTGTAGGAAATGATCTTAAAAAATTATGTTATTGGTAAATGCGTCAATATTTTACCAGAAAGGTTTTTTCTTTTATGAATCCAATCTTTCTAAGTGAAGTGAAGTGAATTCAGATGTGATTTTTTTAGTTGTCGCAGAAATATTTATTTCAAAATTTGGAGTTTGGTGGTTAGACAAAAAATATCGATGGACATATTCAAAATACCTACCAAGGGAACGCGCTTCCCTTCTATTCGCTATTTAATTAAATGACATCTTATCTACGATGCATCCTCCTGATTACAATGTGAATTGCTTCAACTCATCAGGCTTCCAACTGCTATTAAATTTTCTAGATTTTCTTGACATTACCAACAATTCAGCTGTACCGTTTAAACTCAAGTAGACGAAAACAGAAGGCATACAAAATACACTATCCTTATCATAATTATCGTGGCTTGAGGGAAAATTGCAAAATTAATTATAGAACGAAATTTCCCAAACCGAGATGGCATACCTACCAGCCCACTAATTCATTAACATATCACAGAAGTAGGAAAATTAGTTAAATTAGAGATGAATATATACAAAGAGGTATATAATTACAATGAAGACTATTATTATCACGCTATATAAATATATTGCTAAGGATAAGAGGGAAATACACTATGTCTATTTCCATATTAAATAAACTGGTTATTTAGAAATCAGCTTTTTTCTAGCCAATTTCTTTGTTATTTTTCCTTTATACCTAAATATACATATATATCTTTATCTGCTTTATCTGAAATCTAGTACTTTATATAAATTTCTTGTATAAGATGCGGTTGGAAAGCATGATAAATCTACGATTTGTATCTCCTTGCGAGTATTATCCTTCATATTATCAATAACAGATTTTAAATTTAGATCAAGCCAAATTAGAAGAACTTTTTGTTTCTTTTATACAACTTAAATGAACAAATCGCATGTAAATATTCGACATTTGGAAACACCGTAATATGAAATTTGAATAACCGGAGTGATTAAGCTAAATTTAGTGTCACGAAACCCTTTATAATTTCTTCAAAGACTATTAAATTTGATCCAACAGCTCAAATTATAACAGATTCAGCTCTACACTTTACGTCGAATATTACAATGCAATATGAAATCACAGCGCTAATGCCAATAAAATTTTCAATTACGAGATTCATTGAGCGTATTCCCATTTGATGTATTACACTCCTATTTGCTAGGACTGGTGTTCTGTATAATAATTATCAATCGATATCGAGGCTACAATATAAACTACACCCATAAGTTTCTATAGTCTCTGTAAACTCGTCAAAACGAATTTTGCGACAATATTTCAGAGAGTTTTCCAGAAAATCCCGAAAAACTTGTTTAAATTATTTAAACTAATATTTGTTTTGCCACTCGAATTTAATTATATTAGTGATTTTTTGCGCACATATGAATAATAAAAACGACAATTCTTTAGGACTTGCGAAATTTATATCAAATTCTGAGGTTGAAAATTGAATCCTAAAATATTAGCGATCATTATCATCATGACTTGGATGATGACCTCGTCTCCTATACCTTCTTGAAAATGTCCTCGCAATTCAAACCATTGGTGTAATTTTTCTGCTTTAATTTCTTCCGAACCTCGTTATTTAGCATAAATTGTTTTATCACCGGCGGACGACGTGCTTGATGATGATGATGATGATAACTGAAAAATTAAAAATCCAATTTTTGATCCCTGTAGAATGCCATAAGTTCCGACCAAAACATGTGACTTAGACAACACTGTTTGTACTGAAACGGGGACTGCGATGGTTTGAATGATCTCCCTGCCAAGTAATTACATAAATATGTACCTATATTCGGGGTGGGATATTTAAAGCTGCTGGCTGGAGGTGAGACGATAAATAATGAAGTGGCGCTGGTGATGATTTCTGCTAGGTTTCTCCGCAGGAAGAAAGTTACAAATATTTGGATGTAGGCACCTAATAATTGGCTAATTCACTCAACACTATTAGGTACTATTAAAGCTGCACTCTAAATTATTGACAATGGTTAGAAAATATTCACAAGCTAGTTACCGACCAAGATAATTTGGTAACTTTGAATAAATGCCTATTTGTGGTGAGTAAATCAAATACATAATAACTTTACTATTGTAAAGTCCAGCCGGAGACTGGATCATTGGATTTTCAAGATTGACCTACCACTGCACAGGTAATTGACTGTTCTTCAAAAAACTACTTCGGTTTTCCAGCGGTAAAATGCAGAAAAAATAAGTAATTTGCAAAAAACCTTATTCAAAAGACAAATTTTTCACTTTAAACCTCAATATTATTTTTATTATCAGTGTAAAAAAAATAATATTTGTATAAAAAATTTAGGTAATTCCATAACGAAGAGAATGATATGTCATTTGCTTATGTGCGATAGATAAGAACCGAGATATTCGTAAAAATAAAAAATAAAACGTTTTTTTGCATAACTTGGTGAAAAAAAATCACACGGTGCTGCAAATTTGGATTTAACATCTATTTAAGGTCTTCTATCGAATTTTGTATAGTATAGAATTTGTGCATGGTAACGCAAACTGAGGAGATTTTTGAGGACGATTCTACTGGCCTATTACATGTTTTATGGAATTACTTTCTGGGGTCGCACAAAGTAACTTTTGTGAGGTCTTCTCGGTCCTTGCTCGCCACTACATTTCCAACTAGGACAAGCAGAGCTTCAAAACTGGATCCTTCCTCTAACCAAATTAAATACGCGACATTTTCGCTTAGTTAATTGACGATAAATATTAACAAACTCATCTCTTCTTGGACTTGTCTCTAGGATAAAGATATAATTGGAGGTAGATAATTATAAAAAGAAATTTTGTCGAAAAATAATTTGTATTATTTCTACAAATTTTTGAATTTCTGAAGAGTCCCAAAGACAGACAAATCAGAAATCAAATTTTTAATTCGCTAATGTGATCTACTCTATTTTATTTCATTTATTTAAATGTAATTTTCTTGCAAAAAGGCAGGGCTCTTAGAAAAATTAATACAGGTACGGTAAATTGTGAAGAAGCCAAATATTCTTTAATTTTGTATGAAAACTTGATGGTTGGTTATAAAAAATTGTAATCTAGGATCCAAATAATATCAAAATAATCTTGGATTTATTTTTATTTATTTTTTTGGTTCTGTAAAAATGAAAAGTAATAATTGCCCCTGTGATTATAATTCGTGATTTGAATAACAGAACAATTTTTTCTCTGTTATTTCACTTTATTTGCCAATTAAAAAAAGTTCATGGAACTTCGAGATCAGGTATTAAAAGAACTTCTTGTCAAGGGTTGATTAAGGTGTTTATTTCACCTATTTATCAAAGTCTTTTGGGAAGCAAAAACAGGATAAAACTCGACTTACAATTACTTGGCTGTCATTAAGTATCGGTAATTTTCCAAAATTTGTTTGGTGAATTCACGCAACTTTGAGTTAGTCGCTTTCACTTTATTACCATTTGCAGTAATTCTTGCGATAGAAATCATGACAGACATAAGATAATAAAAATAATTCAAGAGTTTTTTAAAATGAACACAGCAGGATGTTCAATATCGTTTTTTGATTTCTCGGAAACGTGAAACATACCGACCCCTAGTCTGTGCAGAATAATTTTTTTTTTATCATTTCCTTCTATTCGAAGTTCATGATAATATGAGTCGAGTGTTGAAATACATAAATACCTAAACTAGTGTAGACTAATAGGATCACTAGGAATACGTCCGAGCGTAAATGATGGTGCGAGTCGGTGGATCGGATCTACCAGCAAGGAATCTATATTTCAGGTCTGACTGGTCGTCCGGGGATTCCCCTGATACGCGTGCTAACGACGACGGTAAAAGGCAACGGAAAGACGAGAGCACGCTAAAAAGTTCCTACGCACTTCAAAGCGTGTTACTTTCTTACTAGAAGATTTTAGTGATTCTGAACTGAGTTTATGACGTTGCCTTTCTGAAACCTGCCTGATCAACGGTGCTCAGTCCTGGCACCGACATCGTTTTTCTACGGAGAGCACGACTCTGCTACACGCCTAGAAAGCCGTAGAGCTAATCTAAGCGGACCCGAGCTATCCAAAAGCAAAAGCGTCTAGGGCTAATGCTCAAGGTTCCAGCTACAAGATCCTAGAAAAAGTCTTTCAGAGCCCCATGAACCGTCAGCTAGCAAAAATGACAAGGTCGGGAATTATCATATTTGTCCTAATTTCTCTGAGAGTAGAAAAGTAGAAATTATCTTATTGGAAGTGGCAAGTCACGGGTGACTCATCCTATTGTTGAAATAACAGTTCAGAATGTTTTGGAAGTATTTTAGAAGTTCAAGGAAAGCAATTTCTTTCACTGATCATCCTTTTGGACTTAGAAAAGTGTATTTTGACAGTTTCTATTTATTTGTTATTTTTTACTTTCTTGTCAAATGACGAATAATTCGTAGCTCTGTATTAGGAATTATTATACAAGTTACTTGATGCTTATTTTAAAGCTCATTAGAGACTGATAAAATAGACATGAGTAATGACGTCATTGTGCCCTGAGGCGAACGTCTTTATGGTGTATGCTGGTAGGTATACATGATTAAACATTTTCGACGAATTTTACGTCGTAATCGAGATTATCGATCCTTCTGTGTTTTCTTTGACGTCTGTGATTCAATATTTCGGTAAAAATATTTATTTAGTATTTGATGATTATTTGTTTTACTTATCTCAAGAAAAAAGGCCTTTCACCTAATCACTAGGTTCCCTGCATAATGCTTATGGCATTTGCGAAAAACTATCCAAGTCAATCAGAGGCTCTTTATTTCCAACAAATCTGACTGTCCAACCTTCAAAAATACAGGTGACCAAAAATAACCCATTAATATCTTTGTTTGAACAATTCGAGAACGTATATTTTTCATATATGGACAGGTGTTTTACATTCATTGCCACACAGTCACACTCTACCTACCTATTTTTATCTTAACTAACTATTTTTAATTTATAGTTTATGGTTTTCCAATCATTGGCTTTTTTATACACACGCTCTTCACAAATTGTTTCCAGGGACCCAGGTAAGCACCGTTACAAACGGAAACGACACCATGTTTTTATTATTCATTCGACCTATAGGTATAATCAAAATTTTGAAGATAATTATCAATTAATAAGAACTTATTAATTTCAAAACATAATCTCTGACATGCAAAGATACTATTGTTAGGTACTTATAAAGCTTCTTTCAAAAAGATAGACACAGGCATTTCTATACTGAGATATAAATTTTTAGATAAGGTATAGGTAAGGTAGGCATTGTTACTACAGGTGAGCGTTACTCTATTTTTAAACACGCGCTCGCCTTTTGCCCTTTTGATTGCTCGGGCCAATCTGAAAATTCGCCATCGGATTCCCGGCTCTCTTGCACACAGAACAAGAAGAACAAGAAGTTCTTCTGTACTTAATAACATGTAACACCTTACCCTTACCTAGGTCTCACTTCAGGTTTGTCACCTTTGGCCAAAAATATGGATAATTTTCAAGCGTTCAATGCGCCAGTATTATCACGTGATCTCTCTGAGTTGCGCTTTCGGAACTGTCCCTCCACCTTGAACAAGAACGTTAGTTATACAAGGACAATTACTTTTTTTAATAAAAAAGTGGTTGAGACTTATTTCTGATTTCATCTTGAGAAAATAATTTCTCCGTCGCCTTTTTAATAATTTAAGGCATTCATAAAGAAAGTTTACTTATCAAAGTTTACCTAATAAGTTTTTCTGGAAATATTCTGTCCCTCATGAAGACTCAGTATTTCAGAGGGAAACTTCACAATTTACGCGATAATAATTATAATTTTAAATTTTTGCTGTTCATTTTATTTTCAATAACAGTGAAACATTTTATTATTCAAAATGGCAGTTATTATGGAAATCACAAGACCAAGGACAGCGAACTGAAAGTTCAAAACATCGCCCTTTAACTAGGTTAAAGGAAGAATTTATGAAAAAAAATAATTAAATTGATTAGAGCATACATCTATATGCGACATGAGTCTGGGTATTTATAGATCTCAGCTCCTAGTTGATAATATTCCAGAATAATCTAATATTCATGTCACTGAGCAGGCCTATTATTAGTTACAGAGCGCCGAATTACTAATGCTGAGTGACGTGTAGCGCAAGTCCTTAATATAAGGTTCTTATTATAGCATTTAATTAGAGTCTCGTAATTTTATATTTTTTCTATCAAATGTACTCAAATACGCCTGTTTCCGATTAAAGTGCAAAAACTAGAAGGACACGCTTATAATGAAAATCAATGGGAAGTAGCTATTTATGTAACCAGCTATGAAAAGCGGCATTTTTTTGTAAAGAAATGTTTTCAGGATAACACAGTAGGAATACAACCAGTCAGTCAGATCTGCTAAAATGAAATAATAAAATTCTTTGAACAAAATAACTTCATCAGTAAAGTCAGAGACATCGATGTTTGATTGATTATTCTCAGCTCATCAGTCTGACATATCACCAACACAACCTTGAGAGAGTATGGTGAACAAAGAAAGCCAACATATAGATGCAATGGCATCGGACACATCTGACTTACATGGCATGGTGCCATCTAATGACGAAGCGTACTGGATACTTTCATGTTGTCAACCAGAAATTCTCTCAGAGAAATCTGTAATCTATCACTGAAACATCGAGACCTCTGACATCACTGACCATTTTAGGATGTTTCGTTCCAATATTTTTTTTTTTTAATGTTCAATAAACGGATTGCCGCACCGATTATTTTTTACGCTGTCCCAAAAAATGTTATAACCTAATAACTTGCGAGTCCCTGAATTTATAGAAGTGTGAACTGGAGATGAAAACCCAGAAAACGGTCAATTTTATAATTTGATTTACTTTTTATTGATGTAAAAAAAATACTATTTCTTGACTGAGTAATGAATAAATTGTTTATTTTTTACACAAGAAACCCTGTATATTATTACATTTTGAGATTGTCTGAGACAATGCAATAAGAATGGTTTTTACAGTTGCAGTTTAAATTGAGTAGGTTATGAGTTATAAGCAATTATAAGCAAACGAAAATTTCAATTTTCCATTTTGAAAGCGTTGTACGACCGGAAACGGCTCTAAATGTCGAAAATCGGCTTACATGTTCATGTCTTAACTTTTGAAGTGTCATCGTGCAGTGTACTTGACATTTTTATACAGGGTAATGAAAACAATCAGATGTTTTACCACTTGCATAAAAATTTCATCTACATCATAGAATAGTACATAAAAAGCTAAAAATATGAACGTGTAAGCCATTTTTCGATATTTAGAGCCATTTACGATGTACACTGCTTTCAAAATGGAAAAATGCGATTTTCATTTTGTGTATACATTGACCTACTCAATTTAAACTGTAACTGTAAAAACCATTCTTACTGGATTTTCTCAGACAATCAATAAATAAAACTATTATTAATTTTATATAAAAAGAAATGAGGATCAAAGATAATTTTTTCTGCGGGGGTTAATGCGCGCGAAATACTTTTTACAATAAAATAACGTTGGCACAAAAAAACTATCCGAGCGTTATTCTATTGCAAGCTGAAGAGAAACCTCTCATTTGCAATGTAAATACCTCACCCAGAAAGACCACACGGCCGTAAATTAGTGCAGAAAAACCAAGATCCAGAAGACGAGCATGCAATGATATCTCCGGGAATAATTTGGCATGAAAGCGACGTCTGCCATGATGGTTCTCACACGCCGGCTCTAGCAATTAGGTGCCGTGTGCCCGGCTGCTTTGCAATTCAGCCGACAGCGGCTGTTGTGCTCCAGACTCCTTATGCAAAGTCCTGGATGTTGCATTCCGCGTCCCTGTCCGGCCCGCCGTGACCGCACACCACACTCTCGGATCCGTGCTTGTTATATCTCATGCAAATTTCCGGCACAAATTCCATTTTCACCCGTCGAGAACTCCAGCTCAGGCTGATGCGATATTCCGACGAGCTCTCTCCCAGACTTCGTTCTTTCCGGTCTTCGTCTCTGTATTTTCGCAAAGCCGGATTGACCATTTGGATGAACTGCACAGGCATTTGAGCTGTCAGATGTGCGAAAGCTATTGCAGCGGAAATCTACATAATTCTTCTAATATAATCCATGTGGCTGTGATCAAACATAAGCTATCAGCGGAATTGTTTCTTTCTGCTGCATAAGGAAAACCTCATTAGATAGAAATTAGGACTCACACAAACTGGTAGTAATTATTTTTTACGTTTTTTTTAACGCTTTTCAGTGTTTTCTCATCAAAACAGTCAATCTAACTGGTAGCCTTGGTTTTCCAGCGGCTGTATTTATTAGTCATTTAAAAGCATTTTCGATTTTGAGTTTAACAGAGAAAATTTTTGAACTCTGTGAGCTTGGTTTCTAAAACGACCTCAATTTTTTTTGCAGTTTAACTGAATTTTTTTCCTTTTAGCTTTTCCTGCGTCACTGTAAACCTATCAGAGGAACCTGTTTGATTTGTGCGCCAACAACTTCAAAATTTGAAAATTTTTAACAATAATTTTTACCGATTGTCTAGATTGTCTGCCAGGTAAGTGGGACAATTAAAAACACCCATTTTTTGAAGTATTTATTGTTTAAGATGGAACATGGGTCATGGAACATGGGTCTTAATTATTGTATATCCACGTCTATAGTCGCTCCACTCTGGTCGCTCCACTCTGGTAGCTCCACTTTGGCAGCTCCACTTTGGCAGCTTCATTGCAAGAAAAATTACTGTAGAGAATATACAAACCAATTTGGGTAAATGGCGCGGGCGGTAGCGCGATTGTTAACGTCGCTGACTGGAACCTTTGATGCTGCCATCGTCTATGGTTCGAATCCCAGCTCGGCTTGGTTGTTTGTTTCGTTTATATAAGTATTTGTTTCTTTACAAATGTGTCTGTGGCTGTATGAACTCGTTCTCGAAGCCAAATTGCCAGAGTGAAGCGAGACTGTCTTAACTGCTCAGTTAAGACCGTTACTCACTATTTTTATTAAAAAAGATTAGGTTAATATCCAGCGCAAGAGATGATTTGTTTTATTTTTTTAGGTTAGCGTTGATTAAAAGAGTCTGATCTTGAAAAACGGAAAACTCCGGAAGATGATATTAATCTGGTGATTATTAACGAGAAAACACTTTCGTATAAATTGCCGGGTAAGTTATTTGTTGCAGATATTTTATATACTTTGGAAATCGCGTCGAAAAACAACAATGGCATAGTGAATTCATTCCGGAACGTAATTCTGACGAGAACGACAAGATATGAAGTTTATTAAGAAACATCCCAATTGCCTACCTAAGAAAATTGTTGTGATCCTGGGAGACGGCCAGACTGTCGCTCCGGGCGACTCTAACCGAGTTTGTGTCTCTTCAGACGGGAATAAATTAGAGACCGAAAGGGCTCACCCAGCGTCATGTTCTCTAATTGCCTCTTCACGGGATTGTCGACTTAATTAATTACTATTGACATTTTATAAATGCCCAGGATACTTCAACACTTCATTGGAATTAAGCATTATTATCCAGGATCAAGGCAAACAATAGGTTTTACTAATGTATGATCATAATTACCAGTTCAGAATTCAGGCTTGCACTACCACTCTGCGAGAAGTGTTTTAGTACTATCAGATTATTAAACTTTAAAGGGCTCACTCCCTCAAATAAAACAAAAAAATATAATTTTTTTTTTACTTTTGACTTTCTACCTGGTATGCCTTTTGTTATTGCTAACGTAGCTGATAGATTGTTTAAATAGGTAACAATGTGAGCTTTGAACTTTACTGTAGCTTGAATGAGCGCTTTAAAGTTTTATTTCAATTTGTAATGGAACAAATATAAATAATTTTCGAACGTTCATACGTAGCTGTTGCAGTGGAAATGGATAAGAATTTAAAAATACAGTTTGAAACAAAATTGAGTTTAAATGTAAATTTTAAAAGTAGCGCTTAAGGGTAATCACTGCTGGAATTAAGAATAACTTCTTTCCAAGTACTTATTGCTCTTATAGAACTAGAATAAAAATTTTCTTGAATATATCTTGTTAGGTAGGAACAAAAGTTCTAATTTTAAATGTTTGTTTTTGTCGTTGAAAGCATATTTGTATTCAGAGAGAGAATGCCTCCTACAGAAAGGTTTTTGCCGAGAAAAGGTAGAAGCGATAAAAGAAAAGCTCGCTTTTTCTCTACTGTTTCCATTGTGTACTCGCACCCGTATAAATACTGAACATAAGAAGGCTTTGCAATCATGCTGGCTTTTCTGAAAAAATTAGCCGTATCTTTCTTTAGTAGTACTACTCAAATAGCTTAACAGGAAATTCTTTGCGATTTCTTTGTAGCGTCGATGTCTTCTTATTAGCTCAATTAGATTAGTTCCTGAGCAAATAATATCAATTTGTTGAAATCTTTACAAGATACTTTTCTAAATGGATCGTCAGGAAATATCTGGAACACACAGTCGCCTTAACTTGAATTCAAAACGCATAACTTTTCCAATTGTCTAGAAATAAATTGATAATGACAGAGACGATAAAGCAGGAAGTCAGATGTTGTAATCAGACGACATGAACCTTTTCCATTCTTTTTGCATCAATGGCTTGTACTTGACAGATAAGCACGTCGTCTCTACGGTCATCTCTTCTCTTTCTTTTCCCTTCACTCGCAATTTACGACGATTGCCGAGAACAATTCTAAACTAACAGTGTAGTACATTGCTATCACAGGTTTTAGTTCCTCTTCGTCTGGGAAATAATAATCCTGAAGGTCGCCCGTGTCTAGAAAATTTTTTCACTTACACTACACGACTAAAAATAGAGAAATTGTTAAATCTTGACGCTTTTTTGACAGATCATAAACAAACTTATTACTGTGTACCTATAAAAAATTAGATGAGCTTCTTCAATGGGGAGAGGATCTTTACAGCTGCTTTTATCCTTTTGTGGTTAAATTATGCATGGATAAAACCGATGAAATGACGTGTGTTCACGTTTTATGTCTTCCTGTTTTTCTCGCTTTGCTGCATCATGCTTGTGACGATAAACTCAGAAACTGCTCGGGCACGTAATTTGTTACCAGGGTTGTTACATAATTTGTCTTATGTGGACAAAATATTCATTGTTTAAACGCCAAGTCTTTTAAAAGTCGCACACATAGGCATTTTTATAAGGTTGATACTCTTCCTTCAATAATTCTACTGTAAATTTATTTCCAGCTACTTACGTTGCGACTTGCGAAGTAGTTTCCTGCAGTAAGGCGTTACACCGGAAAATCCGTTGAAAGATTTACTGACAAACAAGACTCTTAAAGTTTAAACACTAACGACCATAAGCCAGTCACATTGCGAGTTGTGTCTTTTCACTTATTTCTTACTCCAGAAACTCTGCAAATAGATCATATCAAGGCTCTAGATCCTGGAACAAATAGATCCTGGAACAAAATCACATATAACTGTAACTAATTTGGTATTTAGGGAAAGCGTTTCAGTGTGATCATATAATATACAGTCAGGACGTTTATATTCTCTCAGTCGAGAAACATAAAAGGTGATTCAAAAACAAGCTATAATGAGATTAAGTTATGTATCTATTTTTTTTTCAATCTAAGATTGACAGAAATAATAATATTGGTCGGTTTCAAAGTTGAAAGGAGGAACTATAAATATGTACTCACTGGATGTTTTTGCTAGACTGGAACAGACAGGTACAAGAGAGGCCCTCTTCGCTGTCCAAGTTTTGTTTCGTACGTATGCTTTGTTGATTATTAGAAAGCCTTTGACAGAATTAAACACGATGACTTGATGTCGATGCTGCAGACGGTTGATCTGGATGACATAGACCTCCGTATAGTTACTAATATTTACTACAATCAGTCAGCAACCGTCAGAATTGTAGTCAGAAAGGAGATCAGTTAACAGAAGAAATTGCAATAAGAAGAGGCGTGAGGCAGGGCTGTGTGCTATCTCCATTGCTCTTCAACCTGTACTCAGAGCACATTATGAAACTGGCTTTGGACGATCTCGACGACGGAATGCTTATAAATGGTGAACGTCTGAACAACATCAGATACGTAGACGATACAATTGTATTTGCGGATAGCTTGGAGGGTCTACAATCCCTGAAAACACACATGGGGTACGTCAGTCAAAGATACGGACTCGACTTCAATATAAAGAAAACGAAGTATATGGTCATTACTAAAAAGCAAGCTCCACTCGGTTATATATCAGTCAACCAACAACCGATTACGAGGTATAGAAGTTTTACATACCTGGGCACGAACCTAAATGATCAATGGGATCACTCGGTGGAGACTAAACAAAGAATTGTTTAAAACAAGATACGCTTACTGCGATGCTACGTGTTCTCAGTTCTGTTGTATGGAGTAGAGTCCTGGACATTATCCGAGGCATCTATGAAGAAACTAGAAGCTTTTGAGATGTGATGCTACAGGCGCATACTAAGAACCTCCTGGGTGGACCATGTCGGCAACAAAGAGGTATTACGCAGAGTCAGTATAGGGACTGTATAATCATCAACAGTGTGAAACGACGGAAACTTGAATACCTGGACCACATAATGCGCAACGAACATCGATATGGTCTGTTACGGCTGATCCTGCAAGGGAAGGTCTACGGCAGAAGAGCTCCAGGAAGAAGAAGAATCTCCTGGCAGCAGAACTTACGTAAATGGTTCAACATGAGCACTACAGGACTATTTAGAACAGCAGTGAATAAAGTCAGAATAACCATATGTTAATAGCCAACATCCTGAAGGGATAGGCACTACAAGAAGAAGAAGGAACAGACAAGTCGACAGTTCCGGTAACCGTCAGGATAATGGGGTGTTAGAACTGGAGGAGTGGCTGATTTCAGCAGAGGATCAAGTTGGCATAAAGATTGTTTTCAGTGCACACGAAATTTTAATTATGAATTATGAGTTGCGGTACAATGCTGCAATATTCATATAAAAATGATGAGAAAACTTGATGCAAGTGCGAATTCAAGTAGAAATTACACTTTTATTACTTATATCTCTCAGGAAGCTAAAACATGGTAGGTATGAGCGATCCTTCAAATCTTAAAGAGGAAGAGATTAACGAGAAGTGGAATTAGGATTATCTTCAGTCCAAAGCGAATATTTTGTCAAGATAATCAAAAGTTTAGTGATGGTATGAAAGGACAACAACTCTATACTATCATTGCAGTTTTCTGCGACACGCAAAAATATAATTTCCTTTCCACTCACTTTCTTGGAAAACTTAGAAACCCTTCGAAATAAGTCACTCTCCAGCACTGCGTTACCTAAAAGTTACAGGGTGGTTTCCAGTAGTCCTTTAAATAATATCTTCTTTCCAGTACAGCCTACTCAAGCACGAAGGTATGCGGTCTCTTACAGGTTTTTCGTCATCTTTATCCTTGATGCGGCCAAATTCAGTCAAATATCTAATATTATGGTTTTCAGCAACAGTTCTTAGCATAGAAAAACAACCCCGTTATCTGAAAATGGACCATCTTATTTTTCTTTCTGTTTTAAATCACAACTCATCATACTGGCTAATAGCACGTGAGCCTTCGAAAAGACAGTTACAAGACTAACCATATTTATGGAGGGGGTGCCAGTTAGAAAGAATATGGACATTGATATTCTCACTTCCGACTAGAATACATATCAAGAAGAAGCAAGGTGAGTGAATAAGATTGAGAAGTAAGATATTTCTTTGGAATTTTTAATTTTCCCATCAAGATCTCCACAGCGTAAAGGACAACTCATTGAAGAGACACCTACGCGTGTTAACATGAATTAATGTTGGTATTTAGAGGTGATTTGCGACGACCCTGAGAGAAGCCCATTTATGTGAAGATCCTATCAGGAGAGTTGGTATTATTGCATTAAATTAGGCCAAAATCTAGACATATGCAAATTAAGTCGTATCTCATGGTACACACACAGAGGCTTAACGGCGGACTCGCAGCTACCTAAGTTATCTTTCTATCCATCAACGGTTTTATCACCATTAATCACGGCGAGCAACAATGGCCGCTGCTGCGAACGCCTTTCCAACTACCACTAGATTAAAACCCAGTCTTGTTTCACGGAATACATAGATTAAAATGTTGGCCGAATTGGTTGGCCTGAAAAGAGGCTTCGCTTCTCAATTATACTCGTACTAGACCAGACAGTTCAACATGATTGGAAGTAACGTTTTAATTTACCCCTCTCACCTGGAAAATTTCGGTTGGCATTATCCAGATAGAGTGTGTCTCTATCCAGGGCATCAGCGTCAATTCAACATTCTCGTTAGATCCCTGGAGGTATTGTTTGTTGAAATATATCTAGGAGAGTAAGTGGCATCAATTTACAACGAGGTGATTCGGGTCTAGCTAAAGTGCATAAATTCAGTTTCAGAAAATAATGGCAATTAGAGAAATTGAATTACCGGTTTTGTTGCATTATTTACTTTAATAAAGCACGTTATTAGTGGGTTTAGCTCCATTAAATAAATATCCTGAATTGAGGTTGGAAGGATTGATTACTCTGATATCTATTTTCATTGCTTGTCGAGAGATTCCCGGCAAATTAGCCAACTTAATACATTAAACAAGGCTAACGGAAGCGGTGATGGGATCAAATTATCCAGAAATAAAATAAGGAAGGCTTGTAAATAATATCAAGTAAAAATATGGTCTTATTTTCAATGGAAGACTCAATATTTTTTATGGATATTTATGAGAATTAAAATTTTGGAATTTCTTCAATTACATGCGGTTTTCTCGAAAATAAAAGAGTTTTTTATAGAAATAATTGTCCAAGATTTCTTTAGGAATTAGGATCAAGAGCTCTTTAGACGCGACACCAATATACAAGGTAGTAAATTTTAGTACTACCTACACATCATTGTGATTTCGTAAACGGTAAGAGAAACCTACCGTATTTTATACTTACTTATTAAGAATCTGAAACGAAATTTATTTTTACTTCAACAGTTGCTGGAGTATGCTGAAAGAACTGAAACGTCCAGATTTTTATTTTATCAAATATTAATTTTTCCAGAAATTTGTCTATCATTGACATAAGGTCAGTATTTCCTATCTGCCTTTTTAACCTACGAACTAGATCCCGAAGATTTCATGTTCAAATTTTGTTTTTCGTATGGCTGCCTCATTTTTTTAAGTCATATGGCTGCGGGGGTTGCGTGAGAGAACAACTATAAAAATTTGCGTGACCTTAAAATGGCAGGTAAAGAGAGAAAGGTAATAAATTTTATAGAGGTAGATAACTTCTCTCTCACCACATCAATATAAAGAGATAAGCTAGGTGTCGAATTCCTACGCTAACGTGATACTCTCTCCCCACTTTATTGGGAAAGGAATGAGGTAGTTATGGGATGCCAGCTGTCTTCTTAATTTAGAAAATAATTATTTGATGTCTTTAATAAAGTATTAATGACCTAAGTAATAAAAAGAACAACAAAAACTCACTTAGGCTGTTTAACTTATTGTTTTTCTGATTCATATTTAAAGGTAAATTTATCTCTTCTAAGAAACGTAGATTTATATTTCCTGATGTTATTTACAAAGTATTTACATATAGGAATGTTCACTTTTATAATATCAAAATAATTGTACTTAAACTAAAAGTTTAATAATTCATTTCAAAGGGCGTTATTAGATATTTCAAAAGGGCTTCAGTAAAGTCGACCACGCCTCAGCTGTGCATTCTAGAAACTACTTTAAAATAATTGAACAAAGCAATTTCAAAAACAACGTTCCATGAGATCACTCCTCGCTCTCATTAACTGTCTTATTCCGTTCATTTTAAAATTTGCAAAGGAAACTGGAGACAGATAGGCACTCATATGTTCCAATTGTTTTATACAATAGAAAATTCCGGTCATTATATACATCCGCGGCTCCTACAGTTTCATTATGGCACCTATATAGGGGTGGAGAACATATACCTATAGTAACACCCGGAAGGTATTTATTTGCTTTGCAAATGAAAGGGAAAGACACAAAACGGACTAAAAAAAACGGTTTTGAGAGTGCGGAGAGAGTGCGGTCCTGACAAGAGGCACCGATTAGATGCCGCGATCCCGGATGCAACCACTTCACGATAATTGCCAAGTGCGTCGAAGCTTACAGAGGCGGACTGGGCGATAGATCCGCTTTCACATATCATGTCCAGTCCACAGGGATTGATGCAATGATTTTTGAAATATAAATGCAAAATAAATGCAAAATTCAAAATAAAAACCGTGCTACTGTTAATCTCGAAGATTTTCCTTGCCCTGAAAGTGAAGAAAAAATAGAAATTTGACCGTAGTGTCAAAAAGGGCTTAGTTGTGACCTTAATATTAGTTTGCAATGGCTGTTTTTAGCTTCTTACCCACCCTGCACCCCTATTTCGCTCCTCGGTCCCGAAAAAATTGATGAAACTTAGGAGTCGCGGATGTATACAATTACCAAAATTCCTTCTTCCCGTAGATTATTTATAGACAAATAAATTGCTCTACTTGCAGATGAAGTTGTAACAGTGTACACGAATTTACCAAATTCCGAAAGAGATGTAGATACTTGCAGAGGATTAAAAGTTAGTTGTTTCTCTCCTACGATGTAAAGAAGTAGGTGCGCCTCTAATTATAATAATTCCCTTGATGATGTGATGACGCCATGGAAAACACTTGTAATTATTTATTCCACGGCCTACTGTGGAAGTGCCTAGTTTTCATTTTATAATGCAAAAAAACTTTTTTCTCGAAACTTTCAGAACATCGCTGGACTGAGACAACATAATAGGTACTCTTCTGTAATTTCAGTGTTCTGATTGGAGGAAATTGACGGCTTGTCCCGGTAGTTCAAATAGATCAGATGCACTGATGGGCAAGCCTGTGAATCCCGATATTAATGAACCAGATTGATGACGTGAAATCATGTTATCCGGTATACCTCATCCTACATATTTCAGTTTGTCTAGTTTCCATTTCCTCAATCGGCTGGGAAATTTGCAACTGCAATCCAGTTATGATGCATCGTAGATCTAATTATCGACGAAATACTGCTATTACAAAGCCTCGGGCTTCGAATAAAATTTATTAACTAAAATTGATTAATAATGGATTGGATTCAAATGAAGGCTGAAATTTCTTTTACATCAAGACGTGGATGATCTTTTTTTGTGACTTCCAGAACTGGATAATTTGTATATGTACATATAATAATAGGTACAGACATGTACCAATTATTTCTTATGAAATTCAAATAATAATACTATAATAGTCGATGTAACAAATTAATGAATCGATGGGTAGCGAGAATTTTTTTGTCTGTTAGAATGAATCGATCTAGCACGAATGGTTTGATAAAATATTCAAAACTAACTGAATCCAAGAGCAAAATGTTTGAAGTTTTTCTTTGACACCAAATTTAAGCAGTTTTTTTTAGAAACAAAATAATACAAGATAATTATAAACAACATAGGTCCTAATGTCTTATTCTCCTTCAATTGAAATATAATCATCCTCAAATTGCCTTTAATAACGGAAGTAAAAATCATTGACCTGAGAATTAAGCACTTAGCAGGCCCGGGACTACGAAATGGATTTTATGCGTGTGGAATACAATTATTATTATTATTAACATTGGATAATAATAATTATTATACGATTATTATATTGAGAGGATTATATGAATATCCAGTTAATTGGTAAGAACTGCGATATCATTTTTCTACATAATATAGTCACCTTTGCCTACGAGTAGAGGAAATATATGACCAATTATTATTGCTCTGTATGTATTTTAAAGATTCTAAAACTAGGAATTTTGGCCTATAAATGTTTTATGTAAATAAAAACGACCTATATCTAGATGAAATAAATAGAAATTGATGAATTGCGGTTATGAATATAAAGAGTAAAAACTCTTTGAATCTCAACGCCCTTACATTTACATTATGACATGTCTTTCAACAAAAAACGAGTACACTCTAAACTCACAATATGTAAATCATAATCTAAATAATAAAGCCTGAAATAAAAAGAATGTTCAAATGCGTAAGTTTTTGTAAAGAATTATCATCCCTCTCTTTATACACTTCCACTCTGTATGATTAACTTACTTTCCATGCGGCTGCCAGAATGGAGATTATTCTGCGAGCATTTCCCTCCAAACAAAGGAAACTTTGCTCTCAAAACTTCGATAATGTAGGTATGTTTCATTTATGAGCCGGCGCGGGCATAACACGGAAATCGTCATTTGTTAATCGAAATAAGTGAGTTATAATGTCGGGTTTTTAATTATTGACAGGTTGCTACGTCGATGCACAAATAAGAAAGTTTTAATAAGTGACGTTCTGAAGGTTAATTGGGGCCTTAACTTTCTTATTTTTTTGCACTTGTTGCCTCTTTTTGCACTTTTACAGTTTTTTGGTCTGTATCTCAGAAGGGGAGCGTATTTTTCCATAAAAAAATGAAGTAAAATTTCAAAAAAAACTAAACTTTCTACATTTCTCGTAAAAAACGTTTTTTTTTTTTTGGAAGACTAACCGTTCTGTCGGTAGAGTGCGCCGAAAAAACATATTCCCATTGCGTGGGGTTTTTGGAAAGTTTTGCTACAGTTTCAATTTTCTTATCCACTATTTTTTTGGGTAAACCCAAATTTGAAGTTTGCAGGCAAAAATTGGCCCGTAACTTTTATTTTTTGCACTTTTTGCCACTTTTCACTAGAAATAGATTTTTTTAGAAATGTACTTTTTTTTAATTTTAATAATTTTTTTATGGAACGGGCTTGTTGCAAAAACGCTTCCTTTTTGAGATAAGTACAGTCCAAAAACTTTTAAAAAATTCAAAAAGTGGCAAAAAGTACAAAAAAAAAACAAAGTTAAGGGCCCAAATTGCCAGCAAACATCAATTCATGTTCATCACCCAAAAAAACATAGAAAATCAAAACTATAGCAAAACTTTCCTCTAAGCCCCCATTTTATTCCTAAAATTATGGCTATAGCCCGTAGGCATATTATTTTCTATTGCATCTCCAAACTACAGAGATTAATAATTATTATGAGATGTAAACAGTTTTTATCGCAGCTTCGCTACAACATACCTATCACGAATTGCCAAAAGTCTTGTTTTTTTTTTGTTTAATTATGGCGGCTATGGCAATCTTCGGTCAAAAAAATTAGAACTTGGTACCGTTCTATAATTCCACTCAGAACATCTTTGAGCGTTTGAAAAAATTGCAATGTAACATTTCATATACTTTTTTTGGCAACTGAGCTTTTTTTCAAGGCTAAAAAAATGGAAAATGTTTCATTATTTTGGAGTTTTGTCGGATCTTTCTTGGCAAAATTTATGAGACCAAATAACACGTTATGATATGAAAAAAATCTGATATCAGTAGATAGGTAATTAATAAAAATCTGGAACGTTTTAACCATAAAGATTAATACAGCCCTCCTCCCGAAAATTCGGACGAAAATAGTTTTACTGTAAATTTTAAAATATTTTGTGTAGTTTCTGCATGAGCTTTTTGCAAGACTAGATGTTGTAGTCACTCAAATCACTTGAAGACAATTTATTATTTCAGAGATTGCCAGAGATAACACGGCATGATGTGAACAATTTATGATACATGTACGAAGAGTGTTTTTAAAATTAAAATAATGGTCTTAGAAATCAAATCGTACTTTTATTTTCAATCATTTCTAGCGCCAACAATTTTCAATAATTTCAATAATTTCTTTAAATCAAGTTTTTATTCCTTCACGTCTCAATTTTTACTTTCCAAAAAGTTCTGGCTAATTGGTCTCCGCCAAAGCCATACAGGTTAAATAAATAATAAAAAAAAATCATTTCTAGCGATAGAGACGTCCAATTTAGTTTTCCATATTATTTGCAAGAGTTTTCTTTATACAGACGAGGGGACTTTTTTGCATTCTTTTGGAGCTCTAGTGAGCAAGTATTGTCCGCAGAATTGTTTGCAGACGAAACCTCGTTTGCTTTCATAGTCGCATGAATCGAACTTCGGTCAAACCTCCAAGGATTTATATAATATTTAGATTCAAAGTGAGTAGATTCATCGTGACACCTCCACTGCGACCGAAGATCTATTGTGACTCCAGGAACCCAGAGTTAAGTCATCAGCTGGAAAAGCGATCATTTTTTGAGATTTGGAGTAGTTATTATGATTGCCCAATGGAGAGGAAGTTTCTCTGGGGAAAATAATGAGTCAATAATATTATCGACAGGATTTAACTAGACAAGAAACTCGGAATAATTTTAGGGCTGCCGAATCCAAACAAGTACAAAATAAGACATCGTCTATATAGCTATCAAGAAATCTTACAGTATTATCTCGCTCACTGCGGGTTTTTTTTAATCCTGAAAATAAACTCACTGGAAGCAAAATTAATTAATTAATTCGTCCAGCAAAATTGGACGAAAAATGCGATCAGTTACCGATGCGATCAGTGCGATCACAGCGGAAAAAACGGAATTTTGTGTGGGTGTCGGGTGGTCGATGAAGGTCTAAATCAAAAAATGCCAACTTCTATCCCTTGTTAAAAAGCCACAATTTTGGCTTTAGGGGATGGATTTTTTTCCATTTTCCCACGTTAATTAACTTTTTATCGAAAAAAGTGTAATAGCTTACTTTAGGGACAAAAAAATTCTCCTGGTTAAATTGGCTTCCGATTAAATTTGTTGCGAATTTGAGACTATCGCTTGTATTCGGTGAGTAGATCAAAAATCTGTTTTTTTATCATGACGCGGTCGTTTGTCCTGCTGCT
Organism: Malachius bipustulatus; assembly: GCA_910589415.1. NCBI lineage: Eukaryota > Metazoa > Arthropoda > Insecta > Coleoptera > Melyridae > Malachius > Malachius bipustulatus. The sequence goes on along the minus strand of OU342634.1, from coordinate 30,277,300 downwards.
TGTTTTTGAGATAAATTTTAGTTGGATCATTTGCTAAAATTGAAAAGCTGATTCTGTTGCTGTAGTTATATTTCAAGTCTATTTTTGAGAGTCATTTTCGAGAAAAATAAAAAAAGTGTTAATTCTGTGTTGTGATTTTTGTAATTGTGTTAACTTGAAAAATTTGCAAAATGGAAACACAAATAATTGAAAACATTTTTTCGGAATATTGGTAAGATTTTCGATAAAAATTAATGACCGTCGTAAAATGCAAAAAAAAACAAATTTATCTCCTAAAACTAAAATGGCGGCTTTTCCACAAGGAGTGGGAGGTCGCATTTCTGAATTTAGACTCACCACTGGCCACACAACACCCACAAAAAATTCCGTTTTTTCCACTGGAATATTCCGTTTTTTAACTTATCACAAGCGATTAGAAGATATAATAAAATTAATGTACCCCAATTTTTAGAGGATATTATAATAAAAAAAAAGAAATTTTTAAAATAGAAAAAATATTTTAAAACTTACCATTCATTTGCAAATCAATGAGTTCTATTTTGTTCATAGTTGCTATTTAACTCTGAAGAAAAATTTAGATATTGCAGTTGCGAATCTCACTCAGAATAAATTTTGATGGGTTGATGAATCAAGTGTTGGTAAGTAATGCATTATAAAATAATTTCGTGTGGCTTGTTCGCGATATCAGAGATAATCTCCAGAGGGTTGTTATTGTCCCTCTATTGGATAATTCCTGCACCTACAACCATCTGATATTTACATCATAAAAAATATTTCTTGTAATTAAAGCATTACTGTTACAATTAATTTCATTCATCTAAAAATATATTTAATTATATCATTGTTATATGGATAAGAATTATTCTTGCAACTTATTGCAACCCCATTATCAAATATTTATATAGGGTGATCAGTAACTCGCGCACTCCGAATACAGGGCGATATAGAGCCCATTAAAATTAAGGATATTCTGCAAAAAAAATGGAATCCAACGGTTGGTTTTCAAGTTACAGAGTTTCCCTCATCCGAGTTTGAAGGTAATTTTTTCATTAACCGTGATAAAAATTAATGAAAAATTCAGGTTACTGTAATGTCTGGAACGGATACCATATAATTCATCAATTTTTTCCCCACATAACCTCTTTAGCCCTCTTTCACACCTACGGTTTTTAACCGTGGCCGTGTACGGCAACGGAGCCGTGCTTAATCGAAACACGTTATCATAAATGCAAGCTTTCACACAAGGCGGTTTGTTGCCGGAGCCGTACACGGCTGCCGTCGCAGCACGGCTAGTTGACTGCTACGGCACGGTGCCGGAGCCGCTTACGGCAACATAAAAACACACAAGTGTATACACACATGCACACGTGCCGTGTGTTGATACTGTTTCGTACGATACGGTATCGTACGGACGTTAATAACATTTTCTAAATTTACATAAATCATAATAACGAAATTATGGTTATTGAAATAGATCATGAACTACTAATTATACTAGTTGAAGATCCTTTCGTATCTCGCGAAACAATGTTACAAATTCCCCCATCAACTGTCTGTTTTCAAGAAGTCGATCAATCCAAAATTTTCTTGCTTTTCGCGGCTGTCTACGACGATGCCAAAGCATTATTAACAATATGCGTCTTTTTCGTTCATCCATCGTAGGTGCAACTGACAATAGTTATTTATGCAACAAGTGCATAAAGTGGTACTTTTTTTCATGACTGGGAAGATTGACCGCATGAGCCGCAGGCGAATGCGGCAATCCCAGAAGTGAAAAAAAGGCACTTTATGCATATGTTGCATACAAAATTTTATCTACGAGTGACTTAAATTAGAACGAAAATTTATTATTATAAAAAAAAAAACTTTCCAATGCATTCATATCTTATATGTAAGCGTTTCTTTGAAGCTGTTAACGCTTTTTTCATCACGTCAGTTCATAAAGAGGACATATTGCTTAATATACACTTCTTTAGATTTTTGAGGTAGGTATCTAACAGATTTTGTGCAGCCATATATGATGGAATAAGAATTTCTTCTAGTGCGGAAGATATTTCATTCATGGTTAAATGTAAACATAAAATATATAAATTATATAGCCACATTTGATTGAAAAATAATTTCTTCTGGGGTAGAAGATATTTCATTCATTGAAGCATCTACAATGTTATCCATTTTAGGTATAAACGACGAAAAACACAAAATATTAATAATTGTACATAGATCTGGCGCTTTGCTAATAAACTGCGACGTTTCTCTAGTATAGGTGCATGGTAACTATAAATCGGGATACAATGTAATTCAGCGTTCAGCGTGTCGTGTTCAGTTGTTATTGCTAGTTGCGAACGCCCCGACTGCCGACTGAGCCGCTTCGCTCTCCGCTCACTACTTGCCAGTCGGCGAGCGTGCACTAACGTGACAGATTTAGCGTTAAATAATGAACCGCTACGGCACTTTATTTCACCAAAACTACTTTATTTAACTATTCAAGATAATCATACATTTTATGAACTAAGAAACGTCTAAAAAAGTTCATTTTATGAATCACTCGTAGATAAAAATACTTTAAAAAAACATCCAGTGCCGCATTGTCTCCTAAAAACCGTGTGCCGTGTGAACACAAATCAAATTAAATTACGGCACGGCTACGGCACGGTTACCGTTAGAAAACCGTATGTGTGAAAGAGACCTTACAGAGGAATTGAGAATGTTGGAAATTGATACCATACCTAGATCTGAACGAAATTTGAAGTTTGGCAACCGCCTAAACTCGGCTTAGAATATAAAATATTCAAATGCCTTCGTTACTATGGAAATAAAAATAATAGCAATGCCATCTAACCCGAACTTATTCACATGTTCAGTGCAATGTTGTCACTTTAATTTTTACAAAAATGGTCATATCTTTGGAAGAAAAGAACTTACAACACTGCAGTAAGAAAATTTACCACTTTTCAAAAGTGGAGTATACCGCAGCATGCTCCGAGTGCGGGAGTTACTGATCACCCTGTATAATGAAAACTATATATTTAGGAATATTTGGAACATTCACAACAAACTCTAAACTAGGTAGGTAGATAGTATTTACAAATTATTAGTTTTAACTCCACTGCAAACTTTTCCGGACTTATAATAGCTCCTGTTTTTTAAGTAAACAATAATAATAGGGAAGTTTCTAAGTACCTATATAAATGAAATAACAAGTTCGACTAGGTAATTATGGAAATAATAGGAACTGCAAATAGCAAATAATGCTAGTTGGAAGTTTGGAATCATTTATTATGATTTCGTCTAACAAAAACTCCAATTAAGGAGAGCTCTGCAAAGATAGCGAGGTTGCATATTATTAGAAGGCGCATTAAAGGGAAATTTATTGCTTTAGATTTTCGTAAAAGAACTCTAAGTTTTCCTAATAACAAGAACAAAGATGTGGGTATATAGGGAATTGAAATAATTTCCACGTCTATCTTCATGTAGAGAAGTTTTATGAGAGTCGATTTTTTTTTTCTTCTTAATCTGCTATTTTAACTCGTTCTCGTGGATCTTCAACTTACATTATACAAACAGCCACATTAATCCTTTATCAAAAGTGACAACTCAACACCTCCCGTATTAGGTACAAGTCGGGAGGTGGTTCATTCAAAGGATATACACCAGCCAGTCGCGGTTGGATTTTGTTTTACAAAAGTGCCACTTAAGCAAGCAATCGAACTCTGATCAACTACAGCGAGGAAGTAAAAAAAAACGGTTTCGTACATACAATAAAGTGTCAATAACCATGAAGAAGCAAAGTTTGAAATGTACTTTAAAAATCTAATCCAAATTTATTTTACCTACCTGCTGAATAAGAAAAGAGAATTCTCCTTTTGGAATTCAACTCAGAAATTTATTCCTCAGATAACAGTCTATCATATTATTAATTATTAAAGACGTGTTGATTTCAAACAGTTTTATTTCAATTCGTAGGATTCTTATTGAGATTAAATTTTAACGTTTACCCTTAAGCTATTTAGCAGAAAATACTTAAAATTAAGACGCGTTTAATTAAAATTTTCCCCCGTTTCTAAAAAAAAAAATTTTTTTTGTTATTCATAATTCGAGCTGTAATTATCATATTTCCAAGCGAATAAGCAGATTTTCATGATCACGTTCCATCTTTCTCATATTTCCTTCTCATTTTTCTCATTGAAATAATTCACAATAATAATTAGACTCCCATATAAGTATTTTTATCCCCCGACTCGAGGCCAGGAACTTCTTCCTGACCTTCTGGCTCAGTAGCTGGATAGGATCAAAGACGAATTTTCTCACTTGCTGAAATGAAACTAGTTGACTCCAGGAGATAATACATTCGTTTAGATATTCTCATGATTTTTGCTCGATTGTCATTTTTTCACCAGCGAAGGACGCTGCGCTTGTCTTTCCCACAGAAACAACAAGTCATGAATATCACCCAACACCTAATGAATTGTTATAAGAAAAGATTGCGTAATATCGACTGGTAAATGGTAGCTGGGACAGCGCACTTTCGTTTAATTGTTTAACATTTAAATCACCCTGTTTTCCAGGTACTTATACATAGGTTATTAAGAATACTGAGGACTGCGGTCTGCATGTTAACTGTTAACTGCAAGGTATTTTTTTTCTACTACAGAGATCATAATAAATTAAAATTGAGGAATTTTGATCTCTTGCATGTACGCAGAAGCTGCAGATTAACGATCCACAATCAAGTCAAGAATTTATAAAAAAAAATCCAATCTTGAAGGCGCAGAATTATGAACTGAAAAGACTCAGGTGTCTCTCGAGAGTATCTTTCGAATAACTATTTTTTTAGATTGATTGCGAGGTTTTTACTTTCAAAAAAATTTGAAGTTTTGAACTAAATCAATTGAAAAATAAATTTTTTATTCAGGATTACATTTTTATGAAATAAAAATAATTCAGCATCTAGTTAAATCAAAAACGTCAGATCTGCGAATTTCAGATATAGACATAAGTTCAAGATTAGCGTACCCAACTTTTAAAAACTCGACTCTCCGCCTCAACGCGGCTATAATGACGTCGACCGATAGATGATAAAAGAGTTATGGCAGAGTTTTTCCAACTCAGTACAAATTCGCGTCTCATTCAATAATTGTTGCTGGATTGTATTATATTAATTGGGGATTTAGCTGCACCACGACCTAGAAGACCTTTGTGTCTACGTTTCTAGTGACTATCAGTTATGGCACACATCTAATCCTAGTTCTCTTTATCTAGTAAGTCTTTTTCACTGGCGCTCCACTTCGTTCTCCTCCATGCAGACTCTAAAGTTTGGTCGTTTTGTAGACCATTCTTGCTATAAAGTATGCTTCGAGCTTACATCACATCGCCTTCTGAGATAACCTGTTAGCATTCTCAAACTATTTTTGTTTAGTTCATGCAGGCTTCTTATCTTTGTCGGTTGTATTTCCCAAGCATTAATTTAGCCTGTCTTAATCTTGGGAGGTCTTTCCATAGGTTGTTTCTATGGGTTTCCTCTTCTTTCTTTATTTTCTCTTTAAGAACATTCTCTTTTATTCCGCGAAAAGATCCGCTCCTTGCTTGGTTAGGTTATCAGTTTTTTCATTGCCTACCCAGAACTGTGTTACAAAGTTCTTCTTAAAGCTGCATTTCCTAGTGATTGAGTCTCTAGGAGCGCTAGTAACGTGTTTCTGGTTAGGTAGGTAGTGTTGTTCGCTTTTTCCAACGCATAATCCTGTATCTTCTCTATCAATTCTATGATAAGTCCTTTTTACGGCAAATTGCACCACTAGGTGTAGTGGAGTGAGGTTAAGAATTTCCTCCATTGCCGCTGTGGGGCACGTTCTCATGGCTCCTGTTATGCATACGCATGCAATTCTCTGTATTTTCACAACGATATTCCTCGAATCTTCTTCATGGCTCGGTCTGCCCAAGTCATAGCTCTATAAGTGATTATAGGTCTCACGATGATGGTGAACGTCCATTGCAGTGTACCTGGGTTACATCCCAAGGTTTTTCCTGAAATGTATTTCTTGGATACCATAAATGCTCGAGTGGTTCTGCTGACTTTTTCTCCAAAATGCTTCTTCCAACGGAGCTTGCTGTCTAGTATTACTCCTATACAGGGTGGGCCGAAAATATAACAAGCCTAATAGTTGGAAAGTAAAGATGTATGCGAAAAACGCCGAAACAGGTCGATTTTTTTAGCGAGGGAGACATATTTTCGTGACAAATTTAACTACCCAAGTTCATCCCCTTGGCAGGGGTAGCTACCCCTTTGCTTATCATCATAGGGAACAGATATAGGGTGATACATCATTTGAAAGCCACTCGAATTCTCTTTACAACGATATCCAAAATTTTGGGTTTCTCTCACATACAGGGTGGCCCCACGAAAACGCAACTCGCCTTAATAACTTGGAAACTGAAGATGTAAGCAAAAAACGCCGAAACAGGTCGATTTTGTTATCAAAGTAGGCATATTTTCGTGACAAATTTAACCACCCAAATTCACCCCCTTGGCAGGGGTATCTTATCATCATAGGGAACAGCTATTGAGTGATACATCATTTGAAAGCTACTTGAATTCTCTTTACAACGATATCTAACATTTTGGGTTTCACTTACATACAGGTGGCCCAAAAAAAAAGTTTTCGTTGGGCCAGTCTGTATGTAAGCGAAACCACTCGCATACATCATTTGAAAGCTACTTGAATTCTCTTAACGATATCCAACATTTTGGGTTTCACTTACGTACAGGGTGGCCCAAAAAAAATGTTTTCGTTGGGCCAGCCTGTATGTAAGCGAAACCCAAAATGTTGGATATTGTTGTAAAGAGAATTCAAGTAGCTTTCAAATGATGTATCACTTGATAGCTGTTCCCTATAATGATAAGCAAAGGGGTAGCTACCCCTGCCAAGGGGGTGAACTTGGGTAGTTAAATGTGTCACGAAAATATGTCCCCCTCGATAAAAAAATCGACCTGTTTCGGCGTTTTTCGCATACATCTTCACTTTCCAAATTATTAGGCATGTTACCTTTTCGATGGCCCACCCTGTATATTTAACCTCACGCTTCCGTTCAATGTTAACCGCATCTACACTGAGTGCTTTCAGTGTAAAATTTATTTTTCTGGTAAATGCTATCACAGTGGTCTGCTGAACTGTTCAGCCACACTGTCAAGCACCATCTTTTCTGACAATGTTTAGTGCTCTTTGTATATTATATCACAGAACTTTCTCCTTGGCAACTGATGTCTTGGCTCGGTAGCTTCAGAAGCAGTTCATCTATAACTAGTTTTCACATCAGAGATAATGTGGGTCTCCTTAAGTTGTGCTAATCTGCATGGTGCTTTTTCCTATTTTTGTTTCAGTTGCTCTTGTTCTTAACATCTCACTTATCCAGTTGAACACTGTTTTGTTTGCTTCTCTTTTAATTAGACAACTTTTGACTACCTACTTCGTGAGAAATGTTATCAAAACTTCCTTCTGTATCCACAAAGGCGCAAATAGTTGTCTTTGTTTTTTCTTGTCAACTGATAGGATGTCAGGCCGATTGTTCTTGCCGATTATAGGAAAAGTAAAATTCTTTGGATGTGACAATAAGGATTTTCAGCTGTGATAAAAAATAGAGGTCATTAAATAAAAAATGACCTGTGTTTGACCTTTCTAGCCGTGCTGCAGATCAGTTCCTTTCATTTTTACGAAGAATTGACAAAATACACTATAATGACAACCTTAATGAGCAACCAAATAAGTTGAATAAATTATTATTATGATAACCAAACAAGCAGAGTTATTAAAATTAACTTATCGAATGGACTTCATTAAGAATACATCATAAATAATCCGTTAGGTTATAACATCGTATTATAGGGAGTGTAAAAGAAGAAGCAATGAGACAGTAACATTACCATGACTTATTCAGAAATTTAATGGACTAAATAGCCAACGTTGTATAAACCTCAGATACGCTTTGCAAGGTACCAGGTCACATTGAAAACAACAGGCCACCTCATAAATACGTGATTTTACGGTTTAAGTATCACACTGAGAGATGCCGGGTTTTAACAAAAACCATAACGATTCCTTCAAGAATATCGCTTTGCTTAAAGCAGCCTAGGTACATTAGCTCTCAGGTAGGTTCCACCTGGGTTATCTTAGTGGAACGCCGTTCCACGGTCAATACACGTCCGGGAATAAAAAGCTTCTGTACCTACCAATGTTGATTGTTTTAAGCCATTGTTCGGAGATTTCTTTTTTGTTTTCAGAATAAATATAAGACACAAAGACTGTAATTGAAACAAACTATCCTACTTTTCTTACTATTATTGTAATGTGAAGTTAGTTGAATTAAATGTTGAAGTGGAGACGTATTTATGTGGGTAATTTCACTCTTAAGCTATTTACGAAACGACGGATTAATTTTCTTGTACCTACATAGTAGTTTCCTATAATCCTTCAGGATAGTGCTTTTTATTATCAATAAATTCAACTGCTTGAACTTTTAAGTGGCCTGGGTAAAATGATTCAGTATATGAAACGATGAATGCAAAATTTGAAAGACTTCCGACTGTAATAATACACAATACACTACGCACAAATGAAAGTGTCGCACCCCAAAATTTTGCCTGGTTTTGATTTGGGATAAATTTTTAAATTACCAAGAGATTTCGATTTTGTTTTCATATGTCAGCAGCCATAATTATCTTTTATTTTTCTGATTTATTGAATCGAAAAAAAAAAACTGTCAAGAAGTTTTCTTCAGGGTGATATGTGAAAGTGTGCAAAATCACTTCACAGCTTTTTTACCCCCGTTTTACAAATGAATTTTACTTGTGAGCTTTGATAAGTGAATTTTGAAGCTTCATGTTTTACCTCGAGTTTTCGGTTTTCAAGTTTTCGATTCAACATCAACTATTATTTGGTGATCTCAAACAAACAACTTTTTGCTCTTGAAGGCATGCATATTTCCTCATCTACCGATTTTGTAACTTTAAACCTAGCATTGTAGCTAAAACTTCAAGCAAATTTGAGATATTTTTATGCAATCTTTTGTTTTTACTAACGTTTTTCCTCAGTTAATTTTCGTCCCTGGAATTTGTTGCCTGAAGTTAATAAAATCGGTTGGCGAAGAAAAAGGTAAAAAAATCAAGCTCAAATGCTTATCAAAACTTTTAAGAAAATTAATTTGGAAAACGGGGGTACTAAAATTGTGGAGTGATTATGCACGTCTTCATCTATCACCCTGTAAAAATTTACGGGCAGTTTTTTTTTTAGTTTAGATCCAATAAAGCAGAAATATAAATATGACTGCTGATATGCGAAAACAAAAGCAAAATCTCTTAGAATATTGAAAGTTATCCCCAATCAAAATCAGGCAAATTTTGAAGTACTACACTTTTATTTTTGCGTTGTGTAATTTTTATAAAAATAAATAAACAATAATTCCTAGAAAAAAAAATTTTTAGGCTTAAGTAAATAGGTACATTAAGTCCGACTTTCTGTCTTATTTAATTGGGAATCGGGTTCTTTAATGAAAATATTGTTTATTTATTATTTAAAGAACCCGATTCCCAATTAAAAAGACAGAAATTCAACAATTACTAAGAAGGCTCAAGAAAAATTATTAAGTCCGACTATATCCAAAATGTTTGGCGTTATCATTTATATTATAAGTCATTTCCAAAATTTCCTCCTAGATATCACAAAAAATTAGACAATATACAGGATGGCGTCGCTTAGAGAAAATGCACGACGACCTCGGTTATCGGTAGGGAATACGAACTAGGTAAATTTGCGGCAAAGTTGCATATTTCGCGCTAATTTATAATCTGAAAAGAAATTTAGGACAGTTTTAGTCGTTGCTGAAATATGCTGAAAAAACTAAAAAATCGATATTTCTTATTTTAGCCATACCTTTTTTAGATTTTATATCAAAATAATTGAAACAAAATTTTTAAAATTTTCTTACTTTTTTTCGAAAAAAAGGAATAATATCCATCCAATGACGTTAAATATTCACCCATATGACGTCATATTCGATTTCATTATACTTTTTGCCTTAAACCTTGGCATTGGTGGTGTCTGAAACGGCAGTAAATCTTGCAGTCAACTCACGATTAGTTCTTCAGACTGATCGCTAGATGTCACTCTGCTTAAGCCACACGCGGAGAGAGAACCGTGTAATGGTTTTGCTTAAGACCATGATCAAACATTCGACAACATCCTCCGGAGTATCTGGGTGATGTTCCGGAGGATGTTGTTATCCGGAGTATCCGGATGAGCAGACTGATGAGTCCCAATAGAGCGAAACACGTGTCTGTGCTTGTCTGGTACTCCTGGTGGCTCTGTTGTTGTTTGGATGGAAACTGTTTTGAGTTTTGGAGTTTCGGGCACTGCCAATATGACAAATGTTAGGGCGATGGAGGAATACTCCGACCCAATCTAACAGGCTAGTAATTGCACTTTTGTACTTTATACTCATACGACCTAATTTCATTTACTTCCCAAGCAGCATTTTAAAATGTATTTTTTATTTAATTTGATAGATTTTTTGAATGGCATAAGAAAAACTGCAGACGACTTTATGTGAACATAAAAAAAAAAAAAAAAATGCGCGTCCTATCTGAAAGTTGACTTTTCGATAGGCAAACTACTTTCATTCCAGCTCTATGTACTACAGCGGCTCGCTTCAAAGAATAAAAATTTTTCTAGGCCTGTAACGACTACTTTTTAGCCCTTGGGGCCAACAAGTTTTCTCAATTGTTGTTATTAGTTATAGTGATAACGGCAGGTGAGAGCTACGCAGCTCGAAAGAAAGCAGGCAGTTAAGAGCTACCGAGATTGATACCACTGTTATACCTCAAATGTTATACTTCAAAAAACGCATATTTCAAGCAAGTCGAAGCGCGCTTAAACAATAATAATCTATACCTACCTAATTACCGATTAACTGCGGTTGATAGTTTTACATTCAGGCTTTCAGTGTTCTAACGCGATCGCGCTAAAAAATACCGTGCACATTTCGGTCATACCGAAGTCCAATTTTTCAGCTCGTATGAAAGCGTTCCTCGCTACGCTCGGGCCGAACTTCATATTTGCTGAAATGGGCTTCGTTCCGACCTTGATATTCAGGGTCGTATGCTAGAAACTAAATTTCGCATTTGACAGCGCTGTTAACAACGGCACTGTTGTTAAAAATCACTTTGACATGGTCACGTGACCATGTTAAATGCTTTAACATCGCCATGTCAAATTTTATGTTGACAACGCCGTTAAAGCTGAAACCACCCAATTTGGTATGCTAGAAAGGAAAATCGAGTAGAAACAGTTGAATGTCAATGTTAAATGGCCATGTTACAATAATCACAGGATATGGATAGATTAATTATTATTAGCTGTCAAATTTTAGGAAGATTTTTAATAAATCCCGTATTATTCCAGAGTGAAGTGTGTTTTCGATGTTTATTTACAGTGTCATCACAACTAAATATCAACAATCTTGTTCCATAAATTAAAAATTAACCAAGCAGGTACCTGCCTAGTATTTTCATACTATAATTTCAGTTTAAAGTATTTTATAACCCCTTCTATTATACAAGATCTTAATTTCAAAATTGAATAGAGGTACCGTGGGCATCAGATCTTGAATTTCCAAAATTTTCTTCCAGAAAGTAGTAACTGTATAAACACTGTACCATGGGCGGAGTAAATAGGGAAATATTTATTATTCTTCCTGCTTGATATGTATTTTTCATTTAGATTCATAATAAAATAATTAAATAAAATAAATAAATAAATAAATAAACATTTAATCATATGGGAAGACCAAATTGGGTTGGTGGAAATATTATTTAATTTAATTGTTTTTCTTGCTTGATGTTTACTACTTTGAAACGTTTACGTTTTTGTTATTATTTCTTACAACACAACACAACAGTATAGATCATGCGCATGTGTTCAGTAGGCACTAACCAACATCTAACAACGCGAAACCAAAATCGACCATCTCTGATCGCCGATTAATTACGAAATTGAACTTCGGTTCGGCTTCGATCTAGCTCGTGAATTGTTCTTAGCCTGTAATCAGCGAATATACAACGTTGCCGCTATTGTTCATGTTAAATTTTTAACATGATGATATTACCTAACAGCAGTGTCAAATCATGAATATTTCTTTCTAGAATACCGAATTGATTTTAACAACAACGTCAGATTGACATCGTTGTTACGTTAACAACGCCAAATGAGATTTTCTAGCGTACGACCCTCAATGTACTATATTTTTAATAAAAAAATGCCATCTCAGATAAAGCAACAAAGATAAGAAATCTCGATTTTTCAGTTTACTTAGATTTAGGTGGTTACCTATACAGGTAACTTAAAAATTTACAAAACAGGTGTTGTTTAATAGGTACACAAACGAGCGTGTTTAAAATGTTTTTGTAATCTTTAGGTCCTTCCTACAACAAGACTACATTCCTAGATGTCACTATTTTAGGCGGCACCCCAATAATTGCGCAAATGAAGAAAAATTAGGTCAATTTATTTTTTATAAGCCAAAAAAACTACAACATTTTGAGAATTCATTATTGTTTCTTGTAATAATTTTTACCCTATACACCAATTTATGCTTGGTAGAAGGTTGAAAACTTACAAAGCACACTTACTTTGTTTTATTTCACGTATAGGTATGGCTTTGACAGAGACCAATTAGTCAGAACTTTTTGATAAGCAATATATGTTTAGTCATAAAAATAACAACAGAAAAATAGCAAGTCATCACTCCATAGCGCAATCGCAGGAACTCTCTTATCAAACGCAGGTAAATTGTATAGTCTGGTTAGTTAATAGTTTTTTCCTTTTTTTTTCGTTATGTGCATGTGTTTACTCGCATTTTTTTTTATTTTTTATTTATTTATTCGTTCATTCATTTATTTCATTTTATTTTTTTTTCAATATGTTATTTTTTTTATTTTTGTTTTATTTCTATTCTTTTTCTTTTTTCATTCGCATGTACGGAATATAATGATTACCGATCGCATGACTGCTTTACAATAATAAATTATTGTTAGTCACTTTATATACTAATTTTAGCTCTGTCTAATAACATGTCGATAAATACAGAACTTAATATCAGTATTACCGGAAAACACTATAGAATTTCAGTTAACAGGAAATTGTCTCTTAACAGCCACACTTACTGGACCGATTTTTGAAAAGCGATTTTTGTACCCCTGAAACAGACAAAAACTATTTCAAATTTCGTTTTAGCACTGAATTTTGAGCGAGCAGGCTACATAACAATATGCAGGGTGTTAGGTAAATAGGCAGCTGAAATGAAGCGTCATGTAAAAAATCGCATTTTGAACATAAAACAGAGAACAACCCCTTACAAGATGGGGCCTCGTTTGGGAAGTATTTCCAAAAATATAAGACTAAGGTTGCTGTAAAAAAGATATTTATTTTTAGCAACTAAGGAAGCCAAAATCGAATGCCATGTACAAAATCGCCTTTTAAGCATAAAAGAGAAAATAACTTTTTTCAAAATCAGGCCTCGTTTAGGAAATGTTTCCAAAATTGTTGCATGTTCGGTTATACTTAAAAAAAGTTATTCTTTCTTTTATGCTTAAAATACAATAATTTTATACCTACATGGCATTCGATTTTGGCTGTCCTATTACCAAACCATGTATACAAATTTCGTTATCGTTTGGCTTTTGTAGGTACTTTAAGAAAATCGACTGACAGGCAAACGGGCAGACTTCTGATAAAACTTCTTTTCACCAATTAAGATAAGGACCCCAAAAAAATTTTATTTAATATAGCTGGACCTGGTGCCTAATTTAATTTACGAAAGTCTCATATTCTGCAACTTATTTTAAAAATTAATAACGAAACTGAAGGCGTCCTAAACACGAAATGTATGTAAAATAATTAAAATCAATGTGCTCATCCTACTGTGAACGATGCCTAGAGAAGACTGAATTAAATAGCAAAAAAGAACAATTAGCTAGTGTATAATAAGAAACGATTATGCCAGATGTGTCTAGGCACCAGAATGCGGAGCTCTAATGCGGAAAACCCTAATTAACGTAAATTAAACTAATTAAAATGTGGTGTTATTTATGTATAGAGACCATCGTTCTACAAATTAATCAGCGCTAAGTATTTTCTCTCACGAAAAGTTTACTCTTCGCTACTTCAAATCAACACCATATTTACCTACCCAGAAATATTATTGTAAGTTATATACAGGGTGTATCTAAATAACACCGAAAAAAATTAAGGGGTGATTCTGTGATGAAAATTAAGGGGGGTTTTTGGTATAGAATTTTTCGAAAAAACTCTCCCCGAAAAAGTTACACCCCTCCGAAGAATGAAGGAAAAATAGTTTTTATTTTTTATTTTCCCTGTATGTTAAGCTAAAGACACGAAAATTGGTAAATATTAATTGTCAATGAAACTACATATTTTGAATTTTTTTCAATCCTGAAGTATGCTTAGAAGGAATTGAAATAGTCAATCCCTAAGATATTTTACCATACATTTTTTTTTTTCTTATTAAAAATTTTCTCTAAAAAAACACACTTTCGGGGAGAGTTTTTTCGAAAAATTCTATACCAAATACCCCCCTTAATTTTCATCACAGAATCACCCCTTAATTTTTTTCGGCGTTATTTAGATACAGCCTGTATATTAACAGTGAATATGTCTGTATTAGGTACAAATTTTAATATGAAATACAGTGCATGGCTCGATCATGAAAAAGCTTCTTATTATAAGGGTTGTTGTAATTATTATTAATTATTATTTTTAAACTTGACATCCGCTTAAAAATTTAAACGTATTGAAAACAACACAATCGCTCAATGTAGGTAGTTATTATATTCTTGAAATTATTAGGGGCTAAAAAACGTACTTGAATGTTTTCAGCGAAGGACACACGTTATAAAAATGCTGACTTTATCCAGAGCTCTGCTACACGCAAACAAGTCTCGAAGTGCTTTGATCTAATCAAACTGTCAAAAAGATGGGTAAATTTCCTGGTGTCATTTAAAACTTATGAGAAAACTTGCTATCTATCTCCGAAATTCAGTGACGGAGTGTTTTACAACGTTTACTTGTCTTGTTCTCTTTATTAGGAAACCCCCACTATAGAATAAAACACATTTTATCCACTACCACCTTCCCCAATATACTTATCAAGGTTTTCCTGTTATTATTATTTTATTGTCCAAGTCTATGGAATCAAATTATTTTTATGGATACAACTTCGCCTCTTGCTCCTTATTGTACCGGGTGGGCATTTAAGAATGGACAGCGGCCATATCTTGGGAAATATTGATCCGACAGTTTCAAAATGAAAATTTTCCAGACATAAGTGGCTATGCGAAATGCAATGGAAATATTTTCAAGATGGTCGCACTTCCGGAAATACCGGAAGTTGACACCTACTTCGTTATTTTAACGGGGACACCCTTTATATTATTGTATTTTTAAATTGCCTGGCAAAATCGAATACCGGTGGTTTTCACAATTGGAATTTGGGTTGAGTAGGTAGTTTATGAGTTATAAACAAGTGAAAATCGCAATTTTCAATTTTCAAAGCATCTCACTTTTTACAAGGTATTCTATTATGTTGTTTATATTTTTCTACAGGGTGATGAAAAATCTGTTAATTTTCATCATCCTGTATAAAAATTTAAACCACATGGTAGGATACCTTGTAAAAAGTTAAGATAGGGACATGTAAGCCGTTTTTAAATATATCTTGAGCCGTTTTCAATGTGAGATTTTGAAAATTGAAAAACTCAACCTATATTCCAATTTATTGTTAAAACCACCTGTATTCGATTTTGCCAGGCAATTTAAAAATACAATAATATAAAGGGTGTCCCCGTTAAAATAAAGTAGGTGTCAACTTCCGGTATTTCCGGAAGTGCGACCATCTTGAAACTATTTTCATTGCATTTCGCATAGTCACTTATGTCCGGAAAATTTTCATTTTGAAACTGTTGGATCAATATTTCCCAAGATAATGGCTGCTGTCCATTCTTAAGTGCCCACCCGGTATATTATTATTGTGATATTCTAATATTTCCTGAAGCTTTTTTTTTCTCTTGGAAATTAGCATCCATGTGATGAACCATTCTGTAAATGTCTTCCAAAATTCTAAATTTAGTTATTAATGAGTTATTCGTCAAATAGCTCGGAAAGGGAAATTTTTTATTTCATACTTTCTAGTATGTGAAACAAATTGTTTTTTTTTTTATAATATAGGTTGAGTTTTTTCAATGTTTATAGTAGGTACTGCAGTTAGAGAAACGGTTAAAAGGGGAAAATAGTGCAGTTTTATGAGCTGAATCCAAAGCAACTTTTCTTTTTGTGAAAATATTCATGGGTTCCTAGATATTTGACATACCTAAACTGAAATTGGCGAATTTCTTATACTGCGAGCATGCATATTATAGCACTCCTAAAAATCGTTTGAGATTTTTTCTCTAATCCCAATAGTAAGGCTGCTGTCCTATTAAGAGAGTATAAAAAAATTCGAGAAATTTAGTTTATGTCAAATATCAAAGAGCCGATGAAGATTTTCAAAAAAAAAAAAAGTTGCAGAAAATTAATCCAAAGTTTTGACAGGTCTCAACCTGTGCAGTTTGTAAAATTATTTTAAGTATACAGGGTGGACCAATATTTAAATACCAGTATGCAAACACCATACAATTTTATTATTTTGAATAGGACACCCTGTATATTATTACATGTTCAGATTGTATGAGTAAAATTCATTAAGATGGTTTCGAAAGTGGAAGTTTGTAATTTATGAGTTTTTCATTGTAAGGAGTAGTAATTCAAGAGTTATAAACAAACTAAAATCGAGATTTACTATTATTTCCAAACAGCTTACATTGCAAATGTCCAGGGTGTATCTAAATAACACCGAAAAAATTTAGGAGCTGATTCTTTGGTCAAAAATAAAAAAATATTCTATTAACGCGTGTCCGGAAAACCGTTTTTGAGAAACGGGGTGTCAAAAAAAAATATTATTTTTACAGTTTTTTGAAGATATTATCTCGAGACATGTTCGAGATACGGAACTCAGCTTGATTGACTGAAGTTTTTTGCCCTACATTTTCAGACACTTTTGTATTTAACCAATCAAAAGAGAGTTTCTCATCATAAATTCCCGTTTTTCTCGAAAATGGCTCACGTTAGCAGTTATGACCAAAAGTATTTTTTTTGTAGAAAACATTGTCGGTTAAAAGTGTGCTTTTAAAATATTAATTTGTCCAGTGTCGTAGATATTAGGGTCAAAAAGATTACTTCCCCCCCTCCCGCTCTAAAAATCTCCGCCACAGGCATATTGAAATAATATCAATGATAAAAAATAATACTTTTTTGACACCCTGCATCTGAAAAATGGTGCATTTCCGGACGGACGTTAATAGGATTTTTTTTTTTTTACCAAGGAATTTTTTTATACAGTGTGTCTAATTTAAGATGAAGACACCCCTGTATTTTCGCTATTTGAAGGAGTCGAGGTTCGAAATTTTGTACAGCCATGCAGACCGATGAGCCACACTTTTTACGATATCAAACTGAAATTTGATCGTTAAACCCAGCCTACTATGCGTCTTTGCAAAGAGAGCCAATTGTCGATATTTTGATTAGCGTTAGAGATATTGAAAAAAGTGACTCGAAAAAGTTGTTCTAAATTGCTTTCTAACCTCGGATACTGAGTTTAATGGCAAAATTAGCATTTTCAATTTTCCATTATTTTGGTCTCACAAAAAAATTTTTTTTCTATTTTTCTAATTTGGTAATTACAGTGCAATGGAAAGTAATAATTGAACAGTAGTGTTAAATTATTACTTTCCATGACACTAACTAGCAAATTAGGAAATAAAATTTTAAAAAATTTCTTGTGAGACCAAAATAATGGAAAAATGAAAATGCTAATTTTGCCATTAAACTCAGTATCCGAGGTTAGAAAGCAATTTAGAACAACTTTTTCGAGTCACTTTTTTCAATATCTCTAACGCGAATCAAAATATCGACAATTGGCTCTCTTAGCAAAGACGTATAAATAGTAGGCTGGGTTTAAAGATCAAATTTCAGTTTGATATCGTAAAAAGTGTGGCCATCGGTCTGCATGGCTGTACAAAATTTCGAACCTCCACTCCTTCAAATAGCGAAAATACAGGGGTGTCTTCATCTTAAATGCGACACACTGTATACAAATTTTTCTGGTGTAATTTAGATACAACCCTATATATGTTCCTATTTTAACTTTTCACCTGATTTCCTGTCTTGTAGCTGAAATTTTTATACAGGGGGTGAAAATTATCAGATTTTTAAGTTGTTTTTAATGTAAGTTGCTTTGAAAATGGAAAAGCGTGATTTTCATTTGCTTATAAATTTCTTGTTGAAAAAAATTAACCGCGAAAAAAATTTTTCAATCAATTATCTCAAAAAATATGAAAGTTTCATCATATACAGAGTATTCTATTTAAAATGTTGTATACCGATATAGGTCCTCCCGCCCTCAACCGTATACCTGACAATAATTTTGCAATCTGCATTTTTTCTTCCCATTTGCAAAAAAATAGCACATTTTGGTATTATTATCGTCTTTGACGTAATCAAGCTTCTTCATACTAATGACTCACCCATAAGCAGTTAAATAGACGAGCACAAATATCTATGGCGATACTGGAATTCGAACGCATACGCTAAGCCAGTCGTTCCTAAGTTTATTAATCTCTGATCGTCTATTAGTCGACTTCGCTATTATGCTAATGGACCTAAAACTAGATACCTACCATTCGCTTCATGAAACTTATTTCGATAAGCATCCTCTATAAAATATATCAAAAATACTTCTCGATCTGGCAACTCTCTTAAAACATAATATAAGGGCACAGTCTGGATCACACGACCTACAATACGATAATGGCTACCACATTAATATTTTAAAGTTCACTCTTACCCTGCTCTTTTTCTTTTAGCTTTCTTGTTTCCTCATACAAAACGAAATAGTTTTCGTCATGAATATAGTCAGCAGGATCAAGAATTTATGATGATTTACTTATAATTGAGCTTTATAAATATTGTTATGGTGTAGATAGTGGCGAAGAATTTTCTGAAGTTATTGGTATAAAAAATTTAAAATTAGGGTAAATCTAATAGTCAAACAGTAATGAATTTGACAGTACAGTTCGTATACCTTTGTGATCAAGTCTTCCGTTACAGACAGTAAATTGACGGTAAATATTATTTATTGAGATATAGGTAATATAATAATTATTATTCATTAGGTAATATTTGAAAATATATTAACTCTTGTGCTTGTGCCTAATGAAAATGGAGAGAATTCGGACCAACAACTCGAAATAGTCACACTTAACAACTTATTTAAAGAAGCAGACGAGAATTTTAATTTCGCAGAAGACTATCTATGACATATGAAAATCTCAAATTTCTTGCCCCAGAAAACTTTGAAAATTTAAACTCAAAAGAGCTGTAAATACTCATCTAAATGGACTTCGTAGCACAAGATCGTGGTAATTTTCTTAGTCGTTGACATTTTGAGGAGAATATCAAACTAAAAAAGGAATAATTAAAAACAAAAATTGAGTTCAGTGCTCTAAAATTAGGACGTAAAAATTGTGAAGAGTTCTATTGATTCCCGGGAAACTGCTCATTAAAACTTGAACACCTCCTTTAACCTTCAACAACTCTGCTACCTCCATTGGCAACAGCGTAATTATATGGCATCGCGTTTCATTTCTTTCACGAAGAATAATAAAGAGCAGCAAAATTATAGTGAACGTCACGACTTGTCTCCTAAATGTCTGTATGCACTGTACAGTACTGTAATAAATTAAATTTAAATCAAAAGTTAGAAATTCTCATTCAGCTTTATGCTGAATGTCGGTGCGGGCAACAATTTGCAACGTTCTATCGATTCCAAAAGACCTGCTCATTAAAACTTGAACGTTCTCTTCAACCGTCAATCGAACCCACTGTTGCCAAATAATCTAATTATAATGTTTTATAGGAAGAAGCAAAACCACCATTTAATTATTATCCTCTAGGCATGCAACTTTTAATAAACCATATTAAACGAAAACTGAAGATGAACGGGAAAAATGCCGAAACAAGTTAGTTTTGTTATCGAGGGGGACACATTTGGGTGACAAATTTGACTATCCAAATGGTAGGGTTAACAACGATATTTCACATTTTGGGTTCCTAAATATTACAAGGCAAATCAATAAAAAGGTCTACTTCATAATGATTATAGTCCAATAAAGTCTAAAAAGTCATACGTATCGATTAAGAATACACCTCCATTTGATAGTTCGATTTATTTTGTTTCATATACGTGGTTTTTATAGTAACCGTCCAGTTTGTCTAAACACTCCATCCCGCATAAATAAGTATACGTCAACATTGGTTTTGAATGAGAATTAAATGCACAACACAGAGGATATAGAATGTCATTACGTGAATAAATTTTATGTAGTTGTCAGTGGCTCTCAAACTGACGTAAGCGCTTCAATTCATTGTTTGAATGATTTCTTCAATAATTTACCCTCGTTCACAACTTGACAATTAACTTTTTGACATTTCCTGGTGAAATTAAAAATATTAATTCGGACGGTTAGTGTAACGTCACATCTGACTTTTTAAAGTTAATCCTACTATACTTCCTTTTTTTGGAAGTATCGAAACAGAATTTTATTTATACAACCACGCTAGTTTATCGAATCGCCCTGTAATAAAAGCTGTAAAAAAGTTCAAGAAGTGAGATACCGTTGTAAAGAGAATTTAAATAACTTTCAAAATGATGTATTACTCGATATATCTGTTTCCTATGAAATAAGCAAAAGAGTAGCTACTCCTGCCAAGGGGATGAACTTGGATAGTTCAGTTTTGGCATTTTCACGTACATCTTGACTTTCCAAGTTATTACGCCGGTGTCGTTTTCGTTTAGGCCATCCTGTATATTCTCTAAAATGTTTCAAATAGTATTAAAAATATTTCCCCGAACCAGGAAGCAAGCAGAAATTATGAGTCATTTTTCTATCGTCCTCAAATCTCCGTTAGTTCATTTAGTACCTATAATAACCTACCGGTTGGAAGGTATCCAATAAAATAAAACACCGTACGTTAAGTTTTACGTTTATTGGAGGGAGCATTACGTTCGATGTGCTGGAAGCTGGAAAAGGGTGTTATGTGGGCTGTGTTCTAAAATCTCGACTCTGATCGATGGAAAATTGTCTCTGCATGGCTGGAACAGCTCTGTGGCACGGCAAATGCATTTCCTAATGCATTGTGTTCTGTGAATTTCCTTGGTCAGCGCCGTGAAAATGCTCTTTGGAGTCCTAAACACCAGCAGTAAGCTCAGGGGTTAGTTTGAAAACCTTGGAAATGGGGAGTCGATTGCTTTTCGGGCACATTTTAACATTGTTACCAACCGGAAAATCAACTTAACAGCTCGCAGTGATCTTATTTTTTGACTTTAGTAGCAGTGGAGAACTTCGATAAGGACGAAATTAAATCCCTAATTATTCGGGAGTGTTAGAATTTTAACGTTGTTGAAATTTGTCATAATGTAACACGTGCTGCAACCACTTGTAACAATAATTATTATTCTGGAAAATTGGATACAGTAAAAGTAGATTTTGTACTGAAGAGTAAAAATTGTTCATCTATTGAAGTTTTATTTCTCGTATTCGGTACCATTTTTTTGTATTATTTCTGGCATTTTACAGGAGAATATGGAGCAGAGCACGACACAATTTTGTTTATGTATACAGTTTCAAAAATTTAAAGAAGTGGGTGTTAGAAGTGTTTTATAAATTACTTTCTAAATTTCATGGAAAGTCTAAAACTTGGAAAATTATTTTTTTAAATTACTTTTTTCAAGCCACAAAGGATTTTAATAAAATCTTGAAATATTGGGAGTCATAATATAAACTCAAAAGTTATAGCTAAGATTTTTAAGATATACTTTTTGAATTTTGATTTCTGTTTTTTGAAAAATTTCTAAGCATGTAAATAAAATACCATTTTCCGCACCAAATAAGTATTGCAACCAATAAGCTTCAAGAAATTACTAAATTTATTTTAGCTAAACAGAAAACTATTCTGTGACATCTTAGCTCTAAAAATGGTGATGTAGGCAGTGAAAAACGAATAATAATAAAATTAAAAAAAGTCACTTCCTTTTTCACTTTATACAGGGTGCATCTAAATATCATCGAAAAAAATTAAGGGCTGATTCTGTGATGAAAGTTAAGGTGGGTATTTGGTAATTCCATCTTCCCGTAAAGGTTACACCACACCGAAGAATAAAAAAAATGGTTTTTCTTTTTTATTTTTCCTGTATATTTAACTAAAGTCACGAAACTTGGTTAGTAATAATTATTCGTCAATAAAACTACATATTATTTTGAAATTTTTTCAACCATGAAGTATGCTAAGAAGGGGTTGAAATGGTCAACCCCTAAAATATTTTTCTTAAATTTTTTTATACAAATTAAAAAAGAACATGGCCGAAAAGCCCAATTAATGTGGTAACTTTATAACTCCAAAAGTTTGTTCTAAAACTGAAATTTTACGAGAAAAACCAAATTATGATTCAACTCGTCTCCTCATAGAATTGCGTATTAAATATTCCTGGTGAATTTTTTATCGTTTCACACCCTGCTACAATGCGGTTTCGTAGATCATCGATATTTTCAACCGGGTTTGTGTATACCAAAGATTCCAGATACCCCCATTTGAAAAAATCCAAAGAATTAAGAATAGGGGATCGGGGTGGCCAGTTTACAAGTGCTGCTCGACCTACCCATTGATTGGCATACAACGGGCTGGTGCACCATCGCACATAAACCATAAGTGTTGCCTAATTTGAATGGGAACTTCTTAAAGAAGAAAATGCAATTCTTCAAGGAGAAGAAAATCTGAGTCACCATTTAATCGTAGCAGAAATAAATGGAGTCCAATTAAATGATTGCCAATCATTCCGAGCCACACGTTTAATGAAAATTGATATTCATAATTTCATTAAAAAAAGCCATAAGATCTTCGTCAGCCCAAATTGTTATGAAAATTTCTAATACAGTCTCTTGAGAAGCTCGCTTCGTCAGTAAATAAAATATTACGTAAGAACTGTGTTGATTGGTCCATTATATTGACAGAAAACCACACGTGGTAAAAAATCTCGATTCATTGACGCCTGTACCCGTTGAAGATGATAGGAATACAAATACTCGAAGATACAACCGAGGATACAATAGTTTTGTTCTTTTAAAATAAAAAAAAAAAAACAACAACGGAATCGCTTACATTTATAAGACATGAGCTATGCTCCTGGTCGGTACTAGTTTCTGGTGATTCCGCAATTAAATTGAGTATGGCTTCTTCTACACTTGCAGTTCTAAATTCTCAAGTACGACCAGAATCAAAACTTCTTTTTTCAAAATTATGACGTTCTCGTAAGCGTCGGTGAATAGTTGTGAACGTAGTATGATGGGAATAAATCCACGCTGTGGGTACTGTTCAGCATAAAGTCTTTGTGCTTCCAATGCATTAAAATGCATATCTCCCATTTCTAAATTCGAATATTATATGCATTCATATTTTCAATAGTTAATTTTTTTCTCATAAATGGTTAAGTTTTCGAAAAAACTTGTAGAGATAAAAAAGTTAGTATATTAATTGGGCTTTCCATGTTTTAATAAAATTATAGGCCATGTTTTTATTTTAATTTTTATCTAAAAAAATGTAAGAAAAAATATCTTATGGGCTGACTATTTCAACCCCTTCTAAGCATATTTCAGGGTTGAAAAAATTTCAAAATATGCAGTTTTATTGTCAAATAATATTTACCCAGTTTCGTGTCTTTAGCTTAATATACAGGGAAAATCAAAAAGAAAAATATTATCTTCAGAGGGGAGTTTTTTCAAAAAATTCTTCAACAAATAACCACCTTAAAATTTTCATCACAGAACCAGCCCTAAAATTTTTTCTGTGATATTTATATAGACCCTGTATATAAAAGTTCAATTTGTAAATAGGATATTAAATTATTTGATATTAAATTATCCAAAAAATCGAAGGAATATAAAAACAAAAGATTGCATGTCATGAGATTTATTAACAAAACTTATGCACCTTTTTTATTGACATTTATATACATCTCGGTAACATTAAGAATACTGAACTTTATTAAGTTAGGGGGTTATTCATTAAGTACACAACATCACTGTAATATTGTTCAATAACATTTACAATTATTTGTTTTTGATAATGGACGAGACCTATTAGTCGTCATGCACTGATAACAGTTTTACATAAAAGGATTATCACTAATTTGGTTACAGTTAGACTATATAAGATATTCATGTTTTCATTTACATATTAAATATAAAAATAAATAAATTGTTTCAGTAATAATCTCTCATTTTTCCTCTCTAAATATACACAGGGGTTAACTAAGTTATAATATAAATCATTGTTTGATACTTTTGATCTTTTGCATATTTTATTACGATTTTTTTTTCTTGTCCTCGCCTCTTATTCAATGCACATTAGGACCAAACAAACATATGTAAAATTACATCAATGATAATAGTTAATTTTATCAAAAATAATATATTTTACGATTTGGAGGAAAATATGGTAAAATATATTTTATTTTTATACGAATCTTACCATGTCAACAAATATACCATTATCTAATGCACTGGTCAAAAGTTATACCCAAGTAAACATTTTTTAATCTTTTTTTTTTTTATAAAAACATAAAACCTCAAATTCAAAAATAAAGCTCATTCACTCTAACAGCCTCATATACCTACCTGTGATATCTTAAAGCCCTTAATATATTACCGTAAAATAGATTACCGTAATATAGGTATATTACCTCTTTATATTGCTTTATGACTTTTCATATTTATTAATTTTCCCTTTCTTGAGACTAATTTTCAAATATGAAAAATCAAAAGATGAAAAAAGAAGAATCAATTTTGATTTTACACACCGGTCTCTTAGTGGGGTAGATCTAAATTTCAAAAGGACCCTTGTTTTTTTGTTTTTTTTTTTTTCATTCAACTTTTTGGACCACTCTTGTTATGTAGCCGACGTAGCGCAAGTCTCGGAGGTGTGAAGGGAGAGGAAAACCCGGTATAAAAACGGGGAAAACGGTATTTTGCCGCTAGGTTAGCTGCGAGTCGTCTGACAATAAAATCGTGCAAAAAAACGAGATCTGGCGAGAGCGCGACAACCTGGTTGGGCGCAAATCGCAAACTCACCGAGATATCGCCGTTTTGGTTCTTGTTTTTGTTTTGCCAAAACGATATCGGGACTCATGATAGGAATTGGAGGCATTTTTCAGGGGGGTGGCAATTAGTTTACAGGAGAGAAAAAAATCGTCCCTGTAAATTCATGTTTCCCAAGGGTTTCGGCCAAATTTTGTGCTAATCAGTATTTGGGAGCAAAGGATAAAGAGAAAACATAAAACACACGCAATCGGACATAACTCACACAGTTTTTAACCCATATCAATAAGCAAAAAAAACATTTTTTCTTGGATTCTCTTTGACCACCAATTGATTAAAATTGTTTTTTTTTCCAAAAAATATACAAACAGCAGCCAAAACAAAAAATGAATAAACAAACATTTGTAAGTTTTCATCATGAAGGGAGGGAGTGGGGGGTTGTTATTTAACCTACCGAAACGTTTTTGTAATATTTTGAAAATGATCCTCACCTAAATTATGCCTCAAACTCCGTCTGTTACTCCCGGGTGACTCCTGTTTTGGCAAAAAAAACTAATGTAAAAAACAAACAAAAAATCACGCTAAGTAATGGACGGATTCGCGATTGAGCCTAACCAGCTTGTGCGCTCTCGCAAGATCTCCTTTTTTTTATACCAAAAAAATTCAAAAATAAAAACGGAAAAAAAATCGTCCCCGTTTTTATATCTGATTTTCTCCTCCCTCCCTACGTCCGAGACTTGCTCCAAGTCCGCGCCACATAAGAAGAGTGGTCCACTAAATTGAATGATACAAAAAAAAAAAACAATTTGGAAGAATGTCTTCAAATTTCGTTTCGAGCAGAATTTTTATTCTTGTGTGTATTTTTGTAGCAAAGCCTCTTCGTCAGGTAGATAACACTTACCAAGAAGCACTATAAACATTATTTTTATGATCTCGCATTTCTCCCCAATCACCTACTTATTGTTTCAGAAGAAAGTGAGTGTAATAGAAGACTTGGAAATACTTATCTCGCGATTATTTTTATTAGATATTGAAAAGATGCACCGTCTCAAGTAATCAAACTGATCCATTTCTAATTCTAGTTCTCTTATTATCACGACCCTGGGGTTTTTTCTCAGAAATACTTTTATTAAGTAAAACCTGAATTAACATATTTTGATGAGTTACGTGTTTAGCTTAATAAGCGAAACTTAGAATAGGTATCCGAGGTTATTGAAATTTCTGATTGCTGGAAAGCTGATTTCTACTGACATGCTAACGATTACATTCTAAAAACAAGTTTCTCTTGACAAAAATGTGGGATGATTTAAAAGTTGTTAGAATAAATTTTTATGTAGTTGAGTCTTTCAGAGTAAATAGTGAGCATCAAAACTGCACTATGTAGTCGGGAAAAAATCTGTGACGTCAGGAAAATTCAACTACCAAAAGTTTTGTTTTATTTTTTATGACCTTATTTTTATATTCTGATTCGGGTTTTACGATATAAAATACGAAGGATTTTTCTGGAATATTTCTTTCGACTCATGATAAATGGCACTGTAATCGACGAAATTACCTTTTTTTCGATTTATTTTAAAACTGAAATTGAGCCATCAATTAATCTAGAAAAATTAAGACAAAATCTACGTATTTTTAGTTACAAATTTCGACTTTGCAATAAAAAATAAAAAATCCCTCAACAACATTTAAAATCTACCTCCATTAAATCCGAAATAAACAACGTGGGTTCTCAATTATTAAGATTGTAAAATTGCTGCCCCTCACCCCTATACCTTCTAGATGAACAACTTTCATTACCTCCTTTTTTTGATCCGATGTCTAGTTTTTGTCTCCAGATAAAATGAGCCTGTATAATAGCACGACACGCTGAAAGTGCTAATTGCCATGTGTAAGAGCGAGAGGTTAGAGCCTGCATGGCTCCGTCTCTCTCATGCACTGACTATGAGGTTTTAGTCTTACGTTCAGTGTTATACAGCTCCCGTTCCTCACTTACTAATCTTATACCGTGCTTTGGACATGCACACTCATTTAAATTTTTATCGTAAATTTTTTCATGGCAACTTGCGAGAAAACATAAAAAAGTGAAAGACTGAAAAAGAGGTAAAGGATTTTTTAGTATTCCATACATTTTGATGGTTTTGATGTGAATTAAAATTATTCTCTAAACAGCACTGCATGTAGAAAAAATTAGTAAAAAATCAAGGTAGGTAAATACTCAAACAAATTCCGTTTGAAGAAACCTCCATGCTCACATTCAAGAGAGAATTTAATTTCCTCCCCTACCTTGGGATTCTATTATCCTCAATAAACGTTATCACCCAATACACAAACGAATAATGCGTTTGTACATTTTTCCTCTGTAAAAATAACCAGAGTCAAGGTCGCTGACAGACAGACAGAGATGAGATCGATAGGGCTCCATTTCGGTCCTCCGGAATAAGGGAATTTAAAAAGGCGACGTGAATATGATGTCCTAGGGCTGTGGTGTCATTTTAAAGCCAGTGTTGACAGTTATTGACTCATTGCTTTATCACTTTTTCTTCTTTGACATTTTGATATGTATTATTCTGTCTATTATTTGATACTGATGACCTTTTCCATTGCCAGCGAATATTGTTTTATCAAAACACTCAAGAATTATTGTCTAGATTTAGGACAAAACTGATTTATTCGCATTTCACCAGGAATGTAATGAGTGGGTGAAAGTTTTTTTTTGCAATCTTAATTTTTTAAAGGTTTTTTTTGCAAGCGTTCATAATGGAGGCTTTAATCTAAATCAATCCATTAAAATATGCATACTGAATCAATATTGACTAATGTTGAAACCTAAAGGGAGCTCAGGTATAAGTGGAACACATAAATTCAAACAGTTCTGTCTTTGCTTAATATGTGAACTGTAAACGTTAATTATAATTATTACCACTCATCATTCTACCCAGGCCTCCCCTCCAATTTAATGTAAATATTAATCTGTGAGTATAACCACTCTCATTAAAATCGATTTCATTATTGTATGAGTTGTAGAGGTTCTTGAGTTTTTTTTTCTTGACATTTACGCCTCTTAAAACAATATATTATTGGTGTTTTCTACTTTATCAAAATATGTAACAAATTTATTTCAAATCGAAAAAATTCTAATCAAGTATAGGCAAGTTTATCTCGTTAAGTGGGTTTCCCTCATTTTAAATAAAAATTTCTAAATATATTTACAGATTTTATAATTCCAGGATCGAAAATGCCTGAAAGTAATATTGTCCATCGACGTCGAGATGAACAAATCGAGTGGACCGACCTTCTATCTAACCGCAGACCGAGGAAAAATAGCTCGTAACTGGTAGATAAAATTTAGAAGCCACGGAATGCCGTCTTCGAAATTAAATAATGCAGGACCTTATTAGGAATCCACTCAGAAGGGTTCGGGGCCGTATACCAAATGGCCATGTCGCGGTCGGGAACATCGCCATCGAGGACCTGACCCTAAATAGACCATAAGCGGATTCCTCTCTATTCTGCAAATTTCAGATGTTCCAGATTTCACGCTACGTGTAACTTGCATGAGATCTCATGTCCTATTCTCTCTTTATATTATAATGAGGAGAAAGGTTGTGGATTATATTTCGATACTCGATAGTTGATAGTAGATCGTCATCCTTACTTCAGTGGAACGAGAAGTTAGTGCAATGGTTAAAATATTTATTTGGAAAATCGAATAAACTGGTAGTATCCGCTAAAAAAAACCCTATAGAAAAAAATTTAAGCCGTTGCTTAAATTATCTTGCTTAACATTTTCTTCATAAAATGACCTGTGGAATCACATCCTGAAGTTCAGCACACTGCATGTTCCAAAACCCAACGCGCTTCGTGAAACACCCTTGTCAGTACAGGAAGTTTTTCAAATGAGCATAAATCCAGAAACTAGTCAAACTGATGAATTTTGTGAATAGAATTCATTGTCACAGTGAAAACAATTTGACAATAATTATGACAGAGGTGATAGCTGTTTTCTCACACGTTTTTCACACGACGTGTATGTGAGAAGGGAAGAAGAAAATTTTAATGTGATACCTACTAGACGAAATATACAGGGTGTCCGGTAAGTACCTCCTAATCTCTCGGGAGCATACAGGGAAGGTCAAAATAAACCTAGTCTGTCATAAAAAAAAACATTCCTAAAGTGTTCCTAAACGGAGATACAGAGCCCCAAAGTGGTACCCTAAGATTAGATTTACTTTTTTGACTCTAACTTTTGAACCGACCTGTATAATTTGATGAAATTAAAATTTTTTTATAGAGGCCATGAAGACTCATTAAGCCATATCAGAGAGGATGTTTAACGTGCTAAAGGAAGTCAGGAACGGACTTACCACCACACTCATTGTGTCAAAGTTTTGACAGGTGACATTTTAAAGAGCTGAAAACTTATTTTTTAAATACACTGGTCATTCATCTTCACAAAAGGTACTCTTAATTTATTTCGATAAAACTAGCGGTTCTCAAGATAAATCGACTTTTATGCGAATTTTGATCAAGTTCCGTCAATAGCATTCCATTACGTAGGTAGGTTTATCAACTAAGAACCTGATTTTTACCTGTTTGTATTTAGCATTAGTAACTTTTGTGTTTTTTGCATACCTAAAAACCGATTTATCTCGAAAACCGTCAGTTTTATCGAAATAGATTAAGAGCACCTTTTTTAAAGATGAGGTACATATTAGCCTATTCAAAAAAATAATTTTTAGCTCTGTAAAGTGACACCTGTCAAAATTTTGACTCAACGAGTATGATGGTAGGTCCGTTCCTGACTTCCCTGACGACGTCAAACATCGACTTTAATATGGCCTGATGGCTCTCTGTGGCCTCTATAAAGTGTTTAAATTCAATCCAATTATACAGGTCGGTTCAAAAGTTAGAGCCAAAAAAGTAAATTGCGGGACACCCTTTTAGGGCTCCATATCTCCGTTTGGGGACACTTTAGGAAATTTTTTTTTATGACAGACTAGGTTTTTTTTGGCCTCCACTGTATGCTCCCGAGAGATTAGGAGGTACTTATCGGACACCCTGTATAGTTATCATGCTTTTTGGAAAATATTTATAAGCGTTTTCATGATACTGAGATGGAAAAAATCTGCTATACGCCAGATTTTTGGTACAGCGATCTGAAATACAATATTTTTGTTCAAATTTTTGCATAAAATTGAAAACAATATAATTTTTGTATAAATAATGAAGAGACACCTATCCAATGATATATCACAGGCCCTTACTTCAAAGATTACATACTTACTCACTTACTTACTTACATACTTACTTACATTAAAGATTTAGGGGTCGGAAACATAAAAAAAATTGAGATTGTGCATTAATCAGTGGTCGTAGGAAAAATAGTGTACATTACTTTTGTGGAAAGTGCCACTTCACACTTGTGGGATTGTCGCACTCTGTTAACGACTAGTACGACAACAATCTGCCTCTCGTTTGAAATGGGTCACCTTACGGTCCCCAAAATTGTTAAAAAAAAATAATTTCTATTAAAAATCGAATAATAGAAAATTAATCTGCAGGTAAAAAATAATTAATTCCTTTTTTTTTAACGGCAGTAAAATCTAAAATATAACTTTCTAACTCTTCCACGAGCAAGCCTGAAGAAGTACTTTTCAAAGCAACGAAATAATTTATAGCTACCCACGTAAAGGAACAAACGAGGGAACAAACTATTATAAGTACAATTTCAATTAGGATAATAAATTAAGTACAATTCTCAGAAGTGTCAATTTAAATCAACGATTAATTATAAATGGATTCTCTACAGTACTTTGAATCAAAACTAAAGGGTTGAATGTAAGGGTTACACTTATTACGCAGAAGAAATTAATTAATGAAATAACTGTTGACGTAAAAGGATTAAGAGATTTGACAACAACTTTATAAATACATAAAACCGGTAGAACTGATGGCAGACCGTGCTTCAGGTGTTGAAATTTTAATTACTTTAATAGAACAATTAATTATAGGTAGGCACTTCTAGAATAGCATGAACCCTTGTCAATTTTTTATTGTCCAAATTTAGGCCAAATAGGATTTTATTAGTGAAAGGATTAATAGCAACTAAATTTTTTTTAAGGTTACAGAACCAGCATCGGGTGAATTTATACCGGCACACGTAATTAAATACTCTGATGAGAGTTGAAGGACTGAATTTTAGAGTCTAATTTTAGAAAAAAAAATTGAAGAGTTTATTAAAAAGAATGGCCAGAAGAAACTTGAGCAATAT
The DNA here is from genome assembly GCA_910589415.1 of Malachius bipustulatus. NCBI lineage: Eukaryota > Metazoa > Arthropoda > Insecta > Coleoptera > Melyridae > Malachius > Malachius bipustulatus. The sequence goes on along the minus strand of OU342634.1, from coordinate 30,245,723 downwards.
TTTCAGCATAAATAAAATATTAATTTGTATCTTGTCCTACAAATTTATATTTTTTATCATTCTCGATTGAAAATTTTAAAGGAGAAAAGCATGTTTACCTACTCAAATTATTTTTTCAACGTGCTTGTCTTTAAAAAATCCTTATTATATTGCCGACCCTTTAGCCTAAAAATATACCCTACAAAACCCGAAGTGGCAAAATAAGGACCTTCCTGAGTCCTGACGGAGAAACATTTACGTTAGACCATGGAATTTCACAATTTTCGCTTGGAATTTTGATGAGGATAAATCGAGACATTTGCGTTTAAATTCGAGAGTCATTCTCAGTTTCTTTTATTTTTAATGATCATTTCTTTTACACAACGATCCATTTAAAAATAACACTGTCGTCTCACTTACTTGCACAAGATATTTTGAAGCCACACTTAACTACAATCGTTTATAAAATTCTCCATGAAATGGAACATTTCTGGAATATTATTTTATGTCAAATTAAGAAACTCAGTTCTGTTATTATGTTTGTTTTTTGCTTAGAACCTTATAGATCTGTTACAAATAACAGGAATTTCTTTTACAAAGAATTTTTCATGAGTCTTCTAATTTTTTTATAATCTGTTTCTTTATAACAATGTTTTCTGGAGTAAAAAAATTATCCTCCCTTCCATTTGAAAATGTTGATTGAGATCTTATAAGTTTTTTTTTTGGCTTTAATTTTAAATGCAAAAAAACCATTCAAAAAAAGAAGGTATTCAAAAGAACAAACATTCTTTTGAACGCTGACTCCCCAGTTATTGTGGAAAACGTCTATCCGCTTTTGAGGGCTACTGAAGGGAAAAATTAATTTCAAACCTTATCGACTCTGAGTTTAAATGAAGCAATGAAGGCATTTTCAGTCATAACTAATTTTTCTTTGAAAAGTTATAATATGTCAAGTTCATTTTCGGCAAAAAATACAGGTTTTGATCAAAAGCTTATTAAAGATTAGTCGCTGTGGCGACTGGCTTCAGTCAACAGGATACAGGATCATGCAAAATATCATGGGGCAAGTTTTGCATGGAATGGAATATCGAAAACCGTTAGAGATAAGGACTCGGTTGAATAGGCAAAAAGTTGCTCTTTTTGGGACACACATCTATGCATGTTTCAGATAATTTTTTTTTTTAGGTCACTAGATAATTTGAAAAAAAACTGAAATATGCCATTTTTTCTACCGTTAATAGTTTACTTCATCTGTATTATAGGAAAAATTTTAAGTTTTATCAGACAATAATGTGAAAATTTCAAAATTTTTTTCACAATGTAAATCTTAATGAGTAGGTGAAGAAAAAAATTTGGAGTCAAATTTTGGAATGACTTTAATACGCGCTACTTTAAATACCCTTCCGGTTTCGGTCTACTGGACCATCTTCAGGGATAAAAGACGGCTTAACTGTAAAAGGATAATGTTGAAAAAGAAATAATTCTATTAAAGTGACTTACAGTAAGCGGTGCTATAGGTCCAGAAGGGTGTGTGTAAAATTGACCAATCTCATAATGATAAGGGGAAAAAACAGGGCGAGAATCAAGACAAACGATGCCTCACAGATGGTTTAGTAGACCCAAACCGGTAGGGTACTTAAAGTAGTGCGTAGAAAAGTCATTCCAAAATTTGACTCCAAAATTTTTTCTTCACCTTCTCATTATTACCATACCGTGGATGACTAACGACTGGATGAATTTTAGGAGAATTATAGTAAATCTTGTCAGGTGGTTTAATTGACATTGTAAATTTTATTTCTTGTGTCACAATAATAATACGTGTGAGTGTTGAAGGTTATTTTTTTTTTGGCCAGCAATTTCCTTTCCTTTCCACAATGTTATGGCTCAACATTAAAATAATAATTTCACTGTCGCAGCTATTATACAGCGTGTCTATTGGAAACATAACTTTCTCTGATTATATTCAAGAATAGGTAATCAATTTTTAAACCAATTGATAAAATTTCCGGCAGAATGTATTACAAAACAAGGTTGACGCACAGCCTTGCCAATCTTAAGCCTACCTCCCTCCAGTGGTTGTAAATTCATATTAATCTTATTATGTGATATCTCATTAAAAGTTTTCTGAAATTCGATGAGTTCGTCTCATTTTTTTACACAACATTGGGATGAGATTAAAGCTATTTGTGATACAAGTTGGAAAATGAAACTGTTTTAAGCACGATCGATAATTTTGACAATCCAAGTTTGACAATCGTCAAGTGTTTATTAAACACTTCTTTTGCAGCGTGTGTCACACACGATTTTTTGTTAAATCACCAAGAAACAACAATTTATGAATTTTAAGTCGTCAAGAATATAAATTTATGAACTCTAGAGATTGGTATTTTGCAGATTGGTATTAACATGAAGATTCAAGAAAACTTACTTTTGTCATTTATGTCACTATAAGCACAAGTGCGTAAAAGTATATGTCTCTTCAGGCACTTTTGCCTAGAAGAATGTCATTTCTAAACTAAGATGACAATAAAAATGGCAACTTTATTTAACAAAAAATTTATTTGCATATACTTTTACTACCTGCTTACTTGTGGTTTTAAAAATGTATTACAAAATATTTTTGAGCAGTATTTTAAAATATCTTTCTAAGAAAGTAGGCATCAACGGAGTTTAAATTTTGAAAAAAAAATCCAAAAGTATGACATAAAAAATTTTTTTTTAACCCCGCAAATCAATAACGCCACCCTTCCACTCGGGAAGGGTTTTAAACAAGTTTTTAATGACCTAATTTTAATTTTTGATTTTATTTATATGTGTGATTGTTCTTTGGAAGTGTCTTCGAGATTTTCTGATCTTATGACCACGTGTTTTTACATTTTTACATCCGGCCTAGGCCTATTTTTTAAACATGAATTGTATACCTTTTATGTGTGGACCGCGACTCTTGTAAACTGACAAGTGAGTAACACAAATGATTTTTCAAGTTTTAAACTTTATAACATCTACATACGTTTTCCTCACTTGCAGTTGTCCTGAAGATGAGCTAACGCCCGAAACCGGTCGACAAGATATTCCTTATTTGTGAAAGAAAAAATATATACTCATTGACCTACTGATTGTTGTTTTATTGAAATTTTGAGTATACCATGGCCAATTTTATGGATATGGTTAATAATAATAAATTGAAGACGCAAGTGGATGAAGGATCTATGTAGCAAAATGATTTTCTCGAGATATTTCAGTTTGAAGTTTATAAATTAAATATTACTACATGGTACATGAGTACTTTATCCACTTATAACTACTGTATTTCATGATGTGTTGCAACGGAAGATATTTTAAACGAATTTTAGGTATATAGGCCCTTCATTTATGGAAAAACACCGTTTTTTTTTTAAGTGTTACATAGACACTTTATCCACTTGTGTCTTCAATTGTTAGTATGTAATGTCATATCACGTTTCTTTTCTTTCCCCTGGCCATTGTTGTATTTATTCCCCTGTAATCTATTCCTCAAAACACTTAAAAATCAGACATGCATAATAATAGTAACTCAAGAACGAATTATTCTGGAAATTAAAAAAAAAAGTTTTTACTTCACAAAGCCAAGAAGTAGATTTATCATCTTCTTTTAGTGGAATACAATTTTTTTACCATTTTTTGAAAAATTTTTAAATTTTTTATAGGTAAGTAATGAAATTACGCGTAGACAATTTGGACCGATGGGTTCAATTTGACATAACTTTTTGCCGTGCTTTTTCAGAATGTGATTTCACAATTTATTTTTTGAATTTACCAATTTTACCATTAAATATGTTAATTGTTATACAGACGTTTAAGCGACGTTACTCAGACTGATATAATGTTAAAATAAATGGAATTGTTATGACAATAAAAGTTCAAAAATGGAAATAAAAGATATGGAAAAAAACCTACTGATGTAAATGAAATAAATTAAAGAGTATCCAGATCAAAAAAAAGTAGCACTACTTATCCCTCGACTTATTCATAAAACGACAAAGACGTTTTTTTTCAATTTTGACGAAGACCTTTTTTTAGTCTTTACGAACGTTTTGACAAAAATTTTGCCCCAGTTCAATTTTCTAAGTACATACTTTTTTAGGCATACAATGATGAATGAAAAAATTAACTTGCTAATTATTTCTACTTAATAATAGACCGCAATCCAGACTAGATACTCTAATATAGAGACTAACTTGAACAAAATTATTCCATTAAGTAAAGTCATATATTTGAAATTTTTGTTTGCACCTAATTGGATCAAGGATTGTTAGAGTTAGTATAGGAATTAAGCAATAGTTAATCTTAATTAAAATATTTCCTCGAATCGATATATTTATTTACAACAAAGACATCACAGCAATGAACAGGAAAATCTGCTCCAGTTACAATACAAAATACTCAGATTCGTTATGTTTTTTCTAACAGTGTAGTACTAGTACTAGTAGGTACTTCATTCCATGAAGTAGTACTTAGTACTTTACGTAAAAATCAACAATATATTTTACAACTATTCAATAAATAATATTAATGTTACTTTTATTAAGAATTATTATATACGAAGTGTACTATTAGTAGTAATCTCTCAATCTTGATGGGTGTTGGGAAAAATTAAGTTTCTTTAAAAATCAAGGCAATCCTTGATTTTTGACATTACTTCTAGCTCTAACATTTCTGAAAGAAGTATAATAGCGTAGGTTACATAATAAAACACCCTGTATTCTGTGTCAGGCGACAAAATAAAGTCAGGTATCTATAAAAATGTAATCAATATTGTTAGTCGTCTAATGACAATTTAATACTTTTTCCTAGGACATTTTTATATTATGAACGCATTAAAAGAACCACTACCCAATGTTTATGTTTCACCAACCAACACCCTAATATATTTTGATCATTCTCAATCATTGTCTGTTCTGGATGGTCATATAAAGATTAATAATGTATTAAATAATAGAGAGGTAAAAGTCAGGGCTTTGGTAAATTATTGCTTTGACCCTAAAGAGATAAAGGGATTGGGAATTATAATGTATAACTCACCGAGGGGTTTGTTTTTTACTCCCGCTTTAACCAGGAAATAAATTTTGAATTAATTTTCCTCCAAATCGTACTGGAATTTAATAAATTTCCTCCAAACTTGTTGATTCGTTGACACAATAATAATCATACGAAAAAGTGCAAAATAAATCAAAAGTACCAAAAATAATTAAATGTTTGATAAGATAAAGTACTTACATAATAATACAATACTATCTAAGTCGTTCTCAGTCTTTTGACCATGTATACTCCAAAATTCAACACTATAATATTTTAATACAAAACGTCCATTATGTATCTACAGTATATTCACATTATATACAACTTAGAGTAGCTCGCAAAAAACGGAGCACCGTAACCATAAATTTATCACATAAGGGGAGATATTTTTATTATTATATACACGTTATATTCACGTACTCGTCGTTACTATTATATAAGTTCACATGGTGCCGGGGGTTGTTTACAGCGACACCCCTAGTTCACTAGGCGCACAGTCATAGGGATGATCAGTCTGCCATGACAGATTCAGCTTGAGCCAAGTCTTCACCAGTCACCACCCTTCGTGGGGGGAATATTACACGTTGCTACATTGACTAATTTCAATTAAACATCGGTGGAGACAAGCATTTCGCTTGTTCAAGTCCTAGCCACAGTGATAGATTAAACAATTAAATACGCCTTGAAACACGTAAATAGGTAACACATACATCACCTATCGCCTATTACAATACATAAACATTAGACAGATGGGAAGTAATCACTGTAAATTGTAAAACACCTAAAACATATAAATTTAATACAACAGCAAACTGAATCTATCATCGAGACGATCAAGTCAATTAGGGGATGATTTAAATATAGGAACATACAGTCTTTGGTATATTAGATTTATATTATTACGCGCAGTATATTAGATATGTCCAGTTTAGACGTCAGTTCCACATCCTTCCTGATATCCCTCATCAGGGGAGCTCCTGTTGTGCGAGAGGACTCTCTTGAGGGCGGTCACGGGTGGTAATACAGGCACGGCGCCCTTCTGCCACACCCTCAATGTCTTTGCGTTGGCAGGTAAGTTCACCTGATGAGCGGGTGCTGACTCAGACTTGGACTCGACTATTGGAAGACCGTAATCGGCTGGATAGACATTGACGTGACCGTGAGAGCGCAGCTCTTCCGCTGAACTCTTCCTGATAATGGGGGTCGTGTCGTCGTAGTGGAACACAGGGTTGGGGGTGCTGTGGAGTCGGGTGTACGGTTCGCTGGTTTCACCGTTCTCCCACAGACTTGAAGGATAGAGAGAATCAGCATTCCGGCTGTATTCGCCGCTACCTGGTCGTTCAGATGAGCCTTCTCCCGCGTTATAGAATTCTGGATTAACAGTCGGCGCAGTTTCTTCTCCCTCTCCGTTTTCTAATACTTTGGTGTCGTTAATTAAGTCGGGATTATTGCCGGATCCAGATGAAGGAGACACGAAACATGAACCTGAAATCATGCTGCTATTTGCATTATAATTGGAATTGCCGTAAGGCATCTCGTTCACTCTCGGCGGTTTCTGGACAGGATTACAAAAATTCAGATCAGTAGGATGTTTTCGTTCGGTGATTGCGGGCAGTTCATTACTGGAAGGAGTCACAGGCGACACAGCCGATTTTCCATTAGGGATACCTGCTCCATTAACGACGGTTACTACTTCCATTTGACCGGGAGTTTTGCTTTCCGAGAATGGCATCCTACGGAGGCGTACTAGCAAAACGAATATCACAAGTAGAATAAACAGAATGAGTATGACAAGCGCGGCGCTCAGGCCGGCTATCTGACTATTCCCGAAGGCGACCATCCCCAATGTCCCCATGGTGACGTGTAGAGTGAAGTTGGCTTCCGCATTTCCGGCTCGATTCTCCGCCACGCAATAAAATTCACTGGAGTCTGTGACCTGTGCATTGGTCAACACTAGCGAGCTACGTTTTTCGTTGTAACCCTCTTCGAGAATATGGATCCGTTGATGAGAACTAAAAGCAGAATTGTTCACCAGGAGTCTCCCATTCCAATACCAGGAAATATGTGCAGCTGGCACGGCGTTTGCTCGACATACGATAGTTGCATTCTCTTCAGCTAGCGCTTCCACGTATCGACTAACCGGGAGCATCTCCGGTTTGCAAGCAAAATCATCAACCTGCAATTCAGTAAATGTCTTATGCATGACCCGCTCAGGGCCTCCACTGCATACAGGATCTACCGGATAGGGGATGTTTTTCGAAATCAGCCATTCTTTCACAGCCCTTAATCGGCAATCGCAATGCCACGGGTTGTCGTGCAGCTCAACACCATGCAGACGCGCTAACGTCTCGACCGTCCGCAAGCGCAACTCCGAGAGACGATTACTGTTAATCTTCAATGATTCCAACATTTCGATTCCTTCAAACGCCTTCGGTGCTATCATTTGTATCTGGCAGTTTGATAGATCGAGCTTCACTAAGCCCGGTATGTCTTTAAACGAATGACTATCGATCTTCTGTATAGGATTATTGGAGAGAATCAGGTCGCGTAACAATGGGACGTCCTTAAATGTCCCCGTTGGAACAGAAGTTAAGAGATTATCGGACAAATCCAGTTCAATGAGATTCGTCAAGCCTCGAAAGGCGACATCGTCGATTTGTCCAATTCGACAGTTCTTGAGATAGACACGCTGCAAGTTGGCCAAACCGGCCCTCAGGAACGTCTCCCTAGGCAGGATCTGGAGGTTATTGCTGGAGAGGTCCAACACTTGCGTCACAGCGGCGACACCGTCAGGGATGGTAATAAGGCCGCGATTTGTACACTCAACTGTCTGTTTACCACCCTTCCACTTGCAGGTACAAGGGCCGGGGCAGCTGCCCCCGGAACCGTCACATGGGTCCAGCACCAGCACTGTCACTGTAAGCAGCCACCACACTGGCCAGCAATTGGCGCACAGGAGCACCATCTTCATGAAGACCTTTACTACTGTCCTCCGACAACGCGCAGCATATTAATGCACTTGGAGGAGAGCACGCTGACGACGACGTTCACCTAATCATACTCGGTTTGTCGCGAAACGCGAGACGGTTCACCGAACTCCGGAGCTATCACTTGTAGGAGAACTGAATTACCGGAGCGGCCGGAATAAACTGGCGGACCGACGTCTAGCTGTGGCGCTCCGTGTCGGCTGCCGAAGTTGGTCCTTCTTTACCCTCGCGCTGGTTACGTTACGGAGGCCGCCCGCTCCTGCCGTTGCGCACTGCTTCGCAACATAAACCACCGCATCACTGTACTGATTTTTGCTGCCCCAACCACAAACCTATGTTATTTCACTACTCACTTCACGGAATAACTATTTCATACAGCTGCTATGAAAAAACATGAGTATGTATGAAGCGTCGTTCACTTTTTCAACCCTTGAAATTGGAGTTAATTCTATGGAATGGGAAATGTTTCCAGGCAATGGAACGCATCGCTTTCAATTAAAAAATTACTGATAAATATTTTTCACGATTGGGAATATAAAAGCTCAGCTTCAGTCCTATAAAAAAAAAACTAAAAACAAAATTCGTTTCCTGTAATCTTGTTACATATTTACGGGGGATAATAAAAAAATTGAAAGTGTTAATTAAATCGCGTCAAGGGTCCGCTAATAATATCTTGTCGAAGTTATTATTATTAAGTATTTTTTCTCGGAAACTGGACATTTCAAAGCGGCACACTAGAATTTCCCTGTGATATTTATAGGTACGTTTAAAAAATTTTCATTTTTTTTAGTCAGATTTTTGATTTTTCGGAAAGTCCCAGCTTCCCCAGACTTGGTCACCTTTAACGGAAATGTTACGAGGTTTCCCTTTAGACTATTTTTTTTGCTGCTCAAAAATTCCAGTTTAAAATTTCATCTAATCGCTTGAAGAATTTTAGAGAATTGTCTGTGTCACTATTTCACAGAGAATTGGATTTTTTCCAGTTGCACTACTAAATAATTGAATCCCATGTAGAAGTCTGTGAACTGTAATTTGAAATTTTATCAAAATCGTTATATACGTATACAGGATGTCCCAAAATTTTTTTATCAAGAGATATCCGCGTTATTTCAAAAAATAAACAAACTAAATTCGTGAAATTTCAACCATATACCCCTATATAAATATAAATATAAATAATATAAAAAATAAATAATATAAATAAACGAGGGTTATCAAGGAGTTGCAATTGCTTGTTTTTTTGTGTTAATGTTTCACCGGTGTTACTGGATATAGGCGTTAATAATTATAATTGCTTCTGTGATTTTAATGTCATATTAAATGTTAATTGTTATTCCTTGACCACCCTCGTTTGTTATGATATTATATTGTTTTCGGCGGCGTGCTAGATATGTCTGGATTTAAAAAAATCTTGTGACATTGTATTCAGAAAGAAGTCAACAATCCTGTCGAGCAAAAAAAATATGGGGGTGTCATTTGAAAAAAAAAAGTAGGGGATAATTACCTAGGGGTGGAAAGGCGTAAAGGGGCATTAAAGGGTGCAGCTGCAAAGCCTTAGGGGTATGGTTGAAATTTCCCTAATTTCATTTGTTTATTTTTTGAAATAACGCGGATATCCCTTGATAAGGAAATCTTGGGACACTCCGTCTAGTATAGAATTGTTTCTGAGAAAAATTATTTTTGAGAAAAAATTTCTTGAAAAATTGAGAAAAAAAATTATGAAACCATTCACTATTATTGACAATTATTGGATCGACAGTTTTTGTCACAAACAATGACTTTGAAGGAAATTTTCAGATATTTTTTTCGGAAAACTTTGAATGCGTGCCCTGTCTTTCTTTTCAGGGTAAAGATTGGCAGTATTGGGACAGGTGCCTTTCGGAGAAGTATACAATGTGCCAACCTCGCCCGCTCCATATATTCCGTTTCGTTATCAAATGACGGTTCAAATTTTCAGTGAGCTTTCCCACTATGCATGTGTTCTAAATACCAGGCACTTACGAAAGGAGATAATGTTTTGACTTATTTCATGCCTAAAACTTCCAATAAACATTGGCCCGCAATCGCTTCGTTACCGATCTACAGGGTATTGAAATGTAAAAAAAAAATGTTTTTTATTCATAGTTCCAATGGTTTTTGAGATATTTAGGTTCAAATTTGTAATATTAGGTACGCTGCAGGACTTGCATCATTGAGAATTACAAATGGTTTGTGAGAATCTACGAGGAGATTTTTTTCCCAGAATTTCCCCCAAGACCACCATTTCTCCCCCTGAACCTTTTTGTGATGCGCCGCTGGTAGATTATGTTTATCTTTTCTCAAAACCTACCAATTTTTTGATTAGTGATTAATGACTAATGATTTTCCCGTCATTTAATGTGTATTTTCCCGTATATCTACACAATAAATCTGTATAATTTGGTTTAGTATATTCGGGGATAAAAGAAAGGAGATGACATTTTTGCGAATATCTTTTAAAAGTTAAAAGTTTTGGAATACTTGAATTCTGAATAAAATATATTCAAAATTTTTCCTCAAGCTAAGAATTATAACTAGATCTTGTAGTATTCATAGTGCAGACTATGTTTATGCAACTGCGAAATCAAAATTTGACCCCTCTAGTCGATCAGACCAGAATACGGTGTGTGATCGATTTGAAAGCAGGCGCGCTTTTCCTAATACCCAGTTTAGGGAAAAGGGTAGGTATTTTAAGCCCGGTTAGTCCTAATTATTTTCAAAAATATGAGAGGTTAGGTATTTGTCGTAATCAAAGCGTCAAGCAGGACAATAATTTGTCATAATTTGACAAATATCCGTCATGAAACTCTTGAACAGTTCAGGTCATAGCTTTCGAGAATCAGATTTTAATTAAATTTATCCTGACAAGTGGATTAAATAAACGAAGTCTAAAAATTAACCAATTGATGGCTGTGTTTTTAAAAAGTACCAAAAAAAACTCAAAGCCAAAGAGACTACCTCTCTTTTTAGTATTCAGTAATTAGTAATTCGCTGCTTGTTAATTACAACATTTGCAATTGCAATAACACAGGAGACCACCGAAAGCAAAACAAGATTATTCATTCATTCATAAATAACACGTAACGTTCCAACCTATATCGTCCGTGTATTATGCCAGTGTAGGTAACAATACGCTCCGGGCCGAACACACTGGGTGTTTATTTTAGCGATTCCATTTCAATGAACTAGACATTTAGGATTCAGGATTCCGCCTCGCATCATGATAATCCCAAAGAACTGCGTGGGAGCTCATTCTCTCATTGTGTGTCGCAGAACCGAGAGCCATTTACGACGGTTCAAGGTTACTATGCTAACACCTTTCCTTCGTTCGGTCCAAGGTGTCGCCGTTCAGATAAACCAATTCTGTTCGGCAATATTTACACACACGGACAGGTTAGGAGCCATGCAGATCTCAATGGAATCGGGGCAGGATACGAGGCATTGTGCGTTTTCGGCCATTGTCAGGATTATTCGAAATCTTTTCTTGTTAATCGTTTTAGTTTTGGTTTCTCGGTGGGTAATATATGGAGCAGCACGTTTGTAGTATCTGTCTTATAATTGGCGGGTAATAGGATCGAAATGCTTTTTTCCTGAGCGTCATTCATAATATTTTGGTGAGGAATGTTCTTTTGATAATTTCGTCCAGAAGAAGATATGTAAATAAATAATTTTGAATACGATTATTTGTCACTTTTTTATTCGAAGTAGCTTGAAGGATAAAATTAAAATTATTAAGGCAGATTCTACATGTTTTTTGTAACTTTAATTTTATTAGATATTGGTCTTGTAAGATAAATTGTCCATGACGTCATTGATAATGACACTGCAATGTTGCCAACACCATGAATTACTCAGTTTACAGATTAGTTCAGTTATTAAGTTGTTAAAAATACCATAACACAACATCTGAATTATCGGAATAAGATGGAAAATTTCCCGGTGAACGACAATCATAAACTATGTTGAAAGTTGGAATTTGACAGTAACTTTCATTCGAATTAATTGTTTCTCAGGTTTACCACCTCCAAACATCCATCACACGTTCGGTGTTGTACGTGTTTTGTGTAAATAAGGTTGATATAAAGATGATGTCATTCATGATGTCATAGCAAATTCAGCTGAAATGGCCCATAGTAATGATGCTTTGAAAAAAAGAAAACCATGCACTGCGGAAGTTGCATTTTTTCTAGTAAATTTTTGATAATTTTTTGAAAAATGTTGGCAAAATGAACAAAAATGTGATCGTTGCCATTATTGTTATAAATGGTGAGATTATAAATGGTGAGGCAACTATTGAAAAGCAGCAGAAGGAAGAGACTTGACGAGCAACATAGGAAAAAGAGTAATCTGCATGAGTCAAAAACTTCGTCGATGGGACATAGACGTGATGGTTGAGGGAAAAAAAATCGTGGATACAAAAAAAAAACAACGCTGATGTAATGAGGAAACTAGATTAGCTTTGACGTGGCAAGCTCAAAATAGGTATGAGAAAAAAGTAACTTGAAGAAAAAAGTCACGAAATAAAAGTAGCACTGACGTGATGAATCGCAGGGTATAGACCAATACCGATGAGATAATCAGAAGACTAAGGTCGACGTGACGACTTATAGTTAGAAGACTAATTCTGGCATGACCAAAAACCAGCAGCCCTAAATGGAACAACACGCAGTAAGACGTCAGGGAGAATAGTAAACTTCAACGAAAACCGTGAGTCTTCAGAACCATGGAAGCTGTGTATAGTACGAGCGGTACTAGTAATTCAATGAAAAATCAAATATGTTGTAGATGCACTTACAACCGCAACGAGATTCCACAACCAGTTTTTTTTCACATTACCAGTCACGGAGATTTTGGGGTTGCGTTGTGTTATTTTGTTCCTTGGTAAGATTGGCAATTTTAAAACAAATGGAAGGTACTCTTGGTCATAATTGATAACGTTAACCGTTTTCGAGGAAAACCGCCATTTGCGATGAAAAATTTGCTTGAGATCTTTCAAAATATATGTGAGAAAATGAAGGACAAAAAACTTCGCTCAATCCTAAAACATCTGCCAATTGCACATGAAAAAAATGAATGGCACGACAGGTAATAACCTGTACACAATTCCCAAGAGCAAATAAAACGACTCTGAAAAAAACACAATTTGAGGGAGAACTTATCGGTCAAATTGACCGGGTTTGTATTTATGGAAAGAATAGATGACTTTTCAACACTTACAACACAAGATATTTTAAGACTATAGTGCATATTATTATCTCTGATGGGCTCTAGATCTAGGAGGACTCTAAGAGCTTTAACAATTTATTGGCTTAGAGATTGCATACTTGAAGTGGGTTTATTCTGTAATAACCATTATTACCTAATGTCCATTTTCACTCTAGTCGTTATAAAGGTCAGATAGAACTATTTTGCTTATAAGAGAGCAATAAAATGTTTAATGGCAATACGCCAAAAATGTCAAAGATGTCCTACTTGCAACCGATCTTCTTAAATGTCAAATATATTCCAACTTTCCAGGGTGTACTTTCCCGGGTCCGGAAAACTTCTTCTACTTTATACTTTCTACTTTCTACTTTATATTAATAGTTTAATAAAATTTTCTTTATAGTAAGTTTTCTCAAGAGATGAGAAAAGGTTTTAGGTTTCCTGGAATATAGAGCAAATATTCTTTACTTCTGGAAATGAGAATTCCAGAAAAAAATATTAGTAAGAAGAGAATTTTCGATGAGAATAACACAGCAGGTACGATGTAGGTATCTATACCTATACCCAAGCCAAAGCAAATTTTTTATGAAATATTTCACAAGGATTTTTTTACGGACTGAAACGATCTGCGAAACATATATCCGCATTAAGTATTAAACAAGCCTTCAAGACCAGCAGCTCTCACACTCGCAATATACAATATCATAATATAAAATGCCCGGCTTTTATAAGGCCTGGTCTGCGAATCCATTATTATCCGCATACTACTGTAATGCGCCAGTTCTGGTAAAAACGCGGCGATATTTTTAACATTATTCTAATGTTGAGCCACTCACGCCAACAAAACAGCGCCACTTTACCTCAGATATGTTGCTTGCGTGCAGCAAACGTAAATATGGGTTAGAAGCCAAACTTTCAAATAGCTTTCTAAATCAACCCCTATGCGATCGTGATTGTTTGATGCCACTTGTTTATTCCACATAATCCATGACAAGCGTGTATCAAATCAAGTGCCACAAAGTGATATCAAAACAAATTTCACTATCTTGTCATGATTCTTGAGCATCAAGAGAGTAATGCTCATTTACTTTGTTTTATTCAAATTAATTGATGTTTTCTTTTATTGCGATATTATCTAATGTCATGGAAAACGTTTCGGTTGAAATGGTTTGTATAGGGATACGGGATACAATCTAGCCTAGCCCATATTATATTCGATTTTACATAAGAAAAAAATTAATTGTCCAATAATTTTCTTTAATTTAGGTTACAATTCATTAAGAAGCTAGGAGAACAAGTTAAATCAAGAAAAACTTTTTTTATTCTTCAAAATTACACCTATTGCACAATTTTTTTCCGGTTAAATAATCATGTGATAGCTTTTATTTGGATAAAGGTATAGGTATTGTTTTGTAAACTCTCAGGTTACTATGCATTCTGAAAGAATACCTACAGATTATAACAAAAGTCGACCAAGTCGAGAGAAACTTGGTATATCAAACACTGGATGAACGAAAAGACGGGAGATCTCCTTAGTAGAATTCCAGGTCTGTAAAACTTTTAGGCTGAGGAGTTTTGAGTCCCTGTCTGTATGAAATATGAAGCTCCTGTCATGGACAGCTCTTCTGGTCTTCTCAAATGCCCAGACAGGTTTGTAAAGTTAGTCTAACCATATGCTTATGGGCTAGATGTACTATTTTCCAAGAAACTAGATGAAGTTAAGTTATTAACTTTTATACAGACAGATGAGAAATAGATAAGTGGTCGTTCTTCGGTCACTGTCTTCATACAGAGTTGTATTGAAATGTTTAAATAAATAAAAAAAAATGAGCTCTAATATACGGATAAATTATGACATAAATTAAAATTACGTTACGACATAGCCTGCTGCTAAAAACTAAAAGTAAAATGAGTTTAGGCATTTTTTTTTAATTGCATCTCACCTCCCCTACTTGTGATATTTCGTTTCAAAGGCCTTTTTAAGAAGAGTATTTTCCGTTGAATTAAAGTTTTTCCGCGAAAAAAAATCAGGAGAAAATTGCAGTCCAAGCTCAAACTCTAATGTCTTTATCATGAATTTTTCTTAAAACATCGAAGTCTTTTTATCACTGCCCGGATTTTTTGTCCAGCAGCGATTTAATGTCAGGTGCACCATTTCTAAGCTCTTTCTAAGGAGAACCTTACTCGAAAGGTACAATTGAAAGTTTAATATTTCATCACATTTTTGGATTTACGAATAAAAATATTAGCCCAGTAGAAATTGACACTAAAAAAGGCTAAAATCCCAAAGCTCTGTTTGATGTAGCTCTGTTTTTATTTTTGTATGTTATATGGACAAGTTAGGGTGGCGTAATCGCAAATTTGCAAATTCGTAAAACTTGTGCTCGACGCGAGCCGCGCAAAAAACTGATTTTTTTTTACTTTTTTCAACTACGCATTTTTCGACAAACAAAATTCAGCACATTTTGAAAACTAATTAAGTTTTAAACAATTGAAGTCTAATCGCAACTCATCTGTATACTCTATAGGGACCAAGCTATGACCTCTCAAAGATGGTCCATTTTCATCAAAAATAATTGACAATTTCAAGTTTTGCCTTCGTCTGGAGCAAAATCGCTCGTGCTATGAGAAAGTCATTAATAATAAAGTTCCTCCAGTTCGTAAAGTTCTTCGGGTTCGTGTTCTTTCTCAGCATCCTCAGGGTCGTCCTCGTCTTCTTTTATCGAAATCGAAAGCCATTGTGATTGCATGATTGAACTGAGCAGTTCAAGAATAGAATCAAGCATTTGAGCCCAGCTTTCAGACAAGTATAACACATGCCTTCCTGCATCCCTGCTTACTTTTGTAAGCTATGATTTTGAGAAGCTGTGGTGGGGCTGACTCTTTGTTAGTTGTCAGTGGGATGAGACCCCAGGAGTTAATTTTCCAATCCCACTCGGTGGGGTCCTTCTATATACCTTCAGCCGCTTTTTGGTGGTAGGTACGTAACGCATGGGCAAAGGCAGCTTCGGTGGTTGGGGATAAACGTGGCAAATTAACGTTTGCAATTGCTGCTGTCTTCACGAAAAGTTGGAAGCTCAGGTCGTGCAGTTTCTTGTTTCTGAGTGATCCTCAGCATACCTTCAGTCGCTTTTTGGTGGTAGGTGCAGAACACATGGAAAGAGGCAGCCTCGATGGTTGGGGATAAACGTGCCAGATTAATAAATTTGCATTTACCGTTGTCTTCACGAAGAGCTGGAACCTTAAATCGTACAGTGCCTGAGTGGCTGGAACATAAGCATAAAGAGTCCACAGACACTTTTCGCCAGCTCTCCACAATTACCTTTTTTCCTTTAATTTAATATTAATTTAATTTAATACATCCTGTCTCACTTCTGCCACGTCCACGTTTCGGAAAGCTCAAGCTGTAGATCGTATAACTCAACCCACGGAAGGAGAACAAGAAGGTCCACATACTCTCCAATCAAAATCACATGGATTGTAGCTCCTAGTTTTCTCCAATGCCTTCAGAACAATGTCGCGGCTTGCGCCTTTCTTATTTTTTTTCGTGAAATTTATTTATTTATTTTGTCAATTTTGTTTGTTGATGAAATAAAGAATCGACTTATTTAGAATATTATATAGAATAGCATAGAATATTAAGGTATGCTTCCACCAAAGGAACATTGAGGAACTTTTATGTTTCTGTTTCCTTTTTTCGAAAATATTCCACAAAGTTTCTGAATGTTCCACTCGGTTTCTGTTCCAATTTAAGATTGTTCCTTCTTGTCGCCGGTTTCCATTTCGAGCGGTATACTTCAAAGGAAAATCAGCAACATAGGGAAACAGAAACAAGTGGCTGCTTGTCGCCGTCTCGGTGGAAACGAATAAGGAACATTATTTAGAAATTTTTTTAGTAAACTTTATGACACGTGCTGCGCCTAGTGTCTTGATGACTGTCGTGAACTTTGGAAGTGTAAAAAGAATGCCACCGTCTACTGCGTGGTCAAACGAATTAGTTGTTGAATTAATCGATAATTACAAGTTGCATGAGTTGCAAAGAACATAAAATATAAATGCAGGTATATAAAACATGATGCGTGGGTCACACTGGCAGAAAAAACAGTAAAAAATGTAGCAGAAGTTAAGAGGAAAATTAAAAATAATTTTTAAAATTTTGAACACTACCATTGGTTATTCTTCCCGAGCATAAATCGTCTTTCTGAAAGACGCTAAGCAACTGTGCTACACCGAAGTCATCTCTTTCTTGCAGACTCGGCTTTACCCAGCATTTATATGTTTTCTTTTCCGCCGCTTTTTGGTAGATAATATAATGTATGCCGCCGCCGCTAATGCAATTTCATTTTTTCTCTCCATATTCTACTCTAAAAGAATTATAAACACAGTAAACGTTTTAATTTACACTTCCACGTCAATGGAAACACTGGGTTCAGTGGAAACACGGTGTTGCTCTAAGTTGCTGTTGCCACAAACAACAAGCGACTTCCGGCGACTTAGTTGCTTCAGTGGAAACGATAAGTTTATGTATGTTCCTGAAAGTTTCTTGTTTATAGAAACAAGACGAAACTTGTGACTACATAAAAGTTCCTCAATGTTCCTTTGGTGGAAACATACCTTTATGTCTATAGGAACATTTGAGCAACTTTTAAATTTTTATGGAGACGTGACTTTTTTTGACTTTTTTACTTTCCGATCATTTAAATTTCCAATATTTAGTGCGCAGAAATAAATATTACTAGGTATACAACTTTTTCTTGGGGGTTGTTTATAAAGGTTTGTTAATTCTTGAGGTTTTTAAGGTGACTTCTTAAGATGTTAAATTCTTAATGTGAATTCAAGAACATCCCTCTTTTATAAGAACTTGAACCACTATTTGAAAGCTAATTTTGGAAATATAATGAAGTAATGAAAATCACATGATAAGAAAGTATGTGAAATCAGAAAGTTGACGAAAAAGGCACAGTGATTTGTAAAAAAGCCCAAATTCTAAAGCGGTGTTTGAAAAAATAAATTAAATTGAAAGTTTTTACAAAAATTCAAGAAATTTTTTTCTCTTAATACATTACTTTTGTCGCACGGCATCTTTGGCCCTAAACAAACTACAGCGATTCAAAGAGAAAAGTGAGATAACAGTATAATGCTGCACGAAAAATGGATCTAGGAAAGAAAACTCAAACTAATAGAAATAATTTTTTTTCTTATTTTCTACCGAAGGATATCAATTTTACCAGAATACAATAAAGTTAACTGAAATCGTAGAAAGTACAGAGCCTGCTGAGTCTTATTATTGGTCTGGTGAACTTCTAACTTACAGCGAAAGCTCCGTTCAAATTATTCGGTTGGCAAGATTAGAGGCGTAGAGGAGCTCCCGGCTTCGTTCGAACCTTTTATTACTGAACCTGCTGTGCCATTCTAGCTAGTTAAATAATTGATAATTTTACTATAATGAATACTTGAATTTATCGTGAAGTACATATTACAGCGGCCACAAGTAAATAAACTTTAGCTTAATAATATAAATTAATATCAAATAATTAATTTCCATTGGAAATCGGATATCATTAGTGAAAGTAGGAAAACAGAGCTCAGCTAATGATGAGCGGGTAATGTAACAACAAATGTACAGCCTGAATAATATAGGAAGGCGAGAGTTTGACGAGAATTGGTTGGTGCGCAGATTGGGCTCCGAATCCATAAATGTTTGTTGTCCAATATCAACAATGTTAGTCGGTGTCCGCGTAAAAAAAACAACCAACCAGATAAGGCTGATAAGAGTAACTCCGCCGTTCATCGAACAGGTAAAAAGTCAGTGGTGTGTACTGTTTAGCTCGTGTCGTATATTTATTTAAAATAGGTGGTTTCTGTCATCGTGTCGTGTGTAGGTACCGATGTTTTTGTTATCATGTGTTTTATTGATTAATATATTATTGTTATTAATTTGTTATTAATATATTGCTTGCCAGTAAAATAAGTACACATCTACTATTTTAGTTTTTTTTCCGCATAGGTACCTTATCTTAAATAAATTCGAAATAATTTAACCGAGACTAATTCATATAAATTGGAATACTAAACGTAGATGTCCATATTGATTTTTTAATTGAAGATTGATAATTGACTTATCATTTATACCTAAACATTTAAAATATATTAAAAATATAAAATATTTTTTATTATGTGCGCGGCGCCACTGATGTTATTTCTAGTCTGTTATGGTGGAACAGCGTTTATCAGTTCAATGGGTGGAACAATTAAAACCGGCAAGATGCGTAGTTCACGCCCAGACTCTTGCCTTCTTATAAAAATCATAGTATACATAAATTAATATTATTACTATTTCCCAGATAATAATATTAACCATGGTAAAGAGCTATTGAACTCATAATTTTACACCGTTTTTTTATAAACTGCGTTAGGGACTTTCATATTTTTTCTTTTTTAAGAGAATAATTGTGGCTTTTGTCAGCAAAAGACCATCAGTTAGCCAGGCTAATTTGTTTATTTGTATGTCCAAACCCAACTGATTTCCCTTCTAATTTTCCACCAGATCCTTTACAGTTGCAGCTCTTATTTTTGCGCGCCTTTCACTTTTCTCAGGTGCAGTAATTTATGGCCCAATTATTAGTGTTCCCTTGACATAGCTTATTATAATCTTTGTTAGTAGACAAGTTATTGTTTTCATTTTTCCTTTTCACTGTTTTTTTTTTCTTATCCCAATTATGCTTGTCGACTTATTTTATAATAATCTTTCTGTTTACCTTTTTTCTCGTTACAAAATTATTGTTTTATACATATAAACATATAATACTTGTATATACATTAACTAAAATATTTAGATTCTGCACTTTCGTAAATTTATGCATTAAGCCTGTATAATGTTGTACCTATCATAACTTCCTAGGAAGCTGTGCAGATTAAATGGTGGGAGGAAATCTTAAACTGGCAAATTTGTTTACAAAAGTATTAGAGTTGTACTAAGGGCACTCCAGAAACCGCCGACTTCACCACAAATGCATTGTTCGGTGTTTTCCATAGACTGGCTATCGTAGCTTGTAATATATTCGTCTTGCATTTTTTTTTCCAATTTTGCTCGAGGATTTGGCAGAGGTCTGTGAATGGAACCTTGTTGACTACAACAGTGGTTTCCTTAGAGGCCGCTTTCACTAATCTGTCTGCTATTTCATGCCGAGACCGGTGTGTCCGCGTATCCACACGAATGTTACCTCTTTATTGGTTATTTTGAGCTTCCAGGTAATGGCTAGAATGTCTAAGATAATAAAGTTGGTTTTTATGGATATTTTCGGTTTTCTCAAGGCTTCTCTCGCGGACTTACTATCTGTGAATATTTCGACTTTAATTCCCGATTGTGTAAACAGTAAGTTAGGGCTTCTTTGATAGCTACCAGTTCTGACGTGAATATGAAAATGAGCTTCTTTAGTTTGAATGTCACTGATATACCCTTATTTGAGTGATAAAAAGCGCAATCAACATTCCCGCTTTTCTTATAGCCATCTATGTAGATGTATTGATACCCTTTCCATGTTTCTTCTAGTGAGTCAATGAAAAAGGAGTTCCAGAATTTTTCTGGTAGTTGAGAAAGGTTCTTCTACTGATGTTGACTTGATTGGGCAGTCATTGATGTTGTGACTTGCTGTACACTTTAGGGTCCTGTAGCTTGTAACTAATAAGGGTACTTTTCCTTCGCCAGTAGGGAGGTGAGGATATTTTTGATGAAAGGCTGTTTGTTGAGAGCAGGCATGTGTAGAACTTGTCGGCTATAGGAACTGATGACGTAATAGTAGGGGTGGTTCTCATACTTCTCCCTGCATTGCTATTAGGTATAGCAGTAGCTTTAAAATATGCTACACATGGTCTAAAACCTCTATTAAGCACTCTGTTGATTTTCTCGAGCTGGCTTTTAGTAGCGCTTTCATAAAATACTGGCCCGTAGTCAAGAATTGATCTGGTGACACTTCTGCAGAGAATGATTGAAATATTTGTGTCCGATCCCCATTTGACGGTCGAATTATGTTAAGCGAATTTTTTTTCTGCTATTAAGTTGTTCATGGTGACATTTTTCAGGGTAGGGATGGATTTTTTTTTTGTGGTCAAGGTGATCATGCTTGATTGTTCCACAGAGTTGGACAGCCCGGCGTTCACAGTCCAATTGTATAAAGCTTCCACTCCCTTCCCTTACATAGTCTAGAGAGATTCTTTCCTATATCTTTTTTGCCTATATCTTTTTCACAACTTCTTATGAATGACTTTTAAATAAATTTTTGAACTGTCTCCCTCAATCTGGAACAAAAAAATGTAATTGATCTTCACCATATTAGCACTAGCAGACCCTTTGCGTTATTTCTGGTAATCGAAATTGCCCGCCGAGCTTTGCCTATAAGGGGTCAGGGTTTTCTTGATACATCACTCATTCCAGGTATCCCCGTGAACGAAGTAATGATGGAAAAAATCCGGAGTATGAGGGTTTGTTTCATAAACCACCCAAGTATGACAATATTTTTAATAAAAAAAAATTAATAAAAATTCAGCGGGTGTGACTTTAAAGATGTGACGAATGATGACGAAGATGAATAATTTGACGAACCATAAATAAGAACCATAAGTAGGTACTCCAAAAAATAAAAGTCTGAGGGTATTGTCATTAAATGAGGGACGTTTTAATGAACCACACGCTTCAAAGTATCTCATTATTGAAAATCTGGGGAAGAGGAATCGAGAGATATGAGAAAATTTTTTAAAAACTACACTATGAGAAAAATTAATTCCCAAACCCCACAAAAATATTAAATATGTTATGAACAAATAAATCTGCAGGTGTGAGGGTTAGTTTGGTGGACCACCTCTCACGATTTTAAGATAAGGAATACTTTGACGACAACACATTTCTGGCAACTTTCATAAATGTAAATACGACTAGGAAGAAATGGTAGGTTCTTGGGATATTCTGATGAGCCACACCTCCCGAGTAAAAACCAATAAATGAAGATCTGACAGCAATCAATAATCTGATATAAGTATTTTTTTACATAATTGAATTTTTCTTATATAATTAAATTTTTAACGTTTTTTTTTTAACGAACCACATCTTCCCAATTCAAGTACCCCAGAAACGAAGACTTTGAAAGAAAAATTGGTATAGGTTTGAGGGATATTTTGATGAACCCCATCTTTTAAATTCCCCTATAAATAAAAAATCTGGGGAGGGGAGGGGGTAAATTGTTAGCTATGAGGGATATTTTATTGATTTTTATCTATGTGCAGAGGTGTGTAAAATTCTGGGGTGGCAATCAACGAAAAAAATGGACAGTAATGTAAACAATAGCCTGTATAAATAAATAATATCTGCTCTATAAAAATTGATTTATAATAATAAAATCCTGAATGAAAAACGGAACAATACAACATCATTTTTCATTTATATAAATTCAAAGGCTTTGCTCTCAGGTATTTACCAATCTGTTCGTCTGGAACATTTTTACATCTTTACTCAAAGTAAAGTCGTAAGTTGAAAATAAAATTTAAATTTAATACCTGCAGAAATTTTTTATTTATTATTGCGTACCTAATATTTTTTATACCTACATATAAAAAGTAAAAAAAAAATACATCCCTTGTGGTTATAAAAAGATAAATCCCTGTTTATACTCTTTCTTGAATGTTATTACGTTTTTATTTCAACTCAAACAACAAGTTGTTTGCTTGTTTTGGAATCGATAATCTTGTAAGCACAACACTGTGCGTTTCCAAGTTTTCGTAAGCCATTTTCATGTTTCGGCTTGCCGGCATTGAGGTTTTTTAAAATAAATAAGTAATTTAAGATATCCAGGTCGAGTTGAAAGAAACTTAGCACGATCGATATCTAAGCCTGAACTCACGTTTACCTTATAATGAAATAGTTTATTTTCGTTCACGCTAAAAGGATATTTACATAGCGTAATGGGAGATTTCATGTATAAGATGAACGCTGGATCAGTTTGGAAGGGAGCCTCGTTATAACAACACGACGGGATGTTATCCCATTGTGCCAGGAAGGAGGATTACGGTGCTAATTATAAACTGCTAGAAATTGAGTGTTTGATAATATTATTTTTGAATTTTTAATGTGTTAATGTCATCAATTTTTGTATTCATTAATTTCAATGAAATAATCAAAAAATTATGCACTGAAACAATTTTTTATTTTCAAAAATCTTAATTTTAAATAATAGAGATCGCGAAATTTATAACACAGCTTTTTCAAGAAAGATTTCTTGATTTTTTAATTCACAACTACATAAATTTTTCCACACACTTGCCCGTTTAGCAAGTTCGCATAGCTTTGCCCTGCCGTGATAGCTAACCTGATGTAATACCGTATCAAGTCATGAGAAACTTTTGGGATTGATTTGGGTTCCCTGATGTAGATCCAGTTTCACTTACAGTTTCTAGTTTCTCCATGAAGACTTGATTAGTCCTACCGGCGGCCGGAATTTATTTCAATATAAAATTACTTCCGTCGAAGACCCGTAAATTAAAGAGCGCTGTAACACGTCCACAAAGCAACAGTAAGCAATCAATTAAAATCTGACCGGGCTTTCTACCTGGCGGACGGATGAAGAAAACAACACAAACATAATGGGAATTCCTGCTAAATAAATCAATTCCAGCGTCGCCACGGTCGCGGAGGCTGAGCACTAAGAGTAGAGGCAGACCGACCACCGGATGTGGTCTGCGGAGTCAGGAGAGGCTTCGTAGACACCGTCAAGGAGTTAATAATGAATTCCACGTCCACCTGACCATTAGAGAGGATCGGAAACAGTGGCGCGCCTTAACTTGAGTCCTCTTATATGAATTTTAATTAACGAACCTTGCTGCTGACATAACTTTATTTCAGTGAATCTTCACTACCACACCGAAGACAACTTTCGCATATACCGACGTATGACTGTAGATTAACATCATGCAGCGTTACAAACAATTTTGTCAAAAATTGCAAAATTGCTAAAAAAAAACTCAAAAACGGAAATATTGCTATTCAGTCCATATTACAATGACAGATTTTCACGTTCAAAATTACATGAAAATGGCTCTCGCGATTGCTTTTTACGCGCGCCCTGACTTTTCACATAGAAATCTGAGAGAGAAAAACGTTGTAGATAGGATTTAAATTTTGACAAATTTCTTCAGATTCGAACGTATGCCTTGAGCCGGCGGTGGCACGATGAGTTAGTCGACAACCTACTAACGCCGTTGAACTGCTTCATACTGAGTTCGATTCCCAGTCTCGCTCTGGTAGTTTAGTTTATTAACTTACAACTGACAGCTTTCGATTTTGTTAAGTTAGGACAGTTGTCAAAACGTTCGAGAGCGTTAATAAAATAGGCACTCTCTTTATCGACATTTTTCTAAAACTCGAAATTAAATCAACAATAATTATTAATTCATTTAAGAGTTGGTTGAAGTGCCTTCCACTATCTTGGACATTTTTTAATACACGGTTTCTCACTCCACTAAGGGCGGGTTGCAAGAACGTGATTAAAAATATTTCAGATAATTACTGCACTTTAAATTGCAAATTTTGAAAGTATGGTGAATATTTTTAATGACCTTTTATTTTTTATCGGTAATTAGATAGGTAACTCTTCTAAAAGGGAGTAGAATTTGTTTCTATCAATATCAGACCAATACCTACTTTGATAATATTTTAAAATCAGTGATTATCTGACAAATTTTTAATTACGTTCGTGCAACCGGCCATAAAGGCATTCTGTAACTGTTCCCCAGGCGTATCGTTTATTTAAACGAACTTCTACTCTCGATTACTTTGACTTCGTTAATAATGTTCACAAAAAATATCGAGTCCTTGATGTAGAAAATGCATAAAAGAAATCACATTCATGCTTGCAGGATCTGGCTGGCTACGATATGGCGTATTACGAGTGATAAGTCGATCATCACAGATCTCTTTCAGTAAATCGGGTGCTTAGAAAGTGTTCAAACCAACAAATCCTTCTTCTCAAACTCTGGGAACTGACCTACATGACATTCTAAACCACGCTCAACCTCCAAAAAGGTCTTGTTGAAAACTTAATGTTTCGGAAAAACCATTGGCAAAAATTTTACCTGCCAGGAATGTCTCGTAGTAGGGCTACTTTCACTACTATATCACTAGATAAGAACAAAAGTGAGCACCTTTTCTAATAAGTTTGTAAGGTTCCTACAGAAACATTCCATCCTCGCACTGAGGATGGAATTTAATTTAATGCGGAATTAGAAGTACCTAATTCTTATGGGTTCCATCACATGATAATAATTATTCCTGGCAGATCTAAAGAGAACAAGACCCTAATTCCATGGAGTTTGCTCCCATTGCGAAAATTACTTTCAACTATAGCAGTTTTTTCTCTTAAGTAAGCGCTCTTAATTAATTTGAACAATATAAATAAATAACCAAACTTCAGTAATTACTTTCTTCGTATAATGAAAATGAATCCTTTTGATTATTTATTACTATTTCATTTTGAAAAAACAATAACCTCCAAAAATCAAAAATGCTAAATGTCATACTATTTTCAGTTCATCCATTTCATTGATTTGGTATTAGAGATGGGAGAACCGAATAAGGGAGTAGCGGTAGATCTAAAATAACTGTTACTTTGAGATACTCATGACGAGAAACACTTTTTAGGTCTATTTGACGCATATCTACTCATTTGGGGTTACGGATGGAATACCGATTTGAGACTAAGAACTGGTAGTAAAATTACAGTTATTTTGAAACAACTCAAAACTAATAACAATTACAGTTAGTAACCGTTACAGCGGATTACTATTCACGGAAAGTCGAATAGCCTAGTCTGGTTATTGAATATCTCGTATTTTTGACGAATCGAAATCAAGTTACGACATAAGTTTCGAGCTCCAGGGCACGTGTTAATTAATGAACACTCAATAGGTACTATTTATTTGCTTTACTTGAAGCTGAGTTATGAGCAAGTTCTCGCAGTCTTTATAATTACTGGAGTGCAGCGATTTTGCCTTACCTTTATATAGTTAAGCCCGATGCTTCTTCCTGTAAAAAAAAGAAAAAAAAAGAACGTATGCCAAAGTACAGCTCATCGATTATTTATTGGCGGAGAATTCTTGAAAGTTGATAAGCAATAAAATTTTTATCGGTATACTCGTGATTCAAAAAAGTCCCATCTAAATGTATAGAGAACAGAAATAATTTTACACTTTTGCATGGGTCTCCCTGAACATTCGATTTTTTGTTCGCTCTTATCTTTGTAATTGTCTCGATAATGAGTGTTTATCATTTAAAACGGTCATCCAATTGCACCTGCCATAGGCGGCGTGGTTGATATTGAATATTATCTGGTGAAATTAACAAGATTTTGTCCATAGTGAGAGTTATAAGCATCATTTTTTGCACGTCACTGCCTGAATCGCTATCAGTCCAGATTAATTCAGAGAATTCTCCGCCAATAAATAACCGATGAACTGTAGGTATTAGATGATTTCATCCAATAATGATGATAAAAACCGGACTGATAATTCTGGAGTTATCGGAAAGTTTGAATTAGAAAAATTCATGACAAAATATCTAATAGGAAACAAGTAAAAAAAAGAAGAGGCGATGGATTGCTATATTTCAGAGTTACGATTCCCTCTCCTAGTAACTTATACTTTCCAGATAATTAATTCATAGCTATGTGTCTAGGGTCGAGGGAATGGGGACACTTTCAATTTCAGCCCTCGTAACAATTTATAAAGTTTGGTAGGTAGGTAAACAGCAAATTGAATCCAAAGTCGTACAATAGAGACGAATGGCTTGCGTAGTGTTAGTGTTAGTTTGAGAATTATTATCACCCTGCATATCAGAATTCAACTGAACCTAACTACTGAGCATTGTATTCAACTTCGCCAACTGCGAGTACTAATTAAAATTAACTACATCAGGACTGATTTATTCGCGTCTATTGTTCTTGTTGTAGGAAGCACATAAATTTACTTATCCTTGAACTCTTCCGTTTACACGCAAGAAAAATGTCTGCAGATTGAAGATGTCTTTATAAGGCCCGGTTACACGGTCCGTGGTTCGGCGAACCTGTCTCGAAGAGCCGCGAACCACGCACCGTGTGACATAGGTGGCTCGCTATGGGCTCGCGGTTCGTGGTGTATGGTTCGCCGTATCCATCGGGAGTCGGTAAATTTGCACAGAACAAAGCGGGCGAACCGATAGGTTTGTGTAGGTTTGTCGTCGGTTCGTGCTGGTTCGCCATATCCCGAACCAATGATCAGTTTTGCAATTTATTTTATGACAATTGTGTCTTTTATTGCATGCAGGCGGAAATTAAGTGATCTTAGTTAGGTATTTGGTAGCAAGTCTTCGTGTACTGCTTTTTAATGGTATAATCGTAATTGATTCCGGGCACTTTTGCCGTGGTCCCTGGAAATTTTCTCCGAACAGACATGATCGGTGGTTACGTGTACATTGATAATTGACTTGACAGTTGGGAGAGCGCTCCTATTGCTTTCTATAAAACAAACTGGGTTCCATGTTGTCTCGGCGAACCGATTGCGAAAAAATACTAAACGAACCACGAACTGTGTGACCATCCCTGGTTCGCTAAAGTGCGAGTCTCTGCGGACCACGCACCAGTTCCGTGGTTCGCCGAACCACGCACCGTGTAACTGGGCCTTTTTACGATAACTTATGTCTTGCTCGGCATACCGTACATACATAATTCAAGATTAACAGGAAGAATTCTGTCACCTCGTATTCTATATGACGGAATATGACATTCTTGGTGTTTGGGAGATCATATTCTTCTATAATAACAGGACGCATATCGTTGCCGCCTTATTTTTTTATTGGCGTTATTACTAACACGTAGTAAAAGTGAGTCCTATCGTTTCCGATCATTGATCTTTTGTTATAGTATATCTACACCTCTGCATGAAAACTGGAAAATACCTTTACCATGAACTGACAAGTTGTTCATTTATTTTCCTGGTCATAAAGACGATAAAATTCTGCTCTTATAGTAATTTATTACATTCCTAGGTATATATTTGCCGTCGATCTATTATTATTTACGGACTATCACTATAATATTCTTATCGTTAAGATTTAGTTGTTAAGATTTATTTGTTATTGTTGTTAATAATACCAAGTGAAACCCGAAATACCTTTAATCTACTATATCCCTACAAACGCTTCAACCAACACTTATGGCGATCCTTACTACTTAAAGAAACCTGCTATTGCTATTACCAGTTTATTAGGTAATATCTATCATGTCTGTACTTGCAACTTATTACAACTTACTCCTTATTTATTTATTTATATGGTCAATATTTACATCCGCGGCTCCTACAGTTTCACTATGGCACCTACATAGGGGTAGAGAACATACCTATGTGTAGTAACACCAGGAAGGTATTCATATGCTTTACAAATGAAAGGGAAAGCCACAAAACGACTTAAAGACACGGTTTTGAGAGTGCAATGAAAGTACGGACCTGGCAG
This sequence comes from Malachius bipustulatus, assembly GCA_910589415.1. Lineage (NCBI taxonomy): Eukaryota > Metazoa > Arthropoda > Insecta > Coleoptera > Melyridae > Malachius > Malachius bipustulatus. The sequence continues at coordinate 30,216,947 of OU342634.1, read as the reverse complement.
ATGCGATGATTATACATCGAGTCTACGGGAAATAACCACTTGAGAACAAAGCAAGCGCTTCGAAATGAATACAGGCACGTACACGCAATATATTCACTTACTCATATCGTGAAAAGACCACAGGGATTGATGTTACGATTTTTGTAATATAAATGCAAAATAAATGCAAAATTCAAAATAAAAACCGTGCTACTGTTGCGTTAATCTCGAAGATATTCCTTGTCTTGAAAGTGAAAAAAAAAAAAAATCGATCGTAGTGTCAAAGAGGCCTTAGTTGTGACCTTAATATTAGTTTGCAATGGCTGTTTTCAGCTTCTTACCCACGCAGCACTCCTATTTCGCTCCTCGGTCCCGAAAAAATTGATGAAACTTAAGAGCCGCGGATGTAAATAATTCCCATTTATTTGTTATTCTTTTTTTAATATAAACGATTTACCTATCCAATTAAAATCTCAATGTTTCTGTAATATACCTACTGACATGACATAATAAACAGGAATTTGACAAATTTGGCTTCATGTTCTAATCTAACTATGTATTAGTAATAATCAAGACACCTCAAGAAGCACATTTAATAAACCAAACATTTTGTAATTAGTAGGTAGCCCGCCTGTGTATGATGTTGATAAATCAACAGTAGATACTACCGGCTTAATTAACGACACCGGGAGATGAGACAATGGCAGCTCCTTATCCTGTCAGTTGCATCGCGTTTGGAGGCCGCGTCTGCATGATTGGACGGTGCATGGTAATCAAGTCACTGGTGTGTGAAAGGAAGTAACCTGGGACAATGCCCTGTTAATGTAAGCAGGAAAGCAGGATGCTGTTATTTATACATATAAAATGCCTTTTGCCGAGTAATTATTTTTTCAGAAAATGAATATTTCATGGACTGTTTTTTGTGTAATTATTGGCGAGGATGCAATGCGGTAGTGCTTGGTCGTCAGAAACATTTAAAATAACTATAAACAACTGATCGATATTATACTTACCAACTACTTTATTATTATTATACCTAATTAATTTAAAGTGACGGGACTTTTATCCTTATTCCGATGTTGTATTAAAAAAAGATGTTTCTTTGTATTTATAATTTTTTTTTATAATCATAGCTACGAAGGTACCTAGTTATAAACTTAATGGAGAATATTGGTCTTAGATATAACTCAAATCTGTGTAACAAAATTCAGTTTGAATAGAGAGTTTTTCTTGCTTTTTTGTTATTGCAAACATCGCGACCTTATCGTAAGTACCTACTTATTGTGTCTACTTATTCCGTTGGCAACTTATTATGTCTCTGAGATCTTAATTGCTCTCATATAGACAAATCACAAAATACGAGAGCGGCTTATAATCAAAAATAAAACAACACAGGTCCCAGTTTACTACGTTGTTTGCCATTTCTTATTATACTGCTTTGCATGGGAAGTCTTGAACATCAAACAAAAAACATTTAAATAGAGTATTTCTTTTAAATACAAGCTTCAGACTTTCCAGTATTATCGTAGAATTCATAAATGCTGCGAAATTATAGAATGTAAAGGGTGTTCAAAAACGAACCAGTTTTGCAATAGGCTCTGGCAGAAAAGGTTTGCCTTAAACTCATTCCACTCTTTACAACAGACAGACCTTGATTTTGCTAGGCAAAGAGAGTTGTCAAAACATTCAAAAACGTTAATAAAATGGGCACTCACTTTATCGACATTTTTTATAAAACACATGAATAAAATCAACAATTAATTAATTTAGGAGATGGGCGGAGGGAACTTCACTCATCAATTTCACTCCTGGACATATTTTAGTACACGGTTTCTCATTTCACTAAAGGCACTCTGTAACTGTTCGCTGGGTATATCGTGTATCTCAACGAACTTCTCTTCTCATATACTTCGACTTGATCGAGTCCTTGATGTAGGAAATGCATAAAAGAAATCACATTCAAGCTTGCAGGATCTGGCTGGCTATGGTATGGAGTATTACGAGTATTACCAGTGATAAGTCGATCATAACTCATCAGAGATCAGAGACAGAGATCATCACAGATCTCTTTCAATAAATCGGGTGATTCAAAAGTGTTCAAACCAACAAATAATCCTTGTTCTGTAACTCTGAGAACTGACCTGCTTTATAATTGAAACCAAGCTAAACCTGCAAAAATGTCTTGGTGAAAACTGCTGGAAGTTTCGGGAGAACCATTGACAAAAATTTTATCTGCCAGGAATGTCACGGAGTAGGAAGACTTTCACTAGATTTTTTTTTGGCTTTTTTCCCCAGGGGAAATAATCTCGCAACACTTTCCCCAATTAGCTGAGTCATATATACAAGGTGTTTCTAAATGGAGTACCATAAATTGAAGGACTTGTAGATAAAGTTAAAAAAATACGAAAATGTAGGAAAATTTTTTTTCGAAAAGGCTTTATTGATGAGATACAGGGTGTTAAAGAGTCGACCGACAGACCACTCTTTTGTTAATATTTGTTGATGAAACAATAACCCAACTGAGACAATTTTTTGTGTGTAACAACAAGTTATAAAGAGCAATAATCAGGCAAATTTTCGGTTTATTTCAATAAGCCAGTGGCGTAGAAACAGGGGTCGTTTGACACTTTTCACTCTTTATAAAAGTATCTCAAAAACGGACGCCTCTGGGCAAATTAAACAAGTATGGCTTTTTTATTGTAAAAAGACCGTTGATTCAGAAAAAAGTAATAAGACATCAAAAAACCTAGCCCTTACTTTTTTAAAGAGTGAAAAGTGTCAAACGACCCCTGTTTCTACGCCACTGGCTTATTGAAATAAACCGAAAATTTGTCTGATTATTGCTCTTTATAACTTGTTGTTACACACAAAAAATTGTCTCAGTTGGGTTATTGTTTCAACAAATATTAACAAAAGAGTGGTCTGTCGGTCGACTCTTTAACACCCTGTATCTCATCAATAAAGCCTTTTCGGAAAAAAATTTTCCTACATTTTCGTATTTTTTTAACTTTATCTACAAGTCCTCCAATTTATGGTACTCCATTTAGAAACACCTTGTATTATGGTACGGTTATCATACCAAGTTATATTAATTATTCTCATTCGGCGTGGTGAGGCCACTGACGACGTTTCTCAATGGATACCAAATGAATGGTGGCAAAGATACTAGTTTTCGGTTTTCGAGGCCACGCCTGCTCGAGGCCAAAAGACTCTCAGATCTGGCACCCGAGGCACGAAGCCTTGGTTGAGGAAAAAGGAGTAGGTAGTCGCAGGCCAATCCGCTAGCACTGGACCAGACACGTCCCGAATCACAAAGCCTTTCCAAGCTATACCAGCCAGACTCTGTACCTCGGGGGTAACTGGACCTATTCTTCAACAGTGAGGTAGACTAGGCGGGAACGGAGAAACAAACTATGGAATCAGGTGTCATGTGGCGAGGAAAGGGAGATGCGACCAAATGAAACGTATAAAATGATTCACCTACCTCGTCTGTAAACGGCAATGCTGACGGAGCCACGCTGGAGAATCGGAGCCACGCTGGAGAATCGCAACGACGCGGTCAGGCGGTCGTTGCGAACACTGGTCAAAAATAATAAAATGGAAGGTCACTCGCGTCGAAATAAAAGATTGATAATAATGAATTACGAACTAATGGAGCACTCGCGAGAGCTGGTAAACAGCAATTTTTTTCACTATTCGGCGGTTTTACGGCGGTCACGACGTAGGTCACGACGCGATGACGACGCGGTCACAACCAGCGAAGAGACAATCTGAAAATGCCCAAATATTTCTTGACATTTTATATCGTCTCGTTATCGTATTTTTTCTTAAGTGCAATCAGTTCGGTTTGACTTAAAATAAATGTTTGCCTAATAATTCTTATCAAGAGATACGAAGGAATTTTCGTTTTTTATGCCACGTTATCTACTGAGAGAAATGTAGGAACCGTCTATATAATGCATTTCATTCTTATTAATTCTTTGGATTTTTTCTTTGGTAGGTACAGCTCATCGATTATTTATTGGCGGAGAATTCTTGAAAGTCGATAAGCAATAAAATTTTTATCGGTATACTCGTGATTCAAAAAAGTCCTATCTAAATGTATAGAGAACAGAAATAATTTTACACTTTTGCATGGATCACCCTGAACATTCGATTTTTTGTTTTCGTTATTATCATCGTAATTGTCTCGATAATGAGTGTTTATCATTTGAAACGGTCATCCAATTGCACCTGCCATAGGCGGCGTGGTTGATATTGAATATTATCAGGTGAAAATTAACAAGATTTTGTCCATAGTGAGAGTTATAAGCATCATTTTTTGCACGCTACTGCCTGAATCAATATTTTTGCTATCAGTCCAGATTAATTCAGAGAATTCTCCGCCAATAAATAACCGATGAACTGTACTTGCTAGCAAATTTCTGGTACCATGCAGGTAACGTATAAGTACTATTGACCACATTTTACACAGTCTCCATATGTGCTACTTTATAGGGCATTGCGTATGAAATCTAAAGCTTAGGAACCTTTTTATAAATTCATAAAACATGGTCGAATTTTTTTTCAATTGGTTTGAAGCAGTTGTCACTATTATTTTACCTCGAATTCATTAATAATTTTTCGCATATCTGCTTTAGAGGGTAGGTAGTGATAAAATTTCTCTTTACAGATATTCTTTATATGTGCTTTTCAGTGCAGTCAACCAATTTAGAAAATCTTGAGCCGATCTTGAAGATGAGACTATAGGAAAGGAATCCCGAGAATCAAAATTTGTGTAAAAAATTTTGCAAGTGGTACATTAAAAGTGGATCATATAATAATTAATAAATACCTTTGAGATTCTCTTTGGAAAATAAACATAACAAAAGTTCAGTGCCTTTTAAACAAACATTTAGCCTGAAAATGACCACATCTTCTCGTTTGTCTAAAAGAAAAGTTTCACGACAAGCTAATAAAATTTCATGTTATCAAAGAAGAAAAATTCCCTTGGTGGTACCTCAATATGCTCTCAATGTGCCTGAATTGAGTCATTTTGAATTTGCTATGAAAAAAATCATGTGCTACACTTGTAGAAAAAAATTCTTATGGTAGGTCTTAGTGTAGATGTGATTTTTATAGGATACCACTATTTTTTTACGTAACTAGCACCATCTGTTTCCTCTTCTTCAACACACAAGTTGTGTTTTCAAGTCGAGCGAATATTTTTCTATTTGCGATTTTTATGGACAAAAAAAAGTTCTTTACAAATTAGACTCTCTTTAAATATTTTTTTATCCTACCCCATAAGAAAATTGAACTTTCTCGACTGCATGCCCCCGGAGAAAGTGCCACTTTTCCTGCCTAGGCGGTAAAATTATTTTTATATTTTCACGCTAGAGGGCCACCCAATTGCAATTGAAGCTATTTCCAGAGGGAACCAATAGCAAGCAAGCTAGCTGTATGTCAATCTGTCAATGTCAATAGACCAGCAAGACCCAGCAATTATTAAAAATTATTTATTGAAGATTTGTTGATTTAAGCTTTGAAGTTACTGAGGATATTAGATTTGAATTACAATGGAACTAACGGATAATGAATCAGAAGAAATATTGTATTTCACTCCGCCATAGAAATTAGAGCCACAGAATAGACTTAATGCAAAGCAAGTCACGCTTGATTTATTACCAGAAAAATCGAAAGCAAAATATAACCTCCAATACAAACTGTTTATGGAATGGTGTGCTTCCAAGCAAATTAAGAAATATACACCGTGTTTTATATTAAGTCGGCACTATTGCTAACTTCGTTATTATTTAACCTAGAAAGTCGGTTAAATTAGCAAACTAGTAGTATTTTTTCTCCCGAATAAAATGGCGAAAACAGAAAAACAATTGAACATTGCATTTTTGAGATATTTAAAAAAATGTAAATTTTTTAATGGAACACCCTTTATATTTTTGGGATGGATCGGTTGCAAATTTTTTTTAAAGGAAAAAGTCTTTATGCACTATGATCCTAAAATAATAAATTCATTAATTATTCATTATTTTATTACTCTTAAAGTAGGCTGCGACAATTATTGTAATTTAGTGTACCTACGTAATGTAAGGTAAAAAAATTATGTCGTCCTCAATAGTGTATTTTTCAATTAAAAAAATACACTAAAAATAAGAGTTGTTACCTTGAAAAGGATTTAATTTTACATAAACAAATAACAGAACTTGTTTGTGTGTAAAATTTTATTATTTTAGGATCATAGTGCATAGAGACTTTTTCCTTTAAAAATTTTTTTGCAACCGATCCATCTAAAAATATACAGGGTATTCCATAAAAAAATCCATTTTTTTAAATATATCGAAAACGTGATGTTCAATTGTTTTCCTGTTTTCATCGTTTTATTCAAGAGAAAAAATACTACTAGTTTGCTAATTTAACCGACTTTCTAGCTCAAATAATAACGAAGTTAGCAATAGTGCCGACTTAATTTAAAACACAGACAAGTTCTGTTATTTGTTTATTTAAAATTAAATCCTTTTCAATATAACAACTCCTTTTTTTGTGTATTTTTTTATTGAAAAATACACTATTGAGGACGATATTTTTTTTTACCTTACATTACGTAGGTAGGTACACTAAATTACATTAATTGTCGCAGCCTACTTTGGGAGTAATAAAATAATGAATAATTAATGAATTTATTATTTTAGGATCATAGTGCATAGAGACTTTTTCCTTTAAAAAAAAATTTGCAACCGATCCATCTAAAAATATATAGGGTGTTCCATTAAAAAAGTTACATTTTTAAAAATATCTCAAAAACGCGATGTTCAATTGTTTTTCTGTTTTCGCCATTTTATTCAGGAGAAAAAATACTACTAGTTTGCTAATTTAACCGACTTTCTAGGTTAAATAATAACGAAGTTAGCAATAGTGCCGACTTAATATAAAACACGGTGTATAGTGAAAGTGTAATTTTAACGTATTTGTCCGAATTGTCAAAAAATAAATTACTGATTGTAATTTAACTAATCTACGCTTACTGATAGTAATGTATTAAGCAAACATATGTAGGTATTCAATAAATTTTCTTTCAAAACAATTTAAAAAATATATATATATTATTATTATTATTATTATTGTGTAGGATAAAAAATTATGTGTACACCACGGCGGTAAAGTGTCTTTTCAGGCCTCAAGAAGTGGCCAGCCTCGGCTGCGCCTCGCCTGGCCATATCTTCTTGAGGCCTGAAAAGTGCCACTTTACTGCCTAGGTATACAATATACTATCTTTTACACAACGCAGTACTGCCTTGCACTCCTTTATTTAACTGAAAATCCAAAATAGAGCTGCTAACTTCATTCAGAATCCTATCCTATATGGTACAAAAATCATTACACGTTTCAACCACAATGGTAAAGCAAAAAAAAATGGAAGCTGCAATTATTTTCGTAACGTAGGTTACGTGGATCATGAGGTGAGCAAAATTATTTTAGGCAAATATTTTCCTTTAGCAACATCTGGTTTCCATTCAAAAGCCCAAAGAAGTATTTTTTTCAATTTTGAAAATAGGGACAAAAAAATAAAAAAAAAAACTTCTATTCTTAGAGGTAGGTGTCAAAATCACTGTGGATCAGATGGAAAATTTCAAAAAATTATTTCAAGATAAAAGCCTTCAAACCTATTATGATTTGGAGTTTCTGACAACACCCTGCATAGTCGTTGATTTGTAAGACCTGCAAAATGCGGCTGGAAGTAGCACATTACGATAGTTCAAGAAATTATACATTCTGTCCAGATCCAAAAATCCATATCTGGTATTCAAATTGGTATTTATTTTTCTTGAGGAGGGTCAATTATCAATAATTGCAACAAAATATCAGTACATCGAGCAGCCCATAGTTAAATAATATGGTTTTCCAAAAGTGCGGTTGGACAACCTGCTCCCATACATCTCAATGTCAAAAAAATTAGACCTGTAACCTGTAACCACTTGTTGTAACTCTCATATGGTTCGTCCAAAAAAAAGAATGACCACGTGGCATCATCACAGTAAATTTAAAGCACAATCCTTTCTAGATGAAGTAATTTCTTTTGATACTTCATGATTCACATAAAACAGCGCCGATCCAGCAACTTAACAACCCCATTACTTCCACCATTCTAAAATCCAATTAATATTTCCATAAAACGCAAGAGTCTCAGAAAACTAGCATCATAACATTTAAAAAGATATATCAGGCTTAGATAGGTAAGTTATTTCGCATTATGAGTTATGTAGGAATTAATACCGTTATAACTCGGTGCTAGAGTCCATTTCAGTAGAGATAGTGCCATAACTAGCCTAGTTTCTCTCGGTGCCGGGTAATAAAGGGAATTCTAAGGTAATATCGGGGAAAAATCGATATAAGCGCAGTACCATTGAGAGGAAATGCCAATTACTGCCATGAAATTCATAGGTATTTTTAGTAAGTGGATTTCGTGCACCGTTCACTAAGAGATATTCAATTAGCGCATGTAATAACCTGGCTTCGGGTATCCGATCTGCATGCTAAAAGCACAACACCTATATCGTCAACAAAACTTTCAGCACCGTCAACTAATTTCACTGCCAATTATGCAAAGCGACTTATATGGAGTTTAATAGGATTTCCTGTGCGGTGTCGGATAGATACGCATTTCATAGATTACCTATTTCTTAAAATTGATCCACTCTGTATAACCTCTTTAAAATTAATTGTAAATTAGAGCGCGGTTAAATATTCAACCCTAAACGATCAACCCCTCCTTAGCTCACGCTACCAGCTATTTCTCCAACTACCTCCATCACCTAATAAATTCCCCTATACTCGTCATCATTCTTGCTTGTTTTCAATGCTTTTAACTTTTAGCTGCATTCTTAATAACGTAGCTACTTAGAAAATACAAAATAAGAAATTAGTTCAAGTAAAAGTTAGAGGAAACTGAAATGATCCACAACGGCGCTCTTTCAAATATTATTTTCAGCATCTCTTCAACCAGGACACTTTGACAGCTGGTCCAATTTCAGATTGCTGGTCCTGGGTGATAGCACGCAGAAACATTATTCTCTTATCCGCAGACAATGGAAATGCCATCACTGTACTGAATAGCAGAGACTACGAGGAGAAAATCAAAAACATCTTGACCCCTCAAACATACAAAAAACTTTCTAGAGATCCTACAAATCGCATCCTCCGATGACCAATCAGTTGGTGAAAACTTCCACCATCCCTGACCATGACAAACGGCAGATTATAAATACCGAAGCCAGGACACCCAGACTCTATATATATGGACTTACAAAGATATACAAACCTAACGTGCCTATTCTCTGGCTAAATAATTTCTAACCAACCTGCTGCAGCTACATGTCGGTTCTACAGAATCCCACATTAGAGACATGGGTCACTTCATAGAAAAACTGGAATCCTTATGGTGCCCATCGACGACACCTTCAACATATCCAGCGCATCTTTCCTAGGAACAACACCTATTTCTTCCACCATGTACTCAACACAACTTATTTCCAGTGGAGTTGTGACTTCTATGGGCAGCCCCTTAACTCTTGTTGGCAACTTGGAACAGGCAAGCAAAAACATGGAATTCTGTAAAGCCACGACCTTAAACTCCGCCACCAATAAACCGTATTGTTAGTTCCGCTACGTATATGACACTTTGGTCATTTGGCAGCATGGTAGAGAGACCCTGGAGAGATTTTTTCACCATATCAACAGTATTCACTTCCGCATTTAATTCACAATTGAAACAGTGATAGACGGAAAACTAATATTTCTGGATGTCCTCGTTAACGAATGAACATGGCACCTTGAGGCATAGGGATTACCGAAATTCAACACACTCACAGATATTTATTCAAGAACTCCAACCATGATCCAGGTCAAAAACGAGTGGGAATCCCTGATGAATCGTGCATCCTGAATTTGTCAGACACAAAAAGAACTCGCCCACCTAGACCATGCTCTGTAGGCAAATAGCTACACCGCTCAAGAAATCAGGAGAGCGTTGCGACCCAGAACCCAACATCTTCCGTTACCCAGCTAACAACCATCAAAAGGTTTTTGAAGCTACATTTCTCCGTTACCTCAAGAATGTCACCCATCGAATCGGTGAGCTTCGGTGCACCATCATGATAGAACCAACAGTTTAGTCGGAGTACCAATGCAACCTAATTTAAGCAATGGTAGTGGAAAATTCTCCTGCAAAAATTATCGATGCAAGACTAAATTGAGCCGATTAGACAGAATGTGTCATTATTCAATAACCTAGCCCAAATATTGATTGAGAATCGTCTTTGATAAAATTTTTGGAATATTGAATGAGGGTGTTTATTCGTGCAGATTATGAGTACCTATTTATGATACCTGTTCCAGTAAACGTATTCATCACTCCACAGAATCTCTCCAATGAAAAACGGGTCATCACTTACGTTATCCAACAAAAGTTTTCAAAACTTCATTTTGGGTCTTAAATGAATGCAAACCGATTCTCCTCAGTAACCTGTGAAATGTGTATTTTTGGGCATGCTACCAAGAGGCTAAAATCCCAAGGCTTGTACTTGTTCCGCTTCTACCATGTCAAGAATTTGCTCTCCTTAATTGAGGCTCAGAGTAAGTTGACGTGGAACCTGATTTTCTGGACGATTTAAGCAATCTGTTTCCCGTAATCTTTGTTCTACCCGTCTTATGGTTTTTGTGTCCGAGTGCTATTATTGTAAAACTTTCCCCATATTTTCTAGCCTCAGCAGTGGCATTGTCATTAATGTTTCAAATACTTTCAACATATCGACCTAATTTCGATAACAGAAAGTATTAGTAAGTATCGTTCCATTTGGAACACACGAAACTGAAATACTTATCACTTTACGCAAGTAATAATTGACTAATCTGACAGTAATGAAAGAGTAACAGTAATGAATGACCTCCTGTTTCGCAATGAATCACTCTCAGGAACTTCATTTATTTTATTTGCACATCAGTAAGTCACGCGTTTTTTAAGTTAATTAGCTTAGAAGATTTGAAAGGACCAGCGGAACTAATTTAGAGAGCGATTAAGGGGTATAACTTATAGGATAAGAGTCATGCATCCACCTTAAACATCCCATGTGGGCAGCTAAGAGCTTTTATTCCGCGACAAGGGTCATATCGTCGCGATGCAGGATGCGACGTGGATTCGCTCGGTTCCAGTACTGGTTTTTTAGCTCATCGAGTCTCAAGAGCGGTCAATTTTGAGACATAAACAGGATATTAACGTCATATACCACGTCATAAACCCACGGAAAGGTTAAATCCGAATAAAAAAATTATAAAAATTCGATCCTGAGCTTTCTTTCGTAGATTGGTTATTACTTAAGATATTTGAAAGTTTTTAACTAATTTTGTCTTTTATACATATCCCTTAGCAACCGCCTGTATTTTTACGTAATTTTGATATTTTCTTATTTATTTAGTTACTTATTTATTTATTTATGTATTTGTGTATTTATCGTTCCGACTGTTCAAAATATTCCTTATTTAGACACTTCAATATGCTTTTACACATCTCGAATGTTTCCAATTGATTGCTGTAGGTTACAGAGCTTCCATCAGCGTTCTTAATTTTCAAAATCATTTCGTAATAAATTTTGAATTAAGTATGTAAGTAATCATAAATATAATTAGATTAGAACTCGTCAAAGCTTGTTCTTCTTCTTTTATAGAGCGAGCACCCTTTTGCATAATAAACATGACTCAATATTTTAAGTATCAATAATAGAATGTTTAAATAAATTTAGTATTCAATATATAAAATTAGTACTTAAATCTATACCGATTTAGGTATAGTTAGGGACCTGACTCACCCATAGAGCTCAAGCCCAAACCGCATGACATAGAAAGCTGAATTTTGGCATACATATTCATTTTTATACAGCATTTATTGATTTCTCTAGGGCCGGCGGTTTCAATTCAGTGATTTTTATGCGTTTGGACCACATGACTGAACTGTCGCGGATACCAGACAGTTATAAATAAAGAATCTCTGATTATTGTAAATATACCGTGCTTTCAATTCAAAATTTGCCACCCCCCTAATTTATAGAATATAGAAGTGTGATCTGAAGATGGAAATCCCAGATGAAAATTTATACACGGTGTTCCTTGGCTCAGTAATGACGAAATTGTAAATTTTTGTCTGAATTGTCTGAAGAAATCAAGTAAGCATGGTTTTTACAGTTTCAGTTTAAATGGACTAGGTTATGAGTTATAAACAAATCAAAAGCGGCTTACATGTCCCTGTTTTATGTTTTTATATACTATCCTATGGTGTTGATGAAATTTTTATACAGGGTGATGAAAAATCTGATAATTTTCATCCTGTATAAAAATTGAAAAGTTAAGATAGGGACAAGTAAGCCGTTTTCCGATATTTGAATCCGTTTTCAATGTAGAATTGCTTTCATAAGGGAAAATTGCGATTTTATTCATTTTTTTTTTGTCACTCATACAGTGAGTATTTTAAAGACTCATTAAGTTAACGGGCAGATTTCCGTGGCCGTTTCTGAACAAGGTGTCGACACTATGTGGAAAATATTGCAATCTAATGATTCTTGGCATGAAAGAGATTACAAAAATGTGAATAAAAATAAATTTGACGTCAATGTTAGCTTCAGAAACGAGCGTAGAGATCTGCTCGTTAGCTTAATGAGCCTCTATAATACCCACTGATAACCTACTCAATTTACACTGCAACTGTAAAAACCATTCTTACCGGATTTTCTTAGACAACCTCAAAATGTAATAATATACTGGGTGTTCTTATTTAAAAAAATTAACAATATCGTCATTACTGAGCCAAGGAACACCTTGTATATTTTTTTTAACATCAATAGAAAGTAAATCCATTATAGAATTAACATGTGTCGAGTTTTTCATACAACAGATCAGACTTTTATAAATTTGGGGGGAGGGGGGTAAGTTTTGAAATGAAAGCACGGTATAAAATAACTATGAGTAAATAATAATTATTTACTAAAACAAGCCTGATGTAAATAACCCAGTGAAAATCTATCAAAATTAACGATCTGTCCTGTTTTTTCTTCTTTCCTCAAACTTACCCTTCGTCTTTTCTTTCCTTCACTTGAAAAACAACAAACTTCTCATATTACTTCCTCTCTCAGACCACTTTAAACCGTTCCATACTCTCGCATCCTAAATCTGAATATATTTCTCTGTGCCCTATTTTGTGTTGACTAACTTCTCGCCGACCACGTACGAAGTTAATCCTGTCGCATGTCTCCAACCTCTTAGGCAGTGTTAAAACGCCTCCAGACCTCGCATTTACTTATGTCTTGGTCTTGGCGGATGTCGCCGCCTTTATTACCCAGCCAACCGGGCCGTGCTTTGCATTCTACATCATCATGAACGGGTGTGCCCGAACCCACATACACATGCGGTGGTGCGGTGAATAATCGGACTGCTATGAGAAACATTTGCATTTGAGTTCTCAAAATAGAGATGTGGGGGCTTTCGTACATTCTACCGGTATAAGCGACGGGATTAAAACATACGCGAAATAATCATCATTTTTTTTTTTTTTTTTTTAACAGTGTTACCTGGCTGGCTTTACCGATCCTTTATGGACTTATCTGTTCATTGCGTTACATCAAAGCAACCCTAAATGTAGTCACCTACATATAGTTACGTTCTTCACTCGAGATTCTTAAAATAAGCTCGGTCTAAATCTAAGCCAAGTATCAACGTCAAAAATTGGATATCCTTAACCAAAATTACGTCAAATTTACGTCTAATTTACCTACATGTCGAAGACCCAAGTGAGAGTAGAGATTAGGAACATTTGTCGACGCACCTAGGAAGTTAAGTCAACCTACAGCTTTAAAAAGCGGACTTGGAATACATAAACTTATCTGGTTCAATTTTACTCAACTTGTGTGTCGAGATCTTTTTTTTTATAATGGAGAAGAAATACTTTTATGCTAAAAAACTCCCACCACTTCATCAAAAATAGTGGACGGAATCACCTTTCGGCCTTACTCCATCCACATTTTCCTTACATTTCCAGCACTCTGTTCTATCATTTAATCTTCCTTTTTCTTCCTTACTATTGTGCTGATGTAGGTACTTTGTGACGACTTCTCTGGTATCTGCTAATCCGACCAGTGCGTTTCCCTCGGAGAAGGGGAATAGCGTCGAAGAGCAGATCTTGAGCCAGGGATAGTTCAACATCCGAGCAAGTGAAGATCGATCCTAATGCTAAACATAAACAGAAAAACACCAACAACAGTAGATCTGGGTTGGAGAGCTCACCAACCAGGGAAACCGCCCGCGGGGAAGGAATCCAGTACAAGAACAACACAGTAAATACCACAGAGCGTGAAAAATGAGGAACAACCAGACCACAACACAAAATTAAAGATTATGTTGCATCAATGTTCTAGAAGCTTGCTCCTTGATGCAGTTTTCGTTCTGCTTGCTATGCAATACAGGCGCTAGGTAGCCAATAATGACGAAATTTCATTGAGAATTATAATACAATCCTATAAAAATTTTAAAATCAGTATGTACATACAAGTTACCCTGAACAGACCATAAAAAATCCAGTTTAACGATAAACGATTTAGGTGTAATTCAGCAACAGCAGGTAGACTATTAAATGCTGCTCCGTCAATTATTTTTCAATAAAAGTTCTCGACGCAGTAATTAGAACTCATAGATTCTAATGTAAATGAAAGGGGATAAAACCATGTGAGCCTGCTGCCTCAACACTGAATACTATACAGTACAATTGACACAGCAGGTAATCGGCCAGACCTCATTGCTCTAAATAATGACAAATTGAGCTAATTACTCGCTCTGTGAGCGTGCAATTGTTGTGATGTTATTAACGTTGTGAAAGTGCTAAAACTGGAAGGGAATATTGTTAATGGAACAACGGTTGCTCGTGAATTTCGTGAATGCATTTAATTAGATTTATCGATGGGTGTGTAAATTATGTAAGGACATACGTAGGTATGCCATTAATTATTCAATTAGGGTGAGAGGAGGAGTTCGTTTTCCCTATTTGTATTATAATATTAATTAAGAATGTGAGTGCATAAACTAGACAAGACATGCTTCGGCAAGAATACCATGAATATTTGATGAGGTTAATTAACAAATAAAGTGCCTTGTAGGGCTTCCCAAATAATGAGATTTTTGAATTTTTTGGCATTAAAAATTTGGTGATGGTGGTAAACTTTGGTAGATTCTGTGATGAATCATAAATTTACTCTTGCGGGATGCATTTTTTTGCACCCTAACCAAGGAAAACCTAATAATTTTCCCTCTAGACTAAAACATTAAAAACAAAAATGTATATTCTGTATTCTGTAAACGTATCAAAGGTAATTGAGCACACAACATTTGAACATTTCGAATTTTATTTTCTACATCGGGCTTAATAGCTGCTCACGCGATAACCTATTGCTTTAATGGTAGCTAACTGCTAGAAGATCTATTAATTTTTTTAATGTTTGAAATTTCATAACAGCCACTAGTCTAAAAACCTGAATGTGTTAATTAAAAAGTTCTGAAACGGAATACTTTCAGAATGCGGTAGGGCACAACCATTATCCTGCATGTATCTCCGAGATAAAGTTACCGAAGATAGTTCCGATGATGGTTATGAACACTGAGGAATTTCTACCTGTTATAGAGTGCATCCGGTCTATAATGCACAAAGAATAAATAAAAAGGCGCACGTTGCGCTCACATATCTCTTCACCTGAGCATTTAGCTACATCCTTTCTCTGGTTACTTAGTTATTATTTTTTTTTAATGCGAGTATGTAATCGTTATTTGATCCTGAAATCGATTTATAGGAAATTACATTAAAGAATGATGCAATTCTTGCAGGTAATGCTATTTTTGTCGAAGATGAGCGAATGTTTAATAGCGGTAGTAGAAAATCTTATCGTTTTTGATCTCTTCCTCTTGAAGACAGTGAGGAGGACTTGCCTTCTGTAATCCAATTATTTCAAATAGTTTTTTCATTGATTAAAAATTGTTTTTTTTTCTAAATCCCAGTAGAATAAATCTATAAGGGGTTCGCATCAACTTAATTTTGTAATTCTTCTTCAAAATTAATTCTCCTTATTTCCAAATAGGACTGAGAGAATAGATTTCAATGGTCCAAGCAAGAAATAGTCAAAAATAGTAATTTGTTAAATGATTTTATTAATAATTAAGATTTTCTACGGCACTGGAGCGACTAAGATTTTTTTTTTGTTGATCTATTGAGTTCTTGTCATTAATCTTCACACCGCCTGCTTAGACATTGTCATTAAGTATTTAATACATATTCATGACGTCTCTAGAAAAAATACCCGATTTCCTGTGCAATAAAATAAAATGAAATAAAATCAACGAAGCAATTGTGAAGGTTTAGGTGATTGTAATAAATCCAACAAGATCTCCAATCCAAGAAAGCTCTAGGCAGAAGTTGTAGAACTGTAACGTGAATCTTGTGTCTGGTTCACTGATTCGGAGTATCCTCAGAACGTCGTCGTTATCCATTCGTATGCATGACAGAACAATCGTCGGAGACAATCACCGGTCCTGTGGAGTTCGATAGTTTTTACACCGTGGGTAAATTTGTCCTAGTGAGACGGGCAGACACTCAAGTGATTACGGTCTCCAATCAAGGGTGGCGAACTGGTAAAGTTACCGATCTTACTTGTTACTTCGACGATTACCCGAAAGCCGTCCATGGATTCTGTAATCTATTTCAGCATTAAACTATTATTCGAATCAGCGCTGTCGCTATGGCCAACATTCGGCGAGGTTCCTCTCTTGGAGATCTCAAGTTTCCTCCTTGATACGGAATGAGGCTATATAAAATTAAACGAATCGCTTTTGTGGCTGAACAACTTTCGAAGAGATAATCCCAAATCGAACAATCCATTTCTCATCTGCGAAGTGGAGGATTTCCCTCACGAAGTATTGATTCCCCTTCACATGACTTCAAGGTTTTTCCGTACCATCTTCAAGGATGCTAGAATGGACAGTAAGTAACTCTCTATGTGGCTCCCTCTGTATTTCTTATTCAAAAATGTAAATCTACTAGTTCTACTACATATTTCTAGTTTTTCTTTTTTTATCAAGTACACAGGTACTATAATAGGTAGATACATTATCTCGTTTTTGAAGTAAGCGTTGTCAATGTAAATCAATAAATATGGGAGCATTTTATAATAAATTGCGTTGTTTTTGTTATTTCTTAATCGTGTAAACACCTTTTTGATCCTGAAGTTAGTTTCATGAAAAAAAAACATCAAAATTAATTTAAAAAAGGTACCCTTTTTCGTGATATTATCTCATAACGAAATTTTTAGTGTACATACCAGCAGGTGCAGATGACACGAGGAGGAAAATAGTTCTTTTTCTTATCTTTAAATTACATACCTAATTAAAAAAAAATTAAAAATTTTTAAAGGTTACAAACTCTCGCCCAAAATGAAAGAACGTGGTAGAAATTTAGAGCAGATGAACAAAAAAAAAGGAAAAGAAAATGACATGTTTTTTAGTATTGAACTAAAATACCTACAGTACAGAAGAATTCTTGAAGTAAAATCAATATTTACGTGTCCTTTCTTCTTTCGAATGGTTTTGAACAGAAGGATTTAGGTGTCCTTTCCAGGATTCAAAATAATTTTTAATTTAATAATAATAATTGTGTCTCCTACAGGTAAGATATGAATTTTCATGTATCAAAAAGGCATTCCAGAATTTAATCAATTGAAAATTTTTCATTACGTAGTTTTTTAGGAATTTTCCCGTAAAAATCATTATGTTCGCTCATGCGTGTTAATTGGGTTAAGGGTTTGGTTTTTCTCTATGAAACTCCTTAAAAACTTCCTCTTTTTATAACTACATATACAGGGTTATTCACGGTATACGCCACGGAAGATTATGGCCGTGTCTCTGGATTTTAGGATCTTTTTATTTTTGGAGTTTTAAAATTATATTCATAATGTACAGGCTGTCCCAAAAGCATGAAACATATCAAAGTTATGTTTTTTTAAATGGAATGCTCCTATGTTATTGTATTTTTAGATTATCTGAGAAGAAAAAATAAGATTGGTTTTTACAGTTGGTGCTTAAATTCAAAAGTTTGTGAGTCATAAACAAGTGAAAATCGTCATTTTTGAAGTTCAAAGCCCTGTACAAGGAAAACGGCTCAAGATAGAGAAAAACGGCTTACATGTCCCTATTTTAACTTTTCATGTACTATCCTATGGTGTAGAAACATTTGTACCTTCTTTGATTTATTTATTTGTCAACGCGTGGAGAAATCTCAGAATTTTTCAAATTTTTTATCACCCTGTATAAACATTTCATCTACATCATTGGATAGTACATGAAAAGTTAAAATAGGGACATGTAAGCCGTTTTTCTCTATCTTAAGCCGTTTTTCTTGTACAGGGCCTTGAACTTGAAAAATGACGATTTTCACTTGTTTATAACTCACAAACCTCTGAATTTAAACACCAACTGTAAAAGCCAATCTTCTTTTTTCTTCCCAGGCAATCTAAAAATGCAATAACACAGGAGCATTCCATTTAAAAAAACATAACTTTGATATGTTTCATGCTTGTTGGGATACCTGTACATTATGAATATAACTTTAAAACGTACCTCTGCCGGGTCTCTATCCACTCCAAAAATAAAAAGATCCAAAAATCCAGAGACACGGCCATAAACTTCCGTGGCGTATACCGTGAATAACCCTGTATACTATACTTTTTTGATTTTAAGAAGTCTGTTGAAAATTTAAGAAAAAAAAAAGAAATTTTGACTGGATTTCATTTCTATAGATTTTGATGTTCTGATTCATAATCGATCATAATGTAGTGATAGAACGGATCAAGTTCGAAACGCAATAATATCACGAAAAGTGTCCACCAAAAACGAAGAGAAACGACAGAAGAGACGACTGGTAGAAAAAAAAAAATTGTGAAAAGAATAGGGAAAGAAGTTCGACTCTTCAATCGAGTACTATAAGAAGATCAGGCGATCTAAAAGTGAGTTGGAGACAATAATGCGAGAGCATCCACGATCTACCTCGCAGCGTCAGAATACACAGGATTCTCTCAAGAAATCCGACGCAACCATTTGGTTCGATAAAACATCCAGACGGTTTATTCAAGGACTCAGCAAAGGAAACGTTAGAACTCCTAAAGAAAAACCACTTCCCAGGTAACTCATGTTCTACAATTTTACAATTTTCTCCATTTTCTACAAGAATCTATTCAAATTTCGAAAATTTAGAATTCTTCTATTCAATATGTATAGTCTTTCTTACATGTCGATCTTATCCACATAGAATTGTTCATAAAAGAGCATCAGCTATTAAGCTTCTGTAAAAATTAATTTTCTCGCAATTCCATTATTTTTCTGTTAAGGAGATGAAGTTATTTTAATTTATTAAAAAAATATATTTTTTTTATTTAACTCTCCAGAAAAAGTTTGATATTTGTCTGGTTGTCTGTCCAGGATAAAAAAATTCATCGGTTAGATTGACGTACAAGTATCGTTTGTGTTGACCTCTTTTCAATGTAGCGATGTTTTTCATGGATATTTGATTCGAAGAGGCATGAAATATTTGGTGTCCCATCGATTAGGTGAACATTTTACCTTAAACTCGATTGAATGCAGTTTGACAGGTGTTTATTATCTCAGTCATTTCACCATTATTTATAGGTTTTTTGCACCCCTGAAAAAAAACAATAATGTCAACTCTCTATTTATAACATATTCAGGTTTGGTGCTACGTAACATAATTTATGATATTTTTGAACTTGAATCAGTTTTCAATAATTCAAAAAATAATTGAGTTAATTTTGTGCCGTTATATCAAAATTATTTTCATAGCTTGAAGAAATACCTACATAAGCGTCACAAATACGAGGAGACTCTCCTTTTTTTCCATTTCTTTGCCGTAAAAGGAACTTCGTTCTCATAATTAAAGAACGTGTATAACTTTCAACTATTCTGGGTATCATTGAAATATTCAAAACGATGGAACTAACATTCTTTCTGATTATTTATTTTATGTATGAAGATCAAGCTCTTTACTTTTTCTTGCACTTTCGAGTCATACTTCATGCGTATTTAAAGAGTCCTTACTTAAAGTTTCAAACTAACTTTCCCCTTCCCAGGTTGTTCCCAGGAAACTTAAAATTCCATCGGAAATGAAGCATCGGTTTTTGAATACTATATTAACTTACCTACAGCATTAGAACACAATACTTATTCTAATTAGGTCCCGTTTCTAGTACCTACCTATTTAAACGTCCTCATTAATTCTCTGTTGATTATAATCTTAACTAAAATTAAATTCCTGAATGCATTACCATTAAACGAACGAATTCTCCTGCATGCAACTATCATCATTACAGTAACTGGGTGATATTTTATGGGTTGGTCGTAATTTGGCAAACTCTCTACCTCCAGGTATAACAATGCATCCGATCCGATGAAAGAGGTCGCAGGGGAGCCACGCCAAGATGGTGCAGATGGCTTGTAATTATTAGACCGTACTTCCTCTCGCTCTTAGCAGACGGAGGACCTTATGTTTACCTTCTATGGCCTCTCGTTGTTGCCTGAGACATACGCCACCTTAATTAGGCCGGTACTGCAGGATATAGCTGCCGGCAGTGCTATGTTGACAACTTTTCAGACTATTCTGGCAATAATACTTTTTTTAAGAGAAATAAATTGGATGTTATGATATATACCAAAACTGTTTCACTTATACCAGGTGGATACAATAAAATAAGTATAGGTCTCATTGAAACAGATTCAAATAATTGGGATTCATAACCGTTCATAAACGTTCATAACCGAAAAATTCTTTGGATGATTGAATAAGTAGAGAATCCATTTAATAAATTTCGTCAAAACTCTTCGTAGTTATTTTAAGGGGATTCCATCTTGAACGAACCAGGGCCGGGAGAACTTAGAAGATTCAACTCAATAGGGCATATTATGCCATATCTTGGTGACAGGTAAGAATTATTTCGTTCAAGAGAGTTTCTTTGATACTTTCGTGAACAATTATTATTATTATTGTAAGTATACAATGTAATTATTATTTTATTTATGCTTTTGAAAATTGGAAAGCTCTCATCCTGTATCAGGCGTAAAAGCCATCACAACACCAGACCAGCACGCTCCAATCCTAAAAAAATGTTTCTGTCAGAGAAATCAAATAAGTAGCTACGCAAGCTGGAAGCCAGATCAGGCTTTTTAAGGAGCAATCGGATCGTCTCTTATTCTTATTATCGTCATACTTCTGTCACCAAGTCCCCAAAACCAACGACTTTTTACGTATGCGACGTCAATATATTCACAACTTAACAATGAGTTCAATTCTCAGGAGAAATATACAGTGTGTGACAAAAATAACGTAATAATTGTTATATTGGAACTATGCCGCTTGCGGAACAGTCTGTTCCGATTGTTGCTTTTACATTTAAGCTGTTCTGGTTACACTGCGCGTTAAGTGTAATTTTAGTTCTAATTTTATAGGGTAAGTCAGTAAGTGAAATTATTGTATTTTAGTCTCAAAAGTCATGAATTATAGATATCGCTGTAACAGTTAGTTGCTGTATTTCATAATAAGAATCATTACAAACCAACATTTTCAGGAACCATGAGAAAATTCGAACCCTTGCATTTCCTTCGCATCTCTCATTATTTCGAAACTGTTATGTGAAACCTATTCCTATCTCGAAACCGTAACAGCCAGGACAAGTATGTGAAAATAACCCTCTGGCACACCACTGCTTTTATATACTTACCTTAGATTGTGTCTATCGCAGTCAACCGCGCTCCAAAAACTTCATTGCAAAGTGAATAAATATCAGTTCGCAGTCACCAGCAAACACTTAAAAGAAATATGAGAAATAATATTGCCAAATTACGGTAATTATCAAAAAGTATATTCGCTGATAACTCCACTAAGACGCGAACAATGTTAAAAAGCTGAAAATTTTTGTCCCCCTACAAAGAATGACATGATCGTCAGCAGGTACAAAGGCCTTTGTCATTGCATGAACCCTCAATTCAAAGAAACAAACAAAATTGTTGAATTGATTCAGTTAAAATTGTATCCTTCGGCCGATCGAGAAATCTTGTCATGAAAAGTCAGGTCCATGCATGAGGTAAAAGCGCTTTGTTGCGGCACAAGAAAAAGCATATAACATGTCGAATGAAGCAAAAGGTTTTTTGTAACAGATGCTTAACATGGAACAAAGAAAAAAGAAATACAGACATGAATATATAACTTTTCCATTCTACTCATCTCTTTCTTAGGAAAAAATTATTTCACGTAAAGCCGTTATTACTTCCAATTCCCTGCCCGACGATATTCTCTAAAAAATTTCAATGATTGGGTATTATTGAGCACATGAATTTATAAAGATGCCTCAACGACTTAAGTTTTCATTTAATAGGGTGGCACATCATTTTTATTTTTAAAGGAATTTAAGAGCATACCTCGTGTCTGCCCCGAATTCTATATTGAGGTTTTAAAATAACTATTATATAGATCGTTTTTTTTTATTCAAGGGCTATTGACTTCACATTTCTAAAATTTTCAAATCTACTAGATATTTCATTTTTATAGTCAACTTTTGTCATACTTCTATAACCATCATATTGCGCTATGGCGTCATATTACTGTTGCCAAATGCAAGGTAGCCGAGAAATAATTTTTTGATATTGGGTGACGTCGAATGACGAATCTAGCGACGTGATAGTGACGTCTTATTGATGACGAAGAAATATCTCAAATCAAAGACGTCATTAACTTGGGTAAAAACACGTCAAACAACGACGTAAAAACGACCAAATTAAACACGTAATATTGATTTAGAAAAAAAAAAACGCAACTAAGAATTGTAGTTCAAGACGCAACTAAGAATTCAAGTATTGAAAAAAAATATTTCCGCAGTTTCGTCTCTCAACTTCATGATAATATGTATAGTTAAAAATACTTTACCTATACTCACGGCCGCATAGTACCTAATATGGAGGTCAGTTCTTTTTGACGTCATTTTGATGTCTTTTTGTGACGTCTCCTATTGAATATCTTTAATTAAGTGAGATAGCAGTTACTTAAGCGACGTTCGTATTTTCGACGTTACTTATATTTACCACCAAAATATGACGTTATAATAACGTGCCATTACGGTTCTCTGCTACTTGGAATGACGTTAATTATCAGTCATATTGTTTGCCCTATTGTTACTCTTATGACATTTTTTGTGACAGAATTTTGACTTCCTTTATTTTCTTTATATCGAATGCTATGAAAAAAAAAATAGCCAACCCTTTACCTTAGGCCAGAATCGGCCACCCTCAATATCAATATCAATATAGATCCCAATAATGACAGAGAATTTTTTAAACTATTTTATAGATCCTACTTATTTTATTTTCATTTATTTCCCTAACAGCTATAAATACTTTTCTTGACCTACATAGCTTTAATTAAAAACAATTTCCATATTGACAGTCTTAAACCGGATTATGATTAGTATTCAATTATTATAATAACCATCTTGAAGACTGTGACTGTGACCATTTTTGTATAATATAGTGACGATCTGGACCAGATGCTGTTGATCACCGCTCAATATAAGTCATACATGATCTGATATGTGCTTTTATGTTAATCCCAAAAAACTAGGTTGACACTTCCGTCGATCCTCCTTATTGAAGTCCTGCTTACTTTGTAGCCTTCCTTGCTATTGGATGGTCTTCATCCAACCCTGGACCAGGGACTGTTACGGGGTAGGTACTATCAACCGGGGTGAGCTGAACTCCGTTTTTTTACGAGTTGTCACTCCTGGATCCCTTCTTTTTACTCACCTCTTGTGTGGTGAGGTGAGGCTCCAGCTTGGAACTGGCTCAGCGGAAAAAATAGATGAAGATCAGGCAGGTTTTACAGCTGGAAGATCTTGTATAGGTAGATCAAATATACACGTTACAATAGCTTTAAAAAATATGACTCAGTCCCATGAAATAGAATGTGGGAGTTCATGTCAGAGATAGGACTGATAGGAGTACGTAATAGAGTGATCAGAACGATAAAAAAACTATAACGGAAATAATAAGGTAACAATTACTGAACCGGGAAGCGTCAGAACAACCAAAGGACTGCTCCAAGGATGCTCAACAACACCCACACTATTCAAGATATTCCTGTAAACAAACATTGAAACCGTAGAGGAGAAACGTGAAGGAATGGGGGTACCGATCAGAAACAGCCATCTTTATTTGCTTCGTAGACGATCAAGTAATCATGACACAAGAGAAAGAAGATCTGTGGTTCATGATGAGAAAATTGGAAAAAGACTATGTAAAAAACGATCTATAGATTAACTGAGACAAAACGGAATAATTATCTTCAGTGAAGGGAATGACATGCAATCTGATCAAAAAAATGTTACAACAGAGGAGGCAAAAAAGCAGAGGAGGCAACTTAACATGGAATTATGGGATAGACAAATTAACAAAGGCCAATAAAACAAGAATCTTCAACACAATAGAACGAAGCATAATGACATATGGAGCTGAAATATGGGTGACAAACAAGAAATATAAGGAAAAGATATTAGGTCGACAGAGATTAACTTTTGGAGAAGCTGTGGGTTTAGTGAAATCGATCGAAAAGAAGCGATGAAATCAAGAGAAGAATGAATGTAGAAAAGGAGGTGGGGAAACACATCGAGGAGAAGAAGCTTCTGTGATATGGACAGGCTAGACGAGTCAGTTACAATCGCTTCATGGATACATAAAATAACCGAGTGGAGCCCACTAGGGAGAAGAAAAAGAAAACGACCAAGAAGATCATGGAAAGATAAAGTGGACGAGTGATTTATAAGCAAATTTCTATTATTCATATCTGCAAGTTATTGACCTCATATTAATATACCGTAACAAAAAAGGTAAAAAGGCGGTGACTAAAATTATTTAAAAATTTTTAAACTCCTAAATAAGGATAGACATTAAGCTTCGTCCACACCAAAGAAACACAGAGGAACATTTTGTTGCTGGCTGCCGCAACCTGTTTATGGAAACAGAAACAACAGCGAAAGTTCCGTAAGCATTCTGTCCACACCAAGTAATTCAGCTTCGCGAATGTTTCGTTGTGTTGCTGCAACAGGAAACGTTGTGTCTACACCAGTGCAGTGTATGTTTCTAAACAATGTGGTACGACGAAGAAGATTTACAAGCAGCAGCAGCTGCAATTGTAATTATTTTACAAAAACACAAAAAACGAATCCGTAAATGTTGGACTAGACCAAGTCTTTTAGACAGAAAGTCACATGTCTTTCAGAAAGTCTTTTAAGTTCATTAAAGAAAGATGATATAATATCAGAATGTATCGATAATAGATATTTAAAAAATTAAAATATTAATTAATGATTTTTTTATTATTATTATACTGAACTAAGTGAAGTTAAAAGCTGACGTTTTCGGCAACTACGCGACGGCTTCACGAAGTAATGAAATAAAAATAAAAATAAAATAAAAAGGCACGGTGGGTTAGGCTTGCGCCATAGGATACACCCCAGACAGCCATAATGCATGCCAAAAAATGAGTGCAGTGCCCCCCGGTGTGCATGAAGTAGGTTAAGCCCCTACTAGGCGTTGCTAGACAAAAGATGAATGACATGTTGTCAGACAACATGCCATCCATTTATGTTGTGCTGTGAGCAAAGGCGGAAATTGTAGACACGTGTTTCGTCCTGTTTGGGACTCTTCAGTACAATGTATCTACCAACACACAGCACAGTTTAGATCACGGATCCCGTGAGCAGAATGCAATGAAATAAAAATAAAAATAAAATAAAAAGGCACGGTGGGTTAGGCTTGCGCCATAGGATACACCCCAGACAGCCATAATGCATGCCAAAAAATGACTGCAGTGCCCCCCGGTGTGCATGAAGTAGGTTAAGCCCCTACTAGGCGTTGCTAGACAAAAGATGAATGACATGTTGTCTACAATTTCCGCCTCTGCTCACAGCACAACATAAATGGATGGCATGTTGTCTGACAACATGTCATTCATCTTTTGTTTCACGAAGTAAGTTTCGAGCTTTGGGAACAAGCAAAAACGTGTCCACACCGATAAGAATACCGTTGAGAAACAAAAAATGTTTACCAATGTTTCTATATTTGCTTTGATCTTTGCCGCTAAATATGGAAACAAGCAACTTATAGGAATAACTTTTGTTGCTGCAACCGTAAACAATGAGGAACTTAGATAAACTTTTAGCAATATTCAGAAACAAGTTCCAGGAACAAGCGACATAAACAAAATGTTCCTATGTGTTGCTTTCGGCGTGGACAAGGCTTTATACGCTTCTACTTCCTGATATAAGATTATAGAGACCTAAAGAGCGTAATTTTAGTAGTTAATAAAAATATACTCCATGAAACATGCACTATAAATAGAAAAGTGTTAATTCTACTATACAATTAACCCAGAAGTTCTAATAATGATAGTATTATTTTCCAGACATCCTAATTTTAAATATTAAACACACCATTAAAACGGTCTGCGATCTATTAAATATTTCAACAATGGTGACGTATAAGGGCGCACTATTGTGGTCATTATTATTGTGTTGGCACAATCACTAGTTATATTAGTGATAATCGGAGAGGGAGCAGTTGCAGGGAGGGGAGTTTATTCCAAATTGGTCCATTATGACGGTCATTAGTGCGTGTATAATGCGACTTTACATTTCATAGGGCTGCCTAGCCAAGTGGCAGAATCTCGAAATGTTATTTAGGTTTTGCCTCACGAACGACGCGTGTTTGACAAAGGGAACTTCCTTTCGGCCTCTCAACGTTGCTTACAATCTAAATAACCTTCCCTACAATTTCCAAATCCGGTTGCTGAATGAAATTCTACATATAGATCTGTCGTATGGCGGCTGCTGATTTCATTCCATTCAATCGGAGATTTCAGACTAATCAAAATATTAGAAACATGTTTTCGTTCATTAAATGAAATACGAGTTTATACAGGCTCAAAATAGAGGCGATAATAATATTGGATCAAAATGGATTAAAATTCTGTTATGGGAGACGTGAGGGGAATTATATGGGGGGGGGGATTAATTTAAAAAACTAATAGGTGGATAAGTGAATTCTTTTTCCATTATTAATAAAGACAGCACTATTCCTTACCACTTTAAGCTGTGTTTATTACATTTACTATCAAAATTACTCAAAATACTGAAAAAAAAATAAGTAAAAAATTATAATTTACATGAACATAACAATTTTTTTGAAAATTGTCAACTTATACATAAAACTACATCAAACAAAAACAGATTAGGTACTTACAGAATGTATCCCCATTACGTGATCTTTCTATGCCAGAAAAAAACATCGCATGTCGTACGTGTTTCTCAAACACAGTCTATTTCAGGGTGTAATAGGAAATCGATGTTATCTGGGAGAGTAATCTAACGACATGGACTAATTTTACTATTTAAGTGATAATAAGGTAAATTGAAAACATGGCATAACTGCACACATATAAATCGCAATAAACAATGTTATATACGCGAACTGGTTTAAAATTGATTCAATTCAAGCGACATTATTTTGATTTCGCGTTGTAAAACTTAACGCTTTGCAATTAAGTAATCAAATTAAATCGATTGGGGCAATAAAAATGTCGTTATACTTGAAAGTTTAATATCTAGGCATTCGATCGTAACACTTACACTTATTAGTCGTCCGTGAGTTAAACCCTATTTGATTTAATTGGAAATAAAAGTTTCTGATTACACAAGATTGAAAGAAAAAACAATACTACAGAGACTTGATGACAGGATTGTGACATTGTGAAAAATGATTCACTAATTAATTTACCGATTTACCTATTTTTTCTCTCAGAGTACATGCTGCGAGCTACATATACCGCAAAAGTATGAATAAATTATAAGACAGGTCACATCCCATATGATTAAACCAGCTACCCCTACTCTACATGGAATTAGGATGGGAAAAAATTATTGACGTTTAATTTATTAACGGTGGCTTGAAAAAGAAGCAAAGTACATCATCACACATATCTAACACAGTCAAGAATTTACATTTGTTAATTCAGTAATACAGTTGATATTTCCCTGGAACTTAATCTGCGAGGATGCAAGATCGAATTCTTAATAAGAGACATAATTGTTGACCCTTTGCCCTTTTTTGTTTTACCTACATTTGTTGACCCCGCTCATGTTCAATTATTCTTATAGCACTTTCCTCTTATTTCCCTCTTTTAATTCTTGACCTCATTACTATATTTATTATTTGATGTTAAGTAGTGACTAAAACCGTCACTTTACCATTGTTGTGCCATTTTTGATATCACCTTTGACTCACTTGGTAAATCTCTTATTTTGTAGCGGTGATCTTCCCGATTATATAAAGGTCGGGAAGGTAGTTCCGTTGTACAAGAAAGGTGATCCACAAAAAATAGGAAATTATCGTCCTGTAACTATCCCGTCGGTATTTTCTAAAATATTTGAATACAGTTATCTGGAAAGGCTTCACACCTATTTGCAGACAAATAGAGTAATTACTGAAAGTCAGCATGGGTTCCTTAAAAACAGATCGATTTCAAGCGCAGTTCACTCCTTTTATGAAACACTGACAAAGTTGAATGACGCGGGTGAGTGCCCTGTTGGGATATTTTGCGATCTCAGCAGGCCGTTCGATTGCGTCGATCATAAAATACTGATTGGTAAGCTGTATAATTACGATATTCGTGGTCGGGCACTAAACTGGGTCAAATCCTTTTTGAAAGGGCGCCGACAGTACGTCAGTCTGTCTGCTGCCGGGGGACCATGTAGGTCGGATTTTTTGGATATTGATGTTGGGGTTCCCCAAGGATCAATTATGGGCCCAATTTTATTTCTACTTTACATCAACGACATTGTATCGATTAGTTCATCTGTCCATTTTACGTTGTATGCTGATGATACGTCTCTCCTTGTGAGTGACAGATCTGCGATATGCTTGAACATAGCTGCAATCATCTCTTATCTGGACTCTGATTGGTTCTGTAGAAATTCACGTTATCTTAATGCAGAGAAGACGCAGTCGATCCATTTTCATAACAGACAGAGAGTTATACAGGCAATCGTTGTGAGTATCAATGGTCAACGTGTGAGCTCTGCTTCCTCTGTGAAGTTTTTGGGCTTGCATATTGATGAATGTCTCGACTGGGGGGGACACTGCGAGGCGGTTGTATCTAAGCTGAACTCGATTTATTTCTTGTTTAGGAATTTAAGAACCGTGCTCACGGAGAAACAGCTGATTATGCTATATTATGCTCAGGCGGAATCGCGTCTTAGATACGGATTGTGATTCTGGGGGATGTCAAATAGTGTTAATAGTGTATTTATTTCACAAAAAAAGATAGTTAGATGTATGGCTCAGTTCTCACCGGTCGGTCGAACGCTACGCATATAAAATCGAGTGGCTGGAAATTGGCAAGTAGTGAAGAGCAAATAAAGTGAAATCTGATTACTTAAATCTCATACTTAAATGAGCAAAGATAGTGAGCCCCCTGATAGGGGCAAAACGTTGCAGGAAAACTGGACAAATTTATTAGATGAAAATACGGAACAGAGAATGGAAACGGAGACGAGTTACAACGATAGATACAGGGTTCAGGAACCACAAGTAAGAAACTTTTTGGAAGAGTTGGGTAGGGTAAGTGAGAAATCTAGTATTAAATACAATAATGAAAGCGGATATAAATCTATTGGTCAAACTTCAGTAACGGGTAATAATAGAGTTGAAAATGATGTCGATCTGATTAATATAAATGGTTCGCCTTCAATAAGTCCGTCAGATAAAAAATCTGATGATAAACTTATCTCAAGGCCGATTAACAAGTATGAAAATCATATGGTAGGTCCATTCTTTGTTTATGTTAAAGGAATAAATGGTAAAAATATAGGAAGAGCAAATAAAATATGCACGGCTAGATTAATTAATAGATTAGTGCCGGATATTCAGGAAAATATTTTAAACATAACAAGTGTAGGGATAAATCTTATAAAAATAGAACTAAACTCGTCAAAAAGTGCTAATCTTCTGGTAGAGTCTGAGAGTTTAAAAAGAAACGATTACTTACCGTTTATACCGCAATACTTAACAGCCAGAACGGGTATCATACGTCATATAGATATAGAATTGACGGAGACCGAACTTGAACAATTAATAAGTCCTTTGGGGTACCAAAAATTTAAGGTAACATATGTACGAAGAATGAACCGAAGGATAGTTGAGGGGGATAATATCAAATATGTACCCACACAGACAATAATGGTGTCCTTTAGGGGTAATATACTACCAAAAAAAGTATCAATAGAGAAGATAATATTCGAGGTGGAACCTTATATACAAAAAGTTAGACAATGTCTTAAATGTCTGAGATATGGACATCTGAGCACTACGTGCAAGGGCAAGGAAAGATGCAGCAACTGTGGTGGGGAACACGCAAATAAAGACTGTAATAAGAGTGGAACCTTCCACTGCATACTGTGTGAGGGAGACCACTCCGCAACAGACAGAAAAAATTGCCCAGAGTTCGCTAAACAAAAACAAATCAAACATATAATGGGCACAGAGAACTTGTCTTACAATGATGCAAGGAATAAATATAAGGTGTCATACGCGACTGTCTCACAAGAGACGAAATCACCAAAAACTATTTCAAAAAACAAATTCACGAGCCCCCATACATTTCTCCCACCTGAGACAGGACCAACAAAACGGAAAAAGATGGACACGAACAAAGACCCAGATCCAGTTCTACAACTGCACAAACAAATACTCCAGACCCCTTACGTATCAACAACTCCAATAATAAATCCATACCACCCTAACTATACAGCGATACAACCTCGAGAAAAACAAGTTATAACTCAAACACTAACAACATTTTTAGTAGAAATACTATACAAACTGGAAAAAAAAATACTAAACACAGATCAAATAAACCAAATGATAGGGACAAAGCTACACGAGATTCTAAACAGTCCACAACATTCAATATAAACATTATGCAATGGAATTGTAGGTCAATAGTAAAAAACAAGGGATATCTAGAAAAATTTGTGAATGAAGAAAATATCAATATAGCGATCTTAAGTGAAACTTGGCTAAAACCACACTATAATTTCAAATTAAACGGTTTCAATATAATTAGGGCAGATAGAAACGACGGCTACGCCGGAGCTGCTATTCTGATTAATCAAAAAATTCCTTTTTATCCAATAAATAATTTCTATAAACTGGAAAATACAATGTGTACAGGTGCGAAAATAGTTGGTATAAATAAAGTTGTGAATATATACTCAATATACGTTCCCCCAAACACTAGAATATCATCCAATCAATGGGGAAACTTTTTCAGATCATTGAAGAGACCTTTCATACTAGGGGGCGATTTTAACGCCCACCACCAAACCTGGGGATGTACAGAGTCAGACTACCAAGGACATAATTTACTGTCAGCTATGGAAGATGAAAACATAATTTTCCTAAATGATGGCTCCCCAACGCTTCTATTAAATCCATTAAGTAGAACAAAATCAGCTATAGACCTAACATTAGTATCACCCAGTATTTCTCCGACGTTAAACTGGACAGTTCTTGACGAAACACTAGGCTCAAATCACTTTGTAGTTAAAGTTAATAGTTCAATCAATTGCTCGGACTATGAAGATAAAGATTATAGGAAATGGAATCTCAGCAAAGCAGATTGGAAACTTTTCTCTACGGAACTTTGTAAACTTATAACTTCAAACCAGGAAGAGGATTGGGACTATGTTACATTTGTCGAGTTCCTAAACGAAGCATCCAACAAGTCTATCCCTCGGAGGTCCCAGGCTGCCAATCCGAAGTTCCGCAAACCTTGGTGGAACGAAAATTGCAAATCCGCTATTGAGAATCAAAGGAAATCAATGAAGGACTACAAAAGAACTCCAAATCTTCAAAACTTCATCAAGTACAAAAGAAATATGGCCCTTGCAAAGAGGGTAATTCTAGAAAGCAAAAGAGAATGCTGGAGGGAGTACTGTAATTCATTAAATAGAAACACGCCTATAAAAGAAATATGGACAAAGGTGAAAAGAATTAAAAGCACATATGCTCCTTCAAGGTCAACACCAAACCAGGAACTGTTACAAAATGAATTTTTTTACAAACTGGCTCCATGTTGGGTCCCGGAGAATTTGAAAATCAATCACCAAAACGCTGAAGTTAGTAGTACGGCACATGAATTGCTAGAAAATTTCTCACGAAAGGAATTGGAAATAAGTTTGCAAAACAGAGTAAATAGCTCTCCAGGTCTAGATAATATACATTATCCCATGTTATATAATCTAGGATACACGGCCAAGGGCAAATTACTGAACATATTAAACCAAATATGGCAAAAAGGGGAAATTCCAAAAGACTGGAAAAAATACCTTATTATACCTATAGCAAAACCGAACAAAGACCCAAACCTAGCTTCCTCCTATAGAGGAATTGGTCTGGCATCATGTGTGTTGAAAACTTTTGAGCGAATGATAAAAAATAGACTGGAAAAGTGGCTGGAAATAAATAAAAAACTATCCGATACCCAATATGGATTTAGAAAGAATAGGTCTACAATGGAAAATGTAGCGCATTTAGTCTGCGATATCTATGAATCCTTTTCAAACACTAACAATCTGGTTGCTCTATTTGTTGACGTTGAGGGGGCCTATGATAATGTAAATCTAAAAATACTGCACAATAAGATGACAACGATTGGAATCCCTCCAGAGTTCTCAAATAGAATAACAAGCCTCTATCAGGACAGAGAAGTTTTCTTGAAAATCAATGGAGAAATAATCGGACCCAGAGTGGTCAATATTGGATTACCACAGGGTAGCATCATTAGCCCGATACTGTATCTGGTTTATACTCACGAGATAGACTCATATGTTGATGGTATAGAGGTACTACAATTTGCGGATGATATATGCATGTATGCAAAGAATTGCAGATTAGAAGACGGAATCAACAAAATGAATACGGAGGTAGCCGGCTTGAGAGGCTGGTTATCTGACCTAGGTCTCCAGATATCTGAAAAAAAATCAAAAGTATGCATATTTTCGAGAAAACGCCAAAGCAGTCCGGAGAGAATAAATTTGGATGACATAGAATTCGCGATAGAATCCAATATAACATATTTAGGAATAACATTAGATAGAAAATTGTTGTGGAAAAATCATCTGGAACGACTTTCAGCCAAATTGGAAAAGTCAACCAATATTTTAAGAGCTACATGCCACACTAAATGGGGAACAGATCCAGCAACAGCATTATTGATCTATCGAACATACATTAGAGCCATAGCGGATTACGGATCCATTCTATATGATCAAGCGGCCAAAACGCATCTAAATAAAGTCAATACAGCTCAAAATAAATGTATTAGACTAATACTCGGGACCTTAAGATCTACCCCGATAACAAATATGATGAGCGAGATAGGAGAAATGCCTCTCAAATACAGAAGGAGAAATCTCACAAATCGATTTGTACTAAAGTTATTCAGTCACAACAGTACTTTAATAGACAAATTACATCGACTATACATTGCAGACCTGACACAAAACTATTGGCAGAAGAAAAAGTCCCCACTATTGACTGAGGTATATGGGGAACTGGTAGAATTTAGAGATGCCATACAAACCAGCACAGTTCCGTTAGCGTTGAGCAGAGAAAGCTATACCAGTTCTGGAGTAAAGTATATCAATAGCTATGAAAATTACCCGGAACAGATACGAAATAAAATGATTGAGCACGATTTGGAGGAAATGAGAAATAGAAACAATGCATATTGTATATACACGGACGGATCTAAAAATAAGGAGGGTACGGCGTGCGCTATATATGTTCAAGAAAATGGTTACAAAAAACTCATCAAACTAAGAGATTTTATGTCCATTTTTACTGCGGAGCTAATCGCAATGTTGGAAGCTTTGAATTATGCAAACACATGTCAACAACAAAATTTTATGATAATATCTGATAGCAAAAGCGCATTACAGAGTATACAAAGAATGACGAGCGGGAGACACCACAACTATATCGTAAATAGAATCCTAATAGAATTAAATAAAGCCAGAAACAAGGGTAAAAAAGTCTCCTTAGTGTGGGTCAAAGCGCACTGTGGAGTAAAAAACAACGAAATAGTAGACAAAATGGCAAAAGAATCCATACGAAAAGGAACGCTAGCAGAGTATAAATACCCTTGGCAAGACATAATGGTGCGCATGAAAGATAGGGTAAGTAGTATATGGTCGACAGAATACACCAACAGCACAAAAGGATTATTCTATATTAAAAATATACAAGAAACTCCTCTCAGAAATCCCTGGTTCAAAAATATGAATTTAAACAGAACAGAAATAACTACGGTAACTAGACTGAGATGTAACCATGGACGGGTACCCCAACACTTAAACAAAATAGGATTGTCAGACTCCCCAAATTGCCGTTGTGGAGAAATGGGGGACGCGGAACATATGATTCTTAACTGCAGTCTGAACTCTAACGAAACAGATAGATACACGAAAGACATATATTACAATGACAATAACACTATTACCCTACCTTTCAACCTCATACAAATTCTAAGAACCCCCAACGCAGATGAATTAAAAAGACTGGCCAGACATATAAAAAACAGCAATCTGGACATCTAAGCATATAAGTAGAAAGTAAACCATAGAAACAAATTGGTATACAAATAAAGTGGTGTAGAATACTGTCTCAAATTAAAAGTATCATAAATTATTGGGAAATAGGCGGATGGACGTAGTTTCCGTAGCCAAAACATTCGACACACACACACACACATGTATGGCTCGGGTTGCCCGTGGCACTAGTTGCAAAGAATATTTCAAGAGATTTGAATTGTTGACATTGCCTAGTTTGTATATTTTTGAAACTTGTGTCTTTATATATAATAATTTGAACTCTTTCACTACAAGTGGTCAAGTCAAATTAACACAAGACAGTGCAGTAGTCTTTATGTCCCGTTTTAAAAACATAATACTCTATATAATTCACCAGCTGTAATGGGGCAGAGGCTTTTTAATAAGTTGCCTTTAGAAATCAAAATGTCTAAATCGGTAAAGTCTTTTAAATCACTACTTACGACTTATTTATTGAAAGACTATTCTGTGGATGAATTCTTGACATCTTGATGTAGTTTAACTGTGATTTAGGTGTGGTATTTTAAGTTGTGATTATCAGTTTCTTTATTTGCTTTATTTGTTTTATTCATATTCTAACATTGTAATTTTTTTGTTAGCTATTTGTTAGTTAGCTTTAAGAACGCTTATACCTACTTGACCAATTCTATACAAACATTGTTTGTCAGAAAGAAAATAAAGATATTATTATTATTATTATAATTAGTAATTATACTTCAAGCATTATTTACAAAATTCATGTGACAAAATTTATCGTTTTCATATGTGGTAGATAAATAAATTGTCTTTCATTTTAACTATTCGGCCAATTAACTGTTGAAACAAATTTTTTGAAAAACTATAATATTAGGACTGATAAGTAAAATAACATTATTTTATCTACTCCCTTACACAGGGTGCACCATGTATCCTTCTCTATATTGCTATCTCCTGAACGCTAAGAGATACAGGGTCGGTTAAATCCGTCAAAACATGCAAGATATCTGTGACCGTGCCTGAAATATCCTGAAAAAACTGAAAAATCGAGATTTCTTATTTTCCTCATATCTTTTTTATTATTGGAAATTAATAAATAATTTTTCGTAGGCTTACATAAGCCGTTAAGAGCTGTCCATCTGACATTTCAAAAATTTTCAAGGCCTACTAGATCCAAGAGTTTTCCACAGTCAACTTTCGTTTTTCTTATGGCCGCCGATATTTTTTTATGTCGTTCGATATGAAAAAAATAATGGAAACCAAAAATTATTAAACTTAAAAAAAAAAACAATTTTTTAATTTTTATTTTTAATTTTTCAAAGATAAATCTAATAAAAAATCGTCGAAAAACGTCAACATTTGTAAAATACGCCGAAATAGTGCTTGCCTTATGGTTTTTTAATTTATCTATGAAATTCGGTCTAAAAATGTGTCTTTTTTGTGAAGAATAAAGAAGAATAAACATTTTTTTAATTTATTTTTTGAAGTTTAACAATTTTTAGTTTTTATGATTTTTTTTTATACCGAACAACATAAAAAAACACTATGGTGGCCATAAGAAAAACGAAAGTTGACTATGAAAATTCTGGGATCTAGTCGGCTTTGAAAATTTTTGAAATGTCAGATGGGTAGCTCTTGACGACTTATGTAAGCCCACAAAAAATTATTCATTAATCTTCAATAATAAAAAAGATAAGTATGGAAAAAATAAGAAATCTCGATTTTTCAGTTTTTTCAGGATATTTCAGGAACGGTCACAGATATCTTGTATGTCTCGACGGAATCGAGATGGCCATAAAATTGCGCTCCTTTGGACTTGTTTAACCGACCTTGTATCTGTTAGCGTTAGGAGATAGCAATCTAGAGAAGGATACATGGTGCACCCTGTATAAAAATTGACAATTGGAGCATTGGCCGGAGTAACGTTGTAACTTACATTTTTACACGAAACTCAAAAAATGTATCTTACAACGTTATTGAACGGATAGTTTTCATTTGGCAATTCTTAAAGTATTATTTACATGATTTACTGTAATTTATGCAACAATTATTGCTTTGTTGAAGACATTCTGCCCGTATAAACCTACTAAAACGAAAAAATCGCATCAAAAAATTATGTAAGTTACAACGTTACTCCGGCCAACGCTTCAATTACAAAAAAACTTGCATAGCCTGGAAGTGAACTTTGCACATACCTGTTGTGTAATATGAATTTAAAACAAGTTTGTAAGTATTTTTTATTACAACACGGTCTTATAGGGTTTAAATAAAAAAAAAAAACAGGATGCGAATGAAAAACAGAAGGATTTAAAAAAATTTAGTAAATAGTAAAAATAAATAAATTTTTTCACTTTGCCGAGAAAAAAGTCTAAATCTTATATTGTGTTGAATTACAAGCAGCTAGGGGTTGATATGAAAAAAAAAAACTCTTGATGATAACGTCGTTTCCCGAAAACCGATGACGTCATAGGAATATTTTAGACGTCAGAAGATGACATTTAAAAAAATTTGAATTTTGTTCATTATTTTAGCATAACCCTATATTATTGTTCGCAAAATCAAAAGACACCTTGTACCTAATAATATTTATCTACGGATGTTAATGTTAATTAGTACAAAGTGGTTAAAATATTTGCTATTATTCATCAAATTATGATAAATTTTGTTGACAACAACCAACCTGGTTAATTTTCGAATACTACCTACGAGTCTATTAAGAGGCTTTGGGTCAACAATAGCGAAATCCATTGTCAATCGATGCATGCCGATCATCGATTTATGGTTTATGGCATTTACCTCTACAGGCGAGTAACCAAAGGGCAGATCACCAATAATTGCATTCGGACTAATCGCATTACGCTAAACCGCTTAAACGGTCCACTTCTAAAACGACCCGTCAATAACAAAGACATACGACGGGGCTCCAATAAGGTAGAACCCACCTCAATATTTCAAGAAGACCTAATTTGTCAGCTCTATATTGGATAGAATTTATATTTTATTTTTGTATCCGTACTGCAAAAAATATTCTTGAGAAACAGATGGACATATTTATCCTTCAGCCACATTTTACATGACAATAAACTTTTAATTTAGTTTAGAGATAAGCTGGGGCAAGATTTTATCTCAATTTTGGGCACATTCAGGAACACACCGAATCCTTCAGTTTTATTAAATATTGAATAAGAAGAGTTAAACGGATTTCTCGATGTATTGTTATGTCTGCATAGCCTGTGGGTATATATCCTGTAAGTATAGAGAATCCTTTCAACATTTATTTTTTTCTTATTCGCGTTAAAGATAATCCAGGTATTCGCATCAGATAATAAGATAAATACAATCAACTTTTTATTACTTCTTTCTTCCTGTTTAAATTTACGTGACATTTCCTCTTGATCCTTGAATGCCTTCTCGTCCTTATTTCGTAAAAAAATATGTCACCGGCACTGGTCCTTTTTTAAGTTATAAAGACCTTCTTTCACTACGTGACAGGATCGCATGTCTTGTATCTCATTTTTGTCACTCTGTTTTGTTGAAAACGTCTTTATCATATTTCTGGGTTCGGGCATGCAAACTTCTTTTAAATATTGTATAAATATTTTTACAAAGTGACTTCTTAATTCAAAATAACATAACTGCATATTTTTCTAAAGTATTAGCTCTTTTCATCATCGGGATGTTAACGTCAATGAAGACGCAAAAAGGTTAATAAGTTCAAACACAAATGAGTACCTACTTAAAATAATTCATAAGCACAATTTCGGAACGAATTCCTCTTTATTTTCAGTACTTTCTTAACCCATAATAATAATTATTATTATTAACAATCTTTATTTTAACCTCAAAATGAATAATCACTTCTACTTTCCTTTCACGTCCTTTCTGTGTAAATACTTCACACTAGTTTTCCTAGTGTTGTTCCTATAGCTGGTCCCAATTCCACTGACTTCATCACTTACTGAAGTGAAAAACTAAATATGTATTCTTTCTCTAACAATACTCTAGATTCAAAAGTTCACTTACCAGCCTTCTCTTTTTTATTAGATTGCCTTACTTGCGTTACCTCCATCAGCTAACTAACTCCAACTGAACTGACTCTGATAAGAGTCCAAACTAGACTGGCTATGAGCTGACTGGCGTATTTCTGATATGAAATTGTTGCCAGTACTCCTCAGCAGCCTTCAAAATTCCTCCATACTCCAGAACGTTCCAGAACATTCCAAAGTGTCGTGAACTGTAATTATCACGAACAACTGTCTTGATCGAGAACCTCAATTAATTTTGGAGTTACATTCTAGTAGAAAAGTCAACAAACAATGTTCTGTCATGGAAACTAAAATAGTGAAGATCGCTCTATACGACTAGATTTCCGACTTTAACACAGACAGCTAGAATTTACGCGAATGGAAGAAGAGGAAGATATTTCATAACCTCAGTTCACGAATGGAAAGAAATCCATTCAGCCCTTTCTCGTAACATTTTCTTAAAGATGAAAATAAAATTTTCCAGGATACTTCGTACTTGTTAGCAACCCTAGGCATCGAAATCTCACTGGCGATTTAATTTACCCTGACATGAACCTAATTCTTCCTTCATCCAGTTGCTTTGATCTAATTTTGAACTTTTCAAACATTTTCTCAAGTTCCATAAATGGATAAGATTGTGAGCCATTGTGACACCTCCACTGCGACTGAAGGTCTATTGTGGCTCACATTTAGTCGTGCTACATTAACCCTGTCAGGTCAGCCTCTTTGAGGAAGCTGACCATTGGTAATGTATCTAGTAATCCATGTCCTCCAATATGAGGGAGGCTCTCCTGAAGGTTTGTAGTCTGATTCCTCCCAAAGCGGGACACTCGCATAGGATATGTTTTGCTGTTTCGTATATGCCCATTAAGACTTTCAGCTCAGTCCTATTAAGCTCCAATGGTTTTTTGTTTCGGAAATATTCGGTGATATGCCAAAAGTAAGTTCGTTCTCTACATATCCATATTTGCTAGGGCAAATAAAATTAATTGTGGTAAAACTGTGGTTCCAGACCAACTTGGATTTGCAGTCACTGGAGCTAAGAGCTTTAGAGCCGCTTGTCTGTCTGGAAATATATTTTTTCTTCAAACGTCAGTAAATCAGACATTACTCGACTCAGTAGCCGGTCTCAAAGTTTCACTTTTCCTCCGCCGGAGCTAAAGTGTTGCCAAGCAACACTTTACCTCCGCCGGAGCTAAAGTGGTGCCATAGCAACATCAACATACAAACACATAGCTACCTCTGTATTAAGAATCAACTATTGAAATTTTATTAATGTAGGCCCGTACTTATATTCATCAATAAAATTCAACCTAAGATATGAAAACTCTCTAGTTTATTATTATCTAATAAGGTTAAAAGGAATTCGGTATTAATCAAACATAATCTTTGGAAAATCTACACCGAAACGAAGTAATTCTGTGAAACGTCATAATAATTATACCCGAAGCCGGACGGTCGACAGTCGACTTTAGTCGAGTCGAGCTCGTGCTCGGCTCAGTCGGCTCAAACGTCAGAAAAAAAGTTGGGTTATTGCGAGGTAAGCAAAAATAATTATTATTCCGTATTGAAATTTGAATATTGAACACAAGGATAATAATTATTATAACCATATA
Organism: Malachius bipustulatus; assembly: GCA_910589415.1. NCBI lineage: Eukaryota > Metazoa > Arthropoda > Insecta > Coleoptera > Melyridae > Malachius > Malachius bipustulatus. The sequence continues at coordinate 30,176,501 of OU342634.1, read as the reverse complement.
GGTACCTAGGTACATAAAGGAATCCAACATCTTATATTTTTATTATTAGGTAAGTATTAGTGCACAGTTATGACCTACATATTTAACATTCAACTTCTGACTGACTGGCATCATCATTAACAGAAAATGAAAAAATTGACCAAGCAGGGTCTAGCAAGAGGTAGGTAGATGTTATCATTAATTTTATAACTTACTTACAAACTTTTATAACGTTTTTAATTTTGATCTTGCGATGATTAGTAGTTTAGTTACATAATTATTATTTTATTATTTTTCTTTAATAATTTCAATAATAATTTCTCGATGTTCACTGACGTTGATGACAGTGTCAATTTGACAGCGCCGCGTTTCTATAGAAGCAGCCCATACTCCATACTCACCTACTTATACCAGTCCAAACCTTTTGAAAATTCGCTTTCCTTCAATTAAAAATGATGTTCTTGCTTAAATTTGCCCACGTTTGAAGAAAAAATAGTATATTTTATTTGGAGGAAAAGTCACTTTTCATGGCTTGCTCTCTATTATCAGCCTCACTTCGTTCGGCTGATAAACACGAGCGCGCCATGAAAAGTGTCACTTTCCCTCCGTATAAAATAATATACTATTCCTATATCTGCGCACAGAGCTCTATGGCATAGATTTCGGCTTGGAAAGTTGTTCCCTGAAGCCCAAAACTGAAGAGAAGATTTTTTTCTTCGAGCCAGCGTTACACACCCCAGCGCCGGTTCCTGTAGTTCTTTTGGATCCATCGCTGAACCATCTGAAATCTGTTGTTAGGAGTAGGTATATTTCTTTTGTCCTCCCACACGTCTCTTACCGGGAGAAGGACATTATAAGCAGAGTGGTTCATGCTGAAATCAGTCATTATGTCCGACGGCATACTCAGTAGACTGATTTTCTGTCATCCAGACATCCAGTAACCTGGTTCGCACCAAGTTATAAGCCTTCGGAAAGCTTCTTGCAATTTGTAGCATCCTACAGGTAGCCCATCTGGTCTTTCTCTTCAAATAAATATGGTGAGGTGGTAAGTCCAGTAGGATCTCGATAGCCGCCGACGATGTGGTGTTTACAGCACTACAGATCGCCATACAAGATTGTCTCTGTAGGCTAGAGAGTTTTGCTTTGGCTACGACCTGGTGGCCTTTTGACCACCAAGCGGTACTGCCATAAGCAATCATAGATCTGACGACCGTTACGTAGAGGCAGTATACTTTTTTGGGTCAAATTTCCCATGTTTTGCCACAGATTCTTTTTCTATTCCAAAAGAAGAAATGTTTGGGTTTATATAACTTTTTCAAGGTGAGAGTTCCATCGGGATAGTTCCCTAATACTTGTGTACTTAATTATAGGTATAATTTAATATTTCAGATTTTTTGATAGAAGTACATGATCAAAAATGACTCTCCTTAATGCTGATTTTGTTCATTGGTTCTTACTAAGGAGTGGAAAAAGTAATTTTACATAATATCAATCCGGGAGAAAATGATATACTTTCATTTTCGTGATAATATAGAACTGTTACATTGCCAAATCAAAGTATCAATCAGATTGTTATCACTTTATTCTGCTGTAGGAAAACTCAGTGATTTTACGAGCCTTTACCCTAATGAATAACAAACACGGAAATTGTACTTCAATAAATGTATAGAGATTTGCTCAGAAATATTGTGTATAATAATATATTGTGTTTACATACTGGATATAAAGACCATTAACAATGCAGAGAAACGTAGGTAGGCCTATATTATTCCGCACAGTATATTAATACTGGCAGATTAAACATGAGGATTCTTAGCTGTGCATTGGAGCAAACTTCTGAACGGCATTCCGGCTTCACATTGACGTATATTTCCTGTTATATTGTAAGACCCGAATTGAACGCCGCTTGAGAAGTAGGAAACGTCCCTACAGCAGCGGCTCTATTTGCTCTTGAAATTTCCCAAGTTTATTTTAATAATAGGTCCCCACCCTACTTCCAGGCGAGGGTGTTTGTGAAGTTTGACTGATAGATGGTAAATATTTTTATGTTAACGCTTCCCTTGGGAAAATATTTTCATTCCCTTACTCTCTTCTTATTAAGTTCACCTCCGGGTAGTCGATAAATTTACCGAGTTATGTGTTACGCCACTTAGTTTTGACTCTTTTTGTTCGGTTTGTATGAATAAAAGTCCGGTTAGAAAACAACGACCTAAATTACAAATTATATAACGCGAAAGCGTGATGGTTTATGTACCCTAAGTGACCTTATTTGTGAGTTTTTTTTTATCCCGCCTATAGTTGGACAAAATATTGAACTTTTCGTCTAAAATTACATTTCCATTATTGTAGGTAAGTTCTGTTATTATTCAAAAAGTTATTTGTTGATGTAACCTAGTAATTATAGAAATGTTCTTAATAAAACTTCAACCAAACTTCAAAGACCAAAAGACTTAAATTGAATTGTCAAACAAACATAAAATTCATAAATTATGCAAACTCTCCCAGCTCCAAGAGAGAAGAAAGTTGTAGGTATACATAATGTACTTGCTGAAAAATATTTCTCCAATGCTCCCAAACAGCAAAATATGGTCGCGTCTTTTTTATTTTGTCAATTTTTGTCACTTTTTTAGTTTGAAGACATCTAACTAATAAGTAAATATTGTAAGAAATAATAGGCCATCAATTTGTCTAAAAAATATCGTATGCTCAAAATTACTAAGAGGGTGAAAATTGGGTCTTATACATAGGGCTATTTGACCATATTGTTTACCTATTTCTAATTTAAAAGTTATATTAATCATAAATCTTAGTAGTGGTAGTTATGGCGCATCAGCCCATTTGTAACAAACCCACGGACAGTGGTTCCCTTGTAGAAAACCAGGAACTCATCGAAGATGTTACATCTTCCAAGAAGTTACAGAGAGCTCAGCACGTCTTCACGGGGCTAAACTAATCAGAGGTCTATAAATATCTGCAGGAAACTGCAAGTTTCTATTATTCACGTTGAAAGGGACCAAAGTAGAAAGATCATTTTTAATGATTGCGTAACATTTTGCAGATCATAAGGACAAGGTCCAGATTAAGTTAGAAGCGAATTCAATTTTCAGGCAATCTCGATGAATTCAAGAATTATTGAGATAACACCAAAAACAAGAGCAATAAAAAATATAATTGAGACCTTTGAATTATTTATGAGAAAAATAACGGTCTTACCCCTTTAACTGGTTTGGGAGGGAGGGAAGATATCTTCCGTGTATGGAACGCTCTTTTATTTCTTCAAGATAAAAATGAATCATGATGAAATTTTACGTAAATTCGGCTTAATTTCATAGCTAAAATTCCTAATTAAGTCGACGAATTTATGTAATCTCATTTAGATCTTTGATACGTGGATTAGAAGTAAATTTCACGTAATTTAGGTTTAGAAAATAAAAATTTTTCACCTAATTTACGTCGATTTGAGGTAAATTTAAATAAAATAGGTACTACTTCGGAGTATTTGTGTTTTTTATTATAATTCAAACTTCTCTCCCATAACGTAACTATTCATTAGAAGATTATTAGTAAAATAACTCGGCCGCTTAATAGTACCTACAGAATCCGGCTTTAGCAGAATTCCGAACAAATACCTGTAAATTATAATAAAACGAACTCGATTGTATTTTGCAAATAAACACTGAAGCACAAATAGACTTATTTTCAAAAAAAGCAAATTCAAATCAGTACCGCAGCATTGGAAGATAGCATGATAGGAAATGTAAACACAAAGGTAAGTTTAGCAGCACACACTGCCTTACAAATTTCCGTTTTGTGCCGCAAATAAACCAACGCTACATGAAAAGCACAAGCAACTGCTTATGGCAAGCAAATAAATCAGGACGTTACGCTAAAATCAATAATATGTAAACTGCATTCATTGCTTTATAATCCAGGGAACGAAAACTGCTACAAAAAGTTAGCTCGGACGGGGTTGTCCGCTTGTCCGAGTTGAATTCGCCTATATAGTCCGATTTTTGTTATATTTATGTCAGGACCACATGACATACCTAATAATTTATCAGCACTTCATGAAAACTAATTTGTTGCAGATCGCAAAGTGTGAACAGATCTCAGGACAGCTTCTGCTGAACTACAAACATTAATGTGGCATGTCAAGAATCTTTAATTACAATCGGTTATCTAACTTGACTGGGAATTTCATTAAACGATTAGACGATGAAGTTACATAACCTGCTGGGTATAAAGTTTCGTGATTATTATATCTACAATAACGCACGTAAGAAATATTAAGTAAGGTATAAGAAAATGTACATACATTTTATGACAATAATTATGACGAAAAATAATGTATGGTAGAGACCTCCCGGTAGTGGGTGAGACGAAGGGGCTTCAGGGGCCGAGGAGACTATCGTCATTCAGCCTCCCAGGTAGTGGGTAAACTGGAGAATCTTCTGGAATCACGGAGGCTGAAACACTAAAAACCACACGCAAGGATCCGAAGAATCGTTTTATTATTGTTTCCAATAATAAAAATGGAAGCAATACTTAAAATATCTGTGATTAGAATAAAACAATTCCAAAATAAAAATATAAAAAACAAGAATAATAAAATAAAATTGATCAGATTATTGCCTGATCCAGGTAATACCAGCAAGACTAACCGGCCTTTTCAGGCCAGACTAAATCTGCATTTTTGTTCTCTTCTGCCCAGGTAGGGTCCTGCATAAGACCATTTTCCTGGTATACCAGTGAGACGGGTGCCTACCCTCTTGACACCAGTTTTTGTAGACTCACCTTCTTTCTGGCTGTCAAGGGGTTGGACCGCTATCAAGTGGGCCGAGCGGTTGGCCAATGATAGTGGTCAGAGAGGTGTGAGGCACGCAAATTCGGGGGCTACTAAGAGTAGAGCCCTCTTTATGTGAAATTCAGTGTTAGGGTGGTCAAGGGTGATAAATATGAACACCAAAGTTATGAAATTATTTACTAAAATAAAAATAAAATAAAAATACACTACTGAGATATCAACTTAATTATTTCATTATCTACTACTAAATTTCGATTATAAAACTGATATGCAAAGTTTAACAGAAAAAATTAATTTTAGAAAAAAAAGAGAAAAAAAACAAACTTTAGGAAAAAAACTATCTTACGTACAATCTGACTCTAATCAACTACCATTTTATTTGTGGGAATAGTGCTGTGGCGGTACCTGATCTGATTAATTTAATTTTAGTTTCACAGGTGACGTTAATAAAAAAAAAATCAAAAATAAAATTTCTTTAAATCAAAATTTAAAAACTAATAAAAATCTTTCGAACGGAAAAACAGTAAAGTTCTAGTGTTAGTCTCATCGACTTACTACTTAGATATAGACCTTGGATTGTCCTTTCTGTAGCTCTGACTGCAGCCTCTGCTGTGTATCTCCCCCTCAAAGAAACAAAATCACTCACTCGCGTTTACTTTAAGTAAATTCTCGCGCGAACGCCCTGACCGTCCTCTTCGGTCCCCGAAACACCACTAACTTATTGGTTTCTAAACCCCTTTCCAAATCAGTTACTATTTCTCGGGTTTCGAAATGTAATTTCCATTAGAGTGTTGCCACTTTGACTTTTATTTACCGGTCGTATAGATACTCGACGTAGGTAAATAAAAGCTAGGTGCATCCTGACATGAAAACGACAACCATGCGAGTTGTCCAGTTTACCAATCGTTCTGCAGTCAGCGTTACATTAAAAATTTCAGCTAGCGTCATTAAATTTTTGCCGCGGTGGTTGTTTCATGGCCTAGTTAAATTGTTTGATTTTCGTTCAAAACGCTTAATATTGCTTAAAAATTAAATATGCAGTATTTCGAAATTGTGCAATTTCATTGACTCCTGATTAAGTAAAATATGTAATTTAATTATAATTTATTTTCTTTTTAAAACTAAGTAACTATGCCACAAAATACCGCGACTATCCTGGCTCTGCCACACCAGTAAGACTTACACCTGTTCCTTACCCCTCCACTTTAAAGCTATAGATGAATAATTCAAGGCCTCATATTATCAACTACACACATGTCGGTATTTAACTTCTCATTTTTGACTTCATATCGATCTCTCCCCAATTCCTTGGTTACTCTACATTACCCTCTTGGATGTGTCGAAGTTTTTGACTCAAACCAGTGGCAGCGTTACAAGTAACCTTAATCAAAACGAGGTCACCAACATATGGGTTTCCCATCAATCTTTGTCAAATTGCTCCTTTTATTGAGACTGCAATTATTGAGCCATTCGCTCAACCATCATCAAATGGATTTTAGTTATATCGGAACACTGTTTATTCTCGTCATCTGCAATAATTACCTGTGAATATACCCTGTAGCCCATCAGTGCATCACTAGGTGTTACACCAATGGACTATTAAGTATGCCATTAAGACCCAAATAAATATTTATTAAATTGAGATCCCATTCATCATCCTTACTATCACCAACCATTGTCGCTATAGTGAGTCACGGATAGGTAGTCATTCTATTGTTCGACTTGGCCGTTGCTCGTTGCTCCTAAGGAGAGCAGTTGCCTTCAGATGGTGACTGATACCGAGTTCTTGACAAAATGAGCTAAACTTCCCATTTTTAATGCTTTTCCCCTGTCACTGACAATCCGTCATGTGACATCAAAAAATTTTATCATTTCCCGAAAACATTCAAAACCAGTAGGGTGTCGTTAAAACGTACCACCAAAACTCTACCACAGATTGCCGAGTAAAAATATGCCGATTTAACGAAAATTATACCTAACTTTTATAAAAAGTCAAAAAGCTTACTAATACGTAACATTTGGATAAGAAATACAGAATCAATCCAGTGGTGCGCGGATAAAAATGTTCAGGAGTAAAAAGTGAGGAGTGACATCAAAAACTGGAACACCCTGTCTGTCAATGCTTCTAAAACTAGATCAGTCTATTGGTATTAGCAATAGTAGTAGGCGGTGCAGCTTTGAAGTTTCTCAGTTAATCCATTTTTGACTCATCCTGAAAAGATTGTTTATAAGGATGTATCTTGAAAACGGTGCTTTTTGGACATCGATAATTTCGGTTAAATTGACGGTATGAAAGGGACTCACAATTATTTTATTGTGAATTATTGGAATTAGAAACCTCTTCAAGAAAGACAATTCAAGCAGTTACGCACATATTTTTTTATAAAACGCCTCATGTGACGAGACCAAAATTTATCTGATACTAATTCATAATACCTAAATGTCTTGTCGTGTGCAAAGTGCCCTAAATCTACATAATATCATGCGTAGTAATTGAAACCGATTCGCTTCAGGTACTACCCACTTGAACCCTTTTGACGTATTGCGGTACACCTTTTCACCTTTCAAGGCATAATTATTGAACACTTCCTTATCAGAGTCCGTACCACCCGACTCTAGCAATTTCTTAACGGCTTGTTATAGACTTATCGTTTGACTGAGCGATAAGCATCCAGTTGCACTCTGTCATAAAAGTTGCACGCATTATAATAATTGTGGATTAATTTTTTTATATAGCCGGTTAAAACGAGGAACTCTGCTGTACTTGGTTGACACTTTTGTGTACAGGTAATAACTTAACTGCTTTAAGTTTTAAATCTGAATGCTGAATGCCCAGCGCACTGATTACCTCCCGTTATTAGGTTAGCGTTTTTAGTATCGTCTAAGAATCGATAGTTTGCATTTGTTAGTAAATGCCAGCTTCGTATAAACATACGCGAACAAAGTTTCTTCTTTCCAAATCTCTCGTACCTACCTGGAAGTTTCTATCAGTTCTTTTGTTTGGAGTTACTTTAAGACGTTTCTCGTCTACTACCGTCAGCTTCGGAAGAATTCCGCGAACGAGGACGTCGTTCACGGTGACGGCGTTTTCGACAATGTGACTTAGGCATTTTCCTACTACCCAAACTTTAAGTATAAGCTAAAATAAAATACACTACGACAGGCAATAGGAAAGGTCCATTTCTGATGAAAACTATTTAAATTAGCAATGAAAAACTATTTATTATTTAATTCGTCAGTATTGATTTAACACACGAGAGCAAAAATTACCAGTTTCTTCTTTGGTAACGTACAAGGCATCAATTCATTTCTAACGATAACCAATATATAGTCCGATAAATTTAAAAAGTCATACGTGTCGATTAAGAATACACATCCTTTTGATTGTTCGATTTATTTTGTTTCCTATTCGTGGTTTTCATAGTAACCGTCCAGTTTGTCTAAACACTCCATCCCGCATAAATAAGTATACGTCAACATTGGTTTTGAATGAGAATTAAATTAACAGCACAAAGGATAGAGTTCATAATTACGTGAATAAATTTTCTGTAGTTGTCAGTGGCTCTCAAACTGACGTAAGCGGTTCAATTCATTGTTTGAATGATTCCTCCAATAATTTATGCTCGTTCACAACTTGACATTTAACTGTTTGACATTTTCTGGTGAAATTAAAAATATTAATTCGGACGGTTACTGTGACGTCACATCTGACTTTTTAAAGCTAATCGTACCATAGGCTGTATCTCGTAGTTCTCCAAACGACCAGACATTTCTTCCACGAGCTGATCCTGGTCTCTTTACACTATATGTTTTTTCACACAGATTTTTTCTTTGTATTATCACATGATACATTAAAGATTTTTTGTTTTTTTTTTCAAAATGCGTCCCTATATTTTTTTTGGTGTGAGGGTGTGGGAGGAAGGATGATGTGAAATGACAGGAGATTTTAATTCATCAGCTAACTGGGAAAATGGATTATCATTTTCTGCGTATCGTGATGAGCCGCATTCAATAAAACCATAACCACTACGCTTTGAGACTTCGCTCGTTTTTTTTTCTTAATTTCCAGTATATCTTGCAGACTCGGGAGTCCACGATTCAACTTCGGACTAACCAATAGAACCAGTAGCTGTTGTAAGGTGTTTCTTGAAAACTATTTTAACAGATTCTATATCAGAGATGAATTTTATTTGCAAAGAATGCCTCCTGTAATCTATACCGAAAGGCCGTAAAAATAATGTAGCTTCAAAACAGCGAGAAAATAGTAAGAAAGAATTAAAGTATTTTTGGAATTTCTAATGCCTTTAGGAATTTTCAAGAAAAATGTAGGTCCTTTTAGATATTTTAGCATGCGTTATAGTTTTTATTTTTTTAAAGAAAGTTCTTGATCTAAGTAGGTTATGACCGACAAGCTTTACAGGTCGGTTTTTCCCCAATAGGCAATTAACACAAGAAACAATAGCCTCCCCCGTATGCTGTAATTTTCGTTCAATAATTTCTTGTATTTTATATTGTTTGTCAATTTTGGTGACGCACGGAATCCGCAAAATTACAACAGAATGACAAATTAGCTTCCAGAGTATTCAACGTCATTCAAGCCGTGTTAAAAGTGACACATAGTAAATCGCTGTACAATATAATACAAACAAACATCAATCGCGCCGCAATGTATAATGATAGCAGCCAGCTCACCCTCGCAATCATGTTATTAATTCGCGATTTTTTCCGTGCATTAACGGTATTAAAATTCCCTTCCGATCTTAACGCTCTCAATAGAATATTTGTAGGTGATCGCGATTCAAGACACGTATCGGCTGCTTGTAACGGCGAACGATGGGGCTGTTAGATGTGGAATCTGAATGAAAAGTGCCCCAAACGAGCCGCTCTTACCGGCTTAACCAGGCTTCCTCCCATTTCTGATCTGATATCCTCATTTTCCGAACTGCCGAAGCCGGCGAACCCGACTCGACGGTTAAGCGCACTTATTGACTTTCGATCCGCGTTGTTGCTCCGCCACTGTTTTCTTTTAGGTCTCATTTAAAGGCAATTAGTTTTGTACCTACGTAAAATCTTCATTTTGTGCAACGGACATATAAATTGGATTCAGTTTATTGATTTGTGACGTAAACATTGTCGCATTTCAGTTGCACCGATCTCACGTTATTATTGTATTTTATTTATACAATATCACCCTGATACTCCACTAAAATCACTGAAAACCATCAAATAATGTTCACCGTTCCTGGTTCCCAGATTTTTTTTTTGCAAGTCCGCAAAAATAAGGCCAAAAGCTGGAAAAAAACATTTTCTATCGAAACTATTATTCTCGAAAATGTTTTCTTCTTGCCTGCTCGGTTGGACAAGGTCCGCTCAGCTCAAAAATGTTTTCTTCTAAAAAATTTTATTTCTGGTCCAGTTTTATTTTTAGTCATTATCTTGAGTTATTTATTTATAGAGTTATCTTGTCGCTTTTAAACTGCAAGTTGTTCTCCAAGGTGAATGGTTTGTGTTAAATTAATTTCTAATCAATATTGATTTGAGATCCATAGTATTCTCAATATATGTTAATATTATCATTATGTCGTTATTGTACGTCTGAAATTTTATAGGAACAATTGCCAAATATAATAAGAACGACAATTCGTGTCGTCGATTCAGAAGAAACAGTGCATAGCAAAAAGAAAACATGCAACGAAACAGGAAGAATTATTCTAATACTCTCGAGTAAGTACAATTGTCATCAAATTATTGCGTTAATAATCCAAGAATATGCTGCTCCAGTAACTCAAAACGTACTGTTAGACGAAGTAAAATCCTGCATCCTGAGTAATCATCTAAAAGTAATTTGATGTGACATCTAACGGTCTTTTGCTCAGGTAGGTAGGTGTATGACAATAACGTGGCCTTTGATAAAGAGAAATTACCGAACTTCCTCTTTTTGTTTCGGCTATACTCATTAAATGGTAGTTGTATATGACCTGAATAATCAATGATCACTGTTTGACTTTCAAACAGGCAAAAAGCGTGTTGTTTTATTTATGATACTGCGTGATTTTATTGATGAATCTCCATAAAACACTTTACATATGCATGAGAGGAAATTCATTTTGCAGATCAAGCGTGATTAGTTTTTAACTCTCGGGTGTTTTCGGAACATAATATATTTAGGTTCATAAAAATATGTTTACATACCATTTATATGCAATTTTATAACCAATGAAGTAGGATCATTTTAAATTGCAGTTTTACATATTTAATAGCGATGGAATCAGTGACGTGCGTTAAAAATGATAAAATAAAATATAACTGGAGGCTATGTTTTAATCTCCTCAAATGATAGAGATCTAATAATGAACAAATATTATATTTTTAATGATTTAAAGGTTCCACTGCGGCATATAAAAATAGTATTTAATACTTATATTTATCACTTATAATATTTGAAACACACATTGTAAATTACGCGGTGTATTTTCTTACGAAGAAACTAATTGCAAAAAGTATAAAAACTGCTAGTACCCTAATAGAAATAAGCATAATTTACTCAAGTAGGTAACTAGATGGTAAAGAACTGGTGGAATTATTTTTACAATAATTCAAGCACCGTACAATAATATTTACAGCCCCAATTAATACACATAAACATTATAATCTATCGTACTATATTTTGAGGGAATATAATCGATTGAGATTATGATGAAATACTACCCTTCTTGAACTGTGATTGCTAGGTGTACCTTTATGAGTAAAAGTAGCTGAATGGCCTCTGACCGATCTCAAATTACTGTTATTATCTAAAGCACGCAATTCCGTAATCTATCTCACTCAAGTTAAATCAAAAATTGATAGGTTCTGTCGGAATACGATTACAACTAAACCTACACCAAACGAATAAAATATATAAACAGAATGCAGTTTTTTGTTGTTTACATACCTAGTGTATGTAAACTTACTTACTTACTTACTTATAGAAATAATCGTGTTAATCAGGTTTTACTACTGCTATTAATTAATAGGTAAGATCTTTTCAATCATCCGTTTCATTTTTTTTTTATATTAAGAACCTTTCAAAACACGGATTTTTGTAGGTGGTGTACAATTTTTGTGACATCATTTTACAAACTTAATTATTATTTTAATAAAATTAATAAAGGCGAAACGGCGTTGTTTTTTCTTGAGACTCATGATTTATTCTGTCGATCAAAGGACTCAAATAGTTTTTCTCGTTATTTTTACCTTTAGTCCCTTCAAATCAGTCAAAAATCGTTGTTTTAGGTAAATTTTTCCGGCAGTAATGCGATCTTTATAGGAAGGAGTATTTTGGGACGGTGTAAAGATAATTTTCACAAGAGACGATTATTTTTAAGAAAACGATGTATTTTGTGGAAAATTCTCATGAAACTTAGTTGTTTGTAGAGCAGAAAATTTCCTACAATTTCGATTTCATACCAGGGTCCCAGATAATAGTAACTTCATGGAGATTTCGGAAACGGCAAGAGATACAGGGTCGGATAAATTAGAGAAAAGTTGCACAATTTGATGCTTAATAAGAATTTGATTTTTTTTTTAAATATTTTCAGTCGTTGCTGAAATATCCTGAAAAAACTGAAAAATCAAAATTTCTTATTTTATCCATTTCTTTTTTATTATTGGAAATTAATTAATTAGGTACTTTTCGTAGGCTAACATAAGTCGTCAAAAGATATCCGTTTGACATTACAAAAGTTTTCAAAGTCAACTAGATCTCAAAGTTTTCATAGCCAACATTCATTTTTCTTATGGCCGCCATATTGTTTTTGTATGTCATTCGGTATGAAAAAAATAATGGAAACCAAAAACTAATAAACTTCAAAAACTAATTTAAAAATTTTTTATTTTTTATTTTTTCGAAGAAAAATAAAAAAAATTTCGCTGAAATACGTTAATATGAACTCTATTAATATATTGATATAATATATTAATATTCCCTATGATATTCTATCTAAAAAGTTGTCTTGTATTTTTTTTAGTTTTCTTCGAAAAAAGAAGAATAAATTTTTGAAATTTTTTTTTTGAAGTTTATTGGTATTTTGGTTTTCATTATTTTTTTCATACTGAATGACATAGAAAAACAATACGGCGGCCGTAAGAAAAATAAAAATTGGCTATGAAAACTTTGGGATCCAGTTGGCTTTGAAAATTTTTGTAATGTCAATCGGATAGCTTTTGACAACTTATGTAAGCCTACAAAAAATAATTAATTAATTTCCAATAATAAAAAAGATATGGGTAAAATAAGAAATTTTGATTTTCAAGTTTTTTCAGGATATTTCAACAACGACTGAAAATATTCAAAAAAAAAACAAATTCTTATTAAGCATCAAATTGTGCAGCTTTCTCTAGTTTAACCGACCCTGTATCTCTTGCCGTTTCCGAAATCCCCACGTAGTTACTATTATCTGGGACACCCAGTATAGCTTTTTGACAAATTCTGCTTTTTTTTTGCAAATTTCGCCGCTAGAGAGTAATAAAAGTTTTGTTTTTATGTTTAGTGTATTTTTTGCGCCTTATTTTAGATTTTAAGCCAAAAGTTTGAAAAAAAATAGCATCAAAGAAAAAATTGTAGATGGCAAGATTTCCTACAATTTAATTCTCTATACTTCATTTGAAAATTTTGCATAATTTTACCCCTAGTAGTTGTCGTCTTTTATTTCCAAAATGCATAATTTATATAATAGGCTTATTATTTATTGTTATTTATTTATTTTTTTTTTTGAATTAACGTGTCTCAACTCAGAGGTTATTGACACAGGCACAACAATACAATGAAATTACATATTTATTATTGTGGATGTATAGAATTTTAGAAATTACTTAGATTGTGTTGTATAAATTGGAGTCTTTCAAAAAATTTAGGATGTCTGTGAATTTGCTCGGAGAGTTGAGGATGTCTTTGGTGGTTCCTATCAGGTTGTAGCGGTTTCGGTTTTGTCTATGTAGCTCTCATTCAGATAGAATATGACTTATCGTTAGGCGGCAGTGGTTGCAGTGTTCGCATGTGGGTGGGTCTTCTGAAGCCATGAGATAGCCGTGAGTTAGGCGGGTGTGTCCAATTCTAAGCCTTCGTATCACGATTTGGTCTTTTCTATTCAGGGAAGGCACCTTTATCGGGTTAAAAGAGTGCGGATTTTAACGTGAGGGTGAATTGCAGAGAGTTTTGTGTTACACATATTCCAGTGGTTCTCCCAGATTGATGTGACCATTTGTTTGATGACGTGTTTGAGGTCTTGGTGGAGCTGGATCGTTTCGAATGGGAGGTCAGATGAGGACGCTTCTTTGGCTGATCTGTCTGCTTTTTCGTTGCCCGGGATACCGACATGTGCTGGAGTCCAGACAATGGTTACTGGGATACCTTTTTCGGCCTGCGAGTGACATGCTTCGTGAATGTGCTCAACTATTTGGTTTTGTGAGTAGATGTTCTTTATTGAGGATATAGAGGATAGGGAGTCGGTGCATATTGCTGTAGGTGTATTTATGGGAGTGGAAAGAGCTTTATGGATGGCGTAAAGTTCTGCCGTATGATGCTGCATAGGCTTGGGAGCCGGAAAGTTGTCAGTGTTGTATCTGTAGTCGTAATTATTGTTATTAATTAAATCTATAATATAAGGCACAAAAGTATACTAAATACCTACATATACAGGGTGTCCTTAAAATGGCGAAATAGCTCTGCGATACGTTGTGGGAAAGAATCATCGAAGGCCAGAAAAAATTCAAGTCATTAATAATTATTATATTGACTGCGATATGAAGGGGCAAAGTTTACTCAACTTCTTTATTTTTGAGTACTGAGTAAATGAGTAAAATCATTTTATATAAATAATTAGGCGTCTTTAATGGTTATTCGATTAGAAAATCGTTCAAACCTTTTTTTCTTTTATTTTATTCCAAATATCTGATTTTTTTATCAAAATTCTGTTAAAATGCATTTGGCAACGTGTTTTCGAACCGTGAACAAGTGGTTCGCGAGAATTTGTGAACGGGTCAAAGTACTCTTAAAATGTGCTTCAATGTCAATGAAAAATCTTCAAATATTATGTCATTTTCCTAATATGGACGAGAAAAATTTACACAAATCGTAATTTCACAGATATGGTGTTGATCTTGGGGAATGCCATGGGAAATCACATGAGGCCGCAAGGGTCTACGCCCAAAAAGGTAACATCCACATGGTAACGTCATCAGGAGATTGGAAGTAAGGTTGCGAGAGACTGATCATTTAATTCGAGCTGGAGGTGTAGACCGCGGTCCCCATGTTCTTTGGTGACGCCTCAGATAGAGGAAGAAGTGTTGGAAATTTTGCAGGAGGATTCAAAACGCAGCCAACAACGAGTATAGCGGCGGAAGTAGAGGTATCACGTTCTTCTACTCATAAGTTAAATAAGTTGAGGTATTTTATTATTATCGAAGGTGTCCAAGGAAACGAATTTCCTTTTCCAAATTTACGATTCAGTTTTTGGCTGATAAACTCGAAAATAAAAGCATGTAGATTGTTCTCATTATTTTTTCTGGCCATCGATGATGCTTCCCATAACGTACCTTTCCGTCATTTTTAGGACGCCTAACCGTTCTTCGTATACGGCTAGCGTTGCTGTAAATTTTTACCAAGAACCTAACTAATCATATAAATATTTAAAATAGGAAAAATTAATCGGGATTCGAATGTTTTCTTTAATATTTGTATCTTTATTTCAAAATTATTTTCAGGAATTAGGTGAGTGGCCATTAATTTTGCCATATAAATCGTATTTTTTTCGTGAGTTAATTGATGAAAGAATCGTCCACTTACTTCATTACGTCAAACTTGACAAATGAGTTAATATAATAGAACGGCACATCGCTTTTCGTAAAGATTCATGTCCACTCTTGAATCTTATTGGGCAATTTGCCGCTTCAAAGAATACACATCTATTCGTCCTGATAAGGACAGATCGAAAGACTCTTTTTTATATGTGGAACATTTACAACTCTCCACTTATTTCTTTATACGGGGTGTTTTTGTAGTTTTTTTTTTACTTATTTATTGGATCGTGGAAGTTTTTGTTCTATTAATGATAAGAAGAGTTCACCTTTCAGGGCCTATTCGTTAATACCTAATTTTAACCTTTTATATTTAGTTGAATATCCGTTTAGTATACACAATATGGAAGTATTATGTAGTAATCTTTTTGAAGATTTCAAAAGAGTCCTGGATTTTTTTCTCTCCATTTTTATTATAATAATTTCGTTTAAGAGATTTTGCGAAGCAAAAAATTTATTAAAATTTTTATGGTTCTTTCATCCATCAAGAATGGTGACATAAAGTTGAGAGTGCCTGCATAAAATGTAGGCAACCCATTATTCTTCGCCATTTAATTTGATCTTTTTTACTGAGACAATAATAATTACTTTATGTAAATGGGTTTTCTAGTTTAAGGTTTAGTACGATTAGAACTATCAAAAGATAAATGTTTGGTTTTAATTTAAAGTCATTTTATGCAGCCTGTCTATACATTCGCTTCTTGAAGTATTATGTATATGGATCAACATAAAGGGCAAGAAAATGAAGTAATTTAAATTAGGTAGGTAGATAAAACCTAATTAATAATGAAATAATGAACTAAACAGCTGATGTTATTTTTACAAAAATTAATTAATTTCAAGAGCTCTATTTAATTCTCTTTGTAATAAAGTGTGACTTAATTTTCCTTCAAATGCCGCTACTCATTCTAATTTATTCAATAAATTAAATGGGATTCTTCAAAGTGACGTTTTTCATGGTAATTTCTTGAAAAAGTAGATATTAAAACAAATTAATAAAAATTTATCAAAAAAGCATTATTACAGAAAAATATAATGAAGATGAGCGAAACATGAAAATTTGTGTTGCTTTCCGATCAGCCTTCCATTTCAACCCTTAAAATATACCAAAATAATAGGATTTTACAAGTGATTGATTTTATTGTATAAAAGTTACATCACCTTTCTTTTATTGCCCAATTTGTACTCTTGAAGCTACCGCGACAACGAGGCTTCCTTTAGCATTTTTAACAAATGCAAGATGAGTTTTCAGATGCTTTCCCAGAAAACTGAAAAAGCTCTGCGAAGAGAACTTCAAAGCTGTAGCATTATTGGTATGCAAATATATTGCAACGGACTCTTTTGATATGCAAATCAACGCGGTTTGTTCCTACAATAAGCAAAGCACTTAGAGTTTTATTCTTTCCATAATAATTAATATTTCGAGATGCAAATATCTGCCGTAATTCATATTTTACATATTTCTCCAAGTTCCATCACAGGGACACGTTAATTTATTTCAATTGTTTGAACAGTGCGCCCTTTCTCTTTGTAAAGATCTGCGAATTAAACTGGCTTTTACAATCTGTTATTCATTTCTGTTCTTTGTTTTCTATTGTTGCTTATTAGGCGGTTTTATTTTGTGATGTTCTAATAAGATTTCCAATCTACAAAGAAACCTTTTTGTAATTATTATTTTATTCATTACGCTCTGCTACACAATGATAAAAACTTGTATAACTATATCATTTTAGCACAAGTGCTCTTATACCAACCTCTTCAAAACTTTGGATAGAGGATGTTTTATCATCACTTTGTCTTCGTAAATGCACCCTGTTTACTTTTAAATTGCAATTTTCTTCTACATACAACCTACAACCTATCAGCTTGTTTGGAGCTACATCTGTACTTACATGGCTCTTCTTTTTAATAGCGTAGTTTCAGTTTAGACGTTGTTGTAAAGGAAAACTTGAGCTCCTCGCTGTCGCGTTTTAAATAAAATTGAATCCAAACATCTCCAACTTCCTAGCGTAGAAAACATTTAGACATGAGTGGTTGTTTTCTTAGAAAGACGATCAGTTCAAAGACATTCATTTTGCTTGACGAGGAGAATTTAATTATTTTTATATTATCTCAAAAGGATAGCAAGGAATAATTAGGATTTACAATTATTATCCATTTTTATTGTTAAAATATCCATTTAAAAATTATTGTCGTTATTATTTTTTGGTTGCTAATTCTAGAGCTGCGAAAATCTTCTCCAGGGCAAGTCAAATCTACTGTTAGGTATATGGATTATAATACTGTTTGAGCAACTTTTTTTAAATCATTAACGCTCTCGACTGCATGAATGTCAATGTTTTTGTCACTGGTATGGTATCCATTATCCTATGATGCATATTATTAGGGAGACACTATGGTAAAATCAAGTAAAAAGTACTTAATTATTTATGAAGTGAAAAG
The DNA here is from genome assembly GCA_910589415.1 of Malachius bipustulatus. NCBI lineage: Eukaryota > Metazoa > Arthropoda > Insecta > Coleoptera > Melyridae > Malachius > Malachius bipustulatus. Next base: position 30,158,440 of record OU342634.1, on the reverse strand, counting down.
TTTTGTTTGCTTAATGGACATTTTATGTTACCACTCCAAATGTAGTAAAATTTAATCATATTTTGACATTTATATAGGATACATCAAATTATAGGATCTCATATAGAACTGACAAAATCAACTAAATCAGAATCATCCATTTAAAGTTCTCAGATACTGCTATACACAAAAATATACATAGATGCACATAAAAAATTAACGATTTCAGCACTATTTTTTTCAAACAAAAAATTCATCGTTGGGGAATATTTTTATGTTGAATATGAACGGAACTGATTAATAAGTAAACTCTTTTATTATTAAATGATGTTAAAAATTAGAGAGACCGCTACCTACTAAAAAATTTTAATATTTTAAATTCGGTCCTATGCACGAAGCTCAGGAGAAATACAGGGTGTCCCGTATCGTTATGTTCAAATCTTGTGAGCATATAGTATGCTTATTCCTAAGCCTAAAAAACCCAAAAGTGGTAGGTCTATCTGCATTCGTTACGAAGTTAGAGCCTAAGAAAATAATGTCTAGTAAATATCACATTAACTTTTTTTTAGTTTATCATGTGTTAAAAATGTCCTATTCCTTGCTGAATACAAACTTGTGCTCGCAGGCCTATTGCAGAAGTAACAGTTTTAATTTCTCGTCTTTTTCACGACCGATCTCTTGACCAGCATGCTGAATATGATCCAATAATAATTGCTTTTTGGAATTTAGTTACAAACACCAATTCCGAAATATGCTGGTGTCCCATTTATTTGAATCCAAATGCCATTTTGTATGAGCAGGAGAACCTCTTCTAATGTTTATTTCGGTGACATTTACTCATGTCTCCACCATAACAATAAATTATTAGCCTAAACCACAACACATGCGGTTGTGTGGTTTTCAAAGTTGAATCTTTGTTATTTACTAGTCATAATTTTCTTAGGCCTGTAACTTCGTAACGAATAAAGATAGACCTGCCACTTTTGGGTTTTTGGGCTCAAAAGTAAGCCTACTATATGCTCAAAAAATTTGAACATAACGATACGGGACACCCTGTATAATTTTTGTCACTGGTGGTATCCATTATCCTATGATGCATATTATTAGGGAGACACTATGGTAAAATCAAGTAAAAAGTACTTAATTATTTATGAAGTGAAAAGTTTTGTTTGCTTTTGTATACAATACCAAAAAAAAAAATTTCAGGAACTTTTCACGATTGGGACATTTATGGAATAAAATTCATAATTCAGGAAAAAAAAAGTTTTTGAAAAAAAAATCTCATTTAGGCACGTTAATTTTTATTTTTCATTTGATAGGTATATCTTTTCAGTCTTAATTTGCATTTTAGCCCCCACAGCAGCTATGCCCTTCACCGTTTTTGTCACTTTTTTACCATTTTTGCGCTGGAAGTAGGACACTTCGAAAGTATGAAGAAAGTTGAAAGCTATCAATTATACAGGGTGATAATATTAGAGAGAAACCGCTGCCAAATTTTTTAAATATTTTAAATTCAGTCCCATAAATGAATCTCAGGAGAATTACAATACCAAAAAACCTTCTTGCGCATCAATCGCAGAAATAGTGTATTTTTATGCGATTCAATTATGAATATTTTCACCGCTTTTTAAATTATTGGCTTTCTGAAATTTTCCATAGTCATGTCATGTTAGCGTAGTGCTTTAATGTGAAAAATTTTCTGTGATAATTTCATTTCATTTCGTTTCAACACGTGCCTTAGAATGGATTTTTAAATTTAAAAATCAAAAAAATTGGCAAAATTTTACAATTTTGTCCCTTTTCCTATGCCCGCCACTGGCTAACTTTACTTGAAAAATACTATTTTTTACACTACCTTTAATAAATTCGGAAAAAACTGAAAGGAGAGTTTTGAAAACCGAAAGTTTGAAATTTTAGAGGAATAAACATCATTTAAAAATATTCGAATATCTCCGCCATTTTTATATTTGCTTCTTGAAATTTTTGAAGGTTAAATGCTATTAGTATAGTTGTCTACTATCAAAATTTCCGTTCTATTCCTTCAAAAATAAGCTCATGAATGTTTATAGAAATGTAGACATTTTTACCCTTTTCCTACCCACGCCTCTGGCTTATTAATAGAAATGATGCAAATTGTATTGCATTAGCTCAAATTTCAAATAAGTTTATTCCAATCTTGTTAATTTTGTTTAAAAGTTTTTGATCTTGCCTATTTAGGGGTTCAAAATCTAGCCATTTTCCAAAAATTGAAAAGGCCGCCATTTTGGAATGTCTTTACCTATTTTACTCAAATACAGTACCAGACGACTACTTGAGGGTATCTTACTACCAAAAAAATTTCAGCGCTCTAGATTGAAAACTTCGACCAGAAACCGTGCCTCACGGACGGTTTTTTTTCTGAAATTCGGAGGGACATCCTGTAGAAGTAACACAACTCTAGGAAAATGTTTTTTACGAAAATCAAACGTCAGCCCTAAGGTTTATAAGAGTAAAAAATTTCGTTCATTAATCTTGAAAGATGAAGCTACAGGAGCGTTTTTAAAAATTTAGAGAAATTAATTTAAAAAAAACATCATGTAAAAAAAATCGAATATCTCCGCCATTTTTCTTATTTACTTTTTGAAATTCTCAAGGGTTGAAGTCTATTAGTATAGTTGTCTACTGTAAAAATTTCAGTTTAATTACTCCAAAAATGTGCTCATAAATTGTTGGAGAAATTTAGCCATTTTTACCCTTTTCCTACCCACGCCACTGGCTTATTAATAGAAAAAATGCAAATTTTGTTGCATGAAATTAAATTTCAAGTCATTTACTTCCAATATTGTGAATTTGATATAAAACTCTTTTTCTATCTAGCTTATACAGGGGTTCAAAAAATAGTCCTTTTTCCAAAAATTAAAATGGCCGCCATTTTGAAACGGCTCGATCGATTTTGCTGAAGTGCAATACCAGACCACTCCTTGTAGATATCTTACTCCCACAAAAATTTCAGCCTCCTAGATTGAAAACTGCGACCTGAAATGATACCACAAGAACCGGATTGCGGGAATTTTGAAGGGACACCCTGTAGAAGTGATTCGACTTTTGGACATTTTTTCAACGAAAATCTAAAGTCATTCCAAAGCTTTATAAGGATCCAAAATTTCGTTTACTAATCTTCAAAAATAAAGCTACAGGAGCGTTTTGAAAATCGAAATTTCGCGTTTTTGGAGAAATATATATATACAGGGTCCTGCAACAGTGCGTCCGTCTTTCCTAGCGCCTTTCCCGTGGTGGATAAAAAAAAATGTTTCCCACAAAAAATTATTGGTTTGGAAATCTTCATGCCATAAAATTGTTTTACACTATACAGGGTGTCCCAATTTTGAGATATTCCAATAACAAACATTTTTTTAAATGGAAAGCCCTGTATTTATTCTATTTTTTCGATGTAATTTTTTACCGTCTACATTGTTGTCTATTTACTATTTGATTATATTACAGTGTTGCCGACTTACAAATTTTTTCCCAAAATTCTTGTATAAAACAAGCTGAAGTTTAAAAAATGGTAGCGACCCCGTTTTTCAGAAGGTTAAAATTATTCTTAGCAATAACTCCAGTGCGGTTACCAAGCAACATTGTGATAATGAGAAATATGAACTTAGTAAAATAGGGTGTTCAGAAAAAAATGCCAAACTTTGCAAACTTCAAAGTAGTTTAACTATTTTTTTTCAAATGGAATGCCCCTATTTTTATATCACCATTCGATAGGTCTTTTTCTTCTCTTCAATTTGATGGTGCATGTTGTATGTCTAAACCCCATAGTTACTGACATGATCAATATTTTCCACAAAAGTTACCATTTAATTACATTTCTATGCACCGAAGTAGGCCGCAATGAAGCAAAACAACTGTCAAAATGTAAGTATCCAAGTGTCAGTGTGAATTGAATTCTCTAAATTAATTGAATTTTCTCAAACTGAAACTAGAAACGTTAAACACTTAAAAATAACTTCCGCTGTAAAAAACTGTAAGAAAACTAGAAAGCTAAAAACCGTTCTGCTGTTATCAGTGGCTGTTCCGTGAATGTCCGAGATTGAAATTTGCTGCAAAAGTCTCTCCGTTTCGTGGTATAAGTAGACTGCAAATTTTCATCATGAATTTCGAAAAAAACGAACTAGTAGAAGATATGGTTTCTGTATTAGGCGAGGCTGATCAAAATTGTTTATTGGCGGAAAGGATTTACGCGATGCGTTATCCAGAAAGAAGACACCCGAGTAAAAAGAGTTTCAGGAAGCTATTCGATAGATTTAATGAGACGGGAAGTGTGAAATACAAAAAACAAGAAAGAACAAAACCTATAACCAACGAGGAAAACGAATTGTCAGTGTTGTTAACAGCAACTGAGAATCCCAACATGAGCCAAAAAGACATTGGTGAAGCAACCGGTATAACTGAGAGATCGGCACAACGCATTTTGAAGAAAAATCGATATCATGCGTACCATATTCAGTTGCATCAACAACTTACCAATGCTGATTTTCAATTTCGTTCCGGATTTTGTGCCTGGGCAAGATTGAAAATACACCAAGATCCTGCATTTTTCAATTACGTTTTATTTACGGATGAGGCGACATTTAAAAACAGCGGATCAGTAAACAGGCACAATTTTCATGTCTATTCAACTGAAAATCCTCATGTTATGAGACAAATTGACAATCAGCATAGATGGTCTTTAAATGTCTGGGGTGGAATTGTTGGAGGGTATGTGTTAGGTCCACATTTCTTCGATGGTCCTCTCAATGGGGCCATGTACTTGAATTTTTTACAAAATGTTTTACCCGGACTATTAGTTAACGTGCCTCAACATATAAGAAACAGAATGTGGTATCAACAAGACGGGGCACCAGCGCATTTTTCGCGAAACGTCAGGGTATATCTTGATGGTATTTTCCCCAACCAGTGGATTGGTAGGAATGGACCCATCAGATGGCCTGCTAGATCTCCGGATCTGACAAAAATGGATTTTTTCTTGTGGGGATACGTGAAGGGAATTGTTTTCAACGAACCGCCGACGACACTAATCAATATGCAACAAAGAATTGTGGAAGCTTTTGCAAGCATTTCACCTGAAATGCTAGGGAGAGTGCAAAGGTCTTTTCAGCAGAGACTTGATTTGTGCCTGAATGAAAATGGGAGACATTTTGAACATTTATTATAATAGTTTTTCATTTGTATGTTTAATTTTGTTACATTTGCATGTTTTTGAATGAAATAATTCATCTTTTTTACATATGGATTATCGGTTTTTATTCCTAACTTCATTAGATGTCACTTTGACACTTGGATACTTACATTTTGACAGTTGTTTTGCTTCATTGCGGCCTACTTCGGTGCATAGAAATGTAATTAAATGGTAACTTTTGTGGAAAATATTGATCATGTCAGTAACTATGGGGTTTAGACATACAACATGCACCATCAAATTGAAGAGAAGAAAAAGGCCTATCGAATGGTGATATAAAAATAGGGGCATTCCATTTGAAAAAAAATAGTTAAACTACTTTGAAGTTTGCAAAGTTTGGTATTTTTTTCTGAACACCCTATTTTACTAAGTTCATATTTCTCATTATCACAATGTTGCTTAGTAACCGCACTGAAGTTATTGCTAAGAATATTTTTTACCTTCTGAAAAACGGGGTCGCTACCATTTCTTAAACTTCAGCTTGTTTTATACAAGAATTTTGGGAAAAAATTTGTAAGTCGGCAACACTGTAATATAATCAAATATTAAATAGACAACAATGTAGACGGTAAAAAATGACATCGAAAAAATAGAATAAATACAGGGCTTTCCATTTGAAAAAATGTTTGTTGTTGGAATACCTCAAAATTGGGACACCCTGTATAGTGTAAAACAATTTTATGGCATGAAGATTTCCAAACCAATAATTTTTTGTACGAAACATTTTTTTTATCCACCACGGGAAAGGCGCTAGGAAAGACGGACGCACTGTTGCAGGACCCTGTATATATATATAATTTAACGGGCATATCGCTCTAACCTAGGGCTTCCTGAGGCAGACCAGACACACAGAGCCATCCAGTCATCTCGAAGCTGCAGACAACGTTGTTTCGGTCTCTTAGACCTCATCAGTACAGCACATCGAGAAATAACTAGAGGATGCATGCCAGGCCAGCACAGGAAGCCAACTATATGAATAAAGAGGTGACACGGAACTCCGTGACCTCAATAGTTGGTTGCCATCTACCGACGGAGACAAGAACTAAACGGCAGCACGCTACCAGCTTTGTGTCCATCAGGAATAGGCAGCCCACAATTCGGGGCATTACCATCCGTCGGGCGGTGCTGGTTAGCTACCGATAGATGTCTCTCGCCAAAGCCCATGGTTATTACAATAATAATGATGATGTTAATGAGCGCAAAGAATTAAAAATTCAAAATAAAATTTAACGGGCATATCGCTCTAACCTAGGGCTTCCTGAGGCAGACCAGACACACAGAGCCATCCAGTCATCTCGAAGCTGCAGACAACGTTGTTTCGGTCTCTTAGACCTCATCAGTACAGCACATCGAGAAATAACTAGAGGATGCATGCCAGGCCAGCACAGGAAGCCAACTATATGAATAAAGAGGTGACACGGAACTCCGTGACCTCAATAGTTGGTTGCCATCTACCGACGGAGACAAGAACTAAACGGCAGCACGCTACCAGCTTTGTGTCCATCAGGAATAGGCAGCCCACAATTCGGGGCATTACCATCCGTCGGGCGGTGCTGGTTAGCTACCGATAGATGTCTCTCGCCAAAGCCCATGGTTATTACAATAATAATGATGATGTTAATGAGCGCAAAGAATTAAAAATTCAAAATAAAATTTAACGGGCATATCGCTCTAACCTAGGGCTTCCTGAGGCAGACCAGACACACAGAGCCATCCAGTCATCTCGAAGCTGCAGACAACGTTGTTTCGGTCTCTTAGACCTCATCAGTACAGCACATCGAGAAATAACTAGAGGATGCATGCCAGGCCAGCACAGGAAGCCAACTATATGAATAAAGAGGTGACACGGAACTCCGTGACCTCAATAGTTGGTTGCCATCTACCGACGGAGACAAGAACTAAACGGCAGCACGCTACCAGCTTTGTGTCCATCAGGAATAGGCAGCCCACAATTCGGGGCATTACCATCCGTCGGGCGGTGCTGGTTAGCTACCGATAGATGTCTCTCGCCAAAGCCCATGGTTATTACAATAATAATGATGATGTTAATGAGCGCAAAGAATTAAAAATTCAAAATAAAATTTAACGGGCATATCGCTCTAACCTAGGGCTTCCTGAGGCACTAAATTTTATTTTGAATTTTTAATTCTTTGCGCTCATTAACATCATCATTATTATTGTAATAACCATGGGCTTTGGCGAGAGACATCTATCGGTAGCTAACCAGCACCGCCCGACGGATGGTAATGCCCCGAATTGTGGGCTGCCTATTCCTGATGGACACAAAGCTGGTAGCGTGCTGCCGTTTAGTTCTTGTCTCCGTCGGTAGATGGCAACCAACTATTGAGGTCACGGAGTTCCGTGTCACCTCTTTATTCATATAGTTGGCTTCCTGTGCTGGCCTGGCATGCATCCTCTAGTTATTTCTCGATGTGCTGTACTGATGAGGTCTAAGAGACCGAAACAACGTTGTCTGCAGCTTCGAGATGACTGGATGGCTCTGTGTGTCTGGTCTGCCTCAGGAAGCCCTAGGTTAGAGCGATATGCCCGTTAAATTTTATTTTGAATTTTTAATTCTTTGCGCTCATTAACATCATCATTATTATTGTAATAACCATGGGCTTTGGCGAGAGACATCTATCGGTAGCTAACCAGCACCGCCCGACGGATGGTAATGCCCCGAATTGTGGGCTGCCTATTCCTGATGGACACAAAGCTGGTAGCGTGCTGCCGTTTAGTTCTTGTCTCCGTCGGTAGATGGCAACCAACTATTGAGGTCACGGAGTTCCGTGTCACCTCTTTATTCATATAGTTGGCTTCCTGTGCTGGCCTGGCATGCATCCTCTAGTTATTTCTCGATGTGCTGTACTGATGAGGTCTAAGAGACCGAAACAACGTTGTCTGCAGCTTCGAGATGACTGGATGGCTCTGTGTGTCTGGTCTGCCTCAGGAAGCCCTAGGTTAGAGCGATATGCCCGTTAAATTTTATTTTGAATTTTTAATTCTTTGCGCTCATTAACATCATCATTATTATTGTAATAACCATGGGCTTTGGCGAGAGACATCTATCGGTAGCTAACCAGCACCGCCCGACGGATGGTAATGCCCCGAATTGTGGGCTGCCTATTCCTGATGGACACAAAGCTGGTAGCGTGCTGCCGTTTAGTTCTTGTCTCCGTCGGTAGATGGCAACCAACTATTGAGGTCACGGAGTTCCGTGTCACCTCTTTATTCATATAGTTGGCTTCCTGTGCTGGCCTGGCATGCATCCTCTAGTTATTTCTCGATGTGCTGTACTGATGAGGTCTAAGAGACCGAAACAACGTTGTCTGCAGCTTCGAGATGACTGGATGGCTCTGTGTGTCTGGTCTGCCTCAGGAAGCCCTAGGTTAGAGCGATATGCCCGTTAAATTTTATTTTGAATTTTTAATTCTTTGCGCTCATTAACATCATCATTATTATTGTAATAACCATGGGCTTTGGCGAGAGACATCTATCGGTAGCTAACCAGCACCGCCCGACGGATGGTAATGCCCCGAATTGTGGGCTGCCTATTCCTGATGGACACAAAGCTGGTAGCGTGCTGCCGTTTAGTTCTTGTCTCCGTCGGTAGATGGCAACCAACTATTGAGGTCACGGAGTTCCGTGTCACCTCTTTATTCATATAGTTGGCTTCCTGTGCTGGCCTGGCATGCATCCTCTAGTTATTTCTCGATGTGCTGTACTGATGAGGTCTAAGAGACCGAAACAACGTTGTCTGCAGCTTCGAGATGACTGGATGGCTCTGTGTGTCTGGTCTGCCTCAGGAAGCCCTAGGTTAGAGCGATATGCCCGTTAAATTTTATTTTGAATTTTTAATTCTTTGCGCTCATTAACATCATCATTATTATTGTAATAACCATGGGCTTTGGCGAGAGACATCTATCGGTAGCTAACCAGCACCGCCCGACGGATGGTAATGCCCCGAATTGTGGGCTGCCTATTCCTGATGGACACAAAGCTGGTAGCGTGCTGCCGTTTAGTTCTTGTCTCCGTCGGTAGATGGCAACCAACTATTGAGGTCACGGAGTTCCGTGTCACCTCTTTATTCATATAGTTGGCTTCCTGTGCTGGCCTGGCATGCATCCTCTAGTTATTTCTCGATGTGCTGTACTGATGGGGTCTAAGAGACCGAAACAACGTTGTCTGCAGCTTCGAGATGACTGGATGGCTCTGTGTGTCTGGTCTGCCTCAGGAAGCCCTAGGTTAGAGCGATATGCCCGTTAAATTTTATTTTGAATTTTTAATTCTTTGCGCTCATTAACATCATCATTATTATTGTAATAACCATGGGCTTTGGCGAGAGACATCTATCGGTAGCTAACCAGCACCGCCCGACGGATGGTAATGCCCCGAATTGTGGGCTGCCTATTCCTGATGGACACAAAGCTGGTAGCGTGCTGCCGTTTAGTTCTTGTCTCCGTCGGTAGATGGCAACCAACTATTGAGGTCACGGAGTTCCGTGTCACCTCTTTATTCATATAGTTGGCTTCCTGTGCTGGCCTGGCATGCATCCTCTAGTTATTTCTCGATGTGCTGTACTGATGAGGTCTAAGAGACCGAAACAACGTTGTCTGCAGCTTCGAGATGACTGGATGGCTCTGTGTGTCTGGTCTGCCTCAGGAAGCCCTAGGTTAGAGCGATATGCCCGTTAAATTTTATTTTGAATTTTTAATTCTTTGCGCTCATTAACATCATCATTATTATTGTAATAACCATGGGCTTTGGCGAGAGACATCTATCGGTAGCTAACCAGCACCGCCCGACGGATGGTAATGCCCCGAATTGTGGGCTGCCTATTCCTGATGGACACAAAGCTGGTAGCGTGCTGCCGTTTAGTTCTTGTCTCCGTCGGTAGATGGCAACCAACTATTGAGGTCACGGAGTTCCGTGTCACCTCTTTATTCATATAGTTGGCTTCCTGTGCTGGCCTGGCATGCATCCTCTAGTTATTTCTCGATGTGCTGTACTGATGAGGTCTAAGAGACCGAAACAACGTTGTCTGCAGCTTCGAGATGACTGGATGGCTCTGTGTGTCTGGTCTGCCTCAGGAAGCCCTAGGTTAGAGCGATATGCCCGTTAAATTTTATTTTGAATTTTTAATTCTTTGCGCTCATTAACATCATCATTATTATTGTAATAACCATGGGCTTTGGCGAGAGACATCTATCGGTAGCTAACCAGCACCGCCCGACGGATGGTAATGCCCCGAATTGTGGGCTGCCTATTCCTGATGGACACAAAGCTGGTAGCGTGCTGCCGTTTAGTTCTTGTCTCCGTCGGTAGATGGCAACCAACTATTGAGGTCACGGAGTTCCGTGTCACCTCTTTATTCATATAGTTGGCTTCCTGTGCTGGCCTGGCATGCATCCTCTAGTTATTTCTCGATGTGCTGTACTGATGAGGTCTAAGAGACCGAAACAACGTTGTCTGCAGCTTCGAGATGACTGGATGGCTCTGTGTGTCTGGTCTGCCTCAGGAAGCCCTAGGTTAGAGCGATATGCCCGTTAAATTTTATTTTGAATTTTTAATTCTTTGCGCTCATTAACATCATCATTATATATATATATATATATATATATATATCGTGGGCAGGTGAATTTTGGAAAACCACTTTTTCGTGATCTGGGGGTCATGATCGGTGGACATTTGATGAGTTTGGGTGATTTTCGAAAAGTGATGTCGTCCTCAATAGTGTATTTTTTTGTTAAAAAAATACACTAAAATAAATTTCAGGAACTTTTCACGATTGTGACCTTTCGTTATATCATGGAGACGGATTGGACTGTTGTACCTACCTACACCACTTATGGAACTTCTTTATGGAATAAAGTTCATAATAAGAAAAAAACACTTAAAAAAATTCATACACGTCAACTTTTTTTTGTTTGTGGCATCTTTTTAGCATCAATTTGCATATTTCCCCTACGGCTTTTCCCCTCGTCATTTTGGGCAATTAAAAATAAAAAATTAACCGATTTTGGGCTAGAGATTTATAGTTCGGATTTTTCTGAGTATGAGGACACCTCGGAAGTGGGGAGAAAGTTGATAACTTTTAATTATACAGGGTGATAATAATATACTAGTCTCTTACGGAAAAAATTCATAAATCGAAAGCAAACTCAAATTAACTTAAAAACTGAAACTTAGTGTTTCTACTCCCAAATTTTAATATGCATATTAAATATGAATCACCAGTGCTTTAATGGGTCTCATTAAGATACAAATTTTCATTAAAGCACTGGTCAAGCTATCCAATGGCAGAGGAGCATTTGCAATCGAATCGGTTCCTTTTCGCTCACGATCGGGTCGGCAAGCCAACCGAAGTCACAGAGTTGTCATACTCACAACAAAAATTGCCTTGTGATATAAGTTCTGTATTTCTGAAAAAAAATTCTGAACGTTTATTTAATTTAGAACATAAGTAACATTCAAAGAAAATTTATCAAGATTTTATGTTACCTTAATTAATTTGATAAGTAGGTATATCGTGTAAAAGATGGGAAGATAAAGTATTATATCATTCGTAGCGCTCCGTTAGTATTCAAAGCGGCAACGCTGCGACCCGCGTTGCGCAGTCATACAATATCGTAATTAATGGCTGTCGATGTTATTAAAATTATTAATTAATCTCAAAATCGAAGCGTAAAATTCGGAATTCGAACTTCGCATAATAAAAATTACGCAGTAGTGAGTAGTGCCCTTTAAACTTGATACTAAAACATGTCTCAGCAGAATAATCTTAGCAACGAAGAGAGAATTTGGTACCTAATATGCGTAAGCAAATAGCAACCTATCTTGACCTCAATGATCTGCAATTGTACATGGGTCATTGTTAAAATATATAATTTTTTAATCTTTTCTATGAAATAAAAAAGGGTCGTAGAAAAAATAGTGTATGGAACTCGCAGATAATGGCTATTAATACGCTCTTATGATGGTTAAGACACTCGCCTATGGCTCGTATCTTAACCATCATACTCGCGTATTAATAGCCTTCATTATAAGCTCGTTGCATAATATACTATTAAAAACTTCAGGGAAAGTAAATTATTAAATTTGCAAATGCTGAAAATGTTCCTTATCTCACGCTGTGATAATATTTGCCATTTCTTTTCTTATTTTGTTTCGTAAGTCCACTATTATACTGTGTAACTTAGTTTTAAATACCTTGTTCTTAAATGTCCCACACATAAATATATATAAAGTTTATTTAAACAACTGACTGGCATCATACCAGTTTGCCCTAAGACACAGTATACAGAATATTACTTAAAAAATAAAATAAAATTATTAAATGAAAATTATTGCAAAAAAATTATTGTAATTTCGGTGATTATTTCGGTGGGAATTTACCAAAAAGGTGATTTCTTAAAATGTACGTTGAACTTTTCAGAATTTTGATTACAATTTCCATGTCTAAAGATTTATTTAATCCAAAAAAATTCCTAAATTCAATATATTTTTTAACTAAAGTTCCTCTAGAGCCAAAAAATAGTCCGATAACTTCAATATTTTTAGCTTGAAATTTGGATTTATAATGTGGTATAGTTGGCTCATAAATTTGACATTTTTCTAAGTGGACGTCCTCTGGTTGATTTTGGTGTTTTTCAAATCTTATTGTAGGGTCAATTATGAATCCTCTATCCAGTTTTCTATCTATTGCCAAAATGTCAATTCTTCTGATGCTGTCTTCAATGAATAATTCAGATATTTGTTGGTGTACTTCATAACCTTTTTCCAGTAACGCATTCGCCAACATTTCTCTTATATCGTTGTGCCTTTTCATTCGTAAAGTTTCTCCGTAATGACAATATTCTAACACAGCGGTTCCTAACCTTTTTCAGCCGCGGACCCCCAAGGAAATCAAGCATAATGTCAAGGACCCCTGAGTGAACAAAAGGTGCAATTTTCGGACAATATTATATTTTAGTATTCCTTCATTAAATTAAAAAAACAAAAACGCAAACTTTTTCGTAGAAAAACATTAATGAGAAGGTTGGTTCCTATGTAATTTATTTATTTTTGTTAATGCTCTAAGTTAAGTAAGATAGATGTGTATGGGACCGCGGACCCCGAAACATATGCTCGCGGACCCCCAGGGGTCCGCGGATCACAGGTTGGGAACCGCTGTTCTAACACATGTGAAAGGGTTTCATACTCACTGCAATGTCTGCAGTGGTTTGTGTGGATACTGCGTCCGGGAATACTGCGAACTGCTGCTAAATTGCATGTCATCCACTGGTGGCAAATCTGGAAATCTGACCATTCTATAATATGAAACCTCTTCTTCCAATCCATCTGCATGGGAAGGTTTCATTAAAATAGCTCTACGCCGGTTCTGCATAACGAGCTGGCGCACCGTCCTGTCGCAGCCAAATCCTCTCACTCTTAATTGGTTAAAAATTAGGTTCAACTGGATCGTCAACAATACCCGCCCAGACGTTAACCTTTTGAGGATGTTGAGTACGAGTTTTTCGCATCCAGTGTGGTCACCTCGACATTCAAGAGAAATGTTGCTTCATCAGAAAATATGATATCAGCAGAAGACAATATACAGTTCTATTCAACAAATCCAACATTTGTTGTGTGAATAATTATTCTACTCTTCGATTAGGCTATCAATTCTTGCACATGTTGTAATTTGTAGGGATTCATTTTTTTTTCAAACATTTTGAAATGGTCCTTGGGCTTATTATTCTATATTCTATAATATTGTAAAAGTAGGAGTTCTAGATGGTGGTTTTACGTTCCATGTTCACTAATTGGTATCCCACATTACGTCAGTCTAAAATGAGTCAGAGTCTGACTGAGAAACCTATGACATTATACGAGGGACCGGCGTTTACTATACTGGAGAGGGCTGCTGGAGGGAGTATGACGTCACCAGACCATCCATCACTATATAAATAGGAGCGTTCTATACGGCGTCGAGCCAGGTATCAGCGAACATGAGGAGTGGAAGTATCGCTCATCGTCTGGGCACACGCAACGGCTGATAATGCATGTCTGCCGCAGTTGTAGACGAAACTTTCGGATCAAATCTCCGTGGATCACGGTAAAACAGCCGGAATCAATTATGATTTCAATTGAATCCAGTCGTTAAAGCCCACACACATTAATAAGACACGTCTAATAATAAAAATATTACGTTCCTTATATTCTGCCTCTTTCGTAGGTACGGTATTCATTCAATAAAAATGATCCTCAAAATTTTAAATACAATGACATAATAATAAATATAGGTCTTGTATTTTATGTATTTAATGGAGAATATATTTTTACAAAGAAATTAGTTACCATAGGCTAAACGTCAAAAAATAACCCCCATTGAATTTCTTTCCTTAATTACCTCTTGAAAGATTCTAAAATCTAAATATTTTCCCTTAAAGTCAGTTTGATTACTGTCAGTATTGTTTGAATATTGAAATTTTCAAAGGCTAATAAATAGAAAGCTTATTACGTTTTATTGGACGATATCGGGGAATGGGCTGTATAATCTGAGTCATAATTCAATGTGAAACTAATTCGGAAGGGTGAAACAGAAAGAGAGAAACAGAGATGGAGGAGATTAAGTGAAAAATTCAATATGAGGAAGCAGAACATTGAAATCCGGAACAGATCGGTACAGTTATGGATTTATTGCTATTGTTATCAGGGAAACAATACTATTATGACAGAGATGATTTCAAGGGGGTGCCATTGCGTTGCAACTCACTGCCCGATGACTCACCAGTGGCGTGGGTGGATAGATGGTATGGAAAATTAAATTATAGCTAAGTAAAATGGAATTGCTCAACCAAGCTTATTTCTTACAACTAAGTTTATTTTCTGGATTAAAAGAGCGAAGAACTCACCAAATTTACTGTATTGTCTATAAATACAGGGTGACCCATCTGGACGGCAATTCTCAAGTTCGTGGGAGTAGTTAAAACCGGTCAACCGTATTATTCTTTAACCAGTCTTCGTTCGCTTCACACGGAGATCGTAGGGAGCTAACTTTCCTCACTTATTTACGTGGGAAGTGTGAATGTTCCAACGCGGAGAGTGGAAGCAAAAGAATTAAAGTGTGGTTAGGTGTCATGTCAAAGGGATATGCGAGTGGACATTTATGTTCTTGTTGCTGGTTCGAGTTGTACATATTGGGGAATTTTCTAATGAGAAGTTTGCATGGAAACGATTGTCGGTGATCGTTGCATTCTCACGAACTCGAGAATTGTCGTCCAGGTATGAAACAAGTCCATTTCACTTCAAGAGGGATATATTTGGATGATAGACTCAACTTTTCAAGTTTACCCCTTGGAGGAAGTAGCTACTCATTTGCTTATCATTATTAGGGAATAGAGCAGGTCGGGTAACATATCATTTGAAATTTATCTAAATTTTCTTTACGACGAAATCAATTTTTTTTGCTCTTAATGGTGAATCGACAAAACAAGTTTACTTATAATCAACATTTTTTCAAACATAATATGATTATAATAATTATTATTGTTAAGAAAACTTATTTGTTGATTCACCCTGCAATATTTCGATGAGAATCAAAAAATCATTAAAAAAATGAGAGATAAATCGATCCCTATTGCCTTTGATAGTTTCCAATGGCTACCACTGGCCAAGAAGGGGGTAGACTTGGATAGCTAAATAAGTCTTCCAAATGGCAAAATTGACCTGTTTCGGCGTTCTTTGCTTATATTCACTTTACAATGTGTTTCGTTTCCGATGGACCAGCCTGTATGATATATACCGATGTATTATATTTGTGTATAACCACGTTGCATGGATGTGACAAAGTTTAAGTTGCAGCAGTAAGTTTTCCCAAAGTTATGGTAGTAGTTGATTGCTTTCTGAGAACTCGTACTTGACCTATCAAAGAAATAAGAGCTCAGAATGTGTGGAGTTTAAGGCAGAAATTTATGGCAATTTCTCATATAAATTTCAAGATATCGTGCAGAACCACAACGGCGGGACTACAGAGTTTAACACAAATGTCGCCACCGGTTAATGCTTTAACTTACAACTCACGTGTATAAATTATAAATGTAGCCGGGAGCTGTAATCGATATTTCGTTTTAATGAAACACCTGTGAAAGTTATTACGATCACCTCAGGCTTTTCAAAATACCTTTGATTCGAAATCAGTAGTTCTAGCATCCTTTACAGCAGTTGTACTTATGATATTGCGAATAATTAGATTCGATAGTTTTTGAGGAGGGAATGTTGGAACCACTACACTGAGAGCGAATAGATAGACAAAGGAAGGAAGTAATATTACTTGAATATTAATTTGTAATTTATTTCTCTATTTTGACTTCACGGAATTACTGTGCATACCTAACTCACTTTTACATTTTAATAAATAATATAATAGTATAAGAGGTTCGGAGAGTTTCAAAATCAGCACAGAAAACAGCCATGAGAAATTCGTGTAGCTGGAAAATTGGTTGAGTTAACACTTTGATATTTCACTCGATCCTGGTCACGGCACCACTGTAACAAACCAAAATTCCCGCCACTAAATTTGAGAAAATTAAAATTTGAATTTCTTGAGAAGAGTTAGAATAAAATTTATGTTTTCAACCCTTACTTTATAGAATCTGCATTCTGATTGATGATAAATAAAACACTAATGTTTTAAAAGATTCTACTGATGTATATTGCTGGATATTAACGTTACACGTGTTTCACTACTTTGTAGCATCTTCAGACGTATGTATCAATAATGTTAATTACTATATCAATAATTTTATTTACATACGTCTGAAGATGCTACAAAGTAGTGAAACACGTGTTACGTTAATATCCAGCAATATACATCAATAGAATCTTTTAAAACATTAGTGTTTTATTTATCATCAATAAGATAAAAATATCCAAATTTTAGGGGGCCGGCTGGCTTTGAGATCAAGAAGAGACATTCTCCAAAGATAGTATTATTTTACTAGGCTGTGGATTATTATCAATTATTTCTCCTAAGAAATTAGGATCGAAAAAAAAATGGTTCAGGTATAAAGTATAGTGTAAATTTTTTAATAATAGGAAATTACAATCAAGACTCAGATAAAGAAGAAAATACAAGAGAATGTAATTTTATATTATTCAACATATTCCCATTTTTTTTTATATCAGAAAGTTTTGAAATTATCCTATACACTTAATAAAGCAAGTCTCTACTGTATAAAATACTACAATACCTTCCCGACAAATAAAGAATATTCCATTGCAAGTTGCAAGTTATAAATGTAAAACTCGATTCCCCCAAAACAGTAATCATTGTTCATCAGATAAAGATTCGACTGCGCGTCAAAATTGCATCATGGAGATAAAGCTCGACGATTCCCCTTCATGCATGGTTTACCACCGCTGTCAGCTCGTGGACATTGTCTGTCGAAATGAGCTTCCTTTCAATTGCCTGTTTTAGAGTCGAGGACAAGAGATACTCACCAACTCACCGGCGGGTTGTTTACAACGAATCTAGTATTGAGCAGCAACGCCGAGAACACCGAATTACGTGTAATATCGCTAACAAAGACGAGTTAACGAACGCCGCAAACAGAACGCCGAAGTGCCCCAGTTTATAACAGATAGGAATCACGTCCAACACGGAGTTTGTACAACATATCATATAACATATAATTCCATTTGATCCGGACACGTGGAAAGTTCTAAAATAAGTTAAAGGGTCCTGGCAATAGGGTCCATATGATGGAAGTGATTCCGATACCTGGGATGTTACCGGGAGTAGATTCGTCTCATCATTTATCTTATCCTATCAAAGATTTCGTTTTTTTCTTGACCTGCAATGATGTTTCACACAAATATGATTAATAAAGACTACCACAACCTCGGAATCCACTCCACCAGAATATGCTTTTATTGCTATTTATATCCACTCGAATGATAGACTCAAGAAAACTTAGAGTTGCCACCAAAAAACAAAAAATTTGTGTGTTATTTATTAGTTATTCCAAGTTTTAATCCCCTGAACACTGGAACATCCATTTAGGGCATAAATTTTACATTACCACTCCAGTTATAATCGCGATTGCGTATTTTATCAGCTATATCTCAAAAACATTTATCGTTTTACAGGGTAAAAATGGTCGAAAAGCTCTGCAGTACGTTTTGGAGAAGCATTATCGAAGGCCAGAAAAAATATTGAAAAAATCTATATGCTTTTTTTCTAGCCTATTAGAGCAAAAATAAATCGATAATAATTGGACAACGTGAATAAAATAGGTGCATAGATTGGTGAATGGTGTGGATTTCATTGTAAAATTCGTTTCCGTGGAAACCTTCGATAATAAAATGATGACCTGCAAATGAGCATTGCATTTTGCACCGATCTCAAAAATGCATTGCCGTACGCATTTACGAGTATATCGCTGGACAATGTATTGGTCCATTGCGACCTATCCATGTTCCTGCTTATTGTTCATCTAATCAAGTTCTCACTGGACCAGCAGTGAGGGTGTTGTTAGAGGCGGTCTCTCTAGCTTTCTTGTCCGCAAGTTCGTTTCCGTGTATGCCTATGTGGGATGGCGTCCAGGCGATGATGGCAGTTTTGTTGGTGATTGCTATCTCCGTATTTAATTCTCGTGCTGTTCTGCTCAGGGGTGTTCATTTGTCAGAGGTTGCGGCTTGGATTGCCGACATGAAGTCCGTGCAGATGATAAACTTGTTTCTTCCTGTTTTATCTTGTTTAATGTGGTGGAATCCCATAAAGTTCTGTACAGTCCACGGTAAGGTTAATTGACAGAAGGCTGTGCTAGAAATATGTGGTGATGTGTCGCCTTTTGGGAATCTTGTCAGCGTAACGTCTTTGCCAGGGTGGAGATGCTGACTGAGATCTTGTGGTTGTTTTGGAGCCATATGTAACCCCTCTGAACTGTTGTAGTTTATACTGGAAGGATGGTAGGATGTATATGTATGCGATGGCTGTAGGTTCGTAGGAATATTGACGGTAGTAGCGATTAGGGTGGTGGTGGCTTGAGGATAGTCTCGCAGCATATGCTAAGGGAAGATGTTTTCTGTGGATCCAAAGAGGAGATGCGGCTGCCTCTGGCTGTAGGCTTTCGTTTGAACTGGACTTAAAAGCACCTAGCGCTATTCTTAGTAGTATCTCCTCCTGCCCACCTCATTTGAGACTATTTAGGACTTTTAGCGAGTCCATCCTTTTCAGATAGTCTGTTTTTAGTTTCTTTGGCTATTTTAGCTTAGAGTCGAAAGTTAGCCCTAGAAATTTGTGTTCTTTGCCTTGTCTGCCGTAGGGTATGAGGGTTGGGGTGCTAGTCTTCTTCTTGAGAACTTTATTAGTAGTGTTGTTTTGGTGTTTTAAAGTTTTAGCTCAGTATATTGGTGAAATTTTCTAGCCTGTCCATAGATTTCTGTACTATTTTGATGGTGGCAAGGACAATGTTCCCACGACAGTAGATCAGCAAGTTGTTTAACAAGTGCTGTGCTTGTGGCAAAGTGTGATCACTGATGTTATTTATGGCAATGTTGAATAGGGCAGCGCTAAGTATGGAGCCTTTTGGTACACCGTTGTCTTGTTTGATCCAACTTGACGTGGCATTGTTTGATTTAACAACAATTTTTTGTGTAAAGTTGAACAAGTAGGCTTGATTGTATTTATTTATATTTTTTTGTTTATAATATTTATTTATTTATATTGAAAGGGTAGGCAAGTGGGTTGCATCAGTTTGATTGTTTCTAAATTTTCTGTGATTTACAAGAACGAATATTTGTGACTCAGCGTAACTAAATAACTAATTTCTTGGAAACAATATTCATTCTTAAGTTCTGTGTCTCGCATATCTCAAAATTCATTTCGAATCTAGTTGGATGAACTGAAGTTGTGATGAAATCCAGACAGATTTGGGTTATTATTTTAAAAACAAGTCAGTATTAAGTCGGTTAAAAGTGGACGACACGACAGATGAGATCCAGAGACTAAAAGAGCTTCTCATGATGCTTAATAAGGTTAAATCTCTTCTAATTTAACCCAAAGGGATAGAATTAAACCGTGAAAGCTCTGGAAGAAAGATCTTGTTCGCGAGAATTAGTACAAATTTGATACAAGACTCATTAAAATAAGTACATGAGCTATGAAAGAAAATAGCTTTTATCACTGTTATTTATTTCTATAGAGAAAGTCGCCTAAATGCGATCGTGTTAAATGTCGCCGAATAGACGCATAAATGTAGGTAACATCCTGGAACCTCAATTCTGGAGGTGTTTAACAAGTACTTTAAATGAATCGCAAACAAAATACATGAAAGCCATATTTTCGCAGGCAAGTTTCATGTTAAGCTCACATTACCTTAGCGATGCCATTCCAGAAATCCGGGTAATAATCAGAGGTCCGTGGATATTTAAACGGGGCTAGAATGGAGCACTATTAACATGTCAATGAAGAATATAATCAATGGCTTTATCGATTCCAGTTTATGCCAAAGTGACGATCATTTTTATTTCTCGCCCGATTTAACAAGCCCGACCTGGATGTCGGCCAAATATATATTCCCTTTTTACAATTGCTCTTCAAGATAATCGATTAGATTGAATCGGGACATAGAGACGTGATTTCTTTTGCATCGGAATTTATTGTTACTGAATTATACACTGGATTGGGTAATTTATTCAGTTCTGCAAATTTTCAATCGGACGTCTCCTGGATTTATATCGGATTGGTAGTGAAAGGCGAAAAACGATTGCGATAATGGTGGTCGTTTTAGCTTAAAAGTTACCCGGACGGATAATAAATGACGGCAATTAGTTGACTTAGTTTTACCTAATAACTTTTCGGACTTGATTTTTAGACATTTTTTTAAGGTAGGTAAGTTTCCACAGAAGTCAAATACCCAAGCAGGATATAGAGGATGAAACAGAAATAAGTCATAAATCAATAAAAAATAATTCATATTTCAATCAAATACCTCCTTACGATTCTAAATAAAAATTGTACACAATTTGTACAACATATCTAGGATAAACTCTACAGGTTTTCCTAGCATTTCCTTAGGAATTGTGGTAAAAAAAATACTTTGAAAATTCTTCAATTTCTTATACCGTTAATGGAACATTCACAAATAACTCCTTCTTTTCGCGGAAAATATTGAAAAATTTATTTAAATAATAATTATAGCCTTTTCCAGAACCCGTTAAAAAAATACATGCTTTGGAGAAGGAATCTGTAACCAGCAGTGCCAAACTAATTCATCAACTCTTATAATCAATTTATCAAAGTACATAACTTGATGTCTATCTACCTTGTCAAACCATATTACTTTTGACAATCGACTACCATTCAAATGGCAATTATTTCCTGCAAACACAATTTAAACAAAAAGTTAAAAATCTCCTCTTGTAAAACTGTCTTTACTCGCCAGACGTCTTTTTTATTGTAGTTTTTGAATGTATAAATTGTCATCACTTACTGTATACATATTTTAATGTGTGGCATTCTCTAAATTCTTTTATCTCTATTGTTTGTTGACTTGTCATAAATCAGAATATTTTTATAAACGTGAATGATCCAAAATAAATTGTCTATCTAACATTTATTGGCACCCTGTACCTACCGTTTTTGCTGTAACCTTGTTATTATGTATCGGCAACTTTGTAACTATTATGTGTGCCGGTAATAAACATACGTAGGTACCTACATGTTTTTTGTGATGATTTTTTTTTCTAAATTTTTCAATAAAAATCATTAAAATTAACATTATTGAGTTTAAGCTTTTCAACACCACTGTTTTCTGTTGTCTCTGTTGAATTCAAAACGGTTGCTTGCCAAAAAAAAAAAAAAATAATATGAATGTTGCAACTAGAGATAAGGACTTTACTAAACGTTTTTTCAAGTGGAAACTAAAAAAATCCGGAACTAGAGAAAAAATCCCTTATATCTTCCTAATAATAACACAAAAAAAATAATATTTATTATAAAAATGAGGACAGTAAATGAATAAGGAAAAATTAGGTAACATTATTTAAAAAAACAAAATGTTATAATTTATGAATGACATGATGATAAAAGACAGAAAGACAGGGAACTTTCTCTGGTTTCGTAATAATCGCGTACACATAGACGATATAGTTCATTAAATTCTTTGGTAACGTCTTAGATGAAAAGAAGATTTAATTTCATGCCCAGCGAAAGATAATAAAATTACAGCTTCACGTTGATAGATGATAACCTAATATAATTAAGAATTTATCGAGCGAAAAAGAAATTAAGCTATTCTTAGCTTCGCTGAAGGTTTTATAAAATTTTATTAAATTTTTAATTACATTATCATGATCCGATATTGTAAAGTCGCTTCGCTGTGGATGATCTACGCCGGATGTTTTTTATTCCTTAGTTTACTTTGTTTATAAAATAATTTTTCACTGGAATTAACTTGTAAATAATTCAAAGAATAATATAGAATTTTTTTTTGTCTTCGAAACCGATTTGGTTTCCATGGTTGCCAGATCAAATTATCTAAAACAATTACATAAATTTTATATTAGGTTCTCATTATAGTGAAATAATTATACAGAGTTATCTATTAGTTCCCCATCAAATTGTGACAAGTGAAGAGGTAGTTAAAAAAAGAAATGATATCAAAGTTTCCAGCATAAGGAGCCTATTTAAGAATATTTATTTGAATTTAGGTACCTTGGTTTTAGGTATTTGTTTATATTAAAAGAATAATACTAATAAATTCGCCGGTAGAGGGCAAAATTTTTTATTAATCTTTTCTTATTTAAACAGGTAAAATTACATTAATATCTTTAATTTGGCTCCTTATGCTGCAAACTTTGATGTCCTGTAACTCCTGTAACGTAAATAATTGTAATCGTACATCTGGATTATATGAAGTTATCTTTTTTAACCCACCTGACCTTTCTCTTGTCACAATAAATTTGATGGTGAGCTAATAGATCACCCAGTATAACACAACACCCACATACTTATACATACTTATTAAACCTTTCATCAAAAGGAAAGGAAGGGCGTTCAATAAATTTATAAATTCTTTGAAATAAACTTCAAGCCCTCTAGATAGGTAAGAGAATGAAATTTAGAGTATCACGAGACTTTGCTGCCAATCATAGAGGCTTAAATCAATAATTACTTCTGATGGACTCTTTCCAGAGTTACGCGTCCATTATCGAATTTTCCTTTTAGTTGAACGTTCAAAATCATATTACCCAGAAAATACCGAACGATATTGAATTACCTACCAACCTTCCAAGTTCAGGACCTAAATATATACTGCTCTGCTCTGTATATAGAAAGTGATTTTAATTATTCATACTTGTTCTCCAGTCAAAGCATATACTTTATGAATGTAAAGACCGGCAGGAATTGTTATGCAGCTCATTTAATTGGATCAAAATGTCTGTGTACCTTTTCTGAAGCCTCGGTAGAGGGATCTATGTCGCTTAAACTACTCATAAGTATGTAAACTGCATTGGAATTATGTATTGACACGGTTCTTCACTCGGGGCTCTGAAGTAAATTCTTATTCTCTAATAAGTTTTATAAAGAAATTGGACTTGTTTAGTCAATCAATAGTCTATTTTGGCGCCGGTGTAATTATTTCACTGGTTGCCTACCATAAATATTTTTTAGTTTACAAAATATGATGTTTTTTGTATTTTTGAAGTTTAAATAAACGCCATTTCCCTGTAATTAATATTCACACCATGGATCTAGTGTGCTCAAGTATAATCTTTTGAAAAACGCACATTTATGATGGAAACAAAAGAAAAAGAAAACTGAAAAGCAAACTGAAAAAGATATCTAATATTTTTCCACATGGTGTGGATTTTTTGACGGACACTGTATGCTTTAACATTCTTTATTTGAAGTAAATCAGAAACAATATAGACGTTATAATATATGAAATAAAAACTGTATCGCATGCTTTACTCTGCGTAACTCAACTAGGTACTTAGTTTTTTACCAACATTTAGGCTTAGGATGGAAAATTTGCATGGGCTTATAAAAATTTTCCAACTAAACTATCCGTATCAACTCATATGTTCGAAACGAGTCTTGTTTTGTTCCCAATATTGCTGGCATGTGAAGCTACCATCTAATACATTATGCATTCAAGTAGGGCTTTTCTCGCAGTAAGGTTTGGATTTTCGTCCGAGGCACTAATGAATTTAATAAAGAAATGCTTCAAAATTACCATAAATAACGCGATGAAATGCTAGCTGTAGGCACATGGTATGGCCTTTGCATAATTGGTCTAACTTTCGGACGTGAATACTCCACGTCCAGTTCTATTCGCGGACAAAGAACTTTCAGAACATGGACGTGTGGCTGCCTATATGAGTTGCCTACGTTCCAGATTTTTGAATATTTAACCAATGAAATCATAATAATCTTAGTTTAGTTGTCTTTTTTAAGGAGATTCATAAACACGAATAGAAATGGGATGGGAGTAACAGTGCGTAGGTATGGGAATATTTCTAATATAGCTTATGCGATTTTTTTCATTTTTCCTTTACTCTGATTTATTTTTAGCGGCATGCTATTAAAATGATAATTATAATTTGAAAAATATATACTTACAGGATTTTTACTGAACAGAGATCGTACCTGTTACAATTAATTAAGATAATTGTGATCCAACCTGTTTCATATTTAATAAAGCCACAAACGAGAGAATTAACAATCAGTAGACTTAAATTTAACCACTCCTGAAGACACACAGCCAGCAAGAATAATTATTACTTCATTTTGAAGTTGTTCGAGCTGTTACATGGATTTAAATAATCAACATAAATATCAATTTTCGACAGATTTAGTTTTTGGCAAATCTTCTTTAAAGGCTCGTCTAAAAAGGCATTTCAGACTCAACTACTAATTATTATTTATTAAAAACACACACTTATAATTATTTTTACATACTACAAACTAATTAATAGTATAATTATCTTTTACACCTAACTTGACACTATTTATTTATATACAGGGTGAGGAGCAAAAACTTTAGGGCATTTTTATATTGAGAATCATTGGGAGTAGAAGTCTAAAAATTTGAAGGGGTTTCAATTTTGACGAGCTGACCTAAAATATATGCCACCTCACACCACTTCTGGTTGTACAAGACGCTGTCATCAATTTTCTTATTTTAAATAGGACACCCTATATATTATTACATTTTCAGACTGCCTGAAAAAATGTTATAAAAAATGATCATCGCAATTTTCCATTTTCAAAGCAACTTAGATCGAAAAACTGGCCAAGATATCGGAAAACGGGGATTCCTATACAAACTTTTAACGTAGTAGGTATCCTATTAAGTAGATGAAATGTTTATACAAAGTGATAAAAAAATATTTTAAAAAATTGCGACAAAAATTTCAAATATTTCTGTACACAGAATAGTACATGAAAAGTTAAGATAGGGACATGTAAACCATTTTTCGATATCTCGGCCCGTTTTCGATCGAAGCTGCTTTGAAAATGGAAAATTACGATTTTCATTTCCTTATACCTAAGTATAACTCATAAATGACTCGTCGCAAATTTGAATTATAAACACCCAAGCACAGCTTCTGGACCAGTTACTGTACTTAAAAAACGCGCGGCTGAGTTGTCACCTGGTTTCTGTCGACGTTTTAAGACAACATAAATGTCTTATAAAAACGGAATATTTCCTACATGCTGCAAATGCGCGCGAGTCCAACCCATTCCCAAGAAAGGCAAAAAGACCATACCAAACAACTACCGGCCAGTGTCACTGCTCTTAGTAATATCTAAGATCATGGAGAAAGCCATTAACCAACACATTTTAAATTACTTGGAAGGATCTAATGTAATCAGTGACTGTGGAACTGTGGAACAGCACAGTCGAACATCATGGGGTTGCGTTTGATGTCTCTATGGCTTTCGATCGCTTTCGATCGTGTCTGGCATGAGGGATTTTTTGCAAAATTACTGGCTTATGGCATGCCTGAGAAGTTCTGTTTGTGGCTGGCGAGTTACCTTGGAGGTCGCTCCTTGCATGCGGGTGGCCGTCGATGGAGTTCTTTCAGAGAACTTTTCTGTCAATGTCGGCGTACCTCAGGGATCCATTTTACCTCCGACTGTATTTCTTATTTGCATTAACGATCTGCTCGAAACAACGAAAAATCTAATATTCAGTTTTGCCGGACTTAGATGCGCGAACTTCGGCCATCGACGCACTTTTTCGCAGAGGGCAAGAAGTCTCAATACTTCAAAAAGATCTACAAGAGACTCTAGCTTCAAGCGATAGGAATAAGGTGCAGTTTAATGTGCTGGGAAAGCAGAGTCGGTCATCTTCTCCAAAAAAGTCAACGTTTTAGAGCCAGATAATATGGTGATGGCGGGACACTACCTTCTTCCATAACAATCTCTTTGTTTGCTTGGCGTGAGACTCGGAGCGAACATGTCTTGGCATGATCATGTTGCGGGTTTGGCGAATAGCGTTTCCCAATAGCTTGGAACACAACACTTGTTCCTCAAAAATAAATTTTATACGCCTGAACAGCTTCTCCTCTTATACAAGGCTCAAATACGACCATCCTTGGAGTACTGCTCACATGTTTGGAGCTCAGCTCCTAAACATACCCTGAAATTACTCGACTTCATTCAGAAACAAGCCATCCACTTGATTGGAACCGAGATTTGACAAAACATCTAGATCGTCTTGAACATCGAAGTAGCTGACCTGAGCCTGTTTTACAGATACTTTTATTGTAAGTGTTCACAAGACGTGGCCCGTTTGATCCGACCTAGAACGAGGCCGAGCAGAAATACATGTCGAGCCGCGGACACTCATCCGTATCAGGTTCAGCTTGTTACACCTCGAACCACCTTATTTCAGACTTTTAGTGTATTTTTTAACAAAAAAATACACTATTGAGGACGACATCACTTTCCAAAAATCACCCAAACTCATCAAATGTCCACCGATCATGACCCCCAGATTACGAAAAAGTGGTTTTCCAAAATTCACCTGCCCACGATATATATATATATATTTATATATATATTTATATATTTATATATATATTTATATATATATATATTTCTCCAAAATCGCGAAATTTCGATTTTAAAAACGCTCCTGTGGCTTTATCTTTTAAGATTAGTGAACGAAATTTTGGGTCCTTGTAAAATTTGGGAATGACGTTGGATTTTCGTTGAAAAACTTTCAAAAAGTCCCATCACTTCTACAGGGTGTCCCTTCAAAATTCCAGGTATCCGGTTTTTGTCATCTCATTTCAGGTCGCAGTTTTGAATCTAGGAGGCTGAAATTTTTGTGGGAGTAAGATATCTATAAAAACTGGTCTGGTATTGTACTTGAGCAAAATCGGTCGAGCCGTTTCAAAATGGCGGTCATTTTAATTTTTGAAAAATGTGCTAATATTTGAACCCCTGTATGAGCAAGATGGGAAAAAAACTTTGAAATCAAATTAACAGGATTTGAAGAAAATTATTGGAAATTTGAGTTAATGCAATAAAATTAGCATATTTTCCATTAATAAGCCAGTGTCGTGGGTAGGAAAAAGGGTGAAAATGTGTCAATTCTATAACCGTTTATGAGTCCATTTTTGAAGAAGTTGAACCGAAATTTTCCATTTTTTTTTGCTTTAACATATAATTTGATGTCTTAGCTTCAATTCTCCTCGATTAATGTAGCACTTTAAACGAAAAACAAAAAAGTTTTTCGCTTGTGCAAAATTAGCTTGCACTTATTAAATCGATGAAATGGTTCGCAATTTCTTTTTTATTTTTTTTCACATTCAATTATGAATGGTTCTGAAAATTAGAAGAGCAATCGCAACGACAATTAAATCACCTACATGCGGGTGAAAAAAGTATTCAAATTGGTCTTTTAATAACTAAGATATGACTAGTTTAAAAAATAAAATGTGTAGGATGAAGTATTGGACGTACTACATATACCTACCTACTCGATCATCGCTACATATTTGAAAGGCACCTTTAGCTCAGTTAGTTAGGCAAGCGAACCCTTGCCTAAATAGTAAACTGTTGATGTTGATGCGGGTTCGAAACCACGAGAGGGCTATTCTTTTTTTTTGGTAGGTAGGTGGTTTTCCGCTTTTCCCCCCCAAAAAATCGGATTATTTTTCCATTATATTCATTATAAAAAAAAAAATAGGAAGAAAATATTTATTATTGAATCGCATAAAAATACACTATTTCTGCGATTGATGCGCAAGAAGGTTTTTTTCATGTACAGAACCGCATCCCATTAGAATTCCAAACGAAGTGTATCCTGATTAATACAACGTGAAACGATTCATATTCCCGTGCGGTTGAGTACCCATCGGGTGCGTCCCCAGGTGGCGGATAGGGGGAAGGCCTTACAATGAGCGTCAGTGAGTAAGGTTAGCAGTGGTCATAAAGCTCGTCGGAGGTAAAATTCTAGACTGGTAGCTCAAAACCCTGCCGCGGACCACCTCCCCTAACCTGGTTGTCGTGTCGTGACTAAAGGTCTGCACTAGGGGAAACGGCGCCAGAGATGTCCGACTGTGAACTATCTGATATACCGTATCATCTGTTGTCGTGGTCACGTTCCGCGCACAGAGAGATGCGGGGGTCTGGGCTTAATCGCCGGAACCAAGAGGAGACAACCTCACTAAAAAAAACCTAAATCCTAAGGCGGGGGTCCAGACTGATGGGATGCGTGACTGGATAGAAGACCAGTCCTACTGGATTCAACCTTGGGGCACCAGGGGGCACCCTACTGTATCAATCCCCTCACCTTTGCATGCGGGGCTCTGCATAGGTGGAACACCCATCCCTAGCTACTCGTGGGATCAACCATGGTAAGAAACAAAAAACCAAGAAATCGCGGGACATCACCGCAAAACTGACTGCTGACCGAGCGGGGCTTGTCACCCGTCATGACAGTCGGCAATCCAAACAATCCTTGAGCTCGAGACCACCTCGAACTCAAGAAGAATGCACACTCATTGGCAAGAAAAGGAGCATCGACACCCTTCATAGAACCAGAACCATTCTGTGGCTTCGAAGATACTTTCTTCAAGCAGAATTCCAAAAGGAAGAAGAAAACTGAGAGAAACCCTTTGGAGGAACCTCTCGGGGTTGAGACAATCCAAAGAACTTCTCGTTAATTTTAACTGAGAGAATTAACAGAACACTGACGGGATTCCTAGCGAGACATTGCAAGCTCAAGGAACACCTGAGGAAGTTAGGCATAGAAGAAATGGCGTCTGCAGATTCTGCGGGAAAGGAGACGAGACACCACGTCACCTGCTGCTCAACTGCGATGCGATAGAACTCAAAAGAAGTAATGTCGTGGGTCACCACCAGCTAGAGGCAGGGAACTTACCCGACCTTGATCCTCTCAAAATCCTGAAGTTTCTCAAGGAAACGGACTTGGAAAGGGTGCTTCACTAAAGGGATTCCACACCAGGTGAAGCACAGTAGAGGGGATACAATAGATCTTTTAGGTCGCAGTAACTTAATCACCCTCAAAAAATACAAATACAAAAAAACGATTCATATTGAACGTGAATCGATATCTTCACTCATGAACCGCTCCTAGAGCGCCATAGGGATTTCCCTAAAGTGGGTGGTAACAGTCAGAAGTATAGCAACAGCAGCGTTGAAGGCCATTTCTGCTGTGTCAAAAAAATTTGACAGACGGTTTTCTCGTATTACGTCTGATATTGAAAATGTACCTACATAGATTTTGTCATTTTATGACGAAAATGTTTGCTTTCAGATCTTTTTCGCGTTGCATATTGGCCAGGACGCATTTTTTTAATGTCAAAAAATTAATTCGAACTGTATTTCTTGCAACCCGGTTCAATTTTTTAAGTTTTTGTTTGGCTGCCAAAATGACCAAGATAGTGTTTTCAGACATTTTGCGCATAGAGCATGGCCTGGACGCATTTTTGAAATTGTCAACAGTCTGCCGACGAGTTGCTGTTTTACCGATAGGTAAATTTATTTAACGTTTTCAAAACGGTCTCAGAATCTGCTCACATTTTCTTCTGAAAAAAGATTTTTTCTTCATCAATTTACCCAAATTCAGTCGTGAAGAAGATTTTTAGGCGTTTTGCTATGAGATATTTTTTTGTCTGATTTGTAATTTTTCTAAGTCATCTCTCGGGTACGCTGCTGGCGTCTGAAAAAAGTGTTTTCGGTACCTTGGAGCTATCATGAAACTACGACAGTTCGGTAAATTTTTTTGACATTTTTTTAAATTTTAACAGGTCAGCTACACCAAAAATGTCTGATATTGCGATTTTCGGTTTGATGCGGTTTTGATGGTATTGCTATGAGACAAAAATTTTGGTTGTAGGCTCTCGTTACTATAAGAAAAGACCAATAAGAAGCACAAGAAGTAAAATGTTTTGTAGTGTATCCCTCCTATAAATAAATAAATAAGTTTGTAGTTGGGTATTAATTTCGCATTAATAGATATCTTACATAAAAAAAGAACCGTTTGCATGGGAGTTAACTGGAACTATTGAAAACAAAATGGATTGAAAAAAAAGTTTCGTAATGCGCTGAGTAATTAATTTCTTTTTAAATTTTTTCTAGACTCGAATATTGAACAACAACTATCATTAGGGGTAGGTACATATTATTTGGGTTTGTATGCTCTCGAAGTCCAATACCTAGATAAAACTGTAATTACTTGAAACAAAATAAGTCAAACTATCTGAGCTTGGCAAAAAAATCACCAGGGGGTAAATAAAATAGCTTCGCAGAGAAGAAAAACAGAAGTAGAAAAGAGAGAAAAACAACATTGACCTCATTGACTGCCTAGGGTATTTAGATTCGATTCCAAGCCCAAACGTGTATTAATTTTGCACGATTCTTACGGACAAAGCTGGTTTGTTTCACGGACAAAACTAACAAGAATAATGTTAATGTCTGTCATTGATTCAACCAGGTTTAATCTTTATTAGCTGTAAGTAGTAAATTACTGAATGGGCCTCCTATGAGCGCTACGATGATCCTCATTATTTAAATTTAACCGAACTAAAGCTTAAGATTTTATGACCCTGTGGAAAATGTATAACATCGACGGAATAAAATTATGATGATGACAAGAATAACGATTTCCCAAGGCAGAGTTCAAGCAACCTTGTAGAGAAGAGGAAAGGCATCCAGAGCACTGAAATAATAAAGGCCTCGAGAAGTATCACTCTTATCCCGAGTGGTCAGATGTTGAAGGCAGGCTTTATCCAGGATCTGCGCTTATCACATTCTTCCGAGCTTAACCAGTTTACAGGGCGTATTTAACAAATTGCTTCTGCCCTTCCTCTTATATATTGATTTTACCTAAAATCAAAGGTCCGCCTTTCTTATAATAAATTTATTTACGTCGGATCCGAAACCTGTCCTAATTTAGTAAATATCCCTGTTCTGATTATGTCTCGAATCAAGATCTGCTGGATCTGCTACATATTTAATGAATTTCAATAACCAAGAAGATGAAATAAATAAGAAATGGATTTGAGAAATGCTCAAGATGTCAAAATAAAAAATAGAAAAAAAATTCTTCAATAAATAAGAGAATGTTCCGCTTGAGTTCTTCCTGGAAGCTCCAGGAAGGAGTATACGCAAATATTAACTTGATTGCAATAAAAACAGATCAAACGAATTCTTTTAAAATCTCATAGCGATTGTATTCAGATTTCGTTTGGGAATTTTATTTATGTTTTAATCTAATTGAGTACAATTCCTGTTGCAAACAGAAGAATTTATGTTTGAACTCCACGGAGCAGCTTTAACATGTAATGAAAACATTGCATGAAAGCATGAAATTTGAAATTCCTAATTATTGTAATAAATAACTCTATTATTGCATTCTGAAAAATAGTAAATACATTACGTGGGTGACTTGGAAGATGGAATTTTCATAGGATTTGAAGGATTGGAGACTAGAACTAGACGACTCGGCCATATGGTTCCACAACTCAGGAACGTTATTTGCTGAAATTATGCAGATCAACAGTATATGGATCCATTTGCAGGTTACCTCTTGCCAGTCCCTTACGAGCAATAAATGGGAAAATCATATGCTTCAGCTCTGCGGAGCGCAGAGGCCCTGGAAATATCTATAGAAGAGATGCGAGTCACTCACTGTACGAAAATGAGCCATGAATTGACGAGATGGAGGGTTCTCCTTTGGACAGAGTACAGAATACCAAGGAAAGCAATATTCAGGACCTTATGCATTTAATATAAGTAGGTACTCTGAGAGTGTGTAAATCGGAAAAACACGGTTCTTTTTTCATTATTACCAGAAACGATCCCTCAGCTTCACTGTTGGATACGATAATGATGCTCAGAATGGTCAATAGGTGGATGGGTGTGGGTTTGATTGTTCTGAAGGTAATATGCTTAGTCTTGTTGAGGTGCACCTCGTTCTTAATCACATGGAAGCGGTTTAGGCAGAAAAGTTCATAGTATTGACTCGACAAGTACCTATATATAGCAAGCTTAGAGCACAAGTTCTCAGTACCACAAAGCATATGAACCATAAATTTTTGTCCTCATTTTGGCGTGAATGCTAATGAGGTCAGCTTCCTGTCGTTTGTGTGGCGCCTATTATGACTAAACTGTTGTAAAAGTGGAAGCTATAGTCACTTCTGTCTGTCTGCATTTGGCCTGAGCCACCATTTTCAAAATTTGATAATGTAAGCAATTCTTTCGTCGCAAAAGATTAGTTTCTAGGCTTTCTCGTGGGTACAGTTCAATCATACTTATATTCTAACCACCTGCTTATCTTTGGTAGGTCAGCGATGTGAAAAATCAGGATGATTTCAATACCCAGGTACCTTACAATTCTCCATAGTCCAATTTGATGTTTACAAATCCTTTTGTTCTCTGGCATATGTAATAATTACCCTAAGCAGCTTGCAAAGCAGACTCTTCCTCCAGACTAGGCTGTTGGATTAGTCGATGAAGAAGACCAAAAATATGTTTTATATTTACCTACAGGAACCCTGATTCCGTGTAGAATGTACCTGAAGCAACCTGACAAAACCATTAAAATTGATTGAAAGGTATTATTTAATTGCTCTTCTTTTGTCTCTGAACATGCAAGTAAAATCTCTGAACACGATTCAGTAGTAATTCTGAAATGACTTATTGATATAGACTCGGTAAGTTAATCTAAAACAAGCTCAATAAATGTGTTATTTGCTCCAGGGAATTCATTAATGTGTTCAATCGCTAAAAACTACCCACTCAGTCCGGAGAATTGAGTTACAAAAACTACGAGCAATATCGATACGTGCTCATTCCTTATTGGCGGACTCTCAGATACGGATAGGAAACAATATACCTAACGTATTCAACTAATCTGCGCTGTTTTATTTACAAATCCCATAATTAATGGTAATTTAAATCCTGAAATTTCTAAGGTATCAATTAATTCACAATACAATGCATTATTCAAAGTAGGGGTTGACAACCTAAACTACAAAACCATTAATTATGACAATGTTTTCACAACAGTGGCTATATTGGTTTTAGCTTCAATTCCTTCATCCCTCATCAAAGTTTCCGAAATAGTGACAGAGAGCAAGCAGATTCTGTTGTATTTTACATGTTCTAGTTGACTAAGGTCAGACCTTTCCACTGTCCGTCTATAATTGTCGCTCTCGCAGAAGGGGGTAACTGCAGCCCTACACCTTTAAGGGTTAATTTTGGAATGGCAAGGGCACTAGACCGCGTAGTGTCAGTTTACATAAATTAAGTCGCCCTTTGCTGACTTTTAATGACATATTTATTTTATTAGCCTTCTTGGCCTTGAAGAAACTTGTGACTTAGTGATGAATTTTAGCTAATATAATTTCCTCATTTTAATTGACACCTGGAGAAGAAAGAAGTGCTTTATTCATAATAGCAGTCAGCTGATGTAGGTAATAATTAAAATCACTGCAGTTTTACAGGGTTATTTTAAGCTGTGTTTTTCCTCCAAGGTGTGAATCACATTTTGAGGTGTACTGTTAGATCCATCCAAAAATTCTATTATCCAATGAATCCGAAACAATGCTCGGCAAACTTTATGATATTTTAAAATTTATTTGATCCTTACTCTTAAAGCACTGTCACGTTCAAGCTCAGCTATTCCGGAAGGCAAATGCCTCATATTTCTGGTTATAAATTATTTACTGGATTCAAGGAACTCGTAAGCGCACTCCCATAAAATATCGTCCCGATATCTCCTATCTAGTCTGCCATGTCGTAGTAACAAATACTAAACCTTATCCCATACCATTTATCTTCATAACGTGTATACAGGGTGCATGTCTTCCTGCATGGGTTAATTTTTCATTTGTGTTACTTTTTCCCAACTTGTAAAGTTTTCAGGAAAAAACCTACCCTTATTTACAAAGATCTACCTTTAGTTTTGAACTGTTTGTGATTCTTTAAAGCTTTATAAAGAAGTAAAATTTCGATAAAATTGTTTTTTCTAATTTTACATCTAATTCGACTAAATTTTATTATGAAATTAAGATATTTTTGTGATATTTTATAAAGGATGTCCCAAATTTTCTTAATCAAGGGATATCCAAAACAAAAACACTTTAAATTTGGAAAACTTCAAATATATCCCTAAGGCTTTACAGCTGCACCCTCAATACACATTTACGCCTTTCAACCCCCGAAGTAACCATCCCCTACTAGTTTTTTTTTTTTAAACTACACCGTTAATTTTTTTGCTCAGCAGGATTAGGTACCACTTTTTTTGAGAATTTATGAAAATCTAAGCATATCTAGGCATAAGCTGTCCTAAAAAACCAGGGTTGGCAAGGACTAAAAAAGAACACACTCTTCGGTTTGCTAAAATTAATCCAGCTTAGCGCTTTAAATCCTTATAGTTTTTCAAAATTCGCACATAATTGTATTCAGAGCGAATCAGTAATCCTGTTGAGCAAAAGAAAAACTAGGGGTGTAATTAAAAAAAAAAACTAGTAGGGGATGGTTACTTGGGGGTTGAAAGGCGTAATGTGTGTATTGAGGGTGTAGCCGTAGCCGCAAAGCCTTAGGGATATATTTGAAATTTCCCAAGTGTAGTACTATTATAATTTCTAAAATCGTGCGTAATTTTATTCTGAAAATACTTCAAGGTGTCGTTCTTACTCGGCAAATTTTTTTAGCATGACTAAATTGCTCTAAAATTCAATTATTTTCGCAAAAAAAACTATTTTCATTCTTTATTAAGCCTTAAAGTTAATTTACAACAATTTATAATTTTTTTTCAGCAACCGCGAAAAATATTTTTGAAAAATTTTGATCAATATTATCAGTTAGCACATCCTAAAACAAGAATAATAAATAGAAGAAAGATAAAATAATTCGCTGAACTCTTGCGATACTATCATTAGAGCTTGAAATTCCAATTTATTAAACTAGCAGCCTCTGCAGTAGGTAGTAAAAAAGCGGTAGGAATAAATTATTTATTTTTTAGGTTTGTGAAATTTTCCAAACCGGCAAAAATTTCTTTGCGTAATTTTGAGTTCCTTAAGGTCGGCGAACTGAAATATACTGATAGATCTTGAAACGCTGTCCGTGAAGATTGAAGAATAAAAAATATCAATATTTTGGAAGAATATCCGATTTTCTCAATTTTTTTAAAACATTTTTTACTTAATATTTCTATTTCTTCATATCCAAAAATCAGGGGTCTCTATGGTACAAAAAGCGGTAGAAATTTTTTTTTTTTTCATTTTTAAGTTCCTGAAATTTATTGACCCCGTAAAAGTTTCCAAAACTGGCAAAAAATCTTATTTGCGATATTTTGAGGTCCTTTTAATAAAGTCGACGTGACGAAATACACTAATAGATCTTGAAGCGCTGTCGCTGAAGAATTAAAATCAAAATTTTGGGGTAATTGTAATTTCCGATCTTCTTAAGCTTTGACAAATATCGCTGCTCAACAAATATAAATTAGGGCTTTTCGGGAATGGAAAGCGTTCTTGCAACCACGCATACATCATGGCACAATCCTTATCATCCCGAATAGATCTTGCACTTAATAGGCCATGATGTAAGTGGCAGATCTCAAACGAAACACCACAAAAGACTTCTTTTTGCTTACAAACATGATGCCCGGCTGTGGATGATATGGTCCATCTGGTTTCAATATCTTCTTGACTTGAATATTTTAATTCTAGAAACCCTTTTTTTCTGAGATTTAGACCCAAACTGAAAAAAGTGCAAAAATTTTGACAAAAAGTGCAAAAAAAAACAAAGTTCCGGGTCAAATTTTTGCCAGCCAACTTCAAACTCATGAGTGAGCAAAAACTGCAGCAAAACCCATAATATGCCAGGCCTATCATGAGAGCTGGAAATTAAAAAAAATCTGTTCTATCGTTGTTTTAACATAAACATCTATAAAACCTCTGCTGTCGGAAATTAAGTTGTTGCTCTTATATTACATAATTTAAATAATATTTATATCCGTTGAGACACAAGCTATGTTTATTAATATTATACGGAAAGCAACAGTTTACATACTACATAACAAGAGCTATTTTGTATGCTTAAGAATCCTGAAAAACACAAAAAAAAAAACATATAATAGGAACGACAACAATATGTATCCTGATTACCATGAGAAAACCAGCACACGTTAGGACCACCCGAGCATGTAAATAATGTAAATAAGCGGTCTGGCATGTTTTAGGAGTTTTTAAAAAGGGCATGAATTATGGAAAAAGCATGCACCGCGAAAAGCTAATCGTGATTGCCGGAAAGACTATTAATACGAAATGAATTTGTGTGCATGTACTTACGTGTTATACAATAATAGCACATAAGCGGCACTATACACTTTTTGATTGAGTCGAGAAGGAAAAGTTCAAGAAGAAAAGTAAAGAGATATTAAAATCATCTATGAAGATTCTTATTCGATTTTTGGATATACAAATTTTTATACCGAAGCATTACAGCGGCAAATTGCTATTAGAAAACTCATTTCAGTTTGTTGATAAAGTTTAAGCCCAAAGAATATAAAACGTTCTTTGGAGCTTTAAGATATTGGAAGCTATATACCAGAGCAACGTCAAATCGTTTTAAATATAATATCACTACTAGACGTCACTTGCCCTATAGAGCTTCGACTTTCTCAATTAGTTTGCTTGCACGAAAGTAATTAGAAATTAGCCAGATAATTACTGATTTTAAATTGCAAATTTTGAGAATATGGTGAATATATTCAATGATCTAGAGGTAGTGGAATTTACCTCCAACGATATCAGAACAATATTTTTACAATACAGGGCATTTCAAAATCGGTGATTATCTGAGAGATTTTTAATTACGTTCGTGAAACCGGGCATTAGGGCATTGAAATTTGAAAACTTAAACCACTTATGCTCATATTCATCAATAAATATAACCCTTTGGTGTTATATTTTGGAACATGTAATTGGTTTACAATTCGTAGCGTTCGTAATGTTTGAGCCTGTCAGTTGTCAGAAAATTCAAAATATACCTAACCCCAGAATTTAAAAATAAATTCTATTTAATATGGATAAAATAAATAATAGTTATTTATTATACAAGGGAAAAAAGTGATAGATTTTAGCTCGAGATGTGGTTTCGTCCCCGACGCGTTAGCGGAGGAGACAAACACATCTCGACCTAAAATCGCACTTTTTTCTCGTGTGTAATATACAATTTTTTTCTGCGAGAAGAAATATCAGTGTTAGAATGTCGAAAAACGTAGTTAGATAACTGAAAATTATGTCGGAAAAATGATTTATGTTATAGTTAGGGCCGCGGTGACAAAAGTGCGTTGCAACTCCCAAACGGATGAAAAGCACGGTTTTGTATAGTTCGAGTGTCGTTCTCGAAATCCGTGTTGTCGAGTAGGGGTCTGGCGTTCGGCGTTGGGCGGCTATAGTATTTTTTCCGAATTTTGCCCAAAGTTCCAAAATCCAAAATCCAAAAATTATTTCCCAAACGGATGAAAATTACTGGAGGGCATCTACGCAAACCCCCAATTACCGGAAAAATATTTTCATCCGATTTGATCCTTGCCGTAGCCTGCAGTACAATTAAATTGACCCAGACTCCGAAATGAAAAAAACTATCAGCCGCATGCATGAAACCGGACTGATATGAATGGTTATTATTTATGTTATTAGAAAAAAAAGTTTTCATCCAAAATGCGCCTGGCAAAATTATGCTTTCAGATCCTGCAGTTTCCCGTATTAATGAATATATCGGAGCATTATTATGGATGATCTGGACTTGACCGCAACAAATTTGGATGAAAATAATTTTTCGATGTTCTGTAGTAGGTATCAAAGAACCTGTGGGCAAATTTTCATCCATTTTGGAATTACTTTATCAAATTTGGCCCATTTAAATTTTGGAAAATTGTTACAAAGCCATCGCGATACATAGAGCAAAAAAAATTTTTTTACATATTCTCAGACACGAACTATATCTCCCTGCCAAATTTCAAGTTCAAATGAAGAAATTTCCCCCCCCCCCCCCTTTTTTTTCCATTTTTTAGAGCTTCTGGAAGAGCTCTTTGCAAATATCAAATCGGATGAAAATATTTTTCCGGTAATTGGGGGTTTGCGTAGATGCCCTCCAGTAATTTTCATCCGTTTGGGAAATAATTTCTGGAACCGCTGGGCAAAATTCTGAAAAAATACTATAGCCGCCCAACGCCGAACGCCAGACCCCTACTCGACAACATGGATTTCGAGAACGACACTCGAACTATACAAAACCGTGCTTTTCATCCGTTTGGGAGTTGCAAGGCATTTTTGTCACCGCGGCCCTAACTATTAAACTTGGATTTTCAAACCGTCTTTTATCGTAATTGACGTTGCCTGGAAACGAAATATTTTATAATGACAATTTAATTATTCATTCATGACAGTTTATTTCGCAATTAGGTACATATAAAGTTTTAGATGGATGAGTTTGATTGTTCAATGGATAATAATAGTGATTGTTGTGAAAAATCCTTTTCACTTACACCTCCAGAACTAATAAAATTAGCAGAAGAGGCATCGGCGAAATTACTACCAAGTAAATCACAAAAAGTTTATGAAAACGCGTATTCAAGACTAATGCAATGGAATGCAAAAAAAAATCCAGCTCTTTCTCTGAGACAGTGTTATTTCGGTGAATTTATTAATATGGATAGTGATTGTTATGAAAATTCCCTTAATAATTGCGATTTGGATAATAAGGTAACTTTCCTTTACGTATTTGATATAAATTTAATGATATCTGAGTGTTAATAGTAGCTATACCTAAGCCGCCATTTCGGGGAAATAAGTACTCATTTATTTCCCTGCTAATTCATTTATTTCCCCGATAAGATGCAGCTCATAATAATGAGGCATTTTTCTACCTGTTAACGGGGAAAAAGGTCACACTTTTAGCCCGTCGCAGAAAAAACTTTTTTCTAATAGTTAGTTTAAGCAGTCAAAGTAAAAAAATATTAATCGGTAACGTATAAAAGTGGAACCTTACGTTTCTGTGACGCAAAACATAATAATTTTAATATAAGCATTAGCAAAATAGAATGAATAAAAAAATGGGATTTTCCATTACGAAACTTATTTAACGCCACGTGGATATAGAATACATAAAACCTAGCACTGTTTGCTTATCACAGGAAAAAATGTCATAAAGCTATAACTATAAAAGTTGACTTTTAACAATGTGATCCGGTTTATGCAGAAATATACTTCCCCGGAGATATTTTTATAAATGCATAGATATTCCAGAGACCCGGAGAGTTATGTGATCTGCGAAATTGTATAATAACTAGGATTATTAACTGCTTAGCATTACGACGGGAAAATTATTATCTGAGAAAGGAACGTTAAAAATAAAGCAGAATTATTCATTTCGTGAGCTTCATGATTCGAGTGGCTCGGCATATTTGAAATTCAGAAAGTTTTTAAACACTAACGGCCTTAATTGAGGAAAGGAATCCTGAAGATACGTATAAAAGCAAAAGCAGTCCGTTTCTGCGGATAAAACTCGACGTTTTGGTATTCTATTTCCCTGACAATTCTCGTCAATTAACAATAACGAATTGTGGGCCCGAGTTTTCATTGCGTTTGTGGCCGTCATTAATTTCTGTCTACTGAAAAGTTTTCTTTGGAGTGAATTGCGGCCCATTGTTGGAATTCTTTGTTGGTACTAAATTTAGGGCAGCTGTAATAAATGCTGTTAATTTACAGGCACTTATTTCATTGTACAATTGTTATCCGATACTAGAAGTTGGCAAATTTTACTTTATAGACACAATAGAAAATGGAGCTTCCAGAAAGTGGTCAGAAGTAGCTCTATACTATATCTTGTTATCAACTTTGAAAGTTTTAACAAAGTCTTTTGTAAAATACTCTTACCAATGCATCTCATCTTTGATAGTTGACTACTAATGAGGACTCTAAAGGGGCATTACAAACTACTAAGTACTTAGATGAAGAGACAATATCTTTGAAGTATCCTTTTTCAGTCTTAATTTGTAAAGTGATGAATAAAATAAACTTTTAACGTTCTATTACCTACGACTTTCCTTCCGTGAAAATATCTTTTAGTTCAAAATTTACCTGAACGTTTCCATGTTACCATGAGACTAAGGAACACAATATGTAAATTTGCGATAATACTGACGAATAGTTCGAGAGTTACGGTCGAGATTACATCACTTAGTTTCGAAAGCAAATCAGTCTTGAATTGTGAATTGCCAGGAAGGTATACCTAATAAATACTGAATAAAATTATTGTACTTACTACTAAATGTGTTAAAAAAAATATTTCCAACTACTTTGTGTTGAATAGGTACGTAAATGATATTTCCATCTGGGTGTCTCTATCACACCCAGTTTCAGCACTATGTACCTAAATTAGTATTTACATACAAATTATTATCCGTTTGTGAAATACATACTGATTTTTTTTATTATTATTATCTAGATATCTCTTTTCAACCCAAATGATTATATTTAGACTCTATACAAACAATATTTTTACTAAATCCTATAATACTCTGATTTCGGAAAGGTTTCTTTGGTTTTTCTGAGGGTAAAAACGCCTATCCTAATCCCAGCAGGTCACCCCAAATGGCTATGCAGAATATCAATAAATCCTCCCCGAACATCTGTACACCTTTTCCCTTAATGTGAACAAATTGTTTCGCGTTTCCTGGGCAGCTTTCCCTCAGCAATCGACAGCAAGCTCGGGCGCACTCAGGAGGGGCGGCCCTGCGGGGGAACGGCCGAGTGATTCACCGCCAGAAGTGCCCGTTCCCTCCCTAATCGCACGGAATCCCTGCTAAGCACGCTCCTGTCTCCCCCTTAGCTGGAGCGTACGCTCTACGCGTCTTTCCCCCTCGTATGTGTACTCAGGCCGCAATACGTCGAGTAAACAGGAAAATTAAATACTCTAATTGTTGGTGTAAATACTTTGTAGTGCTTGTGGTTCGATGTAAAAATTGATTGATGTTGGTGTCTACCAGGTCTACAGGGTGTGATTTTGTAGACAAGCTATGTTTGTAATTTATTGTCAGAGAAAAGTGGTGTTTTCCTGGACGAAAGGTGGAAAGTAAGAAAGTAATAAATAGAACTACTTCTACAAAAATAATAGAATTAATAAAATTTTGTAAACTTTCACGTCACTTATAAAACCAACAAAATATGGTGCCTTTTTTTTGACTCGTATCAGATAAGGGTAGGTCTTTATATAAATTTTATTGATTTTAGTTTAAGCCGCATCCATTTTTATTTTGATGAAGAAAAATGCCACTCTTCATCCAAAAGCATTTCGACTGCTTTTCAGTTTTATGAAATATCGTCTTTTCTAATTTCGAAACAACAATCACGTAAGTACCTACTCTATCAAATATTCAGTGAACCACAAGATTTTATTGGATCTAGCTAGCAGAGCGAGCAATTCATAATAGGAAACAATAAGACAATGTGATAATAAGACTCGGTGACGAAGATGACAATCGAGTAAGTGCGATGGCAAACGAAGGGCTCTCTGGTGGAAGTCGTCATGAATTGGGCGTTATCTGGCTCCCACTGTTTGCCCGACTATAAGCCCCACGTCGAAAGGGCTACATATCTATCCAGTTCTCTAGTTA
This sequence comes from Malachius bipustulatus, assembly GCA_910589415.1. Lineage (NCBI taxonomy): Eukaryota > Metazoa > Arthropoda > Insecta > Coleoptera > Melyridae > Malachius > Malachius bipustulatus. Next base: position 30,116,074 of record OU342634.1, on the reverse strand, counting down.
ATAACGCGGTTATCATTGAGATAGCGGCACGGTAATGAAACTGTCCCATTTGCAGGGCGGCTCTAATATTAAGCACTACATTATGCCCTTGTCCTCCCTTTACCAGTCCTCTCCCCGAGAAACCTCCAGGACTTTGAATTTAATGACTACGAGCTCGTGCCAACTAACGCTGCTCTTTGATCTTTCAGACATAATTTTATACATTTATTCTCTAAAATAAGTTTAATGAAACTCTTGAAAGAATTGGGTGTTCTGAAATAGCGCGGGAAATGTCAATTTCACGATTTAACTCGATGCCCTCGTGAAGTGATATTTCCATGTTAATTGTTGTGAAATATCTGCTTCGTTATCAAACTGGATAACTCGATTTGGCGTGATTCAATTTTCCCTTACGGCATATTTGTTGGACACGACCATTTTAGTTGGTGAATTTTAAAAAAAGGTAAAAGAGTCCAGCTATTGAAGTAATGTAATCACTGAAACAACTCTAATCAGTTTACGTGCTGTTCGCGTACATGGATTTCATAAAATGCGAGATGATTCATAAAAAGTCAAATGGACAATTAAACTAGCTTGATATTTAACTGTCCGGGATGAGTTTTTTTATTACTGAACATAATTAAAAATTGTATGACTGACAATACTCATTTATACTACATATTATATACTCATTTTTTATACTACACATCATAGAAAATTGGTAGCTTGCTTGCCCATAAAAACAGGGAATAGCCCTCAAGGTTTGTTGCCTTGATATTCGCTACAAAGTCATATAAATCTGAGTTTTGATGCAATAAAGGTACAAAAAATGCGACTGACTGACTGAAACTGACATGAAAGCAGAAAAAATTATTACTTGATTTGAAAAAATTTCCATTGAAACATAATGAAAGCCTCTCTAAGTTTGTGTAATAATTATGCATGGGATGAATATTTCATAAAAGGTGTATTGCGACCAGGTCTGTAAATAACCTCTGATTGGTCACAAGTGATGACTTAACCTTAAGGTTGTTTGACTATAGCGAGTGTTGAATCACAAATGTCCGTATTCATCAAACTTCAAAATATAACTCTGGGGTTATATTTTGAATTTTCTGACAGCTGATTGGTCTAATGCTTAAAGCCTACGAACGCTACGAATTCTAAACCAATGAAATGTTCCAAAATATAACCCCAGGGGTTATATTTATTGATGAATACGGGCCAAAGACATATAAGGAAATATGAAGTTTATATTTCTCTATACACGGTGCTCATTTTATCTGAAGACATTAAAATATATCTAAAACTACGCATCGGATCAAAAAAGTGGGTAATGAAAGTTGTCATCAATATCCCCACCCCCTAGGAGTGGAGGTAGCAACTTTGCAATTTTAAATGAGAACCCCAGCTTTTAATCGCTATGCAGTTTTTACGGGTGAAAACTGGCAGGACATGTCTCCCCACTTTTCCCTCCATGCAGGTCAGGAGGGCATAGTAAATTTGAAATTCTTGTTAGGAAGCCTTATTTTGTGTTGCAGATTCGGATTCTATCGCTTAAAAAAGATATAATTTGTCTTAATTTATTTCTTGATTCATAAAACTTTTTGGTGCAATTACAGTATTAAGACAAATTGAAAAAAAAAATTAGTAATAATATTATGATTAGGTACAGCGCCATTTATCATCAATCAAAAATTATTCCAAAAAAGCCATCGTATTTTTGGTCGTAAAACCCGAATATGCAACAAAAAATTACGGTTCCTAAGTAAAAATTTTTAACTTATCACCCCCTCCCCACCTGCATGGAGGGGAAGGCGGGAGCTATTTCCTCCCAGTTTTCTCCCGTTAAAAATGAATCTGCAATAAAAAATGTCTTCATTTCGTATTGCAAAGTTACTGCCCTCACTCCCAGGGGTGGTAGGTTGGTCGAGTTTCGTATCATTGAATGTCTCCCTTCCAGATGAACAACTTTCATTACTCCTTTTTTTTGATCCGATGCGTAGGTTTCGATATATTTGAACGTCTTCGGGGAAAATGAGCAACCTGCATCATTATGATGATGAAAAAAAAATTTTGGCCCCCACCACCTGGTATTACTCAGATTTAGGTAAGGTACTTAAGAATATAACTAAGCACATTATATAACTTCTTACATGGTATGACATCTTTATTATGAGTCCTAGATTTCAAAAAGCGCTTCAGAAGTGAAAAAGTTATGACTGCAAAATCAAAAAGAAGATTTTTTAAATTACCCTGTAAATAAAGCAAAAACGCGTAAAATTCTTCAAAACCATACATTTTTCATGCTTTTGTTGAATTATAAAAAAAAAATTGTCAAATGGGAGCATGCCAAATTAAAAAATATATACAGGGTGTATCTAAATAACACCGAAAAATTAAGGGGTGATTCTGTGATGAAAATTAAGGGGGGTATTCGGTATAGAATTTTTCGAAAAAACTCTCCCCGAAAAAGTGACACCCCTCCAAAGAATAAAAAAAAATGGTTTTTATTTTTTATTTTCCCTGTATATTAAGCTAAAGACACGAAAATTGGTAAATATTAATTGTCAATGAAACTACATATTTTGAATTTTTTCAACCCTGAAGTATGCTTAGAAGGGATTGAAATAGTCAACCCCTTTTTTCGGTGTTATTTAGATACACCCTGTATATGACTCCGTGGTGCAGCAAGATCGTAAAGAACACGAAAACAAAGATCGTGGTTTCGATCCTGGCTCGGCCCTTACTATTTTTCAGATTCATTTTGGAACGTTTATGAAAAATATAATAATTATTGTTATCGATTGGGGAAGTGGTGGCGGTGGACAATGGGACTGGCGAAAAGGGCCTTGAAACGGCCTAATCGCTTGCGGTGCATAACCCTTCCCATCCATACCTTTACCTTTACGAAATAGGTATTAACCAAATTTTTGAAAAAATACGGAGCGGTTTGAAAACAGAAATTCAATTTCTCGAAGCAATTCAAATTTTATCAGCACAAAGTAGGGAAAATTTGATCGTGATCAACGTTAATTATGTTGATCAATTTAGAAAGCTAATTTTTCCTCAAAGGAATCGTTTTGAACTCATTAGACTATTTTTTTAAATAAATGTAAATCAGTTTTTAAATGTTATTAATAATTAAACAATGATCATTCCTATGTCATGCATGTCCTATGTATTATTTTCCAATTATTATTGAGATTATTTCAATCAAATCGATAAATTCCTAAACGCTTTAATCCAATTAAAAATCTAATCTTTACAAATACATAAAATTCCGTGCAGCACAGTTCCATAAGCCGGGTAACTGCACAACTATTCCAACAACTTTAATATATCTGCTCGATAACTCCTAGTTTCCTTCCGTAAAGTTCCCTCCCCAATACAAAGTAGAGAACAAACTTCCAGCTATTATCCAGTATAGTAGTTCCAACTATCGCTTGTAAAAAAGGGAAAATGAGGCGTTTCCGCACGAGACAAAAGATGCGTCTGAGGTCTTTGATTGATAACTCCAAGCCGGCGTATAGCTTGGAGTCAGAGAAGAGAGCGGGCAAGTATGACATCTGCCGTGATGAAGCTGAGGGTTCCCCGCACGTGTCACTTGTCACTTGTCATCCGGAACAATGCATTATTGCTGGGGACAGCCACGCGAATCACAGAAACAGTGGTGTGTACATGACGTACTAATCTAATATAATAATGCCCGGTTTCATCCGGATCATTCACACTCAAAGTTCAATTATTATTCCTTTATTATTATTAATTGACACCGTTTTGAATAGGTATAGAGGGATGAACGAGCATGTTATATGAGCGAATTTGTTTCAGTTTAACTCGACAGACACTTTAGAATTAATCTATAGAGTAATAGTCAATTCAATCTATAAAATACTTCCCGTGGGAATCGTTATGATGTAACAACAATACGAGAATGATTAACAAAATTTTAAAATGAGTGCCTAGATTAGTTCAATCATATAGGTACTGGGAGTTTTGATTTTAATCATAGAGAGAGAGAGAGAGAGAGAGAGAGAGAAAGTGGTGAAAGAAAAAAGGAAGACCGGTGTTGCCAGACGAGCTTTTTCAGAATATTTCTGCTATTCTTTTCTCATTCGTCTCGCTGTCAACCAAAAAATTGGTAGCATTTAAATTTAGATACCCAAAATCGTTTACCTGGAAGGGTTGTAGGTACAGCTGCTGTACAGATCGAGTTGAAGATATGGTTGTAGGGATCTCAATCTGTTCTGTATAACAAGAACCATTATGGGGAATCAGAAAAATAAGTCAAATTGGACCACCCTTGGTCTCAGTGTCAATTTTAATTCTGCCACAGTGGCCCTTCCTTCGTTGGATCACTCATTGATAACTAACTTAATACTTTTTCAATCTCTGGATCGTAGCGTCATCATCATCGTGTACCATCATTGTTCACTGCTGAACATAGGCCTCCTCTAAGTCCTCCCTTGTCTCCCGGTTCTTGGCCTTCATTATCCACTTCCAAACTATTCTCATTATATCATCGCCCCAGCGTGTAGGTGGTCTACCTGTATTACTTTTGTCTTCTCGCAGTCGCCATACGCATATTGTGTTCTCGCCAGATGACCTGGATATGCTGTCCTTTTAGTGATGTCAAGAATGACTCTCTCCAATGCCCTTTGGCCTACTCTCAGATTCTCAGCTGACGTTTTTGTTATTGTCAGAGTTTCTGCTCTTATATTATGTTATTACCGGTAACACGTATACCGGATCGTACCATACTAGATAAGAATTAGGTTAAAAATAATAAAGTTTCCATTTAGGTATTGAATGAATTATACATCCAGATCAAAAATATTTATTTCAATTATCAATGAAAAAACGTGGTGACTGTGGACATATTAAAAACAATTTCACGTTCATGTCCTATTAAAAATGTATTAACTCCCATGTATTGTCCATCCGGAGGACAAGAAGGATAATCTTCAGGTGATAGGTTAATGTTATGAAGATAATAATATCCCTAGAAAAAAAAAATAGAAATGTAATAATATTTTTCTACCACTATGTTTGTAGTGCTAAGCCCCCTGCACGCGTCGTAGCTGCTGGGTTTCAAGCATGCATGCGCTAGATGTCGTGATGTTTTTTTCAACAGTTCGCTTCATGCAAAGAGCGCTTCAAAGCTGGATTTGAAACTGAGTGCTTGCATTCCGTGCGCGATTTTAGTTCAGATTCAACAAAACTGTCTGGCTGTAATATTATTGCTGAAGTTATTAATCGCAGGCAAGCTGCAATAATTTTTTAATTGTTTTGCCAAAAACGGCGAACACAAAAATGCTTTAACGAACCTTCTAGACTGTGGTCTCTCATCATAATCTCTCTTCTTTCCAGTTGGTTGCTTGCTTCAAGCATCGTGATTTCGTGAAATCTCCTGTACTGTCATCTTCCATTCGTCTCTATCCTCAGCCATTCTTATAGCCTGCGGTAGTGTCTTGTCGGTGATTTGTGATTAGAAGTGTATATCTGGTTGGTGATCTTCCACGACCTCTTCTACCTTTGGACATGCCCTCCACTGTCAGTCTTCCGAGTTCGTTTCTTCTGCCAACAATGCCTAAGAACTTGGCGATATTTTCTGCATCTATATGGTGTGCAATCTTTTCTTCTGTTGGAGGATCGACAGATTCGTTCTCTTCTTTTACCAGGATACTCTCTAGCATTTGGCACCAGCAACAAATTTAAAAAGCCGGTCTGTTTGTTGCACTGTTCAACATTCAGAACCGTAGAGTTTACCTATTCTAATTTTGGTGTTGAGCGCTATTCGGTGACTTTTTCATATCATTTTGAGCTTCTTGATGGCTTGTTTTACCGATGAGATTCTTCTTCTTATTTATTTTGACACTAAATTCGCTTTGGTTTGTTATTAGGGATTCTAGATAAATGTACGTGTTGACCGTTCCGAAATGATAGATTCTCTTCGTCTTTAATCTATTCTTATTCTGTCGGTTAACTATTATTATTTTGGTTTTATGTTTGTTAATAAATTAAAAAAAAAACTGAAACTTTTTTATCTTTTACTCGTTCTATGAGCTCCCTCAGCTTTTCTTCGGAAGCGGCGATGGAGGTGATATTATCAACGTAAGAGCTACTTCTGGCAAGATTTGACCTACCTAGTTTAGAACACCGTCGTGCAATTTGATCTCTTCTCTTCTTACACAAGTTGGTTCATGGAGGCATTGATTGCTCTCAGTTGCTGGGCAGACTGGACTTTAAGATTCCGCAATTTAACGCACGCTCTCACGCACCGTCCTCGTTTCCAACGCCTCGTACACGCTTGCTGGAATCATCGCCCATTTTAGTGTATTTTTTAATAAAAAAATACAATAGTGTATTTTTAGGACGACATAGGACGACATCACTTTCCAAAAATCACCCAAACTCATCAAATGTCCACCGATCATGACCCCCAGATTACGAAAAAGTGGTTTTCCAAAATTCACCTGCCCACGATATATATATATTTATATATTTATAAATTATGAATGTAGTAAACCACCGTTATTTTTAATTATTTGAAAATTAGGTAAAGGCAAGCGGTGTGTCGCAAATAAAAGGTATGATCCTTTTTTGTTAAACTCAATATATTTCGATCTTAATTTAGATCTTCATCAGGAGAACTGTAATTATAAGAAATCAATATTTTTTCAAAAAATCATTTGTTGTAAGTATTTATCTTAAGATTTTTTGAAAAAATATTGATTTCTTATAATTACAGTTCTCCTGATGAAGATCTAAATTAAGATCGAAATATATTGAGTTTAACAAAAAAGGATCATACCTTTTATTTGCGACACACCGCTTGCCTTTACCTAATTTTCAAATATATATTTATATATATATATATATATTTCTCCAAAATCACGATTTTTCGAGTTTCAAAACGCTCCTGTAGCTTTATCTTTCAAGATTAGTGAACGAAATTTTGGATTCTTGTAAAGCTGAGGAATGACTTTAGATTTTCGTTGAAAAAATTTCCAAAAGTCACGTTACTTCTACAGGGTGTCCTTTCAAAGTTCCAAGAATCCGGTCCTTGAGGCACGGTTTCTGGCTGCAGTTTTCAATCTAGGGGGCTGAAATTTTTGTGAGAGTAAGATGTCCACAAGGACTGGTCTGGTATTGCACTTGAGCAAAATCGGCCGAGCCATTTCAAAATGGCGGCTATTTGAATTTGCGGAAAATTTACTATTTTTTGAATCCCTGTATGAGCAAGATGGCAAAAAAACTTTCACATCAAGTTAACAGGATTGAAAGAAAATTAATTGAAATTTGACTTAATGCAAAAAAATTTGAATTTTTTCCATTAATAAGCCAGTGGCGTGGGTAGGAAAAGAGTGAAAATGGCTTAATTTCTATAACAGTTTTTGAGCACATTTTTGAAGGAATTGAACTAAAATTTTTACAGTAGACAACTATACTAATACTCTTTAATCTTCAAAAATTTCAAGGATCAAATAAAAAAAATGGCGGAGATATTTAAATTTATTTTACATGATGTAAATTTCTCTAAAATTTTAAAAACGCTCTAGTAGCTTCATTTTTCAAGATTAGTGGAAGAAATTTTTTACTTTTGTGAAACTTTGGGATGACGTTAAATTTTCGTTGAAAAATTTTTCAAAAGTCGCGTTACTTCTACAGGTGTCCTTTAAAATTTCGAAACATCCGGTCCTGTGGCACGGTTTTCTGGTAGCAGTTTTCAATCTAGGAGGCTGAAATTTTTATGGGAGGAAGATATTATCCACAAGTAGTGGTCTGGTATTGCATTTTTGAGCAAAATCGATCGAGCCGTTTCAAAATGGCGGCTTTTTGAATTTTAGGGAAAAAGGCTATTTTTTAGTCCCTGTATAAGCAATATAGAAAGAAAACTCTTCACAACAAAATAATGAGGATAACAATTAAAGGCTTGTTTAATAACTTAACGATTGAATGTAATATTCAGACCCGGGACTGCTTGATTTAAAACCAGCACCAGCACCAGACCAGCGCACCGTTTTCATCGCGCTCGGCTCGGGCGGGACCACCCATGCAGATATGACTGCTCCTGCCAACCCCAATTGCAGAAAATAAAAACTCCTACAAACCTGTATTAACAAGATTGGATTAAAATGATTTGAAATTTGAATTAATGCAATAAAATTTTTATTATTTTCATTAGTAAGCTAGTGGCGTGGATAAGAAAATGGTAAAAATGGCTAAATTTCTTTAATTGATTATGAGCACATTTTTGAGGGAATTTACCTGAAATTTTCGGAGTAGACAACTACACTAATAGCTTGTAACTCTCCAAAATTTAAAGAAGCAAATAAGAGAAATGGCGGAATTTTTTTACATGATTTTTATTTCTCTAAAATTTCAAATGTTCGGTTTTCAGAACTCGCCTGTAACTTTTTAAAGTTAGTCAGTGGCGGGTATATAGGACAAGAGACGAAATAGTTAAATTTTGCCAATTTTTTTTTTGGTTTATTATATGTAAAAATCTATTTTATGGCACGCTTTCAAACGAAATGAAATGAAATTTTCACAGTAAACCAGTACGTAAATTCGACCTGACTATTGAAAAATTCAGAAAGCCAATTTAAAAGGCGGCAAAAAATTTCATAGTTGAATCGCATAAAAATACACTTTTTCTGCGATTGATGCGCAAGAAGGTTTTTTAGATTGTGCAGACAATACTCACTATATGAGAGCTCTCTCGATGTATTCTCTGCATCGGCCTCAGATATTAAAGCCTTGAGTGCTATTACCTTAGCACTGTGCGACATATTAAGTACTTGTTAATTATGTTAACTACGTAATACTTATTAAGTGTAATTTTCTTTTCCTTTTTTAATCTTCTATAGCTGTACTTTATTTTGTTGATTTTCTTGTAATCTGCAATGTGCAATTTTCTTTATCTTTCACCTTTCCCACCGCTAATTGGCCTATCCTGGCTGCAGGGTGGATGTATACTTAAATAAATAAATAAATATTGTCGCCTTGTCTAACTTTACTAACACCTTTACTGACATGGAAGCGCTATGTAAGTTCGCCTTCGACTCTGACCTGGCGACTATTACTGTCGTATAGGCTTTTTTTTATGGACATCAAGCGATGGGGTGTATCCATTTTCTCCAGTATTCCCCATAGTTTCTGCCAATGAACGTATCAAATCAAGCAACGAAACAAAGCTCGCGCTCGCAGTGACATAATTTTACATGTCAGCGACCAGCTCAGTTGCCAGTAGAGGTCCAAGCAGGAAAAATACTGTCGTGTGGAGGGGGCTTTAGCGAACTAGTTATAAAAGTACAATAATTAACTTTTTTAACACGAGTGTTGAAAGTAAATTGAGTTGTTTGTTATCATTAATTTTTTTTTCAATCTAAAAGATTTTCATTGGTAATAATAAAATGCAATCATAACAATGATCTACTAAAATCAATTTTTTACCCGCTTCTTTATTAGTGTTTATAGAAAAAATTGTGTATGCATGACATGTGCGTTAAGAGTAATTCAATTTTATTCGTGAGGCTGTTCACTCGGTTAAGCTCGTCGCAATAACAGAAAAAAAATTAACCTCGTCCTCAACCTCAACACTTTACGAGTTACAGGTTTACTTTAATAATTTTGCCTAACCGTGTATTATCTGAGTATACCTGGTGGCTGACCATAATTCTGTACATAGGACATTGCCTAATAATAGTTTCCATTCTAACGAAATTAATTGTTGCCTATTATAAAAATGTTTTGACGTATTGCTATTAATATTAATAATTATTACTGTATTATTAGGCAAATGCCCTATTTACAGAGGTATGGTGAACCACCCGGTATAAATAAATAATTATAAATATTTATCAGTTCCGTCTCTTACCTTTATGATGGGACATACGGTAAAATTAGAAGAATCTAATAATGTTCGACGTAAACCAAAAAAGTTTGTCTTCAATGACAAACAAATGTCAGTGTTTAAAGCAAAAGGAGTTTTTCTAAACTGATGCGATTGAAATTTAAATACTTCAAGCTGCAGCTGAAAATAAAAATATGGACATTATTATGACAAAGTAATCGGAGCCAATAACGAGGTGTGATAATTATTATAAAATTGATTACTTATTAATTATTAATTAAAATTTACTAGAAAATTAACTATGATACCTACATAGGTAGGTACATATCTACAGGGTGAGGCGCGAGAAACTTAGAGTATTTTTATATGGAGAAGTGTTGGGAGTAGAAGTCTAAAAATTTGTAAATGTATAGTTTCGATTTTGACGAGCTGAACTAAAATATTCACAACCCCACACCACTTCCGGTTATACCGGAAGTTGCCATATTTTTCTTTTTTTTTAAATGGTACACCCTGTATATTGTTACATTTTCAGATTGCCTGAAAACAGTAATAAAAATGATGTTTACAGTTCCAAATTGTAACGATCAATAAATGAGTTATAAACAAATGAAAATTGCAATTTTCCATTTTCAAAGCAGCTTAGCTTCACAACGGGTCAAGATATCGGAAAACGGCTTACATGTCCCTATCCAACTTTTTGCATACTACGCTAGAGTACCTACAAAAAAAAATATTTTTTATTAATTTTTTTTTGAAAATCGCTGATTTTTTTATCACTTTGTATACAAACTTCATCAGCATCATAGGATACTACGTGAAAATTTAAGATAGGGACATGTAAGCCGTTTTCATCTATCTTGACCCGTTTTCGACCTAAGCTGCTTTGAAACTGGAAAATTGCTATTTTCATTTGTTTATAATTCATAAACCACTCTTTTGAATTTTGAACTATCAACACCATTTTTATTATGTTATTTCAGGCAATCTGAAAATGTAATAATATACAAGGTGTCCCATTTAAAATAAGAAAGTTGATGGCAACTTCCGGTATAACCAGAAATGGTGAGGGGTTGTAATTATTTCAGTTCAGCTCGTCAAAATCGAAATTTTACACGTACAAAGTTTTAGAATTCTACTCCCAGGACTTCTCCATATAGAAATGCCCTAAGGTTCTCGCGCCTCACCCTGTATATTAGGTATGTAAGTAGGTATAATTACAATTAATTAAAGCCACGTTTAAAATATTTGTATATACGACTAATACATGATGTAACTGTCATTTTTGACATACAGGGTGTTCTACAAGCTCTATGACAAACTTTGACAGATGGTAGGTTGCTTGATTTTAAACATTTTTTTTTTTAATAAACATGGGTCCGATTCGTTTTTGTTTAGAAGTTACAAGCATTTAACCTTTATTAACAATCAACAATAAAAATTTAAATTAAATGATAATCACAAAACTTAAGACTATAAAAATTGTTCGAAATGTCCACCCTCAGCTTGAATGCAAGCCTCACATCGACGAACTAAAGATTCGGTCACTCGAAGAATGAGATTTGGATCATTTCTTATTTGGTTAGCTGCATCTTGAATTCTTTCAAGTAACTGCTGATGGGTAGCGATTTCAACATGGTAGACCAGCTGCTTCATGTGTCCCCATAAATAAAAATCCAGAGGATTCAGATCGGGAGAACGAGGTGGCCATGATATTGGACCTCCTTGACCTATCCATTTATTCGGGAAATGTTCATTTAGCCAAGCAGCAACTTGTCTTCCTCTATGTGGTGGTGCACCGTCATGCTGATACCACATATTTTGAATAATATTGAGTTGCACGTCATCAATAAACTGAAAAAATTACGATTCTTTAAATGCTTGTAACTTCTAAACAAAAACGAATCGGACCCATGTTTATTAAAAAAAATATGTTTAAAATCAAGCAACCTACCATCTGTCAAAGTTTGTCATAGAGCTTGTAGAACACCCTGTATAATCATGCCCATTAATCCCTTAGGGATTAATGAGAATTATTGCCGGAATAATGAAAAACAAATCTACAACACCGAAGCTTCTACTTTAAACTCCACTGCTATGTGTAAATGAAACCATTACTATTGGAAATAATGGTAGGTACTAATAATGTTGACATTCTATTAAATTTGTCCATTCCATCCATAAAAATTATGAATTGTACCAACATTAATGCTCTTGTTGGGAAATGAATTAACCTATAACAAAACTACGTCTCTTTTATCTTACTGTTTAGTCTTAAATAAAGTATAGTACACTACTCGCAAGAATATACAGGGTCAACCTTTGGGAGCTGATATCATTTATATAAGCTAAACTGTCAGTTTGACAGTTTCCATTTTTTGTGTATCTGTGTTTTAGGAAAAACTCAACATTTAAAAAATATTTTCAGCACAATACCACTTCCGGTTATACCGGAAGTGGACACGAACTTCGTTATTTTAAATGACACGTTGCGGTTTTTTTCATGTTCCTCATCAAAAATTAAGTGACTTTAGTAAAACAACATAATATCGAGCTTCAATTGTTTTTGATTTGGATTTTTATGAATTTTTTGACACTTTCAGAGTCTCACTAGAACCGTGTTATCTACGAAACTGTATGACATAAATTGATGAAAAAAATTTTAGCTCACTAAAAAATTAACAAGTTATCACACAAAATTCGAGAAATCAGAAGAAACGTGCAAAAAGTGATTGAAAATGACTTTTGAATTTTCGAATTTTAGAATTTAAAAAAATCAATTTTTCAAATAGCATTATTTGAAAAATGAAAAGATATTATTCCCTTACCATGCACATCGATTTCTTTTATTTTTTTTTTTGTCTAATGAAATAAAAAATGATATTAGCAATTATTTGGGAATGCAGTCGTTTTAAGAAATGAACACTCTTTTTTCTACGCCAAGCTTTCGAATTATATTTAATTCATCTTCAGGGCTTATAGAAGTTGAGATTAAAATAATCTAAGTTTTTGTAAATTGTTAATCATAAAATTTGTAAATTCAACAGCAATAAAAACGATATAATGAGACATAGTAATGAAATTTGTATCCTAGTTTGGGTCAAAATGATAAAGAATTTTTAAAGTTTTTTCTCACATAACACGGTTTTAGTGAGACTTTGAAAGTGTCAAAAAATTCATATGAAAAACAATTGAAGATCGATATTATGTTGTTTTACTTAAGTCACTTAGTTTTTGATGAGGAACATGAAAAAAACCGCACCGTGTCATTTAAAATAACGAAGTTCGTGTCCACTTCCGGTGTAACCGGAAGTGGTGTTGTGCTGAAAATATTTTTAAAATGTTGAGTTTTTCCTAAAACACAGATACACAAAAAATGTCAAACTGACAGTTTAGCCTATATAAATGGTATCAGCTCCCAAAGGTTGACCCTGTATAGCTATTAATATCTCAGAAATCCGCATTAAATATTTCCGGAGAACAAATATGCGTTCATAAATATTCCTCGAGAATAATAACTATCATTATGGAGTCGTCGTGTAATCTTCTATTAAGTTCTATGGAATTATATAATTTATCTTTTTCATCATCTAATATTCTTTTATTACTCTATTTGTAATTAGGTATATGAGTGGCCCAAAATCATTAGCGGTAAATTTGTACAGTCATATACTTTGGATTCACATAATTAAACATAATTTGATAAAATCAAATTTTAATTTAATAAACTAAACAACATGTTAATCGTAAGACTGCAATTTGTAATTTCAAACGAATATACAGGGTGTCCCAGCTTATTCGAAGCGGTCTCTGTAGGCCAAACGATTGATTTTTTCCAAAAAAATTTTGCAAATTCAAGTACAGGATCACAATGGCCATAATTTAAAATTATTTTGGAGTATACAGAGTGTCCCATATGACAGTGGCATATCAAAGTTATGTTTTTTTAAATGGAATGCTCCTATGTTATTGCATTTTTAGATTGTTTGAGAAGAGAAAATAAGATTGGTTTTTACAGTTGGTGTTTAAATTCAGAAGTTTTTGAGTTATAAACAAGTGAAAATGGTCATTTTTCAAGTTCAAGGCCCTGTACAAGGAAAACGGTTCAAGATAGAGAAAAACGGCTTACATGTCTCTATTTTAACTTTTTATGTACTATCCTATGGTATAGAAAAATTTTTACTTTCTTTGATTTTTTTATTTGGCGACGCGTGAAGAAATCTCAGAATTTTTCAAATTTTTTATCACCCTGTATAAACATTTCATCTACATGATATGATAGTACATAAAAAAGTAAAATAGGGACATGTAAGCCGTTTTTCTCTATCTTCAGCCGTTTTCGTTGTACAGGGCCTTGAATTTGAAAAATGACGATTTTCACTTGTTTATAACTCAAAAACTTCTGATTTTAAACACCAACTGTGAAAGTCAATCTTATTTTCTCTTCTCAGACAATCTAAAAATGCAATAAAATAGGAGCATTCCATTTAAAAAAACATAACTTTGATATGCCACTGTCATATGGGACACTCTGTATACTCCAAAATAATTTTAAATTATGGCCATTGTGATCCTGTACTTGAAATTTCAAAAAGTTTTTTGAAAAAGTCCATCGTTTGGCCTACAGAGACCGCTTCGAATAAGCTGGGACACCCTGTATTATACCGTGTGTCCCCGGATAGGTGAAACGACTCTTATAAAAGACAAAAAATTTTTGATTTTAATTTTCATTTTTTGGGGTTCAGCCCTGCTTGGTTAAAGAGTAATTTCTAACAAAATTTTAGTTTTGAAAAATCAAGCATGCCTTGGAAATTTAAAAATAACATTTTTTCTGTGGAGTAAAGTGCCTTTTATGTGGCAAATACGAAAAAATGTTATTTGAAAAAGTTGTTAAGAATCAACATTTAGGTCTGTATACCAAATTTCAAAATCATAGGCCAACTTTGATCTTTTACATTTACTTTTATGTTTATTTCACAAATCAAAGAATTTCATTTGTAACAAAGACTGATATTGACTAATTGCTATTGCTATGGGTACAATTTGGTTTTTCCATGGCAGTCTTTGTTACAAAATGAAATTCTTTGATTTGTGAAATAAAACATAAAAATAAATGAAAAAAATAAAAGTTGACCTATGATTTTGAAATTTGGTATAGACATATGAATGTTGATTGTAAACAACTTTTTCAAATAACATTTTGTCGTATTTGCCATATAAAAGGCACTTTACTCAACAGAAAAACCGGTTTCTTGTAAATTTCCAAGGCATGCTTGATTTTTCAAAACTTAAATTTTGTTAGAAATTACTCTTTAGCCAAGCAGGGCTGAATCCCAAAAAATTAAAATTAAAACTAAAATCAAAAAATTTTTGTCTTTTATAAGAGTCGTTTCACCTATCCGGGGACACACGGTATACAGGGTTATGCAAATTTCATGGTGTCAGTATTGGGATATCTTAAACCATAAGAGATACAGGGTTGCTTAAATTAGAGAAAAGTTTCGCTATTTTATGGCCATCTCGAATCCGTCAAAACATGCAAGATATCTGAGACCGTTCCTGAAATATCCTGAAAAAACTGAAAAATCGAGAAATCTTATTTTTGGAATATCTTTCTTACCATTGGAAATTAATAAATAATTTTTTGTAGCCTTACATAAGCCGTTATAAGCTATTTATCTGACGTTTCAAAAATTTTCACAGCCGACTAGATCCCAGAGTTTTCATAGTCAACTTTCGTTTTTCTTATGGCCGCCATATGATTTTTTTATGTCGTTCGATAAGAAAAAAATAATGGAAACCAAAAACTAATAAACTTCAAAAAATAACTTTCAAAAATTTTTGTTCTTCTTTTTTTTTTCTAAAAAAAGACAACTTTTTAGATCGAATATCATAGAGAAATTAACAACCTATCAGGCAAGCAGTATGACTTCATATTGGCCTATTTCAGTTAAGAACTATCTGTTTTTCTTTGAAAAAAGAAGAATAAAAAATTTCCATTTTTTTTTTTCTAAAATTTATTAATTATTGGTTTACATTATTTTTTTCTTATCGAACGACATAAAAAAATAATATGGCGGCCATAGGAAAAACGAAAGTTGACTATGAAAACTCTCGGATCTAGTCGGCTGTGAAAACTTTTGAAACGTCAGATAAATAGCTTATAACGGCTTATGTAAGGCTACAAAAAATTATTTATTAATTTCCAATGGTAAGAAAGATATTCCAAAAATAAGATTTCTCGATTTTTCAGTTTTTCAGGATATTTCAGGAACGGTCTCAGATATCTTGCATGTTTTGACGGATTCGAGATGGCCATAAAATAGCGAAACTTTTCTCTAATTTAAGCAACCCTGTATCTCTTATGGTTTAAGATATCCCAATACTGACACCATGAAATTTGCATAACCCTGTATATTAGCGGTAAAAGTATTGAGAATATTTTTAAAAACTAGGTAGGATACTAATATACAAAATTAAGGGAACCCTTTTTGGGGTTTTCCCCGCCAACAAACCACCAAACCAGTCACCTTCGTCTCTCTCAAAATTTTACATGCAGCAAGCTACAAGGGTATTCTCGAAGTTCTTCATATCTCTGGTTTCTTTATTGGAACTTGCATTTCCAACATTTCAAACATTTATTATTATGCTTGTATGCTAGATTGTACCTATACCAAAAAGTCTTTATAGACATGAAATACAAGAAAGTATAAAAATACATTTAAAATATTACCAAAGTATCTTTAAAGTTTATATCCATGTATATTGTTAAGGTAATATTTAGTTTCAAATTTCTTCTATCAGTTTTTGTTCTAAACAACTGAAATTCGTGTACAGTCATATACTTTGGATTCACATAATTAAGCTTAATAAAATCAAATTTTAATTGGCAAGCCTACAAAAATAATAAAATTACTTTGAAATTTAATTTAAGTGATTATAATGTTCAATTTACCTCTAAATGGGTATACCACAAACCACATAAGGAATAAGTTGTAAAAAATAAAAATTTCATATATGTCATTGCACATAATTTTTCACATATGAACAAACTCTAAAGGATTACGATGCAAGAATGCAACATACATATTCTCATTTGGATTTATGAATACCTGAACCGAGTTTGAAAATAATTAATAGTACCTGTCATTAAAATCAGATCACGTTAATCATTTAAACAGTAAATTAATTCATATGATGGTTGAACTGATTGAATCAAAATTAGCAATAATCACTTTTGTGAAGGCCGACCCAAATGATGGAGGTATTCTTAAAATGCAAGCGTACAAGGTTTGTTGAGGAACATTTGGTCATTATGAGGGAAAGTAAAAATAACTTTTTTTCAACTTTTTTAAGTACCTATTGCTATTTCAATGATAAATGAAAACACTAGAGATAGTTGAGTGGGTGCCTCAAGTCATTCGAGTCGGTTGCTCTGGGCGATTATTAATTAAAAATTTAATCAAAAATTAGTTGTCTGGAAGCGTTGTGTATTCGGCTAAGTATTTTTTAAGATCTATTGATTTTTTAATAAATAAATATTGAAAAAAATGTTTTCCTAAGACTGAATTCAAGATTAAGGTCAGTTCGACAGATATAAAAGTTGCAGATATAGTTGTAGGGGTATCAACCTCTTCCCTATAACAAAAACCCTATGGGAACCATAGAAGTAAAAAAAAATATGTTTTTCTTGGCCGATTTTAGTCAAATTTGGCATACATTTGGCTTTGGCGCCAATCTGCACTCTACCACAGTTGTCCTCCCTTCGTTGGATGAATCATTATTTTTGTTGTGAAAGTTTTTCAATTTGATAATGTTTCAAACTCCATTTATTTTGATCGAAATTTGATAGGAATAAAATAAATTAAGGATGGCTATTATAGGATAGGTTTAAAAAAAATAACCTCGATTCAATTTCTATTTAGATATATTGCCAATTAATAGGCATCTAGATCAAAAATAGAAAATATTTATTTTTATTATCAATTCAAAAAAGTGGCAACCGAGGTCAAATTAAGCACCATTTCATTTTCACGTCCTGTTAATAATACTACATAATTACCCATGTATTGCCCATCGGGAAAACACGAAGGAAAATCTTCAGGTGAAATATTAATGTTTGTTAGATAATAATGTCCCTAGAAATTAGAAATAAATTACTAAGGTATAGTCGAATTCGGTCTAAATAGTTGCATGTATCAATTTATAAGAATACACATGCTCAGAATATTTGCGACTTGACAAGAGTGTCACGACACGCTGACTACATTTTATCAGAAAAAAATCCTTATGCCTGAATAATTCATCCCGCAATTTAAAAATCCAAAAGACTAATCTTTAATGAGGAATAAATGTGAAAGACAAAGATAGACTACCATGTTGTGAATAAACTGGTTGCAGATGTCAGAGGCTCTCAAAAATTCTGTCGCGTTTCTTTCTTGTGTACTTTTCACTATTTTGACATTCATTTATCGCATATTATTAAAAATATAATCTTCTTTGTCTTTGTCGCTTTTTCATTAATTATTATAAGTTACGGCGGTACACTGAAAGTTAAAAACTTACTTGAGCTATATGACTAAAACAAATGTTTGATGTTTTCTGGAAAGTTTTTTTTTTGTGTCAAAATTGGTTCGGAAATTATTGTGACTTGCATGTAACTCTTTAGACGGAATCCTACTATGACTAGGTGGTTAGGCAAAGGTATTAATGCTGTTATTACAGACTTTATAATTAAAAGTCTCTAGCTGATAAGTACGAGTGATAACACAGGGTGTTTTGTGAAGTAATACTTTTTTGACTGTGTATAGCATCCATCAAGGCACGCAACTTTTTCCAATAACTTTTCTTAAAGAGGTTAAAAATAAACGAGAAACAGCCTTTTGAAGTTTAAAACAATTAGTCCTCACCTGTGATATATGAATGTATAGCTAGGTACTCAAAAACTGATTTCAGTAAACAATAAAAAAAAGACAATTTGAATACATACTTATTTACCTATTATAATAGGAAACAAAACCAAAATAACAGGAAATAAACGAAAATAACGAGAAAAAAAAGTAAAATTATTTCAAATTACTGAAATTTGATTGAGTTTTCTAGCTTTTGTTTTTCATTTAATTTTCCGAAATAAATTCAATAGTTGAATTTATCACAGGGATGGACTTTGATTTTGTTAAATTTTCCAAGGCTGAATATCGTTTATTTTTTACTTTTTTAGGAAAATTTATTTGAAAAAGTTGTTCGCTTTGATGAATTCTATATAAAGCCAAATGAAAAATCACCTTAAGAAACACCTTGTATAAGAAATAACAATTAAGAAGGTATAGTGGACAAAATACCTTCTCCATTTTTTTAGTCAATATTTTTAATACTTTAATACTTTTGTATTAATAACACCCTCTACATTAAAAATTTATCTAGGTATACCAGTTGTCCCAGAAAAACTGTTCGAAATAGGTATAATAGAAGTTGTAAAACAACAATTGATTTTATGTACAAACATGTGTCCTAAAATGTCTGGTTTTCAAAATTCAGGTTAAAGTTTAAAAGAGATCGTTTTTTTTTTTTTTTTTTGTTAATATCTCAATAATCCTCGCGTCGATTTTGATGAAATTTAACGAGGCTGTTCGTTCTGATTAGATGTAAAGTTAACACTAACAAACTACCTAGATGACAATTGTGAGTTCAAGTGGCTTCTCGGGGGACACGAATAATAGAGGCAAAAAAAATGAACGCCTCTTTTTTTTGTTAAATAGCTGAAAATACAACTTTTTCGTCTCCTGGTAATTTTTTCTATCTTACATTGTTTTCTAGAAAAAATTTAAAAAAGCCACTTCAATTGCATGTCGAAAAATTGATTTTAATTTTATTAATTTTATTTTATTTTATTTTTTGTTCTGCAAAGAACCATTAGTGGAAAATTTATTAGAACTTAAAATCTCAAGAAAGCTAATCAAATATTACACAGCCTAATATTTATCTTGGTCACTACTAAGCCTAAAATTAATGTAATTGTATATATTTGAATGTTGTTTCCAATTCTGATCACCTTTTCAAAGTAACAATGATTGATATTGCCGAAAATAAAGGTAATTTGCTCTTTGGCAAAATTGTAGTTTTGGGACAAACCTCGTAGGTGTACGACTGCTTTGAAACTGCTCAGCCGATTTTTCTCAAATACAAAACTTGCTATCCTGCTAAATACTGCCCCCAGAATAATATTTTATTCTGGGACACCCGTATAAACAAATTAAATATAAATTCATGTCTTACCTTCTTTACAGGACATACGGTTATATTAGAAGTTTCTAATAATACTCAACGGAAACCAAAAAAGTTTGTCATAAACGACAAACAAGGGTCGATGTTTAAAGCGAAAGGAGTTTTTTTAAACTGATTTGATTGTAATTTAAATATTTGAAGTTGCAGCTGAAAATTTTAATAATAAGTCTACATCATTATAACAATAATTCAGGATCATGAAACGAGACGACATGAAATTAGTTACTTCTAAAAACTCACTAGAAATGTTTGTAGACTATGACTGGGATTTAATTCTAATTTATTGATGATGGCACTTTTGAGGTTTATTTTCCCAATGCCCCCCTACAAAAGTTCACATATTATAACGAAAGGTGATTCCTTCTAAAAAAGCCTTTTTTATTCTCTAATTACTTTAAATAAAATTTTAAGTAATCTGCTCTTATATTTTACATAATTTTTCGTCTACATCCCACAAGAATATATTATATTTTCATTACAGATTAGGCGACGAATATAGCTGAAAATTATGTTTTATGAACTGATTTGACCAATGGCCTCAAAAAAAAAATAAAAAAAAGATTGAATGAGAGCGAATAAATTAATCACTGATGGAAGAAATGAGATGACAACTAGGCCATTGGATATAATTAAGAGTTTTTGAACACATCATGGCTGGTAGTTTGGGCAACCATCGGTAGATGTCGCGAGGTTCTCCGGGTCACTGTAAGCTAATGGATCCTTTTGTACATGATCTAAGCAGTCTGTTTTGTGGAGGCAGAGACTCTAAGCTCTTTAATATATATTATGAAACCATTTCTCAGAATGCTGTGACTGGATAATATAGTATGTGTGTATTAAAAAAAAATTCCTTTAAGATAGTTAGAATCAACTTCTTTTTTAACAAAATGAGATTAAAATTTTTTTAATGGGTATAGGTATGATGTGTATTATACAGAGTGTCCCGTATCGTTATGTTCAAATTTTTTGAGCATATAGTAGGCTTAATTTTGAGCCCAAAAAACCCAAAAGTGGTAGGTCTATCTTTATTCGTTACGAAATTACAGGCCTAAGAAAATTATGACTAGTAAATAACAAGATTCAACTTTGTAAGCCACAAAAATTGCCACACATGAGTGAACGTCACCGAAATAAACATTAGTACAGGTTCCCCTGCTCATACGAAATGGCATTATGATTCAAATAGATGCGGCACCAGCATATTTCGGAATTGGTGTTTGTAACTAAATACCTACACCAGAGAGAAATTATTATTTGATCGTATTTAGCAAGCTGATCAAGAGATAGGTACGCGAAAAAAGACGAGAAAACTGTTACTTTTGCAATAGGCCTCCGAGCACAAGCTTGTATTCAGTAAGGAATAGGACATTTTTAACACATGATAAACTAAAGATTTGGTCAATAAAATTAGTTTTATGTGGTTTTCAAAGTTAAATCTCGTATTTACTAGACATTATTTTCTTAGGCCTCTAACTTCGTAACGAATGCAGATAGACCTGCCACTTTTGGGTTTTTTAGGCTTAGAAATAAGCCTACTATATGCTCACAAGATTTGAACATAACGATACGGGACACCCTGTATAAAACCGCATGAAATTATTAGAGAAAGTATAAAAATACATTAAAAGCATTACCAAAGTATCTTTAAAGTTTATATCCATGTATGTTGTTAAGGTAACATTAAGTTTTACATTTCTTCTTTCGGTTTTTGTTCTAAACAACTTAAATTCGTGTATAGTCACATATTTTGGATTTACATAGTAAAGCTTTACAAAATCAAATTTTACATGACAGGACTGCAAAAATAATAAAATAATTATGAAACATTAATAATTGAGTCTTATATCGTAATTTACCTCCAAATCATCAAACCACAAACTAATTACCAAGAAACTTAAAAAAATTAAAATTTTTATATTCATCATATTGCCCTAATTCGCATAAGACAAAGTATTGACAGATTAAGACAGATACTGATTCACGCCTACAAGAACCGAGTTAGCTTGCATGCATATAATTAATACTGCATGTCATTAAAATCAGATCACGTCAATCATTTATAAACAGTAAATTAATTCAAATGATTACAGTTATAATGAGTGCAATTATAATAAGCGTTTTAAATGCAGCATGCAGACATGTAAGAGTTGTTGAGGAACCCTTAGATGAAAAGTAAAAAAGCACACTTTTCTGAGTCATTATTTTCTATAAACATTTATGAACATTGAAATTTGCATTTCAATCCTTGGTGATAACCAGGAATTAGTACGGGTGGAGGGAGTGGCCCAAATCATTCGAGTCTCAGTTGGCCAAACGATGATAATTTACAATTTTTTTTTTCAAAACCATTACTTTCATGAATGATAATGTAATGCTCAGAGGATGCTTACTAAAAGCTTTTTAATGTCCTGAAATGAAAATATAAACGAAAAAGGTTTCAAATTACCGAGCATATCAAAAAATTGCATGTAGGTAGGTATTTAGCAAGTATGATGAATTCTATAATTATTTGTGGCGCATCTTTCTGACAATCGCAGACGTTATTTCATTTGGTTATCATAAAATGTCCAATATTGGCTGTGACATTCAAAATACTCGTTTGGTGAAATTAACTTGTCAGTCTCCCTGTCACGGCAATCACAGTCTCCCATTTTATCACATTCGGGACGGTTAATCTTGGAACAGGGGAAACACTGTTTCAGTTTCCATGGCAAACGAGTGTTTGTATTCTGGAACTGAGAAGGAATTTATATTTACGAGAAATCGAGAAGGAAGTTTACTAGCAGTGTTATTATACAGAATCAGTTCACTGTAGGCATTTCACAGATTTATTGATCAATAATCACGTACCTACTCGTATATTCTTGTTTATTTATTTTACATGCTGCGCAAATATCCTCTCTAAGACTTTCCCTCATTACTTCCCCCCCGGAATGTCAAGAGCACGATTTATCACTATAAGAGGGAAGTGTGGAGTTTTCTCCTGCTGAAAATCGTTTCAAGAATTTTCCCCTTAGGGGTACTTTAGGAGTACGTTCATTGGAACTTATAGTCAACAATCTCTAGGTGAAGCATGCGCTCAATAAGCTTAATTGATGTTCATTTGACTGAGCCATAATGTAATGCGTCTTAAAATCCATAAATAAGTTACCATACTTACTACTGATGCTTCCTATAGCTCAATCCTGAATGATCCATGAAGCGTCTTGAATCCAGAAAGTACAGCATGCATAAAAAGTAGCGTTTTGTCGTTCTTGACAAGAAATCGTGACAAAAGATTTGACCAGAAATTTTCTACAGAGCTAATTTCGCTATTACCTAGAGCTTGGAAATAGTTTCCAAGAACTTAATAGCGACTCAACTCAGCCGAGTAGCTACAACAGGAAAATACAAAAAAAAAAACAGAAAGTCGACGTGATCAGGCATAAAAATGGAGTGCAGAAGCGGAAAGGAGTGGAACGAATAAGCCGAGAGTGAAGGGATTCGAAAGACAAGACATCTTAATTATTCATTTAGGGGACCTAGTTGCAAACAAGGTCGGTTTATTCCAGGGAATGACCTGTTACTGGGAACTTATTCAGTGTCGCTATGCGTTCTCTTGAGAGCGCTTTCTTAAGTTTGTTTACGTTACTTCCTCCATGCTGTAAAAACATAGAACTGATGTGTCCTATGTTAAGGGGAAAAATATTTTCGCGTATGCAATATCCCACCTATGCAGGAATGATAACAATATTTTTGTGTCCAGGGAATAATTTAGTAGAGTTCACTTTTTAAACAAATTGTGTGCGTGAAAATGTATTCGTATCTTCTAAAAAATATACAGGATGTATCATACTATATGTATAGGAGATTATACAGGGTGTCCAGGTTAAAGTTCAGAACATAAGGATCTAGGATACTATGAGACATACAGAGTCGGTTGAATAATGTCATTAATATCATAGTTCTTAAATTTGATGTAAATTTCGTTTTCTGTTTTTTTTTTTTAAGATAAAATGAAATAAAAACCAATATGAGATTTACTGATATTTGAGATTCACTGGGACTTAGGTTCTAATTTAACTTGCCGCTGTGTGTATAGGTTTTTGCAGAACAATCTTTTGCAAATCATTCGTGAGGTGAAAACTGAAGACTTGGACGATACCGTTTCATCCTTTTTATGAACTCATCAGCATATCAGATCAGTTTTACACACACTACACATACCATACGAAGGATTGGAAGTAATACTAATTCTAGAGCTAGTCTTTTTTGAAGGTAGTGATATTTAATTTCAATGAATCAACCAGACTAGGCAACCAGTTATCACATAAAAGTGGTAAAAATTACTCAGTGTTCTCCTTTGGTGACAGCTGCTTCCAAGACTAAACTTAAGGTATCTAACTCTTCTTCCCTCTTATTTTGTTAATGCCCAAAAACAAAGTTCCACAGTAACTTGAATGGAGAAGAGAGTATCCAGTAGTTGTTCGCAAGTGAGTTTTCTGGTTTTGAATGGTAGTTGAAGAGATGATAAGGGAAGATGAGAGATGATGATGTGAATTATGTAGTATGAAACTTATTCTTGATTCCTTGATACTGCTTACGTCTGGGAATAGGCTATCATCTTATTTGCTCTAAGCATCTAAGTACTCTGGTTGCCTGCTCACTCATTTGAAAATTAAAGGTCACTACAAAACGAAAACACCAGTTAGAATAGATAGAACTTCCAAATTTCGTATAGCATGTGTGGTTTAGAGCTGACTGATATGATATGCTGATGAGTCCATAATAAGGACGAAACGGTACCGTCCATGTCTTCAGTCTTCTCCTCGCATGCTGTACGAAAGTTTTCTAATTTGTTCTGTAAAGAATCTTTAGTGGCAAATTTAAATTAGAACCTAAATCCCAATAAAATTCATCAAATATATTATATAATCTTATTTGCAGTACATCAGCTTTTGAAATGATTTCAAATGAATTTTAAGGCAACAATTTTACAGCAGAATTGAAAATTGAAGTTTAGGTATAGTTTGGTTACCCAAGTTCTCACTTTGATCTCTTTTTGTGAACCTGTTTTAACGTGACGTTCGATTTAAAAAGTTTTTCTTAGCTTTTTTCTTGTACTTTTTTTCTTGTACAATTTTTCTTCAAGTACGGCCCTGGTTACTAAATTTAAAATTCTGGCAATAGAGTTTCCCATAAAAAATATTTTCAATGAATTTTGAAGGACATCATTAGAAACAATTTGTGTGGAAAAATTGAAAATTGGATATTGGACAGTTGCAAATTCTTACTTTGACCATATTTTGTTAAACTGTGGTCGAAGTGTACCGTTCGATTTAAGAAGCTTATTTCATAGCATTTTTCCTGTACTTTCCGAATCCGATATGGGATCGGGAAATCCGCTTTTCTGTCAAAAAAGAGCAAACTATTTCTTTATAGTATACGGTCCCGGATTTACAATTTGCCGATCTTGGAAGTGTCTCAGTAGAAGAGTGTTTTAGCTAAATTTTGTTGGATTTCAATAAACCATTGCAAAGATATCGCCGGTTAAAATTTAAGCCCAAACATAGAGCATACCTTGTATCTTCGTACCTGTTGGAAAAAAGAAAATTGCCATAGATTTTGACACGATGTCTCCTACCTGGCCTTTAACTACATCGCATTAGTCTTGAATCATCCTGTATGTAGCCCGTAGCAAAATATGTACCCTGTTAGACATTCGTAACATAAAAACTAAACACGAAGTGCTTAGTAACTTTAACCGACCATCAGTTTTATCAAGTACAAGATTGTTTACAGTTTGTTTTATATCGATACAAATCACGGCATTGAACTGTAAGTAACCTCTGCGGATGGTAGAAAAATAAATTCAATTCAGGTACTACCAACTGTGATAATAAAGAAGTATTGTTACCGTAATTCAAACAAAGTTACTACGCTCCTCGTGTCCCTACGAGGCTCCTTTAGTTTATTACAACTCACTTCGAGGCCAGCAATAAGTAAATCATACCGCAGACTGGTCATTTTCCAGTTCCCATATCAGCTGCCCATATTCACATATAAACCACGAAGAAAACCTTCAGAAAACATCCATTAAAATATTAAAAAATTAAATTAAAAAGGATTAGATGGAAACAAATCTATTAGTTATGAGAAACTGTAAGAAGTTCAAATTATAAACACCTGTTTCAATCTGGGCTCAGGGAGCGAGATGTTTATTATAAAGAACGCCACGATGACATACACCGCAATAAGAGCCAAAATTAGGAGTCGTGACGAGAGTTCAAGATTTTCTCACTAGAGATGCATTTCTTGGTTTTCCCCTCTTATGTCCGGGAGTATGCGTTATCCCTACATGCTTGACTTCTGTTCTCTTCCTGTCTATTCTGTACACCGACGTGATTATTATAAAAATATTTCCTGGAGCTGAATTATTTTCGTTGTTACTTTTTCCTGGAAAACTGGAAAAGATCAGGCTTTCAAAAGGATTATAAGAACGAAGGCACCGATCACAGATTTATGTTATGATATAAGATTAGATATCATGTTAACTGAATTATGCTCGGCATGTAGAAAAAATATACAGGAGCAGATAGCTATATCGGGGTGATGCGCATAAAGAGATGATGGAGAATCTGCACGTTGTCATGTTGATACGGAAATCATCGAAGTCATAACATATTTGCAGATTGTGTCACGACAAATTAATAAAAAATTGCCAGGTTAGACAACATCGTTGGCAGGTAGTTCGTGTGGAATATCTATCGCCTTGTCGTTCCCGTTTGTTCCCGTTGCAACTGTTCTGATCTTTTATCCTTGTCCACTTGTTTTTTATCCAATCCTGGTATCATTCAGCCAATAGGGTAATATAAACATGATGAATAAACCGGTTGCGATGTTGCCGGAATCGTCGGCGTGGATATGTTTCAAACCACTTTGTGAGAGCATGCTAAAGCCTAAAAATCCTAATCTTCCTTTTCAGATGGTGTCTACTTAAACCACATGCATCAGGGATGTTCAATCGAAAAAAAATCAATTTTTTTTAAACAAGACTCTTTAAAAACTGTGGGAAAACAAAATAGTGAAAGGCCTAAGTAACATTTCAAAGAAAGTAAATGACTGCGGATCTAACCAGCTGCTTCAAAAATAATAATAATAATAATAATAATAATAAAGACTTTTATTGACCAACTTATTTCCACTATTACAAAAAAAACATATACCCAATTTACCATAATTCAGCACTCACATAAAATGGTCAATACACAGGGCGATGTTCAGCTGATTAGACATTGCATATCCACAGGTCTGCAATGTCCGCTCCCTGCTCTAACACATAAACCCTGTCATAATTATCCATGAAACAGTTAAATGGTATCGAGATCCTCGCACATGCTCCCCACGATCCCCCTCCCCCCCAAAAAAAAGAGAAAAAATAAATAAATAAAAAAGAAGAAGTAGTTCATAAAAAAAATAGTAGTTCATCACACACAAAATTTACTACCGTATTCTTTTTTAACGTGAGATTCCGTTTGCATGAACAATTTCCAAGTAGGTAATTTGCTGATAAGCGCCGACGGGTGTAGAATTCTTTGTATCCTAACACTTGACTCACCTTGAAAGGCAGTAATAAGTCCCGTGTCAGTAACCCGGAATAAAGCAAGCTTGATTAGCAATCAAGTTACATCCAAAAAGGGCAACACCTTCTTCGAATAACTACGTTATATCGCATGGAGATTGATGTTTATTTTAGACTCAATTTGCAGTTCCAGCAGTTTGCCCTTATGCTTGATATAATTTCGCAAGCAATGATTAAGAAGCTGCGAGACCTCGTTATCTATTGATCCGAGAGACCCTCTTCTGCCTAAAATTTTTACAATCCGTCAACTATTTCTAAAGAATCAACAGAATTCTTTTATCTATTTATTTTGTTTTCCAACATCGGCGTATAGGAAATAATGACGTTAGATAATTATTGTTGATTTTAATGTTGAGTGAAAATGGATCATGGGACATGGGAACTAAGGGTGTTTTATCCCCTCCGAATAATGAAAACAATTTAAACTCTTTCACACTAACTCAAACGCAACTCAATAAGGAGGGGAGTTGTATAGTAATGGTTGTAAGGGTAGTATAATCAAAATGTACAACAACTTTTATTCCTATCCCTCCGAATTCACCAATGACGGTTCGTTTTACATTCAATCAAATATTAAATGAAAAATATACGAGAATTAAGAAAACTATTCTACTAAAAAAAAAAAAAAACAATAAGAAAGAGTAGACTTTCCCAGCCATAGTTGATTTGACACTACTAATTTAATGCTTGAGAGCCGAAAGCCCGCCATAGCAGCTACCTACTTAAAACTCCCCCTCAGTTCTGTAATTTACATTCTACTAATTATACCTAGTCTCCATTTTAGTTAACTTTCAGATCATCTTAATGTAAGGCAAATTCATAAAAAAAATCCTTGAAAAGATTCTTAATTATTATTATTAAACGAGATTAAATAAAATAACCTGATACTAAATTAATGGTAAGTAAAGCTAGCTATTCAAAAAAAGTATGCTCATGAAACTAGAAGAGAAACTATTTTTAAATAACCGATACGATTAGTAGAGTAAAGTATGCTTTATAAGTAAGCAGAGCGGTTTTTATCTACGAAGGTTTATCAGGGAGAAGCTGGACTGGAATGAAGTCCGCATGCCTGGGGAATTTTGGGATTTGACTACTAAATTGAACAAGGGATTTACTTAAGACACCGTCTGATCCACGTCGGGAACTTTATCGGCGGCTCTCAAAATGTTATTACATTCGTATTTTGTATTCGGATTTATGTGAGATGAAAAGTGAACGGTATTTTATTTTATTGGAGGCATAACTCATGCATGATATTATTCCGATGCTCATTTTAAGAGTGGGTAAGTTAAGCGTAAACAATATTCAATCTGTATTCAATAATTATTTGAAGTATGGACTTGAAATGATTGAAGTCTGATATAAGCCACATTTATTTTACAATTAATTTAATCGACAGGATTCCCAATCGGTTAAATATGAGAAATGTTGTAGAATTGTAAATTAAAGCAACTTCATTCATTAAAATCAAATTCTCTATAGACACGTTTTTTATTACAGGAAATTAATATAGTAGGTATATTAGAAGCCGAGGCCGAGCTATTGTGCTACACAAAAGACGCATTTTACTGCGAATGACATACGATTTTTTCCGCATACCTACTTTATAAAAAAAAAAGATAAGAAAATAATTTAGGGATAATCAAACCATCAGGCATCAGGCACATTCTGTCCATTAAGAACCCTTATCCAGAAAAGGATTCCACTTACAAAGATTGCTTTTTGCTTATATCACTTTTTGAGTCTTAACACTGCAATTCTTCCGGAAAACACTCTTATTGGGATTAATTTACTAAGATCACCAACGAATTTCGCAATTCTGCCACTGACAAAGGCCTTTAAATCTTTCTTATGTCCGACAATTTATTGATATTGATATTGAAATTGATATTGAGGGTGTCAGATGCGCTGCGACCTATTATTACAGATCTATTGTGCCCCCTCTTCTCTGCTTCTTTGAAGTATATTCCCTTCATTGAAGCAGCCTCTTCAACTCCGCTTCCCTTAGGAATTTCAGGATTTGAAGGGGATCAAGGCCGGGCAAAGCTCCCCCGTTCAGCTGGTGTTGGCCTAGAACATCGTTTCTTTCACGTTCTAGTGCTTCGCAGTTCATCAATAGGTGACGAGGCGTCTCGTTTTCTTTCCTGCAGAGTCTGCAAACGCCATCTTTTTCTATACCAAGTTTCCTCAGGTGTTCATTGAGCTTGCAATGACCTGTTAGGAATCCTGTTAGCATTCTGAGACTTCCTTTGTTGAAAGTCAGGAGTTTCCTTGACCTTTCTCGGTTAAAGTTCCCGAGGAGCTCCTTGGATTGTCTCAATCCTGAGAGGTTATTCCAATGGATTTCTCTCAGTTTTTCTTCTTCCTTCCGAAGTTCTGCCTTGAAAAACGTGTCTTCAAGGCTACAGAATGGTTCTGGTCCTATAAAGGGCGTCGATGCTCCTTTTCTTGCCAATCAGTGAGCACGTTCGTTTTCCTCAATCCCAGTGTGTCCTGGTATCCATTTGAGGTGAATTTTGTTCTCTCTGCCTAGTTTATTGAGTTTTTGTAGGCAGTTCCATGCCATTTTTGAGCTGATGATAGGAGAGCTCAGCGTCTTTATGGCTGCTTTATGACTGTCTGTCAGTATTGATATTTCCCTATTTTTATAGTTTCTGTCGAGGTTTATTTGGGCGCATACTTCTATTGCGTACAGTTCGGCTTGTAGTATGCTTGGGGATGTTCCCATCGGCTCGGAGTAGTTGGTGCCTGGCCCATATACTCCTGCCCCACTTCCCTCGGTGGCCTTTGAGCCGTCTGTGTACCATCTTATTGTACCTTCTTTGAAAGTGTGAATGGATGTGTTGCTCCATTCTTCTTTCGTAGACAGTTCCATGATGAAGTTTCTCTAGAGGCTGAATTTCTTGACAGTTTTGTCTTTTGGCATTATCAGGAGGTTTTAACAGATGTTCAGGGGGTTGATTCCCCTCGGTCCGTAGTCCCCCCCTGATCCCCATTCTTGACATTCTGAGTTGAGCCTCTGCGGCACTTCTCTCAATCACTAAGTGCAGTTGGGCATGTTCTCATTGCTCCTGTGATGCAGAGGCATGCAAGTCTCTGGATCTTTTCGAGTGTTTTCCTCGCTGTTATTAGCTTGGTCCTCTTGTACCAGACGACCGCTCCGTATGTGATGATGAGTCTCACTAGCATGGTGTACATCCAGCGTAAAATGGATGGGTTGCAACCCCATGCATTCCCCGCCATTCTCCTGCACACCATGAGTACGGATGTGGCCTTACTTATTGTTGCACTCAGGTGCTTGTTCCAGATTAGCTTCTTATCCAGTGTTATTCCCAAATATTTTACTTCTTCCTTTCATTCTAACTCGACTCCATTTAAGTCGATGGTTTTGACGTTTGGAAGCTTGTTTTTTCTTGTGAATGGTATCAGTGTAGTTTTTATAGGATTGATGTTGAGTCCTATTTCCTGGCATCATTTCAAGGTTATCTTTAACCCCCTCTGTACTATGTCGCAGAGTGTTACTTTAAATTTTCCTCTGGCCATGATGACGATGTCATCGGCATACCCGATGCAGGTAATGCCGTTCTCGGTGAGTAACCCGAGGAGCTCGTCTACTACCAGGCTCCATAGGAGGGGGGATAACACCCCTCCTTGTGGGCATCCTTTTGTTGTTTTCACCTGGATGGTGTCATCGCCCACTTTGGTTCCAATTATTCTTGTGGACAGCATTTGTTGAATCCAATGGGATGTTGTGCTGTTTATGCCTTTTTTAGTTAGGGCTTTCTTGATAGCATCGCAAGAGGTGTTGTCGAATGCTCCTTCTATGTCCAGAAAGGCGCAAATGGCCGTTTCCTTGTACTCCAGAGTGTCCTGAATCTTTTCTGTCAGCTCATACAGGGCGGTCTCTGTCGATCTGCCCGCTCTGTATGCATGCTGGCTTGGGTGTAGTGGTCCCCTGTTCAGTGTTTCCGTTCTGATGTGATTATCAATGATTTTCTTCATCGTCTTTAGTAAGAAGGAGGTAAGACAGATGGGTCTAAATGACTTCGGGAGAGAGGTGTCCTTTCTTCCTGCCTTAGGAATAAAGATGACTTGCGCCTTCCTCCAGGCTTGTGGTATATATCCCATAGCCAGGCTGCTTCTGAATATTCTTACCAGGTGTGGCATGAGATCCTCCAGTCCTCTTTGCAGAAGAGCCGGGAATATGCCATCCACCCCGGGTGATTTGAATGGTTGAAAGGTTCCAATTGCCTATTTCAGTCTTTCGGAGGTGCAGATGGTTTTCGCGACCTCCCAATCTTCTTTCGTGGGTTTACCAGATTCGAACAAATCCTCGTTCCCTACTTTCAGTGCACTGCCTGGAAAGTGAGTTTCTAGCAGAAGTAGAGCTCTTTGCTCTTCATTTTCTGTGTAGTTCCCATCAGGTTTTCTGAGCGACATTGTTCCCTGGGCAATGCTTTTCGCTAAAGCTTTGTGAAGTCTGGATGCTTCAGGTGTTGAGGTGATATCCCTGCAGAAGTCCCTGAAGCTCTTCCTTTTAGCTTTCCTGATTTCCTTATTGTAGGTTGTCAGTTCCGCCGTGTAGCCCTGCCAGTCTCCATCGCGCTTGGCTTTATTGAAAAGCCTTCGAACTTCTGCCCGGAGCCTGGATAGGTGTTCGTTCCACCACGGAGTTTTTCTACAATTTCTTTTCTCTCTAATGGGGCAGCTGGATTCGTATGAATATTTCAGCGCTCCGTTGAGAAATTCTAATGTTGCTTCTAATTCTAGATGGTTTTTGACTCTAGAATTTGTTTGTTTTATATTTTCTTTTAGACTGGTGTGAAATGTGTCCCAGTCGGTGTTTCTTGGATTTCTAATGAGGGTGTTCTCTCCGACAATTTATTATAAACCGTAATCAAGATTCACAAACCCTTTGTGCACAATAGCTCTTTTTAGAATTTCCGGCAGAGGATCAGTTGCTTTAAACTTATACTGTGACCGCTCTTCAAAATGTTTGGATAACTAGTCTGGTCCCTGCCACCAAATTTCGGAAGACATCAACAAGTTTGGATCTAAGCCTTTGGACTAAAAATCTGCTGGATCTGCGAATCTTTAAATGGAATCTTCACTATAAAACGACCATTTCATCTCTTTTACTATTTGAAACTGAAACCTATTCCAATCCCCAGAACTTCACTGTAATGTAAAAAAAAAGTTAATGTAAAATAATGTAAATGGTTACACATAGTAAAAGTAACACGTGTAAGTCAAACGTGTGTCTTTACACGTTTGAGTTTTTGACATTTATTTCTTGGAAACTCATTTAAATTTCTCGTACTGTCTCTCAACCGTATATACTCACGTTCGCTGAACGTGTTTCATATCTTTAACATGCTGTTAAATCTATCTTCGACCAATCAGAACTCAATTTTACTACCACTTTTTCCTTCTTTTTGACTAGATACCTCGAGCAAGTACGCCGTCATTTCTTCTTTACCGACTTTAATTTCCATTACCTAATATAGTTTGATAACTAAGTATATGGTCTGGTAAGTAGTTAATAATAATTATTGTTTCCTTGATTCTTTCGAGTAATGCTCTTGTGATTATTTTTGTTGGTAGCTTATATTTGCAAAGCACGTCTAACTAAGTAGAAGACCTTCAAAACAATTTTGACAGTTAGCTGCAATCGCTTGAAGAGACAGACGCCCGTATTCACAAACGATAATTTCCTAAATAATTACGTAATCAATTATCCCCATCTCATTCTATTGCCAAAAAACAGCATCTCCATCTCACTCATTTAATTAATTACGTAATTATTTAGGAAATTATCGTTTGTGAATACGAGCAAGAGAATACAAAACAGAGAATATTTCGTTCATATTCAATGGCCGAACAGACGCGAGTCATGTGAATTTTTTCATCGATGGATCACCTATATCAACGGCCGACTATTTTATAATACCTAATACTTGAGGTTAATGCAATGATGGCAAAATAGGGCGGTATTTTGGCCATAGAACATCTGCGGGATGCATGAAATGGAGGCAGCTTCGTAAGATGCCCATCAAGCTTAAATTGTATAAGACGCAATTCGACCTACACTTTTTTATGGTATAGAATTTCAACATTGCACACGACCGAAATGCGCATTTACGCTGGAGCGGCTGTTCCACGTCTAGATAAAATACGTAACCATTGCTGAGACGATTAAAGAGCGACACCTTAGATGGTATAGACCACATATGGTAAAAAAGAGATCTAAGAGAGACGCCCCGGTCGAAGTTATTATGCTTCTTCAGAAGATTAAGGGATTCTTTTGTACAACAAATATGAATCCATGAGCATAATGCATCAAAGAAGGTGGTATATATTCTATGTAAATAGAAGTAGCTACCTACACCTATGACCCAGTAAATAGGACTTCACAATAATTTTTCAAAGCAGCATTTATAGTGAAAAGAGAAATGTCGCAAACGAGGTGTGTATGTCATGCCAACCTACATGCATTTCCTAGAAAACATCACATTCTCTTCAAAGCGGAGTACACCTTTATTTGTACTTTTGGTGAAGGGAGTAATGTTATCCCTTAGAAGGTAGAGAAAACAGTTCCCCGACCGTCAACGCTATACATCTCACAAAGACTCGCTTCTATGTTTTCAGCGACGCAAACAAAGCATCCTTTTAAGGGGAAGGGCAACAAGAGCAGATCCCGCTCGCTGCGGCTGCGATGAAAATAAGATTTATACGGATATGACTGGAATTGTACCGTGCAGTACTCATCCTACATCCTGCGAAATAATAAATCGCGGATACATGGGCATAGGAGACGCTCAGTGCCACATAAATAACGCGGTATCAGTTACAGCGTTACAGGGGCGCTCAAACCGGGCTCCAGCTATGCTCTAATCTGCCCGAACTGCCCGACGAATCCACGACTTTCAATTTCAATACTCTAATCTATATGGCCATCTCCCGGCTCTCCTAGGAAATGAATTAGCCGATTTTTTATATGACATCGGAATTCAAGTATCGAATATCCGTCTTGCGGTACCTACCCTCGAAAACATGCGGGTATAATAAAATCGAGTCAATATTAAAGTTAATAATGATAATAATAATAATAAAGTTCCACTAGCTCAGCTGTAACAATAATTTATCTGGAATTAACAATAAAAAAAGCATAGAAAACTAAAAAATTACTTAATTTTTGGGATACCAAAATAATTTTTTATAAAACCATCGAATTGTCATATGACATAACATTCTATGATGACGAAAGCAAAAACAAAGCTGAAATTCTCCAGTTTCTCCAGACTGCAGTTTGTCCCATTAATTAACAGGAATCCCTAATTGTCCCGAAAATGACCATGAGGCTGCATTATTTGGCAGGCCTGAATCCAAGATGACAACATGCACAATGAGAGGCCGCGCTTGGGATGATACCCCAGATTATCACCTGAAGGATGAGGAAGACCCTTAATTAATGACTGGCAATATCTCCTCCGGATCCATGCAACACATGGTCTCCATCTAACCCCGTCCCCGATCCGAAGTCCCAGATGGCGGATGGTTGCCTTGTATTAATTTAGAACTTCCCATAACGTCTACATCCAATTAAGATAGATTTACATCTGATGCAATTCGAGCTTAAATCGGTGAGAAATCTATTCGGGTGTTCTTGGAAATATGCATCGACGTGGATAATTCAGTGATGTCAGCGTTAAATTTATCGATTGGAGAGCGAAGTAGTTCCATGCATTATGGTCCAGATTCTGAGTATGTTTTGTATTGAAGCGTTCATCCGCATTTCGACTGTGTATATCACATTCAGCTGATTTCATTGGAAGCAACACATTACAGGACATGTCTAGGATTATCCGGAGCCAGATTTGGGAAATTATTAGATATCCATCTGATTTGTGACGAATAGATTAGGTTGCCTCCGGGATCGGGAAATGAGAGAAAATACAACATATCTGGAACTTTCTGGAATTTCATTATCCCTTTAATCAACTTTACACGTCAATTCACAATCACGTTCTGTGATTAGAATTAATTAATCAAATTAATAATTTAATTAGTGACGATCATAACTCGTAATAATAAATATTAAACCACAAATACGAGAGATACTCAAATAA
Organism: Malachius bipustulatus; assembly: GCA_910589415.1. NCBI lineage: Eukaryota > Metazoa > Arthropoda > Insecta > Coleoptera > Melyridae > Malachius > Malachius bipustulatus. The sequence goes on along the minus strand of OU342634.1, from coordinate 30,080,199 downwards.
TAATAATAATAGTCATCCATGAATAAAAAAAAATAATAATACGGGAGAAATAGTAATGAGCAGCAAGTTTGAAAATGTGAATACCTACGTTACTAATAGAAAATTATTGGTAAAGATTAACATAATTAATTATAACAAGGAAAAAACAAGATAATTATTCGGTTAAAAGAATTATAATATTCACAAGCTTCTTCCCTTCGACGGCTGCAGGAGATTAAAGATTGCAATAAATAATATTTTTAATTTGAATAACGGTATCTCAATTTATATTGCTTCCGTATCAGGATGCCTATAATTATTAATTCTCGTCATATTTTATCCTGCTGAACCGCCTAAGTCGGAAAATCAACTTCATCAATTTATTAGTACCTAAATCTTAACCAGGAGATTCAGTATTTCCACATAAACAATATCGACATTTCTACTGTTACATTTAAACTGTTACAGATAATCGATAATAAAGCGATAAGAACCTGCTCCGCGAATATCGGTGAGCTTGACCTAGAGAAGAAGCAACCAGCCGCAAGAAAAAACGGTTACTAGCAATCGAAGCCGGTGCTGGATGTGCTCCTGGACAGATATATAATGCATTCACGAATTAATTAAATGCAATAATTTAGAGATTTAATAAATTTAAGTTTGGTATACAAGGCTCGCCTTAGGGTTATGATTGAGGAGTCATGTTTCCTATGTTTTCTCAGTGTGATGTTGAGGGCCACGAGGAACCATGGTGGTATGGTAACACAGGGTAAGGAGTTGTTTCTGTAAGGTTGCTGTCTCTCAGTAAGGGTTTTAAACTTTCTGGGATTGAGTATGGCGATCTTGTAGAACTGGCGACCTAATTCTTGAACTGAGGTAACGATGCGAAAGACTGGATTATTTTGATTTCCTGACACTTTCGGTGACTACAATTCGGTATTTTACGATATAAGTATTTTACGATGACGTATCATTGAGAAGAAGTTCATGAGCTTCGCAGTAAAGGGATACAACGGGAGTGGACCTAAAGGCTCCGAGACAGATGATGCGAATTGCGTTGTTTGTGTAGTACAGTCAGGGCCTTAAGATTCATTTTACTATCAGAAGAGTAAATTGAAATTGCGTAGTCTAACTGCGAGCGTATTAAGGCTCTATATACTCTGAGGTGGTCTTGTTCATCGGCACCCCATTGAAGGTTTGCTAGCGCTTTCAGGATGTTAAGCCGACTTAGACAGTTTCCTTTAATATTCTGAATATATTTTGGTAGTATGTGGTTGCTGAGACTCTACCTTAGCAGAAAAGGATGAGATCATCAGCATTGACAGCAGTCTAACAGACGAACACACATCATTGGCTACCTACCAATATACAAAAAACTCCATGTATAGAAGAGATTATGATTTGATGGTTCAATTATAATGATTTGAGCTGTGATAAAAATTGCGATGTAATTGGGTGCTCAAGTTGAAAGCTATACAGAAAAATAGCATGTAGGTAATTACTGTTGTGGAAATTTGGTAAAGCGGAAAATGTGAATTTCAAATGGGGCTAAAAGCCGGTATTAGTTTTATTGTTGTGGTGTGTGCAGACCCTTGTTTGAAAAGATGTGGACTTCATCGTCCCAGATTAAGACATCGTGCTTTTATGGTTTATTTTCGAGCTCAGAACGCAGTGATAAACAAGAATTTACGCCGAGACGGGGTCACAAAATATGAATTTATTACGGTTTTTATAATCTCGCGGGATGGAAGCCTGCTCGAGTCTGGAGGAAGTTGTAAAGCACACACGGCTGCCCAATCTGGATCGCGATAAGACGCTAATGGTCGCATAAAGGGAGGAAAGATTGCAATCTAAGAGAGCAAATTTACATAACACAAGATAGCCGTGTCATATGCATATCAGAATGGCGATGAATAGTGGGAGACAATAACCTGGCCCGGCTTTCACCGAGGATCCTCCAAAGAGCTTTTGGAGCTTTACACCGTCGCCGCACTTCATTAATCGTCGCCAAATTATTCATATCTCTAATCTGTGGACTGATGGTATCTGTGTTTACCCAGCACCGGTGTCCTTCCGAAACAATGGCTCCTCGTCACGGTGAAGCGGTGACTAACATAACGTAAGTGCCGTTGAATATCACGTGTAATAAGCTCAACTGCTCAAGTTTTCCGATTAAGCTGATGTCTCGGAGTTCAACGGTACATTTTAAACTTGATGGTTCATATTTCAGCGCGACGTACTTACAGTCACCCGCTTTACATCTAACTCTAATTCAACATTTTGAGTGTTATTGCTTTACTGTCGAGCTTTATAATACTAGTCGAGTGCAGGCTTGTCCTTTATAAGTATAAATTATAGTTTCATACAAGCACTGCTTTCAAAACAACTCCTTTCATTTCAATTTTTCGTCACAGCTATGTACCTACATACTTCATTAAAAGTTTGGTGGTCTAAAATTCAAATGATTCTACAGCTCTTAAAATAACTGCAACAACGCGGAATAAATTATAAAAATGGGTCCAGTTTTTGCATCTCTGAATAAGTCAAATGATTGAGATCTGCTTATTAAAATTTTTATCTGCAATTTTTTTTATGAAAATCTGCATTTTTTATTACCTACTTATCATCTGTTTTGAAAATAAAACAAAAATAACTCAAGAGTCCTATTGTTTTATAAAAGTTAGCCAAACAAATAAATTTCATTCTTACAAACTTCCCGGAAAAATATTTTTGTAGAACTTCAACTTTATTCAGTCTACTTCTGTCACGGTACCCGACGCTTTTTAATAAACTGTAATCTTAGTCCTTTCCCATTTCGTCTGAAAAACGACGCAAGGGTCGCTTTTGGTGCTTCCTGTATTTCCGAGCCGGTCGACTGCGATTTGTAATTCAATAATTCCTAAGTTTAGCCCGCCGCTGGCTCGTTATTGTCAACGGGAAGAGCGTTCCTGCGAGGTCAGGAAATAGGGAAGTCGAGTTAAAGGTTTTATTGATTAACTTCCTTTAGGTTTGAAGCCATCAAGTCCGCGAGTTGGTCCGCCTTCGCCAAATTAAACTCCATGCCGCTCTTCTAATGAAGTGTTCCCTAAGTTTCACGCTTATTCTGTATTTGACTGCAATGCCAGAAGGTCCTGGCGAGTCCAACCATTTCTTACATCGTTGTCAATTTTCCATGGACGTCTCACTTTAATTCTTGCGTGAACTACTTTTATCACCGAATATGAGGAAGTAATTCGGCAGAGCAGAAAAAATTTTATTGTAAGGACTCGCAACGACAGTTTCGTTTGAAAACAAAGAAGTATCGTGATTTTTATAGCAAAAAAGGCTTACAATTTCGTGAGTGCAAGAAAATGTTGCACTACCACTGCTCGAACTTCATTTGATGTTATTGTTTACCAAACAACTTCTTCACGATTTGTATACCTTATAGTGTACAAAGTTGAAATAATATAAAGGAAAACTACTCTTTAGAGTTTTCTACATTTCTTTTGGCCAATTACCGAGCAACCATGTTCAAAATTCTTATGACGATGTAAAATTATATTATTAGAAGATCAAAAAGTACCTAATTAAAGTGAATATAGCTTGAACCTGATCTTTTTCAATATGAAAATAAAATTTTTATTAACTAATAAGTCGCCTTAAGGCTTCAAAGATCCTAATGGAACATTAACATGAAATTTATTTTTTAAATGGAAGCTTAATGAAATCTTAATGAAACGAGCCATCTTGGAAATCTTGTTATGTAATTTTTTTCCGTAAATCACCCATAAATAAATAATATTCAAGAAAATTGTATAAAAAAAAAAATACTAGCAACACTGTAGAGGCTTTGATCTCATTAACGACCGGCGTTGCTCCGAAAAAGAAAACATGGCGATGGTAAAAACACTTGCAAACTAAATCTATGCAAATGTGCTTTAGGAAAAGCTTAGTGATTAGTTTCTAATGCTTTTTGTTGTTCCTTTGTAGGATTTGCAGAATTCATTCTTTGTATAAAAGCTAATTGTATATAAAAGCGAACAATGCTAATGCATTTTTTGTTCTGGCACTAAGTTTTTGTATCTGTTTATCTTAGGTAGGTATAAACGACATGTACATGGAGTTTTTTTTTTATTTTTCCTTGATGGCTGGTAGAGCATGTTTAGAATTATTTAAGTTTCTTGATGATTATGCTGAGGAGGCGTCCTCTAAAATTGTACATGCTTGAGCGATACAAAAAAATTCCCGACTTTTAGGTACACCGTATTTTCCCCCTTTTATTTTATTTTTTTATTATTGCTTCTTTTATAAGAAGAAACTGAATTTCTTAAAGTAATTCTCGTGAAATAGCTTCGGTTATTATTATCAAGAGAGCTTAGTAAAACTCCAAAATACATTGATTGCCGTTTGATCATCCGCTTTTTTTTCACAAGCTTTAAAATTACTTTACCATTTATGGGACTTTTTGAGATAAATTTTCCAAAATTTTGACATCATCCATCACACTGTCTGATTCATAATATCCCCACGCGATTTATCCTTGGAGTTTTTTTTTTTTGAAAAATGGGAATGGAACGAATTCTTATAGCACAATTTCGTCCAAAACATACAAAATGTCTTAGAGGCATCTGTTTCCAATCCTAAAGTGATTTTTGGACCTGTAAAATTGTTACTTTCCAAAAAGCGGGTTCCAGTTTTTATTCTGCAGCCAGTACAGTTTTACACCGGATGGAAAATCAAAGCTTGTTTCTTGAGTTTTATGGATTTATTGCCAGATATATTTAGTATTTTTTGGAAATCTATCAGCAGCCGCAAACCGGATGCCATACCATTTTCATATCCACGAAGGGTACCTCTGAATCGCAGGAAATGAAAGGGCGGATGCCAAGATCAATTTACCTCATTGAAGTATAATAAAAAAAATCAAAAAAATCGTTAATAGAATTGGAACTGGGACAAAATGGCCAGCGATACTAATCATACGTTCTTTTCTTCTTTGATTAAAAGCCTGCGAGTTGGTTTTTTCCCAAGGTATTCGGAAATTTTGAAAACAAATCTGGTGTAGATAGATCTTGAGTTAGAGTTATTTTATTCCGGATATCTAAACATATTTCTGGAATCAAAAAAACTCAAAAAACATATAAATTGGATCATAAAACTAAAAAAATATATATTACCTAGTTCATTTAATTTTCTTTTAATAATAAGTGCGGTCAAAATGTTAGATGCATTTTCTAGAATTGTTTTTTCGAAAACATTTTAGGGATTGTATCAAAATTATATTCAAATCGATTTTTATATCAAAAATGTTCACATCTTTTCTTTATCCCAAATATTTGAAAAAAAAAATCGTTCAAGTTTACGTCGGTTGCTTCATATTTCGGTAAATTATCAATAATGTGTTTTTTCAAGCTCTCGTAAGGTGAAATAAAACTCGATTTTATCCATCAATAAAACGAAAAACATTTATAATAGAATGTACGATTCAACATTTGAAAAATTACTCGTAAAATTTCACATTGCTTATCTAAATTGTTCACAAGTACTTCAATAAAAGCAGAAAATTTTTGTTGTGCTTCAATTTTATGGCGCAGTTTATGGAATACTTAATACCAAGACCAACGTTGATATTGATTTCGGGCGAGATTCGCTTAAAAACGATGAGATTTATAGGGCCATGGATTGTAAACATTGATAAAACGTACGAATGGCTTCCCCAACCGCAACTCCCTAAGTCGGATATATCCGTTTAAAAAGTTCAAACAAGCAAGTTCAGTTCGAAATGGATTTGTCGTAAAAATAATAATTTTTCATGGATACTTACTTAATGAATATCTTCTCTTTATGTAAGTAGATTTACAGGAACTAACGATTTGGGTTCAATTACTGCTAATATTAAGTAGGTACAGTCGCTAGATTACTCTAATATTCAAAGTTCTTCCTTTGCATTTGTAAATAAATCTATTCTCTAGACAAACTTCACTGTCATTTTGAACTCAAGGAGGTAGGTAATTGGATAAGAATACTTGTGCATAATCTATACTAATACAAGCTGTTTCAAAACATGTGTCGGAGAATGAAAGATGGGATTCCTTGGCTCATTCTAAGAAAAAAGTTCCTCTTAGCTTGGGCCCTCAAACGCTTCGTTGTTGCATTAGAAGGTGTTAAAAGAGTTTTTTTCGATTTTTGAATATCAGGAACCATTTGCCGTTTGAGATACCAACGAACTCAGCTTCTGTCCACATCTTATCATTAAATATTATCTACTTTTTGAGTAATAATTAATTTTATTTATGACAGTGAAATAAATCGTTAAAAAAATTATCAAAAGCAAACAATGTTTTTGTGGAGTTTTTTGTCCTCAACCAAACACGTTGCGAATTGTATGCTTTTCATTAGAAAATGCCGTTGTTCTCGAAAACGGTACCTACACGTTAGAGTTTTCGAGCTTAAGCATCTTCAAGCAAAATTCCATCTTCCCTAGAAATTTGAGACAAAAAATTTCACGCAACCCTTATCAAGTCTCAGTCACTATCATATGAAAAAAAACTAGCTCTCAAAAGACGAATAATGTTAATGGTAAGCTATGTACAAAAGCTGAATTCTGTATCTCAAACAGTCCTGGAGATATAGTCAATCTTTAAATAACTGAAAAAGAAATCTTGTTGATACCAAATGTATCTTGAAAACGGTACGTTTGCTGATCTATCTTAATTAAAGCTTTTTTCTTATACCAGACAAAGGAATAAGACCTTTCATTTACCGACACCTGTTTTAAAACCGCCTGCATATAGACTTACTTATAGACCCGGGATTCCTTTACAGCGGGCCCGGATGGTGTACCTAGCTTTGTGGTGAAGGATTGTGCGGGCGTTTTCACTGAACCCATGTCTATTATTTTCAATCTTATAATAAAAACTCAGACATTTTCGGTTTTATGGAAGAGAGCTTGGATTACTCCTTTGTTAAAGAAGGGAGATGCCACTGAGATCACTAATTATCGACCTATCTCTCTGCTGTGCAACTTTTCTAAATGTTTCGAGTCATCTTATACCGGCACATATACAGCCACGTAAAGAGTTTCCTATCGCCATCCCAGCACGGCTTCCTGGAGGGTCGTTCCACAACGACTAACTTAGCAACCTTCTCTCAATTCGTATCGGAGGCGTTAGACGGTCAGGATCAGGGGGATGTTGTTCACACCGATTTGCAAAAAGCCTTTGATCGCCTAGATCATTATGTCTTACTGAAGAAACTGGACCTTTACGGCTTTGCTCCGTCCCATATGTCCCTAATCAGGTCCTATCTTCTTGAGCGGAGGCAGTCTGTGAGGTATAGAAATTTCACGTCATCTACATTCATACCTACTTCCGGGGCGCCACAGGGTTCTAACTTGGGTCCGCTATTATTTTTATTGTTCATCAACGATCTACCACTAAGGTTGACATGTGAGTCCTTGATGTATGCTGATGACCTCAAGATGTATACAAGAGTTAGCTCCACACGCGACTGTATAGTCCTTCAAGAGAATATCAATTCTCTTACTTCATGGTGTGACGAACATAGCTTAAATTTAAATATAGCCAAATGATGTGTTATGACTTTCTCAAGAAGACGCTTCAACCCAAACTTCGATTACTCGGCGCATGGTATCACTCTGAACAGATCCGACTCTGTCAGAGACCTGGGGGTTCTATTCGACAGTCAGTTTAACTTTTCCCGTCATATCCTTGACACAACAGCCAAAACCTTTAAATTGTATGGCTTTATCTATCGTAACTGTAGAGATTTCAAGGACATCAGTGCCCTCAGGAGTTTATTTTTCTGTCTCATTAGATCTAGACTAGAGTATGCGTCCATAATCTGGTTTCCCATCTATAAAACGCATATTACCGTCATCAAGTCCGTCCAAAGACAGTTCCTAAAGTTTCTGTTTTGGGTTGTGCATGGTGCCTACCCCGAGAGGGGCTGCGACCACTCTATCTTATTGCAGACTTTTAATGTTGTCTCATTGGAAGCCAGGCGTATTGTCGCAGTCGTACGTTTACTGCATGGTTTGTTACACAACGGTGTTGATTGTGCGTGGTTGTTGAGCAAGCTGTGTTTGGTCGTCCCGAGGTTAAATGCTAGGCAACACATTTATTTGTACTGTCCGCCATGTCGGACAAATGTAATGAGGCGCTCTCCTATTGCTATTATGTGTCACTATTTTAACGATATATCTGAACACTGTGACTTAAATTTTGACAGTAAAGGTGATATCTTGAGTGTCGGAGCCGACAGCGGCTTTTACAACGCCTGATGAATTTTGTTGTTGTTAAATTTAATTACCTATACTTATTTTATCAATTAATTACTTATCTACCCTCTCTGGGGGGTCATCTACTCGCGGAACACAATGGTCGCTTGTTGCCGGTCATTGTTTTTTTTACATTTCCTTTTTGTTATTATCATTTTCTGTAATTGGGTGTCGTCACCTGTTGAAAATAAACGTTATTATTATTATTATTATTATTATTATTATTATTATTATTTATCTATCGAGCTCCAGAACAAATCACTCAGCTCAAACATAGAAAGCTGAATTTTGGCATACAGATTCATTTTGGAGTGTATTTCAAAACAAAAACAAAAAAAGAAGTTGAGAAGCAGCGAATAGAAGGGATTACTTTTAATCGAAAAGTACCGATGAAGAACTGTCACGCATTCAGTAACTAAAAGCGGTTGAAGCTCGCCAGTTTTTCTCTCTGAATGTAGTAGGTACTGATGATTGTTGTCGGGGTGATAAATGGCTGACATTTGATGACGTTTGTCACTTTGTTAGTTTGTGGCCTATCAACTTCTCAAACGTCATGAAATGTCAAAGATTTATCACCATTACATCAATTATCATCCACTGCTTCCGATTTCTAATCAGTACATTCAGGGACAAAAAATTGGTAAACTTCAACCTCTTGTAGTTCCTCAAGTGTGACAGTGGGGACATTTCTTCACAGGTACTTTTCGACTTGAAATAATTCTTTCTACAGGGTCATCAGTAACTCGAGCACTTCGAATACAGGGAATTATAGATCCAATAAAAATTGGGGAAAATCTACAAACAAATTTAAGTGTTTGAGTTACACAGTTTTTCCCATCCAGGTTTGAAGGCAATTACTTCTACAGTATATGAATCAAATACTTAGAGCCTTGTCCACACCGAAAGCAACACATAGGAACATTTTGTTTATGTTGCTTGTTCCCGGAACTTGTTTCTGAATGTTGCCAAAAGTTTATTTAAGTTCCTTATTGTTTCCGGTTGCAGCAACAAAAGTTTCTATAAGTTGCTTGTTTCCATATTTAGCGGCAAAGATCAAAGAAAATATAGAAACATTGGTAAACATCTTTTGTTTCTCAACGGTATTTTTATCAGTGTGGACACGTTGTTGCTTGTTCCCAAAGCTGGAAACTTGCGTCGTGAAGCCGTCGCGTAGTTGCCGAAAGCATCAGCTTTTAAACTTGACTTAGTTAAGTATATAATAATAAAAAACCATTAATTAATAATAAGAATCATGCCGTTTAAATGAACGACAGAAAATAAAATGTGACGTATGACACCATGTGACTGTCTGTCTAAAAGACTTGGTCTAGTCCAACATTTACGGACTCGTTTTTTGTGTTTTTGTAAAACAATTGCAATTGCAGCTGCTGCTCTGCCTATAAATCTTCTTTGTCGTACCACATTGTTTAGAAACAACATACACTGCACTGGTAGGTGTGGACACAACGTTTCCTGTTGCAGCAACACAACGAAACATTCACAAAACTGATTTACCTTGGTGTGGACAGTATGTTTACGGAACTTTTGCTGTTGTTTCTGTTTCCATAAACAGGTTGCGGCAACCAGCAAAAAAATGTTCCTCTGTGTTTCTTTGGTGTGGACCAGGCTTAATGATTAAATTTTTTTCCCCACAAAAACTTCAGAGAAGTTGAAAATGTTAGAAATTAACAACAGACCCAAAACCGAAATAAATTTCATGTTTGGCAACCGCGCAAGCGCACTTTAGCATTATAAAATAGTAAAATGCCTTCATTTCCATAAAAATGAAAATAATGAAAATGATATCCAACCCGAACTTACGTGTTCGATGTGAAGTTTCTGCTTTTATTTTCGCAAAAATGTCTTTGAAAAACAAGAATCTACATCTTTTGTAATGTTGCATGAGAACATGGAAGTTTCTCAGGTATTTTCGTAAATAAAATAAATATATGGCATGTCAAACATTCATTAATGATTATTAACAATTATTGTTGTAGATAAATTATAAAATTTTAAAAATTATAAACTAGGTATAAAAAAAACTATTCTCTCTAAAAGGAGCGTTGCTAAGATCTGTATCATAAGTAGGAAGTTGTCATGTAAAAAAATAGTTATGATGACGTCATTCGTCAAAAACAATGACGATATTATATACAGGGTGTCCCAGCTTATTCGAAGCGGTCTCTGTAGGCCAAACGATGAATTTTTCCCGAAAAATTTTTGCAAATTCAACTACAGGATTACAATGGCCATAATTTAAAATTATTTTGGAGTATACAGAGTGTCCCATATGACAGTGGCATATCAAAGTTATGTTTTTTTAAATGGAATGCTCCTATGTTATTGCATTTTTAGATTGTCTGAGAAGAGAAAATAAGATTGGCTTTTACAGTTGGTGTTTAAATTCAGAAGTTTTTGAGTTATAAACAAGTGAAAATCGTAATTTTTCAAGTTCAAGGCCCTGTGCAACGAAAACGGCTGAAGATAGAGAAAAACGGCTTACATGTCCCTATTTTAACTTTTCATGTACTATCCTATGATGTAGATGAAATGTTTATACAAGGTGATAAAAAATTTGAAAAATTCTGAGATTTCTCCACGCGTCGCCAAATAAAAAAATCAAAGAAAGTACAAATGTTTCTATACCATAGGATAATACATAAAAAGTTAAATTAGGGACATGTAAGCCGTTTTTCTCTATTTTGAACCGTTTTCGTGGTACAGGGCCTTGAACTTGAAAAATGACGATTTTCACTTGTTTATAACTCAAAAACCTCTGAATTTAAACCCCAACTGTAAAAGCCAATCTTATTTTCTTTTCTCAGACAATCTAAAAATGCAATAACATAGGAGCATTCCATTTAAAAAAACATAACTTTGATATGCCACTGTCATATGGGACACTCTGTATACTCCAAAATAATTTTAAATTATGGCCATTGTGATTCTGTACTTGAATTTTCAAAAAGTTTTTTGAAAAAGTCTATCGTTTGGCCTACAGAGACCGCTTCGAATAAGCTGGGACACCCTGTATACAATACGTCAAGAGGTGTTTTTTTTAACAAAACCGGAGTAATGTATTTTCATAGGAAAAATACATGACGGATTTATGAATAATTATATTCAATTCTGTGTACATACAGGGTGGCCCAGCGAAAACGTACCGGGCCTAATAACTTGAAAACTGAAGATGTACGGAAAAAACGCCGAAACAGGTCGATTTTGTTAGCGAGGGGGACATATTTTCGTGACAAATTCAACTACCCAAGTTCATCCCCTTGGCAGGGGTAGCTACCCCTTTGCTTATCATCATAAGGGAAGAGATATCGGGTGATACATCATTTGAAAGCCACTGGAATTCTCTTTACAACGATATCCAAAATTTTGGGTTTCGCTCACATACAGGGTGGCCCCACGAAAACGCAACTCGCCTTAATAACTTGGAAACTGAAGATGTACGCGAAAAACGCCGAAACAGGTCGATTTTGTTATCAAAGTAGGCCTGATTTCGTGACAAATTTAACCACCCAAATTCACCCCCTTGGCAGGGGTAATTACCCCTTTGCTTATCATCATAGGGAACAGCTATTGAGTGATAGATCATTTGAAAGCTACTTTAATTCTCTTCACAACGATATCTAACATTTTGGGTTTCACTTACATACAGGCTGGCCCAAGAAAAAAGTTTTAGTTGGGCCAGCCTGTATGTAAGCGAAACCACTCACAGACATCATTTGAAAGCTACTTGAATTCTCTTAACGATATCCAACATTTTGGGTTTCACTTACATACAGGTTGGCCCAAAAAAAATGTTTTCGTTGGGCCAGCCTGTATGTAAGCGAAACCCAAAATGTTGGATATCGTTGTAAAGAGAATTCAAGTAGCTTTCAAATGATGTATCACTCGATAGCTGTTCCCTATGATGATAAGCAAAGGGGTAGCTACCCCTGCCAAGGGGGTGGATTTGGGTGGTTAAATTTGTCACGAAAATATGCCTACTTTGATAACAAAATCGACCTGTTTCGGCGTTTTTCGCGTACATCTTCAGTTTCCAAGTTATTAGGTCCGGTACGTTTTCGCTGGGCCATTCTGTATATTGTATATAAATTACCTACCTATGTTATAAATATATTATAATAGGTACGTACCTGCTATTTATCTACAGGGTGATCAGTAACTCGCGCACTCAGAGCATGCTGCCGTAAACTTCACTTTTTAAGAGTGGTAAATTTTCTTACTGCAGTGTTGTAAGTTCTTCTCTTCCAAAGATATGACCATTTTTGTAAAAAAAAGGTGGCAACACTGCACTGAACATGTGAATAAGTTTGAGTTGGATGGTATTGTTACTATTTTTATTTCCATAGCAACGAAGGCATTTGAAAATTCTCTTTGAAAAGAAAAAAAAATTCTGAATTATATGGTATCCGTTCCAGAATTTACAGTAACCTGAATTTTTCATAAATTTTTATCACGGTAATTGAGAAAATTACCTTCAAACTCGGATGAGGGAAACTCTGTAACTTGAAAACCAACCGTTGGATTAAATTTTTTGCAGAATATCGCCCTGTATTCGGTCGGAGTGCGCGAGTTACTGATCACCCTGTATATAGGTATCTAGAAAGAGATTACAGAATGAATAATTTAAAGAGGTGCAACAGAGTATTGAAACCGTCCCGTATAGAAACTTCACATTCATGAAAGTCTCAGAAGGAGTTGTTCATTCCGATGTACTCATGCAAGCAACCTTAACCACTTGGCAGTAGCTGGGTACGTCGTAAATCAAGCGTATCGGCCTGTGAACGGTATCAGGTTGAGTTCATTGAAAACTCCTAAACACACGAGTGAAGTCCCATGTAATCCCGGAAATAATGCAACCTAATATAAGTAACAGGATCGGAAGCATCGTTGCGTTGCTGAGGGGAGCGACGTCCTCCCGATAAGCGAGCTCCACGGGGCTTTTGATGAATAGCGCCCGGGCAGGCTCTCCTGTAAGCCCGCTTGCACACTTTGTCACCTCGTACTTTGTGCCTTTGATGGATGGCTCTCTGGTTGAACTGAGCTTTTCCCTCTCAAACATCTCTATTAATGTCATTTTTATCGCTTATTCATCACTAGTTCCTTTTATTTTTCATTACGCGGGTTGTCGATTATCTGAATATTCAAATCTATAGGCTCATAATTGATTAGCATTGAAGGCCTATATTGTTTGACGTCATTTACCGATCCTACTCTACTGTAACGATTTGTGAAAATTCTCAGCAAAACTTTTGGAGTCTTTTTCCATTTTTACTATAGTGTTAGGAAGCAGAAAAATGTCTGCAAAAGAATAATAGGTTTCTTCTTTGCAGCAATGTTTACAAAATTTAGAGAAAGTATTTTTTTTTCAAATCTACATACCTATACCTAATACGCAACCATACCCCACGTCACAACGTAGGAGAATGCTCATATTATTTTCTTAAGTGTTGAGCTTAAAATGCGCAGAACATCTTTAGCATCAAAAAAAAATACATATTTTTGCAAACAGTGAAAAATAAAACTCCCAGAGTATCTTAAAGTTGATCAGAAAGAATTAAATTCTCTTCTCAAGTCAAAGTTTTATGAGTAAAAAAGTCTATAGGTATAATAAGCAACGACTAAACAATCCAGCTCGTTTCATTCCTCTCGAAGTGAATGTACTTACAGACTGAAAGCATTCAAGTTTCCACTAGTTTTTGATGAGACTTGAAACTTGGAAAATTGGAAACTTACCGTTCGTAGAACGCTTAATCCGTATATAATTGTACCTAATTTATTACATTAGGAAAATTCCAACTAGCTACGATATAATTGCGCGGTTATACTCACGGAACTTGTAACCGTCTCGATATGTCTGCGATTTTGACTTCTCCCCACCCCAGCTCGAACTTTTAGCAATTAACTGAAATTAACATATATGAAGGTTTTGACAGTCATACAAGTAATTCTCGTCTTAACCAACAAACTTGCAATAACGGAATAATACGTTACTTAGTAAAGTTCAAGAAGGGATAATACGGAACGTTGGAGGGAGGCAGTTAATTACTAAGAGCTCCCTTAATGTATTCTCAACTGTATTCTCCAAACAAGACTTGACGCAATTGCTTACTTGCACACATTTCGGCACTCCATCATATTATAATAGACGGAGCAGCCACTCTGTCATTCAATAAAGCTTACTTGGTATAGAGGGAAAGCTCCAATAAAGCTCTTTAAAGGTTAACCTAATTAGCCGAGCTGTGACGCTCGCTTCTTAGACCGTCGGCTTTTTCCTTCATCCACAGATTGACTTTTCGAGTTACTTAAATACGCTTAATCGTATCATGCAGATTTCCCGTCAGAAATACGCCATATTTTATTAATACTGGCTGGCGGTACGAACTAAGGATGTTTGATGTCAATACAGGGTGGAAGGTCAATATACAAGCTTATTAACAAGCCACTAAACTACCGCATACTACATCATAATATAGATCTTTGTGGACATGGACATACCTACCTATAAATTTCATGGTTTTCATTCTAAAAGAGCATCATTCGTCAATAAAATACATATAGATACCTACTAGGTAGTATAAGAATAAAGTTATAAATCTGGGAATATTATACTTTCTATAAATGGATCAGCAATCTAGCGGAGCTAATATCATCAGCCGGACTTGGACGATCCCAATAAGGCTAATTCACTTTGCTAGGTTTTGCCCTCAAGCATCCAGCCAATCACTCCGACCGACGGCTATATACGCGACTCCTGAGCCGCTAACCGGGGAGAGTTCCTTATCCCGCACTTAGTGTGATAGATTGACATGTCATGGAATGTCGAAAAGTGCTTCGAAATAGCAGAATTATTTATGGGATCTTAACCAAAGAAAGATCCACTTTCGCGATAAACGAGTAGTTGAAAAAATCCGGTTTCTGAGTGTTTCCTTAATACTCTGCCTCCGTTGATTAATCGAACTAAACGATAAATTGCGCATCAATAATAGCGATGAATTTGTTCTTGAAATTTGATTTCTGCGTTGAGCTAATTTGATCGAAAAAGTGAAAGTTTTCAAATGAAACCAGCGGGTTCAAACAATCTTCAAAAATTGAATAAATTGTTGAATTAGAAAAGGTCAAAAGCTGACTAAAAATGAATTTAACCCATAATTTCGTGCATATATTTGTATAGTACGATAATAGATATCTAAATAATCTATTCGCTATCACAAAAACAATAAGAAATGATGAGAGATATAGGAAACACAACAACAAGATGGAAGATTGACTTTTTTACTTTTTACTACCACATTACTTTTGGAAAATTTTGAAAGATTATGAAAACAAGTGAAATAAATTGGGATCAATCGGGATAAGCAATTTTTTTTAAACATTAAAATTCGAATACCATAATTATTATTTTTCCTGATATTTATTATTAGTGCATGGATATTTCCTAAGTATAATAATACCTATTATTTACCGATAAATCAGCCAGGCTGAACAACCTTCACTTCATACAATTGTCTCAGGTTTTTACCAGTTCAGGATACTTTTCGTCTTCCTCTATCTCTTTTTTTCATTCGAATGACTAGCTTCAGAAAAATTTTCAAATGCAACAAGCTATAATTTATTTTGCTTATTCTTTATATAAAATCATACAAATCACAAGTGATTTTTAAACTGATTAAATATTGTCGATTAACTATTTTAGTTATCAATGAGAAAACGTCCCAACTAGGGTAATATTACCAATCAATTCATCAGCTGGTGTTACAATCGATAGCTGTGTCATGTACTGGCCATCGGGCGGACAGGATAGAGTATCCTCTGCCGTGATCTGGACATTATGAAAATAGTAAAATCCCTAGAAATATCAAACAGAGAATGAAAACTATAATGCATCGCAAAAGAATGTTAGCTGCTTACCTTTACTAGCGGACAACTGGTGAAATTGGACTCCTTCAGGATATGTTGTAATCCAAAGCGGTTAGTAGCTAAACCCCAACAACCATCAAATGTAATAGAAAACGGAGTTTTCCTAAATTTATTCGCTTGGAATCTAAATATTTCAAGATGTACCTTCAAAAGATAAAGGTTGCTGTAATCTCACATACAGTGTGCAACGCACTAATGGAATTAAATTCTATTGAGAGAAAAAACGTTTTAAAAAAAAAAGCTCACACACTTCAACTTCAAATGTTTATTTGTCATTTTTTAAACTTCAATTTGAATATTTACCCCAACCGCTGTGGTCATATATTTTTTTAAATGGGACACCTGTATATTTTTTAATTTTCATATTTCCTGAGAAAATCCAGTAAGGATGGTTTTTACTCTGCCTTACTGCCCAGGCGGAAGAGTGCTCTCATTTATAGGGTGATTATCTGGTGACGTCATACCCCCTCCACAGGCTATCTCTACCACAGCAACGGCCGGTCTTTCTGATTATGTAATGGATTCCTGTAACTGGGAATTCCAATTTTAATAAATTTCTGACGAGGTAAACACTTCATGAGGTCATAAAGTAAAGCAGCAAGATTTCTCGATTGTTTCAAGAAAATCGTTTCGACTGTCGCCTAAAGAATATAAATGTTTTTAAGTGAGACTGTCGCAAAATAATTATTGATCTTAGGGATTTAATTCCGTTCCTAATGTATAAAACTTTTTCGACCACTTTTACTTTACGGTCCCATTTACTTCACGGCCGCTCGTACGTCACTGGAAATTAATAATTTCCAGATGCCCATTAATCATAAATGGCGCAGGTAATCGATGAAACTTTATTTTGTCCATTTCTCCCGCTTTATCTGGAAAGTGGTTGTGCTCGGTAGCGGACATCTTTTGAATACAAAAAAGCGCCCTGCATACCTTACTGTTTGCAAGGGAGTATTAGGGGGTTTGAAATTTTAAATAACAAATCCTATTTTTTATTGCAAATTAATAGGTAGGTAGCGACAAAAAATGCGTAAGATTAATCTGAAACAATTTTTTTTTAATTAGTCATAGTTGGCGCTAAAATCGAGATAATTGGATTTTGTTAATTTATATCATTTTTATAGAGGCGTATACCAATCAAAAATTGTGCCAGGAAAAGCTTCCAAGCTGCGCCCCCCATCAAATATCTAAATATAAAATAAACACATAAGTACACTAAATAAAGCAATCGTAAATCTTACAATACATTTTTATTTTCTGCTTTGGAATGAAAAAAGTTCGTAAAAACGAGCGTTCAAATAATAGCCTAATGACCGTATTCACAAACGATAATTTCCTAAATAATTACCTAATCAATTATACCCATCTCATTCTACATTATATTGCAAAAAAACTGCATATCTCCATCTCACTCATTTAATTAATTACGTAATTATTTAGGAAATTATCGTTTGAGAATACGGGCATTATAAGCTTCAAAATTTTCGACATATTATCCATTTTGAAGGAAAAAAGGTTTTAGATAAATATTAAGCACTGAATGGGTACGAATTCAAAATGAAAAATAGGGGTTATTGTTTAGTTAAAATTCTCCACTCCTTCGCAAGGGGAGAGATGTAAAGGACGCTTTTGTGTGTTCAATAGATGTCCCACATCAAAATCATCCAATTTCACACAAACTTTCAGCATATAATTCAATGATACACAGAGCTGTCACGATACCAATGTCAGTAAACAACTTCAACAGAGAAATTTCTATTATCAAACAAATTGCAAAAGAGAATGGTTATCGAAAAACATTAATAGACGACTTATTACACAAAAAACAACACAAATTAGCCATAAATCTCATTTATCCTCAACAAAACAATGAAATCAGAAAATATTCATCACTAACATACTTTGGAAACGTTTCAACACAAATATCAAGGATAATCTTTTATGAGTAATGGTTCTATATTGCTGAATGCAAAGGAAAAGTTATCTAAATTACAGAAACCTGGAATTTATCGATTAAACTGTTCTCATTGTAATTCAGTTTATATAGGACAGACTTGTAGAAATCTAGAAATTAGATACAACGAACACCTAAACTCTTACAGACTCAAGCATCCAGAAAGATCAAATTTTGCAAAACACTTAATAGAAAACAATCACACTCTAACAGCAAACAACAAAATTGAATTACTACATCATTGTGATCATTATTTTAAATTAAATTTTCTTGAATCTCTAGAGATCCACAGACATTTACATAATCAACAATACACAGTAATAAATGAACAGCTAGACACATATCGTTCTCCACTACTTGATTTTCTTCTTGATATCAACAACTAAGAAGATTCTGAAGAAATACATTATGATCTAGTTAGTTCTCTTAAAAATTCATTTAAATCTAGTTACTTGTTTCATGATCACTTAGGTAATACTGTTGCTATGTTACTGTATCAATAATTTTATTTACGTCTGAAGATGCTACATGAAAAGTAGCGAAACACGTGTAACGTTTCTATCATCGATCAATATACAGTAGAATTTTATAAAACATTAGTGTTTTATTCATAATCAATAAATGTCCCACATCGAAAACAGTCACTTTTGTCAAAAACATTTTTCCGCAGAGTGCTTACTTTTTCAGATGAGTGCTTACTTTTCCAGATATTGGAAGAAATGGACAAAATCCAATTTCCTCGATGACAAACGCCATCTATGATTAAAGCAAAAAATGTTTCCGACAAATCTTAAGTATTCTCCAGTGACGTATATGAGTGGCCGTGAGGTAAATTCTGCCGTGAAGAAAAAGTAGTCAAAAAAGTTTTATATTAGAAACGTAATTAGATCCCTAAGATCAATAATTATTTTGTGACAACAGCCTAAAAGCGTTTCATTATTTTTTTAGGCGACAGTCGAAACTTTTTTCTTGAAACAATCGAGAAATGTTTCACTTTATGACGTATTATGAAATGTGCTCCTCCTCGGAAATTTATTAAAATTGGAATTCTGAGTTTAAAGTCGGAATTCTTAGTTTCAACGCAGAAATTAAAAAAATTAAAACTGGGCTGGCCTGTTTAGATTCTGTATGTATGTCTGTATGCCTTCGTAGATTCTAATATTTTTGTTTCAACAGAAATAAATGTTTTATTCTTTATGAATGTTTTCGCTTCTGGCCCATTTAAAATAAGAAACTTGATGGCAGCTTCCGGTATAACCGTAAGTGATATGGGGTTATAAATATTTTAGAATATATAAAAATTGAAATAATACATGTATCAAATTTTTAGAATTCTCCTCCCAACACTTCGCCATATAAAAATGCCCTAAGGCTCTCGCGCCTCACCCTGTATATGGTCATAATATACCTACCTACATTTCAAAGACCGCCATTGATTAGTGGCAGTTTTTTCGCCACATTTTTTCGCAGCAAACAATTTTCGAAATGTTAGGGGTGATAGAGGCGTTGTATGTGCATACAAGGGCGCTAAAAATGCATTTTTCGCAATACATCAAGTATCAGAAATGCCATTATTAGCCGAAGATGCAAACAGTCAATTTACTCCCGTTTTTCTAATAACTATATATTTCACGTTTGATCTTATGAAAGCAGGAAATATAAAATCATATTTTGTAATAAAATTGACTAATGCAATGTAGTCAGTAAATAAAAAAGGTGAAATATATTACCAAATTCTCTCCAAAGTTTATGTCATAGACTGTTGTAAAACTAACGTTTAACAGTAAAGTTCGTCTATTGTTTTTAGGTCTAAACAATTTAAATTCGTGAACTTTGATAAATTTTTCATTTTCATACTCCAAATTTACAAATTCAGTGTGCAAGTGACACGCCTGCAATTAAATAAATCACTTTTTTTTACAAACACACAAATTTTTTATTACTTACCTCCAAAAGAAGAAGTGATGAAATAAAAAAGAAGCGCAATAACAAAATGCAATTACTGAAATTTTTCGGGTAGCTGCACATAGTTACCACGTTAATAGTAGGTATAGGTACGTTTGGAAAATATTAAAGGATTATGAAGGCAAGTGAAATTAATACAATTCAATCGAGATTAGCAATTTTAACCATTAAATTTCGATTACTGTAATTATTTTTCCACTGATAATAATTATTATTAATATTAATGATATATTATTATCTATAAGAGTAACTATTATTATTTCCTGATAAATCAGCCCTGCTGAGTAACTTTCACTTCATATTACCATTGGCTCAGGCTCTTACCAATAGGATACTCTTCCTCTTCCTATATCTCTTCTTCTTCGGTCTGTCAAATGACTAATTTAGAAAAAATTTTAAATGGAACAAGCTAAAATTTATTAGCAAGCTAAACTTTATTTGTCCATATAAAATAATTTAAATTATTTAAATTATTAATGTGAAAATGTTACAACTATAGTAAAATTAGCAATCAATTCATCTGCGGGTGTTACTACCGTTAGTTGGACCATATACTGACCGTCTGGCAAACAAGAAGGAACATCTTCTGCAATGATGTTAACATTATAAAAGTAGTAAAATCCCTGGAAATATCACAAAATAAAAACAACAATGCAATGCAATTTGGAATAGAATGTTTGCTTCTTACCTTCACAAGAGGACAACTGGTGAAATTAGACTCCTTTAGAATGCGTTTTAATCCAAAGTGGTTAGTAGCTAAGCCCCAACAACCATCAAATTTGACAGAAAATGGAGTTTTTCTAAATTGACTGGCTTGAAACCTAAATATATCAATCTGCAGCTTAAAAAGACAAGAGTAAAAAATATTAGATCTACGAGGTGACAGAATTATGGTAAGTATGCAGAAATTTTACAATACCTACTACAACTACACAGATCTAATTTAGGTAATATTTGACGTTTTGTAAAGTCAATTATGGTATCAAGAGGTCATAAATGAGAGCTAATGAAGACTATTCCATGAAAAGAGACATTTTGAGGGGAAAAATTAGACATCGATCGTGTCAATCAAATCAATACGAGAAAGTAAGATACCTATACTGAATAAATTGAGTAAGTAATTGTGATTTTTAAATTAGGCATAATGCCGTGTTCATCTCGCTCCTTAATACCCTGAAAATGAAATTTAGAACCTCAATTTTTTTATGGAAAAGTGTGCTTGTGACACCTTATTTAATCGGCAATAATATGAACATCAATTATTATAAGAAGACTACTTTTTTACTTCTTGTTCAGTACAAGAATTTAAAATTCGATATTATAAGCTTATCTACATAAAGCTTGCTACTTTAAATGTCCTATTGAGTAATCGTTCGACGATAATGAAAGGCGTCAGCTTAGGTCGTTCCATTGTTAAACTTATGTCTTATGTTATGTTAAATTGATTATTATTGTGTGTAGGGTTTTCATCGTGGTAGAGTACCTACTCAATTAAACGGTTCCCTTTACAGAAGTCGCCAAGAGTTGCTCCCATTGAGACAATAAGAAATCGTATGCTGGATTTTTTTATGATTGCCTTAATGAAAAGTTTATGGATAAAATTATGGGAAAACAAATTATAAAAGTTTGGTGCGGTACCACTTCGGTATCATTATGATGACTGACGCTCTTTAAGAGATTTATGTCATCCCAAAGGCGAGTAGATTAGTGGTTCGGCAGTTATTAGAGGAAGGCCAGTTGGAGAGTAAAGATTCATAAAGGAACAGTGGAGTATATCTAGTGTTTAATGTTATGGAAGTAAGACAAGAGGAAAATTAAAGAAGAAGGAGCCTAGTTTGAATGTAAAGGGGAAGTGAGACAATTCAGTAAGAGAAGTGACAAGCGGTGCTGAGTGAAGCTAAATAATAATGACTGAAAATTATTATTATAAACAATTATTTTAAGTAATTTCTTGAAAGTAATAAATGAAGTGAGTTTCGTAACAATATATTACCAAATTGTCTCCAAAATTGATATCGAAGACTGTTGTAAAAGTCATATTTAGGAACAAAGACCGTCTATTGTTTTTAGGTCTGAACAATTTAAATTCGTTAAATGTAATGAATTTTTTATTTTCATAGTTCAGCTTTAGAAAGTCACAGTGTAAGTGACATGCCTGCAATAAAATCAAATGCCAATTATTAATTATTATTCTTCTCTAAATTATTTTTTATTTACCTCCAAAAGAAGAAATGATAAAATATAATATAAGGAACACAACAACAAAATGGAAGTTTTTACATTTATGTGATAGCTGCACATAATTACGCATTGATGGCTTACGTTTATGAAAGATTAAAGGACACATTGTGTAATCAAATGCAATGAATTCTATTCAAACGCAATTATTATAGTAACCATTAAAATTCGATTACTATAATTATTTTTCCAATGATAATCATTATTATGTATAGTGACATGTAATAGTGATACATGTATAATAATTATACAAGGTGATTCAGTAATGAGTACCATAAATGATACGGGGTGTACCTACTGTCAAAATAATACGAAAACCAAGAATAACTTTTTTTCCAAAAGTGCTTCCCTAACAAGATACAGGGTGTGAAAGGGTCGATTTGGAAAACACTTATTTGATCGTATCTTCTAACTGGGTTGAACTATTTAATTCATTTTTGGTAGACATCTACTACATAATAAGGACCGTAAACGGGCAAAATTTTGTCGCATTTGAACAATCCAGTGGCGTAGAATTGGGGGTCATGTGACACTTTTTCCCCCCAAAAAAAAGTTGCTGTTGGGTTTTTTCCCATTTTTATTTGGTTTTTAGTATTATTGGTTCAAATACCACAAAAAAGGTACACTTGTTTCATTTGCCCAGAAGCGTCCGTTTCCGAGATATTCTGACTTGCGTGTAACTATGTGAAATACCAAGTTGCAAAATTATCACAGAAAAAGTTTTATTAACAACCAAATAAAATACTTAAAGTCGAATACATCTACCTACGTAAGTTTATAATTAACTGAAAAATAATAAAAATAAAATTAAAGTAAGTTTTCAAAGTGTCCTCCATTGGCACACGAATGCATTGATGTAAACGATTTTCCAAATTAAAAATTATTCCACCAATACTTGGATTGTTTGTTAACTCTGCAAAGGCATTCACAACTCTGAGCCTGAGATCCTCTAAAGAATTTACCGGTGTTGCGTAGACTTTGGTTTTTAATTGCCCCCACACACTAAAATCCAACGGGTTCAAGTCCGGTGATCGAGCAGGCCAGTGAATGGGAGCATCAACTCCACGACCAATCCATCTATTTGGGAAGTTTTCATTAAGCCATTGCCTTGGCTGCCTGCCATAATGAGGCGGAGCACCATCGTGCATAAACCAGAGACTGCGCCTGGTTAACAGAGGAATGTCATCAAAAAAAAGAAAAAAAAAACTTCTTCCAAAAATTCCTGGTAATTGTTCGCGTTTAAATTTCCGGGGAAAAAATGAAATCCAATAATTGTATTTCCACGTGTAGCAGCCCAAACATTTAATTTAAATGTGTGTTGGTAATGGGTAACTTTGGTGGCTCTTGGGTTTTCTTCTGCCCAAACATGTGAATTTCTCATATTAAAAATGCCATTTCTTGTGAAAGTGGATTCATCCGTAAAAATTATGTTGGAAATAAAATTGCGGTCTTGGTTATGCATATTCAATAACCATCCACAAAACTCCACACGTGCAGCATAATCTTCAGGCAAAAGGTCTTGAACTTGCCTCAGATGGTAGGGATATAGCTGGTGTTCCCTTGCAATGCGCCAGGCACTGGCTTGCGAAATGTTTGTTTGGAGTGCCAAACGTCTTGTACTTACTGTTGGATCGTTTTCTAACAATTCCAAAACTTGTTCCTCGTTTCCAGCTGTGCGTGTGGTTCGTTGCTTACCGTTGTTTAAAAGTTTTGGTTTTACATTACCAGTTTCGCGACAACGCCGTTCCACTGACAAAAAAGTCCGCCGATTTGGCACTATTCTGTTGGGATACTTTTCGGAATATCGTCTAACTGCCGCATTCGAATTTCCAAAACATTCTCCTAATGTTAAGAGCATATCTGTGTACTCGCCATTAGAAAACCTTTCCATGTCTTTAGCTTTTTTGATAATTTACTTTTTGACAAGTTAGTTTTTTAATTGTGAATTATTGATAAATAAGGCGCCTTGATAATTTTATTTGCAGTTTAATATTTCACATAGTTACACGCAAGTCAGAATATCTCGGAAACGGACGCTTCTGGGCAAATGAAACAAGTGTGTACCTTTTTTGTGGTATTTGAACCAATAATACTAAAAACCAAATAAAAATGGGAAAAAACCCAACAGCAACTTTTTTTTGGGGGAAAAAGTGTCACATGACCCCCAATTCTACGCCACTGGATTGTTCAAATGCGACAAAATTTTGTCCGTTTACGGTCCTTATTATGTAGTAGATGTCTACCAAAAATGAATTAAATAGTTCAACCCAGTTAGAAGATACGATCAAATAAGTGTTTTCCAAATCGACCCTTTCACACCCTGTATCTTGTTAGGGAAGCACTTTTGGAAAAAAAGTTATTCTTGGTTTTCGTATTATTTTGACAGTAGGTACACCCCGTATCATTTATGGTACTCATTACTGAATCACCTTGTATAATAATAACTATTACCTGTTTGCTGATAAATCTCAATTTTTACAATAAAGATGCAATGAATAATATACATAATAAATACGACAAAATTATGTGTACACATATCTACTAGAACACCTTTATTAGGGAGCTTGTCATATCTAACTATACGGTGTGTATATAAATAAGTATACAATATTTGAGTTACCTTGCAATTTAGGTTTTAATTTTAATTTGCCACATTGCAGTAAGTATATGGTTCTCTTTAAAAACGTTCCATATTTCGAGAGCAACGTTTTTCATAGAAACATTCAAATTACAGGTAAGTACTAGGAAACGTATCCTTCTCGTTGCAGCTTGCTAGCTCTGCTGTGGGTACGTATTTAAAAACAACTATAAACAAACGTGCATCTCCAAAAAGGTCATTTATGTTGATGGGCCAATCAAGTTTATCTTGTTTTGATTGATACATTGAATATTCGATTACAATAATTATTGTCTTATTGTTACGTTAGCATTACATCTGTACTTACAGAAGAAATTTCCATGTTTCTACTGGGATATTGGGAGAGTAAGAGTATTGAGATATTGAGACATGAAGTTCGAAATGCTATTGAGACCACAGACTATCTGATTGAGACATTGAGTACCGTTTCGCTGACGCGGCCTAGCCGTCAGATTGAAGGGAGTCAGTGATGTGGTGAATAATTTACCTCAATTCTATACACGACTCTTTACCGGTAACGAATTCATTCTTTACATGAACCTTTTTGAAGGTAAAGATTGTCAATAATGTAAAGAATATTAAGAATGTAAACAATGTAAAATTTTGACTTTTTCCAAACGTAATGTATCGTGTGGGATTTAACAACATGAACACATATTATTCAAGTAACAAAACAACAAAACAAAATGAAAAAACATATTACATAACCCCATTTTCTATTGTTTACATTCTTTACATTCTTTACATTCTTTACGTTTTGTTTACATTTCTACGCATTATTTACGTCAAACGTAGGGAATGCCTTCACTAGGGAAGACACATCACTGATGGGAGTATCACATGAGCGACGAGTCAGACATGACAGAAGAAATAACCATCATTTCAAAAATTTCTTTCGGCCGGCACTTATTATGGTGTTACAATATCTACTTATTTCACATTCTATTATCATCACATCATTGTATTAGCATAATTTTGTATTTTTTTCTTGTGAGCTGGATGTTCTTTAATAAATTAGTTTGTTCCTTATATTTTTATGTTGATATTACTTGAAGTTATTTAAGAATTTTCGATGAAAATTTAAATATTTTCACTAGGAATCAGCGACTGGGTAAAAAAAACACAGTTTTTATTTATATTCTGCAAATAATAGACATCCAAATCAAACATATTTATTCTGATTATCAATGAAAAAACGTGGCTACTGTGGACATATTAAAGACAATTTCACGTTCATGTCCTATTAATAATGTATTAACTCCCATGTATTGTCCATCGGGAGGACAGGAAGGAAAATCTTCAGGTGACAGGTTAATGTTGTATACATAATAATATCCCTAAAAATTAGAAAAAATCAATGTTTTTATATGTATATGCAAACAGGAAAAAGTATTAAGCACGGCAACTATGCAGCTTGTTTATTTATTTATTTATTTATTTATGTAACTATTTATTAAAAAACAAGGGTAAATGGCGAAAATGGACTAAATTATATTTTAAGACAATGCAGAACATTTTGCCTTTCATTATTAAAAGCTATAAGAACCAGTTTTTTTATTTTATTAAATTTCAATTATAGGTATATTATGAATTATGACACCTATTGTTACGTAAAGAAAATTAAAAGTGTGACAACACTGCCGCGACTGGCCGGTGTCAGCATTTTGCCAACAAAGCAGGCCGGCCTTCGACGCGCTCTGGTCTAGAGACGTCTCAACTCTATGGAAATGGAAATTTGCTCGAATACGAACATTCGAACATTCGAGTCATAAGCGGTGCGTAATCTCAAAATTAGAGAAGGAGGATCGAATCGATTCGTGTAGGTACAAAAATCTACGCGATGGCTTTGAATAACTTGATGTAGTTCTCATAAATGTTACCATATGGTATTACTTCAATGCTGCCTATGTAGTTAGTGTTGTAATGAATCTAAAGTACCTATGATTATTTTTACAATAATCTCGCAAAATTTCTTAGACAATAATATTCCTATGCAACGAATTCTCATACTCAGAATAACAAACACTTTCAGAATAATATCATAAAATTTCTATAAATTATTCACTTTTGTATCTATTAAAAAAATAACCTCATCTTCAGTCTTAATACCTACGTTACGAGCTACGGGCTTGCTTTAATACTTATGTCTAGTTATGTAGGTACCTAAAATACAACAAGTTCAGTTTCTTACCTTCGTTATAGGGCACAGGGTGAAATTAGAAGATTCTAGTAACACTCGACCGAAACCAAAAAAGGTTGTCTTTAATGACGAACAAAGGTCAATGCCGAAAGAAAAAGGAGTTCTTTTAAACTGACCTGATTGGAATTTAAATATTTCCAGTTTCAGCTGAAAATACCAATAATATACATTATTATGTTTTCAGGACCATCAACCGGACGATATGGTGATAATAACCTACTTAAGTTATCTAATTTACTAAAAATAACTAGTTACAATTATATAGGCTAGACAAAAACGCGCGCACTCGGAGCTTGGTGTGATAAATTTCTTTTTTGGAGTAGTAAAAAATTATACCCCAGCGATCTAACTTTTTTCAATAGATATGATCATTTTTGTAAAAATAAAAGTGGCATCACTGCACTGAACATGTGAATAAGTTCGGATCAGATTATCATTTTCATTATTTTCATTTCCATGACAATGAAAGCGTTTTAATACTTTATATTGTAATGTTGAGTTTGTATGGTTTCCAAACTTCAAATTTCTTTCAGATTTAGGTACCTACGTTATAAGTTTTTAACATTTTGAATTCCTCTATAACGAGGTTTTTTGAAAAAGAAGGAAAAAAAGTACAACAAGGTAATAAAAATATATAATAGTGAAAAAAATAAGGACAAAAAAATTAAGGGGAAAAGAAAATAATAAGAAGAATAAATAGCACCCCTGCTTAGTATTTAGCTAATTGGTGGCTGATGGAGCGGGTGTTCCAATGCCAAAATAACACATATAGGTATACATACAGGCTATTTTGAAAAAAAAAATTGACTAATCATATGGCATCGGTTCCAGAGACTATAATAGTAGACCTAATTATCAACTAATTTTTATCGTAGTACCTAATTAAAATAATTATTAGCTTCAAACTTGGATGAGGGAAACTCTGTAACTTCAAAACTTCGTACGAAAATTTTTTTTTTAAACATCTTTTTTTTTCTATAAAATATTATCCTTTATTTTGATGGGATCTATAGCACCCTGTATTCGGAGTGCGCGAGTTACCGATCACCCTGTATAATTATTATACAGGGTGATCCCGAAATGGCGGACACGGACAGCACCACAGCATTTATTGTGGATTAAAGATTCTAAGTTTTATTTACTGTTTTCTCAAGTATGGCTCCCTTAAGAAGATATGACCACTTTTGTAGAAAATAAAGTCACAACACTGCACTGGATACCCTTTTTCAGGCAGAAAAATAATGTGTAGGTCTACAATACCCAGATAGAATGTTACCATGGTAACATATAAAATGGAAACACAACAAAGCTTAAAACAATAATCGTTGCGCGGATACGACATAGTCGATAATATTATTCAAAATCTCTAATTCAAACAACGATGCCACATTGAAAAATTTTGTTGAACTCGGGGAATAGGTAAACTTTGGATGCCTGTAAATCCGTTCCCGATAATAAAAATAATAAAAAGCAAACACTATCGTTATAGTTTTGTGAAACCATGTGCTTTGCCAGTGGAGGTTGTTTAAATTTGACCGCCATTTCGATTTAAAGTTTGGAAAAAGGACACCCTATATCTCGGTAACGAAGCCGAGGAACCCATTTTTGTTTTAAATTTACAGTCTTTCTAAACATCCTCTACAACACCCTGTATTCCGTGTCCGCCATTTCGGGATCACCCTGTATAGGTACATATAATTGGAGGTATTTGAAGACCCTTTTGAGGCTTGTTTTGATCAATTCTCCAATAGGAATACAAATACATTGAAAGTTGATTTTTTTTAAATGATTTTTTATCTGTACTTAATTACCTATATGTATTTAAAATAATTTAAGAAATTAACCTCTCCGATGATGTTACTAATATAATTAATTTATCGTTTCCATTATTTATCCTTAATAACAATAAAATTATATGCACCACACAACCACAGATGGTCTGGTAAGGATAAAAGATATTAACGTTTCGTTGATTATTTTCAGCTCATCAGTCTGTCATATCAACCAAGAATACACCAGGAGAAGAATTTGTCGCACAGAGACAACTAGCGAGCTACGTTTCATTTAGTATCGGAAACATAGTGGCTTATATACGGTAGTGTCATCTAGCGACGGAAAAATATCACTTTCTGACTTTTTATTGAAAAAGTAATTGACGAACAATCAAAGATAGAGGTCTTCAACAGGGGGTTAAAAAATGTTAAAATCAAACTAACAAAAATAATTTGACATGCCACCAACAGAGATGGAAACTAGACTTTAGCATGGAAGTTGTAAATGAAGATACAGAATTGCCTAAACTAGGTGTTGTTTTTAAAAATATACCATGAAGAATTTATCGAAAATTATTCATAAAATAAATTAAATAAAATATAAAATAAATTAGAACCAATAAGTATACCAAAGTGTCTTTATAATTTACATCCATATATGTTGTCAAAGTGATATTATATCTTAAATTCCTTCTATCAGTTTTTGATCTAAATAACTGAAAATCGTGTACAGTCATATACTTTGGATTTACATAATCAATCTTCACAAAATCAAATTTTATTTGGCAAGCCTACAAAAATTAAAAGATTACTTTAAACCATAATTATTAATTATAATTAGCCATTTACCTCTAAATGAGTATACCACAAACCATAAAGGGAGTAAGTTATAAAAATAAAAATTTTCATATTTTTTGTCATATAATTGCACATAACTATTTACATATGAACAAACTCTCTAAAGAATAAATTTACGATACAAGATACAGATCCTTTTTTGAGTTTATGGTTATACCCGAACCGAATTAGCTTGTTTGAAAATAATTAATAGCCAATGTCATTAAAATTAGATCACGTTAATGATTTAAACAGTAAATTAATTCATATGATGGTAGTTCCGATTTCAATCAGAATTAACGTTTTTAACTTTTGTGGAGGCTAATTCAAATAATTGAGGTATTCTAAAAAAATGCGGACATACAATATTTGTTGAGGACCCTTTGGTGATTATTGGAAAAGTAAAAAAAAAATTTGGTGATAGTTTTGAAGTATAAAAACTAGCCAAAGCCGATAATTTTGTGGATAAATCTAAAAATACACAAAACTGGCTTGCCAAAAGACTGCGTCTGAGAATAAAACAGGCCCTGATCATCAGATTTGAACTTTTTTGTATTAATTGGGGAAAACGAGGCGAAGAATTTTGATCTTTTTCGAATACGAATATTACCAGGTTGAGCTCAAGATTATCGCGGATGACACCATTACAACTAAGATTTAGCTGGATATTTTTATGCAGTTGTTATCAAATACTTACTGGTGTTGGAATAAGTGAGAAGTGATTTTTTGCTTACACGAAGTAAAATTTGCCTACATGAAAAAAAGTATTAAAAAATAACTGCAAAAAAATATCCCGCTAAATATCTGAGCTAGAACAGTATTCAGTAAGACAATTCCTCTAATAGGAACATATTCTGGTTTGAACAAACCAGAATTATCGGTAAATTTATCCACCTGCATTGTCTCTTCCTTTCTCGAAATAAACACCCGGTAACAATAAATAGTGATACTTGAGAAATAAAATTGGTGTAATAACGTATAAGTAGAGTCGAAGGTTTCCTAGGTTTACCAGGTATTACTGTTTTTAGACGTAAAATATTTATTTTTAGGGTTCTCGTCTAAAATCTTTTGATGCACGCAGGACCTGCATTGGATTCTCTTGCTCGATACTGTCTTGCCCGAAAATGAATATCCACAATTCCTACGTGGTTACGCAGTAGAAGATAGAAATCCTCTTCTAAGGGTTATTTTCGTGATAAAATTAAAGAGACTTTAGGTGAAAGTATATTTAACATTTATTATAAGACTCGCTCTAAGCCCAATTAAACTTGTGTAGTAAACTTTATGAAAACAATAAATATTACAATCGTCTTCATTATCAATGAGAAAACGTCATGACCCACGAAATATTAAAAACCACTTCACCTTCTGTATGTTGTGTTACTTGAGCCATATATTGCCCGTCGGGCAGACAGGAAGGAAAATCTTCAGCTTTAAGCAACATATTATGAATATAATAACCGCCCTAGAAGTTAAGAAGCAAAATATTATTTTATTCCACTAGTCTATTATTTTATTCTCTTACCTTTAGTATGGGGCATTTAGTTAGATTAGAATTCTGCATTAGTAATCGACTTATTCCAAAAAAATTTGTTTGCAAAGCCAGACATAAATCAGTGTTGACAGAAAATGGAGTTTTCCTAAACTGATGCGCTTGGAATCTTAATAAGTCAAGATGTGCCTTGAAATAGAAGATTATTGAACAATTTCAGAACCCGTGACGTGGTATAAAATGGTAGCCATTTATAACTTTTTGCCTTAAAAAAGTATACGTCATGAATGATCTTGTATGAATATGATTGATCGTTGAATCAGGAACAATTACATATAGGTGTCACACAGGGCGTTCCTGAAATGACTTTACAGCTCTTCCTCGGGCGAAACTAAGTCGATTTAAGTCATCTTATCTTAGTCCAAAGTTGCTTGGTTTGGCCGCTAGGAAAAAAAATGAGTCAAGTAATCTACGTTCGGTGTTTAAAAATTTTTTATTACTTGGCGTAGAAGTTCAAAAGGTGGAATCGTTGACTTAAATCGACTTACTTTCACTCGAGAAATATTTGGTAAAGTCATTTTAGGGACAACCTGTATAATTACTCCGACGAATTGATTTCTGAAAAATGTTCAAAACAAAAACGAGATTGAAATCTAATTGATGCATCAGAAGCACTTTTTTTCTCAAGAGATTTTACTTTCAACATTTTGCTATAAAATAATAATCACGGAGCCAATATTCACAGAAGTTGTTATCTACATGGAACCCTACGTTTTGGAAAATCAAAAAGTATAACAGTTGATTTCTTTGTCTGACCCATATGCGTTCCTTCTTCATCCATGTTACGAAGAAACTTTGGTGAGTTGTTGTGCCCATGCCAGGGGAGGTTTCTATATACAAAAAAATCAAGATTTTTTTTGTAAAATCCATCCTTCTCAGATGGACGAGATTGCAATGCGGAACAGATGAAAAAAGGTATGCTATTTGAGCACAATCGTATGTACTTAAAGTTGCTTATTATACTATGTAATGTACGAATAAAACAATTACCAAGTTTTTTCCAAAATCCAAATCGAAATATGTAGTCACGGTAGCATTAATTTTAATATCTTGTCTATTGTTTTTTGTTCTAAACGTCGTGAATTTATGTAATTGCATGTATTCTGGATTGACATAATTGATCTCCATATATTGTAATTTTAAAAAACATTCCTACAAAAAAAAATTATGGTATAACTCTGAATGTTATTCTGAAATTTACCTGCAAATAAGCGACCGACGAGATCTGTGATAAGCAACAGAGCCAAATTAAAAATCTTGTATGTTTCAAAAACTTATACATAGTTATAACGTGTATTGTTCACAAAAAACTGTAGAAAAAATATGAAAACAATTTTTTTGGTTAAGCGGCCAGGTAAAATTAAGTATCTCTTGGAGATCTCTAATAGCTAATAATCTGTCATTAAAATTGAATTATGATGATTTATTTTACACTAGATTAAGTTTTATAATTATTATTATTGCAGTTACAAATTTGGCTTTAACAAAAAAATTGTGTTAAAAATATTGCTTTTTATAAAGTTTATTAATATAACAATTATAATATTATCAAAAAATTAAAAAAGGGCCCCAGGGAGCTTTCCTCAATTAAAGCCGTGTTTTTTTTACAATGTTTACTATCCTGTAAAATAAGCAGGATACAATAAGAAACAAAAAATGTTTAGGAACAGTTTGTTTTAGAAAACGAGCTTTGGAAAAAAAATCATGTCCGAGATTAAATTTGTAAAAGTTTAAATGGAAATTTCTGATTGTTTACATTTAACATATTCAACCTGAGAAATAATTTTTATTCCCAAGCTTGCCTGAACTACGTTTTCATCTACTGTAGGTTGTCGAACAGCAATACTTTAGAAATTCACATGTCAAGAGCAGTTCCTGTTCTCTAACTCTCTTCCATGGATACAAAATGTTCAACGGCCTTGCCCTACTGCATCCACCTTTGAGTATGTCATTGACAAAGAATGGTGCAGCAATACCAAGCTCAAAAAAACCTTCTTGCGCATCAATCGCAGAAATAGTGTATTTTTATGCGATTCAATTCTGAATATTTTCACCGCTTTTTAAATTGGCTTTCTGAAATTTTACATAGTCAGGTGATATTCGCGTAGTGGCTTACTGACAATTGCATTTCATTTCGTTTTAAACCGTGCATGCCTTAAAATGATTTTTTTAATTTAACAAAACAAAACAAACATTGGCAAAATTTAACAATTTTGGCCCATTTTCTATGCCCGCCACTGGCTAACTTTACTTAAAAAACACTATTTTTTAGACTACCTTTTATAGAACGGGGATTGCTCGGCGAGTTGTCAACGAGTGTACACGCTGTTGTTTACCTGCTCCGCGAACAAGTCGAAATTTCAGTTATTTTTTAATAGTTATCTAAATCCTCTACTCATCACACCATATTACTATAATAGTGCTACGCATACTGTTCGGTTTGTGCTCGCCACATAGCGAATAACTTCAAAAATCCATTACAGACAACAATAAGTATCCTATTTATTTACGTTTTTTATTCGTATTTCAAATATCTAAGTGATAACGGCGATAAACACCTCAATCTTACACCGACACAGTCGTCGGTATAGGCAACCAAAAAATCAAATATGCCGCTCTCTTTGTTGCCTGGCACCACCGATTCTTAATATCTAAACTTCCAGTTGTTTTTGACTACAAAAACAACATTTTATAACCATGTTCCCACAACAAAACCCCAACTCAACCTCACCTCTCAGTAACAATTCAAACATGCCAAATAATACTTACCTGGCGGCAGCAAAATCAACTCCCAAGCCTACATTTCCGAAGAAGGACCAAGCCATAGTCATGCACGCTGAAAACAATCTGAAGCTATTTGACTACGTTAAAGCCGTTGGGGACGCCATAGGTCCCAAGAATATCTCCTTTGCATCCAGGATCTCAAATAATCGAATCTGCATATACTTGAGCTCCAAAGACTATGTAGACACAATCATCAACTCACACCCCACGCTCAAGATCGATAATCTAAGCATATCTATCAGAAGATTAATATCCCCGACAAAACGCATTCTAATCTCCAACATATCTCCATCCATCCCCCATGAACTTGCAGAAAGTGCCATTAAGTCTCTGGGCCTACAGCTAGCCTCTCCAATTTCCTTCTTAAAAGCAGGAATTCCCAACGACGAATACAGCCATATCCTCAGTTTCCGACGACAAGTATACGTCTTCCCCACCACAGACAATTTCGAGATTCAAACTTCATTGGTTATCTCCCACGACGGGGTAGATCATCGAATTTTCCTGTCCACGGATAAAATGGAATGTTTCATCTGCAAACAACCCGGACATGCAGCCTCCGCTTGCCCCAACTCTACAGCCATCAACTCACAGACACTCCTTACCCAAGCCGACACATCTGAACTGCTAGGCCCAAAACAAAGCGATACCTCAAGCCAAAAGCGTCTAGAAACTCAATCATCTCCAATAGAAACCCCTCGTAACAAAAGAACACGATCTGAATCAACAACCCCCACGGACATACTCAACGTCGCATTCGAAGATACTGCTGCTACAACCTCACCTAGTGCCACACTAATGCCTCCCCCTAGCGCCTTCCAAGTAGGTAATCACACATCAATCAAGAAAAGGGATAAGAAGCGGAAGAAAACAGACGAAAGCGCTGAACACTGCCTTACAGAGGTCTCCAGAAACAATATTAGAGAAGCTTATCACAAGAACCCAGAAGCATTCATCCTACCTATTGAAAACTTCTATGCATTCCTTGAAAACACGCTCGGCAGCAACAACCCATATCAAGAAGTTTTAAAATTTACAAGTAACGTCAAATCCCTGCTGTCAAATATGCATGAAATCTACCCAACCCTGGAAGAAAGATCACTAAAGAACAGATTCACGCGGCTGTGTAAAAAGATCAGGAAAGAACATACAACCGAAACAGGCAGTTCATCCAGCCTTATATCTCTAGGCGATCTCAGCGACGATGAAGCTCTTTCTGATCAGTCTAGCTCATCTCTGCTGTCACAACTATCTTACTAAACATCCCTTAGCATACATAATTCAACTTTACCGCATTCAACTTAATCCAGTGGAATTGCGACGGATTTTATCCGCGCATAGAACGAATCAAACAGCTCATATCTGAAACTACCCCTGATATATTATGTCTCCAAGAAACTAACTTCAAAGACTCTCATAGCCCAAATCTCAAGAACTTCATCGGATATCACCACATTCGTAATACCCACTTACGAGCCAGCGGAGGATCCACAATCTTTGTGTCCAATGACACATTCTCTGTTCAACTCCCCCTAAACACCAACTTAGAAGCAGTCGCAATTACAGCCTGGTGCCCCCAAAAAATTACCATCTGTAATGTATATATACCACCCAATTACAATCTATTAGACACTGAAATTTCCGATCTGATCAATCAACTTCCCAACCCATTCATCATCGTTGGTGACTTTAACGCCCACAACATAATGTGGGGCTCAGAATCCACCTCTCGACGAGGCAAATCCATCGAAAATACAATTAACAGCCTTAACTTATGCTTATTGAACAACGGAGGCAGTACTCACTTCGATATATCCACCGGGAAATTCTCCAAAATTGATCTAAGCCTCACCAACCCAGGGGCCGCCTCGCTACTCAACTGGCAACCTCTAAACAGCTTATACGACAGCAACCACTTTCCTATATCCATAAACGACAACACTCCAAAACATTCCAATCTGGTGAGCCGATGGAGGATTTCACAAGCTGACTGGGACAAATACAGAACATACACCAAAGAACAGACAGACCAGCTTGACTTCCCTGAAGACGTAGACGAAGCCCTCCTTCTCTTCATCAACTGCATGATCAGTTCAGCAGAAAAATACATTGGCAGACACACTATAGATCCCGCAAAGAAACTAGTGCCTTGGTGGAACGAATCCTGCAAAGCGGCTGTCCAGAACTGCAAGAAAGCCTTAAACAAATTCCGACGAACCCGATCCGTAGAAGACCTCATCAATTTCAAAAGACTTAAGGCCATATCAAAACGTGTTCTGAAGCAGAGCAAGAAAGACTCCTGGAACAATTACGTAAGCTCCATAACCTCAAACACCCCATCCAAACAAGTATGGGCAAAGATAAAACAAATGAGAGGCGTAAATACCATTCAAAAAATACCAGCCGTAACAACACAAGACAACAAAATTATCAGTGACGACCCTACTATTGTCACCCACCTTGCAGAGCATTTCCAAACAAAATCAAAAAACCGCAAAACCCTAGATACACCCCAACAAATAAACCCAGCCGGTACAAATGAAGGTCCCGATCCAATCAACAACCCTTTCACTCACCATGAACTTTTTACAGCCCTTACCTCATCCAAAAATTCTGCCGCAGGTCCCGATGACATCCCTGGCTCATTCCTAAAGAACCTACACCCTAACTCACTAAATAAGCTTCTGGAGCTATACAATTACATCTGGACATCACAAAAATTCCCAATAGTCTGGAAACAGTCAATTCTTCTCCCCATAAAGAAACCCCATACTACACCGGCCCCTTTCCCAAGCTCATTCAGACCCGTCTCCCTAACCTGCACGCTATGTAAACTCATGGAGAAAATGATCAACAAAAGACTACTCTGGTATTTTGAACGTCACAACATCATCAATGAAGCTCAATCAGGCTTCAGACCGATGAGATCCACACACGACAACCTTGTTCTACTCCAATCAGACATAGCAAGTGCCATGAGTGAAAAACAGGACATCATAGCAGTCACCTTCGACCTGGAAAGCGCATTTGATTCCGTACCAAGAGCCACCATACTCAACAAACTGAAAGAAGCGAACCTTAACGGAAACATCTATTATTTTATTGAGAACTTCCTTGTCAACAGATCGTTCAAAGTGAGAGCCAATGGGATCACATCGACCTCATATTCTCTGGAGAACGGCGTCCCACAAGGATCAATCCTTAGCCCATCGCTCTTTCTCTTAGCCATTAATGATATATGCGCTTCCGTTAAACCACCTATAAAATATTTTCTTTACGCCGACGACCTGTTGCTGTACTGCCATGGGAAAAACACAAGAAGCACCTGTTCCCTCCTACAAAATGCAGTGGATAACATCAGCAATTGGGCAAATATATTCGGTTTCACTTTCTCAACCTCCAAATCCAAAGTAATAAAATTCTCCAGAAGATACAGCAGCACCTCGCCTCCCCAGATAACACTAAATGGTGTTACACTAGAATCAGTAAGCAACCTGAAGATACTTGGGATTACATTTGATAGCAAACTCACGTGGAATAAACACATAGATCAAATAAGAGGTAACTGCCTAAACCGTCTAAATATATTAAAAATCCTATCTCACAATGTCTGGGGCGCCGATGAAGAAGCCCTACTCAGAATCTACAGAAGCCTAATTCTTGCTCGGATAGACTACGGCAGTATAATATATCACTCTGCATCAAAATCCGTGCTACGAAAGTTGAACACAATCCAGAACAATGCACTAAGAATCTGCCTAGGCGCCTTTAAATCTAGCCCAGTTCCAAGCCTCCATCTAGAGAGTCGAGTGCTTCCCCTTCACCTACGACGAGAACAGTTGCTCCTTTCGTATGCTGCCAGATTATCCGCAAATCCCAAGAACCCCGCTTACAAACTACTAATCAATCCCACCCATCGAAACCTCCATGCGCCCTCACAAACAATCCCCCATATCTTATCCACCTTGCAAGGAAATACCTCCCTGACCGAGACAACTGTAGTCTCAATCCCTGAAACCCCACCCTGGACAAGAACTCTACCAAGGATCGACACATCGCTCAACCAACTCAAGAAATTAGAAACTCCCAAGTCAACATATAAACAACACTTTCTCAACCTGATAAACACCAGTCAGTTCGATACAGTCTACTATACAGACGCTTCAAAAACCCCAGACTCAATTGGCTTCTCCGTCACCACCTCGCAAGAAACCCTGAAGAAGTTCAAACTATCAGCAGAAAGCAGCGTACTTACAGGCGAACTTTATGCAATTCTAAAAGCCCTAACAATCCCTACTCAAGATAACCAACGATTAGCAATATGTACAGACTCACTAAGCGCAGTACAGTCAATAAATCATATATATAATAACCACCCAATAGTTCAAAGAATACACGAGAAAATCCACTTACTTTCTATCAAACGAATCTCCGTTGTCATAATCTGGATTCCATCGCATACAGGAATACCGGGCAACGAACTAGCAGACCAAGCCGCCAAAGAGGCAACATCAATTGACCTACCAGTTAGCAGCATCCAGCTCCCCAAAGACCTCCAGGCGAAATTCAGGCAAGAGACTACATCCAAATGGCAAACCGAATGGGATAGGTCCAACACTAAGCTAATGGCAATTCAACCAACAATTTACCCTCCGAAACTAGGACAGATGACCAGAAGAGATAAGATTATTATACGTAGATTAAGAATCGGTCATACCCGTCTAACGCACGGTCATCTAATGGCATCCAGTACCACCCCCACCTGTCAACATTGTAATCAAGCCGCTCTCACGGTGGAACACATTCTCCTAGAATGTACAAAATACCAAGACGCGCGCCAAAAATTTGGCTTGGGAAGAAGCCCAAAGGAGATCCTCGGGTCTCCAGATCAGTATGAAGCAGTGATAAGCTTTCTGCAAGAATCACACCTGTACCAACAAATCTAGATACAGACTAGCAACAAAATATACTGCACCGTATATATACTGCACAATTTCAAGTACAATTTATTACAATATTTATGTTCAACCCGTTATTGTACCTGTGTCAATGACCAAAGTAGTCGAGACACGCTAATATAAATAAATAAAATAAATAAATTTTATAGAACGGAAAAAGTGAAAGGGGAGCTTTGAAAACCTAAAATTTTAAATTTTAGAGGAATAAACATAATATGTAAAAATATTCTAATATCTCCGCCATTTTTATTATTTCCTTCTTGAAATCTTTGAATTTTGAAGTTTATTAGTATACTCGTAGTTGTCTACTGGAAAAATTTTCGTTCAATTCCTTCAAAAATATGTTCATAAACAGTTATAGAAATTCAGCCCTTTTTCCCTTTCTCCTACCCACGCCACTGGCTTAATAATAAAAATATTGCAAATTTTATTGCAATATTTTAACTCAATATTTTATAACTCAAATTTCAAATAATTTTCTTCCAGTAATGTTAATTTCGTTTAAACGTTTTTGTTTCTAACTGGCTTATTTAGGGATTCATAATCTATCAATTTTTCCTAAAATTGAAAAGGCCGCCATTTTGGAACGGCTCTTCTGATTTAACTCAAATGCAGTACCATACGACTACTTGCAGTTATCTTACTATCAAAAAAATTTCAGCCCCCTAGATTGAAAACAGCGACCAGAAACCGTGCCTCGATACCCGTTTTTTTTTTTAAATTTGGAGAGACACGTTGTAAAAGTAGCGCAATTTTAGGTAAATGTTTTTTGTGAAAATCAAACGTCATCCCTAAGTTTCACAAAAGTAAAAAATTACGTTCATTAATCTTGAAAAATGAAGCTACTGGAACGTTCTTAAAATTTTAGAGAAATAAACATCATGTAAAAAAAAATCGAATATCTCGGCCATTTTTCTTACTCACTTCTTGAAATTTTTAAGTGTTAAAGGCTATTAGTATAATTATCTACTGTAAAAATTTCAGTTCAATTGCTTCAAAAATGTGCTTATAAATTGTTAGGGAAATTTAGCCATTTTTACCACTTTCCTATCCACGCCACTGGCTTATTAATAAAAGTAATGTAAATTTTGTTACATTAAATTAAATTTGAAACAATTTTCTTCAAACCCTGTTGATTTGGTTTCAAAGTTTTTTTCCATCTTGCTCATACAGGGGTTCAAATATTAGCAAATTTTTCAAAAATTAAAATGACCGCCATTTTGAAACCGCTCGACCGATTTTGCTCAAGTACAATACCAGACCAGTTTTTATAGATATCTTACTCCCACAAAAATTTCAGCCCCCTAGATTCAAAACTGCGACCTGAAATGAGATGACAAAAACCGGGTTCATGGAATTTTGAAGGGATACCCTGTAGAAGTGATGGGACTTTTGGAAAGTTTTTCAACGAAAATCCAACGTCATTCCAAAGTGTTACAAGGACCCAAAATTTCGTTCACTAATCTTGAAAGATAAAGCCACAGGAGCGTTTTTAAAATCGAAATTTCGCGATTTTGGAGAAATATATATATAAATATATATATATATATATTTATATATATATATATATAATATATAAATAAATATATATATATATATATATATATCGTGGGCCGGTGAATTTTGGAAAACCACTTTTTCGTAATCTGGGGGTCATGATCGGTGGACATTTGATGAGTTTGGGTGATTTTTGGAAAGTGATGTCGTCCTCAATAGTGTATTTTTTTGTTAAAAAATACACTAATAGGCGAGACATAAGTGGTAACAAAGCTTGAATTTATTGGAACGTTGGAGAACGTGTGCATGCTAGGTACTTTAATTATAGAGTGTAGGTACAAGCAGTTGTCCTGCTAGAAGCTGTTCTAGAAGTACTTTTGTACAAGAAATACTGACTATCCTTCTGGCAGGACGTTGTACTCCACATAGGCCGTTCCGTACGAGAGGACGAAGTAAGTACCTACTTCTCGCAGTACGAACAAAATGAACAAAATGTGCTTAACGCGAGAACTACAAAAATATTTGCGCTGACACCCAAACGCATTGTCCCTTATAAGTGAAAGATTTTGATGACTAACTTTAACCTGTCGTAACCCTTTTACTAATAAGGATAAAACGACGATTTAAAATGGCGCTGGTTCCTTGAAACATATAGAATCTATTGGTGCTTAAAACCGCTTGCCTCTGACTCTGACAACCATTATTTAATAAAGCCTCTACTTATTGAGGTTGGAGGAGGGCTGATTAAGATCTTTCATCAATAAATACTACTCCAGCTCCTGACTCCAACAATTTCCTAGGATTGAGCAGGAATCAAATTTTCAACTGTATTATGCAAGTTCTGCTTTGATAGTTCTTGTCAAAATGCTTCGTGCGTATTATTATCGAATGTGAGCACCATAATAACAAAAGGTAATTCTTTCCCAGGACTCTCCTAGCAAATTAAATTTAGTTATTTTTTGTAATAATAGTTAAAGTTAATAAGAAAACTTTCTATTATGTTTTTTTTTATATTTAAGGTACAAATAATCCTTTTTATTTGTAAATTTCATGAGAGTCCTCAATGATACTTTGAAACTGATTTAAAAATTTGGTTGAATTTTATAGTGAGTTTTTCCAAAGTCCGTTTTTAGAAGATGCATATTTATTACAATTTCAAAAACCGATAAGAGTTAGGGGTGTTTTATATACTTACTAGACAGAAAAATAAATTTTTCTTCAAAATAAATTGTGGTCTTGTTCCAGTGTATTGTATTTGCTGAGATATTAAGAAATATTTGAAAATGAGTTTAAAAAAAAAAATCAGTAAAAATCTTAGAAACGCCATATTTCAGAAATGACTCAAGGTACCTACAATGTCAAATTACACTTACATTACAGCAAATTCCATTTTCTGTGAAATGTATCCTAATTTTCTGAGAAATTTCTTATGAATCACACGGTTTGGGTGATATATGGCGCTAAATGGGCAAAAATATAAAAAATGCTCGGAAGTTTCGTCTTTTTGCACATTGCATAAGGCTTTTGTTGGCGCAAAATTGGTATTTTTCTACTAGCAGTGGTCCTAACAACATATCCAAAAATCAAAAATACGTGATTTTTTTGCAAGGAGTAACTTATTTTCATTGACCTCTGCCACCAAAAAATTACAACAAACAAAAACTTTAAAAATTATTTTATTAAAGAAACAGACAATAATTATTATTAAGGGTATTATTAAAATGACACCACAAATTGAAAATATTTTCCTGTTTTTCTTAAAAATGGTTTAACAGTTAAATTCATCTCTCTATATAATATTTCTCTTTAAAACAAGTAGAGCGGCTAATATTTAAAAATAAATACATGACTCATGAGAGAAAAATATTATCTCCAGAGTTGAATATCGCGAGAACACCAGTTTTTATGGGGTTGCGCACATAGAGACTTCTGATCTACCTATCGAATATTACCGATCCAAAATTTAAATTAAATTTGACCGGGAGACAAATATTACCATAAGAATTCTGTGGGGTCCTTTGAAAAAAGATTTTCAACGTTACAAAAGATTTTAGCAGGAATTTCTGATCAAATAATTTTCTAGAAAGTTAGAAGATTAAACACATTATTTATATGGTGATAACATCAAAAATTATGTAGCTACCTACACAAATGAATAAAACGTGCTTTATATTTTTTATTGAATACAAGTAGGTATTTGATAGGACAATAATAATTACACTTAAATATAGTTAAAAATATTCTAGAGCCGCCGAAAGATTAAGACCAGTTTCACCTTCTGTTGATAATATGAAATAGCCCATGTATAGTCCATTAGGTGGGCATGAAGGGACGTCTTCAGGTTTTACCAAAACATTATGGAAATAGTATTCTCCCTAGAGATTTCGCAAAATATTATCTTATTCCATTATCAATATTTATGAATTCTCTTACCTTTAGTACAGGACATTTTTTGGTGAAATTCGAATTATGTAATACCATTTGACTTATTCCGAGGTAATTATTTTGTAAAGCCCAGCAAAAGTCAACGTTGATGTTGAATGGAAATTTTCTAAATTGTTGTGCTTGGAAT
Source organism: Malachius bipustulatus (assembly GCA_910589415.1). NCBI lineage: Eukaryota > Metazoa > Arthropoda > Insecta > Coleoptera > Melyridae > Malachius > Malachius bipustulatus. The sequence goes on along the minus strand of OU342634.1, from coordinate 30,037,037 downwards.
CTGAATACGTCAATGTGTGCCTTAAAAAAAGATTAGCCAACAACGTCAGAACCAATGGCGAGACTACACAAAATTACATTTGAATAAGATTATTATTATAAAATTGAGTTAGTTTATAATGAGTCAAGGGAGTTGACTTTCTTAGCATTCTTGAAGTTCGGATTTTTTATTAGGAAAAGTAATCTGTAAATCACTAATAATGGACACCAGCAATCATCCTCGCTTTAATCCATTGTGTAGCTGTGTATATTGTCCTAATTACTGTACTATCAATTGTTTTCTCCAATTTGATATCACAATACACTAATACCTATACTTGAAACTACCCATTTAATAAAAAATTCACTTATTAGAAAAATAAATCAATAAAGTTAATAAAGTAATGGTAATAAATAAATAAAAACTTATAGAAGAGAAATAAAAAAAAATAAATAAAATGCAACATTCTGATAAATTCTCATTAATTAATTGTATATTTTTATGATTATGGCATTTGGCCAAATTTCTACGGAAGTCCGGCTTCCGTAAATCTAGATCCACTATAGACAACATCGTCGACCTTGAATCAGAAATACATGAAGCTTTCGCAAATCAACAACTCCTAGCGGTCTTTCTTGACCTGGAAAACGCATACGATATGGTTTGGCAACGCTTGGTCCTAGATAAACTAAAAAGTTCAGTTCTTTGCCTTTCTTTGCCTTTGTTCAAAACTTTTTGAAAAGATCGAAGCTTCAAAACAAGAGAACACGGTCTCGACAAAAAGAAAATTGCAAAACGGAGTGCCTCAATGATCTATATTGAGTGTGACACTATTCACCATCGCCATCAACGAGGTTCTAACCAACGTCCAAAGCCCTGTTGAAGCAACCATGTATGCTGATGACCTCTTACTATACATAAAAGGAAAAGAAAAACCTCTCATGGAAAACTCTATGCAAAATGCTCTACAAAAAATCAATACCTGGACGGAATCCTCCGGCTTCACCCTCTCGGCAAGCAAATCGAACGGCATTCTCTTCTCTAAAAGAAATACACTATACCCCAGACTGTCTATAAATGGCGAACCGCTAGAATATGTTGATAGTATCAGGTATTTGGGAGTAATCTTCGACAAACGGTTAACCTGGAAACCACATATATAATGAACCTTAAATTTATATGTAAAAAGCTTCGGGACTACTAAAAACACTAGCGAATACTTACTGGGATGCAGACACAAAAATATTATTACATATCTACCGATCACTGATACGATCACGGATAGATTATGGACTAATTGTATACACTACAGCCTCTAATAGTCTTTTAAAGACAGTCACTTCTATAGAAAACACTAGTCTACGGATCGCCATCGGTGCATACAGAACAAGCCCAACTGACCGCCTGCATGTCCTTGCCAACGAATTACCGCTCAACCTCAGAGTCAAGGAACTCACCCTATCCTACGCCAGCAAAATCTTACATAGGAAAGATCACCAAATTATAACAAGACGTTCTCCACTAGATACAAGACCCTCTACACACAAAAAAAATGCAAACCACCACTTTACGAAAGAGTAAATAGAATTTTATCGGAAATTGCTTTCTCTCTCCCAAAACATAGCTTCCCTACCCACCGTCAATTCTACCCCTGGCTTTCCCCCCAATTCAACAGTGACACAACACTCATTAAATACCCAAAAACAGACACACATCCGGAGATATTATCACTTCAATTCAAACAACTCCGTGAAAAATACAAAGAATGCGAATTTATTTATACCGACGCATCTAAAACAAATAGTGGGGTAGGATGTGCCTTCACCACAGGAAACGAAACCCAGCGCTTTCATCTACCCGACGTCACCAGCACTTACACTGGAGAGCTATATGCCCTCCTAAAAGCTGTGGAGTACTCAATAGAATGTCCAGAAGCTAATCTCGCCATCTGCACAGACTCACTGAGCTCAATCCAAGCTTGTAAAGAAATGTACCCCAATCACCCTCTGGTACAGGCTATAACACAAAATCTATCTACAACGCCCAAGCAATTTATATTTATTTATACCCCATCTCATGTTGGAATTACTGGGAACAAACGAGCAGACAAAGAAGCCAAAACAGCAGCGAACAAAACCCACAACTGCTTCGCTGAAACGAAAACCATAGCCTCGGACCTAAGAAACCATCTCACGCAAATCATCACCAAACTCTGGGAAAACAACTGGAATAATAGCAAGGAGTTCAAGCTACAGGAAATCGCCACAACGCTACAGCACCCTCTCCCAGCCCCCTCACAACGAAGATCACAAGTTATCATTTCAAGACTGCGTATAATAGGGCACACTAGACTCACCCACTCCTACCTCATAACCAAGGAACACCCGCTCTTCTGTGATGTATGCAATGTAAGCATAACCGTCAAACATTATTTGCTAATTGATTGCAGTAAATACAGTCGCACCCGGAATTTTAAAGAAGATAACATAAGATCTCTCCTGGTTCACTCAAGGAACATCAGTGACATAGTGAATTTCTTAAAAGCTAACAAACTAGACACTTTAATTTAGTGATTAATATACTACTGAATATCTAGCAATGTTTCATATTGTGTCTATTCTATAACCTGTAAAAACTGCAATTTACCGCTAATGACCTCAACGGTCGATGCGGTCCTTTTTAATTAAAAAAAAATAATAATAAATTCTATATAATAATAATACTGTTACCAAATTTGTTCCAACATCTATGTCCCTAGATACAGCTAAGCTCGCATTAATTCTTACAGATCCTCTGTCAGTTTTTGTTCTAAACACCTTCCATTCAGTTACTTTATAATATTTAGGATTATAAGAATTGGCCTTAACGTAATTGAGTTTAACTTGACATGCCTATAAGAGAGAGAATTTATGATATAACTCTGAATCTAAAATTGATTCTGAAATTTACCTCCAAGTGATCAAGCGACAAAATCTCTAAGAAGCACCATAACAAAATAAAAAAGATGTTATTCTTCAAAGACATAGCTTACCCTTTTATAAAACACAAAAATGCAATTGTTGGTTAACCACCAAGGTGAAATGAATTAACAGTTCTCTTTATAGCCAATAATCGGTCGTTAAAACCAGATTATGAGATTAATGAGATAGATTAATCCTCATAATAATTATTATTGCAACAAAATGCAACAAAAATGATTTTCACAAATTTGAGTTATGAATGGTGCATTTTATGAAGGTTATCGAAATATTATTATTTAGATTTTCAAAAAAGCTTCTCTTATTTAGGGTGCTTTGTAACGTTAAAATTAAAAAAAATGAACTTTTAGTAAATCGTTGCTCGTTTGTCGTTATTATTATCTATTATTATTATTATCTGAAAATGTAGGGGTATCACTTGAAGCATTTAAGTAGTTTTCGATATATCCAAAAACTAATTTTTTATGAAAGTTCAAGAAAGTGAAATATTCATGGTCCTAAAAATTGTTCTATAGTAAAGAGCATAGTTATAATGAATGTCTTATGTTGCTTATAGTTGCCGCTTCTTCTGGGAAGCAGGCGTCCAGGAGCGTGCGCCCTTCATTTAGTAAGTATTTCCGTAATTACTTAATTTATTTTCAAGTAATAATTTCCTAAATTTCTAAAAAGGTTTTCTAGGTCAATTATGAATACCAGATAAAAAAAAATTGTAGAAAGTAACAATAGATATTATGTTACGCTGATTTATTTAAAATTAGATTTTTGATAAAAATATGTATAGGTAGTTTAGGTAATTTGACGATAACATCCATATTATAATACAGACTGTTTCAAAACATGTATCGAAAAATAAAAAATATGATTCCCTACCTCATTCTAAGAAAGAAAGTTGCTTTAAATAATCATATTTTGGCAAGTAATGTTTTTGTCCACGACAAAATCTGATGGTCATTTTACGTTTTTCATCAAAAAATGCTGCTTTTCTCGAAAACAGTTCAAGTTAAAGCTTTTGACTAAGAGCCCCTTTTTTATGTACCTAGAAAACATTGGCAGTTTAAAATGGGCTTTCACAATTCCAATTTTCAGTGTCGTAGAAAAGGGGGCAAAAAAAGGGCAAAAAAATTTCAAGCAACCCAATAATCTCCGCGCCACTGCATATGAAAAGCTATTTAAGTAGCGCTCATAAAGTCAATAATATTAATGATAAGATGTGTGCAAAAGTTAAGTTTTATATCTCAAACGCGTCCTGAGATATCGTCAAAAAACTGAAAAAAATATATTATTTTGGCACCCTGCATCTCGAAAACGGTGGGTTTGCGGACCCATGTTAATAGGAACTTTTTTCTCAGAACGCGCGAAGGAATCACACCTTTCATTTTCCGACACATGTTTTAGAACACCCTGTGTATTAAATATAACAATAGAACATCAGACAGAACAGACTACATTTATTATTGAAAATTATTGTACTTACACAAATAAAGAAACATGCTTTATGTTTTTTATTGAACATATTTGACGGGACAATAATAATATTTACATTTCAATACCGTTAAAAATACTCCACGAGCGTCGTTATGTTAAAACCAGCTTCACCTTCTGTTACGAATAATGTATGGGCCATGTATTGTTCATTCGGTGGGCAGGAAGGAATATCTTCTGGTTTTATCAAAAAATCGTAAACATTGTAAACACCCTAGAAATTACGCAATATTATTTATTGTCTTATTCCACTGTTAATATATCATTCTCTTACCTTTAGTATAGGACATTTGGTGAAATTCGAATTTTGTAACACCATTTGACTTATTCCAAGGTAATTATTTTGTAAAGTCCAGCAAAAGTCTACGTTGAGAGTCAATGGAAATTTTCTAAACTGTTGTGCTTGAAATCTGAATACGTCAATGTGGATCTTAAAAATAAAGATTAACCAACAACAACGTCAAAACCAATGGCGTGACAGCGAGACTACACAAAATGATTACTGTTGAATAGGTAAGATGACATTATTATAATATTGAACTAGTCGATAATATGAGTTCAAGGAGTAGATTTTTTAAGTTCGGATTTTTTAATATAGGTAAGAAAAGTAATCTGTAAAATATCGCTAATGGATACCAGCACCCTTTTCGTCCCTTTTCCTATACCCGCCACTGACTAACTTTAAAAAGTTACAGGCGAGTTCTGAAAATGGAACACTTGAAATTTTAGAGAAATAAACATCATGTAAAAAAATTCGGATAACTCCGCCATTTCTCTTATTTGCTTCTTGAAATTTTGGGAGTTAAAGGTTATTAGTGTAGTTGTCTACTCTGAAAATTTCAGGTAAATTCTCTCAAAAATGTGCTCATAATCAGTGAAAGAAATTTAGCCATTTTTACCATTTTCTTACCCACGCCACTAGCTTACTAATGAAAATAATAAAAATTTTATTGCATTAATTCAAATTTCAAATCATTTTAATCCAATCTTGTTAATACAGATGTGTAGGAGTTTTTATTTTCTGCAATTGGGGTTGGCAGGAGCAGGCATATCTGCATCGGTGGGGTGGTCTATAAAAGTTCTTTTAAAGGTGTTACTTTCTATATCTAAAATTGATGTACCATCATAATGTTAACAATAAAGATCACCAAATGAATTATGATGGTACATCAATTTTAGATATAGAAAGTAACACCTTTAAAAGAACTTTTATAGAAATGATTAGAATCCAACAAAATTCAAATGCTATGAACTCCATGAAAGATGTAGAAAATCTTAGTAGCATTTACACATTTTTAGTAAAAATTGATAAAGAAAACAACCTACAATAGTCTCAATTTAATCCAAAGTTTAAATAGTTTTGATTCTTCCGATATTTTTATTTTTTCCTTCAATGTTATTACAATAATATTAATTTTGTCTAACAATAGGGGACTTACATACGAGTAATGAAGTCGTCAAAAACAAATAATTTTTAGATATCAAATCATCTTTATTCAATTTAAAAAAAAAAATTATTATTTATATGTCAATCATTTAGATTAGAAAAAACTTATAAAAATTTTTTATCATTTCGGCCTGAATTGGAAATTGAACTTCATTAGTACCTATGTAATTTTATCTTTGTTGGCGTTAGTTGCTGTAAATGTATGCAAGAATAGTCCTATGGTTAACAATTTTTACAAACTTTAAATTTTAATCTCAAATTCTGTAAGTATACAGGGTTATTCACGGTATACGCCACGGAAGTTTATGGCCGTGTCTCTGGATTTTAGGATCTTTTTATTTTTGGAGTGGATAGAGACCCGACAGAGGTACGTTTTAAAATTATATTCATAATGTACAGGGTGTCTCAAAAGCATGAAACATATCAAAGTTATGTTTTTTTAAATGGAATGCTCCTATGTTATCGCATTTTTAGATTGTCTGAGAAGAGAAAATAAGATTGGTTTTTACAGTTGGTGTTAAAATTCAGAAGTTTTGGAGTTATAAACAAGTGAAAATCGTCATTTTTCAAGTTCAAGGCCCTGTACAACGAAAACGGCTGAAGATAGAGAAAAACGGCTTACATGTCCCTATTTTAACTTTTCATGTACTATCCTATGATGTAGATGAAATGTTTATACAAGGTGATAAAAAATTTGAAAAATTCTGAGATTTCTCCACGCGTCATCAAATAAAAAAATCAAACAAGAAAGTACAAATGTTTCTATACCATAGGATAGTACATAAAAAGTTAAAATAGGGACATGTAGCCGGTTTTCTCTATCTTCAGCCGTTTTCGTTATACAGGGCCTTGAACTTGAAAAATGGCGATTTTCACTTGTTTATAGCTCAAAAACTTCTGAATTTAAACACCAACTGTGAAAGTCAATCTTATTTTCTCTTCTCAGACATTCTAAAATTGCAATAACATAGGAGCATTCCATTTAAAAAAACATAACTTTGATATGCCACTGTCATATGGGACACTCTGTATATTCCAAAATAATTTTACATTATGGCCATTGTGATTCAGTACTTGAATTTTCAAAAAGTTTTTTGAAAAAGTCCATCGTTTGGCCTACAGAGACCGCTTCGAATAAGCTGGGACACCTGTATATATCGTGGGCAGGTGAATTTTGGAAAACCACTTTTTCGTGATCTGGGGGTCAGGATCGGTGGACATTTGGTGAGCTTAGGTGATTTTCGAAAAGTGATGTCGTCCTCAATAGTGTATTTTTTTGTTAAAAAAATACACTAATTTAACTGGCCAAAGCGACAATTTTGTGGAGAAATTTAAAAATTCACAGTGCCTGCCCAGAGCCTTAGTCTGAGAATAAAACAGGCTCTGACCATCAGATTTGAACTTTTTTGCATTAATTGGGGAAAACGAGGCGAAGAATTTTGATATTTTTCGAATATTACCACGTTAAGCTCAAGAATATCGGGGGTGACACCATTACAGTTCAGATTTAGCATGATATTTTTATGCAGTGTTAACGAATACTTACTGGCGTTGGAATAAGTGAGAAGTGATTTTTTGTTTACAAGAAGTGAAATTTGCCTACATGAAAAAAATTATGAGAAAAAACTGCAAAAAAATATCCCACTAAAGATCTGAGCTAGAATAGTATTCGGTAAGACAATTCCTGGAATATGAAGGTACTGAACTTTATCAGGTACTGAACAGTGAACATTACCAGATACCAGACTGAATCCATTGCCGTAGCAATGTTTGAACAAACCAGAATAATTATCGGTAAATTTTTCCACTTGCATTCTCTCTTACTTTCTCGAAATAAACACCCGGTAACAATAAATAGCAATCCTAGAGAAATCAAATGGGTGTAATAACGTATAAGTGAAGTCCAAGGTTTACCCAGTTATTACTGTCTTTAGACGTAAAATATTTATTTTTAGGGTTCTCGTCTGAAATCTTTTGTTGCACACAGGACCTGCATTGGATTCTCTTGCTCGATACTGTCTTGGAAAATTAATATCCACAATTCCTACATGGTTACGCAGCAGAAGAAAGAAATCCTCTTCTAAGGGTTATTTTCGTGATAAAATTAAAGAGACTTTAGGTGAAAGTATATTTAACATTTATTATAAGACTCGCTCTAAGCCCAATTAAACTTGCGTAGTAAATTTAATGAAAACAATAAATATATACAATCGTCTTCATTATCAATGAGAAAACGTCATGACCCACGAAATATTAACAACCACTTCACCTTCTGTATGTTGTGATACTTGAGCCATATATTGCCCGTCCGGTAGACAGGAAGGAAAATCTTCAGCTTTAAGCAACAGATTATGAATATAATAACCACCCTAGAAGTTATGAAGCAAAATATTATTTTATTCCACTATTCTATTCTATTCTCTTACCTTTAGTATGGGGCATTGAGTTAGATTAGAATGCTCCATTAGTAATCGACTCATTCCAAAATAATTAGTTTGTAAAGCCCGACATAAGTCAGCGTTGACAGAAAATGGAGTTTTCCTAAACTGATGTGCTTGGAATCTTAATATGTCAACATGTGCCTTGAAATAGAAGATTATTGAATAATTTCAGAACCAGTAACGTGATATAAATTGGTAGCCATTTCTTAATTTTTTAAAAAAGCATATGTCATGAACGATCTTGCATGAGTATTATCGTTGAATCAAGAACAATTACATATACAGGTGTCCCTCAAATAACTTTATAGCTCTTTGCCTAATGTTCGTCGGGTGAAACTAAGTTGATTTAAGACAACTTAGTTAGACAACTCTTAAGACAAAAAGAGCAATACTAAAATTACTTATTTGGCGTAGATCAAGGATTTTTTAAGTTTCACACCCTGTGAACTTCTACGCCAATGGAACAAAAAAATTTTTAAAACCGAGCGTAGATTTGTCGTAGATTCAAAAAAGGTACTCTTCATAATAGTTACCTAACCTTTTAGCTTAGAAAATAATCGCATTTGAATGTTAATTTTTACGGGAAATTTCGTTAAAAAAAATCGTATTTTTTTTCAGGGTATTTCCATAAAATAATAAATTAATTTACATTTCAACTCTCGTTTTTAATATTGAAAACTGCATCAACCGCTGAAGTTTATTAACAGCTTATTTATGCTCTAGATAGTGTCTTAGAAACCAGTTTCCCCCAGGAAACGGAATATGCGATCATATTGGTATGGGTCGGCTAGGATGACACTGCAGAGTTCAACGGGTGCTGATTGACACAAAGAGCATAAGACATTCTTTTGAGAAACGATTGGTTGAGGTTCCAATTTTCTTGTCTGATTTGAAAAAGCGAGCTTTCAGGTCACTGGAGGAATACAACGTTGAGTTACGGAGAGACCCCGATGAGGCAGCTGCCCTTGCCAACGTGCCTGCTCGTTCATTACCTTCGATGTCAACATGAGAGGGGGCAATTATGGAGCAGGAGACTTTGCCATCGGACTTGGATTCCGGTGTAAATACCTTTATAATTGGGATAGCGGGAAATTTCTTCTTTAAAGTGCTGATGCGTGAACCTGGTTGCTGGTTTTGGGCTTATCAAACCTTTAGAGTGATAGATTAAGGGGGAGTCGTGGTGAGAGACCTAGGGTGTTGGGAGGATTGAAGAAATGAATTGTAACCTTGGGATGTGTGAAAATTTGTCTCAGATTCAATTCCACGTATACGTTGGTAGAAAGGGGGATGATCTGTGGATTTGAATCGAAGAAGATTTTATAACTGTTGGAAGATATAAGGGGGTAGTTGAAACAATTGGGATTTGCGGATATGTTGGTGGCGTAGAAAAGCGATAGGAGTTTTGCACGGAGGTGGAAGGGAAGTTCGCCGGTAAGCGCAAAAAGACTATCTATAGAAGTGGTGCAGAAAGCACCAGTAGCGATTCGCAAGGCTCTCGATCATATGACTTCGATAGTCTTGAGAAGGAGATCCTGGAGGAAGAGTAAGCAAAGATTCCGTAATCGATTTTGGATCGGATGAGAGATTTGTAGATTAAAGTAAGCGTGTTGGTATCAGCCCCGAGAGTGATCCGACAAGGCTCTCATAAGGGTGAGGTCGCTAATGCACCTTTCTTGATCTGATCGATTCGCTGCTTCCAATTGAGCTTTCTGTCAAAGAAAACGCCTCATTCTTTGATAATTTCAACATTCAAATGCGATTTTGAATGTTCAAATGTTGAAATGTAAGTTAATTGTAATTTTTTATGTAAATTTAAGAAAATCCCATGACAAAGAAAATACGAAATTTCCTATATAAATCAGCATTCAACTACGAATATCTTCTAAATGATAAAATTTAGTGTTTTTTTTAAAGGGTACCTTTTTTGTAGACAATTCCAATTGTTGTAGAAGTTCAAAAGGTGTGAATCATAAAAAACCCATGATCTACGCCAATGAACTAACATCTTGTGTAAACTAGTCTGCACTTTTTGTCTTTTAAAACCATAATGTCTTACCAAATTCCATCTTGAGCGATTTAGCTTTTTTGATCAAAAAAGAATTTCAGAATTGACGCTTTGCGATCTCCTAGCGGCCAAACCAAGCAACTTTGGACTGAGATAAGTTGAGTTAAATCGCCTTACTTTCACCTGAGAACATTTGGACATTTGGTAAAGAGCTGTAAAGTCATTCCAGGGACACCCAGTATACCTAATTACTCTGACGAATTGATTGCTGAAAAATGTTAAGAGCAGAAACTATTATAATATTTTCGTTAAGCTTAAAAAATGTTCCAGTCCTAATAATTTAGGTACTAAAAAAAAAACTAGGTCGCAAGTCAAGAAGTCTTCTTTTTAACCACAGCAAATCAACCGGTTCATTCCAAATTTTCTCAAAGATTGTTAAACGTAGATTGAAATCAAATTGATGCATCAGAAACACATTTTTTCTCAAGAAGTTTTACTTTCAACCTTTTGCTGTAAAGTAGTAATCAGAGAGCCAATATTCACAGAACTTGTTTTCGACATGGAACCCTACGTTTTGGAAAATCAAAAAGTATCACAGTTGATTTTTTTGTCTGACCCGTATGCGTTCCTTCTTCATCCTATTACGTCGAAACTTTGGTGTGTTGTTGTGCCCATGCCATGGAAGGTTTCTATACGTACAGAAAAAAAAGTTTTTTTAGGAAAGTCTATTCTTCAAAGATGAACGAGTTTGCAATGCCGAAACGGCACCAATTTCCGATACTCATGTATCGGAAAATGTTCGGATATACATCAGACAATAGATGAAACGAAAGATATTATTGTTTATGCAAAATGATCGTATGCTATATCTGAGCACAATCGTTCAGGTATTTCTAAACACTTGCAGCACTAATCAGTACTTGGCAAGTCCAGTGTTCTAAAAGTTGCTTATTGTACTAAAGTAACGTATGAATAAAATTATTACCAAACTTTTTCCGAAATTAAAATCGACATATGTTTACGGTCGCATTAATTTTAATATCTTGTCTATTGATTTTTGTTCTAAACGTCGTGAATTCATGTAATTGCATGTATTTTGGATTTACATAATTGATCTTCATGTATTGTAGTTTTAAAAAACATTCCTACAACAAAAAAAAATTATGGTATAACAATGGAAGTTATTCCGAAATTTACCTGCGACGAGTTCTGTGGTAAGCAACAGAGCAAAATTAAAAATCTTGTATGTTTCAAAAACTCATACATAGCTTATACCGTGTATTGTTCACAAAAAACTGTAGAAAAAATATGAAAACAATTTTTTTGGTTAAGCGGTCAGGTAAAATTAAGTATCTCTTGCAGATCTCTAATAGCTAATAATCTGTCATTAAAATTGAATTATGATTATTTATTTTACACTAGATTAAGTTTTATAATTATTATTATTGCAGTTACAAATTTTCTTTAACAAAAAAATTGTGTTAAAAATATTACTTTTTATAAAGTTTATTAATATAACAATTATTATAATATTATTGAAAAATTAAAAATGGGCCCCAGGGAGCTTTCCTCAATTAAAGCCGTTTTTTTTTACAATGTTTACTATCCTGTAAAATAAGCAGGATACAATAAGAAACAAAAAATGTTTAGGAACAGTTTGTTTTATAGAAAACGAGCTTTGGAAAAAAAATCATGTTCGAGATTAAATTTGTAAAAGTTTAAAATGGAAATTTCTGATTGTTTACATTTAACATATTCAACCTGAGAAATAATTTTTATTCCCAAGCTTGCCTGAACTACGTTTTCATCTGCTGTGGTTGTCGAACAGCAATACTTTAGAAATTCACATGTCAAGAGCAGTTCCTGTTCTCTAACCTCTCTTCCATGGATACAAAATGTTCAACGGCCTTGCCCTACTGCATCCACCTTTGAGTATGTCATTGACAAAGAATGGTGCAGCAATACCAAGCTCAAAAATAGGCGAGACATAAGTGGTAACAAAGCTTGAATTTATTGGAACGTTGGAGAACGTGTGCGTGCTAGGTACTTTAATTAGGTATAGAGTGTAGGTACAAGCAGTTGTCCTGCTAGAAGCTGTTCTAGAAGTACTTTTGTACAAGAAATACTGACTATCCTTCTGGCAGGACGTTGTACTCCACATAGGCCGTTCCTTACGAGAGGACGAAGTAAGTACCTACTTCTCGCAGTACGAACAAAATGAACAAAATGTGCTTAACGCGAGAACTACAAAAATATTTGCGCTGACACCCAAACGCATTGTCCCTTATAAGTAAAAGATTTTGATGACTAACTTTAACCTGTCGTAACCCTTTTACTAATTAGGATAAAACGACGATTTAAAATGGCGCTGGTTCCTTGAAACATATAGAATCTATTGGTGCTTAAAACCGCTTGCCTCTGACTCTGACAACCATTATTTAAAGCCTCTACTTATTGAGGTTGGAGGAGGGCTGATTAAGATCTTTCATCAATAAATACTACTCCAGCTCCTGACTCCAACAATTTCCTAGGATTGAGCAGGAATCAAACTTTCAACTGTATATGCAAGTTCTGCTTTGATAGTTCTTGTAAAAATGCTTCGTGCGTATTATCGAATGTGAGCACCATAATAACAAAAGGTAATTCTTTCCCAGGACTCTCATAGCAAATTAAATTTAGTTGTTTTTTTTAAATAATAGTTTAAGTTAATAAGAAAACTTTCTATTATGTTTTTTTTTTTATATTTAAGGTACAAATAATCCTTTTTATTTGTAAATTTCATGAGAGTCCTCAATGATACTTTGAAACTGATTTAAAAATTTGGTTGAATTTTAAAGTGAGTTTTTCCAAAGTCCATTTTTAGAAGATTCATATTTATTACAATTTCAAAAACCGATAAGAGCTAGGGGTGTTTTATATACTTACTAGACAGAAAAATAAATTTTTCTTCAAAATAAATTGTGGTCTTGTTCCAGTGTATTGTATTTGCTGAGATATTAAGAAATATTTGAAAATGAGTTTAAAAAAAAAAAATCAGTAAAAATCTTAGAAACGCCATATTTCAGAAATGACTCAAGGTACGTACCTACAATGTCAAATTACACTTACATTACAGCAAATTCCATTTTCTGTGAAATGTATCCTAATTTTCTGAGAAATTTCTTATGAATCACACGGTTTGGGTGATATATGGCGCTAAATGGGCAAAAATATAAACAATGCTCGGAAGTTTCGTCTTTTTGCAAATTGCATAAGGCTTTTGTTGGCGCAAAATTGGTATTTTTCTACTAGCAGTGGTCCTAACAACATATCCAAAAATCAAAAATATGTGATTTTTTTGCAAGGAGTGACTTATTTTCATTGACCTCTGCCACCAAAAAATTACAACAAACAAAAACTTTAAAAATTATTTTATTAAAGTCACAGACAATAATTATTATTAAAAGGGTATTATTAAAATGGCACCACAAATTGAAAATATTTTCCTGTTTTTCTTAAAAATGGCTTAACAGACTTAAAATGTAACTACATCAACAGAAACTTCATTATTCATCTCTCACAGTAAATATTCATCTCTCTATTGTATAATATTTCTCTTCAAAACAAGTAGAGCGGCTAATATTTAAAAATAAATACGTGACTGTCATGAGAGAAAAATATTATCTCCAGAGTTGAATATCGCGAGAGCATCAGTTTTTATGGGGTTGTGCACATAGAGACTTCTGATCTACCTATCGAATATTACCGATCCAAAATTTAAATTAAATTTGACCGGGAGACAAATATTACCATAAGGATTCTGCGGGTCCTTTGAAAAAAAAATTTCAACGTTACAAAAGATTTTAGCAAAAATTTCTGAACAAATAATTTTCTAGAAAGTTATAAGAGATAGATAATTATTGTGTTTAGCCGTTTTTACTAAAAATAAGGGTTTCGAATTAGTCGTTTATTAATCGTATACGAGAAGTGCGTAGTTATATGGTGATAACATCAAAAATTATGTAGGTACCTACACAAATGAATAAAACATGCTTTATATTTTTTATTGAATACAAGTAGGTATTTGATAGGACAATAATAATTACACTTAAATATAGTTAAAAATATTCTAGAGCCGCCGAAAGATTAAGACCAATTTCACCTTCTGTTGATAATATGAAATAGCCCATGTATAGTCCATTAGGTGGGCATGAAGGAACGTCTTCAGGTTTTACCACAACATCATGGAAATAGTATTCACCCTAGAGATTACGCAATATTATTTTCTTATTTCACTATCAATAATTATTCATTCTCTCACCTTTAGTACAGGACATTTTTTGGTGAAATTCGAATTATGTAATACCATTTGACTTATTCCGAGGTAATTATTTTGTAAAGCCCAGCAAAAGTCAACGTTGATGTTAAATGGAAATTTTTTAAATTGTTGTGCTTGGAATCTGAATACGTCAATGTGTGCCTTAAAAAAAGATTAGCCAACAACGTCAGAACCAATGGCGAGACTATACAAAATTACATTTGAATAAGATTATTATTATAAAATTGAGTTAGTTTATAATGAGTCAAGGGAGTTGACTTTCTTAGCATTCTTGAAGTTCGGATTTTTTATTAGGAAAAGTAATCTGTAAATCACTAATAATGGACACCAGCAATCATCCTCGCTTTAATCCATTGTGTAGCTGTGTATATTGTCCTAATTACTGTACTATCAATAATTGTTTTCTCCAATTTGATATCACAATACACTAATACCTATACTTGAAACTATCCATTTAATAAAAAATTCACTTATTAGAAAAATAAATCAATAAAGTTAATAAAGTAATGGTAATAAATAAATAAAAACTTATAGAAGAGAAATAAAGAAAAATAAATAAAATGCAACATTCTGATAAATTCTCATTAATTAATTGTATTTTATGATTATGGCATTTTGACAAAATTTCTATATAATAATAATACTATTACCAAATTTGTTCCAACATCTATGTCCCTAGATACAGCTAAGCTCGCATTAATTCTTACAGATCCCCTGTCAGTTTTTGTTCTAAACACCTTCCATTCAGTTACTTTATAATATTTAGGATTATAAGAATTGGCCTTAACGTAATTGAGTTTAACTTGACATGCCTATAAGAGAGAGAATTTATGATATAACTCTGAATCTAAAATTGATTCTGAAATTTACCTCCAAGTGATCAAGCGACCAAATCTCTAAGAAGCACCATAACAAAATGAAAAAGATGTTATTCTTCAAAGACATAGCTTACCCTTTTATAAAACACAAAAATGCAATTGTTGGTTAACCACCAAGGTGAAATGAATTAACAGTTCTCTTTATAGCCAATAATCGGTCGTTAAAACCAGATTATGAGATTAATGAGATAGATTAATCCTCATAATAATTATTATTGCAACAAAATGCAACAAAAATGATTTTCACAAATTTGAGTTATGAATGGTGCATTTTATGAAGGTTATCGAAATATTATTATTTAGATTTTCAAAAAAGCTTCTCTTATTTAGTGTGCTTTGTAACGTTAAAATTTAAAAAATGAACTTTTAGTAAATCGTTGCTCGTTTGTCGTTATTATTATTATTATAATTATCGGAAAATGTAGGGGTATCATTCGAAAGCATTTAAGTAGTTTTCGACATATCCAAAAACTATTTTTTTATGAAAGTTCAAGAAAGTGAAGTATTCCTGGTCCTAAAAATTGTTCTATAGTAAAGAGCATAGTTAGAATGAATCTCTTATGTTGCTTATAGTTGCCGCTTATACCGTTCTTCTGGGAAGCAGGCCTCCAGGAGCGTGCGTCCTTCATTTAGTAAGTATTTCCGTAATCACTTAATTTATTTTCAAGTAATAATTTCCTAAATTTCTAAAAAGGTTTTCTAGGTCAATTATGAATACCAGATAAAAAAAATTTGTAGAAAGTAGCAATAGATATTATGTTACGCTGATTTATTTGAAATTAGATTTTTGATAAATATATACAGGTAGTTTAGGTAATTTGACGATAACATCCATATTATAATATAGACTGTTTCAAAACATGTATCGGAAAATAAAAAATATGATTCCCTACCTCGTTCTAAGAAAGAAAGTTCCTTTAAATAATCATATTTTGGCAAGTAATGTTTTTGTCCACGACAAAACCTGTTGGTCATTTTACGTTTTTCATCAAAAAATGCTGCTTTTCTCGAAAACAGTTCAAGTTAAAGCTTTTGACTAAGAGCCCCTTTTTTATGTACCTAGAAAACATTGGCAGTTTAAAATGGGCTTTCACAATTCCAATTTTCAGTGTCGTAGAAAAGAGGGCAAAAAAGGGGCAAAAAAATATCAAGCAACCCAATAATCTCCGCCACTGCATAGGAAAAGCTATTTAAGTAGCGCTCATAAAGTCAATAATATTAATGATAAGATGTGTGCAAAAGTTAAGTTTTATATCTCAAACGCGTCCTGAGATATCGTCAAAAAACTGAAAAAAATATATTATTTTGGCACCCTGCATCTCTAAAACGGTGGGTTTGCGGACCCATGTTAATAGGAACTTTTTTCTCAGAACGCGCGAAGGAATCACACCTTTCATTTTCCGACACATGTTTTAGAACAGCCTGTGTATTAAATATAACAATAGAATATCAGACAGAACAGACTACATTTATTATTGAAAATTATTGTACTTACACAAATAAAGAAACGTGCTTTATGTTTTTTATTGAACATATTTGACGGGACAATAATAATAATTACATTTCAATACCGTTAAAAATACTCCACGAGCGTCGTTATGTTAAAACCAGCTTCACCTTCTGTTACGAATATTGTATGGGCCATGTATTGTCCATTCGGTGGGCAGGAAGGAATGTCTTCTGGTTTTATCAAAAAATCGTAAACATTGTAAACACCCTAGAAATTACGCAATATTATTTATTATCTTATTCCACTGTTAATATATCATTCTCTTACCTTTAGTATAGGACATTTGGTGAAATTCGAATTTTGTAACACCATTTGACTTATTCCAAGGTAATTATTTTGTAAAGTCCAGCAAAAGTCTACGTTGAGAGTCAATGGAAATTTTCTAAACTGTTGTGCTTGAAATCTGAATACGTCAATGTGAATCTTAAAAATAAAGATTAACCAACAACGTCAAAACCAATGGCGTGACAGCGAGACTACACAAAATGATTACTTTTGAATAGGTAAGATATTATTATAATATTGAATTAGTCGCTAATATGAGTTCAGGGAGTAGATTTTTTAACATTTTTGAAGTTCGAATTTTATAAGAAAAGTAATCTGTAAAATACTGCTAATGGATACCAGCACCCCTCTGCGATTTTAACCCTTTCTTCAACTGCGTATTCATCCAAATAGACTTTTCTCTAATTTGATATTATTATTATCCACTGGAAGCTTCTTCTTCTTCAAGTATCATCTCCTCTGAGAAGGTTAGTTATCATCGCAGCTATTATCATCTTTGATGCTGCAGCTCGAAACATCTCAATGGAACTACAGTTGTACCACAACCTCAAGTTACTTAGCCAAGCAATGCGTCTTCTTCCTCTATTTCTTCTCCCCTGTATATTTTCCTGCATAATGTTCTGCAACACTATAATATGCTCTCATCACATGGACAAGATACTGCAACTTCTTCACTTTAACTGTGTTTAATATCTCTCTTTCCTTTCCTATTCTTTCCAGTGCTTCTTCATTTGTTATCCTGTTTACCATACTAATTCTTAAGATCCTTCTGTATGACCACATCTCAAACGCTTCTAGTCGATCACTAATGTTTTTCTTCAAAGTCCAGGACTCCATCCCTTAGAGCAACACCGAGAAGACATAGCATCTCAATATTCTGACTCTGAAGTGAAAATTAAGATCTCCACAACATAATACATTTTTTATCTTGTTAAATATATTTCTGGCTTGTCCAACTATTGATATGATTTCCTCCGTGTAGTTATTACCCTCATTGACAATTATTATTGTTCCCAGGTATTTATATCGACTGTTCTTCTCTATTTATTCTCCTTTGATTCATAAATTTTCTTGTTGTTGAACTGATTTTGTAATAATTGTCATAAATTTTCTCTTTTTGATGTTTAAGATAAGTCCACTCTCCTCCTCGCTCATTACTACTACTTGGTCAACCAGGCTCTACAGATCTCCATTGTCTCGGCAATGAGTATGGGATCGTCTGCATACTGGATATTTTTGATGGGTGCATCATTAACTTTTACGCCATTTGTTGTTTCCTCCAATGCTCTCTCTGAATGATCTCCTCAGAGTAAAGGTTAAATGATAGTGGCGATAGTACACAACCTCGCTTTACTCCACGCTGTATTCTTATTTCTTCTGAAAGCTTCTTATCTACTTTATCGATCTAAAGGTCGATCTAAGCCATACACGAGGGATGATAGCTTTTAGATTTTACCTTTTTTACTGCATGTATTATTATTTACTCTGTCTTTATCTATTATCTCTTGTTGCCGGTCATCTTTGAATAGTTCTTGGAGATACTCTTTCCATCTTGCTGTTTTCCCCGCAGAATCTAAGATTATTTTGCCATTCTCGTCGAACGAGATATTGCTTCGATTTATTCTTTTTATACCCGCTAGCTCCCTATTTTTTTATAAAGGTTAAAGTCATCATGTTATGATAGTAAATCTTATATTTCTATACATTTCTCTCCGCACCATTTCTCTTCGGCTTCTCGTATGCCTTTTCTCATTTCCTTATATTATGTTTGCTTGTATACGCTGTTGTCCACGTTTTTGCGTCATCTTCTCTCCTTCATTAGTTTCAATCTCTCGTCTGTCATCCATGGCTTCTGTCTGTGAATAGAAACGAAGTCATCATCGTCGTTCAGATAACTTCAATTTTGTGTTTGGGTCTTCATTCGGATCAATTCTGATTTTAATTAATCCGGTGTTAATATTGTTCTGGTTTCACTGAGTGCCATTATTTTATATTAAGTCTCTGCATTTCCTGAAGCACTTTGTGAATTTTGACCGCTTCAAAAATGGGTCTTATCTTCCATGTACCGATCTTTATGTCTCTTTTCTTCTTCCAAGCTTTATTCAAAACCGCCCCCCTCCCTTGGAGATCAGAATGGGGAACTAGACACTCGGGAACATTTTGCATTGAATTCAGCCGTGTTGGTTAACTATTATGGTTATCTATTAGGGTCTTTAATGCAGTGGTTTCTCCTTGCCTTTTTCATCTTCCTGACGTTCATCATTCGTTGGTTTATCCGCCTTTAGGGATGATTTCTCCTATCATGGAGAAGAAGGTGAACTATCTCTCAGTAACTCCTCCGCCCAAAGCCGTTGGTCATCAACAGTGGATTGCTTACACCGGCAATCGTTCGGTCGATGCTAGTTTTGATCCGCCTCGAGGATTTCATTTCCTCGGTACCAACAATCTGGGAAGCGTTCTTCTATCCACCACCCGAAGAGGCGCCCGATGGGAATTCTGATAAACTCTAATAAATAGTGTTTTTTATAATGTTTACGGCATTTTGGAAACTTGTTCATAAGTAATAAAACCTTCTTGCGCATCAATCGCAGAAATAGTGTATTTTTATGCGATTCAATAATAAATATTTTCTTCCTATTTTTTTTTTATAATGAATTTAATGAAAAATAATCCGATTTTTTTTTGGGAAAACTCCACCTACCTACAAAAAAAAAAGAATGATCCTCTCGTGGATGCGAACCCGCTCCAACAGTTAGCTAGTCAAGGATGTAACAAACTGAACCACACGGTGCGTTTCGAATTTGTAGTGATGATGGGGTAGATATATGTAGTACGTCAGGTACCTACATCTACTCATTTTATTTTTTAAACTGGTCATATCTTAGTTATTAAAAAACCAATTTGAATACTTTTTTCACCTGCATGTAGGTGATTTAATTGTCGTTGCGATTGCTCTTCTAATTTTCAGAACCATTCATAATTGAATATGAAAAAAAATAAAAAATAAATTGCGAACCATTTCATCGATTTAATAATTTTATATAAGTGTAAGCTGTAACGTACCTTACTGGGGTCTTGTACAAACCCGGTGGAAATCTCCGTGGTCCTTCCTGAAAAGCTTACCAAAAGTTGACCTGGTTCTTTAAGGCGAGCGAAAGCGTTTTGATGGGAAGTGATGCTGGGAGAAATAAAAGAAGTATTTCATTTCTCAGACCATTTTAATTCAAAAAGCTAAGTCTTTAAATGATTTTACAATGTTAAGGAGTTTTCCTCCAATTTCCATTACTTTTCAAAGTTTCGTGAAAAAAATGTTTTGATTTCCCTGTATATAAAACAATATTAGACTGAATTGATAATTAATGTTTCCCTGGCTTTTGATGATAATTTTAGTTTGATTGATTTTAATTGATTCATTGATCTGTTTGAAAATCTAAATTAATCTGTCAATAATTAATTGGTTTGTTCTATCCTCTAGGTTGAGATGGTCTTCTGGTTCCTTTGATTTCTGAAAAGAAGGAGAAAATTCGGGAGAGTATGATGTTTAAACATTTTGACATTCGATGTGATTTTAAAATAATGTAATCATTATCGGTAACCCCTTCTCGAGTGTTACTGAGTAACCTAATCATTTTAGTTTTAGCACTTTGCTATTGTTTCTAGGCTTTCCTAGTTCTTTGGGTAATTATTGTAGGATTAGGTGAGATTATAATGCAAGTATTTAAATTAGCCTTTAGGACAGGCGAAATTTATTCTGAATTGAGCATTGACTTAATTGCTGTAATTAATGACTTGTAATTAATAATGTGTTATTGGTATGGTGCTTTCGAGTTAACTTCTCGTAGGTTTACAAAAAGACTAAAAATGTGCTTAGCTTTAAAGGGTTTAATTTTCCCTGTTTGATTTTGTATATTTGATAGGTTTGTTTATTGACTTTCAATTGAAGTCCACTTTTATTAAATTCTTTGTATAAAAATATTAGACCTTAGTCCATTGTGTCTTTGGTTACCTTAGTAACAGAATATGATTGGTTCGTAAGCTTAGAAGTATAAATATTGCGCATTGTGTTTGTTTATTTGGTTTATTAGGTTTATCAGAAAATATTTTGACTGATAATAATTCATTTAGTTTGTCTTTTTAGACTTAAAGAATAGTTCACCATCGGTGAGGCTATGTTAGTGTTAATTGATTATTAGATATTATAAATTATACGAAAATCTCTTAATCATAGAGTTTTGATTGGATCGCTTTTGCGAGATAATTATTTATGATTATGTTCGAGATTTTATTTATAATGATAGTCTCTTTTGGACTGTTTAATATTCCGGTTATCTTTGTAACATTTACCAATGTTGGTAGGTACTATTTTATATTGATTTTAGATTTGTTTGGTTTATAGTGCTAACGTCACTTGTAAAGTTAATTTCCTCACTCTCTCTCTCTTTTATTATTCCTGTTTGTTTCACTGTTAATGAATCATCTGACCAGGTTAGGATAAGGAAAACCAAATTGTTTAGGGAACAGTACTGCCGTCACCTGACGAAAGACAAAAGAACGACATCTCCAAGCCCGGAGGGTAGCGAATTGACCGCGCCGGGTCGACAAATAATTAATATCCCACGGTGCGAAACGTCATTGCGCTCGAGTGTTTTATATTTATCGTTGCAGCAATTTGCTGAATATTTTATATTTATCGTTGCAGCAATTTGCTGAATAATTATGTTGTTTTCGTTGGCCGTCTGGTTGGTATAGAATTTCATTATAATTGCTGATAACTTTTGATGTAGGTTTAATAATTTTTGTTGGGCCTCTTGGGCTGATAGGTATGTTTGTTGGTATTTTGATTTTTGTTTATGCCTTGTTATGCGTGATGGTTTTATCACATTTGATATAAATATACTGTTGATTTGGCCTCGTTGGGCATAATTGTTTATAATGTTTGTTATAAATATAGTTTTGGTTTAGCCGCTTTTGGGCATGATTGTTGATAATATTTGTTTATAAACATAGTTTTGGTTTAGCCGCTTTTGGACATGATTGTTGGTAATATTTGTTTATAAATATGATTTTGGCTTAGCCGCTTTTGGGCATGATTGTTGATAATATTTGTTTATAAATATAGTTTTGGTTTGGCCGCTTTTGGGCATGATTGTTGATAATATTTGTTTATAAATATAGTTTTGGTTTAGCCGCTTTTGGGCATGATTGTTGATAATGTTTGTTTATAAATATAGTTTTGGTTTAGCCGCTTTTGGGCATGATTGTTGATAATATTTGTTTATAAATATAGTTTTGGTTTGGCCGCTTTTGGGCATGATTGTTGATAATATTTGTTTATAAATATAGTTTTGGTTTAGCCGCTTTTGGGCATGATTGTTGATAATGTTTGTTTATAAATATAGTTTTGGTTTAGCCGCTTTTGGGCATAATTGGTTATAGATAAATGTAGTTTTGGGTTTTGTTGTTGCCTTGTTGGGCATAGTAGGTTTTATGATTTACTGAAATCTAACTGCTGCAACTTAACTAAGATAGACTAGTCACTTCTGGTTGAATGCTATGGAGGACCCGTCGGCTGTCACAGTGTGGACTCTAAACTAGAGCGTCGTGTTAGTGACCCGTATCTGGTTCTCCAGAGGGGTTCCTGAGATGAAGAATCAGTTATCGCACAATACCCAGATCACCAACGGGGCTCCCGGGCGAGACCGTCAGCGCTTACACGTACAGGATTCTCTGGAGGGGTTCCTAGTATAAAGCACCAGTTATCACACAATACCCAGAACACCAACGAAGGCTTAACGATCCCGGTTTTCCCCCACAGCGATGTTACCAACTGATTAGAGTATAGATTCCGTGGAAAGTTTATTTGGATAGGAATCCATGAAGATATATGAGAATAAAGGTTTGGGAAAGTTGGATTTTGATTGCCACAACAATTTATAGGATTTTTCCTGTTTGTAATGAACGACAAGCAATTAAAATGTGCTTATTTTGTAGTTTCCAGGAACGGATACTTGTTTGATAAAATAATAATTTCTCGATGAAGTCCCAGAGAAACTGGGGTCACTTCCTTGATTTGTTTCCGGAAAAGTCGGATAATTTGAAGTGTTTGAACTTATTTGCATGGAAACGTCGATAAAGGATTATTCGAAAAAGAGAGAAAATGTTTGGCTCTTTTTCTGTTGTTTTAAAGTTGAGAGGTTCATCGTAAAATGAAGAAAAATCGTAAGAGATGTTGATAATAAAATTAAGCGGTCCTTTTCGTAAGGATTATGAGTACTGAGACATTTCCCTGATTATTAGACGGAGCTAGGAAAATATTGTAGATGAGCAATATCATTTAGAAAGATGGTTTGATAGGTATATTTCGACTGCGAGAGTCTGTGTTGAAACTCGGCTATTTGACCGTGTTGATTATTGGAAATGCACCGGATAATTATTTCTTTACAGTCACAAGTGAAAAGTATAAGTCTTGATAAGAAAATTTACCAAACCTTATCTATGATCATTAAACTGATCTTATTCGATATTCAAACCATATAGTGCTAGTGCTATCTGTAAAGATATAGTTTATTAGCTTTATTAATAAACTAGGTATCTCCCACCTAACCAGCCTATATACCAACCAGAGGTTCTTTGATATAAACCCAGAATACATATATGCTTATAAAAGCTTGATTTTGCATTGAATTAACACTGCCTCATTCTCCGAGCGCCAGTGTATAGACAAACAATAATTCATTAACAGGTCCTAGATCGAAAGGTACTTACATGAACTCATTGTGTCTAAGTTCCACACATGGCCTTTTAACCCTTTTCTTTGCTCTACTACTAACTACTGTCACACTGTTTGCCTTCTCACTCACACGCTTGCGTTTTCTTTGAAACGGAAGCCTTAAACCCCAATGAGTCATCTTACTACCCTTTTAATTACATTCTGGCGAATGTTGTCGCGGAGAAAAAAACGAAAGAGAGTTTTGTACAAAAACGAACCACTTGATTTTAAGTGGATGAATTTCATTTGGTCATGTCCTATTTTGCTTTAAGTGCCTTAGCATGAATTAATTCTAAAATTGATTGATTCGGAAATTAATGAATTTGGCCTTATTTGTTCCTAGGGGAAATGCCATAAGTAGTAATTAAATATCTTTTCAAGGGTTTTACCATATCGGTTGATAATGATTGGTTTAAAATTTGATTAAATAAAATGCAAAATAATCTCCCTATACCTCACAAATAATTATAAAAATAATAAATTTAAAGTTAGTATACTTATTATTATTAATGAAACATCTATGGCCGCTATATAAACACACAGGTTGATAAAAAATGTTATGGATATGTTCAAGTAAAGATGATCGAAAAAAATAGGTATGAGCAAGAAAATATCATAATTGTTGTAAAATGTACACCTGACCTTTTATTAGCCCTCGGGGTGTCGGAGCTCAACGGGGGCCTTCGTCTGGATGGCTTCCAACGCTGCAGGTCTTGGAGGACGGTGGTGTGCAGTTGTTGATTTGTCTCTCCATCTTCGTTTCACTAACACTCGGGGTAAAAAACATCTTCCACAAATTTCCCGTTCGCGAGACAAAATTAGATCACCTGAAGTAGTACTGAAGTGCGAGAAATAACGGCAGGAGCAGGAAGTCACTAAAAGGCTCTTTAAGATTTTACTAGTTACTCCTTCGAAAGTTAAATTTCAACTGTCCTCGCTTTCGTTTCAAAAACTTCGGCTTTCCTCAAAAAATCTCCGGCAGTGGGTGTGGGTGGTGTCTCCCAGCCAGCCAATCGTATTATTTTTAGGTCTCCCCTAACCAATCATGTTCGACATAGTATCTTCTCTTTGTACTTGGGTTGACTAATGGGTCTTTAAGTGTCCATCGGTGAATTCAAAGAACTCACCTATGAACTGAGCGGTCTCCTCTGAACGTCTCAAGCAATTTCGTTCCGGTTTATTTAGGGTCTGCTTTCTTCCTATTTATAGCAATAAACTGCCCATTAGAGTGTTTCTAGCTTTAAAGCGATTTCACGGCAGCTTGTAAAAATTTACTACCGTCTGGGGTTGAATAGAGTTGGGTTATGAAATTCTATGGTAGCCAGGTAGGCTAGTCACTTAAATATATATTAGCTATAATGCAACGCTAGACCATATCGCTGGTGACGAGACGTTGGTATTCAATACCTATGAAAATTATTTGCCGAGAGATAAATAAGACTAATAAAGAAATGGGTCCTTTTGTATAATATCTCGACAGGCTCCTTTTACATGGTCACGTAGGTATTGTCCTTCAAGGATATTGTTCTCTTCACACTAAACTTTAGAGAAATTCTTATACTTGGAAGCAGGTGATTTCTCAGATAATAAGCGAAAAAAATTGGCGGTGTTTGATAGAGGTGATATTTTTTTTTTTTAATGTATTTCGGTTCGTTTCATTCTCCCCCTTGCCTGGATCGGTAGATTCTCCGTAGGGGAATATCCCGGTTCGGGCAACATCAAAAATGAATAAAAAAATAAAAATAAAAAAAATCAACCCTTGGAGACTGCCTCCTACTCGATGTCTTGCTTCTTGGCCTCATTTGTTAATGTTCGTTGGTGAGTAATTACCAATTATTCCTGTGAGTATCGGAAGAATTTAATTCCCTAGTCGACCCATCGGAGGAACCAAACTCCCTACTCCAGGAAACTTCGTGGTCCTAGGCGTTGCCTGCACGTCTGTGATTCGGCGGGTCATAGATGATAAATGTTCCGCTAATCTGAACACTTGCCCTGTTCTGTAGTTCTCCCTTTATCTAATGAATTTTCCGGTACAATTTTCCAAATTTTCCTGTTTCCTCCCCCTATCCAAAGAATCCTCCAACTCGCTTTTTCAACTTTCCGTTTGTTTCCTCCCCTTATCTAAGGAATTCTCCAACTCGCTTTTTCAACTTTTCTTTTGTTTCCTTCCCCTATCCAAGGGATTCTCCAACTCGCTTTTTCCAACTTTCCTTTTGTTTCCTCCGTCTTCCTAACCGCAGCTTTTCTCTTTCTTCTCAAAAAAATGTTTTCTCCCTACAATTTCGTTCCTGTTTTCTCGACTTTCGCGAACCCAACTGGGCCCAACTTCTCCTCGCAGTAGCCCGAGGTGCTCCCCGTAGACTTTCTACCTATAGTTGCTGGGAAAACAAACTCAAAAAAAAAACATAGTCATCATGAAACAAATTGTCATTATTAGGTTATCTGGCTCTTTCCTTGTTTGGTGAACGTAATTATTATAATGGTTAAGATTATTATTGTTTAAATAACCTGTGTGTTTCGGCTTATATTTAAGTCACCTGTATGTTTATATGGCTAGATGTATTTATTTCTGAATTTTGTTCATCATCTCTCCCCCTATCCTTTTGGTTTTCTCGACTTTTGTCTAAGAGAAAAAACTTTTCCTTGTATTTCGATTTCTCTCCCTAATTTTATTTTCCCTGCATCACTTCCAACGCCTTATCCCTGGTTTCGGCACCAAAAACTGTAACGTACCTTACTGGGGTCTTGTACAAACCCGGTGGAAATCTCCGTGGTCCTTCCTGAAAAGCTTACCAAAAGTTGACCTGGTTCTTTAAGGCGAGCGAAAGCGTTTTGATGGGAAGTGATGCTGGGAGAAATAAAAGAAGTATTTCATTTCTCAGACCATTTTAATTCAAAAAGCTAAGTCTTTAAATGATTTTACAATGTTAAGGAGTTTTCCTCCAATTTCCATTACTTTTCAAAGTTTCGTGAAAAAAATGTTTTGATTTCCCTGTATATAAAACAATATTAGACTGAATTGATAATTAATGTTTCCCTGGCTTTTGATGATAATTTTAGTTTGATTGATTTTAATTGATTCATTGATCTGTTTGAAAATCTAAATTAATCTGTCAATAATTAATTGGTTTGTTCTATCCTCTAGGTTGAGATGGTCTTCTGGTTCCTTTGATTTCTGAAAAGAAGGAGAAAATTCGGGAGAGTATGATGTTTAAACATTTTGACATTCGATGTGATTTTAAAATAATGTAATCATTATCGGTAACCCCTTCTCGAGTGTTACTGAGTAACCTAATCATTTTAGTTTTAGCACTTTGCTATTGTTTCTAGGCTTTCCTAGTTCTTTGGGTAATTATTGTAGGATTAGGTGAGATTATAATGCAAGTATTTAAATTAGCCTTTAGGACAGGCGAAATTTATTCTGAATTGAGCATTGATTTAATTGCTGTAATTAATGACTTGTAATTAATAAGGTGTTATTGGTATGGTGCTTTCGAGTTAACTTCTCGTAGGTTTATAAAAAGACTAAAAATGTGCTTAGCTTTAAAGGGTTTAATTTTCCCTGTTTGATTTTGTATATTTGATAGGTTTGTTTATTGACTTTCAATTGAAGTCCACTTTTATTAAATTCTTTGTATAAAAATATTAGACCTTAGTCCATTGTGTCTTTGGTTACCTTAGTAACAGAATATGATTGGTTCGTAAGCTTAGAAGTATAAATATTGCGCATTGTGTTTGTTTATTTGGTTTATTAGGTTTATCAGAAAATATTTTGACTGATAATAATTCATTTAGTTTGTCTTTTTAGACTTAAAGAATAGTTCACCATCGGTGAGGCTATGTTAGTGTTAATTGATTATTAGATATTATAAATTATACGAAAATCTCTTAATCATAGAGTTTTGATTGGATCGCTTTTGCGAGATAATTATTTATGATTATGTTCGAGATTTTATTTATAATGATAGTCTCTTTTGGACTGTTTAATATTCCGGTTATCTTTGTAACATTTACCAATGTTGGTAGGTACTATTTTATATTGATTTTAGATTTGTTTGGTTTATAGTGCTAACGTCACTTGTAAAGTTAATTTCCTCACTCTCTCTCTCTTTTATTATTCCTGTTTGTTTCACTGTTAATGAATCATCTGACCAGGTTAGGATAAGGAAAACCAAATTGTTTAGGGAACAGTACTGCCGTCACCTGACGAAAGACAAAAGAACGACATCTCCAAGCCCGGAGGGTAGCGAATTGACCGCGCCGGGTCGACAAATAATTAATATCCCACGGTGCGAAACGTCATTGCGCTCGAGTGTTTTATATTTATCGTTGCAGCAATTTGCTGAATATTTTATATTTATCGTTGCAGCAATTTGCTGAATAATTATGTTGTTTTCGTTGGCCGTCTGGTTGGTATAGAATTTCATTATAATTGCTGATAACTTTTGATGTAGGTTTAATAATTTTTGTTGGGCCTCTTGGGCTGATAGGTATGTTTGTTGGTATTTTGATTTTTGTTTATGCCTTGTTATGCGTGATGGTTTTATCACATTTGATATAAATATACTGTTGATTTGGCCTCGTTGGGCATAATTGTTTATAATGTTTGTTATAAATATAGTTTTGGTTTAGCCGCTTTTGGGCATGATTGTTGATAATATTTGTTTATAAATATAGTTTTGGTTTAGCCGCTTTTGGACATGATTGTTGGTAATATTTGTTTATAAATATGATTTTGGCTTAGCCGCTTTTGGGCATGATTGTTGATAATATTTGTTTATAAATATAGTTTTGGTTTGGCCGCTTTTGGGCATGATTGTTGATAATATTTGTTTATAAATATAGTTTTGGTTTAGCCGCTTTTGGGCATGATTGTTGATAATGTTTGTTTATAAATATAGTTTTGGTTTAGCCGCTTTTGGGCATGATTGTTGATAATATTTGTTTATAAATATAGTTTTGGTTTAGCCGCTTTTGGGCATGATTGTTGATAATATTTGTTTATAAATATAGTTTTGGTTTAGCCGCTTTTGGGCATGATTGTTGATAATGTTTGTTTATAAATATAGTTTTGGTTTAGCCGCTTTTGGGCATAATTGGTTATAGATAAATGTAGTTTTGGGTTTTGTTGTTGCCTTGTTGGGCATAGTAGGTTTTATGATTTACTGAAATCTAACTGCTGCAACTTAACTAAGATAGACTAGTCACTTCTGGTTGAATGCTATGGAGGACCCGTCGGCTGTCACAGTGTGGACTCTAAACTAGAGCGTCGTGTTAGTGACCCGTATCTGGTTCTCCAGAGGGGTTCCTGAGATGAAGAATCAGTTATCGCACAATACCCAGATCACCAACGGGGCTCCCGGGCGAGACCGTCAGCGCTTACACGTACAGGATTCTCTGGAGGGGTTCCTAGTATAAAGCACCAGTTATCACACAATACCCAGAACACCAACGAAGGCTTAACGATCCCGGTTTTCCCCCACAGCGATGTTACCAACTGATTAGAGTATAGATTCCGTGGAAAGTTTATTTGGATAGGAATCCATGAAGATATATGAGAATAAAGGTTTGGGAAAGTTGGATTTTGATTGCCACAACAATTTATAGGATTTTTCCTGTTTGTAATGAACGACAAGCAATTAAAATGTGCTTATTTTGTAGTTTCCAGGAACGGATACTTGTTTGATAAAATAATAATTTCTCGATGAAGTCCCAGAGAAACTGGGGTCACTTCCTTGATTTGTTTCCGGAAAAGTCGGATAATTTGAAGTGTTTGAACTTATTTGCATGGAAACGTCGATAAAGGATTATTCGAAAAAGAGAGAAAATGTTTGGCTCTTTTTCTGTTGTTTTAAAGTTGAGAGGTTCATCGTAAAATGAAGAAAAATCGTAAGAGATGTTGATAATAAAATTAAGCGGTCCTTTTCGTAAGGATTATGAGTACTGAGACATTTCCCTGATTATTAGACGGAGCTAGGAAAATATTGTAGATGAGCAATATCATTTAGAAAGATGGTTTGATAGGTATATTTCGACTGCGAGAGTCTGTGTTGAAACTCGGCTATTTGACCGTGTTGATTATTGGAAATGCACCGGATAATTATTTCTTTACAGTCACAAGTGAAAAGTATAAGTCTTGATAAGAAAATTTACCAAACCTTATCTATGATCATTAAACTGATCTTATTCGATATTCAAACCATATAGTGCTAGTGCTATCTGTAAAGATATAGTTTATTAGCTTTATTAATAAACTAGGTATCTCCCACCTAACCAGCCTATATACCAACCAGAGGTTCTTTGATATAAACCCAGAATACATATATGCTTATAAAAGCTTGATTTTGCATTGAATTAACACTGCCTCATTCTCCGAGCGCCAGTGTATAGACAAACAATAATTCATTAACAGGTCCTAGATCGAAAGGTACTTACATGAACTCATTGTGTCTAAGTTCCACACATGGCCTTTTAACCCTTTTCTTTGCTCTACTACTAACTACTGTCACACTGTTTGCCTTCTCACTCACACGCTTGCGTTTTCTTTGAAACGGAAGCCTTAAACCCCAATGAGTCATCTTACTACCCTTTTAATTACATTCTGGCGAATGTTGTCGCGGAGAAAAAAACGAAAGAGAGTTTTGTACAAAAACGAACCACTTGATTTTAAGTGGATGAATTTCATTTGGTCATGTCCTATTTTGCTTTAAGTGCCTTAGCATGAATTAATTCTAAAATTGATTGATTCGGAAATTAATGAATTTGGCCTTATTTGTTCCTAGGGGAAATGCCATAAGTAGTAATTAAATATTTTTTCAAGGGTTTTACCATATCGGTTGATAATGATTGGTTTAAAATTTGATTAAATAAAATGCAAAATAATCTCCCTATACCTCACAAATAATTATAAAAATAATAAATTTAAAGTTAGTATACTTATTATTATTAATGAAACATCTATGGCCGCTATATAAACACACAGGTTGATAAAAAATGTTATGGATATGTTCAAGTAAAGATGATCGAAAAAAATAGGTATGAGCAAGAAAATATCATAATTGTTGTAAAATGTACACCTGACCTTTTATTAGCCCTCGGGGTGTCGGAGCTCAACGGGGGCCTTCGTCTGGATGGCTTCCAACGCTGCAGGTCTTGGAGGACGGTGGTGTGCAGTTGTTGATTTGTCTCTCCATCTTCGTTTCACTAACACTCGGGGTAAAAAACATCTTCCACAAATTTCCCGTTCGCGAGACAAAATTAGATCACCTGAAGTAGTACTGAAGTGCGAGAAATAACGGCAGGAGCAGGAAGTCACTAAAAGGCTCTTTAAGATTTTACTAGTTACTCCTTCGAAAGTTAAATTTCAACTGTCCTCGCTTTCGTTTCAAAAACTTCGGCTTTCCTCAAAAAATCTCCGGCAGTGGGTGTGGGTGGTGTCTCCCAGCCAGCCAATCGTATTATTTTTAGGTCTCCCCTAACCAATCATGTTCGACATAGTATCTTCTCTTTGTACTTGGGTTGACTAATGGGTCTTTAAGTGTCCATCGGTGAATTCAAAGAACTCACCTATGAACTGAGCGGTCTCCTCTGAACGTCTCAAGCAATTTCGTTCCGGTTTATTTAGGGTCTGCTTTCTTCCTATTTATAGCAATAAACTGCCCATTAGAGTGTTTCTAGCTTTAAAGCGATTTCACGGCAGCTTGTAAAAATTTACTACCGTCTGGGGTTGAATAGAGTTGGGTTATGAAATTCTATGGTAGCCAGGTAGGCTAGTCACTTAAATATATATTAGCTATAATGCAACGCTAGACCATATCGCTGGTGACGAGACGTTGGTATTCAATACCTATGAAAATTATTTGCCGAGAGATAAATAAGACTAATAAAGAAATGGGTCCTTTTGTATAATATCTCGACAGGCTCCTTTTACATGGTCACGTAGGTATTGTCCTTCAAGGATATTGTTCTCTTCACACTAAACTTTAGAGAAATTCTTATACTTGGAAGCAGGTGATTTCTCAGATAATAAGCGAAAAAAATTGGCGGTGTTTGATAGAGGTGATATTTTTTTTTTTTAATGTATTTCGGTTCGTTTCATTCTCCCCCTTGCCTGGATCGGTAGATTCTCCGTAGGGGAATATCCCGGTTCGGGCAACATCAAAAATGAATAAAAAAATAAAAATAAAAAAAATCAACCCTTGGAGACTGCCTCCTACTCGATGTCTTGCTTCTTGGCCTCATTTGTTAATGTTCGTTGGTGAGTAATTACCAATTATTCCTGTGAGTATCGGAAGAATTTAATTCCCTAGTCGACCCATCGGAGGAACCAAACTCCCTACTCCAGGAAACTTCGTGGTCCTAGGCGTTGCCTGCACGTCTGTGATTCGGCGGGTCATAGATGATAAATGTTCCGCTAATCTGAACACTTGCCCTGTTCTGTAGTTCTCCCTTTATCTAATGAATTTTCCGGTACAATTTTCCAAATTTTCCTGTTTCCTCCCCCTATCCAAAGAATCCTCCAACTCGCTTTTTCAACTTTCCGTTTGTTTCCTCCCCTTATCTAAGGAATTCTCCAACTCGCTTTTTCAACTTTTCTTTTGTTTCCTTCCCCTATCCAAGGGATTCTCCAACTCGCTTTTTCCAACTTTCCTTTTGTTTCCTCCGTCTTCCTAACCGCAGCTTTTCTCTTTCTTCTCAAAAAAATGTTTTCTCCCTACAATTTCGTTCCTGTTTTCTCGACTTTCGCGAACCCAACTGGGCCCAACTTCTCCTCGCAGTAGCCCGAGGTGCTCCCCGTAGACTTTCTACCTATAGTTGCTGGGAAAACAAACTCAAAAAAAAAACATAGTCATCATGAAACAAATTGTCATTATTAGGTTATCTGGCTCTTTCCTTGTTTGGTGAACGTAATTATTATAATGGTTAAGATTATTATTGTTTAAATAACCTGTGTGTTTCGGCTTATATTTAAGTCACCTGTATGTTTATATGGCTAGATGTATTTATTTCTGAATTTTGTTCATCATCTCTCCCCCTATCCTTTTGGTTTTCTCGACTTTTGTCTAAGAGAAAAAACTTTTCCTTGTATTTCGATTTCTCTCCCTAATTTTATTTTCCCTGCATCACTTCCAACGCCTTATCCCTGGTTTCGGCACCAAAAACTGTAACGTACCTTACTGGGGTCTTGTACAAACCCGGTGGAAATCTCCGTGGTCCTTCCTGAAAAGCTTACCAAAAGTTGACCTGGTTCTTTAAGGCGAGCGAAAGCGTTTTGATGGGAAGTGATGCTGGGAGAAATAAAAGAAGTATTTCATTTCTCAGACCATTTTAATTCAAAAAGCTAAGTCTTTAAATGATTTTACAATGTTAAGGAGTTTTCCTCCAATTTCCATTACTTTTCAAAGTTTCGTGAAAAAAATGTTTTGATTTCCCTGTATATAAAACAATATTAGACTGAATTGATAATTAATGTTTCCCTGGCTTTTGATGATAATTTTAGTTTGATTGATTTTAATTGATTCATTGATCTGTTTGAAAATCTAAATTAATCTGTCAATAATTAATTGGTTTGTTCTATCCTCTAGGTTGAGATGGTCTTCTGGTTCCTTTGATTTCTGAAAAGAAGGAGAAAATTCGGGAGAGTATGATGTTTAAACATTTTGACATTCGATGTGATTTTAAAATAATGTAATCATTATCGGTAACCCCTTCTCGAGTGTTACTGAGTAACCTAATCATTTTAGTTTTAGCACTTTGCTATTGTTTCTAGGCTTTCCTAGTTCTTTGGGTAATTATTGTAGGATTAGGTGAGATTATAATGCAAGTATTTAAATTAGCCTTTAGGACAGGCGAAATTTATTCTGAATTGAGCATTGATTTAATTGCTGTAATTAATGACTTGTAATTAATAAGGTGTTATTGGTATGGTGCTTTCGAGTTAACTTCTCGTAGGTTTATAAAAAGACTAAAAATGTGCTTAGCTTTAAAGGGTTTAATTTTCCCTGTTTGATTTTGTATATTTGATAGGTTTGTTTATTGACTTTCAATTGAAGTCCACTTTTATTAAATTCTTTGTATAAAAATATTAGACCTTAGTCCATTGTGTCTTTGGTTACCTTAGTAACAGAATATGATTGGTTCGTAAGCTTAGAAGTATAAATATTGCGCATTGTGTTTGTTTATTTGGTTTATTAGGTTTATCAGAAAATATTTTGACTGATAATAATTCATTTAGTTTGTCTTTTTAGACTTAAAGAATAGTTCACCATCGGTGAGGCTATGTTAGTGTTAATTGATTATTAGATATTATAAATTATACGAAAATCTCTTAATCATAGAGTTTTGATTGGATCGCTTTTGCGAGATAATTATTTATGATTATGTTCGAGATTTTATTTATAATGATAGTCTCTTTTGGACTGTTTAATATTCCGGTTATCTTTGTAACATTTACCAATGTTGGTAGGTACTATTTTATATTGATTTTAGATTTGTTTGGTTTATAGTGCTAACGTCACTTGTAAAGTTAATTTCCTCACTCTCTCTCTCTTTTATTATTCCTGTTTGTTTCACTGTTAATGAATCATCTGACCAGGTTAGGATAAGGAAAACCAAATTGTTTAGGGAACAGTACTGCCGTCACCTGACGAAAGACAAAAGAACGACATCTCCAAGCCCGGAGGGTAGCGAATTGACCGCGCCGGGTCGACAAATAATTAATATCCCACGGTGCGAAACGTCATTGCGCTCGAGTGTTTTATATTTATCGTTGCAGCAATTTGCTGAATATTTTATATTTATCGTTGCAGCAATTTGCTGAATAATTATGTTGTTTTCGTTGGCCGTCTGGTTGGTATAGAATTTCATTATAATTGCTGATAACTTTTGATGTAGGTTTAATAATTTTTGTTGGGCCTCTTGGGCTGATAGGTATGTTTGTTGGTATTTTGATTTTTGTTTATGCCTTGTTATGCGTGATGGTTTTATCACATTTGATATAAATATACTGTTGATTTGGCCTCGTTGGGCATAATTGTTTATAATGTTTGTTATAAATATAGTTTTGGTTTAGCCGCTTTTGGGCATGATTGTTGATAATATTTGTTTATAAATATAGTTTTGGTTTAGCCGCTTTTGGACATGATTGTTGGTAATATTTGTTTATAAATATGATTTTGGCTTAGCCGCTTTTGGGCATGATTGTTGATAATATTTGTTTATAAATATAGTTTTGGTTTGGCCGCTTTTGGGCATGATTGTTGATAATATTTGTTTATAAATATAGTTTTGGTTTAGCCGCTTTTGGGCATGATTGTTGATAATGTTTGTTTATAAATATAGTTTTGGTTTAGCCGCTTTTGGGCATGATTGTTGATAATATTTGTTTATAAATATAGTTTTGGTTTGGCCGCTTTTGGGCATGATTGTTGATAATATTTGTTTATAAATATAGTTTTGGTTTAGCCGCTTTTGGGCATGATTGTTGATAATGTTTGTTTATAAATATAGTTTTGGTTTAGCCGCTTTTGGGCATAATTGGTTATAGATAAATGTAGTTTTGGGTTTTGTTGTTGCCTTGTTGGGCATAGTAGGTTTTATGATTTACTGAAATCTAACTGCTGCAACTTAACTAAGATAGACTAGTCACTTCTGGTTGAATGCTATGGAGGACCCGTCGGCTGTCACAGTGTGGACTCTAAACTAGAGCGTCGTGTTAGTGACCCGTATCTGGTTCTCCAGAGGGGTTCCTGAGATGAAGAATCAGTTATCGCACAATACCCAGATCACCAACGGGGCTCCCGGGCGAGACCGTCAGCGCTTACACGTACAGGATTCTCTGGAGGGGTTCCTAGTATAAAGCACCAGTTATCACACAATACCCAGAACACCAACGAAGGCTTAACGATCCCGGTTTTCCCCCACAGCGATGTTACCAACTGATTAGAGTATAGATTCCGTGGAAAGTTTATTTGGATAGGAATCCATGAAGATATATGAGAATAAAGGTTTGGGAAAGTTGGATTTTGATTGCCACAACAATTTATAGGATTTTTCCTGTTTGTAATGAACGACAAGCAATTAAAATGTGCTTATTTTGTAGTTTCCAGGAACGGATACTTGTTTGATAAAATAATAATTTCTCGATGAAGTCCCAGAGAAACTGGGGTCACTTCCTTGATTTGTTTCCGGAAAAGTCGGATAATTTGAAGTGTTTGAACTTATTTGCATGGAAACGTCGATAAAGGATTATTCGAAAAAGAGAGAAAATGTTTGGCTCTTTTTCTGTTGTTTTAAAGTTGAGAGGTTCATCGTAAAATGAAGAAAAATCGTAAGAGATGTTGATAATAAAATTAAGCGGTCCTTTTCGTAAGGATTATGAGTACTGAGACATTTCCCTGATTATTAGACGGAGCTAGGAAAATATTGTAGATGAGCAATATCATTTAGAAAGATGGTTTGATAGGTATATTTCGACTGCGAGAGTCTGTGTTGAAACTCGGCTATTTGACCGTGTTGATTATTGGAAATGCACCGGATAATTATTTCTTTACAGTCACAAGTGAAAAGTATAAGTCTTGATAAGAAAATTTACCAAACCTTATCTATGATCATTAAACTGATCTTATTCGATATTCAAACCATATAGTGCTAGTGCTATCTGTAAAGATATAGTTTATTAGCTTTATTAATAAACTAGGTATCTCCCACCTAACCAGCCTATATACCAACCAGAGGTTCTTTGATATAAACCCAGAATACATATATGCTTATAAAAGCTTGATTTTGCATTGAATTAACACTGCCTCATTCTCCGAGCGCCAGTGTATAGACAAACAATAATTCATTAACAGGTCCTAGATCGAAAGGTACTTACATGAACTCATTGTGTCTAAGTTCCACACATGGCCTTTTAACCCTTTTCTTTGCTCTACTACTAACTACTGTCACACTGTTTGCCTTCTCACTCACACGCTTGCGTTTTCTTTGAAACGGAAGCCTTAAACCCCAATGAGTCATCTTACTACCCTTTTAATTACATTCTGGCGAATGTTGTCGCGGAGAAAAAAACGAAAGAGAGTTTTGTACAAAAACGAACCACTTGATTTTAAGTGGATTAATTTCATTTGGTCATGTCCTATTTTGCTTTAAGTGCCTTAGCATGAATTAATTCTAAAATTGATTGATTCGGAAATTAATGAATTTGGCCTTATTTGTTCCTAGGGGAAATGCCATAAGTAGTAATTAAATATTTTTTCAAGGGTTTTACCATATCGGTTGATAATGATTGGTTTAAAATTTGATTAAATAAAATGCAAAATAATCTCCCTATACCTCACAAATAATTATAAAAATAATAAATTTAAAGTTAGTATACTTATTATTATTAATGAAACATCTATGGCCGCTATATAAACACACAGGTTGATAAAAAATGTTATGGATATGTTCAAGTAAAGATGATCGAAAAAAATAGGTATGAGCAAGAAAATATCATAATTGTTGTAAAATGTACACCTGACCTTTTATTAGCCCTCGGGGTGTCGGAGCTCAACGGGGGCCTTCGTCTGGATGGCTTCCAACGCTGCAGGTCTTGGAGGACGGTGGTGTGCAGTTGTTGATTTGTCTCTCCATCTTCGTTTCACTAACACTCGGGGTAAAAAACATCTTCCACAAATTTCCCGTTCGCGAGACAAAATTAGATCACCTGAAGTAGTACTGAAGTGCGAGAAATAACGGCAGGAGCAGGAAGTCACTAAAAGGCTCTTTAAGATTTTACTAGTTACTCCTTCGAAAGTTAAATTTCAACTGTCCTCGCTTTCGTTTCAAAAACTTCGGCTTTCCTCAAAAAATCTCCGGCAGTGGGTGTGGGTGGTGTCTCCCAGCCAGCCAATCGTATTATTTTTAGGTCTCCCCTAACCAATCATGTTCGACATAGTATCTTCTCTTTGTACTTGGGTTGACTAATGGGTCTTTAAGTGTCCATCGGTGAATTCAAAGAACTCACCTATGAACTGAGCGGTCTCCTCTGAACGTCTCAAGCAATTTCGTTCCGGTTTATTTAGGGTCTGCTTTCTTCCTATTTATAGCAATAAACTGCCCATTAGAGTGTTTCTAGCTTTAAAGCGATTTCACGGCAGCTTGTAAAAATTTACTACCGTCTGGGGTTGAATAGAGTTGGGTTATGAAATTCTATGGTAGCCAGGTAGGCTAGTCACTTAAATATATATTAGCTATAATGCAACGCTAGACCATATCGCTGGTGACGAGACGTTGGTATTCAATACCTATGAAAATTATTTGCCGAGAGATAAATAAGACTAATAAAGAAATGGGTCCTTTTGTATAATATCTCGACAGGCTCCTTTTACATGGTCACGTAGGTATTGTCCTTCAAGGATATTGTTCTCTTCACACTAAACTTTAGAGAAATTCTTATACTTGGAAGCTGGTGATTTCTCAGATAATAAGCGAAAAAAATTGGCGGTGTTTGATAGAGGTGATATTTTTTTTTTTTAATGTATTTCGGTTCGTTTCAAAGCTAATTTTGCACAAGCGAAAAACTTTTTTATCTTTCGTTTAAAGTGCTACATTAATCGAGGCGAATTGAAGCTAAGACATCAAATTATATGTTAAAGCAAAAAAAAATGGAAAATTTCGGTTCAACTTCTTCAAAAATGGACTCATAAACGGTTATAGAATTGACACATTTTCACCCTTTTTCCTACCCACGACACTGGCTTATTAATGGA
The DNA here is from genome assembly GCA_910589415.1 of Malachius bipustulatus. Lineage (NCBI taxonomy): Eukaryota > Metazoa > Arthropoda > Insecta > Coleoptera > Melyridae > Malachius > Malachius bipustulatus. The sequence goes on along the minus strand of OU342634.1, from coordinate 29,998,195 downwards.
AAATATGCTCATTTTATTGCATTAACTCAAATTTCCAATAATTTTCTTCAAATCCTGTTAATTTGATTTCAAAGTTTTTTTGCCATCTTGCTCATACAATGGTTCAAAAAATTGTCAATTTTCCGTTAATGTTCAAAAAATTCAAATGGCCGCCATTTTGAAACGGCTCGGCCGATTTTGCTCAAGTGCAATACCAGACCACTCCTTGTGGACATCTTACTCTCACAAAAATTTCAGCCCCCTAGATTGAAAACTGCGGCCAGAAACCGTGCCTCAAGGACCGGATTTGGGGAACTTTGAAAGGACACCCTGTAGAAGTAACGTGACTTTTGGATTTTTTTTCAACGAAAATCTAAAGTCATTCCCAAGCTTTACAAGAATCCAAAATTTCGTTCACTAATCTTGAAAGATAAAGCTACAGGAGCGTTTTTAAAATCGGAAAATCGTGATTTTGGAGAAATAAATAAATATATTTAATATATATATATATATATATCGTGGGCAGGTGAATTTTGGAAAATCACTTTTTCGTGATCTGGGGGTCATGATCGGTGGACATTTGATGAGTTTGGGTGATTTTCGAAAAGTGATGTCGTCCTCAATAGTGTATTTTTTTGTTAAAAAATACACTAAAAGTATTTATACATATTTATATTGCAAGGTTTTTCTGAATGACACAACCCTAAATGGTATAGTAAAGACAGAGGCATCGATGTTTCACTGGTTATTTCTATTACATCCACGTCTCTGTCTTCACCATACCATTTTCGGTTGTTTAAGAAACGCTTGTTGTTCAAATAACGGATTTCTGTAAGTGCTATAATTTTTTATTGGAGGTATCAATTTGTTTCTTATTACCACCGTTGTTCCAATATCTATATCCTTCGATACAATTAAGCTCGAATTAAGTCTTACAGATCCTCTATCAGTTTTTGTTCTAAACGTCTTCCATGAGGTTACTTTAAAATATTTTGGATTAAAAGAATTGAGCTTAACATATCTGAGTGTTACTCCACATGCCTGCAAGAGTAAGAATTTTTGATCTAACTCTCAATCTGGAATTAATTAATCCGAAATTTACCTCCAAATCACCAACCAACCAAATCTCTAAGAAGCACCATAACAAAGTTACAAACATGTTTTTTTTCACAGACATAATTAGCTTACCCGTGGCGTGTTTACAGGAAAACTGGTAGAAAATACAGGAACCCATATATTTGGTTAAATGCCAAGGTGAAATGATTTAACAGTTCTATTGATAGCTAATAATCAGTCGTTAAAACCAGATTATGAGATTAATGAGATAGATTAACCCTCATAATAATAATTGTTATTGATGGTCCAAATTCGATTTCAACAAATTTGAGTTATTAATGGTGATTTTTTGAAGGTCAATGAAATTTTATTATTTATAAATTGTCAACAATTAAAAATAAGCTCCGAGAGGCTTATAGTGGAGAGGGTCTGTCAAAAAAAAGGCTCCATCCGCCTTGGACTCGAGAATTTTTTTATTTTTTTTTCATAAAGTTGGACCCCCTCTTCATTTTGGTGGCATTTTCAAAAATTTAATCGACGCCCTGGCGGAGAAATGTGCATGCGAAGACATCGGCAATGGGTTTTTTGCACATAACTCGCTTAATTCAACTCTGAGCATAGTAAATATCATTTGACTGGTCCAAATCGGTCAAACGGTTCTCGAGATATCGCATTTTCAATTTTAAGGCCCTTTCTTCAGGGTTCCGCCGCGATGCGAATACACCGCCGTCCGTGTTCGCGTGTTTTGCATGGAAAAAATCGACTTAGGGACTTAATTTTTTTTTCATCGACAGACAGCAGTGTCCTCAATGATGCCTGAAATTTTGAAGTCGCTATCTCGATTAGAGGGGGAGGGGGAGGGGGAGGGGAAATCATAATTAAAATTCAAATTGCTATAACTTTCGCTAATATTGGGGCCTCGGGCCCAACCAATGGGAGATGACACTTTGGAATGCCTACTTTAAAATGTTTTTTTTTTTTTCAATTCCGCCAATATTGGCAAGATGCCCGCAGAAAAACCGATTTCCCTCCCCCCTTTTTTTTCTTGAAACTGTTTTTTGCCATGAAAGAAGGGGGTGGGGGTAAAAAAATTTCGTCATCAGACGGGAATTTTTTTTATCTTTGATTTGAGCCCCAGTAGACCTCGATCGGACCATTATTAAGGTCACAGGGTCACCAAACGCGTTTGGTCCTGTAGAATGGCAAGGATTAGGGTTAGCGGGTTCCGCTACCCGGCATTTCTTAGGACTAAGTGTCCCCTTTCAAGATTTTCTTACCCCATGTCGCTATCTCAATTAGGGCCGGCACGCGGACTTGATTAATCTAGCCGCGGAGCAGCGAGAGCCGGGGGCGGAGCCTAGCGCTCCCTCTCCTTTCTCTCTTCTCTCACAGACACACACGCTAGATTAATTGGTTTACATATCACGTCCGCGTGCAGGCCCTAATTGAGATAGCGACATGGGGTAAGAAAATCTTGAAAGGGGACACACGGTCTCCACTGCCTGTTGGACCTTTACCGGTGAGTTGAACAACTGGTAGAGGCAAACACACCTATCCTCTAACTAGGGAGTTGACCCAGTTCTTCCTTAGTCGTTGCTTTTTGTCTCTTTGTGAGTTGATCGAAGAACACAAAAATAAAAACGGCTAACATAATTGACAAGGAGTTGACTTGTTAATTTTGTTCCATTCCTAGAACCTAGATCGAGGTGTTGACTCGATCAAACCTATCCCACATAGGCTAAGAAGTTGACTTAGCCTATAATCATATTCTTTTCTATACGAACTGGAGTCCCGTCGGGGTTGAATAAATTATCCATAGAATAAACTTATCAATGTTACCTAGTGTGTAATTTAAGGGGATGACTTATAGTTCTTGAATATTATTGTGTTCTTTCTAAGATGAGGCTAGGTAAATAAAATTATAGTTGCGTAAATTAAAAATATTTTCCCTCTTCATTCTCTACTAGAGTTGATGGTTTTCCCTGATGAAGTTCCTCGAACAAGAAGATACTAAACGTTATTTAACATTGAACTAAACCATAAATTGCTTTTAAAAGAACCAATATTATTGTGGAAAATACAATTTTTGTATTTTATGATAATATTTTTAAACCCCGGTAGGGCGAAGAGGAACTATTTTTCTTCAATACAAAATATTTCCAAATAATGAAATTAATTGTGACATTTAGTAATAGAGTGCCATAGAATCGAGCCATTGCCATAGTAACATACTATGGACAAGCAGAATTATTCATAAATTTATCCATTTGCATTCTCTCTTCCTTCCTCGATAAAAAATATCCGATAGCAAACAGCAATATTTGAGAAATGAAAATGGTATAATAACGTATGAGGGGAATTTTCAACAAACATTATTACCAGAACTGCACATATATAAGTTATACGAAAACAATTATTGTACCTCGCAATTTTCTTTCCTTTTAATAAATTGGCATTTTCAACTCTTACTTTATAGAAATATTGATTACAGTTGGTAGACCTTGAATTGTCTTCATTGATCTATGATATCAAGAAATAATTGGAGAAATGGTTTTTTTTTAAGTATGTAATTACCTTTACAATTTTTGTATCAATATCATAACCTATGCGTCATTTATTAAAAAAAAAAAATACAAATTATTTTCAAAAGTGCATAATTTTGTAATACCTACCTACCTACATTCTTTTGAAACGAATGTATTTTGGGAATCAGATTTGAAGTCAGTCAGGATCAGTGCCACTTTCTAATATCTGATGATTTTGTGTGTGCTTATCTCCACTCTTCACTCGCATTGATTGTCTAATAGTATTGATAATTCCAAGCTTGCAAAAAGGAAACTGGATGTAGAGGTATGGCTTGTCCAGTGAGTAATTGTCCGGTGAGATACCACACTGATCCTGACTATAAACGATTTGATTTTTAATGTGTCAATTCGTACCTACAATAATCATTATAATAATTGATTTATATTATAATTATAATATTTATTATTAATATAATATAAATATTATAATACAATAATTGATTTAATTCGTACAAATATAATAATTAGAATTAGTACGAATTAAAATATAAAAAATCAAATCGTTTATAGTCAGGATCATTGTGGCATCTCACCGGACAACACTCACTGGACAAGCCATAGATACTAATTTACTCGAACTGTCTTGCTAGATGGAAACTTCACCACTTCTATTGGGAGGGTTGTTTGAACATGATAGATAGCTCTACTTACAAGTGAAGTTGTCGTGGTTCAAATTAATCTAGCAAATTTGTGGTACTTGTCACGGCTTCCGTTGTTTTATTTAATCACGATCAGGAAGATGGGTAAAATAGAAAGTGATTACTTTCCGGGAACACTTTTGTTTATTCGCGTGCTGCGATCCGATAATTGGAAAATTTCATTACTGCGTATCGGGCGACATCGTTATGGATATCTTGTTGAAGATGCAAATTATTGAAACAGAGATAGACACTCGTTGGCCCTTCCGTCTCGGACGCGAATGTGGTCAAGATAATTTAGTGTAAACGATCCAGTTTCTAGTTATGAAGATAAGGTTAAGATAAAAGGTATACTTCAGATAATGTGTAAGAGAGGATTTCCGTTCTCGTTTACCCGATTTCTTCCGCTCGAGGACGCGGTCGTATGTCCTCTCCGACCGCGTTTTTGGCGAATCAGCCACTCTTATGTCATTTCCCGCCAATTCTATTAGCAATCTCTCACGAGTCTCTTCTCCTCTCTTTCTAGATTATCACTTTAGGCATGTGCGATGCACGTCAGGTGATATCGCAATCGTAAGATCGCAACTGACCTAGGGTCCGTGAATTTAAACACGTTGTTGTTTTAGAAAAGGTTGTTAACATTTTTTTCCCAATAAAATAATTTTTATTTTGACGTTAAAATATGCTTAGATAGACTTTAACGCCACCAATGCGTTACAATAATAAGACCATCAGAGAACACCGGCCCGGCGGTGTCCCGCGGTTTAGCGTGCAAAGTGGTAAGCCGTTGGACTGCCTCGGACTGAGTTCGATTCTCATGCAGTGTCGCTCTGGTTGTCTGTGTCGCCTATTCAACTATTTAATTGGTAAACTTGTGTCTGGGTAGAATGAGCTAGTTCTCGAATCCCATATAATAACCGGAGAGGTGCGACTATGTCTTATCTACATAGTTAAGACCGATTTTCCCTCCTTTTCATATTAACTTTTATTAAAGAAAATAATACAGATAATACTCGTAAATTTAGATAAAATACCCTGAATGCAACTTATCGATAATCTCCACTCTCTACTCTCAGAACTTTTATTAATCCATTCCCTTGACAATCTTTTTTCTTCTGACTCCTGCCTATTATTCCTTATTTTTGCCTCTCTAAATAGCAAATTCCATATAAATGTCGGATAAAAAATTTTGCAGAAAGTAAGAATATGATATTATATTTAGGTGATTTATTTTAAGTTATATTTTCATTTAAAATAAAAATTTAGTACATAGTAGTAGTCATTAGTCAATGATAATATTGATATTATAATACAGGGTGTACCAGCTCGATTTAGACAACGGTAAGGGCCGTGTAGGTCTCGTCAAGACGAAACGTTTTTTTATTTGAAGTTTTTGGATTTGGACCTTCGTTGCGGAAATATGGCCGACTTCCGGTTTTTAGTTTTTTGGCTCTAGTTTCGGCACTTTTAGGTTCTCGCCCAAACTGAAACTAGTTTTGGAAACTCCTTAGCTTCAGTTACAACTTTCATATTGAAGTCAAGGTTCTATCTCTGTTGGATTCAAAATCTTAATTTTTCAATTTGATTCAATTTGAATTGATTCAAAGACTCAAAATTTAAAGTCTTGGGCATGTCGCCATTTTGAATCCAACAGAGATAGAACCTTGACTTCAATATGAAAGTTGTAACTGAAGCTAAGGAGTTTCCAAAACTAGTTTCAGTTTGGGCGAGAACCTAAAAATGTCGAAACTTGGGCCAAAAAACTAAAAACCGGAAGTCGACCATTTATTTCCGCAACGAAGGTCCAAATAAAAAAACTTCAAATAAAAAAACGTTTCGTCTTGACGAGACCTACACGGCCCTTACCGTTGTCTAAATCGAGCTGGTACACCCTGTATATTGAACAATTATAATGATAGAATGACAGGCAGAACAAAATCGATTTTTAATTGTAAATTATTGTAGGTACATATCTTTACTTATTTATTTTATTATTATATTATTTATTTTTTAAATTAATTAATTATATAAATTTAATTTTAATTACTAACAAAGAAAACATGCTTTATGTTGTTTATTGAACGTATTTAACGGGACAATAATAATAATTACACTTCAATATCGTTAAAAATATTCTAGAACCGCCGTATAATTAAGACCAACTTCACCTTCTGTTAGTAATATTAAATGGCCCATGTATTGTCCATTAGGTGGGCATGAAGGGATGTCTTCAGGTTTTATCAAAACATCATGGAAATAGTAATCACCCTAGAGATCATGCAAAAAGTTATCTTATTCCACTATCAACAATTATTATTTATCCATAAAAGTGGCCATGGTATACTCAAAAATTCAATAAAACAACAATCAGTAAGTCAATGAGTATATATTTTTTTCTTTCAAAAATAGGAATATCTTGTCGACCGGTTTCGGGTGTTAACCCATCTTCAGGACAATTGTCAGTTTACAAGAGTCGCGGTCCACACATAAAAGGTGAATGATGATCATTCACCGGGGATCGACGCTTCACGTCGGTCCACCGTTTTACTTGTCTTGAAATTTTACGAATATTTAATTAGATTACAATTTTAACCCCTAAAGTCAATTAACGTCACCCTTCCACTCGGGAAGGGTTTTTAACTAGTTTTTAATGACATATTTTTAATTTTTGAGTTTATTTATATGTGTGATTGTTCTTTGGAAGTGTCTTAGAGAATTTCTGATCTTATGACCACGTATTTCTACATTTTTACATCTGGCCTAGGCCTATTTTGTAAGCATGAATTGTATATCTTTTATGTGTGGACCGCGACTCTTGTAAACTGACAATTGTCCTGAAGATGGGTTAACACCCGAAACCGGTCGACAAGATATTCCTATTTTTGAAAGAAAAAAATATATACTCATTGACCTACTGATTGTTGTTTCATTGAATTATTATTTATTCTCTTACCTTTTGTATAGGACATTTGGTGAAATTCGAATTCTCAAATATCATTCGACCAATTCCAAAATAATTGGTTTGCAAACCCCAGCAAAGGTCAAAGTTGACATTGAAAGGAAATTTTCGAAACTGTTGTGCTTGGAATCTGAATACGTCAAGGTGTACCTTAAAAATGAAGATTAATCAACAACGTCACCAATACCGAGACTACACATTATAATTTCTACAATTACCTACTGTTATCAATTATTTTGCTCCAATTTGATATAACCAGTACCGACTTGAAACTATCATTTAACAAAAATTTCACTTAGAATATAATGAAAGGAAACATTCTGGTAAATTCTAATAAAAAATATTTTTATCATTACGGCGTTTTGACAAAATGAATATAATATAATACACCAATATATAAAGCGTGGTGATAAAGTTCCGCATAATATTCATAACTTAGTTATTTACTTTTTTTTTCTTCCTAACTCTGTCGGGCACAAATGTTTTTTCCTACGACCACTATACAAAACACTACTTTGCGCATCGTTTTTTGTGCGCAAACTAGCAGATTTCTCACGTATCCAAAACTGTGCGACAAAGTGACATAAGGCATAGCCAAAAATCATTTCCGTACTGTTTTAATGTAAAGATGGGCGGTAACTGAGAACTCACTGTTACTTATTGTTAATGGAATAACTATTCATTTAAAGCTTCAAGGTAATAAAATAAACACAAATGGGATAACATAGAACCCGACAAGACTATAAAATATACTCGGTATTCTCTTGTGGCAGTAATTATTATTAAAATTTACGAGTTGATCGCTAATAACAGCATTGCGTAGCGTTCAAATCAAATTCACGAACGTGAAAACTCGCACACCTCTAACTTCAATCCACGACTGCGCCTGCGTTGTGTGGAAGTTGCATATCTCTACCACGTCTCCAGGCTCCACGTCATGCACTTTATTTTTAGTTTAGATACGGAGTCTAATAATAAATAATAATAATATTGTCGGTAGAATTCAATGATTTAACAGTATATAATAGTAATATTAAAATGTCATTGGTAGAATAATTGAAAATAATACCTAGGTAGTCTGAAAAAATAAATTTTAGTTACCTATCATTATAATGGATTCTGATTCCTTTGAATTTGAAGCAGAAAATACACCACCTGCTGAAGTCAGAAAACAAGCAGGTTTGTGTTCTTTGAATTTGCTACCTGTAGTTTCGAGAGAAAAATACGAATCTGCTTATAAACATTTCATAAATTGGAGAAAAGGTCATAAAAGCAGAGCATTGTCAGAAAAAATAATTTATGTGTTAAATTTGTTAAATAATTAATCTGTTAAATTGTGGTCGTAGGAAAAGTACTGTGTGAAGCACGTGCGGAAAAGAAATTTCACACTCGTGTGAATTGTGACACTCGACTTCGTCTCGTGTCACAATTCTTTCACACTCGTGAGAAATTTTCTCTTTTCCGCACTTGTTTCACAATACACTATTATGACACGCTGAATGACATCCGGAGCGGTACCTACCATTTCTGTGCGAATTCGATACTGTAGAGTGTAGATCTTCTTAATAGACCTTTTGGGCCTATTGATGTAAACCTTTGATTTTAAATACCTAACCCCAGAAAAAAAATCTAGAGGTGTCAAGTCGGGTGTCAAGACGTGTCGGAATTATGAAAAAAAAAATGGCAAATAACAAAGTTATGAATATTATGCGGAACTTTATCATCACGCTGTATAATTACCACAGTTGTTCCAATATCAATATCCTTAGCTACAGTTAAGCTCGAATTAACTCTTACAGATTCTCTGTCAGTTTTTGTTCTAAACGTCTTGAATGCGTTTACTTTCAAGTATTTTGGATTATAATAATTGGCCTTAATGTAATTGAGTTTAACTTGACATGCCTGCAAGAGAAATAATTTATATAATGTACCTAACTCTGAATTAATTCCAAAATTTACCTCTAAATGACTAATCGACCAAATCTCCAAGCAGCACCATAGCAGAGTTACAAACAAGTTTTTTTTCAAAGACATAGCTTACCTGTGGCTTTGATAATATTAGTAGAAAATACAAGAGAGCAATATTTGGTTAAGCGCCAAGGTGAAATGAATTAAAAAACAGTTCTCTTGATAGCTAATAATCGGTCGTTAAAATCAGATTATGAGATTGATGAGATAGATTAAACCTCATAATAATAAATAATAATTATTGATACAACAAAATTGATTTTAACAAATTTGAGTTATGAGTGGTGCTTTTTTTAAGGTCAATGAAATATTATTATTCATATTGTTAAAAATTAAAAATAAGCTCCAAGAGGCTTTCTTCTATTAGAGCTTTATGATATAAGAGCTCAAAAAATCTTTTAACAAATTTCAGGCACCCAAAAGTTAGGTATTAAAAAATTAAATTTTATAACATCAAGGAATCGTGGGGTAGATATCATTCGAAAGCACTTATTAGTTTTCGAGAAATTGAAACACACTAATCTTTTTTCTAAAATGATTCAATTAAGAATAATTTGGGGCAATATCACAAGAGCTTATAGATTAGCCGGATATTTTCTTGCAGTTTGTGACGTTATGCGAGAAAGACGCAACGTCGTGACATATTATCAGAGTTTTTGGATGTTTTCGAAACAACGAAATAACAAAATAAAAAAGCGACTATTATAAACACGCCGCATGAAATTCGAGAAAATATCAGACTGCCTGTGGGACCTTTACCGGTGAGTTGAACAGATATAACCTATCCTCTAGCTAGGGAGTTGACTTAGTTCTTCCTAGTCGTTACTTTTTGTCTCTTTGTGAGTTGAGAGAACACAAAAATTAAAACGGCCATCATCTTTGAAGGAGTTGACTCCGTTCCTAGAACCTAGATCGAGGTTAATAACATTTTCATGATCGAATGATTGATAATTACGTAAATTTATAAATATTTTATCTCTTCATTCGCTACTAGAGGTGCTGGCTAAGGTTGGCTATGTTTTAAATTAATCTTGTGTTTCAGAAAACCTCGCAGCGAGCAACATTTATTTTATTTCATTCTTCTCACTCGAGGCAGGAGGTCATAGCGGTATTACCTACCGCTAGCCTAACCGCGTCCGGCATCTCCCTTATAATTTCTCTTCGCTATGAAAAAGTTTTGGCGCTATCGTTGGAATCTCACTACCTTGAATTGAATAATCGATCGTTCAAAGCCGGGGAAACTTTGAAATTTTAAATGTGAACCCAAATTTTAATGGCAAATTCGAAGTTCACGGCTGCAAATACTTGGACGATTGCCCCCCTCCCTCTTATTGTAGATGTGGCGGAGGGTAAATTTGAAATTTTAGTTGGGAACTATTTTTTTTTTGCAGATTTCATGACCAAAAATACGTAGAGTTTATCATTTATCATTAATTTATCTTTTTTACGCGACTCATGGCTATGTTTAGTTCAATTTCACTAACAAGATTAATTGAAAAACAAAAATGAAGAATTAATGAAAATTAATTTAGATGATTACAGCGCCATCTATCATGAATCTAAGAAAAAAAATCCAACAAATCCTAATTATTTTTAGTTATAATCTGCAGTAAAAACATAATGGTGCCTAATTAAAATTTCAAATTCAGCCCTTGTCCCATCTACAACCAGCGGGAACAATTCCCTATATAGTTTCAGTCGTAAAATTCGAATCTGCCATTTAGGGGTCATATTTGGAATTTAGAAGTGGAGGGGTTAGATATCACTCTTCCAGACGATCAACTTTGATAACCCACTTTTTTGATCTGATGCGTAGCTATGGATATATCTCAATGTCTTCAGATAAAATGAGCACCCTGTATTAATTCACCCAGCTTTAATGGACCAAGGGCTGGATAATTTGTACTTGTCTGGTCAATATACTTGCTACAAATTTAAAAATAAAACAATAGAAAATCCCTAGATAAGCAAAAATTGGCATACAAAATATTTCTTAAATCAAAAATTTCGAAGATTGTATCTTTAAAAAATAAATTTTAACTTTTTTTTCATATTTGGCAACATTGCAGTTCTTTCTAAATACTACAGTTAACAATGTAATTATCAATTTTGTTGTATTTTTTCCAAAAAAATCTAGGGTAGAGTGTGAGGAAAATAATTTCTACAACAGGTTAGCGCCGTTCTCACGTTCTCACTAGATACTGATGCGTCCGGTCCGACTGTGTAAGTGGTATAAACGGCGGATCTACTGAAATTCTGGATAATCGGCTCAGGGACCAACCAAAATGATTTCGAACAGTTGCAGCTTACAAGAAGTTTGTATCTAATTCCTTGGCTATGAGCTTATTCAAAGAAATGAATGAACAAAAACCCTTTAATGTGACAGTTTCCTCCATCGTTTTCATACTTTGCATTTGCAACGAATTTTAGAAAAAAAATCTTGATAATATCTCAACGAGAGCCCAGTCAAGTTTACTTGAACTTGGCCTGTCATAGCAAAGGAAAACATAAATATATATTTATTTTGTCTGACAGACGATAGCGACCAGACACCCTATATATGATTACTTTCACGCAGATTATGACCGTTGCCTAGGCTTTTTCCCGTTTCCCGCTGCCATTTCGTAAATTGGAATCCCCTCACACTAAATGGATTAGAGATACAGGGGGATAACACTCATGCATAGGGGTGAGCGTCATATATCTCTACAGAGCCGAAGGGGATGTTTAGCTTGAAAGGCCATAATCAGAGAACTCATAATAACATAGAATTCATAGGAGTCTGCCGTGATATAAAACCATAAGGGTGATATCGATGAAGTGTCTGCAAGCAGTAAAAGAAAGTATCGCTTAATGATAAGTTTATTTTTCTATCTCTTGAAAGGTCTAAACTGAAATACGTATCTAGTAAAAAGTATAAAGACGCCAGGTGATCGCCCTTCGGTCCCAATATCAGTATCAGAATTAACCAGATTACAGCGAGAAAGAAAGTTAGATGCGTTCATATTCGTCCATATTCCAGACTTCCGGCAGCACCGTCCTAGGATGTGCCTGAAAAAAGTATAAATCATACAATGACGTGGTTTCCAACGAGTCTCGAATAGAGATTCTAAGGTAACTATGACAAGATTCACACAAACCTTCACAACATTATGTGAATTACGAAATTGGCACGGTTTTTCCTCGCACCAATCTCTGTGGAATACTAGGGACGACTATAGCGATACAGAAAAAAATATATAAACCATACAAGCACGAAGTTTTTAATGAACACGAAGGCATTTTTTCCAATGAGGACATTGAAAGTTAACAGTAACAATATTCACGAAAACTTTCCCAACCTCGATGGTCACGAAAATTGGCACGAGTTTTCCTGGCACCTATCTCTGGCTGGGGAATAGAGGCGATTTCACAAGGATCTTTGGGTGTTGCAAAAAATATATATAAACCGCACAATCACGTAGTTTTCAATGAGCATGAAGATATTTGTTTCCAATGACGACATTCTAAGTTATGAGAAGATTCACAAAAAAAAAACCTAACCTCGCTGGTAACGAAAACAAGTATCCCTACGTTTCCTCTAGTGTGTTTTAGATTATAGGATCCAACCTGGAAGGAGAGCCCAAGTCCCATACACACAAAGAAAAACATTATCCAATGCAAATTTTTTTCAAGATTTAGACAAGGGATTTATTTAGTCACAGTCGCGTAAAGATCACAACTTTTGATAAGTTAAAGTGTATCTACATTAACACCGCCGGAAGTTATTTTTTAACAATGGAAACTGTAGAAAATATATGAAAATTTAAACATAATATAGTTAGCTGTCAGCTTGAATAAGAATAATATACATTTTTCATGGTCACAAAATGAATTATTTCCATCGCTCTTTGATTTGAAATACATCTCTGTCATCAGCTTTTTACACGACATGGAAAACTCCGAGTTCCTTTTAACTTAAATAAAGCATAGTCTCTCCCATATGACACGATTTTCTTTCGCTTGTTTGAAAATAAGCCAATCGAACAATATCATTTCCAAATACTTAATGGAACTTCGGTGTAAAATAATTAAGCGAGTGCCTGTTTGAAAAATAATATTTCAAGGATTCCTCCGGCTGCAAAATCCATTAATACCATAAATCGCTCAGTCGGCCGCAACCACAAAACTTACTTTATTCTCTTGCGAACTTCATAACTTTACTGGAAATGGAGTTTAAATATTTAATTTCGGATTTATATGAGGTACACATATGCGAATCAATGGCCTAGTGAGGGTGTTTTCCTTTCCTGCGGTCGTCCTAGATATAAAACTCCACATTTACCCCCAATAAATAAATCCTCCTACAGCAGGTTCGATACTGCTAAGTGCTGCAGGCACATAAAAATGAATTTGAAGAGCACGTTTGAGATTTTTATTGGGATACCCGATACGTGGAAACTCTGCTGTTTGAAGTGTGTGAAAATGACCTGCTCGACGATAAAGATCGGGATGAGCTGTTATCTGTCACGGGCTGATTGTAACGTAAACACTGATTATTTTTATTTCTGAGTATTTACAACGTTACTTGTGGATTTTTTTAACGTTGCATTGAAAAGAAATGGAAGTAAGTACCTCAAATTATTTCATTAGGATGGCTTCTCAATTTTCTCTGAACTGCTGCCAATATTCTTTCCTGTACCTACTAACTAGGTTGCCTTTTTTGATGCAACAAAATCAGGAAAGAGAACTAAGATGTTACATCCTAGAGTATCAATATGGGGCACTCCATTCCTAATACCTATCCGAATAATGAAGGAGTTATTTAGAACAACAACGATATTGGAACGATATACAGTAACGGTTATGAAGGGTATTATATTCTTCACCCTATTCTGGGATGCGTCTTTCGGGTAGCAATGAAGGTAACGACGTGCGAAATAAGCTACTATTATATCAGGAGCCCACGTGGACATTCGCTTTTCTTTATCTATCCAGGAAGTGGCCACCATTACAGTAACGATCCGAAATAACATTGTTCAAATATCCACCTTTCCTATGTTGTCAAATCCACATCGACATGCTCTTTTGGATGTCTGTTAACTTTTCAAATAACTAAGTTTTCGGGATGAAAAATTATTAACAACATCATCTTCACTAGAAAAATTGGGCGATACTAGAATGTGATAACTTCGTCTGACTCAGTGATCGAAATTCCATTTAAAGGTAGCAGAGAATATTACTCGTTCCACGTTTACTATATTTTGTAACCATGTAAATAAAATAATTATAACTAAGACCATTATTTGTATAAGCTCAAAGGAAGAAGCTCCAACCCTGAACGAAAAAGAGATCAATGAAGTCCTTTTCAAACAGATCAGGTCAACTCCGTACTTGAGAAAGTTACGTGAAGGTTGGATAAGTGAGTAAGTGAGTCGACATAGACTATAAAGGTAAGTGCGGTGCAAGATCAAGAAGTAAATAAAAATGAGGTTGAAAAGCCGGGCACCGTTAATACATTTGCGCGGTTCGACGATACATTACGCTGACATGAAGAAGGTGCTCATCTCTTGAAGTTTGGTTTTCCATCGGCGGTATCGTTGAGTTTAGTTGGTCTCGCGTTCGATATAGCGATGTCATCACTTAGCTGCACAACGAGGCGGAAAATTGGGGTCGTCTCTCTAGCCCTTACACCTTCACCGGTCCGTCACTTCACATAGTTGCCATGTTAATTCCTTATTCGCTAAAAGCTTCATCTTAGAAGGTAATCTTTGATCTTAGGCAAGGTCTCTTTGGGTATTTTTTGCTACATAGTGCTATTCAGTGATCCTGCAAAAGTAATGTAAAATATTCTCCGTATTAAAAATAAAGATTCCCACTTACAGAGAGTAGGTATGACAAATTTCCAGGTGGGATGAAACTATTCTTTCGTCCTGAAAAGATACTCAAATCAAATAAAAATCAAGTAAAATCGTAATCAAAAAATCCATATTATGATCTTTAGCATGTTCCAAATAGATTTATGTACCGCTTAAGTAAGAAGTAAAGGAACAATCAATATGTCATATTTAACAAGAAATTACTTTCCTATGACGATTTTTCACTCCCGCAAAAACCAGTACAAACTTTTAATTAATTCGTACTGAATGTCGTAGATTTAATACGAACGTTTATTTCTTATCACCAGTTATAAATTAGGGAGCAGATCGTGTTAGCTCTTTTTGCGGATAAGTTAATTTACAACCGTCCACTATATTTATAACCGAGAGCTCCTGGGGGTGCTTTTAATCGCACTTATATGTAAATATAAATCATCTGAATATAAAATTATTTCACTTCGCACAACATCATAAAGGCGAGAACTGACAAAACATGCATGAAATGCTTTCTGTTTATTTGATATAACGTGTCTTATGGTAAAATAAGAAATCTCGACTTTTCATGTTTTTCAGCATATATAAGTAACGACTGAAGATATCCTGAATTTCATTTCAGATTACTAATCAGCGCCAAAATAAGCTATCTGGAATCTGGTAAGAAAACAGATCCTTTGTTGGTTTTCATTTGGGCTCAAATTTCCAGATATTTGTGAAGAATAACTTTTAATAACTGGCTGAGCTTTTTGACATTTCTGATAACGACAGTCAAAGCAACCTGTTTCCAAAATTTTTTGGAATCGTCTTTATTGCATTCCTAATCATCTTCTAAAAATCTGACGGAAAGCACTATTATTGAAAAAATGAAAAAACAAGTCGATTTTGTTTTTTCGGGTATACAGGTTGCACGAAAAAGTGGTGATGTCATCGGCATTTTTTTTAATGGCAACCCAATTCATATTCACTTCACGCCCATGGAGACTTTTGATCGCCGTAAATATATTTTAATTTCAACAATTTTAACCGAGGGATGATTTCCATTTGATTCGTGCGGGGTCCAAAGCCTGAAAATTCATTAAGTCAACATTGCTGACAGATATCTATAGTTAGGCAAAAGTTATCAAGTTGCGGTTTTCAATAACACCTTGAGAATTTAATTCTCTCTTTCACTATGTAAAAATAAATATATCATTCCATTTAATTCCTTACATGCCACACAACGCCCTCTAGCGGTTGCGGTGGTAACAAAATAAAAAATTCGTAAGCTGAAATTGACAGAAGAAGGAAAACTCTTTTTAACGAGACTATATCTGGTTAAATTCCGTTGAGGTTAACCGCAGTAATCGACATTTTCCCCCAACACTTTATTCATGAAGTTATTAAAAAAACTGCAAGATAAAAAAATGAAGCTATGATATACATTGCACCCATGATAATGTTAAATATACCAACATGTTGAAAAACGATGAGAAAATTCAAATGTTTTATTTAGTCATGGCTCTTACGCCCCTAGCGGTTATTTTGGAAGCTCAAAACCATTTTCCAACGAATTTTTAGGGTCACTTTACTTGGAAATTTTTTTTGCCTGAGGATGTACGACGCTTAGTTTCCGAGATATTCTCGCTGACCATAACAATGGCTCACCGGGTACTGGTAGTTAACGCAAGGTGCAAATTGTAAGAAAATGTTTTCCCTCAATTGGAGGAATTGTCCAAATGCCCCCCAGTAATTTTCTTCCATATGGTAGATACTTTTTGAAATCACTCGGGTAAATCGGGGCAAAAGGCCATAGCCGCTCATCGCAACGCGCTAGACCTCTACTTGACAAGACGGATTTTGAGAAGGGGACTCGAACTATACAGATAAAAACCTGCTTTTATTCCATTTGGGAGATAAAAGACATTTTTGTCACCATCTCCCTAACTATGAGGGAATCATGAAAAATTGTTTCAGGCAATAGCTTGAGATTGTTTCACACAAAATCACAATCCGCGATAAAAAATGTCGGTTCCCATTCAAAATTTTAAAGTCACCCCCACCCACTCGCGATGGGGTGCGGTGGAAGTGATTCTTGTGTCCAAGCCTTCCAAATTAAATGATATTTGACTGAGATTTTTTTAACACTGGTGGTCAGGAATAATCAACTGGAGGGATTTGAATTGTTCAAATCAAATTTTAGGGGGATATTTGCACTTATTTTTAGATTGAAAATCATGCGAATCGTAGATCAATTAATTTTTTAAGCACAATCGCACAACTTGATGACTTTGACGCGCTAGTGCGTAACAATCATTAGTTCGATCTAAAGAAAGAGTTATTCCAAAATTAAAGATATTTCGTCCATTTTTTCCTCAAGCAATTACCAGTAATTAAACTATTGCAAATATAAAAAAATTCATATACATAATATGCATATTTGTAGAGAGTTTTTCATTCTTAATACCTCATACATCATACTGTTTTCGATAAAAAGTTAAAATGCAAAAAATTAAGCCTTCCCCTAAAACCAAAATGGCGGCTTTTCCACAAGAATAGGAGATTGCGTTTTTGGATTTAGACTCCCCGTCGACCACCCAACAACACCCACACAAAATTCCCTTTTTCCCGCTTTGATTGCATAATCAAATCCTAATTTTACTGGACTAGTTTGTTTTAAGTTAATTGATTATTTCATAACTTATTTGAGTATCTGAGATGTGACGATCTCAGAAAAACTTCACTTGGAAATGAACAACTGTGAAAAAATTAAATATTACTTCAAAAGATTTAATAAAATCAACAAAGTTGAAGAGGTTGAAAAAATAAATACTTCAATTATTAAAATAAACAAAGAAAATTCTTCCATAAAAATTAAATTTTTATTATTTATAAAATTAAATAACTATTATTTCTCAAACTTTGTTGACAAAGTTTAAAAAAGGAGGCGGCATCGGTTTTAACTGTGTAGGTAAGACATAGTCGCTTCACTGAGATAATTTGACTTTGAGATCGAGCTCATTTAGCCAGACATAAATGTTCAATTTATAAATAGCTTGACGAACACAAACGAAATGCAGACGTTGAATAGTTGAATGCAGATGAATAGTTGACAAAGTTATTGACAAAATGTCCAGTTTTTTTTTTTGTATGACTTGCATTCAGATGCTTATATTATGCATTCACATATTTTATTTTAATATATTTTTAAATATTTTAACAATTACTTTGACCTTCTATGAATTGTGATGATTGCCTATTATGACACAGTAATAAATCTCGGCATTGAACCTAGCGATTTTCCTAAATAGCTAAAGCCAACTATGTTAAAATAATTTCAGATGAGTCTAATTTAAGAGTTTACATATACCTTAGCATAAAATCCAGCAAATCTCCAATGTCTTCCCATGGTTAAAACCGCACGTTTTTAACGACCGTCAGGGTTAATTTAAAGTTACCGCCAGGATTTGGAGCCAACCATAAAGAATGTCAAATTAAAACACATCAAAGGAAATCAAGTCTGTGCTGCTGTGGAGTATCTAGTCCGCTAAGGACCCTATGCCGGGGATCTGCTACTATTTGCATGCAAAAATGGGAAGCATATTCCGCTGAAGCCCTGCTCTCAACCATTAACGTTCAGGTCTAATCCGACATTAAACCTCCACGAATAATGACAGTGATTCAATAAAGGCGAAGCCGGATAGTTTGATGTGACAAAAGAGCAAATTGCACTTTGTAATTAATGTTTTGGGCATAGTTCTGGTTCAGTGATCAATTTAACTGTCTCGCAGAATCGCAATTTAACTTGTTTTGAGGTCGTACGCCGTTCAGATCCAAGGATTATAACGGAGATGGGAGGCCTGCTCCAGGACTATCCACTTTTATAATTAGATATTGCTTTTCCTGCTTTGTAAGGCCTATACCGAGGAGAGCGTTTCTTATTATTATTTATAAATCGAAGAGTTCTGATTCTGAGATTCGTCAAAGAACTGGCTGGAATTAATCATTAACCTTAATAAGATCAGTCTCGAAATTTAGTAGCTTTTCATAAAGTTCGGTTTTTGTAATACGCACGAATATATCAGTATACAGGGTGCTTGGCAACTGGACAGCCAAAATCGAGCGTCATTTATAGATTCATATTTTAAACATAAAAGAGTTACCTAATAACTTTTTTCAAGATGAGGCCTCGTTTAGGAAATATTTCCAAAAATGTAAAAACCAAGGTGTGTTTTTCAGTAATTGGACAGCCAAAATCAAGAGTCATGTATAAAATTACATTTTAAACATAAAAGAGAGAAGAAGAATTTTCATAGGTATCAGACTTCTTTCAAGAAATATTTCCATATATAAAACTACAAGAAGCTGTGACGTAAAATTTTTCACATTTTGAAAATATTTTTTAATAAAGCTCAGATCCAAAATAGTAGTCACTAACTGACATTACTGAAAAAGCAATTTCAGAGAAGCGGCACGCAGAAACTGTTGTTTAGAGGAAAATTTTCTGCTTGCCGCTTATCCAAAATAGTTTTTTTTTTAGTAATGTCAGTTAGTGACTACTATTTTGGATATGAGTTATAGTATCTTGAAAAAAGTTATCTTCTCTTTTATGCTCAAAAGATGATTTTATACAAACATGACACTAGATCTTGGTCTCCAGTTACTAAAAAAAAACTTTTTCACAGGAAGGCTTAGTTTTACATTTTTTAAATATTTCCTGAGCGCGGCCTGATTTTGAAAAAAAGTTATTCTTTTAAGTAAAAAATTTGAAACAAAATGCGATTTTCTAGCTCAATCAGTTTCGTAGCATTTTTGATTTCCTTTCAAAATTACCTTTTAGAGGATTATTTTTTTATTTATGACAAAAAAATGACTCGTCATCATATTCTGGTCAAATCGATCGTGAATGGAGATTTCAGGAGTTCGGTCTGTTTTCTAATACCTAAATTCACATTTTATCTAAATTTTTTTCTGAAACGACTTGCAATAAAAAAGTAACTTTGATAACTACCCTTTAGAATTGATACAAGAACTAATTTATTAAATTTTTTTGTTATGTAAATTAATATTTTGAGGCTCAATTTATTTTTGTCTCTTAAAAATTTCGCATAAGCTCAATATACCTACCTCTCTATCAAAACATAAAACAAGGGTATTTTCCATGAATTATGAAATAAAATAAAAAAATGTTTTTACCAAAATAACAAACAAAAAAAAAATTGATTTTATTGATCGGAATTTATTGCTTAATAAAGCTTAGTATTGAAAACTTAAGAAAAAAAATTTTTAATGACTTTGATACCAACCTAGACATTTTTGTGAAATTTTGTCACACACACCTTCTATTATTTTTTCATTTTCATACACTTCATGGTCTTGCGTAAATAAAATAGTTGCATTATATGTCGTAAGCCACTGAGTTAAAAGAATTTCTCTGGCTCGACAGCTAGGTAAAAGAAGATATAAGTGCACTGTCATCGCCAAAACTGTAAATAGGTTTTTTTGTTGTTTCAAGGAAATCGTTGATAAATATGAGAAAGAGAGTCGGAGATAAAATGGATCCCTGAGGCACACCGGCATTGGAGAAAAAGGTCTCAGAAAGAGCTTCATCGACTGCCACCTGTAAAGAACGATCTCCGAGATAACTTGTAAGCCACACATATTAACAATACTCGTAGAGACATAGACAGGTACAGTAATAATGCTGCTTTGAAGAAACGTAGACTTCAGTAGCTGAATGAACTTGGCAGCAGTTCAGTGATGTTTACTTCCGGTTTGCTGCCAACAGCTCTCGGCTTTGAAATCCATGATTCTCTCTGCTTTAGGTACTAGAAAAAGAAAAATAGGAAAAGAAGACTTCAGTAAATTCTTATCTCTACAGATTCTGCAGCATTGGTTTAAAATGCGAGAAGCATCAGCTACGTTAACGCATAGAGATGTTTTTTTCTTCAATACTTCTATTTTTTTTACATTTGTTCTTCATCCAGGCCTCCTCTTCGGAACTCCCGCATATCGTTATACTCTTCTGGTCACTCATCTAATTTTTATTGTTGAAATTGACTTCTCGAGTCTTTTCCAACAAGGTTCATTTCCTCCCACAGGCTCGACATACAGGAGGGTCTTCGGTTGCCATTAGGTATTTGTGTGTTATCCGGGTGTGGCCAATTCGCAGTCTTTCCAACATTTCCTAGAATATCCTGCAGGTATTCGATGAGACATGATAATGGCTCGCAAGTGTGACTAAGGATTTTCTGTAGGCGCTGTGCTAGGAATTTGTTTTGCCGATTTATTTCGTATTGCGGACAGTCCATGATTATGTGTTTGGCGGTAAGGGCACAAACAACATTTTCAACATACAGGAGGGTCTTCGGTTGCCATTAGGTATTTGTGTGTTATACGGGTGTGGCCAATTCGCAGTCTTTCCAACATTTCCTCCCACTATTTCTTAGTTTTGCCATTGATTGAGAATTAAGGTCAGCAAATGGGGGATGTAGTTTAACCGTTACGAAGAGAGCAAAGCCTCAATGCTGCAGCGTATGAGAGAGACGGAGTTATGCAGGCTTTGCCCTCTTACATTCACTTGTTAAGAATTAAGTATTAAGTACATTAAATAATACATTAACATAATTAAATAATTTAAATTTTATATAACTAAAGGATTCCTAGCTTGGAATAAGCCAGACATTTTCTGTTACTACCTATACAATAGGCATTTTATTGCAGTTTTGCCTTCCTGAAAATAATAAATAATAAAAGGGGTCAAAGTGCAAAAACTAGTGAAATCACTATTAGTGATTTCACAGAGGAACAAAAAAAGAAGCAATATCATTTATTTATTAAAGTCACTAGTCTAAAAGAGAGACATATGTGATGAATCTGAAATGCGCTTCTGTGCTTTATACCCGTCACTGCAAGTCTATTATTAAACATGTAGGTATCTGAAATATAAAATATCCCTCGTCTGCTGCATCAGATAAAATGTTCATCACAAAAGGATAACTCCTCGAAATATAAGCGCCTTTTGTCTCTATCGTCCCAAATGAAGGAATTCAACATTATCTAAGCATCAGCTTTTCCGAGTCTTCCTGCTGGCTAATCGATTTCCAGATGCTGGATAAAGTAGATGAGATAAAAGATTTGCTAGAAACAGTCTGGCATTACGAAGTCAATGGTACAGTTCACTGAATATATGACCGAAGGCTGGAGAAATCTGTATTTCCAATCGAACATTGTTGCGTGAGGTTTTCCATTGAGAGGTCTCTAACTCGCTATTCTCTCTAACTAAAACACATCATAGGCGGGGAACTGTTATTTATACACAGGTAGAATTGCGATAGGTTCCATATTATATTGGAAGGGAATATTTTATGCTTCATCTACTGAAAACAGGTCACGTTTAGAGCGCGTTGATAGTTAAAATGGGTCAACTATCGCAAGTATTTTTGCGAAAGCATCGAGCTTCAAGTGTCCAAAATACCAAAAATTAACGGCTTTATGATCATTTTATGGGTATTCCCGATATTACTGGAAAATCAATAAATCCATCCTAGATTTTAGATTTTATGCTTATCCTAAGGACGCTTTATCATCATTACAGTCACAATGAAAAGCTTACCATAAAATGGCTGGTAACATAAACACATAGGAAAAGTCGCCATGATAAGGCCAACTAAGAGAGAATTGTTCACAGAATCAAGACAATCAGTATCAATTAGTATAACGGTTTTTAACGCAACTAACTACCAATACAGGAACGAACAGCATCCTATTGTCTGGATACTGGGTACTGTCATCCCGATGCGGGTCACTATGAATAAGTTTCCCCTCTCTCGAAAATCGTCAAGTAAATTTCGATTCTTGTCCAAGCTGGGGGTTTCGTGCTCTCGAGAATACCTTAATAAATGAATGAATTACAGAATAAATGCGATTTCCCCCTCTTTGTTGGAGTTGAGATGGTGCAACTTCAAAATCTTAAATGGGTAGATACCCCTATTTGTATCGCAGAATCAGATTTTCGGCAAAAAATACGACAGGTTTATCTGAAACGTTTTTTATTTTATTCGTAGTAGACTCGCTAATGACAGCCCAAGATAATGTACCTACTCGCAAAAAAATTGTATTTTTACAGAAGAGGTTTTTTTTCTTAAAAAAAAACAGATTTCATAAAACCCCCAATGAGGGTGGAAATGGTGGGCAATTTTTTAATGCTAAATAGAGAAAGGAAAAGCAACCCCCATTGTGTCTTATTTTAACATAAACTTTACGTTTTTGCAGTCTAATCCTATTCTACAAAAATACGGGGACTTATGTATTGAAGATTTTTAAATTGCCCCCGCCCTTCCTCAAGCTTAGAAGGGAGGTCGTGTTTAAATTATTAAGGACGTGTTGTGTCTTTTTTGAATCCAATATGTACCCATTTCTCGAGGTATTTGACCATTTCAAGACTTTTTGACAACCCCGTACATGGAGTGGTTATGAAAGAAAAGTTACAATAATTAACGGCCAGATATTCTAGTCAGAGATTCAGAGGAATACTAGCCGAGGTGAGTTTCGAACCCGCGATCTATGGCTTCGTGAGCCAGCGGAGAACCACTAGGCCACGGAAGTCACTCACGCGCAGGGATAAAAACGACAATTGTTAACAGTCAAAATGAAATAAGGACATGGTCGAGTTGGGGCTGCACTGACAACAAAATGTGAGACTGTTTGCTCTAAAAATAGGTAAAAATTACCCGCAAACACGAGCAAAAACGACCGAGCGCAAGAGGGTGGGGGTAGACCAGCAGTTGAAGGGAAGGCGCAAGCGCTGTTGCACTCTACGGTTTTACCCCCACTCCACGACCACTACCGCGCGCTCTTCCGTTTTCGCTCATGTTTGCACGAATTTCCACCTATTTTTCAGCACTTGAATGGCAAACGAAGATAGTCGTTTTATAGCTGAACATTTCAACTTTCCAAATCCGTTTGATAAACTCGAATCGCACGACTTCCAGAGCATCCAGCCTCGCTGAAAAATATGATTGCAATTACGCAAAAACCAATTATCCGACAGAGTCTGGGTTTTGCACACAGGAAGTATAAATATATACCTATATACCTCTCAATATCGACTATCTCGCGAAATTTTACTATTTTTCTAATATCTACGAATTTTTTAAAAACAGAAAAGGTATTTCGATCCTTTGGTTTTCTCTCTTCAGTTTCAGTCCTTATTTTCATCGTATTTTAATTCTCTACAATTCGATCATTGGGGCCATTTAGGTTTTCCCATCAGTTTTTCTTTTATAAGCAAAAAGAAAACAAAAATAGAAGCAATTTTTTGCACTTATATGGTAATAAAGAAATAGTAAATTTGAGTAGACAACTATGAAGTTAGGATCTGGTGGCTATTCCGCATGCGATGGCACCGGCGGTAATCCGTTACCATAATTTTTGTCAAGAAAAACCTATTTGCATGGTCTACTAGCTAGCTATCCGTTACGACCGAATCCTATAAAAAATCCAACTTCAATCGTAGCTATAAGCTGCTTTCTGAAAAATTTAAGTCTGACTCGGAATAATGATCTACTTTTAAAAAATCTGGGGAATAATGTTAACGTAAGAAAATGTTAGAAGTGACAAAAATTTGGTTTTTTGAAAATAATTCCTGTCAAATAATGCAGGAATGCAATATTTATTGAAACACAAATTTTATTTTTCTATTAACGCCTATTATGAAAAAAGAGCACACACTAAAGCAGGCACTTGCACTTCACGTTGACTTATAGTAAAATCAAATGTGACATCATCCAGTCCTTTTGTAAGTCGCCTCTATTCATGTAACGTTCTCTCTTTCATCTTTTGATGTTTGAACTGCCTTCCGTTTTTCCAGCAAATGCCATTCGCAGCATAGACAAACACTGCAGCCCTGATCTCTTGTTTGAGATATATGTGACCATTTTTAACTGTAGATGGCTTTGAGAAACCAGCATACGAAGACAGGTAAATCGAGCCACAAATAGAAAATGTCAGATTATAATCTTTCTGAAAATGAAAAGAATATACGAACTAGTCTGAAAAAATCCTAAAAAAAAAATAAAGCCAATTGAAATGGAACTTTTCAGACTCCCTAAAAGAAAATACAACACTGGATTGGAGTTTGCAACAAATCCCTTTACAGGATACAATCAAAGAAGGCGTCATCTTTAGATGACAAGAAGCGACGCAATCCGATCAGTTCCCAGTCTAGGGATAGGGAGAGTTTGACGTTTCGCTTATAAGCTTCCAAACTCTGGAAACTGGAAAGCTGGAAAAGCCAACAACGACATTCCATGACTTCTGCACTAAAAGTATATCAGATTCTAT
Source organism: Malachius bipustulatus (assembly GCA_910589415.1). Taxonomy (NCBI): domain Eukaryota; kingdom Metazoa; phylum Arthropoda; class Insecta; order Coleoptera; family Melyridae; genus Malachius; species Malachius bipustulatus. The sequence continues at coordinate 29,972,835 of OU342634.1, read as the reverse complement.
TTGGGCACCGAGAAGCAAAGCGAATCCTTTGAAAACGTAAACCCTTTCATTCGGTCTTCTAAACAATTTTAAAAAGTGCCCGTATTTTTTTAAGAGTCAAAGCGAGGATAATTAATTCATAAAATTATTTATTTTTTAGTACTGTCACATTTATTTTTCATTACTTATTACTTCTCAAGAGTTTCAGAATTTTGAGGGTTTCTTTATTTTCCTAAAAAAATAATATGATCAAATTCGGTTGAATGGTACGTTGAGAAATAAGTATTATTTTGTGAAAATTCTGTTTCCTCTGTTTCAAAATTCGCCTCCTCCGTCTTCTCCTTTCTCCCTCTCAATCCCTCTCTCCCTAACACTGTTCCTGCAATGTAAACTTTTATAATCATTTCATAAATCTCTGTTTGTAGTTATATTTTCCCGGATAGTTTTGAGGTATAATAATAATATTTATTATTATTTAAAAAATATATTATAATACATTAGTATTATTACTTCAATATCGCAGATATACAGGGTGTATAAGAAATTATCGGACAATAGTTTTGGAAGTGAAGAGAGACAGGTAAATATGAGTACCACCACATATAACAAGAAAACTAAAGTATACAGGTATTGCATTGCCCGGATTATTAGTGTATTTTTTAATAAAAAAATACACTATTGAGGACGACATCACTTTTCGAAAATCACCCAAACTCATCAAATGTTCACCGATCATGACCCCCAGATCACGAAAAAGTGGTTTTCCAAAATTCACCTGCCCACGATATATATATATTTATATATATATTTATATATTTCTCCAAAAACGCGAAATTTCGATTTTCAAAACGCTCCTGTAGCTTTATCTTTAAAGATTAGTGAACGAAATTTTGGATCCTTTCAAAACGTTGGAATGATGTTAGATTTTCGTTGAAAAAATTTCCAAAAGTCGAGTCACTTCTACAGGGTGTCCCTTCAAAATTCCCGCAAGCCGGTTCTTGTGGTATCATTTCAGGTCGCAGTTTTCAATCTAGGAGGCTGAAATTTTTGTGGGAGTAAGATATCCACAAGGAGTGGTCTGTTATTGCACTTGAGCAAAATCGGCCAAGCCGTTTCAAAATGGCAGCCATTTGAATTTTTTGAAAATTTGCTATTTTTTGAGCCCCTGTATGAGCAAGATGGCAATAAAACTTTGAAATAAAATTAACAAGATTGGAAGAAAACTATTTGAAATTTGAATTAAAGCAATAAAATTGGCATTATTTATATTAATAAGCCAGTGGCGTGGGTAGGGTAAAAATGTCTAAATTTCTATAACCGTTTATGAGTTCATTTTTAAAGAAATTGAACTGAAATTTTCACAGTAGGTAAGTACACTAATATCCTTTAACCCTTAAAAGTTTCAAGAAGTAAATAAGAAAAATGACGGAGATATAAATATTTTTTTTCATATGATGTTTATTTCTTTAAAATTTTAAAACCGCTGCTGTAGCATCATATTTAAGGATTAGTGAACGAAATTTTTTACCCTTGTGAAACTTCGAAATGACATTTGATTTTCGTAAAAAAATTTTCCTAAAGCTGCGTTACTTCTACAGGGTGTCCCTCCAAATTAAAAACAAAAACCGTCTATGAGGCACGGTTTCTGATCGCAGTTTTCAATCTAGGGGGCTGAAATTTTTTTATGAGATAGCCGCAAGGAGCGTCTGGTTCTGTATTTGAGTAAAATCGAGCCGTTTCAAAATGGCGGCCTTTTCAATTTTAGAAAAAATTGCCAAAATTTGAACCCCTATACCTACCTACCTATAAGCAAGTTAGAAAAACAAATTAACACGATTGGAAGAAAATTATTTTAAATTTGAGTTAATGCAGTAAAATTTGCATATTTTTCATTAATAAGCCAGTGGCGTGGGTAGGAAAAGGGTAAAAATGGCTAAATTTCTATAACCGTTTATTAGCCTTTTTTGAAGGAGTTGAGCTGAAGTTTTTCCAGTAGACAGTTTTAACATGATGTTTATTCCTCTAAAATTTCAAATTTTCGGTTTTCAAAATTCCCCTTTCACTTTTTGCGAATTTATTAAAAGCAGTGTAAAGAATAGTATTTTTTAAGTAAAGTTAGCCAGTGGCGGACACAGGAAAAGGAAAAAAAAATTAAATTTGCCAATTTTTTTTTATTTTGTTAAATTTAAAAATCCATTCTAAGGGACGTTTTCAAACTAAATGAAATGAAATTTTCTCAGTAAACCACTACGCTAATATGACCTGACTATGGAAAATTTCAGAAATCCCATTTAAAAAGCGGTGAAAATATTCATAATTGAATCGCATAAAAATACACTATTTCTGCGATTGATGCGCAAGAAGGTTTTTTTTTATTCCACTCACCAAGAGATATTTTACTTTGTCATGAAAAGTTAATCCTCTCGGAATATTCTCTAAGCGAAACCGACCGCGGCAACCCTTTATACCACACATTACCACACATGAGGGTGGTGTTGTAGGAGCAGAAAGGAGTTGATGTCTGACCCGTCAGAGAGCAGGGCGCAGGCACGCTCGATAAGGTCCAAATGGCTGAACACAACACAATTTCACGGGCTACGGCTCCCGTGAACTTGCATCGCTGATGAGAAGCCGTTCACAAACCGCCAACTATGAATCGCGATGTTTATTTAACCGGCTGGATCGACAAAAATAATTAAAGTTCTGCCACCGCCTGATGACGATTCAGAATGACCAGAAATGCGAATGATTTTTGTATGTTGCATGTCATTGTCTCCTCTGGATGCATTAAATTGTGCAGAAATCTGAATAGCTACCTGTCAAATAGGAACGCTGTTGTAGCGAAAAAATAACTCCATTTTTGTTTTGTCCATTAATGTTTAATTATTGAAATAGGTACTCGAAAATAATTGTTTTCATTTATCACACTACCGTGGTGGAATAAGGTAATCTAATCATTAAAAAAAAACTCCCTGATGAGTAACATAAATAAAATGTAATGGACCAGTGAAGTGCTAAGATTTCACTAAGGAAATCTTCCTGTCCAGTAGGTCATTATTTATTAAGATTTAACACGTAAACTTAGCTATTTATTTATAAAACAATGGTAGTTGATAAACAAAACATCGCAGTACCTAAGCAATTAATGTTTATCAATAATACATGGCCAATAATAATACCAGGCGCGCCGATCCGAGTGTGTTGATTATGTGTACATTGGCTACATTATACCTAATAAACAATACATTGGCATTGAACGGATAGTAGATATATTATCCAGGGTAACATTTTTGGTAATCCAGGGTAAAAGTTGCCATTAGCGAAAAAAGATGTCAAATATATCAAAAAAACAGGTTGGGTAAGAGGAAGGGGGAACAAAAATGACGTAGTAAATGACTCACCCCTATCAATAACCCTTAAAGCTCCTTCACATCCTCCACAGTTTTTCTATTATAAGCAAAAAGAAAACAAAAATAGAAGCAATTTTTTGCACTTATATGGTAATAAAGAAATTGTAAATTTGAGTAGACAACTATGAAGTTAGGATCTGGTGGCTATTCCGCATGCGATGGCACCGGCGGTAATCCGTTACCATAATTTTTGTCAAGAAAAACCTATTTGCATGGTCTACTAGCTAGCTATCCGTTACTACCGAATCCTATAAAAAAATCCAACTTCAATCGTAGCTATAAGCTGCTTTCTGAAAAATATAAGTCTGACTCGGAATAATGATCTACTTTTAAAAAATCTGGGGAATAATGTTAACGTAAGAAAATGTTAGAAGTGACAAAAATTTCGTTAGTTTGAAAATAATTCCTGTGAAATAATGCAGGAATTCAATATTTATTGAAACACTCAAATTTTATTTTTCTATTAACGCCTATTATGAAAAGTTGGGTAAGAGGAAGTGGGAACAAAAATGACGTATAGTAAATGACTCACCCCTATCAATAACCCTTAAAGCTCCTTCAGATCCACCCCAATTATGAAATTTAAAATGACAACCCCCCACTTGTGATACGTCATTTTAAGGGGAATTCTAGTAGAATTCCCCTTAAATTCCGAGTCCACGGAAGGGGTTACGTGAACCTTCCTGTCAATTCATCAAACTAAGTTATCTTAAAGTGCCTGGATCCATCGGTCAAGATTAAAATTTAAATAAGCAAGAATGAAGCCAATCAGATTTTTTGCTTGTGAAGGTATACATAAGATAGAAATCGTTAAATCCGCTATTAGATTTTGATAAATATTTTTTTTGGGCTGGAAGTAACCTATCTACCCGTTACTTCTCAAAAAAATTTCGAAATACGAATATTATTACAGTCTTTTTCTATTGGTTTTCCTCTTTTGTCAATTGCTTTTCCTTATTTGTCAAATGAGTTTCCCCCATTTATTAAACGTCAGTTTGATTTTTCAATTCAAATTCCTCTTTTGTCAAATGAGATTCCTTTTATATCAAATGCTTTTCCAATGTTTATATTACAGTCACTGTACGTAAATGGGAAAAGCAATTGACATAAAGTGAAACTGATTTGACATAAAAGGAAATTGATTGCTAAATCAATGACTATAATCATTGATAGATAGAAAAATAAGAAAATCATTTGACAAATAAGGAAAAGCAATTGACAAAAGAGGAAAACGAAAAGCAAACCACTGTATTTCGCTTTACTAAAGAAAATGCTTTTCTGGGCACAAGAAACACTAGAATCGTTGAAGAAAGGCGTAGAACATAATTATTGCCTATAATACAGGGTGCACCATGTATCCTTCTCTATATTGCTATCTCCCAACCCTAACAGATACAGGGTCGGTTAAACAAATCCAAAGGAGCGCAATTTTGTGGCCATCTCCATTCCATCGAGACATACAAGATATATGTAACCGTTCCTGAAATATCCTGAAAAAACTGAAAAATCGAGATTTCTTATTTTTTCCATATCTTTTTTATTATTGGAGATTAATGAATAATTTTTTGTGGGCTTACATAAGTCGGCAAGAGCTACCCATCTGACATTTCAAAAATTTTCAAAGCCACTAGACCCCAGAGTTTTCATAGTCAACTTTCGTTTTTCATATGGCCACCATAGTGTTTTTTTTTATGTTGTTCGGTATAAAAAAAAATAATAAAAACTAAAAATTGTTAAACTTCAAAGAATAAATAAAAAAAAGTTTATTCTTCTTTTTTCTTTACAAAAAAAAAACACATTTTTAGACCGAATTTCATAGATAAATTAAAAAACCATAAGGCAAGCACTATTTCAGCGTATTTTACAAAAATGTTGACGTTTTTCTATGATTTTTTTTTAGATTTTTCTTTGAAAAAAGAAGAATAAAAATTTAATTTTTTTTTGAAGTTTATAAATTTTTGGTTTCCATTATTTTTTTCATATCGAACGACATAAAAAAATAATATGGCGGCCATAAGAAAAACGAAAGTTGACTGTGAAAACTCTTGGATCTAGTAGGCCTTGAAAATTTTTGAAATGTTAGATGGATAGCTCTTAACGGCTTATGTAAGCCTACAGAAAATTATTTATTAATTTCCAATAATAACAAAAGATATGAGGAAAATAAGAAATCTCGATTTTTCAGTTTTTTGCACAGACATCTTGCATGTTTTGACGAATTCGAGATGGCCACAAAACTGCGCATCTTTTCTCTAATTTAACCGACCCTGTATCTCTTAGCGTTCAGGAGATAGCAATATAGAGAAGGATACATGGTGCACCCTGTATATCTATTAAAGAAAGATAAAATATACACCTTGTCCCATTTAATGTGAACTACATGGATATCTCAAAAAAAGGTAAGAGATACGAATTGAGGTAAATTAGAGAAAAGTTTCACATTTCTATGAAAATAAATAATCTGAAACAAAATTTACGAAAACTTAACTAACGTGTTTTTGAAATATGTATCTTGAAAAAACTGAAATATCGAGATTTTTTATTCCATTTCAATAAAAGAAAAAAATTCGACGGTTATGGGCTCAAATTCATTATTGATCTAATGCCAAAAACAAGAGAAAAACACTGCTGAAGACAAGAATGGCCATTTCGCTCTTATTTAAGCTCATTACAATGCCCTACAGCAAGTGTGATTCCCCGTCTTTAGCAAAAAAAAAAAATCAACAAGCTATTTAACCAGAGATGTCGCTACTGGTCATAGATCCCGTATTATAGGTTGGGGCGTGATACGAAAGCATTCGGTGAAAAAGCTTTTTTTCGGAAAATGACAGAATGACATAAACACAATACATATAGCGGTCATAAGAGAAAAAAAGTTGGACTCGGGGATCTACAGTCGGTTTGAACATTTTGGAAACGTCAGATGGATAGCTTTTAATCGCTTATGTAAACCTACAAAAAATCATTAATTTATTTTCAATAATAAAAAAGATATGACATATGAAATAAAAAATTTGGGTTTTTCAGGGTTTTTTCAGGATATTTCAGCAATGACTGACGTTTCCATAAATTTTATTTCAAATTCTTAATAAGTATAAAATCCTCCAATTCAACCGAATTCGTATTTCTTACCGTTTTTGGGATCCCCAAGAGTTCATTTTAATCGGGATACCAGTATATCATTATGCCGATGTATCGTATTTATTATCATTACGCCAGTATGTCTTAAAAAAGGTCATTTGAATTTTTCAATTTGAGAAGGTTACTTTCTCACGCGAATACGCTGTAACTCATGTTGCTGAAAAGAGCAGAGCAGCTTTGATAGATCAATGCTTTTATGAATTGATAATTTGATTCCAGTTAAATGCTAATTAAGTGCCTTATTGCGAAATTAAATGCTCTCATAGTTTTTGAAGGAAATCACTGATCACTTAATTAAAAAAAAACATGAAGCTAGCAGAGAACTGTCAAAATATAACATAATTTTAAAAAGAATTTGAAAAAGAAGCTATTTAAGTAAAAAATTAACGTGTCACCCTTACTTTGTGTATAAATCCCTGATCATCGATCTTTTTATTCAACTTCTTCAGTAAGTTTTTGAATATTGAAATTTGAATTTTTTATTTTGTGATTTAAAAAATCAGAGAATTTCGTGCATTTTATGTTTTTAGGTCCCTAGGGCACTTAATTAGCACTTAATTATCACCTAATTATCATCTAAGTATAGGCTTGTTTGATTTTGCAAAATTATGTTTTATCCACTTACTTTTCGCAATAGGCACTTAGTTGGCACTTGGGTGGCACCTAATTATCCGTTCATAAAATAATTAATTTGGTACAGTTGCTCTGCTAACTTGAGATGCAAGGTATAATAATAATAATTATTATCGCGGTACGTTTGTCGTTTATGTCACAAATGAAATATACCGAATTCGTACGGCAATTCGGTACAACAGACCTCATAATAATTCAAACAAATTAAATTTTTAATAAGTCTACATATTGCAGAACGATTATTATGATCAGTTTTAAAACCAATATTCTCCAATGAAACGAATCACCACAATTTTAAAGCTCTGTTTCCCATATTGTCAATTATATTGGGACTGATTGAAGTAAATTGCATGGATTTTATTAAATGTGAATGATATGCTCATATACTTCCATATTCGTTTTGCAATAATCGTTATTGCACAGAACTCTCATTCAGGCTTTAATAGCTTACATATTGATAGCAATTACACACTATGTCATGAAAATTTAAATTCGAAAAACATATTTATTGGAGCCTGGGGGATATTAAAAATGATTTAACAAACAACTTGATTCCACCTGCGTCAACTATTTTCATGTAAACTTTCATGTAAAAGGCAATTCAATTAATTTGTTATAAAGTAAATATGTTGGCGAAAAATGTCACATTACTTGACGCATAAATTACCCCCACACATTAGCGAGTATTATTGAAACTTTTCGAACTCAATTTATTAACCCTCGAGTTCCATAATCTCCAATGAATATTTATGAGCTATTGATTACATAATTGAAGGATTAAGTGGATAAAGGCATGTAGTTTTTTTTTAAATCACAAAATTCGTCGGTGTTAGCTAATATACTTTCTATATTCGTATAAATGACTAACATATCGACTAGGGCATCTAGAAGGTCAAAGATACAGGTGATGGCAGGAATGAACAAATTTCATTAACTATTCCTATTTTTATGTTTCACCTGACTCACAAGAAAATAATTCAATGAAGGTTAATTCGACAAGATTTTGACAGAGATGAACGTGGGACGATGAGGGATTTAATAAGACAAGTCCATTTCCGCAAGCTTTTTCAAAATCGCCCCTAAAGCATTTACAGTCTGACAACTTTCCTTTATGGTCTTCCAGATATGTTACTGTCATTGTGACCACTTCCGACGTTGCTGTCTGTAAAAGAAATACGTTTTGATTAACAAAACATCTACTGGTGCCTTCGCCGTTACTATCTCTTTCAAAGTAGGTTTTCGAGAGAGTACCACTTCGTTTGAGGAGCCTCTGGGGATTATTACTCCTCTCAGAAAAGAAACAGAGACGCTCATCGGCTTAATTAGCTAGAACTAGAGTCGTTATGTAAAATTTTCATGGGAGATGAGTATAAGGAAATTCTTAAAGAATCAATACCTACTTCGTTTAAGAAGTGGAATTCAGTAAACGACCAGGCCAGGATAGATGACCGGTCAAGAAAATATCTCGAAACACAAGGACCTTTGTAACGCTGTCGGTCGACCAATTCTGAAAGATTTCGGGGGTAGATCAAGAAGTTCTGCTTATTCTTGTCTTGCGGTCGCTGGTTTATATGACAGCTGATAACGAGGAACGCCGTTGCTTATCATTTCTGAATTCATGTTTCTAATCTGGAAGTACCATGATCTTTTTGTATGGCTTTGTATGTTCAGCAGTATTTTGCGCCCCTTTTTTACAACGTTGCAAACTATTGTTTAGAGACGAAGAATTTTCCTTAATGAAAAATTCATTTATTAGGCCCTAGTTAAAAAAACAAAAAAACAAACAGTATGATGATATGGATAGCTAACAATAGCTAAGTGGCTGCAAACAATAGCTAAAAAACATCTAACAGCTAAAAGAACAAAGAAAAATACATGGATAACATCAGAAATTCTAGATCTTATGGAGGAAAGGAGAAAGAATAAAGGCAGAAAAGATGAATACAGAGCACTACACAGAAGAATACAGCAAAAGAAGAATACCTAGTAGCTCAATGCGAGGAATTAGAGGCACTGGAAAAGAAATTTGACGGCTTTCACATGCACAAAAAGATAAAGGAGATGGCTGGATGCCAAACACACAGTTTGGATTCCGCGAGGGACTTGGGACACGAGAGGCGCTTTTTGTGATTAACGTCCTTTTCCAGCGCTGTCTTGATATAAACCAGGAGGTGTATGCATGTTATATAGATTTTGAGAAAGCCTTTGACAAAGTGAAACATGATAAATTGCATCAACTACTCGTCAGCAAAAACATTGACTCGGACGACGTTAGAATAATTATTAGTAACCTATATTGGGGCAAAAAGCTAATACAGTAGTACAGAACCAACCAACAGAAGAAATGGAAATTCGTCGTGGTATATATATATTCGTTTGAAATTACAAATTGCAGTCTTACGATTAACATGTTGTTTAGTTGTTTATTAAATTACATATGATTGGTTTCGTCGATCATGGGGAAAAGAACAATCTGTAGGATATTCTGACGTGATGATGTTGACATCATGGTGAAGCATTTTTGCTTTGAGAGATATAGTCTAGGGAAAACCCCATTAAAAAAACCTAGACACACCATCCTGTTGAGATTGGTTTGAAGTATTTGGTGTGAGACAAGGTTGCATCCTATCCCCGCTTCTTTTTAATCTAAACTGCTCAACAAATGAAACGTTACATGACCAAATTTGACCTAACTTTGACACTGATAGAATTTGGATTCTTTCGAGCAATTCAATTTTTGTTTCGAGGGTTCACTAGTTCAATCCCTTGTTTATCAGTCCGTATGTTTGCAAGAACTTGGTACTCACACAAAGTTTATATAGGGTGGTGAATAAAACAGTTTAAAATCTCAGAAAGTTCAGCTTGCTCCCATTTGATCAAAGATTTTTCTTTTTAAATTTCAACACAAAGATCATGAAGATGGACCTCATATCTCGAAACGGTTTTCGAATTTTCCGATTATTTCTTTTATTTACAGGGTGATCTCAAAAAAACTACTTTTTTCTGTGGCAATGATAACTTTGTTATTCGTGATCCTATTTTCAAAATGTAGGGCTCATTTTAAAGCTTAAGCTTCAAAGAAGAACACACAAGATTGATAATCGACTAAGGACAAAAATTGAAAATACAGGGTTGTATTAAAACTAACCCAAATATGAATGACTTCAGAAATCTGGTATTAAGGAAAATTTGAAATAAAGTTAATTTGGTTTCAAACGAACCATTCATTCTGAATACTTCAAGATGTTCTTCGCTTGCATGAGTTAAGAATTGTTGACATAAGAACAAAATTACAACTTCGTGTTTTCGAATGAGGTAGTCCCTTTGTTATTATTAGGCTTATTGTTTATCATATGGATGTCACTATTATTGATTGTTGTTTGACGGCTGATAAAACTGTTTTATATTGTCGGTTGAGCTGAGATTGTTGTGAGATGGCTTGTTAATTCACTCAGCAATAATGGAGCTTGTCATATCGTAAAGAAAGTTCAGATAAAAAAAGGTTAATGCCCGTATTCACAAACGATAATTTCCTAAATAATTACGTAATTAATTAAATGAGTGAGATGGAGATATGCACTTTTTTTGCAATAGAGTGAGATGGGTATAATTGATTACGTAATTATTTAGGAAATTATCGTTTGTGAATACGGGCATAAGAGGTGACCATTAAAATGTTTTATTATTTATGTACAAAAAACTGTGGCATTCCAAAAAAAAGGGGAGTATCCAAATACCAATATTTTGTCGGACCTCCCCTGCCTCTTTTATAACTGCCGTAACTCTTCTTGGCTTTCCCTCCACCAGGTGATTTACAAACTGCTGGGGAGTAGCTTCCCATTCTTCCTGTATAGCTATCACCAAATCATCCAAATTATCCATTTGTCCTTCCCTTTCTTTAGGATTTTTTTTCATTCTGCTCCAAACATGCTCAAGCGGATTTATATCCGGAGAAGGGTGGTCAATTCATTCTTACAATAAATAAAACAGTTTTATCAGCCGTCAAACAACAATCAATAATAGTGACATCCATATGATAAACAATAAGCCTAATAATAACAAAGGGACTACCTCATTCGAAAACACGAAGTTGTAATTTTGTTCTTATGTCAAAAATTCTTAACTCATGCAAGCGAAGAACATCTTGATTCAGAATGAATGGTTCGTTTGAAACCAAATTAACTTTATTTCAAATTTTCCTTAATACCAGATTTCTGAAGTCATTCATATTTGGGTTAGTTTTAATACAACCCTGTATTTTCAATTTTTGTCCTTAGTCGATTATCAATCTTGCGTGTTCTTGTTTGAAGCTTAAGCTTTAAAATGAGCCCTACATTTTGAAAATCGGGTTACGAATAACAAAGTTATCATTGCCACAGAAAAAAGTAGTTTTTTTGAGATCACCCTGTAAATAAAAGAAATAATCGGAAAATTCGAAAACCGTTTCGAGATATGAGGTCCATTTTCATGATCTTTGTGTTGAAATTTAAAAAGAAAAATCTTTGATCAAATGGGAGCAAGCTGAACTTTCTGAGATTTTAAACTGTTTTATTCACCACCCTATATAAACTTTGTGTGAGTACCAAGTTCTTGCAAACATACGGACTGATAAACAAGGGATTGAACTAATGAACCCTCGAAACAAAAATTGAATTGCTCGAAACAATCCAAATTTTATCAGTGCCAAAGTTAGGGCAAATTTGGTCATGTAACGTTTCATTTGTTGAGCATATACAGGGTGTCCCATAATATGTGAGCAATCTCCCGGATTTGGGTAAATTTCGTAAAAATAAATGAAAAAATAGCTATAAATTAATTCCTCAGAGACATCCCTACAAAGATATTAGCTGTTGAAGTTGAGGGTTGAAAATCAATTTTTTGCAATAACTTTTTTATTTCTTGACCGATTTTGATAATTTTTGGTTTTATTTTGTATTATTTGGGACTGTTTAGAATAGTGTTTCTTAATCTTTGGTAGCACATACGTAGACCTCGGGATGGCATAACCCCCTCATTCACTTGAAAGAAAACAATAAAAATAATAATTTTACAGTTTTTTAAGGTTAATTTTCTTTTTATTTGACATTTTTTACATAAAAAATGTACCTTTATTTATTTCGATAGAGCGAACCGTTATCGAGATAAACGTCCTTCTAATAGGTGATGCGTCGCAGGAATTTTCTAAATTTCAAGTAAATTTTAACAAGATGGCTGACCTATGACAGTAAATTGAGCAGGAAACAAAACAATAACTTAATTAAATACACGTCAGTGTCAAAAGATTTCATTTCATGCAGATTCAATTCTAACTGATTTTCTGCGTATTCAGCATTTTTGTAACTTATTTTAAAATCAGTTAGAATTGAATCTGCATGAAATAAAATCTTTGACACTATTTGACGTGTATTTAATTAAGTTATTGTTTTGTTTTCTGCTCAATTTACTGTCAAAGGTCAGCCATCTTGTTAAAATTTACTTGAAATTTAGAAAGTTCCTGCGACGCATCACCTATTAGAAGGACGTTTATCTCGATAACGGTTCGCTCTATCGAAATAAATTAAGGTACATTTTTTATGTAAAAAATGTCAAATAAAAAGAAAATTAACCTTAAAAAACTGTAAAATTATTATTTTTATTGTTTTCTTTCAAGTGAATGAGGGGGTTATGCCATCCCGAGGTCTATGTATGTGCTACCAAAGACTATGAAACACTATTCTAAACAGTCCCAAATAATACAAAATAAAACCAAAAATTATCAAAATCGGTCAAGAAATAAAAAAGTTATTGCAATAAATTGATTTTCAACCCTCAACTTCAACAGCTAATATCTTTGTAGGGATGTCTCTGAGGAATTAATTTATAGCTATTTTTTCATTTATTTTTACGAAATTTACCCAAATCCGGGAGATTGCCCACATATTATGGGACATCCTGTATACCTGGAAATCTTGATATTATACCTATATATATTTTTTTATAATTCAATCACAATGAATAAATTTTTGCCTCATACTAAAATCGTAACGTTGCTCGAAAGCATCCATCCACATAACAATAAATCAGTTTATGTGTACCTACTCGATGTGTAATGTACATGATTGAAACTAAATAATAGGTTTATAACCCAGTAACAAAAGTACCTATACACAGATAATAACAGTAAACAGGATCAAAGCCCATAGATCAAAAAGCAGTAAGTCTACAATATGTGCATTGTGGATTCCGGCGGCATAATAAAACTCAAAAACAACTCCGCTTCCTGTAATCGCGTTTCATAAAACAATGAACTGGAGCTACATTGAAACTCCACCTTGTAAAAACACACTAAGCCCGGACTTTTTCCCGACGGTCTCCTCTATAGTCGATAAAATGTGTATCTACACCCGGGCCTTTTTTTAGTTCGTTATTTTCCGGAGACACAATTTTGGTAGAGTCGTGTTTTTAAAGTCGCCACATCTTTTGTTTTCATATAAAATACCCAAACCGAGCAATTTTGGTTCATTTATTCGCCTAGCAAACTTCAAACAAACCATTACTGGAGAATCAGCAGGATATCTTGATGAATGACAATTTTATAAATTAGAATAGGAAATGGAATTTAATTCCGATTTTATCAGCTTTGTCTTCCGGGGCAATTAGAATTAAACAAACCTTTCTCGGTTACTTCCTCTCTTTCGTGATATTATGAGGTAACTTCAGTAGAGAATAAATGAGTACGCGATTAGCCCACAAATGGAAATGGAAATTGTTTTATAAAAAATGATGTATCTTCCATAAATAATGGTGAAACTGTTCTCCTAGGTCTCCAATTATTTTGCAAATTTTTAAATATTTGAATATTATTGAAAATGGAAAAAATTTTTGGTTTAAACGTTCACTGGTTGACCAATGACTTCATTTCAGATCTTTCTATTGGACAAAGTCGTAAAAATAACAAACGGGAATTTTTGATGAATAATCCAAATTTGGAATCCAAAAAGTCACTTTTTATTAGGATAAAAGGAGCGTTAACAACGCGCTGCCAGCTACACTCTATAAGGCAGTTTTCTCAAGAGGGATCACTTCAATCATAAGTGGCTGCCTCCGCAACATGCTTGGAAACTATAACGACCTCAATAGGAAATAGGGGGAGGAAGAGAATATCAACTTTAGGCCAACGGCCCGCGAGAGGGGAGTTCTATCCCCTTTTTTCTGATCCCTTCCGCTCGATGCCCTTTTAGCCCGTCTCTCACTATGGAGTATCGACTTCCAGGCATATGCTGATGACTTGGTCATCCTGCTCAAAAGAAGATTGGAAGCGACCATTACTAGGCTCTTTCAAAAATTACTCCATGTGACTTTACAGTAGTGCGAGAGGGATCACATGTTAATCAACCTTCGCAAAACTGTATTGTACCATTTTATAGAAAGAGAAAGTTGAACGGTTTAACGTCCCCAACTCTTCCGGGAGAAATCATTCCATTTGCAAAGGGAGCCAAGTATCTTTGCAAATACAAGGAGTTATCCTGGATGTAGAGCTTACTTGGAACACACATCTGGAAAAAGTTATGCGCAGAGACAAACTCTATTTGCGGACCTGTAAAAGGATCTGTGACAAAAACATGGAGAATTGGTCCCAAACAAATATACTGACTTTATGGACCTATGATTGCGTATGGCAGTACCGCTTGGTGGTCAAAGGGACAAAGTTTTCCAATCTAAGTTTTCCAATCTACAAAGACAAGCTTGTCGGGCGATCTGCGGTGCTATTAACATCACACCTTCGGCCGCTATGGAAATCCTACTGGACTTACCACCTCTCCATATTTATTTGGAGAGAGAGGCCAGATAGACTACATAATATAGAATGCTGCAAAAGGTAAGAAGCTTGCCGAAGGCATGTAACTTTTAGCAAACCAAATTACTGGATGATATAGAAAGTCACAGTCTACTGAGTATGCCCTCGGACATAATGCCTATGACCATCATAAACCGCGCACAGATGGTTCACCAATGGATCTAAGTGTTCCACAGGAAGTGTAGCTGGGGTGTGTAGCGCTGGCTCGAAGAAGAGAAGTCTTCTCGAGTCTGGGCTTTCACGCAACTTTCCAAGATGGATGAAAAAATGCACTGTCCACGCAGCTCAATAAAGATATTTTAAGACAGCCAAATAGTTTTAAAAGTCCTTAGCTCCGGCCACTGCAAGTACAAGTTGGTCTGGAACTGTCAATAAACTCTGAATACTTTAGCAAGGAACAGCGAAGTAACTCTGATCTGGATTCCGGGCCATGCTGGATATGGAGAGAACGAACTTGCCCCGACTTTCTAGCCAAGAAAGGTGGCATAATCACAGAATATTGCCAAAACAACAATACGTCACTGAGCTGAAAATTAGACCATTCGAAGACCTTATCGAAGACCATAGATTTTTTGAGCATATCAAGAAAGAACTGAAGGCCTCAGTAGGCCTATCTATATACTGGGAGCGGCAAGCTGAACCATCATCTGCTCATGATGGGTTTAGCGATAAGCGCTGAATGTCGCCTGTGCTTGGAGGATGGCAAACTGGCAAAACACATCCTATGGCCCTCTTTTGGAAGAACCAGACTACAAACCTTCGGGAGAAACTGCTTCGTACCCTCACTTCCTCAAAGAGGTTGATCTGATGGGTTTAATGTAGCACGACTGGATGTGAGCCACGATAGACCTTTGGTATCTAATCTAAGCTAATCTACCCAAGAAACACGGAAATGCACGGCAAGTATATTTCCTGCATTCGCAAATATGGCGCTCGAGTGAAACGCTGAAAACTCCAAAGGGCGTAAGTCAGTCTTGTTTCTCAACCCCCTAGTGGGTTCCAAAATGGTCTGCATCGTTGAAATAGAGATTAATAATTTTTATTACTATTGGATAACTTGACAGGGTCAGTAGGTACTACGTATGAAAATAAGTCAGTGAGGTAATAAAATTTGTTGATACAGTGTCGAACCTAGAGAACAAAAACCTTTATTATGATAAATTTGTACTTAAGTACTATACATGACTACATAACATACCGATTTGCAGGGGGTTTCGAAGTAAAATTCATGATGAGCGCTGCTTACTTTGAGAGGATCCAGAAAAAATCTGGCACAAATACAGAGAATGCTTAAATGATAGATAAGCAGATGATGGTTCCATCTATTAAACATAAATACACCTTGATCTATCCTCTCGGGCGATGGATAAAGGCTTCCAGGATGAATGTACCAGCCAATAGTGACTGATGCTTTAATGATGAGAATAAACTCCAGTCCGGAAAGTATCGCAGGTCACCGGAGTCCTATCTGTTACTAAGCCCTGTCGTCATTAAGGTAATGAAACGCATGTGTTTCACATGTTCGACATTATTTACTTTTTCGCGATCGGGTAGCCCATTAGTTTTCTTACTGGTTTTATTAACGTACTAGCACGATCTGTTTTATCAGCTTAGCTACGAAAAACACAGTAAACTTCATCTATTTTTTATCACTAAAAGCATGCCATGTGGTGCAACGTTTTTAACATTTCTGCTGCAATGTTGTCTGACATTATTGTTTTTTCCCTTTGCATTATTATAAGTAAGAAGTAATTATAACTTATTTATATCTATAACTGTCATAAGTATTTTCGAGAAAACTTGAAGTAATTGCTGTGTTTCTGCGAAAAAAAAATAAGAATAACTGTTCCGTCTAAGTACAAAATTAAATTAGTTGTTGCCAAAATAATTCCTCCGAACTGTTTGAAAGCATATTTTCTAGAGTATTTCCAAGTTCTTTAATATAGTCCAAGATATAATAGAGGAGTAGAATATAAAGTCAGATCACACACGCGCAATTAAGACGATGTCTTAAACAAGAAGCTTTTGAACTTTCTCGTTGAAGGTGAAGGAAATATTTGTGAAGTGTTAAGCTGAATGTTTCGCCTCAATTTAACATAAAATTAAATTCCAACTATAATATGTAATATCAGTTTCTATGTCTTATAATAACGAGTTCAAGTATTATTATTGTAGGTACGTGATGAAAGTTTTGCGAAATAAAATTCATAACTGTAATAGAATCGACTAAATATGTCAGCAATTCCAGAGAAATTGTCGAGGAAATGACCCGTACAAAGGGGTAAGCGACAAGAAAAGAACAATTCCTCGGAGTAGAAGTAGTAAAGTGGTAATATAGGGGCATAATATCTCATTTCGGCGTAATGTGTAACATTTGCGCGAGTCAGAGACGTTGCACACAAGTGGAAACGTCGTTGGCACCCGAACCCCAATACATTTTAATAGCGTCGGGTCACCGCCGATCAATCGATTATTTCATATCTCACAGGGGGCGGCGCTTTTTCCAGACAGCCCGTGAATTTGACGAATGGTTTCAATAACTTCCCTAAACCGAGACGTGTATTGGAGACTGCGACAAAAACGTCCATATCTTGGAATACATTTCTCTTGTCACGGCAGTTGACTTTTCCGCCGATTTCTCTCCATCTCTCCATTGTTTTGTTATTGTTTCTGTCCCTATTTCAGAGGTGAGCTATATATTGTAATCCCGATACCTCTATTTATTACGCCGTCCCCGACGGAACCGTTGCAAAAAGATTAGGTATTTCCAACTTGGAAAGAATTGTGAGACATATTGATTTGAAAATGTAATACATACTGACAGAGAAAATGTATCCTGAAATAACTGTAGCAGATGTTACTGATATTGGAGTTGACATTTATGTTACCTTCATTTCAAACTTAGACTCTAATCAATGTTAATCGAAGATAAGAAAATAAATTCTAAACCACTCTGTAAGTTAAAAAAATTCTAATAATGGCATTCTAACTTTTTGATTCTGTCAAAAAATTATTTCAACCGTCTGAAAAATACTGGAAACATGGAAGGGTTTAATTAATCTCCGACACAAAGAAATCTGCAATTAGTAAATATCCAGACAAATAAATGAAAATTCACACAATTATAACCTGCATGAAAAATCGCCTAATGAAAAGAAAAATACATCAATTTGAGCAAATAAAACTAAAAAAAAAATGGGAGAAATCACAAGAACAAAACAAAGAGGGGGGGGTCCTAGCTGCATTTTGGAGGTGATCATCAGGTGTAGGGGGTGGTTGTTACAATTCATATTCCTTAAAAGAATTTTTTTTTCATTTGATTTATTTCCGGTTTCCTTTGTATAGGTTTTTTTAGATCTATGACATTAAAAACGGTATCTTTTGATGGTTCATGTAAGCCTACAAAATAAAATTAATTTGCTTTTGATAATTAAAAAAATTCGGTAGGTAAATGAGAAATTTCCATTTTTGATTTTTTTTCAGGATATTTCAGCAACGCCTGAAGTTGTGCGAAATTTCTTCATCGCAGTGGCTGTTCACTGCAATTAAGAAAATAATTCTTTTATAAATAAAAATATTCAGTTTCTCTTAATGTGTTGAAATAAAAAATTAGCATATTTTTCTGGAAATTAGGTTGACTTCCCCTAAAAGAATTTTACAGATAAATTAGTTTGGAAGAATATCGTGATAAAAATTTACATCTGCAAGTATAATATTTATCAATCTCTGAAATCAGCACATTTCAACTGTTTGAAAGACTGAACCGGTAAAACCGTACATTTTTGAATAAGTTTTATAGATCTACGCAAACGTTTTTAAAAAAATTATTATATTCAAGTATCTAGCAGAATGGCAATTAAATTCTTGGCTTTAGTAACATGCATGCTAAGGTCGCCAAATTTTAATTCAAATTTGGGGAATCTTATTTAAAGAACAACCAACCGTTAAGAATTCATTTCCATATTTTTTCCATAAGTTTTCTGCTACCAGTTACTTATATTATTATCCATTTTATGTCAGAAAAGCAAGCATGTAAGATTCAAGGAACTGGAAGTTTAGCATATATATCCTTTAAGTTTTTGTTTGAGTGATCCACCAGTCAAATCCTATCGAATAGAGGTCCCGGATACAGGTCTGTTTTTGTGCGGAAACGCCAAATCCAGTGAAAATCCTCAATCGCAGAAACAATGCAATAAAATTTTTCAGAACGTCCCGTCGTACTGCCGCCAACCCTCGAACGCTCCAAGGGTGAACCTCGAATAATTCTTTTCACCGAGATAAACTCCTCAGTTCTTAGAGGGTCGTCGCAGTTCCTTGCAGCTCATAAACCGTTATTACACCTACATTTTATTCCCAGTTACAATTACATTTACTTTTTATTTTTGCAGCCTCGGGAATAAGGGAGTTATTTATTTTACTCTGGCATATAACGGTTGAGGTGAATTGTCTGAAGTTGCGAAACATAAACGTTCGCCTTGGAAGTGGAAAACACCGCTGATTTCGCTTTTATGTGTTGTTAGAACGTTGCGGTCTTATCTCCATACTACCGCGAGACTTTACTTATTAGACTGTGAATTTGGCGACTTCCATTTCATGCCGCATCGACTGGCGTTTTCTATATTTTGAATGGTTTGCTTGAAAGTAGAGAGAGGATCCCATTTTTTTTTCATTCTAGTTCATACGTTGGCCTTAATTCAAAGTCCCCACCCCCGTTTATGAAGAACGTTCAAAATTTGAATAGATATATTTCGAACCTATACAGGGTGTCCCATAATATGTGGGCAATCTCCCGGATTTGGGTAAATTTCGTAAAAATAAATGAAAAAATAGCAATAAAATTAATTCCTCAGAGACACCCCTACAAAGATATTAGCTGTTGAAGTTGAGGGTTGAAAATCAATTTTTTGCAATAACTTATTTATTTCTTGACCAATTTTGATAATTTTTGATTTTATTTTGTATTATTTGGGACTGCTTAGAATAGTGTTTCATAATCTTTGATAGCACATACATAGACCTCGGGATAGCACAACCCCCTCATTCACTTGAAAGAAAACAATAAAAATAATAATTTTACAGTTTTTTAAGGTTAATTTTCTTTTTATTTGACATTTTTTACATAATAAATGTATCTTTATTTATTTCGATAGAGCGAACCGTTATCGAGATAAACGTCCTTCTAATAGGTGATGCGTCGCAGGAACTTTCTAAATTTCAAGTAAATTTTAACAAGATGGCTGACCTTTGACAGTAAATTGAGCAGGAAACAAAACAAAACCTTAATTAAATACACGTCAAATAGTGTCAAAGATTTCATGTCATGCAGATTCAATTCGAACTGATTTCAAAATGAGTTACACAAACGTTGAATACGCAGAAAATCAGTTAGAATTGAATCTGCATGAAATGAAATCTTTGACACTGACGTGTATTTAATTAAGTTATTGTTTTGTTTCCTGCTCAATTTCCTGTCAAAGGTCAGCCATCTTGTTAAAATTTACTTGAAATTTAGAAAGTTCCTGCGACGCATCACCTATTAGAAGGACGTTTATCTCGATAACGGTTCGCTCTATCGAAATAAATAAAGATACATTTATTATGTAAAAAATGTAAAATAAAAAGAAAATTAACCTTAAAAAACTGTAAAATTATTAATTTTATTGTTTTCTTTCAAGTGAATGAGGGGGTTATGCCATTCCGAGGTCTATGTATATGCTACCAAAGATTATGAAAAACTATTCTAAGCAGTCCCAAATAATACAAAATAAAACCAAAAATTATCAAAATCGGTCAAGAAATAAAAAAGTTATTGCAAAAAATTGATTTTCAACCCTCAACTTCAACAGCTAATATCTTTGTAGGGGTGTCTCTGAGGAATTAATTTTATGGCTATTTTTTCATTTATTTTCACGAAATTTACCCAAATCCGGGAGATTGCCCACATATTATGGGACACCCTGTATAAGAAACTTACTTTTGAACTTAGCTCCTCTTAAGAAAACTAATTAGGTAGTTATGTTATAATAACTGTAGCTTTCCGGTTCAATTTAAAAATATGAAAATTCAACTTCACTAATTTCATGTCTTTTGTCCTGGCTGTCATTCTATTTATGAATGAGTCCAAATTCGCTTTCACAATTTCGCTTTGCGTGACCGTGCTCGAAGTGACTTTTTCCATAAGAGAGGAAAGAGTTATAAGAGATAAGCAAATAATAATTGAAATCTTAAGTGATTCAGGGCTGTTTTGCTGTGGTCCTTGGAGATTTGCTCTGAACGCTTCATCCACAACTGCTAAAGATATATATAAAGACATCATCAGATGTACCTCTTTTTTGATAAAAAAATAAAACAAATTTAAAACAAGAAAGAAAAACCAACTTTCACGGTAAGTAATAAAAAACCTTCTTGCGCATCAATCGCAGAAATAGTGTATTTTTATGCGATTCAATAATAAATATTTTCTTCCTATTTTTTTTTATAATGAATTTAATGAAAAATAATCCGATTTTTTTTTGGGAAAACTCCACCTACCTACAAAAAAAAAAGAATGATCCTCTCGTGGATGCGAACCCGCTCCAACAGTTAGCAAGTCAAGGATGTAACAAACTGAGCCACACGGTGCGTTTCGAATTTGTAGTGATGATGGGGTAGATATATGTAGTACGTCAGGTACCTACATCTACTCATTTTATTTTTTAAACTGGTCATATCTTAGTTATTAAAAAACCAATTTGAATACTTTTTTCACCTGCATGTAGGTGATTTAATTGTCGTTGCGATTGCTCTTCTAATTTTCAGAACCATTCATAATTGAATGTGAAAAAAAATAAAAAAGAAATTGCGAACCATTTCATCGATTTAATAATTTTATATAAGTGTAAGCTAATTTTGCACAAGCGAAAAACTTTTTTATCTTTCGTTTAAAGTGCTACATTAATCGAGGCGAATTGAAGCTAAGACATCAAATTATATGTTAAAGCAAAAAAAAATGGAAAATTTCGGTTCAACTTCTTCAAAAATGGACTCATAAACGGTTATAGAATTGACACATTTTCACCCTTTTTCCTACCCACGACACTGGCTTATTAATGGAAAATATGCTAATTTTATTGCATTAACTCAAATTTCCAATAATTTTCTTCAAATCCTGTTAATTTGATTTCAAAGTTTTTTTGCCATCTTGCTCATACAATGGTTCAAAAAATTGTCAATTTTCCGTTAATGTTCAAAAAATTCAAATGGCCGCCATTTTGAAACGGCTCGGCCGATTTGGCTCAAGTGCAATACCAGACCACTCCTTGTGGACATCTTACTCTCACAAAAGTTTCAGCCCCCTAGATTGAAAACTGCGGCCAGAAACCGTGCCTCAAGGACCGCATTTGGGGAACTTTGAAAGGACACCCTGTAGAAGTAACGTGACTTTTGGATTTTTTTTCAACGAAAATCTGAAGTCGTTCCCAAGCTTTACAAGAATCCAAAATTTCGTTCACTAATCTTGAAAGATAAAGCTACAGGAGCGTTTTTAAAATCGAAAAATCGTGATTTTGGAGAAATAAATAAATATATATATAAATATATATATAAATATATATATATATATATATCGTGGGCAGGTGAATTTTGGAAAACCACTTTTTCGTGATCTGGGGGTCATGATCGGTGGACATTTGATGAGTTTGGGTGATTTTCGAAAAGTGATGTCGTCCTCAATAGTGTATTTTTTTGTTAAAAAATACACTAAAAATCCTTCGCCGGTAACGTCTTGAATAATAAACATAACCTTTACTTTCAAAAAGTATCGCACGCAGAAGTCGTATTTGAATTTTATAAAATCAATTTGAGTCCGTTGTAACTTGGAATGTACGATACAAAAGAAGGGAATATTTTAATTTTTCAGTTAAGCCACGCTAGTTATGCAGGGCGAGAGCTTAAGGGACTCTAGGCATATAACCCCGCTCATCGCCATATTTCAGCTAGCACAGCGAAGGGATAGTAAAACTAGGCGGCCATAAAGGGAGCCCTAATATGCAAACCGGCAACGGTCACTTTACATATAAATGAGTCCAAATTGAAACTGTAAAACTGTATGCGGCTCGTCTGAAAGCAACCGAGCAGACTATTTATTTGAAGTTCAAATTTTTCGAGCACTCAATTCGAAATCAATTTCCTATTACACAGTTCAATTATTTTTTGTTTCGTAAAAATAGTGCATTCGACCGACCAGCAGACTACATAGGTAGGTAGATACATGCTCGATGCAGGAATCTAGGTTAACCTGTGAACGAGCATTTGGACACGTAGGAGAGGAGAAATTAATCGACAATCGTAATGGAATTGCCAAATGAAAGTTTCATTCGAAATGGGCTACCCACCTATCATAACGAGTTTGCGATTGATCGAAGATACTTGGAATTTTTGTAAGATATTTTATAGCTACCATCGAAGGTTGAAGTGATTTCTCATTGATAAGACGTTAACGAGTTTTGAACATTTTTAAATGATTTTCTTTTCACTAGCTTTTTTATTATTCCGCCTAATTTCGCATAACGCAACTCTCTGGTGTCTGACCAGTCTGACATGGCAGACTGACGGCCTTAATAAAAGCAAAATCTTCAGGCTCAGGAGAAGATTTGTATTATCGCATGCAGGGCTAGATTTGAGCAAAGTAACATATTGTGAAACACCCTTTTGTTTTAATTACGTATTTAAAAAATAGTAACTGTCAATTTTAACTTTTAAATTTTCGAATATGGATGGAATAATGGAGTTAAAAAATTTACTGTCGCGGAACTAAAAAATGGATGGATGTGGAATACCACTATAGCCAAATGTGGAATACCTACCACATTTTCATGATGTACCTACATGAGGAGTGAAAAATATTTTGGAAACTATTAATATTATTATTATTATTACTATTATTATTATATCCTTCCAGGTACAAAACATGGTAAAAAAATATTTTTTTTTTTTAACTAAAAAAAACCTTCTTGCGCATCAATCGCAGAAATAGTGTATTTTTATGCGATTCAATAATAAATATTTTCTTCCTATTTTTTTTTATAATGAATATAATGAAAAAATAATCCGATTTTTTTTTGGGAAAACTCCACCTACCTACCAAAAAAAAAAAAGAATTATCCTCTCGTGGGTTCGAACCCGCACCAACAGTTTGCTAGGCAAGGGTGTAAGTAACTGAGCCACGGTGCGTTTCAAATTTATAGTGCGTCTATAGGGTAAGTAGTACGTCAGGTACCTACTTACAATAGGACCAGAATAACTTGGCCTCTGGTTCTGAGAATTACTGTTGAAGACGGGTTATATTAGAAATGCACTGTATTGGTCATTGCAGATTTCAGGCGTGGCTATTGCAGGGTATAGTCGGGTTAATAATTTTTTAAAGTTTTCCAGATATTGTAGAATTTTAAAAGGTAAAATATTCAGTCTATTGAAATACTTCTTTCTATACTGACTGCCTAATTTTAACTTGCAAATTGTTTGTGCAAATATTACAAATTTTGTACTCCGTTAAACAAGTTTTTTAAAATTATGGCAAATTTTAATACAAAAGTGGCTCATAAAACACTTTCCGGACAAAGCCGTGAAATTATTAATAATGTTTGTCAATATTTTCGCGACGAATATGACAAGGGTGGGCCTATTGTGGCAATCAATCAAATTCAAAAACGAGTTGCGGCTGCAACAGGTATAAGTGAAAGAACTGTAAGGCGGATAGTGGCAGAGAGAAAAAGCGTCGTCGGCGGTCAAGCTAGTCAATTTAGTTCTCCTGGTAAAAAGAGAACTAAATTAGCACCAAAAACGAATTTAGATGACTTTGATCAATGTTTGGTGCGTCGGATAATTCATAATTTTCACGTGACGGAAAGGCTAACTCCCACTCTAAAGAAAATCACAGCAAAATTTAGAGAAGATAATGGATACACTGGAGGAAGAGAAAGCTTAAGGAAGGTGGTCCATAAACTAGGGTTTCGGTGGCGAAAAACAAATTCCAACAGAAAAATCTTGATGGAAAGGCAGGATATACGCTACTTGCGTCTTCAGTTTCTGAGGAGAATGAGGGATTTTAGAGCCGAAGGCAAAAATATAGTGTACATGGATGAAACATATATTCATTCTTCTCATGTTCATCAAAAAAGTTGGAGCGATGCTAGTGGAGAAGGACTGACGCAACCTATCTCCAAAGGACAAAGGATGGTCATCATACATGCCGGTGGAGAAAATGGCTTTATTCCAAATTCGTACGTGCGATTCAAGTCGAAGACGAAGAGTGGTGATTATCACGATGATATGAATTACGCAAATTATAAAAAATGGATGGAAACGAAACTGATCCCTAATTTGCCGCCTCACAGCGTACTTGTGATTGATAACGCCCCATACCATAATGTCCAGTTAAATAAACCACCGACTTCTGCTTCAAAGAAAGCGGACATGCAGCAATGGTTGCAACAAAGACAAAAATTCCATTTCATGCGGACTTTTATAAACCAGAGCTGTATAATCTCATCAAGTTGAATAAGCCAAACTTCAAGACATATGAGATAGATGAAATTATGCGAAGACACGGCCATGATGTTTTGAGACTGCCGCCTTATCACCCAGATCTCAATCCGATCGAGTTAGTTTGGGCTGATATGAAACGCTATGTTGCAGATAGGAATGTTTCCCAAAAATTTGAAAATGTCCAGATTTTATGTGACCAGTTTTTTGAATCATATACTGCTGAGCAATGGAATGCAAGATGTGACTATTCCAAAAAATTCGAGAAAGAGTTCATGGCCAGAGAAGGATATTGTAGTCGAGGACCTAATTATTGAACTGGGAGGGATTAATGACGACGAAGATAACGATAGTGATATGGATTATGATAGCGATACTGACAACGAGCCTTTATCAAATGACACGATGCTGGGTGAAGAATCTGTCTCATAAAAAATGTAAGTTGGTATTTTCCTAATACTCGTGCTTTTTTGATACCTTTTTACCCTTTTTTTTCAACACAAAATGAAATTCAAACATCCGTAACTTAAAATATTTTCTGTCCTCGAAGTTTATATAATTCTGCAAAGGCAAAGACGTCTTGTTTACTATATTATAGGTACCTAAAATAAATACCCTCACTAATTCTCGGCAAAAAGCGAACACGACTTTTTCGTAATCATAATAAGTCATTGGCAACGGGTTTTTCAACCGAACCACGGCCTAACTGTGTGCATCGAGTTCATTTTATTTCAGCACCCTTCACTTTCCTAGAATTGCAGCATTATTTGTTATTGAAGGATTGTGATACTTACTTGGCGATTCGCAAAACACGTAAAAATAATACAGCAGTCTAAAACTTATGCCATGGAATGTACTTAGAACCGGTTAGGTGGGCTGATCTAATAGCATTTGCGCTCCCTTTAGAGACCTTGCACTCCCTCATCAAACGGCCAACTTATTTTGGACGTATTGTACACCTACACATTTTAAACTGGTCATATCTTAGTTATTAAAAGACCAATTTGAATAATTTTTTTCAGCTGCATGTAGGTGATTTAATTGTCGTTGCGATTGCTCTTCTAATTTTCGGAACCATTTATAATTGAATGTGAAAAAAAATAAAAAAGAAATTGCGAACCATTTCATCAATTTAATAATTTTATATAAGTGTAAGCTAATTTTGCACAAGCGAAAAACTTTTTTTATTTTTCGTTTAAAGTTCTACATTAATCGAGACGAATTGAAGCTAAGACATCAAATTATATGTTAAAGAAAAAAAAATGGAAAATTTCGGTTCAACTTCTTCAAAAATGAACTCATAAACGGTTATAGAAATTTACACATTTTTACCCTTTTCCTACCCACGGCACTGGCTTATTAATGGAAAATATGCTAATTTTATTGCAATAACTGAAATTTCCAATAATTTTCTTCAAATCCTGTTAATTTGATTTCAAAGTTTTTTTGCCATCTTGCTCATACAGGGGTTCAAAAAATAGTAAATTTTCCGAAAATTCAAGTCGCCATTTTGAAACGGCTCGGCCGATTTTGCTCAAGTGCAATACCAGACCACTCCTTGTGGACGTCTTACTCTCACAAAAATTTCAGCCCTCTAGATTGAAAACTGCGGCCAGAAACCGTGCCTCAAGGACCGGATTTTTGGAACTTTGAAAGGACACCCTGTAGAAGTAACGTGACTTTTGGAAATTTTATTCAACGAAAATCTAAAGTCATTCCAAAGCTTTACAAGAATCCAAAATTTCGTTCACTAATCTTGAAAGATAAAGCTACAGGAGCGTTTTTAAAATCGAAAAAACGTGAATAGTGTATTTTTTTTGTTAAAAAATACACTAACAAACGAAAAAAGAAATAAAGTCGAATTCTGACATAGAAATTTAGACCAGATATCTATTGCACCAGATTAGCTTCTTCATCGGAAGAATCTGGGATAGGAATATCAGTTTTGGGTTCATAGTTTGACTAAGATGAGGATCATATTTTCTTCTGGACTTCGGTTTTGCCTTTAACTAATGCTGAACTTCAACTTGGTTGTTACTCTTCCTATAGAACATTTATTTTCACTGCTTCCTTCTTCCTCCTCATTGTTGACGAATTCACAGACGATCAAAATTATTAGTGTATTTTTTAACAAAAAATACACTATTGAGGACGACATCACTTTTCGAAAATCACCCAAACTCATCAAATGTCCACCGATCATGACCCCCAGATCACGAAAAACCTTCTTGCGCATCAATCGCAGAAATAGTGTATTTTTATGCGATTCAATTATGAATATTTTCACCGCTTTTTAAATTATTGGCTTTCTGAAATTTTCCACAGTCATGTCATGTTAGCGTAGTGCTTTAATGTGAAAAATTTTCTGTGATAATTTCATTTCATTTCGTTTCAACACGTGCCTTAGATCGGATTTTTAAATTTAAAAATCAAAAAAATTGGCAAAATTTTACAATTTTGTCCCTTTTCCTATGCCCGCCACTGGCTAACTTTACTTGAAAAATACTATTTTTTACACTACCTTTAATAAATTCGGAAAAAACTGAAAGGAGAGTTTTGAAAACCGAAAGTTTGAAATTTTAGAGGAATAAACATCATTTATAAATATTCGAATATATCTCCGCCATTTTTATATTTGCTTCTTGAAATTTTTGAAGGTTAAATGCTATTAGTATAGTTGTCTACTATCAAAATTTCCGTTCTATTCCTTCAAAAATAAGCTCATGAATGTTTATAGAAATGTAGACATTTTTACCCTTTTCCTACCCACGCCTCTGGCTTATTAATAGAAATGATGCAAATTGTATTGCATTAGCTCAAATTTCAAATAAGTTTATTCCAATCTTGTTAATTTTGTTTAAAAGTTTTTGATCTTGCCTATTTAGGGGTTCAAAATCTAGCCATTTTCCAAAAATTGAAAAGGCCGCCATTTTGGAATGTCTTTACCTATTTTACTCAAATACAGTACCAGACGACTACTTGAGGGTATCTTACTACCAAAAAAATTTCAGCGCTCTAGATTGAAAACTTCGACCAGAAACCGTGCCTCACGGACGGTTTTTTTTTCTGAAATTCGGAGGGACATCCTGTAGAAGTAACACAACTCTAGGAAAATGTTTTTTACGAAAATCAAACGTCAGCCCTAAGGTTTATAAGAGTAAAAAATTTCGACCATTAATCTTGAAAGATGAAGCTACAGGAGCGTTTTTAAAAATTTAGAGAAATTAATTTAAAAAAAACATCATGTAAAAAAAAATCGAATATCTCCGCCATTTTTCTTATTTACTTTTTGAAATTCTCAAGGGTTGAAGTCTATTAGTATAGTTGTCTACTGTAAAAATTTCAGTTTAATTACTTCAAAAATGTGCTCATAAATTGTTGGAGAAATTTAGCCATTTTTACCCTTTTCCTACCCACGCCACTGGCTTATTAATAGGAAAAATGCAAATTTTGTTGCATGAAATTAAATTTCAAGTCATTTACTTCCAATATTGTGAATTTGATATAAAACTCTTTTTCTATCTAGCTTATACAGGGGTTCAAAAAATAGTCCTTTTTCCAAAAATAAAAATGGCCGCCATTTTGAAACGGCTCGGCCGATTTTGCTCAAGTACAATACCAGACCAGTTTTTATAGATATCTTACTCCCACAAAAATTTCAGCCTCCTAGATTCAAAACTGCGACCTGAAATGAGATGACAAAAACCGGATACCTGGAATTTTGAAGGGACACCCTGTAGAAGTGATGGGACTTTTGGAAAGTTTTTCAACGAAAATCCAACGTCATTCCCAAATTTCACAAGGACCCAAAATTTCGTTCACTAATCTTAAAAGATAAAGCCACAGGAGCGTTTTTAAAATCGAAATTTCGCGATTTTGGAGAAATATATATATATATATATAAATATATATATATATATCGTGGGCAGGTGAATTTTGGAAAACCACTTTTTCGTGATCTGGGGGTCATGATCGGTGGACATTTGATGAGTTTGGGTGATTTTCGAAAAGTGATGTCGTCCTCAATAGTGTATTTTTTGTTAAAAAATACACTAAAAGTGGTTTTCCAAAATTCACCTGCCCACGATATATATATATATATTTATATATATATATATAGATCTTTCTATCCTTCCTGAGCCAGTCGAAATTTCATACCATCCTGAACCATGGCTTAAATAAGCAGTTGGAGCCCGTCTCTCGGCGTATATTTATTTGTCATTATTCGAATATCATATTTTTGAACATATACATCACGAAAAAAGAGATTTATTTTTTATCATTTTATACAAAAAAAACCGTACCATCCTGAACCATCATACTTGTGCTGACCTGAACCACTGTATATATTTTAGATGGTTCATACAATTCTGAACCACGTCTTTTCTCACAACTGCCTATTCACTTTTTTTGTAAAACGCAGGTTCATGTCGCTCGAAAAACTACTTATCCCATTTTAAAAATTAAAAAAAATAAATATTTGCATCCACGTATCCTAAGCTTCATCAATTTTTTTGGGATCGAGGAGCGAAATAGGGGTGCTGGGTGGGTAAGAAGCTAAAAACCACTATTGCAAACTAATATATTAAGGTCACAACTAAGGCCTCTTTGACTATATTTCTATTTTTTTTCTTCATTTTCAGGGCAAGGAATATCTTCGAGATTAACAGTAGCATGATTATTATTTTGAATTTTGCATTTATTTTTCATTTGAATTCCAAAAAGCGTGACATTAATCCCTGTATTCTGGATACGATATGAGAAAGCGGATATAATGCAGGTCCTGCTCCGTACGCTTCGAAGCGGTTTGCATTGTCGTCAAGTTGTTACTTCCGAAACTCGGCGTAGTTATTCGCAATTCTCGCCATGACCGTACTCTGAAAACCTATTTTTAGTGCCGTTTTTTTTTTTGGCTAACCATGCATTTGCAAAGCAAATGAATACCTTCCTGGTGTTACTATAGATATATTCTCCGCCCCTAAAATAGATATAAATAAAGGAGCACAAACCATCGAGTTTGGCACTTAATTAGCACATAATTAGCAGATAATTCTGGTGCAGTTCATTTTTAATATTCCCGGAGTGGGGAGGCGGGAGTGCAGCTCAACGCAGCTAACAAACTGAACTATCTGAACTCAAAAAGTGTTTCCCAACACGGCTCATTTGAAATTGTTTTTTCAAAGAAAGTGTTCTAACCTGACCAGAACCTGACCGGTCAGATCATTGACGGGTTAAATATCTTTCCTTTGAAAAAATATTATCTAAGTAGACCATATATGCAGTTACCTACTCGTATAAAATAATACGCCAAAATTAATGCGGCGGTTTTTTGATTTAAATAATTTTATTGCTCTGAGCGTTTGTAACTGACATTAGAAGTAAGAGGAAATTTAAGATATTCTGGTCACTGGGTTTTTAAATGGCTTCTAATAAAATTTGGTCACCATTGTTCAAGTAAGTAAAATATGTTATGAATACAATGAGAATTCTTATTTTGATGTTTTGTTTAATAAATTTAATGGAAATTTAGGGCGCATTTTTAAAATATAATTCAACAATCTGATAGGGTGACTAAATAGAGCAAAGTAAATAACAGATTCATAGTTTTAAATCTTCAGAAATACCAATATGTAATACCTAATAGCATCAAGAGGGTAGGTATGAGGATGCCGCTATTGCCACTAGCCAACTAAAAGGAAAGCAATAAATTAATCCCGGGAGCTGACAGCTATTGATCATAATCATAAAATACCACCCGTTATTCATTCATTCTTTTTTTCATTCATAATATTTATGTTGTATTGTACGTTAATGAGTAAATTAAGAAACAGGACTTGAGAAACTTCATTTGAAAAAATTGTTTTTGCTGGTTGATAATAATAATAATGAATCGAATTTTTTTTGTTAATTCCTGTAGCTGATTGACTACAAAAATTGGTTTTAATTTTTTTATTTTAAGATTGAATAAATTTTCAACTACTGGAAAATGTTTGAAAACCTTGAACTTTCAACCATTTTCGCCTGCGGCGCTTCCCCTCCCCCCTCTCCTACGAGGCTATTTTCAAAATTCTGGTGATTTTTTAGTGGGAATACCAGGACGATTTAGTGGTGAACATAAATTTGTGTTGGTAACGCGGATTAGAAGTCAATTTTTTATGGCTCACACTTTATTATGTTATACATACCTACATTCATTTAATTAATAAATAAATGTTTAATTAGTATATTATGCAACGAGCTTATAATGAAGGCTATTAATACGCGAGTATGATGGTTAAGATACGAGCCGTAGGCGAGTGTACCCCAATATAGTGTATCCCGTACCCCAATAAGAGGAATAAACAATTTTACTTTCTTATTGATTATGAATAAAACACTAATGTTTTATAAAATTCTACGATATATTGATGGATGGTAGAAACGTTACACGTGTTTCGCTACTTTTCATGTAGCATCTTCAGACGTAAATAAAATTATTGATACAGTAACATAGCAACAGTATTACCTAAGTGATCACAAAACAAGTAACTAGATTTAAATAAATTATTAAGAGAACTAACTAGATCATAATGTAATTTCTTCAGAATCTTCTTAGTTGTTGATATCAAGAAGAAAATCAAGTAGTGGAGAACGATATGTGTCTAGTTGTTCATTTATTACTGTGTATTGTTGATTATGTAAATGTTTGTGGATCTCTAGAGATTCAACTAGACACATATCGTTCTCCACTACTTGATTTTCTTCTTGATATCAACAACTAAGAAGATTCTGAAGAAATTACATTATGATCTAGTTAGTTCTCTTAATAATTTATTTAAATCTAGTTACTTGTTTTGTGATCACTTAGGTAAT
Organism: Malachius bipustulatus; assembly: GCA_910589415.1. NCBI lineage: Eukaryota > Metazoa > Arthropoda > Insecta > Coleoptera > Melyridae > Malachius > Malachius bipustulatus. The sequence goes on along the minus strand of OU342634.1, from coordinate 29,940,462 downwards.
ACTGTTGCTATGTTACTGTATCAATAATTTTATTTACGTCTGAAGATGCTACATGAAAAGTAGCGAAACACGTGTAACGTTTCTACCATCCATCAATATATCGTAGAATTTTATAAAACATTAATGTTTTATTCATAATCAATAAGTATGCAGAGATTCTACAAAGTAAGGGTTGAAAACATAAATTTTAATTTTACTTTCATTATTCGGAAGCTCTTCAAATTCTTTAAGCAAATTTTTTCAAATGGCTTAATTAATAAATTGATTTGCCGATGGAAATTAGTCGGTCAAAGTTAACGACAATGAAAGATAAAACATTTATATAGAATTCTTCAAGGGATATTATTATTAAAAGATATCATTATAGGGTTTTTTGAAATACATAATTCCCTCCTTTGTATATTAAATTTTATTTTGGTTTTGCTAATACCCAACAAAAAATGTGAAAATAAATAAATGTAGGTATTATAAAGTAAGTAAGTACAATCATTTATTTGCAATTGAATGTTTTTTAAGCTATAAGAACTCTAATAGAAATTATGCAAGAACATAACTACAAGAATTAGAGGGCCTCGTCAGGCATTTTTATCCTGATTTTTTAAGTAACTTCATAACTCGACCATTCAATTATTGCCTTATAATTAATTAATAATATTCCTGGTTGTGGTTTAGTATCCTGGCGTAACCATTGCAGATTTCAGACAGTTGTTGATTAGAGTCCCTCGATTCAGAGGGACTTTATATATTGTTTACCTGACACTTCACATTTTCTTCTTTCTTCTTCTTTTTTGTTTCATTTTATACAAAAAAACAAAAATCTTACAATGCAACAACTGATTCAAATTTACGTGTTACCTATAATAGACATGCAACTTCATCACATCACAAGTCATTAGCGCTGTTGTCATATTGAACGTTATAGGTGCTTGGGTATTTCCCCGTTCATTGCAGATATCTGTTCATTGCAGTATTGCAGGTTTTGGTATTCGACAAGCAAGATATTTCATTTCATTAGAGGGAACAAACGATGATGGGGAAGTATTAAAACTCTTGGTAAATATATACATCCGCGTCTCCTAAGTTATTCCATAATTTTTTTCGGGATCGAGGAGCGAAATTAGGTGTACTGGGTGGGTAAGAAGCTAAAAACAGATATTGCAAACAAATATTAAGGTCACAACTAAGGCCTCTTTGACACTACGGTCGCATTGTTATTTTTTATTCAATATCAGGGCAAGGAATATCTTCGAAATTAACAGTAGCACGATTATTATTTTGATCTTTACATTTATTTTGCATTTACATTCCAAAAAGCGTGACATCAATCCCTATAGTCTGGGTCATATCGTACCCAGGATATAGAAAGCTATATTCGTTCGGATCCGTCTCTGTATCGTCGGCAACGCTACGACGCGATAGGCCACTTCAGCACTTCTTCTAGTGCTTGTTTATCATGTTATACGCGGTACTAACCAGGACCGGACTCCCTATATCGATTTATAGTGCCTTTATTTTTGCTAATCATGTATTTGCAAAGCAAATGAATACCTTCCTGGTGTTACTATAGGTACGTCCTCCATTCCTATATGGTAGATGCCATAGTGAAACTGTAGGATAGCCAAATATAAATACTGACCGAACTCTTAGACAAAACAGAATAGTTATCAATTTTTTTAGGTGAATGTCTAATTAAGCAAATAAGACACAGTGTATTCCGCGGGAGGATATTTTTACTAACTCTATACTGTGTGTACTGCATGTATAGTTTTTTATTATTATTATTGCTTTTTGGAAATGCCATTTTAAATTGATACAAAAAGCCATCATAGGTACGTATTAAATTTCGATAGGACTCAATAAAATTGTCTTCGATAAAAACTCAAATGTAGCGCTCTTAACTTTTTATTTACATTTTTTATCTTTATTATTTTTAGTTAATAGTTAAACATAAATACCATATAAATTGAAGAGCTGCAGGCTGCAGATGAAGCTAAAGTGTTAAGATTTTTTTTTTCCGAAAATGTTTTTTAACCGAGATAGACGTTGTGTAAGTGTCATTTACAAAACAGGTTTTTCAACATCCTGTATCTCAATTAAGAAACATTTTCGAAAAATAATTCCTTTGCGTTTACTTCAGCTTTTTTAGCATTTTAATATGACATTTCAAAAACGCAATAAAAATAATGGTTCAGAATTTTTTTATGAGAAAAAAATAAGGTGTCATGGGACCCCAGATTCTACGCCACTGGGTTCTTCGATTTCACCCAGAATTTTTTTAGGTTATTTTTTATTTACAGGTTATTAAATAGAAAGACTGTATACAAAAATTCAGAGTTATTGCATGGTCCACTCTGTAGAAAGATATATATAATAAAAACCAGTTTATTAAATCGAAACTTAAACACCCCGTATTTTGTTTAAAAAACGTTTTCGGAAAAGAAAACTATTGGAATTTTCTTAATATTCAAGCTTCATGTACACGCCCTCCAACTTATGGAACTGCATTTAGAAGTACCTAGTATAATAAGAATGCTATATCAATATAAAGAAATATGCGAAATGTTTATGTCAAATATCTATAGGAACCCAGAGATTAAAAAAAGTTGCTTCAATTTAATTCATAAAACTGCATTACTTCCCCATTAAGTAGGGGAAGTAATCATTTAACCGTTCCTCTAACAGAAGTAGTTTACAAGATCACTGTAGTACTAGACATTGAAAACACTTACCCCGTAGGTATATGTTTTTTAATTTTTTGCATGTGAAGTGTGGCTTGACGTCGAGCTACACCCCCCCACCAACCAAATTTCACCGAAATGAGTTTTAGCATAATAATGTGCTCCAAGATTTTTTCAAAATAATTTTGCTCTAACGTAAAAACTAATAAAGATACTAGACTTTCAAATTCATCCAATGCACGGTGCCGCAATATTAGTATTCTCTACTAATATTCTCTATCAGTGGGTCTGCTTTAGAACCACTGTGTTAAGTACCATTGTTGTAACATCGACAGTAGGTAAGTTATGTGAGTCGGCCTTTTGAAAATCTTCTTCCATATTCGTGTAATTTTATATTTTGTATTAAACTTTTAAATTTCTTAGCAATAATGTGCGCATATAACATTTAACGTAAACCCCCTCACACGACACCGAAGCGGAATGCCTGGTTTACGGCGTTATGCATGAGAACTGTGGGGCGCGGGTCCACCAGATTCAGACAGAGGTAGTGACGTCAGGCCAATAATAGTAGAGCGTTCCGCCGATTCAAATTATGTACTCCGATACTTACTTTTAAAGGACTGTATCTCGCAAACGGGTAAAGATAAAATTAAAATTCTTGCCCACATATAATGCTATTATTATTCTTAAGTGTTTAAAAGTGGTTATTAAATAACCATTTGTCCACAAAATTTCCACAAACATTGTGGATTTTTTTTGTGGATTTTCGAATTATGACTCTAGCAGGTATGTTTGTATTTTTCGAGGTTTTGTTTTTAATGTAGTCATCATCAAGTATTATCACAGAAAACTTTCGAATAATTTTTCCAATTATTCTAGGGTCATTTGATACAAAACTTTGAAACATAGTTTATCTCATTTAAATTGACGTATAAAAATAAACCAGAATCAAATCGCATAAATCTAATAATCACAATTTCCATATTTTAATTAACATTTAGGACTGAATTCCTTAAATTATATAATGTAGATAGAGAATTATTGTATTTTTGTAATTTTGTATTATGTAGAATGAACCGGTTGTCGTTTATGACCAAGACCAATATCTGTCAGCTCCAGGGGGATGTTCCGGATATTTATTTATTGCTCTTCTAGTCAATGAACATAGAAAAAAAATTTAGTGAAATACCTATACACGCTCATTGTGTCTTCTAATATTATACTCCTATATCACATTATTGTCGCGCTCTAAAATTCCATTCATTTCAGGAATAATATTTACCTAGGCAAATAAACTAGCAAAAAAAAACAACTTATAAATAGTACAGACCTACCTAATTTTGATTGAAATAAAAACATATTATTCGGATTCGCTTATGAATAATTTTAAAGGAATTCTCATTCCTAGATACCTATACAAAGTAATTTTTGCGACAAAAATCGGGAAAAGCCCTAATAACGGAACACATATAGTCCAGTCGGTAAAGTAAAAAATATAGCAAAGTTTATAAAAAATCTTATCTAAGATATTCTTTCAATAATTGTTAATGAACCGGTTATAGAACATAAACAGACAAAAATTATAGTTCTGGGGGTGTAGCGCATCCCCCCCCCTCGCCCAAAAAAGAACCATCCCTTTGGTGAAAAAAGTATTTTTTTTTGCTAGTATAACTCGTTAATCGTTGGAAAACTTAAAAAAATACGTATTACCTTAGAGAAAAGAAGCAGAAAAGCTATTATAGAGTGATTTTGCAATTTTTTCGTATATGTCATAGTTTTAGAGTTATTTAGTATTTAAGAAATTGTAAATTTTCTATTTTTGATGCTCACGAATTTTTTGTTACTTTAAATTTTGGCAAAAAATGAAATTACTCGAAAACCAAACAACTTATAAATAAAAATAAAAATGGGTTTTGAAGGGGACATGAATACTTACAACTCTTTGCCTTCCCTCTGATTATGAATATTTTTTGGTAGGTACATATTACAATATGGTAAATTGTCTGTCTATTGTGGGTCTTATAATAGTATATTCTTCAACGAGCGAAGAATGATAGCTATTATTCACGAGAACGAAAATTTCACAGGCGAGTGTTGGAACGTTTGAGTGGATAATAGCTATTCTTCGCGAGATGAAGACGCTATTTTCTTTTCGACCTTTTGAGAAAATTTATTAAAATTAGTTCAAAAAATAAATAAAACTTTTCAATAGATTTATTTTCTTGATATTTGCGTTGTCGTTTTTTACTAAATCCCCAGTTATTTCAATTATCAATAAAAGGATATTCTGGAATGGAGAGCAACTCCGAGGTCATTTTTTATCACACCACCACCCAGCCATTTTATATATTGTTAAGGGGACATATATCTCTATAAATATTTTCATTAATAGATATTACCTAACCCGGTTATTATGACCTGTCTGTCAGGTCAGGTTAGGTTCGCTGGCCAGACTAGCTAGACTGGCTAGACTAATAAAGAAATAAAAAATGTTGAAAACGCTACATTTGAATTTTTATTGAAAACAGTTATTAAAAATTTTGATAGTATTGCTTTTTTATAGCAATTAAATCTGGCATTCTGAAAAACGAAAAAAAAAAATTAAAAACCGGCTCAGAAATTTTCAACGAGAAAAAAGCTGCCCTGTGCTGTGACGTCGGATTCTACTCCACTGGGTGCTTCGGTGATACCACTGATACCTATAGAATTTTTCCCTTTATTGGTCCACTCTGTAAAAAGATAAAATAAAAACCAGTTTCGTAATAACGATACTTATATTAAACACCCTGTATCTCGGTTACTCGGTTAAAAAGCATTTTCGGAAAAAAAAAGAATTTAAACTTTCTAAATATTTTAGCTTTATCTACACGTCCTCCAGTTTATTTTACTCTATTTAGAAATACATTTTTGTAGATTCAAAAATTCGCTTTGGAAAAGGCACAAAAATGGTAAATGTTGAAAAAATAATATTATTTTTGTTTTGTTAATTCAATATAAACAATACAAACATATTCTTCTCATCCTTGAAAACAATAATACACAACCTCAACTTGTTTATTATCCTATAAGTCCTATTTTCCCGCTGTCATAATAATTCTTCCCGCACTTTGTCCTGATTACTAACCGCCAATGTATTATTGCCATACCAGTTTATTATCGGGACTGACAAGAAGTGCCAGAGGAATTAAATAAATACTAGTCGGTAAAATTTAAAAAGAAATAATCCCTGCCAGGGTGAGAAATGGTATCTTATAAAGACACTCCACCAACTGTCAATTAATATCACTGTCATTATTTAAATCTTGGTGTCCTACAGTTTCACTATGGCATTTATTATAAGGGTGAAGGACGTACCTATAGTAACACCAGGAAGGTATTCATTTGCTTTGCAAATGCATGGTTAGCAAAAAAAGGCACTAAAAATCGGTCTAGGGAGTCCGGTCCTGGTTAGCACCGGTCCTGGTTTTGGAATGTCAATATTTAAGGAGGTGATTTTTGAGTCCATTTTAACAAGAAAACTTCATAAGAACCTATGTCCTAAAAGTCTTAACTTTTGAGATACAGGGTGGTAATAGTTTTTAAAAATAAATAATTTTTTCATAATATCTGTAACACCGCTCTGGATATTTTAATAAAATTGAATAGACAGGTATTACTCATCAAGAGGAATTTTTTCATGTACCACATTTCGTTTTATCTCCACTAGTGACATCTTGCAGAATTTTACCTATGAATATTTTTATATTTTTTATTGTCATTTAACGACAATCTTGTGATATTGTAGAGAAACAGATTTTTTTTTTTTTAACGAAAACCGTGCATGGGACTGAAAAAAAATAAGGGATCAAATTTGCTTGGAAATGAATGGGGATCTCAAAAAAGATTTCTATTTGAACAGAAATCAGTGGCGTACCATCAATGTCTGCTAAAATGTGCCGGTAAAATTCTACACGATCGTGCACCATCGTCACTAAGTGGAAATAAAATCAAACGCGGTACATGAAAAAATGCCCCTTGATGCGGAGTACCTGTATACGAAATTTCATTAAAATATCCAGAGCGGTACGTGTATTACAGATATTACGAAAAAATGATTTATTTTAATAAAACTTTACCGCCCTGTATCTCAAAAGTTAAGACTCTTAGGACATACATTATTATGAAGTTTTCTTCTTAAAATTGACCCAAAAATCATCCTCAAAATATTGACATTCAATTACATAACACCCTGTATACTGTAATGAAAAATTGGGTTCAGCTGTAAGAAACCGGTGATTTCAAGTTTCTTCTAGGAAGAGGATTCAAGGATCTAATTTGAATATTATGACAATTAAATTTATGACTTGTAACAAATAAAAATTATTAAAGGAAAAACTTTATTGAATAAAGTGGACTGCCCATTTAACTTGGGTTGCATTAATACACAGCATATCGATCAATAAAAAAAAATGACATAAATATTAAAAATTGTAACATAAATAATAATTAAAGAACATTAATTTTAGGAATAAATGTGTTTGTTTATGATTCTGATGGAATCTATTAAAATTTGTTCAGAAATTTCGTTAATTATTTCTGAGTTCAGGTTAAAGCGATTGAAGAATTCAATTACACTTTTACCGCATTGTACCACGACTACCAAACCAAAGGCCGATGACTTCCCATTTGCGCATGCCAAAACTTGGTGAATATTTGCTCTGGTAAAAATTAAAACATTTTTCATAAATATTCTTTTTTTCTAATTGAATTTTATCATCTTGATGACAGTCATTACTTTCAAAACGAATTGTAGGGTCGATAATAAAGGCAGAGTCTGTTTTTGGATCAAATGCAATAATATCACTGAAGCGATTACTGAACCGCACTGAAACTACACTGAACCGCAAAATAAATAACACAATTTAACACATTACCACATAGACAAATAAGTCAAGGAAATGTGTTGAGTTTGATGGGTGGTCTCCTTCCTTGACCATTACCTGCACTGAATTGTAGTTTTTCTTCCCAAATTTTTTGTTGATATTTTTCTTCCTGTTTCGTTTATGTGGATACTTGTTTGTCTATGTGGTAATGTGTTAAATTGTGTTATTTATTTTGCGGTTGAAACTTATTTTTAGCTCGAAACAATCTGATGTAGAAGGGTCCCCAATCTTGGCTAAATCTGTAGATAAAGTAAATTTATTTGAAATAACTACAAAATACGCAAGTTTTAAAAAACCACATTTGATTTTTCTTAAATTATCAACAACACATGAATTGAAATCCCGAATAAAAAACTAAAAAACTTAAATTTCTTCTCGATTCAGTTTAATGATGCCAAGTAGTTTTTTACCACAATTGTAGCATTTTTCACGTAGTTTTAGAGAATGGCACCAAACTTTGAATAAAATGCATACAGGGTGAACTTTTCGACAAAGCCGAAAGATATCAAAAAAAATTAGTACGGCCCTGCAGTTTTCGAATCGGCGAAAAATGCGAGGTATTAAGTGTCATTAGTAGAGCATATCTACCAAATTTCGTTAAATTCGATCAATTCGTTCAAAAGATATCGCTCATCAAAGATTTCGGCAAATTGCACAAATCACCCTTTATAATCGAAACGGAAGGGCCTCAGGAAAATTTCAAAACCAGATCCTGAATCGCCTTGAAAAACTACACCTACCCTTAAGCTATGGCAGTCATGTCGTGGGACACCCTGTATAAACATGCAAGGACGCGGCAGATTCATCATCTGAACGCTCCAGTACCGGCATAAGTTCCCAAGCTCACTCATAACGTATCCAGACTATAATAATAGTAAAAATAAATAAAAATAAAATAGCACGGTGGGTTCGGCTTTCGCCATAGGATGCAACCCCAGGCAGCTAAAACGCATGCCAACAACTGAGTGCAGTGCCTCCCGATGTGCGTAAAGGTAGGATAGGCCTACTTCCAAAGTTTAACAAAAAGATGAATGACATATCGTAAAACGATACGTCATTCATTGATTTCATGCTGTGAGTCAGGGGTGGAAATTGTTTCATTTTTCCACCCCTGACTCACAGCATGAAATCAATGAATGACGTATCGTTTTACGATATGTCGTTCATCTTTTTGTTAAACTTTGGAAGTAGGCCTATCCTACCTTTACGCACATCGGGAGGCACTGCACTCAGTTGTTGGCATGCGTTTTAGCTGCCTGGGGTTGCATCCTATGGCGAAAGCCCAACCCACCGTGCTATTTTATTTTTATTTATTTTTATCATTTTGCTCACTATTAAGTGACTAAGATTGTGCTGTGTGTTAGCAAGATACATTATACTGAAGAGTCCCAATTAGGACGAAACACGTGTCTACAATTTCCACCCCTGACTCACAGCATGAAATCAATGAATGACGTATCGTTTTACGATATGTCGTTCATCTTTTTGTTATAATAATAGTGATCAAATGTCACGCTTTTTGGAATGCAAATGCAAAATAAATGCAAATGAAAAATAATAATCGTGCTACTGCTAATCTCGAAGATTTTCCTTGCCCTGAATGTGAAGAAAAAAATAGCAATTCGACCGTAGTGTCAAAGAGGCCTTAGTTCTGACCTTAATATTGTTTGCAATGGCTATTGTTTTAGATTATTACCCACCCAGCACCCCTATTTCGCTCCTCGGTCCCGAAAAAATTGATGGAACCTAGGACACGCGGATGTAAATAATTACCTACCTTGTTTTTTATGTCGTTCGGTATGAAAAAATAATGGAAAACAATAACTAATAAACTTCAAAAAATAAATTTAAAAAATTTTTATTCTTCTAAAAGCAAAGACAACTTTTTAAATTGAATATCATAGAGAAATTAAAAAAAACTATAAGGCAAGCAGTATGACTTCATATTGACCTATTTCAGCGAAAAATTGTCTGTTTTTCTTTGAAAAAGATTAGAGTAAAAATTTCGGAATTTTTTTTCTGAAGTTTATTAATTTTTGGTTTAAATTTCATATCGAACGACATAAAAAAATAATATGGCTGAATATAAGAAATTAAGATATGTCAAAAACTAGATTTCTAGAGTTTTCAGTTTTTTCAGGATATTTCCGAAAATACTGGGGATAGTATTTCAAAATTTTTTTCGTAAAATACTCATCTAAAAATAGCGCAACTTTTCTGTAATTTAACCGAACTCGTATCTTTAATGGTTTATGATATCCCTGTAGTGGCCCTTTAAATAGTTCTAACCCTGATGTATACCAATATCACTAACTGTAACTGGATTGCATATTTTTAAGCAAAAACATGTAGGGTGATTTATAATAATTAAAATTAGGTAGGTATGTAATAAATTTATACAAGTGTTCAGAATGCCATTTGAGATAAAGAATTTAGTTTTTGGTTTTCTGTATCCAATTAAAATACTACATAAGAAGTAAAAATTTTTTTGTAAATAACTTTGTAAGGAAGCTAATTAAATAAAAAAATGTAGGTATACCAGTTTTTCGTTTCAAGTGTCATACTGAATACTGATACTGAATAGGTACTTGTGTAATTTTTTTCTTGATTATAAATCACCCTGATGTATAGCACCTAGACCTGTCCTGATTGAAATCAAAATCCGAACTAAATAAAATACAAAATTTAAACTGTCATCGATAAACGCAAAACTCAGTAGGTAGGTAAGTATAAAATGAACAAAAAGTAAAAACTACAGTCTTACAAAAAATTGGTTATTTAGGAAGAATGAGCGGGAAGAAGGACTTAAAAGGTTGAGTTGGAGAACTATTACAATATAATAATGATGCTCTTTCAAATGTGAAACCCTTAAAATATGGAATTATTATGTTGTAAACAGAAGTGCTGGGTTATTCTGAAGTGCTAGACCGGTTCGTCCGCCGTGGCTGCAACACTTCTCTAGTTTGATTATTATTATAATGTTTACAATGTTTGTGTCTTTCAGAAAAAATCCGACCGCCAGTGCGCCAGTATTCGACATCAAATCACACCCTGGATCCCAATAATAATTTACGATACATAAATAGACTGGCGCTCCATACTTTATTACCTTTATTTAGTATATGTATTTAGTATAAAATGCGATATAATGCGATAAAATTTCAAATTAAAAAGAATAATAATAAATACCTACCTAATACCTTTACTAATAAGAGAAAATTATAATTTTAAAAAACATTTTTCCGATTTAAAAATACATTATTTATAATTAAAAATAGGTAAAGAGGTAGATATAGTTACTTCATATCACTTCATAGCCGCCACTGCGGCAGGGATTGTTTTTTTTTATTTAAATTGTTATGGAATATTCATTTGATTTATCAGACACTTCTGTGGCAATGAGCAATAAACGCGGGAAAATAGGAATAAGAAAAACAAGATTCAATAGTGTATTGGTTTTTCAACCCCAACCTCAGTTCGGTTAGAGCTGATGGATGAGCCGACGAGTTAATTTTCTATTATAGTATTATTAGCCCCAGTCGGTAAAGTAAAAAATGTACCAAAAGTTCATAAAAAATATTATCTAAGATTTTCCCTCAATAACTGTTAGTGAAGAGGTTATAGAACATATACCTAAGTCCACAAAAATCAGTTCTGAGAGTGCAGCCCCCCTCCCCCCCCCCCCCCTTAAAAAAAGCTTTAGTAAAAAAATATTTTTTGCTAATAACTGTTTATCCGTAGAGTCCCTCGAGTTATCCGTAGGTATATCATAAAATATACAGGGTTAGAACTATTTAAAGGGCCACCACAGGGATATCCTAAACCATTGAAGATACGAGGTCGGTTAAATTAGAGAAAAGTTGCGCTATTTTGTGGCCATCTCGAATCCGTCAAAACATGCAAGATATTTGTGACCGTTCCTGAAATATCCTGAAAAAACTGAAAAATCGATAAATCTTATTTTTGCCATAATTATCTTTTTTACAATTGGAAATTAATAAATAATTTTTCGTGGGCTTACATAAGCGGTTATGAGCTATTCATCTGACGTTTCAAAAAATTTCAAAGTCCACTAGATCCCAGAGTTTTCATAGTCAACTTTCGTTTTTCTTATGGCCGCCATATTATTTTTTATGTCGTTCGATAAGAAAAAAATAATAATAGAAACTAAAAATTAATAAATAAATAAATAAATAAATAATAAATAAATAAATAAATTTAGAATTTAGACACTCAACTTCAAATTGCATTTTAAAATATTACAGATAAGTACAAGTGTACCTACTACGCATTGCAACCGTTGCCGACGCTATGGTTACTTACAAATGCGTGCATACAAATAAAAGATATGTCATAATAATTATTATTGATTGCAATTTCTGAACAATTATTATTGTCTTGAATTCTTGATTGGGTACTTATTTTTTATTAATATGTTTGCCAGTAATAAAAAGAATATGAAAAAATCTTACTACCAATAATTTTGTCTGATTTCATCATGAGGAAATGTAGTTCAATGAGAGAATGTAAGTACAGAGAAAGTAGATAGAATTACTTTTGACACTAGTGTCAAAAATATTTTTGACACTAGTGTCAAAAGTACTTTTGACACGTTTCCATGTAAACAATCACTTTTAACACTGTCACCTGTCGTCGAAAGTGCGACTTTTAATGGCAGTTGCACAAAATTTTTTTTTTTGTACAACTGCCATTATAAGTCACACTTTTAACGACAGCTGACAGTGTTAAAAGTGATTGTTTACATGGAAGCGTGTTAAAAATATTTTTAACACGATTGTTAAAAATATATTACAACACTCGTGTTGTCGTGTTAAAAATATTTCTATCTACTTTTTCTGTACATTCTCTTTTTAAACTACATTTTCTCATGATGAAATTAGACAAAATTATAGGTAATAAGATTGTTTCATATTCTTTTTATTACTGGCAAACATATTAATAAAAACCTAGTCAAGAATTCAAGACAAAAATAATTGTTCAGAAATTGCAATCAATAATAATTATTATGACATCTCTTTTATTTGTATGCACGCATTTGTTAGTAACCATAGCGTCGGCAACGGTTGCTATGCATAGTACACTTGTACTTATCTGTAATATTTTAAAATGCTGTTTGAAGTTGAGTGTCATTCTAAATTCATCAATTTTATTATCATAATAGAGCAGTTTTACAAAAACCATTGTATGATATTCGTCTTAAAAGTGATTTTATTTTGTTCGTGAATTTGTTGAATTCGCTCCGCTACGCTTCGCTCATTTCACAAACCTTTTCACTCACAAAATAAAACTTCACTTTTAACAATAATATCATAAATAGCTATTAGCAAAGTTCTATCTCGTCCGGCTCGGAAGTTAAAGGGTAGGGGGGAACTATAAACGTCCTCACTGGAACGTCCTCACACATATAAGAATGTGTGTAATAATCAAAATACCTTCAATGATATTATTTAATAATCTAACGGATAACAGCAAACCTCAATAATTAAGAAATCAGATTTATTTTTAAAGCAAACGAGTTTTGGACAAATATGTACCTATAAGGTATTTTCAAAACAGTTCAAGGATTTGGAGGATCTTAAAAAAAGGACCTTATTAAGACTATGGCTGTCGAGTCAAGGGACACCCTGCATATTTAACTTTTTTGATGTAATAAAACTTCCGGTAAGTCAAAAATATTGTCTCTAAATTATGAACCATAAAGGAGATAATATCGTAATTTTTGTAGCCAAGTAAAAAGTTAAAAAAAGTAAAAAAAAAAGTAAAATAGATGAAAAGAAAGGCTCTTACAAAAGGACTCCGCAGATTCCTTATGTGAACTGGCTCCCGGTTAAATTTGTTGCAACTTTGGTGATCGGTAGTATTCAATGAGTTGATCAGAAGTCTCCATGGGCTTAGCCCCCAAAAAGTTCTGTTTTCGAGATATTCACCCCTGAAGATGGATTTTTTCCTATCATGACAGTCACGCATATATTTTAAAGTGTTGGCCGTCCTACTTGTTTTAGAGAGAAAATTAGAGAGATCATTTGTTACGATTAAAAAGCTGTCTATGTTTCAGTAGTTACATTTTCGGTATGTTGAGTCATTTTCGAGAAAAACATGAAAGTTTTCATTTTGTCTTATCATTTTCGTAATTTTAACAATAAAAACTACAACAAACAAAAGCGCAAAAAATCCAGTTTGAAAGTCACAGCCAAGGCTATTGGTAAGGCTATGATAACATAAAATTAAAACTCTTTCCCGTTGTTCTCGAAAATTACTCATCAGACCTCAAATGTAACCACTGATACAGAAGCAGCTTTTCAATCTTAACAAATGAACTAGGTATCTAAGATTTCTCGCGTCTAAACGTTTAAAATACCGCCGTTTACAAGTTTATTTCATTAAACGCAATTTTTTATCCCTAGTCATAGAAAAAATTTATCTTTAGACTTTTATCTCGAGAACAAGACTTTTTGGGAAGCTACGCTCATGGAGACATCTGAGCTACTCATTGAATACCTACTATCGATCATCATAGTTACATCAAATTTAACCGGGAGCCAATTCCCATAAGGATTATGAGGGGTCCTTTGGGCTGTATGTAGCAAAAATCTCAAAAAACGCAAATAATATTTTACCATGCCATTTAAAAATAAGCGCAAGTTGATGTCTGCAAAAGATCAACGAAACGAAACACAATAAAAAGACTCAGCCTTACAACAACACTACTTTACAAAAGTTGTTTTGTATCCTTTTAAATCATCGCTTTAAAAAAGTTGTATTCAAAGTCCTAAACAATTTGTGACTTTTTTTGCGAAATTTGGAAATGACTAATATCATAAATCTTTTTAAGTCTTCATTTTTCGTGTTTTATTTTTAATATCCGTATAACGGAAAGTTTCCTGTTTCTCAAAATGTTTAAAATTATAAAAAGAATTATTAGACTGATTCATTGGTGGGGATGTTCTACTGTATTGTAATCAAAAACATTAACGCTTTACCAAGAAATTTCATGTCGGCAATGTTTCAATTTGATAAAAAAATATATAGCACACGTCATATTTTACTTTTATCTTATCATTATATTATGCTAAAATTTTGCAATTTTTTTTTAAGTGGTTAAAAAGTGAGAAAAAGTGAAATATTCCGAAAAATACCTCAAATCGTCTTGCTAATACCTAAGGAGATAACAATAGGTAGGTAGGTATAAGTACATTATTTTGATTAAAAATTGAACAACAATCTTAGATGAACAGGACAACAAATGTAACCATAATCTTGAGTATCATGGCCTCTCGCTGAAATCTGACACAATTCCATTCAATTCGTGAACAAAAGAGTTTTATTATACAGGGAACGCTTAGACTATTAAATAAATATTAATAGTCTAAGAGGGAACGGGTTTGGCCATCCTGAGCCATGCGGCGAAGACTCGAGCCGAGCTGTCGCATGGTTCAGGATTGTCCCCCATACGCAAACATATACATGTATATAATGAGCGACGCGATTGCAGCGCCATCATCACAAAATGCGGAAATAGGCTGAACTAAAGTTTGGAGTTTCATACCATCCTGAACCATTTTCATATTCATACCACGCTATCTAGAGGTCACTCTAAGTCGTTTAACAAGGGTCTGCAATCCTGAACCACATATATGGTTCAGGTTTGTTCGACTGGTTCAGGATTAACCGTACGGAAACATACATTTGGTTCAGGATGGTACTATAGCGCTATATATATATATATATATTTCTCCAAAATCGCGAAATTTCGATTTTAAAAACGCTCCTGTGGCTTTATCTTTTAAGATTAGTGAACGAAATTTTGGGTCCTTGTAAAATTTGGGAATGACGTTGGATTTTCGTTGAAAAACTTTCCAAAAGTCCCATCACTTCTACAGGGTGTCCCTTCAAAATTCCAGGTATCCGGTTTTTGTCATCTCATTTCAGGTCGCAGTTTTGAATCTAGGAGGCTGAAATTTTTGTGGGAGTAAGATATCTATAAAAACTGGTCTGGTATTGTACTTGAGCAAAATCGGCCGAGCCGTTTCAAAATGGCGGCCATTTTTATTTTTGGAAAAAGGACTATTTTTTGAACCCCTGTATAAGCTAGATAGAAAAAGAGTTTTATATCAAATTCACAATATTGGAAGTAAATGACTTGAAATTTAATTTCATGCAACAAAATTTGCATTTTTCCTATTAATAAGCCAGTGGCGTGGGTAGGAAAAGGGTAAAAATGGCTAAATTTCTCCAACAATTTATGAGCACATTTTTGAAGTAATTAAACTGAAATTTTTACAGTAGACAACTATACTAATAGACTTCAACCCTTGAGAATTTCAAAAAGTAAATAAGAAAAATGGCGGAGATATTCGATTTTTTTTTACATGATGTTTTTTTTAAATTAATTTCTCTAAATTTTTAAAAACGCTCCTGTAGCTTCATCTTTCAAGATTAATGGTCGAAATTTTTTACTCTTATAAACCTTAGGGCTGACGTTTGATTTTCGTAAAAAACATTTTCCTAGAGTTGTGTTACTTCTACAGGATGTCCCTCCGAATTTCAGAAAAAAAAACCGTCCGTGAGGCACGGTTTCTGGTCGAAGTTTTCAATCTAGAGCGCTGAAATTTTTTTGGTAGTAAGATACCCTCAAGTAGTCGTCTGGTACTGTATTTGAGTAAAATAGGTAAAGACATTCCAAAATGGCGGCCTTTTCAATTTTTGGAAAATGGCTAGATTTTGAACCCCTAAATAGGCAAGATCAAAAACTTTTAAACAAAATTAACAAGATTGGAATAAACTTATTTGAAATTTGAGCTAATGCAATACAATTTGCATCATTTCTATTAATAAGCCAGAGGCGTGGGTAGGAAAAGGGTAAAAATGTCTACATTTCTATAAACATTCATGAGCTTATTTTTGAAGGAATAGAACGGAAATTTTGATAGTAGACAACTATACTAATAGCATTTAACCTTCAAAAATTTCAAGAAGCAAATATAAAAATGGCGGAGATATATTCGAATATTTATAAATGATGTTTATTCCTCTAAAATTTCAAACTTTCGGTTTTCAAAACTCTCCTTTCAGTTTTTTCCGAATTTATTAAAGGTAGTGTAAAAAATAGTATTTTTCAAGTAAAGTTAGCCAGTGGCGGGCATAGGAAAAGGGACAAAATTGTAAAATTTTGCCAATTTTTTTGATTTTTAAATTTAAAAATCCGATCTAAGGCACGTGTTGAAACGAAATGAAATGAAATTATCACAGAAAATTTTTCACATTAAAGCACTACGCTAACATGACATGACTGTGGAAAATTTCAGAAAGCCAATAATTTAAAAAGCGGTGAAAATATTCATAATTGAATCGCATAAAAATACACTATTTCTGCGATTGATGCGCAAGAAGGTTTTTTTTGTTTGGCGTAGATGTGAAGATTTTTCCTTCCCATGCTTCCTTCCTCTACCCCCTTTTTGCTTCTGGAAGATGGGTACAGGTTTGATGTCTTCTGGATTATTGATGTTATATTATATAGGATCATTATCACCACTTGCTTGATCAACATCGTTTAACCTGGTCTTGGCCTTTAACTGTCAGCCTTAGAGCTTCGACTTCTTGGACGTCTAGATGAGACTTAAAAAATCCGCTTTTGTAATGTCCCTTCGAACGGGATAGATTCCTGTGGTGGCGAATCCTTTTACAGCTCGTTCTCCAGTCTGTACTTTTAGGTAGGCCATGCCAAAAAGTTGGTGAAACATCAAAATTGGTGATGGCACGCTAGTTACCTACTTTTCAAAAAAAAACTCAAATTTCTTCATTGTAGTAGCATGTTTTCAACTCACCAATAATTACTATTTTATCCAGTGGTTGCATCTTGTGAGACGTGTTGGGAGGAAGGCATAGAATTATTACAAGATGTTCTTTTGCTTTGATCACAACACCAAAAATTCCAGTATGTGTATTAAATCGCGAAATAAAAGGAGATAACGACAGACTTATCGAAAAGTGCACAAAGTTTTCTAAAAAGTTCACCATTTAATTTGTGTGATTTTGTTATTTCAGAAAATTATATTGTTATGGCAACAGCGCTTTTATCCCATGAATTCCAACATTTTACGAAAGACTTGCAGCTGTTTTTGCGTAAACACAATGCTTTGAAAATGCTATGAAATATTCAACAAAAGAGGATCATTACAGCAAAAATGTTTGTTAATCCTGAACAAAAGATAAGAAAATTTCAAAGAAAATGTCCCGATGGCGTAATCAATAGATGGTCGGAACAAAATAAAAATCAGACTACGTAATCTTTGATATTGTGATAGCACGCAAGAGGTAAATTAAAATTAGTTGGTAGTAATAAGTCTCGAGCGACGAGAGACAATTATTTTTCTGCCAAGGAAGAGTAGCAATTTTTAACTTAATTAGTCGAACGACAGTTAAGTGAGCACAATGACTAATAACGTGCCATCAAGTAGAAACCTGATAGTAGCTCACAGGCATATATCAAGCAGATACCAGTTCATTATTCTTTCTTTAAAAAGCCTATCCTTGAACCAACTTTCGAAGTCTTAAATGAAGCAAAAAAGTGGAGAAAGATTCCTTCATTATGAAAATTCAGATCATTTCCATCTTTTATAAAACTTACTTTATAAATTTTATAACTTCTTTTGTGTAACTTCTTACGTTAAATAATAACGTTCTTAAATATTACACTCCTCAGCTTGAACTTGAACGTTAAAAAAAAACATTGAAAGGAAGTTTTGATCAATTAATTCATGCCAGTTTTAGATAGCGAGTTCTATGAATCGACACTGCTGAGAACTAATGGCACTGCAAAGGACTGGGTACTCCGATAGTGTGATTTTTGGCACTGCTAGAGTTATGATAGCCATTAAAGCATGTTTAGTGTTACAGGTAAATACAATACGTCTCAGAACCTCGTACTATAAAGGAAATTCGGGATCGATAATTACTTCAATCATCGCTGAAATATTATACAAATATGCGACAAAAATCATAAAACATTCCTCCTATTTTGTAAGGTGTTGATAGCACCCTACAAAAAAAATACATATACATCACATATACACCAAAATAAGCTGATACAAAATCTCTATGACCTTTCCTTATTGCTCTGTTCGTGGGAATATCGATTTGAGACAATAACGTATATTTAACAACCCTCGCTCTGTATATACAATAATAATTTATCATAGCATAGTAATTATTATTATACGTCTTTCCATTTCTCATGTTCATAACCTTTGCCACGTCATCTCGATGACTCATTTCTCCGTGCTTACTTTCTAACTTCTGGTTTTTCTTTCATTCTCAACTTTCATTCTCTATCTTTTTTATTATCGGTCTCTTAAGTCAACAGGAACTTGTATCTTATGCGTATGATTGCAGCATGCTTCTAGTGATCCTGATTTCAATGACCCGATTTTCACCAATCTTGATCTTGATCATTCGATGGCGAATTCCATTCAACAGTAATGCATTTCTTGCTATTTTCGCCCACGTTCCACATTTTCACCCCAGAAGTTGTCGATTCAGCAAGTCGTCTAGCGTGTATCTTAACCAGTATGAGAAAGATTTGAAGAAAGCTGACAAAGTTCAGAATACTATTCCAAGAGCAATTGTCAGGAAATCATAATCTACCTACATGCTCGAGGTCCTAAAAAAAAAACATCGCTACGTTTAAGGACATGTCCATTATGAATAATTTCATCAACAACATTTTTGAGTGGATCGCCGCTGAGATTTGCACAGTTATGATTGTTAAGATTATCAGAATCCAAGTTAACGATGCGTCTGTCACTTCCAGTAGAGTCGGTAAGCATGCTGCCAGTGAAGAAAAACGCACGTCGTCATCAAGCATGTCATTTAATTGCAAAAAATGTCGTCTAAATTTGGCTCACATGTCACATTTTTACCTCAAGAAGTTTCCAATTGAACAACTCGTCTAGCGTAGACCTTCCTGAGTACCAGAAAGATTCTAAGAAAGCTGGCAAAAATTCTGAACAACATTAGAGCCCTTGGATCTAATCAGAAAGTCCAAATCTATCTATGTCCATAAGGTGTCGGAAAAGGACCATGTGAAGGGAACGTCCATTATGAATAGGTACCTTCGTTAGCGACAGCTTTGAAATTATCGCCTCGGAGCAAACAGAACCGTCAGTGATGCGACTGTAACTTTAAAAACTTTAAAAGGAGTTTCTACGCATGCTGTTAATGTAGGAAACCATAGTTGTCATCAAGCAGAAACTCCACGTTAAAATTAATTGTCTCTTGCTTGTCATGGTGTTCAAAAAATATAATAATTTATATAAATAACAATAATATGAAAATAATATAAATAAAGTAAAATATATAATGTAATATTCTTTCAAAGGTATTAAAGGTATTTTTGTAGCGATTTATCCCCATTTGTAGCGATGGCGAGAAAAAAAGTTGACAAAGAAAATGCTTCGAGGAGTTTCGATTGTGGGCAAAACCGCGTAGTGTTGTACATTAAGCTTCAGGCTGAAAACCTAATCAAAAGTTATTGCCCATCACAAGTATAGGAGTGAGTTCAAGTAAATTTTGGACTAAAATATACAGGGTGTCCCAGCTTATTCGAAGCGGTCTCTGATTGATTTTTTCCAAAAAAATTTTGCAAATTCAAGTACAGGATCACCATCATTAAAAAATTATGGTGATAATTTTACAGCCATAATTTAAAATTATTTTGGAGTATACAGAGTGTCCCATATGACAGTGGCATATCAAAGTTATGTTTTTTTTAAACAGAATGCTCCTATGTTATTGATTTTGTAGATTGTCTGAGAAGAGAAAATAGGATTGGCTTTTACAGTTGGTGTTTAAATTCAGATGTTTTTGAGTTATAAACAAGTGAAAATCGATTTTTCAAGTTCAAGTCCCTGTAATACAATGAAAACGGTTCAAGATAGAGAAAAACGGCTTACATGTCCCTATTAGTGTATTTTTTAACAAAAAATACACTATTGAGGACGACATCACTTTTCGAAAATCACCCAAACTCATCAAATGTCCACCGATCATGACCCCCAGATCACGAAAAAGTGGTTTTCCAAAATTCACCTGCCCACGATATATATATATATATTGATACGTGTTAAGCTGTGACTTCCGTTATGTTGAGAGGGCGACCTGACTTCCCTAGCAACCGATAATATATAAGCAAAAATTTTTGCATATATGGAATGAGGGGAAGCTGAATAACAATAATATCAAAAGAGGGGTAACGATTTTTGAAAAAAAAAATTTCGTATATAAGCTGTTCACGCAAAATACGAACTGGCTTCCAGACAATTTTATAGCCTAGTTTGATGACAGATACGTAGTGGCGTCCAGAAGTGTTGCCAAATATCCGGAAGTCACATAGGCGAATGTATACCACTTTATATGAATAATTTAATTGAATGGTAGAACTGGGGATTCTGTCGTTGACTTGGGGCTTTAAATAAGAATACTCTTTTTGCTACACCGAGCTTTCGAAAATCTTTATTTTCTTCATCAGGGCTGGAAAAATACCACAAAAATTGAAATAGAACAAACAATCATTAATTGTGATACACACTTACTCTGCAAGCGAGGTTTAAAAGTAAAGTAGCTAAAGTTAACACAGGGTTCATTCCTTCCCACATGGAATAAAAACGTGGGTGATTACGTTGGACTGAAGGTCCTAGTCACATTAGAAATTGCACAATTAACACATGAAAACTCACACATGACTGACATACAACAGGTTAAAACTGTAGTCTACATTATTACAAAACCATTATGAGTACGTGGTGTCGTTTATCGAGAGGTAAAACTTAACAATTAAAATTTAAAAATCTGGCAAAAGAAGCCAGCTCATGGGGGCCTACCATGATATCTTAAAGAACAAGATGGCTGTCTACAACTTTTTTTTAAAAATTGATATAAAAATAATCAATTATTACAGGAAGTTACTATATGTCATGTGATTGACACGTTGACAAATTCGAAAACAAAATCCAAGGGGAAGTCTGGTAAGACAAGTGATGTGTGAAAATACAAAAAGGACAGACAGAAATGGCAGATCGCTGACAATGACGGATTAAGAAATTAATTGCGTTGAGCAGACATTTATGTCAATGTTGTCAATTGCAATAATTGCTTATTAAAATTTAGGGATGTAAGTACCAATTTTAATAAAGTACAGTTTTAATAAGCAATTATTGCAATTGACAACATTGACATAAATGTCTGCTCAACGCAATTAATTTCTTAATCCGTCATTGTCAGCGATCTGCCATTTCTGTCTGTCCTTTTTGTATTTTCACACATCACTTGTCTTACCAGACTTCCCCTTGGATTTTGTTTTCGAATTTGTCAACGTGTCAATCACATGACATATAGTAACTTCCTGTAATAATTGATTATTTTTATATCAATTTTAAAAAAAAAAGTTGTAGACAGCCATCTTGTTCTTTAAGATATCATGGTAGGCCCCCATGAGCTGGCTTCTTTTGCCAGATTTTTAAATTTTAATTGTTAAGTTTTACCTCTCGATAAACGACACCACGTACTCATAATGGTTTTGTAATAATGTAGACTACAGTTTTAACCTGTTGTATGTCAGTCATGTGTGAGTTTTCATGTGTTAATTGTGCAATTTCTAATGTGACTAGGACCTTCAGTCCAACGTAATCACCCACGTTTTTATTCCATGTGGGAAGGAATGAACCCTGTGTTAACTTTAGCTACTTTACTTTTAAACCTCGCTTGCAGAGTAAGTGTGTATCACAATTAATGATTGTTTGTTCTATTTCAATTTTTGTGGTATTTTTCCAGCCCTGATGAAGAAAATAAAGATTTTCGAAAGCTCGGTGTAGCAAAAAGAGTATTCTTATTTAAAGCCCCAAGTCAACGACAGAATCCCCAGTTCTACCATTCAATTGTTTTGTTCCAACAAGTACTGTCGTGCTTCCACCAATTCTATTGAATAATTTAAAGTATAGCTGTGTATGTTATGTACCTACCTATCTTGTTTCGAATACACGACCTTAAATGATTCGAGATGGAGATTAGTAAATTCATACGGATTTGTCAATGGATAACTATTTTATGAACTGAATGTTTTTAGCAGTGCCGAACCGATCAATTTTTTTTTTCAGTAGAGTAAAGGCTTGAGTAAAAAAAAAGAAATTTGATTTTTGTTTAAAAAATAGAAAAATATGTCTATTCAACTTTTTCAATAAACCTAAACAGATCATTTTAAAGTAAAAGTTTCAAGCTTATCAAACTGTACCTGTAAAGTTTCACCATCACATTTTTTTACTAAAATTATCGGTCTTTGTAAATGACCAACAAAATCAAATTTGTCACTTTTGTAAGTTTGAAATAATTTTGTGCTCTGTATTTTTCAAACTAAAACTTGAAGATTTTTTTTATATCGCTCACATCTATTAATGTCATTTCAATAGTGAAGTGTGGAAGTTTCAGATATTTATTGTAAGAATTTAAAAAATGGCGTATGTTTAATTGATTTTGTTAAAAATTTTACTTTATATACGTACATACTATTCTTGTAAATATTTTTTTCAAACTTGAAAACAAATTGTTAGGTGCAAGATCGTTCTCTCATTTAAATTTTTGCTACCTAGCTCAATTTGTAAGTATTTGTAACTGAAAATCGAAAATTTTCAACTTCAAAGCAGTGTAGAACTAGAACGGCTCAAGATATCTAAAAACCGTTTACGTGTCCCTATCTTAACTTTTCACATAGTATCCTATACTATGTTGTTTAAAATTTAATACAGGGTGATGAAAAAACGGATAATTTTCATCACCCTGTATTAAAATTTACTCCGCATAATGGGATATAACATGAAAAGCTAGGATAGAGACATGAACCATTTTTATTTTTTAGATATCTTGAGTCGTTCTAGTTCTACACTGCTTTGAAGTTGAAAATCTTCGATTTTCACTTGTTTATAACTCATAAACCGCTCAATCTAAATTCCAATGGTGAAAACCACCTGTATTCGATTTCTTCAGACATTTGAAAAATTAAATATTTTACAGGGTGTTCCCGTTAAAATAACGGAGTATGTGTCAACTTGCGGTATTTCCGGAAGTGCGGCCATCTAAAATATTTTCATTGAATTTCTCGTGATCACTTATGTCTGGAAATTTTTTATTTTGAGGTTATAGGCCCATTAGTTTCCGAGATACGGTCGCTTACCTACCTTAATGAAACACCCTGTATACAGTGCATTTATTTTAATCGTTGCCATAGGGAATTTCATGTTAAAGTTACAATTCCACCCTATGTTAACTTATGTTGCCTGGCAGCTTAGAAATCGTTTTTATTTTTCAATAATAGTCCATGTCATCTACTTCACAATATATAGCCTGTTAGAAAAACCGACTTTTGTTTAATATAATTATACAGGGTTGTATAACTATTTCGGGGCTTACTACAGGGTCAGAGATATCGGAACCGGCTACAGGGTCGTTTAAATTGTGCACAATTTTATACTTACTTCGAATCTGAAACAGAATTTCATATAATTGCAGATGTGCAAAAAAAAATTGAAAATTTTATTCTTCTTTTTCCGTAAGAAATTTTTTTTCACAGATAGTTCGCTTTGAGGTTTTTTATATTAATTCGGCGAATATAATTTTTTTTTCTAAAAAACTAGAATAAAAAAATCTAGATTAGAGTTTTCGTTTCCCAAATTTTTATTAGACCGAACGACATGAAAAACAATAGATATCGCATCCGCTATAGGAAAAACAAAAGTAGACTATGGAAACTCTTGAATCTAGTCGACTTTGAAAATTTTTGAAATATCAAATGGATACGCCTAATAACGACTTTTGTGAACCTACAAAAATATTCAGTTCATTTTCAACAGCAATAAATAAGAAATTTCGATATTTTAGTTTCGAAATAGTTATGACTCTATTAAATACCTAATGTATGAGTATACAGTATGTCCAGTGGAAGCGGCAGTACATGGGGATCTTGGAAACGGCAAGAGATACAGGCTCTGTTAAATTAGAGAAAAGTTGCACAATTTGATGCTTAATAAGATTTTTTCGAATATTTTCAGTCATTGCTGAAATATCCTGAAAAAACTGAAAAATCAAAATTTCTTATTTTAGCCATATCTTTTTTATAATTGAGAAGTAATGAATTATTTTTTGTAGGCTTACATAAGCCGTCAAAAGCTATGCATTTGACATTACAAAAAATTTCAAAGCCGACTAGATCCCAAAGTTTTCATAGTCAACTTTTATTTTTCTTTTGGCCGCCATATTGATTTTGTATGTCGTTCGGTGTAAAATAAATCAAGGAAACCAAAAATTAATAACATGAAATAAAATTCAAAAATTTTATTATTCTTTTTTCAAAAAAAAAAACATTTTTTCACCCAATTACATTAATATGAAGTCATATTACTTGCTTTATGTTTTTTTTTTACTTTTTATATGATATTCGGTATGAACATTAATTTTTTTTTTGAAAAAAGAATAAAATTCTTGACATTTTTGTTATCGAATGTTATTAATTTTTAATGGTTTCCTCGATTTATTTATTTTATACCGAATGACATAAAAGATCAATATGGCGGCCATAAGAAAAACAAAACCTGGCTACGAAAACTCTTGGGATCTAGTCGGCTTTGAAAATTTTTGTAACGTCATATGGATAGCTTTTGACGATATATAAGCCTGCAAAAAATTATTCATTATTAGTTTCCAATAATAAAAAAGATATGGCCAAAATAAGAAATTTAGATTTTTCAGTTTTTTCAGGATATTTCAACAACGACTGAAAATATTCAAAAGAAAAAAAATCAGTTTCTTATTAAGCATCAAATTGTGCAACTTTTCTCTAATTTAACCGACCCTGTATCTCATGCCGTTTCCAAGATCCCCATGTACTGTG
This sequence comes from Malachius bipustulatus, assembly GCA_910589415.1. NCBI lineage: Eukaryota > Metazoa > Arthropoda > Insecta > Coleoptera > Melyridae > Malachius > Malachius bipustulatus. The sequence continues at coordinate 29,914,909 of OU342634.1, read as the reverse complement.
AAGTATAATTAAATTAAACAGAGTCCGATTGTTCTGACAGGTTTTATTGTGAAGTAGATAACACGCGCCTCGCTGATTGCACGATTATTGAAAGCTAAAAACGACTTCTAAGTTGCAAGATAACAGAAGTTAGCATGGGGTGTGATCTTTACATGCAAAGTAGGTGGTAATTACAAAATTAGCTAATTAAATCCTAATGGCGAAGGTAGGTTCAGGGGCCTGTTTCACAAAACACTATTAACTATTTATTATTAATAGTAATAGAGCTCATAATATAAGGGATTTTCAATAGTTTTTCTCAAAATAATGGTAATAGTCTATTAAGTAATAGCTTATTAATGAACTATTATTTACAGTTTATTTCAATTATATTAGTCGGTCAGTGTTTCACAAAAATTGATATGATAAAAATAGAGACTATTATTAATAACTCATATTTTTGTGAAACAGGCTCCTGGTCGGTAGGTAGGATATCAATATATTCACCAGGATAAAATATGTAATTGGCTTCCGAGTCCAAGTAAGAATCTTGGAACTTGTTTTCATGCAGACTTTACCAGTGAATGGAAAATGAATTTAACAACGAAACGAGGCCAAATTTATTGCTTTACGGCGTTGCCAAAATTGGATGTCACATCGTATGTCCTATTGTACATAAATGGTCATTTATATAGCATATATGATGGAAGTGAGAACGTTCAGGCCGTAACTGCAGTAAAACGCGATGCTAGCGTCAGCGGATTATTGTGGAACTAAAATGTTATCTTGAGGGTACCAGGGGGTCTAAATCACTTCCACAAAAATTTTTGCATACGGACTGCTAACGCCATCTTGAAGCTATATATGCACTCAATAAGGCGAAACGTTGTGACTTCCGAAATCGGAAGCCACACCGTCATATATGAAGTGACAACGAATTATGCGTATCTGATTTTGAAGTCACATAGTACCTTCTATCAATATATATATATTTATATATATATATATATATTTCTCCAAAATCGCGAAATTTCGATTTTAAAAACGCTCCTGTGGCTTTATCTTTTAAGATTAGTGAACGAAATTTTGGGTCCTTGTAAAATTTGGGAATGACGTTGGATTTTCGTTGAAAAACTTTCCAAAAGTCCCATCACTTCTACAGGGTGTCCCTTCAAAATTCCAGGTATCCGGTTTTTGTCATCTCATTTCAGGTCGCAGTTTTGAATCTAGGAGGCTGAAATTTTTGTGGGAGTAAGATATCTATAAAAACTGGTCTGGTATTGTACTTGAGCAAAATCGGCCGAGCCGTTTCAAAATGGCGGCCATTTTAATTTTTGGAAAAAGGACTATTTTTTGAACCCCTGTATAAGCTAGATAGAAAAAGAGTTTTATATCAAATTCACAATATTGGAAGTAAATGACTTGAAATTTAATTTCATGCAACAAAATTTGCATTTTTCCTATTAATAAGCCAGTGGCGTGGGTAGGAAAAGGGTAAAAATGGCTAAATTTCTCCAACAATTTATGAGCACATTTTTGAAGTAATTAAACTGAAATTTTTACAGTAGACAACTATACTAATAGACTTCAACCCTTGAGAATTTCAAAAAGTAAATAAGAAAAATGGCGGAGATATTCGATTTTTTTTTACATGATGTTTTTTTTAAATTAATTTCTCTAAATTTTTAAAAACGCTCCTGTAGCTTCATCTTTCAAGATTAATGAACGAAATTTTTTACTCTTATAAACCTTAGGGCTGACGTTTGATTTTCGTAAAAAACATTTTCCTAGAGTTGTGTTACTTCTACAGGATGTCCCTCCGAATTTCAGAAAAAAAAACCGTCCGTGAGGCACGGTTTCTGGTCGAAGTTTTCAATCTAGAGCGCTGAAATTTTTTTGGTAGTAAGATACCCTCAAGTAGTCGTCTGGTACTGTATTTGAGTAAAATAGGTAAAGACATTCCAAAATGGCGGCCTTTTCAATTTTTGGAAAATGGCTAGATTTTGAACCCCTAAATAGGCAAGATCAAAAACTTTTAAACAAAATTAACAAGATTGGAATAAACTTATTTGAAATTTGAGCTAATGCAATACAATTTGCATCATTTCTATTAATAAGCCAGAGGCGTGGGTAGGAAAAGGGTAAAAATGTCTACATTTCTATAAACATTCATGAGCTTATTTTTGAAGGAATAGAACGGAAATTTTGATAGTAGACAACTATACTAATAGCATTTAACCTTCAAAAATTTCAAGAAGCAAATATAAAAATGGCGGAGATATATTCGAATATTTATAAATGATGTTTATTCCTCTAAAATTTCAAACTTTCGGTTTTCAAAACTCTCCTTTCAGTTTTTTCCGAATTTATTAAAGGTAGTGTAAAAAATAGTATTTTTCAAGTAAAGTTAGCCAGTGGCGGGCATAGGAAAAGGGACAAAATTGTAAAATTTTGCCAATTTTTTTGATTTTTAAATTTAAAAATCCGATCTAAGGCACGTGTTGAAACGAAATGAAATGAAATTATCACAGAAAATTTTTCACATTAAAGCACTACGCTAACATGACATGACTGTGGAAAATTTCAGAAAGCCAATAATTTAAAAAGCGGTGAAAATATTCATAATTGAATCGCATAAAAATACACTATTTCTGCGATTGATGCGCAAGAAGGTTTTTTTAACTTTTTATGTACTATCCTATGGTAAAGAAAAATTTTTACTTTCTTTGATTTTTTTATTTGGCGACGCGTGGAAAAATCTCAGAATTTTTCAAATTTTTTATCACCCTGTATAAACATTTCATCTACATGATAGGATAGTACATGAAAAAGTAAAATAGGGACATGTAAGCCGTTTTTCTCTATCTTCAGCCGTTTTCGTTGTACAGGGCTTTGAACTTGAAAAATGACGATTTTCACTTGTTTATACCTCAAAAACTTCTGAATTTAAACACCAACTGTAAAAGCCAATCTTATTTTCTCTTCTCAGACAATCTACAAATGCAATAACATAGGAGCATTCTGTTTAAAAAAAAATATAACTTTGATATGCCACTGTCATATGGGACACTCTGTATACTCCAAAATAATTTTAAATTATGGCCATTGTGATCCTGTACTTGAATTTTCAAAAAGTTTTTTGAAAAAGTCCATCGTTTGGCCTACAGAGACCGCTTCGAATAAGCTGGGACATCCTGTATAGTAAAGGGCTTAGAAATATTTAGAGGTAGCAGATTCCTGCTACAACAGGTATTTTTTTGAAAATGCACATGGAGTGCTCAGGAATCTCTATGAAGTTCTGTGAGCGGTGCATGGGCGGATTTAACCATTCACATTGAATTTGAATCTTTGCTGGTTCTATTCCTCAAGCAACACTTCTCTTGATATGCTATTCCAAAGCACAGCGATTCTACACATAAAAGAGGTCTGAAATCTTTTTTACCCTGTCTTGTTCTGGGTGAACTCAAACTTACCAGGTCTTTTGAACACGTCTCATAAAAATTTCTGCGAAAAAGCTTGAGTTCAGCTACTTGAATTTTCCAGGCTATCTGAACTTTATTCAAATCCAGGTCCCGGATCAAGTGGATTACTCTTTTCTGAATTGAGTCAAGTACGGTAGGTTTGGGAGCGGAGCTCCAAACATGCGAACGCGAACAATACTCCAAAGATGGTAGAATTTGAGAATTGTATAAGAGATGCAAGCGAAGAGATAGCGGTTGAGGAAGATCTGATCTGCTATGACCATATTTGGCTCCAAAACGTTGGCCTTTGTGAAATAAATTGACTGGCAAGGTTTTCTCAGCATTAAATTGGATCTCTCCAACCTAGAATCTTTTCCAGGTCTTTGTAAAAAACCGAAACTCCAATTTTCTGCAAAAATGTGCATCAATGATAGCTGTCTAGGGCACCTCAAAAAGATGCAACAATATGCAACCATGTCACTGGCAAAACAAAATAAATTCTATCGAAAGATCTCAAATTTTTTTATACTAAGGCCCGTATTCATCAATAAATATAACCCCTGGGGTTATATTTTGGAACATGTCATTGGTTTAAAATTCGTAGCATTCGTAGAGTTTGAGCATTAGACCAATCAGCTGTCAGAAAATTCAAAATATAACCCCAGAGTTAAATTTTGAAGTTTGATGAATACGGACATAAGAGCAGTTTGTGTCATAAATTAGTATATTATGCAACGAGCTTATAATGAAGGCTATTAATACGCGAGTATGATGGTTAAGATACGAGCCGTAGGCGAGTGTCTTAACCATCATAAGAGCGTATTAATAGCCATTATCTGCGAGTTCCATACACTATTTTTTCTACGACCCTTTTTTATTTCATAGAAAAGATTTAAAAATTATATATTTTAACAATGACCCGTGTACAATTGCGGATCATTGAAGTTAAGATAGGTTGCTATTTGTTTACGCATATTACCAAATTTTCTCTTCGTCGCTAAGGTTTTAGACATGTTTTAGTATCAAGTTTAAAGGGCACTACTCACTACTGCGTAATTTTTATTATGCGAAGTTCGAATTCCGAATTTTACGCTTCGATTTTGAGATTAATTAATAAATTTAATAACATCGACAGCCATTAATTACGATATTATTTATCTGCGCAACGCGGGTCGCAGCGTTGCCGCTTTGAATACTAACGGAGCGCTACGAATGATATAATACTTTATCTTCCCATCTTTTACACGATATACCTACCTATCAAATTAATTAAGGTAACATAAAATCTTGATAAATTTTCTTTGAATATTACTTATGTTCTAAATTAAATAAACGTTCAGAATTTTTTTTCAGAAATACAGAACTTATATCACAAGGCAATTTTTGTCGTGAGTATGACAACTCTGTGACTTCGGTTGGTTTGGACAGACCCGATTGTGAGCGAAAAGGAACCGATTCGATTGCAAATGCTCCTCTGCCATTGGATAGCTTGACCAGTGCTTTAATGAAAATTTGTATCTTAATGAGACCCATTAAAGCACTGGTGATTCATATTTAATATGCATATTAAAAGTTGGGAGTAGAAAAAATATATTAACGTGTAACAAAGAGAAAGTTGTATAAATTTTGAAAGTAGTTTTTTATTTGTTAGGTATTATGGCCCATAGTATCATTTCCTGACTTACTCTGTATAGCTTAAGCTGTAACTTTATTTTTTTTATGATTTTATTTCAATATCTGACATATAATTCTTGAAGTGCAGCTGCTGCACAAAACTAATTTACAATAAAGAATAAAGAATCTAGCATAAAACACAAAGAACTAGAGACTTTAAAGAACAGTGGATCGTTCTATCAATCTAGCAGAATGTTCCGAATCTCCCAGGCAATTCCCTGTCCCATTATTACAAATCACCGATGGAAAACACTTCGTAACTCAATTTAATACTCTAAAGTTTCCTTGGCCAGCAGTTCTCCAACTATTCAATTTCCAGGGATATTTTTATACCGGATTACGGCATTTATTTCTGTTAAAAAAGTTAAGCCCGGCTTCGAATCTATATGAAATAAAAACGCTGGTGCTTGCTTCAATAAAACTTTTACAGCGAAATCTTTTGAAGTTTTGAAATTTATCATCGATAATAAAAATAAGATATTTTCCGACTAAGAAAGTCTCTTTCCACTCATTACGAAGTTATATTTCTTTCAAATATTTTCTAACGTTAATAACGAGTAAGCATTTTTTGTTCAAAGGAACATTCAATCAATCCCCGAGATTTACAAACCGAAATTGAACTCGATAATATGAACAGTGAGAGAATTAAAATCAACTTATAAAAAATTACAATTTCCCCGGCACAAAAAAAAACAAATAAACATTTCTGGAATATTATTATCATAACCTAAGAGCAAACAATAAAGTATGTTCAGCTCCAGCTTCAGCTACACCAACAATTCAACCAACAAGGACAAATAAATGAAACCAAAGGACGATCAGATCCATCCCTCTTCCTAATAACAGGCGCTACCGAGCTGGGAGTTTAAATCTCCATGGATATAAAGCCGGAACGCCGGATATAATATCCAATTATATAAAGCTATTTACTCGTGCGTTATCTCATTAGTGACGTAACTCTGGCATATGGTCAAAGCCTTTCCGTTCATACGTCTGCACTTGTCAAACCTATGACGTTTGATTAAATAGCAACTGCCTGTGTGGAATAATTAGGATGAAACCTCTCATCCGAACAGCCTACGTGCAGCGTTGCACTGATTAAGGACTCCTGGAATTAAAACAATTGAGATACCCTCAATCTAATCTACAGCCACTAATGCTAACACAAGAACCAGACCTACCACTAGTACTTGTACTAGCACTAGCGCTCGTATGTTATCTACATGAATGAATGAATAATCTCGATGAATTTTTTTGCTATGCTCTCCTGTTTTGTATGTTCGCCATAATCTGTACAATGATTGGTCGCTTTTTGCGGGATACTTTATTGTTGGCAGTACTGCATACAATTTAGCGAATATAAATAGTATAGAAAATGATACCAAAAGCTTAAAATAATCACAATTTATTAATATAATTTTATTTTATTTATTTCTTAAAAACACATTTTTCAAACTTTACTATAAATTCTAGCACTGGCGGTGTGGTAAAAAGTCTCCCAAAAAGTCAGAATATATTTTTTTTTAATCACGATTCTCTCAATGAGATTCAACTGACACGAAATAGAAATTGCACAATCTGGCAACAATGCAAAGATAAAACGTATTGGTGCAATTGAAGGGTCCAATGCAATAACCAGTCAAGTCCATTTTTAAGGCCAAAATTAGTTAGCAGTGGATTCTTACATAGTATAAAATTCTCTTTCGTCCTGTGTAATAACCAGCTCTTGATCATAGCAAATAAGGAAATTAAAAATTAAAATTAGAGTTGATGATATTGCTATTCTTATTATTTTCTATGATCAAGAGCTGGTTATTACACAGGACGAAAGAGAATTTTATACTATGATGTAAGAATCGACTGCAAACTAATTTTGGCCTTAAAAATGGACTTGACTGGTTATTGCATTGGACCCCTCAATTACCGAACGAAGCAAACGATTTTGTGAATAGAAAAAGAGAGAGGGGTGAGGGAGAGGGAGGGGAGAGAAAGAAATTTGGTCCGTTTTTAGAATCTCCTGTCATCATAATAAATAGTGAACTTTCAGGAGTTCCAGGGGTTTCGTTGAAACAAGGAACCAGAGCAGAAAGGGTTTGTGTTGATTCACGCAACTCCCAATTTTTCTGAGAAAACAAGAAAATGAGAAGCGGCGATTCTTGGGAGTCCTGTCGAAAATTTTTGAACCGATACCTGTGACAATATTGCTATCCCCCTGCATAATTATCTTCATTCAGAAGGTTCGAGGCACCACTGTAAACATTCCACCACGGACAATAGGAAGGTTATTCCGTTTCTCTTGTAAGATTGAAGGTCTTCCTTTAGCAATCAATGGACTTCTTACGTGTAGTCCAGGAATATGACGACGCGTTAACTGACACCAAAGTCCTTTGTTTTATTCAACAACACCAATCTAGAAATGGCAAACATTTTTTTATGGGTTCGATTCTCTTTCGAGGCTCTAGATTCTATTCCATTGAAATAACTCCCTGGGCCGTGAACCCGTCGATATCCTCTTCTTCTCCGCGATTCTTTCTCTCTCTCTCTCTCCCTCTCTCTCTCTCTCTCTCTCTCTTTGCTGTCAACCCTAAATTAGAGAAATATTTAAGTTTGAATAATGAGAACGACTTTAATCATTTTCTTTCAATTTTTTCTTGGTTTGTTGCTTGCATTTTTAACAATTTATGTACAAGAGTAGTTTGAAAATGAATTCTCCAATTATCTTGAAAATTAAGCACTTTAAAATTTACGCGCACATGGAATTCTCTGAGTAAATCAAAAGTCCTTTTAATCCTCGTTCGAATAATATTCTAGTGTCTAGGTACCTATTTTTGTGTAAAGTTTACTTAATTTTATTTCCATGTCAACTTTTGCTATTTTACTACATAGAAGTTTCTGAAGAATGTACTTCATCTGTTCTAATACTAATTTGTCTGTTCTAAGAATTTCGTCAGATCGTGCTCAGCATCCTCGAAAACGGGGGGAAGGTTTTTTTCGCAGGGAAATGGATTGAAGCGCGGTTTATCTCTCTAGGGGGTGGTTTTTGGCCGTTTTGAGGGAAGTAATCTTGTTCCGGCTCAAAATATTTACATGTTCGTCCGACTCACACACGCCACTATATTGCAAATAATTAATTATATTTATAATAAATTAATAAATAAAGATAACAACTAAGCATACATTATTATAATCGCCGGGCTTTTTCTCTACTTTACGGCCCGCTAGTCGTAAAGTCATAGTTTCCGCCATGGTAACTAAGACGTAAACAACCAATTTTAATTCAATTGTGCGTAAAATAATATAATTACCTGGAGCGCGTTGTTACTAGAGCCTAGAAAATTTAAAACAGCCTTTGATAGCTTGAATTGAAAACCGATACGCTACATTGTTAAACTCTTTCGGTATTAGGTATACAACGTGGAGTAATTTAAAGCCAGAATATAAGGCAAGTTTATAATCAGGTCTGCTGGTAGCGTTACTTTACGGGCTGGCAACTCCTTGGCTTCATTTCTATTGAAGTTTTACCGTCAGAGAAGTTAACTTCAAACGGCAGATGTTTTCGACTTATATAATAACAACATAGCGACTCCAAAGCGACATCATAATAGAATTTATGTATTTGGTACATTTGTTACAAACTAGTTTTCTGTTTTGTGCATAATATTATGTAACTTTAGCGTATAATTCATCCCACTTCGGGCAACTTATCCATTTAATTATACCAATGCAAACATAAGCGTGTAAGTACCTTTGTTTCATGACAAGTTATTTAATTTTAACTAGCTGAACTGCTTGGGGCCCAAATATCTGCTAGAATTTATCATTTTACGGGCGAAAATATGGAATTTCTCTAACGGCAAGAATTAATAATCAGGAATACATTAAAAAGTCTGTACCGACTAGACTCTAAAAGTTTTTAGTAAGGTATTTTGGGAAGTTATTATAGCCTAAAATTGCTCCAATAGATTCTTATCATATTATCTTTTTTATGTAAATATTGTATCGAGCTATAATATAAAAACGACGACAGAATTCCATTTTTCGTCCTAGCTCTTGGATATTCCTATTAAAGCTCATTGAAAATAATAATTTGTATTTTTTTAGGTATTTTAAAGGAAATTGCTATCTATGTATAAATTACCGACATCATAAATTCCTAAGAAATTGTCGTTTGATAAAAAAAGTATATCTTCAAAAAAATTATAACGTCGAATTTTTAGCGCAAGCAACCAAAACTAACACATTAGTTAAGTTTCTATTAAAATGTACCTACTCCTTCTCTACATAAATTTACTATAAACTGACGATTATACATTTTGTAGATTTACCCATCATTACTGCTTCCATTTCAGTTTCTCTTTATATTGCTTACTTTGAATCTTAAAAAAAAAAAAATTTGAAAGCTCTAATCATCTCCGTCTTGTTTTTTTTTGTAACCAGCCATCCATTGAATCAGGTCCTACATTCTTGGGACGTGCGTCTTAGGCTCATAAACAACAAGTTTTCTTAATATACAGGGTGTTCTACAAGCTCTATGACAAACTTTGACAGATTGTAGGTTGCTTGATTTTAAACATATTTTTTTTAATAAACATGGGTCCGATTCGTTTTTGTTTAGAAGTGACAAGCATTTAACCTTTATTAACAATCAACAATAAAAATTTAAAATTAAATGATAATCACAAAACTTAAGACTATAAAAATTGTTCGAAATGTCCACCCTCAGCTTGAATGCAAGCCTCACATCGACGAACTAAAGATTCAGTCACTCGAAGAATGAGATTTGGATCATTTCTTATTTGGTTAGCTGCATCTTGAATTCTTTCAAGTAACTGCTGATGGGTAGCGATTTCAACATGGTAGACCAGCTGCTTCATGTGTCATAAATAAAGTTACCAGACCTCCAAATTCATGTCTAGATCATATCTTTGTGCAAGTTAATAATCTGAGGGTTGACGAGGTGTGCTGCCCGGTTGTGCTGAAGTCCTTCGTAACAGATCACCACTCGACATTTGCCTTTTTTGACTTTAGTGTCCATCCGTTCTTTCTTAGTAGGACAGGGAAGGATGGTTGGAAGAAAAAACGATATATTAGGTACGAAAAACTAAGGTTGGACTTAAGGGGTTACAATTGGAATTTTTTTTATTCTCTTCATAATGCACAAGAAGCTACTACATATTTAGTGAATACCCTGGTCCGCAAAATAGAGGAGAATACAACCACTATTGCAACAAAGAGGAAATACTACGGTCGCAAACCATGGATTACGGCGGGACTGATTAAGTCTATCATATACAGAAACAGATTATATAAGGAATGGCAGAATGACAGTCAAAATGTAGATCTAAAAGATAGGTTCCGAAATTATAGGAATCTACTAATTAAACTTATCAGGGAGACTAAGAAGGCTTATTATAATAAACTTGTAACTGAGAAGGGGAAGGGTGGTAGGCATTTGTGGCAGGTGGTGGATAATTTGTGTGGAAAAGGCAGAAAATCGAGTGTCATAAAAGAGCTGGTGTGGGAGCGTGAGCTGGTGGAGGATAGTAGTACGATGGCTAACATATTTAATCGCTATTTCCAGCGGATAGGAGCCGAACTGTCTCAACAAATTAAAACCCCACCGGATCCCTTTCCTGCACGACTTGTGGCCCCTGCTACTGTTTTTCTTAACCCAACAACAAATGATGAAATAGGACAAATAATACAGTCACTGAAGTCAGGTAAATCTCCAGGAATAGATGGACTAGAGACGAGCACGTTGAAGGAAATAAAGGATGAAATCACTCCACTTTTATGTCATTTAGTAAATAACATTATGATATCCCCAAGAATGTCCCCAAGAATTTAAAATTGCTGTGGTTAAACCGATATACAAGTCCGGTATGAAAAGTCTGGTGGAGAATTATAGACCAATTTCACTTACTTCGAGTTTATCTAAATTATTTGAAAAAATATTGAAAGTACGCCTTTTAGATTTCTTTAAAAAACATGACATAATATCAGATAGACAGTTTGGGTTTACTGAGGGGAAAAGTACACAAGACGCTGTATTATTTTTAACATCAAGAATATACAAATCCCTCGATAGCAGAACGCCTTCATTATGTGTGTTCCTGGACCTGACTAAGGCTTTCGATACGCTGGATCATGGTAGGTTGTTGACAGCGTTGGCGGATGTGGGGGTTAGGGGAATAGCAAACAAGTTGATCGCTAGCTATCTGAGAAATCGGCAACAATGCGTAGATGTGGACTCAACCCTGAGTGACATGGTAACTTTGAATTGCGGCGTACCACAAGGAACTGTTTTGGGTCCAGTTCTCTTTAACATTTATATTAATTCATTGCTGGACCTTGATACCACTTCAACATTGATATGTTTTGCTGATGACACTGTATGCTTCTGCCAGGGTGATTCCTGGGAGGAGTTGAAGCGTGATGTTGAGAGGGATCTCAGAGTCATAACAAACTGGTTTAGTCATATGAAGCTGACAATAAATTTCAAGAAAACAGTTTGCGTTCCATTTGCTTCGTATAAGAACGGCCTGCCATTGTTCGCTAGTCTCACGGGTTTAGATGGAAATCAGATTTTACTTGCCGACACAGTGAACTACCTCGGGGTTAGAATTGACCACCACTTACGTTGGGACCAACATACAGAAATGTTGGTGAATAATTTAAGAAGGGTCATTTATCAGTTTAAGTACTTGAGGAAATATTTGGAAGTTCCCCATTTGAGAGATATTTATTTTGGACTGGTACATAGTAGATTGTCATATTCGTTGTTAAGCTGGGGTGGTGGAGCTGACATTCACTTGAATAGGCTGGAAGTATTACAGAGAAAGTTTTTAAAAATTATTTATTCTAAGGACAGCTTGTATCCATCAGATTTGCTTTACGCCGATGTACAAATTCTAGATTTAAGACAAATGTATTTCATAGAGTTGGTGACTTATCATCACAGACACAAGAATGTACTTCCTTATGTTGATCATGTACACCTGACTAGGGCTAGAGGTAGAGCTGATGCTAGGATCCCATTTTCTAACAAGACAGTTGGACAGAGATCACATTTGTCCTTAGCGCCTAAAGCTTATAATAGCTTGCCTGCAGCATTAAGGCAGTTAACCTCAATCAAAATGTTTCGCAACAAAGTGAGAAAATGGGTTCTTTCCCTGGAAAGAAACATGATTCATGGGATAGTTTGCATATGAAAGGTACACAAATAATAAGTTATATATAGAAAATAGCGAAGTATGTTGGGTGTATTAGATCATCTGACTGTGATGGTTTGTTTATTCTTCATTTCTTTTCTTTGGATCTGTTGATTGTAATTTGTTTGTAATTATGAAATGTGTTCCAACTATAATATGATGCTGGGACAGCGGTGCACAAGTAACTTTCTTTTACCGTTGTTCCAGTTATCTGTACCTTTAAAAAAATAAACAGTGAACACATATACTAGTTACTACTATTTATTGTTCTGTAGTGATATATATAGCTCAAATATACATAGCTCAAATGGTATTTCTCTGTAAACTTTTGATGGACAATAAATATTATTATTATTATTATTATTATTAAATAAAAATCCAGAGGATTCAGATCGGGAGAACGAGGTGGCCATGATATTGGACCTCCTTGACCTATCCATTTATTCGGGAAATGTTCATTTAGCCAAGCAGCAACTTGTCTTCCTCTATGTGGTGGTGCACCGTCATGCTGATACCACATATTTTGAATAATATTGAGTTGCACGTCATCAATAAACTCTAAAAGGTCGTGTTCTAAGAATGCTTGTAACTTCTAAACAAAAACGAATCGGACCCATGTTTATTAAAAAAAATATGTTTAAAATCAAGCAACCTACCATCTGTTAAAGTTTGTCATAGAGCTTGTAGAACACCCTGTATATCAAAATATCAAAAGGTGAAAAAGGAATTATTATCGCGAGATAAAAATCGCAATGACCTTTTTATTAAAAATATTATGTATTACTTCAGCGGCCTTGGTTCCCGTGAAGGAACAGTTTCTTGAAGGCAGCTCACGAAATAACGTGGAAGAAATCTCGCAGGAGACGCGCGACAATTATACTGGACCTGAAGACACGGCGCGACGCTAACAGGGAGCCGGTGATATATTGAACATTAGCATACTGTTCTGTCCTGTCTCAACTGTTATGTATTATTATCTTATCATATGAATAGAATAGTGGGCTGGAGTGATGCTGGGCAACGGGAAAAAACAGGAGTGTCAGAGTAAATAAGAGACATAAATAAAATAGTACTTGAACCCACAAACTGTGTATTAGTTTATAAAAACATAGCAAATTGGCGACGAGCTGTGGAGTTTCTTCAAGTTGAAGTTGTGGTCCTAAGTACAATATATCTTCCATCAGTTGATTAAGTCTGACGAGTCGTGTAGAGGGGTAAAATGTCTCAAATGTCAAAAATTGTCCTGTGAGTAAAATAAATAATTATTGTACTGAAACTGAATGCAGTAAAATAGAACAGGAAGTTCTTAAGAAGTAAAGTTTTTAAGTCGATGTTAGAGCAATCAGAGTCCATAGAGAATCGTGCGTGTCTGTATAGTGAAATGGCTTTTATAGGTAATATTGAGCAGTTCAAACCTAAAGAAAGTGATGTTGAATCATATTTAGAAAGGATGGATCAATTATTTGAATGTAATGGTGTAGCAGATATGAAGAAAGTTTCTATGTTTATAACATTAATTGGAGGCGAATCTTACGGTGTTCTTAAAGACTTATTATCACCTTACTAAGTTACTAAAAAACAAAAACTACGATGAGTTGAAGGAGATTTTTAAGAAATACTATAGTCCGAAGCATCTCGTTATAGCAGATAGATTTCAGTTCTATAACAGCCAGCAAGAAAATCATGAAGATGTTGTCATGTATACTATAAAGTTGAAAAATTTGGTAAAACGTTGTAATTTTGGTCAATTTTTGGATGACGCACTCAGAATCAGAATCAGAATTAAGCTCAGAATCAGTAAACAAGTTTCAAGTGAGTACCAGAAAATATGAGTCGAATAATAATCAGAAAATGTATCAGACAAAAAATACGAGTCAAAGAAATCAAAACAGTAATAATAGTTGTAGAAGGTGTTTAAGGATTCACTAAGAGCCCATGAGGTGTCCAGCAGTGAACTGGAAGTGTTTTTCCTGTAACAGAATAGGTCACACCGCTAGGTCTTCGTTGTGTCCAAAGAATAAAGTTCATTACACAGAAGACGAACGTCAAAGTCAAGAACAAGAGCATAGAGAAACAGAAGAAGAGCTAGATGAGGAGGACCAATTATTCGAAGATTTAACACATTGGTCTAGAATTTGTGAGCGTGAAGATGTTTTCATGTCATTTATGTCAGACGATAACAGTCCAGTCATGGTAACTGTTATAATTAACGGTAGACCAGTGAAAATGGAGGTGGACTGGTGCAAATAGCACAATTATGCCTTACAAGATGTGTAAGTCTATTTTTCCTAATATAAAACTGCAAACACAACAATGTAAAGTGTACACTTTGTTTGGAAAGGTGACCAACAATGTTTATAAAACGATGATACATGTGAAGTTTCGGGAAACTGAAATCAACTTAGAACTAAAAGTTGTTGATTACGATAGTCAAATTTGTTTATTGGGGAGACATTGGTTGGGCGTGTTATTACCAGATTGGAAAGATAATTTATTGCAAAAAAAGTCGTCGAAAATATTTGCTAATAACATTTCTAGCCAGGAATCATCTTTTAATATATCCAGCAAACTGAAGTAGGATTATGCTGATATTTTAAGCAAAACTGGGTGTATAAAAGATTTTGTTGTTAATATTAAAGTTAAAGACAATTCCATACCTAAATTTTGCAAACCTTACAGAATTCCTTATGCATTAAAAGATAAAGTGGTGGTAGAAATTCAAAGTTTGGTCAAAGATGGAATTTTGGAACCAGTTCCAACAGCTGAATGGGCAAGTCCGATTGTGGTGGTACCTAAACAAGATGGCAAGATTCGCATATGTGGAGATTTTAAGACAACTATAAACCCATGCATTGAAAATCAATATTATCCGATCCCAACAACAGAGGAAATTTTTGCCTCATTATCTGGTGGCTCTATATTTTCAGTTATTGATTTAAAAAACGCTTATTTTCAATTAAAGGTGAGCACAGAAAGCAAAAAACTTTTAGTAGTTAACACACCTATAGGTTTGTACGCTTGTACTCGCTTAGCTTTCGGAATTAAGTCTGCTCCACATATTTTTCAATCAATCATTGATCAAATACTAAAAGATTTAGAAGGAGTGCATTGTTATCTAGATGATTGCTTGATAACTGCAAGCTCCAATGATGAAATGTATGAAATAAACTTATCAGAGTTTTGGATAGATTCAAAAAATTTAATGTGGGCATAAATTTACAAAAGTGTAAATTTTTTGTGAAAAGAGTGGAGTTTTTAGGACATGTTCTGTCAGCTAAAGGTATAGAGCCCTCCGAGACAAAAGTGGAAGCTATTTTAAAGGCACCAAAGCCGGAAAATAAGCAACAGTTACAGTCATACTTGGATCTGTTACATTACTATGCAAAATTTATACCAATGATATCAGAAAAGTTATTACGAAAGGATGTTTCGTGGAATTGGAGTAAAACTGTTCATGATTGTTTTGAAAATAGCAAAAAATTACTTATAAACGCAGATATTTTATTGTCATTTAACTCAGAGCTACCAATTATTTTATCATGTGATGCCTCACAATACGGTGTTGGAGCAGTTTTGGCCCATGTTATGCCTGATGGCAGCTAAAAGAGATGTTATGTTTGCATCCGCAACTTTATCCAGATCTGAACAAAACTACAGTCAACTGGATAAAGAGGCTTTACCTATCTATTATTTTTTGTGTAAAAAAATTTCATAATTACTTATATGGTCGAAAATTTATTTTATTTAATGATCATAAGCCTTTACAATCAATTTTGTCACCCAACAAGAATTTACCAGCGTTAGCAGCCGCTAGGGTACAGCGTTGGGCAGTAGCTTTATCAATTTATGATTACACTATAAAGTACAGAGAGGGGAAGAACATTCAAAATGCTGATGCTTTCTCAAGACTTCCATTAAAAAATGCTAGGAGTGGTGAGACAGTAAATTATTTCTCAATTGTTAATAGTATGCCATTATCTTCGAAACATATTGCTTGCGAAACCGCAAGAGACAAAATTTTACAAAAAGTTGTAGATTTTGTGTTGTATGGTTGGCCAAGCAATGCGAAACAAATTGAAGATTCAGTAGTGCCATATTACAGGTTAAGAGAGAATTTAAACTTAGACATGAACTGTCTTACATATAATAACAGAGTAATAGTCCCCAGTCACTTACGAACTCATGTGTTACATTTGCATGTCCACGAGCAACATCTTGGTATTGTTAAAATGAAAATGTTGGCTCGACAGTATGTATTTTGGCCAGACATTAATAAATATCTAGAGAATATGGTTAAAATGTGTGAGTGTTGTCAACTTATGGCTAGTAATGTAGGAGATGCACCACTGACGTCGTGGTCATGGTGTACTAGAAAGTGGCAAAGAATACATCTGGATTTTGCGAAGAAAAATGGATTGAATTTTTTGATTTTAATTGATGCCAGTAGTAAGTGGGTAGATACATGGATTTTAAGGAATACAGCTGCCAGGGATGTAATTTTGGCTTACCAGACGAGATTCATTCAGACAATCAACCATTTAATTCTGGGGAATTTATAGTATTCTGCAATTCTAACGGAATAAAAGTCTTAAAATCACCACCTTTGAGGAAGTATCATAACAATCAGTTATATCAGGAAGTACAATTAAATTCAAATAATCACGTTGCTACCAACTCACGACTTTTGAATTCTGTACCAGAGCATATAAATATAGACTCGACATCTAAACCGATTTATGATCAAAATAAAATCACTGATAATATTGAAGTGGAACCAGATGGTCAAGAATCTAACCACTTTGGTAATAACAATTCCAGAAATAATAATTCTAGTAATAGTGACAATTCTAGCAATATAACAATATAACAAATAATCTACCTTTAAAAGAACGAAGTGATGAATTGCCAAGCTTGCGACGATCAACACGTATTACTAGAAAACCTGACAGATATTCCGATGCTTAATTTTGTAATTTAGAATTATTTACCTTTAGAGTTGAATATTATTGTTTATTGTTAAGGGGAAAGAAATGTTATGTTTTATTATCTTATTATATGAATAGAATAGTGGGCTGGAGTGATGCTGGGCAACGGAAAAAAACAGGAGTGTCAGAGTAAATAAGAGACATAAATAAAGTAGTACTTGAATTGAACCCACAAACTGTGTATTAGTTTATAAAAACATAACATCAACCTCGTCAGAACGCACTCTGACTTGAACGATCTGCAATCTACATTTCTAGAACTCTCGAGTCGTCACTCCGGCTTTTCTCGAAGAACTGAAGTTTCTCTTTTTTCCATTAGCTGAAGTAGCTATTTTTATTTATATGTTTTCTACTGAGGCACTGGGGCATAAACCAATTCTATCATTCGCCACGCCGACATTGTTTTTTTGGATTATTCTTCACTCTGCGTAAGGCTGTCGTTATTTTATTGTCTTGTGTTTTTCAAATTGACCATGTCATTTTTCCAATTATTATTGTTCTATACGCTATGCGATATTTTTTTCGATTTTTTCATGCTGCCATTGCTCTTTTTCCCAATGTTGACTGATAGTTGCGTCAATGACCTCTCTGCTGTGTTCCATCGTTTGTCACATCAGTCGTCTTCATACTCCTCTCTGATCGTTCTACACTTTGGCGTTCTTGCCTTGGAGTTTATTCTTCGTTGTTTTTCCAAGTTTAAAAATCTACTTTTCCCATTATCCTTTAGATGATAGATCTCTTTTTTAATTTATTCTAACAAACTGACATCTTTCTCCCATTTTCACTGGGCTATCAAGTTTCATTCTTCACAAATCACTTTTATAATCGTTCTTCGTCTAGTACTCTTGTTTATATAGTTGTTCTTCTTCGTGATTCGCTAAATTTTTCTATCTTTTATTTGTGGACTGACACGATTTTGTTGTTTTGACCAAATAATGTAATAGTACCTACTTATTTTCATTGGCGTTTCTTCCTCTTCATTTTTCCTGGTTTATTAAGTTAGAGTAAACAAGAGTCAAGTCGGCGTTGTTTGTTTTTGTTATATTATTTCACTAGCGAACCTTCTTCATCATTTTCGGCACCTCCTTCTAGTACTGGCAGGATCACTAGGTTTTATTCTGATGTGGGTAAGTTCAAATAATCTCACAGCAAACTTACAAAAATAAACATTCTCGGAACAATAAAAATTAATCTTTTGTTTGTTTTTTAAATGCATAAATATTTATAAAATCGCAACAACATAATATAATTATAGTGGTAGATAATTAAAGGTTTTCCCGAAACTTTGTTATGCGTATATCAAGCGATGTTTTGAATTATTTAATAAAATTGTCGTTAGTGAATGTACCCGGGTATCACGCGACATCGTGGGGTTCATGTATCCTGGAAACTCAACCTGTGCGCTAAAAAAACTCCATTTACATATTTTTCATGCAGCAATAATTAATGAAAACTTATTACCAGGCCATTGTGTTTCCCCATCTGTAAACAGGACTTTGCCGCTGAATACCGAACTGCGTGCAGATGTGTGTTTTCATTATGATATAGATATTTTTCCTGAATTTGTGTCGCGATGTTTGCCAGTTTCCAGTGACAAACAAGCCATATTTCCAGCGACGTCACTTTAAATTACGTTAAAAGTAATCAGGGAAAATTTCGGGTTTCACATGGAAAAATCAATAGGTACGTTACGTCGGTACATGGCGAATTTTTAGAATGCGTAGCGAATCTTTTTACATTTCCGTTTTTTATACCCACTCTTTCGCCTCCAAGCACCTACATCAAAGAATAATTAGTTTCCTCTTTGCACAGATTTATAAATTTGTTAATTGAGTTAACTGAACTAGGTAGGTAGGTATCTATCTCATCATAATTTTTTTGCAATTTTTTATAACAAATCTCGTTTGAAAAAACTACGATATATTTGTAAAAACAAGACTGGTATATTCTAAAGAACGTACCACGGATCAATCTCCCGGTCTCCTAATCGGCGGGCGAAAATTTCTCTGAAACAAGATAACTGCATAGACCCATGGCAGACCGGAGACAGTCGACTGGAAAGCACGACCAGCGACAGGAAGCAGATATAATGAGATTGGAGTAAACTACATAGTTGGCTTGCATAAATAGTAAAAGTGATAACGTAAGCAAATTAACATCGTAGTTAACGTAAAAAACTTGGTTAACATGGATGACTAAATAAATAAAAAAGACCTGGTACGGCTATATCATAAAATATTTCGATTTATGATTTAAGATTAAACCAGGAACTATGAATGCATGTCATTTCTGTAGGTAGGTTGGTAGGTATACAAACATGAAAATCATTACACTTTTGATTGAAGTAATCGCGTGCTATAGCTTGATAACTGCTATAATGTCTGTTAAAAAGATTAGAAAGTTATCTATCAATCTAATACATTTAGATGTGCCTCTTTATTTACTCCGGTTTTTCTTCGTGTCACCGTTTCCCGTTTCATTATTACATAAAGTATCTGAGTTTTTCTTTTGGAGAAAATCAAATTTTGTGATAAATCTCACGAAGTAGTAGGAGGGAGAAATGGCGTGCTTTGTTCGCGTGAGAAACGTGAGCGCAGCGCCACTACGGTCAATAATAGAACTAATTCCGCACGACAACGCACAATCAATCTCAACTTGGACCTACTTCTGCCCTAGCCCGAATAATGCGCTGTTGTCAGGTGTCTTATCTGTTCAGAATAATTAGCAATATATGTCTTTCTGATATAGGTACATGGTTTGTTTCCTGATATGTCATTCAAAAATACATATATAACTTATGAATTAGCTCATTTTGATAAAACTGGACACTCATTCAAACTGGAGAATTGTATTTAGAAACAAAAATGATACGCTGTTCAGATAAAAAGCGGACAAAATTTTTTATTTATTATAGAAGTCACACGTCATATCTGGGTCCCTTTTAAAGTACTCTCTTCCTCCAACGCACACACTACTTATCCCAAAGGTGATTCCATTTCTTGAAACACTTCCGGTACCTACGCTTCTTTTGTATTTCCCTTCAGCTCCTTCGTCGCATTTGCCTTAATATCCGGAAGCGTCTTAAATCTTCTTCCCTTCGAGAATCTTTTGAGTTTAAGGAACAAGAAAAAACCACAAGGAGGCAGGTTAGGTGAGTAGAGGTAGAACTAGAAAGGCTAAATTAGCAGGAGCGTTTTCGCGGTGGAAAAACCAGTCGTCAATCCTCCACATTTCTGACCTTTTGCGATGAATGGCGTCCCTGAGAATTTTCATATCTTCAATTCGGTGGTTCGCAGTGGTTCGCAGTGGAGCCTTGGGGAGGTAACCGTGAACAACTCGTGAACAACACCCTTAGCATAAAAAAGTCTGCATCAAACATCTGGGGGACGTTTAACCTATACACTCAAATGATTAGACCTTCATTTCAATGTAAGTATCATAAACCCATAATAGTTAAAGCAACGCGGTGCATCTTCAGTTTTTCGGTAAAAATCTCATGACAAGATCCAGCTGATTATCTACACTCATCAATAAGCTCTCTCATGATCAGACATCGATTGGTCCACAATAAGGTGTTGATTTTTCCGACGTGGAGGTCGTCGGACGGCCGCTGATCGTCTTCAATCGATGTTCGACCACCCTTCAAAAGTAAGTGTCACTTGAAAGATGCCACACGCTTCATTCATAACAACATCACCGTAAATCAGTCGCATATTTTCAAACGAAAAAATCCTACACTTCAATAAAAACCGCCCAGCTACTCATTTGAAGATTTATTCAATCGAAAAATGACGTTTTCATCAGCTGATCTCTACAAAACGTAGGGACACAAAGCAGATTCTTCTGAAACCAGCTGGAGCTGCGCAATTCAAACAGTCCCTTAATTTCTAGACAGACCTCGTAAGCATGCAGGGACCAAATTATCCAACTGACTTACAAGGTGTGTTGATAAAATCATGCCAGATCTCATGTGTATGTCTCCTGCAAGATAATTTCTTCAAGAAAAAGAAATACCTTCTGCGGCAGCTTCTCCAAAGAGCTGGAATTAGAAATTCTCAGTAGCACCAATGGGACGATTCAACAATAAGCTAAAATTATCTATTAGTTGTAACTATTTGCCGAAATTTTTGGTACCCTCTTCATGTTAATTGACAGAGATTCCATCATTCGCGATCCCAGATTTAGTTAGCTACCAGCTCTGCTAATTCTTCCATCTGGTTTTGTTTGAAGTTGACTTCCGCTTCGCCAGATTGATTTTTTCTTGTATACTGACATTATCCATTTCGTATACCAAGTTATCACCATCATCTTTTCAATGGACTATCATTGCCAGGTATATCACGCCGATTACAATCCAATGATCCAAATTATCCGAATGTCATGAAGTCTGGTCATCCATCATTTCTGGATGATACTGTTTTGAACGCTAATAAATGTGAGTTTGCTAACGTTAACATAGATATCCTGAAGACATATGAGCTTCAAAGTACTATCCCATGCTCCAAGTCAAGTCAAGGCTGCGAATTGGTGAGGATGGCTGGCTTTTTGAACCTTTCTGTTGCCTTAATTGTGGAATAGAAAACAATGTATTGAGGATTCAGAAGCTCATTTTTATGTGAAATATGGGGTACCGCAGGGTTTACGTCTCGATGTGTGCCGGTGCATGGTTGTCTCGACTCGATGATGAGGTGTAGGCGGACAGAAAAACCAAAACTTAGAATGGATGGCGCACAACGTGGTGTCCTGGAAAAAGCAGCGAAGGTAAGACTCACACTGGTACCTGCTGAAGGACAAGAATGCTGAAGAATCGAAAGTCCGGGTAGTAATCTTATGCAATATCTCTTACCAGAAGTTGAGATGGCAACTTGTAGATCAGGAGCTCCGGTAATTTTCCCTTCGGTTACTGGAGAGTTTCTGTAAAAGTGGCGATACCTGGCCTGTGATGTTTCCTGGGAGCCATGCTTGTTTTAGAGATACACAGGGTGGGTAATTTTTGGTAAGAGATACCTACCAGCCCTACCGGAATGTGATTTGAAATAAAAAATATCTATAGTGCTATTTTTTTGAAAAATTAGTAAGTAGTTATATTTTCTACACGGTGTAAGAAAATTTAATACCATCAGGTGCTTTTGTCTTACCAACTTTTGTCGATTAAAAGATGTTGACAAAAAAATTCCAAGCCATCTAGATTTTGGGCAACTTTGTTATTTTTGAAGACAACCATATTGTTTTTCATGTCTTTGAATGATATCAATTTGACACTGTTTTTAAAATATCGCTTACCTCGTATTTTTTATGACATTGGCTGAAAAAATGTTTTATTTTTTAACAAAAACTTTTGAACTTTTGGAGGTTTGGGAGAAATGATAACACGTAGTTACCAAAAAAGTTCTTGTAGTCTGAAATCTGAAAAATCCCCATGATATGTCAACAATAAACTCTTATTTGCAAAATTCTTGATACACAATATTAAAGAACTGATTTGATTGGCTAGACTTACTGGATAGCCTTGATGATTGACATCTCGTAAGTATACAAAACTACCAATAGTGGCAATTGCAGAAAACAGTCGGAAAGTCTCAGGCAAAATCCACCATGTTCCAAGAATCCGGTTCCAGATCACCATGGAACAACTAACACAGACGGCGAAGTACAAAACGAATCATTTATCAGCAGAGCTTCCAGAAACAAACCCAGGATCTCCTTCAAAAGACGAATAATTTCATTTAAGAAAATATTTTTTATTTGGAAATAATTCGCCCTTAAAAGCTCTTAACTTGGAACTGATCCGACGTACCGTAAACTAAAATCTAAAAAAAATGTATCAAAAATTACAGTTCAACCCAAAAAAACTTGGTAAAATTTAAATTTTTTATTTTCATTAGTTTCTTAGAACTAATAGGCTCAGAAAAATGTTCTCCAATAAAAAACTTAACTAAGAGCGCATCTGACCGTTATTGTAAAAATGTATTGTATAAAAAAAAAGCTTCAAGAAATATTGGGATATTTCCCAAAAAATCAATAGTAGAAAAATGTTCACGAATAATAGTGCTGGGAACTGGGAGCTGGTCCAGACGTTTAGAAATATATTTGTTAGGTACTCAAAAAATCGCTTGAAACGAAAAAAAAACCGCAAACTTATAACATGACTTTTTCAGGAAATGCTTCTTTACTAAAAATCAATCTATTTTCACCAGAAAAATTCGAGGCTTTTCCTTTTAAGCTCTTCATTTTTACAAGACATTTTAGGGTAATTATATTTTTTAAGCAAATTTGTTTGTTCATTAAATAATTAATGAAACAAAAAAAATGAGACCACGAGCACAAAAAGCTAAAATACGTTTTCTTTTTCTTCAACTTTTAAACTAGTCAAATTCTTCCAATTCTCAATGTTCCACCTCGGCTATTTCTATTCGATTCGAACCGACGAAGAGTTTTCTATTTGTAAAATGGCAACTTTACTCTGCTTGAAGTTTCAGATCAATTCTAGTAACAACTTGTTACATACTCCAGAAAATTGCAAGCATTCATGCTTTCTGCGCTGGTAAAGAGTCATCTGCACATCAAAGTTGTCGACTGACTCAATTTTTCCTTCTTTAGAAATGTATTATTATGGAACATCATAAAATATTTCAATCGCAGAGAGAGAGAGAGAATAATAATATAAGAATTAATATAAGATTTTGGTTTACTTATTAATAAACGTTAAATCCACATATACTGTCTATGTCAGCAGGTTACAGGTACCTAATTCGTTTCTAATCGCAACAAATAGGGCTTTTTAACACGATGTACCTACTATTTTCTCTAAATAACGAGGACTTCGCAGAGGACAGAGACTCCAAACAGTCAAGAATGATGGAAGAAAAGAGAATCAAGAAAATATCCCAGGCGCTGTTAGACTTTCAACTTTTTAGTGTATTTTTTAACAAAAAATACACTATTGAGGACGACATCACTTTCCAAAAATCACCCAAACTCATCAAATGTCCACCGATCATGACCCCCAGATTACGAAAAAGTGGTTTTCCAAAATTCACCTGCCCACGATATATATATATATATTTATATATATATATATATATTTATTTATTTCTCCAAAATCACGATTTTTCGATTTTCAAAACGCTCCTGTAGCTTTATCTTTCAAGATTAGTGAACGAAATTTTGGATTCTTGTAAAGCTTTGGAATGACTTTAGATTTTCGTTGAAAAAATTTCCAAAAGTCACGTTACTTCTACAGGGTGTCCTTTCAAAATTCCATACATCCGGACTTTGAGGCACGGTTTCTGGCCACAGTTTTCAATTTAGGGGGCTGAAATTTTTGTGAGAGTAAGATGTCCACAAGGAGTGGTCTGGTATTGCACTTGAGCAAAATCGGCCGAGCCGTTTCAAAATGGCGGCTATTTTAATTTTTTGGAAAATTGACTATTTTTGAATCCCTGTATGAGCAAGATGGCAAAAAAACTTTGAAATAAAATTAACAGGATTTGAAGAAAATTATTGGAAATTTGAGTTAATTCAATAAAATTAGCATATTTTCCATTAATAAGCCAGTGTCGTGGGTAGGAAAAAGGGTGAAAATGTGTCAATTCTATAACCGTTTATGAGTCCATTTTTGAAGAAGTTGAACCGAAATTTTTCTTTTTTTTTGCTTTAACATATAATTTGATGTCTTAGCTTCAATTCGCCTCGATTAATGTAGCACTTTAAACGAAAAACAAAAAAGTTTTTCGCTTGTGCAAAATTAGCTTACACTTATATAAAATTATTAAATCAATGAAAGGGTTCGCAATTTCTTTTTTATTTTTTTCCACATTCAATTATGAATGGTTCTGAAAATTAGAAGAGCAAACGCAACAACAATTAAATCACCTACATGCAGGTGAAAAAAGTATTCAAATTGGTTTTTTAATAACAAAGATACGACCAGTTTAAAAAATAAAATTTGTAGGTGTATATAATAGGTACCTGACGTACTACATATACCTACCTATCTACGCGATCAACACTGCAAACTCGAAACCCACTGTGGTTCAGTTCATTACACCGATGTTTAGTAAACTGTTGGTGTGGGTTCGAAACCACGAGATGATATAATTCTTTTTTTTTTTGGTAGGTAGGTGGAGTTTTCCCAAAAAAAATCAGATTATTTTTTCATTACATTCATTATAAAAAAAAAATAGGAAGAAAATATTTATTATTGAATCGCATAAAAATACACTATTTCTGCGATTGATGCGCAAGAAGGTTTTTTTGAAAGGAATAAGGTTGAAAGGGTATTTTTCTATCAACCTAGTGCAGGTAAAGATTTTCATCCGGTGCAAGTTGCCGGTAGCGTGAAGGTTCCAGCGAGCATTTAAGAGCCGGAAACGCCGCCATCAGTCCTCATTTCGGAGTGTTTTTCGTAAGCCCGTTCCTAGAGCAATTCAAAGCGAATCTCTCCCGGATCCGAATCCTGCCGGAATATATCATCTCGGTGTGTGTGAGGGTGAGACACAAGTGCGCATTAACGGGACATTTGTTGCTCGCAGGAAGCAACTGAAACTGAATGAGATGATGAAGGCGATGTTGTCAACTATCCAACCCTTGAACATGCTCGCAAAAAGTGTTTTTCGTGTCTTCAGTTTTATGTTTGTTACGTAATGTAAAGCACTGGAACTGAAACTAAATTCTGCATTAATATTCTGGATTTCAACCCTTGCTGGAAAGATTTTTTATTTAATTATGCTACCATATGTGTGTGTTAAAAAATATCAAATTTCCATCCTACTCAAAGAGTTTTTGTTTAATTACTCCCAAACACTAATTATTTGAAACTTCATATTCCAAATTGTGTGCGTCAAGTGGTCAAATCGTATAAAGTCAAGTCAGACAGTCTCTCAAAAAGTCAAAAATTGTCAGGTAAGTTTTCATCGAGACAAGACAAGCCACTTTCCAGACTATTCAGCTTACGAAAGAATTATATTGTCGATTTTTGTTTTGCAATTTTTGAAAAAGTTGCGCAAATATGTAATAAAAACTCTTTCTTTCCTCAAACATGTATTTTTTATGATTAAATTCACCTCTAGAATTACATCACATTTTAAGAATAATAAAAAGACCCCAAAGAAATTTAAAATTCTCATAAAATCTACGTCCCTGCTATAATAGCCCGAATGCGGACAAATCGAACCGTCGCGATGTTTCGTTCGACAACTCGACGGCGATAGCATAAAATGGCGCACGTAGGAGTGTGGGAGATGCTCTCGAAGCTCCTTGCTGCCCGATAAAGACTCATAAATATCACATTAGTGGCTCAGAGTCCTTCACCGGAGAGCGGAGATGTTCACGGCACACATTACTTGCTCGTTTGCCGCAGCCTTCACCGCAAAAACCCGCACGGCTGTAGCGAACGGCTAGTTATACCGCACAGTGTCGTGGTCTTGCTATTCTGTTCCCTGTCAGGATGTAATCAGGACCGGGATCCGGTCATCAGGACCGGACTCTCAACTACTTCAATTCAGGTCATCCGAGATGTATTATCTCTCAGACAGCGGTGGCGTAGACTGATGCGTACAAAATGAAGTGAAAATTCTGTTTGCTGTTCGATGTCTGAAAAAGACACCGATGGTCCCTCGATAAATTTCTTATGTGTCAATTTTTTTTAGTTTTAATTTGCGATGCTCAAGGCGAGACGAAATTTAATCAAAATTAGGGGAATAGCTTCAAGAGTATGAACCTCCCACTGTCAGTAGGATGGTAATTTTTTCTAAGAAACGGCTAAAGAAAAAAATGTAATAAAAGCGAAATTAAATTAGGGATTTGTAATGTAGACAAGAAACTGGGGTCGATATTCATTATCGCAACCTAAATAAGACTCCACCACCTGAAGATTTAGTTACCACTTAACTTTGAAATAATAATAAAAAAATTTAATTCATTCAAGATGCTTTAGATTTTTTATATGAATTATATTTGCGGTTTCAATTTACAGGGTTTTACATATTAATAGACCTTCCCTAAGTCCTAATCGCGTTTAATTCCCTGAAGGTCTCAACATTCACCCACAAAAGTCACAATCGTAAATAACTGCTAATCAATTGGTCCTTTGAGCCGGATGAAAATTGTCTGTCATCTGTCTGTCCGACGTAATCTGCGTTAATAACGTAAATAACGTTATAGCCCGTTTTTTGATTTTTTAAAGTAATAATAATAATTGAAAAACAAATAATAATGCTCGAAAAAATAAAAGGCAGAAAAAATAAGAAAAAATGTAATATTATGTGCCACGAATCTCAAATAAAAGTTTTCACAACAAAATGTGCTCATAAACTTCACATCTCTAGACAGGTCATCAGAGTCTAAGATATTATAGTAAGAAATTTGAACAATTATAATCGATAGTGAAAAAAACTGTTGACTTTTTTGGAATCTGAGTGACGAGGGTAGTACGTACGACATTCTCGTGGCACGAATCAGCAGACGGTTAGGTGGAAGGCGCATCCTATTCCCTTCTTATTACACACTTATGTCATATTCATGCTGCCAGGCCATAGAATTAAACGTCAGATAAAATAGGATAGCCTTATTTATAACGCACCCTCCGGCGATACAGCGCTTTGCTACGCCTGCTGCGTTCACCAAACCCGCATGAGCATGAGCTCGTCGTCGTCCTGATGCGTTGCTGACAGGCTCCTTTATTTTCTTCCCCTGCTTCCGGAATATTTTCACGAAATTTATTGAATCACCAATAAATAAATCATAAGGATATATCGAACACTGGACGGAGATTACTCATGTGCTCTGATAAATTCATCGACAACGAAATCTTTCTGTGAGTAATGATATGTATTACTTACCTACTTCTAGTTAAGCAAACTTTGATACATCAGATCAGCAGGAATGGACTCATTGGAGATACCGGGGGAGAGGGGCTATCCTAAAATGGTGCATGTGATCCCAACCAATTTAAACTTTATTGAAATCAATGAAATCATTATGTTCGTTCATAACAAATGTTAGAAAAATACTTAAGTTAGCCAATGTTTTGGGGAAAGGAGATCAAACGGAGAATAGATAAACTTTTCTAAAAAACTACAGGTCTCAAAGCTCTTACTGGGTACCCCTACGAAAGAAACGTTTCTCAGATTAAATTATACTCTGTTGTTGATGGTGACGAAAAAATATTTTTGTCAGAAAAGTCTACATCGCTAATATTCCCAATACAGAAAAATAAATAACTGCTCTGGCAATACTGAAAACTTTGTCAAATTGATCCAAGTTCTCCATCTTCAGATACAATTGGAGAAGCAGACTTTTACAAGATTAAATAATTTCAAGTCGTACCTATCTCTTATAATTTCAATAACTCAAAATCATCAGGCTTAAGCTCCTCTACCTGGAAATAATTGAGGTTTAATATCGAAATGGCCCTCCAATTGAAGCTAGTTACGATCATATTCAAACGTGTTAAGATCGTTAAGAACCCTCGACCAAAACACCCGACAATAACTTATCTGGATTAGGAATCAAGTGCGAATTGGCACGGAATCGCGTATAATTATTACAATAGGGAATCTGTTCCGTCCGGCCGATTTGCTAATTATAATCACATGACCCATCCTATGATCACAGTAGAGTGGAAGTTATCCGATAAAGCACTTATCGCTACATCGGTAACGTCCATGTAAATGTTCCTTCGCACGTTCACTGCTAAATCTGTCAAGTGCGAGAATGGAATACTCTAAACTACTAATACCAAATAGTATGTGCTAAATATCTCAGAGATCAGTACGTTGAGTGTCATCATCTCAGTAGGTATCGATTGATTACGGGAACAAAAGCAACGACGTTGTGATTTAAACATAACGTTTAAGTAGTGTTCATGTTCATAGTAGGCATGTGACCTAAAATCGTCTGAAATATTTATAGAGATGTATCCGCATGTGTTTTGGGGGCTGCTTAATTAAAAAAACCTACTAGAAGGAAATTACGCAAGGGTCTGAATACAAGAGGCTCATGGAAACCGTTCGTTAGACATTTTCGCTTTGTTATTAATGCCACTGCCTTATCCTAATTATAATCTGGGTAAACCTAAATTATATCTTAATAAAATTTGGATTTGCCCGGATTATTTCGTAAAAACAGTCCCTGCCATTTCCAGTAACACTGGAGCTGGTAATAAATTTGCTTTGTTTTTTCGTTACAGTAACTTTATTTTTATTTCATTATTTCAAGAGGTACCTACCGTTTTTGCTACAAGACAAGATGTACCTACCTACTGCTACAAAATCATTGCACGATATTTCCAGTTCAAGGATATCAAACCTCATATATTTATGAACGTCAGTGTAAATGTAATTTTCCAATGTGAAATCAATATAAATAAATGTAACGGTGAATCCACCGAGGTGTTATTGATGCTTCAAAAAAAGCTTGATGTAAAACATCGCTCCAACGATTTCATTCAATTAGGGATTAAAGTCTCGTCAGAAAACTTTGAACGCCTTAACAATAAGATCATAAAAAATTCTATCGTGATTTTTATGAAAGATCAAAAAGTAAAATTGCCCAATAAGCGAGCACATTTTGTTACTAAAGTAAGATACAGTGTAGTATATTCATAATTAATTAAAGTACTATTAAATTTATGTTTAATTTCCAAGTTTATTCCGTTCCTGTCCTTATTCTCATTCCCATTCTCTAATTCTTTAATCAGTAATCGGACCAGCGTCAGATGTTTATTCGGTTGTCTACCCACAACACCTGTAACTTAATCGGAAGGCGAGAAAATGTTAGCAGCAGAAGAACCTGCCCTTTCATGAAATCAAAACGCACTTCAGCATCATTCAAGCCTTACTTCCATGAATCGAGCCACTGGCATTACAACAATTCCCACTTACGATATTAATTGGAGAATTAAAGGCAGCAAATCTGCAGAAACAATTACTAACTCAAGCAGCAATAATAACCCCAGTTAACGATGCAGCACGCCTTACAACCGTCATTAATTACTTGACTGTAAGTACTTACACATATTCCTTTTTTAATTATTCACAATAAATAGTTAATTTGAATCTATTAGTTAACCGATCATTGCAGACCCAATTTCGCAATTTCCGCAATACGCGGATTTAAAACGAAACTTGTCGATTTCTATAATTTGGTGTCTTCTTGCAGTCACGTATCTTTATTGCCATATCGTAACCAAAACATAATACTTCTGTTAACGATTTGGAGCTTTTCACGGCATACTTCAAAGTCTTCCTCGCTGATCATTGTGCTTCGGCCACTGATGGTGGTATTGGTAGCGTCTTGCTGAGGGCTAGATGTGGTTTGAGGGCTGATGAACTCTCTGGTGGATGTGCAGTCTCTTTGGCGGTATTCCCGATTTCGACGTGGTCGGAGTACGAGTTTGGCTACCCATTTCTTATCGCTATCTTTGCGTGATGGTTGTTTATGGGGACAAGTGTTATATTCTTTGAGGCGTGACTACTTTTCAGATTGCCGCCAAAGCAGAAAGCTTTGAACCGATTATCATAAAAGAAATTTTAATTTTCCTGATTACATTTGTTTCTCAGCGGTTACAATTTTTCTTGACCTAAACCAATGCAATTTTATTCTTGTTCTTTTGCACCGTCGTTAGATCTTTAGGATCGATATGATCCGTCCCTTTACGTTCACCTTATAAATTCCAATCTCTTGAAACAGAATTAACAGGAAATCAAAATCATTTTTGTTATGATTTCTGCTGAGCTTTATCAGTTTATTTCGACGATTTCATGGGGATCGGTTACTTCTACCCAAGACTTTTGGACTGCTCTCAGAATTTTTTACAATAAGATGCATGGACTTTCGATAGGTTTATTCCAAAGCCGTCTCCCCGTCCATTGATCAAAATTTCCTCCCTGTAGTTTTATTAATAAACCTTGTCTTGGTGGCTTCGCAAGGCGACATCGTTAATAACTTTGACCATTATTTCGAAGCTTGCTTCAATTTTTCCCCGACCGCCATGGCTGTAACGGCATCAATGGGATGTGATAGTTTTTCATGTCTCAGGTGAGTGAAAGGCTGCAGTATGTTGAAGTAGGGGCTATGAATCCAGGTTGTGTACCATTCCTAGTGGTGTTCCGTAAAGCTGGATCCTCGGCCCACTCTTATTTCTAGTAATCGTGAACGATTTACGATTGAAGATGTATCATCAGATACACTACTAATATGATGGTAATCAAGAGAACCTGAGCCTGTTCTATGAATGGTATCGAAAGAACAATTAGATATCAACATATACAAATGCATAGTGGTGACGTATAGTCGTAGTAAGAGTCCAATTCTTTTTCAATACAAAATTGAAGCGGATCAACTATCTCGCGTCGTTGGTTTCTAAGATCTTGTAATCCTGTTTGACTATGCCCTTCAGTTGGTCAACATTTAGCAAAGCATTTATAATAATCAAATGAAACATGAAATCACTTCGTTTCAATTAAGGCAGCTCATGAATCTTGGAGGTATGACCCTGGAGTAGGCTCTTTTAGTTGGTGGATTTCAAAGATGTTTTTTTCGTCTTTTTTTAAAAATTCTTCTGAAGACAAAAAGAAACTAGAACTTTACTTACAGTTCGCTGTGCTCTCTGCTTAAGTACCTACTTTTCCGAATTAAGATGATGCATTAGATGAACTTACCAGTTGAGCGGTGATCAATTGTTTCTCAAGTACCAAGAAAAAAGGCGAAGAGCTTGAAATTGACTTGCTAAAACCGCGACATTAGCGCTTATTTAAAGCGTCTCTAGAAACTTGGTATCAACATGCAGTGCCTGATGTCGAAATCGAGAACCATCGGAAGTCGATATTAATCTAGTGATTATTAACAGGAAGACTTTCGTTTAATTGACCCAAACGTTATAGATTTTATTAGAAATTTTCACTTAATTCAAAAAATGTTAAAGGCGTTGGTTCGTTTTTGAACGTATTTCAGCGGAAACGACGGAACGACTGGTTAGCTTTTTAATAATATTAAGAACTGCTAGAAGCTGCGAAACTTTTTTTGAAGATAAAGGCACAGGTAAGGGTAATAAGATAAATTTAGGTGAGGTAGCTAGGTAATAATATTATCGGTGGACTTTTCACGACCCGTCTACCGCGGCCCCATCTCCCGTCATCGGGGTTAGGGTTTTTCCTCCGCCGTGGCGACCTGTGTCCGGCTAATCAGAAAGCTCTTATATCGAAATCGCCTAATATGGACCTTCTACTGTTATTTTTAATTTAGGTGTCATAGTCCCGCTTATGCCATATTGGACCTATCGTATGCTAATTTTTACGAGTCCCTTAGCGTGCGCTTGTCCCAAGTCACCTTTCTGACTTCCAACATATCACTTCCACCTGCGCAGATTGCACATACGAAACTGTGCCCTCTCCCTGATAAAGGTCTGTAAAGTTATCCGCGATTTTTTAGGGAAAAGGTCGTCAAGAAATTTAGCTTGAGAAAACAATTTCTTTTTCATCTTTTAATTAATGTAAGGTCTACGTATGCAAACTTTAAACGCCGCGAATGCTGCCAAAAATATTGATAGATGTTACTATACAATGAAAACTTGGTAACATAGGACTCAACTTAATAAAAACTGGACTCAGTGTGAGTCCAGTTTCTCAGTATTCTCAGAGAATAAAATTAATTTTTGGTTTTATAAAGGGAAATGAGAACCAAAGTTTCAGTGAAACTTGAAAAAAGAGCACGACTTTGTAAATATTTTCATTATTGGGTTTTCTTTTATTCACTAATTAAAGTGGTCGTTAGAAGACCGCTCAGAAAAGGAAAGCTCAACTTGCAGATTAAGGTCATTTTTGAATAGGTCACTATCACTAACTTTTCCATTAAGAATTCTTCACAGTTGTAATATTCGTGCCGTTTAAAACAAGCGCCTGTAAATAAACTTTTATTTTCCCTACAGTTTCCCATTCAAAGCACGAGTACTATCGCCGAACAACAAGTGAAAAAGTTCTTACCCAGGAATTTTATGTATGCAAAGTTTCCAGAAATTTTCTTTTAATTCATATTTGGCTTATATTCTTTCTTGTTATTATACATTATAAATTTATAAAGTGGCCATAAAATTCCACGGAAAAGTCTCCCGTTAATGCACCTCGGAGGCTTGTTCTGAGTGTAGTTGTGAAACTTTTGTTTTACTTAGTTAGACGATTAAATGACTCGAAAGAGTTTGTATGCACTTTATGGATCCTGGGGAAGTTTCACCAAACAAAACACGCTAGAATTAGAAAAACTTTACTCAGACAATACACCAGGGATATTTCAAAGTTACTGCTACAAGCTCTTCATTTCAGGGTTAACTTATTTTTATAAAAAGCTCACACAAAAAGCCGAGCTGATGTTAATTTTCCTGAACCACCATCATTGAGGGAATAAAATTATTGATTTTTTACACTCACGATCGACACTTTAAATTCGAAAATATGAAAATTAACAGTCGGTTATTATAAAACTGTCACGGTTCCATAAAGCCGCACCTTCCAGGAGTGTTTATAAGAACGAGGCGTTGTTTTTCCAGCGGTTCCAGCGTCGTTGCCGTTACTTAGTCATTCCTGATTTAATTACATTAACTGCTGAATAATTTGATAACGAGCTTCCAACAGTTGGCTAGGCCCGTGTTTATCTTCACTAACGTCTTTAACAAACTCTCAATTATCGCACGTTTCTACTCTACGTCCCTTGAACTTTTGCTACTTGGTAAAATTAACGCCGTATTTTGCTTGTGACGCAAGTTCGGAGTCCCAGGAATTACCAATTAGTCCGTAAACTAAACTTGAGGTTTTATCACTGAAATAAAAAAAAATCTGCGCAAGTATGAAGAAATGTTTACACCTCCAATTTTGCTTACTAAAGAAAATAAGAGCTATGTGCACAAGTTCCGCATGAGATAACATAAGAATATACTTACCCACCATTTTCAAGATTTTTCTAGCTTAATCATTAATCGATTAAGATGACGTATAATCTATAGAAATTTTACGAGAAATTTTTATTTATACCTACCTTCCTACTTAATAAAAAGGATGATATTATAACGTTTCGTCGATTTGATTCATTTTTCTGACAAACATGTCCAGACTGCTCTACTGTATCATGAAGGGAGGTCAGAACGAAATAAATTGATCTGCAGCAAATGGATAAGGAACTCTAAATCAGGTTAGCAATTAGAAACGGGTAATTGGACCGAAAAACCGGGAGCTTACTGGTAGAGGAGACCGCATCACTTGATGTTCACTTGACCGGGAACATCGTGGATTTATCCTGTCCCTTCCCGCGGAAGCGCAAACTCCAGATAAGATTTTTCCGGAAGGCTGCAATCAGAAACACCTGATACTTGTACACCCTTCTGAGAACAAAGCGAACAAGGATATAATAGTTCCTCCGCTTTGTCGTGTAATTCATTTCCCAAACGTGATGAAAATTAACATCTCCCGGCGGTTCCCAACTGACGTTACACAGACTTAGCGCGTCTGGATTTTCCTATACTTGCCTCACTTTCATCTATCTACAATAACAGTGTTGTAGTTTTATGCGGTTTGATTTTATGATTATGGTGTTAATTAGATTTGTTTTCGTTAAAAGATTAACTACATAATTAATTACTGTACAGTAAAAGTTCTTTTATATCTACGTAAAAACCGTGAAACCATTATTTACCGTATTGACGGAGGTGTTCATACTGCATAGTCAAGTAGTCTAGGGGGTTATTGGAGGATATCTACCCTTGGCAAGAAAGTTATGAAAATTGGCTTCGTTATCGAGTTCCCTATTGGTAAAATCGCCTTATTATGCGAGCTCTTGCACTAAAGCTTGGTTATAGAAATTAGTTTTCCTTATTAATATTATAATAGATATTACTAAAATCCAATTGACAAACAGTTCACCCTAAATAACTTAGTAAAAATACAAAATAATCAAAAAATTAGGAAGGGGTCACAATAGTTTTTCCAAAATATACCATAATAGCCTCCTTCACCCCAGGGATCTTCACGCCGAAAACCTCCAATAGACGATTTTCCAGGTGAAATTTTGAATTTTTTATTTTTTATCAATGTCACCATTAGATTTAGGGTGCTTTGGGAAGGAGTAAATTACCCTAATTTTATCATTTTTCGAGGTAACACAGGAGGTAGTGTTGATTAATATTCTTGAAGGTCTTAGAAATCCAGGAAAAAAAATTTTTTAATCGATGCTGTTCGACCACTTTTCCAGATTGTTACTGTATAACTTTACCCCAGAATAGCTTCGTCTAAATAATCTCAATAGCTAGGTACTTCAATTTCTTATACTACCAATCCATTGTCCATCAGGTTAATATTCCCAGTGATTTAGAACAAATCAAGGAGGAATTTCATTCTGCTGAAACCACGTTTTTCAGTCAGGTGGCATCATTGACTGAGTCTGGTAAACCAGATTGCAACATGTCCAGGAACGATATTATCCTGAAGCAATCCCCCGCGGTTTATGAATCTAAAATGGAATTTTTAATAACTCCTCATTTTAACGTTACGTCTTCGGGGAAATAGAATGAAGTAAAGGGTGCAACTCTCGTCCTCTTGAATTCCCCTTCGGTTACAAACTTAGACTGGGATTATTGAACATAACCGAGCGATTATATGCAAGACCCCTTACTAACAAATTTAGGAGAAATTTAGGAACTGCTACAACCTATTAGAAACTATAGGATGCTTCATTTTAAGAAAATTAATTTTAAAATATTAAAATAAGTTTTTTTCAAGCATTCAAGATATCTACATTCAAGTAAATGAGCTTAAGGACAATAATTTAATGTTACATAAATGGAATTTCAAGCGCTTCCTGTGTCTGCGGACTCCGGCAATCATATTGTCAATATATATCTTTTCATCAAATCAATTCATGAAATTTCCACAGAAACAATAGACTGGTTACAGAAATTAAAACTCTTGTTAGCAAAATCTACATTAACACCCAGATAACATCAGTCCGGATGCTTGAAAGTGATCGATGAAGGTTCAAACTTTTCTGAGGGGAAAGCCTCCGGTGCTGCACTAAAAGTTTACCACTCGAGAACACTTGCTTTTTTCGTCATCAAGAAGTTTTGTTCATTACAGAGAAATTGTCTAGTTAGAGGTTTCTGAGAATACTGGGTGTAATATTAGTGAAGAAAATAAAGGATAACAAGTAATTTATTCCCAAGGGTATTCTCAGTGTTTTATTCAAATCTAGTCATCTAGTCATCGATCAATTATTACCTTTTCATCCAAATCTTCTGTCTGAGTAATCGGATCTGCATTCAGACAGCTGTGTCCATTGCACTCACCACAAATTGCAGTGCAGTGCAGTCTGTTTTTTCTAAAACCACAAACTTGGCCACATCTTTTTTTGCAGTTGCAATAAATTGTTTTAAGGGCATTCTCTGGAGCTGATTGTTGGTTCATCATAATGGACATCAGAAGTTTCCGACCATGTATGCAACCCACCAATGGATATAAATCTTATTTCCGCGCCACGATTAAATTTGAAAATACGTCCTCTTCAAGTGTTCAGATGATGCATCCTCGGTAGGAGGCAAAGAAGCTAATAATTGAGCAGCTCTCGAATTTTCAATGGTCGTTTCAATGAAGAAACCATTTTTTGTAATTTTTTCTTGTTTTTTTTTGTTAGTTATTTTCCATTTTTTTTAGAAATTCCAAAAATGATATATCGTTGTAAAGAGAATAAAGCAGGTTCAAGTATCTTTCAAATGATGTAGGTAGCACTCGATGTCTGTTCCCTATGATGATAACAAAAATGGTAGCTACCTCTAACAAGTGTATGAACTTGAGTAGTTAAAGTTGTCACTATAATTTATGTCCATCTTGATAACGAAATTGACCTGTTTCGACGTTTTCCGTGCACATCTTCAATTTTCAAGTTATTAGACCTGTTACGTTTCCATTGGGTCAGCCTGTATATGTTTTTGTTTTTAATAGTAATACACAAGTGACTGAATTTTCGCGATAAGTATCTCGATTTAGTTTTAACGAAACTGCGAGCCTACTTAAAAAAAAAAACAGCAGGACGAGTTGGTGTTTTCCTTAAGCAACTCAGTTGAGTTTAGAATAAAAGACTTATAAGATCAATTCAATCACGAGTGGTATTTTATTAGACTATTTCACGAACAAAGGATACGTCAAAGAATTTGAATACATTTTGACCTGCAGCTACAATTATTATTCTTCATCGAACTGTCAAACTCTACATTCTTAAGCTATCCGTATCGTAGGTTTCGACGTTGAAAACACCACGCTGATAGACCAATCAGAATTTCAGAATTGAAAGTAAGTGTGGTGTTTTCGTGAAAGCACCACCCTGTTTCTGGTTTCTGATTGGTCAGATAACTTTAAAATTTTAAGATGAGTGAAATAGTCAAGGTAAGCTGTTTTGAGTAAGGAAAATTATTAATTTCCACGTTTAAGAACGTGGTGAAATTGACTTACTTGACCTACATAAGGCTAGAAATTCCATCTTATTGGGGATGATTGTGGGGAAAACGATTGCTCACTCAATATATCTTTCGAATGACGTGGTAAAAAATCACCTCGCTTGTCCCGCTGATAAATTCCCCCAGCTCTCTCCCTATCAAAACCACTGCGTGTGACTCATTATAGGGGAAATGTTGCCAAATTAGGTACAGGTAAGCATTTATGTGACACATGCAAAGTGAAATTCCGCATGACTGATTAGTTTTACAACAACCGTCCATTACTTTGGACTAATCAGAATAGTTATTTACGTACAGAGGGCCGAAGGAAGAAGATTACGCCCGCGGACGAAGTTTGAGGCCCGACGCGCCAGCGGAGGGCCTTTATTCGGCTAAGGACGTAATCTTTCCTTCGGGCAGAGGTACGTACAACGTTTTACGCACAATTGCATCAAAACAATAAAAATAATATTCCTAATATAAAATAATAATTTTTGACGTTCGTTTAAAATTAATTATTTGACAGCAGCGTTTGACGTTGAATAATTAATATAATCGATAAGTCAACTTGTAATTATTTCGCAATGAGACATTCTTCAAAAGCGACTTCTGGTTGATGGAATTACTTTCCAGAATGTTTCCAACTGTGTTTTTAACTGTAGCGACCACTCGTTCCTCGTTCACACAGAGAGAGAAACAACAACTCATATAGCCGATCTGATCAAAGCAACAGTAAGTGACCTGGGTGGTGTAGTGGTAAGCACACCTGACGTGTAATCAGGAGGTCAAGGGTTCGATTCCCCGCTGGGCTACGAACACTTTTGTTTGGTCAGATCCGCAGAAACGCTATTAGTGTATTTTTTAACAAAAAAATACACTATTGAGGACGACATCACTTTTCGAAAATCACCCAAACTCATCAAATGTCCACCGATCATGACCCCCAGATCACGAAAAAGTGGTTTTCCAAAATTCACCTGCCCACGATATATATATATATATGTTACTGTAAAACCCCGAAATTAGGTAAAACCTAGGTTTAACGCGTACATCCTAGGATTTCCCAAAACTGAACCGAAAATGTCCGAAATGTTGTTCGGTTACATGGCATTTCGGG
Source organism: Malachius bipustulatus (assembly GCA_910589415.1). Lineage (NCBI taxonomy): Eukaryota > Metazoa > Arthropoda > Insecta > Coleoptera > Melyridae > Malachius > Malachius bipustulatus. Next base: position 29,876,012 of record OU342634.1, on the reverse strand, counting down.
CATTTACCGTTCAGTTTTGGTAAATCTTGGATGTGCACATTGCTATCGGTAAATGTCGGAATGGTTTAAATGCTCATTGACACGCATGCTCACTTGGTCTATAAACAGCTGATTATTTATGCAGATGGCTCTAGGTACGTGTCTACCGGTATACAGAAAAACTTTGTTTACTATTTTTGTGCGATATTGTTTCTGAGTCATGCCATCTTCAGAACGTTTTTATCAATTGAAGGACGAGAAAATCTCCAAGAAAAATGCAGATAATAACTTTTACATTACTCGCGACAAGTACGCAAAATTAATTTCGGAAGTGAAGGAAGCTAAGGCTGTTAAGTGTAGAAAATCTATTCATTACCGAAGGTAAGAAGAACAAGGTAAATCTTCACGATGTTGAAAATAATTGCATTTATTATCTGTGCTATGAAGAGCTATTCACCGTAATACATGAAGCTCATCTTGCAACTGGCCACGGTGGTAGAACCAGAGTACATTAGTCGCAAGTACAAAAATGTGACTGTTGAAGTAATTGTACAGTATTTGCAACTTTGTGAACCATGTCAAAAAAAGCAAAGCATGCCGAAGAAAGGGCTTGTCGTTAAACCTATACTGCACAGAGCTTTCAAACAAGCTTTGTAATTCGAAATGTCATGGGAGCTTGTCATGTAATAACAAATGAATTTGCTGTTTTCTTCGTTCAATTTTCTTTAATGTAGCATTTTGCGTAAACTGTTATTTAAACATTACTTATCTACTCTGTACACTCTGTGGTAATAAATACCTCTTATAACCGCCCGACTGTATTTACCGATAGCAATGCGCACATCCTAGGATTTACCAAAACTGAATGGTAAATGCCCGAAATGCCATGTAACCGAACAACATTTCGGACATTTACGGTTCAGTTTTGGGAAATCCTAGGATGTACGCGTTAAACCTAGGTTTTGCCAAATTTCGGGGTTTTACAGTAACATATATATATATATATATATTTCTCCAAAATCACGATTTTTCGATTTTAAAAACGCTCCTGTAGCTTTATCTTTCAAGATTAGTGAACGAAATTTTGGATTCTTGTAAAGATTGGGAATGACTTTAGATTTTCGTTGAAAAAAATTCCAAAAGTCACGTTACTTCTACAGGGTGTCCTTTCAAAGTTCCCCAAATCCGGACTTTGAGGCACGGTTTCTGGCCGCAGTTTTCAATCTACGGGGCTAAAATTTTTGTGAGAGTAAGATGTCCACAAGGAGTGGTCTGGTATTGCACTTGAGCAAAATCGGCCGAGCCGTTTCAAAATGGTGACCATTTGAATTTTCGGAAAATTTACTATTTTTTGAATCCCTGTATGAGCAAGATGGCAAAAAAACTTTCACATCAAGTTAACAGGATTGAAAGAAAATTAATTGAAATTTGAGTTAATGTAAAAAAATTTCAATTTTTTCCATTAATAAGCCAGTGGCGTGGGTAGGAAAAGAGTGAAAATGGCTTAATTTCTATAACAGTTTTTGAGCACATTTTTGAAGGAATTGAACTAAAATTTTTACAGTAGACAACTATACTAATACTCTTTAATCTTCAAAAATTTCAAGGATCAAATAAAAAAAATAACGGAGATATTTAAATTTATTTTACATGATGTAAATTTCTCTAAAATTTTAAAAACGCTCTAGTAGCTTCATCTTTCAAGATTAGTGGAAGAAATTTTTTACTCTTGTGAAACTTTATGATGACGTTAAATTTTCGTTGAAAAATTTTTCAAAAGTCGCGTTACTTCTACAGGGTGTTCTTTAAAATTTCGAAACATCCGGTCCTGTGGCACGGTTTTCTGGTAGCAGTTTTCAATCTAGGAGGCTGAAATTTTTATGGGAGGAAGATATTATCCACAAGTAGTGGTCTGGTATTGCATTTTTTGAGCAAAATCGATCGAGTCGTTTCAAAATGGCGGCTTTTTGAATTTTAGGGAAAAAGGTTTTTTTTTAGTCCCTGTATAAGCAATATAGAAAGAAAACTTTTCACAACAAAATAATGAGGATGACAATTAAAGGCTTGTTTAATAACTTAACGATTGAATGTAATATTCAGACCCGGGACTGCTTGATTTAAAACCAGCACCAGCACCAGACCAGCGCACTGTTTTCATCGCGCTCGGCTCGGGCAGGACCACCCATGCAGATATGACTGCTCCTGCCAACCCCAATTGCAGAAAATAAAAACTCCTACAAACCTGTATTAACAAGATTGGATTAAAATGATTTGAAATTTGAATTAATGCAATAAAATTTTTATTATTTTCATTAGTAAGCTAGTGGCGTGGGTAAGAACATGGTAAAAATGGCTAAATTTCTTTAATTGATTATGAGCACATTTTTGAGGGAATTTACCTGAAATTTTCGGAGTAGACAACTACACTAATAGCTTGTAACTCTCCAAAATTTAAAGAAGGAAATAAGAGAAATGGCGGAGTTATTCGAATTTTTTTACATGATGTTTATTTCTCTAAAATTTCAAATGTTCGGTTTTCAGAACTCGCCTGTAACTTTTTAAAGTTAGTCAGTGACGGGTATATAGGACAAGAGACGAAATTGTTAAATTTTGCCAATTTTTTTTTGGTTTATTATATGTAAAAATCTATTTTATGGCACGCTTTCAAACGAAATGAATGAAATTTTCACAGTAAACCACTATGCAAATTCGACCTGACTATTGAAAAATTCAGAAAGCCAATTTAAAAGGCGGCAAAAATTTTCATAGTTGAATCGCATAAAAATACACTGTTTCTGCGATTGATGCGCAAGAAGGTTTTTTAATATTGCAAATAATAAATTATATTTATAATAAATTAATAAATGAAAATAACAGTTCAAACAACAAAGCATACATTATTATAATCGCCGGGCTTTTTCTCTACTTTACGGCCCGCCGGGCTTTTTCTCTACTTTACGGCCCGCTAGTCGTAAAGTCAAAGTTTCCGCCATGGTAACTAAGACGTAAACAACCAATTTTGATTCAATTGTGCGTAAAAAAATTTATTACTATATAATCCTCTTTTAACATTCCTTTTCTACTATGAGCTTGACACCCACTTCATTGTTTTGTTTCAATATATACCGACAGAATAGATGTAAAAATTGTTAAATAGTAATTATCCGTTACAAGTTTGCCAGTGACTGACGATTCCTTAAAAAGTGGATTTTTGTCGGTGATATAGTCGGTTCTATACAGGGTGTTTTGTAATTGAATGTCAATATTTAAGGGGGTAATTTTTGGGTCCATTCTAAGAAGAAAACTTCATAAGCACGTATGTCCTAAAAGCTTTAATTTTGGGATACAGGGTGGTAGAGTTTTTAAAAATAATTTTTTTTCATATTATCTGTAATACCGCTCTGGATATTTTAATGAAATTTAATAGACAGGTATTACTCATCAAGAGGCATTTTTTCATGTACCACATTTCGTTTTATCTCCACTAGTGACGATGGTGCAGAATTTTACCTGCATATTTTTATATTTTTTTATTGTCATTTTAACGACAATCTTGTGACCATGTAGAGAAACAGATTTTATTTTTTAGGCGAAAACCGTGCATTGGTCTGAAAAAAAATAAGTAATCAAATTTGCTTGGAAATGAATGGGGATTCCAAAAATGATTTCTATTTGAACAGAAATCAGTGGCGTACCATCAATGTCTGCTAAAATATGCAGGTAAAATTCTGCACGATCGTGTACCATCGTCAGTAGTGGAAATAAAATGAAACGTGGTACATGAAAAAATGCTCCTTGATGCGTAATACCTTAATACGAAATTTCATTAAAATATCCAGAGCGGTATTGCAGATATTACGAAAAAATGATCTATTTTAGTAAAACTTTACCACCCTGTATCTCAAAAGTTAAGACTTTCAGGACGTACGTTCTAATGAAGTTTTCTTCTTAAAATGGACCCAAAAATCACCCCCTTAAATATTGACATTCAATTACATAACACCCTGTATAGTTGTAGGTATCTAAAATCCCTAATAAAACCAGGAGTATAAATGTTTTAACAGGGATGTACTTAAATCGAGTAGCACTGGCAATGATTTAGGCTAGCTCGATCTACGAGCTTGCTTTTTAATAGGGGTTAATAGATTATGTTAATAAGCTTAATAAAGCCGGTTTAATAGAAATTTTGCACACCAGTGTGCATTTTATACAAATTAAAATCCTTTTAAATGGACGGACAAAACAGGGCTTTGTAAGCAGATTTTCAGCGCGATTAAATCGATAGAGAGCTCTGTGAGCCACGTATGTGTAAAACGAGTTAGTGAGCCTATCAACCTCCATGACGTTCCACCTTACCGTTGTCTGTCAATCAGTCCTGCTGGTTCATGTTGTATAGAATTGCGTATAATAACAATATAATTTCGCGTCCAATTTATTACTGAGGGCTGTATTACTCCTTCGTGCTCGTAGCTTTCGGTAATATTTACCGAAGAAACCCGGGATTATATTCATTAGCTAAGTAATATTTCATCACAAGCGATAAAATCACATAAAAAAGTTGTCATTTCGTTACCTGCTAAAATGGGAGCAAACAATTTATAAATCGGAATGGCGTAAATAGACGGGTATTTGTTTTGGGAAAATATTGCATTGAGTACGGCCGTATTCCCTACGGTACTTTTATTACCCTTTTCTGCTTGGCGCCTGATTTCCTGAACAACCCGCTGTTCTACTAAATTATTTTCAATGAATAAATGAAAGCATGGGGCGAAGAAAATAACGGCAGTGTATCAACCCTACTGTACTATCGATTGTACATTATATTTCATCGGCCTTTAAATTATTCTCCTAGTTTGTTATCTGTAGAAACTCATTTCTTATTAATGGGCTACAAATTGCTTTCCTTTGATTGTATGAGTATGTGTAATAAGGAAAAGTGTATTAGATAATAGAGTTTACTCAAGCACAGTAATAATATTCCCTTTTATAGGTCATGATTCTGATTGATATCTCCCGACGTTTTTTATTGAAAAATTAAAGACAGAACGATTTATTCAATATGACTTCTGATGCGTACACAGCCATTCATTAAAATAACTAACACCTTCTTTAATAAATAAATAATATGTTCTTCAAAACGGGTTTTGTCGCTCTCGATAAAGGACCTATCACTCTCCCTGTTTTGCTCTACGTATTTTAATAAGTTAAAATACCACAAAAAAAACTTCACTCCTCCTGTGGGCTCGTGTGTATCAGGCTTCAACGAACGAAATACGACGTAACAAATGTTTGTTCAAAAATAAAAGTGATAAGAGCAGTTTGAATTCCTTTCAGTGACGTTTTTATTTAAGGCAAATGAAGTGGAGGGAAACTGAAGTACTAGTGTGATAATTTGCGGGAGATGACAGGGTTGCATGTAATAAATTTATAAGAGTGAATAGTTTCAAATACAGTCGAACAATAACACTTATTGTGCTTTTTTTTAGTTTATTTATTTATGGTCCTTAGAAACAAAAACTTTATATCAGGAACCTATGAAATCATTTTCTAATAAAATTAACAGTAAGTAACACAAGATCAATAATAATAACAAAAAAAAAACACTAATAAGAATAAGCATCATAACACTATAACAACACTATAACAAAATAAAGAAATGGTCTATTTTCTGTGTTTTAATTTGTGGCATTCATGATGGAACGCCAGGACGCCGCAAACGACGTATAGGAATTATTCTTTTAAGACTTACTCGATAAAGCTTCCCTATTGCTGTAGACAGCTGTCATTAGGCCCATGCTAACATGTGGTTAAATAGTAGGTGGCCCACAAGCAGACTCACAACTACTCAAACTAATCTAAACAGCCTTCAAAGATTAGCATGTATTGCCACTACCGGAGTAATGAAAATCACGCCGACCGCGGCCATTGAGCTGGTCCTTGATCTGCTGCCCCTGGACATTTTTGTCAGGGAAACAGCGCCGATGATTCCCGTAAGGTTGGCGGGTCAGCTGAATGAAAAGAAGTGGATGGGTCAATAAGGCTCCATACTGAGTGAAGCCTTCGTGAGATCGCCTACCTCACGGTGGCGGTCGAGAGGATTATACCCATCCTCATCTTCAATAAGAACTACGCAATAGCAAAGAGCTCCCGGATAGTTCTTGTTTTGACGTGTTCAGCCCCGCACACGGACGGAGCTAAATTTAGTTCAAGATCAGGCTGCGGAATTCGTTCCAAGGCCCTAGACATGAACCTAACGATTCCATTGGGCATACATCCTATACTATTCTTCAAACAGAACTGACAGCGATCACACACTGTGCAATCGAAATCACTCAACTCGGAATCGCGAATAAAAAGCTATTGATCCTAACAGACAGCAAGGGAGCTCGCGAGATAGGTACTCAGAGTCCCAAGGTTCTGTTCTGAGCTTGTCGTGGATAAAAAGACACTCCAACATCAAAGAAAACAAGGTCGCAGATCAGAGCTGGCTCGGGTGGGAGCCAAAACTCCTTCTGCGCCCGAGCCTGCTGTGCCGTTGACACTACGCGACCTCTATTCATTAATAAACAAGGACAGTATGGAGGAACCTGTAGGTACGACGCTGACCGTCACTTAATTTAGTGATTGGCATCTACACCGGGCACTGTGGATTAAACAGACACCTCCCTACGTTGGAAATCAACCCTGACCAAGTACCACTATGCAGGCAATGTCACGAAGAAGTAGAGACTGTGTAACATATCCTGTGTCGTTGTCCTTCACTTTACAACCGCCTTGGATCTATGCTTGGTTCAAATAAGCCAAGACGACCTCTCTGGAGCTCCTCCGGGCGGCCTGGTTCAATTCTTCCTAAGTCTGGGATGGTTTAAGGAGAAAGGTCATTAGGGAAAGGAGGAATCACAATGGGTCACCTGGGCCTCAGGGCCCTCTCAACAATCCAGAATCCAGAAGACTTACTCGAATGTTAGTAATCTAATAACGAATGGGTTTTTATTAATAAGAGCACATTCGTCAAAGCTAATATTTTTAGAAAGAAAGTACTAGCCTTCTCCAGAGAAAGACGAAATTCACTTGCAAGGACAACTTGGAACGAGTAAAATTTCTGTTGATTGTCATGATCATTCTACATCTCATCCACTTGCAGTCATTTTGTTCCAAAGTTAAAACTTAACATTTTATCCTATCCTTTAGGTGCTACCCTTACCTACATCATCGGTTGTCTTACTTGTTAATGTGGTACTTTCGCTCCATATACATACCTACGCATAATGAGCACACATCAACTAAAAGCTTTTCTTTTTAGACAGTTTTGTATACTTGACTTAAGAATCTTGGTGTGCTCTATCTTTTCAATTATTTGATTTCACGCGTTAATTTCGTTGTCTCTTTCTATATAGATTTACTACCTGTAGTGAATCATATAGTTCAGGGTTTGGAGAGAGGCGAATGCGTGGGTCTAACTCTGTGTGACCTTAGTAAGGCCGTCGACTGTGTGTCCCATGACTTGCTGCTTGAAAAACTGTATCGTTATGGAGTCAGGGGAATTCCACTACAGCTTATTGGTTCCTATTTGTCTCATAGAAAGCAGTGTGTTTCTTTAAATTATGCATCTAGATCAAGCATGAAAATAGTTAAAAGTGCGGTACCCCAGGGATCCGTCCTTGGTCCCTTACTGTTCATCATATACAGGTGTCCCGTATCGTTATGTTCAAATTTTGTGAGCATATAGTAGGCTTATTTCTAAGCCTAAAAAACCTAAAAGTGGCAGGTCTATCTGCATTCGTTACGAAGTTACAGGCCTAAGAAAATAATGTCTAGTAAATACCAGTTTTAACTTTGAAAACCACATAAAGCTTATTTTATTGACCAAATCTTTAGTTTATCATGTGTTAAAAATGTCCTATTCCTTGCTGAATACAAGCTTGTGCTCGGAGGCCTATTTTGCAAAAGTAACAGTTTTCTCGTCTTTTTTCGCGTACCTAATATCTCTTACCAGCTTGCTGAATACGATCAAATAATAATTTCTCTCTGGTATTTAGTTACAAACACCAATTCCGAAATTTGCTGGTGCCGCATCTATTTGAATCCTAATGCCATTTCGTATGAGCAGGGGAACTCTACTAATGTTTATTTCGGTGACGTTTACTCATGTGTGGCAATTTTTGTGGCTTATAAAGTTGAATCTTGTTATTTACTAGTCATAATTTTCTTAGGCCTGTAACTTCGTAACGAATAAAGATAGACCTGTCACTTTTGGGTTTTTTTGGGCTCAAAATTAAGCCTACTATATGCTCAAGAATTTTGAACATAACGATACAGGACACCCTGTATATAAATGATTTATGTTATCACTTGAGACCGAATAAATGCGTATTGTATGCTGATGATACATCATTGGTTTGCGGTGGGGTTGATGTGTCATTGCTTGTGAGGGCATTGGATGACGTCGAGCGCCGGGCTGAGGAATGGTTCTCTAGTAATCTGCTGAAGCTCAATAGAGATAAGACTCAGAGACTTGTGTTTTCTGGTCGGACGTCCCTACATGGTGGGAAATCCGCGACTACTCTAGGCATAACTCTGGATGAGTCTCTGAACTGGTCTCCTCATGTGACCTCACTGGAGAGGAAGTTATCTTATGTGACCTTCGTTATCAGGAGACTTAAAATACATCTGAATCCTTCTGCACTTCTTACGGTATATTTCTCGCTATTCCACTCTCTTAAGATACAGAAAAGGGTTGTCAGGGTGTTGACGGGCTCGGCATATTCTGCTCATTGTAGACCTCTTTTCATAGATTTGAGAATCATGTCTCTTCCTTCTCTTTACATATATTATCAGTTACTTGAGATACACGAGAATAAAAATGTGATGAACACTCGTGATGAACACTCGATGAACATAGTGATTTTCATGATTATAGTACTAGAGGTCGTGACCTTCTGCGTGTTCCTCGCTATCGTTTGACAAAGTCGTCCAGAAATACTTTGGACTTACATCTTTACAATGCTCTGCCAAGGAGCCTCATCGACCTGAGTTCTGTTAGATTTAAGACTGCAGTGAGGTCACATCTGCTCTGTCAATGTTTTTATACGGTGCAGGAGTTTTTACATGCTTGTGAGACCCGCCATGACTCTTTGTGATGGTTTATGATAGGCGTTTATTTTGTGTATTTTGATTCTTGTATTTAAATTTTTCATATTGTGTGTTTATTTTAATATGTCGTACTACAATTATTATTGTTCCTCACAAAACGTAGCTAATAAATTGTCTATCTGTCAAAATTGTCTATCTACCTCTTAGCGGTCTTACACAGTTTTCGTGGTTGTTTGGCGATACCAGTCAAAATAACAGGTTTATTTTGTAAATCAAAATAATGCGATTTTGCAGAGCACTTATGTCAAGTGAATGAAGTCAAGAGTTCATTATCTTCACCTTATTGTTATCTTTCGTCCGATATAATTACCACAAATCAAAAGTATCATAATTCAAGTCTCGAGCGAGTTACGGTGTGGTCTGATTCACGTCAAATCGAGAGCAAGTTTGCGTATGACTTGGTAGCCGATCCGATTCTTATTCAATCGGATCGGCTCACACAGCTTTCTTGCGTTTCTTCCACACACCAGCCAAACACACGTTCAGGTTCAATATCCCCCTTTCTAGACACCTCCAAGGAGATCAGCACCATTGAGTCAACTACTATCAGTAAAATCATAATCATTTTCAAATTCAACCTCAACAACAAAGAGACAAACTCTTCTGAGACTTGATTTTTGACTTGATGGTCTTAGTTTCAAACAAAACTTAGTAAGCATCATATTGAAAATTTGGGTCAAATTGGACAATGAGCAGTCCAAATTTTTAAGATGTCTCGAGGTCAACTCGAATGGATATCAATCATCAACTTTGTATTAATCAAAACCATGTTATCGCTAGACAATCTCATGATGTCATTAATCAATTTCAAATTGCTGCACGATGGGTCGGTAGATGTTTCCGATGCGTGCAAGAAAAGTGATGCCGCTGCAGTAGGATAGTAATTCGATGTACCTAGATGATTGGTAATGAGTTTGAAGAAAAAATAGGACATCATGAATAATTATCACAGGATTCTAGCAAGCGTCCATGCAACGAAACCAGTGGTGATGGAATTTTTTAATGTAGGTACGACTGCTGTTACAATTGTTACTTATAATTTTAAATTTGCACAATTTTAAGTTAATTAATGACAATAATAAGTTCTCTAATGCCAACAAGGTTTAGATTAATGCTAAATTGATAATGATTAATGCCAAGTTGACTGTTATTAGTGCCAATTTGAACTTGAAAAAGTATAGTTTTGGCAGTGGGTATAGAGTATTCGCAATCAATTATTAGCAAGAAATCGACAGATCGGTTCGGGAACACGAACCACTTATAGTTAATTAATTATATCCACTATCAATCAACCATGCTTTTTTGGTCACACACACAATGACCAAGTATCGAACGTCAATACTTGAATAATGAATCAAGGAAGGAGTATGAAAATAGGTTTTAAATATTTAGTGCGAAAGTATCGCGTAGAGTGGCGAAACATTCGGGAGTTTTATAGCATGGCGTGTATTTAGAAACGTCTTCGACAACGTTAACGTTTCTGCGAAGTTGATAGTTCTAATCGCAACGCACATATTAGGTAGTCTTTTGAGAAAACGGAATTCCTAAAGCTGTCTATTATATATGATAACTGTTTTGTTTTGTGAGAAGAATGAAATAAAAAATCGTGTTTAGCACGTAGAGTACGTGCGAGTGATCTTGTAGGTGTTCGTGTCGCGCGGGTCCTATGGATCAATAAAAAGGTTAAACTTTAATAAGCATCCTAACCAAAAATATATGAAATATTCCTCCGAGCTCCACTAATCCTTGCTTTAAAATACACCAACATCCCTCTTCTTCCAATAAACACATCCAAAATGTAGAGCTTCTGAAAGTGCCTACGAGGCTTAACATATAAACCACTGTTTATTCCCATTATAAATTTCAACAGAACCCGCTTTAATAACTCATCCAACTCTCAACACAATATTTCAATTTCCAACTGACACTACTTCTATTAACGATGGACGCTATTCATATCTTTATGTCCGTGCACTGAAAAGAACTATGTTCAAAAATGAGACTCGGAGAATAAATTACAAAAGCATCAGATACCCAACATTTTAATCAATGATGTTCAATGTAACTATTTTTCATCGCTTGACCTACTGGAAGGAAACTACTGAGCTTGGTCTGCTATTTGTGGTTGCCTGATGGATTATCGCATTTCAGTTTCATCAAACTTTGAAAAGAGAACACAAAATATGAACTGTTTCGGATATGTGATTTGCCGTTGAAAATTGATTTTATTTGAATCTAAAGGATGAATTTTAATCGAGCCATGCACATGTACTTTTACCCGATCCCTAATGGAATTGTAAAAAACTACTCGACAAACTTTTAAGCTGCAGTAGCTTTCAGAATGCCATCAACGATGATGTGAATAAATTGAATCGATACAAAGCATCGCATTCATTTGCGACGAAGTCCAAGCTGGATAATATCTGTTCGTTTCATTCAATTGATCATATAAAAAGAGGCAGCGCAAAAATGTTGTGGCATCACACCTAAATTCACATACTGATGAATTTGCTGCGAGTATTTTAAAAATAATATAAATGAAGAAAGATGAGTAGGGAACCTCATCAAATAAGACATTCAGTTAGGGAGACAGATTTTATTAAAAACTCAGCGAGTTGAGATAGACCAGGTAATCACGAGAGGAGAAAAGGTTCAGATTTATATAATCCTATAGACGTCGACCCATCTTTAATCTAAATGCACAAAAACCTTTTGTATGAGAAATCTTCCAATACGCCGCGCGGTAACCAGTTCGTTCTATTAGTATTCGGCACGTGACGGATATTTTATATCTTCTGCGGGGGCATTTCACGACAACGATATTATTCGGGCCGAATGATTCCCGGCAAGTAGCTCATTTCGGTGACCAACATGTTATTGCCTTCCTGTTTGTACAGGCCGGTCCCGGGAAGGTCGGAGGTTTGTAGCCAGGTCACGACGACCACCTCGACATTCCCTGCACTCTTCAGCAGTTCCTCATTCTCTCCCTCCTCGCCTCTTAGTTAGTATCAGCCATATGGAGGAGGAGAAAAGTTCGCAACGAGTCGGCTGTATCAACCACCTATGTCTATATTATAACTAAAATTAAAGTTGAAGCACGAACTAGAGCAGATAATACGAGTGAATATCCCTTCCTGCTTCCTTACTTAATACCGATTCCCCTCCCGGCAACTATTCTAAACTTCCACGCCAACTCAATGGGATTTACCGCAGATCCTGAAAGCCGGAGGAAACCGGAATTGTCCACTGGAAGGACGTGTTTGACACATTTGCGCTGTTGAACTTTTTCAGTGGCACGAAGTTTGCCTGGCTAGGAACGTGCCCGGAAAACCGACTGGCTCCAATCCGGAGTTTCGAATGCAAACTGTGTCCTGTTTTCATAGACCACTAAGGTTTAGTTCTAAATAAGCTGTTGTCGTTCACGTAACACGTGGACCGAACCGTAACTCTCGGTCCGGGCACTTCTGTTTACTTTAACTCAACCATTCGATATATTGCTTGCCCGTAAAAGTTAAATTCGGGGGACCGGGAGTTGTTTGTGTTTCGGCAGCACTTGGCCATCTAGCGTAGGACGACTTAATTACGCCGGTATCGATTTGTTTGAACTACCAGATCATCTGGCGCCCTCTAGCTTTGCAACGTCAAATTGTCGTGTCTGAAATGTGTTTTCATATCAGAAAATTATATTACTGATAAATGCGGGTATTATACTTTCTTGTTTGGATCTTTAAAGAGCATCAATAAAAACACTTTTTTGTCGCAATTCAGAGGGTAAATAATTACCAAGACAAAGTTTCATGGAGGTAGATTGCAAGGAAAAAAGGATTTATTATAACTCTCTCTTGATATGTAGGTACATGTGCTCATGCGGGTTAATTAATGTAATAACTTTTAGTAATTTATTGTTACACCAACACTGTAAACAACGTAAATATGACCAGCATAGTTTATTATTGGATCCCATTGTTTATACTGGAAAGAGGTTTATATTTCATGCCGTCTAGGGAAGGTAACTAAAATATTTAAAACAAACGAATTACATAGGTATAGTAGGATTAACTTTAAAAAGTCAGATGTGACGTTACACTAACCGTCCGAATTAATATTTTTAATTTCACCAGAAAATGTCAAACAGTTAATTGTCAAGTTGTGAACGAGCGTAAATTATTGAAGGAAATCATTCAAATATGAATTGAACCGCTTACGTCAGTTTGAGAGCCACTGATAACTACATAAAATTTATTCACGTAATGACATTCTATCCTCTGTGTTTAATTTAATTCTCATTCAAAACCAATGTTGACGTATACTTATTTATGCGGGATGGAGTGTTTAGACAAACTGGACGGTTACTATAAAAACCGCGTATATGAAACAAAATAAATCGAACTATCAAATGGAGGTGTATTCTTAATCGATACGTATGACTTTTTAGACTTTATTGGACTATACACAAATTTAGGTAAGGATTAGCTGAATTTCGCTTAGCTAGGTGAATGATGCCCCGACCATGAATGGTTTCACTCTCCAAATTTTCTTGGCCTTTGTTTTTTTTTAATGTCACAACAGAGTTCTAAGGTAATACTTCCATCCAATGAACAACCACCAAATTATCTCCAAACAAATCTTACCTGGTAGACTTTTTTCGCCCAAGAACTTAACTAGCACACACATACACATGTTACGATGATAATTGTCAAAAAGGCTGCCACAAATGGTAAACTCTTACTCACTGCACAGAAAAAATTTTTTGTTCTTCCCCTTCCGCTACCACATAGTCAAATCTCTCAACGTGATACTAAATAATGCACCTTATCGGCGACAAATCTTCTACGTTTGTGCAAATCGAAATAGTAAATTGAAATGAAACATGGATTATACCAATCATTCAAGCATATGGCTCAATAGTCGACTGGAAGCAAGTCTCCCCTCATTCGGGAAGCAAATAGGAACCAGGGCGGCCGGGACGAGCGCTTCCACGTCCATGTTCAAGAAGTTCGTCATTGCCAAACGCAATTCCAGAGATCGCTCAGGATTTCGGAACCGACTTCAATTCCACTACTCCAGATAGTTCTGCAAGACACTGATGGTTCCCATTTGCTTCCTGAATGAGAGGAGGGGACTTTCGTCCACTCGATTATTGAGCAATGTGCTTGAGCGTGGCTGGGTCGACCTTTTCGAGGTCACCAACTTGTACGTTATCTAATTAAAACGTATGATATCATGTTCGAGAAGATCTGGCCCGGCAAATTCGTGGCAAAGGTCACAACATTTTTCATCGTTTCTGCTAGGAAAGCTGCTCACTCTTTCTACAGAGGCAATCACTTAATCTCACTATATTCCCCCCTCCCCCAATTCTTAGTCTTAAGTTCGTCTGTAAAAATTTCTCAAAAATAAATATAAATAGGTAAACAAAGTCACTGATTCTGGGGTTGCATTTCTCAATGTGTATCGTAAATATACCGCCCAACTCCTAGGGGTAGTAGGGCGCGTCAAAACAAACATTTTGTATTTTTATCAAAAAATGCTTCGTCCAAAAACGGTTTATAATACCATTTTAACACTATGTATCGAGATACAAGCAGGTTAAAATTATTAAGTCAATGACGTCCAGGGGGCACCCTCTCCAACATTATCGCCATAATAGAATGTACGCCACTGGCTTGTTTAGAAATTTTTTGGGGATTTTTGGGGGTTTAGAAAACTTCGTTTCTGGGGAAAAAATAAAGACTGCTTCGATACATTCAAAAATTGATTTTAATTTTATTGATTCTATTTTATTAATTTTTCGACATGCCATCAAACGGGTTTTATATTTCCCCCGAAAACAAAATTAGGTACGAAAAAAAACTCAGGAGACAATAATGTTGGTGATAATTAAAAAACCTTTAACACCCTGTCGAATATGTCGAAAATGAAGCTTTTTTGGACAAATGTTTATGAGAAAAAAAATTGTTTTGACGCCCCCCACTATGTACTCCTAAAAAAATGTCGGTATATTTATGATACAGCCTATATAACGGGTAGGGGAACCATGGGTCTACCGGTAAAGCTACCCCTACTAACCGTTTAGCGCATGTGAATGAAATTCTCCATTCGAATTAGTCTAGGTCTAGAAGAACAAGGAGAACATGAACTGGAAAACGGCGGAGCAGCAGGCAGGGGGTAAGGAGGCGTAGGGAGAAGAAGCGGAGGGAGAGGAGGAAGAGGAGAATAAGCAATTTCTGTGTGTATTTCCTCATAAAATCTCTCCTTTCTTCCACCTTAAACCCATATTTTCTTCACATAAAATAAGTCATCCAGTTTATAACCATCTTTATCGAGCTAAGAAATCTCCCAAGAAAATCTCCAAATCAAAAAAATTTTATCCATCCATGGTTTTGAACTTGTCCATTGCTATTATACAGGCTGTCCCAAAACTCAACGTCATCCCTTGAAGGGCTGATAGGCCAACTCATGACTAACCAGAATATCGTAAGATGATCTCAGTAAAAAATTGCTTATTTTCGAGATAATGGGACTTTTATGAATTTTGTGAAAATCGATACCTTAGATCTGTTTTCCGAGTGTCACAGCTACAAAATTCCATATTCTTGAATTCTTCATTTTGTTACGCAATGCTGAATAGCCCCATTATTAATCATTAACTGCCTAAGAAATATTCTGGTGCCGTACCCTTTAGGAAAATTATTAATTTTTTTGTCCGATTGAAAATTTTTGTTTTTTCATGGCACAACTTTGCCACTTCACTTCATACATGAAAAAAACTACCCCGTGAACCTGGCAAGTTATTCCTAAAAATTGCTCATTTGATCTAGTTTCTGCAATGGTGTAATGTTTTGTATGCTTTACTTTAGAAAAAAAGATATTGCTCTTCGACTGCAAAAGGAGCGCATTGTGAAATTATATCACTAATTAGTTATTTGAATTAAAACACGTGTTAAATTACAGTAACAAGTGTTTATTAAAAACTAAACAAAACACAAATGAAAATTTTCAAATTGCCTGCCACCAAGTCGAATGCAAGCGTTGCATCTTTTTAAAAATTTTCTTGTCTTTTTTGCACTTGTCTTGCACTTAAGCGACATTCAATTGTTGTGCAGCTTCAAAAATACGCTGTTTCAATTGATTTTCAAAATTTATTGGCGTTGAATAGACTTTCTCCTTCAGATAACCTCAACCTCAGTAATAAAAATCTAGTGGATTTAAATCCGGAGATCGGGGACGCCGCAAAATAGGATCCAG
Organism: Malachius bipustulatus; assembly: GCA_910589415.1. Taxonomy (NCBI): domain Eukaryota; kingdom Metazoa; phylum Arthropoda; class Insecta; order Coleoptera; family Melyridae; genus Malachius; species Malachius bipustulatus. The sequence goes on along the minus strand of OU342634.1, from coordinate 29,859,635 downwards.
ACGGCCGATCCATCTCTGTGGAAAAGTTTGGTTTAAATAATATCTTACTACTCGTGCGTGATGAGCTGGACAACCGTCATTTTGGAACCACATTGCCCTACGTGTGATTGAAGGAACATCTTCCAGATGATTTGACAATTCATGTTCTAAGAAATCTTGATTTCTCCATTTAGATTTTCATTTAGAAGTATAAAAGGGCCAATTACTTATTTGGCCGTTCAAAATTCCGGTCCACAGATTAATTTTGAAGCGATACTGAGACTTTTGTTCTCGCATCGAATGCGGGTTTTCAACAGCATAACAATGAAGATTGTGCATGTTCATGAATCCGTCTTTTTTGAATGTGCTACAAGGCATTCTGCCTTCCGCGTACGCTTGGTGAAGATTTATAAAAACGCGATGATCAGGATATCTCAAAGCATCCGGATATTTTTCGGATACAGTCTAGCTGCAGCAGGACTATTTTCTCTGCATTCTCCATAAATGTAATGCATGTTACAGTATTCTTGAGAAGTATACTGGTACGGCATAATGGCAATTATTTGATTACAACCGCGTATCACAAATGACACTACCAACGTCACTATAACATTGTTGAATGACGTCATTACGATTATCATCAATATCTTTTTATTGTGTAAGCCACTCAGATTATTTATTGATATGATTTCGCAATGCGCTCCTTTTGCAGTCAAACAGCAATATCTTTTTTTCTAAAGTGAAGCATACAAAATATTACACCATTGCAGAAACTAGATCAAATGAGCCATTTTTTGGAATAACTTGCCAGGTTCACGGGGTAATTTTTTTTCATGTATGAAGTGGCAAAGTTGGGTCATGAAAAAACAAAAATTTTCAATCGGACAAAAATGTGTTGGTAGATACATTGTACTGAAGAGTCCCAAACAGGACGAAACACGTGTCTACAATTTCCGCCTCTGCTCACAGCACAACATAAATGGATGGCATGTTGTCTGACAACATGTCATTCATCTTTTGTCTAGCAACGCCTAGTAGGGGCTTAACCTACTTCATGCACACCGGGGGGCACTGCACTCATTTTTGGCATGCATTATGGCTGTCTGGGGTGTATCCTATGGCGCAAGCCTAACCCACCGTGCCTTTTTATTTTATTTTTATTTTTATTTCATTGCATTCTGCTCACGGGATCCGTGATCTAAACTGTGCTGTGTGTTGGTAGATACATTGTACTGAAGAGTCCCAAACAGGACGAAACACGTGTCTACAATTTCCGCCTCTGCTCACAGCACAACATAAATGGATGGCATGTTGTCTGACAACATGTCATTCATCTTTTGTCTAGCAACGCCTAGTAGGGGCTTAACCTACTTCATGCACACCGGGGGGCACTGCACTCATTTTTGGCATGCATTATGGCTGTCTGGGGTGTATCCTATGGCGCAAGCCTAACCCACCGTGCCTTTTTATTTTATTTTTATTTTTATTTCATTGCATTCTGCTCACGGGATCCGTGATCTAAACTGTGCTGTGTGTTGGTAGATACATTGTACTGAAGAGTCCCAAACAGGACGAAACACGTGTCTACAATTTCCGCCTCTGCTCACAGCACAACATAAATGGATGGCATGTTGTCTGACAACATGTCATTCATCTTTTGTCTAGCAACGCCTAGTAGGGGCTTAACCTACTTCATGCACACCGGGGGGCACTGCACTCATTTTTGGCATGCATTATGGCTGTCTGGGGTGTATCCTATGGCGCAAGCCTAACCCACCGTGCCTTTTTATTTTATTTTTATTTTTATTTCATTGCATTCTGCTCACGGGATCCGTGATCTAAACTGTGCTGTGTGTTGGTAGATACATTGTACTGAAGAGTCCCAAACAGGACGAAACACGTGTCTACAATTTCCGCCTCTGCTCACAGCACAACATAAATGGATGGCATGTTGTCTGACAACATGTCATTCATCTTTTGTCTAGCAACGCCTAGTAGGGGCTTAACCTACTTCATGCACACCGGGGGGCACTGCACTCATTTTTGGCATGCATTATGGCTGTCTGGGGTGTATCCTATGGCGCAAGCCTAACCCACCGTGCCTTTTTATTTTATTTTTATTTTTATTTCAAAAAAAATTAATAATTTTCCTAAAGGGTACGGCACCAGAATATTTCTTAGGCAGTTAATGATTAATGGGGTTATTCAGCATTGCGTAACAAAATGAAGAATTTAAGAACATGGAATTTTGTAGCTGTGACACTCGAAAAACAGATCTAAGGTAGGTATCGATTTTCACAAAATTCATAAAAGTCCCATTATCTCGAAAATAAGCAATTTTTTCTGAGATCATCTTACGATATTCTGGTCAGTCATGAGTTGGCCTATCAGCCCTTCAAGGGATGACGTTGAGTTTTGGGACACCCTGTATTTCTGCATTTCTGCTTACCCGAAAACTTATATTTTTTAACTTTTTAAAACAAAAATTAGGTAACACCTTCACCATGCCCCAAGTTATATTACCACTCGTCTCGCAGTTGCCTTCGTTATCCAGGGAAATACCTGCTTTTCAAGGGCACGTTCTAACTGAGTACAATGACCTTTCAAAGTAATTTACTTGATACGATGACTCTGATAAACCTCGAACCCTGAATTTTCCAGATAGCATAAGCTTATTACGGTTGGAACTTGCTGGTGCCCATTTATCCATTGTTCTTGCTTTAGGTAGTGGTTTTTGGTACTAATTTTTTTTATAGTTCCAAATTTGCATTATTTAAATGTAAATAAACGCTAATTATTATTCTATCGATAGATTTTAAACAAGAATAATAATAACTTAATTATTATAATAGTGTTTATAAATTAACATAAATGATTAACAAAAAATAAATAACAAGATTTATCAACTTATTAATAATAATTTTTGGTACCTACTAGGTACATTTACATAAAACCTTGATAATTTCAACAAATCATCTGAATTTATATATAAGTAATCGTTCATATACGTATTATAGTAAATAAATACTATAAAAGTATATACTTTGAACTCGTTTCGCTAAAGTAAAGATAACGATAACGAACAGGTTCATCATCATTTAGTTGACAATGTATTTTAAACTATAGAATTGTAGAAGTCAGACCAGATCGTCCACAATCATGAACGCGTTTAAAAAAATAAACTTTCTCAGCTCGTCGAGAAAAATTTCGAGTATCTGTGATGGAAAGAAAATATACGTAAATGTGGATAAAAATATAGTACGGTCTCCAGTGAAAGACCTGCCTATGGCACAAGTGCCACTACATGAGTGCATATACGAAAGTACGAGGAAATGGCCTACGAAAGTTGCAGTGGTGAGTTTTTTTAATGTTTTCTAAAACGAGCATCGCGCGCATCATAACAGCGTTTCTTGTCTTTATAAACCAAACAAAAAAATTTAACTAACTTCTTCACATTCGTGAATAACCATCACAGTCACCCCCTCCCTTCCCCAATAAATGAAATAAAAAATTACAGGAAATTCCGATTTTCATTTGTTTATAACTCATCTACTCAATTTATACTTCAATAATTGTAAAAACCATTCTTACTGGATTGTTTCAGACAATCTCAAAATGTATTAATATGCAAGGTGTTTTATTTGAAAAAAATTAGACAATGTCGTTATTAGTGGAGAGGGTCTGTCAAAAAAAAAGGCTCCATCCGCCTTGGACTCGAGAATTTTTTTTGATTTTTTTTTTTCATAAAGTTGGACCCCCTCTTCATTTTGGTGGCATTTTCAAAAATTTAATCCACGCCCTGGCGGAGAAATGTGTATGCGAAGACATCGGCAATGGGTTTTTTGCACATAACTCGCTTAATTCAACTCTAAGCATAGTAAATATCTCGAAGTAAACTCTCGAAGACGCGTAATTTGAACTTTGACTGGTCCAAATCGGTCAAACGGTTCCCGAGATATCGCATTTTCAATTTTAAGGCCCTTTCTTCAGGGTTCCGCCGCGGTGCGAATACACCGCCGTCCGTGTTCGCGTGTTTTGCATGGAAAAAATCGACTTAGGGACTTAATTTTTTTTTTTCATCGACAGACAGCAGTGTCCTCAATGATGCCTGAAATTTTGAAGTCGTTATCTCGATTAGAGGGGGAGGGGGAGGGGAAATCATAATTAAAATTCAAATTCCGATAACTTTCGCTAATATTGGGGCGTCGGGCCCAACCAATGGGAGATGACACTTTGGAATGCCTACTTTAAAATGTTTTTTTTTCGATTCCGCCAATATTGGAAAGATGTCCGCAGAAAAACCGATTTCCCTCCCCCCTTTTTTTTTCTTAAAACTGGTTTTTTGCCATGAAAGAAGGGGGTGTGGGTAAAATTTTTTTCGTCATCAGACGGGAATTTTTTTTATCTTTGATTTGAGCCCCAGTAGACCTCGATCGGACCATTATTAAGGTCACAGGGTCACCAAACGCGTTTGGTCCTGTAGAATGGCAAGGATTAGGGTTAGCAGGTTCCGCTACCCGGCATTTTTTAGGGCTAAGTGTCCCCTTTCAAGATTTTCTTACCCCATGTCGTTATCTCAATTAGGGCCTGCACGCAGACGTGATTAATCTAGCCGCGGAGCAGCGAGAGCCGGGGGCGGAGCCTAGCGCTCCCTCTCCTTTCTCTCTTCTCTCACAGACACACGCTAGATTAATTGGTTTACATATCACGTCCGCGTGCAGGTCCTAATTGAGATAGGGACATGGGGTAAGAAAATCTTGAAAGGGGACACTTAGCCCTAAAAAATGCCGGGTAGCGGAACCCGCTAACCCTAATCCTTGCCATTCTACAGGACCAAACGCGTTTGGTGACCCTGTGACCTTAATAATGGTCCGATCGAGGTCTACTGGGGCTCAAATCAAAGATAAAAAAAATTCCCGTCTGATGACGAAAAAAATTTTACCCACACCCCGTTCTTTCATGGCAAAAAAAACAGTTTTAAGAAAAAAAAGGGGGGAGGGAAATCGGTTTTTCTGCGGGCATCTTGCCAATATTGGCGGAATCGAAAAAAAAAAACATTTTAAAGTAGGCATTCCAAAGTGCCATCTCCCATTGGTTGGGCCCGACGCCCCAATTTTAGCGAAAGTTATCGGAATTTGAATTTTAATTATGATTTCCCCTCCCCCTCCCCCTCTAATCGAGATAGCGACTTCAAAATTTCAGGCATCATTGAGGACACTGCTGTCTGTCGATGAAAAAAAAAATTAAGTCCCTAAGTCGATTTTTTCCATGCAAAACACGCGAACACGGACGGCGGTGTATTCGCACCGCGGCGGAACCCTGAAGAAAGGGCCTTAAAATTGAAAATGCGATATCTCGAGAACCGTTTGACCGATTTGGACCAGTCAAAGTTCAAATTACGCGTCTTCGAGAGCTCTTCATTTTTCGACATATTTACTATGCTCAGAGTTGAATTAAGCGAGTTATGTGCAAAAAACCCATTGCCGATATTTTCGCATACACATTTCTCTATTTTCTATATTATTACTGAGCCAACGAACTCTCTATACTATAAGAAATTTTCACATCAATAGACAGTAACTTAAATTATAAAATTGACTTGTTTCGGATTTTTTTAATTCTTCAAATATTAACTGAGAAAATTAATTTATTCGTTGTATATGATTCACCCTGTATTTCTAAACAGAACTCTAGACACAATCATTGTCATTCAAGCTTCATCTAAATAAATATAACTTACTGACCTGAGCTTAAAGAAAAAGATATATAAGATAACAATGACATGAACACCATGGAACAGCAAACGAAGTCTATCGAGGTCTTGTTTTAACTTTCATTTAACTGCCGGTCTATTTTATAATAGCTCACGTAAGCGGACCTATTGATTTTGTCATTAAGCCGTAGAGAAAATATGGTCTTTTTCTCGTACAGATTGATTACCTTGGACATTCCAATTTAAATTTCGTCAGAATAGAAGAGTCATAATTCGTCATAATTCTCCACTGTTAGAATATATTTTGATACAATCAATAATTATAAAAAAAAAACTTTTAAAAATATACTTCAAACTGTTTATGGTACCTGGGAAATCTCTTCTAAAGATAACAATTGCAGTTTTTTGCCCATATTCCTTAAACTTCATGATTATAGCTCACAAATAATTAAATAAATTGGATTTCAACATGTAATTAAAATAGATAACTCGCTTTCTTGCTGTCTGTCTGCAGTCCAAATCTTGTAATCGGTTTCAAACTATTTAACTACCTACCAGAAGATCTAGAGGCTTGAAGCTTGAAACATATTTCAGAATTCGATGACAATTTTTCTATTATCCTTTTTATCATATTTAATCAATAATTAATCATGCTTACCTATATGGATTAAATGCAACTGCAACGCAAAACCACCCTCAATAATTAAATCAATCAATCAAGTCCAAGTAATCGAAAATGAGAGATAAGAATAATGATATTGTAATAAACACAGCTCTGCAGTTTCTAGATTATATTATAACATGAATAGATGGTCAGATTAGCGATCTTACGACAGTCATACAACGAGTACAAAGTGCACTATTTCGGAGGATTCCGTTACATATACATAGAAATATTACTACTCGTTCCTAAAAGTTAATAACTAATTTAGTTGACAAATAACATCCGGTGTCGTTACTTTCCTCTCTTGACGTAGCGGAAATTATGCTGTCCCTGTTATAGAAAAAAATCTCATCAAATTTCCAACAAGAACAAGTTGCATTATGTTGCTAGTGTACTTGAAATTCCCCTTCGGTACGAGGAATAGTTCGTAATTTGCTTTTGACAACTTGACACTAAAATAGTTTATAATGACTTCTTTATGAATGACCATCAATGATCAAAGAACAATGTCGGTGTTAATAAGGAAATAATTTCAAATAAATTGAACAGGATAAACAAGTTCCCTTTGACAAGAACATCTTTGAGAGTATGCCAACTAATTATTGAACTTTAAACTAATTAACAGCTATAATCGTTTAGACACTTTTATTCCACCAGTTTAGGCTAATATTATGTCTTACAAGAACAGCTATATGCTAATTTGGTCGACTAGGGTAGAGCTCGGTTATTTACGCTAAGGCCCCCGGTTCGAGCAAAGTTTGTCATCACTTTATTTCTCATTGCAAAATAATTTCAAATTTCAAAAATTTAAATATTTATACGAATAAAATTCACTTCACCTTCTTAGGCAAGTGTATAACAGTCTTTAGAACTCCGAAAACGGCCGTTGCCCTTGACGACGGTCGCGTATTGAGGTTTCACAGCTTGTACAGAGTCTGAAAGTTCACTAACGGTTGTACAAACAATGTGAATAATTTCAAAGTGATAATAGCATCTAATTTTTTTAGGAATGCATCGATACTGGAAGGAAATACACATATAATGATCTTTATACTAAAAGTATAAGAATAGCTCATTTTTTAAGAAATACTGCCAAACTAAAAGATAGAGATACCGTTGCTATCATATCACCCAACATCCCCGAGTATCCTCTTATAATACTAGGAGCCTTACAAGCAAATCTTAGAGTAACCACAATTAATCCTATTTATAATGCAGGTGAGTTCAATTTACAAAAATACCCCAAAATAGAATTTTTTCTCTCTCCATAAGGAGTTTAACTCATTTGATATCGACCATTTTTCAGATGACATAGGCAAACAATTGAAGATGTCTGATTCAAAAATTGTTTTCACTTTAACTGCTTTACATGGCGAAGTCTCCGCCGCTGTCAGCAAGCAAAAATCATCCCTGAGACACCAGAAATTAATATTGATCGACCATAATGTAAGAAATCAAAATTTACCCTTTTAACAGGACTTATATAAAAAATTAAACCTTTTTTCCTAGAATACAGGAGAAATTCCAGCAGGTTCGGTCAACTTCAACGAAACCGTCAACCACGACAACACTTTCACCTCACCAGCCCCCTCTCTAAACGAAACAGCTTTACTCCTCTTCTCGAGTGGAACCACCGGCTTACCAAAAGGGGTTGAATTGACTCATTCGAACGTCATCTCGAACTTCTGTCAAATGCGATGCCCTGAATTTGTTCTTGGAAACGAAGCAACAGGTTATCTTCTATTTTGATCACATTTTTAATCGTATCGTAAGTAACCCGTCTCTCCTTTCCAGATGACTATCAAGATGTGCTACCAGCATTGTTACCGATGTTTCATGTATATGGTTTGAACATAGTTCTTCTTCACAGACTAACATTGGGGGCTAAGCTTATCTCTATACCAAAATTTAGCTCTGAGACGTTCCTAAAATTGTTAATTCAGCATAAACCAATCACAGCTCATCTCGTACCACCAATAGGTAAGAAATTTATGGTAAAACTAAACGAGATGTTCCAGAAAGTTCCCGAATGTTCGAGAATGGTCTAAAATGTTCTGGAAATTGGAACGCTTCTAAAATAACTGACATCGTTAGAAATGTTTTAAGGAAACTAATTACTTTAATTTCAATTTTTTAGTTCTTATGATGACATACAGGCCAGAAGTTAAACCAGAGTACTTGGAAAGTTTACAAAATATAACAATTGGAGGTGCTCCCATAGGACAATCGGATTTGGATAAGTTTTCCGAGAAAACGAATAACAAAATCAAAACAATAAGTGCTTATGGGATGACAGAAACATCACCACTTGCTATAACCCAATCCCTTGTGGCCGAAAATGGCTACAAACCAAATGCTGTCGGTCTCCTTCTACCAAACACCAAGGCTAAAATAGTTGAAGTTGGTAGTTTGACGGAAAAAGGAATAGGTCCTGGTCAGATTGGGGAGCTTTGGCTCAAAGGACCACAGGTAATTTCATAGGACACTTCGTTCACAACTTCGGAAGACATCCTCCCTCCCATAGAAGGTCTAATAAGTGAAGACTCCATAATGTACTCTAATTGAAGATGTCTTCCGCAGTTATAGCGAAAGTGATAGACCAGTCATTGCGGCAGACAACCTCAGCGAGCCTGGTAAAAAAGTCGCCTTTCAAAATAAATAAGGAAGTTTGCCGCAATTATACACGCCAGTAATAAAAGAATAGCTTCTGACGAGTTAGCAGAACGTTCCTCTCATTTTAATATTCTTCATAATATTAGACAGACCTTTAAATTAATAAATAAATAATGCTTCCAGGTTATGAAGGGATACTATAAGAATCCAACCGCAACAAAAGAAACAATAACGCCAGATGGCTGGCTGAAAACTGGAGATGTGGGATATTACGACGAAACAGGAAACTTCTACCTAACGGAACGACTTAAGGAATTAATCAAAGTGAAGGGTTTCCAGGTGGCTCCAGCCGAACTTGAGGCTGTACTAAGGAGTCATCCGTTGATTGAAGATGCAGCTGTGATAGGAATACCGCATCCGAAACACGGAGAAGTTCCGAAAGCGTTTGTCGTGAAAAGCCACACAGCGACCGAAGAACTTAATCCTGAGGATGTGCAAGAGTTCGTTGCGAAACGTGTGGCTAATTTCAAACAATTGTTAGGAGGTGTTGTTGTGCTTGATAGTATTCCTAAGAACGCGTCTGGGAAAATATTACGAAAAAATTTGAAGAATTTATGAGCTCAAGAACCTATAACAATAAGTTAAAACAACTGTAATGTTATTTTGTATTTATAATGCTGAAAAATTGATAACTTTGATATAAAATATTTTTAAATGCCTACTGAAATACTTTTTCAAATAATAAAAGTGAACAGACTGGGGGTCCTTTAATTAAAAAAAAAATTCCGAGGCAAGTCAATTATTGAAATGCAGCATCAGTTTACCTGGATGGATGAAAAATGTATTGATGCAGGCTGCTTGAAATAGTTGAATTCTCGTTGCAGGAACGATCATTTTAATCTCGAGAATGCATTTTTATTATTATAATATTTGTGGTAGACCGAGTACCGATATTAAACAATAATGAAATGATAAGAGATGCTCTACTTCCTCTTTTGTTCAAACTTGAAAACGTTATTGTTCTTCTTGGCGTGCTTTTTAGGCATATTTATGAAAAAACAAGAATGGATACTGTAACCACTGTCGTGAAATTTAAAATTTCCACGCTAAGATGTGGCTCGTTGTATGCAACTATTATTGTTCCGGGCAGTATTATCAAAAAATAAATAGTAAGGGATGCGAAAAATTGTAAAAAAAAGTAAATATCCAGAGAAATTACCACAAGTTGATTGAACAGGTTCTTCATAATTTTGGATAAAAACCATAATTTAGCATATTTTATTATTATCTTGGAAGCATGTCAGGTAAAATTCGTTTAAAATAGTAAACTCTCCAAACTTACGTCATAGGAATTTTTTCTCTAATGTATCAGAGAGCTATGACGTCATTTTGGAGACTAAACTTTAATAGAGTATTATCTTATAATGGAAGAAAAGAGTATTTTAGATAAAATAACAATAACAATTCAATTAAATGTCATTTGTAGCAATAACAAACTTTATTACTACCAACAAACCATAACAAATCAACCAAATAAATAAATAATTAAAAATGCTCTCAATAATTCAGTGGAACTGGAACTGTAATGGTGTCCTTACACACCTAAGACACCCCCAACTTCTAATAAAAGACAAGGACCCCGACATATAATGCATACAGGAAACCCATCTCACAAAGGAAACGATCATAAATTTGAAAAAAACAAAAAACGCCCAACGTACAAAGTAAGCAAGAGAAAATCGTGGGAAAACTATGTTGCAACAATAAATAAAAATACACCCATTAAAAAAGTATGGCAGAAAATCAAAAATATAAAAGGATTGCAAGTAACAAAGGTTCCAACAACCATTATGGATGGAACGTCCGTGAGAACAGATCCTCAGAAAATGGCTGACAAGATTATTGATGAGAATCTTGGCTTGGCACCTCATTCAGTGACGAAATATACCGTGTGTCCCCGGATAGGTGAAACGACTCTTATAGAAGACAAAAAATTTTCGATTTTAGTTTTAATTTTTTGGGGTTCAGCCCTGCTTGGCTAAAGAATAATTTCTAACAAAATTTTAGTTTTGAAAAATCAAGCATGCCTTGGAAATTTCCAAGAAACCGGTTTTTCTGTTGAGTAAAGTGCCTTTTATGTGGCAAATACGACAAAATGTTATTTGAAAAAGTTGTTCAGAATCAACATTTAGGTCCGTATACCAAATTTCAAAATCATAGGCCAACTTTGATCTTTTACATTTACATTTATGTTTATTTCACAAATCAAAGAATTTCATTTGTAACAAAGACTGATATTGACAAATTGCTATTGCTATGGGTACAATTTGGTTTTTCCATGGCAGTCATTGTTTCAAATTATGAAATTCTTCGATTTGTGAAATTAACATAAAAATAAATGAAAAAAATAAAAGTTGGCCTATGATTTTGAAATTTCCTATAGGGGCCTAAATGTTGATTCTGAACAACTTTTCCAAATAACATTTTGTCGTATTTCCCACATAAAAGGCACTTTACTCAACAGAAAAACCGGTTTCTTGGAAATTTCCAAGGCATGCTTGATTTTTCAAAACTAAAATTTTGTTAGAAATTACTCTTTCGCCAAGCAGGGCTGAACCCCAAAAAATTAAAATTGAAATCAAAAAATTTTTGTCTTTTATAAGAGTCGTTTCACCTATCCGGGGACACACGGTATGACCCAGATTTTCTCATACAAGCGACAACCATAGAAGCTGAGCAGCTGATCATGCACAATAACAGCGATCCCATACGACCCATTCTCCATCTGGGAACTGACTTCGGCAGTGAAAAAATGCAAAAATGGGAGTGCTGGCCCTGACACAGTACCATTTACAATGATACAAAACCTCACACAAGATACAAGCCAGCACATCCTAAAATATTCAACAGAATTTGGAGCTCAAACGCATTCCCATAAAAACGGCGCTAAGCACACATCATCCCCATCCTGAAACCAAGAAGCAAAGACTCCATCAATATACTCAAAACTATAGACCCATTTCTCTAGCCTGCTGCCTATGCAAACTATTCGAAAGAATGGTAAACAAAAGGCCCCTGCATGTTGTTCTTAAAGAAAATAGGCTAACACAGAGTGGATTTCGCCACGGGCGTTCATCGATTGACCAGATTATATTCTTGGAATGCGAAATAATAGAACCCTTTAAAAATAAACAACAAATCATCCGTTTTTTTTTTATATAAGTAAAGCGTTTGATCCTCCATGGACTTTCAAAATTCTAATAAAGACACTGGAAAAATTCAACCTTAATGGCCACATTCTCCATTTCATCAAGAACTTTCTTACTAACAGGACGTTCAATGTCAGAGTCAACGGACATTTCTCCAACATCTCCAATCAAATCAAAGCTCGACTACGTCTACCTACTGTGAAAACGAAAATATAAAAATCGCTGGAACCCATCCAAAACACAACACTCAGATTAGCTACAGGAGCCTTCCGCGTGAACCCGCTTGCAAGCCTGCAGGAGTATGGCCGGGGAGTGCCCTTGTCACTTAGACTATCCCATCCAGTTTTGACCTATATTCTCCCATTTCGACTCAACATCGACTACTTTAGAAACCATTCAGCTCAACTTTTCAACACCCTACAAGCTAGGAAATATCTTAACACTACTGATTTGAAAGAATGCCGGATTTTCACAGACTCCCTCAGCGCCTTCACACTATATCCCAATAGGTACGACACAGAACACTCCATTGCCAACGACATTCAGGAAGAAATTTCTCACGCAACAGCCCTTGGAAAAATAATCAAACTACTCTGGATCCCTTCTCATCAGGGAATAAAAGGAAATGAAATGGTAGAGCAACTAGCCATTACGGTTGACATCAGTTCACTAAAGCTCTCAATAATGAGGAAAGGACAGGAAGACTGGAAGACTGGGGAGAGAGTACCCCCCAGAAACTATGCAAAATGAAACCAAACACCCTACCTTGGCCATAACAAGAAAACCGTAAACCTGATGATGTTCCCTTGAGTCATCTCAGAATCGGCCACACCCTCCTCACTCACAAACACCTACTAGAAAAATCCCTGCAACCTACATGTGACACCTGCCTTACTCCACTTACCGTTGAACATTTCATACTACACTGTAGAAAATTTAACTGTTGAAGAAAGTACAAGCTCGAAAACATTAGCAGATCACAAGAATTAGACAGCCAGAATACCGACAATATACTCGACTACATCAAAAACAGAAACTTAAATGTAATCATGAAACTAAAATAATTCGTAAAAATAATCTAAAATAAAAATTCAAAAGTTAAATGGCACTTATATAGAATTTTCTTAACTAAACTTTCGCAATTATAATATTTTTTCTTCATCTTTTAAACCGGCCAACTCCTCAGACAGTTTCCATAACTTCTCGCAGTAACTTTTATTGCGCGCTTTGAAAGACGTAATGGTTGCGGGAATTTGAAAGCAATCCATGAAATATTTTCCGGTCACATTTTTCACTTTCTCAGACGTTGCGAGGTGAATTGTAGGTTGTGCCCCTTCCTCTGTATCCTAGAAACAATCAAACATCAAAAATACATTTATTTTTATGTTGCATTATGAAAAACAATCATTTTTACCTTTCCGAATAATATTGACATTACAAAAAGTAGAAAAGGGATTATATTCTTCACAAAACTGTCTGTGTAACATTTTGTCATTATTTGTGTTTTAACAATTCCCGGATGCAGTGCGTTTATTTTGATTCCTAACGGCTTCAGTTTTTCCGAAAAAATTTGCATCGCTAGTATTTGACAGTACTTGGAATTAGGATAATCCAAATATTTTGCTTTTGTGATAGTCTCCAGATTGAACGATCTCATAAACATGTAGATCACTGATGACACAAATACTATCCTTGGATCGTCTGATTTTTTCAATTTATCTATAAAAATGGATCTTTTTAGATGTAACTTGATACTTAATAATCCCCAGATACTCACTAACCGATTAAAAGATGCGTTAACAGGAACGGTGCAAAATAATTCACTTGCATGATAAATGGTAATTTGTCTTCAGTGTACGGTATGGCATTTGAAGCAGTTCCAGCGTTGTGGATCAGAATATCAATTTTTTCTTCACTATTATTTATTTCATCCGCGAATTTTCGTACAGATTTGAATGATTCCAAATATAAATATTTTATCACTATGTTAGTGCTGTTTGTCTCTTTGATTAATTTTTCCCTCGCCTCTTCCATTTTGGTCCTTCCTGTGATTATAACTCGACATCCTCTCGACGCTAAATTTACAGCGGTTGTATATCCGATACCTTAATTAGAAGAAAAAGAGATTACTTATTCCTATATAAAAAGGTAATTAATAAATTTTAACAAACCTGAATTCGCTCCAGTAATTATTGCTGTCTTTCCGATTAAACATAATCTACTATCCGATTTACCACAAGTTAATTTAGCAACTACGTAACAAAACAAAATAAAGTATAATATAAAATATAACATTTTTCTTTGTTTTCTTTGTTTACTTTTTAACTGGTCACTATAATATTATTGCGATAATGAAGGTGCACCACAACATTTGACTGACGCTTTTTTCATTTTACAGCCTCAAATTGGGCTTGTTTGATGATAACCTTTATCTGTCACCACGCCGGGCTATCGGTAATTATTGTAAGCAGTTCCAGCTGATTAAGTTATTTTACTCTTTACGCAATAATCTTCCTGTACTATGAAGACAACGATCTTCTTATGAAGATTTCATCTGAGAAAAAGCTGAAAGAAATTTTTTCTAGGATTATTTTGGTTTTAAACTCAGTAAATTGTGAGAAATTCAGAACTGAAATCCGTTTTTCCGTGCTGTCCTATTTTTAGAGATCTCCGGAAAAAATTATTTCCTAGACTTTAGATAGATTTAGGTATATTTTTCAAAATTATTATTCAAAGTACGTTTATTTCGGAACTTTACACGGGGTGGGAAATTTTTGTACTACCCATCATTGGGATCTCGTAAGCGGTAAGAGGCACAGGGTTGGTCAAATTGAATGAAAGTTGCACAATTGTATGCTTATTAAGAATCTGAAACAAAATTTATGGAAATTTCAGACGTTGCTGAAATATCCAGAAAAGAAACTGAAAAACCGAGATTTCTTATTTCAGTCATATCGTTTTTACGCGTCGGGGACAAAACGTCAACGTCAACGACAAACGATTTTCTCTTCTGTATAGTATACAATTTTTTCTGTGAGAAGGAAAACGCAGGTGCTAGAAGATCTAAAAACGCAACTGATAACTGAAAATAATGTCGGAACGTTGATCTATGTTGACCTTGAATTTTAAAACTGGTCTACTGTTGCGTAGTAATCGACGTTGCCGAGTAACGAAACGATTTAGTTCGATAAAGTGTCATAAGTTAATTGAAATTTAAGAAAGTTTTGCAGATTCATGCAAATCTTTGATGAGGGAATTTACTAATATACAGGGTGTTCTACAAGCTCTATGACAAACTTTGACAGATGGTAGGTTGCTTGATTTTAAACATATTTTTTTAATAAACATGGGTCCGATTCGTTTTTGTTTAGAAGTTACAAGCATTCTTGGAACACGACCTTTTAGAGTTTATTGATGACGTGCAACTCAATATTATTCAAAATATGTGGTATCAGCATGACGGTGCACCACCACATAGAGGAAGACAAGTTGCTGCTTGGCTAAATGAACATTTCCCGAATAAATGGATAGGTCAAGGAGGTCCAATATCATGGCCACCTCGTTCTCCCGATCTGAATCCTCTGGATTTTTATTTATGGGGACACATGAAGCAGCTGGTCTACCATGTTGAAATCGCTACCCATCAGCAGTTACTTGAAAGAATTCAAGATGCAGCTAACCAAATAAGAAATGATCCAAATCTCATTCTTCGAGTGACCGAATCTTTAGTTCGTCGATGTGAGGCTTGCATTCAAGCTGAGGGTGGACATTTCGAACAATTTTTATAGTCTTAAGTTTTGTGATTATCATTTAATTTAAATTTTTATTGTTGATTGTTAATAAAGGTTAAATGCTTGTAACTTCTAAACAAAAACGAATCGGACCCATGTTTATTAAAAAAAATATGTTTAAAATCAAGCAACCTACCATCTGTCAAAGTTTGTCATAGAGCTTGTAGAACACCCTGTATAGTATAATGATTATTATGAAAATTCCATTAATAACCGTAATTTGGATATGGATAATAATGTGTAATTCGTGTCCGTATTGGATATATCATACTTATTCGATATATCCAACTTATACAGGGTGTTGATTTTCAAAACGGGCCGTAGGGAATAGAGTATAGCATTGTAAAATGTAACTGTTGCTTAGTTTAACGTTATATTCTAATAATATGGACAAAAATAATTGTCAAAACGTAGAAACGTCATTATTGTTTAGACAAGGCATGCTATTTTGTGATTAAACATTAACAATTATGTACTTGAATTTTTACTGAAGAATTTTAGAAAACAACGTGAAATTAAATTAATTTCTGATGTCAAGCATTATACGCAATAATTTTAGCTTCATTGTGATTCCAAAACCATTTCTGTCAGTTTAAACGGCGAGCAGGAATCCTCAAAAACCACTTTTCGCAATGCTAATCTCCTATGGCCCGCTTTGAAAATCAACACCCTGTATATAAGTTACTTAAAGGAGATAAAAAGGTTACTTAAAGGTTATTGTAGGTTTACGCATAAGTAAACAGCTTTTTGACAACATCCATTTGATATTTCAAAAATTTTCACGGCCGACTAAATCCTTATCTACCATAAATCTATCACATTCAAAGCAAACATTATTGTCCACAATTTTATACTTAAAAAAAAACGAGCAACATCTCCTTTTTAAAACTACCTACATACCTACTTGTCCTCTTTATATACCGCCAAAAAATATACACTTTTTTATGTACAGTGAAAAGTAATTTTAAAAGATTTCCATAATATACTCACAGAATATCACAAATAGGTACTCACAATATACTCACACAACTCTCCACTATATATTATGAAAGCTTTATAATCTTCAATGAATTCATTCTTCTCACACCACTTTTTCTGATAATTTACTTAGACAGTATGGGTATAAAGATAGAGTTTATGGTACCAGGATTAATAATTGTGTCAGACTTCGGTTGCAGGCTACAATATGCAAGAATATATTTTAACTTGGTACCCTTCAAGCTACTCTCTTCATCTAAGATTGTAAGATTGTATAAAAACGATTCGAGGCTAGTAGTTGCTAGTTTATGGCACCATTACCTCAATGTCTATCACTTTTTAACTTTTATTCCAAACATAAACTTGTACAAAAATCTGACACCTTGACATTCCGAATAATTTGTTATATTAAGGTCGACCACCAACCAAACAAGATACAAGTAGTGTATACTATAATCACGTTTTTCTGTGTATTAACAATAATTATAACAGGTTATAAAAAATATAAAATTCTAATGCAATGAATATGATTAATATTGCGATGATACGTGAAATAAATCAAGGCAGAATCGATGTTACACAATCAACCGGTAAATTTTTTTACAAGGAATAAGTTATAGTAGCTAAGTATGTACTTACCTACTAGAAAAATTTGCGTTGAACAAATACATACAAACTATAGTAAAATCTAAAAATCAAATCTATAAGTACATTGTATAAGTATATTTTCAGAAAAAAATACATTTTTCATGTTTCAACATCACAATCCCCATTATTAAACTCTAGAATTGTATATTTATATTTTGTAAAAATAATAGCTTAATAAAACCAAACAGATTATTTGATTCAAGCCACATTTATAAATACAAAATTCGCTGCTTTATTTTTAACTTTATTTGTAAAAACCAATAGGTAAACATATAAATATTAGTTTCAATCAAAATTCACAAAAGTATATTTATAATATGTATGTATAAGACCATTACATTATTTATCATCGATAATTTAACTCATGTATTAAAAATGACATAAGGAATAGTGTTTTTGTCACTTTGACATCGGATAAAGTTAGCCCTAACTTTGCATCTGGATAAAATGTAAGCTAGCTTTTTAGACGCAAAATCAAGTAAGTAGTTTTAATTAATAACTGTACTTTTTCCAATAAATAAATAAATTTTGTTATTCGTTAAATTATCTCCCTAAATTACACACGAGCTTATATTTTTTATCCGGATAAAGATGCACTTTTAAACTCAAATTTGTTTTTTCTTTGGCAATTCAACTCGTCAAATTGTCAGATAAAACGACTCGTCCTTCGGACTCGTCGTTTTATCAGACAATTTGACTCGTTAAATTGCCAATAAAAAACAAATTTTCGTTAAAACTGCATCTTTATCCGGATAAAAAATAAGCTCTCGTGTAATTACCCCCGATAAATATAAGATGTAATTTTGGCAATAAATCGATTTATTTTCAAGAAATTCAAATTTATAATAATTTACCAGAAACAATAAAAAATTACAATCGTTGAAAATTGTAAAAGTAAAAACTAAAGAATATTTTTTTGGTGCAGATTAACAAAGAAATATACCATATCCTTATTTTGTTGTAGTGTTGTTATTGTTGTATTGTAGTGTTATTATGGTGTCATTATGCATTCTTGTCAGTGTTATTTGTTATTGTTACTAATATTGTGTTGATTACTGTTAATTTTTGTTAGTAAATGATTAATATGTTCTAAGGACCATAAATAAATATTATTAAACATGAACTTGTAAACAAGACTTTACTAAAGTTCTGAAAACAATAATAAATATTACAGATCACGCAAATTTTTAGTAGGTAAGTACCTACTATTATAATAATAGTAACTTGTAACTTAAAAAAACTTTCTTGCGAATCAATCGCAGAAATAGTTAATTTTTATGCGATTTGACCTGACCATGAAATTTTTCATAGTCAGGTCATATTAGCGTAGCTTAAAATTTCATTTCAAATCGTTTGAAAACGTGTCATAAAACGGATATAGAAATTTAGCTATTTTGCCCCTTTTCCTACTCACGCCACTAGCGAGCCAAATTTAAAATTGCAATTTTGTTTACATTACCTACCTTTAAAATTAGAAAAAGTTATAAGGGTTTTTTTTTATTTTTTGCTCAAGTGAAATCCCAGTCCATACTTTGTGGAGATATTACTCCCACAAAAATTTCAATCTCCTGGATTGAACGCTGCGACCTGAAATGGGGTAACACCACTTTAAGAAACTTTTTCGGCGAAAATCCAAGCTTATCCCAAAGTTCTACAAGATTGCTAAATTCCGTTCACCAATCTTTAAAGTTGTAGCTAGAGGAGCGTTTTTAAAATCGAAAATACGCGATTTTGAAGAAATAAATAACATATACAGTAGGGTGAGTCAAATTCAAGCTGCATCATTGGGATCTCGAAACCTAGAAGAGATATACGGGCTCGATTAAATTAAGGCAAATAAGTTGCTAAATCTTCAATAGCTTTTGAAAAAAGTGAAAAAAAAACCTGACATTTTGGAGATTTTAAATTCCCACCAAACTGGCTTATTATTTGAAAAGACACCCAAAAAATGAAAGCATTTCACGGTCACTTTTAATTTGTTATCAAAATATGTAATACGATTGAGGGTTAAGCGTTTCGAATTTCCGTTACCGTCATCAACTTAATTTTTTTAAATACGGACCAGAATTTTTTCTTGATTTTGGAAGGAAACGGTGTCCTTGATTTATTCTATTCAGTTTTTTTTCTTTTCTGAGATTTGGAAATTTCATTAAAATACATACAGGGTGTCGCATTTAAGATGAAGACACCCCCATATTTGAGTTATTTAAATGAATACAGATTTGAAAATTCGCACAGTCAAGTGGTGATGGGTCCTATTTTTTAAGATGCTTAACCGGATTCAGAATTTTAAGCTCAGCCTACTACGAATTGACAAATAGGGCCGATTCTCAATATTTTGTTTCGCGTTAGAGATATCGAGAAAAGTTATTAGAAAAAGTTGTTCAGAATATTTTTTTATCCCCGTATAACAATTTTCATGACAAAATTCGCATTTCTAATTTAATTATTAATTATTTAATTTTTAATTCGCATTATCACCAAACAACCGAATTGTTTCAATTTTTCACGTAAAGTTAATGGCATTTTGATTCTCTGATCAGTAATTCTCTAATTTGCACAATAAACTTCAAAGTGACTAGTATTTGATTATTCTGTCAATTTTATTATTTTCCATGGCAGACTAGCTATCAAATTAATAAATACCTACACTTAATTTTGAATTATAGACCAAAATATTGAAAAAAATTAAAAATGCGAATTTTGTCATGAAAATTGGTACCTATATAGGTATGGGCATAAAAAATATTTTGAACAACTTTTTCTAATAACTTTTTTCGATATCTCTAACGCGAAACAAAAAATTGAGAATCGGCCCTATTTGTCAATTCGTAGTAGGCTGAGCTTAAAATTCTGAATTCGGTTAAGTAGCAAATAGGACCCATCACCACTTATGACTGTGCGAATTTTCAAATCTGTATTCATTTAAATAACTAAAATATGGGGATGTCTTCATCTTAACTGCGACACCTTGTAGTATAGTCCCTATAAGTGTTATCTTACAGTGTATCTACCTGCTTGAAATTTTTATACAGTATCCTGTATAATAATTTCATCTAAATCACAGGATAGGCACATAAAAAGCTAAGATAGGGACATGTACGCCGTTTTGCTATACAGCGTGTCCTAGCTTATTCGAAGCGGTCTCTGTAGGCCAAACGATGGACTTTTTCGAAAAACTTTTTGAAAATTCAAGTACAGAATCACAATGGCCATAATTTAAAATTAGTTTGGAGTATACAGAGTGTCCCATATGACAGTGACATATCAAAGTTATGTGTTTTTAAATGGAATGCTGCTATGTTATTGCATTTTTAGATTGTCTGAGAAGAGAAAATAAGATTGGCTTTCACAGTTGGTATTTAAATTCAGAAGTTTTTGAGTTATAAACAAGTGAAAATCGTCATTTTTGAAGTACAACGAAAACGGTTCAAGATAGAGAAAAACGGCTTACATGTCCCTATTTTAACTTTTTATGTACTATCCTATGGTATAGAAATATTTTTACTTTCTTTGATTTTTTTATTTGGCGACACGTGGAGAAATCTAAGAATTTTTCAAATTTTTTATCACCCTGTATAAAGATTTCATCTACATCATAGGATAGTACATGAAAAGTTAAAATAGGGACATGTATCCCGTTTTTCTCTATCTTTAGCTGTTTTCGTTGTACAGGGCCTTGAACTTGAAAAATGACGATTTTCAGTTGTTTATAACTCAAAAACTTCTGAATTTAAATACCAACTGTAAAAGCCAATCTTATTTTCTCTTCTCAGACAATCTAAAAATGCAATAACATAGGAGCATTCCATTTAAAAACACATAACTTTGATATGTCACTGTCATATGGGACACTCTGTATACTCCAAACTAATTTTAAATTATGGCCATTGTGATTCTGTACTTGAATTTTCAAAAAGTTTTTCGAAAAAGTCCATCGTTTGGCCTACAGAGACCGCTTCGAATAAGCTGGGACACCCTGTATTTAAAGCCGTTTCCGATGTATATTATACTGCTTTCAAAATTAAAAAACTGCGAATTTAGGTTGTTTATAACTCATAAACTACTCAATTTATACAGCAACCCAGTAAAAACCATTCTTTTTGGATTGTCTCAGGAAATATGAAAACTCAATAATACAGGGTGTCCTATTTAAACAATAATAGACAATGTCGTCAATACTGAGCCAAGAAACGCTGCATGAAAAAAACACCTGTATGAATGTTTTTGCTTCAATAGAAAGTATACCAAATTATAAAATTGACCTCTTTTTCGTTTTTTGTAAGAATCAAAATTTAATAAGGATTTATCTGGCGGTACCGGGACTTTTGAAGAACCAGGATAGACAAAATACAGTGTGTCACCGGATGGACCTAACTATACTTATAAACTTCCTTATTTTGCATCTTAGGAAAAACAGTCATTCTTTAGAAAAAGTTTTGCTTTATCTAGAATATCTCAAGCCGCTGTCAAAAATTTCGAGATACTATACAGGGTGGATACAATTCATTAATTACAGTTTTTACCATTACTCCTGGATATTTCCTACTAAAAAGTTCAATTGCATATCCATATGACACTTCCCCAATACCGTGGCACTTAACTCAATAAATTCTTTGCTCTAGAAACATAATATCAATTTAATATTGACTAACACTTAGTAGACACTTCAATCGATAATTTGAGTAAATCATTAGTTTTGGCAAAATGTATCCATGTACTTATTTATCCTAATAAAGATAAACAAATCTATTTAGAGATAAAACTTCTGATTAGTTATCTGACTTTCTGTTAAAATTTAATATCCTTTTTCTTTCAAGTGAAGATGTACCTATTTTTTTACTATTTTTTTTAAGTTTCATACTAAGTTTAGATCACTTGTTGAAAAATGTGTAACGTTAGGAGGGCAACATGTGGAATAAGTTTTGTATAAACTTTTGTACATGGTAAAAACTGTAATAAATGAATTGTATCCACCCTGTATATTATTTCGAAATTTTGACAGCGGCTTAAGATATTCTAGATAAAACAAACCTTTTTCTAAAGAATGACTTTTTTTCCTAAGATGCAAAATAAGGAAGTTTATAAGTATAGTTAGGTCCATCCGGGGACACACTGTATAGGAACGAGACGAGAATAGACAATAATTATTATTAGTGTTATGCAATCCCATGACAACTGGGAGTCATAAAAACGAGAATGTCAAATAGTCAGTCAACTCTTTATTGCCAGTGCGAACCTGAAGACGATCCCTAGATAGCCAGAGATGCGACATATCAGCCAGTATTATAAAGCCTCATTAAGATAACGGGCAGATCTTAGGTACCATTTTTGAAGCTAATATCGACATCAAATAACTTTTATTAAGATTTTTGTAATCCCTTTCATGCAAAAAATCACTAAATTGCTATATTTTCTACTGACAGTCGATACCTTTTCTAGAAACGGACCTGGAAATCTGCCCATTAACTTAATGAGCCTTTATAACACTGGCTGTAATACTTATCTGAAATGACCTACATACTATAATAGTCCAAGAGGTAGCGATGAAAAAGTGTTTTGGAAAGGCTGATACTTTCATATCAAACTGTATTTTGGTCATAGAAAGCCACTGATTAAAAAAACAATTAATTTAAAGGGAATTTACAGATTTTTTTTCAGAAATTTTAAAAGCGTCCCCCCTGCCTCATGTCCCAACAGCTGACTGTACAGTGGCTTTCTATGACCAAAATATAGTCTGATCTGAAAGTATCAGCCTTTCCAAAACTCTCACACTTTTTAGTCGCTAGTTGCCTGACTAAAATATTACTATAAACGTTATTATTATCTACCCCTGTACCAATAATACCAGTTTGTTCATGATAGAAAACAAAAATGATGCAGTAAAAAATTTATTTACAATAAATATATAGGTAATCAAAAATAGAAGATCGCTAAGAATAATCCAACAATTCAAACATTACTATGCTCATATTGCTTAGCGAACAGATCCGAAATATTCCCAATTTTTTTAAACAATAACTTATCATAATAGTCATTTAAAAATTTATATCTATCAATTATTTGCTGACTTATGGGAAGGAATTCCTCAATACATTGCCCCAAATCCCTAACCTCGTCAAAATCAGAATTACAATTCAAAGCTTTCACAATGCACAGCGATAACGCTTTGAACATATCTATAATTTTCTCGCAGTCCCTTTTACTTTTAATATCAGGTTGTTTAACAATGCCTGAGATATGCCGGCAGTGAATATTCAGCATGGAAAGGAACTTCTCCAAGCTACTCTTCCCCTCATATTCGTCATGGATCTTATGGAACTCTTCAATAATCTTCTCCGCTTCTTTTAGGGATTGTTGAATATCCTGTAACTCTTGCGCCCTTTCGACGGATTGCTTGACAGCTTGCAGCTTCGCTTTCATCTCGCTCTCCTCCTTGCGGTGCTCCTCAATTTGATCTGATAATACTTTTTTATTCTCTTTTGTTTTGACATCTACTATGTGCTGCTTTAAAAGGTTTTGTAGATATTGGTTATAAGCCAAATCTAATTCAATTTTCTCGTATCTAGCTTGACATGTCTTTGTTTCAGATAGTACCACACCACCTTCCGAGAGCGTGGTTAAATTGAGGTTTTTCTTAGTTTTTGGTGCTGTTGCAGGTACTGGTCCAGTTTCCGACATTGTGGTTGAGTTGAGGAATCTCATCGTTTTCGCTGAGGGCAAGAGATTGCTGCTCATAGTTTGCTCAGAACGATTTTGTGGTGTGGAATTACCGTGAGGCCCAAAAGTTATTCGTGGCGGTCTCTTCTTCATTTTTTTATCTGAAAATAATTTATATTATTGTGGCGTTCAAGAGATCTTAAGAAATAGAAACTTACGAATAAGTGCTGAGTAGGTAGGTACTTATTTAAAAGATAAGTTACTTGAAATACTGAAAGTTTAAATATTTATTTACCCTTGGCACCAGCACTAAACCACACCTGGTTTGGTTTAAATTTAGGTTATTAATTAAAATAAGATAAAGATACAATTAGTTATAAACGATGATAACGATAATCGAGAGAGAAATGAACGACAAACTAAGCACCAATACCAATGAAGACGTTTTTTAAATAAACTTTTATTGACTTTAAATTGTTGCAAAGCAGAAAACAAAACGGAAAATACAAAAACAACAAATTCAAACTTTGATGAGTTTGATGACAGTTGATGACACAGTTGACAGATAAATGTTGACAGATTCATGATGCCAGATTTATGATGACAAGTAAAAAAGATGGCAATTTTTGATTCAAAATTCTAATTTAAGCTCAAGCTCAAAACGTTTTTCTTGAACTCCCACTCCCACGTGCGCAGTTTAAATCGAGAAAAATTTCAACTTCCTCTGATTCTATCCCTTGATTTTGTATACCTAGAAAGACTCTACGCAAATACTCTCGATAATAACGCCGTGTCCTAGCTGCATCCGGGTAACGCCGCGTCCTAGCTGCATCCGGGGACTGCGTTGCGTGCGTTGCGTGCGTGCGTCGCGGGGAACGATTAAAATAAAACACATGCAAAGCAATGGGAGTGTCCTCAGTAGACGCGTTTGCCCGCAAAGTCGTACGATAAAACGACACCGCAACGCACGCATTGTTTTAAATTGAAATATTTAGTTTTTTCATCTGTCAAAATCTTGCGATTTTTGCGGCGGGCCGGAAATTTTTTTAATTTCGATTGCCTTCGTGCCAAAGCGAAACATTTTGTGCAATAAGAGAAATCTATTTTACAAGAACAAGAGTCAAGGTACACTGGGAATGTGAAAATGTCTCGAATTTAGGTTTTTAAAGTAAGTATGAGGTCTATTAACTTCTATTGTAGACCTATTTTTATTTAACCTACCTTCTATTTATCTATCTATCAAATCTATACCTATTTCTATAGATTACTTGCGTCTTATTGTTTCTTTCTCTTAAGTAACATGTTTCTTTCTGTGATTTTCAAGTCTTTCAAGCTCCAACAACCTACTGGTTTCCAAATTAAAACGTATTTCTTCTGAAGCTGCACCAGAAATAGTTGGACTGGAAACCATTTTCTCGCCCGCACCGCACGCATTCAGTTAGGACACACTCAAAATTTCTCGTGCGAGTTTGCGTTGCGTGCGTTCCCCGCATCGCACGCAACGCATTACCCGGATGCAGCTAGGACACGGCGTTAGGACACACTCAAAATTTCTCGTGCGAGTTTGCGTTGCGTGCGTTCCCCGCATCGCACGCAACGCATTACCCGGATGCAGCTAGGACACGGCGTAATGCGTTGCGTGCGATGCGGGGAACGCACGCAACGCAAACTCGCACGAGAAATTTTGAGTGTGTCCTAATTGAATGCGTGCGGTTCGTGCGAGAAAATGGTTTCCAATCCAACTATTTCTCTTGCAGCTTCAGATTAAATACGTTTTAATTTGGAAACCAGTAGGTTGTTGGAGCTTGAAAGACTTTAAAATCACAGAAAGAAACATGTTACTTAAGAGAAAGAAACAATAAGACGCAAGTAATCTATAGAAATAGGTATAGATTTGATAGATAGATAAATAGAAGGTAGGTTAAATAAAAATAGGTCTACAATAGAAGTTAATAGACCTCATACTTATACTTTAAAAACCTAAATTCGAGACATTTTCACATTCCCAGTGTACCTTGACTCTTGTTATTCTTGTAAAATAGATTTCTCTTATTGCACAAAATGTTTCGCTTTGGCACGAAGGCAATCGAAATTAAAAAAGTTCCTGCCCGCTGTAAAAAATCGCAAGATTTTGACAGATGAAAATACTAAATATTTCAATTTAAAACAATGCGTGCGGTGCGGTGTCGTTTTATCGTACGACTTTTGCGGGCAACGCGTCTACTGTGGACACTCCCATTGCTTTGCATGTGTTTTATTTTAATCGTTCACCGCAACGCACGCACGCAACGCACGCAACGCAGTCCCCGGATGCAGCTAGGACGCGGCGTAATAATACAGCTCTCCGTTATTTACATGTAATAGAAAGGGAACTAACAAAGGAGCCATCTGTTGCCTTGTACTGTAAACTATACAAAACCGGATATGAATTTAAAAAATCAGGGATATAAGATATAATAATGTAATGCAAATGTAGTAGACATAATAATATTATCTAGAGTGCTTGTGCTTGGTATCAGGTAATATTAATTATCACCTTCGTGTAAGTATTTAGTAATGTACACACATAAATAATTATTCTTTATTATTTACTCTCTGATTACATACATTCAGATTTGATTTAATCATAAGAATATACTTCAAGTAAAAAAAAACTACATACATATTTAATTGTGATTTATTTTGTAGATGACCGACAGATTGACGTTTGGTTCAATTAAATTGACATTTTAAATAATTTAAATCACTGCTAGTTTACAGTACCAGCCGTTTGGGCGATAGTAAATTTCGTCGCAAAATTTTCAGTGGAAGCTGGAGGTACGTATTATTATTAAAGAAGATTTGCTCTAAGTGTAGCGCCTTGATTTTCCATCGTGGGAAAGTAAAATTCGGCTTATTTTTCGGGAATAGCTTTGAAAGTGATCTAAGTGATCGGGTTAAAATTTATCACAAAAATACGATTTATCGAACATGGGTGGGATCCTAAAATTTTAAGGCTGCTGTTCGGGGTCGTTTTTGATTATTGCACCGTACCTATCTGAACTTTTCTCGGTTAGAGGTACAACGTGGCTAGAGTCTGTTTGCTAGGTATACAGGAAATGCATCATAGACGTAGAAACTTCATAGAATTATATTTAAAAAAAAAAATATCAACTATGAATTATATGAACAAGTATGTTACAGTGAAATATGCCCTCTTAAAAAATGGCAGCCACTAGAGGCTTTTGTCATGAGTGTAGGTCGTAGAATAGACGCCATCAGTGATGACGTCAGTGGTCGGGGAAATCGGTTATGGTTCCAAATAAACAAGCATTTGATAGTTGCAGAGTTGCCAATTTCACTGTAAACTTTTGATTACAGTAAATGCGGAATTTTTAGTGATAAAAATTAAACTTCCGACAGACGACTCGAGCTACACGGAAACCTAAAATATGATTTGTTTCAATTCAATTGATGGCGATCGCAGGTCGCAGGTCAATGCCCAACCTCAATAAGTCAAACTTCAGGACCACGTGAACTTAAAACTTCAACAAAATCACGACAACTGACAGCAATGGCCACGTGAACGGTTTGTTTATTTGGAACCGCTTACGCTTAGCCGAGCTTAGTGACGTCACACTGTCGGCGTCTATTGGTAGAAGTAGGTTAACAACAAAGATTTCCAAACAACGGCACACCTCCAATTAATGATTAATGATTATAAATGTGAATTGTGCATGCACAATGTTCATGTCAAGGCTTGATACATTGACGTGCCTTTACGTGAAAAATAAATCATTCTCTACGTTTGACGTAGATAATATGTAAAGTATGTATAGAAGACGTTAAGAATGTAAATAATAGAAAATTATGGTAATGTTATAATGTTAAATTATTTTCATTTTTCTTTCTTTACAATCTGTACCTTAAAGAAGTCGATGTAAATAATGAATTGTTTACCGGTAAAGAATGGCGTAAAGGTAGAGGTAAATTATAGGGCACATCATTGAGTTGAGTTTGTTTTATGGTTGTGAAAACAATAGTTGATAGACTAAAAAATGATAAAATGTACGTAAAATCCTTCTAAGTGAAAAATATTGAAGAAATCACGTGTTGTTTTGTTTTCATCTTTATCGAAGCAAAATGGTGTTATGAGAGGGGTTTGGCAAATAGTGTCACGTCACGAGTCACGACTCTTACACACGTAGTCACTGTACATCGACCATTTACGAAATACCGAATACATCGTTGGGTGCCTATTTTACCAATTCTGAGACCAGTGCCGGTAATACAGATACCCTCGACGGTGTATACCGCGTACATCGTCGGGTGCCTGTATTATCAATTCAGAGGCTTGTATCGGTAACACAGATACCCTAGATACATTGGTCTGCCATCTCTTGGATAATTTTTTAACTGCATAAATATCATGTGTTTGCTTTTCAGAATCAGAGGGAAAATCTGTAAATATGATGCAGCTGAATAAATCGGTCAATAGATGACCGTAAGTGTATGGAAACATAATTATTTGACTCATTTTATAAAAAAAAGACAACTTGTCCGTGTAGATACCTAGATAATGAAATACATACCTACCGAAAAAAATACTGAGCTTTTTTCCAATTTTTAAATAGAAATTATAATAGTTTGTACATTTTTTTACCTAATTATTTTACATGATAATAATAATTACATATTATTACCTATGATCTATTTTATTATTTTTTGTTGGTACCTATTATAGTTTATTTTTAGTTGGTTTTTTGTCGCAGTTTTAGTTGGTATGTAGTTATTTTGTTCTACTTTTCAATGTTTATTTTGGATTATTAGATTACGAAGTAGGTAGGTACGACATAATGCGATAATCGAGACGAATCTCTTCTTAAAGTTCTATCACCGATTTAATTTGTGGAGTTTGATAAAGTTAGTTTCAAGTAGGGAGGTAGTGAGTGCCTACTCGCATTCGCATTAAGTAAAGTTTACATTTCAAAGTTCACTAACTGCATGCTGTTTCACTTTGATTAATGGAAAATTCTACCTCCGATAAAATTCTAAAGTTACAGTGAGGTAAAAAAAAACGCAATTCTTGCAACTTTTACGTTTAATTTTTTTAACCCGGGAGTGGTCGCTAGGTGAGCATTTAGCTCACCATTGTCTTTAAACTGTAATTATTCTGTTACTTGAACTCGTACAATCTTGTCGATTTTTCTAGCTTAGTTTATAGCCTTAAGAAGAAACATAGGAATGATTTTGTAATGAAAATCGGATAAATTTATTTTTTATTGATGCTTCATTCACCGCAGTTGCCGCTGCGCGAGCTAAACGCTCATTAGCGACCACCCGCGTCACTCAACCGCCCTTATGTTTAGGTCTGCTAGCCATATGCAAGGGTTGCTGTAATTTCGTAATCTGAAGTTCTTTGTTGTTTTTATGGTATTATGATATTAGCTTAGTTAAGAATCGAATCAGTTTGTGTTATTTAATGTAAAAAAATCCTATAGTTTTATACCAAAAAAATTTATATTGGCAAGTTAACATTATTCCCCCTTATTTTAAAATACCTACAACAAATATTGCTAATACAGGGTGTTCGGTTATTGGAAAGCCAAAATAAAATTTCATATTATACAAAACCACATCATCAACATAAAAAAGAATAACTTTGTCCTGATCGGGCTTCATTCAGGAAATATTTCCAAAAATGTAAAACTAAATCATCTATAAATATTTTATTTTTTTCAGTACTTAGACAGCCAAATTAAAATTTCATCAAAAATTTAATTAAATTTAAATTTTTATTTGTTTTATCAAAAAATAATAACAATCCAGGTAGGCTTTGTTTAGGAAATACTCAGCCAAAAAAAAAAAAAGACAACGCCTGATCTGGAAATTCTTTTTTATGCTTCTAATGCGGTTTTGTAAATTTAATTTTAGATGGCCGATCACCAAACACCCTGTATTGTGATTCAAAGTGCTTTTTATTGCACATTTGCTTGTTGATTTTACATGGGAGCGAAACGCTCGCTAGCGACCACTGGTGTTACAATTCACCTAGCGACCAATGCCGGGTTAAGGGTGGTGGCTGTAACTTAGGGGATTTTAAAGTGGGGGTTGTTCTCATACTGTAATGCTATAGAACTTTGAAAATTATAATAATATCCATTTTATTTGGTTCTATTATCTCAACCTGTCTATAAGATATGGTCTGGTCAATTAAGTCTGGGACATCCTGCGTAGGTATAAAGTGCAGAGTGTTGCACCTTTCGTACAGACTCACGTAACTTATGCTATTTTGATGAACATTTTGATGAAGAAGAACCGGATGAATTTTCTGTTAATACATGGTAACACTACAACTTTAAATTTTTTCCTATTTTTCTCATTGTATATTAAATAATTGGTGTCATGACATAATATTTTTTATTCGCAAAATAATATAATAACATGAGAATGCCTTCAGTGGATAAAGTAGGTGGGTATAAAGAGTTCTGACAAAGGACACTTTTAATTAAAGACTCTTACGCGTCCTTTTATACGTGGGCTCCTAGCAAGAGTATCATTGAGCAGAGGTTCAATAGAGATAAGTATCCCGACTACTTGGCCACCGATTAAAGGCTTTACTCTTAACTTCATCGATAGGTAAACTTCATAAGTATTACAGTACCAACTAATATCTAAATATTTTTCTGATCCCCACAACCCTATTCAAGTAATAATCAAATAAAAAGCCCCCCAAAAAATTTTGGGGCACCTAGACTCTCGGGCTATTTAAGGGCTACAATAATAAAACAATTTTGCAAAAAAATTATTTTTGCTACAAAATAATACATAAAAACATAAAAAATACAATAAAAAATAAATAATAGTTGATATATTACCTATTATAATGCAGTTATTAGTGAAACATGGCATAAATGGCATTGCGAGGAGAATAATTTACAATTGTTTATTTTTAAAAAGATGCCCTTTCAAGCCGAACTCCGCGGCTGTAATGAGCGCAAAAATGTTAAACCTTACCACCATTATAACAAATTTAAAAGCTGCTCGTTTTTTGAAAGACTATAATACGTAATGTACCTTTATATTGGACAATAATACGTCCAATAAAAAGTTTTTCGTTAATACCTTGACAGCCTTTTTGTATTTCTTTACAACTTTTTATTTCGAATTGCTTTAAGGGGATGTGACTTGTCACTGCTCTACACCCCCCCCCCCCTTTTTAGAAATTTATAAATATACAGTGCATTTATTTTAAGTGTTGCCATAGGGAATAGCATGTAAAAAAATACACCCTATGTTAACTTATGTTGTCTTGTACTTTGGAAGTCGTTTTTAATTTTCAATAATAGTACACGTCATCAACTTTACATACGGCCTTTCAGAAAAGCCGGTCATTGTTCAATTTTATGATACAGACTGTTCCATTGAGGTGAAAAAACTGCAAGAAACGGTAAGAGATACGAAGTCGGTTAAATTACAAAAAAGTTGCGCTGTTTTGAGACGAGTATTTGGCAAAATTTTTTTCTCAATATTCCCAGAATTTCCTGAAATATCCTGAAAAACTTGAAACATGCAGTTTTATTATTTTAGCCATATCTTCTTTATTATTTAAAAAAAATTATTATTTTTTTGTAGGTTTACATAAGCTGTAATGAGCTACTTATTTGACGTTTCAAAAATTTCCAAAGCCGACTAGATCTTGGGATTTCCAAAGTCAACTTTGGTTTTTCTTATTACCGCCATATTGTTTTTCATGCCATTCGCTATAGAAAAAATCAAGGAAATAAAAAATCCATTACATTGCAAATAAATTAGAAAAAATTTTTTTTTCTTTTTCAAAAATATCGAAAAAAAATTTTTTACCGAATGCCAAAAAAAAAACATGTTTTATTCATAAATAAAAAAACAATAAAACCCAAATAACTAAGCAAACTAACAAAAATAATCTGAAATTATCAAATAAATCGCTCAAAAGGTTTCGTTTTATTGTTTCAATTAATTTCTGTTAGTTTGCTTAGTTATTTGGGTTTTATTGTTTTTTTTTATTTTTGAATAAAAAATGTTCACATGTTCTCTAATAAATTAATAATATTAACTCACTTTGTTTATTCTGACTCCTTTATTAAAGTTTAATAATTCAAATGAGGACTAAATATTAAAATTTAAAAAGGACCGGTTTTTGACATGTTGTATCGTAAAGTAAGTACCTACATGACATGCATGTACTATTGTTGAAAATTTAAAACGACTTCTAAAGTAAAATGGGTACAACATAAGTTAATATAGGGTGTAATTTTTTACATATTATTACCTATGGCAACACTTAAAAAATGCACTTTTTGACATTCGGTAAAAAAATTTTTTTCGATATTTTTGAAAAAGAAGATATTTTTTTTTCAAATTTATTTGCAATGTAATGGATTTTTTGTTTCCTTGATTTTTTCTATAGCGAATGGCATGAAAAACAATATGGCGGTAATAAGAAAAATCAAAGTTGACTTTGGAAATCCCAAGATCTAGTCGGCTTTGGAAATTTTTGAAACGTCAAATAAGTAGCTCATTACGGCTTATGTAAACCTACAAAAAAATAATAATTTTTTTTTAAATAATAAAGAAGATATGGCTAAAATAATAAAACTGCAAGTTTCAAGTTTTTTCAGGATATTTCAGGAAATTCTGGGAATATTGAGAAAAAAAAATTGCTAAATACTCGCCTCAAAACAGCGCAACTTTTTTGTAATTTAACCGACTTCGTATCTCTTACCGTTTCTTGCAGTTTTTTCACCTCAATGGGACAGCCTGTATCATAAAATTGAACAATGACCGGCTTTTCTAAAAGGCCGTATTGTAAAGTAGATGACGTGTACTATTATTGAAAATTAAAAACGACTTCCAAAGTACAAGACAACATAAGTTAACATAGGGTGTATTTTTTTACATGCTATTCCCTATGGCAACACTTAAAATAAATGCACTGTATACTTAAGTATAGTGGATGTAAAAAGTTTGGAACAAAATTGATAATAATTCCATTATATGGATGACCTTTTCAAGGAAATCCTTGACAGGGCGTTTGTGTTTTTTAAAATGCCATCTTTTGTAGTGTTTTTTAGTAGTCACATATTATTTTGACGTCATTGATTTTTGGTCAATGACGTCATCTTTTTTTTCTTTTCTTTTTTGGCTACCCGCCCCTTACTTGTCCTTTTAAGTCCTTTTAAGGAGAACATTTTCGGAAAAAAGAAGAGTAAAAATTTATTTTCTGAAAGAAAGTCGTGCTATAAGTATACCCATTCAAAGGTCTTCCTATGAAGAACGTCTCCTTAAAGTTTACCATGTACAGGTATCCTAAACAAGTGCAAAAAATTTTAGGTGGTGATTCCATGGCTCATTCTAAGGAAAAAAGTTTCCATTAACGCGTGTCCAGAAATTGAGATACAGGGTGTCAAAAAAAGATTATTTTTCCATTTTTTTATGATAAGTGTCTCAGGAACCGTTTGAGATAGAGTAGGTAGGTACTCAACTTTCCTATATTGTCTTATTGATATTAGCTACCGATTTGACAGCAATTCATTGACGTTCATGAGACGGCGGAGATTTTCGAACGGAGCGTTTTGTCCTCCATTTTCCGACACATGTTTTGAAACATCCAAAGCGAGTTTTTTATTGTATAAATTAAGGGCCGCTTTTCTTTAAACGGTTCACGTTAGCAATTATGACCGAGAGTACCTTTTTGTGTAAAAAATTTTGGCGGCTTACAATGCGCTTTTAAAATGTCACTTTGCCCAATGTGGTAGAATTTATGGACAAAAAAAGCCCAACTGAACCCCAAAACCTCCGTCACTGGCATATTAAAGAAAATTAGCATTAAAAAAGAAGCTAATACCAATAATTGTACGATATGTAGAAAGTTCTCTGTACTTCAAACGGTTCCTGAGATATCATCAAAAAAATTCTATTTATATTAAAGCCTGTATCTCGAAGATACATTTGCGACACATTTTCAGAATCACCCTCTAAAAATTTTTCCACTTATGTAGTATAAGCCTGAAATATTCGTAAATTTTTGTAGATGGCGGGACCCAGATTTGACAAAAAATTTAGACACTCTCGAACATCGAAGAAGAGTAGCTGACCTAAGTCTGTTTTACAGGTATTTTTATGGAAAGTGTGCAAAAGACGTGCCACCTAGAACAAGACCGGGCAGAAATACACGTCGAGCCGCAGACGCTCATGTACGAGTGCATTATAAAAATTCAAAAAGTGCAGAAAATTTGAAAACCGTAACTTTCTTGAATTTACGAATGAAACTGAGGAAATGCTTTTCTTGGGAAGACCAGAGAAACGGTTTTCTTTTCTACAAGAAAAAAAATGACTTCATAGATGTTTAATAATAATTATGTTATAATTAAATTATTCATTATGCTCAAAAATTTATGCACGCACACTATGAATAATATTCTATCTCTCTAAATTCTGTCACCCTGGGTAACAGCTGTAAATAGTTTATTTCAAGACTGGTAGAGATGCCTGATATGACTTTTTATGAATCGGAAATACTCTTTAGCAGCTATTTAGCAAGTTTTTTGACTTGGACTTGCCATGCACTTACATGCGGTTCTTGTAATAATAAAGCGGTTCATCTCTAAGAATAACAGAAATGAAGCGGAAGGGCTATGTCACCCCTTTCAATAAGAGTGAGTATCGGTCGTCGGTCTGTGGGCTTTTCCTAATGTCAGACGTCGCCGCCGCCAAGCGGACGTTTGGCGCTGCCGTCGGTTTCGATTTTCGCCGTCCCAACAGTCGGAGTGAGGCACGCTTTCGGCGAGCGTGCTTCCCGATTCGCACGCCATCCGTCGACATCGCCGCAGTGCAATCATGACGTGCAGTGCACCAGGCCGCCCTTGAGCCCACCATGACCGCTTCCGAGCTGCCGGCGACGGTAATTGTTATTGCACCGGCCCCGCGACTCCGGCAACATGTGCCACCTGGACTACGGGTGAACGGGTGTCAGAAGTGGGACACTAATCTATGAACGATATTGTAAACAATGTCGACTAGGTTAAGATGACGGCACCGCTCAGGATATTCGCTTATTAGGAGTACAAAGAATATCAAAATGCCAGGAGGTAGAAGAGGTCTCGTTGCCCCACAAAACACCTTCCTCGAGAATATCATTAGAAGATCCAATTCTCAACGTAAGAGTTTTATCATGTTAAGATTTTATGTTTAAAGTTAAGTATTAATGTTGCCAGTAATTTCTGCTCAGAAGTTTCTGGTAAATTTATGTGCCTAATTGGGGTCATAATTAATTCTCTCTTAGGCCCATTGTGGGGATTGTCGAGAAGCAGATAAGAACGAGGACACAAGAAGTCCTTGTAAGATCTCCAGTGTTGAGTGTAATTTTCGTTTAGAGCTTTTTAGCTCTTAAGTGCATATTTTTAAGACGTAAACTCCATCTTCACATCCTTCATCTTCTTCCTTCAATTATTTTGTCTCAATTATTTCACCTATATGTACTCAGTCATGTTGGATTTAGCATACTATAAAATATTAATTTTCCCGATTGAATGGGAATTTAATAATAATTGAAGAAACAGCTGCTATAGAATGCTTTGGGGCCAACTGAATTTATGGTCCCTTTATTAAATAATTTCTTTAATGGAATTGACTGTCAGCAATGATAGAATATCGCATACTTATAGCATTAGACCTACACACCCTGTAGATTTTAAATCCGATTATTCCGATTGGTTTTATATTTCAATTATATAGCTAACTTTTCTATGGTTCCTTTAATTACTTATTATAACAAAAATAGGAAATTAAGTATCTGATGAGAATTATCAAAATAATTTTGTCAAATCTTACATAAATTTTACGGTAAGTACCTACATTAAAATAGTTAAGTGTTAATATGACTTACCAAGATCTTTATGAGCTCCGAAAATGGAGGCTTAGTACTAGGTACAGAGAATAGGTCTTATAGTATCAAAATCTTGCATCCATATACTGTAATTTTTAAAGCACAAAAAATTGCTATGTAGTAAACATTACGCTGCAGCACATACGTAGTAGCACTTGGTAGCACTTACGTAGTAGCCCTTAATTAGTAGCACTTACGTAGTAGTCTTCGGCTGGTTAATGAAAAATATGTTGCGCCACTGATCAGTTTATTGGCAGAACCACTGATTCAAGTTCTTTTCTCGTCGCGTAAAAGATTTGATCATTTCAATTTGCAGTGGTTATTTCGGGCGTAGGCTACCTCTCGCATATCTCTGTGGTGCGCGAGCTATCACTTTACACAGACATATTATGGTCTGAAGGCACTATTTTAAAGGTTTTACTGGGCAAGGGCACTTGTGATGGCTTGCCATTGCCTTCCGCAAGGTGGATCTCGATCTTGGTTCGAGAAGCACAACAAATATCCATTGCGCCACGGGAGTCACCGTCTCTAAATTTGCTCAAAATGGTCTACGTACAATATAATTTATGTGTGCCAACGAATAAAATTTTATAGACCTGGAAAGGTGCACCAGGTGCAGAAAATATGACCCCTCAAAATGTGACCATTTAAAATTGATAAATTAAAAATACGGTTACTTTTTTGGGACTGTACCAGATACTAGGCGGCGCAAAAGTAATCACCCTATTGGAAGACGCTCTTATTTTTGCAATGGCATCATCTATCATCATGAATTTTCATTTGTGAAGAAGGCACATGTAAAATTCACACCAACGAGTCATGGAGCCATTTACTCCTCAAGAACGTGAAATAATTGTTACTATTTTTTTTAGTAACTCGTTGGTGTCGGTGGTGTTGCAAAGCGTGACCTTCCCTTCTGATTTCCCGTTCCTCTGTCACCAACTGGGCAAAAACACTTCAGCGTCTAGACGCCCGCATTGAAGAGCTTAGGACAAACTGGTCGGCCCTGGAGCAGCCGTTCTGCTGAGAATATCGCGGCTATGGCTGAAGATGTTCCACAGGATCCCTAAGACATCGTGCCACGCAATTGGGTATCAATCGGCGGTCTTTAGAGAAAATTTTTGTGAAAAACGAAGATGTTTCCTTACAAAGTTCAGATAGCGCTGTTAGTTGGTTGACCGCCAAACGCGAGTAACCTAGCCCTGACCCTAAATCTCGACCATGAGGAAGACAACTTTTTATCGAAAATCATCATGAGAGGCGAGGCCCATTTCCATCTCTATGGACATGTGAATAAACAAAATTATCGCTTCTGGGGCACGGAAAACTTACTCCATGGTGTGCTGTTTACGCTGGAGGCGTCATCGGAACTTATTTTTTCCAAAACGCAGCCGGCCAAACAACTACTGTGGACGGCAAGCACTATACAAGAGCCATGCTCAACGACTCAATTGGATGAATTGGGACTGGAGAACAACTGGTTCCAACATACTGCACGAGCCGCAACCGAAATTCTTAATGGTGCATTTCCGGGTTGCCAAATCTCTCGTTTTAGCGATTTGCACTGTCCGACAAGATCGCTCGGACAGTCGAAAAAAATTTTTGAGCCTGGTATAAGAGGAGAAGCTGTAAGAAGTGGTGTATAAAATTTCTTCGCGCGGAAGAGTGTTTTGTTTTTGAGAAGCACTCTTCGCCAGACCTACATGATCATGCCCAGACATGTTCACCAAGAATGCCAAGAAATGAGGTTTCCATCTCATCATCAAGTGTTGAATCTACAAGATATTATTAAAAATTTCAACTGGTCCATGTTTCTTCTTCAATGATGCTCTAGAATGGCTGATCAAAAATGTAATCACTGAGGCAAATTAGGAAATCATTTACCCGGAGAGAAAAACTAAATTGTGACAATGGATGACTGACATACGTTTTACCACCTCTATGAATATTTTTGGTAATTTTTTCTGTTTTTTTTTTTCGAATGGATGACTCTTTTACGATTATTTACCATATGTGCACTGGGCACTCTATGAGCATGTTTCCATATTGTGCATGAACATATTCTATCCAAGGTTCTTGATGAGTGAAAATAAAATAGAGGCTCAAACTGGGTAAAGGAAATTTGACCAAGGAATTTCATTTCACCAGATTACCATTATTAAGCTCGCTGTTTAGTTACGCATCAGATTTAGAGATTCCTTAAGAATATGAATCAGCAACGATGATTATTATTTATTTATTCCATCACTGGAGGAGCAATTACCAGGATCTCATTTTTTTGACGACAAAGATCTGGATCCAACAAAGCATGATATGAAGACTGTTATACAGGATAACTTTACAGGAATGATGACGAACGATATTTTGACATGACAAATAGTGTCTATATATTTTTACTTCTCAATTACAATAATTTACTGCTCACTTCTATATCACTTCTTGTTTGTCTCTTTTTTCAATAAGAGGCAGACGTAACGATTTGATGTCAGTAAAAAAAAATAAAAAAAAAGATGATTCCTGCCAAAGATCATACTCCACTAAGATTGGCTTCGCTCCATATTCGGGAAGTTTGTTTATTAACAAAACCATTCAAACAGAAATGTTTTCATCAATGATACTGACTGAATTAGGCTGCTTCCTGATTGCCCAGATGATCTTCCAAAAGTTCCGGATCCCAAAAAATTGGCGAAGCGCTACATATGCATCGAGGTATTAATACCTGTCGTATTCACAAAACGTTTTGGCCCTGTAATATCTCGTAATAATTAAATGAATGAGACGTAGATATACAGTTTATTTTGCATTAGAATGAGATGGAGATAACTGATTACGTAGTTATTTGGTAATTATCGTTTGTGAATGCGGACATAAAAGTCTCAAAAGCTAGAGGAGCAACTGTAGCAGATCATTATTTTTATAAATACCTAGATAATTAAGTGGTAATTAAGTGCTGTCATAGTTTTCGAAAAAAAAACTGATCTGCCATGTAAATTTAAGAATTAAATTTAATTAAAGGCTTATCAATAAAAAAGCTATTTGAATGAAAGAATGACGTTGCCAATCCTTGCTTTGTAGAATTGCTGGGTCATTAGTGTGTTTATTCAACTATTAAAATTTTTGAATTTGGGATTTGTAATTTTCACATTTTTCAAATCAATAAAAATGGTGAAATTGTTCGTGAGTTTTATACAGGGTGGGCCATCGAAATGGTAACAAGCCTAATAGTTTGGAAAGTGAAGATGTATGCGAAACGCCGAAACAGGTCGATTTGGTTATCGAGGGGGGCATATTTTCTTGACAAATTTAATTACCCAAGTTCACCCCCTTGGCAGGGGTAGCTACCCCTTTGCTTATCATCATAGGGAACAGCTATCGAGTGATACATCATTTGAAAGCTACTTGTACATATTCTCTTTACAACAATATCCAACATTTTGGGTTTTGCTTACATACAGGGTGGCCCAACGAAAACGTAACTCGCCCTAATAACTTGGAAACTGAAGATGAACGAGAAAAACGCCGAAACAGGTCGATTTTTTTTTCAAAGTAGGCATATTTTCATGACAAATTTAACTACCCTAGTTCACCCCCTTGGCAGGGGTAGCTACCCCTTTGCTTATCATCATAGAGAACAGCTATCGAGTGATACATCATTTGAAAGCTACTTGAATTCTCCTTACAACGATATCCAACATTTTGGGTTTCGCTGACATACAGGATGGCCCAACGAAAACGTAACTCACCTTAATCACTTGTATGTAGGCCACCCTGTATGTAAGCGAAACCGAAAATGTTGGATATCGTTGTAAAGAGAATCCAAGTAGCTTTCAAATGATGTATCACTCGATAGCTGTTTCCTATGATGATAAGCAAAGGGGTAGCTACCCCTGCCAAGGGGGTGAACTAGGGTAGTTAAATCTATCACAAAATATGCCTACTTTAATAACAAAATCGAACTGTTTCGGCGTTTTTCGCATACATCTTCACTTTACAAATTATTAGGCCTGTTACCTCTTCGATGGCCCACCCTGTATATTTTTTTGAAATGGTAACGATAAAGTACTTCTGAAATGCTTCAATATAATTTAAAAATCAATCAATCGTTTATGATAATCGCATTTTTTTAAATTATTCACGCTCTGATACAAATATACTTAATACTAACGATTTTTCGCCGGCAAAGCACGAGCCTTATTTTATAGATCACTAATTTTTTTTTTTTAATTCTTCAAAGATTTAATATATTTAAAGAGCACTTAATTATCACCAAATTAGTATCAATGGGCTTCTTCGATTTTGCCAATTATGCTTTATTCTGAGTCTCTCTTGACATATTTTTGCCATTACCGATCAATCACTTTTCTGAAAACTATGAGAGTACATAATTTCGCACGAGGGCACTTTATTGACAAATAACTATAACTTTAGTTGTCAGATCAGTCAATTTCTCGAACTATGTATGTGAGCAAAAAAATTCTCACTAGGGCACCTAATTAAAGCACTTAATTAGCATCAACTTATGGGCTTTTCGATTTTGCCAATTATGTTTTACTCTGAGAGTCTCTCTTGACATATTTTTCAGATGACCGCCAATCATTTTTCCGAAAACTATGAAAGCTTTCTAAACTATACAGGGTGTTCTACAAGCTCTATGACAAACTTTGACAGATGGTAGGTTGCTTGATTTTAAACATATTTTTTTTAATAAACATGGGTCCGATTCGTTTTTGTTTAGAAGTTACAAGCATTTAAAGAATCGTAATTTTTCAAGTTCAAGGCCCTGTAAAAGGAAAACGGTTCAAGATAGAGAAAAACGGCTTACATGTCCCTATTTTAACTTTTCATGTACTATCCAATGAGGTAGATGAAATGTTTATACAGGGTGATAAAAAATTTGAAAAAATCTGAGATTTCTCCACATTTAAAAAAATCAAAGAAAGTACAAATGTTTCTATACCATAGGATAGTCCATAAAAAGTTAAAATAGGGACATGTAAGCCGTTTTTCTCTATCTTGAACCGTTTTCCTTTTACAGGGCATTGAACTTGAAAAATTACGATTTTTTAAATGCTTGTAACTTCTAAACAAAAACGAATCGGACCCATGTTTATTAAAAAAAATATGTTTAAAATCAAGCAACCTACCATCTGTCAAAGTTTGTCATAGAGCTTGTAGAACACCCTGTATATTCTAAGCTGAAACTATGAAAAGTTTCTGACAAGGACATTTAATTAGTGTATAAATTATATTTGTTTATTTGTCAGATCAATCGGTTTCTCGAGCTCTATAACGTGTTTCACTTCAAATGGAAGCACCTCAATAACTTTTGTATTTTTCGGTGCATTTCGAAAACCCTTATTTGCAATAAAAGCTTCTGAAGCTTTCTGAAATGGATAAACTACATTTCAACCGTTGCAAAGAACTGATGTGATCGAAAACGAACGTTAAAAATTGATAAAACATGCTATGCATTTTTTTCGAAAAATTTTATTTAAAAAAATAAAAAAAAAGGTGGTTTAAATCATCTGAAACCTCCAAATCTTGAGTTTGGTTAAAGCCAAAAAAAAATCATAAAAAATGTAATTCCAATTATTTCTTGTTTATTTGATTTTTTTGTGTTCTTAACAAAATTCAAGGTTTAAGGTCATTTCAAACAACTTTTTAAATAAAATATTTAGAAAACATGCCTATAGTAGGATTAACTTTAAAAAGTCAGATGTGACGTTACACTAACCGTCCGAATTAATATTTTTAATTTCACCAGAAAATGTCAAACAGTTAATTGTCAAGTTGTGAACGAGCGTAAATTATTGAAGGAATCATTCAAACAATCAATTGAACCGCTTACGTCAGTTTGAGAGCCACTGACAACTACATAAAATTTATTCACGTAATGACATTCTATCCTCTGTGTTGTGCATTTAATTCTCATTCAAAACCAATGTTGACGTATACTTATTTATGCGGGATGGAGTGTTTAGACAAACTGGACGGTTACTATAAAAACCACGTATATGAAACAAAATAAATCGAACTATCAAAAGGATGTGTATTCTTAATCGATACGTATGACTTTTTAGACTTTATTGGACTATAGGTAGTATGTTTTCTCAATTTTTTGGCGTTTGTTTTCGATTACAGTAGACTAGTTCCATGCAAAGGCTGAAGTGTAGTTTAACCATTTTAGAAAGCTTCGAAACCTTTACATAACAAAAAAAAAAGTTTTTGAAAATTCACCAAAAACTAAAAACGTTATTGAGGCGCTACCATTTGAAATGTATAACACATCACGTATGTGAGCAATTAAATTCGCACTAGGGCATTCGTTATTTCTTTTTTTTATATACATATAATGTAATATTGATATAAATATAATAAAATTAGAAAAAAAATTAAAAATTATTTCTAAAACTATGAAATCGCT
Organism: Malachius bipustulatus; assembly: GCA_910589415.1. Classification (NCBI taxonomy): domain Eukaryota; kingdom Metazoa; phylum Arthropoda; class Insecta; order Coleoptera; family Melyridae; genus Malachius; species Malachius bipustulatus. The sequence continues at coordinate 29,817,051 of OU342634.1, read as the reverse complement.
TAAGTTCACAATAGGGCACTCAATTAGCACTTAATTAGAACCTAGTTATCAATTCGTAGAATTTTTGATTTGCAACAGTGTTGTTCTCTTAGTTTAAGACCTGGATAAAGAAAATTGACCTCTTACACAAGAATGGAGAAGAATCAATTTATTCTTGCCGCTTCCCAACGTCTTCTTAACGTATTTTCGGCTTCCCAAAAGCGAAAAAATTTTATAGTTTCTTCTTTCTTGTACATATTCTCGAGAACAGCTTCAGAGTTTTCATGTGGTAGACATGTGGTAGAATTCTTCATAGATAATGTTGTTCCAAATTTTGAAAATATTCTTCAAATAATATCTTCTGGGGGTCGCTTATTTTGGTTTATATTGGTTACATTGTGATTTATCAGATTTACGACTGATTATTTGAGGACCTGAGAATGCGAACTTTTGAGAAAAAACGTGTGATAATAATTATGTTTTCTTTTTATTAATTGTTATGTCCTATCTGTTATGTTTATTGATTAGTGTATTAAGAAGAAGGATGCATTATGTTTCCTTTTCAGACCCAAAGATAGAGCTATTTTTTGTGATATGGGATCAGCCAAAAAGTTAATTATACTAAAAGGAGTTGTTATCCACTTATCATTCTCAGGTCTCCATTCATATTAAAAAATTTGTGGTTTTTAGAAAAGAAACACTGTACAGACGCAATATTATTTCCCAAGAAACAATGTTTTTTTGACAAAATTTTGATGAAATTAATAATTAGTGACAGCTTGGTTGATATTATTTCTTTCATCGACAAATTTTATATCGTACAAAGGAAATGACTAATCAAATTCTAAATTGTTTTAACGTCCTTTTCAACTTTTCGTACTCCCTTTGCTCATTGGCATTGTTAACAAGCCTATAAATCTTCGTGAATCGAATTAGGTTTTACTCTACTAGCTTGCCGAGGAAAAATTCAATTTTCCAGGAATCTCTTGGAAGAAAAAAAATATTTTATACCCAATAATTCATGAGTTGTTTCAGTTGGTATATTATATTTGATATTATCACATTATTTAGGATGTAAGAAAAAATACCAGACGTAATTTCAACCACTAATTTATTAATACCTACGCCTCTCTCGCAAAGGAGGCGTTTTAATAATTAATATATTATTAGACCCTATTTTTCGTCGAGGACCCAACCAATACAATAAGAAAATACAATAAAAAAATAAATAAATAAATCAATGAACTATAAAAAAGCTAATTATTTATGTTTTTAAATGCATGCAAATATTAACATGCATTATGTACCTATTTCTAATTCTCGAATTGCGTGTTTCGTGGACGAACTAATAAAAATTTCATGAAGCGAAAGCTGAGTCAAAACAAACAGACGAGAGCCCGAACGAATTACCTATCAGGGCGCAGCACACACAATGTATTTTCCGCTGGAACATCAGGACGATCGAAAAAATCCTTGCTACGTTAAAGCTGGTTAAAACGTTTCTAGCTGATTTGAGGACTGAAGTTCGGAAGAATGAGGTCATAGTACTATAAAGTAGAGTAAATCAACGTTTATGTTATTAACCCTTCGGTAGGTACTTGGTTATTTATAAAATTCAGCAAAATTTATTTCCTTCAATTCATCCTTCTTCTCAATGATTTACAGTTGAGGGAAAAATACAATTAAAGCTTCCAATTTCAAGATCTTGTAATAAGCCACAAATGGAAAAGTTGAATAAGAGGAGACGTGACATTGAATCTTGCGGGACACCAATAATTATTGTAATCTGTTCCGGGGATGACCTAACACCACATGGCAGTGTGACAAGTTTTATAAATCCATCTAGTCTATTAAAAAACCTTCTTGCGCATCAATCGCAGAAATAGTGTATTTTTATGCGATTCAATTATGAATATTTTCACCGCTTTTTAAATTGGATTTCTGAAATTTTCCATAGTCAGGTGATGTTCGCGTAGTGGCTTACTGACAATTGCATTTCATTTCGTTTTAAACCGTGCCTAGAATGAATTTTTAAATTTAACAAAACAAAAAAACATTGGCAAAATTGAACAATTTTGCCCCATTTCCTATGCCCGCCACTGGCTTACTTTACTTAAAAAATACTATTTTTTACACTACCTTTTATAGAACGGAAAAAGTGAAAGGGGAGCTTTGAAAACCGAAAATTTTAAATTTTAGAGGAATAAACATAATATGTAAAAATATTCTAATATCTCCGCCATTTTTCTTATTTGCTTTTTGAAATTCTCAAGGGTTAAAGTCTTTTAGTATAGTTGTCTACTGTAAAAATTTCAGTTTAATTACTTCAAAAATGTGCTCATAAATTGTTGGAGAAATTTAGCCATTTTTACCCTTTTCCTACCCACGCCACTGGCTTATTAATAGAAAAAATGCAAATTTTATTGCATGAAATTAAATTTCAAGTCATTTACTTCCAATATTGTGGATTTGATATAAAACTCTTTTTCTATCTAGTTTATACAGGGGTTCAAAAAATAGTCCTTTTTCCAAAAATTAAAATGGCCGCAATTTTGAAACGGCTCAGCCGATTTTGCTCAAGTGCAATACCAGACCACTCCTTGTGGATATCTTTCTTCCACAAAAATTTCAGTCTCCTAGATTGAAAACTGCGACCTGAAATGAGGTGACAAAAACCGGATTTTCCGAATTTTGAAGGGACACCCTGTAGAAGTGACGTGACTTTTGGAAATTTTTTTAATGAAAATCGAAATTGTTCTTAAAGCTAAATAAGAGTGCAAAATTTCGTTCACTAATCTTGAAAGATAAAGCTACAGGAGCGTTTTTAAAACCAAAATTTCGTGATTTTGGAGAAATAAATATATAAATATATAAATATATAAATATATAAATAAATATATATATTTATATATATATATAAATATATATATATACAGGGTAAGTCATTGATATGGGAAAGCTCGATTACACCTATACCATTAAAGATATCGAAATGAACCAAAAAGTGCTGTAAATGGGAGGGTAAAGTGCAGTTTGTAAAATTATTTTCAGATACACAGGATGGCCCAATATCGCTGTACGCCATACAACTTTGTTATTTTAAATAGGACAAATTATAAATAGGACTATATTATTACATTTTCATATTGTTTGAGAAAAGTCAAAAAGAATGGTTTGTAAAGTTGAAGTTTGTAATGAGCAATTTATGAGTTATAAACAAATGAAAATCGCGATTTCTCATTTTCAAAGCAGCTTATATTGAAAACGGCTCGAGATATGGAAAAACGGTTTACATGTCCCTATCTTAATTTTTAATTTGGTATCCTATCATGTAGCTGAAATTTTTATACCGGGTGATGAAAGTAATCAAATTTTTTACCACTCTGTATAAAAATTTCATCCATCCAATAGGATACCGCTTGAAAAGTTAAGATAGGAACATGTAAACCGTTTTTTCATATCTCGAGCCGTTTTCAATATAAGCTGCTTTGAAAATGGAAAATCGCGATTTTCATTTGTTTATAACTCATAAATCGCTCATTACAAACTTCAACTTTACAAACCATTCTTTTTGACTTTTCTCAAATAATCTGAAGATGTAATAATATAGAGGGTGTCCTATTTAAAATTACAAAGTTATATGGCGTACAGCGATATTGGGCCATCCTGTGTATCTGAAAATAATTTTACAAACTGCACTTTACCCTCCCATTTACAGCACTTTTTGGTTCATTTCGATATCTTTAATGGTGTAGGTGCAATCGAGCTTTCCCATATCAATGACTTACCCTGTATATCGTGGGCAGATGAATTTTCGAAAACTACTTTTTCGTGATCTGGGGGTCAGGATCGGTGGACATTTGATGAGTTTGGGTGATTTTCGAAAAGTGATGTCGTCCTCAATAGTGTATTTTTTTATAAAAAAATACACTAATATAAATAACCTCGACCTGCGTGTATCATTGTCCACATTTTAAATTACATCCTGTACAATATTCCACAAGTTAAGAGGTAAAATGCATATTTCAAGCAAAAGATTGAATATTACAGAAGGTAGAGAAAACTCCAGAGCAATAGTGTTAGGGATCAAGTTGTTCGTGATATAATGTAAGCGGAACACAATTTTGGGCAACATGTAAGACGAATTTTTCTCATGTAAGGGTGCTTAGGATTATCCAAAGCAATAACCATAACCGCTATAAATACTTTGTCTTATATAACACATTTGTTTAGGCCTATTTTATTGAAAAATCTTCAATCTATGTCTGCTTTAAGTGTTATTGACAACTTATTTTACTTTTTTTATTAAATAACACTAAAATATACATTACTGCATGCAGGTAGGTTTTCATGCGAGTTTGCTGCGATGTTAAATAAGTTAAATAAGCTGTTGAAGTAAAAATTTTGACGTCACAACTGCCGCGATTGCTCAACCGAAGTTGAACGTTTATTAAACTGTACACTTTGCGGTTCGAAACTGCAAAATAATACAAAGTACAGGGCACGTATAGACAGTGGCGACTGATATGACGTCATTAACGATAATTAGCAGGACTATATCACGAGAAACGAAGCAGACATCGAAGTGCCGTTTCTACTATTGTCATCGAGAAACTCAGAAGAATTGATTACAGAAAACGTTGTCAATACCTTCAAAGAGATAGGAACACCATTTAAGAAGAAAAAGTAATGTTTGTTTGACAATTTAATTTGTTTCCCTAGCAACCAAGAGACGGAAACATTAAAATATGTCATTTTAGCAGCTAACTAGCGAAACAGTTTCAAAATGTTATGTTCCAAAAACTGTTTTTCTAAACACTTTGTGTAGGTAGGTACAACACGCAAAAATAAATTCAAAATCATCCCTGGGAGTTGTAACTAACTATCCCTGGAATTCATAAACTTCAGGTGCTTTTCAATAATTGCATTTGAGTCAGAGTTTCCTAAACTCAACTGCCAAAAAAGCTCGAGGTTTCAGGGTCAGGGCTAAACCGCTCCTTTGCTGTAGGAGAATTTACTTATACTTCTTGGTCTAAATTCAACCGAATAGAAATCGTATAGTTTATAAAAAGTTGTCTCTCCGGTTGACCTCTTTTTTTTCGCATATCGGATGTTTTCATTATGTAAGGTAGATGGTGGTTTATTTTTTCAATATCGATTTATTATTCCACGTTGAAAAGTCTTGTATTCTCTTACGTTTTGATAATGATTTTTATTTTAAATTTTTTTTGAAATAATTATAAGGGGAATATCACTTCAGCTGATGCAAATTTATTTACTGAGAATTACCGGAGAAAGAAGGCGACGAAACCGCAGTCTTATAATATCAACTTCCTTGAGTGGCAGGAGAGTCGCTTCATTGAATTATTTTGACTTAATAAACGGTAGATGAGGCAATTAATTAACTACTCTAAGGCCCCATCTAAAAGCTTTATCCAAGGTTTTTTGTGCCCTAAGATTTCATGCGTTCGGCTCGTCAGGTTTTTCATCAGCTGTGGTCCCCAAACTTCGGTTCACCGATCCGTTCTGGCAATCACTACACACTCCAACACTTCTAGCAAGCAACTCTAACTAACGAAACTCAATCAAGTATGAATTACCTGACGCTACTGGAGACAATAATATCTCTCATGTTTTCACTTTGAAGCCAGATTAATGTGTTAAATTTGATTACTCCTAAAGGTCAGTTATCCGTAAGTTATTTTAGATCATAGACCCAAACTAAGAGCCATCCGAAAGTGGGAAAAGATGTCATTGAGGCAGCCTGAAGGAAAATCCAGGAAAATCATTGACTATTGCGCTAGAAAAACAAAAAAGATACTCGATCTCTCAACTGTGATACCTTAGAGCTAGAGCACAAATATGTCTAAAAGAAAGCCTAGAGAGACAAACTAGTGATATAGGGCATAATAATAACCTTTTCAAAATAGTTGAAGTCCTCGGATAAAATAGTAGCAGGGTGCGAACAAAAGATCGCAGTTTGACTGGCTGAAAGGTCAAATGATCCCAAGTTAATTTAGTACAATCGGGCACCATTAGGCAAATTTCTGTCGGTCTGCGGCAGCAAGAATGACTAATTGGCTTTTGACTATTAGTCCAGGTCATTGAGACCCAAAAATTATAGATACATTTTTTAATACTAATACGAAAGAGCTCTATGATGGAGACCTTAGCTCTGAAATTTTTATAGAAAAAGAGGGAGTATCGATCTTAACTGTGTAGATAAGACACAGTCTCTCCACTCTGTTAATTTGGCTTCGAGAAGTAGATCATTTAGTTATTAATTTTAGGCATCCTCAACAAATAAAATAAATACGTCATTAATAATAAGACTCCACAAGAGCGAGGTAAGCAATTAATAAACATATCCCATCCAACTTTATACCCGTACATCTTTTTCTTCTTGGGGAAACATACATTTTTAACGCCTACGGAAAACAAACTTTGTTTCATATAAAGTATATAAAGCACCAGCGGAATTGGGAAACTCCAATGACACGAGATCAGCAGCTCTATCATAAAATATTTGTGAATCTATTTTCGGTCGCAAGCCCCTTCGACTGTTTGCTCCTTTGGATCTCATCTTCTGCGTCTACTTTATAGCTTGAATTTGTTACGGCCGTTCAGGCCGGGACCAAACACTATTGTTCCCTTTTGGGATGTATCGGTGTTTCGAAGTGATTTATCCTATTGACAAAACAACTCGGTGCTGCTTCATCGCTCGACGAGCATTCCAAGAAACGTCCAGAAATTGGCTCCTATATCCGGGTTAGAAAGGAAATTCGATAGAGTAGCCCCCACACGACCGGTCCGGTAAAGTAGGGCGGAACTCAAAAGGTCAGTAACCGTCCGTTTAGGTGTTAAAAAGTTGAAGGAAAGAAAATAATTCCCTGTTAGAGTAAGAATAAAAAACTTGTCTTCTTATAAGAACTGAGATGAGATCGGCCTCGGGTTGTAGAAGCGTCATTATAAGAAGCTAGAGAGAACTAAAATGGTAAAAAATTTCACTAACTACTTATTATTTCATCATTGCCGTTTCTAATTATAAAATATGTACAAAATCGTCTCAAAAATACAATAAGCGTCTCAATTTGGAAACTTTCGACTGACCATGCTCTGTAAATTTTAAATTTTATTTTATAAAAAACAATAATCTTTGGCATAATGGAGGGGGAAGCTGTTTGGTGGTGACAGTATTTTTCTGAATTGTCTCCTAAAAGGTGTAGCTACCCCAACGCATTAATTTCAATTTTTTTAAATTATAGCATAGGTATATTGAACATTAATGACAGGGGCTGCAATTTAAAATTAATTATTTGGGGTAGCTATCCCATTTAAGCGATAATTTAGAAAACTGTTGCCATGAACTATCAAATTATTTCCCCCTCCATTCAGCAGAACGAGTTTGGTTTCTTCTAAAACAAAATTCAATATTTAGAGAGCTGCTATGGCCAATCCAAAGTTTTGAAGGTGTAATAAAAAATCTCTGTAATCTCTGTAATAAAAAATACAAAAACAAAAATATGCAACCCGCGAAGGTGATGTTGAATTACAATAACATAAAACGGGAGCCTAAAATATTAATATCTGTACCAGGTGAGGTGAGTCATTAAGTATATGGTCACTGGGAATATCTCAGAAACTAAGCGTCGTACAAATTCAGGCAAAAACTTTGCTCTGAATGAGGCCCTAAAAAATCGTTGGAAAATAGTTTTTAACTTTTAAAATGAACGCTAGGGGGCGTAAGAGCCATGACCAAATAAAAATTTGGAATTTCCTCATCGTTTTTTGATTTTAGGATACACTCAAAATATCATGGGTGTTCTTCGAATTTTTTATCTTGCATTTTTTTATAACTCTATATATATATATGTTATAGGCAATGTGTATAATCCGGTATTGTGTATAGTACCTAGGCATTGTATAAATTGCCTAAAACGTCCAGGCAATGTGTGAAATACGATTCATTTCATACATTGCCTAGGTATTGTATAGAATACCGGAAGCGCATTAGGCTATGTGTATAATGAACGATAACGGGCAGCGAAACGCGTGCGGGGCGGACAAGTAAACATGCTGCAACTCGTTCGTTGTAGAGATGAGCAAAACTGTGATTTTGTACCCTACTACTAAGGGTTAATCTTAATTTGCCCTCCAATAATTCGTATTCGTATAGGTACCTATAAGGTAGTCAAGTTTATATTTTTTTTAGGTAGGCACCAGTTATTACAACAGGTGTAGGTAGTTCCATTACTAAGTTAGGTACGCGAATAACGCTTTCCTGATTGTTGATATCATTATCTAAAGGTTTGATTATTTTTATTAAACCTTGCTTCTTATTAGTTGTTAAATGTTCTTCTTTATTTGGATTTTAGGTTCGATATTAAAATATTATTTTTCAAAAATATTTTTATAAAATTGAAACGTTTCGAGACCGATTGGTCTCTTGTTCACTCATAAATAATTGTAAAAAATATGTAAAAACTTAAAAATACTTTAAAAAATCATAACTATTATACTAAAATGTCGTAAATGGTGTGTTTTTAAATTTTAGAAAAAATATAAGTAAATTAATTTTGATCTTGATTTTGACATTTTATGTGTCTGCTTTTGTTTATTATATTTCATTATACATTCTAGTATAATAGTTATGATTTTTTAAAGTATTTTTAAGTTTTTACATATTTTTTACAATTATTTATGAGTGAACAAGAGACCAATCGGTCTCGAAACGTTTCAATTTTATAAAAATATTTTTGAAAAATAATATTTTAATATCAAACCTAAAACCCAAATAAAGAAGAACATTTAACAACTAATTATCTAAAGGGACAGTCAAAGTAAATGAGCTGACCTGACCAATTTGTAAAATATGTATACCTACTTAATTGCTTAAAAACTCTATTTCATACATTGCCCATGGTTCAACGGGCATTCTATATCATGCCCGTTAGGGCATTCTATACCTAGGTAAAGTATGAAATAGTTTAAGAAATTAGAATCATTTCATACATTACCTGAACGATCCCGGCATTGTATACATTGCCTAGGTATTGTATAGAATCCCTGCATTATACACATTGCCTGTAACATATATAAAGAAAGTGGTGAGCAAACGTCAAAACTTGGTTTATTCAAATGTCGATTATTCCAGCTAACCTCAATGGAATTTATTAAGATTAGTCTCATTAGAAAGAGTTTTCCTTCTTCTGTCGATTACGTTTTACAAATTTTTCATTTTGTTAACACCGCAACCGCTGGAGGGCGTTATCTGACATGTAAGAATATATCGCGAGTTTCCTAAAAAAAATAGCACCTATATTTTATTATTTTTTTATTAGTATCTTTAGATGGTGAAAAAGAGTTATTACAATGGTTATCCAGCATACAGATATCGCCGAACTGTAGATATCTGTCAGCAAAGTTTATTTTATGAATTTAATGAGTTTCCGAGTCAAACTGAGATCATACCTCGGTTAAAATTGCTGAAATTCAAATATGTATACAAGGTGATGAAAAATCGGCTATTTTGTATTTTTTCTGTCTACCTTTGGTAACTTCGTTTGTGCGATTGGACCTATGAAGTCGATTCAATTATAGCAAACCTGAAGAGCTTTTGACGCTTGTTAAGGTGGTGGAAACAGAAAAACAATTAAAAGTTCACTTCATGAGATATTCCTATTTTTATATCCCAAAATTGCGCTTTTGGGAATATCTCATGACATTGTTATTCTGTTTTCACCACTGTAATAGGCGACAAGAATTCTTCATGTTAGTTCGGAACTTATTAGTACAAGGACAATAATTAACTTGAAAACTAAGTCTAGATTTCCTAACGTAGCCATATAATAGCTCTGCACATTTTTTTAAGTTGAAGCGGCCAAAGATTTTTTTCTCCAATTTTGTAGGTATTTTACAATTTTTTGTTTTTTTATTGTATGAATTTTATGTCATGTTTTGTTTAGTTCATTAGTTGGTTAGGAATTGACTTTAATTCTAACACTTTTTCTATCGTTTTTAGTTCTAGCTATCTATAATGGCGCAAACATCCTAAATAATCCTAAATAAGTGCGAAAAAAATCATTGTGACTGCTAATTTTACGTTTATATCCGGAAATGCGCCGTTTTTCAGATGCAGGGTGTCAAAAAAATTATTTAACCATTTTTTTTTCAAGATATCTTGTGAACCGTTTGAGATACGGAACTCATCTCAATGCCAGCTTTTGTCATGTCATATCATTGATATTAGCTACCTTTTTAACGCCAATTCTTTTTTTTTCATTTTATTCCATTGAAGGAGATTCTAAGATTGAGGGAAATTTCTGCCCTTCATTTTCCGACACATGTTTTGAAACGTCCAAAGCGAGTTTTTCATCGTAAATGGTCTTTTTTAACGAAAACGATTCACTTTCGCAATAATTACGACCAAGAGCACATTATTTGTGTAGAAAAAATTAGCGGTTTATAAGGCGCTCTTAAAATGTCAATTTTCGCAGTGTTGTAGGGATTAGGGGAAAAAACCCCACCTAAAATCTCCACCACTGGGGTATGAAAAAAATCTTGTTACCATTAAAAAAGTAGCTAATATCACTGGTAGGTACGATATGTACAAAATTTGAGTTCTGTACCTCAAATGGTAGATATCATCAAAAAACTGTAAAAAAATATTTTTTTACACCCTGTGTTTAAAAAACGGTGCATTTACGAACCCACGTTAACAGGAAGTTTTTTCCTTAGAATGAGCCAAGAAATCGCCTCCGGAAATTTTTCGCTTTTATATAATTCTGTATATTGTTCGCTATCATTAAGATATTCAATTATTAGTTTCTACATCTGAGTAAATTCCTTCGTGACCTTAAACATTGAAAAAAATTTGCCTGCGGGGCATCTCGAGAACAACCTACTTCCTCTTGAGACAATATTAGAGCGGCGTATATAATCTACACTGCACTAATTTTGCAATCCACAATTAAGTCGCCACTGTTCCCCTCCGGCTACACATCTTGTTAATTTTCTTATAAAGTCTTCATTATTTTTAGTAGTCCACGGGCGTCGAATATCTAAAGTCGAATCACAAAAAGTAATCACTTTCAAGCAAAAATAACTCCGTTTTTGATTCTTCCTACAGTGGTTTAACTTGTACTCGTCCAGGTTATTTTAAAGCCCTTTTTTCACCAGGATAATTTTTTTTCTTAGCACAGACGAGAATGTGAATAAAAATCATTTTATTCGTGAAAAGGTGCTCTAAATAAACTTTAAACTTTACTTCAAAAAATCTATTATTGTTCCGTAACGATTTCTATCACTAATTATTTCGCTCTTCTTACCAAATTATTTCCGACATATTTTCCATGACTGCTGAATTATTTATCGCGCCCGATGAAAAATTAATGAACCTTCTCATGCAATTTTCTATCGATTTATTGATATACCTGCACCGTAATTTACTCTAATATTATGGTAAATACATTCACTAAGTATGAAGAGAGTCATAAATCATCCGTTTTCATTATCTTCAAGTGTTCAAATTAGCTCGAACTTTTGATAAAGTTTTAGGAAGATTAAAGAAGTGTTAATACAGGGTGAGACAGGACTTACAATCATTTTCTAAAAATATATCCTCATTCAAGTTGCTTTCGACCTATTGCTCGATTCTGGATCACTTATACTTACTTGGAATGTTTAATTAACTTCAGTGTTTCAAAAATAATGTGGCTTTCGTGTTTTAGTTGTACTTGCCATTGTGATTGAAACGGATAAATAAAGGGGTGTATCCCATTTTCTTATATATCGCTGTACAAATCCCAGTGTTTTATTATGGGAATATATTTTTACCTGAAACAATCCAGAATCAGTCCGTATAAATGACCAAGAATGCTGCTGCTCATCTTCTGATATGCAGTAAATTATAAGAAACCAATTATTATTGGCCGAAAATTTATAGTGCACTAATTGAAAAGCTAGCTTGTATTTGTTAGCTCAAGATCTATTGAAATATCTCTTTTTGGATCGATTTTAAGAAAGAGATATTCGTTTTAAATTTATTATGATGCTGAGGTACAAGTACAAAGTTCTGACGCTTCTTTACCAGGAAAGTTAATTAATATTCCAATCCAGGCAATCAAATCGGCTAATTAGGAGATTTTCAAGTTGGGGAAATTTCTTTCCATTGATTAAATAACTAATGACATACATACAAAGATTAAAATTGGTAGTAATTTTACAATCAATTAAACGATTTGGTGAACGATAAAATTATCCGCATTCAACGATTTTTTCCACCTATAAATCAGGAAGCTTTTCCTGAGTTTTCCTCCACTTCCAGATCGCAGTCCTATTATTGGAATCAAAATATGTCTCTGTGTGGTGAACCGATTCGAATAGAGCCATATTTTCCCTCGGTATCTGAGTCTTGACACAAACCCTATCGGGGCGTTACATAACCAGTCTCGTCCTTGAACGGTTTCAGCGGAGATGTCCTGAAATTACATGAACGCTCTCCGAAAGGCCGAAAGACGGACCACAAGGGCACAGCAAGTGTTACCAACTGGAGATATCAGGATAGATTTGCTATTTTCTACTGAAGCTGGTCGTATTCAAGAATTGCACTGCTAATCCTAGGCTTTGTGCTAATGTCAGGATCTGACGCAAATATCGATTAAGTTAAACTCGTCGTGTGTGCACCACTATTCTACACTTTAAAGAGGTTATTATTAATACGCCTACGAGTTTGCTTTGCTCGCTACTCGTTCATGTGTGATCGACTTTCCTTTGTCTCATGCAAGGGGAGAATGTTCATTGTACCTATACCTCGTTTGAGTTTAAATTTCTTTGGCGGAAATGAATAGAACTTCATGATACATGAACTTTTGTATTGTCTCAACTTTTTTATTGTTACTGTGTGTCATTTGGTAGTGTTTTTTTTTTTATATTGCTGTTATACTATTTCTGTGTATCTTTCAGTGTAATATAGTATGATGTATTGATCTATTGTAATAATAATACCTACAGGTATTATTTGTATCACTTTTTTGATGATTTTGATCAAAAATAAAAAAAAATTAAATCATCATAATTATTTATTGCTTATAATTGCTCGAATTCGTTAACATATCTTTAAAAAATAATCTTCTAATGAGAAATAGTAGAATTAGAAACAATTGTAGAGGATATTGTATGTTGCAGTTAAGTAAGAATTATACAGTCTATTAACCTTGAATTAATAAGATTGAAAAAATTTGAGAGAAGAGATTACATTTCCAAGGAAATGATTCCAAACAAGACCTGAAAATGAACTAAGTAAATTGCACCGGGAAGATGTAACGGCACACGGAGACAATCCAATTGGTGTAGGGAATTGGGACATTGTATAAAGAATAAGAAGAAAATTCTCCTCTAAAGCAAAGCTCTAGATGATAATACCCTCAAATAACTGGATGTAGGGTCCCTAAGAAAAGTCTCTAAGAGACTCCAGAGCGCATAAAAACAATAAACCGGTCTTAATAAGTTAACCCTGGAGTAAGCGAATCTCTGGATAGATTTTTCGAAAACATTTACAATTCATGGCGGGTTAATAAAAACTTCAGTCGCATTTTAGCGTCAGACGAACTTTTTAGAGCGAAAAAATGTAAATTGCTACCCGACTAGTGTACAGTCTAAATATTGGCTCCAAGAGCGAAACCTATGAATAATAATTAATCATCGCCCCAAAAGATCATTTAAAACTCCATTGCTTCGCGGATTTTTTTTTTCCGTTTCCTCTAAGTTTGAATATCGATTAGGTCTATTTTATTAAGCTTGTATTAAGAAGCTATAAGACTACTTTTTCTCTATTCAGGACTTCTGGTGCGCCCGCTTGGTGAAGTAATACGATTCGATTTTGAAGTTCTCGCAAGAAATAACCATAAAAGTAAAATCAGGATGAAAATCCTCCATTATAGGCTATAAGGGGTTGTTTTCAGCATTCCTCAAAGCGTCTAACTCTAACCACAGACTGTTCACATTAAATCGATGTCTCGTGACTCTCGAAGTTTCATTCACTAGATTTAGGGCAATGTGTTATCAGTTCTTTTGTGGACACTTGTTTTGTATAATATATTTGTTTTGAGTTTACTTCTAATTTGTATTAATAATTCGTGTAACGATTGCGGCCTTAATTGAGCGAACATTATACTAGTCATGAATAAAGACCCCCTATACAGGCTGTTCCTAAATACCAGACACATACTAAAGAAGGTAGTTCTTTGACTTATTTTATGTCTGAAAGTTCATATAAACATACGCCCGCAACCACTTCGTTATCGATTTTTAACAGTCAGTGCCGACTAAACTGTCAAAATTAATGGAAATGATAAATCATCCAAAAATAAACAAGAGCCTGTTTTACCATTGTGATGACAACCCCGGCTATCCGGGAAACTGGCTGGAATCGGCGCTGACTGGATTCGGACGGATTACTCGGGCGCCAGATTTTTGCAGAGGGTTTACTCCTCCGGGAAAATGGACTCGCTATCTTTTCCCAATTACCTGGGTTATCACACCGTTGATACGTTAATCGTACCCTTGTCCCAGGGCAACTCAATGGAGAAGACGGAAAATGCCAGGGGTCAGATGAGGTTATCACAAAGAACGGACGCGGAGGAGCGGTCTTTAGGCGCTCTCCACGTTTTCTGTGGCACTCCCGTTGAGCCAAGTTGTTTTGCGAGTAGCTTGAGGTTCACAGTCGGTGGTTGTAAAAATGAGAATCGTGGACTAGATTATTAGTAGGTTTATTATAATAAAAAAATTAACTATTTACACTCGAAAGAAAATGAACGAGGATATCTCAAACTTAAATAAATGAACTAATGCAAAATTACTGACTTTAGCGGTCGTTTAAAAAGTAAAGCGGGTTACGAAGCAAAGCGGCAGGAAGCGAGATGCGGTCCACGGAGGCGGTTTAAAATTCAATAATTAAAAATTACTCTCTGGTAGGTATGAGAGTTAGTACCTACCAGGCCACGCCGCCACCGCGAGATTACCCCTTGCGACGCAGGGTAAGCAATCTCACGACAAGAACGGGGTCTCTGTTGCTACAGCAGGGTCCGGGAATGAACAGAGAGAAAGGACGGTTGAGGGATGGTCAGGGGCGATCGTGACACAACCAAATACAAGAGAAAAATTACGGCTGGTACGAATTACCACCTACCTTGACACGGAGTTGGGGGGTGGTCGACTCTAGTCGTGGTAGACTTGGAACGGCGCGAACTCGGTGTCTGGATGGGTTTCCAACGGTTAATAAAACAACTATCCCAGAACGCGGAACACGGACGGCCTATGAATTGGTTCAAATCTGCTGGTACTATCTCACTACTACTAATAACACTCGCTCGGAAGTCTCTACACTAATACTCGCCGTAATAACACCGGGTCGGAAGTCTCAACACTCTACTAATCACCTTAAGAACGCCGGATCGGAAGTGAATTTTCAAGCCAAAATGTCCGTGATTTTATATTTTTGCCGTATCTTCTGGAATTATCTGCCGTTTTTCAGATGGGACGTGGTGAAAAAAAGGTTTATTCAGTTTCTACCTACGGTGATAGCGCGGGTATCAGCGATGTGGCTTCCGAATTTGTAGTCAACTGCCTCGATGCAGCTCGCTTAAAATTTGGTCTGTTCATAAAAAACATTGAATGATTTGAAAAATAATCGGAAATAAATGCGTTTGAGAAAGTTTAATAATAATTATTATAATTCTACTATTTATGAAATGCATAAATTAATCCTGCTGATGATTTTAAAATTAATGAAAAATATTACTAGAGACAGTTGACTAAAATGAAGTCGACAATTCACGACTTCATTACACCACTTTGGAAATTTGAATTCCATCTAACCAATTGGAGGAAATTATTTCTTTTTTTTTGTAACGGTTGCAGATGCAAAAAAAAAATTTAGGAGACCAATAAGTTTCTAAATATCCCAGAAAATTAATGTTGAATTTTAGAATCTACCGGCGGCGCATCTCAAAACAGTTCAGGGGGAGAAACAGGGGCGAAATGGGAGAAATTCAGGGAAAAAAAATTATTGCTTGTAAATTCTCATAACCATTTGTCATGCCCAATGATGTAAGCCTTAAAGCGTGGCGGATATTCCAAAAATGAGCTAAATATCTCAAAAACTATGGGATTTATTAATTATTTTTATGAACTTTTGTCTTGATTTAAGGGTAAAAATAAATTAAGTAGGTAACAAATCCCACCACCATATCGCAATCTCAGGATGGTTATTAAAGTAACTCTAATTACAAATGACTCCAGCTTCAAAAAGAACCTTAATTGCTGCCCTATTGAAACCGAGCGAATATCTTGAAGGTAAAAGAGAAATTAGTAAGCCTCGTAGAACGTATAGTTTTTGATTAGTGTGATTGTTCACGTTTCACTGGAACGGTGCAAATTAGTCCAATCAAAATAATTGCAATTTTTCTGGGGTCGTAAACAGTCTTTGACCTGTATTAATCAATACTTTCTCCAGGAATTCCATTCTAGTTTACCCGTTTCTACAAGATAAGATTTCAGATTACCTACTGTGAATAAATACAAAAATGAACATTGCTTGGAAACACGCTAATATTCATTTCAGTGTATACTGGAAGAAGAAATAAAGAATATGATCAGCATGTAACGTAATACTTTGTGTGCTCGGTTATTGATTTCGTATAAAAACACCTGACATTATATATCTTGGATAGATAAATAATAAATAAATGATCATTTACATGCCTAGCTAGGTTGGTACACAAAATAACTGATTTCTGACTCAATTTATTTAGTTTCATGGCATATAAAATAGCAGGGTAGCATTTCTATGTTGGGAATATAACAAAAACCAATACGTCGCTTTGCCTCATTGATATGTTCCCAGAAAACAAACATTCCATTACTTAATTTTTACATACATAACTACGCTTAAGTGTAACATTTGAATGGTCAACTAAGAAGAAGATTTTTTTAAGAATATGATATACACCATACATTCCAACTCCCGTGAAGCGGATTCCCAAATTGGTTGAAAGCACACAGTTTTTTAGAGTTCTGAATTTCAGAATTATAAGTAGCCCTATAGAAAAGTCTTCTTCCACTATACCCAGAACTCCAATCAGAACTCATTTTGACAAAAATGACGACAATGAGCTCTGCGATTATAATTCTGATCATTAGAGCCCTCAAAGAGTTCGATATCAAAGACTTCTTTGACTTTGCCGGAAACTTAACCAAGTTTCACTGTTAGTTGCCAAATTGCTTGTCAACGGGAAATAAGCACAATTAACAGTTATAAAAAAAATCCTTGAAAATCAGTTCTGAGAAAAGTCAAGAATTCGATTGTTAAATTTAAAAATCATTAAAAATAATGAGACAATTATTACTTACTATATTTTCCTAATCAATTTACACTTACAAATAAAAATCACCTAAAATAAGTTTTAATTAGAGTTCTAGGTAGCCCCCGAAGAATTCTACAAAAGAGCTCCCTTCCGCTTCGCCGAAAACTCAATAGTTTGATTATTAATTGCTAAAATGATTGCCAGTAATGGGTGCTTCAACAAAAAAAAATATAAATATGAAACTAAACTCGCCGAAAATTACTTCTGCGAAAGAGTTCTGGGTAGCCCCGGCTCCGAAGTGTTCTATAGGATAGTTATCTTATCAAAGATTTAATTTACATACGTCTGAAGATGCAGATTTAAAAGTAGCAAAACTTTTTCTTAAATTATCTTGCAACTAGGTATTATTTTTGCAAAAATTCTCGAGAAAATATCCAGGAACTCTAGAGCTCTACTTTTCACTTCCACTTATCGCAGCAGAGTTAATTTTCTGAAATAAGAGAAGATGCGTGAAATTAGCCCCCGAAAATTAATTTTTGTATGTAATGTTCAAAACTCTGAAAAATTGAGTCCGTCAAAGAGTTCGGCGGCCGAATTCATAGGAGTTATTGAAAAAAGTTACGACACGTCAAACTTTCCATTATTGTTGAAGACTATAAAAATTCAAAACATTACTGAGAATTTTAAAAACGTAACTTTTTTGGATTTACGAATGTATATGTGAAGTTTTGGAAAAATGTTCTTAGGAAGACCTTCAAAATGGTGTATAGCATTACCTTCGTTTATAAACAATTTTTTCCTACGTTTGAAATTGTAGAGGTAAATAGTCTTCTATTTATTCTTCTATAGAGGTAAAAACAGACCATAAGTTGTTTAAAACGAAATGATGATGACGTCATTGGCCAATAACAAATATGTATATAGCATTTTAAATAACAAAATCGATTTGTCAAAGTGATTACCTCCCATAGAAAAGTAACTTAATAGTTTGATTGCTTTTATTGATTTAGTATTTTTTATATAAGTTTTCCTCAGGTTACCGCATAAAAGTCTCCATTTTCCGGATTAAGTCTTGAAAATCTACCTTATAATCATTGTCCGAATAATTTGGAAGCCCCCTGTATATTAAACCGCGTGTTGGCGTTTGAATTAAATCACGACACAAATCCAATAACCGAGAGCCATTGTCGAGAATTTCATCCCATATGAAAATCTACTGTGCAGGTAGCTCGTAATAAATTGGATCCATTCTCTAGGGTTCCTGGATTGGGATTTTGATGTAATAAAGCCAATTTTGAAATAAAATTTGCCTGAATTGCATCAAAACACTGATGTAGATAAAGGATGAATAAATTTCAATGGACTTGGATGAGTGAATTTGATGCATGATATCTAGAGCTCGGATTATATGCAAGAAAAATTACAAAAATATGCGCATATATATGCAAAGTTTTTCAACCAAATATGCAACAAAATATGCAAAATATGCAAAACATATGCAAAATGTTTATCTAAGGGAAAATAGTAAAAATGCAATTGTGTCCGCAATTATTTTGGATTGGCCTAAAAAGGTGTATGTAAAAAAAATAAAAGGTGTTGGCCTAGTTTCTTATTGCTTAAAATCTTTTTCGCTTCCCTAATTTATTGCTGAGGAACTATACAGGGTGCACCATGTATCTTTCTTTATATTGCTTTGGGTCGGTTAAACAAGTCCATAGAAGCGCAATTTTGTGGCCATCTCGAATCAGTCAAGACATACAAAATATCTATGACCGTTCCTGAAATATCCTGAAAAAACTAAAAAATCGAGATTTCTTATTTTTGTCATATCTTTTTTTATTATTGGAGATTAATAAATAATTTTTTGTGGGCTTACATAAGTCGGCAAGAGCTACTCATCTGACATTTCAAAAATTTTCAAAGCCGACTGCTAGATCCCAGGATTTTCATAGTCAACTTTCGTTTTTCTTATGTCCACCATATTGTTTTTTATGTTGTTCGGTATAAAAAAAATCATAAAAACTAAAAATTGGTAGACTTCAAAAAATAAATAAATTTAAAAAAAATTTATTCTTCTTTGTCTTTACAAAAAAGACAACTTTTAAGAGCGAATTTCATTGATATCATTGATATCCGTTGCCAAAAAGTTTGATTCTTTAGAAATATTAATGCACTTATTTTTCAATTTAAGTGAGCATCGAAAAGTTTTCTCAATGGTGCTTCAAATTATTTATTGAAACGCTGATCTTCAAATATTTCTAGCAATCCAGGGGCCTATTCCACAATAAAAACCTTTCCAATTTGCAATTTGCACTTCTCATTTTTCAATTTTTCACAAAGCAAGAAATTTGCTTTGCACAATCAGAGTATAAAATTTAACAGTTTTTGCAAATTTTCGATAATAGTTTAAGGCAATGCAATCTACATGCAATAAGAGACAGAAAGTTTTAATGAAAAATTCTAAGTGAAAAGTGCAGAGTTTCAAAGTTTTTATTGTGGAATAGGCCCCTGATGATTTTTATCCCCAGACTTAAAACCAATTGAAATAATATTCGTAACGAAAATAAGTCTGGTTCCAAAATTTAAGGCCCTTATTTTTTCGATAACACAGGGTGTTTCAAAACACCTTGCCGTAACATGAAAGGTGTGATTCCTTGCCTTTGTTGTAAGAAAAAAGTTCCTTTTACCATTAGCCCGCAAATCTACGGTTTTAGAAATACAGGGTGTCAAAAAAATTCATTTTTTTGACAATATCTCAGGAACCATTTGAGGTAAATAGATAATTTTTTGCGCACACCATATAACGTTAATTTTAGTTACTCTTTGAGAGCTAATTCAATTTTTTTCATAAGTCGGTGGTGGAGATTTTAGGGTTGCGGGAGGTTTTTGGTTCTAATTTCTATGGCACCGGGAAAATTGTCATTTTCAAAACAAATTTCAAACCGCCAATGTTTTTTCTACAAAAAAAAGTACCTACTACTAATCAAAAGTTCTAACCTAGGCTATTCTAGAGAAAAACGGGTACGTTATAGGACTGAGGTACTCGTCATGCTGGAAGGGGGGGAACCCCCATACCATCTAATGTGTGAATGCCCAGCGTTAGAGGGAACTAGACTTCTAATATTTGGGACCGAAATGGCAGAACGAAAAGAAATAGAACAAGCACACATTGGACTCATACTGAAATACTTTCGGGAGGCGGGACTAATGAACTAATTATCCAAAGGTTATAATAAGCGCAAGATTCAGTACGAGGGCCTTGTGAACCTACCCTAGAGATAATAATAATAAGCCCGTAGGAAAATGCCCGGAGTATTGCGTATCGAATTGCAGGATGCAATGATGTGATTTGACAGTTCTTATTGACAAACTTATTAAGTTACCCCACAAAAAAATCCCAAATATTGAAATCTGGAGACCGAGGAGACCAAGCCTTGACCTACCCAGTGGTCGTATATTGTTCAGTAAAGACCTGACACCCAACTAAACTGAAATGTGCATATTAAGAACCGTCAGGCATGACCCGTAGGTATATTATTTCTTGATTTAATCGGAATGTCTTCTAAAAGTCCCAGCGGCTTTTCTTCAAGAAAATGACGATATGATTGGCCATTTAGCTTTGATGTCCTACAAAAACTGCCGAAACATTAACGGAAAATGCTGATGATGCTCTCTGATGATGCCCTTCCACTATGGCGTGTGGATTTTCGTCAGCTCATAGATGATTATCATGGAAATTCACAATTTCATTTCGAGAAAAATTTACTTCGTTCGTAAATAAAACTTGTGCTAAGAAGTGAGGATTTTGAACAACTCCACCTTGAAACCATTGACCCATAGCATATCTTTGTGGGAATCTCCTAGTAAAACCGCCTGTACTCCGCTGTATGTGATATGGATATAACTTGTCTTTTAATATCCTCCACACTCTGACGTGACGTGAAGGTTTTGATTTGAAGCTATTTTTCTAGTGCTGGTTGCTGGATCATCTTCGATTTCTTGAAGAACAGCTTCTTCCGTTTGCGGAGGAATTAGACAAGTTCGTCCATTTCCAGTAACTCTTTTATGTAGACTTCCAGTTTCATGTAGATGTTCGTTAATATACGAACACCTAAAGGTTATTTAATTTGGTATCTGTCTCTTTGGAAACCTTTCTTGGTAAATTGGTCGAGCTTCGGCTGCATTTCCATCGGCAACGCCACAAACAAAATGCAAACCACACATCTGTCCCTCAATGAAATCAATCATTTTTCTATCACTTCAATCACGCAAACAAAATACTATAAGAATGAGGAATTCAATTAGTTAATAACTGTAATAAGACCTTTTTGTAACAAACTGCAAAATTATTGCAAGTAATGTAAATGTCAAAAAAAACGCATTACCATTACGAGATAAAAAAAAATGTTTCTGCATGTCAACAACAAAACATGTTGCTACTTTTTTCATAATGTTCATCATAAAATGCCGTTTTTTTTCAAGAACAGAGAAAACATTGACGGCTTAAAATTTGTTTGGAAATGACCATTTTCTCAGTGCCGTAGAAATTATAGGCCAAAAAACCTCGCGCAACCCTAAAATACTTCTAATTTATATTTTATTTTTTAACACGGATCCTCCGCCAATACGCAACACATCAACATACCGTTAATTCTCACAGTTTTGAAAATTTTTCGACTAAGATACTGCATCTTGTAACAGACTAGGCACTTACGTGCTCATTACAAAAAAAAAATGTGCTCAAAAAATAAATAAATAAATACAAATAAATACAATTTTAAAAAAATATGTATAATTAAATAAATTTTTTCACAATTCACCATATTTATGTCAATAATTAGTCTAGTGGACAAACCACCCACTTCTTCATGATCCACTCCCTCTTAGTTTTCCACGAAAGGTTTCAGTGATAAAAAATCCAATCTAACCCCCCCCCCTCGCTACAGAGAGTGGAGTGGAGGAGCTGAGGGGGCTCACCTCTCAAAATATGAAGGTCATTTTGTTTTTTCTTTATATTGGTATGTCATAGATGAAGGAAATTTGAATTGAAAACTAATGTAAGTAATAATGAAAATTAATCAAAGCGTAATAAAGAATATTTGCCTCAAGTCATAATTCTTCGAGGCTTTTAATTTACAAATCTACTGCATTGCGTCGCTATGTATTTCTTTCCAACGATATAATAACTATATCGATTTTCTTTTGCAACAAAAGCAGGATAACTGAAGCATTAAATTAAAATCTAAACAGAAAATAGTCCTGTTCATACCCTGGAATAAGGAGTCAATATAATTTTACTAGAAATTCACAACATCAAAGCAACAGAAATTTAAATAACAATTTGAAGCCAACGCTCATTATAAATATTTTCTCGTGTTGCAGTAATAACCTACTGCTCCAGTTACCTGCGATATACAATTATCCTTCGGTCAGAGGACATCAAAGGATAATTATTATTGGTAACTGCATGTTGCATTTTCCGCTTTATATAAATAGCGCGGGCGTACTATTTTAAGACTGGGGTGAGCTGTGAACGACCTGATTCGTGCTACATCGTCGCAACACGGGACTGTTCGCATTTCGCTATATTTAGCTTGTTCTACTTCTCAGGTGTGCACCTGGTCGGGAAATCTACATGACATATCAAACCGGCTGGAAAATAAGTCATGGAAAGTGGAAACTGCATGCATTAAATTGCTGGGGATAGAGGTCGCCAATCAAGTCCAAATCTTTCAGGATTTCGTTAGAACGAAAACCCTAAATTCAACCCTGCTGGAAATTGGATGAATAAAAAATTGAGGATTATCCAGATAACTTCCATATTGCGATATCCTGAAGAAACAGGATTTGAAACCCTGCTGCTTTAAGATTATTGAATCGTTATAGAGGGTAGTCCTAGAAAATATTCAGAGTATTCATGAAGAGGGTTGAGAATTGTCAAAAGGAGACGCTTTCATAAACTTCGCTGCTTGTGCTCACTTAATATTAAAACCTGCTTCAGAGATAATTAAGATTTGTTTGTCGTAGCTTTTTAAAATGCGATCTCCTTAATGTATAAAGTCGATTGTCTATTAGATAAGTTTTCTGCTACTTACATCTTTTAGACTCGAAAATAATAAAAAAGACATCCAAATGTCAGTAAATACCAGTAGACTTAAAAAAAAAGATGAAACCTTCCAATAATTACGTTATTTTATAGTCTAGTAGGCAAAGCCAAATAAACGGGGGAATATTGGAGGGGATACGGGAGTTAAAATGATTTATTTTGACTTTTCACTCTTCGGAATTCCTAAATTTATAATATTTTATTGAATTAATGAAACAGTTTTATGAATTGCAAGAGACGATTCTCCAGCCACCAGAATCGATTAGTCTACATTCTTATACCAGAGTTGTGTCTTTTCCAATCGTCTTATCCCTTATTTCTTCCTGTTATATATGTGAATCCAATTTTTTCTCGGCGGATATAATCAATCCAGCATACTAAAAATTTATCCCGTCGCATTTTGCATAACAAATTTCTCAATTTTAAATTCTGATTCGAGTAGTTTGGTGACTTTCCAATAGTTCTCGTATGGACTGGGATTGGTGTTGGAGAGTAAACACGGGAAGGAGTAAACTAGATCCCATGTTTTATAATCCTGTTAACATTCGCCAGGAAACTGCAATAATGAATGAAAATTTGAAGATATTTAAAATTCATTTCAAGAGTAAACTTGAACGATTTAATGTTATTCTTGAATTTCAACTTTTCACATCAATTTTGAAATAAATTGTTCTCATTTGCAGTTTGATGACATAAAAGCTACCAACAAAAAAGGTGCCAATATTAAAATGTTTAGGTAGTCGAATTTTTAGAAAACGATTCTGTTGTCTGTGACGTAGTAGCTCAGCTCTTTTAATTGTGAGTATCTAATGAATAATTTTTTTTATTATTTTTTCCATAAAACTGGTTTTTCTGTCATATGCCAAGCTAGAACTCGAAAATTACCAGATTCTGGCAACAATAGTAATGAAACACCGCGAGGCGAATACCATCACCCGAGGAATAGGCCTCAGATCCTAACTGATTGTCCTTTTAGTTAATTTTTTTTGTATTTTTGTTTATAAGATAAAAATTGAAAGAGTAATGTAAATGGTCCCTATGGACGAATTGTAGAGAATTAAAATGCGAAGAAAATGAGAGCTGAAACAATCCGATTAGTTCATTATTATGGGAGAAAACCCCGGAACCCGAAAAAATGTTTTTTTTTTCAAAAATTGTTGATATTGACAGGTACCTACTTACTTTGTGCAAAACCTAGATGCTGCCGGATAATTAGTTTTCGCGTAATCTCCATTTTCCATTTCAATGATGAAAACTATGTGAAAATCACGCGCAAGCATGAGCGAAAACGGCCATGCTCATCGGTTAAAACTGCAGCTTTCAGTTTTCTGATATCAATTAAGGTTGATAGGATGCCGACACCGTGGGTAACTGACAATGCTAAACTGCTAATCTCGATGCGCGATAAAGCTAAATTGAAATATAGGCGCACTCAGTCACCTAGTGATTGGGCAACTTACAAGGAACTACGCAATTATACTAATATAAGCATTCGCAACGAAAAAAAAGCATATTTCACGTATAAATTGGGCAGCAGGCAGCCGCGGCTCATTTACAGAGAATTGAGATATCTTGGCATCGGATCTGGTACACGGGTGGGAGTTCCTGAGCACTTAAGCAATGTTGAGCGGGTAAATGAACACTTTCTCAGTGGTATACCAGGCGAGTCATCTGGTGGGGGCAGCGAATATGATAAAGGGTTGTACAGAGGGTGCAGGGTTAACGATCGGGAACTCTTCTCGTTTGTATTAACAGATAGTGAAACTGTCTTAAGGATGCTCAGTGATATCAAATCTAATTCTGTAGGATGTGATGAGATCAGTATTCGAATGCTCAGGACATGCAGTTCAATCATTCTTGATCATATTACAAATATAGTAAATTCCTGCTTATTATTACATACGTTTCCTGCAGCATGGAAGCAGGCTCTGGTATTACCTTTGCCTAAGATTCCTGAACCGACAGAGTGGTCTCACCTAAGACCGATCAGTATACTTCCCGTTTTGTCGAAGGTCCTGGAGAAGGTGATGTACAGTCAATTGAGAAAATACGTAGATGACAATAAATTGCTCCCGAATGTACAGTCTGGATTCAGACCTGGTCATAGCTGTCTTACGGCTCTGGCAAAGGTGAATGATGATATACTCAGCGCTATGGATGAGGGCAAGATTACTGTTCTTGTTTTGCTAGACTTTTCCAGGGCATTTGACACTATTGATCATAACATAATGGGTGATATACTTCGTCATATTGGATTGGGGGAGGATGCATGTAGTATGGTTAATAGTTACCTGCGTGGCCGCACGCAACAAGTGAGAATAGGTGGAAGTACATCTATGCCACGTCATCTCAATAGTGGAGTTCCACAAGGCTCAATTTTAGGTCCACTGTTATTCACAGTATACACTTCTGGCATGGGCAATGTTGTCAAAAATAGTAAGTTGCATATGTACGCCAATGATACACAACTGTACATTTCTTTTTATCCAGCACAAATTAATGATGCTCTAAATCAGCTCAACTCTGACTTAAAGGGTATTTTACAGTTTTCAAAAGAGCATAATCTGAAGTTAAATCCTGGAAAATCGACAGTACTCCTCTTAGGTAGCAAGGTTTTCTGTGAAAGAGTTCGTCGTGACGTTCGGCTTGTGATTGACGACTCAGAATTGACTGTTAGTTTAAGCGCTCGGAATCTAGGATTGGTCATGGATAACTCTTTTAGGTATAGGCAGCATGTTGACAGTTGTCTCCGCAGGGCCTATTCAAGTTTACGGTTATTGTATCCTCATAGATCGTACATACCTCTTAAATTGAAATTACAGCTTTGCGAAACTTTGGTACTGTCCCAATTCACATTCTGTTCTCCTGTTTTTTCTCCCTGCCTTGATTCGGAAACAATGTATAAAATTCAAAAAGTTCAGAATGCTTGTTTGCGGTATTCATATGGTATAAGGAAATATCAGCACATTTCACACAAGTTGAATGATGCTGGATGGCTTAATATGAAGAACAGATTCAGGTATCATCAAGCATGCTTCTATCATACAATAGTAACCACTCGACTGCCGGGGTACTTATACAATAGAATTAGATACAGGACTGATGTTCATAATATTAATATCCGCAGAAGAGATGCAGTATCTCTTCCAAGATACCGACTTGCTATGTTCGAGCGATCTTTTACATTTAATGTCTACAGGATATATAATGCGCTACCTGAATGCATTAAAAAATTAAATATAAAACAATTTAAAAGATCAGTACATGACTATTATTTAGAATCACAGCGTTCATTCGCTGTCGAGGCAGCATGGCTGGTGGTTCGGTCTCCGATGAGACCGGGAAGTATATTGATAGGAAGTGCAAATTTTGTAGCAAATTTACGTCAGGAAGTGATTTGAAGTGTTGCAATCCTCAATGTGATTCTGCGGTACATGTGAAGTGCTGGGATGCTGTGTCACGGGTCATCAAGGTGGATAAAAATTTATTCAAATGTCGTGGTTGTCAGGAAGATAGCAAGTCGTGTACGAGTGGTGATGGTGTCACAGTAACGATGGAAATATTATTGAAAGAAGTTGAATGCTTGAAGCGAGAAAAAGAGATTCTAATGAAGTATGTAAATGAGCTGGAATTTTCAAATGGTTTGTTAAAGAATAATAAGTTCATTAATGCGATTCCTCGCAAACAGGATGGCGACTTATCACCTGTAGATAACACTCCGATTAGAACTTATTCGTCAGTTGTTAATGTAAATAAAGAAACAGCTGTTCTGTTGGTTAAAAAAACAAATCAAAACATCACAAATGTAGAATTAGCCGATAATATCAAGTCCAAATTCAACCCTTCAGCTCTCGGCGGAACTGTTACAGGAACTAAGCTCATCAAAGACGGCATACTTATAAACTGTAAGGATGCTAATTCTAGAGATGGCCTCAAACAGGCTCTTGACCACAAGTTTGGTAGTGCTTACGCAATATCTGTGCCAAAGAAGTTCAATCCTCGTATAATCATTTATAACGTGGAACCTGGCACCTTGGATGATCAGGATTTTGTTGAAAACCTTATTACATCTAATCATCTTAATGTAAGGGTTGAAGATATTAAATTTATTACCAAAATTAGGTTTAAAAACTGTTATAATGTTGTACTAGAGACAGAGCCCAGTGTTTTCAAGGAGATTATGGCAAAGGGCTACTTATATGTGGGATGGGCAAGATGTGGTGTTGGGGAACATTTCAACGTAGTAAGATGTTTCAAATGTTGCAAAATTGGTCACCTCAAGAAGGATTGCCGGAGTGGAGTTACAGTGTGTCCAAACTGTGCTGGGGGTCATGAGAGGAAAGACTGCAGTCAGGATAAATTATGTTGTGTAAATTGTACTGCTCTAAACAAAAGAACCACTAGGCAGAACGTCAACACCGATCATGCTGCAAGTAGTGTCAAGTGCTGGTATTATTATACAATATTTGATCAATTTGTTCCAAAATATCGTAGAAAATCCAATACATATTCTTATCCTCCGTGGTATACTAATGAAATTATACAAGATATCAAACTCAAGCATAAGTGTTACAGTATCCATAAACGCACGGGTGACATATCTAGGCTCCAAAGATTTAGGGAACTTAGAGCGTTGATCAAGGCCAAAACGAGGAAAGCGTACACGGACTATATTAATAACCTGCAAAATAACCTCATTACTGAGCCAAAGAGATTCTGGCAATTTATACAAAGTAAAAGGGGCAGCTCGAGGATTCCAGGTACATTATATGATGAGGGAGGTTTAGTTTATGATGGCCCCACTGACATTGTTGACTGTTTTGCCCGTTATTTTAGCGGTGTGTACTCACCACCCTCAGCTGATACTGCTGTCGGGAATGATGTGATATCTCCGTCTGGCTCATTGTCTGTGACTGTTCCGAGGATATCGGAGGAGGATGTTAGCGGCGCAATAGGAAGACTGAAAAATAGGGCAACTGCTGGATCTGATCAAATACCTAGTTACTTGATCAGAGATTGCGAACATGTCTTTCTTGAGCCTCTTCTGATTATCTTTAATTTGTCTTTAGAGACCTCAACCTTTCCAGATATGTGGAAGACCGCCAAAGTCTGTCCGGTTCTTAAGAGTGGTGACCCTCAGTTTATTTCTAATTATAGACCAATCTCTATTTTGAATAATTTTGCGAAGGTCTTTGAGATGGTGATGTACTCCTTCATTTATCCTGCGGTTCGTCAATCGATTTCTCCTCAGCAGCACGGCTTCATGGATAAACGCTCTACGGTGACCAATCTCGTGTTTTTTACTCAGTTTATAGCTGATGCCTTAGACAATAAAATGCAGGTGGATGTGATATACACTGATTTCTCGAAGGCCTTTGACCGAATTGACCATAGTATTCTATTAAGAAAGCTGGTGTGCTTTGGTTTCTCTTCTCAATTAGTGTCCTTGTTTAATTCTTACCTATCAGATAGGCATCAATATGTAATATATAATGGTCATGTATCAGAACAGTTCACACCCACGTCTGGGGTACCCCAGGGTTCAAACCTGGGACCCCTACTATTCTTATTGTTTATCAATGACATCACAGATGTCATTTGTTCCCATAGCCTTCTTTTTGCGGATGACTTGAAGATTTTTTCCGTAGTTAATAACGTCAGTGATTTCCGGGCGCTGCAGAATTCTGTTGATTGTCTGGAACGGTGGTGTGTTGATAATAATCTTCAGATAAATGTCAACAAATGTCGAGTGGTCACCTTCACCAAGAAAAGCAACCCTCTTGTATTCAGCTACACTTTTAATTCTACCAACTTTATCCGTTCCAACTCCATAAGGGATCTTGGGGTCATTTTTGATAGTGGTCTTTCCTTTACTGAGCACATTTCTAGTATTACCAAATCTGCGATGAAAATGCTTGGATTCATAAGTAGGAACTGTAGAGATTTTAGAAATATTAATTCATTGAAAATTCTTTTTTACTCCTACGTTAGATCCAAATTGGATTATTGCAGTATTGTGTGGTCACCCTACTACACATGTCACATTGGTCAGGTCGAGCGTATTCAGAGGAGGTTTTTGAAAATGCTCAGTTATAGGGTGCATAATGAGTTTCCCACTAGAGGCTTTGATCATGACTTGCTGCTGAAACAATTCGACTTCATGTCACTGGAGAAGAGGCGGAAGCTAGTCGCTGTTAAATTTTTATACTGTCTCTTCCATAACCGTATCGATTGCTCATCAATACTTCAACTTTTTAATTTTCATATCCCTCGCTCAAATTCTAGAAATGTAAAAACGTTTGCCTTGCGCATAGCAAGGTCAAATGTACTTCTAAAATCGCCGGTGTACGTTATGTCAACCTACTTTAATCGCATCTCTAGTTTTTGTGACCTAAATGCCAGCTCCTTAACTGATATATTGCGGGTTGCTGATTTGAATTTTTAGATATTGTCATGCTTTTGTTGGTGGGGTGAGGGTTATGTATAACTTTATTTTCTTCGTTCCCTAACTTGCTTTCTAACTTATATTGTTATATTGTTAAATATTTTATAATAGATAGTGTTTTAATGGTATGATGTTTTTGTCTGCACATATTATTACTAATGTTTAGATATT
Organism: Malachius bipustulatus; assembly: GCA_910589415.1. Lineage (NCBI taxonomy): Eukaryota > Metazoa > Arthropoda > Insecta > Coleoptera > Melyridae > Malachius > Malachius bipustulatus. The sequence goes on along the minus strand of OU342634.1, from coordinate 29,786,987 downwards.
GTCCTGTTATTGGATTTGTTGTAAATCTGTTGGGCAATAAAGTATTATTATTATTATTATTATTATTATTATTATTATTATTATTATTTGGAGAAAATCCAAGCCCACAAAAATAAAATTCAATATAACTAAAATTCTGAAACTTGGGCATTACAATACGTGTTCTCTGTTCCCTAAACTTGACTTATTCACATCCTCGATATATGTAAATCAATTCGATGTCGTGGGTATAACTGAGACCTGGCTTGATGATGGGGTAAGTGATGATTCATTATTTGTGGAGGGCTTTCGCATTGCTCGGAGGGATCGCGGAGGTCGAGGTGGTGGTGTAGCGGTATACATACGTGAAAGCTTTGAGTACTCTGTCGTGTTGGAGGATTTCGTTTGTATTCCGGGGGTGGAACAATTGTGGATCTCGATGGAGGTTGGTGGGGTTGTACTATTGGTTGGAGTTATTTACCGTACTGCTGCATGTAATTTAATTAATTTTATCGAATACCTGGATAACTTACTTTCGTTTATTGTACCACAATATGATAACATCGTCATTATGGGTGATATCAATCAAGATCAGTTTACTGATCGGTCCATTATGCAATGCGTGGCCTCTTATGATTTTACACAGCTAATTGATGAACCTACTCGTATACGGGGAAACTCTCAGACACTCCTGGATGTGATTTTTACGAACAAAAGTGATTTGGTCCTTGAGGCAGGTGTATTGGTTCATCAGATCTCTGATCATCGGGCGATTTTTTGTACTCTTAATCTAAAGCATTCTCGTCCTAAACCTAAACTTATTACCTACAGAGATTTTCGTGCATTCGACGTTGACAAATTTAATAAAGACTTGTCAGAGATCCAGTGGGATCGTTTACTATATTTCGAAAATATTGATCACAAAGTTAAGTATTTGACAGATCAACTTTTGAGGTTATTCGACGTACATGCTCCATTGATCACGTCTAGGGTGACCAAGCCTTTCGCGCCGTGGTTGACTTACAATATTCGTTGCATCATGAGGTCCCGAGACAATGCCTTATCTAGATACAAGCGAACTAAAAACATTCTAGATTACAAATATTTTCAACAATTAAGGAATACAGTTGTTAGTGCAATAAGGCGAGAAAAGGTTGCTTATCTCTCGAGTCGTTCTAAGGGTGATGATAGCAGACAACTTTGGAATGCATTGAAGTCATTAAATATAAAGGGTAAGCGATCAGTGGAGCTTCCTGCTAATCTGAAAAGGCCTTGTGAATTGAATGAGTATTTCTTATCGGTATTCACACCGAAAAATAACTGTCCTGATACAACAGCCTATTACTTAACAAATAGATATAACACAGACCAGAGTTTCTCGATTCGCTTATCGACAATTGAAGAAATAAAAGACATAGTGACAGGTCTTAGATCAAATGCAATCGGATCTGATGATATCTCCTCCAGAATGTTAAAGCTATCCTTACATGTGATCGCTCCTTATCTGACTCATATCATCAACTGCTGCTTGGAAACCGGATATTTCCCGCAACAGTGGAAATATTCCCTGATTAAACCCCTGCCCAAAGTTTCTAATCCTGAGAGCTTTTCCGACCTGCGCCCAGTTAGTATTCTTCCTTCGTTGTCTAAAGTACTTGAAAAGGTAGTGTCTAAACAAATTTATCAATTCGTGGTCGACTCCGAATTAATTCCAACTAGTCAGTCGGGATTCCGTAAGGGCTACAGCACAACAACCTCGATGTTGAACCTGACAGATCACATCATTAGGTCGCTGGACCTCGGGCTTGCCACATCAGTGGTTCAGTTGGACTATTCAAAGGCCTTTGATACCCTTGACCATAGACTTTTATGTGCAAAACTACGGTACTTTGGCTTCGATGACATCTCATGTGGTTTTTTTAGTCATTATCTGGAAGATCGCTTCCAGAAGGTTATTTTCGATGATACTTCTTCCTCTGATTTTGCTCCGGTTACATCTGGAGTTCCCCAAGGCTCTGTCTTGGGACCGGTCCTTTACTTGATCTATGTAGCAGATAGTCCAAGAACAATACAACATGTTAGTATCCAGTCATTTGCGGATGACACCCAGCTCTATTTCTCGTATGGCCCCCAGATGGTGGAGTTTGCTTCAAATCGCATGAATAGTGATATTGCATCTTTGGTAGCCTTTTCTGATGCCCACGGGCTCAGGCTAAATCCCGAAAAATGTAGCGTTATGACATTTGGTTCGAGCCCGGATGTGGAGGACTTACAGCTGATTGTTGGGAACCAGCCATTGAGGAGTGTAAGGTGTCAAAAAAATCTCGGTATAATTTTTGATTGTAGACTGCGGTTCAATGAGCAGGTCTCCATTCTGCTTAAGAAGTCTTACTTAGTTTTGAGGCAGTTGTACAGAAACAGACACTTGCTTGGCTTTCGGTTGAGAAAGGTATTATGCGAGAGTCTGGTGCTTTCTATTCTAAATTATGGTCTGGTTCTTTATTTTCCATGTCTGTACCAATCAACTAAATATCGCCTTCAAAAAGTGCAAAATGCGTGTTGCAGATTTGTATTTGGTCTCCGAAAATATGACAGAGTATCAGCTAAAATAAATGAGCTGGAATGGTTGAGAATGGAAAACCTTTTCAAATATCATATGAGCTCGTTAGTGTACAAAATCTTATATACATCGACACCTCCATACCTCAAAGAGAAATTGTTGTTAAGAGGTGACATGCATCATCGCCTTATTAGATATACAGATACATTAATGCTACCCAAATTCCGTCTTGCTGGGTCTCAGAGATGTTTCACGTACAATGCGGTTAAAATATTTAATGCTATACCTAGCTTTATGAGAGCACGTACCCTAAATTTTTTGAAAAAACATTATAAAGTTTATTTACTGGAAATTCAGCAGCGGTTGTGAAGTTATTGTTTTGTTGGTTTAAGTAAATATGTTGTTAATTTCATTGGCTGGAGGTTAAGTAGAGTAGCCCAGGCTAGACTTCGCCTCCCAGTTTAATTTTGTATTGTAAAATGTAGGTACAGTACACAAACAAATAAAGGCTCTTTATTATTATTATTATATATATTTAAATCATTGAAAGGACTGTCATCCTGATCGGTCGACTTGTGGTGTTCCCCCTGTAGTGCATGACGGATACCTGTGTGGTTGGTGGGGTTGGGTGAGCTTTGCGATTCTTATGGGCTTTTTAGTTATTTACTGAATTTAATAATTAACATAGCGTTGCTGAACCTCCTTCCTGGCAGTCTGAATCGTTGATACGACCATGGATTGTCCTTGGTGTCTGCGCGCGGGATAGTGTGGCTCTGATTGTCATTGATTGTCAGGAATAGGTGATGATTATTATGTATTGTGTACTTTAGATGGCCGCGTTCACATGTTATTTTATTGTAATATTATATATATTTTGTCAGCTCGTAAAATTTTAGCAATGTTTGTTATCAGGGGGTTAAGTGGGAGAGCAGCTGAGGATAATGTGATCCTCAAGTTGAACTTCGCCCCAATTTGTCACTGTCAGGATTAGTGTCTAGGTGAATTGTTAAATTGGTATATGGATGTATGATGGTGATAAATAAAGGTGTTTATTATTATTATTATTATTATATCGGTTGGTCAGAAAATTATTAGTGTTATGGAGGAATCCCTTGCGACACATTTTATTTTTCAACGGATAAGCATTGCTCCACAAAGAATAAACACTGCTTCAATTTTATGGGAGAACTTCCACCTGATAGGGAGTTTGAAAAGGGAGAGTTAAAAAATCTGAAAAGCTAAAAAATCGTAATGTAAAAATTGTAATTTTTATTACCATTTTCAGAATTATAAAATCAAGACAAAATGAAAAATGACACTCGAAAAACAATAATAAAACATTACTCGAAAATGTAATGAGCAATTTTCTTGTTCAAGCGCATACATATAAGAAAGTTGCGACAATTTATGCATGGTTGATTGCTGCTGAAAATTTTCTTTATAAAAAATCAGTTAATTTTCATCATCAAACGCTTTAAGTTTGTTTAATAAACTTTTCAGCATGAACCTTTATTATTTTACCGAGGTATTAACTTTTAAATTCATGTTTTAGATTGCCTACTTCCGTTCCGATAAGGTTTTGTGTGGCAATGTCGCATCGAAGCTTGGAGTGAATGTTCCTGGAAAAACAAAAACGCGAGTTACTTCAGGCTATATTTCCAATTTACCCCGGAAATTTCAATGGAGAAACGACGTAAAACTAAAACCAGCTAAAGAACTTTGAATTCACAATCTGTCACTTCTCTCCATTACCTCCTCTGGCCCTGTTAGGACCTCACCGTGTTAGTTGAACGCGAAGTATGCACTTCTCGCTTAATTCTAAAAATGGCAAACACCAATTTCATATCGTATTACAAAGGACGAGAAATCTAATTTTGGCGCTGCGCCAACTATGTGGCTAAAGGACTGAGCTAACTTTACTGAAGAATGATGTGAATGGATTTCCCTAAAACCAGGTCGCATCCTTGATATCACTTTCGTTCTCTCTGAATATCTGGTAACGTATCAATTTTAATGGATTTGAAAGGAAATGTGAGCACTTCCTAAAATAATTCAGTTAATTCAACAATTCGCTGTATTTTTTCCGACTGATCTCACCAAGGGGTTGAGTTATAAGTATAACTTATACTGGATGTTATAATTTATACAAGATACCTACATACATACTTACTGAAAATTTTGCAGTTTTTGCTTTAGGTGTTTTAGATTTGTCCTTTCAAAATTTCCTTGAATGTCTCTCAAAAGAACGGCAGCTCTGGAATTTTCCCATAAGCAGGCGTTACACTAAGAACAATTCAACTATTCCTCTACTGCTAGAGAAACTTAAATTAAAGGGTTGAGAGTATTAACCCAAAGATGACCCTTTACTTGATTTTAAGACAAAAAGTCTTAATGAACCTACCCTCTAAATTAAGTATTAACGAAGTTGTTGTTCCAAAGTTCCAAAAAAAATTACATTTTTTTTAATAACTCCGAAACGACTAATATTTTCTTATGAAATTTTTTGTGTTGTTATTCTATTAATTAGTCTAATTTGACAGCAATATAATAATTACCTCTGTGTAATTTGAACAAAACACCCAATTTTTACGCCACTGGATAGATTTTGTTTTGACATATTTTTCCAAAAACTAGACATTTCTGGTAGGTAAAAAAAAGGAAGTAAGGTTGGGTAGGTAAATTCTCGGCAGTTTTTGAGATATGTATGATTTAGAAATTCGAGAGGAACAAAAAATTATCGGTTTTCATCAATCTTTTTCAACTTTTTCAAAAAGGAAAGTCTGGATACAAGTAAATCGCTTAAGAACAGGCCACGGTAGATGTAATTCAATGTTACATAAATGGAATTTAATACCAAGCGCTTCCTGTATTTGCGGACATCCTGAAGAATCCATCAATCACATTGTCAATGAATGTCCTTTAACCAAATTTTCTGGAGGTTTTCAAGCAATTCATGAAATTTCCACCGAAACAATAGACTGGTTACAGAATTTGAAGCTCTTGTAAACAAAATCTACATTAACAGCCAGATAACCTCAGACGGATGCTGCAAAATGATTGGAATACTTCAAACCAATCTCAACAGGATGGTGTGTCTAGGTTTTTTAATGGGGTTTTTTTAATGATAATTTTTTAATGAAGACGATATCTCTCAAAGCAAATGCTTCACCATGATGTCAACATCGCATCAGAATATCCTACAGATCGTTCTTTTCCCCATGATCGACGAAACCAATCATATGTAATTTAATAAACTAAACAACATGTTAATCGTAAGACTGCAATTTGTAATTTCAAACGAATATATATATAACTTATAAAAACAAAAATTACAGATTTGACATGAGGCTTCTTCGTTTCCAGATCCTCCGACCATGAAAAAATCCTTGCCACGTTTCCAAGCGCTATGAGCTCAACTTTTTTTGTTTTATTTATTTTTTTAATTTTTATGTGTAAATTATTACTGAATTTTCACCTATTTAATTGTAATATACGTCAAAACTGTTGAGAATTTACCAAGCCTTATGCCTTTTTTGTACCAGCAATGTCTAGCTTTTGGAAAAAAATGTTAAAACCAAAATTTATCCAGGATTTTTTTAAATCTCACTCAACCCAAAAGCGTCGAAAAAGAATTGGCCTGTTCTTTGATAATAATTGCATTACTGTTACTCAGGTACTACTATTATTTTTTAAAGATTTTTTTAAATTGCTTCAAATGCATCAAGAATACGTAAAAGAGTAACATCATTCATAATTATTGAGAATATCAAACTGAATTTCAGGTAACAGGTAAACGACATTTTTACGTGTTGTTGCTGCACACTTTACTAATAGTCACGCATGGAATTATTTACTAACCAAGGACAATAGCTATTATTTCCAGTACCATTTTATCGAACAGAATATGTGGAGGTGTCAACTACAATAACATGTAAAATGGGGACACTCAGGGAGCATCGATTTTACCCTGCATCTCTTTTTAACAAAAGTTTGTGTCTATAATAAATTTTAATCCTCTTTAACCTTAATGGCCCTAGAAGGCGCTTTATGTTTTTATAATATATTTTAGTAATTAACCTTCTTACAGGAAATATAAACTAATACAAAAGTAAATTATTCCCTTCAATGCTGGGAATTATATAGGGGTTAATTTATGCGATCGATTGTTGGGGACGAATGTAAGAATCGCCATGCAATGACCTATTATAGTAATCATTATAAGATCTCAAGAAAAAGTACATTTAAATTCTAACTAGCATACTGATAATGATTTCTTTATTGTTGAATTTTTTTATAGACCGCAGGAATATTTTACGGGTATGACCCAAAAATGTAAGATACATTTTTTCTTTTGTTGCTTATTCGAAAGGATCTTTGATGGTGACCTAAACCCTAAATTTGCTCATTGTTAAAATTGCCCCGTCTGCTGCTATCTTGAATTCTGTATTTTTTTACCGCTCATATCTCGCGTTCTAACCATCCCACAGCACTCTTCCGGGGTCATTGGATTCCTCAGGACTTACTCTTCATTTAAGTCTGTAGCAAGTAAAACTTCCCAATCTGCTAGTAAAAAGTCATAAGCATCCAGAGTTTAAAAATTATGCCAAAACTCCTTGGGCCGGGTTTCTTCGCGCGTACCTACTTTCTATTACATCTTAGGCCCTCATCGACGGTTAACTAATTTAAAATAGACTCAATTCCCAGGATTTAGACAAAAATCATCCCAATTGGTTGATTCCTCGCCCGCCAATCCACACTCTCAATTACCATATCTAATACTTGAAGCGTCTATTATAAAACGCGCGTGTCAAGCTTTGACGCGTTCGCGGTTCACATTGTATTTCTCGCTTTTGTAACTAATGTAACGCAAATTAATTAAGATCAACGACATATTCGGTAAATATACGCTGGGAACACGCATTTTACTGTAATTTTGGGGTCTTCAGGTGTTTTGACAAAAAAAAAAAACATTTTTGCAATTTCTCGCTAAGATTCTTTATTTTCCTCAACTGACTCTTACCTTTTGTTCACAACACCTTTGAGATAGAGTTAATGGCGCGATTTTTTGACGTGTTTTTTTTCTAGAAGCCTAATACCAACACGATTTTTCATCTTTCGTGGAATAATTTGAAAATTGATTTCGGTCATCTCGTTCTTAAAATTCGTTGTCGATATAATTGTAGCCGTTGTCAATGTCATCGTCTATCGGGGCCAATTTTAACGCTTTCCTTTTCGTCGTTTTCGTAGCTCTATGTAAAACTACCATCGTTGGGAGATCATCATAATCTTCTTCGTCATCGTTTGAGGTTTTTGCCTCTTCGTTTCACGTTCGTGCAGATATCGCCACAGTAAACCTTGTATATAATAGGATTGCACATTTCAATCCTTCCTTTCGACGACCACAAGCGTTACCGTATTTTGTTGTGCATCCACAGGATTCAATGTCCAATAGAAAACGTGGAATCGGCTCCTGCTTGCTGGTCACTGGCTGCAAACCCCGGTCATTTTCCCCAGCCCCAGTAAAGCGCATTTTTATGTTCCCGAAGCCACTTTTGAACTTGATTATTTGTCCTCAGGGAATGTTAGCGTGCTGGTGGGCTCGTAGGAGGTAACCGCGATAAGTCGGTCTTTATTTTTGAGACCTGAGCGTACAAAAATTTAGTCTCTCCGTATACAGTGCAATCAACACACTCTCCCCAGCTGCAGCGATTTGTCCGAGGATAGCTTTCCACGGACAAATCGCGGACAAAGCCCATAATGCGTGCATGAAAAGCACATATCTTCATGCTTGAAGCTGCTCCTAGAATACATTTTCGATGAGGTTGCTCCCTTTCCAACTTTACAAAAGTAGATATTTCTGAGAATATTTCCAAAGTATTTCAATTGCCATTCTAATAATGTCCACGTCCGCATACTTCCAAGCTTGTCTCATGCACTTCGAATCCATAATAATTGTTCAAGTGATTCTTTAACATTCTCGATAAAATTATTTTAATTGCTCCCATTGGTTAGAAATTGTTTCAACCTCAGAGGTGGTGCCGAAAAAATTTGAGAGAAAGTTGACGAAAATAAAAAATATTACCGAGAAATTTCTTAAAACGTGTTTTTCTATCCAAAAACACCTCCAAAATTATATCTGAATCCCTTAAAATTAAAGTAAAACTTGTGCTCTTAGCATAGATTTAACGGATATGTCGTTGAACTTAATTAATTTGCGTTATATTAGTTACAAAAGCGAGAAATGCATCGCGAACCGCGAACATGCCAGAGCTCGACGCGCGTGTATTAGAGGCTTCAAATCAGCACTGTAATAAACATTGCAGCTTCGAGTGATGATTGGCGGGCGAGGAATCAAGCAATCGGGAATTTTTTTCTAAATAAATTTGAGTGTAAGCTTAAAGTAGTAAACTGTCGATGAAGGTCTCAGATGCACTGGAAAAGAGCTACGCGAAAAGTTGCCTAGGGCAAGAACTATTGGCAAAAACTTTTAGAACGCGTGATATGATCAGTTGAAAGAATCCAAGATGGCAGCTATTTGGACAATGCGCAAATCCAGTGCTCCATCGAAGACCCTTTCGAATAACCCTTTCGAATAAACAACAAAAGAAAAATTATCTGAAAATTGTGGGAAACTCCTAAATGCATTTGACTATTATTATAATAAAGCCTCTCCAGCTCATTTTTCCCAATCCAAACATTTCTGTCTTTCGACAACCGATTTATTGCTATTTTTTTGGCTTGACTATGTTTGATCTTATTCCAGCCGATAGCAGTTTCCTGCTGGCGAACGCCCAGATTGTGGACTACCCGATCGTGTATTGCAACGAGTCTTTCTGCAAGATCTCCGGATACAACCGTGCGGAGGTCATGCAGAAGTCGTGCAGGTGTGCCTTCATGTTCGGCGAGCTCACCGATAAGGAGACAATCAGTAGGATAGACCACGTGCTTGAACATCAGATGCACGACCAATTCGAAATATTGCTCTACAAAAAGAACAGTGAGTATCTTCTTTCAAAACGCTTGAATCTGCTTTAATTTTATGCTAATAACATTTCAAATTATTAATTAACTATTATAACTACAGTACTTAATTTATAAGAAGCGTAGCAAATGTGCTGTAGAGGCTGACATATTGCCTTGTGTGGTGAAAACTGGTCAAACTTCACCTTAGTACATCTTGGCGATGGGATACGTTTATTTGCTTAACACTTAACTCAAACTAACAAAACTTATAATATAACGAGCCCGGAAGTGTGATCGGCGAAAAAACCACCCTCTATTATATGACAATCAGATCCAGACTACATTGAGGGTAGTAATATGTGAAAGAGTGTGGAGGAATGTGTTTTGCATTTTCGTTCATAAATGTAAATTATGACTACATTATAGTTAGTTCCATAGCAAATGTGACATTAGATAATTATTTGCTACACAAATGACCCCTACGTCCACTTATGAACGTGGTGGTTATTGTAAATGGATGGTTATTATAAATCGACCTTAAAGGGGGTGGAAAAGGGAGGGAAGCAACTGTAAACACATATCCTAGTGGTTGGAGTATACCTTTAATGATGCGGATGAGATAAAGAACAGTAATTGGTTGAAAGTAAATAAGCTAATATTAACTTCTGGTATAACCGGAAGTTGCACGCTTCAGCGGTATTTAAACCACTCAGCATGCCGAATAACTTCAATGATATGCAAATGCGGCGGCTCGATTCTGGATAGACTGTAAATTTCTGTTTTAGTTAATTTTCATTATATTTACTTGCATAAGAATAATTACCATCATTGGAGTATTTCCCGCACGTAGAAACTCGCTGTTGGTCAATTTATTAGTGAAATTAGGCCCCTGACTAAAATAGCCCTAAAATTCGACCCCCATTTTTATGCGCCATTTTATGTGATTAGGATTCTTGAAAACACGGTTACTTTAGGGTTTTCTCAAAAGTTAATTGACTGCAGAAATTTTTTTATGCAGTTTGTTTCAAAGTCTCCTCAGAGAAGCTTAAAGTGAAAAATTATTACAAATTGCCCCCGGGAGTTATTTGCCATCTTGAATTTAGGGATTTAGTTGGTTTTACTCATAATCTCAGTAGTTATAAGTTTTCGGCAAAAACAGTCATTTACAAATTTGTTGAGAATTTAATTTTCTACATTTCATGTCACTATATTTTTTGATATTCGATTGTTTATAACAAACATAGCGCATAATAAAATCCAGCAGCGAAGGGGTTAAAATGCAATTTTTGCACTTTTCACGATTTTCCTGACAAAAACGTGTTTAAATGAGAAAGTTGTTCCTGTTACCATGCATTTCAACAATTACACTTTATCGTGTAATTAACCTTTTCGTCGAGAAAAGCGGCAAACTTTGGTAAAGTCTTGAAATACGTCCAACAAGATACTATAATACTCTTATAATAGTCCAGTAAAATTACGATTTGATTATAGAATCAAAGCGGGAAAATCGGAATTTTGTGTCGGTGTTAAAGGCCAATGGAGAGTCTAAATCCAAAAATGCGACCTTCTACCTCTTCTGGAAAAGTCGTCATTTTGGTTTTAGGGGATGATTTTGCTCTTTGAATTTCACGACGTTAATAATTGTATTTGTAAACAATTGTAAAAACATAGTAAAAAAGTGTAATAACTTACTTTGCGGTGAAAAACATTCTCTACAGATTTGCCTCTATGCATTTTTTTATATTTGCAATAGATAATCAACTACAGATAATTAATTATTGAGGAAAAGGGATTTAAAAAGTCCCTAATTCTGGAATAACTCCTTTTTTATCGCGACAACAAAATCCACCCTCTAAATTCAAGATTCCGGATAACGCCTGGGGGTAATTTGTTATAATAATTTTGGACTTAGGCATCTCTGAGGAGGGGGAAACAAAACTTCGTCAAAAAATTGCCTCGCTAATAAATTAACTTTTGAATTTGATTTTTCGTCTAAAATGACTTGGTATTTTTCAAACAATCGTAAAATTTTGAGACTCATTAAAAATAAAATCATGTGAAAGCTCCTACTTTTTCATCAGTCAGAAAAGTTGATAGACCCAGGGAATTTTCCTAGGGAGGGAGAATTTTCTCGGGTCTTGAAAAAAAAACAATTTTAAAAATTTTTCAAAACTTGAAATTTTCCTTATTAATATTAGAGCGATTTTTCATTTCTTATTTTGACATTAAATGGTAATCGACTTTTTCAGGATATTTCAGGAAATTTCAGGTCATAGATATATTGTGACGTCTTGAAATGGCTACAAAATGGGGCATCTGGGAATCTTTTCTCTAATTTAACCGACCCTGTATCTCTTATCGTTTAGGAGATACCCATAGTGAGCTCTGAAATAAGAGACACCTGTATATATAAATCGGATATTTAGAGAGCATTTAGTGGACAAACTCACTGCATTCATTCTAACTTTTTTGGCTATGGAAAGAAGAAGATTTTGAAGAATTTTTTTGAATGAGATATATTTTTGGTTTTCCTAATTCTTTAAATGCAGAATGACATAAGAAAAACTTGTCATTATCTTTCTTATTACTGGAAATTAATAAATCATTTCCAGGTTTTCAAGGCTTTAGGTTTATTTATTTTTTAAATTAAACACTAGTGAACAGCTCGTAACAAGTTTTTCTTTGCTTTAAGAACACCAATATGTATTTTGAAAGATTAGTTTTTAAATAAATTATAAAGATATAATTTCAATTACTTAAGACAACTCTTGAACATATTACCAACTATATAATCATTTCCAGATTAATTTATTAAGTTTAAGATTTTTTCTTTTTTTTAATAGTTTAAGATTTTTAATTTTGGAACGAGAGAAATCTCAGAGACTTTTCATATAATAGTAAGATATCTGAATCAAATCTGCATACCAACCCTGTAAACAGTCCTAGGAATTTTACTTAAGTCAAAAGAATATTCTTCGAATGCTTTGTCCTTATGACTCATGAAGGTAAGTCATAAGGATAATGACATACTTACTGATATTTGAACTTAAAAAATGTTTTAGCCAATAACTTGACAAGATTGTAGAAGGTAATTTTCGTACATAATAAATAACATCTATAGTAGCCAGATTTAACTTTATTTTCAACAAACTTTTTAATTGGGCGCCATTTTGAATCCCAACGGAAATAGAAATTTGATTTCAATATTATAAAATTTGACTGAAAGCCAAAAAAAAAGTTTCGTTTTTTTAATGAAAATAGGTTGGTCGCCAATATTTCGGCAACGAGCGTTTCAATCTAAGAACTGGAAATTAAAAAAGGATACACCCTGTATAAATCTTGCATGATCAGGATAATGTATAAGGTTGCCGTTTAATCAATAATAAGCTACAGGTTTGACTGACCCCTAAATAAAAGCAGCACATTTGTTACGCTTCCACCTAAATATTTTCCATAAAAGCTTTAATTTATTTAAATTAATTACTACTTATTATAACTATGGCGTAGCAATAAATAATAGATTCTTCTACCTGACGGAATCTAATCTAGCATCTAGTTCCTAAAAATATCTAATTCAAGTGTTCTGGGCTTGTTGCTTATTAATTTTCTTCAATATGCGAATGATACACCGTGGTACTGATGCATTTTATTATAGTTTACTTCATAATAACGTTCATAAATCAGATGCGCGCGAATGCTATTCTCTACTTCTAAAAAGCATTGTCAAATAAAATGATACTATTTATTATTAGTTGCCCAATCTTGTCTATTTGTCTGACTTTACATATCATATCTGGCTGTTTTCCGTTTATGGAGATTTTATCGCTGTAATAAATTCATTTTAAGGGGGGTGAATTATTAATGTTACACGTGCCTAAGAGGGTTGAAATTTTAAGTCGATATATTAAAAAATTGTCAACAGCAAGATATTATTCTAGATCTAGATAGAAGCGGCATTATGGTGTAACTTTGAGTCTCCAAAATCAGAAATCAGGATTCATATTTGCCGATTATAAAAAAAAAAAACAACATGACCCTGACTACAGAAGGGTTTGACTTGACTTTATTTACAAAGTTGATCTAAATGTCTCAGCCATTAAAATGGAAATGTGATTTTATCAAGTTCCAGCAAATGCTCTAAGCTCTAAGAAGTTCTTGTGTAAATCATAATTAAGTTTACATCTTGTTTACTAAGCTTGAAAATTTAATGTGCTTTTCCTTAGATGTGCAATATATGTTGCCCCTGTGTGTTATAAAAATAATTGGCAAATATGTTTATATTATTGTGGCACGGGGATGAAATGAATGCAATTACTAATGAATGACCCAGTCTAGACGAAGGGTTGAAAAATATTTAGTCTAGTTATAGTGAACTAGGTTTATGTGTTTAAATTTATGGAGTGATTTTTATTTCTTTATAGATGTAGAAGTAATATTTAGTTTTAGTTCAATATATTTGTGCTGTTTAAGCTAACGATTTATTCAACAAAAAATTATTATTACCCTCATTATTTACAGCTTTTCCCTCCATGAGTCCCTATCTTGCTGATCCTCGTCCTGTAAGGTGTCTCATCTCCATTGCTTCGTTCACTTCATCTCTCCACGATCTTCTTGATCGCCCTTTTTTCTTCTCCCTAGTGGGCTCCACTCGGTTATTTTTTGTATCCAGCAATGTAATTGGCTGGTCTAACATGTCCATACCATAGAAGCTTCTTTTCTTCGATGTGTTCCCCCACTTCTTTTTCTACATTCATTCTTTTCTTGATTTCATCGTAGCTTATTCGGTCGATTCTACACACAGCTTCCCCTCCAATAGTTAATCTCTGTTGGATATTTTCCCTATTTTTTCTTGTTTGTCGCCCACATTTCCTGAGTAGGTATGTCATTATGCTCATTACTATTGTATTGAAGATTCTTGTTTTTTGGCCTTTGTTATACACATATGTCTAGCCCACAATACCAGATTAAGTTGCCTGAACTATGTTCTAGTTTGGCCGTCTGTTTTTTTTCCTCCTCTGTTGTACCATTTTCTTGATAACATAATTCCCAGGTAACTATTTAAATTTATTGGTTTCTTTAATATTCCTGTTTTCTTCTATTTCCAGGTTGCATGTCATTCCCTTCACTCTATATATATAAGTATTCCGTTTTGTCTAAGTTAATTTCCAGTCAGTTTTTTACATACTCTTCTTCCAACTTCCTCATCATGAACCTTAGGTCTTCGTCTTCGTGTGCGATGATTACTTGATCATTTGCAAAGCTCAATGTATAAAGATGGCTGTTTCTGATCGGTACTCCCATTCCTTCATATTTTTCCTCCCACGTTTCAGTGTTTTTTTGCAGTAACATCTTGAATAGTGTGGGTGATGTTGAGTATCCTTACAGCTAGCAGCCCTTTGGTTGTTCTGAAGCTGCTCGATTCAATATTCCCCGTGTTGATTTCCGTATCTACAAGTTTTTTACCGCTCTGATCAATCTATTTGGTATTCCTAACTCTGACATGAACTCCAACATTCTCATTCGAGGGACTGGGTCATACGCCTTTCGAATTCATATCTACAAATACAAGATTTGTTCTTTGCCATCTTGTTTTTTTCTATAAGCTGTTGTAGTGTATATATGTGGTCTATACAAGATCTTCCAGCTGTAAATCCTGACTGATCTTCATCTGTGTTCTGTTGTCAAAACTCAGGTGTCGTAATTCAAATCTGTTCGCTAGGGGCACTACTTGTTTCTTGTGAATAGATGTAATATAGGCTTCTGATATTCTACCGGCGGATTCTCTCCGTTTATAATTTTGTAGAATATTCCGTGTAAACAGTTTCTATGTTCCATACTTAATCAGCTCCGGTGGTATTCCTCCAAGTCCACTAGCTTTTCGGTTTTTCATTGTTCTAATTGCTTGCTTGAAAAGTTTCTTCCTCCGTTATCATGAATTATTGTGGTCCTCTATCCGCGCGAGACAGATTTTTTCGGTTTTCTCTTCTGAGTGCTTTGAA
The DNA here is from genome assembly GCA_910589415.1 of Malachius bipustulatus. Lineage (NCBI taxonomy): Eukaryota > Metazoa > Arthropoda > Insecta > Coleoptera > Melyridae > Malachius > Malachius bipustulatus. The sequence goes on along the minus strand of OU342634.1, from coordinate 29,771,486 downwards.
TGCTTTTCAAGATTCTGAGCATCTAGTCCCCCCTATAATTTGTTGTACTATTCCTTCGCATGTCCTTTTCCATCTTCTGTTCTTCTCCTGTTGTAGTTTTCTCTTTACTTCTCTGTTCTTCTCTTTATACGTTTTCACATCCTCCGTTACTTGTACTCATATATCTACTATAACTTGCTTTCTTCTCCTCTATAATCTGTCTCATGTCCCTTGATATATCTTCCTTGTAACTATTACGAGTTTCCTTCTTAGAAGGGCTTAAAAGGGCTTTCATAGCTGCCCCCTTAATACACTTTTTCACTCTTTTATATGTACCCGAAATATCTTCGTAAGTGAATTCTTCTAATTTTTTGTTCATGCGTCGTTGGTACAGGCCTCTTATAGGTTTTTCTTATGTATACCTTCATGTAAGAGTCTATTAGCGTTCATTGAATTCACACACCTCTATCCATCTCTCTCCGTATCGTTTACAACATGTTCTCCAAACCGTTCTATGGTAGTGACATCACTTTTTCTTTCTACTCGTCCATTCATGTCTCCTGGTAGGATTATTTCATGTGAGGGTTTTATCTTGAGATCCAGCTGTATTTTGTCCATGAAGCGTCCTTTTTATGTTATTGGGCTATCATCCGTTGGTTCGTATAGAGTTATCATAATTATTTTTCATCTATTGGTTCCCGGGTCTCTTTGATAAGTTTCTTCTTCATAAGTATTCCACCCCCCGCCCTTGCTCTACTCTCCTCCTTGCTAATCCCGCTCCATCACATCTTTCTCTCCAATTTCCTTTCTTTTTGGTTTAACTAATCACGAGGATATGCACGTTCATATTTCTGAACCTCTTCCAGAACCTCTGTGTCTTTAGGTCTCCATACCTAGGCTGAAATTTAAGACCGGGTATTCACGTAAGTTAATTCCAGAACTACTCCTCCCCTCCGTATTCCGTGTGGCTCCTTCTTTTTGAAGTATGTATTTAATCGAGGATTTATAGATTTCGTTTTTGTTTTATTCTGCCATCTTCCTACATTTAGCCCTTGGTTTTTTCATGTGTGTTAGGGTGCTAATGCCTAACGTCACAACCCCATTGGAAAGGAACTTATCTGGGTCAGACGCTGTTGATCACCGCTCAATATGAGTCAGACATGATCTGGTTGAATCCCCAAAAGCTACGTTGGCACTTCCGCTGATCCTCCATATTGAAGTCTTGCTTAATTTGTCGCCTTCCTTGCCGTTGTGGTCCCTCTTCCTTCCTCACTTTTTATATGGTAAGGCCCCATGGCTTAGGACTGGCTCAGTGGTTTTTGTTTTAATAGTTAATATAAATAGTAAAAGTAAAAAATACCATCAAAAGTTGTTTTATTGGTCCAGACCGAGTTACAGCTGGAAAACGAAAAGATTTGAGTTTTTCATGTGTAGGCTAAAAATAACTTAAAAAAAAGATCTACAGGCACATATCTTCATTTTTTTTATCATTTGATGGGCGCTAATCAATAAAAAATGAAGAACCTATATCCAATGCGGTTTCTTCAATCTTCATGTAAATCAAATTGTAATAATATAATCTCTTTTCCCATCTTTTTTTATTATAGTTAGGTAAAGATCTTTTAAAAATATATTTAACAAAGATATTGTTTAAAAAAAAAATTAAAAGGCAATTTATATATTAAAAAACATGTCTTGAGGAGAAATTATATTTACCATCTCCATCTTCGTTACTGTCCAACTAGTAATACTAACAAAACGAAAAAACACTTACAGTAAATCTTCAAGAGTAATCCTCGATAATACTCGAATTAATCCTGTCCCTGAAAGTAACAAAAAACAAAGACAGTAACAAAAAGAATGCGATATGGGATAGCAAACATCTCAGATTGCTGAGACTTTTATAAGCCTCGCATGGACGATGATAGCAGACCATCCCAGGAAGGAAAATATCCAATTCGTATGAAATTAATAACTCCAACGTGATTAGAAGTGAACCAGCTGAATCTTTTATAAACCCCAAACGATTCTGACAGACCATATTAAAGTGCTCTTCAGTTTCCTTGGTAATATATTCGAATCTTTCACTTCTTTCACGTTCATTGCTTATGCTCTTTGAGTTACGTGAAATATGGACACAACCCACACGGGATGTTTTCTGTTTGTTCAGAGTTTTTACTTATTTTTGTGTAATTCGATCATCACACAAAAATTATATGTCTAAAGAAGTAAAAAAAGGACGTTCGTGATAAAGAGGCTCATATGGAGTGAAAATTATATAATAAAGGTCTTTACCTGAAAAAACAACAAAAAAAATCAAATTGTTCTTGAACAGCAATTTTATCCAGTATAAAAACAAAAATCTAAGCTCTTAAATTTTAATTATTATCACAAATAAGCCACATAGAACCTTTTATAGTTACCCCTGTTTAGTAAAGCATGTCTAATTTTTGGTCAATTTCTAACAGTGATAAAGTTAATTTAATAAATGAACATTGTTGATAAGGAAAAACTATTTTTTTAATTGCTCTATCAGTACAAAATCACATAACTCTGAGAAGAAAGACGACATTGTTTCTACTTTATAAAAGCTCGTCAGTTTGTCAAAAGGTGTACCAATTGAAGGAATTAATAATATTGTTGTCTTTAACAATTAACGGGAGTTAAACAACACCCACGGGTTTTCAGTGAATGTCTCATTGCCTATATAATTTCTTTCTACTGAAAAATTTACATCGATCAGCTAATTTTTAATGATAAATGATTAATTATTAATATCGGAATAATTGGCATTCATTTTATCCTTGTTTTTTCACAAACTTTGTGAACGTGTATCTACATTTTTATATAAAACCTTTATGTATATATTGTAACATATGTATGTTTGTGATCCATTCGTCCACTGCGCATGATCTGTATAGAAAACAAAGGTATGTAGCTTACACACAGTATAGCATGCGCAGGCAGATTATGTTTTCTATTTTAGTTCGAAAGCATATAGGCTGATGTTTACGAAAAGCTTATTATTTTATGTCTGATGAAAATATTTAAACGCCTCTGCATTTATGTTAGTAGTTAAGTAATAATTTATGAAAAAAAAAAATTCTAATAATAAATGTCGCTAACAATGAAGGTTCATATTGCTGGAAGTAATACCTACGGAAACAATTTTTGTATCCTAAATTTTTACTCGATATGATAAAAATAATACAATTTAAAAATTTCTATGGTAAAATAACGAATTTTGGAATGTCAACAAGTACAGTTTATTTTTCATACACGTACAAAATTTCTTATAAAGAGGTAATCTGGAAACAGGATATGATTGAAATACATATTTATATTTATTTATTTTACCGTTCTCTTTATTCTCAGCACTATTTTTTATAACAGCCAGTGAGGCTCCGTACCCCAATTTTAGGTTCAGAATCGGTGATAGACCATTTTTACGCCACCTTCTCTTAATCGCTAAAGAGATGTGGTAACAACCTAAAGGAAGTAAATCATATCATCCCCCAATCAATTTTTACCGTCAAGAGTTAATTCTCCTTCCTCACTTATCTACGTACTTCTTGTACCTACAAAATTATCCCGGATTTTTTTTTCAAACGATAAAATTATAACGAGGAGATAAAGATAATTTGGAGTCAAATTTTTGGTGTGACTTTAATAGCACACTGCTTTAAGCACCCTCCTGCCCCTTTCGGGTACTGGACATTCTTCAGGGCTAAATGGGTGGCTTAAAATAAGCGGTGTTAAACTTTCAGAAGGGTTTGTGTAAAACTGATCGATCTCATAATGGCATAGAAAAACAAGGTGAAAATCAAGATGAGTGGCTTATTGTACCCCTTTGGATAATTATCTCATCGGTCCCATCTCCCGAAAGTATTTCAGTATGAGTCCAATGGATGCTTGTTCTATTTCTTTTGGTTCTGCCATTTCGATCCCAAATACTAGAAGTCTGGTTCCCTCTAGTGCTAGGCATTCACACATTAGGTGATATGGGGTTTCCTCCCCCTCCCCGCATCTCCTGCAATCCGGGATATTTTTCACTCCTGTTATTGAGAGGTGTCATTAGTGGGCAGTGTCCTGTTAGAAGTCCAATTGCCCATCTCAGCTGGTGCTTACTCAGCTTTTTCAGTTGCATCTTCTCTGCTCCCTCTTCCCTTTACCCACCTAGTCGCTTGAACAGCACCCCAGTTAGGTTTAGGTAAGGTTTGCATGGAAGTGGCTCTATTTTCTTCCATGAGGAAAATAATTAGTTGTTGGCCTTTTGTGTCAGGTTTTCTGTCCAAAAGGATCCACGTTTTATTAGTGGGCAGTGTCCTGTTAGAAGTCCAACTGCCCATCTCAGCCGGTGTTTACTCAGCTTTTTCAGTTACATCTACTCTGCTCCCTCTGTCCTTTACCCACCTAGTCGCTTGAACAGCACCCCAATTAGGTTTAGGTAAGGTCTGCATTGAAGCTGCTCTATTTTATTCCATAGGTTTTCTCCCATGAGGAAAATTAGTTGTTGCCTTTAGGTGTGTCTTGGTCCATATGGCCCACGAGTAATGGAGTTATTAATGAAATACCATTGGCAGAGCGCCATACGTATGGTGGGCATTTATTTTCGAAGGTGCGCCACTTCTTCGAGGTTGAATCCAGCAGGGACTGATCTACTATTCAGCCACGCATCCTTTTAGCTTGGGTCCCCGCGATTTAGGTTTTTAAAGGTTGTCTCCTTTTGGTCCAGGCGGTAAAGCCTAGACCCCCGTATTCCTCTATTCGCGAGATTTAACCTCGACAATAGAGTTTTACGGTCTTTCGGAGAGTCCACGTTCGGACGTTCTCCATCATCGTTATAACCCCTGTGCAGACCTTTAGTCACGACACGACAACTAGGTTGGGGGAGGTGGTCCGCGGCAGGGCTTTTTGAGCTGTCAGTCTGGAGTTTTAAATCTGACGAACTCCATCACCGCTGCTAACCTTACTCACTATTGATCACTGTAAGGCCGTTCCCTATCCGCCACCTGGGTCGCGCCTGATGGGTACCTCAACCACACAGGTTAGGCGCTAGACAGTTAGGCAGCACTGTTCAAGACTAAAGTCCGCTTGCACAAACGTAATTAGAAATATTTCAGATAATTACTGATTTTAAATTGCAAATTTTGAAAATATGGTGAATATTTTCAATGATCGTTTATTTTTTTTATTTTTTGTCGATGATTAACTCTTCTAAGAGGGGGTAGAATTTATTTCTAGGAGTATCAGACCATATATTTTGATAACGCAGAGCATTTTAAAATCAGTGATTATCTGACAAATTTTTAATTACGCTTGTGCAACTGGCCTTAATGTTTTAATTTTTATGTTTTTCAATCATACAATGTTGCCAGATGGGTACAAATTTCGTAAATCCCCGCGTATAAAAAGATAAAAAATACTGTTATTTCGTATTAATAATTTGTACATACATAAGTCCATTTGTATATAATATATAGGTAAGAATTTTAACATAACATAAACTTATGAAATAAATATACCGAGAATAATAAATGATGTAAAATTTTTCTTTCAGCAGGTTTGGCAGAAGGTATGTAGATCGGTTTAAGGGTTTTTTCGAGTTCGCATTTTCTTGTACATATTTTGCGTGTAGGTTTCTATTATTCACTTTTATATCTTTCAAATTTTTGTGATTTTTATATTACTATCACTCGTTTATAAGAACTTAATGCCTACCTACTGCAGAATTTTCTCACGAATGCTGTTTTTAACATGGCAATTGCAAGTTTGATAAAATAGAGAACAATTTATTAAATTCTTTTATTTCAACAGGTTTACCTGAAGGTATGTAACACATTTATCTATATACCTACGTAAAAAGTATTTACCCATAGACGGCTTTAATTTAAGCTATGACTATACATTTTTAACGAGGAAATATGACGCTTTTTGACGCTAGAAACATTTTAGAAAAGGCTATGAACTAGTCTTTTATCTAGTTTTACCTCTGCTTTAATTTTTTAATGCTTACCTACATAAATATTACCAACACAATAATGATACTACCATAAGGTTTCAATTTAAAAAAAAAACGACCCCTGTACCCCTCATATATTTTTGTATCATTTCTGGAATAACTTTCATATCAATTAGACCAAAAATAGTGTAAAAAAAATTTTCATTAGATGGCTAATTTTCTTTAATATGCCAATATAATATACAGGGTGTTTTTATATCTTAATGCTTGATTTGAAAATTTGTAAGCGTCTTGAAGTTCTACATGTTTAAAAAGTCTTTTTTTATTTATCACTCTCGGTTTTGATGATTTTTTTTAATAATCCAGAATTTTGATTCATAAGTGCAAATTTCAGGTTAAAAATTTATGAATCATGAGACAGCTCTATATTCAGTTCCAACTGTCTTTAATTTATTAGAATTTAAAAAAATCATGAAAATAAAAACTTCTTTTAAGCAGAAACTGAGGAATCTCGGATAGAAATTTTATACAATTCATGCTACGTTTTCATCTTTTATCCAAAAACCTCGTTATTGTTCACATTTATTGCCTTAACACGATATCAAAAAAAAGTACGTTATATCCATGCACGTATTTTTTTTCAAGTCAAGAATAGTTTAAAATTAAGACGGCATAAACATGCCCTTAATTTTGATGTGGGCGCACAAGTCTAATATGGATTTAGTTTCAAAAATTCACCCTGTATGCCAAACATTTCTTTAAATGTACAAGCGATAAAAAAAAAGGTGGAGAATTACGATCTCTATATTAAGTCACCTTTCCCTCCAATGGAAAAAAAAATTGGTATAGATCCACCCCGTAACTTGGCATGCAGCTCAGTGTTATGTCATGTAAAAACATATTTGAACAGATGCACCTAATTTACCACTTTAACCGTGGAAACTTAGTTATGGCTCTACATGATCCTTCTGTCCTACTAACAGGATTTGGTCGTTTTATTCAGTCCATCGATTCCGTTTTGCATTCTAAAACAACAGACCCTTTAAACCTAACTGGACCGTTTCGTGTAATTAAAACCTGCCTTTTTACCCCTCCAGCTCGCTGGACTTGTATTGTCATAAATATAAATTGGAAGGGCCCTCTGTTGTTCGAATGTATTTCCCCTACATATGAAGATTTTACCAAACATTTGACGACACGCTTGAATTGCAACCAAGTATCATTTGGGAAAAAATTCAAAGGTCAAAGTTTAATTTATTGTGTTTCCATCAAAAGGTCTTTTCCAGAACCAGAACTATAAATAGATATCTAGTTTAAATTAGGTTCATGCTAGAAAAAGAATGTGTAAATTCGACGTTGTTTGAGTCAAAGTAATAAAGCATGTGTGATGTATTATATCCCTAATCTTAGCGCCAAATAAAGCATAGCTCTTTATGTGTAAGAGCATCGATTTTGCTTCGATCATAATGGCAAGAACAGATCTATCAAGCGAAACATGAACGGGAAGAAAGTTAACACAAAGTTAAAATGACATTGACAGTTTTTTCATTATGAATTTTTCCCATTCGTGGCTTATAGTTAGTTAAGTCTCTTATTATAGGCGAGGCTAGGATGGTATAAAGTTTGTGCGCCCTAACGATACTATTCCTAGATCATCCTTAGGGGCTTACGGACAGCTCAGCTGCAAATAAATAGATGAGGGTAGTAAAACTTATGGCTGCCCAGTCACGGTACAAGAACCCTAATTTGGGCTTTATTAATATAATCTCTACTCACCTTAACATATTGTTCTGGAGATAATTCTCATTGTTATTGTGATGAAACTCTTCGTAGCTTTTGTTCGCTCTTTCACCCATAATTTAGAGTAGGTACTAGGACCCTTTTTGCGGTTTAAAATTAGTTATCTTTTTGGAAGAATCTTGTTTTTCATCTTCAACGCTTCGATCCATAGGCTCCCTGGTTTCAGATTCGAACTGAAGTTTTTATTCTAATTTCGAATTTTCTTTATTGTGCCAATTTGTCTACATTTAAATTGGTTGAATTATCAATTTTAAGCAAGAACCTTCTCCATAGACACGTTACAAATATAGTCATTTAAGTTGTTTTCTTTTTCTTAAATTGCTACTAAAACTAAAAAACCTTCTTGCGCATCAATCGCAGAAATAGTGTATTTTTATGCGATTCAATTATGAATATTTTAACCGCATTTTAAATTGGCTTTCTGTAATTTTCCATAGTCGCATAATATTATAGTGTACCATGTACCTACCGTGCGAGTACTAATTTTTTGTAGGCTTGCATAAGTCGTCAACAGCTATCCATCTGATGATATAAAAATTTTCACGGTCAACTAAACCCTAGAGCTTTCATAGTCAAATTTTGTTTTTCTTACGGACATACCTAATGTTGTTTTTTTCGTGTTATTCGGTATTGTATTAAACACATTATATCGTGTGATCCACAAAATTTTTCATCAACTAGCGCCTTGGAAGAGAGAGATGGCTATTGTAGTCATTTCTGAGCTCATTTTACTAAAATAATAATTTTAAAATAACTTTAGTAGTTCCAATTCTCATTGTGTCATATTTAATTTCAATTCATGTCAGTATCATTAAAATATTAAAGATATTGCGAAAAGCAATAATTCATAACTACAATTTAATAACCTGATGAATATACTGGTATATTACTAAACACCTACCTTATTGCCACTTTTTTATGATTCATATGCCATTTTTGACCACTATTCTTAATAAATTCTGTTATTGTTTGTGCGTTGGTTCGAATTGGAAGTGAAATTATTATAAAATGGTAAATTATAAAACTTAAACTCGAACTGAAACGTCAAATTGAATTGTTATTTTATCCTCGTTCAGAGAGACATAATATTTTGTGTTTCTGAGATAACGACTTAGGGTACCTGTATTACCGACACTAGGGCTCGTAAGCGTCAGTGTCGGTAATACAGGTACCCTACAACGACTCACGTTTTTCATCCTCCTTGAAATACAACCAATGCCAAATGAAATTAGTAGTAAGCTCAGCACCACACATACTCAGCAGATGTCGTTACTGTTCCAGGTTAGTTTCTTTACTCAACAAAGTACAAAGTTCATTATGCAGTGCAAGTCCAGTCATGTTTTTATTTATTGTTCTATGATTTGTAGATCTTTGATTGGAGTAGTTCACTTATTCACATTTTACTTGATTCATTTTGTCTGATTCGACATGTCGTTCAATTAGTCGTTGCGTCTGGACCGGCCTTTACACACCTACCGATTGTTTGTGTTTTATCTGGCAGACATGCTTAATTTTATTCAAGGCAATAGTTGATGAAAAATTTTGTGGATCACAAGATATAAGGGCTACCAAAAAGCTATCACATTAAAAAAAAAATTCAAAATTATCGTCTTCTTTTTTTCGAATAAAAAAGTTTTATCACGGAATGACGTCGTATGTAGTCGCAAAATGACGTCACATTGCTTGCTTTAATGGTTATTTATCACTTTCGGTTAAACAGAGCTTATTTTGTTCGAAAATTCGAAAAAGACGATTAAAATTTTTGGTTTTCCTGATTTTTTAAATATCGAATGACATTAAAAAATATAACTTCTTTCATAAAATAGGATATCTTAATTTTTAATTTTCCATTTTTGCAGGATATTTCAGCAGCGTCCTGAGGTTTACAAATATTTTGTTTCAGATTCTTAATAATAATGAAAATATGCAATTTTCTCTAATTTATCTGACCCTGTATCTCTTATCGTTTCAGAGATTCCCATGTACCTACCCAGTTCTTTTTAAATGGGACATCCATGTAGTAATAAACACTTTTAATATAATAAATAAAGCCGTAATACTACTTATAACAATCTATCACATAACATAATATATGTATAGATCTAGCACAAAGAAAAAAAAACAAAGAAGAAAAAATGTGGTGTTTTAATAATCAGTTTATTCGATATACAACAATGTGTTGTGCTCTGTACAAAATTGTAATAGCAATAAAAGAGCGAAATAAAGGACCGATAATGTGATAAATGTGATGTTTTTTCGTTTTCCGAGTGAAGCAATGACTTACACAAGATATAATAGTAGAGGCGGTCCTATTTTCGTCAAATCGGCACAATGACGTCAATCAGATCTCATAAGCGCGTGAAAATATAAAATTTTATATAAAATTAAAAATAAAAAAAAATAATCCGATTTTTTTGGGGGGAAAAGCGGAAAACCACCTACCTACCAAAAAAAAAAAGAATAACCCTCTCTCGTGGTTTCGAACCCACATCAACAGTTTACTATTTAGGCAAGGACACCCTTGCCTAACAAACTCAGTCAAGGGGCCTTTCAAATTTGTAGCGATGACCGAGTAGGTAGGTATATGTAGTACGTCCAATACTTCATCCTACACATTTTATTTTTTAAACTGGTCGTATCTTTGTTATTAAAAAACCAATTTGAATACTTTTTTCACCTGCATGTAGGTGATTTAATTGTTGTTGCGTTTGCTCTTCTAATTTTCAGAACCATTCATAATTGAATGTGAAAAAAAATAAAAAACCTTCTTGCGCATCAATCGCAGAAATAGTGTATTTTTATGCGATTCAATTATGAATATTTTAACCGCATTTTAAATTGGCTTTCTGTAATTTTCCATAGTCGCATAATATTATAGTGTACCATGTACCTACCGTGCGAGTACTAATTTTTTGTAGGCTTGCATAAGTCGTCAACAGCTATCCATCTGATGATATAAAAATTTTCACGGTCAACTAAACCCTAGAGCTTTCATAGTCAAATTTTGTTTTTCTTACGGACATACCTAATGTTGTTTTTTTCGTGTTATTCGGTATTGTATTAAACACATTATATCGTGTGATCCACAAAATTTTTCATCAACTAGCGCCTTGGAAGAGAGAGATGGCTATTGTAGTCATTTCTGAGCTCATTTTACTAAAATAATAATTTTAAAATAACTTTAGTAGTTCCAATTCTCATTGTGTCATATTTAATTTCAATTCATGTCAGTATCATTAAAATATTAAAGATATTGCGAAAAGCAATAATTCATAACTACAATTTAATAACCTGATGAATATACTGGTATATTACTAAACACCTACCTTATTGCCACTTTTTTATGATTCATATGCCATTTTTGACCACTATTCTTAATAAATTCTGTTATTGTTTGTGCGTTGGTTCGAATTGGAAGTGAAATTATTATAAAATGGTAAATTATAAAACTTAAACTCGAACTGAAACGTCAAATTGAATTGTTATTTTATCCTCGTTCAGAGAGACATAATATTTTGTGTTTCTGAGATAACGACTTAGGGTACCTGTATTACCGACACTAGGGCTCGTAAGCGTCAGTGTCGGTAATACAGGTACCCTACAACGACTCACGTTTTTCATCCTCCTTGAAATACAACCAATGCCAAATGAAATTAGTAGTAAGCTCAGCACCACACATACTCAGCAGATGTCGTTACTGTTCCAGGTTAGTTTCTTTACTCAACAAAGTACAAAGTTCATTATGCAGTGCAAGTCCAGTCATGTTTTTATTTATTGTTCTATGATTTGTAGATCTTTGATTGGAGTAGTTCACTTATTCACATTTTACTTGATTCATTTTGTCTGATTCGACATGTCGTTCAATTAGTCGTTGCGTCTGGACCGGCCTTTACACACCTACCGATTGTTTGTGTTTTATCTGGCAGACATGCTTAATTTTATTCAAGGCAATAGTTGATGAAAAATTTTGTGGATCACAAGATATAAGGGCTACCAAAAAGCTATCACATTAAAAAAAAAATTCAAAATTATCGTCTTCTTTTTTTCGAATAAAAAAGTTTTATCACGGAATGACGTCGTATGTAGTCGCAAAATGACGTCACATTGCTTGCTTTAATGGTTATTTATCACTTTCGGTTAAACAGAGCTTATTTTGTTCGAAAATTCGAAAAAGACGATTAAAATTTTTGGTTTTCCTGATTTTTTAAATATCGAATGACATTAAAAAATATAACTTCTTTCATAAAATAGGATATCTTAATTTTTAATTTTCCATTTTTGCAGGATATTTCAGCAGCGTCCTGAGGTTTACAAATATTTTGTTTCAGATTCTTAATAATAATGAAAATATGCAATTTTCTCTAATTTATCTGACCCTGTATCTCTTATCGTTTCAGAGATTCCCATGTACCTACCCAGTTCTTTTTAAATGGGACATCCATGTAGTAATAAACACTTTTAATATAATAATTAAAGCCGTAATACTACTTATAACAATCTATCACATAACATAATATATGTATAGATCTAGCACAAAGAAAAAAAAACAAAGAAGAAAAAATGTGGTGTTTTAATAATCAGTTTATTCGATATACAACAATGTGTTGTGCTCTGTACAAAATTGTAATAGCAATAAAAGAGCGAAATAAAGGACCGATAATGTGATAAATGTGATGTTTTTTCGTTTTCCGAGTGAAGCAATGACTTACACAAGATATAATAGTAGAGGCGGTCCTATTTTCGTCAAATCGGCACAATGACGTCAATCAGATCTCATAAGCGCGTGAAAATATAAAATTTTATATAAAATTAAAAATAAAAAAAAATAATCCGATTTTTTTGGGGGGAAAAGCGGAAAACCACCTACCTACCAAAAAAAAAAAGAATAACCCTCTCTCGTGGTTTCGAACCCACATCAACAGTTTACTATTTAGGCAAGGACACCCTTGCCTAACAAACTCAGTCAAGGGGCCTTTCAAATTTGTAGCGATGACCGAGTAGGTAGGTATATGTAGTACGTCCAATACTTCATCCTACACATTTTATTTTTTAAACTGGTCGTATCTTTGTTATTAAAAAACCAATTTGAATACTTTTTTCACCTGCATGTAGGTGATTTAATTGTTGTTGCGTTTGCTCTTCTAATTTTCAGAACCATTCATAATTGAATGTGAAAAAAAATAAAAAAGAAATTGCGAACCATTTCATCGATTTAATAAGTGCAAGCTAATTTTGCACAAGCGAAAAACTTTTTTGTTTTTCGTTTAAAGTGCTACATTACTCGAGGCGAATTGAAGCTAAGACATCAAATTATATGTTAAAGCAAAAAAAAATTGAAAATTTCGATTCAACTTCTTCAAAAATGGACTCATAAACGGTTATAGAATTGACACATTTTCACCCTTTTTCCTACCCACGACACTGGCTTATTAATGGAAAATATGCTAATTTTATTGCATTAACTCAAATTTCCAATAATTTTCTTCAAATCCTGTTAATTTTATTTCAAAGTTTTTTTGCCATCTTGCTCATACGGGGGCTCAAAAAATTGGAAATTTTCCATTAATTGAAAAAAAATTCAAATGGCTGCCATTTTGAAACGGCTCGGCCGATTTTGCTCAAGTGCAATACCAGACCACTCCTTGTGGATATCTTACTCCCACAAAAATTTCAGCCTCCTAGATTCAAAACTGCGACCTGAAATGAGATGACAAAAACCGGGCTCATGGAATTTTGAAGGGACACCCTGTAGAAGTGATGGGACTTTTGGAAATTTTTTCAACGAAAATCTAACGTCATTCGAATAATTTACAAGAATCCAAAATTTCGTTCACTAATCTTGAAAGATAAAGCTACAGGAGCGTTTTGAAAATCGAAATTTCGCGATTTTGGAGAAATATATATATATATAAATATATATATATATAAATATATATATACACGTTTTTGTACCAAGCTGAGATCCGTTTTAAATCGAGGACAACCCGAGATCCACCAGAAGGAGCAGACTTTTTGAAGTATATTTTTTACAAATAGTTAATAAATTATATTAGCAATATAAAATTCAAGAGAGGGGAAATAATTTTTAAATTTTAATTTTTCTTTAAAAAACTTAGACAAAACGAGATCCGGTGATATAAACTAATCAAGCCGAGATCTGAAGTTGTATATGTGGATGTTTGATATGTATATGTTTATAATTTATCTATAAGATGAGATCCGACATTGTTGTCAGGTCGGTTTGGGTATGTTGGGGTGAATAGTAGTGATTTACAGGATCGTTACATGCAGACCGGATGTAAAGTCACATAAAATTATTAAATAAACACCTGCCAGCCCTTCAGGATTACAGATTGACCAGAATCTTTCTTTACTCTTATTGCGTATTGTGTGCGAACGAGAAATTTATAAGTACCGAAGTATAAAAATCGATTAATAATAGTTGTGGGTGTCGATACTTACTAGTTCTTATGAAATCTTTGTCGAGCATCAGAAACTTTATTGTATTATAAAAGATAAAAAGTTCATTATAAGAAAAAAATAAAAAAATTATTATAAAAAATTTAAAAAATGTTTGGGATCTCGGTTTTTTTATTAGGACATTAAAGAAAGTAGGGTAAGGGTGAAATTTGCGTATTTTTGTCCCAATTTGTAATCTGAAATGGAATTTAAGCCAGATGCTAAAATATGAAATTCGAGATTTCTTATTTTATTTAGACAAAACTTTTTTATTACAGAAAATTAGTAATGACCATTAGTAAAAAGCCATATGACATTTCAAGATTTTTCAAAGTCGACTTAATTCTACGATTTTCATTTTCTTCTTTTATTTTTTTTATAGGCGCCATATTGTTTTTTATATAATTTTTTTCATATTAGGTACCTAGCATATTACTTAGTTCTCAGTCCACTGAAAATATAGATATAAGCAACTAGAGCTGATATGTTTGCGTATCACGCGGTGAAATCTTTTGATGATATTTTGTAAATAAGTTGAGATCCATTTTTAAAAGACGAGATCCTTCTCGCACCTCGACTTGTTTTTTCGTCATCTAAAAGTGATTACAAAAAAAAAAAATTGTAAAAAAGTGTCCTAATGTTTCGATTAGATACGGCTAGCTTGATTCGTCGTTAGATAAAAAAAAAAGTAATTTCGTATATTTTTCCAATATTTTGACAACTAATAATCAGAGCCAAGACTTTTTTTCAGATTACTAATCAGCACAAAAATACACAACTTGCCCCCATATCGTACAGCGTAGAACAGCGAGATTCTACTTGTTCTAATGAACTACAAAAGTTCATTATTTCAGTAACTGTGCATGCTTGAAAAAAATTCGGAAACAATAATTTGATTTTAGATTATCAAATGACATTCTGCTGCGTATACAATTTTCATCGTTGAGTCAACTAAGACCAGTAATATGACTTATATTCACGTAATTCGGTGAAAGAAGTTGTTTTGTTTTGTTAAATTTTAGGTTTTCACGTTTTCTGTTGACCAAACGACATAAAAAAATAATATGGCGGCCTTAAGAAAAAAGTTGACTTTGAAAACTCTGGGATCTAGTCGACTTAGAAAATTTTTGAAATGTCAAATCGGTAGCTTATGACGGCTTATGTAAACCAATACAAAAAATAATTAAGTAACACATTCTCAATAATAAAAAAGATATGGCTAAAATAAGAAATCTCTAATTTTCAGTTTTTCCAGGATTTTTCAGAATCCAATGAAAATATTCTAAATTTTTTCAGTTTCTTACTGAGCAGAAAATTGTGCAGTTTTATCTCTAACCGATTTCGTATAGGTATATCTTTTACCGTTGTTAAGACCCCCATGTAGGTACTGTCATTTAAACTGGACACTGTGTGTATACCAGTACATCATAATATTATGAGAATATTATGAGAATATTATCAGAATATTCTGAGAAAGAAAAATCTTTATTATTATTTAGAGATTATTATAGGTTTTAGATTCTGGCTTGATAGTTTTAAGTTATTAATCAAAAGTTTCAACGTTTTGGGACTGATTAGTCCGTAGCGTAGATCACATTTATTAAGTTGGTACGAATAAAAAAATTATACAGTAAGATAAAGATTCAAATATAAAATACATAATTATATGAAATATGATCAGTCCCGAAACGTTGAAACTTTCGATTAATAACTTTAAAACTATCAAGTCGGAATCTAAAACCTATAATAATCTAAATAATAATATACTTCGTCGGCAATTGTTTCAATATATACAATTTTCTAATGAAAAGTCTTTATTTTTGATTTGTAAAAAAAAACTTTTGAGAGCAAAAAATCTCTGCTTAAAAAAACTTTGTATTTTGTTCTAATCATTTATAATGATTAGGACTATATGTACATCGGTACGGAAATTGTGTGCAGTAACTGACATTTCCAACAAAGTAATTTCAGAGAAGCAGTAAGCAGAAACTTTCGTTGCGAGAAAATTTTTCCGCTTGCCGCTTCTCCGAAATTGCTTTTTTAGTACTGTCAGTTACTGTACACAATTTCCATACTAATGTATAGGTGATATTAGTCTACTATTGTTGCATTGAAAACTTTGTTATTTTAAGAGTTACAGATTGGCTAAATTGTCGAAGTTGTACAGAATACTTATTCCAGAATCTTGCAAAAAAAAAATTAGGGCAGCTGTATATATTGCTGGAATATGCAGAAAAAAACAAAAAATCGATTTATTTATTTTAGAAATAATATCTTTTTCGATATTGAATTAATTAATTTTTTTAGGTTCATAAATCGTCATGAGCTCTGACTGATTTAAGAACTTTCAAATCCGACTAGATCCTAGAGTTTTCATAGTCAACTTTTGGCTTTCTTATGATCGCCGTACTGTTTTTGAATGTCATTCGATATAAAAAAATCAATTTACTAAATATTTAAAAAATAAAATAAATTTAAATTTTACTTTATTTATGAAAATTTTATTTTTTTTTGTTTTAAGAAAAGAAGAAAATATTTCCACCGAATCTTTCTTTCGCCTCACCCAGCTCTTAACGACTTTTATGAACCTACAAAAAATTGTTAACTTACTTTCGATGATAAAAATGATATTCTAGATATTATAGAGATATTTTTAAAATAAATAAATCTCGAGTTTTCAGTTTTTTTCAGGATATTTCAGCAACGACTGAAGTTATCCTAAATTTTGTTTCAAATTCTTAAAAAGTATTAGCAAAATTTTGCACAACTTTGCCAATTTAACCTAATCGGTAACTCTTGAAATAAGGATGTACAATAATAATGGTCCGGTATAAATTTTATAGTAAGGCGAGAGCTTGGCCAGAACTGGTTAGTGCGCAGACACGTTAGTTAATATACGTGTAGTGGAGCGAAATGAGACGAAAAATGTGTTGTTTTTTTTTCGGCGTATAGCCAGCTGCCACTTATACGTATGGTGTATTTGACTACTTCCAACAAGAAATGGACTTTTACGACCTTTTTCCGTAGGTCACCACTTTTTAAATTCGAAAAAATTGAAAAATTAGTAATTCGGAAAAATTGCTTTTTAAAAATGTAAATTGTCATATCTTTAAAACTAATTGAGCTATCGACGAATCTATTTTTTTTTAATTGAAGTGCATACAATATAAGCGCTTCTTTTGGCGGTAGGTAATCTTGTTTTTAGGACTTTTATATTTGATTGTGAAATCAAAAGGTAATTGAAACTTTACGCAAAAATGTATTGATATTTTTAGTCAGCGAGAAACTTTTTTATTTAAAAAAATTTCTTTACACATGCAGCGAAGAAATTGGAGCCAAAGTATTAAGAAAGTTTTTAAAAGATAAATTTTTGTCGCATGTTTGGTAATTATTGAATTATGAATTTTTAATTGTGATCTAATTCGCGCAATGGCTGAACGCTAAGCTTATTACGCACGGACGCATAGCCAGTCGCTTGCCTCTCTAGTATTTTTGTAGTATCATCGGGCTGAGAAGAAATATTTTTATTACTTTTATAGCTTTTTATTTTATATATCATAGCATTCCCTATAGTTAGGTAAAAACTTTCCACTTAAAATGCTTTCTTTTTTTAACATAATTCGCTTTCCGCATTCAGCTTGCCGTTTTTCCCCACAAGCAAGTAAGTAGGTAATATAATTATTAATGACAACATACCTTGTAGATATTCTTGGTTTTTGTACAACTGTTTTGTCTTCAACACTCATAGCTTTTTTACAAAAAAATCTTTGAACACACGTTGTTGAATAAAACTCTAAAAGGATAAAAATATGTGTAATTGCATGGTCCAAAACTAACCAGTTAAACATTTTCAGAACCTAATTCCACTGGGAGTTTTTTTATTAAGGAGATGCTTTTTTTGACTGTTTATAAAATTGATCAAGGCAAATAACTTTTTCAAATAAGTTTTCCTAAAAAAGTAAAAAATAAATGAGATTACAGCCTTTGTAAGTTAAAAAAAAAAATTAAAGTTTAGCCCTGTGATAAATTTATGTAACTAAACTGAAAACTGATTTCAATCAACAATCAGAAAAGCACTTCCAACACATAAGGTTACCTGGGAAACAAAACGAAAACTAACAGGAAGCAAACGAAAATAACTGAAGTAGGTAATGTTTAGGTAATTTAAATGAAAAACAAAGGCTGGAAATTTTCATTTTATTTCATTTTTATTTCCTGTTATTTTGGTTTTGTTACGTATTCAATTTTTTTTTGTTGAGCAAAATCAGTTTGGCAAAGTCAGTAGTTGAATTTACTATGGTAGGTCTGGACTTTAATTTTTTTTACCTTCCAAAGGCTGTATCTCGTTTCTTTTTGATTTTTTTAATTAAGAAAAGTTATTTGAAAAAGTTGTTTGCCTTGATGAATTATAATACACAGTCGAAAAAAGTATCTCCTTATAAAGACGTCCCATCCCATATTTTTTATTGGCTATTTATATCAATTCAGGTATTGATGTACTTAGTTCGTATTTTTTGTTTTATTTCACATATTTTTTCGAAGTTTATTATTCGGTATACAGTTACCATTAAATAGGTGCATGTACTACCTACCTTGCTTACTGCAGACTTCCTCATACTGACCAACAAGATCATACTTAATTAAATATAATTTGGTGATAACTATAATAGTTGCTCACGTAATTCTTTGTAGTTAGCTACTGTAATTTATAAGTTTGGTGGGTTGGTAGGGAGGGTTCGAAAAAATCATGATTTTTTTATAAAAATCAAAAATCAATGATTTTAATTAAAAAAATCAAAAAAATCGTGATTTTTTTGATTTATTTGATTTTTTTGATTTCTTTAATTTAATTTTTAATTTCTAATAATGTGGTATGATCTATTTTCCGCTCTTTTACACTCTCACATCAGAAATGTGAGAAGTTTTTGCTTCATATTTTCGTTAAGGCTAACAAGTGGTCGCCACACCATGAATTTTGCGTTTTTCTCTTGTAATTTTTTTCTTCACTTTTGGTTTTGTTGAATTATATAATTAAAAATAATAAAATTAAATTAAAGAATTGAAACAAATTTATTTATCAGAATCAGTTAAAATTCAGAAAAGTTAGAAACTTTTTTTATGAATTATATTTATGAAGAATTCTTTAGGGGGCCGAAGTATCACAAAAAGCCCCCCAAACCGGTTCACTATTCAAGTACACACAATAAATAATAATAAAAGAGGACAAATATTCTTGTTCTTTTATTTTTTATTTTTTTTATTCCAAGTTCATGGTCTAGCTAAGTGAGATCAAAAGAAAGATGCAGGAGATGAAATATAATAATAATTTGTTGTTCCCATAATTACCTACTGCATCTATTCAAACTTAAAGCAGGAATACCTAAATTATGATCACCCTTTGAAGGTTTCAAGCTCGCTTTCAAGTTTCAAAAGAAAGCAATAAAATATGTTTTCAATGTTTTCATCAATAATAATTATTGTCTGAGGTTTATGGTACCCTTCACTCGAGCCTTCGCCCTTCTATATAATATTGTGTGATTTTTGTGGCACCAATTAAAATTTATTATAGAAAATAAAAAACTCGATAAAAACATAGTATTTCTGATTTTTGATTTTTTTGATTTTAATCGTTGATTAATATAAAAAAATCACTTGATTTAAATCATTGATTTAAATCGTGATTTAAATCAAATGATTTAAATCGGGCGAACCCTGTTGGTAGGTGATTAAAGAAACCTACAAAGTTTTCAAAATTTATAAAAATACATAATAAAATTCCATAATATGCACAAGCTCTTTCTAGACTATTCATGTACCTACCTCTTATTTTTATAAGTTACTTTTCAGGGTGCAAACAATAATTATTATAAACTAAATGTTATTGAAATAAAATTTAGCTTCAAAATGAAATCAGAATTTTTATTTTATTTTTGTTCTTCTACAATTTTCAAAACGACCTGTTGATATTTTATACTTTTGATTACAGATCGATATACAGGGTGCACCATGTATCCTTCTCTATATTGCTATCTCCTGAACGCTAAGAGATACAGGGTCGGTTAAATTAGAGAAAAGATGCGCAGTCTTGTGGCCATCTCGAATCCGTCAAAACATGCAAGATATCTGTGACCGTTCCTGAAATATCCTGAAAAAACTGAAAAATCGAGATTTCTTATTTTCCTCATATCTTTTTTATTATTGGAAATTAATAAATAATTTTTTGTAGACTTACATAAGCCGTTCAGAGCTATCCATCTGACGTTTCAAAAATTTTCAAGGCCTACTAGATCCAAGAGTTTTCACAGTCAACTTTCGTTTTTCTTATGGCCGCCATATTACTTTTTATGTCGTTCGATATGAAAAAAATAATGGAAACCAAAAATAAATAAACTTCAAAAAAAATTTTTTTTAATTTTTATTCTTAATTTTTCAAAGATAAACCTAATAAAAAATCGTCGAAAAACGTCAACATTTGTAAAATACGCCGAAATAGTGCTTGCCTTATGGTTTTTTAATTTATCTATGAAATTCGGTCTAAAAATGTGTCTTTTTTGTAAAGAAAAAAGAAGAATAAAAAAATTTTTAATTTATTTTTTGTAGTTTATCAATTTTTAGTTTTTATGAATTTTTGTTATACCGAACAACATAAAAAACACTATGGTGGCCATAAGAAAAACGAAAGTTGACTATGAAAATTCTGGGATCTAGTCGGCTTTGAAAATTTTCGAAATGTCAAATGGGTAGCTCTTGACGACTTATGTAAGCCCACAAAAAATTGTTCATTAATCTCCAATAATAAAAAAGATATGGAAAAAAATAAGAAATCTCGATTTTTCAGTTTTTTCAGGATATTTCAGGAACGGTCACAGATATCTTGTATGTCTTGACTGATTCGAGATGGCCACAAAATTGCGCTCCTTTGAACTTGTTTAACCGACCCTGTATCTGTTAATGTTAGGAGATAGCAATATAGAGAAGAATACATGGTGCACCCTGTATTGACTTTAGATGAAGAAAAAACATTTAAACATTTAGTTATATAGTTTGTTTATATAATTTATATAAACATAATTTGGATTACATATTCATTTTGATGTCCAATAACAATAATTATTAACATTAACGTACAATAATAATTATTATTATACCTACAATAATAATACCTACGTTCTACTTTAAATTTAATTAGTTCTTGAAGCCCAAATGTTAAAAAAATTTAGTATGCTTTTTTGGGAACGTTTGAGAACTTCACGTGTATTTGCTGTATTTGCTGGTCATACTGACCAGAAACCTGGTCCAAGGACACGTGTCCAGGGCAATAATTATTTCCTACAATAATTGAAGGTAATACCTTAAATGTTTACCTGACAGGTAAAGTGGGACTATATAGCTTGTGTATAAGACTGAAACAAAATATGTTTTATAGCTTATATTATACCTTGTTCCTATATTTGGATTAATGTAGGCCTTGCATTTGACTCGACGCTCTCTATGTAAGGGCTAGCGCACGATATTGGCGCGACATCAGTTGAAAAAAAGGTCATAGCTACCAAACGGCAATCGCTACAAAGAATAATTTTTATACAAAAACTTCTACTATATCTTGGCTTCATTTTGTTCACTTCATGTGTACAAAAATTTTCATAACTAAAAAAGTTTGTCGCTTAGTGAAAATATCAATACACGTTTTGCAACATGCACCGTTTGTATTATTTTTGCAAATCAGCTATACAGGGTTATTCACGGTATACGCCACGGAAGTTTATGGCCGTGTCTCTGGATTTAAGGATCTTTTTATTTTTGGAGTGGATAGAGACCCGGCAGAGGTACGTTTTAAAATTATATTCATAATGTACAGGGTGTCCCAAAAGCATGAAACATATCAAAGTTATGTTTTTTTTAATGGCATGCTCCTATGTTATTGCATTTTTAGATTGTCTGAGAAGAGAAAATAAGATTGGCTTTTACAGTTGGTGGTGCTTAAATTCAGAAGTTTTTGAGTTATAAACAAGTGAAAATCGTCATTTTTCAAGTTCATGGCCCTGTACAACGAAAACGGCTGCAGATAGAGAAAAACGGCTTACATGTCCCTATATTTTAACTTTTCATGTACTGTCCTATGATGTACATGAAATGTTTTTACAGGGTGATAAAAAATTTGAAAAATTCTGATATTTCTCCACGCGTCGCCAAATAAAAAAATCAAAGAAAGCGCAAATGTTTCTATACCATAGGATAGTACATAAAAAGTTAAAATAGGGACATGTAAGCCGCTTTTCTCTATCTTGAACCGCTTTCGTTGTACAGGGCCTTGAACTTGAAAAATGACGATTTTCACTTGTTTATAACTCCAAAACTTCTGAATTTAAACACCAACTGTGAAAGCCAATCTTATTTTCTCTTCTCAGACAATCTAAAAATGCAATAACATAGGAGCATGCCATTTAAAAAAACATAACTTTGATATGTTTCATGCTTTTGGGACACCTATATATTATGAATATAATTTTAAAACGTACCTTTGCCGGGTCTCTATCCACTCCAAAAATAAAAAGATCCTAAAATCCAGAGACACGGCCATAAACTTCCGTGGCGTATACCGTGAATAACCCTGTATATACTTGAGGGCAGTAAGATACACGATTAGAAGCGCCCATTTGTCTGCTTTAATTTAATGAGAAAATCATTTTTATATCTTGATTACTTTTTAAGATATATTCATGTAAATGTTCAAAAGTACAATTTTTAAAAATCATAAATTTTTATGGTTTTTTCAAATATAAAAGTCCTGACCTACCCAAAAAGGTTGTAAAGAGCCGTTTTGAATGCAAAATTATGCAATGAACAAAACTTATTAGATCTGACCTGGTTATACGTCAAAAAAAAATCGATAACGGAGCGACTTTTATAACGAATTTCGCTCCACTAGAGCGGTATGTACCTATTAGTGAAGCGGAAAGAGGCTGAAAATATGCACAAAAATTTTTTCGGAGTAGAAAGATATGGGACCGGTACCATCATATTAAGGGATCTTTGGGGCACTAGAATCTCGTTTTACGACAAGCTCCCTTGGTGCTGACAAAAGTTACAGCCCTTTGAATATCAGATTTGTGATTTTTTTCACGAATAAATGCTTCGCAAATTTTTTTTTTCTCCGTCACCAGTTGACATTGGGGACTCTAGTTTTGTTTTTCCATTATAGTTATGATTAGTGAACGAGATGACGTATTTAAAATGCAAGAAGTTGGTTCAATTTTCAAAATATTCAGTGTTTTTGTCCGATTAATCACACAATTTCTGTAAAGTTCCGACTTTGAACACCAAATGAAGTTTTGCGAATATTTCATTTCACATAACATAATTATAGTCGCGTTTGAAAAATAAACTTTCTAGAGCCGTTGATATGAAACCCTGAAGTTGACCAGATATGTTTAGCATAGAACGGACGGAGTGCGAGTTATAGAGCGGCGACGGCTGTTGAACAAGGAACGGCTGAGAATAAGATTGTTACTGTTATGTAGGTACCTATTCAATAATAATTTAGGGACGTTTATTTAATGTAATATTGTTTAAATAAGGCTTTGTTATTTATTAAATATTTTAACATGCTTGAAATTCATTGAAAATATTCATATTTTCAATTGGTTAATATACCTACCTAAGGGCAATAGAAAGCAAGGTATTTAAGGTATAATATCTTATCTACACGCGGTTACACCTATTTACCTAGAAATGAAGTACAATTATTGTACCTTAGTAGGTATTTCCTTCAACTGCCATTTCTTGGGGTTGTGATGAACTGGTAAAAAATAAATAAATATTTTTAAAACATTAATGTTTTATTCATCATCAATAAATAGATATCATCTTGTGGCTGTAGTAAAGCCCTGGTGAAATGCGATAATATACAAAATAATTTCAGTTTAAGGGTGTAAGCCGAACACACGCGTGCGAGGTTTATTTCTTATCTATAGGCGGTGTTTAATATCATATGTTTAATTGTGTCATTGGTATTAATTTTAATCAACATTGATAGTGTTAGTATCAACACTCAACAATGTTTAATTTTGATGCCAACGTGAAATTCAGGTAAGGAAGGATTTTGAATATCTTTTCTAATAATTAGTCTAATACAGTCGAATTTGCTAGAGAAATTTTACAACTTACACACAGTTATTGTATTAGGTATAGAGGGTGTAATAAAGTGGTGACTTTAAATTAGAATGGCGATTCCTTTTATTTTTTAGTAGAAAATACTCAAATAAGCATGTGTCGTTATTTGCATAATTTTCAAGAAAGATAATTTTTGAAAAGAGGTCAAAGTTTTATTAAAAAATTAATTTTTCATTAATTATTTTCTTTTTCTTTCTTTCATTTCAAGTTCAGATTTTATAATAATGAAAAATATACACCCCGATATTGTATGTATATTATGACCAATAATTATTCAATATTTATTCCTCCTCAACAGGAGAAAAAGTAACATGAATTTGAATCAATGCATAATTTGTGACGGAAGTCTCGATGATTTGTCAAGAACAGTTATTCAGATGCCCACGACCCACGAGTAGAGGAATCTCAGCCATTCTTACCGCGTCAGAAAAAAGACATGACAATCTTTGGACAAGACTCGAACCTCACAAAAAAGTTTTGGAATCAATGAAGTATGATTATAAGTATCATCACGAATGTTACAAGCGTTATACTAGTTACCAAAATACCGAATACCAACGGCAGATACAAAGCAAATCCCAAAATAATAGTGGAGCGGAAAGAGGCTGAAAATATGCACAAAAAATTTTTCGGAGTAGAAAGATATGGGACCCCGGTACCATCATGTTAAGACTGAGACCATACCTTGCTTTCTATTGCCCTTTAGGTGAATAAATTTCAAGCGTGTTAAAATATTTAATAAATAACAAAGCCTTATTTAAACAATATTACAATAAATAAACGTCCCTAAATTATTATTGAATAGGTAACATAACAGTAACACTCGCAGTAACAATCTTATCCTCAGCCGTTCCTTGTTCAACAGCCGTCGCCGCGCTATAACTCGCACTCCGTCCGTTCTATGCTAAACATATCTGTTCAACTTCAGGGTTTCATATAAACGGCTCTAGAAAGTTTATTTTTGAAACGCGACTACATGTTATACTAAATAAAATGTTCACAAAGCTTGATTTTATCAGATGGTAACAAAAAAACTGAAATCGATATCGTGAAAAAAAAATTTAAAGGTGTTCAAAGTCGGAACTTTGCAGAAATTGTGTGTTTAATCGGTCAAAAACACTGAATATTTTGAAAATTGAACAAACTTCTTGCATTTCAAATACGTCATTTCGTTCACTGATCATAACTATAAAGGAAAAACAAAACTAGAGTCCCCAATGTCAACCGGTGACGGAGAAAAAAAATACTTTGCGAAGCTTTTACTTGTGAAAAAAAATCACAAATCTGAGATTCAAAGGGATGTAACTTTTGTCAGCACCAAGGGAGCTTGTCGTAAAAGGAGATTCTAGTGCCCCAAAGATCCCTTAATATGATGGTACCGGTCCCATATCTTTCTACTCCGAAAAATTTTTCTACCTGAAATAAGCGAGATAGCGGGCTCTTTCCGCTCCACTATAATGAGCGCACTGCAAATAAGGGACGAATCAAAATAAATTTTGATATTAGAAAGATGTGCTTCATTTGCAACAAAGATGGCAGAAAAAAAAGAAGAAACTCATTTCTATTAGCACAGGCACTGGTGAGAATACTAGAAAAAAAGTTTCAAATGCAGTCAATTTAAAGATTATGCCTAGATGTGGAAATGTTGTCTAAATCATCAGCTGTATCAGATTTTTGCAATCACTGAAAATATTTTTGAAGACAAACTAAACAGCAATTTTTCCGAGGAAGAAGAAGTAAAAGAGTTGCTGTATTAATGAGCGTAAGCCTGAGTAAGTATCTCACATGCATAATGATGATATTATTGAGATTATGTATACCTATTATGTATAAAATATAGTTTTTTTAACCTATGTACTTATGTAATTGAAAATATGAATATTTCCAAAATATCAAATCCTTATTTAAACAATATTACATTAAATAAACGTCCCTAAATTATTATTGAATAGGTTACATAACAGTAACAATTCTCAGCCGTTCCTTGTTCAACAGCCGTCGCCGCGCTATAACACGCACTGTCCGTTCTATGCTAAACATATCTGGTCAACTTCAGGATTTCATATCAACGGCTCTAGAAAGTTTATTTTTGAAACGCGACTATATGTTATGCGGAATAAAATGTTCACGAAACTTCATTTTATCATATGGTAACAAAAAAACTGAAATCGATATCGTGAAAAAAAAATTAAAGGTGTTCAAAGTCGGAACTTTGCAGAAACTGTGTGATTAATCGGACAAAAACACTGAATATTTTAAAAAATTGAATAAACTTCTTGCATTTTAAATACGTCATTTCGTTCACTAATCATAACTATAATGGAAAAACAAAACTAGAGTCCCCAATGTCAACCGGTGACGGAGAAAAAAATATTTTGCGAAGCTCTTACTCGTGAAAAAATATTACAAATCTGAGATTCAAAGGCCTGTAACTTTTGTCAGCCCTTGGTCAGCCCTTCCGGTTACACCGGCAGTTGCCATATTTTTTATATTTTTTTTAATGGTACACCCTGTATATTATTACATTTTCAGATTGCCTGAAAAACAGTAATAAAAATGATGTTTACAGTTCAAATTTGTAACGACCAATTAATGAGTTATAAACAAATAAAAATTGCAATTTTCCATTTCAAAGCAGCTTAGCTTGAAAACGGGTCAAGATATCGGAAAACGGCCATGTCCCTATCCTAACTTTTTGTATACTATGCTGGAGTACCTAAAAAAAAAATATTTTTTATTAATTTTCTTTTTGAAAACGCTGATTTTTCATCACTTTGTATACAAATTTCATCAGCACCATAGGATACTACGTGAAAAGTTAAGATAGGGACATGTAAGCCGTTTTCATCTATCTTGACCCGTTTTCGACCTAAGCTGCTTTGAAAATGAAAAATTGCGATTTTCATTTGTTTATAACTCATAAACCACTCGTTCCAATTTTGAACTACAAACACCATTTTTATTATATTTTTTCAGGCAATCTGAAAATGTAATAATATACAAGTTGTCCCGTTTAAAATAAGATAGTTGATGGCTACTTCGGTATAACCGGAAATGGTGAGGGGTTGTGAATATTTTAATTCAGCTCGTCAAAACCAAAATTATACACGTACAAATTTTTAGACTTCTACTCCTTTGACTTCTCCATATAAAAATGCCCTAAGGTTCTCGCGCCGCACCCTGTATATAATAAATGTTTTATTGAACGCTCAATTTCGAGCAAAAAATTGATAAAGAGAAGCGCGATGCAGATAAGAAGACGCATTTTCCGGGTGATTCGGATAAAACTATTAAATTTATAATGAGTTTAGAACATAAGTACAATGTTATTATTGTAATGTAATCAATTTATAACCTTAAATATAAGGAAATTTCTGAGAAAACAGCTTGTGAAGTCGAGAGTGTGCACTTTTTGTTAGTGATGTGAAAATCGGAACATTAACGAAAAAAATTAAAAACATATCAAACAAAAATAACAGTTTCCATGGCAATTTTATAAGATCTGTCTATTAAATTAACAGTGGGTATTATAAAGGCCAATTAAGTTAACGGGCAGATTTTTGTGACCGTTTTCAAAGTGAATATCGACGTCAAATTACTTTTATTAACATTTTTGTAATCCCTGTCCGGCCAAGAATCACTGAATTGCTATATTTTCCACCCAGAGTCGGTACATATTTTCTAGAAACGGCCCCCGAAATCTGTACGTTAACCTAATGAGCCTTTATAATATCTACTGTAAGTCTATTGAATTAAATCTGTTAAATTAAATTAAATTAATCTATTAAATCTGTCTAAGTTAAGTTCATTTTCTCAAAAATTTGCTCATTTAAGGTTACAAATTGATTACATCACCGTATTGGGAATAGAATAAAGTATCAAAAAATTGAATAAAAAGTAAGGGTTTTCTATTTAAAAAAAAAATGCCGATGACGTCACAATTTTTTCACGTATCAGCTTATATACCCGAATATTATTTCAAAAGTTGAACAGCTTAAAAGAAAAATCGGCCTGTTTTTTATTTCATAAAAAAAACAACGTTTTCCGTTTTATCGAATTTATTTCTTACTTTTGGCGCTCCCTGTATGTACCTACATCATTGGATTTCATTTGAATCTTCAATTATTCAATCTTCAATTATCTTATTGATAAAAATGCAGTTAATTTAACACAAATAGGTACGGCAATAATAATATGGATTTGCTAATTAACTTTGATGTTTCTTTAGAAAATTTATTAGGGACCCATGTTCAATTGTTTTTTAATGCATTTCCGTGAGGGAGCTATCTCAAAGCGGCAAGGCAAGAGTTAGGAATACGAATTTTATTCTACAGTCGAGATAACCATCAATTTAAGTGCCAAATGTAACCTGATCTGCTTTGCAGTAGTGCCACATTTACCGGATCTCGAGTTGTACAGAAATAATAATATACACGACCACAACTCTAGCGCCCTCTTAAGCGTGAACAGTTGAACTATTTCTGTATAAAAATTGATAAAAATGGTCAAAATGAGATCCAGACGAAAATTTGCCACCACCCCCCCCTGACCCCTCCTATGTGAAAAAAGTTGATATACACATAGATACAAGTCGAGATCCGAAAAGGATCTCGTCTTGTAAAAATGGATCTCAGCTTGTCTACACAATGTAACCAAAAGATCTCACCTTGATACAAAAACATCTCTATATATATATATCGTGGGCAGGTGAATTTTGGAAAACTACTTTTTCGTGATCTGGGGGTCATGATCGATGGACATTTGATGAGTTTGGGTGATTTTCGAAAAGTGATGTCGTCCTCAATAGTGTATTTTTTGTTAAAAAATACACTAAAAGAAATTGCGAACCATTTCATCGATTTAATAAGTGCAAGCTAATTTTGCACAAGCGAAAAACTTTTTTGTTTTTCGTTTAAAGTGCTACATTACTCGAGGCGAATTGAAGCTAAGACATCAAATTATATGTTAAAGCAAAAAAAAATTGAAAATTTCGATTCAACTTCTTCAAAAATGGACTCATAAACGGTTATAGAATTGACACATTTTCACCCTTTTTCCTACCCACGACACTGGCTTATTAATGGAAAATATGCTAATTTTATTGCATTAACTCAAATTTCCAATAATTTTCTTCAAATCCTGTTAATTTTATTTCAAAGTTTTTTTGCCATCTTGCTCATACGGGGGCTCAAAAAATTGGAAATTTTCCATTAATTGAAAAAAAATTCAAATGGCTGCCATTTTGAAACGGCTCGGCCGATTTTGCTCAAGTGCAATACCAGACCACTCCTTGTGGATATCTTACTCCCACAAAAATTTCAGCCTCCTAGATTCAAAACTGCGACCTGAAATGAGATGACAAAAACCGGGCTCATGGAATTTTGAAGGGACACCCTGTAGAAGTGATGGGACTTTTGGAAATTTTTTCAACGAAAATCTAACGTCATTCGAATAATTTACAAGAATCCAAAATTTCGTTCACTAATCTTGAAAGATAAAGCTACAGGAGCGTTTTGAAAATCGAAATTTCGCGATTTTGGAGAAATATATATATATATAAATATATATATATATAAATATATATATATATATCGTGGGCAGGTGAATTTTGGAAAACTACTTTTTCGTGATCTGGGGGTCATGATCGATGGACATTTGATGAGTTTGGGTGATTTTCGAAAAGTGATGTCGTCCTCAATAGTGTATTTTTTGTTAAAAAATACACTAATAAGCTTATAATCTTAGTGCTGCCATCTATTGGTAAGATAATCGTACAAAAATCAGATCAAATTTTTCCAAAAGAAATCCGCTAACATTTATGGAAATTTTCAGATACTTGAATAATTTGTAACTTGTAAGTGGTATCTTGTAAATGGTAAATCAAATTTCTTCCAAAGGTTCTAATGTTTCCTCATTGCCTATTTAAATATTCTGGATTGGGATGAAGCCAATGAATTCAGAGAGGCTTCGGTGTAAATTTTACTAGTCCCCCAAAAAACTGAGGTTGCGAGCTTCAAGAACTTGCACTCCAGTTGATAGGGATATTTTTGACCTATCTAGGGTATAATAAAGGAAAATCTAACAAAATTGTAAGAAATAAGATCCTGAAAAACTTTACGACCTCCAGTTGTCGAATTATGGAATTTTCGTTTACATAGAATATATTTGACCTACAGTGGCGGCTCGTGGATTGAACAGTTAGTGAAGTGGACACAATTTTACACAGGACAAGGTCTATTCATCTCGAGAAATCGGTTTTTGCAAAACCCGGTCGGCTCGATTTTTCTTTTTTTTACGAAGTTCTGTCAGCTCAAAATTTTTCATTTGCAAGATCGGTTTAGTCAAAATGCGGCCAACTCGAAAATTTGATTTTTGGAAAATTCGGTCGACTCGGTTTCGTTGCAAGACCCGATTAGACAAAATCCGATCAGCTCGAGAATTGAATTTTTTGAAAATCCGGTCAACCTGATTTTGTTGCAAGGTTCGGTTTGACAAATTCCGGTTAGCTCTAAAATGTGACTTTTGGCAGACCCGGTCAGCTCGATTATTTTTTTCAAGGTGCGGTTAGCTGATATTAGCCATATTCGATTTTTGATTTCAATCAGCTCGGGTCTTGTCAAACCAACCTTGAAAAATATTATTTTTCAGGGCGGTTTAAGTGTGATGACGCCTACGGACGTCATAGCATAGGGAAAAATGTACAGAAATAGACAAATGAGCACTAAAGGGTTAACATTGTTCGAGAAAATCTCGAGTGTTCGAGTTGACCGGGCCTTTAAAAAATCAATTTGACAAGACTTTTCAAACTGGGACCTAGCAAAAAGCAAAAGAAAATCGAGCTGGCCTGACCTCGTTAAACGGTAAACCCTGCCTTGAAAAAAAAAAATCGAGCAGGTCAGCCTAATAAAATTTTGTCAAACGAGACTTGTCAAACGGGACCTTCCTAGATATAAACAAAAAAATATCCGAGCTGACAGAACCTTGTCAAATATTGCAAAAAAAAAAATTAAGTACGGTTT
Source organism: Malachius bipustulatus (assembly GCA_910589415.1). Lineage (NCBI taxonomy): Eukaryota > Metazoa > Arthropoda > Insecta > Coleoptera > Melyridae > Malachius > Malachius bipustulatus. The sequence continues at coordinate 29,740,094 of OU342634.1, read as the reverse complement.
GAAAATGCTAGAAAAAAGCTCGAATTTTCGAGCTGAAAGCTTTAAAAAATCGAGTTGACAAGATTTTGTTAAATTGAATTTTCCAAAGGAAATTGATCTTTCTGGATCTTCAAAAAGCGGACCTTGAAGAAAAAAATTAGACCTGACCGGACTTTTCAAAAAAGCAATTTGGACCTTAAAAAAAAAATCATACTGAAAAACCGCCACAGTTTGACAATGTATACCATAGGACCATAGCATTTGTCGAAATTCAAACAGGGCTACCCAAATGGTATTACAATAATTTACAGCTGCTGTGGGTATCAATCCACACCATCACACCGCATTGTTGGTTTCTACTGCCAGTCTCGTTAAACGGCCTTTCAGCTCAGGCTGAAGAGGATATGGGATATTTTTCATTACCTTGTTTAGCTCCCTTTTGCATCTCCGAAGATCGGACATTTTACTCGCAAGCCGTGGTTGTTGTGGAGCACCGGATCATTTAGCTTTTGGTCTTTCAAACTATACAAGATCTCCGTCCACTTCTATAGTGACAGGAGAGTAGTACTTATATCATAGACAGGAATGTTGCATAAAAGTTGCTAATAGCCTTTGTGGGCCGTTCTTGCTTTCTTGCTTCGTCCAGAGATGAAAATCAACTGGAGACATATTATCGATGATTTCTGAGGTCTAAGAACGCTTGTCTTTGCTTGATAGTTTCTGTATCTCAGTTTTCTTGTAATCTGTCGCTTTTATTTTTCTCGAATAAAATTTCCAAAACTTTTTTGTACAAATGATTACCTAGTTTTTTTAACATGTTCCGGATATACCGGATATACAGACGTTCGTCCCTGTTTATCTCAAATATCTGACTGAATTTCAGTTCACACAAAAATTGCATTTTTTATGTATATCTTTTTTTGTTTCTAGATGAGTTCAAATGGTAAAGAGTTCTTTCCTCCCGCCCCTTAAAATCATTTAAACAAAAAAATCATAAAAAATCACTTGTGTGCGATAATTTGACCTCATAGCTTTTTTACGACGTGCTTCTGCGATTTTCCGAAATCAAAGTTTGTTTTTAGTTAATAAAGATGTAATTGATAATATTACTACACGAATATTACTCATTGCATTCCAGCCAACAAATCATATTAAATTTGCAGTAGGTATTCAGAAAATCTAGATTAGTCAAAGTGGAAATAATGATCCAAGAGAGTAGTTAAAAATAATACCGTAATGCGACTTGCGTGCCTCACGCACGTTCGCTAAATACCGTTCTGCGGAAATTGTATCAAAAAAAAAAGTATAACTCGTCACTCATGGGGAAAATATTATTTTATTCATAAAAATTAATGGAAGAAATACCTCGGCTACGTTCATGAAATCTATTGTTCTTTTATTAAGACATTATCAAATCTTTTATATTTTCCTAAGAAAAATGTATTAATGGTAATCAAACAGAAAATTCATATAAAGTACAATTCAATAAATAAATAAAAACATTGACTCAAATATAGAAAGTATGTCTTGCTTGCTAATTAAAACCCTTATTAGAGAGCTTCACAGATCCTCTATGAACGGCGATTTCCCAGCTTTAGCACTTGCAAAATGCTTCTTTTATTCTGTAGAATTGCACTCTACTTTCTGATCTATTCACTTTGATAACTAAACTATTAATTTGCTTATATAATCAGTCAATTGTTATTATTAAATCAACAAGAGTGTTTTCGTTGGAATCAAAAAACGAAAATTCTTGAGACATTTCGTTACCAACAGTTTTAAATACTGCTCAGAGAAATTTATTTTACCATATCCGAGTCCTTTGTGTCTAAAATTAAATGATTTTGGCGGATACACCCATTCCAGGACAAAATTTTTGAAAAGTGACCGAAATATCTATTAAACTCGCTTTTAAAAACAGTCTCAGAGATGGAAGTCCATTTACTTTTACTTATGCTCTGACAGATATGATGAGCGTGCCTTTAGTGTGATCCGTCTCTTCTCTTCTTTGAATCTTGAATATCCTCACCGTCTGAAAGTAAAGCCAAATTCTAAATTCTTCTAATCATTGAAATCGATTTTAAGATCCAGTTTTCATACCAATAAATAAACGTTGACGATGTGAGACTAGATACCATAGAGAACTCTTACAAGAAACTGCGATACTTGCGCATACTTGATCAGCACAGTCTCTCCTCTCGTTAATAACTCAACTGCTAAGTGATTTACCTGCTCAATTAAATTGTCGTCTAGTGTAAGTTAGTTACTATCCATTAATCCCATTTAGCCCTTCAGACATTTATTTTGAACCCGCTAGGTATGTCTTGAATCCCCTCACCATTTCTAATTTATATCACCTTCACTGGTATTAATACCATCCTTTCCACTGCTTCCATGCACGCTGGTGAGCTAATTTTGTAATAAATAGTCATAACTCAACAACATGGTTTTCTTTCATTTTTTTATGAGAAGCGACCTATATCCTCATCTTCTTTTGAGATAGAGGAACAGAAAAATGAGAATTGGTTTAAAATGGAGATGGCGCAAATTCAAGGTGTCTTGACTTCCACATGTTCAATTATGTATCCATTGACTTGATATTATATACTATATTGATAATGAGGGTGTCAGATGCGCTGCGACCTATTACAGATCTATTGTGCCACCTCTTCTCTACTTCTTTGGTGTATATTCCCTTCATTGAAGCAGCCTCTCCAACTCCGCTTCCCTTAGGAATTTCAGGATTTGAAGGGGATCAAGGCCGGGCAGAGCCCCCCTGTTGAGCTGGTGTTGGCCCAGAACATCGCTTCCTTCACGTTCTAATCCATTGACTTAACTTGCATTGTTCTACAATCTAATCTCTCAAAATCCCACTTCTGGATCTCCTACTCCTGAGATTATGGTGTTCTATGAATTGTTAAACCAACCTTACTTGGGATTATTGCTTGTCTCTATCACGTCATGAGGATTTATTTGTTTAGAACTTTGTTTAGAGGTGTAGGGAACACCTCTAAACAAAGTTGTTCCCTCATAAACCCTATCAATTTCTTCAATTGCCTGTCTAAGTTACAGGATTTGCTGCCCTTACACTGTTCTACAATCCAATCTCTCAAATTCCCACTTCTAAGACCTCCTCCTCCTGAGATTATGGGGTTTACTGAGTTGTCAAACCGAGATTCTCCGCACTTGGGACTATTGCTTGTCCTTATGACGTCATGATGATTTCTCTTTGAAAAACAAGTGACATGGTGGTTTTTTCCTGTCTGTGCTTCACGGTTTTATTTTTTTCCTTGCAAAAACTCTATACAGAGGTGTCATAAACCCTCACAAACCCTATCAATTTCTTCCATTGTGAGTCAGTTACAGGTTAAGTGGCGATTTACGGCGATCTACCGATCGTTACTAAATGAATCATTCTTATTGGACAATCCTTGAACCAAACCGTAACCTGTAATTTCCTGTAGATCGATTGAAGTCTTTTTCGGTCTTTACTATCCTGGTACCAGCCATATTGGAGATGCGTTCTCCCATCCGTGGTCATAAGAGGCGCCAAGATGGAGGACTGATATGACTGAAGTACCTATTGAAATTGCATTGTAGTTTGTCGACCATGGGATGCTTCAGATAGATTTTTTTCAAGTTGTGCTAAAAATGGATGTAATCGCACAAGTCAGGTAATTAAGGGCACATTTTGGAAAAATAAAATTAATAAGAATTATGTTTTGCTCCCTGACGAAAACACTTACGAAGCTTCTGTACGTGCTGTTCTGTACTTAATTAAATATCGATGATATGGCTGTTATGATTATTATTTTAAGTACTTATATAATATTTTATTCATTATAAAAATATATTTTTGCATAATGAAAACTATGCATACATAATACATATTATATAATCATGAAGAATAACGATTATTATTCATATCGTCGATTATTCAAAACAATAATTTGCGATTAAATAAGAGATACCAGTAGGAAAATAAATTTTCATCGTTGGGAAAAAATTATTGTATCATAAGATTGTTTAAATATTGATTTTGATGAGCTCATTATGATCGCTCAAACTTCACTCTAAGACGCGAAAGTAAGTGCCCAAAAAAAAATTTTTTGTGGTTTTTTGTGTAATTTCCCGCATTCAGTTTCAAAGTTCGAATCGAATATTAGTCAAAAATTTTATTATTGGACTTTCCCCTATCCCCTCAAATACTCCCCAAGGTTCCCTTAAATGACCTTGGTAATATTCCTCTTCTCTAGAGGCCGAAAATAAGGCAAGCTACAACTGAAACCTCCAGCTGGTGCATGTCCGAAGCATAATAGTATTACAGGGGAAGAAGTACAGGAAAGTTCCACACCAACATAACTAGTTTTGATTGTCTCTGATCGACCATCCCTCCACTTAGGTAGAGATACAAAGGAGATAACTCTAACAATAACCCACAGGCTTATAGAAACAGGAATGAGGAGTCAGAGGGAAACACTGGTATGACATTTTTCTCAGTTGACTTTTGAAAGTCTCTGTTGGGTTCAGTCAACAGAAACCCATTCCTCCAAAATGTTTTCGTAAGGAGTTATGAAAATTTTACTTTCCATGCCTGATTTCTGTTACCTCGGAGATCAAATAGCTTGAAGTAGATTGTAAATATGTAGACACAAGAAAGAACATATTCCTTTGATAAGGGAGATGAATCGGCGAAAATAACAGTTTCTCCTAAATTTATATAAAAGGGTTCACCTTTTATATATGGGACCATTTCGAGAGCGCGATTATTCAGTTTTGATCCACAATAGACTCCTGAAATATAACCCTGTTACCACGACTGACCCAGCTGTATCATTAAGATCAAAACTATGTAAAAAATACAAGGGTCTTAACTGCTTTATCCTTTCATCCTTTACCCTAATAAATTAGTTTTACTATGACCTCCATCATTGCCTACCTTGCTTTGTTCTCATAAAATAGTAATCGTGAATGCAGGGTGGGAGATCTAAGCCAAATAGTAGTCGATCGAGATGAGTAAATTCCACATAATCAATATTTAAGCAATCAGAGCCCTAACGAGCTTTTCGCCACTGACTGGATGACACGTAAGGGCTTTCTATGCTAATAAGAATGCACTCGAAGTGAAGGTTGAACATCAGACGCTCTTAACATGCTCGATAATTTTATAGAAACACCGTTATGGCTGCTACTCCAGATATCGCCCATCAAGAACGAGAGGGACCTGGTGGTGCTTTTCCTGCTCACCTTCAGAGACATAACAGCGCTCAAGCAGCCGATCGAGACCGACGATTCCAAAGGAGGTAAGATCTTGGAGATTTTATCTGGGTTGTAATAGTGGGACGTGGATGAGCTTCACGAAACGAAATATTTTAAAATTTATTTAGTTTGCTTTGCGCTTTAAACCTGGTGAAGTTTATTGCCTCCCATTAAACTCTAATAAAATCTCCTCATCGTCCAGGCTAGCCCCATAAAACTCGTCGTATCCTACCTAATAGCTGCCGATAACGATTTTAAACAAATATGACCGTGACACCCATTGTATATAACCCGTGTTACATTTTGCTATTCCGAGATTATCTTTGATCCTTTATTAAGCGTATATATTTATATGGTGGCGATTTTATGAGACAGCGTTCCTTCAATCTTCGAGTAGTTTTTGAAAAAAAATTTCTAGAAACGGTGGCGTGAAAAATTTTCCTGGATTTTGGTAGGTAATTAAAAGGAGAAAACTACTCTGTATAGAAGCAAAATTTTTGAATCAATTGAATAATTTTTCTAAACGTGATTATTTTTTCCTAATTACTGTGAGGCTTGCACTCGTAGAATGAATTATTTTAAGAATATATTTTTAGTTTTGAAACGATTATACAAGGTTTTTGGTAACTGGATAGCCAAAATGAAACGTCATTTATAAAATCGTATTTGAAGCATAAAGCAAAGAATAACTTTTTGCAGTCACTGAAAACAATTTTTAGCAGCCTTAGTTTTACATTCTTGGAAATATTTCCTAAGCGAGGCCGCATCTTGAAAAAACTTATTCTCTCCTTTATGCTTAAAATACGACTTTATACACGGTGTTTGATTCTGACTGTCCAGTCACGAAAAACATTTACTTTTCAGCAGCCTTAGTTTTACATTTTTAAAATATTTGCTAAGCGAGGCCTAATCTTGAAAAGAGTTGTTCTCTCTTTTATGCTTAAAATACGATTTCATACATGGCGTTATACAGGGTGTCTCTGAAAGGTGCGGAAAAAACTACCACAAATTCCTGAGGCCTAAATAAGCCGATCTAACCCAATTTATCTCCGTCCAAAAGTGGATGATTTCGGAGATACAGGGTGTCAAAAGTTCAATTTGGTTTCCGTTTTTCTTAAACAACTTTTTTAATAATTGGTATATTTTCACAATATTCGACTGAAGGGGCTTTTGTGGGGTGAAAAATTAAAAACTGCAATCATTTTTATTGTAAAATTTAGAGGGCGCCACCTGCGGTATCTTGAACACATTCAAAACGAACTATATTTTTTGGGCCACTCTGTATTTAACTTTTAAATAAAAATTCTTATTCTCCAACGTCTTTTACCAAAAAAAGGCATACGTGGTAAGAGTTGATTTGAGCAGCCGTTTCTGAGATATCTGGATTTAAGAAAATCACTACGTGCATGGCCAGGCCTAAGTAAGTAATAATTGTATTAATTGAACACAATTTGAAGCAAAGACGTTGAATTAAAATAACGGTCACTGAAAGCTACAAAAAAACGACTAGGTACATAAATGTGTATTTAACTTTATAGGTACTTTAGTTAAAACAGTCAATAAGAGATTTATCAACAACAAAAATTTAGTTTAATTTAATAAAAAAAAATGCTTCTATCAAATGTTCAAAATGATTTCCATTTTCGTGTATACAAAGATTTACTTATACGTTTTAAAAAATTAAATTGAACTCTTTGGAGCATTTCGTGATCATTTTTAAAAACGTCCATTCCGGTTTCAATACGTCTTCTTAATTAACCTTCTGTATTTACTATGTCCTAGAAGACACAAGGGTTTTCAAAGTTCCCCATAAAAAGTAATCCATCGGTGTCATAGCAGGCGATCGAGCTGGCCAACTTGTGAGTGCATCATTGGCTCTACCTATCCATCTATTTGGATACTGTTCGCTCAAATAATTACGTACATTTATCGAAAAATGTGGAGGAGCACCGTCATGCATAAACCACATTCGCCTTTGAAGTTCCAAGGGCAGGGGATCAAACAAGTGTGGTAATTCGTTTTGCAGATGTTCCAAATAATTTTCGCCATTAAGTCGAGGTGGTAAAATGACAGGACCAATTATGAAAGTGTCTATGATTCCTGCCCACACATTGATCTTAAACTCATGCTGATAATGGCTTACTTTTGATAAGTAATGGCTTACTTTAATCGCATGAGGATTTTCTCCAGCATAGACATGTACATTGTGCAAATTAGTTATGCCAATCCGCGTGAAACAGGCTTCATCTGTGAATAAAATTCCTTGTGTAAAGTTCCTATCCTGATTCTTCTTGGAAATGAACCGGCAGAAAGCTAGACGTGGTTCATAATCATGGGGTAAAAGGTCTTATACCCGTTCAGCATGAAATGGGTGCAGTAATTGTTCTCTGGTCACCCTGTTAACAGTATCTTTGCATACACCTAGCTCTAAGCGCAATCGTCTGGTGCTGAGTTTAGGATTTTCTTCAATCCTATTTAAAATATCTTCCTCAACCTCTGGAGTTCTTATCGTACGTGCACGACCTTAATTAATAGAAACAGGCGTAAACCTACCTTGTTTCACGAAGACGTCTTTCATTAAATGTTTTATGGTTTGGTAAACGACGATTCGGAAATCGTTCACTGATAATCTTGCAAGATTCTAAACCATTTCCTTGGCAATATCCAAAAACCAATAACATATCGTTCATTTCTTCATTAGTATACTGTACGGCCATTACTAAAGTAAATTTGTTTTTTTAGATTCGATTTGACACCAATTACTTACTTGCTTTATAGTGACAGTGATCTCGTTGATGTAAATTCGTTAAGTGGGTCCCGTGGTGTAGTGGATAGAGCGTTCGTCCACTCACCTTGGTTCGAAACTCACCAGCAGCCAAAAAGTATTTGTTGTGCTACTCGAGCCAAAATCGGGATGCACCTTGTGGAAGGCAATGGAAAAGCACCGCATAGTACTCTGCCTCGTAATACTTCTCAAATAGTGCCTTTTGGACTCTTCCGATAAAAAGGGTGGCCCCAAAAGAGTGAACTTCAACAGTACGCGCACCACAGGCATATGTGAGAGGTAGCTCACACCTGAAACCTGGTATGGCCTTTAAGTAAAATAATTTTAATTCAATGCCTTCGCTTCAAATTGTGTTTAATTATTACAATAATTACTAATAACTACTTACTTAGGCCTGGCCATGCACGTAGTGATTTTCTTAAATCCAGATATCTCAGAAACGGCTGCTCAAATCAACTCTTACCACGTATGCCTTTTTTGGTAAAAGACGTTGGAGAATAAGAATTTTTATTTAAAAGTTAAATACAGAGCGGCCCAAAAAAGATAGTTCGTTGTGAATGTGTTCAAGGTACCGCAGGTGGCGCCCTCTAAATTTTACAATAAAAATGATTGCAGTTTTTAATTTTTCACCCCACAAAAGCCCCTTCAGCCGAATATTGTGAAAATATACCAATTATTAAAAAAGTTATTTAAGAAAAACGGAAACCAAATTGAACTTTTGACACCCTGTATCTCCGAAATCCTTCACTTTTGGACAGAGATAAGTTGGGTTAGATCGTCTTATTTAGGCCTCAGGAATTTGTGGTAGCTTTTTTTCCGCACCTTTCAGAGACACCCTGTATATTGACTGACCAGTTACCAAACACCCTGTATTGCGAATTGCTTAAGGCACAGCTTTAATTTTATTAATTCTATTTGGCAGGCAGATCTTGCCTCGCTTTTAAAGTCGAAATTTGTAACGAACTATTCCATTTAGCTTAATTTTTAATACTTTAAGATTCTTAATTGTTGGAGCGTCGATTTTGCCTGCTTGGAAAATTAATGTTATTAGAAAGTTTAAACCACTAAATTATTTGAGAAAATTCATGAAAAAGAGAAATTCTTGAAAGCTTTGCCAAATGTCGGACTGATTTGTAAATTCTTGTACGTTTATATCGACACCCTCCAACTTCCATTCAATTGTAATCATATTATTTTCTTTAATTGCTTTCAGTTGAAGCAATATTAGGAGAAAGTTTCTGCCAATAGTGGTAGGCAAACCTAATAAAGCAACCACAGAATCCATAAACATTTAAACATCCTTAGAAACAGATTTTTTATCCTAATTTCCCTCGGCAACTTTCCCCTGAAAATTCAATATCTATTTTTATAGCGGTTTGTTCATTCAAATTGTTTTATAAAACCGTAGATGAGACCGAGCGTCTATGTCGGAACAAGTCGTTGAATTTTTAAACGGAACAGCTCTCCTGATAATATAAAGGATGCATTAAACACTTCATAGGATATTTTCATTTCTTCGTGTACCCTTTTTATAGCCATCTCGAGTTGATAAAAAATTCATACGGGTTAAAAATTTGTCTTTCAATCAAGGTGGGTATTTTTTATTCTGGGTTTCGTTGCCCTTTTGACTTTCATGTTACTTTTTATTGGCTATAAAAAATTCAAGCGGTAAATAGAACTTTTATTTACCCTTGTGCTGGTGTTGGTATGCGCATAAGCAATGAATTAAATTATAAATACGCGTCTCAAGTTTATCTTCTTTTATATCTCAATAAGATATAATTCAATATTTTTAATTTTTCAGGTTTATCGAAATTTGCCAAGCTAGCTCGATCGGTGACCAGAAGTCGTTCGGTGCTGGTCTCTCAATTTTCTTCGCATCTGCCAAATCTGAAAGATACCACCAAGCAATCAAACCTAGCACAAGTCAGTATAGACACGCCACAAACCTAACAGGAACTAATGAAATGTACTTTTACATGCTGCCTTGGATTTAATTTTTAATTCGAAACGTTTTATCTACCTTTCCTTTTAATAAAATAATCCAGATGATGAGTTTAAGTGCAGATATCATGCCCCAGTATCGCCAAGAGGCGCCCAAGACTCCCCCTCACATCCTCTTACATTATTGCGCCTTCAAAGCGATATGGGACTGGATAATACTTTGTTTAACTTTCTACACGGCTATAATGGTTCCTTACAACGTTGCATTTAAAAATAAGACTTCAGAAGACGTATCACTGCTGGTCGTCGACTCAATCGTAGACGTGATATTCTTCATAGACATAGTACTGAACTTCCATACGACTTTTGTTGGACCTGGCGGTGAGGTCGTCTCGGATCCTAAGGTCATCAGGATGAATTATCTCAGAAGCTGGTTCATCATCGATTTACTGAGCTGCTTACCCTACGATGTGTTCAACGCTTTTGATCATGACGAAGATGTAGGTAGAAATAAAATAAATTCAGTTCTCATTATCCTCGATCAAGTCTGTCTTGTTGTTATCATTGAATCTTAACAAAAACGCGTTAAAAATTGAATTCCAGGGAATCGGCAGCCTATTCAGTGCTCTCAAAGTTGTGAGACTTCTGCGGCTGGGTCGAGTGGTACGTAAGTTGGACCGATATCTGGAATATGGCGCTGCGATGCTGATACTTTTGCTCTGTTTCTACATGCTCGTTGCGCACTGGTTGGCCTGTATTTGGTAAGAGCTTAAAATTTCATTTATTGTGCAAACCATTCTCATTCTCAATGTAAACAAAGCCTGTAATTTTAACTAAATTTCACAGGGGAAGCTCGAGAAAATGTCTTCTTTTAAAAACTAATTGATGATTTATCAAAAATGTGGTTCATTCTTCTCTTCAACAGGTATTCGATAGGACGTAGCGATGCAGATAACGGGGTTCAATACAGCTGGTTGTGGAAGTTGGCGAACATCACCCAAAGCCCCTACTCATACATCGTCTCGAACGAGACTGGAGACCCTGAACTTATCAATGGACCTTCTCGCAAGACAATGTACGTGACAGCTCTTTACTTCACCATGACGTGTATGACGTCTGTTGGATTTGGCAATGTCGCTGCAGAGACCGACAATGAAAGAATATTCACTATCTGCATGATGATCATTGCGGGTAAGTATTTTTGCCCATTATGGATGACAATTTTGGTAAAGGCAGGTTCCTTTTGATAGTTTTGGTCTTAGAAAAAAATTATTGGGAAACACACATTTTTTAAATTTTTTTCGTCGCTCGGCCATCAAGTCTTTATCATTTATGCTAACAGTTTTTTGTATATTGAATTTGGTTATAATGGGGGATGGATTGGTTCGCTGTGCAATCAGACAACGTACCAAGTATTCGTCCCATTTTCAGTATTATTTTGCTACAAACAGTAAATTTTAAGAGCTAAAATCAAAAGCATTATTGCAGAAAAGAAATGCGAACCAAAATTCATTAAGCGTGGTTCAAGGGCATTATGGTAAGTGAATGAATTTTCTTTTGTAATAAAATCAAGACCAATCAATCATCGTAGAGTATTTTATAGATATTAGGTACTCTAGATTTAGATAGTACGAAAATAGGTATTTACGATTTAAGTGAAATGCATGATTAACAAACGCATTAGAAGATTAGACAGACTACCTTCATGCAAAATTGCAATCGCATTAGCATTTCAACTGAATGGATGGTTTGCATCAAGAATCGCAGTTTTGATTTTTTCTCGAGAACGTGTCAAGCAGTCGTTAATCAAATGAAAATAAAAACTTTACTTTGGCTCTGGTTCTGTAATGATTCGAGGAGTTTCGTCTTTCGTCCTCCGCCTCCCCTAATTTAGTCGCCCTATTACACTTTTTATTTTATTTAATATAAAAAAAATCAATCACCTGCTTTCAATTTACATTATATATGGTTAAAGCGTTACACAACAACAGTCGATCGTACCTTTGGGTATTAAACTAAGCAAATATTAACCTTTGTGGCTCTCGCCTAAACACGATACATAATAATACCCAAAAATCACAAAAAAATTACAACAACACAAGTTTGAGCTTTTTGCTTGGACAAATGGGCTTTATCGATGATCCCACTCAAAACCGATGGTACAACATTAAAAGTCCTTCGTGCTCCCCTGGATTTTCAATGTTCTAGAACGCGTTCCTCAACAACTGCGCCCCGGCTGCAAGTAATTCCTCGTCGATCTCGGGAATCTGCACGCCTAATTGGCTGTCAATAAAAAACTATCAGAGCTTACAGGCCGCGACAGTAGAATCCCCTTCGACCAGGCTCAAATACGGGGCTCTCCTCGGCTCTTGTCCCTGTTGTCCCTCGAAACAGGGAATATAAGTCCCATAAATATCAAGAAATACCTCCCAATGTTGGGAGGTAATTTACCGCCCAACATTGTTTTTGTTGATTTTGAACAAAATCATCCTATACGCAGACGACGGAGTACTGATTGACGAAGAAGACTGGCTCCTCCAACAGGCAACACTGGAGAAATGGGGACCAGCTTTGGAAGTTTAGGCTTGACGACTACTAGAAGACTTACCCCCTCTCAGTGAGTCTCTCTTTTTTCTCTTCGTTTCTTTTGTCATTTTGTCAACGTTGATCGAGGTTAATGATCAACTTTTATTAGGGTACATGGATTCTTTTCAAATCATAACACCCGACACATCATCAACCTTCAAGACTACACAATGAAACCTGTAGCCTGTAGACCAATAAGTTATCCATCTTGGCAGAACACTGTCCGGCTTAGGTTAAATACATATACGCTGACATCAAAAATCTTGTGAGCACGGGCTGGCAAAATGAAGAGACCTGACAGGTGTGCTTTGTCATTCACGAATGCCAGTAAACGTCAAGGGAAAAGTATATAAGCCCGCATTAAAAAACGCAATGACCTATGGTCCTAGAAGAAACGATCTCAAACAAAAAATGCACGTTGCCGAGCTGAGAATGCTAGAATGCTAGAACAAGTGTCAAGTGCCGAAAATCTATATCCGAGGTAGCTTCAAAGTCAAGGCATTGCCTGGCTACCTGACCAAGGCGCACCTGGGTCCATCGACGACCCAGACGCGATATATCTGAAGAAGAAGAGAAGAGAAGTCTGAGTTTCGGTCTTATTAGACCTCTTCAGCGTGTCACACCAAACTAGCACGGAGCCGCCGAAAGCCATAGAGCTCGTCAGTCTTATTCAAATCAATGGATTTTAAATCCATGACTTGCAAGACGTAGTGACACCTACCGTTGGTGGTAAGAACCACCAGCCAGTGACGGCAACCATCGCCTCCGTGCCAAATCCTCTGTAGGTTCCTGCTTCAAGGACTTTGCAAGTCTCCGAGGCAGCGCTAGCCTACAGCCGGAAGCTCCCTTCACCATTTGCCCATGTGTATAATAGAAAGAGAAGAAATATCTGAAGAAGGGTGATCAGGAAAGAAGATCCCAAATAGGCCTCAATCAAGGCCTGAAACAAGAAGAAAAAGCAAAAAAAAGTTTCCTTTATGGTCCATTTACGATGATCACTATACACTTGATCGTCCTAATGATTTCTGATTTCCACTGATTTGTATGCTAATCTGATCCGCCGCAGTAAATTGGAGTTAAAGCATGGAGGGAACTTTATAACTCTGCCCACATAGACCCACACTCATTTCACTATTATAATGGATCGTCAAATTTTAAAACTAACGTTATAAGCAATTTTCTCTTGTCCGAAGTGATTTAGGAGATTAAGAATCAACTTCCATAGGTCTTTCTTCTTCTTTTTTTGTCCTTTATGTTCGTGTGTCTTTTTTGTTGTAGTTCTTTCAGTTCTTTTATTATGTTTGGAAGTCTTGTAGTTAGTAAGCTTTCTTTTTTGTCCTCCTTACTACCGGTTTTTTCTCTTTAGTAAACTCTCTTTTTCTAGAATTCTGGAACTGTTTTGTTTCTTTTGTTATTTTGTCAACGTTGATCGTTGTTTGTGATTGAAATCTTTCGGGGCACCCAATCCTTAAACTTTTTAATTACCTTTGCAGCCCTTCTGTATGCCACCATATTCGGCCATGTAACGACGATAATCCAGCAGATGACCTCAGCGACGGCCAAGTACCATGACATGCTGAACAACGTCAGGGAGTTCATGAAACTCCACGAAGTTCCCAAGGCGTTGTCCGAGAGAGTCATGGACTATGTCGTCTCTACCTGGGCTATGACCAAGGGGCTAGATCAAGATAAGGTATGTAACTGACTGGATACCATTATTTTGGTGTCTAAGTTTAATTTTTATTGTTCATTTTGCTAAAAAGCATCATCCTAACAAATCACTGATTTATTCTCTCTCACTAAAGGAGTGCTACCCTGCGTAAACTTTAATTTAGAGACCCAAAATACTTCAATAAATAATTCCACAATCCGCACATACAAAACAATTTCTAGAGATCTTCAGATGGATAAATATCAGATCTAGCTACATAATTCCACTTGGGTGCAACTATAACTGGAACAGTAATGAATATAAGCCATTATTAACACAGCACATAAATGTTGCCTATAAATTAACAAGCAAAGATTTGTTTCTAGACGTGCCTATTATAGCTATTTTGTACATTAAGTTTGTGCAATAATAATAATCTTATCCAGGTAAATAATTTAAACTGTAATCCTGATCATCCTGGTTCCCACTACTCCTATCCGAAAATACCTTCCATATAGTTCAAGAGCGGGATTAAGGCGGGATTATTACCAGTAATAATAATATCTGAATTCAATTATTTGGTATACAATACACGAAACTGTTCTGCTTGTTCTTGTTTGAATTCAGTGACCTGTATTGATTGAATTCGGAGATGTCGGAAAAACATCCACCTGATGTCATTGTAACGCAAACAGCCTCTGATGAAAACATGTGTAACAGGCTTATTTACGTATTCAGAAGACACGAGTATTCCCCAGTATGCATTATGCATGTTCCCATCTAATACAAACCAAGTTTGAGGGATTTAAATGCATTGCATCATTTTTCAAGGGACGACTTTATATTACCAGTAAAACCAATTCTGTATGGCTGGGATAGAGGGTCAATCAAATGTCAATTTATGGATGATAGGAGAAAGTTCTTTATTTTTATGTTTGCGTAGGAGGTAGGTATTTTTTTTTTTTTTTTTATTGAAAATGCACATGCACTGCAGGGAAATTCCTATGACGCTCTGGGAGCGGTGCATGAGCGGAGATATCGATTCACGTTGGCCTTGAATCTCTGTAAGTTGTATACTTCGGGAAACACGCCCTTTGGAATGCTATTCCAAAGTGATGCGGTTCTGTACATAAAAGAAGTCTGAAATAGGGTGGTACGAGGTGTAACGAGCTGAACCTGATACGGATGAGCGTCTGCGGCTCGACGTGTATATCTGCCCGGTATTGTTCTTGGTGGGATCAAGCGGGCCACGTCTTTTGAACACCTTCCATTAAAATATCTGTAAAACAGACTCAGGTCAGCTACTCTTCTTCGATGTTCGAGAGTGTCTAAATTTTTTGTCAAATCTGGGTCCCCAATCAAGCGGATGGCTCTTTTCTGAATAGAGTCGAGTAGTCTCAGCGTATGTTTGGGAGCTGAGCTCCAAACATGTGAGCAGTACTCCAAGGATGGTCGGATTTGAGCCTTGTATAAGAGGAGAAGCTGTTGTGGTGTATAAAATTTCTTCGTGCGGAAGAGTGTTCCAAGTTTTTGAGAAGCATTCTTCGCCAGACCAGCAACATGATCATGCCAAGACATGTTCGCTCCGAGGCTCACTCCAAGTAAACGAAGAGATGACGCTGGGGTAAGAGAGTGTCCCGCCATCATCATATCTGGCTCCAAAACGTTGGTCTTTTTGGAGAAGATGACTGCTTGGGTTTTTCCAGCATTGAATTGGACTTGGTTTCTATCGCCCCAAGTTAGTATGTCCTGCAAGTCATTGTTAAGTATGGCAACTTCTTGCTCCCTGCGAGTCTGTGCGTCGATGGCAGATGTTCGCGCATCTAACGTATAAGAAGATATGAGGGTACTGTCGTCGGCAAAACTGTATATTGGATTTTTTGTTATCTCAAGCAAGTCGTTTATAAATATTATAAAGAGAGTCGGAGATAAAATGGATCCCTGAGGCACACCGGCATTGATGGAAAAGGTCTCAGAAAGAACTCCATCGACTGCCACCTGTAATGAACGATCTCCGAGATAACTCGCAAGCCACAAGCAGAATTTCTCGGGCATGCCATAGGCCTGCAGTTTTGCCAACAATATCGGGTATAAGTTTGCATCAGAGGATTATCTTTACTGATCTTGACGAATACATCGATGTTTTCCATAATATAAAACTATAGTTTCACTCAAACTTCGATATGTTCACCAATTAGTCTGGTAATTTTTTGAACTATCATAGCAATCTAATCCCAGAAGCCTTGGTGTCCCTCAGGACTCAATATCATGACTACCACCTCTAATTCCACTTTTTTCAAAACATATTTTTCCCGTGGAGTGTTAATTTAAAAACAATCCCAACAACTCTGGCGTTCCGCAAGGTCGATATTTCCTACCTATTCTTTTTTAAATCAATGAGTTTGTTTAATGTAATCATGCATGAGGAGTTCTGTGAAGAAATCATTTTCAAACGAGATCAACACCAAATGCGAATTTTTATAAAAGTAACATTAGATTTTTTGATACTCTCGTTCTTTTATCATCATTTTTCTCAAGTCTAATCTAAAATTCACAGCACTAAATTTAGGTCCTGCTTTTCTTAATAACACCAAGACCAATCCCAATCGTGAAACTAAAGAAATATTGGACAAAAAATCAATTTTAACTGTCGAAATTCGATTGAAACTATCAAGACATTTATGGAATGTATTTTATTGAAACGCTCAGTATCTGCAAATATTTTATAAGTGTAATAATTCATAGGTGCTGAACTTCTGTCCAAAAGATATGAAAGCTGATATCTGCGTCCATCTGAACCGTAAAGTGTTCAATGAACATCCAGCTTTCCGTCTCGCCTCCGATGGATGCTTGAGAGCGCTAGCAATGCATTTTACGATGTCTCACTCGGCACCTGGCGATCTTCTATATCACACTGGAGAGAGCATAGACTCCTTATGCTTCATAGTTACTGGATCTTTGGAAGTTATCCAAGACGATGAAGTAGTTGCAATACTAGGTAGGTGCTAGGAAGAGTATTCTACTGTAAGTCTAAAAGAAATATTAATGAGACATAAAATATTCTCGATGCCTTTTATAATAAGGTGTGATGATTGTATGATTCAATCGAAGATTTTTACTGTTATTGTGGAAAAAAAGTTAATAATTAGGGTAATGTACCTACATACAAGTTATGCTCATTTAATTATTTATATTTTCAGGTAAAGGTGATGTTTTCGGAGATTCATTTTGGAAAGACAATGCGGTGGGGCAATCTGCAGCGAACGTGCGCGCTTTGACTTATTGTGATTTACACACTATAAAAAGAGACAAATTATTAGAAGTGTTAGATTTTTATCAAGCTTTCGCGAACAGTTTCGCAAGAAATTTAATTTTAACTTACAACCTCAGACACCGTCTGATATTCAGAAAGGTTGCTGATGTGAAACGAGAAAAGGAGTTAGCTGAGAGAAGAAAAAACGAACCCCAGTTAGATCAGAATCAAGACCATTTGGTTAGAAAAATATTTTCCAAGTTCAGGAGAGATCGGTCGCAGCACGCTGCCGCAACGTCGCAACATTCGTCCGACGTCGAGAAGGGCGAAGAAGGTGACAAGCAATTATCAAAAGTTGTATCAGCAAACAAGCTGTCTTCCGTTGCAGAGAAAGATGATAGCGGCGGCGGAGGTGTCAAAACAACAATCACGAGAGCGTCAGGTGGCCGGCCTAGTAAATGGGGTCGACTTCTAGGTTCAGCTAGTTTAGACTCTGGCTCTGAAACTTCAGCCCCTACCAATCAAGCAATAACTCGAAGCCTAAGTGCGAAAGATTCCAAGGAGAGGCCAAGTTCGTCAGCTTCGGGAAGTTCTACCAACCAGACTTCAGGCTCAGGTAATAAAGTTTTTCCCAAATTACAAAAAGTTTCCTCGTCTAGTTCTCCCGGTATCACGAGACAAGACACCATAGAAGAAATGGTGGAAGTGGAACAACCTCATCCTAGGAATTTATCACTGAGAAAGATGCAAAGCTACGATTGTGGCCTACGAGATCCTCTATCCGCAGTATTGTATTCCACTCCCGTCCCCGAAGCAGCAGCTCCTCAAGAATACAAGGAATTAATGTCAAACCTAATGGACTTCAAAGTGGACGTAAAACTCGAAATACAACGACTCAACCAACGTATGAACAAAATGGAAGAGCTGCTAAGCGAGATATTAAAGAGACTGAGCCCGGATAGTGGATCGACTTCGCAGTCCCCACAAGACGGATCTGAGAGCAAGCCAAAGTCTTCCAGCTCTGCTCCCGACAGACCGACGGATCTGGTTACCAGGACCGGAACTTCTTCGGAGGGGACGGGAATGGGCCAGATAATCCTTCGGAAACGTCGGTCGAAGAGCAGGAATAAGGGAAGCGCGCCTCAGGTTCCCACTTCGTCTAGCGGTAAACTCACTTCTCCGGAGAGCTCGGCTACCAGTCCAACGGAAACTACCAAAATGCTGGACGAGCCCGCGCAAACGCCGTCCACTCGGAAAAGTAAAGACTTTCTCTAACACGCGGATTTCTAGTCATTTGTAAGATAGTTTAGATTCGCCTGCCACTAAATTAATAATAAGAACTCACTATGATACTATTGTTAATTTCTATTATTGTGGTGCTTGGTTTGATTCTCGGGAATTCGGCGTGGTTGTCAAATTTTACTGCAATAATAATTGATTTATCCCGATAGTTTGATTTAGATGTAAGAGGATCGAATAGAGAAAATCCCCTTTGAGAATTATTTTTTTCATTTTGAGAAAGATAAGCCTCATTATGTTTTTAATGAAATCCTGTATGTCAAATTTTTATATCTCATATAAGTCTTATAAGTTACTGTACATATGACGACAATGCTATTTTTAGAAAAACAGGCTACAGCCTTGTAACTTATAGCCACATAGTACAAAGAAAGTTGTCATCTTTGCCATACAAATACATAATAAGAATAAAATATTATTTTGCTCCTTTCTGTCCTTTTCACCCCGAAAAATTTCTAATTATTATTTGATATTTAAGGGTTTCGGGACCACTTCAAGAAACTATATGTATATGAACATGTACGTATTGATTGCGCTATATTTTTTTAACTTCTAATAAAGGAAATTTGTGTTTCAACTCGTTTTCGTCCATTCTCAGAGACATGTTTCTAAGAATCAAACCAATAAGCAATAAGACCACAAAGTGTGTGATTTTGATCTTCATGCAAATGAGATTGTTAATAAAGAGTTAGATAAACACACGCCCTCATAGGTGTCAATTAATCTTGTACTGTAATTTAATTTAAAATATTAAATTTTAATTATCTAATTGGAATTTTAGATAAGTACGCAATAATTAATTATAATTTATTTCATTATTGAACTTCAAAGTTACCTGATGCAGGAAAAAGGCGATAATGTTAATAATAAAATACTTATTTTCCATTGTTATTAACAAAGAACCACATAGCAATATTATTACCTATAATAAAGCAAAATTTTTCGATCAAAAATATCATAAAATTGAAAAACTTAAAGAAGCCAATTTTTTTTAATATCCAAAAATTAAAATTAATTATTCACATGTTAAGAATATACGTGTATTGATAATGCTGTGTGGGGAACTGCAATAAATCAATAGACTTGAAACATTTTTCTTCTTGTTGCAAACTCGTCATATCAAAATTTTCTGAAAATTAAGACTGGATGATTTTGTAAAAAAGAATTGAATTAGTTTTAAAAATTGAGAGTAAGAAATCTTAAGAAGTTATTTTCACTCCTAGTCTTTTTAATATTCAATAAGAATCCAGTTTGAATATTTCTTCCAATATTTATTTAAACTTCATTAATTTCAGGATGTCAAATATTCAGAAACCCAAATTTCCAAGGAAACACTATAGATACATTATTGGTCTTATGTATAAGTACAATACTTTTTCTGACGCTTTTTCTTTTTATACGATAATATGTAGAGGCTTGAATGTAATGATTAGTTTGATGCAATTTAAGCTACTGAATTTTATTGTTTTTGGAGTCTTATTTGTAATTTTTTTCAAGCATCAAGAGAAAGTTATGTGTGCAAGCCTTGGAATTTTGAGAAATTCTAATTGTGACATCTTGTTTAATTCAAGTTATTCTACATGTAATATCCTGAATAAAAAAATATCTAAAGACAAGCTAAAATTTGATACATAATGTATTAGGAAACTGAAAAACCTAACATGATTATCTATTCTTTAATTTTATTAAAATAATTATTTAGCATTCCTCATTTCATATGAAAAAAAGATGATGAAGCGGCGAAATTGAAGCATTGTTATGATTGAAGTCAGCAATTTGTAATATAGCTTTCTTACCATATAGGTAGTAAATACAGGCTAAAACCATTCATTATCATAAGAAAAGTTATTTTACGAAATGAAATTGTTACATTGTATATATAAAAATATTATTATATAATATATTGAAACTGAATCTTCTATAATTTGTTAGATCAGATTTATTCACCTTCACTGAAGCTGAAAATCGTAGCTTTAACTTAAGCATTCAGGCCATATTTGCCTTTGCTCTGTACTTTGGAGCTTGTAGTTTTCTAAAGAAAGCACGCGTTAGTATAAATTTATTATCAAAACAGCCACTTCATTTGATATGGTGGACTCTTGTTGAAAATGTGCAATCCAGTTTAATTTATACACATTTCTTATTATTTTTGTGTATGGTCCCTAAATGTAGTCCATTTATGACAATTTACTTTAATATTTAAGAAACTCTCAATATAAATTATTTTTTATTACAGTACCTATGTAATTATTCACATGCATGTGAATGTGGCAACACTAGCTACTTTTTATTATTTTAGCTCAAATTTTTGTTGTCTACCTATACAGAGTCTGGCGATTATATTTTATGAAAGTATTGCTTTAAATGTCTTGATAGTCCAGTCAAATTGGACGAAAATGCAATCAATTATGCAATCAAAGGGGAAAAAACTGAATTTTTTGTGGGTATTGGGTGGTCGATCGTGAGTCGTGACTCTCTACAAATTCGCATCTATGCAATTTTTTTCATATTTGTAATAGTTTAACTACATGTAATTAATTGAACAATTTTTTTTTCTTACAAAGGACCCCAAGACATCCTGATGGAAATTGGCTCCCGGTTAAATTTGTTGTAACTTTGGAGATCGGTAGTATTCGATAAGTAGATCAGAAGTCTCCTTGGGCACAACTAAAACTCGCCCTTGAAGATTGATTACTTCTCATGACAGTCTTTTGCATTCATGCATTTTTTTTTAATATTGGCCGCTCTAATTTTTTTGAAACAATTTTGAAAAGCAGATTTTGTTGCATTAAGAATGTTGAGTCATTTTCGAGTAACCGTAAAAAATTGAAAACTGCAACAAACAAAAATAGAAACATTTTGAATCAAGTTGAAAATATTTTGTCGAAATATGGGAAAATTTCATAGATACAAATTTGTAGATACAAATTTGTAGAGATTTCTCCGTAATATAAGTAATTTCCTAAAGTTTCATAGGTAAAAAGTTAATTAACGTCGTAAAATGTAAAAAAACAAATCCATCCCCTGAAACCAAAATGGCGGCTTTTACACACGGTGTAGGAGGTCGCAGATCCAAAACAAAATTCAGTTTTTCCTCTTTGATTGCATAATCAGATCCACTTTTACCGGACTATGACACTACTTATCACAGTTTAATGTTGCAACTATAATTATTTCATTATTATGTGGGTAAAACGGTTCCCAGAATATAAGGATGAGTTGTTGACATCCTGGTCAAGCATTCGCTTCTTCAGCCAGTATAAGGAAAACCCCCTTAAAAACCTAGACACACTACTCTGTTTATATTGGTTTTAGACTTTGTAACCAATCTATTGCATCTGGAGTAAGACGATGGATATCATTGAAACCGTCAATAAATTTAGTTGCTGCGATGAACACACTCTTCTACAATATGAGTAATTGTTCCCTCAACTTCGCCACAAGTGAAACAATTTGGACTTGGAACTGCCAACCATTTGAAAAACATTGAGTTTCAGCGTCCATGGCCAGATCTTACACGATTCAGTTTACTCCAGAGCTTTCTAAGTAGGTCGTAGAAAATCTAGGAATTTTCTTTGTTGGATCTTGGATAAGATGATGATCAGTTCAGCAGATTCAGAAAAATATTCTGAACTCTCCATTCAGACTTCCAAGAATCCAGTGGGGAAAAGATCTCATGATTTTGTTGCCAAAATGGATTTCGAAATTGTAGTCATTTGTCGAATTATCGCTTAGCCGCTATTTGTCTTCTGATTCTTGGTGGTATAATGTTTGAAATTACCGGCAGCCAAAGTGTTGGAGTTGACTTAATACAACCAGTAATAACTCGCATGGTGGTGCTCAATTCAGAATCAATTTTATGGACATGAGCGCTATTTATACAGATTGGGCAACAATATTCGGCCGTAGAATCCACAAGCGAAATGCTTGCAACTCTTGTGTCTGCATGAGCTCCCCAATCTGAACTGGCTGGTTTATTTAAAATGTTGTTTCTTGTTTTAAGTTTCTTGCGCAATTCGTCAATCTGCGGCTTGTGGGTTAGGTGGCAAGGTGTACAGGATTGAAATTGTGTTTCAAAACTACATTATTCATCGAGACTTGTAGTTTTAGATGTTTCTCGTGGTTGTTCAAGTGGGAACAAGATACTTCTTTTGTTAGGATTGGGGCAAAGACGCCATTTCATATAATAATCTACCATTATTTGGATGTCTTCATTTAGTACATTTTCGACTTCTTCAGAACGTTTATGTTGATAAGAAAGAGCTAAATAATAATTACTTACTGATCCTTGAGGAAGTCCATTATTGAGGCATTTGACTTCTGCTTCTCTTTTCATTAAATAAATCTAGAAGTTTCTGGTTTGATAGCATATTATCAACTAAGGTGACAACTCTTCTGCAATTAATGGTTTTGTATAATCGGTGAAAAATGCCATCTTTCCAAACAGTATCATATGCGGAAGGCAATTCCTGTTTTCAGTTGTTTTTGGGAACCTGTTTCGATGTGAGTGATAATACTGGCTCACAACAGTTTCTGTTTGGACGAAAATCAGCTTATTTTGGGGGAAGCATATCATTTATCAAATGATAAATTCGGTAGCGTACATGGATTCATCATAGAGCAGCTTAAATTCTTGTATCTACGATGATGATGAATCTCTGAACATGATGATGTAACTCTGAACATGATGTCTTCCGAAAGTAAGGCTCAAAAAAGATCCCATAGGTTTCAATGCACTTAAATGATCGAGTGATTTTCAAAAATATGCGCCAGACTTTAGAGTTGTCCTGGCTATATTTGAATATTATAATTATCCCAAATGGTAATAATTATGCTCGTGGGCGCCATTTAGAGACCATCTTACAATTGCATGATTGCATTATTCATTTAATTATGTCACATTTTCTACCGTAATTTTATTTGATCAGAAACATTTAAAAAGCGTTTCCATCTTAATTGGTACAATCTGGATTGCGAAAAGTTGTAAAATTGTACAGATAGATAAAACAGTTTCATTGATAGTGAACTGTCGTTTGAATTGAAAAAGACACATATTATTGTACTCGTAAAAGGCAATTGTTAGAACTTTTACAAAAAAAAAAATTAGTGAGAATTATTCTATTTTATATTTAATTACTTACTTGAAACGGTTGCTGAGTATTTTTTATAAACAAATACATCTCACTGCTTGCATACCTATATCAAAACTATGTAGGTAGATATAACGTTTTATTTAACTCTAAAGCAATAAGAAATTATTGTAAAGATACCAAATGGTCTAATGCAAGATATACTTCAATAAATAATTTTTTTATTAAAGAGAAATATATTGTTTTTGTTGTATTATAAGTGTCATTGTTTCAGTTACTTCTAATATATTTCTCAGACTTGTTTGTTTTACTGATATGGATTTTCCTAATAAAGCCTTCTCCCTTTGATATGTTGTTTTTCTCAAACTAACAATAATTCTAGAATTCCATTCAAATATCCCATACCTAATAGCAATTGAAAAAAATGTCTTAAAATAATCTCTTTGCAAAAAAATTCAATTGCATATTTTTCTCAAGACTTAATGGGAAACAAGGAAAAAAAGGGGAACAGCAAAGATCCCTGTGGTACTTCCAACGTAATCTCCGGATGACTTCAAAATTCAATTATTAACAACAAGATAAAATTTGAGGCGATCCAAAATTTTTGATTCTCCACTTCTGGTTACCTTTTATCTTATTCTCTGTAGAAACGATATTGCAAATTAAAATTAGATTCGGGGAAAATATCGGGGACCGCATATGACCCTGAAATGGGTACCTACCTACGCAGGTCGACATCTTTGCGTTCCCATTTTAATTACTTATATGGAAATTGAATTAATTAAAATAAAAAAAAACAGAGTCTACTCCAATCGCGACTTAACACCAAATAAAAGCAAATTCTAAATTTGTAATTCCTTGCTCTCAGGGCCGACAAAAGAGTTTCAGTTTGGATGAGGAGTAAATAGTGGTCAACCCTACCCCTTTCCAGTGGTGGATCCAGTTAATTGAAGGCCCCAAGTGGTACAATTTTGGGGCCCCAATTATTTAACTCAAGTTAAAAAAATTAATGATCACTTTAGGGAGACTGGGAGGTCTGGGGGATACGGAATTTCCCCAGGTTGAAGGGAGGTTCGAGGGTCCTCCCCCGAAATTTTTCAGAAAAATAGTGTAAAATTCGTATTTTTTATGGGGTTTCTATCATTGTTGTTAAAAGAAACAAGAAAGAAATACTATCCATTCTGAACCTTGGTCCATGAGTTTACTGGTTAAAAAATGAAAAAGGGGATAATATTATGCATGCCTGAATTGCAGGTGGTGACCATGCACAACAGAGCTTCCGCCGACCCTGGCTGCTCTTAGGTTTGCCTCATTTTAATTACTTATGGAAAGGATATTCCAATGCAAAAACATACTTGGAAACCGCATAGACCTCTGTGGTTCTCTAATGGTCTCCCTATAGGTTCGTTCCCGTTATAGTTTTAATTGTTCGTGTGATCTTGTATTGCAGATAATTAACTATTCTTATTAGCAGAAAGGTGAAAGATAGAAAAAGAGGAAAAATTAGCTGATTCAACTCTGGCAGATAAATTTGAAAAAATATCGGGGGTTGGTGAGGGTAATTATTAATTTCCAATTTCCATTCAAGCGAATCAATTGATGGAACTTTTAAATTATGATTCGATTAAATGAACGAAACTGTAAAAGGATCCATGCAGACATCTCATTGGCAGTGGGGTAACCATCCGCAGTGCGCTTAAGCATTTGTAGTAGAGATGGCGCTTCATGTAATACAATTTAAAACGATATGCCCTGACTTAGAGCAAAGCGATATTGTGCTATGGATATTACTTTTTACTCTAGACCACCAGAAATCGTTTAAAACTGTAATTAGATTTATGTAAGCTATTCAAAAGTGACCTGTAAAGCGAATGACTCTACAGTTCCTGACTCAACAATTAGCAGTGCTCCAAATATGACGTTTCAGCGCAGGTCTTAAGAGATGGCGCCACCACAACGATTTTTTAATGACATCAGTCGCGGCATCGGTCTTATCATATTCAAGACTTTCGTTTTTCCTTCTGATCCGACCAGACAACAAACAGGCAACAGACAAAAAGTAATAAGTAGTGGCAATAAAATTTATTCAGTTTTAATGGTGTACTTTTCAAATTTTGAAAAATCGAGCTACTACAAACCACTTTTTCGATTACTGTTGACAAATTTCTTCCACCACATTTTTTTTATTACGTATTTTGATAAAATCGCCCCCATATATAGGGGAGTTGCATTGCAGCATGGTATGCAGAAAAATTATTAAGAACTCCTCTGTTAGAGGGACCTAGTTAAGTGTCTAATTTTTTGGCAAAGGGTGGTAATAACCATCTTTATGAAGAAAATTCACTGTCGCCGTGGGTGTAATTGTAGCAGTGAAGGTGGTATGCAGAAAAATTTTTCAATAAATGCTCGATAATAATAATTGAAATCTTGTTTTTGTCCATAAGCAAAAGACCTGAAAATATCGGTAAAATAGAGATGTCGGTAAAACACTGCCTCTTCAGATGAGGTTTTGCGCTACTTTCCATACCACCCAGCACCCAGGAGGTATTATACTGCTGCTTGGTGCGTTTTTTAATATGATGTTCCCAAGTAGGCCTTATCCACGAATCCGCAAAAAACTGTTTCCAAAAACTTTATAAATCAAAACCAGTGTTTTTACATTTTGCTTCAACTCTTCTTGCGTTAACATAGAAATGCCCCAGCTGTTTCGACGTGTTGTCAATTTAATCAATTTTCGCAAACACAAAAACTTGTTCAACTTAAATATGTCGACCAAAATTTTTCGCAAGATCTAATATGTAGTTTCAAATAAACTATGTACGTTTAACTCAAAACTTACGAGTTACTGCGCAAGTATTTTCAATGCCCTCCAAAAAGTGGGTCGAGTGTTCTTTCAATCCTTGCTTCTCGAAGTTTAAAAAAAAAATGTTATCACCAATGGCGAGCTTAAAATGAAAAGTTTTTCCGGAAAAAAACTGTTAACTTACACAGTTTGGTGATCTATTTTCTTCCTTCTACCCATTCTTCCTTCTACCTATTGTTTCTTCTACCTCACCAAGAAAGACTTTCTTGTTTGATTCCCAGGTTTACAACCAGGAAGGTTCTATGTTGTATGTTGTTCCTTGTTCTATGGTGTATTCTTGAGTTTCCTCTTCTGCAGGAATTTGGCGTCCGTTGAACATGGTCAGTATAAACTGCCTTACAAAAAAATATTTTGCTAAAGATGATCCATTAGGGCGCTTCGATGCAGTAGTTTGACGTTGCTCTCTGCATTTTCATACCTTCATGAAATCCATGCTTCATCCGCCTTTGATCTTTGGTAACAATTTCTAGTTCCTAGGACAAGATGATATAAAAACCTTCTTGCGCATCAATCGCAGAAATAGTGTATTTTTATGCGATCCAATTTATGAATATTTTGACCGCTTTTTAAATTGGCTTTCTGAAATTTTCCCTAGTCAGGTCATATTAGCGTAGTGGTTTACTGTGAAAATTGCATTTCACTTCGTTTGAAAACGTGCCGTAGAATGGATTTTTAAATTTAACAAAACCAAAATAAATGGTAAAACTGAACAATTTTGCCCCTTTTCCTTTGCCCGCCACTGGCTGACTTTACCTAAAAAATACTATTTTTTACACTACCTTCAATAGATTTGAAAAAGTGAAAAGGGAGCTTTGAAAACTGAAAATTTGAAATTTTAGAGGAATAAACATAATTTAAAAATTATTCGAATATCTCCGCCATTTTTCTTATTTGCTTCTTGAAAATTTTCAGAGTTAAGAGTTATTGGTATAGTTATCTATTGGAAAAATTTCAGTTCGATTCGTACAAAAATAGAAAAATAGAATAAACGGCTATAGAAATTTAACCTTTTTTACCCTTTTCCTACCCATGCCACTGGCTTAATAATAAAAAAATGCAAATTTTATTGCAATAACTAAAATTTCAATAACTATTCTTCCAATAATGCTAATTTTGTTTAAAAGTTTTTGTTTCTAACTTGCTTATTTAGAGGTTCAAAATCTATCAATTTTTCCTAAAATTTAAAAGGCAGCCATTTTGGAACGGCTATTCCGATTTTACTCAAGACCGACTACTTGTAGAAGCTACAGGAGCGTTTTTAAAATTTTAGAGAAATAAACATCATGTAAAAAAAATTCAAATAACTCCGCCATTTTTGTTATTTACTTCTTGAAATTTTTAAGGGCTAGAGGCTATTAGTATAGTTGCCTACTGTGAAAATTTCAATTTAATTCCTTCAAAAATGTGCTCAGAAATTGTTAGAGAAATTTAGCGATTTTTACCCTTTTCCTACCCACGCCACTGGCTTATTAATAAAAGTAATGCAAATTTTATAACATTAAATCAAATTTCAATTAATTTTCCTCCAATCATGTTGATTTAGTTTCAAAGTTATTTTTCCATCTTACTCATACAGGGGTTCAAAAAAAAGCAATTTTTCAAAAACTTCAAATGGCCGCCATTTTGAAACGGCTCGGCCGATTTTGCTCAAGTACAATACCAGACCAGTTCTTATATATATCTTACTCCCACAAAAATTTCAGTCCCCTAGATTGAAAACTGCGACCTGAAATGAGATGACAAAAACGGGATATGGGGAATTTTGAAAGGACACCCTGTAGAAGTAACGCGACTTTAGGAATTTTTTTCAACGAAAATCTAACGTCGTATATATATATTCGTTTGAAATTACAAATTGCAGTCTTACGATACATGTTGTTTAGTTTATTAAATTACATATGATTGGTTTCGTCGATCATGGGGAAAAGAACGATCTGTAGGATATTCTGATGCGATGTTGACATCATGGTGAAGCATTTGCTTTGAGAGATATAGTCTAGGGAAAACCCCATTAAAAAAACCTAGACACACCATCCTGTTGAGATTGGTTTGAAGTATTCCAATCATTTTGCCCTTTTGAGGTTATCTGGCTGTTAATGTAGATTTTGTTTACAAGAGCTTCAAATTCTGTAACCAGTCTATTGTTTCGGTGGAAATTTTATGAATTGCTTGAAAACCTCCAGAAAATTTGGTTAAAGGACATTCATTGACAATGTGATTGATGGATTCTTCAGGATGTCCGCAAATACAGGAAGCGCTTGGTATTAAATTCCATTTATGTAACATTGAATTACATCTACCGTGTCCTGTTCTTAAGCGATTTACTTGTACCCAGACTTTCCTTTTTATTTCAAAACCGTTGACTACTGATGAAGGATCTTCGATTAAAGTGTTGTTGAATAAAGAAACACTTCTATTTCGCCAATCATTTCTCCATTCATCTTCAATTTTAAATGGTCGATCCAGGTATGTTTCTAGCCACACAGGTCTTCTTGATTTTAATCTCGTTGTTGGAAGATTATTCAGGTCCGATGTTATTGAAAAATCATCTGGAAATGTTCGGTATTTATTCATGATTTTATGTGTTGCTTGTTGTCTTCGGAGATTAGATGGAGCAATATTTGACAAAACAGGTAACCAAGGGATCGGAGTTGAGGAAATTGTTCCAGTAATAATTCGTAATGTTTGGTTCAGTTGAATATCCACTTTTGATTGATGTACACTGTTGAGCCATACGGGTGCACAATATTCCGCTGTTGAATAAACAAGTGCAAGAGCTGATGTGCGAATTGTTTTTGCATTGGCTCCCCAAGTTGTTCCAGCAAGTTTGTATAGAATATTATTTCTTGTTTTTAATTTTTGTTTCACTTTTTCTAAGTGTTGATTATAGGTTAAAGATATATCCAAAGTCACACCAAGATATTTTGGATTGAAATTATGATTCAGTGACGATCCGTTGAAAGTTATATTTAGCTTTTTAGATTTTTGGTGGTTATTGAGATGGAAACATGTAACTTCTGTTTTTGAAGAGTTTAAGCAAAGACGCCATTTCTTAAAGTAATCATTCATGATTTTCAAATCAGAGCACAGCGTTTCTTCTAATAAATTAAATTCGCTGTTTTGGTAAGTTAAAATAATGTCATCGGCATATATGAATTTTCTAGATTTGGTTGCAGGCAAATCACTAATGTAAATATTGAATAGCAGTGGAGATAAAACAGAACCTTGTGGGAGACCATTATTTAAGATTCTGTATTTACTGCTCTTTTCGTTTACGAAAACTTTTATTTTTCGGTCTGATAGCATATTTTCCAATAGATTCATAATCGTCTTACAACCAATGGTTTTATATAATTTATGTAAGAGACCTTCTTTCCACACAGTGTCGTATGCTGCAGATAGATCTAGGAAGACTGCTCCTGTTTTTAATTTTCTTTGAAAGCCACATTCAATGTGGGTTGTCAACGCCAAAACTTGGTCACATGTATTTCTGTTTGGCCGAAATCCACCTTGTTCAATAAGTAATTTTTCATCAACAATTGGTAATAGACGATTGTATAAAAGTTTTTCCAGTACTTTATAAGTGATACTAAGCAAAGCAATAGGTCTGTAGCTTGAAGAGTCATCATTTGGTTTCCCAGGCTTTAGAATTGCGCTAATTTTTGCTTTTTTGAAATCTTCAGGTAGTCGACCTGAAACCAGAATGTTATTAAAAAAAGAAAGTAGCCATTTTAATGAAAAACTCCCCAGATTTTTTAAGAATTCAGTTAAAATACCATCGAAACCAGGTGATTTTCGATTTTTCATGGAATTTATTGCTGCTTTAAGTTCTTTTAATTCAAATGGTTTAGACAATGTGTCAGAATTAATGGCATTTTTTCTTTGTTTTCTTAATTTATTTTTAATGTTTTTCTGTTCTTCTTTGGATACTAAAACAGAATTAGAAACTTTCACTATTCTAGAAGAAATAGAATTAGGTGAAATATTATATTTTTGCTGTTTTATTTGATTAGTAGTTCCTAATTTGCTAAGTAGGTTCCAACTGCTTCTACTAGAATGAGTGAAATTCATGTTTTCCATTAAAGTATTCCATTTTTCTTTCCGTGAATTGTTCAGACAATTCAAAATTGTATTTGCTGCTTCTGTAGTGGGAGCTTTTTTATATGATTCATAGATTTCCTGAGTTTCTTTGGTCCAACAAGGAATATATTGTTGTCGAAATCCTCTAGGTATTGTTCTTTTAGCTGTTGCTTTGATAATACCTACAAATCTAGAATAGTTATTATAAGTGGGCTTAATCCATCTTATGTTATTGTCTATTTGAGTTCTAAATTCTTTCCAGTTTGCTTTGCCAAAATTCCATCTTGGTTTTTGTAATGAATTAATATATTCAATACGAATTCCTGTTCTAATTAACGTCGGCTTGTGTTGGCTATGTGGAAAGTGTTGTAATACTTCCTTGATAATAGGTAATGGTATATCATCATTGTCTTTAGATATTATGCATAAATCTGGGTTATAATTTTTACGCCATCTAGAAGAATAAAAACTTTTTTTATCTTTCGGATTATATTTCAAATGATAATTATTTCTCTCAATCCAGTTGGACAAAGCAATGCCATTTCGGTCGTTGAAATCATAACCCCAAGAATTATGATGACAATTAAAATCTCCTGCATAAATAACTGGGTGTCCATAAACTATAGGAAAATCTTCTGGCCATTGAACTTTTGGAGGTTTATATAAATTACAAATGAAAGTATCTGAAACTTTTATGACAATTATAAATATACCTTCATAAATATTATTATATATGATTTCAGGATTGTGAATATTTTCCTTAACATAAGTAGCACATCCGTGTATTGCACTGTTTAATGATTCAACAAGTGTATAACTTGGAATAACACCTCGAGATAAAATTTGTTCATTAGAATTTGTGTGCGTTTCTTGAAGAAGTATTATATCTACATTTTTATCATTGCAAATTTTAGATAAAAAGTGGCACTTATCTTTAGATATTCCTTCAATGTTTAGTTGTAATATGGTCAAATTCGAGCCAAGTGTCAATTCTTTAGAGCTGCATGACTGGGAGTATTCCAAGGAATCGGTCCAGTCTTCACAGTGACGATCTTTGTGGATTTTGTTGTTGTTTAATCCATGATGGGCTCTAGTATTCAAGCTATCGTCTGCCATCAATATTATTCACTAATTTCTTTGAAAAAAGTAAATATTTAGGAGAGTTTTATTTTTATATGTGATCAATGTCAGTTTGACATCAACAAATAAAGTCGTTCCAAAGCTTTACAAGGATCCAAAATTTCATTCACTAATCTTGAAAGATAAAGCTACAGGAGCGTTTTGAAAATCGAAATTTCGCGATTTTGGAGAAATATATATATATATAAATATATATATAAATATATATATAAATATATATATATATAAATATATATATATATATCGTGGGCAGGTGAATTTTGGAAAACCACTTTTTCGTGATCTGGGGGTCATGATCGGTGGACATTTGATGAGTTTGGGTGATTTTCGAAAAGTGATGTCGTCCTCAATAGTGTATTTTTTTATTAAAAAATACACTAATATGCTTTCTCTGGATGGCTCTTCCACTAAAAGCTGTTGGTCGTCAAGAGGCGGGACTGCTTATTCCTGTCATCAGAAACTCGACAGTTTTGTAGCTACGGTAGACAGAGGTTGACATTTGGATTGTGAAGTTTCGTCTAACAATCCGTATTTTATCCATAAATTGAACATATTGGACACGCAGACATCCAGATACTGAGAAATAAAAAACATGCTGCAGGGCCATCGTTGAAAAAGTAAACAATTAATTATAAATTATTGTCTATTAGAATGTATATATGATTAATAAGCTTTTATAAATTAATAGCAGCTAAATAGTCAGAGGATCAATATTTTCATCACAATTTAAAGAATCCAGTAAATGCATCCCCATAATTTGTGTCCAAAGTTATTAATAAATTTACGTGTCCAAACAGGAATCACTGCTATGTATTTTATTCTGCTGTTTTACACAATAGAATAGCAAACAATTGGTTAGCAAAATTGATAGCTCACTTTCATCGAAAGAACCGATATTTGTTTAAAGCGATTTAGGAGATAAATGAAGGGATTTTCAAAACACCGCAAGAGGTGAAATTTATTTCGCCCAGAGTGTATCATCAATAATTCTGTTATCAGGCGACATATTTGGGATGTCCCTATTCCGAACACAGGGATGAGCATAATGGGTATCAACGTTGATTGAATCAATCGATAGGCGACTCTCTCTCTCTTTCTAGACGTATTTAGGGGTTGATTGCATTCATAATTAATGCCCTAATAATACCTGATTATTATTCTCCGGTTATTAAGCTGGTAATTATATTTCCTGTTCTTAATTTTTTATTTTGAATTTATTCTACTACCTCTCTAGTCTCTTTATACACATAAAAGTCAATAAATAACCCAACAGGTGCCTGAAATTAGTGTTTATGTAGAAAGTTTCTCAAACTTGTTAATTATATAACAGTTTGCGAAACTAAAGGAATATTTTTACACTTTTTCACGCTCTAGGAGCAAACTACCTCAACTTTAGATCAGGAAAATGCTCATCAAATAATTTATTTATAATGAAAAACTGCTTCTGGCACAGTGCTTTTAGACATTTAAGGCCGTCCTGAAAGTACTAATAAGGTATTAAAATTTAGTAATAGGTACCTTACAAATGATTCTTTAACTCCTGACCTAGCTTATAAAGGATTCTGCACCACAAGCGACTAGATTGCCGAGCGGTTCTTTTAGTCATTACTGAAATCATGGCCCCGATTCGAACCTCCTCGACCTTTTTATGAAGGCCAGAAGTAATTTTGATTAGAGTTTTTTTCGGCCAGTGCCTCTAACCTCTAACTCAAAGACACTGCATCTGAGACTAACAGTAGTCTGTAGTCCGGGACTGCCTCCCATTTTTTTAGGCGCTTTTGCTTCCATGTCTGTAATTACTACTTTCTGCGCAATTTTTTGTCGCGTCGAGTAGAAGTATCTGACTCAGTAGATATTTGTCTCTGATTCAGAATTTTTCTCAATGATTAGACAGCTCGTTACTGGTACTCCAGGACAGGCGAAAACCGCTTTTGAGTTCAAAAAAAAAGCCAGTCATTTAAAAAAGAAACACTAGAAATCACTAAAAACTTAATAGAGCCTTTATAATACTGACTGTTAAATCAAAGGTTAAACTTTGCGTTTTTTATAAAAAATTTTGATACGATTTTAAAGTAGACTAAGGTTCAATACTTACCAAGATACAGCTCTCCAATATTTTCCAAAAAATTTTAGGATTTGGTAAATTTTCGACCCCGATATGGGGAAAAATACTAATTTTGAGGGTAAAATTATAAGGAAAAATGTTGTAGCAAATGTAATCAGCTTTAATTTAGGCAAATAATGATGCCTGTAGGTCATACAGTATACTCACAAATCTTAAAAATAAAAAAAAAAATAAGAAAACTGCATTTTTTCAAAATTTGCTCTGTTTAGTTCTCACAATGGTTTGATAAGGATAGTTTGGAAGGAAAAACTGTGTACATCCACACGCAATACATACTTAAACTAATAATTTTGTAAGTATTTATTAAGCATATTTACAAGGCTTTCTTGTTGCTTAGAATTGTTCGATTTAAACTCTTCGTGGGTCGTGGGTGGCTCATAAAAATCGTTCTTTCACGTTGGATTGGAGGCATCACTGAGCAGCATGTAGATATGAGAGCAGCACAGATTGAAAGAGACACTGGTGATGTGAAGAAACTGAAGCACCACTTTGATATCCACTCTACATTTCCACTGACAAACAAATTGCTATCCTTCAGTAATGGCATCGATGGGGCCCCTCTGAGATTAATTGCCACATGGCTTGAGAAATGGTAATAGAAGGTACCAAACAAATCACGGGTAACTCATTTGGCATCGTTTATTTTAAGCAAAAAGACAAAGTTCAAACTTTGGCATCAAGGTGCACTTCCATCAAAGTGAGAGACAAACGTGTGGATAAACAGCCACTGACAATACTCCAGCATTTGTGTATTATGAAGCATGCAGTCAAACAAAGAGTTGAAGGAACATTTCAAGTACGAGTTGGCTCCATATCCCACAGAATGTCCATAGAAGAGGTTATGCGCAAATGAACGAAATCAAACGTTTTATTCAGCTTTCACACCGCTCCCTCAAAACATCTCAGTTGGAAGCCAACATATTTGTTGGCTACACCTTCAGCTACACCTTCAATCATTTCCAACGAAACGTTGCTGTGACCTTTGAAGGATATCCTGAGGATGGTGCAAAGAACACAAAAACTGCCGAACGCGTAAGGCGCTAAAGTTCTCTGCAGTGTAAGGAAGTCATCTTTGAAGAGTCAATAATAATATAAAAATGGCCAACGACAGCAACAAACGACGAGTGATTGCTTTGATATGCTCCGCCTTCCAAAGCCGGGAAACTGAGACAAAACATGCAGTCGAGGATGCTGACTGCGACATCGTCAAGGTAGCACTTGACAAAAGCACCTCTTTTCAGTCTGTGCTAATCATTGGACAGGGTATGGACCCCAATGGCTTGGGATCGGCTGTGAAGAGTGTTTATTTCCAGAAAAGTGGCAGAGGTCCCTCCAGGATTCGAGTTGTTTCTCCACGCCTTCACTGTGTGAGATATCACATCTGTCTTTTTCTGTCATGGGAAGAACGCACTGTGAAGCACAATTCAGCAAAACGTTGAACACATCACCCCAGTTGAAGTGTTCCTCTAAACTAATTCAACCTACCAAGCCATCGCAAAAAATGCCGGAGTGAAGTGGCTTGTAACTCTGCATGGAGAAGACTAACAATTAGGATACCCTGCAAACCTTGATTTGCAAAAATATGTAAAAATAACAACCTTTGCTATGGTTCACCTCGCCCGTTTGCCTCCAGGTCAGTGTCGGACTAAAAAGGTTTCCATGCGTCAGTAAATTGAATGGAGGATTCTCATCCTCCAATTCAATCCATTAATCCAGTAATTACAATCCATAAATACCTTCATATAAGATGAAGGAATCCAAATGATCAGAAAAATCGATTTTCTGTGAATATATATATAAACAATGAAAAATTTTTTCAAACTTTCTTATATTTATTCAAGCCACTAGATGAAATTCTTGCAAGGTAATCAAGGAACACCTCGAACCGAGCTTTTCCTTGGAAGGTGAGTGAGCAATCTGTAAAAGATTAGAGTTTTCCGGAAAATGAGCTTAAATTATTGTTGTTTTGTGTATTGGATGGTGCTTTTTTTATTTCTTATATTTTTTTATTTTTTTATTTTTTTGATTTTCTGTTCAAATTTTTACGATTAAAAGAATTAAATATGTTTCTACTTTAAAAAATACCACAGTAAGTATAAAACAATGAAATTACACATTTTGCATACTTGAATTCTTTGGCCCGGCGAAAATAAAATCGAGCTACATTTCACACTAACTTCAGATTAAAGAATTAACTTTAATGACTATCCAGTGAGAGTTTTTGTTTCCCCACTAACATATCACCCGAACCACCCCAAAGAGAGAAGAAGAGGAGTCAGTCCATAATTTCCAGAGCAAACTTGTGGCGAGCCAGTAGGCAATTCTTGCGAGCATTTGATACCAGGCTAACAGAATTTGCGAGGAATTTTCCGCCTAAAGATGCGCGTAACAGCATACTCAATGCTACTTCCCAAACTGTTACTTGGTGTTATTTTTAATTAACACTGCACTGTGATTAATTAATAATATATTACCATATCTGATGGAACATATATAATAATTATTATTCAGACCGTTGATGAAAAACTGGTATCTTTTATCAAGATTGAGCAGTACCTACATTATAAAATGAAACCTCTTGATATCTTGATAATAAGCGTGAATATTTTTTGCCTGGTAACAGTATTTGAGCTCTCAGAGTGTATTCGCGAAATCTGCACCGCCATCGCCATTCCTAATGGTTTTATTAGGTGAATTATCTGATCTCTCACTTTCTCTCTTTCTGCTGCGTATAACTCCAAAACCTTTTAATTTACCCACTTCATAAAAACAATAGATTACAGTGATATTTACTACAATCGCAGTTCCTGGCTGAACAACTCGCTTATTCTTTTTTAGAAATGAACATTTAAAAAATCCGCTTTTTCTGCTTGGTTTATCTAAAAAAGACTGGATTTCATACTTTCTTGATAATCGTAATTTTCAAGAACCCTTGCCATAACAATTATAAAATCTGTTCCGACCAGATTGAAGACAAAGCGCTTTGTGCAGATTTTTTCCTGATTAAATAACAGAGCTTGCTTTGCTTGTCTGAAAAAAAATACCTACCTCAAGATAAGTCTGAAATAAGATGATAAAATTAAGTCGTGGTTAATATCCATAAGAAAAAATAAATAAAAATTAGTGCGAGTTTTGATCCTAAATAATAAAACAAAAAAAAAATTGATGGAGATCTAAAATTGGTAAATATAAAATCAGAAAAAATGATTACACAATTTAAAAATTAGCGCAAAACGATTGAAGCGTGTTACCTAGACGTTACCTAGACCAACAACCTTAAATGTGACTGACATGAATTGTCTGCCTCGATCTGCAGTAACTATGGCCGGAACTTCAAATCTTGTAATAAACTCTTATTATAATGTTTCAGTGACTGTTTCGGCACCCACTACACCACCATACCTATACCATCACCTACACCACCTATACCACATATACCACCTATTATACCTATACCACCTATACCATCAGTTTTGAAAACCTAACTTTTCCGAAATAAAAGTACAAATAATCCTGAACTTGTATAATTACAATTATTTTTTGTAAATCCGTTAATTATTCATTTTTGTCAATGCTTATTTGATTTATTGAGATTCTATGGGGAAATAATTCGCAACATTGATAAATAATCTTGCCGCTGCTGTCGATTGCTTGGTTTTGCATCCAGTCTACCTACACACGCGGCCCTGGAGTGTACGTCTAAATGAAAAAAAAAAACTTGATTAATTCAACACCGGCCGAATCCATTCGTCGTTACAGTGTGCTTCAGAGGAGGTCCTCGAGAGGGTACTCATTCGTTCAATAAACTTCACCGAGATGATACTCTATTCAAGAATGGGAAAGGGCGCTCGTTCACCGCGACCGAAAGAGGCAAAAAACTCATAATTTGTATTATTGTAAATATTTTTCCAAGCGTATTGATCGTGTTTGTGTTTGTGTTTGTGTTTTTTGGTTGTGTTTTAGGCATTTGTGTATTTTACTGCATGGCTGCTTCTACTGTTCTAGTATTTGTATTTTCTGCTTTTGAGTTTCTTCAACCACCTAACCTAAAAAAGAATCCGTGACAGTGTTTTAAAACTATAGTCCATATACGTTGAGAAACACTACCTAAGCTTTTTTTTTACATAGTTGCAATTGTGAAAACAATTTTTTTCAATCCAGATATCAATTTAGAATATCAACCACCCTTTTGAATGTTATTATTAACTTATGAGTTTAAGCGCCCTCTACATAAGACGAACAATGTATGATAGTGGTAAATATTAATCTTGAACCACATTGAGAAAATTCCAGGAAGGAAGAGCCATTGTCGAGAACGGTATGACTAAAAACAAGCCCTTATTTGGCGACCTCATTTAGCAGGGCCGTTTCACGTCCCGCATGAATGTGGGGGTGTCTAGTGGCATTCCCTAAGCGTTCCGTATATCGGATAGCAGATTGCGGGGGCAGCGCTTTGCCGCTACGTCATTACCCGAGTTACCCGACAATACCGTGACGTGTTTGCGGGATTACGATCAAGATATTCCCTTGTCTCTATCACTTCTCCCTATATCATAAAGCTAATCCACTTATTAATGCTCATATTTGCTTTTCATGTTTAGATTTATTAATTATTTTTTATTTGAGATCTCAGATCATTGAGAAAAATCAGTTTTTTTGCGCCTTTTGGGTAGCTTATTTGATATCTATTTAATAATTAAACTTTCTCTAAATCTTCCCTCGACCACTTTGCGCATTATCTTTATGGGGCCCAAATTTTCTCCTCAGTGTTATTTTGAATATTTTTTCTTCAATCTCTACAAGTTACAGTTTCAAAAATACTATGTTACACGTTTTTCGTCACACTCACTAAAGCACAAGCTCTATTTAAACGATTCTGTGAATTCAGTTAATTGAAATCGATCTGACCTGAGTCAGTTACAACGAAGCTGACCTGAGTCCGTTCAAACCGATCTGGCCAGGGTCGGATTATGAGTTTTTTCGCTTCTAGGCAACTACATTGTATCACACCTAACTCAGTGACTTGTTGGGTTTTGCACATATGCAGTTTTGTAAAAATAAATTTATTGACGGTTGAAGGGGAGAGGGTCATACCCAAGCGGCGCAAGCGCAAATTTTTTCAATGTTGAAGGTCATGTAATTTCCCAGTTGTTCAAAACGGCCTTACCCCTTGCCTGCTTTTTAAATTTCACGAAAATATAATGAAAATTTTACGAAAATAGCGTTCTTTTTTGAACCCCGCCTGTATATACAAAATGGGAAAAACTTTAAAACTAAATTAGCAGACTGGGAATAACGTTTACGGTAGGTAGTGTAAAAAATATTTATTTTCTTATTTACCCAGTGGCAGAGATATAAAAGGACCAACATCGCTAAACTTTTACATCCATTTATTGGAACATTTGAAAGGAATTCCACTGAAATTTTTACCCTACACAACAAAGTACATACATATACTAATAAGCTTAAGCCTCCAAAAATTTTAGGAAGCGGATTAAGAAAATGGCGGGAAAATTCAAAATTGCGCCAATAATTCATAAAAAACAATCATTTTATGGATTTATGAGCAAGAAAATTGTTAGAGTTAGAGGTTGCGAGAGTTAGTTGCATTTTGGATGCGAAAAAAAGCTGAAGTATCACATAGTAAGGAAGATGAGAAGTGAAGTGAAAGAGAATTATTGGTGTTTGTGTACGTGTAAATAGAGAACAGCTGATTACTTAGATTATGGTAGACAAATATCCACCAGCATACTGTTGGAATGTAGAAATAGCGAGAAAAACATGTATGTATGTACGCAGGAAACATACAAGGCAAAACAGGAAAGACATCCATAGAGACCAAGTATACAAAGAAGCCTAGGAAACATCTGAAGAAACTAACAAAGAAAAACAAGACACAGAAATGGAAGGAACAATGTGAAGATCTCAAGAGGGCCTTCTGAGGATAGGGATATCCTATTTTCAGCAGTTGGCTGAACCTGAAACCGAAGATAACAAGAAGCAGAGAGAGAAAACTTTGAGAAATAAATAAAGAGACTATTCCCAAATCACGAAAAAAATGTAAAGAAATTATGTTGGAAAACAAAACTCCTAAAGTAATAAAGGCTTCCATTATTATTATTATTACTTCTAGGGTAGGTTCAAAGCCCTTGTACTGAAGCTTGCGCTTATTGTACCCCTTTGGATAATTATCTCATCGGTCCCATCTCCCGAAAGCATTTCAGTATGAGTCCAATGGGTGCTGGTTAGGTGGTATGGGGTTTCCTCCCCCTCCCCGCATCTCCTGTAATCCGGGATATTTTTCACTCCTATTATTGAGAGGTGTAATTAGTGAGCAGTGTCCTGTTAGAAGTCCAATTGCCCATCTCAGCTGGTGCTTACTCAGCTTTTTCAGTTACATCTTCTCTGCTCCCTCTTCCCTTTCCCCACCTAGTCGCTTGAACAGCTCCCCAGTTAGGCCTAGGCAAGGTCTGCATTGAAGTTGCTCATTTACATCTTCTCTGCTCCTTCTGTCCTTTACCCACCTAGTCGCTTGAACAGCACCCCCAGTTAGGCCTAGGTAAGGTCTGCATTGAAGTTGCACTATTTTCTCCCTTAGGTTTTTTCCCATGAGAAAAAGGCTTCCATTAATAACAGCCCAGATAAATATGTTACCATAGGGTGATGACCTTCTGCGTACGCACTAATATTACTAGAGAAGCCCCTAAAAAAACGAAGCAAACCTGTTACGTACAGGCCAATACTGGCCAAGCTGCACGTGTGACAGGGAAATTTTTCGAGCAATTAAGGCCAAAATGGAAGAGGAAATAGAAGAACAAAATCTCCTCCATGAATGCCAGTTCGGGTTCAGAGCGAAAAAATCTTCTCTAAGAAATGTGCTAGAAACACCAGATGAAATAAACAGAAAGGCGTACAAAAATAGACAATTTTGCGTTCTCATCATCCTGGATTTTGAGAATACGTTCAATTACAGTACCCTGGAGAGGGATAGTAAAAGAACTGGAGAACAAAGGAAACAATGACTACAATAAATAATACAGTCATACCTGATAGACAGATACATAGCCCTTATGAGATCACATCCGGAGTGCCACAGGGCTCGATCCTAGGACCGACTCTGTGGAATCTCTTCTACGAGCAGGTGCTAAAAATTACGATGGGAAAGAATGTAAAGATTAGGTATCGCCTATGCCGACGACATGACAGTTGTGGTAAAGGCGAGAACCAGGGAAATGCTGGAAGCGGACGCACAAACGACTGTGATAGAAGTAACAGAGAAACTGTGACTGATGGGGATAAAAACTGCCATGTCAAAGACAGAAATGATGATAATGTCGGGACGAAGGAAACTGAAGCTACTAAAGATAGAGGTAGGTATAGAGGATGAAATAATAAAGAGCAATAAATACCTTATATGGGTGATCATGGGGGTCATTATAGACGAGGATGTGCGCATGGCAGAGCACATAAGACAGTTATGCGTAAAGGCAAACAGAATCTCCATGAAGCTGTCAAGAAGCATGATGCCGAACGTTGGTGAACCAAACGCATGAAAAAGACGAGTTTTGACCACGGCTGTGCTCTCAGGTAGCTGTATGGTTCCGAGATCTAGGGTAAAGCGATGAAGTATGAACACTACCACCTGGAGAAGATGGTGTAAGATAAAGCTTGAGATCAGAAATAGGGGCCTAGCATTGAAAATTTCATCGACTTTATAGAGCCTACCACATTTAAAGTTATGAATAGAAAGTACTCATAAGAAGACGAGAACGAAGGGTAGAGGCAAAAAATGTAATCATGGAGAAATGATAAGTATGGAGGAAATACGAGAGAAAACAAAGTATATATCAAGGACGTCCAAAAATGCTGCAACAGAGGATGGGGAGAGGTAGGTTATTATATAACACAGGCTATAACATCTCTTGGAGTGTTTGGAAAGTATTTACAGCACATTGGCAAACAAGAATAAAAGAAGTCAGCAAGTGGTGGTACAGCGGGATGGAGGATACTTCGGAACACACCATCTTGCTCTACTCTAAGTGAGTGGAAGTTGGAAGTGCGAGCGGAAGCCAGCATAAGATGCAACGTAGCGGAAATCACAGCGAGTTATATAGCCATAAGAGCTGACTACCTATGAAATATAATCTTTATTACTGTAATTAGCAAATGCTGAATTCACATGTATTATTTCTTTCGAGACTTGAACAGAGTTGAACGCTCACTATTTGTCTGGTATTCGTCCCGCACAGTCGCGTACTTGGCGGATAGTCCGATATGCAATAAAGAGTCGAATAATAAGTTTTTGAGTTTTCTTTTAAAAACAGAATTTCGGCTCTACGTATCGTAACTGGCGCAGTCGGAACGGATTTTCAATAATCGATAATCGATTAATCGCGAAATCCGGTAACCTATAGTGCACCCAGGATTACAGTGAAGTGCAGGATTGCAGTGAATTGTAGCCCAACAAAGTAGGTAAACAGCCTACTTAAAAGTGCAAAGTGCTAGAAGAATTGAGTAGTGGTCAACGTCAATTAGCAACCAGAAGCAACCAACCCGTAAAATCGAGGTCTCCCTGTTACGACGAGAAGCAACCCCACATAACGTTGAGGTCTTCCATACCCCGCAGCAGAAGAGCAACCCCGTCAACTCGAGAACGTCTTCAAAGTGTTGCCGCCGCTAGACAACACTAGTTCAAGGATTCTACCCTTAGAAGGAAAACTAATAAACCCAAGACAACAGAAGGAAAACTGTCCAACCCGAGCAATATAGAAGGAAAACTAATAAACCCGAGCCAACAGAAGGAAAACTGTCCAACCCGAGTCAAACAGAAGGAAAACTGCTCAACCCGAGAAATCCAGAAGGAAAACTGTCCAACCCGAGTCATCAGAACGTAAAGCTAATCAAGGAGAAAGGAGAAAATTTAAGTAGTAAGTCACATTCCATGTTTCACCTCCTTTGATTTTTATTGATTTTATTTTACACCAAGTTATGTATATGTAAAAGAAAGTTTTAAACAACTGAAACGAATTTATTATTTTTTTTTTGATAATTACAAAGATATTGATATTTTGATAGATCAAGAATAATTTACTGTTATCAATAAATGCATAGAAAGTAATTTAAATTAAATTTTGTGGAATCCTATAGAAATTCTAAATCAGAGTAAGAAATAAAGAGCAAGCTTTAATTCACTTATTCTAAAAATAATATTAAAGTTCATTTATGTCAGGTACTGAAAGAGTAACTATCGTTGAATATAACGAGAATTTAGCACATTCCAGCAACGATCATTTATACGAGCCTGGTCAAGAAATCGCTGTAAATAGTATTTTAAATCCTTTTATAGAGCAACCACCTGCTTTACCAAGAAATTTAAATATGCCTGCAACTACCGAAAGCTTAATTAGCGCAGCTAGAAACTATGGCGATGTTATTCCCACTTTCAATGGTGATCAGAACACGTTAGAAGTTTTCATTACTCGTGTAGAAAAATTTCATGCTAAATATGCCAACACAGCCGATTTAACTTTAAACGATTACTCTTATTGTTTGATTTTAAGTAAATTAAAAGGTCCAGCAGAAACTTTTGCTAGTACAAGATCAGATTTAACTAACTGGACACAATTAAAAGATGCGTTACGCACGAAATTTGGTGACCATACCGACAGGTTAACATTATGTCACAAATTCAAATATCTAACTATCAACCCTAGAGAAAGTCTAACAGATTTCATAGAGCGCATCAAATCAGTACAAACTCAATTAGACATTAAAACCCAATCAGACACAGCATTAACAGCCGCTGAAAAAGCTGTACATGTTCGAATTAACGAACAAACCGCATTAGAAGTACTTTATAACAATTGTCCCCCATTATTACAAACAATTCTTGAAGTCAAAGAATTGGATACCATTGCAGCAGCTACCCCTGTAGTTATAAAATTTTTGGCTAAGCACGGTCCTAACCAAATTAATAAAATTAACAACAGTCGCAATTTTAGCTCTGAAGCACAAACATCAGCATCCAATGGTCCTAACAAACAAATTCATAATTTTCAAAATAAGTATCAAAGACAATTTCAGAGACCCCAAAGACCTAATGTGTCTAATTTTAATAATTTTCCACCTCGACAACCTGTATTTCAGTCGACCTATCCAAATACAAGTCGTCCAAATACTCAAAATACGAATCACCCAAATCAACATCAAAATTCCCAAAACAGACCTTTTGCACCTCGCCCAGGTCAACCGAGTTTTAGTGGAATAAATAGGAATAATAATTCCCCAAACTTAAGACCAAGTCCATATAGGAATCATCCTAATTTTCAATCTCCACAATTTCGCACTTGGAGAGCTCCGCAAATCAATTTTAATGAGATAGAGCCCAATTTAGGAGAATCCGACCCTTTAATCGAAAACACGTACCCAGAATATGATATGGATAACTATCCCGATTATAATGAAATATGTTATGACACAGATTCCCAAAACGTGCCCGAAGCTGACGAAATTCCAGTAGAACCACCAGAAAATTTTCGTTTACCGGCCTCGGAAAACAAATAATCGAAACCAATCATAACATCATTTCTTCAAGCCTACCCTATTTAGAAATTAACGGTTTAAAAATTTTAATAGATTCAGGAGCAACTAATTCGCTCATGTCACCCAAAATTGCTAAAAAATACTTTCCAAAT
The DNA here is from genome assembly GCA_910589415.1 of Malachius bipustulatus. Classification (NCBI taxonomy): domain Eukaryota; kingdom Metazoa; phylum Arthropoda; class Insecta; order Coleoptera; family Melyridae; genus Malachius; species Malachius bipustulatus. Next base: position 29,695,346 of record OU342634.1, on the reverse strand, counting down.
CAAATATTTGACGAAAAGTTTACAATCAAAACAATTTATAATCAATCGGAACATAATAAAGTAGTTATCGCAGATTTCTTCCTGCCTGGACAACCTTTGAAATTTTATGTAATTAATTTTCATGAACACTTCGACCTCTTGCTAGGAACGCAAACGTTAGAAGAATTAAACATGATATTAAATTACAATTCAGGTACTATTTTTCTCAACGGTATAGAATATGATTTATGTAGGTATGAACCAGCTGCATTAAATTATTTTCAAACTCAGATTACTCCTGAACAGAGTGATGTAATTATACCAGTGACCATCAGAAAAGGAACTGTATTAATTCCCCAGCAACAACTAGGTCATTATGAGATCCCCGAGAATATAAATACTGCTGATAATTTTAAAGTTAAAGTTCCATTAATACGAAATAAAGATAATCAAAACCGAATTTTATCATTATCAAAACCAATTCTTGCGCATCACATTGATCTCAAAAATGTCGATGTATGCTATGCGAAAGGAAACTTTGAAAAGTTTGATAATTTTTATGAAAGTCTAAATAATAAATTGAATCATTTGACAACTAATGATAAAACAATAATTTTTAATAAGATCAAAGATTATGTAGACGTATTTTACCACGAAAATGACAAGCTTACCTTCTCTTCAATTGTTAAGCATAAAATTCCGCTTTCATCTGAAATCCCTATTTTCACGAAATCATATAGATTTCCCCAATGTCAAAAGACTGAAATTAATCGACAGGTAGATGAACTTTTGGAGCATAATATCATCACCCAGAGTAGTTCACCTTACTCTGCCCCAGTCTTTTTAGTACCAAAAAAGGAAAATAGTGACGGTAAAAAGCAATGGCGCATGGTCGTCGATTTCAGAAAACTGAATGAGGTAACGATAGAGGACAAATATCCTCTCCCGAATATCAATAATATCCTTGATATATTAGGTATGTCCAAATTATTTTCCAAAATTGACCTTAAGTCCGGCTATCATCAAATCGAAATTCACGAGAGCGATAGGCATAAAACTGCGTTCTCAACGGAGGACGGACATTTCGAGTTTTTGCGTATGCCGTTTGGTTTACGTAATGCACCGGCATGTTTTGCTCGTGTTATGAACGAAATTTTAAAAGGTCTTCTTAATAAAATATGTTTAGTCTATTTAGACGATGTAATAATATTAGGAAAATCATTCGAAGAGCACCTAACAAACATACAGAAGGTTCTCGAAAGACTCCGCGAATTTAATTTTAAAATTCAGTTGGAAAAGTCAGATTTCTTCCTAACAGAAATTGAATATTTAGGACATATAGTCACAACCCAAGGAATTAAACCAAATCCAAAATTAATTGAGAAAATCAAGAAATTACCCCTTCCAACAACTACGAAAGGTATTAAAAGCTTTCTAGGTCTATCCGGTTACTATAGAAAATTTATCAAAAATTATGCCACCATAGCTAAACCCCTGACCGATTGTTTAAAGAAAGCAGCTAAAATCGAACACACACCCAAATTTATCGAATCATTTGAAACGATTAAGAAGTTACTATGTAACGAGCCCATTTTATCATACCCAAATTTTGAACAACAATTTATCCTAACCACGGACGCATCAAATTTTGGATTAGGGGCAGTGCTCTCACAAGGCCCAATTGGCGCCGATAAGCCTATTGCGTATATCTCAAGAACACTGAGTAAGCACGAAAAGAATTATTATACTTCCGAAAAAGAATGCCTTGCGATCATCTGGGCTGTTCAACAATTTAGGCCCTACCTTTACGGAAATAAATTTTTAATTCTCTCCGATCATAAGCCTCTCCAATGGCTATTTAATTTTAAAGAACCAACTTCAAAACTGGTAAGATGGCGATTAAAATTAATGGAGTACGACTATGAAATAAGATATAAAAAAGGCAAACTTAACAGTAATGCAGATTTTTTATCACGCTTAGAAGCATACCCTGTAAATATTGACGAAACACCTGATAATTTATTATCATTATTCGCTCAACCAGGTGATATTGCTGAACTACCTAACACCGAGTTAGATGACCTTACTGACATAGATTCATTACTCCAACAAAACGAAGACAAAAGTAAAATTAAAGTATTATCAGACATACAAATTAAACCCCCATCTTCTGATAAGACCAACAAAACCAACATTAATTCTGAAAATATTCAAAAGAATATAGAAAACGATGAGACTACCATTCATTCACAAAATAACGATATCTCCGCAGAATTAATAATCACCGAAAAACCAATAAATCCATTTAAAAAACAACTAATCTTAACTTTTGGTAAAGAACCCAAAATTAAAAGTCCCCCTTTGTACAAACACGTAAAATTAAAAAGGACTTTAAGATAAACATAAAAACTACCAAAGGCAGAACTTATAATAAACCAAGAAAACATAATAAATCATTATAATAAACAATTGTCACTCAATCGACATTTGATTAAACCATATGAGGAAACTATTAAAAATATGTCAACCAACTTCAAAAGAATCGAAGAAGTAATAAGAGTAGTAAGGAGTGAGGATCAACAATTCATTAATACTTTAATGTTATTTAGAATCAGTCTATAAGACTTGTCGCACGTGATTGAAAATATATTAACAGCAATCAGTTTCGCTTCTCTTAACACGTTACATTTATCGATAATTAACGAAAAAGCCATTAATATCATGAAGCTTGAGTTATCAAAATACCAAGATCCAAAGAATTATTATTCTTTGATAATGTATTATTTACTAGAACAATTCTAGTAGATTATTATGTAACAGAAGATCATGCTGTATTTCTTTTACACGTACCTCTAATTGATCCCAAGACCTATGATTTGTATCATTTATATTCCATTCCAACTCCCGAACTTACAACAATCATTCCCCCAACCTCATATGTGGCAATGACAGAAGACAACATTTATTATCTAAAGAAGAGATGCTCGAAGATTCAACAAGAATACTTCTGTAGAACTTCCGATATAGAAAGGAACTACCAGCTTGATACTTGCATTCGAAACATCCTTCGTGTCAAGGAAAATCCACAGTGTCTACACGTCAAAGTCGAAATTACCGACGTCCTTGTAGAAACAATTAGTAACCAGAAGTACCTCATAATATCTCCAACCGACACCTTGGTACATGAAAAGTGCGGTAGTGAGGAAGTGCATCGACTTAAAGGAACATATTTAGTGAATGTACCCTATTCGTGTAAATTCATTACTAAGCAATTTGAATACGCGAATTTAGAAGGAACAATATCTGAAGAACCTGTTTACTTACCCCCAATAAATCAAAACATCTCAAATGTAAAACCGATTCAACTGAATCTGAAATCATTTAATTTAGATCAATTGTCTAAACTTACGCTAGATCAGGAAAATATTGAGCCAATCTCAATACTTTCTAATAACCACATTTGGTCCCATTCTAATTTACCAATTTTATGTTTGATTGCATTAATTATTATAATTATTGTTCTCTTTAAATATAACAGGGAAATTTTAACCAAATGTCGAAGCCTAAGTAATAAAAGCAAACAGAATGTTTACGATGATGTTGAAATGCACCAAGCATTCCCAACTCCTACTAGACGTAACAATTAACATTTAAGGAAATAATAAAAAAAAATAATTTGTATTTTTGATTTCAATTTTGTACTGAACAACTACAAGATTTTAATTGTTTATTTTTATTATAATAATCTTATACTTATATCATTTATGTTTATGAACTAATTACTTATGTATCTTGTTTACATGTATTTGTATTTACGAACGTCGACTTTGTTCATCCCCAAAGTCTCCTCTTAAGGGCGGAAGAGTTATATAGCCATAAGAGCTGACTACCTATGAAATATAATCTTTATTACTGTAATTAGCAAATGCTGAATTCACATGTATTATTTCTTTCGAGACTTGAACAGAGTTGAACGCTCACTATTTGTCTGGTATTCGTCCCGCACAGTCGCGTACTTGGCGGATAGTCCGATATGCAATAAAGAGTCGAATAATAAGTTTTTGAGTTTTCTTTTAAAAACAGAATTTCGGCTCTACGTATCGTAACTAGCGGTGACACAGCGGAGAATGTTTCGGAATTGCTGTTAATCTCAAAGCAAAACTGGATGGCTATCTATGTTTAGTAAAGTCATCAAAAGTAACGCAGTAGAGTAGAATAACGAACACGCAAAAGGTAAATACATTAAGACCATGATCGCGTTGAAGTGTTGAAGTTGAAGTTCCGACGCCATGCATGAGAGGAAGGAGGGTAGTTTTAGTGGGTATGCAACTTGAGTCGTTGAGTCCCACACTAAGTAGTATATTTACTTAGAATTCGCGAATATAAACGAGAAAGGTCGAAATTTCTGGGCAAAAAGAACGATAGCCAATTGTAACTAGGGATATAGTGGCGCCTTGAGCAGATATAATATTTTATGCCAAATAAAGGAACTATGAACTAAACCTACGCTTATATAAATTTTAAAGTAAATAACTTTGTTTATAGGGTAAATAAGTATTTAAAAATATAGTCGTGTTTGAAGTTGGTATTTTATTTACCAACCGAGTAACAAAAATATGACCATTTCTCTAGAATCTAGAGTCTAGAGTCTAGATAGATAGAGTAATGGATGGAAGTACTCATAAAACGTGAAATCGATCATTTTTCTATCTAGCAGCTCCGATATATGTTTTCGTTGTGAAAAATCTTAAAATTACTGTAAAAATTTATTTTAATAATAATTTAATTGAAATTATATGAAATAAACATTTTTACATAGTTTTAAGGAAGAGTTAAGAGCATAAGAATTACGAAGCCTTTTGAAAGGGTTCTTTTATACCTTTGAGTCGGTATAGAATGAATATTTTGTAGCCTCAGTATCTGTAGTGTGTAGTGTGTAAATATACAACATTGAATGGAATTCTAAATTTAAACTAGAAACACTTCCAAGAGTTCTCTTATTTTCATCTAGCGCTTACCATATTCTTGCAAATGAACAAAAATCCCGACTTTTCAATATCCTCCCTGAAAGACAATATTAATCATAACATAAAAATATTAGTCGTAGGTATAGGTACTCGCACAGCTACCGCTTTCACACATTTCAATCTGAAAGCCTAATCCCCAAGCATGATAAATATAAATAAAGATTATTATTTCAAGCCAATTTTTCCATAGCATATTTGAATTATTTCCGTTATCATGTTCACAATAAAGCGTCGACGGGGAGATTTAGCACCTACCCGACTGCGGACTTATTTGTTTGGATTTAAAGCCACTTTGATATCGGAAAATACGTCTGATAAACTTGGAAATAAAAAGTAGGAGCGTTCATATTTTCTGATAACTGCTTCGGAGTACACGTCTGCGGATCAGTAGGATGGCAATAAGTTAGAGAGAAAAAGACGAACCTCCCAAACAAAGACTCGACAAAGACAGTCTCTAATCGATAAGGGGTGAATCAAGCACGTTCATGCACCATTGGGAGGTAATAATACGAGAACGATTTTTCTAGACCAAATATTAATTATTTCTCTACTTGATTTAAAATTTAATTAACAATTATATCGCTCCTGTATTCGATGTAGGTATGTACCTTACATAATTTAGTGTTGAAATGAGAAAATATTTTTTAAATTAAAAAAAAAGATCTTTTTCATAAAGTAATTTATTTCAGAATGCTATAACACAAATCTGGTAATTTGGATCTTTTTTTTTTTGAAATCTGAATAACTGGAACACTCTTTTAAACTGGAGCGTTGTTTGATTTTTGAAATGTTCGAAATGTTTGAAATATTGAAAATAAATGTAAAAGGATATTTTAGCAATTCTTGATGCATCGAAACTCGTAACATTTTGCACGTTCACATTGAACACCCGGCCCGTCTCCGTGCCGTTAGATGTGAATAGACCTTTGGAAAGAGAGCTTTGGATAATAATAGACCGCTCATGAGAAAAAAAATCGTTGTTTCATGTTATGTTGTAAATTTGGGGCACACCTTGGCAAGATTTGTCTAGGTAATTTTCAACCAACGAAAGACCCGTCATCTTTAGAACCATCGAGATTCCTAAAATTTCCTCCGAGAACTGGAACTGGATCGAGTGCTATAATCGAATAGTCACCAGAAGGGGAGACACAAAAAATCTTCTAGGTCGTAGTATAACATAGATACATTTCCAATTAATACAATACAATGCAATTCCTGTTTTCTTGTTATGTTTGCTCAAAAATTCTGAAATATTTAAAATCCCTTTTAGACTGAAGACTCTTCCTCAGGCAGTTGGTTTATACAGGGTGAACTCATAAGAACCGACACAGATCTTTGAAATAGGAGCTTCAAATTAAGAAAAAAATAAATATTTCAGTTAGGTATACTTGTATTAAAAAAAAATTTGATACACGGTGTGTGTGTGTGTATCAAGAGCATTAATTGACAGTAAGTAGAGTTGAATCATAGCATTTTAAAGGATTGATAAGGGTTGATAACGGATGATAAACGAAAATGTTACATTTTTTTTCAACTCTTTGGCCGATTCAAGAAATTATAACTTCGTTTTATGGGGAGTTTAATTCTAAAGCTTTTATTTCTCTTATTATCTTTCAAAAAACTTTTTCGTTTTCAACAAAAATCCGGAAAACTAAACAAAAGTATTGCAATATTATTGTGTTATTTAAAATCGTCGAAAATTAAAAAAAAAATGCTTTAAAATTAAATGTCTAAGTCTGAGGTGGGCATATTTTCAAAATATCTCCCGGGCCTAAAGACTCAGTGGCGTGCGGTGATCATTTATATTAAGTAAGCAGAAAATCAGGTGGCAAAAATTCGAGACCGATGAAGATTTTCGGTGTTTCATTGAAAAATTTGAGCGTGCCTTTAATTGAATAATATCATGAAAATGTACGCAATTGAGTCCAACCGGGGGGTCTGGGGAAATTTTTAAAGAAAATTACTCAAGAATGAAAATTTAAGTGCATTTTTTCTACCTAGATTTTCAGGTCCTAAGGTCAGATTTGTTGCGATTTGTTGATTTCAAGAAAATCGAATGAAAGAGATTAAAAAAAATTGTATGGGAGATTTTTCAACGGGCTATAACTTCTCAGGGATGCAACTTAGTTATACAGATAAGTGGCATTAAATCACTATATTTTGGGGTCCCCTACACGCTCCTGCTCTGTGTCGGTTCTTATGGCAATCATCCTGCATATGCAAACCGAGGAGGTAAACATTATCTCGACCGTAAGTCTAGAATTATGTGCATCATTATTACTGCGAATTGATTTATTCGTAGAATTCTTAGAACAAATTATTTATCACCACTTTAAATTGCCATAGTAACAAGCAAGCAAGCCTAAAAAACTTACCATTAATACATTTTTGTTGCCTAAATTTTGGCACAACTGCAATTCAATTGTTGAAAAATACGAGTTGAATGAGACTAGAAGTAGAAGTGATTAATAATAGAAATGGTTAATTTTTTGTCAGTCGGTTCATTAGATATGAATCTTTTGGAATGACACTAATGACAGAGTTATACAAAATAATATCCCCACAAGTCTATCATATCTTATTTCTTGTGAAACTGTAAATCTTTTTCGGGTATCTCTGATCTTAGTAAGATTTGGTCAGATGTAACAAGAAGCTCTACAACTGAAGATGACTGATCACTTCTTATATAATATCAATTTAATCAACTTAAGTTAAGTTATTAGTCAGCAATAAGATACTGTGCACAACTGTTTTAATGACTACAAACCCATTTGCTTTGAGAACATTTACCGGCCCAAATATTCAGTAGATTGTTCTGGAGCACACATTTTAATATCAAAACGCTTTCATCAGAGAGACCGGCCGTTGCTAGGATGGAGATAGCTGATGGAGGGGATAAACCATTACCGGACCATCAGCCTATAAATAGGAGCGCTCTCCCAGTCAGTTGATCGTTGTCCAAGAAGCAAATCTCCATGTACCACGACAAAACAGCCTGGAATCAATTATGATTTCAATTGAGCTATGAATATTTTTTGTTAAAACTGCTGAAAAGTATAACCAAGATGAAGCCATGACGTTAAATTATTGTAAACTTTCATGTAACATCTTTAATTTGCATAAATATAAAGAAAAGTGATTAAAGCTTTAAGTACATAGAAGCAAAATAAACTAAATAAAAGCTTCACAGAATTGGAGATATTCTCATTAGATAGAAATGAGTAAAGCTTGTTTATGGGAAAACTCCCGAATCTGAATCGTTCTTGGAGAAGGTGTATTCAACTGCTGCTCAACCGGCAACTACTGCTGCAGTGAGTGGATGTTAGATCTAGATGAAAACAAGAGAGAACAACCGGGATACTGAGAGAGAATAACGATATAATTTGGCAGGAGAACTTGGCTGAGACGGGAACCAAATGACTGTTTGTTATTGAACATTTTAACATAAATGCATTTATCAAGATTAGAAAATCGCCTCATTTGAATTCATAATATTAATTATTCTCTTCCATTTTAATTTCTATTTACGAGGGTGTAATTAGATAAGGAAAGTGGTGAAGAAGTTGGAAAGAAAAGTTAAGTTTTTCGGACGACTAGTACTAGTGACTACTCGCGTTTAAGCTGAGGCACAGTTTGAGGAGAGTGGAGATTTTAATTAAATTCTCTTTATGAATAGGTTTATTGCTCTTTCTTTCTATGATTTGAAATTTCGATAAAGGACGACATTTTTACCACTCCAATTTTCACAAAGACGACTTTCATGAAAGCGAAAATTGTACCTTTGTACTACGAAAGCACACTTGTCTTATGCGTTCAATTTATAATAATAGAATCGTATGACCTACTAGGTACAGACAGGGTGCTATGAACTTAAGAGAACATTTTTTTATTAATCAATGTTACAGTATCGAGAATGCAGTTTATACAGTTGAATCTTTTCATTTTTTTAATAACGCCACTTTTCACAAAATTGATAAGACGAAATAAATTTTTGTTTAATTTAAGAACTTCTTATTTTTCCTATTTAGGATATACCTACCTAGCATAAGTACTCATTTAAAAAAAAATAATCTCTAATGATTTTTCAAATCAATTTTTAAGAGTCGTTTGAAATTAGCATCAGAAAATTGATTTTATAGTCTATTATTTTTGGGAGAAGCCCAGATATCATAAATTGGACCATTCTGTATATTTTATTCTTTTATTTTAAGGGAGAATTCGATCAAACGGTCATATATCTCAGAATAAGTGACGTCATGAAAAAGTAATACATAATAGTATGCACCTACTTGTCCCCTGGTGCATGAACTGATTAAGTTTAACAGATGTTAACAATTTATTCCCAACCAATATACAGGGTGTCCTTTTTTATGAGCAATACAATGCAATACAATACAAATTGTACTTGAATTACAACAGTAATTGCTTAGTACAACAGTGTTATCACAGAAATAATAAAAACAAACACAAAGACAAACAAGTAAAAAAATAAATTTCTAATTAAAAAGATCTTAATATCTTAATTAAAAATATCTCGAGATACGTCTCTTTATTATACGTCAATGATTTATTAAATATGGCATACTTTGAATAAACACATAATTTACACTAATAAAGTGTTTTGTTTGCGTTACTTAATGAAAAATAATTCAGCTTTTTCAAATGCGGAAAATAATAGCGGCTTTGTCCTATAATAAGCTTCTTGTGCAGGATCAGATAAAAGAAGGGGATGAAAGTTATAAAATGATAAGGGCAAATCCAAGAGTTTCTAGTTCTGGCGCAGTTGTCCACTTATATAATTCCATCCCAGGAGGAGATGAAGCTGTTCTCCATTTCTAGATAAAACTTTCGGTACGTCGCTTCAGGGGATTAAGGAATTTTTATTTTAACCTGTTGCAATGTAAAGTAGGTAGTTTCATGAAAGAATATACAAATTACATATTGTGCTCCAGAAAATATACGAGCAAGATTTGACCCATTGAAGAGCTAGCTACAATGGTATTTGTTCAGGACCTGCCTTCAATATATAAGAAGTCTACTTTTCACAGTAAATCTCTTGATAAAGTCGTCCTTCGCATGAGAACGTCAATCTGTTGGAAGCTCATATGCGTCAAGGATGTGATACTCGATTAGGCTCTTCCTTTCGAGTATAGAAAAGCTCCTTATTATTGAGAGAAAAGGATTTGTTCTCCTTTTCGGAAATATCAAGTTTACCGTTAAATAAAATGTCTGAATTTATTATGAGTTTAAATTACTGAAGAGCATTTCGCATTTATGAATTTATCATCATTTATTTTTTATTGTGGAAGCTGTATCCTATAGAGCAGTGTTTTCTGAGGCTTGAAGGTAATATTTAGGCAATGAAAAAACGGAGTTAAGATGGAAGTATGGGGAGAAGTAATAACGAAATGTTAGTCGAGTTCGTCGAACGAATTATCCTGTCTCTTCGTTTCTCTTTTTATTCTAACAAGAACATGTTTCGACGTATTTAATACCGTGAATCTCAAACATTTATTTGATACACCGAAACCCCCAAATATTTATTTTGGAATCCGTACTAAAAATTTTGAAAAGAAAATGAACAGAATCCAATCCATTTGAAATGGAAATCTGAACTGTGTCCCTTTGTCTGCCCTGTTTGTAACGATAAATCTAATTATTGATGATGAGTTTCTATTATGTAAATTGGACATAATAATAATAATAGTTATTTTGATTATTAATTAGAACTTTCACTCGTAATATTCGAGGAGGCCAAAAATGCCAATATTTTTTTACCTATTAATATAAATTTATTATACAGGGTGTTGAAAAACTCTTATTAGAAAAATGGCAACCTTGCATTGAATTTTCAGGTGAGAGAATACAGTCTGCAATCAATTTTTAATATTCTACGATTGTCAAAATTTTACTGCCTTGAAAATTTGAAACTGTTATTTTTTTGGGTGGGTGGGAATGGAGGTTGATATCGGATGTCTCCATTTGTCATACACAGAGATTTTTTTAATTTTACAGAACTTATTGTGGTGGAACAGCGAGAGGTGTAAATACAAGGATTTATATAAATCAACATGAAATAAGCAGCCTCGTCTAAAATATTTTTATTTTCGGAACTTAAGATGGTGGTGATATTTCTAGAGAGTTGAAGACTTAGTTATAGTAATGCGTCTGTCAGTCGTTTTATATGTTGGCTATACTTTGGACATGAAAAGATTACATGTCTGAGATATCCCACCAACCTCTCTTCGCGAAATTGTTGTTTATTGTTTGTTACGAGACACAACCTGCTGTGGGCGGTGACAATTATATTGGTCTGAAAAAAAAATTTACTTAACTTTAAAATCACTGGACTCCACCTGGCACACGTCACAAGTGCCATTTTTATCACCGTTCATCTTTCCAAAAATTATGTATAATTCAAACAAATGCTCGTATTCACAAACGATAATTTCCTAAATAATTACGTAATCAATTATCCCCATCTCATTCTATTGCAAAAAAACTGCATATCTCCATCTCACTCATTTAATTAATTACGTAATTATTTAGGAAATTATCGTTTGTGAATACGGGCAAAAATGTGTTACAGTATTAAGTTGCCTGTAGCAATACCAAGTATACTGATACCACGGTTTGCTTCTGCGGTGTTCTTGAATTCCTGACGTCGTAACAGACTCTTAGGTAGTCCACTGTTCTCGCGAGCAGAAGTAATCCTTTGAATTATTATCCTTCCATCTGGATATTAATAGGACTCTTAAAATATAATAATAGGTGTATTCTTCATAGTAGCTGTTTGATAGCATTTAATTACCACGTGTATTTCACCTGGGCCCTTAATCATATCCACATACTTACTGTTTCCATTTGACTTCTATGATAAGTATTTCACTTTCAAGGTGATATGCATTAGGTGCTCATAATAAATCAATTAATTTATTTAAGATATAACGTAATATTATTATATTGATAAAATTATGGTGACAATATTAGAAGTCTAATGCAAAAACCAAAACCACAGACAATGAGACTGCAAAATTCTTGAATGACTTTTGCCAAAATTAAGTTTCCCAACTTACTGGCGCCAATATTGTCAGTTATATTTTTTTTTCAGGAGTATTTTTAATGTATTTTGAAAATTAATTTAATTGTGTTTATTAACCACCATCACTTTAACAAAGGCTTCCGTAACATTTTGATATACCTAGTCTCGTTTTATATTTAAATTTCATAATAATTTTTCCACTGGTTTTTGAACAGCCTGTACACGGGGTCCACCTCTTAATGTCCACCCCCAAAATAGAGGTTAATATCAAAGATAAAAAAATGAAACTTTGAGGATTGATGTAATTAATATAATGCCATAGATTAACATTATAATACGGAAGCGTAGAAGGGCCACACAATCAATTTTTTTTGTTATACCTAACATTCCGACTTCTATTTCGGAATTCCGACTTGTATCTCGGAATTCCGACTTGTAACTCGGAATTTCGACTTCTATCTCGGAATTCCGACTTGTAACTCGGAATTCCGACTTGTAACTCGGAATTCCGACTTATATCTCGGAAATCTTACTTACCTATTATACAGGGTGCACCATACATCCTTCTCTAATTGCTATCTCCTGAACGCTAAGATATACAGTGTCGGTCTAGAGAAAAGATGCGGAATTTTATGGTCATCTCGAACCGTCAAGACATTCAAGATGTCTGTGACTGCTCCTGAAATATCCTGAAGAAACTCAAAAATCGAAATTTCTTATTTTTGCCATATCTCTCTTATTATTGGAAATTAATGAATAATGTTTTGTAGGCTTACATAAATCGTCAAGAGCTACCCATCTATCATTACAAAAATTTTCAAGGCCGACTAGATCCAAAAGTTTTCACAGTCAACTTTCGTTTTTCTTATAGCCGCCATATTATTTCTTTATGTCATTCGATATGAAAAAATAATGAAAACCAAAAATTAATAAACTTAAAAAAAAAATCTCAAATTTTTATTCTTCTTTTTTTCGAGGAAAAACAAAAAGAATCATCGATATACGTCAACATTGTTAAAATACGCCGAAATAGTGCTTGCCTCATGGTTTATTAATTTATCTAATGAAATTCGGTCTATAAAGTTGTCTTTTTTGTAAATAAAAAAGAGTAATAAATTTTTTTTAATTTATATTTTGAAATTGACCAGTTTTTGGTTTTTATATTTTTTTTTATACCGAACAACATAAAAAAACAATATGGCGGCCATAAGAAAAACGAAAGTGGACTATGAAAATTCTGAGATCTACTTGGCTTTGAAAATTTTTGAAATGTCAGATGGGGTAGCTCTTGCCGACTTATGTAAACCCACAAAAAATTATTTATTAATCTCCAATAATAAAAAAGATATGAAAAAGATAAGAAATCTCGATTTTTCAGTTTTTTCAGGATATTTCAGGAACGGTTACAGATATTTTGTATGTCTTGACTGATTAGAGATGGCCACAAAATTGCGCATCTTTTGTGTAATTTAATCGACCCTGGATCTCTTAGCCTTAGGAGATAGCAATATAGAGAATGATATATGGTGCACCCTGTATACTATAAGCGGGTACGTTAATTCCATCGAAAAAGTGTATAGTACTACGCTTCCATAACCAGCTACACTGTATCGTATGGGTTTTCACGATCTAAATGAGAATTCCGAGTTATAAGTCGGAATTCCGAGTTACAAGTCGGAATTCCGAGATACAAGTCGGAATTCCGAGTTACAAGTCGGAATTCCGAGTTACAAGTCGGAATTCCGACCCTGGATCTCTTAGCCTTAGGAGATAGCAATATAGAGAATGATATATGGTGCACCCTGTATACTATAAGCGGGTACGTTAATTCCATCGAAAAAGTGTATAGTTCTACGCTTCCATAACCAGCTACACTGTATCGTATGGGTTTTCACGATCTAAATGAGAATTCCGAGTTATAAGTCGGAATTCCGAGTTACAAGTCGGAATTCCGAGATACAAGTCGGAATTCCGAGTTACAAGTCGGAATTCCGAGATCGAAGTCGGAATTCCGAGTTACAAGTCGGAATTCCGAGATACAAGTCGGAATTCCGAGTTACAAGTCGGAATTCCGAGATAGAAGTCGGAATGTTAGGTATAACAAAAAAAATTAAGTGTGTGGCCCTTCTACGCTTCCGTATTATAAGATTAATTAATTTTAATTTAATAAAAAAACTGTAATTTGGTGGTAAAGTGACCAAAATAAATTGATCTTTCTTCAATACATCGGTAGAAATCCATTAATAAAATCAAAATCGCTGAAAATAAGAAATATCAAAAAACTAATGACAATAAGCGTTTAATTAAATATAATACATAAAATATGAAAATGACAGGAGGTAGAGTGATTGATATTATAGAAATAAAAGTGACCAATAATCTGAAGAGGGTAGTTATACAAGTCCTTAAGTAGTAGCCTAAGTATAAAAAGTCCCCAGTGTAGTGTGCCATTGAACTCAAATAGACATTGTTTTGACTGTTTACTTAGAATTTATGGTTGGTACCCCATTCAGATTATTGGTCACTTTTATTACTACCATATATCAATCATTTATACCTGTCATGTTAATAATTTTATGTAGTTTATTTAATTAAAGCCTTACTAAAGTACTTTATTAATATTTCTTCTCAGCGATTTTGATTTTATTAATCGAATTCTACCGATGTACCTATTGAAGAAAAATCGATTATTTTTGCCTCTTTACCACAAAATTACAGTTTTATAGCGCTGGTGGCTGAACAAAAAAAAATAATTAAACTGATTATGCCATTCTATGATCCTATATTAATTACATGGATCCTCAAAGTTTAAATTTATATTTTTAAAATGATGGGGTGGGCATAACTGATGGGCCGCCCTGTATATAGAGGAAAAATAATAATGACTAATAATAAGATTAGTATATTTCCCTTCAATCACTGCTTCTAATAATTCCTATTAGTTTAGCTGTATAGGAACAAATTAACATGTTATGGTAATCAACTAATGAATAATTATTATTAAACCTCATTGAGGCGCGCATTAATATCCCTCTCTCTGTGGTCGTTCTTGTGCCTATTTGCCAAGTTGAATTGGGTCACGGACGGTCTATCGGATTTGCACAACTGATAGCTCTCGATGAGATGAGTCAGGTTTAACTGGTAAAGACATGTTGTAGGTAGATAACTATAATAATAAGTATCAAGAGTTGTTCAGGATTAGATATAAAACTTGTTTAATTGTAGTTGTTTTGTTTTTCAAAAGTTGAGGTTTTCTTGTTTTGGAATGTATGCGCTTTTTAATAAAGAAATATCTACGGAAAAAGCATTTTATGACGGTTTTCCGTTTTGCTCATTTGTTTTTCCCCGCTTAAAATTAGCAGAATTAAAGTAGGGCTCAAAAAGTAAGGCAATCATAATAGTTGTACCAAAAATTATTAATTCTAACCCGATTGTCATTATAATGTTCTTTAAAGTAAAGTTTTTATTAAAGTCAGCCTAGACTAGAAGAAAATTAAATGCATTTTACTGCTCTTGTGTACCTAAGTAGAGTAGTAGGTGTGGTTAATTAGGAATAAATTGATGTAACCGTTCAATTTTTTTCTTCAATAGAAATCTAATTTAAGTAATCGGTCTAGTAAAAGCGTGCGAAAATATCCAGCAGTGAAAATAACATCCAACTGGCTCAATAATTATTATAGCTCCGAGAAGTATGTTAATAGTTGTGTAGTTGTGCGTAATTAGATATATTACTTATGCCTCAGGCGTACAGCCGAAAAGTAAATCTTGTAAATGTAATTTGGAATTTTCAGGGGTGTTATATTTTACCAGACTTTTCACATTAATAGTAACGCAGCTTCGAAATTCAATTTAACAGCGTGGAAAAGAGAAGAGGAAGAGGAAACAAGAAAGCGCTGTCTACTAATCCTGCCCATAAAATGAAAGTGATGCGTGTTTTTCCACATAACGGGGTGAAATATGAACTACCAGTTGCCTATCTAGTGATGAATTGATTGAATAAATTACACTAGTGCAAATTGCAGGCAAGTCGAGCCCGTCGAGTTCATCTTATGTTGTAAAGATGGCGCCTCTGGTAACTAACTAAATTTAAAGTAAGTACCTACCTACCTACGGTTCGAGCGACTCCGGATTCCGGGTTGGTTGGGTGGGTAGATCATATTTTCGTTTCGTTTGGTTGCGCGATTACTTGCTCACGTAATAATAGGTATTTGTGTTTACAACCTAAATAATTGATTTGAACCACTGATTTCGTACAATATACCTTAACTTATAAAAACGGTGGTCAATTTTATTAGTGTTTTTTTTTATCACCAGTATTATAGTCAATTTATATTTTTATAAATTGGATTATTGAACTATGATACATACAGGATGAGACGCGAGGACCTTAGGGCATTTTTATATGGAGAAGTGTTGGGAGTAGAAGTCTAAAAATTTGTGCACCATGATTTCAATTTTTAAGAGCTGAACTAATAGTTGCAATCACTTCCGGTTATACCGGAAGGTGCAAAGCCAACAACTTTTTTATTTGAAATGGGACATCCTGTATAAATATTACACTTTTTAATCAAAATGGTGTTTATAGTTCAAATTTGTAACTAGAGATTTATGAGTTATAAACAAATGAGAATCGCAAATTTTCCATTAAAAAAATTCTAAATTTCTTTTTTACTTGCCGATTTTTCATCACTTTTGTATAGACATTTCATCAACACAATTGGATACCACGTGTAAAATTAAGATAGGGACATGTAAGCCGTTTTCAGATATCTTGACCCGTTTTAAATCTAAGCTGCTTTGAAAATGAAAAATTGCGATTTTCATTTGTTTATAACTCATAAATAACTCGTTACAAACTTGTACTATAAACACCATTGTTATTAGATTTTCTCAGACAATCTGAAATTAATAATATATAGGGTGTTCGATTTAAAATTAGAAAGTTGATTGCAACTTCCGGTACAACCGGAAGTGGTGTGGGGTTGTAAGTATTTTAGTTCAGCTCGTCAAAATTAAAATCATACACGTACAAATTTTTAGACTTCTATTTATACTCCCAACTCTTCTCCATAATATAAAAAGCCCCTACGGTTCTCGCGCCTCACCGTGTATCAGTAACTCGCGCACTCGGAGCATGCTGCGGTAAACTTCACTTTTTAAGAGTGGTAAATTTTCTTACTACAGTGTTATAAGTTCTTTTTTTCCATAGATATGATCGTTTCTATAAAAATAAAAGTGGCATCACTGCACTGAACATGTGAATAAGTTCGGGTTAGATGGTGTTTTCATTATTTTTATTTCCATAGCAATGAAGGCATTTTTGCTATTGTTGAGTTTTGGCGGTTGCCAAACTTCAAATTTCGTTCAGGTTTAGGTATTTCATCAATTTCCAACATTCTCAATTCCTCTGTGAAGAGGGTTTGTGGAAAAAAAATTGATGGATTATATGGTATCCGTTCCAGACATTACAGTAAACTGAATTTTTCATTAATCTTTATCACGGTTATTGAAAAATTTACCTTTAAACTCGGATGAGGGAAACTCTGTAACTTGAAAACCAACCGTTGAATTAATTTTTTTTGCAGAATATCCTTAATTTTAATGGGCTCTATAACGCCCCGCATTCGGAGTGCGCGACTTACTGATCATCCTGTAGATGCGCGAGAATGTGGGACGTATTTAATCCTTGAAGACATTTTTGCATTTACTACTGTGCTGTTAGTATGGGCTCGATCCAGATTAACAAAATTTGAACCTTCATATCTCGTAAACGCAAAGTTTCACGGGCACCATAAAAAAAATCGCGCTTATTTTCGGAATTGCTGAGTTCTCAAGAAAATTGAGACCTCAAAATTATCCTCAAAGCCTAAAAGTGCCTAAAAGTTTTTTCATTAAAATTCGATTTTTACTACCGGCCTGTCAATTTTTTGTCATTAATAATAATCCCATGGTGGGATTATTACCAGCATGAACGCCTGGACATGAAAAAATAACGCAAAAGAATCCTCAAGTTGAGGATGACCGTGTCAAAAAATCAGGTTGAGGAAATCGATCCGAGTACCTAAGAGATTTTTATGAAAATCACAAACCGCAAAGAAAAGATTTTTCACTCATGTACATAAAGGGTTTTCCAACAAGAGGTGTTATTTTGAATCACCCGGTATTTCGGTAGCTGTCACTTTTGAAGCTTTTATTCTTTGACATTTGACAAGTAGAAACTACGCCATTACTAAAAATGGAACGATACACGCTTCAACAACGCATTGAAATTATTAAAATTTACTACAAAAATTGTGAAAATCTTGCAGTCACAGTTCGCAAAACTAAAGCATTTTTGGGTCAAAAATCATTTTGACTGATGAGGCCCATTTCCACCTCGGTGGCTACGTCAACAAACAAAATTGCCGTATCTGGGGCTCAGAAAACCCAAGAGTTATTGTTGAGAAGCCTCTCCATCCTCAACGTGTGACTGTTTGGTGCGGTTTATGGTCCGGCGGGGTTATTGGACCTTACTTTTTCGAAAATGAGGTTGGGTCAACAGTTACGGTGAATGGATTGCGCTATTGAGAGATGATTAATGATTTTTTATGGTCGGAGTTGGATGGTATTGATCTGGACAACGTTTACTTTCAACAAGACGGCGCTACGTGCCACACGAGCAACGAAACCATTGCTCTTTTACGGGAAAAGTTTCCGGACCGTGTTATCTCTAGAAGAGGTGATCACAATTGGCCTCCGAGATCTTGTGATTTAACACCTTGCGACTTCTTCCTTTGGGGCTACGTGAAAGATAAGTTGTACGCCAACAGCCCAGCGTCGATTCAAGACCTCAAAGATGGAATTCGTGAGGCTATCGAGGACATAGGGCAGCCACTTTGCGTTTTGACTATGGAAAATTTCATGAAAAGGATATGGTCCTGTAAGCGTGGTCTTGGTGGCCATTTGGCTGATGTTGTTTTTCATTATTAACGGCATACCTTCCTCTTTATTATGAAATAGACATCCGATCATTTATCTCAAAAAATGGCCTTTTTCTTTGAATACCAAAATAACACCTCTTGTTGGAAAACCCTTTACTATAATAAGGTAAGCTATCTTGAATAAAGGACACGTTTTCTCTGCATTTATTGGCTAAAATGTGCAATTTTGTTATTTTACTGAATTGTTATTTAAGTAAAAAGTATAAAAGTAAAAAAAAAGTAAAAAAAAAACCATTACCCAATAAATATTATCTAACAAATTCTTTAGCAGAGCAAAAAACTGAGTTTGAATAAATCTTCTATAGATACTTACCCATACGCAAAATTCTAAAGAAAGCTGTGATGGTTAAAAATAACGCAGTTTCGCTGCAGCCTGATTTATTGTTTTATTGCATCATTATTCACCAAGACTCAATCACAAACGGAACAGGTGGTATGTAAAAAATATAAGTACTGATGAGGGATGAGAATTATTTTTATTGGACAAACATCTTCTAGAATAAAAATCAATTGAAATAATAGTCGATTCCGGCTGCTTCGTCTTGGTCCATGGAGATTTGCTCCGAACGTTTCGTCTACAGCTGCGGTAGACATCCTCTGAATATTTGTATAAAAATACAGATGCTCATCTGGATTACCTCAAGATCCAATGTCTCAGTCCAATATTTTGCTTGAATTCCAGTGAAGCTTGAAGTGTGAAGATGCGAATATTACTGGATCGTTAGCTACATTTTTAAGAATTGAAACCTTATTAGTTTGTTGAAAAGCAATCAATTTTAGAGGATTCCACTTTAACTACACGCTAATGGAGATTGTCTGGATGACCTGAATACCGAAAGTCTTTGCTTACATGTTGAAATATCGATATTTGCCTCTTTTTCAACGTCCTCAGGATGCTCATCTCGCTCAATCGCTAAAATTTTAGCTCGATTTTATTCGGCCGGGAGGGTAAGGAACACCCTAGTCTATTTATTATAGATGACTAATAAGATAATGTTATATCCCAGGCACTATTTTGAAAGCCTAAAGAAGTGTTTGAAGCCCTCTTACAATAAAATTAAACAATACATCTGGATCGGTAAATGTTAAGAAAAAAATGTAATTTATTTTTTTCTTTATAAAAATACAGTAGGTATAATTTATTCATTATAAATTGTTTTATTAATCATTATCATGATGTATTGTAGGTGGGAATATCTAATTTTTCTCCCTACAAATACATATAGTCACTCTTCCTGGAAATAGATTTTTTAAAGATATTATACCTGACCCTGTAATAAGTAGTAGGTAAAATATAAAACATAAAATACTTAATAATCGTTACACGAAAAAGATTTTATGGCTGATAATACGGTGGAGAAAATATGCTTTCCATTAGTCTCGAGATTATAATATACTCATAATAAATCAGGAAGGAAAGAAAAGTACACCAGTCTGTTGAAAACCTCATGATAAAAATCATATAACCAGAACGATTATTATATGGCGTAGTTTGTCGCTCGAGGAAACCGAATTTTCCCAACCGACTAAGATGATATGAAGGGTAGGAAAAGCGAGAACAGGAAGCAGACCTCGCTCTGTATGTGTGTCGAGTCGATGTCAGGCGTCGTTCTATCCTTTACTGATCGAGATGGGAAATACACGGTGATTCTGTTACTGTCAGTAGTCACTAATCCCTAGTCACTATAGTCACTGGTCACTGTAACTGTCCACATCATCTAATTTTCAATTCTATTATTTTTTTTTTCATAGAATTCCTCATAAATTGTAAAAGCGTAAAATCAGGATTCTTGCAACTTCTTCCAACAAAAAAGCTCTTTTTTAGAGTAATTTTTAGTAATTTAGAGTAAATTATTATAGTGTTGACTGTTGGTGCATGTACAAAAATTGTTCCTCTTATACATGAGATACCAATTATTGTCGTTAGGTAAACCTAATTATTGTGCTGCTTTACTTTTTCCTAAAAATCTTTAAAAAATTCTTATAGCAAGAAGGGGTAGGGACAGTCTGTGCTGATCTTGTTGGCGCTTATTCTGGAATTTAGTATATTTTTCACTTTTAGTGTATACATATTAAATTTAAACATGGAAGGATGGCAAATAAAAATGGTAACCACCAGTACCAGTTCCAGTATTAGTACCACTCTCAGTTAAAGTAGTCCCCATCTCGAGTTGTCGAGTTGTGGGTCATTTCCAACGCGACGTGTTTTCCTTGCGTAATGGGAAACAGTTATTCCTCAGTAGTTTATTCATGTCGTTTACTTTATTGTTGGAAATGAATTGCCCTTTCTAGGCGCTAGGGTTCGAGCATTAATAACGGACAGGATTACTTGTGTAATGGATGTTGTTTGTGGTTCAAAGGAAAAATTCAAAAAGGTTACGGACCGCCATAAATTAACCAAGTTTACCTACCTGTTAATTTCATAAAACGTTGAACCATAAAAGTCTGATTTTTCACTTTGATCGTTACTTTGGTCGTTATTTGGAAGCCATTTTATCAATTTTTGTTGACATTTAAAGATTATCTTCTGGGCTTTATTAAGTGTACATTTAAATTGATAAAACCATAGTAATAATTAAGTACCTATATATAACATAGTAATTATAAGTACCAAAAATAACACTATTTACCTTATAAAACTACCTACTTAACTTTTATATTCTTATGGTTGTGACCCTTAAATTCTAACAATTTAAAATGTGCTTTCACAATCCCCAAAATCTTCTCCACTGTCATAAGAAATAAATTGTATTAGAGCTCAAAAAGTAAATAATAATAATGATAAGATGTGTACAAAAATTCAATTTTATATCTTAAATGTTTCTTGAGATATTGTCAAAAAACCGAAAAAAAAATTTTTGACCCTGTATCTTCACCTACCGGATGTTAATAGGAATATTTGTTAATATAAACACCCTATATAAGAGAGATAACAAGAAAATTGAACAATCTAAACACTGAGGAAGGTTGCTTTAATTTTTTTTTCCTTTTTTATAAAAATAAAATGTTTTTATAAACAGAAGTTCCTTGTTCATAAAGGGTCTAAAATTCGCAATCTTGAGACTTAGCAGCTTATTTTTTTTAGGTTTACATAAATCGTTAAGACCTATTGATTTTGGACATTTAAAAATATACTTACCACATAAAAAAAAATCAAATTTTATTCTTTTTTCGAAAAAAAAAAGTTTGACTGTAGTTCAGCTGATCCTGTGTCTCTGATACTTTTCAAGATCCCAGTAGTGAGAGAGTAAAAAAAAAAGTAAAAAAAATCACTTAATCCTAAATACCGGAATTTTCTCTAAAGACGATAAATTTCAGCATAGTTTTGAGAATTAGTACAGTAAATAAGCCTGAAAATACTGTAGATCTCGAGAAGTGGTGGAACAGCACCGATACAAAAAAATTCTGGATTCCTTAGACCTTCAGAATCATTCTTCACTTCTAACCCCAGAATTACTCGAAAAATGAGAAAATTAGGGTAATTTCCCCCTTCCAAAGCACCCCCTTGAAGTAACAGCAATACAAAAGTAAAATTGATGAAAACTAAAAATTTCACCTCGGAAATCGTCTCTTTTTTTGCTACACTTTCCAGAACTGACACATATTTTCATGATTTTTTTATTTTCTGGAGGCCTAAATCTTCCCCCTGCCTATTAATAACACTTCCGTAAAAGAGTTAGTACTCTGCTTACATAATTTTTTATGTAGATCTTTTTTAAGCAGATTGAAAACTAGTTTTGTCGATATTTTCTTCGAACTCCTTTATTCTTAAATTCCCTAGAATCGTTGAGTTTTTCTACCTTGGCAACACTCTTTTTTTCAACCTTGAAATTCCCATGCAATTTACTTGTTACCAGTCTGCCACGATAAATGTCTAACAGGATCGTTTCTTTTGTCCAAAGTGAGGACAAAAACATGTTTACAAAAGCAAAAAAAAATTTACAATTTGTCCAATCAAAATGTAAATTATTGTAGAGGGGTGTAACCTTAAAAAATATGAAATTTCCTCTACGTATTTGCATTCTTTTCAAGTAAGTACCTAACATAATGCGTGTTAAAGCAGCGTTTTCACACCATAAATTCAGCTCATATTTCAAACTATTTATGATGAAATAAAGTGGCATGCTTCAATAAGGACTTAATTCTCATTTTATTTTTTCTGTGCATGTATAATGCAGAAATGCCATCAAGTCAATAGAACGGAAGCACTTGTATAATGTATGATAAAAATATGGACCAAAGTAGTTAACATTCTTAAATCGGACAATGACGTCACTTTTTGGAAGGATGCAAAGTATAAAAATAAATATGAATGGGAGAAAGTTAGTGTTAAAGTTTAATAAATAAAACATTAAAAGTGTTGAAATAAACATTTTTGATCAAAAATAGACTTTGATAGACTTGAAGAATTTAAATTTAAGCAGGTCCAGTCTAATTACAGCGCACTAGACTGCCATTATACATTTTTACTGTTACTTACAAAACTATGATTAGTCTCCATCTCCATTCAGTTCGCTCTGTAATCTTTGTATAACGAAACTAAATAACGAAAGTCAATAAAGACCACCCACAGGTCGAACACCTATCTCGTGTTGTCTCTCCATATTCTAAACTTGACGTGCTGCGAAACCTCACTCCTGCAAGCAGTCAACTATAAATTTAATTGAACGTCACAGGGTGGTATGTTTGGGAGCCACTCACAGGTAGAAGCGAATGTATCTTTATTAACTTAATTTGTCGATTATCTCATTTATACTGGCTGATCAAGACAATTCTGGATAACTTCACTCTGAAATTCAATCCAAATTATGCTGGTTCTGTTCGTGGGTCGTCACAAGTGTAGACTCCTGTACAAGGCAGCCATCGAACCACTTATTCCTGAAAAATTTCGGAGAGTCAACATCGTTGAAGCGGAAAATTCAACACTGCAGTTTCATCACAAAAAAAGGGGACACTAGGACAAGCAACACGTAAGAGAGATGCTAAATAGCGAGTTGAACATCACCGTGAAAATAAGAAGAGATTTGTGAACCTTGTGTTTTTGGAAAAGCACATCGGTGATCTTTTGGCACTAGAGTGGAGGAAAGGAAACCTGGGGATCTACATTCAACTGACGTCAAAGGTCCAGTCTTTCAGCAAGAAGTATTTTTTTGTCGTTTTCAAAGATGGTGATACCAAATTTCGCTATGGCTTTGTGATGAAACAGAAGTCCGAGATCAAGGTGGTAGTAAAACAGTTTCTGGCACACGCAAATACACTTAGGCACAAAGTGAAGCAAAGGTGAAAGAAAAACCAAATTTGATTGATCTCCCACCAGGTGCAAAAGTATATGCATGCTAAATGGGTCTTTCGACTGAAGCAAAATCCTGATGACAGTATCGATAAGTATAAAGCCAGGCTTGTGGTCAAAGGGTTTAGTCAGTGTCTTGGTGATGAATAATGTGAAACTTCCAGTCCAGTGGCGAAGATGGGACTGATGTAAAAATGTAAACTTGAATTCAAGGGAAAGTGTTACTAAAGTTATTTTTATTTGTATATAGCCTATCGATTAAAAGGGACAGTTTAGTTTGTTTGACAGTTGTTAAGTGTTTTAAGTCAGTTTTTTCATTTGTAAAAAGTAGCAAGTCTTGTTCATCTTTCGTCATAAATCTCAATAGTTTTCTTCTTGAAATGAGCTATAGAAATAAATAAATAGAAATCTTCTTGATAAAAATTTTAAAAAATAAATTTCAAATTTTAAAGCCAATTTTCACCCAAAAGGAAGTCTGAGAACGATTTTTCTCTAGAGCTATTCGAAGTCTTTTTGCCGTAAGAATTTTTCCAGATAAGCCAGAAGCCACGATCTTGTCGTCTTCTTTTAGGCAAAAATGAAAAATCCAAATTTCAAATTCTTATGGGCGATTTTCACCCAAACGTGTGTCAGCGATGACTTTTTCTCTAGGACTGTTCGAAGAAGTCTTTATGCAGTTATTTTTTTTTCCGACAAACTAGAAGCCAGCGTCTTGTCGTCTTCGTGGGAAAAGCTAAAAATCTAAATTTCAGTAAGAAAATAAAGTAAAACTACGTTCGGAATAGTCGAAAAAGCATGTTTGCTGAAATAGTGGCTGCTCTTCACACAATTTTCGTATAAAGGGTAAAAATTTCATGTCTGAGATTGAATTTTTACAGATTCAATTTTAGAAATGAAATATTTTCACCTGCCTCAATGACATTTTATGCTCACACGATATAGTTGCATATGGAAAATGCATTTATTAGTACATGAAACTCGATTGAGGGTTGTTGGAAACTATCCAACGATCTGTAATGAAAATAAATAAACGAAAAGAGAGTGCATATCCGATAACTGAACATACTCTTTCGTTCCATTAATCAATCCAGATGAACAAGGGACAAGGGTAAATTTTCCTAATTAAAATTTCCCCCAGCCAATCCAACAAATGCGAACAGTTACTCATAAACCGTTCAAACAGAGGAAAGCTCATCTTGACACCCCCGTTTGAGTGTTGTTTCACTGAAACGGGAATTTAGTTTCAGGAGAAGTATAAGTCTTGAAGTTTCTTAGAGAAATTGCCTCCAAGTATCTTGCATAAATCTCATGAGATTACTCAGGAACACCTGTATCGCCATCGCCACGGCCAAGTGGAACTCGATAGACATGCGCCGCGCTATCTCGCGTTTTCCAAAGCCCGGTGACAAATTTCTTAATCGAAACTACTAAGTCAACTTCCTTCTTGGTGCGCCGGGGTTATTACACCGTCCTTATCTTTCTCATTAGTATTTTGTCGAACGATAATGGGGGTAGTCCGTTCCGAGAAAACCTGTTCCAACTGTCAATAAAATTCCAGCTCTTATTTTATGCTGCAATAAAAACAACGCCTGGATTCGTGTTTGCAGACGATAAAAGAGGAATGCAACAACATTGACATTTAGGTACTTTAAATGTGTTAACAAATGATGTCTGAAGAAGAAAATGTATTTTAAGTTTAATTTTAAGTTAACCATTTATTGATTTAGAAAACTTTGATGGAACGTGTACTGAGAAGCGAGACCTACCTACCAAGAGCAAGTACTCACGTGATGTAATGTAAATGATGGAAGTATAGAATAAAGAGACTTGAGCCAGTTTCACAACAAAACAAACTGCTGCAGCTCTTCAGTGTAACCGCGCTGTCGGAGTCTAGGTAGGTCACCAACTCATCAGGTATGAATATGGATGTGCATATTAAAGGGATGACAAGAAATGCATTGCTTTACCTTCCCTTTGAACTTTATAACAAGTTTCTCTCTTTACATTTAGGTCTGATAATAATTAGACTATACTTTAGTCATTGAAATGAAACATTTTTGAATACATTGCCGGAATAGAATGTGTCGAAAAATGAGAAGAGATTAGAGCATATGGAGTCAAAGAGTAATGGAATGAGTTAACATGAATCGCATTAAAATTATATAACATTATTATGTATTGTATCCATATTATATGTATGCAAAATATGTATGCTGTCAACTGGCAGTAGTTGCCATTACCAAAGTAAATACGCAAAGCATTACACCATTAAAATATTACAACAACTGGCGTTGGCAAAGCTGTTTAATTCAAATGATATTCGAGACAGTAAATAAACAAAAGCATCCACTGTATAGAGGATTAATCAGTCTATCTGTTCGTTGCTGCAAACTCAAAATCTCATAATAATATTACTTGATAAATGGACCATATCTATATGATATGAACTCTAAAATCCATGATTTTCTACCACCTACACTACTTCAAAATTGAATTGTCTAACTAAATTTACTATCAGTTCTAGTTCCATGTTCCTAATTTCTTTGGAAACTACTTTCGAAATTAGATACAAAAACGCCGTACATATCTTTATATATCCACGGTGTAATCATATTCATGCTCTAGCTGAGATTTTCCTGGTCAAAATACTGAACAAGAACAATGGGCACATAAGGACGGAAATTTTTACTTAAAAAGCTCTACTTTCATTGCTATTTTTTTAAAAAGTTTTGTAATCGAAACGGGTGTCAAAACCTTATGGTTTGGTCTGGTTACGGGGCGAAGAGCTTTTGTAAATCAATAGTCTGGCCACTAAAGTCCCTTTTCGGCATCCCAAAAAACCCTAATCAAACTTAATATTGAATCTCTCTGCTATTTTATGGAGCTTTTGAGCTTCTTATGGAGGCCAGGTGACCGTTCCATGAGAGGAGTTCCAATTCTTCCTATTGTAGTGTCGCTGACCGACAGGTGTTGATTCTCAGGCTACTGTCGAGCTCGCATATATTCACCAATGTAGTGGTAGGAGTACTCCCCTGAAGTTGACTCCTCAATTGTCTAAAAATATGCAGTTTTTTTTAATTCTAAGTAGAACTATAGGGTAGTTAACATTTTTAAATAGTTCCGCGGGACAAAGACCTTTAAAGGCAAATCCGTTTGCGGAGGCTAAATTAACGCGACTTTTCTGAAAAGATTAGTTCTGATGCAGTAAGTGGCAGCAAAAACTGTAGTTCTACGAGTTCGCAAATAAGTATGTAATTTTTTTTACTCACCGGAAATTAATTTTAATTATAGAGTTCTGGGTAACCACCGAGGAGTTCTATATAAAAGTCTTGTGTGATTTTTCCGAGAGCTCCATAGTTTAATTGTTAATAATAAATAATTTTTTTGTTTTTTTGGCATGCTTTTATTATTGACAATCGTTTTCTCGATTGACAATTAAATCGTTGAGTTTCCGGCAAAGTGGAAGAGAACTTTTCTACAGAACTCTTCGGGAGTTACCAGAAACTTTAATAAGAGCTCATTTCGGAGAATTTTTTTTCATATCTCAAAATTTATTATTAGCAATCCTTTTCACTCTTAACAATCAAACTATGCAAGCGAAAAAAAGTCTTCTATAAAACTATTCGTGGACTACCGAGAACTCTAATTAGAACTCATTCTAGCCATTCTTTTTTTTTAATCTTGCCAAAATGGAATTTCCAAAATGGAAGAACTTTTTTTCGAAAATCTCCCCTTTCGGCTGCAAATTATCTTATCAGAACTCATTTTTTTAAGACAAGAACGGGCCACGTGAAGCTAGCCCCAAATTTAATTTTTCATAAATTTAATTTCATAGCCGTTGTTCCGCGGAACTACTTGAAATTTTCAAGAACTCTATAGTTATTCTGATTGAAAAACTGATTATTTATTTGATTAAAAAATTTGGGCAACCCAAAAAGGGTGTCCCAATGTTTCTCAGTGAACTCTTCTTTTTACTGTTGAACAATTGCTTGTTCTGATTTGTTTGATAATTGTTTCTTTAAGGAGTAACGGGAGGGTTGGCCACTCATACTGTACTCATTTTGTTAATTCATTATGTTGTTTTATTAAAACTTTGTTCAATATAAACGAGGTAGTTATTTGAGAAATTAAAATCTGCCCATTAATTAATATTTTAATAGCAAGTACTCGTTGAGCTTAAACTAAATTTCAAAGGAACCTAATTGCTTGGCACGGGGATCATTCAAACTCGGTATGACTCGGTAAATAGAAGATATGTTAATAAAAAAAATCAAGTTACCTTCTTATTTAGTCTAAAATTGCGAGTGTCGATTACGTCACCTGGAGCTCATCTAAATACCAATTGGAACAGTTTGAAGGAAGTTATTAGCATCAAATTAGTGACCTAAATTCAGTTGTCAATCTCATGTCTCTGAATGTTACAACGTGAGATCTAAATCCGAGTTGGTTGTATTATGCCAGCCATAATTTCCAAGCCAAGTTCCCTAAAGCTCTTCAGATTCAGTGAAACAAAAATTAAGCTCTTGAAATGACAATTAGCGACATAATTTGAGCATTAGCGTATGCGACAAAGGGAATGGAAGGTATTCAGATCATTATTATTAAACTATCCGATAAATCATACGAAAGGGTAATTCAAATTCAACAGGGCAGTCATCCCATATCCCGTAAACAAAGTGATACATCAGGGATAAAAGCGATACATCACGACTACGAAACACGGCGCATAACGCTACACGTTAATTAATTTTGGATCAAGCATGTTGATGATTAGATCACATCCTCTCACTTTCTGGTTTCATAACCCGCAATTAAACACACCAGCCATAGCGGAGGCACGAGCGACGATCGTCTAAGCCCAAGAGAGAAGAGAACAAACGCCCGACTGGAGGAACTTCGTTACCAATTATTACTCCTCGACGCATATTATAATAGTTGCTAGTTGAGAGAAGAACTATTTGTTGGCCAAAAAACCCGGTTAGTGGAGCCGCGTGGAAAGTAAATAATTTGCGAGAGCATAAACCATTAAAATAGGGGTTAGGGGAGCGATGTTTAGCTGGCGATCCCCGACACATGCGTCAGTATGCAGGACAAAGGGCGAGAAAGAGATGCCTGTATCGGCGAGGGTCGCTACCCCCGGCTCCTGCTCCACTCCTATTCGCTATCCGACAATCGACAAGCAGAGGATGATGCAGGTTATTTCATTTCAGCCCTCCATATCCGCATTTCAACATCGCTTTATGACGACGATAACAGGGTTTGGATAGATATGTCAGTGATAACCATGAGTTGGGATCTTCGACGTTCCTTCCTGTGGTCACACTTGTGTCCTATAAAGTGAACAATTGTATTATAATCGTTATGAGATGTTCTCTGAGAGCATTGTTTGATCTGAACTGCTACTTGAGATTTATCGGGATTAAACTGTTATTTTCTAGGTATCATTTTATGGTGGATTATGTGTTTATATCTAAATTACGAATACCGATGAAGAGGAAGAAAGGTCAATATGGTATTACTCTCACCTGCATCAAATCTTATGTCTTCGTCCTTTTATTAATCTGTGCAATAATGCGTGGTGGGGGATCTTAAAGAAAAAACATTGTAAATATTTCAACCTGTTTCGGATAATCATCACAGCTGATAATAAAAAAATCAGTGCACTTTGCAGCCAAGTTATGCTTCTTGTTTCCCCTTGTTAAAAATTTTTTTATTAGGACAAAATCGACATCTTCGTTCTCAAAACTGTTAATTACCGATAATCAATTTTTTCTGATTATGAAATCTCTATTGTCTTGTAGTTAAGCAAAGGTAAAACTTACTTTAAACTTGGCCTTATCTCTGACAGGTGGTCCAAGTACACGCACTGTCATATCTGCCGCGCGCCACTGATATTTAGTTCACGTCTAAAAGAAGTAGTATAATAACCTTCCGTTCCACCCCGAGCAATTTTCGGGGAGGTTAGGAATGCTATTTAGCAGCCAGCTAGCTCAAAATGAGAATTTAACCATTGTTATGGCAATGCACACAAATGAACAACGTCACAGGCAGAAGAAAATTCACAAGCAAATTTTAACAGTTTTTATTAAGGTAATAAATATAAATAGATAGTTATAAATAGATTTATAAAATATAATAAATAGATCAAATATCACAAAATAGAGAAATACAATTATTGGTGAATTACAGATGATCACAGGTAGGTATACAGTTAACAATAAAATATCAAATGAAATATCAAATCACAGAAATTATGCAATGATTCTAATAATGAAATAGGTATTAATTAAATGAGAAGGATTAAACGGCAAAGCACAATAAATTATATTGAAACCCACACGATGACGTGTGGGGGCGATATTAATGATAGAAAAAAATTGCTTTATTGAATGAGATTAAAAATTACAAACTGCGGAAATTATTGACATAATGGGCACTAGAGCCCTGGAGGTGAAATTAAAAAGCAATTATTTGAAAAAATGAAAAATAGCAACCAGGCTAAGTTATACCAGGTGAAGTATTGAACCACTTATCTTTGTAAAGCAGGTGGTGTTGGTGCCTGCTTCCAAAGTGTTCCACACGACTCCCCGAGGACGTGCCATGGATGGTGGAAATGCTGGTTGTAGTGCTGGTCGTGCCGTGGGAGTGCTCCTGGTGCTGGTGCTGGTGCCGTTGCTAGCTAGCCGGTCATGATAAGCCTGTCATCGGTCCTGATGGTCTTGTGGTTGTAGAAAGGCATCCATTAGAAAGGGGGCGAACTCCCTACAGCAGATCAGAATATTTCAGACTCAGCACAATAATGATCGGCGTGGATCCTCGAGAGTAATGAGAGCGTGGTGAACTTAAATAGCTGAACCCTTCACATGATAAAATTTTAGGTTAATAAAAAGTAACCTCCAAAACTCTCGAGAACTCACCGTCAATAATAAAATATAAAGCAATATAAAATATAAAGCAATGGTAACAATGATCACATGAAAAGTAATAAAGAAGTAATGAAATTAATTAAAAAAAATGAAATGAGATCGGCCACCTTGACTCGCCACCTAACCTACACATGGTGTTACAAAATAAAAAGCAGTATTACGGAGAATGCTCCACACTTACCCGCCGAGTGGGTGAGGGTTGCTTCTTAGCTGTGTGACATTATTGAATATTGATTTGGAACAATAAAAATTAATAGGTGTTTATTTAAAATGCTTAACAGGAATCAATCACTCACCACTGCGCTGTAACTTATATCAATTATCTCCCTCCCTGCAGGTATTACGAATTGCAGCGAGGCGCGACTCGGGAAGTACGAACGGTAGTGTCGCCCTCGCTCGGTGTTAATGCAACCTATTAAGGCAACATACCTACAGTGTGCTCTTGAAATATCTAGTTCTATCTACAGGGAAAATGAATAAATTTTATTTATTTAATAATAAATGTAACGGTGTCAAAATAACCGTTACAGTAGTAGTAAGTATAGTATGGTGGAAAGGTTTGTGCACCCCAAGCGACTACGCCACCAAGGCCCTTTCCGCGCCTCCTAAACCAAGATGGTACTCCTAGCCAAACCTTCCCGACCTTTAAGACCAAAAGGGCTTTCAATGAGAGGAGTTCCATTTCTTTCTCAATACCACATTTGGAACAGATCAGGATAAACTTGCCCTTAAAGTACAAGTGCCAATTCAGACTGTTATGACCGGTGAGCAACCCAACTAGCAGTGTAAGTTTCTACCAGTTCAGCCCGTTTCTGTCCGAGCAGGCTTAAAAAAGTCTGACCTGTCTGTTCTGCTTGGTATTGTCACCCACCTTTTTCTTACTGGCTTTTTTGAATGATCGCTTAAAGATAGTTGTGGTCGACCCCAGAGGGCATCTCTTTAGTTCCCGTCGTGCCAAGCAGAGTCTCGCTCTAATGTAACCATTCTAATTCCTTGTCCTCCTGGTTCGAAGGTTACCTCTCCCTTTTCTTATTTTTCCTTTTCAGGAATTAGCGGGGAGGGAATATTTCTGAGGTTTGGTATAGGAATCTCTATTTACCGGAAATCTCTATATGTCCCTTGTATCCTCAGCTTTTCCATGTTCCTGAGTCTTGCATCCTCACCTCCCTTTTTATCCAGATCTAACTTAAGATCTAACTTAAAATGGACAATATTCTATACGATCTTATACATTGCGTGTTTGGACGAAAGTTATTTCAAGGAATCATAGAAATGGGTGTCCTTAGACTATTAAAACTATACTGGTACTAGACGTCATTTGGCATAGTTAGGTAGGTAGAGAGAATTATTAAGGGTTTGTTTATTCTGTTTGGTATTAATTCTGCATATGGGCAATAAGTGGAACAGTATAAGTTACAGGTATACGAAGTACGAAAATCGATTTAAAAGACGTATCTAAATCCTTTAATTGTCTCTCATATTAATGATTACAATTCTGAGAGGCTTACGTGAATTACACAACACGCTAATACCACTTGATTCATTTCTTTGGCAAGCAATAAAGTCATTCAAATATTTAAATGAAACGCGATAACTTTCTTGAAGTTGCCAAACCTTACTAAGCGTTAGTGGAGTTATCTAGTTGATCAAAGAAATCTTTTTTCTTTTAATTTTTAAGAAGGGTAGCAAAACCATTATACATATTAATATAGGCACAAAAGGTAATTAATGTAATTGCAGAAAAAATCACTTAGTTTTAGGTAACATTTTCTTTATCAATTTTAAGCGAAAAGAAGACCAAAACATTTTATTTTTGATAAAAATTTCAATACAGCAAATTTATTGGTAATGCTGAGATTTAGATTTCTCGTGAGTGGGCCATTGTGACACCTCCACTGCGACCGAAGGTCTATTGTGGCTCACATCTAGTGCGTGCTACATTAACCCCATCAGGTCAGCCATCTTTGAGGAAGCTGACCATCTTGACTGTTGTTAATCAATGTCCTCAGGTATGAGATAATCTCTTCCGAAGGTTTGTAGTCTGGTCTTTCCCAAAGCGGGACACTCGCATAGAATGTGTTTTGCTGTTTCGTCATCCTCCAAGCACAGATGGCATTCAACGGTTCAGTGCCCAGTATATAGGCCTATTAAGGCTTTCAGTTCTTCCCTGTTAAACTTCAATAGTTCTTTGATCCTTTTTTTCGAAGTACCCTGTATAAAGGTCTTCGAATGGTCCAATTTTAGTAAGTTTGTCAGTGCTGGAGGACTTCCCTCTCAGCCCAGTTTCGTATTGTTGTTTTGGCAATATTCGGTGATATGCCAAATGCTGATTGGGATTCGGTAAATTTTTCTATAGCGAGAAAGTCGGCAAGTTCGTTCTCTCCATATCCAGCATGACCCGGAATCCAGATTAGAGTTACTTCGTTGCTGTTTGCTAGAGCACTCAAGGTTAGTTGACAGTTCCAGACCCACTTGGACTTGCAGTAACTGGATCTAAGATCTTTCAGAGTCGCTTGGCTATCTAAAAACATCCTTATTGATCTTCGTTGGCAGTGCATCTTTTTCTGCATCTGCTCACAGAGTTCTACTATGGCATACCAAGCGGTAGATACTGCCATATGTCGTCATAGGTCTGACGACCGTTACGTAAAGCCAGTATATTTGTTTGGGTCCGATTACCCATGTTTGCCACACATCCTTTTACACGTCCACAAGGAGTTTTGGCTCTGTGTATAAGTTTTCCCAGATGGGAGTTCCAAGTAAGCTTTTTATCCAGGGTGATTCCTAGGTACTTGGCTTCCTTTGCAAATGGAATGGTTTCTCCCAGAAGTGTTTAGGGTGTTAAACTGTCCAACCTTCTCGTTCTGGAAGATAGTACTATGAGTTTTGCGAGGGTTGGCCGACATGTGTTCCCTCTCGCACCACTGATAGGTCACCTCGAGTGCTTTTTGGAGGACCCGAGAAATGATCGCTTCAGATCTTACCTTTGATTCAGAATGACCAAGTAATCAGCATATGCCTGAACGTCGACCCTCCATAGTGAGTGAACGGCTAGAAGATCATCGATGAGAAGGGACCAGAGCAAAGGGGAGAGAACTCCTTCCTGCGGACATCCCTTCGCGGGCGTAAAATCGATGTGATCCCCCCCCACCCGTTCCGCGATTGGACTCGTTGTAGTTCTTGGTTGTATTGGATTAAAAAATTTATTTTTAATAAAATTTTCCAACTGTCAAGTCATTTACATCGAAACCGGCTCAACATAATCAGTAAACGGCTTACATGTCCCTATTTTGACTTTTTATGAGGTATCTTCCATTTAACTGACCTCGTATCTCTCACGGTTTTCGAGATCCCCCTGTTATCTCGGACACCCTGTATAGCACGATTGATGTTTATTATTTTTGAGTTGTTATAATTTTTTATCACATTTTTCAAACAGGGCGTATTTCTGCCCCATCCTACTCTACTACTATACATGAAACGTGTAATACGGGTGGCCTATAATGACTGTTTCATACCTTTACCAGAAATTTTGAAAGGTAAATAAAATTATACTGGAACACCTTATTATGGAAAATGTAAAAACTGCTACTTACACAAAAAAAATTTCTGTTACAATTGTTTAATCTCGTTTAAAGTTGCTTGAATGAAAGCTTTTGTTATATGTATATGCATCAACCAAATCAATAATTTCCGAAATACCTATGTACTCATAGATAATATTTAACATTCATCAATGATGTAATGAGGCTGTTTAACTATTTAGCCATTTTAGGGTGATCCCGATGAGTTAGTTCGTTTCATCGTAACAAAGCGTCAGAGCAAAAATATAACTTTGTATTTATAAACGAGTGTAATCCGTCATCAATTTCAATTAAATCTAATAGAGCACTAGGTACATAATCGAGCTTCATCGGTATCAATATTGAATTGTAAATTAACTATCAGAATCAGCATCGGTATAGTGTCAACAATCCATCGGAGTAAAAGCTAATACTTGTATGCTCAATATACCTACGTACGATTATCATATTTTCTCTTTAATGTGGCGATATAACTACTATGAATGCACGATATTAAATTAATATCGTTGGAGCGTTCCAAAAGCGAGCGTGCTTTCAAAGGCAGCACCAGCACTAGTACTAGCACCGGCGCCACTTAAGAAGAACCACAAATTAACAACGTAATCAGCTAATTGCTCCTCTTAGTAGCATGAGTGTGTGATCCTCTAATCTACTCCCCGAGTCCGTTTCTAATCCCCGCGCTGTGATGGAAACAAATTCACTTACTTAGTGTCCACTCTCCATTGATTCACTTGCATTGCAATACAAGCAGATGACAGAAATAAAAAAATAACCAACAAGAACACATCAATATAATGTTTTATTGTATATGTGAGAGGGATATTTACAAAAACCAGTTCTTTTTCATGATGGAAAGATAATATATTTGAGCAGTGAAGGAAAGGAAGAATTAATTCAGATCCGTATTCTACAAATTCTCTTCATATTGTATTCTCAATGTTGCCATCATCTTTTCAAACATCTTACCTCATAGCGGTCGCTAATAACATTAATAAAAAGGTAATGAATCTGAAATTGCTCAAGTTGATCAAATCAAGTCAGTTCTTCAAATGGAGAGGGCTTGACATTTAATCAAATCAGCGATGGCTCGTGCGTGATGGTTTAATAGGGGCGACTTAGCAGCGAAAAGCTCCTAGAAATGAATAAAAAATTTTAACAAGCTTTTACATAATTGGACAGAATTTAATATTATGGGAAATATATATATGAGTCTGAGCTATGAATTCAAATTATAATCTTCAAATTTTATTTCCCCTTATAGCTCTATGGAAACTTTCCCAGATACCAGTGAGAAGAATTGACACGTGATTATAATGTAACGCAGTAGTGCGTTGAAGTTTTCTTATTTATTAAAAAGGTGAAAAAAAAAAATTTTTCCAAACTAAAAATCTCAACGACCTTCATAGTAAAAATATCGTGTATAACTTGGCCGACATTAGTTATAACGTGAAGGGATAATTTTAGAGCGCAAGTCAGAGACATGACGTGGAAGATACGCACGCAAAGGACGCGCTTCGCTGGACGATTATATCCGCGCGTGTTGACGTCGCGAGTTTTCTCTCTAATAAAAAGTTGAATAATACTCACCTGTTACTAGCTACCTTACTTAAATTCGTTATCTCAATATCTTCCTATACCTGTGTTTTTAATTTGGTCTTTCGTAACCCCTTAAACGGGGAATGTCTCAATTCAGGCGCTAAAAATTTTTCAATTATCTACTTTATCTGTAAATTTCATGGAATTTTTTCTAACAATTTCACTGGATTTTTGTATCGTTATCTTACCAGTAGATGTCACCACTAAGACTATAAGCTTATTTTTATTTTAATACCAATATAAGCAAAGAAAAACAACTTTTATGACAGGATTGTTTTATGTTAAATGGCGGGATTTGCATCTCTGTTAAGACCTGCCCCGCTTAAGAGGTTAAGAAGTTGCGAAGCACCAGTGCCTTCGTCGCTAATTAAACTTCATTCTTCGTGTTTTGTCATTCTCGCAAAAATTGCATGCATTTTAGAATGGATTAACTGCGCCATAGTTATTTTTTTGACGTGATAACTTAAAAATATCTTTAATATCTACGACGAAGATCTAATTAACTCGGTCAATTAATACAAAAGTTCTTTGCCCGTTTATAATCACTATATAATATCGAACTTCCGGTGACTTCAATTTCCAACATCAGACGTCCCATGTTCATTTTTAAAAAGACTCTTGAAGTCAATTTTAACTTGTGAATGCCGCCGTTTTCTCCAATATCAACTCCCGAACTTTTCATCTGACTTTCAGAGTCAGATGAGAACCAACAAATTACCTTGCAACTTGCAAGTTCACCTATTGGATTATCTTAATTTGGGAAAGGTTAGAAAGCCTATATCATGACGTCATAGCCAAGCTTAAGGTCGAGCTTATACTATTTCTTTTCAAAGAAACTTTGCAAAAAGGTGAAATATGCACCTCATTCCACCCTTAACGAGAAGAGCCTACTTCGAGTGTCTAACCTTGAAGTTCCATGAACTGTTTTTAATTAAATTAAAGAACCCAAATTGATGAAGTAACAATTTATTTCATGTTTACTTAAATTTTTGTCTCTGTAGATTTTGTACAAGTGGAAGAAGATTGTTCTAACTATAAAAAATCTATCTAAAAATACGTCCGTCACTTTTGAAAGTTAGCCAATATTTTGTTTCAGATTTTTAATAAGGATAAAATTGTCCAACTTATCTATGTATGAAAGGTCTATAAAGGCTATAAAAAATCAAGAAGATGTCCCAAAGCAGGCTTAAATGGCTTGGACACTTGAAACTAAGTGGTGAAGTGTTTGTTAAGAAAAGAAGAAGTTGGAAAAGCGGAAGAATCAAGAAGTCTCAAGACAGAGTAATAAAAGACGCAATAGAAGAGAGAGAAAGTCTCGTTTGAAAAGAGATGGAAAGGATCAAATCAAACAGCGAAAATATAAGTGACCGGGGATATAATAGTAGTGACGGTAGAATTCCCTATTTAAGCTTAATACTTTTTAACTTTGAGGGCTCAAACGTCCCTCAAATAAAGACAATGAGTGTTTTTTTAGCACTTGTAAAGCGTTTCCTTTTGTCTGTTCCTGGTAGGTTATTGACCATTTTAAATTCTCTTGTGACGTAGATGGATGCTACAAAACGCCACTGCGCCGCTTTTAGATTCTAAGCCGAAAATGCATGAAAAAAAAATGTAGTGGATATAAAATAGTCTTAAAAATATTTTATGAGACATTATTAGACATAAAGTGGTTTCACGAACCCCCATATCCAGGACACCACCACAAAGTGCCACTTTGATTGCTGATACGGTCCTGATCTCGAGTAGCGACGTGCCCGAGCGAGACGGGAAGATGTTTCCCGTCGCGAGAAATCACAGGGACCGACAGCAATGGGGGCCGTTCTGTTCCAGTATCGAACTCCGACTCCCGCTGCTGCTGCCGCCGCCGAGAACCCGAGCAGTATCTTACGTTTGATCTCTCCTGCTGTCTCTCTCTGCTCTCTGGCTCTTTCCGGCCGTGTCCTTTGCCTGCTTTGTGAATGCTAAACGCGGAACGAGCAGTTGTAGAATTCCACTCCACTCTGCATTTACATACGCCATCGGAATTTGCTAAATTGGATTGTGAGTGGTTATCACTTTTGGAGTTATCGTTTCGAGGACGTCTTATCGTTTATAATTGGGAAAGTGTATTCCGAGATTCTCAAATGAGCCTTGATAACGACGAAAAGATGAAGTTGGCTGTTATGGGACAAAAAAATAAACAGGTTTTTCTTTTTTAAGTTTTAACCTAAAACTCAAATCAAAGAAACCTCAAAAAGAATCAAAGTTTTGGAATGTTACGAGTATTTACCCATTTCACAATCTGGACGACATGGAAAATTTAATCAATACCTATATGACGACTCACCGTCTTCCAGTTGCTCTTTGTCTTTGCAACGGCCACTCAGAATGGGTGGATAATCTTTAATAATTTAATCGATCATGTTGCATTAGATTACCTATTCCTATAAAACAAATCAAAATGTACTGCAGTGCAGTGACTGTCAAATCAAGTAACAATTTCCCCGATATTTCACCTAGCAGTGCTCTACATCACACGTATTTATGTTGTCAGTTCTTTTTTTACTCTTCTTTAAGAGTTTGTTTAAGTGATGTGGTGCATCGGGCCGTTGGGCCAACGATTCTGATATTGAGCATCGATCACCCCTATGGAAGCGAGGCATGAACTGAAGCCGCAGAGATTTCTTTAATGATGTGTCGAGTTATCTCTCTCCAGTCTTTTTGCTTGGTCTTTTGGGCGTTCTTAAATGGTCACCATGCTCCCGTTGAGCGTCACGACAAATCTAATACCGTGGCACATCACTATAATAGACTCGAACTAAACACCTTTGTCACACATTTGTCCCAGACTGACGCTTTATGTTTACATCACTACCATTATTGTCTCTACCTGCAATTACTTGACAAAACGATTCTGACAATGAGCATTGACCAACCCTCCAGTGGAAGCGGGTCATGAACTGAAGCGCAGAGATTTCTTTAATGATGTGCAAACTTAGGATCATGCCTTGGTCTTTTGGGCGTTCTTAAATGGACACCATGCTCCGGTTGAACGTCACAACAACCCTAATTCTTTGGCACTAAATCACTGGAGACTTAAAATAGATACCCTGTTGTCACGTATCTGAACTACCATGTTGAACGACCATTATTGTCTCTACCTGTAGTCCATATTGTCTGGAATTTGTTATTTCCAGGCCACCACTCTTCTCCTAGATAGCTCTAGGATAGCATTAAGAAAATGGAAACATGTCATTTTGGCGCAATGACTCCATGACTTCATACTACAGAGATGTAAAAGTCGAGTACATGATGAGAAGAAGAGTGCAGTGAAGGTGATTGAGAAAAAGAGTGTAAGGAAGATGATAATAACTTGTTGGAAATATTCGAGTGTTGAATCGTCGTCGCGTAGTTGGGCTGTTTATTTATCCTCATCAATAACAAAAGGTAGTCCAAGCGAAAATATTAAAATGACTAAAACGATATTTGAAGACTCGAGAGTCCGAGGCTTTTCGCAGAAAGATAATAAGGCTGTCAATAGGCGATATTCCATCCAATTATAAGGAGATAAAGTTTGGTATCAAAAGAGAGAGTTTAAAGGGATTGCTCAAGACTTTTAAAGTGATTTTCCTTCTTCGGAGGGTTGCAGTTCTTGTTTCACTGTGTCGGATTATTACTGGAATAACTTTTTGTGCTACAACTTTTACTCTATTTAACTTATTTATGGCTCTGTGATGTTGCAGCTTAGTAAAAAAGCGAACCTTTTAAAGAGGAAACGCGCGATTTTACATTCAGACGAAAACGATGGAAATCAACCATCAAAAATTATTATTAAAAGCTACAAGAATTTAGTAATTCGTTCAATCAATTACTGTCACATTGAAACTGTCTCCGTTCAACAGGAAACAAT
Source organism: Malachius bipustulatus (assembly GCA_910589415.1). Lineage (NCBI taxonomy): Eukaryota > Metazoa > Arthropoda > Insecta > Coleoptera > Melyridae > Malachius > Malachius bipustulatus. Next base: position 29,655,033 of record OU342634.1, on the reverse strand, counting down.
ACAAACGTCCATTTGCATAATTCATTTGCTGATTCAATATCAATAATAATCGTTGAAATACGAAAACTGAGTAACGTGTATCGAAATGTTTATACCGTGTAGAGTTTGAGTTAGGTATTAGGTACAGACGTTACAGTGGAAATAAATGCATAATGACAAATCATCATCAGCGTGTATTAATAATAAAACCAACCTGTCGGTGTTTGAACTGCCGTAACATCAAATTAGCGAGTTGGGAGAACTGAACTAAACAATCCGTTAATTCGTGTATAATGTAGATACAAACAGAACGCCTCATTTTGACGCTTGGCGCGTGTCCAGAACTGCAACTCCTCTCCAGCAACATCTGCATCTGCTCTACGAGAACTCTGCGTGAGAGAGATAGCGGAACATGTGCTGTAGCGCTGCAGCCTTGATGCTGTGGCGTGCATTGTGTTTACTGTTTATATACCAAACCCAAACCAACTAAATGAAACCGGAGTTCTTTCTATTGAAACAGCGGCGTCGCTGCGAGGGATTTGATTAATCTTGCAGAAAACAATCGTGACAACATAATCTGACTTGTCATCTTATGGATTATGTTTACTTTCTTTCTCGATCAGTTCCTAAAGAGCCCAAGTATTGTCATTGTCGATCAAGTCTAAATTGTGCATCTGAAGAACAATTATTAGATATCTATCTATACCATTCACATTAGAGAAATATGAGCCAGAACCCAGAAAATAGATCCCATTGCAAAAGGGATGAAATGTAGAGTCTTCTAACGCAAGCGCGCTTAATAGATGCATGTTCAATCAATACACATGGTCCTTGAAAATAACAAAGCGACTAAAGCAAAGAAATAATTTTATAAAAGAACTTAGCAACACCACAAAAAGACAATTCGTTGCCAAAAGGTGTTGACCGGATAGAACCCTAAGGTTTCCTCATAGTTTTTTCGTAAATTTGTTTTTCACTCTCTACCAGTTTTTCCCCCATGAACCATAATATGGAGAACATAATCGATACCAGTAAGTGTTCAAAGGAGGACATAAATCTCCAGGTTTACAAATTAAATGGACTATTTTTGTTTATTCGTTGTGTTAAATATGTAATACGGATACGGAAGACGGTTTTTTGGTCCCGGATGATGTATATGCTATACAAGGCTTTTGTATCTTTCCTTATTTATACTGTTCTTGGCTAGTCGAACAGTTCGGTGTGCCTTTGTCACATGGAAAGCAGTCTCGTCTTCCTCATTGTTAGTGGCTCTTCTCTGGTAGACGCCTATATTTTGCAGATGTTGTCTCAGGTGGCAGTATCCTGTGAGAATACCCACCACTGTCCTTATCTGTGTTCTGCTTAAGAGCAGTCCATTGACAAGGTAGTAGGGCTATTTTTAAAACAGAAAAGCCTTTTCTAGCCTTTTCTAAAAAAATCAGCATCCACGAGAAGAATGTTTACAAAATGCTGGAGCAGTCCAAACTTGATTTGTGCTCATCTCAACGAATACATTCCAATATTAAAATGTGCTTAGGGGGAAAATCGTCAGGGTTGTTAAAATATTGTCATGAAAACGCTGAGATAGAAAAATTGGTAGTCACGAGGAAAATTAATCCAGGACGCTAGTCCTGAATCGTCTAAACTGACTCATTTTCATCATGACTAACGGGTTAGCTCAAACCAAAATGCAAGTGTCTAAAGCCGGCTACTCACTAGAATGTAATCGGCAAGTGAGTTATTTGTTTGGCAAGTACTTGGCGAATAGTTGTGGTGAGAACTCTTGCTAGTATACAAATTACAAGGGTACAAATTACTTCCGTGTAGCAGAGCGGGTGTAGTGTGGTGGGGTCTTGGAAAAACTACGCAAGTAACGGCCTTTGACTTGGGACAGTTCACCGACATCGAACGGGAAGTACAAGAATGACGTGGCAAGTAAAACCGAGCTGTGTCGTGTATCACGCCGCGTTGTATACACACTACGCGACAGTACTATACTATACTATACCTGTACAATACCATACTACACCCGCTCTGCTACCAGGAAGTAATGTGTACGGTTTGACTTTTCCTTGCAGGACTCGCCAAATAGTAGCCGGCTTAATGAGGTTGTGAAAACAGCCAAAGGTAGGTCATTTTGATGATAATTTGAAACTTTGGACTTTATCTGTATTTATTGCAAAAAAAAAACAATAGTCTTTAGAAGGTTATCAGTTAGCCTTTTCGGCCAGGCAAGCCCACCTAAAATTGTATGTCTCTAGGAATAAAATCGTCAGGGTTATGAAAATAGAGGTGAATTATTATTATGATGATAATTTCGTTCTTGAAAACGAAGAGCCTTTGCTATCAAAAAAACAGTGGTGAAGAGAAAAATTTGTGGAAAAGCTTTGATCTTCTAAACTTGACCCATTTTCAAGCTGCTAACCCATCCAAATTAATAATAATAAGAATAAAAAATTAATTTTCTGCCTAAATTAGATGCAAAATTTTCTACAACAATTACCTTCGGCCCATCGTTACTTATTAACTTTAGTCTTCCCTCTAGACTAAGGGGAACTAATAGCTCAGATTTCCATTTCAGAGGTATTGGATTCTGTTCTTCCACTGTGCGCTTAATATATACGCTTAAGCTAGAATTCTAACGAATTGAGGTTGCATCGGCGAACTGTGGTGGAGAGGAGAATGGACAGGAAGTACATATATTCTGAAGAATGAAGAAGCGAAGAGTGAAGATGGAGACAGGTACTTTTTGAGACAAGTTTCTCACTAAAAGGATCATTCTTTGCTATAAAATATCATGTACGGCGAGAATAAATTTCCCAGGCCGGGAACGTCGAAGGTAGATTTATTTCCGTCGGAGAGATAACGCGTAAGTGTTAAAAAGAAAAATCGTCAGAATAGCAAAATTGGCGCCTACCCTCATAATTATTGCCATAGCTTGGAGCGTAGCAATATTTGCAAGAAAAAATCATGTTTCACGAGAAATTTTTTTCCAAGTCTCTGGGATCTTACAAACTTGTTTCATTTTCGTCGCGAAAGCCCATCCTAATATTAATTGCAAGTGCTTGGAAGAAAACTCTCCAAGATCGTGGATATGAAAGAGATGTTGTAGAGGAGTGCAAGTACTTGCGAGGGTACCAGGACAGAGCGGAATCTCAGGCAATGAGAAAGACGACGAGTTGGCAAGAAGTGGCCCAGAACCGACCCTGGGAGTAGCAACAAGTAGGGCAAGAAACATATTGGTTAAGAAAAACCATAAATAATAGTGTTATAAAAGGACCAAACATGAACATAGGAAAGGCTTCATCAATAAGGGACCCAAGAAGAAGACAACTGAAGAGCTGCTATCACTTAGCAGGAATCAATTGCGTATCACAGTGGGATTACTGACGGGACAGATCGCCCTAAAAGAACACTTAAACAAAATAGGACTCTTCAAGGAAACCTACTGTAGAGAACGCAGCAAAACCCAAGAGAGAGCTAAACATGTTCTCGTGAAGCAAAGGGAGTAAGCACAATAAGCCCATGAGGGCAAAAAGGTACTTGCATTGCGGGAAAAGTCGTTAGGGTCTTGGGAAAATATGAGTAGAGCTTTTTTAACATCGATTAAAAGGAGAGGATCAGTAAAAAAATTGAACCGAAAAAAAAAGTTTATGGAGATATCTTTGAGGTTGGAGTCCTGGAGACGCCTGAAGATCGCTGATGTACATATTTATATACATTTAAACGTTTTCTCTTGCATAAATTAATCCTCGCTTTGTTGTCTTTCCAAATTAATTTACTATACATCGATGGATGGATAATGCCTCAATTTACTCATGGAATCCTATTATTTATTTATACTCACAGATTTGCAATAAAAGACTAGAAATACATAAATAAGGTAAGAAACAAAAAATTAATCGTAAAAACTTATAAGCCGCATTAGCAGCTGATGAATCGATGAAACGCCACTGACTAATGTTGCTGCATATAGGCAGGGCCCTGCGAGGACATGTTAGTGTGGAACACCCGCTAGTTCAGTGCCTTTTATGTCAGCAGACATGACAATATAGTTCAAATACCTACCTGGGGCACCGCACAGGTAGTCACAGGTTGTCCGTCTCTTTCTGGACGAAATGGGTGTAGTATCTGGGTTCTGGTCTTCCACTTTGTACATCTGTTGTTAGACTTGTAACACACGTTCTTTGTAGTTTTATAGTCTTGAAAAATAAATGCATTCTGAATGCAAGAATGAACCTTTTATTAAGAGACTACGTGGGGGAAAATTGCTGAGAGAAACAAAATTGTTTGGCTCGATATTTATGTATTTATAAATGGCTCTAAGAAAATGAGCAGTTGGATTATTTGTTTTATATTTTTACATGCAAAAATTATCATACTGGCTGGAGCTCTTCAGGTTAACGTTACTGATCACATAGGTGTCTCTTTTAGTATTGTTACGATTAATTGGGATAAACGGTGAGCTCTGACAACCTGTGCTTAAATAGAAGAGTCTTATCACCAGAATTTAAGATGCGTGATTCGTGGTATGGGTGTTTTATTATGTTTAATATTTTTATTAATTGCACGCCACTGGAGCTGTTTTTTGTCACATCACCAGCATCATAATTCGTATTATTAATGTCTAAATTTTCTTCTTGTCGCAACGCAAGGCAAGAGTCGTGCGTCGTACTGAACACGAAAAAACCTTGCTCGCTCTTTCTTAACTAGTCGTGCAACAGGTCGAGCATTTGCTTCATTCATACCTGCCAATTTTTTCACGGTTTTTTTCATTGTTGTTTCTCTGGAATCCTTTAATAGTCTTTCAATAAGGAAATAATGGTTTAGATTTAAAATCCCGGACGTCATCTGCGACATGAGATCCCTCATTTATCTGTCATTTTGACGCTAAAGACTAACGTCAACTATTTGCTTTCTTCGATATAAGAAAATAACTTCTCTGTACAAATGCGGTGCTATATAGAAATAATTGGTAAATATTTGGTAATAAAAAAAAAGCCCGTCAAGGGACTTTTTGGGTACCCTTACTCGAAGTAAATTTATGCGATTAATGTTTAATTGTATTAAATCATTTTGTGTGAAGAAAAAATATGATAAGCCACGTTTGAACCGAGGACTTCAGCATGGAAAGCCTGGTTCAAACTAAGTCGACCACATCAACGTACTGTTAAAGTATGAGCGAAGTTTTCTTGTCCTTCATTTTCAATTGAAACAATTTTCAATTGAAGTTTCATTGAAACATCCAAAGCGAGTTTTTCATCGCAAATGGCCGTTTTTCTCGAAATTCGCATTATCAATAATTATGACCAAAAGTACCTTTTTTGTGTAGAAAAAATTGGCGGTTTAAAGTGCGCATTTAAAATGTCAGTTTTCCCAGTGTTGTAGATATTTGGGACAAAAAACGTAAAAACCTCCAGCAACTTCAAAGTCTCCGTCACTGGCATATGAAAAAAAAATTGTTCTCAAAGAAAAAGTAGCTAAGGTATAGACAAGTTGATAAGAGATGTATAAAAATTGGGCTCTGTACCTCAAACGGTTCCTGAGATCGGCGTTTCTCAATTGGGCGAAATTACCTGAGTGACGCTTCGACATGACGGGGGTCTTCATAATCCTACAGCTCAATTGGGCGAAGGAATTTCTAAGTACCGTTGAGTTATTTGCATGCTCTTGTATGGCTACGTTGCCAGATTTTACAGAAATTCCGATTTTTCACATTAAATAAAATTGAAAAAAATTAATAAATAATATTAATACTTGATGCATTATTTTTTTAAGTTCTATCAAATACATCATCAAGCCCTTAGTGCATTTACAGTTATTTTATACTATACCTACAGCAGAAACATGAAACATCAATAGAAAAGTATATAATGAATATGGCGATACACATAATTATAGTTATATTTCTAACATGTTGCCCCAGTTTCAAAACAACTATAAGCAACCATAACGGGACCTGTTTATTTATGCGATGGGTATTTATTATTTTTTTCCGCACTAAAACTCACCGGTAAGTCAGGTCTTTGGTCAGGGTAGGTTTTTTTTTCTTTTTTTTTTAACCTGACCAAAGACCTGACCTACCGATGACGCTAAAGTGCAACATAGCCATAGGTAGGTACGTACCTACTACCTACTCGACTTCAATTAATAATAATAAATTGATTAGGTATACCTATCCGATCTACTAAAAGCACCACTAAATAAATCTGGCAACACTGCTATATACAGGGTGTCCCAGCTTATTCGAAGCGGTCTCTGTAGGCCAAACGATGGACTTTTTCCAAAAAAAATTTGCAAATTCAAGTACAGAATCACAATGGCCATAATTTAAAATTATTTTGAAGTATACAGAGTGTCCCATATGACAGTGGCATATCAAAGTTATGTTTTTTTAAATGGAATGCTCCTATGTTATTGCATTTTTATATTGTCTGAGAAGAGAAAATAAGATTGGCTTTTACAGTTGGTGTTTAAATTCAGAAGTTTTTGAGTTATAAACAAGTGAAAATCGTCATTTTTCAAGTTCAAGGCCCTGTACAACGAAAACGGCTGAAGATAGAGAAAAACGGCTTACATGTCCCTATTTTAACTTTTTATGTACTATCCTATGGTGTAGAAACATTTGTACTTTCTTTGATTTTTTTATTTGGCGACGCTTGGAGAAATCTCAGAATTTTTCAAATTTTTTATCACCCTGTATAAACATTTCATTTACATGATAGGATAGTACATGAAAAAGTAAAATAGGGACATGTAAGCCGTTTTTCTCTATCTTCAGCCGTTTTCGTTGTACAGGGCCTTGAACTTGAAAAATGACGATTTTCACTTGTTTATAACTCAAAAACTTCTGAATTTAAACACCAACTGTAAAAGCCAATCTTATTTTCTCTTCTCAGGCAATCTAAAAATGGAATAACATAGGAGCATTCCATTTAAAAAAACATAACTTTGATATGCCACTGTCATATGGGACACTCTGTATACTCCAAAATAGTTTTAAATTATGGGCATTGTGATTCTGTACTTGAATTTGCAAAATTTTTTTGGAAAAAATTCATCGTTTGGCCTACAGAGACCGCTTCGAATAAGCTGGGACACCCTGTATATGGGCAAGGCCGCACATGTATTTCTTGTCTGTCCAGTTATCTCTTATAATCCCCTAGTTTCTCGTTTGTCGCCCAATTGACCCCTGGGATTAGTGAATAACAAAATCCTTCGCCCAATTCGGTATCGCCCCCTGAGATACCATCAAAAACAGTAAAAAAAGTATTTCTTTTACCCCCCATAGGTTTCCTGAAACGAAAATTCTGACAAGAATAATTTTCCAATAGTATTAGAATCATGAAGAAATCTTGAGGGAAATTTAAGAATTTGTGGAATTTTTTTATTATTTAAAAATTTTTTTTTAATTCCTGTAAATAATTATTTAAGTACTCGTACATGTAAAAAATCTCTAGATTATCGAGCCTTCACTTGGTAAATCTTGAATAAATCTTCAGGCAAAGTAAGAAATCTTGAGTAAATTTTAAATCTTCGCATTAAGTCTTTAGGAAAGAGAAATATTTCTAGAAAGATGGAGGAAACTTCTAAGTCTATCGCGATAAACTACCTGGAATTTGAAAATCTTGAAGAAATCTTCAGGAAACCATAAGAAATACCTATCTTGAGTAGTAAATGTTTAAATCCCCAAAGCGAAAAGTCATCACTAATCTTGAAGATTTTTAAAAATCTTGAAATAAATGTAACAAATCTTGAGTAAATTTTTAACGGCTTTCTTTTAAAAGGAAAGAAATCTTCAAACTAACAATAAAAGCCATTAAACAATAAAAATTGAGCCTACATTTTAAAACCTCACTGCTCCTTCGATTTAGTCTTTACGAAGGAGAAATAATTTTAGAGTAAAGATGGAGAAACTTCTAGTCTATCGATAAACCACCTGGAATTTGAAAATCTTGAAGACATCTTGAGGAAAACGTAAAAAATCTTGAGTAAATTGAGTGAAAAAAACCTCACGCAACCCCAAAATCTCTGCCACTGGCATATAAAAAAATAGTTAGTTAGTATTAAAAAAGTAGCTGAAATCATTGATAAAATCTGTACAAAAGCTGAGCTCTATATCTGATACGGTTCCCGAGATATCTTCAAAAAACTGGAAAAATAATCTTTTTTTGACAACCCCTTACCTCATTAACGGTATATTTTCGGATACACGTTTAAAGGAACTTTTTTCCTTAGAATGAACCAAGGAATCAACCCCTGCAATTTTTTGCACTTATTTATGATAACCCTGTATTAGTCTTAGATAAAGTATAGTATTCTATTCGCTCATAATAACTATCACCCACTCAGATATTACAGCATAAAAATGTTTTGGTGATAGTCATCACTAGGCACTTATACATGAATGTACTATAAATAAATAAGTATTGTGACGTGACGAAGGCAGGTTTGTTTACATTATATGCATATACGCTAATTAATCAACTGGTTCATGTTGGTTCGCGACAGTTCTATTTGACATGACAGGAATGTCACATTCTACTAATACATAATGCCTGAATAATTAATCGCATGTTCAATAGCACGGCTGTGTCTAGAGCTACGCTGTAAGACCAGTGAAGTTTCTAGAACTTTTCGAGAACCACGGCCGACTTATATGTATATAAGGGTGCGAGCAGTAGGTACAACCAGTTTTAGATTGGAAGTCAGTTTGGATTGAAATACCATAGCGGTGAAGGCAGGTTGTGACAAGCGAAGTGAAATCAAAGATTAGAGCATAGTTGTATTTAGTAGTGTGTGTAAATAAGAAGAATTATGCTGTGACTGATTTAAATAAAGACTAATTACCTACATAGGTATACACAATTAATTATTGTAAGACTTTTAATTTGAACCCATAAAGAGTAAGAACGTTGCAATATCATAATAATATTATGAATGAATCATAAGAACAATGCAACCCTTTCATTATGACTCAGGGACCAGCGCGCTCGTTTATAATTTTTATTTGATTACTTTCCATTATCCTCCTGGCATCAACATCTAAATTATCGTTATGATTACAGATAATTGCATCAAATTGATTTGTTCTTGTGTTAACTAACAGCGTTCGACTCAATAACGTACAAGAGGTGAAAAGCGCCAATCAAAGAGAATGACAGATGTTAGCTAATGAATGAAATAATGCAAATGAAAATCAATGCCGCTTGTAGAGCCATTAGTTTCCATTCGAACGACGAGTGCAGTGTCGAGAGGGGAACACATCCCGTTTCGATTACCAAATAAAAGGCGGCCGCCGAACAAGTGTGAGAAAGTTTTGATGGGATATAAACAAAGTGACTTTGTTCAAGTTATATAAAGCTACGGGGATTTTATGACGACGTAATGGGATTTTATCTACCGCTCTCATTACGGAGACAAATGAATTCAACCAGCGTTTGGTAAAACGAAAACGTAAAACTAAACTTGCTTAACTTAAATTAACCCTCTCCCTAGAACTACTGGCAGTTCCGGAGACAGGAAACTATTGTTGCTTGGGTAATTTAACCATAATTCCTATGATTTTATGAGTAAAATGGAAATGATATAACACCAACACCTAGATCCTCGAGGACTCGGATTAATAACAATTTCTCCCCCTTGCAGCTGAATGCATCGATGATACGTACACCGTATACTAAGTGAAGTTATACATTGAAATTCTCTCCGGAAACTCCTTCGATATTAATACACAGCGTCGACTTCTGAGCAACCCTTTTTATAAACCTATTTACCTTTTTACGGCATAGAAACCTCCCCTCAAACTGCTGTCAATCGAAATGGAATCACTTATCCCATTTATGTGTACAATAAACTCTACTGAATTGATAAGTTATAATCAAGCAGCTGTTTCCTCGCGTGACGTCACTTCCGAGTTACGCACTGCTACACTTGCCAAGTTGAATGAAGATGGCAATAGAGAAAGGTGGGTGATAATCCGATACCCTCTCTGCTATGTCTCTGCCATTTCAGCTCTGCAGTAATTCCACAATGTTGCCACTTGCAAACATTTGCTGGAATGCGAATGATCCTATAATGAAGTAAGATTTCTGATTTCAACAGTAGCTCACTCAGTGATGATTGTGATCATGTGAGCCAAATTTATAATGCCATATTTTGGAAATACATATTATTAATGACGTTCTTCTCCAAGAATTTTAATTTTAATTCTATCTCAAATTAGAGGAAAGGTGCTCAATTTTATGCTTAATAAGAATCTGAAACAAAATTTTTTGAAGCTTCAGGAGTTCCTGAAATATCCTGAAAAAACTGAAAAATAGAAATTGATTTTTTTTAGTCATATATCTTTTTTATTATTGAAACTAAATTATTTATTCTCTCCAGGTTAAACATACCTAAGTCGTCAATCGTTATCCATTTGACGACATTTCAGAAATATTCAAAGCCCACTAGATCACAGGGTTTTCATAGTCAACTTTTGTTTTTCTTATGGTCACCATATTGTTTTTTATGTCGTTCGGTATAAAAAAATAATAAGGAAACCAAAAATCAATATAAATAAATAAAAAAAATAAATAAAAAAATGTCACCGCTTGACATCAATACGAAGTCAACTTGATTGCCTTATGGTTTTTATCTTTTTACGGCATTAATAAATGAAATTTGTTTTTCGAAAAGTGAAAAATAAATAGCATTGGTTGGCTATCATTTGTCACACTCATCTTAATTCGTCGGTTCTCACGTCGCTTTCTCCATATTCCAACATTTCGTGAAAATTCTGGAAGCACGGAAGCAAAAGAAACGCAAAAAATGAAAAAAATGAGCATTATAGTTCGTTACCTCTTCAAGTCTTACAAATACAGAAAAGATAATCTCAGATTGTGGATAGTTTTTAATGATAATGATCTAAAATGGTGGGTTAAAAAAGAGGATAGAAATTTATTTTTTTTAAACTCCTCATTGCTCCCTTTAACAACAGAAGAATTAAAATGATAGTCTAATTTCTTTCATCAGATTTGACATGAGATAACAAGAATATGTCAGAAGAGTTGGAATTGGAATTCATAAGAAAGAAAACTAAAGAATCGTTATGCTGTTGGTTTGTCGCCACCTGAAGCGACAACGAACGCGAGTCACTAGCCGCGCGGCCAGTTGTTTATATGATATTCAATTAATTAACCTGAGCGCACGAGCGTTTTACTACGGCTATCACTAACTAACAGTAGCTCAGTACGAAACTTCATAACTTCATCATCACAAATACAACTTCACTAAAAACCTGTTTTTAACAAAAATAAGTCCTAGTCGCGTTCGATTGGCCGCGTATGAATTTTTAACGACCGATAGCGGTGGTACGCGCAAGTTATTCTCAAAATGTCACATTTTTATTTTGTCTTATCTTGAAAGTACACACCTATACCTAGTTTTAAAAAATGGGCTTCGGCGAGGAATCACTTCGTGATTTTTTTGCAGACAGATACTTTAGAGCATGCTTTGAAATTGTACACCACGAAATGAATTTAATCTATCAGGAGCATAAATAGGTGTTGATTACAAAGTAATAATTATTTTAGGTCACGTAGTAATGAATATTATTTCCTCCTACGATTCAGCAAAATATAATGTTGATATTATGTAAGTGTCTTAATGATAGCGTTGTTGCTAAGTATCACATTTTCGTTGTCAGAAGGAAAAATGTAATTAATTATATTAAAAAAGTGGCATTTTAAAGAATAATAAAATAATAAAAAATTACCTAAAAAGGTTTTAGGTAAATCAAATCTCAACGTTATTATATTATTGCTTATGTAGGTACTTAGGTACTTATTACCTATACCAATCATGAAAGAATAATTAAAAAAAAGTAATCCTAAATGAAGACTGGAACAATTTTGGTCTAAAATTACTACCCCCAAGTACTACGTATGTATCATTTTGGTATTGGAACGCTTACTCCATCAGCCAGAGACTTTTAGAAGGTCAGACGCAAGGCTAGATAAAGGCACACCTGACAAAAAAAAAATTCTGGCGAATTTTTTGAACTAATTGCTGGAGAGTTAGACTCACTAAAAAAAAAACTACAATCTATAAAGCAGCTAATTTTTTAGTTAGTAATTTTTTCGCTAGTTTTAATTGCGTCTTTTTTCTCTTGTTTTTTTCTGTTTCCCTTTTTTTCCCTTCCCTCTTTTAATTCTGATTTTTCTCTTTTCCTTTTTTCTGAGCCTCATAAATTGGAAGAGGGAGCGGGAGGTCGACAATAAGCACAACGCGTCTAGGGGTACAACAACATTACCCTCTGTTTGACTCAAGAACCTCAACTATTTTTATTATGTCACATCTTATCTATTAAAAAGCCTAACCGTCCACGTTACAACCGTGTAATTTATTTTTTTTTAAATCGGTAAAGGTAGTCATCCGAAAATGATTCAAAATCTCTTTCACTAATAAGTGGTTTAAAATTGAGTGGCCACTACGGTTAGGGTCAGAAAGTGTTAAGCCTAAAGCAAGAAATGAAAGACATGAAGATATTGAAAGTAGTAGTATCTATATGTTCTATTATAGTCAAGTTTTCGTTAGTGTCAGATGTGATGGGATTGAAAATAAATAATGGCAACGATGAAGAAGTTAGGCGAATTGGAAGTGGTTGACCTGAAACTTGAATTATTGACTTTGCGGAGACGTCTCGTATAAAGTCAGCATTAATTCAACAACTACCAGATCATATACATATTAAACTATTAAACTGACTGTGACGAAGATCCTGCTGAGACTTACCTATTCCAGGTACCTCCGGAAACAGCCAGACAATCAGCGCAGCGAAAAAATCACTAAGTAGCTGTCACTTTAACTTGAAGCAAGCATGAAATGTCTTCCAGAAAGGCTTAAAAATGAAGAATACGAATAGGCTCATTGAAGTGAATGAAAGCGTGAAAAGTCCAGAGCAAAATTTAATACATAAGCTGTAATAAAAATAAGAAAGAACTAGAGAATCGTATAGAAGCTGATGATAAAAATAAACAGTCAAGTAAAAAATATGTAAAGAGGCAGTTATTCGTATGACCCCCTCCTTACCATTTGAAAACATTCAAGAGTTTGGTCAACTGTCTTTAATATTATTTTTTTCGAGTTGCTAAGTAGGTCAAATTTGCGTTGGTTGGTTATTGAAAGTCCCTGTATATAATCAAAACATAGGAAAGGTCAAACCCTATCAGGTACAGTGGCTAATTTCACCTAGTTACATTTAGCTGCGAGTATTTTTTAAGTCCTCATGAACATTATACTATTAGAAGAGGGAAGGCAAGTATACTCAACGATTAATGCATATAATAAAAGAGTGAAATGCAGGTCAATGAGTATAAAGCACATAAAGTGCAATTACTATAGCCTGTTAGATGGGGTCGGAGAATTCCTCCATCGCCCTAACAGTTGTCATGATGGCAGTGCCCGAAACTCCAAATAGAGAGCTTGCTTCCGCATCCAACAGCAGAGCCTTCCAGAGTACCAGAACAAGCACAGACACGTGTTTCGTTCTACTGGAACTCATCAGTGTGCTGCATCTGGAGTATCCGGAGGAGGATGCTGTCGGATGAATGGAAGTTGGCCTCTCTTAAGCCAAGAATTAACACGGATCTCTTGGCACACAATATACACCACACGGAGATCCGTGTTAATTCTTGGCTTAAGAAAGGCCAACTTCCATTCCGGATACTCCAGATGCAGCACACTGATGAGTTCCAGTAGAACGAAACACGTGTCTGTGCTTGTTCTGGTACTCTGGAAGGCTCTGCTGTTGGATGCGGAAGCAAGCTCTCTAGTTGGAGTTTCGGGCACTGCCATCATGACAACTGTAAGGGCGATGGAGGAATTCTCCGACCCTATCTTACAGGCTAGTAATTGCACTTTATGTGCTTTATACTCATTGACCTGCATTTCACTCTTTTATGCATTATACTTAACTTTTTTTTATTGGAAACAATGATGTAAAAAAAAAACTCTATCGACCTGGAATTTCCTCCTCGCTGGCAGCGGGGAGAGACCAGCAAACGCCGAGACACTGGAACACAAAAATCATAAAGCGTTGGGATAGTCGAAATAGAAAAAAATGATAAGCTCCTATTATATACAGGGTGTCCCAGCTTATTCGAAGCGGTCTCTGTAGGCCGAACGATGAACTTTTTCAAAAAACTTTTTCAGAATTCAAGTACAGAATCACAATGGCCATAATTTAAAATTATTTTGGAGTATACAGAGTGTCCCATATGACAGTGACATATCAAAGTTATATTTTTTTAAATGGGATGCTCCTATGTTATTGCATTTTTGGATTGTCTGAGAAGAGGAAATAAGATTGGCTTTTACAGTTGGTGTTTAAATTCAGAAGTTTTTGAGTTATAAACAAGTGAAAATCGTCATTTTTCAAGTTCAAAGCTCTGTACAACGAAAACGGTTCAAGATAGAGAAAAACCGCTTACATGTCCCTATTTTAACTTTTTATGTACTATCCTATGGTATAGAAACATTTGTACTTTCTTTGATTTTTTTATTTGGCGACGCGTGGAGAAATCTCAGAATTTTTCAAATTTTTTATCACCCTGTATAAACATTTCATCTACATCATAGGATAGTACATGAAAAGCTAAAATAGGGACATGTAAGTCGTTTTTCTCTATCTTCAGCCGTTTTCGTTGTACAGGGTCTTGAACTTGAAAAATGACGATTTTCACTTGTTTATAACTCAAGAACTTCTGAATTTAAACACCAACTGTAAAAGCCAATCTTATTTTCTCTTCTCAGACAATCTAAAAATGCAATAACATAGGAGCATTCCATTTGAAAAAACATAACTTTGATATGCCACTGTCATATGGAACACTCTGTATACTCCAAAATAATTTTAAATAATGGTAATTGTGATTCTGAACTTGAATTTTCAAATTTTTTTTTGGAAAAAATCCATCGTTTGGCCTACAGAGACCGCTTCGAATAAGCTGGGACACCCTGTATATCAAGCCAAGGAACCAGAGAGAAGTTGGCAATTATGTTATAATTATATTACTGTCGATAAATAAATAGCAGCAATATTGCGAGGTGAGAAAAGTAAATACCCAAATAATTATTTTAATAGAGAGTAGATTTTTTGTGTTAATTGCCTGCTTGTGATCGTGTATAAGAAATCTTAACTAACACAAGAACAAGGACATGATTCCAAAAACAACGCTGGTGTTTGCTTGAATTCTTCGTGTAATTTCTTCAAATAGCATCCCCTATCCCTATAGAGTCACCCCGATGTAATTGATTATCTTCTCTTAGTAGATTGAAATAATCTGACAACACTGCACCTAATGGCTCTGCAGTGTTTCATTATGGTCATAAATCCGGTTGACAATTAATTATCTTGATATTATGACTAATGTCACAAGTCTCCTTTAATAAGCAATACTACATTATATCATGGAAGACGTGCGGTTTTATTTAAATTTTAGTTCATCATAATAGTTATTGTTACTTCCTGCTGAATTTACCTATAAGAAGTACACACCTGGAAAAATTTGCCACAATAATCGTGTTCTTTTATATTTTACTCATACAGTGCGCGAGAAAAGTAAGGATTAAATTCGAAAAAACGGAGAGCGCTGTTTTTTTGAATAAATAAAAAAACAGGTCGATTTTGTTTTTGAGTTCTTGAACTTTTGACATAATATTGGGGTATACAGGGTGATGCGCGAAAAAGTGGTGACGTCATCGGAATTTTTTTAAAATGGCAACCCTTATTTTTTATTCCGTTTTTTAATACCTCATCCAATTGCCAATACGGTAATGTAATCATTTTGTAACCTTAAACGACAAAATTTATGTGAAAATAACTTAGGTAATTTAGACAGTTTCAATTTAATAGACAGATTTAATAGATTTAATTTAATTTAATTTAACATGCAGATTTAATTTAATAGACAGATCTTATAAAATTACCATGGAAAGTCATTTTTATTTGATTTTTTTAAATTTTTATTTTAATGTTCCGATTTTCACATCAGTAAAAAGAGCACAATTTCGACTCACAAGGTGTTTTCTCAGAAATTTCCTTATTTAAGGTTACAAATTGATTGCATTACCATACTGGCAATTAAATGAAGTATCAAAAAATGGAATAAAAAATAAGGGTTGCTATTTAAAAATAATGCCGATGACGTCACCACTTTTTCGCGCATCACCCTGTATACCCCAACATTATGTCAAAAGTTGAACAACTCAAAAACAAAATCGACCTGTTTTTTAATTTATTCAAAAAAACAGCTCTTTTCGTTTTATCAATTTTTTTTCCTTACTTTTATCGCGCACTGTATGTTATAACTTGTAATGTTTTGGTTAAAAATTACCGTTCGCAATATTCCCCGCTCAGCCGAATATCCTATTATTATTGATCTACTTTCTTGTGCTGGAGTTTATAAGAATACCCTGGTGCAGTGGTTCTGTTGCCAAACATATGATGGGAGTTGTTGTCACCAAACGCAGCGTCAACACATGCGTGACCGAACACAAGAGAGACTATCATCTGGGTTTGGAATAAGTCAGTATTAAACTGCGAAGGATTTGGCATCCGGCTCTACGTCAAGCACCTGAGTCCAAAAACTCATGAGTCGATTACTAGTCACAATACATTGAAATTAGAGAAAACTATAATTAAATGAAATTTTATAGTTAAAAGTTATATTACATAATTATTATTATTAAAAATTGAGATAATAAGTAAATCCAAATATTTTATCCCAATTATCGTTGAACAAAAAAAAAACCGTTACATCATGTAAAAAGTACCTACAAAAAATTCAAACAAAAATGTAAAAATATTATGTTGGTAATTATGAATCCTCGTCTGAAAGTCCTTAGGTACATACTACCTATACGTGGTACGTGATACGTGAAGTCTTTATAAATGGTTATGAATTAAATAAAAGCTGCCCTGTAGATCTGATTTTATAATGAAGTTGCGTTTATAATAATAATTAACGAGGCTGTCTCGCCAGGTTTCGTTCGTGGATAATTGATAAGCGTGGAACTCCTATTATAAATTTGCACACATATCATTATCTCTTTCAACTGGCTTCTAATTGAAAGAATTTATGCTAAGAACCATCATCAGAGCTGCCTTAAAAAAACTAAACACGTAACTAAGCCAACTTCTTGTGTGCTTCTGACCAGACGCATAACTATTTGCATTGCTAGAATCTTACTGCAATCTTATAACAAACATTATGCAGTTTCTGGATGTTTTTCTTATTATTTCTGTATACAAATCTGGTGTAAAAGTGACAATTTAAAAGTTACAGATTTATAATGTGTATATAGCGACTAGCAATAAGTGTTAGAGCAGAGCAGAACCGAGTCCACATACATTTTTTCCGATAAATTGGTGAGAAATTAATCTTGTTTTTCAAGAGATTTTTGAATGGATTTAAAAGATCTCTCACCATATAGATTTTAAATTTGAAAACATTTGTTCTCGAAAATTAATCCTCGACGGGGCCTTTATTGAATTTCTATAATTCTGATGGTCCATTTACTCTTAAAGCAAAATTTCATCAAGAAACAGAATAAAATTTTTTGTATAAACGTATTTGGTAAGTATTCTTCATTCTTCCAGGGCTGCCTTTACAATATATACTTATACCTTGTTGTAGGTGCCTGTTTCGAAACCTCTAAACCATCATCAAAACAAAAAACTTACAAAAGTGGAAATTTCATCTCAATTTTCTTAGTTTGGATAATGCGATTTCGCTCAAATTTGATGATTTGTGGGTTCCTTATTCAATTCGCTTTCTATTTTTCTGTATAGGTACCGGGTGATTATTTAAAATTATTTAAGCCATTTTAATTCGAGTTTCTCCAGAATAATATACAGGACTATGCTCATTTAAAAATGACATTTTTGAGAATATCTCATGACGTGAACTTTCAATTGTTTTTCTGTTTTCACCTCAAATAAGCGACCAAAATTCTTCTCGTTTGGTAATTGAAGGGACTTCATAGATCCAATAATAAATAACTTAAGTATTATACCAATATTGAACAGAAAAATAAATAGAAAATAGCCGATTTTTCATCACCTTATATATTTATCAACTTCACTCCCAAGGAGACTTTTGATCCCCATAAACAGTTGACTAACATATTTGAATTTCAGCAATTTTAAATGCAGGATGATTTCCAACCAGCTAAACCAACCAGTATAAAAGACCAACCAGCTAATTAAAACTTCCACCATTCGCAAACAAGACAAACGGCAGATTATGAATACCGATGCCCTGGCTTCGGTATACATAACTTCGGTGTCCTGACACCCAGACTTTATGGACTGCCAAAGGTCCACCAACCTAACGTGCCTCTTCGCCCAATTATCAGTGCCATTGGTTCCCCGACATATTATTCTCTGGCCAAATATATAACCACCCTGCTGCAGCCACACGTCGTATCTACGGAATCCCACATTAGAGACTCGGGTCACTTCATAGAAAAACTTGAATTTCCAACCCTTCATTCCAGTGACATTCTCGTCAGTTTTGACGTCGCTTCCCTCTCCATCATGGTGCCCATCGACGAGACCCTTCAACACATTCAGCGCATCTTTCTTAGGGACATCACCTCTCTACTCTACCATGTACTCACCACACCTATTTTCAGTGGAAGGGTGGCTATACTATGAACAACTGGAGGGAGTTGCTATGGGCAGCCCCCTGAGTCCTGTTGCTGCCAACTTCTACATGGAATTCTTTAAAGCCACGACCTTAAACTCCACCATTAACAAACCGTCTTGTTGGTACCGTTACGTAGATGACACCTTCTTCATTTGGCATCATATCAACAGTATTCACCCCCGCATCCAATTCACGATGGAAATAGAAAACGAAGGAAAACCACCATTTCTTGATGTCCTCGTTAACAGGAATGAAAATGACACCTTGGGGCACAGGTTCTACCGAAAGCCAACACACACAGTTCGGTATTTACACAAAAACTCCATGCAACGATCATCCAGGCCAAAAACGCTCAAGAAATCAGGAGAGCCTTTTCGATAAACATCGACATTGGATACACAAAGTTTTGACGTTCTTCCACCATTTTATTTATGAAATTATCAAAAAAACTGCAATATAAAAAAATTGAAGTTATTTTGAATATAGGTGCCCTAATTTTGAAAAATTATGAGCAAAATATAATTTTTTATTTGGTCATGCTTATTATGACCCTTGGCGGTTATTTTGGAAGCTCAAAGCTATTTTCCAATGATTTTTAGGGCCACTTTCATTGAACAAAATTTTTTCCTGAGGCTGTACGATGCTTATGTTTCTGAGATATTCTCTCTGATAATTCTTAATGACTCACGCGGTGGGCACCCTGTACCAAAAAGTTTATAGAAGTGATGAAAAAACTGACAATAATTCTCATTACCCTTGTACAGAATTTAAGCAACATAATAGGATAACGCTTAAGTTAATATAGGTTAATGATAAGTTAAGATAGGGACATGTAAGCCGTTTTCCTCCATCTTGAGTCGTTTATATTCGCTTCCTTTTATATTCCGATTTTTGCTTGTTTATATAACAACTATTATGTATAATCTACTCAATCTAAATTACAATACTGAATACCACCTGCATTCGTTTTTCTTAGACAATTTAAAAATATAATAATATACAGGCTGTCTAAAATAATATACAGAGTGCTTCCGTTAAATTAGAGAAGAAGAAGAAGAAGAATCCCGTCAATAATTCCCGAGATATGACCGCGCTGTACTCTTAGCTGCTCATCTTGTATAATCGTCTAATCCAAGAGAACACAAAAGGAGTTACTAAGAAGAATATTAAGTCTTATAAATGAACCGATTTGATTAATTTGATAATTAAATGTGTATTGTCAGTTATTCCTATTTAATTGGAAGATGCTAAACAACTTGAAAGTGTCACTTTTCATAACTTAAGTGCTAGAGATAAAAAGTTACCGATAAGACGCTGACTAAGTGAAACTAAATATACATAAGAGAAATCGTCATATTCGCAATTTGATCTTCTATCTTTTCACCGCCTAAAAGATGTTGATTAAATTTTGCACTGCACGCGTACTTGCTCTATCTGTTTAATAAGTAGGTAAGTATGGTCAATTAGTTGCCCTGCCGACTTTGCCAGAGACAGAGACAAATCGTAAACACTGGTTTCATATTACCTACGTAGACAAGAAACTTTAATTAATATTGAGGCGATTTTCAACAACGTTTTCAATTTCCATTATACCAGTGTTATCCGTGACGAATGACCTTTACAACAATAAAGCCTTTAATAGTAATTACATATAAACACAATCGAAATATCATTATTAAACATTCTCCCGTTTTTGAAAAAATATATTTTTCTGAAATCATCAGGTACCTAGGTACATACTACAACAAAATCAAATTTCTCAGAGCAATAATTTCAGGTCGGAATTTATTTCGTTCTTGAACAACCATCAAAAAATTGCACGTGGAGTAAGTGCATAATAATAAATAACAAGTGTTGTAAGTAGGAGTAATAGTAGTAGGTATCTAGTAAAAAATATTACGGTACCTACCCAGAATGATAACAAAAGAACAAATTAATTTGATTAAAAATGACTGGATATAGGTAGGTTAGATATGCCTAATTTCATAAATGAGCTAAAATAAATCAAAAGAAACATAAAACGATTCTGTTAATAAATTATTAACGTTTGGGAGTGGTAGGAGACGGATCCCGCATAAATGAGTTGGTTGAGCATTTAGCTCTAGCCCTATCAGAGAGATACGGATCCCCTGAAAGATGAACGTGAAAGCTGTAATAAATCGGGCAAGGCGACCCGAACCTCAAAGTGTTTCCCAAGCGGGTGAACAACACGAGCAAGGGGCAGCCGAACTAACTTCATGGCCGGGGGTGCCTTTGTCGGGAGGACAATAACTGTGGGGTGCATGAACTGACGACTGGTGCACTCGGGGTCTCACCTGTGGTTGGACCGGCACCGCGGTGTTGCCGCTGTAATCATCACTCAGACCACGGAATGTAATTTTTGTAGAGCGAACAAACTTACGATCGTTTTGATCTATAAATCATAAAAAATATAGGTACTTCGAGGTGAGCTAGTCTAAATAACTGAAAATAAAAATAATTGAATAAAAAAAACACTATTTCTTATTAAATTTAGAACCTGATGACATTTTCGTTTTTTTTTCAGACTCCACATACATAAGTACCTGTCTAGACTTCAATATTTTGTTCATAAAAAAATGTTTCTTCATAAAAAATTATTAAAAATACACTAAAATCTCATTTTTTCCTAAAATATCAAAACTACAAACGCAAAACTGCACCATGCTGATGGGCATGGGGGATTAGAGAAAATTTTTGCTACAGTTTTGATTTTCTCACCCTTTATGTTTTTATTTTTGTTTTTTTTTGCACTTTTTTCAATTTTTGCTCTAAATCACAGAAAGGAAGCATTTTTTCGAAATCCATTCTATACAAAATTAAAGAAGACAAACTTTTTCTACATTTCTCAAAAAAAAACTCTTTTTGGAACACTAACCGTTCCGCCGGTAGAGTGCGCCAAAAAACATATTTCCATTGGCGTGGGGTTTTGGAAAGTTTTGCTATAGTTTTGATTTTCTCACCATCGATGTTTTTTGAGTCGCTCAACACGAATTGGAGGTTTTCTGCCAATAATTTGGCCAGGAACTTTTTTTTTACTTTTTGCCCAATTCTTTGCACTTTTGTCAGTTTTTGCTCATAAAAACTTTTTTTTTTTGGAAGACTAACCCGAGGACTAACCGTTCCGCCGGTAGAGCGCTCAAAAAATAACTTATTCCCATTGCGTGGGGTTTTGGACAGTTTGCTTTTTTTGAAAAATAGCAAAAGTTTCCACTGAGAATAATTCTGATAGATCTCGTATGGTACTGAAGTTAAAGGAACGGTTAAATGGGAAAAGAACTGCAGTTTGGCTTTGACATTATCATTAAATAATCTGCAGATGATGTCCATATCACGGTTCAAAGGTGCTTAAATAAAGAACCTAACTCTGAAAAATCGAATACTGTTCTTCTAATTATTTGACAACATTCTCAACAATTGACAGACTATTAAAAATAATATCGTAGGTAGATAGTATACAAAATTCTTGAAATTTGATAACATCGAAAACACATTATACGGCGTTTTAATAAATTTACATGAAGTATAGAATAAAGCAGGAGCTGGTGAATAATGTGAAACAAGTCTAAAAAACATAAATTGAATAAAAAAGATTTTTTTTAATCTGTTACCTTAGCGTAAACCGAGATTAAATTAATGAAAATGGCATTTTCATAATTTCTACATACACTTCTCCAAGGAATTAACGCACCACCAAGAAATAGCCAAACGTTTTTTGTTTTTTTAGTTTTTGTCAAAGTTACCTACTTGTTCGATTTGAACGTTTTTTTTTTTTTTTTTTAATGGCAGGCTGTGTGTTCAGAAAGTTAGAAATGTTTTTTTATAAAAACAGGGTATAGCAATACGAGTGTATTTTTTCCTTAAATTTGAAGCATCCTGTAGAGTTCAACAATGACAATTTTAACCTTTAATTAATAGTAGGTAAGATCTAGCCCAATCTTTTTGTGACATTTTGTTTTTTTTTTTTATTTACTCTATTGTCTTGGTCACTACAAAAAAAAAACATAATTTTATAGCATAACAAGTTTTATTAACTTTAATTATCATTATAAGCACTACAGTAAGTAGTGAGTCAAAAGCAAAGTCAAAAAGCGGTGTATTTTTTTTATTTTTTCATTCTTAGTTCTTGTTTTTTTTAAATCGTTATTTTCATTATTATGGAATTAAATTAAATCTAGAAAAGTCGAAATAGTTATGGTACCTATAATTGTATAGTTTAAAAGTTTAATTACATTGGTAAAAAACAAATCGATGGTCCAATTCTAATACCCCGTAACTGTATGAATCAATATTTTACAGGAGAGAGCTTTTTTAGTTTAAAAGGGCTAAATATGATTCAGGAAGTTACAAAACTTTTTTTGTAGCCAATTTCCCAAGCCAATACTGTGCCAATACGGTGTATTTCCACTCATGACAGAGTAAACGTACAACAGAATGGCGCCAAAAAGTAAAATTTGTATTTTTTGCAAATACAGGGTATTAGAATTAGACCATCGAAATACGGTCCTGACCGAGGGCTTTAAAATTCTCGGACCCGGGCCTTTTCAATAAGTCGTATTTGTGGGTGTTTTATCCCGATCGGTGCAACTTTCGCCCACTCAGTTTATATTTCCTCGGCTATTCCTGAAGAATTCCGATATTCCAGAAAAAATGAATTTTCTCGGTAATCGGACCCCCTTATTTTCAATAGGCGTGACTGACAGACATTTTTGGGAGAGACGAGTAGGTTTACCTCCGACAATTTTACTAATTCGTGGTTTTCAATCCAGGATTGTGTAATTTTCGTAAGCTTAAAACCCATAAATTTGGTTAAAAATTTTTACCAAAAACATGTTATGCTATAACATTATGTTTCTCTTCTAGTAGCGAACCTATAGAGTGAATCAAAAACATGTTACAAAATAATAGGACTAGGAGTTTAATCTTAATTCTAAGTTTATATTTCGTTACTCTTGAACTCCACAGGATGTTTCACATTTTAGGAAAAAACACAGTATTATTGCTACACCCTGTATTTATAGAAAATAGGTTTCCATACGAAAGCACTAATACATCAAATTTCGGGAAGAGACACCGTCATGCATTATAAAAAAATCCTCCAAATCGTCAAAGCAAGTAGTTTTGACAAAAAAAAAAGTTATTTCTTGGTGGTGCGTTAATTTCTTGGAAAACTAGTATAAATTTATTTTCGACATCCATCAATTAATCTCACTTGCTAGTTTATATTATAGGGCAAGAAAATTAGTGCCTATAATATAAGGAGTTTTATTATAACATGACAACACAGGAAAACGAAATAGAGTACCCTGTTAACTCCTAGCAAACAAACCAGCCGCGATACACATGTAATAAAATGCAACAGCTGTTCATTACGGGCTACACTCTTTTATTTTTATTTCCTCTTGCGTGTTTCTGATACTTATACACCTATTAACACATGCTAATTTACGAGCTTACTGTGCCAACAACATTCTGGTACATATCGCAAGCTCACCCTTATTGTTATAATATTACATGGAGCTTTTAAAACTTGTTGCTTATGATTACCGAGAGATTACAGCAAAAATAGTAATTTGGAGCTTCGAAAAGTAGGAAGTTTCGACTTTTAGCTAAGTATACGTATTTATATTTAAAAAGCTAAGACTGCAATATAATTTCATAAATTTCTTGTTCACAGCTGTTCTCTTTTAGGCAATTTCGTTACAGTGTAGCGTGAGGTTTCTTCGCTTTGTAATGCAAATTATCGGGAAACATCAAAAAAAATAATCGCAATCTCCTGACCCTACAATTTGACTACAATGTTGTATCATTGTCCATTGTGAGACGTATGAAGAGGTAACATGAATTTTTGAAGGATTGATCATTACATGATTTTATCAAAAAGTATACGAGTTGAATTTTATGTGCAGAAATAGAATTTTTTCAGACGAAAAGTTTCAGCTTCCAATTAATAGAGGAAAATTTTATACTCCAGAAAAGAAACTACCCGGCAGAATCTCGGAGCGATTTTCCGTCAAAAGGTTTAGTGTCGAAACGTATCAATTTATATAATTTCCAAAGATGTTCAGAAAGCAGAAGCTCAACATAGGGAGGGCTGATGCTGACTTTTCTGAGTTATCTCCGGGAGTTTCGATAAACAGGCAAGGACCGTTATAAAAAGTTTCCATAAGAGGTTTAGTCCTTTTATAACTCGTTACAGTTGAAATTTACATAACATCCAATCCAATAAAGTCTTATGGCGGAAAGAGTTCGCCTTAGCGCCCCCTAAACAGTTCCCTTCTACGGAAATCGGGACTCTATCCCCATAACATTTTTCTTATCTCTATGCACATAAATTATGGGTCTATGCTTTTCTCTTTATCCAGTTTTGCGATTTATGAACGCTATTGAGTGGACTTCGCGGATAATGGAGAGCAGTGCATTCCGGTGCAACTATACGAGACCATGTTGTCAGATCTATGGGCTTCGCACCTAAATATCAAGACAAGTAAAATAAACATTTGATACTTTTGTTGAAAGTGGAATTTCGACGATGTGCATCATTATTGACGTTTGAAAAATTATGGTGAACCAGGCAAACGCTACACGTAATAGAAATAACTTCTGAAAACGAGGTACCGTCAAATGGGGTGGAATTGACTTTATGGGGTGGCTTTGATACTCAGCAAAAGTTTTTCAAAATGTGTTCAAATTGACCGGAAAAGTAATCGTCTGACATCGACGCAGACGTCAGTCGTAAGAGTGAAGTCTCCTAAGTGTTGTGTTGATCCCGCATGTATGTAAGTAAATTATATCATATTTTTTCTTACATCTTAAAATCAAGTGTAATTATAGATCTTAAATGGACATACTACAAAATCATGATGTATTTGATTATTTCTTGGCAATAATGGCAAATGCTTATAATAGTATGACTTGTTGTGTCTAACCTAATCTCGTGTAGTGTCCATTTAGAGAAGGTGATGTTTGCTTGAAAAATTATAGCCGAATATATCTTGTGGGGTCACATTGATAATGCTTTCGGGGTGAGATTGATAGTTATCAATGTCACCCCATAACCATCAATTTCACCCCAATTTTTAACAAAACCCCTTCCTCACCTACACCGACGTGTTTTTTTCTAACACAGTGGTTTTATATGAATTTCAGATTAGTTAATATTGCATAATACTGCATAATATGTCGTACCTATAAACGTAAAGCTGGTTGCAGAAGCTACAGGAATTACGAAGATGACACGACTGAGAAGGCATTAGAAAAAGTAGTGGATTCAAACTGGTCCATTAATAAAGCTTCAAAACATTTCAAAATACCCTATGGAACTTTATTTAATAAATTCAAAGGCTTACATGTACATAATCACGGAGGACAAACTGGTATTTACGAAGCAAGAGGAACTGTCAATTATTCAATCTGTAGTAACTTGTGGTAACTGGGGGTTTCCTTTGGGTGTAGATGATCTACGTATGGTTACAAAATCGTTCTTGGATAGCCAAGGACTATAGGTTGGGCGTTTTAAAAATAATATCCCTTGCTTAGAAGACATAATAGCAGTTCTAGAACAAAAAGCAGAAACTTCTGGAGGTCGTGTTAACAGATTCGTTTTCTCTAAAACTGTTGATGTTTTTGAACGTTAAATTTTCAATTGACTGATATTTCTTACGTTTTTAATAAAGAATATAATAATTTTACTTTTGACCAAAGAATATGTTGTTTAGGTTTTTTGTATTGTTTGTTTAAATAAATTAAAGATTTATTTTGTATGAAATCAGAACTTTTATTCAATGATAATTAAACAGTTGTCGTTGTGTGAATCTTCTTATAATTCGCGATTGATTCATGGGGGTGACTTTGAGAATTCAATGAAAGCTTATGAAATATCAAAGTCACCCAATGCGCACCTAAGATTGATAAAATAAAAATGGAAGGAAAGGCGAAAAAGGTTTACTTTGAGAGCTTTTATGCTTAAGACATTGTATTAACGATCAAAAAATTATAGTTATCAAAGTGACCCCATTGTGAGTTTAACTTTGATATCAAACATATCATTTTTTTTCAGTCAAAATTCAACTAATAATAAATTTGTCGAGATGTAATATGTACTTCTTTAACCATGACTAATAGAAATGCAGTTTCAGAACAAGAAAAAATTACTTGTTTCAGCGATTATAAGAAATAATTTTAAAAAACCAATCAATTCCACCCCATTTGACGGTAATGTAAACTCTTGTATAAAAGCTTTATTTTTCAACAGGATACACTTATACAAAGAAAAATAACAACTAAAGATAAATTTGTTACCTATCACCGAGCCTATTACAGTCTACATTTTAGGCAAAAAAATGGAATGTACTCAAATATATTCGAGCGATACTGTATCGAACAAAAACGAGTATAATTAATTAAAACAGAAAAAAAAAAACAGTACAATAATACAAGATACCTATTTTGTTATAAATAAAATATAAAAATAATATCAACGATAAA
This sequence comes from Malachius bipustulatus, assembly GCA_910589415.1. NCBI lineage: Eukaryota > Metazoa > Arthropoda > Insecta > Coleoptera > Melyridae > Malachius > Malachius bipustulatus. Next base: position 29,627,854 of record OU342634.1, on the reverse strand, counting down.
AGTAGCTGAAACATGGATCATAGCCAACACTTGGTAATTAATTAGAAATCCCATGTACAGGTTTACAAAAATGTGTCCTAGGTGGCGCAATTTTGATGAAATAGAAAAATAATACCAGAAAGAGACAGAATACATGTGTTATAGAAGATATAGTGCTCGTTTGAAGACACTCTCATTTATTAGCTCTATAGGTATAGTCATGATAATGGTCATACCCTTTATCATACCCAAATCATACCCTTTAGGTAATTCCTGGAAAATTCCTCAGGTAGGTAATACATTTCAGATGTACAAATACAAAAACTATTATTACAAAAACAAATGCAAAAAAAAATTATAAAACAAAGTAATTTTTTAAAGTAATGTGTTTTATTTTACATATTCTTGGGGCAAATTTTAACACTTTTTAGTGCATATTTGCGCAATATTTATTACCTTTTTCGTGCATATATTCCAAGCTCTAGTTATGAGTAATATAATTTATCGGTAAACGATGATGTATCGATATATCGATAATATCGCCCACCCCCACTCGCCACCTGAAACCCTTTCAGCAACTAATTATCAGTGCATCTTTTGCCACTTTTGGCTACTTTAGTAGTAGCGATCAAAACTTTAATATCCTTTCGGTCTCGAGTTCCCAATAATTTAAGTCACGTTATATCCAAATAATTTACAATCATCTTACTCATAAATTAAGAATAAATAACAAGGAGTGGACTTGTAAAAATAACAAAAATACATGTTTAAATTATCTTGAAGTCGTTTCTCTTCATGTTATAGTGCTGTTAGAGCAGGTTATTTAGAGTTTCAGACCAAGTTTCAGTCAGTGAATGTTTCTCAATTTAAAGTAACAATATACTAAAACTGCGGGGTGCTCAACAGTACACAATGCCTACTCCACCGACATTCAGCTCGAAACATCTGGTGTTTTACTCGTAGATCTTCGTCTTCGTTTTTGTAGGTCCTATTTTACATGTTCCATCTACTATTTGGATGTTATGGGAAAATATGTTTCTACGAAAGCTTCAATAAAAGTTCGCTTTTGTTACCATTTTTTGCTTGAAAATAATAATCATTATTGTATTGTATTTTCTGTAACGTGATTTCTGAAACGTCAAAACTCTGCCTGTCAGTTAAACATTAGAAAAAAATCTATAGTCTGTAGTCTATAACTCTATAGTATACATAGCATGATTGTAGCATAATAATATACAGTGTCACACATAAAGTACGCATCATTATGGGAAAATTTTTTCCTTTTCGAGGAAAAACTTCTGTACTTCGCTAATAGTTGGCACTTTAAAAATGATTTTATTCAGTTGTAGAGAGAAATTAATTGCTTCTCAATTACACCAGGAATTCAGGCGAAGAGCTTGAAAATTGAACTGCCAAGAACGGCGGTATTCACAAGAAAAAATACTCTCTTGAAGATAACACGCAGCCTAATATCTAAAATAAATAAACTCGGAAGTTGATAATAATCTGGTGATTATTAATGTGATTTTTGATCGAGCTAGTTAGATATTTGTTGCAGATATTCTAGGCATCTAGGCACTTAGGTAACTGCGTCGAAGAACAACTATTGCTTAGATAATTTATTTCTAAATGTATGTAGTTCAGACGAGAATTACAAGATCAGTAATTTATTAATTCCCGAAGAAAAACGCAAGGTGTTTCGTAACTTTTTTAAAACGCGATAGACACAGTCAAAGATAAATATTTAGAGATTTAGTTATGATAATAAGATGTACAAGTGAACCTGCTTGTTTCATGCCTCGACCCTTTCCTTTTTTTTCATACCGCCGCTTCTCGCTTTTCAGTCTCCGCGCTATGGCCCTTCCGCCCATCAGCGAAGGGTTATGACTCCATTTGCGAACAAGCTCGCGTTATCAGCGCGCGACACCTACATGTCTCCTCCGACTTGCACGTATATTCTTCCACGCTGGCATGTCGCCTGCACTCTAAAATTGGCCCCTTGCATAAGTAGTAGTAGTAGTATGGTGGGTTGGGATGGTACACCCCAAGCGACTATAGGCCACCGAGGGCCCTTTTCGCCGTACCCGAACCATGGTGAAACTCCTACTCGAACCTCCCCGACCTTTTAATAAAGGCCAGAAGGTTGTTGTATGAGAGGAGTTTCATTTCTTCCTCTTGTAGCTCCTCAGACCCAAAGATGTTGAGCCTGAGGTTGCTGTATACCTCGCATACGCCTACATAATGGTGGGAGTCCTCGTCATCCATTCCGCATTTAGGGCAGACCGGGTCCCGAGTGAGCCCCATCACTTGCAGGTGTCTGTTCAGACTACTGTGACCGGTGAGAACCCCGACTAGTAGTGTGAGTTCCTTCCGGTTCATTCTGGACGTGCCAGTCCATCTGTTTCCGATCGGACCGGCCAGAAACAGCCTGGCCTGTCTGCAGCCTGATGCTGTTTCCCAGTGGTTTTCTAAACCCTTGCGAGTCCATTCTTTTATAGATTCTTTGAGAAGATTTTTGGTCAGACCCAGGACGGGCTCCGGCCCACAAAAGGTTTCCCTGGTCCCGAGCTTCGCGTAGTGATCTGCTAGCTCATTGCCTGGTACACCTGAGTGTGCAGGAACCCACACGATATGCACCGATTTTCTGTCCGCCAGTCTGTTCAACGCCTCGACACACTTCTGGACCAGTGGGGAGCTGGTTCCGTGTGTGCCCAGCGCTTTCGCGGCGGCCTGACTATCCGTGCATATGTATATCGTCCGTTTCCTGGCTTCTGTTTTCTGCTCCAATCTAGCTGCTTGCAGGATAGCATAAATCTCCGCCTGGAAGAAGGTTGCGGTGGACCCAAGAGGAAAGGATCTTCCCAGTTTCCGTCCAGCCAGGTAGAGCCCCGCTCCTATGTAGCCATTTTTGTTCCTGGAGCCGTCTGTGAAACAAACTAGTCTTCCTGGTTCGAAGGCTACCTCCCTTTTTTCCCACTTTTCCTTTTCAGGAATTTTCAGGGTAAATTTCTTGTTTTCTCTGTTATTCCTTGTTTTTGAGGTAGACATAAGGTTTGAGATTGGTATCTCCATCTCGGCAACCTTGGCTATCTCTGTGTGTCCTTTGTATCCTCCGCCTTTCCATAGTCCCGAATCACGCATTCTTAAGTGGGCCGCCATGGCCTTCCCTTTTATCCAAATGGGAAGCGGTGGCAGCTCCAGAATGACATTCAGGGCTGCTGACGGGGTGGTTCTCATTGCACCTGTTATTAACAAACTGGCGAGCCGTTGGAGTTTAGCTAGCCTGTTTGTGACGGTATTGCTTGTGGTTGTTTTCCACCAGACCACCGAACCACCGCCCCTTGCATAAACAAAGGTTTGTGAATTTACACACGATATTTTTGGTAAAAAGGTTGTCTAGACTTTTATCTCGAGAAAATCATTTTTTTACCCTCTTAATAATATAAGATACTTATTTGTAAAGATACTTTAAGGCAACAAATGCGTTACATATGACCTACTGCTCAGCATTCATCAAAGATAATCTGGTCCGGGAGGAGTTTCAAGAGGACGTTGCCAATTTTTTCTTTTCCCGAAACTCTTTTGTTTTGATATGTGTGACGATGTTTTTGACTTCGTCGAAGTTGATGATAGTCATGTGGTTGTGTAGTTGATTTTTCCAACTGTTGCGTGTGCGGCTGGGTCTTTTGAGTTGATCTTGAACTGTGAGGTAATCCTGGATACTGTAATTTTTACGGGTAGAAAGAGTCTGTTGTGTAACTGTTGTGTAATATGTCTCGTCTCATAGTATGTGCGCATGCGCAATAGTGTAAATATATCATGTATTGCAATATTAAAGACATTATAATGAATAAAGAAGCTGACGAAATCGCGAAGTATTCTGGATTTTCCGTATTAGTTTAACTTCTCAATTCTTATGATAACTCAGCCAGTCATGGAAATGTCACCTTCGCGACAATTCTAGTGACATGATTGACAGGAATGACTTAGTGCAACTCACATTATACTAAATACCACAATAGCTCCGCGTTCTACGCGTGTTCTAGAACGCACGGTTGTGTCATGGTTGTGCCTAGAGATAAGCCAGTGACTTCGATGACCCTTTCAGGGATCTATTATACAGGGTGTTGATTTTCAAAGCGGGCCATAGGGTATTAGCATTGCGAAAGTGGTTTTTGAGGATTCCTGCTCGCCGTTTAAACCGACAGAAATGGTTTTGGTATCAAAATGAAGCTAAAATTATTGCGCATAACGTTTGACATCAGAAATTAATTTAATTTCACGTTGTTTTGTAAAATTCTTCAGTAAAAATTCAAGTAATTGTTAATGTTTAATCACAAAATAGCATGCCTTGCCTAAACAATAATGACGTTTCTACGTTTCGACAATCCAATAATAAAACTTTACAAGTCAGTAGGTAATAATAAAGTCTGGTTCTATTTAAAAATGGGTTACACAAACCAAGAAAGAGTCTTTCTTTATGGTGGAAACCTACTACAGTGTAGCCAGTTACAGGAGGGTCAAATAGAACCAGACTTTATTATTACCTACTGACTTATAAAGTTTTATTATTGGATTGTCAAAACGTAGAAACGTCATTATTATTTAGGCAAGGCATGCTATTTTGTGATTAAACATTAACAATTACTTGAATTTTTACTGAAGAATTTTACAAAACAACGTGAAATTAAATTAATTTCTGATGTCAAGCGTTATGCGCAATAATTTTAGCTTCATTTTGATACCAAAACCATTTCTGTCAGTTTAAACGGCGAGCAGGAATCCTCAAAAACCACTTTCGCAATGCTAATCCCCTATGGCCCGCTTTGAAAATCAACACCCTGTATAAGAACCGTCGTGGCTAGAGAGTGCAGTCAGTTGTATTTTGGATGTGAATGAAAGCTGAAGTATCATATAGAAAAGAAAAGATTGGAAGAATAAAGTATTGTGACAAGTGAAGTGAAATAGCATTGTTGTGTTTGTGTATTAGTGGTGTCTGTGTATGTGTAAAAAAATAAGAGAACAGCTAGTTATTCAGATTTGGAGACTATTGTGATAGGTTATAATAGCTATGTTAAAGAATAAATAATTTTGTAAGACTCTTAACTTGGAACTAATAAAGTGTAAGACCGTAACATTATGTAGTAATTTTTATAATGAGAAGGATACAGGTGATAAATGCACAAGATTGCGAAGATCGAGCATGGAAGAAGATAGGATGAATTTGACATAATAATGGCAAAATCCAGTTGATGTTGAACTTCATTCCACAGGATCGCCTAAGCTTCCACTTGGAAAACAGTTGTGGTCGATCCAATTACTTGCTTATCATCGGCCACTAATTTGCTAATAGTTTGATGGGAAGGCGTTGTGTATCCAAAGTGACCAGGTCACAAGGGTCCCTTTTTGCCGTTCTCAAACCATGGTAGGTAGGTCTCCTAGTTAAACCTTCCGGAGATTTCCATAAAGGCCAGAAGTTCTTTCCATTAGAGGAGTCCCGCATTTCTTCCTCTTGTAGTGCTAGTGCCTCGATCTAAAAATTGTGAGAAAAAAAAGAGTTGTGGTCCACGCATTTTCTTGCTGCAAAAAATGCAACTTTTCCCACTTCTAACTATAACTATTACTTCAAGTAAAACTAAGTAAGTACTACAACTTTAACTACTATTTTTTTGTTTTTAAGTCATACATTTTGTCATTTAAGTCATAAACATCCCATCCCATCTTTTCTCTAATATGAGAGAAGATGTCTCTAATATCCAAGATCTCTCTAATAAGAGAAGGAAGTCGAAAATGAGTCATCCTTGGTTGATAATATTTACTTACCCCTTGTAAATCATTACAACCCCTTGTCCCTGCTTTTATATTGTATATTGTATTATACATTATTTTGCGACCGATATTGATTTATCCCATATGAGAATTGTTAGATCATTGAACGAAAGCGTCCGGGCAGTATTGAAGTTTAGGGAGCACCTATTACGTTCTGTCGACGCCGAGGGAAACCAAATTAACTTGGGGTTGGTTGTCATTTGACCGTTCCCACTGCGTCTCTTATTTCCCAGATTGGAACGTCTCTTCACCCACTCACCGAGTGTTATCTGAACTGCCTTTGTTAGCACTTTACGTCTCTGAATGAATGCTTGTGGCTTGTGGTGTAATAATTATTATACTTACATCTTAATTATCGTAATTATTATCGTCATCAGGCATTTCACTAATTAATTTTAACGTTATTGATTAGCTTTTTTTTATAAATGGGATATTTCATGTTATTAAATTACAAGAATTTTGTATTTTGGAATAATTATTATTTCCCTTGAATAATAATATCAAAATGTTTCCTAATATGACTGTATAATTTATTAAACACAACAGAAGCTTTCTAAGTAAGTATATAAGTAAATCATTAAATTGAGTGCCTTTCTGTTTTTGCAACTCTGGAAGTTGAAATCTCTGAAAATGCTTCAAGCATTTTAGCTCTAATTACAAAGTTCTACATTTCATTGCCTGGAAATTTCTAAATCTCCGCCTAATTGAATGTTTTTAAGAAGCAACAGGAAGCTACTTATCTGCTAGGTAATGTTAAAAAAGACTTCAAAATGACCCTTCTCTTTAAAAGTTAATTATAATGAACATCAAAACAAAGTAACACAATTAAAATTGATTGCCACATAAAGGTTGAATGTAATTATTATTTTTATTTCCTAATTTGATCATTTTAACACCTCATCTTCAAAAAGGGTGATAGGGGGGACGTTGCGGATTCTGCGACAACATATCTAAATCTAACAGTCATTCAATTCCTCTTAAAGACCGTGGATTAGGAATTCTTGTCCATGAAATTTGTATTGATAGTAGAGTGCCAATCTAGCAATAAGTTGTCACCCTGTGGGCCTTTTAGTGTACAAGGCTGAAATTTTCAGGAATCATAGTTTATGGCCCTAATAACTCAAATCCGAAGTCGTCAAAAAATCGTCCTGTGCAAAAAGGCACTATTCAAAATTTTCTACTTTTTTTACAGGATGTGATAGTTCATTAGTGCAACTTTGCCGTGCCAATTTTTCAAAATGTTATCTGTAATGGTTAAGTTAGGAAAAAATCAAAACCGTTTTAGAAAAGCATTGCGCAAATGGGCACATCGTAACTTTAAACAGCGATATCTCGCTTCGGTTTACGTCAAAAACTGCCTGCTCGGACTACTTTTTTCCACTTAACAACGGCTATCTCAAAAACGAAGCTCTTAATCGAAAATAGCATATTGTTAAAAATTATTCCCTGATCATTTCTGATTCCTACGGTGTCATTTTTATATTTTTATCTTTAATAATAAACTAGCAATAAATATAAATGTTGAACGATGCTAAAATGTGAATCGTGACTGCCGCATCAAACGTAGGAAAACGTCGATCACCCTCCTTGGCATCTGCATGCCCCTCACCCTGGGTTCAGCGGTCTGCTTGCCGAGAATTTAAATAAAACGCCCGCTAACAGTATCATATTTATTAGATCTTTTAATAATTATTAAAGTCAACAATGTATTATACAAATACAAAATGCAAAGTAGGTATGCCAATAAAGTTATCCCTGATTTTTAAATTATTTAAGGAGTTCCTGCATGTGCATGACCAGATATTGCAGTATGTATTATTATTTAAACAGCTAACTACCTACCTACCTCGTAGATATTTCTTGCAAAAATAGGAACAATAACAAACCTCAAAGATAAAAAAAAAATACGTAATCATGAACTCATTTTCGATATTTTACATTTTTTGTTTAAGTGATTAAAAGATCGAAACCTTATACCTTTTTCAAAACCACAGGTCGTAAGAAATGATGTAACTTCCGGAAAAGGTGGCAAAGTTTGAAAAACTGGGACTAATCTGTTGTCGATCTGTTGCCATCCATAATCCAAATGATTTGGTAGTCTTTGAATAGGTTGCAAGGCATTAAGCCATATTATAACTTTGATAATGAGCTCTTAGGCAATGTTGGTAAAGACTATACTCAGTTTGGGGTAATTTATCAAGTGTTCTAGAACCACCAGTAGTCTTCGAAGGTTGTTGATGGAAGTTATATCTTGGTTGGTTGTGTATAGCTTTATAACAAATTTGTGAAGATTTCCAAATATAGTTTTATCAAATATAACTCCAAGATCATTTAATTTGGCAACTTCATGCCAAATAAGGTAAACTTTCCAGCAGGTTTTCTTGCCCAGACTAGAAGGTGCACATCTAAACACGTTTCACGCAAGATAGACTGTGAAAATGAAAATGGTAAAATTGGCAGAAAGCAGAACGGCACCAAGAAGCAGTTCCAAGAAAAAGTAACCTACCTGCAGTATGAATTTTATAGTATTTTCAGGCGAAAATGTAGGTGGCTAACTATGAGCCTCTTTAAAGCTCTATAAAGTTATATTACACCCCTAAAAATTTACATTATTAGCGATGCACAGCAAGCGACATTTTTACCTGGTTGGTTGACACGATTGTAGGTATTGTAAAGTGTAAGAACATTCAAAACTTTTCACCTCCAATAAAATTTGTATGGACCTACTCCTACTAGGTACTTATACATATAGGGAAGATAAAATTTAGTTTAGGTGTGTAAATAATAAGAAATATCTACGAGGTAGGTAGGTAGGTATTTAGGTGTTTAAATAATAATACATACTGCAATATCTGGTCATGCACATGCAGGAACTCCTTAAATAATTTAAAAATCAGGGATAACTTTATTGGCATACCTACTTTGCATTTTGTATTTGTATAATACATTGTTGACTTTAATAATTATTAAAAGATCTAATAAATATGATACTGTTAGCGGGCGTTTTATTTAAATTCTCGGCAAGCAGACCGCTGAACCCAGGGTGAGGGGGCATGGAGACGCCAAGGAGGGTGATCGACGTTTCCCTACGTTTGATGCGGCAGTCACGATTCACATTTTAGCATCGTTTAACATTTATATTTATTGCTAGTTTATTATTAAAGATAAAAATATAAAAATGACACCGTAGGAATCAGAAATGATCAGGGAATAATTTTTAAAGATATGCTATTTTCGATTAAGAGCTTCGTTTTTGAGATAGCCGTTGTTAAGTGGAAAAAAGTAGTCCGAGCAGGCAGTTTTTGACGTAAACCGAAGCGAGATATCGCTGTTTAAAGTTACGATGGGCCCATTTGCGCAATGCTTTTCTAAAACGGTTTTGATTTTTCCTAACTTAACCATCACAGATAACATTTTGAAAAATTGGCACGGCAAAGTTGCACTAATGAACTATCACATCCTGTAAAAAAAGTAGAAAATTTTGAATAGTGCCTTTTTGCACAGGACGATTTTTTGACGATTCGGATTTAAGTTATTTAGGACATAAACTATGATTCCTGAAAATTTCAGCCTTGTACACTAAAAGGCCCACAGAAACGTTTTTTAAGCGACTTTTATTCATTCTAGCTAGCACTCTACTATGACTTCAGCTCTTGAATCACAAACGAAATAAAAAATAGTATTGAGGAAATTTGGATAACCTGACTGATCAAAAAAATCTCGAAGATCGTTCCCAATAATACGTTGAACTCAGTGGTCAGAAGCGGTCTCCTTTATACCGGTGTCCCGCAGGGCTCTGTTCTGGACCTTCTACTATTTACTATTTGCTCTTCCGGGGGTATATTAGCATCCAAAATTGGCATCCAACTGAATTTTGCTTGTAAGTTCAAGTCAAATTCGCATAAGAAACATTATCCCGGAGTGGAAACTAAAAACAATCTGGAGAAAATGTTACAGTAATTGGTAAAGTAGCATCCGCACAGGTGTATTTTAAAAACATAAAATAAAAACAAACAAAAAAATGACATAAGTAGGGCGAATTTTGACCAATAACAACTTGTGGATTTGTGAATTAATTCCCTCAATTTTTACAAGTCTCTTAAAATGAAGTCAAGTCAATGGTAGCAAACAGTTATTGAGTAGGTATACAAAAAATTGTTTATTTATTTATAATTTTCAAGTAAGTATAATAGAACGGTTTGCTTGTTATGAAAACGAACTCATTCAATTCAAACGAACGAAAAAGGTGGGTTCTGACCGAGTTCCCATGCAGGAAAGCTTTCAAATTCGCTTGTCCGTGAATTATTAAAAGCTCTATCCCTCCGACTCCGCGGAAAATATTATGTATTAACCGAATTTAATTAAGTGACGACGAATGGAGTCAATTTTTAATCTGTTTATTTTTATTCGTTCTATAGATATGGGTGTAATAGACCGTTAAAAACGACTATCGGAAATTCTTTCGATCCAGTTTTTCGATTTAATTGACTTTATCGGGACGTTCTCTTTTAATAAGGTATACGTGCAACTCTTTCTTTGATTTTAATTGGAAACTCGCTTTCAATCATTCAACCAATATTCAAACAGTAAAGACCTTTAAAATTTTTGGTAGGAATAAGAGGAAATAAAAGATTTATAGGAACTATGATCGTTTTCGAAGCAAAAAAAAATTAATTTCCTTTCCCTTTATTTTCCAGGCATGATGAGAGTGAAAACTGTAACAAATAATAATTAGGTAGGTACCGTAAACGGCATGAACCTCGATATACGGGTAAACTTCGACACTACTATAATTTTGCCTTTTTTATGTTTTATTTTTTCTAATTTTATTTCTTAACTCCCCTTTTTCACTTCAACCTGACAACCATCCTTGATGATGGGTTAATATCAGAAACCGGTAGATGAGCGAAATACGAATGATGAAATACAAGAATGATAAGTATAAAGACAGAAATATATTAGTACCTACTATTATAATTTTTTGTTTGTTGTTTTATTTGTTTAATTACTTTGTTTGATTGCGTTGTTTACGTTGTTTGTTTCCACTTTTTTAAGAATGTTCCTCTTAGTTTTACTTTTTAGAGAACGTTATTTGTTTTTTAAACCAAATGTGCTTTAAAACCAAAGTTTTTTTTATTTTAATAGGTAGGTACAATCGTTTTATATTTCGCAGGTTATTTTATATTTGGCCGTATTTTATTGTACTCTCAGTTGAAACTTCTGTTAAGGTATGTAACATTAATCTGATCTCACTTTTTATCTATTTTTAGATACATATTAATCTATTCTTATTGAATCATCATATAATTATCTATTATTGAATGATCAAACATACACAGCTGTGCTAAAAGTATTATTGACAACTAGTCCGAAATACTGTTCCTCTGTGTTTGGCAGGGCGATACCGAATTGGGCGAAGGATTTTGTTATTCACTAATCCCAGGGGTCAATTGGGCGACAAACGAGAAACTAGGGGATTCAAAGAGATAACTGGACAGACAAGAAATACATGTGCGGCCTTGCCCATATATATAGCAGTGTTGCCAGATTTATTTAGTGGCGCTTTTAGTAGATCGGATAGTTATACCTAATCAATTTATTATTAATAATTGAAGTCGAGTAGGCAGTAGGTACGTACCTACCTATGGCTATGTTGCACTTTAGCGTCATCGGTAAGTCAGGTCAGGTGAAAAAAAAATTTAAAACAACCTACCTTGACCAAAGACCTGGCTTACCGGTGAGTTTTAGTGCGGAAAAAAATAATAAATACCACTATAATTAATAATTATGTGTATCGCCATAGGTATTCATTATATGTATATTACTTTTCTATTGATGTTTCATGTTTCTGCTGTAGGTATAGTATAAAATAATAATTGTAAATGCACTAAGGGCTTGATGATGTATTTGATAGAACTTAAAAAAATAATGCATCAAGTATTAATATTATTTATTTATTTATTTCATTTTTATTTAATGTAGAAAATCGGAATTTCTGTAAAATCTGGCAACGTAGCCATACAAGAGCATGCAAATAACTCAACGGTATTTAGAAATTCCTTCGCCCAATTGAGCTCCCGGATTATAAGGACCCCCGTCGTGACGAATAAGGGTCACTCAGGTAATTTCGCCCAATTGAGAAACGCCGGTTTGGCACATATTGCGCAATTTTGACTGAACAAATGAGGTAGTATTCCCCCTTATACATTTTTTTGTTTTAATTTTGCACTTATTAAAGACACTTGGCGCTACAAAGATAAAAAATTTATTATACTGTGGATGCAAAAGTTTGGACGCCTAATAACCTTATGCTGTGAAGGTGTGCAAAATTTACTTGACATTGTCGCATTGTCGGTGAAATTTAAATTTTAGACAAGAGACGGAAGTTGCGTTTATAATATAAAAATTCCGCCTCAAGACGTGCAGTTTAATGCAAGATTCTTCGGATTAAATGAGAGAAAAATGTTCGCATTAAACGTTTTATTAAAACAGAGCCCATAAATAACACTGTTGCCTGTTCCAGAACATTGCACTCAAATTTTACTGTACACAATAAGTGCACAAAAAACAGTGATCTATTTTATAATAGTGTAACCTCACAATATAATTATTATTAGGTAGGCTCTTAGTAAGATGAGAGATGTCAGTGCAGTAGAAAAAGGGTTTTGTGAAAAAAAAAATAATAAAAATTTAAATTTAAAAAAAATATGTAAAAACCGAAATAGGCTCTCGCTGTTTCAAGACAGTAATTGTTTGAAAAATCACACAATTTATTTGGGAAATATTTTGTCCTTCTTGCATTTAAACAATTAATTTGCAATAAGGTGTTTCACAATGATTATTATTATTGCCTAAAAGCTTTTATAAAAAAGTATTGAACTTAGAACGTGCAAAATTGTCCATAAATGAAAGGTACTCCACAGTTTATTGTATTTTTAGCAAAGTGCAAAAGTACAATTTTGCATTTAGATGTTAGTTGTACTTTATGGTATTGTTTTCAAAGTGCAAAAAATAATTTTGCACTCAGATATGGCGCAGTGATATGGATAAGGATCTCTTCTTGCATTTTTAGACAAAATACAAAAGAACAATCTTGCATTCAGATACTGCGTTAAGATAACACAACTTTTATCAAATAGCCTGAATTTGATAGCGATGGTGCAAAAGTGTGTTCATTTAAAAGGTATCAACTTTTCTCAACATTTTTTATGGAATCTTTAGTAAAGTGCAAAAGAACAATATTACACTCAGATTTTGCACAGTGATATAATAATCTTAATCATTGAGTGTTTAATTCTTGAACCTCCAAAGTAGTTCACGATTAAAAAGAAACGATCTCTTGTTGCATTTTTAGAAAAAGTACAAAATAACAATTTCGCACTCAGATGTTGCTCTAAACTTTTATCAAATAGCTTTGAATTTGATATAGATCGTCCAAAAGGGTGTTCATTTAGAAGCTATTTAGAATTGTCTTCTCTCTCCACGGTTTGTGGCAACTTTAGCAAAGTGCAAAAGAACAATTTGGCATCAGATTTTGCACAATGATATAATAACCTTAATCATCGAGCCTTGAATATTTGCGAACCTCTAAAGCTGTTCACAGTGAAACGATCACTAAATGTTCTTTGTTTGCATTAAAAAAAAAACGTAAAAAAACAATATTGCACGCAGATGCTGCATCGATAACGTAACTTTTATCAAATAGGCTTGAATTTTATTAAGGATCGTGCAAGAATAATCGACGTTGTTCAGAAAAATCTTCTCTCTCCACAATTTTAGCAAAAATGACATTTTTAGTAAAGTACAAAATAACTATTTTTGCTCTCAGTTGTTGCAAAATGATATAGAAACCTTAATCACAGAGTCTTGAATTTGTGTACATCTAAAGCTGTTTACAATTAAAAAATTGCTCAAATAATATTCTATTGTTGCATTTTTCATTCAAATGCTGCAATAAGATGACGTGGTTTTTATCAAATATCCTTGAATTTGATTGAAAGTGTCCAAAACTGTGATCAATTAAATGCTATTTAGGCTAATTTTCTCTCTATAGTTTATGACATAACTATTTTTGCACTTACATGTTGCACAATGATCTAATAACTTCAATCACAGAGTTTTGAATTTGACAACTTCCAAATTTGTGTATGATTAAACGATTGCTGGGATTGATCAAATAAGCTTGAATTTGATAGAGAGTTTGTAAAAGTGTATTCAATTAAATCCTATACAGGCTAATTTTCTCTCCACAGCTTATGACATTTTTAGTAAAGTACAAAATATCTATTTTTGTACAGATTTTGTACAAGGATGTAATAACTTTAATCACAGTGTTTAAATTTTTTTAACCTCCAATGTTGTGCATAATTAAATGATTGTTAAAATGCTGGAATAATGTTTTTTTGTTGCATTTTTCGAAAAAGTACAAAATAACCATCTTGCACTCAGATAGTGCATTAAGATGACGTAACTGTTATCAAATATGATTGAATTTGATCGAGAGCGTGCAAAAGTGTGTTCAATCGAATATTATCCAGAATAATTTTCTCTCCATAGTTTATGACACTTTTATCAAAGTGCACAAAAACAATTTTGCACTCAGATGTTGCATTAAGATTACATAATTTCTTGAATTTGATTGATATCGTGCAAAAGTGTGTTCAATTAAAAGCTATTCAGAGTTATCGTCTCTTCCCTCGGTTTTTGGCATGTTTAGCAAAGTGAAAAAGAACAATTTTGCACTCAGAATACATTTTGCACAATGATATAAAAATAACCTTAATAATCGAGTCTTGAATATTTGTGAACTTGAAAATTGTTTACAATCAAACGATTACTGGATAATGTTCTGTTATTGCATTTTTCGAAAAAGTGAAAAAGAACAATCTTGCACATAGATGGTGCATTAAGATAATAATATAAGCTTTGTTTAAGCAGGTTTGAATTTAATAACGTACAGAAACAGAAGTGTGTATGGACTTTGTAGCAAAATTATGCACTCAGATCTTGGGGAGAAGACACATTTACCTACTATCATTACAGCCTTGCATTTATACAGTACCTACCTACTTAATAATACAAAGTTGAATCATAATGATGTCACTTCAGTTCATATTACGTTCATGAATCCTTTGTAAATTTCATCAGTTAAGGCAGGAGGTACTAATTTATTATTATTGAGAGTTTGCTTGCATTAATAATCAGACAATCAATGATCATTTACCGGTGGCTTGGTGGCATATGTTTTAATCAAACGTAATCCATTTTCTGAAATATCATGCCATAATAAACCGAGAAATTCAGTCTAAGCTACATGATGTCGGGTAATATATTATTATGTGAACTCGCGTGACCGTGAACATCGATTGGAATAGTAAACGAGGATTTACCTCTCTCTATAATACCTCTGCAAATACGATGCAACTCTCCATTTGTTTTGTGCAATGTGCACTCGGCTTTATGGGGTATAAATAAATAGTTATCGAGGACGAGGAGACCAAAAGTACCTTTATAGTCTCGATGTGAATCAAATATTAGGGTTGATTCACTCTTTTATACCTGTTGCTTTGTAATAATAATGGATACCAGGTTTTAGACGACCTTACAGCGTTGAACAAGGTCAAACATAACAACTGCAGATATTTTACCTCCGGATCTCTTGGGATCAATAATTCCTTTCCTTAATTCTTAATGAGCAGTTAGATCATTTCTCGTTTCTGTATACCTATTTGGACTAAATAAGTATAATTGGTTTGGTAAAGGTAGAGGTAGGCTGCATGGATAATCAGTTTCAGTTTCAGAGCAATGCACTTATTAAGAGTTATTATTTTATGACCACTTTTGTTTTATATTTTAGTGTTATTCAGACTATTTTTGGTGGGGCCATTCACTGAAGCTAAGAATGTCTAGACTCTGTTACATTCACTGTTGCAGTAAAAATAATAATTAAGTTCTTATAGGAGCTGATTTAGCTATTAATAGACAAAAATGGTTCCACATAAAACTAAGCACCATGAATATTGTGAATTGTCATAGATAATGATGATCATTTAAAATGCACAATTAGGTAATTAAACGTTGATCTCCTAGTCCCCAATATTTTCTTTGATTTTATAAATAATAGTCCAGTCAATAGTAACTACATACTTTTAAATTGTGTTAATTAGAAGTTAACGAAATTTGAATGGTAGAGGTAGGGGGCGCCACTAAAACACTCTAGCCAAGTTTCTCCCCTCGGATTTCGTAAGGGATAGCCGCCATCTTGAAATTAAGGGGTGAAATTATTACAAATTAGACCTATTACAAAAATTGTCAAGGAGGATATATCCAGTAACTTTGGTTTGAAACTTGGTGAAATTTCTTTTTGTTCAAAAGTTACAAATTTTCGAAGTTGACAGGGTGGAAATGTTATTTTTTTTTAGATTTTACAACAAAACGGTCAATCAGGTTGTGAAAATCGTATACTGGGTGATCTGTTAAGAGTACGGAGCGGCTATATTTATGTCTGGAACTATTGGTCCTAGAGCCTCAAAATAAAAATTTTCCAGTCCAAAATATCCAAAGTATCCAAAAATAAGTGACCAAGAGAAATTCTAGGAAAATATTTTCAAGACATCCGCACTTCCGCAAATACCGGAAGTTGATGTTATTTTAACGTTTAATTTGATATTATTACATTTTTTAAATGTATGAGAAAAACGAATCCTGATGGTTTTAACCGTTGGAGTTTAAATTGAGTGGTTTATGAGTTATAAACAAGTGAAAATCGCTTTTTTTCATTTTCAAAACAGTGTATAATCGGAAACGGCTCCAAATATCGCGGTTTACATGTTCCTATCTTAACTCTTCACATAGTTTCCTATTTGGTAGTTTAAATTTCTATACAGGGTGATGAAAATATTCAGATTTTCATCACCCTGTATAAAAATTCCAAGTACACTGTAGTGGAATGCGCGAAAAGTTAACATAGGGACATGTAAGCCGTTTTCTAATATGTTGAGCCGTTTCCGACGTACACTGTTTTGAAAATTATAAATTGCGATTTTCACTTGTTTGTAACTCATAAACTACTCAAGTTAAACTCCATCTATAAAAAAACCATGTGCATTTGATTTTTTCAGACAGTTAAAAAAAAATCATAATATTTAAGGGGTGTCCCCCTTAAAATAAAGAAGTAGGTGTCCACTTCCGGTATTTCCAGAAGTGCGACCATCATAAACATATTTTCCAAGAATTTATCTTGACTACTTATGTCTAAAAAAATTTATTTTTAGGCTCTAGGACCAACAGTTTTATAGATAAAGTAAATATGTACAGATACGAGTATAGAGAGCGCCACAACTCGACCGTCGCCAATATTTTGGAATTTTTTTAAATTTTGCTTATAATTAATTATATACCTAAATCAAATCGCCGTTTTCACTAAATACACGATTTTGGATTTTGCGTGGTTGCTGATTAAGAATCCGATAGGTATCCGATAGAATCTAGTCGAGAATCTAATTTTCAAAAAACAAGATGACGGCTCCAATATGGCGGACGTCTTTCCATAATTCATCGCATTTTCACCAAACTCATCGTTAGGAGATTTTCGGATTATTCTCAATCAGCGACCCCGGAAACCCCTAAATAATGTATTTGATGAGAACTCTTTGACTTGAATTAATTAGTCATTAACAGTTAGAAAATATTCAAAAATATTAGCGCTGATTTGGCACCCTCTGTATTCGTACCAGGCATGCCAAAAACATTTAAAAAACACGCATATTGTAGAGAAACTAAACAGCTACAACTTTTGTCCAGTCCATTTTTCACCCTTAATTGACCGTTTTGTTTTAAAATCGAAAAATCCGTTACCACCCGGACCACCCCCCAAAGTGTCATTTCCGAGTTCTTATATCTTTTGAACAATGAGAAATTTCAAAAAAAGTACGAAGCAGAAGTTGCTGGATATATCTTCCTAAACAATTTTTGTGATAGTTTTTTTTACGTAAACCGATATTTACTGATTTACAAGATGGCGACCATCACTTATGAAATAAGAGGGGGGAAACTTTTTAGTGGCGCCCTCTACCTCTACCTACCATTAAACTTTCGTTAAACTTCTATTTAACGCAACTTCAGTCCTTTTTTGTGACTATTCGACTAGACTAAAAACCTAATAAAGTTTTATTTTTTTATTAACTTCTTTGAAATAAAAAGCTATATGTATATGAATATGACGACTATGGAAAAAATCTAATATCTCATATAAATAATTAACAAGTTGCAGCTGATTTTGACAAATTCAAAGCTGTGATTGACAAATTCAAAAATTTTCGACTTATTTCAACAAAAGTAATTTGAACATGATGATTTCTAATATTCGAAACTTGTCGGCTGCAATTTCTTCATTAAAAAAATATAACTAACAATTTCATGGTTTTCTGACTTGAAGATTAATTCCTCTTAATAAATATAAGAGCATGTTAAATACTGTGGAGCAACTCCATTTAGCAGCTTCAGTGAATCTTCATTAATTATTGAGCTTTGAAGACCGTTGACCCTAGAGGAAAAATTAACATAAAACTGTCTTCTCGCAATGGACCTTGTCAGTTATTTAAAGTTCCAGGTGACATCTCGATTGTCATTGTCATCTACTTTTATTGTACTCAGAAGCGTTGCCGCATTTGCAGGTACATATCCACAACTGCTTCATCATATTGCTGCAAGACCTAATAAACATTTTCCCGGAACACTTTTCAACAATATCTTGAAACTGAGCATTGCCAATTATTGTTTCAACTCCTAGCTGAGAACTCGACTGCATTATTTTACCCAGCACTCCTAGCAGCGTTTAAAAATCAGCAGTTATTTTTAGAATAAATATTTTATTGCTACGAGAACTAAAAAAGGCAAACAAGAAATCTCAATTCTAGGTAGAGGTAGCCATCCATTTTTATTTTACCTAACAGCGTCGCCAAGTTTTCAGATTCGTAATCAAAATCAAGATTTATTACCAGAAAAACAAAAAATGCAAAAATATTTAACTTTTATGAGAAATTATTCCTGACTCCTGACTGTTTTGTCGTGGACCATGGAGATTGGCTCCGATCATTGCGGTAGATATGATCATCGATTACGTATGGCAAGCGTTGTTCACTCCATGTCTTCTCTGACAACTGCCTGGGGGGCTATTCTCGAGTCCCTGGGAATGGAACGATCACCGGAGATCGTTCCCATGCAAACTTCTCATTTAGAACACTCCCCACTATGTTGATCGTATTTTCGAAACGGCGCGAACTCCAACCATCGACTACTTCCAGCGAGAACCTCACCTACAAGCGACAAGCAAAAAAAACTAAAAATAAAAATAATACCTACTCACTACTTAAATTTACTTTTTTTTTAAAGAAAAAACGAAAATTGAATTGAATATCACTAAAAGCAGTAAATAGGTCTTGTTCCCGTTCACGCCAGTGCTATACGGAAAGAAAGCAAAGAAGACACAACCAAATCAACATCACAACAAGAATATGTCCCATCGCATATTCCTTTGTTACATAAATTTAATAATTTTTAACATGACACCTAATCACACTGTAATTCTCCTGCTTCCACCCGTTCCGCGTTGTACAATCCGCACTTCCCACGTAAATAAGTAATTGAGAGCACTAGAAATCTCGTGTGAACTCGAGAATTGACGACCTAAACGGCTGGGCTGGCTGAGCGCTCCTAAGGTCCGTGACGTCATACCCCCGCCACTGGCTATCTCCTCCCTCGCAACGGCCGGCCTCTTCGAAGATATCAATGATTTCCGAGTCAGGTGATGACTCATTCAAGTCTGATGTAAGACCGAATGCCAAATCCTTTGATATTCGTATATATAAAAAAAAATTGTATCGAAAAACATTAAACAAAAAGGGTACCTACTCGAGAAAAATAATTTTTGGGTTCATTTTCATTCTAGGCTTAATTAGATAGGTTGACTGAAATCTTATAGGTACCCACTTTTGATTTGAGAAATAATTCGAAGCGTATTCTTTTTTTTCTAGCTTCACCCCGTCGTGGCTTCCCAGCGACGTTTTATTAGGAGGCTGTAATAGTTGCAGTTCTTAGTAGAAATAGTGATAAGGTAGCATTTAACTTTATCTCATTTGGTTAATTTTTTAATTATTACTTTATTGCATTAGGAGATGAGAACTGAATAATCATAGCGGTCGTTCTTAAGCAAAAGCCAGATTTTAGTTCAAATACAAGATGATTTATTAAAGTAATTTAAATGACATAAAAAAATCGTTATCCCTCAATGTGAACACAACCAATCCCTCACTACCGCTTTATTTACAGGCTTAGTTCAATGTAAATTTGCCCTTTAAACACCATTCAGCAAGAATAACAATCTACATAGGGGTGAAGTATTTTCCTGGGGCAGAATAATTTCTCGCTACTATACCGATGCGATGAGTTAATAAAAATATAAGAATGTTCTGATTCATAAAGTGATCTTTTTATTAAAATATACACGGTTTCCGTTGGCGCGATGAGGCTTCCGTAATTTTTAACAAGATCCAGCCTCCCGCTTCGAGCTCAAAGAATTACGAAAGAGGGAAATACATTTTCCCGGTGAAAGACCCCTATTTACGCCCTACGGAAAAAAATATGCTCGTACTTACTCGTATATAACTTACGAGACCATCAACCCTCAGACAGATGGGACACGAGACACGACATAAGATAATTGTTATGGTAGTCAGTCAAATTTCGGTTTCAAGATGTAGGTATCTATAAGTACTAATTCTATTTTTTCTCACAGTTTCGCGAAGTTGTGTATAACTAGCAAAGTGAAATACGTTACATCTCGATTATGGGAGCCCGAACAGCAGGATCCTGGACTCGGGTGCGTGACAAATGCGGTAAAAGGAGATATAGATAATTTGTGCTAACTTCTCCTCGGCTCTTGCTTTTGTGTTGATAGTCCTTAGCAGTCTGTTTAATATTGTCTGGGATTTTGGCTCCTCTTCCCGTTGCTATGTTTAAAGATCCTTCCCAGCAACATGTTGCGACTTATGTAGAATCTTGTATTATATTCAAAATGCTTTCATTCAAAAACGCTGATATTTTACTTTAATTTTAGACTTTCACGGATTTAATCAAGTTTTCAAGGTTTTGGTAAAACTTTTCTTTGTAGACGCCAAAATAATAAGTAAATTTTGTAGGAAATAATAGGTAAAAATTTGCTTTTACATAGACCAATTTGAACGTATTGTTTACCTATTTTTAACGTCAAAGTTATATTAACCATACAGTCCATAATAAGTAATTTAGTGTTGGGAATTAATTTACCTATATTTACGTGACAACTATTTATTAAAAATATACCTACCAGTAGAGAAAGTATCCAAATTTGTCTACCTGGGATTCTTCTGGTAAACGACCAGAAAAAGCAAGAGACGCCTTCATCAAGATGTCTGAACTCTTCAAAAGCAACAGCCTCAACTGGACCTCAAAGTAAGACTTCTACAATGCTACTCTCCATTTTATACTATAGGATGGACCCTGTAAAAACGCAAAAGAAACTTGAAGATTGCGTGACCAATGAGAGAGTACTGGGAAGAATAGGAAAGAAAAGGGAGGCGATGAACACGATTAAAAATAGAAGATCTCGGACATATAATGAGAAATGGCAGAAAATTCAGGGTTTTAAAATCCATCCTTCAAGGGATGAATATCGTAGCTCAAAAACCTGAGGACACGGTTGTCAAAAACAACCACAGAGCTGTTTAGGGCGACAGTCAATAAGGTCATCATAGCTAGAATAGTCGCCAATATTCGAAACGAATAGGCACTCGAAGAAGTAGATATTTACCTTGGAAGTCATATTTACCTAGGTAAATATTAGGTTTTACATACGGTTATTTAACCAAATTGTTTACCTATTTCTAACTTTAAAGTTATAATAACCACACGGTCCATAATAAGTAAATTAGGGTTGGGAAATAATTTCCCTATAATTTACCTCGAAGGTAAAAAATACTTTGAGGGCTACAACTGGAAAAATTGGCCATTTAAAGGACAATTGAATCATCAGAATTAGAAATGGTAAGATAAAAACTACTTCAAATGCACTCTTTGTTGCTTCTAGGCCTATCTTTCACTATCTAGTGCATTCGGCGTAACTTCATAGGTAAAATTCACAAATTTGTTGTATACGTAATATCTATTTTCGCTTAGGTCTGGTACGTAAATTAAAAGTAAATTTTACGTAATTTCGGTTAAGGATATAAAATAATTGTTAACCTAATTTGGATCGAATTGCAGAAAATTTGATATAGCTAAGGCTTACGTTGTGGCTAATTGTAGCTTACGTTAAAAATTTATTACTTTAGCAGTTAGCAGTCAGAATTGATACTATCCACTCTTAGTTGTCTCATAGTAGGGATTTACGGGGACTTTTGCACTAGTTGCAGCTTTCTTATTATAAATCTGATTTGATGTTAAACTCTTTTCACTCTTTTCATGCTTAATGCGCAGATGCAGATGCTTAAAAAATAAAATAAAACGTAACCGTATGTCTGCCGAGGCTCAGACATACGATGATGATGAGATAGTGAGAGAAACATCAGCGTAGTTTGCAACTAAGGAATGCTCGACTGTTACCACTTCACTCATAGACGTCCGAGTGTATTTCAATTTGAGGTTAACTTCCTAGTTCATAATTTTCAAGGCAGTACTCACAATATGAATAGTGTTGCTTAGATTTGAATCACTGGTAAGTGGTTACCGCTCTATTTCGCGACCAATAATACACAAAATCACAAATATTTTCATAGTTTTATTACCTCTTCAGATATATCCGATACAATTCAGATACAATCCGAATCTGCATTAAAAAATACGAGTTCCGCAATAAAATTTGACATTTACGCCCCGCGCCACTTGCAAGAATTGGGCGGGGAGCAATTTCTAAAGTAACTATTATCAACCGTGAAGTTCAAAAGTTAAAATTCAAATTTCAAAGTTACTCCCACTCTTCAAAGGGGGTGAATTAAAAAAATGTCAAAGGTATCGTAAAATACCCCCTCCCACTACTTAATTAAAAAAATTAATTAAAACAAACTGTTTTCGAGATATCGCATTGTATCGCACTTTAAAAAACTCACCCTAGATAGAAGGAATAGAGTGGGTATAACACCGAGCCCTGTGGCACTCCTGAGTTGCGTGGTATAAGAGTTCGATGAGGATTCATCTACAATCATATGTAAACTTCTCTCGGAAATGAAACTGATGATCCACTTACACACCTGAGGAGAAAGCCCATAGAAGGAAATTTACTAAAGAGACCCCTATGACAGATTCTATCAAATGCCTTTTTTAGGTGTCTAAAGGCTACAGGTTCCTCTTCCCCAAACTTCTCAAAGAGCTCCAAAGGTGAGTCAGGTTAATCAAGAATGTCTGAATTTATCCCCATCACCTTGGAGATCTAAGAAAGCAGAAGAATAGGCCGACAGTTGCTCATCAAATTTTTCTTCCCTTTTTTTTAAACGGGTACATATGGCCAGGCTTCCAGGATTGAGGAAAAATACAAGACTGGTGGGATCAAATAGCCGATATGGGTCAGTTTTGGGGCGCATAGAGTCAGACAATTGCTTGTATGCTGTTAGGTCCAGCTGCCATGTTTGTCTTTAGAGATGAGAGTGTTCCCCTTCTATTTAAATTTTATGTCTCGCGTACATATACAAGTTCCAACTCCAACACGGGATAAAATAGGATGGATTTTCTTAGGACAAACATTTTTTGCAAAGACGTTAGACTAATTGTCTTCAGAAGATGCCACAATGCTGGGGTCAGGACATTTTAAGGGTTGGAAGCAGTCATCGCAAAAATTGTTACCAACTGCCTTTGCTAGCGATACCAAAAAGCTCTACTACCTGCAGGGAAGAAAATTTCGCTCAATAAATATATTGTAGACATGATCTCGCACCTTCCTATAGGTATGGTCTCAAAAAAATATTGAGCTTTTTTTATGATTTTTATATTGCAATGTGTTTTATCCATTCTTCCAGCAAATGGCTTTAAAATGTGGTAAATAATGAGCTGTTTTGAAATGTGCTATAAAAAGTAGCAAACTATTATTATTATGAATCAAGCCGCTGAAAAGGAAAATTGCCCAGTAAAACCTCTTTGTGCAGTTAACATTAATTATTATTCTCGACGTGAAGAGATTACCTGGCAAAGACAACTTCATATTTTTTTATAAACTACCCATAAAAGTATAAACTTAAAATAATTAATTAGTTAAACAAAAAGACGATTCAGAAGAGGAGATTCCAGGTAACAAGAATAAGCATGAATGCCGGTTAAGCACAGTCGGGGGCCCATTAAACATGAAAGTTTACTCACTCTGACTGGCTGTTTTTAGTTAAAATATCCTCTTTTGCAATTCATATTTTATTTTAATTCATTATTTTATATGGACGGTCTATAAAGCTGTCCATTTGAGTTTCGGATCAGAAGTTTGATGTTTAACGATAACTGTTTAGAATGACTTGAATGGTTCTAGACATCTTTCAATTCTCAACTATTAACCTGATTCGACAGAAGTAAATGAAATAAATTTCTACTTAATCCTTCTTTCAATGCGAGTAAAGTTTCTTCAAGAGTACGTTCTAAATCAATGAAAAACAAAAAATAAAGTCGTTTTATTGGTTACTCCAGCTACTATCAGTTCTGTCAGTTAGCATCTCAATTTAACCGGAGTTCCATCTGATAAGTGGATTTTGTTGTACTCTGCCGGTGTTTTGGTGACTTCTGGCACAGAAAAGGAAAGCACTTCTGTTCGAGGGAGACAGAACGAGCTGAAGCAGTAAACTCCGGACTCCGGGCCCTCGTCGTTACGCGAATTCTACTGAATACTGATCGCTACCGTGATAAATTCGCCTCTTTTGCTTCTGTTTCAGTCATAAAGGAAAAACTGATTATTGAAAAGTATATAGGACCTTGTTATAATAATGTAGCTTGTTACAAAGGACGCCAAGCAATATCTTATCAACCGTTTTATATAATTCGGGCAAAGATAATGTATACCTTGAGCTATTTAGAAAGAATAAACAAAGAAGAAAGAAAGACAAGCTTTTACTGCTTTGTTCCTGAACGTACGGGGAATTTGAAGAAAAATTGGCCAATTGGTTGTTAGTGGATAAGTGCCTGCTATAATTTAATAAAAAATATTCCTTCGTTTATAAGAAAATATAATATAAGATGTTAAAAAGTAATAGATTTCGAAGACAAAGAAAAAACCGATCGTAATACTTATTATAGCGAGTGTCTAGTGTCTTGCTCTATTCAAAATGAACTAAGAGAAACGTGATTCCTTGTCTTGGCAGAAAAAGTTAAAATAACGATTGCCGAAAAAAAGGATAATACAAGGACGCCTTTACAATATTTTGAAGCACAAAGCTGGAATTGTTTTCAATAATTTGAACTTAAAATGTCGCATGTAAGTTAGTTTAAAAAAATCACTACCAGAATTATTTTTTGGAACATACTACCTATAAGGGTTGCAAGCACCTTGTTACAGTACATTTGGCTTCAGGACCTTGCTGGAATAAGATTTTTTTCTCCTTTATAAAAATATGTATTTGAATTTTTACTCGAGTCCTTTTGTACTCTAGTTTTTCTCTTATTACACTTTCGAGAGAAAAACTGTTCCAGTTCTTACTATAGGCGCTGTTATTGACGAGTTTTTCCCTTGTTTGCTAGAATATAGAAGCAGGGATGTTTTTATTGTTTAAAAATAATATAATGTGTTTCTTAATACTTTACGGTGAGAAGGTGTGATTACAACGAAGGCGTAACAGAACCACAGCATTTTAATTTTTTTTTTAATTCCGCGAGTTTAAATAAGAATTTCGACTTAAAATTAAGACTTAAAACTCCGAATTCGGACTTAAAACCATCAAGAATTTCGACTTTAAACTCGAAAGTCTTTACTTCACTGCCGTATTTAGGCCGCTTCTATGGAGAAAACTTATAATTTACCGGAAATATTTTCGGATAGATGGCGCTGTAATTGAGGAAATTTTTATTTTGATAATTTCTCCCAATATCTGGAAAAGTAAGCACTCTACCAGAATTTTTTTCACACATGTTTTTGTTCGATGTGGGACGTCTTTTGAACACATCAATCGCCCTGCACCCCCTCTCTTTTGCGAGAGAGTGGGATGTTTGAGATCATGAAACGAGTTATATGAAGTTTTAAATAACAACTCCTACTTTTTATTGCGATTTCGTATTCAGCGACAAAAAAGGCGTAAGATTTATCCTTGAATTTATCTTAAACAAATTTTGTGATTAATCATAGATGGCGCTATTATCGAGGCAATTTGATTTTGTTCATTTTGTTCATTTGTAAAAGCGAATGAAAAAAGATTACAGATAAATCTTAAGAAATTTTTTGTTAAGCAATTCGCAATAAAAAAATTGGGGTTTTTATTTAAAACTTCCCACTCCCTCGCAAGGGGAGAGAGATACAGGTGGTTTTAATGATGCCCCTTTAGAAATAATAAGGCGGAGATTTTAGAGATATTGCGGTAGAAATGAACAAAATCAAATTTCATCGACCACAGCGTCATCTACGATCAATCACAAAAAATGTTTCAGATAAACCTTTTGCATTTTTTGTCGCCGAATACGAATTCGAAATAAAAATAAGGGTGTTATATAAAATTTTAAAGTTACCGTCACTCGCTCTCAAGGGTTTAGGGGTGCAGGGACATGGGACATGTTCAAACAATGTTACACACCGTAACAAAAACACTTTTGTGAAAACATTTTATCGCAGAGTGCTTCCGTTTCGAGATATTTGAATATTTCAGGTTACAAGAATCACCCTGTATATGTTTTTTGACCCTTTCGGAAATTTGATGCCGAAGGTAAGCAAATTTCACGTAAAGCTAAAAAATATATTTCGGCCGAGGTGCATACAACATTTCTTAGACGACTGCCTCTCAAGTAGGTAAAGTAGGACAACAATTTTTTTTTTTTATATTTATATTTCTATTTCTGGGTCGGCTTACTTCACGGTTGCTTTTGCTTCACTGCCGCTTCTGCTTCACGGCCGCTTTTATCGTGACGTGAATTTTTCTCCAATGAGTTAGAAGCGGCCGTACCTAATGTAAATGCGGCCATGAAGTATTAAAGCGGTTGAAAAAGTTTTATTTTAAAAACGGTATTAAATCCCTTGTTTTTTTTTGACAGTCGAAATATGTTTTGTGAATATGACGTCATGAAGTGATAAGAAGTGTCTTGCTTGTCGGAAATTTAAAATTGAAATTCCCAGTTTTACGCCGCAATTTCGAGTTTTAAGTCGGAATTCCGAGTTTAAAGTCGGAATTCTTAGTTTATAAATTCGGAGTCAAACTGGTGTGGCGCGTCAACGCCTTAGTAGATTCCTCAGGTCATTTTATGAAGGAAAGTTAAACATAAAAACATAAAAATATCCGCAACGGTTTAAATTTCTTGCTTCAGGGCGTTGAATTTTTGGGTTTTTAAGATCTGTTTATTATCTCCAAAAATAGTTTAGTTATTTTTTTCAATTTTAGTATTCTATTAATAGGATAAGACATAATCGATCCACTCTGGTAATTTGGAGTAGCTCATACAACCACATAGTAATTTTAATAATATAAAGAGAACTAAATTCACGAACACACATAACCATGGCGAGACTGCAATTCGAACCCAGGCGGTGGCAGTCTCAACGGCTTAGTAGTCTGCACTCTAACCGGACAAGCTACCGCCCGCTCCATCTGGAAGACTGCATGTGGGGCTTACCCGGTAATTTTTTTTTAATTAGATTTTGAACGTCATTTGGTGGAAGTTTTTCGCGAGTTTTAGTAAATCTCGCCTTTAGTTTTATGACTTTTCCTGGAAGTTCTACACTTTCACAGGATTTAATGGAGGAAAAAAAGAGTGGTAAACGAATGGTATAAAAAGAGGTTTCTTTTGCAATCTTAATTGTATAATAAACTGATAGGACTGGCAGGATCGACATTTGATAACAAGGAAGAGTAAAGGGTTTCAAACACAGTTGAACGATAACACTTCAACTTTATTGGTCATGATCGATTGTTACTATCGCCACTGCTGAAAAGAATAGTTGACTTCCACTTGTTTCGTCAGCAGTTGGAAAAGTAATCAAATAGTCTCAGCAGGTTGGGATTATTGGGTAAACTTGTTGCAGTGATTATCACCCTGAACCCGTTGATTTAACAATTTTTACAGAAATTTTTATCCAGAACTTCGGGAAAAGAGTAAACTATTAAGGTTATTAGAATCTAGGAAGAAATTATTGTTTTAATGCCGTTTTTATATTCCAAATTTTAATTATGTTATGTTATATCTCTGAATATTTCTCAGTTTGCCTGTTTCTAATCTCAAAAAAACAACATCATCAGGCATCACTATAAAGGAAAAAAGATCTGATAATTTCCAAAAAGACATCGGATTATTAATTTTACTCCAATGTTGATAAATTTTAGGTGCAAATAATTTTGTCAACTTGCGCTCTTCTTTTTTTATATGCAAATAAATCTGGCCTCATATGCAGTAACAAATAGCCTTTATCACGGGAAGGATCAGTTTTATAAAGAACCGATTCCGTTTCTAAAAACGGAACTATTAATAATAATAATTTTGTATTAGTTAATTAAACAAAATTTATTGAGATACAAAATATCATGCCTTTAATTTTTTGTACAATTATGTATAACGTATATTGACCAAAAATTACAATCAATAATAATTATTAGTGTAATAAAATCATAAAGGGTAATTAAATAATTTGATATTAAACTTTTATATAAAAATTCTCTTTTATCCAGTAGAACCAGAGAGATTTATGAGGTGCAATCCTCTTATTTCGATAAATAACTGGCTGCAAGGCAGTTATTATAGTAGAGTGCTCAGAGCTTCGAAAGTCGCTTAAAAATGAAATGTGTGGGCCTTTCAAGACTAAAAGCTACGACCTGTGGCAAATGGAAGCTTATGTCATTAATATACCCCAAAAAAATTCGTCCAGTAATCGTCCTGTGCAAAAGGGCACTATCCAAAATTTTCGAGTTTTTTCTATAAATCGATAGTATAGAACTGATGCGAATTTTTGGTATTTTTTCCACTTCATATTTTGTAGCCGTTTGCCTATAAAAAAATGAAAACAGATCTCGAAAAGCGTTGGCTCTTATGGAGCCAGGCGGTCTTCAAGAAGCGATATCTCCGTTCGAAGTGGCTGAAAAATTAATTCAATTTTAATACTTCGGCTGTTTATCAACGATTATCTCAAAAGCGGTAGCTCTGATCGAAAAATGGTCTTATAAATAATTATTGCTCTATTATTTGTGATTAATATGGTCTTACTTTCATAATTTTACACCTAATAATTAATGAGAAAAGTTATTAAATGTAAAGCGATGCGTAATCAAGACGCTCGAGTTCTCGCTCCAACTGTCGGCCAGCGGTCCGACTGCCGCATCACCCTCCCTCACCCTGCACTTCCCCTTATCCTCGTAATACGCCAGGATAGGTGCATAATAAGCGCGGCAAGTAATATTATTTTGAAATATTATGGCTCTGTTTAATATCCATGAAACGTTATTTCTTGTAAATAATAGGTAAATATACAGGATCAATTAAATTTATTCCAGGTATTTTCTCACAATGAAGATAATTTTTTATTATACATATCCATAAATACTATTTTCAGTAAAACAATGGAACGATCACTTCTAAATGCAAGCAAAATTGGGGAGGAAGATTTGATAAATTTTATCAACATTATTGATACCGACGACTTTTAAAAACCAATAAAAAAAACAATTTGAATAAATTACAA
This sequence comes from Malachius bipustulatus, assembly GCA_910589415.1. Taxonomy (NCBI): domain Eukaryota; kingdom Metazoa; phylum Arthropoda; class Insecta; order Coleoptera; family Melyridae; genus Malachius; species Malachius bipustulatus. The sequence goes on along the minus strand of OU342634.1, from coordinate 29,598,177 downwards.
TTGGAGAAGTCAAAAACTGAAAACAAACAGAAAAGCAAGAGTCGCATGCAAGGTCAAGAAATTGTACAGCGGTTACCTACTTGCGGCAAAAGAAATGGGAAGAAATATAGATTACCAGGAAATTTTTAAACATGAGCTAACAACATATCCCATGTCGCTTGCTGCAAATGGTATGTTAGCTACACCCTCAAATAAAAGTGCTTTAGGGGAAATAATCGAAAGCTACAGTACAGAAGAGAGAAGTAGTACTTTAAACAGCAGTAGCTGTGAAAAAATTTGTCACATATTTGATGGCATGTCTGTAGTTCAGAAACTAGGTAAGCCATTAAATTCAAGAACATTTGGCGATTATTCTAAAATATTCTCAAAAATAATCTTCAAGCGTGACATAAAATCACAACGTATAGACCTAGTATTCGATCATTATGAAGAATATTCAATCAAAAATGCAACTCGAATGAAGAGAGGTGGCACAGATTCAATAAATAAAATAATCGATACTGGAAGCGTTCTATTGCCTAATCAGTGGAATATGTTCATCAATTCAACATTTAGTAAAAAACAATTGACCAATTTTCTGTCAAATGAGGCATTAAAACATTCAGCGGAAGAGAATATAGAGTTTGTAACAAGTGGTGGATTCTCTGATGTTCACCAATATAAAAGTAATTTTTTCTTGGATGAAGACCTATTGATATCAAATCAGGAGGACGCAGATACAAGAATTTTACTGCACATTCTGTCAGTAAAAAAAGCTGGGTATAAGAAATGTATCATTGAATGTAACGATACTGATGTATTAGTACTACTGGTACATTTCAAAGAACATTTAATTCCTGAAATGTGGATGAAGGTTGGTAAAAAAGGCAGTGTTCGGTTCATTCCCATACACAAAATCAATTTAGACCAACGCCTGATTAAAAACCTTCCAGCTTTTCATGCACTGACAGGGTGCGATATATACAAGCAGTCAATTTGCAGGTTTTGGGAAAAAAACTTGTTGGAAAACGTACGTAACTTATCATTATCTTCTGGAAAATTTTGGAGAGACATGGAACAAAACAGTTTTCTCAAATGTTTACAATTTTGTCCTGAAACTTTATACGGCAAACGAAAATATAACTTTTATAAATCATCTGCGAGGTTTATTAGCTGCTTCTAAAACTTTAGATAAACTCCCCCCAACAGAAGACAGCCTTTATCAACATTGCCGTCGTGCATATTATCAAACCTACATTTGGTTAAATAGTCTACGATCTGTCCAGGACTTACCAGACTACACAGAATTCGGATGGAAGTTAGCCGACAATCAAATCATTGCAGTCTTCCAAACATTACCAAGTTTTCCCAAAATGACATCATTCTTAACAACGTGTCAATGTAAAAAAGGTATGCAAACATAATAATAATAATATCAAAATGCTTTTTTTCTTAATGACTGTGCTTGTATTTCAGATTGTACAGCAAGGCGGTGTGGTTGTAAAAAAAAACAAATTGACTTGCATAGGATCTTGTCGCTGCATGGGCCAAAAATCCTGTCGAAATAATGCTACGGTTTCGTCAGTTGCTACCTCCGTCTCCGAAGTAGAGACTATTTTTGAGTCGGATAGTGAATAATTTTTTACTTTTTTTATTTTTTATCATACTTATCTATATAGGATTTGGATATATTCTGTATTAAAGCTTGAAGCTGATTTATATATGAAGTAATAAATAATAATATTTAATAATATTATTATTGAATATTTGTAATAATATTTCTGATATTGATGCTGATCTCAATTAAAATTTTACACTTAACATTATGTTTGATGTAGGATATTTTATTAACATTTCGAGCTTTCAAATATCGAGCGCCATTTTTATTGTGTTGATTGTGGGCGAGGGGAAGCGAAGCGCTTCCTCCCCAATTTTGCATGCATTTAGAAGTGATTGTTCCATTGTTTTACTGAAAATAGTATTTATGGATATGTATAATAAAAAATTATCTTCATTGTGAGAAAATACCTGGAATAAATTTAATTGATCCTGTATATTTACCTATTATTTACAAGAAATAACGTTTCATGGATATTAAACAGAGCCATAATATTTTAAAATAATATTACATGCCGCGCTTATTATGCACCTATCCTGGCGTATTACGAGGATAAGGGGAAGTGCAGGGTGAGGGAGGGTGATGCGGCAGTCGGACCGCTGGCCGACAGTTGGAGCGAGAACTCGAGCGTCTTGATTACGCATCGCTTTACATTTAATAACTTTTCTCATTAATTATTAGGTGTAAAATTATGAAAGTAAGACCATATTAATCACAAATAATAGAGCAATAATTATTTATAAGACCATTTTTCGATCAGAGCTACCGCTTTTGAGATAATCGTTGATAAACAGCCGAAGTATTAAAATTGAATTAATTTTTCAGCCACTTCGAACGGAGATATCGCTGCTTGAAGACCGCCTGGCTCCATAAGAGCCAACGCTTTTCGAGATCTGTTTTCATTTTTTTATAGGCAAACGGCTACAAAATATGAAGTGGAAAAAATACCAAAAATTCGCATCAGTTCTATACTATCGATTTATAGAAAAAACTCGAAAATTTTGGATAGTGCCCTTTTGCACAGGACGATTACTGGACGAATTTTTTTGGGGTATATTAATGACATAAGCTTCCATTTGCCACAGGTCGTAGCTTTTAGTCTTGAAAGGCCCACAGGGTGACACGTTTCACCCTATTCTGCACTCTACTATTACCAAGTTTCTTGTTTACTCAGCATTTGCTTAAATTCTTAATTCACCCCGCAGCTTATCTACTCTCGACTTCATTGACACCTCAATCATCATCATAAATCATTAGCCATTTTATGTCACATTTACTATAAATGTAACTTAAAATTAGAGCAATTCCCTTATAAATGTTTCATTATTAATTTGACATGCTCATTCCCATATTCCCACATCCATATCCAGTAAATTTGATTTTTTGCGCTACGTCTCTTCGGAGTCGAGTTATCGGGGTTTTAAGAAATTTTGAGCTTTCATTCTCCCTCCTCTCCAAATTGTCCCACCAATCTCTCCCAACGGGCCCTTTAAACACATCAAAATACCCTTCTAAAAACATTAGCTGAACCCCTTACATGATGCACTACCCGCCAAAAACAAACCATTTGAAATTTTTTTCGCACCGAAAATTCTCTATATTTCGCGAACAAGTCGCCCAATCGACTTCCCCCTGGAACGAGATTGCGCGTTCCTTTTTGGGAAGAAGTTCCGTAGGATCAAAACTGACGGAACAATCTACGAAAAAACGATATCCGGTACTTTACAATGGCCCCTTCCCCCTCCCGCCCCTTGGATCGGTTGAACATGAATGGGGAAATAATTGAGCTGAGACCCTGTTGTTGTTTGTTGTTTGTCGCTAGATACGGAAATCGGTATTTAGGTCCCTGATGCTGCAGCCATTTACGCTTATTGTATCTTTCCGTAGGTATTGGTTCTTGACTATTCAAAATAAATAACTCTGTATCCTTCACTCACAAGGTTCAGAAGTTTGCTTGCCAAGGCTTTCCCCGACATCATGTCATTGGTATTGTTTCCCATGATTGAGTGTCGGGTTCGATTGAGTGCTGGGCACTCAAAGATTACATGAAAAGGTGTTTCGTCTTCCTCATTGCATAGTCTGCATGCTGGTTCTCCATTGAAAATGGCCAGCTTCTTCAGGTGTTTTCTCAGGTGGCAGTGTCCTGTAAGAAGTCCCACCACTGTTTTAACTTGCATTCTGTTTAAATGCAGTAGTTCATTGGCAAGTTTTGGAGATGGTTCTTTTACCATTAACTTGCTATGTTTTTTGCCTGGTGTGTGGTTCCAATATGCTTTGTGTTGATGTTGGTTACTTGTCCAACTAGCTATCGCGCCACGTACCTTCTTTTTGGTAGTTCCAAACATTGGTTCTGGTCCTGTGAAGGCGCCTTCTTTGGCCAGTTCATCCGCCGTTTCGTTACCAACTACTCCTCGGTGACCCGGTACCCAAACAAGTGTTACCTTGTTTTGTTTTGCCAGATCGTTGAGGTCGTTGATAATACCTTACTAATGGCCGAAATTGATTTATTTCCTCCATAGGGAGACAAAACTGTTTGCCTCCCGTATTTGTAGATTCTGACAATCTATCTATACATTTTCTCATTCTAGAATTGACATTTGTGGTTTTTGCAATGACACATATTAAATTGATTAAATCCCAGTTTCAATCAGTGTTTTGAGTCAAAGCTATAACAAAAATTATTGACTGCATCAATATCTGCAGAACCTGATAAGTATCTTCAACGTCCTTTACAACCCTCTACGCATGAGAACTCGCCACGCAAGAATTATAAGGGATAAATAAATAATTTTGACATAAGTCCTTGAAGTAAATAGGTAACGTCTTCAAGTGACAGCCGCCTACCTAGCCGCCTTATTAGACTCATCCTAATTTTCACTTCTTGCTTACTCAGTCCTAAATATAAAATACTGAATTTTTTACTTGATAGGTACCTAATTTGTAGGAATATTAGCATAAAAATGATCAAACACAGGAATAATAATTGCATTAATTGCCGAACGCGCCGAAAAATAATCATAAGACATAATGATAATCCCAGTGAAAAATCTGTCTCCAATTCGGTGTTTTCCACTTAATACTGTTGAAAAGGAGCAAAGGATTGAGCCCAGATAAGATTGAACCTTAAGTTACGTCCACGTGCCTTCAAATTAGTGCTCAAATATTTCTTCCACCGCACGTCCCATCGGGGAAGTAACTATCGGCAACAAAAAACTTTCACTCCCGTGATCGTTCCGTTGCGCTCGCGGCCCGTTATCAATATTCGATTCCGCCATAGCTTCAAAGCCGACCTATGGTTTTGCGCATAGGCACCAGTGTAAAACAACTTGCAGTCCGCGGCGCACTGAAAAGGTGGCTTTCGAGTACATTTATCTGATTATTCTGTTGAAAGGATTAATTTAAAAAAGTGCACCTCCACTCAGGAGTGACGGACGCTTCAGTGAACATTTTAATTTTTTTGTTTTTTTATTTACTTTTGAACTTGTCTAGGTCGAAACCTACCTGTGAGTAGTGTTGTAGTTATGTAGTTATTTTTAAATAAAAAAAGAAAGTTTGTTAAGTAGGTATAATGACATGCAAGCTTCATTATCCATGAACAGTGCAATTTAAACTAATTTGAGTAATCCTACTTAAGTACTTACTTGTGAAGTGTATGATTGATTTCATCGGATTTTTATACATGTTTATACTCATTTACTCAATTATTTAGGTAAGTTTACATTACCTATAATACCTATGAAATATTGTAATACTACCTACACACTTACACATCTTGTAATAATAATTATTGTGAATTTAAATATCATCAATTTGTCAATACGTACACACCTGGTAACATATTCGGTAACTCTAGGCTAGACTTTACCTTATTACCTAAGTAGGCACATACCTACCTACTTTTTTATTTTATTCGATATTTTACCTATTTCTATTACCTACTCGTTTTAATTACCTGCCAGTAAACAATTAATGGGAAATTAATTTATTTTGTATGTTACCACGCAACATATTTTCAATCGGATGACAATATGGATGACCTATTCAATTTATCTAGAAAACTAGCAACAATAACTTATCATAAAAATATTCAGAATACTTTACATTAATTTATTTTCAACTTCCCCCAGTCACTTCCGGTATTAAGGGAACCTTTATTTTAATAACGACACCTGCATTTTTACCATTTCTCCTCAAGATCCATTTCCCCTCCCGGTCAGTTTCGGCTTACCGGAAGTTGACATAGGTGTAATGATTTCAATTTTTAAATGGGACACTTGTTACCCTTTCGCGATTCTTCTTTGTCTTTCTATTTCACTCGCTATTTCATAAGCGCGCTATCAAATCAAACGTTTAAAAAAAATTTGAAAACTACATTTCTTCATAAAATTCTTCAGAAAATCAGAGGAACGTTTATTTTAAAATTTAAAATTATACCCCTAAATTTTGGGTTAAAGTTTTTACAGTTCTTGGTTCTTGTTACGGTTGATGAATGAAATCCGTTTCTAAGGATGGAAAAATATGCAAGATCTGCTTCAAAGGACCAAATGTAGATGAAATTAAGAAACCCGAGAAGATAAGAAAACGAATATTCACATTAACTGTAAACAAGGTTAATAAATTATTACAAGAACGGAGAAATATTCGTTGTTACCTTGAACACACACCAAACCTACCTACATTACGGTATAATTGCTTTGCGAGCTTCATAATACCTGCACATTTTGGTCCTTCGAACCGGATCCTTATTAACAGTTAGTCCTGCTAGCTGACAATATAATATACAAGCGCTCATTTTATCTCGAGACATTGAAATATATCAAAAACAATGCCAGGGATCAAAAAAATTGGATAATGAAAGTTGTTGTTCTGAAAGTTGAATATCCAATGATACCAAAATTTTCCACCTAGGGGTGGGGGGTAGCGACTTTGAGATCTTAAATGAGATCCCAATTTTTTAATGCAGATTAGGATTTCACGAGGGATTTCACGGCTGAAAATACGTAGGAAATTGCTATCCCCCCCGTCCCCCTCCATGTAGATGGGCGGGAGATGAATTTGAAATTTTCTCGGAAATTTTATCCACGAACCCTTATTTTTTTATTGCAGATTAGGATTTTATAACCAAAAGCATTTTTCGATTCACTATAATAGATGGCGCTATAATCGACGAAATACCTTTTTTCTTTCGATTTGCCTTCATACTGGAATTGAACGAAAAGGATCCAAAATTTCAAATTTCAACCCCCCCCCCTCTTCCCCGCCATACCTGCATGGAGAAGAGAGGGGGAACAACGTATTTTCGTTCGTGAAAACAAAATCATCCAATAAAAAAGTGTTCTCATTTAATATTTCAAAGTTACTGCCCCCACCCCTAGGGAGTGGGGGTAGGTTGGTCGAGTTTGGTATCAATGGAGACCCACTTCCAGAGGAACAACTTTTATTACCCACTGTTTTTTTTACCCGAACGACAGGACGACAGGTAACAATTGGAATATATGTTTAAAAGATGGATGGTCCGGTTGCACAAACGTTAATTACAGATCTGCCAGATAATTACTGATTTTAAAATGCCCTGTATTATCAAAATATTGGTCTAATATTGTTGGAAATAAATTCTACCCCCTTTTAGAAGAGTTAATTATACTGATAAAAAATAAAACTTCATTCAAAATATTCACCATATTTTCAAAATTTGCAATTTAAAATCAGTAATTATCTGACAAATCTTTAATTGACGTTTGTGCAACCGGCCCAGAGAGAGGGTGATGTTCTGAAAGAAACACTGTGCTCATATTATTAACGGAAATAGGTAGAACTGGGTCAATAAAAAAAAAATAAAACAGAATATGAAAGATTTGCGCCAGGTAATATTCTGAAAATACCTAAAATAGAGATATAAGAAAGGAATTGGGAATGACCTGAAACGAGCCTGAAAGAAACATGTGGAGATACTAATAATTGTTTGCAGTCAGGTTAACATCCGGTTCACTGCGACTGCCCAACAGCACCAAAGTAACAGCAACTGAGACATTCTGTAAATCTCTAACTGGGTTCTATAGTTCGTAATATTTCTGCTACCTTTAGAAGTGATAGTATCCGTGCATTGTTACTATGTGTGGCAGGAACCATTCAAATTAACCATCAAGTAATTTTCACTATATAGTTCCGGTGACAACCATCCATCATGTAACATCATTTTTAAATGTTGGCGACGGACAAAGACATTTGGTACCTCAGATTGAAAATGGAGTATATCAACAAGTTTACCAAAGCCAAAAAAAGTAAAAGTTACAGGCATTCGAGAACATTTTACAGAAAATTCAATTTAAAGAAATATATTAATTGTTGAATTTCTGAATTATTTAATTGGGAATCGGGTTCTTGGGAATGAAATTATTATTTATAAAAAGATCTTTATAAAAAACGAAACGTTTCAGGGCCGATTGGTCCCTTGTTCACTGGTAAAAAAGATGTAGAAAACTTAAAATAATTTAAAAAACTATAAGTAGGTATAATATAACAATGATCGTACCTAAATGGTGTTTTTAAGAATTTTTGAAATTTTAGAAAATATAATATATTGACTTGATTATGACCGAGATTATGACATTTTAGTTATTATGCTTTTGTTTATTGTAATTTATTGTTTGTTGCGTGTATAAATAAATAAATAAATACGTAAGTAACACAAAGAAGAATAGAAACAGTAACAAGCAACAACAAACAAAGAGACCTATAACCTAATTATGTAACATGCGTCATCTATTTGGGCGTTCTTTTTTCTGGCTATGAAATAACAAAGTGACAATTCGTGCTTCCAGACATCTCAAGTACCGTCTGCGAGTTGCAGGTATCGAACATCAGTTCCATTTGGCAGTTTGTGATTAAAATAACTTTGAAGTTCCATATTTTCAGTTTTTGTTACGACCGTTAAGAAACATTTTTACTACTTAGAAGTTCCATAATTTCGTGAAAATTACTGTAAAGTAATTCTTTGTAAAATAGGCCATTTTCAAGGCCACGACCGAAGACGTCATTATCCGGCTATTAGAACCCTTACCTACCTCAAAATGAATATTGAAAAAAAAAATTTCAAACATTTAATCAAAGATAGTACATCAATGCATTAATAATGAGTTTGAAACTTCTGACGAATAATAAAAATTAGATTAAGGGACTGTTTTATTTAATAAATCGGAATCCGAGCCAGAATCCGGAAAATGTTGAAAGACCAAAAAGAGAGCAAGGCAACTTGGAATACCCGTTTTAATAAGTTGAAGACTCAATAATAGTTAATTAATGAGCAACAATCGATTTTTTTAAATGAAATTTCTTTATTAGCTTTAATAATACTTTTTTGCAGGGCAAGAATGTTTTGATTCAGTCTCTCATTTGAAGTTGGTAAATCCGGAAAATGGCTTAACATTAATGTTTTGATTGGGATAGCGGAATATTAATATTTTTTGACACCTGCTTCCAACACCCTGTATCATTTATATAACTCTATCATTTATAAAAAAAACTACCCTACATTATTGTTTGATCGACTATCCGCTGGTGAGTTCTTGTGAGAAAATCAAAATTTATAAATTTCGCGGGGAAATAAATTATTTTTCAAATTATTAGCCTTCGTGTACGGTGTAACTTTGAACTCTTAAGTAGGAACCCTTATTTTTTATTGCAGATCCGTATTTTATGGCCAAATATACCTACAGTTTATCTAAAAATTTTGTTCTCGATTCATGGGTCTTTTTCGTTCAATTTATATTTGTTTGTATTTATTATATCGCAAAAGGTCACTCCATCCTGTAGGTTTAATTTTTTTGTACCTATAATATAAATACCTAAACCAAAAGTAATTTTTGATATATGTATTATGTTTGTTTACATGGACTGAATGAGCAATCAGATATATGTAACTTCAAATCATGTATCAATTATTGTCTAACTGCGTTGTGGGTTGTGGGTGTATAAAAAATTATACGAAAATGGGTCATGAAAATTTCTTATGATTAGTATTATTGATTTTATTGCGGATTTAATAGGTAATTTAAAAACTAGGTATACATACACCTTGTCGTTTTTTTATAATTTCAAATTCATTGAGGCAATAAATCGTTGCGTAAACGAATTAAGAGTTGGTTGTCATGTATCTCGTTTCTTTGTTGCGCCAAGTTGATTTGATATGCCGATTTAACAAGGTCGTTTACATTCTCTTCCAAAACTGATTTCTTTAATAGTTTCTAATTCGATAAACATTAAACAAGCATGAGAAACTAAATATCAGTTCAATGCATGTATGTATACAACTAACACATCAGTGGGATTAGATTTATATTTATCTATCTACCGATTTCCTCTTCTTTTTTTGGATTTAGCCTATTAGAAAAATCCGTTATTATACCTATGTCGTATATTCGTAGGATTTTCTTAATTAATCGTGATTAGCTATGTAGCTATGTATCTACCTATCGGGAGTATTCGCTAGATCATAATTGGTTCTAAACTTTTTTTTTTTCAAATAAAAATTATATTATAAATTATTATATGTATAATATAATATTCGAGATAATATTATTATATTGAATCTTACATTTTTACAGACCAATTATTATTATTAAATTCATCACACGCATTGGCTTATCAAATTTATTATCTCCGTAATTGAAGTTATATTTTTTGGTTGGTTACCCACTGTTGAATAAATCATGAAGCCTTTTATTTAACAGTTATCATTGTAAACAGATCAATGTATTATTTACACAGGGTGAGTAATTTACAAACTTCTACCATATGTAGAATCCCTTAAGGAGAATATCATGTGACATTAAACTCTGTTAACATACATCAGGATGATTGGTGAATTTTTAATACTTATTTGACTATAAATCTACACGGATCATTAGATTTTTTTATTCTTTGGTGGTGTTTTATTAAATTCTTTTTAATAAAAAGACTGTTTTGAAGTTGAAAATTTTCGATTTTCACTTGTTTATAACTCATAAACCGCTCAATCTAAATTCCAATGGTTAAAACCAACAGTATTCGATTTCTTCAGACATTTAAAAAATATAATATTTTACAGGGTGTTTCCATTAAAATAACGAAGTAGGTGTCAACTTCCGGTATTTCCGGAAGTGCGGCCATCTTGAAAATATTTTCATTGAATTTCTCGTGATCACTTGTGTCTGGAAATTTTTTATTTTGAGGTTCTAGGCCCATTAGTTTCCGAGATATAACCGGTGGCCAGCCTTAAGCAGACACCCTGTATACAGAACGCCGATTGAATGTTAGATAGCAGTAGATAACAGAGTGTATAGTTGCATCAAAAAATTTTTAAAATTCAATTGATCCGTATACATATTAACAGAGAAGGGGAGTTGAACCTTTTTTAAGGGTCATATTATGATTCCCCTTGAGGGACTCTTCATATGGTGGAAGTTTGTAAATAATTTTTTGTACTGCAGTTGGGATTTCGCGAGATCTGGTAAACGAGAATGTGCTGAAAAAACTAAAAAATCCAGATATATTATTTCAGCCATATCTTTTTTATTATTTCAGTTTAAAAAATATATTTTGGTAGGCTTACGTAAGTCAATGCGACGTCGCGACGTCATATAGACGTTATTCGGTTAAATAATTTTTGTTTTTTTGAAAAAAGAAATATAAAATTTGAAGATTTTTTAATGTGATAGATTTATGGTTTCCTTGATTTTTTGAAAACACGAGAAACCCTCGGAAAAACCCCTATAGGGCAGCCACTCTGGCAACCATAAGAAAAACAAAAGTCGACTCTGAAAGCCCTGGGATCTAGTGGGCTTTGAACATTTTTGAAATGTCAAATGGATAACTGTTGACGACTTATGTAAACCTAACAAAAAATATTTAATTTATTTTTAATGATAAAAAAGATAAATCTCGATTTTTCAGTTTTTCAGGATATTTCAGCAACGCCTGAAGTTTCCATTACATAATTTTGTTTCAGATACTTAGTAAGCATAAAAAGTGCAACTTTTCTCTAATTTAATCGACCCTGTATCGCTTATCGTTTACGAGATCCCATCCCAATGATAGGTAGTACAAAAAATTCCCACCCTGTATTAATAATTTTCTTATAAAAAAGAAGGAACATCGGTCTTAGCTTAGATACGACATAGTCACTCCACTCTGGTAATTTTGGCTAAGAAATCTAGCTCATACAGCCACAGAATAGTTTTAATCATATAAATAGTTATAGACGAACACAACAACCAAGGTAGTTGGATTTGAACCCACGCGGTGACAGTCAACGGATTAGTAGTCTGCACTTCCAAACCGCTGAGCTACCGCCCGCTCCTTCAAACAGAAATTTTTAATGTCTGCCGGCCTGAATTGATTTTTAGAGAATCATTTTTGCCGAAGGAAAATTAACATACCCAATTCTCTTTTGAAGTTTACAAATTATCGAAACGCTTTCCGTCGTTTTTTTTTTGGTATCGATACACAATTATTTAAATCCAAGCCCCTGCAATTTTGTTGAATCTTTATGAATCGTGATGCAAGAATGACGAATTAAAAAAAAAAACATGGGGAAAGCCCTAATAACGATATCTTATTAATTGAGAAATAATAAAATTTTATTAATTCTTATCATGTTACTGGGTAATACAATCATACCCAGTATTATATTGTTAGTAGGCATCTGTAATTTATTCACTCCAGTTTCTAGCAAAAGGGATTCCAGAATTTCTATTTGTATAGTACTGGAAACAATTGATTTTCCTAATTAAATTGTAATACCTCCTCTAAATAAAACAAAGTGGTATAGTCCAATAAAGTCTAAAAAGTCATACGTATCGATTAAGAATACACCTCCATTTGATAGTTCGATTTATTTTGTTTCATATACGTGGTTTTTATAGTAACCGTCCAGTTTGTCTAAACACTCCATCCCGCATAAATAAGTATACGTCAACATTGGTTTTGAATGAGAATTAAATGCACAACACAGAGGATAGAATGTCATTACGTGAATAAATTTTATGTAGTTGTCAGTGGCTCTCAAACTGCCGTAAGCGGTTCAATTCATATTTGAATGATTTCCTTCAATAATTTACGCTCGTTCACAACTTGACAATTAACTGTTTGACATTTTCTGGTGAAATTAAAAATATTAATTCGGACGGTTAGTGAGACGTCACATCTGACTTTTTAAAGTTAATCCTACTATAGTTACAAATCAATTTGTAAGAACTCTTATTTATAACTTCCAATTTACTTAACATCAATCAAGAAGATTTGTCAGCAATTATTCTTACTGAACTTAAAACTCCCCAGGAACTCAAACGTACTTATTAATCATATAAATATTAAGTAGATGCTGAAAACAAAACTAATAAAGTTTCCTCTGGTAGTCCAAGTTTCACACATTTCATTTCATTATGCAGCAGCATTGTAAACCCTGGAGGGAAATTACTCGAAAAGCAAAAACAGAAACTAAGCATAAAGCATATTAATTAACTTCTAAAGGCTACTATACAATGACAGTTTAATTGCTACGTGCCACATTACACGATATGCCACGACTAGTGCTTTACTCTGTCATACAAAGCTATAAAAACACCATTCTGGTTCATAAATCTATTATACAGATAATGATACTGATAGGATCATACAATTATTATTGCTTTTTCTCAAAAACTATACTATTGACTATGATGGCACTAGCACTGGATAGCACCTATGTACATTTCGTGTACCTACCACAAAATACTTCTAATACTAGTAATTATTATCTTAAACTGCACAAATAATAAGTATATTATGATGCTTAAATACTTAAATGATTATACCTACATGTTAATGTAAATAAATGATTAAAATTTTAAATCAAATTGTTTTTTCTTAATTAGGTATATTTCTCGGTATGTAGGTAGGTACAAGCCTTCATTATATAATTACATAATTAAAATTTACTTCAATAATTATTATTTTATGTACTTACTTATTCATATGGAATTATTGTTCACTCGCGAGACGGTTCTTTGATCCTTATATAGGTATAGGTATATAATACTAAGTAGTTAGTACTATAATAGTACTGCAAGACCCGACTTAAACTTAAAAGTATTATGAAAGGTCAAGTGATGTGGATTAGCAATTCTTATTTTTAAAACTAAAATCATAATTATATTTATTTTGAATAAAAGATAAAAAAATCTTGACCTCCAGATTGGATATGAATGACCGGAAAGCAATTTTTTAAGCTTTAAACTAACTTGTTTGATCTCGGTGGACTTTGCCTTCTGCTTATGAGTGCTTAGATCTGCTTAAATCTTCCTAGAAATTCCTGTTTATTTTTGTCTATTTTCAACAAACCGTAGGTAGGTAGGTCTTAATGAGTATAAAGCAAATCAATAGCCTGTCGTATTGGAGTCGGGTTTTAACCCATCGTCCTGACAGTTGTCAAGTCTGGAGCGCCCGAAAACCCAAATAAAGAGTTTATCGACTCAGGCAGCAACACACATCCAACCAGACCACCAAAAGCACGGACGGCCGTTTCGGTCTCATTAGACCTCGTCAGCGTACTATATTGGAGAGTCCGGAAGGATATGAATCGCTGCATGAATCGAAAACCCTATATGGAATCTCATTCAGCCGGTTACCAGTGGCCTCGAGACAGAGCGACATCTATCAAGAGAAACAACAGGCTCCCAGCCAGACAAAACTCCAGTGTGTATTATGGGTTGCAGACACTCCAGGGGCTACAAGACTGACATCATAAATGCATATTAAAAAGCCGAAGTATACTCAAAAGTCACAACAAACCGTAGGTAGGTAGGTCTTAATGAGTATAAAGCAAATCAATAGCCTGTCGTATTGGAGTCGGGTTTTAACCCATCGTCCTGACAGTTGTCAAGTCTGGAGCGCCCGAAAACCCAAATAAAGAGTTTATCGACTCAGGCAGCAACACACATCCAACCAGACCACCAAAAAATTCTCCAATATAGTACGCTGACGAGGTCTAATGAGACCGAAACGGCCGTCCGTGCTTTTGGTGGTCTGGTTGGATGTGTGTTGCTGCCTGAGTCGATAAACTCTTTATTTGGGTTTTCGGGCGCTCCAGACTTGACAACTGTCAGGACGATGGGTTAAAACCCGACTCCAATACGACAGGCTATTGATTTGCTTTATACTCATTAAGACCTACCTACCTACGGTTTGTTGTGACTTTTGAGTATACTTCGGCTTTTTAATATGCATTTGTCTATTTTGTTAATCTTGTTTTCTATCCTACGCTAACTATGATGGGGTTCACAAAAAGACTCCCTATCTCTGTGCGCCATAAAACTAAGCATTGGCACCTATCTTGTATGCTCCTCAAAAAAAATTAGTAAACCGTACAACCACGTTCGCAAAAACTCGTTTTTGTCTCCACGATTCAGGTCGTAGTTTTGAGTCTAGGGAGGTAAAAGTTTTGTAGCAGTTATAATAATATACCCACAGGGAGTGGACTGGTATTGTATTTGAGCGAAATCAGTCGAGTCGTTTCAGATTGGTGG
This sequence comes from Malachius bipustulatus, assembly GCA_910589415.1. Taxonomy (NCBI): domain Eukaryota; kingdom Metazoa; phylum Arthropoda; class Insecta; order Coleoptera; family Melyridae; genus Malachius; species Malachius bipustulatus. Next base: position 29,583,039 of record OU342634.1, on the reverse strand, counting down.
CCATTTGATTTTTGTAAAAATTGGTATATTTTGAACCCCTAATATAATGCAAGATTAACTTAAAAATCGATAAACTGGATGAGCAGAAATGTTTCCAAACTTTACGCTATTGTAATAAAATATATTTTTATAATATGCCAGTGGCGGCGGGGGCAGGACAGGGCGAAAAATTGCTAAATTTTCATACCAATTTATGAGCATATTGCACATTTTAAAATTAATTATAAACTGAAAGTTTTATTAGAGTAGACAACTATTATTATACTAATAAATAATAATAATAATAAAACCTTCAACTTTGAAAAATTTCATCCAGCAAATAATTAAAATGGTGGAGATATTTGAGTATTGTGAATTCTTATTCAAAAATGCTTTTCAAAAAATCGTTGTTACTGTACAGGATTTTCAAATTTCACTAAAATCTGTTCTTGTTACTCGATTACAAACAGGTCGTAGTTTCTATTCAAGGGAACTGAAATTTTTGTAATAGTTGGACATCTGGAGGGAGTTGTCTGGTATTGCATTGGAGAAAATCGGTCAGGTCGTTTCAAAATGGCGACTATTATTTTTGTTAAAACTGCTATTTTTTAACGTATCTGTCATGCAAGATGGAAAAAAGCTTAAAAAATTAATTAACTGGATAGGAAGAAATGTTTCCAAACTTTCCGCTAGTGTACCTAAATAAAAATAATAATAATAATAATAATAAGCCAATGGCGTAGGTAGGAAAAGGGGAATAATAATTGCTAAATTTCTATAAATATTCATGAGCACATCTTGAAAGGAATTGAACTGAAATTTTTGGACTAGACAACTATACTGGTAACCTTTAACCGTGAAAAATTTCAGGAAGCAAATAATAAAAATGGCGATAATATTAATTTTTAAAAATTTTATAATGGTTATATGTAATAATATTTTCGGATTTGAAAACGCCCCTGTAACTTTATCTTTTTTTTTTTTTTTTTTTTTAAGTAAAAATTTTTGGCGCATCAATGCTAAAATTATTAGCGCCTTTCGAGATTTTATAATTTGTGTAGTAGGTCTGTGTGTTTGATGTAGTCAAGTACATTGTCGGTATTCTGTCTGTTTAAGGCTTCTGATATGTTAATGTTTTCTAATTTGTACTTTTTTCGTTGTATGTTATATTTTCTACAATGTAGTATGATATGTTCTACGGTAAGAGGAGTAAGGCAGGTGTCGCATGTAGGGGGCGGGGATCTGTCTAGTAGGTGTTTGTGGGTGAGGGCTGTATGGCCGATTCGGAGGCGGTTTAGGGAGACATCAGGTTTGCGGTTTTCTTGTGACGGCCAAGGTCGGGTGTTTGGTTTTATTTTGCACAGTTTCTGGGGGGTATTCTTCCATTCTTCCTGCCATTTCCTCATTATTGAGAGCTTTAGCGAGCTTTTGATGTCAACCGTAATGGCTAGGTCTGTTTTTTCTCCGTCGACTGCTGCTTCCTTCGCTAGTTGGTCTACCATTTCATTTCCTTTTATTCCCTGGTGAGAAGGAATCCAGATTAGTTTTATTATTTTTCCAAGGACTGTAGAGTGAGATATTTCTTCCTGAATGTCGCTGGCGACGGGGTGTTCCGTATCATATTGGGATATGGTGTGAATAGCGCTAAGGGAGTCTGTGAGGATCAGGTATTCTTTTGTGTCAGTAGTGTTTATATATTTCGTAGCCTGTAGGATGCTGAAAAGTTCAGCTGAGTGGATGGTGCTGTACTTTGGAAGTTTGAACTTTCTAGATGCTATGTGAGTGTGTAGGAAGGCCGCTCCCATGCTGTCTTGTATTTTTGACGCATCAGTATAGATTTGTTCATATGTCTGGTAGTTGTTAATAATTTCCAGAAACATTTTTTTGTGATGAAGCGAGGATACCTCGTTTTTTTTTAATTTTGTTAGGGATGTGTTAGTCTGCGGTCTAGATTTTTTCCAAGGTGGGCTATTTGGGTAGGGATTGTAGCGTGGTGTCGGGAGGTCTGTTATATGTGAATTTTTTAGGATGCTTGATATTCTGACTTGTATTGCGGCGGGGATGTTACGGTTCTTGTTATTATCGATGTTGGATCGAAATGGGAGGACATAGGCAAGAACTGGGTGGGATTTGAGTTGTAAGAGGCCGTTTATGTAGGTGAGGGTCATACGGTGTCGTCTAAGTGGCAGAGGACATTCCCCGGCTATACTTTGTAGACTTGCAATAGGACTCGTGTGGAAGGCTCCTGTAGCTAGTCTAAGGGCTGTGTTTTGGACAGTTTCCAGTGATTTTAAAATTTTGCCTTTCGCGGATTGATAGGCTATGCAGCCGTAATCGAGCTTTGATCTGATCAGGGTTCTATAGATGTACATTAACGTGTCTCGGTCAGCTCCCCATTTTAGGTTTGATAAAGACTTCATAATATTAATTCTGAGGTGACATTCATTTTTTAACGTTTTTATATGCGGTACCCATGTTAATTTTTTGTCAAGGATCATTCCCAAAAACCTAAACTCCGTGACATGTTCTATCTGTTTATTGTAGAGCGTGAGTTTTGGTGGGTTTGTTTGCTTTTTTTGTCTGCTAAACTGCATACATTTAGTTTTGGTCGCCGAGAACTGCATCCCGTTAAGTTTGGTCCATTTCTCCAACTCTGATATCGCTTGCTGTAAGAGCTTATCTGATGTTGCGGTGTATTTCCCTCTGCAATATATGGCAAGATCGTCTACGTATAGCGACGACTTTATTGGTTTGTTCAAATTTTGTGTGATGTCATCTATTGCAACGAGAAATAGAGTAGGGCTAAGAACAGATCCTTGAGGCAATCCGTTTTTTTGCCGAAAAGTGTTGGAGAAATGTCCGTCAACTCTGACGTTGAACGTCCTGTTAGTAAGAAAGTTCCTGATGAAATGGAGAATGTTGCCATTAAGGTTGATTTTTTCAAGTGTCTTTAGGATTTTGAAAGTCCACGCAGTATCAAAGGCTTTATTTATATCGAAGAACACGGCAGTGGTTTGTTGTTTATTTTTAAAGGATTCTATTATTTCGGATTCCAAGCATATAATCTGGTCAATGGATGAACGCCCGCGACGAAATCCACTCTGTGTGTTAGACAGGAACCCTTTAATCTCCAAGAACCACAGAAGCCTTTTGTTTACCATTCTTTCGAATAGTTTGCATAGGCAGCAGGTGAGGGAAATAGGTCTATAATTGAGTATATTGGTGGCGTCTTTGTTTGGTTTCAGGATGGGGACGATGTGTGCTTTGCGCCATTTTTCAGGGAATGTGTTTGAGCTCCAAATTTTGTTGAATATTTTTAGGATGTGCTGGGTTGTATCCTGTGTCAGGTTTTGTATCATAATAAATGGTACTGTGTCAGGGCCAGCACTCCTATTTTTGCATTTTTTAAGAGCCGATGTCAGTTCCCAGATGGAGAATGGATCGTTGATGGGATCGCTGTTATTGCGGATGTTCAGCTGCTCGGCTTCTGTGGTTGTCTTATATATTAGGAAGTCAGGGTCATATATTTCGTCACTAAATGTGGTGCTAAGATTTTCACCAATCTTGTCGGCTATTATCTGAGGATCTGTAATCACGGTCGTTCCATCCATAATGGTTGTTGGACCCCTTGTTACTTGGAATCCTTTTATATTTTTGATTTTCTGCCAAACTTCTTTAATTGGTGTATTTTTATTCATTGTTGCAACATAGTTTTCCCATGATTTTCTCTTGCTTACTTTGATTGTGCGTTGGGCGAGTGCTCTTGCTTTTTTCAAATTTATGAGTGTTTCTATAGTGGGGTGTTTTTTGTGGCGGTTGTATGCTTTTTTGTTAGCTCTTATGGCATTTTTACATTCTTCATTCCACCAAGGGACATTTCTTTTCTGGAAAGCTGTATGTTTTGGGATACATATATCGGCTGCTTCAAGAATATTTGTTATTAGAGCATCTGTCAGTGTATCGGCAGTGTCTGAGGGACCTATTTTTTTTATTTGACTGTACGTTATTTTTCTAAACATATCCCAATCAGCTTTATGGAAGTTCCATCGTTTTGTAGATATTTCGTTTCTTTGCGGACTAGGGAACTTAACTTCGATTGGGAAGTGATTAGATCCGTATAGGTTATCTATAACGTCCCAACTTGCGATTGTAGCTGTTTTTGGGTCAGCAAGAGTCAGGTCTATATTTGAGAATGAGCCCGAGGCAAAGCATATGTGGGTGGGCTTTTTGGTGTTTAGCAGTATTATGTTGTCTTGATCAATAACCTTTTCTATTTGCGACCCTCTGCTGTTCGTGGTTTTGGATCCCCAGCGGGTACTGTGCGAATTTAGGTCCCCTGTTATTATGAAAGGAGGGGAGATTTGTTTAACTATGTTTTGGATGTCCTCGTGCTTGAATTTTTTGTTGGGTGGGAGGTATATGTTGCATATGGTGAGTGGGATTGTGTGCGTAATTTTTACTGCTATTACTTCTAAGTCTGTGTTAATTCTAAGTTGTTGGGTAGGAAATTTTGTTTTCGTTAATATTGCAACCCCGCCGCTAGCGTTGCCATCAGTGATACGATCTTTGCGGAAGTGATTGTAGGCATGCATTTTGAGCGAGTTAGCTGGTTTGAGATGGGTTTCCTGTAGGCATAGTATGTCGGGGTCTTTGTCTTTTATCAGGAGTTGGAGGTGTCCTAGGTGTGTAAGGACACCATTACAGTTCCACTGAATTATTGAGAACATTTTTGGTTATTTATTTATTTATTTGTTTTAGTTGTTAGGTCTGCGGGTTGTGCTTAGTAGCTTGTATCTGACATTGCGCCGTCGTGGTCAGTTAGGTCTGCTGAGTGTATGTCCTCCATAGATTCAGCATCAAGAAGGCGTGAATGGCTGGGTGTGTCTAGGAAGTTATTGGAGGTTAGGATTTGGCCTTGGATTCTTTTGACTATTCGGGTGCATCTATTTTTTATACTTCTTTCTTTAAGATAGGGTCGTATGTCTTGGAGTGTTTTTATTAATATATTTATGTCTTCTGTATATTTTTTTGCTTCTGATAGGGGATCGGGGTTGCCGACGCAGTCTTCTAGAAATGCTTTGATATTTACAAACGGCATTAGGAATTTGTTAGGTTCTGTTTCCATGATTTCTTTAAGTGGTTCAAGAGAAGTTTCTGTATATATAGATTCTGTCGAGCTATATGTTTTTTGTTTCTTTTTGGGTTGCCTAATGTTCTTGATTTGACTTGATTCATGATCAGGAGGATTTGGAACAGCGAAGGGTGTGGAACTGTTTGCTGTGAGGATGTCGGGAGATGAATTGGCGTCGACATTTGCTGTTGTGTTTGTTGAAAGGGTTGCGGCTGTTCTTTTTTTGGTTTTGTTAATTTCTGCGGGTAAATTTGGTGTGCTGGCGTGAGCTTCGGGGTTGTCGTCCCGTTCCAGTGGAGTCTGGTTGGGGATTTGACATTGGTCTGCTTTGTGTCCCTGTTGCTTACATAAGAAACAAACGAGTTCACCTGTACTCAGGAAGATTCTGTATTCTGTGCCGTCGTGTGTTAGAGTGAATGATGGAGGGAGGTTTAGATTTTCATTCGGTTGAATATAGATTTGCCTTCTGAAACTTAGCATATGTGCGAACTCGTCACCTTCAAGACCCGCACGGAGAAAGGACATTGGGGAAACGATCTTACAGCCAAATGTCTGTAGGGATAGTATCAGGTTTTCGTGCGGGACTGATGGGCAGACATTTGAGAGTATTAAGCGCTTGGATGGGGTTATTAGGCGACGAATGGGGATTTCATTGTCGCCTATTTTTATTTTATTGTGAACTGTGACAATTTCGTCTACCAGTTCCTTTCTCGTAAGAAATATACAAATACGATTGCGCGATATTCTGGATGCATGAGTCATGTTTTTTGCTCCTACTATTTTGCTTATTGGCAGAACATAATCAGTAAGTTTTAAGTTATCATTTTGGACGACATCTAATACTATTGCAAGTTCTTTTTTTGGGAAAAGTTCAATTTTTGTGACATTTGCGTACGTTTGGTTAGGTTTTGTTTGTTGACTTTGTGAGGGGTAATCATTCTGGGTTGAATTCATTTTGTTTGTAAATCTGAAACTCTTGTAGTCAAAAGTTTCAGTCTATAGTAGTTAATTAGTTGGGGTTTTATTAGCTTAGTCTACGGTGGATACGAAGCTATAGGCATAATGTTAAAGAAATGTAATTTGCACGGCGAGTGCCGTTGCCTTGAGCGCTATCGCGCGGCAAGAAATTATCTTCGTTTTCAGCTGATAATTAAATGACTCTGCTGTGTTTATTAACAATAAATATAGGTACCTATTCAATATTTAACTTATAAGAACTAGGACTTATCTGGTTATCCTATGCGTAGATCGTCTTGAAATGTCAGCTTGGACTCGGTAGCAGCTACCTGGGTCGAACTGTGGGAAATCTCGGAATTATCTGTCCAGTGAAGGGCGAATAATGAACGTTATTTCAGGAACACGTCGTGAACGAGTATACGCGGTGTCGCGTCCGGAAACAAACTCAACTTTATCTTTCAAGCTTTAATAAGTAAAACATTTCGAACTATTATAAAACTTTAGTAGGATTGTGAATTTATGTCTTAAAAATTTTCAAAAAAAAAAATTAATTAAGTATTCTTCATTTTCCTAAAATTCATCAAGGAGGCATTCGTAGTTTTATTACGAAGAGGTAAAATAAATTTGAAGTATTTTTTTGTGACTTCATTAATTTGAAGCCAATATTTTTGACTCCGTATCGTTTTCATTATTTTTTTTTCCATGGTAATGAAGCCACGGTAGTCCAAGTTGAGCTAGAGCGGCTGCCAAACTTTAACCATCGGATTCAATTTTTTTTTTCTTCTTAGATTAGTTTTTTCCACTTGCTTTTACAGGGGTTCAAAAATTAACAATTTTTTCTAAAATTCAAATGGCTGTCATTTTGAAACGACTTGACCGATTTTTCTCATTTAAATACCTGACCACTACTTGTGGATATCTTACTCCCATGAAAATTTCAGTCCCCTATATGGAGAGTACCTGCTGTTGAAGGTCTTGGAAATTTCCGCCAGTATAATAATTTATAGTACCCTTCAGAAGTCAAAAGGACTCCCTCAGAGGCCCGAGGGTTAACGATTTTCCACAAATGGATATTCCGCAAGAGATGCACTTAATTAAGAGCACAATAAGGCTCCCCAGTGCCAGTAGATTTCTGCGAGATATGTGAGCGTCGTATGTCGCTATGGACCGAGCGCCATAGCTATATCGGTTATATATGACTGCCCGACACATTTGGGATGATCTCTATGAAAGAACTTCCCGTTTGAGGAAAGCCGCTTCCGCCCGAATCTGTGAGTAGGTAGTGCCTATATACAATGTAAAAGCTCCGAGGGATGTAATAGCCAAAAAAAGGCCGCCGTAAAAGATTTTTCGAAAAGTGAAATGACCGCCATTTTGAAACGAGTCGACCGGCGATTTAGCTCCGACTGAAAGATTAAAATTTTTTGACCCTTCACCTGCTTCGTTGGTATATCATAGAAGTCCTAATATCAGAAGAAGAGGAACGCATAACAAGTTTTGCTCAAGTACCTACTTTGAATTTATTTATTCTTCGGTATAAGAAATTGTAGAATTATACAAAAAAGGAGTTGTTGTACATTAAAACAAGGAATGATGCTCGCTGCAGTGTTAAGGACACTGGGGAGTTTGATTCAACTCCATTATTTATAGAAAATCGAGAGAACGAGGAAACAAAGAGCTTCGAGGGCTAGTTTTAAAACTCCGTCTAAAATTGCGACCGACCCTTGACTTACTGCTGGAACAATTTGTTAATTCTATGTTAAAAGTCCATGATGATATGCAAAAGTGATAAAATTCCACTAATAACAACGGAGTTATTGCACATTAAAGCAACGAATGGTACTCGATGCAGGGTTAGGGACACTAGGGAAATCACCCTCGATTCTGGCTTCTGGATGTAAGGGAGTGAGCGAGACAGAGAGCATTGGAGAGTATTAGCTTATTGAAGCGACTGCTTGCTGGAAAATGCGGGAAGAGAGAGGACAAAGGCTCAGATGCGGTCGCAGGAGCTCCTATTTGTCACCAGGGCGGGAACTGAAATGCATTTCACAAGCGTTCATCTCTTCTATGCGTTAAATTACTTGGCTCAGGAAAAGAGGCTGTGTCTATTGAAGTCCTTACACTTTTATCACTCAGGGACATTGTAAGTATGTCGCCTGATGAGCATTACAACTGCTATCTTAACTTTAAGAGGAATGCACTTGTAAAGCTCTTTATTGGAATAGCTATATATCGACTTGGTGTTAGTGATCCTTATTCTTTACAAAAGGCAATAAGAAGTCCTGAAAGTTTAAAACGAACAAACTTATAAATTACCTACCCTCAGTTATTTAACTTGCTTTTCGAATAATCTAAATTGGACAATCCGCGATGCATGAAAGGTCAACAAACTATAACATGTCAGTATAGCTGTATAGCCGAAGTTTTCCAGAAGACCAGAAGTGGAACTTTAGAAGGATGAGGGGCATGAATAATTATATTGCAGGAATGAGCCAATAAGTTTATGTAAAGTGTTGATTCAAGTTAATTACCTTCTACTTGGCACGAGTAATACCGAACTCACAAAAGTATTAAACAATCTAAACTTCCGCCATAAAAAAGACAACGGGGAAGTTTCCTTACCGAGAAAAAGATTAAATAATTGCTTGGTGAAGGAATTATCTTCGACTTATTATCCTCCGTTATTATAAGACGCGAAAACGCTTGAAATTCGTGCTTTATAAAATGGTTAGCAAGCGAAAGTCGATCCGAAAGAAATACTCGAAAACCTGTTGTAGAACAATGTCATCAATTACTTCCGACCCGCTAATGTTTTTTTGTCAATGAACTGAGAGAATTTGCATTATTTTATTATGTAATCGTCAGTTTTCTGACACAAATATTTTTCTAATGCGCCAGTGGTATAAAAGTATGCTTTTTACTATTAATTTTATTTTTTTAAACATTTCATAAGGCGATTGAAGTTTTGGTTATGAAGATTTGGCCTATTTTTATCTTGGTGTTTTTCAAGACTTAACATAGATCCTTGATCAGGTAATATCTAATATCTAATAAGTATTATGTCTAGTAACGAGATTATGAGTCTTCGTATAATAAACCGAAATTTTGGTGAAAATTGGGTTAATATCACTTTGGCGTACCTCACGATTCAAAATGGATCCTTCAAAAATTTTATGTTTATCAAATCAACAAAAAACATTCAAATTAGTTATGCCTATGTAAATAAGTGAATTTATTATTTCGGTTTATTACATCAACATCTCAAAAAAATGAAAATATTTTGTGATGATCAGGAAACTGTTGTAAAAAGAAGATACTCTTCACTAAGCATGCGGAATTTTGTATCTGTTCATTACTTAGCTGAAAGCAAACATTTTTACAATTTCTATAATATTATCTTTTTAATAAACACCTAGGTACTAACTTTTTACTTTAGTACTTAAGTACTTATTGCATTATTTTCTACTTAAAATATGGCATGGAGAAATTTCACTTTGACGTCCCTCGTGATTCGATACCCTACCTTTCAAACTTTTTAAAAACTGTTTCTCCATGTTACTAGATTTTCAGTTAAGCAACAATATCTACAGAATTGGCACAAATAAATTTGCCTAATTAGACTATAATAGCATCATTCAAGAGTCATTACAGTTTGGGTTGACTGCACAATTCAAATAAAATGAGCAATTAAATCGCTGTTAACATCGATTTTTTGATAATTATTGTAGACTCATTTATAATTTTGTAAAAGTTATGTGACTCGCTAGTTCGCTAATAGCCACACCCAGCACTATTGTATGCCGATGGTTAAATGGAATGGTGATTAAATATTTTCCCAGCAGTTGGAATTTTTCCTTATCCCAATCAATTAATCTTTAAGAATCCTTGTAAAGAATGTGTTGCGCGAATGTAAAGATAAAAACAGCCACAAAAATAACGAAAAGTGTCAACAAGCTCTATCTAAATGCACTAGGAATGTTCTTTTCCGCCAGAGTGCGGATATGACTGCCTGTTCTTGATTACCATCACACAAATCAGCGGGGTTGAAGCCATTTCAGATCTAAGGGTGCGATAATAGAACGGTACACTTGACAACGATTACTGACTAGGGTTGAACTTGCCGTCCATCTGTCTGTCTTCCTTTACACACAAGTTCAGCGTCCGGATATTTTCGTGGAGTGCGCTTAGCTGAAAAATTAGAACAACCCCTACTGCATGGATGTATTCCATAGACGATATTGAAACCCTCAAAGCAAACGGATTAGGGAGGATAATAAGATGTAGTTTATTTGTAGTTTTCCGAGGGTATGATGAATAGACTAAATTTTATAAAGTAGGTAGGTAATTGAATTTTTTCTAATATGAAATTAATATTAGGTTTGTATAATTTATAACTTTCACTGAAATATTTTGATTAGGTCGTTTTAATAAAAGATAATTTTGAAATGTCCAATGCCCTTAGGTATACAGACTGGAAGCTTGTAAGTGGGTCATAGGGTTTTAACATGCAAATTCAGATTTGTGCAAATATCTCCAGGTTTAGATTTAGAGAAAAATGATAGAGGAAATAATTTTTGATTTTCTATTTTCTATTTTCAGTTAAAACGCTTCATTAATAACGTAGAAATATCGAAAAAAAAAATTAGAATTGATTTTCAAATTTCCACTAATTTGTCGGTTTTATTGATATTGTGGATTGTTGTTCCTACTTTTTGTTTCGAATTTATTAGGGCTCTTGAGCAAAAAATACCTCAACATTGAAGCACCATGTATAGAGGTTGCTATAGTTGATATATTCGAACGGCGTTTTCACCAATAGATTTTACATTTGTCTTCTTCAGAGTCTTCTTCATTCTAAAATAAAATGAAAATGCAAAATGTATAATAACAAAGCAGTGTTGCCACGTTTATCAATCTATAGCATATAAATCTATAAATTAATACAATAATACTACTTAATTTATAATTCTGTTATTATTTAATTAAAATTAATTTTTAATATTCTACTCACTCAAGAATAGATATGAGAATGTATATAATTCCTAAAGTATCACTAAGAATTTGTTCGGGCAACTCTTTTAGAGCATTTTTAATTAAATTGAAGATGTTGAAAAATATAGAAGAACCCAAAATTCCACGTGAACCAAATCATGACAGTACTATGAACTATGTACAAAAAAAAATAACTTACCTATTGTGTAATACTTTTTGATCAAGATAATTTCCTAACACATTTTTTATGTCCCCCGCTAAATACAGAAAAATAAATATCTCGATTAATATTTTAATTATAACCAAAAATTCGTTATAAATTATTTTAACTAAATAAACAGGTAAAACAGTTGGCGTATTAATTTGTATTGTATAAAAGGTTTATTATTGACGAATTCATTAGGCAATTGTAAATTCTGGTATTTGTAGAGGAATTAATTCTACTGGTAATAATATTATCAGTCAATGATCTTCATTGTGACAACAAACAACATAAACGATTGTGTATGCCATTATTATGTTCCATTTAATTCAATAAACGGAACTAAATGTCTTTCAACTTGGCGCATGATTATAATCGACTTTGATTTTCGGGTTTAATCACATTTTTAATTTGTTTCCACGCGAAGCAGCTGTGCTACGTGACAAAAAAGTTTATTTTACCTAATCTTGAACCATATGCAAACAACCGTTTATTATTATTAATTAATCATCACAGGTACTCTTCTTATTCAGGGATTTTTATCATAGATCGGATCTTAGATAAATGAACTCAACCCCCAACCTTTGATTCTGCACTATTTGTAAATATTTCCTTCAAAATCTGACAGTCCTGGGTGAAAAACAGACGTATATGAACTTAGCGAAACACTTTCAACAAATCGACGCGCGCATAGTGCCATTATTTGCCGTTTTTTTGCCGTTAATTAATTGTGCAAAAAAAAAATTTGCCGCTCTTATTTTTTAAAAAATACAGGGTGTTTCGCTAACTTCACGTGAAGTTAGCGAAGCAGTTTCTGCAAATGATTTGCAAATCGCCGCGCGATAGTTGAATCATTTGCCGTTTTTTTGCCGTTAATTAGTTGTGCAAAAAAAAATTTGCCGCTCTTATTTTTTAAAAAATACAGGGTGTTTCGCTAACTTCACGTGAATTTAGCGAAGCACTTTCTGCAAATGAATAGCAAATCGAGGCGTGAGAGCTGAATCATTTGCCGTTTTTTTGCCGTTAATTAGTTGTGTAAACAAAAATTTTCTAGTTCTTATTAAAAAAAAAAAAAAAGATTCATTAAAAAAAACTAAAAAAAGAGTGTTTAACTGTGGCCAAGTATGCATGGAGACAGCGAAGCATATATTTATAAAATGAAAACAGCAAACAGTTCTGGCCGTTAATTTCTGCCCAAACAAAAAATCACACTGCTTGATAAACGGTTTTTAGGGTGTCTCGCTAACTTTCATTGGCACTAAGCTTAAACATTGTTTTTTTTTTAATTAATGAAAATATATAGCGGCAAATTCCAAAAGGTACGAATAATTAAAACAGCCCTAGCGGCTAATTCCTGCACAAAAAAAATATCAAAATGTTTGATATACAAAGGGGTTTTAGGGAGTGTCTTTACTAATTTTCGTCCGCTCTGAAATTGAATGTTTTTTTTTTAATGAAAATGTATAACGGCAAAATCCAAAAAGGTGTGAATAATTAAAACAGCCCTAGCGGCTAATTCCTGCACAAAAAAATATCAAAATGTTTGATATACAAAGGGGTTTTAGGGAGTGTCTTTACTAATTTTCGTCCGCTCTGAAATTGAATGTTTTTTTTTTAATGAAAATGTATAACGGCAAAATCCAAAAAGGTGCGAATAATTAAAACAGCCTTAGCGGCTAATTCCTGCACAAAAAAATATCAAAATGTTTGATATACAAAGGGGTTTTAGGGAGTGTCTTTACTAATTTTCGTCCGCTCTGAAATTGAATGTTTTTTTTTTAATGAAAATGTATAGGTAACGGCAAAATCCAAACAGGTGTGAATAATTAAAACAGCACTAGCGGCTAATTCCTGCACAAAAAAATATCAAAATGTTTGATATACAAAGGGGTTTTAGGGAGTGTCTTTACTAATTTTCGTCCGCTCTGAAATTGAATGTTTTTTTTTTAATGAAAATGTATAACGGCAAAATCCAAAAAGGTGTGAATAATTAAAACAGCCCTAGCGGCTAATTCCTGCACAAAAAAATATCAAAATGTTTGATATACAAAGGGGTTTTAGGGAGTGTCTTTACTAATTTCCGTCCGCTCTGAAATTGAATGTTTTTTTTTTAATGAAAATGTATAACGGCAAAATCCAAAAAGGTGTGAATAATTAAAACAGCCCTAGCGGCTAATTCCTGCACAAAAAAAATATCAAAATGTTTGATATACAAAGGGGTTTTAGGGAGTGTCTTTACTAATTTTCGTCCGCTCTGAAATTGAATGTTTTTTTTTTAATGAAAATATATAACGTCAAAATCCAAAAAGGTGTGAATAATTATTGGTAATAAAAAAGGTGTGAGATATTTGCAATTGTTTTTTTTTTGCAATTAAAAAATTTCATTTATTAAAATTGTGAAGGTATAGCTTTGAAATTTAAATAAACTAATTTTTGGACTTACTTGTCAGTTTGACATTTCATATCCGAAGTGAAAATTAAATAATTTTATTGTCAAGGAAACTATTCAACACATAACAAAACATAAGTAATTGAACAAAACATACCTAACATAAAATTACCTAATGATTATCTAATATTGCTCGAAGTGTCCTCCGTTTGCACGTACACATGCATTTAAACGTTGCTCCAACGAAAACATTATTTTTGGTTGATTTGATAATCGTTCAAATGCATTTTTTTTTTTTTTTTTTGACACAAAATTGCAAATATCTCAAAAACCTCGTCAAAAACGGACGCCTCTGGGCAAATTAAACAAGTATGGCTTTTTTATTGTGAAAAGACCGTTGATTCAGAAAAAAGTAATAAGACATCAAAAAACCTAGCCCTTACTTTTTTAAAGAGTGAAAAGTGTCAAACGACCCCTGTTTCTACGCCACTGGCTTATTGAAATAAACCGAAAATTTGTCTGATTATTGCTCTTTATAACTTGTTGTTACACACAAAAAAAAAAAACATTCAATTTCAGAGCGGACGAAAATTAGTAAAGACACTCCCTAAAACCCCTTTGTATATCAAACATTTTGATATTTTTTTTGTGCAGGAATTAGCCGCTAGGGCTGTTTTAATTATTCACACCTTTTTGGATTTTGCCGTTATATATTTTCATTAAAAAAAAAAAACATTCAATTTCAGAGCGGACGAAAATTAGTAAAGACACTCCCTAAAACCCCTTTGTATATCAAACATTTTGATATTTTTTTGTGCAGGAATTAGCCGCTAGGGCTGTTTTAATTATTCACACCTTTTTGGATTTTGCCGTTATACATTTTCATTAAAAAAAAAAAACATTCAATTTCAGAGCGGACGAAAATTAGTAAAGACACTCCCTAAAACCCCTTTGTATATCAAACATTTTGATATTTTTTTGTGCAGGAATTAGCCGCTAGGGCTGTTTTAATTATTCACACCTTTTTGGATTTTGCCGTTATACATTTTCATTAAAAAAAAAAAACATTCAATTTCAGAGCGGACGAAAATTAGTAAAGACACTCCCTAAAACCCCTTTGTATATCAAACATTTTGATATTTTTTTTGTGCAGGAATTAGCCGCTAGGGCTGTTTTAATTATTCACACCTTTTTGGATTTTGCCGTTATACATTTTCATTAAAAAAAAAAACATTCAATTTCAGAGCGGACGAAAATTAGTAAAGACACTCCCTAAAACCCCTTTGTATATCAAACATTTTGATATTTTTTTTGTGCAGGAATTAGCCGCTAGGGCTGTTTTAATTATTCACACCTTTTTGGATTTTGCCGTTATACATTTTCATTAAAAAAAAAACATTCAATTTCAGAGCGGACGAAAATTAGTAAAGACACTCCCTAAAACCCCTTTGTATATCAAACATTTTGATATTTTTTTTGTGCAGGAATTAGCCGCTAGGGCTGTTTTAATTATTCGTACCTTTTGGAATTTGCCGCTATATATTTTCATTAATTAAAAAAAAAACAATGTTTAAGCTTAGTGCCAATGAAAGTTAGCGAGACACCCTAAAAACCGTTTATCAAGCAGTGTGATTTTTTGTTTGGGCAGAAATTAACGGCCAGAACTGTTTGCTGTTTTCATTTTATAAATATATGCTTCGCTGTCTCCATGCATACTTGGCCACAGTTAAACACTCTTTTTTTAGTTTTTTTTAATGAATCTTTTTTTTTTTTTTTTAATAAGAACTAGAAAATTTTTGTTTACACAACTAATTAACGGCAAAAAAACGGCAAATGATTCAGCTCTCACGCCTCGATTTGCTATTCATTTGCAGAAAGTGCTTCGCTAAATTCACGTGAAGTTAGCGAAACACCCTGTATTTTTTTAAAAATAAGAGCGGCAAATTTTTTTTTTGCACAACTAATTAACGGCAAAAAAAACGGCAAATGATTCAACTATCGCGCGGCGATTTGCAAATCATTTGCAGAAACTGCTTCGCTAACTTCACGTGAAGTTAGCGAAACACCCTGTATTTTTTAAAAAATAAGAGCGGCAAATTTTTTTTTTGCACAATTAATTAACGGCAAAAAAACGGCAAATAATGGCACTATGCGCGCGTCGATTTGTTGAAAGTGTTTCGCTAAGTTCATATACTTACGTGAAAAACAGGGCCTATGAGTGTAGGCTGCCACTTAAGAAACTAGCACGCTCTGACGGCGATTTTAAGCTTCGATAATGAAGCACGCTGGCCTGAAAGAGTACTTAATTGTTGGTTTAATTGCTTCATTGTTTGGCAACTCGCATACACAGATGTCGTTACGATCGCTATGTAAGTCATTAGACGGCATTTCATTATTTTTCTTTAAAATCATGAGACTATCACAACGACGTCCGAGATGGCATGCTGATGAGCCCTAAAAAGCGAAACTTCCGTTTATGTTTCTCATTGTTATTATAGCGATTTATTTACCACTATATGATTGGTTCAATAAAATTTATTTTTAAATTTACAAACATGGATGCTTAGTAAATTTGTATTGTTATTTTTGAAACGAATTTTTTTTTTGTATAACATAGAAAGGACTAAATTTTAACCTTTACACTGCGCGAATATATTTCACAGCACCTCTGTGTATGCGCGATATAAATGCATGTGCGTTTATATACGTTTGGAGCAGCCTGAGTATACATACGTATACAGTGCTTCCCAAAAGTAACGGATAAATTCGATAAAACGGAGAGGGCTGTTTTTTTGAAAAAATAAAAAAACAGGTCGATTTTGTTTTTGAGTTGTTCAACTTTTGACATAATGTTCGGGTGTACAGGGTGATGCGCGAAAAAGTGGTGACGTCATCGGCATTTTTTTTAAATGGCAACCCTTATTTTTTATTCCATTTTTTGATACTTCATCCAATTACCAATACGGTAATGTGATCATTTTGTAACGTTAAATAAGGAAATTTCGGAGAAAAGAACTTAATTTCGACAGATTTAATAGATTTAATTTAATTTAATTTAACAGATTTAATTTAATAGACTTACGCCCGTATTCACAAACGATAATTTCCTAAATAATTACGTAATCAATTATCCCCGTCTCATTCTATTGCAAAAAAACTGCATATCTCCATCTCACTCATTTAAATAATTACGTAATTATTTTGGAAATTATCGTTTGTGAATACGGGCATTAATTTAATAGACAGATCTTATAAAATTACCATGGAAACAGTCATTTTTATTTGATATTTTTTATTTTTATCGCTAATGTTCCGATTTTCACATCAGTAAAAAGTGCACAATGTCGACTCACAAGCTGTTTTCTCAGAAAATTCCTTATTTAAGGTTACAAATTGATTACATTACCATACTGGCAATTAAATGAAGTATCAAAAAATGGAATAAAAAATAAGGGTTGCCATTTAAAAAAAATGCCGATGACGTCACCACTTTTTCGCGCATCACCCTGTATACCCCAATATTATGTCAAAAGTTGAACAACTCAAAAGCAAAATCGACCTGTTTTTTTATTTTTTCAAAAAAACAGCCCTCTCCGTTTTATCGAATTTATCCGTTACTTTTGGGAAGCACTGTATAAACGTCCGGAGCAGTCGAACGCTAATCTAACAAAATTCCGACGAAATCTACCAGGACCGTAACCGTGGCCGCTAAAACTCGTATATTTTATAACAACGGTATAAAAAATTAAATCTTTATTATTTATACAAAGGATGCACTTTATGAGATAAAAAAATATATTTCTCTGCTTAGGAAATAAAATTCCATTAAAAATTAAAAATTCAATACAAGTATGATGCGTTGCCTAAGAATAATAAAATTCAAAATAAATACACTGCTGGAGAAAAAATATGGACACCTTAACTTTTAGAACTTAAGTATAATAATTTTATTTTTCCTAGGTATTAATAAAAAAAAATTATAGAAAGTCAAGTGTCGGAATTTTTTTGCCAAGCAGCGTAATTATAACAAACAGACTATAATAAGTATCATACCTAAATAAATTAACATAAATTTTCTTTAATTAATTGAATCACCTCCGGCATTGAAAACAATAATACTGAAATTATTTGAATCCTGTCCAGACATACTCGTATGATCACCCCACCAATATCGCGTATATATACGTTTCGAGCAGCCAACAACTAAAAATTAAAAAAAACAAATTATAAGTAGATATGTATTTTTTATTGCTATGAAATTGAATTTACAGCATAAAAAACGTCTTCCTTTGCCTCTAAACAATTTAAAAATCAAAGCGTTTATATACGCTTTGAGCAGTGAAATGCTTTGCGTACATATACGTTTAGAGCAGTGTAAAGGTTAACTAGGTATATTGCCAAAATTTAGTTCCAGGGACTGCAATATTATGTATGTTGCATATTTTAAATTAGGTATGTACTATGTGTGTGAATGCATATTATGTACCCAAGTTCAATAAATTTCGTGTAGATAGGTATTGCTTCTGTTAATTAAGAAATTGTGTGAAGAATATGTAAATGTGCAACATAATTGCCATTATCTTTCGTCCTTGAAAAACGCCTATAAACATCAATTTACAAATTAAAATTACGTAGGAGGTATACCTAGGAAATATTATCAGATGGGAAATACGTTATGTCTGAAATAAACACTTGAAGTATTTACAAATTAAGCAGCATATTTTTTTTATTCAGCCTTTTGCAGATATTTTTAAATTTTTATCGAGTATAGAGAGGACCACCCCAATCCATGTTTTATTACGGATTTTCAACAGATACTTTAGACAGGAGTTGCTCTAATTTTCGTCCGAATCTGGTCCAAATTATTTGTAAAGAATTAAAAAAAAAATTAATCTTGAAAATTATCTGCATAAGAAACTTTTTGAAAATACTGTGGTTAAAAAAGAATCTCCTCCTTATTGTTTTTTTTTAAGGGAGGAGTCCCTTATTATAACTTCTCGTAATGTCAGAAGGGCATCTGGTAAATCATAATTTTCAAACCCATCGTTTACTACTTTTAAGTTTGAAGGGTGGTTTATAGATCGACTGTGCTTATCAAAAAAAATGAGACCAAAAGCTTTTCCTTTACAAGAAAAAGATCAAGTCATTTGGGCATTTCTTTTTTTAATACTTCGAAGTTTGTTGAGTTGCCCTTTTAATTCTTGTAAAATTTTGGCAATCCAGTCTTAGAAAGATATTTCGTGGAAAAGATAATTTGCTAAATGGAGCAGCTTTTACGAAAAATCTGCACCTAAAAAAGCTGCTTCTCGAAGTCAAAAATTGCAAGTCTGGATAGCTTGTCAGTGTCTCACTGAAAATAAACCAATAAGAACTATCTATTTAGAAAAAATGTCGCTACAATATGCCTGAAAAAAAAGTTACTATGAATAAATTTATTATTCATCTACATGTCTGAAGATGCTACCTTAATAATCGCAAAACAGGTGTGTTAATCGAATAAGTGTTTTATTGATCATCAATACTAAGAAATAACGGAAACTGGACGGTCTAGGAAGAAATTTTCTGTAAAATATATTGGCTTGTAGTTTTAACGTAAAATGTAAAATTGACGTACTTATTCGAAGAAATAACATGTTGAAGAAATCGACATTAAAAACTTCACCCGAAAATTCTTTTTTCTCCTTTTTCTCGAAAACGGGGAATGCTACATATGAACCGATTACAGTTCTGAGTTTTCCATAATTTATAACGTCTAAGCTGGAATTTTTTGAAATCCAAAAGAGAAAATTTCTCGTAAATTTTCCACACCTATAATATTCGAAATTTTCATGCAAAAATCGATCTCTTAAAAAAATAATGAAATTTTGTGTGAGCATAGCTTATCGAACTACGAATCGGAAAAACAATCTAGTTGGCCCTAAAATCCTTAGTTTTCTCACAAAACGCAGCCAAAAAAAAAAGTTTAAAAAGCATAAAAGTCGCTAGTTTTCAACGTTGAACGGTTATATCTCGAGAACGCAGAGTCACGGAATGAAACGGCTTACAGTTTCAGAATCGTCATCGTACATGGTGTTGAAGAAGTCCCGGTACTCCCCAATAACTCCGTTAATTTTGAAAATCAATTTTATAATTAAATTCACTTTTTATTGATTAAAAAAAAATTTATATAGGGTTTTCCTTGGCTCAGTAATGAAGACAGTGTCTATTTTTTTTAATTAGGATACTCTCTGTATACCTATCATTATATTTTCATATTTCCTGAAAAAATTCAATAAGAATGGTTTTTATAGTAGCAAGTTAAAATGAGTACTTAGTTTATGAGTTGTAAACAAATGAAAATCACAAATTTTCCTTTTAAAGCAGTGTAGATCACAAACGGCTCCATATATCGAAAAATATCTAGATGAAATTAAATATACAGAGACTTGGTGATGAAAAATCTGATAAATTTCGTCACCCTGTATAAAAATTTCAAGTACACTGTAAGATAGCACTTGAAAATTTAAGATAGGGACATGTAAGCCGTGTTCCCACATTTTGGGTCATTTCCGTGTTATTTTCAAAATGAAAAATTGAGATTTTCATTTTGTTCTACACTCAACTACTTGATTGAACCGCAACTGTAAAAATCATTATTTGATTTTCTCAGGAAATATGATGGTGTCCTATTTGAAAAAAATAAACAATGTAGTCATTACTGAGTCAAGGAACAACCCATATAAATTTTATCAATAAAAAATAAATTAAATTATAAAATTGGCCTGTATAAAAATTTATTGGGGTATCGGGACATTTTCAACACTGTGTGTGTATAGGTAAGTACATGATTATGTCATTGAAACTTTAGTCTTTTTAACGGTAAAAATGGAGGAGTGAACAATGAATTTTATAACGTTTGTTTGTAGGAATCTAATATAGCAATCAAAAATTTAATGAGCGCTATCACTGCTGTGTAATCAAAATAATCGAATTAGCGGCAATTTTACATTAATTTAAAGTTTCATTCGGTAAATAATTATAGTAAAGAACATTTCAACAGCATTCTTAGCCAAGTTAATTTAATATTTTAAATCAGCTGACCTCTCTCGTTAGAAAGTTGTAAGTCTTCAATTCCATCACTCTGTATTTTACTTTCACTGCTCAATGCAGTGTACCTTACCTCTGTTTGAACAAATTTTTATCGTGAAATTGTCCATTTATCCACACTTCATGACAACAAAACCACTTCTATTGCTGAAAATAATAGATAAGCAATTAATCTACGATTGGGTCAGATAGACTCCACGTCTGTGCAGTAATAGTCGGGCGTCTTCTGTCTTGAACTCCGAGACGAATTTCCGCTCACTTCAGTGTCGGCGAAGTTATTCAACTTGTGTGAGAAGTAGGTCATTGTACACACGGGCAGAGGTACGACGGCTTTACATTGCAGGTTGGCAAATCTTGAACAGGAACTAGACTCTGTAAATTGTTATTATAGGTACATATTACAACAATTGCCTCTTTACATACTATACAACTAACCAGTGAACTCGTTACAGCTGTTGATTCGCTTGAAAGAAGAAAATTACATACTTTAATAATACATATATGCATAATATACATACCTTATGTCTTGGGATTTAATGACAATATCTGTTCATAAAACTTTCGTTTTATTGATGAAATAATGAGAGACCCCGGTGGCGGTGAAGTCAATACGTGCAGCTTAATATAATGCAAATTTATGACTACAAGTAGTGATCTAGAAAACGACTTCTTTTAGGAGGGAGAAGACGAAAATTACTGTCAATTAATAATTATTTACAGTAGAGCTGGATAGTAACAAAGCGAATCTTTAGTCACGAGCTGATAATACGTCCAAGTAAAAAAAAGTACTCCCTGCCACACTAACTTTGGAATTACATCTTAATAACGCTATGATAATTATTAAGTACTTAACTGTTTTTTTTTTAATTTTATTCCAGAAAGTAATATTGATTTGGCAGCTTTAATTATGCCAAAAAATGAGAAATTTTATTGAAATTTTGATAAATTAGCTTTGGCAACAGCGCATGATTTGATGACGTCATGTTGATAGGTAACGCAATCTCAAAGCTGCCAGGACGAATTTTACAATATTTTATCGCTACTAAGATAGAAAACATTAAAAATGTAAAACAAAAATTTTTAAATAAGGCATTGTTATTTCTATTAAGTACATTTATAATGTCGGGTATTAATTGTTTAACACGTCGTAAGTGTGCCGCGAGCTCGGAACGTATGTCATAACTTGATTTCGATTCGTCAATAACTAGAATAGTAGACTAGTCTATTCGACTTTCTATGAGTAATAGTGATACGCAGTCACGGTTACTAACTGTAACTGTTATTTGTTTTGTGTTGTTTCAAAATAACTGAAATTTTACTGGAAGTTGTTAAACAGTTGTTAAGTCTCAAATGATCGGTATTTCATCCATAACTCTAAATTATTCAGAAGATATGCGTCAAATAGTCGTGAACACTGTTTCTGGCCATGGGTATCTCAAGATAACAAATATTTTAGATCTGTCGCTACTACCTAATTCGGTTCTCCCATCTCTAGTCCCAGCTAAATGAAATGGATAAAATGCCAATATGGCATTTAGGATTGTTGATTTTTGAAGACCGTTCTTTTTTCAAAGGATAGGTTGATGATCAATTATCAAAAATATTTAATTTTCATTAGCAAAAAAAAATTACTGAAGTTTTGTTATTTATTTATATTGTTCAAATTAATTAAAAGCTATCACGTAAGAGCGAAAAACTGCTATAGGTGAAATTATTTTCGCAATGGGAGTAAACTTCATGGAATTTGGATGTTGTTCTCATTATTAGATCTGTCTGGAATAATTATCATGTGCATGGTGGGCCCCTAAGAATTACTTCTAGTTCCTCATCAAACTCAGTGCATGGCCGGAATGTTTCTGTGGGAATCTGCTTTCAAGCATTTTAGAAAAAGTGCTCATTTTTTGTCCTTATCGAGTGATATAATAGTGAAAGTATCCCTACTCAGAGACATTCCTGACAGGTAAAATTTGTGTCAATGGTTTTCCAGAAACTCACAGTTTTCAGCAAAAAATTTTTCCAGGTTAAGCGTCGTTTGGAATATCATGTAGGCCAATTCTCAGAGTTACGGAACAAGGATTATTGGTTTGAACATTTCTGAACCACCCGATTTGGTGAAAGAGATCTGTGATGATCGATTTATCAGTCGTAATACACCCATACTGTAGCCAGCCAGATTCTGCAAGCTTAAATATGGTCTCTTTCTATGCATTTACATCAAGGACTCGATATTTTTATTAGATTGTTTACGAAGACAAGTCAAGTAATCGAGAGGAGAAATTCGTCGATATAAACGATATACTTACCTGCGAAACTGTTACAGAGTGCCCTTAGTGGAGTGAGAAACCGTGTATTAAAATATGTCCAGAAGGGTGGAGGGCATTTCACCCATCTCTTAAATGAATTAATTGTTGATTTTATTTATGTATTTTATAAAATGTCGATAAAGTGAGTGCCTTTTTTATTAAAATTCTTGAATGTTTTGACAAGTGTCCTAATCTAACAAACTCAAGCTGTCAGTTGTAAAGCGTGGATTAAGTTAAGACAAACCTCTTTGTGTCAGGGCCTACCCCAAAATGGGTTCGTTTTCGAACACCCTTTATTATCCCTTCAATATTTATTTATTTACTTATCCCTAAATGGAACTGATTATCGATGCTGGAATAGATAGAGAGGCCCCAAAAAAAAAAAATAAAAAAAATTTACGTTGTCGACCCTTACTTTGTAGAATCAAAAAATCAATATTTAGTTAAGCTTGGTTCATCTGAGATTTTGAAAAACAAGTGCTGACCTGTGCTTGGCAGTCTTTTCTTAATTTTTGAATACCAAATTTTTTTTGCTTCCTTGTATAATCTCGCTTAAAATTTTAGCTCAGTGTTTTCTAGCAGTAACGCAAAAATTGTTTATTTAAAGAGAAAACAGGATAGGGGAAAATGAAACAAAAATACGTTGACAGGTTTTATTGAATCCCCAAAAATCTCTGAAATAATCATAAGCAACACTATAAGCAAAAATTTTATAGCCGTCCTAAAACTAAAATTCCGCTCATTATTGGCATAAAAAATCGATTTGTTAAAAATGTATTGTAATTAGAAAAAAATCTTTTATATCGACGTCAAACCTCTATTATCACGCAAACTCAAAATTGTGTCAACTGTCAACATGAATATGGGTTAGAAATTGTATATCCCATTTTCGATAAAATGAAAAATTCCAGTCATTGAATCTCTAATTACCTATAATGAGCGATAATGGCCAGAGATGCCCCGTTTACAACTGCTTCAGAAGAGCTCACTCTATCCACCAGAGGTTACAGATTATTGAAAAAATTAGGAGAAGGCTCATACGCAAAAGTCTACTTAGCAGAATTCAAGTCAGACGATGGAGGTAACATAGGTAAAGGCAATAAACAGCTCGCTTGTAAAATAGTAGACACCTCAAAAGCCCCCAAAGATTTCGTCAAGAAATTCCTGCCTAGAGAATTGGAAATACTGGCTAAAGTAAATCATCCTCACATTATACACGTCCATAGCATATTCCAGAGGAAAAACAAATATTACATATTCATGAGATGTGCAGAAAACGGTGACCTTCTAGAATTCGTTCTCAAGAAAGGATCCATCTCGGAAGCACAATCACGAGTCTGGTTAAGACAGCTCTGCTTGGCAGTCCAGTACCTCCACGACATGGACATAGCACATCGAGATTTAAAATGCGAGAACGCTTTAATCACGAACAACTACAACGTCAAATTAGCCGATTTTGGCTTTGCCAGGTACGTCACAGATACTTACGGTAAAAAATTAACCAGTGAAACTTACTGCGGCTCTTTATCTTACGCCGCTCCGGAAATTTTAAGAGGTATGCCATACCATCCCAAAATTGCTGATCTCTGGTCCATTGGGGTCATCCTTTATATCATGCTCAACAAAGCCATGCCTTTCGATGACAGTAACATCAAGAAGTTATACGAGCAGCAAACTAACAGACGCTGGAAGTTCAGAGCGAAAGTTGTTGACAGACTTAGTGATCAGGTGAAGAAATTGGTGAATATGCTGTTGGAACCTGATATTACCAAGAGGTGGAGGATTGAACAAGTTCTGAACTCCGAATGGCTGGCTATGGATCCGAGACTATTACAGCTCAACGCCGCTGAGCAAGCTGCCATGGCTCATGCTCAAGAAGAAAAGAAGAGACATTATGAAACGTCGAGCAAAAAGCCTCTTAAGAAGATGAAGGGGTCTGATGAAGAAGTTACTGTTTTGAAGGAAGAAGCTCACAGAGGATCTGATGATTATAAGAAGAAGATGATAAATGCTAGTATTCCTAGTATTGTAGATGTTTGATGTGAATAAAATAAATAAAATTTCTTGGAACGCTGCAAAAATGTCTTTACTGACCTATAATTATTGTCTATATTTTTATTGAACTATGCTCAAGAACTCTATGCTCTTTTTTTTTTCAAACTCCGATTCGACGAGGTTCAGTCAGCTCGAGTTTTGTTTGCAAGGTCCGGTTTGAAGGGGTCTGGTCTGATCGAACTTTTTTTTTTTTGATCCTCTTTGAAAATTTCCTCCAGCTCGAGATTTTTTGGTCATTTTTTTTTGGGCAAGATCTGGTTTGATTAGTCTGATCCTCTCTAATTTTTTTTTCGCAATGTCCGGTTTGAAGAAATTCGGCGAGATCGATTTTTTTGCAAGGTGCGGTCTAACAAGGTTCGGTTGCTTGATTTTTTTTGCAAAACCTGAATTTACAAGTCCGGTTAGCTCGTTTTTTCTCCAAGTGACAGCTTGGAAAGGTTCGTTCAGATTTTTTTTTAAACTGGAATTTTTTTGCAAGCTCCTGTTTGAAGAGGTCAGCTCGAATTATTATTTTTTTTGATTGATGGACAACGGAAATTTTATTTTATTACTTTTGTGAAGTTCCCGCTGAAAGAGGTTTCAAATTTTTCCGTGAAAATCCATTTTGACAGAGTCCCGTAAGCTCGAAATTTTTTTTAGTGACAGCTTGACTTATCTCTCAGCTTATCTCTCAATTTTTTGCGAGGTCGTTTGACAATGTTCTGATTATTTTTTTTTATTTTTTTTTGGAAGATTCGGTTTGACTATTGAATCTTTTGCCAATATAATAGACTGGTAGAAAAAATGAAAATATTAAAAACCATAAAGCATGCCCCTTCAAAAAAAAATTAAAAGATTTTTGTAAACCAATTATTTCAATCTTATTCAAATTTTTGATCAAGTTTTGAGCCAAATTGCGTTTTAAAAGAAATCTTAACAAATAAATCTGTAAATTAGTTCAATAAATTAGCAATTTTGTATGTAAATTTTTATTTTTAAGTTTACAGCTGTTTTTATATCTGGAAGCTTGTAGCCCACCACCAGATTATCATGCAATGAGGGAATTCCATGCCAAATCGGACGATAAAAAAAAGTTTCGATTTCCTCAATTTTTTGGTGCTTTTAGAATCCCTCAAACTAGCCTTTTTGGTTAATTTTGAAAATTTTATGATTACCTACTTTTTCAAATAATATAAACTTTTCAAAAAAATCGACAACTTTCTTAATAATGGTCCAAAGTAAAACTTTTTGGTTTTTAAATGTTTGTTTTTAGATGACCTTTCCAGAAAAAAAGTCCCAAAAAATCTTTAAAGTGTTTTTGATTAGAATTTTTTAGTTTGAAATATTAAATCCTGTTTTTGAAAGTGTATCTTTGAAGGTGTATCTTTCGATTTTTCATGGGCCCTGCATTTTTGAAAATTTGGTACTTACGTTTCATATACCTAATGATTTATAGAGAAATTTTTGTTCTCAAATTTTCAAAAATCGAAAAAAATTCCTAGTTATTATGCAGGGCTAAAAATCGAAAGATACACCCTCAAAGATACACTTTCAAAAACAGGTTTTAATATTGCAAACTCAAAAATATTATTCAAAAACACTTTTATGCGATTTTTAAAACAAGTATCTCAAAATTAACCAGAAACGCTTTTTTGAGGGGTACTAAAAAAGAGGAAATCAAAAATAAAAATTTTTCAAACTGTCCGATTCATCGTGTTACCTACTTTTTATCTGGTAAAATTCCGCAGCAGAAAATCTGACAATGGTGTATGATGGGCATAAAAATATTAATTATTGTAATTAATGTGTGGTAAGTTTTCCATTAGTATGTCTACATTTCCAACTTATTGGGAAATACGCTTTAAAAGTTATCTTTAATGTAGAGCCCTTAAAAACACGACTTCTTCACTGGAGAATCATCAGACATTTTAATCTAAAAATAGTAATTTGTGATTATTCTGGTTGATGTTTTCAAATTTCAAAAAGGATGCTCAAATAACGAAATGACTGGAAAGAGGATCCTGAATATTTCAGGAGTCGGTGGAGTTCAATTTGTACCCAGTCGACGAACGATATTACTTTGGACACTTGCCAACTCCTGAGAAAATTAAAACAATAGTTTGTTCGCGAATTAGTTACAGTGCTAGACATTAATTTAATAGCACGTATCCGATTACTCGTGCTTTAATTTATAGTAGGTAATATGAATTTATTATCAATGGGGATTCGTTAATTCATTTAGTCAGATAATCCTAAGACTGAGTTTATTTGACGGCAAACGAGCGCGAATTGTTGTGCTGAACTATAGGAATACGGAAGGTGGAATCCTATCTCTTCTAACAATACAAAGCTAATTATAAAAAAAAGTAAAGGTACTATTTATAAGAAAAGTCTGTTCGCTTTTGGTGCGTACCTACTACCAAACTCTCCTTTAAATCAAATCCATCTAAAAAGTTGATTATATAAATGACTTCCAGCAGAGACTTTCGTGCAGGAACCCGATGTCCTGAAGTACTTAGCAGTTCAATGCAAAGTATTTATTCATCATATTAACAGAGTTGAGGTGTATTAAATATTAAATTCACACACCAGTCGGTGAATAGGAGTAGTTACGCCTCGTAATGCTAAACGGTCTCCTCGTCGCCAGTTTATGCACTTGCTCTGATGAGAGAGAAACCGCTCTCCGTCGCTGTAATTTTATTCAGATCTCACAATTTAAGTCCGTTAATTGAGAAGATGCGGAATTTAATTTCTAACCAGGACTTTGTAGTGCAGTGACTGGTGTAGAGTAGAGAAAATTGTAAACTGCTTTATTTTCCACAGCTTTTATAAAGCGCGGTTTAAGGGTTGCTTTAGGAGAGTCTTTAATCCCGCAAACTCGAGTACAAAAATTAAAATAGGCTGCTGGAGTCCTTTTTCTTACCCTTTTACGTGTAATAAGTCACGTCGACGTCTTGCACGGTAATTTGTATAATAATAATTATTCAATCTTTCATATCCTTGATGGAACAAGGCTTTGAAATAGTCATGACGTAAATTATTATTAGATTGTCTGCGTTGTATGTATCTAGGTACTACTTGATGAAATAATTCTCAGTAGGTAAGTGTAATAAATTATAATTATTGTTCGAATTAAAATACGCAGTATGTAATTATATGACGGCATGCTTTGACGAATTTCACTAAAATAAGGAACAATATTCAAAGGTCACTTATGAATATTGCAAAGAAATTGTGTCAAATTATTGTACACTTTTATACCAAAATACATAATTGGAACTAATTTGGGCGATCTTGGTCTTAAATAGTCCTACAAAAGTGATTCTTGTCTTCTTGTGGCCGGTATAGTCAATATTTTCAAGTTTTTATTAAAATAAGGTCTGCATGACCACCCTCTGTTGACACCACACCATGATCTGCAAGATTTTTTTCTGTGCAATAAAAACTTTTGTGGAGTAAAATGGGCCACTAACACGTGATTCATCCTGATGAGCATAATAAAACATTAAAAGATGTCTCATAGTTAAAACACTACGGATACTTCGAAACTGGTATTGTGGTATGAAACCCAACTCAACCTCATCGCCAATATGAAATCGCAGCGATTTAAAAAATTTAAACTACCACCCATATTCAGGCCAAGTGACCACAGGCGCTTCCGTTTTATCAAAAAAAAATAAAAATAAGTGAATAGCCTCAACAGTATTCTGATGATGGTGAAATCGCACTACTTGCGTCTTGTCCACATTTAAGAATAAATACTGTTGACGAAACCATGAGCTACATCCGGCAATAATTTCTTGCGCCCGGCGCTGCAAGGTCCCTGATTTTCCAGGTGACGGAAAATCGCTTCATTGTCTGCATACCTGCATGGTCAAAAAAACATCGTCCCTGGAAAAGCGATCAAGAGAATTGATATACAGTAAAAAGAGCAAAGGGCCCGAAATGGAACCCTGCGGTAACTCCGCATTAATGTCAGTGAGGTCTGAATTGCATCCTTGCATTGCCCCCATATCAGGAATGTACAAACATTACAGTTTGCACCTCTTTTGAAATTTCTGTAATATTTGGGCTAGATAACTATTGGTGAATTTGGGGTGCTTGATTTTGGGGTGCCAATAACTTAACACGGGTCAAAAATCCCACAAAATCAACCGACTTGATGAGAAAATCTTCAGATGCCCATGCAGTTCTCTGTCAAACATAAGTTGCCTATATTCACCTTTTCAAAATTCAAGCTGAGGGCATTCAAAACTAGAAGATTTGGAAAAAATCACACCCCCGCTACTGTTGGTGTCTTACGCTGTTGAATAAAACTTTCTGGAGGTCAGACTAATACTGTCTAACTGGGACTCGAGCCAGTTACTACCCAGAAAGTAGCAACGCCCAAAAAATTGCTTAAATTAATGTCGTGTAAATGCACTGGAAAGTATGGAAAATCTTGTGGATGCAGAAACGCGGGCATACAATGTTTAGTGGATAGCAAGCACTAGCACTGTGCGTGAGAAACATGCGAAAATATGTCAACATTTCAATTACAAAGATCAAAGATGATAGATTGATACGATTATGAGTACGTGTTCAGTTTCAACACTGAAAACAAAGAGGAGGAAAGCGCAGAGAAGTGGGTAGAATGCGAGATGGACAGTATAAACATTAAAGGAAAATGGACAACATCGAACGAAGACCAAAACGAACTCCAAGATCTCAGAGTAGCAGCAGCGAAAGAATCGTGGAATATCTCCTGGGGACATCACGTAAAAAAAGTGCTTAGAACTTTACCTCTATGGTGGTGTGGAAAAAAGTCCACATGAAATGGATGTTGTGAGAAAATATGTGAGAAATGTCACATGCAACACGGGTGTTGCATGTTGCATAGCGGCAGATCGTCCAAAGGAAGGAAATCCCATGCAAATTTAAATTCTATAGATACCCCCCCCCCCCCCATTATAATCGCCCCGCTTTATTTTAGAGCACAATTGTATTAGGCTTTTTTGAAGATCCTGGTATTATGGACTCAGTGCAAAATACGAATAATTTTCATTAAGCGAGTTTAAGAGATACAGAATGCAGATATTTATTTGTCAATTTACAATATCCATAACAATTCATGTTTTGGAATTCACAGGTCTTCATGAAGAAATAATAAAAACACTACAAAATGCTTTAAAAATGTTGAAAACACTTTCTAAATTATCAATTTAATTTAAAAAAAAAGTTCTCCAAAAAAGTTTGCCCCGCCCCTCCAATAATTATTGGTCATTAGGGCCAAACTTGACTTTATCTCCAACGAAAGTCGTGAGGGTCAAACTTGTAATGATCGGCGCGCCCTCTACGCTGGTATAATTACTTTTTTCGTATCTATAATACAAACCGAGAAAATTAGAAAACAAACTTTTCACCTTGTAGCGCAAAAATTGTAGATTGCATTTGGGACAATGAGAGGGGCTTAATAAAAGCGTGCGCAAAAAGTCAGCTAGGTACTTCCCTGGTTCGTCATATTAGACATCCCTTCTAGTCTATAATTCTGTTACCGTCTCGAAGATTCTGTCCCGTTCTAGTAGGTACTTTCAGCCACCATGAAATGGTTCGCTCATTGTTACTCGTTACTAGTGACAACGCCAGCCTTAATTTCACCGTCCTTGCAATGCAACAAGGTATAAAATACATAAAAACTGCGTCTAATAAGCAATTTGTAAAAAATTTCTCGTTTTACGTACTAGAAATAGTCCATACTTTGATTTTACGACCTGCTGATTTTCTCACTAGAACTTAAACCATCAATAATAGTCAATAGCCATAAAGTGTGTAAGTGTTTGCATGATCCTTCATGTTTCTCATAAATAGACCGTCATAAAAATAGAATGGGTGCTTGGAAATCTTAAAATTTGAAAGTCTGATTGATTAAGTGGCCTATTTAAGCTTGGAAAAGGAGATTTTATTAATGAGTCGTATAAAGTTAATTTCCACGTTCATTAAGTCGAGTATGTATGATTTGATGTGTATGTGTGTGCTCAAAATGATGGTATTATTATGTATTATGAGTAAACCTCATCATAATAGTGGTGGTGTAACGTTCAAAGCGAATAATTATTAATTCAATCTCTATTGTTTCGGAACGTGAAACGTAAACAAAATAACAGACAGGCTAAATTGTTTAAAATAAATATTGGTGTTAATTCTTCTAATTTAACTGGCACGCACCACTCTAATTATTGCATGTTTCAATTGTTTCGTTCCATTGACTGCAGTGTTTTTCAGATTTAAAGGGCTGTCCTGACAGGTCAATTTCATCGCGAGGCTCGCCAATTTTCCACTTGCTTCTCTTTGATCTTCTCTGCAATTAGTTTTTGTTTTGAATTAAGTATCGATCTTGAATTGTTTGACGAAAGAGAATTATGATTTGTAATTTTTTTTCAGTAGGGAAAGGTTTTAATCAGATTTTGTTGACCTTCTCAAGGCAGATATACCTACAGTAATAACAGATTATTCTACGATTGAATTCCGCAACGTCCAAGGTCTATGCGTCATTGTTAAATTCAAGCTAAAATTATATAATTAAGGAGCGTGTGCTCATTTTGAAGACGTAGGTATATTAATGAAGTTGATTTTTTCACTTTGACTCTTATTGTTGTAATTCAAGTACCCTGAAGATGTTAGAAGTTTCGAAATAGTGACAGTAAGCTATTATAAAATACTATTTTTTTCAGTTTCAAAGAGCCGATAAATATTTTGTAATAAGCACTTTGGAAATTAATTTCGTATTATTAACCATGCGATTTAACAGCTTTCGAGAAATTTTTTAATTTCATTCTCAACCGATTTTAATCATACATAAGTTAAGACCTAACCAGGAAATATTGCTATACACTAATAATTGAAACCGCATTAAAATCGGAGAACATACAAGGTAATATAAAAATTATAGAGACCCAGTCAAATTAGCCACGCTTCGGGCAGCCACGCTTTTGGCCAGGAATGGGGACTTTAAGTAATTTTTGTAAAAAATTCGTTTCTCATTTACTCTTCATTCGAAACTAAATAATTACGTGTAAGACATTTCTTTTCATTTAATAAAAAATTTTCAATTATTTTGAGAGTAAAAAAAATTCTCAGTCTAAATAGTATCATCAATTTTATTATTATTATTTCGGTTACAATAGCCAAACTGTTAGGGTTTCGGTCAAACGGTCTCCAAAGTGCAGCATGGCAGTTAGTCGTTTTACAGCAGTCGTTAGGTAACGTCAGAGGCCCTTGAGGCTACTTGAAAACTTCTCACACTTGGGCTTTACCACAGCCTTACAATTTTTTTTATTATTATTATTAATAAGGATTTTTTTCAAATTACGTTTGAGCGTTATTATCATAACTATTTTCAATTTAAATCAAAAATAAAGAAAACATTTTTTTCCTAAAAATTAATCAAAATTACGCGTTAAGTAATCGGTTACCTCTACGCTTCCTCATCGAAAGCGTAGGTAACTGAAGCGTGGTTAACTCGACTTGGATAAAGTATAAAGGACTTCATCAAGATCATGATATTGTTTTACGTGCAATTTCAGAAATGGGATAGCTTCAGTTTCGCCCTTTTAGACCTCATAACCGTATTTATAAGCCTTGGCTCTCTCATAATAATAATAGTAATGAAAACTAGGTTTAATTTGTTTTTATTTAGAAAATAGGGTTCATTCGTCTTGCTAGATGTTAAAAATATTTTTCTGTTATTTTTTATGAGATTAATTTTCCTTCCAACATATTACCTACCATTCGTCTGTATAAAATAGCTACTTTTTCCTCATCAGCTGATCTCTAATTGGTTCTACAAACTAAGAGGGCATAAATTTGTAAATTCGCCCGGTTTTAGTCAAATTACGACGAGAACTACTAAGCGAATCTAGCGAAGTGTAACGGTGATTGATGAAAACAAATGAATATCGCGTCGAGTTAACCTCATTATTTGTCTTCTTCGTCTGGCCGGAACTCGTGAAATTACGGCCGTGTTTGACTAATAGCGTAGGTGTTATTCAGCTGCTATCAGTCATATCTCAATTATTATTATTATACCGGGAGTTTCGAAATAAATGAGGCGCTTTGTAAAATGGCAGGAGATGGAACATCTATTTTGTAAACTGGGTCCTTTACGTTATTAAGCTTTATTGATTAAGCATGTATTTAACACAATTCAACACAAAGCTAAAATCTTATAACCGCAATTATATTAGGTACCTGCCTACTTCAATTTTTTTTCTCTTCGTCTAGTTACCTCGAATCGAGGACTGCGTGTGGAAGAGTCTCGATTATTCGGTGTTTCCAGAGCGCTGACTTCTGGACGCCTCTCCGTGGATCTCGTTGTCAGTAACGGCGTAAATCCCTCAAAAAGGGCGTATCTTATTGTTACAATATTTATTAAGTACAGAAAGCCATATATTTTGGAAGAAACTGGGGCAGTTTGTACCTAGAATGGTAACTAGGAGTTAAGTTTAATCTGGCTGCCCATTTTCATTTAAAGTTTCTATGATCCAAAGTGTTCAAATTGACGGGGATGAATTTATACAGGGTGTTCCTAAATAGCAGGTACACACGAAAAGAGGCAATTCTTTGGCATATTTTATGCCTAAAAGATCATATACCCAGAATAAAGGGGGAAAACTTCCAACAGAGTATTACAGGGTGTTCAATGTTCCTAAAAAATTACATATTTTTGTATAATCCGAAACGGCTTAATGTCTTTTTATGAAATTTTTTGTAGATATTGTTTTTCTATTGATTTTTTGTTTTTTTTTTATTGATTTTTGTTCTCGAATGTCTAAATCGTACATACATATCTCAAAAAATGTTGAGAATTTAATACCAAATCTTATGCCTTTTTATACCAGAAATACTTATCTTTTGAAAAAATATGTCCAGTGGCGTAAAAATTACGGGGTAAAAAAGTTGGGCCCCTATCTACCGTACGTCTCTGGTTCAAATTAATCAAACGGAATTATCGCCGTTACATTAGACTAATTAATAGAAAAACAACACAAACTATTTCATGAAAAAAATATTCAGCCGTTTTGGAGTTACTATACAAAAAAATGTAATTTTTTTGGCACATTGAACACCTGTAACTTCGTGAATACTCAATTTAGAGGGTATTCAGACTTTTTGTCCTAAAATCAAGTAAATATTTAACCTTAGAAGTTTATCCCCATTATTCTTGGACACCTCTGTATATAAATATAAGTCCGCAAACTGTTCTTTACTGATGTACTGAAGTGTTGAAAGTTGAAGATTTTTTAATTTTTTTTTCTTTATAGCTGCTTGAGGCTAGTCACACCTTGGTCAAACATTTAGTCACACAGGATCTAAGTTTAAATTTTTAACTGGCAGGGCAACTAAACTGTCAAAATTAATGAAAATGAGAAAATATTAAAAAAAAAACAAAGTTAGAGCCTGTTTTATCATTAAAAAAAATTTAAGTTCTTCTAACGAATTAGAGAAAATTGTTTCTTTGCTCAGATGCAAAAAAACTAAAAGAGACAAAAAAGTTTCTAAATAAAACAGAAAACTCATACATATTTTATTTCAGAACTAACCAGCGGCGCGTCGTAGAAAACTTCAGGGGGGTAAAATGGGGGCAAAATGGGAGGAATTCAGAGGAAAAAATCTCCCTCTAGATTCTCACAACAATTTAGCTAAGATCTCAAAAAAAACTATGGGGCCTACTTATTAAGAAAAAACTATTTAATTTTTTAAATTTAAACACCCTAACGAAGCGGTTGCGGACCTGTTTATATGAACTTTTAGGCATAATATATAAGCCAAAAAATACCTCCTGTCGTATGTACCTACCTGGTATTTCAGGACATCCTGCTAACATCTAAAATATTATCTATAAATTTTACTGAAAATCAGACCATCATCAGAACAGAGTCATCAAAAATTTTGAATTTTTATGAAAATTTCTGATGAACAAATTTTCAAAAAACTCCGAAAAAAATTTGCCCAAATCTAGAGAAGTCGATTTTTACGAAAAAGTCGTTCTTTTTAATTAAATTAGTGACTAAGCCCGTGTTGTTTTATGGAAACCTTCTGCAGAACTGAATTTTTTTAAACGCCTCTGTGTAAACCGATTTTGCTAATGTCTAGTTTCTTGAGTTTTTATTGGGGTTTAATTGGCCTGCTTTTTTGATTTCTTGTGAAATAAGATCTAATATTATAGAGGAACGCCATAAATTTTAACATATTTAAATTTTATGTTTTCAACCCTTACTTCGTAGAATCTCTGCATACTTATTGATTATGAATAAAACACTAATGTTTTTTAATAAAACATTAGTGTTTTATTCATAATCAATAAATATTTAAATTTGATAATAATTTTAAAATTTTCGTAATTTTTAGGTGTAAGTTTTACAAAAAAAACAGTTTGTGTTAGGTTTGAAAACTTGTGTTCTAAGAAGAAAATCGGAGCTAAAGTATAGAAAAATAACCATCCCTTTATAACCAGATTTTGCTAATATTTTGCTTGTCATCCTTTCTTTTCCATTTTCGATCTGCTCGTTCGTATAATATAAATAAAATTCTATTGGTGCAGAAATGAAGGGGGTGTAATTAAAAATTTAGGTATTGGAAAATTGATTGAATTATATCCATTTATCGGTTTTGTTTAACTTCTAATCAATCAAAATGTTGTGTTTGAGTGTCGTACTTATAAGACGCTGCTCTTGTTACCAATTCATGAATTTTTCAGAAGCCCAGCCCTTGTAACTAGTTTGTGAAAATCAGATTTGAAATGAAATTTTGCTCATGTTTGAAAAGCAATTACGAATTAATTTCCGTCCATACTGAGAGTTTATTTGCGAATCAGTCATTCTATGGATTACTTTTTTTCAAATAGGTACATAACACAAATTGAACTGCGAAACTGCAAATTCCAGATCATCCATTAAAAAAAGAAGGTTGTAATCAACTAATATTTTATCGGACTATTCCCCGGATATATTAGGTCAACTGATATCTGATGGTCTGGTGGAGAATTTCATTGGTTTTTCAAGGGGAAGGGGATATATCGATTTGCTCCCTATCATGGCTTTGCCTTCACTCCTCCTATAATACATAATGTATTTAACGCAGCATGTGGTGCTTGTAACATGTAATAATAATGATTATTTGTAACATTTTTCACGATAATTACGCTAGAAAACAAACACCGTTTTAAGGTAAATTTGTCATCAAATCCCAGATTTTATTAATAAACTCGTTCAGGGAAAGAATAATTTATTATTGAGATTGACTAATTGAATAGACATAGATAAATAAAAGAAATAGAAAACCATTTCTTGCATAAACGCTCTGCATAAGTATATATCTAAATGAAGATAATGCTCAGGTAATAGGTCACAGAGTTATAAATTAATGTTAACTAAAACCTTTTTGTGGGCAAATGGATTTACCAGCCCTTTCAGCCAGGTTACAGCATCCCTAGTCTTGTAAAGCTGCTTTGAATCCTTTACAAAATAGGGAACTAATTATGTGACAATATTTGTTACTGACTACTAAAGGAATTTCAGTCTGGTAATTGAGAAAGGGATATTTATTAAACCATAAAAAGGGAAGCCGTAAAATGGGTTAATACACAACGCAAGAAACGCTAGATGGAAAACAAATACGATCACGCAAGTAAACGTATTAATTACCTACAGCCAAAGACTTATATGTATGAGTAAGTAGGTGGTGCTGGTGCTGGTGCTGTTTGCCCCGAATTGAATGTCCCGGATACGTCGAGACCTACAACTATGGGCCATTTGAATGAAAATTATCAAATGCTTAGTTCGAAGTTATAATATTGTTCCTTAGTCATAAGATCTCTTATTTTTAATCGTGAATTAGCATCATTTTTTTATTGGTCAATAATCAGCGCAACGAAAACTACCCCGTCAGCCTCCCTGCAAGGTCATGCAGTCTGGAGATTCCCCGCTTTCCCCATTTCGGTAAAAAGAGAGACCTTAGCGGTCTACGTAAAATAATTCGGGATTCGGAAATATGGAAAGGCGAAGGATGTAAGTGACATAGTGAGATTGAGATATCCAGGGTCGCTGAGATACAGATCCCTATATAAAAACCTCTAGGTTACCTTCAGTTACAAGGAAATTTAGGGAAAAGGGAGAGGTAACCTTAGAACCAGGATGACTCCAGGAATGAGAACGGGACTTTACTTGGCAGAACAACAACTGGGGGATCATTTTCCCTGCTGGTATCGCAACCACAACGGTTTTCTAAGCAGAGAGGTCTTGCCAAAATTTCCCTATGAAGAAAATTACAAGTAATAATATGGCCTCAAGTAAATGATTTAATCACTCCCTCTGAAATGTTCGCAACATTTTGATTTAACAAGGACTAGTTTACCAATTATAAAAAAATCTGCTAATTTTTTGAAAAAATTATAATACTAACAAGAGCATTGCCATATTTTATTAAAAAATCAAAATCCTGTGATGTTTTACTTTGAATTTTTTGACATTATGGCCTTATTACGAAATATCTCAGAATAATTAAAATGATCACACTTTTTTGAAACTTTTTTGTTACTGAAGATCTTTTACCTGGACACGATTTTTTTTTACCGTATTACCATAATTGATTTCCATAGTTTGACAAATTTATGTAGATATAAATAGCGAGATAAATACACAATATACAAAAATTTGCTATTTTTTGGGAAAAATTATTTTTGGAAATTTTTTGGAGAAAAACAGCACTGCCATAATATTTCATTCAAGACCCTTGGACCTTACTTCGAAATTTCTCTCCATTTTAGCTTTCTTACCGAAACATGAATCTGTTACTTTGGGGGTAAAAATACAATCCTGGCAACGTTGCCGTTAATATAATTAATTCATTAAAAATTATATCACTTTTATATGTGACTGACGATCTTTTCCCTGGAATTTATTTGCCATATTACCCGCTGCATCCTTATAATTTAAGATATCAATGTACTTTTTCTTAAAACATTACACCCCAAGATGAAATCTTATTAGTTTTTATAATTGCATAGTAATCGTCGATGAAACATAACGGACGCAATGTGCTTTTACAGATTATTGCAGCAACGTCTCTTTGTACACCTGAAGGCGATAATTTATTTCTGTAGATACCTTTTATGTTTATGATAGTCTATTGTGATACTTGAAGGCAGCACGTCATTTCACAGATATTGCCTGCTGTTTGACCACACAAAGAAAACAACTTTGAAATTACATACTGCATTCATGAGTGCTCACCACGTGAAATGAACGCCGGAATTGATAAAAATGAAAATGTATAAACTATATTTTACTTTCATAAACTTGAGCGAATGAAATGAAATAATAATATACGCTGTGGAAATTATTTAGAGTGTACGTACACTGTATGGAAATTACATTCAGCGATTAATTCAGTTAGTTGATAGGTAACTACAGGTATCTGACGTTTGAATAAAAGTGAATATTCAGTTTGAATTGATTAAAAAAACTATGCTCATAATCGAGATGATTCTGATACATCAATAAAAATCGTGGAAATTATTTATGGACTCCATAATGACATAGAATTATTATTTGATAATCAATTATTCCGTACTGCGAAATGAAGTCTATTCCTAATCTAAAACCGCATATGCCAAGACTGATATGAAAGAAAAAATCAAATATATTTTTTTTTACATATCCTAATGGGACTTGATTCCTATTATTAGGACTTGCATTTTGGGCTGAAAGGGAAGATCGTGTGATATTCCGGGAGTTTCTATCAGACTACCTGATAAATTTCTCTTCACTGTAGCGACACAGGGACGAGCACATAATCGGAACTGGTAGATATAGCGAGAAAAGGTAGCAATCAATGAGGGGAAGGAACGACCATTTTCTCGTTGCTGAGACGAGACCGATAATTTTGAATTTTGATACAGAAAGATCGCTTTTCTTATTGTTCTTCTTCCCAAGAAAGTTCAAAAATCTAATTTTTTCCGGTAATTTAGAAAATTTTCGAGGCGAAACGTGCATAGTTTCTTTGGGTTGTTCATCTGAATACCGTCGCTCAACGTAGAGAAGAAATGGTCCTATGATGGGAGTCCGCAGGAATGCCTTATCGGACTATTGCAAACAGGCTAAGGGGTTGAGTCCAAAAAACCAAGGGGTTGGGTACCCCTTGCGACTAGGCCACCAAGGACCTTTTTCGCCCTTCTCAACCTACTCAAACCTTCCTGAACATTTAATAAAGGCCAGAAGATATTTCCATGATATGAGTCCCATTTCTTCCTCTTGTAGTACCCTACCCCTAGAAAACTCACGAGTGAGAGCTAATCACAACTAAATCACAACTAAACTAAACAGACACAGGAAATCACGGTCTCGAAAGCGTTCAAAGAAATTGAATACGGAATGAAAAATAACCTCGGAAATAACACACATTAAGATGATAATGACACGAGCCCCTTCGAACAGCAATCCCATTCCGTAACAAATAAGACTTGCACCAATTGTCATAATACAGGGTGTCCCGTAATATGTGGGCAATCTCCCGGATTCGGGTAAATTTCGTAAAAATAAATGAAAAAATAGCTATAAAATTAATTCCTCAGAGATACCCCTACAAAGATATTAGCTGTTGAAGTTGAGGGTTGAAAATCAATTTTTTGCAATAACTTTTTTATTTCTTTACCGATTTTGATAATTTTTGGTTTTATTTTGTATTATTTTGGACTGTTTAGAATAGTGTTTCATAATCTTTGGTAGCACATACATAGACCTCGGGATGGCATAACCCCCTCATTCACTTGAAAGAAAACAATAAAAATAATAATTTTACAGTTTTTTAAGTTTTTTAAGTTCTTTTTATTTGATATTTTTTACATAAAAAATGTATCCTTATTTATTTCGATAGAGCGAACCGTTATCGAGATAAACGTCCTTCTAATAGGTGATGCGTCGCCGGAACTTTCTAAATTTCAAGTAAATTTTAACAAGATGGCTGACCTTTGACAGTAAATTGAGGAGGAAACAAAACAATAACTTAATTAAACACCTACACGTCAAATAGTGTCAAAGATTTCATTTCATGGAGATCAATTCTAACTGATTTTAAAATGAGTTACACAAACGCTGAATACGCAGAAAATCAGTTAGAAAAAATTAACTTAAAAAATATGTAAAATTATTATTTTCATTGTTTTCTTTCAAGTGAATGAGGGGGTTATGCCATCCCGAGGTCTATGTATGTGCTACCAAATATTATGAAACACTATTCTAAACAGTCCAAAATAGTACAAAATAAAACCAAAAATTATCAAAATCGGTCAAGAAATAAAAAAGTTATTGCAAAAAATTGATTTTCAACCCTCAACTTCAACAGCTAATATCTTTGTAGGGGTGTCTCTGAGGAATTAATTTTATAGCTATTTTTTCATTTATTTTTACAAAATTTACCCAAATCCGAGAGATTGCCCACATATTATGGAACACTCTGTATATTCGACTTGTCCTAAATAACGTGGTTTTTTATTAAATAATATATGGAATATTTTTAAAGTTGTGTGATGATTTTATTATAAAATCGTAGAGAAAATAGCGTCTTCTTCTCGAGGAGAATGGCCATTATTCACGTGGACGTTCCAATACCACGAGGCGTTTCATCCTCCTTAGCAATAGCTATAATTATTGTGCGCTAGTTGAAGAATAACTATGTATTTGACTGATAAAAATACTCTTCATATTATCCTTTAGCATCAGGCAGTTATTGTAAAACGGATCACCACAGTCAAATTTATTTTTGGAGGTACTCCACTAACTTTTAATAGTAATTAGTCGTAATTGTGTCTTCTATTAAAAAAATTAAATTAATTAAGTAATGATTTCTAAAATTAATAATGTCACTTATCGATAGTGATACTGCGGTCGATTTATTACTTTATCGTCCTCTCGGCTGTTGCATTTTAATTTAATTAGTTGTTTTCAGGGACGTTTCTTTTTATGGAGAAACAAAACAATAATTAGTTTATAGAAATATAAAATAAATCAGCCTGTCATGAGATGAATTTCATAAGTCGTAACAATGCATAAAAATTCCCATAATTTCATTTATATTTCAAACTATTCTTCTTTTGGTTAATTCCTCAAAAGTATATAAATTAAAGTATATCTTATCCTTTCCCATTCAGTGATATTTTAGTAGCAGGTAAATAACACATACCTATTTTGCAGATATTTACGTAATAATGCAACATTTTTAGATACTACTCATTATTCGGCTACTATTATGGAAGAAACCAGTATCAATTAGTATTTTATTATATTTTAATCAGCATTTGAATTGCGAAAGGTTACGCTTTATCTCGACATCGAGCTGGAAAAAGATTATTTAACAAGGTCGAATATATTGACCGTGGTTCTGTAACTTTGTTTTTCATTTTATATAATTAAAAATATCCATTGAACGACAATAATTGCCATTTTTTTTCTATTTCAAATCTACAGAGGCTTTATAATTACTATTTGGAATGTTGAAATAGTAACTTTTTATCACGCTGGATATTTTAATATATAGGTGCCACAATAGTTAACTTTTTAGAAGCTCATTATTGAGTCAGTGGTAAACCATAAATATGTTTACCACTGACATTATTATGCTTACCACTGACTGTATGTAGATCCTAGCTACTACTACTGCTAGAGGATACTCGTAGTAAGTATAGTTTTTTTTAACGAGTAACTTCCATATTCTAAATTTAATCAATTATACCTACCTACTAAACCAAATACCTACCTAGCTAAAGAATTAACCCTAATAGTACAAAAAAAAACAAATATTAGAAAAAAAAATAGTCCTCCTGAAAAAGATAAAGCAACTTTTATACACTGGTTGTTCATTATGTGAGTTCTCTTGGAAGTTCTTGTATAAAATCTTATCCTCACACACTAATT
Organism: Malachius bipustulatus; assembly: GCA_910589415.1. Lineage (NCBI taxonomy): Eukaryota > Metazoa > Arthropoda > Insecta > Coleoptera > Melyridae > Malachius > Malachius bipustulatus. The sequence goes on along the minus strand of OU342634.1, from coordinate 29,541,020 downwards.
ATTTACTTGTAATGGCATTTGCAGGACTCTGTGTAGCCATTTACATGTTACGGCTCACCAAAAACCCTCAAACTGTTTTTTTTTTTAATTACCTACATTGATCAAAAATGTACACCCGTTTTTTTGCCATACTTGACATTAAAAATTCTACTTTGGTGATAGATTGCTAACAGCAACAAATACCTACAGTTGTTAGCGGTAGAGACACACTTTTATGCTTAAAAAGTATATGGTCAAAAAGTATGTTCGAGTGATGTATAAAACCGGTTTTTCCTCCTGGTTAATACCTACCAGTCGTTTAGCAATCCTCAAGAAAACCTAACCTCATATTATACTTACGTTGCTAATTTTGTAATTACAATAGGTTTTTATATAAGTATATAATATATTTATATTGTTTTCATCCCGTATACATAGTTATTTATTTAACCATTCACTTATTTCTTTTAACATTTAATTTACATTTGCGGTAAATATCAAAAAAGTACAACTCAATTTTCAAAGTATTCAAAACTCAATTTAACTAATGTAGCCCTCACCGCGTTCATCTCGAATATTATTGGAGACGCCGTCGAGAAGCTTCTATTTTAGGAAATATTCTGGAGGTAACCACATCCAGAGCTTTCTTAGTTCGTCGACCGGATGCTCGCTTTGCTCTGTCTAATCGACGCGCTGATGCCGTTACTCACCGCTTCTCGCATCGTTTCGAGATGTTATTTTTGATTCGAGTTCTTTATTATTCTCATCGCTTTTATTGCGAACTAGTTTAGCATAACCCAACTCAGAATAAGGCTTTTAATATTTAAAATTTTCCCTCCTGATGAAGATCCTGGGCAGTGGCATATTTAATTTTTCACAAATAATCGAAAATTAACATTAAAATAAATCAATTTCACTTACAATAATAATTATTGGTTAATCAGTCTCTTAAAAAGAATTTCCTACTTTTTATTATGGGTTGATTAATCTACCGTTGTAATAAATTGTAAATAAGTGGGTAAAACTTATCATCATAGAATAATAGTAAATATTTGATACATTATTTTTTATTGCGTATTTTATGGGCACACTGTGTATATTATTATTTGTGAAATTAGGTATAATCCCTTCAGGTTATAATATTTAAATCATTTTATAGCTTCTTGAAAAATTCCCCTAGCATTACTTATCTCATGCAAATAAATATATTCATAACGAAAATATTATTACGGATTAAGTCAAACGTCAGTTAACATTTTAGATTTGTCCTTATCGTCACAGCTGATAAGATAATGTATTGTGGACAAAGTATGCTTTACGTGGTTAGTGTTAGTGTTAGTATGTTACGGTAGATCATCAAACATTGTTTATATTATATACCTTTATGTAGATTATTGTTATTAAAATTAATCACCGTGCGTTCACTTGGTAATCCTCATTTTTCTGCATTAATAAGGTATTGATTCAAGGTGTTTTATTATTAGTAATCAGTTCCTGTGAGCTGTTTTTATTTTTAACCAATCATGGTTAATTTCTATTGGTGATGGTGGTTTGATTGTATCAGTATCTGAAAGACTAATTTTCTGATTTTTCTTTGTTCTAGGTGAGACTATCCGGATTCCTTTGTTATTATTATTAAGCAAATGCTTACTTGTTAAAAGGTATTGTTCATATTTACTTACTCTAATAATTACAATTATTATGTTAATTAATGATGCATTTTTGTTTTAAATAAACTATAATGCAGTGACTAATTTATGTTTTCGTTTGACGATATGATTAAGTCTTAAATTAACTTAGCACAGAAATAACAGTAGGTAAACAAAGAATAATTTGTTATAAGTATAAAGAAATCATGTCTTTGTTATTATTGTTAATGTAAATAGTTATAAACCATAAAAATAATAATTTTTATAATATTTGAATAGTCGCATCAGCTCAGCTATCAATAAATTAAATCGAGGTAATATTTCTTATTAAATTAATTTAAAATAATTTATTGCACGGAATTTCGTAACAACATAACATACTTGTTTGATATTTTTAATAATTTTTTATCTTCCTATTGTTCTCATTATAATAAACAATATTTTATGAAATTTAAGTTCCGCACATACTTAATTTCACCTCTTTTGAACCCCAATTTATAATTATAAGAAGTATCCAGAATTTTCTGTTCCAATTTCAGGCGAGAAAAAAGTGCTAGTCGTAACTACCTATCTTATAAAACAGGGGGGTGCGTCTTTATGATAATTATTACTTTATTACTTTCTTAATAATAATATTATTAATATTATCTTAATATTATTTCCAATTAGATGAGAATTAGGTACAATCAAATAAATTAAACAAGCGTAATTCAGATGAAAAAAAAAGAAAAGAATGGTACGTTTTAGTCCCCTAAGTACATACGTTTTTCCCTCTCGTTCAATTGATTGGCTATGAATGGACATTTTGAAAGGTTCAGGATTATCGTCATGCGGTGTTATCAATAAGCCCAGAATTTGTTTGGATCAGGGATACATTTTTGAGAATTCCTATTATAAAATCGTTTAATTTTTTTCATGACAGATTCGCCTTTATGATACGAAAAACCGATGGTTTCAATTAATTAAAAAAGCTAGAGCCATTTGACCGTATCATATTATGGCTCTTTGTTAGAGTACCCTTCCTTTCCTTCAATAAAATCGATCCCTGCTCCCTATCTACTCTAAACTAGAGTCCCTCGATATTAAACTACACCACACTAAGGATGTGACTTAAAAATTTCTGTACACTTTGAATTCATTTTATGTCAAAAATAACTCATTAATAAAATATTATTAAATTAATGAGTGAATATTTTGGCGGACATTCCTTTTCTACTATTTGTCACTGATTTTGAATATTGAATTGGAATTTTGATTATGAAGTTAAGCGAGTGAGAGAGAAGCCCCTTGCCATCTCTTTTTGAGCCTTTCACTTTTTTCGAATTCTGATAGTAGAGCAAGGAGAGCGAGCAAGTAGAGCAACTGGCTAGACCTTCGTTATTTTATAAAAGCTGAAAGTGTCTGTCCGCATCTTCACAACACAGGTAAGAACAATGCAGCGAATGTGAAGTTTGGATCATCGTGGCTTTGGCAGATAACAGTGAAGAAGGTGTATTATATCACTCCTCAAAATCTGTCCTCAAAACAATTTTCTGTAGACAAGGTTGGAGCTTTAGTTTTCGAGATTAAAAGTTCTTCGAAAATTTTATTTAGAATATCTATAAACTGGCTGATCATAATAACAAATCGAAATTTTTGACAATTATTATTGTTGTTGTAATAATTGAAGTACATAATCTGAAATTCCTAACAAAAAAATTTACTCCACTGGCGGAGATCTGGGTGTATCGTACGACACAATGTGCGTGTGTCAAAAATGTTACATTTCCATTAAAGTCAGTGGCGAATAAATTATTTAAAAAAAAGGTAACGACATACCCAGGTCTACACCAGTGGAATATAATTTATTGTTGGGAGTATCAAATCATGTACTTCAATTAGTTCAATAATTGTCAATAATTTCGAGTTATTCTGATCAGCCAGTTTGTATAGATGAAAATAGTAAAATTCGAATAACTTAAACTCTCGAAAAATAAAGCTCATGTCTGCAAAAAAAATCGCACATTTTTGTATTTTCTACATGCCCTTTAAGTTTTAAAATAAATAAACTTTTTACTTCAAAGATTTTGAGGAGTGATTTTGTACACCTTGTTCAGCTGTTACCTACCAAAGCCACGATGATCCAAACTTCATAATCGCTACATTGTTCCTACTTGTGTTCAGAACTTGCGCACAGAAGATTTCAGTTTTTATAAAATAACGAAGGTCTGGCAGTCGCGGGCTCTTAGTCACAGTCACTTTTACTTATTATGGTGAGTTCGAATCCCAGTCTTGCTCTTGATCTTTGTGGCGTCTATTTAACTATTTATTTAGGTTTACTTGAACCTGTGTCTATGAGCAATTCTCTCAGCCCATAACTATACTGGAGTGAAGCGACTTTGTCTTACCTACATAGTTAAGACAGATGTTCCTTCCTTTTAACTAAAAAAAAATTTATCTTATTATTTTACAGCATTGTAATTATTAATTTTGTGTTTATTAATAATAATTATATAATATATTTGATGAATTTTATTGGGATTTAGGTTCTAATTTAAATTTGCCACTAAAGATTCTTTACAGAACAAATTAGAAAAACTTTCGCACAGCATGCGAGGAGAAGACTGAAGACATGGACGGTACCGTTTCGTCCTTATTATGGACTCATCAGCATATCATATCAGTCAGCTCTAAACCACACATGCTATACGAAATTTGGAAGTTCTATCTATTCTAATTGGTGTTTTCGTTTTGTAGTGACTTTTAAATTAGCAGTTTTTTTCACATGTAGTAATTTTCACATATAAAATCACTCAATAAAATCACATGTAGTGATTTTCAAATGAGTGAGTAGGCAACCAGAAATGAATATTAAAAGTCACTACAAAACGAAAACACCAATTAGAATAGATAGAACTTCCAAATTTCGTATAGCATATGTGGTTTAGAGCTGACTGATATGATATGCTGATGAGTCCATAATAAGGACGAAACGGTACCGTCCATGTCTTCAGTCTTCTCCTCGCATGCTGTGCGAAAGTTTTTCTAATTTGTTCTGTAAAGAATCTTTAGTGGCAAATTTAAATTAGAACCTAAATCCCAATAATATTCATCAAATATATTATATAATCAAATAAGTGGTTTAATAAAAATAATTATAAATCTATTAATAATAATGGTATGTTAAATAATAATATTAATAACAATAATTATTGTAAGTTGACGTTTTGGTATGTTCTACTTTGTTGTAAGAGTAGAAAAAAGTTACTTACGTATCTAGGGCGCGAAATTGAACCTTGATGCTTGAGAATTAGAGCTTTTTTTTCGAGGCGAATTCCGGGACCAAAAATCATGCAAAAGCACCATAATTTCGCGCTCGAGCTGCATATAAATTTTTTTAGACAGCTTTATTGAAATAAGCGAAAAAATCGAAGTATAAATCATAACAAAGACGCAACAAGGACATTTTTTATTTAGTGCAAAGTTGTTCGTTTCTTTGCTGCTATGGAAACAAATATAAGATTTCTACTACCGTGCAGATATTTTTCGCTCTAGTGCGCAAAATACTTCGCTAACGCGCTGCCGAGTAGGCAACAATAATGTGCCATTCAAATATTGATAAACTTCCTTTAAACGGAAAAGCGGTAAAACGGTTTTCCCTGTTGCGGCCTTAGCAGTAATTTTTACTTTCAATAAGGTGATACAAGAAAATTAATTCCCAACCTTAATTTAATTGTTTGTTAATTAGAACTCTATGGTTTATATAACTTTGAAGTTATAAATATGAAACCCAAGTAGGTATGGAAGGAAACCACTATAAATATGTGTGAAAAATGCTTTAAAATTTACTTTATGCGCGAGTTACCGTGGGACACCATCATACCATTTCATACCATAGACGAGAGCATTTAGAAGCTCACCTTTTAAAAATTTAAAAACCGTTTTGCCCGCCGAACTCCACGAAAATGAGTGAAGTAGTCTGAGGTCTAATTTGTACATACAATAACGAGACTACCTGCATGTAGATACAATAGCTAGATTATTATTATGAGCCAATAAATCGCATTTACAATAATTATAAAAAATAGCTGATGTTTTTGTTAATAAAGTCATTTCGGAATAAATATTATGCCTTACAGAATGACGTGATTTCCGGAAGCTTACTTGAATGTTTGCTTTAATAAAGTCTCCTCGCATCAATGACAATGAATTTATTAGAATAAAAATAAATTGTAATTACCTACTCTATTAATTCATTCGATTGTAGTGAATTGATAGATAATAATGGAACATACATATCCATACAATAAAAAATACATTTGTATATGCTTCCAGGTAACAAGCTCAAAGCTATTGTAGTTTTCATTTTCAATAGGAAAAACCAATTTGTATATTTGATATTGTTCAACACATCTGACAGCATTTGATTCAATCATTAATAGATGGAGGTGAAGCTGGAAATAAAATTTCAGGTTCGGGTAAAAACAAAACCTATAGGTACTAATAATAACTAAAGCGATCAAAAATCTAATTTCATCAAAGCAAGTTAGATTTCCTCAGACAAATTAATTTTTTTATACCCACTTTGTGTGCATGTTTCGTTATAAAGTGTTCAAATTCGAAATATTCGAATATAGGTATAGGTTAATAAATATAAATACTTAATACATGAAAATTGTTATTTGGATTGTTGCATGTTATATATTTATTACGCAATCGACATTGATATGTTAATTGTTGAAAAACTCAATTCCGGGATTAGCATAGTCTTATCATCCTTAATCTTAATCTCATTCTTGTGGTTCTTAATAGCTTCCGACGCCCTGACAAGGAAATATAACCCTAGGGGTCTTTAACTTTTTAAATAACCCTAAATGTTCAAAAGTATGTGAAAAAATCAACTCTGGAACTGTCCCATATTTTTTTTCTACAGAACTGAAGGAAATTTTACATAGCTGGATTACATCTAGAACTATAGGAAAAAGAATTTAACAGTTTTTTACCATAGCAAATAATGATGAAGTATAGTGTTCTCAAATAAAGCTCTTCGTTAAATGAAACGTTCAGAAATCCTATAATTTTGGCAAACTTTGAAGCGTTATATCCGGAAACTAAAAATACATCGTCAATTATTATAACCAACACTTCTGTTTTGTAATAGCTAGCACTCGCATTAATAGTTGAAATAAAATTAGCATATCCATTTAATGACTTTTATTTTATAGACGATTTAACGTTAATAAGCAAGCCAGTAGCGGGGTAACGACTCAGTTCCTTTGGTCATTGGCCATTGCCACGCCGGATAAAAATGAAAGCGAGTAACGGTTTGCGACTCTACAACACAACACACCGTAAACCTTGTTACTTTATAATAATACCCGATGTACGCGCAAATTATAACGGTAAAAGTAAGCCATGGTGTAGACGTGGTCATTTCCATCTTGCACGAATTTTCCCATGATAAGAACTCCCCGCTTGATTCTTGCTTCGCAATGCTGCGTTTTCACTTCTTTTGGTAGACAAGAGAGGTTCGTAAATCGTAATATGTATTTCAGCGTGTTGCCCAAGTGATTGCTGGCCTACTGACCCACATGTCGTGTGCTTCGATTTAGACATAACCGAGGAGTTGATCTAAAAACTATGAAAACAAACGTTGCTGCTGCTAACCAATTCGATTTTTACATGATATTTTAAAATGAAGGTAATTGGAAAGCTCGCTCCAGTATGTGCTCGTGATGTATAATGTTATTATTCTCGCTTGAAATTCTTTATATTAAATAGTAATGTAAATAAGTAGCGCCTGTACCTTTAATTTTTAAATAATTCTATACAGGGTGTCCGGTAAGTACCTCCTAATCTCTCGGGAGCATACAGGGGAGGTCAAAATAAACCTAGTCTGTCATAAAAAAAACATTCCTAAAGTGTTCCTAAACGGAGATACAGAGCCCCAAATGGTACCCTAAGATTTACTTTTTTGGCTCTAACTTTTGAACCGACCTGTATAATTTGATGAAATTTTAATTTCTTATAGAGGCCATAAAAACTCATTAAGCCATATCAAAGTGGATGTTTGACGTCCTAAAGGAAGTCAGGAACGGACTTACCACTACACTCATTGTGTCAAAGTTTTGACAGGTGTCATTTTAGAGAGCTGAAAACTTATTTTTTAAATACGCTGGTCATTCATCTTCACAAAAGGTACTCTTAATTTATTTCGATAAAACTAGCGGTTCTCAAGGTAAATCGACTTTTATGCGAATTTTGACCAAGTTCCGTCAATAGCAATCCATTATGTAGGTGGGTTTATCAACAAGAACCTGATTTTTACCTGTTTGTGTTTAGCATTAGTAACTTTTGAGTGTTTTGCATACCTAAAAACCGATTTATCTCGAAAACCGTCAGTTTTACCGAAATAAATTAAGAGCACCTTTTTTAAAGATGAAGTATTACACTATTCAAAAAAATAGTTTTTAGCTCTGTAAAGTGACACCTGTCAAAATTTTGACTCAACGAGTATGATGGTAAGTCCGTTCCTGACTTCCCTGACGATCAAACATCGACTTTAATATGGCCTGATGGCTCTCTGTGGCCTCTATAAGTATTTAAATTTCATCCAATTATACAGGTCGGTTCAAAAGTTAGAGCCAAAAAAGTAAATTGCGGGGCACCCTTTTAGGGCTCCATATCTCCGTTTGGGGACACTTTAGGAATTTTTTTTATGACAGACTAGGTTTTTTTTGACCTCCCCTGTATGCTCCCGAGAGATTAGGAGGTACTTACCGGACACCCTGTATATATTATGTAGGTATTTTCTGGGCATTTGTCGAAAAAAATCCTTAAAATAGAGAGGAGTCTTCAGCGATTTTATTTATCATTTTTAAAAAATAACATCAAAAAAATTGAGACTAAATCGCTCAACAAAGAAAAAAGTTATTGCAGAAAAAAAAACATTAAAACTGAGCTTTTTTTTGATATTGTTATAACTTTCTTTTTTTCAAACATGGGTTTTCTGAAGCTTAAATAGTGTGAGAAAAAAAAAACAGGTTGACTATTATTCGCAAAATCTTATTTTTTTATCCCGCAAGGAACAAAAACCGGCAATTTTGACCGCTGTTACAGTTTCCAAAAAAAAAAAAAAAGATTTAGCAACTCACATTTTTTAAAGCTAAACAGCTTGATCATATGTAAAAGATATCAAAATGGTTTTTATTAAAAAAAGGCCTTCTGATTTTGCATTAAAGAAATGGAAAGTTTGACTCTTTGCATATAATAAATAAATGGAAAGCGATTATCTTTGTTTTTTTTTTCAAAATACTTTTTGTTTTTTAATTTTTTGTCTTTGAGCCTTAGCTTTCCTATGCTTTTTATGGAAAATATTTAACTTTGAAATTAACAAAGATGCATGTTTGATTTGTTTATAAGAAAAAAAGAGCTAATAGATTTCACTTTTTTAATGCAAAATTTGCCTTTTTTCAAAAAATTCCATTTTCCCCCCCAGGTAAGCAAATGCGAGATGCTAAATTTTTCAACATTAAAAATTGGCAACTACAGAAGCGATCAAAGTTGGCAGTTTTTGCTCCTTGTGGGTTAAAGAAACGATTTTTTGAAGATTATCATTACACCTACAGCCTACTTTTTAAAATTCGGTAAACTCATGTTATAAAGAAATTTGAGTTATTTAGGGTGTTTAACCAGCAGACAGCAGACCGACATGGCTTGAGGGTAGGGGTGATTTTGAAATTTTTCTGAAGCCCTTCGTTTCACGTTATAGGATGTATTTTGTCGAAATTTTTTATGAGCATATCTTTTGAACGAATTGATGGAATTTGATGAAATTTGGTAGATACTTATTTTTTCTGGTTTCTTTCGGTTTTTCCAAAAAGCTAGGTGTGCATTTTCTTCAAAATTTAGTGCCATTTTCTAAAACTACATATAAAATCCTAGAATTGCTACCAAAAAAAATTGCTTGGCCCCATTAAACTTAATCGAGGAAAAAAAAGTGTGTTAATAGGATTTCATTTCGCATTATTTTCGAAAAATCAAATATGATTTTCTAGAACTTGCGTATTTATTGTTATTTCAAATAAATTCGGGTTTTCTACTGATTTCGTCAGGATTAGGGACCGTACTAGATTTTTCGAGCTAAACATAAGTGTTTGATAAGAAAAACAACTCACAGAAGAAATTATAAAGTTATTTTGGAAAGTTAAAACTTTTTCTTGGAGGCAATTCTTTCACCTGCGGATTTTCTCCTATGGATTGATTTTTTTTCCTGGAGGCAACTTCTCCCTCCGTAATCAACTTCACCTGGAATCGACTCTTTCCCTGGAAGCAAGTTCTCTCAAACAAGAAGGCAACCCATTGGTGTTACCTGAGACACCTGAGAAGTTTACCACCAACTAAACTTCCACCCTCACACCGGAGACCCTGCGAAGATAAGTGCCTTTGCCTACCCAGTTTAATCGATCAGTTCATTCGGATATACTACACGCTCTTGCTTTTATTATTTGTTAACCGTGCTCAAGAGTCTGTGATATTAACATCTGCGATTTTTTTTTAAATTAATAACTTTTATATATTTTATATTTTTCAATAAAGAGTACCTGTTGTTCTGCTGACCTGCTTGTTATTGTTGACCCTCTTAGACTAGCGACTCAACCTACGACCCTTGTTGTCTTTTACTGTCTCATGCTCTCAACGACTATTTTTCCCCTCTAAGGGTTAAATAGTTAAATAGTTCAAGTGAATGACAACCAAACACTGTACATACGCGAAATAGAAAGAAAACTCTCTCAACTCAAATGTTGAGAAGAAAAAATACAATTCAGCGCAGATGATGTTCAAACAGGCCGCCATCAAACTCAACACTTCTTGACATTTTGAGTAAATCTTCGGTATATTCATCTCGATATCATACGATGGCTTTCATGTACAATATACTCCCACAAGAAATAATCTAGTGACGTTAGGTCACACGACCTGGAGGGCCAAGCATAGGGTCAAGATGGTTTCGGACAGCTAAGGAAAAATGGGCGGACGCCCCATCTGCTGGAAGATTAATCCTCTCTGATTCACGTTCCTGTTTTCCAACAGACCTGGCGACTCGTTTTCCAGGTAATTAGGTAGGTACATCAATGTACCATTGATCTTCCCGGTCAGTATTTGTTCGAAAATTTGGGGGGCCAGCAACGAGTTTGTCACCAATTAGACTATAACACACATTACTGCGATGCGAATGAGTATTCCCCGTTGCATGGGGGGTTCTTTTCTGACTAAACATGTGAATGTCGAGTATTAAACACCTCATCTCTCGCAATCATCTGCATCGGTGAAAAGAATTCTAGGGATTTTCGTCGAGTGTCCTAGAGTCCACTGACAAACTCGTTTCAACCTCGTCACCTACTTCGAGCCTCTGAATTTTCTAGATATACGATCCATTTTGACTATCCTTCATACTTTAGAATGGGGAACTCCCACAGCAGCGCTTATTCGCCTCATGCTTGTTTTCGGATTCTGTTGAAGTATTTGAATGATGTTTTCAACCTAGACATGCGGCCTGTTTGAACATTATTTGCACTGAATTTTAGTTTTTCTTCCCAACTTTTGTGTTGATATCTTTCTTTCTGTTTCGCTTATTTGTTTATGTGTTAATGTGTTAAATTGTGTTACTTTTACGCTTATGTGTTTGGTTGTCATAAAAATTACCATTTCTTCTTTGAGTTGTTTTTTTATTAAAAGTTATGTTTAACTCGAAAAACTCTAGTATACGGCTCACAATACTGGCTAAATCTGAAGAACAAGCGAACTTCTTTGAAATAACTACTAAAAAAGCAAGTTCTAGAAAATCACATTTGTTTTTTCGAAAATAATTAACAACCATGAACTGAAATCCTGAAAACACTAATAAGAGTCACTATTTTTTTCTCGATTCAGTTTAATTATGTCAAGCAAATTTTTTTGTCGTAATGGTAGCATTTTTCATGTAATTTTCGAAAATCAAACTTTGAACAGGGTGAAATTTTTGACAAAACCGAAAGAGCCCAGGAAAACTAGATACGGCCTTGCAGTTTTTCAATCGGCGGAAAATGCGGGACATCAAGTTTCATTAGTAGAGCATAGTAACAAAATTCATTGAATGTCATCAATTCGTTAAAAAAATTGCTGCTAATTAAGATTTTCGGCAAAATGTATGAATCACCCTGTAAGATCGAAACGAAGGGAGTCAGAAAAATTTTAAAACCAGATCCTGACTCGCCTTGATGGAAAACTATCCCTACCCTTTTAAGCCATGACGGGGTTTAATTGATCAATCTAAATTTGTAGGTATCTCAAATCTCAAATGCTTCATTATTGTCTAAGATGGTGGTTTTTCCAATATGTGGGAAAAGCTACTTTTTCGATTTTTTTGTTTAAAAAAATCAATGACGCGTAGCATTTTTTTAAACTGAAGATGAGTGAAAGGCCTTTGCTCTCATACATAAAGTCACATAGTCATTCTGGACAGCAGGAAAACAGAGCTCTATAATAGAAACTATACTGCAATTGGAGGCTATAATTTCGTTCTAAAAGTAACTTTGTTTTACTTTTTCGTACTTTTTTTAATTTTTTTCAGAATATTGCCGACTTATTTAACACCTCATTTAAACCAACCGTTTTGGTAACATCAAATCTTTACTTATACTTATGACATAAACTGGGCCGAGTATTCCCTAAGATGGTCTCAATGATAAACCGGGTATAATAATAGTTCCAGTTAAATATATTTTTCACAATAATTTCAGCTTAAAATGATATTTAGCGAGGTCGGTTGCTCAGAGGCGAAATTGATCTCGAATTACCTTATTAATTCTTAAATTCCTGTTAAAAAATCTTGTTTTAGATAGTTGAACCAGCTCACTCATATTTATGCATATTCATATAGCATCGCAGATGCGTTTTCAACCTTGCCGAACAACCAGCACTATAGCATACCTACTTACGAGTATACAATCATATCAATATCAATTATTGCTGACACCGGCAACTTAGACACTGCAGTATTTAATCTAAATTCACTATTACCGTTTGTTGTCCAGTGTCGTCCTGACATTACCAATTCTGATCGTAATCAATTTTGTACACCTTGAAGACAAAGTGAAAGAGTATTGCTTGTTTGTTACCATTACCATTACTTTCATTATAATAATCGCGGTGTTGTGATATTTCCACCGTCTGGAATTATTATTACAAAACCGCTTTTGTATATTTATTGTGAAAATAAAAATCGTTGGTTTTTCCAGAGCTGTTGAAATGCCGAGAGAGTTTTCCGAAGTGATTTATTTTAGTAAACTAAAAATCGAACATGATTTTAATGAAGAATAATAAATAATAATTGACGTGAGCACACAATTTGAATATCTCATTTTGTTGAGTAGAAGTGAGATGACAACTTTGAGACTGGGGGGTGTTTACCAGATATTTACACAGCATAATAGGTAATCAATAAACGGAACGCCTCTGAACTTGGCTCTCCGACAGAATTTAAGCTTTCATTCCCTGGCGATATAAACCCCATGGAATCTATGTTATATTAATTAGATTGATGTTCAGCTTCCTCTATAATAGCTGTGGCAATTCTATTTGATTGAATACATGATAAGAAATTGAAAGTTATGTAGATACTAATTCCAATAACACTAATAACTATTTAGCACATCTATTTATAATTAGGAATTATATTCTGTGATGCAACGGAAGGACTTCGTGATTTATAATCAGTAATCACCCCTTCTCCATTTAATACTGTTAATGTCAAAGGACCCTTCTAATGTCAAGGTTTTTGAAATTGATAAGAACAACTCTTAGAGATAAGAAACCGTCAAGCACGATTTGAAAACAGTAAACAACGAATGGACATTTGATTTTTCATTGATAATTAAAATTCCTTGAATATTTTTCAGTAAATTTTCTAATAAAGAGGGTTTTCAAATTCATACAACAAGCGAAATTCGAGCCAATTGATCATTTGAAATAGTCAATTAATAATAAGGAACAATTTAAACGAGTTATTAACGGGATAAGGGTCTACTGTTGACTATAGCACATCCAGGCACATCCATCTAATGTATTTGAATGTCTACCGAGACTGATCAGGAAAAAATATAACCTCCCCCGACGGGTTCTAGAAATTGACCGACAAGGTCCTGAATCTCACTCTTGCTTGGATAAATCATGTTTTTTTTTTCAAAGCAAAAGTGACAGGCACTATTTTATCGAATGAGCAACTGCGCAACACTCATCAGAGATGATCTTCATTGAGCTACTAAATCAATCCACAAGCGAGCTAACGCAGGCACTCTTTTGTTAGTTGTAGTAGTTTTTTACGTTACCAACTTAACAATTTCAACAGTTACAGGTAACTTTTTTATTCCCTGAACCTTGAGGTTTTCCTCGCGAGACACTCTATGTACATTTTTGTGTACTTTCTGCGTCCCTTACTGAAGGATGAAAAATGAGAGAGACTTAGCCGAGCAATTACATCAACAAGAAAAGAGGGATTGCAATAAAAAAAAAAGGATAATTAAAGTAAGTTTCATTAAAATAATTTGCCTAGTTCTATGACAAAGAGGAGTTAACAGAGTGAACGTCGAAAACATAAGAGAAGCGGAGACAGTTAACCATCATCGAAATCAGGAGATAGGCAATCAAGGTCAAGAAAGAAGTCAACATGGACATTGAGGCAAAATTAAAAATGCATGAGAATGGCATACTAGAAAGATCTCGGGAAACTTGGTAGAGCTTTGGAGCTTCGGGTTGGGACAATCACCTGAGCCAAGTGTTCCGAACTCAGTTGGCCATGAGGTTGTAGTGGAGTGGATAAGAGTTTCATAATGATACCCGCAGGGTTCTCTTTTTAATTATTTTATTGACTTCTGATCTTCAATTCTGTAGTTAAGCAGCCCCTTAAGTGGGCTGGGATATTTGTGTTAACTTTCGCATGGTGGGGGAGTAAAAAAAAACTAGAAAAATTTTTTTTCACTTTTTTTTTTTTGGTAATAACCCGCCTCTTATATACCAAAAATAATTTTTTCCCCATTTTCAAGTGTTCAATTTTTCACGATTCCAGTGGTCCCAGTGGTACCAGTGGTACCATAAAATCCATTAAAAAATGAAATAAAATTACTGGAAATATGAAATATGCAGAGAATAACATAAATATATTGCAGTTTTACTTTAGAAAATGAAGTAAGTAAAAAAGTCAGTGGTGTACCTATCTTATTAGGGTAACAATTATATAAAAATTTAAAATAAATTATGTAAAATAAATATGTGCAAGGAAAGAGTGTTTATCGTAATTAGAATAGATAAAAAACCCTCAATAGCTCAATAACTTGAAATATCAGTCAGTGGCGTATCTTATTAGGGTAACTGTTCTATAAAAATTTAAAATAAATTAAATAAAATAAATATGTGCATATGGGGAGTTTTTATGGGTACTTATTGCACTTATAATTGATAGAATTTAGAAAGAAAAAAAGTCATTGTCTTTTTTTATAAGGACTTTCTAAAAAGTCCAAGTTATCAGAAACAATAAACGTACCTACCTATCAAAAAAAAATCTAAAACCGAAGAAAATAAATTTAAAAACTAAAAATTAAAAGCAACGTCGGTGATAAATATTATAATTAGAAACTAATACCGATAAAAACACTGTTCTTTTCCAAAAGGAATAATCAATAAGAATGACCCTGTATAGTTTTTGCGCGTTTATTTCTTGTCCAAATAAATCAATTTCAAATTATAAATTATAAAGCAATACAAATATTGCCATCTATGTTTATGGTAAAAATGTTCCTCGACATCCCTAAACTAAATTGTAGCTTCCTACAAAATAGTATACTCACCATAAAAATACATTTCAAATATTACCTAGGGACATCTATATTTAGGTAGTAAAATCGATACCAATCTTGATCGATAAAATGTAGTACACTGTAATAGTACCTAAGGGCATCTAGAAGTAAAACGTGTGTAGTACAATACAACTGGGATTCAATAATTCTATAAGCTAAAGTGCAGAGCGCAGCGTTCTAGCTCTGCTCCGTTCTTAGCGCTGCAGTTGTTATTTCGGCGCGCGCCACTGGTTCCGCTCTTTGTTATAGATTTTCTTCCATAGATCCCTTATTTTTTTATGGATTTAGTTCAAACTTTCACTAATAGATGGCACAAATTAATACCTTTAAAATGAATATAGTTTTGCCTTTCTAACCCTATGTAAGAGAGAGATAATCAAATATACGACTACAATCGTCATACCCACCGCGCGGCAGCAAGAACATGACGATTGTAGTCGTCACGCCCAGCTAAGGGGTTAAGCAGAATGAGAGAGACTTGACACCTTTATACTTTGAGCTTGAATTTGATCCTTCGAGCCGGATCTTCTATAAAGGCAAAAAAACCCGCGAGAATCAATACCGCACCAATGACGCACCAAAATCAAAATGGCGCGTCTTGTTGGTTAAAAAACTGACAAAATAACGGTGGGAGTGGGTACATGCCAGAGTGATTTTAGGTAACGAGTGAATTTTGGTTTCTCGTTATAATTGGCGTCTACAGAGTTGAGGTTTATGTGAAGCGAATAATAAAACAACTCAATGTCAACATCAATAATATAATATAAAACTCAATAATAAAATATGCAAACAAAAAACATGAAAAGTATTTACTTTATAGGATAATTTTGAAGAAAAAATTCCTCTAGGCTAAAATATAGAAAGAAAATTGGAAACATACAGGTATAGGTACGACAAATACCGACGCAATAATATTCTCATTTTCAATAAACGAGTCCTTGCCTCGCAAGTGAAATCTTTTACAAGCTGAAACTGTAGTAGAATAAATGGGTATCATGTTATTTGTACAAGATTTCCTTTAGTAGCATATCGGGAAATTCACAGACCAGTCACATCCGCTATTGTTCTTGCAGAATCGCTATGTGAAGATATAATCGAGAATCGACGAGAAGTCCGCATTTCTTTAAGGATGAAAGTTTGAGGAGAGAAAGTGGTGTGTGTGTGGACCTCGATATTCGTAACGGAGATGCTTGAATTAACTTATTATTATTATTATTATTATTATTAATGAATGAATATTACTTTTATGTTTACTCAGGTTTAATATTAAATGAAAACTTCTCCTCAAACTTGTTCAAGTTAAAAAAGGATTAAGCTTCTTAAATAATTAAAAGGATTAAAAAAAAAAATGTTTACCATATCACATAATATTCAGTACTTCTGTACTTCCAAAATATAAAAAAATCGCCTATACATAAAAAATTTTGGCTCATTGTCAGTTGGTGTGGGTTCTTTGCTGGAATATAGATCTCAATTAATTCTAACAAATAATAATTGACATAATAATAATGTGTTTATTTAATAATAAATAATAACTGATTATTGCGTAATTAAAATTAATTAACATTATTGTATACATGTACAACCATCGTGTATAAAATAAATGTGATCAAATCCAGACTAAATAATGTTGATACAAAAACGATATCGCAAGTCGCTGACCTTAGTCTGATTCACGGATTCGGAAGTGCTAATCATTATTATCGATTATAAATATGACTTTTTTTTACTACCATGATTAAAATTCGCTTAATTAACTAATATTTGATGTAGGGTGTTTGCGTTTAATTAAGGAAGGAACGCGGTATTAAAAATATGAGTCTGACGACCAATGAATAATTCAGATAAACTAGGAAATGCGGATTATTAAGAGGAAATCGTGTAACTTACCAAAACTGCGAAAAGCGACGCGGGAAGCGAAGTAGGTGTAAATGTTGCACCTCGTTGCAGGACGTAGTGAAATGATCTCAACGGAGATGAACTGCGAATCTTCTCCTATGTCTTGTTCCTGCGAAGAAGGGCGAGAGACCCGACTGCTCTACTTGTTTTGGATTTTTTATCCAATTTTCAGGTGTTGCGAAGTACACACAAGGAAGGACTCGGAAAAAGGACAGGACTAAAAGAAAGTAAAAAATGTAAAAATGAAAAATTGGACGCAACAGAGAGTATACCTATTGACATTATGTATTTTATTATACTCCTTGTGAAAATGTGATTTAAAGAAAGGGTACTTAACGGAAAAATTTCCCAACTCAGATCCAAATGAAAAGCAAATTCATCCCAATTTTTTCTCCATAATTTTTTTAATTAATCTTTGTGCAGTGCGTGTCCAATGAACCCAACATTTGGGTAGTACTTGAAATCATCCCTCCTCTCCCTCTTCCTCTCACTCTTCGTCTCTTTTTATTTTTATAGCCGGGCCAGGTATACTCTCCATTTTGAATTTTTGGGATTCATTATTTCTTTACTGAAGGTTTGATTAACTCTCCCCCTTACTTTTTGACGGAAGTGTAACTCTTGTCAAAAATTCTACACAGCTTCACAATAATTCTATTCGCCCAGATCAAAATTGTTGGCAGTAACTGATGACGTTACTAAAAAAGCCATTTCGGAGAAGCGGCGAGCAGAAACTTATGTTTTTAGGAAAATTTTCTGCTCACAGCTTCTCCAAAATGGCATTTTTAGTAATGTTAGTACTGTCAGTTACTGCCAACAATTTTGATCAGGGATTTTAGTTTAAAGAACACAAAATTAGAACAACGCGCGCTTCACTTTGAACCAATGTCTAAAATTGGATTTGACAATATACTAATGGTAGCTACCCTCAAATTTTTTTCGCCGTAATAAAATTTTACCCTACAATTCCTCCAACTAATTTCGTGAAAGGTTTGTTCAACAGTTCTGTAGCAACGCGACTGGTTGCTTGTATTAACCAGTCAATTTTCTTTTGTCAGCTTATACAGGGCTCTGTTTCACCATTAGCGTCGTTTTTCCTGCATGGGCTTGTTTGGTTTTTTGAACAAAATAACCAAATTAGACTGCCATATAATTTAATTGTATTAATTAAGTACTTAATTATATTGGTTACGAAGGTTTTTCAGCGTGCTTAAAAGAAAGTTTTCCTGGTCATGCCATTTTTGTTTTCAGTTATTTTTTACAGTTCTTAGATTTTGTAGTTTTGTAAGACTTTTCAGGGTCCAAAGTAGCCATCTTAATTTTTTAGAGAATTTCTGCTGTTTTCACGTAGTTCTTATACAGTTCTTTTGATGTGCTTTAAGTTTTGAGTTCTACTTGAGCCATTTTCGTTTTATGGCATTTTTGAGGTTCTTCAGCTTTCTTATACCCCAAGGCTCTTCAGAACCATAACATTTAAATCGATATGAGCTTCATTCTTTGAACAATTTCTATATTTCTAAGGTAACCTATACCTACCTATTTTTTGTTTTTGAGAATCAGTGAGAAAATTCTGAAGTCAGGTCATGTCCTCTTGTTTTTCTGTAAAATTTTGAAATAGCTAGTTAAAAGACTGCATATGGGTATAGGTAATCTTGAGGGTTTTTAGGAATATAATTTTTAGGGTGAAATTTTTCTGAATTCTTCTGCACTAGCCCAATTATTTGGACAACTTTGAAGTTTTTCGATGTTCAATGGTTTCGATGATGGTGTTCCATGGTTTTTTAAAACCCAGAACAATGCTTTCAGCTTAGTTGATGCTTCGCCCTTCTAGATTTTTTCAGTTATTTTTCTTCCCATTATGTGAACATCTTCAGGCAGTTGTGTCTATGAGTCTATGTTAATTATGTTACTTTCTCAAGTTTTACTTTTGCGCACTCAACAGGCTTTTTTCTTACAATTTACCAGAATGTTATTATTTTTCCCATGTCAACTGCGGTCTTCGGTAAATATTTTCAGGTCTTGCATATCTTGTGGTGGCTTAGGGGTATTTCAAGACTCATTAATTTTTTGCGAGAATTAATTGCATTTTTTTTAGGTACCTATCCTAGGGTTTTGAAAAACCATGAAATATTTCCTAATCCTGCTCTTCGCGAACTTCGTTTTCAGGTAACTTCAACATTTTCGGGTGTTGAAGATCTGATAAACTCTTTCAAAAACTTCGTTCTTCAGCTAATTTTTACTTATTTTATTAGATGTCCTTAAATTCCTCGGTAGAGTTTTATTATTCAATTTCTAATTATAAATTAAGTATAATAAGGACTATAACAGCAGGAAAGCGCAAGGTCAGACTATATTTCTGAAGAAGAGATAACGGTGAAGTCGGTAAAAAAATTCAATCTGCGATTGGTACATTATAATTAGTTTTAAAATCAGAATTAAAATTGCAATAACGAATACGTAAAATAAATAGAATAACGACTATTAAAAAACACACGTAGAATTACGTTACACAAGTCTGTGATTACAAGACAATTTTAATAAATTTTACTAGAACAAGGTCACGAATATTCCACCTACATTTCGTACCCGCATTTTATGTAATTTTCTTCAAACAGCCTCGATATGACGCCTTGACATTCCACAATAAAGATGATTTCCCTTGTCGTACTGGCACCTAATTATTGCGAGTATTAAATCTGTCGCCTTCTTCTTCGACATAGACCTGTGGAATTCCTCATATTTAGTTGTCGTCGAACAAACCTCTTTATTTAGGCCGCGTAACACTTGGTTAACTACTTTCATTTTAACGCTTAAAATTTTTCGCATGGCTCCGCACAACAATGGAATGAAAAAGAAACTTCCTGAGCGCTTTAATTCGCGACATAATAAGCAAGACTTTGATTAAGTTATGTAACGGCGTTTGATGGAAAAATAAATTGGTTTTAAAATTTTATTAATGTAATATTTCAACAGGATCTTTAACAGTATTTTTACTGTCGCAATCTTTCATTGTTTTTTCTTTATATGAAAAGTAATAGATTCTTGTACCCACCTACCTATATGAGTGTGAATAAGTGGGTCAGCAAAAAATTATCCTTGCAATCTCGATATTTTAAATTTCTTTGACAATATTTCAAAAAATTGTGAAACCTAACTGCTATGTCATAAAAAAAAAACTTCTGAGACTCCTTTTCATCCTTTGAGCGGTGTAAGCTGCTGACTTATGTGTAATTGTGTAGGTGATCTTTGCATCATCAATTTAATTTAGACAGAGGAGACTAGGTAGTACCTAGCAAAAAAATTATCTTCGATCATCTAAAACCGATTTTATTCTCTCAGTAAGCAATTACATTATTATTGATTTACAACTTGATATCCAGTACATTATTAATTAGGCATTATCTATATTCCATTTCCATTATTCCCCATTCAACTAGTCCGGGTTCATTTGCAAGTCAATTGATTTACCGAAGTTTAAGCGTAGATCGAACTGCTGATACCGCCACGCTGACTTGAATACACTTTTGATTTTTCAATGTCACTTAAAATTACATATTTCATTCCCTAACTCCCTAATAAATAAATCTCTGGCAGTGAGTGACACTGGACACTGGGGAGTGATACCCTCTATATGTCTAGAGCTTTCATAAGGAAATTTCCACTCACACATGCACTCACATTGATATACGTTACTGATAGTTGTATAAACTAAATACATACATAATACATATTTATGATTGAATATATTAATAACTACCAGGTACCAGTGAAAAGCGGCATTTTTCTAACATACGGCCAGATTGATTTTACAGCTATGGCGCATCATTGCTGCAGAAATCGATTTTGTTACCCGTCTGGCTCGAGAGAGCAGCAATTATTATGATTGCAACTACTGTTCAGTTAGTTATTAATAACCTTCTTATTTGAAATTGTATATGACTATGACTTGAGGAGTAAGGACTGCTTAAGTCTAGACGGTAATGCAGGAACTTTTTGGTTACTTTTTAGTAGAAGATTTCAGGGAGGGACAAAGGAACCGAGGAGTTCCGAACGTGTTGACAACAATAATTATTAGGGACCAACTCCAGTCTCTTCTTGTAATTTTCTGTTTTTTTTTCTAATTTAATGTTTTTCATCACATTTTATAAATATAGTCCTTCACCAACCATTTGGTTTTACGAGTGTAAGCGCAATTTTAACATTTTTTGTGCTAAATGTGTTTTTTTTTTTGGGGGGGGATGGGGGTTCAATAATTATTTTTATCAAATAAAGTTAGGTTTCCATTTTTTTAAGTAAACATGTCTTGTGGGTACCATTTATTTCATCATCTTTCAAGTATAGCAAGAAGATCCATCGAAAACGAAAAAAAAAACTGAGGTTGTCGTTTGAAAAAAGTTATGATGACCTGTCAAACCTGTCAAAAATAGGTGACGTCATCAGTCATATTTTGTTGGCATTTGAAAAATAAAATTGACCTGCCCGAGCGTTTTTTTATATATGTATATATAGGCATTTAACGCAATTATGAATTATGTTCCAAACTTTATTCACGGCTAAAAGGATAAAGTTTGAGAGACCTCTGTTTTTCTTGTTCCAAATAAGTTTAATTAATTCTCATATCAAATTAATTCAAAATCAGAGCTTCAAAATCAATGGATAACTACTGGTTCGCAAATATTATATGTAATTATTTCAGTTTAGTGTAATGAGAATTTATTTAATTCTTCTCTTAAGATTTCGATTTTTTAATTTTTAGTCAAAAATTTTGTTCACACCTCAAAAAAGGTTTCGCCGCCTTTTCTTAAAATTACTGGAATTGATTTCTAAACTTGATTCGAATAATTGGGAACATGCCATTTTTAGATTTTTTTTCCGGGGTAGTGATGATATTTAGAACTAGAAACCCCATGGTATCTTTTGATTGGCACGAAATTACTGCCAATTTGAGTTGATCTTATGGCTGATTTTTTCCGATTGTACTACTCCTTTTCGTATTTTTTTCCAATTTATTGATTTTTTTTAACGCATGTTTCAATATAAAAAAAATATACAAAACAGTATATTTTTATTTACTGTTTTAATAAATATATACAAAAACAGTAGAGGCAAGTCGAAAATTCATCACAATTAAAATTTATCAAAATTGCATTTTTTTAAAGTATGTTTGGTTTGGATATCAAAAATAAAATCGGTTCTCTTGTGAGCCCTTCTGATAGTGAGATTAGCTGTGAAGTGTAAATTTTAGAACAGATTTATGTACAAAAACAGTAGAGGCAAGTCGAAAAGTCATCACAATTCAAATTTATTAAAATTGCAATTTTTAAAAGTATGTTTGGACATCAAAAATAAAATCGGTTCTCTTGTAAGACCTTCTGATAGTGAGATTAGCTGTGAAGTGTAAATTTTAGAACAGATTTATGTACAAAAACAGTAGAGGCAAGTCGAAAAGTCATCACAATTCAAATTTATCAAAATTGCATATTTTAAAAGTATGTTTGGATATCAAAAATAAAATCGGTTCTCTTGTCAGACCTTCTGATAGTGAGATTAGCTGTGAAGTGTAAATTTTAGAACAGATTTATGTACAAAAACAGTAGAGGCAAGTGGAAAAGTCATCACAATTCAAATTTATCAAAATTGCATTTTTTGAAAGTATGTTTGGATAGCAAAAATAAAATCGGTTCTCTTGTAAGACCTTCTGATAGTTGAGATTAGCTGTGAAGTGTAAATTTTAGAACAGATTTATGTACAAAAACAGTAGAGGCAAGTCGAAAAGTCATCACAATTCAAATTTTTCAAAATTTCATTTTTTTAAGTATGTTTGGATATCAAAAATAAAATCGGTTCTCTTGTAAGACCTTCTGATAGTGAGATTAGCTGTGAAGTGTAAATTTTAGAACAGATTTATGTACAAAAACAGTAGAGGCAAGTCGAAGTATAAATGATAAAAAACAGTTAAGATGTTTGGATTTGTGGCAGTAGGAATTAATTTTTCAGACTGCCTTTACTTTTTTTGTGTTAAGTTCAAATTCATTTTTCAAGAAAACATTAGAACTTCTCTTCAGATTTTTTTCCTCTTCTTTAACTTTAGTTATCTTTGGTAGTTTTTTAATCAATCTGGATTCTGGAACTATTCTTTCAATGCTTCTTCCAACTGCCACGAATAGGTAGTTTTGAAGCGCCTCAGTTGAAGCCGTCACAATCTAGTGCGCATTGCAGTACAAATCGTTATTAGAATCTTGTTCCTATTTTTATCTTCAATTTCATGCATCTTGACATTCGTAATTATAAAGGTAATAATGCAGGCGCGTAGCTGCAAAATGATAATGAGCAAATTAAAAACGGCATCTAATCCAATTTAATATAAACCCTTTTCAGTGGAGCCTCGATTAATTTACTTACACTTACACCTGAAAGCCAATCCATCCAAGTGAAGAAATGACTTCACATCCATTGCCAGCTTGTTAAGTGTAAGTTCGTGGATGAGAGAGATGGAGAGCTCCAAGGTGGAACCCAACTGCTAATGGTTTACCGTTACCTTGATACACTTATTAGAGATCAACCTGGCAGACGATCTCTAAACACGATCCATCCGTCCCTCTCTTACTTTGCGTCTTCCGCGAGACTGCATAGTAGGCGTTCATTATATTCCTGCCTTTGCGGTTTCTCATTGCCTACCTGGCTTGCCAGATGTGAAAATTTTCAGCTATTTGCAGGAGATTAAGCTAAAAAGTTAAAAATATAAAGGAGATAGGTACGTATTTGGTAATGGATCTAATAAAACTTGTAATCAAGAATAATTTAAAAGTAAAAAAATGAATGAATGAAAGTGGTTAGAATTCCTCTAACCTACATGAATGAAAGAAGCTGTAAGAGAATACATGTCCAGAATTGGTATTAGTAATATGTAATTCATTACAAACTTGAGCTAATTCCTAATTAATTCTGTTGAGCCGCACGTGACTCAACTCCATGTCCTATCTATAACGCCAAGTAGTGTGACGACCATATGCGTTTACACTTCCAGATGCATTTGAACCGGATCAGGTTTTGACGACAATGACGACATTGTGTCTTGATGTTCCAAAA
The DNA here is from genome assembly GCA_910589415.1 of Malachius bipustulatus. Lineage (NCBI taxonomy): Eukaryota > Metazoa > Arthropoda > Insecta > Coleoptera > Melyridae > Malachius > Malachius bipustulatus. The sequence goes on along the minus strand of OU342634.1, from coordinate 29,516,536 downwards.
TGCAACCAATTCTGGAAACCGTTCTCTTTTCCTATGTTTATGAGCCCCTTCATCGTAATTCTTAAAAAAAAAAGTTGTGTGTCATATCAAGCACATGGCCTATATTTAGGAATGTAATAATTCAAGCCAGATTGCAGACTTGCTGATGGATTGACGGTAAATAGAGTACGTAATAGTAATGGCAATGATGGCACTTAGTGACAACTGTATTCAATATAACCATTTGGCAACAGTGGTGCGCGCGGTTGAGGTTAGCATCAAGAACAGGTATCGATATGTTTATATAATACATATTTCACTGTGTAACGCTATAATACCTGAAGCGGTGTCATCACCAGCACCAGCACCAGCACCAGAGAGTATTATACTAAGTTAGCTAATCTCATACTTTCACTGACGGAGCATGCGCCGATTGCATGGCACACTTCGGGAATTCTAATAACGGATCTGCAAAGTCTTGTTGATTTTAATACTATCGTGCGCTAAGCTCCAACTCTTTACAACCTCTTGGAAACAATGCAGACACTACTTATACACACGTAAACTAAAACTAACTGAAAGCGAAGAGCACGCACGCTTTATTGCGGATTGGATATTGTTGTCATGCAGGAAGCGATTGTTTATTAAGAGTTAAAGACTCCGTGGTTTAGGGTTTACCAGCACACCTCTGTCTCTTACGTGACTTTTATTCCACCTGTCAGAATCCAGAAATAATTGTTATTTGTTATATTTCGGTTCATTGTTTAGAGTTTAAATCAGGATATTGTACCTGCAACTGGTTAAAAATGATAAACCAATATTCACAAAGAATGCTTTTAATTAAATAGGTACTCTGTCAATCTCACCTTTTACCAAATCTGCGATATGGGAATAGGAACTTTATGAAGATAAATATCTGGATCAAGACAAATAAATGTCTGGATCAAGAATTGGATTGTAATTGAGAGGGTGATTTCTTACTGTCATCTGAACCTCCGTTGAGCTCTTTGTACCTCCTCTCAAGTGGGCAAACCCCTATCCCCTACAAATCCTCCAATCCTCCAAACACCCGAGTCCTTCGATGAGTCGGATGTAGGTATTTTACTGAAGAATGAGCCGTGGTATGATTTGCTCAATTCTGACCATATCAGGACTGATTTCCCTTAATATGGATTTCTGATACTGACGAAGCGTTGGACAGTGGCAAAATTTAGTATTTTTCTCAACATTTGCATTTTGGAAGGAGACAAAAATGTCATCTTGATTTCTTTGTGAATAGGTTGAGCTTGAGACACATAAAAATGGGAATGAGGCAGAAAGGGGCAAAAATTTGCTGATTCTCATTTTTATGTGTTCCAAGTAGTTTAGAACCTTAAGCCTAAACCAGTTTGAAATCTTCCATGGAATATAATTTGGGTAACAACTAAGGGAAATTGTTTCTTCAGCTTCTACGATGCTTGAAGCTGTTTGTAAACTGGTCAGATGTCCTTTTTATAATTTTTTGGGCTCTTTAGTGGATGTTCAAAATAGTTCAGCCCCAGCAGATTTTTTTTAGAATTATCTACCTCCCTGCGCCAGTAGCCCAGTAGAACTTGACACTAAAAAAAGCTAAAGTCGCAAAGCTTAATGTAGGTAGTTCTGATTTTTTTTGTATGTTCTACGGATCAGTTAGGATGGTGTGATCCCAAATTTGCAACTTCGAAAAACTTGTGCTCGCTGCGCACCACGCGAAAAACTGCGACGAAATTTGGGACTTTTTCCACTTTTTGCTCTAAAAGTCATAAAGCTTTAAAAAAGAACTGAGTTGTGTTTGTCGAAAAACGCATAGTTTATGACTTTTAGCACAAGTTTAAGTTTAAGTTACTGGGATGTATAATTCTGTTTACTTTTTCCACCCAAAAACTTCAAAGTTCATAATAAGAACAACGCTTTTTTTTTGCTTAAAAAAGATTTTCGTTTTAGATAAAGAGATTGAGAAACAACACTAAAACGCTGCGGCAGATTAAACCGGAAAAATCACATTCAAGTAGTCTTCATCGCATGTGAGAAGTTGGAATTCTCGAGCGTGCGATTGTTTGCTTACCGATCTAACTGAGTATTCGTTCCCCGGCGAAGCTATTTGATGAATGATGATCGTCCTTACCGTTACACTTTTGTTGGGAGACAAAACTGCTTCGCTGTTGTCTTAATTGTTTATTAAGACTATTCATTTCATTGATTTATCGAACATTCGTTCCCGATCTGCAGAATGGTAATTTTACGAAGCCGAGATGGAAATTGCAAACTCTAACTATCTTACTATGCCCAGAAATTATTCTGAACATTATGGTTTCACCAATGATTGGGGTCAATAATTAAAATAAATAAAAATAAAATAATTAACAATTCAGCCAGCTTTGAAACGGAGCTAGTGCTAGTGTTACGTCATGAAACAAGCATCCACGGTCCAATTTCATAAAGAATTATTAAGGTAAGGCGAGTGCCATAATGCACTTCAAAAATGGACCAGAACTTCATGTTTCACAAAAGCCAAAAAAATATTTCTGAGAGAAAAATTCTGAAATTTTAATTTATAAAAAAAATCCTGAAAAATACTTATTTGAACTCTAAATTTAAAAAAAAAGCGCAATAGTCTTAATTGAAGAACTGATTAAATTGAATTCCGTGAATCTCTTCCTCCATAAAATGATCGGAGTATAGGATCTTTAATAATAATAGTCAATGATTTGAGCCTTCCTGAACCAAGAAGAAGAGCCACCGGATCAAAAATTATAGAAATGAAATTCTGAAATCAATCTTCTGTTTGGATTGAAAAATTATCCATACAACTGGTAGGATAAGTCTTCAGTGTTGGCTTGAAATCAATATATCATGAAACTTTTATATTGTAAAAGCATTTTACATCGATTTCAAGATAAACACAAACACCAACACGACAGTTTTCATAACAGTGGATTAAAAGCCGCATTTCTAATTTTGTTTATTTGACTCATACTCACGGACCTGAATCATCCAGGAAAATTCAAATCATTTTTACAATCCAAAAGGCACTTCAGAGAGGAAAATTTTTTGTCACGCTCTGAATGGCTGTCAAGTCTGACGGTCTATTCAAAAACGCGTTGAAACGAGTTTTTCGTTTTCGTTGAGACATGTTTACAAAGGAAACGGCAATGAGTAAAGCAATGAGCACACTGCTGCGCCCCGTACCTGCATTGCTGAAGATCCAACCGCCTGTGCCTCACGACACGAATGAGCAATATCGGGCGAAGGGCGAACGTTTTCTCGACGGAAGGACATGAATATGTTATGAAAGTGTAACTCGAACGCGGATTTTCAGCTGAAAAGCCTGTTTTGCAGTTATGCAAACAGATGAGAGTTGATTGACAAATGTACCGCAAAGCATTCTGCATCAAGATCTCACGACCGCTTAGGAACTATATTTTTTTATTTAGAGCAACGTCATGACCGAATATATCAATTAATACTCCTAACGGACAATGTGAGCAAATAATTGCCACGGCGATAATGATGGAACACAACAAGGATGATGTCGAGCGTGACATTATAGCCGGTAAATCTGCACAATACGACATGCCTAGAGCAGAAGATCTAATCAGGATTCCAAACTCGTGTCCTAATCAAGTCAATCAAGTCATCGGTAGTCCTTGCTGCACTTTGCCCATCGTATCCCGGGCTCTGACAACTCGGCAAGGATTACACAGATGGTGAATCGATGTCGATTAACATGAAAATAATAATTCAATCAATCATGTGTTATGACTGTTTGGGTTATGTGAGTACACAAAGGCTATCCAGCGAACGTGCTTCTATCAGGCACAGGGCACAGGTAGTGGATCGAATTGCTGCGTTGTCAGTGTGCTGGAAAAATTTGAAAAACGGATTACTATCAATAAAACATATCAATTTTATAATTTATACTTTATAATTATACTTTCCATTAAAGTAAAAAAAAATATATACAGGCTGTTTCTTGACTCAGTAGTGACGACATTGTCTGTTATTTTAAATAGGACACCCTGTATATTACTGTATTTTCATAACCCCTGAGAAAATCCGGTAATAATAGTTTTAACAGTTGCAGTTTAAAATTTATACATATTGGTACTATCGTATGATGTAATCCTATTACATACAGAGTGATTAAAACTCTGTATGTATTAAAATAATTTTCTTCACCCTGTATAAAAATTTAAACTACATATTAGTAGAATACCATGCGAAAAGTTATGATAGGGACATGTAAACCGTTTTGCGATATTTTGAGCCGTTTTCGATGTACATGCACTGCTTTAGAAATTAAAAATTACGTTTTCATTTGTTTATAACTCATAACCTACTCAATTTAAACTGCAACTGTAAAAACCATTATTACTGGATTTTCTCAAGGATATGAAAATGCCGTAGCTACTAAGCCATGGAATACGCTGTATATTTTTTTTTACGTAAATGTAAAGTAAATTAAATTTTAAAATCTACCTGTTTCGGGTTTTTTTGTTACAGCGATATTAGGCCACTTTACTTTACTTTAAAATAATTTTACAAATTGCACTTTGGCCTCCTGTTTGCAGCAATTTTTGGTTCATTTCGCTTAATCTTTAGAGGTGTGTAGGTGTAATCGAGCTTTCCATCTTAGGTGACTCACCCTGTATTCGCGTTTAATCCAGGGGCGTGCCGAGGTTTTTTGTAAAGAAATCTACAAATCTAAAAAATAGATAAAACTTTAAATCAATTGATACCCAGATTATTTCCAAAAAAATCATTAGTATGAATTTTTGAGGTTTTAATTTCGCCGTAAAATCATTAATAATGACAGGTTTCGATGAAATTTGGTACATATATCGTTTTGAGGGGTTGTGAATCCAGTAGCGAGCCCAGATTTTGTCTAAAAAAATTCTTGAAATTTTACCACTAAACATTGATGTAACATTGTTGGAACCAGACTTTTTGCTCCAAAGGTACAGTTCATCAAGCTCTATTATTAAAAAAAATTCTGTTCAAACCGCAGAACGTATAAGAACGATTGGACTTTACTAAAACTCTCTCTTGATCTGAAAATTTTCTGTGTTTAAAAAATACTTTTAAAAATACGTTAAAAAAGTGGTACAGTTAGTGTGTCAGGTAAGTTTAATTTCTTTCCTTCTCGTCTTTGTAATGGCGCCGGCTGGGAAATTTTAGCCATGATTGGCAACTCTGTGGAATCCCAGTTCAGATAACAACGGCGTGTAAAATGAAAATCGTCGTTACGAGCGGGAAGGCATACAGAGAGAACGGGGCGAGCATTCTCGTCTCTCTCCCCTAATGCCATTAGACCGATCGTTCCATAGCCCTCTTGATTTATACTTCTTATATTTGTTAATTTAAATCGTGACTACCTTACAAATGTGAACTTTACACAGTCGAATATAAAGCCTGTCCTTTGTTAGGACATGGCGCATGGCGCTTTTTTGGATCGCCCACCTCTGAAAATTGAATCTTTTAATTCAATTTTTATTATTATCCGACAGGTTTTCGGTAATATTTCATTAGGAGGGAACTCTGCACAAATTACAAAAAGAGTTTGATCAAATCCAAAGAGAAGAATCATATAAATGTTTTATTAAATCTTAGTGGGTATTTAATCACATTTGACTAATTGACTAATGAGTAAACACTAATTTCTATGATAAGTTCTGCATGGATTAGGTACATTAAGGGTAATAGACTACCGAGACTACCTAGTAGATGAAACTTATAATAAGTAACTGCTAATAATTCAATTCAATTCAGGCCCGCTATCGCACTTTCCGGAATCCATCTAAAATCTCCTAGATAAGTAAAATGACAGACGTAATTATCCTTCTCCACAGAAATAGGCCAACGAAGGACGACGAGAAGGAAGGAACTGTTTGAAAGTGCGCCGAGATGATGTTCAGTGTAATTAAAATTACCGTCTTTTTTTATCCAGGAATACTGCAGCGTTGCCGACCTTTCACTCATAATCCAAGCGATACTTTCCAACTTTATTTACCTAAACATAAAAATACAATTGTATTAATCGCTCTACTCCTAACTCTCAAGAAGTTTAAAAGATGACAATGTCACACAGACTTCCTGTTTGATTATAGAAACTTTCCAACTTTTACGTAAAAAACGCTCTCAATAGAATCCTTAAAAGACAACACTGAAGCAGAGCAGACCTCCCGTTTGATTCTTTATTAAATTTCAGGTAATAAATTATCCTTTTCATGTTTTGCTTTAAAGGCATTTTATTCAAACGGCAAAGGACCAGATTACTTCCTTCGTTCTCTTTCTCTGTAACATTTTCGACGTACAATCTAGCCAATTGTGTTTCTAGCCCCGTCTGATTCCAACCACGTTGGTAGTAGGTAATTTATGAGAGGAGGAATTGAGTTATGTCGCCTATTACGAGTAGGATGGAATATACTAGTAGTTACGGAATTGAATATTGGTAGGTATTATACCTAACCTATCGAATCGATCCATATCGCGGCGCTGCTTAACTGATAAAAGTCTCGTGGGAGGTAATAAGTAATAAGATAATTCAAAATCTAAATAGATATACTCACATTTTGCTTCAAATATAGGACAATTTATAATATATTGTGTTAAGAGGAGGAGGATTAGTGAGCCCTCTTTCATTTTGATTTGCCTCCTCGAGGTCTCGGTATTTTAGACGCGCCAAAAATGAGTCAGGTTTTCTCTTAGTCTCAGAAAAGTACCAGTTTTATTATAAAACACTCAATAATAATCGTATGAGAGAAACTTTTACAATAAAAAAACTCCTATTCTATTAAGTTCTAACATAGAAAATGTTTGTTTCTTATTTCATCAGTTCTTGAAGGGCTGATTCGAAATTTCCCTGTTTGTATTGGCTGAGAATACAAACCAGTCAGAAGCAGTGGGAAGCCTAGAAAGTTTTCAAATTGATTTGTGGACTGTTTCGTGGGTTTCTCGTTACTCATTAGTAGTTAAAACAAACTTTACATAATAATTATTGATGTCTTGTTACCAACCGATAGGACACCATAAAACTGACCACTGCAAAATTGGCAGGCATCGTATAAAGAGCCTGCCACGAACAGGGGCTTTAATTAAAGCTCACTTTAGCTACCTGAAACCGTAATTCGTCATTTAGTGCAATCTGTCGTTTGAAACTTTGGAGAAAACGCAAATTTACAGTAAATTCAAAAAATTACGTAGTCGAGTAAATTCAAGCTGAACCGAAGATTAAACGCTTGAACGTCAATGAACGGTAATCGACTTGATTTTTTTATATTTCTCATCAGTTTTATTATCATTTCTATAAGCATGTATAAATTATTTATACCATTTCGCCCTAAACTAACCAAACTGTTCAAATAATGCATTGAAAAAACATCAAAAAATTACACGATTCAAAAAAAAATTAAAAATGAACCCAAAAATATTAAAAAATTCGGTCAAACACTGAATCAGTTTTTATTTATTGTTTCTAACTAGCAATTATTCCTGAAACAAAGCACAATTTTCAAAAATAAAAACCACCAGCACATGAAAATTAAGCAAAAATCGTTGAAAATGAACAAAAAAATTGATTAAATTTCGATAAAAACAGAAAAAAATCCTCTGTTTCGCTCCAAAAAATTTCATTATATTTCTAGACCACTTATAGCACTTGGGAAATTTTTCAAAAAACTTTGAAAATTACCATTAAAGTGCCAATTAATTATTTAAAACGAAACCGACAGGAATTGGCTGCCAAAAAAAGTATAAAATTGGTAATTTGAATGATGTTTCTTTGATTTGTATGTGACCTATGCCTGTCGGTCCAGAATTTTGAAAATGGTAATTTTTACATGGTTTTATAAATTTTATATAGATTCACTTCCAGCAAGTCGTTGCGTGGTTTCTCAAGTGCCAGAAATTTTATTTTTAACGTATAGATTTCTGTTAAATGTAATGTAATAGGTTTTCTACTAATTTTCAATAATTTTGAATTATTTTTGATTGATTTCCATAATGTGCTAATACCTCAAATCTCAAATTGTTCAGAAATAAATTAGGTACGGGTTATATCTGTTGGGAAATGACAAATTTGGACCCATATCTAACGTGATTTTTCTAAATTTAATTTTTTATTTTATTTCTCGTGTTCCTAATTTTCGAAGGCTTTCAATAATGATATCTGGACCTAATTTGAATTAGTTTATTTTCATGTTTTCTTGTAGGTGGGTACATTTTTGTACGGATTAAACTAAAAAATTTACACATATGACAATGGCTACAAATCTCTTAACCATTGGGCTAATAGGGCTGTAGCCCAGGGGCTCAAGCATATTAGGCGCGTAAATTATAATTCAAAATCTTGAATTTCCTCCCAAAAATTACTTCATTTTAAGCACGTTTATTTGTTGGAAAAAGTTATGTTTAAGTTGAGTCGTTTTTTTAATACCCTCATTAAGACAAACAACTTTTTAAAATAAATATGTATTCTCAGTCGAGTCAAAACTAAAATAGATACAGACTTTGATAGTTAAAAAACATGAGAGTCAAGCCCTGTAATAAATTATGCATGAAGGTCTGATAGAAATGCAAAATTCAAGTCTGATAAGAAGATTTTTTTTAAATACTTTTGTGTCAATAAATACTTTTGAAAATTCATAAATTTTCCTATGTGAGGAGAAAATAGTATTATCAGGTGCAGTTTGGTTGAATTTTCTAGCCTTTGTTTTTTTATTTAACTTACAGAAAAAATAGTTTAGTTTGACTGAATTTATCACAGGGATGGCCTTTAATTTTTTTGAAACTATTAAAGGTTTTATCTCTTTTATATTTTGACTTCATTGAGAAAAGTTCTTTGAAAAAGTTTTTTGCCTTATTGAATTCTAAGGGGTGTTAAAAAAATAAAACACCCTGTATAGTTTCTTTATTTTTCAAGAAATAAACTTGTTTAAAATTGATGAATTTTGGGAGGAAAATAAATAGATTTTGAATATCTCATCCTGTATATTTACCACGAAACTTAGTTTACTAAGGACAATGATTGACTCGAAAATTGACTACATTTACAAACGTATTTAGGTATTCGCATTTAGGTCTGCGCATTTTTTTATCTAAGTTTCAGCGCTTAAATATCATTTTATCAATGTTGTAGAGATTTTACGTTTTTTTTTTTTAATTTTATATAAAGTTTTTTTAGTGAATGGTTGGTTATAAAATCACTTTTTTTCTTTTTTGACACTTAATACCCTTTGTAGTTCTATAGCCATCCATAGCCCTTATGGTACAAAGCTTTTGGCTGCGGCAATTTTTATTAGTGCGTTGTATTTTTTACTGTTATTTAGTTATTTCATTATTATAGTACTCACATCTGAGTAATTTTTCAAGTGCTGGGAAATTGAGTGACATTGAACATTGAAAAAATTTTTTCGCCTGGAATTTATACTGCACTAATTTTGCAATGCACAAGTCGCCACAGCCCCACTCCAGCATTTCCTCTAACCCTACTATACATATAGTAGGTATAGTAAGTAAGTAGTAGGTAAAATAGTGATTATAGCAGACGTTATTGTTATTGTTATAGATAGACGAACTAATATATTTATTTTTTAATTAACAGGAAAAATGAATGTTTTATTTACAAAAGCGCACGTGTCTTGAATAATAAGTACAATCAATAAATTTGGTTTATTATTTATAACATGGTAATGATGACATTCCCTCGTCAATACTTGAAATAATTATGTTAATTGCATAGTGATTAATTATTAATATCCAATGTGAGAAGTAAGTAGTCCTGAGTACATATATTGTAAACTTGCTTGTTTCTAGGTCTTCTTCAAAGTTAGCTAACTAGTTCCTCAAAAGCTGTTCTTGTATTTCTAGGACCATCAAGTGTCAAGTCCTTGCTTGGAACTTGGAGAACAATACCGTTCATTAATTTTTGTTTATTTAAAAGCGTTCTTTGAACAGCGTTACCTAATATAATAGCGATTCTTCAAATTTTTCATTTGGTCATGAATGCAAAAATATCACGATTCTTTCATAGGTAGTTCATTGTTTCATTAGTTTTAAGGCTCATCACTTTATTTTTAATAGAATTATAAAGTGTCAAAAGTATACATTTATTTAAAAAAAAGATACTTTTCTATACAGACTCTTGGAATTAAAAATTATAAAGCTAGTTGATAAGCCTGATAAATCTGTGTTGATTTCCCTTAGATTTAAGCCAAGGTTATACCATTGCATGAAGACCTCAAATTGCTGTTTCTTACTTTCACTTCCTTCCCATTCCCATGGCAATAATAATTATGTCTTGCAATGTAATAATATTATAAACCTTCACAATATCTTTATCGATTGTCTATATAAGTCTATCTATTATGCTGCGATCATACTGGCTTGATTAACAGCTGATCATCGTTTATTTTGCAGTTCTCGCTCTAGATCTAGCTGGGATTATCATTTATCTTCCAGGTTAACCGAGTATTATTCTGTTGACTTAATCGATACAAATCCACTTGAGTCGACGATATTAAAATTTGCGGTCTTCAGTCGGGAACGATACTGAGCTTCATTTTTTCTTGATTATTTTTTTCTTCAGTTTTCTTGACTCTTGTCAACGGTAATATTAATAATAATCATCTTGATGATTTTTTGTTTCGTCAATTTTTATACCGGGAGTTAAAAAAAAAAAAAAAATTGTACAGCTAAAATCAAATGCCATGTATAAAATCGTATTTTAAGCATAAAAGAAAGAATAACTTTTTTCAAGATCAGACCTCGTTGAGGAATTATTTTCAAAATGTAAAACTAAGGCTGCAATAAAAATGTTTTATTCAGTAATTAAACAACAATTTTGGAAATATTTCCCTTAACGAGGCCTGCTCTTGAAAAAAGTTATTCTCTCTATGTTATGCTTAAAATACGATTTTGTACGTGACTTTTCCGTTGACTTGTTGCTTCCGCGCATGCTATTGATTTGAATTAAAGAAAATTTTGCCACCATAAAAAATCCATTGCGAATTTTATTGCAAACGTCGGAGACGAGGTTGTCGATCTGCGGATCATTTCCGAGGGGAGGCATTGCTCTTTATTTATCAAGCACTGGTGGAGCTTCTGCGCTTTGTAACGTTTCCCGTTCAGCGCAGCTGGTATCTGAATGAACCTTAGACTATTAAATAAAAGATTTATTAATTAAAATTTATTAATAGTCAAAGGAATGAACCGATATTTTTTCTTGACGACTTAAGAATTAAGACTTGTTTATGTTTTTTTTTTTTTTAATTTTTTAGTGGCGATCAGTGACGGCTATTGAGATGAAGTGAGTGAAGTTCCACTTCACCTATTTGAGCTGACCGAAGTTTGTGCAAAAAGTAGAAGAAATTAAAAATTCCGGCTGCCGGGCTTTGGAAAAATCGAATTTTAGAGCTGAAAGGATTTGCAAAATCTAATTTCTAACTGTATCTTGCAGCAAAAAAAAACATCTAAAAAATATACCTAAAAAAAATCGATCTGACCTAACCTTGGCCTGCGAGTGTAGAATCTATACATTTCATTAGCTTTGCAATCCACGAGCTGCCGCTTTGTTTTTACTATTTTTGTAGTATTTCTTGCGCGTTCTCAACTCCTCTTTTAACAGACGTCTTCTTAATATTGTTGTTTTCCCTTTCTTTGCCTTGGGAAAACCACGGTATGGGTGATATATTTTTTTGATATAGTTCTAGTTTTCCTAAAGGAGTCATGTCTCTCTTTTTGACAATTTCTTCATTGATAGGTGTATTTATAAGGTTCTTGTGAATTTTCTTTAGACATCGGCTTTACTGGATGAAAATTATTGCCAAATTTGTTAAATGATTGCCACGGAATTTTCGTGTCTTAAATTCGGAATAAGTTTTGATTTGTAGTACAATTTAAAAGGCGATTTGGTTGAGCAAACATTTAAATTGAGTAAAGTCAAACTTTCTCTTTGGTTATAAATGACGTCATGCTCATCTTTCCCGAAAAGTACTTTACCAGTCGGTATATGAACGGTCAACCAGTGCAAGGTTGCCAGTTTTCATGGGAGAAATTTCCAGCAACACTCAAAATTTTGCGAGAATAAATTCTGAATTGCTCTCTACCACGTACAACAGATATAATAATAATTCACGATGATATTATAGCAATAATAAAGCTAGAGATGCGGAATTTAATAAAAATTACACCTCCCATAATATCTTTCAAGTACCTACCTAATGCGAAACGCTGCATCCTTAACATGTTAAGTTTACTGTGTTGGATTTCTAGAGATAAATGTATTTAACTTCATAAAGTAACGTCTACGCACGTCTAGTTATACAACCTTGACTATGATCTTGATATCTAATAATTATTATTAACAAAACATTCAAGGTCTACATAAAACAATTACATATTAACCTTTTTGAAGTAAAATTATACACAAAAATTTATACATTTTGTAATTTTTTTTGTCAAAAATGCATTGAGCTGTTAATTTTTTTATAATTTAAAAAATTTTCGTTCTTCTATTAATTGCTAAATAAAACTATGTACCTAATCTACCTACATAGTTTCTTGGAAACAAAAGGATATTATTATATTATGCAATGTAAATTTATTTTTTAATATCTATACCTATCAACTTTATATTATAAAATCCTATAAAATTATTACTTTTATTAAATTATTACAATCTCTACTGCAGATTGGGACTGTTTAATCAAATTTGCAACATTTATCAATTATTACCGTGGAGTTCGTTCGTATATTGAACGAAACGCTGTTGGTAATCCGTGAACCTCCATGTAGATATTTCGTTATCGACTCCTATTCGCCAATGCGAACTAATCAATTTGTAAATATTGTTGAGCGATAAACAATAGCTTTAATAATTAACTTCACTATTAATTCTTGTGTATGTCACTAAATAACCCACTACATAATCTGGATAGTTTATTAGTCTGCAAACCGCAGACAACATCAAGTGGATTATATCAATTTTTACCCCATTGACTCGCTGTCATATGGCGTCAACGTCAAAGAACTTTTTATTTATTCAAAATACACTCAAAATAATATTTTGTACGTATTATGTAATAACAATAGTACATATTATGTACTATTGAACAAAACTGTCGCATATTTTTTGAAAGTAGAATATTTTCAAAAACAATAAAAAAATAGTAAATGTTACAAATCACTGGTACTATTTATTTTAATTTTAATAATGCTGTTTTCAACATGCTGCTAGCTCCTATACCAATCAGTTATTTGTAACTCATCGTATCTCTTCGAAAGTTTTTTTTTTTGTAATTTTTATTTAGGTTTGATTGTATTTATATTTATAATATGTTAAATAATGATTAATGTTTTCTCTATCATCGAATTATTTACAGTAGATGCCTTTATGTACAAGGTGACTAGTAAAAGAAATGATAATGGTAAAATATGAAGAGAATAAGTACTCTGATAAAAACAATATAAAAATAAAATAAAAAAATAAAAAATAATAAAAAAGGATAAAAAATTAAGCAAAAAAGAGAAAGAAAAGGAATGGAATTTAAGGTTAAAGGTAACAAGATAGAAAGATGTAAGAAAGTAAGACCAGTAAGATAAACTAACAAAGATTAAGCTAAAAATTCGACATAAACTCAAATAGCTTACAGCAAAATAAACCACAAATAAAATAAATGCATAAATACACACAAAAATAACTTTTGGACTGTTAATACTATACAGAACGGCAAATGAAATATGGCAACTATGTATACCCTTTAGGGAACAAAGGCCCGATCAAGCTCCAAAACATCTGGGAGTAGGTGGGTATACCTACGAAATATCGTAAATCGTAATAACGCATCTTCTGTTCAAGACCGTGGTCAGGGTAACTTCGTTTCAACAGCCGTTTCGCACGTTCACTTTCTCTTGTCCACCACGTGTTTTATTTGTCTAAATTTAAAATTAATAGTTTTTTGTTGTGTGACCTAATAGGCGATTTAGGGAGACCGCGCAAACACTTCGCACTTTCATAGTGTTTTTGTCCCCAAAAAACACAAATTTAGCTCCTTAGTTCCTCTGCATGCGTCAGGTCACTTCAGGAAAAGACACAACAAAACAGAATGAAACACCATTGCCTTTGTGTGATCCATGTTACACTATAGCGACCCTTACCCTCTCAAAAATCCAGGTTGACGTGAATTGTTTCTACTGCAGCTTTCCTTTGATGAAGGTCTTTCTCATCTCGGGTCTCTATCTGGTAAACAACATCTTTCACGTCTCCACACAAAAGTATCTAGCGGGTATATAGATCCGGAAATCTAACAGGGCGAGCTACTGACTGAGCACTTTTTAACGATTCATCTGGTTGGAAACGGTTATTTCAAAAATCAAAGATTGAGACAGTTCCTGGGAAATTCCAAAGGCCAAACTATTGACCATCTTTGACCATGTTTTCTATTCTGAATATCTGACCAAGCATGTAATATTAACATTGAACATTCCGTGTTTCTTTTGAACGAGCATTCTTTAGTTGTTAATATCTGCGCCTGAAAATTTTCATTTTGTGCATTTTGTTCCAACAACTAACATCTAAATGCATCCTGTGAGGAAATTGGATCAACTGAAGAATTGGTTTCAAGTTCTTGATACGCTTGGACACGGTAACGGTGCATGGAAAAGCGACTGCCATTACAAAACATTATAGCCCCACCTGGATTCAAAAATCACCTAAGTGAGGGGCAAAAGAAACACAACAATTCGATAAATCGTGAGATTTTGGATTTTGTAAAATTTCCAAAAAGAGGTAAATTTCTAAATTAAATTTAAATTTGGTTGAGGTAAATTCTTTTATACTGGATGTTTTTTGGATCAGTAATGACGTCATGGCATATATTTTTTAAATAGTTTATTAATTAAAAATTATTTTATTTTCATATTTCCTGAGAAAATCCGATAATATTTTTTTTGTTGCAGTTTAAAATGAGTATAATTTTTGAGTTATAAACAGGTGAAAATCTGTTTTTGCCATTTTGAAAGCAGCCGGCTCAAAATATCTGGAAACGGCTTAAATGTTCCTATCTTAACCTTTCAAGTGTTGCTTCACAATGTACTTGAAATTTTTATACAGGGTGATAACTCTAACCTATTCATTTTAGACTACAACTGTAAAAACCATAATTATTATTGGATTTTTTCAGGAAATATGAAAATACAATACCTAATATACAAAAATACATAGTACCTACATAGTACGTACACAACAATAATATTTAAAAAAATATCAATATTTCATTTTTTCAAAATTTCAAGATTGTTGCGCATCTCGAATGAAGACTAGATCACTGCCAATTTAGTAATTAATTTTAGTCAAAAATTTTATCAATTTGAAGATTTGATGACACGTTTCAAAATGACTTTTAATAGGGTGAAACCTATTATAATACCTGCTCAGTGTACTCTTGATTTAATTTCTTTGAAAAGGATGTGTATAGATAGTTATATAGATAATACATAAAGATCCATACTAATGAATTCTTATCTCAGTTCTGTTAAGTACAACTCTTATCTACGAAAAATTCTAATTAACTTTCGTGTATACATTTAATTTTAGACAGCCTGTTTCCTCTCCTCATTATATCAATAATTACCATTTTGATAAGGAACAATAAGTAATACTAAAAGGTTGGTTATTATTATTAATCGTATGTGTTGTAAATCAGTTTAGTTGGGTCACCGTTCGATATGCAATCACTTATCCGCGAATATATTCAGTGAATAATTCATTATCGTGAATAGTAATGTGGTGAACTTTTCTAATTAAAAGAAAATAAACTAAGAACAGGACTAATAAATTGGTATTTTTTGTGGGATTTTTTTTCACAGTGTTTTATATCTACAGTGTTTTACCCGTTCATTTACAAGAGAAGTGCATTAGGATACAATCCCTACACTCAAAGACCCTCTTCAATATACATTAAAGTAAGTTGAACCCGAGCAAGGCTAGATGTATGCAAATTTTATACCTCCCGGAAAATACAACTGGCCGAATTTATTTTGTTCAGGTGGGAGATGTTTGAAATTTATTTAACAGCTGCAAAATTCTACTTCAATTTCAATCTGTAATTACCGGTATGTATTTTCCATTGGAACGTTTTTATTAACTAACAGCTTAACAGCTTTTTGCAATAAACTAATAATTGAAAACCAAATATAAAAAAAAAAAACCATTAGCAATTTCTGGCCTCTCTCTCTACCAGGATTAATAATTCAGAAACTTTAATAGGTACATTTAAAATAGGTACAGAAAATTAAAAGTCTTATAAATCTTATTACCCAAAGCCTTACTTACATACATCAATCCTCTAAAAGTTTCAGTCCCCACTTATAAAACACGGTTTAGTGGAATGAAGCGGCATATTATAATTTTTTACTGTTGAATACTAATATGGCAACCTAACCCCCCCCCCCCCCCACTGATCCGCTGATATGAGTTATAGAGAAAGATATTTTACAATTACGAAAAATAATAATGCTTTAAGTATTGAACCCTGAGGAACGCCCACAACTGACACTGCAACAATAACCGCACCTCACGCGATTCCCTCCTTAACATAACCAACTAACTTGCACATATTAAGATCTTTTCTCAAGATACATCAACAAATAAGGATACGACGATAAATCTCAAATTATACAGCTTGAATGGAAGCATGTCATAAACGCAATTAAATGCGCGATCACATTCCTGTAGAATGCTGCATCTGCGTATCTCTTCACCAAATAAATAAGAGCCCCGCAAGTAGATTTCCTCTTTCCTCTTTTCCTAAAACACAGTTAGAATAATATAATTAGCTGGCCGGCTAGTAGTATAGGACGTATCGAATTTTTTTTTAAAAGCTGGAAGGAACCGAGGAAGGAACGAAATCCTCTAACAATAATTATTCGGATTTCTTTTTTCTTTTGTAAATGGGACCTGCGAAACTTTGAGGCCGATATGCGACAGAAAAAGTACCCTGAGTGAATTAACGAACAGTAGTTAATGATTTCCGCAGGAGGAGCAGAACAACACAATCAACAACACGTTCAACCAATGGCGCTCTATAAGCGCTCATTTATTAAAACGCTATCGACATAAACGTCTGCGTATAGTATCATCTATTTACTACTGCTGATAAAAAAACTTAACAATTGCAAACAAAATCAGTGGTCAGGATGATATAAGTTAAGTATCTATTTAAAAATAGACGTGGATGTAAGAAAAAATATTGAAATTAAATATTTCCTATAAGTTTGCTATTGAAGTTTTCGACTACTTAAAGGTGGAACGACTTTTTTGGAATCCATTAAGTCCATTAAATCCATTCGCGAAGCAGCTCTCTGATAAGAAGATGACATTTTTCTAGGAATATTAAATAATAGTTATTTATGTATCTTCTAGTGAACGAAATAGAACTTGGCGCTTGGGAATGAGAGCTTTTTTGTCGAGGCGAAAGCCGAGACAAAAACTCATTCGAAAGCCCCGTAATTTCGCGCTCAAGTTGCATACAACATTTTTTAGAGAGCTGTGTTGAATTGAGCGAAAAAAATTAAATTAAAATTTAAAATCATAAAAATAGTGCGCAAAAAAGGGTGAATGTGCCATTTTTCATTCCTATATTGATTCCAATATTCTGACAGTCCAACATTCTGACCATCAGAAACCAGGAAATAAACTATTTTTCAAAATTTGAGTATTCTTTTTACTCGTACATAAGATTTTGCGCTGAAGTTTTCATGAATATAAAGAAGAAGAGAGAGAGAGAGAGAGAGTCGTAAAGAGAAGAAAAATAATCCAACCCTTTAATTAATAAAGGCTTTTTAGAATTAGCAGTGCCAATATTTTTTTTAAATAATTTGAAGGGATAAAATTGAAATTTGAATTTCCCTAAAACTAAAATAGGCTATAGATTTGGTCATCTAACCTTTAATTACATCCTTCCTATGAAAAAAATTAATTTTCAGGACAGCTGCAGATAATAATTTTCCAAAAAAAATAACAACACTGTCTGGTTTTAAATATCTTCATACAGGTCATTTCCCTTCTAATATAGATACATATCTACGATAAAGAAGCTTGAAAACTAGACAAATGCTTTCACTGGAAATCATTAAATCATTTGCCTCTTGATAAAGATAATAAAAAGGATAAGTTGAATCAAATTCCAGTTGTTTCTCAACACCTGAAAAGTCTGAGTCGGGTTACTACACTATGAAATCCGTTACCATTCAACCACTCAGTAATTTTATTTTATTTTTATTCTATTATTTTTAGCAAGCTGTATAAAATTTCTCTGTCATTTTTTTTCTTGATTAATTTCTCTTCTTAATGATTATCAATATTTTTCTATTGCAATTTATTATATTACAATTCCTATGTTTATTATTTCAGTTAATTTTTTTATTGTTTATTCAAAACTGCGACGCACCCTTGTTTAGAATAAATTAGTCGCTTTTTGTTTTTGGATCAAAAACCGTTCAAGCCTTTTTAAAGTTCAGTTGAATTTATATCAGACAAGAGAAAATAGTTTATGAATAAATATTTTCTTTCGTCGAGTTATTGTCTGAAAACTATCAGCACAAGTGACGGTATCCTATGTTAATGAGCCATTAATAATATTTAACAAGATATCACTTTTGTTAATAAGTGAACTCATAAAAAAAAAGAAACAGCCGACCTTTTAAAAAACTAGTTACTATCTCGAATTACAATGTTTAGACTCTTTAATAGGGCAATTTTGTATCAGAAAGTATCAACTTTTTCTATTTTAAATAATCATCATATTTTAGCATGAATAAAACTCAAGCAGCAGGATAGTAAGTAGTGTTATGCTTTACATTTCTAATCTAATGATAACCAAACGCATATATCTTTATCATTATACTATTCAACAAAAATTGAACTCAATAAAAGCTCATTGTACTCGTACTGCTCGTACTTTACTTGACATTGACACTGGATTGTGTTAATTATTGTCACTCAACTGCTGATTATCTTTTGCTTGATTAGGATTATCATTAAAAGTTCCTAGACTCGAACGAAGCGTTCCTATACTGAACGTAAAAAGGTTTTAGTTTTAAACTTTCAATATTATCAATTATTGGAAACGTTGTTTTTATTAATAAATCAATTTTCTACAACAAGTCTCAGGACCAAATTGTTAACAATAATTATTAGGTAATTATGTTTTTTTTATTATTATTTTTAATAGGTAACAGTATATAAAATATAAGAAATTAAATTTTTTATTTATCTTTATCTTTTATTTATTTGCCTTTTTTTACCTTTTAACTTTTAATTCACTTTTTTTATTTTTTTATTTACCTTTATCGTAGGTATATGTTTATTCGCTCATCTTATTGATTATTATATGATTATGCACTTCAAGTTTGAATATTTTCTGGTTATTTTTCTTTAAACGTAACCGGTTTTTAGGATAGGTATATCCTGACCCTGAATTTCGGTTACATCGGAAATCCCTTTAAATTAAAAAAAAATAGGATACTCCATTATACTTTCGTATTATTGGGTTTCGTATTAGGTTATGAACAAAAAATAATTGAATTATGGTCCTGCAACTACTATATATCTCGGAGCACAAAATACCGCGAAGTAGGTCAACAGTATAGTGCAAAAGTATAATTAATACGAAGCGGAAAATCAATATGCCTGTGAAATGATAAACATTTATTAAAATAGAAACAACTTTGTCGCTATATGTGTAATGAAGGTTAGAACTAATATGAACAAAGAAACGAAACCTCGGACTCGGCAACACAGATAAGGTTTTTTATCATTTTTTATCATTATGTATTCATTATCACTTTTAATTTTTTGTTTTCTTTGACAGAATCTTCCTTTCATCAGGTCTTGACAGATCTTCCTCTAATAGCTTCCAAAGATACTCTACTAGTTCTACTACTCTCTACGACGACGAATTTCTTGTGTACCCCGACAGGAGACGACAGTGACGGAATGTCGCATGTGACCACTAAACACTACAGTTTAAGGGCTTCCGTTCTAGATTTTTTCTGGAATACACTAGACACTAGACAGATCAACCGACACGTTGCTCAAACTGTCTGGATCAGCTCTAGAATTTCTATACGACCACATTCTAAATTACAATAGGCCTGAATCTTTTAAAGTAGTATCTTTAAATCAACTATAGAATAATAAGAAGGCAGATATTGCAAGAATTTTTGTTCATTTCTTTAATGATAATCCAAAAATTCACGAATATCAAAAGTCAAAGAGTGACAGCGATTTCACGTACAGTTACAGTCGGAAGAGTTCCCATTTTGGAAATATTCCCTCTAAATAGATCACAAACGATTATCTAAAGCCAAATAAATACAATAATGAATAAAATTAAATTGAGTCATCAGTTGAAGACAATATCAAATTGTGATTAAAAAAGTTATCAATTTGTAATAACAAGAAACAGTATACTTACGATTCAATACCCCGTCCTATCGTATTGCTTTATTAAGCCTTGCAACGTAAATTGAGTGTACTGCTTCTTTCATAGAATTAGGGTAAATTAATTTAATATGAGTCACGGTTCTGTCTATTATTGATTGAAAAAATTCTTTCAATTTTTATCAAACAGATCTTCCAAGTTATTGAACTTTCTCTTCAATACCGATGGTAAGACATGGTGATTATCACTTCCTGTTGTAATTGTTTTGATCTTGCGTATAATTGGTAGAGACAGAACGTGATACAATAAGAACAAATAACTGTTCTTTTATTTGTTGATTTTTTTTTTAATAATAATATACAACACCTGAAAGTTCTATCTGTAGGTATATTTAGTTCGTAAATAGTGCCTAGTTAGTACCTAGGCAGTGTATTATGTATTGCAAATTGCAAATCTAATTATTATTTATCCTGAGCGAACTAAATTATGAATAATTGATATAAGTTGAAAATAATGATCACGGTAATTATTATAAATATAATCATAAATATTATAATTCTCTGCTCAATTAGGGTAATTGATGATCATCTAGGCATGTATTGCTCATTTTGATTGAAAAAAATAATATAATCACGTCAGGTTTAACTTTGTAACGCGTTTTACCTAATTAGACATCGTTCACTCTTATTTTCACTGCTCAGGTGCTTAATCTCAAATTTTGTACAGCAATAAAACAGGGAGATGAGATATATTAAAATGCTACATGATCTGTGATAATTTGCATGTTAGAAAAAAATTCACTAACAATTTTTTTATGCATAGAATACTTTGTAGATATACAGGGTGTCCCATAATATGTGGGCAATCTCCCGGATTTGGGTAAATTTTGTAAAAATAAATGAAATAATAACTATAAAATTAATTCCTCAGAGACACCCCTACAAAGATATTAGCTGTTAAAGTTGAGGATTGAAAATCAATTTTTTGCAATAACTTTTTTATTTCTTGACCGATTTTGATAATTTTTGGTTTTTTTTTGTATTATTTTGGACTGTTTAGAATAGTGTTTCATAATCTTTGATAGCACATACATAGACCTCGGGATGGCATAACCCCCTCATTCACTTGAAAGAAAACAATAAAAATAATAATTTTACAGTTTTTTAAGGTTAATTTTCTTTTTATTTGATATTTTTTACATAAAAAATGTATCCTTATTTATTTCGATAGAGCGAACCGTTATCGAGATAAACGTCCTTCTAATAGGTGATGAGTCGCAGGAACTTTCTAAATTTCAAGTAAATTTTAACAAGATGGCTGACCTATGATAGTAAATTGAGGAGGAAACAAAACAATAACTTAATTAAATACACGTCCAGTGTCAAAAATTTCATTTTATGCAGATTTATTCTAACTGATTTTCTGCGTATTCAGCGTTTGTGTAACTCATTTTAAAATCAGTTAGAATTGAATCTGCATGGAATGAAATCTTTGACACTATTTGACGTGTATTTAATTAAGTTATTGTTTTGTTTCCTGCTCAATTTACTGTCAAAGGTCAGCCATCTTGTTAAAATTTACTTGAAATTTAGAAAGTTCCTGCGACGCATCACCTATTAGAAGGACGTTTACCTCGATAACGGTTCGCTCTATCGAAATAAATAAGGATACATTTTTTATGTAAAAAATATCAAATAAAAATAAAATTAACCTTAAAAAATTGTAAAATTATTATTTTAATTGTTTTCTTTCAAGTGAATGAGGGGGTTATGCCATCCCGAGGTCTATGTATGTGCTACCAAAGATTATGAAACACTATTCTAAACTGTCCAAAATAATACAAAATAAAACCAAAAATTATCGAAATCGGTCAAGAAATAAAAAAGTTATTGCAAAAAATTGATTTTCAACCCTCAACATTAACAGCTTATATATCTTTGTAGGGGTGTCTCTGAGGAATTAATTTTATAGCTATTTTTTCATTTATTTTTACGAAATTTACTCAAATCCGGGAGATTGCCCACATATTATGGGACACCCTGTATAGTTAACTTCTTGATGACGCAACAATTTTTTTTTTCGAATTTTAGCCTTAATGTTGCATTTAATTTGTGCAAGATTGTGACACTCCGATTGTAACATACATTTCAAAAATTGGCCGTTCTTTAGAGATTTTTCATCCTATTCATTATAAAAAAAATATGAAAAACAAAAATCTATTTAATCATCGCCAGGAACCTTGGTCTTAGAGCTCAGGTTTTTAACCATGCATATTGAATTTATAATGCTACATATATTATTTATAATAATCATTTATATTTATAATCATTATGATTTTTAATTGGTCCCACGTTGGGCGCCAATTGTGACCTTCAGATTTAAAGAGATATTTACGTTCCCATAAGCAATAAATAGGTAATTACAAAGAATCTGTGGCTTTTTATTTGGAAAAGTAAGAATTATTAGTCAAACAAAACAAACGCAACATATTAATTTGATAATAAAAAAATTGTTTAATTAAGAACTCTTACCAGATAGTGAGACTTAGGTACATATTAATATCAAATATCGAGAGACAATTCTACTTGTTCTGTCCATTACGGCTATTACGGCTTTATAGTAACTACGACCATGATGCATTTTGAAATATAGGCTGCAAAAGATCCAGAAAGTTCGATCATGTATAATATGAAATTTAGGAATTTCCTATCAATGTTGCATTTTTTACTCCTCGAGAGTTCATTTTATCCCATTTAAAATAAAATTTTAATGAAATTTATAACGAAATTTTGTCAAAAGGAACTCTCCTACTTTATTTGATATGCACTTTCAAAGCCACCTTAATATTAATAATCTTTCTCTATGTAACTGTATAAAATGACAAATCTTTAATAAGAGGTTGAAATAAATAAATTATTTAATAAAAAACTAAAATGCTTGAATTAACCGTTTCCAGGCTAATGCGTACACTAATAACGACACATATTAAAACCTTCATCAGGACGCAATTATTTCATACCAGGTTGCCAGACTTATTTTTATTTGATAAAGTCTCATTCATTATTAATTATTATTCTAAAAAAAAATCTGGCAATCCTGGTAGGTATTAATAATGGATGATTAGGTAATAAATAATGTTTCACAGACTCTATTGCTTCATTAATTTATTAATTTTTTGCATTGGGAATTTTTTTTTCAATTAGAGTTTTTTTCATAAGATACGTAATAATAGATCTCTACTGACACTAAAAATAAGAATAAAATGCAACAAGTGCTAAATTTACATACATAAAGCAGTTTATGATAAGTGTAAAGCAACAGTTAATCTGTTGTTAAATTCTTAATGCACTTCATAATGGCGTAACCGTAACATAATAAAATCACCTTGCGATTGTTGATATTATATCCACCGGGACGTGGGGATATCCACACCAGCGCCAATGAGTTTGTATTTATAGATCATCGACACGTATTTAGATTCATTTATAAAACATCTGCGGTTTATTCTATCTATCAGCCAAAGAAAACTTATAGAATGAATACTAGAAACTATGATATTACACTTTATTTCGATAAAAATAGATTTCTTGATGAAGCTGTCGGGGAGGATGGGATGAAGATATTTTCAGCTGCGACGACTGTTTATGTTATCCTCTTGTTGTTTTTTCCATGTTCGTTTATCGTTTCTTAGTTCGGTGTAACTTTACAAATCTGCCTTTTGTTTGAATTAATTGAATAGGTTTGTTAGAATTGAAAAGTAAAGTAATTATAGTGGACTAAAAGAATATTAAGCCATCATGTAAGTTTAAGCGCACCCAAATTCTCAGTTTTTGAGATATAATAGGGTGTCAAAAAAATATTTTTTTTATAGTTTTTTGAAAATATCTCGGGAACTGTTTGAAATACTGATATTTTCTACTGTCATTATCATTGATATTAGCCACCTTTTCAATACCACTTCAGTTTTTTTTCATGTGCCATTGGCGGATATTTTAGGATTTAGTATTTTGCCCTTCATTTTCCAATACATTTTTTGAAACATCTAAAGCGAGATTTTCATCGTAAATTACCGTTTTTCTACTTGTGTTAGTAATTATGACGAAGAGTACCTTTTTTCTGTAGAAAATATTAACCGTTTAAAATGAGCTTTTAAAATGTTAATTTTTCCAGTATCGCTGATACTAGGGACAAAAAAACGTCACGCAACCATTAAATCTCCGCCACTGGCATATGAAAAAAAAAAGAAATTTTAGCGTTAAAAAGTAGCTATCTAATATCAATGATAAGATAATATGTACAAAAGTGAGTTCTGTAACTCAAACGGTTCCCGAGATATCTTCAAATTCAAAATACTGGAAAAATTATATTTTTTTGACACCCTCTAATATCTCAAAAACGATGCATCTTCTGATACAGGTTAATATAGGAAAGTTTTACCTTATTTTCCACTAGAAAATGTGCCTTTAAATTTTTATGCAATATTAAAGATACAGCCTGTAAAAAAACACTCCTCTTCAAATTCTTTAATTCTGAGCCGAATGAGGAACTTTGATTGTACCTACAAAAACGTATTTCAATTACATCAATTTTACCAGTTTTTGACGTAGAATTGATGTCTCAAATGTCAAAAATGACGTTTCAGTTCCTGTCAACTTCGAAATTTTACATGGCATGTGGGGCTATGTTAGTTTTAAATTTTGACAGTCTGTGTGTCAGTGAAAGAGTTTGTGGGTTTGTGATTTATAATAACGTATAACGTATGCAACATAATGTTGTGACGTTTGACATGTCAGTTTTATATTAAAATTAGTATGATTCTTGCCATTGAATTCGTCAAAATTGAAAGTAGGTGGGGGGGGGGGAGCTATTAACGTCTTCACTAACAAACTGTCCAAATTTAAAATTGGCTTATTTTTTGTGTAACTCTATAATATCCTTAAAATGAGATCTCACGTAACCCCCATCCCATTTGAAATGTTCAAAGTTGATGGGGACTCAAAGTCATTTTTGACATTTGACATTTGACATCATATCAATTCAATGTTGAAGAGATAATTTAAAGAGGGGGGCAACATATTTCCTTACTGTATTTATGTCCTATCTATTTAATTATTTTAGAACTCGCCTAATGAGTTATAACCAGGCCGTAACCGTAAAGAATACGGCCGAACTTTTGGAAGAATTTAATTTTTCTGGATTATTATTATTATCTTTTGTTACTTATTTATAATGGTTTATTTTTTACAGATATCTACCTTCTTTCGAAGTCCACTGCATGGGTGCTTATTACAAAGCATCTTGAAGTGTGTAATGCCACTCCTTTACCAGGGAGTGAGAAGAATTATTATTGTGCTCTACCTGGATAACTGACCCTGCTTGCATAAAAAAAGGTAAGGAAACATCCTCTATTAATGATACATTTTGTATGTTCTCAACCCTTACTTTTAATTAATTTCTAAATAATTATTATTAAATAAAGCACTTTTTTATTATTCTATAATATGTTTCAATTTTAAGTCGCTTTAAATAATTTGAAATTGTCATAAAGGGGATAAGTCAAAAATTAAGTCAACAAGATTCATACTTATTTGGGTAGTGATAGCAAATTGGCTCAACTAACAATTTCAGACACTTCCATACATAATGCATCGAGTTGATTTAGGACAACTGCAGTAGCGCGGTCAAGCGTAGAAGGGTGAAACTAGAAGATGTACATAATTAGTGAAACATGGCGGGGGTTTTAAATATCAACACTGGAAAGAAAAGTTGTAAGCTTAATTATTAGACGGAGTGACATTATAGTATTATGAGTTAGGTAGTATGTACATACAACAATAAAAAATATTTTGCAATAATAATATATTTTAGGTATTAATAAAAAATTGACACCCTTTGACCCGTGAGGCGCTGTAAAACTTGTCGCTTTAGGGTACCTACCTGTATTACCGCCACTGACTGTAGCGCATTCTCGATGGCACAAAAAGTTGTCCCTTGATTTATGTTAGTTTTCCTTGGGATAATAATTTTTAATTTATATTGTAAAAAAATCGACCAGGAAAATTGTATATACCTACAGGGTGTTAGCTAAACATGGGGAAACATCAAGGGGTTGTTCTGAGGACTATTCTAAGAATATTTTGTTCTTTGATGATTTTTGATACCTAATCCGCTTAATTTCGAAGATACGAAATTTCTTCGAAAAATTTAATATTTTTTTTTAATATCTTAACGGTTGATGAGAATAACTGGAAAGTTCTGATAGCTTAACCAATAATTATTGATGTACACGATTTGATACCCTAATGAAATATTTTTCAAACAAGTGGCGGAGATCTGGGTATGTCATTACCTATTTTATAAATTTTTTTCTACGCCACTGATTTTAATGAAAATTTGATATTTTTGATAGATTTATCCCGTTTTGCTTAGATAAGAAAAGTCATCTTACTTTTTCGTCATAGGGCGCACTTTTTTTACAGAATGTATGTATGTATTAACCCGTACAAGGTAAAATTTCATAAAAATCGTACGGCTTATCATACAATGTGAAAAATCTCGGAAACAGTGCGTTTACAAGAAAAATGTAGATGACTCCTTGTCAGTATACAATATACAACATGAGGTATCTATCAAAAATGGCTACTTTTCATTAAAGTCAGTGGCGTATATTCCTGAAGATAAGTAGGTACTTATGTTGAGTATGAAAAGTTTTATTCTTTATTGACAGATGTTAATTATTCATGCGTTCGCGTTTTTCTAGATTTTCCAAAAAGCATTCACAGGAAAATTCCGAATGTAATATAATCTCCTCGCAAAAAATCAGAAATATTGTTTCTATTGTCATATTATGTTAAATTCTTGAAGAAATGCGTTCCCTGTTCCC
This sequence comes from Malachius bipustulatus, assembly GCA_910589415.1. NCBI lineage: Eukaryota > Metazoa > Arthropoda > Insecta > Coleoptera > Melyridae > Malachius > Malachius bipustulatus. The sequence continues at coordinate 29,489,215 of OU342634.1, read as the reverse complement.
TCTACATTAAGGTTACCAGAAAAATTATCATTTGAACCTTTCAACGCTGAGAGAATTTCTCATGAAGTTTAAAAAAAGATTTGAATCACTACTGACAGGAGGTGTTAATTCATGTTTTTTTTTTTCTGGATTTTCCACGGAAGTATTTCCAGGAAAATCCAGCTCTGACGTAGGTATTATTTCTTGGTTTCTTAATAACGAAAGAATTGTTTCTTTCAAACAAGATTAGTAATTGTGCATATTAAAAAAAATCAATTATGGTGTTTTTTTGAGTGATGAAACAAAAACAAAAAGTGTGTATAATTTTTGGTCTACTTAGTTTATAAATGCTGGGGTAACAAATAGATTTATAACTCCTTGAATATTTATTCACCTTATAAGTATTTTATTTGTTTACGTCTACAACAAAGACGTATACGTAATAGGTACCTACCCATAGAGACGACCGGAATGCAATTTCATCCAAGCAAAACTTGCAGCTAAATTCCTTTGTATAAACGAACACGTTTCCTAGTTAATCGCTTTCGATCGTGGAAACACCGAGTTTTCCATTTAACCTCAACGATATATTTTACGAGCTTTTAGTTAAACAACTCCGGGTAAGCTGATATATTGGCTGCTTTCCCAAACACACTAAAAAAAGTGACAGATTTTCTTCGTTGATATTCAATTTAATAGGTTTATGTAACTTGGCCCGACTTCGCTCTGCATATCGTAAAAACCGTGTGAGAAAACCGTTCCTAAAGCGGAGACAAACAATCGGGTGGAAACGGGTTTCCCGATCCCGACAGTTTGTTTGCCAAAAAAGTCGACCGACATCGTTTTGCTTTTATTTCGCACTAGTCTAATCTAGTGACATAATTAACAATTTTATTACCTACTCAGGTCTCGGACTATCAAAGATTCAACGTGTTGGCTCTTGTAATACTGTTCTACCTCATCTTTTTGCTGTTTTTGGTCGAGAAACATTCGTGTTTGTGATCATTAATCTCTTCAATAACATGAGAATTTTATACCTACAGAGTCGATTCGATAGACATGCTTGTTTTTCGGCCAGTAAAATTGGGGTTTTATTTCAAGCCACTCGTATAAACATCCAACTTTCACCCTTGTCTAGGTCTCCTAGGGGAACATTAATAATTCTGATATCGCCCGAAAGGTAATCATAATCATATTTCTGTGATCGGAGTCAAAATCCAAAAGATCCCACTTCTGCTGAATCCTGTGACAGGTCACATCAAGTCACAAAATACTAAAAAGCACTAAGCATTGCCATTCTCACTTTCTTGCGTTTTGTTTGAGGTCGTAACATTTTTAAATTTTTTTTTTAATAAAGAAAAACCTTTACTGTTGTAAAAGATTACACCCCTGGGAGTCTTTAAAAACCCTGATCAAATAAACTTCTATACCCTCAAACCGGGAACATATTGGAATGAGAAATGTCACCAATGCAGAAAAAAGACATGGTTTTGGACATTTCGAAATCATTTTTTGATTTAAAAACACTTTCGAGGTTTGGAGGTATGATGAATAAAAATAATAGGGAGACAGAATAATCAGTTTCAAGTGTGCGAGGATAAAGCACCAGTAACACATAACGAGTGGAATAAAATTAATAGTAGCAGAGCTGCCCTAAAGGATAAATAAATACCGCGAAGCATGAAATACAAATAATAATAAACAGATAATAATTATTGAATGTTCAAATAAATAAATAAGTGTAAATAATAAATAGCTGGTGTATAATAGTGTAAATAAATTTGTAAATAATGTATTACTCATAACTAGTTATTAAAACCCTTGTTGTTTATATTTAAATCAAATGTTATTATAAATAGTTGTTATTTATGTATAATATAGTGCCCGAAATTATTGAACTTTGGCGCTTGAGAATGAGAGCTATTTGACAAAAACTCCCTCGAAAGCAAAGCACAATAATTTCGCGCTCGAGATGCATACAACATTTTTTTAGACTTTATTAAAATAAACGAAAAAATGTCGGAATAAAAAACTTAAAAATGACGCAAGGAAATTGTTTATTAAGTGCCGGGTTGATTGTTGCTTTGTTGCTAAGGTAACTAAGATTTCTACTACCGTGCATGAAATAGTTTTCGCTATAGTGCGCAAAATACTTCGCGCACGTTGCCGAGTAGACAACAGTAATGTGTAATTTTTCATTCAGATATTGATGAAAAAGTGTTAACATTATTTGACGGCTGTGTAAAAAAATAAATAATTGCCGTGATGAGGGTAAAAATATCAAAATAGTCCAACAGGGTTGTAGATGTTTTTCATGATTTTCCATCAAGTTCTACTGTATTTATTTTTAACACACCAATAAAACCAATAAGACCGATAAAACATTATGGATTTATTTGAACTGGAGCGAAATAACGATATACTCCTACATACTCCCTGGTAGTATTATACTGTTCACATCTGAAACTTTCTGAATTCTCATATTTTACTTTTTATTTTATTATACAGAAAGGTTCATAAAAAACGGCAAACCCGCATCTTTATTGTGTTACTTTATGAAAATTATTTTATGAAAACTATATTTCTTTAAATTAAACTTATTAATTTTTGAATAAAAAAAAAACAAACAGGTGCTATTTAAATAAAAATAATTGACAATTTTGGAAAATGGCAAATACGCGGAATCGTTGTGATAAAAAAACGACATTCGCAGCCAGCTTTGAGTCATTGAGTAACATTTTTTAATTTTTCAAATCGGAAGAAAAATAAAGATCCTACAGGATTGGCCGGTCGTTTTTTATGAACCTCTTTGTATACCCCCACATAATACATAACCCCAATCTCTCCATTCGCCAGTATACTCGTACTCCCGTCGTCTAGATGTTTCCAGCTGCTGCAAGGGTACATTTCTGGTGATTCGGATGCTTCTTCCCTGACGGTTAGACTTCTATAGACAAGTCCAGTAGTGACGACCACCGAAAAGGGTAGTTACCAATAATGAAATGATGATATTTTTATTTTATACATAACGCTTGTTCGTTATAAGTTTATGTATATAACGGCAATCTCGTTAAATATTGCCCTGATTCGTTATAACCGAATAATTTGCATATTAAAATAGGTTTATAAGACAGTTCATATTATAAAAGTTCATATAAAGGTGGATTAGCAAATTCCTCGTTTTCAAGATACAGGGTGTTAAGCTAAAAAAAAAAATTACGATTTTTCCGAGGATTTTTCATAAATAAATATCTTAATTCTTAAGTACCTACCTATCTTTTACTCAAGTTTGGTGTAATTTGGCAATTTTATTTGTAGTGTTAAGAGACTAATTTAGCCGTAACTAAATTAAAATAATTAAATCCAGTGGCGTTCCGAGGAGCAACTCAACGAATATTATTTTGAAAATACTTTTTAAAAAGTACGCAAATTGTTTTTTTTTTGTCAGATTAAACAATAATTACAATTATTATTACAACTTTTTTGTCCATTAAATTTTTTATGGTGTCTTACTTCGTTTTTGAAACAAAAAAAAACAGAATCCACCTAATTGCATATCCCTGGATTACACAAGCAATATGGGGAAAAAATCTTTAGATGACAAATAAAAATAAATAATGAAAAAATATATAATTTCCCAAAGAAAATGTTCCCCTTGCTTCTTATTACATGGTCCGGGGATATGCAATTGTATTATTTTATTTATTTTTTTCAAAAACTGAAATTCAAGAGACAATGAAGTTGTATTATTAGTTGCTTAATCTGAAAAGCATATCAAAATTGTAAATACAGTGGTGTATACAAGGTGAGTCGGGAGGAACGCCCCAAACTCCATCAGGAGTTATACATGTAAAAATAATTTTTGAAAAATTTAATGTTCTTATCCGATTTTCATTTAACAAAAAAATGTATCTGGAATTCCACTTGCATTAAAATTTCCGCATAATCAGAGTAGGCGGTATGCAATGTTCGAGGCTTATTTTGACAGCTTTGTTGTTATGATAATGTGTTTACTGTGACAGTGTATTTTTGAACATTTACTGCAATAACGCTATCATTAATAAAATGTTATTTTTAAAATCACGCTGTATCTTGAATACGAAGTATTTGCGAACCCATGTAATATGTTATTGGTTAAAAAACACCCCTAACCCTTATCTCCATATATCCATATAAATGCAACATCTACCCACGTATCTAATCTAATACGGTTTTAATTAATTTTTTGAGGTCACAACTACGATGATGATGATGGTAATGTACTCCAATATGTATTTTTCTTCCAGAATTAATCACCATTCATCCAAAACGCCCCTCAACTGGAAAGTCATTCACCTCTCTCAACTGTTGTGTGAACGAAATAAATTTAAAAGCTTCCAACTTCCAACCCTTTTATTCCCCGCTTTATGAACGCTCGCAGGGGTAGCGGATGAGGAGATAAGCAGCGTTAACTGAATAACATACGAGCAAATGTAGAAAATTAGTGAACAGATTAAATTATTATCGGCGTACAAAATGATTACTATCATTAAACTAGTTAAGAGTTATTTCTTCTTCGCATTGAGATTTTAACAAGTGATAATCAAGTTAATGTCTTTGTTTGATTTACTTAATAGTGTTAGTGTTTCTGTTTCATTTCTTATCTTTTAAGTACTCTACTACTAAGCACTTTCGTCCGATGCTCATAGCATAGGAGCTCTAGTTCTAGCTCTACATGTTATAATATTCTCTAATGCATATCCTATTTATAATAAGCAGTGGTGGTCTCGGAGTTGATTGCTGATTCCCGTAAAGCCGTATAATATAATATACCCCAACCACATACATATTAATGGCAGTTGTCAACAATAATGCACATGTGTTCCGAACAGAAAGCAGGTTCGATATCGTACTATCTCGCACAGTTTATGTCCACCAGTGCATCTCAAACTGTTTATAATAATGACTGCCGAGAGGTTTTTTTTAATGGGATACTTGAATATTCTTTGCTTTTAATGAGACTTTTCTAACTATGTAAATACATGCGTACATAATTTGAAAACTTGAAATAATTACTGGCATTTTAATAAAGTGTAGACTCGGTGTGTTGCTTTACTCTTATGGGATACGAACGAATACGAACAGCCTGCAGGGAGCACAAGAGATTAACCACTCTGCAAAATGAATAATTTTATAGAAACGCTTTACGTCTGAGAAAAACTTTTACCTACTACAGACCTGGATAGCTATTAATTTTAAAGCAAGTATCGCTCCTTCATTCATATATATTTGACTGGGTGACTTTACAAAGTACAAACAATGAAGACTTTTGATTTGGCTTATAACATATATATTTTTCATATTTATAATGTTGATAATAGCCAGTGCTTAGTTAGAAAGTGTGCGTGTGCATGAACACCTACGCATTAACGAACCCGCTTTACTGCGATTGAGAGAACAACTGAAAGAAGTCCTTTTTCAAATATATTTGACAAAATATGATTTATTCTGATAGTTCGATTTTTTCGGCCGCCATCATTTTCTTGTTTTATATTTTTTGTAGAAATTGTTGAATAGTTTTTGACATTAATATAGTATAATTTGACAGTAATAATATAGATATAGATATCCCTTCATATACATATAGTATAGTTCCCTTCATATTATAGTATAGTTCCCTTCATATATTGTAGATATATCAGGAAAATTTACCTGATTTGAACATACAATAATAGGACATTCGATGTTTGCTCTTTTTTGCTCTTTTTGGTTTTGATGAAAAATTATGTAGTTTGGTGGGGGTGAAGTCCTAAGGGTTGAAGTTTGCAGCAGAGAATTTCCTGCAATTGCGGTTCTTTAACTTTTTTGCAGATTGCGCATCATCGCTAGAGGGCACTTGAGTTGTTATGTAATATCCTTAAACCCTTAAACTATGCATTTAGGACAAAATTACCATCGGACAAAAGTTGTAAACCTTTTTTTTTTAGTTACAAATTTTTTAATTGTTTTATTTAAGTTGTACCTACCTTTGATCTCTTGTTGCATTAAAAAAATATACAGTGCTTCCCAAAAGTAACGGATAAATTCGATAAAACGGAGAGGGCTGTTTTTTTGAAAAAATAAAAAAACAGGTCGATTTTGTTTTTGAGTTGTTCAACTTTTGACATAATATTTGGGTATACAGGGTGATGCGCGAAAAAGTGGTGACGTCATCGGCATTTTTTTAAATGGCAACCCTTATTTTTTATTCCATTTTTTGATACTTAATTTAATTGCCAGTATGGTAATGTAATCAATTTGTAACCTTAAATGAGGAAATTTCTGAGAAACAGCTTGTGAGTCGAAATTGTGCACTTTTTACTGATGTGAAAATCGGAACATTAACGATAAAAATAAAAAAATATCAAATAAAAATTACTGTTTCCATGGTAATTTTATAAGATCTGTCTATTAAATTAAGTCTATCAAATTGAATCTGTTAAATTAAATTAAATTAAATCTATTAAATCTGTCGAAATTAAGTTATTTTCTCCGAAATTTCCTTTATAAACGTTACAAAATGATTACATTACCGTATTGGCAATTGGATGAAGTATCAAAAAATTTAATAAAAAATAAGAGTTGCCATTTAAAAAAATGCCGATGACGTCACCACTTTTTCGTGCATCACCCTGTATACCCAAATATTATGTCAAAAGTTGAACAACTCAAAAACAAAATCGACCTGTTTTTTTATTTTTTCAAAAAAACAGCCCTCTCCGTTTTATCGAATTTATCCGTTACTTTTGGGAAGCACTGTATATTGATTTGGACGGAAAATCTGAAACAAAAACCAAAGTATATAACGCTCTCTAAATACCTATGCGTAGTTTAAAAAAACCAATGGAATCAAAATTGAAGGACATTTTCCGCTCTACAACATTTGTTTTTTAGTATTTTTCTCCAAACTGCATAGTTTTTGCTTGAAACCTAAAATAAGGCACAAAAGTATATATAAGAAAATTTAGCGCCCTCTTTCGGCGAAACTACGATTAATTTGCAAAAAGTTATGCAACTGAAATTTTAGAAAGTTTTCCGCTCGACAACTTCTGTTTAAAAGAATTTTCAATCAAAATGAATACTTGATTTTTCATCAATTAAAACATAGAAAACGGTTAAAAGGCCCAAAAGTCACCCTGTATATCTATCTATTTCTCAGAAAACACCTTTTTTGTGAAAAACATGTTCACACAATCCAACTCAACACTCTGCTTCCTATAAATAAGAGTGTACCTTATTTATCTGTGACCGTTCCTGAAATATCCTGAAAAAAACTGTAAAATCAAGATTTCTAATTTTTGTGATATCTTCCTTTTTACTGGAAATCGTTAAATAATTTTTTGTGGGCTTACATAAGCCGTTGAAAGCTATCCATCCACCTGATATTGAAAAAAATTTTCAAAGCCGACTAAATTTCAGAAATCTAGCCCTCTTCAGACGGAAAACCTCTGAAAATTGATATAATGATAACCAGAAACAACGAAATGTTGATTTCGCCCTAAGGAACAAAAAGACCCATTAAACTTTAATTTTTGTAAATGTTCCGAGTAGAAAAAACACTTTAGTTTGATCACAGCTATGCCTCGTAACCTAAAGTATACCTACCTGAGGGAAAATTCAGGAAAAAATTATTTATTCAAGGAATGAGAATATCTGTTTGTATAGGTAATGACCTCTCTCTAGCCATGGCCGTTGGCCGTTATTTTACTAGGAACGAGGTCAGCGTATGTACTGAGTTTTTTTGCGCGTCTCCCGGGCTGCTTTGAAATTTTGTTTTTATGTTCGTCAAATCTAAAAACTCCAAATTAACACTGTTCCTATCACGAAATTACAATTTTATGAGGATGAGGAGTATATGGGGCGAAGATATTTCGCTAGACGGCTCTGCTGTGGCTGGAGATCAGTATCCACATCAACATCAATAATACCTATACATCAAATCGCAAAATCTAAATTAAAAAATGTTTCTTGCGTATGCGAAAAAAAATTTTTAAGATCAAATTGGTCTCTTTTTGTGGTATATTTTTATTGCATAAAGCCGCATCTTCCTAAGTTTTGGATTTTTGAGTCCATCGATGAGTAAAAGGTGCACAACATAACAAGAAAATATATTTTTTTAATTAGCTAATTTTTAAAGAAAATATACCATCACCATGTAAACCCACATAAATAATCCATATTGTTTATCTCACCAATAGGTGGATTTTTTTAGAACTGCTCGGAATACTTATTCCTCATTATCACTTGACAAAATTTTTAATAAAAGAGCCAAGAATGTTTGTATTTTAATCCGACATTGTTGCATGATGGATCAATTAATTCCTGATCGGCTTGGTAATTGGTACCTATATCCTATATCATTCGGTGCTGCAGTTAGATAAAGCGCCGCTACATGCTCTTGGAGGAAGGATCAGATGCAAAATTGGTCAAAATCATCGAAATGAGGGCAAAATTACGAAAAAAAATTTGTTAAATTTGAGCGTGTAAAACTAAAACGCAAGCATATAAATTCCTATCGTTTGACTTGGGCCTCTTTAAAAATGCACATATTATGACATGGAAAAATTTTTATGATCTTTTTTTTGGCAACTAATTTCGTCAGACTGGATAAAGCGCGTAGGAAATGTTTCTTTAGAAAATATTCCATCTCTTATATTTCATTAGAGGAAACGGAGGAGGAAACTGAATCTGATTCAGATGTGTCTGAGGATTCAAATTATTATAGGGGTGGTAGGGGTATTAAGGTTGTAGGGATATTTAGGGGTTGTAGAGCAACCCTATAAACTCAAGGAACTCTAGGAGTATCTACGATCAAAAAAAATCTGCACTAATTTTGCTCGAGAGATTGACAGATAATGAAACAATATTTGAACATATGCGGGTTCATCATGATGGGGGACAGGCGGATGGGAGTCGAAAAAAATCGCCGATGTCGGTCGAGCGCATAAATCACACCTCGATTGAAAGAAAGTGATCTATTGAGGACTCCTGACGAAATTATAGACAGACAGACAGGACGGAGAGTCAGAAGTGAGTCGATTCGGGTAGTGAGGTAGCGATTAGTATCGTTTCTTCACGCATTCTCGACATAGCTCCGCTATTTCGAGTTCGCTTTCCTCTCTCGTGACTCGTGAGCCGGCGAGCGCGAGCGCGAGTTGTGCCAGCGACGCTTGAGCGAGGGGATCGACTCTCCGGCCGCTCCTGATCGTCGTCGTCGTTTGTTCGGCCCGATCTCTTCGACTGTCCGGATCTGCGGCACCGGCACCGCCGCCGCTAATGTCAGTGCTAAGTTGATTTCGGTGCGGTTCTCGTGATGCACACGCCGCACTCGCTGTGTCAATGTCATGTGTAACGTGAAAACAAACTAACCGATTTAAATTAGACAAAGAGAAAAAGATGTTACGCGTTGCCGCCGCCGCGCTTCGTTTCGGTAGTTTGAAAAACAGTTATCCTCAGTGTTAGTTAGTGTGATACCTGGAACAACATTATTTTATTGTACACTCCTCTGTTCTAGTGGCACGTCTTTGGTTCTTGTGGAGTGGATGTTTAAAGAGTGAGAATTGATGGGAGTTGATTGTGTTGTGCGTTTGGGATTAAAAATGAGTTATTGAAGCTGATTTATGATTTATGGAGAGGAAAGTTACATCGAATGATATTATTGTTATTTGGTAAGGGTTTAATTATTATAAATTATGTCGTTTATTTTTAATTGAATTATAATAAATGGTTAATAAATCTGGTTAAATTTCTCATGATAGTTATGATTATTATAACTTGTTTTCGGGCGTCAAGCGTCAAGTAATAATTAGATATTTTATATTTACTTACTTCCGGAGCTATTGGTGAAGTGTGAAGTAGCGTCTCTTGACAATAATAGACCTGATTTTTGTAATTTATCGTCGGGCAGCTTCCGAATATGCGATTAAGGACACTTTTAGAGATCGTAATTATAATTAAGACACTTTATTAATCGCGCAATTCAATTTCAAACCTTTTAGATTTGTCGGTGTCTAATCGGGCCCAATATTCATAATCATAGGCATCCTGAGTATTTGATTCTATAAGCTCCATAAGTTTAGGGTGATTTAAATATTGATATTGCATGTAATAGACTTTCCATAGTATTGGATGAATCATTTTCTTTTTCCCTTACACGAATTTGTTGAATTACTAAAGTCGACTAATAAATAATTATTGTTCTTACTTGGTAAATTAATTCATCATTACGATCAGATTATTATTATTATTATTAACGCACTAATAGATTGACCATTGACCAATAATACAAGCGTATTTGGTAATCGGTTTTGTGCGCTGCAAAATCACACTAATAACTCTTAATGCGTTCAGCATTGTCATGGTGAAGCCTACTTGATAATTCAAAAGATTTACAACTTGTCATCAGAAAAACAGTCGTGAGTCTTATTATACTAATACCACATCTCGCAGATGTCAGTTGTAGTTAATGAGACGAACCAAAGACGAGTCTTCTTAATCATCATACATTTATATTATTAACGAAGGTAATAACACTATTAACATTAACCTTCCATTATTAAACTCGTTGCGTAATGAATAATGATATTTTACATTTTCTTACCTAGCGGTTTGCGTTTGGTGAAGTAGGTACCTAGATCTTTTAACAAAAGACCTGATTTTTGTCATTTCTCGCTATGCGATTATTAACCACTTTAATTAGGCGACCATATACTTAATTAAGATATTTTATATTTTGTTAATAACATCTTTGTGTCAAGTGTCTAGCGTTTTAATCTCCACCTATTCATAAGATCAATCAATAAGTTCTAAATTAATTATCTCGGTATTTCCCAGAAATCGGGAAAACGCTTCCACCTTTTGATTTTGAACTCTAGCTTAGGCTCGTTCTAATATTACAGGAATAGACTTGCTGTAATATTGAATGAATCATTTCGCTTGAACCGATTTTGTTGAATGACCGCGGTGCTGGTGCTCTGAATGGACTGAATAATAATTGTATTCTTCTGACTTATTAATTATTAAAGTTTTACGAAATAAATGCTCAATAAAATTTATATCCGCATCCACAAAGAGGATGATACTTGGACTGGTGATACTTAATTATTGTATTCTGGAATCTGATTGTCAATTTTAGGAAATCAGATATCCAAAAGCAGAAAAAGTCAAATTTCAGATCGATTCTTTTTGAATGCGGACATAATAAAAGAAGTTTCTACCTCAATCAATTTAGTTGCGCGCGATACTTTATCATTACAGTATAGGTTTTCTTATTTTAACGCAGTGACAGACTGACGCATTATTAAGCAGTTCAGGGTGGGAGAGGCTGTTCATTCGATGAAAAAATGTACAATCACTACAATCATATCCACTATTTTCATTTTATTTCCACTTTACTTACGTCCTTTATTTCCACATTATTTCCATGTTATTTCCACATTATTTATAACTATTTATATATTATTTTCACTATTTCCTTTTATTTCTATTCCCAGTTATTTCCACCCTAGTATATACATTTATTTCCACCATTGTGAACAATAATTATTTCCACGAGTTGACACCCCTCGGCTAGGTGTCACCCGAAATTTACAAGTGGTCAATTGAACACAATACCTAGCTTTTGTTTAAAATACATAGTTCAGTTCAGTGCTATTTTTGACGAAAAATTATGATGTTTTGTAATTAACTACTGTACCATTATAGCTGTTGTGCTTTAAAAGTTATGAAATTTCACGTAAACTTTTGGCCGCGTGGCCAGTGGGTCGCGTGTGCGCCACTCCGGATCTCATTGTCGCGGCCTGTAATTTAACTCCATGTCTCTTCATGGCCGCTAGTGCGCGGTAGCCGCCTTAAAGTGCGTTCAACATTTTCATAAGTAGTGAAACTCTCTTAATTTTTCAAAACATATAAGTTATCATCCAGAAAACACATGCCAATCAGTCCAGATGAGCCGTCAGTTGAGGCGAGTATATTATTATAAGCCACTTTTGTATTAACAACAGCCATTAGACCTCCATTATACTTGTTGCGTAATTGAAAGATCAATCGATATATCTAAGGGATGATTGATCGAAATTAGAGTACAATATTTACGGTAATGCTTCGAAAGCCAATTCGCAGCAGAGTAAAAAAAATATGTGAGCATTGCCGTTCGAAGAATTACAGAATTGCATAACTTGTAGTTTGTAGTTTGTATAGTTCCAATTTTATAATAAGAATTGGTGTTGGTGTCGGTAACAAGAATAGTTATTTATTACAATAACGACTGTAATTCTAATTAATATAAGTAGCTCTAAGGGGTAATTTAAATCCATTATTTGGTAACGCAGCTAACGTCTGTAGAAGTGTTGATTGATTCTACATCAAAGAATCTGTATATTTTAAAAAAAGGTAGTTTATCACTTGTCAATTAATTTGTTACCCTCATTTATATAATAAATAAATGAATATGATACAGAGTGAGAGATACCAGCAGAAAAACATAAAATAAAAGATATTGCAGTCAGACTATAATAATTTATGTAAAGTACTACTCGATCTGTGGGCGCATAAATGTTTCATAACAAAGTGAGAAAGCATTTTTATATCTACGTCTTTGTGTTTCTAATTTCAATTCCTGATATTCAATTTAAAATAACAAAAATCTAATCGACTTAAATTAAAATCGATATCGAAAAACTGCTCGGAAATGGAAATTTAATTTATTTTTCCAAACTACAAGTTTATTTTCTGATATATTAAACCATAAGCTATCTGAGCATCTTTATTAAATATTTATTTTACAGATCGTCATGATATGCATTATGTTTAGGTGTGTGTAGACATGGAGAGAAAGTAGGTAATTGTAGCGGCTACCTGTTTCACCAATCACCATCACCATCACCATCATCGTAAAAATTAATAAATAAATTTTAATGCTCACGTGCTGATGCCGATAGTTAGATAGATCATGATGGATCGATCAAGAACAGCATCATACCTATGATCATCATATACCTAAAATTACAAATTACGTGTAGTAGGTAAAGGTATAATTGAATCGAAAATCTTGTCATTGATAGAGAGCGGTAATGTTGGCGGCATTATCCTTGCATTAAGGTCACCATCACAGTATCCTAATAACAACGCACCACGTAACACGTAACACATTCATTCGCTATTATTGTATTAATCCTGAAATCCTGAAACAGTTTATGACGTAAATTCAGCATATTATTGTTTTGCAGATGTAATAAACTTACGTCAAGCGTTAACTTGTCATAAAATCCACATCTTTGTCATACCTCAAACCCAATTAACTAACTAGTAAACTATTATGGAATGGAATGTTTTACTTACCCATTCTACCTACTTGTTTTACCTACCTATTGTTATTTATTATTATTAATTATTAATTTTAAATTTTTGAATTTTATTCACAAATATTACTTATTTAATTATACCTATAACACTACTTCTGTTTAATTGCAATGTTGTCAAGTTGTGCATTTTATCTAATAATTGTACTTATTACTAAGCACCTATAATATTGGTTTTTTAAATTTCCTTACGAACGATTATCCTCTGGGATCGTGTATTTTGGCACTATAGAATTAGCTGTGACCTCATAGTATTATGTATTTTTATTGGGTCACGGTAAAATAAAAAAATCCAGTCGTCTGGAAATCTTAAAATTTAATGAATTAGTAGTTTGACAACATTGCAAATTACAATCACATTCATAGAGGACAAGATAAGCAAATTCATAGAAGAACTAATATAGGGAAGATAAGCCGATTGTTTAAGTTTTAAAATAGCTTAAAGGTGTCCGATAACTTATAACGACTTGATAAGCAGTTAGTTGCTTTTCTAGAAACTTTGTATAGCATTACATGATAAAGAAAAATGCTAGCCAAAGAGTTTCAAAGAGTTCAAGATAAGTGGGAAGTGATAAGTGATTGGTGGGAATGAATCATGATATAGGATTAAAATCTAAAATAATATTTCACGAATGAAAGGAAGAACGTGAAATTTTAATTACAGTTAATTTTTATTGTTACCGTTCACGAGATAATAATTACAGAATTTTCCCTAAAAAGGTGCCCACAGACTAGCACACAAGTGCGTCATACATGTTTGCCATACATGTGCATCGTCCATGTACGATGAGCGTTTCTCAGCCACAGATCTACACACTAGCTTGTCACGCAAGCAGTATCGAAGTACGCGATGAACAGTGAGGACGAATATATTGTACTGGCAGCGGCGTACGTTGTTCTAGTTAAAAAGAAAAGAAATAAATAAATTCAAAAGCCGAAAATTCGAATAAAATGGGTCAAAGATTGGCTTTTAAAACGCTCATAATATACGCATATAAATCTTCTAGAAGAACTACGATTGGAACCAGACGATTGGCGAAATTACCTGAGGATGGATGAAGATAGTTACGTAACGCTATTAACGTTAGTGTCTCCAATAATAGAAAAACAGAACACAATTTTAATAAGGGATGCCATATCACCACATAAGCGATTAACAGCCACACTTCGCTATCTAGCTACTGGAAGAAATTATGAAGACTTAAAGTTTTCAACGCTTATTTCTCCTCAGTCGTTAGGGAAAATTATACCAGAGACATATATATATATACAGGGTGTACCAGCTCGATTTAGACAACGGTAAGGGCCATAATGTAGGTCTCGTCAAGACGAAACGTTTTTTTATTTAAAGTTTTTGGATTTGGACCTTCGTTGCGGAAATATGGCCGACTTCCGGTTTTTAGTTTTTTGGCCCCAGTTTCGGCATTTTTAGGTTCTCGTTCAAACTGAAACTAGTTTTGGAAACTCCTTAGCTTCAGTTACAACTTTCATATTGAAGTCAAGATTCTATCTCTGTTGGATTCAAAATCTTAATTTTTCAATTTGATTCAATTTGAATTGATTCAAAGACTTAAAATTTAAAGTCTTGGGCATGTCGCCATTTTGAATCCAACAGAGATAGAACCTTGACTTCAATATGAAAGTTGTAACTGAAGCTAAGGAGTTTCCAAAACTAGTTTCAGTTTGGGCGAGAACCTAAAAATGCCGAAACTGGAGCCAAAAAACTAAAAACCGGAAGTCGGCCATATTTATTCCGCAACGAAGGTCTAAATTCAAAAACTTCAAATAAAAAAACGTTTCGTCTTGACGAGACCTACACGGCCCTTACCGTTGTCTAAATCGAGCTGGTACACCCTGTATATATCAGTCACGTATACTTCATCCGTTCCTACACCTGATCGTTTGGATTCTTCGATTCTTTTAAGTTCTCGTCGAAAGCTTCCACGAATGCTATTTATTTTAGACTTAACGGTATTTTTTGTCGCATTTGGTTCAACCTCTCGTAGTTTTTTTAGTAACGTTTCATAGGCTGTATCTTTTTTATTTCTATTCATGTAATCTTTACATTTAGTTTTCCACAAACACGGATAACTTTTGTAAAGTTCTATAAATTCTGTCAAAATCTTTTGTAAAACTTCTTAAATCGGACATTATAATATTATTATTAAGAAATACACTACACGACACTGAATAAACAAATTATATAAAAAGATTGTCAGATTTGTCCACAGACCGACATACATGTATGCACGTAGATGTATGCGCGTTGATGAATTCAAGTTGAAACCTGAAACTTGTGCGACGCACATGTTTGCCACGTTTCGCCCACACACTAGCGAATATCAACGCACAAGCAAGTATGACATACATGTATGACATACATGTGCGTTAGTCTGTGGCCGCCTTAACGCCAATAAATATTTTCATATCTACTCCCTTATACCTATGAAAGTTGTCAATAACAAAACAACTTTCATAACATGAAAATTAGCCTTGCACATACCTTCAGTTTAATGAGAATCAAAACAGTATTTTTTTTATTACAACACGACAGCCTTAATCACAGAGTCAAAACTCATACTCGATATGCGGAATAATACAAAAGTTAATCTCATGAGAGGAAACGTGGGTAAAATTCACAAACCTGTTATTACGGAAATGAGTGGCACACGCAATATTTGTTTAATAATTTTCATAAATTGGATCATAGGTAGTTACTGATTATTTATCAAAATTCCAAACAGAAATCAGTTAATTCAATAATACTTAAAACATCTAGTAGGTATTCTTATGTTGTTCAGACTTTCACAATTTTACTCTTTATTAGTTCAGTGCGTCATATTATTGGTTTAAAAAACGGATGTGTTGTGTCCGCCACATTCAAACACTTTCTGGCAGTCTCAGCTCTTTGAACGGTAGGTATAGTAGTACTTCCTGATGTTTGATATTCGTTTCGTAGATTAAAAAAGTGTAATCTGATCTTAAAATTGAATATTGACATTTAGGTTATTAGGTTAGGTCGTTAGGTCGGAGCTTGAATTATTTTATTCTTCTACAATATTAAATAAGTGAGAGTTAAACTTAACTAAATAATAAGCGCAAGCTAAAATGGCATTGTAAATTACTTTTCTCCAGAAGTCAAAAGAAAGATTAGATCTTCCCAAATTTAGGTACCTACTAAAGTTAGGTAGTAACTAGTAAGTAGGTTAGTGGGTGCATCATAAAATCATTTGTTCCTATTTGCTATTGGGAGTAGATAAAGTATAGTACAATATCTCGAGTTGAAAGACAATTTCGCACTTGCGGAAATTGTCACTTTCATCAACTCTTGTTTTGTAATACCTATACACTATTTTATTTTTATTTATATGTAACAATAACCATGAGAATTTAACCAACAGAGTAAATTAGTAGGTATCAAAAATTAAGTGCATAAAGTATGGGTTTTAATCTTTCTCGCGTGTATCTATTGTAAGGTACCTGTCTATGAATCAATGATAATTCTTTAAGTAGGTATTTACTTACTAATTACTGGAGTAATTATCACTACTTGTGGATATTTGAAAATAAGAAATGATAAGAGAACATAATACCTATACCTATAGGAATATTTTAGTACCCACTTTTTGTTTTAAATAAGTTGGAAAAAACGTTGTTAATTTAAGTTTTCCGAGACTTCAATATTTTTGATATTCCCCGCTTCGTGACCTTCGATCTTATTACAGTTTCAATAGCTGCATTAAACTTTCAGATCATTATAACTTTAATGTGGCAGAGTAATTATTATTTGAGAAAATCCATTCCGCTACAACACGAGTCAGGCTTCACGCGATAAGGACGCCCATAACATATTTTTCTATCTGCCATTGCCTGTTCCTGTTAGTTATAAAATGTATAATTTACAATATTAAACCATATACAATTTGCAGAGTTAATTAGACTTCTTTAATTGGATGAATTTTTAATATTTAGTCGCTTATAACTTCGGTGAAACGAGTGAAATCAATAATATTGATCAACTAGATTTAAGCCTGAAACCTTCTACATAGTTAAATTCGCGTCTAAAATAATCACTGATCATGTTTAATAACCCACAATCAAGTGTAATTATTTTCGTCCAGATAAAATAGAACAGAGATACTTATTTCTCCCCCTGAAATGTTCTCCCAGTTTTTCTTATTATTATGGGAAGCAATTTTCTTTCGCCCGGCGAAATTATATTATATTCTACTCATAACTATGAAGTCAAAACTAAATAATAAATGACACCCCCAAATAAAGGATAATCTGGCCTTTCCGAGGAAAATGGGAAACAGAAACGAGCCAACGGACTGCCAACCTAATAAAATAGATATCGTGACCTGAAAAACTTGTAACACGCGATTACGTTGCCAGTCTTTCAAGTTCCATCATGAAAATTTAATCCACTACGACCCAACTCAATGTACTTTATTTGCTTCTGCATATACCTACGAGGAAAATTAAACGAATGGGGGTTATTTGTTTGTGCCATAAACACCCCAAAATTAACTTAACCCCATTGAGTATACCTGCCTACGCGTTAATTGTGATAATTGTACGAGTATTATTGCTGAGTTTATATAAAAGTACCTCCCTATACACGGGGTAATCTTTTTCGGAAAATAAAAATTGCTCTAATTTTAAATAGGTATAGTTAGTTAATTTTTTCAGGCGATACCGAGTTGGCCCAAGTTGTTCCTTGATAATGACACAGCTTAGCTGGGCGAAAAACGATGTATGAGGGGATTATTAATTACTGATAATTAAACATAACTGTTCCCGTTTATATAGCAGTGTTGCCAGATTTATTTTCAATAACTGCAAATTGTTCTGAATTAAAGAGTTCATGACTATCACATCCGACGATTTAGATGGCGCCACGAAGAACTGGGTCGCTCCTTTAAAGCTCGCTTTAAAGTCTTGGTAAAAATATTTGAGTGAAGAATGATGAGGAATTTTCAACAAGAAATCGCCCCCTAAATTTTTTTGCAGTTTTCAATGTTATATAAAAAATTTAAGAAAGAAAAATGTCTCAACGCAATTAAAAAATGAATCTGTATTAATGAGTATTTATTATTTTCATTGGAAAAATACATGAAAAACCCATCGTTGTAATTTTTTTACTGGAGCTGAGTGTTTGTATAAAAATGGTTTTTCTTCAAAGATTGGTAATGGTTATTATTAAAATATGTGCATCGGTAATAATTCCCAAAAACATTGTTATCGGATTGGGGTTTTGTCTCGATGTAACGTATAACGTTTGTGGTCAACAAATAAAATTTAAAAACATGTTTACTAGTATGTAGTAGGTATCTCTATCTATCTTGTTTATTTATAAATTTCCTCAATTATTTTATTATTCGTTGTTTTAGCTTAACTTTATTATAGGGAAGATATGCTCGGAAGGTTACAAGTAGTGAAAGTAGCCTTTAGCGGTAACAATGCTCAAGCTCGATTTAAATAAAGAAACTCTCTTCAGGATAAAAAATACATTTTCAGGATTGGATCCTTGCGCATTATCACACAAACGACATATCGTGGGAATATAAATCTTGGCAGTGTTTCACCTTGCTTTTATCAGGGCCCAGGGTTACCGTTTAATAATAGCATTTTAAATAATATTCGTAGCATTTTAATTTAATTAACCCAGTCGGGTCCGTGTTCTTGCAAATTCCCAGGTTTCTTTTCGTTCCAATTAAAAATAAAGGCGTCGTTTTGTTTGGTAACTATCCGTTAATAAAATCACCAAAAAGTAACGGTAAAGTAAGAACACAACCAATTACGCGATTGATATCGGGATAATGAGGTAAATTTATCACCAAAGCGAGTAAACTGTACTCGAAGCTCAGCCTGGCGTGAAATGGTGTTTCATTGTTGACGGATTGTGCATAATTTCACTCATTACTCTTTTAAAGAAACAGTAGTTGCAGCCGACCAAGTTTTCAGAGCCATTTTACTATACCTATAATCTACCTAATCCCTCAAGGAGAGTACAGTTTTTTTTTTTTTTTTAGTTCCGGCTAACTTTACATCTCTCTGGAGGCTAAACGGCTAATTTCTGGGAGACGAAATTTTCTCAGCCCATTTGATCAGGTTTGACCCCTCCCCAATAATTTTGTTTTACCACTTATCTACACAAAAAAAATGATATTTTTTATTTTCGTTTCCAGCCAACTTCACATTTCTCCGGAAGCTAAACGGTTAATTTCCGAGGATAGAAACGGGCTTTTTAGCTTTAAGCTTTTTAACGGAATTGTAACTCTTTTTGCGAAACTTAAAATTTTGGATCTTTGATGATTATTGACAAAAAATATTTAGAATTGTGAAGTTAGCCGAAACAGAAAAAAAATCATGTCTTTTTTTCTCGACGTGTTAAAAAAATATATAATGGTCAAACCTGGTCAAACGGGCTGAGAAAGTTTCGTCTCCCGGAAACAAAACGTTTAGCGTCCAGAGAGATGTGAAGTTAGCCGGAACGAAAAAAAAATTGGATCATCAAACGAATGAGCAATAAAACGTGGCATTATTTACACAATTTAGAAGTTTTAGAAAGTTAGCCGAAAATTTTTCTTTTTGCAATTGCAAAAGAATTTTTTTTTTGACTACGTACCTTTTGTTTTTATGTACTTCCATCGCAAGTACCTATTTGCGCGCTCAACATAACCGAGTACAGAATAGTGAACTCCACGGAAGTCGGAATCCCCCAAGGCTCGGTCCTTAACGCAACCCTCTTTCTCATCGCCAAAAATTATGCAGTAACTCGTCTACCTAAATAAAGTGAATCTTTGTTATTAGAAAAATGCATACCCTTAATTAGAACTCACTAAGAAATCATTTGAATTAGAAAAACTGTAATTTATCCAAATAATAGTGCAGCTATTTCCGAAAGACTCTTAATTTTGACAAAATATGAAGCAGAATATCAAACATAGCCACCCAAAAAATAATGTTAAACAAATAATTCTAAAAAGTTTTCTTTTTTTTTTGCCTTTTGACAGGCATTTTGACTTTCATTTCAGGAAAGACAATTCTGCCTGCATTTGAGCCCGGGAAGTCAGATCCTGCTGCTTGACAACTTTGACTGACGAAAAGGCAAAATTATATTTTTATTTTCTTGCCTACAGAGGACTTTTTTAGGTACATCTACAAAGTGTCTACTGAACTGGTTACATCCCCATATCGGTTTCAAAAGCTTACAGACAGGACCCATCAAAATTTTTATGTGAAAATGAAAGTTCTACTGTAAAATTTCTGTCAAGTTTAGGGTAATTCACCCGAGAATTCACCCCATCTTTAATTTTCCCAATATTTGTACAAGCAGATAATAATTTTCTTCAAGTGGTATAATTATTATATAAATACAAAATTGTATACTTAGGTTAGTGGGTGTTTCAAATCTTATGTACTCTTATCAAAATGTGTATGTGTCTCAAATTACAAAGATATAACACGAACTGGCGTTCCGCATGCATCTATAGTTTCACGTGACTTGCTAATATGATGAAGTTTAATCGCGAACTTCCTCAGAAATACAAGAGACTCATTCGGTTGTGAAGTCGTAATTAAGAACCTACCTGAGCTGGTGTGACTTCACTAAGTCGTTATTAGATGAAAGGCTCTGAGGTTCTTAATGTTGTGCAAGCACCGGTCCGGTTATAGTCAATGTTTCGTCGTGCAACCTCGGATTGTTACCGGATCGCGGAAATTGAGGCGTATATATTATTATTATTTACTACTATTGTGTAACGTTAGTTTTGGAGCTCTGTAAACAAGACAATTGAAAAAAAAACGAGTAGTAAAGCTAGTGTGTTTATAGTCTTGTTGAAACTTGGTTTGTAATAAACATTGCAATAAACTTCCTGATACATCGATGCAAATGTTGTTTTTATTTTCGTTCTTTAGACTAATTAATTTGTTTGTACATACCTTCTGTTTGCTACTTTTTATATTTTATTGACGCAACAATAAAAAAGATGTCTTCTCTAGGCTCTGTGGAGTCAGCCTACCCGGATGAGAATGTTGCAGTTTTTGTTTTCGCATTGATTTTTTTATACCGGCGTTGTTTAAAACATAGTCAAAAGAAATTCAAACGTTTTTCAACTGGTACCACCAGATTGCAAAAATAATTCTTGAACCACATACTTAGATCATTTTTTGTGAATCGTTTGTCCATATGTTTGTCAAACCATTAATTTCATTTGTCCACCCGCTAAGCAAAATTTGCAATTTTGCGCATTCGTTTGTCCATCCTAGGTCCATGATTGTCCACCAAAAAGTTTTCTGTGCAGACACAATTTGTTCAAACTACAAGACATTTTTATAAAAAATAAAAATTTCATTTAACAACCCTAAATTGTGAAAACTCTCGAAACCGTACAAACCGTTTTTCTATCATAGGCCCACCATTGCCCGCTGATTAGTTTCGTTTTTCAATGATATGCAATTTGAGGTTGTTAAATGAAACGGTTTTTCTAAAAAATATTTTTCTCCTATCGTTTGAATGTTTCCTGCACAAAAAAAACTTTTTTGTGGTGGATAATCTAGGAAGATGGTCAAACGAATGCGCCAAATTCTAAATTTCCTATTTGGGGGTGCCAATTTGACATTTTCCCAAATAATAAATCATTACCTAGTAAGTTTATAATAGAAAATCTATGGGTGAACAAATAGAACTAAATGAGTGGCCAAACGTGGACCAACGAATAGCAAACGATCTACGTGGCTCAAAATTAATTTTTGCAGTTTGGGGGTGCTGGTCGAAAAACGTTTCAGAAATAAAATTTGTTTGTATTTTTTAAACAAAATTTGTAGACCAGCTACACACACCTTACGTCTCTGCCGAGGTCTCTGAATTACAATACGATTTTCCACTAGCCTAAACCAATAAAAAATACAGTACAAAAATTTCTCTCATAAAAGTTGGAGAAAGAATCGAGATCCCCTGTTCCCATCGTATCTGATCATTAAAAAAAAAAGTGAAAGACGGCTCAAAAAAATATTAAAAGATAACAGGTATGCGAAGTTGTCCCGAAAAAAATCCGACTGGGTGGTAAAACGTCATAGTCGATTGTATAACGTAGGACCATGTTTTACCAGTAAGTATTTTTGTTTTACCACCTTTAGTTTTTTATGGGATTTTTTTACATTTTTGGACCAACTTCACAACCCCCCCCCCAAAAAAAAACCGTGTGCCGGGTGGTAAAACCGGGCTTTCATTCGATGTTATGGGATAAATAATTTTTACCATAGACGATACCTATGTGGTTATTGTGGCCAAGTTCACGTGTGTGGTAAAACCAAAACGGTGACTATTAGGTGGTTAAAAACGTTATACCACTTTGTACTTTTGTCGGGTTGGTGCAAAGTAGTACAATGTGTTAAACCAACGTTTTGGTTTTACCCGGCTATGAAAATTATTTATTCCATAGCTTTTTTTCTATAGGGTGGTGAAACAAAAGGAGTTTGTGGTAAAAATTGGTCTAACGATGGGCAATCGAATGGTACGTTTTACCACCCGGCCTGCGTTTTTCCGGGCGTTGGAAGTTGGCCCGAAAATAAAAGAAAATCCAAAATAATTGATGGTATAACGTGGTCCTGCGTTGGACAATCGATTATGAGGTTTTACCACCCAGCCCGAATTTTTTTCTGGCCAACTTCACTCACCTAAATAAAACGTTAGCTTTAAATTAGCTTTCAGGCGACAAGGTCACCTTATTATTGCGTTATTCCTTATTATTGTTACAAAAAAAGAAAAAAAACTTCAAGGCAATCACCCAAAAAAATATAAACAGAAAATTGGGGATATTTTTTATCCTTCACCCTTCTATTATAGATACATACCTATATTTTAAATCGATCTGTGGAATTTATTAATCCACAATACTCTTGCTCTTATTATACTTACATTATAAGACCAGCCTAATCTATAAAATATAGGTTACATAACCGATTTGCATGGATATAACCAGACGAAGGTCAAACTGCTTTTATTTATATTCATGGTTGTCATTTACTGGCCATAAAATAATCTATAAAATATAGTTTATTGCAATTTTCCAGTAACCAATTGATTCCTTAAGTATACCTATTTTTAAATAAATTGTAGTTATTAATCTTTTGAATTTAAGGGTGGATAGATGGAAGTAGAGAAAAAGCAAATTAAGTGACTTTTAATTTCTAAAATAGAAAAGATATTTTTATAACAGGTCAGTACTGACAGGACAATAAATAAATATTTATCTCCGTAACATTCCTGATAATATATTGAATTCCTGAAAAAAATTCCTGCATTTTCAATTATCATTCCACAATCCACACTAAACAATTTGAACAATAATTATTATTATCACTTAGGTAATTAAAATACTAGGAATTATAATATGAATGAGTTAGGTATAATAGTTATCTTGCTATTATAAAATTTTCAAACCCACGACTCTTTTTAAGTGCACATGATAGAAAGTTTTATTTGTAGCCTTTGTCATGTTGACTCGAATGTCTTCAAGGGTCAGGCAGGGCGGACAACAAAGACTATTTTATTTTATTTTGTGAGGTTTTCGTGTGAGTTTAATAATACTGAAAGGAAAGCAATATCCAGCGCTGAAAACAAAGCTTCGCCAGAGGTAAACATTCCGGAAGCTTCAGGGATATGTTTTAAAATCCAGTCTATTTTAATGTATTTTTTGCAGTTTTGTCAATAATATGGAACAGAAAGTAATTTCCATGATTTTTAAATTTTCAATCGGAAAATTATGTCATAGATGTTTCTAAAATTGGTATTGATTTTTCGTAGGGAAAGAAATATACATATAAATACACAAGTTTACCTACTTCCTGGGACTCACAGCTCGTTTTATTAGAAACACGACGAACTATAGAACTTCAGAGCAACTTCTTTAACAATATTTCTTGTAAATTTACTCCATTAAGTACTGTTTTTCTATTTTCTTGTTGACCTTTTCATTTAAACCAGAAAAATAGACAAAAAGATGCGACTTTCCTTGTTTTATCTTTGTGTTATGTAACTTTTTCAGTTAAATTTTTGGTTTACAACGTGTTTAGAAAATAAATATTCCAGCATCAAGCCTAAATTTTACCATCAAAAATGAGACTTGCTTAAATGTTTCAAACGAGGGAGTGTTCACTCGATGAAATGAAAAAGTGTAGAAATTATTTCCAGGTACCAAATTACGTTAAATATTTCTGCTATTTTCACATTATTTCCACATTATTGCCACTATTTTCACTGTATAAATAAAAAATTTCACTATAAAAAACTATAATTATTATTCTACCATTTCCACTTAGTTTCAGTATCCCCAATAATTTCCAGTTATGTCCACCATAATGTACATAAAATTATTTCCGCGAACTAACACCTCCGAGGGGGAATTCACTCGATGAAAAAGTTTGCAGTTGTTTCAACGTAGGTACATACTAAATTATTTTCACTATTTGTACTTTATTTCCCCTATTTTTTTTATTTTATTTCAAGATTATTTACACTATTTTCACTATTATATTATTTCCACTATTTTCAATTATTATTTCCTCAATAGGCTACATATACAAAGAAAAAGTGTACAATAATTTCCATGTTCTAAATTATTTCAATTATTTATACGTTATTTCAGTTATTTCTAGATTATTTTCACTATTTTTCACATTATTTCTACTATCTCCACTTATTCTACTATTTGCACTTATTTCCAGTTATTTCCAATTACGTCTACCATAATGTACGTACAATTATTTCCACGTAGGTACCTACTAAATTATTTTCACTATTTATACTTTATTTCCACTATTTTTTATTTTATTTCAACATTACTTACAACTATTTTCATTATTATATTATTTCCACTATTTCTACGTATAATTTCCTCATTAGTGTACTATGAAAAAGAGTACAATTACAATTATTTACATATTCTGAATTATTTCCACGAGTGAACACCCTCTCGGTTCCAAGAACGGTTTACGATATTTATAAAAATGTAAAATAAAAGTTTATTTCAAATTAGCTATAGATAATAATTATTATTATAATAATTATTATAATTATTATTATTATTATTATTATAATTATTATTATTATTATTGTTATAATTTGCTATATCTTTCTCTATAAATAATAGAGTTTCTATTTTCTAATTTGATAACTGGATATTAATGAACTATAATTATATAATTCGTACTTAGTCTCTTATACAGGGATACTCGGAAAGTGGTGCACTTAAGCTTGATCTTGATGGTACCTAATACCTGAAATATTTACTGGCTTTACACTTAGGTAACTCTTCATTTAAGCTGCAATTTTATCCGAGTTGTAAAATATGATTCAATTTTGCACATAAAATTCTATTTTTTTTTAAACAACCCTCTTGGAAATGGATAAATCATTTTAGATTCTAACATTCGGGCAACTCTCCTTCAATTTTTATATACATATACATACAATTTAAAAATCAGGCAATCATATTATTCACGAGATTAGTCACTTGGGGGCGGTGAAATATTAAAGATTATTGCACATTAAAATCTCAATTTTTGCACAACCCCCGTGCAGTAAAGTAGATTTTGTACAAAGTACAAATTTGCATCGTATCCCTGAAATTTTTCGTGACCCTCAAAAATCGACGTAGAAAAGCTTCTTTCGTGGGTGGTGCAAAATTTAGAATTGAAAGTGTGATATTTGTAAATTATCAGGAAAGTTCAACTTTGATGTTTCACTCTCACATTTTTCGAAGTCTGTCATTTTAGCTTGGCCGCAAATGTTGAACTCGTTCATCTCTTTTATACGCAGAGGCAAAACTAAAAAACATCATTAATAAATACACTACCCAAAAAGACATTTTTTTTTATAACTCAAACCATTTTAAATATTAAAAATGTTAAATTAAAAAAAAAATAGATAAAAAAAATCTCAGCGAATAATCTAAGAAGAGATGCATCCTTGTATAATATTTACTATTTTATTCTAATTTATATAATAAATTATGCGGTGTGCAGTGTGCAGATTTTTTAATCAAAGAAAGTAAGCGTCAAGTCTGCTTACAAGCTCTCTCCTGAGAGGATTTTTATTTTTTGCAGATCTCGCCTCGAGGTTGAATAACCTCCCAAAATTTCAGAGCTTCGATGAGCCTTATAATAAATTCATATCTTTATTTATTTGATACTGTCGAATTCCATCTTCTGTAAAATTGACTCTATCCATGCAGTCATCAAGAAAATACTTTTTCTGCCCCACGCTATGTGTCCTTGATATATTTTTTTAGTCGCTCAAGATTAAAGCAAGATCCAACTGAGAGTTCTTATAAAAACAATTCAGATTTTCTCTTTGAAATACATAATTCCCTTCCCGAAAAGATATCACCTCTAACATAACCTTTGATTCTTACCAGTACCTATTATGTCATAAATTTTATATGTATATTAACATGAATCCATGCGCTATTTCATATGAGTAGGTAGGTAGGTAAGTGTATTAGATGAGTATGTATGGATATGGTAAAAGTAAGTAGTTGAAGGCAAAGCTGAAGGTAAAACCAAGAAATGCTACATCGATTTTGAGATCATGTTTAAATTCAACTTCAGCGAGAGTTGTATGTAAGCGCCAGAACAAGTCGTAATAAATTTTATTCGGTCTAAATCCCTGCTGGATGTTCAGTTGCGGGAGGTAATCATCCGTGACTGGAAGTGCTATTGCTTTTAATAATCTTATATTATTTTCAGCGCATAGGTGGTACTAAACTTCAATAACGATTTGTTAACTAATTATTAATTGTTCATTATTTATTCTTGCGAAATTAAGCAGATGCTGTACGTAAATAGAATCTCGCTAATTTATTAGTCAAAGTGGCGAAATTGTATAGTAGCAGCTTCGGTAGCAGCTGTCCGCACTTGAAATTATGAACGCAGTCAAGAAGTCAAATGATATTATTTCTTACTTGCAATTTATTTTTGTATAATTTGATTTTTTCAAATTTTTTGATTTCCTAAAGGATTGTGCCAAATTTTTATTTTTTACTTGTAAAATTGTGTCCAAGAATGGCATTCATCTTATAGCTTCAAATTTTTTGTCTTCATTTTTATGTTCCTTATTGTTCATGTGTGGTCTGTAAATGTGCATCTTTGTTTGTAAGAGAATAACATTCCTCCTCTAAGTATTTTTTAATTGCCTTTTTTAGGACTAAGTATTTCTTAATAGGGCCCAAAACGTGCTGTTAACCTGGTTGTGTTTTGAGTCATAATTATTTTTAAATGCATTTTAAAATACATATTGTATTTAAAAAAAAATGCATATTGCAATATTTTCTAAACATATCCATAGTTTCCAAGATAGTTAGTTGTCTCGACACCGGTAAGTTGCTCTTCCAGAAACGTCGTTTTTCAGGACTTCCTGCCGGTCTGTAAAAACTGTAATTTTCACATAGCAACCTGTATATTAGATGCTTTTCCCACACACGATTTGAATTCTCAATTTGTTAACGGTTAATTTATTAATATTTGCTGCATTCGTACTTGAGCAGTATTACTGTTTATGTATATAATGCGCGTGCATGTTATAATAAAACGCCTGCAAAATTTGTATTCCAGATGTAGCAATTTCGAAATCTCAAAAAATGGAGATTTACTTATATGGGGATTTAGAATAAAATATCGCTTCTCAAGAGAGTCACACTCGTCAACAGGAAGTGAACTTTGTAGTCGCATCTATCTTAAATTGACCATTAAAACGTGGTTCGTCTAATTTTAACGTTTGGTGAATTGGTGCTATACGAGTATGTAAATTTTAATGTTCACTTTATTTTTTTAGTACTCGCACTGTTCGGTTAAATGGTCTAAAAATATAAAATAGTATTGTAGACGCGAGACACGTAGTGTAGAAGAGGTAACATAGTAAAAGCGGAAACTAAACTGGTCCCACCTCTTATTATACAGTCCCCCGAATAAAGCAATAATTTTAACAATGATGTATAATCTTTGTAGTTGCATTCAATGTTTATGCAAATGGTTGGGGACACCGATACATATCGCTTTTTTATGCTGTCTGCTTGCTAGCAGTAGAAGTAGAAGTTTGACTGGCTATTATTTGAGTTCATGGACACGGAAGAATTTTATTCCGGTAAAGTGCCCTCTATATCATTTTGATATGTAATGAAGGGAAGTCATTGTTTGAATTTTAAGAAACGCTCAACTTATGCTAAGCTAAATTAATCTCACCTATCTGTTTTATTTAACACATATCACACTGTTTAATTTGATGCGCTTCCAACTGAGAAAGACACCTGGTCTGGTTAAAAATAGCCCGCTATATTATATTGTTGTGTTGGTCATTCTGTTATTAGAACTAAGTGAGTGTTAAAGGAAATATTATTTATACTCCTGAAAAGGTACTCGTCTTGTTTCTATTATTAGTTCTAGTTAATATCAAATTATCAAGTTTAACTATGTTTCATGAAAAAATTACTGACTTTTTTTATAATAATCTTTTTTTATATATTGGAGCTAGAAAAAAATATTATAGGTGGTTACTCCATCTGCTGGGAGAATTTTTACTATACCGTCTTGTCCTGTTGATTTAAGGTTTTCAACCATATTACAGAAAGGCCATCATATTGTAAAAACCGTATTGTTGTTACTTTGTTATAAATGCACAAAGTCTTTGAGTAAGATGCAAGATATGACAACGTCTATCACAGAAAACGTTCAACTCCGGGCGATTGAACTATTGCCATAAGTAGTCATCATCGAGAGCAAGCGAGAGAGTTCAAGAGACAGCTCATTTGAAAAATTACTCGGTTTTTAGAACTGACAAGAATGAACCCGGCTCATAACCCCAATAGGAGTCTTCAGTCCCCGAATTGAAACTTATGTTGAAAAAAATTCACTTTTAAAACTGTGACGTCAATATCTGTTATTAAGCTTGGCATGCATTCGACTCAAACATTGCACTCTTGGATTGCGATCAACGTTTTTTCCTGTTAGCCCGGACTTGGAACAATGCGGGAGGAATGGAACTGCTTTTTTTAGAAGAAAAAAGAGGTCTTAATGATTATTATGAATTAATTTAATATACTACTGTAGTAATTTTGACTTCAAGAAGCAGCCCATTTAGCCACATAAATGATCCCATTATGCAAATCACTCCTCGATTAAAATTGCTGAACTTGAAATATGCTTATGGCGATCAAAAGTCTCCATGGGCGTGAAGTGAATATGTAAACAGTGTGATGAAAAATCGGCTATTTTCCCATTTTTTTCTGTTAACCATCCCTAACTTCATTATTATTGGAGCTACGGAGTCTTTCCTGTTTCCATTTCTTTTATAGGCATCATGATGCTACAGCCGCCATGACACCTAAAACGCCGTCTAATCATTGTATATTTTCTCTATGGTAAAAAATGTAGTTTTTGTAGTTTTGTTACGGTTATTAAAAAATTTAACCCTAATGCTGACATCATCAGTGCCATCGCTAGAAAAAATTTGGCGTCAGCGAGAGCGTCACTTAAAAGGTTCCTTGTGAAAAAATGTTTTTTGTTTCTAAATCTAAAAATTGTATCCTGAATTTTTTTATGCCCGCTGTAATTCGAATTTTACTATTTGTTGAACGTTAATTATTAATGACAGTGATTGAATTTTTAAATTATTCTTTCAAACATTGATCGTTAATTAAAGTTTCTAAATAATGATGATGAATTGGTCCGTATAGGTATAGCAGCGGCTTAACGTGTTGGCCACTCAATCGTTGGGAGTTCCACCATCTGGGTTCGAATCCCAGTCGCGCCATCTATGTTTTTCTTTGTCTATTTGACTATTTGTGAATTTAAAATTATTAAGTTACAACAAAACCGATGTTCCATCTTGAAAAATAATGATGTCTACTTTTTACTCTTTGTGCGGAAAGCAAAGTAAAATATATTGTCTATTATTCCATGTGCATTTCATATTGTCTAAGATTAAATTTCGCTATAATGTTATACTACAGTAATTATTATTTCATTGATTTACTTAGGTACACTAGTACAAAAATCTAACACTTTCTTTTTTTTGTTTGCAGCATATGGTACGGAAGATACCATGAGGTCTCCCACCATGACGGACGACAATGACGATATTTTCGGTCCTCCCCGCACTTACCCCATGGGCTATGCACCGCCCAGAAACCGTCCTTCCATGATCTCAGCTAAATACCGTCTCAAAGAAGAAAGACGAAAAGTCCTAAAGATAAGCATTGCGAAACTCAAGAAGATAGAAGATCCGGAGACATGCCTATGCAGATCGGTATTGATAAACAATACCGTTAAGGTGCTCCAGAAAGAAGTTAAAGACGAGAAGATCCAAAAGCAGCAATTGAATTACCCGAGATGCTACGAGAGCGACAATTTCCTCAACATCAAGAACGAATTCATCAGAAACGAGGGAAAGAATCAGACTTTCCAAGAATCTGATAATTTCGGTATTGATAACAACAACCTGAAAACCGACTTCGTCGAAGAGAAAGACTTCGATAAGAAACTAGCTGAAGAAATCAACAATGTTACCCGGCAGAATAATGTCGATGTTCTCACCAGCATGGTTGACGATACTCTTAAAGGTCTGGAAACTTTTACCTCTCAGAGTAGCTTTGTACCGGCTGACGATGCTAAAAGTGATGATAAGTCCGCGAGTAATAAACGATGCTTCGATGATATAGAAGATTGCGACATGAACGATGTTTTATCCCAATTCTATATGCCGCCTACTCCAAGGATGCTGACTTGCATCGATGACGAAGACGACGTCGATCAACCCTTGCCGAAACGTGCCAAAGTTGAAGAGGATTCTTCCGATTTTTGCCTGAATTCAACTGCTGCCCCTGTTGCTAGTGTATGTAGTGATTCTGGTGGTAACATTTCCAATCCAAATATACAGTGTGATATAAACGAACTGTCAGAACAAACAAATAGTTTGGACGAACTCGGGAGTGTCAGTAACATTATTAGCAGCGCCGCGCAGTCAGAACAAACCAGGTCTAGGTACAGCCAGAATGTTGACGATGGTAACCCTTTCAGTTGTGGACATGCCTCCTTGTTCAACGAGTTTCAAAGTAACGTTTACCATAACCTCATAGCTTCCTTAGAAACGTAGCAATTGCATAACGGAGTTTAGTCAACGAATTTTTTATACTTCTCATGTGATAGGTAAAGAAGAAAATACTTAATTTTTCTTATTTCGTTTTTTTGCCATTTGTGTGATAAATGTGCATTCCGTTGTTTTGTGCTGCAAATACAAAAAAATTGACTGTTTGCATGCGTATGGAGTTGGGGATTTTAGAAATTTATTTATCGTTCAACAGTTGGCAGGGGAAATATTTTATAAAACATTTTAAGATTTTTAAAAATACTTCAAAAATTATTTGGATTTTAATCGTGCTTTTTTCCATTTTTTTTTTTAACATTATACGAAATGCACATTTACATGCAAGAATTGAGTTTTTAATTATTAATTATTATTATTCACTTCTTGTCAATATTCTCAGAGTTGCTTGAGTAATCAAAAAAGTGGAGTTCTCTTCGTTATTCTTAATATCGATTACTTAATTGTTAAGTTATTTTTATAATAATAAATGTAGACAATTACCTTGGTGTCTTGAGTTTGATAGGGGGCAAGTTTTACTTGAAAATTGAACAAGTTTTCTTCATTCGACACACTGCTCCCCTGGGTCGATGTTGATATAGTTGACTGATGAGCTTAAATTACAACGAAACATCATGTCTCTGGCTTGACCAGCACCAGACTATCTGAGGTTTTTATCGTTCAGTAAATATTACTAGAGTTATTTTTTGCTGTAATTAAATTTTGCTTACAAAGGTATTCTCTAAATTAAAAAAAAAGGGATCGTTTCAGCTAAGCTCACAGCCTCTCAAAATTCTAGGGAGGTATTAACTGTTAAGTTGTTAAGAATAGTAAGAGTAAGTAAATTACAAAACCCTTGTTAGCCTTTTCAAAAAATACAATTCCGTTTTCAAAAATTGAATAGAGATAAGCTCCTTAATCGTCTTAATTCAAGCCTGGATTTTTTATCGAATTTGACGAGGAACCACTTTTAGATAATTATTCCTTGTCAAGCGATTATAGACTCGGGCAGCCTCTCATTTCAAAATAAAAAATTTTTAGTTATAAAAAAAAACTTTCCAAAATTTAACGTTTGTGCCTGGAATCGAACCAGTTCTTTTTTGGTTCACAATCATCGCAAAGGCAAACATCGCAAAGCAGACGATGCTTTAGTAAATGTAAAAAAAAAAATTGAACAATATTATTTATGGAAAAAAGTTATTTTATGGAAATTCTCAGACAAATTTTCCCGTTTAACCTCGTAACTGGTGACACAGCGTTTAGAAAAAATATGTGGGGAAACTCATCCACATACTGCGTAAATGTAGTACGTATCTACAGTAGAGTCCCGGTAATTTGAGTCACAAAGCTATATCAACGCTGGGTGAACCGTGCTGGAATTCTGCATTTTGGAATTAATTTTATTTTGCATTTATTTATTATTTTTGGGCCAATTTTGCTTGGAATTATCGGATTATCATTTAATATAAGAATCGGATATGTATTATTTCTAGAAAGTTGAAAATTCTTTCATTTACTTTCATTTAAAAATAAAAATCTTAAGATTCAACTAGCAAATTTGATATTTATAATTTATATTACCTACAGTAGAGTCCCGGTAGTTCGAATCGCCTTAGTCCAAAGATTTGCTTAATAATCATCGTAGCTAGGCTGTTCAAGAAAGATGCGTTGTAGTAAAAACAAGACCTTTCACGTCGTTAGAAGCCGTTATTAAAACTTGCTGGTAATGCACCAGGAAATCGGCACAGCTACATATTACAACATTCAACCAAAAGCAAAACTATTATTATTAAATTAATTATTGAGTAAAGTCCAAAACATAAACCCCCTAACAATACTCAAGCTAAACTTCTGAGTTACTCACTCAGATAAGTTACCTGCCTTTGTCGTATTTATTTATAACTTATTTATTTCTGTTGTTTTCAACATTCCTACTTAAATCTTAATTGTTTCACAATGTACGGCCAAATTGTCGGTGGTAACATGTGAAAACAAAACGCACAATAACATGTTACAAAGAGAACTCGCTTCAATGACGATAATAAAATTGAGCAGCTATAGTGTCTGTGATATTTATAGATATAAACAATTATGTTGAAATCTGAATCAATTGTGAAAAGCCTGTACATTAATAATAATATTGTGAATAGGTAAATAATAGATATGGTGGTTATATAAAATAAATACTGTAAAAAGTAAGCTTCTGTAGTTCAATATTTTAGAAGAATATTATTACAGAAAGTCACTTTGACTGAGAATGGTAGTTTCGACGATCCTTGTATGTACTTAGGTAATTTTTCAACTTATTCGCTCTTGGTTTCTCTAGAACTATTAATTATTTATAGAATAGACTATCGGAGTCTTTGGCTGCTTATTTTAATTTCGTCGAATCTACCATTTTTTTTTTTCAATTTTCCCCTCAATACCTAGCACCAGCACCGTAGATACATGATGAATAAAAGAATAAAACGTTTGTGTCTTTGTGCTGCTTTAAATAGAGAGAAATAATTTTTTTTTGGTATTCCTGTCATTTTTTCTTGACCATATCAATATTAACCCACTAAGCAGATTAGAACCTATTTTTGAAAACGAGATTTTTGATAACCTTTTTGAATTTTTTATAAACCTGCCAAAAAAAAGTATTTTTGAATAGATGACTGCTTGTCCCTTTGAAAGCGGTGCCTCGACTGTTTCCTTGCTTACTCTTTTTTATGTATTCTGAAATGATTTTTTTATTAAGTGACATTGAAATTGTTGGATTTTAATGTTTTTTGTTTGTTAATATTTTGTATTTAAACTAGATGTAAATACATTTTGTTCGTTTAAATTTATTATCCATTATAAAATACATATTATGTAATTAAAATATCATTTTTATTATCCTTATTAAGTAATTATTTATCTTTAAAATATTACATTATTTTAGTATCTCATCAAATGTGCGATTTGATTACTAACTTTTCTTGGTGATGTAATATTATTAAAGGCCCAACAGTTTAAGATGCACATTCTTTATTGTCAAACTGTATGTATTATTTTTTTTATTATTATTTTTGTTATAATACCAAAACAGTTATGTTACCGCTGGTTTACCAACATGTATGTTATTAGTAAATATTACGAATTCTATTGTAATGTATATGTGCATTAGACATTACCCTTTATTTAGGTAATGTAATAAAGTACCTGAAAAATGTTTTTGCATTTTATTTTATACTCACACATTCTTATAAATTTTAATCATAACATTGACATAGATAATAATCACGAGAAACACACCTAACGATCTTTAAAAAATAGATTTAATTAGAGAACTGGAAATTTTGAAATAAAAATTCCCTATACTTCAGGATTTAATTTTTTTTAATTTCACAAAAATATAAAAAAAAATAATAAAATATTCGAATTGTCAATTCAATTATTATTATTCATCAGACACCTATATGATGATATCTCAGAAGTGGGATCAAATTTATAGTTTTCAGTATCCAGAATGATAAATTGTTAATTGAAAGTGTGCTGCTCTTTTTGTGGATATAAAGTAAGTACTCACCGTACATACAAAAAAAAAATACTTTAAAAAAGCCTCGAATTAAATTTATAGACATTTATTTTGTTAACGAAATTTATAGTGTACATCTTTATAAGTACGATAATATTTTACAAGGTGTAAAGTTAACAATATTCAATATGGATAGTGTTTAATTAAAAAAGAATTGTTTTTAGCTCTTATTCGAAGGCGAAATTCTCACTCATTGGTGCAGAGTTACACAGTTACAGAGATTAAATTGCAGATAATTTGAGGGTAGCCTGAGAATCCCTGCAGGACCGCAGGCGATTTATTCTACGCCACTGGTCAATAAAACTGGTTCAAAATAATTTTTATTGAAAGAGTTTTGGTACAAAATGTGACTTTGATTTTTAAATCACACTTGGGAGAAAAAATTGTAAAAATTTTATTTGACAACTTATAAAAACAACATAAAAAATAACAACTTATAATTATTGAAGAAATTATTATCACATGTTCAAAATAATTTTCGTTGGGAAAGTTAATTAGTTAATTAAATAATCCAGTACTACGACTTTTTCAAATTTTTTAATCATATGCTTGAAAACTTACAGGAGAGGGCACAAAAAACGGGCGATACCGAATTGGGCGAAGGATTTTGTTATCTACTAATCCCAGGGGTCAATTGGGCGAGAAACGAGAAACGAGGGGATTAAAAGAGATAAGCGGACAGACAAGAAATACATGTGTGTGGCCTTGCTCATATATATAGCACTGTTGCCAGATTTATTTTCAATTACTGCTACTTGTTCGACACTAAAGGGTGGCCAATGAGAGAAGTATTTTATCATTTACTATATTCAAGGAATTGTTGAATAGTATTAACGAATTATGATTTTCTATTGTTTAGTAACAAAATCATGACCTTTCGTGTTTTCCATATTTTCTACTGAAAACTCACCATGTTTTTAAATCTATAAGCAATTCCAATGCCAAATATCTCTGGAATTTACTACATACTTCTAATCAATAAAATTTAAAAATTAAACTTCTCTTTAATAATACACATTTATTTTCAAAACTAAATCGCAACAATAATAATGATATTTACAATTTTCAATACGTATAGGGTGTTAATGAACACGTGTGACACACTTGAAGGGCACGTAGGAAATGCAAAAAATAGGTAGTATAAAATTTCCTACAGATATGGGACATGGGTCGTCGGAGCTTTAGTTTTCGAGATACAGGGTGATAAAGTTCTAAAAATTAAATATTTTTTGAATATCTAATAATTGGCGTATCAGAATAATTCGGAATTTTTTTCAGTTGTACTAATTGAAGTACACGATTTGATGCTCCCAATAAAAAATTCTTCAATTCAGTGGCGGAGATCTGGGTGCGTTGTTACTTTTTTTATTTAAAAATTTCTATGCCACGGACTTTAATGAAAATTTGATATGTTTGGTACATACCCCGTTTTGTTTAGAAGAGAAAAGTCATCTTATATTTTTGTTGTAGGACGCACTGTTTCCAACATATTGTACAATTTAGGACCCATGCAAGTTTTTTTTAATGTAACACGCTTCAATAGCGATCACAAAAATTATTAATTACTGAAAATTCTCATTAGCATTCATTTTTATATTTTGTTTTGCATGGGTTCCGACATTGTCGATTATATTTGTGGAATATATAACAGTGAAAATACGTATTTTCTTTTTTTTGAAATTATAGTTAATTTATCTAAAAAAGTAATGTAGGGTAGTAACAAAGTAAAATGAAAATAATGTTACATTAGCAATAATACATATGTCTCACTAGTATTTTTCCACCGGATACGCGTCGGGGATGAAATCACATCTCGAGCTAAAATCTGTCACTTTTTTCTCTTGTATAATAAATAACTATGATTTTTTTTTCAATTTTATTTAATGTAGAAAATCGGAATTTCTGTAAAATCTGGCAACGTAGCCACATTAAAGCATGCAAACAACTCAACGGTATTTAAAAATTCCTTCGCCCAATTGAGCTGTAGAATTATAGGCCCAATTTCGCCCAATTGAGAAACGCCGCAAAAAACAATAAGGGCCTCGGCTTATTTCATTTTTGAAGACCTCACAGGTGATAGCCCACATGGTGGTGTGCGTCAAATGTTTTATTTTATCCTCTAAAGCTTTAAAAACTGCCCCTAAATTATTTATTATACACTAACCTTGTAAAATATTCAGCCTTATTTAGTACTGCTCTTTAACAAGCAATTCAATACATACGATTATACAGGGTGCTACTTAAGGGCATGTAGGTATTAAATTTAAGGGTGTATTCCAGGGCCAATTTTAAATCGAAAAGTTCAGATAAACATGTGTCCTAAAATGTCAGGTTTCTAAGCTGATAGAGGGTGTTTAAGTTTCACCCTCGCCAACATCATTGCAAAGAAAATGTACGCCACTGATTTTTTTTAAGTTTTGATATTTTTTTCAGATTAAGCAGCTAAAAATACAACTTTTTTATCTCATCAATTGTTTTCCTATCTTTCTTCTTTTTCGAGAAAAAATCAATAAAAGCCGCTTCAACCCATGTCTAAAAATTGATCAAATAAAATCATTGAAATAAAAATCAATTTTTCGACATGGCTTGAAGCGGCTTTTATTTTTTTCATAGAAACCGACGTGATATACAAAGAAAAGTCAGGAGACATAAAAGTTCTATTTTTAGTTGCTTAATCTGAAAAAAATCAAAATTTAAAAAAGTCAGTGACGTACATTTTTATTTGCAATAACATACTGGTGAGGGTGCCCTCGGGACGCCACTGGTCTTGATAATTTTAATCTGCTTAAATAACACTGCCAAATTTCAACAGTCAGCATCGGCAGAAGAATTTTGAGATATTATCAAGTATTAAAAACCGATTAAAAAAATAACTTTAACACCCTCTGTGTCTTGGAAACCAGATACATGTTTATATTTTATCAACTTTTCGACTTAAAATTGGCCCAGGAATACGCCCTTATGTCCTTAAGTAACATAATTATATACGGTTCAATGGCGTATACCCTAATTTGTTAAACAGAGGATTTATTTTACATTTATACAAGATTATGGAATGTTTAAATTAAATGGGGAGTAAAAGAGGTATGTGATCACTATAGCCTTGAAAACTTTTTGAAATTAAATTTTAATGGTACGAAAAACCATCCAGGCGGTGAATTCCAGAGCCCGGCAGTGTTTGGAAGATGATATAATGGTTCAGTATTGTTCTGCACTTCTGAAGCTTCGAGATGTATCACATTTTAGGTTCCATCTATCGGGTAAATCTAGAATAGTATAGAGCGAGGTATAGGCGTTGGTTATTTTGATCCACTGTAAAACAATTATTTTCTAACCATAGTGAAGCCCCTGTCGTCAGCGGAGGATATCAGCTCGGCCAAAATACCCCGCCGTGCTTTAATACCATGGGTCAGCTCGACCAAGCACCCACTTACCTGACAATTCTTAGACCAACTGCATTGTTGCCAGACTGAACAAAATATCTTTAGCAGTGTTTTTGTTTTATAGACTGGTTCATCCCTGCAACACTTCTATAGCTTATGTTTATAATATTTGTGTCGTATACAGGGTGTCCGGTAAGTACCTCCTAATCTCTCGGGAGCATACAGAGGAGGTCAAAATAAACCTAGTCTGTCATAAAAAAAACATTCCTAAAGTGTCCCTAAACGGAGATACAGAGCCCCAAAATGGTACCCTAAGATTTACTTTTTTGGCTCTTAACTTTTGAACTGACCTGTATAATTTAATGAAATTTTAATTTTTTTATAGAGGCCATAAAGACTCATTAAGCCATATCAGAGTGGATGTTTGAAGTCCTAAAGGAAGTCAGGAACGGACTTACCACCACACTCATTGTGTCAAAGTTTTGACAGGTGTCATTTTACAGAGCTGAAAACTTATTTTTTAAATACGCTGGTCCTTCATCTTCACAAAAGGTACTCTTAAATTATTTCGATAAAACTAGCGGTTCTCAAGATAAATCGACTTTTATGCGAATTTTTATCAAGTTCCGTCAATAGCAATCCATTATGTAGGTAGGTAGGTTTATCAACAAGAACCTGATTTTTACCTGTTTGTGTTTAGCATTAGTAACTTTTGAGTGTTTCGCATTCCTAAAAACCGATTTATCTCGAAAACCGTCAGTTTTACCGAAATAAATTAATAGCACCTTTTTTAAAGATGAAGTATTAGACTATTAAAAAAAATAGTTTTTAGCTCTGTAAAGTGACACCTGTCAAACTTTTGACTCAACGAGTATGATGGTAAGTCCGTTCCTGACTTCCCTGACGACGTCAAACATCGACTTTAATATGGCCTGATGGCTCTCTGTGGTCTCTATAAAGTGTTTGAATTCCATCCAATTATACAGGTCGGTTCAAAAGTTAGAGCCAAAAAAGTAAATTGCGGGGCACCCTTTTAGGGCTCCATATCTCCGTTTGGGGACACTTTAGTAAAAAAATTTTTATGACAGACTAGGTTTTTTTTGACCTCCCCTGTATGCTCCAGAGAGATTAGGAGGTACTTACCGGACACCCTGTATATCTTTCAGAAAACGCCCGATCGCATGACTAATAATCAGAGTTTCGACACCATACTACGCCATCGACTAATAATTTGGCAATATACAGTGCTCGCCAAAAATTTCGCACCATATGGGAATTTTTTTTTGTTTTCCATCTTTTTTTGAAAACTTTTTTATCATAAGTTTGTGCTTTCAAAAAGATTAAATTTCAGTACATCATGGTGTGAATTTTAGTTAAAGACAAAATGTTCTTCCAAACTTCAAAATCATAAATAACATGATACATATTTCGAAAACTAGACGTGTTTTGCGGGAAATTTCGGCGAAATTCGTTTGATATTCACCAAATGTAATGTCAGTTATGATTGAGCAAAAAGTTGAAATTCCAATAATTGCAGCTTTTTGGCCACCTGCATAAAAAATTTAATCGTATCATATATTATTATAAAATTAAAATAAAATTATAAATAAGAATTATTGCATACTTTGAATTTGAAGTAACAAATTTATATTTAAGTGTGTTATTTTATATCTTGTAACTGACACAAATATTCAGACCTTCTTATTAAAGGTCAGTTTGGCAACTATGGAATAAAAGTGTAAGGTAAGCAGTTCATAATTTCAGGAAATTCTTCAATTTCGTGTTTTATGACCGGGAACCGGAACGAATGTTAATCCTTGAGTTCGACGTTAGGGATTAAAATGAAAATGGGCATCTTGGTCGAGCTGGCATACGCCCGTCGTCAGGTTATAGAATAAGAATTCTATATGATGCAATCCTGAGTAAGGTATAGCGATGGAAAGATCATATATCTTGGTAAACCTCTGCCAGTCCTGGATTTGCTAATAGGTAGGGGACTAAATTAAAACAAAATCTCCTACGGAGCATCATTTACGAAAGGCCCCCGAATTCCCCAAATTTCATCAAAATCCTCAAATTCCAGCAATCATTTTTATAACAGCCACTTAGTGATATTCAAATTCAAATTCCTATTTACTAGATAACTGAATGACCTTGAACTTAAAGAAAAATTGCCTACGGCGCATTTAGGGAGTGGCAAGCAGTGTAAAAAAAAGAATAAAAAAAAGTAAATCCGGTACTGCCCTGTGTCCTCCTGCCACCCACAAGTAAAGCGTACGCTGCACGGGTGACAGAAGATGTAATAATATGTTTTGGCTTCGAATAAGATGTCTTGGAGCATTCCGTAGGTAGAAGGTTTTGTCATTCGCTCATTCCTCAACAAGAGCCTCACCTGTTGTTTTGTTACATACCTACCTACTTCTTTTACTAGTCCGTTTGGTAGGATAGGAAATCTCTACGAATGTTCGTATCATGACAGCGCTTAGGCAAACAGTGTTGCCAACTCTTAGTAAATTTCCCTACCATAGGGAAGTTTTATGGTAACAGATATTATTACAAAATTTATTACAATTCGAAATTGTCTTCGTAGACATTATTTGTCCTATTTCTCCATATCTTCTTCAATAAGTCTAGAATTTTAAGTACGTATAGGTATAGAAAAATTGACATTTTACGTGCTTAAGTATACTATTGAAAGTATACAGGCAGGGTGTCCCACGACATGACTGCCATAGCTTAAGGGTAGGTGTAGTTTTTCGAGGCGATTCAGGATCTGGTTTTGAAATTTTCCCGAGGCCCTTCGTTTCGATTATACAGGGTGATTTGTGCAATTTGCCGAAATCTTTGATGAGCGATATCTTTTGAACAAATTGAACGAATTTAACGAAATTTGATAGATATGCTCTACTAATGACACTTAATACCTTGCATTTTTCGCCGATTCGAAAACTGCATGGCCGTACTTATTTCTTTGATATCTTTCGGCTTTGTCGAAAAGTTCACCCTGTATGCATTTTATTGAAAGTTTGGTGCCATTTTCTAAAACTACGTGAAAAATGCTACAATTGTGGCAAAAAAATACTTGGCATCATTAAACTGAATCGA
This sequence comes from Malachius bipustulatus, assembly GCA_910589415.1. Lineage (NCBI taxonomy): Eukaryota > Metazoa > Arthropoda > Insecta > Coleoptera > Melyridae > Malachius > Malachius bipustulatus. The sequence continues at coordinate 29,447,668 of OU342634.1, read as the reverse complement.
GAAGAAAATTCAGTTTTTTAGTTTTTTATTCGGGATTTCAATTCATGTGTTGTTAATAATTTAAGAAAAACCAAATCTGGTTTTTTGAAACTTGCGTATTTTGTAGTTATTTCAAATAAATTTACTTTATCTACAGATTTAGCCAAGATTGGGGACCTTTCTACAGATTGTTTCGAGCTAAAAATAAGTTTTAACAGCAAAATAAATAAATAACACAATTTATCACATTACCACATAGACAAATAAGTATCCTCAACACATTTCAACTCAACACATCAAACTCAACACACTTCCTTAACCTTGAAATTAATCTAAAAACCATTTTTTTTAAATCCCTTTATTGAAGTACTTGCTCAAAATGTCCACCCAGTTGCTCTATACACAGTCTAGCTCTTCTTACTATGGTAGCTCTGCCAATAGTCTTGGGATCAACACGAATAGTTTCTGCGGCATCCATGATTCTAACGACTAGTTGTTCTCTGTTTTCAATATATCCTGCATAAACTGAACTTTTCAGTCTTCCCCATAAAAAGTAATCCAGGGGATTAAAGTCTGGTGGCCTTGCTGGCCAAGGAACTGCAGAACCTCTTCCAATCTACCGGTTTGTATAATTTTGATTAATAAATTCTGTTACTTGTCGACCAAAGTGTGGAGGTGCGCCATCGTGCTGAATCCACATTAGTTGTCTTACATTAATAGGAACTTCATCCAGTAATATTGGAAGATCATTTTTCAATGGAACGTAAATAACGAATAGCTGTGAGACGATCTTCCATTATAAACGGACCAATGAGGCGGTCAGGTCAGGTCAGGTTGGGTCAGAAAATCTATCTTGAAATTTTATTTTGAGAAATTACTTCAATGAAGCGATTTTTTAAAATGGTTTTTAGATTAATTTCAAGGTCAAGGAAATGTGTTGAGTTTGATGGTGGTCTCCTTGACCATTACCTACACTGAATTGTAGTTTTTCTTCCCAACATTTGTGTTGATATTTTTCTTCCTGTTTCGTTTATGTGGATACTTACTTGTCTATGTGGTAATGTGTTAAATTGTGTTATTTATTTTGCTGTTAAAACTTATTATTAGCTCGAAACAATCTGTAGAAAGGTCCCTAATCTTGGCTAAATCTGTAGATAAAGTAAATTTATTTAAAATAACTACAAAATACGCAAGTTTCAAAAAACCAGATTTGATTTTTCTTAAATTATTAACAACACATGAATTGAAATCCCGAATAAAAAACTAAAAAACTGAATTTTCTTCTCGATTCAGTTTAATGATGCCAAGTATTTTTTTGCCACAATTGTAGCATTTTTCACGTAGTTTTAGAAAATGGCACCAAACTTTCCATAAAATGCATACAGGGTGAACTTTTCGACAAAACCGAAAGATATCAAAAAAATAGTACGGCCCTGCAGTTTTCGAGTCGCCGAAAAATGCGAGGTATTAAGTGTCATTAGTAAACCATATCTACTAAATTTCGTTAAATTCGTTCAATTCGTTCAAAAGATATCGCTCATCATATATTTCGGCAATTTGCACAAATCACCCTATATAATCGAAACGAAGGGCCTCGGGAAAATTTCAAAACCAGATCCTGAATCGCCTTGAAAAACTACATCTACCCTTAAGCTATGGCAGTCATGTCGTGGGACACCCCCCAAGCAGCAATTTGTGCCCGAACTTGGACACGACACATTTTGTTTCCAAATTGTTTCGACACAAATCGGAAAGCTAGTGTCTAAATGGAAACTGTGCCCATTCTTCAACTTTGTGACTGCTTTGTGTCGACACCTTTTAGACCAATTGTGCCCAAGAATAGTATGTGTCTAAGTAGCATTTTTTTAGACACATGTGACTAATTTGCGTCGCTTTTGTGTCCTCTTGGAAACATTGACACAATTCGGACGCATTAGGGTCCACACTTGGTTGACTCAAATGTTTCCATATTTTACCTTATTACACTGTTTCCGTTTTGTTACCAAATTGAGTTGAGTAGACGCAAAAGTTCCCATTTAGCCGCATTTTAGAATCATATGGTGCCTCATTTGTGTCTTGGCAAGCGCATTAGGTTCCGAATGGACACATTTTACACACTTTTTTTCCAGTCTGTGTCTAAATTATGTCATTGTAGACGATTTGTTATAGCTAGTACCTAGCGTCTCTTTAATGTGCAGGTTGTCGGTTAGTAAATTAAAATAAAAAATGCCTAAAATTCAGAAAAAGAAATTGAAAAACGTGTTAAACACCCAATACTACAGAAATGTAAACAAAGAAGTTCAGCATAGCCAAAAGATGCTCTTTGATTACATGAAGCAAGTGAAAATAAAAGCAAATAATGCAGTAGTATAGTAGTTAATCAGGAAAATGGTGACTTCACATCAGATGATGCAACTGAAAACAAAACACAAAATTGCTCTATAGATGGACGTCCTGAATCAAACTTTATGGAATGTTCTTAGCCAAATGTTTCTGAAACAACTTTTAAAATCCACGAGTCGAAATATCATAATTCAATAATAATTGACGACTATGATGGCGAACATTGCGAAGACAACGACCTGCTGGATTCCAAAATGTCATTTATGAATAGTTTAAAAAACTCTCGAAAAAACTGGACTCTTAAAAATAAAATTACCCACGGTGCTTTAAATGAACTCCTTGGCTTGTTAAGAGAATCTTCTCATAGTTATCTGCGTCAAGACAGTAGGACTTTGCTCTGTTCAGCATGTCCAGCATGCTAAACTGGTCACATTTCAGAACACGCAAGACGCAAATTGGGTCCGGTTACAAATCGGGTTCGTTTTGGCAAAATTTAGTCTCAAAGTGTCGGATAAGTTCCTAAATTGCGTCTGTGTGTCCATATAGACTCATTTTGGAAAAATACTGGATTATAATTAGACACATGTGGCTAAAATGTGCCTATCAATTCTTTTGTGTCAATATAGCATAAATTTGGTCCAAAAACGGTTACATAATGGAAACACATAATAAACTAGTTTCTAATTGGACCCATTGCATAAATTCGCCATATTCTTTTGTTGAAACAGAACCGGCGCTTTAAGAAAAAATGGCCGATGCGGATTTTTTCGCGGATTTTTCCAACATAATTTAACTTTCTGGCGAAGCTTAAGCTTAAAATTTGAAAACCACAATGTTATAAGTTACATAGAATGCATATAAGTTTAGTTTTAAGAAAAAATTCAACATTTTTTTTATTTTTTTTTATTTATTTTTTTGTAAATATTTAAAATAATTCATTTTTCAGTCCCGTTCAATTTTCGAAAGTATCTTGATTATAATCATCAATGAAATTTCGTTCGCAATGAAAATTGAGGCAATACATACCCGAAATGTTCGACTAAAGTGGAAGTATGAAAGATTATATGTAGGTATACAAAACCATTTTATGCGCTTAAATTCTTTACAAAAGTACCATCTTATTACTTGCTTCTTGTATCTAGTTTGTATCCAATTTGTTTCTAATCAGAAACAGTGTGAGTCCATTTGGTTTCATTTTGTGACTCAAAACAGCACCTTAGCAACAATTTGGAACAAACGGCGACCATTTATTGATTATGAATAAAACACTAATGTTTTATAAAAATCATCGATCAATATACAGTAGAATTTTATAAAACATTAGTGTTTTATTCATAATCAATAAATATGCAGAGATTCTACGAAGTAAGGGTTGAAAACATAAATTTTTTAAACGGCGACCATTTGGTAACCAAATATTATAAACACTTTTGGGCTTAAATCGGTCACATTTCGGTCGCATTGCTGGGCACATTTCGGGCACATTTCGGTCGCATTACCAAGCACATTTTGGGAACATATACGATATATTATGGGCGCATTTTAGCAACAATCAGGGCACATTTAGTGGGCAAAATATGGGCACATTTTGGTACTCGTTTCCATCACCACTTTGGTCACATTTTCCACACAAAGTGGTCTTAAAGTCGACTTTGTGTCTTTAAAATGTGTCGTGTCCAAAATCATGTGTCGAAACTGTGTCGACACATTGCCCAAAATGTGTCTTTCATTGCTGCTTGGGCCTGTATGTATAATAGAAAAATTTCCTTATTATACTTACGTAGTTCTGGAGGAGGGCAAGGGTAAACCCTGACATCATCTTACGTATAGATAAGTAGAAATAGATAATATGATGAAAAGTTTCACTCTTATGTGGGGATGATTGTTATCTACCCTAGCCTATTATACTACAAACATAGGACCACCCTCCGCTTTAAAATGACAAAAATTTGAAAATCCAACCTTTTTTCAATATCAGCTGACATAAATATTAAAAGTTAATGGCTATTATCAAGGTCGTATATCTGGTAAAGGGGGGTTTAAAAGAAACAAGTCAACATTTATTTTTAAATAGAAATACATTTTAATCATAATGAATACGTCAATAAACAAAATTCTGGAGTTTGGAGTATCTCATACACAGAGGCATACTCTTTGGCGCGTATTTGGAGTAATTGGATCATTTTTTTTTTTTTAGAAAGAAGCTGGTACTTGTTCTGTCATTCCCCACAAAATTGATTTATTGTACTTATAATAAACAACATACAAACCAGAACTCTGTGGTATGGCAAATTTCCTGATCCTGTAATTACACCGAGCAACAGAGAGCTCTAAAATCACCATCATATTCTGAAAAAAATAGATACGGAATACCGCCAGTGCCGAATATAATATGTTTATACAGGGTGTCCGGAAATTATGAGCAAAAAATTTTTTTTTCTGAGTTTTGAAGACGCACAATTGAAGAACATGAAGAAATATTCGGAAAAGGTCCTCTTTGGAGCCCTGCAGCTGTTTCCAAAGCATGCTTTGGTGTTGTTGCAGAATGATCATAATTTATGGTGATCAATTTTAGTGCAAGCAAATTTTTAAAACAGTTTTACTCGAAAACAGGTCATTTTATCGTGATAGACAAAGAGGACCTTTTCCGAATATTTCTTCATGTTCTTCAATTGTGCGTCTTCATAACTCAGAAAAAAATATTACGAAAAAAGTTATAGGCCTTTTTTGAAAGTCAAGGGCAGTTAAGGCCTTTTGATTTCGAGGGATTCAAGTCTAAATTGGACCAAGGATGTAAAGCAACATCAGTGGCAAGTGTGTCAAATTTTAAGAAAACCCGTACACTAGACAAAAAAGTTATAAATAGTTATTTACATTACAAGCTACGAAAGTTCACTTTTAGGTGTGAGGTGTATTTAAATACCCGAGGCGAAGCGTAGCGTAGCCGAGGGTATTTAAAAACTCCGAGCACCTGAAAGAGCTTTCGTAGCGTGTAATGTATTAAACTTTTCATTCTCCCCTTGCCATATTGAACCACGGATTAAGAAGAAATGAGTAAAATAATACGATTCAGTGATAACAATAGAATTATTAAAAGGTGCCATGTTTTTATAACATTACCATAGTAACGATAGTTTTAAATTATTAATTTATGACACTGTCAAGTCTAAAACTCTGTACCGCTATAATTTTAGAATCTTTGATCGTAGTTTAGTTCAAAATGAATTTCATTCAAGAAGCTGCAAATTCCAGCAAATCTTTCTGGAACATACAATAATAATTATTTGTATGTTCCAGAAAGATTTTCTGGAATTTTTTATTGTAGTTTTACATTCAATTTTCCATCTAAATAAACGTTAATCAAACTGACATTTCTACTTTTTTGTCCAGGCCACGAAAGTTTTTCATAGCTAGCAACCACCTAGCAACCTATCACCTAGGATGTTTTACTTTCGCTTTCGGTTGCCTTATCAAGACAGAAAGTTACACTTTCGTAAAGGGGAGAATGAAAAAAATATTGATTTAAAAAAATCAACTTTGGATATAACTTTCTTATTTTTGAGTTTTCGATAAAAAATTATGGATACTTTTGGCAAAATATTTCATCAAGAAGAATCACCCCCTTAATTTTTTGCTCATAATTTCCGGACATCCTGTATATTTCTCCAGAATCGGGAGTTTTCGATTTTAGAAACGCTCCTGTAGCTTTATCTTTCAAGATTAACGAACAAAATTTTGCACTCTCGTAAAACTTTCAAAGCAATTTAGGTTTTCGAAAAAAAAATTCTCAAAAGTCGCGTTACTTCTACAGGTTTTTGTTTTGGTCACCTCAATACAGGTCTCAGTTTTCAATTTAGGGGGCTGAAATTTTTGTGGGAGTAAGATATCTATAAGAAATGGGCTGGTATTGCATTTGAGCAAAATCTATCGAGTATCAAAATGGCGGCCATTTGAATTTTCGAAATGGGCTATTTTTTTAACCCCTTGTATAAAGGTAGATAAATAAAGTTTTATATCAAATTCACAAGATTAGAAACAAATGATCTTAAATTTAAGTCAATATAATAAAATTTGCATTTTTTTTTTCATTAAAAGCCAGTGGCATGGGTAGGAAAAAGGTAAAAATGGCTAAATTTTTGTAACCTTTTATGAGCACATTTTTGAAGGAATTAAACTTAAATTTTTACAGTAGACAGCTATACTAATATATAACATTTAACCTTCATTAACCTTCAAGAAAAACTCTTCTGTAACTTTTTTCAAATTCATTAAAGGTAGTGTAAAAATTAGCATTTTTTAAGTAAAGTTAGCCAGTGACGGTCATAGGAAATGGGACAAAATTATTAAATTTTGGAAAAATTTTTTTTGTTGAATCTAAAAATCCATTCTAAAGCACGTTTTCAAACTAAATGAAATGAAATTTGCTCAGTAAACCACTACGCTAATATGACCTGACTATGGAAATTTTCAGAAAGCCAATTTAAAAAGCGGTGAAAATATTCATAATTGAATCGCATAAAAATACACTATTTTTGCGATTGATGCGCAAGAAGGTTTTTTATTAACAATTTAGTGCAAAAAATCGCTTTTTTTTGTTTTTTGCTTATAAAAGGAAAAATGATAAAGCAATGTACAGTCCGTACGATATTTGAAGAAACAAAATTCTCAGAAAAGAATAAATCGATAACTTACTCTTATACAGGGTGCACCATGTATCCTTCTCTATATTGCTATCTCCTAACGCTAACAGATACAGGGTCGGTTAAACAAATCCAAACGAGCGCAATTTTGTGGCCATCTCAATTCCGTCGAGACATACAAGATATCTGTGACCGTTCCTGAAATATCCTGAAAAAACTGAAAAATCGAGATTTCTTATTTTTGCCATATCTTTTTTATTATTGGAGATTAATGAATAATTTTTTGTGGGTTTACATAAGTCGGTAAGAGCTACCCACCTGACATTTCAAAAATTTTCAAAGCCGACTAGATCCGAGAATTTTTATAGTCAAATTTCGGTTTTTTTATGGCCACCATAGTGTTTTTTTATGTTGTTCGGTATAAAAATAATCATAAAAACAAAAAATTGTTAAACTTAAAAAAATAAAAAATAAAAAAATTGATTCTTCTTTTTTCTTTACAAAAAAGACACATTTTTAGACCGAATTTCATAGATAAATTAAAAAACCATAAGGCAAGCACTATTTCGGCATATTTTACAAATGTTGACGTTTTTCGACGATTTTTTATTAGGTTTTTCTTTGAAATATTAAGAATAAAAATTTTTAAATTTTTTTTTTGAAGTTTATTAATTTTTGGTTTCCATTATTTTTTTCATATCGAACGACATAAAAAAATAATATGGCGGCCATAAGAAAAACGAAAGTTGACTGAAAACTCTTGGATCTAGTAGGCCTTGAAAATTTTTGAAATGTCAGATGGATAGCTCTTAACGGCTTATGTAAGCCCACAAAAAATTATTTATTAATTTCCAATAATAAAAAACATATGAGGAAAATAAGAAATCTCGATTTTTCAGTTTTTTCAGGATATTTCAGGAACGGTCATAGATATCTTGCATGTTTTGACGAATTTGAGATGACCACAAAACTCCGCAACTTTTCTCTAATTTAACCGACCCTGTATCTCTTAGCGTTCAGGAGATAGCAATATAGAGAAGGATACATGGTGCACCCTGTAGACACGCGGGCCTATGTCATCGTTTAATATTTGTAAGCAGTGGCGGGCGGACCGTGAAACGTAGATTTTAAATAATAAAATATATTTTCAAGGCATGTAAACGCGTCAATGAAGCGTGAACTGGTGAAAGAGGCTGCTGTCTTTCCGGTCGGCGGTAAGTGCAGTCAGCTTGCATTTCCAAGATAGTGACGTAGCACACTTCCAAGAATTTTAGCTCATGAAATATCGGTCGAGCTGTAGTGGTTTAAATTCTCGAATTGTGTAGAATTAAAATGCGATGAAAATGAGAGCCTAAACAGCCCGATCGGTTAAGGCCCGATTAAGGGAGGAAACCAAAAATAAAAGCGAATAGTAAGAGTTTTTTTTCAAAAATTCGTAACATCGCCTTTTTTTTAGTTGTAGTACAGGCTCTTTGCAAGCTGCTCGATATTTATAGGTACTTTCTGTGTGCAAACCCAGACGCTGTCGAATAATTAGTTTTCGCTGTCGATAATTAATTAATTTGATAAATTAAAATTTTTAAACTTTGGGCGTTTTTTTTCTAAACTTTAAAATTACGAAAAAACATGATATATAGAAAACTAAACGTGTTTCGCGGGATATTTGAGCAACATTTCTTGTAAATTTACTAAATGTAATGCCAGTAAAGAAGAACAAAATTATACATGTATACACGAAAAAAGAATCTTACATTTTTTATAAGAAATTCACATAAATCAAGTTTTTTATTCAATTGAGCTACAAAAATGTTTAGAAAAAATATTTTTGAATTGCGATGAGAATGTTCCCCGGTTGTTCCTATATTAATTTTTTTTCGAAACAGAGTTTTATCAAACTAAGATGGAGACCTCTAATTATGGCGTATTATAAGGGCATTAAATTAGTTGTAAGCCTTTTTTTGTGACCTAGGTAATCGAATTTAAATGTTAGTTTATGTTTAATTCTCAATAGAAAATACACTTGAAATCACTATTTAGATGTTTTCTTCGTGTTGAAGACGCGTTTCACCAAAAACACAAAAAAATGTGAAAGAAATTTTTATTAAAGTCGAAAATTTGGCTCCCGGTATTAGTTTTTCCTGCTCCTATTAATTTTTCTCATTATAAACAATATTAATCAAATTGCAGTTCAAATATTCAAAATCCAAAATTTAAGTAACTGAGAAAAATTAGCAAAAAGTTGAAATCTAAAAAGTTACCGGCCACCTGTATAAAGAAAAATATATTTTCAGGCACGTTTAGTTTTTGAAATATCATATTTTTTGAAATTTTTAAGTTTAGAAAAACGTCATTTTCTCTGGAACTAAAATGCACAGCATAGATCTAGGTGCTTAAATTCTATCTTTAAAAAAAAAGTCAATTTTTTTTTTCGAAAAAGATGGAAAACAAGAAAATTTCCCATGTTATAATATGGTGTGAGCTTTTTAACACGGACATTGTATATTAGAGGGTTTCATAACTGGTAATAGGTTGAACACGAGGAATGCATATTTCTTTTCATGTACTGTACCTAAGTCACCTGTGGCGAAACTTCCTAAAATTCAAGAAGCAGAAGACAAATCTGACCGTTTTTACCTGACTTCTAAGTAAACGGGTCAGCTCAAGCTTATGTAAAACAGGTACTTTTGCTGTATCCAAGCAAGTTTAAGGGATCGAATAAGATGTAACAAACCATACTATACTTTCTTCTTTCTTTTCCCCCCACCACAATCATTTAAAAGCAATTAGGTACGGCATAATGCTAGTGCTAATGCTTTGCAAGTGCGATATCCTTACTCTTCAAAGTTGTGAGTTTAGTTTTCTTTGAACCTTCAAACTTAAAACATGGATTTAGAAAATATTGAGTTGGTTTCTTCTGACGCGTACCCTAGTTCGTCCCTTAGTGATGGAGAGTTTTCAGATCTTCTACAATCTATCAGTTTATACGACGCCGAATTTTATCAAGAAATATTAAACGTTGATATTCGTATTCGTAAGTACCTTCCCTATTTTTCTTCAACATTTTTATTTAACGGTTTTAGTATTAGGGGTTTTCAGTAATTAAAAGAATTCTCCAATTTGTCCGCATTTGGAACTTTTTTAGTTGAAAGTAGCCAGTCTTTCCTGTTTCTATTTGTTTTATACAAATGTTTTTTTTATTGCTGGAACCGATTTTTATTTTATTTTATTTATTTATTTTTTTAAAAGAGGGAGCATCGGTCGTAACTGTGTAGGTAAGACATAGTCGCTCCACTCTGGTAATTTTGGCTTTGAGCACGAACTCTTTAGCCACACACACTTTATATATTTTTGCCTTTTAAACGTTCGATCGCTTGTTTTACTTTTCACAGACATTCGAAAATGAATCTGAAAAGTAAAGCGGGCCGAGGTGAGTTTCGAACCCGCGATCTATGGCTTCGTGAGCCTGCGGAGGAACCACTTGGCCACGCAAGCCACTTCCGATTTTTATTAAAAATATATAATGCTGCAGCCGAAATGACACCTAAGCATAAGGGGGTCACTACATTCTTTATTTTTTCTATAACTCTGATAATATACCTAAATATTTACTGTCTATACTTAACATTCGCACTATCATTTTTTAGAGAAAAAAATAGTTTTTATAATGTGGTTATGGTTCTTGAAAAAATTTATCCTTAATCCTGACACCGCTAGGAGTAATATGGCGTCATAGAAGTTATGGCGTCATCTTGATAATATGCCGCCGGTTGAGTAAAATTTCATGATCCCAATATGTATAGAGTAGTTTTTCTTAATGAAATATCATTTCTTAAAACGGTATAATTATTTATCAGTTTCAAGCTGTTATACCAAATCTTATCAATAGAACATTTTGGATTCATCCCCTAGCGTAAATTTGTCGGTGTAGCGTACAGCCGCCATGACACCGGTGTAGCGTATAGCCGCCATGACCTCTTAGAACGCCGTCATCATTGTATATTTTTCTATGGTTCTGATATATTAGCTGTCATTAAATTTTCACACTACCATTTTTTAGAGAAAAAATACTGTTTTTGTAGTGTGGTTACAGTTGTTGAAAAAATTTAACCCTAATCCTGACATCGCTAGAAACAATATGGCGTCAGCGAGAGCGTCATGTAATTAGAATCTCATTGTCGCCTTAATATGCCGCCGCTTGAGGAAAATTTCATGATCCCAATATGTATAGAGTAGTTTTTCCTAATGAAATATCATTTCTTAAAACGGTATAGTTATTTATCAGTTTCAAGCTGTTATACCAAATCTTATCAATAGAACATTTTGATTCATCCCCTAGCGTAAATTTGTCGGTGTAGCGTACAGCCGCCATGACACCGGTGTAGCGTATAGCCGCCATGACCCTAGAACGCCGTCATCATTGTATATTTTTCTATGGTTCTGATATATTAGCTGTCATTAAATTTTCACACTACCATTTTTTAGAGAAAAAATACTGTTTTTGTAGTGTGGTTACAGTTGTTGAAAAAATTTAACCCTAATCATGACATCGCTAGAAACAATATGGCGTCAGCGAGAGCGTCATCATGTAATTAGAATCTCATTGTCGCCTTAATATGCCGCCGCTTGAGGAAAATTTCATAATTCCTAGATCGAGTAGTTTTTCCATAAAATTTTTTTTTTATAACCGAATAATTGTTTTACCCGTTTAACGCGGTAGATAAAATCCTTTTCTTGTACATTTTGTTTCATCCTCTAGCGGTGTAGCTTCGGCGTTTCTCAATTTGGCGAAATTACCCGAGTGACCCTTCGTCACGACGGGGGTCCTTATAATCCGGGAGCTCAATTGGGCGAAGAAATTTCTAAATACCGTTGAGTTATTTGTATGCTTTTGTATGGCTACGTTGCCAGATTTTACAGAAATTCCGATTTTCTACATTAAATAAAATTGAAAAAAAAAAATAAATAATATTAATACTTGATGCATTATTTTTTTAAGTTCAGCAAAAACATGAAACATCAATAGAAAAGTAATATACATATAATGAATACCTATGGTGATACACATAATTATTAATTATAGTGTTATTTATTTTTTTCCGCACTAAAACTCACCGGTAAGCCAGGTCTTTGGTCAGGGTAGGTTTTTTTTTTAATTTTTTTTTCACCTGACCAAAGACCTGACTTACCGATGACGCTAAAGTGCAACATCATAGCCATAGGTAGGTACGTACCTACTGCCTACTCGACTTCAATTATTAATAATAAATTGATTAGGTATACCTATCCGCTCTACTAAAAGCACCACTAAATAAATCTGGCAACACTGCTATATGGTATATATGAGCAAGGCCGCACATCATGTATTTCTTTTTTTTTTTTTTTTAGAAAGAGGGAGCATCGGTCTTAACTGTGTAGGTAAGACATAGTCGCTCCACTCTGGTAAATTGGCTTTGAGCACGAACTCTTTAGCCACACACACTTTAAATTATATTTGCCTTTTAAATGTTCGATCGCTTGTTTTACTTTTCACAGACATTCGAAAATGAATCTGAAAAGTAAAGCGGGCCGAGGTGAGTTTCGAACCCGCGATCTATGGCTTCGTGGGCCAGCGGAGAACCACTTGGCCACGCAAGTCACTATGTATTTCTTGTCTGTCCAGTTATCTCTTATAATCCCCTAGTTTCTCGTTTGTCGCCCAATTGACCCCTGGGATTAGTGAATAACAAAATCCTTCGCCCAATTCGGTATGGCCCTTTAAATGTTGGTGTGCAATTTACCTATGGGATTAGGGAGCAGGTAGTCTTAATGTGGAATTTACCAACTCCGTTATAAAACATAAAAATTTACCAACACTTATTTTATACAGAGTTTTTAAAAATAAAAGGGAAAAATCAGAATCAGAGTCAGTTTATTTATTTCGAAAATTAAAATTAAAATTTTTTTAAACGCTATTTTTACGACCAATGTTATTGTATTAAGTATTTAAATTATTTTAAAGTTTTTTACATTTTTATGAGTGAACAAGGGACCAATACGCCCCGAAAGGTTGCTCTGTTATTACAAAAATCTTTTAAAAAGGTAGTATTTTAACCAACTGAACCCCAAAAAATTAGAAGACAAAATACAACATAAAGAAAGGTTCAATAAAAATTATCAAATTTAAAATATTAAGATCGAATATTTTGAGTGGGTACAGTACAGACTAAAATAAGTGGAAAAGTCTTAATAAACATGGATTCGTAAATTGACGGTTTCGAAGTTACGGAGGATTTTATTTTTTTGAATTTTGGGTATCCTTACACATTTTTTTAGTATGTAGGTGCAAACGATAGAAACTAAATGGACAAAAGCAAAAGATTGTATAAGGTGATAAAATAATAATTTTCCCAAGATTGTTCTTTTTTGATTTTGTCTTCAATTTGAAAACACTTGCATTTTCTCATGCTAGTCAGCTATTCATCAGTCAAACACACATTGAGTTATAAAAAATGCAAAACTTTTCAAATAAAAAAATAAATAAATAAAAAAAAGAATAATCATGTGAAAAATTATTATTTTATTATCTTATCATTATCATTATTATCATTATTTTGTGGGGCCAGTATTGGGATATAGGAACCGGGATATACAGGGTGGTTAACAATTCGATGCTCACCATTGGGATCTCGGAAACGGTAAAAGATACAGGGTGGGTTAAATTAGAGAAAAGTTGCACAATTTTATGCTTATTAAGAATCTGAAAGAAAATTTATGAAAACTTCAGGGATTGCTGAAATATCCTGAAAAAACTTGAAAATGGAGATTTCTTATTTCAATCATATTTTTTTTTTACTCGAAAAGAAATTAAAAAGTTTTTGTAGGTTTACATAGGTCATCAAAAGCTATCATCTGTCATTTCCCAAATTTTCAAGGACTACTAGATCCCAGAGTTTTCATAGTCAACTTTTGTTTTTCTTAAGGCCACCATATTAATTTTTCGTGTCATTCGCTATTAAAAAAATCAAGGAAACAATCTATCAAATAAAAAAAATTTCTTAAAAATTTTATTCTTATGACGTCAATATGACGTCGCGGCTTGACATTGCTTGCCTTATAGGTTTTTTATGACATTCGGTTAAACAAAGGTTATTTTTTTCGACAAAAGAAGAACATAAATTTTTAAAAATTTTTTTTAATGTGAATGATTATTTGTTTCCTTAGTTCTTTTAATAGCGAATGACATGGAAAAACAATATGGCGGCCATGAGGAAAACAAAAGTTGACTATGAAAACTCTGGGATCTAGTAGTCCTTGAAAATTTTTGAAATTATATAATGATACCTTTTGATGACTTATTATACAGGGTGAGTCCCCTAAGATGGAAAGCTCGATTACACCTACACCATTAAAGATATCTAAATGAACCAAAAAGTGCTGTAAATGGGAGGGTAAAGTACAGTTTGTAAAATTATTTTCCAGATACACAGGTGGCCCAAAATCGCTGTACGCCATATAACTTTGTTATTTTAAATAGGACACCCTCTATATTATTACATTTGCATATTGTTTGAGAAAAGTCAAAAAGAATGGTTTGTAAAGTTGAAGTTTGTAATGATCAGTTTATGAGTTATAAACAAATGAAAATCTCGATTTTCCATTTTAAAAGCAGCTTATATTGAAAATGGCTCGAGATATGGGAAAACGGCTTACATGTTCCTATCTTAAATTTTCATCCGGTGTCCTATTGGATGGATGAAATTTTTATACAGAGTGGTAAAAAATTTGATTATTTTTATCACCCGGTATAAAAATTTCAGCTACATGATAGGATACCAAATGAAAAATTAATATAGGAACATGTAAGCCGTTTTCCTCTATCTTGAGCTGTTTTTAAGATACGCTGCTTTGAAAAAGGAAAATCGCGAATTTCATTCGTTTATAACTCATAAATCACTCGTTACAAACTGTAACTTTACAAACCATTCTTTTTTACTTTTCTAAAATAATCTGAAGATGTAATAATATAGAGGGTGTCCTATTTAAAATAACAAAGTTGTATGGCGTACAGCGATATTGGGCCAGCCTGTGTATCTGAAAATAATTTAGCAAACTGCACTTTACCCTCCCATTTACAGCACTTTTTTGTTCATTTCGATATCTTTAATGGTGTTGGTGTAATCGAGCTTTCCATCTTAGGGGACTCACCCTGTATGAACCTACAAAAATATTTAAATTTTTTTTCAATAATAAAAAAGATATGATTGAAATAAGAAATTTCCATTTTCAAATTTTTTCAAGATATATCAGCAACGCCTGAAGTTTTCATAAATTTTCTTTCAGATTCTTAATAAGCATAAAATTGTGCAACTTTTCTCCAATATAACCGCCCTGTATCTGTTACCGTTTCCGAGATCCAAATGGTGAGCATCGAATTGTTAACCAGACTCGCTTAAATGGGGGAAATTTGCGTTTTTTAGGAGATACTTCCATGCATCATTCAGATTTAATAAAAAATCAAACGTCACTAGTTAATTAGAAAAAACTCAAATTTCTAATTTTTTCATCCGTTAATAATTCACTCGGTATAAAGAATAGGTGCAGTTGTAAAATTTTTAATTCCGCTCCTTGCA
This sequence comes from Malachius bipustulatus, assembly GCA_910589415.1. Classification (NCBI taxonomy): domain Eukaryota; kingdom Metazoa; phylum Arthropoda; class Insecta; order Coleoptera; family Melyridae; genus Malachius; species Malachius bipustulatus. The sequence continues at coordinate 29,432,097 of OU342634.1, read as the reverse complement.
CACAAAAAAAAATCCAGGCAACCTATATTTTACATGAAAATAATAATAGTCAGAATTTATTTTTCTTATGGACGTCATAATCAAATTTTACATTGTTCAGTTGAGAAAAAATGGAAACAATTGATTATTATCATCACACTTGTAAGTACGTTTTGGTAGGACCTAGAAGCAAAAAAAAATTGTCAACATCTAAATAATTTTACTTGGAAAAAAATTAAAATTGTCAAACAGAGTTATCAAAGTGACTCCCTCATAAGTATCTGAAACATAGTGCCCTTCAAATTTCGATGAGAAAAAATTTTGTGTTCCAAAAAAATGTGCAAGTTCAATTGATTGGAATTTTTTTCTACTGAACGATTCTAAGTCCATAAGAAAAATAAAAGTTTAGTTACCATCGTAGAGCAAAATCTAAATTGTCTCGAATTTTTTTGTCATATTAGGTATATGATCAGTTCATGTCAACTTTGAAGTCAACAAACTGACTTTAAAATTTCAGAACTATAGCTGTTATCCAGAGTGAGTTATTAAGTAACAGATGAAAAAAATTGCAAATTTTCAGTTTTTTTTAATTATCCAGTGACGTATCAAAAATTTCAAAATCTGAATATTTGCATGTAAGTAACTCTTGAAAATCGCAACTTTTCCCCTATTTAACCGAGTTTGTATCTCAAACCGTTTCCAATATCCCAATAATAGGTAGTGACCCCATGAAATTTGCATAAGCCTTGTGTATAAAGGTGTCCAGTGGAAGCGGCAGTATTTTTTTTTACATGGGGATCTTGGAAACGGCAAGAGATACAGGCTCGGTTAAATTAGAGAAAAGTTGCACAATTTGATGCTTAATAAGAATCTGAAATTTATTTTTGAATATTTTCAGTCGTTGCTGAAATATGCTGAAAAAAAAACGAAAAATCAAAATTTTTTACTTTAGCCATTTTTTTTTATTATTTGAAACCAATAAATAATTTTTTTGTATGCTTACATAAGTTGTCAAAAGCTAAAGCTACCCACTTGATGTTTCAAAAATTTTCAAAGCCGACTAGATCCTAGAGTTTCGTAGCCAGCTTTTGTTTTTCTTATGGCCACCATATTGAGTTTTTATGTCGTTCGGTATGAAATAAATAAATCGAGGAAACCAAAAATTAATAACCTTCGAAAACAAAAATTTCAAACATTTTCTTCTTTTTTTCGAAAAAAAAAAACTCTTCATGCCGAATATATCCTATAAAAAGTAAAAAACCATAAACTTTATTGTAATTGGATGAAAAAATGTTTGTTTTTTTTTCGAAAAAAGAATAATAAAATTTTTTAAATTTTATTTTTGAATGTTATTAATTTTTGGTTTCCTTGATTTATTTTACACCGAACGACATAAAAAAATCAATATGACGGCCTTAAGAAAAACAAAAGTTTGCTATGAAAACTCTGGGATCTAGTCGGCTTTGAAAATTTTTGTAATATCAAATGGATAGTTTTTGACGACTTATGTAAACCTACAAAAAATAATTTATTAATTTCCAATAATAAAAAAGATATGGTTAAAATAAGAAATTTTGATTTGTCAGTTTTTTCAGGATATTTCAGCAACGACTGAAAATATTTAAAAAAATTCAAAATCTTATCAAGCATTAAATAATTATGCAACTTTTCTCTAATTTAACCGAGCCTGTATCTCTTGTCGTTTCCAAGATCCCCATGTATTGCCACTTATACTGGACACACTGTATACAGGGTTCAGAGTCAGAACTATTCAAAGTGCCACTACACAGGGATATCCTAAACCATTGAAGATACGGGGTCGGTTAAATTAGAGAAAAATTGCGCTAATTTTAGATGAATGTTTTGCGAAAAAGAAATTTGAAATATCCCCAATATTTCCGGAAATATCCTGAAAAAACTGAAAAATCGAGAAATCTTTTTTTTGCCATATTTTTCTTACAATTGGAAATTAATAAATAATTTTTCGTAGGCTTACATAAGCCGTTATGAGCTATTCATCTGACGTTTCAAAAATTTTCAAAGCCCTTTAGACCCCAGAATTTTCATAGTCAACTTTCGTTTTTCTTATGGCCGACATATCATTTTTTTATGTCGTTCGATAAGAAAAAAAATGATGTAAACCAAAAATCAATAAACTTCAGAAAAAAATTCCAAAATTTGTATTCTTCTTTTTTCAAAGAAAAACAGAAAATTTTTCGCCGAAATAGATATACCTACCGAACGAAATAAAAAAACAATATGACGGCCATAAGAAAAACGAAAGTTGACTATGAAAACTCTGGGATTTAGTTTTTTAAAACGTCAGATGGGTAGCTCTTGCCGACTTTGTAAGCCTACAAAAAATTATTTATTAATTGCCAATAAAAAAAAAGATATGACGAAAATAAGAAATCTCGATTTTTCAGTTTTTTTTCAGGATATTTCAGGAACGGTCACAGATATCTTGCATGTTTTGACGGATTCGAGATGGCAGATGGCCACAAAATTGCGCATCTTTTCTCTAATTCAACCGACTCGTATCTTCAATGGTTTAAGATATCTCTGTAGTGGTCCTTTAAATAGTTCTAGCCCTGTATAGGTGTGTCCAAGATAAGGAAGCGATAACATTGGCATTTTGGAAACGGTAAGAAATACGAGGTCGGTTAAATTAGAGAAAAGTTGCTGATTTTGATGCTTAAATAAGCTCCGGGAAAAAATTAGAAAAACTTCAAACTTTGCTGAAATATTTAGGTACGCTGAAAAAAATTAAAAATCTAGATTTTCTATTTCTGAGTCATATTTTTTTATTATTTAAAATTATTGTTATTTTTTGTAGGTTTCCATAAGTCGTCAAAACTCAAAAAGTACATTGGAAATTACAAAAATTTCCTAAGCCGCTCAGAGGTTTCGTTGTCAACTTTTATTTTCCTCGTGGCGGCCATTTGTTTTTATGTCGTGCGTTATGAAAAAACTAATGGAAACCAAAAATTTATGAAATTCAAAAAAAAATTAATGTTTTTCTTCTGTTAACGAAGAAAAAAACTTTTTTCACCGATAAATGTCATAATGACTTGAAAAAGTAATATGGCGGCCATAAAGAAAAACAAAAGTTGACTATTAATACTCTGTAATGTAGTCGGCTTTGAAAATTTTTTAAGTGTCAGATGGATAGCTCGTGACGATTTATGTAAACCTGCAACAAAAAAATAATCAATTTATTTTCAATAATAAAAATATTTCTCAATATTTTTCAGTTTTTCGAGGATATTTCAGTTTCAGCAACGACTGAAAATATCCTGAATTTAGTTTCAGATTTTTAATAAGCATAAAAAATTCCTTCCTTATCTTGGACACACTGTATAAGCCTACAGTAGAACTTCGATTATATACCTCCTTGTGAAAATTATTATTTATCATTATGTTTTAGTTCTTTTTTGAACGAATTTGCTCCCTAATTGCGTTTTTTATCATTTTTAGATCCTTATCTTAGAAGAATTCTTAAAAGCCATTTTTGTATTTAAGCCACTTTTTGACTTTAGGATTTTTCTTAGATTTTTCAGATTTTCTTAAAGCTACTTTTTGAGATTAAATAAATAAATAATTAAATTAAAACAGCTCATACTCTGGTTTGACCATCAACTAGGTGCATAAATTAACTTTGGTCAACCCTCTTTTATTTTAGAAAAAAATTACCTTCTATGAGTTAAGTGTCAAAATTTTCAAGGGAAATTATCCCTAAAATTAGGTATTTCAGTGGGAAGTCTAAGAAGGAATGGGCTTATTAAATTTAGAATTTAGTCTCTCCTAAAGAATGTATGTATTCCGAAGTTTAAATTTTTAGGTCCACTGAAATTCGAATTTTCACGATTTGTTCTAAACGTATAATTAATTCACACATTGATCATTAATTAAAGTTTTCAAATAATAATGATGAATTTGTTCGTATAACAGCGGCTTAACGTGTTCGCGACTAAATCGTTGGGACTTTCACCGCCTGGGTTCGAGTCCCAGTCGCGCCATCGTTGTTTTTATTTATCTATTTAAACAAAAGATTAAATTTCCCTAATAATATACTTATTACTGAATTTTTATTACAATATTTGTTATTTTATTGATTTATTTAAATACAGTAGTTCAAAAATCTAACTCTTTCTTTTTTTGTTTGTAGCAAGTGTTACCGAAGATACCACGAGGTCTCGATCATTATCATCCGTCACGAGGTCTCCCACCGTCACGAGGTCTCGATCATTATCATCCGTCACGAGGTCTCCCACCGTCACGAGGTCTCCCACCGTCACGAGGTTTCCCACCGTCACGAGGTCTCCCACCGTCACGAGGTCTCCCACCATCACGAGGTCTCGATCATTATCATCCGTCACGAGGTCTCGATCATTATCATCCGTCACGAGGTCTTCCACCGTCACGAGGTCTTCCACCGTCACGAGGTCTCCCACCGTGACGGACAATATTGACGTTGTTTCAATTCTTGACCCCTTTCAGCCCATAGCATCAACCAGTAACCGTCCTCCCACGACCTCAGCTGAATACCGTCTCAAAGAAGAAAGACTAAAAGTTCTAAAAATAAGCCTTGACAAAATCAACCTTGCAAAAAACAAGAAACGAAACCGGAATTTAAGCCTATGCAGAGCGGTATTGATAAACAATACCGTGAAGGTGCTCAATAAAGAAATTAATGACGAGAAGATCCAAAAGCGGCAATTGAATCACCCGAGACGCGACGAGAGCGTCAATTCTCTCAACATCAATAACGAATTAGTCAGAAACGAGAGAAATAATCAGACTTTCCCAGAATCTGATAATTTGGGTGATAACAACAACCTGATATCCGACGAAAATGTTTCCCAGCAGAGTAATGTCGATCTTCTCACCAACATGGTTGACGATACTCTCAGAGATCTGGAAACTTTTACCTCTCAGATTAGTTTTGTACCGAATGATGATGCTAGAAGTGATGATACGTCATCAGCGAGTGACAAACGAAGCTTCGATGATCTAGAAGATTGCGACATGAACGATGTTTTATCCCAATTCTATATGCCGCCTACTCCAAGGATGCTGACTTGCATCGATGACGAAGACGACGTCGATCAACCCTTGCCGAAACGTGCCAAAGTTGAAGAGGATTCTTCCGATAGTTGCCTGAATTCAACTGCTGCACCTGTTCCTTGTGTATGTGGTGATTCTGGTGGTAACATTTCCAATCCAAATATACAGTGTGATATAAACGAACTGTCAGAACAAATGAACAGTTTGGACGAACTCGGGAGTGTCAGTAACATTATTAGCAGCGCCTCGCAGTCAGAACAACAGCCAGAACGTTGATGATGGCCTTTCAGTTTTGGACAATGACATGCTTCTTTGTTCAACGAACGTTTACCATTGTGTGATAAATGTGCATTCCGTTGTTTTGTGCTGCAAATTCCAAATTTTGACTGTTTGCATGCGCTGAAGTTGGGAATTTTAGAAATTTATTTATCGTTCACCAGTTGCCAGGTGAAATATTTTATGGAAAATTTTAAGAATTTTAAAAATACTCCAAAAATTATTTGGATTTTAATCGTTTAATATTTTATATGCGTATATAATTATACGAAATGCACATTTACATGCAAGAATTTAATTTTTAATTATTAATTATTATTATTCTCTTCTTTATAATTTGTCAATACAAAAAAAATTTAGTCATAAAAAAACTTTACCAAAATTTACCGTTTGGGCCTCGAAACGAACTAGTTCTTTTTTGGTTCACAATCATCGCGAAGGCGCAGACGATAAGGCAGATGCTTTAGAAATGTAAGAAAAAATTGATCAATCTATAAAATCGTCTAATAAAGTTTGTCAAATTTTCCCGTTTAACCTCGTAACTACTGAGACAGCGTTTAGAAAAAATATGTGGGGAAACTCATCCACACACTGCGTAAATGTAGTACGTATCTACAGTAGAGTCCCGGTAATTTGAATCTCAAAGTTATACCAACGCTGGGTGAACCGTGCCGGAATTCTGCATTTTGGAATTAATTTTATTTTGTATTAATTTATTATTTTTTGGTCAATTTTTCTTGGAATTATCGAATTATTATTTAATATAAGTATCGGATATGTATTGTTTCTAGAATATTAAACACTAAGCAGACGTGAACCTATTTTTGAAAACGAGATTTTTGATAACCTTTTAAAAATACTTTATAAATCTGCCAAAATAAGGTATTTTTGAATAGATCCTTACTTCTTACTCTTTTTTATGTATTCTAAATTTTTTTTTTATTAAGTAACATTGAAATTTTTGGATTTTGATGTTTTTTATTTCTTAATATTTTGTATTTAAACTAGATGTAAATACATTTTGTTCGTTTAAATTTATTATCCATTATAAAAAAAAACATATGTAAATACAATAATATATGTACATACATTAGACATTACCCTTTATTTAGGTAATCTAATAAAGTACCCGGAAAATGTTTTTTTTGAATTTTATTTTTCACTCAAACATTCCTATAAATTTTAATCATAACATTGATATAGATAATGATCACGAGAAACACACCTAACGATCCTTAGAAAATGGATTTAATTAGAGAACTGGAAATTTTGAAAAAAACATTCCTTATACTTTTAGGAAAAATTAAATTTAAATTCAGAAAAATATGAAAAAAAAATCCAAAAAATATTTGAAGTCAATTCAATTATTATTCATTAGACACTTTTTTATTTTTAAAGCACTTTTTTTCTTTTGACATTATGGTAATAGTTATCTAACTAGCAGCCTGTTATTTATTTTGATGGTATGTAAATACATATGATAGTTCGGTTTTTATGAGTATGATGTTATTTCAGAAGTGGGATCAAATTTATAGTTTTCACTATCAGTATCAAGAATGATAAATTGTTAATTGCAAGTGTGCTTCTCTTTTTATGGATATAAGTAAGTACTCACCTTACATACAAAAAGTACGAAAACCTCGGATTAAATTTATAGACATTTATTTTATTAACGAAATTGATAGTCTTCATTTTTAGTTTTTACGTACGATAATATTTTAGGAGGTGTATGGATAATGATTAATTAAAAATGTAAATGTTTTTAGCCTGAGAATCCTTGCAGTACCACAGGCGATTTATTCTACGCCACTGGTCAATGAAACTGGTTTACTATCAAAATAATCTTTATTGAAAGAGTTCTGGTACAAGGTGTTTTTTGATTTTTTTAATCACACTTGGGAGAAGAAATAAAAAAAAATGGACAACTTAAAACAACATAAAAAAACAAAAATATAATAATAATTATTAAAGAAATTATTATTACCTACAATTTTCGTTAGGAAAGTTAATTAGTTAATAAAAACAATCACGTACTACCACTTTTTTCAAATTTTTTAATCATTATATGCTTGAAAACTTACAGGAGAGGAAACAAAATTTTAACGATTTTTGAAAATATTCATGTAAGGGGAAAAAAATAAGGGGCTCGGCTTATTTCTTTTTTGAAGACCTCGCAGGTGATAGCCCACATGGTGGTGTGCGTCAAATGTTTTATTTTATCCCTTAGCTCTAAGCTTTAAAAGCTACCCCTAAATTATTTATTATACACTAACCTTGTAAATATTCAGCGTTATTTATTACTGCTCTTTAACAAGCAATTCAATACCCAGGATTATACAGGGTGCTACTTAAGGGTATGTAGGTATTAAATTTAAGGGTGTATTCTTTGGCCAATTTCAAATGGAAAAGTTTATGTAAACATGTGTCCTAAAATGTTCGGTTTTCACACTCCCCAACATCATTGCAAAGAAAATGTACGCCACTGACTTTTTTAAAGTTTTGATATTTTTTTCTGATTAAGCAGCTAAAAATACAAATTTTTTGTCTCCTAAATTGTTTTAATATCTTTCTTCTTTTTCGAAATAAAATAATAAAAGCCGCTTCAACTTTTCGCATTTCTAAAACTTGATCAAATAAAATCATTAAAATTAAAATTAATCTTTCAACATGCATTGAAGCGGCTTTTATTTTTTAATAGAAACCGACAAGAGATACGAAGAAAAGTCATGAAATATAAAAGTTGTATTTTTAGTTGCTTAATCTGGAAAAAAATCAAAATTTAAAAAGTCAGTGGCGTACATTTTCCTTTGAAATATTACTGATGAGGGTGCCCTCGGGACGCCACTGGGCTTTATAATTTTTAACAGAGAATTTCCGACAGCGTCTGGGTTTTTCACATAGGAAGTACCTATCAATATCGACTATCTCGCAAAAAGGCTGCACTGCAAATCAAAAAATAACGACGTTACAATTTTTTGAAGAATCCCTATTTTTAGTTTGTTTCTTCCCTTAATAAAAAAACGATCGGGTTGTCTTAGCTTTTATTTTCTTCATATCTTAATTCTGTATAATTCGTTCATTGGGACTATTTACATTGCTCCATCAGTTTTTCTTTTATAAGCAAAAATACAAAAATTAAATGCGATTTTTTGCATTAAACGGTCATTGAAAAAAAGAAATGGTAAACTCGAGTAGAAAATTGTGCAGTTAGATTCCGCGTATGATGGGCACCTGCGGTATTCCATTACTATTTTTGTCAAGAAAAATGTTGTTGGTCTAAATGTCCGAGTACCGCTAATATGCAAAATCATGTGACTTAACACCATTGGATTTTTTTTCTTTGGAGGTATGTAAAGGGACCTCAAAAACAAAAAATTACATCTTTCCGCGCACTTGTTGTTATTTTAATCCCTTTTCATCATCATCATCCAGCATGTTACCCAACAATTATTATATTTTTACCCCATGAAGTATTAAACAAGATGTTCAAAAAGGGGAATGTATTATTGGCAGTTAAAACATATCCAATCCGCTTAATTTAAATGGAACTGCATTATAAATGGAAATGTATTCACGCCATGTGATGCAAAATTAAATTCACGTTCAAGTTTTATTAGGGTTTCCTGTACGTTTATGTAACAAAAATCAACGGTTTTTATTAATATTTTATGAAACATTCAAAATTTGTAACTTCTTCCCTAAATCCGCTCATCTTCACTGTTGCGAAATTAGAATACTAACCAAGTTTATATCTTCAGATTTATAAAAGTGGGTGTTATTAAAGAACTTGATGTTTATTATTATCCCGATTTTGCAAAATCCAGTTATAGAAAGACAAAACAGCAGCAGATCTGTTTCTCTTCTGCGAGAATTCTCGTATCGCCCTTGGTAATAATCACAGAACTTTCGACGTATAAGAAGAAAAAAAACTTAATTGACATTTATTTTACATGGGCAGTAGCAGAAATTCGGAATTCTGAGGAACAGTTTCTCTGTCTACGGAGATATGTTAGGCATGTGCAACTGACGACAATGCTACGCAGCGGATTTATTTTATATTTCACAAAATAAAAAATAAATAAATATAAAACCAAGTAGAACTGTTACAGTAGCTTGAAATAATACATAGAAAGAGTACAGAAGCTAATATTTTCTCTCTTTCCGATCAGTAGCCATCTGACAAAGAACCTTCAATTTCTTCAATAAGACTTTTTGGCTAATTCTTATTCCTGGCAGCTGTGATGGGGCGGTTACTTGCAAATTACAGGGGCGTTACAAAAATTGTCTAATTGTTTTTTTTTATTTTAAACAATTTTTTTACACATATTGCTTTTCTTCTCACAAAGTTTTATATAAACCTGAATCATTTCCCTGTGCACGCTTATGCATTTGGTTCTTCAAAGCTGGTGAAACAGGTGATCCAGCTTATACGCGAGAACCTGCAACGTAAAAAGAGACGTCCAAGAAAAATCACACTAATCTTCCATACTTTTATAAAAATCTGTCAATAGCTAGGTAGGTACTCTAGAACTGATAACATATTGTTATACTTGCAGCTTGTGACGACAAAGTTGTTTGATCGTTCCTGAAATTTCTCGCCTCTACGGTAGTTTCAAATAAACCGATCGTGATATGTTAGCTTACATGTCATTTTGATAAAATTCAATAAAATAGCAGCAACCATTATTGATACTTATACACTACCCGTACTTTTAGGTGTAATATTTACTAAAAAAAAACCTTCTTGCGCATCAATCGCAGAAATAGTGTATTTTTATGCGATTCAATTATGAATATTTTCACCGCTTTTTAAATTATTGGCTTTCTGAAATTTTCCATAGTCATGTCATGTTAGCGTAGTGCTTTAATGTGAAAAATTTTATGTGATAATTTCATTTCATTTCGTTTCAACACGTGCCTTAGAATGGATTTTTAAATTTAAAAATCAAAAAAATTGGCAAAATTTCACAATTTTGTCCCTTTTCCTATGCCCGCCACTGGCTAACTTTACTTGAAAAATACTATTTTTTACACTACCTTTAATAAATTCGGAAAAAACTGAAAGGAGAGTTTTGAAAACCGAAAGTTTGAAATTTTAGAGGAATAAACATCATTTAAAAATATTCGAATATATCTCCGCCATTTTTATATTTGCTTCTTGAAATTTTTGAAGGTTAACTGCTATTAGTATAGTTGTCTACTATCAAAATTTCCGTTCTATTCCTTCAAAAATAAGCTCATGAATGTTTATAGAAATGTAGACATTTTTACCCTTTTCCTACCCACGCCTCTGGCTTATTAATAGAAATGATGCAAATTGTATTGCATTAGCTCAAATTTCAAATAAGTTTATTCCAATCTTGTTAATTTTGTTTAAAAGTTTTTGATCTTGCCTATTTAGGGGTTCAAAATCTAGCCATTTTCCAAAAATTGAAAAGGCCGCCATTTTGGAATGTTGAAACCTATTTTACTCAAATACAGTACCAGACGACTACTTGAGGGTATCTTACTACCAAAAAAATTTCAGCGCTCTAGATTGAAAACTTCGACCAGAAACCGTGCCTCACGGACGGTTTTTTTTCTGAAATTCGGAGGGACATCCTGTAGAAGTAACACAACTCTAGGAAAATGTTTTTTACGAAAATCAAACGTCAGCCCTAAGGTTTATAAGAGTAAAAAATTTCGTTCATTAATCTTGAAAAATGAAGCTACAGGAGCGTTTTTAAAAATTTAGAGAAATTAATTTAAAAAAAACATCATGTAAAAAAAAATCGAATATCTCCGCCATTTTTCTTATTTACTTTTTGAAATTCTCAAGGGTTGAAGTCTATTAGTATAGTTGTCTACTGTAAAAATTTCAGTTTAATTACTCCAAAAATGTGCTCATAAATTGTTGGAGAAATTTAGCCATTTTTACCCTTTTCCTACCCACGCCACTGGCTTATTAATAGAAAAAATGCAAATTTTGTTGCATGAAATTAAATTTCAAGTCATTTACTTCCAATATTGTGAATTTGATATAAAACTCTTTTTCTATCTAGCTTATACAGGGGTTCAAAAAATAGTCCTTTTTCCAAAAATTAAAATGGCCGCCATTTTGAAACGGCTCGATCGATTTTGCTCAAGTGCAATACCAGACCACTCCTTGTGGACATCTTACTCTCACAAAAATTTCAGCCCCCTAAATTGAAAACTGTGGCCAGAAACCGTGCCTCCAAGTCCGGATGTATGGAATTTTGAAAGGACACCCTGTAGAAGTAACGTGACTTTTGGAAATTTTTTCAACGAAAATCTAAAGTCATTCCAAAGCTTTACAAGAATCCAAAATTTCGTTCACTAATCTTGAAAGATAAAGCTACAGGAGCGTTTTGAAAATCGAAAAATCGTGATTTTGGAGAAATAAATAAATATATATATATAGAGATGTTTTTGTATCAAGGTGAGATCTTTTGGTTACATTTTGTAGACAAGCTGAGATCCATTTTTACAAGACGAGATCCTTTTCGGATCTCGACTTGTATCTATGTGTATATCAACTTTTTTCACATAGGAGGGGTTAGGGGGGGGGGGGGTGGCAAATTTTCGTCTGGATCTCATTTTGACCATTTTTTATCAATTTTTATACAGAAATAGTTCAACTGTTCACGCTTAAGAGGGCGCTAGAGTTGTGGTCGTGTATATTATTATTTCTGTACAACTCGAGATCCGGTAAATGTGGCACTACTGCAAAGCAGATCAGGTTACATTTGGCACTTAAATTGATGGTTATCTCGACTGTAGAATAAAATTCGTATTCCTAACTCTTGCCTTGCCGCTTTGAGATAGCTCCCTCACGGAAATGCATTAAAAAACAATTGAACATGGGTCCCTAATAAATTTTCTAAAGAAACATCAAAGTTAATTAGCAAATCCATATTATTATTGCCGTACCTATTTGTGTTAAATTAACTGCATTTTTATCAATAAGATAATTGAAGATTGAATAATTGAAGATTCAAATGAAATCCAATGATGTAGGTACATACAGTGAGCGCCAAAAGTAAGAAATAAATTCGATAAAACGGAAAACGTTGTTTTTTTTATGAAATAAAAAACAGGCCGATTTTTCTTTTAACTTTTGAAATAATATTCGGGTATACAAGCTGATACGTGAAAAAATTGTGACGTCATCGGCATTTTTTTTTTAAATAGAAAACCCTTACTTTTTATTCCATTTTTTGATACTTTATTCTATTGCCAATACGGTGATGTAATCAATTTGTAACCTTAAATGAGCAAATTTTTGAGAAAATGAACTTAACTTAGACAGATTTAATAGATTAATTTAATTTAATTTAACAGATTTAATTCAATAGACTTACAGTAGATATTATAAAGGCTCATTAGGTTAACGTACAGATTTCGGGGGTCGTTTCTAGAAAATATGTATCGACTCTGGGTGGAAAATATAGCAATTCAGTGATTCTTGGCCGGACAGGGATTACAAAAATGTTAATAAAAGTAATTTGACGTCGATATTCACTTTGAAAACGGTCACAAAAATCTGCCCGTTAACTTAATTGGCCTTTATAATACCCACTGTTAATTTAATAGACAGATCTTATAAAATTGCCATGGAAACTGTTATTTTTGTTTGATATGGTTTTAATTTTTTTCGTTAATGTTCCGATTTTCACATCACTAACAAAAAGTGCACACTCTCGACTTCACAAGCTGTTTTCTCAGAAATTTCCTTATATTTAAGGTTATAAATTGATTACATTACCATAATAACATTGCACTTATGTTCTAAACTCATTAAATTTAATAGTTTTATCCGAATCACCCGGAAAATGCGTCTTCTTATCTGCATCGCGCTTCTCTTTATCAATTTTTTGCTCGAAATTGAGCGTTCAATAAAACATTTATTATATACAGGGTGCGGCGCGAGAACCTTAGGGCATTTTTATATGGAGAAGTCCAAGGAGTAGAAGTCTAAAAATTTGTACGTGTATAATTTTGGTTTTGACGAGCTGAATTAAAATATTCACAACCCCTCACCATTTCCGGTTATACCGAAGTAGCCATCAACTATCTTATTTTAAACGGGACAAGTTGTATATTATTACATTTTCAGATTGCCTGAAAAAATATAATAAAAATGGTGTTTGTAGTTCAAAATTGGAACGACTGGTTTATGAGTTATAAACAAATGAAAATCGCAATTTTTCATTTTCAAAGCAGCTTAGGTCGAAAACGGGTCAAGATAGATGAAAACGGCTTACATGTCCCTATCTTAACTTTTCACGTAATATCTTATGGTGCTGATGAAATTTGTATACAAAGTGATGAAAAATCAGCGTTTTAATAAAAAATATTTTTTTTTTTAGGTACTCCAGCATAATAGTATACAAAAAGTTAGGATAGGGACATGTAAGCCGTTTTCCGATATCTTGACCCGTTTTCAAGCTAAGCTGCTTTGAAATGGAAAATTGCAATTTTTATTTGTTTATAACTCATTAATTGGTCGTTACAAATTTGAACTGTAAACATCATTTTTATTACTGTTTTTCAGGCAATCTGAAAATGTAATAATATACAGGGTGTACCATTAAAAAAAAACAAGAAAAATATGGCAACTTCCGGTGTAACCGGAAGGGCTGACCAAGGGCTGACAAAAGTTACAGGCCTTTGAATCTCAGATTTGTGATATTTTTTCACGAGTAAGAGCTTCGCAAAATATTTTTTTCTCCGTCACCGGTTGACATTGGGGACTCTAGTTTTGTTTTTCCATTATAGTTATGATTAGTGAACGAAATGACGTATTTAAAATGCAAGAAGTTTGTTCAATTTTTTAAAATATTCAGTGTTTTTGTCCAATTAATCACACAGTTTCTGCAAAGTTCCGACTTTGAACACCTTTAATTTTTTTTTCACGATATCGATATCAGTTTTTTTGTTACCATCTGATAAAATGAAGTTTTGTGAACATTTTATTCCGCATAACATATAGTCGCGTTTCAAAAATAAACTTTCTAGAGCCGTTGATATGAAATCCTGAAGTTGACCAGATATGTTTAGCATAGAACGGACAGAGTGCGTGTTATAGCGCGGCGACGGCTGTTGAACAAGGAACGGCTGAGAATTAGATTGTTACTGTTATGTAACCTATTCAATAATAATTTAGGGACGTTTATTTAATGTAATATTGTTTAAATAAGGATTTGATATTTTGGAAATATTCATATTTTCAATTACATAAGTACATAGGTTAAAAAACTATGTTTTATACATAATAGGTAGGTATACATAATCTCAATAATATCATCATTATGCATGTGAGATACTTACTCAGGCTTACGCTCATTAATACAGCAACTCTTTTACTTCTTCTTCCTCGGAAAAATTGCTGTTTAGTTTATCTTCAAAAATATTTTCAGTGATTGCAAAAATCTGATACAGCTGATGATTTAGACAACATTTCCACATCTAGGCATAATCTTTAAATTGACTGCATTTGAAACTTTTTTTCTAGTATTCTCACCAGTGCCTGTGCTAATAGAAATGAGTTTCTTCTTTTTTTTTCTGCCATCTTTGTTGCAAATGAAGCACATCTTTCTAATATCAAAATTTATTTTGATTCGTCCCTTATTTGCAGTGCGCTCATTATAGTGGAGCGGAAAGAGCCCGCTATCTCGCTTATTTCAGGTAGAAAAATTTTTCGGAGTAGAAAGATATGGGACCGGTACCATCATATTAAGGGATCTTTGGGGCACTAGAATCTCCTTTTACGACAAGCTCCCTTGGTGCTGACAAAAGTTACAGCCCTTTGAATCTCAGATTTGTGATTTTTTTTCACAAGTAAAAGCTTCGCAAAGTATTTTTTTTCTCCGTCACCGGTTGACATTGGGGACTCTAGTTTTGTTTTTCCTTTATAGTTATGATCAGTAAACGAAATGACGTATTTGAAATGCAAGAAGTTTGTTCAATTTTCAAAATATTCAGTGTTTTTGACCGATTAAACACACAATTTCTGCAAAGTTCCGACTTTGAACACCTTTAAATTTTTTTTTTCACGATATCGATTTCAGTTTTTTTGTTACCATCTGATGAAATGAAGCTTAGTGAACATTTTATTTCGTATAACATGTAGTCGCGTTTCAAAAATAAACTTTCTAGAGCCGTTTATATGAAACCCTGAAGTTGAACAGATATGTTTAGCATAGAACGGACGGAGTGCGAGTTATAGCGCGGCGACGGCTGTTGAACAAGGAACGGCTGAGGATAAGATTGTTACTGCGAGTGTTACTGTTATGTTACCTATTCAATAATAATTTAGGGACGTTTATTTATTGTAATATTGTTTAAATAAGGCTTTGTTATTTATTAAATATTTTAACACGCTTGAAATTTATTCACCTAAAGGGCAATAGAAAGCAAGGTATGGTCTCAGTCTTAACATGATGGTACCGGTCCCATATCTTTCTACTCCGAAAAATTTTTTGTGCATATTTTCAGCCTCTTTCCGCTCCACTATTATTTTGGGATTTGCTTTGTATCTGCCGTTGGTATTCGGTATTTTGGTAACTAGTATAACGCTTGTAATATTCGTGATGATACTTATAATCATACTTCATTGATTCCAAAACTTTTTTGTGAGGTTCGAGTCTTGTCCAAAGATTGTCATGTCTTTTTTCTGACGCGTTAAGAATGGCTGAGATTCCTCTACTCGTGGGTCGTGGGCGTCTGAATAACTGTTCTTGACAAATCATCGAGACTTCCGTCACAAATTATGCAATGATTCAAATTCATGTTACTTTTTCTCCTGTTGAGGAGGAATAAATATTGAATTATTGGTCATAATATACATACAATATCGGGGTGTATATTTTTCATTATTATAAAATCTGAACTTGAAATGAAAGAAAGAAAAAAAATAATTAATGAAAAATAAATTTTTTAATAAAACTTTGACCTCTTTTCTAAAATTATCTTTCTTGAAAATTATGCAAATAACGACACATGCTTATTTGAGTATTTTCTACTAAAAAATAAAAGGAATCGCCATTCTAATTTAAAGTCACCACTTTGTTACACCCTCTATACCTAATACAATAACTGTGTGTAAGTTGTAAAATTTCTCTAGCAAATTCGACTGTATTAGACTAATTATTAGAAAATATATTCAAAATCCTTCCTTACCTGAATTTCACGTTGGCATCAAAATTAAACATTGTTGAGTGTTGATACTAACACTATCAATGTTGATTAAAATTAATACTAATGACACAGTTAAACATATGATATTAAACACCGCCTATAGATAAGAAATAAACCTCGCACGCGTGTGTTCGGCTTACACCCTTAAACTGAAATTATTTTGTATATTATCGCATTTCACCAGGGCTTTACTAGAGCCACACGATGATATTTATTTATTGATGATGAATAAAACATTAATGTTTTAAAAATATTTATTTATTTTTTACCAGTTCATCACAACCCCAAGAAATTGCAGTTGAAGGAAATACCTACTAAGGTACAATAATTGTACTTCATTTCTAGGTAAATAGGTGTAACCGCGTGTAGATAAGATATTATACCTTAAATACCTTGCTTCCTATTGCCCTTAGGTAGGTATATTAACCAATTGAAAATATGAATATTTTCAATGAATTTCAAGCATGTTAAAATATTTAATAAATAACAAAGCCTTATTTAAACAATATTACATTAAATAAACGTCCCTAAATTATTATTGAATAGGTACCTACATAACAGTAACAATCTTATTCTCAGCCGTTCCTTGTTCAACAGCCGTCGCCGCTCTATAACTCGCACTCCGTCCGTTCTATGCTAAACATATCTGGTCAACTTCAGGGTTTCATATCAACGGCTCTAGAAAGTTTATTTTTCAAACGCGACTATATGTTATGTGAAATGAAATATTCGCAAAACTTCATTTTTATCAGATGGTAACAAAAAAACTGAAATCGATATCGTGAAAAAAAAATTAAAGGTGTTCAAAGTCGGAACTTTACAGAAATTGTGTGATTAATCGGACAAAAACACTGAATATTTTGAAAATTGAACCAACTTCTTGCATTTTAAATACGTCATCTCGTTCACTAATCATAACCATAATGGAAAAACAAAACTAGAGTCCCCAATGTCAACTGGTGACGGAGAAAAAAAAAATTTGCGAAGCATTTACTCGTGAAAAAAATCACAAATCTGATATTCAAAGGGCTGTAACTTTTGTCAGCACCAAGGGAGCTTGTCGTAAAACGAGATTCTAGTGCCCCAAAGATCCCTTAATATGATGGTACCGGTCCCATATCTTTCTACTCCGAAAAATTTTTTGTGCATATTTTCAGCCTCTTTCCGCTCCACTAGGTACATACCTACCGCTCTAGTAGAGCGAAATTCGTTATAAAAGTCGCTCCGTTATCGATTTTTTTTTGACGTATAACCAGGTCAGATCTAATAAGTTTTGTTCATTGCATAATTTTGCATTCAAAACGGCTCTTTACAACCTTTTTGGGTAGGTCAGGACTTTTATATTTGAAAAAACCATAAAAATTTATGATTTTTAAAAATTGTACTTTTGAACATTTACATGAATATATCTTAAAAAGTAATCAAGATATAAAAATGATTTTCTCATTAAATTAAAGCAGACAAATGGGCGCTTCTAATCGTGTATCTTACTGCCCTCAAGTATATACAGGGTTATTCACGGTATACGCCACGGAAGTTTATGGCCGTGTCTCTGGATTTTAGGATCTTTTTATTTTTGGAGTGGATAGAGACCCGGCAGAGGTACGTTTTAAAATTATATTCATAATGTACAGGGTGTCCCAAAAGCATGAAACATATCAAAGTTATGTTTTTTTAAATGGCATGCTCCTATGTTATTGCATTTTTAGATTGTCTGAGAAGAGAAAATAAGATTGGCTTTCACAGTTGGTGTTTAAATTCAGAAGTTTTGGAGTTATAAACAAGTGAAAATCGTCATTTTTCAAGTTCAAGGCCCTGTACAACGAAAGCGGTTCAAGATAGAGAAAAACGGCTTACATGTCCCTATTTTAACTTTTTATGTACTATCCTATGGTATAGAAACGTTTGCGCTTTCTTTGATTTTTTTATTTGGCGACGCGTGGAGAAATATCAGAATTTTTCAAATTTTTTATCACCCTGTAAAAACATTTCATGTACATCACAGGACAGTACATGAAAAGTTAAAAAAGGGACATGTAAGCCGTTTTTCTCTATCTGCAGCCGTTTTCGTTGTACAGGGCCATGAACTTGAAAAATGACGATTTTCACTTGTTTATAACTCAAAAACTTCTGAATTTTAGCACCAACTGTAAAAGCCAATCTTATTTTCTCTTCTCAGACAATCTAAAAATGCAATAACATAGGAGCATGCCATTTAAAAAAACATAACTTTGATATGTTTCATGCTTTTGGGACAACCTGTACATTATGAATATAATTTTAAAACGTACCTCTGCCGGGTCTCTATCCACTCCAAAAATAAAAAGATCCTTAAATCCAGAGACACGGCCATAAACTTCCGTGGCGTATACCGTGAATAACCCTGTATAGCTGATTTGCAAAAATAATACAAACGGTGCATGTTGCAAAACGTGTATTGATATTTTCACTAAGCGACAAACTTTTTTAGTTATGAAAATTTTTGTACACATGAAGTGAACAAAATGAAGCCAAGATATAGTAGAAGTTTTTGTATAAAAATTATTCTTTGTAGCGATTGCCGTTTGGTAGCTATGACCTTTTTTTCAAGTGATGTCGCGCCAATATCGTGCGCTAGCCCTTACATAGAGAGCGTCGAGTCAAATGCAAGGCCTACATTAATCCAAATATAGGAACAAGGTATAATATAAGCTATAAAACATATTTTGTTTCAGTCTTATACACAAGTCCCACTTTACCTGTCAGGTAAACATTTAAGGTATTACCTTCAATTATTGTAGGAAATAATTATTGCCCTGGACACGTGTCCTTGGACCAGGTTTCTGGTCAGTATGACCAGCAAATACAGCAAATACACGTGAAGTTCTCAAACGTTCCCAAAAAAGCATACTAAATTTTTTTAATATTTGGGCTTCAAGAACTAATTAAATTTAAAGTAGAACGTAGGTATTATTATTGTAGGTATAATAATAATTATTGTACGTTAATGTTAATATTTATTGTTATTGGACATCAAAATGAATATGTAATCCAAATTATGTTTATATAAATTATATAAACAAACTATATAACTAAATGTTTAAATGTTTTTTCTTCATCTAAAGTCAATATATCGATCTGTAATCAAAAGTATAAAATATCAACAGGTCGTTTTGAAAATTGTAGAAGAACAAACATAAAATAAAAATTCTGATTTCATTTTGAAGCTAAATTTTATTTCAATAACATTTAGTTTATAATAATTATTGTTTGCGTAGCGCACCCTGAAAAGTAACTTATAAAAATAAGAGGTAGGTACATGAATAGTCTAGAAAGAGCTTGTGCATATTATGGAATTTTATTATGTATTTTTATAAATTTTGAAAACTTTGTAGGTTTCTTTAATCACCTACCAACCCACCAAACTTATAAATTACAGTAGCTAACTACAAAGAATTACGTGAGCAACTATTATAGTTATCACCAAATTATATTTAATTAAGTATGATCTTGTGGTCAGTATGAGGAAGTCTGCAGTAAGCAAGGTAGGTAGTACATGCACCTATTTAATGGTAACTGTATACCGAATAATAAACTTCGAAAAAATATGTGAAATAAAACAAAAAATACGAACTAAGTACATCAATACCTGAATTGATATAAATAGCCAATAAAAAATATGGGATGGGACGTCTTTATAAGGAGATACTTTTTTCGACTGTGTATTATAATTCATCAAGGCAAACAACTTTTTCAAATAACTTTTCTTAATTAAAAAACTCAAAAAGAAACGAGATACAGCCTTTAGAAGGTAAAAAAAATTAAAATCCAGACCTACCATAGTAAATTCAACTACTGACTTTGCCAAACTGATTTTGCTCAACAAAAAAAAAATTGAATACGTAACAAAACCAAAATAACAGGAAATAAAAATGAAATAAAATGAAAATTTCCAGCCTTTGTTTTTCATTTAAATTACCTAAACATTACCTACTTCAGTTATTTTCGTTTGCTTCCTGTTAGTTTTCGTTTTGTTTCCCAGGTAACCTTATGTGTTGGAAGTGCTTTTCTGATTGTTGATTGAAATCAGTTTTCAGTTTAGTTACATTAATTTATCACAGGGTTGAACTTTACTTTTTTTTTTAACTTACAAAGGCTGTAATCTCATTTATTTTTTACTTTTTTAGGAACACTTATTTGAAAAAGTTATTTGCCTTGATCAATTTTATAAACAGTCAAAAAAAGCATCTCCTTAATAAAAAAACTCCCAGTGGAATTAGGTTCTGAAAATGTTTAACTGGTTAGTTTTGGACCATGCAATTACACATATTTTTATCCTTTTAGAGTTTTATTCAACAACGTGTGTTCAATGATTTTTTTGTAAAAAAGCTATGAGTGTTGAAGACAAAACAGTTGTACAAAAACCAAGAATATCTACAAGGTATGTTGTCATTAATAATTATATTACCTACTTACTTGCTTGTGGGGAAAAACGGCAAGCTGAATGCGGAAAGCGAATTATGTTAAAAAAAGAAAGCATTTTAAGTGGAAAGTTGTTACCTAACTATATATCATAGGGAATGCTATGATATATAAAATAAAAAGCTATAAAAGTAATAAAAATATTTCTTCTCAGCCCGATGATACTACAAAAATACTAGAGAGGCAAGCGACTGGCTATGCGTCCGTGCGTAATAAGCTTAGCGTTCAGCCATTGCGCGAATTGAATCACAATTAAAAATTCATAATTCAATAATTACCAAACATGCGACAAAAATTTATCTTTTAAAAACTTTCTTAATACTTTGGCTCCAATTTCTTCGCTGCATGTGTAAAGAATTTTTTTTAAATAAAAAAGTTTCTCGCTGACTAAAAATATCAATACATTTTTGCGTAAAGTTTCAATTACCTTTTGATTTCACAATCAAATATAAAAGTCCTAAAAACAAGATTACCTACCGCCAAAAGAAGCGCTGATGTATGCACTTCAATTAAAAAAAAATAGATTCGTCGATAGCTCAATTAGTTTTAAAGATATGACAATTTACATTTTTAAAAAGCAATTTTTCCGAATTACTAATTTTTCAATTTTTTCGAATTTAAAAAGTGGTGACCTACGGAAAAAGGTCGTAAAAGTCCATTTCTTGTTGGAAGTAGTCAAATACACCATACGTATAAGTGGCAGCTGGTTATACGCCGAAAAAAAAACAACACATTTTTCGTCTCATTTCGCTCCACTACACGTATATTAACTAACGTGTCTGCGCACTAACCAGTTCTGGCCAAGCTCTCGCCTTACTATAAAATTTATACCGGACCATTATTATTGTACTTCCTTATTTCAAGAGTTACCGATTAGGTTAAATTAGCAAAGTTGTGCAAAATTTTGCTAATACTTTTTAAGAATTTGAAACAAAATTTAGGATAACTTCAGTCGTTGCTGAAATATCCTGAAAAAAACTGAAAACTCGAGATTTATTTATTTTAAAAATATCTCTATAATATCTAGAATATCATTTTTATCATAGAAAGTAAGTTAACAATTTTTTGTAGGTTCATAAAAGTCGTTAAGAGCTGGGTGAGGCGAAAGAAAGATTCGGTGGAAATATTTTCTTCTTTTCTTAAAACAAAAAAAAATAAAATTTTCATAAATAAAGTAAAATTTAAATTTATTTTATTTTTTAAATATTTAGTAAATTGATTTTTTTATATCGAATGACATTCAAAAACAGTACGGCGATCATAAGAAAACCAAAAGTTGACTATGAAAACTCTAGAATCTAGTCGGATTTGAAAGTTCTTAAATCAGTCAGAGCTCATGACGATTTATGAACCTAAAAAAATTAATTAATTCAATATCGAAAAAGATATTATTTCTAAAATAAATAAATCGATTTTTTGTTTTTTTCTGCATATTCCAGCAATATACACAGCTGCCCTAATTTTTTTGCAAGATTCCGGAATAAGTATTCTGTACAACTTCGACAATTTAGCCAATCTGTAACTCTTAAAATAACAAAGTTTTCAATGCAACAATAGTAGACTAATATCACCTATACATTAGTATGGAAAATGTGTACAGTAACTGACAGTACTAAAAAAGCAATTTCGGAGAAGCGGCAAGCGGAAAAATTTTCTCGCAACGAAAGTTTCTGCTTACTGCTTCTCTGAAATTACTTTGTTGGAAATGTCAGTTACTGCACACAATTTCCGTACCGATGTATAGTCCTAATCATTATAAATGATTAGAACAAAATACAAAGTTTTTTTAAGCAAAGATTTTTTGCTCTCAAAAGTTTTTTTTTACAAATCAAAAATAAAGACTTTTCATTAGAAAATTGTATATATTGAAACAATTGCCGACGAAGTATATTATTATTTAGATTATTATAGGTTTTAGATTCCGACTTGATAGTTTTAAAGTTATTAATCAAAAGTTTCAACGTTTCGGGACTGATTAGTCCCTTGATCATATTTCATATAATTATGTATTTTATATTTGAATCTTTATCTTACTGTATAATTTTTTTATTCGTACCAACTTAATAAATGTGATCAACGCTACGGACTAATCAGTCCCAAAATGTTGAAACTTTTGATTAATAACTTAAAACTATCAAGCCAGAATCTAAAACCTATAATAATCTAAATAATAATAAAGATTTTTCTTTCTCATAATATTCTGATAATATTCTCATAATATTCTCATAATATTATGATGTACTGGTATACACACAGTGTCCAGTTTAAATGACAGTACCTACATGGGGGTCTTAACAACGGTAAGATATACCTATACGAAATCGGTTAGAGATAAAACTGCACAATTTTCTGCTCAGTAAGAAACTGAAAAAATTTAGAATATTTTCATTGGATTCTGAAAAATCCTGGAAAAACTGAAAATTAGAGATTTCTTATTTTAGCCATATCTTTTTTATTATTGAGAATGTATTACCTAATTATTTTTTGTTGGTTTACATAAGCCGTCATAAGCTACCGATTTGACATTTCAAAAATTTTCTAAGGCGACTAGATCCCAGAGTTTTCAAAGTCAACTTTTTTCTTAAGGCCGCCATATTATTTTTTTATGTCGTTTGGTCAACAAAAAACGTGAAAACCTAAAATTTAACAAAACAAAACAACTTCTTTCACCGAATTACGTGAAAATATAAAGTGTTATTACTGGTCTTAGTTGACTCAACGATGAAAATTGTATACGCAGCAGAATGTCATTTGATAATCTAAAATCAAATTATTGTTTTCGAATTTTTTTCAAGCATGCACAGTTACTGAAATAATGAACTTAGTTCATTAGAATAAGTAGAATCTCGCTGTTCTACGCTGTGCGATATGGGGGCAAGTTGTGTATTTTTGTGCTGATTAGTAATCTGAAAAAAAAATCTTGACTCTGATTATTAGTTGTCAAAATATTGGAAAAATATACGAAATTACTTTTTTTTATCTAACGACGAATCAAGCTAGCCGTTTCTAATCGAAACATTAGGACACTTTTTTACAATTTTTTTTTGTAATCACTTTTAGATGACGAAAAAACAAGTCGAGGTGCGAGAAGGATCTCGTCTTTTAAAAAATGGATCTCAACTTATTTACAAAATATCATCAAAAGATTTCACCGCGTGATACGCAAACATATCAGCTCTAGTTGCTTATATCTATATTTTCAGTGGACTGAGAAGTAAGTAATATGCGAGGTACCTAATATGAAAAAAATTATATAAAAAACAATATGGCGCCTATAAAAAAAATAAAAGAAGAAAATGAAAATCGTAGAATTAAGTCGACTTTGAAAAATCTTGAAATGTCATATGGATTTTTACTAATGGTCATTACTAATTTTCTGTAATAAAAATAGTTTTGTCTAAATAAAATAAGAAATCTCGAATTTCATATTTTAGCATCTGGCTTAAATTCCATTTCAGATTACAAATTGGGACAAAAATACGCTAATTTCACCCTTAACCTACTTTCTTTAATTTCCTAATAAAAAACCGAGATCCCAAACATTTTTTAAATTTTTTGTAATAATTTTTTTATTTTTTTCTTATAATGAACTTTTTATCTTTTATAATACAATAAAGTTTCTGATGTTCGACAAAGATTTCATAAGAACTAGTAAGTATCGACACCCACAATTATTATTAATCGATTTTTATACTTCGGTACTTATAAATTTCTCGTTCGCACACAATACGCAATAAGAGTAAAGAAAGATTCTGGTCAATCTGAAATCCTGAAGGGCTGGCAGGTGTTTATTTAATAATTTTATGTGACTTTACATCCGGTCTGCGTGTAACGATCCTGTAAATCACTACTATTCACCCCAACATACCCAAACCGACCTGACAACAATGTCGGATCTGATCTTATAGATAAATTATAAACATATACATATCAAACATCGACATATACAACTTCAGATCTCGGCTTGATTAGTTTATATCACCGGATCTCGTTTAGTCTAAGTTTTTTGAAGAAAAATTTAAATTTAAAAATTGTTTCCCCTCTCTTGAATTTTATATTGCTAATATAATTTATTAACTATTTGTAAAAAATATACTTCAAAAAGTCTGCTCCTTCTGGTGGATCTCGGGTTGTCCTCGATTTAAAACGGATCTCAACTTGGTACAAAAACGTGTATATATATAAATATATATATATATATCGTGGGCAGGTGAATTTTGGAAAACCACTTTTTCGTAATCTGGGGGTCATGATCGGTGGACATTTGATGAGTTTGGGTGATTTTTGGAAAGTGATGTCGTCCTCAATAGTGTATTTTTTGTTAAAAAATACACTAAAATGCGTTACGTACTTCAACTCAACCCAAAGATGAACTGCCGAGTCAAGGGGGAGATTGTTATTTTTTATCACGCTTTCATAAAGGTTGCTCTTACAAATTCCCTTGTTATACATGAGACACCTGTTACAATTGACACCGTTCTCTTCTCGTGTTCTATTTGATGTTACCCTAATTTTTTCCTTTTCCTATCACTGTCTCTAAACCTGTAACCCGGCCAGGTAAAAAAATTATGAGCCCGTATCAAGACTTGCTCGTCAAAATTATATGGTAGACTATTAATCTGTACCAAGTTCTTAGATTTATTACACCTACCACTCCTACCAGAAATTCAATCAGCTGTGTGGTTTGTTTTACTAATAAAATTAAAATTAGTAATTTTCTGGAACCGATTTACATATACCTATACCTGTTTAAACATTTCACCCTTAAGAATTTTAAATGAGGATAGGTATAATAGTTTTAGTTTAGGTATATCTAGTAAATAGTGGATTTAAAAGACAAGAGATAATAGAATATAATAGTAAAGATTAGAGGGAAGAGTTATTATCAGGGTTAAGGGTAATTATCTATTCTGAAAAGGTCAGAGTTTGAACAGGGGTGGTTCTAGTACTCAGATTGCATTGGGCGAAGGTTAATACTTACGTAAACAGAGTTAAAACCGAGATCGAATTTTAAACGCCCCCGATGTTTTTTTCTGTATTCCTCCATAATAACTCTTTCCGTATCCATTTTAACCTATACCTTACTTCAAAAAACCTGCTTGCGTATCAATCGCATAAATAGTGTCGGCGAGGCATATTAGAATTATTCTCAGATGAAAATTTTTATATAGTTTTGATTTTATCACCCTCCATATTTATTGAGTCGCTGAACTTGAATTTGAAGTTGGTTAGCAAAAATTTGGCCCAGTACTTTGTTTTTTTAGCACTTTTTGCCAAAATTTTTGTACTTTTTTTAGTTTTTACTCTAAATTTCAGAAAGGAAGCGTTTTTTCGACAAGTCAATTTATACAAAATTAAAAAAGACTAAATATTCTACATTTCTCATAAAAAATTTTTTTGGAAGACGAACCGTTCCGCAGGTAGAGCGCGCCAAAAAAACATTCCCATTACGTGCGGCGGGTTGTTGAAAGTTGCTATAGTTTTGATTTTCTCACCCTCTATTTGCTGATCTAAATTTATTGGCAAAATTTTGGCTCGGAAATTTTTTTTTGCACTTTTTGTCCAAATTCTTGCACTTTTTTCAGTTTTTGGCCTAAATCTCGGAAATGAAACGGGTTTTTTTATACGAATCCATTCCGTAGAAAATTAAAGCAAAAAATTCTTACATTTCTCATAAATAACGGTTTTTTTTTTGACTAATCGTCAAGCGCCAAAAATATATTATTAACATATTTTGGAAAGTTTCGCTATAGCTTTGATTTTCTCACCATCTATGTTTTTTGAGTCGCTGAACACGAATTTAAAGTTTGCTGGCAAAAATCTGGCCCAGAACTCTTTTTTTGGACTTTCATTTTTTGGCCTAAATCTCAGAAAGAAAGCGTTTTTTCGAAGTTCATTCTATCCAGAATTGAAGCAGACAAAATTTTCTACATATCTTATAAAAAACGTAGTTATGTGGCATAGCATAGAGTGGTAAAGGCGAAAACGGTGAATTTCACTAGATATGGGAGTACCTATGTTTTTTGGCGCGTTCTACCGGCGGAACGGTTAATCTTCAAAAAAAAAAATACGTTTTTTATGAGAAATGTAGGAAATTTTGTCTACTTTAATTTTTTATAGAATGTACTTCGAAAAAAGGTCCATTCGTCCTTTCAGAGATTTGGGCTGAAAACTTACTGAAAAAAGTGCAAAAATTCGGTTAATAAGTGCAAAAAAAAACAAAGTTTCGGGCTAATTTTTACCAGCAAACTTAAAATTCGTGTTCAGCGACCTAAAAAATATAATATGCCTATTGCATAACCTAGCCCAGTGTATTTTAATGCGTTGACTCAATGATGAATATTTTCGCCATTTTGTTACAATTTTTCATGATCTAGCATTATTGTTAACTGTGAAAATTTCAGTTTAATTCCTTTGAAAACGCGCCATATCTACCAGGTGATTTTTTTAGTGTATTTTTTTATAAAAAAATACACTATTAAGGACGACATCACTTTTCGAAAATCACCCAAACTCACCAAATGTCCACCGATCATGACCCCCAGATCCCGAAAAAGTGGTTTTCCAAAATTCACCTGCCCACGATATATATATATATATAATATATATATATATATATATATTTATTTCTCCAAAATCACGAAATTTCGATTTTAAAAACGCTCCTGTAGCTTTATCTTTCAAGATTAGTGAACGAAATTTTGCCCTCTTATTAAACCTTAGGAACAATTTCGATTTTCATTAAAAAAATTTCAAAAAGTCGCGTCACTTCTACAGGGTGTCCCTTCAAAATTCGGAAAATCCGGTTTTTGTCACCTCATTTCAGGTCGCAGTTTTCGATCTAGTAGACTGAAATTTTTGTGGAAGTAAGATATCCACAAGGAGTGGTCTGGTATTGCACTTGAGCAAAATCGGCTGAGCCGTTTTAAAATGGCGGCCATTTGAATTTTTTTGAAAAAGGACTATTTTTTGAACCCCTGTATAAGATAGATAGAAAAAGAGTTTTATATCAAATTCACAAGATTGGAAGTAAATGACTTGAAATTTAATTTAATGTAATAAAATTTTCATTTTTTGTATTAATAAGCCAGTGGCGTGGGTAGGAAAAGGGTAAAAAATGCTAAATTTCTCTAACAATTTATGAGCACATTTTTGAAGTAATTAAACTGAAATTTTTACAGTAGACAACTATACTAATAGACTTCAATCCTTGAGAATTTCAAAAAGTAAATAAGAAAAATGGCGGAGATATTAGATTTTTTTTACATGATGTTTATTTCTCTAAAATTTTAAAAACGCCCCTGTAGCTTCATCTTTCAAGATTAATGAACGAAATTTTTTACTCTTATAAACCTCAGGGCTGACGTTTAATTCTCGTAAAAATAATTTCCTAGAGTTGCGTTACTTCTACAGGATGTCCCTCCGAATAAAAAAAAAAAAAACCGGTCCGTGAGGCATGGGTTCTGGTCGAAGTTTTCAATCTAGAGCGCTGAAATTTTTCTGGTAGTAAGATAGCCTCAAGTAGTCGTCTGGTACTGTATTTAAGTAAAATAGGTAAAGACGTTCCAAAATGGCGGCCTTTTCAATTTTAGGAAAATGGCTAGATGATTTTGAACCCCTAAATGGGCAAGTTAGAAACATAAACTTTTAAACGAAATTAAATTGATTGGAATAAATTTATTTGAAATTTGAGCTAATGCAATACAATTTGCATTATCTCTATTAATAAGCCAGAGGCGTGGGTAGGAAAAGGGTAAAAATTTCTACATTTCTATAAACATTCATGAGCTTATTTTTTAAGGAATAGAACGGAAATTTTGATAGTAGACAACTATACTAATAGCATTTAACCTTTAAAAAATTTCAATAAGCAAAATTTAAAAATGGCGAAGATATTCGAATATTTTTACATGATGTTTATTCCTCTAAAATTTCAAACTTTCGGTTTTCAAAACTCTCCTTTCAGTTTTTTTTTTCCGAATTTATTAAAAGCAGTGTAAAAAATAGTATTTTTCAAGTAAGGTTAGCCAGTGGCGGGCATAGGAAAAGAGACAAAATTGTTAAATTTTGCCAATTTTTTTGATTTTTAAATATAAAAATCCATTCTAAGGCACTTTTTCAAACGAAATGAAATGGAATTATCACAGAAAATTTTTCACAGTATTCAGAAAGCCAATAATTTAAAAAGCGGCAAAAATTTTCATAACTGAATCGCATAAAAATACACTATTTATGCGATTGATGCGCAAGAAGGTTTTTAACTTGTCACTTGAATTTATAGAAGTGTGTTCTGAATATGAAAGACCCTAAACAGGCCATTTTTATCAATTTGATTTACTTTCTATTGATGTAAAAAAAAATATACAGGGTGAGGCGCGAGAACCTTAGAGCATTTTTATATGGAGAAGTGTTTGGAGTACAAGTCTAAAAATTTGTAAATGTATAGTTTCGATTTTGACGAGCTGAACTAAAATATTTACAACCCCACACCACTTCCGGTTATACCGGAAGTTGCCATATTTTTATTTTTCTAAATCGTACACCCTGTATATTATTACATTTTCAGATTGCTGAAAAAACAGTAATAAAAATGATGTTTACAGTTCAAATTTGTAACGACCAATTAATGAGTTATAAGCAAATGAAAATTGCAATTTTCCATTTTCAAAGCAGCTTATAGCTTGAAAACGGGTCAAGATATCGGAAAACGGCTTACATGTCCCTATCCTAACTTTTTGTATACTACACTGGAGTACCTACAAAAAATATTTTTAATTATTTTTTTTTTGAAAATCGCTGATTTTTCATCACTTTGTATACAAATTTCATCAGCACCATAGGATACTACGTGAAAAGTTAAGATAGGACATGTAATTCGTTTTCATCTACCTTGACCCGTTTTCGACCTAAGCTGCTTTGAAAATGGAAAATTGCGATTTTCATTTGTTTATAACTCATAAACCACTCGTTCGAATTTTTAACTGTAAACATTATTTTTATTACATTTTTTCAGGCAATCTGAAAATTTAATAATATACAGGATATCCCATTTAAAATAAGAAAGTTGATGGCAACTTCCGGTATAGCCGGAAATGGTGAGGGGTTGTAAATATTTTAGTTCAGCTCGTCAAAATCGAAATTTTACACGTACAAATTTTTAGACTTCTACTCCCAGGACTTCTCCATATAAAAATGCCCTAAGGTTCTCGCGCCTCACCTTGTAGAGGTTGTTCCTTGGCATCAGTATGACGACATTGCTTATTTTGTTAATAGAACACCCTGATGATAGAACCCCTTTACATTTTGACATTGTCACATTGACTTTGAGAAATTTAGTCTGCAGTTTAAATTGAGGTCGTTATGAGTTATAAACAAATGATGACCTATGATGACAGAGTGGTGAGAACTTGATAATTTTCATCACCCTGTATAAAAATTTCAAGTACACTGTACGATGACACTTAAAAAGTTAAGTTAGGGACATGTAAGCCGTTTTTCGATGATATTTGGAGCCGTTTCCCATGTATGTACACTGCTTTCAAAATGAAAATTGGCGATTTTCACTTGTTTATAACTCATAAACTTCTCAATTTAAACTGCAACTGTAAAAGCCATTCTTCTTGGTTTTCTCAGATTATCTCAAAATCTAATAATATTCAGGTTTTTTTTACATCAATAGAAAGTAAATAAAATTATAAAACTGACCTATTTCGGGTTTTTCATCTTCAGATCACACTTATATAAATTTGGGGTGTGACAAGTTTTAAAAAAATCACCTGGTATATATTTCTATATTAATTTTTTCTAAAATGGATAGGTATAGAAAATTAGCTATTTTAACCCATTTATTTAACCTACGTCACTAATAATAATGTGTACTATATAATTTGGGATACGTTCTTCTTATATTGTTCATTTGATCGAAAAATTATGTTTAGTTTTTCATAATAACACAGGTGTTGAAAAAAGCAGTTTTTACAGAAGGTCAAATATTTTGAAACGACTTGACAGGTATTTCTCAAATAATGCAATACTAGAAAACTTTCTCCAGTGCGGGGAATCCGTCCAGACATCTGACTATTACAAAGCGTTTAGTTCTCTAAACAACTCTGCAATCGAGTGAGAGAAAATAGTTTTTGCGAAATTTGAAGGGACACCCTGTACAAAGAACTTTCTTGAGAAAGCTTTTTTTATAAAATCAAAATCCTTCATAGACTTACAAGAGTTTAAAGTTTGAAAGTTAAAGCTACAGGGACGTTTTTAAAATTTAAAATTATTTTTTTTTGAGAAATAAACATAATATAAAAATTTTCAATATCCATCATTTTAATTAGTGTGGTGGACATTTTTGATCATTTCGGATGATTTTCGTAAAGCGGTTGTTACTTTGTTATAATGTTTAAAAAATATGCAAATGTCACAACAGTGTACAAATTGTATAATTCAAGTGGTGCTTCGAGAAGATGTAACAAGTAGTCACATCTACTTGTAAATGTAAAAAATAAATAAATAAAATAAAAAAAAATACACCTCACTAGTGTATTTTTTTAATTGAAAAAGCTCAACGACTTGTACCAAAACCAGTTTATAAATAAGCGATATAAGTTACATATTTTTTGTATACCAAGGCAAGGACGTGAACTAGAACTTCGGATCCCGAGATGAGCTTATGCTTCGGAAGCTCAAAGCGCCCTCGGCGTCCAAGGTGTATGGAATATTTCTCGTGCAGTGCAGCTACTGCAGCCGTATTGCGAAATATAAAAATATCCCCAATTAGAAGTTGAAAATCTACAAGATTATAACTACATACCCCGAGAAACTTCAATAGTTATCCCGATGTTGGTTATATCGCACGGTATACGTCTGAGTTGGCCCATCGAATCCTGCAAGTCCCGTGTCACTTTTTTTCTTGGATGCGAATTGCGAAAAACAAATCCAATTCCAAAGTAATATTATTTATTTATTTGGAATACGATAAGGGCAATGGCCGTAAAATACCATGGGCGCCCGCTCCCAAGTTTCGGGCGTCAAACAGGAATTCGCAGCCGTTATAATATGGCATGTAAAGTAGTTCGCGTAATAAAGTAGTGGAAAAAAAATTGACATTCTGTCAATCGATTTCCAGGCTTTATGTAAATATACCTTCGAATCGTAAATTTCTAGCTCATTTTTTATGAGCTATCGCGGTCTTAACTCGGTTTAACCGCGGCAGATAAAACAAAGTCGTTCCACTATGGAAGTTTTGGCTTCGAGATCCAGTCCATTTAGCTATACCTGTACACAAACTTTGAACAAATAAATAAATGAAAAATAAAAAAGTTTAGTTAGATTCCAACTGTTAGACGGACCTAAACATCAATAGTGCGACTGGGATTCGAATCCATATAGTGGCAGTTTCAAACTATTAACTCCTAAAACACTACCACGAAGGAACACCGACCGTTCTAATTTATCGAAAATGTCCACATCTGATGATATTGGAATTTTTAATAATGTTAGTTACTTCCCGATAGTTATTTCATTGTTTTTGGTACAACGTTATTGTAATATTCAATTATTTTATAGTCATTATCTGCTTCAGGTCTCTCTCAGTTTGCTAAATAAAACAATTTAAATTTGTTTAAATTTTTTTGCTTCCAAGGCTCTTTAGGTCATTGTCCAGGACCAGCAGGTCAGGTCTCTCTCTCTCTCATTCAGCTTTAATTTTTGCATTAAGAAAGTCATTTCATGAAATTTTATTTTCTGTCTTCAACGTTTCCCAGGTCATTATTGATCTAGATTTCTCATTCTGTTATTTCTGCTATTAAATAAAACAATAATTAATTTCCCACCCTTCAGATACCTCCGGTGCCATCACACGCAGGACAACACACCCAGATCCTAACTGAAGAATTTTAGAGATCTTTAAAATACGAAGAAAATGAGAACTGAAACAACCCTATCGGTTCATCATTAAAGAAAAAAAAATACGAAAATATTGCGTTTTTTTTTTTCAAAAATTCGTAACGTTGTCATTTTTTGATGTGTAGTGCAGGCCCTTTTCGTGATTGTTTGTCAATCTTCGTTTTTGCATTTAAATGCTGAAAAATAGGTAAAAATTGCGCGCAAAACCTAAGTGAAAACGGCCTAGCACGAAAGAGTGGGGGTTGAAGAGTAGATGCAGGGTACAACGGTACAACGAACAGCCTCCCTCTCTCTCGCGCGCTCGGCCGTTTTCGCTCATGTTTTCGCTAATTTTTCAGCATTTACGGGGAAAACGAAGATTGCTGTTTTACTTTGCAAATCCGTTTGTCGCATAAAAAATACGATTTTTTGCATGTTAATAAAAAAAAAATCTAACGTCATTCTAAAGCTTTACAAGAATCCAAAATTTCATTTCTATGAAACAAATTGAATAATAATAAATTATTATTATTGTTTTTCAAAATTTCGTTCACTAATCTTGAAAGATAAAGCTGCAGGAGCGTTTTTAAAATCGAAAAATGTGATTTTGGAGAAATAAATAAATATATATATATATATATATATACAGGGTGTTTTGTAATTGAATGTCAATATTTACGGGAGTGATTTTTGGGTCCATTTTAAGAAGAAAACTTCATAAGAACGTATGTCCTAAAAGTCTTAACTTTTGAGATACAGGGTGGTAAAGTTTTTAAAAATAAATAATTTTTTCATAATATCTGTAATACCGCTCTGGATATTTTAATGAAATTTAATAGACAGGTATTATTACTCACCAAGAGGCATTTTTTCATGTACCACATTTCGTTTTATCTCTACTAGTCACATCTTGCTTGATTGAAAAAATGATTTATTTTAATGAAACTTTACCGCCCTGTATCTCAAAAGTTAAGACTCTTAGGACATACGTTTTTATGAAGTTTTCTTCTTAAAATGGGCCCAAAAATCATCCCCTTAAATATTGACATTCAATTACATAACACCCTGTATACAGGGTGTCTGCTTAAGGCTGGCCACCGGCTATATCTCGGAAACTAATGGGCCTAGAACCTCAAAATAAAAAATTTCCAGACATAAGTGATCATGAGAAATTCAATGAAAATATTTTCAAGATGACCGCGCTTCCGGAAATACAGGAAGTTGACACCTACTTCGTTATTTTAACAGGAACACCCTGTATATTATTATATTTTTAAATGTCTGAAAAAATCGAATACAGGTGGTTTTCACCATTGGAATTTAGATTGAGCGGTTTATGAGTTATAAACAAGTGAAAATCAAAAATTTTCAACTTCAAAGCAGTCTAGAACTAGAACGGCTCAAGATATCCAAAAACGGTTTACATGTCCCCATGTTCCTATCCTAACTTTTCACGTTTTATCCCAGTATGTGGAGTAAATTTTTATACAGGGTGATGAAAATTATCCGATTTTTCATCACCCTGTATTAAAATTTAAACCACATAGGTCCGTATTCATCAATAAATATAACCCCTGGGGTATATTTTGGAACATGTCATTGGTTTAAAATTCGTAGCGTTCGTAGGGTTTGGGCATTAGACCAATCAGCTGTCAGAAAATTCAAAATATAACCCCAGAGTTATATTTTGAAGTTTGATGAATACGGACAATAGTAGGATACTATGTGAAAAGTTAAGATAGGGACCTGGTCCAGCTGGTCTCCCTAATTTCCTTTATTTTATGAAATAAAATAATCTGAACCTTTAATAAAATTTTTTTGAACGATTTCTTCAAAGTTTTTTTTTAAATCACTGCCCAGCGGATTATTGTCTTTCACAGTTATCTTAATTAGATAAAATAAACATAAACATAAGCAATTTATAGAAATGTGTTTAAAATTACCGCTTCATGCTGTGGATCAATTAATAATCTTTATTTCTATCATGCATGGTTGGTTATACCTATGTGCATTTCCTTATACCGTGACGTTTATGAAGTCATTTTATGATCAATTTATTGTATAATAACGAAATAGTTTCTATAAGAAACTATACTTATAATAATTATGTAGTTTGAAAATCTAATCATTTGTATACGCGTATTCTAAAAAGAAACATTATGAGTTTATTATTTAAAAATGGCAAAAAGGTCAAACAGATATTTTTTATCTCGAAATGGAATTCAATTTACTGGAAATATTTCACATAGTTCTGAAGCCTGCCACACCCTTCAAACAAAATCAGATTTTTCCGAGATAGATTCGAAGGGGAAGGAAAATTCACGTTGCAGCAATGTATTATGCCGTTAAATACGAAGGGGAGCCAACATTTCAGAAGAACTTCCATCTGGCTTATTATAGAAACCTATATAATCAATAAAATCATAAAATGTCCACAACGTTTCCTATATTACATTGTGTAATAACAAGATCTAATAATCTCTTTAGTATTTATTGTCGGGAAAAAGGTTAATTGGATCTAACAAAACAAGTTATTAGAATATTAATTTGTACTATAAATTCGCTTTTAAATAATTACAAAAAAGATTAAAAATAATGGTAGTAAAAGTAGAAAGTAGAAAACTTAATACTATTAATAAACGAGATGATATATTATGAAAACTGTCATATACCTACGTGCGCTCTGTTCAGAATGTTTGTGGCAGAAAACTGCATACCAAAACCCTTATAAAATTCTTGCAGAGGAATAACAAGGAACGTTTAAAGTCCAATTTGCAATCCCAATAGGCTCCTAGATGACATTTTTAGGACAATGTGTAGTAGATATCGTGTATAATAAACATTAAGGAATAGGTTTTATGCGGAAGAAAAGCGCTTGGTAATAAATTTCTCAAGTAGACGGAGAGGAAGTAATTTAACAATAGACCCCATGGTTGCCAAATCATTCTTGATTTATTAATTAATCACCTTGAATCTTGAATCGCATTATTATGTTTTAAAGAACGACTGTCACTGCTGGTTTTCCAGAGTTGTAAAGGATGATGATAAAATATGCAACAGAATATTCATAACTGTATTAAATATTAAAAAAAAACTCGAACACGTGTAAATTTGTTTTTTTTTCAATGTAATCTTCTACGTGTATCTACAAACATTAAAAATATTTTTATGGCATAATAATTGCTCGTGCATGGTTTGCAAGTCGTCACAATATATAAAGTTTTTTTTTTTTTGTTTTTGGTAGAATTTTCCATAACTTAAATTAAACGGTAATATTAAAAATTGACACCTTGAATAACAATTTCATTAAGAAACTGAATATATTTTTTTAAATGGTGGTTAGGTCTAAACCCTACATTTCTAAATGGTTCTCATAGGCCCGTATTCATCAATAAATATAACCCCTGGGGTTATATTTTGGAACATGTCATTGGTTTAAAATTCGTAGCATTCGTAGGGTTTGAGCATTAGACCAATCAGCGGTCAGAAAATTCAAAACATAATCCCAGAGTTATATTTTGAAGTTTGATGAATACGGACATTAATGGAGTACCAATCTGCTGCGGTTTGATGTTAATTTGAAGTTTTAATAAGTCGGCTTGTAAGGCTGAAAAACTCTAGACTCGAAATCTACACGAAGGACCAGGGTACAGGATACACCGGGAGACAATAGACAGGATTAATAATTATTATGATTTTTAATTATTGTACTCACTATTTCATGTCGTACCACTGCGATCCGTGAGGGAGATGCGGAAGTCTTCAAATAATATGCGGCTTTTCGAAGAGGGGCAGGGTACTGCGTGTACCACAGCCCTTTTTAATCGGACACGATAATGACGAATTTGACGAATGCGGGAGATTTTCCCGCCCTGACGATGTGTTGCTTGATTATCTTGCTCGTCCTTGATTCTACTGTTGGTGGTGATGTTGGGAGATTCGTTTTCAGTTTTCACCACTCGCGTTAAGCGCATAAGTATGTTCTCTTGCAGCGAAAATCATAATCTTAGGGATGGGCAGCAAGGGTGATGCACGTAAAGGATAAATCGAGTGAGGAAGAGATGAAATCGAAAATGCGGGCATCGAGATGACGGAACAATTTAAAATAATTTCCTAGAACAAATCATCTGCCTTGAATCTGATCAACGATCCTGCCACCCTATCCATCTTCGAGGAAATAATTCGTTAAGATATCAACGGAGCTTGTCGAAGTGAGGAAGCGTCCCATCTTGCTGAAACCAAATTTCCTGGTGGGTGGAACATCGCTTTCTATATGGTTAGGAAAAATAACAGACTAGGCTCTCGCTAATTAAACTAACCACAAGAAATCTAAATAAAGAACGGATTGTCTATTCTAGGTCGACCTTGTCGCGGTAGAATTTTGACACAATTCCCATTAATTTGGCAAGCAATGTATACTTACTGTATGTTGATTTCGCAGTAAAAGAAAACGTTCTTGTTCAAATAAACATTCTACATATTTTACACTTTAACATTCCATGAGGGCATTAAAAAAAATGACAGATTTTTTTTATATGGTAGTTATTAATTTTGTTGCAAACTTCACCATTATACGTTGAAGGACGTGTAAGTAGATGAAGCTAAAATATTCAGAAAATTTAAATATTTTTTCCGAAAATGCTTTTTAACCGACATACAGGGTGTTTAAGTGTCGATTTAAGTATAGTGGATGGAATAGATATTTGAACTCTCGTAAATCTTCTTGCAATGTTTACTTAAGAGATTAAGGGACAACCAACATTGAAAAGTAAATAGAGACGGGTGTCTGACCAGGACCGTATCTAGGTATAATTCAAAATTTAGAAACTGTAAGAAACAACTTAACTTGATTTACATTTTTATGTACCTAATAGGCGCTTGTTTTAAAGCAGGTGATTAATTTCCCGTCATAAATCCTTGTCAGTGTAATATGTAGGTACTTAATTGACAATTTTATAAAAATTGACTAATGCATGAAAAGCACATTTTTTCCTGAAGATAAAATAAATATTGTTGGAATACTACCCTGCAGAAAAAGATCTTATAGCATTATTGCTTGCAATAATTTGTTTACGATGTTACGCTTTAATACTCTTTGTGTCGCTAGGTACATAGCCTCTGGGCCTTCAAATATTCCTTCTACCGAGTATATCTTTTTACAGAGTGGACCAGTAATTATGAATTTTTGTATACAGGATTTCTATTTAATAACCAGAAAAATTGTGGGTATCATCACAGAGACATCCAGTGATGGCGTAGATTCCGGGGCCACTGCGTATTGGCTGACTGGGGTGTATCCTTTGGCGCATGCCTAACCCACCGTGCATTTTTATTCATTTTCATTTAATTTATAAGTGATCAAATGTGCTGTATGTTGGTAAGATTCATCGTACTGATGAGTCCCAATTAGGACGAAACAAGTGTCTACAATTTCCACCTCTACTCACAGCATAACATGAATGAATGGCATACTGTC
Organism: Malachius bipustulatus; assembly: GCA_910589415.1. Taxonomy (NCBI): domain Eukaryota; kingdom Metazoa; phylum Arthropoda; class Insecta; order Coleoptera; family Melyridae; genus Malachius; species Malachius bipustulatus. Next base: position 29,393,756 of record OU342634.1, on the reverse strand, counting down.
TTACAGTTGTGTCATGCGTTTCTTGTCTAAAGCAATATTGCCAAATGTGCCAAAAAATCATGAAACTAATAATTTATATCTCTATTAATGATTATATTATTATGTATTACATTTTTTATGTAGGGAAGACTTACCTTCCTTGCAGATCACTCCAAATAATGTTTTAAAATTTTAACAATTTCCTGTCACATTTCTGTTTCTAGCGCATCCTTTATAGTATTTTTGTTTGGAAACGGTACCCACTTCTAATATTGTATTGGATAATTTTTATTGAACCTTCCTTTATGTTAAATTTTTTATTTATTGTTTATTGGAGTTTATTTTCTTATTGTATGTTTTTGAATCTATGTTTTTTTTTTGTTGTGAGTCAGGTTTTTAGTTGATTTTTTGTTCATGCAAATTTTTATATTTAAATTTTATTGCTATTTTTTACATAATTTTATAAAAATTGCAAAACTAGGGCTCAATATTCGCCCCCGAAACGTTTCAATTAAAAAAATATTTTAACTTTAACAGCTAATTTTTTAACCAGGAACCAGAACCCCAATAAACAAAAAATTACAAATTATAATATTGTAGAATCTACCATTAGATTATAATAAATACACATTAACGTTCTGTGAACATTACGGTCAGTACTGTCCAATTTTTATAACAAGTGAGAGGCTAAGCGTGAACTGCGCATCTTGCGAGCTTTGTTCACCACCACTGAGCATTTACATGCTCGATGAACGGCGAAGATACTTTACATTGTCGTTATTGGACGACAAATATTTATGGAAGTAAGAACTTATTCGCCTTCCCATAATAACTGGACTATACTCATCTACTTATCTATAGTGTTTTTTTTTTTAATTCACGACATAATAATATTTAGAATCAAACACATTCATTTAGGTATACTTAAGCAATGAATTTCAATAAAATAATAATAATCTCATGGATACCTACTTACTCCAATAAATGTCTCCAAAAACTGTGAAATTATTGTTGCTGCAGGCAGACAATTTCAATTTCTTTAGTCGCAGTTTTTCTGGCATTTTCGTGTATGATAAATATTTATGACTTTTTGAGTGATTAAATTTATGTAAACTTGACAACTTCCAGGGATAAAATCTGTCAAAATAAAGTTAAAAAGAGCTAGCATTCAATGTCAAAGTGCATTGTCATTACTTATTGACAAAAACTTCAAGATTATACATAGGTATATACCTATCAGACGATATCAAATGATTTTTCATGGTCTACCGCTGTCCAAATCAAGTTGGAATACAGTACCTACACATATTATAGCAAGGCAAGGTCTTTTTCAGTCTTTCGTTTTACATCCTTTTTTTAATCGTAATATCATCCATTTATTATTGCTGTTGCAAAAAAAAACATATTAGCATATTACTTTTTTTCTACAAAGCTTACGCCCATTGGGGTTTAATAAATTACATTGAAGCTTTAGGAGTTGGAGTCTTTTTTTCGGAACCACTGTTGCTGCGATGTTGTTTTTGTGATTGATATTTGTTCTCTTTTTGCTCCGTAACATTTAGACTGGCAAAAAAATAATAATTTGCTCAAAGCAGACATCAAGGAAAAGATTAATAATGAAACTGATTATATAACACTGGCTAATTGGTATACTGGTACTCCACTGGTTTTGAATGAGTATTTCTAAAAATATTCCAGAAATTTGTCTAATTACCGTGTTTTTTTATGAGAGCGTGAGGTGTTTTGTTTTTCATTAAACGGGTCGACGAGGTTTTGCATTTACTTGTCTAGGGTGGAAAGTTGAGCTTTTTTTTCATTGACTTTTTCTTCAAGCATGGTACGTTTGTGATGATACCATTTATGATTATGTTTTTTTTTTTTAATGTATAGGATTTTTTTATAATTATTCATGGCATTCATGGAAATATCACTTTCGCGACAATTCCAGTGACATGACAGGAGTGACACACCGCTAGGCTAGTGCAAGAGAATCTACTAAATACCAGAATGGTTCCGCATTCTACGCATGTTCGAGAATGCGCGAATTCGTCGTGAGCGTGTCTAGAGACTGGCCAGAGACTTCGACGGCTCCTCAGGGAACTAAAAATATAAGAACCGACGTGGCTGGAGACTGAGTCAGTAGTATCAGTATCTTAGATGTGAAATGAGAGCGGAGGTATCACAAAGTAAGAGTAGCCAATACTATTATTTAGTGAGAAGTGATATTGAAGTGTGAAGTAGAAAACAGAAGTGAAGTATAATTGGTGAAACAGCATTAGTTGTGTAATATCTGTGTGGAAAATAAATAAGAGAAACAGCTGATTATTTAGAGGTTACTGATGTAAGTTATAGTTGTATTGAAGAATAAAAACTCTTGAAAGACTAATTTGGTATTAATAAGTGTGAGACCCCTGAACCTTAAATAAAGTGTTATATGTAGTGGTAACGATTATTTTGAATCGGGGTGATTGTTATTAAGAGGTGATTTAAAAAAAAAAATTAGGCAAAAAAAAGGACCAACATTATTTTCGTCATTTCTCGCTTAGTTTTGATGATAGGGACTTTTATAAAAAAAAAGAATATAAAGGTTTTATCAAGCACTTTAAAAGAGTTTCACGCGGTTCCCCCGAAAAATGCATTGTTTCTTGGTCAGTTCACGTTGAAACTTTTAATTTTGTCGTTTGACAAGTAAGTACCAACCTTCAACAAGCAACTACTCAGTTTGTATTGGATCTAGAGATACCATAAATAACCATTTTTTTTTTATGAGCTACATTATAACTAAGAATGATTTTTTTTGGTAAAATATTTACTTTTTGAGTTATTCGCAAAAAAACGTCCGAAATCGTGGACGTTTAAAATTTGGAAAAACCCAGAAAATTGCTTGAAAAATTGACACTTTCAGAAAACACTTTACAGAACAAAAGTTGCTCGTATTAGTTAATCAATTGAAAGATTTATTTTCAAATAAAAATTTTTCACCCCCGAGAAGGAATGACATATCTTCTCCCAGAGAAAAGCAACCCCCGGTTGTAAGTAGTAGAGAGTAAGCAAGTAGAATCTAAATCCAAATTTTAGTGCAAATCGGTGCTATTTGTAAAAATTACACAGTATCGCCGTATTTTACCTTCAATGACTATCGAGTTTTATAATAAAACACAATGCGAGCGTCTCGGTTATTGGCTCGTGAGCTACTTATCGGCGAACTTAATAGCGAATGCCTGAAATAAATTTCTTCTGAAGGGAATTTTTTTAATGTTTTTTTTGTGCACCAGGTTTTAGGGGCACGGCGAGCGATATCAGAAATATTAAGTAAAAATCTCTTATAATTTTATAGAATCTGGTGATTTTTGGCTACAATAATAATTTTGTACGATCAATGCACGGTCAAACTTTTTTTTGTATAACTGTCAAATTTGCCAATTATTCGTCGTTTACGTAAAAGCATGGATCGTTTTTTATCATTGTTCGCTAGGATTATTTTGTCCTAACCTGGATATCGAGTTGAGTAGAACTCACATCGGTTAGATCAAAGGCCAATAATACCGTTCTAATACCCCTATTGCAAATCGCTCAATAAACTATAAATCTGCTGTGAGATCAATTCAAGTTCTGATTCCAAGCAAATCAAAACCGTTACTTATAAGGAGAAAATACGAAAATATGATCGAACGAATAAAAAAAAAATGAATTTAAAAATTTTCCAGGAACCGTTTGAGACCGGTACAGATTTTAGGGTGCCTGAATTTGTTGCCTCTAATTTTTACAACTTCAAACCGCCAAAGTTCTACATAATAAAGGTGCTCCTGTCCTATAGTTCTAACGTGAACTATTTTATGTGACAAACCGCATTACTTAATTGATTATAATAATTTTTTTTATAATTTGTTTCAGTGCCATACGAAAAATAAAAGTGGCGCTTCAAAAGTAGACAATATTGATGATAAGATGTGTACAGAAGCTGAGTTCTGCATCAAACGGTTCCTGAGATATTGTCAAAAAACTGAAACAAAAATGCACTCTCGCGAAAAAATTAATATAAGAACTTTTTTCTTAACATGAGTCAAGAAACCAAGCTTTCATTTTCATAAAAAAAAGAGTCAACTATTCTCAGTTTGAGCAATAATTATTATTGCTTTGTTGATGATTTGGTTACCTATAGTTTTAAGCAGACAATTTGTAGCGCTCTGTATAACGATAAACTTCAAGTATGCTGATCCGTGCAAAATTAAAATAAATAAACTGATGATAATTATTTTAAAATAAGATATTCTACCTATTAACTAACCATGCAGGTGTAACAGAAATTAAAACAAGTGAAAGTATACCTACCATGAATAATGATTTATTTCACAGAAATTATTCACTAATAATAATTAATTTAAATTATTAAAACAAAATATATATCACATATATAAAATTTCTGGCCTGACATCATTTTTTTTATCAATGATTTCACAAGACCTAAATCCTGTTAAGATCTTGTAGCAACCTATTTAAATCCCCTTGTGGATGTAAGAGCAGGGGCTTCATAACATTCTTCTCGTTGACTTTCTTCTTTTTCTTCTTAAATCTCATATTCAATTTCCTTATGTTATTGTTACTCATGGTAACGGAGCGCTCGTTCTCTTCATGTTCCTGAATGAGACGCTCTTGTGTGTTTTTCAGTAGAACGAACTTGGCCAGATTTGATTCTGGATTTGGAATTGCTTCAGCTTTTGTTGTCAATGTTTTTATCAATTTTTTCCTGGACTGTTTGCTTTTATACTCTTTCGGAATCATGGAGAATCTCGGTCTTTGTACTATGGTGTCAAATATGGTTGAAAAAAAATTTCTAGATCCAGAATCGCAGGCGGGATTTTTGGGTGCAGCTTCAAAGTTGTGTTTCTTCTTTGGGACGGTTTTTTTCTTCGAGTCCATTTTGGATTGGGCCCTTAATAAAGCTGGAAAATAAGAAAACCAATTTAGAACTCGAAAAGACTTTTGGTAGTTTTTTTTTTAGATTTTACATTTTAAACGTATATCAGTGGCGTATCAGTTAATAATCAATGGGCAGTAATTATTATTGTCGTTTTAGCACTAAAAAAAATAATGTGGACTGGAAGTGTTCTTTAGGCTTTAGGCTTAGACCTCAAAAATATTACGATTTCGCGGTAAAACTGAGGCAGGAAATTTATTAAATTTCCACATATAAAAATTAACCACAATAAAAAAAGTGTCTGGTAGACCATACGGGAATTCTCCAATTCACTTAAAATTTTAGTTTTGCATACATGTGGCAACATAGTAGCAGTCTGACTCAAATGAATTTTTTTTAAGGGAAAATACAGCAGATGCTTTTAGAGAAATAAATATGTAACACACTTGATAAAAAGCAGAGGTTTCTGCTAAAATATTAGAACTGACGTTTTTTGTATAAATGGTTAGAGAAATTCTAAAAATTTTTGTTTATAATTTCTTTTTTCTTCTAAAAGGTAAACCTGGTAGAACTTCCAATCAATGGAAAATGCTCAGAGACCCTTAAAACTTTAATTCCGTATACACGTGGCAACAGTGCTAAACAACTTGACGGAAATGGTCCCTTTGATGTGGATGAATTAAAATTAAAGAGTCTTTTTTTAAGTTTGTAACCCTTTAGAAAACTCTATAAAAAGTAGAGAATTTCAAAGGTTAAACCTTAAAAAAGTACCTGGTTAAGTTTTTAGATAACTCAGGGATAATGTCGCAATAATGTCGTAAATATAATTTTATTTCCTTTTATTTTAACACGTTAAGGAACGGAATTTTGAACCCTCACCTATAAATTTTCCAGAAATTTTTGAATTACCGATTTCAACGTCTTTAGGTTTTGAAAAAGAATAAAAGAAAGTATGTTTGATATTACAGGAGAGCTCCGTCACCACATGGCTTATGATTATGATAACACTCTTCCAGGAGCTTTAATACTCTAGAAAATATGGAAAGAGCTAAATATTTTTTTAAAGTTTTTATTTGTGTTTGAGATTTTATGAACAGATAAAAATTTAAGAATTAAGTGAAGTTTGTATTTAGTATTAATTTTAGACCAAGTTGTACCTAAAGGACGAAGTTACTCAAAAGTAAAAAATTTAACTAACCATAGACGTGGCAACACTATTTAATAATCTGATTCAGATTCGACCTTTTTTGAAATGGTCTTTCTTTTCCAAAAGATTTTAATTTCGTAGAAACCACGGTGAAGAGACGGTGTAGAAACCCAATAAAAAATTGGTATCAAGTACGAATCGTACTCGATTAAAGCTGACTAGGTATAATAACAAGCTCGGTCGTGTTAATGAATATAAAAAAATATATATAAAAAGAGGGAACATCGGGACATACTCGGGTAATTTTTGGCTTCGGGAACTAGCTCATTCAGCCACAGACTCATTTTTTTTATAAATATATTTATAGACGAACGTAAACAAAGCAAGACTGGGATTCGAACCCACTCGGTGGCAGTCTCAATGGCTTAGTCGTCTGTGTCTGTACGCTAAGCCGTTGCTCTACCACCCGATCCCCTTAAACATTTAAGTAATGCTTGGGTACAGTCAGAATAGTCTCGACTCACGAGATAAAAACTAGGATAATTTTTTCGCTGCTTTCTAAATTTATTTATGAGGTAATTAATAATAATGAGGATCTTTAGTGTGTCCTCTCCCTTTAGTGTCTCATCTTGGATTTTACTTATGGACTTCTCAAGAGTAAAAGAAAAAGGTTTCACGTAAAGTCTCCTTACCTTTACGTCTAAGGTAAAGACGTAAAGATCTCATAATGAAGAATATGTCCTTAATTCAAAAATTTCAGAAAATGTCAATTTGGAGTGGGAACAAAATGGAGGTATTATATTTTGAATTTAATGTAATGCCACCATTTTGTTCATTAATTTTGAGATTGAAATTCTTGGTTGTGAGACCTTTCCTATAATGAACGGTAAGGCCATACTTTCCATTAAAAAAAATCCAAGATGGCGTCCCGCGTCCCCTGAGTCTCCTTCTTGATTTTGACAACGATTAATATGTTCACGTCAAACTTTAAAAGATTATTAGTGGGTATTAAAAGACTCATTAAGCTAACGGGCAGATTTCTCTTACCATTTTTAAAGCCAATATCGATGTCAAAGTGGTTTTATCAACATTTTTGTAATGCCTTTTAGGCCAAGAATCACTAAATTGTTAAATTTTACACCAAGAGTCGATACTTTTTCTAGAAACGACCTCAGAAATCTGCCCGTTAAGCTAATGAGCCTTTATAATACCTACAGTATGAGATATTACGCACGTTGTCCCTCTACGCGTTACATTTTATTACGTCACGGGATCTCTAACCATCACTTTCCCATTCGGTCTGAATGAATAGCATTCAATTTAGGAAGTATAGTGTTTTAATTAGTTTATTTGGGTTATTTTTGGATACGCAAGAAGTGTTGAACAATGCGGTCTGCTGTGTTCAATTAATAGCGATAATGGAACGAAATATAACACTGATATAATGTGGTGCTTTTTTTTGTTTTGTTAGTGATCCAGTGTTTTCAAAGGCATGACAGCATGCGTGTTCTCATCATGACAAAATAAATACCTACAGCAAATGCCAGAGTGTGTTCAAAACAGTTTAAAGCTAAAGTGATTATGGGGACTTCAATATGAACTGTTACTGTTAGGATATACAGTGAAGAGATGCCGACAGATTAAATCTGGAACAATTCCAATAGAAAATCTCCGTCGACCTAGAAGTATCTATTTCAAGGAATCGACGATTCAAATTAACAAAACCCTAAACGAGTCGACAAATCAAGTAATCAAGAAAGGTAAGTTCACGTGCTTTTTACAAGGTTTCAGAAATTAGTAGGTCAAGCTCTTGACCACAGATTATTTGGCCAAAAATAATGGGCTTTCCTCATGTCCTTTTTCACATAGGCGTTCCTCTTTCAAGATACAGGGTGTCAAAGTCACCCAAGAAGTTTTTTATTAATATATCCGTTGCTTTTCATGATATTCTAGTAACCTTTCGAAACACGAGCAAAGTGAACGGGGATTGGAGAACACGTTGACCCCTTTCCGCATTTTTTCCTGCGTATGCCTCTGGTTCCGAGGCATTGTTGTTTAGATCAAGAATTAATTTATATTATTTTTTACTGCGGTAAAATTTTGATACAGGGCTTGATTTACGAGATACTGCAACTTATTTGACTATGTTTCATTGAGAAATGCTATGTTTTAGAACAAAAAACTTTTTTTCAAATAATAATCATAGACTGTAATTTTGGCAAGAGTTCTAATTAATTATAATTTTCAAATAATTTTTTCATAATGCCACGTTCTAGGCATAGCCCGAGGCGTATTCTAAAACAGTGAGTTGATCAATGAACCATAGTCAAATAAGCTGCAATCCGTCAACGTTTTCCGCAATCCCCGCCCCCTCCGCTCACGCTTACCTATGTTCGGAACAAAATATAGCAAAAAGTGCGTCGTCATGAGGAAGAAATTTGTGCAAAATTTCTACTAAATATTTTGAAAATCAACGAAGATACAGGAATATAAAAAACTTGTATTAAAATTTGACTTTGACAGCCTGTATCTTGAAAGAGGGACGCCTATGCTTAAAATGCCATGAGGAAAGCCCAAATATTTTTGGTAAAATAATCTGTGGCCAAGAGCTTGAGCTACTAATTTCTGAGAGCCTGTATAATAATTATTATCGGATATTTATTACCTTATTATTTTATCCTGTCCTGATACTCTTAGGTCCGAATTGGGTGTTAAGAAAATGACGGATAAACTCTTCAGTACATTGTAGGGGACACTCAGTAAAGTACGGGAAAAATAATTTTAAAAAATCCAGAGCTACATTTTAAAAGATATAAGCAAAATATTGAACAATACATTTGGCAACGTTTAACACGATAATAGTTGGTATTTAGTAATTTAGTCTAATTTCTAACAATGCAGGTAGTCAAGGTATCAAACCCGTTGTTGCCAAATGCTTTTTTTCAGCATCTTAGAAAATTAAAAAAAAACTTATTAAATTTTCCAAGTCAGTAATACATCTTAAGCAATTTTTTTAATTGATAACGATTAAAGTACCTTTTTTATATCTGTCAAATCATTTAGTTTTTGAAAATACCGAAAAACAAAGATAGAAAAATGTTAACTTTGGCATTTTTTATCTTACCAAATTGAAGACTAGAATTTTTTAAATTATTTTTCCCGTACTCTACTAAGTGTCCCCTACAATGTACTGAAGAGTTTATCCGTCATTTTCTTAACACCCTGTATAACCCCTGGGGTTATATTTTGGAGCATGTCATTGGTTTAGAATTCGTAGCGTTCGTAGAGTTTGAGCATTAGACCAATCAGCTGTCAGAAAATTCAAAATATAACACCAGAGTTATATTTTGAAGTTTGATGAATACGGACAATAAGGTATTAAAGCAATTAATTTGATCCTTTAATGTCGGTATTCATCAAACTTCAAAATATAACTCTGGGGTTTTATTTTGAATTTTCTGACAGCTGATTGGTCTAATGGCCAAACCCTACGAACGCTACGAATTTTAAACCAATGACATGTTCCAAAATATAACCCCAGGGGTTATATTTATTGATGAATACGGGCCTAGATACATCATACAAACTGCCTTGCTAAATGAGCACGTGTAGGTACAATTTAATAAACACTTGAAGAAAACCTTAAAAACCGGAATTCTTCCACCACAAGTCAATACAAATTCAAATTTCCCGCGCCGATGAGATCATGTGACGTCATTCCGCCTACTTCAAAAAAAATAAGGCCGCATAGAGTTATGCTTTTTTGCATGGATTGTATTCTTGCGTCTATGATTTCATGGCAATTTTACATTACATTTTCCTTGTCATAAATATTTTTTTCATAATTTAATCTTGCCACAGTCAACTTATGTTAATTTAAAAAAAAGTCATCCTTAGAGACCTATGTTTATTTGCCATGACTGTACCGTCATAAAGCTTAATAATTTGTCATTATCATCAATATATTATCATTATAATTATTTATATAATTATCAAAGAAATAAGAAATGAAAAATCTGTAGGTACCTATAATATTTTAACTTTTAAAAGAACCCTTTTCCTAGTGACGTTACTACGTTACAGTTACATTACCTACATGATGACAAACACGTGTTCTGCGTCGTAGGTCGTAGGTAATGTAAATAAACGTCACTTCTAAATAATAATTCCACTATTCCACCCCATGTTAAAATGACTTCTGTTCTGTTATCAACCCAACTTGATAAAGCAAGTATTTCGTCGACCAAATAATTAAGTAAATACCTGCTACAGGACAGACAAACGATAATAATTAAAATAAATTAATTGAAATAATTTCAAAGACGTAACGTAGAGGTATATAACTCACCCAATGTGTTCCCGACATCCATCTTTCGCGTCACGTAGCCTTATAAATACATATAAAAAAGTAATATCCGATATCCAGACCGAACAGGAACAATATTTTCAACTCAGTTTCAATAATATGAGTAAAATCTGAAACGAAATGCTGCAATTACTGAATCCTGAATCAGCTCAGGTAGGAAATTGCCTCACTCACTCGCTCGCTCGCTCTTGAACTTGGCTCTGCATCAACACCACCAAACTGAAATGTGTTCTCTCTTCCTCCTTTTGTAGGATCACGATTCACGACAAAAGCACGTTATTGTCCATGTGCCCCAAAGCAACACTGTTCGGATATCTCTGCCACAACTTGACAACTTATCAGCTCAGCTGGTCAATTTAGCTTCGCTTCAAGAAGGGGAAGTGCTGACTGTGGAACTGAACTACCTAGGTATGTAAATCTAAATATTATCTGGTCTTTGGTAGATAATTATTAATGAATGTTTAATCTATAGCGCTTAGTACTTAGTATTTAGCCTGTCTAGTCTAATGGTTTTAGTTATTAACTAATTATTACGTTCTTGTATACCTACAGTTTGCTTGTAAAGATAAATATTTTTAAATTTAACAATAATATAACCTGATTTTCAATTAAGAATAAATTGAACGATTTATATCATAAGTAAAATTGCACCTTAATAATATTAAGCATAAGAGAATCCCTAACAGTTGAAGAGCTGAGCGGCAAACTAGAGTGCCTGCATTACCGATACTGACGGTTAAGCATCAGTGTCGGTAATATACGTATCCTAAGATACACTAATCCACTATAATTATTATTCCAGGATACATCATCATTAATAATAATTATTATAATTATTTATTATAGAAAAGTTCATTTACTTTTTTTCTAGCATGGCTCCCTTAAGAAGATATGACCAATTTTCTTTAAAAAATGTGACAACACTGCACTGGATACACTTCCTCCTTTAGGAGTTAAAATAGTGCGTTACTGCGTTAGGTCTATTATAACACCCAGATCAAGACATTACCATGGAAACATTAAATGACAATTCCAATCCAACAAAGTTTGAAATAATTATCGTTGTGAGACGCATATTGTTCAAAATCTATTTAGTTCCATTGTTAGGTCCCAACTTGAACACCGATGCCACATCGACAATTTTAATTGGACTAGAGATATAAATAAATAAATAAACGCCTGTATTTCCATTACTGATAATTAAAAAAAAAACAGCACTATCGTACTTAATAGTTATGTGAAATCATGTGTTCTGCCTATAAAAGTTGTTTAAAGACTGCCATGTTGATTTCAATTTTAGAAAAAGGCAATCTTATCCATTATATCGGTAACGAAGCCGATGAAACAATTTTTGTTTAAAATTTACAGTCTTTTTGAGCATCCTCTATACAACATTCTGTATACTGTGTCCGCCAATTCGGGATCAACCTACATACATATTGAATATAAATCTATCCAACAGATTTGGTCAACTACCGAATGCGCCCCTTATATTGACAGCTGACAGCTGACATTCTCGAACATCAAGAGATTCTTATAATATTATGTTCTATCTAGAACACATGGAGAAACATAATATCAGAGAGAAAGAAGTTACATGCTAGACTCTAGGTAGGTAACTTGCGATGGTGGCGACACCCTTGTGTACCGGGGATATTATTGGCTAAAGGCGCGGGACATTCAAATTTAAATTTAGCTACAATAATAATAATTATTATTAATATTTATTTGGAAAATAACCCTTTACGGTTCCAGTGTCGCCACTTCAACAAATATACCTAGAGACATCAGGCGAGTAGTATAATTGCAACAAATAAATTATATGTATATGCTTCCTTTGGAAACATTCTTCAAAAGTTTTGACACATAGGTAAATATATAAATAATATTATAAATTTTATATTTAATTTATAATTATTTAATTATAATTAAATATAAATATAATATTGTTGTTAATAATTTTAATATAAAATTAAATCATCTGGTGCATGACTACTACATAGTACGAGTACGAGAGACGGGAGCCCGCAGGTCACGTGACCGGACCCTTTTCAAGAGGAAAGTCGAAAAAAGGATCTCCCGGAAAAAATTAACAAAAACCAAGAAATCATAAATTATTGTTATTTGGTTTCGCGAGTGCGAGGCGTTTTAGTGAAAACTTTAAAGAGTCAGAAGGCCCAAATTTCTTACTTCAAAATAATTTTTCTAAATAATTTATCCAGATTTTTTTGTCTTCATAAAAATCCTGAGAAATTCGAGAATATTCTTTAAGCAAAAATAGGCAACTTTTACCTCGTATAGACTTTTTCTTCCAACTGCTTCCCTCGTGGAAAAAATAGCACAAATAGAAGAATTCACAGACCTTCATTAACGCGTTAACGGAGAAGGAATCGGTTTACAGAAAAACCTTAAAAAAAAGGCATATTTTTATCCAAAGAAGATGCCGGAATTTTCTTATAGAGTTTTTGGGAGATATAAGCGGCCGATTGCTTTTGTATTTTCTCTCGAAGAGGGCCTGATCACATGAACTGCCACTAAGGTTGAATTGTGGCTACACGTGCCCACAGCATCTCCCTCCACCAAGCGACGGGGTCTGTGGTGCACGATGCCACTTTTGTCAATGGGCTCTAGCACTAAACCGTAACCAAGTTTATTCAGAAATTTGATAATGTAAATTCACACTCATGTATTACCTACCTACACAATAATTACAAAAGCTATTCATTAATGATGGTAATAACCTTACTAATTAAGCTATATAGTAATAATAATAATAAATAGTACTACTTACTTAAATTGAATAAATTATTGAACAGAGCAGATAAAACTTCAACACATCATAGAAGCCCAGCAACTCAGAAGATTTGTTATAGGTATCTTCTAAGCTAAATGTATTAATGATTTCCCTTGTGTTTTATATTTATAATAAAAAATGCATCGTTGTTGCCAGAACTGCTTTCATACCAAGGCAGAGCTAATGTGATCCTAAAACAATTATTTCGCATTCAGAAAGAGGTTTTTTTAATTTATTTAAAAAATTTTTTAGTACAATGAGCATTTATGGAACTATAAAACAATATTGCACTCTCAAAACGTGAACGAATAATAAGTGAAAGTTTTGCGTTACACTATTGTTAATTAGATAAATTATTATAAATTATAATATTTCTAAGTACTTTAAAGATAAAGTTTTATCTACTACACGCTTATTTACTAGTTTGATGAAATATTCAAATTAAATTGGCAAAATCATCAAGTTTGACAGAAATACAAAGCTATACGTCAGAGTCGTCAGATATGTCAAATTGAGAAAGAATTTAAATCTAAAGTCAGCTTCATTTTAGTTCAGAAAACGTGCGCTTCACTTACTACGTGCGATTTTCGTCCATCGATCATCTATTGGTCTCTTTATAATATTATGTTGTTTGCATTGCGTTTATCGAAGACAACTGCAGCAGCTCCGCCAAATGTGTGAGGGTGACACTAAAAGGTATATTTGCTGAAACATGGCGGGACTTTTAAATGTAAAAACTGAAAACAAAACTAGTAGGAGAATTTAGACGGATGACGTCAGTGTACCTATACAATACAATATAACAAAGTATGCAATATGTTTATTTGCCATAAGTGATGACATCCATTAATGCCGCATGGTGGCGCTCTAAAACTGTCGTTCGATTTAGGGGAGAGTTGCCACCGGTAATATAGGTACAAGGTGATTCAGTGGTAAGTACTATAAATTGATGGGCTTATAGATACAGTCAAAATAATAAGAAAATTCAAATAATTTTTTTTCAGGAAATGCTTTTAAGTCGAGATACAGGGTGTTTAAGTGTCATCTGCGAAACTGTTTTTTTAGTGTATCTTTCTACGGAGTGGACCAATAATTATGAATTTTTATAAACAGCCTTTATATTTAAAAACCGCATTTGTAAAAAATCTGGGTGAAACCAAAGCACCCAGTGGCGCAGAATCAGGGGTTCCAGAACACCTTTTATCTTGTATCAAAAATATAAAATTTTTTTTATTAAAATTTATGTTTTCAACCCTTACTTCGTAAAATCTCTGCATACTTATTGATTATGAATAAAACACTAATGTTTTATAAAATTCTACTGTATATTTATGGATGATAGAAACGTTACACGTGTTTCGCTACTTTTCATGTAGCATCTTCAGACGTAAATAAATTAATTTCTTGAATCTCTAAAGATCCACAGACATTTACATAATCAACAATACACAGTAATAAATGAACAGCTAGACACATCGTTCTCCACTACTTGATTTTCTTCTTGATATCAACAACTAAGAAGATTCTGAAGAAATTACATTATGATCTAGTTAGTTCTCTTAAAAATTCACTTAAATCTAGTTACTTGTTTTATGATCACTTAGGTAATACTATTGCTATGTTACTGTATCAATAATTTTATTTACGTTTGAAGATGCTACATGAAAAGTAGCGAAACACGTGTAACGTTTCTATCATCCATCAATATACAGTAGAATTTTATAAAACATTAGTGTTTTATTCATATCAATAAGTTTTTTTATTGTTTTTTTCGGATGCCATATTAAATTGCTACAAAAAAACATATTTATAAAATATCAATAGGACGTTTTCTAGAAAAGTAGCGTTTTTAACGGGTTTTTATTTTTATTATTTTTAGTTAATAATCCAAGATAAGTACCATCAATTAAGGCTTGTAGATAAAGCTAAAATATTGAGAAAATACAAATAAACTTTTTTCCGAAAATGTTTTTTAACCGAGATACAGGATGTTGAAAACCTGTTTTGTGAATTACATACTTAAACAACCTGTCTCTCGGTTAGGAAACATTTTCGGAAAATTATTATTTGAATTTTCTTCATATTTTAGCTTCATCTACAAGCCCTTTAAATTATGGTTATTATCTTATCTTAGACTAATAAAAAAAATAAAAAAATGTTAAAAACTGAGGAAATTAAGCGGTCATTCAACTCATTTCCGATCATGCTAAAATGGGATTTCAGTGAATGTTCTTTATAAGACTATATAGGACAGGATGTGATGTAAGGAAGGAACCACTTCTGTAAGGTTGAACTTCTGTTTTAGAAATATTATCTTGATTCATTCTTCAGCTAGTCGCCTTAGCGAGAACACTGACTTGTTAAAGTATAAATAAATAAAATCATATTTACGCGGTCTTTGTTTTAGTACACCCATACCTGTAATTCCAATAGGTTATGGGCCCAGGTCACGCGAGTAGTGTCCACCTATGAATAAATGAGAATAGTACAGGTGGCAGGTGAGAAAAGTGTGGTGAGTGCGGAATCTCGTAAAAGTGTGCTGAGTGCGGAAGGAAGCTCGTCAAGTGAGCCCCGTGTGAACTTCAGACCCGAAGATGGATAAACGTACACTCGTGAAAAGGAATATTCAACCTTTTGATGGTGAACGATATGATTTTGGAAGTTCTGGATTTAGATATGTGCAACTTCAACCCAATCAATCCTTATTGGAACATTTTACGCACTCCCACCTTATCTTTCAAATCTCGCTTAGTAGACTCCGTGAAAAAGCGATACCTAAGACAAAGACTAGAGTACAGGCATTCAAATAACACGTTAAAAATAATGCAAAACATGGTTTCTGCAATACCTCATACCGCAATTTATCAAACAAATTTTCACGAATTTTACGATGTTTACGGCAGAAGAAATCATTTACAAAAAGGGATTGTTTCTACAATAAACGTGCAAAGAAATTTTGTTTCTACAATAAACGTGCAAAGAAATTCATCATCTGGTGAAACCTGCTTCAGGCAACCCAGTCGCGGGTTTTGCGTTTATGAAGTGAAATTTCTTCCCACTCTCAACGGATCCACCTGAACCTTTTTCTTCTGGACTTTGGAGCCACGAATCACCTCATCAATCGAAGGGACGTTTATTCGACCTATGAAGTCTTCCACCAAGGATGATATCAGTGGCGAAGAATGGAGTAGCTGTTGCAGCCATAGGTAAAAGGATCATCGATGTTGTCAACTTCAATAAAGAAGAAAAGCTAGATGATTATAAGCACCCTTCAACATGCTGTCGACAACAATCCAAAGGGCATTCTGTGCTTGTCACACCCGAATGTACAAGGTACCTAAGCAGTGTACTCATTTCATTTCAGAGGGCAAAGAAATCATTTTGCAAGGTATGTCAAATAAATCTCTGAGTAAAGTAGTGGTAAAGGTCGCACATAATAACATGGCTTGTTTGGGTTTCAATTTGAATGAAGAGCTATACAGCTTATGGCAACTTTTAGGCCATATAAATCCTAGTGATTTCAAACTTCTTCAAAACAATCAGATAGTTGATAATATCGATCAAATAAAGGATATTAAACCAACATCAGTTTTCAGTGAACCGTGCATTTGTGAGTTTATGGCAAGCAGGCTCCAAGCACATTCAACAAACAGAAACCTAAACGAGAACCTAATAGACCACTATTATAATATATAATCCACTCAGACGTATGTGGCCCAATTCATCCTTCTACAATCGATGACAAGAGTTATCTTGTAATCGTCATAGATGATTATACGCACTACACAGTGACCTATTTAATGAGACATAAAATGAAGTGTTGACCCACTTTAAAGAGTATATCGCTAAAGCGCTTGCCCTATTATTTGATTTACTTGTCATAAATTGTATTGTGACAATGGAAGAGAGTATCTTTCAAATAAATTCACAGAATTTTGTAAACTAAAGGGTATAACATATTATCACTTAAGAGTGCGGACACACGAGGCGGTTTCCGCCGAGTCGGCGGCCGAGTCGGCGGCCGACTCGGCGCATGGTTTCATGAAACTATATGAGACTGAACACACGGGGCGGCAGGCAACAAGCGCGCCGAGCGGTTGCTGATCCAGACGATGTGCCGCGCGCGGTTTTATAGCTTCAAGCGTACCCTGGGCTTTGGTGTTTATATGAAAGTGTTCACACGAGAAGCGGTTTTTTGGCTGCGAGCACTATGCATGGTTGTACAATTTATTATTTTACTTAATTATTAGGTATATCTTATTATTTTTACTGAGCTTGGGTGGGCGGACATGTTATTTTCTAAAGTGTATTTTTAGTATTTTAGGTACCAAACCTAAACATGCCTCTAGTAAATAATTTAGGTGTGGAAAGACTTATAAGAGAAATCCAAGCAAGACCACCCATTTGGGACATGAGGGATGATGATTATTCCCACAAAATAAAAAACGAAACTGAGATATTTGCATTCAAAATAGGTAATAATAATAATAATTATTATTAAACTGTTTAAACTTGAATAAATGAAATCATATTTTTAGGCATACTTATACCTCGACTTATACTAAAAAAGAAAAACTCTATTTTACTATAATGAAGTTATTTGTAAATGTACTCGGTCCGCTTTTAATGATATTACAAAAAATTTCCCTCTGAGCACTTGACCGTTATTTCAATCACTTCACACTCTTCTGTTTTAATAATACTCGTAAATCTGGCAACACACGACTGACTGAGTTTCGCGCCTTGATTATGTGTCGACTCGTGTGTTTGCTGCCGACTCGGCCGCCGACTCGGCCGCCGACTCGGCGAAATCCGCCCCGTGTGTCCGCACTCTAACTGTACCTTACACTGAATTAAATTTGGTAGCTGAAAGGATGAATGGGACCATTGTAGAGAAAGCTGTATACCTAATACTAATAACTGCCCACTTAAATAAACATTTCAGAGGTGAAGTTCTATTGACAGCTACATTTAAAATAAATCGAACCTCTACTAGAGGACTTGACAATTTCATGCCGCATGCTAAATTTAAGCAAAAATCATCATAAACCTAAAGGCTGTTTTTTGTTGGCTATAATGCTTATAAGATTTATGATCCAAATAAAAAAATTATTTTTGTCATAGCTCGTGCATGAGGTAATATGTGATGAATCTTTGATGAATGTTTATTGAGGAATTACCTAAAATAAGGCAATCCACTAAACAAGAAACTTACAAAACTTGTGTGGAACCTTATGATACTTTTGATTTTAATAAACCTAAAATAAGGCAATCCACAAAAACAAGAAACTAACAAAAACTTGTGTGGAACCTTATGATTCTTTTTGTCTAAAATAAGGCAATCCAAAGGAACCTTATGATTCTTTGTGTCTAAAATAAGGCAATCCAAAGGAACCTTATGATTCTTTTTGTCTAAAATAAGGCAATCCAAAGGAACCTTATGATTCTTTTTGTCTAAAATAAGGCAATCCAAAAACAAGAAACTTACAAAACTTGTGTGGAACCTTATGATTCTTTTTGTCTAAAATAAGGAAATCCAGAAACAAGAAACTTTGCTAAAACTTGTGTGCGAACACCTTATAAGTATTTTAATGATTGGTTAAAAAAACACCATCTGCTCTTAAAGGAAGTGAGGAATTGAAATTGAACAATCATAATAACAAAAGTCGAAAACCTCATTCCACTCCTAAAATAAACTTTGATACACAAAAGGGAGGCAATCTATTGTAGAACCTCTCAATCAATTAAAGTACTCAAATCCAGAAAAACTGGATCAGAAAGTGGACGCATCCGATACAGAACTAAATGATTGCATGAGTTTTACCGGTGTAACTGCCATAACTGGTAATAAACTACCGAATTGTTTCCAAGATTTGCAAGACCGCGTTGATCAACGTGAGTGGGAGCGGCTGTAAAAGATGAACTCCATGTTGATCAACGTGAGTGGGAGCTGGCTGTATAAGATGAACTCCATTCGACCACACTAATAAAACTTGGACCTAGTCAAAAAAACTCTAAATGCAAATGTTGTAAAGTGCAAAGGGGTTTACTGTAAAACAAGATGCAGATGGCAATTTAACCAAGTATAATAAACTCGACTTGTTGCGAAAGGTTATAGTCAAAACTATTTATTAGACTATGAGAATTTTTCACTTTATATGCTTATATGCAAGTGTGCCAGAAGGTATTAAAGCCAGAGATGGTGATGTCTGTAAATTAATAAATCTCTATGGTTTAAAACAGGCTTCATGCTGCTGGTATGAAGCGTTCAACTTCTTTTTAAATACAAGGGTTTTCAAGTTTATCCGGTTGATAACTGTCTGTATTTCCTGAATCAAGGTTTGATTAATAAAAATATCTATCTCGTTCTGTACGTGGATGATCTTGTAACAATATAACAAAAGATGAGATAGCACTTGAAAGTTTAAAGGAAGTGTTTCCAAATGGTAGACATGAAAGAAATAAAATTATTTCTAGGAATTAAAAAGAAACGAAGGCAAGGTCAATCAATCGGATATTTGAAAAATGTCTTAAAATGTGAGTGCAAACCGGTCACGAGTCCCCTATCTGTTCAAGTAGAATATATAAAAGTTTGAAATCAGATGAAGATGGGGAGCACCAAGTAAAATGTACCTAATATAGGATGGCTATATGTATTAATTTAATGCTTTGTACGCGGCCGGATATATGTACTGCACTTAACATCTGAAGCAGATACCAATGTAAGAATAATAATAATAATAACTTTATTTTGAGACTCGCGTAGCCTAGTGGTTAAGTCCGCTGCCTACCGAGCCTAAGGTCGCGAGTTCGGGACCACCGGCTCGTGTTATTTTTCGGATGCATTTTCGAATGTATGTGAAAAATACAACAAGCGACCGAACGTTTAAATTTATAAAAGGCATACTTGAGGCTGGGTGAATGAGTAAGATACTCGAAATCCCGTGTTACGGGAGTGGAGCGACTTTGTCTTACCTACATAGTTAAGACCGATGCTCCCTCCTTTTTAAAAAAAAAAAAAAAAAAAAAAAATAACTTTATTTTCCAACAGGTGGTTAAACAATAATCATAACTCTAGAATTATGAAAGTGTAACGTGTTTTACGATATGTCAAAGGGACATTAAATTTTAAGTTAGTCTATGTTAAAAATGTCAATCATGGCTGTACTGATAGGTTTTGCTGATGCAGACTGGTCAGGCAATGATGATGATCCTAAAAGGTACGACGGGGTATTTGCTCCTAGCAAGGAATACAACCTGGAATTCCAGGAAACCAAATAGTGTTGGCTCCGATCTCTTTGCTAATAGTATCATAGTATCAAATGAAAAGACCAATAAGGATTTATGAGGATCCTACAGAGGATGCATAAGCATCGCTCATAATCCCACAAGTCATCGAAAGGCTTACACATTGATGTAAAATACCATTTTACCCGTTAACAGATTCAAAAGGGTGTAATAAAATTATTGTATATTCTAACAGATGATCTGCTTGCTGATTTATTTACAAAATTTACCTGCAAATACTTGTTGGAATTCTGAGCAGTATCTAATCTTAGTTTAATTGCTGGTGAATCCATCAGTAAATAATACTGGCTGGAAAAGCGAATGCTTCACCATGATGATGTGAACAACTCATCCTTATATTCTACAAACCGTTCTACCCCCCGATAATAATGAGTTAAGACAATTCTAAAATACGATATATTGTATAAATCATATCCTTCTAATTTTAATGTAATAATTCATACGATCATACGAAATGTAATTTCTATGTGAATAATGTAAATATATCTAAAAAAGGGCTTTGACTCTGATGGGGCTGCAATTCCATTTTAGAGTGGGAGTGAGGAAATTAACGGTCATTCAAGTCATTTCCGATCATGCTAAAATGGGATTTCAGTGAATGTTCTTTATAAGACTATATAGGACAGGATGTGATGTAAGGAAGGAACCACTTCTGTAAGGTTGAACTTCTGTTTTAGAAATATTATCTTGATTCATTCTTCAGCTAGTCGCCTTAGCGAGAACACTGACTTGTTAAAGTATAAATAAATAAAATCATATTTACGCGGTCTTTGTTTTAGTACACCCATACCTGTAATTCCAATAAAAACAAACGCTACATTTGAGTTTTTATTGAAAACTTATTAAAAATTATATAAAAAATGGTATGGCTTTTTTGTAGTATATGTAATTATATAATATTCGTTTGAAATTACAAATTGCAGTCTTACGATTAACATGTTGTTTAGTTTATTAAATTACATATGATTGGTTTCGTCGATCATGGGGAAAAGAACGATCTGTAGGATATTCTGATGTGATGTTGACATCATGGTGAAGCATTTGCTTTGAGAGATTCCGTTTTCAGAGAGAGCCCGTATTCACAAACGATAATTTCCTAAATAATTACGTAATTATTTAAATGAGTGAGATGGAGATATGCAGTTTTTTTGCAATAGAATGAGATGGGGATAATTGATTACGTAATTATTTAGGAAATTATCGTTTGTGAATACGGGCAATAGTCTAGGGAAAACCCCATTAAAAAACCTAGACACACCATCCTGTTGAGATTGGTTTGAAGTTTTCCAATCACTTTGCAGCATCCGTCTGAGGTTATCTGGCTGTTAATGTAGATTTTGTTTACAAGAGCATCAAATTCTATAACCAGTCTATTGTTTCTGTGGAAATTTCATGAATTGCAATAATTTAATCTGATGAATTGAAAATATATTTCTAATTTTTGCATAGAATTAAATTCTGAGCCCTAATCTTAGTTTTGAGAATTAAAACCAATATGTAGTTTCTTTAGGATGTTTACATACAGCTTCCATTATAACCTCGGTCAGACTTTTCTAGACTCTCGCAAAGCATCGTTCTGGAGTTTGTTCTCGCAACAATTTTTTCGCTCGTTTTTCTGGTGCCAAGGAGTCAGAGTGCCAGATTAATATCTGGTTCCTTAATATCAATTCAGGGCTATTGAGATCATTTTTTGAATTTTCCTGGCTGCTAATTGCCTTAAAAATTATGCTTCTGCTTATTTTCCGCAAGAGGTGGCTGAATTTATCTTAAAATTTAATCTGGAATTTAAGGGATGAAATCGTGTGTATCTCGGTAAATATTGTTTGTGCGCGATAAATTATTACCACAAAAACTGTTAAGGAGAATGTTACAAAAATTTTTGTTTCCAATTTTTTTCGAAATTTCTGATCATTCAAAAGTTGAAATTTTTCAAAAATTACACTTTTGGGGGTGGAAACGGTTTTTTCGATTTTCCAACAAAACCAATCAGGGACGATGGTTATGACAAAAGTTGTAGCTTTTAAGTTTTCCTGAAACATATCTTGATTTTATTTTGTAAGCTTGCGGTACACGAATACAGAGGGACATGTAGACCGGTTCCAATATTGTAGAAAATTTTTGAATTTTGCATAAATAACTAACAAAAAATGCGATTAATTTCAATAAAAGACGTTCAAACAAAAGTCGTGCGATACATCCTCCTTAACAATTTTTGAAATAATAATTTGCCACCAACGAGATACACGATTTCATCCCTTATATTCAAGATGGCGGCCAACCATTGTAGAATCCAAGGGGGGAGGGAAACTTGGAAACTTTTAATTAACGCAATTTCAGTAATTTTTTTTTTGCTACATGTTTGAATAGGTTGGTTCTGAGTTTTTGAAAAAAAGTTGTAAGGAATAACTTAAAGATTTATTCATAACTATATAGAAATTATAATTTCACCAATTTTTTTAAATTTTCCATTAAGGTACCTACCACGAAAATCAATTTATTCTAGCAAAAATTTCATAAATAATTATTTTCGCTGTAAAAAACAGTAACTACGTAATAAAGTATAAATTATTCAATAAGGTTTCACTACAGTGTTGTCATATTTTTCACCTACTTTTACACCATCATTGTGAAAAAGATAAGATGATCTTCTGTTTTTGTTGACCCCCTGCCTGCCATGCATCCATGTAAGATCCCTCACTATCTACTCCTACGACCCGAACGAAATAACGAACTTCACAAATTAAATTACCTCGCTGTTCCTTATTAGGAGGAAAATAGCAGTCTCTAGGATCACAAGGACACGGCAGATAGTCCAATCTATATTTAAATACTAATTTGCCGCTTCTTGTAAT
Organism: Malachius bipustulatus; assembly: GCA_910589415.1. Taxonomy (NCBI): domain Eukaryota; kingdom Metazoa; phylum Arthropoda; class Insecta; order Coleoptera; family Melyridae; genus Malachius; species Malachius bipustulatus. The sequence goes on along the minus strand of OU342634.1, from coordinate 29,370,392 downwards.
TGTGCGGGAATGTCACTTGGAGGCTGTATCGACATGCATAAATACAACACCAATGGACAGGTTAATTGATTTGTAGGAAAACAGATTGAATTCGAAATGAAGTTAAATAAACTGTGGAGGAAGTTGAGCGTCGTAATAGGCCCTGGCAGCGTTGTTCTCAAGGAAACTCCCCTACGATGCTGATGCTGTCGTAGAGGTGTTTAAATAACTGCTACTTGCAATGTAATCGTTACTTTATTTTATTACAAGTTAACTACATAGTAACTTACAAAACTACACACACTCAGCATTTTACTTAAGAATAAGCATGATCTTGAAGAGATCTTTTATATACATTGGATCTGGGGAGAAATTACCTTAAACGGCAACAGCGCAAATGAACTTTTTAATGGGAAGGAAGACAACCCTGTCATTTAGTTTTTCTATCAAACAGATCTCCAAATTCAACTGGAACTCATTTTCCTTCAGAGAACGGTTTTATAACTCACCTCTCATTTTTCTAAATGAGTGATGAATCTTGACCCGGATAATCCGGGACTCAGAAGATCGCGACTCGGATAACCGAGACTCTACTGTATAATAATTTCTATAGCTGAGAGAGAAATTTCGTGACAGTATTATTATTGAAGTGATGAATTCAACAGTCTCGACTGATGATGATGCTAAAAAAATATTTGTTAATATAAAAAGTATAGTACCACGACAGCGAATCTTTAGGGCTGACATTTTTGCATAATTTATTGAGTCTTTCTTTAATAAAAATAGTTAATTAAAAAAATAAATAAATAAGATTGCTTCGTCACTGTTTCCAAAGACCGATAATCCTGAGCCACACAAGTTAAAAGCGATTCGTGTTCGTGGTATTAGCGTGATCGAAAGATTACCGAGATCTCATCACTAGGCACGTCGGCGTAGTGATGTAATTTTAATTAAGGACCACCGTATGGCTGGCAAGGCACTCTACCCGATTTAGTCTCCTGTTCACTCTCTTCCCAGTTTCTATCCCGATTCTGATACCATAAACTCCCTCTCAACACAAAGAACTGTCGGTGGCATTACCACTTGCATTACCAACTGATTCATGTCTGAATCTACACTAATTCTAGGTTGCCTTTCGTGACTAGCTTTGATATTAATATCTTGAGGGGCCGTCATTTCGGTGTCTTAACAGTACTAAATTGTAATTACCGAGAAGTAACTACGCTTGTATCCAATTACAGCGTAAATAATTACGTGTGCATGGTGTGATATTTATTTTAATAGCGAAAAAACGGAATTTTCTTAGTTGCAAAACTAAATTCATATAATTTGTGTATATATTTTGATACCGATAATTAGTCAGGTTACTAATTATTATAATTTTATTGCTTAATTAATTGTTTTCTTCAATTAGTGCTGCGTGACTAAAAGATTACTCTCCTTATCCACAGCTCAATAAACCTACCTGTCACTATATCCTTGAACAACGTCCTGAAGAAGTGACCTGGATCGAAACAAATGGTCTAGAAACTACTTAACATAAATATTTCCAAGATTAACAATTCAACAATCACAGTGAAGCGTGATTTCTACGTTAGGAAGGAATTCACCAGCTCGAAGATTATTTCCAAATCTGCAACGACGAGCGAAATTGATTTTGTACTTGTGTGACTGAAGAGTGAAGGTAACAAATTTGTACACAGCATCAGGCAATCAAGATATATCAGGTACTTGTTCATGCAGCAGCACTGTATGCATACATATAAGTTATAAAGCCTTAATTTTCGAGAGCGCGTCCCCAATATGTCAGATCAAGTGCCCATCAAAGACTAGCAGAAGGCAAATAAAAATTCTTTTCGTGATCAAAAAGTTAGAGAAATCTCTTCGTTTCAAACTTAATTTGTTGCTTCTTCGGTCTATTTGTCGAAATTCGTGATTTGTGGACGAATGTTCAGCTAGAGGCATTATCATAGGAGATGGCGGCGGATGAACCTGCGATTTAATTTTGATCAGAAGATCATGATCTTCATGTCAGATGGCAGCCGTCCGTAAAATTGCAAGCCAAAATAGAGTATCTCATCTCAACCACAACAACGACAAGAAGTACTGAGTACTGCAGCAACAATCAATGTTATTTCATCAGCGATAATGCAAATTTTCTCTCGGAGAAGCCTTGAGTTTAGAAAGCGCGTTCCAAATACGTCAGATCAAGGAATGTCCATGAAAGGGTAGCAGGAGACAAACCAAAATTGCTCTTGTGATCAAAACAGCCAGAGAAAGAACTCCTTTCAAATCCAATATGTTGCTTCTCCGCCCAATTTGTCGTCGTTAGTGGTTTGTGATGAACTTTCAAGTAGGAATGCTAATAGAAAATCTCATTGGATGAACCTGCGATGGGTGGTCGCCCAACTCTGATCACAAGATCATGATCTTCGTGATAGCCAGGTGGCAACTGGCAACCGACCATGAAATTACAAGCCAATAACTAAACATTTTAATCATGTGGCTTAGGAACTAACGATGCAGGTGGCTCCAAATGTTGAAGAAAGCGAATGTTGAAGAAAACGAATGTTAAAGAAAGGTAAGGCGACGAGGAGAAGGAAGATCTAACCGGTATAGAATTAGAATTGTTGGTGCCCTAGCTCGGGTTAGCCGTTTTTAATCTTCGGTTCTGCTTTCTGGGGCTTTACATCGTTTTTGACCATGGAAGGTTGATATGAGATTAGGGACTGCCTGAGTGAAAAAATGATCGGTTCTCGTGTTGACGGACAATAAGAGAACCATTTGGATGTTTTTATCGGCTTTCCCGTCGAACTATTCTGAAACGAGAAGTGGCAGGAATTTTCTCGATGTTGCTGGTGAAAGAAGTTGATTTGATAAGCAGTCCCTGGAGGGTACTGGAAGCCTGTAGCTTTTAATTTTGTCTCCAATTCTCTTTTTTCCCTCTAAAAAAAGTTTACTCTAATTTTTTGCCATGGGTTTGTGTAAGCCTTTTTTCTGGCCAAGGTGTATGCACGGATGTGCTTTTAAACAATCTGTTTCTATGGCTGGTGAGAAATGCAAATGGTCTTTTCATGTCAAGTGGCAACCGAGCGTAAAATTACCAGCCAGAAGAGCGTACCTCATCTCAACCATAATAAAGACAAGAAGTACTGACGATCTTAATCATGTTGCTTACGAATTACGACGCAGGTCAAAATTATGGAGAAAGCCGAGTAAACGGAGATGCGAGGAGACGCATCCAACGGATTAACGGATCTAACCTCGGTTTAGTTTTTTGAAGTTACATCACTTTTGGCCCAAGGAGGTTGGATAGGAGATCAGGGCGGACTAACTGAGTGAAGGTACCATTTGGAAATGCTCATCTGTTTTCGCATTTATAACGTTAGATGACAAAAACGGCAGGACTATAGTGTCACACCGCGAAGGCGGAGCCTCCACCAATGTCGCGAATTAAAGGGGGGTTAGGGGTAAAAAGAAATGGTATTTTTTTAAAACCACCTAATTTATTACATAAAATATGAAATGTTAGAATCAACAATGTTTACATACACCTATAATGACTCAACCCTGTGGAGCCCTAGTACATAACTGTTTATGAAAAACTCGCCAATCAAATATCTCTCACCTACTATAATTTGGTACACCCAAAAAGAGGTACTTACATGTTAGAAGACCCAGTCGGTCTAAGGAGTGAGCTCAGCTTTTCCGATTATTGGGGGTAGACTCTTGAGGGACACTTTTGTACTCACTTCACTAAACGCACTGAGATAGTACTTGCCCTTATTGCCCAGTATGCCCGCTTAACTAGCGGAATGCCAGATTCACTTTGGCTCGCAGAGTGCGGGCCACTTACTCCCTCCGCGAGCGGAGACGGAGAGCCCCCTTCAATTGGAGAGTCAATTCTTTTATTTAAACTTTTCTGATTGAGTCAGCAAGTCAATCACCTATTTTCCCCAATTTTATATCAAGCTTGCAAGTTAGCTTTTATTAATAATTTTGAAATATCAACTATTACAACAACAATCATGTTGACCTGACCTGAATTACTTGCTTGCTGTGACGTTCTCTAATTATTATGAAATATCAATATTAAATTATTCCGGCATTTGTGCCTACTTGACAATAGTTCCGATATAAATGGTGAAAGAAGTTGAAAAGCAGTTCTTGGAGGGTACTGGAGGCCTCGAGCTTTGCGTTTTGTCTCCAATTCTCATTCCTTTGCCGTTTATTTTTTTAATATCATTTTTGTTGCCACGGGTTTGTGCTATTTTTCTGGTAAGGTGGAATGGATGTGTTTTTGAAAAAAAAAATTGTTGCTAGTTGAGAGATGCAAATATGAGCCCATTTTTTGTTGTAAGCGATTGGTGTGGGCGGCTTTGGTGATTTCTGCTGGATTAGTTTTGCCACAGGCCTATTTACACTTCTTGGCTTCATTTTTTTCTCGTTTCCTCTGCTGATACCTTGATTTATTTCAATCAAAAAATATTGTACTGGAGATTTTATCTCTTGTAGCTGACTGCGTTATCGCAACTGTTGAGTCAAATCTAAGAAATTTTGACTCTTATATCTTGATTTAGAAAGAAAATGATAATAGTCTCAAATTTGCCAAAAATGTGTTAACCGAAACATTTGGTATTGAACTGCATGGCAATATGAGCTAAATAAATTTCTTGTTATTAAGATGGAAAGCCCCTATGGTCTTTGCACTCTTTCAGGATTAATACATTAAGGATTAAGTCCAGTTTCAGTCGGCATGATCCTGGATAGCGTCGCTCCATCTTGTGACAGGGCTCCCAAACTCCTTCTCGTTCGCTCATCTCTGCAGAACCGCCCTCGTCCCTCCCTTTGACGCTATTACTATTATATTATATTATAATGTGATTGAATACAATTGGTGATACTTCTTTTGCGTCCATGATAATCTGGCTCAGTTATAATAAGAAGAGATTCTGTTGAATCCAGTGATCCACGACTTTATTATTCTACATAAGAGAATTCTTTGGATACGGTATTCGGTTTTTAAGCCTTTTTTTGCACACCATAATTTACTTTACTCCAAGTTAATGTAGTCGATAAATTTTTGGGTAAATTTTCAACAAGAATGTTCTTATGCTATGCGAACTTCTACTGCTAAATATTCGATAATCTGTTCCTGTATGTTTATGAAGAGTTGACTGCTATAATGCTGGTATGATCGTTATATTGAAAATGTAGGAATTTAGTAATATCAATAAAACTTCTCTTATATAAATATGTACCTCTTTAATACTTGACTTATCGTTTCCAAATACTTGAAAAGTCTATCAAAGTTTCTTTAACCGGCGAAAAGCCTCGCTCAGCGAGAACTAGAGAGTAAAAGAAGGGAACAGAGCGAGAGACACACATAGAGAGAGACGAAAGAGGAGAAGGAAAAGCTAAAGCCTGCCGTCTGCTGCAGGAAGAACCAAACGACTTGCTTTTGCTTGCTCTCACTCACGTTGTTGCAATCTGTATCTGATGGAGGGTAGCCGTTGTTATAGAAACACTGGTAATGAGGTTCACTTGCCGTCTCTCTTCGCACCATCCACCCTCGATTAGGGTCATCTCAGTCGCTCTCTACCGATACACCGACGGCGAAATGAGAGAGTTCTGAGTTACAGTTGCGGCGTTTCGCTGGCCCTTCAGAGCTGGAGCCGGACTTTTATTGGTTTGTTTATCAAAGTTAAGAGGGCTCGCGTAAATCCCGGTTTAACTCGACCGAGGGATACACCGTTATGATTAATCTGAGCTCCGCCACTCTCCACTAACCCAGATTAAATAATGATATGGATCAATTAGTGGAGGAACAGTTGCTTTCTTTGCAGATAATTATTATTGCAGAGTCTTCTTTCTAGTCATCCGCTGCCGGCGCAGCCATGAGAAACGTATCTGTCAATTAACCGACAAGGATTCTCGGCTACTTTCATCATGGCCTTTGTTAAACTATGCACTACCACTTCAATTAGTTATGCAGCTTTAGAATCCAATCTCGCTGCAAATTGAGACATGGAAAAAGTAATTATTTTATTTACATAAAATCTAAATACTTATTGCATAATGAGCTCGCTTAAATCTCTACAGCTGATTCTATTAAAAGCTGAAGCATAAACAGAATGAAAAATTATCTAAGAACGGGCTTAAATTTTGCCCATCTAGCTACCTGTTAACCAAAGACCAAAGCATCTTCACTTTATCAACCATAGTCCATAAAATCACCAAGTCTAGCAAAATCCAGCACCCTTCCTTGCACAAATTCCTTGATCGATATTCCAGCTAATTTAATGCAAAAATCAAACTTCATCCATTAATCAGCTTCAACATAAATTTGACAGTCACTTCATAAGACTGTGATAAGAAAATCAGATCGATCTTCAAGAATAAATTAGAACGAAAACTGTTGGCCATCGTGGTTATAGTCACCAGGAAAATTCAAGTCTGAATTAAATGAGAAAACGGAATGATTACTTTCCTTTTAATTATAAAATATCCAAGGTGTCTCTATAAGCAAAAGGTGCGCTATAATTCGAAGATCAAATCCTTCATAATTATATCCTCATTGAATCATTAAAAAAAATATTTTAATGCCATTATTTTAAAATCTTATATTGATTGAATCGAAATAATATTGCAAACACCCTGTGTAAAATCAAGGTCAATGAGATCAAAAAACATGATCATTTCTCTCTTTATCGAGTGGAAAAGCTCTACAAAATGACCTTTAAAGAAATGTCCTCACTGTCACCATTTAGAAATACAAGAAGTTGTTGAAGTCTACCAATTTTTTTGTCCACGAAATGAAGGTAGGTACTCACTGATTAGAAATCAGAAACAGTTTCGGTGATGATTGTTGGTATTTTGTCACTTCGATAGTTTTTAATTATTGTCAATTATTGCGATTTACAGTATCAGATAATTTGAAATTTTCTTATAAAAACGAGATTAAAAATATAAAAAATATAAATATAATAAATTACAAAATATCTCAGTTTGCTACATCATAATATAGCCAAATAGTATTTTTATGGGTTTTGTGCTGGCAATGGTGAATAGGCAGATCGCGAATATCATCGAAGAATCGAAATCGAAGATTCCAGGAGAGTATAGAAAGCCCTCTGTGGGAGTTTCTGCAAATGCCTATCAGAGACTTTGTGAGACCGGCAGTGCCACTCCTAAGACTAACGATGGTCTTCAAGCTGCTATAGTATATGTTGCGAATGAAATGGTCGAAATTGGTGCTATTGAAGATGATCTGGAAACTAGTACTCACCGAATTGCTGCACAGATTCAACTTTGAAACGGGAGCAGCTTCATCCAAATCATTTCCGACTCAAAATACAAAGTCTCAATCCTATGACAGGCATACACAGGCGATGGCTGCGAGGCTTTAACCGGAATCAGCGTTTCCTCGAAAATATAATATGTGGACAAATGAGACGAGTTTACCAACCTGAGAAGGTATGGTGGATGGTTTACCAGACACATCGATAAATCCACTTGCAATATAAAGGTGAGGAAATCCCAAGAACGATTCATATTTGAGCGATTTGGGAAATTTTACGCGATACTCTTGCTGTTCCAATATGATTGGATTTTTTGAACCGGAGAATTAATGAATTTCTGGATGATGTTCCACTGAAAGAGCGGAAGGATATTCGGTACCAACAAGACGGTTCACCACAGCACTATTGCTTGATTGTTATAGAGCGTGGCTGGATGCACATATTCCAGAGTCATACTCGTGGTCGCAGTAATAAAAGCTCGTGCTTAGAAATGAAGGTTGCTAAGGAAATGAACGAAATGGTGGTAAACTTTCGTGGAACCGAAATTGGAAGAGTGCAGAGGACACAAAAACGCGATTGGACAACAGAGGAAATCATGGCGCTTTTTGAGGAAAGACCCAGAGAGAGACAAGCAGATCCAACAGGTCATCAGAGCAAAGATAAGAGCGACAAAGAATGACTGGTTGAGAGAAAAGTGCGAAGAAATAGGAACTACACGATGAATTGGGCATACACTGACAAATAAATGAGCCGACCGGAATTTACGGAAGAGACACTTCTCCAATATAGAAAACAAACGTCGTGAAATGGTGCAGGATGAGCAACAGCGAAAAGCTCTTTGGGAGAAGTATATTAACAACGTTTTAGACGATAATTGACCTATAATATTGGAGGCGCAGGGAACGCGGAACTGTCTGGACTCCCCATCACTATGGAAAAAATGTGAGAACAATAAATACGTCAAAGGACGTACCACTAAAACTACTAGATGACAAGGACGTTGCCGTTCTGCACAGAATATACAACACGGGAGAGTTCACCGCCAAATGGGTTACATCAAGTATTATCCCATTGCCAAAAAAAAATAAAGAATGCGAGGACCATAGAGTGATCAGTCACACGGAAAAGATACGCACAGAATTTCCATAAAATGGGAGGTAGATGGCAGTTGAATACAATTTAGATTTAGAAGGGGACTATAGGAACGAGAGAGGCTGTAGCTGCAACTCAAGTATTGGTCCAAAACTGCTATGACTAGGGGAAAGATGTAATTCTGCGTGTTTCATCGACTACGAGAAAGAGAAAGCGTTTGGCAGTGTTCTGAAGAGGATGAATATAGATCAGAAGGTCATCTGTTGCATATAGTAAAGCCTTTATTGTAACTAAACAGCCGAAGTCGAGGTTGGCAATGGAGACACGGAAACAACAAACATCCTCATAGGGGTCAGACAGGAATGCGTTCTCTCTCCATTGCTCTTCAATCTGTCTTCCGAAAGCAATTTTCGGGGGGCGCTCGAGAAGCACGACCTGGGTATAACGGTGAAAGGTGTTCTGATCAACAATATAAGGTACGCCGACGACATACTGGATAGCAGACAATCCTGGAGATCTTCGGGATCTTTTTGATGTTATAAGCGACAGTAGCACGAACTTTGGCCTTGATATTAACACCAGAAATACCAAATACTGGATAGTTTTCTAGTTTCAAGCCTAACACATTAACGCAAAGCGGATGCCCAATAGAACGGGTGTACAAATTCAAACATCTAGGCACGTGGCTGTGTGAAAACTGGACGTCTAATGAAACAGGAACCAAATGCCTAATCACATTTATGAGGTCCAGATAAGTTCATACCAACACCGATTTAGACCTCAATGTAAGAATTAGATTCGTGAGATGTTACGTAAGTATGGTCGGTGTTGCTTTATGGTATGCATGGAAGATTGGGCGTTAAAAGTAAAACCATGAACAGCCTTCGAAATGTGGACTTACAGGCGAATACTAAATATCCCATGAACGTCCAGGAAAACATATGAGGAGATCCTACGAATGGTTGGAAGAGAACGCGAAATATTAGAAGAAGGAGAAGAAATAGGGCATGATCTTACATCTCTGTAGTGCTAATTCTAGTTAGATCAACAAGAAATGGAGACCTGGTGATATAAATAATGGGGAAGCATAGTTGCTAACTGAGAGTACTGGGACCAAAAAAACTTCTTTTATAAGCTGAGTTTTCTGCAAGACACCAACTCCATGTACAAACAATCAAGTTTATTACGAAGCTGATTAGTGGAATCAGTAGTAACAGGCAGGAGCTATTATGAGTGTCTGGATTTGTATTTTGTGGGAGCATGAAGACGCGAATCAACTTTCATAAGTTGAAGAAACAGGAGATGTTCTTGTATACAGCCTAATGCAAAAAAATCTCCTAAGTATGAATAAATCAAAACAGGAAGCACGCCGGAGGTAAAAAATAAATAAGTGTATAGAATTTGTGTGATAAGACATGAAAATAAATTTAGGGGATGGAATTGGGAATGATCTAGTCGACTAATCGAGATAGAGAAGGTCAGACATAAATAGTAGGGAGAAATAAATCAGAATAAAAGGGAACAATAGTGGCAGTAGTTAGGTGTCAGTGAATGTGAAATAAATTTTAGGGCATGCATGAAATACGAACAGGGGATGATATTTTACCTGTTTATAACAGCGAGCGCGTACCCAATACGGTCCAATCCAATACAGAAAGATTGAGAGGAAAATAATACAACGGCAATAGTAATGGCATTGACTATATTGAAAGGGAGCATTTTTAACTTTTTTATTTAGAGTTAATAGATGGGAGAAACTGGAAGAAAATGAGAAAAATGGGAGACATTTATTTTAGTAAAAAAGTAGTTTGACGGATAGAAGAAGAGCCGAACTCGCAATAGTGCAAATTCTAGAAAAAGAAAAAATAATCAGTAGATCTGGAGGTGTTTTACATGAAGAAAGTTAATTTAGGGATTACGATTTGGGAGATTTCCTCTTGCAAATGAAACTGGAATTATTATTTTTATTGTTATTTTTACAATGAGGGGTTGTTTTTATGAGTATTTCTTCCAATATACAATAAAATTTTAAGCCATTTATTTTAACAGGAAATTTTCAGTGGTAGCAGAAGTGTCTCAAGAGCAATCTCATCCTCCCTTATCAATGTCACCATGTAAGATAATCTAGCTATGTCTGCGGAGTGCGGATCGACTTGCTAGAGCGATGAATAAATAAATAAATCCGTCAGTAAAGAGAGACATAACGGCGACGCATAACGAGATTGTTATTTGGAAAGAGGAGGAAAGGAGAAAAGCGGAGTATACGCAGTATTAAGCATTTATGAAAAGCAGTAGTAGTGCGCCAGACGTATTGGAAAGTTTAGCAGGGTGAATTTATCGGTAACCTGTAGCCGCAGGGAGCATGAGAATGAACTGTCAATCCCCTAAAACATCCACCTCTTCCACCTCAGCCTCACGTCCTACCTTATCCTCTCTTTCTTTACATCTCTTTCTCTTTCTCTCTCTTTGGTACAGGCTATTGTACCCTGATCGGAGTCACGCCGTTCAGTGCTTACAGTTTTATTGCTGCGTCAGTGGCGTTACATTTTAAAGCTTTTTATGTAAGTGTATATTTTTATGTAGGCTTTATAGGTTATACCGCAACTTAATGACAGCCATTTACATTTACTTCTGTCACACTCACTCCCTCCTATTTATTCGTTCACAAAGCTAATTTATTCTGCTTTTCATTAGAAGAGAACTCGTGAAGCTTGAAGTTTCTTACAGGCAATGTAAATAAACAAATTAATTACATTTCGCCTATTCTCTTTCATGAGCTAACGTAGGATTGCGAACATGAGCCAGTTTAAATGTTCAACGCAAAATTATTCTTTAACAGTGGCTATTACAAAGATTCATTAAGTTAACGGTTAGATTTCTGGGGCCATTTTTAAAGCTAATATCGATACCAAATTACTTTTTCTTGCATTTTTTAAAATTACTTTCATGATGAGAATAACTAAATTGATATATATATCCCACCTTGAGTCGATAACTTCTCCAGAAATTACCACAGAAATCTGCCCTTTAACTTAATGAGCCTTTATAATACCCAATAGTGCTACGTTGAAAGAAATTAATGCTTGATTCCGATTCCAGAGTCAGCTGTGTGGCAACCAGCAACAAAGAAAGATGTCATCAGACATCATCAGAGGGACCGACCGTTGCGAGGGTGGAGATAAATGGAGGAGGTATATGACGTCATCGGACAATCAGCCTATAAATAGGTAGGTAAATAGGAGCTCTCTTCCAATAAGTTGTCAGTGGATATGGGGAGTGGAAGCATTGCTTGAGCAAACGTAGCCGCAGTCTACAGCAGTTATGGACGAAACATTCAAATGCTCATTAAAAAAAATGCATTCAATCAAATGCCATGTCTGTCATTTTTTAGCAGCAAGAGGAAGTCGTCATTATAAGGAGCAGACGCTGAGAATAATAATTCTCAAAAAAATTAGAGATTACGTTTTTTGAAGGAGGAGTAATAATATGGTAAAAGGGCAATGAAAGCTAAATATAAAATATATCCCTAATAATATAAGAACGAATCCTGTCAGTAATCTGCAGTCCCATATAATTCAAAAAAGTATCAAATTCTCAGTCAATTGCCGCATTACAGTTTCAAAGCGACCCTCTTTAACAATTCAAGATTAACGGTCGAGCCGCCTCTGGTTGGGTCTCTATGAGAAGCCGTTCTCCATCTATTCTCTGCTATCTCGCCGCCTCCTAATGGGATGATGCATCTTGTATGTCGGCATGTTAGGACCCGAGCTGGGCAATATTCCATGCTTGAAAGGGATCTCTTCAAATATAAACTGATAACTAACTTTACCACACTAAACATGGTCACCACACGTCAAACGTTAATATGGAGATGTTGTCATTTCGTATGCTTATAAAAGTTGAAAGAAATCTGAATGTGATGGAGGATACAATTTAATTCCCTGGTTTGGTTTGAATTTAAGCTCTCACTCAAATCAAAGCGAAAATTCTCTCAAATATTAACTCTTTGCAAAACCTCAATGAAAGCTGCGACAATATACTCATTGTCATGTTATCGCAAAATAAATTATGGTTCATCTTTTTAACAGTTAAAGTGTCATCATTTTTAAATTAACGTCATCGAATTAGAGATATCTCAAGTTTAGTGAAGACTTCTATTTATGTAGCTTTGATCGATCAATTTGATTCACGAAACGGTTAAAGTTGATAAAAATGTTTGTGAGAAGTCTATTTATAAAAACAAAAAAGATATACATCAGGGTGTATCATAAATATACCGACAAACTTTTAGGGGTAGTAAAAAAACAAACCTTTTTTTCTCAATAAACATTGTCCAAAAACGTTTCGTTTGCGAGAAACAGGGTGTCAAAGTTTAAAAAATATAAGTAACAGTTTTTGGTTATAACTCGTGTAAATTTAAATCGATTTTGATGAAAGTCGACATGAACAATAAACGAACAAAGCTCTTTAATTTTGCTATTTCATGTTTTGTGGATGTTTTCCAGTGGCGTAGATATTCAGGGTTTGTATTTTTTCACACTTTTCTCTCCCTTACTTTTACGCCACTGATTTTATTGCAAATACAAAAACGTTATTGAATAGCCCATTCATTTTAGAACAAAAAAGTATTTCTCTAAGACCATTTTGCAAAAAAAATTGCCTAACATTATCTTAAAAAACTTCGCATATCCCAAAACCGGTCAGACTAACCTTTTTATATTCGCAATAAAATCAGTGGCGTGAAAGATAGAGAGGAGGGGAAAAGGTAAAAACCTTCTTGCGCATCAATCGCAGAAATAGTGTATTTTTATGCGATTCAATTATGAATATTTTCACCGCTTTTTAAATTATTGGCTTTCTGAAATTTTCCACAGTCATGTCATGTTAGCGTAGTGCTTTAATGTGAAAAATTTTCTGTGATAATTTCATTTCATTTCGTTTCAACACGTGCCTTAGATCGGATTTTTAAATTTAAAAATCAAAAAAATTGGCAAAATTTTACAATTTTGTCCCTTTTCCTATGCCCGCCACTGGCTAACTTTACTTGAAAAATACTATTTTTTACACTACCTTTAATAAATTCGGAAAAAACTGAAAGGAGAGTTTTGAAAACCGAAAGTTTGAAATTTTAGAGGAATAAACATCATTTATAAATATTCGAATATATCTCCGCCATTTTTATATTTGCTTCTTGAAATTTTTGAAGGTTAAATGCTATTAGTATAGTTGTCTACTATCAAAATTTCCGTTCTATTCCTTCAAAAATAAGCTCATGAATGTTTATAGAAATGTAGACATTTTTACCCTTTTCCTACCCACGCCTCTGGCTTATTAATAGAAATGATGCAAATTGTATTGCATTAGCTCAAATTTCAAATAAGTTTATTCCAATCTTGTTAATTTTGTTTAAAAGTTTTTGATCTTGCCTATTTAGGGGTTCAAAATCTAGCCATTTTCCAAAAATTGAAAAGGCCGCCATTTTGGAATGTCTTTACCTATTTTACTCAAATACAGTACCAGACGACTACTTGAGGGTATCTTACTACCAAAAAAATTTCAGCGCTCTAGATTGAAAACTTCGACCAGAAACCGTGCCTCACGGACGGTTTTTTTTTCTGAAATTCGGAGGGACATCCTGTAGAAGTAACACAACTCTAGGAAAATGTTTTTTACGAAAATCAAACGTCAGCCCTAAGGTTTATAAGAGTAAAAAATTTCGTTCATTAATCTTGAAAGATGAAGCTACAGGAGCGTTTTTAAAAATTTAGAGAAATTAATTTAAAAAAAACATCATGTAAAAAAAAATCGAATATCTCCGCCATTTTTCTTATTTACTTTTTGAAATTCTCAAGGGTTGAAGTCTATTAGTATAGTTGTCTACTGTAAAAATTTCAGTTTAATTACTTCAAAAATGTGCTCATAAATTGTTGGAGAAATTTAGCCATTTTTACCCTTTTCCTACCCACGCCACTGGCTTATTAATAGGAAAAATGCAAATTTTGTTGCATGAAATTAAATTTCAAGTCATTTACTTCCAATATTGTGAATTTGATATAAAACTCTTTTTCTATCTAGCTTATACAGGGGTTCAAAAAATAGTCCTTTTTCCAAAAATTAAAATGGCCGCCATTTTGAAACGGCTCGGCCGATTTTGCTCAAGTACAATACCAGACCAGTTTTTATAGATATCTTACTCCCACAAAAATTTCAGCCTCCTAGATTCAAAACTGCGACCTGAAATGAGATGACAAAAACCGGATACCTGGAATTTTGAAGGGACACCCTGTAGAAGTGATGGGACTTTTGGAAAGTTTTTCAACGAAAATCCAACGTCATTCCCAAATTTTACAAGGACCCAAAATTTCGTTCACTAATCTTAAAAGATAAAGCCACAGGAGCGTTTTTAAAATCGAAATTTCGCGATTTTGGAGAAATATATATATATATATATATAAATATATATATATATATCGTGGGCAGGTGAATTTTGGAAAACCACTTTTTCGTGATCTGGGGGTCATGATCGGTGGACATTTGATGAGTTTGGGTGATTTTCGAAAAGTGATGTCGTCCTCAATAGTGTATTTTTTGTTAAAAAATACACTAAAAAATGAAAAAACAAATAGCAAAATTAAAATCTTTCTTTGTTTATTATTGTTCATGTCGATTTTCATCAAAATCGGTTCAAATTTACACGAGTCATAATAACCATAAACTGTAATATTTTTGAAAATTTTAACACCCTGTAGGTATCTCGAAAACGAAGCGTTTTTGGATAAAAAATATTTGTTTTGACGACGCCCCTTACTACCCTTAAAAGTCTGTCGGCATATTTATGATGGACCCTGCATATTGACAAATAGAGCTAGAAAAAATAAGAGCAGAAAAGAATCCCTATATTATAATAGCTTCCTCCCCATTTCTAAACTATTAATTGAAGAACAGTTATAACCTGGCCAGGACCTGCATCTCGGCCTATAAACAATTAATACTTTATAACAACAATCCTTTTATAATCTATTCTAGAATTTATTATAATAACGGAAGAACCGGAACAGTGAAAATTTAAATCTTCAGCATTGTTTTCTCATTTTATTAAGTACCCATTACTCCAATTTTTGTCGCGGAAATCACGAAAATCCCTGACTTGCCGCTTAATAAAGCAATGATCTCCAACTCAGTTCATAATGGAATTCACGTAGAACTTGATACAATTAAAAAATTAATTAATTAATTATTTGATTAATTAAACAAAACACTAATGAAAGTTGATAGTTATTAGGCGCAGATCGTGTTAATAAAAAAATAAATACATATCAAATTCAATTTGGCGAACAATTTCTAGGGATACCTCTTATCTTTATATAAACAACAGTAAACACAAGTTAAATTTTTGGCGCATTTTTCATTTATAATTCCGGAGTGTCGCCACAAAAAAGGAAAGTATTTATCGATTCCCAGATCTGAAGTAGCAGTAATGCATGGGCTCGATTTCCAAAGGGGCTATTCAAACTCCCTCTGGAATTGCTATTCTTTGATCTCATTTTAGGGGTTGTCTACGCATTGAATGAAGCAAATTGTTATCCAAGCAGGATGTTTTGTTTCTAACGGTAAAATTGAAATAACAGAATAATTGAGGCTTGCTGTGGAACTCACAGCTTACTCTAATCATAATTATTATTATACCTTATTTAATAACTAGGAGGAGTAAATTTAAATAAACCGCCAAAAAAAGATGCTTCTCATTGGTCAATTCATAGGCAAAATTACACCCAGCAAAACTTGTACAGGAAATTGAATCTATGCAACCCTCAACACTACATATACGCTTGTTTTTTTTATTGTTATGTCATTATTGTTTACAATGTCAGCGTCGAATGTGACACATCAGTTTTATAATCAGTTATTTCCAAAACCCTATAAGTTGTTCTAAATAAGTTCTTTAAAAGCTATTTCAAAACCAAATAAGTTCTTTTTGAAGCCCATTCAGTTCTTTTTAGAGAACAGACATCCTTTTCAGAATTTTGAAATTATTTTTGGCTTTCCATTTTCATCCTGCAAACGGTTTCAAGTGCCATTATGTATAATCCTACATCAAGTACAAGTGAGAGTATGTCTCCTCCAAAGAAACGGGAAGAAAAGAGTGTCACCTACAAGATTTTGGAAAAACTACTCTTATATGCGTACTTCACCAATAATTGAAGAACATATATTCCAATCGAACAAGGTGCGGATTTAGACCAAACAGGGACTGCTGTATGTGATAAAGTTAGTTTCAACAACACACTTTGAATCTGGTCCTACAAAAACTGAAAAATGCTGTTTATAATACTGTTTGAAAAAATTGACTTATCCACAAATTATATACCTATTATTAAATGTATAATAAAAACTTTACCTACGATGTTATGTGTCATATAATACATACATAAACATAAAATATATTATTTATATGTTACATTAAATTTGTCACATAAGTATTGCCTAAAATAAAGTACTTTCAATCAATTTAATATGAATGTTAATAATTATTATCCTTAATATTCTTCGAAATATCTATAAATTATTCAATTTCATTCTATTTATATTCAGAAAATCATTCAGCACTATAATACTGATATATTATGCAAATCACAATGATTTGTGATACTGCTGTAGAGTCTCTCCTGAAAAGTAGACTTCCTACACCGAAAACAAGTCCTATCTTCCTTATTAATAATTATTGTTTCAATTCAAATTTGCCGCCAAAAAAAATCTGGTGATTTAATCTGGTGACTTTTAGTGGTGTAATGAATACTTTGCAGTTTACTCCTCCTAGTTATTAAATGAGATATAGTACCTATTGAGAATAAAAAAATATATAGGGTTGCAATTGCAAACTTGACAATCTATTAAAAATTAATTGGTCACAATAAAAGCACAAATTGTAAACGTATTAACAACTTACAGACAAACGTTAAATTAAATTTTTTTATGGTTTGAAAAATTGCAAAATTGATATTAAAATGCTATTATCAAAGCCGTCTTGATTTGAAAATGTAGGCATTAAAATTAACGTTACATAAACACAAATAATGAAGTAAATCTCAAAAAAGCTTGATTGTTCCTGGTATTGGCATAATCAATCAGAATAGATATGCCTGTTGAGTCATAGGACCCCGAATTTTATATTTTGTATTCCAAATTCTATTTTTCCATAATGAGTCAATATCTCAGCGCCATCTATACGCACTCTAGCTTAACTCTTTATTTTGTCTTTATTCTATTCAAAAATTTATTTTTTTAAAATATTGTTTTTATGGTGACATCGGTCTAATAATCAACGAAATATACCGACGTAGTAAATGCTGAAAACGCCTAAAAAAATAAAAAATAAAAAATTTTGCGTAGCCATCTAGCGATCATTACCGGAATCATAGTTGCGATTTTGTTTCCCGAGCTCTCTAACAAAATGCCCAAGTCATCAAAGAAAATAAAATAAGAATGAACAAAGCCAGAAATAACCGTAAAATTCCTAATTCCTCAACGTCTTTATTTAATAATTTCGTGGCTAGATAGCGCTAATAAACGCCAATGTCGGTAATACAGATTTGTTGTTTGCAGCGTTATCTAGTTTTGCAACAATTAAACGAAGATGTTGAATGAAGAAGTTGAAATTTCAAGGTTATTATTTTACCCAAATGACAATTTCAGAAATACCTAGTAGAAGAACAATATAATAAGAGTTTTCGTGACCTAATAAAGCCAGATAGTTACCTTGAAGTTCCCTACTCACCAGCTTTGTTGTATTATTTAATTGCTAGATGGCGCTACTTGTGCCAGTGATTGAATTCATGTACCTTACACGACTGTTGTTTACAGCACGGGCCTGAACCTAGCGCCAAGTTCTAGCGCCGAGGGTACATATTCCCGTGCAGTGTTGCCACGTCGACGCGAATTTCTACTATCACTTCAGTGGGATTTTAAACGACTGACTTTTGTGAATTTAATTGGCAATGAACCTCGAATTAGTCGAATTATTACAAATTAGTCTTTGCTTTTGATTTACCTCCGACAAGTAGTGGTGCGTAAGTGTTCAGCGGCGGAGATATGATTTTTTTAATTTATAGGCGCCAGCATTTAATGCGAAATTTGACTGTCTTCCGAACAATTAATTTGGATGAAACTTCGCATGCGAACTTGTCTTTAGATGTATTGTGCTTTCGACTAAAAATAGTACCAAAGTGTCACAAAGATCAAGAGCGGATATATGATTTTTATAATTTTAGGCGCCAGCTTTGAATGCGAAATTTGACTGTCTTCTGTCTTCCGAGCAATTAATTTGGATGTGATTTTTTTTTTTTATGAGATTTTTCTCTTATTGGCGGCATATTGTTTTTTCATATCATTCGGCATAAAAAAATAAAGAAATCCATTTAACTAAGAATCTATAAAATTAAACAAAAACCAAAATTTTTATTTTCGATATATCAAAAATATATTATTTCCATCGGATTACGTCATAAAAAAACTATTCACCGAAAAATCATACGACAACAAGTATTCCATCCAAATTAATTGCTCGGAAGGCAGTCAAATTTCGCATTCAATGGTGGTGCCTAAATATTGAAAAAATCATATCTCCGCCTCTGAACTTTGTGCCACTTTGGCACTATTATTAGTCGAAAGCACATCCAGAGACAAGTTGGCGTGCGAAGTTTCATCCAAATTGATTGCTCGGAAGGCAGTCAAATTTGGCATTCAAAGGTGGTGCCTAAAAATTAAAAAAATCATATCTCCGCCCCTGAACTTTGTGCCACTTTGGCACTATTTTTAGTCGAAAGCACATCCAAAGACAAGTTGGCGTGCGAAGTTTCATCCAAATTGATTGCTCGGAAGGCAGTCAAATTTCGCAATCAATGGTGGCGCCTAAAAATTAAAAAAATCACATCTCCGCCCCTGTACTTTGTGACACTTTGGCTTTATTATTAGTCGAAAGCACATCTAAAGACAAGTTCGCGTGCGAAGTTTCATCCAAATTGATTGCTCGGAAGGTAGTCAAATTTCGCAATCAATGGTGGCGCCTAAAAATTGAAAAAATCATATCTCCGCCCCTGAACTTTGTGCCACTTCGGCACTATTTTTAGTCGAACGCACATCTAAAGGCAAGTTCGCGTGCGAAGTTTCATCCAAATTGATTGCTCGGAAAGCAGTCAAATGTCGCATTCAAAGGTGGCGCCTAAAAAATTGAAAAAATCATATCTCCGCCCCTGAACTTTGTGCCACTTTGGCACTATTTTTAGTCGAACGCACATCTACAGACAAGTTCGGGTGCGAAGTTTCATCCAAATTGATTGCTAGGAAGGCAGTCAAATTTCGCATTCAAAGGTGGCGCCTAAAAATTGAAAAAATCGTATCGCCGCCCCTGAACTTTGTGCCACTTTGGCACTATTTTTAGTCGAAAGCACATCTAAAGACAAATTGGTGTGCGAAGTTTCATCCAAATTGATTGCTCAGAAGGCAGTCAAATTTCGCATTCAAAGGTGGCGCCTAAAAACTGAAGAAATCATATCTCCGCCTCTGAACTTTGTGCCACTTTGGCACTATTTTTAGTCGAAAGCACATCTAAAGACAAGTTCGCCTGCGAAGTTTCATCCAAATTGATTGCTCGGAAAGCAGTCAAATGTCGCATTCAAAGGTGGCGCCTAAAAAATTGAAAAAATCATATCTCCGCCCCTGAACTTTGTGCCACTTTGGCACTATTTTTAGTCGAACGCACATCTACAGACAAGTTCGGGTGCGAAGTTTCATCCAAATTGATTGCTAGGAAGGCAGTCAAATTTCGCATTCAAAGGTGGCGCCTAAAAATTGAAAAAATCGTATCGCCGCCCCTGAACTTTGTGCCACTTTGGCACTATTTTTAGTCGAAAGCACATCTAAAGACAAATTGGTGTGCGAAGTTTCATCCAAATTGATTGCTCGGAAGGCAGTCAAATTTCGCATTCAAAGGTGGCGCCTAAAAACTGAAGAAATCATATCTCCGCCTCTGAACTTTGTGCCACTTTGGCACTATTTTTAGTCGAAAGCACATCTAAAGACAAGTTCGCCTGCGAAGATTCATCCAAATTAATTGCTCGGAAGACAATGAAAATTAATTTCGCATTTAAAGATAGGTGTGAGGAATTAAAAAAAATCCCATCTCCGTCCCTGGACACTTACGCACCACTATTTTGTCGGAGGTAAATCCAAAGCAAAGACTAATTTGTAATAATTCGAGGTTCATTGTCAATTAAATTCACAAAACGTCGGCTTAATCGGCAAATGACGTAAGTCCATTATTTTCAAAAAATTAGGTTTTAGCGCCATCACTTAGAAACCAACTAAAGCTATCTGTGTAGAAAATATCGTTTGTCCAGTTTAATACAGAAACACACAATTCCGTGTTGAAAATTTTAGTTTTGGAACATTACATACAGAACTTTAGTTTATTTTAAGTTTTAAGTGCCTCCTGTAAAATACGTCATTTGCCGATTAAGCCGACGAAAAGTCGTTTAAAATCCCACTGAAGTGATTGTAGAAATTCGCGTCGACGTGGCAACACTGCACCGGAAAATGTACTCTCGGCGCTAGAGCTTGGCGCTAGTTCAGGCCCGTGATTACAGCGACATCTATTGATTTTGATTAATGTAACATAGAATTGTCGATTGAAGAAGCAAGTAAACATTTTAAGGTTATTATCGTAATATCGTATCTCGTCGTATCTAATCCAAGTGACAGCTACTCTGCTCTGACACGACTATGACATTTCAAATCCACCAATAAGATCACGCCACACCTGGTTAATGACATGTACTTGACAATCGAGCCGGTTGAACTTTCCGCTCTCTGCTGCAGCAGGAGAACATTGCAACAAATTACAAGAAAAGCAGCTGTTTTGATACACATGGAAAAACTGACGTGGATTTCAGTCTAGAAGACTTAAATGGTGTCAGCAAAGCGTGAAGGGAACACTAATCCAAACTAACACTATCACCAGACGAAACGTTCATTAATTTTAAGTGATCTGATAGGTAAGAACCAGCCACCAATTTTTTTTTATCCTATTTTAATGATTAGCATAAGAATTGATTTTAATAACTAGGAGTGTCGAGTTTTTCTAGATTTTTGCACGTATTTTCTTTAATTATTATCAAATTCCTATGACATTTCTCCATTTGATAGAATGTGCTAGTTTAATTAAGATGTAATTTTTTTTAGGTTAAGAAACATGAAGATAAATCTTGCCTTATTCCTTCTGGTAACATGTTTTCTGGTCGTTGCCAAAGTTCGAGCCTTGGCAGTGATGTCAGTCGACTTGGGATCCGAGTGGATCAAAATTGGGATCGTCTCACCAGGTGTGCCAATGGAAATCGCCTTAAATAAAGAATCAAAACGAAAAACTCCGGCTGTCCTCAGCTTCAGAGACGACGTTCGTTCCTTCGGCGAGGACGCCCAAACAGTAGGAATCAGATTCCCCAAAAACGCCTACTTTTACTTACTAGATCTCTTAGCGAAAGACATTAATCACCCTATGGTGAAGCTGTTCCGAGAGCGCTTCCCCTACTACGATATCGTCGAAGACAAGGAAAGAGGCACGATTCTATTCAAACACTCCGAAGACACGTTCTACAGTCCCGAAGAACTGATCGCGCAAATGCTGGTCAAAGCCAGAGAATTCGCAGAGCAGAGCGCCCATCAGCCGATCAAAGAATGCGTCATAACCGTTCCCGGGTTCTTCAACCAAGCCGAACGGAAAGCTCTACTCCAAGCGGCTCAACTCACCAACCTCAAAGTATTACAGCTGATGAACGATTACCTCGCCACCGCTCTAAATTACGGTATCTTCAGAAGCAAAGACTTTAACGAGACAGCTCAATACGTCCTGTTTTACGACATGGGCGCGTCCTCGACGACCGCCACTTTGGTCAGCTATCAGACCGTTAAAACTAAAGAACGAGGCTATGTAGAAACGCACCCCCAAGTCTCAATTGTCGGGGTAGGCTTCGATCGCACCCTCGGGGGCCTCGAAATCCAGTTGCGTCTCCGCGATTACCTCGCCAGGAAATTCAACGAGATGAAGAAAACCAAGAACGACGTCTTCAAGAATCCCAGATCGATGGCGAAACTGTTCAAGGAAGCCGGACGAGTTAAGAACGTCCTCTCAGCAAACGCCGATCATTATGCCCAAATCGAGGGGTTACTAGACGAGCAGGATTTCAGGATGCAAGTCACTAGAGAAGATTTAGAGAAGTTGATCGAGGATCTGCTGGAGCGAGTTGGAAAACCTGTCCAGGAGGCGTTGAAAACTGCTCATTTAACTAGAGAGGTCATAAATCAGGTCGTCCTCTTCGGCGCCGGTACTCGCGTCCCTAAAATCCAGGAGGTCTTGCAGAAAGTCGTCGGACAAGACTTGGCGAAGAATTTGAACACCGATGAAGCTGCCACGTTGGGGGCTGTTTATAAAGCGGCTGATTTGAGCACCGGTTTCCAGGTCAAGAAGTTCATTACGAAGGACGCCGTTCTCTATCCGATTCAAGTTGTTTTCGAGAGGCAAGTCGATGAGACTGTAAAACAAGTCAAGCGCACTTTATTCGGGTTAATGAACCCTTACCCGCAGAAGAAGATAATCACGTTTAATAAACACACCAGCGATTTCCATTTCAATGTAAACTACGGGGACCTGGACTATCTGCCCCAGAACGAAATAATGAATATCGGGTCTCTAAATCTCAGCGAGATAAGTCTCACCGGTGTTGCTGACGCGATCAATAAAAACATCGGGGAGAATATCGAATCGAAAGGCATCAAAGCTCACTTTTCGCTAGATGAGTCCGGTATTTTGAATTTATTAAACGTCGAATTGAACGTGGAAAAAACGGTCCTAGAAACGGAAGACGAGGGAACTTTTTCAAAACTCGGGAGCACGATTAGTAAATTATTTGGCGGTGAAGAAGAGAAACCGGTCGTCGAAGAGAAACCGGTCGAGGAGAAACCCGTATTTGCTGATAACGACTCAAAAGTTAACGAGACCAACAAGAACGAGACCTCTGCTAATAAAAACGATACCGAGAAAGACGCCAACAACGGATCCGGTAAAGGAAAAGACGCAGCTAAACCGAAAGTCATATCGATCAAAGAACCGATCCACGCGACCGAAAAAGTACTGACGATTGAAAATTTAAATAAGAAACAATTCGACGAGTCGTTAGAGAAACTCAAAAAACTCGATAAAATCGATAAAAAATTAATCAGACGTGCCACCGCTCTGAATAACCTCGAAAGCTTCGTTATCGATATCCAGAACAAGCTCTACGAAGACGAATACACGGAAGCGTCCACCAATGAAGAAATAGAAAAAATTAAAACCTCCTGCAGCGAAGTCTCCGATTGGCTGTACGAAGAGGGAGCTGAGGCTGATGCCGACACGTACGAGAAGAAACTCGATTCTCTGGTCACTCTCACAAACGATTTATTCTCCCGTGTATGGGAGCACAAAGAGCGACCAGAAGCCCTGAATGCACTCCACTCGATGCTGAACCACTCGACACATTTCATGCTCTCCGCTAAGAACCTGACCAAGACCACTAACACCGAGAAGGATGTTTTTACCGACGCGGAAGTCGAGACTTTGGAAAAATTAATAAAAGAAACCAAAGAGTGGCGTGATAAGTACGTCGAAGAGCAAGCTAAATTAAAGAAATCAGAACCAATTAAATTAACAGTTAAATTAATCACTGACAAGATGTCAGCTTTAGATAGAGAAGTTAAATATTTAGTTAATAAAATTAAATTATGGAGGCCAAAGACACCGGAGAAACCGACGAAAGAAACCAAAAGTACGGGCGATGAAACCACCGGCGATGCTGCCAGTAAAGACGGTAAAGAGGACGAAGAAGAAGAGAGTGTAATAGAAGAACCATCGGAAGATCCGGATCAATCAAACTCTGATTTTAAACCCAGTGAAGATGATGGCAGCGATAGAAAACCTGATGATGATGAAACTATTGAACCCACCAAAACCGATCAAGATGACACACATACGGAATTATAAATTATGTAAATTGTATACTCACTTTTGGTGGTTTGAACGTCACGGTTTGAGTATAAAAAAATAGGTCATTTATTTACTTCCGTCCAATGAGATTGTAAGAAAAGTGTAAGTATTTTAAAGAATTTAATTTAAATTTTAAACCATGAGCCGTATAATAAATAAATACAGGGTCTGTTATAACATTACATAACTTTAGTCACAAATCACTTCTTTCATTTAGGGAAGAATGCTGCACTTGTTTGCACCAGTTAGAGACGAATATTGCACTTTTTTTTGTCTTTATCTAGGGTACCCCAAAGACCACTTTTTTCAAGCTCTGAGTATCCTCAACAAGAGGTATCAATAATTGCGGTTGAAATAGTTCAATGGTCCTAGTTCTAAGGCGCATTATTCTTAATGCAACCTTATAATAAATGGGTCTTGAATTAAAAACAAACATTGTTCTATGTGCAG
Organism: Malachius bipustulatus; assembly: GCA_910589415.1. Classification (NCBI taxonomy): domain Eukaryota; kingdom Metazoa; phylum Arthropoda; class Insecta; order Coleoptera; family Melyridae; genus Malachius; species Malachius bipustulatus. Next base: position 29,345,498 of record OU342634.1, on the reverse strand, counting down.
AAGCTTGAATGTTATAATATTGAACAGAATTTTTGAAATCAATCAACAGTCACTAATGAGGTAAGGTATGGACATTAAGTAATGAAATATTTACCTTTTGATACAATTTCTTATTGGACTTACGTACGTATTTATGTAGTTAATTTATTGCATTGATTTTTAATTCGGATAATCTTTTCGTGAAAGGTTATAAAGATTTGAATTTAAACATGTTTTTCTAATAAGGGTTTTTATCGTAATTTCTATTTGTTAGTTTTTCACTTTTTTCCTTCTTCATTGTTGACTGATTTAATTTTTGTACTTGGTTTTTTATATTCATCTCTTTATGGAAACGTTTGTAAAGTTATCGAGAGAAGATTTTGAATTTGAGAGAAGAAAAATAATTGCAATCGATTTGAAATTGTAATTCATCTTTTGGGATATGATCTTGAAATCCAGTGAACAATCGTCAATCAATTTAAACTGTAAAATTATTATTTTCCAATTTTCCTTCAACCAGATACTTTAAGGGTTTGTAACTTGTTCTTGCATTATGTGTTCAAAACCCTTGTTTAAAGAAACGAAGCATTTAGATACTGATTATTTAATTATCTTGTGATAAAATGTTACATATTATTATTCACAGCTTAGCTGTTTCGTGTTTGATAAAAAATATCAATTATTTATGCCGATATACGAGTTGAATTTCATTCCAAATTATTTTGTAATTTATTGTGCGTGTATAAGATGAAAACTTATGTTGAATATATTTATTAAGAAAAACTCAATTTGTCTATTTCATATAATTTTATTTATATTATGTTGTATTATTGAACTATTTTTAGACTATACTAGATTTGAAATTTAGCTGGTCCCTAATTTTTACACAACAACTATTTTTACTGTTATATGTGTGTGGCAAGCTAAATTAGAACCTAAAACCCAATAAAGATTTCAAATCTAGTATTTCATATCAAAGCAGGTGTATCAGACAAGACTCAGCCTTGTTAAGGTAAGGACTTTACATCCTTTTATAAAACAAAGACTTATTTATGCAATTATTACAAGAAAATGCCGTTGATATTTAATTTCATTGTTAAAAATGAAGCTAAAGGAAACTTTAAGAAGCATTTCCACCAAGAATATCACGATTTTTTAAAAAAGATTTTTAAAAATTCAGACAGTGGTGTAAGTAGAACTGGCTGAATAGGTGTATACGAGCGAGGTCCTTCAACAATCCAATCTGCAAGAATTAGTTTAGGATGGTACCTACCCATGTGTAATGATGAACTTTAAAAAATATAATATTGCGCAGGTTCTCCCTCTATGGGTTACGTTTTATGACGTCACCGGATCCCTAACTGTTAATTTCCCATTAGATCTATGAATAGCATTGAATTTAGGAAGTATGGTTTTTTAATTACTATTTTTTATTTATTTATTTAAGTTATTATTTAATACAAGAACTGAATTGTTGAATTATGTGTTCGTAATCTCCAACATGGACTGTTAGGATATGCAGTGAAGAGGTGCCGGCAGATTAATTCTGGAACAATTCCAACAGAAAATCTACCGATAAAATCTCAGTCGACTTCAGAAGTATCCATTTTGAGGAATCGAAGATTACTAAATCGAAATTGTTTTGTTTTGGTTTTGGATAACAAAATATTAACGAGTCGACTTAGGTAAGTTCACATTCTTTATGTAATAATAATTATTGTTTGCCTGATATTTATCACCTTATTGCTTTATTCTGTTCTGATACCAGAGCTGGGAAGATACTTTAAAAAGTATCTAACATACAAATACTAGGAACTTTCTAACAAGTATATCTTAAGATACATTCATAAAAAGATATTAAGTATCAACCATAGTATTAGTATCTTATAGATAAGATGCTTTTGAATCTTAGATACTTTTAGTATCTAAGATAGTTTCAAAAAAACATTATCTTAGATACTAAAAAGTTTTTAATAGGATACCTGCTCAAAAAATACCTAGAAATAGTTAATACTAATATTTCCTGATGACAGATGGGGACAAGAAATATAATTTTCTGTAATTCAAAAGGTTTTTTTTTTTTAATTAATTATTAAAGTGCGTCAACTGCTGAGGTTATTAGCACTTATTTCTGTGAGGAAAGAGGGTAGGTATTTTGGGTATCCATCCTAAAAAGATTGGACGTGTGAAGAAAAGCGAAAAACTGTTCGAGGCCATTTTCTTCCAATGATATCAGATCATTTAGTGACTTTTCGTCGTGAAAACCATAGAGTTGTCTGTTGGCATGTTTTGATGGGCATTCGGTCACCAAGTGGCGGACTGTTAGGAGCGTTTGGCATGAAGTGCATAGGGGGGATCCTCTTTTGTGAACATGTGGTTGTGTGACCAGTTGCTATCCGTGTGAGTATAACTTCCTCTCTGCGTGATATTTTTCTTTTTTATTTCATAAGGGGGGGGGGGTGGGGTTTGAAAGCTTATTCCTCCTACCGCATAGCCTGAAGAAATCACTTTCCACTTTTTTGCAGTTCTTGGCTGCATGTGCATTTGACATCGTAGTGTGTTGCGAGGTGATTGTTCAGTTGGGGGAGTTCAGCTGCTTCCTTTGAGAGTGCATCTACTTTTTCGTTTTCTGTGATGCCAGCATATGTGACGGGCACCACATTATGGTGACCTTCTTGCCTCTTTGTTCAATTTGCTTTTGATATAGTCTGTTGGATCTGGGTTGCAATGGGGTTACTGGAATACATTTTTTGTAGTGCTTGGATTGAGCTGAGTGAGTCAGTGCATATGAGGAAGCTCTTGTTTGGGTTTTCGAGGGCATATTTTGCTGCCTGGAGAATTCCGATGAGTTCGGCTGAGAAGATACTATACGTAGGTGGGAGAGAAACATTTAATGGGGGATGTTGGGATTGAAATAGCTACATCTACCCCGCTTGTCGACTTGGAAGCATCAGTATGAATCACCACTGCAGCACTGATGGTATCTATGACATCTTTGTAGTGTCTCGAGTATTCAGAAGGGGGGGTAGTACTTTTTGGAAGTGCAGTTAGGGAGAGGTTATAATTTGGGGAGGCGATACTCCATGGGGGCACTTCGTGGCTTAGGTTCAGAGACTTTGATATTAGAGGGAGGTTTAGTGATGCGAGTATTTTTATGATTGTCCGGTGTAGTGGGTAGCTCGATCGGTATTTGGACTCGTATATATTTGCATATTTGGTGGAGAAAAGGGAGTGATATGCTGGGCAAAAGGTTATGCGGATCTTAAAACTAAATTAAATTTTGAAACCTTTGAATAAAACAGCACGCCCATAGAGAGGGTTTTCCTTCAACAATCCAATTTACAACAATTATTTTAGAATAGTAATAGTACCTATCTACTTCGGACTTCATCTCATCTCGTCGGTTTTTTTTTAATTGGAAATACAATCGAATTAGAAATTAGATAAAATTAAATTAAAAATTATCCCTTCATTACCGTGGAGTTAACTTACCTACCTCTTAAACTCATGACCGCCTGCGCATTAGACATTGTCAGGGGCCTACAAAAGTTTTTGAGATTGATTTTTTTAAATTATTAGTTACATCTGGCAAATAATCGTTACTTTGATCACTCACATTCACATCCTCTGATCAGTGATCAATCCATATATCTGTCTCCCTTTTTTTACACATCATTCACTACACGGGAGTACATTAACTGATTTGCCTCAGGTGCTGAACTCCTTTTATCGTGACTCTTTCAGCCAGTCATTCACACCTTCTGTACCATCAAACTCGTTGCCTTCCCCCCTTCAAACGTTCCTACCCTTGCTATCCACTATTTTTCAGAAGACGAAGTCTATAATGCCCTGAAATCAGTTAAGGACTCCAATACCGCAGGTCCAGATGGCATTCCCTCTTTCCTGCTACGAGACTGCGCTTCCGTTCTCTCATTCCCTCTCATGGAAATTTTTTATTTAGCTCTTTCTTCTGCTCAATTTCCGTCCTGTTGAAGTTATCTAGGGTGATACCTGTCTTTAAAAAAGGAGACATTTCACCAACTATGGACAAATCTGCATTCTACCTAACTTTGGAAAGGTGTTTGAGGTTATATATATAGGGTGCTCTATCCTCATGTCAGATTTCTTTTATCATCATGTCAACATGGCTTCATGAGTGGTCGCTCGACGATCACTAATCTGTTCACTCTGAAGCTTTAGATTCTCACTCTCAAAGTGAATGTGGTTCATATGGACTTCTCTAAGGCTTTTGATAGAGTTGACCATAGCTTACTTCTCTCCAAACTTTCCTCATTTGGCCTCTCCGATGCCCTTATAGATTTTCTCTCTAATTACTTCACTCCAGACGTCAATATGTTTCCTACGGTGGTTCCAACTCCCCTGAATACCCTGTTACTTCTGGTGTCTTTCAGGGTTCTAAATTAGGTCCAATCTTTTTCAATTTATTTATAAATAACATTGTTGAGGGTATTGAGGTCGATCACCTATTATATGTTGACGATTTGAAGATCTTTTGTAAGATTCATTCATTAGATGATTGTTTAAGACTTCAACGTTCCATCGATCGTATCATCAACTTTTGGTGCAATAAAAATTTACTTCCTCTTAATACCTCCAAATGCTATACCATGTCTTTCAGTCTTAAACATACTCTGACCCAGTTTTCATACACTATTGATGGACACTCTATTGGAGAGGGTTACGGAATTCATGGATCTTGGTGTAATATTTGATCCCAAGCTCTCATTCGGCAAACACATTGACTATGCAGCCACCTCTGCATTTAGATTGTTACACTTTATTATTCGCAATTCAATGGATTTTGGAAACATTTTTACCCTCATAACTCTCTTTCGTGCTATTGTCTTGCCTAGGCTGGAGTATGGCAGTATGATTTAGTCTCCCGGTTACAGATGTCACCTTCTCAGCCTGGCTACCCTGAGTCTGAACTTCTGATAGAATTTGATTTTAGAAGTTTGGACTTGGAGGACAGGCGTGCATATATGTTTGTGCGCTTTCTTTACGAACTGTTGAATGGACATATCGATTCTCCTTTCATCCTGTCCCAAATTGCCCCTAGGCATCAACAGTTCTTGAGGGTGAGAACTAACACTCTTGTCTTCTCTCCACTGCATCGAATGTGTGACTGTGCTAATCAGCATACTGATAGCCTCGATGTCTTCTTTTGCAGTGCTCAGCAGATTAAAAGATATTTCTAAAGTTTGGACTCAGTCTGACCTGGATTTGCTGCCGCGTATTTGCCAGATCTCGCAGTTCATTCTGTTTGATGTATATCTTCTTACATGGTTTTGTACAATTTGTATTTTATACCTTGGCTTTTACTTCTTTGTATTGTATTGTATGTTTATTTGTAGAACTGAAATTCTATGTAACTCAGCAGTTATTCACACCCTTTGTATGGCATTTGCTGTTGGGTGGATGTAGATAAATAAATAAATAAATTATAGTGTGATTAAAAATGGGAGTTCTCTAAACGCATCAGCAAAAGTAATATTTATTATTTTTTCTCCTTCTTGTTTAATAAAGACAATTTATTAAATTTATTAAAAATATATCTGCGATATGCCCCAGATATCGTGTGCTGTAACCTTCTACAAGGAAAGAGCAGTGGGGACGAGTAATGCTCATTTTTATAGAGTAGCAGAAAGTGTCACCGAAAATTTTGTTTTGGTTCATTTAAGTCACTTTTAAGCACAAGTGCGTAAAAGTATGTCACTTTCAAGCACTTGTGCCCAAAGGAATGTCATTTTGAAACTAAACTTACAATTAAAATGGCAACTTTATGAAACGATAATCAAATTGGCAAATGTATGAAATTATTAACAAGCAAAAAAATATAAAAATGTTACAGAAATATTTATAAAAACTGAGAAACAATAATTTTAGGAGTGAAAAGTAATTGATGCATACAACATTTTATTTCCAAAAAAGCCTGGTGCTTCATAATTTCATATTGAACCAACAATTTTTGAGCAATACCAAGGCTTTAAGATTATTACTATTTAGGATAGAAGGAAGTGGCACAATTCAGTGGCTCCTTCCAATATTATTCTTCAGAATGTTATGTCAACAGAGTAACTTGTAATTATATTTATTGCTGAATAGGTAGGTAAGGTAACTAATAAAAAATAAAAATTCTATTATAAATTTTATATTTCATATCACATTACTGAATTTTTTTCCACATGATTAGAAGAAACTAAGTGTAATTATTATACCACACACCACCTAATTATTAACGCTTTAGAACTAATCTACAACTAACAATAAATTTATAACATCCATTTCTCGGTAATGGCATCTTTATGATGATAATATTCAACAATCAGTTATTATCACAAGTTATAAAAGGTCAAAACTACATGGCAGTTTTATAGGTAGAATTTAGTTTCAGTTTATTAGTGCCATCAGATTATGGCAGTAAAATATCACAATGTTACTAAATAAAAAGCAGGGATCAAACTGTTTCATGCCTTAATTAATTATTAAGCGTCTACACAGTCACCATTTCCAAAACATTATGTGTATCATAGCTCCATCATGTAGACACTCTTTATAATTATACAATGAGACCCTTTGATTGTGAGAAGAATCTTTTGGTCATTAAAAAGTCTCTATGATACCTCAATAATTAATTATGATTTTATTTTTTAGTACTTATACATAAACTTGATTAGTTTTAGTATTCGTATTCTAAATGAACAGGTAAATTCCAAATTTGTGCACCTTAACCTGAATAAATCGAGACATTAACGAGTCTTTTTATTGGCCTTATTTATATTTCATAAAAAATATAATCGTTAAATTTTTGTTATAATTTTAAAACTACTCGCGTACATAAATCTTATAATTTTGTCAAAAATCAAAAACTTAAATAACTTTCTCAAAAAATCACCATAACATACAGACTTTCATCATAAGTCGTTCTTTCTACTTCTTGTAGATTAAAATTAAAAAAAGGGCTTGTTTCAGTAACACACCGATTAGTCAAGTATGTAACGATTCGTTACTTCAACGGTTCCATTACTTGCTTAACCTTTTTGTTAAAGAAACAGCCGTTAACTGTAATAATAAATTATTTTAGAGTTAGTTTTATTGACCGATATACATTAAAAGAAATCTATCAGATATCACTATACAAGGATTTATTTATCATCCTTGATTTTCTTCTTACAGTCAATGATAATTTCATCACCGGAACTAATGTTGTAACTGTAGAGCTGTTTGCTTGGGAACTTCATTTCTTCAGGGCCCTGAAAATATTATTATTTCAAAAAGGATATTTTAGAAGAGATCGTTTCGACTTACTTGTATGTCACGAAAATCTTGATCGACGTAGAAAAGCCTCATCTTCGAAGCGGGAAAACCGGCAAACGCCTCTAATTTGGTCTTGAGATCGCTAACAGTCCTATAAACATCAACAGATCTCACTTCACTGTTAGAACCACAAGTAAATGTCACCTTAACCCTCTTCTCAGGTCTTAAATCCACGTTTACTAGAGGATCTAGTTTACCATGGATCTGCACCAACTCGAAGTATCTGGAAAGAATTCAGAGCTTATGCCTTTGTAAATAAATACACAAAAATGAATACCTCTCAGGCCTATCGCTTTCCGGTTTGTCCATGTAGTATCTAATGAAAGCCCTTTCAGCATCTTCTCTTTCATCTGCTTCAATAACACCTCCTCCATTGAGTGTTTCGATATTTGGTAAACGGGCGATTAAGAGCTGCCGTCTTTCATGTTCCGTGTACTCGTTTCCTTCCCATAATGGACAATCCTGAAACAATAACAACATCTATAAAAACTTGATTGCTCCCTTAAAAGATCAAGATACCTGAACTCTCACACAACTCAACATTGGAAACTTTGATAACCGTTCAATATCATCCCACGAAGATAAATGTGTTCCGTTTAAATTAAGAACTTTCAACCTCCTGAAACCATCATGTGGACTCTCCTTGTGAACTCCAGACTCGCACTCGCTCTCCGATCGCTCGTACGAGTAGTTCCTGTTACAGTGATCGCTACCGGCGGCTTCCTCACTAATGTCCAGAGACTTTATGGGACAATCTGCCAGTACCAGCGATTCCAGGTTCGGAAATGCGTAACCCACTTTACAGACCTCCCTCCAATTAGACACCAAGTTACCGGTGAAATGGAACTTCCTCACCATCGGATGCTTCTGCTTCTGTTTGTAGTCAATTTTCGGACAATAACAAGCCGATTTGTTCTCTTCGCTGCTCTTCTCGCCGTTGCGATTCGGTTCGCACTTGCAATCGACCTGCGATTCGCATAAGCGGACGTCGTCGTAATCGTTCAGACTCAGATGCAGCTCTTCTAGGCACGGAAGGTGATCGAGCATCTCTTGTACGCTTTTCCAGTCGATGTGCGTAGAATTCAGTACAAGGTTCCGGAGCTGCTGCCAGTGGAAACTCTTATCTAATTGAACATCGTTCAGCGGGGTCGCCAAGTGATTGAAACTTAAATTTACGAATTTCAGTCTCGGCATGTGCTGCAGTATCCTCAGTACCTAAAATTCAGATAATTCCTTACTTGCCGAAAATGAAGCTGTATATGGAGTGGAAAAATGTCTCTTCATGGTTTATGAAATGTTGAAAAAAATTGCTATTTTGTTAAATGAATTATACTTACCTCCTGCCATTCGTTAAGTTTGTTCTTAGCGAGGTCTAGCTCCTCCACAGCGGCGCATTTAGCGACGAGCGCCTCCCGCTCCCCGGCAGTGGTGATGTCGCAGTCGTTGAGGACCAGTAGAGAGGGGACTACCGCTCGGGGTGATTTGCAAGGGACGAAGATGGACACTGAGATGCCCTCATCCTCTGAACCGTCCGAATCGGTGCAACTCTCGCAGTATTTCTGCTCTAAAGCTTCCACCAGAGATGGCATCTTGACTGTATTGAGTCTGGAATTAGAGGAAATTTTATAAGTTGCAGTTATCTCTTAGATATTTAGAGATGAAGCGTGAGAGAGCTTCAGAGTCTTATTGGAAAACTAGCTCAGATTTATTTTTATCGCCGAATAAGTATTATAAGTCGATGATGGCTGGAGCTTTTAACAAATATTCCTAAGAAGTAAATATTAAAAGGTCTATTATTTGTTCGGCTACTAGGAACTCGGATATAACGAATACCGCCTTTATTGTTTCTTATTTATAGTGCCTTATTGCTATATAGTGATTCTACCTAATCTTCTATAATGTAAAACGTTTTTTAAATTTAAAAAATTTTTTTTGTCATCTTTATAAAGGAAAAAAACACGATTTAAGGTGACCAGAAGTTATATTTTATACGCATTATTATTCACCTTAAGAGGGGATGCTCTCGCGGATGATCACCAAAGCAAACTCGTAAAAACTTCAGGTAGGTAGGGGGGCGATCCACTTTATCGCTACTGTCTAGGAATATGACCCTTATAAGAATAAATTGACTTTCCCTATTTATTCTGGCATCTCCGGTTAAATCATATGAATAGGTGAATATACCACATTACCTACATTATGATTTCATTAATTATAATGAAACCGGTTGAAACGAATGTTGATTTGTGGCTCCTTCATGGTCATGGTGAATATAATAGGATTCTATTTTTTATAAAGTTGAAAAGCCTCGATATTTTTATCCATTTTTACTCACTACCTCACTACCATGTAAGAGGAAAGAAGTCTACAACTCATTGAATCAATAAGAATCAACATGAAGAAATAAATTATTAAAATAATCAGAAGAACTACTCTATCAGGATGTTAAGATGTAGTAACAATCACAATGGACAGAAGCAGCACTCATAACAGAATATGAATATTTCGACGAATTATTGACCCTTTTTGAGGAAGATGTCAAAAACCACAAATTAAGGAGCGCATCAAGGGGTAACCATGCATGCCCACGGGGTATCAAGTATCAAGAATTATCTTTTTTGGGGTGTTAGTGATCTTGGTTACATGTCAAGGAAAAAAAACACCTCTTAACCATGAAGCCAAAAAAATCTTAGGTACTAGCAGAATTCAAATCAACCAGGAATTTCAAACTGATCGCTGATAACTCCAGTTTTTACCTCACTATCATAGTCCAAAGAAAAAGAAGAGCTGTACAAAAAAAAGAAGATACTACGTAGGCAAGAAACTTTTTTATAGTAAAACTCGCAAACTTGTCAATCCTGACCTGAGCAAGAGACTTGAATTGTCAGTTCGTCCAGAAGAAGATGATGGAGCTGGTTACTGGTAGATGATGGACTAAATAGGGCCGTCTGAACAATTGGACTAATAGGGTTATAATAGCCCAGGGTCGCATGCATTTTAGGGACGTAAATTGTAATTCAAAATCTTTTCATTTTCCTCCCAAATTTTCTTCATTTTTGTTGGAAAATAAGGAACACTAATTGACTACCACATTGAGTCTGCATTTCCTAATAATGTACCATAGCTCAGATCAATTTCTAAGTTAAAGCGGCGAAAGATCTTTTGCTGCGATTTTTATGAATTTTATGTTATTATTTGTTTAGTGCAATTTGGTTATAACATGGCTTCTTTCAATTCTGACACTTTTTCTCGCCCTTCTAGTTCTTTGCCATCATTTTTGTTATTTTTTTAGATATTTTTATTTTTTACATCTGAGTAAATTTTCAACCAGTGGGAAATTGCGTGACTTGAACGTTGAAATATTTTTCGTCTGCGGCGCACCTCAAAATACCCCCCTCCCCCTCAACATACTGCATTAATTTTTTCAATCCATGCACGAGTCGTCATTGCCCCACTCCAGCTAGCCATCTTGTGTATTGTCTTATTATAAATAGGGGCGCATTATTTTTAACAGCCCAGAGGGGGGCCATTTCTTAAGATGACCCTGATGGTGCAAAATCTAATCCAGATCAAGAGTGCACTGATTAAATGTAAAGAACATCAGCATCAAACTATTTCTGTTTCCTTTTAGGCACATCTAGTGCCCAATGATCATAAGTGTCCCTTTACAACTTTTTTTCAATAAATGAAACATGTGGAATGTGGAATATTCTTTGAACATAAGTTCTTTTGCTTTGTTTTCTATTCAGTTGAGAGGTTTCTTTCTAAGTGAGGTCTGAGAGGGTTAAATATAACACCATTCAAAATAAAAATTTCTTAACAACACCAACCTTTCTGTTTCTTTGCTTATTATGCAATTACTTTGCCACATTTCTGATCATGTTTTAACAACTTTCCATTAATTATTTCAATTATTAATAAACACAGTATTCAACTTAAAAAACAAAATAACAGTAATTAGTAAGATATGGATAATAAATATTTTTAACAAAGAGAACGTCCTTCAAATGTCGCTGGTCGCTGCGCTGCTGTATTTACAAATCGGGGGAAAGGCGGCTCCGGAAATTTTGCATAACTCCAATGTTAAGTAGTGTTAACACAAGTTGAATTGTTGTGTAGAATTATATTATGTCTGTATTGTGTCTCTAAATTTGTTTATTACATGGGAATGGTTCTGTATTATAGGTACATAGGACATAGGTACCTAATACCTAATTGAAATCTGTAAATTAAACCAGATAGTAGTTCAGATTAAAGATAAACGATACGATTAAATTGGGGCAAAAAATACTGATCAATTTTATTCAAAATTAAAATAGGTAGGTATAACAGAAATAGTTGTTCAAATAATTTGTAAAAAATAAATTTCCAATAATAGGTAACAGGAACAAAAAATATAGGCACTTTAGTCTAGTCAAAACTTATCAAGCTTCGGTTTTTAATAACATCTTAAGAATTTTATTCTCTATTTAATGTGTAACAAAAAGTATACCATTCCATTTGAATTTTTTTAAGATAAATCGCGATGTTTGCTCATATGTCAAATAACGGCCATCTAGCGGTTACGGTGGTGATAAAATAAAAGTGGTGTGACATGCAATTGACAGAACAAGGAAAATTCTTTGCAACGAGACTAATTTGGTTGAAATCCGTTGAGGCTAACCGGAATATATAAACGATGTTTTGACATCCCTCCACCACTTTATTTTTGGAGTTAGCAAAAAAACTTTAAAATAAAAAAAGTCTAAGTTACCTACTTGGACATTACACTGATCATATTTTGAACACACCATATTGGTGAAAAATCCAGAGAAAATTCAGATTTTTCACTTGGTCATGGTTGTTAGCCCCCCTAGCGGTCATTTTAGAAGCTCAAAACTATTTTCCCATGATTTTTTAGGGGGCTTTTTCTTTAAAATTTATTTACTGAAGCTGTACGACGCCTAATTTCTGAGGTAAACCCGGCGTCCGTTCTTAAAGGTTCATCCTGTACAGATCCTGAAGGGATCTTTAAAGCAAATTCATGTTTAAAGTCATTTATACTCTTGTCTTGTTCCTTCAAAACTCTAGTAAACCAACCCTAAAGGGATTCTAAAGCACATATTTTTGTTCGATTTTTTTAACCAAAAAAATGATACCCTAAAAATGGTCTCTTCAAAACTGCAGTGGTTAGACCCTAAAAGCATTCTAGAAATAAGGGTTTCGGTAAAAGACCTTCCTGATTTTAAAAGTTAATAAAAAGTAAACCAAGTAAGATTAAATTTTTTTATTCACAAATTGCACATAATAGCGTCACTTTATCATGTAATAGTGTTTTGAAAATTTTATCACTCAAATGACGACCTCTAAAAAATTGAAATTCAACTTCAAAGTGAAAATGTTCCATGCAAGCGGAATGGTGGTAATTCCGGAATGGCGGAATGGTGAGTCATCCATTAAGGGTCAGGGACGCGATGTTGATTTGATACAGCTTTAAGGCCTTACAAAAAGAAGTCACATGGGGTTAATTTGGACGAACGCGGTTAAAAATTGTGTAAAATTTTTCTGGGAAAATTTTTTGTTTTTATTTTTAGAAAAAATCTCAAATTGGGAACGATCGTTTGATGCTCTCCCACTCTACTCATGGTGATATGATCACTTAAATGGAAAGAGACGACCCTTTTCCATTGCTTGGAGGTTTCCGTCCCAACTCAACCAATCGCCTTTCAAAATCAGGACGCCTTTTTGCCAGGAACTTGTGCAAGTAATTTGGAAAATCTGCAATTTTCGTTTGATTTTTTTATAACCCAAAAATGATTCCTTGAAATTTCTAATGGACAGACCAAAAAAAGTTTTTCAAAGCACAGCTCACTCTTGTTTTCATTGTATTTTTTAAATTCAATGACTAATTTCATTTTGATGGTTTACAACTCTCTTTTTACTTTAAGAGGCCATGAAGGCCATAAGACAATATGGTGAGAAGAAAAATGAAAGAAGAAATCCTTAAAATTTTTGGAATCACTTCTTTAATAAGCGATTGTGACGAAGAAATGTAATTTCAATGTAAACATTTCATTTTCTTTTCAGAATTTTGATAATGGCTTGTACGAGGATTTTAGTCTCTGGGTAGCCTTATTTTTTTTGTCCAAGTCAAATAGCAGAATTCGTGCCTTAACTCATTTTGTTGAATATTTCACTGTTCAAGTCACACTAACGTTTTTTACCACAACAAATTTCACTTGGTTCATTTAAAGGCATTGGCACTTTTAAAAAACAACTCAATTCTCCTAAGTTTCTTATATCGTGTATATGACGTCATATCAATGCCCTATACTTTTGGTATAATTTTGCAATTTCGCAAATTCGTGCATAATCTAAACGTTCAACATCCGTTGATATGAGCACTCGCGGCAGTTGTGACGTCAGAATTCTAACTTCAACAGCCTTTAACTCGCTCATTTAACATCGCAGCAAACTACGATAAAAGCAAAAGCCTATAGGTATACCTGCATACAATAATGTATATTTTATTAATTTGATTTAATGAAAAAACTTATTTGGCCATAATTTAATACAAAACTATTTTCGAAGAACAAATTTAAAAACATAATTTTAATTAAAAAGGACCAGAGAAAAATATTCTACGCTAATTTTCTTGACTCTTTCCTTCTTAATTACTGAAGCAATTACTCCTATCAACCAAATGCACTAATAATACCAACACTAGGTGACTAAAACTAAAACTAAGTAAAACCGTCTAGTGTTTCTGATTTTGGTGTATTCGGCTTCATTTCAGATAACCTTGCCTTAATTTACAACTGTCTACGACCTGCCATTATTCTTTTTCTTGTTTCATATAAGAATTTGACCGTTACAAACGGCTCGATTTTGAATTGAAGTCGTTGGCAGGATCCGTGGGTGGTGGTGTGGATAACCTGGACTTTCAAACTTCCAGTCGGCTGATCGATCGCCCACTTAAATTTCTGCCTTTGTTGTTTGTGTAATTATTATTAATGTCTAATACTCTTTAACTGTATCTATGTACCTACATAGGTTGATAAGATAGATACATAATATGCTATGTATTTAAATTACATTACATGCAAAGTAAATAGTCGCATATGTCATAGGTACCTATTTCCACTAAGGTAATAATTACTAATTAATTTTTTTTATAGAAGAATGCGCAAAAAAAAATATTTTCTTAATAATAATTATTAATGAGATTATCTATTATAAGTAGGTCGCTGTGATTTTGTTATTTATTTTTATGCTTACCATTATTATACAACGCGTGTATCTATACTTTGGAACACAGTTCATAATTCCGTTACTATCGAAATAGTTTTTTGATAGGTCGAAAGTATCTTTTTTAGAAAGTCGTCAAATAATTTTGAGCATCTTTTCATCAAGATGCGAATGAAAATGGCACATTATTTCTGTTTACTCTGTAATGGCAGCGTGCGCGAAGTATTTTGAGCACTAGAGCGTCAACTATTTCGTGCACTGTGTAGAAGTTTTGTATTTGTTTCCCTAGCAATAAGAAACAATCAACTGGGAACTGAATGAAACAAATTTCCTTACGTAATTGTTTTGATTTCAATTTCGATTTTTTCGCTTATTCCAATAAAGTTGTCTAAAAAATGTTGTATGCATCTCGAGCGCGTTTCGCATGAGTTTTTTTCAAGTTTTTTTGGAGTTTCAGCTTGGAACTAAATTAAAAATTCCCCTGCCTCATTTTTATGATTTTTATTTCGATTTTTTCGCATATTTCAATAAAAATGTATAAAAAATGTTGTATGCATTTCGAGCGGGAAATTATGGTCGTTACAAATGAGTTTTGGTCTCAATAAAAAAGTTCTCAAGCATCAACGTTCTTGTCGTTATTGACTTATGAGCATTGAGCAGGTCATCATCATCATCATCATCAATAATATTATTCTTATTGTTTGAAATAGCAAAATCCACTTAATGGGTCATCTCCATACTGGAACAATCATATAATGTATCTACAGTGTGTCCCAGGATAAGCGAATTTAAAGGTATAAATGACAAAAAATTCTCGAGTTGAAATTCGACTGCTTATAGGGACCAGGCCTGCTTGATTAGATAAGAAATCTTACCATATTCTCAGGTTTGATAAATCAAGCAAGCATGCCTTAACATGAGCATTCTTTTTGTTTTCTGCGTGCGTAAAGTGCCTTTTCTGCATGAGTTATCTGAAAATTTTATTGAAAAAAGTAGCAAGCATTCCAAATTTCATAACAATCGGCCTACTCATTTTTAAATTTTGTTCCAAAAAAAACCAGTAAAGAAAATTTTTTTGAAAAAATTCTTTCGAAAATAACATTTGAAGACCAGAAATAACACTTGAAGACCAAATTTGATTTACTAGGCTATAAAAATATGTTCTGTGCTAAAGTCTAAAGTCTATAATACTTCAGTTTCCAAGCCACATTATTAATAATTATAGTCTAAGAATTATTATAAGTTATAACACTCGTTTGGGACACATATTGTAGAAAACGCGAACGCCAATTAAATTTAATTTCCAAAAAAATTTCCAACAATAATAATTGAAGGGTACAAGGGAAAAAGGGGTCAAGTCACATTTCATCATTTTTGAGTTACAGTGATTTATATAAATGACTTAGCCCGTTATTCCCCAGTGTACTCATTCTTTTAACGCAGATTACTTGGAACCTAGCTTGTTATTCCCCTGTACAAGTTTACCATCAGATTCGACTTGATTTTCTCTACTAGATGGCGGTCTATGTCCAGAAAAAGAAAAAAATGGACTTAACCCCTTTTTCTCCTGTACCCTTCAATTATGGAAAGTACTTTTTGCAAAAAATGAAGGTCATTATTTACATCCGCGGCTCCTACAGTTTCACTATGGCACCTATTAGGGGTGGAGGACATACCTATAGTAACACCAGGAAGGTATTAATTTGCTTTGCAAATAAAAGATAAGCGAACAAAAGGGCATCAAAAGCAGATCTTCCTGAATGCGGGCCTGTTTAGAACAGCGAAAATCACAATAAACATGCAAGGTCAGAGTGTCGAGTGGACGGCGGAAACTCGTAATATCAACACCAGAGCCGGTCTTGTAACATACGCATTCAAACGTAGTCGGACCATAATAGCGAGCGATGTCGCGTATTTTGGAATATAAATGTAAAATAAATGCAAAATTCAAAATAAAAACTGTGCTACTGTTAATCTCGAAGATATTCCTTGCCCTGAAAGTGAAAAAAAAAGTAGAAATTCGACCGTAGTGCCAAAGAGGCCTTAGTGGTGACCTTGATGTTAGTTTGCAATGGCTGTTTTTAGCTTCTTACCCACCCAGCACCCCGATTTCGCTCCTCGGTCCCGAAAAAATTGATGAAACGTAGGAGCCGCGGATGTATACAATTACCAAAATAAAAAAATTCAAAGTAGGCTGTGAATTATTTTGATATCTGAGCAACTTTTTCAATAAAATTTTTCGATATTTCGTGCAAAAAAGGTACTTTACCTACACAAAAAAGAAAAAAATTCTCCTGTCAAGGCATGCTTGATTTATTTTGAACATGAGAATATGGTAAAATCTAATCAAACAGGCCTGGGCCCGGGCTCCAAACGGTCAAATTTCACGAAAATGTTTTGCCATTTATACCTATAAATTGGCTTATCCTGGGTAGGTTGCCAAAAATTCTGAAAAAATGTAGAATTGTTCCTTGGGCAAAAATAATGTTTTTTGTCTCTTATATTGTTTCCATATTCCTTCCTTCTATTGAAAAAAAAATAAAACAGCAAAAACAAGAATTCATAGTAATTTCTTAATTAGTTTCGGGTGAAGGAGGCGTTTTGATAGAAAACTCGAGGAAAAACTCAAAAGAGTCAAAAGTTACTAATCTTTCTTCAAAAATCACGTCTGACCCATTTCAGAATTTTTTAATAAAAAATAATTTATTCAATAATGTCGTCAGATTTTTTGTTTTCTTCGTAAAAATCCTCAAACATTCGGGAAAATTTTTTATATAAAAAATAACAACTATGCCTCGCAGACTTTCCCGAGGATTTTTCTTAAACTGGTTTCTTCTCTTGTGAAAATTTTTTTTCTCAGACCTTCATTGATCCGTTGACGGAGAAGGAAGATTTTTATAGAAACATTTCTTGAGACAAAAAAAAAGCTTATTTTCGTCCAAAGAATATGCCTGAATTTTTTCAGGATTTTTATAAAGCGACCCCTAGTTTTTGGCTTCTCACTCTCGGAAAAGCACCAGTCAAGTGACCAGCTGGGTGGAAATCGTAGCTTCACAACACATGCCTGCAACATCTTCCTGATGTGTGTGCGGTGCACGATGCCACTTTTGTCAGTGGACTCTCTTACTATTTTCCTTAAATTAATTGATCGATAGTTAAATAAAATTCTCTTAATTTTTGAAGTTTGAAATAAATAATTATTATTTTCAGAAAAATCGTGTAATAAAATAATTATAAAAATGCCAAATTGGCATGTCATAAAAAACTAATAACTACAAGTTATGTTCCCAACTTTTACACAGAATAGGTACGCATGCACTGGAGTTTCCCTAGTAATTCCTGGGAAGTTATATCACGACTCTACTACTTTTTCAAATTAATAATAATTATTGTTACCTGGAGGGTGTGAAGGGAAAGTACCAACACTTATACCAAAAGTAAAAGCTCTAAGATGCCCAAGGCTTTTGGTATCTAGGTCTTACTGTTATTACTTCCGATTAAGTTAACTGGGTTGCTAAATTATTTATATTCTGTTAATTATTGTAATAAGTAATGTTGTAAATTAATTATTATTGTTGCATTGACCGATTAAAAAAAAAAGAAAAAGACTATTATGTACTATGTACCTATTTACATAGAGAATAGTTGGATGGATTTTTATTATCAATTGGGCATAATATTTTATTACTACCTATAATAATACTACTACAGAAATTTGTTTTGCAGTTTCCTGTCAATGCAATATCAAAACATTAATGCATGTTTATGATAATGGATGTGGAATAATAAACAAGAAATCTTTATTTATGACCGAGATAGAAGTATTCACTGCCAATATCTCTTATCCAAGGTTGTTCGCCAAAACTCAGGCGTGTGTTGTTTATATAATCCTTCATTCTTACGTAATTTATTAAATACATACATATCTAAAAATCATCTGGCGAATTTTCCGCAGCAAAATTATACGTACCTACCTACGAGTATTAAGTGTTATGTATAATGATACAGGCGGACTATTATTAGAGAAAATGAATCTGGGATTTTGTTAAATTTTGATAGGACAGGATTTTATCGACCGTAACGTATTAACGTAATGATTGCTACCTACGTGGTCAAACTAATTGAAAAATTTTCAGACAGTGCGATATCCTATGATTGCTCTTTTTAGTATGTATATCCATCACAGTACAGCATTGTTATCTAAATGAATATAAAATTCGCTTTTAATTTAATACGTTTTTGATTGTATATTAATGTGACAAAGTGAAATAAGTGTTAATCGATTTAAAAAATTTAAACACGCACGGTTTTTTTTCCAACGATAAAATTATATCGAATGAGCCCCCTCCCCTCCCTATCTACATATTATTACCTACGATCTTCTTGGTGATTCGAAAATTCTCGGTCGCCATACAATTACCATACAAGTAGCCCAACGGAAACTTGACATAGGAGATTTTGACAACAATGGAATTGCTTGGACATGTCAACAATGACAAACGTTCCTTCCCTGTTTAAGTTTGGGAGGTTCTTCATCACATTGCTCGACGGGTTGACGCGACAACGTTGCATATAGGAAGAAAAACTATTGGCTTATACACAAAAATTGACGTGTCCCATTATCACCAAAAACTCCCATTTCGAGCTTTATAATACAAGCGTAATGCAAGGGGAGGTTTGTTTTTTTCTTATTACTTTTGATGGAAGGTGCGGGAGGGGTTCGGCGGGCGTCGACGAAGAAAGATGTAGAGAGACTACACTTGAAGTTTCGTGAAGATCCAAAGTCGGGAAGGTTTTTTTTATTTATATTTTAAATTCTAAAAAAAGTTCGGATAGCGGTGCATGCTCAACGAAGAGAGATGTGGTGATAACTTGGTCGAAGTTTTGTGACGATCCCAGATCGGAAGAGGGTCTTTTGGGAAGGGGAAGGATGAATTAGACGGAGAACTATGCGAAGACAATTTGGGCGGTGGCATTCCGAAGTCGGACCTTTGTCAGATGAACTTATCCTAACACTGTTGTACCGGTAGAAAATAGGTCAAAATTTTTATATCCGTTTTATGGCACGTTTTCAACAAGGGCGTAGTAAGGGGGGGCAGGTGGACCCGGCCCACCTCAGAATCCTTCAGGCCCACCCCAGAATTTTTTAATAAATCAAAACCCAACTTTGGAGTTCACGGAATTTTGAGGTAATCGGCGAACTTCGATTATGGGATTATGATTATTTAGGCACCTAGGTATGGTCTACTTGAACATTAATTACTTTAACCTTCTCCCTGAGTTCCTCCCACTCAAAAGCCAATTAAAAAAATTAACTCTAAAATCCATTGCTGGATTTGTTCAATAATGTTTTTTTTGTGTATAGAAATCAAATGAAAATGACAGACTTTAAAATAAATACGAGTTGTATGTACCTACTAACCTACCTAGAATAGGGTCCGACCAAAAAAGCTTCCACGTATTTGAAAGGCGATTGGTTGAGCTAAGACGGGAAAAGAGGTGGTCTTCGAGATCACTCATCTCGATAGCGTACTAGGCCATTTTCAGGGATCAGTGAAGTTAGCATCCCTTTAGCAGCCAATTTTTATAAAATTTAAACATTTGTCCACGTTGTCCAACCAAAATGGTAGTTTTTCACCTTACCATAAAAAGTACATGTATTGTGTGTGTGTGTGAAAGGTTGGATTGGCCTCGAACATTGTTCATTAGCCACAGAACATTAAAAGTACATTCCAATGTCAAAATTTTTAATTTTGCCATATTTTTTTTGTGTATAAACGAAAATTTTGGTTGGAAAAACATAAAAAAATTGTGGCCAAACGAATGTTGTTTGAATTTTATAAAAAATTTGTCTCGAAATTCGCACTTTTAGGGGTGCCAACTTCACTGAGGTGATTTTCAGTTATCACTTATCACCTTACCTTGGTTTGGGTGAGAGAGATTTCGTTGATGAATATTTCAAAAGTATCACTGCTCAGTTACTTTTTCGATAAAAAATTCCGAAGTAAAATCGATTTCCTTGCGAAAATTTGTCCCAATTTTTTCTCACTTACTTGTGGACAAATGGAAGAAAATTTGGAAGAAAATTACTGGGGGGAATCTAGGCAACCCCCTTAATTGAGGGAAAATATTTTTTTCCAATTTGCTCTTTGCCCGTAACCTCCAGTACAAATAAACAGACACAAATCCATTTAAACTTTGAAAAATTGTTATTTGGCGATGCCGACGACACATGGAGGCAACATTTTTTTCTCTATATTCTCTCTTGACTTCCTTGTCTATTTTCAAGTTAGGTTGCAATTTTTTTTTCATTATTTGGAACTTAAGGAAGAGATCTTTGCAAAGAACAAATTGGAAGAAAAAATTTTCCATCAATAGGGAGGGTTGCCTAGATGCCCCCCCCCCATTAATTTTTCTCCAAATTGTAGAAATTTTTTGAAATCGCTCTGGCAAATCTGGGAAAAAGACCGTAGTCGCCCACCGCAACGCGCTAGAACTTTACTTGACAAGACACATTTTGAGAAGGGGGCTCGAACAATATGAAAACCTGATTTTATTCCAGTTGGGAGGCACAAGGCGTTTTTGTCGCCATATCTCTAACTAGTAAGCCAATAAGGCGTATCAACATTGTCCTATTATAGAAACTTGGGTGCCTTACTGCCATTCTGCTTGTAAGGGACATGAATAAATAATACAAATAATTTTATATTATCTCCCCCCCCCCCAAAAAAAAATAGAAAATTGTTGCATTTAGAGATCGTCACTGGCAATATAATGTCCTGAAGATGATATCCATAACTTGTAGTTTGTGAAGACTATAATCGCGGTCAATTAATTTCGAGATAATCTGTGCAAGAGCATTTCCGAGACTTAAGTCAGGGTTGGGGAAAAGTCTTTTTTCTGGTATTGGGTTTTTATACGACCTAATGAATATGAAACACGCAGTAAGGTCAAACACTAGATTGTCGTTTCGTTTCGTTCCTTCCACCAACAGCGCAAAAACTTCCTTTCCTTTTTCCTTCCATTCCATACATTATCTACAGAACAGATCTTCGCTTTTATTTGTCTTTAATGAAATTGCACAGTCGAGTGCAGAGTACAGACTAGTCTATTCGAGTGCAATAATGCAAGCAAGCACTAACACTAAAGCTGGCTTCGGCTTCGAGAAGGCGAGTTGATGACCTTTTGTAAAATCGTTCGAACATGCCTCTCCTTCTTTATTGTTCATTTCGCTTATTGTCTCTACAACATATATTATCCGCAAGAGACAAGACCAAGGCTCAAATAATTGAATTATCTCACGGAACTTGGAAAATCAATGCGTCTTCAGTACCCTAACAAGCTTATAAAATAAATCTGGGCTGTGTTAATAAGTTCAAATTATGAACCTAGAAAAACTGGAACGATTCCAATAATTTCTGAAGAAAGTATAAATATTTTTCCATTTTCAATACTTTTCGTGTATACATTTCGCAAAATATTACCTCATGAGCTAATAATAAATTAGCATGTGGCGTCTTAATCTTAATAATTTCACATTTACTAAGCCAGTTCAATTACAAAACGAGCGCTCATCGAGTCATCATTCATGGTGCCGGTGTTCAAAGAAATCGACAGTAATTGATGGTGATGGTAGATTTCCTAGCATTAATCTCCTATACAACGTTATGTCAAGAGTTCATTAAAAGTTCCCTCGAGTGACCTACTTGGCGCCTTGAATAAAGTTTATTTTCGGACAATGTTTACGAGCGGCAGATTTAGTTTTATTCCTAACACTGCTCAGATTGAGAAATTCAGGTAATTAGGCGTCCTGGCCAATCTGGAATTATGAGGTTTCGGGGAGTTATAGGCCAAGGACACACTGACCTTCACAATGGATTTCTAGATTAAACTTACTTGTTGTCGATAAGGATAAGACGAGTCCACAATTCGGGAAGCGAGGGTTGGAAGATTTGGCGATAGAAAGCGATTAATAATTGCCGAGAGGGGTGGGTTCGAAAAAATTTTCAAAATGAGAAGTTCCCGGAAAAACTGTGTTTACTGGAATCTTATTATGCAGTAATAGTCTATTGTGCAAAAATATCCAGACGATACTCTTTGTTTGGAAATAAATTTTGGGAACTACTAGAAAACTGGCCTCTATTTCTTGTACGATATTTCAGCAAAAACTGGTTATACAAAGAGGTTCATAAAAACCAGCAAATTCTGTAACATCTTCAAAATTCAAACGACAGATTAACGAATGTCACTTGTTTCTCTTTCACTGACAACTACGTTTTTTTATGTTTTTTTCTTCTGATTCTACGATTATACTGCTGATTGAACAAAACACACAATAACAAAGAGTATGAATTTTGGGGTTTTTGATAAAAGATTTTGAAATCTATGCCACTGACCTAACCTGGATCGCTTTGATTTTACCCTATCAAAGTGTGTCCAAGGAAAACCAGACACCAATTTATGTATCGTAGGTAGATATCACGTTAAATGCAGAGTGCACTTGATTTGCATCGGGGATTCTTCAAGCTATAATAAGAAATGCAACTGGTGGTAACTTGTTTGCTAAACCTTTCAACATTCCAGTAGATAAGCCAAACAATGGACATTCTTTTAGATTTGAAGAGATTGAGGGTGAAGTTTTCTTTCAAACAAGTAGGTCTAGTTCTTGATGAGGGTTACGATATTTGAAAAGTGTCAATAATGAAAGGTAAAAATTTATTACCTACGCAGTTGAAATTAAACCAACAACCAACCAAATGCATGTTACAAATAAGAGTCGGAAGAACGTTACTCTTTCAAGCTGAAATTTGGATCCACCAAAAATTGATCTAGATCTAGATCTTAGACCCATAATTTTTAATAATTATCGGTTCCAAGCATTGGTAGTCCAAACATTTTTAGCCTTTTTTTTTTAACAAAAATTTTTGGATAGATGTTCAATCAAATTAAAGATGCTTGACAGTTTTGGCACATAAAAGTCGCGTCAAATATGGAAGAGATACGAGATACGGATGACATGGACATGACAAAGAAATCAGATAGGTTTCTGGGCTCAGAATCCACGTCTTTGTATAGTAATAAGCAGGAAATAAGCCCAAATCTATTGGAGCTCAAGATATAATCATGTCTATGTCTATGACAGCAAAGTAATTAATTATCTATTGTATGCCAACCATAGAGTGTAAATTTCTAAACAATAAATGATAAGAAGTGAAGGTGTTCACTGTTTACATAACACACGGAAAAACTCGATTCAGTTCGATTGGTCCCGAAAGCGTTCACCTGTTTCCTAACAAAGAAATAAAACGTCAATACGTACTAAGTTCAGCTGGAGTGTCCCCCAAAGGTCAGCTGAGCAGGATATCCAATTTGGCACTTTATTCCATCACAATCAACAGCTGTCAATCGTCGAATCTGAGAGGAAAATCGATGACAGGGAGCTGCACCAGGATTACGGGGGAGAAAGCGATTATTTAATTATTGCTTAGTGCGCACACCAAAACAAAACACAGCTAGCGAGGTTCACTTTAGCGCTTGCCCGCTCGGCTCGGCCGCCAAGGCGTTCTAGCTCTAGGATTCGCTCGTGGATTTGTCATCGCGATCAGCTGGTCGCGTGTACAGCAATGTTGCCGTGTTTTGAGAAATATCTACGATTTTAATAGAAGCGAAGATTAAAAATTGTATTTTTGTGTTGATTTTTAGAACCGCTGGTCAATTTTATGTAAAATAATACGAATAATAAATATTTTACAAAAATGTTGAGAAGCACTGCTTTATTCCTTATATTTTTTTTCGTTCGCAGAGTTTTTTATTTGTTGTAAAACATTGTCTAGTTATGAGAAAAACTGCACGTTTGCTAAAATTTTCGGAACCACTGCCTTAGAACCAAATCACGCACTAGACTTTTCTTTCTATTTTTTTCAGAATTTTGGGAACAGTTGACTTGTTTTTGATTGAGGAAAAATATAACTTTCTCTTTCTGGAACTAGGTAGGTACCTTACTAGGGTATAGTTGACTCAGAAATATTATTGAAATATTTTTGAAAAGTTCTGTAAACTGTAAGAAAAATTAATTTCTGTAAAAATTTCCAAGACTGCTTCTCCATTAATCAGACAACTCAGAATGTTTGGAACCACTGTTTTGTTTTTGACCTATTAATTTCCTCCGAAAATATTAGTAGATGTCCAACACCTTGTAACCCTAAATGAAAAATATTGCGTTTTGCCAAAATTTCTTTTTTGGATTTGATTAGTTTTCCAATGTTTTTTTTTCAAAATGACTTATTGGACTTCAAAAAATACAGTTTTGTCAAAATTTCTATAGAAATGTCAGCGGTTGCATGCCGAAAATACAAATTGTGTGGAGCAGAAATGTTTTTGGGTTTAATTTTCTGGAGAACTTTCTTCGTGAACTAAATTTTGATAGCTAAAATTTATGCAATAGCCATTTTTCCCTCACAGAAATAAAATCCAAATAGCTTCGAAATATTTCCGTCATATTAATTTTTTTGGGTCTTATAATTTTTGTAATGTCCAACAGCTTGTATAACTAAATAAAAAAAATGAGTTTTGTCAGAATTTTCAGGGCAAACACACAAAAATTCCTGAAATTTTTCAGACTTTTTGGATTTGATTAGTTTTTTTATGTTTTTTTTTCTTCAAAATGATGGAAGCTTCAGAAAATACGGTTTTATTAAAATAATAGAAATGTCAACGGTTGTATGTCGGAAAAACAAATTGTGTGGAGCACAAATTTTTTGGATTTAATTTTCTCGATACGTTTCTTCGTTTTCCCAAAATTTTGCACAATTTTAATAGCTGAAATTTATGCAACAGCCATTTTTGCCTGACAGAAATAAAATCCTAATAGCACCGAAATGTTCAGCAGTTGTCACACCAAACCACTCTTCCCAAAATACTATCTGAAATAAGATTTCAGGAGCGCTATAAAAAATATTCACGATTGGCAAAATATTGTCTTGGAAATTATTCATTTGACAAATGGAATTTTTACTCAACTGGTCTGATTAGAGACCTTTCTCAGAGCTGCATTTTGGACAAGATACATAAAAGATCCGTGTGCATAAAAGTGCATAAAAGCACTGAAAAAGACCCAAGTCCTTTTAGCTACGCTTCGGCCAGCTACGCTTTCGTACAGGGAGAGGGACTTCGATTAATTTCCAGCAAAAATTTTTTTTTCGTTTTTTACGACTTAAATGAAAAATATTTGATTTCTTTTTGTCGATTATAAAATTATAACATTTCAGTTCTTTTTCAGTAATTTTTCAGATTTTTTTCCAGTTTATTAAGTCCGTGGCCGATAGCTTGGCTGACCATTATTATCAAATTTAAAACTGTTTTGAATAAAATTTTCGCAAAAACGATTTTTTCAGTTTCCTAAGTTCGTGACCGACTGGCCGAAAGCGTGGCCATTATTTTGAAGTTTGGGACTTTTTTGAGCTACTTTTCCGCAAAAACAATTTTATTAGTTTCGTAAATTCGTGGCCGACTGGCCGAAAGCGTGGTTGGTCATTATTATT
Organism: Malachius bipustulatus; assembly: GCA_910589415.1. Lineage (NCBI taxonomy): Eukaryota > Metazoa > Arthropoda > Insecta > Coleoptera > Melyridae > Malachius > Malachius bipustulatus. The sequence continues at coordinate 29,319,414 of OU342634.1, read as the reverse complement.
AAATTTCAGACTTTTTTGAGCAAAATTTCCGCAAAAACGATTTTTTTAGCTTAGTAAGTTCGTGGCCGACTAGCCGAAAGCGTGGCTGGCCATTATTAGTTTCGGACTTTTTTCAGCAAAATTTCAGTAAAAATGATTTTTTCAGTTTATTAAGTCATGTATGGCCGAAAGCGTGCTGACCGTGGCGTTTCAATCATTACGATTTTTTTTAAGTTTACGATGGTTTTTATTGGGTGAAATAAAAAAAATTTATTGTCAACAAAAATAAACTAAATATTTTTAATTTAAACCGTAAAAAACGAAAAAACTTTCTGTAAATTATTCGAAGTTCATCTCCTGGGCCAAAAGTGTGGCTGGCCGAAGCTTGGCTTACTTGAAAAAAGAGGAAGCACCTTCAACCCTTACCCTTGATCAAAACATTTTTTCTTGACTATAATTTTTTTTTCACGCACGAAAACAGTTCCTTAGAAAGATTACCAGATCATATTCTTCATACATCCGCATGTACACAATTTATTCATACAATAAGATCATAAAAATATATTGCAGAGTAGTCGCAACACTGCACGCTATGTCAGCTGTTGGAATCAAACAAGATTTCTCCCACTCTTTGTTTATATTTAAATTAAATGTTATTCTGTGTTATTTTGCGAATGTATAAGCTACACCGTAAATTATTAATGTCCGGATAAATAGAATGGGATTAGAATAACGCGCGTGCATTGTTTGTAGTCTTTTTTGTATTTAATGTGTAAATAATAATAGTACTTCTTAATGTTTTTCCATTCCGAACTGCGCAGAAAATTAATAAGTTATCGTGCTGGAAAATTACCTCACGATTATTCTAGACAATTAAGTTTGTCATATCATTACTTGGACGTATTATTTATTTACCCAAAAATATATTTTTCACTGCGTAAGCACAAACTTTCATGCTTGGCGCGCAGTAGAAGTTGATAGTCTTTTAATTTTATAAAAAAAATCTTGTTTAAATGGCTTTACATAAAATAAAAATGGTAAAATCAGGCATTTATACATATTATGTATACGCTACAAAGACTTTTTTTCAATAACGCATACATAGGTACCTACATTGAGACTAATTTGCCACAAATTATTATTACTTTATTATTACAGTCTTTTGCTTTTGGTTTTCCTCTCTTGTCAATTGCTTTTCCTTATTTGTCAAATGATTTTCTTATTTTTCTATCTATCAATGATTATAATAGTCATTGATTTATCAATCAATTTCCTTTTATGTCAAATCAGTTTCACTTTGTGCCAATTGCTTTTCCTATTTACGTACAGTGACAGTAACATAAACATTGGAAAAGCATTTGATATAAAAGGAATCTCATTTGACAAAAGAGGAATTTCAATTGAAAAATCACACTGACGTTTAGTAAATGGGAAAAGCATTTGACAAATAAGGAAAAGCAATTGACAAAAGAGGAAAACCAAAAGCAAAAGACTGTAATATTATTAAAACAACAATAATATTTTGGTCAATGAGTATATATATTAAGATCTTGTCAAAGACAATATATATATATACTCATTGACCAAAATATTATTGTTGTTTTATTGAATTTTGAGTATACAATGACCCACTACGCTGATTGTAATATTATTATTATTATTTTTACACCCTAAAGAGAGACTGATTCCTTTTATGATTCTGTTCTTGACTCTTCAATTGTTGTTAAGACTTTACAATGGGGAACATAAAAAATAAAATTCAAGTAACGTGACCCCATTACACATTCATAGATTTATGGATGTATCGATTAATAATAAAAAATGAATGGCATTCGAATCTTTCCTTTTGAGTTATATTCATAGTTCAAAAATCCATGTCAGAGATGTCCATTAAAAATTAAAGACTTCCCACATAAAAATGTAAGAAATGTCACGTTATTAATTATTCAAAAGTAACGCGAGGTGCGAAATATTCGATTAACAACAAAGTTGTGGCGTGACACAAAAGATCATGAAGATCATAAACCTTGACGACTACTTATAACGAATGCATCAGTTTACCACGCAAATGTCGCAAATTTCAAGTCCTATGAGATTCACGATTGAGGAAATGACTTTCCAGTTTTAAACTCGGATTTCTCTCTATGTAGGTGCTCTCACGTAATAGACTGTAATTTTATTTTTTTCTTGCTCTTCTAAAATTACTGTCATTATCATTATTACGTAAGTAGGTATACAAGTGATCGATCTCTCAAGCTTAAAAATACTTCACATTTTGAAATAATTTTTGAATTTTTTTTTACCTCCAAAAATGAACAAGGACAAACAAAAAAGGTCTTCTTTATATTCTTCCCATTTTTAAAACCGCTCAATTCTTTCTTGGTGTAAAATTGAACACTATGCTTTTAAATTTCATAAAACTCGAGTTATTATAGTCTTACAACTTTTGCAGTGCTAGTGACAGAAATTTAGATAAACAAAAATTTTAGGAGGTGGTTTCTTGACTTAATTTAAGAGAAAATTTTCTCATTAACATATGTCTGAAAATGCACCGTTTTTGAGATATCTACAGGGTGTAAAAAAATATTATTTTCCCAATTTTTTTAAGATACCTATCACAGGAACAGTGCCAGACACACAGTTCAGCTTTTGTCTTATCAATTGATATTAGCTACCTCTTTAATAACAATTTTTTTTCATATGCCATTGAGTTCATCGTAAATGGCCGTTTTTAAAACGTTTTTTAAAACTGCAAAATTTCGTGACTTTTTCACTTTTTGCTAAAACTGTGCGTTTTTCGAAAAAAACATATTTCACTGCTTTAAAAAATATATTGTATATGTATAACAATTTACGCTCAATCACAGCTCTAGAAACCCCATAGAGACCAAGTTATGACCCTTCAAAAATGGTCCATTTTTCGGAGTACAAAATCTGCAGAGCGGTTGAGACGATTGAGACGGTTGCAGGTACTGCTTCTTGCAGCCAAATTGTTTTCTTTTTTACTCCTCTACGATCATTACAGTACTCCAGGAGAAGATGTTATCGAATGACCTAAACAAAGAACACCTCATTCAACATCTATGCTCTTTATTCTCTCTCGAAGTGATTGAAACGAAGACACCACCTCAGGGAAAAAGAAAATAGTGGAGTCAGTTTTGGCATTGGCAGAGACAGGGTCCAAGTTGACCTGGCTGTCATATTCTTCCTAACAGATGCGACGCATATATTTTTGTGGGGGTGTTCCAGTCCTCAGAGACTGCCCGTCGTGACGTCTCTACCAGCATCAATTGCCAAAGTCGCTGGGGGTAGAGAAGGACCCCACTGAGTGGGGCTGGGAAATAAGTTCCTAAGGCCACATCTCATTTATAAAGAGGCAGCCCCCTCAATTTTCTAAAACCATAGCCTGCAAATACAGGGTGCACCATGTATCCTTCTCTATATTGCTATCTATTAACGCTAACAGATACAGGGTCGGTTAAACAAGTCCAAAGAAGCGCAATTTTGTGGCCATCTCGAATCAGTCAAGCCATATAAAATATCTGTGACCGTTCCTGAAATATCCTGAAAAAACTGAAAAATCGAGATTTCTTATTTTTGCCATATCTTTTTTATTATTGGAGATTAATAAATAATTTTTTGTGGGCATACATAAGTCGGCAAGAGCTACCCATCTGATATTTCAAAAATTTTCAAAGCCGACTAGATCCCAGGATTTTCATAGTCAACTTTCGTTTTTCTTAAGACTACCATATTGTTTTTTATGTTGTTCGGTATAAAAAAAAATCATAAAAACAGAAAATTGTTAAACTTCAAAAAATAAATTAAAAATTTTTTTATTCTTCCAGTTTCTTTACAAAAAATACAACTTTTAAGACCGAATTTCATAGATAAATTAAAAAACCATAAGGCAAGCACTATTTTGGCTTATTTGACAAATGTTGACGTTTTTCGACGATTTTTTTTTCGTTTTTCTATGAAAAAATGAAGAATAAAAATTAAAAAAAAATTTTTTTTGAAGTTTATTCATTTTTGGTTTCCATTATTATTTTTATATCGAACGACATAAAAAAATAATGTGGCGGCCATAAGAAAAACGAAAGTTGACTGTGAAAACTCTTGGATCTAGTCGGCCTTGAAAATTTTTGAAATGTCAGATGGATAGCTCTTAACGGCTTATGTAAGCCTACGAAAAATTATTTATTAATTTCCAATAATAAAAAAGATATGAAGAAAATAAGAAATTTCGATTTTTCAGTTTTTTCAGGATATTTCAGGAACGGTCACAGATATCTCGCATGTTTTGACGGATTCGAGATGGCCACAAAATAGCGAAACTTTTCTCTAATTTAACCGACCCTGTATCTCTTAGCGTTCAGGAGATAGCAATATAGAGAAGGATACATGGTGCACCCTGTATAAGAATAAGGGATGCAGGGAGGCGTGTACTTGCCTGAAAGCTGGGCTCAAACGCTCGACTCCATGCTTGAACTGCTCAGGGAAATCATGCGATAACGCCGCCTTGATTTCGGTAGACGAAAACGAGGACGATCTTGAGGAAGATGAAGAACACGAACTTTATTTTGATTGACTTTTCTCACAGGGCGAGCGGTTTTGACAATATTTTGGTCCGGATGAGAGCAAAATCAAAAATTGTCAATTTTCGAAAGAAAAATATGAACCATCTTTGAAAAGCCATAGCTTGGTCCCTAAAAGGTTTATGGGGTCACGGTTGTCTTAAATTGTTACAAATTTAATTAACTTAAAAACGTAGGTACTGAATTTGGTTTGTTCAAAAACGCACAGTTTATGAGAGCAAAAAGTGAATAAAATGCCAAAATTTCACGGTTTTTTGCGTGGTGTAGTTTTTCGAAGCACATACAAGTTTTTCGAAATTTCAAATGTGGATTCACACGACTCTAACTGGTCCAAACAACATTCAAAAAAACCAGAACTGCATCAAGCTTTGCAATTTTAGCCTTTTTTAGTGTCAATTTCTACTGGGCCATATACAGAATCGAAAATTAATTTACTTTTCAGAATTATTGGAAATAATGCTTTAAACAGAAGAAATATTTTAATAGTAATTGGCATTATAAATTTTTACAGATTTGTCAAAAATGTGTCACTAATATGATATAAAAATTCTCAGGACTGGTAATTCGAGTAGCCCACAGAAAAACTGCAACTTACCCCAAAATTTTTCGAACTAGGTTGGCAAGGTACGTTAAAATTTTCGGAGATGGTTCGATGGACGTAAAAGATAAATAATATTCAAAGTTTGTACTTTTTTGAATTTTTTTCGTTATTTTGGGAACTGCTAAGTAAAATCGGCAAACTCTAAGTTTGGTTCATTTGTAGGTAGGTTTTGCAGAAAGAATTAAATTTTAAATTAAAAGACTATGTCAAAGAATACCACGTCAAGTAATAATCGACAAAATTCATAAACTTATTATAATTAAATCTAAATCTTCTGTCTACAAAAATAGTCTACATAAACCTACCTACCAAATACTAACATCAAGTAGGAGTCCTCAGAATGCAAGATTGATGTTCAAAGCAATTCTTGGAGCAATTGAAAAACAAATGACTTAATAATTATGGAGTGAGTATAGGTCAAATCGAATCACTACTCTTCTAAAACAATGTTAGAGGTCCTGATTCGGTCCATCAAATCTATTATTACTTACGATATTACAAAACATAAACACCGTTATTTAAAGATATTCTACGAGCATGATTTTCATGTCCAGAGACCGGAGTTGAAAATAGCACCTTCGATTGTTCCCATTCCTGATTCCTGACCTATAGTCTAGTCTGTTCCATATAATCCTTAGAAAGTCGGCCACGAAAATCACGCCGATGAAATGTCAAAGAGATGACAAAACGCAACCGCACACTATACCCAATACTTCACCATCACCGGCCACCGTCACGCTTTGTGAATTTGAAAGTGATAGTTCAGAAGCGGTTTTTCGATATTTCAGCCCGCATAAAACATGAAATGTAGTAATTTCGTTTTTCATCCTTGTAGATTATGTTTATTATAGTACAATTATTACGACATGTAGGTAATGGATGGTGGAACGGTAGCACTGTGTTAATAGAAAGTGATCGTAATTGTTATAATGATTATACGTATCGACTAATTTTTGCTCGCAACGAATAATGGTAATGATTGCGACATCGAAATTGGCGTTACATTTTTTAACAATCCATTTCGGTATTTTTAGGTCAGAAGTCAATTTGTATTTGTATCGTCAAGTTGGAGCTTGAATTCTTTTTAGGTTTATCCTTGATGAATACATTTTCAATAATGCAAACCTACTACATGCTATGTTAGCGTGTATATAATATCTAGCTCTAGCATATAGGAGGGGTTTTGTAAGATTTAAGCAATACCGACACCACTGCTGTAATCGATATGCAAAATTAATAATAATATTCACACTTAATTGCATCGCAGATCTACGTGAAGTGGTATATTATTACATACCGAGGTGGAAAGTATTTCATTAAAGTCGAGGTCTAGAGGTGCGAAACGCTGATATTAAATAAAGCAGACGAGCGCACGGCGTTATGAAATTTTCCACTCAGGTTTGTATTTTATTCACAGTTTTTCTTATCCACGTTCACAATTTTCATAAAGAAATTACTCACTAACAAAAAAATAACATTTAAAATAATTTCACCTTTTTCAGCTGCATAGAAAAAGTTATCTAATGGGAAATAAAAAATTATTACCAAGCTTTCCTAAGCTTTTTGATTCCAAGCAAAAATTGCACAACTAAATTAAATTTCGTTTCCGAGATCGTTTAAGATGTCATTATAAACATCCTCATATACCCAATCCACATTTTGAAATCTCAGGTAAACATGCGACAAAAATTCAAGGTGTTGTTTTTTGGCCTATTCTAAGAATATTTTGCCCTATGATGGTTTCTGAAAAATCCCTTTGTTTCGGAGATACAGGGTGAACAAAATTTGCGATAGTAACAACATTTTCTTATCAAAAAGTAGATGTAAAGTTGCTCAATCTACAACAAATGTTCGAAATGACTTCTTCCAGCCTGGATACAAACATTCAATCTTCACGTCATTGAGCTCCGAACTCTTTCAAATACACCAGAGTCGTTTCTAATTAAGTTACATCCAGCAATTATCCAATTTCACAAGTCGTCCAAATTCTCCACTGGAGCAGCGTAGACTAATGACTTCAGATATCCCCACAAGAAATAATCCAGGGGGTTTAAATCTGGGGATCGAGCGGGCCATGCTCGTGGCCCACCTCGACCAATCCAGCGATGTCTCTATGTCGCTGTTACAAAATCACAAGCAACCAAACTGAAATGTGGTGGTGCACTATCGTGCATAAACCACATTGCAAATCTTGTCGCCAATGGTAAAGTCTCAAGAAACTCAGACAGTGTTTCTTCCAAAAAGTTGCGATACATCTCGCCAGTAAGTCTTGCTGGTAGAAATACCGGCCCAATTAGACATTCACCCGCAATTCCAACCCAAACATTCAAGGAGAACTGATGTTGGAAACGATCTTCAAGTACCTCATGTGGATTTTCATCTCCCCAGACATGGTTGTTATGAAAATTCCTTATTACATTGCTTCATCGGTAAAAAGAATCAGTGTCAGGAATTGAGGGTTTAGAACTAATGTTCGCAAAAGCCATTGACGTAAAGCAATACGTGGAGGAAAATCAGCAGGTAGCAGTACCTGAACGCGTTGAATATGGTATGGATAACTTCTCCTTCGGAAAATGTGCTTTTTTTGTAAAAAAATGTGAAAAACTTTTCTTCAAGTTTGGCCCTGGTTACGAGATTTAAAACACTGACAATAGGCTATCCCGTAAATTCGCAATACCTCAGCTTTTGAAATGATTCTCAATGGATTTTGAGAAACATTCGAAACAATTTGTGCGGAAAAATTGAAAATTGAAGTTTAGTTAGGTGCAAGTTCTTACTTTGATCTTATTTTGTGAAACTGATCGATGTGTATCGTTCGATTTATGAACCTTATTTTATAGCATTTTTCCTGTACTTTTTGAAACCGATGCCGTTTTTCAGAAAGGCGATCGGAAAATCCGCTCTTACGTCAAAAATTGCAAACCATTTCTTTTCAAGTACGGTCCTGCATTATCAATTTTCCAATAGGTCATCATGAAGTGTCTCGGTCGGAAAATGTTTCTGCTAAATTTTGTTGGATAGCATCAAACCGTTGCAAAGATATCGCAGTTACACCCTGTATCTATGACAAACTGAAATTTATCATATATTTAGACTTGCCTCGATGTCTCCTACCTGGCATTTAACTACGTCGCATTATTGGTCATGAATCACCCTGTATATCGAATACTTGCGGGACTTGAGGTTGATCAGGTGTTTTTCACAAATTATTTTACAGATCTAAAACAGGCAACACTCAAGGGCAGCCAGCTTCTAACCAAATTTATTTTTTTTTTTTTTTATACAGGGTGATCATTTTATCCGCAGACATTAAAATGTACAAAAAACTACGCGTCGGATCAAAAAAAGTGGGTCTCTGAAAGGCATGAATGACACCAATGATACCCAACTCCACCCCACCACCACCAACTTCTAGGGGTAGGAGGGGGAACTTTAAAATCTTAAATGAAAACTCATTCTTTTATTGCAGATTCTGTTTTACGGAAAAATATACATAGAAGATTTCTTCTATAGAAGAAAAACTTCTCCCTCCATGTAAGGGGGGGGGGGGTGTTAATTAGAAATTTTAGTTAGGAACCCGTATTTCTTATTTGCAGATTCCAATTTAACGATCAAAAATACATACGATTTGTGGCGATATTAATTTTTTCTTCGATTTTGTGGATTAGTTACCTACCTACTTACTGAAATTAAACGAGGAAAAAGTTTCAGAAAATCTTTTTTTTTTTTTTAAAGGAGGGAGCTAGCATCGGTCTTAACTTATGTAGGTAAGACAAAGTCGCTCCACTCCGGTAACACGGGATTTCGAGCTCTTACTCATTCACCCAGCCTCAAGTATGCGCCATTTATAAATTTAAACGTTCGGTCGCTTGTTTTATTTTTCACATACATTCGAAAATGCATCCGAAAAATAACACGAGCCGGTGAGCTCCGAACTCGCGACCTTAGGCTCGCTAGGCAGCGGACTGAACCGCTAGGCTACGCGAGTCTCCCATTCAGAAAATCTTACGCATTTTTAGAAGGTTTCCCACTTCCACCCCAGGTGCAGGGGTGGGGTCGAATTTGGGATCAATAGATGTCCAGACGAAAAACTCTCATCAACGTTGTTTTTGGTCCGATGCATGTTTTTTTTATATTTAAATGTTTTCAAATTAAATGAGTAAACCTGTGTATTTCGTGAATTTATACCAATTACAGTCAAAATGTAGATACAAAAACGATGGAAGCGATAAAATAATCAATTTTTTGTCTTAAATGCAATTTTCGAGTGCTAAGAGTCTAGTTTCAAGCAACTAAAGGTGAAACACGAATTTATTCCAAAACATAAAATCATGAAAGCAGAAATGCAGGAAAGACGGAAGTTGCTCTGCCGGTCTGCCGATCTTCTATCATAATCATGCACCACGATTTGAGGTCCATCAGATATTTACAAACAAAAATAATTAATCGAAGAGTCTCTCTATTACCTCTAGCAAATGAAATGATCAAAGTCGGTCTTCTTAATTAATTACCGACTCCAAAGAGATTAATCTTTCAAGTCTATAAATAAATCTTTGAGGTGTACTAAATATTCTTCACATGATAAATTTTAACGATCTACATCCGATGACAGGACGAGAGTCGATAAACTGATAACTGATACGATGGGGTGATCAAACTTGTTAAGCAATAACGCTCAACGCTAAATGGGGGAGTATTGACAAACCTTGAAATAGATCCCTGGGATACGCTAGCTATTTTCGCATTTTGTTTATAATGTAGACAGGTCTTTAAATAGCTCATTTCTACAAAACTACAAAACTATCAGTTTGAAGTTTGTCAAATTTATGAAACTTCCATGTTTTTGTCTATTATTGTTGGGGTGAAAAAATTACAAGTCAAGTTTATTTTTTATTCTCAGACTATATTATAGGTGCATTGAGTGTCGCCTCAAAGGCCTTGATATGAGAATTCGGAAACTATTTCATTTTTTTTTTGTTTCATATTTAGTTCTCGGAAATAAAAAAAAAACTTTCAACCCCCCTCCCATCCCCCTTTTTTCTCCGAATATCGTGGGGTGAAAAATTGGTATCTTTTTTTAACTTTTAAAAAAGTCTTTTCATTTTTTTAAAGTTCTTTAAAAAAAAGAAAATATTAAGTATCTAACAAGCAAATTATAGCGATCCCTCTAAAACTTCTACATATAGTAGGTATAGTTTACGAGAAAAGTAAAAAAAGGGGTCAAAAAGGTTGTCGACTTCATACAGATAAATTCCCCTAAAACCGAGATAGCAATTGGGAGGTTTTAATGTACATAACATCATGGAGTAAATTTTTTCAATAAACTTTTTCGATATTTCATGCAAAAGAGGTACTTTACCTACATAAAAAAAATGTTCCTCTCAAGGCTTGATTTATTAAACCTGAGATTTCTTATCTAATCAAGCAGGCCTGGATCCCAAACAGCCAAATTTCAACTCGAAATTTTTTTATCATTTATACCTCTAAGTTCATTTATTCTGGGACACACTGTATATTATACTCTTTGGACCTGAAACCATGTCATATTTACTCACTACTGTCATGACTATTATATAAGCGGTAGTTTTAGAAGCTCAAAAATATTTTCCAGTGATTTTTTGGTGTCACTTTCCTCCTAAAAAATTTTATTAGTTGCCCACCCGGTACATAACTCCATTAAGATTAGATAGGGGCAATAATTGCCCCTATTATACCTAATAACTGTTTTTTGGGTAAGTAAAATTATTATTTTTTTAGCGCGTCGCCTTTGAAAGTTTACTTTTCGATAGGTAACAGCCGACCGATCGACGAGTATTGCGCACAGCGGCTCACTTCAAATAATTGCACAAATTTTTATAACCCCGACTACTTTCTTTCTAGCCCTAGCGCCGACAAGACAAAGTTTCACGGTGATAGTTGGTATTTGTAGTTGTTGCTAACGGCAGGTGAGAGCTCCGCAGTTGACGCAGCTCCTGTGATCGATCACGATATACGCATATATTTTTTCTAGCAAGCGAAGCGCGCTAAAGCAATATAGTACAGTCACTGAAGGCTTTCCTCTCAGAAAAGTTTAAACCTTCATCGATTTGCGTGAAAATTGGTAAGTAGTTAGAGGGTGCCTCAAGTAACAAAAGTGACATAGTGCCAACTGGTGCTTCTACCCTGGGGGTGGATGCCACCCCTTCTAGGGGGCTGAAATTATTTTATCAAAAATAACCCAAGAAATCGGTTGAGGGACAAACTCTAAGCAAAATATATCCCATAAAGTTTTTTTTTACCATAAAGTATTGATTTTTCATGAAAAAATGCATGTTTTGAGACAGTTTGTTAAAATAACTCCAAAACTAAACATTTAAAAAAAAAAATTGTTCTAACCAAAATGAAAGATAATAATAAAAAAAAGCAAAGAGTGTAGTTTTCCCCGATATGGCCGCTTAGGTATAGCTACTATTAACACTCACATATTATAAAATTTATATTCATTAATTCCCATTAATATCAAAATGGCAATTATTAAGGGAATTTTCATAATAATCATTATCAATCCATCGAAAACTTCCAAGAATCTTTGCAAAACTTTCTTCAATTATTTTAATTAAATTATGACATTTATCGAATTAAATCGTTTCGTTACCCGGCAACGTAGATTACTACAAAAGTCCACCAGTTTAATAAGAATTCAATAAATTCATCATAGATCAACGTTCCGACTTTATTTTCAGTTATCTAATTACGTTTTTCAATCTTCTAGCACCCGGGTTTTCTTTTCACAGAAAAAATTGTATATTATACACAAGAAAAAAGTACCATTTTAGCTCTGGATGTGTTTGTCTCCGATGCTTTAGCGGAGAATTAGAGTTAGACAAAATCACATCTCGAGCTAAAATCTATCACTTTTTTTCCTTTCATAATAAAGAACTATTTTTTCTACTCTTATTGAATAATATTCCCATTATTGGAGCTTTTTGTATGAATTATGAAGGTCATTATCAATAGGTATTGAATTATAGTTCATAATTCCCGGCTCTTGTGCAATCACAGCTACTATCAATTCATAATACCCGCTTGTGTGGACCAATCAAAAGCTGTAAATATGATAAACAGAGCAAAGCTGTGAATAGGAACGATAACTGACATTTCTCAGAATCCTCGCTTGCGCACTCGGTGCTAAGTACTAGAAGTTGTTCCAAGCCGTAAAATAAATAAAGAAATATTTTGATTGAAATGTGGTTTTTTATATATAAAAGAGTAGAAAAAGCATATTATTATACATTCGCGATTATTGCCATTATTCGCTTGATGATGACAATTATCATTATCTCGTGAATAATGGCTTCATAATCGCTCATATAATAATATACCTACTACATAATTTCAAAATCAGTAAATAAGATTTTAATTTATAAATGCACTATTGAAACGATTAAAAAGCTGCTAAAATTAGTATATTATTCTATGAGCGATAATGGCCTTAATCTCGAATGTAATACTATGCTTTTTCTACTCTTTTATACAGGGTTATTCACGGTATACGCCACGGAAGATTATGGCCGTGTCTCTGGATTTTAGGATATTTTTATTTTTGGAGTGAATAGAGATCCGGCAGAGGTACGTTTTAAAATTATATTCATAATGTACAGGGTGTCCCAAAAGCATGAAACATATCAAAGTTATGTTTTTTTTAATGGAATGCTCCTATGTTATTGCATTTTTAGATTGTCTGAGAAGAAAAAATAAGATTAGTTTTTACAGTTGGTGTTTAAATTCAAAAGTTTTTGAGTTATAAACAAGTGAAAATCGTCATTTTTCAAGTTCAAGGCCCTGTACAACGAAAACGGTTCAAGATAGAGAAAAACGGCTTACATGTCCCTATTTTAACTTTTCATGTACTATCCTATGGTGTAGAAACATTTGTACTTTCTTTGATTTTTTTATTTGGCGACGCGTGGAGAAATCTCAGAATTTTTCAAATTTTTTATCACCCTGTATAAACATTTCATCTACATCATAGGATAGTATGTACATGAAAAGTTAAATTAGGGACATGTAAGCCGTTTTTCTCTATCTTTAGCCGTTTTCGTTGTACAGGGCATTGAACTTCAAAAATGACGATTTTCACTTGTTTATAACTCAAAAACTTCTGAATTTAAACACCAACTGTAAAAACCAATCTTATTTTTTCTTCTCAGACAATCTAAAAATGCAATAACATAGGAGCATTCCATTTAAAAAAACATAACTTTGATATGTTTCATGCTTTTGGGACACCTGTACATTATGAATATAATTTTAAAACGTAGCTCTTCCGGATCTCTATCCACTCCAAAAATAAAAAGATCCTAAAATCCAGAGACACGGCCATAATCTTCCGTGGCGTATACCGTGAATAACCCTGTATAAAGAAACAAATTTTAATGAAAACATTATTTTATTTATTTTACTGTTTGGAACAACTTCCAGTACCGAGTATCGACTGCGCACGCGTGGGTTCTGAGAAATGTCAGTTATCGGTCATATTCACAACATTCTGTTTATCAAATTTACAGCTTTTGATTGGTCCAGGAGCGGGTTAAAATGTGAGAGATGGTTCATGTGGTCCCAAACACTGAAGCCAGCGGGCTTATTGTATTTGTCACATTTAGATTTTCCATTTCCATTTTGATTAGAAGAGCTCCGTTCCTTTGACAAGATTCAGCAGTCCACTAACCAAGGTTTTTTCCGCCAGATTGCTCCCGGGACTGATTGGTCCCAGGGCTACATAGCGCGTTCTTGCGAGTGCTGGACACTCGAATATCACATGAGAAGCTATCTTCTTCATTGCAGAGTCTACAAACTGGTTCTTCTCTGTATATCCCCAGCTTATGTAGGTGTACTCTTAGGTGGCAGTGTCCTGAGAGAAGACCCACCACCGTTCTGATCTGCATTCTGTTTAGTTGCAGTATCTGTCTGGCAAGGTTTTGAGAGGGCTCCTTGATCATCACCTTACCATGTTTGTTTCCTGTTATACGGTTCCAGTGTGCTCTATGTTGGGTTCTTACCCACTGAGCCACCGCCCCGCGTACAGTGTTCCTTGGGATGCCAAACACTGGTTCGGGCCCAGTGTAGTTCATTCCAGCACCTTTCTTGGCTAGTTGATCTACAGCCTCATTACCAGGCGTCCCCCGGTGACCCGGAACCCAAACTAGTGTCACCACATTGACCTGGCTAAGTCAATGAGGTCGTGCAGGCGTTCCCAGACCAGTTTTGATCTGATTTCGTAAGCTGCAAGGGCTTTCAGGCTAGCCTGACTGTCGGAGAGGATGTAGATTTCCCTACCTCGATAGTTCCTTCTGGTATTCTCTGCAACGCACAGCCTAATTGCAGGTACCACCCCATGCACTCCATCTCCGGTACCTGTCTCTGTCTTTGAGCCGTCTGTGTACCAGACCAGCCCTTTTTTCAGGCACAGGTGTTCCATTTGTTGCCATTCTTTCCAGTCCATTAGAACCTTGAATGGTTTTACAAATGATATCGTAGTACTCATACCATCAGATTGCATTTCCAGGATAGGATCTGCGATGATATCAGTTATTCTGGAATGCCCGGTTTTCCCAGGTTTATTCCAGTTTTGGTTTTGTTTCAGTCTGTAGGCGCCCAAACGTGCCTCGCTCTTAACATGAATGTCAAGAGGAGGAAGGTCAAGTATGGCCTCCAGTGCTGTCGTGAACACACCTATGAAGAATACCCATCATAATTCATTCAAAAAGCTCTAATAATTGGAATATTATTCAATAAGAGTAGAAAAAATTATTTTTATATTGATTTCAAAATAAGGGGTGGTTTTTAAGGGTTGAAAATTCACACAGAATAAATAAATTTTATCATAAGCGGTAAACAATTTTTTTTGTGTAATGCATGTTAATGTGCGATTTAATATTTCCAGGAGACAAAAAACAATTTTTTTCATGATTGTCGAACCAAGGGACGGTCTCTAAGGGTTGGAAAATTGATGGAAATCATAAATCATGCTTCAAAATGTTACAGAATTTTTTATTCTACTCAACTAAATAATATTTCCACCGATTAAATTGATTTAATTTGCTTTTTTTTCAAGTTTTAACAAAAGGGGCAAGCTTCATCCGTAAAATGCAAAAACCGCAAGTCGAGCATATGTCACTGTTGAAGTTAAGGATAAAATATGCTTATTGATCCCAAATTTTCATGAAAATCGATGGAGGTTCAACGAATTCTGAGGTAATAATAACCTATTTTTACCTATTCAGTGACTGTACTAATAGTAAATATATCGATTTGATTTTTTATGATTTTCTTTTAGTCTTCACCGAAGTACATTATTTAAGCTCGTATGACATCGGCCCTATGACACCGGCCCTCGCTTAAGGCGCGGGCCGATATGACGTCTTAATCGCAGAAATGCACTTCGTTCCGCCCTTGATATATGTACAATGTATCTACTAATCTACTATTTTCGGTTTTATGTAAGGGGATACATCGTTTAGCAGGCAGGTATAATAAGGGTGGATCGTACTTGTTATGATATTTGATCCTGGAGCACTGGAGTGTCCATTCTAATTTTTATTCCTAAATTCCGCGAGACACATCTACCAATTTTCCAAACAGGTTTTGTTTAAAATTCTGATTTTTATTGCCGAGGAACAATTTTAAATTTGAAATATCCACAATGTTATTATCATGTTTTATCATTAGCATTATTTATTTTCAAAAAATAAGACACTAGGTACCATTTCAATGGAAAATTTTACAAGGCTTCCATTGAGTAGTTAAATTTCAAGACAAAGACTTATAAAGATATTAAACCAGCATCCGCCTAATGTCCAAGCGATTAAGATGGAATGCAGAGTCTGCAAAAATTGTTACCAGTTTTTCCTCTTATAAGTTGTCTTACCAAATTTGGAATGTCATGCTACAATAATACATGAGAAAGGTCAGACTCGAACGGTTAGGATCGTGTTACAGTCGTGAGTCATATAATGGTTGAAACGTATATTATGAAAAGTCTTCCTCGTTTTTGTGTAGACGCAAATTTTCTTGAGTATACTTTCTATAGCATAATTTGAGAAATTATTTAAGCAAAAAAAAAATAATTATAATTAATACTTACGATTTTTTAGGATGAAGCTATGATGTGTGGTTTAAATTAGGTGAGGCTCCGCGATAACATCTAAAAAAAAAAACTAATTACTCTTCGAGTCAAAATATTAGGAGAAAACGTCTTCTTAATTAATACGAAATATGGGTGTCTCCGTTTCTAACTCCTCTAAATTCGTTCAGTAAAACTGCCTGCACGGTTTATGCGTTTGAATGAATGATGTTTATAGTTCATGTTAGTTACCTTTTTAGCTTTCCTTTTCCGACTACTTAATTATTTCCTGCAAAATAATACTTAAAATGAATAAAATGAACTGTTAATAATGCATTATGCAGCATGGAACGAAAATTTGGGTATAACACCAAAACTATGACAGTGTGTGACATTTTTTTGACGTGTAAGTAATTTACAAGATAATAATGATCAGCTATTTCATCATCAATCGAAATTACTTCACTAATAAAAGTAGGTATAGAGACACGTTTTTATTGGTAAAAAGATTACTGATATTAAAAAGAAGTTTGACGGTAATCCATAATAATTATTGGAGCTCGTTTTATAAATTACCTGGTTCTTGTAGCAATTATTGTTAGATATATAAGCGTATAATTTATTAAATATTGTGTTATTAGGCAGGTATTCCCACAAAATTATCATACAATAGTTTATTTTATTGAAATTGTATTTGCTCAATTATTTTAATTGTATATAAATGAAGAGAAATAATTGTGTATACCTGTAGATACAAAATATCTCAAGAATTCTATTTGGTTCAGACTCCCTCTCGATATTTTCACCAAAAAGCGTTGTCTTCAGAATGGGATGCAATTCTGTGCGAGCACAGTTTGTCTACTGCAATACTAGTCGGAAAAACTATCCAGTTTATAAGTTTATAGTTCACACAAAATGCAGACAAAAATTTTCAAAAGTTAAAAAATCGTGATTTTTTTCAAATTTGAACTAGCAAATCTCGAAAACGCAGTGGTATACGATAAAATTGCTTCCAGTTTTGGAAAGTCCTTGTCCAATGCGTCCTCCATCAGCCAATTTTCAAAGCCCAATACATGAGGTTTTTCTGTGTTGGAAAAATTGGATTTTTTTGTCGATTAGTTGGTTTTTGCCGTGAACAATAATCTCATGCTTCCAGGGCATCGTCGCCTGTTAAATAGCATTCAACGCCAGCAGGACGTGGAAGAAAAGCACAAGGGACTCAAGTTGACGAGTGTGTCAGAAAATTGACAGCAAACAACCTTCGTTTGAAAAATGGCTTTTCTCTTGTCTATCTCGAAGACGAGGACAGCTACAGAGGAACCGATCACAGCTCTGAACTTATAATTTCTATCGCCTGACAAAAGATTTTCAAAAAAATAGGAATTGTCATTGTCAGCAATAATCTCATGCTCCATGATCGTCTGTAGCATTCAACGCCAGGACGTAGAAAAATTAAGCAAAAGTGGCCCCAAGTTGAAGAGCTTGTCAAGAAATCGTTTTTGAAAAATCAACATAAAAACGTTCGCTCGAAGAATAATTTTTTTTTATCCTGTATCTTGAAGACGGGGACAGCTACAGAAGAACCAATCACAGTTCTGAATTCCTCACACTTTCTATCGTCCGACTCTCAAAAAAATTGTTTTCAGTTTCGGAATTGTTTTTGTCCAATACGCCCTGGAGCAAATTTTCAATGCCCTAGCAAAGAACAATAATATGGTCAAAAACGTTTTTTGCGACCATTTGGTCTAATTTTGTCAGAAGCAATAATGTCATGCTCTGTGCATCGCCTGTAGCATTGTATAGGTGGAAAAATGAAGCAAAAGAGGCCTCAAATTGACGAGTGTCAAAATATCCTTTTGAAAAAATTGGCATAAAACGACGTAGTTTCTAAAGAGCGATGCGATTAAAACTCTATTGACCCAAAAAAAACTTAAAAACCTAAAAAAGGCGTATCTCTATGTTGAATACGATCTGTTTAGATAATAAAGTCATTTAAAAGTCCCATGTCTGGATCTCCTTCAAAGCACTCTCCTCCCCCAACGCACACACTTATCCCAACGGTGATTCCATTTGTTGAAACACTCCTGGTACGCTTCTTTTGTATTGGTCTTCATCTCCTTCGTCACATTTGCCTCAATCACGGGAATCGTCTCAAATCTTCTTCCCTTCAAGGGTCTTTTGAGTTTAGGGTGCAAAAAAAAGTCAAAAGGAGCAAAGTCAGGTGAGTAGGGGTAGTGGGAAAGAATAGTGATCAACTGTTTGGTTAAAAATTCAGAGGAATGAAGGGGCTGGAGCGTTTTCGTGATGAAAAAACCAGTCGCCACTCCTCCACGTTTCTTTTGCGACGGATGGCATCCCTCAGACGTTTCATATCTTCAATCTAGTAAGTATGGTTCACTGTGGAGCCTCGGGGGACGTACTCGTGGTAAACGACCCTCTTAGTGTAAAAAATTCTGCATCAACTTCACATTTGACTGAATTTGGAGAGCTTTTTTTGGATCTGGAGGACGTTTTAACTGGAACGATTGGAGCCAGGGACGATTGATAAGACGTTTTCATCTTTTTCTGAACGATCATGCAGTTCCTGACAATTAGGCCTGGACGCGATTGATGTTTGGTCGTACCGTCAACAGGCGTGGCACAAATTCGTGACAAAATCCAACTGATATCCCACACTCCTCAACAAGCTCCCTGATGGTCAGACGTCGATCTGCCTGCAATAATAGTGTTCATTTTATCGAATTCAGGGTCGTCAGTTGAGGTGGAAGTACGTTCAGCACGCTTATCGTCTTCAATCGACTGTCGACCATCCTTAAAACGTTCATGTCACTTGAAAGATGCCGAATGCAAAACAAAATCACCGCGTAGTATGTTGCGCAATGAGCATTGATGAGCATAATAAATGTTTCAGTCGCTGAATCTCCAAGTTTAAAACTTTTCAAGTAATTGTTGACCGCCTAGCTACTCTGCAAATGAAGATATCTGTAATCGGAAAATGACGTTTTCATCATCAGCTCATCTGCACAAACGTAGAGATAGTGGATTTCTCTGGAACCAGCTGGAGTGCGCAATTCAAACAGTCCGCGTATTTTCTAAGCACACCTCGTACAGTAGATTCAGACGGAAACGCCCTTGAGTGCTGCTGACAAAAAATTGAAACCATACAACCACCAAGTTTCTAAGGAGCAGTTCGATGGAAATTCTGTGTTGACTGTGTAAACCCTCTCAGCCTCGAAGCATCACAAAACTTGGCACGGGCTCTCCAGACTCGTATATCTGTTGAATGCAGGCGATTCCAGACGGGTGGTCCACTTTGGGTGAAAAAACTTGAAAAAAAAATAGAAAGCATACAATCACGTAGTTTCTAAGAAGCGACCTGATGTGACATGTTATGTTAACTTGAATATAATAAAAAAAGGCCCCAAGGTGAAGAGAGTGTCAAAAAAATGGTCTTGAAATAATCGACATTAAAACCTTTAAGAATCTCCAATGTAAGTCTCCAAGTATCTTGAAGATGGGCCCAGCTACGGAAGAAGCGATCGCAGTTCTGAACTTCCCGCATCATTTAGAGCATCTGGGTATTTTGTAAATAAATAAATAATGGAACAAACTTTGAAATGTGTGTTTTGTTTTTCATTTTCCTAATTCTGGCTCGATTTTCTTGCTTTTTAAGAACAACTTCCTTCTGCTTGGTTCCAGCAAGAAGGGGTGCCTGCCTACCACGATTACGAAACATGCACTAATAACAATCTGCATTGTTATAGCTTCTCCCTTATTTTCTTTCATGTAATCATTCTCATCGGCTGGAACAGATATTCCTCGGAATCAGATAAGCTTGTTCTTCTTTTGGGTGTTGTTTTTTCGAATAATAATAATTATTATTGTCTCAACTTTTTAATAACAGGTAATTATAAGATTTTCTGTTATCTTCACTAACTCTAGCCAAATAATTCGAGTTTCTTTTCGTACGGGAAGAAGTATTGACTCGGGTCTGTCCTTGCGAAGTCTTTCTTCTTCGTGTCTCGTTGATTGACAAGACTTCTTGATAAAGGCTGCGAACGAAGGAATAGGGGAAATTAACGCGACATTTCCATAAGCTACTGCAGCTTTATATTATTTTGGGGAAAGGCTTCAGGAAAGAAATTCATGGTGTATTTTTTGATTTCATATAAGACTGAAAAATGGTTATATTTGGTCGAAGTAGTCTTAGAAAAGTTCAATTTTAATATTGCGGTTTGAATCTTGGTGCTTGTTTTAGCAGTGAGTGGGCGTCCTGACATCTAGCGGTCAAGTTATTCGCTTTAAAGTTTAAAATCGATCAGGTCAAGTGAAATTCTAGAAATCTTACATTTACTTACCTACTATCTATTAGATCGCAATACGTTTCACTTTATTTATTTATCAACTTGCGATATTGACAAGTATGTATGTGTAAAAAAACCCAAAATTAGTAACTTAGTACTTAGTACCTATCTTGCGATTGCGAATATATTTCCTTGCGAACACACCTAAAAGATTAAAATGCAAGTGAAACATATTCTGCAATTCCTGCCTAAAAATGGCTCTAAATCAGGAATTAGTTTTTCTTCTCGAAGATTATATAGCAGTAAAGTCATGGAGAATATTCCTTTTACCTCGAACTTCGTCTTCAGACAGGTAAGTCTTTAATTTTAGTCTGACACACCTAATAGAGTTACGATGAAGTTTTGTTTTCCTTATTGTCGGGCGACGTTGCCAACCTGAAATAGATTTTTCCCTAAATGTGTACCTACATAAAATATGAAATAGAAATCCTCAAATTTCATTTTAATTTTAATTATAAACGAAGACTGTCAAGGTGTCTGTCATTAGTTGCTAGAGAAATGGAACTGAAGGCTCCCCAGACTTTTTAATAATTTGGCTTGTAAAGTTATAAAAATTTCCTCTAATGTAAATTGTCAAATTCGATAACAATCCTTCCTTTTAACAAAACCAAAAAATCCAAAAACTCTCTAAAAGTTTTGGAAAAAATGTTGCACACGAAAATTTTTTGACTTTTTTTGTTTGTTTTTGCTCTATATCTCTAGTTAAACTATTCATTTTTCAATATTTATGACAATTTAGGCCCAAACGCAGCTACTGCGATTACTTACCGAATTACTTTCACTTTGGAAATGGGTCATTTTTTCCAGAAGTGAAAATTTTAGTTTAAGACCTGCTTTAGACCGAAATTGCTGCAAAACTATTGATCCTACCAGTAGAGATCATTGAATAGAAGTTGTAGGCAATTAATTAGCTTCAAATTGAGCTAGGGTGTCCTAAACTGTGGCAGAGTTATAGCTACAAGTGTTATCTCTGACTGGACGGGCGGGATGGTATACTTATGTATGCTGAATATAATATGTGAAGAGGTAGAAGGGTACTGGGAAATTGTCTACTTTTATTCTACGAGTTCTACTCGTAAGGATCAATGGTTTAGCAGCAATTTCGGTCTAAAATAAAATTTTCACTTTTTGAAAAAATTGCCTATTTTTAAAGTGCTTCAGTTCGGTAACTAATAATTGACCTTCAGAGCTCCAGTTGCGGGCTTAAATGTCACTCATTTTATGATATTCGAAAACATAAATAAATAGTGGCTTTCGTCGAAAAATTCATAGTTTAGGAGATATAGAGCAAAAACTGAAAAAAGTGCTAAGATTTCAGGTTTTTCGTGTGCTACATTTTGATAGTTGCAAACACTACCCTAGTGGGTACATCATGTTTTGCAAATCAAGGTTTTTTCTGTGTCGATTATGACTGGCTTACTAGGTACGTTACTATTTATATGCACCCCAAAATTTTTATTTGGTTGGGAGATAACTTTCGATATTCCCAAGGGATGTCGATTTTGTTTTCAGCAGCGCTATCCTTCATTTTTCAGCTTTATTGAATCTATACTCAAAAAAACTGTCAACAATTTTCTATAGAGTGATACGTGAAGGTAAGATGAAACAACATGAAGAAGATGAAGATAAGGTGAAGTAAAAATCACTTCGCGGTTTTCGTCCCCGTTTCCCACATAATTTTTTTTTGGTGTGTGTTTTGATGACAAAAATTTTGAAGCTTGATGTCTCGAGATGGTTTTTAAATTTTCGATTCAACACCTACATTTACAGGGTGGTCTCAAAAAAGCAACTGTTGTCTCTTGAAGTACGTAACTTTTTTCCTCGTCTACTGATTTTGAAAATTTAAGCCCCATATTGAAGCTAAGACTTCAGGCAAACAAATCCAGGGACGAAAATTAATTTAGGACAAACGTTTCAAACGTTTGAAAACGTTTGAAAAACAATAGATTGCATAAAAATTACTCAAATTTAATTTTTTTTAACAGGTTTTGAGAGGTTAAAAATTTTTTCACTGAAACGAGACACAAAGTGTTCGTATCAGCCCAATTACGTCTGCACGTTTTCAAGAGGAATCGGCACGCTTTCTTATCTGACAATGGTATGTGACGCAACGTTACGTAAATTGCAACAATCACTATTTTACTGAAACGAGGTAGGGATTGTTAAAATTTTCATAACGATGGTCACACATACCATTATCAGGTAAGAAAGAGTGCCGATTCCTCTTGAAAATGTTCAGGTGTAATTGGGGTGTTATTGTTATAATTTCACAAATGAAGGCTAGTTGTGAGAAAAGTTGATTCTCATTCAATTTTCCTGCCCAAACTGGTGTCCAGAAAAATTTTTATTAGAGTAATATTTTATGGAATCTTGTGTCTTCACTGCTTGTCCTGAGTGTATTTTCGTCCTTGAATTTTCTTTCCTGAAGTTTCATATTCAATACGAGACTTCAATTTCCAAAATCGGAAAAAAGGTTAGGAAAAAAGCGAGGAAAAAAGTTATGTACTTCAAGAAAAAATAGTTGATTCTTTGAGACCATCCTGTAAATACGCAGTATAGTTATATCAAAAATTTGAAAACTGTCTCGAAGTGAGACATCTATCTTAAAAATTTGCCCATAGAAACTTATAAGAAAAATTTATTTGGAAAACGGGGGTACGAAAACGTGGAATTGCGATTTTCGAAATACGAAAATTGCACCACTTCACTTGTCGAAAACAAAGTCGAAATTCATTCTGGATGTCGAAAGTCATCCCCATAATCAAAATCAAGCAAAAGTTTTTGAATGCGACTTTTTGGCTTTCATTTTTGTTTAGTGTACAAAAAAGTGGCGTTTATTTGTTGAAATTTTGTTGATGTGACAAGCCCTTGCAACGTCGAGTCGCAGCATTCTTAAAAAATTAAATTAACTCATCTCTTCAACCATTTATTTTACGTTTTTTTCAAGGCTTTGTTAACTATAAAAGTCAGAATAATTGAATTGACAAAATTGCGCTTGATTTTTTTTCAAAAATGGTCATGGGATAGCAACATTTTGAACGAAACAGCAAACCCCGGACCAATAAAATAAAACACTATTTTACTTCCAGATTAGTGAAATCTGGGTGTCAAAAAATTATATTTTTTACATTTTAGTCATCAAAATATCAAAATACGGTCATTTTTTTAATACAAGGAAGCCAACTCAATATTGAATAAAATGTAGTTTGTGTTTAGTGATTAGGTTGATGTTGCATAAATTTTTAAAAAGAAACACTTTGATTGATTAAATTTCATTGTCTAGTTCAAATTATTTACAATTAGTAGGAATGTTAGGTACAAACTGGATACATTGACAACACAGCATGATTTTCTTGTAATTCCAGTTGTTCGACACAGTTAGCAGCACCTACTCGTATCTTCTAGGAGATAGCCAGACCGCTGAGTGCGTTCTTATCGATCCGGTTGTGGAGCATGCTAAGCGGGATTTTCAACTGGTGAAAGATTTGAATTTAAAACTGATTTATGCTGGTAGGTAATCTTTATCAATAATAATAATTATTTACAGTCTTCTGAAATGCAGTAATTAACAAATTTATTTGTTGAATAATTAGAAACACCTTCAAATATTTGCATGACTCAGTATTAAGTTTACTTTTGACACTTTTTTCTTTTTTCCACCTCATGCACCTACCTAGTACTACCTGTTACTTAATTTACATTCAAATGATATGTGAGTAAACTTACAAGTATCTTTATTGACAACCTCGCGTCGGATATATGTATTTGAGTAAATATTTACATTGATTAGGTAAATATAATCGAGAAACAAGTTACTCCATAAATAATATCTTTATGATATGGTAGATAGGATTGTGATCCTTTGTAGGTACTCAATTTGAAGGTTTATTTTATTTGCTCCGTTGATTGGGAAATTTAATTCGACTTTCCCTGATTTGCAATATTAAGAGCTTGAGTCACATCAGATATGATTACATGAGTCATCAAAACATCCCTTGTCATGCAATTGGGGCAGGTTCTTCACCTGCTGACATGGCACTGCGCTTACTGCAATCAACTAAGCAATAATTTAAATTTACGTGCAAAATGCATGTCGCCTCATAAACTCACAAGCAGAAATGTGTTTGTTTTGTTACCTACTCCCCCCTAAAAATCAATAAGAGAAAACATTATTTCTAAGGAATATTATTCTTGTGATATAATTCGACATTTTTTTTAAATTTATTGTTGTAGGGATTTATATTTAGATATAATTTGGTGTAAAAAATTATGTCAATTTTAATAATCGACATACCAATATCAATCGCTTATGCTTATATGCTTGTATGCTGTTGATGAAATATGTAATAATTTCGTTATTAATTTGTGAGTCATTTAAAAATATTGTGTTAATTATAAAGTCAGGCTAAAGTAAAAATAAATGAGATATTCAGATGGATGAAACAGGAATAGTAGGCAGGAGTGGGAATGTTCAATTTCTTCATAAGTTGCTTTTGATCTTCTTCTGTAGGCAACATCTTTTGTATAATTTTGCTTGGAACATGCAGCAAATTTCTCGACTTGATTATTTTTCTTGTTTGACATCTTTACTTATCAACTGACAACTTACTATGGAGTAGCAAAAAGAACTGCAAAAACGACTTTTAGCAACGCCTGGCTTCTTTCCACTTGTTTAACTTTAATAAAAACTTCTTCGTTTATTGCACTCAACAACTGGTATGTGACCCATCTTGCTTCGTTACTTCTTGATAAAGTTTTGTTCGAACAATCCCGGACGAGCCCCCAAATGATGATTTAAATTTATTGTGAACTCTTAATCAAGAAAATAATAAGAAGATAGATCAAGAAGATAATCAAGAAACCTTTGGTTGTCAAGGGATGGAATAACAAACATTCTATGGTTAAGTTTGAATTGATTTGTGATGAGTTGTATTAAAAATAATTTAAGTAAATCTACTATTTATCTTCTTGATTATCTTCTTGATCTATCGTCTTATTATTTTCCTGATTAAAAGTTCACAATAAATTTAAATCATCATTTGGGGGCTCGTCCGGGATTGTTCGAACAAAACTTTATCAAGAAGTAACGAAGCAAGATGGGTCACATACCAGTTGTTGAGTGCAATAAACGAAGAAGTTTTTATTAAAGTTGAACAAGTGGAAAGAAGCCAGGCGCTGCTAAAAGTCGTTTTTGCAGTTCTTTTTGCTACTCCATAGTAAGTTGTCAGTTGATAAGTAAAGATGTCAAACAAGAAAAATAATTAAGTCGAGAAATTTGCTGCATGTTCCAAGCAAAATTACCTTTACAAAAGATGTCGCCTACAGAAGAAGATCAAAATCAATTTATGAAGAAATTGAACAATATAAAGTAAATATTGTGTTCAGAACCGGCGATTTTGGGGAGAGCCAAAATTGAAGATTATCCCCGACATCTTGCGATCCATCATTTCTTATAGATTTTGAGTCGCTGATCACGATGGTGAAAACCGTTTGTCGATACGATGAACAGTAAAAAAGTTACGAGCATCGAAATAGCCAAAATCTCCAAAAAAATGCCATACTTTTTTTTTCGACTAAAAGGATAGAACTCCATTAATTGTCACAGCTCTGTAGGCTACCAACTCCCCAATGGCATTAACTCTACAATACAAGTGGATTGGAAACGCGTGCTGCTGGTTTTCCAAAATTTAAGAAATCTCCAAAAAGGCCATACGAATAACGGAAAATTAAATTTTCCGCGATACTGGATTTTTTTAAGTATTTTTTCCGAATTCCTCGACCTCGAATTAGTAAATTTGGAAATTTTCAAGCTTCTATGAAGACATTTCGATTTCCAAGATTCAATGGTTCATAATATGATGTAAGTTGAAAAAGGAGTTGAAAAGTTAAATTTATCTACGAGTCAGAGGGATCAGCAGACGGAAATAAGAAACAAAGCAGCAATTAGAAGGATGAAGAAGAAACTAAAAGACACTAAAACAGAATTGGCAGATGGTGATGAAAGAGAAGAGAATTGTAAGTTCAGAAAATGGGAGTGACATTTCTGAATGATGAAACAATAAGCGTTTCGAGACAAATACTTACACTTAGTAAGAGACGACATTTTGGAAGCCAATTAAATTATCAAGTACACGAAGAAGTCTTTGAAAATGAACAGAGAATGACAAAAAGTTAATATATGATTCTGAACAATCGACTGACAGTGATGATTAGTAGGTATGCTAATCTCAAATTAATATAGAGATTAACGTGAAATAAGTAATTTTCGCGACACTGAAATGGATTTCTAAATTCGAAGACGTAAGTAACTTTTGGAGTGGAACGATTTACAGAAGATAATTTATGCCAAACACATGCTAAGAGGTTCAGACAAGCTATTATGTCAACCATATCGTGAAAATTGCTGTTGAAAATTATTGGAAATATTTAAAAATGGAACTAATTGAAGAGTTCTACTATGAAATTATGCAGTGCTGCAATTCGCAGACAGTTGCAACAACATAAGCTCTTAGGTAGCCAAACTAGAAGCGTCTTACGATAAAATGAGAGAAAACTCACAGCAAAGTCGAGCAAGTAAAAAGGGTAAAAAGATTTATTTAAATGATTCTGTTGAAAACCACGAAACCAGTTTTAAAACAGATGAAGCTCAACTGTTAGACGTTGCTTCAACTGCGGTTCTAAAAAACACGACAAGAGTCAGTGCATACACCAAGATAAAGGACCAAAATGTTTTAAGTGCAACGAATTTGGACACATTTCTAACAAGTGCACAAAAATCAAGTATAAGAAGTATACGTATAAAGTTGGATCGTGTAGTTGAATGTTGTATTTCTTGCCGAAGTTTCGACCAGACTTGAAAACTAAGAACCTGGGACCATATAAAGTTTGTCAAGTAAAAGGCAACGATAGATACAACTTTATTATTATTATTAATGCGCGCTTCACAATGTTTTTTTTCATACGTCACGTCAAGAAATCGAAGCGAGGAACTATCAGTTCCGGCCTCAGCGTGCCAACAACGCAGCAGCTTCAACGCAATTTTAAAAACTAAAAACGCATCCAAATAAATGTTTTTACCTGTAACGAATAGCGTTTTTATAAATAAATAGTTTTTCTCTAGTAACCAAGATTGGCGTTAAGCAGTAACTACAATATAAAAGACCAATCAGATACCTATGAATAGACCTTCATAATATTTAAAAGCTTGTTGTGGAAGAAAATAGTAACATAACACCAACAGTTTGATCCCCTTTTCGTATAAAACCTTAATCACCATATCGTTTCTCCCGTCACGTCAGATTGATATCGTATTTCCTGATCATTATAATAGTGGGAGTGTAATATTCCTGGACGTCCCGACGCTCACATCTCACATTATTGACTTTACTAATGCTACTTTACTGACGCAGAAACTTTTGCGGTAATTTAAAACGGCCATACATCATTTACCCGTCGTTCTGTCTGGGGTGGATAGTGCTAAACCCACAGCAAATTAGTTTCCAAATGCCGCCATCGCTCCCTTATTCATTTATTCTACCCCTTGGAAAGCAATTTGTATCATTAATAAGTATGTACATAAGCCAAAACTCTCCCATGTTGGCGATTTGTCTTTATCCATCTTTGTTTTGTATTTGCTAATTCTTGGAAATAGGTACAAAATATTGATGATTAATCGGTACTTAAACTTGTTACCCGAAATTTCTTATTATTGTATTTTTATTTTTTTTATAAATTAATTTACGGCTTGTGACAAAAGTGACACGACTTTCTCAATAATTCTCGTAATAATTATGGGGTTATGAATTTTTTTGTCATTTCTTAATGATAAAGCAACAATAAATAATCTTTTGTCACAACAAACAATAAACCTAAGCTCTTGTTACCAAAATAACACTCTTGAAAAATGAGTATTTAGACTAAAAAAAGTTATTAAAGTAAAAAAATTTCTGCTGATTCGCATTTCACTGTTATAACGAAATTTTCGACGTTCCAGTGAATACTCATATGCATGCTGATCACGTAACCGGCACAGGATATTTGAAGAAGCTCTCGGGATGTCGAAGCATTATTTCCAAAGCAAGTGGAGCTCAAGCTGATATCTACATTAATGAAAGTGATTGCATAAATTTTGGGAATCACTCCCTGAAGGTTCTGTCTACTCCGGGACACACTAACGGTTGTTGTACTTTTTATTGTCAGGAACAAGTAAGTGCATATTTGGTTTTGTTTTATTTTTTATATTTTATTTTTTGTTACAACGTAATGAAACCGTCAATTTTCATCATCTTATTGCAAAGTTTTAATAATTTATAAACTATGTTGAAGTGGGCAGTAGTTTGTTAATAATTTGAAGTGGAATTCTCAAGCAAAATATTAAATTAATAGTCACCAACACAGATGTCGCTACTGACTATAGATTCCGGAGTTCAGTGTGAATTTTCTTGATTAGTAGTCAACTGATCATGTGCAAACGGTAAACGGTAGAGGATTACACTTGCTGACGTGGCATGCCGATGAGCTCCAACAAAAGCGAAATAGCCATCCATCATCCATGGCTTAGGCACTGTTTTTCTTTGCCTTTGGCATAACATCAGTGATGAGCTTGAGCCTCTAGTCTAGAACCCACGATTTTTTATTTTACTAATCATTTTTTAATATTTTGTTCGAGAATTTAATTTTTTATTTTAACTGCAGATAAACTTTTATTATTATTATAATGCAGGCATGCATAGGTAATAAAAGCGCTTCTTCTAATGGCTAATGAGGCAATCTTTCGCTTATAATTATTGTTGAATAGATGTTTTGAAAATCAATAAATCGATGTTATTATAATCCTATTCCTTCCTGTTATTACTAATCCTGCTTTTCAGTAAAAAAACCTAATCTACCAGCAATAATAAAAAAGTTTTTTGAGTTTTAATTTAATTTTTCAGAGAATGAGTATTTCTTTATTACAAATTGCCGCCTTTGTTCTTGGTAATGACTCGCGTAGATTCATTAAGAAGAACAGCTCGGAAAATCGGGCCTGAAATGCAGGCCGCGAAAGAATTTATTCCACCCTCTTAACTCGGCCTTTTTATTAAATCCTAAAATTTTATCGTCCTCTAAAACAGAAAGCATAAATATACATTAGAAATATCCTAGTCTAAATAACTTTGGGGGCGTTAGTTTTCGCAGTCTCAAGCCAAAATGTAGTTTGGGATAGCTCGTTTCAGAACGAAAACCTTATTGTTGATTATTATTATTAATCAAATATTCTGGGGAGGGGATAAAACTAAAAAAAGGTGAGTAGGTATATCATTGATGTTAATGCAATGCTGGTAATCGATCATCCTCAAAAATCAAAGATAGAAAACCCACAAAAGCCTCTCCTATTCTAGAAGTTTTCTTGATGCTTGTGATACTTTTGGTCCTTTTGAGGTCTATCCGTTGAGTTGTTTCATTTTCTTGCTTTTAATAACAACAAAAATTTAGTAACAACTTCAATATTATAAGGAATATTTTATAGGTAAAATAAATCACTTCAAAATAGATATAAAGAATCGAGAAAGAATCCAATTTATTATTAAAGCAACTCGTTTGAGTTGCTCGGAATCAAATTTTTGAACAGAAGGAAACTTCTATCCTTTTAAAAATTTCACCAAACTTAGGTCGAATACGAATAGCGACACTTTTAAGACTTGAATTCCATAATGCTCCAACCTAAAGTGATCTGGCACTTAACTTTCTTTTTGTATATTCAGAGCTGGCAGAATCTTGCAGTCTCACCTCAACATCAACAAGAAAATATCTCGTCAAGGAGTGGATGTGAAGATCCCTCGCTTTTCTTTTCTTATTTCACTGTCACTGTTTTATTAAACGTGCTGGCAGCTTCTATTCGGAAGCGTCGGTGTATTAAACGCCACGGTACTTTGGCGCTGATATACATAAGGAAAATTCTCACGTGGAAAAGCCTAAGACACGTCGGATGAAATTTCGCAAAACGTCCGGAGAAAATTACTTGTCCTCGGAAAGGAAATTCTCGACGAAAATCAAGACGAACATATCACGCGTGTTTAATAATAAAATTGTAAAGTAATAATATTTCATCGTTTGTGATTTTGACGTTGATAATAAAATTTTGCTCGTCATGTTTGAACATTTCCCCTTAATTTAGCCTATTTCCCAGTAAATAAGTACACACACTTCAACACACATGGATCATAATCAATGTTAATGAAGTTAACGAACAGTAACTTCAGTAAATCTGGAATAGAAATTAGGAGCTTGTCATTCACTTACAGGAGCCGAACTTGTCTCTCTAATGTGGAGCTTCTATGAAATAATTAGGCACGTAAATATGTCTTCCTACTCAACGTCAGTAACGGCGGAGTTGTTGAGTACTGGGAGAAAATTAACCACAACCTAGTTATATAGCACACAGAAATCGCGGTTCCAAACTTGAATGTCTCAGTTGATCTCTCTCGCAAAAGCAAGCGCAATAATAATATGTACATTCCTCTCATGCGACTATGTCGTATAGGTTAAAGCAGAAGTTGCGGAGTTCGTGAGTCCATGCAATCTCATGAAAGTTCTCCAAATTGACTAGTTGGAAATAATTATTTAATAATGAGACATTTTCTATTATTTATGTTTGATTTCTTTATAAAAAAAACTTTTAGATATTAACATTTGCGAATAGTCGGCTTTTGATAGAAAAGTCATGATAAGAAAGAGTCTTGTTGCTGAAAGTCCCAGGGGAAACCTAAATAGAAAGATAAAGATAATGCTCTCAGTCTTCCTCGCTTAATAAACTTGCGAACTTTCCAAAATACCCTTTGTAATTTATCTTAAGTCTTTTATACAGTGAGTTGCTAAATTATGGAACAAATTATGAATAAAACTGTATTATAGTATTTTCTTTTTTTTACGTCTAGACAGGACGATTTTTTTGTTTTTATTTTCGTTTGACTCGTGCATCCGTTTTTCTACAGGGTGATTTTAAAAAGTTGCATTCATTTTTTTATCGAAACACCCTGTATGTTTCTACAGATTTTAATAGAACGTTGTTTCTCATTTTTTTATGAAAAATTCCCATTGAAAAATAAATTTTTTTATCGTGAAGTTTTTTAGAATCACCGTGCGTAGATGATCGAAGCACGCAATAAACAAAATAAAAACGTCCTGTCTCGACGTTAAAAAAAAAACAACATTTTTATTTAATTTGTTCCATAGTTTAGTCGCTTACTGTATAATATAGTTTCAAAAATGTATTGAAATAATAAAAAAGATCGTCCTCATCTAATATGTATCTGATTTTCATGACTGAAGGGATTTCATCATAAACCCTTTAAAAACTTCAAATTCTTTAATGGCGATATCGATATTAATGATGATTTTTTTTATTTTAACCCTAACGAGGTACCAAAAAAAAATAAAGAAAGGTCGCTGTTATAATATGATCCCTCATAGGTATCTACCTCAAAAAACGAAAGTTTTTGAACGCGTATTAAAAAGTTTATGATATGCAAAAAAGTCCCAGAATAACCTTCCTGTAAGAAGAAAATACGGAAAAACAACGGAGTTTATTAATTAAAACTCAAAGTCAATTAAACAGGCTCTAGAGGTTCTTGTTAAAATTTCCTGTAAATTTCATAATGTCTTGCTTTTTTAGTGAAGTATAATTTGCATTTGATAATAATTCAGAGAAGAAAAGAGCAATTTTTTAAGCAAATTGAACGAAAAATTCGAATTATTTTATTGTCTCTCTACAACAAGCGATTTTTTTTTTATGTATTCTACCACAAATTACACCGAAAATTTTTAAAGAAAAGCGATTTGAGTGTTTTTATTTTTCAGAAATACCAGAAAAAATGGTCGCGGTTCATAAATTTTTATAATTTTTATAAAAAAAGGTTTTTGAGAAGCTCCAACGAGGTCTTCCTGAGAAACTACTGACAATATTGAAAAATTGTGAAGACGGATCCCTTAGAAAAATTTTACTCTGGCGAAGTTAGCGACGATGAAAAGTTAACGACGGGAGTGGCTAAACATGCGGCTCGGGTACGATGATAATCTAATTTCATAGTCTCCTATTATTTCTTGAATGACAATATTTATGCCACTTCATGGAGTCATGTGAGAATATCTACAGGTAAAATAAAAAATCCTAACAATGTGGAGTTCTTTTAGTCCAAGATCATTTTTACCAGAATTTGAATTTAAAATATTCATGGGGACCCTTCCGATCTTGGACAAGACGAGTTCTCAACTGGACGTCATAAGGTGGATTTTTTCCGGCATGTAGAAAAATAAAAACCCCAGCGACGCATCAGGGTCAATTTTTATAGCCGGAAATCGAAAATTATACAGAATATCCAAATTCGGAATTTCAAAAAGTCACGGCGGCCTTTCTGGGCCCGGACAAGACAAATTTTGGGTATAGCCGAAAATCGGAAAACATCTAACCGTATTAAAATGTGAGTTATAGTCCGATAAAGTTTAAAAAGTCATACGTATCGATTAAGAATACACATCCTTTTGATTGTTCGATTTATTTTGTTTCCTATACGTGGTTTTCATAGTAACCCTCCAGTTTGTCTAGACACTCCATCCCGCATAAATAAGTATACGTCAACATTGGTTTTGAAAATGGTTTGGAACGAGAATTAAATTAACAGCACAAAGGATAGAGTGTTATTACGTGAAAAAATTTTCTGTAGTTGTCAGTGGCTCTCAAACTGACGTAAGCTGTTCAATTCATTGTTTGAATGATTCCTTCAATAATTTACGCTCGTTTACAACTTGACATTTAACTGTTTGACGTTTTCTGGTGAAATTAAAATATTAATTCGGACGGTTACTGTGACGTCACATCTGACTTTTTAAACTTAATCGTACCATAGTTTCTAAATATTTGCTTATTATTATGGCTTTACCACAGCCATAAGATATTTATTTATTTATTATTATGCTATTCAGTTTTAACACCTAAAGTTTCCATAAATTTTAGGTTCAATGGTAAGCCACTTGAAAGTGACCACCCTAAATAAAAATAAAGTCGTGTTTGGATTTTCGGCTCTGAAGACTACCTTTGATGCGTCGCTGAGGTTTTTATTTTTCTACACGACAGAGTAAGGTCCACCTTATGACGCCCTGTTGAGAACTCCTCGTGTCCGGATCCAAAACGGTTGCCATAAATTTTTGAATTTCCGAATCCTGATAATCACTTGCTATAATTTTCTTCCTTTGATGCCTTGCTGGGGTTTTTATTTTTTTTTTGCACGACGGAGAAAGGTACAACTTACAACGTCCTATTGAAAACTTCGCTTGTGCGGGCCCTAAAAGCTCGTCATGAATTTTTTAATTCAGACTCGAATCCAGCTATAAAAATGATAATGGACTAAAAGAACTCCCCGTATTATACGTTGCTATGATTTTTTATCACATTACTTCATGAAGTGGCGTTTCATGGCCATTCAAGAAATAATAGCAGATTATATGAAATTAGATTATCATCGTATCCAAGCCGGATATCTAGCCACCTCCGTCGCTAACTTTTCTCAATTTACTTCAACAAAGTATAAAACTTCTGCATCGAAAAATAAGTTTTCATAATATTTTATGAAAAAGAAGATCTTGAACACAATAATCATGTCATCTAAGTACCTACATCTAAAAAAAGGCGAATTCAAGAAATAAATTGGTTTCGTTTATTAATTACCGTACTGGACGTTTCAAATTAAGGTCAATTTTTTCAAGCTCAGTTTCGTTCAGTTTTCTAATTAGCAAATATAAAGAAAACCAACCAGAAAAAAAGTAGGATTGGAAAATTATTCCATACACTTCGCATTCCTTTAACCTCTCTCCAGCTTATTGGAAATGTTCCAGAAGACGATTGACTTTCAACGATAGAGGTTATCGAATGCGAAAAATCGATACTCCAGAAAACATAAGTTGCATTCAGAGAGCAAACATGAACCTTACCAAGTTTTTGAAACCATTAAAATCCGGAATTAATATTTGATTCACAAGTACAGGGAGTGAAGTGACACAATTGGATCCATTATACCTTGGAATCTGCAATTAAGGGCTGGCTGTTTGAGGTGGGTATTTTCTAATTTAATGAACCATTCAAAGTGGATCCATCAGGGAGGCTTTCTTACAAACCCTTCTGTCCCTCCACTTAACGCCGATTTAACCCAATATCTCATCAACTTCACTCAATTTACCCCCACAAAAGCTCTCTTCGCCTATGCGGTGGAACCTCAATTATGTCTTGCCTCATGTATACTCACTGAATCATTCTATCGAGTTTCCACGCATAATTAACATAAGGAAAATTTCACTTGGATAAAAATAAATCACAAAATAAGGCGATATATTCTGCTCCATTCTATCTACTATAGATAGCTGTCCAATCGCTTTATTACATTATTTCCAGCAAGTATTCGAAATAAATAATAATATATTGTCGTAACAATAATTGCATTCAGAGCCACAAATCCCGCAACAAATCTGATCGTGCATGTTTTAAAATTTAATCTCTCATCGATTAAATTTACATTTGTCCTTCGTTTAATCCTGGAGGGATTAAATTTGGAGCTGCAGTTTCCCAAAAGAATCCCTTTTAATCTGTGTAGCAAAAAAAAGTTTTTTTCGCTACAGTTTACCTTATTTTCCAATCTGCGTGTTATAAAATATTAGAAAGCTTCTGTCATTACTACCCATCATTGAGAAGGATTCAACAAATCTTGAAAAGGGTTAAAATCGTCGGGGAAGCTAAATAGATAAACCTTAATCACAATCTCATTCCCAGGAAATTTTATTCTCTTATAAACCCTTCAGATACAATAACAGGGAAATGTTGTTTTTTCGTTGCAGGGCATTGCTTTTACCGGAGACGCCTTGCTAATACGAGGGTGCGGCCGCACCGACTTTCAGGAGGGTGACTCGGCAACCCTCTACCGCAACGTCCATGAGAAAATTTTCACCCTCCCCTCAGAGACGAAGCTGTACCCGGCCCACGATTATCGTGGCATGACCTGCACCACCGTCGATGAAGAGAAACGGCTAAACCCAAGACTCACCAAAAGCTTGGAGGAGTTTGTTAAGATTATGGAGAACTTGAATTTGGCATATCCTAAGATGATTGGTGAGTAGTATAAAATATAATACGATTTTTTTGAGTAATTTTCGTTACATTTTTGTTTTGTAAGTTTGGAAGCAATTTACGCTAAGTTGGAGTAAAACGGGCTGAATTAATTAATTTTAACACCTTAATTACTTAGAATGACTTAATTCTCAAATACTTATGGCATGGCAGAGTTAAATTTGATCCCTCGGTTTTTGCAATGTTTGTGTCAATGAAAACATCTTTTCTGGGATCTTGGTTTGAGGATTTTCCAGCATTAGCATGGAAAACTGCGGAAAAAAGTATATAAGTATACAAAGGAAAAAAATACTGGAAACCTTTGTATGTTATGATTGTCAAGGTGTGAGTTTTGCTGATGTAAGATTGCAATTACTATACAAAAGGGTGTCTTTTTCCTAGGGCTATGTACAGATGAAGCATCGTCCTCTTTTAAGCCCACGTGCCCTCTAACTTTTTTTTTACTTTTGACTTGACTGTTTCACTCTGACCATGGTAGATGACCTAAGTTGATGTTCACTCATACTACAGTTCATCAACATACCAAACAATCAAAATTGACCCCGCCACGACTTAAGGGTTTGCAGTATGCCACTATATTAGCACCGAATTCGTCCAACTCGCGGATTGAACTCACATTCGAGGGTGCGCTTGCGCATTATAACATTATTAGAGGGCGTAGCTGCGCATTATAACGTTTCTTGGACTTAATAATAATAACGAAACCAACTCATTTTCTCGTGGATGACATATCAGAACCTCTTTTACTTTCACAAAGTTTATTAGCTAATCGTTGAAACTTACTGTGATGTTTCAAACTTCGTCGAAGCCTACTTTGATTTTAATCAGATACAGCTGTTAGAGACAGTTGTGTCTCACTTGACAAGTTGCGTCTCGGTAAAGGTTGACATGGTCCCAAATTACAAATTTATTATTGTACAAAAATCTTAGTGGTCATCAAACTCATGCAGTTCTTTTACTAATTAGGTGTTGTAATTTTTTATTATCGTCCGTGTATTATACGCAAGAAACTTCAACTTTTTATTTCACAAAGTTCCAGTAAGCATAATCGTCATTCTATTCTTTTATTTAATTGCATTTTCAATTACTGGAATTTGACTTATTCGAATGCCAATTTTTCCATGTATCAGATTTTCAGTAGTCGTTTCCTCGTACTCAAGAAGGAGTTAATGTTGACATGACCCAGAACCGTCAATATATCCTGCCCGAAAAGTTTCTATCAACATTCTGATTTGATTAATTTAATTTGTTCTAGTAGTCTTCAAATGTAGGTACATGATTATACCAAGTATACCAAAGATGAACCAGATGAAGATCATTGATGCTTTCCCAAAACAAGTCAATTTTAGGAAGAAAATAGATGGCAACTGAGTGGAAAATTTCTACCAAATCACCTCCTTCTAATTATTTAAATAGATTCAAATTGCCGAGAAATCTAGCTAATATAAACAACAACCAATTTTGATACACGCATTATAATAGAGGTAATTATACAAGACGGGTGGTTTTGAGAGACTAATTAATAGCAAACATAACATAACACAACATACGGCAATGTGGGTTTATGAGAGGAATCTGGGATAGTGGTTTTAATCACGGTATATCAATTCGGTGATTGTGTCGTGTCACCGTGTCTCCTTGGGTTTCTCAGGGAAGGCTGGTCAGTGAATGATCACTTTACTGCCTAGCTGTTATGACCAAGTTGAAGGACATCAGAGCGGGACCATCATCTATTTATTATGCGCTTGGCTGGATAGACAATATCCAGGAAGCATCTATCCCTCTATAGCCCGGTTATCGCCAGGACGTTACGCCGATATTACCGCATAACCGCCGCATCATTCCGACGCCGTCGTCATTCCAGGATGCTCCTGGATTATGATAGAACGGCTAGAGACTCACGGTTAATGTGAAAAAGCGCGCAGCGCTTCCACGCCCCGAAACTATCTTGCGTCGCTTTTTCAACACCTGAAGTTATATTTCATCTCAGCTACATTTTACCTTACTTTGCGTAATCAAATTCTGCTTTGAGAGTGCAGTTTGTTTCCATGTTCGTGTTTTCCAGATAAGGCGCTTCCTGCAAATAAAGTTTGTGGCCTCCACGACGTCCCACAGGATTAGCGAGGAGCTACGTTACTCCGAGCCAAGCCAGACATCTCCGGAGAGGTGTCGGGGTTATATTGAAGTTGTATTGCGCGATTTATTGCTCGTTGTTAGAACAAAGGACTCGTGACTTGTATTAACTTTCTCCCAGAGTTCTTGTGCAGTGGAAAAACTCGAATCGTTTGAAGTTGCTTAAAGTGGATTCGATTTTATGGCTTTGGAACTGCACAAAAAATTTACATTCTCACAACAATACGGTTTTATCTGAGGCAATAAATGTTCTAGACTTGTATGTTTACGTATAAGAACTCTTGTAATTATTTCTAGGTGATTGTTTTACTCATGATTTAGTGATTTAATGATATTAAATTTAAATATCTCAGAGTTTATTATATGTTGTTAATTATTGTACCTAAGTATGTAATAAAGATTTATTTTATAACAGCAGTCCCATAAATGTTTACTATCAGTTTCCAGGTTGTGATTATAGGATAGAGTTCATAGGTAGCCAAAAAATGCAACTAAATTATAGACCTAGATGTGAGATTTATTGATATTTAGGTTCAAAGTAGTTTAACTTGCCACTATAATAGGTTCTTTGCCTTTGCAGCAAAAAATAGAAATTTCTCGCACAGCATGTGAGGTGAAGATCGAAGACATGTACTGTACCGTTTCGTCCTTTCATGGTATCATCAGCATGTCATATCAGTCAGACACACGCTACACATACCGTATGAAAGTTGGAGTAATACTTCTCACCCTAAATGGACTTTAATGATTTTTTAATATTGATTTTTATAATATTGATAATAACAATTAATTAGGTATCGTAATTGA
Source organism: Malachius bipustulatus (assembly GCA_910589415.1). Taxonomy (NCBI): domain Eukaryota; kingdom Metazoa; phylum Arthropoda; class Insecta; order Coleoptera; family Melyridae; genus Malachius; species Malachius bipustulatus. Next base: position 29,280,680 of record OU342634.1, on the reverse strand, counting down.
TTGATCTTAGAATATTTTTGTTCAATTATGACATAACGAACAGCGGAAAAAAGTAAATATCAGCAATGACTTTATTAATTTATTATTTATCTATTAAGACTTTCGATTTTCTAAAGACACCTTAGCCAGGAATCAGGAACATGTTATGGATAGCACGACTTCCAAGTCAATAAAAAGTAAAATTAATCAAAAGTGGTTCCATGAAATGGTAATTCGCGACTCTCGTTGTTTAGTGCAGAGCTTTTCCTATAAATTTACCTTCTCAGCTCGAAAGTAACGTCTCCTGGCCATTACGTCATCGTTAACTGATATTGGAAATAGTTGGAGAGGTGGCTTTTCTTACGTCTTACCATTTTCGGCCATTACTGAACACTAATAGTGATTATACTGACGTTGATGTTAAGCTTTTGAACTCAACGCCACACGAAATGACTGCAACTAAATATCTGGAAGGAATTCACTGGACCACGAAAATTACCAGGGATTTTCTTGTCAAACTTCGAATTAATCTAAGTTAATTTAATGCCATAAGTATGGCATATTTAAGAAAGCTGTTTGATAATGTGGTTTTTGGTTCTTATATGGAGACAGTATCCAAAACAAATATGTCGAGGAATTGAGTTAAAATTCAAAGAAAATAAAATTATTTTTTGAAAGTAAAGGAACTAGGAAAAAAACAGAATTGGAGCCATTCTGAACTTAACTTACACATCAGATTGCCAGTTAAGGTTTTCAAACACTTTCAGGTCATCTTATACAGGCTGTCCTAAATAAGTGCGAAAAATTTTAGGGTGTTGATTCCTTATGACCATTGTAAGAAACAAGTTCCCATTAAAGTGTGTCTTTTTTACACCTTTTTTGTCAAAAAAATATTATTTTTACATTTTTTGAAGATTCTCAAGAACCGTTCGAGATACAGAACTCAACTTTCTTACATATCATATCATTGATATTAGCTACTTTTTTAAAATGCCAATTTTACCGAGAATTTTACCAATGTCGTAAAATTTGGGAAGATGCTGGATTCTTTGATATCCTGTATCTGTATCTCAAAAACGGTGCATTTGCGTGACCCCACATTAATAGCAACATTTTTCCTTAGAATGAGCCAAGGAATCACCCCCTAAAATTATTGTTCGGACTTATTAAGGGTATAAATTAAGAATGTACTTCCTTATAAATTTAATTTTATGACAATTTAAAGTTTCAACGAAAAAACTATTCTCACACAGAGATCCAATATAACTTAGGCAACCTTTTTTGAACACGAACTTGAAGTTTGCTGTTTTCCAACCCCAATCTTCAGCATTTTTCTCAACCCTCAGTCATTGCTGCACCTGATGGTACGTTCTAAAAGTGATGTGCTGTGTGACTGCAGCAGCGGATGGTGATATAGTGCAGCTATTTTTGATGAGGTCTTGAAAGCTGCCTTCTTATTATTAATGTATACCTCAGACGGTTTATCGACGGTTCAGTCCTTCCTGTGCAGCATTTTTTTCAACCCCCGCTGTTGCTGCACCTGGTGCTACGTCCTAAAACTCTGCTGTGTGGCTGCAGCAGCTGAAGGTGGTAGTGCAGAGATTTTTGATGAGGTCTTCGAAGCTGCCTTCTTATAATTAATGTACCTCAGACAATTTGTCGACGGCTCAGTCCTTCTAATGCCAATAATTCCCCTCCCCCCACTGGTGCAATGCTTTCTGGAGTTGCATCCGAGAGTTTTCACAAACTTCAATTTCCCTTGGTTGTAAGATGCTGAAGTTGTATTACACCTCACTCACATTGCGTGAAGAAACATTAGGTATTCTTTAATGGTTTTGTTTTGCAGAGCGTGCACAGGAAAATTTGGAAGTGGTGGTTGGAGGAACGTTTCCATTTCCTGGTTTCAGCAAGAATACGTTTTCTCGTTGGCAAAGACCAGTCATGATGACCAACAGGTCGATGTTCTCTCCAACCATCACCAAAGTCTCAGTATACGTTCAACCAGAGACAGGCTTCGTTTCGTTACAATGACGGTTTCGACATCTTCTGTGGTCTGTCTCCATATTATTCTTTGAGAGTGTAACTTATTGGCTATGATGATGGAAATAGGTATTTTGTTGTTCGTATGAGTCAGGAATTTTGTTTTCTTTATGGTCGGTGTCATGTTCTCATCAAAGAGAATGTCAGCGGACAGTTTAGCACTTTTGGTTCTCCTTTCGTATCTTCAGACTATCTATCGAAGACAACTACTGTCTGTGGGCTATTAGATATTAGTGACGTAGTCAACTTATGTGTTGCATATTACAGAGAAGAATGATTGATTTAAGGCCAGATAACTTCGTGTAATAAGAACCCAGAACCCACCATCGATAGCATATTGCATTTTTCCGCTGAACTTGGTTTGTGTGGGTACATATGCTTCGTATTGAGCTGATTTGGTTCCTTTTAAAACGATTTTCAAAAAAAGAAAAGGAGTAGGGACCCAGCCATATTGTGAGACGATCTTCTCAAGGGCGATTTCCGTGAAAACGATGAATTTCACTAGATATGGCAGTTATTTTTTTTCTTACTCAAGGCAGAATGGTTAGCCTACCAAAAAAAACGTTATTTATAAGAAATGTAGAAAATTTTGTCTACGTCAATTTTGTATAGAATGGACTTGTCAAAAAACGATTTCTTTCTGAGATAGGTCAAAAACTAAAAATAGTTAAAAACATTGGGAGAAAAGTGCCAAAAAACAGTTTCGAACCAAATTTTTGCCAGCAAACTTCCAATTGGTGTACAGCGAGTGAGTGTTATGATTATGAAGTGTTCACCCTTTAAAAATTGCTAAAAAAAATGTTATTTATGCACGAATTAAAAAAAAAAACTAAAAAATGTCAAACAAGAAAATTATTACTTACCGAAGAAATGAATATTTACAGTACACTTATTATAGCAAAAATTCGAATTTTTGAAAGTGTTTGAGGGATAAAATTGCATGAAGTTGTGAGTTGTTCTTCCTTTATTTTTAAGGGATGGTATTAATATTGATCTGTTAAATAACAACTGACTTCTTTGTTATACAAAAGGTCATTATATCTATAAGTAAAGTGATTCAGTCTCAGTATCAGCAACTACTACGTACTTACTTAGTATATCTATAGTTGGGAATGAATAATAAAGCAAGATCGATAATTTATAAAATAAAAAAAGTAAAAATTACTTGAAGTAATTTCGTCCTAGATACGGTTGAACTTACGTGAACCCATCATACATTATAACAGGCCCTCCTCAGCATCACGAAGGTCTGAAAAACAGTGTGTTTCAAAACTTCGGACGAAAAATAAATCGTGTTCCTATCAATACCTATAGATCCGAAATCAAACCGTTTTTGCGATACAGGGTGCTGAAAAACATTTTTTTTTTCAGTTTCTGACTATATTTCAGGAACCGTTTGCGATTCTGTCCTCGTGTACATTTTCGCAGTAAAAAAAATATATAAATAAATCAAAAACATAAAATTTTCGTCCATAAAAGAACATGTTGCCACTTTTATATGTTGTCTATTCACGTTAGAGGTACCTTTTTATGTAGAAAAGTATTAGCGATTTAATTATTGTGCTTTCAAAATGCCAATTTTTTCAGTATCGTCGAAATTAGGGTCAAGAAATCTCATATAACCCTAAAATCTCCGTCACCATTTAAATATAATAATTAGCGCTCAAAAAAAAAAAGAGTTTCCTGATAAAATATTTCCTAAGGAAAATATTTTGAAGAAAAAAGCTCCTGAGATTTTGTCAAAAGACTGTAAAAAAAAATTTTTTATTTCATAATAATACATTATAACTAGATAAACGATTGGTTACCGTAACTATAAACATATTCCTAACTCCCTTGGGAGTTATACTGGGCTGTTATTACTCCATAACTCCCTCTATTGTTACTATTTGTTTAATGCTGGTAACCATTGGATGTTGGTTTTGTTATTGCATTGTTGGTTGAATATTTGGATTTCATATGTCATTTTCTATAAACTTTTCGGTTGATATATCCATAGTAATCATGCTTACTCAATTATTAAAAACATTCGTTTAATTTTAAAAACCAACAGATTTATATTTCATTTTGTATGAAATAAAATTATTTATGTATCACGTGAGCTATTGGATGTTAATAACTTCGGGCAACTTAACAATCCCTCGGGACTAACATCCTCATAACTCCCTTGATACCTACATAAATAACTATTTTTTTACACCTGTATCTCAAAAAAGGTGCATTTGTGGACCGTGTTAATAGAAACTTTTTTCTCAAAATGAGCTAAGGAATCAAAACTTTTATTTTTCGAAAAATGTTTCAAAACATTCAGTATATTTTTTTGATACAGATTTGATCCAGACCTCTGCCATGATTTGTTATCAAAATTATATTATTTTTATAGATGAAGCATTTTTTTATTATTTTAATGATATTACTTTTTGGAAAATATGTAGAAGAAAACTTCGGATTTCATAGCAAAGTAAACACTTATAATATGGTACGATTAAGTTTAAAAAGTCAGATGTGACGTCACAGTAACCGTCCGAATTAATATTTTTAATTTCACCAGAAAATGTCAAACAGTTAGTTAAATGTCAAGTTGTAAACGAGCGTAAATTATTGAAGGAATCATTCAAACAACGAATTGAACAGCTTACGTCAGTTTGAGAGCTACTGACAACTACAGAAAATCTATTCACGTAATAACACTCTATCCTTTGCGCTGTTAATTTAATTCTCCTTCAAAACCAATGTTGACGTATACTTATTTATGCGGGATGGAGTGTTTAGACAAACTGGAGGGTTAACTATTAAAACCACGTAGGTATAGGAAACAAAATAAATCGAACAATCAAAAGGATGTGTATTCTTAATCGATAGGTATGACTTTTTAAACTTTATCCGATTATGCCTTATGAAACTTTTAACATGCTGTTATAATGACAAATGACACCTTTGACATTTCGCACTTTATTCATAATAATGCATCAATAATTCATTAGATACACTGTTAAATTTATTACCCTATTAAAAGTTTTGTAAGACTGACTCCTGTTAGGGTAATTGAATTTAAGAAAAATTTCTACTTCACCATTTACGTTTACGTAGGTAACGCAAAAAAAATTTATGTAAACAATTTTTGGTTTATAAATTAATAAGAAACAAATTTAATCCCAATTTATTAAACCCTTATACTTACATCATATCAATTCTTAAAAAACAAACAAAAAAAAAACAGCAACTTCAAGGAAACTTTTCTTGACCTTTATTTACTTAGATAGGGAGTTTTTTGATTATTCAAAAATTCTAAATTGAGTTTTTTGAATTTTCATCGGATTTCCTTGCACGTTTTGAGGTCTCCTGAGTTCAAAAATGGTCTTTAAAAAAGGAATCTTGTCTGTTTGTCTTTATGCGTCTGATCTACAGGCCAAACAACTTGATCGATTTCATCCAAATTTGGCAAAAGTACAATAAGTAGCGTTGCCGTTCCAAGAGCGGTAAGTGCCAAAATCATCTTTCAGAGATATTGATAAATTTGTAAGAAAATTACATCGGAGTTACATTGCCAGCGCCATATTTGACGCTTGCGGAACATTATTAGAATAAATAAATGCAAGGATTTGCCTCCTTTATATAGAAACACGGTGATGGTACTTTACAAGCTATATTGATGTAAAAATACGCGTTTTTCTAATATTGGCATTTACCCCCTTTGGAACGGCGATGCTACAATTATAAAATAATGACAGGTCAGAGCAAAAATAAAAAGTTGCCGAAAAATTGAAAGAAAAAAACCAGAAAACTTTTGACATAACTAAAAACATCTCCAAAAATTTTTCAAAAATTTTGCAGAATTGTTTATAGTATACATATTAAGAGCATAAGAACCCCATTGGTTGTACGTGAAAACATCCGATTTTCTTTAAAGACAAAGAAAAAAATCAATGTTTTCATGCGCAGATGTTTCAAAAACTATTCAATAAGTAATTAGATGAAATTTTTGCAAAGTAAGTAATAATTCAAAACACCCGAACCGAAACTTCTTTGATGGGTTTTTCCTCGGAATGTTTTTCCGCAAAAGATGAGATATCTCAGCAAACTCAGCATATTTATTTTTGTATTGTTTTGATTTTCTCCCACTCTATGTTTTTTGGCTCGCTGAATACGAATTTGAAATTCGCTGGCCAAAATTTAACCCTGAACTTTGTTTTTGTTTTCAACTAGTTTCCTAAATTTTGCCCTTTTTTCAGTTTTTGGTCTTAATCTCAGAAAGAAAGCATTTTTTCGACAAGTCTATTCTGTACAAAATTAATGCCGCATCCCCATTCAATGAAACTAATTAAAATCATAAATAATTAATAAAAAAATTAATTAAAACCACATTGCGTGGGGTTTTGGAAAGTTTTACTACAGTTTGGATTTTCTCATCCTCTATGTTTTTTGGGTCTCATTTTCGCTGATCACAAATTTGAAGTTTACTGATGGCAAAAATTTGGCCCGCAGCTTTTTTCTTGGCACTTTTTGCCACTTTTCACTAGATATAGGAATGTCTTTATTTTGACGCGCTCTACTGGCGGAACGATTATTCTTTCCAAAAAACGTTTCATATGAGAAATGCAGCAAATTTTGCCTACTTTAATTTTTTATAGAGTGGACTTGTCGAGAAAATACTAGCTTTGGGTTTTTTTGATACTCTGAGCTTTTGGCCAAAAAGTGAAAAAATTTGCGAAAAAAGTGGATACCTATTGGACATTTCCAGGCCAAACGTTTACCAGCAAACTTAAAATTCGTGTTCAGCGACCCAAAAAACATTTAAAGAGCGAGAGATTTTCTAAAATGCCTCGCCCATAATGTGCGAAAGCTCATTTTTTTATAAAAAAATATTATAATGAGACTTATTAAAATAAATATAATAACAAGTACCTATTGTACAAACAACACAATAATGAAAAAATCCTATCAATGTTTTTTTTTACTAACTGTTTCATATACAGTGACCCTCATAATAATAAGCCCTAAATCCTAGAGGCAAAAGGCATGTGCAAGGGGAGATAGAAGATCTGCAATCTGTAGGCGACGTATCAGATATTTCATAGAAATTGCAGCTATCACTTTTTTAGACATCCTTTTGACGAATCGTGTCACACTAAATAGTCCTTGTGAATTGGCTGTTAACTTCTTATGGGTTGTTCTATATAACCCGGAACATTCAACCAACGCTTGAGTATTATAATCGGCGACTCGTCAACGGTAAACTTGAATTTTCACTTTTTTTTTCGCAATTTGAATGCTTGGATGCTTGCTCTTAGTTTTAGTGGACAAGAAGTGACAAATAAAATGTTTCGCAATAAATTTGCAATAAAAGTAGTTTAGTTTTACGGATAACAGCAAGTCTGAAGTGGTTCTCAGGTGCTGTGGAGCTAGAAATTTAGTTCATTTTATTCGATCTCAGTCTTGAGTCTCTCTCAAACTCCTCGTCATGTCATTATTGAGCATCATTCGGCAACCTAGTTATACTTCACTGATACTTCAAAGAGATGCAACGATGAGTATGGGCATTAGTTCTCCTCGACGGCATCCTGATACGGAGAGAACAATTTTCACTACATTGGTAAAAGTAAGTAACTCAATATTTTCGTGAAAATTTTCTTCTCAGTAAATGTTAAAGAGCTGAAGATCAAGATTTCTTTCTAGAATCAATTTGTATAGATTACACCAGTGACTGAATTTATAACAGCGTGGACAATATATCATAGGCTTCTCTCATCATACAATCATACATCATAATTGCATGTTAAATTATGACAAATTAAATTGACGTTTATATTTTACTCAACATTTGCCGTATCCTAGCAGCCACACATTCATAACTCTTCTTTCATCTCTATTGGCCGAGATGCAAGATGACGGCTGTCCAATCAAAAAGTGGACACTAGTATCCCCGCACTGTATAAATCCAATCATTTTACTATAGACTATTCTACGTCATCACTTACAAAAAATGTTTAATATTTCAGGTTGTCAAATTTCACAAAAAAACTGTTTTTTCAGAGTTACATAATTGACAGTTAAAAAGCAAGGGGTTATCTCTCAAACGTTACGCTAATGAAATTTTTTGTCTTTTTAAAGACGTGAAGCGGGTGCAATAATTCAAGTTGCTTCTAGATTAAGAAGCTCCCTGCCACTTTACCAGTTATTATCCAATTAATTAATTTAGCTCTTTTTTCTTAACTTATCAACAATTTTCATGGCTTACCTATTAATTGTAAGCAGAAAGAATAAGTTGACTCGGTTTGCTCACTAACAAGCTTTATTTGGTTGGAAATTTTTTGCTTCACTTGTAAAAAAAGAAGGAAATTTTCCTCAAGTACTAGAAGCTTGGCCCACCTATAATCTGACCAATCTTGCTAATAAAATACCAAATGAGCAATAAAAAATCCTTCAGTCACTTCAAAGGGTTCAAAAATGGACCGCGCCCCAAGGTACGTCGTAAAATTTTCAAGTTTGTTCTATAATAAAACTTGCAGTCTGAAAAACTTACCTATCTACTAAAAATACAAGATATAAATCCATTTTGTAGTTCCGCCACTGTAAGAAACGACAGTCATAGAGCTGCCGGATCGATTTTTGGCAGCACCGTCGCTTGGCAACCCGGCAATGGCATCATACCGCCAGCCAGCGCCAGGCGTCGCGACGCTGAACCTACTACGTCATCGTCAGACATTAGGCGCTGGAATATCGAGACGACTAGACATATCATACACACAAGGCGAGGAAAAAGAAATTCCCTATGGTCATGATTTATGTATTATGCTTTTGATCTAAACTTCTATTGAAAGAGTTTTTCTGACACTCCTTTTTAATATTTCAAGATATTAAATTTTTAATTATTTCGACTAAAAAATTAAACGGACCCACAATACCAACGCTAATAAAATTAATAATTCATAGAGCCTATTATGACAAAACTCACAAGAAAGTTTTATTTTCCCTGTTATGATTCATATTTTCTACTGCCGTTTTATTTTTATTATTTATTTTGTTCCTTTCTTTCCTATAAATTTAAGACGCCTCTCTCTAAAAAGCATGCTAAAAAGCTCATAAACGATTTAGACCCCAAACAAAACCTCCCTAAAAGACTAAATTAAGGGAATTACACGTTTTATAGATCGATCTTTCCAAAAATTGTTTTTTTTTTCTTCGCAAGTGCGACGAATGTCCCAAAAATGGGCTTTTGTAAAATATCTTGGAACCGTTACAAATTTCGGAATTAATTCGTTTCCGAAAAAAATTCCCTCTATCTCTCGAAGTTTTATCGCAAAACAGGAGTCTCCCGGGGAGATAAACTTTCATCAAGCTTGAATCGGTGATCTCACTCTCACCGGTAATTTTTTATCTTAGATGGTCTTCCTGACGTGGATAGCTTCAATAGAATCCACAGGTGTTGTTGGAGATTAATTTGGAGGTTGACTAACGCATTGAGAAATGTCTATAGCTCCAGGAACTCTAGGCTCTAGCACTAGATTGCCTGATATCAGGTGATTTGTTGAGAAAATATCACATAAATTTTATCATGGATGCGAAATCATCCAGAAAAAGTGTATTGGTTGCTGTTTTTTGTTTTAGAAATTTAGTTGCCGTGTAGACCTCGATAACCAATCACGAGTCCCACTTATGTTCCCAACTAAAAGCCAAGTTTTATTGACTCTATTATGATAAATCGTAATTAAACAAATTACCTAAGAGAAAAAAGATCGTTTTAATTCCGGTCTCTTTGATTATCAACACGTAGAGGGTAAAATGTTAATTAATCTAACTTCAAAGCGAGAAAAATCAAAGTCGATTGATGAAGAATTTTGCACAAAAACCCTCTCCCAGCTTATAATATTAATTATTTTATTGAGGGCACCTTTTCGGATGTATGCTGATATTCCGATATTTACGAGTATGTACGTAAGATAATTATTCAGGCAGCTGAATTAAAATGCAAATTAACTCACTCTCGAGAGGATTTTTCAGGTCTTATGACTTTTTGCTTCGCAGTTTACTCTAATATGTTCTCTTTTGTCTTCGCTTCGAATGGGGAACACAATGGGATGACCGTATGTTTTGGAATTAATTCTAGTCAAATTGTGAGTTTAATTTTAGTCTGGAAATGCTATTGAAACATGGATGATAAAGGAAAATTGCATTATAAAAAATTCGTTATAAAAATTATAATTACTTTATACGGCTCACTCGTTTTTTGTTTGTTATTAAAACACCTCTTTTATTAACAATATTTGAATTCTCGCATGATAAAACAAATTCACCCTCCATGACTCTGGATATGACATCATACATTTTGAACTGAAGTTTTCGTTATAAATATTCAGTGATCTTTTTTGTAGATTTCAACAGAGGACAGATGTCTATAAATTCCACAATACGGCTGCCATAATGCCCAGCAAATAGTCCTAGAATTAATTGAGGACTCTATTTTGGCATTAAAAGTTTTTTTGTGCAACTGTCATTAAAAGTCACACTTTTAACGACTGCTGACAGTGTTAAAAGTGATTGTTTACACTAGTGTTAAAAGTAACTTTACAACACTCGTGTTAAAAGTAATTCTATCTACTTTTTCTGTACTTACATTCTCTCATTGAACTACATTTTCTCATGATGAAGTCACACAAAATTATAGGAGTAAGATTTTTTCATATTCTTTTTATTACTGGCAAACATATTAATAAAAAATAAGGGTAATTATTTACATCCGCGGCTCCTAAGTTTCATCAATTTTTTCGGCACCGAGGAGCGAAATAAGGGTTTTGGGTGGGTAAGAAGCTAAAAACAGCCATTGCAAACTAATATCAAGGTCACCACTAAGGGCTCTTTGGCACTACGGTCGAATTTCTATTTTTTTTTTCACTTTCAGGGCAAGGAATATCTTCGAGATTAACAATAGCACAGTTTTTATTTTGAATTTTGCATTTATTTTGCATTTATATTCACAAATACGTGACATCGCTCGCTATTATGGTCCGACTACGTTTGAATGCGGTTTGTATGTTACGTATGTTACCAGACCGGCCCTGGTGTTGATATTACGAGTTTCCGGCCGCGCTTTAATATTTATTCCGTCCACTCCGCACTCTGACCTTGCATGTTTATTGTGATTTTCGCTGTTCTAAACAGGCCCGCACTCAGGAAGACCTTCTTTTGATGCCCTTTTGTTCGTTTATCTTTCATTTGCAAAGCAAATGAATACCTTCCTGGTGTTACTATAGGTATGTCCTCCACCCCTATATAGTTGCCATAGTGAAACTGAAGGAGCCGCGGATGTAAATAATGACCAAAATAAATACCTAGGTCAAGTATTCAAGACAATAATAATTGTTCAGAAATTGCAATCAATAATAATTATTATTTTGACGTCTATTTTATATGTATGCACGCATTTGTTAGTAACCATAGCGTCGGCAACGGTTGCTATGCATAGTACATTTTTGTACTTATCTGTAATATTTTAAAATGCAATTAGAAGTTGAGTGTCATTCTAAATTCATCAATTTTATTATCAAAATAGAGCAGTTTTACAAAAACCATTGTATGATATTCGTCTTAAAAGTGATTTTATTTATTCGTGAAATTTGTTCAATTCGCTCCGCTACGCTTCGCTCATTTCACAAACCCAAAAGATATTTAACAAAAAGTATCTTCGACCGTACATAAATTTAGGAATTGTACGTTTAAAATTTCCTTACAGAGAGGATTTTTCCACTCTGTGCATATACAAAGTCCTCGAAAAATTATTACCACTCAAAATTTAAGGTCCTAATCTGCATTTTTTCCCTAAACTTTTGTATTAAAAATCGCAGGGAGTTTAGGACCTTCTTTATTAACATCAAATTCGAAAAAAAATCTTTTTTACTATTTTTGAGTTTAAAAAAATGTTGTAGGTATAGGTAAGTTATGGCATTAATTTTTTAAATAGAATCACCTCTCAGGTTTTATGTTAATCATTTCCTGACACCCACTATATCATATCGACAACTTGATAAACTTCAAAGACTGTATCTCTGGAGTTATTGAGAATTATTAATGCAATTTTCTCGCCATCTGATTACCATATACCTGAAGATCTAAGTCAACAGTCAACTTGAAGTTGTTGGTGCGATTAATTCTGAGGCACTGTATATTCTTAGCTTGCAAAAAAGAGTCAGACATTCAACAACAAAACAAGCAGGTATTAAATGAAACCTTTTTAAGGGGTGCATATTTAAGGGGATGTATAGCTTCCCTAGATAGCATTTTCCATTCCATGCGCTAATAAACTTCTTGTTATCTCGACGTGTTATTATTGACCTCATGCGTATTCCAAGTTAGTCTGATTAATCCTGAGACACCCTAGGCATAATTTGCGCTCATAGTTTGCAAAAAAAGTGTAATTAAGTGCTTTCGCTAACATATTTATATTGATTGAAATTATTCAGGATTTGATATTATGATGCACTCACTGGGGAGCACATTCCGTACGTTCACTGAAGCGAAGTTGCAATTTCAAAATCGTCAATCTTTCATGACTTGGTAATAGTTTTCCTGATGAGGCATTGCTTTTCCTAAGTCATGCACTTTTATTGCTTTGGGCGAAAGTCTCTAAGTCAGATTAATAAGTATTTTTTTTTTTTTAACTTAAATTATCTTCGTCGTTATGCGCTGTATATTTTTGGTCAAGAAGAAACGATTATTTTCTCCAGATGAAAGAGATGCTGCCAAGACATTTTTTGTCATAATACCATGAACATGATTTTTTGTCATAATACCATGAACACATTTGTGGTAAATTGAAACGGATCAATTAACAATAATACTGCCCATGAAATCGATGCTAGTTCTGGCACTTCTGGTCTCTACTACACAATGGTCAGTCTATAGACCTACAAAGTGCAGCATCAACCATAGGTACACCTGTTTCGAAATTTTGAAAACCAAACACTTGCTTCATTTATGCAGAAGTAGATCCCCACCATTTTTTATCTTTTCTATTATCAGTTTCTTTTGAAATCTAGGTATGTATATCGTTGCTTTTGTAAGATCCCTGGATCTGAGGTAGAATTTACCCTTAAAGTATGGTAGTGGTGGTGCTCATGAATATCTGAATTGAATCTACCCAAAGAGAGCGAGCAAGCTAGATCAGTATTTATTTAAATGAAGAAACTGTTAACGGCCAAGGATCTATCACTGGACCTAAGAACAATAAGAATGGTTCGCTGCTGTGTTTCCAGTTTTACTCTATGAGTTGGAGGGCTGAACTCTGAATAGGGAAACCTCAAGGAAATTGGAAGCCTTTGAGATGTGGACAGGGTTACAAAGGAGCAACTTTTGAACAGAATTAACAAAGAACTGGAAATTTATTTTACCGTCAAAAAAAGAAAGCTTGGATTCCTGGGGCACACCTCCCGAAGCTACAAATATGAATTTCTGCAGGTAATCATGCAGGGAAAAATCACTGACCGTAGACGTGTCACAGTTCTTAGATATAGGTCGATGAGGATTTCCCACCTGCCAGATTACCTGATTTGAACTCTCTCGCTATTTTTCGAACTTCGGCAGCTGCTGCAGATTCGAATTTCGAATAGAAATGACCCCAATAAGCTCCTGAGAATGAGGCAGAACTGGATATGGAAGTGTAACATCTGAATGAATGCTTTTTAAAGTTTTGTTTTCGATGCTCAGGTCTGAAATGGATCGCACCTAGGTAGGATGATAAGGAAATTATTTCCATCGCCCTCATTAAATCAGCCCAAATCGAAAAAGCAAATAGTGCAAGCATTAGGTACGTAAATACCTAAAGGTAAAATTGTTAGGAAATCAAAGCGCAGCCACCCGCCGTTACATCAAGTAAACGATCCCCGTCAGCTCATTAAATATTCATAAAATAGAAGCGCTCTAGCTAGTGGAGTTCCAGCACTTTTAACAACATCGAAGAGACGGCGAAGCTAGGGTAGAAGTTGACCAGATGGTAAGGCAGGGTATTGTAAAAGACACTCTCGACCCGCGTGACGAAAGAATGAGCTGACCTAGAAACAGACCGCCGGGTGGAAGATTTTTGTGAAATCATGAATCAAACAATAACTCCACGCAAAGACAATAGTAACTCGTTAGGTATCCCATCCACGAAAATGAAAATTACACCAATCGATAAAACGAATAAATAAATGACAACAGCCGAAAGTTCATCATAATCCCTAGGATGGCAAGCAGGTGAAAATGCGAAGTGAAAGTTAAGCCGGTGTATTTATAATAGTTAGGTACAATGGAAAGGTACAGAACGCGTTGGCCGATTTGAAGGAAAATTTAGGTAATTGAAGTTCAGGACAATTTAATAAGGTAGCCGCGAGGTCAAATCGATAAGTCTCGTAATTAAGGAAATATGAGGCATATCTTTCTCATATCGTAATAATACGATATGAGGCAGTGTCAATAAGGTGCATTGTTGCGTGGTGTTTAGAAAGCAGACCATGAGGCCCGGGTCCTTTCAGTTACAGGTCTTAAGATAAAATGTTTTCTTTTATCCATTAATTATTCACAAATCAAAGCATTCGGTTTTTAATGATAACGAATATGCCAAGTTTATCGAGGTATCAACCAATTAACAAATTTGCATTAATAAAGTAAGATCTTCGCCAGTGGATTAAAGAATTTTTCAATGGGAGTATCAAAACATGTATTTCAATTAGTACAACAACTGTCAAAAATTTCGAGTTATTCTAATTAGCCATTTTTTAAATAATCAAAAAATATTAAAATTTTCCAAGAACTTTAACATCCACAGTCAGTACCTCAAAAACTAAGGCTCCAACGACCCATGTTTATAGGAAATGTTTCGCCTATTTTTACATTTTCTTCGTCCCCTTTCTAAGTTTGTAACACCTACTTATTCATTAATAGTAACACGACACCCTGTATAAGGGTAGTGAGGTATTGTACATACCTACATCCAAAATTGAGAAAGTTGCTGAGGATTAAATAATTAAAAATAAAATAGATCATCCTTTATAGCACAGAAACTAACCAAACGATAAAAAATCTGTAATACTTTTCAACGAATCTCGTCCTACAAGTCTTTAATAAAAAAGTAACATCTGCTGCCTGCTACCTGGTGATCTCCCGCATCTACTATAGAGTTTCATTCATAGCATCACCTGTTCCATCTTCCCACGCTGTCCAACCTCGTTTGTATTATATACTGGCTGGATTCCACCTCCAGGTCCGAACGACAAATAGACTATCAAAGGCATATTTCCTTATCTTTTACCCCCTTTTATCTGCTACTGCTACTTTTATAAATTTATACCTTCAAGTCGGGTCAGTGTAAGTGGCTTCTTCCAAGTCAAGCAAAAGTCAAGTCAAAGGTGTGTGTGTTGTTTGCATTTATATGGCTTCTCATGCTCGTAATATGGATTTACTGAAGCTGAATTTATGAGCTCTAAAGCTAGGATTTCTGATATTATACTATACTAGGACTAGAAGACTAAATTAAATCCAGTGCTAGACTTGAGGAGTTATACTATTCAGATACCATAGACAATACCATGACCATTTTTTACTCGATTGTGCTTAAAAAGTAGCTTAATAATAAGGAAAATAAAATTGGGATTAGTGAGTGTAGATATCACCTCTTATCATCTATCATGAAGAATGATAATAAAGGGAACCCCCCATGAACCCCAGAGCTAGTTCCTTAAAAGTCTTTAACGAGTTTTTCTAGTAGGTATGATAATTTTTGAAATTAGAAAAGAAGACTTGCTGAAGAGATACCTAGTAGGGATTTATAAGTTTGAAAATTACACCCTGTAGATACCTTTGTAAGGAATGTGGGAAATATTGAGCGCATATTCGGAGTTAAGTATAAGTAAGTTCAGTGGTGGTAACGTCCCTGAAAGCTGTTTGCAAAAAATATACTCATCTCTGCTGCATGTGAGGAGTCTCAATGGTGCATTGTGTCAGCGTTTGAACTTCTGGAGGTGCAAGAGTCATTTCACTAATGCGACTCGTCCTAGAAATAAGACATAACGAGACTCGGGTTCATTAAAAAATCTCATAGTGGTAAGAGGAATGATGTTTATGAATCACTCCCGCTAGGTATAAGTACCCACCTATTTGTTTTATTAGAGGTGCAAATTAACAATTAAAATGCAATAAATTGCTAATGAGATTTGACTCTCGAGTCATTATTTTGGACCAGTAAAAAATGACTCTTCCTGGAATATAATTCCAATAAAAAAATATATAACAATAACATTAAAATATTCCCTTCGTCTCGGTAAACATTTTCATAATAACTCTGAAAGAAACCTACCCAACGTGAGATTTTCTTGTATTTCAAAGCAAACATCAAAGAAAACGAAAAAAAATTTAAGCCCCAATTTCTTTGCCGTAGTAATTTCTTAGCGATCTCAGTGTTTTCCTGCTCGACGAGTACAAATGGAATCACCTTTGTCTTCTGTTGTTCGGCGCGTCAGCGCTAAATTATTATGTGTGGGTGCCCGGCAGCTTTCCTGGTGTTGGTGTCACTCTACCATTCTACACACCTTTCAATTCAATTCAAAACCGACATCAGCAGGTATTCTCGTCTGTCCGGCGTCACATTTCTTCCTTTGCCCGGATGAGTTGCCAGGGACTCCAGGATTTGCTTCATACGCTCATGAAGTTTTTCATTCCGGATGATTTTCCAACCTACCTCAGTCAATTTACATTGATCCATTCTTTGTCAAAAGAAGCTCTCATAGCTATCAAATTTGTGCTTTACAAATCACCATAACCTTGGTCAAAATTCAATTTTCAGGCCAGGGAAATTCTATTATTTTCACGAGTCTTGCTTTCATAATTATACTTTTAGGGTGATTATAGATTGCTCGTTGAGGCTTAGGGAGTATCATTGATCCAACTGAGCCAGTCTAACGATTTCCCCTTTAACCAGATGGCATATTAGATGATCAGGGCTTATAATTATGTAGTCGTGTGCGTGTATTATCCTCACGGTAACCATTGGAAGGATTCTTTAGACTTATTTAGACCATAAAAACACAATCCTGTTGCCAAAAATCGTTCTTGAATGGCGTTCTCGAATGGACTCGTCTCGATTTTTGGGACCGGAAAATTCAAAGTTTGCGCATTTCATTATTGAATCCAACTTTAATGACCATGCATGATGTGTTGGAAACGAAGTTGAATTATTGTTACAAAAGTTCTATTATAGTCTGTGATCATAACTTCATAACTTCTGCAAATTGGGACAGTCGGGATAATTATATTGCTGTGAAACCTTATTCAGGTAGCCTGAATTTTGTATTGCTGTCTGCAAAATAATTGCTTCAGGGATGTGAACTGGTCAACATAGTTAGTCCTCTAATTCTTAATAGACAAAGCATAATCTGAAGTTCACTATACCTACTTCAAAAGCATGGTTTGGCAGTGACAGAAGAAGAGAGACAAAAAGATGTTCACGACCAACTTATTTCGCCAGCATTATCTTTTCAGCAAATCTCGTCATCCGTGATCACCTTTATGTCGACAATATGAAAGAGATCTCCGTATCGTATGAGTAACAGCCAGCGTCTTGCGCAATGCTTCCCGGTCAGAGGAGGCAGCGGCAGCTGGAGTTCACGGCCGCTCTTCACCATTACGATAAACTCCTTACGATAAAGCAAACAAAACCTAATTTTATTATTTCTATTTCAGGATTTAATAAGGCGTCTATTCGCGATTTTACTTTACCTCTTAGGAAGGTCTTTAAAGATTTAATGCCTTCGGGTACATTTTACCTGGAGAAATGGAATAATTGTGAATCGGCTTTTGTTTTTATTTTTTTATTGTTCCTCAACCGGATAAAATTAAGTATTAAAGCCTTCTAGAAAAATGTTTGCACATTATAAGTGTTTGGTGTTTCTTGATGATTTTATTTTTATTTCTAAAAGAGTTCTATGTACATTTATTACTAAGTTCAGTTTTACTTGACTTGAATTGGTCCAATTATTTGTTTTAGGTGCCACAACCACAATACGCTCACCATAAGCAAATATTGTCAAAATCGGATCAGGAAAAATTTGAGCATCTAAATTGATGATTTTTGAAATTGGAACCTTTTTACGATAGAAATTTTTTTAAACACCGTAACTATTTTCTAAATGTGTAGGTAGATAATACCTACTTGACCAACTAGAGACCTATTTCACTTTCAATCGATTCTAAGAGACTTAATTTTTCACAAAATTATTTTTTTACAATTTGGAAAAATTAACTCTCAAAAATAGTTCTCCGTTTTTCCTGAAAATGTATTTTCAAGCTGAACCCAAAATGAATATTTGTACCGCTCACCGTTTTCGAGATTACCTGTTAGAACTCTCAGTCCCAAAGACGAAATTTTCGAAACTAAATAAAAAAATCGAACTGACCTTAACGGACATTAAAAAAAAATGTTTGAGCTGTCCGAACCTTTTCAAACCGGACCTTGCAAAAAAATTTTACGATGAGTTAGCAACACCAATTTTATTAGCCTAAACATCAACACTGAGTTCTAGGCAGGTTGAAGAAACTATATTGATGTTGATGTTAATTCATCTAATAATGACGCATTGTTCCATAATTATTACGTTCGAGATAAATTCTACCCTCTCCATTACTGGAGAATTACTGGAGATTTTTAGGACCTAAACAGCGGTTTGCGAAGGTAAAAATTGAATATAAATTATTCTGCTATTTACCTACCTGTGTCTAGAAATAAGTATGACCACTTTGTGTTAAATAAATAAATGAGTGAATATAGTGGTACGCTATAAGTGTAAATAAATAATTAAACAAGTACTTAGTGAGTAAAATAGGTAGTTATCTATTTAATAAATAATCAATTAAGTGACTCTGAAATTAATACTTTATAGGCGAACCTTTCAAAGGAAAAGACGTTCGTACAATGAGCGAAGAAGTTATTGCTGCTGCTGTGAAGCGTAAAATGTTTAAAATGACCGGAATACCTATATTTAGTCAATTTGCGATCGTCAACAGCAAGTGAAGCTGTGTCCAGCAAATTTTTGGGAAAAGATAATTAGTTGTTCTTATTGTCATTCCCTTTCACAAGGAAAGTTAAGATTTATACACGGGTGTTTGAATATCTTGAGCCGTTATAGTAGTTTCACACTGCTTTGAAATTTAAAAAATCGGATTTTCATTTGTTTATAACTCACAAACATCTCTTTTAGTTCCAATTGTGAAAACCACCTGTATTCAATTTTCTCAGAAAATCATGTGTGTAGGCTTTCACGGCCGGATTCTATTGAAATTGTAATTGATTCCGGGCTGTTGTGCCGTGGTCCATGGAGATTTGCTCCGAACGTTTCCTCTACAGCTGCGGTAGGCATCATCAGCGGTTACTTGTGCGCAACCGATGCTTCCATTTCTCGTGTTCACTGATGATAACTGTTATCAGTTCCTCAGAAAATAAAAAATTTAATAATGTACAGGTTCTTAGTTGAAATAACGAAGTAGGTGTCAACTTCCCATATTTACATAAGCGCGGCCACTTTATAAATATTTTGATTCAATTTCTCGTGGTCATCATGTCTTGTAAATGTTTATATTAAGGCTATATGACCAATAATAGGGGCAATAGGAGACCTCCGGTATTTGTCAAAAAATGACATTCCCGATTTTTAATCTGGATAAGGGATAAGGTTTAATTAAAAAAATATCGATCGCTGAGAAAAAATGTAATAAACAGAGTTGTAGGAAATTGTTTACTAATGGCTGAGTCAGTCATGAAAAACAAATTTTCATAAAATTCGAAATGACGGACTGATTTGCACCTTGGATCTGGTCGCCATTTTGAATTTAGACTACCAGTGACCTCCCCTAACGGGTAGAATAAGAATGATCGACAACGGAATTTTGCAAAAGTAATAATGTCTGGGCTGTTTGGGGATATGTGCATGAAGTCGCTTGGGCACAGTGAGTTCAGCTTGCGCCATAGGATACACCCCAGGCAGCCAAAACGCATGCCAACAACTGAGTGCAACCCCGTTATGCGTGCAACTAGGCGATGGCCTACCAGACATTGTTAGACAAGAAATGAATGACATATTTCAAAACAATATGCCGTTAATTGATGCCGGGCTGTGAGTTAAAGTTGTAAATTGTAGACACGTGTTTCATCTTACTTGGGAGTCTTGGGACTCATCAGTTCAATGAATCTTACTATACTAACACATAGCACAATTTTGATCACTGAACCTTATAAGTGAAGGATTAATGGTAGTCTAAATAGTGGTAGGCAATAATTGTACTTCCAGATTCCGCTAAATTCGAGCCGCCGCGGCGCCCGTGTGGACGAGATCATATTAAATCGGCTCATCCGGAAGTACTTTGAAAGCCGAATCCAATGACATATCACTAAAGGATTGAAATCACTTATCTTCAATAAATTAATGTTTTTGATTTGGAAAAAATCTGTATAGATATACAGGGTGTTAGTAAATAGGTGTGACAAACTTCAGGGGTTCTACATGAAAAAATAATGACAGTTTGCTATATAAAAGTATGTGCGCAAATGCTTCGTTTTCCTTCCAGATATAGGTTTACTTAAAAACTGACGATTTATTTATTTGCTCTGAAACCGGTCGAGATATGCAAAATGAAATTTGGTGGGTTTTAGGAGGAACTGATTGCGCATTTTTTGACATGCAATTAAGAATGTTATGTTCATCAGCGCGCATATGGGTAATGATCTCAACTTTTTAAAATAAAAAATGGCACAACCACTGAGATTTTTTTAATTAAAAATCATTTTTTAACTTCTCGTTCAATTTGTGATAAAAAACCTCTCCTGTCTTTTTTTGCATGGGGCGCCATTTCTATGCAAAAATAAAACATAAAACATAAAAATAAAAATAAAACGTCTGAAGGGGATCATTTTCAACATTTGTTGTAGTTTCGCGCCTATGTAAATTTTTATTAGTGGCATTTTCTGTTATTGTTCTGGTTTAATGTTATTGCATTATATTGTTAGCAATAAATTTTTTTTAAAGAAAACCTTTATGTCGGAAAACGAAGCATTTGCGCACATACATAGCAAATTCTGTCATTATTTTTTTACTTTTTACTAACACCCTGTATAAACAGGGTTGCGACAAACTTCAGGGGGTGATTCTGCATGAAAAAATGATGACAGCTTGCTATAAAAAATCTCAGTGGCGTACCATTAAAAAAAAATTAGATCATTATTACCCGTATGCGCGCCACTGATAAAAATAAAATTCTTAATTGCATGTCAAAAAATGCGCAATAACTTCCTCTTAAAACCCACAAAATTTGCATATCAAGACCGGTTTCAGAGCAAATAAATAAATCGTTAGTTTTTAAGTAAACCTATTTATTTATTTTTTTATTTTGATTTTTATTTTATTTGCCATCAATTATTCTCTAAAGCAGTACACTGCTATGGAACAGGTCAAAAATCAAATACAAATAGAAATGTACACATACAAACAAAATGAGCAAAAAACAATGCAATGCAATAAAGTCAAATTCATAAAATAACAAACACCTAGATAAAGAAACTGGAGACGACCAGGATCACTGAGCGCAGGATTTTAACATTTATTATAACACCCTCTATCTGGAAAACGAAGCATTTACGCACATACGTTTATATAGCAAACTATCATTATTTTTTCATGTAGAATCACCCCCTGAAGTTTGTCGCATTTATTTACTAGCACCCTGTACAGCATATGTAGCCTGACGAAAAAAAACACAAATTGATTAAAAACAAATGAATTAAATCATATGTTGTAATATAGTAATTGAATTTGTCTTTTAAAGTACTTTAAGATGAGCCCATGTAATAGGGCCTGCCATTCGAAAAAATGAAGAAAACCAGCGCTTTGCAAAAGGTAGCAACACTGCTTCAAATTTACACATTACACTAAAAATTTTACATTTTTAGTTCCAAAAAGTTAAAGAAGACTCATTTGAAAATCTTTTGGTTAAAACGGCGTTCAAAAATGTCAGATAGCCATCTGTATACGGTGCTTCAAAGTTGAGCTATTTTTTGCTGAAGAGGCCTAATAAATTATAAACAAAAGGTCGGAGACCCATATGACATAATATCTACATTAGTAGATATTATGAGAATTTCTCAGTAGTTTCAGAAACTACTACTTAGCCTCATAGCCGTGCTGTATACGAAACGTCGGTCATTTGGAAATTAGTTTATAAAAAAAGCCCTCATTATCCCATTTAACATTTAATCGAAAAAAATTTCGTATCACCTACAAGTTCTTCAATAAGGTAAATACAGAGACAAGTTATATGAGACACCCTGTACCTCTAGTACCTATCCTAGGCATTATTGACGCATCAATGAAATTATTATCATCACGTCATTTTTCACAGTTTGCCAAACGGCTTATAAATCACCCTGTAATTATTATAAGGTCCTTGATAAATGTATTTGGTGCATTGTAGTTAGGAAATAGTGATGTATACATCTTAAAATTGAGATAATTTAGTAAAATTTAATAGATCGGTTAAGTAAATCAATCACGTTAATTAAAGTTTCAAGCAACATCGTAGTATTTTAAATTAAACCGGCTCGTTAAATAAATTATTATCGACGTGCGCAAGGCTCTTCGTTTCTCGTAATATTACGATAGCGTTGCTTCGCTCTGCTCTGGCAACACGGCGAGTGCTTCTGTCAGTCTCGAAACCACCCAAGCAAAGGATAGTCGCTCGCGCTAGTGCAGTGCTTTGCGGTGACAAAATCAGGAAAATGTTGCATTCTGCGACATTAATTTGTGCAATTTTCTTATCTGCTGGGATTTTGAATGACATTTCGGTAAGTGTCTGAAATTGTTTTCACCGGTCTCGTCCGGAGCGAATTGGAAAAGTTCGAGGAGCTCCTGTCGTGCCCGTAACATTGATTTTTGGTTCGTTTCCTCTGTTTGTGTACATTCGCGTGGTGGTAATATAATTTTCATGCTAGAAAATCGGCTTTTCCAACAAAGAAGGCGCCGTAACTACTATTAACGCCGTTGTTCTTTGCCGGTAGTGACTTATCGTCCAGATAAATTATGCCGAGTGTTGACGTTCTTGAAACTGGTGTATTATTTTCATGGAATTGAGTCGGTTTTTATGCAAAATAAAGTTCTCTCAAATTATTTCGCCCCGGAAAGAAAACAGCGGGGGTGGGAAAAGTAATCATTACAACCCCGGATTTTATTATTTATTATGTCATGGATTGAATCTATTATTGGGGAAAACGCAATTATCTTGGAGTGACAGATTCATTCATAGACATGAATATTTTTTCTCAAGTCCATCTAGATGTAGGTAAATAGGTAATTGGTTTTTTCAGTTGAGCAAACCAAAAATAAATAATGAATAAAATTATTATTTGACGTGTCCGGCCAAAAGCAGAGTAAATTTTGAGTTTGAGCAAAAAATTGATTTGAGTTTTTACACACACAAAACGCAATAATTTGGATAAGAAAAGCCCATCGCAGCCCCCAAAAATTGACGGGACAAATTCGCGACAATTTTTGGTGCCTACCCAATTTTTATTTCGTGATATTTCTGCCGCGGATGATATCGATACTTGATGTTGAGCCGAGGATAACAATCACTTGAGCTTGTGCAAAAAATTTATTTGAGGGCCATTATAAAATTTTTCTTAAATTTTCGCAATTTTAGGTGCAGCTTTCCTAGGTATGCCAAATCCATAATTGGAATAGGAAGGGTTGTAGCTGCAACCAAAATCGACAAAATTTAAATGGAAGATAAAGATAAACGACAAATTCGAAAACTTTTGCTAATTTAATGCCAATCTAATGCCGATAAAATTGGTAATGGTACAGCCGAGGAAAATAATTACTTGAGCTTGAGAAAAAAAACTTTATTTGAGTATTATGCAATTAAGTAATAAGTATACCTCTAAATTTACTAAACAAGCAATGGTCATTATTTACATCTGCGGCTCCTACAGTTTCACTATGGAACTTATATAGGGGTGGAGAACATACCTATAGTAACACCAGGAAGGTATTCATTTGCTGGGCAAATGAAAGGGAAAGCCACAAAACGGTGTAAAAAAATGGTTTTGAGAGTGCGGAGGGAGTGCGGTCCTGACAAGAGGCACCGATTAGATGCCGAGATCCCGGATAAAACCACTTCACCATAATTGCCAAGCATTCTATTCTGTGTTAGAGGTTCACAGAGGCGGACTGAGCGATATATCCGCTTTCATTACGTGTTCAGTCCGCACAGGGATTGATGCAATGATTTTCGGATTATAAATTCAAAATAAATGCAAAATTCAAAATAAAAATCGTGGTACTGTTATTTTCGAAGATTTTCCTTGCCCTGAAAGTGAAAAAAAAATAGAAATTCGACCGTAGTGCCAAAGAGGCCTTAGTTGTGACCTTAATATTAGTTTGCCATGGCTGTTTTTACTTTCTTACCCACCCAGCACCCCTATTTCGCTCCTCGGTCCCGAAAAAATTGATGAAACTTAGGAGCCGCGGATGTAAACAATTACCCAAGCAATTACTAAGAAAGCAATTTCGGAGAAACGGCAATTTTATTTTTAAGTTTTATTTTAAGTAATAATTTGAATAGAAAGATTTGGACCTAAACATTAAGAAAATTTAAGTGGAATTTAAACGACAAATTCTAAGCTTTTGTTATAGGTAGGTACTAATAAAATTATGATGGCATGATGACAAATCCGAGGGCAAGCCGAGGATAACAATCCCTTGAGCTTGAGCATTTTTTTTTAGTATTATACAGTAATTAATTGATAATTTGAATGGGAGGATAAGTATGTTTTTGTAAATTTCGTAATATTTGAAATAGGTTTTAATAATATTCCGATGGAATGATGGCAAAGCCGCCGGTAACAATCACTCGAGCTTGAACAGATAAGATGGTTGAGTTTTCTATACCTATAATTTGAATATAGAAAAAATCGGAAGCGGTCTGCAAAAATTGACGGAAATATATAAACGACAAATGCGACCGAAACTGCGAAACATTATCATTTCCTGATATTTCTAATGCCAATAATATTGATAATTGGCTAGCCGAGGATAATCATCACTTGAGCTCGAGCAAAAAATACTTTATATATGAGTATTATTATGCAATTAGGTAATAATTTGAGTAGGAAGATGTGCGCCTAAAAATTAAGGAAATTGAAGTGGAATTTAAACCCGACGCTATAGCAATCACTTGAGGTTTAAGCGAGAATTTAAGTAGATAAATCCTTGGATAAATCTGAGATTTATTCTCATTACCCATATTATTTAAAAATAGAAAAGCCCTTGGATGTGTCCAAAAATTCACAGGAATTTAAACGACAAATTCGATATAATTTATTTAGGTATTTAGTGACATTTCTAATGCCAATATTTTTATGATTGCTAAACCGAGGAATAATCACTTGAGGTTGAGCAAAAATATTAAACTAGTATTAAAATGAAAAACAGCAGAGTTTCAACCTTTTAAAAAATATATAAAAGGTGGTTTGGTTATTAAGCCATTGGGATCTCGGAAAAAGGTCAGTTTAGTTAACGAAAATGTTAACAATTTTGTACTAAAAAAATAATTTTTTTCTTTTTGCAAAAAAAATAAGAAAAAATTACGTCGATATACTTATCTATGACGTGATATTGCTTGCCTTATGTTTTTTTTAAAGACATTCAGCGAAAGAAAGTTTTTTTTTCGAAAAAAAGAATAAAATAAAATAAATGAAAGTGATAGATTTTTGATTCTCTTGATTTTTTTTTTAATACCGAATTACATGAAAAACAATAAATATGTCATTCTCAAGAATACAGAAACGGTGACTGCCTATTTTTTAAAATGCTTTTTATAAAATATGTAATGCTCAATTTAATGATAGCTAATAATTTCATAATGAATGTGTATGAATCCTTAAGTGCGAGTTACAATACAAGTCATAATAAAGTTTCAACATAAAAAAATGGTGGCAGTTTAAAACTATTTTTTGTCGATATACAGGCTGTCCCTTATTTCAGAGCTCACCATGGGTTTCCCGTAAACGCTAAGAGATATAGGGTCGGTTGAATTAGAAAAAATATGCCGTATTTTGTGGCTATCTCTAATCTGTCAAGACATCCATCTGTGACCGTTCCTGAAATATCCTGAAAAAAACTGAAAAATTGAGATTTCTTATTTTTGTCATAATCTTTTTTATTAATGGAAATGAGTAAATAGTTTTTTGTAGGCTTATACATATAGGCCGTTAAGAGCTATCCATCTGAGATATTTCAAAAATTTTCAAAGCCAACTAGATCCCAGAATTTTCGTAGTCACCTTTTTTTTCTTATGGCCGTATTGCATTTTCATGTTATTCTGTATTAAAAGAATTAGGGAAACCAAAAATCTATCACATTATAAAAAATTCAAAATTTTTTTTTCCAAAAAAATGTAAGTTTCATCACTGAATGACGTCTTGTGACGTTGCAATATGACGTGGCATTGCTTGACATTTATGACATTCAGTTGAAAAAAGGTTTTCTAAAAAATTTTTTTTTTTTAATTTTGATTTTTTTTAATGTGATAGATTTTAGGTTTCCCTAATTCTTTTACTACAGAATGACATGAAAATACAATACAGGGTGTCTGCTTAAGGCTGGCTATATCTCGGAAACTAATGGGCCTAGAACCTCAAAATAAAAAATTTCCAGACATATAAGTGATCACGAGAAATTCAATGAAAATATTTTCAAGATGGCCGAACTTCCGGAAATACCGGAAGTTGACACATACTTCGTTATTTTAACGGGAACACCCTGTAAATTATTATATTTTTTAAATGTCTGAAGAAATCGAATACAGGTGGTCTCGCAGGTGGTTTTCACCATTGGAATTTAGATTGAGCGGTTTATGAGTTATAAACAAGTGAAAATCGAAAATTTCCAACTTCAAAGCAGTCTAGAACTAGAACGGCTCCAGATATCTAAAAATGGTTTACATGTCCCTATCCTAACTTTTCATGTTTTATCAATAGAGCCCGTATTCATCAATAAATATAACCCCTGGTGTTATATTTTGGAACATTTCATTGGTTCAAAATTCGTAGCGTTCGTAGGGTTTGACCATTAGACCAATCAGCTGTCAGAAAATTCAAAATATAACCCCAGAGTTATATTTTGAAGTTTGATGAATACGGACATAGGTGGAGTAAATTTTAATACAGGGTGATGAAAATTATCGGATTTTTCATCACCCTGTATTAAACTTTAAACCACATAGTAGGATACTATGTGAAAAGTTAAGATAGGGACATGCGAGGCGACATGTAAACCGTTTTTAGATATCTTGAGCCGTTCTAGTTCTATACCTTACTGCTTTGAAGTTGAAAAATTTCGATTTTCACTTGTTTATAACTCATAAACCGCTCAATCTAAATTCCAATGGTGAAAACCACCTGTATTCGATTTCTTCAGACATTTAAAAAATATAATAATTTACAGGCTGTTCCCGTTAAAATAACGAAGTATGTGTCAACTTCCGGTACTTCCGGAAGTTCGGCCATCTTGAAAATATTTTCATTGAATTTCTCATGATCACTTATGTCTGGAAATTTTTTATTTTGAGGTTCTAGGCCCATTAGTTTCCGAGATATAGTCGGTGGCCAGCCTTAAGCAGACACCCCCGTATAGCTGCCATAAACAAAAGAAAGTTGACTATGAAAACTATGGAATCTTGTTGCTTCGAAAATTGTTGAAATGTTAGATGAGCCGACTTATGTAAGCCTACAAAAAATTATTTATTAATTTCCAAAAATAAGAGAGTTATGGCAAAGATAAGAAATCTCTATTTTTCAGTTTTTTCAGGATATTTCAGGAACGGTCACGGACGAGGTCACGGATATCTCGCATTTTTTGACGTATTCGAGATGGCCACAAAATTGCGCATGTTTTCTCTGATTTAACCGACCCTGTATCTCTTAGCATTTACGGTGAGCTCTGAAATAAGGGACACCTGTATTTATGAAAACTCAAAAATACTGGACGTTACTCAAAAAGTATGGAAAATATGTTCAGTATAAATTTATCTACTTATAAGATATTGTTCCTCGGTTTGTTCCTTTTGACTGTTTTGATAAATCCAATAGTTTATGAGAAAAATGCTTTCCAATATGGCCGTTTCTTGTTGAAGGCCTGGAAGCGACTGGAAGTATGTATTCTAAGTACATAATATAGGTACGTACGTCTAATAATAGGTACCTCCCTACCTATTATATCACTTTCAAAATAAATTTAACTTTTTCATCGTAGCCTATATGGTTTTCTTACAATTTTTTCCCGATAGGCCGTACAAAAAATAAAATAAACCAAAATTAACGCTCACTAAAAATTTTAATTCAAAAATTTTCTCAACAGCAATTTTCTCTACCACATATGCAAATTACAAGGAGGACGTTCTTTTAGGCATTTAGGCAATTAGTCAAACTTTCTTTTTTATACATATACTTAATTTGCAAACTTTGACGCTTAACGAGCTGTTAGCAAAATAGATTAAAAAAAAGTTTTTTCTTCCAAGGGAGGGGGTAGGAATGCCCCCTTCCCCTATAGAACTTTTTACATAGGCAAACCGAACACAAATACTCGATAGATCCGAAAATGGAAACAAAATAATTTTACTAATAATTTTTATTATTCGTAATTCTTTTTTAATTCAGTTTTGTTGACATATTTTTTCTCCCAAACCCAAAAAAATAGCTAAAATTTGAATAAAGAAAGTTGTAGTTAATTTTTATGGGGAATATTTTGTCCTCGATTTCGTCCCTTCGATATTTTCCTCTAGTCCTTTTAGTTTTTGACGAGGTTTTTGAGTTATAGCAGAAAAATCAGGTTAGAAGCTATGTTTTTTTTTTTTTTAATCGCCACCGTTTGGTTTTTTGCATAGATCTAGTTTGCACCTCTCCCCTCAAAATTGTTTAAGATCATCCTACATAACAGATAACTAAACAACATAATGTATTGTAGAAAAGTAATAGAAACTTTATCATGACGTATCATGATAATAAATTAATTTTCTCAGTTAATATTTTGTAGAATTAAAAGAAAAACGAAACAGGTCGATTTTTTATTATTAGATTACACTTAGCAGCTTAAGAAATTTACCCTTCGCTTTTTACTTTTAACCCCCCCAGTCTGACACTTAGATATGTACTTCATTCTCTAAATAAAAATGATATTTTTTCAAATGTGATGCAAAAAAATAACGTTAGAAGAAATTTTTATTGAAGATTACAATGTTGCCAAGACGTTCAAGACTAATTTGAACATCTCGCGGACACTGCATGAGATTCGTGTTTTTTTTTTTAATTTAACGGTATTACCCGAGGTATATGTATTACCATAATTATTAAGTTTGTGGTGTGTTGTAGAGAATTTCATAAATCAGACAATTTTAATATATCTTGAATGTTAATTTTTGCAATAAATTTGAAAACAATATAATCTTTGTATATAAAATGAAGAGACCTTTCAAATGATGTGTCACAAGCCCCTACTTCCCATTAAAAAAATTAGGAGTCGCAGCTGTCACTCGAAGGGGGTTGACTTTGGGGATGAAATTTGTACGCTGCAGGATGTAATTTAAAATGATCAAAAATCGACCTGTTTCAGTTTTTTTTTTCAAATCAAATATTAACCGAAAAAATTAATTAATTTATTACATATCTATTGTTCACACTGTTTATTAATCCAGACAAAGCTATAATAAATAATTCGCAGCAACGACAACAATAATTAATTATTAATGTAAATTTATTCATTTATTTATCGAAGATGTATCAAAAATGGGAGTAATATTACGAATGAGATGCCCGTCGTATTCCCAAAATTATTATTTCTGCATGCCTAGTTTCGGTTGAGGTTTCGGTTAGTGCCTTAATAAGAGTAAATCTGGGAACAATAATATGGCCATTTTTTGAAGAGAGTTTGAGAAATGGTTGCAGGCATATGTAAATATAGAATGGAGTTTTTATAAATTACGCAATTCTGTTTGTTTTGCTATATGATTTTATCACGAAATAGGCCGAGGTCCAGGCACAGTCGTAAAGTCGATAATAATTATCACGCAAGTAAGAAAAAATGGTAATTAGTAGGTATAAGACACGAATAATGTTTCATTCTTGACGTAAAAATATGCTGAGTTTTAAAAATCTCCCCTGATTTGACTTATTTTCTTTTAATATGAAATACTTTAATAATTAGAATTTGAATATTAATCGAAAAATCATGCGAAAAAATCACACGTAGGTAATAAAATGGTTGCAATAAAAAATAATTTTTGGAATAATAATAATAATAATTGTAAACCGACGAGGCTTAAACATTCTTGACCAAAGTGAGTTTTTTTCACGGCTGGTATTATGAAATTTGTTACGATTTTATCATGAATTCGATTAATATTAATCGTGGGAAACTCAAAGAAAACTTGGGGGAAAACTATGCGAGTATTCGTGAGTAATTTTATTGTATAAAGTGTTTTAGGAAGCGTTTTTCCACGCAGGAATGTTTGAGAGGGGGAACGAAAGTTCGAGCTTTTAATTTTCTCGAGTGAATAAAATGCAACTAAAACACGAATACCTACAAAACACAACGTTCACATTCACGATCATTAACCCATTTATGAAGCCAGAATTATCCCGATTAAATTAGAAATGTCGAATCGAGTAGCTATACCCTTAATAAAGTTAAAAGCCCAACTTGGCCAATGTAATTTGGCAAGCTTTCACCATGTTAGCTTTTATGCCACTTTTTGTATTTATTATTTGTCGCTTTAAATTAAAATTAAACAAAATAAATTTGAATTGTATGAAAATTGGAAATTAATAATTATAAGTTCGATTTTTTATCCCGGGTAGGTAATTTGATGACTAAGGTTTCGTGGTTTCGTTTTCAAGAAGTTTGGAGGGTGACAAATCGTATTATAAGAAATCTTTTTTTATATTACCCATTCACTCGTTCGTATAGTCATATTTTTTTAGCTTGTAAAAATACTTCTGATATAGTTTGTCATTGCTTTTTATAAGGACTGCTGAGACTGAGACCAATTCGACTTGAAAAATCATTTATTATTCGGGTATTATTGTGGAAATGACGATTTCCATCCCTCACTGCCGATAAAGATATTAAACGTAACTTATTATTTTAATGATTTTTTCTATTACTTTTCACGAATTTAAAGCGCGAAACAAAGTCGAGAATGATAATTAGGTAGGTACCTATAAGAGTGTGGGTAGGTAAATGTGTAATAAAAAAATATAAGTATAAAGTCCCTTATTCGAGTTGAAAAATCATTACCTCTACATGACCTAACTAAAAATATGCCGAGAGAGAGTAGGTACCTAAATGAAATTTTTCGGTGAAAACTCTGTATAGGTTGTATTTGTTTCATTTCTCGTTTTACAATTCTCCCAGCAGTTGAGATAAAATTTTCACAGGCAAACCGGGGGATGTAACATGAAATGAATATTTTTTTGTGTATAACAAATGAAATAATTTTCGGAGTAGGCTATGGTAATAAAAATTTGAGTAATTGAGAGGGTACATTTTTTGCTTAATATAAACAGAAAAAAGCGGAATTTCATCTCTGTTTATAGGTACCGAGATTTATACTCAGGTAACTTTTGCCGAGAGCTTTCTATTAATTTTGCAGAGCTTTGTTGAAAAACATCAGGTAAGCTTCCTGCCTGAATTCTGAAGTAATCTGGGAAATTGGTATGTTTATATTTATAAAAAATATTAAAAAATAATAATAAGAGACAATCAATTAATATTCCCAATTTTTTATTTTTTATTTTATTCGCCAGTTTAACGAAGTAGCTACAAGGAGATATAGCCTGGAAATAACCTACTTAAGACAAGAAGTACCTACCTAATTAAAATTTTCGTTCAAGTTATTAGTGTTCTTGGGTTTTTAGGTCATGTCTCTCTTATTTTTATTTAAAAAAATATATTTCATTTTTTATGTTTTTTATTTTATTTATTAATTCATATCGACTTCATTGCAAAGGTTCAAGATAATTTGTTAAACAGGCTTTAGTCTGTTGTTTTATGCCTTGCCTCAACTATTTAATAATTAGAATAATTGAAGTCTCGATTGAAGTGTACCTAATTGGTAATTTTTAGAAAATAAATTATTGTGATAGTTCAATAATTATTACTGAAGATGGAATTTGGCGAGACATCAATTTAGCAAAAGCCAAGTCACTCCTTTAAATAATGCAATCAACGGAACTGTCGAGCCCCGAGCCGAGCCTCCGAGCCATCTTGATACCATTATTTACTGCACGAACTGGAGCTCAATATAACATTTTCATCTAGAGATTGTGATCGTTTACAAAAAGTAGGTAATTTTTGTGGTTTTTTGACCGATGTAATTGTAGATTAAAACTTTTTTTCAATAGAAAAATGAGATTGGCAAAAATCCCATGAGTAGGTTTTGTTGTTTATTTATTCAGAATGTATACTCGAATTAGGGAAATACCGTTAAAATTAAGCCTTGGGGGATGAAAATTGGAGGATTGGAGAAAAGCAAGTCTTGTAATGAATGAAAATCAACTACCTACACTCAGTTCTAGCCTCGTAAAGTTGGAACCAAGGCTTGAACCCCGAAATACGTAAGTAGGTATTCACAGAGGGGATGTACTGGGTCTGACTACTCAGTAGTATTGGGCTGGGTATCCTCAAACAAGGAATAAACATGTTTAAGACCGCACGGTTATTATTGTCCAAGGATAGTGCAGGTTTCCCCTTACCGATTTTTTTTTACATAATCTATGGCACGCCACTGGATTCACCATCTCTCAATAAAACGGCACTATACTTAATTTTTAAACGATTTTTTAAAAGTTGTTAACGATTTTATAGCCGAAGAAAAAATTCAAGAATTCATATTAGCAATTTTTTAGAACAAATCTGGGTTTGCCATTAGATTAATCATTAAAAATCAATGGATTCTTGAAATTTTAAGTTGGCTATAAAATCGTTACATGGCAGGTTTCGATCAAATTTAGTATAGCGCCGTTTTGAGAGATCATAAATTCAGTGGCGTTCCCAGGTTTTTTCTAAAAAATTCTTATACGTGATATTTGAAATTTTACTCTTAAACACTGATCTATTTGGCCTTGGATTTTATAGTAATGAGGCGCTTTTTCCTCCAAATATACATTTTAAAAAGTAGCTCAAGGTAAATAAAAATGGACTAACAGAAAGTGTTGGATTTTCTTGCTGTCAGACTCGTTTACCAATTAATTAAACAAAATTATTCACAAACTATAGATTCGAATTAAATTAGGATAATTTTTTTATATAAAACTTTTAGCCATATAATCAGCGGACTCTTATTTCTAAAAATCGTTAACCACTTCCTTTGTAATTTAAACGCTAGACAATAATAATTACCTTATATGAAATATTTTTGTTTCTTTGCTGATTCCTCGATTAAAAGTTGTTTGTTCAACGTTTCTGCGCACGAAGTAGGTAGATAGGTAGGTAGGTAACATGACCTGATAGCGCTATAGTTCATTATAATTTATTCGCGGAATAAATTATAATGTCAAAGCTCGTCATGGCTGTGAAATAATGTTATAAATCTGCACCGTTTTGCTTTCCCTGAAATTCCTGCTTTGAGTAAAATAAAGTAACTTTCTGCCATATGAAATTAAAGTTTTCATCATGTATCCATTAAAAGTCTTTAAATTTTTATTATTTTATTACTACCTAGTACGAGGGTATATTAAATTTTTTATAGCATGAATAGACATCCTCTGGAGTGACATTTCCCTGATAGATACATAATTACGATTTAGAACTTGTATAGTTAGAGAGCATAGTGACAAAACTTTTTAAATCTTTAATAAACTTCAGGTTCTTCGTACATTGTTCTTTAATAAAACAAGTCTACAAGTTTCCAATTATGAATAAGGGCTTAAAATTTTAGCCGGGGCTGAAAGGTAGGTACTTACATAGATACAAAAAGGCAATTTTCTTCGGTACATTTGGGAGTTGCTTGAGCTGCTAGTTACAGTAGTGCTAGAGTCCAAGTATGCTACCTCTGGCGATTTTAGCAGTAACTTAAAACTTTCCTGGTATTAGTATGTAAAATACTGTTATAAGTTAGCTCACAAGGACGGAGGTATCCGAGTTGACGTTGACGTTACATTCAAGGGGTACTTCACATTTCTCGTCCCTCGGGAGTGGAGTTCTCCCTGTCCCCCGAGCTCTTCCCTCAATAGATCTATCGACCCGAAACCTTTGTATTTGTAAGTCAAGTTTGTGTAAATAGAGGAGGTGAGGTCATTATAATAACATTTGCAAGCCTTTGTCCGACCACCTCTTCTGAGGCCTATTAATTTTCTCGGCATAATGGAAATTCGAGGTAATAGTTTCAGGGTAGTACAATGAATTCCTGATTCATTACTTAATCGACATAAACGTTTAACTGGCATGGAAATGGTTCGATATTAGTCATTATAGCGGTGTTATCAACCTTCGCGTTCGTAATAATCACGTATAGTAACGTAAACAAACTGTGGAAATGATGATGATAACAGGTAGGCATCGATTAAAGTTTGTTGATTTTTATAGTGAAAGAGAAAGGTACAAATTTACTTTCTCGAAGCACTTAAAATAATACGTAATGAAACTACACTACATTTATTGTTTTTTCTGTTGGGTATTTGTTATTTAAGCAATTTACTATCAAATAGCTGCTCGTTATGAAATAAATTATTTTAGTGAACGCTTTAATAGTTATTTATGCAACAAGTGCATAAAGTGGTACTTTTTTTCACGACTGGGAAGATTGACCAGGCGAATGCGGCAATCCCAGAAGTGAAAAAAAGGCACTTTATGCATATGTTGCATACAAAATTTTATCTACGAGTGACTTAAATTAGAACGAAAATTTATTATTATAAAAAAAAAACTTTCCAATGCATTCATATATTATATGTAAGCGTTTCTTTGAAGCTGTTAACGCTTTTTTCATCACGTCAGTTCATAAAGGTGACATATTGCTTATTCCATCATATATGGCTGCACAAAATCTGTTAGGTCTACCTCAAAAATCTAAAGAAGTGTATATTAAGCAATATATATATATATATATATATATATATACACATTAAGCTTATTTCACGAAGCCCGGTACGTTGCACAGGTAACCGGAGTCCCGCCCTTAATAATAGACTTGATGGTGTGTATTATAACTGAAAGTGAAGAGAAACATCATATTAATCGAAGCAACCTGCGAGGGGTAAACATTTCACAACATACAAATCTGGTTATATCCTTAAGAATTTTAGAATCCCTGAACGTTCTTATGTCAATACATAGCCCACTGCACTAAAAGTATATACCCATCCGATTACCGGAAACCCTGCTTTGTTGCCACTTCTCAGGGCCTCGGATAAGCAGTATTAGCTAGTCTATTCTGTGTATATACAGTACAGAACATCTTAGTGTCCTCGGATCCGGATAGACGAATTGTCTCTTTGTACAGGCTGGTCCGTCCTAGCGCAATTATTATCATCCTTACGCTAATGGATACTTACTTACTACTAAAAAAAAAACATTGTAGAAACTATTAATGTTTGAATAGTATTAAAGGTATATTACATTCATTAATTTCATTTATTTCCGTTCATTAAGCTTTTACTTAAAAAAAGTTGCACCCAGAGTCCGGGTCACATGACATCTTTTGTCTCGTACAAAAAAGTAAACTATTTTTTATTACATTTTCGGTATGCCATTGTAAATTTTGCTGCAAAAAAGACATAGGTACCTACTTATACAATTTCGATAGGATTTTTCGATAAAAATTCAAATGTAGCGTTTTTAACTTTTTTAATTTTTATCATTTTTATTTAATAGGCTAATTAGATAACTATCATAAATTGTATAAGCCATAAATACAATACGACCTTTCAGAAAAGTCGGTCGTTGTTTAATTTTATGATACAGGCTGTCCCATTGAGGTAAAAAAACTGCATGAAACGGTAAGAGATATGCCAGTCGGTTAAATTATAAAAAAGTTTCGCTGTTTTGAGACGAGTATTTGGCAATTTTTTTCTCAATAATCCCAGAATTTCCTGAAATATCCTGATAAAACTTGAAGCATGCAGATTTATTATTTTTTGTATGATGAGCTACTCAAATAATGAGCTACTCATTTGACGTTTCAAAAATTTCCAAAGCCGACTAGATCTTGGGATTTTCGAAGTCAACTTTTGTTTTTCTTATGGCCACAAAAGTTAATTGCACCTTTAAATAAATAATTGTTTTTGCTCTAATTTTTTCATATTATAATTAGCAAAAAATTTTCTATCCGATAACCCTCGAACATTGATAAATGCTCAAAAATTTTATAACAACTTCCTCAAGCTTGTTGTTTGGAAACAGACCGACGCCGTAGGCGGAGGTCAGGTCAGGTCAGGTCAGGTCAGGTCAGGTTTCGAAATCTGTTATAAAATTTTTTCGAACAATTATCAGTGTCCTTGGGTTATTACTACCGATAAACGTAAGTGTAAGTTCTATTTACTTTCATAAGTCTAATAATCTTAGGTCCGGTTGCACAAACGTTAAAGATCTGCCAGATAATTACTGATTTTGAAAACAGGCCTTGGTAAGACCTTTAAAAAAACATGATAACCCGACCCAATTTTCAGATTTAAGACCAATTAGCATTTTGCCTGTGATCTCCAAAATATTAGAAAAAGTTATTTTTGATCAAATAAATGAATTCCTGGATATCAATAAAATACTTCCCCCTGTACAATCAGGATTTACTAGGGGCAAGTCCACAACGACAGCCCTCGCGAAAATCACTGATGACATCATAACCGCAACTGATAACAGTGAAGTGACAGCTCTAGTTTTATTGGACTTCACCAAGGCATTTGACACAATCGATCATGAATTGTTGTCAGCAAAGCTGCACTTTATCGGATTCAGTCAAGCAGCAAGAAATTTCTTTAATGACTACTTACGTGACAGATCTCAAAAAATTGTTCTTGGCGATTGTGTGTCGAAGAGTTTGATGGTAACAAAAGGAGTTCCCCAGGGAGCTATATTAAGCCCCCTTTTATATAGTCTATACACATTTGATTTTCAAAGCGTAATACAAACTTCTCAGATTCATTTCTACGCAGATGACACTCAGATATATAGATCTTTTACTGTTGATAATGCAATTGAGGCAATCGAAGAGTTAAATATAGAACTTAATAAACTGGTTCAACTTGCCACAAAACATAAATTGAAAATCAATGAAACGAAATCGTGTGTTGTTTATTTCGGCAGAAAAAACGATCGATCAAGAATAGAAAACCTAAGAATCGCTATTCAAATGAACAACACGACACTCGAGATCAAAAGAGCCGTGAGGAATCTGGGTTTAATTATTGATGACAATTTGAAATACCAGGATCATGTAAACTACCTAATTAGGAACTCATATGCAAGATTAAAACTATTGTACTGTACAAAAAATTATCTTCCAACAAAACTTAAAGCACAGATTTGTAATGCGATGATTTTGTCCAGATTCGATTACGTTGACACTGTGTACGGACCGGCTTTAGACCAATCTTTAAAGATGAAAATTGAAAAGGTGCAAAGATCGTGCGTTCGTTTTATTTCTAATATTCGAAAATTCGACTCGGTATCCTCAAAAATCACCGAACTAGGTTGGCTTACAATGGAACAGCGACGTTCGAAACATCTTTCGATTCTGACACACAAGATAATCAAAAATAACACCCCAGATTATCTAAATGAAAAACTGCTGCAGCGTGGTAACGTGCACCTGGTGAATGTTCGACATAAAGAAATTCTCACCATGCCAGTCTTTAGATCTGCTTTCTACAAGAAATCATTCACTTATAATGCTTGCCACACGTATAATAAAATTCCATTTGAGCTCAAACAACTGACAGTGCAGAAGTTCAAACGTGGCATACACAACTATATTATAGATCAAAATGTCCAATAGAACTTACACCTCTGTTGCACCGCTGTCTGCCCTCTGTGCCTGTCCTCTATGTTAGATACTTTATTTTGTGTTATCATCATGTGTTATGTTATTATTATGTTACTCATGGAACAAACTTGTAAATATGTGCAAATTTTGTTGCAAAATTTCTTGCTCTGAAAATATGTAGATATGGTATTAGGGTTAAGTGTAAGAACTCTGTATAAGAGAACTTCGCCCAATAAAGACGTTTATTATTATTATTATTATTATTATTATTTTAAAATGCCCTGTATTATCAAAATGTTGGTCAGGTTGGAAATAAATTCTACTCCCCTTTAGAAGAGTTAAATTACGGGTAAATAACAATAAAAGATCATTCAAAATATTCACCCATACTTTCAAAATTGGCAATTTAAAATCAGTAATTATCTGACAAATCTTTAATTAACTTTTGTGCAACTGGCCCTTAAAAACTATACAGGGTGTCCCGTATCGTTATGTTCAAATTTTGTGAGCATATAGTAGGCTTATATCTAAGTCTAAAAAACCCAAAAGTGGCAGGTCTATCTGCATTCGTTACGAAGTTACAGGCCTAAGAAAATAATGTCTAGTAAATACCAGATTTAACTTTGAAAACCACATAAAACTTATTTTATTGACCAAATCTTTAGTTTATCATGTGTTTAAAAATGTCCTATTCCTTGCTGAATACAAATTAGTGCTCGGAGGCCTATTGCAGAAGTAACAGTCCTAATTCCTCGTCTTTTTTTGCGACCGATCTCTTGACCAGCATGCTGAATACGATCCAATAATAATTGCTTTTTGGAATTTAGTTACAAACGCCAATTCTGAAATATGCTGGTTCCCCATATATTTGAATCCAAATGCCATTTTGTATGAGCAGGAGAACCTCTTCTAATGTTTATTTCGGTGACATTTACTCATTTCGTTACCATAACAATAAATTATTAGCCTAAACCACAACACATGTGGTTCTGTGGTTTTCAAAGTTGAATCTTTGTTATTTACTAGTCATAACTTTCTTAGGCCTGTAACTTCGTAACGAATAAAGATAGACCTGCCACTTTTGGGTTTTTTGGGCTCAAAATTAAGCCTACTATATGCTCAAAAAATTTGAACATAACGATACGGGACACCCTGTACATATAAAGATAAAGATTTTTTATTTCCCGATACTTATTTTCGGGCTGCATGTGTGTTTTAGTTTTATGAAATATTACTAACCGGTTAACCGACGATTAACTGGTTATCCTCTTCATCAGTAAAAAATAAAAAGCTGTCGGTAATAAAAATTTAATAGATAAAATTATTTTATTCAATTAAAATTAGCACAAAATTATGTACCTACTTCTAATGCCAAATTAACAAACATATTTTAAGTATGTAATTATGTTCAAGTTCAACTGTTTGCTAATTTTAACTAAATAACAAATACTTTGTATTATAAAAATAAAACTAAAGCAATTCATTGAAATGAAAGGAACCAGAAAAAGTGCCCTATCATAATCTGCCTTATAAATCAAGATTTTCTGATATGCAACATGCAGGATTGCAGGAGCAGGATGATGTCACATTACTCACATTACGCTACAAAAAGTCATAAACAGCTTCCAGAAACCTGTTTTCTAAATAATAAAAACAAAAACTAAGGAAGTAGGTACCTACTTCATTCAAAACTCAAACAAACCGGAAAAAATAATCCGACGACCGCATCTGATGGCCACCGTCGGAAAGTGAAGAAATTATTGAGAAAATGTTTCAAATTCCTATCTGAAGTGTAAATAAATATACCAGACAGTGAGTCTTGTAATATTAAGATACCTACTTAGGTATATACTGTACACATATTTGAATTTTAAGCAATCCCTTATCATTATTTTTTGCAGTCAATAAAAAGCTGCATTATCTGATTTATGATCCATTACTCTGTGAAGGTTCCTCACAGCATCCGGGGCCAGCGATTAGTGTCTTTTGTATTTCTCTCTTTTTTCCTCTTTTTCTGAAAGTAGAATCATCCATCTTCTACCCTTTTCTACTTCCACTTCCCAAAATTTCAGTTCAGGTCTAAAGATTGCATCCAGTGTTACAGACTATCCGACCGCGGGAACCTTTCATTGGATTTTATACGCGTTTAAGATTATTATACCAGCAGTCTAGCAGTCTGCCGATTATTTTTTAAGTTAGAAAATAGATTTAGGGGACTATACCTAAAACGGTTAACCGGTAGTAAGAGATCCATTCTATATTAATTACATATACCTAGGTATTCTATAGTAGAGTGCTAATCTAGCAATAAAGTTGTCGCCCTGTGTGGGCCTTTTAGAGTACATGGCTGAAATTTTCAGGAATGGGCTAAATACCTAATTCTCGTCAAAAAATCGTCCTGTGCAAAAAGGCACTATTCAAAATTGTCAATTTTTTTTCAAAATGTGGTAGTTTATAAATAATGAAACTTTGTTGTTCCAATTTTTCAAAATGGTATCTGTGATGATAGTTTAGTTAGAAAAACATCAAAACTGTTTCCGAAAAGCATTGCTAATACCATCATCGGAACTTTAAACAGCAATTATTATGTCGCTTCGGTGTACGGCAAAAATAGACTACCAGCTACTTACTGCTTAATCGAGAATTTCTACAGAATGGCGACATTAACAGTGGATATTTCATACATATTTTGATAATGAAAACCTACAATTTGTGTATAAATGTAAGACACAAATAATGTGCTAATTACTAAAGTGAAGTCATCCCTCATTTTAAAATTACTTAAATTAATGATTTTTTTTTATTATTAAAAAAAATAACAACTGATTGGCACTTGCCTAGAGACACCGTACCTAAGTAGGTACCTACCTATATCAATTATCATTTTATAAATACATAATAGGAAAATAATATTAAAAAAAATAACAAAAATACTAATAAATAAAAGGTAAATAGATTATGACCTTTAATAAATTAATTATGAAAAAATCTGTCAATATTTACATCTGGGTATCTTACAGTTTCACTATGGCACCTATACAGGGTGCACCATATATCCTTCTCTATATTGCTATCTCCTGAACGCTAAGAGATATAGCGTCGGTTAAATTAGAGAAAAATGCGCAATTTTGTGGCCATCTCGAATCCGTCAAGACACAAAATACCTGTGACTGCTCCTGAAATATCCTGAAAAAAACTGAAAAATCGAGATTTCTTACATTATTTGCCATATCTTTCTGATAATTGGAAATTACTAAATAATTTTTTGTAGGCTTACAGAAATCGTCATACCCATCTGTCGGTATAAAAATTTTCAAGACCGACTAGATCCAAGAGTTTTCACAGTCAACTTTCGTTTTTCTTATGGCCGCCATATTATTTTTTATGTCGTTCGATATGAAAAAAATAATGGAAACGACAAATTAATAAACATAAAAAAAAATTTGGTCATTATTTACATACGCGGCTCCTACAGTTTCACTATGGCACCTATACATATAGGGGTGGAGGACATACCTATAGTAACACCAGGAAGGTATTAATTTGCTTTGCAAATGAAAGATAAGCGAACAAAAGGGCATCAAAAGAAGGTCTTCCTGAGTGCGGGCGCGGGCCTGTTTAGAACAGCGAAAATCACAATAAACATGCAAGGTCAGAGTGTCGAGTGGACGGCGGAAACTTGTAATATCAACACCAGAGCCGGTCTGGTAACATACGCAACATACGAACCGCATTCAAACGTAGTCGGACCATTTTGCAAAATAAATGCAAAATTCAAAACAAAAACTGTGCTATTGTTAATCTCGAAGATATTCCTTGCCCTGAAAGTGAAAAAAAAAATAGAAATTCGACCGTAGTGCCAAAGAGGCCTTAGTGGTGACTTTGATATTAGTTTGCAATGGCTGTTTTTAGCTTCTTACCCACCCAGCACCCCTATTTCGCTCCTCGGTCCCGAAAAAATTGATGAAACGTAGGAGCCGCGGATGTATACAATTACCAAAAATTCTATGAAGACTATGAAAATTCTGAGATCTAATCGACTTTGAAAATTTTTTAAATGTCAGATGGGTAGCTCTTGCCGACTTATGTAAGTTCACAAAAAATTATTTATTAATCTTCAATAATAAAAAAGATATGGAAAAAATAAGAAATCTCGATTTTTCAGTTTTTTCAGGATATTTCAGGAACGGTCACAGATATTTTGTATGTCTTGACTGATTCGAGATGGCCACAAAATTGCGCATCTTTTGTCTAGTTTAACGTTAACCGACCCTGTATCTCTTAGCGTTAGGAGAAGGATTTATGGTGCATCCTGTATAGGGGTAGAGGACGTATCTATACCTATAGTAACACTAGGAAGGTATTCATTTGCTTTGCAAATTCATGATTAGCAAAAAAACGGCACTAAAAATCGCAGTAGGGAGTCCGGTCCTGGTTAGCCGGCGTATAAACACATATAAACATGCACCATGCACCAGACCAGAGAAGTGATGAATACGTCAAGCGTCAAGCCAAGCCAACCGCGTCGTAGCGCGGAGGATGCGACCGGCACGGTACAGAGGTATCTGCGCGTATATAAGTTTTCTCATATCGTATCCAGACTATAGGGACTGATGTTACGCTTTTTGGAATGAAAATGCAAAATAAATTAAATTCAAAATAATAATCGTGCTACTGTTGAAGAAAAATGAAATGAAGAAAAAAATAGCAATGCGACCGTAGTGTCAAAGAGGCCTTAGTTGTGACCTTAATATTAGTTTGCAATGGCTGTTTTTAGCTCTTACCCACCCAGCACCCCTATTTCGCTCCTCGGTCCCGAAAAATTGATGGAACTTAGGATACCGTAGATGTAAATATTTACCCAATTTAATTCTCTTCACTAACAACACTTGTGCTTTACCACAGCCATACGATATTTATTTATTTATTATATTGGAGAAAAATCTCATATATGTAATAAGATTTTTTGATTTTTTATGAAATTTTGGTACATTTTTTACTTTACTGACTGGACTACCGACTACATATTGCGTATTTCACAAAAAGATTTTAATATATTATAAAACAAGATGATTCTGTGGTTAAGTACCATAAAATGAGACGGGTGTGAGGACATAAGATTTTATTCAGCAACGGTTTTACTTGCGTTTATTTTACTGCCGTACTGCCGACCAGATAGGGACTTATGTTCAGAAATCATAATTTAGGAACAAACGAGTAAG
Source organism: Malachius bipustulatus (assembly GCA_910589415.1). Taxonomy (NCBI): domain Eukaryota; kingdom Metazoa; phylum Arthropoda; class Insecta; order Coleoptera; family Melyridae; genus Malachius; species Malachius bipustulatus. Next base: position 29,237,397 of record OU342634.1, on the reverse strand, counting down.
TAGCAAACAAAAGAATCAGTCAGTTCCAGTCTTCCAGTTCACTCTTCAATTTCTAGGTGGTAGGTAAAGTATGTGTATTCTTTTACTAGTATCACAAAACTGTTGGTCTGCTGGAGAACTAACCAGCTGGCATGCTGGTCTAAGAGGGCAAAAAATGTCAATATAGCAAGCAGCCCGCGGTAGGTACTTATTCCGTGTTATTAAATTATTGTAAAAACAAAAAATTTAAACAATCAACGTACGTTATTATGCTCTAATCAAAATAAAATTCAAGCCATTAAAAGTACTTACCTATATTTTGATCATTGCATGTTAGCATGTTACCTATTATAGGACCTACCTAAACCTATACAATAATGTGTCCAGTTGTAAGTAGCACTAGCAGTACAACATGACTACATGGGGATCTTGGAAACGGCAAGAGATACAGACTCGGTTAAATTAGAGAAAAGCTGCATAATTTAATGCTTAATGAGAATCTGAATTTTTTCTTTGAATATTTCCAGTCGTTGCGGAAATATCCTGAAAAAACTGAAAAATCAAAATTTCTTATTTTAGCCATATCTTTTTTATTATTGGAAATTAATTAATTACTCGATTAATTATTTTTTGTAGACTTACATTAGTCGTCAAAATCTATCCCTTTCACATTATAAAAATTTTCAAAGCCGACTAAATTCCAGAGTTTTCATAGCCTACTTTTGTTTTTCTTATGGCCGCCATATTGATTTTTTCATGCCGTTCGGTATAAAATAAAAATCAAGGAAACAAAAATTAATAACATTAAAAAAAAATTTATATTAATTATTATTATGTAATTATTATATTATTTTTTCGAAAAAAAGCTTTTGTAAATATTTACATCCACGTATCCTAAGTTCCATCAATTTTTTCTGGATCGAGGAGCGAAATAGGGGTGCTGGGTGGGTAAGAAAGCTAAAAACAGTTATTGATAAGTAAAATGTTTTATTTTCGACAATATCAAAAATTGTTACTTAAAAATGTTGATCAGCACTGCATACATGCAATAACATTCAAAATTCAAATAAACAAAAACATGCAGTTGCGTGACTAACAAAAAACAACATACAAACTATACAGTGCATCTTTTTAAGTGTTGCCATAGGAAATAGCATGTAAAAATATGCACCCTATGTTAACTTGTTGTCTTGTACCTACTTTGGAAGTCGTTTTTAATTTTCAATAAGTACATGTCATCTACTTTACAATACGACCTTTCAGAAAAGCCGGTCGTCGTTTAATTTAATTATACTTGCCCCATTGAGGTAAAAAAAACTGCATGAAACTGTAAAAGATACGAAGTCGGTTAAATTACAAAAAAGTTTCGCAGTATTTGGCAATTTTTTTTTCTCAATATTCCCAGAATTTCTTGAAATATCCTGAAAAAAACTTGAAACATGCAGATTTATTATTTTAGTCATATCTTCTTTATTATTGAAAAAAAAAATTTTTTAGGTAGGTTTACATAAGCCTTAATGAGCCACTCATTTGACGTTTTTGTTTTTCTTATGGCCACCATATTGTTTTTCATGCCATTCGCTATAGAAAAAATCCCGGAACCCAAAAATTGATCACATTGCAAATAAATTTGAAAAATTTTAATCTTCTTTTTCAAAAATAAAGAAATAAAATTTTACCGAATGTCAAAAAGTGCATTTTTTAAGTATTTCCATAGGTAATAATATGTAAATAATTACACCCTATATTAACTTATGTTGTACCCATTGTAACTTAGAAGTCGTTTTAAATTTTCAATACCTAAATGACTTTACGATACGTCAAAAAAACGGTCCTCTTTAAATATTAATATTTAGTTCTCATTTGAATTAATAAACTTTAATAAAGGAGTCAGAATAAACAAAGTGAGTTAAAATTATTAATTAAATTATTAAATTTTTTTGTTTATTAATTTGTGGTTTCTTACTTTGTGCATGGTACCTAATTAAAAAGATTTAGCTGAAATAAGAAATCTCGATTTTTGTTTTTTTTTTCACGATATTTCAGCAGCATCCTATTATTATCCTAAATTTTTTTTCAGATTCTCAATACTTCTCAATATTTAAAATTGTCCACATTTTTTGAAATTTAACAGACCCTGTTTTTTTACTATTTCCGATGTCCACGTAGCGAGTCACGAATACCCAGTTAATGAACCTCGTATAATTAAATTGAATAAAGTCCGGTTTTTCCAACTAGTGGAGCGAAATGGGAAAGAAAATGTGTTGTTTTATTTTTGCGTAAAACCAGCTACCACTTATATGTATGTGTATCATGTTTAGACTACTCCTAACATGAAATGTACATTTACGACTTTTTTTGCAGGACAGGACTTTTAGAATTACAAAAAATTCAAAAATTGATGATTCAGAAAAATTGCATTTTAAAAGTTTTAAATATTTGAAACCACTCAACTAGTTCGACGAAATCGACAAAATTTTTCATTTAAATTAAAGCGCTTCTGTTGGCGGTAAACTTGTAGTTAGGATTTTTATAATTGATTGTGTGTTCAAAAGGTAATTGAAAATTTCCACAAAATTGTATCGATATTTTTTGAGTAAGTTAAAAAAAATAAAAGTTCAGCCCTGTGAAAAATCAATCTAACTAAACTGATTTCAATCAACAATCAGAGAAAAACAGTTCCAATACAAAAGGTTACCTAGGAAACAAAATCAAAATAACAGGAAATAAACGAAAATAACTCAAGTAATGTTTGGGTAGGTACTCGTAAGTTAAATCAAAAAACAAAGTTACAAAATACAGTTACTATTAAATAGGTGCATGCAGTATAGTTGGACCAGAGATATAACGAAACGACTTCTGTCATTTTATCAATTTTTGGATTATTGAAATATTGTTGAAGTCATAAAATATGACAGTTTAACAATTAGATCATTTCGTTATATTATCTCTTGGTCGACTATACCATACCTACCTTACTGACTGCAGTCTTTAAACGATCACAATTAATAATAATTATAATTTGGTGATAACCAGTTAGGTACTTATGTACCTACCTATATTTTTATTGATCATGATTTTAAAACTTATAATATTGTAGTTAGGTACTGTGATTTATAAGTTTGGTGGGTGGGTAGGTGAATATAAAAAAAACCTATGAAACTTTAAAAATTTATAAAAATACATGATAAAATTCTATAATATTACGCACAAACCCTTTCTAAACTATTTATGATTTATGTATACCTATTGTTTTTATAAGTTACTTTTCTAAGCGCGCTATAAACCTAGACGAACAAATTTAGCTCCAAAATAAAATTAGATTTTTTTTGGTCTGATATTTCAGATAATTTATACTTTTGATTACATACTCGTATTAAGTATTATTACTTCTGATTACAGATATTCATTGATTTTCATTGATTTTAGATGAAGAAAAAACATTTGTAAAAAATTTAATAAACTTTTCTTTCATAAGAAAATGTATAAATGATTTAATGATGGTATTTCAATAGCACTAAATAATAATCGTGCTACTGTTAATTTCGAAGATATTCCTTGCCCTGAAAGTGAAGAAAAAAATAGCAATGCGACCGTAGTGCCACAGATGCCTTGGTTGTGACCTTAATATTAGATTGCAATTTTATAACAATAAATATAAATAAATAATACAATAACTATTTTACTCTTTGGTACTATTCGTGTTTTAGGACAAAGCTCGTATACGATTGCAAAAATTTTATGTCAGACTATTCCATTTTAGGTTTCAGACCAAGCACAACTTTTTATGGAGAATAACTTTTTTTCCAAAAATGGATAATAAAAAAGTGACCACGAATTGAAATTTTTCGTTTGGCGCGTTATTTCCCAATAAATTTTAATATCAGGTAGAAAATTTATTAAAATAGCTATTTATGATATTGGTGTTAAAAGTGAAGTTTTATTTTGTGAGTGAAAAGGTTTGTGAAATGAGCGAAGCGTAGCGGAGCGAATTTTACAAATTCACGAACATATAATAAAATCACTTTTAAGACGAATATCATACAATGGTTTTTGTAAAACTGCTCTATTTTGATAATAAAATTGATGAATTTAGAATGACACTCAACTTAAAATTGCATTTTAAAATATTACAGATAAGTACAAGTAGTGTACTATGCATAGAAACCGTTGCCCACGCTATGGTTACTAACAAATAAATGCGTGCATACCAATAAACGAGATGTCATAATAATAATTATTATTGATTGCAATTTCTGAACAATTATTATTGTCTTGAATTCTTGACTAGGTACTTATTTTTTATTAATATGTTTGCCAGTAATAAAAAGAATATGAAAAAATCTTATTACTCTAAATTTTATACTCTAAATTTTGTCTGATTTCATCATGAGAAAATGTAGGTTAAAAAGAGAATGTAAGTACAGAAAAAGTAGATAAAATTACTTTTAACACTAGTGTTAAAAGTACTTTTAACACGCTTCCATTTAACAATCACTTTTAACACTGTCAGCTGTCGTTAAAAGTGATGTATGTGTCTTTTAATGGCAGTTGCACAAAAACATTTTTTTGTGCCATTGAAGCCCATGGAAGCGGGTTAAAAAAATTTGTAACAGTGTTAAAAATACATTACAACACTCGTGTTAAAAGTAATTCTATCTACTTTATCTGTACTTACATTCTCTTTTTAAACTACATTTTCTCATGACGAAATCAGACAAAATTATAGGTAATAAGATTTTTTCATATTCTTTTTATTACTGGCAAACATATTAATAAAAAATAAGTACCTAGTCAAGAATTCAAGACAATAATAATTGTTCATAAATTGCAATTAATAATAATTATTATGACATCTCTTTTATTTGTATGCACGCATTTGTTAGTAACCATAGCGTCAGCAACGGTTGCTATTGCATAGTACATTACTTGTACTTACAAAAATATTTTAAAATTCAATTTGAAGTTGAGTGTCATTCTAAATTCATCAATTTTATTATCAAAATAGAGCAGTTTTACAAAAACCAATGTATGATATTCGTCTTTTTTTTTTAAAGAGGGAGCCTCGGTCTTAACTGTGTAGGTAAGACATAGTCGCTCCACTCTGGTAATTTGGCTTTGAGCACGAACTCTTCAGCTACACACACTTTAAATTATATATTTGCCTTTTAAACGTTCGATCGCTTGTTTTACTTTTCACAGACATTCGAAAATGAATCTGAAAAGCAAAGCGGGCCTAGGTGAGTTTCGAACCCGCGATCTATGGCTTCGTGAGCCAGCGGAGAACCACTAGGCCACGCAAAAGTCACTGATATTCGTCTTAAAAGTGATTTTATTTTGTTCGTGAATTTGTAAAATTCGCTCCGCTACGCTTCGCTCATTTCACAAACCTTTTCACTAACAAAATAAAACTTCACTTCTAACACTAATATCATAAATAGCTATTAAATTTGTTTTACCGCCGCATATGTTTCATCAATGAACTATGAATTATCAGCCGCGCTTCTTAGTTTTTTGTCGTTTCAATTGACTTTGTATAAACTCCACTTTAAAAGTTACCAAGTTTTTTTTTGTGAACATAAAATCGCAACTTTCAAACATTAAGATGGTCTTTGATTGACTACCACCATCGCAAGTTTCATCTTTTAGTTTTAAAAAGCAAGGTCGCAAGGTATATTTCTTTTAAATAAATTGCTATAATGCAAAATTACAGTCAGAAAATCTGAACACGATAATGTAAAAAAAATACGTTGTTCTATTTCAAAAAATTAACCGGGTAAAAATGGGACACCTGCTGTACCTATACCTATAGCTGAAAATAATGTTGGCTTATGCATACGTAGGAATTTTAGTTTAAAAGTTCTGTGCTAAAATTGTTAAAATACCAAGAATTTATGAGGTGATTCAAGAATGGTTGATTGGCTATTATGCGGTTATTATACGAAACGCAGCTCGCAATGCTTGCGCTAGCGACTGTAAACACAGTTGTTGCTCTCGGGTTAAATTATTTTACTGGAGAGGAGATTGAAGAGCTCGTGATGCTTATGAATTGATGTAAACATATCATCACTCAATGCACCGTTGCCAATTTTACCGGGACTCGAATAATCGGCTGTGCGTCTACAGGCTTCGAAAAATGCTCGACATATACACAATTATATACTAACGTGCGCCGCTCCCTCTGTAGAACGTTTCGTTGAACTATGTCGCGTATGTTTTAGGGTACCCCGGTGTCAAAGTGATGCCCTGGGCAAAATTTTTCCAACGTTTCCACCGATAGATGGCCATGCTGTACGACGTTTATACACGTTAAAATTTTCGAAGCCCGAAGTCGGGCTTCACATGGTAGGTCCAGGCTTCGAATACTCAACTGAACATAGCATTTTAGGCTTCGTATGGGCTCTTAATATGTCTATATATATATATATATATATATATATATATATATATTGCTTAATATACACTTCTTTAGATTTTTGAGGTAGACCTAACAGATTTTGTGCAGCCATATATGATGGAATAAGAATTTCTTTTTTTTTTTAATGGGAATTTTTGTTTTGTTCTTTATATATGGTTGTAGAAAAAGGATTGTATAAACATTAGTTTTAATAGCTGTTTACGAACTTGTAATTTTTTCTCACTGGCTTTTTTTATAATATCCCTGCTAGTGGAATATTTTTTGAATACCTGATTGCTCGCCTACCATGAAAAATAGCATATTCTTCAACGATCGGAGAATGAGGACTATTATTCACGAGAACGAAAGGTGAGTGTAGGACCGTTCAAGTGAATTTTTATATTAAATTTATATATTTATTTACTTATTTATTTAGCCCAACAAGAAGGTCCCAGTTGGTGGACTTAATTACTACTACTTATACACAATAATTATGGATTGTGTTCTCAATTATAATTTTTTGACGTAATTTTTTAAAACAGCGTGTTTATTTGCATAATTATTGACGTATGTAATTTCATATTTTGTTAGATAGGATACCCTGTATACTATTACATTTTCAGATTGTCTGAGAAAATTCAGAATGAGTGTTTTTTACAGTTGAAGAGGTTATGAATTTATTATAAACAAGTGAAAATCGCAATTTTTCATTTTGAAATCAGTGTAGGTACATCGGAAATGGCTCCAAATATCGCAAAACATGTTTATTTTTATTTTTTATAAAAGTATTTGTTTTTTTCTTCTCTCAATATTTATTTTAGCCGTTTTCCGATATTTGGAGCCGTTTCCGATGTATTAAAAATTGCGGTTTTCACTAATTTTCATTCTTTCTGAATTTTCTCAGACAATCTGAAAGTGTATAATAATATACAGGGTGTCCTGTTTAGGAAATTAGTCAATCAATATCGTCATTACTGAGCCAACAAACATCTTGTATAAAAAATCCCATTACGTCCAATAGAAAATAAATCAAATAACAAAATTCACCTGTTTTTGGAATTTTTCCAAAATCCAAAATCTGAATCGTAGCTTTATCGACGTTGATATTTCCGATCTAATCAACATACCTACCTGAAAAAGCAAATGACATTTTTCTTGTGTTTTTCGCTCGTTCAAAAATCCGCTCATAAATTTCCACGGTGTCTTGTTGACGTCATTATAGATGCCTGGGCGTCATAATGGTGTATTTAACAACCGCATCATCCCATCTCTTAGAATTTAACATGTACCGAGCGCCCCTTATTCGTGAATATCTAAAATTAGGGCAACTGCTGTTTTATCTATTATAAGAGAGTCACATTTGTATAATTTTTTATGTAAAGTACTTTGGATCTTTTATGGTCCCCAATTTACTCGATGAATGAAGAGAAAGAAAACCTAGTTCACAATACGTTTTTTATTTTCCTTTTTATTACTGGCATCCCAACTTTAATCTGAAGTTTTCTAATCTTTTATTGTAGGTACTCGGAGCGTTTGGAATAAAAAATAATGCATAAAGTTTTACGTATTTTTTTTTATTTTCCGTTATTGTTCCAAATTAAAAGTGTAATTAACTGAAACATGCATTCATTTTAAACGTCTATTATGAACCTCGTCCTATCTCGCGGCTTTCAGTTGTTTCTGAAATGAATTGTCTCGTGAAAAAGTCCACATTGTTCCTCTCGGCTATAGAATTTTCAGGACTTTCTGTTCCAAGAGTTGGGTGTGATTGTTTACCAGTCATTCCGGGCAACTCATTAGTTAAAACTCTTTAAGAATCGGGAGATATTATCTCTTTATTTTAAATAAATTCTTACATTTTTCAGTGGTTGAATAAGGGTCGTCTTTGAATGCTTTTGCATATTTATAATATTTTTATTTTTTAATATATTTTCAGTCTGTCTCTTCCTTCTCTAAGTATTAAATTGGTATTAGAGAGAAAATCTCGGGGAAAATAATGTACAATCCATCGATTTTACGTCTTAAAAGCATCCCTCCCTTTATAATATTAAATCCAAGGGTAAGGAATAAAATTCTTCTCGTAAAATTCTTAAACTAGCCACAATTTTTCATAAACATTTTTTCTATGTCACGGTGTAGTTCTGGTTTAAACATAACAATGTAGCCGATGCACGATGCATTAAAAATAAAAGTCTTGAAATATATTGTTAAACTTTGAACTCAACCACACTTAACTCGAGAGCACTTTTGAGCAAGGGAGTCGATTAACAGAGGCCTGGACGTTCTAGATCTGGAGTTTGGAGGATTCAATATGTTCACTATACTTACTCGATTTCAAATGATATAGAAATTGGAAAATCTCTCTGAAACCCAAACTGCATGGTGGTGGATCCGAGTCTAGGTATCGATTTTTTTTATTGTTATTCTTGCGCATGCATGCAATCCGAGCGGCTTACTTTCCACTAGACTACTTGGTTGATATATGGGTATGGGGTAATTGATATTACGTTACCTGCTCGAGATTTCCTTTGGTGAAAATGCATTTTCCCTGAAAGTAATCAATTTAAAACAACATCTTCATGATGCAGCATGGCTGAACATGTTTTCGTTGAGATATACGGTCAACAAGTTTATGAAATTTTTAATAATATATACGTTATGGCTTCAGCAGAATAGAGACTTGCTCAGTCAGTGTATAATAGATCAGGAGTTGTGAGTGGAAACTCTTCGAAAACTTTACTACTCCCCGTAATAACCTTCTCTCTTATAAGCGCCTTGTTTCTTATGTCACTAACGCAACTCGACTAATAAACTGTTTTGCGCTAACGGGCGCGTTCCTTGTGTATTCATGACAGAGAGAAACGTTACAGAAACAGATACAAATCTTAGAAACGCCAAGTGTAGCGAACCTGTCATGTTCGCCGAGCAACTGTTCCGGTATACCTTCTACATAATCTCAATTCTGTCAGAGTCTATAAATTCCGATTTGAGGAGGTAGCAAATATAAGAAGAACATTGCCGTCTTCTTAACTGTCGATCATTCAAATTGTATAGTCTACGCGGTACGGTGCTAGGCGATGTAGATAGACCAATAATTTCATTTATCACGTGGGACGCAACAATGGTGGAAGGTCCTTCCCAAGACGGCGTAGTCTTTATCTCCTGTTTTGTTATTAACCCATGCCTTGGAAGCTGTAGGGATTCGTCTTCACGTTGTGTTTTGCGTCATTCGATTGTTACCCAACCTAGTCTTTTTCCTTACCAGGAGCTGTAGGTGCTTCCATTGGTGTTGTAAAACTTGGAGCACTGGAGCACACCTTAGCGAGATTGGTATACAAAACGATCAAACCTAAGATCTTCTAGGTCGTAGTGTAAATATACATTACCAATTAATACTTTGTGTTCCTCAACTAATCGACATAGTTGGTGATCTCGAAAGGAAGGCCGCTTGCACCTGAACTGGCGCTCGCATTGCAATATCATCATTGGGGTGATGTTCCTCTTCCAAATAAACTTGACTATCTGTTGAAAGCACTCGCAATCTCTTCTGACAGGCTACACTTTATGGGCGCTCTTCTTTCTCTTTACTGATAGTAAAGCTCTTCCTTTCGGGAATGCTTTATAGTTCCACGCTCTTTTGCAGCTTCAGTCTTTAATCCTTCGGTGGATGTCGACAAACGTGACATCCCAAGAAATTCAGAGGTAAGTCTGGCTAGGCCTTATGGACGATTCTGCTGAGTTTCGAACTCCTGCAACGTTTCATTCTCCTCCCGGACTGTGCTCATTATTCATTAATTGACTCTGAAACACCTGCTTCAAATGACGAGGTTCCAGTGCTGGACATAATTTGTCGTAGCCGGAATGTTGTTCTTCCAGCAGTATTTGCAGCATTTCCTCAGCTTGCTCACGAAGAGTGAGAACTAATGCTTGTGCTTGTACCATATCTGCATTCTTGTTCCTCATTATACATGCAAGCTGCCTGAAATTGCGTCTTGTATTTACTTCAAGGCGTTGTGCCGTTGTACGCTGGTGCCTCGGCTGGTTGTTTCACTTTAGTTCCAAAACTTGTTACAGGTGCAGTGCAAGGGGAACACTACCTCAGATCTGTCCAGCGGTTTGAGTTTATTCTTAAAATCGATCTCTACTCCTTCTAGGAGTAGCTTTTGTTCAATTTTCAACAAATTTTCGTTGTTACGTCATCTACATCCTGCTTCACCGTTGCAAGTTTACGCAAATAATCTACGCTTTGTTTCTGTATTGCTTTTACCAACTTTTTCGTATTATCTTTCTGCAGTATCATTTTCTGCCACTTCTGGACAAACTTATTAAACTGCCATCTTTTCCACTTCTCAAACTCCACCATCAAATAATTATTTTTGATAATTCCACACACCCGCTTCTGACACCACTGCAATAAAAGTTCCACTTTATTCTCGTAATTAGCAAATTAGCTTTACAATATTGGTAATAATTAATTCTTGCTCGAAAACGAATCCGTTTGGAGTAGGCTATGACAGCGAAGAGGTTTGTCTCAACTGAATCCACTTTTATAACTGACAACTCTTGATTTTGTTAGGTTAGGTCTGCAGTTATAGTTGTCAAAACATTCAAGAACGTTAATTAAATTGCCATTCACTTTATTGACATTTTGAAAAAAACAGATAAATGAAATCAATTAATTAATTTAGGAGGTAAGTGAAGTCCTCCACCTTCCTGGACACATTTAAATACGTACACGGTTTCTCAATGCACTAAGGGCACTTTGTAACAGTTCGGGTGTATTGTTTATCTCGATGAACTTCTCCTCAACAATAATTCTGCTAACTCATTAATTGTCACAAATATTTAATTTTTGATGTAAGGCCATAAAAAGAAGTCACTTGATGTGAGGCCATGCTATGGCTGTATTACGACTGATAAGTCGTTCGTCAAAACGCTCCCTCAGTAAATCGAGTGTTTCGATAGTGCAATCCTTGCAGAGCTGGTGATTAGTAGGTAGAATTATTAGTTCTTTAAGGTAAAAAGTGGTTAAGGGTATAATGATGATACGTTAGCTAAATTGTGATTCGATTTGGGTCATGAGAGCATGATGAAAGTATTATTTGATGTTGAGGTCTCAGAACTTTTGTAGACATGATTCGGTCATGTTTATACCATTATTTCATTAAAGAAGATAACTCGGTTATGAAGGTGAGTGATTGAGTTATCGTGCTAAACAAAACAAACGTTCGATTTACCTCCCAGCATAATTTCCAATAAACCTCGTTTGCTTAAATTTAATTATGTTTTATCGATGCACGAACCGGCACTCTGCTTGACCTAATAGAGTTTGTTCCTGTTTTCTCTTGAGGCGAATAGTTTAAAAAATTAATGCACCGTCGAGGCACGGACAAAAAGTCGATTCTTTCAGCGAATTTTTCAAACGTTCGCCGGAACAAGCTGAAATCCCATAAAATTCTCACGAAAGATCTCGGCTTACGAAGTCGATTACAAGTTTACGGTCCGGAGTATTGAGCGAGAACGGTTTGCGGAAACAGCAGTAAGCGAAATGAAGTACGTTGTTATAATACATGACAGAACAGAAGAGAAAAGGGACTTTCGGATCCGAACCGAACCTCATATGCAGAGCCCACGGTTTCGCATTTTGCCCCAAATATTATCAATATTGCTTCGGTCGACTTTCATGTCCTAATAGTCCTTCCAAATATATTGCATATATTCGTTTTGCCTTTTTGCGGAAAAAGGTTTCCATAGTAAAATAACGTCGCAGTTTATTTCCAGTAAAAATATCCGATGGCGTAGGTAAACTTCCACGAAATCAATGTTTTGTGCATGTATGATTTTTAAGATGCGTAGACTTCGATTCTTTATAGGCTTACTTTATTATACATGTGATTCTTATAACCTGAAATATTCTAATATCTCGAAAAGTGCGCACTCTGCGGATTTTTTTTTACAAAAGTGGTTTTGTTCGATGGGGGACATCGTTTAAATACAAAAACCTCTCACCCTTTCCGAGGGAAACATTTTTTGCGTAATCGAGAAAATTTGATTTTGTTTATTTCTCGTAATAGCTAAAAAAAATAAGCACTGCAAAAAAATTTTTTCTACAAAAGTGGTTTAGTTCGGTGGGGGACATCGTTTAAACCCCAACACCGCCATATATTTTTTTGCGCATGTTTTTTCACTGAATGAGAATTCACAATAAAAAATAGGAGTTGTTATTTAAAATTTCAAAGTTCACCACCACTCCTTCGCAAGGGGTGAGTGGTGCAGGGCGGTTTTTGTGTTCAAATGATGTCCCCCACCGAAAAAACTACTTTTGTGAAAAATATTTTTCCTAAAAGTGCTTACTTTTCGAGATATTGGGAGGGAGAAATGAACAAAATCAAATTTCCTCGATTACAGCGCCAACTATGAATAAACGCAAAAAATAGGCGCTCTCATTTAAAATTCCAAAGTTACCAAGTAAGTGGTGAGCGATGCGGTGGTGGTTTTTGTGTTTAAACGTCCCATATTAAACAAAACCACTTTTGTGAGAAACATTTATATATCTATGTTTTTTTTTTGTAACGCTGGATACGAATTTGGGGTTTGCTGGTAAAAATTTGACCCGAAACTTTGCCTTTTTTGCACCTTTTGTCCAAATTTTTGCACTTTTTTCAGTTTTTGATGTAAGTCTCTGAAGAGACCAAATTTCCTACATAACGTTTTTGTTTTGGAAGACTGATAGAGTGAATGGGAGGCCAATAGAGCGCGCCAAAAAATATATTCCCATTGCGTGGGCTTTTGGTAAGTTTCAGTATAATTTTGATTTTCCGACACTTTTTTTTTCATTTTTTGTCACTTTTAACTAGTTGGGAATATGTTTTTGACGCGCTATACCAGCGGAACGGTTTGTCTTTAAAAATGAAACGTTATTTATGAGAAATGTCGGAAATTTTGTCTACTAAAGGGAGCGAAAAAACGCTCCCTTTCTGAGATTTACCCAAAAGTGCAAAAATTTGGACAAAAAGTGCAAAAAAAAACTTTCGCAAAGTTCCTGAGCACAACTTTGTCAGCGAATTTCGAATATTCAGCGACAGTGAACCAAAATCCAGGGCCGAACTGAAAAATTTCTACCTAAAAAGTAATTTTCTGACTATCTGTCTGGAAAACCGCTATCGGATTTTAAAATTTGAGGGAAAACTTCTGGAAATATTCAATTTGAACACCACACTGACTGGTTCGACAAGAAATGTGTCCAAGTAAAGTTTTTGACTTTCTTTTCTTTTCTTCTTTCTAATAGGTACTTTTTGAGCATCTTGGCATTTTTTATAGAACCAGTTTTAGGGGTTCCGTCAAAGCTTATCAAAGTCTTATACTTTAGTTATTAAGTTTTCAACATAAAACACGTTGTATCTTCGTAACCAATTAACAAAAAAAAAGCCTTGATTATTTTCAAATCTGCTATTTTCACTCATGAATTACCCACCCTATACATCCCGCGTTCTGGGGTCAAATTTCGATTGATTTGCAAGCTTTTTATTGACGTATTGGAAAATTCAAGCCTCCCTCCAATGAATAGCGTTGCTTAGGATAATTTTCCAGAAAGTTTTAATTATAAATAATGAAAATTCAGATCACGAAATTAAGCCCCGCAGCTTCTACAGGACTATCAAGAAAGAAACTTGATAGGGTTGTAGAAAATTTGTACTTAGGTACGAGTACTTCATTTAAGATCGTAAAGAAAAACCCCCTCCCGTGTAGATCTTAGACCTAACGCTGGAGGTTTTCAAAAGCATTTTATTGACATGTACGCCACTGCACCTTAGACCTTACAGCATTTCTTGAAAGCGTGAACGTGTAAGGCTAACAGAAGGGGTCCCACTTATTCAATATATCGTGTTTTCCTCCCCTATTTTCCTGATAAACTCTATACTATGATTCACCAACCCTGCAAGGGGTGTACTGGGGGAAAAGAGTCTTTTAAATCAGTCTAACAGGTAATAAGGCTGGAACTATGAGTATTATACCAAATGACTCACTTGAATAATGTTTCTTGGGTCTTTATTAATAAATTATGGGAGTCATCCCCAGTTTTGTTTGTTTCTTTCATTTCAATTAATCCGCGAATTTAGTGATTTAAAAAAAAATTGAATGAAATTTTTATCGCGTTATTAACCTGTTTCATTTTATTAAATTATTGATCCACTTACGTGGAGGACGGAAAATGAATCGCTTCACTTGAAATTTCTACCTAATACTTTGACGTATCTCTCAGCCTTGAATTATATGAAAACTTCGAAAAGTCCAACAAGTTACAAGCGCCGGCTTATAAGTAAACATTTGTGTTGGATCGCAGAAGTTATCGAAGATTATAAATTCATTCCGTTTTTAAGTTATTAGCTTGTTTATGGAGCGTTCAAGTTTAATTAAAGCTTTCTATGTCGATACCTCGTCCTGATACCCGAGAAGTGATTATGGAAGAGCAGAAAACTTTGAGTGACAATTCAGAATTAAAAATTCGCTTTAAAAGCTAATGAAGTCATTTTCGTACAGCTCAAGGATTTATAAAGATCACGTTTCAGTTCAATAAATCTTAATTTTTTTACTAGTTACATCGTTAGAATTATTATCAAATCTAATGAAGAAAAGGCGAAGAAAATCCTCATGCCAATTACAGTGGAAACGTAACTACAAATTTAAATTCAATAACGAGTCCCGCTTTAATTGAAAAAAATCATCTTCATGACGTTAATTAAATCAGAGATTGCCTTTGTAATTAAAGAAGCGATTCCTTGATGTAGGGCTCGCCCACTGGATTTTTATTTTTAGATTAGTCTTATTGAAATTTCTATCAAGAATTTCCATGACTTTGTTAGGAGTTGATATTATTATAACTGACGAGTTTTAACTGAAGTTTATTAAGGTCGCTTAATTCTTACATTACAAAAACGCGCACTTTTTTGGAGCTTACTCCAAGCCCAGTCAGAGTTGGTACTTTGACAACTTCATTTATTGTTAGTCGAATTAGTAGAAAGTTCGGGAGTCTTTCAAAGAGAAAGACTTTTTAGAAATGCGAGATTTTTTTTGTCTGGATATGAGATCGAGAAAGCCTGTTTTCGTCTTATTAGAGTCTCATCAGATTGATTTTCTAATAAAATACTAACATTTCAACATGGCTTATTAGTGTTTTTTTTTCTTGAATTAACTATACACAGGCAAATTGAAAATCCAGGACCGTACTTGAAAAGAAATGGTTTTGCACTTTTTGACAGAAAAGCTCATTTTCGGATCGGTTTTCGGAAACAACGGCATCGGATTCGGAAAGTACAGGAAAAACTCTCTGAAATGACCCTCTTAAATCGAACAATGATATGCGAAACAGTGCCGTGCGATATGAGAAGCGCATTTTTACTGTACTCTCCGAATCCGATGACGTTTTCGCCGAAAATCGATCGAAAAATATACTTTTCTTAAAAAAAATGCGATCAACTTTTTCTCCAAGTACGGCCCTGGTTCCTAGAATTAAATTTCTGGAAATAGGCTATCCCGTCAATTTGCAATATATTAGCTTTTGAAAAGATTTCAAATGAATTTTAAGGAACATTGGCAACGATTTTGCGGCAAATTTTAAAATTGAAGTTTAGGTAAAGTTTGATAACACAAGTTCTTACTTTGATCCTTTCTGTGAATCTGTTTGAAGTGTTGCCGTTCGATTTAAGAAGTTCATTTAAATAGCATTTTTCTTTTACTTTTCGAATCCGATGCCGTTTTTTCCGAAAGTCGATCGGAAAATCCGCGTTTCTGTCAAAAAAGAGCAAACTATTTTTTTAGAGTACGGTCCTGAATTTTCAATTTCTCGATAAGTCATCTTGAAGTGCCAAAGATATCGCCATTTAAAATTTAAGTCCAACTATAGAAAACATCCACCCCTATATCTTAGTAGGGTTGACCAAAACAATAAATTTGTCATAGATTTGGACTTGCTTCGATGTCTTCTAACCTGGCATTTAGCTACATCGCATTAGTCATAAATCACCCTGTATATAACTCGATACATGAAAGTCCAAGCTTGAATCTTACTGTCTTCGTTCTGCTTCTGCAAAAGGGCGTCAGGTGGTCCTGCTGCTGTCCTTTTCCCTGAGCGCAGTTACAGGTGTTGTGGGTAGATAATTCAATAAACATCGATTGCGAGTTGGCACACTACAGGTTGGAGAAAAGTTGAGAAATTGAATGTAAAATGAAAATGTTTGCTCAGTGTCATCTTCAGAGCAACTGTATAATAATTATGTTTGTGGTTTAGGTTAGATAGGAGGGCAAATCTGATGAAATGGTACTGCAGGACGGAATTTAAAAAAAGAACGGAGTTGAACTAGTTGGAGTTACTTCTCAGTTTAACTTCTTGTCGAAAATAAAAGTTTCCTTAAAAATCTCTCAAGAGCTGAAAACAGGATTAATTCATTGTTCTTAGAAAGGGTTTGCGTTTTGGACTTCTAAAAAGTACCATGGCTTTCTAATTACGTATCACTTTCTTTTGCGCATGCGCATGTGAAACTGCCCTTGTTTGATGATTGAAAACCTGCCTCTTCTTCTCTTGCATTCTACCTTTCATTGCATGGTCAGCTTCTTCAGGCCATCCCGTCGAATGACATATGCCCCACAAAGGATATAATTTTGAGTTCTCTTAAGATCGAGGCATTTGTTCTATGGGCGGTCCATGGTATCCGTAACATTTTCCTGGAGCATGTCATTTCCAATCCTTTGATCCATCTACGGCAATTGCGTTAAAGTTAATGGTTTCAAACCCATAGGTGGCTATGGAAAAAAAAACAGAGAGTGCAGCATTCTCCTCTGGTGTGTTTTGATATCTGGTGATCCTCCCAGATTTTCTCGAATTTGGTGAGAAAATTTTTGCCTTTCCTAATCTTCTCTTTTTTCTTCTTTTTGAGAGAAGACAATCGTGTTCAGAAAATGTTCAAAAGCTCAGAGGATATTCACGATAAAAGGGCAGTAGAATAGGTGTGCGTATAGGTATTTAATGGCTTTTTAATGACCTAAAACCCATTAATGTCAGCTTAAGGGTTATTTATAGCCGTCACTATTGTCTACTTAATCCCTTAATTTCATTATTTATTGCTCTGTTATCATGTACTAATCCCTTTGACTTATGCCGCCTACAAAAAACCCCCTTTGATTACCTTGCATATCTATAATCCTTTACATGAGAAAAAAGGATTATTGTTGTATTGTTATAGTTACACAATAGCCCCGCTGCAACAGGTGTTCCAGTTGGCACTATTGTCTAATTAATCCCTTAATTTCATTATTTATTGCTCTGTAATCATGTACTAATCCCTATGACTTATGCCGCCTACAAAAAACCCCCTTTGATTACCTTGCATATCTATAATCCTTTAACACACAGCATGAGAAAAAAGAATTATTGTTGTATTGTTATAGTTACACAATAGCCCCGCTGCAACAGGTGTTCCAGTTGGCCAACAGTGGGTCAAATTAAATATTCGATTCTCAATATAAAAATAAAGCCCTTTAACACACACAGGCAGCATGAGAAAAGTAGGTAAAATCTTTCCATGTATCTATAATCCTTTAACACACAAGGCAGCGTGAGAAAAATAATTCAAAATCATTATTGTTGTATTGTATCATGTACTAATCCCTTTGATCGGTCAGCGACAGTATTCCCCTCATTTACACGTTAAGCTGTATAAAAAATAGACCCCTTTGAAATCATGATCCCGCGTTAAAAATTCTATACTTAAGCCGCCTACAAACTCTATGATTATCACCGTCTATTTATGTAGGTAAGCTGTAAAATATTATTTCTATAAATAATCCCTTAATGTTACACAATAGAGGTAGCCCCGCTGCAACAGGTGTTCCAGTTGGCCTACAGTGGACCAAATTAAATATTCGATTCTCAACATAGTGCATGAAATCTTTTAAAACCCTTTGATTAAAAGTCATGCATATAATTACATGATCCCGCGGTATAATGTATCTAAAATCCCCTATGATCGGTCAGCGATATTATTCGCCTCATTATGTAAGCTGTATAAAAATAGAGCCATTTGAAATCATGATCCCGAGTTGAAAATTCTATACATATGCCGCCTACAAACCCCCTTAGATTACCTGACCATAACCGTCGTATTATGTAGGTCAAATCTAATCCCTGTTACACAATAGCGGATGCAACAGGTGTTCCCAGTTGACTAACAGTGGGTCAAATTAAATATTCGATTCTCAACACACAAAGTGAAACTCGTTCTTCTTCATAATAATTATTTATTTACATGGCACAATTAATTAGTAAAAAAAAATGCGTCGATGCAGATTAAGAGCAGTGCCTACCCAGTTTATATTGATTTTCTCAGAACTAATATTTTGAAGTACTTCCCTATCTGCACTTAGCCGTTCAATTAGTGTACCTACGTAATGTAAGGTAAAAATTATGTCGTCCTTAACGGTGTATTTTATCAATGTGCTTGCAAAATTCATAACAGTGGGGTTAATCTTGGGGCAAATTTTTGCACGGTAATTAAAAATTCATAGTGATATCTTGAAACTACTGAAAAAGATTCTCCAGTGGACTCTTTTCATTCAGAGTATACATGAAATCTTTTATAGACCAAAGTAGGCTGAGATACTTATAATAATTAGTGTACCTACGTAATGTAAGGTAAAAATTATGTCGTCCTTAATGGTGTATTTTATCAAGGTGTTTGCAAAAATTCATAACAGTGGGGTTAATCTTGGGGCAAATTTTTTGCACGGTAAATTCATAGTGATATCTTGAAATTACTGAAAAAAGATTCTCCAGTGGGCTCTTTCATTCAGAGTATACATGAAATCTTTTATAGACCAAAGTAGGCTGAGATACTTATTATAATAATAATTAGTGTACCTACGTAATGTAAGGTACAAAATTATGTCGTCCTTAATGGTGTATTTTATCAAGGTGTTTGCAAAAATCATAACAGTGGGGTTAATCATGGGGCAAATTTTTCTCCAGTGGGCTCTTTCATTCAGAGTATACGAAAAAACTGTCATACATCTTATTTGTTCTTTAAACGTTGTGGCATAAAATAAAACCATTTGGTCGGTCAGATCCCTATAGCATAGCGTATAAATCGTCTAATTTACACTGTTATTTAGGTAGGCTGAATACACGTTAAGCCTCTGGACAATAACTAGGCGCCGGGTAATATAAATCACTAAAACTGCCACTATTGATGATGCTTTGATTCTTTAAGGCCTTATTTCGCGTCATGCTGGTCGCCTATACCACTTTAAGATATCAGTGTACGAGTATCTTTATATAAATGTCCAAGTCGTAAAAGGATTACTGGTGTGCAATTTACATGTGCCCGGATGAAATACTCGAGTTTTAACTCTACATAGAATGAAATTTACAATAGGCGTTGATATTTTACAGTTCAATAATACTTCCAAAGTAGGCTGCGACAATTATTGTAATTTAGTGTACCCAAATACACTAGATAATAATACGTGCAGCTTCCACTGAAAATTGTCACCGGAAGTTACTGTCGCCCAAGCGGCTCGATATCTAACTAACGTTGATTTGAAATGTCAATTTAATTGAACGAAACGTCAATCTGACGTTTACTTTGCTTATAACATTTTATAAAATGAATGAATTACACTTAAATTAAGATTACCATGGAAATGTCCAGTTATCAAGTTAGCCAACGATGTCACATTGAGAAAAATTGTTGGAATACTGTAGAATTTGAATTCATGTAATTCGGATGCCGCTAATAAAAAATTTAAGACAAAGGCTATGGTTATGTGAAATAATATGTTTTTCCAGTGGAAGTTGTTTAAATTTGACAGCCATGTTGATTTAAATTTTTAGAAAAGGCAACCATAAGTATCTCGGTAAAGAAGCCGAGGAATTAATGCTATGTTTTTAAACTACACAGATGGCGCTAGGCATTCAACTACATAGTTTCAATTATTGTATAATGAAAGGAGTCAATAAAATGTAACAATAAAATTCACTTAGGATATTTATTAATAATTATAATAATTAATACATGTTATCTAATCCTAACTCGTTAAGTATTTCTCCATTATGCTTATTTATCATTTCCTTAAAACAAATCGCAATATCCTTATCCATACAACATGTAAACTTCTTAAGTCCTTGCTTCATTTTGTCATAACTAGCTTCCACAGATCCATATTCTTCAAGTTTGAACTCGTCTATAATTTGCCGTAATATGTTTCGAAAATTAAGAGTTTCCAGTTTATCTAGATGAAACTCTAATAAATCGGTCAAGTCAATGAGCTGAGTAACCTCTTCTTTGCTCATAGCTAACACTGAGGAGAAATATTGTATCTTGATGTAGTTACCTTCAAGAATATTCCCCGCGGTGGTGATAATGTAATCACAGACACGGTGCGCCATAGTCGTCTCATCTTCAAAATAGGCGTCGGAGTTTTAAATGTTCTATAATTATCGCCCAATCACAGGATATAAACGATACATTCCCAATGTCCGTGAAAATTCGCACTATAGGTTGTAGATTTCTTCTCACACTTAATCCTGTAGTTACAATCTTATTTTCTATATTCGAGAGGCGGTAACTCGTCGTTTTAATAGTTACGTCATTTCTATTCAATTCATCCAAATAAATGTTCAACGCATCATGATTACTGCAGGACTCCGTGAGATGAGGGCAAGTCGTCATTTTAGGAAGTGATATAGGTTCTATTCTGCATGGCACGTCGTATGTTCTTTTCTTCGTTATCGATGAATCTACGAAAACATCGTCCAGCACTCGTTTAGGCGACATCTCGTTCGATACTAATCGGTCAAGTCAATGAGCTGAGTAACCTCTTCTTTGCTCATAGCTAACACTGAGGAGAAATATTGTATCTTGATGTAGTTACCTTCAAGAATATTCCCCGAGGATGTGATAATGTAATCACAGACACGGTGCGCCATAGTCGTCTCATCTTCAAAATAGGCGTCGGAGTTAAGTTTTAAATGTTCTATAATTACCGCCCAATCACAGGATATAAACGATACATACCCAATGTCCGTGAAAATTCGCACTATAGGTTGTAGATTTCTTCTCACACTTAATCATGTAGTTACTATCTTATTTTCTATATTCGAGAGGCGGTAACTCGTCGTTTTAATAGTTACGTCATTTCTATTCAATTCATCCAAATAAATGTTCAACGCCTCATGATTACTGCAGGACTCCGTGAGATTATTATGCTACATGAAGTTATACCTATACTTTATTTTAATTAGATGGATTCCACCAAGTCAAAATTCTAGGGGAACGATTGGCAACAAGACTGATTAGGTTGGTTATGGTGATAGTTTGTTATTAAAATAGTCACTAGAATAGTTCCTAAATTAATTTAGGTTATGTCGATTACTTGAGATGTCATTTTATTTCAAAATTTAAAATCCGAAAGACTATAAACTCAATTTTAGGGGTAAAATTGGAAAATCTTAGAGACATTTTTAAATGTAAGTACCTATAGCTATATTTACTCTTATAAATCTTATGTACCTATGTAGGATTAGACAAACTCCTTTTTAGTTTTCTGTAAAAATCTTGAAAATAGAAGATCTATTATTGATAAATAGAGGTACTTACATTATTCAATAATTTTTAAGAATTTCTCAAGGAATCTGAATAAACACTGCATTTTTGTTTGATTTGGATACAAGCATCTTTCAATTATTATTGTTCACTGCATTTGATAATTGTTCTTTCCTTTCTTTTGAAATAAATTTACCTGCATCAGCATTTACAAAATAAATTTTAATTTAATAATTTAGTTTGTCAATTTGACAACTTCAACTTTTCAGTTGCGTGGCGCTTCGCTGTGACTAGAGTACCGAACTCAGGGACCAAACCTAGTTTTCGCAAAAAATGTCATTAGATATAGTCATGCCAGACAACAGTGAAATTGATCCTCAAAAAATGATTAACTATACTAAAAAGGACTATTTTCAAAGCAAATAGAGTTGAATTTTCTAATTTGCGTTTTATAACAGTGCAACGAGGAAACATGTTTTGCAGGTGACGTCATAGCCTATACCCGAATCGGGGAGTGTTGCTGTGACTCTAGCCACAACGTAAATTTTTTTTTGTCAAGGTCGAGAAAACAGGCTACCATCTGACAATATCAAAATTACTGTTTAAAGATTGCACAGGCTACCAACTAGACAGCTGTTTGACAAGTCCATCTAAATAAAAAATAAAGTCTAGTTAATAACCATGAAATGGTTCAGATTTACAATAGGGTTAATTAAGCAGAGGCACGTATCGACATGCCTCGACTTGTCGGCAGCCGCACACCTGCATCCTAATGCATGGCTGCTCAGCTCGGACCAAGTCAAATCAGCTTGTTATCAAGTCTCGGATATCGCGGGTCAACGCTTGTTCATCTCCCATAGCAGCTGACCATTGCCTCTCAGTTAGGCTCTGACCAAATCTCAGCGAGTCTGACTGTAGCATCGAGCATCGGACTGGTCAACGTCTGATCGTCTCGTAGCGGACTGGTCAACGTCTGATCGTCTCTTATCGGATCTGGCTGACGGTGCGGACCTGATCAGGGTATCCGGACTTTGTTCGGCCCCATATACTTATCGATTTTGGTTGACTATATCACATCTCGGATCTGACGGGGTAACCGTATGCTCTATGGCTTGGTCATGTACGTAGAACAAGGGTAGGTAGCGGAAACGTGCCAGCTGAAACTCGATGTATGGTATGGGCTGGTAGCTGAAACATAAGTGTAGATAAAGTGACAGTTATAAAATTCTGTAAGATAATAATTATTAAGACTGTATGATTAGGTGGTAGTTGGCCAAAAATGACAACACGGCACTCGATAAGTGTGCAGGTTTATACCCACGTTATCAAGATGCTAACAGGGAAACGTTCGATTATTACCCTCAGCAACTTGAACAACGTTGCCACATTGACAAAACCGGTGGGCTATGACGGGTTAACGGCTGGTCATATCCTATCGGATCCGGCCTACGGAGTCGAGTCGACCACTGCATCGCTGCTCAGTTCTGACCAAGTCAAATTTGATTGATATCAAATCTCAGAGTTCGCTGGTCAACGGTTGTTTACCCCCAATCGGATCTGTCAGGCGGTGCAGGCCTGACCAATAGCTCGCGTCTGACCAAGTCTCAGCGAATTTTGCTGGTTGGCGCGTCTCGGATCGGGCGGGTTAACCTCTTATCGGAACTGGCTGACGGAGCGGACCTGATCAATGCATCGCGGCGATGCTCTGACCAGGTCCTATCGATTTTGGTTGGTTAATGTACATAAATAACTCATTAACTTTGAAGATTTTATTGCTATCATGTGGCCGGGTCAGAGCCTGTCGACTATGCCTGAGCCCCGGTCAGCTCGGATAAAATATTACAGAGCCCCGGTCAGCTAGATTAAATATTACAGACCCCCGGTCAGCTCGGATAAAATACGTGCCGTTAGCGCCCCACCAATTGCCGCGGTCAATTGATGGCATATGGGGCGCTAACGGCACGTATTTTATCCGAGCTGACCGGGGGTCTGTAATATTTAATCTAGCTGACCGGGGCTCTGTAATATTTTATCCGAGCTGACCGGGGCTCAGGCATAGTCGACAGGCTCTGACCCGGCCACATGATAGCAATAAAATCTTCAAAGTTAATGAGTTATTTATGTACATTAACCAACCAAAATCGATAGGACCTGGTCAGAGCATCGCCGCGATGCATTGATCAGGTCCGCTCCGTCAGCCAGTTCCGATAAGAGGTTAACCCGCCCGATCCGAGACGCGCCAACCAGCAAAATTCGCTGAGACTTGGTCAGACGCGAGCTATTGGTCAGGCCTGCACCGCCTGACAGATCCGATTGGGGGTAAACAACCGTTGACCAGCGAACTCTGAGATTTGATATCAATCAAATTTGACTTGGTCAGAACTGAGCAGCGATGCAGTGGTCGACTCGACTCCGTAGGCCGGATCCGATAGGATATGACCAGCCGTTAACCCGTCATAGCCCACCGGTTTTGTCAATGTGGCAACGTTGTTCAAGTTGCTGAGGGTAATAATCGAACGTTTCCCTGTTAGCATCTTGATAACGTGGGTATAAACCTGCACACTTATCGAGTGCCGTGTTGTCATTTTTGGCCAACTACCACCTAATCATACAGTCTTAATAATTATTATCTTACAGAATTTTATAACTGTCACTTTATCTACACTTATGTTTCAGCTACCAGCCCATACCATACATCGAGTTTCAGCTGGCACGTTTCCGCTACCTACCCTTGTTCTACGTACATGACCAAGCCATAGAGCATACGGTTACCCCGTCAGATCCGAGATGTGATATAGTCAACCAAAATCGATAAGTATATGGGGCCGAACAAAGTCCGGATACCCTGATCAGGTCCGCACCGTCAGCCAGATCCGATAAGAGACGATCAGACGTTGACCAGTCCGCTACGAGACGATCAGACGTTGACCAGTCCGATGCTCGATGCTACAGTCAGACTCGCTGAGATTTGGTCAGAGCCTAACTGAGAGGCAATGGTCAGCTGCTATGGGAGATGAACAAGCGTTGACCCGCGATATCCGAGACTTGATAACAAGCTGATTTGACTTGGTCCGAGCTGAGCAGCCATGCATTAGGATGCAGGTGTGCGGCTGCCGACAAGTCGAGGCATGTCGATACGTGCCTCTGCTTAATTAACCCTATTGTAAATCTGAACCATTTCATGGTTATTAACTAGACTTTATTTTTTATTTAGATGGACTTGTCAAACAGCTGTCTAGTTGGTAGCCTGTGCAATCTTTAAACAGTAATTTTGATATTGTCAGATGGTAGCCTGTTTTCTCGACCTTGACAAAAAAAAATTTACGTTGTGGCTAGAGTCACAGCAACACTCCCCGATTCGGGTATAGGCTATGACGTCACCTGCAAAACATGTTTCCTCGTTGCACTGTTATAAAACGCAAATTAGAAAATTCAACTCTATTTGCTTTGAAAATAGTCCTTTTTAGTATAGTTAATCATTTTTTGAGGATCAATTTCACTGTTGTCTGGCATGACTATATCTAATGACATTTTTTGCGAAAACTAGGTTTGGTCCCTGAGTTCGGTACTCTAGTCACAGCGAAGCGCCACGCAACTGAAAAGTTGAAGTTGTCAAATTGACAAACTAAATTATTAAATTAAAATTTATTTTGTAAATGCTGATGCAGGTAAATTTATTTCAAAAGAAAGGAAAGAACAATTATCAAATGCAGTGAACAATAATAATTGAAAGATGCTTGTATCCAAATCAAACAAAAATGCAGTGTTTATTCAGATTCCTTGAGAAATTCTTAAAAATTATTGAATAATGTAAGTACCTCTATTTATCAATAATAGATCTTCTATTTTCAAGATTTTTACAGAAAACTAAAAAGGAGTTTGTCTAATCCTACATAGGTACATAAGATTTATAAGAGTAAATATAGCTATAGGTACTTACATTTAAAAATGTCTCTAAGATTTTCCAATTTTACCCCTAAAATTGAGTTTATAGTCTTTCGGATTTTAAATTTTGAAATAAAATGACATCTCAAGTAATCGACATAACCTAAATTAATTTAGGAACTATTCTAGTGACTATTTTAATAACAAACTATCACCATAACCAACCTAATCAGTCTTGTTGCCAATCGTTCCCCTAGAATTTTGACTTGGTGGAATCCATCTAATTAAAATAAAGTATAGGTATAACTTCATGTAGCATAATAATCTCACGGAGTCCTGCAGTAATCATGAGGCGTTGAACATTTATTTGGATGAATTGAATAGAAATGACGTAACTATTAAAACGACGAGTTACCGCCTCTCGAATATAGAAAATAAGATAGTAACTACATGATTAAGTGTGAGAAGAAATCTACAACCTATAGTGCGAATTTTCACGGACATTGGGTATGTATCGTTTATATCCTGTGATTGGGCGGTAATTATAGAACATTTAAAACTTAACTCCGACGCCTATTTTGAAGATGAGACGACTATGGCGCACCGTGTCTGTGATTACATTATCACATCCTCGGGGAATATTCTTGAAGGTAACTACATCAAGATACAATATTTCTCCTCAGTGTTAGCTATGAGCAAAGAAGAGGTTACTCAGCTCATTGACTTGACCGATTAGTATCGAACGAGATGTCGCCTAAACGAGTGCTGGACGATGTTTTCGTAGATTCATCGATAACGAAGAAAAGAACATACGACGTGCCATGCAGAATAGAACCTATATCACTTCCTAAAATGACGACTTGCCCTCATCTCACGGAGTCCTGCAGTAATCATGATGCGTTGAACATTTATTTGGATGAATTGAATAGAAATGACGTAACTATTAAAACGACGAGTTACCGCCTCTCGAATATAGAAAATAAGATTGTAACTACAGGATTAAGTGTGAGAAGAAATCTACAACCTATAGTGCGAATTTTCACGGACATTGGGAATGTATCGTTTATATCCTGTGATTGGGCGATAATTATAGAACATTTAAAACTCCGACGCCTATTTTGAAGATGAGACGACTATGGCGCACCGTGTCTGTGATTACATTATCACCACCGCGGGGAATATTCTTGAAGGTAACTACATCAAGATACAATATTTCTCCTCAGTGTTAGCTATGAGCAAAGAAGAGGTTACTCAGCTCATTGACTTGACCGATTTATTAGAGTTTCATCTAGATAAACTGGAAACTCTTAATTTTCGAAACATATTACGGCAAATTATAGACGAGTTCAAACTTGAAGAATATGGATCTGTGGAAGCTAGTTATGACAAAATGAAGCAAGGACTTAAGAAGTTTACATGTTGTATGGATAAGGATATTGCGATTTGTTTTAAGGAAATGATAAATAAGCATAATGGAGAAATACTTAACGAGTTAGGATTAGATAACATGTATTAATTATTATAATTATTAATAAATATCCTAAGTGAATTTTATTGTTACATTTTATTGACTCCTTTCATTATACAATAATTGAAACTATGTAGTTGAATGCCTAGCGCCATCTGTGTAGTTTAAAAACATAGCATTAATTCCTCGGCTTCTTTACCGAGATACTTATGGTTGCCTTTTCTAAAAATTTAAATCAACATGGCTGTCAAATTTAAACAACTTCCACTGGAAAAACATATTATTTCACATAACCATAGCCTTTGTCTTAAATTTTTTATTAGCGGCATCCGAATTACATGAATTCAAATTCTACAGTATTCCAACAATTTTTCTCAATGTGACATCGTTGGCTAACTTGATAACTGGACATTTCCATGGTAATCTTAATTTAAGTGTAATTCATTCATTTTATAAAATGTTATAAGCAAAGTAAACGTCAGATTGACGTTTCGTTCAATTAAATTGACATTTCAAATCAACGTTAGTTAGATATCGAGCCGCTTGGGCGACAGTAACTTCCGGTGACAATTTTCAGTGGAAGCTGCACGTATTATTATCTAGTGTATTTGGGTACACTAAATTACAATAATTGTCGCAGCCTACTTTGGAAGTATTATTGAACTGTAAAATATCAACGCCTATTGTAAATTTCATTCTATGTAGAGTTAAAACTCGAGTATTTCATCCGGGCACATGTAAATTGCACACCAGTAATCCTTTTACGACTTGGACATAGATATAAAGATACTCGTACACTGATATCTTAAAGTGGTATAGGCGACCAGCATGACGCGAAATAAGGCCTTAAAGAATCAAAGCATCATCAATAGTGGCAGTTTTAGTGATTTATATTACCCGGCGCCTAGTTATTGTCCAGAGGCTTAACGTGTATTCAGCCTACCTAAATAACAGTGTAAATTAGACGATTTATACGCTATGCTATAGGGATCTGACCGACCAAATGGTTTTATTTTATGCCACAACGTTTAAAGAACAAATAAGATGTATGACAGTTTTTTCGTATACTCTGAATGAAAGAGCCCACTGGAGAAAAATTTGCCCCATGATTAACCCCACTGTTATGATTTTTGCAAACACCTTGATAAAATACACCATTAAGGACGACATAATTTTGTACCTTACATTACGTAGGTACACTAATTATTATTATAATAAGTATCTCAGCCTACTTTGGTCTATAAAAGATTTCATGTATACTCTGAATGAAAGAGCCCACTGGAGAATCTTTTTTCAGTAATTTCAAGATATCACTATGAATTTACCGTGCAAAAAATTTGCCCCAAGATTAACCCCACTGTTATGAATTTTTGCAAACACCTTGATAAAATACACCATTAAGGACGACATAATTTTTACCTTACATTACGTAGGTACACTAATTATTATAAGTATCTCAGCCTACTTTGGTCTATAAAAGATTTCATGTATACTCTGAATGAAAAGAGTCCACTGGAGAATCTTTTTCAGTAGTTTCAAGATATCACTATGAATTTTTAATTACCGTGCAAAAATTTGCCCCAAGATTAACCCCACTGTTATGAATTTTGCAAGCACATTGATAAAATACACCGTTAAGGACGACATAATTTTTACCTTACATTACGTAGGTACACTAATTGAACGGCTAAGTGCAGATAGGGAAGTACTTCAAAATATTAGTTCTGAGAAAATCAATATAAACTGGGTAGGCACTGCTCTTAATCTGCATCGACGCATTTTTTTTTACTAATTAATTGTGCCATGTAAATAAATAATTATTATGAAGAAGAACGAGTTTCACTTTGTGTGTTGAGAATCGAATATTTAATTTGACCCACTGTTAGTCAACTGGGAACACCTGTTGCATCCGCTATTGTGTAACAGGGATTAGATTTGACCTACATAATACGACGGTTATGGTCAGGTAATCTAAGGGGGTTTGTAGGCGGCATATGTATAGAATTTTCAACTCGGGATCATGATTTCAAATGGCTCTATTTTTATACAGCTTACATAATGAGGCGAATAATATCGCTGACCGATCATAGGGGATTTTAGATACATTATACCGCGGGATCATGTAATTATATGCATTATATGCATGACTTTTAATCAAAGGGTTTTAAAAGATTTCATGCACTATGTTGAGAATCGAATATTTAATTTGGTCCACTGTAGGCCAACTGGAACACCTGTTGCAGCGGGGCTACCTCTATTGTGTAACATTAAGGGATTATTTATAGAAATAATATTTTACAGCTTACCTACATAAATAGACGGTGATAATCATAGAGTTTGTAGGCGGCTTAAGTATAGAATTTTTAACGCGGGATCATGATTTCAAAGGGGTCTATTTTTTATACAGCTTAACGTGTAAATGAGGGGAATACTGTCGCTGACCGATCAAAGGGATTAGTACATGATACAATACAACAATAATGATTTTGAATTATTTTTCTCACGCTGCCTTGTGTGTTAAAGGATTATAGATACATGGAAAGATTTTACCTACTTTTCTCATGCTGCCTGTGTGTGTTAAAGGGCTTTATTTTTATATTGAGAATCGAATATTTAATTTGACCCACTGTTGGCCAACTGGAACACCTGTTGCAGCGGGGCTATTGTGTAACTATAACAATACAACAATAATTCTTTTTTCTCATGCTGTGTGTTAAAGGATTATAGATATGCAAGGTAATCAAAGGGGGTTTTTTGTAGGCGGCATAAGTCATAGGGATTAGTACATGATTACAGAGCAATAAATAATGAAATTAAGGGATTAATTAGACAATAGTGCCAACTGGAACACCTGTTGCAGCGGGGCTATTGTGTAACTATAACAATACAACAATAATCCTTTTTTCTCATGTAAAGGATTATAGATATGCAAGGTAATCAAAGGGGGTTTTTTGTAGGCGGCATAAGTCAAAGGGATTAGTACATGATAACAGAGCAATAAATAATGAAATTAAGGGATTAAGTAGACAATAGTGACGGCTATAAATAACCCTTAAGCTGACATTAATGGGTTTTAGGTCATTAAAAAGCCATTAAATACCTATACGCACACCTATTCTACTAAGGGCGTTTATTTTAATCGTGAGCCAGGAACGCAACCTGAAAGTGCAGGTGTCGTCGATCACTTTTTCGAGCCTGGGGCCGTATATCAGCCAGCAATAACGCGCTGAATATCGGCATAGGTGTGAGATCACATGACCGTGGAGGCCAATAAGGTTCATTGTTGGAACCGAAGCGATTCCGCATTAACTTCATTGACCTGATCGAGGAACGAAAAAGTTGGCAATCATGGAATGTGGGGCTTTTCATTGACTGTAACGTTTTGGCCGGCACTATCTTTGAAGAAACATGAGCCAGTGACTCCACCAGCCCATAAAGCACAAAGCACACCAAACCGTGACTTGTAGGGCACCGGCATCTCGATAAAGGCTTCTGGATATTCTGCACTACAAATCCGGAAATTTTGTGTCTTCATGTAGCAATTGGTCCAGCAATGAGCCTCATACAGAATTTTTTGGTAAATATGGGATCACGAACAATATTTTTTTGGCACAGTCACCGAACATACGACCCACATGATGGATGGTCTTCACTGTACTTTCCACAGCAACAACAACTTCTTCTGTGCGCCCTGTGCAACTTCTCTGTTGATGGGCATTATCAATGAGAGGATGCGTGGCGGGACAGTTTTGCGAACTGAACCACTTTTTTCCAAATTATAACGTCCAATTCCATCCTCGAGCAAATTTAGAGGAGTTTTTTTTTACAAGAATTTTTTTATGGAAAAGGCACATGCACTACAGGGAAATCCCTATGGGGCTCTAGGAGCGGTGCATGAGCGGAGATGTCAATTCACGTTCACTTTGAATCTTTGCAGGTTGTATTCCTCATCAGGAAACTCTTCGCTTGGAAAGCTATTCCAAAGTGATGCGGTTCTATGCATGAAAGAAGCCCAAAGTAGAGTGGTACGAGGTGTAACGAGCTGAACTTGATAGGAATGAGCTATTGAGGCTCCAACGTGTATTTGTGCTCGGCCTCGTTCTAGGTGCGATCAAACGGACCACGTCTATGGAACGCTTTTTTCCTATGTCCAAGACTATCTACATGGCTGGGCGATGGATGATCCTGCCTTGGCGCTGTCTTCTCCTCGATGTTCAGGTCTACATTCGAACGAAAGGGAAGGGTATCCAGGAACAAGGGCGAACTCCTTTAAAATAAATTGAAGGAACACAGTCTTCAAAAGTCAGAAACACAAGCATAGAGTAGCGTGAACTCTCGAGAGTGGATGTCGTCGCGATAAATAACTCAACACTCTTCACGTAATTTTAATCAATCAAAATATGTTTTGACTACGACTTCCAGCGCTCTCGAGACTCCACAATGAATAAATAAGCTATAATAAGCAGTCATGAAATATTACAAAAGACAGGATACCAGACATCTTGACTTCAGCCGTTGTCAACCTACAGTTGATGTTTATAAAGTAGAGCGATAATCATTTAAAAAAATGATTGTACGTACCTCCAGAGCATTGGACGGGTTGTGCTTAGCTGCTCATTCTGGTGTTAACAAAATAATTGAAAGAAGGAAGGAGATGGACTGTTCTTGAGTTCTAATAGGGATCTAATTTCACCACACGCTGCCTGCCATTTTAAAGCCTCCAGGCCTCCCGCATGCGCGATTGGAAGCAAACGAGAAGCGAACGGAGCCGAAAGATAGTCAAGTTTGATTGGTGTCGCTGTTGTCGCGCCATGCAACAGACATTGTACAGAGTGTTCCGTGACAATATTATACAGTGGGAACAAAAAAGGCAACGATCTGGAACGGTTACTGAAGGTGTCAAAGGAACCGTTACATAATGAACTTCCAAATTGTTCAAGCGTTGGTCGGCGTAAAACTATTCATACTAAAAAAGCAAAACATGCTGGACACAAATCAGCTTCGAAGCTGCCAAATTAATCGTCAATACAAAACATGCTCCCAATTCGAAAAAATATCAATTATTTTGAAGAAACTGATGATACAAATTATGTCATTGCTGCTATACAATTTACAACCAGGTCGCGTAGAATGTCTTGTAAAATCGAACATCATTTCTAATATAACGATGTCGATTTTTTCTTGTTACAATTTTCTCCCTGCAACTACTGAAACATTTGGAAAATTCATGACTGCATGCAGGAGACAAAAAATAAAAAAATCTGGCAGATGAAATTGCCTAAATTGACGTTATCTATTATTCGTATTCAGTTCCTGATAGACGGTCTTTTCTCCTCCAACATTTTAAAAAGGTGAATAAAGGAAATAACTTGGGAATACGAACCAGGTAGGTAGGTACTGACAACAGGACGCTACGTGACTGTCTGCTTGCAGACTGCGACTTATTCCTTAGTCAGGAAGCATCAATATTAAAAGGCACATCGCATCGCTCATACCCTCTTATTCCTTCCTATACGGATCTCCGCAAAAGACCGTACAGGAAAAACTAATAAAACAATATTAAATGCTTCCGCTCTAGCGACAGTAATAAATTTTGCTTTTCTGGATCTTCATACTGAAAAGGGGAAAGGATTCGGAGGCTATAGGGAGCGGCGCTCGGTTTTAATGCTATTATTGAGACCGATTTTCCTCCGATACGTCCCATATAACGCGGCCGGGAACCGTTTGGAATTATCCCCGATTTTCCTCTTGTCACTCTGGAGATTGGGGCGGTCTGGGCGACCTGGCCACGCAGATACGACTGTTTACACTCCGGGCGTGGCGACGGGTTAACCATTATTCTGGCATTGTCCGGAGTAAAAGAGGGAAAACTCCGGGAACCGTGTGGAGAGCGCAATTGTTTCAAGTCACCCTCTCTAATTGCCATTAGGGTTCACTTTGGTTAATGGAACCACGAAAATAACTTTTTGTGTTAGTTTTTACAATATGCACTGTATCATTAATTTTAGGCAGTGGCTAATTTGCCGCTACTAGTTTTAACGTTGAAAATAATTCGTTTTATTATTAAATCTAAAGATATTAGACAAAATTTAATTATACAGGTGTCCCAGCTCATTCGAGTCTGTCCAAGCGATAAAAAATTGCAAATTCAAGTACAGGATCATAATGATGGCTATAATTTAAAATTATTTTCGACGATCCAGAGTGTCCCATATGAGGTTGGCATATCAAAGTTATGTGTTTTTTTTAATAGAATACCTTGGTGTTTAAATTGAGAAATTTGTGAGTTATAAACAAGTGAAAATCGCAACGAAAACGGCTCAAGATAGAGAAAAACGGCTTACATGTCCCTATTTTAATTTTGTAAAATGAATGAGCTGGGATACCTGTATAAATTGGATTCAATTCAATAGAGGCTGATATTTATTTCAATGTTACCAGCAATAGTCAAACAGAACCACCAATCGGTAACTGTTACAGTCAATTTCATGAATGATATTTGTTCTTCCCCGAGCCCTTTAAGTAAATCTTGGGAAGCTACTCTATCTCAGTCATAACCGAAACAGGCGTGAAAATCCCACTGGAAATAATGATGATATATACGAGAGAAAACATATTATTTCAAGTAACGCGCTCCTGTGGAAAAAGCTTTAACGTTATTGAATCTCCCACGTATAAATCCTTCACAAATCATCTGGCCGTTGAAATTTTTTTTCGCGAACCAGTCGGGGCTTCCGACTGCAATTTTCATTCATCATTTTTATGAGGTGTTTTACATTGTGACTTGTAAGGATCTTTTCGTGTATGTGAAAATCATTAACGATTGAGTTCGGTTGATAATGTAATTATTACAATCCCATAATACTTTTTTCTGGAATACTTTCATAATGACTTCCACCGTTTATCATAATAAGTAGTCATTTATACAACTTCAAGTATGGACGTTGATAAAATTGGGGAAATCGTGAGTGACTCGCTCTAAGTTATGCATATACAGCAGAGCTCCTACGCTTCTTCAAATATTTATTCAACGATATCTTCCTTGTAGGTATGTAGTTTGTATTTGTCAATTCCGTCTTAATCTTTTATTTACTGATCTGAATAACTGGGATCTTTTCAATTTATTGACCCAGAAATTGTACTAGGTATCCTACACCTACACCATCGCTATCAGATATCCGTGCTCGATGCTGGATTATTGTCCTTCGATAACAATTACGTCATCAAGTAGGTGCTTAGCTGGGAGTATATCGGGACGGGGATTTAATAGAGCACACGAAATCATAATGGTAGCATCATTATTAAATCGTTCCTTATCCAGTGAAACGTTAAATTGATACTCGCTAAACAGCATAATGGCAGGAAGCCGGCTTGTAGATTGAAAAGGAAGGATTTGCTCGTTACCAAGACGATCTGACGATCTTCGGCGCTAGTTTTTTTTTTTTTTTTCTTTAGTTTGAAATCGTACAGTTACTTTTTATCTAATGAAATAAGATTTTATCGACGTTGCGTCATTGAAACGTAAGCTAATCGATTTAATCCACACTCGACTTTGTGGTGGATAACTTTTCGATTTTTTTTTAATTTTTGCAAAAAATATTTTCTGAATATTGATGAATTGTGATTCTTGATAATAAAAATTGCGGCATGCTTTTCGGTAAAGAAATGTTATAATGTTGCTGATGGAAATGCGCACGAAAAAGCCTATCCCAAAAAAGGCAAAAAGACCATGCCAAATAACTATCGACCGTTGGCGCATTGCTTTCAGGATCTAATACAGGGTGTTTCATTGGTAAACGTACAAACGGTAACTGTGGATCGAGCTGTGGATAGAGGACACCGTGGTGGTTCTAAAAACCCATGGTTAATGGGTCTCACGTTCTTAGTAACATAGATACAGGATGTTTTATGGATATCACCAATTTCTTTCGAAGGCCATAACTAACGAACCAAATTTGGTTAAAAAGTTTCTATTTCCCTGTACAAACGTTTGACATAATGGCCGAAAGAAAAATCCAGGTCCGGACTTACAAAAAAATTCATAAGTGTTACTTATTGTTCGTAAAACAACACCCTGTATATCATAATTTACAAAATTCGTTTGTTTTGATATTTTAAATGAGGAGAGAATATTTAATTAAACAATGTAAGTACTTTTTGTCCGTATCCGATTCTACGACTGGCATTTTGTTGAAAAGCCACTGCCAAAAATCAAGTTGCTTCAATGCGACAGCTTCCTTGCATCTTTTATTGAACCAAGGTTTGCTGTTTGAGGCTCGTTTTTTTGAAAAAAGAATGCAGGCTTCCATCCCACCTGAGCAGCACAAACAGACGGATCATCAAAGCCGAAACAAACCCTCCACCTTGGAAAATTTCGTTGGGTTCCCTGTAAACATAAAAAAAATCGATAATGATCGAAAAGCCACGGCCGATTGCAAAGGCTTCAGCTTTACGTCATTCTTCGTCATTAAAATTAGAGTGTTTAAATACCTATGTACATTTAAGTCTCCCAAGATTGCTATCTCGGCTTTAGGATAATTTATATGCAGAAAAGTAACAGTATTTGTCAGGGACAAATAAAAGTGCCCTACACCATAATACTACTTGTTATTGCAGCATTCAATTAGTGAAACTGGAAATTTCTGCAATCGGAAGACTTGTATTGAAAATTTAATTAATTAAACGTAATTAAATTATAACAAAACTGGAAAATACTACAATCGAAACATTCTAGAGTTGTCTTAACAATGTGATGATTAACCTGCATTTAAATCAGCAGCAACTAATAATCGCCAAGCGGAAGCTGTTGATTTTGCTTGCAGAATTTTATTTTTAAGCTGGAGCATCAGTTTTAACTAGGTAGATAAGACATAGTCGCTTCACTCTGGTAATTTGTCTTCAAGATCGAGCTCATTGAGCCACAGACACATTTTAATTATATAACTAGCTATATTAATGAGCACAAACAACCATGCCGAGCTGGGATTCGAACTCAGACAGTGGCAATGTCAACGGCTAACAGTCAGCGACTTAAACCGCAGTGCTACCGCCCGCGCTTGCCTGCAAATGATCATCAAGTTTGAAGATGTTGACTTGTTAAAAGACAAAGCGACAGTTAGAACTCGTTTAATTGTATCGTGGAAATAATATGAAATATGGTAACTGGAGCGGAAATTTTCGGTATAATTGAAAACACCCATAACTATCGAGATCATCAGGAATTCTGAGCACTTTTTTTTTAGATAGTTATAAAGGTAAAAGTTTTATTGACGCGAGTTTTAATTAATGCGAGTTAAAAAACTCAAATTAAATGAATTCTTTCATAATTTTAGCTCTTTGTTCAAAATCGTGGTTCAAAATACATGGCTCGTTTGATCCCACCGAGAACGAGGCCGGGTAGAAGTACACACGTCCAACCGCAATAGCTCATCCCCTATCAGGTTCAGCTCGTTAAACCTAGCACCACTTTATTTCAGGCTTCTTTCATGTATAGAACCGCATCACTTTGGAATAGTCTTCCAAGAGGTGTGCTTCCCGAGGAATACAACCTGCTACGATTCAAAACCAGCGTGAATCGATATCTCCGCTCATGTATCAATTAAACGTATTTCAATCAATTTACTTTCGAGTAATTTGACGTCTACCCTCCATCGATGATGCTTCCAACTTGCTCGGTGGTTCCCCGATGAACCCTAGCGACTTCTGGCGGTAGACCAACCAAGGACAGCTGCCTGCCTAATAGTTAAGGTGGTCTCGCAGTCGACAAAAGGCCGTCCTCGGACTTGGAGACGTATATAGCACCAGAAAGGTGGGCTAGAACCAGGGGAAATCAGTAGAGGTACGGTAGTAGATCATATAAAGTGATCTTTTGACAAAAGAGA
Organism: Malachius bipustulatus; assembly: GCA_910589415.1. Classification (NCBI taxonomy): domain Eukaryota; kingdom Metazoa; phylum Arthropoda; class Insecta; order Coleoptera; family Melyridae; genus Malachius; species Malachius bipustulatus. The sequence continues at coordinate 29,200,191 of OU342634.1, read as the reverse complement.
AAGGTCATAATCATCAATTGAGTGATCTTGTGGCAGAGGGTGCAGGTCAGAATTAGATATTGGACCAAAGTTCTGACAAATGCCATACTGCACGAAGATCTGCTGGTGGAAATGACGGATTATTATAAAACCCTTGTGATTGCAGAAGTAGGGAGGTAAGGGAGAATATTGACGATATGAACATAGGATCATCCCTTCAGCTTTAATTTTTAACAGTCAGTGCCGACTAAACTGTCAAAATTAATGGAAATGAGGAATTATCCAAAAAATCCAGAGCCGGTTTACCATTTTAAAAATTTGAGTTTCTTCTAACGAATTACAGAAAATGTTTCTTTCTTGATAACGGTTGCGGATGCAAAAAACCTAACATGAAGCAGAATAAAGCAAAGATATATTGACTAAGGACCTTTCCAAGTTTCCCGAACTATTTCAGGTGTCTGATTACCACTGATCAAAACAAAATAAGTCTACCAAGGCGCAGAGTTTGTCGCCAAATAGTTTGTTTTGAATAGCCTCCCCCCCTCTTCCTAAATTTTGAAGGGAAAAAGGGAACTTTGGTACAAAAACTAACTTCAATAGCATGCGTTCTACTACTTTTTGACGTAAAAGTGACGCGTCAAATGTCAAAAATCCATTGCAATCTCTGTCAGCTTCAATATTTTAAATGGCATGGGGGTCATGTGATCATTTTAAAGGTATCTATACAAAAATTATGTTAGTTTTCAATTTTGACAGTCTGGATGACAACCCCCCCCCCCCTCACCTTTCAACTCCGAGCCTAATGAGATAGGACTTTTGTAAAAAAAAAATTAATTCAATAGAATGAATGTTACTACTTTTTGAAGTAAAACTGGTGTGTGAAATGTCAAAGATGACGTTACAGCCCTCATACCATTTCATGCCAGACCTTTTAAAAGGTATTTAAATTATCGATACAAAATAATTATGTAAGTTTTTAATTTTGACAGTCTGTTTGTCAGTGAGGTTGTTGAGCTTTCTGACTGAAGAGATATGTCTTGAATAATTGGTGCCATTCATGGTCAAATGTCTGCCAATGTAAATTGTTTCAACTTTGTATTGTCCGTTGTTTAAATTTTCTTATCTTCAGTGATATATTTGCCTTTTAACAGAAGTGTTTTCTTTAGTATAAGTGTAAAATCAATATCCTTAAATTAAGTATCGGTATCAATCTTGCTGCTGGGTCGTTAAGGCAAAATTTATCTATATTTACTGCGAAATATATCACCGGCCAGCTGTTGTGTGCCAAGGCAGCTCCATTCTGTCTTATAAAGACCCCGAAGTTCTTTAAAACGTGCAGGCTTTTCATTCCCGAGGACTCGGGAATGAAGTAACAAAGTATCGCTGAAAGTAGTAAGTAACCACTTTTAACAGCCTCTGTAACGGCTGTTTAAACACTAACAGAGTTTTTTTTCACGACAAACTCTTTTGCAGGTTTTGCGGACGTGATACAATTTTTATCACTTTATAGTAGGTAGGTAATATTGTTCTTTTTTTATCAGTTAACAAACAAAGTTGAAAAGAGGTGTAATTAGTTATGTGATCGGACAACCAATTAATGTATTGATTGCTTGTCAAACTCTGGATTTTAGAGCACAAGAGTATGAAGAGGTAGATGCAGCTGACTCTAAAGAAAGACCAATGATGCTGCCATTGGGAAAAGTTTATGGATAAGACAGGATTAGGAGGAGGAGGATTTTTAAAACGAGACTCGGACAGCATACAAATAATTACTTTGCTAATCACAGCGATCCCGAATCGGTCTCGCCTCATTAAGTTTCAGCGGTAAGATCAATCTAAAAACCACCCGTTCACAGCCCCTATAATCAATCTCGTGGTTGTGACATAACGGCTGCAACAATAAAAGCTTAACAAAAAACAAACCCACATCGCTACCGAATCTCTCCGGATCACGTAAAGGGAATAAATTAGTCGCCCAAAGATTAGTATTCCCAACAGGTAGCTGAGCAGGCCCCGGCGGAGTGTTCGAGTCGGCCGCCTCTGCGGCCGTGTGTGTCCGTGTAAAGACAGGCGTGGGCCCGAATGGAAGAATGAAAGAGAGGATGTGATAAATGGGGGGACCGATAACGCCATCAGGGAACACCTATATTGTCGGACCCTCGCCTATTGAAGTGTATAGTGCTTACTGCTTGGCCCCGATGTGGGGCCATTTGCGGGGATTTAGTTCCTTGGAGAAAGTCGTGTAGTAAAGCGAGAAGGAGGATCATGTCATATATGTACCTAAATGAGATAAGAAAAGCTGCACGAACTTTTAAAGTCTGTTCTTAGAAAAAAGAGTTTTTGAGAATGCAACTGGGGAGAGTGAGGCTTTGTAGTTTTTAATAAAATAAGACGATAAATGTCTTTTTTTTTCAATTTTCAAAATCCTAAGTTTGGAATCCTAAACCAGACAAAATATTATAGCGAAGAAAAGTTTCTTTACATTCCTTGAATAAGTTAATCAGCTAAAACTGTGTTAGATTTTAAAAGGGCCGTTATTGATGTTGGAGCAGTTGAAGCACTGACCATCGGGTTGAAAATTTGCTTTCTTTTCGAAATGTTACAAGAAGCAAGAAACAGGATTATTCTCGAAGTTCTACAACTCCTAGGTTTGTGTATGTCTGCATTATGGAGTGACGTCACTTGGAATAAACCATGTACCAAAATTAACTTCGCACGATTTTCAGTTGAAATTTTGAGCCTTCCCTGTAACCACCAAAAGTTAAATCACCCTCCAACAGGCTTGAATGATTGATTCTAATTTAAAACTTCCTGCAGACTCTCATCTGTACCATCTATCATACTCATCTCTCATTGTGAAGGGCTGTGAAAGGTTCATTCTTCAATCGTGAAAAAACGTTCACAAGATGTTCAAAGATGGACCAAGTTTGAGGCAAATTGATTTTTCTCACCACAAAAGACCTATTTGCCGGGTAAGGGGTTGTTCTAACCATTTCTTTTTTGAGGAAGTGCTATGAACAACCCCCTACCAGATGAACAGGTTTCAAACACGTTGGAAACGTTTTGGACAATTGTGTGGCGAGAAAAATCAATTTGCCTGGAACTGGAGCCATCTTTCAACATCTTGCAGGATTTCGAAGAATGTTTTTTCACAACGAATGACGAAAGCGCAGACATTTGGTACAGAGAGTCTGCAGGAAGTTTGAATCAATCATTCAAGCATGTTGAAGGGGCATTGAACTTCTTGTAGTTTCAACTACTGAAAGTCGTGCGAATTCGATTTTGGTACATGGTCCACTCAAAGTGAGTCACTCCATAATGGAGACATACTCAAACCTGGGAGTTGGAGCACTTCGAGAATACGTTGCTTGCTTCTTGTAACATTTGGAAAAAAAAACTAGTGACTGGTTTGTCGACGGTGGAACCCCAAAAAGTGTTCCCCTAATTTTGTGAAGTAGTATTATAGTTCAAAGCTTTTTGTTTAATTTGAGAAAATGGAGCACATCAAGGGACGCTCATGACCAACCGGCAGAGTCTAGGATACCTAGAAAAATTTTGAACTGGATTTATAAACTTATCTAGAGAGAGAGAGAGCATAATGGAATAAAATACTAGGCAACATTGTAACGTAACAAAACTTAGTGTCCATTCCGGTAACAAACAGGCGCATTATAAAGACGAAATGACACCGAGATAATCCCGTGGCGTCATCATTCATCTTTATACTCTCCTCTGGAGACTTTCACGATTTGAATCGTACGGTGACAGTTGGATGGCTACGACGTCATAAACCGTCGCTTCATGCAAATAAACTGGTCACATTAACTCGACTCGAGGTACACCACGATGGCTCTCGGTGCAAATTACCCCCTGCCGGTTATGCGCCGCGGTTCAGGGTACTCGACCGTCAGCTGCAATGTCTGGCAGCATTTTTGTTTCCTTCCAGTATCCTTCTTTTTGCTAATTATCATTAGGACTCGGCATTGTAATGAAACGTGGAAGATTTCGGCGAGATGTTGGGGCTTACTCGGCTGTCTTTGTTTTACTTTTCGTTTTTGAATAACATTTTGTGCTTTATGCCATCAGAATAATTTGCAGCGGTGTTGCAAGAAGTAGGAAGTATAATAGTGGGATGAAGTTTCACCTTTTGGAGCAAAATATTTATCTATTTTGATTCAGAATAGATAATTTAGATAAAAAATGCTTAGAAAATCAAGATTTAAGCGGGTATAAATAAAAAAGAGTATTACTTAAGATTGTAACGCATCTAGTGCGTTAAAGTTTCCTTACAAATATCTTGTATCATTAGAAGGCAAAAAGAAAAAAAAATTCTCGAGGTAAAAGTCTCGACGACCTTTTTACTTAAAACATCGTGTATAAATTCATAGACCTTGGGTTGTTTGAAGGGACGATTTTAGAGCGCAGGTCGAAAGACAGCATGGTAGTAGTGCGGGAAGTAAAAGGTGACGTGGAAGGGACGCACGCAACCCACGCGGAAGTTTAGATAATAGAATCTAGAGAAGATTGTATTCTTAATATCTACATATGCCTTTGCCTATTGCCTTTTTAAAGAAGTTGATAACCACTTTCGTTTTTCTTAGCCAATTAAACTTCATATCGTGTCGTTTTCGCAAGAATTACGTTTTGAAATGAAGAAACTACGTGATAATTATTTTTTGTCGGGATGACCTAAATATCTATATTATCTATAATTAACTCGGTCAATTAATATGAAAGAGTTACCCTGTTAATAATCACCAAATTAATATCAAGCTTCTGGTTTCAAAAGACTATTAAAATGAAGTTTGAATGATTTGTGAATGCCATTCTCTAATGGCCAGTTCCAGAGTTTTTAAAAAATCTGATTCCAAAAAAAGAGAAGCAACAAATTACCATACAAGTTCACCTATTGCATCATCTTAACTTGAAAAGGTATCTATGCTATGACGTCAGCAAGCTGTAAATGAAGTTCTTATTACTCTGCCTTATAAAGAACTTTTGCAAAGAGGGCAAAATAAGCACCTTGAACATCCACTAACGAGAAGAGCCTACCTCCAGTATCCAACCTTGAAGATTCATGAATTGTTTTAATTAAAATGAAAGAATTGAAATTGAGTAAAAAGTGTAAAAATGTCAAATAATACAAGCGGTTCAATTCCCCCATAACTCTGGTAATTTTTTATTTTAAAATTTTTTCAATTCCTTGCCATTGTTAATTTGAATTCTTGCAAGATACGCGGTTTTGTTGGGACAATAAGAGGAAACTGGGCCGAATTAGAAGGAGCTATGCTAGGTATGCATGTGGGAGGGAGGCAAGTAGGTATTTTGGTTCATTTTAATGTTTACTTTTTTTGAAAATTGTTGTTCTGTTCAACGATTATGGGTTCTTTCTCTAAAACTAAAAAAGTATTAACAGGGATTTTCTTATTAAGATAACATTCTGACCAAGACCAACTTTACTAATCTCCAATGTGTTTAGAATCCAATTTGACGAAAAGAATATACACACTTTTTTTATACGCACCTCTTTTTTTACACAATTTTACCACCTCTGGCAACACTGTCTTTCTGTGAAATTCATAATGTAAATAAAACAGGTTTAGTTGGAGTTTTGAAGTTTATTGGAGTTGGTGCCTTGTCTGGGCGTAGTTTGATTATGTTTTGCTCAGTTACTATTTCGGTGTAGTGCCGTTGTAGTTTTTTTTTTTTTCTTGAATAAATTATATTTGTATTAACTATGAATCTCAAGAAGAAATTCTAAATAAACTCACAGAAACCTGGCGAAAGGTTAAAGTTACTTACGTATTTTGTTTCGTAGTCATATTGCAGAAAAGTTCGTATAACGAAAGGAAAATTCGATTTCACAAAATCGAATTCGAGAAGAACGACAAAATTTTCACAATACCTACGCCGCGTTAAATTCGGCTATATTTGATGTTCTTTGATATAATTTTGAAAGTCCGTAACCCGATTTAACTCGTCTTATTTGCCTGTCCTAGTTTTTTAACAGAGAAGGACGCGAAATAAGTTGTAACTTTTTATTTTCGCTTCGTCGTGTGCCCTGAAAAAATTTGGAAGCCTCATTTGGATATGCTCGCCGGGGACGTGAAACTTCTTGAATGTATTCATTACAGTCTTCATTGTTTTCTGCAAGTAGTAGTGTAATTAACAGCTTGTAAGATATAAGTAGTTATGTATACGTTTAGATGGAATTAAATTTTCATAATTATTAGTATAAAACTTTCAAAATTATTAAACAATAATAATTACATAATTTTTCTCTAGAATAGAAAGGAAGGACTCCTTGATTTTTTTAATTAAATTATATAAAAAGTAACGAGCTTCAATCATCGTGGTATGATAGTTGCCGGAATTAAAATGTGATGGTGTTTTTAAGAAACGTCGCTAAAGAAGTTCCAGTTCAAAAATCGAACATGTGAGACATTTCGTGCTTCCCTTTCAGCTGGACACTTGAAGGCGTTCAAGTTGATTCTCCGTTTCTTGCAAATCAAGGTCTAGTTAGTAGGTAATAATTTTTTCAATAAATTCCACGGAGTTTGCGCGTTCAAGCTTGAAACATCCATACTTTGATTCAAAATTTTAAACAACCGATAGTAGTAGTAAAATTTGAGACATAAATCCTTTCGACAATAGTACGGATCGAGTAGCGAAATTGGAAACCGGGACAAAAAGACAGAACGAGCAGCGAAGACAATCCGGGTTTCTTAGAGCGTTTGATCCCCGTCATTTGCCTTCCAGGGTAAACTATGCGTCCACACTCTCTCGGGAAAACACCGGGATTAGATCATTGTTTTCCGGCAATTTGTTCTGGATGTCTCATTCACCGTTTGCGCTGAAAGTGACAAAATATCAACTAAGCTACGTATTAGTCAACACTGGGTTTTCTTTCTCGTTCTTCGCCCTGTCGGAATTAATTCGAAATAGTGCAAGGGCAATCGTTTTTCCGATCGTAAAACAAAAGTTATACTCCACTTGGAAATGGTCGTAGACAGACACCCTCCATTTTGCTTTATGACGTGGAGACTGGGAGACCGGGGGCTTAAGAACATTCCGCAATAAAATTATTGCTTGGAAAAAGCCGTTAGAAGTTATCTTTTATAGTATTACCTATTAGAAATAAATACGCATATGTTTTATGTAGTAAACACTCGTTTAAAATAATATCTTCTTCTTTAGTGTTTATGGCCTTTTTGACCAGCAATTTGGCCAGCTAAAATAATATAATAAATGCTTGATAATGCGCATGTCCACCCGTGTATTGTTATACTTCAAAATAAAACTGTGTTTAGGTGTAGGGGATGATCATGGCGTTTAAGCGGAAAATATTTTCCGCGAGAACAACAAAAGGCAAAGGCAGCCAACTAAAATCACTGAAACAATGTAGGCTAATCCTTAGGCAACGATAAAGTAATATACCAGCATTAGGCATAATTCAGAAGGATTTCGCCGAGCAGTTTTCCACGTATGCATTAATCCGGTATCTCTCCTACGTTTATAATTTCGATTCACGTCGCCGTATGCGAAGAAGCTTTCGTCCGAACCAGGAATACGAATATAGCCTAATCCGATTATATGCGAAAGTAATTTGGCTTCGCTGATGCATAAATAATCCGCAAGTCACAAAGAGGGTGCATGCGAAAATCATAGTCGGGACATGCTAGCTCAAGTAGGGGGCGCGCAAAACCATTGATGTATTAACTCCATATTTCCGCACCTTGGTCGTGTAATTTTATTGGAAAGGGGCTCTAGGTGATGTTTAGATAAATCCAAAGCGCTGTTTGTTTGTGTCTGTCAACCTTTATGTGCATAGCATAAATCTTTCTTCCACTTCCATAAATTTAACAAATATCATACTTTTGTTTTACAAAGTTTACTTGCTCTACAACGTGTTCGGGACAATTACTCGTTTCAAAAACATCGTCATAGCAGTAACAATATCTCATCACTGAAGTGAAAATAAGTCAATTAATTTTTACGATAATTAGAATTTCTCGTTGTCAAAAAGAGTACAAATAATTGGATCAAACTTCAGCTTCTAACGAAACGAAAGAAGCACTTTCTGAAATGAGAACTTCAGGAGTTATTCTTCCAATCCTCACAACGAGATGATAAGAGTCAAATATGAGGGCAGTCTCCTGTTTCTTCAGAAGAAGCACAACTTGATGCTTAGTCTGTGATTAAGAATAACTCTCCATGTAGACAGATCTAAAATAAAATGGTGGCTTATTAGTTTAATAAATGTTGTCAAAATAATCGATCGCGCTTCGTTCGATATTTAGATGCATAAAAAAATGATTGTTACTGGAGTGAAACTTGAAATAAGAAAAATATTTCTGAGAAAATGTACTATAAAAAGCTTATTAACAGCGTCTTAGTGAAGCAACCTCAGGCTTAAAAAAAGAGAATGAAGAGACTTCTGGGCTTTGGAGGTTCCAAAAATTCTGATTCTGTAAAAAAAAAATACAAAAAATGGAATTATTGATTTTTAGATGAAGCACTATTAGAAGTAGTGAAGTAGTCTCGATCTCAAAATGAGAGTCAGGAGGCTTTTAAAGCGAAGATCAAAAAAAGTAATAAACTGAGACTTATTATTAGCACTAGAAAAACGAACGAAAAAACTCAAAAACGAAGCCTATTAGAAATAATGAAGCATCTTCGTAAAAGAGTCCCGCAAATTCTGAACCTCTTATATCTAAGACGAAGCATGTTTTTGGTGAAGCAAGATTACTATGCTTCGTCTGTAAATAAACAATTATCACACATGGAACGAAAAATTGAAATATGTCCCCTAAAAGAAATATAATTTGTGACTTTTAGACGAATTAAGAAGCATTCTAAAAACAGTAAAGTAAAAAAAGTCACTGTTTTGTATGCTTCATTTTTAAGGTAGAAAAACTATTCCTTTTGAAGTTTCAGCAATCTCTATAATGCAATGCGAGCTATGGAACTAGACAACCGAAGGATATAAAAAAAAAACTCAGACGAAGTCTGTTCAGAAGCAGTGAAGCTGGAGAAACGATTCCGAAAATTCTGAACTTCTCATATCTCAGACGAATCATGGAGAACATTTTCAAAAAATTGAATTTGTGACTTTTAGACGAAGCACTTTTGGAAGCAGTGAAGTAGTCTCATTCTCAAAATGAGACTGCATGGGGATGCTTTCAAATTAAAAATTAAAAAAGTTCGCTGTAGTATTATTGTATGCCTCATTTTTATTTTTAAGACGAAGCATAAAATATTGATGCTTCGTATATGAAGTGCGAATAAGAGTTCTACCTAAACCGAATGAAAATTAACGTTGCGTGATTAATAACATTTTTGTCAATGCTTCATCTAATTATAGTTCAAGATTGAGATTTGTGGAAAAATAATTCTTCCGGACTTTCAACCATCTTTAGTTCAATGTGAGTTATGGGGCTAGAAAGCCGAAGGAAATTAAAAAAAAAACTCAATTAAACAATTAAGCAGCCACGCAAAAGTGTCCAGAAAATTTTTGACGAAGCACGAAGAACATTTTGATTCTTGGTCTGTAAATAAAAATTTACCACAGCAGATTGAACGAAAAATTAATTTATATTCCTCAAAATATAGAATTGGTTACTTTTAGACGAAGCACTTTTACAAGTAGTGAAGTCTGATTCTAAAAATGAGCACTGAGGAGACTTCCAAATGGAAGATTAAAAAAAAGGTCGCTGTAGTTTTGTTTGCTTCATTTTCATTAGGACGAAGCATGAAGTATTTTTTGATCGTATGTGAAGTTCCCTCCACAGAATAAAAATTACGATGACTCGTTAATAACTTTTTTTCAATGCCTCATCTAACCATGAAGCAGGGCTTAGTTCAAGATTGATATTTGTAGAAAAATAATTCTTACTAAACATTCAACAATTTCCCAGTCTCAATAAGTAATCGGACAAGAAACACGAACCTATTTTTTGAAAAAAAAAACACTCACGAATCATATTAGAAATAGTTCAGCAACCTAGAAAAAGAGTCCCGAAAATTCTGGACTTCTCATATCTTTGACGTAGCATGAAGAATATATTTCCATGCTTCGTCTGTAAATAAAAATTTACAACAGTGAAACAAAAAATGTGTTTGTGTGCCTTACAAAAAAAAATGGTATCTTTTAGACAAAGCACTATTATTAGAGGCATTGAATATTATTCTCATGCACAAAGTGAGACTGAGAAGGCTTTTTAATAGAAGATAAAAAAGTCGCAATAATTTTGTATGCCTTACATTTAAGATGAAGCATGAAGTACAGTTTGATGCTTCGTATGTAAATTCCAATTTTTACCCAGACCGAATGATAGCGCATAAAGACAAGTTTTGTCGAAGCGCATTTCATTTTCAAACGAAGCATTTTTCCTTGCTTCGTCCTACTTGACTTCTTGACTTCAAACTAGAACCAGCTGGTAAATTTTTAGTTCTATTGAACGGACTGATCCCAGCTCATAAGGGCCAGATTCATCGAAGCGATTTTAATTCTCAAACGAAGCACTATTTCATGCTTCGTCCAAAGTTGACTTCTTGGTTTCAGAATAGAACCAATTGGTAAAATTTTTAGTTCTACTGAACTTACTGGTATCAAGCTCCTACCTCTGCGTACGAACTGTCTTGAGTCTTTAAACCAATAACTTTTCAAAACAGAAGAGTGAGAATGAGGATTTGAAGGAGAGTGGTAGGATTTTTCAGACGCAGCAGCTCGTTGAGAGGCTTTTTCTGATTTTTTTCATCTACTCATCAGTCTGTCATCATTATTAAGTCAGAAAGTAACTGTCAGTCGATCTTGAACCATTTCTTTGTCTAAATTTCCCTTCTCTGATTTCCATCTCGGAGATTACATTGAATCGATATTATTATTATCTTTTCAGTTTCGTGTTTCAGTCACAAGTACTTTAGATGCTTTATTTTTTGCTCTTTTCAAACCCTTATTAAAATTACAAATCACCTTTTTGTTGGATCATTGCCCTTCGAGAGGCTGCGAACAGAAACTGAAAGAAAACGGGGCAGAAATCGTGAATATTGATGGAGAGTGACATAAGACTCCATAAGCCATAAATTATCCCCAAACTAATGACATAGTGCTCTAACAATGGAAACTATTAACGACTTTCCTTCTGTCTCGTCTTCCCAAGTGTCCTCCCTTTATAATCCCGGGACTATTTATCTAACTCTCGTATCCGTTTCCGAACCAGACAAAGTCGGATATATCACTATCACTAAAATCTTTCAATCTTTCGCCAAGTTGAATGAGAAGTTTTGATACGTATGGAGTGGGGAGATTTGTAGGGATCATTTATGCAAAAATTGATAACTTCTTCGTTCTTGCATGGAATGAATATATCATTAGCATGATATTGATTAAACAATGAATTGGCAGCTGTCCATTTTCCCACACCGGCAACGTCGTCTGCGCGGCATCTTTGTATTGTGCGGATCCTTCCTTGATGGGGTGTTATCTTTTTGCAGTTGCAGGGCGAATAGAGTTAGACGATATGGATTATAGCGCTTGGAAATGTCGTTCTATATCCGCCCTTCCTCTGCCGGGTTAAATGGATTCATCAACTGCTGGAGTTTATTCCATTTTTGCTCTCGAGTCTCGATTTCTTGAAAAGTTGCAAGCGAATCGGATCTATTGCAAATTACACCTTATCATTTTCTTTACGTTCCTAATTCGGATAAAATCAGATCAACAACTGTCTCTTGTCAAATAATTGAATGATTCATACTGTGAGAAATGTACCTTTCGAACGTCTTAAGCCGGTCATTCGTTTGACGAACGTTTGTTTATTTGTTCTCTAGTCTTGCACTCTTTAATGCATTTTTTGACGCAGTTTGGTTCAATTTCCTCCACTAGCCTCCCTCCACTAAATTTAGTCATTGGTCATTGTTAGGTTTTTTCTTTTCCCTTAAAATTTACCACCCCACGGCTTGTTCTTATTAATCTTCTATATTTTATAATTTACGTTTCTTTTTTAATTTTATTGAAGTTTTAGGGGAAAATATTTCACCTGAAATGATCGAAAAATTGAAGAAACTGCACCACTTTGTAAATTTTTCGCGTTTTTTGCTATTTATTTGCAATAAATTTTTTTATAACGTCTCGATTGAAAAATGTGGGGAATTCAGTTTACTACCAATTTGTATTCAATTTTCGTCATAAAATGCAAAATTAGCGTACAAATTGAAAAAAAAACAAGATGGCGAAAGGTTTCCATTTAATAAACGATGTTCGAAAACGAATCCGTTTGGAGTAGGCCCTGACAGCGAATGTGTTTGTCTTAACTGAATCAGTTTTTTACAACTGAAAGCTCTTGAGGCTATAATTCTATTATAATTACCATTGTCAAAATATTCAAGACGGTTAAAAAAATAGGCACTAACTTTATTAACATTTTGATAAAATAGACACGAAAATCAATTAATTAATTTAGGAGGTAAAGTAGAACCCTCCACCCTTCTGGGCACATTCAAATTCACCGTTTCTCACCCCACTACGGGCACTTTGTTCGGGTGTATTGTTTATCTCGGTGAACTTCTCCTCGATCATGTCTCTCAATTCTGCCGAATCATTAATTGTTCACAAATTTGAATTGTTGCTGTAAAGCCATAAAAATAAGTCATATGGTGTGAGGTCGCAGAATCTGGCTGGCCATGCTGTGACTGCATTACGACTGATAAGACGATCGTCAAAATTCTGCCTCGGTAAATCGAGTGTTTCGATAGTGCAATGGGGTCTTGCACCCTCCTGCTGGAATTATTATTCAGTCAGTTCGTCGTCATGCAGCAAATGTAAAAACGGCGGAAGAATTTCTTTCCTGTACCGCACAGCACTTATGTTTCCTTCAAAAAAGATCGGCCTAATTAATCGCCTAGCATCAATTGCTGCCCAAACATCAACTTTCTCGGTATGTGTCATTCAGTATCGCAATTTTTCACATTCAAAGCAGCTTACATTGCGAACGGCTTAAGATATCGGAAAATGGCTTACATGCCCCTAATTTAATCTTTCACGTAGTATCCTATCGTTTGGATGAAATTGCTATACAGGGTGATGAAAATTATCAGATTTTTCATGAATTTAATCAGATTTGTCATCACCCTGTAGAGCAATTTCACCCACACAATAGGATAGCACATGAAAATATAAGATAGGGATATGTAAGCCGTTTTCCGATATCTTGAGTCGTTCTCGCGGTGTAAGCTGCCTTGAAAATTGAAGATCGCGATTTTCATTTGTTTATAACTCAAATAACTCCGTACAATTTTGAACTGTAAACGCTATTTTTATTGCATTGTTTCTGGCAATTCGAAAATGCAATAATATACTGGGTGTCCCATTTAAAATAAGACACGTCAAGTCAACTTCCGGTATAACCGGAAGTGCCGCCATTTTGAAAATATTTTCCATCGATTCACCTTTGTGTAAAACCTTTTTATACAAACTTTCAAATTTCTGTAACGCGTAGTTTCCCATATACGCCTAACTGACGCTAGCCGTGAAACATTCTGTATACAGGGTGTCCCAGCTTATTAGAAGCGGTCTCTGTAGGCCAAACGATTGATTTTTTTCAAAAAAAATTTGAAAATTCAAGTACAGGATCACAATGGCCATCATTTAAAATTATTTTGGAGTATAGACAGAGTGTCCCATATGACAGTGGCATATCAAAGTTATGTTTTTTAAATGGAATGCGCCTATGTTATTGCATTTTTAGATTGTCTGAGAAGAGAAAATAAGATTGGCTTTTACAGTTGGTGTTTAAATTCAGAAGTTTTTGAGTTATAAACAAGTGAAAATCGTAATTTTTCAAGTTCAAGGCCCTGTACAACGAGAACGGCTGAAGATAGAGAAAAACGGCTTACATGTCCCTATTTTAACTTTTCATGTACTATCCTATGATGTAGATGAAATGTTTATACTGGGTGATAAAAAATTTAAAAAATTCTGAGATTTCTCCACGCGTCGCCAAATAAAAAAATCAAAGAAAGCACAAATGTTTCTACACCATAGGATAGTACATAAAAAGTTAAAATAGGGACATGTAAGCCGTTTTTCTCTATCTTGAACCGTTTTCGTTGTACAGGGCCTTGAACTTGAAAAATGACGATTTTCACTTGTTTATAACTCAAAAACTTCTGAATTTAAACACCAACTGTAAGAGCATTCCATTTAAAAAAACATAACTTTGATATGCCACTCTCATATGGGACACTCTGTATACTCCAAAATAATTTTAAATTATGGCCATTGTGATTCTGTATTTGAATTTTCAAAAAGTTTTTTGAAAAAGTCCATCGTTTGGCCTACAGAGACCGCTTCGAATAAGCTGGGACACCCTGTTAGAGTAGGTCCAAATTTAATCTATTTGATTTCTTTCCATTTCGGAAATAACTCTCAACTATAAAAGTTTTTCGCTCTAACGTAAACACCATTTTAATGATTTTATAACTACTAAGGTGATTAATGATTATCCTTCTAGAAGTCATTGAAATAACAATTATTGTGAAAACGTCAAACTGTCACTTCCTAGAGGCGCTGCCGCTAGAGCTGCGCTAACCGAGAATCGAAATCGGAATATGTCATTTTTTTACTAAAGACACCCATGTGCTAACAACACTACTTCATAGTATTTGTCGCATATCTAATGAAAGATTTAAACTCAGCTATGAAATGCTGAGTATTGTTGAATTAAACTGCGTCAAAAAATACGTTATAGGAATTTTTCTTTCCCATATCAATTTCGTTTAAATTGATTGAACTTCGTTCGGCGATGCGAACGAATGCAAACGTTCTTCAGATGAGTGACCAGCTTTAATAAACTCTAAAACATGACTCAAATAATCGATCCTAATAATTTTAATCATTTTAAGCGATTCAATGTTGAATCATTCTAAAGGTGCTTTGTAGGGTTCTGGATCTGGATATATAAAAAAAAAAACTGGATAAATTGGACACAGTCAGACTTGTTGAAAAAAACCCTGATATTTACCAGCGGTTTTTGTTAATTTTTTTGCTATAATCCGGAGGATTATCAAACAAACAAAAATATCAAACAACGTTGGCTGGTTTGGTATCTGTCAGCTGAAGCAAAACACATACGCGTCAGACTTTATTTCAACATGAACCATTGTATATAATTTCCATTTCCAGTGTATGTACTTATATTCCAGAACTTAATTTTTCAACTGTTTTAATAGCCATCATTGTGTTATATCGATTTCCCGTTGTTAAAATTTAACACATTTGTTACCAGGATGATTTAAGAACGACGTTAACGAACTAAATGAAATCTGTTTTGAATTTACGAGTTGCTGTTTTATTCCATTTTAAATGCCGGCGATAATATCAGTTTAGAGGCTGTCCAGAAAAACAATTTATCCGCTTTCATATGGAATAAATGGAGAGTTCTAAACAATAGAGACGGTTTAAAAACGTGGCAGGATTGTTTTGAAATGGCGCCTCTAAAATCAATTAAATATGCCAGGACTGCCAGGTCGTATATCGCGTTTGCACTCGGATGGTCCAAAATGCTCTGCGAGCACTATTATTTGCAGGCAAAGTTCCTCCCTATGACTGTTAATTAACTGAGCCTGACACCGTGTAGGAGTGTGTATTATTTTCTTTTTTTTTTTGTACCCATTTCTATTTACCTACTATTCGACAAGCGGGCTCAATTAAAATCGGAATTCGGGTGGAACTGATGGGAGTTTTTTCCGCTTTTGCGATCTGTGAGGTGTAGCCTGATGGGGTTTCGTTTAACTTTAACCAGGAATGAAACCAAAAGTTGATTTTTTTTTAGATTAAACTAAAGCGGATTAACGTCGTTTGATCCTTACTGCATCAGAGTAAATATTAATCGAGTTTTAGAGGTGGATTAATATTCCTTTAATTTTAATCTTGTTGACTTATTTTAATCTCGTTGACTGTTAATAATTAATTTTCGTTTGTATGTTGCAGGTACGTATTGGTTTCTTTATATATACAAAATGATTAAAAACAGCGGCATTGGTAAGTTATAATTATTTTACTTTTACAAGAATACAAAAAATCTGCCATAAATCTGAAGTTAATATTATGAAGTTAGCAAAAATTGATGTAATTTTTAAAAACAAAAGCGAGAAAACTAATTTTTTCACGCCTACTTGGCGGCTAAAAAAACACCGATGATTTGTCAGTTATTTAACAAAAATGCTGTGCTAAGTTGACGGTGTGAATTTTCATAAAAATCGGGTGAAAGAAAGTGTTTATGGACATTTTTTTCCAAAGAATAATAGGAAATTTTTATAAAAAGGTCTCTTACAATTAATTGACTTTAACTAAATCATGGCAGCTCGCATGGCAGGCTCTTGAATTTGAAAATTTTATATTATTTTTAGAAAGTTTACAAAAATTTTCATTTCTTACATAATATACACAGTAAACGCATGTTGAAACTTGCTCGACAGGAAGTAATTTACTTGCCGTTCGCGGAAACAGTAAATAAATTTTTGTTAAATTTTGGAAATATTTTAATTTTATACCTATAATACATATGACCGTATTCACAAACGATAATTTCCTAAATAATTACGTAATCAATTATCCCCATCTCATTCTATTGCAAAAAAACTGCATATCTACATCTCACTCATTTAAATAATTACGTAATTATTTAGGAAATTATCGTTTGTGAATACGGGCAATAGAATAATAAACCTTATTGACTTTTTGGAGAAGGGAACCCGCAATACCTTTTTTGGATCTCGGACCATGCCTTTAACCGCTATAGGCTATCAGTACCTTGATGTTTTTTATTCTTCAATATGAATAAGTATAATAATTGAACATGAAAAATTCAACGTCGTTGTTTTCAATTAGATATTATTGATAAATTCAATTAAAATTTAATTTCACATCAATTGCGCAAGAAACTTCATAACCATCACGAACGTTTTAATTGAGGACTTACCAATCTCAGACAATAATAATTGGCGTCATCGCCGCGTTTCTCCTCCTGCAAAAAAAACCTTACAAGGTTTTATAAAAGGATCGCAACTGTTTAGTTATCTAATGGCCAAGATGGCCGTCCTCAATGACAATAAAAACAAATAGAAAATTGAAAGAAAGTAAAATTTCTAAAACTTCATTTCTATCCTGTTTTTACTTTGAAGATTTTTTCCAGCTTGCATAATACAGGATGTTTCAAAACTTGTGAAGATGAAAGGTGTGATTCCCCCGACTTATTCTAAGAAAAAAAAGTTCATGTTAACGTGGGTCCGCAAACCCGCCGTTTTCGAATTTTTGTTTTATTTTTGTCAAAAATTTTTTTTCAGTTTTTTGACGATATCTCAGGAACCGTTTGAGATATAAAACTAAACTTACTTTTTTTTCACTTTTTACAGTTAACTTTTTGAGCGCTGCTTAAATTTCTTCCCATATGTCAGTGGCGGAGATGTTAAGGCTGCTTGAAATTTTTTGCCCCTAATTTCTACGACACTGGGAAAATTAACATTGCTGAAGAAGTAAATAACATTAATTACAAGATGTGTGCAAAAAATCAGTTTCATAAGTATCTCAAACTGTTCCTGAGATATCGTCAAAAAACTGAATTTTTTTTTTTGGCACCCGGTATCTTTAAAAAGGTACGTTTGCAAACTCATAGACCCATGTTAATAGGAACTTTTTTTCTTAGAACGAGGCAGGAAATCACTCCTTTCATTTTCAGACACATGTTTTTAAACCACCTGTATACGCAGCGTCTAAAAAATACAAATTGTTATACTTAAAAAATTCAAATGGTCGTCATTTTAAAACAATACGACCGAGATTGTTATTAATAATGCAATACGAGACCCCTCATTTAACGATTTTTCATTTGTTCATTCGTTTTTATTGTCTTTTACGATGACCATCCCGGTCATCAGATAAATTCATATTTGAGATCCCATTTTCAACACACAGGTTTTTGTGTTGTTGTGTTGTTTTTTGCAAATTGATGACAAAATTAAAGATTAATCATCAAGAATGTGTTCTAAAACTAAAGAACTGGCATCTGAAAAAGTTTTTCGAGTCTTAAAATTGTTGTAACCATTAGTTTACAATATTTTTTTGAAGAAAATCATTGATTATTGATATTGATGGATGATAAATAAAACACTAATGTGATACTCACGGATATTATACTGACATTAGAGTTTTATTTATCATCCATCAGTATGCAGTTACTTTACAAAGTACCTAAGGGTTGAAAATATAATTTTTATAATATTGATATTGTAATAGATGGGGGAATTTTGTCACTGTTCGTCTATTTTTTGCTCGATTTTTTGCAACAACTAATCATAAGAGCGACTTACAGTTTTCAGATTTATTTTTTCCATCTACATGATGGATCATCAAACCTGTTGTTTCTGCATTATTTAAAATAAAGTCCCCTTACCACTTCCACTTTTATTTACTTTTAATCAAATTTAAAGTTATTTTAAACGAGTCATCATTTGGTAAATTCGCTTGATCCACAGCTGGTTTGGAGTATTATCAAAATTAAAAATTATCTTAGTTAGTCCCACCAAATACACTAGACTATAATACGTCCAACTCCGGCAATTTTACATGCATTTCGAAGGCAGCCGCTGTGG
The DNA here is from genome assembly GCA_910589415.1 of Malachius bipustulatus. NCBI lineage: Eukaryota > Metazoa > Arthropoda > Insecta > Coleoptera > Melyridae > Malachius > Malachius bipustulatus. The sequence goes on along the minus strand of OU342634.1, from coordinate 29,181,564 downwards.
CAGCGCCATCTAGTGTCACGAGTTGTCGCGCCCCGCCAAGCCGCGAATAGGAAACCAAATCCCAGTAGAACAACTCTAGCCAAACTCGAGCCGCCAGGTTCGCTAGTGTCGCCTCGCTGCCGGTTTTCAGTCGACGTTGGACCTGAACGTATTATAGTCTAGTGTATTTGGTCCCACCGTTATCATTGTAACTATAAAAAAGTTAAAATAAAAGTTTTATGCAATCAAAACGATGATTCTAAAAAGTGAACGGTGATCTTACATTGTATGTGATTTTGTTAAGATATCAACGAATTTTTGAAACAGCATTTTGAATTTTGAAATATAAAAAAAAATTGTTTTGGTTCACTTTGTCTATTTTTTCTACTTCAAAATCGTTGTATTTAAAGGATATTAAAGGATTAAAGGTAAATTCAATCAAGTTCCGCCAAACTTTGAATGATGGTCAAAATTTTCTTAAATTTTGTTCTGATATTTTTCTCAACTTTAATTAAGGTAGATAACATGATACGACAGCAATAATTATTAGGTAAACCTTCTTTTCCGAAAAAGAAAAGCTGTGAAAATTTCGAAAATCTTCATGTAATTCATCCGTCGAAAAGGTTTTTTTGGAATTAAAGACCAAGCAATAGCTAAAATCATCAGATTCTGACAAAATATACAAATCGGAAAACCATCACACGCAGAATAGCCCCAGATTGAGTTTCTAACTGCACAGTTTAATACTGGAGTTTTCCATTTTCTTTTTGACCATTCAGTGTAAAAAATCGCTCTTATTTTTCTTTCTTTTGCTTATAAAACAAAAACTGATGGGGCAATCTATAAATGGTCCCAATAGACGAATTGTTAAAATACGAAGAAAATGAGAGCTTAAACAACCCGATCGGTTCATTATTAAGAAACAAAACAAAAAAAAAATATGAAAAAATGCATTTTTTTTTAATTAGCAACGTCGTCATTTATTGATGTGTAGTGCAGACTCTTTGCGAAATAATCGATATTGATAGTACTTCTTGTGTGTAAAACTCAGACGCTGTCGGGTAATTTGTTTTCGCATAATTGCAATCGAAGTTCTTCATACCATATTTTGCATCGAGGCTGGATGCTCTGGAGGTCGTCCGATACGAATTTATTAAACGGATTTGGAAAGTAGAAGTGCTCCGCTATAAAACGTCAATCTTCGATTTCCATTTATGAATTCTGAAAAATGGATAAAAATTGCGCGCAAACATGAGCAAAAACGGCCGAGCGCGCGAGACTGGGGGTAGCTGTTGGAGGGCAAGGCATAATACAAGCTCTGTTGTACCCTCATCTGCTGTCATACCCCCACTCTCGCGCATGAAAAACGAAGATTGACGTTTTATAGCTTTTCTACGTTTTATCAAAATCCGTTTAATAAATTCAAATCGGACGACCTCCGCAGAGCATTCAGTCTTGCTGCAGAATATGTTACGAAGAATTTCTGATTGTAATTACGGGAAAACAAATGACAAATACCTATCAATGAGCACTACACTTCAAAAAATTACAATGTTACGAATTTTTAAAAAACCACAATTTTCTTTCTTTTTTTGTTGTTTTCTCCCCTAATAATAAACCGATCAGGTTGTTTCAGCTCTCTCCCATTTAGATTGCCCAATCAGTTTTTCCGAGCAAGGCATTAATTAGGTATACCTTTTCATAATTGAACATCGACTTTTTTCATACAAAATCGAGTACAAAATTGTCATGTCTTTTATTTTATTTTTAATATCGTGACGAATAAAGCAACTCGGAATTTAATGTCTATAATAGGTGTGATTTGAGATGTCTCCTGTCTATGATTTATTTTGTAGCAATTTTGTAATAAAAATTATGCAAAACCCCAAGATCCCATTAATAAAATCAACATAGTAAAACTCAGCATACCTAATAGAAAAATACAAAATGTTAGCAGAATTAATTGCAACGACGGGAAATGTTCTGCTCATGACCCAACTAATCAGGGTTACTTTAAAATTCCAATTCCCCAGACATGCCGTTTTGAAAGCAAGCAATTTCCTAGTCTACTCGATAGATGCATGGAGAAGCGACGCTTCTAATTGGAAATTCTGACGGGAATTTATGAATCCACGGATGGGACACGTCTCGGGCATAAACAGGACTCGGCTATTCGGAAACGACGCCGGAAGATCATAACCGGCGGCCATATTGGACATGATTCATTCCTTAATAAATTTAATAAAAGCGGCGGGTGGACTCTGTCATGCAAAAATTTGCATCACGCAAGGGAAACCATTAGGGAACGATCTCTGGAGCGGGCGGACGTAAAGAAAACAAAGTTAACGTAATCAGCCGGAGGGCTTGGATAACAAACAACACTTAGGGCCTCTGGTCGTGTATATAGGAACGAGCTTTCACTTTGGAATTGTTTGTTTTTTTTAGAGTTTTGGGTTACTTTAGGTATATAGAAACGATACAGAAATAACATAACAGGTGACGTGATTATAATTGATCTCGAAAAGTTCGCAAACTTCTTTTTCTACTATAGAAGTTACTAACTTCTAGTCTAGCGTTTATTCAGAATCCTTCATCTTTTCAAATAAGCGAAGAAGGAAAATATCGAAAGCTTGAAATTTCAATCTAATTATTTTTCATGCTATGAAAGTTGTGACAGGTTTGAAAGTTGACATTTGATAGTATGGCAGTTTTGAATATTATGAGATGCGTGTAAGCGAATGTTTGAAATATTGATCCTGAACTTCTAATTTCAGCCTATCAACTTCCCATCCTCTATTTCGTTAGCTTTCACTTATTTTTTAGGCTGGTTCCAGAAATTTAGACTCAAAATTTTGCACCAGTGTATTTTTTTCCAAATTCTTGACTCTCCTAGAAGCTGAAATTTCTAGAATAGAGAGTCGTGAATATTTTTCTAAGGTAGGTCAGGTATCATCCTAGGAAAGTATTCCATGAAGAGTTTTTTGTAAAAATATTATAAAAAAGTTGTGAGAGTTATGAGTTATGACAGTTAAAAATGGCATTTAGAGAATTGCGGTTGTCAGGTTTTTCACATAACCAACAACTGAACTGTGAAGCTGAGTCGGCTCCGTAATTAAATAGCGCATGACAAAACAGCGCATGACAAATCAGCGCTGCGACAAAATAGCGCATGGACACCATAGCGTATGACAAAATAGCGCATGGCAAATAAGCAGAATAACTTTAAATTATTTCAGCGGGCGTCAAATATGAAATGAACTCACCCGAGAAGATCCTTTGAGTAGCAAATTGACGCGTCCAAGAAGATCAAATGCATTTTAAAAATCGACAAGTGGAAAATCGCCACATTCGAGAGAGACAAGGAAAAAGGGCAAATTATTTTTTGTTAGCGGTCGTCAAATATGAAAGGAGCTATTGGATAAGGGCAAGGAATTCGTAAACAATATATTTAAATAAATTTGCCACCTAGCGGTAAAAATACACATTTTGTTGCAGTGCCAGTTTGTCACGCGCTGTTTTTTCATGCGCTCTTTTATCACACGCTGTTTTGTCATGCGCTATATTGTCGCAACGCTGTTTTCAACGCGCTATTTGAATTTTCATATACCTACGATTATATAAAACAAGTTGGCTGCAAACATTTCGCGATTGATTTTCTAGATCTAGACTATCGTAATTAATTTCGTATAGTTTTGGACTCGTTCCAGTAGTTCAAGAGCTTCACTGAGATTCGTAAATCATAATGTTAACTTTTCCAGTTCAATTTTATGACAGAAGGCAAGGACTCTACTTTCAAAGTTCTGTACTAACGAAAATTCACGGTGAAACTTCAAACTTATCAGATCCGACCTGATTAGACCTTATTTTATCTAACCGGAATTTATCTATTTAATTATCCATCAAGTTGTTTCTAGACAATTTTTTTTAGGTTATTTCATGTCTCTGCACAAAACTATTTTTTATCTTACGTAGGTAGAACAATTGTGACAGTTAACAATGACCGAATTTCAACATCCGCAACAGACATAACAGGACGCAGAAGTGTATAAAATTGTAAAGTTTTATTACTTGTTTGATTTGAAAAAGTTTTCTTTTGTGTGAGGAAATGAAATCTTTCACACAATAAAATCCCCTTTTACGAAACCTCCACCAGCACTGGTTTCGGCAAGTTATTGTGAATCGTAGTGGTAGTCTTTAGCAGAGCTTTTTATCTAATAAGGTAACATAATTGTGTTTTTAATGCCCTTTTCGCTGCTTTATAAAAGAGTCTACGAAGTGGTGGGTAGGTGAAAAATAATATCAAACAACATAATGCGCAATCTGTTCCGAACAGGATGTAATTAAGGGACGACAGTAGCGTCGCGACATATTTGGAGACGTCGAAGAGGCCTTGGAGAAATAAAATGCTGGCATCTCCCCAGGAAAGGACAAGACGGCTCTGGATCGGTGTTGCCGGTTCTATTAATGCACTTCCCTTATTCTATGAAGAGTCGTCGAATGAGCGGAGATTTTTGACTATGTTTTGTTCGATAATTTTATTAATAACTTTCAAATAAAATATCTCTGAATTAATTACGAATTAATTAATAATTTAATTATACAAAATGAGAATATTGCCCCAATTCTATTGTTGTTTTTTTCATAATTTTATTTGTAAAATTATCGCTCCAACAAATATTTTACCGTATCCAAAAATTAGTATAGGTCCTTCGAACTGCCATCGTATTGGTTCGATTCCCAGTTTCGCCATGGCTGCTTTGTGCGTGTTTATGGATTGAACTAATTTATACAGGTGAGTTTTTTAATTTGACTCTTTCAAATATGGACGAGTACTAATAAGCATTAACGATTTCGCTGGACTAATTTCAAAATTAGTCCCCCTTCTTTTTATTAGGGATTCGGATTTTACGGATGAAGTTATGTAGCAAATCAAATTGCTTCCCCCTGCTTGTAATTGAAGTGGGGGGAGGGAGTAAATTTGAAATTTTAGTTGGGAACCCCTATTTTTTTTATTCCAGATTCGGATTTTATGGCTAAAAATATTTACAATTGAATTTTTTTGCCTTGATTCATGGATTTCAGTAATAAGACGTGCAAAGTCGGAAAAAAATCAATTTATTGTAGGTATTACAGCGCCACTTATCATGAATTTAAAAAAATTGTACAGACAAATTCTTAGGTATTTTTTCCGTACAATTCAAATTTGCAATAAGAAATTAGAGTTCGAGACTAACATTTCAAATTCACCCCTACGCCTCTCCTCCCTTCCCCCTCTCCACCTACAAGGAGGGGGAGGGGGTAATACTTTACTTTGTTATCTGAGCCGGATATAATAATGGCGACACTCTCTTTTTCCATCGCCATCCGTTTGCTTTTTTGCTTCTCCTCTTATACAAGGCTCAAATCCGACCAATCAAATCCGTTTAATCCGAATCTCTAAAAAAGTAAGGGTTCCAATGATTCGTCGATTAAAATTTTTGAATTGTTGTGCTTGAAGAGGGGAGAAAATAGTTGTTTTAGTGCTAGCGCGTTGTTGAAATAAAAAAAGTCATTCTGCATAAATAATTTGGTTCATATTTTCCATCTACTTACACCTAGTCGTTCTGCTTGGTTAAAGAACGAAAATAAAAAAGTAAAACACATTTTAAACTTCCTCTCTTTAAACCAGAATTTTCGTTGTAAAATAAATAATTTACCTTCCAACAAAAAGGGCAAATTTCTGCTCCCTCGTGGAGGTAAATTTTAAAATCAGAACAAAGTTATTCGGCATTTAAATGGAGCCTCTAATGTTATGAAGTTTCGACGGCCTGATAAAGGGAGGGACTATGGAATTAGCGTTTCGTTTTGACGGAGCCGAGCGAAAAGGAAAATCCGAATATCGGTGAAATTCATCTATTTATGGCAACTATGGTGAAGATCGATATTGCGGGGGTGAGTCATGGCTTCCCAAACCCCTGGCAACGCTGTGGACAGATATCTCGGGCCTCCAGAGACGCGAGGGAGGTTTCTATTCGCGAAATTAAACAGTTGAATTCGTCTCAGGTCTTCTTTATAGTTCAACCATTCTCATAAGGAAGCGCAGCGCCGAGACATTTTCAAGATAAAAAGTAATGGACATTACAACTTGCGATAATACCGCCGGATGAAGTTTTCTTTTAAATGGATTTCTTAGGGACTCCATGTTATGTTTCATCGTACTCGATGTTTTAGTAAATTGGAAAAAGAATTCTTTTCACACTTATCCCAGCTGGCTTATAATGCATTAATTTTTTTGCTAACCTTTTATAGCCCAAAGGACACAGAGGACACATGCAGTATGATAATCTTTTATTGTGTATGTGTAGATAAACGTGTAATGTTGCAGCAACTTCTCCCTGGAGATTATAATGAACATATGAGATTATAACGAACATATACGTTTCTGCAACTAGTTTCATGATGATATAAATAATGCTGACTTTACTTTCGACATAAGACTGGAGCATAGTTCCAAGTTTCTTGCTACGTTAGCTCGTAAAATTTATCTTTTAAAGTTATCTGTTTTAAAGCCTTGCCTTTTAAAAGTTTGAGGCATAAATTATTTATCTCATTTTTCATGTCTTACACTTTTTGGTACACCCAGTACCTTTTGGAAACAACGCGACGACGAGGTGCACGTACTTATATAATAATTATTTCAAGTCTATCCAGCAAAACCTGGCTTTTTCCAATGCAGACCAGTCTAAGTAGTATAGTAGGCAACTTTATTCCAAGCAGAAAACAGCCGTTTACAATTAATGTACCTATTTAGGTAACATCAGCAAGTCTTCTGAAGTAGGTAGGTCCAAGAACGGAACCTTGGGACACGCCATATTTTTCAGGTAGGGGGGTTTCAGCAGAATTCTTCAGTGGTCGCTTTAATGTGATATCAGCAGATGCGCGCAACCACGGTTTACCACTACTCTCAGCTTTTCTAAGAAGTAGCTAAGAAATCTTCTAAGAAGAGATTTGGGTCCAGTAAGATTGAGTGGAAGTCTTGAAATGTCTCAATATTTTGGGAACACAGCACCCTTATTTCAAGTCTATAAGCAAAACCTCACTTTTCCCAGGGAAGCAGAGCTGTTTTGAATCATGTTAATACCAGTCTGAGCATTATAGTAGACAACTTTTTTCGAGCAGAAAGCAGCTGTTTAAATATGAGCTCAGCAAGTCTAAAAAGGTCCCACGCCTTTTTGTCAGGTAAGCGGTTTGTGCCAGAATTCTTCAGCGGTCGCTTAAATATGAGCTCGCAGATGTCAGCAACCACGTTTTACCACTACTCTCAGCTTTTCTGAGAAGTAGCTAAGAAGGACATCTTCTAAGAAGAGATTTGAGTCCAACAAGATTGAGTGAAAGTCTTGAAATTTCTCAATATTTGGGAACTTTCGATTTTTCACAAAGCACTTTATTAGTTTGACATTTTTTGGCATGAAATTGGATTGCTGAAAATTATTTTTTCTTGCATTGAAGGGAAAAGAGTAGTGAACGAAAATTAGATTCTGAGTTCAATCTTCATTTAAAAGGCTAAAATAGTGGTACTATCAGAATATTACCAGTCGCTTGAAAATTTATAGAACAATCTAATCAAACCAGGGAGTTTCATGTTCACAAAAAGTTGAAATGTACAGTTGAGAAAATTAAAGCCGGAACGTCTCTAAAGAGTTAGATTAATAGGGCTTCTATACATATATACATACATAACGAAGATGCGGGAATTCTGGATAAGGAAGACATTAATTTAATTTTATTGCCTTGCATAAAATAGAAAAAGGAAACTTAGCCTGAGATCTAATTCTTGGAAATCTTGCGGATACTCCGGGTGCAATAAATTTTTCCTAAGTGTGATTAAGAATAAATTGGTTGCCATGTCCAAGTCATATCCAGTTATCGAACTTCTGTTGGAGAGACGTAAATCAAATTAGGTGCTAAGTAGAAGACGTCAACGTCTCAACTACCGCTTGTAGTTAAATTACTTCTAGACAAGAAACCTTGCGGTCCTACTTGAAACACCTCGAAACTTTGATAATGGCGGTCAATTACTATACCAGATCGCTCCTATAACATGAGATGGTCGTGATATTTTCTCTTATTACCAAACACCAACACCAACAGACTGAAGCACGCAACTTGGTATCGATTTGTGTTTGTGTGCTGTCGCTACAACTTTACTGCATTTATTTATTCCCCCTGAAGTATGTAAATAAAGCCGCCCTTAAATCGTAATGACACGAGACCGGAGTAATAATTATTATTTCTCCGGAAAATATCAAGTAACAAATAAACAGTAGGTATCAAATGGCAATTGAGTTTCAGTAATTGATTTCAGTCTCCTAAAGTTCTTTATTAACTTCAAGGGAGGTTACTGGGCTTCGCAGCGGTAACAGTGGAGTTGGTTTACGATTTATAGCGAGTTCAACTTGCCTTTAATTGGAATGCAAGTGGAAGTGGGAACGATTCACTTGGGAACATAATATACGGAATCGCTTCATATTTTGGCCAAGACCCCGCTTGAAAATTTCGTTTGAACTTGGTAAACTCCCTCACCGTAACATTTATTTAAAACATTATATGGCGATTCCAATAAAGTGCACGTTCAAATCCAATATAGTCAACGAGTGGTAGGCCTGCGCCCCATCACTTACCTCTGCTTCCATGGTGTGTCTTTTCACGAGCCTATATTGAATCGTTTGCAATTAATTTTGTAGCAAAATTTGTTCTTTCTGAAGATATAAACGTTAAACTACCTGGTGCGGTGATTAGAAGAAACAGAAACAATTCAAGTATTGATAGTGACGTGTATTTGGTTTTGGATTAATAGAAGAAACGGCGAACGGTGACTGGTGCATGCTAATGTGTTAACCAAAAATGTCAAAAAGGGGGGAGTTTCTCTCAAAGACAAGGTGCGCGAAGAAAAGGTGAAGAGAAGTTTTAAAGTTGCACCCATAATTATGGAGAAAATAATAGAATCGGGGCTACCTTTTCTCCTTTTCTTGAATGGTCTTCCCAGGGCTAATATAAAGGGGGGGGGGGACCTTACACCATTTAGTTGCCAAATTTTCGGAGAGATCAGGAAAAAGATTCTTTACCTTAGCATGTGGTGCATGGAAAATGAATAAACAAGTCCCCCCTCTTTTGAAAATCGCGTATCGCCATACAGCTCTTACTTGTTATTGACCGCTGTCAGCATGGCGACGCCAGTAAAACTCAAGCTCTTGAAATGTGGTGGCCAAGTCATAATGAGTGTAAGAAGATAGGTTTAGTGATGATATAAAATAAAGCCTTGTGGGATTCCAGCATTTATAGTCAGGGTTTTGAATGACTTGCCGATCTTTCCTGTCGATGCGAAGCGATGATTCATTATCATGATGCGATCATTTCAAGACTGATTGCTGAAAATTCTAAATTGCCGATCGCAAAACGATGGGATGATATTGCAATTATTTTCTTGCTATCTTGGGAATATGTTGCGTTTATTGATCTATGTTGAGATAACCTGGAATGACATCATGGAAAGCTGATGGATGTCCACGACGCTGATCTTGTTGCTGACGATATTACTTACGCTCGAGCAGCTGTAGAACCATCATCCTTGGTAAGTTTTGAAAATGAAGAAGTGTTAAATTTTTCCCTAGCAGTGTAGTGCCTATGCAACTAAAAATGGCAACCACCTTGATATGAATCTTGATACCGCAATGAAATTGGTCACGAATTTTGTCCATTCCCATATCTTAAATTTGAGATATGGAACCACCGGAAAGCCTCCTGTGGGCACTCCCATGGACAAAATCTTTAATTCGCCGTTCTAGGCAAAGTCAACTTAAAATTTTAATTTGTTGGCAGTATTCTTGAAGCAACAACACTTTGAAAATTTCGGAAGTTCTGATGCGACTTTTGATAAGAATCGCTCTAGAACGGCCATTTTTCGTCTTGGGAGGTTGAAATTTGGCTTTTTTTAAACGGAGCGCGGTTCCACGAAGCTTATTGAAAATAAGCAGTCATTTATCTTCTGGAATTTCGAGATTTTTTTTGGAAGAACCTGAGGAAAATGAAGTTGCATCTATACCGTTGAAACATCGCAGGAGAGTACCTTTATTATTCTTCTTCATGTACCGTATATACTGGGGTCTCCCGAACGTTGGCGATTACTCTAGGAGATGGCTTCATCATCTCCTCGGTCATCAGCCATTCTAAAACGCTTTCTTGCCTTGAGGATGCCTGTGGGTTCTCTAATGTACCTAAAACGACATTTGTCTGCGGCCAACCCCACAAGTTCAATCATTACAAGTTGTGACATGTGATATTTTTGTTGTCCCGGTCAGTCCATGTAATTTGTCGAAGCATCCACATCTCAAGAGCTTCTAATCTGTGTAGCGAAGCAGCTTTTAGGATCCAAATTTCGATTCCATGCAAAAGATCAAGCTTCAATCATAACTGGAGTCATCAGATATACGACCCGGTATTTCGTGAACCTTAGAACATTAACGAGTCTTACAAACTCGTTAATTACTCGTCGTCGAGAATCGTGAGACATTTCTTAGATCGTGTTGTATCAATTAAAATTAACCATTGCAAAGTGAACATTATTAAGCAACCTATCATAACTTCTTAATCAAACAAGTGTAAATTACAATGGACAGCGGTGTAATCAGCAAGGTTAGTACTGTACTTATTTGAAGTTTACTGTGTGTTCCTATTCCAATCTTGGACATAAGCCGTTGCCCTTCACCCTATAACATCTTAATTATTTAATCCACATTAATAAAACATAAGACCCTCTCAACAATTTCACTACTCGAACTAGTCCAATAAGATTTGGTCCCCTAACAAAATATTTTGTTGAAAAATATATTAGGTTAGTGGCTATCGGCAAAAACTTATTGAAATTTGCGAATTTGATAATTTTTACAACATAGAGAATTTTTTTTCGTCTTTAGAAGTTTTCAAATAATTCTCAAAGGTTCACAAAGTAGTTTTTTTTCTATGTGATTTAAATGAGATTTTTTCCCAAGATATATGAAAGAAACAGCAGGTGTCCATATCCTCATATCTTTTGCGATTTCCATTTAAAATTTCATTATTTTTTTTTATTGCATTGACTTTTATTATGTGATTCTATTTCCACGTATTTATTGAGAAAATAAAAGTTTATTTTGGATTAGGTACTTTTTTATTATTCGACAAGAATTTCATTTTATATTTAGTTGATCGCCTTCGAAATAATATTCTCGACCATCAATATACTTGCTGGATGCGAAAAGCTAAAGAATTTTATTAAGTAAGACACTGTAAATTTGACGTGCTCAATATTGGCAGCTCTCTCTTGAAATACAATTACTTAGGGGAGGATGCCGTATAACAAAATGTTCAGCTTAACGATTTTTTTTTTACAGAAAGCTTTTATGGAAAAGTGAATTCGTAATTGATTTTTCTGTTCTTTTAAAGTGATTTAATAATATTCTGGGGCGAATATACATGACCTATAGGTACTGAAAGTTTAAATTATTAAGGATTAAAACTTCTTCGAAATTAGTTTAATAAGCGACTCAAGACTTTTCGTTGATTTATGAGTCAACTTACAAACACTGCTACATTTTCTAAATAATGGTTGAAGGCCTTGTAGTGTATTAGCGATAGTGCTCGTCTAAAGTACGTCCTGAACAAACTTCTGTTGAGATCTAAATCTGAGGCCCGTAGCAAAACATCCCCGATAATTTGTTCCTGTATTTTGGGAGAATTAATTACGCTCCCGGTATCGAATAGCAAAACCAGGCTAGTTTCGACCCAAGTTACAGCAACACATCGGAAACTTTGTGAATTTATGGATGAAAAAATATTCTGTCAAATTAGAAGTTGCAGCCTCTGCGGCACGCAAATTGATGATGCAAAGTTTGTTGTTAAAAATACGTAACAGCGTTACTAAAATCACATCGAATGACCAGATTTGTTAGCAGTGATTTACCGAGCGATTTAATTGTGATATTCGGATTTGAACCGTTATCGCGTTTCAACACGAAAACCTCGCTTCCTATTTATAAAATCTGTTACAGATTTATACATTTTGGGGTTTTATTTGTTTCCAGACACCGTTTACCCTTTACAGCCGCCGGCGACTTTGAACGTTCGCAAAACCTTTTGACATTTCTATACCTATAATACGTGACCCCGACCGATTCAATCCATTATCTAATTCTGATAATTACCTTTCCCAGCCGATGGGGTCGATCCAGATCAGAGATTCCGGGATGTCTTTGTTTTCACCGAAACGAGCGATCGCCGTCCACTTCACTTACCAGCATCAAAGTACCACCCCTCGTGTGTCGTATGCTAATTAGTGCGGAAATTTACCCCTATTAGCGAGACTGAGCATGTGCTCTAACCGCCTCTGAAACTGTCTTCAGCAGTCACCTTCTACAACCCTTTTAATAAGGGATGATGATCAGATAGAGTGTTCATCAGGATGTACTTGATCTATATCAGGTACGCCAGTTTAGATGTAATGACGTGATTAACCTTGCACAATCTCCAACCTTCGCTCGGTAATTGATTCATCACTGCAGCAATTGTGTCAATAATTCGAACACTCAGTCCCAGTAATTAATCGTTACTATCTAACGGGCAATTATTCTGATGTTATTGTCCACTTCGATAAAGAGAGAAATCTTGCAATTTCCACTCCCAGTGACGAAATATAATTCCCTTGGAGAAAATCCTATCAAAAATGCTGAAAAGGAGAGACCACTTCAAGCGAACTAGAAATCCTCATCAGTAAATGCCTGAAACAAGACGGCTTTCCAGAAGACTGCACATACTGGTGATATTAATCCCCGAGGACTTCGAGAATTACTTGAGATCTATCAGTCTGCTGCTACAGCTTCAATCTGAAATCTTCTGAAGAACTTCTGCAAGAAAGTCACTCTTGAAATATTAATATAGGAATAGTGTTATCGTCAAACTAGGAGTAAGTACCACAGGGAGATATATTGTATTCTAAATTGTTTATACTCGTTAATATGAGTATTTTGGTATAATAGATAGGGACGTCTAAATGTCAACGATTTGTACAATTATTTCTACATATTAAATTTTTTATACTATTTCCACTATTTTCAAATTATTTCGACTATTTCAATTATATTCCCACATTATTTATACTGTTTCCATTTATTTCCACAGTTTCCAAATTATTTCGACTATTTCAATTATATTTCCACATTATTTACACCATTTCCATTTTATATCAACTGCTTATAAATTATTTCGACTATTTATATTTCCACATTGTCTACACCATTTCCATTTTGTTTATATTGAAAAGGGCAACTTCACAAACCTTTCCAAATCCTCTTCCAAATTTTTATTCTAACCGAAGATTGATCGATCCATTGATTCCTTGAAAAGAGCGGAGTCACGACATGCGACTGATTACGCCACGATTTAAAACGTTAGAGCATGCGCCTTTAGTAAATATACCTCGAATTTAACCCAACCCATATCCTATTTCCAATTTATTTCCACTGTTTCCACATTATTTCCACTATTTCCACCATAGTGTACAATATTCCCACAAGTAAACACTTCCACATTTTCCCTCGGCGGAGAGGATGATGAGAGAAGAGTTATTGCATAAATGATCTCAACAAAAAAAACTTTTTACTAACCATCTTCTTCTCATTTCCAATCCAAAAAAACCATCTACATTTGCTTAGTGCTTACTGTACATACAAGTCAAGTCCAATATTCGAACAATACACCAAAAGATTATAATTTTACTAGTGAAGTAGCTGTAACGGCTAACAAGATTTTTATATGAGAGAGTCTAAAGAATTTATATTTAATTAATAACTATTTCTATATTAAGTAGGTATGTAAGTTCAGGAAACTTAGCCTATTAGATAACCAGGCTTTTACCGCCAGAGCGCCACGGTACTTATGTATCACTCATATAGTTTTAGTTTTAAATGTTATCGTGCGACTGTGTTTGTTATTCTTAACTCTTTCTATTGTATCATATTGTGGCGATCTTGATCAAGTAACCAGTTTATCACACAAATCTCCCCGTTTATCACAGGGTAAGTCATCAGCCCTATCAGTTTATCAAACTTGGTAGGATCTTTACTTCTTAAAAAAAACTTCTTTAAAGCGACATTGACACATCTTTGTTAGCACCCAGTTTCAAGTCTTTGGGACTCAGCTGAAATGAAGCATTTTCAGAACTAATCTATTACTTTTTGATAATACTTCTAGCAGAGCTTAACGTAATTCTAGCTTCACGCTGTAGAATGTTGATAAACGCTTTGTATTTTCCACATTGAGTATGCATTTTGTGTTTAATAAGAGAATACTTGGGATAAATTGACTACAACGAGAAAGGGAATATAGAAGAGCTGCAAAATTACTTTCAATTGATGGGAAAACCCATTATGAAAATTTTCACTCGGAGAGAATATTAAAAGCTGCATTGCTCACGTTTATATGAAGACATTTTCAAAAGCTGCAATAATAGTTGTTGTAGCTGCAGCTTTTCTTGCTTTTCCAAGCTGCTTGTGTTCTATAAACACAATTAGAGTTCTCTTCGTTTTCTATAACTTCAATGCAATATGTACCTCTTTCAAATAGTGCAGAGAAAACCCTACATCGCAGTCTTTTATTTTCTTGCAACAATGCCATTAATTGCTGGTCGAGTTCTTATTCAATTCTAAGCGATTCAGAGGAGAAAGTTTAAAAAGATCCAGAGCGGAAAAACTCGTTACAAATTTAACTTCCATTTACTCATTTCAAAAGTCCCGGGGTTTATTAAATTTCATAAACAAAGTCTTAATAATGTTGTGCAAAATTGAATTTTTGTCAGGATATAATAAGCTCTTAGCCCGATCGAGAGAATTTTAATAACTTAATGGAAAAGTAATGGGTTGATTATTCTCTCATGCTTGGCTTCATTCTCTCCCTAGCGTCGTTCTTCAAAAATGCGCCTATTATTGGTTGGGACTCTATCGCCCATTTCGCCGAGAACACAGTCCTTGATAGGTTTAATTGACGCGGAAACTTTTATTGAAACCGCTAAATTTCATTTACTCGTGAAAATATTGGATTAGTCGTTTGTAATCGTCATTCGATGTGTTTCGGAATGTTTACTTTAGTCTGGTAATTTTATCATATTTGTGTTTGTTACATCAGTCATTTATACAGCTCCCATTTCATTTTTCTCTATAAGCCATCTCTTTCGGTCAATCGGAACTTTCCGCTGTCTTGTCGGCGCGCTGAGGCCATGAATTACCGTTTATCTTATTTATTTCTTCTTTCAGTTTGTTCGTTTGTTGAGGTTCTCATTTTAAATCGAGATGAAACTAGTCTTGGCACGTTAACTCTGTTTCCTGAATGATATGAAAAAATATCAAATTTCTGACTAACATGGCGTAATGACCGAATGCTTATGCCTATTAAATCGGTCATGATTGTAATTTATTCTCTTTATGTATCTAAATGTTATTTTGGCATTGGAACGCTCGCTCCATCATCAGAAAGGCAGCGCTAGGTTAGATGGAGGCACACCTGACAAAAAAAAATCTACGAATTTTTTAATTAGTTGGTGAAAGAAAAAACTACAAATATTTATAAAGTAGCTATTAATTTTTTCTTTTTCATTGTCATTTTTCTGCTTTTTTCTCTTTTTCCTTCTTTTTTATCTTTATATTTTTCATTTATATATTTTTTCTTTTTATTACTTTGTTTTTTTTTCTCTTTTTTCTTTCTCTTTGTTTTATTTCTGCTTTTGTTTTCCCTTTCTTACATTTTTCTCTCTATTCCTTTTTTCTTTATCTTTTCTTTTTTTTTATGAGCCTCAAATATAGGAGCAGGGGTTGGGAGGTCGACAATGAGCACAACGCGTGTAGGCGGGGTCCATCAAGACGGCTTTTACGATAGACGAGACAGGACCGCGGAATCGTATGGTTTCAACGACACAGGAATCTCAATACCTAATTGTACATCTCTTCCTTATTTTCCCCCTTTTCCTCATTCCTTTACCTCACCTATAATTATTACTACCAATAATAATATAAATCAAACAGAAATGGTTACTCATAGCAGATGAAAAGGAACAAAAGAACTAATACACATAATAGAAAAGAGAACATTATTATCTAATACATTGAATTTATCATAAAGATCAAAGAACGAAAAAACTGGTAAAAAAATAACGATTCGTGGGGCCGGGAAACGAACATCTTTAACCGGATCGGTGGTACAGGTATGAGTGCTATCACTCGTCCTTATCCATCTAGCTCTAGCCAGAACTTCTTCATGCGAGACATTCTCATTCTAGTGTAATGCAATCTTTTATCAATCATTCTGTCATCATTCTTCTTGATTCTTCCCACAAGCTGAGGCGGCTTTTTTCAAGTATTTAGCCCACCTCTTTCCGGCCAGAAACTTCCAAGTCGAGAAAAAGCAACCTCGACACGTTATGAATTACTTTTAAATCAAATTCAAAACCCACGTGAAGAGGCTCTAGCCTGCAGACTGCACCCCTTTTATCTGGCGATGAATTCCGAATCGATCTCTGAGTCAGCACTCATATAAGACTTGGTAAGTATCAGTCTGACTTCAACACCGTCGAATGCCGTATACATAATACATTATTAAGATTCAACGTTATACCTACTCACCGGAGGAGTCGAGCGAAGCTTTAAATCCGGCATGGCGGAGTGACAAGTTGATAAGAGCCCGGGTAATGTTATCTAACTCATTCAATCTCTGTATACACGCGGGAAATAAGCCTATATACGTTAACAGCCCACAATCCTCCCGCTAATTCAACTCGGTAAACAATCATACAGCCACACGGATATCCATTCTAATCTGTCTCCGACACTCGCTGCTTTAAACACCTTTCAGCCTGAGAGACTTAGGTATCTGCCAGCCGTCGTGGGTTTCATATTCATTTGAGACTTCTTTAATGAACAGCTCGATTAGTTGTATTTACTTTATCCTCAAACTTAAATAATGATAATATTCCAAATTCTGAGCAGATATTTTGGACAAAGTAAGCCTCATAGAAGCACAAAACTACTTATAATAATCCAGTGAGACGGGATTCGGTATTTTTGATGGCGGTGGGAGGAGGAAACAACAATTAATTGAAGAGAACGACTCAGATTGAGCGATGTTTTAATAAACTTGGGGATAACAAACTTCTCTTGCAACTTGCTCACCAATATTTGTACCTAAATTTACAGTGATTGCGCATGCGCAAGAGTTTAAAAACATGAAATTCTGTCAATCTTTTCGGTTCATTACGATTCTAGATATTGCAGTAATGCAATAGAGAGATAGAGAGAAAGAACAACTTGCAAGATCTAAAAGGGGCTTTATCAAGTATTTCTAGTTTCTATAGTATAGGCACTATAGGCCATAATTAGAAGTCAGCATTGTTCTTATGGCGCACAGAGACGCCGCTTATGTTGGACTTCTGGGAGGCGTGTGTCCAGGAGCGTATGCTCTTCAACTCGAAAAATATTTAATTCACTCGTGTGACTTTTTGCGCCCCGCTGATTACTCTTTTATCAAAGCGAGGACCGCACATGTAAGAACTGCACAACATATAGGAGCAACCCATCATTGTTCGGGCAAATGGTCGAAAAACAGGGCTGAAATTGCGTTAATTAGAAGTGTGATGTGTTTTTAATGGTATGGGGAGGGGGAGGGAAAGTTTCCCATCTCGGATTCCGCAAAGAGTGGCCGCCATCTTGCATTTAAATTTAAGGAATGAAATAATGTATATCGGTAAAAATCTGTGGAAAATTATTATTTTGTGAATTATTAAAGAGGATGTATCTAACAACGTTGTTTTGAGCTTTTTTGGAAATTGTTATTGTTAAAAAAATTACATGCAGATTTGGGGATGGAAACGATTTTTCTGATTTGACAACAAAACGGTCAATAAGGGCTGGGGGTCCTCTTGCATGATGCAGAGGGCGCCAAAAGTTGACTCGCGCCAATTTTTTTAAATTTTGAATTTTGCAAGAAGGCTGTAGGAAAATCCAAAAGCCACAACTTTCGTCATTACCTGTTTTCGCCCCCGATTGACCGTTATGTTGTTAAGATCGAAAAACCCGTTTTCGCCTCTAAAGTGTCAGCTTTGACAATAATTGGAAACTTTTAAACAATAAGAAATTTCAAAAAAAGATCCAAACAAAAATGTTTTTGGTTTTCTCCTGAACAATTTTCGCAATAGGCTTTCTCTTTTGGTTCATTAAACGTCAGTGTGATTTTTCAATCTAAATTCTCTCTTTTGTAAAATTAGATTCCCTTTATACCAAATGCTTTTCTAATGTTAATGATACTGTAACTGCACGTAAATAGGAACAGTAATTGATATAAAATGAAACCAATTTAACATAAAGGGAAATTGATTGATAAATCAATAACTAATAAGTCAACGATAAATAGAAAAATAAGAAAATCATTTAACATACTGGGAAAATCAATTGACAAGAGAGGAAAACCAATAAAAAAGGACTGTATAATGCAATATTTTCCTGGATACGAAAGCATATGCATGTACCTATCTTAAAGCGGCCACCTTTTGCCGAATCCGGGGGGGGGGGACTCGTAAGAATAATTTTGAATCAGTCAGTCAAAGTTTACGACATACACTTATGTTTTTCTTTTTAGAATATGTGTTCATTCTATGAACATTATTGAACATAAAAATGTTTCGATTATTCAGTTAGAACATATTCTTATAGGCCCTTTGTTGTAGCAGCATTTGAAGACATTCTACCATATTTTTACCATTTTTTAAGTTTTTACCATTCGAAAAAAAAATTTGGCCCCTATTCCGCCTAATGATAGTCGTTCGTTTTGCTTTGCCGGACTCTGTGGAAGGACTCTCATAAGGCCCAACGGTATACAAATTTTGTTATGCAGGGCCGTATCTGGTGGAATTGGTTGAATGTCGCCATTTGAATTTTCTAAAAAAAATAGAATAGAATGTCCTCTTGTTTTCGATTTAAATATTTTTATGATGAACCTGTGCCACTGCTCACGCTAAGCTGACAAATCTTTTTTCATTTAAAATTCATTGCCTTATCATATACCCACACTGACTTCTTAAAATGGCTTTTAGGATAGGACTGTTATTTTGCATATGGTGACCATCTTGGTATTGATTTTGGCAGCCGTTAGCACTAAAGTTAAAGCGTTCTTTTAAATATATCGTGATTTGAGATGGAAACTCGACCTTTATCTTTCGTTATAGACGATCTCTACGTTATTATTAAAAATGCGACTTGGTCCAGATAACTGCATGAACATGAAACCTTTTAAAACCAGCACATAAATGTCAAATTTTTTGTAAGAATCGTTGGCTGTATTTTGGCTGAATATCTGATCAGAAAAACATTTTTTTGACTTATGCGCTCATGTGTTTTAGGACATGCGTATTGCCGTTATGTGAGTTTCATGTATTCACAATCGACACAATAGATGATCTACTGGAAGTTGTTATGAAATTTTGGGTACCACATACTAAGGCCAGTTCCCATCAGTGATAAAATTCTCCTCGATTGGTTAAAAGAAATTGCTATCGCGTCATCGGAAAAAAGGAACAGCAAACAGAAAAAGCTATTCGTTACCCTCTCAAATTAAATAATTACTACAGCTCGAACACGTGACAAACGACAAACTGAGGAATTCCATTCATAACTATCTAACAACGATCCAAGAATCCAAGATGAACAAAATAGTTTAAATCTAGAGAGCTAATTTAATGTTTACAAAAACAAACTAAAGGTAAACGTCAAACGTCACCTTTATTCTAGAAAAAATCGATCCATTAAGCGATTGTAATTATTCTAATCACGATCATCTAGTGGCTTAATAGGTGGTCTGTTTCCATTTGCTTCTTTCGACATCTACAGATTATAAAAGCTAGGCATCTGTAATTAAATTTCACAAGTCTTTTACCCAGAGAGTACTTAAAGTCAAACAACCCATCTCCCAGGTAGGTAATGAATTTGAAACCTTGTACGCGGTTACACCTCTTCAGTGCATGAAAGTCAAGAGTCGACCATATGTGATGCACTTTGAATTCGTATGCAAGGTGTCTCTTTCTCTTTCGGATAGACAATAGCAGATGCATAATAAAGCTCGCAAGAGGAAGAGTGTAGGCGAACCAGAATGCATAGAAATGAGCCGTTTAGAGTGAACGTCCTGCTGGTGACATGGCGAGAAAGACTCGGGTACAAATCAGTGTGCATCCCATACGTTCACGTTGCCTGCTATAGCGACCAGAAAGGAACTGGAAACAATAATAATTATGGCAGAGCTGGACTTGGTAATTTTTCCTACACGAGAGATTTTAACCTCTAATTAAGAGTTTTTGTTTAACTAAATTATGAAACAGTCGAAATGTACATGACATCGCATGCTTTTATATTGTAATAAACCCTGGCAATCTAATATACTTAAAGTAATTATGTACTCGACTAGTCAGCTGTACTTTTCATTTTAAAAGTTTTGAAATTACCAGAAACCGGAGTGAAATTTACTAATTCCTTCTCTCCATGGCAATGCAAGCAAGTATGAAAGTTTGGGTACAACAAACTACTAACTGCAAGCTTCCAGTTGGAACTTTTGGAGGCAAACCTAAGTCATTTTCCTTTTATTTCATTTTCAACCTGAAGAACTGTTTGAAGTTTGACTATTAAATGTAAAATAGTTTTAGTTTCACTGTGAAATATACCAGTGTAAAGATTATAAATCACTAACGTACTTCTCTGGGATGTAATATTAGTTAATGGATTTTGGTTTGGTTTCGATTGTTTGCTGCTAAAGTTCAAAGCAACGGAGGCTAGACAGAAAAATAAAATGCAGCGGCTTATACTTTAACTTTAAACCAGTCAACCAGTGTTGAATTTACTACCAGCTGCGCTCCGTTATTAGGACACCTGTCATTTAGACATGACCAAATTTTTGTCACGAATATAGAATTTATTCAAAAAAGTTTGTACAAAATCATATTCATTTTTCAATTATGATACCTATAAAATGTAAAATAAAATATGCCCAAATCTGGCCCTTGAGGCACTCCATACAGAATTTTTTGTGGTCACGATAAGAAAACATTAGGGGGAAGATCCATCCGCGACACCATAAGTCGTATTCCGAAGATCTTATTATTTTTTGGGGCCACGGTCGATGGTTTGAGAAAAAGATCCATTGTTGCATCGTTATTGCATATAAAGAACCTCGTAAAGAACGTATGAAGTTCAATATAATTAATTCAAATAAAATATATAGGTGAACAAGATTTATAAATTTGGTCCTAAAACTGACCTCTGAGGCACTCGTCTCAGTATGCAATGCCGATGATTCCCGTGCCGAAAGTATTCTGTTCAGGTGGTCAACATAGAATGGTTTGTTCTAATGAACACAAAGAGAATTCATATAAGAAACAAACTGGGCCTTCAACTGACTCTTAAGGTATAGCACCCATACCACAGCGCTCTGATTTCGAACTGTCTGTCACTTGTTCTGAGCAAATTGTTCTGGACAAAAAACCTTCGCTTCAAGAGAAAAATAGGAATTATCAAATTATACTTCTTGTGCATGCCAAAATTACAGTTTTTGGAGCTATACAAGGTGTTACTAAGGGTATATACTAAATTTAAGGGCGTATTCCCGGGCCTAAGTCGAAAAGTTCATATAAACATGTGTCCTAAAATGTCTGGTTTTCAAGATCATATCTCAAACATTCTTTTGCCAATACTGTTTAAACTAGGCAGTGTTATTTAGCTCCAAGTAGATTAAAATTATGTAGTCAAGTGGTGTCTAGGAGGGGCGTCCATCACCAATATTATTGAAAAGAACAATGTACGCCACTGACATTTTTTAAATTTTGATATTTTTTTCACATTAAGCAACTAAAAATACAACTATTTTTTATGTCTCTTGACTTTTCTTCGCATTTCCTGTCTTTTTCTTCTTTTTCTAATAAAGCCGTTTCAAGGCATGTTGAAAAGTATTTATTGATTTTTTTTAATAAATTTTTAGACATTGAAGCGGCTTTAATTTTTTTCTCGAAAAAAAAAAGATAGGAAAACAATTAAAGAGGAAAAAGTTGAATTTTAGCTGCTTAATGTAAAAAATATCAACAATTTAAAAAAGAAATCAGTAGTGTACATTTTATTTACAATAATGTATGTGAAGTGAAGAAAAAAAATCAACAGCCTAGTATCTTGAAGACCAAACATTTTAGGAAAATTGATTAAGGAATATATACTCCCTCTAATTTAGCACATACCCGTAAGTAACACCCTGCATGCGACGAATGCTTTAACGTCCAGGGTCACTCATCAAAAGTGTTTCAAATATCAAATACCAAGTACCATTTTTCAGTTTCAATTACCAAATACTCTGCTTCATAGAAATAATTTCAAATATCAAAAATCAAAAAATACTCAAGACAAGTGATTGAAATTTATATCAAATAAAGTATTTCAAGTATCCTCTAGTATTTGAAATATCACAAGTTTCTTTGAAATTTGAAATACCACAAGTTTTATTTCAAATACAAAAAAATATTTTAAAGTGAATCTTTTATAGGTAGGTATTCAGAATTAAGATTTGTGATGAAAATGACGTCACAAATTAAAAACTTTTTCAAGATATCTTCGAAAGTTTTTGGATTTTTTCAAAACTCAACCCTTCGGGAAATATTAGACCATCCCGAAATTTTGCACAACCCTTATAAGAAAAAGTAGACATAGATAAAAAAAAATTGCTTCCCAAATTAGAAAAGAAAACACGTTCGCCATTTTTGAAAATTGCAAACAGTTTTAGAGATAAAAAATAATTTAATCAATGAGAGGTTGTTGTGATGATGTTGTTCACTCTAAAATGAACCTGAATGCCACAATTTAACTTTCTTGTCAAGCGGTCTGAGCTGGTGCTTGATAGGTGTGAGTTAGTCATCAAACGATTTTATACGTATAATTAGTATAATAGATTAGAAACTATCAATAAATGATAATAATTAAGAAAAGAAGTAGGTCGATATGTTACTTCGAAGATACCTATTTTGCATAATTTGAATACTCATTTTACTGCTTTATACAATATTTTAAATCGCGTCATGTGAGTACTTGAAATACCGAGACAGTATTTGAAGTTCCCGAGGATATTTGAAATGCCGGAGAGTATTTAAAATACCAAGCAAAGTAATTGAAATGCCTACCCAGTATTTCTGAAAACCAAATACTAGGTACTTGACCAAAATATTTCAAGTACCTACCAAGTACAAAATACTGATAATCAAAAGGATTTGAAATTAAGTGCTTCAAATATCGAAAGTATTTGAAATACTTTTTAATTATTTTTATTTCAAATACTATGTTAAAAATTAGGAGTGTGCAAGATACAGTTTTAGATTATTTTAGAAAACTTTTAGTTTATAATAATTATTAGTTTTTATTTAAATCAACCACAACACAACTAAAAATTTTAGCAAACAAAAACCTTCCAAATAATCTTTCAAGAAAAATCCAAATAATCAGTAGTTCTTCTTATTTACCCACACAACATAACTATACTCTTCACTTCTACAGACTATTTCCAATATCAACTTATACTGACACAATCTCTGAACAACTTTATTATCCTTTATATACCCTGTGGTGTTACAACCTCAACCAACTTCCAAACTAAACTGACTTTCAATCGAAACTAACTGTAGCTACTGCCATGGCGCTCTTATATACACGCCGGACGTGGTTCTCAAAATTTTCAAGGAGCTTCACTGGCGTTATAACATAGTTCTAGACTTAGCGCTTTGCAACATGCGCGGAATTTTTCTGGCATTCGGTATTAGAATTTCCAGAATCGGCAGTCAGAATGGCAGCCAGAATTTTCACTGCCATGAGAGAATGTTAACAAATTCTGTATTCCTTCGTTACAATATTAATAAGTAGGTAATTTGTCGTCAAGAAATAATATGTTTGTGAATGTCATGATAAAAATTATGAGAGAAAATTAAATATGCATCGAAAAGATCGTCGTAGCTTAACGTCTTATTTCATAGTGGAAAGAACCTCTGGTCGAATTTGTGATCTAATATAATCGAATAATGTGTGTAAATAAGAAATAGGATGGATCCTAAAATTGAGTCTTGGGGAACTCCTAGGCACAACAACACACAACTGTCTGGTTTGACATTCTATGTAACGAATGTTAAGAACGAACATGTGATCTGGGAGAAAAGCTCGAATATAATATTATTATCGATGTGCATTTTTTAAACAATTGCCGATTTTTGAGAAAATTTCTAACCTTTGGGTTGATACATGAGAACTGTTTCATGTTGACACAAAGCTTTCGATCGGGAACTTACGAACCCGAAGAGAACTAATTTGTTCTCTTCTCTCAAAAAAAAACTACGTTTAACTTTAATTTTGTTAACGCCTTGTTTATCCATTAAAAAAAAACCTGTTTCCTAGCAAAAGCGAACGGTCTCATCTAGAAGCTTTGATTTAATCTTATTGAAAATTCAGCTTAAAATCAGTTTTATAAGGAAGTTCTATGCTAAAGTCCTACTAAAAGCCTGGTGAAGTCTAAATAATTTAATCCTCCTAAGGTAAATAAATCACCTGCTTGCTTCATGGCAGCGAGTTCAACAGTATTACGTTTTAAATTTTAAAAAATTAAGAGAGAGCATGTACTTAAAGCGGGTTACGTATCGATTTTAGGATTCGTCTCTCTTTCTTCCCTGGGCAAACAACAAATATTACTTTAAAGCCCTTTAGGGCCAGACGAGTCCGTTTCTGGTCAGTAGCATTGCAACAGAGACAAAGACGCACAGAATAAACATCGGTCGGAGACTTTAATTAACCCTAGAGTAATCTAACTTGCCTCGTAGAGGGTGTGTGTACGTCAGGGTCCATTAAATCGCCAAAGCGTCCTCGGGAAAGCAGAGTCTCTCTGTATAGAGTGTTGTGGACGGATACGCTGACAGTTGTTTATCTGTGAATTTCTTTCTTCTTTTTACCACGCCAAAGTTGATGCATATTCATCTACACTTAATGAAGTTTTGTATTCAGCGCCAAATGTAAAAAAGAAATATGGAACTAGCTTTTTACTAACGAGAATGCTTTTTCGAGCTGTTTCATCTGAATGTTTCAATTTTCAGTCGAATATATTCTTTGGGATTTGGGAGGGAAGCACGTCTAGTTTATAAATATAAAGCTTCATTAATGTAATATTTTCTGTTTTGCACATTGATGTTTAAATTAGACAGTAATTTTGCTCTCGAGTCTCGATACACAAAAAAAAGTCCTAGAAACTGCCGCAATACCCCTTGCATTTGATGGGAGCGTAACATTAAAGCGATATGGCATGGATACGCTGAGATAATCCTGGATATTCCATGTAAGAGCAGCCATCTCGGTTTATCTGAGGTAATAATTCGTACTTGAAGTAACATAATAACAGTTCGTGGTGGTGGTTTGTTTCAGTCGATCTACGTGAAAGCGAATATTACTTCATGATAAAGAGCCTCCGTATGGTGTCTGTATCGGTAGCTGGAAGCTAACCTCTGGGAAAACTTCAGTCTATAAGTAATCTAACCCAGAAGTTGTCACGAAGCCATTTTATGCCCTTGGGGAGGATATGCTCTGTTAACTTTCTCAATTTTATGTCTTGATATTTCATACTTTTGGATTAATAAATTTCAGAGTATTTCTATTTAATCTTTAAATACAATATGTATTACGCCCGTTATTCTTTTTCTCTTTTTACCATGCTTCCGCTTCCACTGTGACTCGCCGAACATGAAACTTGAATTTGGCAACGGGAACTGATATTTATGATCATCGATACAAGTTTCAATTCACCAGGTTCTAATGTGGCGACCATCAAAATTTAATAAATTAGATGAAAGATCTACTAGTCACTTACTCCAATCTACTGAGTTAAAATTTTAAGTACTTAGGTACTATGACATTTAACACATTTTCCAACTTTTGTCGTTTTGAGGACTCGCTCTTGAAGATTCTATAAAATGTCAAACTAGAATCTGGAAGATCATCATCGGTCACGTAATATCTCAAAATGACTACTTTTGAACAAATCTATTGAAGTTCATTCTGCTTGTGTCAAGAATGTCAAGAAGTTGTCAATTTAATTTTCCTATATTTATGCAGCAAACAATATAATACCTGGCAGACGTCTATTATAAGTATAATTATTACCCACAGTAATCTGCTGGCCCTACATGCTGAATCTACTATTGCTTTTGTTTGTATTCCTTAGGGATGTAATCAGGGTCTATCGTTTTAATCAATCTAGTGTTCCTCAAGACTCATATCTAGCACAATTATTGTCCTTTTTATCAAATAAGTGAAACTGTGCGTTGTATTGATAAATAAAACGGCCTCGTCGAATTTTTCCTTGCGTTCCCCAGGGGTCTCATTGGTGGCCGTCGAGTTTTAATTCAAATATGCTGGTGTAACTAGGAGTTTTTAGCAGACGTCTATTATACAGGGTGTCCCACGACCTGACTGCCATAGCTTAAGGGTGGGTGTAGTTTTTCAAGGCGATTCAGGATCTGGTTTTGAAATTTTCCTGAGGCCCTTCGTTTCGAGTATACAGGGTGATTTGTGCAATTTGCCGAAATTTGGTAGATATGCTCTACTAATGACACTTAATACCTCGCATTTTTCGCCGATTTGAAAACTGCAGGGCCGTACTTATTTTATTGATATCTTTCGGTTTTGTCGAAAAGTTCACCCTGTATGCATTTTATTCAAAGTTTGGTGCCATTTTCTAAAATTACGTGAGAAATGCTACCATTGTGGTAAAAAAATACTTGGCATCATTATTAAACTGAATCGAGAAGAAAATTCAGTTTTTTAGTTTTTTATTCGGAATTTCAATTCATGTGTTGTTAATAATTTAAGAAAAATCAAATGTGGTTTTTTAAAACTTGCGTATTTTGTAGTTATTTTAAATAAATTTACTTTATCTACAGATTTAGCCAAGATTGGGGACCCTTCTACAGATTGTTTCGAGCTAAGAATAAGTTTTAACAGCAAAATAAATAACACATTTAACACATTACCACATAGACAAATAAGTATCTACATAAACGAAACAGGAAGAAAAATATCAACACAAATGTTGGGAAGAAAAACTACAATTCAGTGCAGGTAATGGTCAAGGAGACCACCATCAAACTCAACACATTTCCTTGACCTTGAAATTAATCTAAAAACCATTTAAAATTTTTTTTTGCTCGAAACAATCTGTAGAAGGGTCCCCAATCTTGGCTAAATCTGTAGATAAAGTAAATTTATTTAAAATAACTACAAAATACGCAAGTTTTAAAAAACCACATTTGATTTTTCTTCAATTATTATGAACAACACATGAATTGAAATTCCGAATAAAAAACTAAAAAACTGAATTTTCTTCTCGATTCCATTTAATGATGCCAAGTATTTTTCTACCATAATTGTAGCATTTTTCACGTAGTTTTAGAAAATGGCACCAAACTTTGAATAAAATGCATACAGGGTGAACTTTTTGACAAAGCCGAAAGATATCAAAAAAAATTAGTACGGCCCTGCAGTTTTCGAATCGGCGAAAAATGCGAGGTATTAAGTGTCATTAGTAGAGCATATCTACCAAATTTCGTTAAATTCGATCAATTCGTTCAAAAGATATCGCTCATCAAAGATTTCGGCAAATTGCACAAATCACCCTGTATAATCGAAAAGAAGGGCCTCAGGAAAATTTCAAAACCAGATCCTGAATTGCCTTGAAAAAATACACCTACCCTTAAGCTATGGCAGTCAGGTCGTGGGACACCTGTATAGTAATTATTACCCATAGTAATCTGCTGGCTCCAATTGCTGAATCTACGATTGCTTTCAATTATTGTATTCCTTAGGGATCTCATTAGAGGCCATCGTTGTAGTGAATCTGGTGTTCCTCAAGGCTCGCTCATATCTAGCACCATTGCCTTTTTTTATTAACCAAGAAGAACTGTACGCTTGGTGAAAGATAACGCGGTAGAACAACGAGCCGATCTTGCATTGTCATTGTACCATTGTTTTTCCTTGTGTTCCTCAGGGGTCTCATTGGTGGAATACGAGTTTTAATTTAAATAATATGCTTCTGTAGCTAGGAGTTGCTTCTAAGTTGTTTTTGCAATTATTATTATATTAGGGTCATATTAAATGCCTTTAGTTATTTTTTTGTGTGAATGCAAATTATTGAACACACATGAACTATAATTGCTGATATTAAAGTGTTATGTACTTGGATTCAATTATTATTTATGAATTATTACATCATAGCAAGCGATTATTGAGGTTTTTCAGAACTTTTCTATTCTCATGATGAAATATTAAATACCCTATTCGGTGAGTACCTACCTATAACTATCCAACGAGGTAACATATTTGAAACTTCAGTTGATTTTCATAGAGAATAGCTGAATAACACAATGAAAACCAATCAACTAAAACTCCATAAAGTTCTCAACAAGGGGCGTAAAAAGTTTATAACTTCATTTAAGCTTTCAACTGCATCAAATATTGTTTGAATACAACGGCAGGAAACATTTACTACTAGCGTCAGGAACTATCTGGAAAAGAGCACAATTACCATTTCGGTATAATTCCCCAGTGAATGTTTCATCAGTGGAAGCTCAGCCAGAAATGAAATGTCGCTCACATTATTGCCCGTATTCACAAACGATAATTTCCTAAATAATTACGTAATCAATTATCCCCATCTCATTCTATTGCCAAAAAACTGCATATCTCCATCTCACTCATTTAAATAATTACGTAATAAATTTAGGAAATTATCGTTTGTGAATACGGGCATATATCTCAAATCGATACATATTTGAATTTGAAATTCCCAGTTTTGCTGCTCATTCCGTGCGCCTCGACGACGGTCTTAGAAGCCGGATCCCCGTTTGAGAATTTCCGCACCGAAATTCATTAATTAGAACGCGGATATCATTTATGAAACGTACACGAACTTCCATCTTAATTGGATTGCTAAATTAAGGCATATTACAGCCGTGAAAACTCTGGCTCTACATGTACGCGCAGCAAAAGGAAAATGAGAAAAACCTTAACACACCTGTCAGATCGCTCTGAAATACGTCATACATATGTTTGCTTTCCTGACGGGCACCTTTTTGCTGCAGTTTTTAGTTAGATAACACAAAAACAATACCGCTAATTAAGGTAAAAGTTAATTAGGGGATGAAAGAGTAGTAGGTTTCAAAGGAACCATGCAGCTACGAAAGTAGTTCAACCTTAGAATAAGTTTAGGTTGTAGCTAGTGCTAGTACTAATAATAAGGCACCTTTGGGAACTTTTTCGGCAACTTGAGATGATTTTTTTTATAAAGTAGCTTATTAGTATTGAATTGTATTGTCTAAAAGTTTTTTTTTTGCAGGTTTCGGGAAGCGATGCGGGGGCTATCGGGAGCGGGGGCAGCGTGTCCCACTTCGAGCCTCAAGTGGCGATGCTGTGCGATACTGGAGTCCATGGGGGGCAAGAAGCTTACCATCCCAAGTACATGACGGAGCAGGGCGAGTGGTACACCGACCTCCACTCCAAGGCTCAATGTTTTAAGGACAAAATGGATATACTCAACTACTGCAAAAAGGTAAGAAATACTTCTTGTCTTGTCATATATTTATTAAGGGGCCCAATAATAATTGCCTATGACACACTTTCGACTATTTGGAATATGATGAGCAAATTAAAGTTGCTTCTGGTTTATGCCTTAAGTGCAATGTGTTTACATATTAAGTTTTGTTGTCGCTGGGATTCGAATCCAAACGTGACAGCTTATTAACAGTCAGCGACCTAAACCGCCGCGCTAGCGACCGCGCAATTTGAGATTTCTTTCTTCTAATTTGGCTACTTGACGTGCACTATCCATTCCAAAACCATTTAAACAAGAAGATTTGGTAGATATGGTCCGCCAAACAGCCTTTTCTATGACTTGATTCACCAACGCATGTTGTACCAACATGATTTTGGGGTGTGTAATGTACTTCAGATGGATTTAAGGGAAAGCCGTTTCATGCAACTTTGTATTTTTTTTTTAATTGGGGCTGAAGTCATTTTTTCACTCTTACGAAGTTTCCGCTGTTCTGATTATTGTTAGACGTACGGTAACCTCTTCCAATACTTCTGTGAAACAGAAGGCTTTATCGCAATGGATAGGGTACGTCAAACAGACTTTCCATCTGCTTGGTTTACAATGAATGAAAGTCACATTTTGAGGTTTTTTTAATTTTGCTTTTTGTTTTTTGACAAAAAAGAGTTTCGGGCTACCACTGCTAGCGTGGGGAAACAGACGTTGAAGCAGTGGATAGATGATGTTTAACAATTTTTGGAGAAATTATATATTGCCTTCCACCCTATTGAACCAAGTTACAGAATTTGAGTTTTCGATGAAACGGTTTTTTGGCAATTTTGCATTAAAGTTCAAATTCCTTTGATGATCCAGATTTCAGCTAGGAAAACTGATTGTTGATTGAAAATTGAAATTAGTGCCGTACTTCTACCGACTAAAACCCCTCCATCCTTCAGCGCCGCGTCGAATTCCATAAAAGTCATTGGGTGACTTCCATCGCTGCAGGTGCTATTGAACTGTTTTCTTTCTGTCTTGGTCTTATTTAGTTCTATTCTCGCTCTCGCGCAACTCCTTGTTCTTTCGGCTGGTTGCTTCTGTGTCAGGGGGGCTTTCAGGAACTCTGTCACTGCCACCCATTTCCGCTGTCCCTCCAGCATTTATGAGGACCAAGTTATCCACTTCTAGTTTTTTGATCTATTTTTATCGACGCAAGGCTCTCTCTCTCTCTCCGTCTCCCTCTCCCTCCCTCCCTCCCTCCCTCCCTCCCTCACCTCTCTCTATCTCCCCCTCTCCCCTCCCCCCTCTCTGTCCCCTCTCTATCTCCCCCCTCGCCCCCTCCCTATCCCCCCCACTCTCTCCCCCTCTCTATCTCCCCCCTCGCCCCCTCCCTATCCCCCCACTCTATCCCCCTCCCTAACTCGCCCTCCCTCTCTCCCTCACTTTCTCTCTTTCCCACGATCCCTCGCTCCCGTCTCTCTCTCCTCTCCTATCTCCTCTCTCCCTCTCTCCCTCTCCCTCTCCCTCTCCCTCTCCCTCTCCCTCTCCCTCTCCCTCTCCCTCTCCCTCTCCCTCTCCCCCCTCCTCCCTCTCCCCCCTCTCCCCCCTCTCTCTCTCTCTCTCTCCCCTGTCTCCCTCCCTCCCTCTCTTTTCTCTCTCTCTACATCTCTTGAAAATATCTAATTTCGGTCTAATGTGACTCCAAAGTATTTTAGGGATCTTGCTAGTGTAACTAGGCCGTCGATGTTAGCTAACATTGGTTGGTACATTGAAAATTGGGGCCGATTGTAGCAATCAGACCTCGAATCAGACAGAAAAACTAATTGGGCTGATCTGGCTATAGAAAAATTTGGGAGGGGATTATTTTAAAGTTCTCTATTTTTATATAAAAAATAACTATCCAGTTTTTAATACTGGCAGAATCCCATCCCTTGTGTATAAACGTTTTTATAGACTTTGTTCAGACACAGGGTGCTAGGGTGCTTTCTGTACATTAAAGCTCAAGTGGTTATCGCTGGGGTTAGCGTGATTGTTGTTAGAGGATTGGAAAATTATAACAAATCCAGAATTGTTCTTTTCTCATAATACGGTCAGTATCGAGGAAAGCTGTAGCTCAGATTTTCCCAACCACAGTCACTGGTTCAAACAGGATATTTACCGAAATTGCAAACGTCTCGGTATCACAGAGGGATGTCTCGCTGACCAAGCCAGCAGTCAATCAAATGCAGGCTCTGGATGTTTTAGGTCTAGTAGAAACAATCTTAAATTGAATTTCAGCCCTTACGGACCAAGTAAAGTCCCGTTTCCACCATAATTTATGTATAATAACGAGAGATATGAAACCTTTGCTCTTATTATTTATTTTGAGTAGGTTTTACTAATGAGTTTTGTTTTATAAAAAAAATTAACTGAATAGAAAATGTATCTTGTTAGGGAAGCATTTCTAATAAAAAATATTTGGGGGTTGTAACTTTTTACTTCATCTTGGATTCCTGGAGTTACGTAAATGTGTGCTTTCCGTAAATATTACAGAGTTTTTTTTTATATTTTTTTGTTGCAATATTTCTTCTTTCACTCTTTCAAGATTTAGATTTGTTTATGAACAGAGTACCACTGCAGATACGAGGATATATATGGTACATACGTAATGGGGAGCCTCCATTTTTATCCTGTCCTAGCTATGTGAGCGAACATTTAGATTTAATTAGAATAATAATAATTTATCCTGGTTGGTATTTTGCAGAATTAGGTTATTTCAGAAAATAATTTGATTCCTCTTTGAAAGTCGCTTAATCAATATTTAAATGCTGCTCTGAAGAGCAAACAATTTCAGGAAACTTTCATCTGAAAATTGGACCGCAAAAGTTGAAGGAACTAAAGAAGTAATTTCCAAGTCACCGTCGCATGTTAAAACACATGCAAATATATAAACTCTGTTTGAACAGCAAAGTAGTGTACGAGTCCAAGTACCTATTTCAGAGAAAACTTCGTTTAAAAACAAAGTCGATCGGAATTCTCTTTTGCAAATAAAATTTAAAGCTATCCCTAGCAAAGGTATTGTGTTTGACTTTCCTAAATTGGAGCTTTAAACTGTTCAACGTTCAGCAAACTTCACATGAATTACGGCGAGTCAGTTACAACTTTTAAGCAGTTTGATTGCGACTCCGGGTAGATGTATTGAACTCAGGGGAAGAATACTTTTCTTCGACAATTTGAATGAGAAGTTTATTTATACTTCTTGAAAACAAAAGCAAAATGTGTTCTTGTAGATAATGCTTGTAATGCTGGAATACACAACACTTTGTAAATGTATTACCTACCTCTTTTATTCTCTTCAAGTTATATACTTTGTTCGATGGATCCTTACGTGCCGTCATAACTGTCAATTGTCAATAACCAAAATCAACCCCAAAGAATTTCCGCTTTTATAAGACGGTAGCGTTACGATGTTGTTGTATTTATAGATGTACGCTTTTTTTAACTGAATAGGTAACAACACTTTTCATTTTTAGACTGCGGTGCTTTTCAAACGGTGAAAATTATGAGCTATTTAACCTCAAATTGTTAAATTCTGGGACGGCTAAGAAATCGTATCTTATTTATTTTATCATCGTCGTATGTCTGAGTCTCAGTAAACGTTTTGTATTAACATGAAAAGTACCACACGCAATTATCCATCAAACAAAGTATAACAGTAAGAACCAGAAGAATTTTTAATTAGTACTGTTAAGTTATGAGTTATATTTATTCGGATACTCTGGCTAACTCAATTTTCTTTACGGCTCATAACGTTTTAGGATTACAAAGAAAAATAGCAACGAACTGCCTTCTACCTACTACCAGCTCGAGATTGGAAAACTCGATGGTCCAATTCAGAGTGTTCTCGCAATAGTACACAATTACATAAATTGCGCGCTTTGAATTTTCCGGGCCGTTTGAGTAGATATTACAAAAAAATGTGAACGCTGACAAAAATTACCTCTCCACTTTGACTCGTTACTGTGACATTAATTCTTTCATTGTTAAAAAAATTCTCCTCACTCTCACTCATACAGAAACCCAATTGTTTAATTCATTACGTATCAGGCTATTCAAGCAAATTTCACGCTCACGGGAACGGTAACGGTGACTCAAGATTGGAAAACCCGATGGTCCGATTCAGAAGGGCCAATGGAGGAATATTATGGGAATTGCGCTGTGAATTTTCCGGGCCGACTTTGCCGACTTTCAGATTACATACGTGGAATTTGCATGGTGGGATTGGTGGGAGGTGGCGCTGCCAGGCGGTTTTATGAACGCCAGACGGATATGAAAACTGACACCTGACGTGGTCTGGGATGAGTTACCGCGCATTATCATTGTTTGTGTGCTAACATATAAAGGCTCAAGAGGGCTGATGTCGGATCTGGGTGCAAATCGTACGTGTGGAAAGCTTAAAGCAAGATTTGACTTTTATGAACTGAAGTTTTTCTTTATTTCTCCACCTGCTCTATATGATGTTTGTAGAGATCTTTGCAGAAAATAGATTTATCTCTGAAACTTCTTTCTACCAGCTGGTGCGCTTTGGTGAAATGAATTTCAAGAACGAATGGAGCTTGAAATAAAATTATTGTTAAACTTTCCGTATTTTATGTCTTCGGTGAGATGAAAATAGTGGAGAGATATTATAATCAATCAAGAGGGTATAATATGCCTTCGATTTCGGGCTGTTTGTTTCGTAATTGTTTTTAACAATTTTTCTCCTCCTATTGACTTTTCAGTACATTTCTCAAATCTTGGATATAATTTTTTTATACTTTTTTGGTGCTTTTCCTGCTGGTGAGATTCCTGCTGGAGCTTCAAAAAAGTTAAAAATTTTGATGCCAAAATTATTTGTGTTTGTTAAAGGTTTTGAAGCACCAATGATTTAGTAAAATTTTTAGCCGCTTTTACATCGAACATTAAAAAGAAAGTACCTATATCTTGTGTCTTAAACACATTTATCCTTCAAAATGCTGTTTTACAAGAAACTTTCTTAAACCTGATTAAACTGCCTATTCTCCCAAATAATATAATGAAGTCGTAAATCCAGAGACGCCATTGGAGTGTAGAAAATTTTATTCTTATTATGAAAACTGTAGTGATGTGGGTCTTTTTTACGACGTCCATTCTTCATAACGGTATAAATCTCTCGAGTATAAGAACGCATAAAATATTTATTTTTTATCTTATAAGAGTATGTGGGTATAATAAAGATGCATCAATAAAAAGTAAGAACCAAAAGACATATAAAGAGGACGATTTATGTTTTGGCTTATACTTATAATAATAATTTATATGTAAAGGTGTCCTAAAAATATATCCTCGTGTTTGTGGACCGGGGAGGTATGAACACGAAAACAAGAAATTTTTTAAGCCGACGTTTCAACAAATTACATTATTGTGGAGGCTACAATATAAAATATAAATCAGAAAAAAGTCATACTTGCAAAATTTCCCTTAACGGACAATACAAGGAATCGACAAGAAAAGAGAGATGTTATCTTGGTACATGTTAAAAAAAGCATTTAGTCACGTATTTATTAACTCGCTTATTTGTCTGTCAGCGTTACAAATGTTGCAATCGATTTTACACTTACTACCCGAAGAACTAGAGACTTGAAACTTAACATATAGCTTCGAATTGAATGACAACACTAACTCACTTTTCTTTTCTTTTTTTTTGTGCTTTTTTCAAAATTTTTGGAAAATTGCTGGCACCATGCAGCTATAAGCGAAGTGGTAGTGCCGCAGCTTGATCCTAGAGTATTATAGAGAGAAACTGTATGTACAAACATGAAATTTGCTTCATGTCGTCACGTCTCTGTCATAATCCCGTCAAGATGTTCAAAATCCATAACAAAATGTTTTAAAATTATTTTTTCTTGGTGCGTTATGTAAGTAATGATCGTTACTTTTTAAATAAGTCGTCATTTCTCTCTTCATCGTTACTTTTTAAATAAGTCTTCATTTCTCTCTTCAAACAGGTGTTGATATCTAATTATATTTTGCATAATATTAAGATATTGTGCTAGAATTCACAATAATAATAATAATTATTGTACTCGTATACACAGGTGTTCGGTGCAGCTGTTATTTTCTCAGCATTTTATTTATACAATGTGCCCCAGTTTATAGTAGAGTAAATTCAGAATTCGATAGAAAAAGTCTTCGTAAGAAAGAAAGTTCTATACAACATGCATCGAAAAGTTCTTAGTTCTCTAGATTTAAGTGTGTTGTTGCTGAAACAAATTTTTTTTTTTTTTGAATATCTCAAAATCGGCTCAATGAAATTTTTCACAGTAGTTAATTGAAGTACAAGAGTTGATGCTCCCAAAGAAACATTCTTCAATCCAATGGCTGAGAAGTGAACTGGGTATATCGTTGTGTTTTTTTTTATATATAATTTCTACGCCTTGACTTACCTCGTTTTATTTTGAGGAAAAAAGTTTATCAAGATATTCCACAATGTAGGAGCCCATTCTGTGGAAAATTTTGAGAAATTCCATTGAACCAATTTTGATATATTCAAAAACATCATTTTTTTTTCATAAAACTCAACCCTCTGTATCTCGAGAACTAAGAACTTTTCGATCCATGTTGTATAAAATTTTCTTCCTTAAAATGACTTTTTCTATCGAATGCTAAAGTTAGACTATAAACTGAGAGACACCTGTATAATATACTTACCTACCAAGCGCAGGGGATGGTATAGAGTCAATAAATAAGTGAAGAGCTTTTCTTTATAAGCTCGAATATAGTGTAATTTTCCGCGTCTCCGTTGCTTAATTAAGGGAAGTGACTTCTTATAATCTTCAAAATTAGAAGTGAGAAAAGTAACAAAAAGTCTGATTAGTTAGAAGTACATTTTTATGAGCAAAGTTTACGAGTCAGTTAATTAACGGTACTCGCATTTTAAGAACTGACCACTCATTTGAAATATTTATTACTTCTTTGAACGTGCATCAAGGAAAGTGCTTAATTTCTCTTTGCCCCATTTTCTTGCCAGTTACTTTGATGAAAAATCTAAGCTCGCAGAGGGCAATCTTTTCTTAGAACTCGGGAGCTGAATGCTCTGTAGGTTATTTGTGATGGCAAGACATGTTTTCACACCTTAAATCTAAAGCACGCGTGTAACCCTAAATAAAAATTAAATAAAATAATCAAAGGTGTAAGACTTCCTGTTCTAAAACTACGAAGACTCTAGGATCTAGTCGACTTTGAAAATTTTTTAAACATCAAATGGATAGATCATGATGACTCTTTTTGGAAAACCACAAAAGTAATTATTTTATGTTCAATAGGTGGTATTAAAAAAGACATGCAAGAAGTAAAATCTTGTTCATGAAACGGATGATGCCACTACCGAATTAGTCATTACCCTAAACGCCGTGGGGGTTACTGCTCTATTTGTTCGAATCCCACTTCTGTCATTATATATCTTGTATATATAATGATATATAATGATAATGATATATATAATGATTCATAATATGTGCGCAGGACTTAAGGATGTGACAGCTCGTTCAAAAATATGAAAAAGTTACCAGTAACATGAATCCGCAAAAAAACGTTTTCGAGATACAGGGTGTCAAAAAAATTAATTATTTTAATTTTTTTGACGATATCTCAGGAACTGTTTGAGATGCACCATAACCCAGGTTTTGTACACATCTTGTCTTTAATATTATCTACGTTAAGAGGGCAAATGTGGCAGTGAAACAAATCATTAAAAAAATTGTCAAAAAGAAGTGACGTTTTTGTCCACAACAAAACATTTTGTCACTTTTATGTTTTTTATCATAAAATGCTGCTTTTCTCGAAAACAGTTCACATTATAGTGTTGACCAAAAGTACCTTTTTTATTTAGAAAACATTGACAATTTGAAATGTGTTTCCACAATGATAATTTTTGCAGTGTCGTAGAAATTAGGGGCAAAAAAATTTCAAGCAACCCCAAAATCTCCGCCACTGCCGTATGAAATAAATTTAATCAGAGCTCAAAAAGTAAATAATATTAATGATAAAATGCGGACAAGAATTCAGTTTTATTTCTGAAAGGGTACCTTAGAAATCGTCCAAAAACAGAAAAAATATATTTTCTTGACACCCTGTATCTAGAAAATGGTGGGTTTGCGGATCTATGTTATAAGGAACTTTTTTTTCATATTTTTGTACGAGCTAGCACATCCCGAAGTCCTACGCACGTATTATGGATCACCCTGTATAGGGTGTTTAAGAGATATAGGGCCAAATTTAAAGGGGTAGTTCCTCTCATAAATATAAGTCGAAAAAAATTTGTGTGACGTTTCGTTCAAAAGATGTCCAACAACAAACAAACAAAGCTCTTTGGGCTGCTATTTCAGGTTTTGTAGAAGGTCTTCGAGTGGCGTAGATTTTCAGAGTTGGAGTTCCTTTTCTCTTCCTAACTTTTAGACCTCTGACTTTTTTGCAATTGCAAAATCGCGTTTCTATTTAACTAGAATTTTAATGCAAAATGTTATTTTTAATTAATGATTAGTGATTAAAATTACATTAAAAAAGACAAAAATTAATTAATTAATGCCCAATGAAAAAATTAAGTAATACTTTTTCTTTTTTGTTCTAAAATGCATGGGGTCAATAACGTTTTGCTATTTACAATAAAGTCTGTGACGTAAAAGATGGGGAGGGAAAAGAGTCGCCAACCCTGAATTATCTACATCACTGTAAGATGTCTTCCAGTGGCTTAGTTGCCAAGTTTTCTCACAATCAGTTAAAATTTACATGAGTTAACTTCTTTTTTTACTTTGATACCCTGTATTTTTTAAACGAATAACCATCATTTTGAGGTGAATTTTATTTCTTCAACTTATATTTATGAGGGGAACTATCCCTTCAAATTTGGCCATATATCTCTGAAACACCCTGTATGTGACTAATTGCTTTGTTTTGAAACTAAAATTACCAGAATGTAACCCCGCATGTTCAGAGTTCAAATACACCACAATAATGGTTCCAGGCTGGAATAAAAAAAATCGATTGGCTAGTTTTGTAAATCCGAATATATTTTCTTTATTCAGGAGAGGAGACTACTGAATAATGATCTCAAAATAAATGATGCAGCAAAACTGCATGAAACTCACAGTCGCAATAAAAGTGCAACAGCATTCGAATTACATACTCATTAAAATGATAAATGCTGGAGCTGGAACATCATAAAATAAAGTTATAAATGTGGATAATATAATCCACGATGCAAAAAACGTGAAATCATTTATCCCTGAGGCTGTAATTAATATTGACCGATAGTGTAGGTACATACTGGAAATAATGGATTTGCTAACAGCAATTATTACAGTTAGAGTAATAATCATTGCACTTGTCATTCCCGAATTACCGATATCATAATAACAAAGAAATTCTTGTTATATTATTTGATAATAATGCCTGAAGTTTATTACGTGCTTCTGACAAATGCGGCATTATGTACTAAACAAATTACAGAATATAGTTAATTACTGCCTCTTGAAATAAAACGGACATTACTATAGAATAATAATAGTCCTCAAAATTATTGATTATTTCAATGAACTGTTAATTTTATAAACACTTGATACTATTATTATGGTTATGGAGTTCGAAACTGCCAAGCAAATCTGGAATGAAACAAATTATTATGATTATCAAACCCTTGGCCCATCATATACCTTATCAGTTATTATCGGCCAATTAATAACAAAGCAGGACAAACTTTTAAGCTTTTAAGCGCCACTCGACTCTAAACAAATCTTAATAATTCAATTAATTTACAAACAGACCCAACAATGAACCCTCCACTTCCGCTCGAGTCTCATCAGTAACAGAACTTGCGAGTCTTGCGACACATACACTTGAGCAACCAATTAGGCGCAACAAGGAATAGGCAGAAGGAGTTGGCAAGTCTTTGACAGTTTCCCAGAGAACGTTTAATTCAATTTAGGAGTTCGACTACGGCATCCTTCCTACAATCTCCTGAAAAGGAAAGAGGACGCGGGAGTTTGCTAGATTCGCATCACGTAGCGTACTTCCGAACGTCTTATCAAAGAATCCGTCCGGACTGGAAACCGCCGGGACGATTACGTGGAAATTGCATCGGGTTGCATCGGTGCAGGTAGCAGCAGATATTTAGCTCTCAGTCTCAGTCAGGAACGTTAAACTTGAAGTTGTGAACAGTCGATCGGTAACGGAGATTACAGAGGGTGATGTAAGCTTGCCACTTAATTCGAGAACTTGCTGGAATTATTCTGATCCTGGTGCATACTTGCACATCCCCGAACTAACGATGAAGGTTCATGAGATTAGCAAGGACTCAATCTTCAAACGATGTAGTACCTACTTGTGATACCGGTGGAATCTACGATTAATATACATGTCTAACCCAGAGTCATTTCAAGATCATTTTCAATTCTTAAAAACGTTTCTTAGAAATCCACAAAATTATTAATTATTGCAGAAACTAATGAAAAAATATTTTAGCCTAATTACTAGACATTTGCCTATATATATAGCCCAAGCACTCATCAGTCTTCACCCATTGAATAATCAAGAAGAATGTACGGTGTAATGATGATGAAAGAAAATAATAATGACAAATTATATCAGGTATTTGTTATTTCCTCGTTGAAATCAAGTTTAGTCTCTCTACACACCGTACTGTTATAAATTGCATGCGTTCCATTTATACCCTTTCATATCTTACAAGTATTTCTATTTTTTTTTGCATGCGTGTGAAATTTTGCAATCGATTTCAAACTTCTTGACAGTGGCGGCTCGTAAATTCGTTTTTTGCAAAGTCCGATTAGTTAGATTTTTTGCGAGATCATCTTTGACAAAGCCCAGTCAGCTCCAAAATTCGATCTTTGCAAAGTCCAGTCTGCTCTAAAATTCGATTTTTTTCAAAGTCCTGTCTGCTGGGACTTTTTTTTTGCAACGTCCCATTTGACAAAGTCTGGTCAGCTCCAAAATTTGAAGTTCAGTCTGCTCGAAAATTTGATTTTTTCAAAGAAGCCCGGCCTGTTGGAATTTTTATTTTTGATTTTTTTGGAATGTCCAATTTGACAAAATCTGGTCAGCTCCAAAATTAGATCTTTGCAAAGTCCAGTCAGCTCTAAAATTCGATTGCTCCAAAGTCCGTTTTGATGCTGGAATATTTTTTTCAAGGTCCTGTTTGACAAAGTCTGGTCAGCTCCAAAATTCGATCTTTGTAAGGTCCAGTCTGCTGGAACCTTTTTTTTTGCAATGTCACATTTGACAAAATCTGGAAGCTCCAAAATTTGATATTTGAAAAGTCCAATCTGCTCGAAAATTTGATTTTTTCAAAGAATCCCGCCCTGTTGGAATTTTTAATTTTTTTGGAATGTCCAACAAAGTCTGGTCAGCTCGAAAATTCGATTTTTTCAAAGTCCGGTCTGATGCTTGAATATTTTTTGCAAGGTCCCGTTTCACAAAGCCTGATGATCAACTTCAAAATTCGTTTTTGACTAAGTCCAGTTATCTCGATAATTCGATTTTTCCAAAGTTCGGTCTGCTCGAATTTTCTCTTTTTTGCGCTATGTGATTTGACTAGGTCCGTTCTCAAAAAAAATTTCATGTGCAATTTGACAAAGTTCAACTAATAGTTCAAATTTTCGAGCTGACCGGACGTAGTCAAACCGACCTTAAATTTATCGGTTTGATGATGCTCGAAAAAAACTCAATGCTGACGGAACCTTGTCAAAAGGGACCTTTTCTTAAGCAAAAAAAATTCGAGCTGACCGTACCTCGACAAACCAAGCCTATCAAAAAATTGTTTAAGCTGCTTCTTGATGAGAATTATGAAAGAAATATTATGGCTCCGCCCAAGCGTTCTCTCGTTGTCGCCACCACTGTCGCCGGCACCGTTCACGCGCTGTCTCATTGGCGTTCGGATTTTTTTTTTTTTAATTTTTGCCGAACAGACAGAGAAGAAAACAAAAGACTATTGCATTATCATCCGGTTCTATACTATATTTTGAAGTTTCAAGTGGCTAAATCTTTTGGAAGTTACTTTTATCGATTGCAAGTTTTTAGCAGACAGACAGACAAGAAAGCGAGTTAATAAAAACTTGGTAAAAATAACTATTTTTGTTCGATTTAGCCAGTATTAGGGCTCGGTTTGTCACATCAGATGGACACATTGAGAGGTTTGATCATCGACGAAAACAACTAAAAACTTTCGCTTCATTGTAGGCGATTACAGTGGATAACAAGATAACATTCTATCTACAGATGCTTAAAGCGGCTACCTATACTATTGCCGATATTTGAAAAAAGAAATTGTTTTAGTGAGCGGTAATAATAGATAATAGATCCATCAAAACCACAGAGATACAGTAAAAGAATAAAAAACATTAGGGTACCTGTATTACCTGTAGTACTTCAGCGTAACAAGTTTTTTGGCGAACATGTCAAAAACTTTTGGCAGTCTGACTGATATGATATGCTGATGAGTCTATAATAAGGACGAAATGGTACCGTCCATGTCTTCAGTCTTCGCCTGGCATACTGTGCGAAAGTTTCTAAGTTGTTCTGCAAACAACTTATAGCGGCAAGAACCTAAATCCCAAGAAAGCTCAAATATTGTAAATCAGAATAAGTGGTTCAAGAAAAAACACAATTAAAAATTTCAAGGTGTAATAAAACCTACTTGACAAACTTTCGGGTAAACGGAAATTCTGAACCCCGTATTTTCTGCAATCAAAAAAAAAAAATTTTTTTTTCGAGAATATCCCAGTAATGGCAGCCTCTAACGTAGCAAAAGTTTGCCATTTAAAAAAAAAATACGTGGACTTAACAACAAATTGTGTAAATTTTTAGACGGTCATGGGAAAACTGACGTTTTTTTGAAGTTAATTTGACATTCCCAACTTTTTTCCCAACTTTTCATGCTACTGAGTAAGCGTCAGTGTCGGTAATACAGGTACCCGATAATACATCTTTATAAATGCCACGGGCGAAATGGTAGTAACACAAAAATCCGCTAGATGACATCGAGGCTAATAAGCTACTATAATAACCCACAATAGTTAAGACTTAAATTATTATAAATTATTTACATCGATAAGCGATCTTTCATGCACAGTGCGTGCTAATATGGCAATACCTGACGAGCCTTAATAATGGCGAAACAGATTGATATTGTATTTTTATTTCTATTAAAAGCCAAAACTCACTGAATGACCCTATAATAAATTAAGTTTCTATATTTTGTTAATTCCACCCTGAGACGAGATTCGCAGACGATTTTTTATATTTTAGAATTTTCTCTCGGTTATTATCAAGAAGCAACCTCTTGTAAAGCAACAAAATTTTGTAAGTATACACAGTGAAGTGAATTAAGTTACATTCAAGGTGAATAATTAATATACAAAAAAAAAGATTGGTTTGAGTACACAGTAGTTTGAGTTTATGTACCTTTCAAAAAATAAAGTTTTTATAGATTTAACTGGAGGAGACTTTCAGCTATTATGTACTCATGCAGTTAGTCGGCCATAGATTTCCTTGTAATTTTTATGAAACGTGCACTCACGACGAGTAGACACTGCTCTGTCTGCTTTACCCTTAAAATAAGAGCACTATGATTAATAACAATTTTAAAGCATAGGTACCTAGAAACGTACAAGGAATTTTATCCATCACGTATAGGGATTTGAGTAAGCGTATGCTTTAAGAACAACAATTCCGCTCCCTTCGTGGAAATGTGCATGCTCAATTTCACTTTGTTTTGGCAGGCTTTTCAGCTCGAGTTAAGCGAAAATCGATGATGGATTTGGGAGTACAACAGGAAAATGCTGCCAGCGATACAGTCGCTATATTAAG
This sequence comes from Malachius bipustulatus, assembly GCA_910589415.1. NCBI lineage: Eukaryota > Metazoa > Arthropoda > Insecta > Coleoptera > Melyridae > Malachius > Malachius bipustulatus. The sequence continues at coordinate 29,138,031 of OU342634.1, read as the reverse complement.
TGTTACCAGTAATCACGGACAGAACAATCATCATTGCGTTTCCGAGCAAACTTCGAGCAAAGAGTTCAGTTTACTGAAACTTTGCTGTTTTTGATTGGTACCTATTACTCTGTAACTGTATAAGTAATATTGCCTTATTGAGTTGTTAAATTTGTATAATTTACATGGTAACAACTTTTAACAGCTCATAACTATGCCGACGCCGGTACAGTATATAGAGGGCGCATAACGCGCTTTTATTGATAATGGTAGATAACTTTTAATTGATTAAATTTACATATCTGACTTGTAAAGAGACGGTGCTCTAAAGGTAATTGAATTCCTCATATCTACGATTCTAGTTTAATGTCTCCTGTTTTATGCAACCCACTACTTATTTCTTTCAATAACTGGAGCGTTTATTGAAAATTTCCTTTGTAAAAATTAGAATGGAATAATCAGATTTACTCTAGAAGCCCTTAAAGCTGGTATTATCAAAGAAATGTAAACGAAAGATGAAGAGTTTCCTTGTTGTTTAGTAGTGTGTCAGACGATTTATTAGCCTCACAACCCATAAGTTTGGCATACATTTTCCGATTCTCGTAAACTTGAAACGAATTTTATAAAATGTATGTAACGGATTCGTCGTTAAAAGGTTCGACTATAAAGTAAATTCAGACTTAATTATTTATTTATTAAAGCAAAGCGTTATTTTACACTACAAACGCACTAATCACTTATCAAATTATTTATTTACACTTGCAGCTTAATAACACTATTTGCTTTGATTTATTTAAATCCCTTTATTGTAAACATGATAAACATTGTTACTAATTCAACAATTTATATTATTCAAAATCAATATTTATCTTATACACCGATTTATTTATGCAATTATAGACTTACTCGCTTTTCAAGCAATCGCATTTTATGGGCTACAGTCTCCAGTGATGAAAAACGTAGAGCGTAATTCTCGAACTATGCGTCATTATTACGGTGAACCAACATTTTCTAGGATTCGTAGAACAGCATGTGAGAGAGGGCGTCGTTGAATCGCTTACCGCTGTCTTATAAGATTATTGACTCACAGGAGTACCTCAATTATCCTTATTGCTGGTTGGTTTCCTACAATACAGGATAATACACAGGTGCAGTGAAGTGACCTGAGATTCAAACCTTTTTCCAAGAAATAATTGGGTAAGTGGTGAATGCTTTGTCACCCCTTTACTCGGATCTGCCTAATTTTTTGTTTGCAAACTCGTATTTAACAACAATTAATTTATTTCATTAACTTGAATCAACTCCTTAGATTGTACACGGAGTATCATTCATGTGTCTATTCTATTGATGGCTCATTCAGTCCAGACGAAACCAAAGTTTGTATCGAAAAGAATAGGACTAGGCTGAGTCAACTCCTTAGGCTATGTGGATGGGTTCGATCGACTCAACTCCTCGATCTTAGCTTTAGGAGCGGGGCGAAACCTGGCTAGTCAACTCCTCGTCAGGGGTGATGGCCGTTTCAATTTTTGTTTTCTTAGCTCAACTTGCGAAGAGACAATAAGTAACGTGTAGGACTAGACTAGCTATAAGTCAACTTCATCTTCATAGTTAGAGGATTAGTGCATCTACACCAGCTCAGCTCACTGGCCTAGGTACAACAGGCAGTGGGGACCGTCTGTTGATTCCTGGAATTTTCTGCGGCGTATTTGTAGCCATTTTCCTATTTTGACCTGTTTATGCCGCTTGATTTTCTGCAATAATTGATTCTTGCGGAATTTATATTAAAAAAATATTAATCTGTTTCTCTTTTTTCGACGCCAATGGCTTCGCGACGTTGCGCATTTTTGGCTCAACGTCACAATTAATAACGTCATAAAATATAACGTTACAATGTTTAAAAAGTTGCCAGGAGAAGAGAGAGAGAGAGACGTTGATTATAATAAATCGTGCATGCGGATATTCGAGATTCTACTGTACGCACTTAAATTTCCATTACTAGATTTTGTCCCAAGCAAGAAGTAAGGCGTACTCGTCTATATTAATTGATCAAAAAACATTTTCAAAAAATTTAGTTCATAAAAAAAATCCCATTTTCAATGTTTTATCTCTCATTTTTCTGTTCAAGTTCTCATGGGTGTAACGTAACATAACGGAAGTCAGGATTGACCTATCAGGATTGAAAAAACGAACTTCCTTATTGATTTTTCTTTCACTTTGTCTTGAAAATGTTACTCGCTTTTCATCATAATTATATTCCCGATTCTGTTCCCTTACTTTCCTTTGAACCCATTCATTTCTCTTTTCCGAACGGTTTCATAATTCTGAACGTTCTGCAAAAGATATTTTATCATAAAATTCCATCTATCGAGCATTCCATATTCTAATACAGTTGGCAGGACGACATTTCCTAAGTGAATATCCCATTTCCGGATTTACGATATCATCCAGAATAAGACCTATCTATACATTCGTAAATTCGCATGGAAAAGAAATACGAGATATCGGTACCACTTTATCAAGATTGAATCGAACCGTCTTTCTGCCCGATTTATGACAATTGTAGAACAGAACCAATCAGGAGTCGGGAGGACGACGTCAGGAGCCCGGCTGACGTCGTCTTCTCCTATATATCCCGGAAGCCAAGAAATCGTGATTGGGGCCGCTAACGGCAGCAAGTTCTTATTCATAATACCAGTAGAACAGACCAAGAACCAGGAATTAGAGAAGACGGCTCTAGATTTAATTACAAGGCCTTCCTGTGGGATAGATCTCCTGTCATTGTCACATCACACAACCACTGGAATCGATGGTGTTGTTTCCGGTCCAAGTGGAATAATTACAACTTGCTTGGCGCCGAGCAAAAGGGTCTTCCGCACCGGGGTTATATGCAGATTCGTAGATTATTCCTGATTCTCTGCAAGACTTCAGCTGTTGTGATTGGATTAAGTATATACAGTGTGATTATAAATTGAACTAAACTTCATAGAAACTTTTATTTCAGACTCTAGTTTTTTGATCTCTTTAGCAAGTAGTTGAAGAAGGAAGTTCAGTGGAGATACGGATAAATAGGGGCAATTTTCTCAGTTGAAACTAAACTTATCTTATATACCTAAGACGTTTAAAGAGTAAACAATTTGAGAAGCTTAGTTTCAACAAAGTTAAATGTACCAGAGACAATACAGGTCGTAACGACCAATTAAGATTTAGTATGCCGTTTGGTTTGTTTTTCCTTTATACATTTTTCTAATTTGCCTTTATCGACTTATTCAAATAACAACCTAGAAACTTCCGTCTTCCCGGAGGACTTTTTATTTCTTTTTTCATATCTAAATGTTTTATATTGTGTATTCTGAAGCACTTTTGACCTCATTCCTTCCTGCTCGTCCGAAGTCTCCTTGGAAACTGACATACGGCTTGGCCTAGAGGGAGGCCTAAGGAGGATGTCCTGAACCGTCTTGAACTTGGACCCCTGGATCGATAAGCACGCGTTGTACCTTCCCCCTTACCGACTATGCTCCCTGTTTCGTGTTTGATTCTGTTAATTTGAATTTATTGCACCGGGTGAGTCTCTATCATCCTTCCCTAGGGACTAATTAGGTGAAACGTTCCTAGCCATCCGGGATTACCAAGCTCATTACATCGACCGTGATAAAAAAGCTAATCGGGGATATGGGAACGAGCCAATTACTACAACCTGATGTGTTTAGGTTGATACTTGGGAGATTATCGTAAATTAATTTAACAGCTAATTTGTAGGATTTTGCAAAACTATTTGTTTTGAAAATTAATATTGTTTGGTGTTTTCTCTCCCGTTGTGGTAATTACGTAATGAATTGCATCTATTTGCACGGTCATTACATTATTAATGGCTGCGTTGCTGCTGATAATCAATTCGTGGTACAAAGCTTACCGACCTATAAACCTGATAGGTTTATTATGAAATTGCAATAATTATTATATTATTTTATATACTTTACTTAATTATTGAAACACATTCACTCAGGCTAAAGGAAGTTAAAGTTGCTTGCACAAAAATTCCATCCCAGATTGAATTGATCGCCCAAAACGAGTGATCTTGACGATGGTAATTTTTTGGCCTTTCATTCTATTAGCTGATTTCATTAAAAGTGGCCGACATTGATTGAATGATAGTTCTGTCCTTTTAGTGAACTCTGATCTTTCCGTATACAAAACAGATCCCCAAGAGTGCTTTTTACCGCTACAAAAACCACAATCAGTAATTTGCTGTAGCGCATTATCACCAAACTGTTGCCAAGAGGTATCCTATAAAGATACCACACCTTCCCATTTTCAAAATTTTATCGCTCAAGAGTGCTCACTGCTGACCTTACCATTTCCTATTACAGTCCACGAAGAATGCTTACCTTTCGCATCGCTCAAGTGCTCTAACCATCGTGCTGTTCCTTTGCCGAAAATTGACACCTATTACCACGATCCAACGAATGGCCTTCGGTATGCATTCAAGCATCCAATGGTAATTTTTATCAGACCAATAACGGCATCAGTTGTGTAACTTTATGTAATGTAACTGTATCGATAGAATGCCATATTTTGACATGTTTCTGATTAGGGCTCTGGTAGCCAGAGTTTGTGCCAAAGGTATGAGTGAAGGTATGGTTCAGAGACAAGAGAACTGAATTTTGAGCATAACCCAAATTAATTATAGAGCGTTATATGGTGAAAGTTTACGTTAATGGGCTCTGCGCACTGTATTACCAGGGCATACATCATTCTGGAATTGTCTAGGGTTGACAGCGCATCTTTACTGTCTGTTAGGATTTGCACGAAGCAATATTTTTGGTAAGTGCTTCGTTATTCCACTTGAAAAATATTGGTACCAACCTTCTGAAAGTGTAATCATTTATAGATCTAGTTCATGTATAAATACCAGAATCGGACTCATTTTTTGTTTTAGAACCATCAGTGTAGATCGATAGAAGTGTGGGTTTGCCCTCTTCCCCCTGTCAGCACTGCTAGGCTTTGAAATCGCTTTAACTGGGCTTTTGCTGTGGACTTGTTTCGTTTTAGGCCACCATATACAAGGGAAGCATGGCATGTCATTGATCTGACCATAGCAATGAATTCGAAGAGAATTTTTGGTGACAGACCGTGTGTCTTCGCCATCACTCTGCGACACTGCCAAAGTACCATCCATGCTTTTCTGTTTTACTTTCAATACTTATGCTTACTCCAGCTTTAGCTTCTGTTTAAAGATATTTTACATTCCCTGTAAGCCATACCCTTGTAACTTTCAGAATTTCCATACTTTTTTAGCCTTTCTATTAAAAAAAGCCTTTCCTTTTTATCGCCCAACGGTTTTCACCTTACCATTTTTATTGCTATTGTCCAAGAAAGGTTGCTTGGGTAATACTCCGATTTCACAACTATTCCCAAAGAGTGTAAGCATTAAGCAAGACCAAACGGGTCTGTGTATCAATTTCTTAAAATTGGTCATTTTAGATCTAGATGACGGGTTCCTAGAAAATACCGCGGACCCTTTAAATTATCCGGCGGTGCATCCGGGGTGTTCTTCGCCTCCACGAATCCTTTTGATGGTGCAAGTTCTTGAGTTTGGATAGGAGACTTATTTGGTGTCTAGCCTGGCTATATGATGAGTAAATGCGAGCAAGTCAGTAATTTTTAGCCAGTTTTTTCCTTTCCTTTTGCCATTAATAAAAATTTGCTTGAAGGAATATTCTTGACGTATACGAAGAAATACGATTAATAATTTTGTACCATATTCTTATTTACGTCTTATAAATTATTTCAAAGTAACTATATATTTTTACTGTCAGTAAGTGTCAAATTATCGCTATTTCATCCATAATTCTAGATCCTTCAGCAGTTATGTGCCACATAGTCGTAAACAGTGTTTCTCGCACATGGGTATCTCAAGTAACGAGGACATTAAATCTGTCGTTGCTCCCTTATTCGGTTCTCCCGAACTCTAGTCCCTCAATGTAATTGATGTAATGTAAAAAATATGACGTAACTGACGTTTAACACTAGTATTGATGTTCTCGAGGCGGTTCAATTTCTTTTTTTTTCAAAGGAAATGATAATAATCTTATAGTTGAAAGTTATTTTCGCAATAGCTGGACTTTGGATGTAGTTCTCTTTAGATCTGTCTCTAATAATAATTATGGTTCAATCATATTACACTCAAGAATTCTAGAGAAAACATTGAACGGTATTATGTTGCAAATCTTCGACCAACAGGGCAAATATCGTGACGTGAGTCGACGGGCTAAAGACTAAAGAGACATCGGAAGATAAAGTTTAAATCGCTTGAAACATAACGAAAAATTATCCTGATACCTACATCAGTTCCAGTTCGGCATGACACTTAGTGCATGAATGAAATATTTCTGTATAGGGACCTGCTTACAAGCCTGCACCCAACATATAGGTGCTTATTTTTTTTTTCTTATATCGAGTGATATAGTAGTGAAAGCCTCCCTACTCCCAGACATTCTCCTGGCAGGTAAAATTTTTGATAATGATTTTCATGTAAGTCATTACCAGAGTTACAGAACAAGGAGGTGTTTGTTGGAAAAATTCCGAAGCACACGATTTAGTGAAAGAGATCTGTGATGATCGACTTATCGGTCGTAATACACCCATAACGTAGCCAGCCAGATTCTGCAAGCTCAAATGTGATTTCTTTCCATGCATTTACATCAAGGACTCGATATTTTTTGTGAAACTGTTAACGAAGTTAAGTCAAGTAATCGAGGGGTTAAGTTCGTGGAGATAAACGATATACCCAGCGAACTGTTAGAGTGACCTTAGTGGAGTAAGAAAACGTGTATTAAAATGTGTTCGCAGGAGGTTAGAGGGCATTTCACTTATCTCTTAGATTGATTAATTGTTGATTTTATTTAGGTAAATGTTTTATAAAAATGCCGATAAAGTGAATGCTCATTTTTTAACGTTCTTGAATGTTTTGTTTGACAACAACTACAATTATTATAGTAACAAAGTAACAAAATCAAGAAGTGTCTGTTGTAAAGTGTGGATTACGTCAAAATCTTTGCTGTCGTGGCCTACTGTAAACGGATTCGATTTCGGATTTGTTTCAATAATAATTATTAAGTAAAGGCCTAGACATGCAATTAGAAAACATTATTTGTAGGTATTGACTTTTTATTTTTTTTTATTTTTATGCCGGGTTGTTTAATAAAGTTCGGCTTTTGTCGAAGAGTTCTTTGTTTTACAAAGTAAGGGTTGACAGCATAAACTTTTCATAAGTAGTTTTTTACTTCAATTACTAGAGAACGGCAACACTGATTAACGAGCTATTTTAAGATTCTTTAAAAGTAATTTATATTTTTAATTAATATCGTCTTGGCAATGACAAGCGAAGATGTTCGAGGTTGTTATAGCACAAAGGATACAAATTAGTAAAATAAAACCAAAATAATTTCGTTAAGGAAACGGGCAAACCAACACAAAAGCGAAGAAATTATAAATCTAATCAAGATCAGTACCAACAACAAAGCGGTACACGTTTAGGATCGAGATTGGAAATTTGTTGTAAATTAAATATAAAATTCAGTTTTCATCAGGTTAATATTAAAAGGACCGCGCCGGAATGTAGGTAGGTATTGAAAGGGTTCCCCAAAATTAATTAGGACGATTCGTGTAGTAACAATGCGAGCTCGTAAAAGCGGTGTCCCGAAATAAACCACTTTCTGCTGTCGCAAGCGTCAAAGATGAATTTCCTAAATGACAGAAGGTCAAACACAGAAGGGATCTAATAAAATTTCAAACGCCTTTTCAAAATACGAGTCCCCTTATGGAAGCAAACAACGTCCTGATCGATATTCCCGAGGTTGTCCGGATTCGTCGGTGTTTCCCAAACGCAAATGCGAGATAAAAGAAGACCTTTCCAATTTTTTTCCTCTCTAATGATATTCTCTTTATATTATTTTAGAGCACTTTATTTACCAGGGAAGGGATTTCGTTTTCTTGGTCTTTTTAGATAACCTGATTTTATGTAATTCTCGCTTTGTTATATATTATGTTTGTCGGAAAAAGAGCTGTCGGATGAATAAATAATGAACGCCTAGAAATTTTGTTTGTTAGTATGTACCTATGTAAAACAATAATTTGAATTTTTTAGGATCGTGAATGTTGCGATTATTTTGTAGATATTAGCGAATTGTAAATATTTAATTAGCGACAGTAAACATGGATTTGAATGTATTGGAATATGCTAAAAAAAACTACATAGGACATGCAAACAGCAACCATAAATTTATAATAATAAATTTCAAATATAAATGCAGGTTATTGTTTTGGTGCGATTGTCGTGTTATAAATATGTATTTATAGACGTTATAACATGATAATTTTATTATTATGTCATGAAGGACAAAATCTACTTTGGTTTTACTTCGTTGAATATTCATTTTAATGAGTAACCATGAATGTCGTCGGATGGTTCAATTTTATTAAATAAAAACAAAACTACGGTCAATAAATAAGTGTATGATTATGCATCCTTTCTTACTTGAACACCCGCCCACACCTTTATTGATTTTTTCCAGAATATAAGTTGAAAATTGAGGTCAAATTCCAATACAAACAATTTTATCCCTATGATTGAAATATTAAACGTTTTATTTCTTATTTTGTCCTGCGGAGCAGCTATGAATTTCTTCATCAAGAGAGCTGCTTCTTCTGACAAATTCCACCGCTATTTATGAATTAATAGGTACGTAGGACGGTATAGCTGGAAATATTTCGCTGGTTTTATCAATGATAGGTAACCAAGTATTTCAGGATTCGTCTATAAAGTAAATTCAGACTCGATTAATAATTCATTATAACCGTTAACTGTGTTTTTTAGAAAGATAGTTATTTTTATACACTACACATTACACTAATTATTTATTTACACTTGCAGATTTGTTCTTGCTCTTGTTTATCAATATGAAGCAGTAATATTTATTTTGTACAGTTTATATTTACATAATAAATTTATACCACATTTAAAATAGCGAGATCTCACACTGTTTATAGACTGACTACTTATTGCTTCCACAAGCAGCTTTATATGTATATATCCTGTGTTCCGTTGACTAAGCGGTGATAAAATTATCTCGACCGTGATTTTCAAACTATTCGTCACTATTACGTATTCCTAGAAATCCTGTTACTGATTTCTTGAGATCCTCCGAATCGCATCCTCCGAAAGGCCAATCAGCTTTGGTTAAAATTTCCACCATTTCCGATCAAGACCAACTATTGATTATGAATACCCAAGCCAGGACACCCAGATTTGCATGGTCAGTGCCATTGCTTCCTCGACATATTCGCTGACCAAATATCCCACCAACCTGCTGCAGCGAGACGTTGGATGAACAGAATCCTACATTAGAGACTCGGGTCACTTTATAGAAAAACTTGAGTCTTTAATCCTTCATTCCAGTGACATTCTTGTAATCTTGTCCGTTTTGATCATGTTCCCCTTTGGTGTCCCCTTTGATGTCGTTCCCCTATTTTCAATGGAATGGTGACTTGTATCAGCGACTAGATGGCAGCCCCCTGAGGCCTGTTGTTGCCAACTTCTGCATAGAATTCTTTGAAGCCACGTCTTGAACTCCGTGACCAACAAACCGGGTTGTTGGTACCGCTACGTAGATGACACCTTCGTCATTTAGCAACATGGAGAAAACAGTGTATCACCCCTGCAATCAATTCACAATGGAAGTAGAAAAGAATGGAAACTACCATTTCTTGATGTCCTCGTTAACAGGAATGAAAATGGCACCTTGGGGGACAAGGTTTACCGAAAACCAACCCACACAGATCTGTATTTACACAGGAACTCTGTCATCCAGTTATTTTTCTTCCGCTGGAGTTTATAGAATACCTTGCTGCTGTAGTGATGTATACATCGGAACCACCTAACGCAGCGTCAACACCCGCGTGACCGAACACAAGAGAAGCTGCCGCCTTGGCTAGACAGTAACATCAGCTGTCGCGGAGCACACCATGCTTCAGGATGATCCCGCCATATGCTTTGAAAAGACGAAAATCCTGTCCACTACTTCACACTACTACACCCATTTATATCGTGATGCTATTGAAATTTATAAACATTCAAATAATTTCAACAGGTAGAAAGAATGAAACTGCGGATGATTTGGTATTCGGCGTTACGTCAAACCGAAATTAGTCATCTTCTGACTCAAAGATCTATATGACATCATCGGAGAGGCCGGCCGTTGCTGTGGTGGAGATAGTTAGTGGAGGGGGTATGACGTCACCAGACCATCACCCCATAAATAGGAGCTCTCTCCCAACCGTCCAATTAGTATTCAGTGAACCCTATTTATCACTTGCTCACGCGTAACAGCTGATCATGTCTACCATAGCTGTAGACGAAACGTTCGGAGCAAATCTCCATGAACCACGGCATAACAGCCAGAAAGCAATTACGATTTCAATCCTATCCCGAGGTGTAGCCGGCCCCCTTGGGTGTGACTATTTTTGACCCTCTTAAAGATACTTCACGATCTCTTTTATTTGTTATTGTTTATCTAGCGGGTTCGTTGTTCAATTAGTATGTCAACCCCTCCCAACGTCTGGGATAAAGCGATTATTACAGTCTGTGGTGTCTAGTACAGATAAAAACAATCTTCCAGAGAGGCATATCTAAGGGACGTTATTCTTGACGGGTGCATCCGTAATTTTCCAGGTGTAAATTAGTACAAGATAGTACCTGGTAAGCTTTTTCCAAAGGAAACTCTCAGTTGTAGGTAAGTGTAAGTGATGGCGAAAGGAGGACCACGACTGTTGGAAGTTGCAACCTAAATAAACTATAGTCACCAATCATATTATTTTTTGGTATGCACAAAAGTCTTGAATGGTCTAGAAAATTTCATTTTCCAGATGTGAGAACGAAGGCTTTTCTACCACGTTCGCCTAAATTCACAGACTATGACCTGTGAACTTCTTCCACTGCAAAATGAAATATTTTAAATATTTTTACAATTTTACCCTCAGTTTTCCAAAATCAATACCCCACTTCTCTTAAATACGGGCTAGAAAAGTAGGAGAGACCTGACAGGCGTGCTTTGTGATTCACGAAATCGACTACCCGTCTAGGGAAAAGTATATAAAACCGCATTAAGACCCTCAGTGGCCTACGGTGCAGAGTGCTGGCCGATCAAGAAGCAACAGTGTCAAAAAATGCACGCTGAGATTGGAATGCTTAGAGTGGTCTGTTACATTGAGAGTGCTTATAGTGGGAGTTACATCAAAGTCGAAGCATAAAAAGTAGCTTCAAAGTTGACCGAGGCACTCCTGCGGTGATATGACCATGCCATGAGAAGTAGTGACGTCCGGGATCAAGGAGACGTTGACACGGATGTCGGTTTTCATGAAACATGGAGGGTATAATATTCCCATCGACGATTCAGACGCGATACATATCTGGAGAGTGGCAGTTAAGAAAGTCAGCCCCAAAGGGAAATGGGACAAGGCCTGAAGGAAGATGAAGAAGAATCTCAGACAAGAGTTTTTCCTAAGCTACCCTGAATTGTGTTCACTTGCCCTCACGAAATAGAAAGCCTAATGAGAGTTCAGGAAATGATGATAAGATTAACAGGGAAGTCAACTTGGAGGTACATCTCTAGGAACATAATTAGTCCTTAGAACAGGTCCAAAGAATTGGTAAGCTTTTATTATTAAAATATTGCAAAAGAAAATCAGAGAGATCCGTGATCGTACAGTTTGGTAAAGAATGAGTGAATAACAGATCGTTACCAGATCCGGCAGTCCCAGTGAAGAAAGCAGGTGGTTCATGAAAAATGCTTTTGGGGAGCAGCATGTTCAACATGAACTAATCTGCTAATTGAGTGTTGGATCAATATTATTCTTGATTTTATTTTGGGATGGAATAGAGTTAAAAATGCACGCTGTCGAGGAGATGACCGACGATCTTTTTCTAGTAATTTTGTCTGAAGCAATTCTAAACTGGCCATCCAAGCATACATGTCAGAGGTCAGAGGGATGATTTTTGAAAAATCGAAAGCTGCTTAATGTTATTTTACCACTGATAAGAAGTTAGCGCTGATAGGGTTTTCTTGGTAGTATGAAGCAGGATATTGACTGTTTAGAATCGCGGAGAAGATTTAACATAATTTTTTGTTGGACCGGAAATCGGTCTTTCTGGCTTCGTAAATCTTGCAATCGTCTATAAATTAACTTCTAGAAGAGCTAGAGACTTGAGACTTTCAATAGCTCAGCACTGGCTGACAAAGCAATACTAACTCGCTTTCTTGTTGGCTGTCTGTTAGCGCTTAGGCGGAGCCGGCTACTGACATGGTAAGAACTTGGTAGTCAACGAGACAGCGAGTGGAGTCAACTACTCCGAGCTCAAATGTATGGATCAAAACTTTTTAATAGCAATATCGATAGCAAAAATCGATAATAGTAAGGTATGTAGTGAGTAATTTGATTTCTTCAACTATTCCTCCAACAATTATTATCGTTTTCTTATCGAGATTATTGCTTATTATCGCATGCTCCCTACGTTTATCGATTTAAATCTTACAAGTATTTCCATGGTTGTGGTATGATTGTTCATCATTATATTATTTCGCATTCATCATCATGAGGAACTAAAAAGTTCTATTTTTTTCAATTGTTTTGAGGAAATACATACATTTTCTCTTTGTCATCCATTTTATTATCAAACCCAATTTCAATAGCTTTTTTTATAAAACTCAGTCTAGGTAGTAGAAATTGCTCAACATGTTCGTTCAAACGGAGGACGAAGTTTTCTAATGTTCTGTTGAATGAGCAATGATTTAGTGAGATTCTGGGTGACAGAATTCCTTCAAAGAAATTAAAAGCGCCCTAAGTTATAGACCACCTTGAGAAGTTTTGAGGGTCACAAAAAGATTCATGAAGTCCATGGAAACTGGCTTAAAATTCAAGTCGCTTGAAAATGTAAATAAAAGGTATTATTAACGAAGAATGTAAAGATGAACATAAAGAAAATTAAATTAATGAAATGGCGCCTATAAAGTCCGCGATTACCATTTCCGTCGATATTTTGAATTTAATTAATAGAAGTGATTGGGCTACAACACAACCTGCAGGGGACTTCAGTTCAGACTTCATGTAGATACGAACTTAATGATTTGTACTCTTGATATAAGTCAAAGTTCGCTGGCGTATAATTGGATCTATATGTATTCAAGGGCTTAATTAAATTTAAAAGTATAAGCTCGGGGAAATCAGATCAAGTTCTCGGGAGTTTCCCAGCTTCTTCCCTACCGTGTGAACTTGGAGCCATGGAGCCTACTTACCAGTTTCCTCAAAGCAACTCCAGAAGTGCTGATTTTCGAATTCCATTGTCAGGCGGGATTTTGTAAATGTTAAGCTTTTCAGTGCCTCCGATGAATTTATCACTTCCGGACTGGAAGATTGGATTTAATTTCATAAAATCGGGACGTCTTAATAAAGAGTAGTAATTTATTTTCTGCTTAGCGTTTCTTTTTCGGGAAATAACCAGATTGCCCGGCTTTCATTGATTATGTACACAAAAGTCTTCAGCAGCAGGAACGAGGTCCCTGATTTTGAGCACGGGGTTTTTTATTTGAGGCAATTCAATGGAGGTCCTCTTATCGATTTTCTAACTAAAAATAAACGCATTGTTATTTTAATTCACTGGAAACACGTTCGAGTTTCACAAAACATACGATAGTGTAAAAAATACCCGCCATGCAAATAAACGTAATTTGTGATTACAGTGAGCTGATAAAATATTTATAAAGGTTACCATTATACCTACCAAACAACCCCCGCTATTTTTATTTCGCCATTAGCTAGAAACGCTCATATCTTTCGAGTTTACTGTTTTTATTATCTACAACAACTGTGGTAGTAAAATAATACCCTTAAAAGTAATTTAAACTTGTTTAATTTTGGAAAAAAATTTAACAAATGAAATGTTCTCTTTACAAGTACATTATATCGATGTGAGACTTAAATTGACTGAGACTAATTTAGATTATGTCGCGGTCCGTGGTTATACGCATTGTTCCGAAAGCCTTGATGGTTGCAACCTTGTGGGTTCCAATTCCAAGACAAGTATATATTTGGCTGCGTCTTCTAAATTACTTGTTTCCCTAAAGTGAAGGTACATTACCATCGAAATAATTAAACAAAAGTTTTAATTAAACGATTTACGCTGATTCACTAACATGCACCAGCACCACTCTATTTCTAAAACAATTCTCGGGGGCTGGTTATACCAACTATTTGAATTATTTAGTTAAAATCGCGAATCTGCAGTAATAATTATAATTAATTCTAACTCTATTGCTGCTGTCTATTCTAATAAATTGAACTGAGCCCAGGGCATTAACGAACGGCGCTATTTGCAGGTGTACCCTAAAAGGGACATTACGAACATCGTGGAGAGCAGCCATTATCTGAAGATCGGCGCCTGGTGCAAGGCGGGATCGACGCCCGGGGCGCAAGCCAGGGGCAAATGCAAGACCGCCAGATGGGTGAAACCCTTCCGATGTCTAGGTGAGTTATTAGATAGGGAATCCTAGAATCGATGACGCAAAAAGAAACTTTAGTAGGAAGTTTCTGTGATATTATCAGAATTGGCTTTTGTTCGATGAATAATCGGTTGGTTAAAGGGTTTGTTGAAAAAAAAATTCAATACGATCGTCGATTCGCTACCTGACCGGCGAGTATTAGATTCATTGATATAGATAAAGTTACAGGGTGTGTCAGAAGAATTATTATTGATTACGAGAAAAGAAACCTTTTATTATCAGACAGAAGTGACTTTTAATTGATAAGAAATTGGTTAAAGAGTTATTTAAAAAAAAAATGATTATGCTTGTTGTTTTACCTGAGTTGGTATACCTAAGAGTTTTGTTATTATAAATCAAGTATGCATAATATGCATAATTTTATAGACTGAGTGTAAATGAGTAAGTGCAAAAAAATAGGGAGTGATTCCTTGTTGTAAATTATTAGGAAGGTTTTCTAATTAAAAAAAAAACATTTGCCCCCCTGTTGAGATTTGACCTCTTGAAGGGGAAGTCAAAAAAGTAAATTTTCTTTTTTCTTACACAGTACCTACCGCCATTTTAGAATGTAACTTTTTCGTTAGTCATCTAACTAAATTTAAATAATTTTTTCTCAGGTATTATTAAGTTGACGAAAAAATTACAAGATACCTTTTCTACTTATAATAAATCCGGTTATCCAAAATGCATTTCAAAATAGCGGTACAGCTGCAAGAAAAGAAGGGAAGTGTAAATTATATTTTAGGGGGTGGCATTTACTCCCCCTTAAAACAGTAAATTAACTAATTGTTTACTGAGTGTAGGTACTCTTAATAACAGACCACACCAACCTACTTGAATTAATTTCATTTCTGTAACTTGTTCCGTAGGTATTTCAGAAAAACTACCTTTTCAACCCCCCTTCCCCCCCTTAACAGAAGTGGCGCGGAATATTTATTTTCCTTTAAAAACCGTGCATATTATTTTGCTCTTATTCATTTACACCCTGGAAATTTTATGGATTATATTATAGATTTTTATACAGAGTGGTCAGTTTCAATGGCTCATCATTGGGATCTCGGAAACCGTGAGAGATACAGGGTCGGTTAAATAGAGAAAAGTTGCCATATTTTATACTTAATAAGAATCTGAAAATAAAATTATGTCATTTGATATAAAAAAATGGCTTTTGCTTATGACGTCATTCGATGAAGATTTTTTTTCTTTTTTTCGGTAAAGTCAAATATTAAGATTTTTTTTTAATTTTATAGGTTTTCGGTTGAATTGACTTTTTTTATATCGAATGACATGATAAGGGAAACAAAAGTTGGCTATGAAAACTCTGATGGGATCTAGTGGCTTTGAAAATTTTTGTAATGTCGAATGGATGAATAGCTTTTTACGACATAATATTATGTAAACCTACATAATAATTTATTCATTGCAAATAATAAAAACTAAATAAAAAAAAAATATTTTTCTGTGTTTCAGGATATTTCAGCAACGACTGAAAATATCCTCAATTTTTTTCAGATTTTTTTTAAGCATAAAATCTTCCAACTTTTCTCTAATTTAACGAACCCTGTATCTCCTATGGTTTAGGAGATCCCAATGGTGAGCCAGTTGAAAGTTACCACGTACCTATAATATCAACGGTGATATGAACGGGTTTGGTTTAATCTAATATTTCATCAAGTTCAATAATCGGACGTTTTTGGGAAATTTCAGTCAAGTAATATGTTCCAATTTTCTGTCGCCACCCAGGTAGCAAAGCAGCGACAATATGACGTAATTTTTTGGTGTTCGCGGTAATATTTCGAATTTAGGGACATGACAATGACGTTATAATGACAAAGAAATGTCACAATCGACATTTATCATGTAACGACATAAACGACATTTATTCACCTAAAAATTACGTCACAAACAACGTAAATACTACCAAATTAAACACGCAATAGTGACATAAAAAAAACCGCAATTTTTTTCATTTCGTTAACGAAAAATTGAATTTCTGATTTCAGCTTCTTAATTTTACTTGTTTCAAGTAGGTATTAATAGTTATTTATTATACAAGAGAAAAAAGTGATAGATTTTAGCTCGAGATGTGATTTCGTCTTTCGTCCCCGACGCGTTTAGCGGAGGGGACAAACACATCGAGAGCTAAAATCCACTTTTTTCTTGTGTGTAATATACAATTTTTTTCTGCGAGAAGAAATATCAGTGTTAGAATGTCGAAAAACGTAGTTAGATAACTGAAAATTATGTCGGAAAAATGATTTATGTTAAACTTGGATTTTCAAACTGTCTTTTATCGTAATCGACGTTGCCTGGTAACGAAACGATTTAATTCGATAAACGTCATAATTTAATTAAAATTTTAGATAGTTTTGCAAAGATTCTTGTAAGGTCTCAATGAGTGAATTTATTAATATGGATAGTGATTGTTATGAAAATTTCACGCCATCAATTTTCAGCCAATAAAGTCGAGCATTGCTTACCGTTGCCATGGTTATTTGTGTATTATATCGGAAATTTTCTCCTCCAGGGGTAAGCTGGAGAGTATTATAGTGGAAATTTTTTGACGTTTAAAAGTGACAACTAGGAACTTTATAAACGTCAACTGTTGACTGTTGCTGTTATTAATATTAATCAACCAATGCGTTTTGTTAAAGTTTCTATTATAATTTAATATTAAAGTGATGTTTTCGCATATTACCACGTATGAAATCACGAATTCACTATCGAAAAAATGATCTGAAGAAACCTAATTTACCTAATTTAGTAATTCTATTTGAAATAGGTAGGTACTTCCATAATTTTTCGGATTAACTCACGGCGAATTCATGGGGGTTCGACCACTTTATCTTTATAATTAATTGTATGGCACTTTTTGTTGGCAGAATCCATCTGCTGAGCAAATCCTTGCGCTTTGGAAAGAATGGCATCTAATCAATACTAATCATAATTACTATTATACCGCAATTGTCGAGTTATCATTATCAAAAACCACACTCGGCTGATGGTGAAGTTTAGGAACTAAAATTTGTGTTTGACAGCGCTAATAATGGCGGCGCAGTTATTAAACCGTAAGTTTGGCGTTGTCACGTGATTATGTTACGCCGCCATGACATATTTTTATTTAGCAATTAAATTGTAATTTTTCTATTCAAAACTAATTTTGTTGTGAAATTTTCTTTCCAAATACCACTCGAAATCAAATTATACCAGGAAATTTTGTTCTCGCTTACGAATATTTTAAGAAAATTATCCCTCGCCTTCGGTTCGCGATAATTTTCAAAATATTCGTGAGCTCGAAAAAATTTCCGGAAATAATTTGACCTCTAGTGGTATTACATGTGAAAATTTCACGCCATCAATTTTCAGCCAATAAAGTACGAGCATTGCTTACCGTTGCCATGGTTATTTGTGTATTATATCGGAAATTTTCTCCTGCAGGGGTAAGCTGGAGAGTATTATAGTGGAAATTTTTTTGACGTTTAATAGTGACAAACCGGATCTTTATAAATGTCAACTGTTGACTGTTAGTTGCTGTTATTAATATTAATCAACCAATGCGTTTTGTTAAAGTTTCTATTATAATTTAATATTAAAGTGATGTTTTCGCGTATTACCACGTATGAAATCACGGATTCACTATCGAAAAAATGATCTGAAGAAACCTAATTTACCTAATTTAGTAATTCTATTTGAAATAGGTAGGTACTTACATAATTTTTCGGATTAACTCACGGCGAATTCATGGGGGTTCGACCACTTTATCTTTATAATTAATTGTATGGCACTTTTTGTTGGTAGAATCCATCTGCTGAGCAAATCCTTGCGCTTTGGAAAGAATGCCATATAATCAATACTAATCATAATTACTATTGTAACGCAATTGTCGACTTATCATTATCAAAAACCACACTCGGCTGGTGAAGTTTAGGAACTAAAATTTGTGTTTGACAGCGCTAATAATGGCGGCGCAGTTATTAAACCGTCAGTTTGGCGTTGTCACGTGATTATGTTACGCCGCCATGTCATATTTTTATTTAACAATTAAATTGTAATTTTTCTATTCAAAACTAATTTTGTTGTGAAATTTTCTTTCCGAATACCACTCGAAATCAAATTATACCAGGAAATTTTGTTCTCGCTTACGAATATTTTAAGAAAATTATCCCTCGCCTTCGGCTCGCGATAATTTTCAAAATATTCGTGAGCTCGAAAAAATTTCCGGAAATAATTTGACCTCTAGTGGTATTACATGTGAAAATTCCCTTAATAATTGCCATTTGGATAATAAGGTAACTTTCCTTTACGTATATTTGATATAAATTTAATGATATCTGAGTGTTAATAGTAGCTATACCTAAGCCGCCATTTCGGGGAAATAAGTACTCATTTATTTCCCTGCTAATTCATTTATTTCCCCGATAAGATGCAGCTCATATAATGAGGCATTTTTCTACCTGTCAACGGGGAAAAAAGGTCATACTTTTAGCCCGTCGCAGAAAAAAATTTTTTTTTTTAATTTCTTGTGTCAAATTCCACGTGTTAATTACTTTTTTGGAAAAAGGGACGGAAGTTAGTTCAGAAAATTGAGTTTCAGATTATTTTTCGAAGTAAGTACTTCCAGATATTTCCGTTGATAGTGAAATCACGATCTACTTCGTTGGTATATTTTGTTCATCCAGCATATATTGCATTTTCCGATAATATCTAAAATTTAGGTATATACCTACAGGGTGTTAGTTAAGTACGGGGCCAAACTCCAAGGGGTGCTTCCTTGAGTGATTTTAAGAAGAAAAGTTCAAATAAACATGGGTCCGAAAATGCATATTTTTCAAGATACAGGGTGTCAAACTTAAAAAAAAAATTCGAATGTTCGTGAATATCTCTAAACTCTTTCAATCAATTTTGTTGAAATTTGGCAGTTCTGTTTGTAATAACAAGAGGGTAATTTAGCCCCAATTAGATTAAAATTATTAATTCCAGTGGCGTCCCGGAAGACAGTCTAACTAATATTTTTGATTCAAAAATTGGGCGTCACTGACTTTTTTTTTAATTTTGTATTTTTTTCGAATTAAGCAACTAGAATACAACTATTTTATCTTTTGAGTTTTTTTCATGTCTTGCTTTGTTTTAGAGAAAAAAAATAAAAGTTTGACACCCTGTATCTTGAAAAATATGCATTTTCGGACCTATGTTTATTTGAACTTTTCTTCTTAAAATCACTCAAGGAAGCACCCCTTGGAGTTTGGCCCCGTACTTAACTAACACCCTGTATATTTATTGATTTCTAGGTTAGTAAAATTATTAGTATTAAGAAAAAGAGTTTCCATCTATTCTATTTTTTTCGAAAATGTTGATACATTCTTCATATTTTAAAGTAGGTGACAGTATAACGTCTTTACGTGGAAATTGTAGTCACGTTCGAGTTATCCAACTTTTTTCGAAACTTTGAGAATGCGTCAAAACGCAATAAAATAATTTTTTTTTCAAGCTTTGAAATTTCATTAAATTAATAAAATGCAACACCCCATCAAATTCAACCATTTTAGGCATTAGAGAATTCAATTACGTATACAAAGGGTGATGTGAGGTCGGTATATGTACTTGTGAAAGATTTAACGAATTGTTGTTATCGATGACGGAAAATTTAGATGGATCGGATTAAATTTCCTCCGGAATAGCCAATGTATTGTAAAGCTAAAAAAGCATAATACCGTCCTACTGAAAAAGAATATAACGAAATAACTGTTATTTGGAGGCAAATTCAAAAATTTACGGCACCCCGTTATTAGTGATTTTTCAGTCAATGAAAGAGAATCCTTATAAATTCACTGCAATGCAAGCTGCATCCAGGAGATGCTACAACAGAGTTCAGTTTTGCAAAATTCAAAATACTTTGTAATCAAGAGGTCACCAAGTACTTATAGAAAATCACATGAACTAATTGATTACCTGTAGTTAATTAACTGTTGCATTAGGTATGTGAAAAACTACATACATGAAATTTTGTAGATTTTTTTTCTCCGTAAAGTAATTTATTACGCTTTTTTCATTTCAACAAATTCATCCTCTAAAACAAAACTAGCGGCTTTATCACAGGGGGTAGGAGGTCGCATTTTTGGATTCAGACTCACCGTCGACCACCCAACCACCCACACAAAGTTCCGTTTTTCCCGCTTTGACTGAATTGCATATTCAAATCCTCATTTTACTGGACTATGTAATAATAGGTGGGTGATGAACATGAAACATTTGCTTCGTCGATAAATGGACAGATTAAAGGGAAAATATTTGTTTTTTCATATATTTTCCAATTCTACAATATTCGCTATCTCTATATAATACACATAGGTATTACTGAATCCTAAAATTTAATTTCTCTCGTAGGTTTTAACATTATTCAATCCCACATGCAGCTTGAATCATTGTTCGTAAAAGTTCCTTGACACTACTCGCGGAAGTGAGTTTAAAACATCCACAACCGCGTCATTGTGGTAATAAAACACAATAACAAATTGTGCTATAAATTTCGGTCCACATGTGCATATTTGAACTTCCTCGACAGCTGGGCATTATACTCGTACCAGGAGCGTCGTAGATACCTGCATGTTTCACCATTATCTTATCAAACAATAATACCTGTTATTGCGAGGCATTACTTGAGCAGAGAATGATGAATGACTAGATTATTATGGCGTAGAAGACGTATTACCTACGCGTACTTCGGGTCACAGGTTCTGGATATGTCAAGCAAAACTTAGATCTTATTGTTCTACTTTTAAGCTTGGAAATTTTTTTTAGATAAAGTAAAATGTAAATATTTTGTTGAGCTTTTGGAGAACGGGAGGATAAGGGGAAGCCTCCCGTAGTGCATATGTTTATTTTTTTCCTATATGTTCAAATATTTTTTTGGTTTTTTTTTGATTTATGTTTTAGTGTTTGCCTACTTTTTTGACGCTTCATTTTAACGCCATTTTACCTGTGCGGTTACGGTCGCTAATTTCGAGTGACGTGTTTTTTTAACCGCTGTCAAGTTGAGCCAATCGTTTTCTATACAATGGTTCATAGTGATTGTCTTCCCTATTGATCCCTATTGATGATTCAAGCAACAAAGCCACAATAATTAAAATGATGAAGTGGTCGAAACCCCATGATTGCCCTGAATAGATCCATTCAAGCTCAGTCTATTCCAACTCTATTCGAACCACGCGGCTGGCCATGAAAAATCAGGTGATTCCCACCCCCCCCCCCCCCCTTTACAAAAGTTATGACCAAATTGAAGAAATTGACAGCAGCACAAAATGCGAATAAAAAAAACATGGTAACGTCATTCGTTTGTCCACGATTTGCCCACGTTTGTTCAATCAAAATCTTCGTTTTACCACTACCAAAAATTAAGTTAGGGTACAGCAAAATTGGAAAAAATTTACATCACCGATTGAACAGATGAACAGATTTCGTCAATTATTTTCAAACGGAAAACGTTTTTCCACAATTTGTCCACGTTTGTCCACCTGAAATCTTCGTACGTCTCCCCCCCCCCCCTGGAGAGGAGAAAAGTTTTTATCAAATTTCAAAAAATTGACATCACACAAAAATGAATTCAAACAGCATTATTTGTTGTTGATTACTCTTCCTTTCATTTTATGTCGTTTTTATACAGAGTGTTTACTGTAAGGTTGGCCAAACTTCACAGGCTGATTCTTCAGACTAAAATTTAAAAAAAAAATTATATACAGGGGTGTCCGGAAACACTTCCTAAGAAAGATATACGCCTTTAAAGTTTCAAGAATTTCATTTTAAAAATTTGTGAAACGATAAAAATAATACCGGAGGCTATGGTTACTAATAATGAATGGTTACTAATAATTATTCTTATATACAGGGTGTTTAATGTAAGATTGTCCGTTATTATTTTTATGGTTTCATAAATTTTTAGAATGAAATTCTTGAAACTTTGAAGGCGTATATATTTCTTAGGAAGTGCTTCCGGACACCCCTGTATATGAATTTTTTTCATTATTTTAGTCTGAAGAATCAGCCTGTGAAGTTTGGCCAACCTGACAGTAAACACCCTGTATTTTATATCTTTATTTTTTATTTGAAAATTAGTTTATTATTTAGTTTATTAGTTATTATTTAATATTAGTTTAGTTATTAGGCAAATAAATAAATAAATAAATAAAGGCAAAAAGCTTTATTTTTTATATCTTACTTTCTATTGTTACTTAAGTTCTTTATTATCCAATACCAATATAGCTTATAGCAGTGATCCCTAAATAATCAGCTGTTTCTCTTATTTCCACACCGATATTACACAACTAATACACACTAGAGTATATTTCACAATTCACCTATAATACTTCACTGAGTCACAATTCACTAAATACCACCACTGGCTGCAATTTACCACTCTGTCTTCCTTACTCTGTGATACATCAGCTTTCACATTCAAGATACGACTAACTCTAGAGTGCCGACAGCTTCTCTCTTTATGTCCGTTGGCCGTGGAGTCTAGAAATGTTCTATCATGGACAGTTCTATGCACAATATCGAACATGCGTAGAATGCGGAACCATTCTGGTATTTAGTAGACCCTCTTGTACCAGCCTCGTAGTGTGAAGCATTCCAATGCTTATACCTAAAAGAAAATTAAGTCGAAAGTGCTCGCAGGGAGAGCAGTCATTATCTTATTTTTTATGGGTATATTTGTTAACAGTTTCTATTGTTAGGTGGACAAACGAAAATTTCGAGTGGACAAAAGAAACGTCGACAAATCGTGTAGAATCGTGACCCTTGTGAAAATAATTGAAAAAATACTCATGTATTTTTTTTTTAATTTGGTAGTAACGTTTTTTTGTTTTGAAGAGTTTTTTACTAACGAAAGTTTTGGTTGAACAAACGTGGAAAAACAAAAGCCGTTTGCGTTTTATAAAAATTACCACTTATTAGGGGTGCTAACTTCACTTATCTGGAAATTGAAACGAACTATTTAACCCTAGAGGGGAAAAATAGTCGCTGAGAGCATGAGACAAGAGAAACAAGGGTCGTAGGTTGAGTCGCTAGTCTAAGAGGGTCAACAATAACAAGCGGGTCAGCAGAATAACAGGTTCTCTTTATTAAAATATAAAATATCACAATTATTATGAATACTATTCTTGAGCACGGTTAACAGATAGTAAAAAGAATAACAAGAGCGTGCGGTGCTAGTCGAATGAATTGGTAGGATGGTTAAAAGGCACTTAGCTTCGTCTGGCTCTTCAGAGGTCTAGCTGGAAGTGGCCTGGGTCTTCTTGCTTGTCTCCGGAGAATCGGCCTGGCACGGAAAAGGCAGGTGCCTCCGGGAATAATGTGCTTCCAGGTAAAAATGTGATCCGTAGCAAAAAAATGTGCCTCCAGGTGAAAATGCAATCCGCCGGAAAAAGCAATCCGCAGGAAAAAGCAATCCGCAGGAAAAAGCAATCCGCAGGAAAAAGCAATCCGCAGGAAAAAGCAATCCGCAGGAAAAAGCTGCAATGTCATGTGTATCAGAAACACTCTTGCAACAATAAATGATCCGATCGAGTCTGCTTGCCAAGGTACATAGAATTATTCCCGTCCTCAAGATAGGTTGGGATAAAAAGGTGACTGACAAAATTTTGCATGCGAACAAACTCGATCGGTTTAAAAGTTATAATTAAAATTAGCATACGGTATCAAGAAAAATAAATATGATCGGTATAATTCTAGCACAATTAATAACATCATTTTATGCCACTTACCAAGCCAAAAACGTGGGCGATGTTTAGAATAATTAAAAGTAAATAACGTGAAAGTTCACGACGCCATTTCAGGAAGGTGTTTTTCAGGAACCGATCTTCCTTTAGCGAGTTCCAGGAGAGAAAGAGCAAGGTGAACGGGCCGGTATGAAGATGAACACGCCTGATTACAACTTGACAGTCGAGGTTACGACTCGAGTTGGTCGATGCACTAACAACCACTGTCACTCACGAACTGCGCACGCCCGCCGTTGTCTCTGTTTTACCGGCTATGTTACCGGCATCTAGCCGGTATGTACGAAATGTACATTACAAAATATATGACTGGAATAAATATTCGAAAGACAAAACGGCGTAATACTTATCCGTAATACGGATCTAACAATGTACTCATTTTTCTTTTTAACTGAAATTATTCCTGAAATCAGAGTGCCATACGATTTATGATGCGAAATGAAACCATAACGTTTACTTTCCCTCCTCCCGACATTAGGGACATTCACTTATGATATGAAGTAAAAACATGCCGTTTCTTAGCGGAAAACAATATACCCAAACGAGATTTTCAAGAATCTTATTCGGTCCAGTGTTCTGAAATAATTCCAACAATAATTGTTATTCCATGTCGGCTGTCTGCTTATATTCAAATTATTGTTTTAATGTATTTCTTAATAAAAAAAAATTCGCTTCTTTACGTATGTCTGTACGTCTGAGTACGCGGTCCCACTGAAAATCGATATAGCTCCTACATGTACGTACAGCCGTATTACTCTGACCCGCCTTTGCTTTTGGAGTATTTTGGAGTAAATACCACATTAAATATCAGAAAGCATACAATTTCACAACTAACCTAAAATCGACTACCTTTGAGATACCGTTACCTGTCTTACTTACAGAATTATGTAATATTACCTACAATACACTAATCAGTGAAACACTGAAGCAAGGTTTAATATATTTTAGAAACTAATTAGAGCTGAATTTCCCTCTTATTAGTATTATCTGAGTCGTCTTTGTGTCTGGTATGTAGACAAAATTAATACTGTAGCTTGTAGCTTGTATAGCATATCGAAAATTGCCGTAGATTTAATTTTATGGATAAGTATATCATTAGTAGTTAATTCCTTGTAATCATTTAATAGAAAATGTACCAAGTACCAAGTGCTTGTACTTTAGAAATCAGTTTTGTTTGGAATTTGAATCTCTATGAGACTAACAACTCCGGGGAGAGACCGACAATTCTGTAGTTGTATTATTCGAGATATAATAAAATTTAACTGATTAAAGCTCCTTCACAGGAGACTATTTTGCCCGTAGACTAGGAAAGAGAGATTTGCCTGCTGGATTGTCTGCTGGGACCTCCACTGGCAACCGAGCCGGTTGCGGAGATTAAAAATGACGTCACTGCTGTATTGCGTGGGCTCATGCTGGATTCTACTGATAGAATTAGGGTACCTGTATTACCGATACTGACGCTTAAAACGCTTTTACTATCTACGTTGACGTTTACTTAACATGGAGATGTTTGAACAGTTGGATGTCATGTTTTTGGTAAATTTACTCAGATGCTACATATCAAGTGAAAAAAGTGAAAAAAAAATCGTCTTGTCAAGGAGGATTCTAGCGCGTTGCGATGAGCGGCTACAGGCTTTTTCGCAGATTTGCCCGAGTGATTTAAAAAAAAACTTCTACAATTTGGAAGATTACTGGGGGAGGGGGCATCTTAGCAACCCTCAAAGTTGAGAGTTTTTTAGAAAAAAAAAAATCCGTTTGCTCTTTGCCGTAACCTCCAATACAAATCAAACACACACACAAAGTCTCTGTCAAAAACTTGACTCCCTGTCAATTTTCCAAGTTAAGATTTGGAATGATTCTGATTTTCTTTTTTTCCATATTTTGGAGCTTTCGAAATAGATCCTTCCTCCTTCAAAATAGAAGGAGCAAATTGTAAGAAAATATTTTTTCCTCAATTGGGGGGAAGGGGGGATGTCCCTCAGTAATCTTATTCCAAATTCTAGAAGTTGTTTGAAATCGCTGGGGCAAATCTAGGGAAAGCGCCGTAGCCGCTGACCGCAGCGCGCTAGACCCCTACTCAGGTTTTGAAAACTCGAACTACATAAAAATCTGATTTTCTTCCTTTTGGGAGATACAAGGTATTTTGCCATCTCTTCAACTAATAAATAGAACACGTTTTTCTGTTGCTGATGCTTTTTTCGTTGATGGATTGGAGTCAGAACCGATGGGTGCCATGCAGAAGATAGAATCGACTCCATGGTCTATCTACAGGTAAGTCATTGATATGGGAAAGCTCGATTGCACCTACACCATTAAAGATATCGAAATGAACCAAAAAGTGCTGTAAATGGGAGGGTAAAGTACAGTTTGTAAAATTATTTTCAGATACACAGGGTGGCCCAATATCGCTGTACGCCATACAACTTTGTTATTTTAAATAAGACACCCTCTATATTATTACATTTTCATATTGTTTGAGAAAAGTCAAAAAGAATGGTTTGTAAAGTTGAAGTTTTTAATGAGTATTTTATGAGTTATAAACAAATGAAAATCGCTATTTTTCATTTTCAAAGCAGCTTATATTGAAAGCGGCTCGAGATATGGAAAAACGGTTTACATGTTCGTATCTTAACTTTTCAAGCTGTATCCTATTGGATAGATGAAATTTTTATACAGAGTGGTAAAAAATTTGATTATTTTCATCACCCGGTATAAAAATTTCAGCTACATGATAGGATACCAAATTAAAAATTAAGATAGGGACATGTAAACCGTTTTTCCATATCTCGAGCCGTTTTCAATATAAGCTGCTTTGAAAATGAAAAATCGCTATTTTCATTTGTTTATAACTCATAAAATACTCATTACAAACTTCAACTTTACAAACCATTCTTTTTGACTTTTCTCAAACAATATGAAAATGTAATAATATAGAGGGTGTCCTATTTAAAATAACAAAGTTGTATGGCGTACAGCGATATTGGGCCATCCTGTGTATCTGAAAATAATTTTACAAACTGTACTTTACCCTCCCATTTACAGCACTTTTTGGTTCATTTCGATATCTTTAATGGTGTAGGTGCAATCGAGCTTTCCCATATCAATGACTTACCCTGTATATGGAAGTTTGTGCAAACGTTTTACTCTTCACCGTGTTTTACAAATCAATAAGAAGCAATAATTGCAGCCCGCCTGATGCGATTAATAACTTCTGCAGTAATATTACTGACTGAGAGTTGTCTTGACATCTGAACTGACACTGCACGCACGCAACATAAGCACCTAACTTGAATCCAGCTTTGAAGCTGGAATCAAAATGTTAAAAACTAACTGCCTCTTTTTAATACCCGGTTCATTTTTTCTAACTACTTTATCTTTCTCTTGGTATTTAATATATTGTAAGTTGTAACAGATTGAACTCTCCTATCAAATGACGCCGCAACTGGCCAACCCGGACCCTGAAATCGAGCTTAACTATTTACGGTAGCTTCAAACACTCGATGAACATCTAGGCGTGGCCAGAATGTTTAATGATGAGTCGTCTTACTCAGGAACATGTTGCTTCCTGAACTATGAAACTACATGTAGAACGGTCAAAGGGAGACCTCGATTGACATAGAGTCCCTCGATATAGAGGAACTCTAGTGTGAAAAAAAAAGTTAGGAGATATATTTCTCCAACTAGGCTAAACTATCCATGAAACTTCTTCTTAAACTCTGTTGAAGAAAAATATAATAAATAATATTCCAGAATTTATGAGTCCCTCTTTTCCGGCGTCCCTAAAGCTAAAAATCAATGAACGAACAGTAAATAATTACAGGAAATTGAATTGTTTTTGCATTATATTCCAGCGAATTACATAGAGCTCATTATTTATGAAAAGCGTTTTATGAATATTGAATGGCCCGGCATTGCTAATTTGAATTTGACAGCAAGCTATGTAAAACACCCTTGATCTCGTGACACTTCCCCATTGAATTTAATAACTTACATGAACGGTCTCTTCATTTCCAGGCTATTTACAAATTTCCAGGGCAATTCAAAGGAATAAAGGAATTGTGGGCGGCAGGGCGGAGGACCTTTAAGATAAATAAGATGATATTTTCGTAAATTCCTATCATCAGACTCTTTGTAAGCGTTTAGTCTGACAGGCGTATCTTTGTAATGGGATAAAGAAGTTATTGGGAAATAATTTTTTAGAAAGAACAGTTTTAAGCACTGCTGGCAGTTCATGTATTTGCATATGAAAATGTACTTTCTTTGAGCTGATGGATCTTGGCATGTCGTCATAACTGTCAATAATAATTGTATGAACCAGATCAACTTTAATTTTTCACTTTAATAAGTTCCGATGTTGTTGTATTTGAACAGGTTATAAAAGTATGTAAACATTTGTACGTTTGTGTATTGTTGGTCGTGTAATTGGTGTAGGTAACATTGATTCAAATGTATGCAACACTTTTTAAATTGTATCTCCTATGATTGCGTAGACGGTAGCAAACTAACGATTTTTGGTAGCAAGCTACTCTGACGTTTATACATGTTCTATCTTGTTTCTCTCACATTCAGTAGAGCTTCAGTAGACCTACGTTCACGTTTTATAAGCATCTGCACTTTAACATGCAAAGAGTCAGCTGCGTTTTCGTTTGTCGTAGTGAATTCGTACTCACGTAAAGATCCATCGAACAAATTTTGCGTGCATTTTTTTACATCTCATGTTTCTCAAGACGGCTGAAACAATCGGTTCTGATCGATACATTACGACGATCCGACATGTTACGCGACATTTGATAAGAGTGAGTTCTTGTTACAGTTACGCTTGAAATCCTTTTAAAAAA
Source organism: Malachius bipustulatus (assembly GCA_910589415.1). Classification (NCBI taxonomy): domain Eukaryota; kingdom Metazoa; phylum Arthropoda; class Insecta; order Coleoptera; family Melyridae; genus Malachius; species Malachius bipustulatus. Next base: position 29,108,853 of record OU342634.1, on the reverse strand, counting down.
TTCTCCAACTCTAGTTTCATTCCAAGATATTTTAAAGACGACTTACATAACGATGAAGTTTCACCGGTGTAATTTACACCACGTTATCTTCCCTAAAGCGAGAAGTGACAACGCACAAAGAATGATATTACAAGATTCCCCTCTTTGATGTCATGTATACAATGTTGATGATACAAAAGAAAATAGGATACATATTTCTTTACCGGCTCGAGGTGTGAAATTTCCGTTTCAGGAAAATTTCATCATCCATGCGTATCATATTGTAACCTCAACGTGCCTCCGAATATATTTGTGTGCGATTAAAAATTGTTTCGTGAAATGGAAACAAAAAGCCGGTGGATGTAATCGTGGATAAACAGCGGAATAAAACCGGCAGAAAGATGGGTTTTTGATGCAGAAAATATTGTTTTAAAATTTGATAACAATAATCGTAATAGGTATTTCGAGAATTATTCAACATCCCTTTATTCGGTCCGCCGGGCAATAATAAAATGATGTTCAGCAAAAGGATTGTATTCACCCATGTAGAGGGGAAAACATTACTAGAAATGTGGTTGTAGATCCCGAAAATAAATCCCGATGTTGATTAAATTTTGTATCCTGGGATGGACTCGATTTTTTAAAAAAGGCAGGGGAGTTTGACTAGCCGCCCAACACCTCCATCTTGTTAATCATCGGTCTGGTTTCTCTTTCTCCGAATGGAGGAATTGAGAAACAGTGAAAACTCACTGGAGTGAAATAGCGTGCACTCGAACTCTCCGGCTCGTACACCCAACGAATTCTCTGGACCATCTTATCTAGAAATATATACAAGCTTGAAGTGATGCTATAAATAGACCACGTTCTCGTGGAAAAGTTTGGTTTGCTGTTACTACGCCAACAAAACTAAATGTGCATAAAACTTAATATTTTCCAATAAAATAATCCCAGGATTTATGCCTTCTTGAGTACTGAGAATATTACAGAGAGTTAAATGCTGCAATGATTCACTCTAGCACTCATGCCTCAAATTCCTTTACAAAGAATTTATTATTTTCAACTTTTGAACATTGTATATCCACAACAATCGACATTATAGCTTTATCCACATCTCGTTTTTCGTTTTATTGATACTTAATGGCCTACACTGCCCCCCCCCCTGTCTGGGAAATATAATAATTCAATCTTGACCTTATAAATCCTAAATTTAAGGTGATGTCCGGCCGTTACCTCTTATTTTTACCTCTATACTTGTAGAATAAAGAAAAATGCACGATAGTTTCATCTTGCGCCTTAGGATACATCCCAGGCAGCCAAAACGCATGCCAACAACTGAGTGCAGTGCCCCTCGGTGTGCGTGAAAGTAGGCGATGGACCAACCATGATCTCGAAGATTTTCGTTATTTCAGGTTAGATTGTTTGACCTGGGAGTTTTATTGGCCTTGAAGTGACCTTGACTCTGGAAAATTACAGGTTTAAGATAATGCAAAATTCAATATTGTAGGTGCCTTTCTTTAAAAAAGAAACGATTTTTCTTGAGCAAACAGTTTAACTTGCTCATCTTATAACAAATTGGTAAAAGGCTTTCAGTAATGCTGCTGTTGGTTGTAAAACATTAAAAATTATTTGTATTAGACTTCTATGAACACTATTTAGATAAAAAAAATCAGTTATAAAAAGTTTTAACAGATGACTCATCTGCTGGGTTCAGAATGGGTTCGGTTTTTTTGTGCGTTCTGTTATGTCATATTATTATGCTACAACCACGTCGCTACAGACTAGAACAAACTGACCAAGTTCTAGTACCTACTAGTGTATTGCATGAGCAGAACAGCTAATTGTTTCAAACACGAGTAGATTTCTATATTTAATAAAGTAACATATGGATTTAGGATAAAGAAAATTGCCCAAAGTAAGCAATTTGCGAAGCAAATTAATATTCTCTCTTAAATAATAAATTATATTTTTTGGGGAAGCAATTTGTTTTAGGGTAGCTTTATTAGCACAAGCTGTGAATTGACTTGCAGATACTTGTTTTGAAATTCATTCATGTTTGCTCGACGTCCTGTCAACAAACATCCCTCTGATAGTTCGTTATAAAGCCGCCCCCGTATAGAGTTCGTGATGGGGAAAATTTCGGTGCGTTTAATACTCCCCCTTTCATTGTATTTGAGCTCGTTATATACGAAAAAACATTCGTATTGTCAAGCTTCAGAGAAATGTTGATTTTTCTGAAAAATGCTTTTTTTTAAACGTGATTTGTTTGTACATGACATCCCTTTTAATTTTTTCAAAAATCCGTTACGTCACTTAATTACAGGTCACAGTTTTCAATCTCGGGAGGTAAAATTCTATCTGGAGGGAGTTGTCTGGTATTGCATTTTATCAGTATCGGTCGAGTCTTTTTAAAATATTTCCATTTGAACTTGCATGAAAATAGCTATTTTTTGAACACTTCTTGTGTGTGCAATAATCAAAATAATTTTTCGAGCAATTTAACAACTATGAATTAAACGAAGTTAATAATAATTGTAAAGTGGTAAAAATTATTATTTTCAATGAAGGGGTGATTTTATCTTTTTTTGCGCCTAAAAAAAATAGAGACCAACACTATTTTCGTCATAACTCACTTAGCTTTGATGCTAGGACTCTTTTAAAAAACAAAGAATTTCAGAAAATCACAACCTACAATTTTTTACTCTAGGAGATTTTGCGTTTCCTTGATAGATTTTGAGTTATTTGATGAAAAAACAAAGGAAATTGTAAAGTGGTAACGCTTATTTTCAATTAGGGGGTCTTTTTACGCCTAAAAAAGTAGGGTCCGACACTATTTTCATCAGAACTCCATTAGTTTTGATACTAGAGACTCTTGAAAAAATATAATTTTCAGAAAAACAGATTACAAAATATTGTACTTTACAAAATTTTTGGTAACCTTAATAGTTGTCGAGTTATAATATGAAGAAAAGGCAATTTTTTACAAATTACAAAAATGCTCTTTTCACTTCAAATTCGATTTTTTTTGCAAAACCAAGCACTTGAAACTGTCAAACTTCCAGATCATGTCACAAGAAGTACAGAAGCAAAGGAAATTTAAACAAAGTGAATTGTAAATTAGTACTTTATTTTCATTTTTTCGTTTGGGGTGGTAATTAAGGGGTGATTTTCACATTTTTTTGACGCATAAAAAGATAGAAAACCGACACTAGTTTCGTCACAACTCGCGTAGTTTTGATGCTAGGGAATCTTTTAAAAAACATAGATTTTGAGAAAATCACAACCTACAATTTTTTACTCTACAAATTATGCCTTTCCTTAATATTTTTGATTTGTTTGAAGAAAATACAATTTTTTCAAAATTACAAGAATGCCCTTTTCTAGCTCGATTTTTTTCAAAACCAAGCACTTTAAACTACTCAAGCTTTCAGAACATGTCACAAGAAGTACAAAAACAAAGGGAATTGTAAAGTGGTAACGCTTATTTTCAATTAGGGAGTATTTTTTACGCCTAACAAAATAGTGTTCGACACTATTTTCGTCATAACTCGCTTAATTTTGATGCTAGGGACTCTTAAAAAAAAATCAGAAAAGCGCATCCTACAATTTTGTACTCTACAATGTTTTGAATTCTCTTTTAATTCAAATTTGAATTATTTCAAAACGCACTTTAAACCGGTTAAACTTCCAGAGCATGTCACAAAAAGTACATAAACAAATGGAATTGTATAGTGGTAACTTATTTTCAATTGGGATGGTAATTAGGGGCTGATTTTCACATTTTTTGTCGCAGAAAAAAATAGGGACCAGTATTATTTACGTCAAAACCCGCTTAGTTTTTATGATAGGGACTTTTATAAAAAAAAAACTCAAATAAAGGTCTTTTCAAGCACTTTAAAAAAGGTTTCACGAGTTTCCCCCAAAAATGCATTGTTTTTTGGTAATTTGTTTTGAAAATTTAAATTTTGGCGTTTGTCGAATAAGAATAAACCTTCAACAACCTATTGCTCCGTTTATATTGGGTCAGACACCATAAACACATTCTTTTTATTTTTTTATAAGCTACGCTTTTTAGTAAAAATTATTTTGTTCGATAAAATACTTTTAAAAAATACTTGTAAAATAAAAACTTTTTGAGTTATTCGCGAAACCTTCGTCTTGAAACGTGGGTTTATATCGGTTAAAAAATATACACTTGCACTCGAGAATAAGTCGAAAAGTATCGACTTTAAAAAAAAAAAGTTTAGAATAAAAGTTGCTTACAATTAGACGATCTGATCTGTTCATTCCCGGAATTATTTTCATTCAATGAAACATTTTTCGCCCTCGAGAAAGGGTGGCACCCACCCCCAGGATAAAAGGGTCTTTTAACTTTGAAGTAGAAGAAGGGTAAGAGTAAGGACACACGGGGCGGTTTTACCCGAGTCGACGGCCGAGTTTCGTTTTTTATTTTGTGGAAATAATCATCATCCCTCATGTCCCAAATGGGTGGTCTTGCTTGGATTTCTCTTATAAGTCTTTCCACACCTAAATTATTTACTAGAGGCATGTTTAGGTTTGGTACCTAAAATACTAACCCTGAACTGGTATCGTGGGGTGTTTTGACACCCCAGGGTCTACATTTTTGTAAAAATGAAGTGGTTCAATTTATTTTTTTTTTTTGTTGTTTCAGGTATTCTCCTAACTTTAAGTCATCTATGAAACAGTGTTGCATTTGACTATAGAAAATTAAAAATTTTGTGAAAAAACAGTGCTTGGGGTGTGCAACGACCCCACGATACCAGTTAAAGTTCCCAATATATTACTATTGTTTTTATATGACCATTAAAATTATATTGTTTTTTTTTATTCAGTTTGTAAGAATGGACCTTCAAGATTTATTATAAGCAGAAGATTTTTTTAATTTAACATTATAAGACTCATTGTAATGATTAACAAAGAATGCCGATTGGATTTACAGTTTTATGCAATAAGTTGAGAAAATTGTTATTTTATATTGTTATTGACGAAAAATGTTTTGTTTTTTATATTCACTAATTATTAGTTTATAGTTCATAAAAGTAAATTATCTAAAAAAAGATTTAAAAGCAAAAGTTGTTTCAATTTTAAAATAATATTGTATTTGGGGTGTCAGAACACCCCACGATACCAGTTACGTTTCGTGAAAACACGATACCAGTTCAGGGCTAAAAATACACTTTAGAAAATAACATGTCCGCCCACCGAAGCTCAGTAAAAATAATAAGATATACCTAATAATTAAGTAAAATAATAAATTGTACAACCATGCATAGTGCTCGCAGCCAAAAAACCGCTTCTCGTGTGAACACTTTCATATAAACACCAAAGCCCAGGGTACGCTTGAAACTATAAAACCGCGCGCGGCACATCGTCTGGACCACCAACCGCTCGGCGCGCTTGTTGCCTGCCGCCCCGTGTGTTCACTCCGTATAGTTCTGATGAAACGATGCGCCGAGTCGGCTGCCGACTCGGCGAAAACCGCCCCGTGTGTCCGCACTCTAAGTAGGTAGAACAGGAATCAAAATGTTTATGAAAATCAATGCTGTTTGGCAAAATTATACGGGAAAAAGTCACGAACTGGACTACTCTCATTATCTGTGGTTTTTGACTTTGAATTTTGGATGACAGGTCTACAATTGTCAGTTGTCAGTTGTCACCACAGTTTTACTTATTAGTTTGACATAATGCTAATACGATATACCTAATTAACCGTTAAATCAGCGCATAAAAATAACGCAAGACAGTTTTTTAAATTATAACATTTTGAATTTTTCTGTAGGTACCTACCTACCGAGCTACCTACTCACCTAACTGCTTAATAAAAAATAAGGCTGTTCTATTTGAGTGGATGAGTGGATGAAACTTTATGACTGAAAGGGCAATTTAGCGTAAATTCATCCCTACTTTTTAAATACGAATTTGCATCTATCTATTCCTCTTTTCATGATATCCACATAAAACTTTCAGACTAATGTGCTTCTGGCCTCGTATCTAGGAGAAAAATACATTATCATCATATCAACTATGCATTAAGTGTGAACATTTATCAAACTCCAAATCCAATAACCTACGGAAAACTCTTCCTTATTTACTGATTTTTATTCGGAACAAGCAGTTGCCCCACTGTGTGGACTATACAGCAGTACGGAATATGAATTTTTGATGTTCGTGCCATCCTATTCCTTCCTATTGCTTTTTGTCGTTTATAGCAGGTTTGAGAGCAACTCTGAAGTCGCATATTTGTTTTGGAATATTTTTAAGTTACTTATGCACGTTCTGCTACAATCCAGATTACGTATGCATTGAATATGAACCGTATTTTGTTTTTTTATCATCCTTACATGATGATATATTCATCCATATGACGAGATTGAGAGAGAAAGATTTAGGGCTAAAATATACGCTGAAAATTCAAGGGATGTTAATAATTTTCAATATTATCACTACACGACAGACTTTGGCGTTTTTATAGAGTTCAGCTATGCGTTTATAAATACCATACCGTAATAAGACTCCACTCATAGAGAGATATGTATTAAAAATAATAATAAAGAAGATAATAATATGATATTAAAGTTTGCATGCAGAGCGAGAGATCTATAAATTATATGGAATTTTTACGAGAGATGTATGATGTACCTCACGTTTAAAAATTACTCTTTGGAATAACTTCTAGAACTCATGATTTTTCCTGAAGTATTTCAATTTAGCACATCCTCTTTTATTATGCTCTTCATGTGCATCTCGAGGAGAATGGCTAATTAAAAATTCAGTTCACATTGTGTTTTCTCCCATTTCGGGGTTAAGAGCGGTTTTGTAGCTATTTCTTATATTATCCTTAGAAATTCCATTTGTGCCCTGATTACGCGTCCAACTTCCACGAGAAAAATGTCCCGAAAACGATATTGGATTTTAAAACACAATTATTATTATTGCGAATCATCATTGAAAAAGTGACTCGATTATATCGAAACCAGGTTATCGAAAACTTCTTTGTAGAAAATTACCCCAACGAAACTTTTTTACGATTATGCATGCGATTCAATATCGATACGATGTTTACAGATTGCAGTTGAATGACGTCGTTACGTTCCTGATATAAGCTCCCCGAAGCCATAAAATCCATTTGAATCGATCAGGTAGAACCAGCGAATCAGCCGCCCTTGGTCGATATTCTAGCTGATGGCGAAAATGCCAAAAAATAGGGAGATTTTCCCCTTCTCGTAAAATCGAATATGCTCGATTCATAACGTGGAAAATTTTCAACCTGAGGAATCCGACAATAATTTACTAGAACTAGGCCATTCTAGCAATGGAAAAGTAAATATTAGAACTTAAAAAATTCCTTTTTTGAGTATATGCGAGTGATTTTTTTCCCGTAATATCGTCATTCTTTAATTGACTTCGTAATTAATAATTAATTACCCGACGCATGATGTATGATTCGTGGTCTCGAAGAGCAAAATTTACTGCGATTTCCCCTTCCCCGTGCACAAAGGATTGACCACGATAGAACAGCAGAAGGTCAGCAAGTGGTTAGTACTTTCCAGAGCTTTAGTATTAAAGCCACGATTCCGTAACCTTTCAGTTATGTTGTTGACGCGCTGAGGCCGCGACTTACTGCTCAGCAGCTCCTCGCATTCTTATCTCATTCCATAAAACCATGTTCATGTTGGTAAAGAGCGACGGGATTCTTTGTTGCACTGTATGTACATTTTCTTTTGATGCTTTTGTTTTGAATCTCTGAAAGCGTGGTGATGCACAGTTATCTCTGTTAGAACCGTTAAATTTGAGATCACGGATAATAAAATTATAATCGAATGAGGAATTTTGTCGACTGCCTGAAGATACTGAACGTAGGTCGTATATGACAACTTCTTTTCTTTTGACGCTGAAGAAGGAAGAAGCGAGACTCTGAAGGGATGGTCCGAGGATTAAAATTATTGAAAGGGTGATACTTTATTGTGGATTAATTAGTTTAGATGTTATCATGGGGTGAAGGACTAAGCTTTACGTTACGCCCTAGATTGGGACAGGAGCACACAGTAAAAGTTAAATAAGTATGTTCATATACCGTGCTGATTACACCCTTGTCCCAACGAATTGACTGGTAATGTCCCTTTTGCAATGGTTAATTGTTACGACACGATTTAGAGAACATCTGACGATTTCCGATGATAAGTAATTAACGAATTTGTAAGTCTCGTTAATGTTCCAATGTTCATTAAATACCGTGTCGTATCTGACGACGATGTCCAGCTTTAATGGATGTATTTGATGACTCCCGTCACGATTGAATTATTCGAGCGGTACTGTTACTTCTACGGTACGAAAAGCATTTTTACCTCCCCAAAGGTACGAATGGTCTTTGTCGCTCCAGGCGAACTTCTTCCTCATTCTCCCTACGTTGTATCAGAGTGTGCGAGGAAGGGAAATATGGATAGTGTCCAGTGTCCCATACTGTCCCATGTTAAATGGATTTAGAATTTATTTTGCAAGACCGTTAACCATGAGAGGGAAATGCGGAAATGAGGACAAGCGGACTCAAATAATGAACATGAAACAGTATCTTTTCTTGCAACTCGTAAAGCCCGTTGAAAAAGTTTTCACGGTTCTGCTTTGACTTCTTGGTGGTTTGTCAATGCCTGGCCTCGATGAATTTCTTTCAAAACGCAGAAGAAGAAGTCTGATGGAGCTAGGTCAGGACAGTAGGTTGAAAGTTTTTTCTGTTGAAAAGCCTTTTTCAAGCTTTTTCCTCTTTGTCAATTGATGATCTATGTAAGTTTATTTTGTAAGACATAAACTCCAGGAGCAAAAAGCCTTTTTTATCCCAAAATCCAAGTTTTCATGACCTCGTAAGCGGTTTTTTTTTCATCCAAAGTCCCTCCATGTGGTCTTTGCAAGGCCGCGTTCCCGATTTTAAGTCTCAGGAGCAGAATTCCTTTTCTTTCAACCTTAATTATTCGTCGGGGTCACGTAATTTTGATGCTTTTACTGTTGCAGTTTTAACCCATCTTGATAACACATACTCGTCATTTTGATAACACGTGCTCCTTTTAGCTGTCACTTTAAAAGAAAAAAAATGGACTACTTAATTTATCAATACCTTCAGGTTCCTATAATTGTTCTTAGCTTCAGCATTCTGATGGGGTCTGCTACCAAAAACTTATAGTCACGCCAAATTTTTATACCAAAATGTTTTTTCCATCTATTCGAGAAACTTCTGGGGAAAATCGAACCTTTCCTTCGAATTTTGGCTCCACTAAAATTCGCACTGCTGTCTTAATGGAGACGACGTTCCTTTGGTATCACCTCAAGATAAGTCTTGAGGTTTTGCAACGGGGTCGTCATTTTTTATCTTACCGAAGTAGATGTCTTATTTTTCACAGATTAAGCCTTCACTCTACCTAAAGTATTTTTCAAGAGCTGGAATGGGTGATTCTCGCTGCGAGAAATAGATGATGAGATGCAACGTTAGAGTGCCATTTTCCAATGTCCCGTATTCTACCATTATTCCTTTTTTCTACTTTAGAGTTGATTCCAGTAATTTTATTTCGAGACGCTATTGATCCAGGACCCATTATCAAGATTACCACCGCATAACCGCAAAGACACTAAACTTTAAGTAAATCCTACCCCACGGCACGTCTTGTACTCGTATAATTCCGAGACTACATTGAATGTTTCATGCTTTTTTTAATAGTTACGATAGGACATGTGATAGAAATTCAATACATTATGGATTTTGGGATGCAATCCAATTTTACACCCATTTCCTTACGGGGCAAAAAAGATTAAGACCCGAGTCCCTGGCTTCTTCGTTTCATGTTTCATGGCAGGATGCAATGTAGACACTTTCTTCAGCTATCGAGTCGAGAGTTTACAACGAGCGGAATAAATCTCTGTCTGGCGCTACATCCAAGATGACAGTATGCATAATTGACAGCAGTTTGTCATTCTTTATCTGTAACCACAACGCAACCCCTAATAGCGTATGATACAAAACCACCTCTTGCAGATTAGGGAGTGTTTTCAGGTTGAGAGGGGGATTTTTTGTTTGCAAGCGTAGTGGACACTGCTTGGTTTGTTACTGGAAAATACTAGGAAAATACGAACCTGATGAAATTATCCGTTCTAGTTTTAGTGGTAGAGTGTTTTACTTGTGAATTTCTGCATGATTTCCATCTCTGTTCATTATGTCCTTGTGAAATGGAATATGGGAGGGAATATAGGGGAATAATGGGTGTTAATTTAGGGGCAGTTTTCTTATGAAAAGTTCTTATGATTTCCCCCTGCAAACAGATCAGCGCCTTTCTTTGCTGTAACAGCTGTAGCACTGTCGACTGCAGTCAAGGGGGAAAAGAAAGTCTTGATATTTCTGTTTTCCTTGCTGCTGACCATCTGGGCTGTTAATGAGTTTATCTGTGCTGTAATTTTATTTAGTATTGATTACCAATCAATATAGTTAGTTGCGGCCTTTTTTTGCACTTGTAAACCATTTTTTCTTTTCCTTTGATACGTAAAAATACGTAATTATGTAGATATTATGATAATGCAATTCTCAAATTTTGCTCAAATAGTCAATAAATTGGATGAAATTCGGTTAATTAGAAGTTTCATGAGATTTTAATGGTGGGTAGAGGTAGAGGGTGCCACTAGAACACTCCAGTCAAGTTTCCCCTGTCGGATTCTGCAAGGGGTGGCGGCCATATTGAATTTAAGGGATGAAATCGTGTGTGTCCATTGCGAGAACAAGATGCCTATCCTATTATCACAAAAATTGTTAAAAAGGATTTGTTGAACAATTTTTATTTGAAACTTTTTTTCTAAAAAGTAGCATCAGAGTTTTTTTACAACATACTTACATGATGTCTTCAAATTTTTTTGCATAGGTATTTGGTACGGAAACAGAAGGCGCGAGAAGTCACCCGGCGCCATATTTTTGATAAATTTTGAGTTTTGCACGTTGCCACACCGAAAATTATAATTTTTGAAAATTTGTAACCTTAGAACAGTATAATACATACCTACATCTGGATACATCACAATTTTTTGCATGCATGGTAATATAGCGTGCGTCAAATCTATGATTGAGGGATTTTCGGGTTCGCTGAATAAGAATCTGACATCGGATGTTCAATAAACAAAATTGCAGATCCAGAATGGAGGACGTCTTTCGTTTAAATAGCATTTTTAATTAGTGAGGTATGTGCAGAATTCAAACATTTTCAAAAATATTGACCTTGGTCGACTTTTGGTGCAAATAGTGTTGGTACCAAGCGTGCAAAAAGACAGTCTGTTGTAAAATCGAAAAATCTTTTCCACCCTCAAAAGTGTCATTTTTGAAAATTCGAAATTTTTTTTAACAATAAGCAAGATACATATTTTGAAAAATTCAAACAATTAAGTATTAACAAATATTTTTGTAATAATTTTTTTTCTTGCCGAGATACATGATTTCGTCCTTAAATTTTGAGGATGGGAACTTGGGTGGAGGATAACCCTTAACCCTGGAGGATAACTTACAGGATACCCCTGTATTATACAGGGTTATTCTATGCGTGCTGAATAGTATAGAGGGTGATTGCTTGGCTGATTCTAAGGAAAAAAGTTTCTATTAACAAATGCACCGTTTTTGAGATATATACAGGGTGTCAAAGAAAGCCTTTTTACAGTTTTTTGATGATATCTCAGGAATCGTTTGAGGCACAGACTTTTGTGTTTTGTGTATCTTACCATTGATATTATATACTCTTTTAAGTCTAACTTTTTTTTCATGTGCCAGTGACGGAGATTTTGAGGTTGCGTTAGGTTTGTTGCCCCCAATTTCTGTGACACTGGGAAAACTGACATTTTAAAAGCCACCAAATTTGTTCTACACAAAAAAGGATACCTTTTCAATTAAAAATTCTCTTTGGATGTTTCAAACCATGTGTCGAAAATTGAAGGGCAAAAAAACTGGGCTCAATCCTAAAATCTCAACCAATGGCACATGAAAAAAATTAATTAATTGTTGTTCAAAAGGTTATTGAACACCAATTAATTAAAACGATCAATGATTTCACATGTACAAAAGCTGAGTTTTGTATCTTAAACGGTTCCCGATAGTCTTCAAAAAACTGGAAAAGTAATCTTTTTTTTACACCCTGTTTTTCAAAAATTTTCGGATAAACCTTAATGGGAACTTTTTTCCTTAGAGTGAGCGAAGGAATCACCCCCTAAACTTTTTTTTCGCACTTTGTAGGATAACTCTGATTCATCAACTTTTAATTAGGTAACTCAATTTAAAAGTACCTACTGATAGGTACTATTTGATTGGACTAGCGGAAAAGGTTAAAAGTACATTAAAACGACATAGTTTCCAAATTTTGAAGGTAATTACCGTTCACATTAGATTTTTTGATAATTGAAGAAACGCCTCTTTGTCTCGATCCCGTAACTAAATTCACGCTCATCCATTAGTCCCCCATAAAGAAATCAATGCGATTGAAATGAATTTATGTATCCTTAAATAGCAAATCAAGAGAAACGAAATAACGGCGTAGGACTCCAGACAGGATATAATTTCTGTTCATGATAATGTCTCCTCTATAAATCTCGTGTCGCTCTATAAATCGAACCCTGAAGCCTGGATAATCCCATTACTTACTATTCGTCATTAATTTGATTATTATGCCGGGCTTCTCCAGACTTATTAACTTAAATCACACGCTTAATCGAACTTGGGGACAAAAATATATCGCATGTTGATTGTAAACTCCCCATGTTTGATCAGATTTGATATGGTAATTAGTTTGCTGGCTGAAATTAATTTTACAGGACAAAGTTCAGGATGTTGTTTAAATTTTCTATTAAGCGTCCTTGTAACTGACTGGAAATTTAGTCCTCAAGTTATCAGCAGATCTTATAATGAAATGCAGATTTAATAAAATCTGTTACTGATCTGCATTTGATATGAGTTCAGCTAGAATACATGTAAGAGAAATGCGGCTAAACTTCTTCTTGGCTCCGAATGGCGCCATAGCGAAGCTTTTACAAACTATCGGAAATTATTACTTTTTCTAAAGTGAATTGATCTTGGAAGCTAATGGAAATGTCTCTTACAAGAGATTTTTGAACATGATGAGATTCTGGTTTATTTCCCTTATTTTTCCCTTCTTCCTATAAATGAGTAGGTACCGAAACGATATTTATTAACAAAACGCATGTTATTGATTTATACATAAATAATGTAAACGTCAATGAATTTTCCATTCTTTTTAGAGTGAACAACTGACCACTTAATTCCAAATGAATATTTTACGCTACTCTGCTTTTTTGGCCGTACTTTTTAATGCGCATTTTTTCTAGGCAGCTTATAAATAGTGAGGTTCTAAATTAAAAAATCGATCCCGGGCTCGCGTGTTATAAAACAGCTCAACAATATCTGTGCGCTGTTTAGTAATAACCGCATTTCCAGGGCAATCAATAAGTCCATAAATTGGCCAAAACATTGTACTCCCCTTGCTCGATTATAAAAGCCTAGAACGTAATTTCAACTTCATTTCCAGAGCAACGTTCGAACTAGAGCCGATGATGAGCAGGCAAATTGGAAAAAAGGTCTAACCTTGTAATTGCCAGTAAATTGACAAGTAAATTGAAAGCAAAATAGGTCTGTAAAACCTAAACAGATTTTCGGTTTGTCTTTTCATTTTAGAAAAACAAATTAAAGTTACAAATGTACCTCTCTCCTCTCTCTTATCAGGGAGTTCTGTCGGAGGCTAAACGAGAAATTGAAACATAAGGAAATTCTCTTGTTGGCGTCTCGGGACGTAGATATTTGGGAAGAATTTTGTTTTACATTTTACGAATTATTTAATAAGCGCATATTAAACATACCGCAAAGATTATACTGAAATCTCTAAATTGTTAATTTTTCACATAATTAATTTCGCATTCTCTGCTGTGTCAGTGCAGGAGAGAATTCGGTTGTTCGGCTAAACTCAGCTTTTCCGGTTCCTACCCTTCGCCTTACATCCCTTGTAAATGAACCCATTAATTATAATGAAATATTTTATTGTGGCTTAACTTTAATTATCTCGAGCTTAAGGAGAATATGTTCCTGCGGGGTTATCTTACCGGAGCTTCGGGTAAATTTTAAGTTGTGACTCGCTCCGTTCGGTAATTAAGACAAAAATTTACTTTACGTTCTGTTCTAGAAAATATGGAAACTTTATAATGTTACCTTAGGAACCTTTTTGGTGATTAATTATTATTATGGAGGTATGAAACGATTTTTTTAGTAGTCTAGCCGTCATTAACAGGGACATTGAAACGCCGGTCTCTATAGTTACCATAATAATTACCTAATTAATTTGAAAGCCTCCGGAGTTCTTTGATCTTTTTTTTTTATTATTATTTATATATGAAGCCAAGAAATTTCTAATAAGAAAATGTAATAGCATAGTTAGGCGCACTTCATGTTTTGTTGTAGGTAAAAACATTAGGTACTTACTTGATTTTGATATTTTTTATATCTTTCACTGCCACATGAATTTTTTTAATTAGTCCACGAAATGTAGAGATACATAATATCAATGAAAAGATGTGTACAAAAGCTGGGTTCTGTATCTCAAACGGTTCCTGAGATATCGTAAAATAATTTAAAAAAAATTGTTTGAACACCCTATATCTTGAGAACGGTAAATTTGCGGACCCATGTTAATAGGAACTTTTTTCATAAGAACGAGGCAGGGGATCGCACCTTTCATTTTTTGGCACGTTTTGAAACACCCTGTACAAAATTGTTAGGAGGCTCCACTTCAACCCGCTTAACAAAAAAAGCCCAATTTTGGCAGACAGATTTATTTTACGGATAAGGGAAGATTTTTCCAAATTTAAATTCCGAGGGGTAGAAACAACCCCTCGAGAATGGTTTTTTTCTCTAAAACTGTTAGTTATGTTGAAAAACGGTGAAACACGTGTTATTTTTTGTCTTTTTAGGTTTAAGCGATTTTTATAGATAGTTCAGTTTTTTAGCTCAGTGCGCATTAGCTCAGTGGCGTTAAGTTCAGATCAAAGGTATCACTCTCACTCAGAAGGCCGTCGTTAATTCGAGTCCCGCTGAGAGAGTCACTTTTTTAGTTTTTTGCCTGACTGTAGTTTAAAAATTCATACCAGATTTATTGATTTCTCTATGGCCTAAGGTTTCAATGATTTTTGTGCGGTTATAACACCGCATGAAGTGTAACTTCTTTGGGAGAATTCAATAAAATTCGATAAACACAAATTCAAATTATCAGTAATCCAAAATAACGCTTCATCCAAATTGTAGGGTCAACATTTATTGCTATTTTTGCGCCTTCTTTAGGTTACTGGTTTTGTATTTGCCTTCTGTGTCCAATAATACCACGACCCTTAAAAATAATTATTTAGAAAGTTATAGTTATTTATGTATCAAGGGAGTTATGAGGATGTTAATTACAGAGGGCAACATATTGCAATCCCGAGGGACGTTAGTCCCGAGGGATTGTTAAGTTGCCCGAGGTTATTAACATCCAATAACTCACGTGATACATAATTTATTTTATTTTATACTAAATGAAATATAAAAACGAAATCTGTTTTTTTTTTAATTAAACGAATGTTTTTAATAATTGAGTAAGCATGATTATTGATTACCATGGATATATCAGCTGGAAAGTTTGTAGAAAATGACATATGAAATCCAAATATTCAACCAACAATGCACTAACAAAACCAACATCCAATGGTTACCAGAATTAAACAAATAGTAATAATAGAGGGAGTTATGGATTCATAACAGTCCCAAGGGAGTTATGAGTATGTTTATAGTTACGGTAACCAAGCGTTTATCTAGTTATAATGTATTAGTATGAAATAAAATTATTATTTAGAGAGTTGTCTGTCTGTCTGTAATGAGTTTGGCAGCGGCGTGCTGAGTGATGGTGTACTTTCGTGAAGCCAGACCGAAAATTAAAATCGGTGCCTCTGTGATTCAGCCACTATTCCGACATGTTTTCATCATTCTCTCCGTACTCAAAAATAACATGTGAATAACTCAAAAAATGAAAATAAAATCGAATATGGCGCTCATAAGCGCGATTTTCAAATTGAAAAATGTTCCAATAATGTTTTGCTTAAAAGCGGCTAGCTTGATTGGTTTTTTAATTTAAAAAAAATGAAAAATGAAAACAACAATAGCAAATTTTCTATATTTAAGTTTTTTAACAACTAAACATCTCATTTTCAGAAAATTTTTCATTTAACATGAGTGATAATCTCATGTTAACTCGGGGCATACTTTTTTAGTACAACTTAGGTACCATAAATATATGAGACCATATATTTGAAATAAAGATTGTATGTCTCTGAAATGGTAAATTAAAGTAATCCCCCCTTAATAACATACATCTTATATTATGATTGTCGGAGATAAAAAGAAGAGCCATATTGAGAAAAGAGAAAATACCGTCATAATTCCATACCGTGTCGTTCTAAATCACTGAATCTTCTGTTTAAAGTTTTCGAATTCCTTTTTATAGAGGGTCTTAGAGGCTTAGGAATTTATGTCTTCTACGGTCCTGGTCTCCAGTTCTCTAAGCATGTTATTAAAGGGCTATTATTTAGCAAGTCCTCTCTTTTGCTGCTGCTTTCTTTCTGTGATCCAATTGAAGAGAGAGAGAAGTTATGAAGGATCCTGCTTGATAAATTGCATCTTGAAATGAGCGAATCACTGGCTCAAAGTACTTCGTCATGTTTACGCTCGGGGAAATTAATAATTTTCGGGAAGTATTTCTTTAAGAAACCCCCTCGGAATGCGGGATGATTTATTTGTTTTATTTTTCAATTCAAACTAGAACGTCTTTCCTTGGAAGTGAATTAACCGAACAGGTCGCATAGGTGAGCATTGCGCTAGGTAGAAGTTGGGAACTTTTTTTTTCGACGCCAGTCTATTTTATTTTAACTCACTCTCCTGTTTATTACCAGCCATTGCAATAAACTGAATTTATCGTACCGCACTTAACATGTAAACGGTGAATCCAGCCATAAATTCTGAACTTCAATTAAATTCGTCCTACGTAAATCCTGTTGAAAGTGAAATGAGGACTAACGCTCCGACACGTCTCCACTTTAATAACGATTACTGCATCCGAGGATGTACGATTTAAGCGCAGTTCAAACTCTCTTAATGCTCGGATATTGTCGCGGGAAAAATTTCCATTGAAAACTTTTTTTGAGAAAGTTTTAATTAAACATACCTAAAGTCTCATCAGATTCTAGGCAGTTTTTCGAGTACACTATAACAGTATGTACTTATGTAGCGGAAAATATTTACGTTTAATTTAATGTCGAAATTTTAATATTACAGAGAACAAATAAGATTACCAAACCCAGGCTAGTGAAAATTGAGAGCACTCGGCAATAAAACTCTAATAAGGGAAGTGGCGTTGTTACGGGTTGGAGACACAAACGAATCATCCACAAACAACAAACAGCTTCAAAGGGGCGTTAAATCTTGCTCCCAGGGAAAGGCTATAAAATCACGGCTCAATCACTGAATGTTCATAGTAAAGCGACAGCAGCGAATCGGTTTCTGCATGGGTATTTTAAAATACAACTTGACATAATCATTAGAATGAATATATAAAGACACGTGCAGATCCGAGTAAAATAATTTATGGGGCAATTGTTTAATTTAAGAAAATATAGTAATTTATTCCCAATATTCAAAAAGGTAATAAAAATCACATTTACCAACGAATTAAAAGGGAAGATGTAAAAAAAATTATTAAAATAATTTCTGTAATCTATGACGAAGCTGTATGGACGCTGGTTAAAAAGCAAAATAAATTTAATTTAAAATTCCCGACAATCTGCGAACGTCAAAGTTATAGATGGAACTGGTAGACGCGGGTATAAATGTATGTAATTAAGTTAATCCTAAACACCCGCTCACTCTCGCATAGTAGACGATCTAAAATCTGCTATGCGAGGAGTGTAAAGAAGGTTTCCTGGAATAATGATTGAAATGTGAAATAAAATAAAGTAATACCTCGGAAACTGCAATAACTGTAAAGAAAATTGAAATATCGATAAAAAAATAAACCCTGTAACAATTAATTCTTACAATTTAAGATAAAATGACAAGCCCTAGTAAGTTCGAGAGGGAGACTTCATTCCTAATTTTTTAATTGTCAAAAAGCTTATAGTTTCATAATGCATAATTTAATCATCTTAAATTTGGGCCATTTTTTGTATTAAAGATACTCAGATTGCAATTGTAATTTACTGTTTCTATACCCAGATGTAATTTACTTATAATATAAATAAAGGCTGGTATTATGTGTAATCAACCTAAATCAGTGTCACTGCGTTATTGGTGAAATTTATTATCCGGCTCCAAGGACCAAATTATTTAGGGACTTCAACAAAAAAATAATTTCCATCAGTACGTTGACCCTTCGAGCCGGATAATCGTTCATTTATCACACAACTTCATTAAAATGGACCGCAGTAAGCTTATTACCGGTTCCAGCTTGACAATTTTATTAATATTTTCACTGAAACACCCCGACGATTAAACAATTAGATAAGTGCGGAGTGCACAACAGTTACTTCCGTTTATTAAATGAATGTAATTAATTGGCGCGGTTGTTGCAGAGGGACCGTTCCAGTCGGACGCTTTGCTGGTCCCCGAGAACTGCCTGTTCGACCACATCCACAACCAGAGCAACTGCTGGACGTTCGGCCGATGGAACTCGACCGCCGGGACCGCGTGCCGGGAGCGGGGACTCCAGTTGCGATCCTTTGCCATGCTGCTGCCCTGCGGGATCTCCCTCTTCAGCGGGGTGGAATTTGTGTGCTGCCCGAAACATTTCAAAGGTAACCGTGCATCTGTTGTTCAATAAATTTTTTAAATGTATGTAATATTTTTTTTAATTCTCTCAGATGGTTCTTCTGCCTGCAGAAGCAACCTTCATTTTATTTCTTTTTATTTTCTCTTAACCTGATGCTGGAATTATTTTATAGGTTCACTTGTATGGATGAATATATTTATTGTATGTAAACTCTCCCAACAGTTTGAATTTACTCCAAATTTAACTTGAGTACGTCTTTCGAATCGTGTATACTGCATTACCTATGTCAGTTCGGTCTGCTACATACAGAATACATGAGAATCTTCTCTGTTCAAGTGTTCAGCTATGTCTGTCTCTGATCTAAATATCCGCAATGTTCTGTTTGTTGAATTAAATTTACATAGGTACAGTGCTCTGGGGTACGTGGTACGTGTGTCTACAAGAAAGATCACAATATTACTCAAATATGTACTGAGGTATTGATTTTCTAATGTAGATTGATGTTTGAGGAAGTGTATGTACATGATAGTTGAAATTCTATGCAAATCCCATGTAAATTATCATGCAAGATGTGATTTTGAACATGCTGGAGTGCTCTCAGCTAATACCTACTAATTTGGATCAATTTGCTTGGTTTATCTTCATGTGATTAAATTATACTTACTTACTCTTCTACCACTACGTACATATAAACATTAAATCTGGGATTGGTCAGTCATTTCTTAATTAATCTCATTCGGAATTTGCATCCATCTTGCATCCATCTGATTCTGCGGTGGTCCTTCGAAGCTAAAATTGCGGTACTTGGAAAAAGGTTAATTTCTATTTAGATCGAAGTTCGATTGACGGTTTTCGAACTGTCAGAAATGTTGGAAGGTAAATTGAATTACACTGGAACAGTTTATCATGCGAAATGATTCTGGTGCAGTAAAGAAAAGTAATTTTGAATAAATAAAGTGAGAATACAAACAAAAAATTATTGGTGGTCAATGATATGAAACACCATGATTGGTTATCATTGCCAATCATCTCCTGCCACATTGTGAGTTTAAAGAATTATTTAGACGCCAAGCAGTTTCGTATTTTTCATGCGCTTAGTTTGTCTTGTCATCATATCCCGGCCAGGGATAAATCATGAGTATCCCTCAAGTCCTCCTAAATGAGCTTCAATAATTTCAGCGTGCTCCCTCGTTGTAGTAACATCTCTTGTCACTATCACTGACGGGCAGGCAGATTCCAGTTTCAGCATTCAGCCGATCAAGTCTGACTTGACGTTTCACCTCGTTTTCATGACGTGATGTCAATTTGCCATCGAGCCAATAACTCAGCGCTTGTGGTGCCGTGGTAGCTTCCTCCGCACTCGCTTAATTGACAGCTGCCGGCTGTCCCTCTTTTCGGAGTTTCAGCTAGCTGGGTTTAAGTTAACTCGCACTCATGTTTGTATGATCTTTGTTGTGGCATAACGTCGAGGATGCTCGAGGATTTCCTTTTGAGACGATGGATATTGGCTGGTTTATGTTTCAGCTCGTAATAAAGGTATTATGTTTAGTGTGGTGGTAAAGTTGGAAAGTTTTCCTCTGGAGGTAGATAAAGTGAACTTTATGTGTCACAGGAATGAACTCTCGAAACTCTGCTTTTATTTATTTTTTTGTTTGTTTTCTCATTATCAGGCCAAAAATTTCATCCGTTGCACCTGCTAATTGCAAAACATAGTTGCAGTGCACATAATTTAGCGCTGCATATTACCCTTTATAAAACATTTCCGTAATGATAAATGATGCAAAAGTCTAAGATTAACATTTATTGATTTCATAACATGATTAGTGGCAATGCTGTCACATACTGGATGATTTATGCAAACCGTTGGATGAGTGAAAAGTTTCTATCCAGTTTCATATTATTTTGCTCTCATTACTGAGTACTGAGTGCATTTTAGATCTAGGTCAAAGTGAAGTCGACTTGATTCTCTCAAACTCCTGCTTGCACTTTATAACTCCACACAGAATAATTTATGAAGTCAAATAAACAAAAATAAATAGGTCTGATGAGGAAGCCAGAAGTGACTGAGATGTATCTGATTGCAAATTGCAGTAAAGGCTGACATCGACACTGAATCAACCTTTTCATTGCCTGGAGAGACTGTTGCAAATTGAAAGGCTACAAATTATTTGATTCATAGTTGCAATGCAATCAATTTGCTACGTTTTATATTATTCATTTTCGACGGGGACTGAATAATAATAATTATTGTCTATTAAATAAAACCATTGGGTCATTTGTAAGTTGCGATTTAGTCCATTAATTTTGGCTTCTAATGAGAGACACCATTATTCTTCTCTAATTGATATATTTAATCACTCTGTAGACCGATAATGAACGGCACAATAGTTTGTTTAACGATAATAAATAAATTAACGTCAATTGGAATTTATGTAACTGTTGTCGTGAACGATCGCTCGTTCCTGATTGATAAATTAATTGTCGCGTTTCGTTTTCATTTAGCCGCGTTCAGATTTGATAAATTTTTCATAACCGACTAGGAAAGGACCTGCCAATTTAAATCCCAAAAGTGCATGTAAAAATTAATTTCGCTGCCGGTTCAAGATCGCCGTTATTAACCATATCCCAGTTCGCTGTCGAAACTCAGACCGAATTCAATTTATAGCGGAATACAATCTGGAACAATGAACCAGTAATTGGATGGACGGTATATGTATGATGGGATCAATATAAGCCATCCAGGTTCCATATTACTCAAAGTAAATACCCTGGTTTATTAAAAAAGCGTCCTGGTTACCTGTAATGAGGGAGATTTGGGTTTTTCGTGTTTGGATGAGTTGATTTAAATCGGAAAAATCGGTATGTCTCTTGTTATGATGATTTTTATTTGGATTTTATCACTTTACCTGGTAAGTTGCGAGAAGTCACATTTTATGAAGACTACCGTTTCGGCAGTTTTTTTTTAATGACTTAACGTTATATCTGAAGACTGATGGTTGCATGAAAAATATTAAGCTGATTTTAGAGTTGGTAGAGGTAGAGACAAAAACTTCGCGCTTAGATCTGTCGAAAATTCTGAAAGTTGGCAACACCGCATAATGGATATTATTACCCCTAACCCAATATCATCCTTATTATGACAGTTTCAAAATTAACAAAATTTTGTGAAACTTTTTACAAAGTTGGTAATATTGTCTAAAACTTATCTGTCTCAGCTTTAATGGAAAAATGTAGTAAATTCTCACAATTTTGAAATAAATTTTTTTTGAGAAATGAATATTCACAATTTCTAAAGACAATTGGATTAAATTGGCAACATGAGTGTAGTAATGGAACTTAAGAGCTCTGTAAACCTCTTGTGTGTTTTTCTTTTTAATAAATTTTTTTCTAGAACTAAATATTCAAAATTTCTGAACAAAATCTGGCTAAATTGGCAACATGAGTGCAGTAATGAACTTACAGAACTCTGTAACTGTTGGGGGGTGTTTATTTTTTATTTAATTGTTTTTCGAGAACTAAATATTCAAAATTTCTAAAGAAAATCTGGCTAAATTGGCAACATGAGTGTAGTAGCGGAACTTACAGAGCTCTGTAAACCTGTTGTGTTTTTTTTAATTAATTTTTTTTCGAAAACTGAATATTTAAAATTTCTGAAGAAAATCTGGCTAAATTGGCAACATGGGTTTAGTAATGGGACTTACAGAACTCTGTAAACTTGTTGTGCGTTTTTTATTTTTTATTTAATTGTTTTTCGAGAACTAAATATTAAACATTTCTACATTTCTAAAGAGTGTAGTAGCGGGACTTACAGAGCTCTGTAAACCTGCTGTTTTTTTTTTAATTCAATGTTTTTCGAGAACTAAATTTTCAAAATTTCTGAAGAAAATCTGGCCTAATTGGCAATATGAGTGTAGTAATAATGGCACTTACAGAGCTCTGTAAGCGTGTTGTGTGTTTTTTTATCCAGTTTACAATTACACCAGATCTACTGAATATTTCGATTTTAAATTTCAGATTTAAAGGATTATTTTTTAGATTAAGTAAATTTAGGTAAGTAGATACCTACCTACTAAGTTGGCAACACTGTCAAGGAAAAGTGTCACGGCTTTAATAAATAAATAAAGTTGTACATTTTTATTTTAAGTTGAAAAAAAATTTGGAGTTGTGAAAGAAGGTAAAGAAGTAACTGTGATTTCAGCATGATGGAGCACCACCACATACTTAAAGAAATTTGGTAATGTGCCTCAATAATAATTTCACCGGGAGAAGAATCGTATAAGACATGATCCCGTTAAACGGAAAAATAAGTTGGAAGATGGAGAATACAATTTCTTCAAAAAAGAACCTCCCCGAAAGACCAAAATAAGGGGAGAGTGATTGAGGTCGCTCTTTCCAAAAATCAAATTTTTTCTCCCTCGCATTAATTTTTTGTCCCTCGCAAGTGAGACCAAGTGGCCAAAATATTGGGAAATATGGCCCAAAAATAGATTAATGGTAAATATCTCCCGCGTGTTCCTCAAATCCCGAAAATCATCTTTCTCTTATTACATTAGAAATGTCAAGAATCATTATACTAATTTGAAGGTGAATTTAGTTGCAAAAAGACCAGAAAAATTGAAATATTGAAAATTTCCCCTTATCAACCCCTAGGCCCTCAAAAAGGCAATTTGGACATTTTCTTGAAAAAATGTAAAGTCTAACCTAATTCAAAAATGGGCGGTTTTATGGAACCTCATTTCTAGCAAAACTATGCCCGATAGTCGAGTGGTTAAAGGAACTTTTTTGTTTTCTGGTCCCCTTTTGAATGTCGCATTCCGAGATCCAACGATTTTCAAAATTTTCGCCGAAACCAACTTTTGGGTTATATTTTTACATTTTTGGGCAATATTTCCCCATTATTGGCCCACTTTACAGCACTTGCGAAGGAAAAAATCCAATTTTCTGGGAACTAGTCCCTTCGAAAACGTGAACTACCATTGTTCGGGTCATCTGCGGGGTTAGTTTTAGATTCGAAGGAAGAAAGACCTTCTACACTCTAAATAGTGAATACCTACCCCTTGAGGAACAAGTTTTAATTTTTTTCCAATTGAATAAAGATTTTTAGAAACTGGTTTATAAATATAAGTTTTGTTTTTTTGAGATATAAAGGGTAGCTTTTCTTGGAACCAAGTCTACCACATTAAAAAAAAAATCGAAATTGTTTTCTTCTGCTTTCTAAAAAAAAACTGGAATGACGTCATATGTTTGCCTTTTTTTGTCATATTATGATGTCATTCGGTGAAAAATGTTTTTTTTCGATTTTTTTTTTATTACAGCTTTTTTGTTTTAATTTTTTATAGATGAAAAAACAAAATGGCGGACATAAGAAAAACAAAAGTTGACTATGAAAAACCTGCGGATCAACTCTATTTGAAATTTTTGACAAATGTCAAATAGATATAGCCCATGACGACTTGCAATAGCCCAATAAACCTGCAAATAATAAAATTTTTAATAAAAAAAGAGATATGAATAAAATAATTATACCTAAAAATCTCAATTTTTCGTTTTTTCAGCATATTTCATCAACAACTAAAGCTTTCTTATATAATCAGCTCAAAAATATAGTTTTTGCCCGAATTTAAGCGACTTCGTATCTCTTCAGATAACCGAGATTCCCCTGCATTTTTTCTTTTAAAAACGGGCACCCTATATACACGAACCTATGGCAGATTATTTATGTATTACCGCAAAGTAAAGTGAAAAGAATTCATCTTAGAGTATCCGGAAGTCCCATTGAAAATGCAGAAAATATGCTTCTACCTGGAGGATCTAATCTAAAGTAGATCCTAACTGAATAAGCGATAATGCATTAATAACTACGAGGGTGGGAAGTTAATACGGCACGTACTAAGAGATGGCCATGGCATGATAAAGGACCCTGTATTTTTAATGATGGAAAATTTGGGGAGAAACTGAGGGCTTCTGCATTAATCTAGCAGGTAGACTAATGACCAAGTAATGTAGAACATTAATTTGCTGTGCTCGGGATGTGAAAATGAAATAGCTATCTAAAAACTTCTCTAATTTATTGCCCTAGCGAGGGCTGTAAATTTATTCCCTTTGGACTCGGTTCTCTAAAATATCAATAAGGTTTTTTTTATCATTTTTAATTTGTAAGACCGCGTAATATATCAAATAGAATGAAAATGTTTTCTTTAATTATTATCTAATCTGTATGCAGACTTTTAACGAAAATAGATTGCAAGCATCGCATACTATTATTTTTGTAGATACTGAGGAAATTTAATCTTTATCTGGACAGCGACGTAGAAATAATGTATACCTACCTATACCCTTGGTGATAAGACCGTAACGTCTTATAATACATTAATTAAATTAGAAACTTTATCTGTTGAAATGAAACCTTAAACCTTTCAGAAAGATCTAAAACTTCATCCACTCTTCACTTTGTTGTAGCTTGGATCAGTAAAATTTCTTTTGAAGTTAAATCCTCAGAGGATAGAGGACCTTAACTTTACTGGAAACTCGACCCAAAAATTGTCATTTTTCAATCCGGAATATACTGATTGCCTCTTTCATGAAATCGTTAACTAAATAATACTGCTGTAATATTTGAAGTTTTACCTTTTATCTTGTGCCTTCAAAAGAAAAAGAAAATGGAAAAGTACGTTCTCAATGTCAATTTTATGTAGGTACAAAGGATTCTCATTGCTCAATGTGCACTGTGCGTACCTTGTTCTGGATGTTCTATAGGTAGGTATATCTGGAACTTATATCACAAAGTTGTTCAGGACTAAAACTTGAGTTTCTTGAGGACGTCTTCCATTCATTTAAATTGTATGATAGTTCTGCCGGAAGAAACTAACAAATAAATAAATACAAAACTCGGAGGTACGGTAGTTAGATATTAAAAGAATAGTCATTATTGCTGAATCAAAAGTTCCATTCAGTCTTCAGGTCTTGTTGCAGTTGCTTATTTCCAGTCTAGCGATCTTGCTTTCTTCTAGCACATTTTAGCTAAATCGTATGTCTCATCGTCTAGAACGACGAACGGGAAAAGGCGATTTCAGTCTCGCTTTTGACATTCTATTATGCTCATTGTCAACTACAAGTAATGAAATTTTTTCACAAAGACTGCTCCCGGGGTCTCTGTGTAAACCAAGACGGTTAAGCTACTGGATTTCTGAAGGCGGATGAATTTTAATTTTCCAGCTTGGAAAATAGAGAAACGAGCTTGTAAAGTATAAATATTCTTTCCGACAGGATGAAAAAGAAAACATCTGGAAGGAGAAGTTCTTTATATGCCAGTTAATCGTCTCCATTCCAGGAGTAAATTCTCATCATTTCGTAAATCCGCCAAACGGATTTTTCTGTTTCTGGGCTTGCTCCCGTACTTCGCTGTGCTTAAGAAGCCGTGAAGTCGGAAATACTCGGATGTTTCTTACGAGTATCCCAAGGATATTAAAGTTGGAAAGAGTCTGCCAGGAACCGAAACTGCTTCATGCTATAAATTAGGAAATTTATGCTGGATCTAGTCTCGCGAGACCTTTAATGATTTCAACAACCAAAAGTTCTTAATCCCAAAATGATAATATTTTATTTCCTTATTATTTCTTAATTAGTCTGCTTGCTTGTTTTTGTTTCGGAATAGCTTCGATGTAAAATGTTCTACTTTATGTTCGAGTTAATAAGAAAAGGACTAAGGACAGTTAGAATGGCTGGAAAAGCAACAAAATCGATGTACTTAATTCAGATCGCGAAACCCAGATGCGCCCTCTGCCCTGGTCGAATTGAAGAGATGCAGTTTCATTATGCAAATCCCTGATGATTTCTACCGGCGAAGCATATACTTCCGCTCCGTTGGACCTCAGAGTTAATTATATTCCATCTCTCACTATCAACAGATTTGTTGCGCAAACAGAGGAAGGATTAAAAAGGCATCATTTGTGTGATGCGCTTAATTTGATCAGGTACTCGTTTTTTTAAATAATTGAGTTCACAGTTCTCTTGAATGCGAACTTCCATGAAAAAATCGCATAATCCGTATTTGGAATGGTTTCAGAATAAATGGAAATTGGAAGTATGCAGATTGCTAGACAGAGTGTTTCAGAGATATTAGACCAAATTTAAAGGGGTAGTTCCTCTCATAAATATAAGCTGGAAAAATAAATTTCAGCTCAAAATGACGTTTCGTTTAAAAGATACAGGGTGTCAAAGTTTAATAAATATAAGAGTTTTTGATTATAACTTATGTAAATTTAAACCCATGAATTTTAGAAAAAAAAAGTATTCCTCAGTGTTTTCACACGGTTCTTGGGGTATTGGAAGTTTTCTCAGACAACGTCACTAATCATTAAGAATAGCATCTTGCATTAAAATTCTAGTCAGATAACTTTCGAAATTTGAAAAGACGAAATGTGGACCTAGGCGGTCAGATAGCAGAGCAACGTCAATTTAACGTCATTTTTTGGTGTTCTCCGACGTTGAATGATATTTTAACGTGAAAATGACGTTATAATGACGAATTTATTCACATAAAAATCAATTCAGACGACGTAAAAACAAACAAATTAAATGAAATAAAAATAAAAATAAAATAAAAAGGCACGGTGGGTTAGGCTTGCGCCATAGGATACACCCCAGACAGCCATAATGCATGCCAAAAATGAGTGCAGTGCCTCCCGGTGTGCATGAAGTAGGTAAAGCCCCTACTAGGCGTTGCTAGACAAAAGATGAATGACATGTTGTCAGACAACATGCCATCCATTAATGTTGTGCTGTGAGCAGAGGCGGAAATTGTAGACACGTGTTTCGTCCTGTTTGGGACTCTTCAGTACAATGTATCTACCAACACACAGCACAGTTTAGATCACGAATCCCGTGAGCAGAATGCAATGAAATAAAAATAAAAATAAAAAAAAACAAATTAAAGACTGTGAATAGAAAAAAACACGTAATTTGGGTCGTGAAAAAGACTTACCTTAGGCCTTCAAAATGACGATCATTTAACACCAAAATTTTATCACTTTCAAAATTTTCGGAAAAAATGAAAATATTCCAAGTATAAAGCATTCATCTTTATTTTGAAAATACACTTCTTTACAAAGTAATAAAATATAAAATAATTACCTCCACCCTTCCTGATATTTACTTAGGCTTCCTAAAATGGTGGTCATTTTACGTCTTTTTGACGTCACCTATTGGTTGTCTTTAATTACATGGGGGTATCGGGTACTCAAAAGACGTATTTTCGACGTCGCTTATAGATAGCTGGCGTAAGCGACCGAAATATGACGTTATAATCACGTGTGATCACGTGTCCCTGCCGCCTGAGTCCTAGAGTCTATCAAATCTGTGTTTTCAAGGCTAACTTCCTATACTTTTGTCTTTTTCTAAAACTATGCGAATCATTCTTCTTCTTCTTCTCAATTTACTTCACATGCCACTTCAAAATACACGCTCACCCCACAACTGAGTTCTTCTCTTATTCATGTACATAATAGCCTTCTCTTTTACCCTTCCGACGCTTGTCACTAACTTGCTCTGACGGGCCAGTCCCTTTATATACAACGGCAGATAAGTATTCTAGAAACGTCAAGAGTCGTTAACTTGTCATGTTCGCCAGCAAATTTTCCGGGACATACCTTCTCCGCAAGTTCAGTTCAGCACACTTGTAGAGTCCAGATTCTAATGCAACCAGGTTGGTAAGAGAACAATAATACTGTAATTATTATTTGCTGAATTTTTTCCTTAGCTATTCTTCCAGCAATATTTATCGTTTTTCTCTTCTGAATGTGACTTCGCAGATAAATTGGAAAGCCACCTAACTAAATTAATTACAGCCAGTATTATAAAGGTTCGTTAACAGGCAGATTTCTAGGGCCGTTTCTAGAAAAGGTCTATGTGTCTAGGTATGTGGAAAATATAGCAATTTAGTGATTCGTGGCATGAAAGGGATTACAAAAAAAGTAATAAGAGTTATTTGACGTCGATATTAGCTTTAAAAATCTGGGCTTAATGGACCTTTATAATACTGGGTGTTACTTTATTAAACGATTACTTTAATTAACAATTCACACTGCTTATACTAATTTACATGTTCGATTATTATAATCTCGATACACTACTATTACTGCTTCCCCAAAAATACACACTGTCTGGGTATAACACTACTATTGCCTTCTTATATCTTTTCCTTAGTCGCTTCCTTATTCACAGTCTATATTGAACTGAACTCGCGCCGCTCCTAGTTCCGCTTATGCTTATATATACCCTAGGTGTCCTTCTGGAACGCCTTCGAAAATTCACTAACTCGATAAATTTACACGAGTTATAACCAAAAACTGTTATATTTTTTTTTAAACTTTGACACCTTTTAAACGAAACGTCATTTTGAGCTGAAATTTATTTTTTCAACTTATATTTATGAGAGAAACTTCCCCTTCAAATTTGGCCCTATACTCTGAAACATCCTGTATAGAGTCGCTGCAAGGAAATTATCTATTCTTGCTTTTACTGTTTCACTTTTTTATTTAATTGTACTTATCTACTATTAATTTTATTATTAATCCAATAATTATGCAAGAAAGAACCTTTTGATGCTCCTGGAGGTTAAATGGAGATTCATTTTGGTATCGATTTGCGACGACAGAATCTAAATGCGGCAACAACACATCACATAACAAATTGCCAGTATCTTTAGCAGGATCAAAGGATATACACATAACACGAAATAATGCCCCTTAAAGTCATGAGCATATACATCGTTCTATTAGAAGGACTCTGTGTGCAGAGGGAACGGGTGCGATCGGTCTTTGTGAAACTGACAAAGATAAATGGGTCACCGTTGATTTAACACCAAGTCGGGATTGAAGTGAACCGTTTTAAAGGGCGCATTAGCGGAACCCTGTTCTCTTGTGTTAGACGACGCTAATGTCTGGGGAAGCGTAACGTGACGCTATCCTATCCAGTCTATCCTATTCATTCCTGTAAAGGGAGAAGTATCAACCCATAAGCCACAATAACAAATATTGATACTCCGGTAATTGCTACTGGGCCGGAAAGCGCGTCGGAGCCTCATCGGAAGCTTATAGACTGTGACTAGGAAGGGATTTTGTTACTTGGAAGATTCCCTTCGGCACGTGAAGCATTGCGAAAAACGTTCGCTCACGCGGCGTTCGACTAGGGCTTGCTTAGATGTAACAGTAGGTGCTCGGGACGGAATATAAAATAAGTCCTCGATTGTAATTTTAATGAGAGTGCATAACGAACTTTGAAGTGGGAGGAACCTGAATTTCATTTCATCCAAGTGCTCAACATTACCGCGGCAAATCATTGGAAAATCCTTCATGCGATCTCAGTGGAAAACTTGAAAGAAATCGTTACTTTCAGGCTGGAATTACTTTTTTAATTTAACCAGTAGCCTGCAGATAAGCCTAATGGAACTGGAGGTTACATCTTATTTGAATGTTTTGAAAAACTTATATTTCATCGACCTCCTACCCCCTTTTTTGACTCTGGTCCCTTGTTTTAATTTCTCGGATAGGATGAGAACCATTTTACCTTGTCCAAGACACACTTTGCCTGGAAATTTATTTTTGATCGAATATTCTGTTGAACATGCTCAAAACTTCTGGCTTACTTATAGAAGGAGCTTATCAGCGATTTTTTTTTTGTTGGGACGGCGGTAATTTTGAAAATCTCGCACCGATTTCTTCCGGATAGCGTTTTCTGACTCGTTCTGACTATAGCAGTCAGGTTAGTCCAGATTTACATTCTGCTACTAAGATTAAGACTATTTTCTGAAATTCTGGAGGTAATTATTTTGCTCAAGTACATGAAAAAGGACTTTCTTTAGTAGTAACGCATGTCCGTGTTAACAAACAATTACCTATTTGATCATTTAGATGGAGAACTATTTTTATAGGGCCACCTTGTATGAACAAAAATCAGCAGGAATTGTGCCATATCGTCATAGAATCAAAACCATAACCCCTTATCGTTCCTAGCAGGGAAAAGTAGTATAAATACATTATCAGGACTCTCGACAGTTTCATCCGCTAAGGAAATGAAACCTTGAAGTGTTCACAATGAGTCTCACCGAATCAACTACTGCTCGCTTGCCATTTCTGCACTTGTTCATAGAATGGGGCATCGAAGAGTGCTACTGTCAAACGATAAAGTCACGGTTGACCTATAATGAGTTTCACTGCAAATCGGTGATTTTCCTTTCAGAACTTGGAATTGTTGGTGAAGTCGCTCATGACGACCAATCGAAGTAGATATACGATAAGTGGCCGTCAAAAATTATTTAACCAATGTGTCGGGTGCAAGCCAAGCGCGTCAAATCGATTTGTATTGAGTGAGCTTTAAGCTCGCTCGTATGAACTGACGTGAATTAACTAAACTCACACTAAAGACCAATTATTATGAATGATTTTTTAGCGAATAAAAGCCACCAACAAATGTTACGTCCATGTGCGTATACGTGTCCAATCATGTGTTGCATTTATTATTTAATGTGCCTTAAGGCCCTAAGTACGTGCATCAGAAAGCAAAATCAGCACGGAGATTATTAAATGTGATAAATTATTGAAATCGTGAACGTGATTGATCAAATATTCCGGCCTCTCTCCTCAAGTCCAAGTATCATGTAAAACATGGTCACTAAAGTATAACATGATGGATCGGATGTGCCTTTGAAACGCTGCTTTATGGACGCTTTCTGACCTTTTCGACCTCAACTCGACCACAAAGAAAATGACACCCCGCCTGCCAGAAAGGAACTTGAAATTCAATTCCTTACGGCTATCAAACAAAGCAAATTTAAACTTTCAATCCGATATGCCTTGTTGATAGTCGTTTTAGATTGAGGAAAATCGAAGGCAAGACGTATTTGACGTAAGGGTTTTCCTGACCCTGAGGGTAGGTAATCTCCGGCTGGTCGAGTTTAACTGCAAGAGATCAGTTGTAGAGAAGAAGTGGGGTGTAAGAATAATGAAATGTGTCGTAAATTAGTATCAGGTAAGTACCTACGTCATTGAAATTCTGCTGTAAAATGTGTTGCGAAAAATTGGAAATGCAGTTTTAATCTGAAATCGCACATTCAGTTGTTGAATACGCGATTTTTTTATTCTAGCGTCGTGTTTGTGTCGGTAAAAAATGTCGATAATAATATCAAGTCAAAATTATATTTGATATCCAAGTCTTCCAATTGGATGAATATCTGATCGTCCAGTCTCCTCCAGTTGTTCCTCGCAAATAAGTTCGCCCGAATCGTTCCGGATGGCCAAGGTTGTTACCGGATCAAGGACTTGGACATTTATTAGCGTCATTACTGGTCACTACTATTTCCTGTTCTGAAACTTGGAAGATTCTATTTTTTATCCGCGTCACATAATGTCTCTCTCTCTCTGTTTTTAACATTAGCGGGCAATTAGGTCATAAAATTATTGATAGAAACGTACATGAAGCATAATTGAAACTGTAACTATGATTATTAATCAAAAGCGGTTAGTCACTCGTCAGTGTCCTTGCACTGCATGGTGTGAGTTCTACAACGACCGAATTTCATTCGCTTTCTCTAAGTCAGCTGTCCTGCTTCTTGGTAGATGGGCTTTCCCAGGTCACGAGTAACTGACTAATCGAGCAGGTCGCTGCTGTCGTGAACCCCTGGGATCTGGGATGTCCTATGGAACGTCGCTCGAGTAAATTTTGTTCCCCAGAACGTCGTTCTTTAGGACACCGTTCACCATCGCTAAGGAACGCTGTTCTGTCAGAACGCTCTACATTGCTCTTGTAAATATAAAAACATATGTGTGAGCTGAACCCTTTATCCCACTTCTGATTTCAATTTCGTACCGCTGTAATGGAGTAAAAAGCAGATTAATTTCCTAACAGCGTAATTTTCTAATTACCACACTTGGAGGTTTTATAGCGGTTGTTATTAGTCTACTCTACATTATGGAACAAAGGACGCGAATGTAAGCGAGGAATTGAATGAACCCTGGTCTTTGCAGCTTCAACAGCTTTTGATTTGACAGATGTAATTATTGTTATTGAAATGTAATTATTGTCTACATATGGTAATGTGATATAAAGCGTATTTGGTATTATGTATTAAAACTAACAGACATGACTTCGATTTGATATTGAAATTGAACTAGTAACCCGATCAGATCATGTGACAAACGCAGGAAAATGAAACGCCATGAATATAAATCATGGATATACCTATAGCTTGATCGGTCCTGCATTGTCGGAAATGTAGATTTTCAGTATAGCAGTGAAATATGTATCGTTATATCGTTATTTTTCACCTTTGTCGGGCGAAATCCCGTTTGGAAAACTCACGATTTATCAATTCCATAATAACTGCCACACAATCATTTATTCAAATGATACAAAACGGCGCACGTGGCGGGGTAACATTCTTTGGTAATTTTATGTTTTCCCCGATACCCTCTAACGTTATGGAGTTGGAGTATTTTTTATTTGCACCAACTTTGGTCTTCAGTTATTTTTTATTTATCTGAATATATTTCAAAATCAATGGAATTATTCTTTCTGACCGAGTCCATCGACCCTCACATCCATCATATTACTGTGTTTTTTTACTGACAGAATTATCAAGTTTATCAAAAGGCCATTAATTATTTAATCTCGAAGGAATCAATCGATGAAATTGGAACAAAGGTACAATACGTTATGATTCGTTGCGTGATGCATGGGTATTTTCTACCGCCATTCTATTTTATTTATTTCTAATAAAAGATTTCAATGGTAAAATCAATAGTCGTCACCGCAAGTTGAGCAGATAACTTGTAATCGGGCATTTATCCACCGTGGATAAACGACTGGCTGGTTCAGTGTGTGCAGTTTCAGTTTTTAATACTCGCACGTTGAAATGTGATTTTGATGAAATCAGGATTCAATTTGCGGTTGAACGGAACCGTAAACTGAATTTCATCAGTCATTTACTTCGTGCCGTATTGTCCAGTTAATGAAATATTGACGTGGTTAAAAGACTCCCAGTTTGTTGCCGCAAAATGTTAATGTAAATGAGTTGGAAGTTTGTAAATTTTCCTAGTCGCTGTTAATTTTTTATTGTATGAGCAGCTTTTGAAGCCAAACTTTTATTCCAACAAGGGGAATAAAACTGTTCAAAAGCAAATTTTATTGGGGTGGAACCATAATTTTTAATATCTTCAGCCTTCAGCAGTGAACTCGCCTCTTCATAAATGTTCAATATCAGAAGTTATCCCGCCCGCAGTACTCTTTTAATGCTTCTTTTCTCAACTATACCACTAATTTTTCCAGACTTCTTATGTCCAATGTATGACGTAGATATAGTGTCCATCACACCACACAGGTGAGGCGTTGGTCAAGATGGAGTCTTGATAGATTTTAATTTTGATTGGAATCGGAGATTTGTCGTCAATGGTTACGGGTGAGCATGTGGTATGTCGGTTGGTGAAAATGCGTGAAGCTGATTTAGTTCTTCATTTCCTATACCATTTCGCTAGTAAGGTTAGGTGGATTTGTTGTTTTTCAAAGACAATTTGGGGGTGTTCATTTATAAACAATATGGCGACATCGTCGGCGAAGATTGCTATGGTGGTGTCATTTGTCTCGGGTATAGCCATTGTGTAGATTATAAAAACAGTAGCGGTCCTAGTATGCACTTCCTTGAGGAACGCCTGATTGAATTGATCGGTAATCGGATTTTTGGTTATTGTATTTGATGGAGATATTTCTTTCAAATAGGTATGACTTTAGCAGAAGGTCATTAATAGTTCGAGCTTAACGTACTTTTTAACTTGAAGAGGAGGCCTGGATAACTGGAGCCACACCTTGTCAAACGCCTGAGAGATGTCAAATCTATAGGTTGATGTCGGACGTGGCACGAAGACCCTTTTGTGGTGATGAGTCTGGAACCCCGGTGTGTATGTTTGACTTCCCAGTCTGCTATTGATCAGCCTTTTCTTTGTCGGTTCGTGTGGGTTTTCCATTAGTGTGGAAGTCAAATTTTATGTCGGACATCACATGGCACGAAGACCCTTCTTTTTGTGGTGATGAGTCTGGACCCCCGGTGTGTATGTTTGGGTCCCCAGTCTCTGCTACTGATCCCCTGAGGGTTGGAAGAAGCCTTATGTATTCATTAGATGATACAGTGTGTTGTGGTGGACTATATATGGCTTTATCTACTTTTTATCTACTTCGTCCATCTTACTTAGATAGGTTGTTGCTTGTATTTTGTTGGTCCGAGAGTAGAGTGGTTCGTGATGGGATATGGCTGCGCAAACGATTATCGCTTGAACCCCGTGAGCGGTACCATCTGTGTGGGGGGGGGGGGGGATATGAAGAATACTATTTGATCAGAGAAGTGCGTTTTGGATATAAGAAGAGGATATCAGTTGTGTTTAAACTTAGGAATGTTAGTATCTCCTGCCTATGGTTAAGCAGTCCGTTGGCATTCCATGTGGCAATTCTAATTATGGGTGGGAACTGCGAAGAGTTAGTTTTTCCCATGACTGCTGGATTATTAGCTGAGAAAACATGAATTTGAATTCGTTTAGGAATGCTGTTAGTTGCTCACCAATGTTTGTAGTTTGGAAGTTTTGGTTTGTTCCATCCGTCCGCGTAACTTGATTTTTTGATTATGTTTGTCCCACCTCCTACCTGTGTTTCTTTGCTGCCATGAGATCTCTATCAACTGTCCCCCCCTTTATAGTTAGCAGGATGATCACTTCCGCATAGAACACATTTAGGTGCGACATTCCTTCACTTCTTGCATTTTTCCGTGTCATTTTGTCCGCCACATTTAACACAATTATAAATATGGTTTCGTGCAATATGTCTTTGAGTGTCCATAGGCTTGACATCTTTGGCACTGATGAATTATGCTGGAATTTTTTGTAGGTGCTTCTCGAGGTGGTTCTATACTGTGATTGTTATTCTTTATTACGTCCCCCCTCCGTTGATTTACGTAAAAAAATAATTTGAGGTGCGATTGATGCGAATTCAATCGATTAAATTGACTTATTATAATTTAAGATAATTAACTGGGGCGCACATAGTAAAATGATTCTCCATTCTTGGAATATCCTATTTGTAGTTAGGAAAATATCTGACGATTCCCGACAAAACGAGTAATTAACGAGGTGTAAGTCTCGTTAGTTGATATTCTAAGATTCACTGAATATCGGGTAACTTCGTATGTGACGTCGAGGCCCAGTTTTTGAGTCATCCGTTGAGTCCGAGTGATCCGGTTATTTATCAAAAAGTACGACAGGGAGTGTCGCTGCGGGCAATCTTCTTCTTTCTTCCCCCCGATTTGCCATACAGAGTATTCCGGGAAGGGAAATAGATAGGTACCTATAGTGTTTGACCTTCCCGACGAAATTCCAACGACACGATTACTTCATTAAATGAAATCAGTGTATCGACCATTATGTTGTGATACCAATTTTAATCGATTAAATAACCAGAAAATTACCCACAATGACGGAATTGTAAAACAGAATATTGTAGCATGTAGTATATAAGAAAAAGCACTTCATGAAAAAAGGGCAATAAAGCCGATCCACAACTTGAAGTCCTCTAATAGAAATTAATGAACCTGTAAGGGCGTCTTAATTATCAGAAACTTCAACAATATACACTGTTTAACACTTCGATGGTCGATCGATCTTCCTGAAAAATGACGGTGAAAAGTTTTATAAAGGGCTCGTGTTGTAACAACTTTGCCCAAGACGAGTCGGATAGCTTGTATGTTGAAAGAGTTCAGAAGAGTTCGGAATGGGTAATTAATTATATTTGGTATTAACCAGAACAGCAGTAGTTGGTAGTAGGTAGTAGGTAGTAGAAGGAAAGTACCTATCGAAATTAGGCCGCCCTTGTACTTCACGGCAAGGCTATAAAAGTTCCAAAGTCGTTTTATGTGAAATAATGCTGTCATTAAAGTTTAAGAAGTTTCTCTCGTTACGGTTATGTATATGGAAATTTTAAAATTGATGGCTGTTCTATTTTAAATTGGGTGTATAGTAGTGTTTGGTTATATTTCTTTTAGTCGCTTTCTTTACTACTACCGAAGTATAAAATGATAATTATTTTTAAGCATCGCCAAGATTCGCAAGTGGCTAGCTTAATTTACTTTTTTTACTTTTACCACGCTCATATCACCTATCACCTCGCTTTCAGTCCTGTCGATCTGCGGTTCAAATCTTCCAATCGATTTTAAACAAACTTTCCGAATATCTTAGAGAGAGAAACCTTGAAAAATAACTCAGAGCTGGATGACAATGCAATACTTACTCGCTTTCTTGGCTGTCTGTCTGCTGTATAAATTTTGCTAAAGACGTTTCAAAGATCAAAATGATGTACCTTTATCTGTGAGCGGCTTTCAAAGATATTTTAATAAAATCGATTGCGAAATTTCACATATCGATAATAGTGAGGTGTAGAGAGAGTAAAGTTATTAAAAACTATTTTATACTTTTTATTTTAGTCCATTTTACCGATTATTATTAAATGTATGAATCCCAAGCTGACGCGACGAAAAATTAATTAAACTTCCGGAAATTTTTACTAGGTGGCGAAGCGTTCGAAATTAAAATTCCCATGAACCGTATTTCAGGATGTCCGAGTAACACAGCAATGAAGTTGAAAAATGGGTAAACATTACCGAAAACTTCATTGACATAACTCAGAGGCTGGCGGGATCCTCTCCGTAATAACCCGGCTTGGGTTAATAACTCTCCTAAGAGAACTAACCGACTATTTCACATGGGACCTAACTCACAATTATTATAGTACGAACAACGCACTTCTGTAATTTAAACTTCCAACTAGAGACGGATTCGAAGGAATTTAAACTTGAGACGGCTTTGTCTGAATTACCCCAGAAACAAGTTTCTGACAACTCAAGAAGATATAATTAGTGGTGGATTCGCGCTTAAAAACAACGGCTTATGCAAAATTCGAAACGAAGCGCATTGGTAGCGTTCGTAACCTCGGGCAATTTCTCGCAACTTCAAACTGTGAGTTTGGATTGGAGATGACAAAACTTTAATTTAGTCGCGTGTTGTCCTACTCTTTTTTCAGTTGTGATTTGTTGTGAATGTGATGTTATCTCGGTACCTAACTACTGCCGAGATAACTTCATATACTTGCCACCAATTCTCGCTAGAATTATTACTTTTTCAGATTTTTGATGAAAACTCTTCAGTGTCAGTAAAACAATTACCCACCCTATTCAGTTGAGACTTGCAGAAAAATAGCTTACATGACATGGAAACAAACGCGATTTTCTTTTTAATTAAAAAAACACAACTCTCTATAGTCCGGCTACTATAATAATAGCTCAAACAAAAATGAGTAATTTTTTGAGTCCTCCAGTTACCTTTTAGAAAAAACTTCTTTAGGTATATTATTTAATTTTTTTACACTTCTCTCCGATTGTTTCTTTTTATCTCTTCAGTATCTCTTCAGATTATATTGAATCCAGACCAGAGGGAAATTTTTATTGACCAAATCAAAAAATTAGATACCCCTCCAATTCGAAGCAAATCATCAAACAAAACATTTCCTTGCAGACACCTTGAAACCGAAGAAGCCTGTTGATCTCTCCCAGCTGAAGAAAGAACAGGAAGCCCTGGAAGCGGCGGCCGGCGATACCGACGAAGATGACGATTCCCTGGACTCGGACGAGGATCAAGACGGCAGCGACAAAGACGACCTCGACGACCTGGCCGACGAGACCGAGCTCTCCGACGATCCGGCTGCCGAGGACGAGGACGACGATGACGACGAGTACGACGACGGCGATCAGGACTGGGACGTGACGCCCGGCAGCACCACCACCAAACCGAACTCGACCGCCATCCCGCGCAGCACGGCCGCCCCGACGCCCGACCCTTACTTCACTCATTTCGATCCCCGGAACGAGCATCAGAGCTACAAGGAAGCCCAGGTGGGTGATTGGGTTGGATTGGGGAAAATTAAGAAAAATCGTTTTCAAAATTCGGATATTTTTTGTATTTTGATCGCGCACCCGTGCTAGATAATCAGTTTTATAATAATTTTAAACCAGTCGCAACTTTTTTTCCATTTTTTGAAAAGAAAAACTCGAAGACCTAAAGTAGGCTTTCAAAATTGAATTTAGAGCTGACCTACCCGATATGTATATCTATATACATAATTCCAAACTATTAAGATCAAATAAACTTTTTCGTGTTTTAAAGTAAACAAACAGAAGACCTAAAGTCTTAAAAGGTCTTAAAAGAGGAGACCAAAAATCGGCGCAAAACATTTTTTTGTTATCTTTAGAAACTGGTACCTACCCAATATGACAACCAAAATCTCAATTTTCAGTCGAAATCGACTTCAAGCCTTTTTTCTAGCCTTTGAATTAAAAAAACTGAAGAGCAAAAACCGTGGTTTTTGAAAAGAAAGGAGGTGGTCAAAGATCCTCTCTAAATTTCTCATCACCTTATAATTTCAATCATGAGGACCCAATATAGTAACCAAAATCTTAATGCTTCATTTGGAAAATCTCTTTTATAAAAAATACTGGAGACATGATCCCAAACTAGTAGGACCAAAGGCTCTTTTTCCCAGAATTTGTATGAATTATTGACGTAAGTGAGAACCAAAATAAAAATCACCTTACAGGACTTCCTTACCTCTAATGTTCGAGCAAGCAGTCCCATATAAGTCTTTTAGGTAACAATAAATTCATTCCAGGAGCGATTAGAAGAGACCCACCGTGAGAAAGTCACCCGTGTGATGAAGGATTGGTCAGACCTGGAAGAAAGGTACCAGGACATGCGCGCATCAGACCCGCACGGTGCCGACGAGTTCAAGCAACGCATGACCCAGCGGTTCCAGCAGACAGTGCAAGCTCTGGAGGAGGAAGGCAACGCCGAGAAGCACCAGCTGGCTGCCATGCACCAGCAGAGGGTTCTAGCACATATCAACCAGCGCAAGAAGGAAGCCATGACTTGCTATACTCAGGCCCTGAACGATGTTCCTCCAAATGTATGTTTATTAATTTATCGACGTTTTTTTGGTCTTATTTGTAAATGTTTCAGACTCACCGTGTTCAGAAATGTCTTCAGAAGCTCCTCAGATCTCTCCATAAGGACCGAGCTCATGCCATCACGCATTACCGCCATCTTTTAGATAGCAGCGTCGAGGCGGCCGCTCGTGAAGAACCCAGGATACTGGAACGTCTGACCGACATCGACAGGACCGTCAACCAGAGCATGCAGATGCTGAAACGTTTCCCGGAACTCGCAACGAAAATTGGCCAGCTCATGGACGATTACATTCAAGCGCTGAGGTCTAAAGATGAAACTCCCGGCTCCTTGCTCGCGATGACCACCGAGGCCGAAGCGGCTATTCTGAATAAATATAAGACCGATATCGTATCCAAACAGGCCGAGAAGGAGAGACAGAAGCTGGAAGAGAAGGAGCGTAAGGAACAAAGGAAGAAGGAGAGAAACGAGTTGAGGGAAGAGAAGAGACGTGTCGAAGCTGTTTTGGGGAAGAAAATCAGTAATTTTGA
Source organism: Malachius bipustulatus (assembly GCA_910589415.1). Lineage (NCBI taxonomy): Eukaryota > Metazoa > Arthropoda > Insecta > Coleoptera > Melyridae > Malachius > Malachius bipustulatus. The sequence goes on along the minus strand of OU342634.1, from coordinate 29,068,425 downwards.
TGAGGAGGATATGGAAGATGAATCGTTACCAGAAGACAAGGTGAGTTGACAGGTACGATTTTTATTGTTGTAACGATATTTAATTTAATGTTTTTAGACGACTACTTCATCAACATTTGGAAGTACGGTTTCTGATGTCAGCACGAACACAACTCACAGAGAGGTCGACGATGCAGCAGTTCAGCAAGCTGTAGAAGAGGTTGCGGCAGTCGCTCATAAACAGGATGTTATCAAAATAGCACATGCTATGAAACACGATATCAGTCATGATGAACCGGTATGTAATTAAATTATTGCAAACATGAATAAAATAAAAAAATGCTTTACCCCACTCTCTTTTAATAAAAACAGCAAAATTTGTCATCTTCATCTTCAAGGTTAAATTGGCCTAGTTTTAATACCTTGTAAGTACACTTCCGGAAATTCTGAAAGTTGCTGAAGCAACTTCGAGAAATTTATTACCTGAAAAATCGAGAAATCAATACGATAGTACCAACTTGCATGAATTCTGTTGTTTTGATACCTTCAGTGATCAGCTGGATATACAAATGTAATTCGAACAAAAATTGTTTTATTATTTTTATTATTCGTTATGGTTAGGGATAATATAACTTGACCTGATCTTTTTTACATATCCCACTTTCAAGTTTAAGTCAATCTCTTATTGAAATTATTGCCAAGTTATGAAAAATTCTTCTGGCTGATTCTTTACTTTATTCTTTGTTCCCGTTGACTGGCATTGCTGAACAAATGCGAATTGTCAAATATGTCTAAAACATCAAATATTCTTCTTCTTTAAGAGCAGTTGCTCTTGATCTTAGTACAAGACTTGCAATGCAAGGAAAGGAGTATTTGAGCTGTCGCCTGTCACCACGATTAATCTTCTATTCCACTTTCAGACCTACTCAGTGCGACGAGAGGTGTACTCGCGCAAGGACGGCAAGAGCGTGTACTTCACCCTCGCGTTTGCGGGCATGGCCCTGATGGCAGCGGTGGTAGTGGGCATCGGTGTTGCCCGACGCCGGTCCACTCGCTCGCCCCAGAGCCAGGGCTTCATCGAGGTGGACCAGGCGGCCACGCCCGAAGAGAGACACGTCGCCAACATGCAGATCAACGGCTACGAGAACCCCACCTACAAGTACTTTGAGGTCAAGGAGTAAGCTTGGCGAAGCTCAGGGGACACGTTCGTTCGGTTGCTATAGTCAGTTAGTTCTCATGTCCTCTCGATGATTACAATTGTATGTGTTTTTAAATGGAGTCGACTCTATAAGTTTTCCCAATTCGCTGTTCTTAATAATAAATGTAACAATCTTGAGAGTACTTTTTAATCGAGTAGAGGACATTTGAAAAATATAAACACAAAATTTCTAGTTGTTGCGTTATGCGGTTATTTTTTGTGTATTTGTGTGCGTATAATTACGTTTTCTATGACATTGAGAGGTTCAATAAGTATACACTAACTCTGTTTGGTCAAATTTTGTTTTATGTCTGATTGATTTCATTCTACCCGCTATTTTTTGAAATAATAATAATTGGAATTTCTAATTCGTTTACGTGCTAGAAATATGACTAAATGAAATTCTAAATATCGGAATGAGAAGTGGAAGAAGATCCAAGATTGTACCCAGAACATCAATAATTAAGTCAGATTATTTTGCTTTATAGAAATCAATTTTATTAAATTTTCCGGTAAAGCTGTTCCCATATGAACTGTGCTTGCTTGTTATTGTATTTGACCTGAGAAAATAATTTGTGTATACTTTGCTTGATAGCTTTATAGGAAAGATTATACAACAGAAAGGTCGAGCGAATGATTTATTAATCAAAAGTTATGGTGATTTTATGATTTATTTCATAATGATTATTATTACAATACTCTTTGAAAGCAATTTTTTTGATATAAGTCTTTTACTGATCAATTTTTGTACCTACCTATGATTTTATTTGTTGTTAAGTTTGATATTTTCGATTATTATTATTCTATAAATAATAATTTCAATCATTCCAATAATTATGTGTTAATTGTTTTTAAAGTAAATGTACTTAGGATACATAATATATGATAATAATTCTACATATGCAAAAAAAAAGAACAAAATCATATTTTAAGAATGACAATTATTCGCGAAAATTTTAAATAAAAGTAATAATTTTTGCATATGAAAGTCCATGTTTTAATATAACGTAATCATAATATCTAATTCTAATTTAGTATACATTTCTTAGAATCGATTAATTTTTAAATGTTAATCGATACAAAGATATCAACAAAAAATGTAGCTACTAGCTTTATGGTATATGGTACCCTCCATATTAATAATATAACTACTAAGTACTAAATCAAGGATTTAGACTATAAATGCATGTTCTAATCAGATGCTTTTTGTACAAAGTCGTTACTTTCTTTCAATATTGTGAAATTTAAAAGAGCTTCTTCAAATCACGGCCCAATAAACTTGTTGACGTTTTCCATAAGCCACAATTTTCGGTTTGCACAAAACACATTATTGAAGTCTCGTCTGAATACATATGTATATCTTTTCTTTTAACAATTGTGTGATGTTTATTTGTTTGAAGTCAGTGTATTGTGATGTGTTCGACGATGTTAAATTTAAAATCATGGATTGCAAAGCATATGAATAATTGTTAAACGATTTGGAAATACATTGTATTCATAAACAGGTCTTTAGAATAACAAAAATGACAAATGACATGCAACCTTTTTAACTGGCACAAATAAAGATGAACTATCATCATTCTTTGTCAGATCCAACTCAATAATGTTAAGAAGATGTTCTATCAGATCGTTTGCATATTGCATGTTAATTTGATAATGTTGCTGAAATAAAAATTATCTTGTAGATAACAAACAAGAGTCAGTTGCCCCATAAATAATCTATAGGTGTAAAATTGTTGCTTTATCCTTCTGTACAAGCAACAATAATTATATCATAATAATAAACGGGCTTATACAGTTTACTGTGTACAGTTTCTATCTAGTTATAATACAATATATTCCCAGATATCGCACCCACTACTCTGTTTCGTTCAATCATCTCCATCATTATAGTATTCACTATTCACAATGATCTTAAAACTGATAAGAAGAACGGTGTTTGATGTGCATAGTTTAATATTAATTGTGTACTTAGAAAATATTTTCCATAAAATTTCGAACAAAAAAATATTAGTGTTCATCTTCTTGATTTTTCCCGTTGTTTTACAAAATGTATTTCTCATAACTTAACCCTAACTGAAATAATTAGAGTAGATTTAGCATAGTTGTTATATGTTTTGTGGCCATGTAATTTTAAATTTAATGTAATAAAGAACTAAATTATTATTTTATATTGGTTTTTGTTCTTGGTGTTTATTAGTTAGGTGCATCGTGCATAATAAAAAGTTTTTAGAATTGGTTATCAAAAATATACCTCTCATAAACTCTCTGTTATCATGTGTAATTCACTTTTATTTGCTAGTGCTATAGTGCTAGTGCTACATTCTGTGACTACACCATATCCGGGTTCATTATTATTATCAAATATAGTTGTAACTTTCACAGCAGCATTTTTTACTTTCCAAAGTGTTGAAATGTGTTCAAAGTGTTCAAATCCATCCATTCATTCCTGGCTGCATTGCATGCATTCATAAAAAAATATTTAATATACCGATTATAATTATAATTATGTACCTATAATATAATTTATTTATATACCTTTTATAATATACAGGGTGTTTTGTAATTGAATGTCAATATTTAAGGGAGTGATTTTTGGGTCCATTTTAAGAAGAAAACTTCATAAGAACGTATGTCCTAAAAGTCTTAACTTTTGAGATACAGGATGGTAAAATTTTTAAAAATTAATAATTTTTTCATAATATCTGTAACACCGCTTTGGATATTTTAATGAAATTTATTAGACAGGTATTACTCATCAAGAGGCATTTTTTCATGTACCACATTTCGTTTTATCTCCACTAGTCACATCTTGCAGAATTTTACCTGCATATTTTTAAATTTTTTTATTGTCATTTTAACGATAATCTTGTGACCATGTAGAGATGATTTTATTTTTTTACGCAAAAACCGTGCATCGGACTGAAAAAAAACAAGTAATCAAATTTGCTTGGAAATGAATGGGGATTCCAAAAATGATTTCTATTTGAACAGAAATCAGTGGCGTACCATCAATGTCTGCTAAAATATGCCGGTAAAATTCTGCACGATCGTGCACCATCGTCACTAATGGAAATAAAATGAAACGTGGTACATGAAAAAATGCCCCTTGATGCGTAATCCCTGTATACGAAATTTCATTGAAATATCCAGAGCGGTATTACAGATATTACGAAAAAATGATTTATTTTTATAAAACTTTACCACCCTGTATCTCAAAAGTTAAGACTCTTAGGACATACATTCTTATGAAGTTTTCTTCTTAAAATGGGCCCAAAAATCACCCCCTTAAATATTGACATTCAATTACATAACACCCTGTATAAAAATATACCGGGTGGCTGACCATACCTCCGTACATAATTTAATAATGCAAAATAAGTTCCATGTTAACGGAATTAATTGTTGCCAACTGTCCAAAGTATTTTTACAGAGTATAAATTCATAACAAGGATACCTCAAAATACTTTGACAATAGCAACAATTAATTTCCTTAACTTTGAAACTATTTTATATTATTAGATAATGTCATATGTACAGGGTGGGCCAATAAGCGAGGTAAGCAGCTGTATCTCAGAAACTAATAATCGTAGAGAGTTGCGGTAAAAAATTTTATAGGTTAAGTGGGCAAGAGAAAATGCTGGAAATTATTTTCAAGTTTCCAAGATAGCTGCCAGAGGGCGTTTGCACCATCTTGAATTACATAAAGTTACGTTTCTTGTGATTTTCCCCAATGAATGTAACAAAAAAGTATTTGCGTTTTAATGCTACCTTTAAAGTCGAACATTTTTTGTAGAAACAATTTTTCTCTATCTTTCGAAATAAAGTGGTGGGGGGTATTTGAATGTTGTTTTAAACAAATGCCTGTAACTTCAAAACGGCTTTAATAGATTTGGATAAATTTGGTACAATCGGAAAGAGCATTTCTTGGGCTTTTTGGTGTCTTGTGACAGTTGTGACCTTCACGGCCGCCGATAGAGGGCGTTATTCGATATTATAACCAAAATATTGGATTTTCTCAAAAAATTTAAATGTAATGATATGACTTTTTTAGACTAGAAAATAGACAAATGATCAACCAATAAACTTGCGCAAACCGCATCTTAATATCTTTTTCCTAACTCAAATTATTAAAAAAATACCAAACCAAGAAAATTCATATATCCCCATTTAAAAATGCATCGGTCGCTTTCGATAAGAAGGCAAGTAGTAGGCCATGGAAATAAAAGACAGACTCCTAACTAAAATATTGGCAAGTAACGTCAAACTTCTGTCACACGCAGCCCACTATTATTGTTGATTGCATATAATTTGAGTACTTTTTAACCAAAATGACTCTCACAAATAATGAAGCCGTTGACATGATTGCGATTTATTTCGAGTGTTTTCAAAATGCAACTATACCTAGCTGCAAGACAGTACGCGGCACGGTATCCAGGTCGCCTTCATTACGGGAGAAGAATGTATCCGCGCTTGGTACAGCGATTTACGCCATACTGGAAGTTTTCGTTGTCCTCTAAACGTCGCAGGCGTCGCAATGGAAGGACCGAAGAAAATATTATCAATGTCTTGGCTTACACAAAATTTTATAGACATGTAGAAGCTAGAACATTGTCTCTAGACTTGGGAATAGCACGAACAACTGTTAGAAATATTTTGAAAGATTATAGGTGAATAATTTTATCTTATTCCAAGTATCTTAGCACATACCCTCAAATACAAATTCAGTGTTATTATGGTTATATTATTTTTTACTACTGATTATGTTGTTTTTTACTTTTATATTACATCCTTACCACATAGTCTTGCACCAGGCGCTTAATGAACAAGATTTCGATAATAGATTAAATTATTGTCAAGGGAAGCTAGGTATGCTTGAGAAAAACAGAAATTTCTTAAAGGAAATTCTCTGGACCGACGAGGCTACCTTTAATAGTGATGGTATAGAGTAAACCTTCTTAATATGCATTATTGGTCCGCTGAAAATCCGCGTTGGTTAAGAGAGAGAAGTGTAGCACCAGGGACGCTGCGGGGACGCTGGAGCCTAAATGTGTGGTGCGGTATCATTGGGGACAGAATTATTGGACCTTACTTTTTTGATTAAGATTTAACTGCTAACCGCTTCTTAGACTTTTTGATCAACGACTTGCCAATTTTGTTGGAAGATGTGCCACTCGAAACTAGGAGAACTATGCTTCTGCAACTAGATGGTTGTCCGGCACATTATTCAATTAATGTCCGAAACCATATTTACGGGACCTTTCGAGAACGCTGGATAGGAAGGGGAAGCCTATTTCCTTGTCCGGCAAGATCTCCCGACTTGACATGTCTTGATTTTTACTTCTGGGGACGCTTAAAAGACATTGTTTTTCAAACTCCACCAACAACACGAATGGATATGGAAAACAGAATTCGAAATTCAATTCCTCAACTATCAGCGGCAGAAATCGAGGCTGCGGTTCTGTTGACTCGAGAAAGACTGGAACAATGTGTGAAATATGACGGAAGGCAATTTGAACACAGAAGGCATTAATCTTTTCTCAAAAAGGGTCCTTGTCAGGACCACAACTTTATTTAAAAGTAAAATCGTTACGAAAAGCCGTGAGGAATTTGTCTTTTGTTTCCATGGCCTACTAATTGCATTCTTATCGAAAGCAACCGATGCTTTTTTGGATGGGGATATATGAATTTTCTTGGTTTGGTATTTTTTTAATAATTTGAGTTAGGAAAAAGATATTAATATGCGGTTTGCGCAAGTTTATTGGTTGATCATTTGTCTATTTTCTAGTCTAAAAAAAGTCATATCATTGCATTTAAATTTTTTGAGAAAAGCCAATATTTTGGTTATAATATCGAATAACGCCCTCTATCGGCGGCCGTGTAGGTCACAACTGTCATTATCACAGGAAACCTAAAAGCCCAAGAAATGCTCTTTCCAATTATACCAAACTTATCCAAATCCATTGAAGCCGTTTTGAAGTTACAGGCATTTGTTTAAAACAACATTCAAATACCCCCCACCACTTTATTTCGAAAGATAGAGAAAAATTGTTTCTACAAAAAATGTTCGACTTTAAGTTAACATTAAAACGCAAATACTTTTTTGTTACATTCATTGGGGAAAATCACAAGAAACGTAACTTTATGTAATTCAAGATGGTGCAAACGCCCTCTGGCAGCCATCTTGGAAACTTGAAAATAAGTTCCAGCATTTTCCCTTGCCCACTTAACCAATAAAATTTTTTACCGCAACTCTCTACGATTATTAGTTTCTGAGATACAGCCGCTTACCTCGCTTATTGGCCCACCCTGTACAGAGTAGGGATGTTCCGAATACTTGTGTATTCGTATTCGCGAGTATTCGGCAGATTTGCAATATTCGTATTCACCAAAATTAATACGAATAAGTACGTACTACACAGATATTTGAAATTGAAATTAATGGAATATACAGTTTTTATTTTTACAACAAAGTGGAGAGTTTTTCACCAAAGTACATATTATAAGTAAAAAGAAGACCCATATGTTTGGGTTCTAGGACTCAGATAATACTGATCTCAAGCCAAAAGCAGACAAAAACAATGTTGAAGACATGGATGGCCATTTCGCTCTTATTAGAGCTCATCGGCATGTCATATCAACAATCTCGTAATTGTCTACTTCAAGCTAAAGATCAGTTGATACTATACAGGGTGTCCCAGCTTATTCGAAGCGGTCTCTGTAGGCCAAACGATGGGCTTTTTAAAAAAACTTTTTGAAAATTCAAGTACAAAATCACAATGGTCCCATATGACAGTGGCATATCAAAGTTATGTTTTTTTTAAATAGAATGCTCCTATGTTATTACATTTTTAGATTGTCTGAGAAGGAAAAGTAAGATTGGTTTTTACAGTTGGTGTTTAAATTCAGAAGTTTTTGAGTTAAAAACAAGTGAAAATCGTCATTTTTCAAGTTCAAGGTCCTGTACAACGAAAACGGTTCAAGATAGAGAAAAAAGGCTTACATGTCCCTATCTTAACTTTTTATGTACTATCCTATGGTATTGAAATATTTGTACTTTCTTTGATTTTTTTATTTGGCGAAGCGTTGAGAAATCGGAGATGTTTTCAAATTTTTTATCACCCGCTGTATAAACATTTTATCTGCATCATAGGATAGTACATGAAAAGTTAAAATAGGGACATGTAAGCCGTTTTTCTCTATCTTCAGCCGTTTTTGTTGTACAGGGCCTTGAACTTGAAAAAGGCCGATTTTCACTTGTTTATAACTCAAAAACTTCTTAATTTAAACATCAACTGTAACAGCCAATCTTATATTTTCTTCTCAGACAATCTAAAAATGCAATAACATAGGGACATTCCATTTAAAAAAAACATAACTTTGATATGCCACTGTCATATGGGACACTCTCCTGTACACTCCAAAATAATTTTAAATTATGGCCATTGTGATTCTGTACTTGAATTTTCAAAAAGTTTTCTGATAAAGTCCATCGTTTGGCCTACAGAGACCGCTTCGAATAAGCTGGGACACCTGTATACGGCAAGTTCACAACGAACTTTGGGCCTTTGGGACTTGTATCAGGTTAACATCTCTGTGAGTGACTGAAAACACTTATTTCTGCATTAAGTTAGGTCTTTGGTCAGGACAGGGTTTTTTCCTTTAAATGGCCCTAAAATGAAAAAAAAACCTACCCTGACCAAAGACCTGACTTACGGAGCATTATCGACTCAATAATAATTAATTGTAAGGAGAATGCCGGCTGGGCTTGGTAGTAGTATTATTTGGTGTATTGGAAACAGGAACCGGTAGCTACTAACACCCTTGCTGGTAAGGTAGCGGAAGCAAGCGGGAACGCTCAGGATTGTCTGCAGGCAGCAGGCAGAACATAGGAGAAGGGCCACAGAATAGACTAATTAAGTCTATTCTGTGGAAGGGCTTGCATAAGGTAACGCTGAGAACGTGTCGGAGCGTAGCAAGCAGAGACAGTGGAGGGGGGCCAGCGTAGGGGTAAAACCGTCGCGATAGAGCACCTTTACTCTAGCCAGGTAACAATGGCCCGAAAGCGCACACAAAAATGATGTTTGAAAGAGGTACACATTTTTTCCCACAAGAAAAAGAGAGAGAACCACAACTTTTTCCCAGCTTTTTGTGAGAATGCGCTACCCTAGTAGGCGCCAGTGTCGGTAATACAGGCTCCCTACTATTTACATATGTAAAACGGTGGTAAAAAAGGTAGCGCCATCTGTTGCCTTGATGACTAACTACACAGAACCAGTATAAATTAAAAAGATCACGGATATAATATAACGTAAATATGACAGACATAGACATATTAATATTATCTAGAGTTTTCATTGAAAGTATTGGGTAATAATAATTAATAATTAATTATCAATTTCGTGTAAGTATTTAGTAATGTACACACGTCAATAATTCATTATTTCTGCATCTGATTACATAAATTCAGATTTAAGCATTTTATACTTCGCGTAAAATAAAACGGCATGTAAACTAAATTTTTACAGGTTTACAAGTCTAGCCGCTTGGGTGATAGTAGCTTCCGGTGCCAACTGTCAGTGGAAGCTGTACGTATTCGTATTATTAAAGAGTATTTTTTGTGATCTGATATTGATCGATGAATTTGAAAATCAATTTTTTTGCAGTGAAATCATTTAGTGGCGTCTGCGCATTAAAAGCAATTACCAGTGAGATTTAGTAGAACAATACAATTAATGCCAATGTCACTATTATGACGTATGACATATTGTCAGAAATAACTTTAACAAATATGTACTTAAATAGCTAAATACCTTGAAAATTATGGAAAAGCTTCGGTAATCGGTAGATCTAAAGAAAAAGAAGAAGAAAAATAAATAAAAAAATGGCGTAAACGTAACGAAAAATGGAAGAATGTTATTATTATAAATCAATTCATTGTTAATTTAAAACTACTGAAATCGAGGATTACGTGATAACCATTTGCGCTTTATTAGTGTTGTTAAAACTGTATAAACCAAAATAAAATAAAGAACAGCCACCAGCAACAAAATGGCTCTGCCCGCAAATTACAAGCAAGTGGCTATGCAAGTACCTGGACCCCAATCGTCAAACCGTAAGAAAAATATCAATTTTTCTCCACTTTTAAAATTAAATTGAGAAATGAGTAAAAGTAGAAAGATTTAGTTGAAGAATAAATTTTTTCGATGTACTCCTGTAAAATATCTGCATAGGAGCATGTACAGAAAGTTGCGTTTTTATTTTACTTTTGTATCAATTATTAGCATTCAAAAATTGATTATGCATGACAGTTTAGTTTAAGCATCTTTGCTATGGTTCTTGCATCCTGATTATATTTTATACAGTGTCATAACTAGGATAATTCTCCCCTCATGGATCTGATAAAGCGCTTGGGAATCTCAAGTGTTTTAGTATTTTTTTTCTTGATATTGTAGGTACTTACTTAGCTAGGACACTGTATTATGTTGAATATAATTTGTATTTTGATTTAATCAATCGTGGTTGAGTAATTAGGTAATAGAGTAGAGCTAGAGAGCCAAATAGAACATAGCTTTTCAAAAAAAAATTAACCGATTATTACCTGTACAGACCATAGAAGTATAAGTGAGTAAAACTGCTGTTTAAGCCTCCTCAAGTCCGATCTTTGTCACTTGTCGGGATCGGGTGTGTTGAGTTTTAAAAGAGGATTTAAAAATCGGTGAAGGTAATGCATATCGTTTCAAGAGATGTGACACATCTGAACCTGCTAAGAATAGGAGCTTCAACTTCCGTTTTACCAATATAAGTAGATGAGCTTATGCGGTTTTGTTTATTTAATTAATTGGAGGGACATTATGAATGATTTAAATTACAATTTCAATGTCAGAAGTCTGTTTTGTGTATTGGTAGGACTGGCGTGAAAGCAGCTGCTAAAAAGATAGCTGACAATTTTTTGACTACTGATTTTAGAGTGAACGATATGATTTAAAATACCCGCCCCTGTAGTTGTTTGCAAGAAATTATTCCTGGTGTACCCTGTAGGTACTGGTCCTAGTGGTCTTATACTTGAACAGATAGTACGTTCAAAAATTGTCAGCTATCTTTTCAGCAGCTGTTTTCACGCCAGTATTGCCAGGCAACTTTACTCTACAGTTCTACAGGCTTGAAAGTTTCACCTTGTAATGAAAAAAAGGGAAGTCTCTGGATGGTGTTTATTATTATACAGGGTGATCTAGGTTTTATCAATGGAAATGGCTATTCCTCAAGTAAAGTAAAGACAGAGTTTCAGTTTTCGGAATACAGTGTATCAAGTATTTTGAGTTAAATAAATTAGTTTATTTAGATAAAAGCAGTACTTACAGAAGAATAAGAAGAAACAATTATTACATATTATTAAAAACTTAATTGTACCATCTGGGAAAGAGTAGCTGGCAACATCACTACTTGCCACACCCTCATAGCAGAAGGATTCGAACTGAAATCACAACAAACAATAACAATAATGCTAACTGGTTAACCTTTTCAGTTTTCAGCTATAATCCCTTGTTATTATAAAACGCCTCTGCTATACCCTCATTTGCTCTGGAGTTAATTCGGCTACCACATCCACACCTATTTTATTTTCTTGAAATTTTAGGGGGGAAAACCTACGAATAACTAAATGACCTCTCGTGAAAAAAAAAACGCTCTAAATTCTAAATGTTATAATAATCACCTTCATTCCCATATTCCCTCCCAAGGTAGACGTGGAAATAATGACCGATTTTGCGTTTTTATTAAGACCATTTCCACTTAGGCTTAACCACCAATACCACAATGATAAGAGAACATGTTTCTGATCTATTTTTGAAGTGTTGCGGTCTCCTGGTTAAGCTCCAGTGGGAAGTGAGTAAAAAAATTTGGAAAATAGATTTTGCAGGCCATAAAACGAGTAACCGGTTAACCATCACAGCCCTACTTGTGGAATCGTTATTTTCATAGATAAAATCTGGACTATTCTTCTTTCGACTCAACAGTTTTAATGCTCAGCGAATGGAAAAATAAACACAGGAATGAAATCTTGGACCCCATGTAAAAGAAATCCGGTAGCTGGAGCCATAGCATTTTAATAGCATTTTAGGTAGAATAGTGCTGATGAATGCTTGTTTGTGTTTGTTGTTCAGATTTGCTGCAAGCTGGTGCTCCAATGACTTTCAACATATTGAAAGGTAACAGCAGTAATCTTATTTATTAACACTTTTTTTTTAATAAGAGTTTTACGTGTCTGAAAGTTCATTAAATTCAATTGCGTGACAGTGTTAGTAACAATAAATAATAATCGTATCATTTCCTGCACTACATTCTAGCCCGGCTTGGGTGTTACAGTTACACTTGGCAACAAGAGCCACCCATGAGTCATGTTTCTGTGTATTAGCGCTCTTTTTTGATCACGCTTTCATTCAAAGTCATCATTTTTCCAGCTACTGATTTTGGTTTTACTACACTAACACAATCTGTATAGGCACAGTATTGAACAAAAAAAAAAAAATTTGTTTGATTAAAACAAAAAAGGTTATAGATTTAACTTTTTAGGATTTTAATGACAATTTATTTAAAAATTTATTTATGCAATAAAAGTTGGGAATTTCTTCCCTTTTAAGACCTGAAACCAACAACTTCAGGTGTATGTTTTACTGTAGTTATAGTTACAACAGCATTGAGATTTCAGTGTAGCAATAGCGATTTTTTTTATTTATAAAAATTTAGCCTGTTAATTGATTATTATTGTTAGTTCGATGCATCATCACCACGTATTTGTATTTATATTTCTCAGCATGGCTAGAATGTAGCGTTGGTTGAGAGTGACTGTCCGAGTAAAGCATATAGCGCTTTAGCTTTATTTAGAGTTGTTCTTTTCTTGCTATTTAGATTTCTTTATATAAGTATGACAATAAATTATTTTATTTTTTAACGAATCATTAATAAATAAAGAAAACCAATAAAGGTAAGTTCCTTTAATTTCTGTTGACTTACTACTACTGTAAGTAGATAAAAATTAAAATTAAAAGTAATAAAAGTGCACGAATATTATAATTATTGTAGGTACCTATTCGATAATTTTTTTTCATGTATTATTGATTATTAGTGTTAGTGTTAGTTAGATAGGTGTATTAGTGTTAGTGATTATTTGTTTTTATAAGAATCTCATAAAAATTGAATGTTCAATTTATTTTTAAATTTCTAGAACGTCTCAGGGCATCCGGAACTTCCAGTTCAAGCAGCAGTGTAAGTACGAGTATTAATTAAAATATAAAATCCGTAATTGCTCTAAATTAATTCACAGAAAGAAACGAATCCTTTCACCGTAACACCAAATGGACACTCTGGTTTTTTACCACAAAAATTGGGAAGTAAAGCCACCGTAAGTAGTACCGGTGCGATTAATTATATTCGCCTGCCATAAACCAGGTCTTGTTTCTGGACTTTTAGAATGATTCCAAGACTCCGAAGCCACCGAAAGCGCCCGAGAAACCACTCATGCCTTACATGCGATACAGCAGGAAGGTTTGGGACACGGTGAAGGCTCAGCATCCGGAACTGAAGCTATGGGAAATCGGGAAGATCATCGGACAAATGTGGAGGGATCTGCCAGAGATCGGGAAAGTCGAATTCATGGAAGAATACGAAAACGAAAAGGTATTGCTGGTAATTTTGGGTCCAACTTTCACACTTGCATCACTCGAAACTGTTTCAGCTGGAGTATGAGAAGACGTTAAAGAATTATCACAGTTCGCCGGCATATTTAGCTTTTATCGCTGCAAAAAATAAAGGAAAAGCTGGTGAGTTGCTTTTTTTTCACCATATTTGGTCATTTCTTTTTTTTTTCCTTTTGGGTTAACTTTGTCTTGTAAATTTGTATTCCAAAATTACCTTGCTACCAACTTCACACATAAAGAGTGTTTCATTGCCAATTAGTTTTAAAGCCAAGGCAACATACAGAGAGAAAGAGACGGGAAATGAAAAACTTAAAAAATTAATAGGTTTATTGAGTATAAAAATGTCATAAATTGATAAAATAACTCGAAACCGAGGATAATCTTGGCTTCAGCAGTCTACTCAGCACCAAAAAATTTTTAGGTACTCATTTCATTTCATTCACTGTAATTGCCAAATTACAATTCCAGACATTACAACAATCCATATCCTGAAACCCTGTATGAAAACTAATTGATAACATTTTACAATATAAGGAAACTGGCAACACTCACAAGGACATCAACCAATAAACAAGAAAATTCGACAGAGACCTAATCAATTAGAGAATTAAATTTATCTAATTTAATAACTCATGAAGCGAATATTTATACCTGCCTACCTGACCAATTCAAATTTCTACGCAAAAATATTTTCCTCAACACCAAATTCAGAGTTTTCTTTTGCTCTATTTCCCTGCTCTCCTTGCAACGTTGCCAGTCTGCTACATATACACTGTGTTGCATAGGAAAGGTAACATGGGGAAAACACTACAGTGAACATTATTAAGGATCCAAACCACTCTGGTTTAAAAGCTGATAGTTTCTATCCTAGGAAACCTGGTAGTTTCCAAGGAAACTGTAATTTTTGAAGGATGTCATTTATTTTCAAAGTACTGTTGAAATATTCTTTACACGATTCCCCTATGTTACCTTTTCTATGCAACACAGTGTATAAATCTTCCTGAACTCTAAATAACCATGTGTCCAAGTTCAAGGGAGTCTGGCAACAGCAACACCGTGACAAAAATAACAATGAATAACCTTCAACTTGAAGTTGACAGTCCACAGTTTGAAATTAACGAGACTTAATCGTATTTTTTCTTCAACAGAGGAGACACACGAACGCACCAGCGCATCATCCAAGCAGCAGGCGGCCGCGGACAGACGAATCGAAATCCAACCGGCCGAAGACGAAGACGGTTAGTCCTCGAATTCCGTTCCGGTTTCGAAAATAATCCAACACTGATCGACTTAATTTTTCCCAGATCAAGACGACGGGTATTCCGTGAAGCACGTCGCATACGCTCGATACCTGCGAAACCACCGGCTGATCAACGAGATATTCTCGGAAACGGTCGTGCCGGACGTCAGGTCGGTCGTAACGACCAGTCGCATGCAGGTCCTGAAGAGGCAGGTGCAGTCGTTGACCATGCACCAGAAGAAACTCGAGGCGGAGCTGCAGCAGATCGAGGAGAAGTTCGAGGCGAAGAAACGGAAGTTTGTGGAGAGCAGCGAGCAGTTTCAGGAGGAACTGAAAAAGGTGAGTCGGAGCGGAGATCGTGTTTTATTTATGAGTGTAATTTGTTTCATTTTAGCATTGTAAACCTGCCGTTGATGATGATACGTTCCAGAAGATGGTGGAGAGGCAGTTTGATGTATTGAAGAGGGAACGGTTGAAGACCGCCGAAGAGCAGAAAACGAAAGTAGAAGAGAATAGCGTGACGAATCAGAACGGCGAAGTAGACGAAGTGATTAAGTCGGGACCCCAAGAGACGACGCCGCAACAGCAGCAGCCTAAATCGGAGGTATGCTTTGATTGATTGTATTTATTTTTATTAGTTCATTATTACTATAATGTGGTTAATTTAATAGAAGCAGTAGAAGTTTGAAATATTCTATATTTTCTATTTTATTATTATTTTATAATTATTGTTTAAACGTAAATCAGGATTTTTTTAAATAAAATAATATACATACTTAATAGTTTTGTTTGGTTGTTATTTACTAATAGCTCAAGCATAGACTTCTTATTGGGCACTACTTTATTCGAAAAATGTGCAAATTTTTTTCTTATATTCGGTGATAGGAATCAGTATTGTTGTTTGCTTGAGAAAGACCTTAGGGCTTCTACAAAACTAACAGGTGCAAAATGTGTTCATTATCAATCTCATTATTCCTGGTGGCTATATGCACAAAAGTGCCCAAACCATAAAGGGGAAGAAAAAAAACAAGCAAGTATGTCTATGTATGCAATTCAAAAATTTTAATCTTCGTTAGTTTTTGAGTACTTTTTTTTAATATGAGAATGTAGGAAGTGCTTTAATATTTTAATAGTCACTTCAAATTTGGAAAAATGTCTTTAATTTTTATTTATAAAGTGATGCGACCTGTATAGAAAGGAGTGTACGTACTGTGTAAATATATTTTTCACAAGGCGTACCCAAAAAAGGCATCTTCTGAGAAAAAGATATGTTCACAGTGAATTTTCCTTTTTTTTTTTTGTGTTTTGATCAAACAAATATGTAGTTTGAATTTTGATGGATTAAAGTTGTGGGGCGGAAATTTTCTTACAATTTTGGTTCCAGAACTTTTTTTGTAATTTACTCATTGTTTCGCCGCTAGAGGGTGCTAAAGTTTTTGTATACAGTGTGTTTCATTAATTAGTACAGAAAATTAAAGTGGAGATTGCTTGATAAAATTTAAGGGGTTTTCATAGAAAAAATATTTTTCAAGCCTCTTCTCAGAAGTTGCAGCTCCTTAAAATATGGTAAATTTTTTTTCCTTTTTCTGACGCCACTTGAATTGAAAAAAAATCAAAACTACCACCAAAACTCTTCTCTCTAAGGGAGTGAACCTTATTATCCTTTAAAGTTTTTTCCAAGAACTATTTATTTTTAAATTCTTAATTTAGAGGCTCGATTTAGAATTATTATTTTTTTTTTTTTTTTTTTATTAAAAAGGACCGCATCGACCATTGAGGTCATTAGCGGTAAATTACAGTTTTTACAGGTTATAGAATACACACAATATGAAACATTGCTAGATATTCAGTATTATATTAATCACTAAATTAAAGTGTCTAGTTTGTTAACTTTTAAGAAATTCACTATGTCACTGATGTTTCTTGAGTGGGCCAGGAGAGATCTTATGTTATCTTCTTTGAAAGTCCGGGTGCGACTGTATTTACTGCACTCAATCAGCAAATGTTTGACGGTTATTCTTACATTGCATACATCACAAACGGGTGGGTGTTCCTTGGCTATGAGATAGGAGTGGGTGAGTCTAGTGTGCCCTATACGCAGTCTTGAAATGATAACTTGTGATCTTCGTTGTGAGGGGGCTGGGAGAGGGTGCTGTGGCCTTGTGGTGATTTCCTGTAGCTTGGACTCCTTGCTATTCCAGTTGTTTTCCCAGAGTTTGGTGATAAGTTGCGTGAGATGGTTTCTTAGGTCCGAGGCTATGGTTTTCGTTTCAGCGAAGCAGTTGTGGGTTTTGTTCGCTGCTGTTTTGGCTTCTTTGTCTGCTCGTTCGTTCCCAGTAATTCCAACATGAGATGGGGTATAAATAAATATAAACTGCTTGGGCGTTATAGATAGATTTTGTCTTAAAGCCTGTACCAGTGGGTGATCGGGGTACATTTCTTTACAAGCTTGGATTGAGCTCAGTGAGTCTGTGCAGATGGCGAGATTAGCTTCTGGACATTCTATTGAGTACTCCACTGCTTTTAGGAGGGCATATAGCTCTCCAGTGTAAGTGCTGGTGACGTCGGGTAGATGAAAGCGCTGGGTTTCGTTTACTGTGGTGAAGGCACATCCTACCCCACTATTTGTTTTAGATGCGTCGGTATAAATAAATTCGTATTCTTTGTATTTTTCACGGAGTTGTTTGAATTGAAGTGATAATTATTTTTGTCTCCATGTTTAGTGGAGCTTTTTATCACAAAATTGGCTGAGGGACAATACCCTGAGGTTTGGAAAGGTACTTAATTAATACCCTGTACTGATATTTTTAAAAAATTTTGTTATTTTCTTTATAATTTATGCCAGTCAATTGATTTTTTTTAGTGAAAAGGTACTAAGATTAGGTGGAATTTCTTAGAGACAAAAATAATTCTTAATAATGGCTTCTAAATTATATGAATATAGATAGATATAAATTTTTTAATTGTAGTTATAGAGGGATAAGGAACATATTTTGCACCTTTTTGTAATCATCCAAATATATGAACCTGAAGTTTATATTAACACGTTGACTGCCAGCCTGGTCTATAAGACCGAGGATCCTATATCGCACCACGCCATCACGGTCTATGAGACCGATGTCATAGTGAGTCGCTCGCGCCGTCTCGGTCTATAAGACCGTGTCACAAAGTTGATCCCACAGCGCCACGAATGTGTTTTCTTACGGACCTACTCATGCATTTAGACCGAGTCGGCCACAGGGAACGTTTGGCACGTCCAGTTGCAAGTTTTCATTTTTACATCATTTGCATGGTGCTTTTGAGGGTGAAAACTATATATATAGACCGCCAACTCGGTCTATAAGACCGAGTCATTTTTTTATGTTTCATTACGCCATTTTTGAAAATTTTTGAAAAATAAACTTTAATTTCATCCTTAATCATAGAGTTCTATCATTGGCACCAAATGGCCCCAGGGGAAAATTTTACTCAAAACACCTTGGCGTTGTGGAAATATAGGCAAAAACACCATGGCAGTCAACGTGTTAATAGTTGTTTTTAAAGGAAAGTGGATATGTAATAAGCTATAAGATTTGGATATGATAGTAAAATAAAATTATCTTCAGACACTGATTTTAATTATTAATGAAAAAGTAAAAAAATCATATTCTCGGTCCTTTAGAATGAAGAGTTACAGCTTTTTTCAGTTGCGAGGATAAAAAAGTAAATGTCCTCTAAGAAGTGATCTAATACTGCCTCGTTTCAATGGAACATTGCCGTATTGGTCTAGTTTAAAGAACTAAGTAATGGATGGGTTAATTCAGTTTTTACATGAATTTATCAAAACAGTGCAAATGAGTGCAAATTTTTGAACAGTACCTATAGAAATCTAAAAAAGATCACCAAAATCTTTCATCTTTGCTGGGCAATTTCAGTTAGTTCCAACTGGAAAGGTAAGTGTGTATGCTTGGGAAATTAGTAATACAGCTTTGCTTCATTATTTTTATTTTTGTGGCTTTAAATGTTTTGTTCTCATTCAGTGATTGATCACTCATTTATAAAATATAAATATTCACTTGTGCACTCGAGTAGATGATGTTGAATCATTCACTTGCTTCGGTTTTTTCTCTTTGCTTGTTTATACTTGTATGGAACTGTTCTCCCTCAACTTTTATCACTGAGAACGCCAAAATTTATATAAAATTGGTGCTTCTATGAAAATGTGGTAGATACCTTATTCTAGATTGTCATAGTTGTCTGTTTAGCCTAGGAACTAGAAAAGTGACAAAAGTCATATGTTCTAGAATCTTATTTAGTCTAAAAACATGACTTGATCTTTATACAGGGTTGAAGAAAGGTATAATCATGTTACTATCATCCTATCTATGGAGTTGCATGAGCGATAAAAATTCAGGAGAAAAACTAATAACAATAAATAAAAATAATAATAAATTAAAATCTGGCCTTAATTATAGTGGAAGCCGTTTATATACCAATTGGTAAATTTTAATTCGTTATTTTGGATATTTGTTATTTAATTATTATTTTCTCTTTTTCTCCTCTTGTTAATGTATAGTATATTAATTATTTTTATTGTTAACAAAATCCTGATTTGCAATGTCCTCAAGTATTGTTTACCACTGGACCAAACATGTTTGGAATAATAAATTTAGAGTTCAAATCTACTAAAATGATACAGAATATTCCTTGCTTTTACTATTATACCTTTTTTCAACCTATGTTTTTGCCAGGTTGTTTCAACCTGTCAATCAACTTCATCGGTTGATTCTTTGAGTGACTCTTACAAGGAAAAGTTCAAATAAACATCAATAGACGGAGTGTTCCAATTCTTTAGAAAAATCTTTTTTTTTAATATCTTAGGATATACTTTAATCAATTTTGTTGAAATTTCGCAATGTTATTTGCAGGATTAAGCTGTTAATTTATCCCTAACTAAATTTAAAAAATTATGAAGTCCAGTGGTGTCCCGGGAAGTACCTTATCAAATATTATTATGTATTAAAAAAATGTACCTACGCTAATAACTGTTTTTAAATTTTATATATTTTTGTTGCATTAAACAAAAAATACAAGGCTCTGTCTCTTATATTGTTTTAGTATCCTTGCTTCACTTTTTAAAAAAGAAACTAACTAGGAAACTAACAATAACTTGGATGTACCTGTTCTTTACTTTATTCAATACAGTAGAAGCTCGATTATCCGGAACTCGGTTATCCGGAACTCCGTTTTATCCGCAACAAACAAGTTTCCTAATACCTCCGTTTTATCCGAACTATCGTTTTTCCGTTCTCCGTTTTATCCGGAAACAACAAAAACAGTAAACAGCAAACACATTTGTTGTGCCGTGAAACCCTGCCTGTTCTCATGAAAATGCAAGAGATTCATAACGTGCTTAAACCAGTCGCCATCGCTCGCCACTAGTACATAGATAAATTAAGGTTATTATATACTGTAGTCATTATTATCGGTATTTCTTTTAAAGAGGTGGATGGACTATGGGTCTAGAAAACATCTGACTAAAGTAAAACAATCATTAATTACCTCATATGAATTTGCATTGAATAAGCATATGTATTAACATACATACATACAACATGCACTTTTTAATAATAAAAATTCATAGCAACAAGTTTTCAGTTTTAAATTATTTTAGCAGTTCCTTCCTAGCAGCGTCTACGATGGTGCGTTGCATTATGTATAGGGTAACTGGTTACACCTATCGTGAGTCGCTTATCATAAAAAAAACCCTCTGGTTTATCCGGAATTTCGTTTATCCGGAATGGGTCTGCCCCACATTATTCCGGATAATCGAGCTTCTACTGTAGTCTATTCTAGTCATGATTTAGGTATTTATTTTTTATAAAATTAAATTAGGTGCTCCCCGAAACACCACTGGACTTCATAATTTCATTGATCTAGCTGGGGATAAATTTCCATCCTACCACTGCCTACTGCAAATAGAATGCCAAATTTTAAGAAAAATGGGTAAAGGATATTTAAGATGAAAAACATTTTTTTTTTTTTGTAACCCAAGATCTTGAAAAATATGCATTTCTCGACCCATGTTTGTATGAACTTTTTGTCTTGGAGTTACTCAAAGAATCACCCCTCGAAGTTTGGCGGCGTACTTTATAAACGCTTCAATTTTTAAATAATTATTTACTGAAAGAAAACATAAAATTGGATCTGGTAGTTTTTTTTTGCACTTGAGATAGTGTACTACTATTTAACATTGTGCTTATAGTAACAGTGACGAGTAATTATTAGTAACAGCGAACTGTGAAAGTGATCTGAGTTATAATAGATGTTTGCTAATGATCATACAAGGGTTGTTTCAAAAGTGTTAAGAAATTAAAGGGACAAGGGGATCTTTGTTTCCTTGGCATAAGTATAATAGCGATCTAACCCAGAAAAATTTATTATTTGTTTTTATTGTCTAACAATATACCCCATATCAATATTTGAGTCAAGACTGGCCTAAGCCTAATTTTCTAAGCTTTTCATAGATGGAGCCAAGCCACAAGTACTGTTTTAGCTTTGAAGTTTGCATTCTCTCAAATAAATGCTATACTGGCCTGAAGTGGCCAGTAGCAGTAGACCGGTATGGAGACTTTCCTTGTCTAAGGGTCTAAGCCCCTGGTGTGTTGCCTCAGGAAACTGTCAAGAGAAAATTAATTTTGGGGAGCAGTTTTTAGAATTTGGGGAGTCACAGTAATTCACACTTAACCAGCTGACCCGAATATCCCAATGTTGCTGCAAACAAGTCGATTATATTGGTTGGCGGTCATGTTCGAGGAGCCAAAACTTTAGACAGTAAAAGTCACATTGACAACTGCAGATATTATAAATATACCGACAAACTTTTCGGGGTAGTAAGGGGCGTCGAAACAAACATCTTTTAAAATGTATTATATATTTTTTTTGGGAAACTTACGGTTTAAAAACATTATTCTCCAGGTTTCTTAAACTCTTATTTTGCAGACTCTGAGAATCTATTTGTACCGGGTGTCCCAACACTAGTGTCCACCCCCTAAATCGAGCTTAATTTTAAAGATAAAAAATTGAAACTTTGAGGATTTGTGTACTTGATATAGGACCACGGAATGGCATAATCAGTTTCATTAAAAAAAATTTAGTTCGGGCGCCAGCGATAAAAAACTGTAAGATGGTGGTAAATTGTCGAAAAAAAAATTGATTTTTTTTTCAATACATACGTAGAAATCGATTAATAAAATCAACATCGCTTGAAAGAAATGTGAAAAAACTAATTATAAGGCTTTAATTAAATAAAATATAATTATATAGCAATGACAGGTAGACAATATAATCTGAACAATATAATCAATATGATCTGAAAACGGTAGGTGCAATAAGTTTTATGACAAAGTAAATAAGGCCCAAATAAATAGAAGGACGGCTCTTGCTGGGCTAGCCGGCACACTGAACCTGCACTGGACAGTGTCGTAGTATGGACTCATGAAAAAGGTGATTATTAAAAAGATATTAAAAATGTTTTTTAATGAAACTAATTATGCCATTCCGTGGTCCTATATCAAGTACACAAATCCTCAAAGTTTCAATTTTTTATCTTTAAAATTAAGCTCGATTTAGGGGGTGGACACTAGTGTTGGGACACCCGGTACTTTGTATAAATGTGTTGTTCCCAAAGAGATTATAGGTCAAAACCTTTTAAAACAACCCTTGCACAATACATGCTTTTCCAACTAGAACTAACAAAATAAATGACTTTGAATTAGTTTTTGATAACTGACTAGGACCGTATCATTTTCTTTCAATGAATGTTTTATCACATTTAAAATATTTTATATGACCTTACAATAATTACGCTCTATACATACCTAAAGGTCATGTAAAAAAAATACAATCACGTATAATTCTCGTTAATTGTAACAGCCGATGGAAATAGATGAGAAGCAACCGAAGCACAGTCAACCCCCATCCGCACCCGTCGCAATCGCTCAACCGGTCTCTCCGCACCCAGACAAGAAACCAATCCCCGACCACCCAGATCAGAAGCCTCCACAACACCCTCTCCCCATTCTGCATCCTCCTCAGGCTTCCCCGCAGCAGCAACCTCCCTCGATGCCGCCGCAACACCCCCAGGCACCGACCGCCGAAGCCCAGTACCCTCCCGTGCCAGCACCGGCACCAGCATCAGCACCGGCACCGGCACCACACGCCCCTTACCCTCAGCCGCAGTACCCTCCCCAGCAGGGAGGTGTACCTTTACCTCCTCGTCCGCCGTATGGAGGTTACCCTTATCCGCACCAGTACCCCCCGCACCATGCCGGCTACTACCAGCCACCGTATCCGCCATATGCTCAACACGTACCTGGCCGGTTCCCACCAGAAGGGACACAGTTTGCCGGACCCGCTCAGCCGCATGGTGAGGAAACCGGACGGGAAGAACCGGGGCATGATCTACAGGATACCAGACATGGTTAGTAATTTCGATGATTATATTGCTAATGTTTTGATGTTGTTTATTTGATTTTATTTCGAGTTGATTTAAATATTTCTTATGAATAATGATTTTTTTAGGGATTTTCCTAATTAAGTACAAAACAAAGTTATTAGATGTTAATTAAGTTACTATGGATTAGGAGGGGATGAATTTTTTGTACTTACTTAGGAGTAGCTATTATTAGTGAAGAGTAGTAAGCTTTTTTTGGAACCAAAGTTTACCATTAAATTACGAAGATGAAGAGAGGTATCTTTGCTCTTTAAAGGGGACCGGACCATCGTTTATCTTTGTTTCGTTCGATTGAAATTTAATGCTTCATGCGTTAGAAAAATCAATTGAAGAAAGGAAAGAACAAAATTTCACCGTGAAGTTGTAATAATACTTGGGGCAGAAATTTTTCAATTTTAATTTTTGTTCTAGAGATGCAAGCCTTTATCAATGATTCACACATGCTCACGATATTGAAACAAAGAGTAGGTGAAGCGTTGCAGAATGCAGATTTTATTTAGTCATTAAATAAACTGATTCAATTTAATGCAAGTATTTTTCACTTTCTATGCTTTGTTTTATTTATTTTTTTTTATTATTTTGTGAATTATTATGAATTTTGAGATTAATTTTTAAAGGTTTAGGTCATTCAGCCCCAGTCCCTTTTCAAGATTTGTTCATAAAGGAATGTCAATCGTTTATAATGCCATCTAACTCATTACACATTATATTATTGAATTTTTTATTAACCATAAAAAAATCACATTTTCTGTTGGAAGATTTTTCCTAAAAATTACATTTTATTTTACAGGTGATAATCCAGAGAGTGGAGATAAAATTAAAAGAGACGAAGAATAAAATTCAGTTTAAATTAATATTTTATTGGGCCCTTTAACTATTAGATATAAGATTTTTGCAAAAATAAGATTTCATTTATTTTGTTCTAGGTGTCCTCCTGTAAGTTTAATTTTTTTTTAATAAACTAATAATTCAGTATAGTCCGATTTATTTATTTAAACCATCTTCACTCTTCAGTGGTTCATAATTTTCTCTGTTTCAAACCAAATCAAACCAAACAAAAAAGATCAAGAGGTTTTGGTAATTCTATTTGTACCTCCCTTACCATATTGAATGATCATTGGTTTATTTTTCACAATCATACCATTTAGATTATTTAATGCCAATTCGGCTTTTATTTCATCTAAAAAAAAAAACTTTATAAAAACAAAACAAAACGAAAGCAACTCTTCTTACTTTGAAACTCGATAAATGCTTGCCCTTTCATTTTTCCTTGCATTATCCTTATCGAAATGATGTCTGACAAATATTCTTCAAAAATTGATTCCAAGTCTGCTTGTCTTACGCTGGAGGCTAGATTTTTAAAATACAAAACCTAAAATTATAACTCACGCAAAAAATTTTAAACATTACTATGTTACTAACTTTTGAAGGAAGACCGATAGTGTAATCTTTAAATTTGGGTATTTCTTTGATTTCTTCTAATGTCATCCTTGTATTATTTGTAAAATTGCTGGTTTCTTGTAAATTCGACTTCAATTCCACAATCTTCCCTTCTGTGATCGTGTAAAATTTTTGTGGTTTACACGTGTAAATTTTCTTCTCGTTACTCTTCAGACTGTTAATAATGGGAGTGTGTTCTTTTTTATCCCACAGTGACGTCTTTGATACGTCTAGTAGTTTCTGTGGAGCTTCGATCGGACATTGCATGTTTAAAACTTGTTTACTCAAATTCCTGGCTCTCTTTTGAATTTTCTTCACAGAGATTGGTAGAGTTCTGTTGTCTATGTGGCTCATGAAATCTTTTTCAACATCAATGATTTCGTTCATCGGGTCAGGTAACTTTTCTTTCGGTGCCTCATTTTCGAGGGCAAATTTGAGTAACTTTGTTTCTGTACTATCTGGTTTTATAACTAAGAAATCCTTCTTGTGCCCATTAATTATTTTAGGTTCATTTCTGAAAAAATACATCTATTATATAATACGAGTAGTGTCAAAATAAACCAAAAAGAAAGTGTTAAGTATTATTGTGTTCCGGGTTAACCTCGTACCATATATAATCCATCTTCATTTACGGAACGCTAACCTTGGTTAACCTGATGGATTTACGGCACACACCTTTAATTGGGTAAGCAACCCCCCTAAATTTCTAAAGGGGCAAGCTGTGCCCAATACAGAAGCCCGGCTACTGCTCCAAGCACACTCTCAGCATTTTATAACTTCAGGAGAGTTCGACATGTTTAGGGAGATTATTTTATCAGATTGTGAGCCTTCCTGAACAGTCTTGAATTCTTGTGGCTCTAAGAATGAGATCAACCCAAAGTTTAAAGGAGTCAATTAAAAGTTGGATCTAGCTACTGTGACTCTAAATAATAGTGTGGACAAAAATAGGGTCCACTTTTGTTGAACAGCCAGTATCTTGCATGTTGGCTAATAAGGATCATGGAAAACCTATAACTGTGTGGGAGTTAGGCTCTATTGTCCACAATAATGATCAATATTGACAACACTTCTGCTGATGTTAGTGATGTTTATATTGGTGACAGTCGTGTGAATTTTGCATTGTGAGAACAGAACATATTAGTACTGGCAACACTGCTACCAATGTTTATACGACTGTGATAGTATTGACAGTTTTGCAGTTCGAGATGTTAATAACTTACTTGTATTTTTCTTGGTCTAAATGTAACCGAATCTGCTGTTTAATAAAATTAATTTTACTTTCAACATCACGTTCGCTTAACAATTTATGTTTCTGTGCGAGTCCATCGAATCCATTTTCTTTGTAATCAAAGTAAAAATCGATATCCTTGTCTATTAGACCGATCGACTTGAGCTTGCAAATCTCTTGAGACTTCTCATGTAAAGATAAGATTTCGTCCAGAGTTTGTTTTCCCTTGCTGGTGCTTGGTAATGGAGGGATTTCCACTGAGTGTGTGAATGAAATCCCCTTGGAGAGTTCCCTGTGAAATAGTTTTTTTTTTTACTTTCATAAATTTAAATAAAATAAAGGTCACATACTTTTGAAGAGATGTGTCAGTGCTGGTTTGCTTTTTGAGTAATTCTTTGATGAGAATATCGCCTTCACTCCTTAACTTTTTCTCTGGAGGTTCATCATCAATAAATTTCTGCTTAATTTTTGATGACATGGTGTAAATAAAAAAATACGTTCAACTTCAAGATTTAAGTTATCTTTGCCAGTTTCACCTTTTGCGTTTGTTTGTTTGCTGTTGTTTATTTACAAATACAAATACAAAATACAAACCAAACCAAATACTTACGAAGTACGATCACAGACTATCTCATCTCATACCTCCTTTATGTGTACGATATTTGGTACGATTACGAACTGAACTAACTGAACTGAACTGAATCTGATTGACAAGAGTGACAAATGGAGAACTCAATTATTTTCTTATTTTTCTACAACTTTGATAGCGTATTGGCCTCCCCTTTAGAAACTAAGCCAGCTGTTCTTAAATAGTTTTTTTATACAGACAGGTTAGAACTACGGGAACTACCTATAAAGAATGAATTCTTTACCCGTAAAGAATCGCGTAAAGAATAAAGAAAGAAAAGGGCACATCACTGGGGCCACTACAGGGATATCCTAAACCATTGAAGATCCTAGGTCGGTTAAATTAGAGAAAAATTGCGCTATTTTTTGATGAGTATTTTGCGAAAAAGGAATTTGAAATATCCCCACTATTTCCGGAAATATCCTGAAAAAACTGAAAAATCGAAAAATATTATTTTTGATTTCTTTCTTTCTTTCTTATAATTATTGGAAACTAATAAATAATTTTTTCGTAGGCTTACATAAGCCGTTATGAGCTATTCATCTGACGTTTCAAAAATTTTCTTATGGCCGCCATATTATTTTTTTATGTCGTTCGATAAGAAAAGATAAATGGAAACCAAAAATTAAACTTCAGAAAAAAAAATTGGAAAATTTTTATTGTTCTTTTTTCAAAGAAAAACAGAAAATTTTTCGCTGAAATAGGTCAATATGAAGTCTCTATGAAACAAATTGAATAATAATAAATTATTATATCAATTACAATATGAAGTCATTTAATTTCTCTACGATTCGGTCTAAAATGTTGTCTTTTCTTAGAAAAAAAAAGAATAAAAATTTTTGAAATTTATATATTTTGAAGTTTATTAGTTTTTGGTTTCCATTATTTTTTATACCGAATGAAATATATAATATGGTGC
Organism: Malachius bipustulatus; assembly: GCA_910589415.1. Classification (NCBI taxonomy): domain Eukaryota; kingdom Metazoa; phylum Arthropoda; class Insecta; order Coleoptera; family Melyridae; genus Malachius; species Malachius bipustulatus. The sequence continues at coordinate 29,040,604 of OU342634.1, read as the reverse complement.
CCATAAGAAAAACGAAAGTTAACTATGAAACTCTAAGATCTAGTCGGCTTTGAAAATTTTTTAAATGTCAGATGTGTAGCTCTTGCCGGCTTATGTAAGCCTACAAAAAATTATTTATATACAATAGAAACGCAGGCCTAGTTGTTTCTAGAATAGAATAGAAACAATAGAGCTCATCTCAAATCATGGCGGATCTCTATGCGCCGAGTAGATGCGCGAACTCGGTATTTTTATTGAAGTTTATATTCTGATTGTATCTATTCTGTGGTGGAGAATTGTAAATTTGTAAGCTTCAAACGGTACTCAGGATCAGGTAGGGTTTCTAAATCTAACGATTTAGATTTATCAGTAGATCTCACGACTTTGTCTCACGATTAGGGAGGCCAAATCTCACGATTTATCTTTAACGATAGGGTTTACTCACGGTTTTGTAATTTTAATGTCTCGCGTTAAGTAACTAGAATTTACAACCGCATGCGCATTCGATTGACAAAAGATTCTGAGTGTAACTCAGGATTGTCATTAATCATATTTGTCAAATGTCATAATTTTTATTACAGCTGTCAATTGTCAATTATTGAATAATAATTGTGCTCCAAGTTCTAGGCACGATACACATATACACGGTATGCCGATAGCGTTTTCTATTTTGGTCAACTACTGCGCAATGACGTCACGTGGATCAGATATTACACATGAGATAGCTCATATCTATTTTATTGTTAGAAAAAAGTAAATAATTTTTTGTACACATTGCTTTTATGGCTATTTCTGATATTCGGGTAAAGGTGGAGGTGGAGATTTATGCGATATTTAATCATAATCATAGGTTAATTATTTAAAAGGGAATATTTAAAAGAAATATAGGATATAAATATGGTGTCCCAGCTTATTCGAAGCGGTCTTAGTAGGCGAAACGATAAATTTTTTCCCAAAAAAATTTGCAAATTCAAGCACAGAATCACAATGGCCATAATTTAAAATTATTTTGGAGTATACAGAGTGTCCCATATGACAGAGTGGCATATCAAAGTTATGTTTTTTTTTAAATGGAATGCTCCTATGTTATTGCATTTTTAGATTGTCTGAGAAGATAAAATAAGATTGGCTTTTACAGTTGGTGTTTAAATTCAGAAGTTTTTGAATTATAAACAAGTGAAAATCGTCATTTTTCAAGTTCAAGGCCCTGTACGACGAAAACGGTTCAAGATAGAGAAAAACGGTTTACATGTCCCTATTTTAACTTTTTATGTACTATCCTATGGTATAGAAACATTTGTACTTCCTTTAATTTTTTTATTTGGTGACAACGTGGAGAAAACTCAGAATTTTTCAAATTTTTTATCACCCTGTAGAAACATTTCATCTACATCATAGGATAGTTCATGAAAAGTTAAAATAGGGACATATAAGCCGTTTTTCTCTATCTTCAGCCGTTTTCGTTGTATAGGGTCTTGAACTTGAAAATGACGATTTTCACTTGTTTATAATTCAAAAACTTTTGAATTTAAACACCAACTGTAAAAGCCAATCTTATTTTCTCTTCTCAGGCAATCTAAAAATGCAATAACCTAGGAGCATTCCATTAAAAAAAAAACATAACTTTGATATGCCACTGTCATATGGGACACTCTGTATGCTCCAAAATAATTTTAAATTAGGGCCATTGTGATTCTGTGCTTGAATTTGCAAAATTCAAAATTTATCGTTTCGCCTACAGAGACCGCTTCGAATAAGCTGGGACACCATATTTATATCCTATATTCCTTTAAAATATTCCCTTTTAAATAATTAACTTATGATTACGATTAAATATAGCATAAATCTCCACCTTCACCTTTAACCGAATATCAGAAATAGCCATAAAAGCAATGTGTACAAAAAATTATTTACTTATTTCCAACAATAAAATAGATATGAGAGCAATCTCATGTGTAATATCTGATCCACGTGACGTCACAAGACCGGAACGCAGCCTGCGCGTCATCGTCTATCGGCATACCGTGTATATTCATTTGTATCGTGGTTCTAGGCTAGAAATCTACTCAACTGGCTCTACTCTACTATACTAGATTGAGATTCTACTGATTCTAGTGATTCTAGGCAGCCAGCAGCAACTCATTCTTATCACTAATCAGTAATCACTAATCTCATCAGCATTCTAGAGCCCCAGTGATTAGTTAATGCCAATTTACAATTTATTTTCATTTTTATTAATTTTTCAATTATTTCAAAATCAATGGAAACCCAGTTGACTTATAGGGCAGTGATAGAAAATGCGGTAAGCTGAAAAGGTTTATCATATTCTGAAATTGCTATTAATATTTTAAATTCTGTTTCAGGAAGAGCAGCTTGAAGGGCTAAATAGACAGTTCCAGGATTTTCAGAATTGTGTTGCAGCCGGAACATTGTCAGAACCAATTTCCGAGCCTCTGCAAAAATTAGTTACCGATAATATTAAATTGAGGCACCGATTATCGATATTGAAGCGTGTAAGTATCGACAGTGTTCTTTCCACTTCTTTGAGTAAAGCGATCCAATTTTAGTCCATTCAGTCATATGCACCCGCAAAAGTCATGGAGGAGTCTACTCGAATGTCGAGCATACAAGACAATCTGAATGAAATATTTACCAGTGCCATTACTGGAGCGTTCCCAGACGTGCCAGATCCACCAATCACCATAGCTCTCTCAGGGAATAATCCAAAATTTGGTGACTACCAGTGTAACTCTGCGATGGCTTTGTCTAAGCTCATTGGCAAGAAAACGGCACCAAGAGAGATTGCCTTGAAAATCGTTGAAAACTCCCCTAAACATGATCTTATTGAAAAGCTGGAAGTAGCCGGGCCTGGATTTATAAACATTTTTCTAAACAGGGGCTACGTTGTCAAGCAAATCTCGAAAATATTTCAAGATGGAGTACTGCCACCAGTTTTAAAGAAAAAGCAGAGAGTGTTGATAGACTTCTCTTCTCCAAATATTGCTAAAGAAATGCATGTCGGACACTTGAGGTAAGATTTGAGGTGCAATTTCGATCGAATTCTTTTTCAATCGCCTTCTTACAGGTCAACAATAATTGGTGAAAGTATATGCCGTTTGTTTGAATACCTTGGCCACGACGTGCTTCGAATCAACCATCTGGGTGACTGGGGCACTCAATTCGGAATGCTCATCGCGCACCTTCAAGACAAATTTCCCGATTACCTCGTCAAGTCACCGCCGATCGGAGACCTGCAGAAGTTTTACAAAGAAGCCAAGAAGAGGTTCGACGAGGATGAGGAGTTCAAGAAGAGGGCGTATTCTTGCGTTGTCAAATTACAGTCTTTCACACCGGAGTATAAGACAGCTTGGGAGATGATATGTAATGTTTCAAAACTGGGTATGTGGTATTTTTATACGCTACTTTGTAAACAGGTGTTGAAAAAGCCATGGAAAAAATTAACAACACACTATTGCCCGTATTCACAAAGCATTCCTACCCTGTAATATCTCAAAAATAATTAAATAGATGGGATGGAGATATAGAGTTTATATGCATTAGAATGAGATGGAGATAACTTAGGGCATAAGTATGATATAGTGTTATGGGATTTCAAAAACCAAAGCAAAAAATTCAATCTTCATTTTGTTTCCAAGGTACTTCTTTTTAAAGTAAGCAACATTGCATTGAATTTCTATGAAAGAATACAGTCCAATCTCTTTTTTAATTTTGCTATTCTATGGATGCAGTTTGCATTAGTCGTACCTATTTGACAGTTTGTCAAAATATCCATTATTATCATATCCACATACTCACTAAAAATGTTAATTCTATTTTGACTTCTATGATAATTATCTCACTTTTTAGGTAAATATATAACATTAAATTTAATCAATGAATTTATTAAAGATAGTCCCTAATACCTAATAATAATATGATGGTTTAGTAGATGTCATACTAATAAGTCAAATTATGGTGACAATATTAGAACTGTCACTCAAAAACCACAGACAATGAACTGCAAAATAATTTCAAAACGATTGCCAAAATCAGCTTTCCCAGCTTGCTGGTGCCAGTGTTGCCAGTTGTAAATTTTTTCTCAGTTCTATTTTTAATGTGTTTTGAAAATGGATTAAAATGTTGTTTGTCTCAGGGAAATTAAGAACAAAATTGAAAGCAGATATATTTTCTTTTTCAATGCTGAGTAATGTGTCATTCATTTTTTCCACGAGTTTTTCAACACCCTGTATAGGGGCCATTTTGATTTAATTATCACATTGTTATTTACATTTTATCATTTCAGAATTCCAAAAGATTTACGATCGTCTGGACATCAAAATTACAAACAGAGGAGAGTCCTTCTATCAGTCGCGAATGGAGAAGGTCGTCCAAGAGTTGCAAGAACGGGGCTTGTTGGAAGAAGACGAAGGTCGTAAAGTGATGTGGGGTGATCGCAATCAAATACCAATGACGATAGTGAAATCAGACGGCGGTTTCACATACGACACGTCCGACATGGCCGCAATAAAACAGAGAATCCAAGAGGAGAAGGCCGACAGGATAATCTACGTTACGGACGCGGGACAGGCCACTCACATGCAGGTGCTCTTCAAATGTGCCGAAAAAGCCGGATATCTCGATCCCAAGAAAGTTCAAGTCGATCATATCGGTTTCGGGGTTGTCTTAGGCGAAGACAAGAAGAAATTCAAGACCAGATCGGGAGATACCGTGCGTTTGCTGGACTTGTTGGACGAAGGTCTCAAAAGAGCTGCCGATAAATTAAAGGAGAAAGAGAGGGACACGGTGTTGAGCCCGGAGGAGTTAAAGAAGGCCCAGGAGTCTGTCGCATACGGTTGCATCAAGTATGCTGACCTGTCTCACAATCATAACCATGAGTATGTTTTCTCGTTTGATAGGATGCTGGAGGATAAAGGAAACACTGCCGTTTATCTGCTTTATGCGTATACAAGGATCAGATCAATCGCTCGAAACGCTAATTTCACCCCAGACAAGATCAAAGAGCTGGCAAAAACGAATCAGGTAACATTGGACCATGATAAGGAATGGAAATTAGGAAAAGTTCTGGTTCGTTTTCCGGATGTGTTGCTGAAAATCGTGACCGACTTGTGCCTGCATCATCTCTGTGAGTACGTTTATGAAATAGCTACGACTTTCACCGAGTTTTACGATTCCTGTTATTGCATTGAAAAAGATTCTTCAGGTGAAATAGTAAAGGTAAACTTTGGTAGGATTTTGTTAGCCGAAGCGACTGCTTCAGTTATGGAAACTTGTTTGCATATTTTAGGATTAAAACCTGTCTCTAAGATGTAACAATAAAAAAAGCATTTCTAAAACATCTTTTTATTTTTAATTTGAATATCAACATATTTTCCATAAATTTAATATTTAGACTATTAATAATAATAATATAAGGTACCAGAACTAGGACTATTTTATTTATATAAAGCAAATCTAAAACTTTTTACAATATTAACAACATGAAAGATTAAAATTCGAAATAATTTATTTACAAGATAAAAATCATAAAAAATAGAGAGTCTTTGGTGTAACCTTCTCAGATCATTACGAGTTAAACTAGTTTACTACTGAAATAACATTGGCACATGAGAATTATAATTCCGTGAATAATTCCGCTTAGTAATGTCAGGTATTCAGTTCCAAGCCCAATCTTGCAAGAACCATATTTTTCCTCAGACGCACAATCTCCCAGTACACATCATGAGCTGAAAAAACACGTTTTAACAGATCACAATATTTTATATAGCCTTATTAATCTTACCAGTGCTCTTAACTAAGCCTCGCTCGATATATTTCAAATAATTTAGAAAATCACAGACAGCAATTATCTGAAACAAATAAAACGTAATTTAACATAATGATATAAACCTCCCTATTCACAAAGAAGTTGTAAAATTTGATTTCTGATTGACATACATACCCTATTTCTACATATTTGTGAGATACTCTGCCAGTTGTCCTGACCGCCTCCCATATTCATCCTGTAGAAACACAGCCTTGGCACCTCCAGGAGGGCGCATTTTCTGCAAGAACAAAAATATGAATAATTATTTATTTCGGTGCACATCCAGCAAAACTCACTTAGGAAACATAGCTTTCGTTTTATCACTGACGGCTTCTATGAGTATCGTGCCATTTTCCACGGCATCAGCTACCTTCTTGGACAGTTCACGGTTGTTGAAGGCGAGACACAGGTCTATGTCTTCGCTGTAGATTCTCTTTAAGAACGGATCAGTCTTGTCGAAAGCGGGTTTCTGACGCCACGAGAGGAACTCTTTGTGCACGTTTGGATCCACCTGAAAATGTTTGCATGTAAGTTTCATAAAATTCAAGAGTGAGAACTATTTAAGATACACAACTATTTGGACACATTCACCTTTTCCAAATTCCTGAACTATCTCCACAATTCAATCTATACCTCAGTCGGCCAAAAGATATAGTAATAAAAGTGCGCGGTAAGTTTACAATCCAGGTAGGCAGACCTTATACACAAGAATTATATACACAAACCTTAGAATGCCCTTCTCATTGGTTTACCGGAACCAGGTAACCAATAAGTAAGGCACTATCTGCCTACAGATGTGACGACTTGGACCTTAAAAGTTTGTGCGCAGTTTTATTACTAGGTATACCTGTTGGTCGACTGAGGTATAGTCCTTTAGTTCTTAAATTAATTGAGATATCTCTAGATTTGGCAACTATGATTATGATACAATATTACACCTTTTTCCAATTGAATCGCTTATTTCAGAAACAACCTAAGTTACCTATATTTTGAGAATTAATTTTCAGGATGTGAAAACAGAAGTTTATCTGAGCATTTTGGAGTAAAATCTAAGCTTAAGGTCAAAAGTTTACCTCTAAAGTAATAATTTATCATAAAGAAAAACATTGTAAATATAGGTATTTGCCAAACTAAAAAAAATTACATGTTGGTGTATAGTTACTATACACCAACATGTAATTTTTTATGTACTGTACATAAACTCAAAATAGCCCAAATGTGACTTGGGGTTGTTTCTGGTAATTTTCATTCAATTATTTTACCCTTCAGATAATTTATGAGCATTTTTTTAAATTAAAATGACGATTGCTTAGATTTTTCAAAATTTCCTAGTCTCTAAATATTAAAATCCTTAAAATTTTTCTTGGATGTCCCCTGTCCAATTTTACAGTTTGAGATAATTTTATTGATTTGAGATAAAATGTTACTTTGTTTGTATTAATTTTTGCTGTTTCATTAAAATCACACAGATATCTGGTGTATCTTCACTATTTTAGAGTTTATGAGATAACCTTAGTGAGCTCTGAAATTAGGGACTGAAATAAGGGAAACTGTGACTATTGCTAAAATATCCTGAAAGGAAAACTAAATTTTTTTATTTTCTCAATAGCGCGCATCTTTATTATTTGAAGTTTCAGTTTGAAAGTTGGTGTATTGGTATTGACATTCTGCATTTATTGGTGTTAGCAGTTGATTGTTTAAGCTCACTAGTTTCGAAGAAAATATTAACTTTTGTTTTCCTCATGGACGCCATATTGGATTTCTCTTTGAAACCGCAAAGAATATTATTCTTCATACAACGGCACACCTCATTATCATTTTTTTTCCAACAGTTTTAGATATCTTGTATGTTTTAATCCTAACTGTATCTTTTAACATTTACAGATACCCATGTAAGTCTCTATCGTAGAAACTCAACAAATACGTAATTATAATTCAGGAACGGGTAAGACTGAGGTGGAAAAACCAACACGTATTGTTGCAGTGAAAAAATACTGTAATAAAAGAAATACCCAATATTATACAACTATATACAACTTATACAGGGTGTCCCGTATCGTTGTGTTCAAATTTTTTGAGCATATAGTAGGCTTAATTTTGAGCCCAAAAAACCCAAAAGTCGTAGGTCTATCTTTATTCGTTACGAAGTTACAAGCTTAAGAAAATTATGACTAGTAAATAACAAAGATTCAACTTTGAAAACCACACAACCACATGTGTTGTGGTTTAGGCTAATAATTTATTGTTATGCTAAAGACATGAGTAAATGTCACCAAAATAAACATTAGAAGAGGTTCTCCTGCTCATACAAAATGGCATTTGGATTAAAATAAATGGGACACCAGGATATTTGGGAATTGGCGTTTGTAACTAAATTACAAAAAGCAATTATTATTGGATCGTATTCAGCATGCTGGTCAAGAGATCGGTCGCGAAAAAAGACGAGAAATTAGAACTGTTACTTCTGCAATAGGCCTCCGAGCACAAGTTTGTATTCAGCAAGGAATAGGACATTTTTAACACATGATAAACTAAAGATTTGGTCAATAAAATAAGTTTTATGTGGCTTTCAAAGTTAAATCTGGTATTTACTAGACATTTTTTTCTTAGGCCTCTAACTTCGTAACGAATACAGATAGACCTGCCACTTTTGGGTTTTTTAGGCTTAGAAATAAGCGTACTATATGCTCACAAGATTTGAACATAACGATACGGGACACCCTGTATAATTACACAGGTTTACCTGAATCAACACAATTGTCGGTTTTTACTGATAAATTATAACAAAATACTTTAAGCGAAAATTAATAACAATAATAACTTTAGGTACTATGGCGCAGCATAGTTTATTAGTGCCTGCCGGTTTATTTACAATAATAATGACACTGGCACTGGCTCCTCTCGAGGCACGTCGCTGATAGCGAGTACGCAGGCTCAACCAACCCCAAATCTTAGTAATGTGACCAAAACCTGAAGGCGGCTAAGTTTGGACAGTCGTCAAACTTACACCCATAATAGTGAGCTCTAGACAAGGAACATCCTATACATTAGAAAGTATCAGAAGACATTTTTTGATGAAGGTACTATCACTAAAAGTTTTTTTTTTAAATTCCACTAGTCATTCGTGCGAAATTTTGCTTGAATATATTATTTGGTGGAAAAAAATTGTAGGTATACCATTCCATTTTCTGATAAAAATAATTAAGTACTTTTTGATTCCAAATTGATTTTTTTTTCAATTTCAAAAAACTGATTAATGAAAAAAATTCGCTGATTAGTAGCAATGCAAAATATTTTTGCACACATTAGAAAACTAATCTTGATTCACCGAAGATGTTTAAGCAAATTTCACGAAAATATACAAATATAAAAAATATAAAAGATTCTGTTAAAGTGCCCATTAGAAAAAGTTCAACTTCTAATAATAATTAAAATTGATCTAGTACCGACTTACCTACTCTGAAATTTGGAACCTAGGCAACCTAAACAATTACGAATGAAAATTAAATATTACCAAGATGGCGACACATTTAATAAATGGTGAATCACGTCATCTTTATGCATTTTCAATTTGTCTACAGCATTAAAGCCATTTACAACGAACATATTTCAAGATATCAGGAAACTGCTAGATACTTTTCATCTGGTAGCCTATTATTTAGTTGAAATTATTATACAGGGTGGTGAAAATTGTAATTTTTCATTTCACAGCCAACTCTAATTTAAAAACATTTGTAACGGGATATGTAACGGGAAATTTCCTATACTGTGGCGAAATTCCTTCTAGTCCCCGTAAATGGCTTCACTGATCAATGGCTAGAACATTTCAGACCTTCACAGTTCATGAAAGGATGAACATTTTCCTTGACAGTTGGTAACACTGGTAGAATCATCCTGGTCAATTGTAGTTTAGAGAATTTTTGAGCCAATTATTTAAGTAGGGATGGGATACTTTTCATAATTTTACCTGTTTAGTGTAATTTTGTCTATTCTCTTCATTAAAACGGTTCCCCTGCAAGGCTATATTATAAAAACAAATATTTTGACAATGTAAAGTTTTAAAAACTCCCTGAAAAAAATTTCATCCCTTGAATCGCTTGAAAACCACCAATAGCAGCAGATCGCCGTAAAATGTTGATAAAATTTCGCAACAACAATAACAACATGCATCTTGAATCTCTACTTCGGTTAATTAAATAAGTAATTATAAAAACTTACGAAATAAGTTGATATAAAAAATATAAAAACAATATACGACACGAATTGTGTGGGTCAGTTATCTACTCAGATTGTAATTATTAAACTCTAATCAAAAACTCGTCCTAGGAAAATTGTCATATTTATATAAAAAAAATCTTTTATTATTATTGCAGAACCTATCAGCTATTATGCTATTAATTACCACACGTATGCAATCTGCTCTGACGCACTCATGCTAATTAGTCCTAAAAAATACAAAACAGTCGCTACGCGTATTATATTTCGCTTTACTTGTATCGATTGCAGTAAAACAAAACGAAAAAAAATCAAGAAACAGCAAAGCCTATATTCCTTTGAAGGTTCTCTCTGTATATAAAAATAAAAAAGTTATCTTTTTCACATATTTCTCTTCAATCACTCTTCAGATATGCACGCCTGGCAGACAACTCACCTCTAATCCCTCCTTGAGTTCCACTTCACTGGCTATATGATAAACCTCTTTGATGGGAGAAGAAGGAGGTGAATGCTCCCGCCCGTACTTGAGATTGAAATGTGAGGGCGATCGACGATGTTTCTTCGCAAATATTGCTACACCTGCGAACAAATTGAAACATAAAAAGTTATAATTTTATACCCATCCTTACTTGAGAGTATATACAGTGATATAGAAACTAGTACAGTAGAAACTATCTAATCCGATCGCTAAATTAAACACAAGGACTTTTAAACAGTTACCACTGGCTGCAGAAATATCCAATGATGATAACTGATTGAAAACGTTCAAGTGTGTTGCAAACATTTTTTGCTGGTGGCAGCATTGATTATATAGTGTCGCTCTGTCGCTAAAAGGTACCACCAACATTTACTTCTTTTTGAAAATGTGTATTCAGTCGGCCCTCTTTAAAAGGATTGTATCTTGAAAAGGGGGCCATTTTCAGCCCAGGAATCTGTGGTGGAACGTTGTTGTTGAAATTAATAGTTAAACTAAAAAAAGAGATTTTCACTAAAATACGTTTTCAGTAATGTCGGTCCATTATAAAAAATTAATTACGGACAAACGATGCAAGATACTAAACTTTTATAAAAGGGCAAAAGTTCAACAATACTTTAGCCTTGGGATAAAAAATACAGAAAAATTCTGGAGTAAAAATTGGAGACGTGACATGAAAAACCGAAACACTCTGTATGTCAATGTTTTCACGACACCCTGGAGAAGTCAGCCACCAATATAAATGCCAGAATTTGACAGTCTTGTGTCTGCATCAATAGCCGGAAGTTTTCAGTATCATAAAATAAACATCTACTCGAGTTCGGATTATGGTATTTCTTCTGAATTAGGCATGGTGAAGGCAAATAATCACCTATTCATCACGTGCAATACCACAGTAGAATCCCTTTAATCCGAACACGTAGAAATCTGTAATTCGAACAATGCGTTGCTGTTTGCAATAAAATTTACATTTTACTCTGAACCATATTTTCAATTTCCAGTCGGTGTTACACTTAAATCAAAAAAAAAAACTATTAGCCTGCGTTTAAGATCTGCGCGTGTGCGTCCACTGTTACCTATCTATAACGTGTGTCAACTGTCAACCTCACCTCGCAAAATCGCAATGGCCATCGTTAATTAGTTACTGCTTGCAGTGTTATCCATCTGTAATACTAATGTAATTCAAACCTACCTTCCTATTGGAATTGGAAGCTTGTGCGGTTCTATACGCAATAATAATACCTTCCTCTAGCATTATTAAAATAAACAGTTAAAATTCCATTGGACTGATAAAAACAACAATTTGATCTAACTCTTTAGGATTTATGCTTTTCTAAACGACATTCAGTTAATCAACAATTAAAAGTGTCATAACTCAACTTTATGTTATTTGACCTACATTCGTCGCTTTTATGACATCTTTAACGGTTTAATTACTTCTCTAAATAAGTAAAAATACTTCCCGAGTAACTTAACTAGTCCGTCTCGGTCATGCCTAGTACATACGACATTAAAAAATCTAATTTGATAAGCCACCCACCCGTCAATCTAAAAATTGCTGATGCATTACTCTATTTTTAATAACACAAATTGATTCAGGTACTTTCCTAATGGATGTGGGCGAGCGTATACTATTATTATAGCTTACATAAACAAAGGAGTAACACCTGTGTTAAAGTACCTAAAACAGACACGCAAGGAAGATAAATGAAACCGATGCACGCGGAACGGCATATATGCGGAAAGGTTAAACAGACTTCAACATTCGTTTGAATAAGAAATGATTTCATGGAACTTCCCCGCATATCAAACAAATCTAGAAATTCCCAGAGGACACACGAGAGCTCCCAGAAGACTGCTTTGGGCGAAACAGCTAATCAAATATACCAAACACTAAAACGCGGTATATGTGCGAGTTTTTTCTCCGCTTCTTGAACATTTTTACTTTGGCCAAAGATTGACCTGAATGTACTGCAAAAAAATTTAAAGTCTTCAGGTATAACCATAATAAAAGAAAAAGTGACCCATACGTATCTGCGCGATAAGCGATTCTTGACTGTAGTAACGGAGGCAACTGCTTGACATCGTCACTGTTGAAAAAAATCTTACGAAAACTTACCAGCTTCGTCTCTCGCTGTTCTGGTATCGATTTGGGGATGCAGGTGAGGGTTTGGCATGCTCGGTGTTGATGTAAGCACCAACGTCTTAAGAGCTGCCACTTCGGCTGTCAGCACTTCCACTTTCATCTGGGCCTCCTTCATGCCTTTTTCCGCGGCCGCCTGTTTCTCGTTCGCCTCGCGTACCATGTTGTGAGCTTCCTGGAACAAGAAATCTGCTCTAAACCAAAAAACGCTTTCAAATAATTTTTCTAAAAATGATTATTTGAAAATTTAGCTGAAAGTTAGAAAAAAATCTGCAGAATTGTCTGGTGGTTAGGTGAAACTGCCCCCTATAGCATCTGAATTTGGGTATACAGGTTTTACCATGACACTTTTTTCTATAGTTAATATTTTTTTGTTTTCTTTATGATTTCGTTCATGTAAGATGATCACGACGTCATGGATGACATCATCTTTACACAAACTACTTTATTTACATGATCAAGAAGTGTGGGGGGCACTGGGGGGAGGTATTCTCGAGTTTGTGGGAGTCGATTCCCACGTGAGAGTTCACATGAAAACCGGTTCGCCTAGAATACCTGTATTACCGACTATGAAATTAAGTTCAAAAAACGTCAATTTTTTTCACGAACGTATAACCGTCTAAAAATTCCCACAATTTATTTTTAAGTCAGCTTATTATCTAGTCAGCTCTCTCAATATTTATCTATTACTGGGATATTTTGGGTAAAAAAACACTCAGCAGGTTTGTCAGGTAGTTATGGTTGCAGAAAATACGGCGCACAGAATTGCTAATACACGAAAGTTTGTCAGGTAGGTTTTATTACACCTTGACGAACCTTATTTTCAAAAGGATCGGATGGAAAGTTCTAGGTTTTATAGCTTAATAGCTATAATACCTATAGCTTTATAGCTTTACTCAGTAACTGTTTAAGATATCCGGTTTAAAAAATACCAAATACTAAAATCTACAGCTTCTTAGACCCGTAGTATGTTTTTAATACCCATACTAAAATAGGTTTCGTCGTACTCTAGTGATGTTAATGTTTTGTTTCTTTTTTAAAACTTTGCCTTTTTCAATGATACCTACGTTTGTGACCAAATGTGCCAAAAATATGATATCCAGCTGTTCTCCGGTGATCGTTCCATTCTCATGAACTCAAGAATAGCCCCTCAGTAGAAGTCAGAAATTTAGACATTTGACTTTATTCGTATTCAGATATCTGATTATGATTAGCAATGAGGGGTGGCGCTACAGTCAATTTTCGGCCAATCAAATATCCAAATCCAAGATTCAACAATAGTCAAATGTCATTGCGATTTCTTTGCATGCGAATACAAGCTAGTGGGCTTAGTGTAAGGTTCAATTAATTGATACTGGGAAAACTATAAATTTTAACTTTTAAAATAATAAAAAAATACATTCTACAAAGAGTGGTATAAATGATTACAGAAAAAATTATTTCCGAGGTCACTGTATAATTATAATCAATAGATCTTCAGTAAAAATTGTTATGTCACAAGAGTTATTTACCTACTTTTCGCATTTCTCGGAAGTATAACTTTAATTAATTATGCAACTTAAGTACTTTCTCAATTACCGTTGCCGTTATGTGTATGTATTCCCATTAATGAATACATAAAACGATTACTTAATTAAATTATTATTACACTACTAAAAAAACAGAAAAATACAACCATACGTTCAGAAAATAATGGATGAAAAATAGAGACACTGAAATGAGATTACGTTGTAATATTTATTAGCATCCTAAACATCCAAAACCAACTAATGTTGTAATATCTAATATAGATATGTATGTTAATTGCATAAACCATGCCTATCAACCAACTATAGAAGGATTTTGAGGTCACTACTTATACGAATAGAATTTTCATCGCGATGTTTCAATGCGGAGGTTGCAAAAATAATAATTGTAAAATTCTAAAATAATTATTGATTTGGAGTGTAGAATTAGGTATGTACTGTTGGAACGAAATGAAACAGGTAGGTAGGTACATATAATATGTACGTGTAGGTATGTTGTATGTTACGTTATACTCTTTCATTTCACACGGTATTAAAAAAAAATGGTCATTATACATTATATAAGGTGATTAAGTGGTAAGTACCATAAATTAAAGGGCTTGTAGATAACGCTAATATATTAAGAAAATTTAATGTTTTTTTTTTAAATCAAGATACAAGCTGTTTTTTATTGCATCTTCACACATATCTACAAGCCCTTCAATTTATGGTAGGTACTTATCTAACGGTCATATTCACAAACAATAATTACCTAAATAATTATTACGTTATCATTCTCCATCTCATTCGAATGCATATAAACTGTATACATATCTCCATCCCATTTATTTAATTATTTTTGAGCAATTACAGGGCAATAATGCTTTAAATAAAAATAAAAATAATATAAATTAAAAATCTCGCATTCCGAAAAAAACAAAAAAAAAAAATAATAAAAAAAAGCAGTTTAGATTTTTTGACGAGACAAAAGATGTCCTGTGACCCCGGATCCTACGCCACAAGTTGCTTCGGTTATACTCAGAGTTTTTCCAAATAAGAATTGTGGTAAAGTTTTATAGGTATACAAAAATTCAGAATTATTGGTCCACTCTGTAGAAAGATACAATGATAATAGGTTTCGTACAGCGACGCTCATACACCCTGTATGTGGGTTAAAAAACATTTCGAGAAAAAAAAAAGAATTTTTCTTAATATTTTAGCTGTATCTCCAAGCCTCTTATTTTATGGTATTCCACTGAATTACCTTGTATAGCATAGCTGAGGGGCCACTCGCACCCAGGTGTGAACTAGTGAAACTGTGTTGAGATTGGTAACAAGGGAGATATTTACTTTACTATAACTGTAATTACATTTGAGATGGCCTATTGATTATTTGACGATTTTTGAAAATTTTATCCTTACCCTTCTCGAATGGCCCTCGAATTAATTTGGAACCGGCCTCAATAAGGACCAGCGAATCAGCGATACAAAGAAATCGTTATCATGTGTAAGTTTTACCGAAAAATGAAATGTAACAATGTAAAAATTGTGGTGAAGTGTTAGTGGCTCGTCATCTATACCGGGTGTCCAATTTAAAATTAACTACAGTGGGATCTCGGAAACGGTAAAAGATACATACAGGTTCGGTTAAATTTGAGAAAACTTGCAAAATTTTATGCTTATTAAGAATCTGAAAGAAAATTTATGGAAACTTCAGGCGTTACTGAAATATCCTGTAAATACTGAAAAATCGAAATTTCTTATTTCAGCCCATCTTTTTTATTATTAAAAGTAAATAAATTATTTTTTGAAGCCTACTGGATCTCAGAGTTTTCATAACTGTTGTTTTTCTTATGGCCATATTGTATTTTCATGTCATTATGTATTAAAAAAATTAAGGAAACCAAACTATCATATTAAAAAAAATTCTTCAAAAATTTATTTTTTTTCGAAAAAAAAGGAAGATTTTTCACCAAATGACGCCGTGTGACGTCGCACAAGATTTATGACGTTCGATAGATATTAGGACAAAAAAAAAAAAACTCGCGCAACCTTAAAATACCCACCCATGGCATATGAAAAAAAAGGGAGGAGCATTAAAAAACTGGCCAATATCAATTACAAAGCTGTGTTCGGTATCTCAAACGGTTCCCGAGATATTAAAAAAAAAAACTGGAAAAATTATATTTTTTCTGCGACGGGCAAAAAGTATGACATTTTATCCCCTTTGGCAGGTATAAAAATGCCTCTTTATATGAACTGCTTTCTGTTGGGGAAAAAGTAAATTAACACGGGAAAATGAGTACTTTATCCCCAATATCGATATGGCCGCTTAGATATAGCTACTATTAATACTCAGATATCATCAAATTTATCATAAAAAAGTCATCTTTGTCACAAACTATCACTTTTGACCAATGTAGAGAAATGCGAAGCAATAATTAACAATTTTCATGGTCTATTGCATTGCAATATAACAGATCTTGAAAGCTTACATTAAAAAAATATTGCAATTTGAACTTTTGTCAAATTTTGAAAATATTTTTTAACTTTTGTCAAATTTTGAAAATATTTTTTATGATAATGTTTTTTTGTACAACTGCCATTAAAAGTCACACTTTTAACGACAGCTGACAGTGTTAAAAGTGATTGTTTACATGGAAGCGTGTTATAAATACTTTACTACATTTTCTCATGATGAAATCAGACAAAATTATAGGTCATAAGATTTTTTCATATTCTCTCTATTACTGGCAAACATATTAATAAAAAATAAGTACCTAATAGTCGAGAATTCCAGACAATAATAATTGTTCAGAAATTGCAATTAATAGTAATTATTTTGACGTCTATTTTATTTGTATGCACGCATTTGTTAGTAGCCATAGCGTCGGCAACGGTTGCTATGCACAGTACATTTGTACTTATCTGTAATATTTTAAAATGCAATTTGAAGTTGAGTGTCATTCTAAATTCATCAATTTTATTATCAAAATAGAGCAGTTTTACAAAAACCATTGTATGATATTCGTCTTAAAAGTGATTTTATTTTTTCGTGAAATTTGTTCGATTCGCTCCGCTACGCTTCGCTCATTTCACAAACCTTTTCACTCAAAAATAAAACTTCACTTTTAACACTAATATCATAAATAGCTATTTTGAAAAAAATATTCGAAAGTGACTGAAATTACAAAAATCAAATCGACATCTTGCTTAGTTTAATTTCGAACTCTTATGATTTTCACCATTTCGAAAAAAACAATCTATTTTCTCTAAAGTAAAAACCACTCTGTATATCTGATTATGGCAAAATAAGTTTTTAAGCCAGCAGAGATTTTTTGTTCCCAAAGTTTTTTTGACAAGTAAAAAATAAAAAATTTTCCCACATGATGCCAACTTTTTGGCGGTAACTGCATGTTATACAAAAATACAGGGAATATGAAAATGAAAATGTTTTTATAAAAGGGAATGAAAATTAACAAGGGATGTAAAATGAGACGTCGCCTAATTATGTACATCTGCAGAAAGTTATTTTTCAAGAAAGCAAAAGGTAATGGAGCGACCTGCTAATAATGACAACGCAACTTCCTTATCAACAAAACACACAGGCAATGATAATAATTAAGTATTATTGCAACGTGCCGCCAGTTCCATTATTTTCCTGGTAAACCTCCTTTTAAAATATAAAGTTCTGTATTTTGTAATAAGAACGCCGTACCATAATATACAAGTTTCAAATAATAAAAAAGACTCGCGTAAATATTGATAAGGGAAAAATATAAATAAACACATTGAAATATTATTCTATATTATACAAGGTCGTATATGTACTTACATATTCTGGTAAATCCGATAAGGAGGTATTGAGCAGAGCATCAACCTCTAATCTTAATTCGTTTAAACTAAAACTTAGACCTTTTTTAAGGTTTCCACGTCTTCCAGGCATTTCTCTAAAATAAACATCAAAAAGGAGACTGTTCAGATTTTACCGATCTACTGACGCACTGGCTTACCTCAACTTTTTGATATTTTATTATTAAGCATGGAAAAGGAAGTGGATTTATCTTAAAAAGATAAAATATTATTAATATACCGAGTGGCAATGAAACTATTGAAAATAATTTAATAATAATTAATTAAAACACCAGTTTATTAATAATAATTAAAGAAACTGAAATACCGACTAGTAAATTAAGCAAATTACAACAAATGAAACATCTCGCCCTCGCACGATAATTAATCACTTGTTCCCACGGGGTCAATTAATAGAGTTGTTTTAACCATGAGGGAGTTTTACCTTTAGAATATAGGGCGGAAGAGATAACTCCATTCTTCGGTGTTTATTTAACCACAAAAGTGAAGCCTTGTTGTAACGCAACAAGTCTTCAAATAACACAATATTGGCGGACACGCAACTCAAGTAGGTACAGACTAAAGTTACCTCTTCAAAGTGAAGATAACAACAAGGTTTTTCAATATTTACCGAGTAAATATTTGATGTATATATGATCATGTGATGATGACGATGATGCTGTAAACTTGTAAAGAACGGTTCTCTTTGTTAATATTTTCTTTCTTCAAATCGCTTCAAACAACAACAAAGACGATATTAGATATATAAAAAAGCCTAGGATCACAACAAAGGGTCAACAAGAAAAAACAAATAAAAAAATGTAATTCTACCTAACAGAATAAAGAACAAAAAAACAGCCATTAAAAACTAATACATTTTAAGGTCACAACTAAGGCCTCTTTGACACTACGGTCGAATTTCTATTTTTTTTTCTTCACTTTCAATGCAACGAATCTTCGAGATTAACAGTAGCACGATTTTTATTTTCAAATTTGAATTTATTTTGCATTTATATTCCAAAAATTGTAACATCAATCCCTGTGGTCTTTTCACGATATGAAAAAGCGGATATATTGCAAGTACGTGGCTGTATACGTTTCGAAGCGCTTGGCATTGACCTCAAGTGGTTACATCCCGAATCGACGTATTTTTGATCATCGCATCTGCCAGGTCTGTACTTTCATTGCACTCTCAAAATCGGTTTTTAATACCGTTTTGTTGCTTTCCCTTTCATTTGCAAAGCAAATGAATATCTTCCTGGTGTTACTATAGGTATGTTCTCCACCCCTATACATATAGGGGTCATAGTGAAACAGTAGGAGCCGCGGATGTATGTAATGACAAAAAATTTATATAGATGACCACAAAATCGACGAATATAACGAAAAAATATGAGAAAAAGATAAAATCCCCATGAGTGGCTAAAACTGATTTTGGGACTTTTCCAACAATCTTTAAGTGGTAAGTACCATTAAAGAAAACAAAGAAATGTAAGTTTTCATCAATGTTGTATCATGCGGCAATATTGCCATAAAGTCAAAACACTTATTTACAAAAATTCGTTTTCTATTATTAATGTCACTGATGTTGTCACAGCTTTCGAGCCCACTAACAAAAATGGCATCGTGCACCCCAGACACCGTCGCTTGGTGGAGATTCCAGCTCAGTACTAATGTAAAACTTCTGCGATTTCAATTACCTCCAGCAAAATTCGTAAAAAAATATCTTGGCCGCAACTTATCACAAAAACTCATCAACTTTTCGTAAAAAAATCGTAAACTTATAATTTTTAATTACCTTTTATTCAATAAAATCTGTATACAACCTTGTGATATTATTGTGAAATCAAATTATCCGTGCGAGTGGGTATACTGGATTTATTCAACCATTATATCCCGTTTCCATCAATTTATTCAAACACTTCAAAGAGGAATTCATTGCCCATAATTAAAGTGCGCAAATTTTTAGCGTAGCGAAATTAATGTACAGATAGAGTTGGACAAGGGCAAATTCATCGGTCGTCGTCCTTTAATAGGCATTCAACGAAAATAATTTGGACTATCCACTCGGCATAAAAGTTCAGTAAAAACCTAATAACAGACCAACACTATAAAGTCAATAGGTACTATTACAAGACCTGTACGTAGTAATTAACGCATGAGGAAAAAAGTTACCACCATCCTCGTATAGTAGAGACCAGTGTGTTATACACCGTGTGCATAATTAGAAATTATAACTCGTGTTATGTACGATGCTTTTTCTATAACAATAGATTGTTTGATAATTTAATAATATTCAGACCGTATTATTATACTGCGCCCTGCACTTGACAACTTAACTATGTGTCATCGTCAGCAAACTTTTTGTAAATAAATAAGAGATTCCCTCCAGAGATTTCCCAGAGAAACGAAAACTACTGTTTCTGAGTAGATATTGAAAAGGAGCGCGGACAGAACGCAGCTGTGATACCTCTCCTTTACTTCACTTCTTAGGACGTTGCACCTTCCACCCTGAACCCTGCTGTTTTGAGTGATGATGCTCGGGTATCTCCTTCAACTACAACGGTGGACTTGGGGGGTTCCCGCAAGTATTTAGTACGACACGCAGTTTTAAACGGTAGTCGAACTGAGAACATTCAGACTTGGGATTGGCGTAATCACATCACAAGATGTTTCATGTTCATTTTTAAAAATCCTTGCCGCCTTCCTTTTTACCACGTCCCTTGGTTCGACCTATAACGTCTATGCGCAAGGGCACAGGTGTCGTCACCGTCGCGAGACCGGGCGGCAGTAAGTAGATAACGAGTCGTCACCGTGGTCGGAGTGAAAATATATTTCGTATTGTGAACTTCTTCACTGTTCGTCGTGTCCTGTCTTCGCCCCTTCAGAAGCAGGAAAATACATGCCGGGCCCGTGCGAAGCTGTCTACCACATCGAACAACAAGATTATTATTGAATTTAATCAATCAACTGGTTATGGTATTTAGACTCATCACCTAACGTCGTTAAAAAGGTAGGTCAACCATCTTCCATTGTTATTTTCTTCCCGTCGATTAATTCATTAATAATCCCATCCGTTCAAATTTATGCTCCATGAACAATCTTCGTTCATTTTATGGTCCTTCTAGCCCCATTTGAAAAGCTCTATTAACATACAGCTCATTATTTGTAAATTAATACCGTCAAAAAAAAAAAGAAATTATCTGTGTTTTGTCTTGTGATTTGCATGGGTAATTTATTTTAAGATCGCATTTGAAATCATACCTATTGATTTCAGAAACAATTAGGGAAAGTTTTGGAAAAACAATTTCTCGACATCTGCAGCATTGCGCTTCTGTTTTCGTTTTCGTAGGTACCTTTATTTACGCACGCAGTAGTGTTTTGTATTTGCCGTAGTGGTGATAGTGGTGGTGTAGCTCGAGCTCGAGTTCGCCCTAGCACGGTGGTCTCGTCTGGTTTCAAGCAATTTCTCGCTGAAATTATTATCCTCGCGAGCATCACCTTTTGTTCGTCAACATTTTCTTTCTTGTTAGTTGACTTTCAAGAAGAAATATTTATTCACTCGGTTGGGTGAATTTTTACGTAACGAATTTATTCCTTCTCATCGAAATTTATTCATAATAGATTGGTCAGAACATAGGTAGGTACTTTTATGTACTTTGTTGTCTCGGTGGTTTTTTAATGATTTTATTTGCGCCCGTCAGTAAATAATTATTATTATTACCGATTGCCTTTGTTTTTGAATTATTGTTTTTTGTATCTCGTTACTACATTGACTAATTAAGGCCTTTATTATTTAATTGGTAGATTAATTGTTACGCCATGACAGATAGTAATTATACTATGGAAAAAGCCATCATTTTGGCTAAAATTACTATTGGAAGGTTAGCTCCTTTGGCAGTCTTGGCTGATAAAGCTAAGGATGACAAAGATGTTTGTTCTGAATTGAGCCAGTCATTTGATGAAGCTTCATCATTATACCACGAGTTTCAGTTAGTCGTTAAGGGAACTTTATATGATGATTCATGCGAGAATTTTGAAACCGTTTGCGGGCAGATTGTCGAGATTGATGCGTTGTTCAGGAGGATCAGGATTGCTCATTCACGGTTTGGCACAGAATTATCGTCGAAACCTTCGCCCATTATCAAAGCTAATTCGTCAGAATCATTGACTCCAACTCGATCTCTTCCGGAGTCTCAGGCAGGTTCTTCCGACGCTTTGAATAGGTCATTGAATGTCAAACTTCCTCGTATTAGTCTACCCATTTATGACGGATCGTTGGAATCTTGGTCATCTTATTACAATTTATTTTGTGCGTTGATACATGAGAATAGTTCATTATCGAATATTGAAAAATTTCAGTATTTAATTTCGACTCTCTCAAAAGAGCCGTTGGCTTTGGTTAAACATCTACCTCTTACGTCTGACAATTATGTTATCGCTTACCAGTCCTTGGTGGATCGTTATCAAAATGACAGGGTTCTGGCCACCTTATATTGGAGATCGGTCTTTGAGGCTTCGAAGGTCTCATCAGAGTCTAGTCATGCTCTTCGGACTTTATTGAACACGTTTGTTGAAAACATCACAGCATTAGAAAGGATCCCTAATTTAGATTTATGGGACTTCACAGTCTTCAATGTGTTTGTTCAGAAGTTGGATAGTGGGACACGCAAACGATTTGAAATGGCATTTGCTCAGACTGAATTTCCTACCTTCGACGATTTGAAACAGTTTGTTAACGATCAATGCCGCGCTTTAGAAGCTAGTTCATTTACTAATCAGCCTAGTTCCACGCCAAAATTGGGTACTGTTGAACGTAAGCCAGTTACTAATGGGTCTAGAAACGCATCTTCGTCTCATCGTCATAGATCTCAGGCGTTATTGGCTTCTTCTGCGGATGCATCAGCGTCAAATGCATCTTCAGTGAGATCTAACTGCTTCCATTGCAAGGGTGCATCACATCAAATTGTGAATTGCCCTTCATTTTTAGACCTTTCGCCATACAATCGTCATTTGTTGATCAAGGCTGCAAAACATTGCAACAATTGTTTGAAACCGTCACATACGATGAAATCATGTACGTCTTCGTCTAGGTGTCAACATTGTTCACAACCACATCATTCATTACTTCACTTTGCCGGTAGCAAGGATAATCCGTCGTCAAGCGCAACATCTAATACGTTGCCTAATGGTGTTTTATCAGATTCACCAGTCACATTATCGTCCACAGTAAATTTGACATCTTCATCCGATACGACTTTGGTTTTGTTGTCCACGGTAGCATTGGAGATTCAAGATCGTTTTGGTAATTACAAGCAGGTTAGAGCCCTTTGTGATTCCGGTAGCCAGTCTACTTTTATAACCGCACGATGTCGCAAACACCTTGGTTTGGCTATCGATCGCTCATCGATACCTCTTGCTGGTTTAGGTCAAACAGCCATTACTTCCTCTCACGGGCGTACTAACTGTCAAATTCGTCCGATCGGTTCGCCAGAGCAGGTTTGTAAGGTTTCTGCAATTGTGCTTCCAACGATTTGTTCTAATCTTCCGGCCGTGCCTCTACCACACACAAGGTCGTTTGAAAATTTACCGTTAGCTGATCCTCATTGGAATGTCCCATCGTCGGTGGACATGCTTTTGGGAGCTGATATATTTGCTCATATTGTTCGTGGTGGTTTTATCGCTGGTGATACTGATCATCCAGCAGCCATGAATACTATCTTTGGCTGGGCATTATTTGGAAATATTTCTTGTACCAGTCCATCTCCAACGAGGTCCTTCTTCGTCATGACAAATCCTTCGCTTGATGATACCTTAAAGGCCTTTTGGAACGTTGAAGAAGTTCCCAACGTCGTTAGCAAATCTCCAGAGGATCAGAGTTGTGAATCGTCTTTTGTTAATGATCATTATCGTAACCAATCAGGTCGGTTTTGTGTATCCTTGCCATTCAAGGAACCAAATTCGTTGCCTTCATTCCTTGATTCTGAGAAAATCGCGGACAATCGTCTCCGTACTCTTGAACGTCGCTTATCCAAGGATTCGGCGCTTCGTGACAAATATAATGAATTTCTGTCGGAATACATCGCATCTGGGCACATGTCTCTTTTAATGTCAACCCCGTCAGATTCGAATTGCTATTACATTCCCCATCACTGCGTCTTCAAGGGTGAGGGAATCTCTTCAAAGATTCGAGTGGTGTTTGATGCGTCGGCTAAAGCGTCAAATAATGTTTCACTTAACGATGCATTGTTTGTCGGGCCTAAACTTCAAAATGACATTTCTGTCATTTTACTTCGTTTTCGTCTTCATGAATATGTGTTCACTTGTGATATACGACAGATGTACCGTCAAATTTTGGTGACAGAAGCCCATCAATCGTTTCAATTAATTCGGTGGCGTTCGTCGCCCGAAGACCCTATTGACACATATCGTTTGAACACTGTCACTTATGGAGTGTCCAGCTCTCCTTTTCTCGCTATTCGTTGTCTTTTGCAACTAGCGCAAGAGGGCGAACAAGATTTCCCACTTGCCGCGCATGCGATTCGTAATGCATTGTACGTTGATGACTTTGCAACCGGGGCAGACGATCTTCAGACTGCCTCAGAGTTGAAGAGGCAACTCATTGGTTTATTGAAAGGGGGTCAGTTCGAACTTCGAAAATGGGCTTCGAATCATCCTGACCTTTTACTTGGACTACCTGCTGAGCATTGTCAAATTCATGCATCGTCGTTTGATTCTGATTCTGACACAATGCTTAAGATTCTTGGCTTGCTGTGGCAATCGTCTAGTGATTCTTTCTCATTCAGCGTTAAGCAGATTGAGTCACCATGTACAAAGCGATCTATTTTATCTGAAATTGCTCGCATATATGATCCTTTGGGATTCTTGTGTCCTATCACTTTTTTTGCGAAACGTCTCATTCAGCACTTGTGGTCTTTGGGATTAGACTGGGATTCTGAACCCCCGTCTGACGTCTGCGAACAATGGAAGCATTACAAATCGTCACTTCCTGTCATATCTGAACTGAGCATTCCTCGCCGTTTGAAGCTTGTTTCATCGACATGCCAGCTTCACGGATTTTGTGACGCGTCTGAGTCTGGCATGGCAGCTGTTGTTTATTTTCGGTGTGTTGATCCAGAAGGGATGGTTCATGTGTCTTTTGTCATGGCCAAGTCCAAGGTCGCCCCGTTGAAGCGAATCTCTATTCCGCGCCTTGAACTATGCGCAGCGGTTTTGCTAGCCAAATTAATTGCTCATATCATTCAGAATTGTTCTGAAAGCGTCGTCATCGAGCAAATATTTGCATGGAGTGATTCGACAGTCACTCTTTCATGGATCCGTTCGTCTCCACATAAGTGGAAAACGTTTGTGGCTAATCGAGTCACATATGTTCAAGAAAGAGTTCCTCCCGATCGTTGGCATCATGTTCGGTCGGCTGAAAATCCAGCTGATCCAGCATCACGTGGTCTTTTTCCCCGCGAACTTTTAATAAGTTCTCTATGGTGGGCGGGGCCGCATTGGCTTACGGAATCTCCGGAAAATTGGCCTTTAAATTCATCGTCGTCCACTGGTGTGGATATAAATGAAGAAGCTAGGGTTGTCGTGTTACACTCTCATGTTGTCACGTCAGATATTGAGATTTTGCTAACTCGATTTTCCTCTCTACGCAAAATACAGGGCATTGTGGCTTACTGCCTGCGTTTTCTTCACAACGCTCGTCATAAGCCCAAAATTGTTGGTCCGTTGACAGATGCAAAATTACATCAGTCTTTGTTGTTAATCGTCAAGGCGGTTCAGGCAGCTATCTTTCAGCCAGAACTTGCCAAACTGCAAAGTGGACAGCCTTGTAGTAAATATCTGCAAAAATTGTCTCCCTTTATAGATAATGCGGGTATTCTTCGCGTCGGTGGTCGTCTGGCAAATTCGTCATTGCCATTTGGTACCAAACACCCTGCTTTACTTCCAAGTCGTCATCGTTTGACTGAACTAATAATTTTGCAAGTTCACAATCGTCATCTGCATCCAGGGATTCAAACAACTATGTATCTGATACAACAGAATTTTTGGATTCTCGCCTTTCGTCAAACAATCCGTCATTATTTGAAAACGTGCAACCGTTGCTTTCGGGTTCATCCACGTTCTCTTACACCCCCCATGGGCAATTTGCCCTCGTTTCGTGTAAGTCAGGTTAAAGCTTTTAGTTGTGTAGGTGTGGATTACGGAGGTCCTTTTCCCATTTTGATGTCACGTCATCGAGGCGCTCGTACCCAAAAGGCTTATTTGTGCTTGTTTGTTTGCGCTGCAACAAGGGCCATTCACGTCGAAGTCGCTTCAGACTTATCAAGCGAAACGTTCCTCGCTGCCCTTCGTCGATTTATCGCTAGACGAGGACGTTGCTCGTTTCTTTTCAGTGACTGTGGCACGAACTTTGTCGGTGCCCATCGTTTGCTCGTCGAATACATGAAATCCGCTGTGGAAGCAGAGTCCATCGAATGGCGCTTTAACCCGCCTTCCTCGCCTCACTTCGGAGGGTTATTCGAAAGTGGAATTAAGTCCGTGAAAACTCATCTGGCCAGGGTCATTGGTCAACAAATCTTAACATATGAGGAACTCAACACTCTTCTTGTTCAAGTCGAAGCGGTGTTGAATTCGCGTCCGTTGTGTGGTGTCAGCGCTGATCCTAATGACCTAACCGTTCTCACACCCGGTCATTTTCTTACTCTTGAAACCCTAACAGCACCACCTGATCTAGATCTATCCCATTTGAAACTTTCTCGTCTGTCTCGTTGGCAATTAGTGCAACGTTTGCACTATGATTTTTGGAAACGGTGGAAGAACGAATATCTTCATACGTTCTATCAACGTGGTAAATGGAGTAAGACCAAGGCATTTGATGTTGCAGATGTCGGGACATTGGTACTGATCAAGGATGAACTTGCCCCTCCCCTTCAGTGGAGGCTTGGCAGAATTGTTCACCTTCATTTTGGGTCAGACAAAATTGCTCGAGTCGCTACACTTCAAACGAAAACCGGGCTCCTTAAGAGACCCCTCGTTAAGTTGTGTCCTTTACCGTCACAATAAGCAAGACACAACACATGTAAATAGTTAGAATTCTAACTTCATTCGTTTCTTTTTTTTTTTTTTCTTCTCTTCTCATCAGAAAATTACTTTATTTTATAGTAATTTTGGTGGGCGGTATGTTTCATGTTCATTTTTAAAAATCCTTGCCGCCTTCCTTTTTACCACGTCCCTTGGTTCGACCTATAACGTCTATGCGCAAGGGCACAGGTGTCGTCACCGTCGCGAGACCGGGCGGCAGTAAGTAGATAACGAGTCGTCACCGTGGTCGGAGTGAAAATATATTTCGTATTGTGAACTTCTTCACTGTTCGTCGTGTCCTGTCTTCGCCCCTTCAGAAGCAGGAAAATACATGCCGGGCCCGTGCGAAGCTGTCTACCACATCGAACAACAAGATTATTATTGAATTTAATCAATCAACTGGTTATGGTATTTAGACTCATCACCTAACGTCGTTAAAAAGGTAGGTCAACCATCTTCCATTGTTATTTTCTTCCCGTCGATTAATTCATTAATAATCCCATCCGTTCAAATTTATGCTCCATGAACAATCTTCGTTCACAAGAGATAATTATTCGGTAATCGTTACAGTGGCAAGCGTCCATTTTCTTAGAGAGGGTGACAAATGCTGACTTTTCAATCGTCCAGTATTGACCTCTGCCATCAACATGAATGTTTCTGTACGTATCTTAGTAAATACTACGGCTTTCCCCCTTTTTTTTAGAGTTAAATGGCGTGTCCCACTGCATCTTCTTGAGCCAAGCCGAGGATCGGTGAAGAGCTCTTCGACAAATTCCTTCCTGCGCTTCAATTTTTCTGAGACTCCCATCAATAAATGCTTACATCCTTTAGAACACCCTGTGAGTTCTCTAATAATTACACTGTCTAAAATTTCCCAATTTATTAGCATAAAATTAGCCGTGTTTTTTTTTATTTCTTCGACTTTTTTGGGCTCTCTGTTGATCGTGAAGAAAAGTTACGCGGTAGTTAATATTGATTTAGAACCCATAGAACAATATTTTCCTGAACTTTTTCATGTTTATCATGAAAAATTTGTTGGATCGAAGCCGCTGACTGCTGCGCCTGATATGTGAATCGCCCCGGCCGGAGGCGGCGGGAGAAAGTCCCCGGCCGCGCTGCCTCGGCGTCGCCTGCGGGGGTCACACGGCAACGGTTCGCTAGGTATACGCCGCGGTCCCCTGGCCTGTCCTAACCTTGTCGGCCCGTTGCCTATGTTACCTCTACCTGGGCAGGTTGACGACCCCAGCTGCTCGCAAGTTGCTTCACCAGCTCCGTTCCTACCGGGCCGTATATCTTGCCAATATGTACATGATTCTCATACGAATACATTATGACATAACACCGGCACTTATCGCACTTGCCCCGTCTTCGTCCTCCTGCACCGCGTTGCATCGATGGTCATATTCGTAATGCCGTTCCATAAATTACATATGTCATGTGTGTCATGCATGAATGATCGTATGTATGTAAGTACGTCTGGATGCGCCCTTGCGTGGACGGATTTATTATTGCTAGGTATGGTGTACCGTTTAAGTGGAGATACTTGTTACATGTTATGTAGCATGTAGCCACCTACTTACTATTATAGTATCTGCATCCTGCATGGATTATTAAGTTTGTAGGTAGGTAGGTATGGTATGTACCTGCTCTAAGTTCTTCATCCAACGCAATTTTATTGTGTGGTGTTTGAGAGCGTGATGAAATCACTTCTTGTTACCTATTACTATACATACCTATCTACTTCCACTACCGGTATAGGTAAGTATCGTGCGACCAAAAACAATGTAAAATTTTTTTCGGTGATTATGCTGTGCGTAATCATTGTTTTCG
The DNA here is from genome assembly GCA_910589415.1 of Malachius bipustulatus. NCBI lineage: Eukaryota > Metazoa > Arthropoda > Insecta > Coleoptera > Melyridae > Malachius > Malachius bipustulatus. The sequence goes on along the minus strand of OU342634.1, from coordinate 29,011,682 downwards.
GCCTCTTGACGAACGCTGTGCGTTTAGTTCACCATTACGCATACTCTTGGTGGAAGCTTTGTAGAGGGAGTGATTTACTTAAGCCGCCGTTTACAATTTTTAGGTTTCGAAAAGTCAAATTTAACGAATCCATAGACTTCCGGTTACAAAACGAGCCCATAGAAGAAACTCCTAGCTCTCACCGATACTCAGAATCCAAAATAACGATATTGCCTAATAAAAAATACAACCGGTATACGGAAAAATACGGAAAAACTTTATTTAGTTTAGAGGTGGGGATAAATAATTATTGAACTTGGCAAACGTGGTTTTTGGGTAAGTAGCGTACAAGGCGGCAACAACTGCGATGGCTCAGTAGTGCAGACCTGCTCCTGCTCTGCTATGTTGGACTCGGGACTGGGGCAGTAGAACTAGTGATATACCCACACAGGCAATCATTTGGATTTCATTGTTTCCACTTTTCATTTTTCCACTTTTTTACAAATTACAAATTCGGAACTATATATCTTCTAACAAAACCAGCAATAAACCCCTCAACACTGATTCATCGTTTTCACAAATTACTGCATGATTCCCCAGAAATTAAACCCCAAATCAGAACCAACGTAGTTCCGTTTTTTATTATCTATTTTTAATTAATTTGATTGCGGAAAGTGCACCTCTCCTCGGTTCGGCCATCACTCCTCCATTTGGATACGCCCGTTGTCTTGCTTCGACTAGAGATCGCGTTCCGATCATCTACTATATAGATAGATGTGCCATTTAAATGGGCGTTCGATTCATGGTGACGACAGAGGGCTTACTTTTAACACGTGCGACTAAATTGCGATCCGATTTCGAATTCAGTACAAGTTAGAGGTAGGTCCAACCAATATGAAGGGTTGAACAGTTATGAAGGGTGATGAGAAGAGCCCCTCGGGGGAAGAGTTGACTAGTGGACTTTGTAGTGTAGAAAGGTGTAGAGAAATTGAGACGATCCAGGACAAGTGCGATTTATTCAATCTGCATAAATTTAAGTACCCACACGCAGACACTGTAAGAGAACGCAGGGTGTTCTAAAGGAAGCAATACCTATGCCAAAGAGCTCTTCACCGATTCTCGGTTGGCCCAAAAAGATGCAGTGAGGCCCGCCATTAAACTCTAAAAATAAAGGGAAAGCGGTATTTGCTAAGATACGTACATAAAAATTCATGTTGATGCTAGAGGTCGTCGATACTGAACGATTAACTAAAATCAACATTTTTTGTCACCCTCTCTAAGAAAATGGACGTTTGCCATAACGATTATCGAATGATTATCTCATGTGATGTGGTTACGCCAACGCCAAATCGAACGAACTCAATTTAAGTTCAAAAATGGCATGGGTGCTCGCGAGGCTCTCTTCTTCTATATGAATGTTCTCAGTTCGACTGCCGGAGGGCGTTTAACTTCAATAATCCCAAAATTTTTCCACAACCAGATATCACAAGGCTCACACAACCACAAAACCAAGAGCTTGGAACTCAAATTTAATGGTGGCATTTTTTTCACCATGGACGCGCAGCCACTCACCCCCCTCCCCCTTCAAATTTAGAATCAGATCCAAGATCTCCAAAATGAAAGATCCCAATATTTATGACATTCGATTGAGACCCTTGATCAAATGAAACGTAAACACCAGTCCGCCTGAAGTAGTTAAAAGAATAACCCGGATTTTGGCTATGTTTGTTGACATAAATTATTGACAGATGGAAATAGGACTCGTCCCACATCAACACACTGTGAAGTAGAGCAGATTTAATGCGTGGTTTGCACGTTAAAGAAAATATATTGGTGGTGTACGGTTTAGGTACACAAAGAACGAATAATGAACTGTATAAATTAATAGACACACATTAAATTAATCTTTTAATGCAAAACTAGTAATTTTACACAATGCTGTAGAACAACCAATCAATTTAAAGGTAATTTCTAATTATGTAGACGATTATAATATGATTAAACGATTTAGTAAGATGAATAATTTGAATTAAGTCGGAGTAGGTATGTAGGTATTTATTTAGTCTGACGAACGAACGATACGAAAAATACGAATATTAGAGACAGCAGGACTTCTGTCCTGGTCAACGAACGAAAAGCGAATCTTGCTTTGCACACCTGACGCAGGCAAGCAGGGGTTACATTTTTACTTTTTCCCTATTCCACGAAGACCACCTAAGAAGTGCATCTCCCGGATCGATATTTAACAGAAACTTCGACATTTCAGTTCTTCTTCATCCTAAACTGTGTCTACATACACATAGACAGTGTCTACACGATTTAACTAATTTAAAAGCAGCTCAATCTGCAACATATTCCCCCCCTTGGAGTCTCTGACTTCAATAACACTAAATAAATTTTTTTTTTTTCTCATACGAAAATTTTCAACATATAATTGCGGTTCTCTCTCGAACGAAATAATAATATTTTTTCCTATTTTAAAATCGTCGAACGAATAGACAAATAGTCTCGAAATTATTACTTGCATTGTTAATCTTCATTTGGCAGAGGGCAAACCTTTGAAATACTTCTTATGAAATTTCCCCCCTGAGTTTTTAATTTAACCATTCGAACTTTGCCGTCAGCACCAGGGACGACCTCCATAATTCTAGCTCTTGGCCATTTTAGTGGAGGAGTATTTTCTTCTTTTATTAAAACGAGATCGTTAATTTTTAAATTTTCTGAAGGGTTTAACCACTTCGGACGATTTTGTAACCGATTTAAATACTCAACTGACCACCGTTTCCAGAAATCATGTTGAATTTTAATGCAATGTTGCCATTGTGATAATCGATTTAATTTTATATGCGAAACATCCTTTTCAGGAAAGGAGGTAAGACTGGCACCCACCAGAAAATGTCCGGGCGTTAAGACATTTAAGTCAGCCGGATCGTTTGACATCGCGCAGAGAGGTCTTGAATTTAAAATGGCCTCAATTTGTGTCAAACACGTATAGAGTTTTTCGAATGTCAAATGAGCGTTTCCTAGTACTCGACGGAGGTGAAATTTAATACTTTTCACCGCGGCTTCCCAAATACCTCCCCAATGGGGCGACAAGGCCGGGATATTTTTCCAAGTAGTTTCCCTTTCCGAGAGAAAGTCTTGAATTTTATTTACGTTTGGGGGCCTTCGAAAAAATTCATATAATTCTCTAATTTGATTTTTTGACCCTAAAAAGTTTGTGGCATTATCCGAATAAATTATAGAAGGATTACCTCGCCTAGAGATAAATCTTTTTAACGTAGCGATAAATGCGTCAGTTGTCAAATCTGACACTAATTCTATGTGTACTGCCTTTGTCGACATACACACAAATACAGCGAAATAGCATTTAAGTACCTTTGCATTTTTTAACGACGAACTTTTAATTAATAATGGACCTCCAAAATCTACGCCTGTGGCATGAAATGGACGACATATAGATACACGATCTTTGGGTAAATTGGACATAATTTGACTTGCGGGACGAGCTTTAAAACGATGGCATGTAACGCAGTTTTTTATAATTGTTTTTATTTCTCTCAAGCCATTTAATGGCCAATATCGAAGTCGAAAATTTGATAAGACAGTCTGTGGACCTGCATGAAATAGTTTGATATGTTCCTTTCTTAACAATAAAGAAGTTACATAATTTTTCGCTGGCAGTAAACACGGATATTTCTGCTCATACGGAACGTTAGCATTTGCCAAACGACCTCCTACTCGAATAACACCAGTTTCATCTAAAAACGGGTTTAATGACAAAATTTGTTTATTTACGATAGGTTTTCCTTGCTGCAACTGTCTTAATTCTGACGAAAAATTCATTCTCTGTACTTGTTTAATTATTATTTCTAACGACTTCCTTAATTCATAAATAGTTAACGGACCTGTTTGTTTTTCTCCATTTCTGTTTTTTACGTTTCTAACGAATCTCAAACAATACGCAATTGTTCTTTGCAAACGAACGAAACAGGAAAATTTTGAAAACAGAGATATCCAAAATGTTTCACTGTGATTGTGAAGCGCAACTTGCTTCACCGAATTTCGCTCTTCATTTAGACCTAATGAATGAGCTGTAGGCCTAAAATTTAATTTACTTAAGTCACAATAATAATTTTGCAAAAAGGTAGGACCGAGCCACCACATCTCGCAATCCTTCAATTTTTCAGGCGAAATTCCCCGCGATAAGTAATCAGCCGGGTTGTTTTCCGATTTAACGTGGCGCCAAGTGTATTTGGACGTCAAAGTTTGAATTATCGAGACCCTATTTGACACGAACGTAGACCAACGAGAAGCATGAGACTTTAACCAACATAAGACGATCTCTGAATCTGACCACAGATTAACCGAAGAATAATCAATTTTATTTTCGTAAGTTCGACATATTCTTTCTACCAATTTCGCGAGCAACACAGCTCCACAGAGTTCCAACCTTGGCAACGTTATACTTTTCAAAGGAGACACCCTTGATTTTGAGCAAATTAGTCTACACGACACATCCTTATTTGAATATAATACACGCAAATATACGCAGGCGCCATAAGCTTTTAAGCTGGCGTCACAAAATCCGTGGATTTCGATACTTTCGATTGACAAATTTAAAGTTAGATTCCTCGGAATCTTCACCTCTTTTAGACACGGTAGCGAGAAGAAAAATTTATTCCATTCCGACATTAAATTATCTGGGAGATTATCATCCCACTCGATTTTACTGATCCATATTTTCTGCATAATTAATTTTGCAGTTACTACGACGGGACCTAACAATCCAATAGGATCGAAGATTGAGGCAATTTTCGACAGAACTTCTCTTTTTGTGTAATTTTTAATTTCTTTAAATTCGGGCAGTGCCATTACGAGAAAGTCTTCATGAGAATTCCATTGCAAGCCAAGCACTTTACTAGACGAACTTTCATTTTGAATGTCGTAATTATTTTTCGAATTATAATTATTTTGATTTGAATCAACTTGGAAATCCTCATTCGAATTATTTTCATTGAACTCTGTAGAAAAATCTTTGACATTTGAATGCCACTTATGTAACTTAAATCCTGCAGTATTTAATAAACTAATTAATTGCGAAGAAGTTTCGATTAATTCATTTTTCGAATTTGAACTGACGAGCACATCATCCACGTATGTTTGCGAAAGTAACATTTTTGATGCAAGCGGGTAATTTTGCGATTCTTTTTCAGCCAGTTCTTTTAAACATCTAGTGGCAGCAAAGGGCGCGAAATTCGTACCATACGTGATTGTTAATAACTCTAAACATTGTAAAGGTTCATTTTCATTTTCACGCCACAGGATGTTCTGTAAAAATGTGTGATTCGGATTTACACGAATCTGACGGTACATTTTTTCAATGTCCGCAATGACTACGAAAGTACCTATCCGAAATCTACATATGATATCGAATAATTCCGGTTGTACCGTATAGCCTTTTAATAAAATATCATTAAGCGATAAACCCGATGAAGTTTTCATCGAAGCGTCAAAAACAACACGCAATTTTGTTGTTTCATTATCTTCACGTATAACTGCGTGATGCGGCATAAAATATTTATTTTCTCCTTTCTCATTATGAGAACTTAGAGGGACGATTTTTGCATGATTTAAGTTTACATATTCATCGATAAATTGTTTATATTTTAATTTTAAATTTGGGTCTCTTAGAAATCGTTTTTCGAGACCAGCAAATCGTTTTCTTGCTTGCAAAAACGATTCACCTAAACTACACGATTTATTTTCTTGATTTTTAAATGGCAAATTTATTTGAAACCGTCCATTTTCTAATCGAATCGTCGTTTCTTTAAAAATTTCTTCCGATTTTGCATTTTCGGGACTTAAAATTGTTTTCTCTTCGATGTCTTCTATCTCCCAAAATTTTTGTAACAGTTCATCGCTACTCGATGACGTATTTAAAAAAGAACAACAATTGGGTGAACTATTCCCTAGTTCATTATACGAATTAATATTAGAATGCTTTGGCTTATTATTTGCCAATTTACCGCCGACGACATATCCTAAGAGTGTACTAAAAAGGGTTGGCATATCCGCCCCTAATTTAATCACTCCTGGAACGATTAAATCATAATAGACGTCTGCTCCTAGCAAGATGTCGATTTTCGACGAGACATAAAACTTTGGATCAGCTAACATAATGTGATCCGGTATTTTTAAATTTGATACGTTTAGAGTAGTTTGCGGTAGTTCGCAAGTTATTTTTTCCAATACTGCACACGAAACTTTGAACGAATTTTTTCTATAAACGTTTGACTTAATGGTTAAATCAACCATCTCATTTGATTGAGCATTTATTTGCGAGATTCCTGATATTTGCAATTCTTTACGATAAGTATTCGAATTTAATTTGTCTAGCAATTCTTTTGTGCACATGCTAATCTGACTCGCCGAATCCAGTAAGCACCTAGCCGAAACTGGATCGCCGTTGCGATTATAAATTGTTACCACTGCTGTGGCTAGTAGGATTTGCGAATTATTTTGCGAATAAGTGGAAAACGATAACGAACTTTCGGGCTTATTTTCTTTATTTTTATTTTCATTTACGATACTTCTTTGCTTGGGATCGTCTTGCGACCTTGATTCTACTTGACTCGAATTCTTTTGATTTACGATTTGTCCCGATTCTCTATTTTCTGGCGTTGATCGATTTGAATTATTATTAGTTGAATAATGTTTATTTTGATATTGGTTTACACCCTCGTTTACACCATACGTACGATTTTGACGATTAAATTGACGATTAATTGTGCCTGAATTAGGTTTATGGAGATCCTGCCACTGGCTGCGACTTTCTGTGCGACGAATTTGAAAATTTCTAGGATTTGAATGAACTTCTCGATCAAAATTGATATGAAGTAGAGTATTATGCCTTTTGCCACATTGCCAACAATTATTCCCAGTGCAAGTATCATCGAACGAATGTTTCCTAAACAGACATATTTTGCAAAAACCTCGAGAGGTTATAAAGTTGTTTCTTTCCTGAATAGTTAATTGTTTGAATTTATAGCATTGATAAATCGAATGATGCTCTGAGCAAAAATTACAAATTAAATAGGATTGATTTCCTGTCGCCTTTCCTGTCTGTTGTTGATTCGAATTATGAGTTGAACTAATAAAATGATTAACTTTCCTAATCGGTGTAGGACTAGTGCCTTTTGTTGCATCTATTTCCTCTAATGCTTTGCATTGCTTTTCTAAAAAATTAATAAATTCTTTTAACGTTGGTAGGTTCTTGGTATCTCGATGTAAGCAATAAGCCTTTTGCAATTGAAAATCCAATTTCTTGGAAAAAATGTGAATTAAAATTAAGTCCCAAGAATCTACGGGTACATTTAAATTTTCCAAACTTTCGATATTTTGATTAATATGAGTTAAGAACTCCCTCAGGTTTTGAGCCTTTGGCTTCAATAAATTAGGTAAGTTTTCGAATAAATTGGTGATGTGCGCCTCGATTATCGCATACGTGTTTTTATATCTATTTTCTAACAAATTAATCGCAGTTTGTAAATTCGAGCTTACCAACGACAAATTCTGTATTAAAGACAGTGCTTCGCCTCTCAAATATCCCTTAAGATAAATTAGTTTTTCGATATTATCTAAATCCTCATTATTTATGATGAGTTTAGTAAACAGATCATGAAAACTATTCCACTCTGCAGCATCACCTGAAAAAATTGGAATTTTGATTTCGGGCAGCTTAACTGTTTGAGAATTTGCACCCTTTGTATTTATACTTGTCGTAACACCCTGAACTAATTCGGCTACAAATTCTTTATTCGATTGTTGTAAATTCGATACGAAATTCTGAAATTCTACGTTTCCATCTAATCTAGGTTGTTGGGTGCTTAGACTAGTTAACTCTTCAATTTTGTTTTCTAACTTCGAAAACAAATTACAAAATTTACTTTCTACATCCTCACTATCTTTAGTGGCATCTTCTTTAATCTCTGCGATCGATTCTTGTATATTTACATAACTCTGATAAGCTGCTATTAAATTTCTTTTGCGAATTTCGATTTGATTTTTATTATTTTCATTTTTTAAATTCTCCTCAACCCACGTTTCGATTTTTGTAATTAATCCTTTCGCGTAACCCCTCTTTTTCTTCAAATTATCCATCTTTTTACAATATTACTTAACAAACGATATTTTTATAACACAGAATAATATAATAAACGATTTTTCATACAATGGTACGACTGACGAACATTTAGGTACTTACGATATGACATACGATAATTACAGGTATATTAATATTATAAACACGAACGAAATTACAATTATTTATATTTTTACGATCAAAGTTATCAACTTTAGTATTATTCACGAATTCACGAATAGTAGGTAGGTACATCAACCAAACCGACGAATTTAATTAGGTAGGTGGGTCTGAGTGCTTCTTTCGACTCATCAGCTGACGAATTAGGCTTCGAACGATTAATATGCAATTTTGTTGCGATAACGAAATAGGAAATAAGAAACTTTCCTCGAATAATAAATGAAGAGGTACGTTACTCAGTTTGGTGGAATCCAGGAACTTCTCTGCAATCCAGGACCTCGTTTTTGTGGAATCCAGGAATTGCTCTGCAATCCAGAAGCTCGTTTTTGTGGACTCCAGGGCCTTGTCTGCAATCCAGGAGCTCGTTTTTGTGGACTCCAGGGGCTTGTCTGCAATCCAGGTGCTCGTACAGAAGTTTCTCTGCAACAACCATACAACACGAAACACGAAATACTTGTAGTCGACAATGAACGATTCTGGACACTTAAAACTGCACAATTTTGTTTAACGACGTATTCACTGCATCCATGGTACACTAGCAACTTCCATTAATTTCCATTTGCACTAAATTCAGTTACAATCCGGCTCGAAGGACCACTTTTATGTACGGTTTAGGTACACAAAGAACGAATAATGAACTGTATAAATTAATAGACACACATTAAATTAATCTTTTAATGCAAAACTAGTAATTTTACACAATGCTGTAGAACAACCAATCAATTTAAAGGTAATTTCTAATTATGTAGACGATTATAATATGATTAAACGATTTAGTAAGATGAATAATTTGAATTAAGTCGGAGTAGGTATGTAGGTATTTATTTAGTCTGACGAACGAACGATACGAAAAATACGAATATTAGAGACAGCAGGACTTCTGTCCTGGTCAACGAACGAAAAGCGAATCTTGCTTTGCACACCTGACGCAGGCAAGCAGGGGTTACATTTTTACTTTTTCCCTATTCCACGAAGACCACCTAAGAAGTGCATCTCCCGGATCGATATTTAACAGAAACTTCGACATTTCAGTTCTTCTTCATCCTAAACTGTGTCTACATACACATAGACAGTGTCTACACGATTTAACTAATTTAAAAGCAGCTCAATCTGCAACAGGTGGTAAAGGAGTCTTGACGTAAAATCACGTTAATTTAATTTCTGCTCCTATGGGGTATGTAAACGTCAACATGTGAGCAATATTCGCATAAGCATGTATCGGAAATTTGAAGATCAAACGAATGTCGCCGCCTTGGTAGGGCTTCTAAAGAATGGAACTTGAGCACGATCTCATATTTACAGCATCGATTAATAATTAAAGATGTTTGAAGACAAAAGAAAAATTACCTAAAATGGAGAGTTTTTTTCCGCGCACCTTTTATTAGGACTTTTCCTGTCGATCAGAATAATACTGTTCCGATATTTCCAGGACAGGATCTCCAGGTCACTGAGGATGTCTGGTCTAATTGAAAAAGGTTGAGAACCACTGCAGGAGGAAATTACAATTAAGGATGAAATTGATTTGTAATGGTTTCTCCAGTATCATCACCTTGAGGTGTTGCAGTCTTATTGCGAAACGTTTCTCTAAAGTTTATTGATCACGTTGTTTTGTCTTTTACAATCATTTCTCTCTATTATCTCTTTACCGGGACCGGGACCGGCATGCAAGAAACGTGGACTGAACTTAAAAAATCGAATCTTAATCGTCTGGAAAAAGTATTACTCTTCAGTAATGATTCGAAAATTTTCACCGCACTCATTAAAAGAAAGCCAGCATGATCCAAAGCACCAATTACATAGATGATACATGCACGTAATTAGTAGAAAACTATCATTATGATTAAATAAATAGAAAATGATAGGTACAAGGCTTGTATCTAGTTCTAGTATCACCTGCCACCAACGAGTTTTGCAGCTTATGTACCTCCTATAAATACATAAGGAAATCATATCAAGAAACCAATAATACACCCATAATTTTTTACATCGTTTCTTGGTATTTATAATCGATTGTTTGCAATTCTTTATCGAGTATAGTTTCGAAACCCGTCATCCTTGATAAAATTTTGGGAAAGAAAACAAACACCATTCATCTGTCAGTATATATGCACAAGAGATTGCCAGTTGAAAAATTATAATTCGCTTCAAAGCGGCAATTACAAGCAAGCTAATAATTCATAGACGTCTTTCGAGTTTCGTTTGATTTAAAAGCCATCACGGTTACATCATAATAATATACATAATCCATTCGGCAATAATTATTGTTTCTTAGTAAACATTCATTTGCATTACTTATTGTTATTGATTGCAAAGTATTACAATACAATACAATTGGATACTTGTAAACGAAGGTGATGGTGCGGTGATATGGTGAATCAATCAACTCTTATATTGTATGAACGTCAATACAAATATTACTCTTCATTATTATTATAATTATTTATTAGCGTTAAAACTAATTAAAGTACCAGTAACATGAATAACTAATCTCTAAATAGAGGCATCATCTATTTAGGACCACTTCTTCGGGGTATATTTTTATCAAGCCCGGATTCAACAGGGGGTTAAGTCGCTTTAAAAGGGCAACTCCCAACTCCGAAGTATTAAAATCACGTCACAAAAGTTAGAACGTCCTCGACGTTTCACAAAGTTCGAACGTACCTACGTTTTATATAAAGTCACTGGCTCACAGGAATGGAAAACTTTTGGCGTGGGTGGAAATCTTCCGGCTGGAAGGCTAATTTCGTCTGGCGAAACGGATGAATAAAAGATTACGCAATGCACGTCGTCCGCAGTTGGAAATTCAACTGAACCTCTTGGGATTCTTGGATACTTTCCCCTTTAATTTTTAATTCAACCTATACCACCGAAACCCGCTCCGAAATTGGAGCTCTGACGTACCGACCTACCTCAATCTATCACCATTTGGTTATTTTATCATACCTTGTAGGTATACGTCATAACTTCACTTCAACCCAAGAACTATCGGACGTCACTGAAGGTTTTTAATTAAATATCTTAAATATGGCAGACATTTTCCTTTATTTTTCCCTTTAAACAGATGCTTTTACATTAATTAATACTTTTTGTGGTAATTGTATACATCCGCGGCTCCTAAGTTTCATCAATTTTTTCGGGACCGAGGAGCGAATTAGGGGTGCTGGGTGGGTAAGACGCTAAAAACAGCCATTGCAAACTAATATTAAGGTCACAACTAAAGCCTCTTTGACACTACGGTGGAATTTCTATTTTTTTCTTCACTTTCAGGGCAAGGAAAATCTTCGAGAATAACGGTAGCACGATTTTTATCTTCAAATTTGCATTTATTTTGCATTTATATTCCAAAAATCGTAACATCAATCCTGTGGTCTTTTCACGATATGAATAAGCGGATATATTGCAAAATACGTGCCTGTATACGTTTGGGAGCAGTTCCCATTGTTGTATAAGTATAAGTGGTTTCATCATCATCCGTAGTTAGTTCCGAGAGCTTGTGTCAGAACCGTACTTTCGTTGCACTCCCAAAATCAATTTTTAAAGTCGTTTTGTGGCCTTCCCTTTTATTTGCAAAGCTAATGAATACCTTCCTGGTGTTACTATAAGTATGTTCTCCACCCCTATACAGGGTGCACCATGTATCCTTCTCTATACAGGGTGTCCCAGCTTATTCGAAGCGGTCTCTGTAGGCCAAACGATGGACTTTTTCGAAAAACTTTTTGAAAATTCAAGTACAGGATCACAATGGCCATAATTTAAAATTATTTTGGAGTATACAGAGTGTCCCATATGACAGTGGCATATCAAAGTTATGTTTTTTTAAATGGAATGCTCCAATGTTATTGCATTTTTAGATTGTCTGAGAAGAGAAAATAAGATTGACTTTTACAGTTGGTGTTTAAATTCAGAAGTTTTTGAGTTATAAACAAGTGAAAATCATAATTTTTCAAGTTCAAAGCCCTGTACAACGAAAACGGCTGAAGATAGAGAAAAACGGCTTACGTGTCCCTATTTTACTTTTTCATGTACTATCCTATTGTAACGCACAGACCCCGGGTCGCAGGATCTTTCGCGAAAAGCCACCGATTGTGATCGTCTAGTTTCCTTAATTTCTCCTAATAGGACCGCTGTGTTTTCCTACGTTGTGTTTACCTAGTTTTTACCGTAGTCACCCCTGCTCTTTGATTGAGGTATGCCAGGATTACTATGGCCGAAACGGATGCGCAAAAGAACCTACTGGGATTTTTCTTTTGTCGGAAAAGCGGGGAACTTTAACTGCGACTTGTTGTTAACTGTTGGCTTACTGTCGGTTGTCTAAAAGCGAGTGATGAGCGAGAGAATTCGTTTGCAAGGGCGTAAAATGGTGAATGGCGAGAGGGGCTGTGATTTTGCATAGAGAGTATAAAAAAGTGGAAAATGAAGATAGATATATTTCATATATCTTTCACACTTCTATCTATTTCAGATACCACTCTTTTGCACACCTGTGCTTTCTTTTTGTTTTTTATTTCGTTTACAGACGACCCGGTATTATTGCGGGAATGTCTTTTTATTTCGTTTCGCTTTATTTCGGTTACAGACTATCCGGTATATGCGGAAATGTCTGTGTGTTTAACTATTCAACGATTTTCCTTGTCTAATTTCCTTTTTCTAGTTTCTTAATTTCATTTCAAGCATCTGCTTGAATTAATTAAAGAAGACAACCATTTGGTTTTCAGACGATCCGGGATATTGCGGAAATGTCTGACTCATTACCTATTCGAGTACAGGGTTGCCACCTCTCCTGAATTTTGATTGCGTATCTTTTGTAAAATCGTTCCTTCCGATTCTCTTTTATTTAATGATTTTATTTTCACAGTTGATTTACCTAGGAGTGTGAATTATTTCACCTCCGTTTATTTAATTCATAACCTGGGTGATACTGTGTTTAGTTATCACTTTGTATACCTTGTTGTTATTTGTCTTGTTCTACCTTTTATTGCACCCGTCGATGCTGCCTCGTCAGGCGACCTTTATGTCACATTTATGTTACCTTGCCCGTAGGCATTTGTCACTGTTATACCTGGTGATTTACCTTACTCGTCATTCGAGTGCTTTTCTGATTGAAACCTTAATCAACTGTATTATTGTAGATTTTTCTACACACCTTGATTTATTACCCAGAGCATGTTGGCTCCGTTCGAAAATCTTTGTTCCTCAACGTGATTATTAGCTGACCACACTACAGACCACGACTCTTTAACCATTAATCTAGTTAATGATTGAAAATGCTGGACTTTTGTTTATCATTCGTGTTTAGGCTTGTTTACAGACAAATTACTTAATCTTTTGTATCGGCACCAACACACCGGTCCGCCAGTAACACGAGTACGTCGGCCTATCACCCCAAAGAGCGTAGATAGTATGATGAGAACATAATAATAACATTTGTCACATAAGATTCAGGTGTGTATAAAATCTGGTTAGAAGAGATTCGGAAAAACGACCTTATAATGATCAATGTGGTTTTTGAATCTAAATTGGCTTTCCCATTCTCGAGGCCGTTCTAATTTTTGTGATTTTGATTCTCTATTTGCTGATTTGCCTATCCTAGCCTTATTTTGGTTATTGGATTGCCTGATAGGTGAGGGCGGTTATTACACCTGACAACCTTGATTTGGTTTACTTCGTTTCTCTATCCTACTCTGAGGGTGCTTTTGCCCTGTTGCGCTCTATGATTTCCACTTTCCGGTACAACGGAGGTCTTCACCTGGACATCGAGGTGAATCCCTCCCCCGGGTATTAATCGATTACCTACTCTAACTCCTAATTGTGTCTTGTAATGGAATTAGTATTTCCTGATAATATTTGCGAATTAGCAGAGGCTACCTCTGACAACGCTGCCTTGTTCCATCTAGAATTGTGCTAACCGGGGGTGCTCTGCTATGTGATCTTTATTTATGGTGTCATATAATGGCGAGAAACTCCTTTCACTTTCTAACATCGTGTTTAAAGGGACAGCAGATGCCGGTCTACTATTTGTTAAATAAAAACTCGGACTCTTCGAAGAATAGGATGATTGAATCATGGGCCGTTTTATTTACATATTAATTCCTGACCTGGGTCTATTTTCGCTCCTAGCTCTATCTCAATTTCCTATACGTGAATATTTATTCCTGTTTCCTGCCTAACTTGGTTTATTTCTAATTATTGACGTAATTGCATAGGTACCTATTGTGGTGCCGCCTAATACCTAGTTGATTATTGTGTCTGATTTAAAATGGGACCTGCACACGTGAATGTTGCGAATCGGTTTGATTATTTATTGATTTGGATTTTGTTTTGAAGAGATCTTCCCTAACTGGTTGTAGGTGGAAATTCAACTGGCGTTGGTGGAGGTTTGTGAATCAGTATAATTTATTTATTGATTTGAATTTCGTTTGAAGAATGATTGGTTCTAACTGATTGTATGTGGAAATTTCCCTAATCATAAAGGAAAGAGCGTATGGAGTGCATAGAATCTACCATCTCGTTTACGCTCCTTTTGGATAGGAAAATTCACGGTTTTTCTGGGTTGATTGGTTAGGAAATTTGTAGCGAGTGCATAGAAACTACCATCTCATCTACAAATTTGGTTGAAAGAATGGCAGACCTGGAGTGCGCTAATAAAAGCCATCTCGTTGATCTTCCAAGCAAGGGTTAAGGAATATGACAGAGCTCGATCGAAGTCTGATCTCACTCTGTCTCGAACAGCGGCAAGGCGTTTGCTTTTATAGATGCCGCGGCCCGCCTTCTAAACATCACGCAACAATGCATCGTGATTTAGTCCTTAATCGTATTTTCCTAATTACTGGACTTAGCGATTTTGCCTCGCGGCTATCTCACTGAATTTTCCTAAACCTGCACTATCTAAATTTTCCTTTAAATCGGCCGACGCGTTTAGGTACTTCTCATTGTGTCTAGTTATTATAATTACACCGACTTAACTTTCACTTCGCGTTTACCTTTACTGGCCGTTTAGGTACCGCAGCGAATTTTCGGCTATTGGGGTTTATTAATTCGCCCTCTCGATTGGTGTAATTTTAATTATCGTATTTGTAATAACTAATGAGTCACTTTTGTCTTTGGATGAATTCATTATGTGAAATCATGATTTTACCGAAATCTTCCATCCGGCGGTATCTAGGTCAGCTCAACCTTTCGTCACGCGGGCCGACCGTGTCTCCACACAATGCCTGCCCTAACATCTGGCAATGGGTTATTTACCCTTGCGGTGGTCGCTTCCTCGAAGGACTGAATTGTGGCTAGCTGGAGCGATTTTGTTTTATGAATATTTAATGTGCTGGCGGGATCGTTTACTTGATGTAACGGCGGGTGGCTGTGTTTGATTTCCTAACATAATTTTTGCACTGTTTGCTTTTTCGATTTTGGGCTGATTTAATGAGGCGAAGGAAATATTTCCCTTATCATCCTACCTAGGTGCGATCCATTTCACCGCCCCCTCGTCTTCAGGCTATCAGCGGGTACCCTGATAGACGGAAGACGCCCCCTAACTCTCCTACTTGGTTTTCGTGTTCTTCTTCGGTTTTGTTTTCCTTCTCGGCCAATTTATTCCCGCGTATTAGCCCTCAATCCTGGTCACGGCACCAAAGGGGGCGGTGAAATGGATCGCACCTAGGTAGGATGATAAGGGAAATATTTCCTTCGCCTCATTAAATCAGCCCAAAATCGAAAAAGCAAACAGTGCAAAAATTATGTTAGGAAATCAAACACAGCCACCCGCCGTTACATCAAGTAAACGATCCCGCCAGCACATTAAATATTCATAAAACAAAATCGCTCCAGCTAGCCACAATTCAGTCCTTCGAGGAAGCGACCACCGCAAGGGTAAATAACCCATTGCCAGATGTTAGGGCAGGCATTGTGTGGAGACACGGTCGGCCCGCGTGACGAAAGGTTGAGCTGACCTAGATACCGCCGGATGGAAGATTTCGGTAAAATCATGATTTCACATAATGAATTCATCCAAAGACAAAAGTGACTCATTAGTTATTACAAATACGATAATTAAAATTACACCAATCGAGAGGGCGAATTAATAAACCCCAATAGCCGAAAATTCGCTGCGGTACCTAAACGGCCAGTAAAGGTAAACGCGAAGTGAAAGTTAAGTCGGTGTAATTATAATAACTAGACACAATGAGAAGTACCTAAACGCGTCGGCCGATTTAAAGGAAAATTTAGATAGTGCAGGTTTAGGAAAATTCAGTGAGATAGCCGCGAGGCAAAATCGCTAAGTCCAGTAATTAGGAAAATACGATTAAGGACTAAATCACGATGCATTGTTGCGTGATGTTTAGAAGGCGGGCCGCGGCATCTATAAAAGCAAACGCCTTGCCGCTGTTCGAGACAGAGTGAGATCAGACTTCGATCGAGCTCTGTCATATTCCTTAACCCTTGCTTGGAAGATCAACGAGATGGCTTTTATTAGCGCACTCCAGGTCTGCCATTCTTTCAACCAAATTTGTAGATGAGATGGTAGTTTCTATGCACTCGCTACAAATTTCCTAACCAATCAACCCAGAAAAACCGTGAATTTTCCTATCCAAAAGGAGCGTAAACGAGATGGTAGATTCTATGCACTCCATACGCTCTTTCCTTTATGATTAGGGAAATTTCCACATACAATCAGTTAGAACCAATCATTCTTCAAACGAAATTCAAATCAATAAATAAATTATACTGATTCACAAACCTCCACCAACGCCAGTTGAATTTCCACCTACAACCAGTTAGGGAAGATCTCTTCAAAACAAAATCCAAATCAATAAATAATCAAACCGATTCGCAACATTCACGTGTGCAGGTCCCATTTTAAATCAGACACAATAATCAACTAGGTATTAGGCGGCACCACAATAGGTACCTATGCAATTACGTCAATAATTAGAAATAAACCAAGTTAGGCAGGAAACAGGAATAAATATTCACGTATAGGAAATTGAGATAGAGCTAGGAGCGAAAATAGACCCAGGTCAGGAATTAATATGTAAATAAAACGGCCCATGATTCAATCATCCTATTCTTCGAAGAGTCCGAGTTTTTATTTAACAAATAGTAGACCGGCATCTGCTGTCCCTTTAAACACGATGTTAGAAAGTGAAAGGAGTTTCTCGCCATTATATGACACCATAAATAAAGATCACATAGCAGAGCACCCCCGGTTAGCACAATTCTAGATGGAACAAGGCAGCGTTGTCAGAGGTAGCCTCTGCTAATTCGCAAATATTATCAGGAAATACTAATTCCATTACAAGACACAATTAGGAGTTAGAGTAGGTAATCGATTAATACCCGGGGGAGGGATTCACCTCGATGTCCAGGTGAAGACCTCCGTTGTACCGGAAAGTGGAAATCATAGAGCGCAACAGGGCAAAAGCACCCTCAGAGTAGGATAGAGAAACGAAGTAAACCAAATCAAGGTTGTCAGGTGTAATAACCGCCCTCACCTATCAGGCAATCCAATAACCAAAATAAGGCTAGGATAGGCAAATCAGCAAATAGAGAATCAAAATCACAAAAATTAGAACGGCCTCGAGAATGGGAAAGCCAATTTAGATTCAAAAACCACATTGATCATTATAAGGTCGTTTTTCCGAATCTCTTCTAACCAGATTTTATACACACCTGAATCTTATGTGACAAATGTTATTATTATGTTCTCATCATACTATCTACGCTCTTTGGGGTGATAGGCCGACGTACTCGTGTTACTGGCGGACCGGTGTGTTGGTGCCGATACAAAAGATTAAGTAATTTGTCTGTAAACAAGCCTAAACACGAATGATAAACAAAAGTCCAGCATTTTCAATCATTAACTAGATTAATGGTTAAAGAGTCGTGGTCTGTAGTGTGGTCAGCTAATAATCACGTTGAGGAACAAAGATTTTCGAACGGAGCCAACATGCTCTGGGTAATAAATCAAGGTGTGTAGAAAAATCTACAATAATACAGTTGATTAAGGTTTCAATCAGAAAAGCACTCGAATGACGAGTAAGGTAAATCACCAGGTATAACAGTGACAAATGCCTACGGGCAAGGTAACATAAATGTGACATAAAGGTCGCCTGACGAGGCAGCATCGACGGGTGCAATAAAAGGTAGAACAAGACAAATAACAACAAGGTATACAAAGTGATAACTAAACACAGTATCACCCAGGTTATGAATTAAATAAACGGAGGTGAAATAATTCACACTCCTAGGTAAATCAACTGTGAAAATAAAATCATTAAATAAAAGAGAATCGGAAGGAACGATTTTACAAAAGATACGCAATCAAAATTCAGGAGAGGTGGCAACCCTGTACTCGAATAGGTAATGAGTCAGACATTTCCGCAATATCCCGGATCGTCTGAAAACCAAATGGTTGTCTTCTTTAATTAATTCAAGCAGATGCTTGAAATGAAATTAAGAAACTAGAAAAAGGAAATTAGACAAGGAAAATCGTTGAATAGTTAAACACACAGACATTTCCGCATATACCGGATAGTCTGTAACCGAAATAAAGCGAAACGAAATAAAAAGACATTCCCGCAATAATACCGGGTCGTCTGTAAACGAAATAAAAAACAAAAAGAAAGCACAGGTGTGCAAAAGAGTGGTATCTGAAATAGATAGAAGTGTGAAAGATATATGAAATATATCTATCTTCATTTTCCACTTTTTTATACTCTCTATGCAAAATCACAGCCCCTCTCGCCATTCACCATTTTACGCCCTTGCAAACGAATTCTCTCGCTCATCACTCGCTTTTAGACAACCGACAGTAAGCCAACAGTTAACAACAAGTCGCAGTTAAAGTTCCCCGCTTTTCCGACAAAAGAAAAATCCCAGTAGGTTCTTTTGCGCATCCGTTTCGGCCATAGTAATCCTGGCATACCTCAATCAAAGAGCAGGGGTGACTACGGTAAAAACTAGGTAAACACAACGTAGGAAAACACAGCGGTCCTATTAGGAGAAATTAGGGAAACTAGACGATCACAATCGGTGGCTTTTCGCGAAAGATCCTGCGACCCGGGGTCTGTGCGTTACACTATCATGTAGATGAAATGTTTATACAGGGTGATAAAAAATTTGAAAAAATCTGAGATTTCCCCACGCGTCGCCAAATAAAAAAATCAAAGAAAGTAAAAATTTTTCTATACCATAGGATAGTACATAAAAAGTTAAAATAGGGACATGTAAGCCGTTTTTCTCTATCTTGAACCGTTTTCATTGTACAGGGCCTTGAACTTGAAAAATGACGATTTTCACTTGTTTATAACTCAAAAACTTCTGAATTTAAACACCAACTGTAAAAGCCAATCCTATTTTCTCTTCTCAGGCAATCTAAAAATGCAATAACATAGGAGCATTCCATTTAAAAAAATATAACTTTGATATGCCACTGTCATATGGGACACTCTGTATACTCCAAAATAATTTTAAATTATGGCCATTGTGATCCTGTACTTGAATTTGCAAATTTTTTTTGGAAAAAATCAATCGTTTGGCCTACAGAGACCGCTTCGAATAAGCTGGGACACCCTGCATTGCTATCTCCTGAACGCTAAGAGATACAGGGTCGGTTAGATTAGAGAAAAGATGCGCAGTTTTGTGGCCATCTCGAATTCGTCAAAACATACAAGATATATGTGACCGTGCCTGAAATATCCTGAAAAAACTGAAAAATCGAGATTTCTTATTTTCGTCATATTTTTTTTATTATTGGAAATTAATAAATAATTTTTTGTAGGCTTACATAAGCCGTTAAGAGCTATCCATCTGACATTCCAAAAAAATTCAAGGCCTACTAGATCCAAGAGTTTTCACAGTCAACTTTCGTTTTTCTTATGGCCGCCATATTATTTTTTTATATCGTTCGATTTGAAAAAAATAATGGAAACCAAAAATTAATAAACTTAAAAAAAAAAATTTCAAATTTTTATTCTTCTTTTTTCAAAGAAAAACCTTAAAAAAAATCGTCGATAAACGTCAACATTTGTAAAATACGCCGAAATAGTGCTTGCCTTATGGTTTTTTAATTTATCTATGAAATTCGGTCTAAAAATGTGTCTTTTTTGTAAAGAAAAAAGAAGAATAAAAATTTTTTAATTTATTTTTTGAAGTTTAACATTTTTTAGTTTTTATGATTTTTTTTATATCGAACAACATAAAAAAACAATATGGTGGCCATAAGAAAAACGAAAGTTGACTATGAAAATTCTGGGATCTAGTCGGCTTTGAAAATTTTTGAAATGTCAGATGGGTAGCTCTTGACGACTTATGCAAGCCCACAAAATATTATTCATTAATCTCCAATAATAAAAAAGATATGGAAAAAATAAAAAATCTCGATTTTTCAGTTTTTTCAGGATATTTCAGGAACGGTCACAGATATCTTGTATGTCTCGACGGAATCGAGATGACCACAAAATTGCGCTCCTTTGGACTTGTTTAACCGACCCTGTATCCGTTAGCGTTAGGAGATAGCAATATACAGAAGGATATATGGTGCACCCTGTATAATAGGTGTCATAGTGAAACTGTAGGAGCCGCGGATGTATATAATGACCCTTTTTGTAATTGAGGCTATGAAATTTTTGCAAAAATTGTTTTTCCCTACGACTTTTTAATAAAACGTTCATTATGTTACTGATTTCAGTTTAGAAATGATGTATTTTCTAAATGATATATGGGAATGATGATTCTTACAAGGAGTAGTGGCCAATTACAGTTCGGAATTTTCATTCCAGATTAGCTATCTCATAATATATGTAAGGATAAAATTCATACAGCCTGACAGAGGTCGAATAGCGAAAGAGGCAGCACCTAAATTTATAAATGCGACAAAGCGTTGTTTCCATTTCTATTCCCTTCAAGCAGCTACAGCTACATTAATGAATATCAAATTACGACAATTTTTTTTGTACATACAGTAGTTACTACGACTATTTAATTTGGTGATTTTAGCTTAGGAACGGTGTACGTTCTAAATAATATCTGGGAATGAAACTTCTTACACGGAGTAGTGGCCAATCACAGCTCTCATCACAGGCTAGCTCTCTCATAACATGCGAAAATAAAAATTCATACAGCCCGAAAAGTTTCATCACAATTTGAATTTTATAGCTCGGCTATTCTTTCTCAGCTCGTTAAAGAATCTTCCATTTCACTTCAAAAGCACCTGGATTCTAGAATAAAGCAAGCTACGTGATAATTCAAGTGTTTCTCCTTTGATCCATAATAACAGCGCGGAAACTTCACGCGTATCCACTCAGTTTATAAAACACAATGAGCAGGAAAAACCTCGGGCACATTTCCGAAAGTGTCTGTCTATTATCCTCTGACCCGTAAAACAAATGCGGTTACTTCATTAATTTAAGGAAACATAATAAGAAAACATGGCCACTTAAAAAAGGTGTAATTTTATAAGGCAACTCTTTTTCACTGGACACCTCTTCTCATCACATTTCTGAAAATAAATACAAAAACGTTTGGCAAGTTGACAATTGACATTGACACACAGCTACTGATCTATAAATAAATAAATGCCTTTGAACCAGAAACCTACAGACAGAAGGTCGTTTCTCGTTTCCCATTGATCGTTTTCTTTCCGAGCTATCGACGAACGTCATAAAAAGTCACCTAATGGCTGTTTGCTGTGTGACGTGTGTTTGTATTTGTAATAAGTCGGGGGAGACGTCTCTACACAATATTATTGTCATCCCCTATTAATTTATATTTACCTATATAAATGTGTTTAATAGGAACCACTAGGAACTAAGAAAAAAATTATTAACAACAGAGGGTCTAAAATATAAAAATATGTTAGATACTTGCCTATAGTAACTTTTTTGATACTTATTTATCGCTAACGGAAGCTTAAATTCTAAGTGAAGAAAACACGTAGAATATCAATTTCTCGCTCGAATGAATTGCACCACTCGTCTTTGATTCATGCTGCGCTTTTATATAAAAAAGTCGTGTTTGGTATCAAATGAAGGCTTGTGATAAGAGGAGCTCAAAAACATACACGACTTGCTTGAAAACGAAAAATAAAAGATAATAAAAATGAGTATTCCGCGTTTTCTATGCGATTTTTTAACACTCCAGGAGACCAATAATATCAGCAAGTTGCGTCAATGTTTTCTTTGAATATTCTTTTTATTTGCATCAACTCCGAAAATGTTATTTTAAAAACAGCCTGCGTGCAGAAATGACGTATAAATAACTGTAAAATTTTTATTGGAATGGCTTTTCGCCCCAACAATGGGATCTATTAAAAGCCACTGCCCCGAAATAGCGAAGGTTCTCCCTTTTCAAGGAAAACGATTATAATCGATCGTTCTGGCATAATTTTAGATTCCAGTTAAACTGTAATTTCAAACTACCAGGAAAATTTGTTCAGTTATCCACTTACCATCTACTAGTAGTAATGGCAATAAAAATTAACAAAATCTATGCAGAAGATTTCTATCTACCTAATACTTTGAAATCCGGAAATTACTTTCCCATCCCGACCGATCCCTAAAAGTCTAAAAGCCTCAAAACCAAGCACAGCTATTCCTGCATGCATTCGCTAATCAATTGTAGGTGGTGGCCGGTACTCTTATCAGCAGGTGGAACGTTAATAATTAAGGCCACTTTTAATCGTTTCGCCAGAACTAATGGATTCTGAAGTCACGCAATGCTCTCTATGTATAAAAATCGCGCACTCTCGCGCACCAACGACTCCGCGGAATTCGGTATGTTAATTGCTAATTGAAATTATAGAGTTCATGCATTGTGATCACCGGGGTGACCTCTCACCTATTGTCTTTTGTCTTCAACAACTATACCAGACAGGTGGATTCGGCATTGTTTTATTATTTCGCCTCGTCCGTGGTTCACATTGGTCTTGGATTTTCCAATTATTTATTACCGTCATTAATGTTTCGAAATAAGGACATTGAAACTTTCAAGATTCTCCTCTCAATATTATTTATTAATTATAATTTTTTTTTTTTTTGGTACTCTTTGTTTACTTTATAATCAAGTGTCAGTTTTTGATGCAAATTTTAGAAAGCGTTTCTTGCAACGATTTAACAGGCAACTTAAATGTTACGACTTGCAGAGTTGTAGGCATAAATCAAATTGGGAAAAATAAGGGACAAATCTCGAAATGTGAAGGAATGAGTTGTAAATTGGTATGACTCTTTGTTTGGGGCATCTAAAGGCTGGTAGAAAAATCTCAAATCAAGGTCAAAGATCACGAAAATCCGTTTTTCTCAATTGTCTCGTTTTCTATGCGAAATACGTCATTTAAGGTTACTTATTGCAAAAAAGTGTAGATCATAAAAATTTCTATATTTTTGAGAATATTTCTTGAACAAATCCCGATCTGCAAAAAAGTTATTTTTTTATGTTTAAAATACGATTTTATACATGGCGTATACTTTTCGCTGTCCAGTTAAAAAACCATAAATGATGCGATAGCATAACTTTCTTTATTGAAAATCATGCCTTTCAGGCTATAGAGGTCGTAGCGGGTTGAGCGTGGTCTCATTGAATAGGCGTAGTTCTAAAGTTTTGTTTGCTTTAATTAATTAAACCGGAAATTAATTGTGATATAGATTAGTTCAGACAAATCGCGAGAAGAAGACTACGTTTAGCCAATACGAAGAACTGAAGTCCCTCGACCTATCAGAACCCCTGAGAACATTGAGGCAGCGAGAGCTTCTAACGACCGTTCAGTGAGACGAATTCTTCATGACGACCTTCGTGGTTTGCGATTGCAATACTAGGAGGAAAGCATGTGAGGCGCTTGTTGAAAATGTTCCAGGGCTTTTTTTATTAATGGTTTTTTTTTTAGTGATGAAGCCCATTTTCATCTGAGTACACGCATCAACTAGCGGAACATGCGAACTTTGCATTCACCTATAGTCACGCGGTGTGGTGTGCAATTTACTCAGCTGGGATTGATGGTTGTTTTGACTAATAGATGTTGATGTAATAGGATGAAGGACCAGGGCTCAGCCCAAAGGGAAACAGGAGTGGGTAGATGCGCGGTAAATATAATTCGAATAAGTAGTTACTGACCTTCCGTCGTCTGCTCTCTGTCTCTTGATGGTTGGTTGTGGATAAATTAATTTAATTACCGATTATAAACCGCGGTCGTAAAGCGCGGTTGTTTCAAGTTCACGATACGATTAATTGCATCGAATGGTATTAGAACGGTTTAAGGTATCTGACGACCCTTCACTAACGAACGACAGGTTTGCTTCGACAGACCGATCTGGACATCTGGACTCGTCTCTACCTTTCTCACTTCTCTCTTTGCATGTGCGGGTAAAGGGAAGGAAAGGGTAGGTGTTGATTGTTCTTCGAACCACGAACTTTGCATCAATTTCTAATCAATTACGATGACGGAACAATGGTTCTTGTTTTTTTTTTAACACAATGAGGTCACAGTGACAGTGAACTCAGACCGGTATGTGAACATGTGTGAGCATTTTTCCCCAAGATTTGATGAGGGATACTTAATCTAAAGGGCAGCATCCGGGTATGCTGGTAAGGGCCACGAAAAACGCCAGAAATCGGCTTATTCAGCGTATGGATAATAGGGGTCGTCGTACAATAGAGTGTGTAAAACAAAATAAATATGTAAAAATTGTATGTAAATAAAGCAAAAATGTATGATTCAGAAAATGATTTTTGAAAAAAGGAAGTTATGCTGCCGCACCTTGTATTTTCATAGCTGCTTTTTGTGAAAATATTTCTCAAACGAGGCTCAATATAGTAAAAAGTTATTCTTATATTTGGCTGTCCAGTTATTAAACAGCCTGTATACCTACTTCCTGTACGCGATCTTGCCCCTCTTGGCGCTGTATCTCTGCGGAATGGTTGACGATACCAAAAACAATTTTCGTTACCTCTGACCTTGAATATTTTGTGACGAGGACACGAAATTATATTTTGTGACGAGGACACGAAATTATAAGAGATTTCTCTACAAGAACCAGCCTTTAGAATGCCTACACAAAGATTTTTGAAATTTACAGCTTATTCCCTTACATTTTGTCATTTTGAGTTGAATCCTAATTTGACTGCCCTAATTCCAGACAAATTACAGAAAATGACGTATAAAATAAAACACTATCATTAATATTATTTTATAAATGGGTATGAAACATTATAATTTTATAATTTTGAAGAAATAAGAGAATCTACCCGAAATCATTCAAGCAGATCACCTCTAACATCATTTTGTTACTTCTAGAAAAACATATGACGAAACTTGTTTGGAAAATCCTCACCAGTTTATACCCACCATAACATTAATTAGACTAAAATTTTCCAGATCACCTAAAATTTTACACTGATCGAGCTATCAAGTTTTGTTTTATGCACCGCTCTCTTGCCATAAACGTATAAACCGGTCATTAAATAAGTTTTATTGTAATGGTTCAGTAAGTTAATAGAAGAGAAAATGAATAGCTTTTACTGTTCTCGATAATCCATGTTATTACACCTGAGAAGTAATTAAATGAATGCACTTGGTCTTGGTCGATGCCAGGGAAACGCAGAAGAGTCGCTTGAAGATTGAAAACTTATAATCAGCTTCGTTCTACTGGCGGTAAAAGTTCCCAAGTATGTTAGTAGTAGGGTCCATGTGGAAATGGGAGCATTCCGAACTAGAAAATTAATACTTATATGTCTAAAACGCCTATTTACTTTCGCATTATCTACTTGAGTAAAACCATGGGTAAATCTTGAGGAGTCATTATCTATAGGTAAATGAATGACGTACGTAGGTATACACAATAAATCCTGCATGATGTTTACACATAAGGAGAAGGCAAGGCACATTTAATGTTAGAGCAAATTCCGTCTGTCAATGTCAATTTATAAATTATCTAGTCACTATGCGTGCATATATTCCAGAGCAGCTATGACGTTTGACATAAATCAACATAATTTGCGAAGGCGTTTTATATAAGAAAACCTTTTGTTAAAAGTTTTTTTTTTGAAATGAAAGAAAGTCTTTCATTTAAGATCACCTTTTATGTATGTATATACCGCCTAAATCTGTTTTGTATACACAAAGGGGAATCACATAAGATTTTTTTTAGAAAGAATAAAAGAAATGGCTAATTTGTTAAGCTAAGTAATCATCTTAACTCACTTGGAACAAACTAGCGGTCAAATCCTCCAACTCCGACTCGACGTCTTGCCTGATCCTGCTCAACCGGGTGACTTCTTCGTCCCGGAGCCTGAGCTCCTGATGCGCTACATCCAGCTGACTCCTCAGATTGGCGAAGGCCTGCTCCTTGATCTCCACCAGATCCATCCCGTCCCATTCGGCGTCGCCGCCGTCCCCCGTGCACTTTCCCGTCCCCTTGGCGGCGTACAGACCGTCGTCATGGTCGAGCCCCAGGTCGCTGTACACGCTGCTGTCCGAGCTGTTCCTGTGCATGACGGCCATGTGGCCCACCTTGTCGGTGATGGTCGCGATGTCGGAGAAGGAGCTCAGGTCGCCGTTGTTGAAGAGGGAACAGCCGGAGGAATCGGCCGCGTCGGCGTCCTCGTCGTCGGTCGTGCCCGACTCGTCGCCGGTCGTTCCCGTCGAGCCGACACGCTTGTGCTTGTTGGTCGCGGGAATCAGCTGAGTCACCTTGGGCACCATCAGCAGGCCCGAACTGAGGGAGCCTTTCCGGGGTTCCGACGGGATGACGTTCATTATTATGGATTGGTCGCCTTTCATTATTCTGATGCCGAACGATGGCTCATAGTTTTGGTGATCTGAAACAAATAGGTCGTTTTTATGACTTCGTCCTTAATTCTTGTAGATTTAGAGTCAATTTATGGAGCCCGAAGTTTGACCACATGTTTCGCTATCAAGAGCGCACTTCTACACATTGCAAGTTGCAGCTGATGAAACAATTCATGTTCTTTTGACAAGAAAACTACGTTATTAACATAATGTGAACAAGAACAACTAGAAAAAAGTAATGGGTTGTTTTAGGGTTAAGGAAACTCCTCCTTGCAGAAAAAGTAAAAACTTCAATCATTGATGATCGCAGCTTCAAACAGATTTCCCCTCAAAGAGAGCTGGCAAAAACTTGTTCTGAACAGTTTGAGCAGCTGAAAAGTTTGTCTCTATTAGACAAGATACATAGAATTTGAAGTGTACAAGCTTTCACGGCTGACTTCAACTGAAATTATAATCGATTCCGGGCTGTTTTTCCGTGATCCATGACAGAACGTTTCGTCTACAACTGCGTTATTAGACATGACGGTATCAACATCCGCGTGATCGAACACAAGAGAAACTGTGGCCTGGACCAGACAGCCAACGTCGCGGAGGAGCATGCTGTGCTTCAGGATGACCACGTCACGAGGGACAAACCACTGAGGAAGTAGGTTTACAAAAGGGGGGATATAAGAGGATGT
This sequence comes from Malachius bipustulatus, assembly GCA_910589415.1. Classification (NCBI taxonomy): domain Eukaryota; kingdom Metazoa; phylum Arthropoda; class Insecta; order Coleoptera; family Melyridae; genus Malachius; species Malachius bipustulatus. The sequence goes on along the minus strand of OU342634.1, from coordinate 28,983,928 downwards.
AAGGGGAAGTCGGAGGAAGTATCAGGTGGAAGTACGAGGAAGTATGAGGAATTACTTGACAAAAAGAAAAACACAAAATACGAAAATTCTGTCCACTACTACACCCGTTTACATCGTGAAGCAATTGAAATTTATAACATCCAAATAATTTTAACAGCAGGAGGAGGGAATGAAACTGCGAAGGATTTGGTATCCAGAGTGATTGTAGTTGGGACCCGAATGAGTCATCATCTGACACAACTCTATGACATCATCGAAGAGACTGACCGTTGCTAGGATGAAGATAGCCGGTGGAGGAGGTATAACGTTCGTGAGTGCTGTCACGAAACTGGTAATAGTAAACTAACAAATTGAAAGCTTGTAATAGAGTCTTGCATGTCGCTGGTCGTTTTCTTTTATCTAAAATTCATAAACATATAGTTACGATAATATTGTCTGCTTTGAAATAATTTTTTTGTCGATATTATTCCATTCCAAGAAAACGTGCCAACAATAATTATGGACAATAATTATAAATAACTAGGCACATAAAAGATACCAACCAAACTTCCAAACCTATTTATTTTGCAAACAAATTTATTTGTTTACAATTATTATTATTTAAAGTAGATAGATAGGTCGTGTGGGAATATGAATCAATTCACGCCTTTATTGATCGATCTGCCAACCTAGATTCCTTCCAATAATTCTACCCCAATATTTACTTTACGTAATCATGTGAATTTGCTTTTTATAGTGTTAGTATTAGTATTTCCACAGACCTCATGGATTATGGATTGTAAATACCTATGCGAGAGTTGTTATTTTTTTTTGTGCCACTTACCTATGTACTTAAACTTAATTAGCATTATTTACTGAAAGAAACAATGACGCCACGCATATACACAATGCGTACGAGCTGTTACAACATCAAAACATTAAAGAATTGTTGCACCTGCAAAAGCAAAGAATCCTAACAAAGGATTAAGGATTACGTTGTCTACTTAGTTGTTTCATTCTCAGGCTAGAACGCAGATTAAGAATAATCAGAAACTGCATCATCAGCGCCAGCATAGCAAGGTCAGACAACGAAACAAATTCCGTCATCAAAACTTGAAAACTGGTTGGATTCGAGATACGCCAGTCTCTCAAATCAAAATGTGGGAAGCGTGATCGGATGGACGTCATCATTTTTCCACGGAAACTGACTAATAAGTAGGAATTAGAGGACAAGAATAAGGAACGTTGTTTTGTTCCGGTGAAACTTGACTCATTAAAGAATTATAATAAAATGACCATATTTACCTATAAGTTGCGATTGTCAGCAATGACTAATAAATAATAGTAACAATCGCAAAGAATTGCAGTTACAAAGTTCATAAATTTTCACGAAAAAAATTGTAATTCAAGCATCAGTTCGGATGTTGTTCTGGTGCCAGAATTGGTCCTTGGGGAACTCCGGATGATCAAACAGCGAAAAAATTCCCCAAGTTACGCGCTCGCTTGGTGAAAGTTCTACTTAATTGTCTCTTTCTTACATGTAGTACCTACCTACCTATCTAACAGTTGATCGTTTAAAATTGTTACACTCAATTCGGCCCAGACAGGGAAAAGTTTTGTAATCTCAATTGTCTTAACTGATTATCATAACTCGCTCATGACATTTAAATAAGAAAACATATAGGGTTCAAAATCTTATAATCCAAACAAGAATATTAGCATAAAAAAACATTGTCTATCAGATCTAGAACTAATGAAAAATTCGACCCTGATCTCTGATATCATCTTATTAAAAGCGGCGTTGTTAAGTTGATGGATGATCATTATCTTAATTTTTCCCGAGATTTAACAGTGGAAGCTGTTTCGATCGTAATAAACCTGAACTTAACTTATGAATAAAAGCCTGTTGTTTCAAGAAACATGTAAATGCAATTTTTTTTTGCAAAACACAATAGATAAATCCTGTTTTTAATTATATTACTGAACATTATTTAACATTCAATTAATGGTGTTGTTGTACTGTCAAACTCTTCGTGGAATATTATCACGTCGTAATTATTATTGTAGCTACATCCGCAAAATGTTACTGTGGGAAACACTGTTTTAATTAACGTCTTCTAAAACTTAATTTGTTTTATAGTTTCTCCATTTTAATAATATGACGTGCCAGGAGTAGAAAGCCATTAAACGAGGAATATCAGCTATTGTTGCGTTTTTAGATTAAAAATTCGAATAATGTATCAAAAAGAGCAGTATTCAAGTAAACTGTCGGTTTCTATTAAAAACTGTTTTGAATTTGGCGCTCTTAATGACATCAGAGCCATCTTCACTTTCACTCTTAATGCTCATTTCAAAATTTGGCGCCCTTCCTCACCCCAACCAGCTCAATTTCTACCCATGAGAATCGCATCCAATTTTTTGTTAGAAAATGCTTCGGATTCGGTGCCTTTATTGACAATACTGACACGAATACTGTATTCTCGTTCTTCAGCCTCGTACAAACAACACTTCAGCGCTTCTACTTTTCAGTCTCGTGATAAGTACATTCTCATCCTGCAAAAACCGTCACTTGTACTTTTACGATTCATACTGTTTAAATTTGGCGCTCTTATTGGTCAAGCGCCATCTGTAGTTTTATTATTTAGTCTCGTTTAAAATCTTAGCGCTCTTATAATTCAGGGTCATATGTAACTATACATACTTCAATCGTAACCTGCAAAAACCGCCCACTGAACACCTTGAAAGACTTTCAAATTTGCCGCTGTTAGTGACACCATCGCCACCTGTAGGCGTCTTTTATCCTCAGTCTCGTATGAAATTTTAGCGCCTTTTTTGCGTCATCTAAGCACTTCCATGACGACAGTTGATTTAAACTCGGCGCTTTAATACCAACTTTAGTTTTTACCTATGAGCTTCGTTTTCAATTATTGTTTTATGACAAAATGTTTAAAAATTGGCGGCCTTATTGTTCTTGCGGCCTTGGAATTTTAGTGCTCTTAATCTTTCTTAGCGACACGATCACTTGAATTGAGCATCTAGATGGAAAGATAATTATCCTTTGAAAATAATTATTGAAAGGACTACACAGCATGTTTGAGAAAGAAAACAATCATTTATTCCTGCTCGAAAAAACAGAGTAGATAAAAGTCTGTTACGACGTCAGAGCTCCAAGAATAAGTAGAAGCAAATGTTTCTCTACGAGTTGATTGGTAATAGGAACTTGTTTAATTAACGAAGTTGTAATAAGGTTTAATGTTTACAATGCATCATATTATTACGACACGATTTAGGGAGAATATCTGACGATACTCGACGAAACGAGTAATTAACGGGTTGTAAGTTTAATTAGTTAATGTTCTAAGTTTGACTAATACCGGGTAATTTCGTATTTGACGACAAGGTAATATGACATCTCTGTAGTCGCAGGCGATCTTATCCTTCTTTCTTTTCTGTCAGTGTTGCTATGGTTACGTGTGGGGAAGGAAGGAAAAGTGGTAGGTAGGTATTCTTTGATTTCGAGACTAATTTTCAACGACACGATTAGTTCATTAAATGGAAATCAGTGATCGATCATTATGTTCTCATACCACTTTCAATTCGATCGATAAACTAATTAGAAAATTAATTACAAGGAAGGAACAAATTTCATATTTTAACAGCTTGCAAAAAATTAGAGTTGAGTTTTTCAGAAATTTTTTTCCAATTTCACAGCAGTTTCATATTTCCGAGACAACAAAATTTTTAAAAATTGACAGATACGTACATGACTGGACTACAAACTCAACCATAGAATAATTAACAGTAATATCATGAACAGATTGCAGACTGTATTCTCTTACCTGAAAATTCAATGCAATGTTGTAATACTTCAAAAAGAAATTATTGCAATATTTCTGAAACAAATGAAGATAGCATTTTTTTTGTTTTGATTATTAAAATCCCATAACACCGCATCATAACGTGTTGTTTTCTTCCACGATTTTGGAACAACCTTTATATACATACAGCATAGATACAAGTAGAGGCAAAGGCAACAACATAATAGAGAAACTCGATGGAAAATACACTTACGTTAATTAAAAAAAAAGACAGAAAATAAATATCGCTGTATCCATTGACAGTTGTGCAAGACTTATCAATATGACGAAGATAAATGGGTGTATCAAAATTTTAGTTTACTATCAGTAGAAAGAGAATGCTTCATTATCGTGACGACTTTTCGATTACAAGAGCAACTGTTGAACTTTAGGAAACGAGAATTTATATTGGAACTCCCGATAAAAATAACTATACGTAACACTATCTACAATGAAAACTTTATCATCTCCCAAGACATTGATTTGTGGCGAGTCCATTCACTACAAACAAACTCTAATGTGTCCATTAGAACGACATTTACATTTGTAAGAGATAATAGTTGCTGATTGCAACATAATAGTACGTGGAAAGAATGAAGGAGTGTAGAGTAAGAATGCAGGCTAGGATCAGGAAAAATCTATGTAACAAAAAAAATTCTACACTGGTGGACAAAAAATATGGACACCTTTACTTTTCGAATTTAAGTCATTATTTTTTCTTCTTTTCATTTTTTTAATCAAACTTAAATCAACTAGTCTACAGTTGATTTAAGAATGACTATACATGAAAGATTACAGAATGACAAATGTACATTCCAAGCTCAAACTCTAATTTCCTTATCACGAATTTTTCTTGAAACATCGAAGTATTTTTTTAACTGTTCGGATTTTTTGTCCAGCAGTGTATTGAAGAATTTTCTATGGCGTTTCTATGAGGGGACAAACTTCTAAGGTAGAATATTTACTTTATTTTAAGACAAAAAGTCTTAATGAACCCACCCTTTAAATTGAGTATTAACGAAGTTACAAGGTATTGAATGTACAAAAAAAATTTTTTTTTAATAACTCCGAAACACTCAACATTTTTATATGAATTTTTTTGTGTCGTTTTTCCCTTAATTCAACATATTTTTTCAAAAGTGAGACATTTCTGGTACAAAAATAAGGTTTGATAGGTAAATTATATAGACAAAAAATTATAGGTATTCTTCGTCTCCAGATCCCCTGACCATGAAAAAATCCTAGCCAGGTTTCTTACCGCTATGAGCTCAACTTTTTATATTTTTTTATTTATTTGTTTAATTTTACTGAACTGTTAATTGTATCATATCTCAAAAACTGTTGAGAATTTACCTACCAAACCTTATGTCTTTTTTGTACCAGAAATGTCTAGATTTTGTAAAAATATGTCACAATCAAATTTTATCCATGCAGTGGAGTAAAAATTGGGGGGTAAGAAAGTGGGCCCCTATCTTAAGTCCCTGGTTCAAATTACACACACGTAATTTTCGCTGTAATATTAGACTAATCAATAGCAAAACAACACAAAAAAATCATAAAAAAGATATTAAGCCGTTTTAGAGTTATTAAAAAAAATTGATTTTTTTCTAAGATTGAACATTGTATAGTAACTTCGTTAATACTCAATTTAGAGGGTACGTTCATTAAGACAATTTTTGTCTTAAAATCCAGTAAACGAAGAGCAATAGATTAGTTTCCCTAAATTATAAAAAATGATGTTCTGAAAGTCGACTCTAGAAAGTTTTCAAAAGGAGCATTTCACAGAAATTTGATCAGAATACCTGGAAAATCGTAACTGTTACCTTGTAACAGGAAATCACCTCGATACTTTTGAGATAGGTACGTACATAATCTGATAACAATATTAAAATTTAATTGCTAGATACATTATCTTCAATTAACAATAGATTGGATACTTCCATAATCAGTTTAATGAGACATGCTATCTGCCGAATTCTGTCTAATTTTTCCTATGACCCTACATTTCAATGCGTTATCTGTTAAGATTAAAATAAATATGAGAATTTTTGAATGAAAAAAGTGAAGAATCTTGAATATTTCTCTCTAATTATTATTTAAGCGAGTTGAAATATCAATTTATCAAGATTACAGACGCCCAAGAACAATTTCAAGGCAATTTTTTCAAAAATAGAAATATGATCGAGTTCAAATAGGTACAATTAGTTACAATTTCAAATCAATGGCAACTTTTCATGTCATAACCTACGGCTTGCATTAATTTCAAATAAAAATTTATGCAACAATTAAATTTACTCCTGCTCTCGATCTCGACATAAAGTTATCATTACACATCAATAAGATATTGCATACTTCATTGCTTTTGAACGGCAAAGCCAAAGTATGGTTCTAATTTCCTCCCCGTGAAGTAGGTCCCTTTCTACTTTTATCTGATAAACTAGATAAGTACACTCCCAGCGCAACTCTCATTAAAATAATTATTATTCGTTATTCGCATAGCAGCAGACGCATTCAGTGAAAAGAAAAAATGCCAAAGATCATTGCGTTTGCTATTAATAGAATACAAGTGCATAATGACACCTTATTCATTATTGTGTACGCCCGACTAAACACCTAATTTGCAAGCCAAAGTGAAAGCATAATCGATTGAAATGGAATTTGAAAGCCGTCTATGGTGTGAATATTTTAGCGACCCGAGTGGAAACACAATGAGAACAAAATACAATTGAATTTAAACATTTACATTATTTATTATTACTTTGACCACAAACTATGGTCAGTACATTCATTCTCTTATTTCTTATGTACCCCTACTTGCTTATGCGCGTCCATATTTTTATTATATAAAGATGTATAAATAGGCACCCACCTACGATAAAAAAGAAGAATGGCCTCAACATTTTTTTTTACCAGAGTTGCCTTTATTATTACTTAATTAATTTACTATGCAAATTTTGTTTAGTAGGTAGTACCAAAAAATTAATAGATATGAAAAATGTATGAGTTTTTTTTTTTTTACTTGAAATCAATACAAAGGCAAGATGGCTTCGGGGACCAGAAAAAAGTTGAAGAGATTCTTTTGAGAAAAGTGTCTCAGGCATTTATAGATGTCTAAAAACGACCTGCTCTGGTAGTTCTGAAAGTTCTCGATTTTTCGTAAATTCTTTTTCAAGAAATTTTCTAAAAGAAGTGTTCTACAGTTAAAACGATCATTTTCTGTTACGAATCGTTTACGAAAAGCAGTTGCAATTTTAGTCCAATTAACTTTATAGGAGATTTGTAAAAAAAAATTAAAAACAAGAAGAGCATGTTCAAAACACACCAGAAAGCAAATTTGAGAATAAATTATTCAGAAGTAAACCTTGATGATGCAGATTTTCTGGGTTAGAAACTGGTTTAGATCCGCACAACCGTATATAGATTTATCCAAACCAAAACAATAATTTCAATGCCAACCGATTTAATTTAGTTTTTAGGTCGATTCTCATGTCGATTTTCCGTAGAAATTTCTGATTATCTTCCCGGAATATATTTTTTTTGCTTAAAAGGGTGACCTTATGATTTTGACAAAATAATCGGTGAGCACAATTTTCCGGGATCCTTTATAATTTACGAAACAAGTACTTTTTGGTAGACAATATCAATAATAATAATAATAATATTACTTTATCCCATCAGTTTAAAAATTACATAAGAATAAGAGAAGTTTTACAAATTAACTAGTAGAAAGGTGAAGGCCATTAGTAAAATTAGTGCATCTCTGCTCCATTTGCATCATATGGACCTACGATGGACAAACGAATGGACGAATAAAATGCACAATTCTCATTTGGGGTGCCAACTTCACATTTTCCAAAATATTAAATTATTAAAAATAAAAAAACCTGTGGGTGGACAAATGAAACTAAAGACTGGACAAACGTGGACCAACGAGGGACAAACGTTCTAGGTATGTAGTTCTTTTTTTTTTTAAATTTAGAGGCGTTGATCGAAAAATGTTTGGATTTTTTTTTAAAGGCAATTAGAAAAAACTCATGGACCTACGATGGAAAAACTTTTACGCGACAAATGAAACTAATGACTGGACAAACGTGGACCAACGATGGACAATCGATCTATTTAGTCAATTTTTTTTCCAATTGGGGGGTGCAATTATCAAAAAAGTTTGAAAAAAAAATTGTAAACATTCAGATTACTGGCCATTCGAATTTCAGTGTAATTTTTAAGGTGTCATATTCCATTTTCATTGTAGATTCATTATTTGTCTATCCAGTTCTTTTTTTGTGCAAATCACCTTTAGATTAGATAATCTGAGGGGACCATGGAGGGAATAAGGGGCCCATGGAGGGAATAGGGGCGTTGCGAGGGTAAAAGCACAGGCGAATGATTTTTTGTTGTATCACCTCCTTATTGAGGCGGGTTCGAGAAGGACAAGGAAAAATTTTGGCGGGAAAAAATAGAAAAAAATCAAAATTCTCGTACGGGTGGGTGCGGGGGAGACAAAGCTAGACAACTGGACCTATTAGTGTATTTTTTAACAAAAAATACACTATTGAGGACGACATCACTTTGCGAAAATCACCCAAACTCATCAAATGTCCATCGATCATGACCCCCAGATCACGAAAAAGTAGTTTTCCAAAATTCACCTGCCCACGATATATATATATATATATTTATATATATATATATTTATATATTTATATATATATTTATATATACTTGGCCAACTATCAAAGCGAGGACCAACTGTTCTACCCATCAAGTGAGGACCACCAGAAGAAAGCATTCTACAGGCATAGTAAATGTTCTGATTGTTAAATCTTGAGATGGGCGATAGATGGCTGGAGAGTATACGCAGGGAAAACAGAACAGAGCCAAGTTATAATTTTCATGTATATAGGAACATAGTGAGGACAGTTTGCGTGAATATCAAAGTGAGGTCGGTATATTTATTTATGCTCTCCGCATTTAATGAGGTCCGTATATTACATGATTCGTAGAAAGTGAGACCCAGCACTGTTGCCAGATGCCAAGCATAGCGCTTTAGTATGATACACTGAAACACAGTATGACCTGCCGCAACAGGTTGGCTCCGCATCGGCAGAACCGTGATGTCACTTGTTCTAAAAAATCATCTACGAATCTAATGTAAATAACGTCTGCTTTATCGCAAAATACCCTGAGGTGGGTTACTATTTTGAATAAATCTATTTTAAATACCTACTTAAGATAGAATAAACCTATTTGAAATAAATCTATTTAAAATGAAAATAACACAAACATAATCATTAGCGATAGTGCACAAGAGAGTCAAATCTTACAGTCTTTTTCTTTTGATATTCGTCTTTTGTTTTTCCTAATTTGTGAAATGCTTTTCCCATTTATCAAACGTCAGTGCGTGATGTTTCAATTGAAACTCCAAACCAGAAGTTTTAACTTTTGAGATACAAGGTGGTGAAGTTTATGAAAAATAAATAATTTTTTACATAATATCTGTAATACCGCTCTCTAGATATATTATTCAAATTTCGTATACCGGTATTACGCTTCAAGAGGCATTTTTTCGTGTACCACATTTCATTTTATTTCTACTGGTGACGATCGTTTTTTTTTTATTTATTTTTTTCATCAAAGCATTTTTAACGATAATCTTGCGACCATGGAGAGAAATAGATTTTATTTTTTTAGGCGGAAAGCGTGCATCGATCTGAAAAAATCAAGTAATCAAATTTGCTAAGAAAGGAATGGGCATTTCAAAAATGAATCTATAAAAAAAAATCAGTGGCGTATGGCGTTTGTACCATCAATGTTTATCAATGTCTGCCAAATTATGCAGGTAAAATTCTGCACGAACGTCACTGCTGGAAATAAAATGAAATGGAGGACATGAAAAAATGCCTCTGGATGCATAATACCTACCTGCATGTATACGAAATTTCATTGAAATATCTAGAGCGGTAGGTATTAAAGATATAAAAAAATTAATTATTTTTCATAAACTTTACCACTCTGCATCTCAAAAGTTAAGACTTTTAAGACACACGTTCTCATGAAGTTTTTTTTTAAATTTACCAAAAAAAATACCCCCTTAAATATTAACATTTAATTAGGGAACACCGTATATACAGGGTGTTCGGTAATGGGCCAGCCAAAATTAGACATCATGTATAAAATCGTGTTTTAAACATAAGAAAAGAATAACGTTTTTTTCAGATATCGGGCTTCGTTGGGAAATATTTCCAAAAAATGTAAAACTAAGGCAGCTTTGAAATTTAAAATAAATCATCCCGATCTGAAAAACGTTTTTCTTTTTTATGTTTCAAATACGATTTTATACATGACGTTTGGTCTGGACTGGCCCGTTACCGAACACCCTGTAAATAATATTTATTTCTGGATAACATAATGGTCTTATATCTTTACTGAAATTTGACTTGTGTAACCATACACGAGCGGGACTTGTCATTAATAAAATAAATAACAGAGTTAACTAGTTGTATTTCGTCTAATAGTAATAAGTAATTATTACAGTGATAAATGGAAAAGGTGCACTTATGTAAATAACAATAATAAGGGAAAGTCCGTACATGGCGATACAATGGATAATTGCCAATACTATGGACAATTTCCAATAACGGAGGAGACAAATGCAGGCCGCGGGGTAAAAACTAGAAAACCCCGATGCGTCAGACTGCTTAGCAATCTCATGGAACATGGAATACTTCATAACTACGGATACGGCTACGGTAACTTACTAACTACTACACTACGGGACGGGTGGTTCGACTGGTCTTGGCTTGGGCCCTAGTCGGTGGGGCAGCGGCGTGAAGTGTCTGGCACTACCGATCGATGAAATCAGGAGTGAATGAATACCAGCTGGTAGTGTCGCTAATATTTTATACTTGTCATATTCTCAATAGCCAATGTCCTACTGCCTAATGTTTCAACCTTATACTATTAAATAAAATATTATCATAATAAATAAATATTTATTATATTGTCTAAGGTTTCAACAAACTGTTACTAGAAATTAATTTGAAATAAATATGGCGGAATTGGCGGGAACAGCATTCTACTCTGTAGCATCTACAATGAAAATTTATTAAATTAAATTTAAATTCTTTCTACTACATTAACTTGGATATAATAGAAAAATAATCTATAAAAAAAATTGAGAGATAACTTCCTCGGATAACTTCGATCAAGATAAATAAAACAAAATTTTTCGGGTTTTATTTTATTATTGAAATTAGGTACAATAATTTTCAGTTTTTATTTTTCTTACTATGTTGCTTAAAAATAATCAATAATTATTGTTTGGTAGAAGATTATTACATCCACTTTTAATTTGTTATGTTTTGTATTTATTTGTAAATTCTTTTAGTAAGATACCTATTAAACTTCATTTACTATAAGTATTTCTAATTTATTAACTTTTTTTGTAAAAGATAACACTTTGATTTCTTATCTGATTATTTATCATTTTAATTTTTTAGTAAAATATTAAACTTAAATTTACTGTTTCTTATTTGTGTATTTATAATAAACTGTTTTGCTATACCTATTTTCAAAGTGCCATACCCGCATATCGGGCGTAGGCTACCTCTCGCATACCTCTCGCATATGTCTGTGGTGCCCGAGCTATCAGTTTACACAGACATATGGGACCTCCCTTTTTATTGCCGGAGTCCGAACGGCACTGTTTGAAAGGTTTTACTAGGCAAGAGTACTTGCGGTGGTTTGCCATTGCCTTCCGCAAGGTGGATCCCGATCTTGGCTTGAGAAACACAACAAATAATTGTCGGCGGCTGGTGAGTTTCGAACCAAGGTATATCGGCACGGCGGACCAACGCGCTATCCACTGCGCCACGGGACCCACCTATGCTATACATATGCTTGCTTTTATTCATCTGTTTATTGTACCTACGAATCCACTAACGAAGGACAGGACCATTTTCCAATTTTACGATACAAAAAAGAAAATTGGTATTTGAAATTGAAATATAAAATGGAAAATGGTCCTGTCCTTCGTTAGTGGATTCGTAGGTACAATAAACAAATAAATAAAAGCAAGCATAGGTATAGCAAAACAGTTTATTATAAATACACAAATAAGAAAGAGTAAATTTAAGTTTAATATTTTACTAAAAAATTAAAATGATAAATACTCAGATAAGAAAATCCACTAACGAAGGACATGACCATTTTCCATTTTATATTTCAATTTCAAATACCAATTTTCAAAAATTCCAAATCTATTTTACGTTTTAATTATTTTTTCCTACTCTTTTTTTTGGGAAAATATACAAGAACGTAAAATAGATTTGGAATTGTTTTAAAAACTTAGGCTGCCATTTAATAAAAATCAAGATGGCGGCCTTAGACAAACGCCAGTCTCACAAAACAAATGAAACTCAAATCAACGTATGGGTATTTATGTGTAATTCAACATCAACCCTACCAAATGTCAAATCTAAATGTCAAACCCCCTCTGCGTAATCACGCTTGGTGCAATACTTTTTACGCATCCTGCATAGGTAAACAATGATTGGTTTGTTCATGCAGGCTGTTTTTTTTTTTTAATATTGTTCAGTATTCTGTAGAATTATATTCTTATGGCAGTTTTACTTCATAAAAATCGAAACTCCCAATTATTATGAAAGTTTCAAAATGGGCCGTGTAAGTGTAATTTCAAAATTTCTTTAGCATCTAATTTTTTCACATCTTTGAAAAATCTCATAAAAAAACTATGAAAAAAAAATATATTTTTATCTCAATAAAATCAATATTATTATTATTATTAACTATCGATTCATGGGTATAGGTATCGTATATGTGGTGGTGTGAGTCTTACAGCCAGTATTATAAAGGCTCATTAAGTTAACGGGAAGATTTCTGGAGCCGTTTCTAGAAAAAAGTAGCCATTGGCCATAGGTGGAAAATTTAGCAATTCAGTGACTCTTGGCATGAAAGGGATTACAAAAATGTTAATAAAAGTAATTTGACGTCGATATTAGCGTTGTATCAGAAATATTCCCGTTAGTTTAATGGGCCTTTAGAATACTGATGGCTGCGCCAGAGTCTGGCATAAATTCAGTATTTGTAAAATAATTAACTTTCGAGACAAATCCAAAATTTTCGAAAGTACGGAAAACACTCGATTTTAGTTTTAAATTGTCGTCACCTTTTTTCATACAACCCCCTCAACGGGGGTGATTACCCCTCTTAAACTTTCAAACAAGAAAGCAACTTGAACAGAAACCATGAAATTCTTGGATTTTGAAGGTCAATTTTCATAATTTCTTTGCAAAATAAAAATTTTAATTACAAAGGCTACATTACCTGCATGTATACTGATACGAACGAGAATCGAATATACAGGGTGATTCAAAATTGAGTGCAAATATTTTAAGGGCTTATTTACCAGCCAAAAATAAGAAGTTTTTTTCATATAATCGTATGTCCTAACTTGCTTCGTTTTCAAGATACAGGGTGTAAAATTTTGAAAAAAAAAATCGATTTTTTATTAATTACTCAAAAACCTTTCAGCCGATTTAAATAAAATTTGGTAGGGTTATTTGTTGTTATAAGGAACTTCCTTTGATGGGAATAACATAAATTTATTAATTCCAGTGGCGTCAGAGGGCTACCTACTTGATACTTATAGGTAAAATTATGATACGCCACTGCTCTTTTGACAATTTGTATTTTTTATTAGATTAAGCGGTCAATATTGTAACTTTCTTGCCTCTTGAGCTTTACTCGTATCTAGCTTTGTTTCCAAGAAAAAAATCAAAATCTGTGCCAGGCCCTATTAAAACAAGTAATAAATTCACATCGATTACTGAGATTCATTTAATTTAGTTCAGGTAACCCCCTGAGACGCCACTGGAATTAATAAATTCATGTTATTCCCATCAAAGGAAGGCCCTTATGATACCAAATAAGCCTATAAAATTTTATTTAAATCGGCTGAGAGGTTTTTGAGAAATTGATAAAAATCGTTTTTTTTTTCAAAATTTTAACCCCTGTATCTAGAAAACAAAGCAAGCTAGGACATACGATTATATGAAAAAAACTTCTTATTTTTGGCTGCTAAATAAGCTCTCAAAATATTTGCACTCAATTTTGAATCACCCTGTATTATTGGCCTTATAAAATAATATATTTCCGTGATAAATTTCATTTATCATACCTATCATGCAGGTTATAATGTAACCTTTTGTAGTAGATATTTAAATTTTACAACTAAAGCTCTCGCAAAAAAGTAATACAAAAATATAAATATTGCTGAATAGAGCATTTAATTACGTATCAAATGACATATCCACATATAAACCGACCCCGTTTAGGTATACATTTGAAAATTCCAGAGGGGAACTACCCCTTCTAAGGGGTGCAAGATTAATAGGAGGGGGCTGCAAAAAAAATTGAAAACAATAATAGAGGAGTTTTTGGATTTAGAGTCACATTTTATAAAAATGATTAGCCCAAGTTGTATCTTATTTTTTGTCACTAATATGTAAAATATGTCAAATTTCCAGATTTTAATATTTTATGTTGAGGTATTCTGTGATAAAGCAGATGGTACTTACAAGGGATTAAATGGGCAGGACTGTTTTTTTGTAACAAGTAACGTCACGGTTCTGTCGAAGTGGAGCCAACCTGCGTCCGGACATACCGTGTTTCAGTGTATCGTGACTCGTGACTATGAATATTACTTGAAAGATTAAAAATAAATAGTAGGTACCTATGATGTAAGTCTACCTATTTTCTTCATTTCTCAATAGAATCTCTTTCAATTGGCAATATTATTTAAAGAAAATTTGGTTCCAAATGAAAAAAGAGGCAGAGAAAGCCTCTTAAGGTTCCCTCTAGAAGGACCTTTGTTTTTATAAATTTCTTTTATCAGTCAAATATTTAATAATTGAGTTCCAGCTACCTGCTTATCGCACCAACAAGCACGCGCAAATTTTCCTAGCCTATATTACATCTTTCAATAGATAAGTTTCAGTATTATAAGTAAAAAATAGGTAGGTACATACTTACACTTAAAATGTGTACAAAAATCTTACAATTTAGAATCTTACAAAAGGTGTACCTTTTGTTAGCTTTCAAATTGATTTTTTATTCAGATACTGAAATGAAAGCCCGGCAATAATTGTACAGATCTAATAATGATATTTTTGACAGTTCAATAATTATTCGGCTTAACTTAATTTTAGTGAGTAATTTAGATGGATGTTCCGTGTGTATTTTAAGTTCCAGTTCATTATGTTTCACTTATACGTACCTACCTAAAAGTCCAATTTTTTTTAATACTCATTTCATTACGTTACCTTAAGCCGTAAGTAGGTACCCTAAACATACTAAATAATGAAAGGTTGACTTACATTTTGGAATAGTTTTCTTCAAAATTTTTTATTTCATTGTAATTTTGTTGTAATTTTGTGCATATTTATTTAAAATTTTACTAGGGACGGTTTAAAGAATGTTTTATCTCGTGTCTAACTCATCGAAAGAGAGAACATATTAATTTATTACGTGAATAATTAATTAAATGTAGATAGGTAGGTAGGTACACATAAATTAATAAACCACCAATAAAAAATTGTAGGTACCTACTTACTTATTCTACTTGGGTATTATGATTTTACGTTGCAACGCTTGATAATAATTATTCTACCTACTAAAGAATTTAAAAAGTAAATAATTTTTTCTGTGATTTAACAATAGTAATTAAAAAAAAACTAAAATTATTTAAAAATAGTATGGTTAAAAAGTAAAAATGGTTCAAGGAATACAATATCATTATAGTCATGAAACTGCTCGTCAAAAAACATCGTACTACTCTTCGTCAAAAAGCGAGAGAATAAGCTACCTATAGTTGTCTAGACCGCCGGGGGAAGCTCCGAAGGAACGATTCCTACGAACTCGAGAACGCCAAGGTCAAATATGGATTTATTGAATCCCAGCGATATACGTTATGATGGTTGTACGCAGAGCGATAAGTGAGGACCAGCTGCGTTGCCGAGTCTCCGGTCCTCACTTCTACTGTAGTTCGTTTAACGACTATACACGTATTCAGAATATACATCTTACCGGTACGCCACCCACGGTCCTCCTCTGAACTAAAATATACAAATTTTACCGTATCATTCATCAAGTGAGGTCCAGTCAATTATGTCTAATTTGCATTTTACAGGCCAGTAACAGTCACTGTGGAAGATCTGAAGGCGTTTACAAAGTGGGGTCCGTATATTGGACCTCACTTTGTCGCGGACCTCACTTCAACCGTATTTTTTGTGTGGATGGAGCTCACAGTGATAGAAAGGAATATATATATATATATTTATATATATATATATATATATTTCTCCAAAGTCGCGAAATTTCGATTTTCAAAACGCTCCTGTAGCTTTATCTTTCAAGATTAGTGAACGAAATTTTGGATTCTTGTAAAGCTGAGGAATGACTTTAGATTTTCGTTGAAAAACTTTCCAAAAGTCCCATCACTTCTACAGGGTGTCCCTTCAAAATTCCATGAACCCGGTTTTTGTCATCTCATTTCAGGTCGCAGTTTTGAATCTAGGAGGCTGAAATTTTTGTGGGAGTAAGATATCCACAAGGAGTGGTCTGGTATTGCACTTGAGCAAAATCGGCAGAGCCGTTTCAAAATGGCGGCTATTTTAATTTTTTGGAAAATTGACTATTTTTGAATCCCTGTATGAGCAAGATGGCAAAAAAACTTTGAAATAAAATTAACAGGATTTGAAGAAAATTATTGGAAATTTGAGTTAATGCAATAAAATTAGCATATTTTCCATTAATAAGCCAGTGTCGTGGGTAGGAAAAAGGGTGAAAATGTGTCAATTCTATAACCGTTTATGAGTCCATTTTTGAAGAAGTTGAACCGAAATTTTCAATTTTTTTTTGCTTTAACATATAATTTGATGTCTTAGCTTCAATTCGTCTCGATTAATGTAGCACTTTAAACGAAAAACAAAAAAGTTTTTCGCTTGTGCAAAATTAGCTTGCACTTATTAAATCGATGAAATGGTTCGCAATTTCTTTTTTATTTTTTTCCACATTCAATTATGAATGGTTCTGAAAATTAGAAGAGCAAACGCAACAACAATTAAATCACCTACATGCAGGTGAAAAAAGTATTCAAATTGGTTTTTTAATAACAAAGATACGACCAGTTTAAAAAATAAAATGTGTAGGATGAAGTATTGGACGTACTACATATACCTACTCGATCATCGCTACAAATTTGAAAGGCCCCTTGACTGAGTTAGTTAGGCAAGGGTGTCCTTGCCTAAATAGTAAACTGTTGATGCGGGTTCGAAACCACGAGAGGGCTATTCTTTTTTTTTGGTAGGTAGGTGGTTTTCCGCTTTTCCCCCCCCAAAAAAATCGGATTATTTTTTCATTATATTCATTATAAAAAAAAAAATAGGAAGAAAATATTTATTATTGCATCGCATAAAAATACACTATTTCTGCGATTGATGCGCAAGAAGGTTTTTTTTATATGAACTTTGTCTTATATGTACTTATATAATAATACACAAGTTAATTAATCCCCTTAAATAAAATATTGAAAATCAATTATGGAACCCCTGTACTTATATGTCCTTTATTATTCTTATTTACTATCGATTTTTAATACCACAAGGTGGTCCATTAACACGGTTAATCAAGATTCTACTGTAACATTCCGTAAAAATTGAAAAAGAAAACTCATTTTTGGGACTCTAATTTGGTTGACAGAAAACAATTTTTTTTCTTGCTTCATAGTAAATAATCTACAGTGAGGACGTTTATAGTCCCCTCCCCCCCGGCTTTAAATTTTGATCCCAATGAGAGACGCGCAAATATGAATGTATGAATGTGCAAAAACTAAATCAAATTTAATGAATTTTACTACTTTTTAATGTAAAACCGATCTGTCAAATGTCAGAGATGACGTTGTAGTCGCTGTAGCCAAGCCCTGTGAGACCTCATTTTAAAGGTATTTCAATTATTTACACAAAAATTATGTACCTAATTTTGACAAGTCTGTTTAGAGTTTTTAAAGAGGGAGGGTGGACTATAAACGTCGTCGACAAAGAGATTATCAAAATTGAAAATTAACATATTTTTTATGTAGATAATTAAAATTCCTTTAAAATGAGGTCTCACATGACCCCCCATACCCCTCAAATTTTGAAATTGTCACATCGTCTTTGATATTATTTGACAAATCAGTTTTACGTCAAAAAGTAGTAAAATTCATGACACTTGATTTAGTTTTTGTAACTATCCCATTAGGATCAAAATTTAAGGTCAGGGTAGGGGGAATATAAACATCTTCAACGTATACTTTTTCAACAATTATTATGACGAGAATTACAGGTAATTTTCATAAAAGTTTTGTTATCATTAGATCAACTCTTGCTTTGTAGAATCTATCCATAATTAACAATGCCATATTTAACACTTCCCATATTATTGAAAATACCAGCAGGTTGATTTTATTAGGATGAGCTCGTAAAATTTATTATTCTGTCACTATAACTGTAATTACCATTGAGATGGCTCATTACGTATCGATTCGACGATTTTTGGAAATTTTCCCTTGCCCTTCTCGAATGAGCCATTAGTTAGATCCACCTTAGATAGTTATACGTCAATAAGGGCCGGTGATACAAAGAAATAGTTCTGCTATGCAAGTTTTATTCCCTAATACCTCCCCCCTCCCCCCAACCACAACCCCTATTCGTTCCATGGTACCCTCAGAATTCAAAGCTCATTTTCACAAAAAAATAACTACAAATTATGGAACCATATGATGAAAATGAAATGTATCTATATAGTATATTATAGTGTTGAACTGTTGACCAATTTCTTCAAAGCATTTCTCAATTAACTACTACAAGACTACAACTACCATTTAAGTGAAATTATGTTCAAATTAATCAAACATTAATTGGGTTGCACGAAAAAACGAGATTTCCTGACCGTAGAATTTAAATTAACGACAAACACATTAATCGTGCACCTATGCATATGAAGAAAACTACGAAAACGCCAATTAAAACTAAGAGAAAGTTGCGTATTGTTGATAGAAGAGGAATAAGTAAAAGTAGGAATTACCATCTAGTGCTAGTGCGACGGTAAAAACGACGAGATTAATTTAATACAATTCGCTTTCTTAATGCATAATTAAATTAAACGCCTAATCAAAAGTATAATATGGGGAACAGGGAAGAAACACGGACGTGGCTATTATTATGGATGATTGGTGTTACTAATCGTTTTGCTTTCTTCTGAACTATAAATTGGTTTTTAAATTTATTAAATAACAAGTTGTTTTTCCAGGGATTTTTGCTTGCATTGTCAACAGTGCAGCTTAAACTGACAAAGGAAATTCTAATTTGAATAAAAATAGAACCGTTGAAGCACTTTTTAGAGATTCTGATTGACTGATGAGGAATTTTATGGTACAATTGCCTGTTATAGCAATGATAATGGTTGTCTTTATGGTAATTTTCGCACTCCATTAACCAAACATAATTTTCTCACTAACCAACTAGGTCAATAAGATGATATCCACACTTATTTAATTAAGTTTACACTTACTGAATAAGTCAATTCATTTCATGCGTGTTCTTTACCACCGCTCTTAATATTAATTATTTTGACACTTGTCTTATAGTAAGTACTCACCAAACTGAGTGAAATTAGTCACAATAACGATAATGAATAAATAGTGTCTCTTCAAATAAAATTATTACAGTTTCTGCATACAAAGATCATCAAAATAATAGTTTTTTCTCACTATCACTATTATTATTATGCACTTCAAAACGAAAATATAATAAAATACATAAACTGAAAAGGAGATTTAAATATTTTCGTCACTTCTGCTTCACTTTTCAACTAGACTCGTATTAACTAGACGTAAGTGAAATTAGTCCTTACTCAGCTAAAAAAAATTCGCCGGTATCGGTACCCTTGAAAACACGAAACCTTTTATGGAAAATGAGTCCAAGTACGGAGATAAATAATTTAAACCGATCAGCTGAGTGTACGGTTCACCTTATTACTAGTAAACATGCCCGCACCTGAGGATACCACAACTTACTGAGTCTGAGCGAGTTCCGAGTTAAGTCAGTTTGAGGTTTAAGTGCGAGTAGCGGAATTCCAGCGCCTTGGAATTCGGTCGGTGTCGGTACCGAACTGAACTGAGAGAGGAGAGACTTCCACAACTGGTTGTTGGTATACAACTATGACGACCACGGCATTCCGCGTAATGTTTTTGCTTTCGTGATTCTTCCTCTTATTTATTAGTCGTTTTTACTAATTCGCGGAAGGTATCTGCTATTGAAGTCGCATTAATGAAGGATGTAACATGTGATGAAACCGTGGAGCGGTGGGACGAAAAAATTTTGATAAGAAGAATAAATCTCTTGAACAAGCGGGACTGGAGGAAAAAAGTGGTAGCCTAACTAGTGCTAGTAAGAAGACTAGAGACTTTTATGACGAGCACAGGAAAGCTATAATGATTACAAGATTACAAGAAAATATAACGTTATTGATAGAAATAAATGATGCGGGTACAAGAATGGGCCTGTTAAACATATTATTAAATTAAGACGATTTTCATGGTTGAGACAGAGATTGAAGGTATTCAAAGATACAATGAAGCTTCAATATGTGATCATTAATCACTAATATTTCATTTTAGTAATCAAAACGCCAGCCAGTCAAAAAATACCTTCTAGAATTTTTAACCAAGTAGAATAATTCATACCCAATAATAATTGTTAAACTGTCATATTTTATGACTTCAACAATATTTCAATAATCCAAAAATTGATAAAACGACAGAAGTCGTTTCGTTATATATCTGGTCCAACTATAAAACCTTTAACGAAAAAACTTCTCAGTCAAACCATTTTCGTTGGGCTGTTGAGTCGAACATAGCTCATAACTCGTGGTAAAGGTCGCTGATGAAAGGCCAGCTCTGGACAATCCCAGGATGACTTCTGGCCTGGTAATAGACTGCGCAGAAAGCCTTGACACACCAGCACTATCACTAATATACCACCGTACACCGTAAAACTCTTATGGGTTAAAGAGCATAGCAAAAATAATGAAAATCTGTTGGTCTGTTGGTCATGAACCAGTTGTGAGGGAACTGCTTAGAGCTCTGAAATATGAAGAGGAAAAAAACTACAGTGCATGCGCTTTGGCACTTGTGCTTCATCAATACCAGTAACCCATAAGCGTGTCGGATGTGTGGAGGGTTAGTCCACTCCAAGCGGAACAAAGGGAATGAACGGAGAAATTACCCCCTTTGTCACAATCCAGATCCTAAGATCTCTCATATTAATTGCGAATAAACAGCGCCTAACTCTCAGAACGAGGTTCTGGTAGATGCCGTACAAACAGTCGGAGGGGCCGGCGACAGCTTTTTGGAAGTTGCCAAAAACACCAAATTTTTAAAGAATCAGTTTCCAACCTGAAAAAGGTTTTCTGGGTTTTCTGTAGAACTATTCTCCCAGAGCTCTGATCAACAGAGAAACAGAAAACAAACATTTTCACACTAATGGTGTAATACACAAGATTTGAAAAGCAGAGAATGAAAAGAAGAAAAAAACTTCAGAGAATGCGCTTTGCCATTGTCCAATGCTTCGTCAATACCAGCAATCCATAATCGTGTCTGATGCGTGGGGGGTTAGTGCACTCGAGGAGGAGAAACAAAAGGCCCAACGGAAGCCTAGATGCCAATGAGAATCACCCCTTTTGTCACATTCCAGATCCTAAGGTCTCTGATATTAATTTCCAGCATTAAGTTTCCAATATTAAGGCCCAACGCTCAGAGCGAGTGGTCCGGGTAGATACCGTTTGAAAAAATCGGGGGACGGCGACAGCTGTTTGGAAGCTGTCAAAAACAACAAATTTTAAAAGAAATTGTTGGCAACCTTAAAATGGATTTTCTGGGTGCAGAATCGTTTATCTCGAAAAGACGAAACTGTGTGTGAGCTTCTCATCTGAAAAACTAGTCTACCAGAGCTCTAATCAACAGAGAAACAGGAAACAAACATCTGCACACTATTGGTGTAACACACGATCTGAAAAGCAGAGAATGGAAAGAAAAAAACTTCAGAGCATGCGCTTTGCCATTGTCCAGTGCTTCGTCAATACCAGCAATCCATAATCGTGTCGGATGTGTGGGGGGTTAGTTCACTCAAGGAGGAGGAACAAAGGGCCCAACGGAAGCCTAGGTGCCAATGAGAATCACCTCCTTTGTCACAATCCAGATCCTAAGATATTAATTTTGTATAAACATGGCCCAACGCTCAGAGCGAATGGTTTTGGTAGACGCCGTACAAAAAGTCGAAGGTACCGGCGACAGCTTTTTGGAAGCTACCAAAAACACCAAATTTTAAAATGGATCGGTTTCCAAATTGAAAAAGGGTTTCTGGGTGACGAAAAGGCCACGATTGGATCATCATTTATCTTGAAAAGACGAAACTGCGCATGTGAGTTTGTCATCTGAAGAACTATTCTACCAGAAGCCGAGCCTGATTTCCATTATACAAACTTGAATATGGTAACGGTATCGGCATAACTCCTTGGTCTCTCCTTCAATCCAACTCAATCCGCGGCTTGTCCCAATGAAGTAATCTCTAGATGGTAACCTCTATATGGCAAAATTTTCCAAAACTCCCGAAAACTTTGAGAAACTTGCTCCGACCAGAAACCCAACGAATTGGCATCGCAGGAAGCTTGAAGAATCACAATATCTAGAATAACAGTCCCGAGAACAGTCCCAAACAGTTTTAACTTTCACTAATAAATGATTGTTTTTGATAAGTACTTAGTACGAGCAGAGTTCAGAATTCCCAGTCTTCTGAAAAGCGTATCCCTACTTCTCAAACACCAGATAGTTTGGACAAGTATAATTTTACGTTCAAGCAGAAAAATAACAGCCGACTCGCGTTACTTGTCTTGAATAATCCTCAAATTATAGAATGATTTGATCACTCGCCGCTTTTGAATGTTTGGACATGCAACATTTTTAAACATATCTCTAGATATACTGTAAAAAAAACTTTCGCCACTGATATCCGGCCTATCTGATCCTTGCAGCTGCATCACGTCAAAGTTTCAGAACCTCGAATCGTAAAGAAACTGCATGGAGGAACAACACCAACAGAAAAGCGCGAGGAACGAGCAATGAATCACGGCCTCAGCGAGCATGCAATGAAGCTCAAAGCATTGCGTCGATGGTCTAAAAGTCCTAAAAGTGAAATTATTACAGTTTAATGTAAATAGACGAGTCTCAAAGAAAGTGTAAAGTATGAGGTTAATTTTATGAATGAACCACCAAAATTAAAATCTCCCGCGTTAGACATAGACGCGCGTGATGTACAAGAATACATAATCCGAATTCCATACGATGGTGCTCCCCCTCATTTGTATTAGATTAGAAGCCGGAATGTATTTCAATTGGATGTAGACGAATGTAGAGTAGGAGAGACTTTATAAAGCGACCTGACTTTTTTTTTGGTCCAATTAAAGAAATAAGATAAGAATTTGGGAACTGCTCGGCGATCTTTATGATGAGATTAAAACTGCCTATAATAACGGCTTAAACGCCTAGTTTTCCGGTTATTATACTTATGCATAATTTTTTTTTGGACCACATCGCCATTTATGTGCCATCCTATAGAAATTAACGACCACACTCTTCTGTAATAATTATTATTATTGCCGGTTGTGGGAGTTCCAGGATCAAAACTTCGTTCGTTCAATCAAATGTTTTTAAGTTGTGATTCCAGTTCAAATCAGCCGAATAATCAAAAGGTCAAAGCGGGGTCGCGGTATTTGTTGCATTAGATTCGTTCTATGAACCGCGCACATCGTTTCTGAAGCTTCATTAATTATATCTGGCAGCGTATCTCGTTGAACCTTGCTGGAGCATAGCACGAGGAGGTACAGATACAGATTGTACCTCCATAATTATTTATTTTCAACCGAGACGAGGAATTGCAATATATTGATTATATCCGGTTGGAGTCTGCAATTTCTGCTAGAGACTTGTTGTACTTCTTGGTAATAATTAATTATAAAATCTTGTTTGTGTGTTGTAAGTGATAATGGGGATATCAGGGAGTATCGACGTCGAACAATAACCTTTATGGTATAGGTACATATGCGCTATTTATGATTTTTCTTTACAAATTATAAAATCGAATGATTTTACTCTATTCAGAGGATATTTATTTAAATTCCTTGTCTAATAGAGTTCTAGTCAAAAACAGGACGCTATTGTATACGCACAGTCCAGGCTACGACCTACCTCAAATTAGGCCTATCGAGGAATTCAAGGTCATACTTATTAGGAAGGTCCAAAAAAATTTTAAAGTGTAGGTGCAAATAGTTTCCGCAAAAATCTATTTGGTTACCCTGCAAGGAGCAAAAAACTACAACTTTACAGACCGCTTCTACAGTTGAAAGATTGTAACATTTAGCATTTTAAAGTTTCGAAAAAAGCCGTTAGATTTGAATAAAAAGAGAAATTTCATCTTTTTTCCTTATACACACAAATAGAATATCTTTTGTTATTTCCAAAGTTGGGTCTTTTTATTAAAAAGCATTGACATGCTGGTTCAAAGACAAAAAAAAATGTCTGGAAGACGGGGTATCGCAAAATTTTGCGGTTCGCTCCGATTTCAAGATTCATTTCCGATTTGCCCGCGTCTACGATGCTCGAGTCGCTCTACCCCCACCACCTCACTTCGAGCTCTCTAAACAGTGACGTCACAACGTTTTAATCGGTTCTTTATTTCTCATCAATTTAGTTCGTCTTTCACAAAATTAATTTGGTATTACACATCGAGTCTTCGTTAAAAAGTCGTGCAAACTGCAGCTCTAAATGTTTTTTTTCTACTCCCAACCTTTAATATGCATATTAAATATGAATCACCAGTGCTTTAATGGGTCTCATTAAGATACAAATTTTCATTAAAGCACTGGTCAAGCTATCCAATGGCAGAGGAGCATTTGCAATCGAATCGGTGCCTTTTCGCTCACAATCGGGTCGGCAAGCCAACCGAAGTCACAGAGTTGTCATACTCACGACAAAAATTGCCTTGTGATATAAGTTCTGTATTTCTGAAAAAAAATTCTGAACGTTTATTTAATTTAGAACATAAGTAACATTCAAAGAAAATTTATCAAGATTTTATGTTACCTTAATTAATTTGATAAGTAGGTATATCGTGTAAAGATGGGAAGATAAAGTATTATATCATTCGTAGAGCTCCGTGATAGTATTCAAAGCGGCAACGCTGCGACCCGCGTTGCGCAGGGAAACAATATCGTAATTAATGGCTGTCGATGTTATTAAAATTATTAATTAATCTCAAAATCGAAGCGTAAAATTCGGAATTCGAACTTCGCATAATAAAAATTACGCAGTAGTGAGTAGTGCCCTTTAAACTTGATACTAAAACATGTCTCAGCAGAATAACCTTAGCGACAAAGAGAAAATTTGTTAAATGCGTAAACAAATAGCAACCTATCTTAACCTCAATGATCCGCAATTGTACACGGGTCATTGTTAAAATATATAATTTTTTAATCTTTTCTATGAAATAAAAAAGGGTCGTAGAAAAAATAGTGTATGGAACTCGCAGATAATGGCTATTAATACGCTCTTATGATGGTTAAGACACTCGCCTACGGCTCGTATCTTAACCATCATACTCGCGTATTAATAGCCTTCATTATAAGCTCGTTGCATAATATACTAATAAAGGGGTACACTTGGCTCCTATTGATCGTAGAGGGTTCATTTTTTCAAATTCTTGTATTTGAACCAGTCTTTTCATGTTTTTTAGTATAGCAAAGTAACAAAGATATTCGTTTATAAAGAGCATTAATTTCATTTCTTTAAATGCCAAATTTGAAGGCCTTTTTTCAAAAAAATTTTTTTTTTTTTTTTTTTAAGAGGGAGCATCGGTCTTAACTGTGTAGGTAAGACATAGTCGCTCCACTCTGGTAATTTGGTGGCTTCGAGACGAACTCATTAGCCACAGACTTTTATAATATATATTTTCCTTATAAACGTTCGATCGCTTGTTTTACTTTTCACAGACATTCGAAAATGAATCTGAAAAGTAAAGCGGGCGCCGAGGTGAGTTTCGAGCCCGCGATCTATGCGCGGTATATACAGGGTGTCCCAAGATTTCTTTATCAAAGGATATCCGCGTTATTTAAAAAAATAAACAAATGAAATTCGGGAAATTTCAACAATACCCCTAAGGCTTTGCAGCTGCACCCTCAATGCCGCTTTACGCCTTTCTACCCCTAAGTAATCATCCCCTACTTTTTTTTTTCAAATGACACCCCCATATTTTTTTTGCTCGCCAAGATTCTTGACTTCTTTCTGAATATATTGTCACACGATTTTTTCTAAACGAGACATATCTAGCACGCCGAAAACAATATAATATCATAACAGACGAGGGTTGTCAAGGAGTTGCAATTGCTTGTTTTTTGTGTTAATGTTTGCTCCAACCACCTTAACTAGTAATACCGGTGTTTCTGGTATAGGCGTTAATAATAATAATTGCTTCTGTGGTTTTAATGTCATATTAAATGTTAATTATTACTCCTTGACGACCCTCGTTTGTTATGATATTATATTGTTTTCGGCGTGCTAGATATGTCTCGATTTAAAAAAATCGTGTGACATTGTATTCAGAAAGAAGTCAACAATCCTGTCGAGCAAAAAAAATATGGGGGTGTCATTTGAAAAAAAAAAGTAGGGGATGATTACTTAGGGGTGGAAAGGCGTAAAGCGGCATTGAGGGTGCAGCTGCAAAGCCTTAGGGGTATGGTTGAAATTTCCCGAATTTCATTTGTTTATTTTTTTAAATAACGCGGATATCCCTTGATAAAGAAATCTTGGGACACCCTGTATACCAGCGGAGTACCACTAGGCCACGCAAGTCACTCAAAAAATTCTATCATGCTTTTGCAGATATTATTTACTAGGATTTCAAATGAATTTTTGCAAAAATTACAATTGAGGTTATAACAAAATAACAATAACGCTCAGTTTTCATGTTTTTAGCAATAATTTCTTTTATTTATCGACAGATTTGAATTTCGCAAGTCTCACATGATTCATTTTTGTCTTCAGCAGGTTGGTGGTTTTTCCAATATTTCGGAAAACCTACTTTTTCGATTTTATATAATAATATACAGGTGTCCCAATTTTTCCTAATCAAGGGATATCCGCGTTAATTTAAAACAGAAACAAATTAAATTTGGAAAATTTCAAATATACCCGCCTAAGAATTTACGGCTGCGCCACCAATACAACTTTACGCCTTTCAATCCCCAAGTAATTATCCACTACTTGATTTTTCAAATTACTTCCCTAGTTTTTTTTTTTAATTTTTGCTTGGCAGGATTACTAACTTCGCTCTGAATTCAATGACGAGCGATTTTTTAAAATCTAAGCATTCTAAGCACTAACAGCCATGCAGTATTATAAGGACTCATTAAGTTAACGAGATGACTTCTGGGTCTGGGGCACTTTTAAGAAAAGGTATCGACCATAGGTGGAAAATATAGCAATTTAGTGATACGTGGCATGTGAGCGGGATTACAAATATGTTATTAAAAGTAATTTGACGTCTACATTAGTTTTAATAATGATGACAGAAATCTGACCGTTGGCTTGATGGGCCTTTAATAATACTGGCTGTTAGTTGGACTTGGCATGTCGACTTGGGTATTGTTTAACATTCGTTGCCATAGTTACGCTTTATTATCGTCAAGTGTAACCATGGAAATGAAAGTCTGACGAGAGCATAATTTCATTTTAAAACGATCCCTGGTGTGTTCTTTGTTACTCCTTGGCAACGCTGTTTTTTTAAGATGGTTCATTGTTTTTGACAAGCTAAATATGTTTTTGATTTTCAAAAATCGCTGTATTCAGAACAAAGTCAAAAATCCTACCGAAAAAAAAACTAGGGATGTAATTAAAAAAAAAAAAACTAATAGGGGATGATTAGGTATTTGGGGGTTGACAGGCTTAAAGTTGCATGGAGGATTGGAGGTTGCAGCCGCAAAAGCGTATATTTGAAATTCTATTTTTAAATATAACGAGGATATCCCATGATAAAAAAAATTTGGAGCACCCTGTAACTGAAGATGAAAGTCCTCTTCTATCATAGACTCCAACGCATTTAAGCAATAAAATCGCTTCTAATAAGAATAATTTTCTCGATTTTACGGATTTATTTTTTTGGCAAATGACCAGCTCTATAAAAGCTTTTCGAAATACTCGTGTTCCGTCATTGTAATTGGTTTTCTAATTAATTAATCGATTGAAATTTCCTCTCGAATGTCAAAGAATACCTACCTACCCAAATTTCTCTTCCTGCACACTGTAACGCAACGCGGGGAGAAGAAGGAAAACGCAACGCTGGGTGAAGAAGGAAGAAGATCGACTGCAGCGACAGTGCCTGTCGTAGTGTCGTACAGTAGAAGTTATAGGACAGGACGACCGCTCGGATCGTTGGTTCATTTCGTCGTTGGAGTCGTCACCTGCTTTACAACCCCCCCCCCCCCCCCACCGAAAAGTACACGGTATTTAGTGAACCTCATGAACCTTAACTATAATGAGACTTACACCTTGTTATTGTTCGTTTCGTCGAGAATCGTCAGACATTCTCCCTAAATCGTGTCGTAACATTTTTTACTCGTGGATAATGAACATTAAACCTATTACAACTTCGTTAATTATACAAGAAGTGCTTATTACCAATCAACGTTTACGCATGACACCCGCCTAACAATTGATCCTCAAACCAGTTCAAACGTTTGGTCCCCTAACAGCTCAAAAAATATATTCAAAAACCAGAGTTCATGAATAAAGCTGTTGAGGTTTGAAATTATGGTCAATTCTGATCTTGCTATTTCGAGCAAAAAACTTATTGAGATGATTATCTTCACGAACAAACTTCTGGTCTTTCCAGTTATGTATTATTATTATATAAACTGTTACCTTCAACAAACCCATTTTCTTTAGGTATAGGTAGATAGGTAGGTGCTTAAAAGCACATCCATTATTTATTTGTATTGTAACCTAATGTAAATAATTATAATTTAATACGGAATCATAAAAAGAATTTAATATAAAAGGAAGAAGAAAAACTATAACCTACTCATTTATATCTACCTATTACTTACTTCGTGCATAATCCGCTTCTTTAATTCTAAGAAATACCTAATTACCACATAATAGTAAAGTTAAATACATAGGTAGATAGGTACATAAACCGCAATCAAACACAACAGGTATCATAAAAAAAAATTAATTAAGATCTTAATCAAAATTTTTTAATTTCAATCACATCACCAACATAATAAAAACTGTATTACCTACATAGCCAATTAACCATTGTACTAGCAAAAACCCAAATATCCTTAACGTCTTTTTTACCGTGAGAAAATTTATCTCGCGTATAAATAAATTCAGATATAATCTGAAAATATACCGGGTAGAGTTGCCATCTCCCGGTTTATTATCTGCGAAAAAGAATTAATGTCTTCCGCAGTTAGTACGCATCAGTGTGACAAATTAATATGCCTAATCTCTAATCTTTGAATGCATAGCGCTACTTCCTCATTTTTCGCAAAGATAAATATTAATAAAGTATAAAGTACAGAGCGAAATGCGCAGTTTATATTTAGAACAGCAAACCGTTTACGGACGTCATTAGTTTATGCATAATTTATTTTCTTTCCAACAAAATAATTATTTTCTTCAAACGTCAGTAAATCAGACATTACTCGACTCAGTAGCCGGTCTCAAAGTTTCACTTTTCCTCCGCCGGAGCTAAAGTGTTGCCAAGCAACACTTTACCTCCGCCGGAGCTAAAGTGGTGCCATAGCAACATCAACATACAAACACATAGCTACCTGTATTAAGAATCAACTATTGAAATTTTATTAATGTAGGCCCGTATATTCATCAATAAAATTCAACCTAAGATATGAAAACTCTCTAGTTTATTATTATCTAATAAGGTTTAAAGGAATTTGGTATTAATCAAACATAATCTTTGGAAAATCTACACCGAAACGAAGTAATTCTGTGAAACGTCATAATTATACCCGAAGCCGGACGGTCGACAGTCGACTTCAGTCGAGTCGAGCTCGTGCTCGGCTCAGTCGGCTCAAACGTCAGAAAAAAAGTTGGGTTATTGCGAGGTAAACAAAAATAATTATTATTCCGTATTGAAATTTGAATATTGAACACAAGGATAATAATTATAACCATATACCTACCTAGGTACATAAAGGAATATATTTTTATTATTAGGTATAGGTATTAGTGCACAGTTATAGGTACCTACCTACAATGACCTACATATTTATTTAACATTCAACTTCTGACTGACTGGCATCATCATTAACAGAAAATGAAAAAATTGACCAAGCAGGGTCTAGCAAGAGGTAGGTATCATTAATTTTATAACTTACTTACAAACTTTTATAACGTTTTTAATTTTGATTTTGCGATGATTAGTAGTTTAGTTACATAATTATTATTTTATTATTTTTCTTTAATAATTTCAATAATAATTTCTCGATGTTCACTGACGTTGATGACAGTGTCAATTTGACAGCGCCGCGTTTCTATAGAAGCAGCCCATACTCCATACTCACCTACTTATATACTTATCGGTCACAATAGCCAAGCTGCTAGAGTTTCGGTCAAACGATCTCTAAAGTGCAGCATGACTTTTCTTGGTCAGTACTTAGATGGGTGACCAATTATAGTGGTAAATAAAAAAGTTCCGTGACCGATCGTGCTCCGGGAGGTACGTTAAAAAGGGGGTCCCGGCTGCTTCACAGCAGTCGTTAAGTTACGTCAGAGGCCCTTGAGGCTACTTGAAAACTTCTGACACTTGGGCTTTACCACAGCCATACGATATTTATTTATTTATTTACCTACTTATACCAGTCCAAACCGTTTGAAAATTCGCTTTCCTTCAATTAAAAATGATGTTCTTGCTTAAAGTTGCCCACGTTTGAAGAAAAAATAGTATATTTTATTTGGAGGAAAAGTGACTTTTCATGGCTTGCTCTCTATTATCAGCCTCACTTCGTTCGGCTGATAAACACGAGCGCGCCATGAAAAGTGTCACTTTCCCTCCGTATAAAATAATATACTATTATTGTGAGGTAAAGGGAGTGACGTCAGTTTTAGTAGTTAAACGTTCACATATTCTTCTGTTTCTTCACATATGTTTCTGTACCTATAATAAAGTCCTAGAAAAATTCTAAAAAAATATTGTTTTTTTTTGCGAAGGGAAAAAAGTATGACATTTTATCCCCTTTGCAGAGGTATAAAAATGCCCATTTCTGTCGGGGAAAAAAGAAAATTAGCAGGGTAAAAACTGAGTACTTTTTTCCCAGATATGGCCGCTTAGGTTTAGCTACAATTAACATTCAGATATCATCAAATTTATATCCAACACGAACATGAAAGTTACATAGTAATTCCCATAATGTCAAAATGGCAATTATTAAGGTAATTTTCACATGTAATACCACTAGAGGTCAAATTATTTCCGGAAATTTTTTCGAGCTCACGAATATTTTGAAAATTATCGCGAGCCGAAGGCGAGGGGTAATTTTCTTAAAATATTCGTAAGCGAGAACAAAATTTCCTGGTATAATTTGATTTCGAGTGGTATTTGGAAAGAAAATTTCACAACAAAATTAGTTTTGAATAGAAAAATTACAATTTTAATTGTTAAATAAAAATATGACATGGCGGCGTAACATAATCACGTGACAACGCCAAACTGACGTTTAATAACTGCGCCGCCATTATTAGCGCTGTCAAACACAAATTTTAGTTTCTAAACTTCACCAGCCGAGTGTGGTTTTTGATAATGATAAGTCGACAATTGCGGTACAATAGTAATTATGATTAGTATTGATTAGATGGCATTCTTTCCAAAGCGCAAGGATTTGCTCAGCAGATGGATTCTATCAACAAAAAGTGCCATACAATTAATTATAAAGATAAAGTGGTCGAACCCCCATGAATTCGCCGTGAGTTAATCCGAAAAATTATGTAAGTACCTACCTATTTCACATAGAATTACTAAATTAGGTAAATTAGGTTTCTTCAGATCATTTTTTCGATAGTGAATCCGTGACTTCATACGTGGTAATACGCGAAAACATCACTTTAATATTAAATTATAATAGAAACTTTAACAAAACGCATTGGTTGATTAATATTAATAACAGCAACAGTCAACAGTTGACATTTATAAAGATCCGGTTTGTCACTATTAAACGTCAAAAAAATTTCCACTATAATACTCTCCAGCTTACCCCTGCAGGAGAAAATTTCCGATATAATACACAAATAACCGTGGCAACGGTAAGCAATGCTCGTACTTTATTGGCTGAAAATTGATGGCGTGAAATTTTCATAATAATCACTAAATGTGCCTTTCAGATATCTCTTCGCAAAAAGAAGAGGAGTTACAGAAAAAAAATGTATGGGTAGGTACAAACGATCAAAAGTAAATTATCTTTTTTGATGCTTGTGTTTATGTCTGCGATTTGATGGAACCAGTGTGTTCAAAAAGTTATTTTTTATGCTTCGTTCATAGTTATCTATAGTTAACAAATAGTTTTCCAAAATTGAGGAGAAATCCATCTTAGTAGAAGATTTATTCTTTAGTCTTAAAAAAAATAGTAACCAACGTCATGGCGCTAAATTAATTTTTATCCAAAACCTACTACTTCATAAATAAATATAACCCATGACCCATGACCCATGACCCATACAATTTTGAACACTTTTGAAGTTTGACTAACGCAATTTTACGTTTTTTCGAATCAGTGAATAATTTGACAAACAAAATGTTACATTTCATGGTAATTCAACAAACAATCTCGAAAATTTTTGAAATATCTTCAACACCCATCTCTCAAAGATGTAATCAAACGTAAACGATTCCTTCTTCTTTTTCATCGCTGGTGCGAGTTCATAAGGTCCATGTACGCGTTAATTTTAATTGCAGAATCTCGCCGTTTCTTACATAATACCATCATCAGTATTCATTCCAGGAAGAAAAGTCCATGCCAAATCTTCATTATGAAAAACGAAGCAAACAACTTGAATTGCAGCGATCGTAATAACAGTACTCTCATACCTGCTTCTCTTATCGAATCACGTTCATGATAACTTATAAACATGTGAAGCACGTGTTATTTTATATTGATTTTCCTTGTATACTTTCGAAATTATTTCAAGTATGTATTAAAGTTTATTGCTTGCATTGTTTAATGTTTAATGTGTTCTTAATGTTTAGAGACCGCATAAAATTCGTATAAGTGCATCATCGTTGCTGGTGCTTGTTTGTGCTGGTAGTAATAAATCTGGTAGTTTTATGACGAGATGAAGCAAATTGAAAAATATTGTTCTCGATTTGCGTTTCGATTATATTGCAAAGTATCGAGTAGGTATTGTAAAAGTTATGTTTAAATAAAAATTCTAGTACCTACCTAAGTTTATTTCTCGTCACTCTTTTAAAAAATATCTTGCTCGAAGGACCAATGGTTTACAATAAATACGACTCAAATGATCAACGAATTTCAAATGTGCATGCTCCTAGGACCGATGATTTGTTTCAATGAGTTGAAAAAGTGATTTGGTTCAAAGAATCAGAAATACGGCAAAAAAAAAACCAATTATTTTGCAATACATCCAGCCAGAAGAACGAATACTTTCTTTAGATGAGATAACATATATGGATCGCTATACGGCTCGAAGGACCAATAGATTTCTACGTTTTAGGAGAGAGCAATTTTTAGTTGCTACTGTGGAATTTTTATCAAATGGCGTATTATATCAGTTCATAATCATTATCAACTTATACCACGATACATTTCATTATTAAAACCTTTAATTAAAAAATTGATTATTCATAAATGTAATTTTTTTTATTTTACTAACGGACTATGTAGATTGCGATATTTTATCCATTAAATCCACTAATGATATTGATAATCACGATGAAATTTAAATTGAAATTGTATGCGGCGTTCTCACCACGAACGAATGTTTGAATGTTTGAATAACATTCCTCCTACTGAAAGTAATGCAGCACTATAATTATTTAAATTAAAAATCAAAGTTTTTTCTCATTTTTAATGAAACAAAACACCATCAGAATTTTTTAAATTAATTAATTAATTCGGTTAGGTACATTAATTATGAGTAAACTTTTGATTCTTAATATGCACATCCAAGAATGTCAGAGCGGCATTAGGTAAGGTGGATACCTTTCGCCTTTCACTGAATCTCAGACTGTCGTTCACTCGGATTTGGTACCAGGCACGATACTTGGTACTGGTAAGTGGTAATACCTTTGATAAGTGGAACAAGCTCGCAGATCCACAGCATAGGAAGGTGCACCATTAGGTGTACAATAGAATAGATCTCATCTTCGAGGTTGCCAGATCGCGGACATTCTCTTGCTGTATCTAAATACGCGTATAAAAATTTAAATGATAATACGTCCATGAATTTCTTATAAGTTTTGATAAATATTTTTAATAGGTAACGTACTATCTTCCAATTATTTTTAAATTCAAATGGTTAATGGTTTGTAGCTGACACTTAATATTAATTGCTATGAATGCTAAAAAATGGAAATAATAATTATTTTATGAACATATCCAAAATTTCTTCAAATAATTAATTAAATAAGTAGGTACCTGTATTAAGAACACTTTCTTACTATTAAAAAAGTACTTTTAGTTAATTAGTGGGGTAATTATTTACATCCGCGGCTCCTAAGTTTCATCAATTTTTTCGGGACCGAGGAGCGAAATAGGGGTGCTGGGTGGGTAAGAACTAAGAAGCTAAAAACAGCCATTGCAAACTAATATCAAGGTCACAACTAAGGTCTCTTTGACACTACGGTCGAATTTCTATTTTTTCTTCACTTTCAGGGCAAGGAAAATCTTCCAGATTAACAGTAGCGCGGATTTTTATTTTGAGTTTTGCATTTATATTCCAAAAATCATTGCATCAATCCCTGTGAACTGGACACGATATGTGAATGCGGATATCGCGCCAGTACGTCTCTGGCACGCTTCGAAGCGTTTGGCATTATCGTGAAGTGGCCAGAAGTGGTTATTTCCGTGATTCCCGGCATCTATTCGACGCCTCTTGTCAGAACCGCACTCTCTCCGCACTCTCAAAACCGTTTTTTTAGTCCGTTTTGTGGCTTTCCCTTTCATTTGCAAAGCAAATGAATACCTTCCTGGTGTTACTATATAGGTATGTTCTCCACCCCTATATAGGTGCCATAGTGAAACTGTAGGACCCGCGGATGTAAATAATGATCATTAGTGGGTTTTAAAGTTCGGAAATTCTTGAGCTCATTGCATTCATTAAGAAAACAAGCAAAATGGGAATATTTTAATGCAGAGAGTGAAGGCTTTATCTTTGAGAAGTCCTGTAACAGTTCCCAGCTAAGGGGACTTTTGACACCACAAAAATCCAAATTAAACATCGAAAAGTTATTACTACAGCTAGATCCTTTAAAACACAAAATCCGAGAAGAAATCCAGAGATTAGATTGTAAGTTTCAACCCTTGGGTTTTGAAAAGTGAGGCAAGAGTGAGTGCATTACTGAAAGTCCTTATTAAAGATCCCTTTCGAAAACACACGCCACCAAACCCAGACTCTCTTAAGTTCTCAACCAAGCCGCTATAGACACACTCACACAACAGATCCAATCGGCCAAACTTCAGGCAACAGACATACACACAAATTACCACAAAACACAGCAGCAAAACAAAACTACCGGAATACTTGAAAAACCCCATCACACACAAAAATAAAGCATTTCGAAAAGCTAGGCAAACCAGTGATCTCTTCTACAAAGCTATCGCGAACCACCTGGCAAATAAAGCGAAAAACTAAAAGTGGAACTATTCGCTGACTCCCTTCAGGGGCAGTTCAAGGTCAACCACTTCCCAAACTCCGAGAAAAGACCATGCAAAAAGCTACAGACCGATCAGTCTAACTCTACAGCATCAGCAAGATACTGGAAAGTATCATTCTCACACGACGCGGAGTCAGACTCAACGAGAAATATACACCCCCCGGAACAATTCAGGAATAGATACTCTGTAATCTGTAACACACCAAGCGGCAAGGCTGACATAAATTATTACAATCAGGACACAAAAAACATATAGCTACACTGGCACCGTAATGCTTGATATCTGGTTATCTGGAAGGCATTCGACAATGGTAAAATGGCATGAGGGACTGCTGTTCAAAATGAAAGAATTCTGCCTGCCCACTCACATCATACAATTCACAAACTCCTTCCTAAACAATAGAAACTTCCAAATCCGAATCGGGAAACAACTCTCAACCCAAAAAAACAGCGGGAGCGGGAGTTCCATAAGGTTCTCCTCTATCTCCTCAACTCTTCAACATCTGCACACCAGACATCCCAAAACATCCAAACACAGCAACGAGCAGCTACACACAGATGTCAAACCATTTACATAGAAAACCTGAACTACCATGCACATTAAAATAAAAGCACAGCTCCACGCGAGCGAACTCATACGACACATAGTCACTGACTAAAACAACCCCAAAAACCACACACTACACACATACAGCAACCACAAAAAAAACACCATAATACAAACACAATAGGAGTAATAGTTACCAAACTAACTCATTTTTCATTGAAGTTCCCAGGTTCACTATACCTACATTGTTCCATCATAGTAGATCTTTGATGGAACAATGTGGACAATGTGGAACAATGGAACAAATCCATACTTCGCTCCAGAGTCCAGACCTTTGTAGTGAAACCCGGAAACCGAGGAGATGTTCAGAAAATTGATGGCCACTCGGCGTGCGCGAGTTTCTTTAAAACTAAGAGCTAATACGGTAATTTTGGGGATTTTTTATAAGCTCTCTTGTTCTTACTGTTCTCCATTTGTATTTTTTGAAAATATTTCCTAACGCGTGACAATAATTTCCTAACGCAAGACAAATAGCGCGTGACAAAATAGCGCATGACAAAATAGCGCCTGATGAACCGAGTGTCAAAGTAGCCCCGCGACAAAATAGCGCACCTGACAAAATCGTTAAAAAATGAAATCGTTTTTTCTGTTAGGTATTATAGGTAAACCATCTTGGTCCATATTCATAGAGGCAATGATAAAAAGTATATCCAGGTATACAGGGTGGCCAGTTTAAGTGCAGTACAGGGTACAGGGGGGGATCTTGGAAAAATCAAAATTTTTTCTTTGTGCCACTTTTGAGGTACGCATTAAAAAAAAGTATTGGATTAGCCATTGACCTAAAATTATCTATATACCTATAAGCTCCATCCCTTCGAAAATCTTACCGTGTTATAAGAAAACAAAATTTAAAAAGTCAAAATGTCATGGACGACAACAATAAATTTGCGCTGACTGTCACAAAAATCAACAGCAGATGGTCATTATTTACATCCGCGGCTCCTACAGTTTCACTATGGCACCTATATAGGGGTGGAGAACATACCTATAGTAACACCAGGAAGGTATTCATTAGCTTTGCAAATAAAAGGGAAGGCCACAAAACGACTTTAAAAATTGATTTTGGGAGCGCAACGAAAGTACTGTCCTGACAAAAGCACCGAGAAATACCACTAGTCTCGGATCT
This sequence comes from Malachius bipustulatus, assembly GCA_910589415.1. Taxonomy (NCBI): domain Eukaryota; kingdom Metazoa; phylum Arthropoda; class Insecta; order Coleoptera; family Melyridae; genus Malachius; species Malachius bipustulatus. The sequence goes on along the minus strand of OU342634.1, from coordinate 28,946,284 downwards.
AACTGCGGATGAAACCACTTATGACAATGGGAACCGCTTCCAAACGTATGCAGACGCGGATTCCCAATATATCCGCTTTCTCATATCGTGAACAGCACACAGGATTTGATGTTACGATTTTTGGAATATAAATGCAAAATAAATGCAAATTTGAAAATAAAAATCGTGCTACTGTTAATCTCGAAGATTTTCCTTGCCCTGAACGTGAAGAAAAAAATAGAAATTCGATCGTAGTGCCAAAGAGGCCTTAGTTGTGACCTTAATATTAGTTTGCAATGGCTGTTTTTAGCTTCTTACCCACCCAGCACCCCTATTTCGCTCCTCGGTCCCGAAAATATTGATGAAACTTAGGAGACGCGGATGTAAACAATTACCCAGCAGATTTTTGATTTTTTTATAATAAATCATTCACCCACTTCATTTTTGTTGTCAAAATCAAAATTAATTCACAATAACGAAAGATTCTCTTTTGATCAAAATTAAAATAAATAAAAATATGATCACATTTTATTGGTTAGCTACAGAATGACTCATTTATAAATTTGGATATTTTTTGGCTTAGGAGGCTGTTAAATCTACTACGTGTCTGTTTAATTTAATATTTCCTCTAAATTAAATTTTATGAATTATAAAATAAAAATGATAAATGCAGTGTTATTTTAATTAATAATAACGGGCATACCTAAATCATGCAGGTACCCTTATTCTTATCTTATGACAACCAATTATACTTGCTCAAAACAAAAATAGAAATAAAAATGCAATTCAAATACCTAACAAAAAAATAAAAATTTTTGCACTTACATTATTATTTACTGCGCGACGATATATTTCTATTTTTGTCTCGTAAATGGTCCACTTCATTAATGCCAATTAATTACACAGCTGAACTAACAACTAACAGTAGCAACACCAACAACAAATTTTAAAAGGCTCCTAAAAATGTCGATTGAATTTATTTTTCTCAGAGAGCCACCGTGCGATCCAAACAGAACAGACGCAACACATCTGATCTGACTTGACTTGACATTTGGAACAATAAAAACAATGAACTAGATTCTGATGCTGTGGGCCGATTGATTAAAGAGAGGCAGTGCCCTCTAGCGACTAATAGTGTTACGATGAGACAAGACCTCAGAATAATAAACTGTGAACTGTAATAATAAGAGGAACCTTCTTTCAGTGGCGATAAATCATTGAAATTTCTGTATGAAATCAGCATCATAGAATTACCAACATCAGGAACGCGACTTTAAATGCGACTTTGAAACAGAGCTGGGCACGAGTACTGAAAAGAGTACTCGTAAATAATTCGAGTACGAGTACTTGGAAAATGTACTCGTAAGTATTTACTCGTAAGTATTTTGGCACAAACAGGTGGACGAGTACGAGTAACGCCGCGTCCTAGCTGCATCCGGGGACTGCCTTGCGTGCGTTGCGTGCGTGCGTTGCGGGGAACGATTAAAATAAAACACATGCAAAGCAATGGGAGTGTCCTCAGTAGACGCGTTTGCCCGCAAAGTCGTACGATAAAACGACACCGCAACGCACGCATTGTTTTAAATTGAAATATTTAGTTTTTTCATCTGTCAAAATTTTGCGATTTTTGCGGCGGGCAGGAAATTTTTAAATTTCGATTGCCTTCGTGCCAAAGCGAAACATTTTGTGCAATAAGACAAATCTATTTTAGACGAACAAGAGTCAAGGTACACTGGGAATGTGAAAATGTCTCGAATTTAGGTTTTTAAAGTAAGTATGAGGTCTATTAACTTCTATTGTAGACCTTTTTATATTTAACCTACCTGCTATTTATCTATCTATCAAATCTATACCTATTTCTATAGATTACTTGCGTCTTATTGTTTCTTTCTCTTAAGTAACATGTTTCTTTCTGTGATTTTCAAGTCTTTCAAGCTCCAACAACCTACTGGTTTCCAAATTAAAACGTATTTAATCTGAAGCTGCACCAGAAATAGTTGGATTGGAAACCATTTTCTCGCCCGTACCGCACGCATTCAGTTAGGACACACTCAAAATTTCTCGTGCGAGTTTGCGTTGCGTGCGTTCCCCGCATCGCACGCAACGCATTACCCGGATGCAGCTAGGACACGGCGTAATACTCGTGAAAACACGAGTAACAAGTACGAGTAGTTTTATTCGTGTCGTGCGCATGATCCATCATGATACCAATAAATACCAAGGCGCAACCAGCCTATGACGTCAGGCTTGTGATAGCTAAATACGAGTGAGAGCATAGGTATATCCGTTCCGTAGATCGTATCATATTCTAATCTAAGCAGTGCCGGCTCCTGTGATCATGGCGTCCTGCTCAAGAGTGCTTCATGACGCCCGATGCACGGATGCACCCAGTGGCGAAGTTAGGCTTTCATTTAGGGGGGGGGGGGTCTAGGTAAGAGAAAAAGCAATATTTAATCTTCAACATAAATTCAAATGCTTTGAGTTTGAAAGAATTTTTTCAATGAAAGAAATTTTATTGTAAAGAAATTAATAACTTCTTACATAGCGCATATTTGATAATATCGATGGTGAACTGGCAATATGTCCTATCTGAAATTTCAGGCATTTTCCGTTTATTGTGTTAAATTGTCCTATCTGCTATTATACACGTTCAGCATGTGATTATATTTATTGCTAAATTTAAGTATATGTTACAAAATAAACATATACGTATTTTTTTTCTTGTTTCGGAAATTCTAAATTAAAAAAAAAAGAACGTTTTTTTCGCTTCCTGACCAATTTACTTTTTTGAGATAGGACTTATTGCCAGTTCACCATCGATATGTTATATAAGAATATGTAATATAAAATGCGGCATTACTAGTGACAGTGACAGTGCAATTGCGCAGGACGGTGAACTCGTTTTTATCGATTCCCTGCTGACGGCATGACGTCATTACTATCCGTAAAAATATCCGTATTTCACGAGTAAAATTTCTCGAGTAGTTGTAATTGTACTTATCCGTACGAGTAGTACCTAAGTATTTTGGATGGAAAGTACTTGTGAGTAAAAAATTACGAGTAGTTTTTTTACTTGTAACAAAAATACGAGTAAAGTACTCGAGTACATGGCCAGCTCTGCTTTGAAACTTCTATATTTTTGATACTTTGCATGGTCTTTGAGAGTCGGTGTTGATAAGTGGATATGTATTTGTAAATTTAATTTATAAACTTAATATGAAAATTGTTTCCAGTATCTGACATTACTAAAAAAGCAATTTCGGGGAAGCGGGAAACAGAAAGGTTAGCTTTAGAGGAAAATTTTCTGCTTGCCCCTTTCTCGAAATTGTTTTCTAAGTAATGTCAGTTACACAATATCCACAGGTACTAAACTGATGTATAGTTGCTTTTCCCGGTGTCAGTTTCTAAGGTGTGGTAGGGTATCAGTATTACCGACACAGACGTACCAGGTCAAGCGCGTCGCGGTAGCACAAAAAGTTGGGAATGTCAAATTCAACTTCAAACACAACTAAACAAATTCAGTAGTAGAGTCAGCATCCTTTACTGAAAACGGTTAAGGTTTGCTCCGCTAGAGGATGTTTCAACAATAAAAAAATACGGAACCTGTATTACCGACACTGACGCTTACTCGGGTAGAACATTCTTATTCTCACAAAAAGTTGGGAAAAAAGTTGGGACTGTCAAATTTAACTACAAAAACGTCAGATTTTCCATGAACGTATTTACAGCTGTCTAAAAAAATCACATAATTTGTTTTTAAGTCCGTGTATTTTAAAAAAATGGTAAACTTTTGCTGCGTTAGAGGATGTTTTAACAATAAAATGAGGGCTTTCTACTTGTTCAGAACTTCCTTAATATTTTGAACTCATTATAATAGTCCTCTACCAATATACATATTACTGGGATTTTTTGGACAAAAAATGCATCCAGTCCCATTAGCAGACGCAGTTATGATTGCAGAAAATATACGGAGCTCAGAATTTCCGTATACCTGGAAGTTTGTCAGATTTTATTACATCTTGTCATCTTGATGAATCTTATTTTTAAGGATCAGTATGGGAGGGTCTGATAGGATTACTGAGATAAGATCACACTGCCATTCGTGTGTCCACCCACCAAGACGCTTTTTCTCAGTAACTACGTTAGATATCGAGTTAAAAATTATAGTCTACAGTTTCGTAGATCCTATAAACCCATAATATATTTTTACTACCTAGTGAAAGAGGATTTCCTCGAATTCTATTCGTGATATTATTTTGTTTCATCTTTCAAACTTCGCTTTTTTCTATTTGATACCTACGCCTGTGACCAAAAGTGCCAAAAATTAGACATCCAGCTGTTCAAACATAACCGTGTTAAGTAAACGTCGATGAGTGAATGCGCTACGCTACCCCTAGTAAGCGTTAGTGTCGGTAATGCAGGTTCCCTAGTCAAGACCCTTTTTCTCAGTAACTGCGAAAGATATATCGAGTTATTATAAATGATACCAAATAGTAAAGTCTACAGCCTCGCAGACCCGTAATGTAGGTGTTCATATTAATATTTTGTGTCTTTTTCAAACTTTGCATTTCTCCACTTGCTACCTCCGCTTGTGAGCAAATTTGTCAAAAAAGTGGCAGCCAGCTGTTTAGCTATTTTTTTTTTTTTTTTAAAGGGGGAGCATCGGTCTTCCCTATGTAGGTAAGACAAAGTCGCTCCACACCGGTAATATGGGTTTGGAGCCTCTTGCTCATACACCCAGCCTCAAGTATGCCAAATAAATAGTAAAACGGATAACACAGACACCCAGAGCTTCACCGAGAATCGAACTCAGTCCGACGGATCCAACGATCAAGCAGTTCTCGCTACTTAACCGCGAGGCCACGCCAGGCTCAACTGTTTCCTTTCTCCTTGTCAAGTAAACGTCAACTGGTGAAAGCGTCAGTGTCGGTAATACAGTACTCTAAAAGTAAGAAACTTTATTTTCAATAACTGATGAAATTTATAAGAAAATTTAATAACAGGGGTGCGTTCATAAATTACACTCCGAATACGCTCTGTGTGATTTAATGAATGATGAACTGATGGATTAAACTGGAACTGGAGGCGTTCATAAATTGCCGATGACGGCCCTCGGAACGTACTCAATGGGTACGTTCACCTGACGTCAACTGTTGAACAGCAGCGCAAAACGGTTGAGTGTTAGTTGTTTCAACATGTTGGAAATAGTCTGAACGCATTGTTGAGATTGAGAGATATGTGACATGTTTCTGGATACGATTCAAGTTCATAGAAATAATTATTATCATTTCTTTGTCGCTGATTGTATCAGGAGCATTCTTACTTGCAACTTTTACTTCCCACCTTTGCGCATGTCCGCAACATACACGTTGACTGTGCTGAGCGTGAAATATTTACGCTCACAAAAATACTCAACAGTTTAGCAACGATTGTAAGTGAGCGGTATGTCTGAACGCAAGCGCTACCTCAACAGTTGACGTCAGGTGAACGTACCCACTGACTCATAGCAGCTCAACTGTTTCGAACGTACTCTTTCCTGACGATTGTTATTCAAAGGTACGGTGCCTACATTTTTCAAAAATAGTAATGGCAACGTTCACTAAGTTCCTATACTGCATGCCTATGACGTCATAAGCGTGACAATTATTATTTCAAATTTGTTCTACAAAAATAATTATTATATCTACATAATACAGGGTTCGACAACCTGTTTGCAAAAATCTCTCTAGAGGCCAAAAATTATTCAGTTGAAAATAATTTGGATAAGATAAAAACTTAATTAAGTGCAATTTATGGGCGGAAGTGCAAATCTAATTGCAGAATTCTTAGGTAAACCTTTTTCAGAAATCTGCAGCGCCATTGAATATCTCAGTGCTGATCGCTGTGAACTTTTTGAATAGCTTGTCCGAAAGATTACTTCGGGGGTTCTTCTGTCCATGTCCGTATTATATACAACACCTCTAAACTTTGAGGAGGCTAAGATAATACAGGTAATGTCGCCTCAAAGTGATATAGCCTAGCACATTATTGTTTTGCTGGTTTGGAACATTCAACTCGCGACGAAAGTGCCTTTGAACTTTACAACTGATTGACTTTCTATAAAATCGAATACGAGAGGTCCATTCTATGTTTGCCATTAACAAACAAAACTTCTTCTAGGACATAGTGGGTATATTGAACTTGACAAAGTCAATGTAGTATAAGTACAATAATAATAACAAGAAACATAAATGTGGTGCATTTTCTCACATAGGTACCTGGACTAGCAGGTAATTTGTACATTAAAGCTACAAATATAAAGCTATAAAAGTCAATAATTTTACAACATCGAAATAACAATATCCTCTTCCACAAAATTATAATTATTATAATACTCTTCAGTATAATTCTTCAAAAAATTAATCAAAGGATTATAGACTAGCTTCACGGCATCCTTGCCAAATAAAAAGTCAACATGATTAAAAACTTCTAGCGGAATTTTATATTTCCCAACAACACTGGTAACGTTTAAAGCGAATCGTTCCACATCCTAAAAAAGACCAGTTGTCAAAAAATGCATGGCGGGGAAAATTTAGTACTCACAATTGGACTGGCTAACCAATCATTATCAGCATACATTAGATAAATCGGCCTCTTTATATTCTTCAAATTATACAGAGGTGGATTTGTTTGGTTATATTTTATCACGTTACCGGAGGGCCCGTAATCGAAATATTGGAAATTTCCAACGTCGTCTATTTCTTGCGCATAATGTATTAGAGTTTTACTAGAAGTACCAGCTGGATCGTGTCCTAATATCACAGGCAATAATGTCTGAAATGATAAATTAATTTTGAACCCATAACTTCTTGCTGTATTTTACGTATAAGATAAGATTTGTTTAAAGGAGGTTATAGATAAAATTAATGCTTAGAATACCTCTATATCTATAAGGAAGTTACTTTTTGATTCATTAGTAGTAGAGTACATCAGAGCTTAATGATGGCTATAGCCTTATTTATAAACATACCTCATTAAATTCTTGCTTATCGAATCCAGCAATCGCAAACAGGATATCCTTACAGATCTCTTTGCTTACATGCAATAATTGACAATCAAAAGCTAAAAACTTCATCAATTTACTATCAGGTAAAAATTCATTTATACCCAAGTGTTTTCGTAACCACTAAAAAAATACAAAATAAAAGGAATATTAAACAATTTTTAAAGCAAAGAAAAGATTAACAATACTAACATCAAAATCTTTGGAGAATGGTGCCAGATATCTGATGGGAGAGCGTATGTGCGTCATATAAGCAACTGGGGCGAAAGCTACCATCAGCTTGACGTTCTTAGCAGCTTGAGGTCTGGTGGCGGCGAATACGAAGAACGAAGTCGTTCCCATCGAGTGACCGATGTAGATGATCTCACCCGGTTTGTTGGTGACATTGCTTACGAAATAGAGAGCAGCTGGAAGGTCGTAGTATCCCACTTCATGAAAGCTGAAATTATTTTTAAGTAAAAAAACATTTCTGAATTTCCATATAAAGAAAATCTCACCTGAAATTCCAAAACTGAGTGCTGTGTATATCAAGAGTAGCATGTCCCGTCGAGTAGATGTTTCCTCTAGCATTACCCAACCAGACATCGTACCCCAAATCTGCTAGGATGAATCCTAAAAAATATTTCATGTATAGGTACTTAAATATTATAATAACAAATATTAAGACTCACCTAAAGAGTTATGACTTTCGGTGACCCAGTCCGAGCTGCACGAAAACAAACCGTGCTGCAGAAAAATAGGCTGACCTCCTCGTTTCCCATTTCTGTCACCGGGAATTCTGAATAAAGTGATCAGATATCCGTCTTCGGTTTGGATCGTGTGGGATTCAGACGGGTAACCATATCGTGCAATCAACTGTGCCTGAAATTGAAAAAAGGGACCATAATGTAAAACAAAATAGCAATAAGTATTCAGAAAATTAGATATGTATTTCATTATGGTCAAGGGTTTTTGAGTAAATACCTTTGTTCTAAAACTTTTATACAGAGGGGGTGTTTCAGGAGGAAAGAGAAATATACAAATAATATGTTCGTAATTATCAAAATTAGCAGTTTGTGGAGCATTTTTCAAACATTGTAACGTACTTATATGATAAATTGGACACAATCATGTTTATATGAATCTCTTTCCTCCTGAAACTTCTTATGGTACTCTAATATGTCGTAATTATAAGGGTACTTTTTAAATAAATATAATTAAAATATATTACAAAGTTTCAGTTCGTACATTTAATAATATACATATAAATTTACTTACAGTATTTAAAAACTGATCAGGATTCACAGTGCAATTTTTGACTCCATCGTCGCATGACTGATATCTATTATCTCCAAGGCGATTTTGAGAAAATACGAAACTGAATATTTCGATGAAGCAGATTAACCATAACGAGATTCTAATTTTATTTATTTCTAGGAGCATCTTGCTAATTTTATTTAATTAATTTAATAATTAGGTACCTATCAAAGTCTTTTATGGAGATTAATTAATTTAATTAATATGAGTTATTATTATTATGAAAGATATAATATTGTGTTTGTTTATTAATAAAAAATTTGTTTTATTCAAATAATATAATAAACACTGATCCAGAATAGACGAAAACTAGCAATAAAACTTTTGAATTGGAACTGTTTATCATTAACCAGTCTGAGTCATTTGTTGTAAAATTTCTTGCAAATATTTAAAAATAAATAATCAACTTAACAGAGGAAAGATAGGCGAGGAAGCACCATCAGCAGAACAATAAAAAATTAGTCACTGGGTTTATTATACCTAATACAAAAAAAAATAAATAGATAAACTCCAATAGCACACTTAATATTGAAACTAAACCTAAATTGTTATTAACATTTATTTTTTACTAGAAGAATTATAAAGCCGGTTTTTATAATGAAATAAAATTATTAAGAGTCAAAGGTTCTGTACAAGGTTAAGCACAGGTATTGACTTCGTGAATTTTGAAGTTTGGAATTGTTGACGGTAGGTACCTTTTCATTTCATTAGGTACATACCTACACCGACTAATTAAAAATATCCAACTGGAAAATTATCACTTCTTTTAGCTGCTATTTCAAAATATTATACATAATTAACCAGAAACTTCCTTGTACCTAACTTGTACATAATTAACCTCATTTTGAAAATATAAATTTAAGTACCTACTATCTTTACTTATGCTATGCATGTAAAATTAAATTATTTCCAGAGTTACTATTGTTATTTCCATACTATTACTAAAACTAGACTAGAAATTTCAGACTTAGAATTAGAATTTAAAAAAAATAGAATTTATTGCTTACTCATCATCAGCCATCGTCTCAGCTTTGCAATATTTTCATTTTGTATTTCCCACCTTTTTTTTTTCATAGTGGTAATCAAAAAAGTCAACAAAATAATCGCTAAATGACATATGAGGTATAGGTCAACAAAACAATCGCTAAATGACATATGAAGTATCCTGACATATGAAGCATTACCTCGGGCGCGTTCAGCACCAGAAATTCGTCATAAGCTATGCAGCTTATAGGATTTATAGAGCGTTTCTCATAAAAACCGACACAGAGAAGGGGCGTGTAGGGGGACCCAAAGTACGGTGGTCGGTGATTTAACGAAACTTATCTCTGTACCAAGTTGCACCCTTGAGAAGTTATTGGCCTTGAAATAATGGTTTCAAATTTCGAATGAAATCAATGGCAGTTATACTTGAACTCGGAAAAACTAAATTTGGTACATGTTGTGAGTATACCAAGAGCTGCATTCATTGACAGTTTATTTGAGTTAAATTGTAGCATTTTAAAGGGGTGATAAGGGATTATGAACTCTTAAAATTATGCAGCTTTTTAATTTTAATCCGTTGGCCGATTCAGGAAATGATTGCTTTATTTTGTGGGGAATTTAATTCTCAAAACTTTTATTTTTCGTATTATTTTTCTAAAACTTTTTTCGTTTTTCGAAAAAACTTAAACAACTAAAAAAAAAATTGAAGTTGTGTCATTAAATTCACCGAAAATTAAAAATTGGCTTTTAAATTAAATGTCAAAATGTACGATGTCAAAATTTGTTTTTTCAAGTTATACAGTGTGTGTCACAGGCATGGTAGTACACCCTCTTTTCTTTCTTTTTTTGGAGATAATTTTTTGAAACTTGGTACGTCGCATATTCTCGATAGGGCGTACTTTTTAGCATAAAATTGAATTTTTTCCCACATCCGGTTTTTCCGGAAATGTTACCAACTTTTAATTTTTAAATGGGACACCCTACATATTATTATATTTTTGGATTCTATACATTTGTACGAATCCAGCAATACCACATAAGTACCATTTTAAATGTCAAATTTGTTTTTATTTAATTTTTTATTTCTCAATTATGGTGTGCCATGACTTCAGTTGTGTTCGTCATAACTGTAAAATGGGCACAACAAAATGTTCCTTATTAGGTGGACTAGTAGATGATACCTCGGTACCAATATCAATATGGTACCATTTGAAAAAAATGATTCCGGCTCAAAAAATCATTCCGGAGCGCATAATTTATCCATAAATCACTCAATTTAGTACTTTGAACAAAAATTCGATTTTTCTAGCATTAGATGATCCAATTGGAGTAAAACGAAATAGTCATGGCACACTATTATAATTGAGAAATAAAAAATTAAATAAAAACAAATTTGACATTTAAAATTGTAATTATGTGGTATTGCTGAATTCGTACAAATGTATAGAATCCAAAAATATAATAATATGTAGGGTGTCCCATTTAAAAATTAAAAGTTGGTAACATTTCCGGAAAACCGGATGTGGGAAAAAATTCAACTTTATGCTAAAAAGTACGCCCTATCGAGAATATGCGACGTACCAAGTTTCAAAAAATTATCTCCAAAAAAAAAAAAAAGAAAAAAAAGGGGGTGTACCATGCCTGTGACACACACTGTATAAAAACTGAGATACCTATTGATTTTTTTAGAAATTTGAAACCCTTATTTCCCAAGCCTACAAACTTCTCAGGCAACTTACCTCTTCTATCCTTCTCTTTACGCTATAACTTAGTATAGAGGTAAGTAGCGTTAAATCACCATATTTGGGTTCCCCTAGAAGGTGCTCTCTGCCGGTTCTTAAGCGAAGCACCTTTTACTTTACACGGTATCACGATCAAAATGCTGATGCCGAAAATAATAATTAAAAAAAAAAATACAGGAAGAGTTGAATTCGAGCTACATCATTTCAGATTTCGGAAACTAGAAGAGATATCTACTTGGTTAAATTGGCACAGAGTTGCTAAATTTGAAGCTTAATATTAATTTGAAAAAAAAAAATTACTTTTCTCCGATAGTTTTTCAAAAAAACTGAAAAAAAATGAATTTTTGTAATTTTAAATTTTCATCTAATTTAGCTTATTTGAAAAGATAGCAAAAAACTGAAAGCACATTCTCACAGTCACTTTTTATTTTCTAACAAAATATAAAAAATGTAAAAAGATTGAGGGTTACACATTTCGAATATTCGTTGCCATCATCAACTTTATTTCAACATCATCAACATCAATTTTTTTAAATACGGACCTAGATTTTTTCTTGATTTTGGAAGGAACGGTGCCCTTAATCTATTCTATTCAGTTTTTTTCCTTTTCTGAGATTTGGAAATTTCATAAAAAAATAAAATAAAAAACCTGTCCAAGGTTGGGATTGTCAACATTCGGCATGCTGCATTGCATTCATGGTCCAGGATTCCGAAGCTCCGAACCTTACTATGCAACAGGGAGCACCAGGTGTTCAAGAGTCTTGTTTTTGTTTCCTTGCGGATACGTTGGTCTTTTCAAATTTTTACCAGTTTTCCCGACGCTTTCTTTGCTATCCCAATTCTTCTTTTAATTTCTCGCTCTAAGCATTCCCTATTGTTATCTTCGTGCCCAGATAAATAACACCTCTTCTTGACTATTATGTCATTGATTTGTTGCAATGGTAGAGGGATAGTTCCTACTCGATCTATAATCAACAAGTGGCATTAAATCTTAACTCCTTTTCCTTCTTTCAATAAAAATAATACTCCATGGAATTTAAACAAAAACCGTGGAGACCATTTCACGGGACCGTTATATGTTTAATTAAGGACCTTGAAATCTTGTGTCTAGCTCAGATATTTTCTGACAATCCTAGCATTATGTGGAGTAGTGCTATCTTGCTGAAACCATCGGAAGTCCGAAACTGCTGTCCTTGATCTGCAAATAGAGACTCAACTTTGTACCTATAACTTTTGCTAAAAAAAATTCCTTGAATCTTGAGAGCATTTTTCGCAACAAAGTCTCGTTGCAATAACAATAGATAAGTCATTTTCGAGAAAAATCTCTTTAAAAAAGAAAAAATTTTTGGTAAATTTTTCTTATACCTAGTAGTTGTCTCAAAATAATCTTTATAAAATTTATTTTGACAGATAATATAACTTCATGGAAATGATTCTTTCTTCAAACAAAAAATGATCACAATTTTTTTTCAAGAGCATAATATTATAGCTCCGCCATTTTTGAGTTGAGACTTTTGCTTATCATTTCCGAACCCTCTGTATATTGGTACATTGCTTGGGTTTATATTAGGTCCCTATCTACTTTTTGAGCGCTAATACATTTTTTTTCACATGACTGTGGCGGCCATTTTAAGGTTCCGTGGATGTTTTTGTCCCTAATTTATACAGGGTGTCCGGAAATTATGCGCAAAAAATTAAAGGGGTGATTCTACTTGATGAAATATTGCCAAAAGTATCTCTATTTTTTTTTTATAAAACTCACAAACAAGAAAGTTATAAGCCTCCAAAGTTGATTTTTTTAAATCAATATTTTCTTATAACTTTTTTCTAGTGTACGGATTTTCTCAAAAATTTGACACACTTGCCACTGATGTTGCTTTACATCCTTGGTCCAAATTAGACTTGAATCCCTCGAAATTAAGAGGCCTTAACTGCCCTTGACCTTCAAAAAAGGCCTATAACTTTTTTCGTAATATTTTTTTCTGAGTTTTGAAGACGCACAATTGAAGAACATGAAGAAATCTTCGGAAAAGGTCCTCTTTGTTTATCACGATAAAATGACCTGTTTCCGAGTAAAACTGTTTTAAATATTTGCTTGCACTAAAATTGATCACCATAAATTATGATCAATTTGCAACAATACGAAAGCATGCTTTGGAAACAGCGGCAAGGTTGCCCAGGAAACAAGGCGTTTGCTTTGGATTTCATTTTGACAGCAATTTTTTTTTATTAAAATTACTTTATTTATTTATTTTTTTATTTATTTTTTATTTTATTAAAAAAAATGATTAAAAATGTTTAAAATTTTATCATTTCCAAGTCTATTTATATAATAATGTCTCTGTTTTGTACATAACTAGGCAACCCTGCAGCTGTTTCCAAAGCATGCTTTGGTATTGTTGCAAAATGATCATAATTTATGGTGATCAATTTTAGTGCAAGCAAATTTTTAAAACAGTTTTACTCGGAAACAGGTCATTTTATCGTGATAGACAAAGAGGCCATTTTCCGAATATTTCTTCATGTTCTTTAATTGTGAATCTTCAAAACTCAGAAGAAAATATTACGAAAAAAGTTATAGGCCTTTTTTGAAGGTCAAGGGCAGTTGAGGCCTCTTAATTTCTAGGGATTCAAGTCTAATTTGGACCAAGGATGTAAAGCAGCATCAGTGGCAAGTGTGTCAAATTTTAAGAAAATCCGTACACTAGAAAAAAAGTTATCAAAAAATATTGATTTAAAAAAATCAACTTTGAAGGCTTATAACTCTCTTATTTGTGAGTTTTCGAAAAAAAATTATAGATAGTTTTGGCAATATTTCATCAAGTACCTTAATTACCCCCTTAATTTTTTGCCCATCATCTCCGGACACCTGTATATGACACCTTGTAAATTGGCATTAAAAAAAAAAACAATTTAAACCGTCAATGTTTTTTACATAAAAAGTACGCATTGCCTGAAGCTCTAATGTGAACCTTTTTTTGAGAAAAACAGCATTTAATATTATTTGATCGAGCAATAAAAAATAATCTGACCGTTTTAAGCAAATTTACTTCGGCGTAACCGCAATAAGAAAATATGTTCTTTCGGTTAATGTAAAATTAACACTGCAATAACAAATTTAATATAAAAATCTATAAACAAGGTTGTATAATTTTACACAGTCTGATTAATCTGTAGATATTCAAGAATGCTGATGGTCAATATATGCAATCAACGATAGCAGAAATAATCTTAGCTTTAGGGCATTAAATATAAATTAATACGTACCTATATAAAGAAGTAACACAAATATAAGTATAGTAAGGTAAAAGTCCTTCATAGCTAATATCTCTTTCTCATTGACAATTTGGACAGGAATTTATAAAATAATTATTATTGTAATCCATTTTTTAAATGAAGATAGCAGTTTGAATTATTGAACGGAGTGGAGGTTTAATTTTCACGACCGAATTTAACGCCGGGAAATAAGTGAATAAGTGATACAGAAAGTAAAATAAGTGAAGTAACAGGACCGCTAAGCCAAGAGGCGTAAGTGGTAACTAGACAAATCATTAGCTACATATTATTAAACCGAGAATAAGTACTACAAAAGCATTAAAAAGGTAAGTCTTCGCCATGTCAGCCACGTCGGGCGGAGCCTCTCCGCCCGGCAATCTGCCTCTGGTTGATAACACGGATACGGATAAGGTAAATGATTTAGAAAATGTTTCTCAGGAAAATATTAATTTAACTAGATATCCTATGCATATAGATGTTAATAATAAATATTCGATAAACGATAAAGGTCCATTTTATGTGTATGTAGAAAGCACGGTAAATAATTTAGGCAAGTTATTCCCTATCAGGGTAGGCCACTATCTGAAAATAAATCAACTGTACACGAATGAAATTGTTGATATAAAGACAGTAGGTATAAATAGAGTTAAAGTGGAGACAAGAACTAAAGAAACTGCTAACAATTTGGTACAAAATGAAAAACTGTTGCAACATAACTTGATAGCTTACGTTCCAAACTTTTTCACGCAGAAAAAAGGAGTAATTAGACAGGTTGACACATTCTTTGATGAAGGCTATTTGATGGAGAACATAGAATGCTCCCAAAAAGTTATACGGGTAAATAGAATGAAGAGGAGAGTAGGTGCAAAAGAAAATGGCGAACCAATCTATCAAAATAGACAATTGGTCGTAGTAGTATTTCAGGGAACAACATTACCAAACTATTTAAGAATAAACAATGTGCAATTCGAGGTGGAGCCTTATATATACCCAGTGGTCCAATGTCTGTCATGCTTCAGATACGGGCACGTCAGTAGACAATGTAAAAGTTCTAATAAAAATGGAAAATGTAAGAAATGTGGTGAGGATCATCAAGCTGCAAATTGTACTAGCGTAACCGTTTACTGCATACACTGTAAGACTGACTCACACCCTACGGTTTCAAAAATTTGCCCTCTCTACTTAAAGCAAAAACGCATTAAAGAAATAATGTCACTGCGAAATGTATCTTTTAGGGAAGCAGAGAAGATCGAAGAAAACCCCACATACGCAATCGCGACAAAAAATAGATTTGATCTCCTACAAGAAAGCAATGCTTTCCCACCACTACGCAACCCGACAAATACATCAACAGAAAACAAACAACCACAAGAAACATATCTGAGAAATCCACAGCCACAAAGACAACACTCTCAAAGACATTACTCTAAACCGCGACCACTTAGTTTCACAACCGACAACCCCGCCAAACGTAAAGCCTCCTCACCTACAACTCTACATCCCCCTAAAAAAAGCGTCCCCGTCATTCCCAATCCACACCGAAATGAACTCATAGAGTACAAGGAAAAAATCTTAGATAAAGTGACACACTTTATAGGGAAACTGCTAGGGCAGATCCTAACTAAAGTAGACCCTGATGATTTTGATATGGGAAACATCAACATAAAGCAGGTATTGTCTAATATTATAATGGGTGCATGAGAATGAGAACGATCAAGGTGAGGATATGATCTTAGCTAGCGACTGCGACAATGATTCCACGTACTGATAGATCTCAAAGCTTAAATATTATTCAGTGGAATGCGAGATCGATAAAACAGAACAAGCCTAGTCTATGTAACTATATTCACTTAAATCCTGTAGATATTGCTCTGGTCAGCGAAACATGGCTCCGAAAATCTGACAAATTCAATCTAAAAAGATATAAAATGGTGCGGTGTGATCGCACAGAAGGTAGGGGAGGTGGCACAGCCATATTAGTGGCTGATTATTTAGATTTTCAACCGATAAGGATCCAACATTCCCTGCCTAATAAGGTCGATATATGCGGCATCAAGCTCACCCGTGGTAATGTAATTTTAATAAGTATTTATAAGCCACCAAATGTAGCAGTGTCGCAGAGGGAGTGGTTCTCCCTGTTTTCAAAGTGGCAACAAGAAAACGTTGTTATTGGGGGCGACTTTAACTGCCACCATGTCGCATGGGGCTCAGAAAAGGTTACGGCAGCTGGCCAAAAGCTTTATGACGCATTGGACAGTATCAGTAATATGCTAGTATTGAATGATGGCAGACAAACCTTAGTGACAAGGCCGGTAGAGTCGTCCTCCGCGATAGACTTAACCATTGTTAGTAACCGAATAGCTTGTGAGATAGATTGGAACGTTCACCAGGAGACACTGGGATCTAATCATTATTTAATTTCGATCACGTTATATAGGAAATACGAAACACTCGAGAAACATCCCTACCTTAAGTGGAAAGAGACCAGTGCCGACTGGCATGAGTTCCAATCTGTCCTAGACAATAATTTGAGTGGAAATAATGTAGGCACTAGTGAAGGTAAATTTAATACATTATTAAACGCCCTAACATTAGCTTGTAATAAAAGTATGAAAAAGTATAAAATTTGTAAGAAAGGATCCATTCAACCACCTTGGTGGGATGAAGAATGTTCCAATATGTTTAAGAGAAGAAAGGAAGCGTTAATGTCATACAGAAGGCAATCCAACATTGAAAACTACATAAAGTATAAAGAAGTGGAAGCAAAAGTTAAGAAGTTGTTTAAATACAAAAGCAGGCAGGCTTGGAAAAGTTTTGTTAGCAAACTTAACAAACAAACACCGCTAACCGACATCTGGAAGTTTGTCAGGAAAATGAATGGCATGAACACCAATGAAATAAAACAACATATATCACTGAAACTCCTCGAAGATATCTTCGATACAATTGTGCCAGCATATGCCTACAAACCTTTCCCGGAAATCACGGAAACCTCCCAATCCCAAGCAAACAACCCCCTCAGTAAGCCGTTCACACCCTCCGAACTGCAGCGTAGCCTCCATTTGTCATCATCAAATACATCACCCGGCCGGGACCGCATTACGTATAGCATACTTAATGCCACAACCACTAAGTTCAAGGAAGCATTGCTAGAAACCTTTAATGACATTAGGGTAACGGGTAGATACCCAGAAGAAATGAAACAAATAGTAATCACTCTAATTCACAAACATGGTAAACCTTACGATCAACCAAGTGGGTATAGGTCGATCTCATTGATGTCGTGTCTGACGAAGTCATACGAAAGATTGGTCAAAATGAGACTCGAACACTTTTGCGAGAACCAGAATTGCTTACATAGAAATCAATTCGGTTTCAGGAGAGGCCGGGGCACTACTGATGCAGTAGCACACTTGGTTACTGATTTACAATGTGGGCTTACCCAAAATAAGTATATCATGTGCCTGTTTATAGACTTAAAGGGGGCCTATGATTCAGTAAATCTTGCAACATTGATGAAAGACCTACAAACGGTGGGATTGAGCAGAACACACTCTGTCAATCTGGCGACTTTGTATGTTAACCGAGCCATCTATATAAAAGACAATCTCAATAGACTCCACGGCCCCAGGTTCACATCCAAAGGACTACCCCAGGGTTCGATTTTCAGTCCATTGCTCTTCAACATTTACACCAGAAACTTACATGATATGTTAGACAAGCAGCTGAGTTGTATCCAATATGCAGACGACATCTGTATTTATACGACCCAAGATAGTTTTGAGAAGTGCCTCAAAATGTATAAACGAGCAACATATATCCTTAAGATGTAGATTGAGGAACGGGAATTCGACCTTAATGAAGAAAAATCGAGAGTGGTGTTTTTCACCAGGCACAGAATCAGACCCCCAGAATTAATGATAAGCAGAAGTTACAATATCAGGACAGTCCCAGGATATAAGTACCTTGGAATATTCTTGGATTCGAAGCTGCTTTGGACAAAGCAAATAGAGGATGTTATAAGTAGGTGCGAGAGAGGAGTAAATATCCTGAAATTAAGCGTCCATGCGAAATGGGGTGCAGACAGAGACACGGCGCTCATGTTTTATAGGGCATACATTCGAGCAATCATAGACTACGGTATAATATTCTACCTTAGCTCCTCAAAAACTAACATGAGAAAGCTCCAAACCGTCCAAAACAAAGCGCTGAAGATCTGTATCGGAGCTATGAAATCTACCCCCAATGAAATCGTTTACGCAGAGTCGAAGGAACCACCACTGAAAATAAGAGCAAGATATCTGGCAGGCAAATACATTTTAAAAGTCAACGCAACATTTCCGGAACTAATGAAAAAAGTTCAATATGTATTTACGGAAACCCTGGACAACAAATATTGGAACTGCAAGGTAAACCCACCATTAACAGAAGCGTATGAAGACATAATGCCATTCGCAGATCGCATAGACAAACCAGATAAAATGCCGTATTATGACATCCCTTACGAAAAACTATACTGCACGATCAAGTGCATAAGACCACCAATAGAACAGAATACGCATCAAATGGTCGTGATTAACACCTACAAAGAAATTCTTCATAAATACGACGGACTGATACAAATATATACCGACGGCTCAAAAAACGACGCAGGAACAGGTTGTGCCTACTTCATTCCAGACACTCAAACCTCGAAGAAGATAAAGCTACCCAGAGAATCCTCCATATATACTGCAGAACTAACAGCAATAGAAATGGCCTTAGAATGGTTTGTCAACAGCGTTAATCATGGAGCACTTATTTTGTCAGACTCATTGGCAGCGTTATACAGTATTCAATCAGCATACAAAGGAAGGGGCAAAAATAAAACTGTATACAGAATTCTATCAAAACTATCTGAAAACCGTAGAGTAGTCTTTGTATGGGTGAAAGGGCACTCGGGTATTCACGGTAATGAAATCGTCGATAGATTGGCCAAGGAAAGTATCGAAAATCCAGATGAAATATCTCGTAAACTTGAATATAGTGACCTATTCGCAGACATTAAGTGTAAAAGTCAAGACGCTTGGAGATTGCAATGGCGCTTATACTGCGCTAATACTAACAACCCATATACAGTTATTCACCCAAACCTTCCAACCAACGAAGATCTACGAATATACCAACATCACAGTAGAGAATTCAGTACTACTATGCTAAGAATGAGGACAAACCACGGCCGTTTCCCAGGTCATCTTTTTAAAATAGGGGTGGTCCCGGACCCTAATTGTGGATGTAACCAGGGGGTGAGGGCAGACCTAGACCACATCATCTTCACATGCCCAAATAACGACCAAGCACGAGAAAAGCTAATAAACAGTATCAGCAAAGAGATTTCAAGACAGATGCCACTCACCTTGGTGAACTTATTCTTGACGAAGAAACGATGCATACTGGCAGCCTTATATAACTTCTGCAGGGAAATAAACTTAAGTTTATAATGTTAAAGCGAATACTTATGTCTTTTGCATACAGGTATGGATATGTATTGTAAATGAAACCGAAAAAAAAAAAAAAATAATAAAAAAAAAATAATAATAATAAAAAAAAAATAGAGTATAAATATTAAAAAAAAGAAAAAAAAAGGGAAAAAAAAATGATAAAAAGATAGAGTATATAAAAAAAAATATAAAAAATAGAGTATATATAAAAAAATAAAAAAAATAGTAAGTAATCTAAAAAATGTAAGAAAAGGAAAGTGGAATAATTGTTCAATTTAGGATAGGGATGTAATCTTTTTGTATACTTTGTACTTTGTAATGAATGATGCTTTAACTGCAACCTCTGTGACATTGTTACATCCAAATACAAAAGTCTGTGACTAATGGGGTTTCATTAACCCTGAGGTCATATCACCACCACCACCACCACCACCAAATGAAGATAGATTAGGTAGGTAGGTATTCCACCAGTTTTGGGTTTCCGAAAAAATGTTATGGGAACTGGATGGAATTCATCATTTGTTTCGAGTAGAATCATCACTCGAGTTCTGCTCATCACTTTCACATACATACTGAATTATGAGGAAGAGAAAATTTTGTATATTTTTCATTATAAGGAATGTCGTAAATTATAGTGGCGGCTCTTCTCTCAACTACACATAATCCCTTAACAATAGAGAGTGGTGTCAATAGATACCTGACCTGAATTTTTTCAGGTCAGGTATTTATAATCAGAAATTGCATTGCTGATTATAATTTTAGACGCTTTTAAAAAATTTAACTCGTTTGCAAGATTTATACCAAGTCATCGGAGCAGACTGTTTTTGGGTATTGAACGTCTACTAGTGGTATTTTTTATGATAGCTTAAAAATAACCGTATTAATGATGAGCTTTTTTTTGTCTCATTAGGACACATTATGAAATGCAGCGAATTTTTCTACAAGTGAAACGACTTGATTGAAATGCAACGCATTTTTCTACAAGTGAAACGACTTGAAGAATTTTGTTACCTACACCTACCTAGAACAATTACCTAAGTATTTTGCATCTCTATGTAAGAGATGAAAGTTGATTAGGTCATTCACATCTTCATAAGCAAATAAGGAGCAAGTGCTTGTTTCCTTCATCAAATAATCTTCTTTGCATTTTAGTAATAATTACGGTAGAATTTGGAAATCGCTGATAAGAAAACTAATTCGGAAGAACTGGTATTTCTCCTTGACCGAACTCGTTGAAACAGTAAAGAAGAAAGTAGCGGTGGTCAGTGAATGAAGTGAACAGGCAGCCACAGACTCGCAAGAAGAGAAGGAAAGTCTTTTGATAATATTGCTGTCCTCCGGTTATGAGGTTTCCTTCATTATTTGCTGCCGTTAACAAACAATAATGGCTCCTTCTAGCAGTTTATTTTTTGTGTTTTGTACCGTGACTTTTTGTTGTTTTCTAGTCAGAGGTATGTATTTTGCATTTTCATCGTCATTTATTTATCAATTATTATTTCTAATTGTTAATGAAAGTGAAAATAATAGGTACTCATTTATATGAGAGATAGGACCGATCATAAATATTAGTATTACCTATCCACCTAGCTATATGTAAATTATAAAACGTGTTATTACTTCATTATTAGTACAAATAGTAGGTATCAATGTTTGAAAAGATAAGAAAATACCCATTGATAATAATTATAAGAAAGAAAAAGCTCAATTAACTGTAACAGTATGCTCATTAGGCATTATTTAACTGTTGTCATAACCTCAAAAATCGTGGTTAATATAATTATTAATAAAATATTATTACTTTTAGGGATTATAAATTGGAGAAAACATTGACTTTAATAATTGATTACTAATCCCGTTAATAGATAGATTTTTCATTCTTATTATAGAAGATATCTGTTGAAATTAGATAATTTTTAACCTAACTAGGTAGGTAGGTAAAACTAATTATTATTATCTATTTAAATAGTACAGATAATTCATAATTAACTGTTTTAAGTATGTATGTACCACAAAAAAAAAACAAAAAAATCTGATAAACCTGTTAAGTCGTGTTAGATTTCCTGGTAAACCATTAATGTCGTTATTGTCGTTAGCCTTGCTTTCCAGTGGGTATGAGATCGCTAGAATTTTAAAAAACAACTAGTTATAATTTTTACAATCTCGAAAGCAGAATAATTTAGAAGTTCTTAATGTCAACGAGTGCGGAGAGAAACTTGGCTGTTTCTGTATTGACCGACGTGATGATATGCGAAAAAGAAAATACACCTTAACTGACGGTTTTCAAACAATATGTGCTAATTTGATAAGGAAAGCAAACATCTATTATTTTCAACTCGATCTTTACTTTCTAATTTAACCTCGTTTTTTAATTTCATATCATTAAAATTAAAATTTGTCAAAATTTACATAAAATATCAATTTTTTGGACTGGCGTTTATAGATGATGATTGCCACTTACTTATATCATGAGTGTTACTATTGCAACCCTATAGGATCATAAGACAGGCTCTAGGTAGGTATACATATAGCGAAGAGAGGAAAAATTAAAGGATTCCTTAATTTAATTAATAATAATGACAATGAGCCATATCGGTCTACAACTCAAGTAACTCAATCTTTTATTAGAGTACCGGCGGTTAGAATTATTCTATAAAAATCTGCAGAATAGTCTCCCTATACTATAATTTTATAGCCGCCTTTATCTTAATACTCAATTCATTAAAAATTGATTCTTCTCGAAATTACTTTTGGTTGAAAAGACTTATTGACTTATGAGAAAAACTATTTGAATTAATAATTAGTCTACCTTGTACTCGATAAATCAAACTTGTTGGCTATAAAAATAATTATTTTAATACAGGGTGAGTCATTGATACGGGAAAGCTCGATTACACCTATACCATTAAAGATATCGAAATGAACCAAAAAGTGCTGTAAATGGGAGGATAAAGTGCAGTTTGTAAAATTATTTTCAGAAACACAGGATGGCCCAATATCGCTGTACGCCATACAACTTTGTAATTTTAAATAGGACACCCTATATATTATTACATCTTTAGATTATTTGAGAAAAGTAAAAAAGAATGGTTTGTAAAGTTGAAGTTTGTAATGAGCAATTTATGAGTTATAAACAAATTAAATTCGCGATTTTCCATTTTCAAAGCAGCTTTTCTTAAAAACAGCTCAAGATAGAGGAAAACGGCTTACATGTTCCTATCTTAATTTTTAATTTGGTATCCTATCATGTAGCTGAAATTTTTATACCGGGTGATGAAAATAATCAAATTTTTTACCACTCTGTATAAAAATTTCATCCATCCAATAGGATACCGCTTGAAAAGTTAAGATATTAAGTTAAGATATTAAGAAAATCGCGATTTTCATTTGTTTATAACTCATAAATCGCTCATTACAAACTTCAACTTTACAAACCATTCTTTTTGACTTTTCTCAAATAATCTGAAGATGTAATAATATAGAGGGTGTCCTATTTAAAATTACAAAGTTGTATGGCGTACAGCGATATTGGGTCATCCTGTGTATCTGAAAATAATTTTACAAACTGCACTTTACCCTCCCATATACAGCACTTTTTGGTTCATTTCGATATTTTAATGGTGTAGGTGCAATCGAGCTTTCCCATATCAATGACTCACCCTGTATAAGTTAGGGGATTTTTGTTTTTGACTTGGGACATTTTCTGTGAAAAGGTCACTTTTCGAGAAAAATCTCTTCAGGGTTTTTGTTTGGGAAGTTTCTTATTATAACGTTGTACAAACGCGTTCAAATCGCTTGAATAGCTTTAAAAAAATCTGAATTTGAAAATATTACCAGAAAATTGAAAAATTCAGGAATAGCACTGTTTTTTATGTTGCAAGGAGCCTGTATTGCAAATGCACTGTAGCAGTTTTGATTTTTTTGAAAAAGTGCTGAAAATGGTGTTTTTTTGTCTCCAAACTTCACTTAATTTCGACTCCGGGGCGGCGATTAGAATTTGTCCCTTTCCCCTCTCCACGCGAATTTTCCAATGTGAATTTATGATATTACTATAAAATATGATGATCATTAGCTAGCATATTAGCACTGGAGGGTCATGAAAAAGTGAGGTCATTCAAAAACGGGAATTTTTCAAGCAAAAGAAAAAAGTGAAAGTGACCAAAAATGATCAATTTTAGTGAACAGCTTCCGAGGGGTCTGGGAAGTACAGAATATTTTTTTAGAACTATTGTGTACAACAGAATACTGTATTCATATTTTTAGTGTGGGTTTCATCACGTCATCGCCTGATTTTTTTTTAAATGGTGTAAAATACACTACTCAAAAAAGAAAGTGTCTCGCCCAAAAGTTTTGCCTTATTTTGTTTGTGGATATCTAACTTTCGATATTCCTTAGGGATTTAAATTCTTTGTTATCTTATCCTTTAAGAATAATCCTTAAAGAATTAAATCGGAATTGTTGGACGTGGTCGCCCTTACAGCCCTTATTTCAACGAAATGGGACTTAAAAAGTTAGTATAGGGACATTTAAATCATCTTCAGCCGTATAGTTTACCTAGGTGAGTGTCAGAAAACGTAGTGTGTTATCTTAAGTTGGACACACTGTTTCCAGTAAATTTCACACTATTCTAAACACACTATTCTGAAAATATCAGTCATATGAAGTGACTGATTCTTTTATCTTTTTTGGTACCATTGTCACCCCTCTAGGTTAAAATCGGAAGCAGAAATCTGTAAATTTCTTGTTTCTGATGCACTAGCCTGACAAGGTTTGATCAGCTATGGTGACACCTCATAAACATCTAGTGTGATTTCTGGAGATTTGGAAAATATCCACGCTTGGATGGTGTCTTTTCTCACCCAGCCATGCTTCCTAAGAAAGGGGACGAAAAAAGTTGAGCTGAGTTCAATCTGGGAGAGTATAGGGTAAATGCGGAAGAAATTTGTTGCCAAAACGTGTATTTTTGTCATTGCAGTTAGGGAGGTGTGAGGTGTGAGAGGTGAATTTTCCTCCTGATATAGAGTATTTTTCTTTCGCGATAGTGGCCTTTTGTTGTGGAGTTGGGCTTTTAAACGCTTTATAATCAGTTATGTCCACCCACGAAATAGAGGTTAATTTTAAAGATAAGAAATTGAAACTTTGAGGATTCGTGTAATTAATATAGGACCGTAGACTGGCATAGGTAATCAATTTAATTAATTGTTTATTCATTTGGTGGTAAAGTGGTCAGAAAAATTGATTTTCCTTCAATAATTCATCGGTAGAAATCGATTAATAAAATTTAAAATCGTTAAAAAAATATTAAAAAACTAAAAAGGTTGTATTTAAATAAAACACGTAAAATATGGAAATGACAGGTAAACTGATTGATATATATGATAGTAATAAAAGTGACCAAGAGTCTAAATGGGGTAGGTATCTACCATAAATCCTGCCATAAGTCAGAAGAGTGCCCATTCTTGTTCAATGACACACTACGTTAGGGACTGTTTACTTATACTGCTTAGGGATTTGTGATAGGTAACTACCCAATTCAAATTATTGGTCACTTTTATTACTACCATATAATAATAATCCTACCTGTCATTTCCATTTTTATGTATCTAATTTATGTATTTAAAGATTTGTAATTAGTTTTTCTATATTTCTTTTCAACTATTTTGATTTTCTTAATCGAATTCTACCGACGAATTGAAGAAAAATTGAATTTATGTTGGCTAATTTACCACCAAATTACAGTTTATTGTCGTTGGTGGTCCAGCGAAAACATTGATGATACTGATTACGCCATTCTGTGGTCCTGTATTAATTACACGAATCCTCAATGTTTCAATTTTTTGTATGATGGACCATCCTGTATAGTACTCTCTGGTAATAGTACCAGTTCTCATATACCGTTTTTGAAAAGACGTTATATACCTAAAGACGTTGTTTAACAGTTTCCCAAAGAATCTGACTCCCTATGTTTTTTTTATATAAACAGTTTCAAAATTTCAAACATATTGGAACATTTTTTGTTTCTTAATTTTTTTCAATTTTTATATCTTATGTTTCTGCTTTTTAAAAGATAAGACCACAAGACCACACTGGAAACATAATATAATTTAATTTTTCTAAAAACAATACTAAACTAATATGGCAGTCAAGATACGTATACATACTTACATTATGAGAAATTAACAAAGAGTTGACATTTAAAGGTACCACTTTTGGGCCAACTGTCATAATTGACATTAAATTTGGGCTGCACAAATTTCCCACAAAACACTTTTTTTTTCGAAATATGATTTTTTTTTTGTAATTTTTAAGTGATTTGATATTATTTAAATTGAAATCCAGCCTATTCTCATAGGATAGAGGATCTGTTGATGTTCAGAAATTGCGACTAGATATGGATCTGTAAAGAAAAACTGGGAATCGAACTTGGGTAGTCAGCTCTCTCTTTCTCGCTCTCTACCTCCATGATAAGTGTTAGTGGTGTCTGCCCCTTATACCAATAAAAATTTGGATAAAAAAATCATTAATGAGAAAATACATTTTATTATTTTCAAATTTAGACAATCCAGGCAAATAGATTGTCTTAAAATAAAATGACTTAACAAGTTCATTGATAAAATAACTCGAGGTTTGTGATATATGTAGGAATATAAAAAATGTCAATACTTTTTTTTTAATATTAAAATTTACAAAAATCTTCTGATATTATCTTATTGTTTAAGAATATGAACCAGCGGAATCGCGTTATTATTGGACTATTCTGATACGATCAGTAGTTTGTAAGTGCTTAAATTGAAATGCATAATATGATCAAGATTAAAATGTGGCTTAGTAGTTTTACTTCTGCTGGTATAGGTAACTGGAGGCTGAAGCCAGTACGTGAGCTTTTTTTTTAGACGTCTGCGAGTAAATTAAAGTGATGTTTGCATCAATTGCATCACACTTATGGCATTTAATCAAAAGGTGCTCAATAACAGTATCTGATAGTAGTTTCGGAAAGGTCACATGTAGATTGTCTCTTATTTTCCATAAGATGCTACACCTACTAAATAATTTTGATTCTATCGCAAACTTGTCTTAAATTATTTCAATGAATGATTAATGAATAAAAATTAGCAGAAACATGACTTAAAATAAATCACAGGCAATATTATTCTACTCATAACCTTTAATATGTATATTAAATATGAATAATCTGTACTATAAAAAATGATACAAATTTTGACTATACCGTATAACGGTTAACTGGTCAACACTCAACAACAGTAAAATCATACCGACTCCAACTATGCCGTGAAATTTTAGGTGCATTCAGCAACCACTAACAAGGGTTTTTAATTAAATCAAAACTTTTCGTAGATAAAATAATGTATGCAACTCGTAGATAATGAGTATTACCTACTACACTTATAATGATTATTAATTGCCTCCATTATACTTACTATTTCCTAATACTGTTATCACAGCTAGTTTCTCTAAATTGGTTATTTTAGTTTATTAAACTTTTCTGGATTCTTAGAAATAACCATAATTCTGTCATAATAAAGCGCTAATTTAATATTATTTATCGAAAGTATTTAGCAGCGTTTTATATATCAAATAAATTGCTAAACTTCCTACATTACAGTTGTTATGAATTTATACCTCTATATAAAGATTTAATAGCTACTACAAAGGACAAAGGAAATATTTATTAAAATTTCAATCATTAAAGACCCATCAAATTTTCTTGATAGCTCTAATAATCATCTCAATAATAAAATTAGCTTACTAAAACTATCACTCGTTGAAATTATTTATACCTAAATACATAATAAACCATAAATCACAGTTATGAGTACTCCATGATATTACCTACCTACCTAAAACTAATTACAAAACGATTTCTCTCATCACGCTTCCTTACATAATGTTTATCTATAGATCTTTACAGTTGAAAGTCAAAAAAGCAGCGACAAGAATCCACCAGAAGAATTCAAATGCCCGGAAGGTGTCGGAAATGGAAACTTCGCAGATCCAGCAACATGTCGGAAATTCTATCAGGTAAGGTAATCATGCGTGTAATTTTTTTCATTATTGCTTCAACTAGGTGGGTATACCTTCCAACCATTCCGCAAGCGATATTGCTTATAATTATTTATTAAATAATCATTTTTGAAATATTAACGGAGAAATGAAGGAAGAATAATTTAAATTGGTTATTCTTCAATTATTATGTCTGATTCCAAATTAAATAGAAGCTTTTATGTTAATTACCACTCGCACTTGATACCTTCTTTTTTTCAATACTTATATGGAATTTTCGATAAATTAACATGCAAATAATAAAAAATTACTGTGTCGCAGCGTTCTGGTTTCATGTAAAGTCTTCACATTACGTGAAACGGCTGTCAAGTAATTAAATCAGTACACGTTACACCAGAAGCCTAAATTTTTTAGACGTGACTTGTAACGCATTAACCCAAACATTTGATGATATCGTTAAAATTACATCAAGTGAGTGCATTCCTGTACGTTTCATGTAATGCTGCAGACATTTCATGTAATGCTGCAGACGTTTCATATAATGCTGAAGAGCAGACTTCCGCTTAGCGATATAAAATCAAGTTCCTTCTCATAATAAAAAATAATTTAACAACAATTCAACAATGACCATGACTTACAACGAGATACAGGTCGTAGCACTATTAGATTGCTATTAAATAATTTGTTATAAGGCATGTGTTTAGACCATATACGAAGTTTCGTACCGATAAGGAGGGGAAGGGGTTAATTTTTTTTAAAGTCCCGATGGAACGACAGTACAGATGCAGAATACAGTCTTCGATGAAAAAACATGTCTTTGTGTATATTTTTTTCGCATTGATTCGTATGAGATGTTATAAGGAGTTGATTTTATGTCATCAATACTATTTATTTTTGCCGGAGATAATATATTTAAATCAAAATTTCATATTGATATTAACTTAAAACAACCAAATTCGAACCTTTGGGACATTTCTTAATTTTCCTCGTACGAAATGATATTTACTAAACAATCACTGAGACTTGTTTCTGGCGCCTTTCGTATTAAAGTTCAACGAGTCTAAGATAAATTCAGCGATGATGATTTACGTGCATTATTATCAATCTATTATTCCTTTCTATTTTGAAGAGTAAAAAATATGATCAAACGTGAGATAATTATTATATAATCAAGTATGAACATGGTGGCTCTAAGCTCTCGGTCTGCAACAATTCTTCTGACTACTCTCCCATTCCCCTTCTTTCCAGAATCTATTTCAATCCAGTATTTTTTTTTTTATTATTTTATTCTGGAACATCCTTTCTATCCTTACTATGGCTCAGGAATTGAGAACAGCTCCCGGTGACATTTGGCTTTTCTTGAAAAATGTTTGTTAAATCAAAATTATTCATAGTTTAGTAAGGAAAAAAATTATTAGTTGTCTTATACCGGGTGTCTTTTTGAAAACTATCTACCCTGAATAACTCCGTAGGTGTTTTGTTTTGAGGAAAATTCCGAGGCAGGTCAATTTTTGGAAACTGCCGGGGCTAGGGTTTTTTTGCGTCGAGGTTAAATTTGGTGTCAAAAGGTGTCCCCGAGAAACAAAAATTGACCTGCTTCAGGATATTCCTCAAAACAAAACACCAACGGAGTTATTCAGAGTAGATAGTTTTTTTGAAAAAGACAAAATTCTTGAGTAAATCAGTCTGATTCTTATGTCTTGCAATTAGACATCCCTCCAGATTTATCAACTATTGGAGACCATCACGAATTAATCCCTTCCATTTTTTAAGATCTGTGAAATCCTCTTAAAACTTTCCCCTTTCTATAGCCCTCCACAGAGTGTCATATAATGGGGAGGTTAGACGATTGAACCTTGCACAGCGTGAACCCGCGGTGAAAATTGGCACTCATACCTTCAATTTGAAATACGGAACCACTGGGGAGCCTCTTTGGGGACCCCTGAGAACGGGTGGCTTATCTCACAGGGGTAAAACCGATTGATTCAGTGTTTCTGTATTGGTCCCTATTTTGACTTTTATTGTTACTGCATCCCCAAAATATCACAGGATCTGTTAGTCTATTAAGTACATTTCTATTGACTTTTTTTCGTTAATATTGTATCTTTGTGATAAAAAAAACGACCTTTTTTATTTTCATTTAAGTCAATCTTGCCGATCTCTCACTTAAAAGCCTTATCTACCTTTTTTTGCAGACGACGAACATCTCTAGCACCACCCACACCCTTTTGTTACTTCTACGATCTCTCCAAGAAATTTTTATAAAAATCAGCTTTCTCTATCTATAGCTAGATAGAATCTAGCTACCGTTACCAAGAAAAGTCCCAATAAGTCGTATGTACCCACAATAAGAAAAATACAACCCTGAACGGGACCCTAAAATTCACCGATACGGCCCTTTTTCAAAAGGCTTGCCCTAAGCATCCCCTGGGGATGTCAATGTAAGCCCGTTGCAACATTTCAATCCGATCGGTGCAACTTTCAGACACTTTAAGGATTTCGTAGGCTCTTCCCAAAAAGTCCCAAAATTCCATAAAAAATACTACTTCCCGGGAAGGGATCCCTTTCATTTTCAATTGACTTCGTCGGATCGCGCTTCATTCACAAGTAGCCAAATTTCAATCCCCTTTGAAAAAAAAATGCCACAGAACTTTCCACAGACAGACAGGTACCTTCAGAGAGTTGCTGTAAGCATACTTTCGACAATTTAAAATTTCATTCTATAAAAGTTGATTTCAACTACTTATTATTAGTATTAATGCAAAAAACCGCATCAAAAACCACCCTTAAACGGCAAATTTGGAGTTTTTTTCTTGGGAGGTACGCAACTCGGTCTCAAGTGTCCTTTACAAGGGACTTTCCGGCGACTACATATTTCAAATTGAAGGTATGGGTGTGGATATAATTCTTGCAAAGTTTGATGCCAGTATCATGATTTTCAAGGCCACAGTATCATGTTTAACCATTTTTAGCCCCTGAATGACAATTTTTGGTAAATGCGACTTTTTTGCGGAAAAACCACTTTTTTGCGTTTATCTTTCACATAAAGTCAGAATGATCTCGCTTTAAAACCAAGTACTTTAGGATTACCTAATTAATGATTTATCATTCTCTCCAAAGAAGTTTTCCAAGTTTAGGAGCCTAACTAATTAAACTCACCATTCTAAAAAACTCTAAAAAATAATTATATTTACAGTGCGTCGATGGACATCCCTACGAAAATCGATGTCCATCTGGATTGTTCTTCGATGACATCAGTAAATTCTGTACGTTCAAAACTGAGGCTAGATGTGGACCTATTGCATCGAGTAAGTACATACACCATTTGAAAATTTTTAATAAGTCAAGCATTAATTCAATTTTAAATTTCAGCTCCAGGTCCAGTTACAGAGATCCCTACTGATTTAGCAGAGAAATGCGATCTCTCAGAATGTGTCCTTCCCTACTGTTTCTGTTCCAAAGACGGGACAGCGATTCCTGGCGATTTGGAACCTGAAGATGTACTGTGATGATTATCTGAAACAGGTCCAATACAATATCTATAAGGTTTATTTCGTTGCAGGTGCCTCAAATGATTCTTCTCACATTCGATGGAGCCGTTAATCTAAACAACTACGATCATTACCGGAAAGTGTTCAATAAGAAACGGACCAACCCTAACGGATGTCCAATTAAAGGAACTTTCTTTATTTCCCATGAATACAGTAATTATCAGATGATTCAACAATTGGCCAGTGAAGGTCATGAAATGGGCGTTGAAACAATTTCGTAAGTCCTTATTGTTACTTTCTCTTATATTTTTTCTTACTTACTTTTGGAGATAATTCTATATGTTTCCTTTTAGACTGCAAACAGGGCTTCAAGATAAAGGTTATGAAGAATGGATTGGAGAGATGATAGGAATGAGGGAAATTTTGAGACATTTTGCTAACGTATCGAAAAGTGATGTCGTAGGGATGCGTGCACCTTTTTTGAAACCTGGAAGAAATACTCAATATAAGGTAGGCATCATTGAGACCAAAGAAACTTCTCCTTTGCAAAATCTCTCATCAGGGGATCAAAACACACACACACAAATGTTCGCCCTTTTCTCTCCTCGTTTCGTGATCGGGAAAAGCCACCAAGATGGAGTATTCTCACTTCTTCGACCTCGATCGATTTCCTGAAATTTTCATTTTCAGAAAGTAATGATGATTTCGCTTTCCCAAAAAACGTGCATTGATGAAAAAAATCGATTAAAAACACCGGAAAAATTGAACAATCTCTTCTCAAACGATTCATTTTTGAGGACGAGACTTCTTCTTTTTATTTTGAAATGTGGATTTTTAAAAAGCAAAAAAAAATTGAACAAAAAAAAGAATATAACAAAACGGCATATAGAAGCTGATCGACAAAATCCTTCCACCAAAAACATATTGAGCTAGAATAACACGTTCTGCAAGTGGGACATAGAAACTCATCCTGAAACACAATGAATTATTTGGGTGAAGCGTGGGGTTAATATTTTGTAGAACAAAAAATATTATTGTGTAAGTCCAAATAGAGAAAAAACAAGAACAAACTACAATTGTGACAACAATGTGACAAAAGTGCAAGAAGGAATTATGCTAACAGAATAAAGGTAGAGGAGGAAAGAGAGAAGAGGTAGAAACTTGTCAAGTAAATAAAGCAGCAAAGAATTGAAAAGTTGTAATTATTTATGATTAATCTTCTAGTCTCCAAGTTATATTATTAAGGCGTTCAATATCATAAATTTTTGCAGGTAATAGAAGATTTCGGTTTTGTCTACGATAGCTCAATAGGGACACCAGTTCTAGCAATACCCGTCTGGCCCTATACTTTGGACTACAAGATCCCTCACGAGTGCAAAGCAGGGACTTGTCCCACAAAAACATTCCCAGGTTCGTTCTACCTTATTGGCTGTTCTTTCAACAGTCACCCGTAAGTTTTGTTGAAGTTATATTGATTTTTTATTGATAGGAGTATGGGAGGTTCCATTGAGCACTCACTATGTCGAGGACTTCGAAGGAGGACATTGTCCCTATTTGGATCAATGCGTTCTGCACCACCATGACGCTAATGACGTCTACGAGTGGTTGAGGGAAGACTTCAGTAGGTATTATGACCAGAACAGGGCGCCATATATGATGCCGTTCCATACTAATTGGTTCTCGATTAAGGAATTGGAAGATGGATTACACAAATTTTTAGACTATCTGACATCACTGTAAGTAATTTTTATTAATTTTTTAACGAAAAGTCATCTTAAAAATACAGTTAACCTTGAACCTTGAAGCAAAACCTTTTATAAATTTCAGGGAGGATGTCTACTTCGTAACAGTAACGCAGGCCTTGACTTGGATAACAGATCCAAAGCCCTTGGACCAAATAGATCGTCTAGAGTCTTGGAATTGTGATAAGAAGAAAGATACCCTTCCTCCACCCGCTTGTAAGACTTCTAACAAATGCGCTCTTAATTTCAAACCTCCAGATCGCAACTTCACCGATACGAGGTATTTGGAGACCTGCACCGATTGTCCCAATCAATATCCTTGGTTAGGTGACGCTGGAGGTTCTGGAATTCCTGGAAAGGATAACTATATACCTGAAAACCTTAGTAACTAAGAATATATACAATAAGTAGATGCCAAAATGTTTAGTTTGTAGTTTGAGGAGACGTAAGGAAGTAAACGAACGATCTAGCTACTTAATTGCGTTGCGTATGGTGATCATTTCGCCAGCGATCTGAAACCACTCAGAAAATATGAGCCCCGCTTGGGGTTCTGTGACTAATTACCAAATCGTTGATAATTTTTTTAAACCACTAGGTAACTTCTCGAAAATAGAAACATTTTTAAGATCTAGTTCTAACATAAAACAAAAAGCTGCAGCACTTAACTCTACAATTAATTTGATATGCCTCATGTAATTATCAACGACCAAATAATGAATAAAACTGTAAATATTTTGCTCAAGACCCCTAAAATCGGGGTTATGTGGACGACAATAATTGAAATTACAAAATATTTTAGTTATGTGTGATGCCATAATAGTAATGGTGTAAATTTTTTGTTTTTAAATTGAATAAATTATTGTTAAAAGTAACATAAAACTTATGACGTTGTCATCGATGATATCACTTGAAATAAACATTTTGATAAAACTGATTTGATTTTTAATTTTATAGATCTTACAAATAGTGAGACCTAAACAGCATGAAGGTGTTATTTACCTATGAAGAAAATTTGCAAAACTGTTAGATGGAACTTTTGTACATTTTTCTCTGGGTACCTGAATTACCGACGCTTACTGACGATTACTGACGCTTACGTCAGTGTCGGTGATGCAAGTACCCCATTTTGCTCGCCAGCTCAGGTAGAGCTTGGCTGAGGTTTCCAGAGCCAGACAGCCAGACAGACAGCGTTGGATTGATCGTCCTGGTTCAAAGTGTGAGAAGTATAATAGAAAAACTATCATAACTTGACAACAGCCAGATGCTGGCATTTTTATCCCCTTTCTAATAATTACCCACCCTAAACGGCACACGTGGTCCCGCTTACCCCAGTGAACGCAAGTTTGGGAGCTTCCACTGGTTCACACAAAGTAATCCCGATTGAATTTAACGAAATGCGAATGTGCATTGAACAAATTATCATTCATAATGGTACCAATCAAACTGGTAAAATTTGGGACGTCCTGGAAAAAAATCCACTCAATTTATTTAGCGGGGGGTGGATCCTTGTTCCAGGTGCCTATACCTCGAATCGTAAACTTTCGCCTCAAGCTGTAGTTATTAGAAAATTAGTTAGCTCAGTAATTTGAAAATGTTTTCTTGGAATCGATGAGTCTAACGAGGAGCGGAAGAAACCATGGTCGGATACTATGGGGCCAAGCTATTCCCTCGTCAGTCCTAGATGAAGCGGTTCTTCCTTGGGGGAATACGAATATCCTCCTGGAAGTTATGTAACGCCCATGTACTGAATGAGCTTCAGGAGGGCTACCAGATGACCACAGAGTTCAATGGGTCTTTCTTTCCACAATCTCAGTGTGCTCTGCTGCAACCGCATGTTGAAAGAAAGGTTCCAGAAGCGTACGGTGGTGTGGGAAAGAGCTACTAGTCAATTATACAAATATACTTCCTGCCAATCTCAGCGCGCTCAGCCGCAGCCGCATGGTTCAGGAGGGCTATCAGATGACCAAAGACTGTAAGAGTTCAGAAGCTTTATCCCCTTTTCTGATCGATTGGTCCTTTCAGTTATTTCCCGGTTTGAGAAGAAGAAAAAAAAATCGTGGACCCCTGCCCCTTGAACCATTATAGCATGAAAAATAAAATACGACAGTCAATGTTTTAATAAAGGAGAGAATCAATCAGAAGAGCAAATCTGCTTCCCCTATCAGAAGAAGAGTAGTATTTCATAAAGTTTATTAAAAAATTCAGTTTTCTTCTATTCTGAGCAGTTGATCTCCCTTACAACTTGCTGCCACACTAAATTCGAACATTTTATTTCCCAAGTATTTACTCCAAAATCTCTACTGTTTATTTTCCTTTAGTACCTACCATTTCTAGTAAGTTAGCTTTTTTTTTTTTGTTAATTTATTTTCATATTTTTCTTGTTGTTTTTTCCTATTTTGTT
The DNA here is from genome assembly GCA_910589415.1 of Malachius bipustulatus. Classification (NCBI taxonomy): domain Eukaryota; kingdom Metazoa; phylum Arthropoda; class Insecta; order Coleoptera; family Melyridae; genus Malachius; species Malachius bipustulatus. The sequence goes on along the minus strand of OU342634.1, from coordinate 28,910,832 downwards.
TTTTGTATCTTTATTGCGATTTTTTACTTTATCGAGAACAGTGCACAAATACCGTTTCTTAATGACAAGAGGGTCTAGAAGGAAGGAACCCCTAGAAAATAAATTTTATATAAAAAAAAATGGTTAGTTAGGTACTTACATTTAAGTAAATACGAAAGGTTAAAGCAAGAGGGGGCAAATAATCCTGCTACTTCCCATATAGGGGGCAAAGGTAGGGTAACCAACCCCATCATTGGTAGGAAGAATATCTCTTGCAATAATGGAGAGTGATATGTCAGAAAAGAGATTTCCATACTTCTGAGATCCAGAAAATTGAAAGAAATGGCGTTTTTATTAGATCATTATCATAGCTCTACCGTTTTTGACGTTGCCAGCATTTCGAACCAATCACTATATTATTCATGATTGGGGATATAAAATATTGGGGGGGGGGGGGGGGGGAGGGAGTGGTATGAAATAAATGATAATTATTTTGGATTAAAAGATATTTTTTGACAAATAAATAAAAAAGACATGCATATCAGCGTATTATTTATTTACAAAAACCACATTATAAAAACTTATTTTTTATAATTTTTATTAATACAAAAATTACCCAGTATTTGGTTGTAATTTGTCATATTTCAAAACCAGCATTGATGTATTTAGATTTTTTTGTATTATGTATGCAGGAAGAAATATGATGTATAATGTAATACCTTTGACGCAAATAAAGTCAAAATTCGTTTAATTCAAGACAACACACGAATAAGAGCGAGTAGACGAAAAAAATATAAGTAGGCAAAATACTGCCAGAGTATAAATAGCGAGTGAAGAAGAGACGTAAGAATATCAAGAATGAAGAAACAACAGAATACACAAGAAAGAAGAATAAATAAGAGAAATGAAGTTTTCATAACATAAATAAAAATATAGCACTAAAATAATAATAATTATAAATCACGATAATAACGAAGCTTGGTGAGCTAAATATTAAAGTAGGAGGATTGTTTTTTGGTACGAAATGGTAATAATGGTGAGATATAACTATCATGATGTTAAAAATGAAGAATAATGATAATGTACATGGTACACAAAAAAAAAATAGAAGAAATAAAAAAATAAGCAAGATAAAAAATGCTAAAAGAGTAAAAAATAAAAGAAACAACTAAAATCAATAAAAAAATTAGGTAGGTAACTTTAAAAAATCACGCAATATTATTAGTAATGAACAGATTTAAAAATAAATGACTAGATTTTCGAAAAGTATAAATACTTGATCTGATTACACATTATACTGGCCGGTGTCAATACCGAATATACAAGCATTTGAAATAAAAAAATCAGTCTTGAAGGTGTTATTAAGTAAAAATTGCAAGCGAAAACATTATGCAATATTATTAAATAAAAATTAGATGAAGAAAATGAAAATAAAATAAAGAGTAGCAGAAAATGTATATGACCAAGATTTGATGAAAAAGCATAGTGAAGTGAAATATGAGAAAAAAAAATGAGAATAACTCAAATCCACAAAAGGAATAAAATAAGATAAAGATAGAATTATAGAATGAATCCAATGAAGACAAAAAATAAAACTAAAAAGCAGCTCCTATAATATTTAGCTCAAATCTTAAGATAGAAAACTTTGTACAACATCAACTCCAACAAAACATATCTTCATTATAGTAAGTCAAAAAACCTACTCATTGACATATGTACGATAAGCCGGGAGTCGATATTTATAAACAAGAGAACTAGCAGATCTCTGAGCATTTATCGTTCTATAACGACCCTTAACGGGAGTAGACTTCCCGCTTGGTGGAGGAGGAGCTTTCAAATCTTGAATCAACGAATTATCTCTAGCTCTATGTTCTTGCTGCTTATAATACTGAATCTGCAAATAGGAAGGAATATACGAATCCAGTAAACTCTTAGGTTCTCGTCTAACTTGGGGGATAATAATTTGCGGTTTAGATTCTGCAACCTGCTTCTCTGATGGATACTCCAAGACGTACTGAGTGGGTTGCTGCTGATGCTGTTCTTGCTGGGGTTGCTCCGGTTGCTCTTGTTGCTGCTGCTGCGTCACTTGCTCGTCTTGCTCTTGGGGAGCATATTCCGGAGTTACGTAGACCACGTTCTCGTAATTTTGTGATTGTGCACCAACCGGGACATACGTAGGTACGTACATTACGTACTGAACCCCTCCCTTAGGGTCTATTACACTTTGAATGTTATCACTTGGTGATTGTTGCAAGTAATAAAATTGAGGGCGTGTATTATAGTATTGTTGTTTCTGTGCTTCTTGGGGTGGTTGAGCGATGCTATTATCAGTAATGTACTGCACGTTATTAGGTTGTTGTCTGTACAATTGTTCCGGGTTAGGTTGGAATTGCGATAAAGGAGACAATGGAGTATACTCTTGATGTGGTTGTGATTGTTGGTATTGTTGGGGTTGAATTTGTACTCGAGATGGAGGAGCTGGAGGAGTCAATTGGGTGTACTGTTTCGGTTCCTTTAAACCTGGTGGAGAGTACTGCTGAGGAGGTTGTATCTGCACTTGAGGTACATATTGCGTTACATATTTTTGAGGTGGGATCGCTTGAGGTACGTATTTAACTTGCTGAGTGATATACTTTTGTTGCGGTGGTTGGTATCCAGAAGGAGGTCGCTCGGTTTGAGTCAGATGTCTTCCTTGCGAGAGGTAGTATTGTTGCTCATCGTAGTGATAACGAACAGGCGGTTGTTGTAAATATTCAGCAGGAGTCTTCATGGGAACAAATCCATAGTGAGCAGGACTTGGATGGGGTAGTCTTGAAATAGCAATGGATTTCTGGGCTTTTACACGTTTCTCACTGTTGATGTTGTCTCGTTCTATGTCTTCTAGGCTGATCTTGGTACTGGAGACAACAGTAACCAGAAGACAGCAAAAAAGAACGAACGAGTGTTTCTGGAAGAGAAAGTGATTATTAGTAGAGGTACTATGATAAATAAATGAACTAAACTAAACAGTGAGTGCATTGATTCAATTTAGTGTTACAGTTACTGGGCATACTGTTTCCTTGTCGATTGTCGAAAAAATAATTGAGGTAATAAATTGTTCATTGAGAGTGAAAGTAATGTCCACTTAATGAAATTAAAGCAACCTGGCTGGTCATCTTGATCTTTGCTGGCTTATGTAGGAAGTAGAAAGGATTAGTGACACACCTTATCATTATTATTGTAGCAAAGAATAGAGAAACCAGTCTAGTGTATAATAGTAAGCTGTCTCGTGTAGTTTCTAATAAAAATTAATATTTGATCTCAACTTGTTTTTAGGTATCTCTAGGTTGGAATATGTTGATGTCCAGTGAAAAGAAGATGATGCATAATTTGCATTAATTACATGCAGATTAGATGTTAAGCAACAGTCGCTGTAATATTTTTATATTCATATCAAGGTGAAAGTAACAGTCTTGTTAGAATAATGTGACATAAAAGTAAGTATGGAAAAATTGAAGAAATAAACGGATATTACTAATAGGTATATAATTCTTATTCCTAAACACCTTGAAGAAATGATGGAGATGCAAATTTTTGAGGTTGATGATACCTACTACTTACAGCTTTCACAATTATTACTGTTATGATGCATTTAGGAGTTATCAGTAACTGTATTCTGTATTGTCAAATTATTCTAAAGATCGTTTATCCATTTTTAATTAAAATTGATTAAATTAGGTATTTATAGTAACTTTGCTAGCTTTCGACTGTTACCGCATAAAATAAGAGCTATTTCTTCATTTCCAAGTCAATTATTGCTTCTTAAGCGTTCTATTATATCGATTATCCTTAAAATGTATCTCTTGCAACCGCAGAACATAAAAGTAATGATTTTGGAGGTCAAACCACATCTGAAATAGTCAACTTGTTCTCATACCCGTAAGAGTAACAAAAATGTATTGTTTTGAAGGTAAAAAGCCTATTAGAATAGGTACTGTAATTCTTAAAGCTCATTATACGTATAGTGTGTGGAAATTATACACCTAAGTTGTTTTGCTAATTTAATTGACATACTCACAAAAAATCAAGCTACTTCGAGATGTGAGATGAAAGTAATTTTTTTTATTTCTGCAATGCTCTAATAATAACAACTGCATCGTACCTGTATATAGGTACCTACATATAAAGAGAAAATATTTTTTGACTTTATATCTCTTCCCAAAATTGAAAAAACTTGTGAAATATGGAATGCAATTATAATTTATAGATCACAAAATTCGATCTTCATAATTATATAATTCACAGTTCTGGTTCAGTTAGATAAATAAGACGATTAGATAGATATTATATATTTTCTTATGTAACAAAATATGTAATATGCGACACGGAAACGAAAATAATTATATACCTACAAGATCTAGTTCGCGTAGCAATTTAAAATAATTATGTTTCCTGATAACACCCAGTGTAAGCGAATTTTTTCAAATGAAACCTGTGACGAAACATCGTCAATGGAATTTCTATATTCAATATACAAAACAAAATGTTTGTGATTTTAAAATATTTCTAATTATAGCAGTATAATAAATTTTTTGTGTTTTTAGAAATTTGATTTTAAATTTCCTTTTACGGCACTATTTGCAAAGAAATTTTAGTTTGGTTTTTTGAAATTAATTCAGGATAAGATTTCCATAAAAAGCCAGTTTTCCATAAAAATCGTACATTCAAAATTAGTTTCTGTTTTGAACGTTTTTAAATATTTAAAACAAAAACACTTAATTTTGTTAAAAAAGTCGTTAGGTGACTGAGTCACCTATCAAGCTCCAGCCTAAACCACTCGACACAGAAAGCTGATTGTCGGCATGAATATTCATTTTAGGGCCTAGGCGCTCTATAGGGGAAGCTTTTTCAAAATTCAAATTTAAACGGGTAGAAACGTCTCCTCAAATTATGTTTTTCTAGAAAGCTATTTGCATGTATTTTTTCCTCTCTTTTCAGGTAGATGGCAATTTTATAATACATATACTTGAGAGGACAGCTTGAAAGAATTTGGGATGCGAATTTTCAATTTTTTTTTCGCAAGTAAAAACCTTAAATTATAATATGACAAAAAATGTTGAAAAACTATAACTTCAACAGCAAAGCAAAAAATTTTCAAAATAAATGATCTATTCTGACATTGGCCAAAATCTTAAATGTAGTTTTATGAATAATGGCAATTCAAAATCATTTTTTTCTTCTGGAAACACATCGGATTTCTTGAAAAAGTTTGTAAAGTTTCATGTAATGAGAATCTTAAAAGCTCAATTTAAAAGCTCAAAAGGGTATTGTTTGCTATAAGTGCCCCACATTCGATCAAAATTTCGATTTCATAATATGTGGAAGAAATTCAGCATTAAATTTTTTAAATTGAGAATCTAAAAACAAAATTCATGGCTTTTCTTTTGAATAACTCTTAAATTGGATATTTTTTTGACAACGAATTCTTCGCAATAAAAATAATTGACGACTTGAGTCGACTTCCTTTTTGAAAAATTAGTCTCCAAGACGTTAATTTAATTTTTTAAAGAATTTTGAATAAGTCTTAAATATTTTTTTTACTACGAATTCTTTGAAAAAAATAACGACTTGAACCTACCAACATCCTTTTTGGAAAATTAGTCTTAAAGGGAAGCTAATTTAAAATTTTAAATTTGTAGTTTTTTTTAAGAATGTTTGGACATGGGGTTCGAATTTATATTTTTGAATAAGAAAATTTCTTGCACAAATTGCATAGCAGATTTTAACAATCATTATTATACAGGATGATATACTTAAATCCAAAGGTTTACCATCAAGCAAGGTGATAATTGTCACACATACATGTTTAGGCACGATCAATATTTTGTTCAGTATTTTTCTCAAAACTTGCAAATAAAAATTTTTAGTTTATTTTTCAGACATGTACGTAAAAGATGAAAAGAGTCGCTAGATGAACAGCTGTGACATGACATAGACGATGAGACCATGAGACATTAAATCGCGGCAAAATAACAGATAATTTTACGTAGCAGAGTCTTATTATGGATATTTGTAATAAAAAGCAAATCACCGTATACCGTATCACCGTGGGTTTAGAAGTATTTAATAAGCCACTACAGGGATATCTTTGAAGATACGAGGTCGGCTGGTTTAGAGAAAAGTTGCACAATTTTATGCTTATTAAGAATATGAAAAAAGCAATATTTTCAATCGTTTCTGAAACATCCTGAAAAAACCTGAAAAATCGAGATTAATTGTTTGTATCATATCTTTTTTATTATTGCAAATTAATAAATAAATATTTTTTGTAGGCGTGTAATAAGTCGTCAAGAGTTACTAGATCCCAGGGTATTCATAGTCAACTTTTGTTTTCCTTATGGTCGACATATTATTTGTTTTTTGGTAAAAATGTCATGGAAATCAAAAATTGACTAAAAATTAAATGATTTTTTTTAAGAAGAATAAAATATATTTTTTTAATGTGATTAATTTTTGGTTTCTATAATTTTTTTTATACCAAGCAGGATAAAAAAAAATTGTGGCCATAAGAAAAACAAAAGTTACTACGAAAACTCTGGGATCTAGTCGACTTTGGAAATTTTCAAAATGTCAAATAGATAGATATAAAATGATAATGGCTAAAATAAGAAATCTTGAATTTTCAGATTTTTTCAGGATATTTCAGTAAGAATTGAAAATCTCCCAATTTTCTTCCAGATGCTTAATAAGCATAGAATTATGCAACTTTTTCTAAGTCAACCGACCTCGTGTCTTCAATGGCTGTAGAAATCCCTGTAGTGGCCCATTGAATAGTTCTAACCCTGTATAAATCCTAAGGAAACGATACAAAAAGCTAAAAAAACTTTTTTTGTTTCTGTTATCATCTCTTTAGAACATTTTGAGAATGAGCGAAATTACAACCGCTCCCAGAGTGTAGCTCAACTAACTCCAGAAATATTTAGAAATTGGATTGTTTTCTAATTGAAATTGAAATTTGTTGAATGGGTATCATACAGGGAGATCTATTAGCTCATCATCAATTTAAGACAAGTGAAATGTGAGGTGATTTAAAAAAGAAAACTTTATACAGGGTGATCAGTAACTCGCGCACGCCGAATACATGGCGATATAGAACCCTAAATAGAACGATATTTAAAATGAAGGATTTTCTGCAAAAAAATTTAATCCGACGGTTGGTTTTCAAGTTACAGAGTTTCCCTCATCCGAGTTTAAAGGTAATTTTTTCAATAACCGTGATAAAAATTAATGAAAAATTCAGGTTACTGTAATGTCTGGAACGGATACCATATAATTCATCAATTTTTTTTTCCACAAAACCTCTTTACAGAGGAATTGAGAATGCTGGAAATTGATACTATACCTAAATCTAAACGAAATTTGAATTTTGACAACCGCCTAAACTCAACTTAGAATACAAAATATTCTAATGCCTTGCTATGGAAATAAAAATAATAATAATACCATCTAACCCGAACTTATTCACATGTTGAGTGCAGGGTTGCCACCTTTTTTTTTACAAAAATGGTCATATCTTTGGAAGAAAAGAACTTACAACAGCAGTCAGAAAATTTACCACTCTTAAAAAGTGAAGTTTACCGCAGCATGCTCCGAGTGCGCGAGTTACTGATCAGCCTGTATAACCAAATGTCCGATTTTTATTATTTACGGAGTTACAGGACCTCAAATTTTCCTGAAAAAGGGGCCAATTTAAGAACATTTTTTCAACTTTACCTTAGTTTTACGTGTTTAGATAAAAAAAAAATTCGCCGCTAGAGGACGCAATTTTTATTTTATTTTTCTTATATAAACAGGTAAAGCCAAGGTAAAGTTAAAATAAATATTCTCTAATTGGCCCCTTCCCCTTTATGCAAGAAACTTTCAGGTCCTGTAACTTCGTAAATAATAATTGAAATCGGACATAAATTATTTGAAATTTTCTTTTCAAAACTACCTTACCTTTCACTTGTCACAATTTGAAGGTGAGCTAATAGATCACCCTGTATAAAACGGGGAAGTCCCGTAATGTTAAAGATAATTCAACTAGATGACATTAATCTCTCTAGTACCCATTCTAATAGTAAAGTTTCCATCAAATTTGACATAGTTGCCAAGCGATGACCAATCAAGTGGCGAGTTAGCCGTTAAACATTTTGTCGCCAGGCCATTTCGGCCAGGGTGTTTTGCCGCCACACTGTATAAGACATAATAACCTTTGAAATGGATTATCCATTATTGTTATTTGTGTGCTATTGAACGCAAATTATGCAAAATGGTTCTATTATTAAGGCAACCACGATTCTTAACTCTATCATCAGCTAATCGAAGTTATAAGTCGAGGTCAGGTTAGGTCTTCAATTTTTTGAAAAAAAAAATCTTATTAACAGCTACTTTACAGTTATTCTTATAAGTGTGAATATAAAAAAGAAATATCAAAAGAAGTTTCTCAAATACTTAGAATAAAAAGTAATTTAGGTAGGTATGAAGGCATCAAATAAAATTGCTCTGGAAATTTACTCATACAACTCATGGATAAGTGTTAGACATTTAGAGCATCGAAATTAACTTCTTCAAAGTTAGTAGCACAGGAGTTTCGGTGAATCCTCGTTTAATGTTCGTGCAGGCAATTTACAGGAAATTAAATCACATAATGAAGTTAGTTGAGCGACAGTAAAGACTAGAGCAACAATATATGTATCATGGACCATGAAGACATTTGAATTTTATGTAATATAATGGGACTTTTTAAATTTTCTCTTTCTAGTGAATATAACGGAAGATACATTATCATTACTGCTACCTCACTGTTGTTTACTTATCTAAAGTAGTGTAATTATAAATAAATTAGTTATTTTATATTGTAGAGAAAGGTGAGTCGAATAAATCATCCCTTAGTTGAGGAATTTATTAAAATTAACACCAATAAAAATGAGACTCTTATTAAATGTTAAATAAGCGCAATAAACGAACCCGAAACTTACTTAATTATTGTTTTATTAATAAACATAAATTGAGCTCAAGTTTCATATACGTACGTAAAGATGTCCTGAAGAAGTCAGCCAAACGAAAAGGATGTGTTTTTAAATTAAACCAAACAATAACAAACAATTATTAAATAATTGCATGATTAATAATTGAATAAGAGATCGATTAAAAAAGAGAATAAACTATTATTTTATTCTAAATAATATCTACTCATCCTTTAAGTTCGGCGAACTCCTTTCACTACATCTTTATACACCCAAATTCACAAAAATATCACGAACACCTTCACAAAATTTGCCAAATCCACTCGATATTATCACTCAACACTTCTAAAAAATCACAATCTTTCCGATGATTCAGAACACCCTCGGGGCTTATCACCGAGACCTTACTTACCATATTCGTGAAAGATTTCGCTCCTATTGCAAGTGTGGTCCGGCACTGATTAACAGGTGTCGTTTTAACAGCAGGGAATTTGTAGGCTCGGTGGCAGATCGGTGAATGGAGATTCGCCACTCTTCTCGCTCTCAGATGTGCGACCGCTGGAGTAGCACTTCCTGCGAATTCTACTCCTTTATCGCGTGCATAGATCATTTAGAAGCCTGTTGTGATGGTCCAGGGGGTACACGGTTTGATTCCTGGTTCAAATTTGTTAGTACTCCTGTTCCGGGGTCTTATTCTTAGATAATTATTACGTATAATAAATAATTAAAATATTAAGCGCACATTAAAAAAAGTGTACAGGGTGATTCATTATAATGTCGCCCCCCTTTAACTTTGTTATTTCATGTGTCCCAAAAAAATTAAAAGTGGGGTTATGTAGGTGCTAAAAAAGACTTTTTTATACGTGTAACAAAAATTTGAAAGTAGATCAGTATACAGGGAAAACCAAAAAATTATTTTTTTTTTCAATGGATCACCCTATATATGAATTTATTTTTCGATTCCTCGTAAAATTCTAAGCATAACTTATATAACATACCGTATACCTAAATTCAAAGGCTTCTGAAATATTCGAATTTGAAACATCATCAAATATTTTATAAAACACCTGTTGCAAATCAAGAAATCTAACAATAAAATGCTCTACTGGGCCTCCATTTTTTTCAACACATTTTATAAGGGTTTATAAGGGTTTATAAGGGTTGTTCGCATTTTCTCCAATGAATCTGTTATGAATTCTGGGTTATTTTAATTTAAATTATTAATTTTAATCCGTATCAAATCTTTTAGATGATCGAGGTTTTCAATTTGGTAGTTATAACACACGGTTTTTTAAATAGTTTCAAATGCGAATATTTCGGAAACTATTGAATTTAGGTATACGGTATGTTATATAAATTATGCTTAGAATTTTACGAGGAATCGAAAAATAAATTCATATATAGGGTGTTCCATTGAAAAAAAAATTAAATTTTTGGTTTTCCCTGTATACCGATCTATTTTCAAATTTTTGTTATACGTATCAAAAAGTCTTTTTTAGCACCTACATAACCCTACTTTTAATTTTTTTGAGACACATGAAATAACAAAGTTAAAGGGGGGCGACATTATAATGAATCACCCTGTACACTGTAATAATTAATATCAAAGGGATAAAAAAGAAAACATAAAAATATTAGTAGGAATTAAACATTTATTTCATTTTTCAGGGGTAGCGAATTCCTCAAACAATTTTTTTATACAACTTTTTCTTTTAAATAAGTTAAAAATAAATGGGATACCACATTCTTTAATGATTAAAAAACCCTGTAATAAATTAGGTACCCATAAAGGCCTGTGGGCATTTAGCATTTAAGGTCAAGTAGACAAATAAGCGAAAGTACTTTTGTTTAAAATGATTAGGCGTCAATTGAGACATTCTTTTCTATTTGTATTTGTAGCATTATTACTTGACCGGACTAATATTTAAATATCTATACCACGAAAAATCTTCAGGAGAAGGGGGCTGATTCTGAAGGACTTGGTCAGTTTGAAAAATGGGTTAAAATAGAAACTCTTATTATAAGTAACTTAGATATTTGAATTTCTCGATGCAAAAATTTCATCGTATTCATTTAAATTAGAATAAGGAATGACAAAAATAAATAGATACATGACAAACAAAACTTATAATAATTACAATCAACAATTTAAACAAACATTGAAGGCATTGGAAATTATTTCCTGTTACCATATACAGAGCACATCATGTTTATAGTACCTGCCTACCTTTAGCATCTATATGCGGTATTATGTTTAATTACTTACGTATAAATATTATCATTTATAGGTAGGTACCTATATTGCGAATTCTGGGGTGTGCAAATATTTGGTTTTAATAAGAACAATAAGACGAGACGTTTTGGAACACCCATTCAAGTAATACTTAATTATACTGCTCTATAAATAATTATGAAACTTTTTTCTTATTCTCTGATATAATATTTCTTTTACCTAAAACTTTTAATACATTTTTTTCTAAATCATATACCCTGTATACCTAAAAGTAAAAATCTTTTTAGATTCTCTTATTTGGTTACCTAATAATTGTGACTGTGTGAAATTTGAAAACGGCAATGATTAATTATTATTATAAATCATATTCGTTAAGGCAATATTAATTAAAACCCAGCAAAACACTAAACATACTTTTTCTAGTGACGAGCTGAACAAATTAATAAAAAATGATTTATTTGTTTAGTTGGCGACCTCGGTACTGATTATAATAAAAATATTTCGTGTACTAAATTAATAGATGGTGAATATTCACCTATATACTTAGGTAGGTATTCATAGGGGATGTCTAATAAGGAACCCAGGCTCCCTTGGTACCAACCCTGAAATTTTGCTCACTAGTAGGGCTGGTATGGAAACTATGTGTAAAACAGTAGGAACCACCATTAAAAATGATGGAACAGCAGCGATTTTAAAAATCCTTTTTTTTTGTGAATTCCTTAGACCTTCAGGAATATTAATCACCACTAACCTCTGCATTATCCCGAAAAAAGAGAAAATTAGGGTAATTTCTCTCCTCCCATTATGAAAATTCAAACTTTCACCTCGAAAATTGTCTCTTGTGGGTTTTCAGGGTAGCTGATTACGGATCGAAGTCCCATAGCAAGAGAGGGTGGTTCCAACCCATCAAAATCACCCCAAATACTAAAAGTTATAAAAAAATTAAAAAATAAATAATTCCAGCTAGGAAATCGTGTCTTGATGGTTTTCTGGGTCGCCGATACGAATTCAAGGTCCAAAAGCAAGCGAGGGTGGTTTCAGCCCCTCAGAACTACCCCAAGAAATTGCCGTGATACAAAAAATTGATTTTTCGCGTCAGAAATTGTCTCGCGGGTTTCTTGGGGTCACTGATCAAGAATCTGAGGTAGGTACAATTAAAAAAATTAAACACCCAATGAGATGTGAGATATAATTTCGATAAAAATGTCTACTTTATCATGATTTTCGATAGCTTATTATTTGTAAGCTAAAAATTTTCATTTAACCTAACGATTTTCGATGCGGCATATTAATTTGTTGTAACACTACCACGTCTTGAGGAGGTTTTGAGGGTTGGAACCCCCCTTATTTGCTTTTGGATCTCGTGATCAGCGACCACGAAAACCCCCGCCCCCGAGAGAATATTTCCAAGGCGAAATATAAATTTTTTGTATCACTACCACTTCTTGGGGCGGTCTTAAAGGGTTCGAACCACTTTACTTGCTTTTGGATCAGCATTCAGCGACCACGAAAACCCCTGAGAGACGATTTCCCAGGTGATTTTTTTCAAATTTTATAACATTTTATCACTGTTACTATTTGGGATGCTTTGGGAGGGAGGAATTTTTTTTGGGAGGAAATCCCATTTTTCTCATTTTTCGAGGTAATGTGGTGATGAACGTTCCTGAAGGTCTAAGGAATCAAGGAAAAAATATTTTTTTAAATTGGTGATGTTCCACCACTATTCCAGATTGTATGGGCGAAAAATGGACGGAAGGACTAAGTACCTACTTCAACAAGTGTGAAGTAATCCGTGAAGATATTCGTGATGTACACAGTGCTTTTAAGCGCGTCTGCTTCGAACATACGAGTATAAAGATAATCATAGTGACGTCGAATCGATTTTTAAATACTTACTTATTTTATGTACACGTGTCTCATATAACTTGTCCCTTTACCTTATTAAGCAACCTAAAGGTGGTACAAAACAATTTTTCTTAAAAATATTGTTCAGGATAATGAGATCCTTTTTGACGCATGTTAGTTTTTTTAATAAATGACTTACTTATATTTTTTTATTTTTTTTAATATTCAGAAAGACAGTTACGCTAATGTATGTCATAAAGGTCTTCGATTTAATGTTTCGAATTTATTGGTTCTCTTCAGCGAAAAATAGTTCAACTTTGAAGTATCATGTGTAGATTACTGTTGGGAATTTTTAAAGGTCGTTAGACCAGAGGATTTTCAAATTAGACTTCTTCAATTTTGTGAGACTAAAAATGTGAAATTTTGTGAAATCATAAATCAATTTTAAAAAAGTGCTGACTTTTTGAATTCTTCCAGACTTTCTAAAATTTTCCAAATGATAGGTCCTATATTACATTGGTCACAACCTATATAGAATCGAATTCAATTGTTTTCCATAAATTTATGTTTTCTTTTGTGTTTTTTTTTGAATTTTGTGTAAAATTTGGATTTACAATTTTAAGTCAACGATAAAGAGAATACTTTTTTGAACTGATCTGATGGTGGTCCAAGTGCCGGAATATGCAACCAATAAGAAATGTAATACAGTTGAAAAGTTAGCAAAATAAACCTCCAAAACGATTTGGAGAACTTCCGTGCTCAAAATATCGAATTCTTGACCACTTCAATATTAGTAATTTTCATCAATTTCATCAATTTTTTCGGGATCGAGGAGCGAAATAGGGGTGCTGGGTGGGTAAGAAGCTAAAAACAGCCATTGCAAACTAATATTAAGGTCACAACTAAGGCCTCTTTGACACTACGGTCGAATTTCTATTTTTTTCTTAACTTTCAGGGCAAGGAATATCTTCGAGATTAACAGTAGCACGGTTTTTATTTCGAATTTTGCATTTATTTTGCATTTATATTCCAAAAATCGTAACATCAATCCCTGTGGTCTTTTCACGACATGAAAAAGCGGATATAATGCGAATACGTGACTGTATGCGTTTCGAAGCGCTTGGCATTGTCCTCAAGTGGTTACATCCCGAATCGACATATTTGATCATCGCATCTGCCAGGTCCGTACTTTCATTGCACTCTTAAAATCGGTTTTTAATACCGTTTTGTTGCTTTCCCTTTCAATTACAAAGCAAATGAATACCTTCCTGGTGTTACTATAGGTATGTTCTCCACCCCTATATAGGTGCCATAGTGAAACTGTAGGAGCCGCGGATGTATAATATAATGACCGTAATTTTTAATTTCCGTGAAATAAAATTTTAATTAAAAGTTATAGGTACCTTAAGTTTGGTCACTCTTTACAGATTCAAAATGGGTTCTGAAAAAAATTGTCGTATGATTTTCAAAATTCTTTAATTTTTCATTTAGTGTCACTTCCACCCCTCTATAGGTTAGAATTAGGAGCAGAAATGACAAATTTGTTTTTTTCTAGTCGTAGCTGTATGTATGCTAGCCTTTTCTTGTCACCAGGACTGCGGTCGAAATTTTCACCCTGTTAGAGGAATAAAATTTGGTAGGTACGATCGCTGCTGGAATAACGAAAGTTTAATTCGAAAACGTATCAGAACAAAATAAGGGATGGGGGAGAAATGAGTTAATGTTTGAAAAAGACCTTAATGAATATACATTTAAGCAACGGACTGTCGGGTTTAGATATGTGGCACATATTCAAATGCCTCTAGATGTACTTTTTTGAATATGTAACAAAAAAATTATTCACTGTAATGCTAAAAATGACAAAAAATTCATCACATTCGAAATTGTTCAATTTTAACGCCTAGCCCATATTAATAGCCCTCTAGACGAATCTTAAAAATAATTATACCGGGTGTTAAGAAAAAACGACAAAAAGATCCAAAAGTTTCTAAGTAACTAGGGACTGTAATAGCCAAAAATTAATTATGCATATAAATAAAACACGGCTTTCACTTTCAAGTTTGTTATCTCAAAATTAGATAAGAATTGCGTGTTCTTCTGTAATTCCGTTAACTTCAGCTATGTCGTTGACAAATGGTTATTCACTTGCGACCGCATTATTAATGACATTATTAAATGAATACATCGAAGAATCAATAAATTAGGAGTTAACCGTAATCCTAATACAGATATTATTATTACGACATTTCCTCTCGACTTGAATTATCATAAATAGGTAGGTTAACAACTCTCTGAAATAGATTTATTTATCAAACGGTTCATCAAGATCGTAATTGTATCGGAAAGTAATAGATCTGTTATTGCATAAGTTGGTATAGGTTAAACTTTGTCGTTATTATAATAATTATTATTTTAATCAGAATTATTATAATAAATAGAAACAAAATAATTCGTTCCTTCATCATCGTTATTTGCAAAGTATGAAGATATCTATCTTTAGATATCGTTTCCTAGTGCATAGCCGGATTTGATAATACTGCTTACTATTAATAGTTTCGTATCTAGCAATCATAATCGCCGATGATTATTAAGTAAGTAGGAAAAACGACTCGTTGATTATGATGTACATCTCAAGTATATCCTATTATTATTCAAATTAGACTCGTGAATAAATTAATGGAAAAAATTATACACATTAGAACCTGGGGTAATAAAATCAAGGTAATGAAGACTTTTACCATTCTTCAGGAATTTCTTCCTTTAGTTGTAAAGTTAAATATTCCGATTCTTTCTGATCGAATATTTTCAGAAAATTGAAAATTAATTTTTGAGGTCACAAATTGGAATGAAATAAAACGGGTGAAAAAATTCAAGATAAAAAAGTTGGTACAATTTCTTACCGGAATTAAGGATTTTCTTTTCAGATTTAATTCTACATAAATTTTACTGGATATGAAAAATATCTTTGATATGTACAGGATGTCCGAGATAACAGGTGGTACATGACGATCTCGGAAGTCGTGAGAAATACGAGATCGGTTGCAATTAGAGAAAAGTTGCATAATTTTATGCAAAATTATGAATCTGAAAACAAAATTTTGAAAAATTCAGCCATTATGGAAAAATTTAAAAATTCTTAATTTTTTAAACAATAATATTCTTAATTAAAGGGGAAGTAATGAAATTTGATGTTGGAATACACTTCTTTCTTGATTTAAGCTTTCGGCTCATTTATTTTGGCAATCATCTGGAATTTATAACATTAAAAAAAATTTTTTTAGGAACATTTTAATTTCCATAATTTTTAGATAAATAAAGTTTCCATGATAAAAATGTAAAACCAAAAAAAACATGGAATAACCTTTAGTTTCTTAATGATTTCACGTAATGGCTAAATAAATAAAATTTTTATTTTTCTTTTTTCGAAAAAAAAACAAACATTTTTTCACCGAATTACGTTATTGTGGCGTCATATTATTCACCTTATTGTTTTTTCAGGTTTTCTATGATAGTCGGTAGGCATAAAAGTTGTTTTTTTTTCGAAAAAAAAAATTTTATAATTTTTTTTTGAAAGTCATTAATTTTCGGTTCGTATTTTTTCCATACCGAACGACATAAAAAATAATATGGCATCCATTAAAAAAACAAAAGTTGATTATGAAAATCCTGGAATCTAGTCGGCTTTGAAGTTTCTTACAATGTGAGATGAGTAGCTAATGACGACTTGTTGTACCTACAAAAAATAATAATTTATTTATTTTCAATACCTAATGAAAAAGATATGGCTAAAATAAGAAATCTCAATTTTTCAGTTTTTTCAACATATTTCAGTAATGGTTGAATTTTTCAAAAAATCAGTTGCAGATTCTTCATAAGAATGAAATTGCGCAACTTTTCTTCCATTAACCGACCTCGCATCCCGTACGGTTTCCAAGATCACAAGTAGGTACCACCTGTTATCTTGGACAGCCTGTATGAAAGAAAAGTCTTACTTCGTTCACATTTAAAACATATAACAGATTAAGTTTGAGTTGAAAATCATATGAGATATTCAGAAATACGTAAAATTTGTCATTAAAATGCAGAAAATTTGGTTCTGTGCCAAAAATACTACTTTTTGATATTGGTCCGATGATGGCCTAAGTGTCGAAATGGTGCCCCCCAAAAAGTTCGCATCATATAAGAAATTTTTTTGTTTTTTATTTCTTTCGAAAATATTTTATGTCATAAGTTTGTTCTCTTCAAAAGATTTAATTTGAGCATAGGTATACTAGATCCATTGTGTGAATTTCAGTTCTTCAAAGTCTAGAACTTCAAATTACAAAGCACATAAATTACCTACTTCGAAAAATAAAAGTGTTTTGCGGAAAATTTTGACAAAATTCGTCAGATCTTCACAAAATGTAATCTTAGTGATGAAATAAGAAATTAATTTTTTATACAGGCGGTCAAAAAGTGTCAACTTTTGAAATGTCATCTTTTTGCTCATTTTGCTCAGTGTAATTTTGAATTTGACATATTTCGACTGCAATATTAGATGATTTTGTTTAAAATAATTAGACAAATTAACAGGAGTAACAGAAACCAATAACAGAAGAGAAATTTTCGGATTTAAAAGAATTTCTTTTACATTTTCTATGTTTTTGGAGTAAAGCGTAATTCGACACGAAGCAACCATCTATACAAGTTTTATTTTCAATTTCATTATAAATTGACATAATTTTTGAATTGCGACGAGCATGATTGTTTTTCGGTAATCACAATGTCCCAGCATAAATTGATTTTATTTCGTGTCGAATGATTTCTTCGTGTCAATACGCTTTGCATCAAAAATATAGAAAAATGTGATGTAATTGTAATGTTTTATTAAATTCGAAAATTTTGCTCAAGCCATTAGTTTTTATTACTATTGTTATTATTTTTATTTACTACAAATAATATTGAGCAATATTACACTAAAAATATTTCGAAATCAAAATTACACTGAGAAAAGTTGGCAAAAAGTTGTAATTATAAAAATTACCACTTTTTGACCACATGTATAAGAAAATTAATTTCTAATTTTATTACTGACATTTTACATTTTGTGAATATCTAATGAATTTCCCCCAAAACACTTTTAGTTTTCCAAGTATCATGTTGTTCGTAAAGTTGAAGTTTGGAAAAACGCCATTTTCTCTGCAACTTAAGGTTACATAGATCTAACGAAAAAAAAACCTAAAATTTATCAAAATAAGACCCTTCTTCCATTTTCTGTACTTTCTTTGGCAATGGGTGTCCGTGAGATTTTATGAAACTTGCCATTTAGCATCTAGGGTGAAATTTGAGCGAAAAAAAGGTTTAAAAATTCAAGCTTATAAAGATATTTACAATTTTTCTAGGAATAGTTTTTTTTTCATAATGACTCAATCATATACCCACCTACTTAACAAAATTTTTATAAGGGTTGCCCGTTTAGTATAATCGAAGTTAAATTTGAGCTGTTTAGAAAGAGTTGAAAAATTAAAAAGTAACACATCTCTTATAATTTTTTCAGAAATTATTATTTATTTATTATGAATTCAAAATTGATGCGACTTTATTTGTGGAAATATTTTTAAGCAGCTGGCCTTTTCGCTCAATCCAAAGGGAAACATTTAGGATGGAAAAGAGTGACTCTAAGAGTTCATAAACCTATAAACGTATTACCATTTCATCAAAATGACTATATTTTACTTTATTTTCTGCGATTTTTAAACCAATTTAAACTAATCACGCCGCATGCAATTTCTAGAGGAAAAATACGGTAACATTCATTTACTACATATCCTTTTGCTCATTTCACACGCTATGACTACTTAATTTTTACTGTGAATAATTGATAAATACCATGTATATCTTCAAGCAAACGACATCTCTCCTGCTGCTTTTCATTATGCTGACGCCTTTCTACAATAAATGATACAATTTATTTACATTTCCATACTAATAGCAACAATCGCAAGACAGATTAGCATCTATT
The DNA here is from genome assembly GCA_910589415.1 of Malachius bipustulatus. Taxonomy (NCBI): domain Eukaryota; kingdom Metazoa; phylum Arthropoda; class Insecta; order Coleoptera; family Melyridae; genus Malachius; species Malachius bipustulatus. The sequence goes on along the minus strand of OU342634.1, from coordinate 28,891,787 downwards.
CAAGAGTGAACCAAATAATGCTGCTGTCATTACCGTTCACTTTCTAGATCTGGTACCAGCATCAGCATCCAGCAGAGCCGTACACAACACATTCAAATTGCGGTAATTATTCAGAAAATAAAGCACTAGTACCAGTCCATCTAAATGGACGGTAGTTAATCTAATATAGGAAAATTAATTTAGAAAGTATTAAGAGATACTTATAACAAAAAAAATCCATGCAGCCTCAAAAGGAGTGTTGGAGAATTGGAGAAGATATACTCAATTAAGATGATTTGCATAACGCACTCGGGTTCCTTCTCTTCCTTATTGAAGGGTATAGTTTGAATAAAATGATTTGTACGAAAATTGAAGAATAATACTTGACATATTTAATTTCACTTGTACACAATAAATATGCAAAATAAATAATTTTTTCTTGAGCGTGTTTGTTCAAAAAGTAATAAGAACAAATTATAACGAAATCAATTTACGATTTTTATAACCTCGCATTTTTTTTGGGACATTTTTGATAATTTCCTAGACAATGGAGACAATATTGAAACCTTGTATTGGAAACTTGTATGAAAATACTCATTTGAATTCAAATAAACAGTAAAAAATTGGTACAGATTTGAATGTCAGGATTGGGAGTGGGTTCAAAAGAGCATTGTCCAAGGTGAGGTTAATTGAGTATAAATGCCTTCTTTTAGCAGTTTCAAGATTTCTAAGCAATTAATATAAATTACACATGTACAGGGTAGGCTCTTGAAAAGGAAACAGAGGGATTCATGTATAATTAGAAAATTTGTCCCAAAATCACTTCACCGTTTCGCGTTTTGAGCGCGCAACCCCTAAGATTTTAAGTTTTTATTGGTAGATACCAAATAAGTGATAGTAATATACCAAATATTGCCTACCTCATTTTAAAGTCTTGAATACTAACAGGCAAAATTTTTTCAAAGTTATCGTTTGTTTTTGAAATTATTCAGTTTTCATTTATTTTATAAAGTTTGTTCCGTTCCCATGTTTCCCTTTTTCATATAATTCCCTCCTTATTTTGAACTATACACGGGGGGAGGGTGCCTACCACTTCACCCATGATTATGAGATGAACCGCTGTCGCGTTCGGTCCACGTCTGCTGTATACACAAGAAGAGTGTTTACATTGCAATCAAAAGTGCTCCGCGACGTGATAGTATCTTCGGCCCTTGTCGCCAAATGAAAGCTCACTAAGCTGTCTACATGGGATATTTAAGGTAGGTGCATAATTATCATCCTTCAAATTATACCCCTTAATTGCTCCCCTAATTATTTTCCCGCTGGTCCTTCGAATAATTAACTTAATCAAAATTCCAAACCGCGTGACTTACTATACAAATGAAGGGTCCAATGCAATAACCAGTCAAGTCCATTTTTAAGGCCAAAATTAGTTAGCAGTCGATTCTTACATAGTATAAAATTCTCTTTCGTCCTGTGTAATAACCAGCTCTTGATCATAGAAAATAATAAGAATAGCAATATCATCAACTCTAATTTTAATTTTTAATTTCCTTATTATCTATGATCAAGAGCTGGTTATTACACAGGACGAAAGAGAATTTTATACTATGTAACGACTGCTAACTAATTTTGGCCTTAAAAATGGACTTGACTGGTTATTGCATTGGACCCTTCAAATAGAACAATTGAGTTCTTGGCAGTAAGTCGTATACGCAACAAAGTTTATTAACGAAAAGTGTAGAAAAACTATCAAACAACAAAACTCAGTATCAAATGGGAGCTTTTAAACAAGGGTTTTATAGAAAATAATATTACAACTACCGGAAAACATTATTGTACTAAAGCCTGAAAAAGGAAAAAAGAAACAATTTGAACATTTCTTTAATTAATAAATATCTCTTATAGCACTCTTGTTTTTGTTTGATAGTTTTTTTTTATACTTATCCATATTTTGTAAGGCAGTGGCGGCGGCTTTCCATATAAAATGAGTGAAGTTCCACTTCACGTATTTCTATTTTTTTAAATTTTTATGAATTTTTTATCACATTCAATTTTAATTTACAAGTTAAAGTAGCGCTAAGTCTGTTTATACCGTTAATAACTATTATAGGATAATAATAATAATAATAATAATAATAATCTTTATTCCCAACAGGTATTTATACACCCAATTACAGAAAATAACAAATTGAAATATAAACAACAGTAAAAAAATCGACAATAACAACAAGGTCGTTGCAATTCACTACATTGTACACACATGTTGATATGAAGCGTGAGTACAATGACATATACACCAGTTTATTAAAACAATAAGAGGAGAAAAAACAGTCGTAAACATAGCAACAACGAACTCGGGACCACTCTTACAAGGTTATACATGAAGTCTCGACATAGTAGCTACCACCGTGGCAAGACTATCAGAGTTTAGGTCACAAAGCTGTGACAAGTTGTTGCCATATTTGCACATAAGAAACACTGGAGACCTAATAAGTACATTAGAGCTCGAACGTGGACAGTAAAATATTGCGTTATTCCTGGAGTTGACTCGTGGAACCAAAAACGAGACATTGCCCAACAGAGATGGGCAGTCTATCAAGTTATGCATAAGATTGAATAGAAATCTTACAATAATGATAATTCGTCTCAACTCCAGGGAACACACTTCAAACCTGGTTAAAAGCATGACGTGATCAAAACCCCTATCAGGATAGACACCATCCATTACAAATGACACGAATTTCAGAAACCTTCTCTGTATTTGTTCAAGGTTGTTAATATACACTCCGTAAATGGGATACCACACCAGGCATCCATATTCCAGCCTAGCCCTAATCAGAGTCTTAAACAAAGTAATAAGGATATTGGCATCTTTAAACTCCCGACAGTTGCGATATATGTATCCATAGATCCTGTACGCTCCAGAAATTGTGGTACACACATGCTCACCGAAGTGTAGGCGTCTATCAAATATTATGCCCAGATCCCTTATACTCTCCAGCCTATTCAGTATCATATTATTTACGGAGTAGTCATATGTGATATATAACTTCTTTCTTGTAAAGGAAACAACATTACACTTCGAGACATTGAGAGATAGTCTGTTACTAGCACACCATCGACTCACGGAGTCAATGTTTTCTTGCAAGGTTACACAATCATTGATGGACTTAATGGAGGTAAACAACTTGAGGTCGTCGGCATACAACAATTTATTGCAAGTGATCACTCTTTCAATGTCGTTAATAAAAAGTAGGAATAAGAGGGGTCCAAGTTTGGACCCTTGAGGGACACCAGAGGTGGGTACAAAAGTATCTGACATATAGTTATTGTATTTTACAAACTGTCGCCGATCAGTTAGATATGATCTAAATAGTTTAACCAGATCGTCAGAGAACCCAAACGAGTGCAATTTATTTAGAAGAATAAAGTGATCGATTTGGTCAAAGGCCTTCTGAAAGTCTGTGTATACCACATCGACCTGACCTTTGCCGTCGATCACTTCGGCTGTATACTGACTAAAAGAGGCCAGGTTCGTGATTGTAGAGCGCTTTTCGACAAATCCATGCTGGTTCGGCGACAAGTAATTAGTAACAAAGGAGTAGATGTGTCGATACAGTATAGATTCAAAAACTTTGGAGAAGTTACAGCATAGTGAGATAGGTCTATAGTTGTACACCGAAGATTTATCTCCCTTTTTGTGAATAGGCGTAATGCTAGACTGCTTCCAAATCTCTGGAAATATTGATGATTTTATTGCTAGATTGAATAAAGTTTTCAGCGGCTTCACTAGTAGACAAGCGCAGTCCTTCAACAGAAAACTAGGGATCATGTCGACGCCACAAGTGAGAGAATTTTTGCACTGTTTTAGGGCAGTTAGAATCTCATCCTCAGATACACAACCAATGGAGAAAGTCTGATTAGTATAACTATGGAAAGATGGTGTGCCAGCAAGCGACACATCAGAATGAATGTAAACACCACGAAAGAAATCACCGAAAGCATTAACAATCTCCTGGGGGTTACGCATCTCAGCATTATTGTATTTTACAAGTCCCGGTATTCTAGTATTACCCTTTTTTTTGTTAACGTATGACCAGAATTTTCTTGCGTCCCTTGAAATAGAACCCTGAACATCCCTGATATACGCCTTGTAAGCGCAAGATATCAACCTCTTACAGAGTGAACGTAGTTCACGGAATTTAACATGGGAAAACTCATTTCTGGTCCGCTTAAACTGTCTGAAATAAAACGACTTTAGTTTAATATGGTTGATTATGTTCAAATCAAACCAGGGAGGATAACGGTGTCTAGACCGACGAGGAACACGAAACCTAGGAACAGTCAATTCAAGTAAACCATTCAGTATCTCATAGAATGCAGCACAGGCAGTGTTAACATCATTATGTGACTCCAAGGAGCTCCAGTCCACATTTATGAGGTGGTTATATAGCAGTGGAAAATTTGCTCTCCTGAAGTTAAATTGCCTTATGTCAACTTTGGTTTCAAAGTTGACTTTTGAATCCTTTTTCACACTCAGAGAGATGTCAATAGCTGGATGGTATCTATCCTGGTTTACAAGTGGATTTACTGATTCTGTCACGCTACAGTCAACATTTGAAAAAACCAGATCCAAGACTATACCGAAATCATTACAAATTGAATTGCGTTGCACCAATTCATGCATCTGCTGAAAGGAATTTATTAAGATATTAGTTTTACTGGACACACCAGAGGCGAACTGAGGCACGTTGAAATCACCAAGGATTACAACCCTACCATCATGGGCCTCCAGCGTATCGCTAAGTAGATTAAATAAAAGTTCGTAGCGTTCAACAGATAATGCGGGTGGAATATATAAAAGTAAAATATATAGGTTTTCAACAAAATTAATTTCAATTCTAATACACAATAGATCAACATTTGGTATCTCATTTGATATATTTGACACATCCACCAGTGTGGACCTAAATACATTTTTTATTGCTAACAAAACACCACCTCCCCTAGAGACACCCAGAGCTTGAAAGTTCCTATCTTTGCGATACACTACATAATTATCGGTATCAATAAGTTCTCTATCGTAGACATCTTCGCAGAGCCAGGTCTCAGTTAGACAAATAAAAAAAAATAAAAAAAGGATCGAGGGTTGTTGTCTATGGAAGCCTTAAGCTGGCATTATTATTCTGTTCAAACATCTGGTTAGCTCAGATTTTTTTTTATTTGCTACATGGTATGGCTTGACAAGATCCGGTAAGCTCCAATTTTTTTTCCAACCTCAGTCTGCTCAATTTCTTTTCTGAGGTTGGATTTGCCCAGATCTAGTCAGATCGATTTTTTTAAAGATCCAGTTTGACCAGATCCGGTCAGCTCAAATTTGTCTTTTGTAAAGTCCGGTTTGCCAAAAGATCCAGTCAGCTTGTTTTTTTTTTCGCAAGATAGGTACTACACTCAATTTTTATTTTTTTTTGAGAAGGGATGATCAGGTCCTGAAAGTTTATTTAATTGTTTTTTACATGTCCGACTTGACAAGGTTCGTTTTGACTCGTATTTCTGAGCTGACGGAACTTGAAAAAAATTTTAAAGAACCTTGCAAAAAAACTATAAAATAGAATTTAAAAAAAAATAGAGCTGACCAGACCTTGTCTTGTGCCTGTGTAGAATTTACGCTTCACTAACGTTGCAGTCCGAAGCTTTAGACCGCAGAAGACAGAACATATACGGACAGTCAAAAATGAGAATATAAAATGAGAATGAGAAGATGTTTTCAAACCAGGAAGACTTCTTTACGGCCTTAATATCAAATTTAGTTACTTCAATGAGGACTTTTTTTCAAGTGAAACACGAGTATCCTACATATCTACCTCCTAATTTTCTTCATTAATTAAATTCTCGTAACACCTACACATATAAAATTTCTATATACCTACCTACAATAAAAATATAGGTACTAATTACTCTTACACACATGCTATTACCTATATGTAACAATACCTAATATTATGTTGACATTCTTTATCAAAGAAATAGACAAAGACGTTTTCGTGACTTCAAACCGATATAAGCTTCCTCGTTATGTAACAATTTTTTTTTTGTTTCTACTGCTCAATATCGAAACAAGAGTACACATACTATCTATATTAATGATAGGTATGTACTAAGTAGTCTATGTTAAAAAAGAATATTTGCAATGAAACATTTCATAACTGGTCTGTGTAATGGACCATCAGATAATCATAATGCCGGTAGGCTGAAAGCAGGAAAATCAAATCATCATTGGAAAGTTTTTACAACAATTATGATTTAACTGTCTAGTAGGAAGCAACAGGTGTTGTAAATCTAGTGCATTATGACTAGGGGTACCCACACCTTAAGCTGTCATATTTGTAATTTATTTCAATCTGTCTTGAGTACTTATATGTTTTTATTTATGTATGAATGTATGAAGGATTTGACGCTATTTTTTACTGCAAACAATTTAAAAAATTAAGTCAGAATGGTGCACATCAACACAGTTGACAGTCTAATTTCAAAATAATTGTCAACTTAATAATTTAAGGCGACATTAACTTGCTGAATTTAGTTTTGACTCTACTCGCATATCTTAATAGATTACAAAAAGATGGATTCTCCAAAGTGCTGAGAAATGACCATAAATTTATATCAAACAAAATTATACAATCATTCTGTCAAAAATAAACATAGGCGGGCAAATTTTGTGTCAGATTGCTTATCCAGCGAATTTAATTTTATAACAGGAAGTAGCCCCAATTTTTTTATGTTTTATTTGAATCTTAAATGAAAATTAGGATTGTTTGAGAAAATTCAATAAGAATGGTTTTTAAATTGAATAACCATGCAACTTAAAAAATTGAACTTCAAAACAGTTTACATGGAAAATAACTGAAAATATGCAGGAAAGATTACACTTTCTTCATAAAAAGAAACTTCAAAAATTAATTCCAATTCAAAAATATTTATGACAGAGGAAAAGACTTAATTAACATCTATTGAACAATTTCAATAAGCATTTCAATAAAGAGACAGGGTGATAAAATATCCTTTCATACTTCCATTGTAAATATATTTACATAATACAATCACAAGAATCGAAAGTCTTTCTTGGAGAAAGATTCTAAAATATAATATATTATTATTTAAACAGTATACCCATAAGACAAGTAGGCGGTTCAAATTTACCATTAACCATAATAACTACCTTCTCTAATTTTTTGACTATTTTTAGAGCAGGCTATTTCGATCACACCTTACTGTTATACGAATCAGAGCGACAGCAAGATTACAGGATCTATGCGATTACAAATTGGTTATCCTTTCCTTTCACTCTTACATTCTATACAGAGTGGTTATGTTATAATATATTTTTGTGGAAGGTGTAGGAGAATAATATTATTTTTCTGCAAGCGTTCTAAAATAACAATTATTATGATGCTCCATAATCCTTGTACAGAAGAACCGTATTATGACTGTACGAACAATTTTTTCATTACATCACTAGTACAATAATAGCTTTTGAAATTATGACAATTATGACAGAAAGAATGTATATTAACAACTCTAGATTTGAAGTAAGCATTTAGCCCACGATAGTGCGCTCGAGGATCCCACTCTCGCTCTCGGCTCTACTAGGTCTGAACCGTATTCGTGTTATTGTAGTTGGATCATATTTCCTGGGGTCTTACATGGTTTTGGTTCGAGTCAGCGATTCGGTGTCTGTACAATATTGGATGGAAGATGAATGGAACGTTAGGTTGAAGGATTTACAGCGCACTGACGCGAGACGCTTGTAGATTTATGGAGAAACGTCAAAAAGCAATTTTAATTCCGATTTTAGTGAGATTTGTCAGTTTTTAATACTCAGCTTGCGGAAAAAATCGTATAATTATGTCACTAGGAGTAGAATGCTCCTTTTGTGTTTCGCTCAATTGCACCGTCAAATTTACCATCAAAATGAGCGCCTTCTACTCCTAGTAACATAATTTACTATTTTTGCAGTCCCGTTACAGTTGTATTTTCATCGCTACAAACCTTACACTTTTTACAACATCAGACGTATCTGTTGAAAGTTTCACCACATTTTGAAGCACGATCTTTTATCATCATTCATCATAATCATCATCATCATCATCCTCATCAATATGCTTCATCAATATAGTCCACTGCAGAACGTAGGCCTCCCGTAAATTTTGCCACACCATTCTATTTTGAGCAGTTTGTATCCAGCTTCCTCAGAGGGGCTTTACTGTCGTCTGTCCATCTGGTTGATGGTCCTCCTCTGCTCCTATAAGCCTCTTGTCGTGATCTCTACTCCATTATTTTTTTAATACACTGTTAATCTATTGTTCTAAGAATACGACCAGCCTAGTTCCTCTTTAGGATCGTTATTCGCTCCACTGCCTCCATAACACCCACTTGTTCTTCTTATTATTTCCTCGTTGGTGACCCTATCCCTGAGGGTAATCCACAACATTGTTCTCTCATCGCTCTTCCATCTTCCCCATCCCCCATCCCTCTCTCGGTAACTCGCATCTTGGTTATAGATTTTTTGGTTAGGTTCAGTGTTTCAGCTCCATTGGTCATGACTGGCAGGACACATTGGCCGAAGACATTGCTCTTCAGACAAATGTCAGATTTAAGTGTCTCTCGTGTTCCCAAATGCTGCCCATGTGAGGCCAATTCTTCTGCTAATCTCGTATGTCTGGTTGTCTCGACTAATTTTAATCTCACGCCGCAAGTATTTGTAGGATGCTGCTCGTACAACTTCGACATCGCCTATATGGATGTGTCCGCTTGCTACCAAATTTGTCTTCCCAATTTTTTTGTTTGTACATATGTTCCATTAGTTTTGTGAATAAGTTTGGTGAGATGGTGTCGCCTTGTAGGGCCCCACGCTGAAGTTTCGAACTTACGTGTATCGGCATGAATTCTAACTATTGTTATATACCGATGGTCAATTCGACATTCCATCAAGGCTTGCAATATTTTGTGTTGGTCTATAGTACTGAACGCCTTTTACGATAATCTACAAACATCAGTTGGTAATAGTCCAGTTTGCTTGTTAGCCTTTTTGGTATGATCTCCATGAATAGTTTGTATACGTGAGATAGTATAGTCTAATCAGTCGATAATTTGTCAGATCATCACCTGTTTTATCCATTACGATGATTACCGCATTGTTCAATCCAGAGGGAGTTGTACCTTTCAAGAGATAAGCATTTTAAAGTTTTTATATGTGTCAGAATTGAGTCTCCCTCCCTGACGGATTCAATGACCACATCATCGTCTCCCGGTGACTCATATCTGAAAGGGCATTTGTGATTTCTTCTACTGTAAAGTCTTTCGATCTCACATTCTGGGTTTTTGGTATCTTGCGGATTTCGTCAGATTTCGGATTACGTTCATAGAACTCTGTGCAGAAGTCTTCGGCAAGCTTTTTATCATCTCTACTGGTCTTGATTTTACCCTTTGCGTCTTGTAACTTGCAGATGTTTCTTTTGTCTATGACCAATTGCCTTTATATACGCAGAATTCAATCCCTAGATTTGAGGTAAATAATACGTAATGAATGTAAAGAATGTGAAGAATATAAAGAAGACTTGGAAAATGTAAATAATAGAAAATACGGTTATGTTGTTTTGGTTTTGTTTGATGTTTCGGTTCTTGAATAATAATTGATAATGTTATTTATTATTTGCTAGTGATGATAATGCTACACTAGTAGTGTATGTATTTGTCTCTCATTTATCGTCTTTCTTTCATGATGTTTTTTGTCTTCAGGCTCAGTTTTCCTTCTTCAGATCTGGCTTTGTGCTTGTTTGTAACCTCCCTTGAGACTTCATTTATTGCGTTGTTCATTTAAGTGTTCAGGTCATCTGTTCCTCTAGGTTTTTCCAGTTTTGATGCTATAAGTTACCTTTATATTGTGTTGAATTTGTTAAGGTTTTTAACCCTTCCCGTATTAGTATTGATCACAATTTTCGCTCTGACCATTCGATGGTCACTGCTTAGAGAGAACTTATTAAGTGCAGTGACGTCCTGAAATATGTTTTCTCTGTTAGAAATTTTGAATTCAATTTCGTTTTTTGTAGCTCCTTTAGGACTTGCCCAAGTACACTTACGCTGATCCCTCTTCTTAGAAAGAATTCATTGCGTGTGGCCCATGGTACATCAAAAATTCTAAGAGCATGTTTAACCTGTTCTTCCTTTCTCCATATCCGTAGGGTCGATGGCATTTTCGACTTGTAAATTCGTAGGTGTAATGTTGGGTCTTGTTGCTCGGCTTTGTAGGCGTCCTCGTAGAAGACTTCATCTTCCTTATCACTGTAGTCAGTAGTGTTGTCAGTAATGTAGCAGTAGAGGTGAGTAAACTTGGATGTGAGGTGACTAATCAGAGTTTTCATAATTTTTTTTTGAAAACGACAATTTTTCCTATGTACGAGTATTTGAAGACCCAAATCGCTATCAGTCTGAGATCACTTATAGCATTATGTTGTTAAATTCAATATAAATAAAATAATTTTTATTGAGACACTCGGTATATGCTCGGCGAGAATTTCTCAAGCATGATATTATTTTTTTCAAGTAGTCGGTTTACAAACATAGGCACATCCAGATATAGAACACAATTATTGGTATCCATGTAATTCAAACCGAAAAATATGAATTTAGGAAAGCGATAATCAGGTGAAATGTATTTATAGGTATGTATCAAAAGGTGTACAAGAGAAAGATACAAATATCTGTATAATTAAAACTTTCCTCGATACTCGTTCTGTTTTGAATATTTCAAGTCTTCTTTTTACTGATGTACCTATAGTAACGGTAGCATATTAACAGTAATTAAAGAGTAATTACTCCAGTTTCTCTTTAATAATAAAGGTAAAATTCTTGAAAATTATAAGAATTATGACAACTTTAAGAGCTGTTATATTTATCCATAAGAGGAAAAATTATGGTTTTTTTTGTCAATAAAAGAGAAATTATAGAAAAATTTACCCAATTCGAAAATGCATTTTAACATTAACTACTTATTGATCATCTCTTTTTCGAATTTTGCCTTAAGATATGTATTTGAATGCTTATAAAGTTCAATTGTGTCAAAAAATCAAGTCTGCCAATTATGTATAGCGTCGATCGTGTTTTTGCTGTGTTAGTCCACTCAAATAGTCAAAAAATAGGCTGAGTGTTAATTAGAAATTTAACGAAATTTTTGTATTTTTTGACATATTATCTAAAAGCCTACAATTACTTTTTCTGCATTATACAGCAGAGTCAGCTCAGTTGCCAGTAGAGGTCCCAGTAGACAATTCAGCAGGCGAAATAACGTCATATGAACGAAGTTTTAGTCATTACTTATATTAGAATTATCAAAACACAACGAAACAAATAATTTCTTCTGAACAGCCACTCAGTGTTGCCATGTGCATGTATCCCTAAAAATTATTTATTTGGAAAAAGAATGCAGGGTAAAATGAACACTCAAAGGGAGGCGTCTGTAGACAAGACATGCGAATCGTTCACCGAAAATCGGGCAGGTTTCTTTCACAGACTTTCAGCTTCAAGATTGCCATCGAGATGATATTAAAACTGCAAAATAAGGGAGGAGGTCGTTATGAGATAAGGCTGCTCAAAGGGCCCTTTAGAATCACCAGAACTGACACAACTTCCAGTTTCTTATGGAATCTTTTAGAATCTGCGGGGTACAAAACTTAGTACAGCTCAGCTGTAACTTTTGACTCTACTTGATTGCCTATTGCTTAGCAGCCCCGATATTTTACCATAAGGTTTCCTAAATATTCTGAAAAATATACAAAACATTTTGGGAATTTTGTTGTATATCTTATCTACTTCTGAATGGTATTTTCTAGAAAAGTTTTCAATGAATTTTCGCTTGGATACGTGATACGTTACTTACCTACCTACTTCTTGACAAAAGGGAGAATAACTCTTTTCAAGATCAGGCCCGTTGAGCAATTATTTTCAAAATGTTGTAAGTATTACATTTTTGCAGATATTTCACATCTGATGAGGTGATTTTTTCCCTGAAGTTTCAGTAGGTAGTCTTAAGACATTTTTTTATGTTTGCTCAGTAATAACAGTCCCTGGTGAGATTCCTAAGCAAATAACTTCAAATTTACAGTAGAAAACGACAAACAGAAGCATAAAAATATAAATTAATATCTTTCTTCTTTGAAAGTTTTAACTGTCTGCTGCAGTTATAATAAAAATAATCACATTATAAAAACAAGAGTTGGTATGTCCGTACTAATGGTACTTTGCAATATCATTTAGAAGATTATAGGTAAGTATGTACTAGTACTATACACAAGCACATAATTATAATATAAAAACTATATACCTACCTAGTTTCCTGGAACATTGCACGTGAAGTTATTCCAAGGAAACGTCCTCTTCTACATTTGGAGAAATGTTAATAAAGCAGTTAGAATGTGTATTTCAGGATCATGATTGCATTATTAGCCACAATTTTTTCACTTTCTAAAGCTTCCATACGCATTTTTATATAATTGATCTGCAATCTTGGTCTAAAATAACACAAACCGTCGTGTCAGAAATGTTATAATCTAATTAATAGCCAATTTTAGAGATTTATATTCCGAGATGTCCAGTAGGTACCTACCGGAAATTCTTCTATTCGCTAGCCTTTCACATTACCTATAATTTATGTCCGTTATTTGACAATATTCAGAGGCGTACTTTTGATAACATAGACAATCTTAAAAATAAAAGGAAAATATAAAAAAATATTCATTATAAATTAGATTAACATAAAATAGGACCTTTTTATTAAAACAACCCTTTTCACTCATCTCTTCTGGAAATTGTGCGCAAAAAATTAAGGGGGCGATTTACTTGGAAAAATATTGCCTCAAGTTCATAAAACATTTTTTTGAAAACTCACAAAGGCCTTCTAAGTTGATATTTTAAAATCAATGTCTTTATTACTTTTTTTCTAGTGCACCTACTGATTTTCTTCAAACTTAACACTTAACACTAATGTTCCTTTGCTTCCTCGGTCTAATTATTAGACTGCAAATATCTCAAAGTCAAACTACCTTAGCTGGCCTTTGACCTTGAAAAAATACAACTTTTTTTTATCTTTTTTTCTTCTTCTGAATTTTGGATATATACAATAATTGAAGAACATAAGAAACTATTTGAAAAAGGTTATCTCGATGAAATAAGCTATTTTTGTTAGAGAAAAACGTAAAAAAATAAAGAAGTTAATGCATTACGAGATAATTATTCTATTATAAGTAATAAATTACTAATAACTTTCATGATAACAAATTAATGCATAATATTCACAACAAAGCTCCAAAATAATGTCTTTCCATTTCACAACATAACTTAAACCTTCCAACAAAGCGAAGATTCCGTTTTTTTTTGTTTGATAACCTCAAGCACACGACATGTCTATGATTCTTTGCAAAAGATCTACAACATTATAGACAGGAGTCTTGTATACAAGAATTTTGAAATAACCCCAAAAAAAGAAGTCAACTGGGTTCAAGTCAGGTGATCTAGAAGTTTGTTAACTGCAGAAAACCGTCCTATCCATTTTTAGGTAAAGTTTCACTGAGGAAATCTCATACCCTTAACTGCACAATGCGGCGGCGCGTCGTCATGGAGCAGCCACATCCAATTTCTAACTCGAAAAGGTAGGACCCCGAAAGAACTGCCAACTGATTTCTTAAGAAAACTAAATATATTACACCATTCAGTCTGTGTGGCCCACACTTATTAATAGTAAATTCCTATTGGTATAGCTGTGGTCTACCCCCAAGTGAGGATTTTCATCATACCAATAATGTTCATTATAAAAATTGAATATGTCATCATGTCCATCAGGTCCAAAGTCAGCTTCGTTAGTGAAAAGACTAGAAAGAGACAAAATTTTGATCGTCATTAAGGAAGTTTCTCATGATACGAGTATTGCGGAACTTCTGAGAGCAACAGGATATTCAGGAGATAGCGTCGTTTTCCTGCTTCTCCAGTTCTAATAATTCTTCTCGGACGGCCTGCGTTAAGACGACTATTATAGTTTTGAATGGTCCAGACTCTCCCCAGTCTTTGATATATGGATAGTGTTGAACATCCGTGGTATCCGGAAATGCTTCACCATTCAAACGTCTTGCGGCAAGTGCATTGCCGCCAGGTAGTATACTAGCTGGATATACGAAAATCAAGAAGGATGTAATCAAGATAATGTAACCGATTTAACTGCTTCCTGAAGAGCGAATATCACTCAAAACTTTGCCCTAGATGGCACTAAGGCAATCTTACAATAATATAAGTATTTAATTTACAAAATTCTGACAGGACTTCTTGCAGTCCATTTACTTTTATCATAAAGTCTAATTACCTTTAGTCATTTATTTAAAAGCAAGAAAAGTGATTATCACTTTCTCAAACATAACGCATTTAATTTAATTAATAAAAAATTTCACGCTCCGCTGCTGACAAAATATATATCTCATCTATGAAGCTTGCAGGTTATCTATCTATCTATTACGCAATGGTGAAGGACGTTCGTTGGTTCTTAACTTTCAGTGACGATCCTTAGGCTTCAGGCTTTCAGGTTAAAAGCATCTAGTTCTATTAATCCGACACGCATCGTTCAGCAGATGAAATTACGTTTGCGATGTTTTTATAGCGGCTCTTGCTGTGAGGAAGATTTTACAGTTTCTCTTGCATATGAAATATAATTAATTACCTGTATCTATTATTGCTGTATTATCAATATTGAAACACCTTGTTATTTGATCCGATCATCTTATGTAAAGCAAAAAAAAGTGAGTCGGACTGAATGTTTTAGAAAGAGCGATTTTTCTTGTTTACGATACGCTTGAACGAATGAAAGGAGCGAATATGGATGAAAGTAAGAAATTGCGATTGTGAGTTGTGACAAGTGACTTCACATTCATTTCTAAATGTCTGAGATTATTCAGAGTATGGAGAATGATATGTGCATATTGATCTGTGGAAGATATTTATAAAGAAAAACCGAATATTTATAAATCTTTTTAAACATGACTGGGTTTATGAGTGAAACGTTAAAAATATGTCACAATCAGCATAAAACAATACTAACAATGGTATATTTTTTCCTTGCAACTTTATTGAATAAGTCTCGTTGTTGTCATAGTACCTACTTAAGTCAACTTTTTTTTTAAATAGCAACTTGACACAAATATCAATTTCTAAAGAAGCCGCGGAAAATCGCCATACCTCCCAACTTTAAACAGTTAATTTGGCAACGATTATTTGATGATGACCTTCATAACCCAATTAATTACGATAAGAAATGGAAGAGCTTTTAGAAGTGATAATTCTGCAACCCCCTTCTATAATCGTGTAGGTATAAAAGACTGGAATGTGGCGAACAGTAAAACTTGGCAGTTTTTCTTAATTTCTCCTAGTAAGTATTTTGTGTTGCCTGGGCTCTCATATTTGTCCATCTGTGAATAAAATGCTTACGCCATGCTATGCCTGTCTGTTGCTTCAAGTCCATGAGGATTCTTGTTTGTTGTTCTCAGTTTGCAGTTTATTTAGCAAAATTTTGTTAAATTACTTTCTGATACCTATACTATTTTTCTTGGAACTTGTTATCCATCGTGTCTTCCGTCCGACTCATTTTTTTCCTTCATAAAGGAGGTACTAACAGCCCTTTTTTGTTTTCCTAAGTCGTCACTGCACAATTTTTAAAACCATATTTTCTTATACCTTCGCAGGTATCTCTATGCCTTGTGGTGTGTCAGCCTTTTCGATAGATTCATTTTGACAAAATACTCTGCATCACTCGAAATTTATTTGCAGTTATCAGGTTTATTATTTCCTAGGTAAAGTTTCAAGAGAAAAATCATAGCGTGTTTACTCCACCGCCATAATGTTTACATTAATAGTGAAGAAATATAATTAATCTCTACGGTGGGGGGGGGGGGGGGTGAGGGGGTGATATTAATGTACAATTAGTTGCCTACATCATGGATAAAAAATAATAAATTTATTATTATTAATAAATAGCGAATCCCAGTAGTAATACTTCTTGTTTGAACAATTTCAAGTTTTGTGTGTTGCATAATTATTATTATTAACAATTGTATTAGTGTATTTTTATTTATTTGAAAATCTAAGCACACACTAATGGGTTGTATATTATACAACAGGATGAAATATAAACTTACTTTTTAATGATTTTTTTTCCAGAGCCTTATGATCTACTCTGCTAAGATCAATTTTTTTATGTGTGAATTCAAGAATTCTTATATGCTTTATGTTAAGTATACCTAAGTGTAATTTATAATTATATTTATTTAACTCTTTATCTTTATAGGGTGAAATAGCATTCGAATTTTTTCTTCTGATTATGGCACATTCGGTTTTTTGTTTTTCCTCCCAAACTTAAAATTTTTGGTGGAATGTATAATAATACGTACCAAAAGTAGGTTACTCATTTTTGTTTCCCTCAAAATTCAATAGTTTATAGCTGTTAAGTGTGAAACCAAGGCTCTCGTTGCCAAATAAGTTTAACATATCGCTATTAAAAAAATTTCTTTTGCAATAAATTGTAAAAGAATCCGCTGGAATTTCCAACCTAATTACTTTTATTACGACGCAGTATGCCCTCATATCCAAAAATTTTTCGAAGCTATTCTTCAAATTAGCTTCCAGGTAACATACCGATTTTCCTACCCTTATACCTTTAAAAAAATGGTCGTTACACCGCCTAATATTGAAAAAACCTTCTTGCGCATCAATCGCAGAAACAGTGTATTTTTATGCGATTCAACTATGAAAATTTTTGCCGCCTTTTAAATTGGCTTTCTGAATTTTTCAATAGTCAGGTCGAATTTGCGTAGTGGTTTACTGTGAAAATTTCATTTCATTTCGTTTGAAAGCGTGCCATAAAATAGATTTTTACATAATAAACCAAAAAAAAATTGGCAAAATTTAACAATTTCGTCTCTTGTCCTATATACCCGCCACTGACTAACTTTAAAAAGTTACAGGCGAGTTCTGAAAATCGAACATTTGAAATTTTAGAGAAATAAACATCATGTAAAAAAAATCGAATAACTCCGCCATTTCTCTTATTTGCTTCTTTAAATTTTGGAGAGTTACAAGCTATTAGTGTAGTTGTCTACTCCGAAAATTTCAGGTAAATTCCCTCAAAAATGTGCTCATAATCAATTAAAGAAATTTAGCCATTTTTACCATTTTCTTACCCACGCCACTAGCTTACTAATGAAAATAATAAAAATTTTATTGCATTAATTCAAATTTCAAATCATTTTAATCCAATCTTGTTAATACAGGTTTGTAGGAGTTTTTATTTTCTGCAATTGGGGTTGGCAGGAGCAGTCATATCTGCATGGGTGGTCCCGCCCGAGCCGAGCGCGATGAAAACGGCTGGTCTGGTGCTGGTGCTGGTTTTAAATCAAGCAGTCCCGGGTCTGAATATTACATTCAATCGTTAAACAAGCCTTTAATTGTCATCCTCATTATTTTGTTGTGAAAAGTTTTCTTTCTATATTGCTTATACAGGAACTAAAAAATAGCCTTTTTCCCTAAAATTCAAAAAGCCGCCATTTTGAAACGGCTCGATCGATTTTGCTCAAAAAATGCAATACCAGACCACTACTTGTGAATAATATCTTCCTCCCATAAAAATTTCAGCCTCCTAGATTGAAAACTGCTACCAGAAAACCGTGCCACAGGACCGGATGTTTCGAAATTTTAAAGGACACCCTGTAGAAGTAACGCGACTTTTGAAAAAATTTTCAACGAAAATTTAACGTCATCCCGAAGTTTAACAAGAGTAAAAAATTTCTTCCACTAATCTTGAAAGATGAAGCTACTAGAGCGTTTTTAAAATTTTAGAGAAATTTACATCATGTAAAATAAATTTAAATATCTCCGCCATTTTTTTTATTTGATCCTTGAAATTTTTGAAGATTAAAGAGTATTAGTATAGTTGTCTACTGTAAAAATTTTAGTTCAATTCCTTCAAAAATGTGCTCAAAAACTGTTATAGAAATTAAGCCATTTTCACTCTTTTCCTACCCACGCCACTGGCTTATTAATGGAAAAAATTAAAAATTTTTTGCATTAACTCAAATTTCAATTAATTTTCTTTCAATCCTGTTAACTTGATGTGAAAGTTTTTTTGCCATCTTGCTCATACAGGGATTCAAAAAATAGTAAATTTTCCAAAAATTTAAATGGCTGCCATTTTGAAACGACTTGGCCGATTTTGCTCAAGTGCAATACCAGACCACTCCTTGTGGACATCTTACTCTCACAAAAATTTCAGACCCCTAGATTGAAAACTGCGGCCAGAAACCGTGCCTCAAGGACCGGATTCTTGGAACTTTGAAAGGACACCCTGTAGAAGTAACGTGACTTTGGGAAATTTTTTCAACGAAAATCTAAAGTCATTCCTCAGATTTACAAGAATCCAAAATTTCGTTCACTAATCTTGAAAGATAAAGCTACAGGAGCGTTTTGAAAATCGAAAAATCGTGATTTTGGAGAAATAAATATATATATATATATATATATATATCGTGGGCAGGTGAATTTTGGAAAACCACTTTTTCGTGATCTGGGGGTCATGATCGGTGGACATTTGATGAGTTTGGGTGATTTTCGAAAAGTGATGTCGTCCTCAATAGTGTATTTTTTTATTAAAAAATACACTAAAATAATTGAGCAATTATATATTCAATGAAAAGGAAATATAATCAAGCTTCATAAATATTTGCAAATTACATTTATAGAATCTGCTTTCAATCTTACCTGGAATAGAGGATTGTTGGAAAAACTGCAGGCTTATGGCATGCCTGAGAAATTTTGTTTCTGGCTGGCGAATTACCTCGAAGGTCGGTCCTTGCGGGTGGCCGTCGATGGAGTTTTTTCATCGATGGAGACCTTTTATACCAATGCCGGCGTAACTCAGGGATCCATTTTATCTTCGAATATATTTCTTTTTTATTTTAACGATCTGCCCGAATCAACAAAAACCCAGTATAATAGATGGTAGAGGTCTAAGGTAGTGACCATCGAGTTCAGCATCCTTGAAAACGGGGGTATGCGACAGGTTGCCTAATTATTAAAAAAAAACACATTTTCAAACCCCCTTGGTGGGTGTTTTCCTCGATTTGGAGGTATGAAAACGGATGGTAGAGGTCTAAGGTAGTGATCATCGTGTTCAGCAGCCTTGAAAACGGGGGGATGCGGCAGTTGCCCGATTAATAAAAAACACATTCAACCCCCTTGGAGGGTGGTTATTGACCAAGGGGGTATAATGCCAAAAGACAAAACTGTCAAGAAATTCAGCTTCAAGAGAAACTTCATCATGGAACTGTCTACGAAAGAAGAATGGAGCAACACATCCATTCACACTTTCAAATAAGGTACAATAAGATGGTACACAGACGGCTCAAAGGCCACCGAGGGAACTGGGGCAGGAGTATATGGGCCAGGTACCAACTACTCCGAGCCGATGGGAACATCCCCAAGCATACTTCAAGCGGAACTGTACGCAATAGAAGTATGCGCCCAAATAAACCTCGACAGAAACTATAAAAATAGGGAAATAGCAATACTGACAGACAGTCAAGCAGCCATAAAGACGCTGAGCTCCCCTATCATCAGCTCAAAAATGGCATGGAACTGCCTACAAAAACTCAATAAACTAGGCAGAGAGAACAAAATTCACCTCAAATGGATACCAGGACACACTGGGATTGAGGGAAACGAACGTGCCCACTCATTGGCAAGAAAAGGAGCATCGACACCCTTTATAGGACCAGAACCATTCTGTAGCCTTGAAGACACGTTCTTCAAGGCAGAACTTCGTAAGGAAGAAGAAAAACTGAGAGAAATCCATTGGAATAACCTCTCAGGATTGAGACAATCCAAGGAGCTCCTCGGGAACTTTAACCGAGAAAGGTCAAGGAAACTCCTGACCCTCAACAAAGGAAGTCTCAGAATGCTAACAGGATTCCTAACAGGTCATTGCAAGCTCAATGAACACCTGAGGAAACTTGGTATAGAAAAAGATGGCGTTTGCAGACTCTGCAGGGAAGAAAACGAGACTCCTCGTCACCTATTGATGAACTGCGAAGCCCTAGAACGTGAAAGAAACGATGTTCTGGGCCAACACCAGCTCAACGGGGGGGCTTTGCCCGGCCTTGATCCTCTTCAAATCCTGAAATTCCTAAGGGAAACGGAGTTGGAGAGGCTGCTTCAATGAAGGGAATATACTCCAAAGAAGCAGAGAAGAGGGGGCACAATAGATCTTAATAGGTCGCAGCGCATCTGACACCCTCAATATCAATATCAATATCAATATCAACGATCTGCCCGAATCAACAAAAACCCAGTATAATAGATGGTAGAGGTCTAAGGTAGTGACCATCGAGTTCAGCATCCTTGAAAACGGGGGTATGCGACAGGTTGCCTAATTATTAAAAAAAAAACACATTTTCAAACCCCCTTGGCGGGTGTTTTCCTCGATTTGGAGGTATGAAAACGGATGGTAGAGGTCTAAGGTAGTGACCATCGTGTTCAGCAGCCTTGAAAACGGGGGGATGTGGCAGTTGCCCGATTAATAAAAAAACACAATCAACCCCCTTGGAGGGTGGTTCTTGACCAAGGGGGTGTGCGTAGGGTGACGGGCAGTTGTCATTAGATACAAGGCATCTCCAGAAGCGAGTTGCATGCTTTTTTTCCGACCTGGGGGCATTAGAACGGAGATTTTTCAAAAAGGGGTGGTTTTTGGCCAATAGGGGGTGAACGCAAGCCGAAAAAGAAATTTGCCCTACACCATCGTGTTCAGCACCCTCGAAAACAGGGGGAGGAAGTGGTTTCGTTGCGTCTGAAAAAATTCCGGTGTTTTCCGACTCATAGACGTATAAAGACATATACAGGGTGAGCCATCGAAAAGGTAACAAGCCTAATAATTTGGAAAGTGAAGATGTATGCGAAAAACGCCGAAACAGGTCGATTTTATTATCGAGGGGGACATATTTTCGTGACAAATTTAACTACCCTAGTTCACCCCCTTGGCAGGGGTAGCTACCCCTTTGCTTATCATCATAGGGAACAGCTATCGAGTGATACATCATTTGAAAGCTACTTGAATTCTCTTTTCAACGATATCCAACAGTTTGGATTTCGTTTACATACAGGGTGGCCCAACGATAACGTAACTACCCCTAATAACTTGGAAACGGAAGATGTACGCGAAAAACGCCGAAATAGGTCGATTTTGTTATCATAGTAGGCATATTTTCTTGAAAAATTTAACTACCTAAGTTCACCCCCTTGGCAGGGGTAGCTACCCCTTTGCTTATCATCATAGGGAACAGATATCGAGTGATACATCATTTGAAAGCTACTTGAATTCTCTTTACAACTATATCCAACATTTTGGGTTTCGCTTACATCAAGGGTGGCCTACGTACAAGTGATTAAGGCGAGTGACGTTTTCGTTGGGCCATCCTGTATGTAGACGAAAGTGATACATCATTTTAAAGATACTTGAATTATCTTTACAACGATATCCAACATTTTGGGTTTCTCTTACATATAGGATGGCCTACATACAAGTGATTAAGGCGAGTTACGTTTTAGTTGGGCCACCCTGTATGTAAGCGAAACTCAAATTGTTGGATATCGTTGTGAAGAGAATTCAAGCAGCTTTCAAATGATGTATCACTCGATAGCTATTCCCTATGACGATGAACAAAGGGGTAGCTACCCCTGCTAAGGGGGTGAACTTGGGTAGTTAAATTTGTCACGAAAATATGCCTACTTTGATAACAAAATAGACCTGTTTCGGCGTTTTTCGCGTACATCTTCAGTTTCCAAGTTATTAGGGTGAGTTACGTTTTCTTTTGGCCACCCTGTATGTAAGCGAAACCCAAAATGTTGGATATAGTTGTAAAGAGAATTCAAGTAGCTTTCAAATGATGTATCACTCGATAGCTGTTCCCATTGATGATAAGCAAAGGGGTAGCTACCTCTGCCAAGGGGGTGAACTTGGATAGTTAAATTTGTCACGAAAATATGTCCCCCTCGATAACAAAATCGAACTGTTTCGGCGTTTTTCGCATACATCTTCACTTTCCAAACTATTGGGCTTGTTACCTTTTCGATGGCCCACCCTGTATAAAGACATATTTATAAAGTTTTGCCGATGATAGTAGGTACACTTATATCTTCCTATAACTTAGATGTGTGAACTTCGCCCATCAACCTACATTTTCGCAGAGAGAAGGAAGTCTTAATACTTAACAAAGATCTACAAGAGATTCTAGCTTGAGCGATAGAAATCAGGTGCAGTTTAATGCTGGGAAAACACGGTCGGTCATCTTCTCTAAAAAAAATCAATGTTGTGGAGCCAGATATGGTGATGGCGGGACGCTCTCTTCTTCCATCGTCATCTTTTCGTTTGCTTTTGGAGTGAGCCTGGGAGAGAATATGTCTTGGCTTAGCGAAGAAGGCTTCTAAAGAAAAGCACAAATAAATTTTATACGCCTCAACAGCCTCTACTATTATACAAGGTTCAAATCCGACCATCCTTGGAGTACTGCTTACATGTTTGGAGCTCAGCTCCTAAACATATGCTGAGACTACTTGACTTCATCCAGAAAAGAGCTTACAAACAGTGGAAAACGGCTTACATGTCCCTACCTTAACTTTTCATGTGTAGCTTTACAGTGTTCTTGAATTTTTTTTATAATTTATATCACTCTGTATTAGAATACAAACCACATAATAGTAAAATACCATGTGAAAAGTTAAGATAGGGGCATGTAAGCCGTTTTCCGATATTTTGAGCCGTTTCCGATGTATACCTACACTGCTTTCAAAATTAAAAATTGCGATTTTCATTTGTTTATAACTCATAAACTACTCAATTTAAACTGCAACTGTAAAAACCATTCTTACTGGATGTTCTCAGGAAATACGAAAATACAAAAATATACAGGGTATCCTATTTAAAAAAAAATATGACCACAATGATATGGGTGAGAGCGGTGGGGGTAAAAATTAAAATTGAGACTTAAAAGAGGCCAAATAAAAATATGAAGTTGAGGTGTGCGAGTTTTTTCTCCCATAACGTTTTTTCTCTAAATAATAAATTTTATTCCATAAGTGCGTTCCATACTGCATACTTATAACAAAAGTAATACCTATTAAAATGATTAATTTCGTCAGCAAAAATCGGCATTCGGCCATCTATCTAGATTAACTCAGGTATCAACTTTAGTAATATGTATTTCGTATTTTTTTTACATCCTCCATGGATATATGGATGATGATCAATGACTAGGGGAGTCAAGAATTAATTCCACTGGTAAGAATTATCAGAGATTTCTCTCTCAAGAGGGATAATAAGAGGCATATAACGCGACAGCATAAAATATATTTATAAATATAAAACACAATAAAACATAAAAGAATAAATCCACTCAGTCTTTGAAATACATAGATAATTTGAAGAGTTCTTGTAGCAATTTGTGATTTTTCAAGAGCTTATTAAATAATCTTTTTTGTACATTTACTCATGTTTATACAGAAAAGAATAATAAATATGAATTTTTTCTTAGAAATAATTACTTATCATTTATTCCAAGGAATAAATATACACGTTTTTAATTATAAGTATCACTTCTATTTTTAAATCTTATCTACCTATATGTGTATTTCTTTCATAGGACGCTAGATTGATCTATAATAAATCATGAATCATACTTCTAATAATCAAGGTTAATGTAGGAAATGATGTAGACCTATTAAAAATTAAAAAATCCTCATCCCTTATAATGAACCTTCAGTGCTTCACCACCTCTTTGCTCTCTTATCGAATTCTCAACATCAATTTTAACTTGTTTGGATGGATTGAAGTACTCAGTATTATACTTTGAAGAATACGGATGATTAATTCCGGAACTTCCTACACTAACTGGGGTTCCAAGGTGTTTAGCAAGCTGTTCCTTGATACTGGCTTGTTGTTCTGGGGTGAAATTCTCAAACCCTGTTACAATAGCCGGCGCACTCTTCAAGGGAGAACTTGCATAATGTTGCGCGGCTAATTGAGCAAGTTGCGCTAAATGCCCGGCGAATTGTTCCGACTGAGGTTGCTGTTGTTGGTGATAATACCTCAAAATCTGCTGAGGATTCGCTGTCAGAGGACTAGCTATTGGCTGAGGTGGCTGAGCGGAAGTTTGAACGTGATGCTGAGGAGCTTGGGCCAACACAACAGTTGGTTGCTGCAGGTGCGATGATGATAAAATCTGGTACTGAGCGAGAGACTGTTGAGCCACCGGTTGAGGTTGCTGGGCGATTACATGTTGAGGAATAACCGGCTGATCACCGTGAAGTAATTGATATTTTGCTTGCGGATTGCTGTGGAAGTAGTTGAGGAGCTGTTGAGTTGCACTGGCGTATCCCAAATGTTGAGGCTGCAGTACTGGTTGAGCTGCTATTATAATCATCGCATGCGGTTGTTGCGAGTAGATTGGCTTCTGGATGATTCTGATTGGAATTAACTGGGGAACTAGTTGATGTTGCTGATCCTGTCGGATGACGTACTGCTGAGGTTGATTATTTGTAGACTGACCGGATTGAGGGCTGAAGTCGATTTGTTGATAGGAATAGACTGCTGATTGTTTTGGGGTCGTCTGGACGGTACTTGAGGATTTTGTGCTTGACTTTGTTTTTGATTCTTGAGTACTGACTGGCTCAGCTGTCGCCAGACTTACTAACATCAGTGCTGCAACCTGAAATTAGTTGAAATAAATATTTATTTGTTCATGGATCATAAAAATATTTTTCTATAAAGAATGTGTTCGAAATACTCCTATAGGGGAGGATAAAAAAATCCTCCCCTATAACAGTTGAAGCGTAATAAAAGTATTGGGAAGGTGTCTGAGTAATCATTTTTAGTAGGTACTTTCAATTAAAGACACAAAGTGAGATAATAAGATAAATTATTAGAAGATATAAAAATGTTAAGCATCAATAACTTTCACACCTATCAATATGATTTACGAGGATTCTAATACAATAATTTTATAATATTTAAATTTCATCTTTCTAATAAGAGAGTGAAGTTCGGAAAGAGTATATAGTTAAATCGAATTTGATTGGTTTATGAAGTGAAACTGAAATTTAAAGACAGGAATATGTAATAAGATGGATGAATATATTATCTATAAAATCTTTGACCCAGGCAATGACCTAACCATTTCTTAAACACACAGTAACTAATTACAGAAGGAATAATAATTATGGTTTTATTGGACATCCACGCTCGAGTAGGCAAAATAGCGTAGGATCTATCTAAAAACAAATCCACATGTCTGCAGGTGGGTACTTTCTCTTACCGTCGTGTAAGTATATGCGACATATTCGTACAAAAATTACAACTTTTTCTAAGCTAATTATTAATCATCTAAGAACATATATCAAAACGACTAGGTAATAACAACATGATAAAAGCATATTTGAAACAGATTACCTTTTTTCAGTGAAATAGAAAGTGAACCTCTTAAGATAATCAGTATCTCAAACGTACACATAGCTATCATAAACTATCAGGATTAATTACCAATCCGGTACATCTGATCATGCCATAAATCAGTAACTGTAGTAAGTTTTTTATTGTTAAATGACTGCAAATTGTCCGAAGGGTATTAAATATCAAGCAGCGGTTACAGAATAAATGCTGTAAATATCCTGACTCAGAGCTGGGATCAAAAGGGGTCATAGAAAAAGAAGTCTATTTTTTAACCCCACGTATTAGAAATTTTTTTAAGACTAATACGGGATCTTACCACTTTACAGGCGCTATACCGACTGCGCAAGGTTACTTTGCGACCTAAACTAGGCACAGCGGCTGCTAATGATGTTTTACGGTCACTGACCTTTGAAGGGATTATTTTCACAATCGGTTGCAAAAAAAGTAACCTATACTCCCGGGCACATTCAACTTTTTTTAGGTCTCTATGTTTTCGTGAAGCGAAAACGTTAGGTTATCAATAATTATTTCCTTAGTTAGATGAATATTTTGTTCTGATTTATATTTATATTTATATTTTGTTCTACTTTTGTAGAACACTCTACACTCATTTAATTGGTATCAATTAATAAGTGATGAGATAATTATTCTCAATGTAGGAGAAACAAGTTTATATAAAGAGACAAAAACATGTAAAGTTGAATAAAACTAAGAAAATAGAAAGCTAAAAAGTTCTAAAGTTCTTCAAATATTCACCAAAATTAGAAAAAGACCAAATTTACATACAAAGGAAAAGAAATATATTTTTTGTTGTACCTGGTACCTTCCTAATTTTGTTAAAATTTTTTAGAGCTTTTAAAACAATAAAGAAGTTTTTGATCTATAATGATGGTATAAAAATTAAACAAATGTAAAATCGACTGCCTTAAAAAAATACGTGACATTTTGACGAGAAAAAATCAATATAGGTACCTCAAGAATTTTTTTATCTTCTTATGCAAGAAAATAAATAAATTCTAAGCACAAAATTACAACAAATGAAAAAATAATAAAATTTCAAGCTAATCATGGTAGTCTGCTTCCTTCTTCGACAGTGTTATTTATTTTTAGTTGTATTATTATGTGTGGTTAAAAAAAAATATAAATGGTTAGGGTGTAAATGAATAAGTAAAAATTTGCAAACACAGAATAGTTTGCAGTTTTTTGACAAAAAAGTTTGTTGTTTGTTATCTATTATGGTTACTTGGCTCATATATTCATGCAAAAAGTCAACCTCAGTGACTTAGTACTGAAAAATTTTTTTTAGGCACATCATATTGCCATTTAAGATTAAGTATACTAATAAGATTAATATTAGCGGAACATACTCACAATATAAAATAAAAATTGAGATTTTTATGGTAAATCAGTCTTCCAGTGCGCGAATTAGATATTCAGAATTAAATTACTTTTATAAAGTTGAAAGTCTTTATTAAAAAAAACTCGTTATTGCAGAGCTGATATCGAAAATGAATGGAACGTGTATTAAATCACGAAACATTAATCCTTTTTAAGTATTTAATGTATAAGTAAACGCAAACTCATCAACTCTGATTGAGGACAATGACTGCAATTTTTTTCATTATATTTCTTTTAATCTAGAAAGTGAACCGTAATTCATAAATCATCATTCTGGTAGCTAGGAGATCAACAACTTAAATCTGGTGATTGCAACTTCATGAAATAGGAAATGGAAAGTATTGTGGATCTTTGTAATAACAGTAATAACCGTTCTATTAATTGATTCTTCTTCTGGATGTTGGAAAATCTATCTACTCATTCTACTCATACTACCTATATAGGTAAGATTTCCTGGTACGATTAAATTTTATATAAAATATAAAAATTAATTGAACGATAATGCGACAATAATTATAAATAAGATGTGCAAAGAATAATAGAAATTGTAAGTAAATTGAGTGATTATTTATGCAAACAGTGCGTAAAATGATTATTTATTTAGTGCGTTCTACTATAATAACAAACGGAAATGTTAAGAAAGAAATTACCTATTAGACGTTGCGGTAACTTTTTAAAGACATCCTAGAAGACATTTATAATGTATAATCATATAACTAATTACAGAATTTTTGATTTAACAATAGAATTGTTAATTTGAAGAACGTTTAGTTAAAAATGTTACAATTTTTTTGATTTTAGAAATACCTATGTAGTTCTTTTTACACTGTCGTTATTATAATGACTTCTTCTAAGGTTTGAGTAAAATTACGAATCTGTATAGGTACATATACCTAAATATACAAAATGACAATGTAAATAATATAAAAATTACTTAAGTAATAAGACTTGTTAATTTTAAGATACAACATAACATAAAAAACCCTTAAGTGATATTTATTATTATTGTTGTCAAATGAAGAATAATACAAAATGATAATACAGTTTCAGCTCGCTAATCCGGCATCAAATTAAGCTATACAGCTCCAATGATCGGAAATTCCCATTTTTCAAGAGTCTATTAGTAAATAGATTGCTCAACCCAGATTACCAAAAGTACAGATAGACAAAACACGCGTCAAAAATCGCCGGAGAGGGGCAAAGAATGTAACAAATACGCGGGAGTACCCGGTATCTTTTAGTGGTATTTTTTATTACCCGGCTTAGCGCGATTTCTCTATATACTGTAACGTAGGTAAAGATTGTAAATTTTTTCAATAAAAAATAATTCCCGGTAATTTGTTTTTATAGGTTTGAGCAAGATATCTTAAAATTTAACAGTACGTATAGGTACAATGGTATTCTAAAGTATTTTATTTTTCCACTCGGATGATTGTAGCACTCGGCTTTGACGCTTGTTCTAATATTCAATCTTCTGGGTATACTAGGTATAATAATTATTACTCATTACAGGCTGTTCTAGAACAACTGTTCATAATTTATAGGCATGATAGGGTACATCGAAGAAATTCTTTCTTCTATAAACATGTGTCATAAAATGCCTGGTTTTCAGGATCCAGAGTGTTAAAGTTTAAAAAAATCACTAAAAAATCTACGCCACTGACTTATTTACAAATTTTTCATTTTTTTAGTTGAACGGTTATACAACTTGCTCGTCTCTTGATATTTTTTTGTATTTTACTTCGTTTTCGAGAAAAAAACCGCTTTATTAATGTATGTCGAAAAATTGATTTTAATTTTATTGATTTTATTATTTTTGTAATTTTTTGAACATGAGTTGACGCGGCTTCAATTTTGTTTCTCGAAAAGGAAGTAGGATACAAAAAATATCAGGAAACAAAAAAGTTGTATTTTTAGCTGCCTAGCCAGAACAATAATTTACATAATTATCATCTAGTTAGTCCTAACTTTTCATTTTTTCAGAACAGACATTTTAGGACACATGCTTATAAAAAAAACATTTGTTTTGATATCCCCTATCATGCCTGAAAATTTTTAACAGTTATTCTGGGACACTGTGTATAATATAAGTACCTACTATTATTTTAACTTACTCCTCGTATGGTTAAAACCCAAAGAGTTAAAATATAGTTAACCAAAAATTGGAAATACTAAACTTGTAATTGAAAATTAAAAAAAATCTTTAATGCCAAATCTTTAAAAACTGTCTTGAAAACGGCTGTTGCCCTTGACGACGGCTGCTATCAATTATTATTCAATTATAATCTCAATTTGTTTAAAATGATTTTATTGCATAGAAATATAAAGCTACCTGATGAGATTTTGCACACTGTCTTAGGTTTAAAATGTTGAATGACTTCAACATTACTTCAAGAAAATTTCAAAAAGTCTTCACGACTTAAACTTTTTAATAATTTTACTCAAAGATGCGCAAAAAACAACGACTGACTGCGATTGTTGAATTATTTGATTAAAATTACGATATCTGATTGGTTGAAAATTCGTAGCACTAGTATTGAGTTAGGGCATTAAGCCAATCAGCTGTCAGAAATTCCAAAATATAATCCCAGAGCTACCTATATTTTTAGCTTTGATGGATAATGACAAAAGTAAATTGATTAATTTTGCATATATTCACAAAATAAATTTTAATTGTTTTGTAAATTATGTAAAAAAAACAACAAAAAAACACAATTAAATACAACATAAACTGGCTTTAAAATTTAACGGCCTATACAAAATAAAAATTAGCTAGTGTCTTGAAAAAACATACAAGAACGTGATTTGTATTTTCCTCTAATTGATTTTTTTAAATTTTCTATTTAAAAAAGTTTCTAATTATCTTCACTTCAAATTATTAACACTTTATTAAAAAATTCGACTCTTAAAAAATGAATCGTTATTTATTTTGTAAATAAGTACCTATAAAAACTAACCACAAATAAAAAGCACAAAACACAAAACACAAAAATAAACACTCAATTACAGTAAAAAAGCTTATTCCTTACCAAGGTCTTCATGATGATAATCGAATTGGACATCTCCGTTGAGACGCCTGAATCACTCTCACTTCTGAGTAACAAATGCGGCAAACATGGAACCCCTTCTACTATATATATGCACATTCTTACACACTGATATAATAGATAGGGAACATTTTCCTCCAAATGCTCTCTGTCCCATGTTCTTGAAAAATCCGAGAAATTCATTTCACTGTCATTGACTTTCGCTAGGAAGATTGAAATCTCTTAATTGTGAAGGTACCTAGGTGGGTAAGTTATTATTAATTCTTTAATGGATCGAACATCATAAATCCACGGTAAGGCTTAAATGTTAATTTTTAACTAATTAACGCAGAATTGTTTCACCGATTAATCGATATGCTTAGCTATTAAACATTAAAGATTCGTTGGAAATTTTAGCTTCGAGATATTTGATATTTTATAGATACAGATATAATTTATAATTAAGTCAATAATTAATTAAAATATTTTTACTAACATCATGAGTTTCTGATTGGAAGCCCGAGTTACTTTAATTGAAGGGAGACTGAAAAAAATAAATTTGATATAAAATACGTAGCTACCTACCCAAAACAAAAAAATTGTCTCAAAAAAAAATATATCTTCTTCAATATCACAACCATAGCTATAGGATGTTGATAGAGAATCAATAAATTGAGACCCGCAGAAACCATAGAATTCAAAATTGAAATTTCGGTGGAAGAAATAATTTTACAGCTAGGCGTTCTCAAATTTTTTTATGTTTTTTTTTTTTTTGGTTGCTATTGTTAGTATTTTCGTTCATTTATTTAGTTATATTATTATTTATTTTAGTCATTTTTCGTTATTTATTTACACCTTAAATAAACTAAAAAATTATTATTTAAGTCTCGTGAATAAGGGCATTCTTATTAAGAACATCTGCAGAGTGTCAAAAATATATATTGTTTTAATGTCGGATTGTAACCGGTATTCAACATTGTATCGGATATTCATTAATTACCTTATCATAACGTATGTCATAACTTGATTTCGATTCGTGGAGAATACGAAATATGGACCATCGAGTCGATTTTGAAAGAATCGTGATCCACTGTCACGGTTACTAACTGTAACTGTTATTTGTTTTGAGTTATTTCAAAATACCTAAGTGTAATTGTACTGCAAGTTGTTGGTCTCAAATCATCAGTATTTCATCCTTAAAACTCTAAATTATGCAGTAAATAGGCGTCAGATAGTCGTAAACAGTGTTTCTCGCCGTGGTGTCTCAAAGTAATGATTACTTTAGATCTGTCGCTACTCTTTAATCCGATCTTTCCATCTCTAGTCCAAGCTCAATGTAGAAGATGTAATGTAAACAATATGACATTAGTTCAGTATCCTTTTTTCAGAGGAAAAGTTAATAATCACGAAGAATAATTCTCATTAGGCAAGAAAATAATTACTGAAGTTTGGTTATTTATTTATATTGTTCAAATTAATTAAAAGCAATCACGCAAGAGCGAAAAACTGCTAGGTATAGTTGAAACTTATTTTTGCAATGGGAGTAAACTTCATGGAATTTGGTGGTGGACCCAGTTCCTCATCAAACTCAGTGTATGGCTGGAATGTTTCTGTGGGAATCTGCTCACAAGCTTTTTAGAAAAAGTGCTTATTTTTGTCCTTATCGAGTGATATAGTAGTGAAAGTATTCCTACTCAGAGACATTCCTGGCAGGTATTGTCAACAGTATTCCCGAAACTTACAGTTTTCACCAAGACTTTTTTACAGGTTTAGCGTGGCTTAGAATATCACGAAAGTCAGTTCCCAGAGTTACAGAATAAGGATTTGTTGGTTTGAACACTTCTGAAGTACCCGATTTAGTGAAAGAGATCTGCGATGATCGACTTATCTGTCGTAATACTCGCAATACACCGATACTGTAGCCAGCCAGATTCTGCAAGATTAAATGTGATTTCTTTCTATGCATTTACATCGAGGACTCAATATTTTTTGTGAAACTGTTAACGAAGCCAAGTAATCGAGAGGAGAAGTTCGTCGAAATAAACGATACACCCTGCAAAATGTTATAGAGGTGGAGTGAGAAACCGTGTATTAAAATGTTGGAGGGTACTTTACTCATCTCTGAGATGAATTAATTGTTGATTTTATTTATGTGTTTTATAAAAAAGTTAATCAAGTGTTTTATTAACGTTCTTGAATGTTTTGACAACTTACTGTCCTAACGTAAAAAAATCAAGTGGTTTAAGTTAAGACAAACCTATTTTGGTCAGGACCTTCTCCAAAACGGATTCGTTTTTGAACACCATTTACACAGTAGTGGCCTAAGTATACACAGTGTATATCCTCAAAAAGGAATAGGAAATATCTAAGTAGCAAGAGAAAAAGAAAGAAGAACAAAAAATAAAAATACAAAGAAAATAAAAAGAGTAAAAAAGTGCAAAAATAAAAAATAATAAACTAAATAAATGTTAGTAAAATTTATTCCTTTTAAGCTTTTTTTTAGACTATGTAGGGATGTAGACTTTCTCAGTTAGTTAACTTAGAAAAAATTGACCTCTGTTAACTATACTATGGAATAAATTTTAATATGTTGATGACATAAAATCCCCATTTGACAAGTTTTCTAAACCCTTTTATAAAAAAAGTGAAAATGAAAGTTTTCAGAAGGTCACTTTTCGATGTCAACTTTTCTTGGTAGGTTCATCAAAGAAGTGGCTCCCTTAAGTTTCCCTAAACTCTAGGCCTTAACAGACTTTTTTGAACGTCAACTGCAATTTGCTTGTACGCAGGGAAACTTAAAAAAAGGTTATTACCTACATTTTTTTGGCTTTGCAATCGAAAGTCCTTTTTCGAGATTCAAACTATTGATTTTTAAAGAATTTCACAATTTTGAGGTTCCAACGAGCTTTTGACGATCCACTATACATATATCTACTTATTAGAAAATGTAATCTCGTCTTTAATAAAAACAAATTCTGTCTTATAAGGCTAATTCTTAAACATTGATATTACATACTACAGTTTCTGAATTTCCAATCCCAATTTTTATTTTTTTGGGTAGGTAGGTGTCGCTTTGGAAAATATTCGCGTGCATCACAAACTGAAAGTAATTTTCCTTATTATTAAACAAAAGAACAGCATGAATCCTCAGTCATTGCCATCCTTATAAGTTAGGGGTGGTGTAGTAACCTTCCCCTATTATTGCATCTCCTCAAAGTAATAATTGTTATAGAAGAAAATGCATGTTCTTAACGAAATCGAGTCTTTTGAGTCACTGCACTGAGAAATCGGGGCGTTTAAAATGGGTTACCATATTATTAATTCCTTCGTCAACCATGTCAATTTCCTTTTACTATAATTATTAATAATTATTTTTTCAGACTAAGTCAGAACGTACTCGCCTACTCTACATTTTCTATTTTTTTATTAAATATCTACAGCTACCTTCATCAATAGGAAAAATTTATTATAAGTAATAAAAATGGGAGGGGGAGTTGAGTGATCAGAATTTTTTATTGTCATAATATTTTCTAAAATCTCTTGTTAGGCTTTTGAAATAATAATTTTATTACATAATAAGAAAAATCTTAGAGTTATTAGTTACTACAACCAAGAAATTGCTTTATAACATCTAAAACAATAGAAATATATGTTACTTGCGCGGTTGTTGAAATTTCTTTTTGACATGATAAATATAGGTACATTTCAGAAAATGCGTCAATATAATATAACATACGAGCCTACTTCTAATGATTATTAGATTACATTAGCTTTCGTTGTTTCCGCGTTAATTTCATTAGAACAATGCAGAATTATAGCATAACGACATTCTCCGCTACTCGCAATCCGTCGTTACTCTCACTTCTGTAAGTAACGGTCTCATTTCCCTAAATTTGGACCAAGTCGTGATTAAGATTGAGATTTCCAATTTGTTTCCTTTTGTCCATCAGTGTAACATAATATTGATCGATGGCAATAAAATGAGTGCTATTAATTAGGCGTAATGATATATTTTCTCTGTAAATGTATTTAATTTATAAAGTACGACACCGTGAAATTAAACGTCTTTTTTAACTTCATGTTCATGTTCGACTTTGCAAACCTGAATTAATATATGTACTCGTATATAACAGAAAAGCGCTTAAATGAGCCGTCAAGCGTAAAGACATGTGATCAGGTGTACAATAGTAGAGGTATTGAAAATTAAAATAAAATTTTAGAATTTTGGAAATATTTTAAATAAACCACCAAACGCACATCATGAAGCAATTAAAAGTTATTATCATCCAATAATTTCAACAGGCAAGAAGAAGTAATGAAACTGTGGAGGATTTGGCATACAGGTCTACGCCAAGTCCGAACAGTTAAAAAAAAACTCAAAAACAGTTCAAAAACATATTCAGCAATCGATGGAAAATCAATCATCATTTAGGAGACCAGCCGTTGCCAGGATGAGATAGCTGGTGGAAGGGGTAAGTATCTATAAATAGGAGCGCTCTTCCACTGAGAACTGGCTGGACGGGTAATAATCATAATAAAGTAAAATAAACACAAACGTTTATTGATTTTTTTCAATTTTTTCACGATAAAACACCGTAAGAGATGTATATGTGATTTCTTGTACTTTTTTCTGTGAGATGTAGACGAAACGTTCAGGGAAAATCAAAGGTCCAAAGGTCCAAAGCAAAACCGCCCGAAATCAATTATGATTTCAAACCATCAATAGGTAGAATTACTTTGAATTTAATTTTCCGGTATAACGAAGAAAGAAAAAAATTATTTGAATAAACTGAAATTTCGCTTTGTAGGTACTTATAAGGTGAAATATTACATATAGTTACCCAAGAAGCATGAGTCCCGCTTTGGGGAGAGCCACAGTCTATAATAAGTAAATTAGGGTTGATAAATAATTTCACTATACATATTTACCTTGAAAGTAAAAAATATTTTGAAGGCCACAAGTGGGAAAATGTACGATTTATTTTTTCTCCATAAGAACGGAATTTGACCTATAAAATCAGGATTTCCTAAAATTATACTTAGAAACAAATTTATCATAAAAGTCAAATGATTCTGGGTAAAATAAACTTACTTTCGCAAAAATTTTGAATTTGTAATTTAGCCTGAAAAAATTATACAAAAAAATGTATATGAATGCTTTTTACAGTTAGATTAATATTTAAAGATTACTTATTATTTGCAAATAAAAATATTAAGTCGCACTTTTAAATTTCAAACCACTTTACAGAGAATTTTTGAAAATTTTTTGAATCATTGATATGGTTTCAAAAATAATGGGACTTTCCACTAATTCCAGGCTGGAATTCCGGAAATAAATATTATGTTGAGGAAAATATTTCCATAAACTTCGTATTGTACCTACCTATTACGCCAACGCACAGTATTATTATTTTAAATAAATTTTAAGCATTCATTTTTTTAGTAATCTTTGTTACATGTTTCTATTTTGAGCTATTTTCAATCGCTGGAGATCTACTTTGTGCCAGCGTTCCAGAAGAATTTGAAAACTCCTTGAACAGTTTTTTTTATTTTTGGAAAAATTACTCAAAAAGGGCCTCAGGTATTAATTTTACCACTGCAAAGCCTAATTTTCACGATTTTACAAAATTATTTTTTTTCGACAACGGAAATAATTCCGTTGTGGACTCTTCTTGTTATACCCGTTAGGGGAGGTCAAGGGTAGGTTAAATTCAAAATGGTGACCAGATCCGAGGTGCGCATCTGTCCGCCATTTTGAATTTAATGAAAATATGTTTTTTGAATAACTCGGTCATTTTCAATTTTTTTGGGTAAAAGTAAGAGTAACCAAACTTATGGGAAATAAAATTTCCTTGAACTTTATTTATTACAGCTTTTTCTCCACGATCGAATTTTTTAAAATTAAACCTGAAACAAATAGGGGAAGCCATTTGATAAATAGGTACCTAACATAAGTTCCCTTTAAAATGTACATCGGTCATGATATCTTAGGAACTATTATTGGTCCCACAGCCTCAAAATAAAAAAAAATTATGACATAAATGACCCTCAGAAATTCAGTTAAAATATTTTCAAAATGAACGCGTTTCAGGAAACACTGGAAGTGGACATCTACTCCGTTATTTTAAGGTGGGGGGGAAGTAGCCTGTATTTTTTTAAATTTTTAAATTACCTGAGCATATTGACTACAGGTGAGTAGTAAATTTAGTAGTTGTATTGAGTAGTTAAATTATGAGTTTAAACCTCTCAATCAGTGTCGTTCGGACCCCGGCGATAAAAAGGGAGGTCCCATATGTCTGTGTGAACTGATAGAGCTCGCGCACACACATACGCGAGAGGTAGCCTGCTACGTCCAATTATTGGGGGTTTGGCACTATAAGAAGATGAGTTATCAACAATTGAAAATCGCGATTTCCAGTTTTCAAAGCAGTGTAAAACGAAAACGGCTCAATAGGCCCTATATTTAAAAAACGCTTAAGTACGTGTCCCTATTTTAACTTTTCAAATGCTTACTTATAATGTGGTTTAAATGTGGTACATGGTGACGAAAAATATCAGATATTTCAGGTTTAATTCTAAAAGTATCTACCTATCGATCGTAGAGAAAAAACTGTAATTTGCAAAGTTGTTGGATATTGAATTTCATACAAGTTTGGTTTCTACAATTTTTATATAAAAAAAGGCCGAGTTATTAAAGAAAAGAGATTATCATATATTATAGAGGCCCATTAGCTTAACGGGTAGATTTCTGTTGCCGTTTCTGAAGAAGGTATCGAGTCTAGGTGGATTTTTTTAAATTTATCTATTCTTGGCATGAAAGTGGTTGCAAAAATGTTAATAAAAAATGTTTCACGTCGATATTAGCTATATCGATCTGGTCGCCATTTTTAATTTAGACTACCAGTGACCCCCCCTCCCCTCCCAAGGGGTAGAACAAGAAAAATCGAGGTAGATTTTTTGAATATAATGACCGGGGTATTATATCAAGCTACGGTTATAGGAGAACGGGTGTCAGGTGAGGGAGGCGAACCTTTAACCTCTAACATGAAGAAATTTTTTTGACAAGGTCGTTCCGATTTCTTGAACCTGTAACATAATAGCGTTGTGCTTTATTTGGAACTCACAAATACTGACAATGACAAGTATCATGGCGATCTAAATTGAAAGATATTCTAGATCAAAATTTTAAGAAATATTAATAATTATAATTATTATTATTGTTAATTATTTAGGCGTAAGAATATTATTTAAATTAGGTATATCTGATTGGAATTTCTAACGAAGATGAATAAATGTTAAGTAATAAAGAGGCAACTTGAATAATAATTATATTATAAGTGAAAATTGAATTCAGTATTTTTATTTACTATAAAATAATAATTTATACAGGTTTTAATGAAATCGAAATTCTATTTTTTTACTTCAACGAAGAAAGTAATGAGTTACGCAATTTCATTTTTTAGGCAATGCTAATTCCGTTATTAATGGGTGAAAATCCATAGTTGTAATAATGAAACT
The DNA here is from genome assembly GCA_910589415.1 of Malachius bipustulatus. Classification (NCBI taxonomy): domain Eukaryota; kingdom Metazoa; phylum Arthropoda; class Insecta; order Coleoptera; family Melyridae; genus Malachius; species Malachius bipustulatus. The sequence goes on along the minus strand of OU342634.1, from coordinate 28,854,284 downwards.
GGTAGTAAAAGAGACGAGGAAGTCTTTTAGATTGAAGATTATAATTATGGGAATTTTGTAGGTGTCTTCATTGTAACTGTTCCGTCGCCATGAAATATAATTTGAATTATTTAAACATTAATTTTGTATTATCTTCATAAACGATTCTGCCTTTAGCTAGCCAGATAATTCTTTGACTCAAGCTCCTGAATCATGGAAGAAATGTACTGACAGTACCAACTTAAATTTGAAAAAAATTATTTATGCCGATAGACTATTTTAGAGCAAAAAAAAAATTCAATTAATTAATATTTTGAACTTCCTACAATCAATTTGACGCCGCAGCAACACAGCGCAGCAATAGAACCAGAACTTATCCGTTACCACGTAAACATTAAATTATTGATCAAACTTCTGCAACAATAAGAGCCCCATCCTTATTAGATGTGTCATTTCGTATGCCAGTTTATCAGTGTCAAGTACTAAAATGGTCTTGCTACATATTAAACATAAAGACAGCGACCAATTCCTCTTCGAGTCGTCATTAAACACTCCAATAGATGACCTAGTCCGGAAGATCTGCGAGATTTATAATGGGCGATTAAAAGTCGAAAGAATATGCGGTGAAATTGGTGAGCTAGCCAAGCATGGAACTTTATTACCTCCGGAAATCTTAGGCCTTACCGACGAGCAGGTCGTCGAACTAAAATTGAAAGATACATGGGGTGAAAAATGTATTCCCAGTGGCGGGTACACGGTGGTTCCAGATCCGGTGGGGAGAAGAAACGGCAAGCAACCGAGGAAGGAAATGCAGGAGGTCCTTCAAAATGCTGTTAAAGATGCCAGGGAAATGATCTCGGCGAATAAATTAAAGTTAAGACAACCACTCACCATGAAGATCGTGAGTGAAGCCATCAATTTATTGAAAGGGGCTGTTATGATAGTTTACCCTATGAAGCTACCCCCTCATGATGTCATTAGAATGGAATTCGAGAATATCGAGGACTTGTCAGGGACTCAAGCGTCTTTAGAAGTAATCGATCCTATCACTGCGCAGGTCTGGTTTTGCGGGAAAGAAATGTACAGGGATGGGAAAATTTTGGAAGAATATTTGGGAAAGAATGAAAACTGCAAAGTAAGTTTATTGATTTTATTGAGTAATTTTTAACGTCAAATTTTTTTTTTTTGTTATGGAGTTATTATTTTTTTATACTCGGCCAATGATGCCAAAAAAATAATAAAATCAAGCAATATAAGTTTAAGTTCTTGTTGAATTGTTGTCGCCATCTTTTTTATGATATTTCAGGAAAAGTTTTGTAAAAGCAACTCTATGATTCTCCAAGCCTATGAAATAAATAAAGTGCAATATTGCTATTAGGCAAGATTTTGGTACAAGTCTTGAACAGTTTGGATGATGTGATTGGTTTTATTATTTCAGGCGATTCTGAAGATTTCAAAGCGTGGTCAAGGTGCCCCAGCTAGAGAACCAATTATGACCGAGGAAGATCGAAAACAAATGATGCTTTATGCTTATAAGAAGCAAGAAGAGTTGAAGAAATTGGAGGCTGATGATGACGACAGTTACCTCAACTCCTCGTGGTCTGACAATAATAATCTCAAGAAATCCTTCCACGGTCTGCAGAATATTTCCTGGATGCCTGGTAAATCATAAATGTATATCGCTTTAGAATATTAATATTTCTTCATAATTTAAATAAACCTGTGTCAATCAATTATTGTTATATTGTGTATTATCAAATAAAGAAAAAAATATACGCAAGGATTTATTAAAAAAATTAGCTACATGCTTAGTAAATCTTCAAATAGTTTTCTGACTTGATTCGTGTGTTGAACTTTATTCCCACTAGCGGGAGATGGGTCAGCATCTCTTCCAATGTATCTGAAGATTAAGAAGAAAAATGTTCTAGCTCAATTTTTAGGCTGTTTAAGATACTACTCACTTGACTGCTCTATTATCTTTCATATGTCTGAGCAGTGTTTCTAATCTGTATTTCGTAAAAGACCACCAGCCTTGATTTTTGTGTTCTTCTTGGCCCCAACAAATTGAAGCTTTCGGATACTTGGCGACCTCTTTCTTCAGTTCATAATATGGGAAGGGGTATAGCTGCAATAGAACAAAGTTTGTTTTTACTTCTTATTATGGAAATCTTAAATACTGTTAAAAATTCATTAACTTGAGACTGTTAAGAAGTGTCCTCATCTAACGCGCACGAAGAAAGAAAGCGACGAAGCAACTGATCAAACGAAGTGGTAGAAGTAGTAAAGTTCATAGAAATAATAAACGAATGGAGTAGCCTGATAAATATGACATCGTTGCGAGTGACGCTTGTTTATGATAGTTCCTGTTTGTTATAGTCTTTTACTTATTCGTTTTTGTTCGCTGTAGAGCACTTAGTTCTGTTTGTTCATGTATATTTATACTCGTTGATTAGATGAGGACGCAGCTTTGCAGTTGTTAAGAGGATGGGGTAAAGTAAAAGGAAGAACTCTGACTGCTTGGCCAAGGCTAAAATTATCAGATCAAAGGGGTCTTTTGCAAGCAATTATTGCATATTATGTTGAGAACACGACGAATACTTTCTTTCAGAGATTCTAGAATGAACCTCAATTGCCGGAAACTCTGGCCCAGCAGAAAGATATTATGGTGCAAGCTTGGACGTTTTGAAAAGCAATCGCTTATCTCTACTCTAGAGATCCTAGAGATCCTAGAGATCAGTAGTGCTAGCACTAGTAGCAAAGCTTAATTTTTCTTTTATTTTGTACAATTATTTAGAAAACATTGATAAGTTATAAATTAGCAGTGCCCTAATGATCATGTAAAAAATATTTAAATAAGATTAAAGAATTCTGCGAAAGAGGAAGACCACCAACCAGATGGGCAGACGACATTAAGCGCATCTGAGTAAACTGGATACAAACTACGCCAAATAGAATTAGTGGCAAAATTTACGGGAGGCCTATGTCCAGCAGCCGATTGAATGGGCCGATTGATGATGACGGTGAAAGATTTCTGCTACATTTAAATAGTAAGAAAATATAAAACAAAAATATATACTTGTTCTATTCTGCACAAAGCAATCTCTTTGTCCTTCTTAGCTTTTCCTCGCTGTGCTAACGCATCCCAGTAAAACTTCCCGCAGCAAAACACAATCTTCTTGACTCCATTAGGATCAGCAGCAGCAGGTCCTTCATCCGGGTAGATGTACCGGAAAGACGTCCCCTCTTTCATTTCGTCAAAGCTGCTGATAACCAACGGATGTCTAAGCAGGCTCTTGGGGGTAAAAATGACCATCGGCTTCCTAAACGGCATCTTCACCTGTCGCCGAAGAATGTGGAACATATTCGCTGGTGTTGAGAGGTTTGCTAGAATCCAGTTGCTTTCTTTCAACTGACGCAGCATTACGTCAGGGGTCTCTTCTGGGATGGTATCTGGGTCATCAGCTGTCATCTGAAGGAAACGCTCTGGACGTGCGCTTGAATGCTCCGGTCCCATTCCTAGGGAGACGAATAAAAAATGCAGCAATCAAGCTAATTGTAATTGCGTACATTATACCTTCCATTCCATGTGGTAACCAACAGACGATCCCACACTGCCGAGCCCATTTATGTTCAGCAGCACACAGGTAAAGATCGATAATTCCTTGCGCCATGTTGGAGAAATCCCCGAATTGTGCTTCCCAGATAATAAGAGCGTTGGGATTGGTGTTAGCGTATCCTACCTCGAAACCCAGGACACCATACTCGGAGAGCGAGCTGTTTGATACCACATACTGGCCCTGCAAAAATTCACGTTATTTTGACTAGAAGTGTTCTGGGTAAAACGAATTGTACCTGTTTTCCTGGCCAAAGATGATCGAGCACGTGATAGCGCTCACCATCCTTAGACTGGTGGTGATAAACGTGGTGACGATGAGCGAAGGTGCCTCGTTGGACATCCTCACCAGAAAGACGTACATGTATTTTGTCATGAAGGATGCTACCAATGCCGAAGGCTTCGCCCATAGCCCAGTCAGCCTTGCGTTCAGACAGCAGTTTGAGACGTGCCGACAAAACACGGCGCGTTAGACCTAGACAAAGTTTCTGCCATAGTAACAGCCTATTAGCAAAAACGTCAAAATTATTTACCTTTGTGCAGGTCGAAATTGGGAGGAGGTTTCGACATAGCAGAACCAATATGTTTCAAAATATCTTCACTAACACCGGTAGGTGGTATAGTGAGATCATTACTACCGAATCCCGGCCAAGGGCAATCTATCCAATCGCTGACCCTAACATGCGTCTCTTTCTTCGCCTTCTGGAAATCCTCCTCCAGAATTTCTTCGTAGTGTTTCGTGTACTTCTTCATGATTTCGTCTGTAGTGACTCCTTCTTTGATTAATTTGTCTCCGTACAGTTTGGCGACAGGTTTTTTGAGACGTATTATATTGTACATGAGGGGATGGGTGTAAGTTGGTTCGTCAACCTCGCTATGCCCATGACGCCGATAGCCTACCAGATCTATAACCACGTCATGGTTGAACTTCGCTCTGTACTCCGCGGCTACTTTGCCGGCAAGCATACCAACTTCAGGATTGTCTGCGTTGAAGTGGAACACTGGAACGTTTGTCACTCGAGCTATGTCTAAAATAATAAATTGTAATACTATTTGATATACTTTAAAAAAAAATCCTTATCTGAGAATAATACTTTTTTACATCTACATATATAACCAAAACTATAAAATTATAAGCTTTCCATATAGATCTCCATGGTGCTTAATAAAATATCTACTGCAAAATCATACCTGAAGGGTGTGTGGATGATCTGTGAAATCTTGGATCAGTAGTGAACCCGATTTGGTTGTTACAGATAATATGGATTGTTCCACCTGTTTTGTAATGTGGTAAGTCACTGAAATGAAAGATCTCATACAGTATGCCTTGTCCACAAACTGATGCATCTCCATGGATCAAAATGGGCATCACCTGATGAAAAAGAACATAAAACTCCAGTGCCTTGTTCAGGAATCAATAAACCCTCACCGTTTTTCCTTGCAAGTCCTTCCTATAAAACTGATGCGCTTTGGATCTTCCTAGAACTAATGCATTCACTACTTCCAAGTGAGATGGATTAGCATTTAAAGATAGTTCAATTTTTTTATTCGTTAGTCGATTCACTCTGCAAATAATGAACCATTTAATTCTCTTTGCAATGTTCTAATTGGAAGTAAGTAATACCGTTCAGTATGAGTTCCCAGATGATATTTAACGTCCCCAGCTCCTACGTCACCAGGTTCCAACCCGATGAATTGAGCAAAGATCTGGAAAAGAGGTTTCCTCATGACATTCGCTAGGACATTGAGGCGTCCTCTATGAGCCATTCCGATGATGAAGTAGTCTACACCTTGATTGGAGGAAACGTCGATCACGTGTTTGATTAGAGGTATCATCACTTCGCACCCTTCCAGACCGAACCTCTTTTCTGAGAACCATTTCTTGGATAGGAAAGCCTCGAAGCTATTTTTAAATAACTTAAATTAATTTGAAAAACATACAATAATATTACCGACCCATCAGTACGAAGTAATCGCGACAGAAGCACATTTTTCTCATCCTTGGTCATATCAAAAGCTCCGGGTGTTTCAATTTTTTCTCTGATAAAATTACAGTGAGTCCTGTTTTCGATGTACATGTATTCGGTACCGAAATGACCGCAATAGACTTTCTCTAATCGTGATATGATTTCTTTTAACGGTAAAGCCTCTTCAGTACCCCCGATTCTTGTGTTTGGGGGTAGTTTGTATACTCGATTCATGTCAGGGTTAACTGCGGGATATAAAATTAATAATATCATTAATTTTTTTTTGAAATTGTTCAGTATCTACTTAAGGAATAGCTTCTCATGATTCTATCTGGGACACCTCCAAGGCGTTCGCTCGTGATGTCAGGTTTTTTGATTCCTAATGGGTCTAAATCTGCACAGAAGTGTCCATATATCTGCAAGTGTTTACCCATAGGAATAGGTACTATCGATGTACAAGTGAATATCTTTTGATGTTTTTACCTGATAATTCCTTATAATTGAGATTACTGACATATAATCCTGTATAAGGTTGTCTACTTCAGATCCGCTAGCCTTACTACTACCTAAAAGGGGTATGAAAATTTGGAGTATTGTTAGAAATACAGGGTGCCAGGAAAAAGCGTGTTCCTAGAAAAGGAGGTGATTCAAAAAAATAAGACTTCCTTTTCCTATAAAGTAACATGCTCAGACGTGCCGTTTTCAAGATACAGTGGTCAAAGTTACAAAATGATATGTTTCTCTAAAACGGCCAACTTTAAAGCTGTCAATGATGAGTACCTACCTTTTTGGTGTAGAAACATGGGCGGTTCTAAAGCGCTCCTCCAAATTACTTTTATTTTAGTGGCGTAGAATTTGGGAGATTGGAACCCTGAAAGTACCTACCCAAAATCTAAGCCACTCAATTTTTTTAAACCTTTTTTTTAGAGCGAAAACAAGGCAATTAATGGGCCAAAAGTGTATATAAGAGATGAACATTGTATCTCATATGGTTCTGGAGATTGGCAGAAAACTGAAAAAAAAAAATTTGACCACCTGTGTCTTGAAAACGGTTTATCTGGGAATATAAGCTTGTAGAACAAAAAAAAAAACAGTTTTTTAATCACCTCCATTTCTAGGTACAAGCTTTTTCCGGGTAGCTTGTATATTATAATATAAATAATAGTAGGTAGAGAAAGTTATATTAATACTTATGTGAACGTAAATACCTTGCACAGCTTCAACAGTTGCATAATGTCTATCTGCTTGGTTCCATAGACCAGGTCCTCCACCATTTGAGAAATAAAAATGCCAAATCTAAAAAATGAAAAGTTTTAGATCTTTAATAAAATTGTGTAATAATCCTACTTAATCATGTTGAGAAAATTATTTGTGAAGACAGTTGATATTATTGTTAGGGTTGAATTCTTTAATGTAGGCTTAATATTGTGTGGCTTATCCCGAAGAACCTCTAATAACTTAACCCCCTCGGTGTCAGGTGTGCCAGGCGTGAATTGGAAATATGTGTGAAAATCCCAGGTTTGAGGAAGCACACATTTTTAAAGAATAAATAAAACGAAAAAAACATCACAGGCTGCACAACTAGGGATTAGGCACAACCACTAAGGGATTAGCTGCACCCTAGTTGCATATGCTGCCGTCTTCCAATTTGATGTCTTTTTGAATTTTTTGTTAATTTGCAGTTTTTGGGAAATATTTAGTACCATCTAATCATGTAGGAAAAAACATTGGTCTGTAGCCGACCTTTCTGAACTTTGCCTACATAGGGCTGAAGGGGTTAAGATAGAAAAATGGCAATGTAGGTTGTATAATAAAATTAGGGAATGCATAATTAATGATTGGAAGAATTGATGTTAAATACATTTTTTTTCACCCTTAATCATAGAGTAAAAATTCACATATTTTATCTTTATGGATTTTTTCCAAGTTCAAGCAACGTTCAACTGAAGTTCACCGCTACCAAATGCTGAATTTTGGTTTCAATAAGGCGGTGAAATGAATCAGAACTAAAAAAGCGTCGATTTCCTTTCTTTCTAGTTCTAATTAAGTTCACTGCCTTATTTGGTAGTGGTGAACTTCAAGCGGTGAACTTTAGTTCAAGTTGAACGTTGTTTGAAGTTGATTTGATCAAGCAGTTCTTATTAAGGGTTAATTGAAGGAACTTTTTACAAAAAAGGAACTTTTTACAAAAAAACTAAATACTTAACTTAGATTTAGAGCCCTTTGTATATAATGAGGACATTGTCATAGATCTGTTATTAGCCTAATTTGAAAAATTATTAGAAATATTATTATGATACATAATTACAGATTTTTTTAAAACCAAATTGGCCGAAAATTTTAAAGTGTTCAGAGCGAAATTGACCCACCATTATTTTTTGAGAATTTAATTGGTGGAAATATTTTCCGAGAAACTGATTTTGAGGTCACAACATTATAGTACTATTTAAGAGATAAATTCAATGAGAGAACTTAAAAACATGGGAAAACCGATTTTGATTTTGAAATCGCCGTGAGCCAGCCTATCGATGCACCAAATTGTGACGATATTCTTTGAAACAGATTCTCGAAAAATAGGCTATCTTTTTCAATGAATGAAAATCTAACTGCACGTTTTGAAGGGATATAGGTAGAAGGAAAAAATTTCTTATTTTGGTGGCAAACCAGGTATATTATTATTATTAATATTAAACATCAGTAAATTTTCCGAAAGTTCACAATAATGAAAATATACTCACAGGAGGGACCATTGTAGTATCTTTACTCCACAAAGCGAACATATTATGCACATACAGACTAGCACTACATTTACTTGGAATTTCCATAGCAGATCGAGAAAACTCAGATCTTGATGATGAGTACTTTTTCATGAAATTTTCGTTTTTTACCTTTGGGAGCCATAGTAAGCCACTAGTGCTCTTACTTATGTTTATCCTGAGAAGTTTTGAGAGTTGGCTCATTTCTGAAAATGAAAACACAAGAACTGTGATTGCAAAATAAATTGTTAAATCCGTGCCACCTTACCTGCTCGGATGGAGACCTTTTTAGCTTGATGAATGTTTACCAGAATTTCATTTTACCTTTATTTAAAAATTGTATTATTTGTGTAAACTGTAATTTTCATTTTGCTTCTTCGACAGGAGTGAATTTTGACATACTCTTGTTGAACTGAATGATCCGTTAATTGTTGTCTATTTAATGTCAAAATATCAATTTTTTATTTTCAACGATTGGGAGGTAGGCTGTAATAATACGTTGTTACAAAAAAAAAACAATATAATTAATTTATTCTATTAAATTGTTTTTCCTGGACAACAATAGAGGGAAAATATTGTTCAGATAAAAATTTAAACAGTTCTGGGAGTCTTTTTTTAGAATGAATTTATTGCTATAAGTACCTCAAATGCTGATTTATTTATTTTTACGAAATTATGAAAACTTTACACCAAAAAGATGGTAGATTTTAACAATAATTTTAAACACTTGGTAAGTTTGCCCTCATACTGATTTTAGAAGACTTTTCGTCTCTTTTTTCTCTTTTAGGAAAAATTCGTAAATACCCTCGGAAAACAGGTTAATAAATCATATTATATAGAAATTTTTTCCCAAGTGCTCAATTTTTCTGGACGGCTTCGTACAAGATTTCCTTTAAGCTTTGTCAGGAATTTTCTTTGATATCATCAATACTGTGAAAAGAGCGCCCTTTCAGCACTGACTTTAAGTTCGGGAATACGAAAAAATCACAAAGAGTCAGGTCTGGCAAGTAAAAAAGGATACCAAAGGAAAACTGACTAATTGAAAAAAACTGAGCGAACAGGTCAATTATTGTCAAATAAGATGATTGTCATCATGAGAATTGTCTCGTCACAACTCTGATATTTTTGCGGATTTTTTTACCCCTGCAAAAGGCATTGATATGGTTTCCTGTTTCGTCTCTAGACAAGAATTCAAAGATGCACAATTCCATGAACGTCGGAAAAATCAATTTGTTATTTGAATGAGTCTTGTGGCATGGAGATCCTTTGCCAGCCCCTGTGATGGTTAAACGTTGGTTTCAGTATCACAGCCCTAAACCCAGCTTTCGTCTCTCGGTATGATTCTTTCCATGAATGTTTCATCATCACTGCCCTGGATTTACATGATGTAAAGGCTTTCAATCAAACGAGTAACGAACGTGCAACTCTAATTTTAAAATTGAGCTGCAACTCGATTAATGTTCCTCGTCTGCGAGTTATTTAATACACAATCGATCTACACGTACCAGATCTATGATTTTCAGAGCACAAGATTCATCAGTTGACGTGGAAAATCTTCCCGGTCAAGGATCATCTTGAATTGACTGACGAACACTTTTGTATCATGAAAACCAATCATAACAATCGTAAAATTCCATAACAACATTAATAATTGAATTTTAAAATGGAGAAAATTATGATAAAGAGGCGGAAAAATCCCAAGGAAAAAAAGGAAAAAAATAGGTTTCGTCACTATAAGTTTGTCAATTTTCCACAGTAGGTCGATCTCCAGATTTTTCACTAAAAGCAAAAATTATAGATGTGCAAGGTAATATCTGACCAATCCTTAACAATGATTGTTATTAATTAACTGAAATTAATATCAGTGAGATCGAGAAAGATATTAAAACTTTAATGGTTGAAATTTAAAATTAATAACAGTAATACCTACCAACCGCTTGGGTACTAAAAATATGGACGCTGGACGCTTGCATGGTTGATGGTACCTAATGATCTCTAATAATTCGATGAGCGTTTGTGACAGACGTTTGATTGTGGCGTGACAGGAGAGGGAGGCGAGGCAAACATAAAAAGCGGTAACGCTAACAAGTCGTTCATATTAAAATTTTTCTTTAAAGTACCGACTTCCATCGGATGACATTCGAACTGCCTCTGGTCGTGCATCGCACAGCCATGCAGTTTGTCGCGCCTCGGTAACACGTCTTCAAAAATTTCATAATTTGAAATTTTTTACAGATTTGACGTGGGGTTTCTTCTCCAGATTCCCAGACACGAAAAATCCTAGTCACGTTACCTTGCGCTATAAGCTGAACTGTTTTTTTTTTGTTTTTTTTTATTTTTTGAATTTTTATACGTAAATATTACTGAACTTTCATCTATTTAATTGATTTAAATTAAAAAAAAAAAAAATCCAGTGGTGTAAAAATTGGAGGGTAGGGGGGGGGGGGGGGTAGAAAAGTTGAAGCCGTATCTGCCGTACGTCCCTGGTTCAAATTACATACATACGAAACTTTCTGTAACACCCTGTAACTTCGTTAATACTCAATTTAGATAGTAGTCCATTAAAGACTTCTTGTCTTAAAATGAAGTAAATATTCTACCTAAGAAGTTGTCCTCTTTATTCTGGGACACCCATAATCGTAATTATATTTCACTTATTATGATCAAAAAGGTATAACAAGTTGATTTCTTCGTTATTCTAATGCTCTCTAAATTTAATAACTGCAAAATCAAGCACCTGTAAAAATCTATCAAACCAAAAATCTTACATTTTCGTTTGATGAGAAAGAATGTTAATCAAAGCAAGAGACACACAACATATAATTAATTAAAATCTTAAGTAACATAATAATAATTATCGAAAGATTATATATCCTGTTTAGAATTCAATGGAAATGTAACTGTGATCTGATATTTCAAAAAGAAAGGTGAAACGGATCGTAAATGTAAGCAAGATCCGTTTCATTGTTTCATAAGTTAATGCATCTTTTTATAGACTATATCGACAACCTTCTTCTTCAGTCATTCAATTAAAACTTTCGACAAGCTTTGTCCTGCCAGCAGGAGTGAAAAAATCAATATTAAAACCGTGTAAGACATGATAATACTATCTCGATCATAAATCGATTTTTTCGGACTTAATTCCTTTCTTAAATTATTGTGTTCTATGTCATTACAATAACTGCATTATAAACCGTTTGAAGTCTTCACCATAATAATAAAAACTTACATTTGAAAGTAATTTTTTGAAAAAATATGAAAAGTGTAATAAGTAGCTGAGAACTCTTACCTAATAACAAATTTAAATATAATTGCAAGCTGCGAAAAAAGTATATCATGTTCCTAATATCTCCTACCAAAAATTAATTTGCTAAATGAAAAACGTTCTCTTTACACCTTCAGGCATTTATTTGGCAATAAACAAACTTCTTACAAAGACCCATTGCATTAGACAAATTAGGAAAACATCTGAAAATTACACAGGTACATACATATACCAGGTCTATTCTCTACATATTAGACTGCGTCTTTATGTACATATTATTCAGAATCATCTCATGCTCTTATGTAACAAGAGCGAGTAAAAGGAGTAGTTAATGAAGTGAGAAACAGACGCAAAATTACAAGACGGTTCCGTTTCATTCTCACCATTCCCGTCTAAATAATGTATTGTTGAAATTTTGTAGTGTGTATAATAATTTCCAAATCAGTGCCAGGTGCTTGAAATTAGTACCAATTTGTAAAGCAGCGGAAAATCTCCGGTACCTTATTAGGTACTTATATAGAAATTTCCTGACAAGTATCTAACCATCTTATCTGTTATGGTAATTAAAGTCTCATTACGTCAGTCATCTTCATGATGTATTGGAAAGTAATCAGGGAAGAATTATCAAAGATTTTGTTTGTCTGATAAAATTGCAATGAATAAATTATACGAGATGATCTAGACTAGACCGCTGAATGATGGTCGTCACGCTCAAATGATGGTCGTCACGCTAAAAAAGACTACTTCTTGCATTACAGGTCACTGTAAATTTAATGGTTTTCATGTTCATGTATAGTAGAAATTTCGTCATTTAACAAAAGAAACAAACAAGATAACTTTGAGACAGAAGTTCTTCAAGTTTGATGAGCTTTATAAGTACATAAATAGAATATTTAGATTCGCTGGGCATAGTAATCCAAATTCAAAATTACCTGTTACACTTGTTGGATCTTCAGACTTTAAGAAATGTTAATAATGATATAATGATATAGATTTCTCCTTATTCTGTTTCAATTCGTTACATCCGTTCTCGTAATAATCTACTTAATTTTACCCTTAATAAAACTCGAATAAGTGAGTTCGTTTAAATTAAATATGTTATTAGACTTTTTGTGTAAGCATGTGAGAAACAATAATTAAAAGTGTTAAAGAGGACCGGTAAAATGGTTAACATGGGACATTCGTGTATCATATGAACAAGAATCGTACCTGGCTGTCAACCGTTTTAACAATAGCCACAGAAGAGTTAATTCTGTTACTCTTTTACCCGTATTCACAAACGATAATTTCCTAAATAATTACGTAATCAATTATCCCCATCTCATTCTATTGCAAAAAAACTGCATATCTCCATCTCACTCATTTAAATAATTACGTAATTATTTAGGAAATTATCGTTTGTGAATACGGGCATTTAGATCAGGTTTGTAAACAGAAATCAAAAAACACCAAGAAAAAAATATCAAAAACGCAGATTTGCAATGTTCGGGGAGGTAAGGAATGCTATTTAGTAAAAATGAAAATTTACCTATTGTTATGGCAATGCACTAAATGAACAACGTCACAGGTCGAAGAAAATTCACAAGCAAATTTTAACAGTTTTTATTAACAATAATCAAAGTAATTAATACAATAAATATTGAAATATAATAGATAATAAAGATATTTAAATATCACAAAATACATATAACGATTAAATAGAACAAATTTAAATGTCACAAAAAAAAAAGAAATATTGCAATTGATGGTAAAATACAAATGGTATCACAGGTAGATACAGTTAATAATGAAATATTAAATTCATAAGAGTTATGAAACAATTATAGTAATGAAATAGTTGGTTGATAGAAGGCATGAAATGATTAAATAAGAAAGATAAAAGAATTATACATAGAACAATGCCATTGAAACCCACACGATGGCCTGTGGGGGCGATATTAATGATTAAAAAAATTGCTTTATTAAATAAGAGAAAAAAAATACAAAATGCGAAAATTATTAAATAAAGAGGCACTAAAGCCCTGGAGGTGAAATGATAATCAAAAAGCAATGAATTGAAAAAACTATAGCAACAAGGCTAGGTATATCAATGAAGGGTTGAACTACTTAGCTTTGTAAAGCAGGTGGTGGTGTTTCCTGTGTCTCAAAAGGTGTTCAACACGACTTCCCGAGGATCTATCATGAATAATGGTGCTGGTGGTAGTGCTGGCCGTGGGTGCATGGCACGGTGCTGCCTGGGACTGTGTTAGTGATAGCCGGTCATGATCTGGCTGTTATGATCATCGGTCCTGATGGTCTTCTTTTTAAGGCATCCATGAAAAAAGGGCGAACTCCCTCTACTGAGCGGAGGAAAGGATGCTTTTTTAGCTGCGAGACATATTGATTGATTTAACTATTTAAATGAAATTAAAACAGGTGGTCTGTTCTTAAATTTTCAGAGGAATCAAATCACCACTGATGTGCTCCACCCTTTATAACAAGTGTTAAACGATCCGACTCGGGAAGCCGAATGGCAGTGTCGTCACGGATCGGCGCATAATGCAACCTACCTCTACACACCAAGCGCTCGTGAAGGCATGTGTACAGTGCGTATCCAGAAATGTTTATTACTTACTAAAAGGGAAATAGATGGAACGGTGACAAAAGAACCGTCACAAACTCAGTTGTTGGCATGCGTTTTGGCTGCCTGGGGTGCATCCTTTGGCGCAAGCTGAACCTACCGTGCATTTTTATCTTTTGTTAATTTTATTATTAATTATTATTATTATTATTATTAATTATTATATTAAATGAAATCGAATCATTTACTAAGATAAATGCTTATTGTTTTTGAGGGAGAGGAGTCAATTATTTACTATTGTTTGACAAAATTCTTGACCGTTTAATAGTTGTCAAATAAGTCAAATCTGACACCGCAATTATTTAAATTTAATAAATAATAAGTAGCTTAAGCAATTCGAGAATAATTGCAAGATTTAAAATAAAAGCATTATTTTTAACAGTTTGACAGTCATCATTTATATCATATTTGAATTTATTAAATAATAATTAGTTTAAGGCATTCGCGAAGGACGACAGAATTTTCAGCAAATGTTTGACAGTTTGACAGCTCTTGAATAGTCAACTCTGACTTGAATTTATTATTACCGTAAGTCATTTGTGAAGAACGGCCCAGATTTTTTGATGCAAAATTTTGACAGTTTGAGAACACTCAAATACTTATGACAAATTTAACAGAGCATTTATTTTAATTTACTAAATAGGTAATAATTCGCCGAGGTTGACGAGATTTAGGTAACTTAGTAACAATTTTTTCCAGTTTAACAATAATTCTCAAACATGTCAAATCTGGGAGTCCATTTATTTAAATTTAATAGGTAAGTGATAATATATAGTTTAAATTATTCACGAAGGACTTTCACCAAAGGTTTGACAGTTTGACAGCTCCAGAATAGTCAAATATGACAGCATATTTACTTGAATTTAATTTTATCGTAAATCATTCATGAAGGACGGCAAGATTTAACTTTGGAGCAAATTTTTTACAGTTTGACAATTTTCAAACACGTCAAATCTGGGAGCGCATTTATTTAAATTTCATAAATGATAATTAGTTTAGGTCATTCTCGAAGAACTTTCAGCAAATGTTTGACAGTTTGACAGCTCTAGAATAGTGAAATCTGACAGAATATTTAATTGAATTTAATTAAATTTTAATTGAAATTAGATATTAGGAATTTATTATTATAACAAAACTATGCCTTTTGGTCTGGTCATTTTTTATAAAAGTATTTTTAATAAACGTTCCAATTTTTGAATAAAGCTCATTTGATTTATTTGCAAAACTTGAATAAAATACATATAGTTTAAAAATCAATTAATTTCTTCCATTCTCTTCACAGTCTATTATTAGATTTTTTTTGTATCGGTCTGATAAGAAAATTTTACTCATATGATGACACCTCTATACATATTCTCCCACACTTTCTCATAACCCAATAAAATATTATTAGAATTGATGTTGTTAGACGCCAACGACAACAGCGAGATTCCAATCGGATCACTGCGGAAGGAAGGGATGCTGAAGAAATCTTACCAGCAGGTAGCCGAAGATCTGATTATTATTCGCGCTATTACTTCACATATCTTGCCATTAGGTATACCTAGTTAGTGCTGAGTGCTGTGAGAAGTGTTATGCAGATATGCGGTTTTCAGTTGCCGTAAGTATTTGTTTGCTTACTTACATACATTTTAACATTATAATATATTATGTTATTACCATACAAGGAAAGAAAATGTTATATTAACCTGATGTGAGAATGTTTTATAATTTTTTTACGATTAAACTAAATAACTATAATATAATTATGTTACCTGAAAAAGTCTCATTAATAAAACAAGTGGGTATGTAATATTATTATAGCCGGAGATATAATTATTAAGTTATAATATTGTATAATTGGTACATTAATAAAAAGTCTTGCTCATGTGATCTTGTCAAATTTAGGAAATGCAATTCTCTTAAATTTATTATGTCAAACTTTCACCAAGTAATTTCGAAAAAAAACGCTTCATACATTAGTGATTTAATTGACAATTATTTCAGTTAAATGCTGAGAGGCATTGATTTTACACCAATTTAGTTGCTAATTAAAGTTTTTATCAATTCGTCATGGTATAGTAGCATACTGTATGCGTTCGCGGTATCATAAGATCGTGCATGCTCAATGTTCTGCTATTTTACCTAAATCGTGAGAGTATGGCAAACTGTTACAATTTTTTCTAAAAAAAAAAGTCAACCCAACGACTGGTCATTTTTATATATATTTTTATCGACATGATCAACGTCATGTGTGCCTAAATTTCCTAGGTAGTGTAGACTACAGAGCGATTTAACAATGATGCCCAGATAGCACCGAGTGTCCTATGGACGTCCGTTGAGTATCCATTATACGTCCATTGGTCCATGGACAATAAATGGACGTCCTACGGACTTCTCCGCACGGACTTCCTATGTACGTCCACAAAAAGTACGTCCATTGGACGTCCATCGAGTTATTTTTGACTATTGCGCATGACGTGCTGTTGCAGACAGGAAGAGAATAGCAGCACAAGTGCGCACGCACGCGCTAACCACCCCATCTTCCATTCTTCCACTATCATACAATCCACATTCCTACATTATACATTAATTCGTCCCAAGGAAAGGCTTCCGCCATTCCCATCAAACTCAAGACTGCTAGCGTGAAGATGAAGACATCTGCATTATACAGTGAACAAAAAAAAGAAATTAGATGAATCTTTAATTTTTAGAGTTTGTGAAAAATCCAAAAACGAATATTTTCATTAAGTTTATCAATATTATTATCATAAACTAATATAATTAACAACTTTTCAATGAAAATTACCAGATTTTACGTAAAACTTAATGATAGAAACACGTAAATAGGTAAGTACCTAGTCGTTTTCCTGTATCTTTAGCCGTTATCAACTTTGTTTTCAAAACAGAAAATTACCGTATATACCCTATTATACCTATCACTACATTTTTTATTGGATTTTTCAAAACTCTAAATTTCAAGACTTATCGAATATTTTCTGTCTTTTGTTCCTCACTAAGATATTTATCAGCAAATGCTTTGTTGACATTCGATAACGGACTCTCTATGGACATCCGATAACGGACTCCCTATGGACGTCCGATAACGGACATCCTATGGACGTCCGGTAACGGACATCCTGCGGATGTCCAAAGTTGTGACAAATGGACACTGAGTGGACGTCCCATGGACGTCCATAGGACAAAAACGGACGTCCTATGGACGTCCGTTGGTACATAGAGGGATGTCCATTGGACGTCCATAGGACTACTTTGTGCTGTTTGGGTGAGAGCTTTAAAGAATTTTCTAAAACTTTTAACAGTCGTTACTGCTGCAGTTTTTTGTTTAAATAATAAATGAGAGGTTTCGTTAGCAAGAAATTCAATAATAGGTACAATGCAATAGGTTCATTGCAAAAGGTACATCGTGTTGGCTGCATGAATGCTAGGTATGTAGAAATACACAGGGAAATACAAGGGGTGATACGCATTAAGAGAGGTTATAGAATCTGTATGTTGTCGTATTGATCCGGAAATTAACCAAGGGACAACAATTTGCAACAATCACGACAAATTATTAAAAAATTGACAGGATAGACATAATAATCGCTTATCTATCGCCTTCTCTTTTGTGTTCACATGTGTGCTATTGTTGTATTCGTGTCCACTCAATATACCTAGTATCATTCAGCCAATATGAAACATACAGGGTGTTAATGTGTTAATTAAGTATGGGCCTAAACTTCAAGGGATGATTCTTCGAGTGACTAAAAGAAGAAAAGTTCATGTTCATGTCCGCAATGCATATTTTTCAAGATATAGGGTTGTTAAGCTGTTATTAATTTTTTTTCGAAAATATCTTAAATATAATTTACCCAAGTTTGTTGAAATTTGTCGGTGTTATTTGTAGTAGTAAGGTGCTAAAGCAGCCCCAAATTAAATAAAAGACCCCTGTGCTTTTCTTGAATTTTAATTTTTTGCCAGATTAAGCAATTGCTAGTACAACTTTTTTGTCTTTTATTTTTCGTCGTGTTTTGCTTCGTGTTTCAAATAAAAAATAAGAATTATCGAATTGCATATCCTTGGACTAACCAAAAAATTGAGAAAAAGAAAGAAATAAAATTCCTTAGTTTAGAGGTTAGGAAATTTAGATTAATTTGTTATTGTTAAATATTATTATTGAAAAGCAAAAAAAAATCTAAAAGAACATTTTCCTCATTATTTTTATTGTCCAGGCATATTCAATTAAGTGTATATTTTATTTTTTTTATCTAAAACTAACAAGATACAATAAATTAGGAAACAAAAAAGTTGTTTTATTCGTTGCCTAATCTGAAAAAAAGATCTAAATTTAAAAAAAAATTATTGGCGTACTTTTATTAAAAGCTTTTTCAAAATAAATATCGTTGAGATGCTCTCCGGGACGCCACTGGACTTAATAATTTTAATCTAGTCGGGGATAAATTAGCCCCTTACTATATCAAATGAAACTGTAAAGTTTCAACAATATTGGGTGATGTATACGTATCTAGGCTATTTTCGAAAAAGACGATTTTTTAAAAAAGTGTAACACCCTGTATCTTGAAAAATATGCATTTCCGAACAATTTTTATAATCACTCAAAGAATCGCACCCTGAAGTTTGGCCCAATAGTTCTGGAACAGCCTGTATAGCACGAGAGCTTTCTGACAAAAGTGGCATCGTGCACTGAAGACGCCGTCGCTTGGTGGAGCTGTTGTAGGCATGTGTAGCTAGGAAGCTAGGATTCCAGGTCAGGTCATGTTCTTTGAAAAAAAGCACAGCTAGGTATATCCTCGTATTTTTCCTTAAAATCCTGTCTTCTCCTGGAAAAAAACCGGACATTATGTAGGTATAATAGACTCTCAGCGAGTTTTATTAATTATTTTAGAGTGAAGGAAACGTTTTAGAGAAAAGCTCCAGGAGTCAAAAGTTCCTTATCTTTGTCCAAAGAACACGCCTGCCGATTTATAGAATTTTTTAATAAAAGATAATACTAGTCCATTTTTTTTTCGTTTTTTTCATAAAATCCTTCTTTTATAAAAAAAATAAGGAATATAAATCAAGTTTTTTCAAGTATTTGTTTTTCACCCGAATCTATTTAATAAAAGCTCTACATTTTTTTAACTTTTTCCAAGACAAGGGAATAATTTGAAAAAAAGTGAAGAGATAAATAGGCTTATTTTACACAAAGAACGTGCCTGATTTTTTTCAAAATTTTAGTTGTTCTGTGTTTTTGGCTTCTATTTCGAGAGCTACACATGCGTACAGCATCTCCACCAAGCGGTGTTGTGTGTGGTGCATGATGCCACTTTTGTTGGTGGTTCTTGTACTAATAGAAATTTGGTGTTCATTATTTATTTGCTATTCTTATTGTTTAATCCTGTAATTTGTATATGACTTTTGAATCCACCATTTTTGAGAATCTTATTAATCGACCCTGTGCTTGAGTTGATTGTAAAGCAAATTCACGAACACTGCATGTGTATTATTCATCTCTGCGCCAGATACATTAACACGTCTACATCGGTCTTCATTGTTGCTGGCTGCTCTTTTGCGAAATTGAATGATGGAATATCTTGTTCTTCTCATGGCTCTGATTATTTTTCCAATGCCAGCAATTCTGGGTGTTAGTCTGCGAGCGTATTTCATGGAAAAATACGCAGACATTTCTCTTAACGGTGATACTGGCAAATACAAATGGTACAGTTCCTAATGCTATTTTGTCTTTTAGCGGGAAAAAAATGACAATTTGGAATTTTCCATTCAGCCTCATATATAATAAGATATACATATTATGTATTTTGTGATTCTCTGTTCTTCAGTTTAAAATTTTCCTTATAAAAATACTAATTTTTCTACATCATTATGCCTATTTTTCGATAAGAGATTCTCTATTTTAATAACACCACATCAATTTACATTAAGTGATGATATTTTCTACTGGTATTTGCTATGGTTTGATCAGGGTTCTTTTTAAAGTACCTAATACTTATAGGTGAAGTTGTTTTATAATTTTTCCTCTCTGAGACAGTTTTGATATCTATTTACACCGTAATTGGTCAGTTATGGGTAGTAAGAGGTTCTTGATTTAACTGTTGTTATGAAAATATTTTCTTAGATTACAATAACACCGATCATTATCTAAATTACATATCACATACCTACCTAATAATTGCAACTTTCTTTCAGTGTACCTATTACAGTTTATAAAAAAATAAGTCCTGTTAATGGATGAGTATGATGCACCTCATCGTGACTGTCTAATTAAGTCGTATCTTCCTGCAATTTCATCTCGATTGAATTCGATTTTGACTGGAATAAACCAATAATAATTCTGAATTACAAGCCAGCCTAGACAGGCTCTAAATTTCTATTAGGTATTATCAATCCATTATTTATACAGTCCAATTTCTAATGCAGTCTCCACTTTAAAAGAAACAATAAAGAAACTGCATTCATAGGTATTATTGACTCATATATCAGATTCGGCTTTGATGATTTCGCTGTCGCTCAGACTTTTAAATGCGCTTAATAAACATTTCATGAAATATTTATTGCTTATAGATATTGATAAGCAAATTTAGTAGATTTCCATTTTATAATCAAGAACTTTATTGTTAGTATGAAACGTTAATGACAGCTTATAAGTCAAATAAAAAGGATTTAAATATTTGGACATATTGGGAAATGCATGTCCTTAAGAATGTTCCCTAAAAAAACCGTTTCAAAATTAACTCTTCAACTTAGTCGAAAGCAAGGTTATACATGGACAGTACAGTTTCGTCTTTGTTACTGATTTATCTCCATGTCATATCATATCTGATCCTTTCCAAAGCGGGACACTCACATAGGATGTGTTTTACTGTGTAGTCATCCTCCAAGCAAAGGCGGCATTCAGCGTTGATCGCTAAACCCATCCTGTGCAGGTAATGGCTCAGCTTGCAGCGCCCAGTATACATTATATGCCTATTAAGACTTTTAGATCTTTCCTGTTTCGCGCTAAAAGTTTCGTCAGTGCTGGAGGACTTCCCTCTCAGACCAATTACGTAATGTTGTTTTGGAAATACTCGGTGATATGCCTCGATAAATGCGGATTCGGTACCTTTTCTAGACGTCGGCAAGTTCGTTCCTTCAGACCAACTTGGATTTTTCAGCGGCTGGAGCTTAGGGCTATTCAAGCTGCTTGGCTTTCTGAAAATATTTTTATAGATCTGCGTTGCACTTGCCTGTGCACCTTTTCCGGCATTTGCGCACAGAGTTCTAGGTGACTGTAATAGATTTCAGCCTGGAGAGTTATGTGAAGGCACAGGCTCAAGAAGACTCGTTTTCGGGAAGAGCTACACGTTCCAGCTAGTTCCATCGTGTACCATCTAGTAGAGAGGGTCTAACTTTCGAACCGCCTTGGACTCGAGAATTTTTTTTGTTTTTTTTTTTCATAAAGTTGGACCCCTCTTCATTTTGGTGGCATTTTCAAAAATTTTATCGACGCCCTGGCGGAGAAATGTGCATGCAAAGACATCGGCAATGGGTTTTTTGCACATAACTTCGATGACGAAAAAATTTTTACCCCCACGCCCTTCTTTCATGGCAAAAAAACAGTTTTAAGAAAAAAAAAGGGGGGAGGGAAATCGGTTTTTCTGCGGGCATCTTGCCAATATTGGCGGAATCGAAAAAAAAATACTATTTTAAAGTAGGCATTCCAAAGTGTCATCTCCCATTTTTTGGGCCCGAGGCCCCAATATTAGCGAAAGTTATAGCAATTTGAATTTTAATTATGATTTCCCCTCCCCCTCCCCCTCTAATCGAGATAGCGACTTCAAAATTTCAGGCATCATTGAGGACACTGCTGTCTGTCGATGAAAAAAAAATTAAGTCCCTAAGTCGATTTTTTCCATGCAAAACACGCGAACACGGACGGCGGTGTATTCACATTCGCACCGCGGCGGAACCCTGAAGAAAGGGCCTCAAAATTGAAAATGCGATATCTCGAGAACCGTTTGACCGATTTGGACCAGTCCAAAGTTCAAATTACGCGTCTTCGAGAGCTCTTCATTTTTTGACGGATATTTACTATGCTCAGGGCCGGTTGCACGAAAGTAATTAAAAATATTTCAGATAATTACCGATTTTAAATTTCAAATTTTGAAAATATGGTGAATATTTTCAAGGATATTTTAATTTTTGTTAGTAATTAACTCTTCTGCAAGGGAGTAGAGTTTGTTTCCAGCACTATCAGACCAATATTTTGATACTACAGGGCGTTTTAAAATCGATGATTATCTCACAAATTTTTAATTACGTTCGTGCAACCGGGCATCAGAGTTGAATTAAGCGAGTTATGTGCAAAAAACCCATTTCCGATGTCTTCGCATGCACATTTCTCCGCCAGGGCGTCGATTAAATTTTTGAAACTGCCACCAAAATGAAGAGGGGGTCCAACTTTATGAAAAAAAAATCAAAAAAAATTCTCGAGTCCAAGGCGGATGGAGCCTTTTTTTTTGACAGACCCTCTCCACTAATCTGGTTACCATCCAAGCCATCTAAACCATTTACCATAGAACCATGTAACTTTAGTTGCAAGTTAAATTTGAAAAAGATAATTTATCCATTTTAGTAGGCCCTTTTCAATATTTTTGAAAAAAATTGACTTTATATTTTCCTCTATCATTCTTTTTTTTTGGATTTGGAACCAACAATATGCCAGAAAGAAAGCTTTCTAGTTGTAACTAATATTTATTGCTCGGATAATTATCTTAGTAGGTCTCTCTTATTAATTATTTATTTTATTAATGGATTCTATACAATATACAGGGTGGGAATTTTTTGTGCTACCCATCATTGAGATCTCGTCGTAAACGGTAAGAGATAATAGGGTCGGTTAAATGAGAGAAAAGCTGCACAATTTTATGCTTATTATACGAATCTAAAACAAAATTTATGGAAAGTTCAGGCCGTTGCTGAAATATCCTGAAAAAACTGAAAAATCGAAATTTCTTTTTTTAGTCATTTCTTTTTTATTGTTGGGAATAAAAAAGGGATTTTTTGCAGGTTTACATAAAACATTAAAAGCAATCTATTTCTTATTACAAAAATTTTTTAAGCCGACTAGATTGCAGAGTTTTCATAAACAATTTTTGTTTTTCTTCTGACAGCCATAAGCTTTTTGTCATTCGGTTTTAAAAAATAAACGACAACCAAAAATCTATCAGATTAAAAAAACAAAAAATGGAAAGACCCGAATGACCATCTGGTTTTTTATGAAATTCAGTTAAATTTCGGTTATTTTTCTTTCGGAAAAAGAAGAATAAAATTTGAAAGAATTATTTTGAGTATTATAGATTTTTGGTTTCTTTAATTTTTTAAATACAGAATGATGAAAAAAAAACAATACAGCGGCCATAAGAAAAAAATTTACTATGAGAACCCTGTGATCTAGAGGGCTTTGAAAATTTCTGAAATATCTAATGGATCTTAAGGTGTTATGTTAGCCTATAAAAAATTAACTATTAATTTCTAATAGGCAATAAAAAAGGTATATTGAAAATAAGAAATCACGATTTTTCAGTTCTTTCAGAATATTTCAGGAACGGTCACAGACATCTTGTATATCTTGACGGATTCGAGATGGCCATAAAATAGGGCATCTTTTTTTCTACCTTAACTGACCTTGTATCTCTTACAGTTTACGAGATCTCAATGACGAGTTGTACAAAAAATTTCCACCCTGTATAAAACACCTTTATTTCAAATAGGGGTGCGATTTTTTATATAATATTATTTGGTAACATAATTGGTTGCCTTGAATGCATTTCAATTCAAGTAATTTCGCCAGAAAATTTATGAAGAGCTTCCACTTTTCATGACATATTTCAGTGCCGCTTTTATAGAGAGGACGTTATTTCCACGATTATCAAAACCCCATTCCTCTAAAGCCGGACAATTTCCATCGGAAATACTGTTACTTCAAGGAACATTATTTTTCTTCGGTTTTTTTTTCAACATAATTTCCGAAGACTGGATATAATTTTGCAAGGGTGATTATTTTTCAATTAGACATTTCCGTGGATAGGGGTATTTTACTGAGGATTTTTTTTACTAGCAGTTTTTTCAGGGGGTCGTTATTTTTCAAGATATGTATTAGTTCTGGATTTTTTAAAATTTTTTCAAAAGCTCTTTTCTGTAGTAGTATTTTTGCGGTGACGATATTTCTAGAGATGTTTTTTACGGAGAGAATTTTTCCTAATATAATTTCCTAATAGAATCTTTACGATGTTATTTCTAGAAATAATTTAAAGAGGACATTCTATGCGTGAGTCTCATTTGTTTCAATGGAATCATTGTGGAATCATCATGCTATATGAAAGTATTTTATAGGGGATTTTTTTCAGGGACATTTTCTTATACAGGGTGCACCATGTATCCTTCTCTATATTGCTATCTCCTAACTCTAACAGATACAGGGTTTTGTGGCCATCTCGATTCCGTCGAGACATACAAGATATCTGTGACCGTTCCTGAAATATCCTGAAAAAACTGAAAAATCGAGATTTCTTATTTTTTCCATATCTTTTTTATTATTGGAGATTAATGAATAATTTTTTGTGGGCTTACATAAGTCGTCAAGAGCTACCCATCTGACATTTCAAAAAATTTCAAAGCCGACTAGATCCCAGAATTTTCATAGTCAACTTTCGTTTTTCTTATGGCCACCATAGTGTTTTTTATGTTGTTCGGTATAAAAAAAATTATAAAAACTAAAAATTGTTAAACTTCAAAAAATAAATTAAAAAATTTTTTATTCTCGTTTTTTCTTTACAAAATAGACACATTTTTAGACCGAATTTCATAGATAAATTGAAAAACCATAAGGCAAGCACTATTTCGGCGTATTTTACAAATGTTGACGTTTTTCGACGATTTTTTATTAGGGTTTTCTTTGAAAAAAGAAGAATAAAAATTTTTAAAAATTTTTTCTGAAGTTTATTAATTTTTGGTTTCCATTATTTTTTTCATATCGAACGACATAAAAAAATAATATGGCGGCCATAAGAAAAACGAAAGTTGACTGTGAAAACTCTTGGATCTAGTAGGCCTTGATAATTTTTGAAATGTCAGATGGATGGCTCTTAACTGCTTATGTACGCCTACAAAAAATTATTTATTAATTTCCAGTAATAAAAAAGATATGAGGAAAATAAGAAATATCGATTTTTCAGTTTTTTCAGGATATTTCAGGAACGGTCACAGACATCTTGCATGTTTTGACGAATTCGAGATGGCCACAAAACTGCGCATCTTTTCTCTAATTTAACCGACCCTGTATCTCTTAGCGTTCAGGAGATAGCAATATAGAGAAGGATACATGGTGCACCCTGTAGAATATAGAAGAAGATATACATAATAGCTATACTAGCCTTGAGAAATTAACTGGGACCATTTTCTGGGGTTATTTTAAAGCTACTTTTTTCGGAGGGACGTTTTTCTTTGAGTTTGAGAATTACAATCAAGACAATATGGACTATTTTTGAGGCAACCTTGTCATCTTATTGATTAAATCGTCTAAGTAAATAATTCTGAAGGTAAAAAATTACATCTGATAGGTAGTTAATATAAATAAACTCAGACATATTTTAATTATTACCTACTTACCAATACCACATAAATTTTAATATGCTCTAGAAGGATACAAAATCTATATTACACAATTTTCATTAAAATGATTGTTTATTAATTAACTTACAAATTTGTATACCTACTTACCTGAGGCGCACAAAATCATTATTAACAGGATAACCCAAATACACATTTAATGTAAATGCAAGTAATAAATGCAAGTAAAGCTATGTAATAATAAATATCTGCAATACCTATATGTACCTACATAGAAAAGCACGAAACCTTTTTTGGTACTATTTCTGATCTGATATCTACGTATTTCTATTACATGCTTGTTTAGCAATGTAAGCTTATTATAATAGTAATATAATAATACAAGAGAAATTTATCTTATCGATATTGATTTAATTTAATACCAAAACCAGAAGGTAGGTAATTGAACTGTAATAACGATTGTCCTCTCTAAGTACTCCTTACTTACCTACAATTTGAGAAATATGTGCCCAGATTATTCTTCTTGTAATTTTTTGCAATATTTATACCTAGTGAAATTTAGAATGTGGTCTTTCCACAGGAAATGATTTCATTATGAATACAAATGAGAGATGAAGCGTCTTTATCATTCACATAAATCACAGATCTGAAATTGGGGAGATGGTAGTCTTTTAAGGTAACAGTAGCGGCTCGTAATATATTTAACTACTTAAAAAGCTTGTTCTTGTAAACACCCAAACTTAATTCAATTATAGGAGCTTTGACGATATTTTGTTCGAAGATCTATGAACTTTATTTTGAAAAGAGCAAATACGCAAAAACTCAAATAAGTTACAAAAGAAAACACCACTCGTCCTGAGAAGTAAATCGACAGACTTAAGATCAATTCAATCATGAGTGGTATTTTATTAGACAATTTCACGAACAAAGTGAAACGTGAAAAAATATAAATTCTCATTTTGACGTGCAACTACAATAATTATTATTAATTGTCGAACTGTCAAACTTTACATTGTTCAGAGATCCATACCGATGGTTACGACGTTGAAAATTACAACGCTGATAGATAGTGGAGAGGGTCTGTCAAAAAAAAGGCTCCATCCGCCTTGGACTCGAGAATTTTTTTTATTTTTTATTTCATAAAGTTGGACCCCCTCTTCATTTTGGTGGCATTTTTTAAAATTTAATCGTCGGCCAGGCGGAGAAATGTGCATGCGAAGACATCGGCAATGGGTTTTTTGCACATAACTCGCTTAATTCAACTCTGAGCATAGTAAATATCCTGTCGAAAAATGAAAAGCTCTCGAAGACGCGTAATTTGAACTTTGACTGGTCCAAATCGGTCAAACGATTCTCGAGATATCGCATTTTCAATTTTAAGGCCCTTATTTCTTCAGGGTTCCGCCGCGGTGCGAATACACCGCCGTCCGTGTTCGCGTGTTTTGCATGGAAAAAATCGACCTAGGGACTTAATTTTTTTTTTTTTCATCGACAGACAGCAGTGTCCTCAATGATGCCTGAAATTTTGAAGTCGCTATCTCGATTAGAGGGGGAGGGGGAGGGGAAATCATAATCAAAATTCAAATTGCTTTAACTTTCGCTAATATTGGGGCCTCGGGCCCAACCAATGGGAGATGACACTTTGGAATGCCTACTTTAAAATGTTTTTTTTTTTTCGATTCCGCCAATATTGGCAAGATGCCCGCAGAAAAACTGATTTCCTTCCTCCCTTTTTTTTGTTAAAACTGGTTTTTTGCCATGAAAGAAGGGGCTGGGGGTAAATTTTTTTTCTTCATCAGCCGGGAATTTTCTTTATCTTTGATTTGAGCCCCAGTAGACCTCGATCGGACCATTATTAAGGTCACAGAGTCACCAAACGCGTTTGGTCCTGTAGAATGGCGAGGATTAGGGTTAGCGGGTTCCGCTATCCGGCATTTTTTAGGGCTAAGTGTCCCCTTTTAAGATTTTCTTACCCCATGTCGCTATCTCAATTAGGGCCTGCACGCGGACGTGATATGTAAACCAATTAATCTAGCCGCGGAACAGCGAGAGCCGGGGGCGGAGCCTAGCGCTCCCTCTTCTTTCTCTCTTCTCTCACAGACACACACGCTAGAATAATTGGTTTACATATCTTTTTTTTATTTTACTTTAATTTAAATTTAATTTAATATTTAATTTTACCCCCACCCCCTTCTTTCATGGCAAAAAACCAGTTTTAAGAAAAAAAAGGGGGGAGGGAAATCGGTTTTTCTGCGGGCATCTTGCCAATATTGGCGGAATCGAAAAAAAAAAACCATTTTAAAGTAGGCATTCCAAAGTGTCATCTCCCATTGGTTGGGCCCGAGGCCCCAATATTAGCGAAAGTTATAGCAATTTGAATTTTAATTATGATTTCCCCTCCCCCTCTCCCTCTAATCGAGATAGCGACTTCAAAATTTCAGGCATCATTGAGGACACTGCTGTCTGTCGATGAAAAAAAAAATAAGTCCCCAAGTCGATTTTTTCCATGCAAAACACGCGAATACGGACGGCGGTGTATTCGCACCGCGGCGGAACCCTGAAGAAATAAGGGCCTTAAAATTGAAAATGCGATATCTCGAGAATCGTTTGACCGATTTGGACCAGTCAAAGTTCAAATTACGCGTCTTCGAGAGCTTTTCATTTTTCGACAGGATATTTACTATGCTCAGAGTTGAATTAAGCGAGTTATGTGCAAAAAACCCATTGCCGATGTCTTCGCATGCACATTTCTCCGCCAGGGCGTCGATTAAATTTTTGAAAATGCCACCAAAATGAAGAGGGGGTCCAACTTTATGAAAAAAAAAATAAAAAAAAATTCTCGAGTCCAAAGCGGTTCGAAAGTCAGACCCTCTCTACTAGACCAATCAGAATTGAAAGACAGCTCTTCTTTTCGCGATAAGTAGAGCTGTCTTTCAATTATTCTGATTGCTCAGATTATTGAATACCATAAGATTCCGAAATAGTCAATCATATTACTTTTTGAGTCCATTCTGAGAAAATCGTTTCTCTTAACATAGGTTCGCAAGCTTTTCGCGATACAGGATCTCATAAATTTTCTATTCCATTTTTTTAAGGGTAACTCAGGAACCGTTTGACTCACAGAACTCTCAGTGCTTTTGAAACGCCAGTTATTCCAATGTTATAGAAAGAAAATTTAACTAGCTCTCAAAACGTAGACAAAATTATTGCTAAGGTGCACAAAAGCTGAGTTCTGCTGTATCTGAAACGCTTCTTGAGAGTTCCTAATTTTTTTTACCCCCCTGTATCTCGAGGACCAATGTTATTAGGATTTGTTTTTCTGGAGATTCCTTATTTTCCGATACATATTTGGTCTATCCTGTATCCTGGAGAAGGAAAAATTTCCCTTTGCAATCCATTAGTCTTTTCAGAGTAAGTATATACCTACCTACTTATCTAGACAGGAATATCGTTAGAAGTAAGCGGTTGAAAGAATGGAATATTGAGAGAATAGAGGAATGCCGTTTTCAAAATGACTCAAAAATTCAAGAACTTTCAGCAGGTTTCAGAACTGTTCTACTAGTTTGTTTCTTGTTTTGCTACTAGTTACCGACATCACCCCAAAAATGATTCATCCTGGTGTATTATATCCACCAGGAATATCCTCTTAAATGGAAGATATTTTTTCCTTTTGATTTAAGGTTTTAGGTTTTAAACTAATCACCATCAAAATCGGCGCTATCAATAAAATTTAAGAGCCTGCATGAGAACCTTAGGTGTAATTTTTTGGAATTTGAAACTCAAATATATCTTAATTAAAAAAGTGCAATAGTTTTTATTACTGTACAATAAGAACGCACCATTGACCTTATTCTAATCACCTTACTCTAGTTATTAGGAATTTAAAGTTCATAAGACGGAGACGGTAATTATTACATTGCAACAGTAGTATGCAGTCTTACAACATAATGATTTTAAAATTACAAAAATAATTATCTCATAGAAATAATTATTTTCAGCTTCGTTTACAAATATAAACTAGAAGAATAGCGTGATGATGCTTCATTAACATATTTTTCTAGATTAGGAATTTTTATAATAAGTTTTCTTAGATTGTCTAATTTTTTTGATCCACTCTGTACCTATACTTTTGCGGTTCATGCTACCTTCAATAAATTTCTAGCCATGTAACTTGTTCTCGATTGAATTTCTTTCACTTTTCGAAACTTTTATCGAATAATTTCTATTTTCTACGAGCTCGACATTATAATAATAAAAAGTTGTTGTCAAGAGAGAGGTAGGTGATAAGAAAAAAGTGTTATTTTTATCAGCGTCCATTGAAATCTAATAAAATATGTCCTCCAATTATTGTTTCTTAATTATATATCTACTTCAAATAGTAATGCCAGCAATGGAATTAAATATAGATTTACTCCAGATAAAACTTGAATAGATGCATTAACTAAAGCATGTAAGAGAAACTATTCCCGAAACAAGTTTCATTTTATTAAAGCATCAATTGGTAATAACAACAATAATTGCAGTGAAAAAAACCGTAAATCCACGTCAAACTGCAATATCCGATTGTTGAACGGGTAGCCTGCAGAGCAGACAGATTGGAGGATTTACAAGATAAAACGTGTGCTTTCACTTGTTGGATAAAAGGAGTTCCTCGCAGACGATGCACAATAGATCGGCATCCCAAGCATACAAACGACTAATTATTATTATTATCGTCGTTCTTAGAGGAATTACATGATGTAACTTTAATATGGGATTAATTCCGTATTCATAACTCAATGATATTCCGTGAAATAATATAATCGTGGCTGCGCATCTTTATACCCAGACTTGCTATCTTCGTTGGAACGTCGGAATGGAACACACTCATAATATAATTTACATTATAATTGACTCTTCTGGTAGAAGCTACTAAGCGTCACTGAGCCGTGTTAACCGTTTGCAACCAGAAAATCCTCAAAATTATAAATGAACTAAAACGCCTGAAGACTTAGATCTAATGATCTAAATTGGCTGGAAGACCAGAACTCAATAAGCTTCAATCTCATAAATAAATCATGTAGTAGGTACCAATTGATAAAAATAAACTCCGAGATTCAGATTTGGTTTAAGAGGGCAGCCGAAAAAAACCCTTAACAAGCATCTTAGTTTTTACGTTGAAGTTACCACCGCTGACCTTTTCATACGAACAAAATTTAGCACAAGGTTCGCCAGAAAGCTAGATCGATAGTAAAAAAGGAACCAATACGCTCTGCCATATCCTTGCAAATATCTTGTAATTAACAATTAAATAAGCAGGGAAGGTCAATCTACTTACGAAGGACAATAGGTAAGTCGAAATTTTTATCCGACAAGCCATATCCTTGTTACTAGGAAAATGAAGACAAAAATGGGTTTAGTGGTTGCACCTCAGATGCTTTTATTCTGATCCTAGTCTTTACTTTTGTCACAACTATACCTCAACATGTTAATACCTTGGAGCCGCTCTCCCAATATTAGGGCTAGATACTAGTCAAGATACTGTCAAGATACCAAAATACCTTTTCAAATAAACTCTTTACTACCTATAAGTGAGTTCATTTATCAAGCACAAAGTCTGCATTGATCCACAGGCTAAAAGCGGGTGACGACAACCTGACCTGAAGTGCACCATTTCCCCACACCACTTTATCTTCCCCGAGTATTACGTGTCAAACTTAGTATCGCACCTCCGAACGTGATTTCGAGTAAACTGTTAGCCAAGCAAAAACACAGGGATTGCTACAGGATCTAAGAAATACCGTCCCTTATGGCATTACTCTCGTCTTTTTTGACCTAGTAGTGAATATACGAGTATACCCTTACAATAATTATTAGTAGGTTTCCCAGGTCCCTAGTCTAGATGATTGGGACAGTTCCTGAGATAGGGGAGAAATGGGTAATTTATAGTTCGTACTATTTCTAGAATAACTGCCCTCTACCTGAATGGTGGAGAGCAAACCACTAGGTTAAGAAGACGCGCCACAGGACCACTGCAAAACAGCACGATGAGGCTATCCTGAATCCCTTCCCTTATAAGAAAAAAGACTACAGATGCTGGTTGGCTGGATTCAGAAACAAAAATAACTAATAACGAGAAAATAATGCCCCCACCTTGATCTGGACTGGTCAGGACCAGTAACGTCATGCATCTTCGTATTTTTGAACGAGTCGCCAATTGGAGCTGATCAGGATCTGGCCTGAACAGCGGAATTGTGAGAGGAGAAATTTTCTTTGTCAAAATGTCAGCCTCCTTTGCCGGTTTTTTTCTCAGAACTTCAAGACGGAGAAAGCTTTTTTTGCGGAAAAGGGGAAACCTCATGGACACCCTGATGATTTATTTTCTTTCCGCATCTCTTCACTGTGAGGGCTGTCATTTATTTATCTCTCGTATCTCTCTTTTGGTCTCAATGATCTGTCGTATTATATCGTATAGGTAGCCCTCCATGTTGCCTACCAGTCCTCCAGCGACATTGTTGACATCGAAGGTTTTCCCAGCCCTCTCCAGGAAACTTGTTCTCACGTTTTTACAATGTGGGCAATAAAAGAGCGTGTGATTGGCATCATCAATTTCATTGCAGTATGTAGAGAGGTTCGAGTCAGCACGCAAGCGTTGATGGTAGTAGTCTAAAGCACCCATGCCCCGATAGTGCCTGGGTAAGGAAGTGGTCGGTTTCACCCAAGGGCCTCTCTGTCTACTTTTAGATGTCAGATATGAGTCTGATGGTCCATATCCTATGAGTGCCGCTCTCCCACCTTTCCTGCCAGAAACGTTCTAGCTCGGAACTGACATCCTTCGGATTTTTGCAAAGAAGACTTCTGTTCTCTCCTTTATAAGTGGATGAATAGGTGGTATGTCCCATATCACTCCCACCCCCTCGGTCGAAATAATCCGGTAGGCACTGCAGATTCTTATTGCCATCTGTCTCTGATGGCTCGACAGCTGCGCTGTTAAACTCTTGTTGTCGGTCAGCACATACCATGCTGGTGCCGCATACAGTATAGGACAGTATTCAGCGCGTATAGGGCAGTGGTAGTATTTCCCCTTTTCGCTATTGTCCTCTTCACGTACTTCGAGAAAGTTAGTTTGGTGTCTATCCATACTCCCAGAAAGGTATCATTTTTCGCCTTGTTGTCAAGACGATTGCCTCCGTTTTTTCTTATGCCAATTCCAGTCCATTCTCAGTAATCCAGTTTGACACTCTGTGCAACTCGATTACCTACTGAGAATGGACTGGAACTGCCACCAGAAACGAGGAAGGCAGTCGTCTTGACAACGAGACCATCCTAAATCCCTTGTAAGAAAAAAGACTACATATGTTAATTGGCCGGCCGGGTTCAGAAACTGAATTACCTAAGAATCAGAGCATAATGCCCCACCTAGTTATGTTCAGCACCAGTAACGCCGTGTTCGTATTTTTGAACGTGCAGCTGACCAGAATTTGACATCAACAAAGAAATCGAGAGAGGATAAAATGTCCATTCAGCTTCTTTTACTGTTTCTTTTTTGGGTGGATTTTAAGGCGGAGAAAGGAAGGGTTATGACGTCACGAACTACAAAAACTGTGGACCTGGCTGCTTACAAGACAGTTTAATCGGCTGCGAGTCCTTTTTGGTCATTGTTCGCCACAGGGTGTTCATAAAAGGTATTTAGGTGAGAGTATGAAAACGGTCAAATGAGAAAGTATCGCATTTGGTGAAAATTTTCATTCATCCCCCACTCCCCTGATGAACCGGTGTTAACTAAGGTAAATTTTTACGACTCATCTTACAACAGATGAGTGTCTGTTGATAAAATCCCTTAAATTTATAACAGTGGGTTCAGGGGATAAGAAAACGAAACAAAAAATTCTAATAAACATATAGTTCAACGTCGACCGTTACTTAGATACTGTTAAAAATCTTTTTTACACGAATTAATTTTGTAATTCATTTTTAGAGAAAAAGTTATTTTTGTAAATAAATTTTAGCGGGGGTTTCAGAAGTGACCAACAAGGTCACCAGGCCCTACACTTCTTAGAGATGGCTGAAATCATTAGTTTACAAAAAAACCTGTTCACCACTCAAAACCACCACCATCACTTAGGTTACGGTGGTATTTTTGAAAATTTAATTACATATAGTTTGCATTGTTTCATAGAAAATTAAATTTTTTGTCGAATAATTAAGTAATTTTTTTTACAATATCTCAGTAACGATGCTCATTTTACCATACGTTTTTAAGAGTTTTTAGTTTTTTTGATACCCTGAACACATTAATTTCTGGGGGGGGGGTCCTTACCACACACCTGTAGTGAATATAAGGCTGCTGAAGCCAAGAGATAATTATAAAGCATCGCTATCTTTTGTCAGACGCTTTTGAAACATTGATTAATGTTTCATCTTCCTAGAATATAGAGGTAGTGTTTTCCGTGATTTATGTAAAATTCTTCTTTTCTATAAATACATAATATAAAATACTAGTTTTACTTCAGGTTTGAGAGCGAAAGTACACTGACAGAGAAAGTAAACAGATGACACTGCCGTTTTATAAGAAATAGGAATAAACAACAGCATTATTCTTTATCGATTACCTTAACGACATACTAAAATGGATTTTATGCTGATATAATAAGTACCTACGTTTTTGCATTTCACTCGAATGATTTTAAGACCTAATTATGGACTAGCGGTGCAAATATAAATTGCGCAGCATCATGTTGGTATGTTTTATGTTTTAATGATAATCAACTTGATTATTGCCAATTGCAATACCTACATGATAGGATGGTTATGAAATTATATAGTTAATCCCCTCAGATGTATGTAAATGTAACTGGAACGAAAAGTAATATTTTAATAATTTGTATTTCGAAAGGCACTGTCGCTAAAATCGCTTCAAATATAATGGAGATGGGGATAAAATTATTCCTTTGAATAGGGTCAAATAGGAAAGGAGAGTGTTGTAGCCATCGACGTAAAATTGAGAAACATTATAACCGTTTGGGTGAAGAACTCATGGAAATTTTTTAAATTATGTACTTCTATAGTTTAATGTACTTCTAGTTCTCTTTACTTCTAGTTCTGATTCACCAAAGGCTGGTTCTGGTCTGATAAATTCG
Organism: Malachius bipustulatus; assembly: GCA_910589415.1. Taxonomy (NCBI): domain Eukaryota; kingdom Metazoa; phylum Arthropoda; class Insecta; order Coleoptera; family Melyridae; genus Malachius; species Malachius bipustulatus. The sequence continues at coordinate 28,819,355 of OU342634.1, read as the reverse complement.
GATTCGGCACCTTTCCTAGTCAGAGAGTCGGCAAATTCAATCTCTTCATATCCAGTCCAGCTCGGAATCCAGATCAGAGTTACTTCGTGGCCCCGAGTTAATGTGGCAAGGGCATTCAAAGTAAATTGACAGTTCCAGATCATCTTGGATTTGCATTGGCTTGGTCTAAGGACTTTTAGAGCTGCTTGGCTGTCTGAAAATATCTTGATTCACATCTGCGTTGGCAGTGCCTTTTTTTCTGTATCTGCGCCCAGAGCTCTATGGCGTAGATTTCTGGACAGTACTTGCGTGAAGGCCAAGGCTCGAGAAGTCTCTTTTATTTGAAGTAGACAGACTGTGACTTTTCGTGTCATCCAGTAATCTGGTTCGCTACAAGTTATAAATCTTTGGCAAGCTTCTTGCCATTTGTAGTAGTCTATATGTAATCAATTTGGCTTCTCTCTCTAAATAAATATGGGGAGGTGGTGTGTCCAGTAGGATTTTCATAGCCGCCGAAGGTGTGTTGTTAATAGCACCACAGATCGCCAGACAAGTCTGTTTCTGTAGACAAGACAGCTTTATTTGCTGTTTGTTGTAAACTGTGTCTTGAAATCGTATTTAGGTGTGCTTCAAGCTTCTCTCTCAGGAGTTCCAAAGTCACTTGAATAGCAGAGTCTGACCTTAGAACGTCCTCGTTCTGATTGATTGACCTAACAGGGTCCATGATTATCCTAAAACCTCGTACTACTCCCGCGTGGGCCATATTATGATAACCATCAGTGTTGCTAGAAAACGCCTATTATAGTATATATTATATGTAGATGTCCAAAAATTCCACTTTTCATGTATCCTCAACTTACATTGAATAAATATAATCTTAAATAAACAGTGCTCTTAATGTTTTCTTTTGAGAAAAAAAAAATTCGTTTGGATTGCCCAAGATCAAGTTTACTGTTTTTGACAGCAATTGAATAATTTTACAGCTTTTTGAATTGAATTGAAAAAGAAATAAACTCCGTTGATGTTTTTAAAAGCTCTTGCGAAGCTTTTATTTTTTGAATTTTACATTTTGAAAAACTTGATGAAATATTTGGCTATCGAATTCGACGTTTCTCGTTTATTGTTTCTGGAAACGCTCTTAATAAAATTTCCCTTTTTCACTGATCGACGATGGTTTTCTTAACTATTTTGTTTACCTTGTCTATAACAGCGCTAGAAAATTTGATATTTTTAACGATTATTAGAGGTGGTGTTCTAATTTAAATAAAAATTCAAGCAATCATTTCTACCCTTGTTAGTAAATTAGCCTAAATTACCGTAGGGACGATGTGTTCGTGTTTTTCTTTTTCTTACAGTTGCGAACAACACTTGAAATTTTTTTTTCTTGAACTTTGATGTAGAGCTGCGGCCGATTTTAGTGGTCTTCGCTCACCGTTTTACTAAAGCTCTTATACCTTTTCGCTTTTCACTGCTTGAACTGGTTCCGATGGTTTTTGCTTACCGTTTCTAAAAGCACTATTAAGTTTTATATCTCTGCTGATGAGGGGTGGTTTTATAACTGTGTCCCATGTATTATTTTAATAAATAAAAATTATCGGTATCATTGGTTTCTGTTTACTGTTTCTAACAACGCTCGTAAATTCCCTTTGATGACTCTTAGGGTGAGGTATAATTTGCTTGGCGATGTTGTTACAATTTTTACTCATTTGAAAAAAAAAACGATAAAAAATATCTGTCAGAATACGTTATTGCTTAGCTGGCTCTATTTTACTGGTTGGGGTGATTTTATTGACTTTAGTTTACCGTTTCCGACATAAGTTCTGTCAATTTTGGTTGAAAACTCTTATGCTGAAAAGTTTGATATTTTTCCTTCTAGGAGTCGTTTCATACGTCCTTTTTTTGATATTGTCAGTAGATTACCAAACGCTATTGAATTCTCAACCGTTTCGTACTTTGTTCTTAATTTTTGTTTGTTTTTATACTATTCGGGGATAGTCTGTACCTATACCATTTCTGACAGAGTCCTTATTAATTTTCGTATAGTTCCTGAAATCGCTCACTGATATAGCTGAAATTTCCCTTTATTAATCCTTGGGGATAATCTTCTTTATTTCTTCTTAGCGGATCTTACAACGTTTTAAAATTTTACAATTTCTTGCTTGTAGCAAAGCTAAAGAGTTCCGTGGTTACGTAGTGAAGACCTCCAACGATGGAGCCTAAGATCGTGGGTTCGATCCTGACTAGGTCGCACTATATTTTCCAGATTTATTGTCGAATGTTTTTCAAAAATTTAATATGCGACGGACTGGGATGGTGATGTCCAATGGGATTGGTGAGATAATCCCTTTCCCTCCATATATTTTCCTTTTATATCTGAGACTATTACCTACCTAATCTTACCCATAGACTTCGCAGTTTTCTCAATCGTTTTAGAGCCATAAAAAACCTCGTGCGAGGGTTAGATCAAATCAGCTCTCCAGTCTTCTTATAGAGTGATTTTTTTCTGATGTCTTGCAGCGTGAGCTAAATAATTGATTATAATCAGGGAATGTCGAAAGTAGCAGTAACGAGAGCTTGCAGTGCAAGCGAAGGGCAAAATGTTGTTTCGGCAAAACGATAATACTGCAAAAGAAACTTTCACGACAAATTTCTCTGAAGACAATGAAGTTGAATAACATGAAAACTGAATCAAATACTATCAGAGTGCTAGTTATTCTGCTGCTTTAATTATTTAAAAAGGTACACCCTATATATAGGTATCTAAGGTAGATTAGGGATGCCAAAGAGTTCTTCAGTTCTTATTAACTCGATTTGCTCGAGTTCTTATTTTTTTTTTGTGCTACCTAAACTCTATGAAGAACTAATAAAAAGTAGATTTAGGGTTATAAAGATGTTAATGTGATTTCCAAAGAATAAGTTAAAATGGACAGATGTTTAATGAGCAAATTATGGTTTACATTTCCTGTTTAATTTAAAATCAAATAATTATCCTGTCTTATTTTAAAAGCTTTAAATTTGATATATATATTTAAACAATCAGTTTGTTTAAAATAAAGGATCCTTTACTTTGTACACCTGTGTACAAAAGAATAAAATACTTCCGATATCATTTATATCGGGAAAGATAAAGTTCGTGAGTGGTAATTAATTAATTTACTAAGTTAGCACTGATCTTCTAGTCCTTCCTCGTCATGATCGGTGAGATAAAATAAAAGACAACACTTACAGTTTCCGGGATGAAGCTGATTGAGGTAAAAACTGTCTTTATTTTGACAGTAAAAAGGATATTAATAACTCCTGGACTTCGCTAGGGGTGGTGCTCAATCAGGCATTGAAGTCTCCAGAGAAAGCAGCAGGTGCAGAGACGACGCCCTGATGAGACTCCTAGGATTGAACAACCAAAACAGCACTAGTACCGGGAAATGTTCTGCTATCGTTGAAGATCACCAAAACGTTGATTTATTTCACCATGGATACGTGAAAACGATGCAAGGATCAATTAGATAGTTGAAGAACAGAAATGGGCCACGCTCCCTTTGTTTCCTAGTCCAAGATGGCTCCTCGGTCACGATAGACAATAAATCCGGATATTAGTAGATACCGGAGAAAGTAAGGTATTTACCAAAGGGAAAGGTAAAGATAAAGGTATAAGGTAAAGTTAAGATAAAATTCCCAAAGCTAAAAATAAGTAATAATCAAATTAGAGCTTCTCTTCAAAAATATCTGTAATGGCGACTTATCCTGAACAACAGGCTTCGATGGGAACGATCAAGAGAATCAACTTTCTTGATGGACAGATAAAAAGGAAGTGAATTCAGTTCCGTGAACTCGAGAGGAAGTCCGCCTTCGGTTGGTGAAAGGAGAAATGTCACGGGCAGATACTGAAATCTGATTGACAGTTGACAACTTATTTGGTTCCTGAAAGGAACTCAGGATCGGACTGAAACGACAACTTATTTGGTTCCTGAAAGGAACTCAGGATCGGACTGAAACGACAACTTATTTGGTTCCTGAAAGGAACTCAAAATCCTAGTGAAACGAAACGTGCAATGCCATCTAGCAGTGAATTATCCAGACAGTACCAGCGCCAGAATATGGTGTGGGTAGTCAGTTCAAAGATGCGATCTATATTATAGGGAGTTGTAGGGAACTGTAATTTTACAATTCTCTTTAAAACGAGGGAAGCTTTGCAAAGAGGACAACAGGTGACGTATTCACGTTACACACCTCCCCTTACCGATGCAAGAGAAAATTCAAAAACTAGAAGAAAATTCTAGTTCTTTCTATACCCGTAGAAGGGTATACATGAAGGTATGATTGTGGATGACCAACAAGGACAACACAAATCGAAAAAGAGAGAGAATAGTGTTCTACAAAAACAAACTTTGTAAAAGTTTTCTACCTTGTTTACTATTCGTTCAGATAATATCGCACAGTCAGTCATTTTAACTAGCTATACAATATAAAAAGAAATATTTAATTCGCTCGTGCAGATTAAATTTATAATTATAAAACCTTAATGCTAAGTAGATAAAAGAAAATGTACATGCATTCTTTCTAGATAACATGCTACTAAGTTGATTATTATTATAAACACTTATAATTAGATATTGTATATACAAGAATTAAAATTAAGTTATAACATTTCGGTATAACAGGCTCGCTGTTAATAGAGCTACGTTGTTCTGTTTGATGTTCAACCACCCATAGTTTTGAACACTACTTCAGCCTGGGGTTTCAAAAACCGCCAACACTGAAGGACTAAGAAAATTGCTATGGGAGTTTTCACACAAACTAAAACTCTCGGAAACAGGGCTGCTACCCGATAAAGTGGACAACTAAATAAATCCAGAAATTCTGACTTCATCATAAAAAGTCAAGGTAACGGAATAGATACGATTAGACATATATACAGATAATTCAAAAGGCATTCGCAAACATATGCGAATGGGGAGAGATAATGTACATAATTTTCATTCCTTACAATGAAAATAGATAGGGGAAGATATAAATGTAAGAAAACGAAATGTAGATAATCCTACTCCTTCATGGGAAAGTTTCGAAACAGATAAGTAGTCGTTCTAGCTACTACTAGTTACAAAGGGACAAAACTAAGATAATTGGACAAATTGATCGCTTTACGTGGCTTTGTCAGATAAGTCTCAAAGGTCATACGGAACAAATTACTTGGATACTTCCAATAATCACTTCAAGAAATCATCAATAATCGCCTGGATTACTAGATTTTCATCAAAGACACAGTAAGATAGCTCAATCACTCGGAAAGATAAGACAAAATGGGAAAACCATTTTCATCGCTGAGATAGGGGGTATTCGATATCAGTGTTCAGATTCCTTTACATCAGCACTGAATATCTAAGGCCACCTTTGCAAATTCAGAACTCGAATTCACATAGATTTCTATTTTCCATCTGGGAAAATATTCGCAGAGAAGATAATTATTAGCTATCATTTCATTATGAAGCTAATAGGTAAAGGTATTAAGGTAAGATAAGATAATTTCTTTTCTTCATTGAAAAGAATATCTTAGATAAACATTAGTCACCATTTCATTATGGTACTAATAGGTATAGATAAGATAAGATAAGATAATTTCTTTTCTTCTTTGAAAAGAATATCTAAGATAAGCATTAGCCACCATTTTATTATGGTACTAATAGATAAGGTAAGGTAAGATAATTTCTTTTCTTCATTACAAAAGAAATATCTAAGATAAGCATTAGCCACCATTTTATTGTGGTGCTAATAGATAAGGTAAGTTAAGATAAAAGGAATCTGCTGTCGTCTGATTGAACAAGCAGAGCAGTTTTCTCTTTAGCCTAAGGCAGGGCGGAAACTGTCGGGAAAGCACCCTACTCAACAGAGATGGTGTATAAGATAAAGATAACCTGCTGTCTTTTGTTTGGACAGACAGGGCAGTTTTCTCTTTAGCCTAAAGCAGGGCGGAAACTGTCGGGAAAGCACCCGTGTATAGATAGTAGATAAGATAAAGGTAAAAGACAAGATAAGGTAGATACAACGGTAAGGTAGTGTTTTCCTTTGGTCCAATGAACACAAGAAAACTTAAGAGATAACATTAGACTCGTAAACGTTAGCCAGATAAGATAGATGAATAGTTTCTTCCTAAGGTAATAGTTTAGATAACCCGAAAAATTATGGGTTCTCAAAATTTGAGCGATAGTACAAGATAAGAGACTGAGGATAACAGATACTGATCCCAAAATTAGCAACATTTTCACTTTGGATCCACATTCACACTACTAGTTTCGAGATCCTTGAGAAATGCCTTGAAAGATACGGTGCTCATTCTGCATACATTCTTCATTCATTCTAGATACGACTAAAGACATAGCATTCTCAATTCGCGTATTGTCAAACCTCATTCCAAACAGGAGTTTGTATATGCTGTAGAGAAGATAGAAATTAGGTAGAAATAAGATTTCTGGAGAGAGAAGGAAGTGAACTATTCATCAGTTTGAGGCGGATCTACGCCTCCATACGCCTTTAAGTCCTTCACATGCCAGCGACCTAGCGGGTTGCCTTCCTGATCCTGTAGTTCGTACACTAATTTAGATATTGCCTTGGAAATTCGGCAAAGTACGAATTTGGGGGCCAGTTTGGCAGCAAAGTTCTTTGCAGCATTCGAAAGGGGGTAAGTATGTTTCCATACTAACTCTCCTTCCTGGAAAACATCTGGGCGCTTACGCAGATCATAATACTTTTTATTTACGTCATAAGCCTTTTTTAATTTGACTCTGACGTCTTCAAAGATAGGAGGCAATCTAGAGATATCATTTTCCCTATGCACATAAGAAAGATCTTCTGGTAGGGCAAGGTAGTTATTTTCGACAGGACCATAAAAGGTTCCGTCAATAGGTATGTTTCGAGCGAAAACAAGAAAAGCGGGAAAATGTTTGGTGACTTCGTTCACAGACAAGTTAATTGCCTGGGCCACCTTGTAGACATTTTTATCCCAGTCTTTGTGATTATCTTTCACATAAGACGAGATAGCGGTAAGCAAAGTTCGATTGGTTCTCTCGGTAGGGTTAACCTGTGACAAGTGCCTAGCACTATACCACAAATTAACTTGGTACTCTTCCAATAACTTGGTGAACTGAGTACTCTTAAAAATCTGAGCATTGTCGCAGAGAACAATTTGAGGGACACCAAAGATCAAGAAAACTTGATTTTCGAGATATTTTACAACTGCAGCTGCGGTTGCGTTCGGCATGGGCTTTACCAGGACGAACTTAGAGAACCAATCTGTGACTACGAGAAGTTGTGTATTCCTGGCCTTCGACCTAGGAAAGGGACCCATAAAATCTATGGAGATAAATTGGAAAGGAAAGCTTATGCTCTTGTAACCACCCATTAAACCAGCACGAGCGACATTAGTCGATTTGTGAGCACCGCAAACCTGACAATTTCGTATGAATTTCTTTACCGTTAGGTCCATTTTGGGCCAATAGTAGAATTCCGATATTCGTGCCTTGGTTTTTCTTACGCCGAAATGGGCCGAAGTAGGGGGATTATGAAAAGACGCTACAACATCATCCCTATTTGGTGTAGGTATGACTATTTTCCAATTGGAGAGATTTGACGATAAAGAATGGTTCGGTTTCAGATGTTTGAGAAGAAGACCGTTTTCAACCGTGAAATTTGGGTAACTATCTGGATTTTCCGTGACGTTTTCCACCATTTTCCTGTACCACTCATCTGGTGTAAGATCATTCGCGGTTAAGAGAGAGATATTTCGAGAAAGGAAATCTGCTGGAACATTACAAGATCCCTTGCGATGTTTCATCTCGTAATTGAACTGGCTAAGTCGTACACACCACCTAGCTAAACGACCTGTGGGCTCCTTAAAATTTTTAAGCCAGAGAAGAGAGGCATGGTCGGTATAGACCGTGAATTTGGTGCCTTCAACATAGGGACGAAAATGCTCTATGCCGAAAAGGACTCCGAGACATTCTTTTTCGGTAGCATAGTATTTCCTCTCTGCCTTAGAGAGAGTGCGACTAGCGTAGGCTATTGGGTGTTCGAAACCTTCGTCTTCTTGATACAGAACTGCGCCGATTCCATAGTCACTCGCATCAGTTTGTATGCAGAAAGGCTTGGAAAAATCAGGGCTAGCCAAGACAGGGGCCGATGTTAGGCGTTCTTTAAGAAGTTTAAAGGCTTGGTCAGCTTCTGAAGTCCAAGTAATAGACTGTCCCTTCTTTCTATTGTGCAAAAGTGCAGAGATAGGGGCACTAATAGTGGAAAAGTCTTTGACGAATCTACGATAGTATTGCAAAATGCCTAGAATGTGCCTGACACCTGTGGTGTTGCGAGGAATGGGAGCTTCTGTGATTGACTTTACTTTGTCTTCACAAACACGAAGACCTTGTTTGTCTACAATAAATCCAAGGAAAGAAAGAGAGTCACGACAAAATTGACACTTCTTAAAATTCACAGTGAGGTTGGCCTTACGTAACCTTTCATAGACTTCGTTTAGAACTTCAAGATGTTTCTCAAAGGTATGAGTGACAACAATTATGTCATCCAGATAAACAAAAACGAACGGCTCGAGGTCAGGTCCAATGATCCTGTCCATGAGACGTTGTTGCGTTTGCGCGCTGTTCCGCAAACCAAAAGGCATACGCCGGAACTGGTATAAACCCCTTCCGGGTACTATAAAAGCTGTCTTTGGACGTGAATCAGCGTCTAGAGGTACTTGGAAAAAGGCTTGCTTTAAGTCTATAGAGGAAAGAAAATTTGCGTCTCGCAGTTTACAGAGAATGGAATCTATCCTAGGTAGTGGGTATGCATCATGGGTGGTAACTTCATTTAGTTTTCTCCCATCAAAGCACATACGATAGGTATTATCCTTTTTCTTCACTAAAAGGACTGGCGAACACCAGGGGGAATTACTTTTCTCTATGATGTTAAGTTTCAAAAGCTTATCAATTTCCTCATTTAGAAATTTTTGAACTGCCGGAGACAAGGGATACTGCCTTTGTCTAAAAGGTTTGGCATTCGGGGTCTCTATAGAATGACAGAGAACGGAAGTTTCGGGCAGCACATCGATAGGAGATAAAATTTGAAATTTTTCGATAATCGGGTTCAATTTCACGACATCTTCAGGAGGAAGCGTAGAAAGATCATGGATTCTACTTATGGTGCTAACCTGGGGTTCATCAAAACAAGAGGGAGGATCCACTCGGTCTCTAACCTCAAATGAATCTCTGGAAAAATCAATAGAGATATTGAAAGCTATGGCCACGTTCATACCTAAGATAATCTCGGGCAAGATAGAAGGTACAACATGAAAACGAACAACTTTAGTGACGTCATCAATAGTTAAGGTAAGGTCCAAGATTGAAGTGACAGGTAATGGTGAACCATCTGCATTTCGAAGGGAACATAAGAGATCTGAATTTCCAGAGGAATCATGGGTTCTGCCGAAAATTTCTTTTATGACTTCAACATCACAAACCGAAATATTTGCTCCAGTGTCAAAAAGAGCAGTGAAACGCTTTCCTTGCATATCCACCGAGATATAGGGACGGTTATCTACTGGATCGGGTTGTAGAATTTGAGACACGATTGGGGGTATCATTTCAGGGGTCGTAGACCTACTAGGTTTATTTTTAGGGATTACAATTGGAGTCCGATAGAAATCAGAGACTCTATTTAACCAGACCTTCCACATATTCCTTTGATGGTGGAGGTCCGCAGTCGTAAATATATTCACTTTTGGTCTTCGGAGGGGCTTGCGTGGTTTGTATCCACGGGCCTCTTCGAAGGGAGAGATACTTTTGGGTGTCTTGACTCCTGCTGCGTTGCACCCTGACGCGCAGTCTTCTCGTTTTTTGGGCGAGAATAGTTCGGTGAGCAAGAGGGACATTTTGGTTTAAAAACATCTTTCTTTCCACAACCATAGCAGAAAATAGTTCTGGGTTTTCGACATTTTGGGTAGAGATGACCCTGGTTAGAACAATTCCAACAGAAAGGTAAAGAAGCTTGGTCGTGACCTGCATCACGTTTTCCTGAAAGACGAGAAGTTGACCTTGAAGGGACAAAGGAATGTTTTGCCGATGTTAGAATGGCCTCATCTGGACATGCCAGGTCTGAACTAAGGAGACTATGCACCTTCTTTGAGGGAGGGGGTCGATATTTAGAAATCATGGCCCTATTGTCTTCTAGCTTCTTGCATATAGAGATAATCTCATTGGCAGTTGACACTTCAACCAGAGCCAAATGGTTCAAGAAGTAGGGGTGTAGATTCCGCTTTATGATCTTAAACTGTTCCTCCTCTGAGGGAATAATTGAAAGTCTTTTAAAAAGTTCTTTCATGGAGGCTACATACAGGGCTACTAGCTCCTCTTCTCCTTGAGTGCGATGATTTATCTCATTGAGAAGATCATCATCGTAAGATAGGGGTAAGAAAGTTTCCTTCAACTTCAACTTAATTTCTTGCCAAGATTTTAACGAACCGGCAACACTGCGATACCAGGTGAGGGCCTTATCCTCAAATAAGTCAACTGCTGAAGTAAAAAGATTCTCATCGGAAACATTCCGCGAGATTTGCAATTCTCGAACCCTTTCTAGGAAATAAATCAGGTTGTCTCTACTAGAGCCTGAAAACCTTAGGTTCCACTTATGTACAGGGACACTGTACTTGGTACTAGCTGTTGAGGTAGATGATTGCGAGATATCAGAAACAGGAGGAACGACCGGTTCATTCTCATCCAACTTCAGAAGCCATTCTCCCTCCAACTGGAGTGCTTCTCCATAAGCCTCATCTCTATGAAATTTCTTAGAAGCATCAGCTTCAACATCTAATCTGTTTATTCGAGCGATAACATGATCCACTCGAAAAGGGATACGTCTGCTTGCAAGATCAGTGAACAATCCAGAAGCTTCAGGAATCTTTTTCTTTAAATCTAGCAAAGTTGCTTTGATTTCAGAAAGATCCTTATCAAAATCGTAGGGTGACTCTAACGCTACCGTAGAATCTTCCCTATTAATAAGCGCTCGGAATTGTTTCCTTCGCTTGTCTTGCGTACTTTGAGGTGTTTGGTTCCTCAACGCAATCTCATAGGTAAGCTCATCGCTGAGCAGGGCTGAAGCGGGATTCATTTTAGAAAAATGTAGGTACTATAATATAGTATAGATAGATGAGAATAAAATTTTTTATTTTATTCTAGAGAGAAGACAGTAGTATTATCAGCACAGGTAGGCAACGTAGCACCTAGTGTACCTGGCCTAAATAAGGAAAGAATGAACCTGGCCTATATAAAGAAAGAATAGACCTGGCCTACTTGATTTGGCTGTGACGTCACGTCACCAGTACAAGTGAGAGAGAGAGAGATTTAAATTCAAAAGAATTCCCTTCGTTTTAAAACGAAAAATAGGTCACGGTAATTCAAAAAAACTAAAATACCGATATAAGATATAATTTCTTAGTAGAGAGAGAGATAAAGGTAATCTAGAGAGATACTAAGATAAGATAAGGCAATATTTAAATATGCATAGGTATGTCGGTAAGTACAGATATTCTCTAGAGTCGGTAAGGTAGGGATCGGAAGAAGTACATGTCACCATGACGTATCTTTACACGTAAAGAATTCACTTTCTACGTTAGACGTAAAGAATTGTCGTTGCTTTAGCAATCTGTCAGCGTATGACAATGACAGAGGGACACCAGTTGGAACAGCTGATCGATAATTCAGATATTTCGAATTTAACGTAACTTAATTCATGAGCGAAGGTATGAGATAATGTTAATGAAGGAAATGTTTGGATGTAACTTTCAAAGACAGTTTGATCGCAGAGCTCTCTTAAGAGTATCCTCTTTGCACGGAGTCAAACTTCTCCCAAAGCTTACTCGAGACCTTCGCGACAGTATTAACAACCACTCCGTAAAGCTCCTTTTGCAAGGTTACCCTTTAGCGGCAGTGTAGCGGTAAGAAGATAAGGTATTTTCGCGTCACGACACTATTATTCACCAGCAGTAAAAAAAACACAATAACTAACTAAGACATTCTTAGACTAACATGCGAGTTTTCATGCAAATAAAATAAAAGGATAAGATAACTGTACGATACATCTGAACAAAATAATTTATGACGTTAATATCAATTTTCCATTTATAATGGGAACTAGGAAGAGATCAAGTGCTTTTATTTAATTAAGGTAGTTTCTAATCCAAAGTTTGAGGGTGAATTCAATTTCCGCCGGGGAAATGCCAATTGCAGCGTGAGCTAAATAATTGATTATAATCAGGGAATGTCGAAAGTAGCAGTAACGAGAGCTTGCAGTGCAAGCGAAGGGCAAAATGTTGTTTCGGCAAAACGATAATACTGCAAAAGAAACTTTCACGACAAATTTCTCTGAAGACAATGAAGTTGAATAACATGAAAACTGAATCAAATACTATCAGAGTGCTAGTTATTCTGCTGCTTTAATTATTTAAAAAGGTACACCCTATATATAGGTATCTAAGGTAGATTAGGGATGCCAAAGAGTTCTTCAGTTCTTATTAACTCGATTTGCTCGAGTTCTTATTTTTTTTTTGTGCTACCTAAACTCTATGAAGAACTAATAAAAAGTAGATTTAGGGTTATAAAGATGTTAATGTGATTTCCAAAGAATAAGTTAAAATGGACAGATGTTTAATGAGCAAATTATGGTTTACATTTCCTGTTTAATTTAAAATCAAATAATTATCCTGTCTTATTTTAAAAGCTTTAAATTTGATATATATGCTTAAACAATCAGTTTGTTTAAAATAAAGGATCCTTTACTTTGTACACCTGTGTACAAAAGAATAAAATACTTCCGATATCATTTATATCGGGAAAGATAAAGTTCGTGAGTGGTAATTAATTAATTTACTAAGTTAGCACTGATCTTCTAGTCCTTCCTCGTCATGATCGGTGAGATAAAATAAAAGACAACACTTACAGTTTCCGGGATGAAGCTGATTGAGGTAAAAACTGTCTTTATTTTGACAGTAAAAAGGATATTAATAACTCCTGGACTTCGCTAGGGGTGGTGCTCAATCAGGCATTGAAGTCTCCAGAGAAAGCAGCAGGTGCAGAGACGACGCCCTGATGAGACTCCTAGGATTGAACAACCAAAACAGCACTAGTACCGGGAAATGTTCTGCTATCGTTGAAGATCACCAAAACGTTGATTTATTTCACCATGGATACGTGAAAACGATGCAAGGATCAATTAGATAGTTGAAGAACAGAAATGGGCCACGCTCCCTTTGTTTCCTAGTCCAAGATGGCTCCTCGGTCACGATAGACAATAAATCCGGATATTAGTAGATACCGGAGAAAGTAAGGTATTTACCAAAGGGAAAGGTAAAGATAAAGGTATAAGGTAAAGTTAAGATAAAATTCCCAAAGCTAAAAATAAGTAATAATCAAATTAGAGCTTCTCTTCAAAAATATCTGTAATGGCGACTTATCCTGAACAACAGGCTTCGATGGGAACGATCAAGAGAATCAACTTTCTTGATGGACAGATAAAAAGGAAGTGAATTCAGTTCCGTGAACTCGAGAGGAAGTCCGCCTTCGGTTGGTGAAAGGAGAAATGTCACGGGCAGATACTGAAATCTGATTGACAGTTGACAACTTATTTGGTTCCTGAAAGGAACTCAGGATCGGACTGAAACGACAACTTATTTGGTTCCTGAAAGGAACTCAGGATCGGACTGAAACGACAACTTATTTGGTTCCTGAAAGGAACTCAAAATCCTAGTGAAACGAAACGTGCAATGCCATCTAGCAGTGAATTATCCAGACAGTACCAGCGCCAGAATATGGTGTGGGTAGTCAGTTCAAAGATGCGATCTATATTATAGGGAGTTGTAGGGAACTGTAATTTTACAATTCTCTTTAAAACGAGGGAAGCTTTGCAAAGAGGACAACAGGTGACGTATTCACGTTACAGTCTAGTAATAATAATTTCATTTCAGGTAGTTCTAAATTTTGTAGGCCGAAGAAAAATCATGGAAGACCAAAGATTAGTTCAAATATTCAAATGATATAGGTTGATAGATGGTAGATACAGGAATGAGAATATTTTGGTCAAATTACCCAAAAATAGCTTTAAATTTAATAAAAACCATTTGTTCACATAATTGAGTAAAGCTGCATAAATTTGTTTTCTTTATAAAATCATATTTTACCTTCCATCTACTAATTACATCAGAATAATTCTTCAAAAAACTAAAAGCTTATATAATCCTCGTATACTTAGATTTATCTATCGAGAGAAATTAATTATAATATTCATTACAAGCTAAATTAAAGCATAACTCTGGCAGCATACCTCCGTGAAAAGTAAACAACATATTGCAGAACAGAGGTCGAATCAATAAGATGATGTTACGGTATAATAGTTGACACACTAACTGGATTTGTAACTTTTAATAGGAAGTACACCATTAATTAGCTAAGATTTTATTGAACACAATGTTTACATCTTATAGGTATGAATAAGATGCGAGATCTCATAAGAAGGTGAAAGTGTTACGTAAGGAGGATTATAATTGGAAAATAATATGACAAACCAAGGCTGCTTGTTATTAAGGGAATCCGAAACATTGAACTGTATTAATTATTAGGAAGTGGTATAATGTGGTACCTACTTACTCCATATTGGCCTAGAATGCATTGTAATTTATGCAGTGTGGTACATACATTTCTGGGATAATCTCATAAACAATTTATGTAATATTTTTTAGTGGATTTTATTCATTAATATTATAAAAAAGGAAAAAAATTATTTATAAAAATTACGAAAACTTTTTTGGCTGAAAAGTTTGTATAGTATCAAATATGTAAAAAAGTTTTTTATGATAACAACATTGAAATGCAACGAAAGTTCTGTCTAATCCATTGGAAGATACAGATTTATTTAATTCAATAACCCATGGGTGACAATTATTTATGCATAGATTCAATTCCAGAACTCACGTTCGACGTTCTCAGCTCAAGTGAATGTTTTTCCCGCCTTAAATTTATCCCCTTTGTCTTCCTGTCAATTTGCTGAGCTTATTCTATATCTATCCTCAGTATTATCTTCATACCCTTTTGCCATATTTATCCTTGATTTTCGTGCTTCGAATTTCTCGGAAAGCAATTTCTCCCCGCGACCTTGTCACGTTTTGTTTTGTCAAATAAGATCGTCGACTCGGAAAAAATGACAAAAATAAAACTCCTGTTGCAGAAATTGAGGAAATTCAATCCCAACAAAACAAAATTCTTCCTTTGTACTTAATAAAATACGAACCAAATCTCTCTATTCGATCAAATAACGAATAATTCTAGAATCTCAAAATCTTCTTTGATATAAACACTTGCGAAAATTTGCTCGGGGTCATAGTGCCTGGCTATTAAAATGGATAAAAATCTCTTCGATCGGAGAAATTTCAAAATCCTGAAGCTCTGAAACAAGATCTTGAGTTTCAAAATGGTTTCTAACAGATTTTTCTTGCATTTCTTTAAGGTAATATTTTCCGTACGCCACTCTCATCTAATCACGAACCACCGCTGCCTTTCTCGTTACATGATCCGTTATTATTAGTAACTTAATGCTTAAAAAAAATAATGCAGAAGTTATACATTATCGATATAATTTACAAGTAACACGCAAGTATCATAAATTATGAAATCGTGTGTTTTAAATAATATCTTACATCATGCTAATAGGGAAAAGTAAAAGCTCATAATATTAGTCTACGGGTCCTAATTATTATTTTAAACCCACCCACAAAAAGTGGTCGTTTATTGAATTAATTAAAGACCACCCACTCAAACTGATTTTGATCTAAATTTAATCAAGAAACATTCGTCAACATCTTAATTAAATATACTGACATTATATTAGTGTAACTGTAATAATTTCTTTGGCACTGGAGACACGTTACATAATTAACAACACATTATTGTCAAAGCGATGTGAACATAGAAACTTGTCTTTTAGAAACTAGACTAGACAGTCACACCCACTTGAAACAGTTGTTCTCTCTATTTATACCTCTTTTTTTTATTTGCAGATCCAGATCTTCGTAGTATTTTCCCTAGCCTTTGCAGAAAGCAGTATAAGGAGGGAATTAGACGTTGCCATATCACCTAATGATGATACCCCGGCAAAGGAAACAACTTCAGAATCTCCCGCAATTCTAGCCATTGAAATTATAGACCCAGATGAGAACAATACTAGGACTGCCAAAAGAACCATCGACTCTTCTTTAGGGTACGGTTTCAATGACATCGGACATCATAACTCCAAGCCCAAATTTGTAGTCTACAAATACTCACAACACGATATACCACCGTACAACGGACCACCAAATATTTTCGGTAGTCAAGCGACCACGTCACACAACTATGAATCTCACAATTCAATTAATAGTTACTCACAAAGTCCTCCTCAGAAATATACTTCTAGTCAAAGCAATTTCAACCAGTATTATAAACCAGGAACGATGCTGTTTTCGTCAATCAACAATCGGGGACAGATCGGAGATCTGAGTCCTCAAATTCCTCAATATCAAAAAACTCCTGCTATACCAGTACCAGTTATTGTATTAAGAATCCATCCACAACAATTACTCAACTCCCAGCAACCAGCTCTTTACGCAAATTTACCACAAAACCATCCATACGCTGATCATTTAA
Source organism: Malachius bipustulatus (assembly GCA_910589415.1). Taxonomy (NCBI): domain Eukaryota; kingdom Metazoa; phylum Arthropoda; class Insecta; order Coleoptera; family Melyridae; genus Malachius; species Malachius bipustulatus. The sequence continues at coordinate 28,802,670 of OU342634.1, read as the reverse complement.
ATCAGATTGATCTACAGGCTTTGCTGTATAAATATTTCGAAAGAGCATTAAATCATTTGAAGGGACAACGAAACCAACATGGGTCGACATATCAACAAACTGAGACTTATCAACAGCCTGAGACTTATCAACAACCTGAGACTTATTATCGACAACCTGAGACTTACCAGCAGCCTGAGACTTATAAACAAACTATTACATATCAACAGCCTGCAACCTATCAACAAGCGTCAGCATATCAACAACCAGAAACATATCAACAAAGTACAACATATCAACAACCTACGACGTATCAAGACACTTCAACTTATCAGCAGCCTACCACTTATCAGCAACCCAGCACTTATCAGAAGCCCAGCACATATCAGCAGCCCACTACTTATCAGCAACCGACAACTTATCAACAAACGTATCAAGAATACCAACAGCAGACTTATCAGCCTGAAACGTCCCATTCATCTAACTATCAACCCCAAGAATACCAGTCGCATTCTGTGAATCAACAAGATATGTCTCAATATTACCAACAGCAACATCAACATCAACATCAACACCAACACCAACACCAGCATCAAGACCAACCTCAACCCCAAACCTATCAGCAGCCTCAACAGGATTATCAATATCAGTACCAGCAATACAAACCACAAGCTAATGTTCATCATTACTCTTCCAATGGGTTATTAACGCATGAGAATTATCCAGATGATGCTCATACAAGAGTAATTTTCCGTACAAGTGATAACCAGATAAGAGGAAATAGTCCGGTAGCATATGCTCAACCACCTACTGAGACAAAAATTATTAAAATAATGGTACCCGATAAAGTTTTCAGTCGTGTTGAAGTTCACACACCAGAATCTCAATACTCTTACGACCCCAATCAAGTAACCAGTACTGAATCTCCGACTGCCACTGTTACTGCTACAACCACCACTACTACCCAGAAAGAATCCGATTCGATAAATAATTCCCTAGAAAAATATTATTATTCACAAGAAATTCCAGCCAAATATGAATTTCACCAAACTGAGATTATTCCTCAAAAGGAGGAACAAGCGTCTCAGCAGACACAATTCGTGGCCCAAAACCAACGATACGTTGCACCCCAGGAGTATGATTATGAATATGTCACTCAGAAGAAAACTGAGTCAAGATCTAATATCGTGGGGACTAGAAAAGGGCGCAAGAGGGAAGAGAGTGCCGTTAAAAGAATAAGTCAGGATAAGAATGTTAGATTATTAGTACCAGCACCTTTGTATAGATTAAAAGATACAATAAACTCAAATTAATCAGTGTTAGTTATTATCATAGAATAATTGATCAAAGAAACTGCCAATTTAGTTGAAGTGTTCTTTGCTGTTAAATGATTTTTGTACCTTTTAATTGATCCAAATATGGTTAAGTAACATCTTCCCTATCTGATTTTTTGGGATATGAGAGTTTGAAGATAACTTTTGACATTCTTGTCATTTTATGTCACTTCTTAGTTTTTAATTATTGAAATTCATTTTACTCCTCCTAGCTAGGAATTTCAGGTAATTATGGCAACAGTCTGTTGTATGTTGAATTTTATTGTGATCCTTTTCTATCTTTACCTTTTCTTTTTCGATTGTTATTTGGGAGCAATTTTTTAAAATTAATCTGGTCTGGGCTGTTCATCGTTAACCGTTATGGGCCCTGGCCTTTATCATTCATTCCTTCTTCACGTTATTATTCATTCTGTATTCATGGTAACGATTTATGGAATTCTTCATCATTTAAAAAGTTACCTAAAAATTATTATTGTCAAACTATATGACACTCACAAAGGAACGATTTTCTATTACGAACGTGTACTATCATTCTCTAGGATAGGATCAAGTTTTTTCAGGGGAAAGTTGTTTTTTGAAATTTTTCATTCCACGTAGTTGTTTCCATAGTTTTGTCAAAAAATCGATGTCTTCACAATAATTGGGACACAAACAGAGTTTGATTTGTTTTGTGAGACGACGTTGGAAATTGTAGATGTCCAAAAATTTTAGTAATAAGTTTCTGGTCTTGACAACAAAAGGAAATTCATTCGATTTCAGGTCGCGATATTCTCAAAAATCTATTTTTGACAAAATCTTATTTAGGTTCACAGCTGCTATAAATTTCATTCGCGAAATATAAACTTGATGAAGAAGGCATTGTTTTGTGGTAGCTTTTTGAGTATTATAATACCTATGAACGCTCTCTAGTTAAAGTAAGAACATGGCAAAGAAGTCAGAAATGCAGTTTTCAAAATCCGCAGGAAAATGTCCCATTAAAAAAAAACAGACGCATATCTCGACAACAACTAGTAACTCAAATCGTCAGAAAAAATTTCTCCAAAACTCGAATCGTGAACCAATTTTGAACCAAAATTTAGCTTCTTTAATTGTAATTCAATGAAAATGTATATCTTTGTAGAGATTTTGGAATTCCCTGAAAATTAAAAACTTAACTAACTCTGTTGGCTAGTTAGGCTATTGATTTTGTCCCAATAAAAAGGGCAATAAGGAACTATGAACACAGCGGAGTTATATTGGATGAATTTTTCAAATGGTCATTACGGATTAAAAAATTATGGAGTGCTATTAGGGGGGTGAAATAGGGGGGTGAAATAGGGGAAAACGGCACACCTTTCAGCTTTTTAGGGCCGGTTGTTCGTACTTCAGTTAAAAATTTTGAGATAACTACTGATTTTAAATAGCAAATTTTGAAAATACGGCGAATATAATTAATGATCTTGTATTTTTAATCAGTAATTAACTCTTCTTAAAGCGAGCAGAATTCATTTCCAGAAATATCAGACCAATGGTTTGATAATACAGGGCATTTTAAAATCAGTAGTTATCTCAAAATTTTTAACTGACGTACGAACAACCGGCCCTGAATTAAGATATATCTCGAAAACGAACCAAAATTTAGGTATAGTTTAATAGGATTGTTTTTTAGATAATGCGATTTTACATCATAATAATTTATTTAAAAAATGTATAAAACATTTCTTGTGTCAAAACTACACAAAAAGGTAACTTGAAAAAAGCCAAAAAATCAATTATTTTTTCTTTTTCATTCTTTTTGCGTATAACTTTTTTCTTAGTGAAGATAGGTATAGCATTGCTTCACAGAAAGGCGAGCTAATTAAATTGTCTTAAAAATGATGGGTTATAAATTATTTTTGGATAAAAACTGATTTAGATGAAGCAGCTCAATCGTGGACTTTTTTTTCAATTTTTATAGCGTTTTGATTCATACGTTTTAGTTCTTATCTTTTACAATAAAATTATTATTATTAAAAAACCCTTTTAAGTTAATTTTTTAATAACGCAATCAATATTTGTGTGAATGTATAAAATTGGCCGATTTTCAAAGGCACTACAAATAATTCTTTAAATCAATGTAAAATCGCATTATCTACAAAAAGTTACCTTATTACCTTATTTACCTGAATTTCTATTCGTTTTCGAGATATAATTAAAGAGCTAGAAGAGGTGCAGTTTTACCCCTATCTTTTACACCTTCTATTTAATAGCACTCCTCGATTTTTTAATACTTAATGACCATTTGAAGGATTCATGCAATAAAAACCCACATACATAGGTAATCAACAGCCTAATTTTGTGGTGTTATTTAAAAAAAAACTTTTGATTAAAAGAAAGTTTTTATATTCACATCATTAGGTACTACCATATCTCCAGAACAGCGTTTCTCAACGGAAGTGAAGGAACTAACGGCAATTTGAGAATGATTACCAATTTTTCAGTATTCACGAACTACGAGTATTAAAGAATTTTATAGATTTTGTCCACTATTTATAGACTTATCCAGATAGTGCTCTGATTATTTAGAGAGCAAAAAAGTAATATCCGCTTGATTATAATATTTTTGCATAATATTTGAGTTTTCCTTTACAGCGCCCAGTGCCTATTTGACGAGTTTTAATTTTTAAATAGCTTTTGGGTAGTATTAAAGACAAAAAGATCATTTTTATCTTCTTCCAGGGCAACATAAAAAGTAAAATGGAAGATTTCCAAGCATTAAAATGAAAAAAAAACTATTGAACCATATAAATAAAAACTCGCTAAATCTTATGCCATTAAAAAATCATATTACGACTAAGTTTATTGGTTCATGTATTATTTGATTAGTTTGTAATAAATTGTATGTTATAATATTAGTAATACCCCATTATAATTATTATAGAAACCTATAATAAAAACATCTGTTATCTTAATAGGCTTAGATGAAAATTGTATTATGGTCTCATCGTTTGTTATTTTGTACAATACATTTTATTTATGTTTTATTTCTTGTGTCTTATTTGAAAAAGTTTTAATTTTATTACCGTCATTATCACTTTCATCTTGTCATAATATTATCATCTCGCAGTAGTTTTGTTTTTTAAATCATTCTAGTACCTACTTTACTGAAAATAATATAATATGATGGCTTTGATCACTAAAGTTCAGCATAAAAGATGTGTAAATAACCAAAATTGATACAGATTCATGATTTAAATCGAAACCTCAACCAACCTCAAATGGTGTGGGTGAAGTCCGAGGCAGGTCAGATATGTGATATGTGATATGTCAGACTGACGAGCTGAAAATAATCAGTAAAACATCGATGTCTATTACTTCACCGTCCATTTGAGGTTGCGTCGTTCAAAGAATTATATTGTTGTTTAATAAACGAATTGCGCCATCAGTTAGTATGTCAATTTGTTTCTACTGAAAAATATATTGATCTTCACTCAAAATTCCCTCAAATCTGGCCTCTAACTTACAATGATTATTATTAAAAAAGGGCAATTTTGCGAAAGCTAGGTACTTCTTGGGTCTACTCTAGGAGAACTCTAGTTCTACTTACCTGGTTCAAATTAATTAAAGATTTAAATAATTTTGAAATAATAATAAACGAAGCTATACTCAACATATACATTGATGAAGTATATTAGGTTGCATAGCTGTCTCACGGAAAATAAACAAATAAAAGTTGAACACTTAAGTGAAAGTTTTTCCATCATAAACTTACCAGATGAAGAAAAAATTCCCACAAAATAATTTCAAAGAAGAGACCCCAGAAAATAGTGACGTGCAAGTCAGAGTCCAGGGAAGCCACAATTTAAAGAAAAATCGCATGAAAATATGTTGCATTTTCTGTTCTCAATTAAGAAAGAATATTCTGCAAGATTAAAAATTATTAGTTATACTTACTTTACCTCTCTAAAAAATTTTGTTTCGCCGATTTTGTTGATTCAAGCACCACTTGACAATAACTGAACTCAAAAAAAATTTATTGCCTATTTTTCTGAAAATTCGTCCGAAAATAAAGTCGCAGACTTTATTAAAAGTGCATTTTAAGAAAAATATAATGCAAAAAATTTGTTCAATTTTCTGTTTTTGCGTAAGATAGAATAAATTCTATTCTACTTGAAAACTTCTGACACTTGGGCTTTACCACAGCCATAAGATATTTATTTTATTTAATTCTATATTAATCCCAAAAGATGTTTCAAACTATTTTACACTTCACACGTCAAAACCGCCCGAAACAATTTATTTTTCGCCACTTTTTCTGAAAATTTGTTCTGAAATAAAAGGAAAGGCAAGTCGTAAACTTCCTGAAGATCAAAAAATTGTCTTTCGCCTATTTTTCTAGAACTGCGTCCTAAAATAACATCAAAGACAACTATAAGTCCGTTAAAAGAAAAAAAGATCTAAAAAATTGGCTCTATTTGCTGTTTTTTGCTTAAAAGAGAATATTCTATATTGAACTAAAAGATGTTTCAAAATATTTCAAACTTCATTTTGTCAAAATCGCATAAAACAATTTACTTTCACAACTTTTTCTTTTCTGAAATTTGTTTCTGAAATGTAAAGGGAAAGCCATAAATTTTGGGGAAAATTGGATCTAAACAAAAATGCGTTGTATCTTCTATTCTCAGATAAGAGAGAAGAGCTGCAAGATCTATGAAAATCTTTAAGGAGACTACTAAAAAATTTCAAACAAAAATTTTGTATCGCCGAATTTGTTGATCTAAGCACCCCTTTAATGCTGAAGTCATAAATTTGATATTCACCAATTTTTCTTAAATTTTGTTCTGAAATAAAGCCAAGAATCATTAAAAGTGCATTTTAGAAAAATTTAACTCGAGAAATTTGATCTATTTTCTGTTTTTGCGTAAGATAGAATATTCTATATTAATACTAAAAGATCTTTCAAACTATTTTACACTTCTTTTTGTCAAAACCTCAGAAAGCAATTTCTTTTCTCCGCTTTTTCTGAAAATTCGTCCTAAAATAAAATCAAAGACCATTACAGTCTTTTGCTTTTGGTTTTCCACTTTTGTCAATTGCTTTTCCTTATTTTTGTCAAATAAGTTTCCCATTTATTAAACGTCAGTTTGATTTTTCAATTGAAATTCCTCTTTTGTCAAATGAGATTCCTTTTAATATCAAATGCTTTTCCAATGTTTATTATAATGTCACGGTACGTAAATAGGAAGAAAAAGACTGTAGAAGCGCGTTTTGAGAGAAAATTGATCTAAAAAATTGGCTCTTTTCCCTGCTTTTGCTTAAAAGAGAATTTATGTTAATATACTCAAAAAAATGTTTCAAAATATCTTATCACTTCTTTTTGTCCAAACTCCATAAAACAGTTTATTTTCATAGTTTTTTCGGAATTTTTTTCTGAAATATGTAAAGGCAGAGCTTTAAATTTGGAGGAAAATCGAATCTAAATAAAAATGGGTTGCGTTTTCTATGCTCTAAGAGATAATATTTAGCAAGTCTATGAAAATTTTACTAAAAAATTTGAAACAAAAATTTTGTTAGGCTGATTCTGTCGATCTAAACACCCCTTTGACAATACTGCAGTCAAAAAATTGTTATTGCCTATTTTTCTGGAAATTCGTCCTAAAATAAAGTCAAAGACATTATTAAAATGTGCATTTTAAGAAAAAATTAATCCAAATATTCGGTCTATTTTCTGTTTTTGCGTAAGATAGAGTTTTGTGTATTAAAACTGAAAGATGTTTCAAATTATTTGACACTCTTTTTTGTCAAAACCGCAGTAAACCATTTATTTTTCACCTACTTTTCTGAAAATTTGTTCTGAAATAATGGGAAAGGCAAGTTGAAAAACATACAACAGCGCATAAATTTTGAGAAAAAATGGGTCGAAATAAAAATTGGTTTAAGAAAGAAATATTCAGTATCAGTCCTGAAAGATGTCTTGAAACTATTCCAGAAAAAGTAAATATTATATTATTTTTTTTTTAAATTATTGATAATGATTTAATGGTTTTCTCAATAGGTATAGGTACCTATAATATGTTGAGACCTTGGAGTATTGAATGTTTTTGTTCCAGTTTATGTTTATGTACCTACATTTCACTGAAAGGGGACTTTGGAAAAATGGTTAGATTTTAAATTGAAAAACCTTTCCCCCAGAATGAAAATGTGCATGTTTTAAAATGTACAAAAGTTTTTTGTTATCTACGTTGATTTCTATATGTCTACTACGATTTTAAAGTTCAGATATTTTTTTTATAATTGGGACTTCTTTACCAAAAGGTTAGGTTGCTCAATTAGTTATCTTATACATTATCTCCCTAAATACCAGGTCAGTTATCCAAGTTTTGGCAGCAATATTTATATTTTTTTGCACGAACCTATTATAATAATAGTATGTTACAAGAAAACTTGACCCCCAGTTCTAGAACCAAGCATGCACCTAGTTTCCATCTAGACGTTCAAGTTCATGGTGCGAATAATAATAATAATTATACATGCAGGTATATGAGCGCTTTAAACTTGTAATTAAACCATGACTAATACCCTCAAATTTCTTCACATTTAATTTTAAATTTACCAAATTCAAATATGCACCAGTACAATATTTTGCATAAAATAAAGAAAGAAATTTAATTTCTCTTTCATTTTTTATAGCATACTTTATGCATTTTATATTCATTTCTGTTATGTGGTTCTCACAAACAAATCCATTATCGTGTGGGAGTAAAAAATTGTCTTCGCGTGTGATAGAACGATTGCAAAATAGTCTTGCTGATTCTCATAGAAATTATTAAAAGCTTTCCACGACCTTGAGTTATATGAATATTTATTACAATATGCAAATACTTAGCACTTGAAACTCCTGTTTTGTCAATAATTTTTTTTTTAGATTAATGATAGGTATGGGTATAGAAAGTGCAAAACATAATCTCAACTGCAGTTTTAAGATTATTGAATATTAATTTCTAAAGCCTTCCAAAGTTTAACTAGACTGCGAAATTTCGTTCTATAATCTTGAAAGATACTGGAACGTTTCGAAATCGGAAACTTGAAATTTTATAGAAATAAACACCATACTTATAGAACATTTTTATTTCTCGTCAAGCTCAAACAACGTTCTTCCAATACTGTTAATTTGGCTCCAAAGTGTTTTTTCGTCTTACTTATAAAGGGGTCAAAAATAGCTTTTTTTTTTAAATTCAAATGGCCACCATTTGGAAACGGTTCAGGCGATTTTTCTGAAGTTCGATTCCCGACTACTACTTGTGGATATCTTACTCTCACAAAAATTTCAGTTCCCTATATTGAAAACTGGAACCAGAAACCGTTGGAAACCAGAAAATTTGGGCAGCTTTATTAGATAATAAATTTTATCATATTTTCATGCCTTGACAGGAGCTGCCTTTTTGCTTTATGTGAAGGTAAAACTTATATTGAAAAATGTAGCGCAAATTGAAAATTATGTGGGCATCCCTTCAATGTTTTGCAATATTTTCCATACATTTTTTTAAGAGAATTAAGTATTGATTTAATTTCATCATTTCCCTTTTCTAAAGTATTGAAATATCTTGATTCGAATGCTTTAGTAATATTGGCATTAACGTTTTCCACAACCTGTGTCCCAATAAACGAGTGTTAATGCTAAGATTCATTGAAATACAACCTACCTAAATAGTATGCCGTGGAAACTAAATAAGTTTTAGATCAATACTTTCAGAGAGTTCATTTTTGGCTGTTTGTTATCAATAGCCTAGTAAATCAAATTTGATCTCCAAATATTACTTCCGAAATGTTTTGCAAAAAAATCTTCACTGGTTTTTCTTAAACAAAAATTCAAACAAATAAATCAAGAAAGCCGAGTATTATGAAAGGCATGCATCCATAATTTTGGATTAGGAACACGTTTTTTTATCAATAAAATTTTTCTATATTTAATGCAGAAGACGTACTTCACCTACACAGAAAACAAAATTTATTAAAGATAAAAATATGATAAAATTTATTTTCTAATCAAGCTCGATAAACGATGAAAAAAGCTAAATAAACTCAACAATTTTTCGTCATTTATACATATAAATTCCCCTATCCTGGGACGCACTATCTATTATATGAAATGATGTGACATGATCCATGATCCTTCAAAATGTCCTTTAGTAAATGACAGATTTTCTTTTAAATTTTTTTGGGACAGTTGGCAGTTTAAATCTAAACTGGTGCAACATTATTTTAAAACCATTTTTTTAAACAACAGTTACTATTAAGTCGTACCTACTTTCATCCAATTATATAGGTCGGTTCAAAAGTTAGAGCCAAAAAGTAAATTGCGGGGCACCCTTTTAGGGCTCCATTTCTCCGTTTGGGGACACTTTAGGAACATTTTTTTATGACAGACTAGGTTTTTTTTTTTTTTTTTTTTTAGCAGGATGGAATGTACGTGGGCTTAACCAACAGGGTAAACTTCAGCTGCTCCAGGAGGAACTTCAACGGTGCAAGATTGATGTGGCGGCCATCTCTGAAACACATTGGCATGATAGGGGACATTTCAGATCATCTGAGTATACAGTTTATTTCTCCGGTACTGAAGACAGGAACATTCATGGTGTGGGCATCCTGATATCAAATAGACTCAACCCCTATGTTCTTGGGTACGAACCTATTAACGAGAGAATTTGCTCGCTAAAAATAAATGCGAAGCCATGCATCTTAAACATCCTATCGCTGTATGCGCCCACTTCAGATGCGGAAGATGAGGAGATTGATGAGTTTTATGGAGCGGTTGAAGTTGCAATAAATAGGATACCAAATAAGGAAATCCTTATCTTGGTAGGGGATTTGAATGCAAAAATTGGTGGCACGGTGAACGAAAACCATCTCCGCCAAGTGGTCGGGAAATTTGGCCTAGGAGACCGTAATAATAGAGGTGAACGACTTATTCAGTTTTGCATTGACAACAACTTTGCGATTGTAAACTCTATGTTTGAACATCACAAAAGACGTTTATTTACCTGGAGATCACCGGATGGCAAGTACAAAAACCAAATTGATTACATCTTAGTTAGGCAGCGTTGGAGAGCTTCTGTTCGAGTGGCGAAGACGCTGCCATCGGCAGACTGCGGAAGTGATCATCAGCTTCTGATGTGCGAATATTTCGCCAGATTCAAAAACTGTCAAAGAAGACAAATAAGAAAGCTCCCCCCAGTGAATGCTGTTTATGTTCAACGCTTTAACGATTCTGTCATGGACAAAGTTGCACCTTTGGTTCAAGATATTGAGAATGAGAGCCCCGAGAAGATATGGCAGACTATGAAAACGGCTGTTATATCGTCACTCAAGGAAATGCCAAACGAACACCTAGATAACAAATGGAAACCTTGGATAACAACAGAAACAAGGGAGTTGATACGTGAACGAAGGGAGATCAAATCTCTAGGGTTGGATAACACTGTGGACCTCGAGCGTTATAATTTGCTGAACCGAGCCATACAGAGTGCAACCCGTAGAGACAAAAATGCGTATCTAGCGACTATGTGCGAAGAGGTTCAAAACCATGCAGCAACGAATAGCACAAAAGATCTATTTCAGAAAATTCGAATCATTACTCGTAAATTCAAGACACGACACTGGATAATACACGATGAGCAGAATGTGCCGGCTACGGAGTTGAATAAGATAGTCTCCATCTGGAAGAACTACTGTGGGACCCTGTATACCGATCCAGACTCTGTTGTCGACGAACTCGGCGATTATGAAGAGGAGCCGGATATACTCCTGAACGAAGTTAAGGCAGCAATCAGGAAGCTGAGAGATGGTAAGGCGACTGGAATCGATCAAATATCAGCAGATGTTTTAAAAACTTTGGACGACAGAGGCCTGAGAATCCTGCATTTCCTTTGCCAAAGAATATGGAAAACGGGACTCTGGCCAAAAGATTGGTCCACGTCTGTCTTATTGCCGCTCCACAAAAAAGGACCAAAGACCAACTGTGATAACTACCGCCTAATAGCGCTTATATCTCACGCTAGTAAAATCATGCTGTACGTGTTGCAAGCGCGTCTAAGTGCTTTTATCGATCGTCAGATTTCTGAGGAACAGGCTGGATTTGTCAAGGGGCGGGGAACCCGTGAACACATTTTTAATGCAAGACAGCTGACAGAAAAAGCTCGGGAGTATGGCGTTCCAATGTATCTTTGCTTCGTTGACTATGAGAAGGCCTTCGATAATGTCAGGTGGCCGAAACTTTGGAGTACTTTAATTGAAATCGGCGTACCAATCCATCTGACAACCCTCATTAAAAATCTATACGAAGCCTCGGAAGCAGTGGTGAAGATCGAAAATACTTTATCTGATAGATGCAATATTCGGAGAGGCGTACGACAGGGTTGCGTGCTCTCACCATTACTGTATAAAGTATATAGTGAGATTATAATGAGGCAAGTCTTGGAACAGTGGGATGGTGGAATTAAAATTGCCGGAAAGAGATTTTCAAACCTCCGATTCGCAGATGATACAACCTTGATTGCGAGCAGTGTAAGAGAGCTCTTAGAACTGATCCAAAGACTTGAAGTCGTGAGTTTAGACTTTGGGCTAAAAATAAACATTAATAAGACCAAAATTATGATCGTTGACCGCGATAATGAACATCATAATCAACCGAGAAGTATAGGGCGCTTCGAAGTAGTGGATAAATTCATTTATCTAGGATCGATGTTGCATAAATACGGCTCATGCGAATATGAAATTAGACGACGCATAGAAATTGCTCGGAATGCTATGATGCAATTGTCCAGAGTATGGAAGGATCGTAACATAACGAAAGCCACGAAAATCAAATTGGTTAATACGCTCATTTTTCCGATTTTTTCTTACGCCTCGGAGACTTGGACCATTCGCGCAGCCGACCGGCGGCGAATAGATGCTTTTGAGATGTGGGTGTGGCGGAGAATGCTGCGGATCCCATGGACAGCCAGAAGACCGAACGTTTCCATCCTAAACGAAGTCAAGCCAGTCCAGAGACTCTCATCGTTGACATATGGACGAATCCTTAAGTTTTTCGGACATATCGCACGCCACGATACCATGGAAAAACTGATGGTACAAGGACGACTTGAGGGAAAGAGGAAGCGTGGGCGATCACCGACCCGTTGGACTGAAGTGGTGGAAAAGCTTGTGGACTCGAGCTTTGCGTCCGCAGCACGGCAAGCAAATGACCGGAAACGCTGGAGAAGGACCGTTCAGCAGGTCCTGAGAAATTTAGACAACCCCGGGTGACAACCATATCAATCACCATACATCGACAACGATGTTAGGACTAAGAAGAAGGTTTTTTTTACCTCCCATGTATGCTCCCGAGAGATTAGGAGGTACTTACCGGACATCCTGTATGCACTTTCATATTTTCATATTTTCTTTCACTTATTCAGAATTCCTTAATCTAGTGCTGGTGAACGCATTGCAGCTTAGAATAATAGACTTGCGTGAGTATTTTCTGTATGATATTAATTATTATTTATTAAATAATTAATATTAAGTGCAACTGACATAGTTTTTATTTATCTTTTCCTTTATTCAACAAATATTTGAATAAGCTGCCAGATTATGAGAAAGTTGAATTATATTTTTCCACGTAGGTAGGTACCTACAACGTTTAATTACATTAATGTTGTATAAATAATGTTGGTATAAATAATAATTACATTAAGTTAATTCTAGTATATTACTTGTACTATGTGATGGATGACTTTAAACTATGGGTGGTATTAATAAAAATAAGTTTCTGTTTATACTTCCAGTTTTTTTAAGTAAATGTTACATACATTTACTTAAATAAGAGAGTCTTCTCAAGAAGTATACACTTATTTTGTATGCCAATGGACCTGCAGTCGTCGAGGCACAATCAGCAAAAACAAAGCAACTTATTTTGAATAATAATTCTTCCTATTTTTATTAATGCCGCCCAGAAAAAAGCTCTCTGGATATGAAATATAACAAAAATTGCTTTCTTCTGCTCTTTCTTCTTCTTTATGGGTGGAACTGGAGCTTTAGTCTGTTCAAATTTACACATAAGACGAAGTTTATACATAAATGTTGTCTTTTTTAAGTCCGCACAATGTAAATATCTCTGAAAGGGCTTGAGTTACAAGGTCGGTTTAATTAGAAAAAAGTTGCACAATTTCATACTTAAAGAATCTGAAATTGAGGATAATTTCAGTCGCTGCTGAAATATGCTACAAAACTGAAAAACGAAATGTTAGGTATTCTAAAAAAAAATTCTTGATAGGCCTCATATAAAATAACTAGATATTATTTTTTATTTTAGTATTTTTTAAATATTTTCTCGAAATTTTCACTTTCAATCTTTATTATGTGTTGTTTTAGCCAAATTTTTTTATTATTGAAAATAAATACATTCTTTTATAAGTTTACATAAGTCGTTATTAGCTTTTTCGTGCATGTTATTCGGGGCTTCGTTTATGTAAAAAATTACACTTATGCACTGTAAAAAATGCATGTGAATCTACATGAGATTTAATGTATTTTTTACATTATGATAAGTGTATAAATACATATTCTGTGATTTTCCTCAAATTTTCCTGTATTTTTACATATTTCTGTTAACTTACATTTGAATGTGTAATATTACGACTCATTATAGTGTACATTTACGGACAAACGATGAAAATTTGTTAGTATATTCTGTAAATCTACATCTAGGGCTAATAATTACAGGTTTTGTGTAAATTTACACCAGGTGATTGCAATTTTACCAATATTAATGACGGAATAATACAATTATGAAATGTTTGAAATTGTGATTGACATGCGCCTTTGCAATAAGCCATCTCGGAGAACGCGGGCGGTCACCAGGCGTCCGTCTACGATCTGCGTTCGTTTTCGTTGTTGGCATTTTAGGTTACAAATGTAACTCTGCCGGTCTTTTTGTCATTGTTTCTACGTTACAGAAATTATTATTAGTGTATTTTTTAACAAAAAATACACTATTGAGGACGACATCACTTTTCGAAAATCACCCAAACTCATCAAATGTCCATCGATCATGACCCCCAGATCACGAAAAAGTAGTTTTCCAAAATTCACCTGCCCACGATATATATATATATATTTATATATATATATATTTATATATATATTTATATATATATATATTTCTCCAAAATCGCGAAATTTCGATTTTCAAAACGCTCCTGTAGCTTTATCTTTCAAGATTAGTGAACGAAATTTTGGATTCTTGTAAATTATTCGAATGACGTTAGATTTTCGTTGAAAAAATTTCCAAAAGTCCCATCACTTCTACAGGGTGTCCCTTCAAAATTCCATGAGCCCGGTTTTTGTCATCTCATTTCAGGTCGCAGTTTTGAATCTAGGAGGCTGAAATTTTTGTGGGAGTAAGATATCCACAAGGAGTGGTCTGGTATTGCACTTGAGCAAAATCGGCCGAGCCGTTTCAAAATGGCAGCCATTTGAATTTTTGGAAAAAGGACTATTTTTTGAACCCCTGTATAAGCTAGATAGAAAAAGAGTTTTATATCAAATTCACAATATTGGAAGTAAATGACTTGAAATTTAATTTCATGCAACAAAATTTGCATTTTTCCTATTAATAAGCCAGTGGCGTGGGTAGGAAAAGGGGAAAAATGGCTAAATTTCTCCAACAATTTATGAGCACATTTTTGAAGTAATTAAACTGAAATTTTTACAGTAGACAACTATACTAATAGACTTCAACCCTTGAGAATTTCAAAAAGTAAATAAGAAAAATGGCGGAGATATTCGATTTTTTTTTACATGATGTTTTTTTTAAATTAATTTCTCTAAATTTTTAAAAACGCTCCTGTAGCTTCATCTTTCAAGATTAATGAACGAAATTTTTTACTCTTATAAACCTTAGGGCTGACGTTTGATTTTCGTAAAAAACATTTTCCTAGAGTTGTGTTACTTCTACAGGATGTCCCTCCGAATTTCAGAAAAAAAACCGTCCGTGAGGCACGGTTTCTGGTCGAAGTTTTCAATCTAGAGCGCTGAAATTTTTTTGGTAGTAAGATACCCTCAAGTAGTCGTCTGGTACTGTATTTGAGTAAAATAGGTAAAGACATTCCAAAATGGCGGCCTTTTCAATTTTTGGAAAATGGCTAGATTTTGAACCCCTAAATAGGCAAGATCAAAAACTTTTAAACAAAATTAACAAGATTGGAATAAACTTATTTGAAATTTGAGCTAATGCAATACAATTTGCATCATTTCTATTAATAAGCCAGAGGCGTGGGTAGGAAAAGGGTAAAAATGTCTACATTTCTATAAACATTCATGAGCTTATTTTTGAAGGAATAGAACGGAAATTTTGATAGTAGACAACTATACTAATAGCATTTAACCTTCAAAAATTTCAAGAAGCAAATATAAAAATGGCGGAGATATATTCGAATATTTTTAAATGATGTTTATTCCTCTAAAATTTCAAACTTTCGGTTTTCAAAACTCTCCTTTCAGTTTTTTCCGAATTTATTAAAGGTAGTGTAAAAAATAGTATTTTTCAAGTAAAGTTAGCCAGTGGCGGGCATAGGAAAAGGGACAAAATTGTAAAATTTTGCCAATTTTTTTGATTTTTAAATTTAAAAATCCGATCTAAGGCACGTGTTGAAACGAAATGAAATGAAATTATCACAGAAAATTTTTCACATTAAAGCACTACGCTAACATGACATGACTGTGGAAAATTTCAGAAAGCCAATAATTTAAAAAGCGGTGAAAATATTCATAATTGAATCGCATAAAAATACACTATTTCTGCGATTGATGCGCAAGAAGGTTTTTGATAATTGTGCACGTTGAAAAAGTGAATAAGTTTAGGCAAGTCCAGATGCAACTGCAACCTGCAAGTAGTGTTTTTTTACTTTGGGATAAGTAGATATTAGGTAAGTTGTGTTTATTTGTTTACTATAAATAATAAGATGGCAGTCTCATGCCCGTATTCACAAACGATAATTACCAAATAATTACGTAATCAGTCATCTCCATCTCATTCTATTGCCAAAAAACTGCATATCTCCATCTCACTCATTTAATTAATTACGTAATTATTTCGGAAATTATCGTTTGTGAATACGGACATCAATCTGCTGCTGTTCTGTGCCTCTGTGGTGGTGGTGTGATAAAATGTATTGCGTACTGCGTAGGTATGCTTAGGTTATTGTTATTAATAATACGTAGATATACCAAAACCAACCACCTAAAATGTCAATTTAATAATACGGAATAATTGTTATTAAGTATAGATTATTAATAGATATTGTTGGTATTCTAATTAACCGTATTACAGGTGTACCTACAAGCCATAAATAATAGTGTATCTACCTATACCTACATTTTATTTTGATTAGGTACCTATACCTAGTTTGTTTATAATAAATAAATACTGGGTAGATTAATGATAGATTTTTTTTTCAGGTCACCTTTGTAAGAGTAATTAAAAAATTTACTCACTTATTAATAAATTGAGGAATTTCAATTAAGTAAGTATCTGACAAAGACAAAGAAAATGTTTGTTTAGTTTATTATTAGTATTGTTATTATTTTTTTTTACGTTATATCTAGTTGATTGTTAATAATGAACGTTTTTTTTTTTTGAAGTTATATCTAGTTGATTTGTTAATATTGAACGTAATAATGAAGTCTATTTTATTTATTTTTTGAGCTACATAATATTATAGTTGATTTGGTATAAAATAATCAAGATTCAAGTTTATTTTATAGTGTGATGAAATATATAATTATCACGCAATGTTGTTCTGTTGATATAATTTACCAATAAATGATATAGCTATACCTGTAATTTTTACTAATTTCTAAATTGTTAATTTTAAAAAATATTTGTTATACTGTGTGTTTAGGCATTTTAGTTATGTATTAACTAAACAGTTTTCTAAATAAAGAAATATATATATGTTAATTTTTTGTTTGTTGTCGAAATAAATAATTTTCCATATAAACTTTTTAGTTATTTCAAGTTAATTTTCATTTTGACATCATCTCCTATACCTACATACATTTAGGGCGGTTGTTCAAAGGTAAATTAACAATCTGTCAGATAATTACTGATTTTAAATTACAAATTTTGATAATATGGCGATTATTTAAGAATCTTTAATTTTTAATCTATAGGTAATTAAGTCTTCTAAAAAGGATCAGAATTTATTTTCAGAAATAATCAGACCAATATTTTGATAAAAATAAATATCTTATGGTTGTGGTAAAGCCCAAGTGTCAGAAGTTTTCAAGTAGCCTCAAGGGCCTCTGACGTAACTTAACGACTGCTGTGAAGCAGCCGGGACCCCCTTTTTAACGTACCTCCCGGAGCACGATCGGTCACGGAACTTTTTTATTTTACTTTTTTTCAATATTTTGATAATACAGCATTTTAAAATCAGCAATTATCTGACAGATTGTTAAGTTACGTTTGAACAACCGGCCCTTATAGATTAAATCTGTTATTCCTTGAACCACCTAGGGAGTCAAATTTGGTAAAATTGGGTAAGTACTTTTTTGAAAAGCAAAATTACATTTCTGTCAAGTAATACCACATATTTGGAATGTAAAGATACATAAATGGGCTATGGAATTACACGTTTAGACGGTAAAGTTACATACTGAATCTGTGATGATACGTATCTATACTGTAAACTTCCTGGCAGGATATGTAACGTTACATATCTGTAAAGTAGAAATCCATTTATTACCTGCAATATTACATATTGAATGGTAACAATACAGTGCAATGTAATTTTACACTGAAAATCATTGGTCACAAAGTTGCCAATGATTTTCTGTGTAATTTTACATAACCATTTTTTACAGTGTGTTATTTTGAAAATGCATAAGAAAATAATACATAGGTAACGTAATTTTGTTTATGCATTTTACATTTTACATAAGTGTAATTTTTACATAATCAAAACATGATAGCCTATTGTATTATTATACTGTGTATTAAAAAATCGAGTACTCCAAACATCTATCACATTAAATTTTTTCAAAATATTGCCTTTGTTTTTCGAAAAAAACACGATATTTAAATTTTTTTACTAAATGTAAAAAATCATAATGGCAAGTTTATTAGGTATCAAGTAATAAAAGTTAACTTCTAGAGGGAATGGAAGCAAATTTTCAAGTCCTGAAGTATAACTTCAGTGACATTATATTATGTTATTTATAAAAACTTTTACCTGAAAACGCAATCAATCAAATTGAATAAATTATAAAAAAAAATATTTTAGAAATGTTTTGACAATGAAAAATGTAACGTAGGTCGGTACTTATAATCACGTTTGGCTAAGAACATCAGCTTTGAATAAATTATGAACTCGATTACTATATACCAGTCGTGCATGTAATGGCAGCTGTTACTGTACTTTTTATTGTTTTTTCATTAGTTTATTGATATATATTTTTACAATCAAAAATTGCATCAGTAGTTGGTTTCCTTGTACATACAATATGTGGTTTTTCCAGCGAAATTGTAAATTGATTCAATTCATGGTGCTTTGAGGACATTACAAAACCGATCACCAAAAACTATCCTATACGAAAATGTTATATCTAATTGTTTTTTCAATTTTTGAATTCGAAAACCTTACACAAAACTACCTAATAGTCTCATAGAGTAAGAAAAAAGAGAACAAAAATGAGAGAAAAAAAAAGAAATTTATTACGAACTCGGTAGCTCTATTTATTTAAAAGAAATGATCGCATGCACTTAGTTAGGTATATACACCTAATTCTACTTATTTGTGTGGGTATAACCAGCCTAGACATATAACTAAAAGTAAAAAGGTGATGTCAATAAACTTGGTTTCATATCAAACAACAGCTTTACACTTTTCAAGTTCACTTGCGTGAAACTAATAGTAGTAACGACTAATGGGAGTCTATACGAAACAAAATCACTTGTTCTGGTATTTAAAATTAGTATTAATTATTTCTCCATGGTATCACGAAATAAATATTGTTATACCTTCTGCTTCGTGAAAGCGTAATAAATAAAAAATATGGAATCCGTAATGTAAGGAAAGTGAAACGATAAGGTGAAAAATTTCAATCAAACTTAGTTCATTTACGAAAACGAAGTGGAAACTGAAACTTTTTTATTGTTTGAATTTTCAGCTGTAACAATGGAAAAGGCTCGATATTTCTGGAAATTTCTAGATCTCTTTACCCACATCTCTTTTTAGACACCATTCATAAACAGAATAAACCTAAATTATAAACAGAATGTAAAGATACCTACTTAACTCTAAATACACAGTTTGTTAAAAAGTTATGATTTTTTTCTTTCTAATTAATATTTTTTAAGTTTATTAAATGTCATTGAAATTATAGGTATTATGTCCCAGAAGGTATGGATTAAACGATACCCAGTGGAAGGGCGGGGGGTCATTTGAAACAAAAAAAAAAAAAAAATAACAGTGGTGCGATTGTTGATATTGATGGTTTTAGAGTTATAGGTCAATTTATGGTTCTTAAAAAAATCGTTACCACAAAAGGAACCAAAAACATACCTAGAAAGCTGAACTGTTACCTAGGAAACCGGAATTAAGTTTCCTAGGAAACCGAAATACAGCGTAGGAAAACGATGTATTCTACTAGATAATAAATAAGTATTGAAAAATTCGTGTGTCATAAATTTTCTTTTTCATTATTTCTTTAATAAAACCTTAAAATACCCGAAAATAAAAAAAGTAAAAAAAAAAAATTAATGAAAAATGTTCCTGGGGCTGCTGAAATAGCATGTCATCATCTTATGTATGTTTAGGACAAAGGTAATTGAAACCCATGTAGGTATGTATTATTGTTCATATTACCATAGGACAATTAATAATTTTCAAAATTGAACGTTTTCAACCAGCTTTGGAAAATATAATTTTGGATGGGATAATAAACATAATACACAAAATTAGGCAGTAAGAGCAAAAAATGCAGTTTTTCTGGGTAATGTTCACGTTTTCTTTGATTTATTTATTTTTTTTTTGTGGACACTCTAATTATCACGATGATTTTTTTTTTAACACTCAAATCTAAGAAAAGTGGCCCTGTAATTTTTATAATATGCAAAGAACAATAATCACGATAAATCTAAAATCTAAATATAAAAGAAGAATGAGAAAGATTCATTTTTTTAAATATTTTCTTATCGAATGTAACATTTTTTTCAAAAATCATAAAATGGCGAATAGCTTTAAAACAGTAAATAGTTTTTTGTGTCAAATAATCCCCCCCCCCCCCTTCTATCTCTGGGTTTCGTTTGATCCATGCCTTCTAGAACAACTGTACAATATTTAAATATGATGACCATTGGAGCACAAATACTTGTACATAAGCGACTTTGATACCAAAGACGTAAAGACTAAAGATTCCAGGTAAACTTATACGAAAAAATCAATGGAACTCAAATTTCAGATATTGAAACACGTTCAAACCAAAGTGAGGAGAGGCTCCATCATGCTGAAACCACATAATGCCGCATATCTTTTGACATGTTTTTTTTTTACATGCGAACACTTGTTAAATTGATTGTCAGCTACTCGTTATAGCTTCTTCTTCAAACTTTATTGTTTTTTTTACTGTGGGAAGAAAACCCGCTGGTCCTGAAGATCGAAAAAAACGTAAATAGATAACTGGAAATAACGTCGGAGCGTTGATCTATGTTGAACTTGAATTTTCAAAATAGCTTTTAGTAATCGACTTTGCCTGATAACGAAATGATTTAATTAGATAAATGTAATAATTTATTTTAAATTGAAGAAAGTTATGCAGAGTTGCTTGTAAGTTTTTGATGAGTGAATTTACTAATATGGATAGTGATTATTAATTAAAAATTCCCTTAATAACTGCCATTTTGACATTAAGGGAATGTAACTTTCGTGTTCGTGTTGGATATAAATTTGATGATATCTTAGTGTTAATAGTAGCTACACCTAACCGCTCATATCGGGGAAAAAGTTTTCATTTTTTCCGTGCTGATTTACTTTTTTCCCCGATAAAAATCAGTTCATATCAAGAGGCATTTTTATACCTGTTTTTTAGAAAATCAATTTATATTTTCAAAAACGAAGTAATTTCCTACACAAACCTACACAAAACCTGTGAGTAAAAAAAACTTATTGGATTTATCCGCTTCATCATCGAAAAAAGTCTACAATTTAAAGAAAAACATTTCGTATCATTTTTCTATGCAAAAAAACAACAGGTTGCTATATGTGAGCCCATCCGAGAAACTTCTGTATCAATTCTAATAGAACTCAAATCCCCCTTAATAATCGGCTGAAGGTTTTTTCAGGTATTAACAAAAGAACATTTTTCTTTTACAAATTCGAAGTAGGTTTAAAAAACTGGAAAACACAGCTTTTTCGAACATAAATTCATATTTATTTTCATACCCATAATTTTTATTAATTTGATACATGGAGTAATTATTTTTTTATTTTGGCGCCCCTTAGTTTGGCGCTTGCGTATTTGTCACGCAAGTTCTTATGGCGGAAACGGTCCTGGTTTTTGGCATTTTTATTGTTTTATATAAATTGGACTAGTTAGTTTTATTGCTCTGTCTATTAATGCAGAGGTTATTGTTTTCTTTTGTGATATCATAAAATTACATACTATAATAAAAAAAAATGGTTCAAGAAACTACAGCATTATTATGCACCTATAAAGAATTGTTATTTTCCTAGCTACTTCAACGAATATAAATGTGAACATGAACTAAGCAAGAAACATATTTCACCAAACACAGTGTTATTATTACATTTCTTCTATTGTCTCATTTTTTATAGTACCGCTTTTGCTAGTCCGCGTGAGAAAGCTGCATGTATAAACAGTTAACCATCATGTATACGTTAAAACAGCAAAAAGCTAAAAGCGATTCTTCGTACATCGCTGATTCTAACATATAAATCTAGGAGGGGAAATATAAACCCATTTATCAGTTTGTATGTTCATCATTTACCTTATGGATATCTCCATGACAAGTTAATTTCTAGTTTCATGAACGAATGGTGTTGAGTGGTAATTTTTAAGTGTTTTAAGTGGATCCTCCTGCGGGAATATGCATCAGTTATTTGTGAGTACCTTAAATATTGGTTAATGAAAATCGTGTATTGACTGTATATTATGTTATTTTCGAAAAGTGATTTTTTCTGGTAATAGTTACTTTTAAGTATGCATTGAGTAACAAAGCTTGTTAGTAGTTGCTTGTAATTGCTTGTTCGATGTTAATGAGGTTTAAGATTTTATTAAAAAACAAAAAAAAAGCAATTATTTGTAATCGTATCAGGTGAATTCAAGAGATTTTTAGCCTCTTTAACTCTCCATCATCAAGTTTCTTGGAATCCCATCCTGGGAAACTGGAAATGTCTACTGTGTATTTTAATATTCTTTTGATGTAGCAATGGGCACTTGAAAATAGGTACTGAAAATTAAAACAAATGAAATCAGATCATAATAAGACTTCTTAGTTGATACCTAGCATGGATAGTAGTTAGTTTGATAGGTTTAAATAATTTATAGCCACAAAGTCATTAGAACTCTTTTTATCAAACATCAAAGCAACGTGGTTATAAGATAAAGAATAGAGGCAGGGAACTTACCCGACCTTGATCCTCTCAAAATCCTGAAGTTTCTCAAGGAAACGGACATGGAGAGGGTGCTTCACTAAAGGGATTCCACACCAGGCGAAGCACAGTAGAGGGGATACAATAGATCTTTTAGGTCGCAGTAACTTAATCACCCTCAAAAATACAAATACAAATACAAATACAAGATAAAGAAGTATGAAAATAATTTAGTATGAATAATTTAACAAAATTTTATCTTGTATCATGAGGTAGTACTTGTTGTAAATATTTCCCTAAGAAAAACTGGACCATATCGAGATTTATACCACTTATCGAGGTGGTTATTATGGTTATTGCTTGTTAAATGTTTTCTCAAGCACCTACCGAAAAAGTATGCAACTAGATGGTTAGTAATAAATAGTAAAAAATAATCCCAAAACAACAACTCACCAAAAAAAAAACAATGAAAAATACCTAGGATAAGGAAAAGCTGCTAAAAAATAAATCAGCAGAAAATATGAGAAGAAATGGGAGGAAACGCCACCAAGGGTGCTCAATATAGGATCAGAAAATGTGGGTATGCATCTGAAAAAATACAATTTCTTTACAATCCTAAGCTATTTTTTTTTAAACCACCTTATTTTTTACTTTAAAAATCAAGACCTGCAGATCTGTTTGATAAAATTCTTCAGATCTCATAGAAATTTGATGAAGTGTCAAACGTAAGGTATACAGAGGCGTTGTAGGTATATAGAGGCGACTAGAATATTCCAGCCAAATTTATCTAGTCGGGTTCCGCAAGATGTGAACGCCATCTTGAATTAAGGGGATTTAAGCCATATACCTCGGTAAATATTGCTTTGTGATAAATTCGGAAGGACGGTAGGATCGTCATGTGATTATCAGGGACGTCACTTAGTCAGGATCGCTATTTGATAATAAAGAAGATTCTCTACAATTTTATGGATTAGTTATGGATTGTAATTCTAGTTGATGCCAACGCTGATTGATTTCTAGTTAATTTAATTAATCAAATTACTATCCTTTCATACTACCGGTATCGGTCAATGCCATGCTGATAGAGAAATGCGAGATCACGGCCACTATGGTGTAACGTATTTGCGGCATTAAAGTTTATTTACGCAATACCTTACAACAACAAAAAATTGTTTTCTTGAACTGAAATTCCTAGCGACCTTTTTCTTAAAAGTATTTCGTATAAATTCACGGACCCTTTTGACCGTGAAAGAAAGCATTTCCTGAAAAAAAAAGCGTCTACATGGAAGTCTATGAGGATGACGTCGAGGTAGCTTGACAATAGAGAAACAACAATTGATGTTCGACTACAGGTTCATTTATTTGGGCGATTTAGTTTAGGAAAGTGCCTAAAAAGAACGAACTCCAGCAACATCAACTGTAAATAAAGTTTCCTTTTGATTCCCGAAGAGCTCTTGATATAAAGAGCGAATCGAACTTTCCTTTTTTGAGATGATCAGTAAATTAATGCCAACCTCCAGAATCCAGTTTACAAGTTTTGAGTTGGTTCGTAACAGAGACGAATTAATAACGTGAAAAAGTGTTTTCATATTTCATTTTTCAATGATTAAAAATGTTTTAAATATTTTAAATTCATTCAGGAAAGTCTAGGTCTGATTAACGAAGCTGTAGCTCATAAACGATCCTGTAAAATAAAATATTATTACTTAAGCCTAGATATGTATCCAAATTCATGTAAATAAAGAGATTGTTAAGTTGAATCAAGGTTCCTAAAGATAGGGACAACTCTCATTAGAAAGTTTTACAGTTGAAAAAAAAACACGTTAGAAAAAAGGTAATGTTTGTAATTCTGTTAATTTTGTAAGGTAAATTAAAAAGTCAAATAACTTCCCTTTCCCGTTCCTTTTAAAGTAATTGTCATGTTAGCTTAACAATCAGGCTCCCAACTTGAGCTCTTTATCTCGAAGTGTCAGACAAAAATTATCTATTCAAAATTTGCTTTTATCTCCTTTTCCTCCCAACCCACATAGTTGGGTCCACAGTTTTTTTTTCACGGCACCCCCCCACAATGGTTATGCTGATGAATAACATTCCTTTTAATTATTACTTTACTATAAACATCTAATGTTTACTTACACACAATACCGCAAGGTTATAGTAACAATTAAAAATATAACAAAAAACTTCCTGGAGTGAGATTTTATATCACGGACTCTCACTACTACCTTTAAGGTCCTTAAAGCTTGCACGTAGAAATTATTAAAAAAATTAATAACCAGGACGACGCATCCAGCAACTTTTGTTTGAAACATTTTTTGGAATTTATAATTGTTCAAAAGTTAAAAATTTTCAAGAAAAACACTTTTCAAAAGGGTTGGAAAATATTATTGATTTTTTTAAATAATTGTTAATTTTGCACATGGCTAGTAATTCCACTTATAGAATTTTCACACAAATATTTAATTTAGGGATTCTTAGAGTCCCGGGATTCTCCGTCATTCTGTTTTTTTTTTTTTTTAATCTGCCAAATTCTTGATCATCGACCTCGAGAAGCCATTTAGTTTTTTGAAAATTAGATGTTGGATTCTAATCAACGACCAAAAAGTCCCTAAATCATGTAAGTTGGTGAAAAGGTTGTGACTTGAACGTAGTACCTAGGTACTTAGTTACCTAATTGCCTAGTTATGTGCTAAATTAAAAATTACCAAAAAACCAAAAATATTGGTGCCGGTCGACTTTTAACGTCCTCTGTACTCGAAATAAGCATTCAAATTTTTTCCAAGACAATTTTGTGATAGGAAAAGTAAAAGCACAACTTTTGTCATAACTTATTTTCGCCCCCGATTGATCGTTTTGTGGTAAAATCGAAGATGACCGTGTGTCCACCACAAAAAAGACAACTTGAAAATTGATAACTTTTGAAGTTGTGGAGAGGTTGGATGTTGTGGTTGTAGCGAAACTATTTTTTTTTTTATTCCATTGAAGAAACGATGTCTGAGTTAACTCAATTAAGTATGTTTTATCTTAAAAAAATTCGAAAATGTATGAGTAATGCCTATAGATAATGGGCACATTACTAGAATTTATTAATTAATTAATTTCGCTCTATTTATTTAAACCCATTGATCATTCTATGTTAAGATAGGGCTGAACCATATTACCATTAGGTAGATATCAACTAACCGGTAAAACCATGCTCATTTTACGCACACCGATTCCGCAATTACAATAACATGAACTTGGTTTTACCACTTTCCTTTGAATTATAATTACTTCATTAAAAAACAAAAGCTTTCACACTGAGTGCTTGTAATTAATTACGAACAGTTTAGTCTTTTATGTAATCATTTGATGATGGGCATTCATTTACGCTTAAGAAATTTATTAAAAGGTATTGATTTTTTTATTAATGATTTTCCATTTGTCAATAATAATGTAATTATCATAATTTCTCGCAATGAAATAATTTATATTCAAAGACAGGACAATAGGTAGTAAGTCTAACTTTAAGTTGAAAAAACATATATTCGATATAAGAAGAGGATTGGAGATGTTAAAAATTAACAATATTTTCATCCATGACGATTCCTAAAAACGATGCAAAAAAACATATTTGTATAACACCTACTCCGTCGAGCAAATTAATTTATCACTTTATTGGAGTTGGAGATTATCTATAGAATTAAATATATTTAACCATTTTTTTTGTCGTACATAATTAGACTATAATTTACTCCTAATTTTCAGGTACCATTTCTACTGCTAATAACATCATCAATAACGCATGGCTTAAACACCCCAATTGAAGTACCAGATTATGAAGAAACCACCGACGATTACGTTGAAATAGCAGCAAAACGAAGAGGAGTCAGCTATATCAGCAATGTAATCCATCACGATCCGAAAAATCCCGAACTCACAGCTGAAAGCGTCGTCAATGTCAGATTCAATCCGAGTTTTTCCGAAGAATCGACAGCCGATGAACAAGCAAAGAACAACAGATACAACTCGCAGGGCCGAGATCTTCACAACAGTGTTAGAAATGTAATTCAAACACAACAGCTCCAAAGCAACCAACAGTCCCAGCCAAGTCAAAATTCGCAAGAAGCAAGCTCGAGCAGTACTTCCCAGCTCTTCAACGTCGGTTATAGTATGAAATTTGGAGAGAACTCGAAACGGCGTCCAAAAAAGCAACAATTTTCCAGCGATGTAATAACAGGAACTCAGAAAGAAAATGAATACGTTCAAATACCAAAAGCAGCAGCTAGCGAAAATCTGGTTAAAGCTTTGCGCTCTAGGAGACCAGTCAGGCAAAAATCGAGGCATAACTCGGATAATAATCAGAACTCAGAGACATCAACTATTAGACCTCAACAATATGCATCAAATCATCATCAGGAAAATAGAAACACTCAAAATGGTTGGAAGAATATAAGTCCTACTATTGAAATAGCTGAAAGCAAAGATATCAGCAGTACTTCGAGACCAAAAACCAGGAGTAAAAAGCGACAAAGAGGAAAGTCTCATACAGGTGAAGTCCGTTTTAACCATCAAGAAGCTTTAACGAACAGTCAAGGTTTCGATATAACGAATGTTATGGATTCGTCAGTGCAAGCTAGTCAAGTACAAAATGTCCTCCCAACACAATCAGCGTTTTACGCTTATAACCCAGGCAATTCCATACAAGCTGTCCCGTATTCCTTTGATAATTCTCAGCAAGTACTTACGGCTAACAATTTACAGTTAGCTGGATACTCGTTACTCGCACCCACAATTGCAGCAGCACCGTCAATTTTGGTACCAAAATATCCGATCGACGCGAGTTTATTACAACAAAATCATCAAGCTTCAAATCTAAACACATTCTCGCATGCTCAAGCCTTGCCATTATACATAGACGCACAATTTAAACCCAAAAATAAAGATACGTTTTTTAAACAACAGAAACCGAAAAAACAGTTCCAGAATAACGACAACTACGATTTTGATTTCCAAAATTTTGAGAGCGACTTCAATAAATCTCCTCAATTTTCTTCCGACTATCATTCATATAGCAGCACTTCAAAACCTAAACGTAAACCTAAATATCCTCAATATGAACCAGATCATCAATACGACTCGACGAGTGATAGTTACTATAAATACGACTCAAAAAATAAAAATAAAGACAAATTTAAGCCACTCTATGAAGAAACACACGATTACAGTTCTAGTTATGAAGAGGATTTCCCAACACCGAAACCAAAAAAGAAGACCAAATTCACTCCCTATATGAAAGTTATACATGACTATGATCCTTCCTTTGATTTGACGACTACTCCAAAACCATCACATCGACCCACATCGAAATTCACTCCATATATAAAAGTTATTCATGATTATGATGCTTCTTTGGAAGACATAAAAACGAGGAAACCCACAAGAACTGTGTATACCGATTTTATTGACAAACATGAAGTAATCGATGTTGACAAAGCGTTACCGACTAGAAACTTCATTCCCGATTTGACAACCCAAGCAAGCGAGTATGTTGTTTATGGAAAGCCTCAACCACTCTCTGTTGATCCTGTTGGGTATTATGAGCAACCTCAAAATGGGTTTATAGATAACAGTTACAAGCAGCAGGTATACGGACCTACTAACGCTAACAGTCATGATCTCAAGTACAAAAGCGAAAGACAAAGTAGATCTAAATACGCTGATGAACCAAGTGCGATATTGTTACCACCACCATATTCTAATCGAAATTACCAAAGAAGATATTTTGTTGTTGCTAAAATATAGGTCTAATAATTAATTATTGAAATTTGAGTACCTAGAGACTAATATTGTTATTTTTTTTTTTGTTAAAATGTACATATTATTAGAGCGTAAAACGTATAATCGAACCGTTAACTTGTTGAAGAATAATGAATTAGTAAAATGCATTATCACGATGCATGTATAAGAAAGCCGACTGATGTTACTAATGTTAATTCAAGACTCAAATCAGGTGATTAGAATTGAAATTAGTTCTTTGAAATAGAAACCCATTTCTATCATAGGCAGCGAAATTTATAAAAAATGTATTTTTTAGGACTTCAAGCAGAAATTTTAAATATTCTATGCTGTTTTGAATCTGGTAACATAAAACTGAGATTTTTTGCATGGAATTTCATAAAAGAATGACAAAAAAGTGCTTAAAAGATACAATTCGTGAAAGAAAAAAAAAGAGAGAAAAAAAAGAAAATCTTAAAATAGTTCCAAATTTGACCTCCTGCACTGAAGATTGTTATGTTTGTCTACCTCAAAAGCTCTTGACTATTTTCTTCTAAGAGGAAATTTATCAGTATCAAAATTAATTTCACTTGACTCTGAAAGAAACAATTTAACTCGACTGAATTTCGATGTACTGATGTAAACTGTTCCTTTTATCTCAGTAATGAAAATGAAAATGTGGGTAAAACATTATTGTTGATTTCATAAGAGTGAAAATCTTTTTTATTAAAATCATCTAACTTGTAGAGAATTTTTGACCCATTAACAGTATTTTATTATTTAATACGATTTGACTTTACTAAAGCCTCAATTTAAAAAACTATTATTCTGAAGTAAGTTTTTCTCTTCTGTGATAGAGTGTAAGATTTAAATTTTTAATCACTGCTGCATTATTGTGTAAACCTCCCTCTCCCATAATTTATTAGTGTATATCTATGCATATTCGTTTTTTTATAAATAAGTGATTGTTATTTATTGTTAAAATAAAATTGATAAAGTTATACAATTGGGTTTTATTAATTTTATTGTTTTAAAAATAATTTTTATTCATGTTTTAGAGGACGGAAAATATTTACTCTCTTACAAGATTTTTTATAGGGCTTTATTCTGAATAAACTATTCAAAAATTAAAGTCTCCCTCCCAAAATATTGCTCTATTTAGATAACCACACATCTCAGACCAGACACTCTTCAATGAGCATCCTAGTGGTTTCAGCAATTCAGTATAACAAAAAAAGAATAATGTGCTGGCCAAATAGATGGTAAAATCTAAAGTTCTTAAACATTAAAGAAGAAAAAACCAAAAAAAATTGCAAACAATTTTTTTTCAAGGTGATATGATGAAGGCGTTCAAAATCACTCCGACTTTTTGATCACTCTCTCGCTTGATAACTCTCACGTTTTGATAACTGATGTTTCCTCGCCGGCCTTTATTGAAGCTAAAACTTCAGGCAAGAAGATCCAGGGATGAGAATTGATTCAAGGATTCCATGAAAAATTATCCAAATTTTAATTTTTTCTGAAAACGGTTATGGGAGGAAAATTGACTGAACATCCACTTGTCCCCGAGTAAACCTGCATTTGGGAACACTTTGAGAATTTGCTTGCTGACATAAAAATATGTTGATTACAGTCAAATTATTTAGGCGCAATTTTAATATTTACTTGTAAAAAAATCTTAAAACAATGATAATTATTATTTTTTAACGTAAATTTTTATTAAGTTCTAGTAGCTTATTGTAACTTGTAAAAACAAACATGTTGATTGTGCAACAAGCCCCAAGTCGACAGAAATTCTTTTTTTTGGGCCATATAGCCTAAAAAAATGATAAAAAGTATGTAGATATTTTTCTGTTGTATAAAATGAGTAAAATAAATTTTCTGCCTAAAAAACTTTTTATTTTTAACAGGGTTGTATTAATTTTCCTTAATTAATTTATTAGCAACTTTATTTAAAAATATGAAAAATTATGAAAATATTTTTACTAAGTGCATTGAATAAAAAAAAACAAAATCATGACCACACCTACTGCAAACTATGAATAAATAAAAAAATGTATAGATGCGTTAACCTTATGCAACACTTAAAACATCAAGATACAAATATGCATACAACAGGTGTTGTCTACATTTCCGTTACAGATACCCATCGAATGTAGGTATAAGCTACATATTTAAGCAAATTCATTCCCAGCGCAAAAGTGGTATGATGTGACTTGTTTTCATTTTCTGTTTAGTTTTAATTAGCAATATAAAAATATATTTGATCATTAATTTCTTTGAAATTTTAAAATTTATAAGAATCATGACCATGTTGGTAGTTTTTTATCGTTTAAAATTAAATTATTGGACTAAAAAATTTACAAAATGAGAAAACTTCTTTCAAACATTGTGGCTTCAACACTTAATTCTTCGTGGGGATGACTTATCCGTATTTTTGATATTATTTTTAGTATAAATAATGTTTTTTTTCTGATTTGTTATTTTATTGGTGTGGCCTTTGTTTCAAAAACCCGAAATTCTTGTGTATTACTTTTTTTACTTTTTTTTTCATATTACTTTCTCAAGTTAAGGGTGTGTGACTTATTGTTGTGCTTCTACACCCCTTTTTCATTAGATCTAAAAAATATTCAATCCTTGTAGTCATAAAATTTTGCTTGGCGGTCGTAGATAGTTCATAACATGTTCTGAACTTTCGCACTGTCAAAAATAATCAATTTGCATAAGTAACTTAACATTTCAATTCTTTTTTCGGGATATCTTATCAGTTAGGAAGGTATATGTTTATTTTGTATAATAAAATAATGTTTTTTATTATTTCTTATTATTATTGTTGCCCTTGTAACTCGAAATTCTTTATCATTAAATTTTTTTACATTTTTTGATATTGTTTTTTAAGTGGTATTTAATTTTTGGTGCTTCTACAACCCTCGTTTATTAAATCTTAAAAATATTCAATCCTTGCAGTACCTACTGTAACACAGCAGACCCGGGCCCCATGGTCTATGGCGAAAAGCCACCGTGTGATCGTCCATTTACCTCTGGGTTTCCCCCTAATAGGACCGCTGTGTTTTCCTCGTTGTGTTTACCGTAGTTTTTACCGTAGTCACCCCTGCCTTTGATTGAGGTATGCCAGGATTACTATGGCCGAAACGGATGCGCAAAAGAACCTACTATGATTTTTTTTATTTATTTCGGCGGATTCGAATTTCATTCGGAAAAGCGGGGAAATTAACGGAGATTTTTTGTTAACTGTTGGCTTCCTGTCAGATGTCTAAAAGCGAATGATGAGCGAGAATTCGTTTGCAAGGACGTAAAATGGTGAAGGGTAAAATGGTTACGAATACCTATTCTGGAGCCGGCTTGTTTACGGATATCGAGACCAACCATCGATTCCACCGTGGTCCAAGGTTTTTTACCCCTAACACCTGTTTAGAAAGCAGATAACTCAGTCCAGACTGGCAATAACATTTTATAGCAATTTTCTGCGGAGTTTGTTTTTAAATTTTGATTGAAGTTGACATTCGTATGATGTGCTAAAGGAGTTTTGGTTTTGATTGACTTTTCACATACTCGAGACTAATTTGTTTTTGGTTGCTTTGGTTGCTATTTGCTGATTTGTGATTTATAATCCGAGATTTATTTCGGTTATTGGATATGTGATATGTGAGGGCGGTTATTACACCTGACAACCCTGCTATGGTTTACTTTACTCTGTCCTGCTCTGAGGGTGCTTTTGCCCTGTTGCGCTCTACGATTTCCACTTTAAAGAGTCATGCTCTTGTACTGGTACAATGGAGGTCTTCACCTGGACATCGAGGTGAATGCCTCCCCCAACGTGGGATAATCGAGTACCTATTATAACTCCTAATTGGGTGTTGTAATGGAATTAGTATTTCCTGATAATATTTGCGAAGTAGCAGATGCTACATCTGACAACGCTGCCTTGTTCTATCTAGACCTGTACTATATCGGAAGGTGCTCTGCTCTGCTATGTGATCTTCATTTATGGTGTCATATAATGGCGAGGAATTCCTCTCACTTTCTAACATCGTATAATTAGGGACCGCTTCCTGACTAACATTTGCGTGATCCTACATCTGCACTCCTCGAAAAATAGAATGATTGAATTATTTCTAATCCTGGGCCGTTTTATTCACAGATTATTAATTCCTGATCTGGGTCTATTTTCTCTCCTAGCTCTATCTCGATTTCCTATACGTGAATTCGTAATGATTCGTCGAAGTATTTCTCTTTCCTAATATTCGCTGACGTGATCTAGTAGGTACCTATTATTTACTGCTGGTGCCGCCTACTACCTAGCTGATTGTTTTGCCTGATTTAAAATGGGATCTGCGCTCATGGATTTGGCGAATCTGTTTGATTATTTATCGATGTGGATTTTGTTTTGAAGAGATCTTCCCTAACTGGTTGTATGTGGAAATTCAACTGGCGTTGGTGGGGGTTTACGAATCAGTATATTTTATTTATTGATTTGAATTTCGTTTGAAGAGTGATTTGTTCGAACTGATTGTATGTGGAAATTTCCCTAATTGTAAGGGAAAGAGCGTATGGAGTGCATATAATCTACCATCTCGTTTACGCTCCTTTTGGATAGGAAAATTCACGGTTTTTCTGGGTTTATTAGTTAGGAAATTTGTAGCGAGTGCATAGAAACTACCATCTCATCTACAAATTTGGTTTAAAGGATGGCAGACCTGGAGTGCGCTAATAAAAGCCGTCTCGTTGATCTTCCAAGCAAGGGTTAAGGAATATGACAGAGCTCGATCGAAGTCTGATCTCACTCTGTTCCGAGCTGTGGTAAGCCGTTTTCTTTTATAGAAGCGGTGGTCCGCTCTCTAAACACCACGCAACAATGCACCTTATTGGCACTGCCCTATACCGTGATTTATTTCTTAATCATATTTCCCTAATCACGGGACTTAGCGATTTGACCTCGCGGCTACCTTACTGAATTGTCCTAAACCTGAACTACCTAAATTTTCCTTCAAATCGGTCAACGCGTTCTGTACCTTTCCATTGTGTCTAGTTATTATAATTACACCGGTTCCATCTTTATTTTGCGTTCCTACCTACTTGCAGTTTCGGGACCGCAGCGAATTTTCGGCTGTTGCGATTTATTTATTCGTTTTATCGATTGGTGTCATTTCCCTTCTCGTAGGTATAATACCTAACGAGTTACTATTGTCTTTTCATGAAGTTATTGTTTGATTCATGATTTCACATTCTTTCACCCGGTCTGTATCTAGGTCATCCTTTTCTCCGTCACGCGTTTTGAGAGTGTCTTTTACAATACCCTGCCTCACCATCTGGTCAACTTCTACCCTAGCTTCGCCGTCTCTTCGATGTTGTTAAAAGTGCTGAAACTCCACTAGCTAGAGCGCTTCTATTTTATGAATATTTAATGAGCTGACGGGGATCGTTTACTTGATGTAACGGCGGGTGCTGCGCTTTGATTTCCTAACAATTTTACCTTTAGGTATTTATGTACCTAATGCTTGCACTATTTGCTTTTTCGATTTGGGCTGATTTAACGAGGGCGATGGAAATATTTTCCTTATCATTCTACCTAGGTGCGATCCATTTCACCACCCACTAAAGTTTTGCTTGGCGATCGTAGATAGCTCATAAAATGCTCTTGATTATCTCATTGTCAAAATTAATAAATCTTCATAACAAACACGTTTCATAGCTTATCTGTTATGTTATTAATATTTTGTATAAAAAATAATGTGTTTTGTTTCTTTTTCGTTAAATTATATTGCCCTTATAACTCGAAATTCTTGGGAATTCAAAATCTCTTCTTTTACATTTTTTCATAAATACTTTTTTAAGCGGGGGTACTTGATTTGTATGACTTGATGTCGTGCTTCTACACCACCATTTTTTATACAGGGTGTCCCAAGATTTCTTTATCAAGGGATATCCGCGTTATTTCAAAAAATAAACAAATGAAATTCGGGAAATTTCAACCATACCCCTAAAGCTTTGCAGCTGCACCCTCAATGCCCCTTTACGCCTTTCCACCCCTAAGTGATCATCCCCTACTTTTTTTTTTCAAATGACACCCCCATATTTTTTTTGCTCGGCAGGATTGTTGACTTCTTTCTGAATACGAATTTCATACGATTTTTTAAATCGAGACATATCTAGCACGCCGAAAACAACATAATATAACAAACGAGGGTTGTCAAGGAATAACAATTAACATTTATTTTGACATTAAAATCACAGAAGCAATTATTATTATTAACGCCTATACCAGTAACACCAGTATTACTAGGTAAGGTGGTTGGAGGAAACATTAACACAAAAAACAAGCAATTACAACTCCTTGACAACCCTCGTTTGTTATGATATTATATTTTTTTCGGCGTGCTAGATATGTCTCAATTTGAAAAAGTCGTGTGAAATTGTATTTAGAAAGAAGTCAACAATCCTGTCGAGCAAAAAAAATATGGGGGTGTCATTTGAAAAAAAAAAGTAGGGGATTATTACTGAGGGGTGGAAAGGCGTAAAGGGGCATTGAGGGGGCAGCTGCAAAGCCTAATAAAGGGGTATGGTTGAAATTTCCCGAATTTCATTTGTTTATTTTTCGAAATAACGCGGATATCCCTTGATAAAGAAATCTTGGGACAACCTGTATATAAAAAAATATTTAATCATTACAGCCCTAAAATTTTTTCTGGGCGGTCATCGATTTCTCATAAATATTAATTTTTGCACTGTCAAAATTAATCATTTTGCATAATTAACTCAACATTTCCATTATTTGCGGGGTTGGTTTATCCATTATCCGTAATGTTTTTTGCAAAATTTCTTTTTTATTATTTACCTGGAATTCTTGTGTCTAAAAAATATTTATTTTACTATTTATTTCTAGTCGTGGCGTTACACCCCCTTTTTTAAGTTAAAAAAAGTAAATTTAAGCAGCCCTAAATTTTTTTCCGCCATAATAAGCCCATAAATACCCTTTTTAGCACAATCAAAATGATCCTTTCTAGAAGTGGGGGGAAATGGTGCAACTTGATTCTTTTTTCTTCATTGCAAAACTGCGATAATAAACCATAAGTAATGCATAAGTATTTATTCATCTTATCTATAAGAATGACGGTGATTGATAG
Organism: Malachius bipustulatus; assembly: GCA_910589415.1. Taxonomy (NCBI): domain Eukaryota; kingdom Metazoa; phylum Arthropoda; class Insecta; order Coleoptera; family Melyridae; genus Malachius; species Malachius bipustulatus. The sequence goes on along the minus strand of OU342634.1, from coordinate 28,766,844 downwards.
GTAATAGAAACGTCGAATTAAGCATTTCTAATTAATTGGGAATGTAAATTAATGAGTACAAGACAGAGCTATGTGGAATGGGAAATTATTAATTCAGCCATAATAGCAGGCTCTCGCGTCTTTAAAATATTGTAGCGGTGCATGGTGCACTCTGCACACAGTTAAGAGACTGGACCATCTTCGTGAGTTCAGCAGCTTTTTCAGCTTATTTCCAGGGTTGGTTCGTCACAATTTTATGACTCTTCATGATCAAGTGATTTGATCTTACCTGACCTGGCCATCTATTACCACCAGCTCCAGTCTCCACTGATGTTTGAATCTCTTTAGAAAAAATAATACCTTAAATTTTATTTAGAAAGAAGCGCTCATTTCACTGATGCAGCTAAAGAATAAACAAATAAAAAGAAGAAAAAAAAAAGAAAGAAAATACACTAAATTAAAAAAAAAAAACGATAAAATAAACTTTTCGAAGCATAACTACTAATCTAACTTTACAACCGAAATAAATTAAAGATACCATAGTGCGTAAGTTAATTTGTCAGACAATTAGTTCCAGTACCGTGTGCCTAATGTATGAAAACGAAAAATGCCTGATTATATTTTTTATACAATAGGGGGCATATCTAATTTGCGATACCTAATTATTATATTTAACATTGTTCGCTATTTTAGAGATTTAAATTTCACAATTTCTAATTATAATACATTAAACGACCGAGAAGTGACGACGTGTGGAAATTAGCGCACATTGCTTTAAATTAACCGAAAGTTAATTAGGTAAAAAATGTCATGGATATGAATTAGCATGCGGAAATGTGTGACTCTGACTTCTTCCTGGACTGCCAGAGTTGCATTTTAGACAAGAAGTTAGAAAGTATTTGGTACCCACCTATTTTTTGAGCATCGCTCTATTGTTGATCAATTATGGTAAATTATAAACACCTTTATGCTAGACATGTACCTATAATTATTTTTTAACATTGATTAATTACCAAGTTTGACCGTTTAATAATAATAATAATTACTTTACGGACTGAGCATTCATAGACTGAACTTTTACCCATAAAGACCTAGCCTAACGTAGACATGACCAGCCATTGATGTATTATTTGAAGTATCGATATTGATTTAACAATTTTTTTTTTATAGATTATCTAGAAAAATATTAAATTAGGAATTTTTCAGTGTCGTGCGTAGTGTAAAAGAGCACTAGTCGAGAACATTAGTCAATTAACCTTCCGATTACGAAATTTGAAAGAGACTTGGCTTTGAGAAAAACGATGTTAATGTTGGAGGAGAGATTAGAGGATATGGATAAAGAATATCTGATACTTCTGCATGAGAGAGTGTATCGAGGTCGGGGAGTTCATGACTAATGAAGGAGATCATTCTTTCAAAAAGGGCCTTTTAAAAGACCAATATAAAGACCTGACTAGCCTGGGTGGTTCTTTCTATCTTCTGTAAATGCGCTACAAGTCATTTAGTCCAGAATTTGATGACTTATTTCAAAACAGTTGGGAGTTCGTGTTCCATCAAAAATATCTTCGTTGTTTTGAATTGTAGGAATATCGAAGCAATGAATGAAGACCACACTGCCCTGCCTAGGCTCTTCACCATGGTTTTTAAGGCTGGGCACAAATAGACTCTTTTACAGGGTCAAAATAGGGTGAACAGCGACTGAAAGCTGCCTTGACCACTTTATCGTTCTAATTACCAGTGATGCCAGTAAACCTAAAGAAGTCACAGAGTTACCACCTCAAGGTGAGATCTGATCAAATTCTTAAGGATCTATCAAGTTGAGTAGAGGCCACCGAACAGCAGACATTGCCAAGTTTATCAGCTTGCCTTGACTCGACTTGACACATTTCGAGTCTAATACAAAGACTCATTTAATCTCAAAGGGAACACCTGCGGAATCTTCGTTGCTTCGTTACGAAAACAAATCATGGTCATAACAGGAATCGCTTATTATCTGGTAGGGTTGGTAAATGATGAAAAGTTCTGGTAAATTTCGGCTAGGAGCTATCTTAAGTGGACTAAAAGCTTGAAGGAGTTCGACGTTCTCAGACAAGGACTAGATGATAAGCTAAAAAAGAAGAAAAAGAATGATGCGTTTGCTTTTGTCTGACTATTCATTTAATTAGACACTCGCAGAGAGTATAAAAAATTCAATTCTCTACTTCTTTGATTTATACTAATTAAAATGTCACAATATACTGTTCAAGGATACTATTACGCTGGTCCGCTAAATTTGGATTCTGTATTGTCAATGACTCCCTCATCAGGTGATGCAAATTTCCAAATTCGAATATCAAAATTCTTAAACATATCATGATAGGTACAAAAAGCAAAGCTTGCCTATTGATATTTATCTTTAGCTGTGCTCTTTGCCAAGAAGCATGACCCAGATTAATCTTCCAGCACGTTGTCTTCTTCCAGTTCGCACACCATGCGAATTTTACCTAATTCTTCTTTCTGATGGACAGCAAAGGACGCAGTAACTCTTTGGACAGCTTTAACTTCGAAGCTGAATGCTGCAGACATGGATAAAACGAAAACTTCTCCGAAAGCTTGGGACGATCTTAGAATTCTTATCGCTTGCAAAGCCTTAAAAATTATAGATTCTCACAAATGTATTCAATAGTCCTGAAACTCGTTGCTCGTCTATATACCTTGATTTTGATTCGTTGAGCTTAAACTTACCTTAATAAATGTATCTAGTTGGAATTCTTTCAACACTGGAGTCAATGCTGTTCGCTTTCTGTAAAAAATTCCAATTGGCAGACATTAATCCCCTGGAAGAGAGGTTGCTGCTCAGCTTGGTACTTTACTTGCACCGATGATTTTGATGCAAGGTACGTCATCACAACTTTATCCATACTGACTGCGAAGATTTCAACACGAAAAAGTATCCTGGCCTTCTTTTACAGGCGACAACAGTGTAAATAGGCACTTACAACTTACACCTTATGGAGGTGAGGGGGAATCCGGTCTGTTCCAAATGTGGAACAAACGCGAACTGTTTTCTCTACATAATAGGGGTATGTATAGGTACACATACAGAGGCCTCAGGCTCAACATTTTTGAGTCACTATAGCACTACAAGAGGAAGAAATAATGGTACTCTCTCATGGAATCAAGTTCTGGCATTTTTAATAATCTGGAAGGTTTGAGTAGGAGTCCCATCATGGTTTGGGAATGACGAAAAAGGTTCACTGGGGTGCACTAGGTATCCTGGCCATCTTGACCATTATACGTATATTTATTCCCATAGACATTAGAACAAGAGGATTGGACAACTAAAGTCTTGTTTGTATTCAATTTGAAGTCCACGGGCCTCTTTTGTCCAGCACAGTAGAGCAACATCTCCCCTTCTTCAGATAGCAAAGAGGATGGCTAAACTATTCCGATTCTAATTAATTAGTTTATAAGGAAATAATATATTTCTATTACGTTAATTAGAGTATAAATCTCAAGAAAATCTCATATTATACGATAATTATTATTTTGAGTATCATATTCTAATAGTTATTATTAGGTCGATAGCACTTGATTAGATCAGCCTAATCGAGTAATCTAATTTGACTGATTATACACGGATTCGCAGTAAGTAAACCCCCTTCACTCACTTTAAATTGTTTAATTTCTGCAGAAACGCCTAGAGCTGTTAGATTTAAAAGATCGAATCTTAAGAGGTCGTATATTCTAGGAACTGTAATGATGTTAAATTACATTCTCTTGCTTTCCTCGAGTCTGTGCAACAATGTCGAGTGATTTCAGCAAAATTTGTCATCAATTTTGCATCAATGAAAGTACTCGCTTGTTATCAGTGGCGTACATTTTTTTCTTATTACTACTTTAAATAAGAAGCAAATTATATACCTACGGTAGGAGAATTTTAAATCGGCTATTTTTTTATTTTCAAGAGAGAAGAGTTCGAAGATGCTCGATCCACGCCAATTAGTATTTGAGCGGTCTTCAAGACGTGCTCTAGGGAATTAATAATTAGACGTTTGACAGCTTCTTTCCTGACTTAAAAAAAAATACGTGAAATGAAAGACATTCAAGCCGCCACTGATTTAGGGTAAATATATGTGTGCATATAAAACAAATTAATTTGTTCAAAGTACATAATCAAAACCAGAGAGTAAAACGATTGCATCTTCGTTATGATCTAGCATACGCCCTGTTCTGAAACATTCACTGGACTATAATACTTTTACTCGGTCGCGGAATTGATTGCTCTTAGCTTAAGTAATGCTTTCACCGGCACTGTTAGTTTGATACACTTGCTACTACCTTTGTCATTTTCATTCTCTTCCTATCATAAATTAGATTAGCTGTCATAGATTGTAGCATTCACATGATACTACTCTAATTTTTGTTCTCTTGTAAAACAATGGGTGCTATTAATTAATTGACGTATTGAAAGTACTTGCGAGTCGGAAATTGAAAGATCTGTTCGTTTTGCTATAAGATATTTTTATGTGTTATTGTTGTTGAAAAGGATGTAAAATAGATAATGCAGCAGTAAAGTAGTTGCAATAACCACTCATTCATGGTAAATTTAAATATCTTCGCGATTGACATAATAATTATCGGTTGAAGATTAAATAATACCTACGCTATAATAGGTACATGTAGGATATGAAATAATAAAAAAAAACTTTCTAGATTACTGTAAACAATCGAAAATTTGAAATGATTCTTGACCATCACGTAGAATTTTCTAATTGTAGTTCAAAAGCCTCATAACTTCACGGTTATTTACTAAAATAATATTAAAGCGAAACTCTCATTTAATTGACTTAACAATTACTTTTTGAACATTTTTATCACAAAGTTTACCACAAAATAGCAAAAATAATTTAGAGCCACAATGGAAATTAATAAAGATTTCAAACGAGTCCCTCCAAGCTAAAGTTGAAGTTTTTCTCCGCGATCTAAAGAGTTTTCTGTCTCCCTTTAAATGGATGATGATAAAACTCAAAACAATCAAAGAATCAAAGAGAAGAAGAAAATTGATCAGAAACTTCGGTTTTAGACCAGAAGTTATTAAGATCTATATAAGAATTATATTAAGACACTTGCGAACATGAAAATCGACATACTATAAATTTAGTCGCATTAAAAAAATCGTAAAAACCTCAAATAAGACTTATTTATTCAGCCCTAGGTAGCTGACTTCTTAAACTCTCACCTGCTTGAAGCGGGGTTTGTATAAGTTCTCCAAGTTTCTTATACAGGGCATTGTGTAGAATCCTGCCAAAATTTCTTGTCCTGGGAGATTGTTGCATTTATCCCTTGAAATGATTTTGGAAACGCACCTATCTTTCTCAATTACAAAGTGGTTATGAAAAAATAACTTTTTGGTCATGCCGTGAAAATTTTTGTCTTTGTTGACCAATTTTTGAAATCTATAGAATCATTTTGAAGCCAAAAGACTCTCTGAAAAAAAGTTCATATTGCCTCCACAATCGACTATTTGGGCCGAGGTAGGTACCTACCTGTGCTTCTTAAAACCAATTCAAATGTAAGAGTAGTCAAAGAAGAATTTGCAGGTTTAATTCACAAAAAAAAATTACACAGTTTACCGAAAACAATTTTTTGTAAGGAGTATATTATTCCCATTGTCCTTATAAGAGCTTGCATGTGGTTAACCAGTGATCTTATGATATAATTACTTTTTTTTCACTTCATGGATTTTGGGAAAGGTTTTATCAGAAATCCAAAAGACACTTCAAAACAGTTGGTTGGTTTTGGTAGCTTGTGGAGACAATTCCGTCAGGTGATGATATGACCTTTTATCTTCAGTGTGAACCCAGGATTCTTAAAATTGGCCAACAAAGAAAAGATAGAGAAAGATAGGTACAAATTTTCAAAACCGTTTCAGGTAATAAGTGAACAATCTACCTGGAGAAGAAGAATAATCCAACGTTTTTTTTTATCAGAACAGGGAGTGGCCCAAACATTCAAATTTTCGTGAGGCCTTACGCGACCCCCATAAAAAAACATTACAACCTGAAGATACAAATACTGCGTCATGATAGTGGGTGATAATTCAAGAAGTCGTCTAAATAGGGCTTATTTTTTCAGGAATGAGCTCTTATCTTTCAGGAGTTTATGATATTTTGAATTCGAGCTAGAATTTAGTGTGGGCCGATATTTTTGCTAGCAAGATTAGATCAAATAAACTGATCATATAGCTATCTCGTCTCGTCCAAGTAGAATTATATAACGGGGAAACCTGCAACACGTTATAATAATAATCGTACTGAAGGAGTTCAGACCCAGTGTATGGTTCCAAAGAGAAAGCTCGATCAAGAGCAAGAGACCACAATTAACAGAAATGAAACCAGTATACTAAAAAAATCAATAATGACCAATTTTGGTTAGCTTTGGAGACTAAAATTATTGCTCATCGATGGTATTGAGGCGCTTGATTACATAAATGTCCGAAAAACTACAAATAACGAAGTCTTAACATACAAGAGAGAGAAGGATAATTTTTGCTACCTGGAGATATTAATTATGTTCACGCATTGATAGTTAAAAAAAACCACAACCTCTCTAGAGCACTGTACCAGGAAGGATTGTAATTATTCGTTTATTGCTCTAAGAATGAGTGACTTTCATTATGGAATACCAAGATAGAAATGACCGCAGTCTTTCGGGCAAAACTCTTGACTTGATATCAAACAAGAAAAAAAAATTGGCGAAACACCTTTTTGAAAGGTAGCAAAATAATTCCGGTTGTGGCTGAGGGCCATCTTCATCATTCTCAAAACCACGGGCCTAATTTACTCGAACCTTCAAAACCAGAACCTTCTTTCATGTATAAACGGCGTTTCATTTTTGCCTTTCCTAGTGACTCTGGCCAAGAAAACGTCGATTCTTAAGCTACTGTAACATGTAAATTAGATTGTGGGAAACTCCGTCGTCTATGAGGTCTGTTCAGAAAATACGAGGACTGTCTGAATTGCGTGGCTCTAGTTGGTTCAAAAGAAATCTGCTTGGTGTTCGTACGTTTGTACAGATCAGCTGATGAAAACATCATTTTCCGATTGCAGAAATGTTTATTTTCCGAGTAGCTAGGAAGTTTTTAGAGAACTGAGATTTTATCGTTTTGTCGGATTTTAGAATGAGTCAACGAACGATCAAAAAGTCAATCGCGTCCAGGTTTGTCAGAAACTGCTTGGTCGTTCAGAAGAAGATGAAAACTTTTTTCCAAGGATCATAACTGGTGATGCATCAGGGGTTTACGATGGATCCTTGAAATGAAGGCGCAATCGTCCCACTGGATGGGTGAAAACTCTTAAGACCCCCAAAAAAAAAACAGATTCCTTAAACCAGACTACTTACAACATTGAAGTTCTGAAACTTTTGAGGCACATCACGAGTCACGAAAACGCTCGAACCCATTCAACTCGTGGGTTCTTGACCAAACGCTCGATCACCTCTCCTCACTTGACCTTGCTCATTATGAGTTTTTCTTGTTCCCTAAACTCAAAAAACCCTTGAAGGGACGAAAATTTGAGACGTTTCTCTAAATTAAGGTAAATGAGACGAAGGAGCTGAAGGTCAATACAAAAGACCCTTCTTGGATGTCACTTCAATGTAGGCTCTGGCCCGCAGAAGCATCTCCATCTCCTGGTAATGAGTGACTCATGAGAGATACGGGACCATTTGAAATGTTACCAGAGCTACGCTATTCATTTGATCTTTGATGCACATACCTGATGACAAGTCATTACTGGAAAGGAATTTCAGGGTCATGATCGAGTGTTTTCTTCAGAAAAGTAGTCAACAGTTTTTCAGGCACGCGATGAGGGGTCACTTAGTAGAGTTACAATAATTTGTATATACGATACCAGAAAATGATTTCTCAGTAAGTGGAATATCCCAGCAAGGAAGTATGTTTTTATTGAAAATGCACATGCACTGCAGGGTAATTCCTATGACGCACTGGGAGCGGTGCATGAGCGGAGTTATCGATTCACGCTGAATTTGAACCATTACAGGTTACAAGTGAGTCTTATGTGTAGGCATCATAACTTTTTTTATAGACGTAACTTTAATAATTAACTTTTAAACGTAAGTTAAATTTGGAAGAAAAGGTTATATATAAAATCAGGCGGTGAAATAAATGATAATAGGAGGGAGATCGTCCAGAAAGAGACCATTCCCATGGAATGGTAGGAATTTGGCTAAGAGCCTATTTCCCCATTTTGGTTGTCTTTCAATTACGGAAAATTTTCAGATTTTCAGGTGTTTTGCAGTTGATCTATAGACAGGTGATGGGTTTTGTTATTGGATGTTCAAATTCACTCTTATATTTTTTAGGGACCGTAAAACCCTGGATGCTGAATGCTGAACAGTTCAGGTTATGACTATAAAGAATCCAAAGACTATCAAAACTATCGTACAAATACTGCTTAAGATTTTATATTTGAAATTTTGATTTTTCAGTGATCTTTTTTTTTTGAAGAATTTTCCAATTTTTGTGCTGATGTTGAAGCTGAGACCCTTTAGGTAAGAAGCCCGGAATAATTTTTAAACATAATCTCTAAGATACTTCAGATATGGATAGCTTTTGATGTATAGGTACGCCACATTCTGAATAATTTTTTGATAAATTCGATCTTCCGACTTCCTGACCTTAAGTCTCAGTTTAATGATCAGCATAAGGTTTTCGAAATGGGTTCACAAAAAAAGACTTATTACTGATATACCAAAAATAGCGATTTTTTCGCCCCGTCTGAATAAAAGAGAATGTAAAAAAATTAAAATAAGTTCAATTATTTTTTTTCAGAACTGCGAGCCTTCCAAACTTTGATATCTAACTCGACGCGACTCCAGAAAATTCGATTATTGCAAAATAGGATCCGCTCAAAAATTCGATTTTTACAAAGTTCGATCAGCTGGGAAATTCGATTCTTGCAAAATCCAGTCAGCTCGACTTTTATTTTTGAAAGGTCCGATTGGACAAAGTCCCATCAGTTTGAAAATTAAATTTTGCAAAGCAGGATCAGCTAAATTTTTTTTTTTATTCTCCGGTGAGCTAATTTTTTTAAAAGGTCCGGTTGGACAATTTGGAAAATGCCCAAAAAAGGTTAAAATTTCCGACTGACTGAGCACTTTTTTGAAGGAATTGAGCTGAAATTTTTATAGTAGACAAGTATACTAACAACCTTTAACTTTAAAAAACTTCAAGAATAAATGAAAAAAGGGCGGATATTCGACTTTTTTTGAATTTTTTGAAAAAAAAAATTTTACATGGTGTTTATATCACTAAAATATATAATTTTCAATTTTCAAAACTTTCCTGTAACTTTTTCCGAATTTAAAGGTAGTGTAAAAAAAACTTCTCCTTAGTGAGGTCCATTGTCGTCATAAACCATATCTGCAGACAGTTTACGGATATTTTATAGTAATTATTATTTACGAGCTTCCTTATACCTTGGAATGAACTATACCTACTTTATATTTTTCTCATAAGTATTTATAGAATATATCGTGGAAATTTCAAATTAAAAAAAATTCTAATGAGATAAAACGGTACCTATAACAAGATTTTTACAATTTAAAAATGCAATCTTTATTTAGAAATAAGTACCTACGTGAAGTGGCACTTCAGTCACTTCATCTGAAAAGCTGCTTCTGGATTAAGATAAATTAAAAAAATGATGGTCGCTAAGGTAAAAAAAATAAAGCACTAAGCTAAAAAATGAGTTGCGACTATTGCAATGCAATTTTTTTTTGTATAGAGCTGATTTCAATACACTGTTATTGCCTTGTAAGAACAAATGAAACGAATATAAATATAAATTTCTTAATGAGGCTAAATTTTCTAATATAATGCTAAAAATATAGAAACAAATTCAGGATATAGGTACCTACCATTAAAACTCCTAATGTAAATAATTTAAATTACAATTTTTGAAACGCCCTGTGTAAGTAAAATATAATTATAGAGACCAAAATTAATCACTAATTCAATCTGAAATAAAAAAGTAATCAAATTTTTTGCACCTACTTACAAAATAAGAGCAGACATTAATTTAATTTCCGGGATGCGTGGGAATGTATACGAATGTGAATGTGGGTATTGGCATGGCTCAAAACGACCCAGGTCCTGGGGGAGCTTCTGGGTGAAAGTACCTTGACATTGTCTCGAGCTATAAAAGCTACTCATGGTCGTATTTCGTCAACAGTTTGTACTCGTTGCAGTTCCGTACCACATTTCGGTTTTCGTACACATCATACACAAGCTAGTGTACCATGAAGACCATTGTAAGTGTAATTTTATAGTCGTTTAACCGTTTAATTGTTCATGCGAATCGTACGTTTATTAAGTGATGTGAATTTTCTTGGTGATCTAATAAAAATTAGTAATGAGAGGTTATGGGAAGGAAATTTTATGACTAGAAACATGAATAATTATTTTATTAGTTTATGTTAAGATTGTTAAACATTTATCAAGTTGATATATCTAAAGGATCAATACATAATTATTGAAACTGACCCTTTGTTATTAATAAGCCGGTCATTATATGTTTTTTGGAAGGGAAAATTATAGAAAAACTTAAATTCAAATAGAGAAGAAGATACTTATTAAGACTATTTTTTTAGTTTTCATCAATTATTTTGCTTTGCCTAGTTCTATTAATTTTCTCATGTAGTTAGAAAAAATTTATATGGGAAAAATTATAATTTTTTGTAGTGGAAATGGAGAATTAAGCAGTATTTTGAGTTTTTTTTTTCTTTCTTGCAATTGCTCGATTTGTTCCTAATGAAGTTCTTAATGATCGGGTTTGCTTAATTTACTGCTCAAAAAATGAAGTAATTAAAAATAGATGGATTTTAATAATAAAAAATTCGAGCGGTAATAATGAGGAAAACTAGGTAATATTTTTAGAAATAAACACGTTATACCAATTTGGATTAAATTAGCTTATTATTATAATTTATTTAAAATGACGTTGACAATTGACAAGTGAGTGACCTTCCTGACTTGATGAGACCATCCTCAGACGTGTTATTACTGCATCACTTGAAAATTCTTTCATAGTCAAAAAAAATTTTAACGGCCAGTATCTTCCGTTATTAAAAAACAATTTGTAATTAAATCTGAGAATTATTTGTAATAATTGGGGAAAAAGTTTCTTATATACGAAACGACATTCTAAAATATATTTTGGATATTCTGATGTATTCTAATTTGAAATCTAAAAATCTGTGATTTTTTCGTAAATTCAATGATCCTCAATTATTTCTTCAAAATTTATGAACATAAATTAAATTTGCGAAAAAGTTGCGAAAAACATTTTTTATTCAAAATAAATCAGGGTATCCAAAAAAAGTTCTAGAAGTGGTCTCTTCCTCCTCACGTGAACGTAGAAAGGGTATGTATTATCAATTGCAGAATTATTATTCCAACAAAATTTTAATTTCCATAACTTGTTCCAAACTAAAGGAAAAAATATAAAAACTACTTTTTGTCACCCTCTTCAAGGGGTCGTATCTCAAGAGGAGAGGGGCGATTGATTAATTTTTATTTGAAAAATCTGCTTCATTTTCAACAAGAAAAATCACGTTTTCAATGAATGAATAAAAAAAAATTGTTCACTCAGAAAGCTGTATGACCATTAATCGTGAGTTTTTAATCTTTAATCTTTAGACAATCTTAGACAAATTCTTTCAAATAAATATAGTACCTAAATGATAAAAAATACGTAAATAAAGTACTTAAAACCCTTTAGAAAACCTGGTCAGGAAAAAATTTTGATCCAATTAAAAAGCAGCTTTTATAATGCGAGGTTAAGTATCTACAAGAACCTTATTGAGTTCTCATAAATAAATGATAATTATAAATTTAGACAACGATTGAAGGTGTGTGATTTCGACCCCGAAAAGTAGCATGTAGATCTAGTCAAGACGAAACGTTTTTTTTCTTAAAGTTTGTGGATTTGGACCCTTTTACTACCGGTGTTTCCTGTGTGGGTCTAATTCCGTCGTTTTTAAGGTTCCGTTTTTTTGAAACTCCACATCTTCTGTTATAACTTTCATATTTAAATCCAGTTTTTATCTCTGTTGGGTCCATTCCTCCATATTGGATCTAATAGCGTTTGAAGCTCATTGAATGAAGCTATAAAAGGAGTTTCCAAAACTCATCATCAATCATTTGTTTGTTGAAAACTGAAAATGTCACAATTAGACTGAAAAAAAGAAGATCAGGAAGTAGGCTATATTTCAGCAATTATAGGGTCCCTATCCAAGAACTTGAACTAATAAAAAAACTGTTTTATGCCCCCTTATTGCTGCCTTTCAGTCGTTCTCTACTCCTTCAAGAGGTTCTATACTCACAATTGACGACATTGTCTTGTTTTTTTACTTCTTTAATAGGACACGCCATGTATTATTGTGTTCTCAAGTTTCCTGAGAAAATCCAGTAAGAATGGCTTTAACAGTTGCAGTAAGAAACTATGTTTTAAAATTGACCTGTTTTGGCATTTTTTCAACTCAAATTTAAGGAATTATTGGGAGGCATGCCGAGACTTTTTAAACATCCTGTATAACTGCCTAATAATAATTATATTCTAATATGTAAATTTCAATCGTTGACTTCTGTTATCAAGTTTAATTGCCATTCAAACAAGTTCTGTATATGAAGAACTAAAATATTTCCATGCATACGCTTTCTTCATAATAGACTAAGATTTGCCATAATTATTTTATGAAGATATTTGGATCAGTGTCTAGAAAGTTAATTTTGCCAACATAATAACATCCATTAAGAACAACGCAACATGAAGAAGTAACCGGCGTTTTTAAATTAAGGAATGAATTGCAGTTTGTGTTATGCACATACCTCTAGACTGGCTCATTTATCTCGTAAAGACGGTATTTTATGTTGCCTTGTTACAAATTTTATGATGGAAAAATAATTTAATACTTTGTACTGCAGCACAGGTATGTCTTTGTAATTATACTTTCACCTATATTTTTAGTTCAATTTAATAACGCTACTTTCGTTTCGTTTAAAAGGTAAAAAAAGTCCGGACTTGATTAAAAGTTAATAATCAGTTTGGGACATACATTTATTTTGTTTTCTATTGCTTATTATGTCGCAGATGTACCTACTTACTACAGTAAAAATGATCGTACAATATTTTTATTTCCGTCCCAATCTTCATAGTAATTATTATTAATTAATTTATTCACTAATCAATAATTATTATTATGCCATTACTGATCGAGAGGTAGGGTTTCTCATAACCATCAGAGCAAGTGCTTCGTGAAAGTGGCTTGCCATAGGGTTAAATGTTATAATTGTCAAATAATCAACAGTAAACCCTTTTCAAGGAGTATCTGATAACTTGGTTCAAGTTTAGGTACCTACAACTGGATGACCCCAAGAAAAGGGGGAGGAACCCGCAGTATCTTCATATTATCAGCTCTACTCAGGTTGACACTCTACTGCGTTTTAAAAAATCGCTTTTCCTTCTGTTAAAATATTTTCCTAAGTTTATCACCATATGACCATTTTGACATGTTGTATGCAGCACTTGTTGGATCTTTATTTAAACGTGCTGGGATACGCTTTCCAACTACTGTGATGACAGGGTTGTAATCTGTTCAGGCTAATGGGAAAAAGATAAGTCTCCCAGACGTTTAAGCATGCTGGAAGATAGAAAATGAACTGTATAAAAGATTATTTAACTCAAGTTTAAAAATAAGGGGATATTCTTGCGGCTCAAAACAGATTATCTGTTCAAGAAACCTCGATCATTTTTTTATGAATTTCTAGAAACGTTATAACATAAATTGTAGATTTTAATGCTCAGTTATGTAAAAATTCTAACAAAATTAATTTTACAGGTCAGTTCGTTGATTCTCCTTTGCATTGCCTACGCGAACGCCGGCTACGCAAGCAGCTACGGCGGCGACGGCGGCGATCATAGCAGTTACGGCCACGACGGTGGCTCTCAGATCAGCTACGGACACGACAGTTCCTCCAGCGGACAAGACGGCGGCTCCTACACCCAAGACGGCGGCTCCTATGGTCAAGGTGGCGGCTCTTACAGCCAAGGCGGTGACTCATATGGCCACGGCGGCGGATCCTACGGTCAAGGCGGTGGAGGCGGTTCTTACGGCCAAGACGGTGGCTCCTTCCAACACCAAGCCTCCTACAGCCAGATACAGCCATCTCATGAGATATCCCACACGATAGAGTACAGTAAACCGGTCCCGGTTCCAGTCTATCATCACCAAACTTACCAAATTCCACATGGAGTACCAGTGCCCGTCCCCAAACCGGTGGCAGTACCTGTACCACAGCCATACCCTGTTCATATTCACGTGCCTCAGCCTGTCGCTGTTCCTGTTATTAAAACCATCACCATTCCCGTGGAGAAACCAGTGCCTTACCGAGTGGAAAAGGAGATCCCGTATCCCGTGGAGAAGCCCGTGCCAGTACCTGTAGAGAAACATATTAAGATTCCAATCCCTAAACCATATCCCGTTAAGGTGCCAGTTTATAAGGTCATTTATCATCATAGCAAGCATCATTGAGTCGACTGTTAACTTTTATATTCTGGGTCGTATTAAGATTTGTAAAGCGAATTATGATTGTTGTTTTTTGTTCTTGTGTTCTTAATATTTTCGGAATTTGAGTAAGTGCGAAGAATGCTGGAGATATTTAGGTCCCTTATGTAGGTAGATACCTGGCAAAAAAATGAATAGGGTGACAAAATTTTATTTCATGTCATCATAAACATTTAGATAAAATTGATTTTGTTTTTCTGCATAAGGCATAAGGGCAAAATAACAAGAAAATTCGTTTAGCAATATTTTAATTACGACCTAATAGACCTAGCAGGTTTTTTGGAAATTTAATTACCCAATCGGTGCAATATTTAATTTAATAATTTCTGTACCAAACCGATTGAACATTTAGTTTCCATTAGGCCCTTTTGTTGATTATAATTATTTGTTGAAAATATGTTGTTGATTTGTTATTGTATTTCTGTTGTATGTACCTCTTTGATAATAAAATATATAAAAAAAGAACTTTCTCTGTACAATAATTACCCACTTAAGTTGTTCTATAATCTTTAAAATAATAGCCTGCAATCGAGTGCAGGAAAGAAATTGTGTATGGTCGCGTAATGCCCTTATACAGGATGTTATACAATAGACGATGCTCCTAATATATAGCTCATTCAGTGAGATCTTTTCTTTTTCATATAGGAACTGCATGCAGTTACAGATTAAATTACCAATAATTTAATCAATCTTTTTCATAATAATGCTGCACTTCACTGGTGATTAAAATAATTATAGCACAGCTTTCATTAAATGTAAATGTGGATAGAATTATGTCATAAAGATAAAATATTATAAAATGCAGCAGATTCGTTATGACCTGCTGATGAAATTAAAAAGACGTGAAACCTCCAAATAGCTCTTTGAGGTATGAGCGAAGATGGGACGTGCAGCACAAAAATTATGTTTTCTAATAATATAAAAAAATAAGCGAACGGTTATGGTGTCGACTCTTATACAGTAACTGTTAGACCAGATTTATGAAAAGAAATTGAACGAGCAGTCATAGAAACTCAAAATATAAAATTGATAAGAGATAATAACTTGGCGTTCTTTGTTTGTCTACTTTTTTTTACATTTTCAGCTGTAAAAGTAGTTTTCGCATTAGAAACACATTAGAAACACCCATAATAATCACATATATTATTGATTATCGTCCAGAAATTTATTGATACATTCAAGTTTAAGGAGATGTTAAACTAGTCGATTTTTCTACAAAAAAATCTAGGTCACGCCACTGAATCCACCACATTTCAAAACGAAACTATACCAAATTGTATTGAAACCTCTGTCAAGTATTACCGATGTTATAGCCAAATGAATTTAAGATTCCATTTTAGCGATTTAAAAAAAAATCTCGGACGACACTGATGGGTTCACTATCACTCAAAACAGCACTATACTAAATTTTATCGAACCTCTCTATCTCAAAAAGAAATACCGACATAATCAAAAACTTCAACAATAATAGGTACCCACGATAAAATCGTTAAGCCCAGATTTTAAAAAAATCGTTTATAAGCTCGAAACTTTAATTTGGCTATAAAATGGGTAATATGGTACGATTAAGTTTAAAAAGTCATATGTGACGTCATACTAACCGTCCGAATTAAGATTTCTCATTTCACCAGAAAATGTCAAACGGTTAAATTTCAAGGCATTAACATGCGTAAATTATTAGAGAAATCATTCAAACAATGAATTGAACGGCTTAAGTCAGTTTGACAGCCACTGACAACTACGTAAAATTTATTCACGTAATGACATTCTATCCTCTGTGTTGTGCATTTAATTCTCATTCAAAACCAATGGTGACGTATATTTATTTATGCGGGATGGAGTGTTTAGACAAACTGGACGGTTACTATGAAAACCACGTATAGGAAACAAAATAAATCGAACAATCAAAAGGATGTGTATTCTTATCGATACATAGGACTTTTTAAACTTCATCGTACTATACTTACCTAATTTCGGAATAAATTTAGATATTGTCGTTTTGAGAGGTGATAAATCCAGTGGCGTAACCAGATTTAAAAAATAGCTAATTTGAATTCTAAAATTTTAAATTTCGCTGTAAAATCGGTAATACTCAACACACGTCCATAAAATTTAGCATAGTATCGATTTGAGAGATGGTGAAATCAGTGGCGTGCCGAAATTTTTTTGTAGACAAATCGAGTACCTAGCTTAACATGTGCTCAAACTAGGTACACTCAATTTTAATTATGCTTTCTGGGACTTTGATATTCATTGTGCTTCCTACAGTCTGATCGTAAGTGAAGCGAAGCAACAAAAACGGTTCAACAGAGCCGTGAGAATTTCGGAGATATTTTAGGCTTATTTTTCAGTATCGAGTGGAGATTATAATGGACTCATGTTTTCTTTTAGCAGCGCAGCTAATTGTTTAACTTTTCTTCACTTTTTTCCTTGTGTTCATTGCCCTTTGCGGTGCCTATAAGACTTTGAGGTAGGAATAGCGAGAATCTCTGATTTAGATGAGAAGAATTGCTTTAAATGGAAAAATCTAGCTGTTGTAGAAAAATCAATAGTTTTCAACATCTTCGATTGACGAAAACAAAATTGTACGCGATACAGTTGAAAAGTGTTAGAAAATCACCGGTATAGGTAAAGCCACAATCGTTAAAGCTCTTAGAGAGAAGCGAATAAACGGTGTACTATAGCTCCTACAGAAACAGGCCCTGATGGGCATCCAAAAATTTACGTAGACGATGACGCTAAGAATTGCATTCGAAAAGTCGTTCATTCACATTTTCCGAAGAACAAAAATCCCACGATAAAAATATTTGCACGGATTCGGCAACAAGGTGATTGTGCCGAAAATGTGTAAAACTAAGATGGGACAGATAGTGACTTAAGATTTATATTTCAAATTTTGTAAAGAAACCACAAATGCCTCCTCTTCCATAGGGATGATTCACTGGAGACTGGAGACGCAGGTATCTACGGGAAATCAAAGGCTACCGTCAAGAAAACCTATCCGTATATTATTTGGGTGAAAGCTTGGCTGAACGCTGGCCATACAAAAGTAAATTTTGGTAGGATTTATATGTTCATAGTCAAAAAAGCAGGCATTTATGCAATGTTGGTCAACTGGTCTTCAGGCGCCATCAGAAAAAGGCAAACGCATAATTATTATTACCCACATTTGTAGTGACATGGGTTTTTTGAATGATGGGTTGTTATTTTTTTATCAAAAATGCAGGGGACTATCATCAATACATGTGTTTAGAACAATGTTTTGCTAATCGTTTTGATATTATAGGATGAAGGACCAGGGCTTAGTCCAAAGGGAAATAAAATCGAATAAGTAGTTGCGGACCTTTCGTCTGCTCTCTGTCTCTTGATGTTTGGTTGTAGATCACTTTAATCACTTTAATCAACGATTATAAACCGCGGTCATAAAGCGTGGTTATTTCATCTGACGACCCGTCACTAACACTAATGAACGATACGAATGCGAATCTCTGATACGACAGGACTCGACCACTTCGACTGACCGATCTGGACTCTTGCTCACTTCTTGTTTTGCATGTGCGAATAAAGGGAAGGAAGGGATAGGGGTTGATTGTTCTTTGAACCCACAAACTTGTGTTAATAAAAGAATAATTGTTGCTGAATGAAATTAGCATATCGTTAATCGGGATTACGCTATCAATTTCTAACGACTAAATAAGTCAATTACAATGACGGAACAACATGGATGCCACCGTATTTTGAGCAATGGTTCAGTAAAATTTTGCCAAGTTCAGAAGCAAACTATATCTTGTGGTAATGGACAACTACATCATCTTCTTTAGCGATGAAGAATAATTCAAGTCGTTTTTAATATTTAAATAAGTTTTGCCATCATTATTCGTTAAACATTTTCGGACAACCTTATCTACACGTCTGGATGACTCTCAAAGCAATTTAATCCGTAAATTCTAGTGATGGGCAGAATCGTATGTTTTTAACAATCGGGTTCTCGACAATTTTCAATTCAGATGCGCTCATCGTCAGTAAATTCCAATCATCTATGCAATAACTAATCCTGTAAAGGTATACCTATCTGCATTTATTAACAAGCCAGAATTTTATTCTGACTGATTTTAATGGAAAAATCGGCTATACCTAATGAAGTTTATCTTAATAAACGAAATTTTGTAGACGCCTTTAAAATTACTGTTATAGAGCTGATATAGAGTTTTTGTAGCTTCACTTTATTTTTGATCCTACTGTACACGCAAGCTATAATATTAGCATTATTATGTGTAATGTTCGCCAATGTATTAAATGTTGCATAATGTGGTTGTTATAAATTTTCCAATTTCGATAAGAATCAAGATCAAATCAAAATATTCGAGTTTTGACACATTAAAAATTGTAATCTGAGCCTAGAAGAATGGTACAAAGAGTTGGTAATTTTTAAAGACACAATGCATAAACTTTAATACTACAACTACCATAATTATTCCTAAGGTACCCTATTGTTTAACGTTTTAGGTAAAGTTCTACTTTTTAAGGAGTCATCATTTGATTCGTGATCGAAGCTCTTTAAATTTTCAGTTAGATGACACTTTTCAGTTTTGACAAATTTAAATAAAACGTTTTGTTGAGCAATAAATATTTTAGATTTTACGTTTTTTTTTTATTTGACTGAACAGACAAGTTACGAATAAATAACCACACAATTTACAATTCTATAGTGTAACCTCCAACCCCCCTGGCCTGGTGATCTCTTTTTTTTTTTTTTTCCTCCCCCTTTTTCTTGGTAGGACCCCTTTTTGTTGTGTGACGTCTTGTAGCACCCAGTGGTTCGTAAAGATGGGGTCGCAGAGATTTTGTTGAGAATGGGAAATAAAACAACGTAATCTCAAAACACCTAATTTACTGCCTTTTCCTAATTTAATTTTTTTACAATTCAAAATGATTATGAAATTCTATGTTATTTATTTACAATTTTATTTAATTATTCAATTTATTTAATTCATTTCTTCAAGATTAAAAATTCTAATTTTATGTTGGTACAACCTGTTACCTGCAGTTCAAATACAACCCAGTCGATTTATGATTTGTTTATTTTGTGGTTTTGTTGCGTGAATTTGGGTCTGGTGCCTGGAGCTGGTTTATGAGCCTATTGTTGTCCTTTTACAATTGGTTTCACTCTTACTTTCTTACCCCCTGGTGTTGGAGCGTCATTCGTTGTAGAAGCGAGGTTGTCAGCTTGTGACAGTTGTAGGATATCAGAGTGTTATTTTTATCTTCCCGAGCTAATAAGATGCAGCAAGGCGTTATAGCCAGGTGCTTCGATCTTTGCCTGTTTGAAGATTGGAAGGCGGTTTAATCCGCGCTTCCCGATGTGTTTCGATTGGTATCCTTACGACAGGATGGGTGGCGGTGGCTAATTAAATGACTGTTTAGTAATTCAAATACAGAGGCACGACCGCGAATCTCCCGGACCTGTTTCTGTACTGAGATAACGATTCTTGACCGAAAAGCCAATACACAGACCCTTCTCAACCCTAAGAGAATGCCATACACTTACTTTGAACGTGCCGTATTTTCTTGCATACCCTGCTGGCCATGGGACAAGACGGACTCCGCTCAGTATATTTTCCCCTATTATAATGTGTGTGTGTAGAGAGAAAAGATGCACCAGCTTCGTGGTAGTCCTGTTATCGGTACAAGGTCAATTTCGAACTTATGATTTTCGGTACAATTTCATTGTGAAATTGTTTAATTGTCTTGTTTCTATATTGCCTCACTCGACAGTACATCTAAAAAATTCCCAATCAAATTACTAGCTCGTGATAATAAAAAGTACCCTGATTTCCTTAATTTCTCGAATGCTCAAATTTTGTGGATTTCGTGGTTTTGAAAATGAATTGAATATTTTTCAATTCGTTTGAATTTTTCTGAATTTTAATTTGATTTATTTCTTTGTGAATTTTGAGACTTTTGACTTTTCTAAAATTTTAAAAACCCTTCCTTAATTTAAAAGTTGTCGTGAAAATTGCGGAGACTTTTTCTTATGAATCAAAGAATAATTTAGAAGTCGGGGTTAAGTATTTGAACTGCTGATATCGTCGTACGTCTGGCTCCTCAAGAACGCAGTCTGGATACCTGAGACAAAACGAGAAAATTTTCAGAGGCAGTAAACTTATAAAGATCAATCTAAGCTTTTTTATTTACAAAATTGAGATTGTGAAAAATTACTTCACCTGTAGGATTGGTGGCCCCTTGGGTTAACAGGGCGACAGGTTCCTGTTCCTCCGGGTCATCGTCGGGGTGAAGGTGGCTAGGAGCGACGGTAGGGCTCGGGTCTGGCGCGGCAACAAGGCGGATGCGAGCCGGGCGGCCTCGTCTTGACTTGCGAACAATAATAGGAGCGACTGGTGGTATTTGCAACTTGCGTACTGTTTGCGTAGTTGATTTACGGGGCACGGGCTGCGGCTTGAGGGGTTTTCGTGGCATCTTCGGAAGCGAGGAATTACTTGTTCTCGGTAATTTCTTCGACAAGAAACAAGTATTTAGTAAGGGCTTGCTCTCGGTAATTTCTTCAACAAGAGGCAAGTGGGTGAGAAGGACTTGTTCTCGGTAATTTCTTCAACAAGAAGCAAGTGGGTGAGAAGGACTTGTTCTCGGTAATTTCTTCAACAAGAAGCAAGTATAAGGAAAGGAGTAGTCTACGCTCAGAAATCTGAATTAAGACTGCTCGCGCTGAAATCTCTGCCTGTATTTATAGTAGATGGCCAACCCTTGTCTTCGTGGTCTATTGTGTCTATTTAGGTCATCGCTTTCACCCTTTCGTTCCTTTATCCAATGAATCGTTATGGTAGATTTCCCTGCTTTCCTCTTATCTGAACTGAATGGTGGATGTGTCATTTGATTAAACTGCTTTTCCTTTACATGGGACAGTTTCCGTCGTGTTTCTATCACTTGTATTAATGAAGTTCCCTTTGTATTTTATTTAATTTCCGGTCATCTGTTTAAGCGATATTTAGCTTACGTCGTTGAACATTTTCACCTCACTTTTCTTCTGATAATCTTTCTTCACGTGATTTTAGGTAATAGGTACTACCTTGTTGTGGAGTTTTAGAGAAAAATTATTCACCCCGGGGCGTTAGGTTTCAATAGCAACATACAGTGTTTTCACTTTCATTGAAATCACCTATAATTACCAATAACTTTTTTATTTTTGATGAATTTGAAAAAAAAAATTGCTTTATGTAAAGCTCCCAAAACTTTCCTTAATGGGTAAACAACATTTCAACGTTTCAGTCGTAGTAAATAACTAGCTTAATGTGAACAAAAATTAGCGCTGGAAATTGTAAAAACATATTGGGCATTTTTTTCAGAAAATTCTAATAAAAAAAGTTGTTTGAAATAACCTCAAACCCCCAAATCTCAAGTTTTGTTGAAAACAAAAAATTCCAAAAAATTTTAAGTAAGCCTTTCTGCAGCCATAATCAATTTATTTAAACAAGTAAAATCAAAAAACATTTATTTTATTAGGAAAGTGACATGACATAATATTTATTAAATCTCTCCTGTATCTATTGTTTATAAATCATGGCAATCTTGTAAGAATAAAATTGAAATAATGGTCTTGAAATTTTTTGGGGAATTTTTGTTTTCTCGAGATTTGAGGGTTTGAGGTTATTTCAATCAACTTTTTAAATAAAATGTTTCGAAAAAAAATGTCTGCGCTAATTTTTTATCACAGTAGGGTAATTATTTGCTATAGCTAAAATGTTGTTTACCCATTTATACCTAAAAGCTTCGGGAGCTTTACATAAAGAATTTTTTTTTTTATTCATCAAAAATAAAAAAGTTCTGAAGTGATTCCATTTAAAGTGAAACACACCTATTATAGTCTGTAGTAGGCACTTTTATGAAAAATCCTGGAAATTCAAGCGCAAACACAGATACCGTGCAGTTTTCCAATAGAAAGGTGAAATTGTAATAAAATCAGTCTCACACTATTCGTCGTAACGTTAGGTAGGTACTTAATAAAAAGTCCATGTCAGTAATGAGTAATTATAAATGCCAACAAAGTCTGATTTCATCAACATATTCAAATCGGTTGGTCTTCAAAACAAAGCAACCGTGGAGTGGAACATTATTACCAATGATAAAATAAATTTCTTTCCATCTTGGAAATGGAGTTTCTCTCTATAAATACGAGAACAGCCAAAGATAAAAATTCAGTTATCGTCCAGCTCACAGTCGAGACCGAGACAGCCCATTAGAAATGAAATCGATTGTAAGTTGTATAAGTTCACTTTCTTTCCCGTGTGTTTAAATGCTCTTTTTGCTTATATAATATCTCTCATTATGTATGTAAATAATAAATCATAATATGTGCCAGAGCGTGTACCAACTAATCATTGTTATTACCTAGTGAAGTGAATATGAAGTGAACTAGTTTAGTTTATTTTTGTGTTTTAAAAATATTCAAGAATAGATCCGGTTATAGGGTTGGTAACATAAAATTTAGAGTGTTTTGTACGTCTTCGGTGATAGAAGACAAATTTTTAAAATAAAAAAATGATATATGAATTAGATTGTTTCAGGTTTTCACGCATACAAAAAATTATGAAAAAAATTCATTTTTTTGCAATTTGAAATGAAAAGCTCTCATAATAATTTTTCTTCATAACGAAATTGATTGATTAAAACTTGAAGTCAAAAACTATAGGTAGTCAAAAAAATAGTCCAATCTGTAAAGTAAAAAATGTACCTACCCAAAGTACATAATTCAATAATAAATTGTTAACGAAGAGGTTATACATTATACATATAACATGAAAACACAAAAATCAGTTCTATATGAGTGCAGCGTGTCCCCCCCCCCCCCTAAAAAAAACACCCCTTTAATGAAAAAAGTTTTTTTTGGTTGCCAATAACTCGTTAATCTTTGAAAATTTCCAAAAATCCTTATTAGAAACTTGAGTGATTTCCAAAAAAAAGGTATCTTGTAATTTTTTCGCAATTTTTTTATCGTTTTCGAGTTAGAAAAAATGAAATAACTCAAAATAAAGCAACCCATGAACAAAAATCAAAATGGGTTTTGAAGGTGACATAAAGTACAACATTTTTCGCCATTCTAATTTGCCATTGTCGTATTTTTAACTTTTTCAGCATTAATGTAATGCCTTGACTTAAATGATAATAATAAACTAAAAATTATTCATAATCGATGAGAAGAGCAAAATAATGTTGTATTTTATGTCCCCTTTAAACCCATTTTGATTTCTCTTCATAGGTTGTTTGTTTTTCGAGCAATTTAATTTTTTCTACAGGCTGCCCGCCAATAATTTATTATATATGAAAATTCACGCACATCAAAAAAATTTTGCAATTTCTTGAATATTGACTAGCTCTAAAACTATGACATACACGAAAAATTACATGATTCCTTTTTGTTTCAGGAAATCACTCAAAGTTTATTTTTTTAGAAGTATTTTTTTAATATATTCAAAGGATAACCAAATTATAGCAAAAAAACTTTTTTCATCAAAAGGGTGTTTTTTTTTTGGGAGGGGGGAGGTGAAGACGCGCTGCACCCTCGGAACTGATTTTTGTGAATTTATGTTCTATCCCTACCCTAACAATTATTTTTTTAAAGACTACCTACCACTAACATTTTTTTACTTTACAGACTAGATTAACAATAGACTCAGTGTTACTCCAACTTAACTTTAAGTCGAAGAGATCTTCAGAAACAAGTTGTTTTTCTATTATTTCGAAAAAAATAGGCCAAACATTTTTGGGAGTCATTGCTTCTTGAATTTAGGGTCTAATCAAATTTTTTTTTGGATATTTATATACTTACCTTTTCAAATATCTTTTTAATTTTCCATCTGAGTAATGTAAAATAATTAAGGATTAATGTCAAACTTTTTTGTGTGAGAATAATTATTATTGTACGAGTAAAAAGAAGCTGAGAGTTAAAGTTTACCATAAATCGGTGAAAGGGAATGATTTTTCCAGACGATATTATGGGATTCATTCATTTAACCAGTATTCATGGAACTATTCATGGGAGATGAAACTTCTTCTTCTTAAGTTACCAAAAGTTAAAAGGTTGATTTCCTTTAATACCTACTAAGATTAAAGCAACTCATTTAAAAAAAAAATAAAAAATTCTAATATTAAAATAAAATAATTTCAGATATTTCCCCTCGCATTGATCTGTTTAGTTCAATCATACCCAGTAGAAATCGAAGTACATCACGACCATGGCAAGGCCACTTCCTACCAGAACATCGAAATGGAACACTACCACGCGGTGCCCACATATGTGAAAAGCAAAGAGTTTCTAGAACATCCAGTTTCTCTAGGGAAGACTTCTTCGCAAGTGGAAGTGCATCACGGAGGAAAACACGATCTCGGTTATGGACTGGCGTCTGTATCAAGCGATGTTCATCAGTATGGTGACGGGGGAGGAGAAGGAGGACATGAACAGATCCTGCAACTGCACCATAATTTCGGCGGTCATGGAGGACTTCAATTAAGCGGTGAGGTGGTTGAAGAATTGAAGAATTATGCAAAATATTTTCAATATTTCGCATATTTCCCTAATACTTTTATGTCAAACAGAGTTTTTCGTGCGTTCTCATACTCGAGAAGACCAAACTCTTAGTGAAGTTGTTAGCCATGATTTCCTACCAAAAAATGATCGTTCCCTCCATGAGTCCATGAAGGGCTAGTTCAAATTTTACATCGGCGTGTATTAAATTGTATATTCCAAGTAAAATAGTGTACGCCTTTCTGGAAAAAAATGACAAACTGCTCTTTCAAGTTACTTCCTATCAAAGCCTCTCAAATGGTGAAGTTCAGACTTCTGGGATCAGAAGAGAACTCCTGTGACATGTCCATTTATGGGAGAGGTATGTTACTCCCATCATTATGGCCTCTCTTAATGTGATATAACGATGGGAATGTGAACCAATTAAGTCAAATTGGTTCTGGAATTTTACTGTACAAAACAATTGCTAATAAAATGCAAGAACAAGGAAAATTCTGATCTGACTGATCTAAAAAAAAAACTTTGTATTGTAACAGTATGAAAAAGGAAATGTATGGTAAAGTTGTAAAAAATATTCTTGTGTGAATATTTTCGTACAAAGATTGAAGCTGAATGGCTTTAATTCTTCTAAAAAGTACTTTATGGAACTTTTTTGGATCTCTTATGAGGAAATTTTAAGTAAGTCTCTTAAAATATTGAACTAGAAAAGATTCGACAACTTTTTTTTCAAATCTAGGTACCTCCTATAAGAAAAAATCTATGAAATTTTGCAAAAATGTCTTAGAAATTTGTAAAATTAATGAATGTTAAAGGCTTTATTATGAGATTCATGTTTTCTTGGCAGGCATCAAGCATTATTCCCTAATAATTACAATATTCTGAGGCAGAAATTCTTTAATTTTTTCACTTCACTAAGGGGTTGGTCTTCTCAAGTATGAGTATGCACAAAAAGCAGTCTTTCATGAAGATAGCCAGACCTGGATCATTATCGGAATCTACCGAAAAATTTCAATAATTTTTTTTCCAGAAAATGCAAAAAAAATCAATTTTTTATTAAATTATTACAATTTTCTAAAACAGAATTTCTTATAGACTGGCAGACTTACAGAAATATGTATAACATTAGAAAAAAAAAATACAATATGTATAATTATTCTTAAGGTACCTACGTACTTCTTGGGTATTTAATTAGATTACGTGACATTTTGGTAAAACCTTGCAACAAAATTTTAAAATATTATATTTTTGAGAATATTTGACAGTTTTTCTTTCACATTCAGTCGGTCACCCACCAAAAAATTTGTTGTATTCGTTCGCATTGCCAAATAAATTTTGTCACTAAAATTATACTGAAATCATTTTATAATCTGTTTATATAGGAACAATGTTGCCAGATTTGTAAGTTATTCTCAAGGTCGGCAGAATAACTTATAACCATGGCAAATCATATAACAGAAGCATAAAAAGTTAAAAACAATTACTTATTTATATGTCTGAAGATGTTGCTTTGACATAGAGTAGAATTTGTGGTAAACATTAGTTTTATTTTCATTTACATTTTTATTTTATTTATAAAAGATGAGAAATTCATTTTTTATGAAATCTATTAGCAACAATTACCACTTTGGTTACAAAAAAACTGTATGCTTTTTTTATGAGTCCAAGTCTGAAGAAACGAGAATAATTTATGTATTTAATAAATTGTTGATGGTATTCTTAAGAATCAATAAAATTATATTCATATTCTTCAGGAGGACACAATCCATACAATCATCACCATCAATCCTTGGATCATTATCAAGGCGAAGCATCTCAACTTTCACCCCAGACTCATCAATCCGAGAGCGATTGAAAAGTGAAAATTTGATCTTTTATTTGAACTCTTTATGTTTGTTTTCCATTATCAAATTGACGAGACTCAAACTTTATCACACACCTGTCATGACAGGTGTTGATGTGTTCTGGTAGCTAAATTATAGATCTCTAACTTTTATCTTTACGTTTACATAATTTATGTTTGCAGCTGTTATTAGTCGACTGGCTTTTTATTTGTTATCACTGTTGTTGAAATATTAAGAATATTGCTATATTAATTTTTATTGTTAGAACTTTTGTATTTATTTTTTGTTGGCAATATATTTCCTGTAAATAACTTACTTATATTGATATTTTATCAAAAGAAATTGTGTTCTTGATTATTATGTAATGTAATATTAAGTAGGTACATAACATGAAATTAGTAAATAATCATTCCAAATCACAAGGAATACAAAATAGCCAATATCCCAAAAACCAAAAAGTTAAAGATAAAGAGCACCCTATCAATAGACGCTGCGAGAAGGATCCAATCCTGCTGAACAGGAAGAATTTTTGTTCTACGAACGAAAGTGTCATCACTGCTGTTAGGCTCATCTATATCGGTCACTTGATGGTCTCTCATTTCTTCTGCAGTTACTCGATGAGAAATCAAACTTGTCTGCAAGAATTTAACTCATTACCTCATAAACAATTTAATTAGAAATACTCACTTGTTTAATGTAATTTGTAAGCCCCAGAATTTTACCGAGCTTCCCCGTCAAGGGTTGCTTTATGGTCCAAGGCAAGCTCTGGACGTGCTTCGTTCTTGATATCCAAATAACTAGCACTGAAGAGAAGAGGGAAGAGCTTAGGATGTAGAGTAAGCTGCCATAAAATGATACTATAAAAACAGATCATTACACATAATATCAAATATACAATATTATTTCTAGGATATTACCAATTAGAGGAGTACTTTCCCCAATACCAGCTAACTGTAGGGAGAAATATAACAAAAACATACATGTGATAAGAACAGCACAAGCGTTAAGAATAATCTTTTCTCCAGCTTGAGGTGGTAGTAGAAAGGTGACTAGTGTAATTACGATGAGAGCTGGAACAAAAATAAAGTTATAAACTGGATAACTAGATAAAAAAATCATAATTACCTATGGCAGGCGTAATAACTACAGCTTTGTAAATTTCAGACCTCCTGGCCACGGTCAAAAAGACTTGTATGTCTGGGAATGTTTCAGGAATTACATTTATCTCGTGTCTCACAATGGAGGTGTTCATTATCTCCCATTCAGAATTATCTATTAGTAAACCTTCCTAGACAAAAATATTAGATCAGGTGATAACAGATCGTGAATTTTTTTTTCAATGTTTATCAATAGTTATTAGTCGAGCAAAATCCATCGAGTTTAATGCTGTATATGTATATACAACCTGGTAAAGTTGCGTCAGGATAGCAGGACAATTGAGTGGGAGAAGGAATGCAGTCTCGATTCTGATTCTGATCTTTTTGGAAAACTTGTGTTTACATTTTTTCAAAAGTCGACGGCTGCAGTCGAAGCTCTAAAAGTGGCAGTTTTCTGGGCACTTTTTTCACTGCGTCGGAAAATTTTTATATTTTTTCCATTTGAATTGGGGATAGAAATATTATGTTCGAGAACGCGGGGAGGGGAGAAAAAATTACATCTCTGATATGTCGGCAGTTCTTTTTTCAGAAAGTGAGTATTTCTGTTTGTGTTGATTTGAAAACTGGAAGCTGGAAAAATGGAGTCAACTCAATTTGAGGAATCCATTTACGATTGGAGATGATGAGAAGAAAAGGGAGAGTGTCTGCTCACTTCTTATGAAGTTCGGTTGGTATGAAATCTAGGCCATAGTTTCAGGGTTCTTATTCCAGTGGCGAAAGGGGAAGAGGGGGAAATGAGAATTATTTTGTATTTGGTAGTCGAAGCAAGGAAAAAAAATCTTTGATATCTTTCTATTAAATTTGAGTAATATATTTTATCACACTTACTGTTACTTCAGAATCGTTGTTGTACACTTGCAGATCAATCTCGTCGCCTTTGTAAGTCCAAGATCCAAATCTCAGAAAGCACTGGTGCTTATCAAAGGGCCAGTATTTGATATCAATGTTACAAAGAGACGATAAGCGAGCAGGCGGTATCCAGAGCACATCCCCATCGTTATAAACCACCAGTTGGGTATTCCCATAACTGTTAATACTTGAAGATGTTGCGCTTTTCACGAGAAACAATCTTTATTGAGAAACGAAATTTTAAAAATAAATATTTGTGATCACCTGTTATAAAGGTAGATATCAGGTTGCCATATTTCGTGGTCTGCTATATGGAGTGTGGTGATGCCGTCATAATCTTCTGGATCCCATCTTAGCTTACCATCATTCCAGAGCTAGCACGGAAAAGTTAATTTTAGTATTACGTTTCCTGAGTAAATAAGATTTATTACCAGTTTCAGCCAGGAATGGACGATAAGAGTAGATTTTACTTCGTCAAGTTCAATGTGCCTGATAGTGAGGCCGAATTGCACCATTGTTAAGTTGGAGTGCTGTGTTGGCCTTGAGAATTTATCATAATTCAACAAGAGATCTTGCCTTAATCTGTCAATTTCATTTGCAGACCAAAGAGTTTTTGGTTCTGTGTCTGAAAATTAATCTCACAATAATTCGTAGACAGAAAATTATTGTTTTCTTTTGTCAAATTAGATTCCCTTTATATTAAATGCTTTTCCAATGTAACCACTGCACGTAAATAAGAAAAGCAATTATTGACATAAAGTGAAACCAATTTTACATAAAGATTGATTGATAGATCAATGACTATTATAATTATTATTGATAGATTGTTCATTAATTTGATATTTCTACAATTTTATTTGGTACAATTTTTTTTGCAACTCATACACCATGTGATCTTATATACTAGATCTTTAAAAGTAGACCAGGGATGTCTTTGATAACACCAAAAAATTGTTTACCGACTGATGTGTTTTTATTTGCAATTTATAATTTTTAGTTCTTGAAAAAGAGAAGAAAATATTCTCGAAAGCCCGACAAGTTAAATATAGTATCCTTTAGCCCAATCGATAGAACACCCAATCTCTAGAGGAATAGGTACTCAAATCTTACTCATTTATGTTTATTATTATCCGAACTGTTATTGTCGTCATGGCAGTTGGGAATATTATTGAATTTCCCATTGATTCAAATCAGCTGGATTATAGCCCTAATGTCCCAAGATATGCTTAGGGGATTTCTTATAACTCTTTTATAGGCATTCGTAATTTTATTGGTACGCTTTTCCATTTTTGTAGGAACTTTTTTTCAGACTCTGAATGACCCTGAATTTTTGTCACAAAATTCTAATCCATTTGTTCTTTTTCTCTACTCAGCAGACTCGCGTTAGACAGTTATTTGTATGATTGTATGTTATAGAATGAAACAGAATCTCCTGATCAAAAACAAAAAAAAAAATCATCCAACTTATTGAGATGTGTAAAATTTATACATATTAGCTGAATTTTTTACACTTTTTTGCACGCACAATTTTTTCCTCTTGCGTTGATTTTTTAAATATTTTTTAGTCTCACTAAAGGCTACCTAGTTCTGATTAATAATAAGTAATTTCTTACCATCCTGCAGCATTCCAAATGGTATATTGAATATAAAAATTAAATTACACAAATTCAACAAATTCACACACATTTTTCGATATACCTATTTAAATATGCTTCACCTATTCAGTAACACATTTGCTTTGTAAATGATCTGAAGATCTTCGCAAGGTCTGGACGCCAAGAAACGTTTTTGTTCCAACCGATAAGCCTATTTCCTGCAACGGACGTAATTATCTAGACATTGCTAGTGTTATTTTATTTGAATATTTGTGATAAATAATTACATTGTTCTTATGATAAATATAAATCTCAAATACTGCAAAATGCATGATGAAGCTTTTGAGAAACTCTTTATTTCCAGGAATTAATATTAGAAGGTGTTAAAAGTACAACAAAGTAAAATACAAAATAATCACGGAATAAATGTAAAAGAATAACTTATCAGTAGCGTCAGCCAATACCTCCCATTCTTCATGTACTTTATCATGGTCAACTCTGAGATCAGAATTTGTCTGAAAAAATAATAAAAAAAATTAACGACAGAGTTTTTTTTTTGTAATTTTTCATCATAAGGGTCAGATGACTGTAATAGTTTTCAATAAATCATCTACGAGTATGTCTTTCTTCCCAATTTTAAACCTTTCTCCCAATGAAAAATTTCTTTAGTTAACACATTCGTAAAATGTCTTACTTGTCTTATATTCACATTACTGCACAGCACCGTCTGACACATGCTCTGTAAAATTTTCATCAAAAAAGTTGGCGGTCCCTTTGTATGACGGCATCTGACCATCCACATCGTAGCGGTGGCTTCTATTATGGAGAAAATCCCTAAATTTATTGCAGATCCATAGAATTGTACTAAAAAATAGCATCAGATGAAAAATAGTGACCAATTATTTAGTTTAAATATCTTACTAATTAGAGGATTATGATATCCATCCATTGGAATGCTGTATAATAAGAAAAGTAACATTAAACATGTGACAATAGCAGCGAAAAAATTTATTATTAATTTTCCATTTTCCTGAGGTGAAATCCAGAAGCTCAGCAATAAAGCTGATAATATTCCTGGAATTATAATAGAAACGAACACAAATGATTTTCAATTCAAATCTTACAAAGGTGGGTAAAAATTTATATTTAAGATCTTACCAACAGCAGGAGTGAGCGTAAGTGTAGAATAAGCAGATGAAACTCTGGTTATGGTGAAATTCATCCTTAACTTTGTTTCAGTTTCGTCATTTAATTTCTCGTATGTTGTGTTAACAATTTCCCATTGATTATCCTTGGATAGCAACTTAACCTAAAATAGAGAAAAATTGTTATACTTACCTACTTATCCACAAAGAAATTTTAGTCTACTTAATTAAAATTAAATCTAGAATTTTAAGAAACAAGAATTCAGGATTATTATTATTTTTTTTTAACAATCCGATTTCTTCTCATTCGTGTGGTGGTTTCACAGTCAATGGTATCAGTAAGCGGAAAAAGAATCCCCCAGTGTTTGAGAGTCCCTCAGTGAAAAATTTGAGAACGTTGTTTGTTTCTTCTTTCGCTGCTTAGTACTCGTAGTTATTGAGTCTACAAAGGATGGTTACGTTGTAGTTCTAATTATTATTGTTCTAGTACAGCTATCCATTTTTTTCTGTTCCTCTTAGAAAAAATTTATTGTTTATTTCTAAGGACCAATTTTTTTTTTTTTTTTAAAGAGGGAGCATCGGTCTTAACTGTGTAGGTAAGACATAGTCGCTCCACTCTGGTAATTTGGCTTTGAGACGAACTCTTTAGCCACACACACTTTAAATTATATTTTGCCATTTAAACGTTCGATCGCTTGTTTTACTTTTCACAGACATTCGAAAATGAATCTGAAAAGTAAAGCGGGCCGAGGTGAGTTTCGAACCCGCGATCTATGGCTTCGTGAGCCAGCGGAGAACCACTAGGCCACGGAAGTCACTAAAGGGCCAATTTTGAGGAGATTATTATATTGTTTCAAACATGTCAAGTCGAATAAAAAATAATTTCAATATATGGAAGTTATCATGACCTCGTAAGAAATGACTGAATTGAGAAAATTCTCAAAAAGGACTTTCACAAATTCCAAAAAGTAAAGCTTTTCTAACTGTGGTTTTGAGCCTTTCTCTTGTTTTTCGTTACGACGTCGCAATTCTCGCACCAACCGGCGGCTTTGCGTTCATCTACACATTGCTTGTGATTTTTTAACGTTCTTAGGAAATTTTGTTATCAAGACATAGGTTATCAAAACTGTAGGTACCTACTTGAAAAATGCAAAATTTAAGACAAAAGTCTCGTTAAGATTAAAAAAAAACGATATTATTGATCAAATTCCTAGTTTTCATAATCTGGACAAAATAAAGAAGTTCCTTAGGGATATTCTTAACAATCCAAAGGAAGAAAAATCGTAAGCTTTTCGATCTGTATACCTAATAGATTTCAATCTCAAACTTCTTCGGGTGCAATGCTGTTTTTTCGGTAGTGGTTGGGAGCTGCTTTGTTCATGTTTGTAGTAAGATGAATTTTACAAATATTGCTATTTTGGGATAAATTTAAATGGCTATCTCAGACATGATAAGTCCCACATGAAAAATTAATTCAGACAAACATGTCATTAAATTCCATTGTTATTTATCAAAAAATCAGCAAAGAAAGAAATGTGAAGTGGTTTTAAAAATAAATAATTACAAAAAATCAAGCCTGCTTGATGATAAATAAATAATTTCCATTTCTATAAATAAATAATTCTCAGAGCTTGAAGCAATTATTATGAAAAATAAAGTGAAATTCTTCACAAAATTATGATTCCTTCTAAAAAGTTATTTTTGTCAGGAAATTCTTAGAAAATTACCTTTTTTGGGTGTAAATTTTGTAACCCAAAATTAGTAGTCAACTTTCTGAGTGCCTAAAGCAATGCAAGGCTAGAAGCAAGTTCTTTGTACAATTATTAGCCAACAATAATTACAAAAGCTCTGTAGATTTTCATTTATTAAAGCGTTTTCAAAATTTGAAATATTAAAAAAAAAAATTACACCAATATTCAAAATCTAATCTAATAAAAGCAACCTTTTTGCTTGCTTACCTCAATGTTATTTCCATGCAACTGCAAATCTACTTCAGAAGAGTTTGTCCAATACGAAGCGATATCTGCATAGCACTTTTGGGTATCATAAGGCCAATATCTCATGTTAAAATTGCAGAGAATTTTTAGGTGTGCTGGAAAAATAGCACGAACAAATCCTGTGTTGTTTACTTTATACGTACCGTAGTACCAAAATATGGCGTACATTTCAGCACTGCAACAAAATTGAAATAAATTATGGGAGAAAGTAACAAATGAAAACGAGGAAACAGAAACAAACACAAAATTTCTAAAAAAAAATTGAATGTTAAAGATCTCCTCAGGCAAGCCTCCCTTTTATTTCTTATCAAAAATATTTAGGAAAAATTTATGGAAAATTAGTTACTGGAAAATCCTTCAAGGCTATAATTACCTAGGATCGTAAAATAATGCAGGCGTCCACATTTCATGACTAGTAACATGAATTTCTTTAATGTCGTTATATTCGCTTGCGTTCCACATAAATTTCTCATCGGTCCAAAACTAAAAATGAAAACCATATTACTAACGATATATAAGCATTATTATTAAGAAAATTTACCGCTTTTAAGGTGCCATGTACATCGAAAGTACTAGTTTTCTCTGTTACAGTGATATGTCTGACAGTAAAACCAATTTTTACGCATGTGGTGTTATAATGTTGAGTTGGCCTGTTTTTCCTCTCATATCCTTTCAGTAGTTTTTCTCTTAACACATCTTCAACTGTTTGATTCAATTTTGTTTTACCGTTTTCTAGATAAATAAATATTATTATTAAGGCATTTGCTTGCAGATACCTACATCAAAAATATCAAAAAAAAAAAACGTCTCTAAAGATGAGGTTGTCATAACTTGTACAAGAAAAGAGAGGAGACTCTTGATGCTCATTTATGAATCCGCCGTTTTTAAAAAATTTAAAAACACTTATACAATTAATTTGTATTCCGTTAAAAAGGTAAATATTAATTACTTTGTTTAATTTACATTTCATGAACTTATTGCAACCTGATGAAAATATATTAATAAATGTATTGTCCCACTTTTGCGCAAACAGTTAAGCGTCATCTCTCTTTCCTTGGCTTAGGTCATAGCGTGTGTGTTAGTGTGTGTGTAATGTGACAGCTGTCAAATGTCAACACATGCTGATAAGGTGAAAATCGTTGCCTTGTCGGTATGAAATGAGGAAGAGTTGGACCGATGAAAATTTCTTCGGGCTAGAAAAAGAAAATAATCATGGTAAAATAAATAATAATATTTATGATAATTTCTTCCCTTTTGGTCGTTCACAGATATAAAATCCTTGTCAAACACGGTAAAAACAATGAAAATAAAAAAAATCTATAAAGCAGGGGGAGGCGGGGTTGAATAGAAATAATTTTCAGTTTTCTTATCTACTTATTTTACGCAGAGTGGCGAGGAACAGAAAGCGGGAATCTCCTCGTTTGATAAATTTTTTTATAATAGCTCGCGAGGAGTAGTGACTTCAAAAATCTTATTCAGATGTTTCTTTAGTTAAATCAGAGAATTTTAAAATTTGGACGATCTCCTAAAAAATGAAAGCCCAGCATCGGTGCTACAAATGAGACGTAATAAATGTTATACCTACCTACTTTGAAAATAATGGGGATTTAGATTGACGTGAATAATGATATAGTTGCGTATATTTTGTTGGATTTTTACGAGCACTTTTATTAGGTAGGTACATTCGAAGAACTTGATAAGAGGAAGACCTCTTATTGCATGTCCTATTAGGGATTAAGGTGAAAACTGTAGCTTGATTCAAAAAAATGAAATGATTTTAAATAATTTGCCCAATCAAAAGTTCACTACTTACCTGTGGTTTCTCCAACCACATAATTGAATAATAAATTTTCACTCAATAATAAACATAACACGGATATCAAGTAATAGTTGAAGAAGCACCAATTCATGGTGCATGTACTCTACTCTAAGAAGAAGTAAATTAATTATCTAGTATAATTTTTCTAGAACTAGCCAATTCTCTTCCAGTAAAATTAACTCGACTCATGCGACGAAATTTAAACGACTCCTTATTATACGCCCATGCGGTAGATAGCCTTGGAAAATTAAGATAATTTTCGAATTAAAAAAATAATTAGTCTCAAGTAGGCTTTCCAAAGCATTTCTGTTTTTTTACACTTGACATGCAAGCTATTCATTGTCCCATAGTCTTTATCTTTTATGTGAAAGTTACATTTATCAGAACTAAGCTTTCAAATTTTAATAATAGTTTTAATACATTTTAGTGCCTTTGACTTTAATCGCATAATATAATTATGATCTATACAGCTAAATTTAGAGTACCTGGATCTTGACAGAATTTTATTGTATAAGAGTACGGAAGATTAGTATCATTTTCCTCGGCGGTCTCTTTTTACTTTACAGATACCTACTTTCTCGCATCTAAGTTGATTAAATGGTTTTGGCAGCTTTGAAGAAACAAATGCATAAGCGTACATAGGAAAATGATTCAGGTTTATCAAATTATTAATTTTTTACTTTTTCTACTCTTCTCAAAAAAAAAAATCAAAAAATTATTTTTGTTTTGTTATTATTTTTGTTATATTATTAGTTTTGTTATTGTCGAGTAATTTCAGCGTATATTTAGGAGCTGAGCTCCAAACATGGGAGGACTCCAAGGATGGTCGGATTTGAGCCTTGTATAAGAGGAAAAGCTGTTGTGGTGTATAAAATTTCTTCGTGCGGAAGAGTGTTCCAAGTTTTTGAGACGCCTTCGCCAGACCTGCAACATGATCATGCCAAGACATGTTCGCTCCGAGGCTCACTCCAAGTAAACGGAGAGATGACGCTGGAGTAAGATGAGAGTGTCCCGCCATGACCATATCTGGCTCCAAAACGTTGGCCTTTTTGGAGAAGATGACTGCTTGGGTTTTTCCAGCATTAAATTGAACTTGGTTTCTATCGCCCCAAGCTAGAATGTCTTGTAAGTCATTGTTAAGTAAGGCAACTTCTTGCTCCCTGCGAGTCTGTGCGTCGATGGCAGATGTTCGTGCATCTAACGTATAAGAAGATATGAGGGTACTGTCGTCGGCAAAACTGTATATTGGATTTTTTGTTGTTTCAAGCAAGTCGTTTATAAATATTAGAAAGAGAGTCGGAGATGAAATGGATTCCTGAGGCACACCGGCATTGATGAAAAAGCTCAGAAAGAACTCCATCGACTGCCACCTGTAATGAAAGATCTCTGAGATAACTCGCAAGCCACAAGCAGAATTTCTCGGGCATCCCATGAGCCTGCAGTTTTGCGAACAGTCCATCATGCCAGACACAGTCGAAAGTTCTAGAAATATCAAACGCAACCCCTCTAGACTCCCCATGGTGTCGATTGCTCGATTGCGCCGTTCTACACCTCGGTGACGTAGGTGAGGAGGTCATTACTTGACCTCTGTTTGCGGAATCCGTATTGGCGGTCGCTGATTATGTTAGCTCCTTCCAAGTATTTTAAAAGATATTGGTTAATAGCTTTCTCCATAATCTTGGATATTACTGAAAGCAGTGCCACTGGTCGATAGTTATTTGGTATAGTTTTTTGCCTTTCTTGGAAATAGGTTGGATTCGTGCACATTTCCAACAGGCTGGAAATATTCCCTTTTTATACGACAAATTAAAAAGTTGACAAAAAACAGATGACAGCTCAGTGGCGCATTTTTTATAGTCCAATAAAGTCTAAAAAGTCATACGTATCGATTAAGAATACACATCCATTTGATAGTTCGATTTATTTTCTTTCATATACATGGTTTTTATAGTAACCGTTCAGTTTGTCTAAACACTCCATCCCGCATAAATAAGTATACGTCAACATTGGTTTTGAATGAGAATTAAATGCACAACACGGAGGATAGAATGTCATTACGTGAATAAATTTTCTGTAGTTGTCAGTGGCTCTCAAACTGACGTAAGCGTCATTCATTCATTGTTTGAATGATTCCTTCAATAATTTACGCTCGTTCACAACTTGACAATTAACTGTTTGACATTTTCTGGTGAAATTAAAAATATTAATTCGGACGGTTAGTGCGACGTCACATCTGACTTTTTAAAGTTAATCCTACTATAAGTGCGATAACCGGTACGTCATCGAGCCCAGAAGCTTTATTTGGATCTAAGGCTAACATAATGCGCTTTATGACACGCTGTCGGAAAACAATGTCTGACATTTTGGACTCCACGAAAGGGATCATTGGCGGAGTTCTTTCCCGAAAGTCGACGGAAGAGTATGAAGATAAGACTTCCGCAAACAAGTTTGCCTTCTCAGTAGCCGTAGATGCGATAGTCTCGTCTGTCCGTGTAAGTGGTGGAATCGTGGATCTGGTGAAGTTCTGGCTGACTGCCTTAGTTGCCGACCAAAAAGGTTTTGAATCGTTAGGGTAGGAGAGAAGTTTGTTCCTAATTCTTTGGTTGTGAGTTTCCTTGGTTTGGTCTATTATTTCTTTGCATCTGTTTCGAGCAAGAATGAAATTGTGGTGGTTTATGCCATCGGGGCTCTCTCACCATTGGCGAAAAGCCAGTTGTTTCAACACTCCTTCATAGAAAATCTCGATAATATTCCCTGATTTCTGCCCATTTAGCAGAATTCTCCCTCGCAATCGGGAATGCGGGTACGATCGGGAACGAGCTGGGTAAAACCACAGCTGATTGCAAACGATTCCGCTTCACGGCCTTCTTACAGATTCTACACAAGAATGAGCCATAGAATTTCAGAATTTTCTTTTAGTTACAAAATTTGACCTGTGCTTTCGGTAGGAGTATTTTTAAATATATTCGTCGATACTTACCGATTGGATAATTTGTGGATAAAAGCTACTTGAACAGCAAATGAGAGAATTAATCAGAAGGTGTAGAATATTAATACGAATTTTATCCATGATTTGAGAGCTTTATTATCAGAAACGTAGATGCACTTCATGTATTTGATGCAAGGATCCACCGAGTAATATGTATATAGATCCAAATACGAGGAATATCTTTCTTATTTGAATAAATTGGAAATATAATTCTCCTTTATTATCTGTGTGTTTACTTTAAAAGCATTCAAACTAGGATAACTTATAATTGGTTGAGATTCCATATCAGAAGTAGAAAGAGCGATGAATGACGAAACCCTTGATACCATAATTTTAATCAATTCAATGTTTAGGTTTATAACATTTTTCAGTTTTACAAAAAATTCCTTAGTTGTATTTTACCAACTAGAAACAGGTAGTTTATTTAAAAATCAATAAAATAATAACTATGAAAATCTTATTTTACAATACCTAACTAGTTTACAATCACTTTTAAATAATGCTTTTCCCCTTATTTGCCTACAAATTCTATAAATTTTTTGGTATTTTATTTTAAGACAAGTTACAATAATTCCATAGACTAATTAATGAAATATTTGTTGCTTGTTTCGAAAATTATTTTATTTCCAAAATTATGCCGAATCATAAATACGACAGAGCTAAGTAAACAAATAATATACAGTATGAGAAAAAGAACACCCTGTCCATTATAACAGCCAGTTTAATGTAGTCGTCTCGATTATTTCCGCATTGATTTACAACAGTTTTATTTTCGTTACTTGATACCGCCTGCTGCTGGTCACTTCTTGTTATTTGTCGAGGATCGTTAAGTTCAGAACGCTAAAAATAATAAAAATGTAAATAAATAGGGTGATATTTATACACATTTATAGCCATCCCATCACATTTATTATATGAAAAGGTATTTATAAATTTTATCCCCTTATTTAGTGGTTGAAAATTAGTAAGCCAAATCACTTCTATATGTATGTTCCCCTCTGAAGAAAATTTACAGGTTTAATGGGCGATATTAAAAAAAAAATTAGTGTTATTTTCTTGCGCTAAAAACTAGTTAAGTAAATAAAAAGTATACAATATAAATATTACATATCTAATGATATTAAAAAGTACGACAAAGACATGCTAAATTACACAAAATAGGAAAAATAGGTTGAAAAAAGCAAAAGCTTTTGGACTAATTTGTAATAAATTAACTCACCTGCGATTTAATTTGCGAAAAAGCAAGCCAACTGTAACTCCTATTCAAAAACTCTACGACGAAATGAGGTAACGGTCTAAATTTTGTAGAATTGGTCAAAAAAATTACAGTAACTGCTTCCACCATTGAGAGACACATATAAACCAAAGAATTAACGAAAAATTTGACTGAAATTTTAGAAATAAATGTATGGATGAATTACGCGCCATAAATTACATCGGCGTGAACTTACCTACTAATGGAGTTTGTTTTAAAAGAAACGGGAACTCCACAACAAAATTCAGTAAATATAACGACATCATCAATATTGAAAGTCCATTCAGAATTAATTTTCCCCGTTCATGAGGGGAGAGACAGAACGATGAAAGAGTGGACACAGTACTTACTGGAAAGGAATTTATTATTATTCGCTTAAAAAATGTTCTATTTTTTGTTAATGAGATACCAAATATTGCAGGTGCTACGAAGGTTTTGTATGCACGCTCTGTTCTTTTAAAAGTTAAATTAGATCCCAAAGTAAGAACCGATTTTCCGTGGTATGTATCCGAAACTATAGATTTCTGCGTTGTAGTTTTCAGCAGTTCCCAGCCAAGATTCTTAATGAAAGGATCCAAACTTGTTAGTTGGGTTTCCTGTAAAAAATAAGCATCTCATGATTTTTTTTCACAATAAAATAATAAGAAAATAAATAAAAATTGAAAAATATGCTAATTGGAAGATAGATTTTGGGAGCCTGGTCAAAGAATCGAACCCAAGAACTCCGC
Source organism: Malachius bipustulatus (assembly GCA_910589415.1). NCBI lineage: Eukaryota > Metazoa > Arthropoda > Insecta > Coleoptera > Melyridae > Malachius > Malachius bipustulatus. The sequence continues at coordinate 28,726,325 of OU342634.1, read as the reverse complement.
ATCACGGGATCCGCATCGATCTGGCGATCAACTCCTTAACATTTTGTGTATTTATTGATTAATCAATATGGAGTAAATGATTACGGTTTTACAAAAAATCAAGTCAAGCTGTTTGCTATAGGCTATTATAGGTCCTACAACAGTGTTTTCCAACAGACTTTCCAATAGAAATAATAAAAGCATGAACGTAGGAAACGGTATGTAGTTATAAAACACACTACCCCCCAAATTACTCCCGCGCACGCCTCTGATGCAAAAGTATTGTTATTTAGATGAAGCTTTCATTTCTTTTATTAGTTTTATTTTACTCACTTTGGTGAGATTTTGATTTAAAGCTTGGTTTACGAGATGCTGAAACTTATTTGAGTATATTTTATCATCCACTCGCTGGCTAAGGCTAGACATAGAACTTAGAACATAGAAAAACAAAAAAAGTGTAGTTTGATGATAACAATAAGTTTGCCTACTACCTATGTTATACGAGAAAATACGTAGTTAATGTTAGTACCTATGTTTAACGAAAACTCTTGCCAAAATTAAAGCAGCCTAATTTTTTTCATCAGTTTAGATTAATTTAGGCAACTTTGAATACCTCAAATGTAAAATTGTCAACTGTAGATACTTACCTTGCCAGATTTTTCACCGTTAGGTTTTAAATTCAGCAAGTCGCCCGATGTGGACCAAGCCATAAACACCACCTGACAGGTGTGTTTATCATAAGGCCAATATGTCAAATCGAAGTTGCAAAAGACTGAGATCTTCACAGGCGGCGCCCATAATTGGTTTCCTGATTGTTGCAGAATCACCCTCACATATGATGTTATATAAGAGCGCGATTCACTGCAGGAAAATAACGGTTAATTTAATTGTTTAATTAAAAAAAAAAAACAATTAATTAGAAACTAGTCTTGGCATCAATTTTTAGACACACCTTTTGTATAAGGTAATTACAGGTTTCCAAACTTCCCTTGCTGATAGATGGATTTCACTAACCCTTCCAAAATCGGCCGGATTCCACATGAGTTTTTGATCGTGCCATGTCTAAAATTTATTAAAAATACTTTTGATCAAGAGCTCTGCGACTGCAAGACCTTCGTTATCTTAGAAAAGGTGAAAGTTTCTATGCGCATGTCCACAAAACACGGAACAATAATATATAGGAACAATGCAACGACTATGAAGTTTGGATCATCGTGGCTGTGGCAGGTAACAGCTGAAGACGATTCCTCAAAATCTTTGAAGTATAAAGTTTAATTGCTTTTTAAACTTCAAATAGGCGAAAAAATTTTGTGATCGCTATATTGAAGCGTGTTGCATTACAAAAAACTTGCATGAGTGCCTACATTGAAAACAGGGTGTCCTACGGCCAAAACATAAGATCTAGGTATCAAAAATGTCATATTTCCATTAAAGTCAGTGGCGTATAAATTATCAAAAAAAAGGTAATGAAATGTTCAGAACTCCGCCACTGGATTGAATAAGTTGTCATTGTATCACATATTTCAATTTTAGTACCACAATGATCCAAAATTTCGAGTTATTCTGATCAGCGAGTTTGTATATTCAAAAAATATTAAATTTTTCTAACAACTTTAACACCTTCTATCTCGAAAACGAAAGCTCCAACGACCCATTTCTATACAAAAAATATTTGGCCTATTTTTGCATTTCCTACATGCCCTTCAAATTTCAAGAAAATTACTCTTTATACTTTTAAGATTTTGAGGAGCGATTTTATACACCTCTTCAGCTATTATCTGGCAAAACCACGAAGATCCAAATTTCATAGTCGCTGCATCGTTCCTACCTGTGTTGGGGACAATGCACAGAGAAACTTTCAGTTTTTATAAAATAACGAAAGTCTGGCAGTTGCGTCATAAGTCTAGTATTAATTTCATATGCAATAATAATTCAACTCATCAATAAACCAATAGATCGACATTTTTATCAAATCTACAGTCAACAAATCGTGATATAATGGAAATTTGCTTGAGCAGTTAATTACAGTGGAAATAGTCCTGTGATGACGTGTATAATAGCCATATAATATAATAATATAATACACTTATGTTGTTATGTGAGAAATTTTATATATTTCGAAGTTAATTGAAAATTCTTAAGGGCTAGGTATAGGCAAAATATTTCTTCTTAAAAATTACTTCTGTTATAATTATTTCGAAGTTATATATTATTATATGAGAAAATGGAAGGACTTTTATAATTATTTGTAATTGATTCGTTGTTATTGCCTTGTCAAATACGTACAATTAACATATGATTAAAAATTAATTAGACACTAAAATGAGCACTCGCGTTACGGACTCGAGATCATTCCAGCAGCCAACAAAAACTCTCAACTACATCTCAAAACCACTTATGTACCTATTACTTATGAGAAAACGATTAATATAATAATAATTATTGAATACTTATATAGGTTATTTAAAAGTAAAAGAAACTTACCATGTGCATGTAGCCGTAAATATTTAGGAGGGATTTTTCTTCATCAATATCAAAGTGATTAATAACTAAAGCAATAGCACAATCTGTGAGTTCGTGGTCGCTCGGGGGAGAGTGAACGTCATAGTTTTTTAGTAGATCTTTCTTTAGTCTTTCTTCATTTGATATATTTTCATTCGTAATTGCTAGAAAATTTCTTTTTTAATATTTCGTAAATATTTTTTATTATAGTTTTTTTTTTAATTTATATCTCCGAGAGTCTTTACAAAAATATTTTTGTAAGACAAACTTCAACTGTAGTTAAAACATAAGCCTGAGTGTTATGGTGTTCATTAATGGAGCCAGTAATGGAAGATTTATTTCTGTGATTTCTATTGCACGTGTTATTGCCAATATTATTCCCAGGATGTGTTAATTTTTATTCCAAAATTAATATTTTTTGTAATCTAGATATCTATGAGAATATAATATTTACTCACCTGATAAATAACAGTTAGTGAATAAAACTAAATAGACAATTATTTTCACCACACCATACATTGTAATCTCTATTAGTGTGCTATCATTATGACAGCGACTTACGGAAGATTATATCAATTCGACAATTGACTCTTCAAGGAAAGCGTTCATTGTTGTACTAATAATAGTTACTCTTATAATTTATAATACAATATGACACAATTTAAAGTCTGTTTATTAAAAGTCAATTTACTTTTTATGATATTATAACCGTATGGAAACCTACACCTGGGAATCCAGAATTAAGATGTATCTTATTCATGACTAATTATTGAATAAAACAATTCCTGCTGATTTCCTTTAAATTACGATGTAAGTATACATTCCTTATGTGTCAGCTAATAGCATAAATAAATTAATCGATAGGAGTCAACCTATCATGTGAAATAATGAACAAAAAATCACGAGTAAGAGCTAATCACAGCTAGAGAGGTTCAAGAGGTCACGGCATACCGATATCAACGTACAAAGCGCGAACCGCGAGCAGACTAAGCAATCGACTGTAGAGCTGGATGGCAACCAATAAGCGTAATAATTAGTCAAACGTGTCCTAATAAAGTGGTGTGTTATTGAATAATATAATATTTTTTAAGTTCTATGATGATTTTCTATCACTTGGATGTTTCAACACTCGCCCACGACTCGTGTTGAAAGTTTCCTCCTCGTGAATAATAGCCATTATTCTCAGGTCATTGAAGAATAGTATACTATATCGAATTTTATTGACAATAACGTTTATTATCCTACTGATTTCAGTTTAATATTGACATAAGTACCTATACATTCATCATTCCGTAAGATAATAGATACACATTCACGCTTAAGAGGCAATCATACGAAGGCGTAGAAGCGCCACACCAGTTTTATTTTTAAAATTCCGAGTTTAAACTCGGAATTCCGACTTTAAACTCGGAATTCCGAGATCAAACTAAGAATTCCAACTTTAAACTCGGAATTCCGAGATCAAACTAAGAATTCCGACTTTAAACTCGGAATTCCGTGCAGAGCCGGGCCTAGACTATTTGTCGTCTTCATGCCGATACAAAACTTCCCCCCCCCCCCCCCCCTCGTAAGAAGAAATATCTATCTAAGGGAGGACAAAAAGAAATTTCTTGTGGGTCAAAATTAAACACCAATCGAAATGCGCATTATTTACTACATTAGGTAAATTCTGCTGCGCTGGAAGGTTTGGGGGATACCGAATATATCCTCCAAAACTAAGGGGGGATCGAGAGAAAATTTTGGAAAAAACAAGTGCGGAAACGTTAATCACACTAAGCAATAACTACATTTAATTTATACTGGTATACATTTTTACGTTACGTTTGAAGGACCACACGGGCCGCCGGATAATACCTATACAGGGTGTTTTGTAATTGAATGTCAATATTTAAGGGGGTGATTTTTGAGTCCATTTTAAGAAGAAAACTTCATAAGAACGTATGTCCTAAAAGTCTTAACTTTTGAGATACATAATTAGAAAACTACTTTTATTATCCAACTAGCTGAATCGGGTTCGGCGTTCCGCGGGTAGTCCGTACAGGCCATAGCCGTCCTGAGATATTCGGCGCCCAAGGGCCACTGAAAATAATGCGCCCTTTTTCATAAGAAAATACATAGGTTAGCTAACGCCGCCGGGAACAAGTCAGTGACGACTGATGGATTATAAAGTTAGTGCAGACGTATGGATTCTTAACTTAATGCTAGTAGGTAATATTTGTCAGACTATGAAGAAAATGTGCCGCATGCGAAATTATTTTCAATGTTCAAATTTCTCACAAATTAAAAATTTACTCAGATATGAAAACTATAACTAAATGACTAATAAATAACAAAAAAAAACTTCAATAAAGAATTGTGCCCCAAAAGGCTTGAGCCCCTGGGCTATACAGCCCTATTTAGCCCTTTGGTTACAAAGGCCCTGATCTGAATACATATTATGGAAAAATGTCCAGGATGCTGCACGCGCCCCCCGCTTCCTTGGGTATACTAATAACTAATCCTATCATGATATTTTGATATTTTTTCTTATTGTTATGAATTATGATTGCATTCTTGCTTTCGCCCGCCGCCCCTATGAACTTGCCCCCTGCGTGCTGGCACGCACGGCAGACCTGCTAGGCCTGGCCCTGATTCCGAGTTACTCGGAATTTAAAAAATAAAACTGGTGTGGCGCTTCTACGCCGTCGTACAATCATGACTCAGCATGTAAAAAAATGAATGAACAATGAGGAATAAGAGTAAATGACAACTCGACTATTGTAATCATTACCTTTCCAGTGCCTTTTATTTTATTAGCAGCACAGGCAAGTCAGCAAGTACGACTGCACAAGCAGACTGAGTCTATATCGAACGCCTTGCCAAAACCAAGAAGCATAAACAGTAGAAGGTGTGTTGATATACATAGTGTATTATTAGAAATAACACAATATTTGTAAACACTATGGTGATTCTTCCATTTTAGGTCGTAGAAAAAATAGCGGCTTCTCCTCGTGGAGAATGGCTATTGTTCCAACACCCGCTTAAACAGGGTGATTATCATGACGAAAATAGGTCAAAGTAAGAGCTTGTAGGAACTGCATTTTACAATTTGTTTTTGTGAAGCTGTTCGATGTGCCGTTCAATTTAAGAAGTGCATTTTTCTTTTACTTACCGAATTTGATGCCGGTTTTTTCTAAAGTTGGTCAGAAAATATGCTTTTCTACCAAAAAAATGAGAACTATTTTTCCTCCAGTACGGCCCTGGTTATTAGATTTAAAATTCTGGTAAAAGGTTATTCCGTAAATTCGTATAGTACGACAGCTTTTGAAATGTTTTTCAATGAATTTCGAGAAACATTTGAAGTAAATTGTGCGGAAAAATTAAAAATTGAAGTTTAGGGAAGTACAAGTTCTTACTGGATTAGTTTTTGTGAAGCTGGTCGAAGCTTTTCGATTCAAGAAGCTCATTTCATAGCATTTTTCCTGTATTTTACGAATCCGAAGCCGTTTTTGCGAAAGCCTATTGGAAAATGTAATTTTCTGTAAAAAAAAGCTGACCATTTCTTTTCATTTCAAGTACGGTTCTGGATTTTGATCCAGGATAGGTCACCTTGAAGTACCTCGATAGAAGAGTGTTTCTGCAAAATTTTCTTGGATTTCATAAAACCGTTGCAAAAGATATCCCCCTTTAAAATTCGAGCTAAAATATAGAAAACACCCTGTATCTTCGTATACCTGTCGGCAAAAAAATATGTCATATGTTTAGATTTGCCTCGATGTACATATATACTGAAAGTTCCGTTCTTGGTTTAATCAACTTTAATTCAATAAATTATTGATTACTTGAATACTTCTGTGTATTTTTCTGAAGGATACAATAATAATTATTAGTTCCTCCCAACCATCCCATCGACTCAAATTACTTGATTATAAAGATAATGACGGTAACGTTTCGGTTTATAAGGGCTCGTCAGTCTGCTTAATTATTTAACCCCCCAATTTAATCCGTTCAAGTGGGAAACAATTGAGTATGGAGAGTCAATTTTACATTTAACATGTTTCCAAAATGTCTTGAAAATTTTGCCGTTTATTTTATAGGGGTACACCGAGTTTTATTTAGTCCGTCACCTGATGATATGTATAAGTATAAGCAAAAATTGATATCCTATCTGGATAAGAACCTGCTATCATTATCCTGTTAACAATTTTTCGATTTTTGTTTACAGCACGACCACTTACTTTATTCCTTTTACCTAAAAATGGAGATTACTTGAGACCAATCAAACAGAAAAATCTAAACGAGATTGAAAAGTCATACAATTACCACAAGATAAATCCAAATTGTTGATTAGATTTCGAAAAATATCGTAAGCAGATCGAAATTCACGTTTCTAAATTTCCAGAATAATTAAATACCAATTTTAAGGAATAATTTATTTCGGAAAAAGTCATTAAAAATATTCTTGCTTAAAAAGTTGTAATTATTTCCTTTAAGATTGTTTAAAAATAAATACAACAATGAATATAGGGTTAATAATAATTAACAGCAATAATAGTGATCAAATTGATTAAGGCAGGTTTATGGCTGAGGTTAATGACTAATGCCTAAGATCGTGAAGATAAAACAAAAAACAATAAAGAAAAACAAATCTATTGCTGACACAAGCTTTGTCCATTCTTCTTGGTGCGTTTTAGCCAAGGCTTTCGGCGGATAAGTTTCAGAGAAAGAGAATCTCTGTGCTTCTATTGAACAGTCATCATGGTCTCTATGGTTAGTCTAAAATAGAAAAACTTATTTTTTGCCGGCTTATAGAAGTCAACATACTTACATTTTCTTCTATGGGAGTCGTACTCGTACTTGCATATCCAAAAAATTGACCCATCTTGGTGGTTTCCAAAAAATGTATAATTATTCGCGGTACTGGGCTAGTATTTTTTGATTTTACCAAGTGCTTCACTATTACGATCTCAATCATCGCAATGCAGGATAACACAAAGGTGCAACTATAAAATGACACTGAAATTAGAGGAAAAGTTAGAAGAAAAAGTATTGGAAAATTCTTTTTTCATTTAACTTACTTATACGTGGTGTAGTACTCCCTATGCTAGGGAGTTTGCTTGTGAAATACATCATAAAGAAGCTGATTATAACTCCCGTTATACAATTTAGAATTAATTTCGCACTGCCTTGTGGTGGTAACCAAAATACAAGTAAAGTTAGCACCACTACAGCTAAAAAAAAAAGAAAAATTGGAATGTAATACGTGGTGACAAAATAATGATTTAATTGTTATAACTCTATAATAATAAATAGGTGCAATATACAAGATTCTGTATATGGATATATTTTTGTTTAAATATTGCTATTGCTATTCATCTGTAACGTTTATGAGTAATACCTATAAGAGATTTAATAATAAAAATACATTCTTACCAAATTTAGGGACAGCAATTAAATCTTTAAAAGATGGCGATGATCTAAAAAAATTTATAAGCAAATTTATCTCCGCCCTTGTACTCGTATCATCGAATTCATCCACGCCCCATTTTTTAATACTCTTAGTTACATCAGTGCTATAGATTTCCCACTGATTGTTAGTAGTGACTAACTGTTCCTGTTTAGATAAAGATTATTAATATATCCAATGCATTCTATCCCACGACTTCATACCAAACTGGCCTCGCTTGAGTTACGATAAAGTTCCAAATCAATCTCCTCTCCCGTTTTCGTCCACGATCCCAACTTAAATACGCAACTATGCTGGTCGTAAGGCCAACGCTTTAAATTCAGATCGCAAATAACCGGTAACTGCACGGAATAGATTAATTTAATTTCACCTGTATATTCAATTAATGCTGGCTCGTAGCCCCAGATTTGCTGAAAATCTGAAACACTGAAATTGGAGGTAATTATGCCTGTCAGTAGAACAATTTTCACGAATCATTAACCTGTTATAAATGTATAGGTCTGGGTACCAAATTTTATAGTATGGACTTATCATATATTTAAGTCCACCGTAGTCGTCAGGATTCCATTTTAATCTGTGATCATTCCAGTTCTAGAAAATAATTTATAGCACTTTAGAATAATAGAAGGAATGTTACCTTTCTTCATAATTATTATGACAACAGCCTCCGGGAGAAAATTGCAAGAGGGAAAAGTTGTTTGGTATGGAAAGAGCCGTCGATTGGACATAAAAACTTCCCCCACCCTTCCTTTAGGAGTAACTTTGGAAACATAATATGTCCCTTCTTTTTTCATGACTTTTCATGTTTATTTTTTGGTTGATTGGGTGAAACTAATTTTTCGCGCTAAATAATTTAATAAATAATAGGGCGGAGTACAAGAAAATACCTAAATGGACATAGAAGGTTTGTGGATTGCATTTTAGGGGTTGAGGGTTGAAGATTTTATGTTCAACCGATGGCCCTTTCCAAACCAATCAACTTTTGCCTCTTGCAATTTTCCCCTGCGGAGGCCCTTGCTTAGTCATAATTATGACTGAACAACGGCCTCAAGGGGAAAATTGCAAGAGCAGGTAAAAGTTGTTTGGTTTTTAAAAGTCAATCGGTTTTTACATAAAACCACCCCCACCTTCAATCTTTGGTATTGACTTTTGAGAAAAATGATTCCTTATTTTTTCATGATTTGACATGTTTATTTTTTGCTCGATTTAGTACTAACTTTTCGCGCAAAATCTTTTCAGCATTAATAAATGCAAGGGTACAAGTAATTACTTAAATAGATATAGAAAAATCGAATTTGGGATTATTTTTGGGGGCTGAGGGTTGCATTGGGGTTCCTATGGTTGCAAAAAATGGGGGTTCTTATTTAAGACGTTGAAGTCACCCCCACCCCTAGGCAGGGCATGAAGTGTGTCGATTGGTTTTGTCTCCAAACGATATCCCCCTCCAAACTGGATAACTTTTTTTCCGAAAATGATGCCCCTCCTCAATGATATCAGAAAATGATTAAAATGGACCAATGAATAGGTACCTATAATAACCTATTAAAAAAAACGAGCTTTTTCTTTTAAATAAACATTACATTTACAAGTGTCAGTAAAACCATAGATTAAGATGAATACCAATGTCACAAAGGTGTGTAAGGTTACAGTTGACTCCTCCTCTTCAACTTTTAGGTGCCTAATAGATATATGGACGTGACAAACAGTAGCTTCACCATTATTTGTGGGTCTATTAAATTCTTTATAGTTTTTCATCAAGGCAGTTCGTAATTGGTCAGTGAAGGTATTGTTCCACATAGTATTAGTATTATTCTTCTCTAGAATAGAGTGCATTCCTCATTTTTCTTATCATAATTTGATATTAGGTACTTACCTGCGACATCTGAGCTTTTTTCACAAAATACATCACGACTAATTAGTTTTAGATATACGAGTAGATAAACTTTTATTGTAAGTAAATTCATCTTAAAAAATTAGGTACGTTCTCATGTTCTTAATATTAACGCGTCTAGGATTGAAGTGGAATTTCAACTGGTTTAAATGATGTAAACATCGGATGCCCTAATTTACGGACAAATTTCGTAATTTCACAATCTTATAATATGACTACGTGAGGCACAATTATTCAGGAATTTTTATGATTCGTTGGTTGTGAAATTTGCATTAGTCTAACACTATACAGGACGTCACCACTTTCAAGACTGTCATAGGAAAAATGCATTGAAAATCACAATGTTGCAGATTTTTGCTTCGACTGGGTGCTAGGAAGACGAATATGGTACTAAATGGAAGGGGAAGAAGTTTTGCTGGTCATATTATGTGACCAGTCCCATTCAGAATTCTGACTTAATTCTTAAAAAAGAAGAATCCAAAGACAAGTTACAATTGATTCAATTAGATTCAAACAGGTTCACAACATAGACTTTGAATCTGACAATAATTCTTAAAAAATAGTGTCATGAAATATTTTTTATATTTTTTTATTTACTATTTTTATATTAAAGACAGAAAAAAATTCCGATTACAAAAAATATTTCGTAGCATAGCTTTTTTTACAGAACTGTTAGATTCAAAGTCATGATATTGTTGTGAAGCTGTTGTGATCTAATTGTTGGAATTGTAACTTTTCTCTAGCTGCGCTTGACTATATGGTTAATGTTGGATATTGGTGGCCCTGTAGAATATGTAAAAGATAGTCAAGTACCTATTAAGGTTTTCCTTGAAAAGACGAGAGCTCATTCTCTTTTATATCATATCAAGGATTATTTACCTTTGTGATATTTGGTCTCATTCTGTCAGCCTATAAAAATGGCTATAACATTTATTATTGTTGAGGTTGTCTTGCTTTTACCACATATGCAGGGTGATTAACAATTCGATGCTCACATTGGGATCTTGGAAACGGTAAAAGACGCAGGGTCCTGCCATCAATATCCTACCGGCAAGTTTTCGATTATTCTTCAAAGCACTGCCACTTACCCAAAAAAAGTTGAGAAGAAAAATCAAAACTGTTGATTAGATTTTGGAAAATACCGCAAGCAGATACCGAAATTAAGGTTACTAAATTTCCAGATTAATTAAATACCAACTTTATTAAGGAATATTTTATTTATGAAATAGTCATTAAAAAATATTCTTGCTTTCTAAGTTAACTAATTACTTTAAAACAGTTTAAAAATAAAGATAACAATGAATAGGGTTAATAATCAACAGCAATAATAGTGATCAAACTGATGAAACCAAATTTATGGCTGAGATTAATGAGTGATGCTCAAAATCGTGAAGATAAAACAAAAAACGATAAAGAAAAACAAATCTATTGCTGACACCAGCTTTGTCCATTCTTCTTGGTGCGTTTTAACCAAGGCTTTCGGCGGATAAGTTTCAGAGAAAGAGAATCTCTGTGCTTCTATTGAACAGTCAGCATGGTCTGTATGGTTAGACTAAAATAGAAAAACTTATTTTATGCCGGCTTATAGAAGTCAACATACTTACAGTTTCTTCTATGTGAGTCGTACTCGTACTTGCATATCCAAAAAATTTACCAATCTTGGTGGTTTCCAAAAAATTTATAATTATTCCCGGAACTGGGCTAGTATTTTTTGATTTTACCAAGTGCTTCATTATTACGATCTCAATCATCGCAATGCAAGATAATACAAAGGTACAACTATAAAATGATACTGAAATTAGAGGAAAAGTTAGAAGAAAAAATATCGAAAAATTGTTTTTTAATTTAACTTACTTATACGTGGTGTAGTACTCCCTATTTTAGGGAGTTTGTTTATGAAATACATCATAAAGAAGCTGATTATAACTCCCGTTGTACAATTTTGAATTAATTTCGCACTGCCTTGTGGTGGTAACCAAAATACAAGTAAAGTTAGCACCACTACAGCTAAAAAAAAGATAAATTGGATTATAATAAGTGGTGACAAAATCATGATTTAATTGAGGAACTCTATAATAATAAATAGGTGCAATATACGAGATTTTTATACGGATATATTTTTGTTTAAATATTGCTATTGCTATTCATCTGTAACGTTTATGAATAATACCTATAAGAGATTTAATAAAAAACTACATTCTTACCGAATTTAGGGACAACAGTTAAATATCTTAAAGATGGTGATGATCTAAAAAAATGTATAACCAACTTAATCTCCGCCCTTGTACTCGTATCATCGAATTCATCCAAGTCCCATTTTTTAATACTCTTAGCTACATCAGTACTATAGATGTACCATTGATTGTTAGTAGTGATTAACTGTTCCTGTTTAAATAAAAATTATTAATATATCCAATGCATTCTATCCCTGGACCTCATACCAAACTAGCCTTGCTTGAATTACGATAAAGCTTCAAATCAATCTCGTCTCCTGTTTTCGTCCACGATCCCAACTTAAATACGCAACTGTGCGGGTCGTAAGGCCAACGCTTTAAATTCAGATCGCAAATAACCGGTAACTGCACGGAATAGATTAATTTAATTTCACCTGTATATTCAATTAATGCTGGCTCGTAGCCCCAGATTTGCTGAAAATCTGAAACACTGAAATTGAAGGTAATTATGCCTGTCAGTAGAAAAATTTTCACGAATCATTAACCTGTTATAAATGTATAGGTCCGGGTACCAAATTTTGTAGAATGGACTTGTCATATGTTTAAGTCCACCGTAGTCGTCAGGATTCCATTTTAATCTGTGATCATTCCAGTTCTAGAAAATAATTTACATAGCACTTTAGAATAATAGACGGCAATGGTACCTTTCTCCATAATTATTATAACTAAACAACGGCCTCCGGGAAAAAATTGCAAGAGACAAAAGTTGTTTGGTTTGGAAAGAGCCGTCGATTGAACATAAAAACTAGTCCCCCCCCACCTCAAATATATATATATTTCTTTAGAATAAATGTCTCCTATTTTTTCATGATTTTTCATTTTTTTTTGCTCGATTGGGTGAAATTATATTTTTGCGCAAAATAATTTCCGCGATAACAAATGCGAGGGTACAAGTAAGTATTTAAATGTACTTTGAAAAATCGAATTTGTGATTGCATTTTGGAGGCTGAGGGTTGCATTGCATGAAAAAATGTCTCAAACAACATTTTCTTATTTTTTCATGAAAAAATCATAATCCGCAATAACAAATGGGGGTTCCTATTTAAGACGTTGAAGTCACCCCCACCCCTAGGCAGGGGGTGAAGTGTGGCGATTGGTTTTGTCTCCCAAACGATATCCCCCTCCAGACTGAATAACTTTTTCCCGAAAATGATGCCCCTCCCCAATGATATCAAAAAAAGATTAAAATGGATCACACTTTATAGGTACCTATAGTTAATTTATTAAAAAAAATAAATGTTACATTGAAATGTGTCAGAAAAACCATAAATTAAGATGAATACCAATGTAACTAAGGTGTGTAAGGTTACAGTTGACTTCTCTTCTTCAACTTTTAGGTGCCTAATAGATATATGGACGTGACAAACAGTAGCTTCACCATTGATTGTGGGTCTGCTATATTTCTGATAGTTCTTCGTCAAGGCAGTGCGTAATTCGTCGGTGAAGGTATTGTTCCACATAGTATTAGTATTATTCTTCTCTAGAATAGAGTGCATTCCTCATTTTTCTTATCATAATTTGATATTAGGTACTTACCTGCGACATCTGAGCTTTTTTCACAAAATACATCACGACTAATTAGTTGTAGATAGACGAGTAGATAAACTTTTATTGTAAGTAAATTCATCTTAAAAAATTAGGTACGTTCTCATGTTCTTAATATTAACGCGACTAGGATTGAAGTGGAATTTCAACTGGTTTAATAAATTATGTAAACATCGGATGCCCTAATTTACGGACAATTGTTTTAATTTCGCAATCTTATATGACTACGTAGAGCATAATTAATAAGAAATTTTTATGATTCGTTGGTTGTAAAATTTGCATTAGTCTAACACTATACAGGGCGTCACTACTTTCAAGACTGTCATAGGGAACATGCATTGAAAAACACAATCTTGCAGATTGCTGCGTCTTAGGAAAAGGAAAATGGTACCAAATGGACGGCAAAGGGATTTTCCTGATCATAGTGACCAGCACCATTCAGAATTTTAGCTTAGGTAAGTCTAAAAAAAATACACTAAAAAATAAAAACAAGTTACAATTCCAACAATTGTAGCGTTGCCGTTCCAAAGGGGGTAAGTGCCAAAATTTTAGAAACATGTATTTTTGCATTAATAGGTTGTATGTACCATCGCCGTGTTTCTATAAAGAGGGCAAGTGCCTTAAATTTATTCTAATAATATTCAGCAAACATAAAAAAAATAACGCAGGTTGTAACTCCAGTGCAATTTTCTTTGAAGATGGGGTAAGTGCCATTGGCGAATACAGTCAACACAGAGTAGTTTTGTGAACTGTTCTGTGGTAGTTTTGTTTGTCATTCTATTTGATCTGAGCATTGACGTTTACATCATTAATTACCTGTTTTTGGTTACACATTATTGTATTAATAACTGGTGTGGTGACTCTTGAAGTTAATATGGAGTCTAGTAATAATAATGAACATTTTATTACATTAAATAAAATCAAAGGAGGAAAAAAAAGCAAGCATCTCGTAATAGAGTTAGCGGTAAGCAGTATAAAACCTGAAAAAATAAATCAGTTAATGAAAAAAATTCGCCAAGGGATAAGATAAGTTATAATAAGCTTAAAAGATCGCGCACACTATTTCTGCACAGACCGATCCAGCAAAAAATGCCCGCGAAGACGCACTCTTTAATATGTACTATGTAATCGAGTAACGCACATATTAGCCCAGCACTAACCCGTAGCGTCACCAAAAAAGAATGTCAGAACAAAAAAGCTACAATAAACATTTCTTTCTTCGAGCTGCACACATCCATTTTGCACACTAAAAAATTGAAATTTTTTAGCTGCATTCTGGTTAAAGTGGCTGGTTTGCGCTGCTAAAATGTGCGAGGTCATGCAGGATGCAGGTTAGCGCTGTACTGGCCCGTGCCGGAAATGTGTTCGAACTTTTGATGGAAATTAAATACATATGCGTGATATAAATGCTCGAATATTTTGCTATAGGTGTCTTGCAAGTGCTATTACCAATGCAAGGCCTTATCCCCTGAAGTGAAGACTTCATTGTTCAAGCAATTTTACGGGAGTAATGAAGCTACACAAGGGAGGTTTTACTGTTTTTTTGGTGTATTTTTTTTTGGTTGGTGTACAACGACAACGGCTCAAGATAGAGAAAAACGGCTTACGCATGTCCCTATTTCAACTTTTTATGTACTATCCCATGATGTAGATGAAATGTTTATACAGGGTGATAAAAAAAAAAAAATCTAAGATACCTCCACGAGTAGCCAAATAAAATAAAACAAAGAAAGTGCAAATATTTCTATATAGATATATGTACATATAAAAAAGTTAAAAAAGAGACATGTACATGTAAGCCGTTTTTCTCGTACATATAAAAAATTTAAAAAAGAGACATGTACATGTAAGCCGTTTTTCTCTATCTTGAGCCGTTTTCGTTGTACAGAGCTTTGAACTTGAGAAATTGCGATTTTCACTTGTTTATAACTCACAAACTTTTCAATTTAAACAGCAACTGTAAAAACCAATTTTATTATTTTTTCTTCTCAGATAATCTAAAAATGCAATAACATAGGAGCATTCAATTTAAAAAACCATAGCTTTGATATGCCACTCTCATATGGGACACTCTGTATAGTTCAAAATAATTTTAAATAATGGCCATTGTGATCGTGTACTTGAATTTGCAAAACTTCTTTTTGAAAAAATCCATCGTTTGGCCCACAGAGACCGCTTCGAATGAGCTGGGACATCCTGTATAATAATATAATAACCTTGAGCACTTATCACTTTTCTAAAAACTTTAATTCTGGGCACTTTTCCTTCTTAAAAAATATTTATTCTGCGCACCATCACTTTTCTAAAAACGTTGATTCTGGGCACTTGCCCCTTTTTTAAAATATTTATTCTGGACACTTACCTCTTTTCTAAAAACTTTGATTCTGGACACTTGCCCCTTTAAAAAAAATATATTCTGGGCACTTACCCCTTTTCTGAAAACTTTAATTCTAGGCACTTACCCCTTTTTAAAAAATATTTGATCTTGGCACTTGCACCTTTTCTAAAAACAATATAGTTTTTTATTTATTTCATAAAAGACCTCACAGCATAGAATTTTAGTTTCAGTTAGATTTATGATCCCTTACACTCATTAACATGGTCAACATATGAAAATAATTACATTTATTAAATTAAAAAATTTATAAGCTTTTTCATCAATATCTCTGAAAGATTATTTTGGCACTTACCCCCTTTGGAACGGCAACGCTAGAATTATTAGATCACAACAGCTTCAGAACAATAATATTGATATTATCATGACTTTGAATTCGACAATAATTCTGTAAAAAATACTTTTATGGAATATTTTTGATGATTTTTTATTATTTAACAAAATAAAAATTGTCAATAACAGAAAATATTTCATGCTATTGCTTTTTTTCAGAACTGTCAGATTCAAAATCTTCACAGATTGCTGTGAAGCTGTTGAGATCTACTTATTGAAATTGTAACTTTTCTCCAGCTTTTTTAAAGAATTTTAGTGAGGATTCTGAAGGTCGTTTTACAAAATAGTTGGAGGGTTGAGGGTGGCCCATTTTGTTCCTTCTCCTTCTATGATGGTTTAGATTGATGGTGGTTTTCGTGGTAACAAGCCGCAGACAATTGCCCCCGATGAAGTGTGGATGTTCGGTTTCGTTCTTCAATATATTTTAATTTTGTAATAATACCATTTTCAAATGAGTGAAATGAAATAAAGTGCACGGTGGGTTAGGCTTGCGCCATAAGATACACCCCAGGCAGCCAAAATGCATGCCAGCAATGAGTGTTGTTGACAACAACTGAAGTAGTTGAGACCTACTGATTAATGTTAGACAAAAGATGAATGACATGTTGTAAAACAGCATGTTGTGCTGTGAGTAAATGTGTAAATTGTAATTATTATGATATGAGTTCATCATGACTATTGTGGTACTTTGAATAAGTAATTGATAAAATTTTATTCGCAAAAAGTTAATAATGTTGCAAAGAATGCGTAAGTAAAAATATAATAAATACAGCGATTGTTAAAAGGAATGCAAACTTGTCAATCAATGAAGCCAGCAAGATATATTCTTCATTTTCATCACCGAGTGATCTCTTAGAAAGATCTCCTATTTTCTTCAATGGGCGCGAATCGTTCTTTATCATTTCATATCCATCAGGATTATTTTCATCGCTAATATTTTCTTCAGTTTTGTTAAACTAAAAATACAAAAACCTCATAATATTAAAGTGTTTCTTTCATCTAGTTTAGATATTATGGCAGATGTTTTAATTAAATGCTAGGAAGATTTCTTTGACAAGTTGGTCTATGTTGATAAACTCCTTACCTGTATAAATATGTCTGGCTTCTTGATGAGATATTTTCGTACAAAATCTGGAAGAGGTTGCGAATTTTTCACTTTAACTAATATCATCACGAGAACTGCTTCAAAAATTGTTAAACCAATAATGTACAACATTTTGTTATAGAAGAGCACTAAAAACGTAAATTTTATCTCAAAATATCAATAAATCATACGCAGTAACATACTTATTAGTGGAGTATTATTGGGCCCAACCACAGGAAGTTTTCTTGAATAGAACAATAAAAATAGTGCACAAAATACAGCCGCCAAGGAAATCAAAATTAATTTTCCAGTACTTCTAGGAGACACACAGAATGATCCAAGTACAAAAACCATGTTTGCTGTGGATACAAATTTCAATTAGAGATTGTTTGAGATTTTTTATAACGTCATGCTAATAAGACAGTTAAATTTCGGATATTTAAAAAAATCTTGTCTTAGAACTTTAGGATTCCAACTGCGGGTTTACGGGGAATCGTGAACGATCAATTTTGTTTAAAAAAATTACTTTCATCTTTAGTTAGTCTTAATATTCCATTTTGCACAAAGCTTGATGGTGTCCTGTCTACCCTCTTTATATTGGTATTTGGTCACTGGACAGCCAAAATCGAACGCCATGTATAAAATCGTATATTAAGCATAAAAGAGAAAATAACATTTTTCAAGGTGAGGCCTCGTTTAGGAAGTATTAACAAAATTGTTTTCCAGTCACCGAATACATTTTTAATTGCGACCTTATAGTTTTACATTTTTGAAAATATTTATTTACTAAACGAGGCCTGATCTTGAAAAGAGCTTTACCTCTTTTATGCTTAAACTACGATTTTATACTTTACGTTTAATTTTGGCTGAACAGTTAATAAACACCCTGTATAAGTGTAAACATACTATGTCGTATATTTTAAATTTGCCGCTATTCAGTGATAAACTGATAAGCTCGAAACCGATTAATTAAGAGAGAACGAGAAAGACCAGATATAAAGGAAATCAGTCTGTAAAATTTATTAAAAATAAGGATTGTTACTCGTATTATTAGATTTAGAATTAGAATAGATTTTGTGGAACTTAAAAACTTTAAATGTCGTTTTCTGTTCTTTTCAGAAAACTCAAGTTAGTTTATTAATTCCCAGGATCGATTAATAGAATAACATATTACAAAACGACATTTTTGTTTATGATCAAAATGGAGAAGTTACAATTTGAATTTATAGTAAAAGCAACACCGGATGGAAAATCAAATTGGATAGCCCTAACCTCAATTACTACCACTGAAGGAAAAGTTTTCAAAATACCGGATCAATTTCAAGACGTATCCTTACATAAAGAAGTGATCATAAGTGCAACCTTTAAAAAAGTCAAAACTGCTTTAACGAAGAGACACACTACAAGAAAAATTTGGATAATATTAGATAAGAATTTATCAAATTGCTATCTCGATGAAGGTGAAAATTTGCACTTTCAAGATTACTATCTTGAAGAGATTTCAAAACAAGATCAACTTGCAAAAGAAAACACAGAAGAATTACTAAGGAAGTTGTTAGATAATCTTTCAGAAAAACCTTCCCAAAATAAACAAGGGAAGAACCTAAAAAAAATTGCAGAAAAATTTGTCATAGAAAAGTTTACAAACAAAAATTCAAATGTTAATCAATGGATAGAAGTATTTGAAAAGGAATGTAAACGTTTAGACATACAACAAGACGAAGAGATAATAGAAGTTTTTAGACTATTTTTGGAAGGTTCTTGCTTAGATTGGTACAGTTCCATGCTTATGAAACAAACGCTGCAATCAAAATGGGATGTATGGAGAAAGAATTTTTGCGAAACTTACGCAGATAAAGGATGGTCTACAATCAAATATGCAATCTCATTTAAATACTTAAATGGATCTTTCTTAGATTATGCTTTGAAAAAAGAAAGAATCTTACTAGAAATAAACAAATCGATAGATACAAGCACCTTAATCAATCTAATCGCATCAGGACTACCAGATTATATAACAGATAGAATAGATAGAGAAAATTTGAAACAAACTGAAGATCTTTTTAATGAACTGAGAAGTTTAGAACATTTAGCGAAGAAAAGCACTCAAGATAAGAAGAAAACAAATTTTAATCAGAAAGAAAAACCTCAAGAAAAAAAGCCATGTAACATATGCGAAAAACTTGGAAAGAAAAACCGCTTCCACCCCGAAGAGTCATGCTGGTTCAAAACCGAAAAAAATAAAGATAAAACAGAGAGGAAACATGAAGCAAGATATATACACAATACGGAATTAGAAGCTACACTCGAAGACTTTGATTCAAAAAACTAGAAACGCCACCATTAATTGAAGTGAACTTAGTGTTACAGAATTCTGTGAAGACATTTGGAATATATGATACGGGATCAAATGTATCTTTAATAAATTCTAGATTACTAAAAATAAAATATAAACCAAAAAAATCACAGGGTATAACAGTTCATACAATTGATGGTGTGAAGAAAACAAAGGGCATGGTAAGAATGATAGTTAAGATATTTAACATTGAGAAAAAAATAGATTTGTTTATTATAGATGAAAAAGACTTTAAATATGATATTTTGATTGGTTTAGATATGATAAAAAAATTCAGGCTACGGCAGGATGAGTATCTGGAGATAACACAATCATTAATCGCACCAACTAAAAATAATAATAATAACTATGCTATTCCTAATGATTATATTATTTTGAATAAACACATATCAAACCTAGAGAATAAATTTGAAATAAATTTTAATGAGAACATAAATATAGAAAGTTTTGAGATTTCAATAAGTCATTTAGACTCAGAACAAAAACAAGAGATAAATAAACTCGTTAATAATTTTAAATCTATCTTTGCAAAAGATAAATACGACACCGGTACAATAAAAGAATACGAAGCTCACATTGACCTAAAAATAGATAAATATTGTAGTAAAAGACCATACAGATGCTCATTAGATGATAGGAAAGAAATAGAAAAACAAATCTCAAAGTTGCTAGAAAAAAATTTAATTGAGGAGTCTTACAGCCCATTCGCAGCCCCAGTAACTTTAGCCTATAAAAAAGGAGAGGATAAAAAATCGAGGTTGTGTGTAGATTTTAGAGATTTGAATAAAATTGTAATTCCTCAATCACAGCCGTTTCCGCTGATTGAAGACTTGATCGATAAAACAAGAAACTGTAAATTTTTCTCGACTCTCGATATTAATTCGGCTTTTTGGGCAATCCCATTAAAAATTGAAGATAGGGAAAAAACAGGTTTTGTCACTCAAGAAGGACATTTTCAGTGGACGTGCTTGCCATTTGGGCTAAAGACAGCACCTGCAATTTTTCAAAGAATACTTAGCAATATTATAAGAAAACATAATCTTTTTGAATTTACAATAAATTATATCGATGATATTTTGATCTTTTCAGAAACTTTTCAAGAGCATATCCAACATTTAAAAAGCTTATTGAACGCAATACTGGAAGAAGGTTTTAGATTAAAATTGTCAAAATGCAAATTCGCAGCAGACTCAGTAAAGTACCTAGGGCATGTAATAAGCAATAATTCAATTAGACCACTTACAGATAATCTGATCTCAATAAAAAAATTCCCTGTTCCCAAGACACAAAAAAATGTTCGTCAATTTTTAGGGAAAATAAATTTCTATAATAAATACATAGAAAAAAATTCAATTATACTGGATCCATTACACAATCTGTTGAGAAAAAATCAGAAGTTTATTTGGTCAAACGAATGCAATGAGTCATTCGAACTTATAAAAAAAATTATATGTTCTAAACCTGTCTTAGCAATTTTCGATAGAAATTTACCCATACATATATATACGGATGCAAGTATAGAAGGAGTCGGTGCTATTTTAAAGCAACCGCAAGAAAATAACGAAGAGAAACCAGTGGCGTATTTCTCTAAAAAGTTAAGTGAAAATCAAAAAAGAAAAAAAGCCATCTATTTAGAATGCTTGGCGATTAAAGAAGCCATCAAGTACTGGCAACATAGACTAATAGGCAAGAAATTTACAGTTTTCTGTGATCACAAACCTCTAGAAACTATGAATATAAAAGCTAGAACTGACGAAGAATTAGGAGACCTGATGTACTACTTATCTCAATATGATTTTGATATTATATACGCACCAGGAAAAACAAACCTAGAAGCGGATTGTTTAAGCAGGAATCCGGTGTTAGAACCAGAAGAAAATGTCACAGAACAATTAAAAGTCGTGAATTTCATTAAAATAGACGAGATCTTAATAGATCAAGAAAATAATAAAGACTTGCAGAGTAAAATAGATAAATTTAAGAAAATAAACAATATATACTATAAAAAAGTAAACAAAAAAGAAAAAATCATCCTATCTGAAGAATTTAGCAAGGAATTAATTAAGAGAATACACCAAAATTTCTGTCATATAGGAATAACACAAGTACAAAATAAAATTAGACCTTTCTATATAGCAAAAAATTTAATTCAAAACATAAACCAAATTTGTAAAAACTGTGACATATGTATCAAAAACAAATCGAGAGGAAGAGAAAAAATTGGCCTTCTATCGCATTTAGGTCCAGCAAAGGAACCATTTGAAATAGTTTCAATAGATACAATAGGAGGATTCGGAGGATGCCGCTCAACAAAGAAATACTTACATCTTCTAGTGGATCATTTTACCAGATACGCTTACATCCGAACTTCAAAAACACAAAGTGCACATGATTTTATAAAATTGGTTGACAAAATTGCGGAAGATCACAAAATAGGAAAAATATTAACCGATCAATACCCAGGGATTAATTCAAAAGACTTTAAAAAATTTCTTAAAGAAAAGGGCATTCCTATTATTTTCACAGCAGTAGATACACCGTTTTCAAATGGTCTAAACGAAAGGTTAAACCAGACACTGATTAACAAAATTAGATGTAAAATAAATGAAAAAGAAACAAAACAAGCTTGGACAACAATAGCTCAAAATTGTGTGGAGAAATATAACAAAACAGAACACACCGTCACAAAATATGCCCCAAAATACTTACTGGAAGGCACAGATGTTACAACATTGCCCAACGAACTAAAACTACAATGTAAAGCTGGAGACTGGATAAAAGATAGAGAAAAAGCGCTACAAAACACACTCAAATCACACAATTATAACAAAGAGAGATTTGATAAGTATAGGAAAAATGTTGAGCTAAAAGTAGGAGATATGGTATTTATCGAGAATGGAAACAAACTTAACAGAAAAAAACTAGATGAGTTAAGAATTGGACCATTCGAGATCATAGAAAAAATATCGAAATCAATTTACAAAATTAATACTGGCCATAAGAAAATGGAATCTAATCTATATCACATTACCAAACTAAGTCCAGCCCAGGCGGTTCTATATCAGGAAGGAGAAAAAACTACTTCACTTTAAGAAAATTTCGTTCCGAAGAATTTTCTTCGTTACGGGGGGGGGGGGAGATGTAAACATACTATGTCGTATATTTTAAATTTGCCGCTATTCAGTGATAAACTGATAAGCTCGAAACCGATTAATTAAGAGAGAACGAGAAAGACCAGATATAAAGGAAATCAGTCTGTAAAATTTATTAAAAATAAGGATTGTTACTCGTATTATTAGATTTAGAATTAGAATAGATTTTGTGGAACTTAAAAACTTTAAATGTCGTTTTCTGTTCTTTTCAGAAAACTCAAGTTAGTTTATTAATTCCCAGGATCGATTAATAGAATAACATATTACATAAGTATAACATTTTTAAAGAAATGGAATTTACACAAATAAATCTTACCCAAGAGTGGAGGCACAATTACGTAATAGTTGGTCGGAGAATGTCTTGAAATAGTAATATTAAACCATAGTTGGGAATAGTTTCCATAGCTGTAGGCCTCAGTGTACTTTTCTGAAGTTACATTCTCTATCTTCCATTGACTATTACTGTTAAGAAGATTCAACTGAAAAATTATTTTTAGATGAAAAAAAAATACATAAGTATCCCATGCTCATATCCTTAAGTTTAAAAAAAATTCTTCTTGAACCCTACAGAATATGAAGGTGATTATGCTTGGTTAAACCAGATTGGTTCGTGAACTAAACAAATTAAAAATATATCAAGAATTTACCGGTATCTTAGTTCTATTATCAAGAATCTGAACTTCAATTTCATTATTTGAAGTTGTCCATGGAAGAAATATAAGTTGACATCTTTGGGAGTCGTAGGGCCAACGGCTGGAATCTAGATCACAGGCCACGGTGAAGTTTCCAGGATTCCTGGAATGTACGTCACCATTTGGGTAGACTGTAACTAACGTCGTGTACCGGCGCGACAGGGATGACAATTCCATGCTAGATAATGTACAAGTATATTCATAAGGAATGTTACTATCAGCAAAAACAGTGCCGTATCCTAGTAAATTTTGTCAATAAACATGACACTGACCGCTTAACATAAAAGCATTACAGGAATTCCTGTAATTCCTACACAGGTAGGGACAATGCAGCGACTATGAAGTTTGGATCATATATGGCTTTGTCAGGTAACAGCTAAGGAAGGTGCATACAATCACTACTATGTTACCGGCCAAAGTCACGATGATCCAAAAAAAAAGGGACAATAGTCGCTACTATGTATTTATACATACTTATTAGTACTATCAATAAAGTAGGTATATCTAAAATAATAACACATACTACATGTTGAAGAGATAGATATCAGGCTTCCAAATTTGTTGAGGGTATACCTTGATGTAGTTTACTCCACCATAGATCAAAGGATTCCAGGTCAGTGTTGGATCGTTCCATCTCTGTTAAACCAGTTAAGTAAGTACACTTTTTTTCATGCATCAGTTTATTATTAAGAAGATTATGCTAGTGACATCATGTAATGTGTCATGTCATGATGAGTACCTCTAAAGACAGGAAGTGTTAAGATACTGAGCAGGTCAAAAGATGAAGAACTTGAAAATATTAATATTTAAAGTAGTCCAAAATTGACAAAATTGCTCAACATTTATTACTTACGATGTCCAGATATCCATAGAGAATCACAGATATCTTGGCTTCGTTAACTTCTACATGGGTGATAGTTAATCCAATATAACAATTAATTTTTTCGCAAGTTAGCGTTGGCCTCAATTCCGTGTCGTAGTCATTGAATAAATTCTCTTTTAATAAAACAACGTCCTCCATGCTCCACGTTACAGGTTCTGCATAAGAATCACACAAGGATGAGATTTTTGAATTTCAGAATTTTTTTTTAACTAGAAAGCTGGTAAGGGCTTACGGTAGGAAGAATATTTATTTTTAAAATATACTCGTCGATACTTACCGATTGGAATATGTGGAGAAAAGCTACTTGAGGAGCAAATTATCATAGAGCTAATCAGAAGAGGTAGAATATTAATACAATTTTTATCCATGATTTGAAATCTCATTTATTGTCAGAAACGTAGATGTAGGTATGCAGCTTTCATGCATCTAATGCACCATCATAGCAACCGAGTAATAAGCAGATTCAAATACGAGGAATGATGTCTTCCTTATTAGATTAAATTGGAATTACCATTCTCCTTTATTGTCTGTGTGTCTATTTTAAAAGCATTCAAACTAGGATAAAATATGGATTATAATTGACTAGAGTTCATACGCAGAAGTAGAAAGATACCAATGAAAAACCCTTATTCATGTAAATTTTAATGAAAGAATAAATAAATATTTATGTAAATGTTCAGTGATAACCAACACTAAAGAATCTTAAAAGGACGAGAAACTACATGAGAATGCTTTCGAAAAATGCTCAATACTCAATGCTCAATAAATTATGTATTAATTAAAATAAAATATTTATATTAAAAAATATGTCAAGTGAACTCCCCACACTGATGAGAGAAATATTTTTTGAAGAGAAACTAAAGCTCCATATGGTTCGAGGTATTTCCTCCAGAGAATTTTTTGGTTTGAACAACAACATAGAAATTTAATATTTTTTTAACGATATCGCAGGAACGGTTTGAGATACAGGACTCACCTTTTGTACACATTATATCGCTTACTTTTTGAGAGCTAATCGAGTTCTCTATCATATGGCAGTGTCAGAGATAGATTTTAGAGTTGCTTCTATTATTTTACGACACTGGCAAATTTGGCATTTTGGAACCACACTGTCACTCCCAAAAACTGATCTCTGCTATAGTTTTACTGATTGCTAAAACTGATAGCATATGAATTATGAGAAAGGGACCTGTTGGGGAACCGTATGTCACAGCCCAAATACTTGTGACGTTTTTTTTTTGGCGATATACAGAGTGTACTATGATTCCTGCTAACCCCCGCTGGACGCCAAATTTATTTTCTTTTACAGATGACGAGGTCAGTTCCCCACAGACGACATTCTGCTGAATCTCCGTTTATTGCTTTTGCCCGCAATAACTCAGTAGTTTCAATTCAGGAGTTCAGATAGTTATATTTGGGAAGTAGGCTTTAATTGCCTCCTAGCTATTCCTGGAGAAATCGCTTAATTTTTAGAGGAGGTGGCAGAATTTCATAATTTATTAGACAACAATAAAACAGTCGATTTAACTCAATCGTGTTTTAATTCTGATTTATCTAAGATACAAATTAATATTAAGACAAACCTGGAAGACTAAATACGAAGCTATTCAATGAAGTAGTGAGATAATTTATTATACATAAACGGTCGTGAAACGGAAGCGAGTTTGGGAAACACTCATGCTAGTGCCACAGAATAGACTAGTGCTTCCCTTGCCCTGGACCCACACCAGGCAATGTTGTTTATTGTTACTGAAATGATAATAACGATAGTAGATGATAATAAAATAATCAGGCAACAAGATTTTATGATTAATTAATTATATTGTGCTTTAGTTTCCCTCGGATTTCGGGGGACAGATTTCCTCAATTCAAAGCACACCGAGAAGCCGGCGAATCAAGATTTCTTTCTGTTGGCAAGTAAAAGTCCATGGATTTTTGACCTAATAAGGCAAACTCGCTGGGCCTTCGTAGTTATAGTCCTTATTCTCGCCGCACTGAGCCAAACTACTGAGATGAACTTATTCAGGTACAAGTAATTAATTACTTATTTTATAGCGGGATACTCCGTTATATTATTTTAAACCTACAATATTTTGTAATTATATATAAAACCATGCTCATGCTCTTGCTCTAACGTGAACCGTTTTCGAGGAAAACGGAATGTTATGATTGATATTGGAAAAGTTGTTATTTTAATTACTACGTGGACCTGGGCGAGATCATTGCACATATTATATACATACAGGTAGGTTAAATACAACTGAAGGTTGAGAGATAAATATGTTGAGAGATATACCGGTTGGCTTAAGTTATCTGTTCACCATTGCTAACTTCGTTATTATTGGAGCTAGAAAGTCGGTTAAATTACCAAACTAGTTGCATTTCTTCTGCTGATTACAACTGTGAAAACAGAAAAACGATTGAAAGTCGGTTTTGTGAGATATACGTTGAAATAACATTTTTAAAATCGAACACCCTGTATTATTTTGTATTTTCATATTTCCTAAGAAAATACAGTAGGGATGGTTTTTACAGTTGCAGTTTAAATCGAGTTGGTTTTATAACAACCCGAACCCCTACCCGTTTATTCCCGCTGAAAGTTGGCCTTGCGATCGTCTAGCTTTTGAATGAAGAACCGCACGTTGTGTTTCGCAGTATCGAGATTCGTAATTGAGGTATGCCGGAAGCAAAGGAGGATTTAAGGATTTTGCGTTCTGATGTTTGACTGAACTTCTGAATTTTGATTCTTATAAAATAATAAACAAATCAATTGTAGGGTGGGAGTAATCAATTTCATATCATCTTTCAAACTCAAGGATTACCCCCATCGTTACAATCCTTTACTCATTATTTTATAAATTGTTGTTTGATTTCTCTGATTGTGAATTACGTGTTTCTTTAAACACTGTGAAGTGTGAGTCAACAACACTCGAGTTCGAATACAAAGAGACCCTTCGGGTAGCCGGGATAACCACTCTTCCTTTCATTGGTTCTTTGAAGCAATGTGCGGCGTTGCCGCTGTTTTTAAACGTTAGAAAAGTGATAGCTTGCTTGGCTCTTTTAGTGCTTTTGGTTTTACTCAAGATATGTGTTATTTATGGGTAAACCAGGTTTGCCAGACCTGTTTTACCTTACTTGTTTGTTCGCAGATATACTCTGAATTTGCATTGTTCGGGTGTAGTAATGTTTCATTACCTCCCGGCAATATTCAGGTCGGTGATAGTCCGTGGACTAGAAGTTTTGGTTTATTGGATTTTACTCTGAACTTGTATTCTCGGGCGTAGCTTGGTTAGCAAGTAATGTTTTATTACCTCCCGGCAAGATTCAGGTATGTGATAGTCCTTTGACTGGAAGTTTTGGTTTGTTAATGAAAAATTCCCTTTTAATGGGATATTTTTCTTTCTGCGATATCGAACACATCTCTCGAGTATTTTCGACATTATTAACAGAATCATTATCACCTCTGATCGAATTACAGACCCCACTTCTTTATTACTGCTCAGACGCAATAATTAGAGTGTTGGAAAATTGGGCTAACCTTCTCATATAATCAGCATATTCGGGCATAGCTTCTGAAGCAAGGCGACCAACAGCGCCCCCCCACTGTATTATAGAGAATGACCTAACAAAAAGAAATCGGGATAATTAAATCAGTTTAGTGATCATGCTTCTCGTTAATGCGTCGTTGTTTGTGATTTGCACTTTGAAAGAAAAGCCTAAGCTGCTATGGCTACTCTATCGTTTTATTTACGTTTGTGGAGCTTTTCGCAATTTTTGTGAACTGGTGGTTTGCTTTGACGATTTGGCAACATGGTTTCGCCCATCTACCTTCCAGGACATTTTACTACTTTTTACTACTTCTATTATTGGCCTTCTATAGATATTGCGGACTCGAGTCTCGTCGTTCTGTTCAGAATACAAAGCTCCTTTATGGTTTGTTTACACTACATAACAAGACTACTCAATTCAGGCACTACTGCTACTTTTTACATATACTTGATTTACGGGAGGGGGGGGGGCAATAGGGAACCTCTTATTAGCGATCGATCATGAATTGAATTTGCAAGAGTGCAAGTATTTATTTTGTCGTGTTATAATTTTTCTTCATTCATGGTCACAATGACGAAGGCATTCCTCACACTTTCCAAAGTCGTATAATTTAAAGGGGACGGTTCTTTTATTATAGTATCCGGTCTATCCTACATCTGTACTACATAAACTCCTTGAGAAATAGAATGACTTGTTTATGGTGTTCGTGGTCAATTCCCTAACTGATTTATTTCTGATAATGTGTCGTGTTATTTTCCTCCTAGCTTTATCTCGATTTCCTATGCAGTGATATTATTTCTTTACCTTATTTTAAGGTTGGCTTGTTTGTCGGGCGTTTATTTACCGGGGGCGTCTTCCTTATTACGGTGCCGGCGATTGAGACCGGTGTTTCGAATCGGGGCTCTTTCTTTTGCGGGCGGACGTGGTTATTTTCTAGAGACAGAAATTGTCCCTATGAATCGCGGATCTCTCCTTGATTCATAATGAAACTAACTTCAAATCTTATTAGTGGAGTGAATTATAAAATGCTTGTTGTTTCAGCGTATGAATTTCTCGCTACTTCGAATATTCCTAATATTGCTCTTTAAGAGAAAATTCTAATTTTAGCAACGTAGGTGAAAACAGGAAGGTGCCTTATCGGCTTTCAGTAATCAGAAGAAGGAGCGACGCGATACTCTCATATGTAGTTTCCACCGTTAGGATATAGGAAAAGCCGGCGCGATACTCTCGATGTAGTTTCCACCGTTAGGATATAGGAAAAGTCGGCGCGATACTCTCATAGGTTATACCATTAACGGTATTACTATAACCGTTAGGATATAGGAAGGAATGGACAGTCTAGCAGCAACCAAAGTCGGCACAAGACTGTCCGATTCTTTTCCTCTCATGTGTGTTTTTATAGCCAGATTTCGACCTCGCCCTTTTGTTTTCTTGGCGCGAGAATGTTCAGCCGCCCGCTTTCTACCACGACTTGCTTGCGTGATTCTTTAGTCATATCCCGCAGTGGAAACTGCCGTTGGTGCCGACGTTTTAGTTTGCCTGTCGTGCCGCCGTTGTTTAAGGAAGACGAGTGATCTAGATTCTGTTTCTATTATATAGGTACCTACTCATGCCGACTATCCCGTGAATATGAATGAGAGACGAAAAAAAAATTGTAATTATTTTTGCACCTAGGGCTGGTAGGTATATTTCAGTTATGAGTGAAAATTTCCAATTTTCATTTTTAAAGCAGTATACATCGGAAACGGCTAAAAATATCGGAAAACGGCTTACATGTCCTACTATCCTACTATGTGGTTTAAATTTTATTGCAGGGTGATGGAAATTATTACATTTAAATCAGCCTGTATAAAAATTAAAATTGAGCCTACACTATAAAGTAAAACAAGAAATAACAATAACAATAGTTCAACGTAATATGTTGTTAAAATAATTCATTTGGAATTGTTTAAATAATAACAAAACCACCCCAACCCTTTCTAGTGACAAAATTCACGATTTTATTGGAAGCTTGAGAAGTGACAAATGAGATTTGAACACATGCATTCAAGATAGTTTTCAACTTCATGGTGTTGATTTTACCATGCGCAGTTGGCATATTATAGTTTGAATCCTTTCAAATAAAAAATTATTTATTTACTATTTACTTATTTACAAAAGTTACAAATGATGCGTAAGTAATAAGATAATAAATACTACGATTGTGAAAGTAAATGAAAACTTGTCAATCAGTGAAGCCAGTAAGATATATTCTCCTTGTTCATCGAGGTTTGATTTCTTAGAAAGATCCTCGTTTTCCTTGAATGGATAAGAATCGTTATCCCTTATTTCGAAATCAGGATTATTTTGATTATTAATATTTTCTTCAGTTACCTTAAGCTAAACATAAAACAAAAAAACATAAATATTAACGTTGCCAATTATTTTAATAATAATAATAATATCCTTTATTGCCCAGCAGATTACTCCAATAATGAGATGAACTTTGGTTCTTTTTTACAGGTAACTCCTTCTTTTTTCCATAGGTACTCACTATGTATATTCAGAGTTTCATGATTATTAGATTCATTACCTACCTGTGTAATTCTAGCTGGTTTCCTTATAAAATATTTTCGTATAAAATCTGGGAGAGGTTCTGAATGCTTCGATCTAACTAACACCATCACAATAACTGCTTCTATAATCGATAAACCAATAATGTACAATATTTTGCTGTAGAAGAGCACTGAAAACTTAAATTCTTTAAACATAAATTGATCAATGATACGCTAAAACTCACTAATTATGGGAGTATTGGACCCAATCACAGGAAGTTTTCGTGAAAAGAACAATAGAAATAGTACAGTACAAACAGCCGCTAAGGAAATCAAAATTAATTTAGCAGTACTTGTAGGAG
This sequence comes from Malachius bipustulatus, assembly GCA_910589415.1. NCBI lineage: Eukaryota > Metazoa > Arthropoda > Insecta > Coleoptera > Melyridae > Malachius > Malachius bipustulatus. The sequence continues at coordinate 28,695,388 of OU342634.1, read as the reverse complement.
ACACACAGAATGATCCCAGTATGAAAACCATGATTGCTGCAATTTCTTTTATTAATATTCCAACTCAGATTTAGTTTGAAGTAATAAGGGATGGAATAAAATCTTACCAAAAGGTGGAGATACTATTACATAATAGTAGATTGAAGGAACTCTGGAGATGTCAATATTAAATCTGATATCTGGAAAATTTTCATCGCCGTAAATATTTCTGTGCTTCTTGATCGTTGCCTTCTCTATCTTCCATTGATTATTGCTGTTGAAGATATTTAACTTAAAAAAAAACAATACCTACAGTTAGTTTAGTTTTAATAATTTTTTAATATGGAATTCAAAGCTTTCTCGAATTCAATAACGCAACCCTGATTATCTTCGCCCAGATAAAATATTTACCTGTACGTTAGTATTCCCGTCAATAATCCCCAAATCAATTTCTTTAGCTGTCGCTGTCCACGCGATGAATGACAAATAACAAGTTTGGACGTCATATGGCCAATGACTTAAGTTTAGATCGCAGACCGCTGTGAAATTTGCTGGATTCCTGGAGTGTATAACACCACTGCTGTGGAGAGTGACTGACATCATGTACCAGCGCAAAGAAGAAGCTGGTTCAATGCTAGATAATAATAATTATTGAGATTAATTACATAAAATAATTAGGTAAAGGAGGATCTTTAGATTTTCGTTTTTAATAAGATGAAGGATGAAATAGGATATTTTTGCGAAAAAACGGCTCTGTTTGATCCTAAAATCGGCTCCAAGTTGTATATCTACATTTGTTCAAGTTGGTTTCAAATGCAAACATTTTTGTTGCGAATCAGTGATAAAATGTTTCGTTCAAAAATATCAATAAAAATTACAATACTACCTATTGTACAGATAGATATCAGGTTTCCAGATTTGATGAGAATACACCTTGAGGTATTTTACTCCACCATAATTTGAAGGACTCCACATGAGTTGTGGATCGTGCCATCTCTGTTGAATAAAAAAGGGACGCATTAAGAACAAAGTGTTGAAATAATATTATTACATTACTAGTGTGGAAAGTGGGCATTTCTGTCGAGTGTGAAATGGCACCTTCCACACAAGTAATGTACTGTTATGAAAAATTGGGTTCAGTTGTAGGAAGCCAGTGATGGGGACGGTGCATTATAGCTCACTCCGATTTTTGGATTTTTTTTTACATGAGTCGTTAATTTACGCTCAATTTAGATGATATCTTGAAAAAAAATTGCGAACCGTTAATAAAATATCGAGAAAATTGAGTTTGAAATATCGCAAAATTGCCCAAAAATGACACTTCATGTCCAGTTAAATTCACTAAACTGACAGATTCGTAGAACTGAGAATGATCATGTTGTGCAGCGTTGCCATATCTATTATTTATTACTAACATCTTGTGAAATAAAAATATTTGTTATAATTTGCGAAGGTTATTGTTTTAATTTTAAAATTTCAAATATTTCTATTCAGAAATACATCAAAAGTTATAAATGGTCCATGCGAGAGGGCAAGGAAAATATTACAGAGGCCGTCAAATAGATAATGGGCCATAAGACTGGTTATTAAAGTTATGTTTGAATATTTTCAGACTGATAATGTACCAATTCATAATTAACTAAATAAAACACATTTTTGATTTTGATTTATTTCCTCTTATAAAAAATCACATCATAAAACATGAGTTTTTAATTTTAAAATAATACAGGGTGTCCCTTAAGTAATGGTCCGTGGTGAAATGGGAGATTCTTGGTTTAAAAATATTACGATCTGACACTACTTGCTCTAACAAAATCTTGATAATAAAAAAGATACAGGGTGGCAAAGTTGAGATTTAAAAATTTTCTTTTCAAAATATCTCGAAAAATTGTACAGGTACGAACGTGAAAACTTGGGGATAGATGTTTTACGGTATGAGAAATCATAATTTGATATCCGTGTCGATGTATTTTATAGATTATTAGACACTTAGGTCATGTTGACGACGTAAATGAACACATAACTTTTTTATCCTTCAGGATATCGCGCATTTTATTGTGAAATATTAAAACTACATCATTGATGAGAAAAAAAGGTATACTGGTTGTCAGTCCCAAAAGTTAGTGGTTTTCGAGATAATTGACAGTTAATGATTTTCTCTACTGATACTGTTCACAATTTTTTGCTTACTGCTAGTAGTTGGAAAATTAAAAAATGCCGAGACATAATAATTTTTCAAATTCAGATCAGAGAGATATGATTTCTCTTTATTGCAAACAAAACTTCAATGAGCAAGCTGCGAAACGAGAATACCTGCCACGATATCCAAACAGACTGCAACCTGGTAATCGACTATTTCAGAATCTGTATAGGAATTTAGGTGAATATGGTTCATTTGTTTGCTTTTTTAATATGTCAAAGTGAAAAATGTTTAATTGCCAAAATGCTGGTTATTATCTCAACCTACTGCATTAAGATTTCGGATAGTAAAAAAAAATAGAAATAATGCAGGAGATTATTAAAACCTCATTATCTCGAAAACCACTAACTTTTGAGACTGACAACCGGTATACCTTTTTTTCTCATCAATGATGTAGTTTTAATATTTCACAATAAAATGCGCGATATCCTGAAGGATAAAAAAGTTATGTGTTCATTTACGTCGTCAACATGACCTAAGTGGCGCCCTCTATAAAATACATCGACACGGATATCAAATTATGATTTCTCATACCGTAAAACATCTATCCCCAAGTTTTCACGTTCGTACCTGTACAATTTTTCGAGATATTTTGAAAAGAAAATTTTTAAATCTCAACTTTGCCACCCTGTATCTTTTTTATTATCAAGATTTTGTTAGAGCAAGTAGTGTCAGATCGTAATATTTTTAAACAAAGAATCTCCCATTTCACCACGGACCATTACTTAAGGGACACCCTGTATATTATTGACCATAACAACGTGACAACGTCGCAAAACATTATATTTTATTGAAGTGTCCATGAATGGCATTGTTGACATTTCGATTATTGCCTCACGGCTTTGTTGTGAATTATTCAACTCATTAAATGTTATGACAGTTTAATTAATTATCATCGAAAATTAAAAACCATTTTTAGAAGTTATCCTACACATTTAAGAAATGAAACTGTTAAAACAAGTTCAGGGAATGTATTCTAGTTACTTATTTAAGGAGTGCTGACAGTGCAGTGTTATATTTTGCCTAGAAAATCGTGATAAACGATCATCAATTTGGACCAAAAGTTGAGCTTTAAAGTGTTTTTTTTTTGTAAATTTATGGACCGTTCGCAATTTTTTTTGCTTATATCGTCTATTTTTAAGGTAATCTTGCCGCCTATATAGAAATTTTCCCAAAAATCAGAGTGAGTGATAATGCACCACAACCCTAAAGAGAATAACAAGAGATAACAACGATAAAAGAATTAATGCGATTAGAATTTAGAGGTGATTGGGAGAAAATAGAAAGAAAAAGGTGAAAATAATCATTTGTAAGAGGAACGAGAAGCAGCAAGAGTCGGAGAATAAGACAATAATAGGAACAGAGAGAGGTGAAGAGGAGCAACTACAGCAAGAGTCGGAGATCAGAAAAATAATTTTGAAGCTGTGAGAGAAAACCCGTTTAAGAAATTGGATAATTGTTTGTAAAAGAGAAGAGAAGCAAGGAGAGACGAAAAGAGAGAGAGAGAGAGAGAGATAATAAGAAGATCAGGAAAAGGAGTTTGAGAGAATTTACAAGAGAAAAGTACAAGAGGTAAATCATTGTTTGAGAGAGTGAAGAGAAGCAGCGAAAGACGCAGAGAGAGGTCCAGAGAGAGCTGTAAATTATACTGTGAGAGTTTAATTTATTATGTAATAGTTAGTTTTAGTTAATATAATAGCATAGTTTTAAATTTTTGGAATCAGAGAGCTCGGAGGTAGGTTTTTTTTGTAAATTTTGTGTAAATAAACATTCTGTCAAGTTGTTACAGGTTATAAATTTTACGATTTGTTCAAAAAGATTTCAAATTTGGATTCAGGATAAATTTAGAGCAAGATTTTTTCTATCTGATCTGAACCCACCTGGGAAGAGAGTGCCCTCATAGAATAATTAAAATTTTTGTTGTTTATGGTATTAATTTTTTTTAAATAAAAGTAATAATAATAAATTTAGAGAAAGGGGGAAAGACGGAATACCATAACAGTACCTTACACTATTTTTCCTACGACCACAGATTAATGCACAGTCTCAAAATTTTTATTTTTTTTAGTACTTTATTTGAGAACTTTACAAAAAAACTAATGATCGAATTAGAAAAACTTAAAATAACAACTACTTAGAAGTGTAGAAAATGAAGTATGTAACATTACTAATATTACAACTTGTAAATTATAATAATGGAGTTTGCAACAAAGAGTTAAAGAGATTTCCCTTTGGTATTTGTACGTAAGTATATTAAAATGATACAGTATACAGCATACAGCATACATACAGTAGCAGACTCGACGTCAATTTTTTGAAGAAGACGCGTGATCGGCACCCAAATGTATGTGTGTTTGAACTGAAAATATTATTTCGAAAACGTCAGATAAACTGTTGGATTTTACGGTTTTGCGTCTACGATATTAAACTTATTACATGTAAACGTAAAAATAGTAGGTATTTAAAATTCCATAAGAGATCAAAGTTAAGAAAGTTGGCAATACCTTATGCATAGCTGTATTGTGGGCTGTCTAACCTAAGGAGTATTAACTAACCGATTGACTAATCATATCACTGTAGTGTGATATTTTACTTTTCAATTCTAGAGTGACATTTGTCATTTTCAAAGTACCTACTGAAATATACCAGCCCTAGGTACGTAAAATAATTACAATTTTTTTCGTCTCTCATTCATATCCACGGGATAGTCGGCCTGAGTAGGTACCTATATAATAGAAACAGAATCTAGGTCACTCGTCTTCCTTGAACAACGGCGGCACGACAGGCAAACTAGAACGTCGGCACCAACGGCAGTTTCCACTGCGGGATATTACTAAAGAATCACGCAAGCAAGTCGTGGTAGAAAGCGGGCGGCTGAACATTCTCGTGCCAAGAAAACAAAAGGGCGAGGTCGAAATCTGGCTATAAAAGCACACACTAGAGGAAAGGGGTAGACAGTCTTGTGCCGACTTCGGTTGCTGCTAGACTGTCCATTCCCTCCTATATCCTAACGGTGTAAACTACGTATGAGAGTATCGCGCCGGCTTTTCCTATATCCTAACGGTGGAAACTACGTATGAGAGTATCGCGCCGCTCCTTCTTTTGATTACTGAAAGCCGGTAAGGCACCTTCCTGTTTTTACCTACGTTGCTAAAATTGGAAATTTCTCTTATCAGAGCAATATTAGGAATATTCGAAGTAGCGAGCAATTTATACGCGAAACAACAAGCATTTTCTAATTCACTCCATTCGTAAGATTCGAATTTAATTTCACTAAGAGTCGAGGAGAAATCCGCGATTCATAGGGACAATTTCTGTCTCTAGAAAATAACCACGTCCGCCCGCAAAAGAAAGAGCCCCGATTCGAGGCACCGGTCTCAATCTCCGGCACCGTAATAAGGAAGACGCCCCCGATAGACAAACGCACGACAAATAAAGAAATAATATCACTGTATAGGAAATCGAGATAAAGCTAGGAGGAAAATAACACGACACACTATCAGAAATAATTCAGTTAGGGAATTGACCACGAACACCATAAACAAGTCATTCTATTTTTCAAGGAGTTTATGTAATACAGATGTAGGATAGACCGGATACAATAATAAAAGAACCGTCCCCTTTAAATTATACGACCTTTGGAAAGTGAGAGGAATGCCTTCGTCATTGTATCACACCATGAATGAAGAAAAATTATAACACGACGAAATAAATACTTACACACGAAAATTGCAAATTCATGATCGATCGCTAATAAGAGGTTCGCTATTGCCCACCAGTAAATCAAGTAGATGTAAAAAGTAGCAATAGTGCCTGAATTGAGTAGTCTTGTTACGTAGTGTAAACAAACCATAAAGGAGCTTTGTATTCTGAACAGAGTGACGAAACTCGAGTCCGCAATATCTATAGAAGGCCAATAATAGAAGTAGTAAAAAGTAGTAAAACGTCCTGGAAGGTAGATGGGCGAAACCATGTTGCCAAATCGTCAAAGCAAACCACAAGTTCACAAAAAGATGCGAAAAGCTCAACAAACGTAAATAAAACGATAGAGTAGCCATAGCAGCGCTTAGGCTTTTCTTTCAAAGTGCAAATCACAAAACAACGACGCATTAACGAGAAACGTAATCACTAAACTGATTGGGTTATCCCGACTTCTTTTGTTAGGTCATTCTCTATAATACAGTGGGGGGGGGGGGGGGCTGTTGGTCGCCTTGCTTCAGAAGCTACGCCAGAATATGCTGATTATATGAGTAGGTTAGCCCAATTTTCCAACACTCTAATTATTGCGTCTGAGCAGTAAAAAAGAAGTGGGGTCTGTAATTCGATCAGAGGTGATAATGATTCTGTTAATAATGTCGAAAATACTCGAGAGATGTGTTCGATATCGCAGAAAGAAAAATATCCCATTAAAAGGGAATTTTTCATAAACAAACCAAAACTTCTAGTCAAAGGACTATCACATACCTGAATCTTGCCGGGAGGTAATGAAACATTACTTGCTTCAGAAGCTACGCCCGAGAATACAAGTTCAGAGTAAAAACCAACAAACCAAAACTTCTAGTCCACGGACTATCACCGACCTGAATATTGCCGGGAGGTAATGAAACATTACTACACCCGAACATTGCAAATTCAGAGTATATCTGCGAACAAACCAGTAAGGTAAATCAGGTCTGGCAAACTTGTTTTACCCATAAATGACACATATCTTGAGCAAAACCAAAAGCACTAAAAGAGTCAAGCAAGCTATGACTTTTTTAACGTTTAAAACAAGCGGCAACGCAGCACATTGCTTCAAAGAACCGATGAAAGGAAGAGTGGTTATCCCGGCTACCCGAAGGGTCTCTGGTATTCGAACTCGAGTGTTGTTGACTCACAGTGTTTAAAGAAACACGTAATTCACAATCAGAGAAATCAAACAACAATGTATAAAGTAATGAGTAAAGGATTGTAACGAAGGGAAGAACCTGAGTGTGAAACATGTTATGAAAATGATTCTTCCCACCCTACAATTGATTTGTTTATTATTTTATAGGAATCAAAATCCAGAAATTCAGTCAAACGTCAGAACGCAAAATCCTTAACTACTCCCTTGCTTCCGGCATACCTCAATTATGAATCTCGATACTGCGAAACACAACGTTCGGTTCTACATCAAAAGCTAGACGATCTCAAGGCCAACTTTTAGCGGAAATAAACGGGTAGGGGTTCGGGCTGTTAAACTACCTAAGTAGTGTGCTGTTTGCCATTTTCGCAGGTGATCTTTGGAAAAATATATAAACGAAAGGAATATTTCTTAAAATCTGGGGATAGCAAGTAATCACGTGGGAGAGAAATCACAAAATCGAACACTTATTAATACTTACCATCTCTAGGTGTCCATATACCATCATAGATAGTCTGGCCTCATTGACTTGTATATGGGTTATTGTCAATCCAAGATTACAAATGGTTGCCCCATATGCCCCAAATGATCCCGGCGGCCTTAAGTTCGTGTCATAGTTTCTGAATAAATGCGCTTTCAATATTGCAGCGTCCTCTTGACTCCAGCTTACCGGTTCTATGCAGAAATTACAGGTAATGACATTTTTAAATTTATTACAATAATCATTTATTGATTTCTATGTATTTATAAGACGTATTTATTTTTATCATAACTGAACTTATTACAAAGTTTTCCTTGCAACTAACTGACTCGGAAAATGAGTTCACTGCCTTGATTTTTATTCACCTCATTTAATGACTCGTAAGCTGACATGTGGAGTGTTGTCAACTTTTCCAGCAATAAATTTAATTTAATAAATAAATTTAATAAATTTACTTCTAACAACAATAATTTACTTGGCGTCTTATAGCCATTTGTTATGCAATAAATAAGACTAATGTACCATTGTTAACTATGGGAAAGTACAAAAACTTTCATCAATCGCTAGTTATTAATGACCGTTAATCACTAGTGATTAATGGTAGTTGATTTCATACAGATCAGAAAACTCATGCATATCGAAGTACACATTATCAAACAGTCGTGGACAAATATATTTATTTGTTTCTTACCAATTGAATTTTGTGTCGCGACACTGTATGAGGAACAAAATACAGAAATAATCAATGCCTTTATTATTTTATTATTTTTCTCAATCATATTTGAGAAATTTATTCACACCAACGTAGATACATTATGTGAAAATAAATAATAAATGTGACAAGCTTTCTACACTACAGCAGCTAGTAGACAGTGTAGATTGAAACAGGAGGACTTTTGTCGTTCTTATTGAACTAAATTGAAATTACAGGACCTCTTTATTATCTGTGTGTTTATTTACAGATATTATACCTCATTTATTAGAAGAAGAAATAAATTGAAATTGTTATACATTAATATGTACATTAATATACAGTGTGCCTGATATACAACTTTCCAACTCTATTTTTTCGAAGCGCAAAAATTTTTTAAAGGAAATTTCAAGGTGATCTCATCCTCCCAGCATACCTACCTAAAACAGTAGAAATCGATTAATTTTTATAGGAGTTCGGTATAGGTAAATAACCATGTGAAAATCGCATTTGTTGTTAATTTTCACTTGCCTTTTCTAACGTTTTTGTGATATCCTATTGTGTAGTTGAAATTTGTATACAGTATTATCGAAAAACGAAGATTTAAAGAAAATCAACTAATAAATTTGAAGAAATTGTTGCACCACATAATACTAAATAGAATCGATTTTCTCGGCTTTGGACCGTCATATCTAGATAACGAAAAGTGGCACGATAAAATCACTTCCAAGGAGAAATTGTCATTATATCGTGTGATCCAATAAATATTTTATCAAATCTTGCTTTGGAAGAGAGAGATGGCTATTACAGTTTAAATTTAAATATTAACTATAATTATTTGCAACTCAACAAAATTGATATATTGCTAATATCCGAGACACACTTCACCGACAGAACAACGTTCAAAATTCCCAATTTTTCAATATATTGGACCAACCATCCTGATGGTACAGCATATGGCGGCGCAGCTATCCTAATTCGTAACACCATACCGCATTATGAAGAAACAAGATATCAAACAGAGAAAATTCAAGCGGCAGTAATCCACATCAATGCTCAACCATGGTCATTTGATATCGCTGCTATGTATAGCCCACCAAGACATAGAATTAACACAACAGAATATGATGATTTTTTCAGACATCTAGCAAACAAATTCATTATTGGAGGGGACTGGAACGCAAATACAGACTGGGGCTCGAGGCTATGCACGGTAAAAGGAAGGAACTTAAAACAAGCCATCACGAATTCAAACTGCTCCTATTTATCGACAGGTCAACCCACCTACTGGCCATCAGATTCAAATAAGATTCCAGATTTACTAGACTTCTTTGTCCTCAAAGGTATAGCTCCAAACTATGCCACCATAGAACCATCCTGGGACCTCTCAACAGACCATACACCTATAATCACTACACTCAGCACTCACATAATAAACCGTCCAAAGATTACAAAGTTATCATCTCCAAAAACAAACTGGAGTGTATTCAACGAATATATCAAGGAACAACTAAACTTGAATATCCCGCTGAAACAACCAGATGACATTGATAATGCGGTACACTACCTCACTCAGACGATACAAGCAGCATGTCAAGTAGCCACTCCCCCACAAAACAACGCAAATGAACCTGAAAGTAACATACCGGTACAAATAAAACACCTTGTTGCACAAAAAAGAAGAGCAAGACGAATATGGCAAAGAACTCGAAATCCAATAGATAAAAACGAATATAATCGACTAACGCGACAACTAAAAGCTGTCCTACAAGAAAACAGAAATGCCACATTCGAATCATACATCAGCAGCTTATCGAAGGAAGACCACAGCATTTGGAAGGCAACTAAATCATTTAAGAGACCAATGCAGCATGTTCCACCTTTAAGAAAGTATGATGGAAGTTGGGCAAAAACAGAGAAGGAAAAAGCAACAAGCTTCGCAGAGCACCTCTCACAAGTCTTCAGTGCACCAGAACTGAACAGCAACCCTCACGAAGACAAAGTCAAAAAGTTTATAGATGTACCCTGCCCGATGATGTTGCCAATCAAATTTTTCACGCCAAAAGAAGTAAAAGAAGCGATTAAACGATGCAACAACCACAAAGCACCTTGCTACGACTTGATTGTGGGTCAGATGTTAAAACAGCTACCCAGAAAAGCAGTTGTACTGCTAACCATAATTTACAATAGTATATTAAGATTAGCATACTACCCGATCACATGGAAGTTTGCACAAATAATCATGATTCAAAAACCAAACAAACCTCCAAATATAGCTACCTCATACAGACCAATAAGTTTATTACCAATCATGTCCAAAACCTTTGAAAGGCTTCTGCTCAGGAGAATATCAGCAGACACTGACATAGATACAACAATACCTGCACACCAATTTGGATTTAGAGAAAATCATTCAACCCTTCAGCAGTGCCACAGAATAGTCAGGAATATCCATACAAGTTTAGAGGAGAGAAAACTGTGTACAGCTGCATTCCTGGACATTGAGCAGGCTTTTTGATCGTGTATGGCATGATGCATGACCTCCTATATAAACTTAAAACGTTATTCCCTACTCCTTACTATCTTATCCTAAAATCATACCTCACAGACCGATATTTTCAAGCAAGGCTCAGCACAGAACAGAAACCTCCAACTATTATCATATAAAATCTGGTGTTCCCCAAGGAAGTGTCCTCGGCCCCTTCCTATACCTCATTTTCATGGCTGACATTCCAACTATAAACGATACCACTATCGCCACGTTTGCCGATGATACTGCCATAATCTCAATAAGTGAAGACCCTCAAATAGCATCGGATAATCTCCAATTACACCTAGACCAGCTGCAAGTTTGGCTGAGTAGATGGAAAATCAAAGTAAACCACAATAAATCCGCACAAATTACGTTCACGAACAGGAAGATAATCTGTCCCAGAGTCACATTGAACAATACGCAGTTACCAGTAAGCAACCAAGTCAAGTACCTAGGATTAACACTTGATCAAAAACTCACCTGGAAGGCACACATCTCAGCAAAGAAAACCCAAATTAACCTCAAAATTCGCCAAATGAACTGGCTAATAGGCCGTAGATCGCAACTCTCCACAGAAAATAAGCTACTTCTGTATAAATGTATAATAAAGCCTATTTGGACCTACGGAATCCAGCTCTGGGGCTGTGCCAAGCCATCAAATACCAAAATTATACAAAGAATCCAATCAAAGATACTTCGAGCAATTTTCAATGCACCATGGTATGTAAGCAACAAAACCTTGCACGACGACTCTAGTCTCCCGCTTGTTGAAGATGAAATCAAAAGATTTACAAGGAACTACCTCGACCAACTTCCCGAACACCCCAATGAATTAGCGAGACAATTGTGTACACAGCCAGAAATAAGAAGACGGTTAAAAAGACAGTGGCCGACAGATACATTAAATCAGTGACGTACGCCGCAAGTGTTAACTTATGTTAATTAATAACCGGGAGTCACACCATAGGGTAATTTCTCCCCTCATGTATTTAACATTTAACTAATTTACTTATAGCTTCCAATAGCAGGTTGTAAATTTGCATACTTTATTAATAAAAAAATAAAAAAACTATAATTATTACTTTTTTAATATTATGCCTTTCACCGGTCAATAAAAACCTTTCATACTGGAAATATTCTTCACAAATGAACCAAAAATGAATGGCCAATAGACTGATTCCAACCATGATTCCTGTCAAGAATTTCGGGAAGAGTTCCCAGAAATTGAAGTTAATTTTGATCGTTTTCGTAGAACTATGCAGCGTTTAGTGGATTCGTTCAGAGAAACGGGAAGTGTATACCGTAAAAAGAAGAACAAGTTGAAGCTGTTCAACAAGTAATAAAGAACACCCTCATACATCAATTCGTCACTTACAACAGGAATTACTTGCTAATGATCGACCCCAAAGACAGCACTTCTCCCAATGGCTATTAAATAACTTTGATGCTAATGAGGAAGCTTTGCAAAAACGTTTTTCACCGACGAAGCTTGGTTATGTTAACTCACAAAATATGAGAATGTGTTGTAGTGTTAATATTATAATTAATGCGTCGGAGCTCCTCTACATCCTGCAAAAATTGGAGTTGGAGCAACCATAAGTAAAGATGGCTAATAGGTCCGCTATTTTTTTCAAGCCAAAAATTAAAAGAATATTCCTGTTCACTTATCAATTAACTAAACATTTAATTTTAGACACGCTCCATGCTGAAAGATATGAGCTAGAAATACTGACACCATTCATAGAGTCGTGAATTATTGCACGCAGTAAAATTTTCAAAATCCTATCTAAAAATAATTTTATCGTCAAAATTTGTTTTTTTTTTTCTACTGATTGGTAGTTTTCGTGATAAATATAACGATACTCCGGTGGTCGGCGTATCGTATGTTAATAGCATTCGACTCAAGGACATGAAAAAATAAGCAAAAGAGACCTAAAGTTAATGAGAGTTTCAAAAAATCGAGATCCAAGAAAAAAAATCGATGGCTCCAGAATCGGGAATTATTTTATTTGTAATTACTTAATTTCCCTTTTATTGCTTTTGATATTAATTATTCTCTCAAAAAGTAATGTTATTAAGGCTTTTGTTCAAAACATAATTTATTTTTGAGCTTAAATTTTTTTCTAAGATGTCATAATACATCATTTTTGGAGTTCGGAACAATATGTGGTCGCGAATGTATGCATGCATTTGAAAAAAATCAGGCATCAATCGCTACATGAGCGTATTTTTCTTGAATTGACGCAATTTTGAATTGTTTCCAACATTTTAAGAATGCGCTTCCTGAAATTTTATTTGTCTATGGTTAAGGCTCGTTTATTATAGAGCAAGCCACCATCCTGAAGACACTGCTTGGGATTCATTTTGACCTCATCAGCATATCATATCAGATTGGTGTATGTGTTGCTGCCTGCTATGGAGCTGCGTGCTCTTAAACAATAGTTTGTTGTATAGTGTATAGTGACTAGTGTCAGCTATAATAAAAAATCGGCAAAAACGTAAATTTTTATTTTTAAAATACCAAATTCTACCACGTAAAAAAAACCTTCTTGCGCATCAATCGCAGAAATAGTGTATTTTTATGCGATTCAATTATGAATATTTTCACCGCTTTTTAAATTGGATTTCTGAAATTTTCCATAGTCAGGTCATATTAGGGTAGTGGTTTACTGAGAAACTTTCATTTCATTTAGTTTGAAAACGTGCCTTAGAATGGATTTTTAAATTAAAAAAAAAAAATAAATTGGCAAATTAAAAAAAAAATTCTTTTTCCTGTGTCCGCCACTGGCTAACTTTACTTAAAAAATACTATTCTTTACACTACCTTTAATAAATTCGCAAAAAGTGATAGGGGAATTTTGAAAACCGAAAATTTAGAGGAATAAACATCATGTAAAAATATTCGAATATGTCCGCCATTCTTCTTATTTGCTTCTTGAAATTTTTCAGAGTTAGGGCTTATTCGTATAGTTGTCTACTGGAAAAACTTCAGCTCAATTCCTTCAAAAAAGGCTCATAAACGGTTATAGAAATTTAGCCATTTTTACCCTTTTCTTACCCACGCCACTGGCTTATTAATGAAAAATATGCAAATTTTACTGCATCAACTCAAATTTAAAATAATTTTCTTCCAATTGTGTTAATTTGGTTTAAATTTGTTTTTCTAACATAGGTAGGTAGGTATAGGGGTTCCAAATCTGGCAATTTTTTCTAAAATTGAAATGGCCGCCATTTTGAAACGGTTCGATTTTACTCAAATACAGTACCAGACGACTCCTTGCGGCTATTTTACTCATAAAAAAATTTCAGCCCCCTAGATTGAAAACTGCGACCAGAAACCGTGCCTCATGCATAGACGGTTTTTATTTTTAATTTGGAGGGACACCTGTAGAAATAACGCAGCTTTAGGAAATTTTTTTACGAAAATCAAATGTCATTTCGAAGTTTCACAAGGGTGTGTTTTCACAATTGCGTTCACTAATCCTTAAATATGAACCTACAGCAGCGGTTGTAAAATTTTAGAGAAATAAACATCATATGAAAAAAATATTAATATCTCCGCCATTTTTCTTATTTACTTCTTGAAACTTTTAAGGGTTTAAGGATATTAGTGTACTTGCTTAGTGTGAAAATTTCAGTTCAATTTCTTTAAAAATGAACTCATAAACGGTTATAGAAATTTAGACATTTTTACCCTTTTCCTACCCACGCCACTGGCTGATTAATATAAATAATGCCAATTTTATTGCTTTAATTCAAATTTCAAATAGTTTTCTTCCAATCTTGTTAATTTTATTTTAAAGTTTTATTGCCATTTTGCTCATACAGGGACTCAAAAAATAGCAAATTTTCCAAAAATTCAAATGGCTGCCATTTTGAAACGGCTGGGCCGATTTTGCTCAAGTGCAATACCAGACCACTCCTTGTAAATATCTTACTCCCACAAAAATTTCAGCCTCCTAGATTGAAAACTGCGACCTGAAATGATACCACAAGAACCGGATAGGTGGAATTTTGAAGGGACACCCTGTAGAAGCGACTCGACTTTTGGAAATTTTTTCAACGAAAATCTAACATCATTCCAAAGCTTTACAAGAATCCAAAATTTCGTTCACTAATCTTCAAAGATAAAGCTACAGGAGCGTTTTGAAAATCGAAAAATCCCGATTTTGGAGAAATATATATATATGGGTGAATATACAAAAGTTGGGTAACTTTTAGGGAAATTTTGTTTACGACACTTTCTAAAGAAAATCCCTACCAATTCAGGTTTATAAGATAGGTAATCTAATGAATATATTGCTCGTGTTCGGGCCAGTCACTTTTTCAAGCAGATTCTGAGATATTTAGATTTTTCTGAATTCGACTGCCAGGGGACTGACGAGGGTGACATGGTACTGACGAAAAAACACAACTTCATAAGATATGTATGAAATTTATTAAGCTTTAGAAGAAATCTCTTAGAATCAAATAATGGCACACATTTTCAGTCTTCATTCACTTAAGTAACAATAAAAAAAAACTATTAAATGTGTAATACTGTAAGAAAGAATTATATCCACCTGTAAAACAGCATTTCAACATTTTCAATAACGTTATATTACTTAACTAATACTACTTTGAGGTAGTTTAACTTAACATTCAACACTTTCTTAGTAATCAATAAACAATTGAAACAACAATTTAAGGCTCTCTCAGCCTTAAAGGTACTAATTAACATGGACTTTATAACAAAGTAAACTATCTAAGTCTTCAAAACAGCCTTCTGACATTTTTAATATCGTTATGTTGCTTAACTATATTACTTTCCTTTAATATTACTTGTCAGTGTACATTTTCTAAGAAATCAACAAACAATAGGAACTAAAATTATGACAATCTACGCCTTAAAGACAAGTAATAATAAAAATGAGATCATTTTCTCAACAAAACATAAAATTAATACTTCAAAATAGTTTAACACTGCAATAATTACTTTTCAAAAACACCAATCTCTTCTTTGAATTGGTAAAATACTCTATTATCTTTTGTAATGAGGTTTGGTACAGATAATTTTTTAATTACTTGATCCATCGGATCATCTGATACATCTCTTTCATTCAATTTGAACAGAGTGCCATTCTGTTTACAAAGTTTGAGGAAAGTCACTCTCAATTCACCCTCTTCATCATCAACAGAAGAGCAGATTGCTGCATAACGATATTCGTTATTGCTTGTGACATATTTGACCAATACATAATCACCACTGCTGTAAAGACTTGGCTGTTGTGAATAACCGCTAACTCTTGGTGTTGATTGATTGCTATCCAATTTAGAGTGGTCATTAATATCTGTCACGTAATTGGATAGTGGTATATCTTCCGAGTCTGTGAATACCGTAGCAGCATTGATACCTGTACCATGTTCAGCCGAAATTTCTGTCTGATAACGAATAGATCCAATCTTGAAATGATCACATGCGTCAGCGTCGCAGAAACAACTTAGTGACTTCATTGTAAGACGATTGGGAATGTAAGCTGAGCCGGTCACCTGATGCACCAATAGTGTCCCCTTAAAGGCGACCATTTGAGACGACTTTTCATTTATCAAGGTGTTCATCTGCTCGATTTCACAGCCTTCAATCACATCCACTTTTATACCAGGACATCTCTCGCGAATAACAGAAGCAAACTCCTTCAAGTTTGTTATATCACCTCCTGTAGCAATAACTTGATCTGCTGTTCTTTTACACGTTGCCCCTACACCATCGGGTGCCCCCTTTCCGTGTCCAGCTTCATGAAAGTTCCAGGTATATCGCACAATATTAGGGTACATGTCTTGCAGTTTACAGCCCAATACATAAAACATTGATTTGTTCCTGTACTGGGTAACCGGCCCATCACTGAGAAAGTGAATGTTTTTAATATTTGATGGCAGTGATATCAGCACAGGTTTTAGATGGGCCCAAATTGCTCCGGCGTTATGAGTCAAATTAGATGACATAGTGCAGTGTGAAACCGTAGAGTCTTTTAGGTAAACGACCACAGTATGTAATGAAATTTGAGTACGCGAACCGCCAAAATGAAAGCTTTGGATTTCCTGGTTGTATTTGGTACAAAAGTTTTCTGAAAAGTCCAAATGCACCACGGCTTCGTTTTCAGATAATCCATTTTTTAGTTGTTTAAGGACATTATACTGGTGTACTATGTTAAAAGAATGCCGGAAAAATTTAGCCATGTCGTTTTCAATTTTTTGTATGAGATCTGCAGGTAAGATTTCCTGTGTTTCTTTTTTACACTTCATGACAAATCGTTCTTTCTTTAATTTCAGATCGTATATGGCCTCTTTTTTACTCACCCACTGTTTCATGAAGATCGGCTTTGAGTTATCGAATTCTGCATAATAAGTCAAAGTTTTTAAGCAACACTCATCACATGTTCTCTCTAGATATCTTTCAGAATATCGATCGCAACAGAGCTCTTTCAACATACTTTGATGATTACTCACTGTCGTGAGGATATTTGCCTTCCTTAGAGCAGCAAGTTGAAGGTCCATGTTTTCGTGGAGCGTGCAAGCACAAGTATCACAGTTTGATAATGTAGGGGGAACCACCCAAAATGGTCGGAATCGGGTGAATAGGGAATAACTGATTTTAAATGGAATGGTTTTCAAAAACTTCTCGTGAAGATTTTTCATACTATCTAGTAGATATCTTTTCTGTTTTTTAATTTGTTTACGAGTCACAAATTCCTTCTTTCCTGCTGTTTGACGACTGTTAGAGTCATCTTCTAAAAATTGCTCAACTAGATTTTGCACTTTAATTTTGGCGTTAATCATTTTTTTCGTTTGGAAGGTTATGTCCAGTTTTTTTATAAGTCACTGCTTTGTTTTGCATTCTCCATAATTTGTATCTGTTCACTACATCTCCAGATATAGCTTGTTTGAACTTTCTTTTATCTTCATGACTCTTTATTTTAGTGTAGTTTTCTTCTAATTGAATTTTAATAACCTCTCCAAAAAGGGCCTTCTTCACTAATTCCTTCTTTTTAGTAATATCTTCACTCATTTCTTCAATTCTGGTTTTTGGATTGTTTTCAACAGACTTAACAACTTTCTTTAACTGCTTTTTAACTCGTTTATATTTTTGACGCTGAGTATTCAGTCTAGTTTTGAGTTTTAAAACTATTTCTTCCATCTTTTTTAATTCTTTATTTTTGGACCTTCTCTGGCTTTTGCTTCTCTTTTTTGCCTCTTTTATTTTTAGGTTTTCATTAACAATAGGTCTCATCTCTTCGACAACTATTGGTGGTGCTTCATCGTCAGTAGTTGAAGGAGTATTCTGGCATACAAAATTATCAGTAGTACATTTTAATTGTTGTTTTGTTTGCCTGTACTTTGATGAATAGTTTTTCCATTTTTTTCTAGTTAATCGTTGCTCCCGAGGTGTCATTTCTTTCACATTTTTTCTTTGCCCTTTCTCCTTTTTTTTTAAGTACTGCAACCTTTGTTTCTCTTTGTATTCGGCTAATTTAATAGGGTCGCTTTTAATTCTAGCTAAGCGAGCCTTTTCGGCTTCTCTTTTCTTTTTTAATATATTTTCTCTATTCTTAGGCATAGTTTTTTTTTTTTTAAGGCGGCATGATGTTTTGAACTGAAACAAGTAATAAAAATGCTTAACACACGCTAAATGTCAGTACTCTGGAAGCACGTCAGTCCTTTGTCGAAATATCAGACAAAGGACTGACGCCAACGGACTGACGAAACAGACATAAATTTGAGGTTATCATTAGAAACAACGTTTATTTTGGTATTATCGAATATCAACAATATACATTTTAAACAATCAAAGCTAACTATATATAAATTAGAATATAACACAGGTTTACAAGGAAATAACGACTCACCATGGGACTGAAAATTTGACTGGCCCCGCACGTGTTTGCAGGACAACTGCGACGCTAGCACTGGCACAGTAATGGCCGCCGTAAAATGGCGCGGCCTGTGGCGTTACTTTACTATCAATCTTGAAATCTAACATAGATTTGAATTTGAGTCGGCAATATTTAGCGAGAAATTCAAATTCGAACAAGACACAACGGACTGACGCGTAAAACTGATGACAAAGTTATGTCATTATTTTTACAACAATGGTAAGAATATTATGTTATAAAAGTTGTGGTATACATTGCTAACTACATCATAGATTGTAGTGAAACAGTAAGTTTAGTTAAGTAAAATGTAATATTTAATACACAGCCACTTGATTGCGCGCTTTTGGGGTTGTGACATGCCAAAGTACTGACATTTGGAGCATATATTGTGGAAATTTACAAACTTGTATTTAAAATGAATAGCTGAAATTGAGTGACCAAATAAAGGACTTTTATATCTTTTAAATAAGATTAAAAATATATTCAAAAAGCAATGACACATCCTTCCATTGTCTGGTGACACTGAGTTACCCAATTTTTGTATAATCACCCTTATATATTAGAAAATTGTAAATATTGAATATAATATAATTCATTTATATATATATATACAGTGCATTTATTAGTGTATTTTTTAACAAAAAAATACACTATTGAGGACGACATCACTTTCCAAAAATCACCCAAACTCATCAAATGTCCACCGATCATGACCCCCAGATTACGAAAAAGTGGTTTTCCAAAATTCACCTGCCCACGATATATATATATATATATATATATATTTATTTCTCCAAAATCACGATTTTTCGAGTTTCAAAACGCTCCTGTAGCTTTATCTTTCAAGATTAGTGAACGAAATTTTGGATTCTTGTAAAGCTGAGGAATGACTTTTGATTTTCGTTGAAAAAATTTCCAAAAGTCACGTTACTTCTACAGGGTGTCCTTTCAAAGTTCCCCAAATCCGGACTTTGAGGCACGGTTTCTGGCCGCAGTTTTCAATCTAGGAGGCTGAAATTTTTGTGAGAGTAAGATGTCCACAAGGAGTGGTCTGGTATTGCACTTGAGCAAAATCGGCCGAGCCATTTCAAAATGGCGGCTATTTGAATTTGCTGAAGATTTACTATTTTTTGAATCCCTGTATGAGCAAGATGGCAAAAAAACTTTCACATCAAGTTAACAGGATTGAAAGAAAATTAATTGAAATTTGAGTTAATGCAAAAAAATTTGAATTTTTTCCATTAATAAGCCAGTGGCGTGGGTAGGAAAAGAGTGAAAATGGCTTAATTTCTATAACAGTTTTTGAGCACATTTTTGAAGGAATTGAACTAAAATTTTTACAGTAGACAACTATACTAATACTCTTTAATCTTCAAAAATTTCAAGGATCAAATAAAAAAAATGGCGGAGATATTTAAATTTATTTTACATGATGTAAATATCTCTAAAATTTTAAAAACGCTCTAGTAGCTTCATCTTTCAAGATTAGTGGAAGAAATTTTTTACTCTTGTGAAACTTTGGGATGACGTTAAATTTTCGTTGAAAAATTTTTCAAAAGTCGCGTTACTTCTACTCCTTTAAAATTTCGAAACATCCGGTCCTGTGGCACGGTTTTCTGGTAGCAGTTTTCAATCTAGGAGGCTGAAATTTTTATGGGAGGAAGATATTATCCACAAGTAGTGGTCTGGTATTGCATTTTTGAGCAAAATCGATCGAGCCGTTTCAAAATGGCGGCTTTTTGAATTTTAGGGAAAAAGGCTATTTTTTAGTCCCTGTATAAGCAATATAGAAAGAAAACTTTTCACAACAAAATAATGAGGATGACAATTAAAGGCTTGTTTAATAACTTAACGATTGAATGTAATATTCAGACCCGGGACTGCTTGATTTAAAACCAGCACCAGCACCAGACCAGCGCACCGTTTTCATCGCGCTCGGCTCGGGCGGGACCACACATGCAGATATGACTGCTCCTGCCAACCCCAATTGCAGAAAATAAAAACTCCTACAAACCTGTATTAACAAGATTGGACTAAAATGATTTGAAATTTGAATTAATGCAATAAAATTTTTATTATTTTCATTAGTAAGCTAGTGGCGTGGGTAAGAAAATGGTAAAAATGGCTAAATTTCTTTAATTGATTATGAGCACATTTTTGAGGGAATTTACCTGAAATTTTCGGAGTAGACAACTACACTAATAGCTTGTAACTCTCCAAAATTTAAAGAAGCAAATAAGAGAAATGGCGGAGTTTTTCGAATTTTTTTACATGATGTTTATTTCTCTAAAATTTCAAATGTTCGGTTTTCAGAACTCGCCTGTAACTTTTTAAAGTTAGTCAGTGGCGGGTATATAGGACAAGAGACGAAATTGTTAAATTTTGCCAATTTTTTTTTTATGTAAAAATCTATTTTATGGCACGCTTTCAAACGAAATGAAATGAAATTTTCACAGTAAACCACTACGTAAATTCGACCTGACTATTGAAAAATTCAGAAAGCCAATTTAAAAGGCGGCAAAAATTTTCATAGTTGAATCGCATAAAAATACACTGTTTCTGCGATTGATGCGCAAGAAGGTTTTTTAAGTGTTGCCATAGGGAATAGCATGTAAAAAAATACACCCTATGTTAACTTATGTTGTCTTGTACTTTGGAAGTCGTTTTTAATTTTCAATAATAGTACACGTCATCTACTTTACAATACGGCCTTTCAGAAAAGCCGGTCATTGTTCAATTTTATGATACAGGCTGTCCCATTGAGGTGAAAAAACTGCAAGAAACGCTAAGAGATACGAAGTCGCTTAAATTAGAAAAAAGTTGCGCTGTTTTGGGACAAGTATTTGGCAATTTTTTTTTTCTCAATATTCCCAGAATTTCCTGAAATATCCTGAAAAAACTTGAAACATGCAGATTTATTATTTTAGCCATATCTTCTTTATTATTTAAAAAAAAATTATTATTTTTTTGTAGGTTTACATAAGCCGTAATGAGCTACTTATTTAACGTTTCAAAAATTTCCAAAGCCGACTAGATCTTGGGATTTCCAAAGTCAACTTTGGTTTTTCTTATTACTGCCATATTGTTTTTCATGCCATTCGCTATAGAAAAAATCAAGGAAACAAAAAATCTATTACATTGCAAATAAATTTGAAAAAAAATTTTCTTCTTTTTCAAAAATATCGAAAAACTTTTTTTTACCGAAAGTCAAAAAGTGCATTTTTCAAGTGTTGCCATAGGTAATAATATGTAAAAAATTACACCCTATATTAACTTATATTGTACCTATTGTACTTTAGAAGTCGTTTTAAATTTTCAACAATAGTACATGTATGTGTTACGACTAGCTCCCAATCGATGACTTATAATTCCAAAACACTACTCAAAATGGAACGTAGTCTTTAATAAGATATAATAAAGTATTACAACATGAACATTCGCTCACGACCGATATCGTATTCTGAAGTACTCCCAATATCCCTTGTCAAAGCGACATATTCTAACAATATAACAATATAACAATGTAACAATATCAGTAACCATAACATTCGGCCATCCTTTATAATTTCTGTCCTCGGAAATTCTTCCAGAAACTGCTAAATATTTCATTTAACCAGGGTAGCTGAAATCAAACAGAAAAATTGCTGGCAGTATGTGAGTCTTACGTCGGATTATTCCAGATGTGACATCATTACGTCGTTAAGTTACACCACACTGATTTACGTGTTGAATATGCAATCATATTTCTTCTTACTTTTGAATTTACTGGTCTAAGAAAGAGCACTTGGCCAGAGCACCTTTCCAAGACTATACCACACAGAATAGGTAAATTTTTATTCTTTAAAACTTCTGTCTTATAATTGCATCATATTTTCAAATCTGGAATCATCTTATTCTTACGAGTACATTATTTGAATATATCAAGATTCCACACAGGCAATCAATATAAAGTAGAACGGTACCCAGGTTACCTTTATAGTCGTCCTGTCCGACTGCTGAAAATACAGTACGTAGAAGTTCTTATAGCAAAGTCACAGGCTACCTTTATAGTCGTCCTGTCCGACTGTCGAACCACAACAAATGAACAAAATACTTCACAGGTTACCTTTACAGTCGTCCTGTCCGACTGCCGAACCACAAAAAATAAGCAAAATACTTCACAGGTTACCTTTATAGTCGTCCTGTCCGACTGCCGAACCACAAAAAATAAGAAAAATACTTCACAGGTTACCTTTATAGTCGTCCTGTCCGACTGCCGAACCACAAAAAATAAGCAAAATACTTCACAGGTTACCTTTATAGTCGTCCTGTCCGACTGCCGAACCACAAAAAATAAGCAAAATACTTCACAGGTTACCTTTATAGTCGTCCTGTCCGACTTCTCAAACACGATAAGTAGTGAAGAAAATGCTTTAAAGGATCACAGGCTACCTTTATAGTCGTCCTGTCCGACTTTCTTAAATATTTCTCAGCTCTCTAATAAATCAATTAAATCATGTCTATCTCTTATGTCGTTCTCTGAGTCACTACTATAAGATGAAACACTGTCTTTAACATAACTTCGGTAAGGTCGTAGGGAGTCAGCAGCAACTAAAGTAATGAAATTTTTGTATCCTCTCATACCTTTTACACTTCTTATTTTATATCTATCACCTTCGAATATTTTCTCAACTTTATAAGGACCAGAATATTGCTTATTTAACTTTTTAATAACACCTTTCTCATTACAAGAGACCCCTCCTTTCCACAAAACTAAGTCACCTTTCTTATATTTCTTTGGTGGCTTTCTTTTACGATCATATTGAATTTTCATTTTATCTGCCACTCTTTTCAAATGTTTGCTCGCATTTTCCCTCCTTTTCGAAAACTCAACAGAGTCTGACTGTGTTATATTATTGAATAAATTGCCTTTATAACCAAAGAGAAGCTCGAAAGGTGAATACTTTGTACTACTGTTACGTGTATTATTCATTCCCCATACAATATCAGGAATTTTTTTCATCCCAAGATCTATCATCATCACTACATGTAGTTCTCATCGCGTTTAACAATGTTCTATGATATCTCTCTACCTGGCCATTTGCCCTTGGAGTAGCAGTAGCTGTCATTATATGTTTAACTTGTTTATCATTCACAAAAAATTCTTTGAAATATCTGCTAGTAAAAGCAACACCGTTGTCACTAATTATTCTTTTCGGATATCCTAAAAATCCACCAAAAATCTCCCGTAGGTTTTTAATACATTCTGCAGAACCCAAAGTTCTAGATGGTTTAACGACTACATATTTCGTAAAAGAATCAACAACAGTGAGTATATATGAGAATCCAGTTTTGCTTTTCGGAAACGGTCCCACATGATCTACATGTATAGTGCGCATGGGTGTAGTAGGTTTCGGAATCGGATGTAACTCTCCTTCGGTTTTGCCATAGTTGCCTTTAGCGTACCCACACTGCAAGCAAGAACATATTTTTTTTAGTAAATTTAGACATTTTTACAAACCAGAATTCATTTTTAATTAAGTCTAAACAACGTCCAAAACCGGGGTTATGTCATCGTGATATTTTCTTAACAACTGAAACCTGGCAAATTTTGGTATAACCAGCCTCTCACCATTAATTGTTTTCCTATACAATCGATTATTTTTATAAACAAATTCACGTTTCAAATATTGATCTGAATTTTCTTTAATTCGTTGCACAATGTTTTGAAGATTATCATCTTGTAACTGTATAGTTAAGAACCAGTCTTCGGGGCTAATTTGTAAAACGTTTAGTGGATTTCTACTTAGCGCGTCCACGTGTTTCATACTTGAACCTGGTTTATGTTCAATTTCGAAATCGAAATCCTGAACCGAAAGCCACCACCTAGCAATTCTGGGAATCAAGTCACGCTTTGAAAAGGTATATCGAACAGCTGAACAATCGGTAATGATTTTGAGATGATGATCAGTCAAGTAGATTCTAAAACGTTTTAGACTTTCGACAATCACCAAAGTTTCCAATTCGTAGCTGTGTTATACCTGCTCAGCTGGAGTGGTAACTCGACTGAAATAAGCAACGGGTTTTAATTGACTGTTTTGCTGAACTTGAAGAAAAATACCTCCCAAACCTTTTGAATTAGCATCTTTATGTATTTCTGTGGGTAGAAGCGGATTATATGGCATCAAAATAGGTTTTGCGATTAAGTGGTTTTTAAGTTCTGAAAACGAATTAGATTGATTTTCTCCCCAGTCAAAAGGTATCTTCTTTTTAGTCAATTTGGTTAGTGGTGATGCAATAGTAGCGAAATTGTGAATGAATTTACGAAAATATCCCGCTAAACCAAGAAATTGTCGAACTTCGTGAACATTCGACGGCTGTTTGAAGTTTTTAACAGCTTCAACTTTAGCTGTACCTGGCGATATACCTTCAGACCCAATTTCATGACCTAAAAAGTGAATTGTGCTTTTCAAAAATGAACATTTTCGTAAGTTCAATTTAAATCCAGCGTCGCGTAAAAGTTTCAACACAGTTTCAAGTAAAGCTAAGCCTTGCTTTATAGATGCCGACGGTAATAATAGATCATCCATATAAACTAAAACTTGTTCGTAACGTAAATGACCTAAAGCATTATTGATAGCTCTTTGAAAAACAGAAGGTACATTGACAAGACCGAAAGGCATTTTCAAATACTCATAGTGACCGTCTGGAGTCACAAAAGCTGTTTTTGAAATTGAATTTGGTGCTACAGATATCTGATGGACACCTTGGTTACAGTCTAGGCTAGTGAAATAAATTTTCCCCCCCAGCATATTCAATTGTTCTTCTATATTTGGCATTGGATAGACATCTTTCATTGTTAACTTATTAAGTGCTCTGTAATCTACACACAACCGAAATTCATTATTTTTCTTTTTAACGAGTACAATGGGACTCGCGAAGTTAGAATCTGACTCCCTGACAATACCTGAACTCAACAACTCTGTTACTTTTCCTCTTACTACATCTCTTTCCGTCATAGACAATCTATAAGGTCTATAACACACTGATTTGGATTCATTTGTCAGCTTTATTTCTATCTCACAACCTTTAAATGTTCCCCAGTTGAGCTGAACTATCTACAAAACAGTGTTTCCATTTATTTAAGACACTCATCAAAAGATTACTTTTAGTAGCAATATCCAGATCACTATTTATATCTACTTCATCCATTAGAATACCTCTAAAACTAATATTTTTCTCCATTAAACTCACCCTTAATTCATCTAAGACCGATGATTTGTCACACCTACTACCTATACCAATTAGCATTCCATCTTTCCAGTTTATCTCTTTGTCACCCGTGTTCGAAACTGGTATCTTACTAGTTCTGCCTTTTAGTACCATACTCGGGATACATATCAAAATTCTGCCTAGCTGGAAACGTTTGCAATCCATATAAACTTCTTCATCTTCACGGACATCATTTATCTTGACACTGACCATCGATGTTGAATGAGGGTGTAATGTGACGTCTCTGTCGAGGATGATTTCTGGACTTGCCTCGTCCGTTTCTCACAAGGTTATCTCACGTAGAATTTCTTGATTATCTCTTTTGAGCTTCGCCCTTCCTGCACATACAACAAATGAGACGCCTTCGGTGTTGATGACAGGTTGTCCAACAATCATCTTCAAGTTCTCCATGTTCGCGTCAGTTATGAAAGCAGACGTTGCTATTTCAACATCATCAATAATTATTAAAGTGAAGTTTGTAGCCTTCTCTGCTCTTATAATTGCTCCACCAAAAGCTCTTAGCGAACTAGTCACATGATAAGTTGAATTCAGTTCAGCATATAAAGCTCATCTGGTGAAGAATACTGATATTTTCTTTTAGAAGAACAATTAGTTCTTCTAAACATTTACGTAATCTGTACCAAAAAAATGATCTGGTTAATGCGAGTTTCCATTCGATCCAATTCTTTTTATAATCTTCCAAACGATTAAACCAATTTCGTGCTGAACCTTTCAATTTTTGTTGCATGTAGACTGCTTTCTGATAGTCATTCCAACCATGTATTTCGATAAGTTGGTCAATTTTTTGTAACCAACTTGTCACTGTTGAAGTCTTGTCATCCGGATCAAAGGTAGGTATAATGTCACCACGAACAATTGACGAATAACCTTCTGTTGATTCAACTTCCATGTCGTTAGGTTCTATATTCGGATTGCGTTGATTGCATGTTCTTCTCAGGGCTTCACGTATCTTTCGTTCAATATGCTTCTCTAGCAGGTCTTGGTATAACTGTTCTCCATCTTCACTCATTTTCACTTTATTTAGGCACCGATTATTTTTTAATCAATTTAGGTGACACTTACAGAGGCTCGTGGAAATTCTAATCCCCACTTCTGATGTTACGACTAGCTCCCAATCGATGACTTATAATTCCAAAACACTACTCAAAATGGAACGTAGTCTTTAATAAGATATAATAAAGTATTACAACATGAACATTCGCTCACGACCGATATCGTATTCTGAAGTACTCCCAATATCCCTTGTCAAAGCGACATATTCTAACAATATAACAATATAACAATGTAACAATATCAGTAACCATAACATATGTCATGTAGGTACTTACTTTACGATACAACATGTCAAAAACCGGTCCTTTTTAAATTTTAATATTTAGTCCTCATTTGAATTATTAAACTTTAATAAAGGAGTCAGAATAAACAAAGTGAATTAAAATTATTAATTTATTAGAGAACATGTGAACATTTTTTATTCAAAAATAAAAAAAAAAACAATAAAACCCAAATAACTAAGCAAACTAACAAAAATTAATTGAAACAATAAAACGAAAACCTTTTAAGCAATTTATTTGATAATTTCAGATTATTTTTGTTAGTTTGCTTAGTTATTTGGGTTTTATTGTTTTTTTTATTTATGAATAAAACATGTTCACATGTTCTCTAATAAATTAATAATTTTAACTCACCTTATTGTTTATTCTGACTCCTTTATTAAAGTTTAATAATTAAAATGAGGACTAAATATTAAAATTTATAAAGGACCGGTTTTTGACAATACATGTTGTATCGTCAAGTAAGTACCTACATGACATGCATGTACTATTGTTGAAAATTTAAAACGACTTCTAAAGTACAATGGGTACAACATAAGTTAATATAGGGTGTAATTTTTTACATATTATTACCTATGGCAACACTTAAAAAATGCACTTTTTGACATTCGGTAAAAAAAATTTTTTCGATATTTTTGAAAAAGAAGAAAATTTTTTTTCAAATTTATTTGCAAAGTAATAGATTTTTTGTTTCCTTGATTTTTTCTATAGCGAATGGCATG
Source organism: Malachius bipustulatus (assembly GCA_910589415.1). Lineage (NCBI taxonomy): Eukaryota > Metazoa > Arthropoda > Insecta > Coleoptera > Melyridae > Malachius > Malachius bipustulatus. The sequence goes on along the minus strand of OU342634.1, from coordinate 28,667,381 downwards.
AAAAACAATATGGCGGTAATAAGAAAAACCAAAGTTGACTTTGGAAATCCCAAGATCTAGTCGGCTTTGGAAATTTTTGAAACGTCAAATAAGTAGCTCATTACGGCTTATGTAAACCTACAAAAAAATAATAATTTTTTTTTAAATAATAAAGAAGATATGGCTAAAATAATAAAACTGCATGTTTCAAGTTTTTTCAGGATATTTCAGGAAATTCTGGGAATATCGAGAAAAAAAAAAGCCAAATACTCGTCTCAAAACAGCGCAACTTTTTTCTAATTTAAGCGACTTCGTATCTCTTAGCGTTTCTTGCAGTTTTTTCACCTCAATGGGACAGCCTGTATCATAAAATTGAACAATGACCGGCTCTTCTGAAAGGCCGTATTGTAAAGTAGATGACGTGTACTATTATGGAAAATTTAAAACGACTTCCAAAGTACAAGACAACATAAGTTAACATAGGGTGTATTTTTTTACATGCTATTCCCTATGGCAACACTTAAAATAAATGCACTGTATATATATATATATATCGTGGGCAGGTGAATTTTGGAAAACCACTTTTTCGTGATCTGGGGGTCATGATCGGTGGACATTTGATGAGTTTGGGCGATTTTCGAAAAGTGATGTCGTCTTCAATAGTGTATTTTTTTATTAAAAAATACACTAATAGAAGCGTTTATCATTTTCTCAAGACTGAGTTTATATTTTAATTTCTAACTATCGAATGATCATTGTAGTCATAGTTCCTTAAGGGCTAGGATTTGTCAAAAACCATCTTTTAAACGATGAATTTCAAAAACGTTCAACACTTTCGTCATATTTTTATATAATCACATCGAACACATTATTGTAACAAAATATCAGAGTAAGCAATAATTATAACGAATGTGTCAGAGACAAAAACAAGAAAAAAAAACAATATATTATGAAGAAAAATCTATCGATCACCGCTGCTAATAAATTCCATTCGTGCTGCGCCAAAACATGGTCGTATGATCCCATAATCTGACGTTCCTCTACTTCAGATTGCTGGTCACTCTCCGCCATTTGGTTTTCTCTCGACTCGTCTTCTGTGCTTCTTGTTTTCAAATTAAACTACAATGAAATAAATTATTGTAGCAGGTACTGGTAGCCCTCGCTGAATTTGAAGAATTATGAAGTTTCAAATTCAGGAGTGCACTACTTCTTCTCTTGATATAGGTATGAGACATTAAATGTGATATACACTGTGTCCAAGATAAGAATGAACAGCATGGGGATCTCGTAAACCGTGGGAGATACAGGGTCGGTTAAATGAAGAAAAAGTTGGGCAACCAGTCCGTGTTTAAAAAATTGAAGTTCAGTCCGGCCCTGTACATATTAATCCTCAGATAAAAAAACTGACATCGCAAGAATAAGCTGGCCAATAACTGCAATGAATATGTTTTTTCAGTTTTTCCCATTCTTCAATAAGAAAAACTAACATTGAAAATTTTGGTTTTATCAAAATACTTCGAATATCAAAAATAATTTTTGGAATATTTTCCTTTCATTTGCATTGTCCTTTTGATGCCCCAACTTTTTTCTATTTAACCGACCCTGTAACTGCCACGGTTTCTAAGATCCCCATTTGCTGTTCATTCTTATTTTGGACACAGTGTGTAGAAAAATTGCATAGTAATTTTTTCATGTTGTAGAACTTGTAAAATAGTTGAACTCCGATTATATAACTTCATTTTTAACCTCATATAATGAATCAAGATCTAGTAAAGAGCTTACGTTTAGACTACTATCGTTATATCCAAGAAAGGCGCCAATTCTCCCGTTGAGTTGTCTCTTCAGGAGGTAAGGGAGGGGGTTCGAATGCGATGAATTAACCAACCACATTACTGTTATTGCTTCTATCGTACCAAAACATACAAGGTAGAGAGCGCTGCTGTAGAATGAAACTGAAAGAAATAGATACATATAAATAAATAGAAACATAAATAATTTATTAAATTTTATCCCGATCATTCTAATCATAATTTTTATTCGGCTTTTGCACGACTTGCATTTTAATGTTCTTACTTATTAGTGGTGTATGATCTCCAAGGGCCGGTAATTTTTGCGTGAAATAGAGTAAAAATAAACAAATTATTACTGCAGTTAAACCATTCACGATAATTTTCCCGATACCATATGGACTAATCCAAAATGCCAGTAAAGTTGTCGTCATTACCACTAGAAAAATATTATTATCAGAATCATGTCAAAACAATGCGTGTTATAATAATTATCATTGAAATGAAGACGAAAAATTGCACTATCTCAAGTTATTTAGCACAAAGTGTACTAAAAAAAAACCTCTGCAGTAATTTTTTGCGACAATCTTAACAAAAATATATAAAAAAAATTGTTTACCATGAACCTGAGAATAACTTGTCTAATTATTTGACTTATTTTAGACTCATCAGGGGTTGTCTGAATTATGGTAGAACTTACCAAAAGCTGGTGTAATTATAACATGTCCATAAGCTGGAGAGACCCTTGCAATTGTAATATTCAGTAATAATTCAGGATAGCCTTCCTTACAACATGAGTAATGTTTAACATTTTTTGAAAATTTGGTTTTTCTTATTACCCAGTTGTTGTTATCAGATAATAAATTCCTCTGAAAAGATACAGGTAGAACTCATTCGTATTACATTCATTTTCTATAAAGTCTATAAAAAAAAATTTTAAAAAATATATTATTGAGTCCATATTGAGGTCCTCAGGCCTATATCATCACATAAAGATGGGATCATCTGCATTTCAGAATAATCTAACACATCTCTTTTGCAAGATATTCTTCAGCTAATGTACAAGGTGTCTCATACACTTGTCCCTGTACCTTATTAAGGAACTTGAAATTCCTTTTTTTTAATATGAAGGCCTCTATATTTTTAAATTTTCTGAAACTCCACGCAGAAAAATACAAATACAATAGTGTATGCCATATGGATATTTTTTCGAATTTATTAGGGCCCTTTAGCAAAAAATAGCTTAACTTCGAAGCACTATATACAGTGTGTCCCCGGATGGACCTAACTATACTTATAAACTTCCTTATTTTGCATTTTAGGAAAAAAAGTCATTCTTTAGAAAAAGTTTTGCTTTATCTAGAATATCTTAAGCCGCTGTCAAAATTTCGAAATAATATACAGGGTGGATACAATTCATTTATTACAGTTTTAATCAAGGATATTTCCTACTAAATAAATTCTTTGCTAGAGACAACATAATTTCAATTTAATATTGAATATTGAATATACAGGATGGTCACTTTCAACTGGCTCACCATTGGGATCTCCTAAACCATAAGAGATACAGGGTCGGTTAAATTAGAGATAAGCTGCACAATTTGATACTTAATAAGAATCTGAAACAAAATTTAGGTAAGCCTACAAAAAATAATTCATTATTTCCCAATAACAAAAAAGATATGGCTAAAATAAGAAATCTCAATTTTACAGTTTTTTCAGGATATTTCAACAACGACTGAAATTATACGATTTTTTTTTCAGATTCGGAATGAGCATAAAATTGGGCAACTTTTATCTAATTTAAGCAACCCTGTATCTCTTATGGTTTAGGAAATCCCAATGGTGAGCCAGTTGAAAGTGACCACCCTGTATAGTATACACCAATCGTTAAATTTGAGTAAATCATTTGTTTTGGCAAAATTATTTATCCTAATAAAGATAAACAAATCTACTTAGAGATAAAACTTCTCTAATTAGTTATCATTGACTTTCTGTTAAAATTCCAGTTAATATCTCTTTTCTTTCAAGTAGGATGTACCTGTGTTTTCACTCTTTTTTTTAATTTCATACTTAGTTTAGATCACTTGTTGAAAAATGCGTAACGTTAGGAGGGCAACATGTGGAATAAGTTTTGTATAAACTTTTGTACTTACATGGTAAAAACTTTAATAAATGAATTGTATCCACCCTGTATATTATTTAGAAATTTTTACAGAGGCTTAAGATATTCTAGATAAAGCAAAACTTTTTCTAAAGAATGACTTTTTTTCCTAAGATGCAAAATAAGGAAGTTTATAAGTATAGTTAGGTCCATCCGGGGACACACTGTATAGCTAGGTTACTATTGAACATTTTTGAACGCCGTTTTCACTAAAAGATTTAGACATTTGTCTTCTTCATTCTAATATAAAACGAAAATAAAAAATCTTCTAATAAAAAGTAGTGTTGCCATGTTTTGCAATAAGTGTTGGTTTTCTTCATTTTTTCAAATGGCAAGTACAATATTACATCAGCTCATCCGAAAGTACCTACTCTAAAATAAATGACATGTATAGGATTGAATTCACTTGTTTTTATTCAATTCGTGTTTTTTCTTTATAAAAAAATCTGTTTACATATTTATAACATGTATTCTGACGTGTTTCTTATAAACGACTAATGGTTTCCATGACAATAATGACAGCTCATGTTCGTAAATAAATATATTTGAACAGTTTTATTTGTTGAGCCCTTATGCCACTCATCTCAATGTCTTGGAAACCATGATTGTTTTTAACGAATAAATTTTTAATGATTTTCCAAAATAAAAGAAAGCACAAATTGAATTAAAACACATTAATGCAATCCTACGTTAAAACATGTTAGTAAATTTGTCTTTTAAAGTACTTCCGAATAAATCCACGTAATATCAGTTGAAAAAATGAAGAAAATCAGCACTTTGCAAACATGGCAACACTGTTTTGTGATTTTGAATTTTATATTTTATTCGCAAAAAAAATAAAAAAGACAAATTTCATTTTTACTCAGTTTTTTTGGTGAAAGCTAGGTAAAAAATGGCAGATAGCCATCTCCATCTATACATGGTGATTTGAAATTGAGGTATTTTTGCTGAAGCTGAAGAGGCGTACTACATTTGAAACAAGAAGTCGGAAACCTATATGATATGCATAATTGTCTTTATATTTCTCAGTAGTTTTACGAAATTAAAAAATTTATAGGTCTTCATGTACAGGGACAAGTTATATAAGACACCCTGTACTTAATGATAAATGGCATAATGATCAAATGTGTAGTTTACCTAAAGTTGTTACTTATTTGTCAGATATTTTGTAAATACCTATTACTAATAAAAAAACAGAAAAATTAAAATATTATGACCATGATTATTTAAACAATTATGTCCTGTTAAGCCTAATTAAAAGCCCAGTTTGACATTTTGGAAAGAATCATCGTAAAACTTAGAACTCTTATGATCACTAAACAAATTCCTACTAAATTTGGGTTTATACGGAAGTTTTATTTAAATTCATTTTATTTGAAACAGTTAAAAAGGTACCATTACACCTACCACTTTAGGTTAGCAGGTCTGATTATCCTCAGACCTAACCTGCATGCGCAAAAGCGCCACGTAGCTCGTAGCTGTCGATCTCGAATTATATGAATTTTCAATACCAACACCTGTTCTGTGTTTTTCAGGCTATGATAAGTTTTCAATGAATTCACTTATATCCAATCAATTTGTTTTGTGATATATTTTTTTTTAAATCTGACATAATATCTATTATTCTGACATTTCATGACTTTTTATGCTTTCAACTTACCAGATCAGCCTCGGTTTGATTGTGGTACAACTCTAAATCAATCTCGTCCCCACTGTACGACCACGATCCAAACTTCAGGTAACACTCTTGAACGTCGTAAGGCCAATACTTAAAATTAAAATCGCATAACACACTAAGTTTAGATGGAGGAGCCCACAGAACTTTACCACTGGGATACACCAGCATGTTTGCACCTGACCACAAGACTAATGGAATCGCCACGTCGCTACAAAAAAACATTTTTCTTAAATAAACTCCTTAAACAATACAATAATTGCAATAATCTTCTTATATGGAATTGATTTTCTAATCCAATAATGTCCGCATGCATATTACATAATAATAAGAGCACAAACCTGTTATACAGATATATATCTGGTCTCCATAACTCACGATGTGATACACGAAGAACGTTTATTCCTCCATAATCGCTTTCCTTCCATTTCAATTTTTCATCCTGCCAAGCCTAGAACATCAAAAAATAAAATTAACATGATCGAGTAGCCCCCGCGGAATTTTGCGAGGAAGTCAAGTTAATGTATCATAATTTTCTCACAGATAGTCTAATATAAAGAAAAACTCATTACACATGGTGCTAATTTTATCTGAAAACATTGCGTTATAAGAAACTACGCATCGGATATGGAAGGGGGACATCGAATGATAACAAACTTGAACCCCTCAAGGGTTGGGAGAGGGCAACTTTGAAATCTTGAACGGAAACCCACTTTTTTATTGCAGATTCAAATTTTACCGCTGAAAATACGGAGAAAATTGTTCACCACATCCCATTCGATTTAGAGGGTCGGGGGATGAATTTTTAATTTTAGTTAGGAACCCTTAAGTTGGTATTGCAGATTCGAATTTTACGATCAATAATAAGTAAGATTTGTCCATAACATCTTTTACCCAATGAATCCAGAAAGAAATTTAATCAAAATTCTAAAATATTTTTAGGAGCGATTCGTATTTTTTATGTATTTACTTCAATGTCTTCAGATAAATAATTGAGGTAGATTGAAAAATTCTGAAACTTCTTGGTATATTTTAACTAACCATTCGCACCATCGTATAGAGGGTTAATGTAGATTTTTCTTCGCTGACTTCGATATGAACAATACTCAAACCGAGTTTACAAACTGTGACGTTGAAGTGCTGAGCTGGTCTCGAAAATACATCATAGTTCTTCAGGAGAGTTTTCCGAAGTTGATCTATGTTTGTACTGTTCCACGTTACTTGCGGGTCTGTGTCTGTAACTTCCAAGTTATTATAAGTAGGCAACGGATAATGAAGAATTTCACACTATTAGGTGAATAATGATTAAAGAGTTTGATAACGAGTCATTAATGAACAGCGGAGATATTGAGATGTCCTTGGTAAATTAGTATAAATAAATAGGAATCGGTTAGAACTGTTACCTGATGTAGGTTATAAAAATGTGGTATCATTAACCACTTACCTTCAGCTTTGTCATCAGCTACTCCGCATGGTAGATAATAGTTAAAATATATTAACAAACAAAAAACAATGGTATATACTGTGGTAGCCATTAAGAAGTTGGATATGGTGCTGGTGCGGCCATAAATGATAACACACTCTTTCTAAGCTTATTTACGTGGGATGATGGTCATTATTACTAAATTGGCTGCTGTGAAATTTACCAATTAATCCGATTATATTTCTTGAGATATTATTAGGCATCAGTGGAGAAATTATCCACCAAAATAACAATGATCTTTTTGTAACTTATTATAAAACAGCTAAACTGAGCATGTATACCAATAATAAGTATAAAATGTATTTTTCTAGTATTTTATTGTTCAATTTTTTATATTTTTATACCTAACTAGATATTTGATTTCCAAAATATTTTGTATAAAAAAATGGTTTTGGAAACACTCCTGAAAACCCTAAAAAGTGATTTTATATATTTTATTGCGTATCAAAAAATATTAATATTCAGTGTATCGAGTGTAATTTATGTCTAGAAGCACCATTCTCTAGATCAGAAGTTCCCAGACTTTTTTCTCTAGACCACTTTAAAAATTTTGCTGGTTCCGGTGGACCCTCTGCAGCTACTTCTACCTATTCCCATGCAAAACTCGACAAAAAATGTGAAGATAGATCTCACTATGTAAATTTGCATTGCTGTTTTTTTTTGCGTCTGAGTTCCAACCACGAATTAACAATTTTCGAAAAAAAAACTGAGAGATGATTGGTTAGTTAGTTAATTGATAGTACTGTGATTGGATGTAAAAAAGTAAAGTTGGTCAATTAAAAAAGTGATTCCTTCCAACTTTACTTTTTTGACACCTACCAGCACAAGAAACCAATCAATTCTCATTTATTTTATTCTTGTTATTAGATTAAATATTATGTCTTATAAAACCGTTTTCCACTGTGAAATGTTTTCATCCTCCCAATTATTTATTGTTGATCACTGTGCCGCGGCAGCGGCGGCACTTTTCAAGTCTCGACACGTTGTACTGAATATGGAATGTGCAAGTGAAGTCAATATTTTATTTCTTCACTATCAAAAACAGATAAATTTTCGTGGACCCCCGCTAACGAATTGTGAACCCCCATTTTTTTGTCACTCCAACGTAGACCCCCGTCGAGTCTCCCATGGACCACTTTGGGACTCACTGCTTTAGATGTAGGTACATAGTACTTTTATAAAACAAAAGGTGACTTTTGGCAGTCGTATTCATTAATACTTTTTTATACCGAGTGAGTTTTTCTTCAATGTTTGGTACAGGGATCTCGTAAACTACCTATACTGCAGCTAGAGGAACGGTTGTTAAACGGGGAAAGAATTGCAGTGTTATGAGCTAAAATTAGAGACTAGAAATTAGAAAGTTTTTGTTTTTTTGAAAATATTCATAGGTTTCTAGATATACTTGACAAATAAACTAAATTTCTCGAATTTTTTTATACTCAGATAGCACTCTTATTAGATAAGAGAAATAACGTAGATGAAAAGGTTTTAGCAGATTTTATAAAAAGAAACGGCATTATTTTTTTTTAATTTGTCGGTGTCATTTTTGAGTTATGAGATAAACTTGTTTTTTTATGTTTTTTTATTGTCATAGTTGGCCATGACTTCATTAAATCGGTATTTTTTTCTAAATACCAATGATATAAAATTCGAGACGGTTTTTTTTCTGAAAATAAAGAAAGGATGACGGTTTTTACATTTAAAACAACGCAAGTTTATGTCATAACTCGTAAATAACACACGACAAATATAAAAATTTATAAATTTAGAGAAATTTAGTTTATATATAGGGTATTCTACAAGCTCTATGACAAACTTTGACAGATGGTAGGTTGCTTGATTTTAAACATATTTTTTTTAATAAACATGGGTCCGATTCGTTTTTGTTTAGAAGTTAAAAGCATTTAAAAAATCGTAATTTTTCAAGTTCAAGTCCCTGTAAAAGGAAAACGGTTCAAGATAGAGAAAAACGGCTTACATGTCCCTATTTTAACTTTTTATGGACTATCCTATGGTATAGAAACATTTGTACTTTCTTTGATTTTTTTAAATGTGGAGAAATCTCAGATTTTTTCAAATTTTTTATCACCCTGTATAAACATTTCATCTACATCATTGGATAGTACATGAAAAGTTAAAATAGGGACATGTAAGCCGTTTTTCTCTATCTTGAACCGTTTTCCTTTTACAGGGCCTTGAACTTGAAAAATTACGATTTTTTAAATGCTTGTAACTTCTAAACAAAAACGAATCGGACCCATGTTTATTAAAAAAAATATGTTTAAAATCAAGCAACCTACCATCTGTCAAAGTTTGTCATAGAGCTTGTAGAACACCCTGTATAATAATATCAAGGAACCCATGAAAATAAAAAAAAAGTTGCTTCGAATCTAGCTCATAAGACTGCACCATTTACCCCATTTAACCGTTTTTCTAGCTGCAGTAGGTAGTTCACAAGACCTCTGTACACTGAAAATTGAAAAAAATCACCCTGTGTAAAAATTATTCGAAGAATTTCCTCATGGTTCAGACACACTTTGCGCTTTATATTTTTATATACATATCCTGTCAAATCATGTCACATACATATTGATAACAAAAACCAACCTGAAGAGTAATAATGACTACAAAGAATGCGTCAGAGACAAAATCAGAAAAATAAAGCAATAAGATATGAAAAACAGTCTATCGATCACTGCTGCCAATAAATTCCATTCGTGCTGTGCCAAAACTTGGTCATATGATCCCATAATCTGACGTTCTTCTGCCCCAGATTGCTGGTCATTTTCTGCCACCTGGTGATCTCTTAGTTCCTCTTCTCTGCTCCTCGTTTTCAAATTAAACTGAAATAAAAGATATTCAGTAACGGAATAGAATGATGATTTATAATTTTGCAGAGAAATTGTGAAGTTTCCTGTGAAGTAAGTTAAAATTTCATTCATGAAAACAAAGCAGGTATTCCGCTCAATTTTATATTTCCTACTCTTATTTTTCAAGTTTTTAAGATACATGCCTCAAATCAAGCGCAGAACAAGAAAATTAACTGATTAAGATATCGAGTATAATTTTTTTTTATTAATTTTTTGTTTCAAGTTTTACAAGTTTTTTGAAGAAGGTGGCCAGAGCTATAAATATTTGCAATGGCTTGGAGTAACTTCTCATGAACGATATGAGATGGGGGGTACTTGAAAAATGAGTTAATGAAAATCCGGAGACTCTGAGAAGTTGGATCATCATAAACGTTACAAGTTATATAGAGGTGTTTGGAAAGTGAATATCCTAATTTTATTACGAATAAATTATAATTTATTGAAGTTTAGAAGTATTGCTCCAGTTTAGTGTAATTAATTTATAAATAAATAGAATAAATTAGTACTAAGTCATTTTTCAGATTATTTATCGAATCATCCAGAGTAAAAAAAAGTTTAAAATTGTTAAATTTACCGATTAGGAAACTTCAATTTTCTCCTTTAATTATTTGTTTAACTAATTTTCAATCATTATAAATTATTACGTTTAGACCACTGTCGTCATATCCAAGGAAGGAGCCAATCTTTCCGTTCAGGTGCCTCTTCAAGAGGTATGGTAGTGGTTTTGAATGAGATGAATTGACCAACCACATTACTGTTATCGATTCGATCATTGCAAAACACAGGAGGTAGAGCGCGCTGCTGTAGAATGAAACTGGAAAAAACAATAATTATTGTATTCATTTATCCAGGATTTAATTCATTGTTTACTTTGATTTAGAACAAAAGACATGAAAAAAGTCTCTATACGTTCTTTTTGGTATAATGAATTCTGATGAGTCTCAAATAGACCGAAACATTTTCTGGATACATTAGTAGATCTCGACATGATACTTTACAAGAGAAATAAACAAATTGACGAACGTGTCACAATGGCCCACACACATAATTGGAGAGATTTCTTCATTCCAGATATTTTTCTACTAAGTAAATGGGCTAATTTCAAAATTAAAAAATTCTGATATAATCGAATTAAATTGTCCCCTAATCTGGCTAAGAAAATTTTGATTCTGTTTACAGTTGTTCTTTTCATCTAAATGCTGAACAGTCGTATGACTTTTTGAAATGTGAATATTTTGTAAGAATTACAAAAGATGGAATTAATTGAAAAAAATTTGAAAAATGTCACTAAAAAACGTTTCTCGCTTTCCAATTTTTTTCTCATAAGTATACAGGGTGTTTGGTAAGTAAACTTTTGAGTGTTTCGCATAAAAACCGATTTATCTCGAAAACCGTCAGTTTTACCGAAATAAATTAAGAGCACCTTTTTTAAAGATGAAGTATTAGACTATTTAAAAAAATAGTTTTTAGCTCTGTAAAGTGACACCTGCCAAAATTTTGACTCAACGAGTATGATGGTAAGTCCATTCCTGACTTCCCCGACGACGTCAAACATCGACTTTAATATGGCCTGATGGCTCTCTGTGGCCTCTAAAAGTAAATTGCGGGGCACCCTTTTAGGGCTCCATATCTCCGTTTGGGGGCACTTTAGGAATTTCTTTTAATGACAGACTAGGTTTTTTTTACCTCCCCTGTATGCTCCCGAGAGATTAGGAGGTACTTACCGGACACCTGTATTAGGTAGGTACCATTAACTCTCTATAGCGGATCTTTTTTTAAACTTCATTAATTTGGACATAATATGTAATAGGAAGTTTTTTTCAAACGTATTTTTCCTAAATTACTCTCTCGTACGAAACTTTTTTTTTTAAATAGTGAGACCCATTTCTTACCGAGCCTGTAAAATATTTTTTATTGTGCGATTTTAACCGGATTTTTTTAATGGTAGAGCTTAATAATTGTATCTTTGGAGCAAAAGCGCCTTTTTCTTATAAAATCCAAAGCTCGTAAATATCAAGACTTCATATTAGCGATTATTCCAGTGCCGTGACTATAGATTTATTCTAAAAAACGTTAATAATGAATTCTTGAAATCTGTATTTGGCTTTAAAATCAAAACAAAATAAAGTTATGACTTTATTTTGATAAAATTCAGTATAGTAACCTTTTGAGGGATGGTCAATGCAGTGGCATGACAATACTCTTTTCAAAAAAAGTCTATATATTAATAAATTCTTGATATTATCATTTGGCTATACAGGATGTTAATAATGAATAAGTGTAACAAACTTAAAAGGCATGTAGGAAATGCAAAAATAGGCGAAAAATTTCCCATGTTGAAGTTGTTCAACATAAATGTTGAACTAAAAATGTTGAAGTTCTTCGAAAAAATTCATATTTTTGGAATGGCTACAAACTGGCTGATCAGAATAACAAGAAATTTTTGACGATTGATGTACTAATTGAATAAGTATATTACATGATTTGATACTACTATCGATGAAAAAAAAATTCAATTCAGTGGAGGAGATCTGGGTATGTTCTTATTTTTGTTTTTGAATTTATTATACACCACTGACTTTAACCTGTATCTTGAAAACTAAAGCTCCAACCGCATGTAAAAAAAAAAACTGCGATCAAGCTGAAAATTGATATATAGACAGGTCTGTCAGTTTGAGACGACGTCAAACGGTGTAAGCGTATACGTTTTGTAGTAGAATGTTGAGGGCGCTGTCGACAAGATTTTTCTCATTTATTTGTCTTTTACCAATTATTTTTATTATCAATTTTTTCGTCACTAAGGGTAAACTTTGTGGAGAATTCGTTATTTTTACATAAAAAAGTTATTCTCATTTCATGTCAAAAAAAATGTATCGTTTTATAGAAAAACGCACTTGAGCGTTTTTCCAAACATCAATAATCATGATATTTTTGTCCAGATACCTGTTATCACAGCGATAAAAGAGCAACTTTTGATAAAAACCACGTTTTATTCACTAAAGATTCTTAAAATTTATAAAAATATTTTTGAAAAATTATTAGCCAGTACGGCTTATGGAGAGATTAATATTACTTACTTATTAATGGTGTATGATCTCCAAGCGCTGGTAATTTTTGCGTAAAATAGAGCAAAAATAAACAAATTATTACTGCAGTCAGCCCATTTAGGATTACTTTTCCGAGGCCATATGGGCTAATCCAAAACGCCAATAAAGTTGTTGCTATTACAACTACAAAAAAATCATATTGTTCACTTAACAAAAATTTCTAATAATTTTTTACAGCTTGGTTGAATGGAATTTCGTCCATTGATCCGATTTTTTTAGACACATACAAAGTCAAATTAATTAGAAACTCACCAAAAGCTGGTGTAATTATAACATTGCCATAGGCAGGAGAGATCCTAGCAATAGTAATATTCATTACCAATTCAGGATAGCCTTCCTTGCAGCAAGCGTAGTGTCTAACATTTTTGGTGAATGTGGTTTTTTTGATGACCCAGTTATTGTTATCAGAAAATAGATCACTCTGAAAATTTACACATCAATTATTTTTTTCATCAATTCTAATTTAATACTATTAACGGAAAATCTGAACCGAGTGTCTCTACAGCATAATTGTCAGAAATGTACATTCCCTGGTCTGATCAGATCTAAATCTTGTGAATTTATATTAATGAAAATCACTTATTATGAATGTAATAAAAATTATATAAATATATTATGATCCTGAACTTTTGATTGATCCTGAACTTATTTTAACATTCCGATTTATCAAAACAATCCTGGCAATTTAGTGCAAAACATTAAATAATTTTAATTTTTGTAATATTAAGCCACTTGCAATCATGATTTCGTAAAATCGGCGTTTTATTACTTAATCATATTCACATATTATTCTGAATTTTGTATACTTTTTTTGATAATTCCGACTTACTAGATCAGCCTCTTTCTGATTGTTATACAGTTCCAAGTCAAGCTCATCTCCACTGTTGGTCCACGATCCAAATTTCAGGTAACACTCTTGAGTATCGTAAGGCCAGTATTTGAAATTAAAATCACATAAGACATTAAGTTTAGCGGGAGGGACCCAAAGAATTTCACCATTAGGATAAACTAATATGTTTGCACTTGACCAAGATATTGGACTCGCAACAGCACTGGAGAAAAATCATTTTTAATGCAATAGTAATATTTGGTAAGATAAAGTAGGAGCACAAACCTGTTATACAGAAATATATCTGGTTTCCATAATTCATGAGAGGGAACACGAAGAACGCTTATTCCTCCATAATCGCTTTCCTTCCACTTCAACTTTTCATCTTGCCAAACCTAAAGTAAAAATGATAACAAAAGTAGGCTAGAATAAATCACAAATTTACTCTTTAAAGAAAAAAAAATTCAATTATGAGAAAATAACACTAAACTAACCATTCTAACCCACGTATAGAGAGTGAGTGTAGCTTTTTCTTCGTTCACTTCTAGATGAATTATCCCCAGACCAAATTTACATACTGTGACGTTGAAATGTTGAGCTGGTCTAGCAAATTTGTCGTAATTTTTCAGAAGAGCTTTCCTCAACTCATCTGTATGCGTATTGTTCCACATTATTTGGGGCTCTAGATCTGCAAAAAAATCAGGTGTCTAATATGTCAGGAAATGATATAGGGAATAATATATTGCAGTGCGAGTACTAAGATTCTATACAAAGACGAATTGAAATTGATAGTTTCTATGTTAAATTGTTTCAATGGGATTGTTGGTAGGTAATACAGGTATCTATGGTAACTCACTGAAAGAGCCTAACAATTAATTTCCTTATGTATTCAAGATAGTCGTACGGGGAAATTTTGTGTCTATGTACGAGTATATAGAGATATACATATTATCATACTCAGTACTCGTACGGTATGATTATTAGGTACTATTACGGAGAGAGAGACAACAGATTTTTGGTTTATAGGCTTTATGGTTAATATTAGCAGTATTATTGTAACATTTTAGCACTTACCTTCAGCTTTGCTGGCTTCCCCAGATGGTAAATAATTGATGAAAATGATTAACAAGCACAAAACAATGAGAGGTACTTTGGAAGCCATTATGAAGTTGAAAATATAGCTGCCAGATGACTACAGGCAATCATAAGATACTCTCTTGCGATGATGACTAGCTCTTATTACTAAATTGGCTCTTGTAATTTTATTACTTTATTTCTGGAGGCATTATTTAGTTAAGAGAGTGTCTATTCAGAAATTAATAATCTTTTTGTTACTTGGTACAATGATTATTGCTATTTGAGTAGCAGTAATTTTTTTTAAATCTTGTTACATTGTAGGTACGCGATATTTTATAATTTTTAGATTGAATCACATAACGTTGGTCCTATCATTATTTTGTTAGAAATTAAAAATGAAATACCAGAACTGGCAGGTTAAATGCATAAATTCTTGTGTGCGAAGTATAATTTCATAATTTCAACTAAAAAAAAATAGCATGGAGCGAAAAGTTTCATTTTTGATTACCTCTGCTTATCTGCCTTATTTTCATGCATCAATTTTTTTTATTGTTACATATTAACCATTCTAAATAAGAGATTCAGAAACATTCCAGGAAAATATTTTTTGGATTTCAAAGACTATTTTGTAAATCTCTGTAAAGTCGTTATTCAATTTATTTATTTATACGTAGGTATACCTATGGATTTCAATAAATTATTGACAATGTTTTTGTTGAGGTGCGTACACATCTAGCGAGCCTATAGCGCGAGCCGAGTACGAATCCTTGCAGCCGGCTCATGGCTCGCGTCTGGTGGATAGGCGAGCTTTCTACGATCATCTGCACTTCCATCTAGGAGTCGTTATTGTTTTCAGTTTTGTGTCTTATGACCCAATAATTATGTATGACAACGGCGAAGCTATAACTTTTTTCAGTTCTATGCTAATTTTACTTAATATACTTAAAAAAAAGATACCACTGTTTACTTCTGTGCCCCAACGATTTATTTCCAAGTATATAGGTAGCATCTTTTTACTTTATTGTAATATTTATCGTCTTTCGGGTTTCATAGTTCTGTGTATAATTGAACAAGTTGCAGAAGGCCAATCTAGGTCCAAAAATCCATTTTTATAAAGATAGATAATATGTAGAATAACAAACAGCCCAAGCTCGATTCGGTTTTACAATAATTACATTACATTTACACAATTATTACATTCCTAATAGTTAGGGTGACAGTACTCTCTGTCCGGTGATTCATCATTCACCGGGGATCGACGCTTCACGTCGGTCCACCGTTTTACTTGTCCTGAATAATTTACAATTTCAACCCCTAAAGTCAATTAACGCCACCCTTCCACTCGGGAAGGGTTTAAACAAGTCTGTAATGACATAATTTTAATTTTTGATTTTATTTATATGTGTGTTTGTTCTTTGGAAGTACCTTAGAGAATTTCTGATCTTATGACCACGTGTTCCTACATTTTTTACATCAGGCCTGGGCCTATATTTTTTAAACATGAATTGTATACCCTTTATGTGTGGACCGCGACTCTTGTAAACTGACAATTGTCCTGAAGATGGGTTAACACCCGAAACCGGTCGACAAGATATTCCTAAAAAATTTTTTGAAAGAAAATATATACTCATTGACCTACTGATTGTTGTTTTATTGAATTTTTGAGTATACCATGGCCACTTTTATGGATGAAAACAAAAACTATTTTATCAAGCAAAAATTGTTAACAACCTTTTCTACAACGACAGCGTGTTTAAATTTACGGACCTTAGGTCAGTCGTGGGTCTGCGACTGCGATATCACATAGCGGTCATCAGATATACCTAAAACGTATAACTAGAAAGAGAGGAAAGCAGATGCGCGAGAAGTGGCGAATGGAAGAAAGTACAGATGACATAAGTGATGGCGGAGTCACCCAGAGGAGCCACCCAGAACGAAAGGGGAGGCAAATCTGTGAAGGTGGGCGGTCGTGTCTACAAACGGGTGCAAGCCTCATCTGTATCTTATATCAATGTCTTACCTATTATCTTTTACCTTATCTACAAGCTTAGAAACTAAATTGTTTCTAGATAAGATAAATATCATAACAATAGTGGAGTCCGCGATCGAAAGTACCGAGGATGATCTCTGTTTTGAGAATTATGTCTAACTAGATTCTCGCAAATTAGCGGTCATATTGTCATGCATGCCGGGCATGCTGCAATTTTATGTATATTTGGTTAGAGGACCCTTAGAGGAGCTCGGAGTCACTTTTTTAGCACCCCCTCTCATGAGCATTTTAAGAAAATGAGTTGTTTTTGGTACAAATAAAAAAGTGTAGAGATTTTTAAAGATCTATCTTTTTCCCAATGAAATTTTGCGGTAGGACATGAAATTTACCCCCACAAAGGGGGTTTAAATTTGTGAAAACTCTTCATTTTACTTTTCAGAAGTGATAATATCACTTTATAGGATACTTACACCCAGGGGTCCACAGTCCACAGGAGACTCGACGAGGGTCTACGTTGGCGTGACAAAAAACTGGGGGTTCGCAATTCGTAAGCGGGAGTCCACGAAAATTTATCTGGTCTCGATAGTGAAGAACTAAAATGTTGGCTTGACTTCACCTATCAATGTAGGCAGATAATATTTTAAGAAGCTCAGCGACTGTTACTTGTAAAAACTTGCATGTTCCATAATATACAGTAAAACGTGTCGAGACTTACAAAGTACACGAAGGGCTCGCGAGCCGCACATATAAAATGGGCAGATAAATTTAAAAAATCAGATATATTTTTATTTATAACTGTCATGAATATAAGCTTTTTATCTATTTATTTATAAAGGAGAAATTAGACAATTTAGGATCAGCACTTCCAAGAAGAAAGAATTAAGCAATGAAATTTATGTTTTTAGTCTCTTATAAGGTAACATAATACTTTTCTTACATAATTTTTTTTATTTTAACAATCAAAAAGCATGAAACAATAATTATTATTATAGCCATACACACTACTATACAAATCTAACGCGGGAAATGCAATATACATTTTTGATAATATTTAAATTGCTTTTTTCTATATTTCGTTTTGAGGAAAATATCAGGTGTCTATGTGGTATGATAAATAGTCAAAATTGCAAAAACAATAACATATCCAATAAAGAAAAATTTATCAACCACATCAGCAAATAAGCACCACTCCTTCTTGGCGTCAGAGCTGTAATCGTCTAATTGTGTGAAATGGATGCCTCCTAAACCATTTTGCTTCTCACAAATCGTTACTTGGTGGTCAACGATTTCATCTGGCTTCTCAGTTTTAATCAGATTTTTCTGAAATGAAAAGTAAGTTTATGATAATAATGCTCTGCTGTTATCACGGGAGAATGGCAAAAAGCCATAATATTGAGAAATTTTTTACAAATATTTTTTTAACATCAATCACAAGAGATTCTGGCTTTTGCATGGCATGGAACATTTTCGGACGCTTCATCAGCAACTGAGGTAGATATTATCAGCGTCGAAATTGATGAAACGTCTAGAGAAAGCCATGTATGACTCGACAGCCTGGGAAATGTATTCTTATGGAAATTGAAATTTTTCTCACCTGTTTATTACCGCTCAGATTTATCCTACAAGTGATCAAAGAACATATTGTTCCAGTTAGGATGTTCTTAACGAACCTCGGCATTGGTCCTGAATGATTAGCTGTTGCAAGCCAGATTACGAGAGCTGCTTCGATGAATGAGACCGTCACCAATATTAACGAGCCAGTGTAGAACGACACTTAAAAAAATATATTTTAAAAATATACGGTTGAGTGAGTAGGTATACCATTGAAATGATAAGAAGAACTGGAATGCACTGAAATGAACCACCTCCCAGAAAGAGCACGATGATCGGATGCTGGAGAAGTCTATGTTTGTCTAACGCATATGAGCAATAACTCCATATAACTTATCGTTTTTTTACTGAAACGGCATGCCACTTTCTGTCAGTCGATCTAAGTTCGTGTTCCCAACAAAGCGTGAGCTTTCCAGTTCTGTTGTTCATTTCTATGGTAGGTACCTAAGTTCATGATAGACTAGCTTCAGCAGATTTTCTTGTGTACCGCAGAGTTCAAATGATATATTATTTTACATCTAGGTATGTACCTACATTAGGTAATCAAATCGTTTTTTTTTATTTTTGGAAAAGTAAGTTTTTCAAGAATTATCTCTAAAATATCATATTGCCTCAGGTTTTATAAGTTTTGTAGAAAAAAAGTCAAAGTACTTACAGATGTGCTGCATTTAATGAAAAAATTACTTAAAATTTACTTACCAATTAGTGGGGTACTTCCTACCAAAGGTAATTTCTTGGCGAAATACAACAAGAACAAACAAATAATCACAGCAGTGAAGCCGTTGATTAAAATCTTTCCGTTCTGGTGAGGCGGGATCCAGAACGACAAAAGAGTTGTAGTGACGACAGCTGAAAAAAAGAAAATAATAAATAAACAAAAGTTCCTCTTAAAATGTCAGCTTTCTTTGTCTTTACCAAAGGCAGGTGCAATTATGATGTTGCTATAAATAGTACTTCTTCTTGTCATAGTGATATTGAGGGTAATGTCAGGATAAGCTTCCTTGCAGCAAGGATAATATCTCAGGGTCTTTTTTAGTTTAGCGCTCTTAATTTCCCAGGTACCATTCTTGGATAAGTATGACTGCAACAGAAACCAATAATTACAATGCAGAGAGATTGCTTGTGAGACATTTCTTCAAAATGGCTTTTAAACCAAAAAACCGATGTTGCCGAAGTTACTGGTTCAGGCTCAACATCTCGTCTCGATGACTTAAGTGGATTCTTCTCAATATTTGGAGAAACTCCAAAACTAAATTGCTTATAGGGGTTATTAGATTGAGTTGAACACTGTCAGAAAGTCATTCTTCAAACATCAGCATTCAATCCCATATTTGAAAAGTTGCAGATCTCATGAGAGATTCGAGTCTAGTGTCTAAATTAGAGGTAGGTAAGTCTCAAAAAGAATTTTTCGAAAATTTGTTTATTTTGCCACCTCCCAGAAATCTAATCTATCAAACTTGTCGTTTTTTAGTAAGTATATAATCTGGCCTTATTTAGTCAACGTATCGAAAAGCAGGAAAAATCAATCAAACTAGCTCAAAATTTTTCAAAATAAATCGAGAATGGCGACTCTCACTTTGTAGCCGATTGAAGTTTCGTGGCCTTCAACTCAACTGGAATTTCCAACTTCAGATTCAACTGTATGTTTTTATGAGGAAAGTCGAACAACAAATCAATGAGTACTTAAAACTTACAGCATTATGCACTGGAATAGGATGCAAAGAGAACAGGCTAAAACTTATGCCAGCCGGGAAAACCATTATTAAGACACCTGGCTAAAACTTATTATTCTAGGAAGGAATGATTGAAAAGCGACTTATTATTCTAGGAAGGAATGATTGAAAAGCGAAGAATGGTAAAACTTACAACAGTATGCACTGGAATGGGATTCAAGAAGAGCTGGCTAAAACTTATGTCAGCATGGGAGTGTTAAACTATTAGTAAGGCACAAAGAATGGTGGTTAATATGCACCTAGATCCCTAGCTAAAACTTATGTCAGGAAGGCATGGTTGAAGATCGAAAATTGGTTAATCCTCAAAACAGCGTTCAGAAGAACTCACCAAATCAGCGCTTTCCATTCCAACATTCAAGTCAATCTGTTGGTCGCTGTTGGTCCAGGATCCGATCTTCATAGAGCAATCCTGAGTGTCAAACGGCCAGTATTTGTAGTCAAAATCGCAAAGAATCGTGAAGCGAGTTGGAGGTACCCATAGCACCTTTCCAGTGGGGTAGAGCAACGCGTTGGTCGAAGCCTCGGCTACAGGTCCTGCTACTGGACTGGAATGGGATGAAATTGTTCCAATCATTTATGTAACAATAAAAATTTGATGTCTACATACCTATTGTAAACGTATAAGTCTGGTTTCCATACCTCATCATACCCCAGACGTAACACCGCTAAACCCTTGTAATCGTTTGGATTCCATTTTAATTTATCATCGTACCATGTCTAAAAGATTATCATTAATGAGGAGCTGTTTTTAAGAAATAATGCATTTTTCACAATGCAATTTTAAGAGCAACAGTCCCCTTTTAAGAGTAACTTGTTGTAAGTATTAAATTTTCTTAAATTGAGGAAATGCAGGAATTAACTTCCCTGATGAGATAAATTTTATCCATTTAAATCTACTATACGGTCAAGCATCATACGAATACAGCAACGAATAATTTCATTAGTATTATTTTTTGACACGTTTACATGAAAATCGTCATATTGTTTTTCTTAAATCTAACTCTTTTTTTTTCTTATTAGCAAGTGACGATGACGTTGATTGATCTCGTTTTTAATTTAATAAAAAAATTGTCATCCCAAATGTATTTTTTGTCATCTCCTACAACTTATACTGGTAGCTTTGTAAAGAGGCTTGTGATGGAGATAAATCAAAAATATTATCAGAAAATATATTTACAAGAGCTAGCCAACCATACAATTCCATCGTCGATCTCTTTTCATCCACAGCAACATTCAGAATAGTGACAGAAACATTGCAGACGGTCTGATTATAAAACTCTGTCGGCCTGGATCTTACGTCGTATCCTGTGAGCAGGGCTTGACGTAATTTGTCAGTTTCAGTTTCATTCCATATCTTATTGCTATCACCTGAAATTAATTACCACCTTTCAATTCTCATTGGATAATTATTTTAGTCCTATATACTTATCAAATATTAAAAAAAAATCAATTGAAATAATCATGAATATCATTAAAAATCCGCTATGTCCCTGTTTCCAAGAAAGCATGAAAAAGTTTTATAATAATTAATTACTCACCAGGTAATGTACCACAGCTGAAGTCAATACAATTAACAACCAAAATGAAAACTCCCAGAAACCTTGCAAATTCTCTGGCGCCCATCTTGTATTGGTGAATTCCGTTTCGGAACAGCGAATTCGCAACAGCTTTTACCTATCCTGTCAGAGCAACGATCCAATTAGGGTCCTATTGCAGCTCATTTATTCATCATATATTCATACAGATTGCCCTTTTGTCACTGCCACCGCTTCAATTATTCTAATAGAATTATTTGTTCGCTAAACTACATCATTCAATCTGTTTGTATTAAAGAAACTTTTTCGGGGGGATCATACAAAGGTCACAACGCAAATGTAGTTATATAAACTTTAAATTGGTAGCAGTCAGTGTACAGAAAAGGGGCGATTGAATAATTACGTTGATGTGGATAAATTTAAAGCACGAGATGAGATAATTTTTTTAGTTTGCCACTTAGCTTCTTCGCTATTCAAGCCCGTCAGTTGTTTCAGTCTGCTTGGATCCACATGTCACGATGCTTCTTATTATAATAATTATGATAAAGCGTTTAGTTTCCGCTGCGGAGTAATCTATACCAAATGATTCTGTTTTATTGAATGATAAGAAAATGACTTCGGTAGTTCTAAAAAACGGTTTCAACCCATGTTAATTGATACCAGGGGGAAGAAAATGTGGACTACAAAATCCAACCTCTCATATAAAATTGTTAATAAATAAAATTTTGTTAACATAGAAAGCTGATTCAGAAGATAAAAGAGAGAAATGTTTGGGTGCCATTGTAAATATTAAATTTTCTTGATTGTTTTAAAGTAAGGTCAATAAGGGAGGTTTTAGGGGAAGTTAAACTACAGCAATGACTATACCTTTTCTCAGCACAACGCGCTCAGCTTGCGCCGCAGTTAGAAGATACTGATTACTGATTAGCTGGAAATACTCTCGTAGACTTCAATAAGACCTTATAAACAACTGCTCAGCTGCAGCAGAAAAGTCTTAAATTACGATTTAGACGTTTCAGTTTGAGCTACTTCTTCTTAAATGTTAGTGCATGCGCTTGGGCATCACGCAAATCCTCGTGGTCGATTTATGCTCCTAACCAAATTTTCGGGAAAGGACCCCGCAGAATCCTCATGGTAAAATTTGTTAACATTTTGGAGATCGATAGTATTCGATGAGTAAATCTACTACTAAATCTAATTTGAAGTGACCTCTGAAGATTAATAATTTAATTTTGAAATATTGGCTGTCCTACTGGGGTATTTGGGAGGAATGTTAGATAGATCATTTGTTAAGATTCAAAAGTTGCTTCTGTTGCCGTAGTTACATTTTAAGTCTGTTGGTCCATTTTTGAGAAAACCAGGAAAAACTTTTGAAATTGTAGTCATTTTTGTAATAGCTTTGGTTGTGACTTTAAAATTTGATTTTTTTTTAATTTTTGATGTTTTTCTTTTTTTGTAATTTTTATTGTTATGTCAATACAATTACGAAAATCACAACACAAAATGAAAACTTATTCCTGTTTTTTTCTAGAAAACGGTTCAATAGGCCTAAAATTTATCTACTGCAACAGAACAATAAGCTTTTCAATTTTAATAAATGTTCCAACGTACATTCCCCTTCAAAACAATAAGGAAGACCAGAATTTTAAAATGAACGCGTGACTGTTATAAGAGAAAAAATCCATCTTCGGAGATATTCATCTCTTGAACAGGACTTTTAGGGGGTTAAGGCCATGGAGACTTTTGATCTACTCATGAATACTAGCGATACAGAAAGTTACTTCAAATTTAACCGGGAGTCAATTACCTTAAGGATTCTGCGGGGTCCTTTGATAAGAAATTTTTTTTAACATAATTTGCTCCAACTTGTGGATCATATAGTTGTGGAGTAGTTTGATATGATTACAAATACTTGCAGGTACCTACATTTTTAGAATATGTCGTAGCCTGGTTTTTTGAAATGCAATCTTCTGACATGTAAAATATTCTTACAGCATCATTGGTTTTTGATCAATAACGTCATCGTAGTTTTTTTAAACAACAACCTCGTTCTTGTTGTAGATCGTTTCAAGGGTCCTGTTAATAATAATATTTTCCGCTAAATTTCGAAGAAGAAAAACAATTTTTGGAAAGAAGGGCATGCTATACCCACACATATTCGAAGGTCTTTCGAAGAAAACATTTCCTTATATTTTCACATGTATATTCCCATATAAACTAGAGAAAGTTACGACATGTCAAACTTTTAGTTATGCACTATGAAAATCAAAAAAAAAGCTGTAAATTAGAAAAAATGCTCGTCTTAGGAATGTCCTTCGAAATGGTGTATGATCTTCTTCGAAAATGCATGACCTTTAAAAAAATTATCCTTTTTTCCCCGAAAAAAGTTTGAAATTTGGCGTAAAACTAGTTCTTTAAAAAGACCTTTATCTGAAACCATGTCTGACAAATAGGGGGCTGGAGTTTGAAAAACTGTTGATAGGGTGCCAAAAACCAATGACGCCATAACTATATGCGTTATGTCTGAAGATAGCGTTTTAAACGACAAAATCGACCTATCAATGCAATTTCCTTATAGAAACGTCGGAGTTTAGGAATTTTGTTCCAAACTTTGTACCCCAAACTTAGACGTAGAGTACCATGATATAAAATTATTATGCGGAAGCTAATCTTTTCTCTCTTTCCGATCGGTAGCGATCTGAGAGAGAATAGGCTATCTCAATGTAGTGAATTTTTTCTTAATTCTCATTCCTGATAGCTATGGTGCGGCAGTGACTTGCACGTTACATGGGCGTTACGTTAAAATAAAACGTCTAATTGTTTTTTCTTACTTTAAACAATTTTTTTACACATTTCTTTTCTTCTCTAAAGATCGAGGAATAGACAGGAAAATAATACAAAGTGTAACTGATACCACGAACGTGTATTTACCGTCTTATTACCTACTGATCTTCAATTAACAATAATAAATTAGATAAACCTGAATCATTTTTCTATGTATTACGAGTATTTGCGACGTAAAAAGAGACGTCCGAGAAAAATGACACTAACCTATACAATTAAAATCTATCAATATCCAGGTGTTTTGACATTTGACAACATTTTAACATTTTATTCAAAAATCGCCTTATATGGGAAAAACTATCTAGATTTTCGTTTAATGTCTCTTCTCTCTCTCTCTCTCTCTCTCTCTCTCTCACACACACACACACACACACACACACACACACACACACACACACACACACACACACACACACACACACACACACACACACACACACACACACACACACACACACACTACAGTCATAATTAACAATACAATCTGACCAAGATCAATATGCCTACCGTTCTCTTATATTTTTCCAGAATTTGTAGGTACCTACCAACTTACTCTATTTTAAGACCAGCTTTGGTGAAGAGCGCTAAATAAACTTGCGTAATTGAGACCTTAATTGCTCTATTTTTTTTTCGTGAAGAACGAAGCTAGGATTAACCAGGATGACGTATAGTTGGTTATTTCTTCGAAATTGGTAATGATCTTTTATGGTATTTCAGCACATGCGTGAATTTAATTTAACTTATTGAGGCTGCAGCAGCGAAAGTCAGACTTAGAAATTTGGCTTTATTTTATTAGGTGCCTACTTCTTATCAATGAATCAAATTTATTATTACTGAAACAAAAATATGTAACCCCATAAAGCCCCTCGATTTTAAAGTCACACCACTGCTACATGACCTCGAACAGGATCTGAGTGATGACCTTATCCTCGTGGCCTCGTCTTATTAGTTTGGGCCCCCTCAAATCCCTGACCTTCCGCAAGACCTCTATATTCCATAACTGATGACAGTTTTTAATATTTTTTATTTTTTTTACAAAAATATAACGAAAAATCAATGTCAAAATCTGAATACTTACTGGATTTTATAAATAAATAAAAACTACATTATAATAGGTATTATTGTAATTTTATAAGGTTAATAAAAAATAATTTAAAATTAACGTTCATTTAATCGATTTCGTTTTCCAGGTCAAAGAATATGTTCATAAAATTTAATTAAACCTAAGAGACCAAATATGATGCCCAAAACCAGAAAAAATAGCATGTCAATAGCATTTCCAAAAAGACGCCACTCCAGTGCAAAAGGATCATAATCGTTTTCAAAATCGTCATTTATGTTTTCGCTTGTATCTTCATTTTCTTCAATATATCCTTCTCCCCTCTCTCCTATTTCTTTATTAGAAATCTACAACGAAACAAAATTGAGATCAGTTATCGTTATAGTGTCATTTTTTGTGACTATACCGTACTTTTGGGAGTTCATTATTAAACCCTAATATCCTCATCAATTTGTTGTCCAGGAAATATTTCTTAACCAACTTGGGAACGCAGCTGGAATGCTTCGACTTGTTTATCCATATAACAAACGTTGATTCGATTAACGAAAAACAAACCATAATAAGAATTATGTTGTAAAGAATTACTGAAAAATATGTAAGAACCCATTCAAGCTTGACTTATCAGACAGAGTTTTAAGGAACTTGTAGTTATACCTAATATGGGCGTTGTGTTTCCTAGATTAGGAATTTTCTTGGCAAAGTACAGGAGAAATATACAAGAAATTATAATACTGCCGCAATTGAGAATTAATCTTCCATAAGTATACGGTGGTAATAGGAATGTTGAAAGTGTAAATGCTGTTAAAACTGAAATAAGAAAAATCTGTGGAGCATTAATAAAACTTTTATTTTATTTTTTTATTTTTGCACCCCATAATGCTGCAATATAAGCCTGAACTTATATGGGGCTTGGTGAGCCATCTGTTTGCCGCGACAGCTCGTCAGTTGCAGGCCGAGCCCCCATAAGCCTGCTAATTCCCATGACGCGTGACTTGGCGAGTACAAGCCAGACTCACCGAATCACCATCGTGGAAGCCGCCTTTATACTTCTTTAAAAAAATAGTCTTGACGGTTTTGACGGCCACGCAGTAATCACATTAAGGCAATAACCAGCAATTAAATACCATGTGTTGTAGCATTATGAGAATTAATATAATAATTACCAAATAATGGTGTTATAAACACATCATGGTATATAGGAGACCTCCTGTGGAAATTTATCTGTACGTTTACTTCATATCGATCCGTAAAATCTACATAAGAGTGCTTTACTGGTACACGTTTAAGCTTATAGTCTTCAAGTTGCCACTCTGAATTATTGACAGCTAATTTAAGCTGAAAAAAAGTTGATACTAATTGTCTGATTATACACAAGTCACTAAAAAAGAAAGTTATTTTTACAAAATATAACCCACAGACGGATGGTCCTTCGAGCCGGATATGAACCAACGAATAGATATAATCCATTATTCTCCTATATTTAATTATTTAATAAGATCAATAGTACTTACATTAGCTGATCGATTACTAATGGGAGACGGTACTAAGTCCAAGCTATCGCCGTTATAGCTCCAAGAAATGAGCTTAAGTTCACATTCTTGACTATCGTAAGGCCACCTCTTCAGGTTTAAGTCACAAAGAACAATTAACTGTACTGGAGGTATCCATAACACTTTCCCGTTTGGGAACACCAGCAAGTATACGAAGCTGAAGTGTCCCACGGGATAACTGACGGCACTATTATAGGTAGGTATATAAAAAATAGATCACTAAACGATTAGAATTTTGCTTTCATCTAACAGGACACATACCTGTTTATTAAAAATATATCGGGGATCCATATTTCAAATTCGTTTACATACAAGACATCGAGTCCTTGATAATCTCTTGGATCCCATCGTAATTTCTCATCTGTCCATAGCTGCAACATGAAGACTTGTGTCAAGATATACCTCACGTAATTAGGTCAGATACAAAAATAATTCTAAGGAACTTCCGTCACTTAATAGAGCCTTTAACATAACGAGAACCCGCGCAATTTCTGCGAGTAAAAAAAAAGCCCTGTATAAGTATAAAAATTACAGCAAACTTACCAAATGTAAATGCCCATAAACTGATATTGCTGATCTAGACTCTTCAACTTCTAAGTGCACGATATCTAAACCTAATTCGCACGTTGTTTGTTTATCATGAGGACTTGGTCGGGAAAATTTATCATAATTCGATAGAAGATCCTGTTTCAGTCGATCCGCTTGCGTTATGTTCCAATTTTGATCAAAGTAATCACCTGCAAGGTCACAGCAATAAGCAAACAATTACTGCAGGTTCAAAAAACAGAAAATTACGTTTAGTGCGTCCGTCAATTGAATTTAACAAGGTAATCAGGATAAACAGTTTTACATAAAAACTCAACATCATTGTTGTTATGAAGATGTGTGATGCAACAAACTAGATAATTTATATACTGGACCTTGTAGAGCGCAGCTAAGTAGTAGTTGCAGTTGCTTCTATTAAACCATTGTCTTTGTTGAATTGTAATTTAAAGGAGCATTGAAAGAGTCAGTGGCGTTTTGTTATACCTACAAAGACTGACAATCTGCGTTCAAGAAAAACACAAAAAAAATCAATTCGATTCATTTATTGTAGAGCTCCTGTATCGCGAATTCTTCAAACGCTGCTTGAATAAATGTCTATAGGCCAAATTTTCAGACCGTTTATCCTGTTTAAACATTTCTTTTTCATAGGATTTTAATTTTAATTTCGATTCTATAAGATTATCATAAATTATTTTCTTAGTATAAGCTCAGACAGTGATTAGATCCATAGTAATGCTCAATTTTTAAATATTCTTTATATTTTACTATGAAGAGCATTATCAACGCATTTCTTAGAAATACTAACTTTGGGGATGAATTCCTTCGTTATATTTATATACAAGTTAACTTAACGTTAAGATTTGAATAAACTTTGTAACGAGAGCCGAGGGAGCCGAGTTTTTTTAAGGAGCCGATAGAAGTACTTTTTATTACAATGTCGACGACTTATTGACCGGGGAAAGACCCAACCTCTTCTCCGAGTGTTGATCGGAGTCTCGGCCTGTTCCGGTTCTCCTTCACCATCCATCGAGAAAGCACTGCCGTGCCGAAGCCGCAGCAGGAACCTCCTCTCAATTAAAGAGAAAAAAAATACAATTGGCGCCCAGCGTGGGGCCTTCACTCTGAAAAAAACCTACAACCTGATCGAGAAATGCTTACGAAGACGGCGTAAGTATAACCTCCGAAATCTGCACTCCATATTTTTTTTAAATATAAGAAATTGTGGGAATACATAGGATTTCATCATACCGGGACTGGATTAATTTATTCACTAGCCAGGGGCAAATTTCTTTAGAGCGTCTTGAAACGAACTATTTAACCCCTAGAGGGGAAAAATAGTCGCTGAGAGCATGAGACAAGAAAACCAAGGGTCGTAGGTTGAGTCGCTAGTCCAAGAGGGTCAACAATAACAAGCAGGTCAGCAGAACAACAGGTACTCTTTATTGAAAAATATAAAATATATCACAGCTATTAATATGACACTCTTGAGCACGGTTAACAATTAGAAAAGGAACAGAGCGTGCGGTTTAGCAGAATGAATTGGTCGATTAAACTGGGTAGGCAAAGGCACTTAGCTCCACAGGGTCTCCGGTGTGAGGGTGGAAGTTTAGTTGGTGGTAAACTTCTCAGGTGTCTCAGGTAACATCAGCCGGTAAACTTCTCAGGTGTCTCAGGTAACATCAGCCTTCTTGTTTGAGAGAAAAATTGCCTCCAGAGATAAAGATTTCCTCCAAGAAAAAGATTGCCTCCAGGGAAAAATTGACTCCAGGGAAAAAGCTGCAAGTTCATGGGTATCAGAAACACTCTTGCATTAATGAACGGTCCGATCGAGTCTGCTTGTCAAGGGTACATAGAATTATGTCCCGTCCTCAAGATAGGTTGAGATCAAAAAATGTGACTGACAAATTTTACATGCGAGCGAAACTCGATCGGATTTAAAAGCTGTAATTAAAATTAGCATACGGTATTAAGAAAATATGATCTGTATAATTCTAACGCAATTAAGAAAATCATTTTACGACACTCACCAAGCCAAAAACGTAGTTGATTCTTATAATAATTAACGTGAAAGTTCACGACGCCATTTCAGGAAACTTAAGGTGTTTGCGGACCCTTCATCCGCGAATTTCCAGGAAAGAAAGAAAGTGAAAACGCAGGTATGATGATGAAACGCACCTGATTGCAGCTTGACAGTCGATGTTACGAAACTCGAGGCCTCCAGTCGGCCGATGCATTAAAACCCACCATCACTCACTCACTCCGCGCGCCCGCCGTCGTCTCTGTGTTACCGGCATCTAGCCAGTACGTACGAAATGTACGTTACAGTCTTTTGAGCAGCGGAGTTTTGTATATTGATGGATCATCGTATACTTATTTGAGTCTAGAAGCAAGGAGAAGCCTCATCTCAGGGCTCCTGCAATTAAGGAGGAACCCAAAATTATTTTGATTGAGGCCACTGGGGCTTAAATTTCGACTCCAGATAAGATGATAAAGATGGTAAAATTAAATTTGACCTTTCACGGATTTTCTGGTTCACTCCATGTTGTTTTCAAACTTTTTGTAGGTACAGGGTCGAAGGCAAGCAACAATTTCAAAATTTACCAAACTTTTTTTCATAATCAATGCTTCATGGGAATCTCAGAATCAAGAAAATGAGTCTTGCCAATAATAGGCACCCATTTTATGATTAAGCTTTCTTAACTGCGTTCGATAAATTTTCAAAAATACGATTATCTGAGAAATATTTCGATTAGTCCTAAACTCCACATAGAAAATTTTATCCATTATTTTGAAAATCCAAGGATTAAGAATCTCAGCATATATTATTCAGATATATGGGTGATTGATTGAAACGCCACATTAGAAAAAGTTCGACTTCCAAATGATCTAGGAATCTGAAATTTGGAACTTAGGCAACATACCTAATAACGAGTCAAAATGAAATATTGCCAAGATGGCAGCACATTTAAAAATGGCGAAAGCAATGGCCATCTTTGTTTTTTTAAATGGGACACCCCATATATTATTGCATTTTCAGATCGTCTGAGAAAATGTAATAACAATGGTGCTTATAGTTGTATTTTAAATTGAGTAGGCCATGAGTTATAAACAAGTGAAAATCGTGATTTTCCAACTTTAAAGACATTTATCACGAAAACGGCTCAAGATATCAGAAAACGGCTTACATGTCCCTATCTTAACTTTTTATAAGGCATCCAAATATGCAGTTGAAATCTTTATACAAGGTGGTGAAAATTGTCAGATTTTTCATCACCCTGTATGAACATTTCAACTCTACAGTAGGATACCAGATGAAAAGTTAAGATAGGGACATGTAAGCCGTTTTCTGATATCTTGAGCCGTTTTCGTGATAAATGTGTTTAAAGTTGGAAAATCACGATTTTCACTTGTTTATAACTCATGGCCTACTCAATTTAAAATACAACTATAAGCACCATTGTTATTACATTTTCTCAGACGATCTGAAAATGCAATAATATATGGGGTGTCCCATTTAAAAAAACAAAGATGGCCATTGCTTTCGCCATTTTTAATGTTCTGCCATCTTGGTAATATTTCATTTTGACTCGTTATTAGGTATGTTGCCTAAGTTCCAAATTTCAGATTCCTAGATCATTTGGAAGTCGAACTTTTTCTAATGTGGCGTTTCAATCAATCACCCTGTATACGATATGTACTTCATCTCTACATTGATGAAGAGACGCTAACTGCATTTAAATAGACCGACAATGATATTAAACGACTCGCAGTAGCGACCTCTATTATAATATAGCAGAAACTACTAGCAATAGCAATTTGGAGCTCTTCCTTTACATGTTTCTTTAGTGTTTATTTAGGTAATTAGAGAAAAGTTTTCATTGACAACGCTGTGTATTCTTTCTTCATAATAAAACTACCTACCAATATTAATAAATTATTTATTAAAAATGCTTGCATATTATTATTAGAATAAGTATTTAATGCATAAGAATATCATTACAATAAAATATATAAATAGGAAAATTTTGTCAAGGAGATATCCTAAAAGTAACCAGTCCTCGTGAGTTTGATTATCCATTAATTTTTTTCTATATTCGTAAGTACTCCCTGTTTTTTGTTCTGTAGTATGCTCTTCATTGATTTGGTTTCTCAGCTTTGAACACTGGAACGAAAACTTGTTAAAACACCTGTATAATAAGTAACTTTTGAGTGCTTTGATGAAAATATTCAACCCCTAAAACGTAGGGACTCCCCTACCTAGCCACTTATTTTTTTAGGTTAATATTCTAATAAGATTATTGATCTCACCTTCCAGTACATATTTTTTTTAATGGAATCACATAAATCTCCATCCATGAATACTTTGATCTTCCATGGTAAGTGATTTTTTCTCCTCGACAACCAAGATAAACAAGCAGATTCAAAAATGGCAAGTGCAAATAAGTATAAGTATGAACTAAAAAGTGACACTGCAAAGAAAATAAATATTTAAGTTGTATTCCATAATACTTATTTCAAATAAATCTTCAAAAACGCACCAATTAAGGGTGACGAATCGCCAGTTGGTGGTAATTTCTTAACGAAGTACAGCAAGAATAAGCAAACGATTAGGGCACATACTACGTTCATGAAAATTCGTCCATCGCTGTGGAATGGTAGGATGAAGCTTAATAAAATAAATCCAAGGATTGCTGAAAATTGTTAGTGGAATTAATAGGTATAACCCATTATACTTTGTCTTTGCAGCGTTCACAGAACCGTACGCGTTAAACTGGCAATTTAAAGAAGTAAATCATTCGTCAAGAAGAATTCTACGAATAAACCAATTCACTAATAATGACATCACATATTCTAGTCTTACAGTCCAAAATATTTCTACCACCTCGGATTGTATACAGAAATCAACTCCCTGAGGGAGAGCATTCAGTCTTAAGTTAGTGAAGCATCAGAAATAAACAGAACTATAACGATCTTAATGGGAGGGAAAAATATCGTCCTTAGCCCCGCGAGAGGATGCAGGGTGGATTCCTCTCCCCTTTGTTCTAGTCCCATCTCGTTGATGATCTTCTAGCCGTTCTCTCACTATGGAGATCACGTTCAGGTATATTGTGATGACTTGGTCATTCTGATCACAGAAAGATCTGTAGCGACCATTTCTAGGGTCCTTCAGAAAGTACTCGAGGTGACTTATGCAGTGGTGCGAGAGGAAACACACGTCAGTCATTTCTAGCAAAACTCATATAGTACCATTTTCCAGAAGGAGAAGGTAGGATAGTTTAACGTCCTCAAATCTTCTGGGAGAAACCAGACCATTTGCAGAGGAAGCCAAGTAGCTGGCTTGAAGAAGAGAGTCTTCTCGAGCGTGGGCCTTCACGCAACCACTTTTCAGACCGAAAACTATACCATACAGCTCTGGGCGCAGATCCAGGAAATGACGCAATGCAAACGCAGATCAATAAAGATATTTTCAGATACCCAAGCGGCTCTCAAAGCCCTTAGCTGCAGCCACTGCAAGTCCAAGTGGGTCTGGAACTGTCAACTAACCTTGATGCTCTAGCAAAAAGCAACGAAGTAACTCTGATCTGGATACCAGGCCATGCTGGATATGGAGAGAACGAACTTGCCGACTCTCTGGCGAGGAAAGGTGCCGGATCCGAATTTATCGGACCAGAACCAGATGATATTGTCAAAATAACAATACGCAACTGGGCTGAGAGGGAAGTCCTCCAGAACTGGTGAAACTTACCAAAAGTGGACTATTCGAAGGCCTTTATAGAGGGTACTTAGATAAAAATGACCAAAGAACTATTGGAGCTTAACAGGAAAGATCTGAGCCTTTATACCTGCGAAAAATACGTAAGAAAACCTAACCTAAAAATGATTACGCATGCGCTATTGTGTACCCACCAACAGACGGTGTTGTTATAAGTACTCTGGCAGTATTCGATTGCCTCTTTAAAGAAATCGTCAAAGTTACGTCAAAATATTCTTCTTCGCAGCAGTCGTTCTTTCGCAAGTTTTTCGTGACAGATGTATTTGTGAGCGCCCAATGAGAGCAAGTCTTGCGAACCATATTCACCTAAAAGGATTAGCTTAGATCAAACAATTTTCTACCTATAATAAATAAAATTATAAGTTAAAGCCAACTTACATCAGATGCTTTGGTTTGATTTTCAAGAGGTGCCAAATGGATCAAATTTCCAGTTTGGGTCCAAGAACCGAATTTCATTGAGCATTGCTGATTGTCAAACGGCCATTTTTTCAAATCCAAATTACAAAGAACCGACACCCTGGCTGACGCTGTACAATTCACCCTGCCATCGTAGGTTACAATGCACAAATGATTCCTCATATATTTTGACATTGGTGTGGCGACTGCACTAAAATTTTATTTTTGAAAAAAAAATTGAACACTTTTTTGTAGGTGTACAAAATTGCTTACCTGTTGTATAAATACAAATCTGGTTTCCACAACTCATGGTCTGCTAATTTTAAGGAATCGAGACCTTGATAGTGCATTGGATTCCATTGAAGCTTATCGTCAGTCCATCTCTACAATAGATAGATGGAGTTAAAAAAAACTACATAACAGGATTGCTTATGTATTTATCTATAAATGTATGTTTCTATTAATTAAATATCAAGTAGTGGCTGTTTTTTAGGCTGATGTTCAGATTTTGAAGTAGGCCCTTTAAAGTCTTGACTTTTATTAGGGTTTTCTCAAAAAAGCACTCTGACTTCTTGTAACTTTTTTAATTATTATTAAGAATATAAAATAATTGTCGATCATTGTTATTTTGAAAAAAAAATAGTAGAACTGAGTAAATTCTCTTGGAATTTTACATACCTATAATACAGAGTGTTACATATAAAGCATGCGGTGCAAAAATTGAAGAAGTTGGTTCTATGGACTATTCCAAGAATATTTTACCATTTTTGCCATTTGATTATTTTTGAAAATCTGGTTTATTTCGAAGTTACAGGGTATTAAAGTTATTCGAAAGGCTTAATATTTTCTTGAATATCTAAAAATTGGCTGATCAGAATAACTCGAAATTTTTGACAGTTTTTGTACTAATTTTGTACCTAGCAATTTTTGCAACCAATATGTCAAGTTTTACAACCCCTTCAATTTTCCCCCATACATATTTAACTAACACCTTATAGAATGCAAAAATGCCAAAATCCCTACATTAAGGTCGTTATGAAAAAAAGTATACCACAAAGTCCTGCATGCACTTTTTTGAGGCTTTCTGTATAAAAATATAACTTAAAAGCTTTCAAAGAGGTCGAACAAAACCATGCCCTTTTGATTTCAGTTTTTTTTTTGTAACATTAAGATGAAAAAGTTATGAGGTGGGGGAAATGGACTTTGAATGTGTCCTCACTTGATCACCATCATACTCACCAGTTTTATTATTAGACTGGCAACGAAAGAGTATTTATCTTCATTTACATCGACATCATAAATAGAAAATCCAATTTGAACAAATGTTGTTTTGTTATGTTGAGTAGGTCTGACAGTTCTGTCATAGTGGAAAAATAAATCTTCTTTCAAGATATCCACCTGGGTCGTATTCCACATAATTTGTGGATTTATTCCTAAAAATTAATGTTACAAATTAATTCCATCAAATTGACACATCTCTTACTTAATCTTCGTCAAAATAAAATCACTTAAACCGTTCCTGTTTGGTAATTTTTGATTGTCATTTAGTCATGTTGATATACGCAGATGTATCAACATTTCTTAACCAAAGTGTAGTTAATATGTAAAGGAAGGGAAACTTACTTGTTGTAATGAATTTTCCACAAAAACACACTTCATTTAAATGGGAAAAAATATAAATTGTTATAATCAGCAGCTTAAAACTCATATTTTTTTTAGTTTCGATGTTCATAAAGCGTCAGCTTCACAACTCTAAAGGAATGAGTTGTACCGCTCATGATTATTCTATTCGTTTAAATAATAGAGCTATATAAAGGGTCATTATTCAATGTGAGCGTATGTAGATGAACTCTAAAATAATTATTCTAGGCTTTAAGCCAAACAGGATATACTTAAGTGCATCTATGTCCATCTATACAGGGTGTTGATTTTCAAAGCGGGCCATAGGAGATTAGCATTGCGAAAGTGGTTTTTGAGGATTCCTGCTCGCCGTTTAAACTGACTGAAATGGTTTTGGTATCAAAATGAAGCTAAAATTATTGCGCATAACGCTTGATATCAGAAATTAATTTAATTTCACGTTGTTTTCTAAAATTCTTTAGTAAAAATTCAAGTAATTGTTAATGTTTAATCACAAAATAGCATGCCTTGCCTAAACAATAATGACGTTTCTACGTTTTCACAATCCAATAATAAAACTTTATAAGTCAGTGGGTGGAGTGCTAGAACGCTAATTAAGGATTTGTCAGATAATTATTGATTTTAAATTGCAAATTTTGAAAATGTGGTGAATATTTTGAATGGTCTTTCATTTTTTATCAGTAATTAACTCTTCTAAAAGGGAGTAGAGTTTATTTCTAGCAATATCAGACCAACATTTTGATAATACAGGTCATTTTAAAATCAGTAATTATCTGGCAGATCTCTAATTAACGTTCTAGCACTCCACCGAGTAGGTAATAATAAAGTCTGGTTCTGTTTAAAAATGGGTTATACAAACCAAGAAAGAGTCTTTATGGTGAAAATCTACTACAGTGTAGCCAGTTACAGGAGGGTTAAATAGAACCAGACTTTATTATTACCTACTGACTTATAAAGTTTTATTAGTGGATTGTCAAAACGTAGAAACGTCATTATTGTTTAGGCAAGGCATGCTATTTTGTGATTAAACATTAACAATTACTTGAATTTTTACTAAAGAATTTTTGAAAACAACGTGAAATTAAATTAATTTCTGATATCAAGCGTTATGCGCAATAATTTTAGCTTCATTTTGATACCAAAACCATTTCCGTCAGTTTAAACGGCGAGCAGGAATTCTCAAAAACCACTTTCGCAATGCTAATCCCCCTATGGCCCGCTTTGAAAATCAACACCCTGTATAATAATAATAATAAGAATAATAATAATAGTAAAATGTCTACAACGGGAAGAGTTAGTCAATCAAACATACGAGTAATCATCATATACCTAACATGAAAAAAATTTCCCGGACAGCCGGATTTTTTCCAAGTGGGTACTCGACATTGGTATCCTTGGATTATTATTATTAGAGTCCTGACTTAAATGGATCAAGTTATTGGATTTTGTCAAGCCGGATTTTGTCCCTGATCTGCTTTTTTTACAAAGACCAATTAGTTTTTATTACCGTTTTGAAGGTGGATTATTGGGGATGATGAATATTTGTGAAGTAGGTACATATATAGGTAGGTATAGAAAATCCTAGTAATGTCAGCTTAGTGAAGTTTTGGCACCCCTAAGTGCAAATTCTTGTAAAATTTAGTCGGCATTCGTTTGTCGATTGCTTGTCCACGTTTGTCCAGCAAAATTTTTCGTTTGTCGATTCTAAAAAAAAAGTATTGTAAAATTTTTATAAAAAACTGCACTTAGGGGTGCTAACTTCACTGAGTTATTAATGTCACATTTTCCAAAAATGTCTCATCTTTAATTTCCGAGACTGATAATTTTTTATAAACACTTGCTGCACGTTTGAGTTTTTGGTTTTGACAAAAGTGAGTGTTAGACTTTTTAAATTTTTCGAAAAACAAGTTCAGAGAATCCCAAAGTTCTTGGTTTTACATAAATGTCGGAAAACTGATTTTTTCATAGCCGCGAGCTGTGTAATTCTTTATTTTTTATATGGGACTTATGAAACAGTTGCTAGGTATAGCCTGTCCAAAATTTAAACAGTAATTATGGTACTTTCCTATGGTCGTCTTTTTTCTCGACCTGGACGAAAAATTTACGTTGTGACTAAAAGTCAGGGCAACAGCCCAGAGTCTGGTATAGGCATAAGCTGCACGTCAGGCTATCTATGACGTCATCTGTCGAACAAATTTTCTTGCTGCTGCACTGTTATAAAACACAAATTAAAAAATTCCCATTCAATTTTCGTTCACACACACACACACACACACACACACACACACACGGGATCTCATTTCCCCCATTGAGCGCGTCCCCAGGCGGTGGATAGGGTAAACCCCTTCCCAACAACGGAAGGTATCGACATTCGGCGCGAACCAAACAACACACAAGAAAAGTGATGACGGAACAAAAGACAGAGATACCAGATGTCCAAAAGACCAGAATACCTCCCTGGCCTCAGGCTGCACCACGGATTTTGTAGGGGAAGGTGGGGGGGGTAGGAATGTAACGCTAAAAGACGTCGTGGAAGATCTTACAGACCACGACGCAGAAACAAAAACAACTGCCATGGAGGATGTCCAATCGGACCATGCTAGCGAAGCATCAGCGAGAACGACTGGTATCGCCGACACAATATCTGCAGGGATTAGCAACATTGGACTGCAGAGAATCAACGAAAGGAAAAAAAGAATTTTAGGGTCCCAGAAAAGAACAAAAAATTGCTGCTTATACATGGACTGAAAAATGCCCAACCACAGCAAAAGAATGACAGAAAGCGAAGAGTGCATGAGAAAAGATCTCGGAACGACTCTAAAACTCCTCACCAAGCCTTGTAAAGAGCGAAGGGAAACAGCAGTCCAGAGGAGATATCTTAAGATGACGGCATAGACCGACATCATCCTGAATTCAGACTGGATTAGGGGAAGGTAGAACTAATCTAACAAAAACTAGTAGATGTGATGGATAGCATACCTTCTGGTTCTGGTCCTAATTCCAGGGCCAGAGGAAGAAGAGGGGCCAGTATGACCACGTTTATAAATATCAAAATCCAGAACTAAACGTGAAAAGCTGGCTGCAAAATAATTTTTAAAAAAACACAGAAGGACCGTATAATCCGGGACTTCTCAATAGAATATGGGTCATTCAGAAACCTTGAGAGGTCCTGGTCCCGCGAGCGTGTTACAACCTCAGAAGGGTGTTGAAGCTACCCCTGCTGTGGCAATGGAGGAATTTGGTGTGGCCCTCATTCGAGACCTGGGGTCAATAAAAGTAAGATAGTGAGCCTGCGGGGGAGTGGGAGAACTAATCTACAGTAGATCCTTCGAATCCCGCAGAACCTGCTTATTAGCCAAGAGACCATTAAAATACTTCCGCTAATGAATATCCATTCCAGGGACCTAACGGCAGCAACATTCAGGACAGGCAGCGGGAATATGCCCACGCAGATAGTTTGCGGATAAGCATGTTTCCCGTATGACGCTCTGGAATCAGCACCACCCTAGGAGGTAGAAAAATTGATGTAATACCAATGCGCATCATACGACTTTCGGAACTACAAAAAACAACGAAATATGTGAGTCACAACTACAATTTATAATGGCTAACAACCTAAAAAATGACCAGACATCAACATGAGAAAACCTTCATCATCAATAAGGGACCCAAAACGAAGACAACCAAAGAACTACTATACTATAAATACCACTTAACAGGAATCAGTTGCGTATATCAAAGTGGGATTACTAATGGGACTCATTGCCCTAAAAGAACATTTTAAGAAAATACCTTGGGTGTTCAATGGACACCCAAGCTGTCGAGAATGCAGCAACACCCAAGAGACAGCTATATATGTTCTGTGCGAATGCGAAGTTCTGATGGACCGTAGAAGACAGGAAATATACGGACAACCAAAAATGAGTCCGAAAGAATATGACACTCATCCAGTGATCCTAGCACAAAGTAGTTCAGGGGACCAGGCTGTCGGAATGGGTGACATGAAGCAAAGGGAGTATAAGCACAATAAGCCCATGAGGCTGAGGTGTTTCCGGCTATCTTGAATCAGACGGCCCTCGAAGAGAAAATAAAAAATGTCTTTAGGATTACTAGTTAAAATTAGAAAGGACCATTGCGGAGAGAAATCTTCTCTATTTTTTTCTCTATTTTAGAAAGCTTTGTGGCACACCGAGGTTGAAAGGGCTTTTGAGAATTTTTTCACTGTGTCTATCCATCGGAGCGCTGTTGTTTTTTTTTACAGCAACACCAAAGGAGAGTGCAGCGTGCAGCCTGTATTTTTGTATTTAAGAGATACGTGCCTGAAAGCCTGCATGTGCCAAGCTTTGTGACATCGAATTTGGGATTAGGGTTTTTGAACAGTTATCCTAATAAATAATTTTTTAAGTAGGTGCTAATTTTTTTATAACAAAAGATGATCTTTCTCTAGTTATAAAATTAATATAAAATGTGACTCATAAGCATATAATTAACATATACCTAGTGAAAAGAAGTAAGTTTATAGCCAACAAACCCTCTAAATAAAAGAAAAAAATTCATCTGGAAAACCCAAAGAAAGAATTTAATATTTTTATTAACAATAACTTGCTGCTAACTCAGCAAAATACAAAATTAAATAAAAACATATACACTTACGTCTTACGTAAAATAAAAACCTAATAGTATGTTCATATACATTCTACAACATTTTGCACAATTCCCTGAAAAATAATTAACATCTAAGGTAATTTTACATACTCCTAATTGATAATATCTCGTCTTTCAAAGCACGTAGTGACGTTTCTCAATTTAATATAGCTAATAAAAAGTTAAGGAACTGAAAAAATAATTGATTTCTATAATAAAACTATATACCCTTCATAAATCATAAAATCTACATTCTGATCAACAAAATACATAATAAATAAATATTACACACTTAGGTAAAGTTTTGATATGCCTATAATACGTCATTACATACTTTGAGGGAAAAAAAACTTTTTAGTAGTATCTGTTTAATACAATTTGTCTTTCATCATGAGGTAAATTCTGAATTACTCATCAGCGGTAGCAGTCAATCAAAATAAATTTTCTATTTCAATTTATTTATTCATTCTCTATTATATAAACAATCACTTCCTGTTAATCATCAATCAGATCAATTCTATACTGAATATAACTCCAGCATCCATTATAATAGATAGACTTTAAAAATTGTGTCTATAATACAGAGTTCATCAATTGAAAGGTGCCCCCCTATGCTCAGTGAAGGCACCTCCGGGTGGTGAGTAGGGCCAGTATGGGGGTGGTGAGAAGAGACCAGGTTGGTGTTGTGGTGTGGTGGGCAGCAATGGCAGTTTGGCAGTGCCGCCGCCGGGTGTGGGGTATAACGCAGCCCCCAGGTCGCTTTGGTGAGGCTGATATTTTGGGTGGTAGGTGGTCATGTCCGCTCCTTGTCCTTGGGCTTGCGCCTGACAGGCTGCCATCAGGCCGTGGAAGTCGAATTTGTAGGCGTACCGTTTTCCGTGGACCTTGGACATTATATTTTTGTCATAGTAATACCTGAAATGAGATAGTTATTCAGTCTTTTTTGCACACCTATACATCCTTTCCCTACAATTTAATTTTACGATAGGTGCAAATTTTTTTATTTTTTTTGTAATAAACGAGAGAAAAATTGGGACTTTTTTCAAACATATACTTTATACAAAAAAACATATACTTTTGGGATTCAAGGATAAATTTGTAGTTTAACGACATGGGTTTGGCTCGTAGCTTGACAGGTAGTTCACCTGTGAGTGAAAGGAGACTTTCATTCTAAGGGTGTAGCAATTTTATAAGAGCAGTCGATTTAATGACTTCAATGGGCTTGCGATATGAGTTCCTGGTGGAGGAGGAGTGGACAATGATGCCATAGTCGAGTTTGGATTCAATGATACTGCGATAAATAAGATGTGTTACAGAAGAAGAACCAACTTCTTAAATGTTGTTAAAAAAGTTTCATTTGAATTTTTTTAGAAAAAAGTCCTATGGAATTTTTATAAATATATGTATATGCATGGCTTTTTGTAACAATTTAAAATGGCATTTTTTAAAGGAAAAAAGTGTTCTGGGGGGACCCCCGATTCTACGCCACTAAGTGATGCTTCAGTTTTCATATATCTCATTTATATCTCATAATATTTCATTTTGACTCGTTATCTTAGGTATGTTGCCTAAGTTCCAAATTTCAGATTTCTAGAGCATTTGGAACTCGAACTTTTTCTAATGTGGCGTTTCAATCAATCACCCTGTATACCTATACACAAGAAAAAAGTGCGATTTTAGCTCTTATATTGATGAAATCATATTTCGAGCTAAAATCTATCACTTTTTTTCCGTGTATAAAAAATAAAAGGTAGTTACCTTTTCACAGTTTATTGCGATGGGTATAGTGTTAAATTTGATCCCCACCCCACCTATAGGTAATGCACCGTCATATAATATGATCATAAAAGTTTTTCGCCGTTTTAGCGAAAAACGGTATGAAATTTTTTTTTTTACACAACTTCTTCAATTTAATTTCTTTTGAATTTCGAACGAGTACACTCCACATCCATTAGGAGGCAAGACTTATTCTTCATGTCCTTTCGTTACTATTCTATTTTCAATTCCAACTGTTATTAATCGAACTCCAGGTATTCGTTTTCTTAAGACATCGTCAGTTAGGCCAGCATCTGACTTCATCTCTACGAACTAATAAAATACCACCGAAAACTTCTCGGCGGAGACTTCTCTTTCATGCAGGGGGACCAGGAGAATGGGGGGCTCCTCCATGTGCCCAATGACGCAGAAGGCGAATCAAGGATCCAAGCAACATCACCAACGGAACAAAAGTAGTGCGCTCGAATACCCAGCTTAGTTTTTGCAAGTCGCCGAACTCTCCCTTCCCTCAAGAGGAAAAGAAGAAACCGACGCCTGCAAAAAGGGGGGCAAATGTAACAACCAGACACCTACCCAGAACACGAATTTATTTTTTGTTTTTCTCGAGCTGTTTTTTTCAGTTCATCGACAGCAATTTTTCTTTCCCTAATAATAATTTCTACAAATTCATGGAAATATTTTTTTCTCGATCAAAGCAAAATTCTAAGTACTTGAAGGCGGCGTTTCAAAGCATCCGTATTTCTAAAGGCCCGCAATAAAGTGTCTTTTGTTAAAAGATTCTAAATTCGAGAACGATATTTACTTGGTCAACATCGTAAAACGAAGAGGAGTTCGAATAAAAGACCCGAACCAGAATATGACTTCCAGATGCTTAAGATGTCATCGATGCACATTTCTTCCCAGGCTAAAAGCACCTATAACCAATTGTAGGTAAATAAAACTGGTCGTTTAAAAGGCATTAGCGCAAAGTATTGAGATATAGAGAAAATTGGAACTTCATGGTCCTATAGAAATTAGGACTTCAGAGGAAGCCGACGGCAGGTCGAAAACGTGTGACGGCGACTGGAGACGGGCGGTTGACCTGCAATTCCAGGAAGAAAGCGAAGGGCATGCGAGGATAGAAGGAAGAAATGAGGCAGTTGTTAACAAGTCTTCGAGAAGAGCACTTCGAATTGAGCAACGAGAGAAGTAACTAGAGAGCGGTGTTTGAGTGAATTGTGAGAAGCAAAGTTTAACAGCAGTTTAAATAAAATTTCTTTTTTTCTTGAACTTAAAATTATAAACTTTGAGTGTTCGTGGAATTCGGTTCGAGTACCAACGGTAAAGAACAGCGGGTCGCGTTTTGTGTTTTTGTTGTGATGTCGGAAATCGCGAGTTCGACAGGCTCGGGAACTCCAGAAGTCACCCCACGAAGGCGGCAGCGAAGGAAAGCGAAGTTATCAGATCCAGCCACCACCGAATGCAAGACTCCACGACCACAACGCAGAAGAAGAGTATCCGAACGCTCTTTTCACGAACTTGGAGATAAGGAAAATCCAGGTTCTTTAACAGGTCAGATCTACTTTAATCTTTAGTACCTATTGCGACATACTTTCTCCATTTTCCTATAAGGAGTTTCAGATCATTCTCAATTTTATCTAATTACAAATTTAAATAACATTTTATTGAGTCATTTCATTAGTACCAGGAAAAGGTACCTACATGATCAAAAATCATTCAATATGAAAGAGAAACGAAAAATTCACAAGTAATCTAGATTCACAAGTAATTTAAATTACAAACTAGCAAACTAGTTTAAATCAATCAAATAATTATTAAACGACAATTATTTTAACACAATGGAAATAATTAATATATATTTTTAACCCACGATTAAAACCTAGAAAAATCACAAACAAGAGAATAATAAATTTCGATAATCGAGATTTAATTAATTCAAAGGAGGATTAAAATGGAGAAATTAAGTGAGCAGTGTTAATTTATGATTTTATTTCTTTTAGATGAAAGTTACACACAGGTACTTCATTTGTATGTGAGACATACGATTTATTTAATTGACTTATATTTTATTATTATTTTAATGCCGACATATTTTTATTTATTTTACCAAAGGGTGATATGATTTAATTTACAGATTTATTTAAAATAATAATATGTGTGTTGTTGTCCGAGCTTACAAAAAGTCATTCCAGATGATTATAGACACTCTGACATAATTTTATTAAGCGTCATGAATCACTAATTAATCATTAGCTATACGAAATAACTAAATAGTAAATACCATCAAAAGTTAGGATGACCAAAGGTCAAAGAAAACAATAAATAATAGAAACTGTTGCTCTTCGATTTCATTCAATTAATTACTTTAATCAAGAAATTTAAATACAAACAAAAATGATTTTCTTTATTGCAAAATAAACCATAAATAAAATCTTGAACGAGTAGTTTCAAGTTTTCCCTATAAAAGCAGAAATACTTTTACTCTCTTTTGTTTTCATTCGCGGGGGCAAAGTTGTTTTTTTCATCAAAAGGATTTTACCCCAACTCATATGGGTTGATGTCTGGATGGTGGTAGTTCTGGGGGCTTCGAGAGGCGAAGTCGAGTGTAT
Source organism: Malachius bipustulatus (assembly GCA_910589415.1). Lineage (NCBI taxonomy): Eukaryota > Metazoa > Arthropoda > Insecta > Coleoptera > Melyridae > Malachius > Malachius bipustulatus. The sequence continues at coordinate 28,622,702 of OU342634.1, read as the reverse complement.
GACGGCAAAGAGTATGTGAAAAGCGGTAATTAGAAAAGGTAGAGGTAACAAAGTGAGTGTGGCCACGTATGAAACCTTGAATACCACCATCACTCCCACCAACCCCGAACTTTTGTTTTAGATTAAGGTTACGGATTGATTTGCAGCTTACCATTAAATTAATTACGTTAATTAATAAAGGTAATCAGCGCCTGATATCATACAGTGAATTTAAACGCCTCTGTTGTACTTGTCTAGGATAACTCAGTGCTTTTCATAAGCTTTTTATTTATGGGGAACACTTAGTCTGAGATTAAAAGTTTCAGTGGCGTTCGCTCCACTAATTTCATCAAAATCTCATCGATTAGGAAATCGAATCTGGGCAACCCGCCAAAACCAATCAAAACGATTTTCAGCTTTATTCTTCCAAGCTTGTTTTCACAACCTTATCAGAAAAACTCTCACTTTGTGATACCAACAACCTAGGTATCCAAATTCAACCACGAATAAATCCGTAAAAGTTCTAAGGCCACCAATTTCTGAAATCAATCTTAGTCGAAAATGACTACAAATGAATCAACCAGAAAGAGACATCAATTAAACATCCAAGTTTCCAAAAAAGCAATCTTTTATCAATCAAAAGGGCTATGAGACTGCAAGTCCAAGCCGATTTTCCACAGACAATATTTCTGATACTACTTCCAAGAGGTGAAGTACCTATCCTGGGCCAAAGGAACAAATTACTAATTTTCTTTAAATAAATCCATGCTTCAAGTTTAGTTTTCAATATTCATTACTCGGAATTATCTTAGGAAAAACTGATTTTCCACCAAAGGCGCCGTTTCACGGAGCTGATTCTACTGGGCATAGCAGGCACTAAAGTTGTGGGCTGACCGAGGATTTATCTAGCTTAAATCCGAGGGGAACCGGCTGCCTCTGCCTCAGTAAGGTTATAGTTGGGGACGGTCGTACTTTGGCGTTCTTTCCGTTTTAAATAAGGTAACTTCTGAAAGGAAAAGTTAGGACCAACTCATTTTTAGGACAAGGTGACATGCTCTAAAGAAGCTAGAGGCTTTAGCGCGTGCTTCCGGAATCCATTGTAGGACCTCGCCCGAGCTCCTCTCTGGACGACGGCTCCTTGCAGATTAATTGAAGACAAAGGTGTTCACCCTAGATTAAAATATAAACAACAAGCGAAATAATTTTTATCAAACAAAATAATGATTTCATCGAAATAATACGATAAAATAAATAATTACGACGAAAACAATAAAATCAAACAAATATGACCTAGGTAAAGGTCCACCGAAAATAATACAATAAAACAAATACAATGACCTAGGCAAAGGTCCATTATCGAAAACGATACAATCAAACGAAAACTTACTAAAGCTCGAAAGCGAAGCCAAAAACAAATATACGAAAACTTACTAAAGCTCGAAAGCGAAGCCAATAACAAATATACGAAAACTTACTAAAGCTCGAAAGCGAAGCCAATAACAAATATAAAAATAATGCGCAATTTATTCAGGCTCGGCGAAGCCTTTGTCGTTGTCTTGTTTGGGTTCGTTGTCTTGTGGTCGTCAGCTCGGCTGGGCTGTTGTGGTTTGAAACGGTACCGAAATCCTTCCCTATGCAAAATATCCGTGTCTTGTCCTTAAAATAGCAATCAATTCGTAACCAACCCAAGAGAGAAGGGAAAATTCGAAATCACCAATATAAATCTAATTCTGCAAATAGGTATAAACAATCAAACTGCCAAGGCATATAAACAATCAAACTATTATTCCACGAAAGTTGGATGCTACAAACCGATTTATCATTATAAATACCAATTATTATGCCGCTTAAAAGCGAAGACCATCCAAGCCTGTCTTTGACTAAACAATTTATTCGAAGTTTTATTCCGCCCGAAGGCGAAGGCAAATCAAAGCTGCCGATTATTAAACATTGTCATAACAAAGAATATTATACAAGCAAATATTTTCATTATCATGTCCGTAAATCGAGACAAAGAATTTTATACAAAACAATACCTTAATTATTATGTCCGTAAGTCGAGACAAATAAATTTATACAAACAAATATTTTAATTATTTATCATATCCGTAAATCGAGACTATTATGCAACGAATCTTTAATTATGTCCGTAAATCGAGACAAATACTATTATGCAACGAATCTTTAATTATGTCCGTAAATCAAGACAAATACTATTATGCCACGAATACTTTAATTATGTCCGTAAATCGAGACAAATACTATTATGCCACGACTACCTACTTTAATTATCCCGTCCGAAAATCGAAACAAAGAATTTTATACAAACAAATTACTACTCTTATTAACTCTTATTATTCTGTCCGCAAGACGAGACAATGAACATTATTCGATCCGTAAAACGAGACGAAAATGTAATACCAATAAATGAAAATCGAATATTAAGCAAACGAATATTTCCAATTAATTAAATACTTAAAAACCTTATCAGTTTCACGATGGAGGAAAAATCCACTTTCAGGATAAAAGTGAAGTCAGAGTGTCGATACAAAACAATATATTAACGCCAATCAAAGGTTTATTAACCAAGCAACAATTAATTACTAGCAACTTAAACTATTAATCAAAGGATAAATTAATGAATAATCAAATTATTTCATTTCTGTTTTATTGAACTTATCATACAATCCTCTCCAAATGTGTGAACTCTTACTGTTCAGAGTTTCTTTCTATTTATAGCTCAGTACTCTTACGAGAAGGGACCAGTTTTCCTTTAGGAAACACTACCAAACTATACACCAGGAAAACTCCAGGCAATCGAAGTACTTACCACATCCTAGTGAAATAATTGATTTTAGATAAGCGAAATCTCTAACAAACGTGTACTAGAATATTTATCTTGAGAATCAATTGATCAAAATTTATTCATGAAATATCCAAATGCTTGATCAAAATTTAAATCACAAATGAAATAAGTTAATTAGTTCAATAAAACAGGCTTTACCCTAAAAACAAAAGGGTAAAGAGAGGGAGGTCGGAAGGGTTGAACACATCGACTTTTATGTTGATGTAGACATCAATTGATGCAAATCAAACTTTGAAACTTTTGAAAAGGAAACACAATTCAAATTCTAAAGATTCAGTCTAATTTTGAGAAAAGTCAAAACACAGAATTCAGTCAAACACTAACACAAGATTAAGTGTTCGGTACACGTCTGTTTAAAGAATTTTGAGGAGGATTTATTCAAATTATTGTTCTCTAATCCTTCCTAAACGAATTACATGAATAATTGTTCAATGAAATACACCCAGAAAGGATTCTACCAGTACAGGATTCTGTTTGTTATTTAATAATTTTTCTTTACAGGGACCAAATTGTATAGTATGAGATACTAAATGAACCAGGTTTGTTAACGAAATGATAATACCTCCTGTACTGGTCAGACTATGTACTATTTATAAATAAACAGGGTGAAAAATGATTTTCTCTTCTTATTTATCCAGCATATTCTCCCATAAAAAATTTCTCTCGCCGTAAGGAACCAGGGAACCTAGGTAAGAAATCCAGGGAAACCAGAAACTTTTGTCATAATCAGTACAGACCTAGGTGGGAAACGTCACAGGTATAAAAGGGTGTTTAAAATTAAAATTTTTAAAAATAAGGTTTTCCATTCAGCATCTGGGTGTTAGTGAGGGGGAGGGGGGGGGGGGTGATTATTTTGACAACATAATGAGAGGCTGTTTTTAAGTAGGAAATCATCTCGTATTTTATAATTTTCATTTTTCCGTAGAATTTCTTATAGAAATAATTACGAAAAAAAATTCACGATTGGGTATACCTACAGCGCCATCTGTCACGAATCGAAAAAAACGTTTCAGACAAATATATTATTATGACGTAGTTTTGCCGTAGGTACCTATTATATTATTATCCTATTTTAAGATTTTAAAATTGCCCCTTCCCCTTCCCAGCCCTTTGTATAGGTATCGTTTTCAAATTATTATTAACGAGGTGTTGTTTCTTTTTTCGATCCAATGTGTATTTCTCCAGATATTTGACCGTTCTGAGACTTTTTTGTCCACCAAAGGTCTTGAACCAATATGCTGTCCTATAAGTATATAAGTAGGTATCTACAGGTACCTATATCAAAAGTGGGTATACCTATAGGCAGCATTGAAACCTATCTAAAGCATAACCTAAACCAGTCTGCTTACCTAAATAAGTGCTCAAAAGTTCTAGGATTCTAGGAGTTCTCGGAGTGTATAGGAGGATATTTTTTTATTTTTTATTTTTATTTTTTTTTATTTTATTCTTTATTCACCCAACGGAATACAGATTCCAATTACAAGGTTAGCAATCAACAATAGTAAAACACAAAAAGTAAAAGGTGATTCTACATTGCCAAACCGATAACAGTCCATCTCGATATAAAATCAACATGCATAATATGCACTTCATAATTAATCAACCAACATAATAATTAAATATGCATTAGTGTGGTCGGTAAAAAAACAGAAAAACAAAAAACAACAGGTATACTATTATGGCTTACAAAAGTACTCTTTAGCAACAGAGACAACAAGGCTCCCAATGTACAGCTGAAGATGTCACACCGTGCAGAGATCTGATTATAACTGCTTGCTATAACATATAAAGGTGACTTTAGCATGAGGTTAGTGTAAGCCCTAGGCAACTTAAATACTTGGTGCGTTCTAGAAACACTTCTTGCTGGGTGGAGCTCCAACATATCCCTGACCACAGGAGCATCAATGCGACTATTAACTAATTTATACAGTAGGACCAAACCTGACACTGTTCTTCGACTGGCAAGTGACTGAAAATCAAATTCACGAAGAAGCAATCCACAATCGTATCCCCTATCCGGATATGTTCCGTGCCTCTTGAAAAACAAAAACTTTAAAAATTTCCTCTGTACTCTCTCTATACTACTTTTGTAAGTCTCGTAATATGGATTCCAAACAACAGAAGCATATACTTAGGTAGGAGGATTATGAGAATCTTGAGGATAATTTTAATAGAATATATATAGGGATTCCCAAAAGCTATATTAGGTAAAATACATATGTGTATTGTATGTATAGGTACCTATACCACCTACCTATATAACTCAGGTATATCTATAAACCACTACCTATACCTCACGGACGAAATAACGTGACAGTAAATGACATTACTATACAGGCTATTTCGGAGAAACTTACGTTTGGAGAAACATTTCTCTTTGCCGCTTATCCATCGCAGTGAAAATGTTTCTCCAAACGTATAAGTTTCTGCTTGCAGTTTCTTGGATATTTCATTTTTTAGTAATGTCATGTCGATTACTGCACGTTATTTAGGCCGTGATGTATAAGTACTTGCCTACATTTTTTATGCACCTTCCTTTGAGGGATGGGGAAGGTTGGAGATTGATAAGTTTGATTTTCCATAAATGAAAAAAAAGTTTTATAATACTTATAATACCTAGGTAGGTATATACCTAAGAGCCACGTCAAAAAGCATTATAAAGAGTCTTTTAAGGTAATAGGCAGCAATTTTTTCACATCCAGTTCATGTAGGTATAGGAATCGCTCCCTGAAATCCACAGCGAATATTTTGTTACCACATCGTATATTTTGGAAATAAACTCAAAAATTATGCGATTTAAGGAAAATAATTTCGTAACATTTAGTCTTAGGTAGGTACCTACTGATAATCGATCAAATAATATCACTCCTTTGGATCAGTCATACTCATGCAGAACCGCATATTAAGCGTATCGAAGAGAAGAGAAGAGGTAGCTAGCATTCTCTGACGTAAAAAACTATTTCTATAACAGTGATTTATTATCACAGACGCAGCTTACCTGAGTGCCCTGCTAAGCTTGTCATAGTTCATATTCGGCTTAGATTTGCGCTCTCCCCAGCGTCTAGCCACCTCGTCAGGATCGGTAAGCTTGAACTCGCCATTGGTCCCTTCCCAGGCTATGCAGGCGGCGTTCGACGAATCGCCGAGCAGCTCGAGCAGGAACTGCCACAGTTGGATCTGCCCGGAGCCCTGGGAAACCAATCGGCTGCCGGCCGCGTTCAGCAGCTGGTAAGGATCTGAAATCCAGGAAGCCATCATTGTCTTGCGGTTGAAAGATAAGGATCAAGGATATCGTGTATGTCAAGCCTGTGACAGCCGGAGGTCGAACTCGGGTCGTTTTTAATCGATTTACTGGTTTTGTTAGTTTTTATAAATCGTTGGCAGCCATTTTATTAACTCCATTATAAAATGGTGTGTAGGTAGATAATATTAGATATGTGAATATATTTAAATAAGTAGTTATTTATAAAATATACAGAATGTTTAAGAACTTCAAGGTATGGTGTTTATTTGTACAGCGGTTTTTTTTTTTAAAGAGGTCCACGACACTTTTTGTGTTTTGTACTTTAAATAATTAAGTATACCGTTACCACATTGAATGACCAGAGAAATTAACCATAAAGTTCCAGTGGCATCACTTGCAATCAAACTAAAAAATATATTTTGAGCCTCCAGCTTATAACACCATGCAAGGATGAGAAAATTCATTTTCTATGTGACCTAGAGAATCGGGGAAACTGTACCTAGCTGCAAAGAGTTTTTATTTCATCTCTGTCACCATTGCGGAAAACTAGCGCAGAAAAAGGCTCGCTTAAATTGGAGAATATTTTACAATTTTATGATTATTAAGAATCTGAAACAAAATTTATGCTGATTTTGTCAGTTCAGTCTAAAGTGAAAATTTTTATCAAATGTATAGGTACACGGCATTTGTTTGTCCACAATTAGATATTGTCCACGTTCGTAAAACCAAAATTTTCGTTTGTCCCCCTTCCAAAATAAAGTGAATTTTGATAAAAAGTTTGAATTTTATAAAAAAAATCTACTTATACCAAGTGGTGCCAACTTCACTGAGCTTGACTTTGGTCGTTGCTGAAATATCCTGAAAAAACTCAAAATAGATCTATTACTTTTCTAAAACTTTTCAGATTGGAGTGACCGGTAGATCGTTTCAGTTGGTGAAAATAAATAAATAGTCAACTTTATTTTCCTTATATGGTCGCGATATTGTTTTTTTTTCATTTTATTCGGGCGAAAAAAAATGGAAAAATATAGTACAGCGTTTGTTTTATCTTTGTAATATAGAGCTATACTTATTATTATTTTTTAAATAGGTAGGTATAATATTTCAGTGTGTTTTCAGCTCCAGTTTCATATGAAATTTGTAAGCTCTGATTTGAACATTATCACAAACACGAAATAACGTAATTTTTATTCGAAAATATCATATATTATGTAGGTACATACCTACCACAACTTACAATCCTACATGTCATACCTTTACCTAATAAGTAAGTATTTAGGTACCTATAGATATACCTACAGGAATATGACTTTTCGTAGATAATTTTTTATTTTTAATTTTTTTTTAAATTCACCTTCAGCTTTTCTACGTGACTTTGAGGACATATTATGATTCCAGGATATTGAATATGCAGAGTTTTTTTTATGAGTTTACATAATATGAATACTTTTCCTAATTTTGATTGGAGGTTAATTTAATTTCATTGAAATGTAATAATTATTCTATTTAGGTATTTTTTTTATGGTGTAGATATAGTCGACCAAGTGATATAACGAAATGATCTAATTGTTAAACTGCCATATTTTATGACTTCAACAATATTTCAATAATCCAAAAATTCATAAAATGACAGAAGTCGTTTCGTTATATTTCTGGTCCAACTGTACCTACCTATACAGGGTGTAACTAAATAAGTGTAAAACATTTAAGGGGGTGATTGATTCCTCATCGAAAAAAAGATAGAATCTTTCATATAAAGAAACTTCATTGGAGCATCCCTTGTTAAGATACAGCCCCTTAAAGGGGGTACATAAAATTTGTTTAACAATTTTTTTCACAAGCACTGAAAAAGTTACAATATTGAAACTAACCTGACATTTTCTACTACCAAAAAGATACTTAGCCAGTAATTTATTTGGTTTACCCCATGGTTGTAAGGGGTGGAAAACGCAACCCCTAAAATTTATTTCCAATGCAACTTTTTGTCTTATTATTTGTTTAACATTTAAAAATTTATTTCCGATAACCTGTTTCATTCTAAACAAAAAATGTCTCTTGAATTTTTTCCACAAAAAAACCAGTTCACAGCAAAAAATTATTTTATGACCAAGATACATATCGCCATAAAACGAAAATACGAAACTAGACGCATGCGTAATGTCTGAAGGTAGACATGTTAAACATTTACTATGATTTCTACGTGTTGTATGTTTTGTTATTAATAAATTAGTTTTGTTTATTCCCCTTTAATAATTTGATGCAGGTAGTAACTACAAAATAACAAAAACCTTCTTGCGCATCAATCGCAGAAACAGTGTATTTTTATGCGATTCAACTATGAAAATTTTTGCCGCCTTTTAAATTGGCTTTCTGAATTTTTCAATAGTCAGGTCGAATTTACGTAGTGGTTTACTGTGAAAATTTCATTTCATTTCGTTTGAAAGCGTGCCATAAAATAGATTTTTACATATAATAAACCAAAAAAAAATTGGCAAAATTTAACAATTTCGTCTCTTGTCCTATATACCCGCCACTGACTAACTTTAAAAAGTTACAGGCGAGTTCTGAAAACCGAACATTTGAAATTTTAGAGAAATAAACATCATGTAAAAAAATTCGAAAAACTCCGCCATTTCTCTTATTTGCTTCTTTAAATTTTGGAGAGTTACAAGCTATTAGTGTAGTTGTCTACTCCGAAAATTTCAGGTAAATTCCCTCAAAAATGTGCTCATAATCAATTAAAGAAATTTAGCCATTTTTACCATTTTCTTACCCACGCCACTAGCTTACTAATGAAAATAATAAAAATTTTATTGCATTAATTCAAATTTCAAATCATTTTAATCCAATCTTGTTAATACAGGTTTGTAGGAGTTTTTATTTTCTGCAATTGGGGTTGGCAGGAGCAGTCATATCTGCATGGGTGGTCCCGCCCGAGCCGAGCGCGATGAAAACGGCTGGTCTGGTGCTGGTGCTGGTTTTAAATCAAGCAGTCCCGGATCTGAATATTACATTCAATCGTTAAACAAGCCTTTAATTGTCATCCTCATTATTTTGTTGTGAAAAGTTTTCTTTCTATATTGCTTATACAAGGACTAAAAAATAGCCTTTTTCCCTAAAATTCAAAAAGCCGCCATTTTGAAACGGCTCGATCGATTTTGCTCAAAAATGCAATACCAGACCACTACTTGTGGATAATATCTTCCTCCCATAAAAATTTCAGCCTCCTAGATTGAAAACTGCTACCAGAAAACCGTGCCACAGGACCGGATGTTTCGAAATTTTAAAGGACACCCTGTAGAAGTAACGCGACTTTTGAAAAATTTTTCAACGAAAATTTAACGTCATCCCAAAGTTTCACAAGAGTAAAAAATTTCTTCCACTAATCTTGAAAGATGAAGCTACTAGAGCGTTTTTAAAATTTTAGAGATATTTACATCATGTAAAATAAATTTAAATATCTCCGCCATTTTTTTTATTTGATCCTTGAAATTTTTGAAGATTAAAGAGTATTAGTATAGTTGTCTACTGTGAAAATTTTAGTTCAATTCCTTCAAAAATGTGCTCAAAAACTGTTATAGAAATTAAGCCATTTTCACTCTTTTCCTACCCACGCCACTGGCTTATTAATGGAAAAAATTCAAATTTTTTTGCATTAACTCAAATTTCAATTAATTTTCTTTCAATCTTGTTAACTTGATGTGAAAGTTTTTTTGCCATCTTGCTCATACAGGGATTCAAAAAATTGTAAATCTTCAGCAAATTCAAATAGCCGCCATTTTGAAATGGCTCGGCCGATTTTGCTCAAGTGCAATACCAGATCACTCCTTGTGGACATCTTACTCTCACAAAAATTTCAGCCTCCTAGATTGAAAACTGCGGCCAGAAACCGTGCCTCAAAGTCCGGATTTGGGGAACTTTGAAAGGACACCCTGTAGAAGTAACGTGACTTTTGGAAATTTTTTCAACGAAAATCAAAAGTCATTCCTCAGCTTTACAAGAATCCAAAATTTCGTTCACTAATCTTGAAAGATAAAGCTACAGGAGCGTTTTGAAACTCGAAAAATCGTGATTTTGGAGAAATAAATATATATATATATAAATATATAAATATATATATATATATATATCGTGGGCAGGTGAATTTTGGAAAACCACTTTTTCGTAATCTGGGGGTCATGATCGGTGGACATTTGATGAGTTTGGGTGATTTTTGGAAAGTGATGTCGTCCTCAATAGTGTATTTTTTTGTTAAAAAATACACTAATAAGCCCAGTTCGCATTTATGACGATGTATCTCTGTACTTAGTTGTTCGTAAAATAATTTTTTGCTGCGAACTGGTTTATTTTGTGCAAAGAATTCAAGAGACATTTTTTGTTTATAATAAAACAGGCTATCGGAAATACATTTTTAAATGGTAAACAAATGATAAGACAAAAAGTTGTATTGGAAATAAATTTTAGGGGTTGCATTTTCCACCCCTTACAATCATGGGATAAACTAAATAAATTACTGGCTAAGTGTCTTTTTGGTAGTAGAAAATGTCAGCTTAGTTTCAATATTGTAACTTTTTCAGTGCTTGTGAAAAAAATTGTTAAACAAATTTTATGTACCCCCTTTAAGGGGCTGTATCTTAACAAGGGATGCTCCAATGAAGTTTCTTTATATGAAAGATTCTATCTTTTTTTCGATGAGGAATCAATCACCCCCTTAAATGTTTTACACTTATTTATAGTTACACCCTGTATAATAAATATAGGCATATTTTAATAAAGAATTAGCTATTTAGTATTATTCAGATTATTTCTAAACCACCCTCTATAAAAAGTCACTCTTTACTCTTTGTTCAACTTCGATAAGATGCACCGTTTTCGAGAAAAATCCATTTCAAAATTTCATTGCATTGCTCTGAAATGTAATAAATATTGTAGAACGCCAATTTCTGCCCCCATGTCATTGAAAGCAAATTCATTTTCGGTTCAAGATGAGAAAAATAAACAATTTTGAAATGAATTTTTCTCGAAAACTGTTCATATCGAAGTTGAACAAGAGTGACTTTTTACGCAGAAAAGCTTCAATATTCCATAATTTCACATCAAAATTGAAAAAACTATTGATACAAAAAAGTTGGGGTGATTTTTACCTCACACCCCCCCATATATTTAACCCACCCTTGGTGAAAATTTCAAAGGGAGATCCCTAGTCTATCTTATTAGGCAAAAAAAAAACATTGGTGGATGTGGTAAATTTCGTCATCTTTATGTTGAACGGTTTCGGAGATAATAAATAAAAACCTTCGTCAGGGTCCCAACTTTAAGGGGCTCTATAACTCAGCGGTTAAGCGTTTCTGGACCCCTGTTCAATGAACTTTTTTCTTAAAATGATCCCAGGAATCACCCTCTAAAATCTTTCGCAGTAGGTACTTATGTTACACCCAGTATAATTTGGGAATCTTTTGATTTTAGTATGGGCGCAGGGGCGTGTAGCTACATATACCTATGGGTTAGCAGGTAACATTTTAATATAACATACATTTTTAGTATGTAACATTTTAAGGGTGCTTCATGCTTCATCCCAAATCAACCCTTTAAAATTCTAAAATTTAACTACACTTACTATCAATTCTCTTGGTACACGCACAACGTGCATGTGTATCAAATTTGATTTTTCTAAGTTCAAGTAGGTGAGATAATTAGTTTTTTGGAAATTTGAAACCCCCATTTCAAATGGCCTATAACTTCCCAGGGGTGCAATTTAGTATTATAGAGATAAGTTACCTTAAATCACCATATTTTGGGGTCCGCTACACGCCCCTGCTCTGTGTCGGTTCTTATGCGAAACACCCTGAATAAGTAAAGTAGGGTAAAGTAGGTATATTGTATAAATAATGATGAACATGAAAACAGGCAAAATTAAAACCGAAATAGACAGGCCCGCGAGTACAATGTATAAATTCAAGTTCATGGTCCATCCATCTCTGCATACTTCTATAGATATACAGAGAATAAAGATACAGAATGATTCTTCGAATTGAATCTTGAAATTTATAGACTTGTTGTCATTTTTTCTTGGAAACATTCCAATGCGTATTAAATCTCGTCTGTCGTCCCCATTTCCCCCTGTCAAAATCAATCTTGGTCAAGCCTTAATTATTGTTTAAATCATGAGTATCCATAATTATTCTTTCTAAGTAGATAGGTAAGTACCTATACTAAAAATATTTATCTATACATAAAATACAGGATGGATATTTACATAATTAATTGCGCATATCCTCAAACAATTGGTGCAGCACAAGAAAAAATTTGAAAAACATTTCTTGTAAATTTGAGGTATGAAGAGGTAAACTTAAGGACTCAACTTCTTTCATATTGACAGTTTTGAAGAATTTATTTGCTTAAAATGGGGGCTATGGCCTCTTATTTCAAGAAAGGTGTCATGAAAAAAGTCAAAAATCAAGGTTTAAATATACAGGGGAAGCATCATCGGAGGCCAAAGAAAAATGATTCTCACCAAATTCAGTTGATTCTCACCTCGCTATATTTTGTAAATTTTTGGTTTAACATCAGTATTAATTTACTGGGTGCATGATCTCAAAAAATCAACTGTTTGCTAGTCAAGTGATAACTTTTTTGGAAAGGTAATCGGTTTTTTTTAAAAGCCAATTTTGGAAATTTAATATTGAAACTGAAAATTCAGTCAAGACAATTCCTGGGGAGAGAATTGACTGAGTACAAACAATAAAAACAAAGATTGCATAAAAAGTTATCAAAATTTCTTCTGGAAGTAGGTTGTCAGAGGAGAACTGAATGAAAATCAACTTGCTCGGAACCATCAGCGTTCATTTCCGAACAAATTAAGAATTTTCTTGCTGGCGGGAGATACAAAATCTTGAGAACAGCATCCGATAACTTACATCTGCACGTTTTCGTATACGGGGAATCAGTGCCCTTGCTTACCTGATGAAATGGTTCTTATACAGGGTGTATTGTAACGTCCGCATAATATTAGCACCACGCGATTCTACATCAAAAACAGAACAAAAAAGTCCTCAACAGTTTTTACTTGATGTACACAGATTTTAAGATATGAACAATTTAACGTTCTTAAATTTTGCAACACTGGCGCTGGTATAAAAATTAAGATAACTTATTAGACGTGAAGTCACCTCACTGGTATAGTGTGCCGTTGCTATGTAATCGAAAAAAGGTGCAACAAGACAAATGTCATGCTGCGACGTGTCAATGTTGCAATTTTTTTTTAGATTTTTTATTTTTTCAATTTTTTATTCAACAATTAAAACGCGCAGTTGCAATATTGATTGGAAGTATTGGAACTCAGGAAATCAAATAATTCCTAGTTTTGAAATGTTAATTAAAACCATTTTTACCAAAAAAAAATCTAAAATTTTGGATAATTTTGCCATTTTACTTCTTACTTAAGAATTTTTCAATAATATTAAGCAATATTTTTGAGTATTAAAAAACTTCAAATTTAAACTACAATGGTCGATAACTTCGTTATTTGAGGTCTAAGAGCTAAACGGTATTAAAACTTTATATTCTGTTTTTGATGTAGAATCACGTGGTGCTAATATTATGCGGACGTTACAATACACCCTGTATAGCCGTCGTTACGAAAATTCTAACAATCACTACCTACTTGATGCCTATGAAACGAGTTTACGATTGTTATAGGAAACAGTCTCGAGACGAGACATGCAAGCTTCAACATTTGCTGATCAAAAGACACAACAATAATTTATTTAGGAAATAGGAGCATCGAAACCACTGAGTGGTTTTACACGCCTTCACATATCACCCTGATGTATATGTAGAAACTTTATTTGTAGGTTTTTATTAGTTTAAATCCAGTAAAGCAAAAAAATAAACGATTGGCTGTTGCCATGCTGTCGACTGTCGAGATACCTTACGGGAATATCGAAAGTTATCCCCAATCAAAATAAGGCAAAATTAAAAAAAAAAATCCTGTATTAGGTAATATCTTTAAATTGTTTTAATAGAGTTACCATAAATCCCACCATTATATATCATATTAGCAGCGTGTAGCTTGTGATGTAGAGGATGTGAAGTAACTGCCAATCTCCTGGCCACCAGCAGCTCCTCGGGGGTGCAGCCCGGCAGCCTCCACATAGCTGCCTTCTTATACACTTAACATTTTCAACCTCCCTTTAGACATACCATCAGGGACACCACAAAGTGTTCAATAGTTTCAATCCTTTACACTCGCAGGTAACTTATATTTTCACAAAAAATTTTTTACAAGTATCAGATTGAAATGATATATTAACAAGAACCGCACATAATTATTACTCAGTCATTATTCTTCACCAGGGCACTTTTCTTGTCAAATTGGAACATTTTTCTTTTTTATATTTAGGTATGTTATTTTAGGTAGGTAGGTACTTATAATTTATTTGGAAATCTTTAAAAAATTATTAGTATATAGGTATAATTTTTGGTGATAAAGGAACAGCAGAACATCTCGAATACTTCTTAAAACTTTGGAGTAAAAAATAATAATATGACTTTAAGTAAGGATGCTTACGAAGCATTAGGGAACGCAAGGAACTAGACCTAACCGAAGTCGAAATTGAAATAAACTGTACGGCGCCTGACGTCTCTTATTCGACGCTCCCTACCTCGTTTTAGCTGTTTCAGAGAAGTGATGTCTATCTCCCTTCCACTGTTCCAACCCTTATTTTATTCTCATTTTCAATTATATACTTAACTTAATTTATAAGCCTAAAATAGTAGAATTTGTATGCCCTCTAATTAATTAGATATTACCTAATATGTAGGGTGAATTTTTTACCAGGAAGAAAGAATGTATAATGCTCTCACAAAAATACTCGTAAATTTGTCTCGGTGTAAGTAAATATTTGGATTTGCGTTTGATTTAGCAATTTTTACCTATTTTCTATACCGACGCCACTGGTAATCTATTAGCAAAAACGCCGATTAGCACATTAGTATAAAATATTATACCTAAGCTTGGGAGGAGTACTTTCTTCTTATTCTGTTAATTTTATTGAACAGTTATTTTTGGTTTTGCAGAGGTATTCAAATCGCCGCCATTTTGAAACAAATATACCGATATTGCTCAAATGCAATACCTCACCGTCCCTCTTAATAATCTTTCAAAAAATAGAGTTCCGCGTAGATTGAAAACTGATACTGCCACCTGCAATCAAGTTACGCAAGAACGAGTTTTAGCGATGTATAAAAGGAACATCCTGTACAAAAGAAAACGTATACCTATATGTATATAGAGGGTATTTCAATAAAAACTCCCAGTCCAATTATTTCGAAAACTAAAAGTGACATGTGAATTCTGTAAACGCCAACTTTTAGCCTCTATGATTGGCTTCACAACTATGTAAAAAATGTGTTTGAATAATACAAGATGTAGGTGGCGCCACGGTAGAAAGAATTTTTTCGATGACGCAGGAACTTTTAAATGTTTGTGGGTCTTAAAGATAATTAATTTTTGATTAAATTATGTCCCACAAAATTTTTTGATAAATCTAATATGAACTTTATCAAATATAAATATTTGATATTTTTATTTTTATTTTATGTTTTTAACGAGTAGGTATTCTAATTTTAAATATTTTTAATATATTTTATAAGATTTTAGTTTAATTGTGGTAATACAAATTTTAGTGATGAAAAGCTCGTATAGCACTAAATTATTAGGTCCATTGACGTCAACAAATAATATTGACCAAAAATAAGACGCCACTGAATTTTTGGTTATTTTAAAAAAATCCTAATTGCTCCAAATAGCAGGTTCTAGATGGGTTCAATTTTCGTGCCTAAACCTTGAAAAGTAAGCAACACGAGCGTTTTAATAATCGAAAATTTGAAATTTAGAAAATCTGTTTCAAAAATTATTACATAACTCTATAATAATATTTTGCTTGTAACTTCTCAATAAAAATACCGTCATAGGTACCTACCTATAATTGCGAGTTTGGGCGAGCAATTGGGTATATGGAGTGCCTGTACCTATCTGCGTATAAAAGAAAAATAATATGAAGATAAGAAAGAACTCCTCGCATACCTACTAGAAAACGAAATAATCTATCTTATCACGACTTGCGGTCCTTTCTTGTGAGGTCTTGACTCCTGATCCACCGAGATCGCATCAGCGCCACAGGAGGGCATCTAAAAGTCAAATTCGCTGTCACTCGACCTGTTCGTACTGCGGGATTTTGTTTTGAATACCCTTCGCCCTTCGTGACCCTCTAGATCATGCTCTGACATTTTCAATCCTTGATTTTCATATAAACAATTTGAATTAATCAGAAGCTACTTGAGTAAAAAAACGATTCTTTTTAGGCATAATTTTTAGGCAAATAATTCGTTCACATATTTTGAATCAATCAGTCAGGAAAAGTTTCTCTTTTCGTCCTGGTATTATTCGGTGGCTTTCAAAAGCACTTAAAAAAATATGAATATTTTCCTCACAGAAAACCGTATCTCGAGAATGCATGCATGGAAGTTTCTTTGATTTTTAATGTCAAAATTCTTACTAATTGTTCCTAATAATAGGTACCTATCTATTTCTGTGTTTTTAATTGAATTAAAAGCTTACATTTCAAGTTATTAGTGGTCCTTTTTATAAGATTAGCCTATGGAGTCGCTCCTGTTGTGCAATAAACGTCCTTGTTTTGCTGGTATAAATATTGCTTCCAGAATCCATGTCACGACCTCGCTTAGCTCAGGGATAAGGAGAGTTTCGCAATCTTGATTTGCATAACACTCTTCAGATTTACCATTTAATTAATTCAGGAGGTAATAAGAAGTGCCCTGTCAGGTTATAAAGAAAGGTACAATGTAGATAGATTCCTTAAGTACTTCTTAGTACAAAACACACTTAAAAAGGGTAATTTATCAAGACATCAGATATTTAAGTCAATTATCAAGTCCGAAGAGAAAATAATCCAGGCGAGAAGAAATACATATAATGAGAAAACAAATAAATGGTAAATTATAAGAAATGTACAGAATATTTGCGTGAGGGAATTATTTGAACATTTTATATTTGTGGTAATATTTGTTGAAGTTTACGCCAAAAAAAAAAATCAAAAAGGGTTCTAAATTTATAGAGCGTTCATATATCTAGAAAAGATATTTGCTGTTAAGCAGGACTGTTCCATTCACCCTGTACACTTATACGAACTGAATATACATGAGGGTTTAATGAAGAAGCACACAGCGATGAATGGGGCATGCACATAGTGAATAGGCTGTGATACTTAATTATAGAGTAATAAATAACTTAGCACAGGCTAATATGGTCGCTCTGGCGCCTGGATCCTCCCTCTGAGATAATCCAGGAACCGGAGGGGGTTATCCCCTAATCCCGGTCCTGATTATGCGGCGCAGCAGGGATGCGCTGATATTGTTTTCTTGATTACCTGACGTCCTCGTTGTTCGCCAATGCCGAATCTACAGAAGGATTTGCGCGCGAGATTGTATAGATATGGTGAAAAATTGAACGAAAAATTTCAAGTCGGGGAGCATGCATGTGCTTATAAAATGTATGCGTCTATATGGGCCATGGTCTTCAGGATCATGCAAAAATGTCTTGGACTCAAATATATTTGAAATGATTTAATTCTCTTTAAGCTATAGTTCTGAAGTTTTTTGGTACTGATCCCAAATTAATCACAGGCAAGAATATCATATAATTTTTGCGAATACTAGCAGGAGCTTTGTTTAGTCAGCTTACCGGCTGGATAGTTTCAGAAAGGGTGAGCAAGAAAACCAATTTTGGCAACAATGAGTGGAAAAAGCAACGAGCTTTGTGGACTTATAGAATCAAACAGCCCGAAGGAAGGTCCCAGATGTTTCAAGAATGCTAAAAGAGCAAGACAAGCAACGCTAGACTAGAGGGCTTCCGTTCAAGGAAGTTGAATTCTCTTCAGCTATAGTTCTGGAGTTTGTTGGTACCGACCCCAAATTAATCACAGGGAAACAGGTCTAAAATTTTCGCAAGTAACAGCAGATGTTAAGTTGAGTAAGGTTAGCGGCTGGGTGGTTTAAGAAACTATATGAGTAAAAGAACTAATTGGGCAATAGGGAGAGGAAGAAGCAACGAGCTTGGTGGACTTGTAGAATCAATCAACCTGTAAGAAGGCTATAACGAAGCGGTTTCTAGAATGTTGAATCTTGCGAGCCGAATCCCGTTTGATGTTCCAACAGCAAAAGCAAGAGCATCGAAGAACCAGGTCACACTCACAATTGGATTGTAAGAGAGCGAGAGCACAGATGCGCTTGTTCAGATAAGGGGGATATTAGGAAGGGATAACTTTCTCTTCGCCGACGGCCATAGATCGAAAGTTACCGTTTTGGCCCACAATTGAGCAGACCCAGGAGGTTTTCGACTACAGTACCCTAAGGCTGCGTGGTACTGGAGACATGGTAGCTATGGGGACCGTATCGATATAGGTAACCAGTAGATTCATAAGCGCATTCCTAGTAGAATTATTGTTAGTTATCAGGAGGTACCATTACGCTACCCGAGGGCGCATTCTATTGCAGTTTTCTAAACCATGTGGAGCCACCAATCCTCTCGCTGGGGCTAATAAAACCCGAGCTATCGTAAGTAGGTACATACAGGGTGTCCCACGACCTGACTGTTATAGCTTAAGGGTAGGTGTAGTTTTTCAAGGCGATTCAGGATCTGGTTTTGAAATTTTCCTGAGGCTCTTCGTTTCGATTATACAGGGTGATTTGTGCAATTTGCCGAAATCTTTGATGAGCGAAATCTTTTGAACGAATTGATCGAATTTAACGAAATTTGGTAGATATGCTCTACTAATGATACTTAATACCTCGCATTTTTCGCCGATTCAAAAACTGCAGGGCCGTACTAATTTTTTTTGATAACTTTCGGCTTTGTCGAAAAGTTCACCCTGTATGCATTTTATTCAAAGTTTGGTGCCATTTTCTAAAACTACGTGAAAAATGTTACAATTATGGAAGAAAAATACTTGGCATCATTAAACTGAATCGAGAAGAAAATTCAGTTTTTTAGTTTTTTATTCGGGATTTCAATTCATGTGTTGTTAATAATTTAAGAAAAATCAAATGTGGTTTTTTAAAACTTGCGTATTTTGTAGTTATTTCAAATAAATTTACTTTATCTACAGATTTAGCCAAGATTGGGGACCCTTCTACAGATTGTTTCGAGCTAACGATTGTATAGGTACTCGAAACGAAGGGCCTCAGGAAAATTTCAAAACCAGATCCTGAATCGCCTTGAAAAACTACACCTACCCTTCAGCTATGGCAGTCAGGTCGTGGGACACCCTGTATATGGTTGTTTTCAATTTTTCGATTTTTTATACTTTTATACTTTTTTCAATGCTTTCTTGTTGCTTTATTCGTAATTTTTGTTTTGTTTTGTTAGGTAAAGGTGTCAACAATAATCGGTGCAATGCCTCAACCGTCGTCTCCTTCCTCCCCCTCCTATTTAGGGAGGCGATTGGTCAGAAGACCTTCTCAATTACAGTGATCTGGTTCATTAGACAAATAATTCCTCTGTCTTATATGGTTTCCCTTATGTCAAGATCGGTGGGAGAGCCTGGTAATCTGCTCCGGAGAGTAGTTATGGTAGGAGAAACCCCCCTCCCCCACAAAGTAAGAGACCTAGTACGGTCAGAGTGTAGATTCTCTCGTTTTTAGAACATTTTTGCTAAATTTTTACGTAAAAACTGCTGTCAAAATTTATATCAAATCAATCAGAATATTCGGTACCTATGTCTAAAAGTTAAAAAAATATAACAACAATACTAACTCACCCTGCGTAATAGCATTTAGGATACAAATTTCTCTAAAGTAGCTCCCTCATCTCCTTTTGGATAATAACCACCTTGACGTAGCACATCAGCTTTTACGACGCAACAACACTGAACCTCCGACCCGAGGAGCCAGGGATCTCCTTCGGAGACGGCTGGAAGTGTAAATCCCACTTGAAATTCAGTTGGAAGCCCGGCTCGGAGCTATATAAGAGGGCAATATATAACGGCCCTTCGCCCTTCCTTCCTACGTGCAGAGTTTCCTTCCTTCCTCGACACCGCCACACTTCCGAACTTTCCACGTTCTCTCTAATGCCACATTATTAATGATGATTTTATGTCGGCGGGAGTATCGGCTGATGGAGCTGCTTTCTGGACTTTACCGTCGATTCCTAATGTTCATTGCTTTGTTGCCACAGCCACAGCCACAGAGCTTTTTTCAATAATATTTGTTTCCACCTCTTCTGAAAATTTTTTTTTTACTGATTATTTTTTTAAAACGTAACGGGTTCAGTACCTACAGTTAAGAAAAACTTGAGAGAAGTCAAAATACCGCTATAGAAGCAAATTCTTCAAAGTTTTTTTTTTTCAAGAAAATGTTGAAATAATGATTTACTCTTCTGATTCTAAGTAGCTGTGATAAAAAGTGACAGCGTGAAAATTTCAAATTTTTTTCGTTTTAATATCTGGATGTGTTCCCAGAGGGGACAAAATACTTAACTGAAAACTGCAATCAACTTGATCGAGTAGGTACCCAGTTTTGACTTAAAATATACTCTTGAATATCGAAAAAAATGAGCTGACCTAAGCCATTTTTACGGACATTTTATATGGGAAAATTTCAAAAGACGTGGCCCGTTTGATCTCACCTGCAACAAGGCAGGGCACAAATACACGTCAAGTCGCAATAACTCATCCATATCAGGTTCAGCTCATTACTCCTCGTAATACCTTATTTCAGACTTGTTTGTAGAGCCGCATCACTTTGGAACAGATTTCCTAGTATAGCGCGTGAATCGTTTTGGCCGCTCATGCATCACAAGCTGAGTTGCAGGGCTTCCCCTATGCAGTACATGTTTATTTTCGATTAAAGAAATGTTTAAAGCAATGCAAAAATTAAGTTTTCTGCTCCCTTTTTAACTTATTGTTCCAAAACTTGATTGGTCAACAATTATTATTATTATGCATTTCTTGCAGGATAAAAGGATGCAAGAAAAACCTGAAAAAAATAAACAGCGGACGTCATGAGGAAATAAAAGAATTCTGGCATCATCGCTCTGGAAATCAAAGCAATAAAAGCGTATATTTAGATAAACGTTATTATTGTCTATACATAATTGAATTATTATACGGTGCTTTAGAATACCCCAGAGGGCTCACGTGTCAGATACTGAGGGTTCTCCACAACCCTTATTCATGGTTTCACCCTTGTTTATTCAATGAAGACAATAATAATGTAACTTAAGCCGGTCATTTATCACCTGATGGCATCCAGTGGGCTACTAACTGTAGAGTTGGACTAAATAAATGTAAAAAAAAAAACGAAAAAAATGTTTATGAGGAACGTCAAGAATAATTGCATTTAACAGGTTAATTTATTTGATTATGGGTTTATAATGCTAAATATGGATCTATTACAAAAATTCAAATACTGTGTGTCTGGAATTTTCTGTAGCTTTGAATCTTGAATTAATTTTTTTTTAAATAACAAAAACCGTTTCTGTAGAATAGAAGGGGAAGTAGCTTGGTGGCAGCAGCAGTTGTCTCAATTGTCTTGTAAGCCAGCTTAAAAATTTCATAAGGCAACCTCTATATTACCGATGGGTATACCGCTGGGGAATTCAGATGTACACGAATTGTAGGTAATCTGGGAAAATCTGAGAAAATCCGACACCGACATATGTGATTGTGACGGCCAGTCAATTGCCGACTTAAACCATATTTTCTTTTCCTGCTCAAATCACCCTCTTCCTACTGCCGAACTTTACAAGAGTCTAATTAAATGCAACATTCCCTTGCCAACCAATATCACTACACTTTTGGCCACCCAAGAAAAAAAAGTTCTCGATGCCTTGGTCAGCTGTCTGCGGACAGCTGGTATTTCCCTATAATCAGGTCCTCATCTTCAAAAATCTGTGGCAAATGGTAATTCCGATGCCAACCCAACCCCCACTTCAATTCAATTCAATTCTGAGAAAATCTGGAGGTTATCTTAAGAAATCTTATATAATAATCCGGAGGTAATCTCAGAAAATTTGCAGGTAGTCTGAGGAAATCTGAGGAATCTGGAGGTAATCCGAGGAAATCCGGGGGATATCTGAAGAAAATCACGAGGTAATATCGAGGTAATCCTACCAAGTTCAATCTATGCGCATGCGCGGAATATTGTTCCACAAGAAAAACAAAAGTTGGGTATCAAAACTCTGGGCCGAAAAAATGCTTAATAAAAATAAGAACTCTCGGCCTTTTCAGTTTTTTAAAGATATTTCAGGAACTCATTTTCAGGATATTTTCAAGTATATTATTGTATGTCTTGGCGGTTCGAGGTGTCCACAAAATAGCGCATCTTTCCTCTAATTTTCTAATTTAACCGACTCTATATCTCGTCAACATTTACTGTAATGCTACCGTACGTTTTAAAGAGAAATCTATTTAATTTTTGAACTTTTCGGGAAATGCATTAGTGGCATTTCAAAGGTCCATGCTTTGCAACGAGACACATAATTTTAAAAATTAAAAAAGCAATTCTCAAGGAATTAAAAGTCCTCTTAAAAGAAAATGACATTCATTGATCACCCCCCATTCCCATTTGAAAAAATTTGGGGGATAAAGCCGTCACCGATTAGGAGGATCAAGTTGGGATTATGTTTTCTGCGTCAGAAGTTTTCCCCGTCACAAAATTGACCCGCTTGGGCGTTTTTCGCGTACATCTTCATCAGTTTCCAAGTTATTAAAGCGAGATACGCCGTTTTCGTTGGGCCACCCTGTATGTAAGCGAAACCCAAAATGTTGGATATCGTTGTAAAGAGAGAAGTAGCTTTCAAAGGATGCTATCACTCGATATCTGTTCCCTATGATGATAAGGAAAGGGGTAGCTACCCCTGTCAAGGGGGTGAACTTCGGTAGTTAAATTTGTCACGAAAATATATCCCCCTCAATAACAAAATCGACCTATTTCGGCGTTTTTCGCGTACATCTTCAATTTTTAAGTTATTAGGCCTGGTACTTCTTCGCTGGGTCACCCTGGTATACAGGAGGCACTCTTGCGTGATCGGAAAGATATTTTGAGGTAATCTGAACAAAATCGAGGCAATCTTGACTTGAGTACATCCGAGGTAACCTGGAAGAAATCCGAGTGGTCTAGAGGAAATTCGAGGTAATCTGGAAGAAATCGAGGTAATCACAAAGAAATTTTACAAATCCGAAGTAATCGTTGGGGTTTTCTCCTAAAAGGAATTCAGATGTGCAAATTTTTGTCAGCCTTGCCTATACCACCAAAACAAAATTTTCGTGCGACCTTTAAAGTGAGGTATTATACATGAGAGGGGTGAAATTGGAAGTTTTTTAAGAAGAGTAACTGGCTCGATTAGGAGAAAAATTAGAAAACTGCTGCCACTATATATACCAAACTGCTTCCCCCTCCATTCGGCCGAAACTGTTCTTGTTTTTTCTAAAACAAAATTCAATATCTCAGAACTATAATAGCCAATCCATATAGTTTTGAAACTGACACCCTGGTTGCAATATTATAAATTATAATAAACAGTTGTCGATATTATAAGTCTACCTACTAATGACTGGTATAATAATAATTGACTTCTAGATCCGCCGCTTTAATACGACAATAATTCATCAAGCGGAACCCTTGTTGAGGTACAATCAGGAAAGTGTCTCACAGCTCGTGACCCTCAGTAGGAGACATTAGCTTTTAATCTCCGATTTAGATTGGACCCTTTCTTTGGGCGTCGTGTCCAGTGGCAGGACCGGACGTTGTTATTCCCCCCTGGAGAGTTCCGTATCCAGTAATCCTCAGGAAAATCTCTAATAGCAATAACGATCTTCGTTTAGTCTATCAATCAACGCATATTGCGACCTGGTGAACGAGAGTTGGTCTGAAGAAGTTCAAAATGAAAATTTTTGTAGACAAATGGAACTGTCGTAAAATTTTATATTTAATTTAGTAACGTCATTATCTACAGGAACTTTCTTCCTGACATCTGATGTTTCAAAAATTTTCAAAGCCGACTAGATCCTGTATGGCGAACTTTTGTTTTAAATATCCGCACATATTGTTTTTTTTTTACGTCAGTTAATTTTTTTTCATCGAATATCACAAAAAGACATATTGCAAACATTTTGACATATATGTCATATGGACGTCACTAGGGTAGAAAATAAGTTTTTCGGGAAAGGAAATAATTTTGGGAAATTTTTTTTCAATTTATTAGATTTTTGGTCCAACTAAAAACTCACACATCAGCAAAAAAATACATGACTCAAAAAAGAAATTTTTTGAGAGAAAGAAGAGAAAGAAAAGAAACGAATTTTCAGTTCTTTCAGGATAGGTTTATCAGCAACGGCTGAAGTTTGCCTGAATTTAATTTCAGATTCTTAATAAGCATAATTGTGCAACATTTCTCTAATTCAACCGACCCTGGATCTCTGTAGTTCTTGAGATCCCAATGGTGAGAAAGAAAGATTTAAAAAAACACTCTTTATAGGTATACGGGGTGGGAATTTCTTGTACTACCCATCATTGGGATCTTCTAAACGCTAAGAGATACAGGGTCCGTTAAACTAGAGAAAAGCTGCTCTATTTTGTCGCCATCTCGAATCCGTCGAGACATACAAGATATATGGGACCGTTCCTGAAATATCCTGAAAAAACTGAAAAATAAAGATTTCTTATTTTTGCCCTATCTTTTTTATTATTGGAGATTATTAAATAATTTTTTTGTAGGCTTACATAAGCCATTAAGAGCTATCCATCTGACATTTCAAAAATTTTCAAAGCCAACTAGATCCCAGAGTATTCATAGTCAACTTTTGTTTTTCCTATAGCCGCCATATTTAATTTTCATGTCATTCTGTAGTAAAAAAATTAAGGAAACCAAAAGTCTATCACATTCAAAAAAAATTCTTCAAAATTTTCCACTTTTTTCGAAAAAAAAAGAACCTTTCTTCAACCGAATGTCATAAATGACCATAAGCAATGTCACGTCATATTGCGACGTCACACAACGTTGTTTGATGATAAAATTTTCTTTTTGTTTTCGGGAAAAGAAAAAGAAAATTTTGAAGAATTTTTTAATACAGAATGGCATGAAAATCTAATATGACGACCATAAGAAAAACAAAAGTTGACCTCTAGTAGGCTTTGAAAATTTTTGAAATGTCAGATGGATAGCTTTTGACGTCCTATGTATGCCCACAAAAAATTATTTATTAATTTCTAAAAATAGGAGAGTTATGGCAAAAATAAGAAATATTAATTTTTCAGTTTTTTCAGAATGTTTCAGGATCAGGAACGGTCCCAGATATCTTGTATGTCTTGACGGATTCGAGATGGCCACAAAATAGAGCAGCTTTTGTGTAATTTAACAGACCCTGTATGTCTTAGCGTTTAGGGGAACCCAATAATGGGTAGTACAAAAAAATTCCAACCCTGTAGAGGTACAGGGTTTCCCAAATTTTCTTAATCAATGGATATGCGCGTTATTTCAAACAGAAACGAATGAAATTCTGGAAACTTCAAATATATCCTTTGGGCTATAAGGCTGCACCCCCCACCCAATAGGTACAATTTTACGGCTTTCAACCCCTAAGAAATCACCCCCTGCTTATTTTTTTTCACCTTGAAGTCTTTTCAAAATGAAATTATGCTCTATTTGGAGTATTATGATTTATGATAATACTATACTTGGATGGGAAATTTCAAATATACCCTTAAGGTAGCCTACCTGAAGAAATATTTCTAAGGCTATTTCTAAAAGCCCCTTACGCTTTAAGTTAAAAAGCGTAAAATTCTTTTCAACCCTCAAGTAACCATCCCCTACTTGTTTTTTTTTCAAATGAGACCCCTATTTTTTTTGCTCGGCAAGATTAGGTGTAACCATGGAACTGAAAGTTTCGCTATAGTGTAATTTCATTTTAAAACGACCTCAAGGTGTGGTTTTTTACCCCTTGGCAATGCTGCTATTTAAAGATAGTTTATTTGTTTTGGCACCCTAAATATACTTAGATTTATTCAGAACAAAGTCATTATAATCCTGATGAGCAAAACCAACTGGGGGTGTACTTTGAAACAAAAACAAGCAGTGGATTACTTGGGTTGAAAAGTTTAAAGTTGTATTGAGGGTGCACCTGTAAAGCCTTTAGGTCTCCCAAATTCCATTTGATTCACTTTTGAAATAACGCGGATATCGCTTGATAAAGAAAATTTGGGACCATCTGTATACCTACAGATAAAATGAGCTAACGGCATCGTTGGTTCATCGCTTTACCAACGCGATGCCATGATGTAGAATTAATAGTCATTGCGAAATCCAGAGAAGTAACGGTAAAAAATAATTTGTACAAATTTCAAATTGAGGGTTATAGGAACTGAGAAGTAGCGCAAATAACACACGCAGTGAGTTATAGCAACTATAACGCACTCTTTTATAATATAAAGCGTAAGCAAGGCGCCGAGTTCAGAGATGAGGGAACAATTGGAAATGCATCTGCTACTGATCGCAGTCTGCCTGCTCGTATATCTGATTGTAATTCCGTTCGCTATTCAACTTTATCGACTTCTGGTGGCAATTGTCGATGTGATAATAGCTCTTTCCGAACGATTCAATTCTACCGCTTTCTTTCCGATAATCGCTGCCCCATCTATTGCTTTAACCTCGTTTCGGGGAAATCGCACTGAATCTCGGACTCCGGTTGAGCCCTCGAATACTTTTATAATACCTGACTGTGGACGTGTTTTATTAAATTTTAGAATAACACATCATTCTTTCTGTCGAATGATATGATGATGTTATTGATGATGAGTTCCATTGCTTCTTCAATTAATTATACCATTTCCAGGTCCCATGGGTCTCCATTTTCTGCGATTTGCACTGATTCAGGATCAGCTGGAATGAAGATAGTGCTCCGAAGTAGCCTTTTATCACCTTTATCTTTAATAGCATTTCTATATAATTTCTTCGTCAAGCTAGATGAGCAAAAATAAGTCTCAAGGATGTCTGAAATATTTTAGTTTTCTATGCCTGATCTAATGAGCTTTGAAAGAGATACTGACAGGATTAATTTGGTTGCCTCTCAGTATACGCATTCACCTCCCTGCGTAAGAATGTTGCGACTAGAAAAAAAGGAGTTGGGATAACCTCCATCAATTTTTCTAGTAGTTCCCCAGTTTAATTCATGCGCTACTTTTATTAGAACTCGATGATCCTTAACCAAATAAATATAAAAGGTTAGGTAAGGACCCCAAAATCAACAAACTCATGAATATCCTGATGAGAATTGCTTGATTGTCAAGTCATTCGGCTGCCTTGTTTGGTGGCTAGCGATGTAAAAAGTAAATTCCAGCACCAAATAGTTTGTTATCTTGTGCTTTATTTTCTTCGATGATAGTTGGTGTTTTTCTTGGTCTTCGTTTTGTAGCTTTTTCTTTTCATCTACATGGTTGGTCTCTTTATTGGGTAACCATGGATCAAAGGTTTTTTCGCAATCGTGCAGGTAGATCGCAGATCGCTTTAAATATTAAAATTACTGTAACCACGAGCAAAATAGACTACTGGAAGGAAAAATTCACAGGTCTGAGAAGTGGCGGAGCTGTGCGTCACGACCTTGAATCAAAGCACGCAGCGAGAATTCCATCCAATAGGATGTCCAAGGATGTCCAATAGGATCCATCCAAGGAGTCCAGATGATGGATCCGAGTAAAAAGGTATAGGTATAGGTATGGAGAGAAATTCGAGCAAAATATTATGAATAAGAGAATAAGGTATGGAGAGACGGGATTATATATACCTACATCTCAAGCTACTAGGCCTTCAAGAAGCTCGTGGCTAAATGGCAAATTATATTTTTCATAAACATTCAAAAATTAATCTGGAAAATAGTGCGGGCCCAACCATTACCAAACCCAATATTTTTGGCTCCGTCGCCAGCGGTCACCATGGATTCCAGTAACTTCGGTAATAATTCTGGAACCATTGGGCTATATAATCAGGTGCGTCCCATCAGGTTAGCTAGTGTGAGTCAAATATGAAATGGCAGAACCAAATGAATGAGGGTGCCAAACCAAGTGATATTCTGTAAAGTGCAATATGGGAAATCCACTTTATCAAAAATACAGGGGCTCAAATTGTGTTTGAAAGTTTATGGAGCCCAGTATAATCGAAAATGCGAGACATATGCGAGACCTACTAGAATAAACAAACATTGATCTTGTGAGTGACGTTATCAGAAGAATTTCAAAAAACAAAAGTTAATGTTGGTTTGCGTCAGAGAAATTAGCCACAACCAAACTCGTTACCAAAAAGGGGAAGGAATACTGCGGTTGCAGGAAAACCCTTTTCCTATGGAACAAGACTGACAAAATGTTGGAACTTTTAGTGAGCTTCTCAGGTGATGCATTTTTAAATCCCTTTCTGACCTGCGATCAAACCTGGGTTCGCCATTTCGACTAGAATTTCGACGACTTAAACCAAAATTGACGTGCTGGATGACCCTATCAGAAGAATTTCAAAAACAACAGTTTTTGAAATTTGTATGGCAAAACCAATCATAACCAAACTGGTTAGCGAAAATTGAAAGGAAGTGCCCCGGGTGCCAGTTTTTTTGTACACTCACCTTCCTTCTAGGTGTCAAGGGGGTGGACTCCTATCAAGTGGGCCGAGCGGTTTTGCCAATGATAGTGGTCAGAGAGGTGTGTTTTTTTTCATATGCCATTGAGGCCGGAGACTTTAGGAAAGATTGAAGTTTTAGCCCTTCAATTTCCTACACGTCGTGTTTTGAAACATCCAAAGCGAGTTTTTCGTCATAAATGGCCATTTTTTCCAAAAACGATTCAGGTTAGCAGCTATGACCATTTTTGATTGCAGCTATGACCAGCAATGACACAGAATTTAGAGACAAAAAAAAAACCTAACCCATTACAAAAGTAGCTAATATCAATGGTAAGATACAAAAAGTTGAGCTCTGTACCTCTAACGTTTCTTGATGAGATATAATCAAAGAACCGGAAAAGAAGTTTTTTGACACCCAGTATCTCAAAAACGGTGTTTATGCGGACCCACGTTCATAGGAAGTTTTCTCCTTAGAATTGAGCCAAGGAATCACCCCCAAAAAATTTTCGCACTTATTCAGGATAGCCATGAGCTTCTTAGTCGACACCATGTAAAACATGAGTTTTTTTTTATACTTCTTCTAACCGGCGACTAAATCTTGGTTGACCATTTTGCGCCAGAATCACAAAGATCAAGTCTAGAGCAGCGCTAACAAAACTCAACAAAACCGAAAAAAACGAGTCTTCAGCCAGTAAATTAATATGACCACCATCTTTTGGTACAGTGAGTATTTTCTTCGATTTTTTGAAGAAGTCTTGCGGTAAAAGGCTCCTCATTATTGTGATTTTATTACTCAATAAATTAAGTTAAAATAAAATTGTTCTAATCGGTTATAGTAACGAAAAACTCTCAAATAATATGTTAAAATCGTAAAAAAAGGTAAAAATGTCTGCGTCATGATCTGGAACTTTTTGACACTACTACTGAAATGAAGTTTAAGGCCGAAGAGAGAATGAAAAAAGTCAAATTTAATTTAAAATCGGACCTTACACATCTTACACTAGATCTACCCTATTACACATCCATCTCCTAATATAGGTACCTCGTACCCATGGCTACAATTAATTAATCAATTAATTAATTTTAAAGGATTGCAATAAAAATGTACCTAATAAATGTTATGTAAAATGTTTACGTAACGAGATGATTCTTATAATGCTTCAGATGTTAATCATCGTCCTCCATTCTCCTGAAACCTGAAATAATACAGCAAATGGTAATTAGAGAGAGCTTTGTGGAGCTTCTCCAACGTCGCTGCTAATAACGGAAACCAGCCACGATTCTATAATAATCAAACCGGAGTGAGACGCGCTACTAACCGTTTTCGTTCTTCCTAGAATCCTCGACGGCCCTCTTAAGCACATTAATAGCCACGCAAGAAGAGATCGTGAAAGAAATCAGACATTCCGGTGAAAAATTATCAAAAGAAGTATCATAAAATATTATAGCTCCTTAGTCCTTATGAATATTTTATTAGTTTTCAGTAGAATAAACTGGATCAAAATGATCATTTCGGTTTTCTATCCTCTTTTAGAGTAAGAACTGTGGATTATTCGACTATATTTTTTAAAATTTCTTGTTTTTTTTTCAAAACATCTTTTATGGGCAATACCATGTTCGAGATCTAGACAGAATACCCTGAATTATTTCTTGATGATTCGAGAATTTCTGTGGTCAAAAAATTCATACTTAATTCTTGTTTTTTCTTGAACCCCCCCCATAATCAGACTTTTATAGGAACCCAGAGGTTTGTGCTACCAAAAATTAGCAAAAAAAAACATTCCAAACAGATCAAAATAATACAAAATTAAACCAAAATATACCAAAAGCAGTTGATTAAAAAAAAACTTATAAAAAAAAATTGGTTTTCATATCCCTCGACTTTTTTTGAAGAGGTGCATCGGTCAAAACATTTTATACCTATTTTTCAAAGTATCTTTATAAAATTTGGCCAAATACGGGAGACTGCCCACATATTATGGGACACCTATAAGTATACATTTCTATACGTTTATTTATAATAATTAAGAAAACCCATAAGAGACATATTATATCGTATATGTATACGTATAAATTCGTCATAATATTTATTCATTTGAACACTTACCACCCCCATCGCCATCCTCATCTTTCCCTTCCTCCCGATCTCCAACACCGAACTCCTTGCATTCAATCTGCAACGGACTGGTAGGTCGCCCAGTGACGGCGTGTCTCAGATGAGCCAGATGCTTGGCGAGCACGGCGCCACCCCTGGATCCTCCCGCCAAATCCTCCAATTCTCCCCGACCCAGGGCACACAACTCCCGGCCTGTGGGGGGAAATCGTACGGCTTCGGGTGCAGGGGAGAGCGAAAACTGCCTGGTGCACCAAGCCAGCCACGAGGATATGTGGGATGAGGTCCACTCAAGCGGATCTGAAAATTGTTGAGCAAATTTACATATTTTCCTTATTCATAATATGATTCGGGTTAGTGATTATCGTAGAATGTAGAATGATATACATAAAAGGTGCAATTCCTTGCCTCATTCTAAAAAAACTATTAACATGGATCCGCAAACGCACAGTTTTTGCGAATCAATTTCAAAAGTAAACAAAAAAATCAGTTCTCATATTATGATACTTTAAATTTTTTCATATGACAGTGATTGAAAGGGTTTCGCGAGGATTATTTCTAACTTCAATGTCTGGGTTCGAATCTCAGCTCGGCATGGTTGTTTGGCCTCCTCCTATGGTAATTTAGACTGACACCCTACGTCATATTGATACTTTTTCTCGTTTTTTGCTGCATAAAAAGCTGTTTTACTCGAAAATGGTTCAAGTAAAGGCTTTTGTCAGAAGTGCCTTTTCGTATAGAAAACATTAGCGGTTTAAAATGTGGTTAAAAGATGCCAATATATCTACTCTCCTAGAAATTGGGAGCAAAAATTAGAATCAACCCTTGAAAAAATTGCACTTTTTATTTCGAAATACCCCGTATGTATAGGTAATTACTTATATCAAAAGTTGTAATTATTATATCCGAATAGGAAATTGGCGGCAAACAGCTGCTCCATTGGTAGTAATGGCTATAAAGGTGCCCGATGTCCTTGAGAAGTTAATTTACCATTTTAGTTGGTTAGAGTCTGGTGGACAATATCTCTATATCTCTCTATAACAATCTCTACAAATGCATATATCTCTACAAATGGACAATCTCTATATCTCCACGAATGCTCAAATTTTTAACTAATCAAATGTTTCAAAATTTGTATAGGTAATTCATCCAAAGGTTTTTGGAATTGTAAAAATTATCGAAAACTACGCCAGATTTCGATAGGATTTTTGTACGTACCTACATTGTGTAAACTTGTAGGTTAAAGTGACGTTTAAGCTCACTCGATAGTTTAAAACCAAAATCAAATTATTTTTGATAAAATATTCATTTTACTCATTTTACAGAGGTTGTAAAACCCCAAAAATAATATCAAAAAGATGTTTTTTTATCGTCAAGTACCAAAAGCACGTAGGTAAATGGTCACAAAATAATAGTTTTCGGTCAGTGGGTATTTAAAAATTTCTAGAAATAATTTTAATTGGTTTTTTCTTGTAAGAAAACCATGAACCTGCATAAAAAATTAATTAAAATTACCTTTTTATAGACAGGGAGTTATTTAATATTTTGAAAATATTCCAAAGATTGAAAACTTTTGTTTTTAAAGAAGTCTAGAAAAATTATCAATTTTTTGCTGAAAATCTTGCTCAAGTTTTGAAAAATTGCTCATTTATGATTTTCACAATTTCAAAAAAAGGTTCCTAAGATAAAAAAATTGACATGTCTTACTATATTCAACTAATTTTAGGGCCTCTCTGCATCATAAATTTTAAGGGGCGGTGCGGGGGTGGTGGTGCTGGTGTTGGTCGCGAACCATACAAATAAGTTAAACCATTTTGTAAATTTAATTAAAACTATAGGTACCTAAAGGCTGCAACATTTTTAGAATGTTCATTGTTGGTACTGTGAGTTTTCTCAAAAAAATTTATCCAAAAAAATCCATATCAGTCCATAACAGTTTATCGGTACTGCACATCCCACCCCCACCCCCAAAAATAACACCCCTTGGGTGAAAAAAGTATTTTTTTGCTAATGCAGGAGGACTTTCTCTGTCTTCAGTCTTCACTGTCTTCCGTAACTGGTTTGGATATATCAAAAAAATACAATTACCTCAATTACATCATTACGTCAATTACTACATTACATCTATGCTGAAAAAGTTTCAATTCAAATTTTTTTTATCATCAATTTAAAAAAAATAGCTGCGTGCAATTTTTTAATGCATTTTTTTATGAGTTTTTTAGTTTTTTTAAATTTTACTTTAAAAATATTGTTATATGATAAGAGTGTACCTACTTAAGAAAAATAAGCTACATTTTCAATTTGTAATTGGTCTTTTTTTATGTTTAGAAATAGAAAATTTGGAATTTCTTAAATATTGGATATCTCGAAAACCATGTCATATAAGTACAAAAAAATTACCAGATACCTTTTTTTAGGAAATCGCTCAAGGTTTTTTTCTCATAAGAATTTTTTGATATATCCAACAGATATCCAGTTATTAGCAAAAAAATGCTATATTCAACAAAGGGATGGTTTTCTTAAGCGGGCCCACCCCCCCCCCCTTCCCCCAAGGACAAGGTGAACCTCTAGAAATGATTTTTGTGGATTTACGTTCTATAATAATCTCTTCACTAACATTTGATGAAAGAAAATATTATAAAATAAGATTTTTATTAACGTTTAGTTGCATTTTTTACTCTACCGACCTTTTTTTACTCTATAAGGCATTTTGAACATTTATTTTTTTATTGCTACACCTCCATAAACACGAACGAATATACTTATTCGAATAAAAGCGAATTTTTTTTTATAAAACTTTCGCGAAAATTTTTTAAACCACTAGGAACTACGAACGTCTCTACAGTTCTACCTAAGCCTAGTACCTATCTACCCTATTAAGCTTGAGATTTATTATTACTCCTCAATAAACCCGAACTATTGTATAACACTTTTAATCGATTGAAAAGGTATAGAAGTAAATACCTACCTACTCAAAAAAATTTATTAAAAAAAACTTACCAGAAGGAACTAATACCATTTCACTATCAATATCGTCATCTTTATCACTATCACTTCCAGTGTCTACATTTCTTCCACTTGAGCCAGCCCTGTCACATAGTTTTTTAGCATCACTTTCCGTCGGACTCGCTTCGCATCTCGAATTATCACAAAACCCCGACCCTCCAGGGGTTGATTCACAGTACGGGGAAGAGCCACTAGCTGGTAAAAGTTCAGTGTACTCACAGGGCTCGCTCTCCTCGCAAGATCCTTGACTAGATGGGGGTGATTGGATATTGAGAGCCCTTTGAGCTTCGCTGAGTATGAGATCCATTGTTTCGTTAGCAAGTAACTCCTTGGGGAGAACCTGGAGATCATCTTCTGGGAGTAGTTGTTCGCTAGGGCCCGCTGATGGGGAGCTTTCATTGCTGAACAATCTCTGGTAGTTGTCCCTGTAGGTTTGTACTTCTTCGAATGAGAGAGAGCTGGAATCGACATGTGTCTCCTTAGTACTCTGCAGTTCGTGCATGTTGCCATCTTCGTACCTGAATTTACTTTTCCACACCGAGGCGAAGCTATCGCAACTGGTCCTGCTGGAGCTGGAGAAAGAAGCGATTGAGTTTGAAGATATTGAATCACAGAGTTGAGTCACTGATTGTGCGGAAGGATATTCGTTCGCGTTTCCTATAATATTCACCGGTTTAGATGAGTCACTGTCTGTATTCTTGCTACTTCCACTAGCACCAGCACCAGCACCAGCAGCGGCACCGGCACTACCGCATGCAATTGTTTTCTTTTTTATATTAACACTCAATAAGTGCTTCAATAATTCGGACGTTTTTAATTTATGGAATATCTCGGATTCGTCAATAATTTCATCCTCGGAACCGTAAGCTCCGACTGTTTCGCGTTCACTAACCGTTGATTCACGGTTTTGAGGTATCATGACGATCTGATTCATGAAGTAAATTCTAAGAAAATCTTAACTTAGCACTAATACTATAGTGACTGACAAAAGCAGTTCATCTCTCTTCCAGGCGGGTAAAACCTATTAAGTGGCAAACCTGGATTGTATAAATAAATGCACCGTTAAAAATCACCGATCGTTCCACGAAATATCAGCTAGATAGATATGAATGATTCATGGACCCCGTGTTACTATTGCATGATGTAGGTAGGTATTTATTATGTTTAGATAGCTGCACAATTTTTATTTATCTCAATGGAGAATTCAATAGTGCGGAGCTTAGGAGGCGAATGTTGTGAATATACTGAGACTGAGCTTGTAACTCCTAGTTTAGAACACGCGTACTCATACAGCTTGGAACCTGTCTCGCGGGATTAAATGAATGGTAAAACAGCTGTCAATTGGCCGAAAACAGAGACAAAAAAATCGGCACGTCCCCCAAAATGAAAAAAATTATCATCTAGAACGCTATTGGACGATCACTATACAGGGCGTTCTTTATTATTGTATTTATAGGTCAAACAACTAAGTTCTAATTAGACTTTGAGGTTGCCCCATTAAAAACTAAACAGGATGCGTGGGGGCTTTGTGCTGGGTCTAAGCTGTTAAGCTGTAACCTTGTCGATAATTTATTTTTATATTCGGAATAGACAAATGATTTTTTGATGTGTCGTAATTTTTCAAGAGAACACACAATGCGTGAGGAGAGTGGAGGTAAAATGTTCCATTAATTAAATATGGCGACTGGTAATTATACATAAAGGTTATCACTGAATTATTTATTTATTTTGCGGTTTCAAAAAAAGAGTTGATGTAACAAATTGAATTTAATTATTTGAATTTCAAGGTACTTACTTGTTCTATAATTTTCGATGTGCTACATTTATTTTTTCTTCACCTTCAAGCGAGAAGTTTACCTTTCAAATTATCCATATCTTGTTAGGAGAACTTTAAGAGAAGGGGGAGATACCTCCCATATATCTTGCGTTGTCCGTATTGTTTCAATGACAATAACTTGTTTATTTTCACATCAGATATTGCTTGAGACTATTTAGGTGAACATCCTTAAGAAAGCAAGGACAATATAGATCCTTCCTGACATGTTTAATCCTTTTTTCATTAGAAGTCTATAATTTTTTAGGCAGTCCATGAATTAGTACAACATAAACCGCATAGACCACAGAGGGTTGCAATTTTCCTCTGTAAAAATTCACATTTGATGCCATATGATAATTTCAAAGTTTATTGATGGCATGAAGACTACGAGAAAATTTCCTGCGAATCCTTTCGCCATATATATTCAAAAAGGCTCTTGAAATAGGTAGAAGGGGAGGTAGTCCTTGGGATATATGATCGAGCTAGGTCGTCCCTGAGGACTGAGGAGATATTTACAGTAAACAAAATGCAATTTACAGCTACATGCCCATAAATGGAGCACCCATTTATAGTTGCGGTGCTGCAAGTGCAAAATTGTTCGAAATTGATGTAGTCTTCCTTTAATTGAAACTTATTCTTGTTAACAGATTCCTCAATTTACTGAACGCGCATAGTTATTTGTTCAATTTTACTCAAAGACAGAATTAGGATATGTCTTATGTATTTTGAAGTAAGTGTTCGAGGCAATGCGAATGAACCCTGGCCAAAAAATATTCGACTGTTTAGACAGCATGCTGAAGTCCTGACTTGCATTCTGATGTCTTCCAGCAAAATACGGTATGCTTGGGGTTCTGACAGCTTGCTCCACATTAAGTAGCAATAGACTACCTCTCGAGGATCTTGGTTTTTCATCATTTTCAATCAGGACGCCAACATTAGGAATAAGGAATCTAAGCCTACAGTATGCCTCTAACAGTTCTATTCCAAACAAAAAACAAAACCCTCTGCTCCGCAGACCTAGAGGTAAATCTTCGCATTACCACTCTTCGTTTATTCTGGGCTAGGAGCCGATTCCCATTCCAGGTAAGTTCACCCCATATATCTGGATAGGTAAATGTTTGTTTTCATGCCTATTTCCACGCTTCTGCAGATGTCCCAAAACATTGAAACAGGACAGACGATTAATTTCTGCTCTGACTGAATAAGGAATGAATAAGCTCCAGATGCACCCCAAAAAATTCTAGAACCAAAACCTCTAGCATCCGACACCATGACCGATGTACTTGTTCTCTGCCTGTCTATTAGAGAACTCTCTAAAAAAGCTCCCCACATTGTACTCCACCTCATTAGGATTCTCTATCGATCTTGGAGCATGTCAGCGTTGCATTCCACAACGATTCTCAGAGTCTGCAAAGCGTCCCAGTTACTTCAAGATTCCACCAAAAGTTCTGCAATGCACCGCTTCAAATACATTAGATTCCGCGCTTAGAGATCACGGTCTGCTGGCGTTGTTCTCTGCCATCTAGATCTTCAGTGACGTCCCTCGACATTCCATAGTAAAGAATTATTAAGTCCAACTGCACCTTATCGAACTGTACAGGAAATTATGCTAATGGTAAGCTAGCTGACATACTTTAGGTACTCCCTTCCTCTAAATTATCACCAGCTCTTGAAAATGGTCATTGTGATAGTCTTTTTCTTCTTGGAATTCTTGGGAAGAAATTCCTGGGAATTTCTGCCAGAAAAAGGTCTTCATGACAAGGTATAGGCATTTAAATAAAATTTTACAGCGATGTGCTGTTGTCTTGATCTCTAGAATTACCTTAAAAATTTTTAGATCAACTGCCGCGCTTACATCGAAGCTTCTTCTTGCTTCGTTTGATGCATCTTTGCTCGGTCTCGAATTTATCAGCTTCATATTAAGACCTCTACATTTCATCTTATACACTCCTTGGGCACTCCTCATACTCGAACTTTGTTGCTAGTCGGTCCTTAATTTCCAATCCAGATCACAGGTCAAGTCATCCACAATGTCACTGAATGGAGGATTGATTGATTGATATCTTCATTACAAAGGTCAATCAAAACCGATTTGATCGCTAACCTCTTCATCACATTTCATGGCCTCTCCCGGAAAACCAGATAGACAATCAGGACGAGATTTTCATTCACGTCTGGCCAGGCACACTTGGAATTCCTCACCTTTTTCCAGACTCTGTATTGCCTTAAACTGACCTGTCGTCGGGTAAATTAATTTCTACTTTTCTAGTTCGCTTCTCTTCTTCCACGAATTCATTTTATACATCTGAAAATATAAGGGTGGAGAATTCTTCCAGGCGCTGCTAGAAAAATACCGTGTCAGAGCGGTAGCATTTTCTAAGGTATCTTCTTAGCTGTAGGGTTTCTTACAGAGCAGTGGAATTACGATTTGTTCCTTTAAGAGTCATATTCAGCTATAAAACGATATCGTTATGCCAAACTATAGGAGTTGTCTTTAAAATTATCCAACCCCCCCCCCAATCAAAACCCTACCTTGAGATCGATTACTTCAACTCATTTATCTTCAATTTTCATGTAACCTCATGATTTTCACTTACCTTTATTTATTATTTATTGATAGGAGCATTTTTCCAAGACTACATGATAAGTTTTCATGAGTATCGGGCACGCATAGCTCCATAACAGTTCCGCTTTTTTCCTACAGCTGTCTTTGGAGCGTCTGTATGCCAAACTGTCTCATTTTTACACATAACACTTTGTCTTGTTCTGGAGTGGCCCAAAGCTGCCCATTCACCACAGCTGCTATTTTATTTCAGCCAGCACGTCCCAATTCGTGCCTTCTTAATATGTTAAGAGGAGGTTGAGCAGGCAGGTATTATTTCCAAGGCCACCATTGGCGAAGTGTTCTTGACGCTAGTAATGCCAAGGCATGCTTGACTCTGTGTATCTCATCTGATTAACCTTAGATCATTAAAATAAAGAGTCATATTATTGTGTTGATGTGTCTAACATACAGTCATGGGTGGTTTTAGCTCCCACACTTTGCCAAAGGGCCTCTTGTCTGTGACATTCTGCAGGTGTAACGTCCAGTCAGTTTTTCTCCTTATATCTGCATTCATTAATTGAAGAAAGTAGTTAGGTCTGACTCCTCGGTCTTTCTTCTTTTTTAAAGGGTTTTATCAGTGCGTACGCGCACCTTAGTCTTTACGCAACATTGTTTGACAACAGAAATGAACTCTTAACAGCAGGTTGTAGATGATTCACCGAGGATCTAAAATATCCACAGGAACTGGAGCTGGGGTGTTTAGCGCTGACTTGAAGAAGTGAGTCTTCACGCAGCAACTTTTCCAGGCCGAAATCTATGCCATAGAGCTCAAGCGGCTCTAAAAGCCCTTAGCTGCAAATATCAAATCCAAGTTGGTCTGGAACTGTCAATTAACGTTGGATGCCTTAGCAAGGAGCAACAAAATCATTCTGGTCTGGATTCCGGGCCATATTGGATATGGAGAGAACGAACTTTTCTACTCTCCGGCCAGGAGAGGTTCCGACTCCGAATTTATTGGAACAGAACCAATTTGGCATGTCACGGAATATTGCTAAAACAACAATACGCAACTGGGCTGAGAGGGAAGTTCTCCAGCAGTGACAAAAATTGGACCATTCGAATACCTTTATACAGGGCACGTCGAAAAAAATAACCAAATAACTATTGGAGCTTAACAGGAAAGAACTGCAAGCCCTAATAGGCCCACATACTGGGCACTGCAAGCTGAATCATTATCTGCATAGGATGAGTTTAACGCCCGCTTTGAGAAGAACCAGATTATCACAGTTCAAAAAATTTTCACCAAATTGAATTTCCAAAATGTCAGTGTAAACCTTGGGAAAATGTATCACCTCACCTTTAACCTCTTTTGAGCCCGTTATTATACCGAAGAAACTATAGTGTTAGTGTACTGTAATTATACGATAGAGGAGAAGTAATCGCATTTGTATACAAAAATATAACACAAACAAAATTAGTTTATAAAGAAATCTATAAATAGATCTACAATAATCGACATTAGTCACTTTTAGCGAGAATTTATAAAAAAACAGTCTCCCCTAATGAGCATAATTCCATCCTAATTATTATGCCTAGTTACTTCCTATTTCCTTATAAGCAGCAATACGAGTATTATAATGAACGGTTTCGCGAAGTTAATTCTTTAATTATTCAAGAATAATTATTTCGGAGAAATGTAACATGTAACACATTATTATCCATTACAAGTAATTTAGTTTAGTCACACAACATACTGTATGATAATTTATGCACAAAAACTGGCACTTCTTGCTAACACTGGATGCTGGCGCCAAAATTGTTTGCCAAGTGATCCGGTTTTCTTGGAAATTAAAATGACGTATCGCTATATGGCCAGCAATGAAAACAATAAATAACGTCCGAAACAATAATCTTTCGGTAAGGTCAAGTCTTATTATCAGTAAGTGATTTGAATTACAATTACTTGCGTCTATTTAAGTCTCCAGTCTATAAAATGATTAATGAATGAAGTGACTCACTACTAATCACTGCAAATGTGAGTGTAAAAAGAAATGTTTGGGTTATGTAATATGGTGAACGGCAGCCGGATTTATGTAGCAAACTGGGTCGCGTTAGTGAGACTTAACTCTAGCCATTGTTGGATGAATTTTATTAAAAAGTACACTATTTTTATATACATTATGCTTGAAATGGATTTTTTTGGTATTTTATTGAATGTCTTAAGCTATTTCTGAGATAAGTACCTATTTCCTTGAAATTAGGTATATAGGCAGATACATCTTATTGAATTGAAAATCCTGCACTTTTATATTTTTTTAGTGGTGATGTGCCAATGAACCTTTTTTGCCTCTTTCTCTCCATTCATATCCACTCATTTCCTTCCCGAGAAATTGGACAACACGCCTTGATTATCAAAAGATTTTTTTTTATTTACTTATGTTTTTTAAACAAATGAGTATTTACCTATATAATAATTACAATCAAGCAAAAGCAGATGTTTAAATTAATATGCATCGCAAGCAATAACATAACTTTCTATTTTGCATAGAGGGGAGGCGTCTAATCCAACATCCAGGGTTTTACATTTACAGAGCCTCTGCAGCAATTTACGAAAATGTGGCAAAGCATTGGTGAATTAACCCCATTTAATGTTTTATTCCTAATAGAAATTTCTTCCAAAGGGGTGGAAGTAAATTTTCAAGTTTAAATTTAAATTTAAGTTACAATATGTTGTTCCGTTAAAAGGCCTAGAAATGAAAAATGGCCCAATTAAACAATCTTGATATTGACCAAAAATGGCAAAAATGTTGACAGAAAAGATATTCTAAGACCATGTGAGTATCCTGTAGACTATTAGTACGGAACTATTATTAGACTAATCAATCTTAAAACTCTGAATTTTCCGGAACAGCCTGAAGTTTTGGGAACTAGAAGACAATAAATGATTTCTGGAGTTTTCGATTCGGTCTCCAATACGATTTAAGTTTTCCACTATCTTGATTTTGTGGGCAGAGGGGGGAGGGGGTGAGTTAGTTTTTTTAAGTTTTCCCAGCTGGTTTTTAGAAATAGCAATAAGAGAAATATACTTTTTTGTTTTATAGAAAACGACATATCTAAGAACGTGACATTTGAATAAATGTAAAACTTCTTGTGATTAAAAAAGGTGAAGTGTTTTTCTCCCAAATATCTCGAAACTATCGCCATTATATTATTTATGGGGATGTCATGCCGTTAGCGACATCATTTTTTTAGTTTTCACGCTCCACAACAAAGCAGTTTTCACTCATATCGTGATAGGTTCAAAAATAAGCTGGTAAATTAAATAACTAAATTATCCCCCAAAATCAGTAGGATGTAAAACGCATAAGGTGTTGAAGGTCGAAAACTTGGGGAATTTTTTTATATTGTAAAGATTAAATTTCCCAAGTAGTTTTCAATTCGATCTCCAAGACTTTATGAGTTTTCCGAAATCGTGATTTTGGGGGGTTTGGAGTTTTGGGTTTTGGAGTTTGTTTTTAAGTTTTCCCAGCTTGTTTTTAGAAATAGCAATAAAAGAAGAGAAACTTTTTGTAGATCGTTAAGGAACAAGAAAATGACGTGTCTAACAATATGACATCTAAATTAATCTAAAACTTCTTGTGATCAAGAAAGTTAAAATATTGTTCTCCCCAATATCTCGAAACTATCGCCATTATATTATACTTATGGGGATGTCATGCCGTTAGCGACATCGTTTTTTAGGGATTTTCATGCTCCACAACAGTTTTCACAGATATCGTGCTGTTTTCAAAAATAAGTTGAAAAACTTAAATAACAGAATCATCCCCTAAAATCAGTAGGATATGTAAAACGAATAATGTGTTGGAGGTCGAAAACTCGGGTAATTTTATCATTTGTATTGAAAAGATGAAATTTCCTAAGTTTTCGATTCGATCTTCAAAACCTTTTTTGTGCCATTTTTTCTAGTTTCTAGCCATTTTGATTTATGAGGGGGGTGAGCTAGTTTTTGTTTTAGTTTTCCCATCTTGTTTTTAGAAATAACCATAAGATGTATAGAGCATTCAAGTCGCTAGAAAATGATGTGTCCAAGATTTGACAATAATTGAATAAATCAAAAAATTTGTAACAGTTTTTAACGAAAAAGGTAATAATTATGTTTTCTCCCTAAATATCACGGGTAGCATTACCATTTTTTTTTTTATTTATATGAATAACACACCATTAGATATATCGTTTTTAGGGATTTTCACGCTCTAAAAAAATATTGGCATTATTTTCAAAAATAAGCTGCGAAAATTGAAAAAACTAACTCACCCCTCGAATTTAAGAGGGCGAAAAACGCACATGGGATTGGAAGCGGTAAACTTTAAAAAATTTCATTTCCTATGGTCTTCTGTCAACCCCCAAAATTTCAGCTTGCAAATTGTTACCTTCGAGACTGATTTTGCGAAGGCCGTGTTGTAATTTTAACGTCATCGATTCCATCGACTTCAGGGTGAAAAATATCAACGGAAAAAGTTGTTGCGTCACAAATTATTCTAAAACAAGTCATTTTTCGAGATATTCGCGAGAAAAGTACTTTTTCTTAAACTTTTTCGTGAAAAACTATCACCATTTTTTCCTATACATAAATTTCATATCCCATACCAGCTAGCGATATCAGTGTGTAGGTCGTAGGGAACTTCATGCTTTTCATAGAGATATTTTAATAATCAGCAATAAGCTGGGAACACTTATCAAACTTACTCACCCCCAAAATCAAGCTGGCGGAAAACGCACAAGGGGATGGTGGTCAAAAACTGGTGAAACTTCTTTATTGTCCTCTAACAACCCCGCAGCCCTCAAACATTTTTGCTTGTTCTGGAAAATTCCGATCTATACATACATATTAGATAGTAGTTGTAAAAATTCGTTATCGCTTGTCTAAAAAATTTAAATGCATTAGTACTTAAAGTACACACTAAAAGAAAAGTGTGGATTTCCTTCTTTGCAGTTTGCAGTCTTTCATAATATACAGGGTTATTCACGGTATACGCCACGGAAGATTATGGCCGTGTCTCTGGATTTTAGGATCTTATTATTTTTGGAGTGGATAGAGACCCGGCAGAGGTACGTTTTAAAATTATATTCATAATGTACAGGGTGTCCCAAAAGCATGAAACATATCAAAGTTATGTTTTTTAAATGGAATGCTCCTATGTTATTGCATTTTTAGATTGTCTGAGAAGAAAAAATAAGATTGGTTTTTACAGTTGGTGCTTAAATTCAGAAGTTTTTGAGTTATAAACAAGTGAAAATCGTCATTTTTCAAGTTCAAGGCCCTGTACAACGAAAACGGTTCAAGATAGAGAAAAACGGCTTACATGTCCCTATTTTAACTTTTCATG
Organism: Malachius bipustulatus; assembly: GCA_910589415.1. NCBI lineage: Eukaryota > Metazoa > Arthropoda > Insecta > Coleoptera > Melyridae > Malachius > Malachius bipustulatus. Next base: position 28,579,071 of record OU342634.1, on the reverse strand, counting down.
TACTATCCTATGGTATAGAAACATTTGTACTTTCTTTGATTTTTTTATTTGTCGACGCGTGGAGAAATCTCAGAATTTTTCAAATTTTTTATCACCCCGTATAAACATTTCATCTACATCATTGGATAGTACATGAAAAGTTAAAATAGGGACATGTAAGCCGTTTTTCTCTATCTTGAACCGTTTTCGTTGTACAGGGCCTTGAACTTGAAAAATGACGATTTTCACTTGTTTATAACTCACAAACTTCTGAATTGAATCACCAACTGTAAAAGTCAATCTTCTTTTTTCTTCCCAGGCAATCTAAAAATGCAATAACATAGAAGCATTCAATTTAAAAAAAACATAACTTTGATATGTTTTATGCTTTTGGGACACCCTCTACATTGTGAATATAATTTTAAAACGTACCTCTGCCGGGTCTCTATCCACTCCAAAAATAAAAAGATCCTAAAATCCAGAGACACGGCCATAAACTTCCGTGGCGTATACCGTGAATAACCCTGTATAGAAACTTAAGGCCATAGATAATTAAGATTAAGAATAAGGGGAGTAATTCTGTAGCAAAAGTCTAGACTCGTTGAATGTGAGACGGATGCAACAGATTTTCTCTCAAGTTATTCCAAAAAGTTTTTAAACTGACCTTCAGGTATAGATCAGTGTTTTGGGTACCTACTGATGTTTGGGATGATTTCAAATAATTTCCAGAATCTGTTTTTCAAGTTCTAGTTGTGGAGTTCTTATATTTATTTTCAACAAAATTTTTGCTGAAGTAAAAGTTCCAGCCGTTGATTAGCAGATGATTAATTTCAGTAAGAAGACCAGAATATGGTACATTATTATCTGATGGACAACGCTGTGCAGTCTCTATGCCATAGAGGTTATGGCATTTTCCTGGACGAATGGAGACAGCAAAAAACCTGAAGGAGAAAAAAGATTTTCATAAAATAATTCAGAGAAGTTAATTTTGACTATCAGTATAGCATATCAAACAGTAATAGGCTGTAAAAACGTTGCATCTCCATAGGAAACAATGACCTTGTAGAATTTTCTTTCTTAGAAGAATAAGGAAAGAACCAGAGGTGATGATTTATATAAAATGTACAAAAATTATCCTGCATCTCATAGCAACTTGCATCTCATGCTACAGGGGAAAAGATATGGGAAGAAGTATTAGGAGAATGGTTTCAGTGCAACACCATGGAGCCAAGAACAGGCAAATACCTTTAAACCAAGATAATTTCCAACTTTAGATTAAAGAGGAACATAAAGAAGAAGAAGAATTTATAAAGAACTAATTCAATACTGTCAAGTGGCTGTTCCAAAAATGTATAGGTAAGTATATGTGTGTAAGCCAAAATATTGAAGAAGTATATTGAAGAGCAAGGCAATCTTCATTTTCAACACAGTGCGTATATCTCGAAAACTAGAAAACTCAAAACTAGTTCGTAACACAAAAATTCCCGTAAAACTAAATGGGGATTCATCCAGTTGTATCTTTAAGGTTACTATGGAAGCACCCTGATTGAAATTATTCAACCATGAAACGTGTAATTGGCTTCAAATATAATATTAATTGCCTATTACAGTTTCTGCAACATTCAGATTTGTATTACAACCTTTATGATGTAAATGTCAAGGAGTGTCAAAATATATGATATCTACATTCCTGTTCGAAATCTTGACATAATTCCAAGATTTCCAAGCACCACACTCAAGTTTCTGGATTTTATTTACAGATAATATTTATGTCTACATACTTTTGAGCCACCCAAGAAATATGACATTGAAGAAAAGAAAAAAGAGGGAGCATCGGTCTTAACTGTGTAGGTAAGACATAGTCGCTCCACTCTGGTAAATTGGCTTTGAGCGCGAACTCTTTAGCCACACACACTTTTAAATATATTTGCCATTTAAACATTCGATCGCTTGTTTTACTTTTCACAAACATTCGAAAATGAATCCGAAAAGTAAAGCGGGCCGAGGTGAGGTTCGAACCCGCGATCTATGGCTTCGTGAGCCAGCGGAGTACCACTAGGCCACGCAAGTCACTATATGACATTGAACATTAATTTTATTAACACAAACACCTAGGTGCCAATAAAGTAACCTAAATCTTATAAAATTTATTATCCATCAAACCAATAATCACGATTCGGTTCTTTTTAACTGAAATCCATTATGTAGTTAAGGTGTTTATATAAATACAGATTAAATTGGCAAGTCATAATGGACAGCGAATACAAAGGAAGAGATACCGACACTTCCAAGAGATCCGACGCTTTTTACCGATTCCGAAGCCGCTCGCGTTTCACGGAATCGCCAACGTATTTATTGCTTCCGATGCTATCTTGCAATCAGTGTTGCCACCCACGAGAAAATCGAAACGGCGACTAGGAGGAATAAGGGAAAAACAGCGATGCCGGTACAAAACTGTCGGAGGTCCACGCCTGTGTGGGCTTGAAGGAGTCCTGCTGCTCGAGGATAATTGATTGTTTGAAAATTTGAATGCCCAATATTTTTATGAAAGTTGAAAAAATGTCTAAAATAGATGAATAAATTAATAAATAAAATAAATCGAGAAAAATAAATGACGGATTACGCCCGATCATTTTAACGAATAATGTTGAGGTTTCTGATCATCATGGTAGCCGGAAAATTATGGGAGTCATCAGTTCTGCAGGAGGTTTGAGGCACCAAACTCTTGAAAAAAATGATGAATTCCTGCTCACATTACGTTTATAATTTATTTTTGTATTTATGTTCAATTTGGGAGGTTATTTTGCTAAAATTGAACCCCCAGTTCTTCCATAAGTTTTGCCGAGAAGTTCTGCTTCTGGATATTAGGGAGTTTTAGAAGACGTTTTTGGAAGAGGGACATGAATATTTTCGCCTCTGGCTCTAAGATGGTGGAAGGTGCTAGAGATGCAGTTACGTGGTGCTAAATCTCAAAATCTTGAAATAATAAAGGATAATTTAACCATTAACCAACAATGTCACATTTCCATTAAAGTCAGTAGCGTATAAATTATTAAAAAAAAAAGGTAACGACATACCCAGATCTCCGCCACGGGATTAAATAATTTTTTAGGGGTATCAAATCATGTACCTACTTCAATCAGTACAAACAATTGCCAAACATTTCGAGTTATTCTGATCATTCAGTTTGTGGATATTCAAAAAATATTAAATTTTTCGAAAACTTTAATAATCTCAAAAACTAAAGCTCCAACGACCCATGCTTATTGAAAATGTAGCCTGGTACCACTCAATTAATACCTTCTTATATAAATCATGGCAACATTGTTTTGGTGGTCTAGGTACCACACAGGAAGATACAGAGACGGCGGTATCCTCACATTAAACACGACAGAGTTTAAGGTGATGATCTTTATTAGATACCTAACTATTCGCTTGAATAATTATTCACCACTTTGCCACCAAAGAAGCACTAAAACAAACCTTGAATGATGTTAAGTATAAGAGCGGCGGTACTTTCAAACATATAGCTTGGCTTCCAGGTGTGAGTAGTATACAAGGTGGCTCAACGAAAACTTGACGTGATGGTTTTTGGTGTAAATAGAGTAGGGGCTACCTCGGGCAATGTGGTAAGCAACCCTAGAAATGAATCGTTTTCAAAAAATTGAGATATTTACAAGCTACTCACATTTAGCACGTCACTGATGAACAAATTTTGCTTTTATTAATGTATGATTTTGGTATGATACATTTTAATTTTTGTCCCTTATGACATGAATTTAACACAATGGAAGAAACCCTTTTCAAAATTTCAGTGTCAGTTTCTCAATTAATTCGTTGTCAAAATCTTATAAGTTGAGAAAATAGATCGTCCATAGAATAATTGCAAAAGGGGTTGGGATGATTGACCCTTTTTTCTCTCCTCCACAGTATGCGCTACCTGGTTGTAAGTGCTAGAATCAATATTCTCTGATCACTGATGGATTGGGAGTAGAAGTTCCGTAGAAGGGCTCAGATGATCACCATATTTTTTCTCTTTAGAGTTTTTTATTTTGAATCACTTTAAGGAAGAATTTATTCTACATAACACCTTTCATTATTAGATTTGCTTCAACGAGTCACAAAGGAATATCCCCAAATCATGCCAAAAATGCTTCAAGATATGACCGAAAGTTTTCAGCAAAAACTTTATCTACCATTTCATGGAAGCGGATTAAGCATGGCAAGACCAATGACTTGTTGAATAGAACATTGCAGGGTATCCCAAAGATATGGAGAAAAGTCATATTTTGACAGGTGGAATTATAAACATCGCTCACGACTTCTTATTTATCTCTTTTTAATAGCGGTTGTCATCGTTGCATAGTATGGGCCTATATGACAAAAAATTCTTAAATTTCCTCACCGTTGGAGTTTTTCTTTAATTCAGACGCAGAGCTGACATAATATTTGTAATAATTTTAGAGCACCATTAGCGTTTAAGTTTATTGTCTTCTAAACCACTATCAAGCACTTTTGCAAGAGCTATATTCAGACTTTTATTGTGTGTTGAGACTTATTTAAACTAATTTATTGAGGGTGTAAAGCGCATAGTTTCATCGTCATATCGTACAAAATCTTAATATGCACCTTGCCTAGTTTTTGGAAGAGCAGCGACATGTTTTGGGATTCCCATTTTTAATAAGCACTTCCCGGAGATTTATCGTATTATGGTACGGCCGGATTCTTAGTAGATATGCTCAGAGATTTCGTGGCCGATGCAAAATTATGATTTCTACAAAAATAATTTAAAAAAAGAGGTTTAGATTTCATCTCGATAGGTACTTCGAGGGAAAACTTCATCCGTTCGAAATTCTGTAACTCTCTAAAAGAAGCTTGCCTTACAACGTCCACAGCCCAGAGTTTGATTTAACTTCAATTATGCTAATATGGTCAATATACGATTAAGACCTAGGACCTACTTATTAACTCTGGTAATTTACTCTGTATTTATCCACATCCTCTGTATAAATATGTAATCTATAATAAGGCGGCAAAACAATAAAAGGAAATAAGACAATTTATCATCGTGAAATGTATCAAACAAAGCATGTAATTAGGTTTCCATCGGCTTGGCATCGGGCATGGCAAGATTTCGATGTTGAAAGTGATTCCGGGAATAGACAACGAGATCGACGCGCCGGATCCGGAGAATAGAGTCTGTGAGATGAGATGAAGCAAGGATAATCCGGCCAGTGTTGCCTAGATTTAAAATGAATTCCTAATTTCATTACATTCTCACGATTTGTGCGCAAAAATGTACAAATTGCTATTATTATGACCTCGTATTCATCATTAAAAAATTATTCGCACCGAAATCACTAAAATCAAAAAAACTTCATTTTTGTCTCATCACTTGATTACATTCCAAGACGTAACAGTCTCTCTGTTTACTATGCCACTGCGGGGGGAAGGGGGTCGGGGGAGCGCATAATAAATATGCCCTCTCCTTAAACTCCATTAGTAAATAAGATTTGATCTAATTCACAGTGTTATGTTGATTTGGCAACAAAGCGATACACACATGCAAATACTGGAGAGGAAGTTTGCGGTTTGGGCCGTCACGATATGTCTTATTTGTGGCGCCTGCCCTAGGTGAAGTCGGCGACCAATTATTATTAAACACTCTGTTCCGCAACGAGAGGTTAAAAATAAATTAAAGACCGTCACAGCTGCCTTGAAATGGCTAAATGGGAAGGCTTCAATTAATAAGAGGGAAGTTTCCTATGATGTTGACCGAAAGTGTTGGGATTTACCATTGTCTGGCTTCAATGAATCGTAAAAATGAATTGAATTTTAATCATAAAGTAATTTGTTAGCCAGCTTTTGTTGATCCATTTCAAAGACTTCCGAAATTGGGGTAATTAAAACAAAACAGTGACCTGTCTTCTGTCTTTTTATACATCACCTATGACAATTTAGGGTAGCTATAATAAATGACTAGCGTATGATTTATTGTCAGATATATTGCATGTCTATGATTGGCCTTAAAAAAACAATGACCTCAAAAACAGCGGACCGTTCAAGAAAATTCTAAGAAGAAGGAAAATGACAGGATGCTTCTCCCCCTCCCCTTCTCTTCGTGCAAAAAAAAAATTAAAAAAAAGCAGATTTTGTTTCGCGTGTCAGCGGCGGACTTTTCGCGAACGTTGCTTTGGATAGGGTTCATTCAACGAACAAAACGCCGTTTGATGTTTTGCGCTACGTCTCTTCGGAGTCGAGTTATTGGGGTTTTAAGAAATTTTGAACTTTCTCTCTCCCTCCTCTTCAAATTTTTCCACCACCCCCTCCCAACGGGACCTTAAAAAACATCAAAATACCCTTCTAAAAAACATTAACTGAACCCCCTGCATGCACTACCGGTCAAAAACAAACCATTTGAAATTTGTTTTTCTCACCGAAAATTCGCTATAGGTATTACGCGAACAAGTTGCCCGATCGACTTCTGCCTGGAACGAGCTTACGTGTTCTGCCAAGCTCTTCCTTTTTGGGAAGAACAATTTTTTCGGTAGGATCAAAACTAACGGAACAATTCACGAAAAACCGATATCCCGTACTTTACAATGGCCCCTTCCCCCCTCCCGAAAATAAAATTTCGATATAGGGGGTCTTCACTCCAGGCTTTTTTTTCTCCGACATCACCCATCTATTTACGTGAATTTCAAAAGTTTCCCGCGTATAACTTCACCAACCTTAGTTAACGGAATGGACAATTTTAGTGCGCAAGTCAAAGGATGCGCCCAAATAAACCTCGACAGAAACTATAAAAATAGGGAAACAGCAATACTGACAGACAGTCAAGCAGCCATAAAGACGCTGAGCTCTCCTATCATCAGCTCAAAAATGGCATGGAACTGCCTACAAAAACTCAATAAACGAGGCAGAGAGAACAAAATTCACCTCAAATGGATACCAGGACACACTGGGATTGAGGGAAACGAACGTGCCCACTCATTGGCAAGAAAAGGAGCATCGACACCCTTTATAGGACCAGAACCATTCTGTAGGCTTGAAGACACGTTCTTCAAGGCAAAACTTCGGAAGGAAGAAGAAAAACTGAGAGAAATCCATTGGAATAACCTCTCAGGATTGAGACAATCCAAGGAGCTCCTCGGGAACTTTAACCGAGAAAGGTCAAGGAAACTCCTGACCCTCAACAAAGGAAGTCTCAGAATGCTAACAGAATTCCTAACAGGTCATTGCAAGCTCAATGAACACCTGAGGAAACTTTGTATAGAAAAAGATCTCGTTTGAAGACTCTGCAGGGAAGAAAACGAGACGCCTCGTCACCTATTGATGAACTGCGAAGCACTAAAACGTGAACGAAACGATGTTCTGGGCCAGCACCAGGTCAACGGGGGGCTTTGCCCGGTCTTGATCCCCTTCAAATCCTGAAATTCCTAAGGGAAGCGCCTGTTGGAGAGGCTGCTTCAATGAAGGGAATATACTCCAAAGAAGCAGAGAGAAGAGGGGGCACAATAGATCTGCAATAGGTCGCAGCGCATCTGACACCCTCAATATCAATATCAATATATCAAGTCAAAGGATGACGTGGAAGAAACACACGCAATGGACGCGCAAAGATTAGGCAAGAGATTTGCCAAAGATGACATAATTAAACGCGAAACTCTGAACGGTTAAAACGCGAGGCTAGGAAGCCAAATCCCGGGTGACGAAGAAGGAGAACCCGGGCACAGACGTGGAGACAGACAATATCCGCGCGTGTTGGATTCGCGGGTTTCTCTCTCTTAAAAATGAAGTAACACTCACCTGTTCAGTTACCTTACCTAAATTTGTTATCTCAATATTTACCTATGCCTGTGTTTTTAAGGTTTGTAAAAAAAAATTACAAATTATTTATCGACAAAAATATCTGCTAAGAACCTACGAACAATACATGAAAGTTGCATTTTCTTATAAGTGAAGTAAGATTTTCTTACGAAAATCTTGGCCTGTCGGCGACTTCGGCCCTCCGGCATGAATTTCTTTCTGAGTCTGCCGAAATTATGTTTTCATTTGCCACATATGTTAGATAAGACCTCTTAGGCGCAACATTCTTTTTATCAAAAGACCTGGCCGACGATTGAACTCTTGGATTGAATGCTGGCCTAAAATGTCTATTGGCTATTGGAAAGCTTATAAGTATGAGAAAACTGCTAAAAAATGTCTTTAGTGGCATGGTGCCTTACACCATTATTAGAGCCGATGGTAAATAAAAAAAAAATATGAGGAAGACATTAATTGCTCATTCGCATCTGTTTAATCGTTCCGTGAAGTGATCTAAACTTGTTTCTATACGTGTCGGGTAAAACATCAAAACAAATCATTATGATAAGCTTCTCCGGGATGAAATTGCTTGGAAGTAAAATACTTCTTTTACTTCTTCAATCAGATTTCCTAGTGGTGTGACAGATTACAGATTACACGTGAGGCGGCTGGAGGAGTACGACAACACAAAAGATCCAAAATCTAAGGGCATTTCAAGTCCCTGCATGAAGTAGGTACCTACCTACTTATCAACTGTAAGTAGAATTTTTGCAACATACCAGGCCTTAACTCGATTTTAACATGCAAATATTTATATTACAAAACGAAAAAACTCCTCAAAATTGATCTGTTCGTAGAGGCCTCCAAGTGATACAAAATTTTAGAAGTTCTTCAGTCTTATGTCTCTCTCCAACATAATTGATAACCGACAAATGAACAACCCAAATAGTGAGCTTTATTTAATGTCTACATTAAAGACATCAGACATATAGGGGAGGGACGCCTAAATTGGACCATTTTTATATTTTATTTTCTGGGAGCTGAATAACAAAAGTTTTGGTCATCGTGACCATGGGATATCAAAGTACGTACCAAGCTTATCTTAGAAAAAAATTAACAAATGTATAAAATAAATGTAGATATTTTATTTAAGAAAAAACAAAAACGTCTGCAAAAGTCCAATTTAAGAAACCGGTTGCTTTAATTGGACCAGTGGTTTCATAAATTGGACCAGGCTACCAAAGTACGTATAATCAAACGAAACGTTAATAAGAATGTGAATAAAAACATAACAAACATTCTACAATAAATAAAGAGATCATTTGCACAAGAAAAATAGTAGGCAACAAGGTAATAAATCAATTTATAGCTTGAAAACAAAAGGTAGGTGAGCATTGTCTTATATTTTACAGTCTAGGCAATAATATTTTTTTAATTTTAGTGAAACTTTGGCACATTTTACATGATTCCATTTTTTTGCATAGGTAACATGCACTGTATCATCTCTTCAACGCTTACGTTCTCACAAATATTTCAAAACCAACTTTCAACTCCATCTTCAGTTTAACCATCAACTACCAAATTTGATGTTCAATTGCCTTTTTATATTTTTTTTAACCCCAGATGGTGCTGCTTTTGAAACTTCAAATTCATTTTTATACGGAGAACTAGTCAGTTCAACTGCTTCTTGAGAGCGAGCTTTCCTTTTTGTCATTATTTTTTTATTTTTAATGCGCAATGGGCAGATTTCTTGTATTGAGACATCTAATGTTGGCGTCTCTATAGACTTGATCTGGTTTAAGCAAGGCCAGTGGTTGCGAGCTTCATCGAAAATTCAGCGGTTTCCTAAATTGGACCGGTTCATTTTGGGAACCACCCAGTGGTCCAATTTAGGAATATGCTACTTAGGTTGAATCAAACTTCATTATGTACTATAAAGCGACAAGATAAGTTAGAGATTATGGCATCAAAATGACAGGGAAGGACTACAAAAACTACGAGGATATTAAAAAACTTTTATCTACATACCTGGCATTTGTTTAGTTTAACGGTAAGTGGTACAAAATTAACATGAGATGAGGTCTTTCTGGTAAATAATCGATATGTCAGTTAGCTTGCATACAAGAAACACGTATACCGGGAATAATAATCAACTCAACTAGTAGCTCGGTGAAAAAATACGAGATGGTGCCAGCTTTCCTATAAATGGTAGAAACACGAGTGGTCCAATTTCAGAAACGGTCCAATTTAGGCGACCCTCCCCTACATTTAAAAAGCATACTGACGACGAGGGGTCGGCTGTAGTCAGCATTAGTTGGTAGAAGAATGCACGATCACGATGGAGGATTCTACACTCTCTTGGATCTTTTATTAACCGTAAGCCTTAGACCATTCAAAAAAGGCTTCCTTTCCATGCAGCGTCTAAAAAACTGCTTACCTTTATTCCTTTACCAGTTCCTTATAAAGCAAGAAATTTTAGACAACCAACTACCGTTCAATTTACGGAGAAGGTTATTAACAACCAGCTTTTAAATTACCTTTGCGGACTGACCTAAAATAATCATGGTATCTGAAGGCGACGATTGAAAAGGTTCTTCTGACGTTCTGGCACCTATCACACATATGACGGAAAAAAGCAATTCAGTGTGACGTGAAATTTCATATTTTGGAAATTAGGGATCGCTGTCAACAGACATCACCAGATCCAAGAAATCAACTCAACTTTTAACAATCCACGAATAATTGGGCAACCATTTTATAAAAAAATGTGGACACCACAGGACTCTGTTTAATGATGTCAGGTTAGACTATTCCACCTTCGTCATCCATAAGTTTATTGGGTGTTAACTTGTGATGGAGTTTACTATAGAGAAACTTACATATGGAGTTCTGTGTATGAAGTAATAGTAAATGGTTGCACAGAACGTATAGCAAATTTTTTTCTTGTATAAATGAAGAAAATATCTACAATGTCTCTGGAATTCCGTTCCAATGTTACGGATTATCACTTCTAAACATGAAAACAACATTTGGGCATACGGGAAAACCACAAATTGAGAAAAGAAAAGTCGACTTTCTTTTAAAGATACTATAGCATTGAAAATGGTGGTCAAAAGAATCGTTCCATAATTAATGTATAGGTACAGGCTCGCCAAGCAAGGAGACTTGGATGCTCTTAACCCTTTGTGGTGAAATTGGTTGCGGTTCCTCCGAGAACGGCTCTAATGCTCTATCTATGCACCCTTACACTATGAAACGCAGCATTATACAAACTAACTTTCGAACAGCTTCAATCTTTGATTTAAGTTCAAAATCTGATAAGCTCGAGTGTTTCTTATAACCGAATTCTCCTTTCCTGTACTAATATTGAAAATTTTCTATAAATTTCTCAGTTCAAGTGTACAGATGGACCTAACTAAACCTTAACTGAAAACTTGATCGATTTTATGAGAATTTTAAGTGACAGGGCTTGGAGCACAAAAGTCTATGCTGTACCTTTCAATCATTTTCTTGAAAGGTTCTCCACCTTTTCAGAAATGCAGTCATAATTAACCCCCAAGATTTAATTAGAGAGCAGCATTTGGACAATGCATATGACAACAAATTCTGTTGAATTCTTGACAGCGTGCTGCTCATTTTTCCAGTTTTCGAAGAACCTCACAAATTTTCGCAGTTTATCACGTCACAGAAGGTCTTAAGAATGAGAAATTAGAAATTGGATTGTGCCACTGTAAAATAAAACTGACCTGTAGAAGCGTTTTTACTTTTTAATCGACGCTTTTTCTATAATTTAGGATACCTACAGGGTGTTTGGTTATATACATCTTTTGGCAGCCTTAATTTTACATTTTTGTAAATATTTCCTAAACGAGGTGAATCTTGAAAAGTGTTGTTCCTTCTTTTATGCTTAAAATACGATTTTATACATGGGGTTGGATTTTGACTGCCCAGTTACTAAAAAATATAATTTTTAGCAGCCTTTAGTTTTATATTTTTGGGAATACATGACGTTCGAGTTTGGATTTCCAGTTTCTAAACACAATAATAAGTCACATTTCGTTCTCGTAAAACATAGAACATAGAACGCATAACGTAGAGTCATGTTTTCTAAGGAATCTCAGAATTTGGATGACACAGCATGAAAATATTTTCTTGAGATGCTGCACTGAAACTAGATGGAGCATCTGTATCTAATAAAACAGCTGCGTTAAAACGGTAACTTCCTGTAGCTTCTTAGAAAATTATAGTGAAAAATGAAAATCAAGACCTTCTCTCTGCGCTTGTTCCTTGGGAGAATTTTCACCAATATATCACACCTGTTAAAATTAAAGAGCAAGTTAGTCTAAGACATTATAATATAATAATTGTTCCCTGATTCGATCGTTCCTTCCGGCTACGATCCGGCAGTGAAGAATTAATAAACTAATCTTATCAAGATCGCGGAGGAATTCCTCAAGTAGATCTTAATGAGAGAGGGAGGTCCAGGTCCGTTCATAAACTCAATTCTCGTCTCGCGATATGGAATGCGGACTATTACATGGTGATCCTAACCAGGTGAGTAAGTCATTCAGGAATTTTTCCCATAGTATTACCAGAGTTATAGAATATATTAAGCAGTGGCGAACGGTATGGCGAAGCTTACGGTTTACGGTAAGCCCATTTGAATTTTTATGGTACGATCGTCTTCGTTGATAATAAAAAAGTTCAGTTCGTCTTCATATAAAAATAAAAATTAATATTTATTTTAATTTTTATCACTCGTTTAGGTAATATTTTTGGCAATTTAAATATAATAACTTAATTATTAATAATTATAGATTTAATTACCATTTCCTGCATCTATTGTCGTAACTAAATTATAGATGTAGGTACCTATACATATACGCAATAGAATTATTAAGACAAAATTTAAGGGTCTACCTTAAAACATAGGTAGGTACATTAGATATCTATATCTACGCCACTGGTTTTAGTTCCGTAATAACAAGGTATGCAGACTCGCGGGTGGTTTTAGGTCTTACTGTACATATAGGTCGTATAAGGCGACCAGTCATAAATAAACCAGATACATTCATAACACAGATCAAATCTAATGATTAATATTTGGCGATTACAGGTTAGTCAGCTACCTTGAGAAAGCCTTGGCATTGCAGGAATGCCATCATCAGTTATTGGACATTGAAGTATTATTATTACAAGTGACCACTCCAACTAATCGAAACAGGCTGTAATAAAAAAATCGTCCTGATTAATTTGGCTCGTTTATAACGAGAAACGTGCCAACTTGGAATGTTGCCAATAAAATTTTGACCATATTAAAATAGAAAATCAAAATGGAGCTGCTGTTGTTTTCGATCACATTTTTATTTATTTATAATTCCTCTTGTACTCATAGAATCCGGGGTGTTGAAGGTGTTTAAGAAGTGAGGCAGCCGATTTAAAAAAATAACTAACAAAAAAAACACTCTTAAAAAATGCTTAAAAAATCCTGATCTGTGTAAAATAATTATGTTTACCTGAACTTGCGACTTCAAAAGATTTGAAGCCCTTGTCACTGTTATAGGAGCTATCAATGGAGGAATAATCACAGACAGTAGAAATATCTGCAGAAGAGAGACAAGCGACAAGTCACCAACATCACGACGACAAAGCCGGTCAAACGGATGGACCTTGTTTTAGCAGAGTCAAGGATCCTAATGTTTTTGAAGGTGATGCCTCTCCCTAAACATTATTGGGGACAAACATCATATTTTAGACAAGGTCTTATTTAAGGATCGTAGAGAGGGTAGAGACTGAACAGGTTGGAGGAGAGTAGGTATATTTTCGGAGTCTATAAAAGAATTCAAGCTTGTTACCAATTTGATGCAGTGATTGATGCAATATTGCATGTATCGACGAAGTTCAGGATCGAAACTGATTCCGACAAGAATTTGTCTTGTTCTGTAGGATAAGGCCATTCAAGTAAAAAGTATACTTTGATTATCGTTGGACTTTTTATCATCAGGCATGATTCGCTTTGATGATCATACGGAAGGGACATGTGCGTAAATTGACGCTTTATTGTTGAGTTAAGACATGTTGAGGGACATGGATAAGGGAGTAGAGACAATGTTCAGGGTTTTTTTGCGAAAAATCTTCAAAATACATCACTCTTTGTAACGACCAGGATTTTCACCTGGTAGAAAACCACCGCTGTATCCATACCTGTGCAATGGAATCACCCTTTGGTATTACTTCACCACACTCTATCCATCATTTTTATATCCTTTCTATGTTTTTGCTTTCGTGAATCAGTCTTTTTATCTACTGTACTGTCGTGGCTTCACTGTCAAATTCCGCTTGACATTTGGTGATCGTATTTTCAAGCTTAATATTCTTATCGATTCTGTTGCTGTTGCCCTTCTCGTTCGTATACCTGATCTTCGTCGCCATTATCGGGATAACGCTTGCAATCACCTGTGCAGGTTTTGTTGATATCAGGGAACCTTCTTCTCCCTTCTCTAGGGCCATTTATATTTGACATAAGTCTGCTGAGGACGGCTACTGTTTTTTCCGCACGTCTTGCAACATATCATCTATGTGCATACTCATATTCATATTGTATCCCAATACAAGTCCGAAATACCTCAGGGCTTCCGTTTTTTTGTGTTGCCAGTTAGTTGCAGTCGACTTTTTTGCATCCAGATGTCAATTCTGTCTATTTCCCATTGCACATCTTCTTCTATGCCCTTCTTGGTTTCGCCACAGACTATGAGGGCGAGATCGTCCGCGTAGTCAACCATACTGGTGCTCTTGAAGTCTATAACCGTCGTAGATGTTCGACGGAGTGGGTCCAAGACTAGACCTCTGTGATACACCACATAGTGATATCCGCCTCTTGTGCAGCTCATCGCTAATAATTCCGTGCCGTGGTGCCGAGTTAAAACGTTCTTAACGTCTACCGTAACTATTACGGTTTGTGACCATGACGATCTTGGATCGTTTATTCATATAGCGTCCATAGTAGACAGGTATTGAATTTGGACTCTAGCTACCTATCTTCCACTCCAATAGAAAACTCCCATTTCTAATAATAAGTGGATGAAAAGTGTCCAGCGGCAGCTGCGAGCTTAAAATTGTGATTGTCTTTATCAACTCCGGCGGGATTCATTGTGGTCCCGTCCTTTTACCTGTTTTTGTCCTGGATCCTGCAGTTCTTTATTTCTCCAGCAGTACACAGCTGCGGTATGTCGTCATCCTGGATGTGTATGTCTGCCATATTACCGTCTTGCCCTTGCCGTCTGTAGCTGTTCTTCTCATGTGGCCTCTATGGGTGAGCGCTTTCCAAGTTTCCAGTGGCAATCTTGTATCCCCTGCATCCATATAATAAGTCCTTGTCTACTGAGCACAGTGTGGGCTCAGGGTGGTCGTAAAATATGGTTTAGTAGATTTGAGATCTGGAGAGAGAGAGTTTCTTCGGAAGATTTTGGGTGGAAAAATTGCATTTTAGGTATCCACTTGCCTGATATTTGTGTTTCGTTGAGCAAAAGAAAATTGTGTGGTTTGAATAATTGGAGAAAGTGAGGACAGACTGCAGATATTGTAGTGTAAGTCGGCCAGACGTCAGCTCAGTATATATATGTAATACTCTGGTTCTGATGTTGAGCCCCCAAACACGATCGCTGTTGTAAGCCATCTACCACAATTAAAAATGATTTATTAAGAATCCAAGAAAGATTTCCTCAAAAGTTTTGGAAGCCAGAGAAAGACTCAGATCTAATATAGGTACACAGAAAATTCACTAATAATAGATTACCAAGATCAGGTTCTGATTCATTGGTTCCATCGTATGAAATCGTTTGTTTGAAATTATGAAATGTTCGTTGAACCCAGAAATTCTTGGCTATATTTTGATGAATTACTGGAATTTGATTCCCTGCTACAGCGATTCACATTATTGTGCCTACTGCCAACGAATATTTGAGAGGAAAGCGGAAAAATAGGAATAATTCTAAATTTCTGAAAAGCCTCTGGTTTTAATAAATTTTTCACTTAAACAAGGTGTTTTATAATAAAATATAAATATTTAAGGGGATGAATCTGTGCATAAAAGACAAAAAATTCATATACAGTGTCTTGGAATGCACTTATGGAATAAAATTCATTAATCAGAGAAAAAATGTTTTTAAAAATAAACTCGCACACCTCAAAACTTCAAATTTTTATTTGGCATCTTTTAAGTCTGAATTTGAATTTTTACCCCACCGCTCCACCCCCAACATTGTGGGCATTTTTTTTTTTAAACAGGACGCCCAATTATATTTTTGTATTTTGTATTTCCTGAGAAAATCCAGTAAGAATTATTTTTACAGTTGCAGTTTAAATTGAGTATAGGTTATGAGTTATAAACAAATTAAAATCGACAATTTTTCATTTTGAAAGCAGGTGTACTGCGGAAACAGCTCAAAATATCGGAAAACGGCTTACATGTCCCTATCTTAACTTTTCATGTGTTACTATACAGCGTACTTGAAATTTTTATACTGGGTGATCAAAAATCTGATAATTTATATCGCCCTGTATTTAAATTTAAACCACATAGTAGTGCTGTCAAAATGAAACATTGTGATTTTCATTTGTTTATAACTCATAAACTAGGTACTCAATTTAAACTAAAACTGTAAAAGCCATTCTCACTTTGTCAATAAAGTTTACTTATTTACTTGGATTTTCTCAGGAAATATGAAAATACAAAAAAATACAAAAATATACAGCGTGTCCTATTTAAAAAAATATGACCACAATATAGGGGTAAAAATCCAAATTAAGGCTTAAAAAATAACAAATAAAAATTTGAAGTTAGTGTGTGAGCTTGTTTTTTCAAAAATGTTTTTGATCTGAATAGTGAATTTTATTGCATAAACTCGTTCCACCCTGTAAGTAGTAAGCATAGGTCCGAATAAAAAAACGCAAAAATTATTTTGTCTTAAATTCACGCAAAGATGATAACCCTCCTGTTATTAAAGAGCCTGTATAGCTAAGTATAGCTACCTATACAGGGTGTATCTAAATAACACCGAAAAAAAATAAGGGGTGATTCTGTGATGAAAATTAAGGGGGGTATTTGGTATAGAATTTTTCGAAAAAACTCTCCCCGAAAAAGTTACACCCCTCCGAAGAATTAAAAAAAATGGTTTTTATTTTTTATTTTCCCTGTATATTAAGCTAAAGACACGAAAATTGGTAAGTATTAATTGTCAATAAAACTACATTTTTTGAATCTTTTCAACCCTGAAGTATGCTTAGAAGGGATTGATATAGTCAACCCCTAAGATATTTTACCATACAATTTTTTTTTTTTCTAGATTAAAAATTTTCTCTAAAAAACACGGCTGAATAGCTAAATGAATGTACAAACTTTTTTATCTTCACAAGTTGCTTCGAAAACTTAAGCATTTACGAGAAAAAAAATAAATGAAATGCATTTTCACAAAGATGAGCTATAACGCGAGGATATTTTGCCTTATAAGGTCTAGTGGTCTGTGTTTTGCAATGACATTCATAAAAACAATAATACTGATAGCATTATTATTGTATTGTTGACCTTCGACAGTTTCTTTTTTCATTCTTTGTTTACTATTGTTTTAGTTGTAAGAATCTTTGCCTAATTTTTTGGTTGGCTATTGTTCAATAAAACACTAATAAGTATTTATAACATGAGCTTGCAATACATTTATTTTTTTCTCTTAAGTGCGCAAGTTTCAGAAAAAAATTGTAAGGTAAAATATCTTAGGGGTTGACTATTTCAATCCCTTCTAAGCATATACTTCAGGGTTGAAAAAAATTCAAAATATGTAGTTTCATTGACAATTAATATTTACCAATTTTCGTGTCTTTAGCTTAATATACAGGGAAAATAAAAAATAAAAACCATTTTTTTTTTTATTCTTCGGAGGGGTGATGTAACTTTTACGGGGAGAGTTTTTTCGAAAAATTCTATACCAAATACCCCCCTTAATTTTCATCACAGAATCACCCCTTAATTTTTTTCGGTGTTATTTAGATACACAGTAGCAAATTATAAGTGCTAAAGATATTAAACGAGGGTTAAAAACAATGAAGCTATTTGGTCTATTAGATATTATACCCTCATAAGGTGCAGACATTTACCTATCTAACTTAAGTATTTATGATTAATATAAGTAGGTACAATACTCCAGGATATAAAAATGAAAATCCTTATTCATCTTCTAATGGGTCAGCTTGACTGATTTCCAATTATCTATAAATAGATATTTTGTTAACTTTTTATGTCCATAAAATAATTAGTGACGAGAGGAATTTACTCGATGCCAAATCCATAAAAGGTGATATCAGCGGAGCGTTAAAATAACTCTGTCCCGAAATTAGGAGATAGAAACGCTACCCGTAAATAACTCGCCGATCTTAACATTGACATTTCGCGAATATCAACATTTGTTATGCAAACTCTCGCGGATTCCAAGAACTCCGTTAAATTAAATAGAAACTCTCCGTTAGTAATAAACATGGACTAAGCTTATCTGAGTCATCTGTCATCTGCTGCGTACCAAGAAATCGCAACCAGAAAGAAAGTTGATCACAAGCAGATTCTTTTATCCTCATTCCTAACCCAGAACTCATTCATGCAGGATGTTTTGATTGGCACAAGTTTAACTTTTTTTCTGTAAAGTGTGATTATGTAGCAGTGTCAAGAAAACTTAAAGAGGACATTTTTCTTTTTCTGTTTTGGGTGTTTTTTTTAACTTCCCAGTAGCATAACTCGGTTATTGGTGTTTTGTTTTGTTTTGTTTTGTTTTAGGAAAAATCCTGACACAGATAGATTTTTGTTTATTGGGGGACTTTTGATGTCGAACTTGACCTTGACATAACAACCTTTCTACCCTGGCAGTCTTCGTCTCAAAAATTTTAAATGAAAAGGGCGGTTAAATGAACTCTCATTTTTTTTAATATACAGGGTGATCAATAACTCGCGCACTCCGAATACAGGGCGATATAGAGCCCATTAAAATTAAGTATAAAAGCAAAAAAATTTAATCCAATGGTTGGTTCTCAAGTTAGAGAGTTTCCCTCATCCGAGTTTAAAGGTAGTTTTTTCAATAACCATGATAAAAAAATAATGAAAAGTTCAGGTTACTGTAATGTCTGAAACGGATATTATATAATTCATCAATTTTTTTTCCACAAAACCTCTTTACAGAGGAATTGAGAATGTTGGAAATTGATACCATACCTAAATCTGAACGAAATTTGAAGTTTGGCAACCGCCTAAACTCAACTTAGAATATAAAAATAAATATTCAAATGCCTTCGTTTCTATGGAAATAAAAATAATAACTAAACTATACAGGGTGTATTGTAACGTCCGCATAATATTAGCACCACGCGATTCTACATCAAAAACAGAACAAAAAAGTCCTCAACAGTTTTTTCTTGATGTACACAGATTTTAAGATATGGGCTATTTAACGTTCTTAAATTTTGCAACACTGGCGCTGGTATAAAAATTAAGATAACTTTATTAGACGTGAAGTCACCTCACTGGTATAGTGTGCCGTTGCTATATTATGTAATCGAAAAAAGGTGCAACAAGACAAATGTCATGCTGCGACGTGTCAATATTGCAATTTTTTTTAAGAATTTTTATTTTTTCAATTTTTTATTCAGCAATTAAAACGCGCAGTTGTAATATTGATTGGAAGTATTGGAACTCAGGAAATCAAATAATTCCTAGTTTTGAAATGTTAATTAAAACCATTTTTACCAAAAAAAAATCTAAAATTTTGGATAATTTGGCTATTTTTTTTCTTACTTAAGAATTTTTTAATAATATTAAGCAATATTTTTGAGTATTAAAAAACTTCAAATTTAAACTACAATGGTCGATAACTTCGTTATTTGAGGTCTAAGAGCTAAACGGTATTAAAACTTTATGTTCTGTTTTTGATGTAGAATCACGTGGTGCTAATATGATGCGGACGTTGCAATACACCCTGTATAACATCTAACTCGAACTTATTCACATGTTCAGTGCAATGTTGCCACCTTTTTTTACAAAAATGATCATATCTTTGGAAGAAAAGAACTTACAACACTGCAGTAAGAAAATTTACCACTCTCAAAAAGTGAAGTTTACCGCATCATGCTCTGAGTGCGCGAGTTAATGATCACCCTGTATGGGTACTTACTTAGGTATTTATCTCAGATTCTATAGACATAGAGATTAGGCATTAGGCCATAGCACAAAAAGTAACATTTTTTTGTAGTGCGAATTTCACCCTACCAGTTACCTGAAATCATTAACAATAAAATTGACTGTAAATGCATTTCAAATTAAACAATTAGCGGTGACTGCAACAACTGATAATCGGGTAGGGATACTCGGGTAGGCTGGTTTTAATGTCATCATTTAATATCATGAGATAGTATGGTCAGTTTTATTCTAACAACTACATCAACATTCTTCAAAAATGTAGGTAATTGTAGTAAGTATTCATGCGACTTCCGTATACCTAGATGTTAATCGAAAAATATAAAAATTTGGAATGCTCTGGGCTGGGGTATTGGGTATTGCAGCTTATGCAAAATCAAAATATCAAAAAACGTTTAGTTTATGTTTCAAAAATTATACTAAATAAGCATCTCGCTGTAGGCTATGTTCTATTATTGTGTATCCGGTGCCTGTTCTCGCATTATAAATTAGGTAGATTTAGATAGAAAGATTATCATTTAAGATATTTAAACGTGTATTATTATTACTAACTCCTAATACTAAAATAGATTTCGGCGAATTGTTATTTGATGAATAATGCTTGAAGAAATTAGAGTATATGAAGTGTAGATCGTTTCTTTTTAGGTTTTATTGCTTGTTGATTGACTAACAAGATTCCAGGAATTTTAAAATTATTACCAATTCAAACTACATTTCGCAATAATAGACAACCAATTATTATTAAAAAACGACTGCATATTTGGTTGCCTAATATATACAGACCACTCGCAATTGCAAGGTTATACTTTTATAGGCAATTCTAAAAACCGAGAACTGTATATTTTGTTGCCTAGAGGTCTACCAATCTTTGGTAAGCTACAAATCGACTATTGCTGTAACGTTTTTTTCGTAATGTTTTTTTTCGCAAAATCTGTCAAAAAAGTAAGAATATTTGGAAAAAAAATTTGTCAAAAATTCTCTAGAATCTTCAACAAATTCCTGCCTGTAATCTGTGATACATTATTCCGGGATCTTTTCTTTCATTACGGGAATGCATTCAAAAACTGAACAATTCACAAAATAACTAAAACATAAAAAGCGTCATATTTGTAAACGGTGCCACCACGGTGACTGCCACTCTTATAGGTAACGAGCCATCAAATTAAAATATCCACATGAACAAATATGCGTTACTTATCCTGAGAGTTTACTTAGTCTGAGATAAGAGCCGTGGAGTAGTTTTTCTTTTTTTAATTTTAAGAGGTCTCCATGGGAAATGTAATGCACCTATATATTTTCTGGTATTACTGGTTGCATAATACGGTAACACACTACACATTGACAAATATAGAAATAAAATGAACACCCTTCAAGTGATCCCAAACAAAGGGATACTTGGATTATTTGAAAAGTCTTTTGGGATCAGAGGAAAAGTCAAATTTGTAATAAAATTTTTGCCGGAAAATCAATGATAAGAATCGAGCCAAATTTGGTCTCTAAAAGGCGGTCCTGCTGAAAATAAAACATTGGTTGCTAAAATGTTTAGTTTTTTCAGGGGAGGACCTCAAAAATTAGGAGATTCCAATTACTATTTGGGGGCAATTGCCTGGTAGCTAAAATAAAGTTAAATTTTTCTGAAAGGTAACTACACAGTTCCAATGAGTGTCGCGATTTATCAAAAAGTCCAATTTCTATGATTAAAATATTACAGAATGTGAAGTTTCCAATGGCTTAACTGCTCATATTAAAGAAATAGCCTTCAACTTTATGAAAGTATTAATCCAAACACTATAGTAACATAACATTTCTTATTTATATACATTAAATACAAATTATAAAATATAGCCTAATAATTATTATTAACATGTCACGAGATCAATTAAATCAATTTAAACATTTGATATTCCAGATTTTTCAGCCGTTTCCAAAATATATTTCAAATTACTATCAAACTGCTCACACCGAATTGGCATTTCCAGTGAATAAAATGGATTCTTCAAAGCGTAATCAGCGTAGATCTCATAAATTTTTTTCAACAGTATCTCCAGTCCCATTTGATGGGGATCAGCCACGATCATCAATTTAACACCAGTTAGGGTCTGGAAGCAATGCAGTTTAAAAGTATCCGCTTCCAGGACTTCGATTCCTGAACATTTCGGCTCCGGACTTAGCTGACTGGCTATGGCGAACAATGGATAGAACATACTCGCTAGGAAGATCTTTTCATTCATCGTCATAGAGGGTCTGCCCAGTTTCAAACTGATCGGATAGTTTTCCTTGTTCTCGATTACTTCTAGAGCGTCTCGACCGTCATCTAATTGCCTTCCGGTCACTGGTATTCCATTAATTGCATATAATACGTGCCCCACTGTAAATTAAAACACATTAAGATAAGCTTTCTCAACACAGCTTTTCAATCTTAGCAAATGATCTATCTAATATTTATCTCTAAAACAATTAGGGAGGCGGGCAGCATTTAAAAATCATGAGTAAAAAAAATCATCTTCAGAGGTTATTATCTCGAGAACAGGACTTTTTGGGGGGTTACTCCCATGGAGACTTCTGATCTACTCATTGAATACTACCGATCCTAAAAATTGAACAATGTAACAGGGAGCCAAATTACCATAGGGATTCCGTGGGGTCCTTTCAATTAATTTACTTTTTTCACCATGAATAACAGCTAACTTTAAAGGGGCCCTTTAAACGATGGATAATGCCCAAATGTAAATTGAAACGTATCAGCAAAGAATTTTACCAGTATCTGGATATATTTTCTTTTGTTAATTTTGGTATTCTGGGGACCATGGACCTGCACAAGTATAAAATAGACCTTAATAATAATAATAGGTCTCTGTGCCAGAGGAAGGGGGGATGGAGGGAGTTGAATGGTTGGGGCCCAGGCTCACCAGTCACCACTAGCAAATCAGGACAATGGGTTTACCAACTGTGCCGCAAATGATATTTACCATGTATCCCATCTCTCTGACCAAATTCAACCACAATTTTCTTATTCTCCACATTCAGTTTAATGTCCAAAGGATATGAAAATGTTTTCTCAGTCTCAACCTTTGGCATGCTGTGGTCATGATTGAATATCAATCCTCCGGATTTAGAAACAATGTAAACACCGTGAATTACCATGTTTTATTAATTAATTAATTCACAGCAATTATGTGTAATGTGCAATATTACTAATTACTATGTTACAGGATACAGCCCATGAAAAACATGCAATCAATCATGCAAGCAAATAAATAAAATACAAACAAGAAACAAATTAAAAATATTGAAATATTCAAAAACATTAAAAACAATTTAAGACAACAAAAAATGACTATTGAGTTGACGTTGACATTTGAAACTTATGACAGGAATCTACCAATGTAATAGACGCAACAGTGTGACGTCACTACGCTGGGCTAAGCGTAAACGGTTCCAGATAAACAAACCGTTCACATGGACATTGTTGTCAGTTGTCGGAATATAGTCGAAGTTTTAAGTTCACGTGCTCCTGAAGTTTAACTTATTGGTTTTTTTTCGGAGGTATTAATCTGCGATCGTCATCAATTGAATTGAACCAAATCATATTTTAGGTTTCCGTGGAGCTCGAGCCGTCTGTCGGTCGGTAGTTTAATTTTTATCACTAAAAATTCCGAATTCACTCTAATCAAAAGTTTACAATGAAATTGGCACCTCTGCAACTGTCAAATGCTTGCTTATTTTGGACCACTGACGGCGTCTATATTATCAAGAGTCTCGATCTGGACACGTTCAGCAACTACTATTTTATAACTTGATTTTTGTGCAACTTTATGTATACCGTGTGTCCCGGGATAGGTGAAACGACTCTTATAAAAGACAAAAAATTTTTGATTTTAATTTTCATTTTTTGGGGTTCAGCTCTGCTTGGTTAAGGAGTAATTTCTAACAAAATTTTAGTTTTGAAAAATCAAGCATACCTTGGAAATTTCCAAGAAACTGGTTTTTCTGTTGAGTAAAGTGCCTTTTATGTGGCAAATACGACAAAATGTTATTTGAAAAAGTTGTTCAGAATCAAAATTAAGGTCTGTATACCAAATTTTAAAATCATAGGCAACTTTGATCTTTTACATTTACTTTTATGTTTATTTCACAAATCAAAGAATTTCATTTGTAACAAAGACTGATATTGACAGATTGCTATTGCTATGAATACAATTTGGTTTTTCCATGACAGTCTTTGTTACAAAATGAAATTCTTTGATTTGTGAAATAAAACATAAAAATAAATGTAAAAAATAAAAGTTGACCTATGATTTTGAAATTTGGTAAAGGGACCTAGATGTTGATTCTGAACAACTTTTTCAAATAACATTTTGTCATATTTGCCACATAAAAGGCACTTTATTCAACAGAAAAACCGGTTTCTTGGAAATTTCCAAGGTACGCTTGATATTTCAAAACTAAAATTTTGTTAGAAATAACTCTTTAACCAAGCAGGGCTGAACCCAAAAAAATTAAAATTAAAATCAAAAAATTTTTGTCTTTTATAAGAGTCGTTTCACCTATCCGGGGACACACGGTATAATAATAGATAATTTGTCAACCTTGACCCTATTAGAGTACCTGGATATTGACATATTTTTAAAGTGGAAGATTTCCGGACCTTAAGATAAGTGTGTTCCTTAAAATTCATAAGATTAACTTAAAAGAATGGTGCAAGTGCAAATGGAAAGTCGATCTTGCTTAAAATTTTAAGTAGCTCTTAAGATTTAAGGGTCCATAGTGCAATCGGTCATAAAGAGACCTTCTCGGATTAATGAAATAATTACACTAAAATATCAATATTTCAATAAATCGCTGCTGATGTTATGAGGACACTTCCTTCTACAATTTCCATGGACGAATTTATTCAAGTTTGATTAAATATGAATTTTTGTAATTATAAGCACGATACACATTTACACGGTATGCCAATTGCTTTTACTATTTTGGTCACTACTGCGCAATGACGTCTTGCGGTTGGATTAACTCAAAGCATTAATCGCGGCTAAGTTGTTTATACCTACACTAAATGTCAAATATGAATCAGTTGCTTGTGTTTTTCTTTATGCTAGATCTATATTATAATATGAATATGTTATGTGATAGATGTTGTTATAAATATTACGGTTTTATCATTGTGTTTAAAGTGTAATAATTACATGTCGTGTCTCATTTAAAAAGAACTAGGTATACATATGAGGATCTCGGAAACGATAAGAGATACAGGATCAGATAAATTAGAGAAAAGTTGCACAATTTCATGCTTATTAAGAATCTGAAACAAAATTTATAAAAACTTCAGACGCTGCTAAAATATCCTTAAAAAAATGAAAAATCGAGATTTCTTATTTTATGAAAAAAATTATTTTGTTTTTTCATCTAATTTGGTATTTAAAAAATCAGGAAATCAAAAATCTATCACATTAAAAAAAATTAAAAAACATTCTGTCGTTTTCGAAAAAAAATCACTTTTCTTTAAGCGAAAGTCATAAGGCAAGCAATGTGAAGTTATATTATTGCGACATCATAATTATGACGCCAATCGGTGAAAACACTTTCAGTTGTTTTTTTTTTTTCGAAAAAAGAATAATGCAATTTTTGCAATTATTGTTTTTTAATGTTATTGATTTCCGTTATTTTTTTATATCAAACGTAATAAAAAACATTCTGGCGGTCATAAGAAAAACAAAAGTTGACTAAAAATTCTGGGAGTTAGTTGGCCGTGAAAATTTTTAAATCATCAAATTGATAGCTGTTGAAGATTTATGCAAGCCCACAAAAAATTATTTATTTATTTCTGACAATACATATAAAAATATTATATGAGCAATCTCATGTGTAGTCTTCCAGCTGCGTGACGTCAGATGACTGGAGCGCAGCCTGCGCAATGAATCGTGTCGTGATAAGAAGTCGATCAAACAATTATTCTACAGACTGAGTGGTCAAAATGACGAGGCCAAATGACGAGGAGAAACAAGAAGGAGAAGAAGAAGAAAAAGCAAATTTGATGGTTAGGTTTTTGTTTATTTTGAAAAATTTTACTAAATTTTTTATGCATGCCAGTCATGCCACAAAATTGCCAAAGCCCAAATCCAAAAATCATACCCAAAATCAATTGGTTCAAAATTAGAAATTCATATTAAAGAATATTAATGACCCTTTATTTAATTTCACCGAGTTATTATTTCCTTCGCTCCCTAACCAATGTAAAGAATTTATCTTGAATTGTCTGTTTATATTCAGAAAAGAGACCAATAATTACAATTGAACATTATTTATTAATGGTTGGATTTAAAAAATCAAAAATTTGCGTCGTGTTTTACAGGATTTGCCAAAGTTATATCAGCAGTTTCATGGTTTTATCCTCAAGAAAATGAGCTTGACAAAAAAGGAAATTCTGGAGCAATACAAAAGAGAGGTAGACATATTAAGGAAGAACGCAAAGGAAAAAGGCCTGAAAGACTCTCAGATCAATAAGATATTTGAGAAATGTCTCAAAGAAATTGAAGAAGAATATAAATGCTCAAAACCAAAATCGAAAATCCTGAAATGTATCAACTACTTCCTCGTAATCTCTGTCATCGTTTTCTGTTGTATATTGTTTTTATGTGTTTTATTGAATGTCGATCGTACCATTTCCAGTATAGTTTTGCGAAATGTCCAAGGTTTAACATATCCGGCTTTAAAATTAGTTCGATTACTATCTTTGCCTGTTATAAGGAAATTTCCATCGTTAACTCGTAAGTACATTCACTGATTGAGTAAAACCTGACAAAGCAGTTATACAGGGTGTCCCAATATTCCATGGACATGGAGCAACCACAGATTACTGAGGTAAAAAAAAGTCGCTCGGACCAAACTTATCTCTATACCAAAATGCTTCGTTTGTCCGTTAGAGGGCTTCAAAGTCTTTTGAAAATTTTAGTTTTTTTGAAATAGCTCAAAGTCGGCTGATTAAAATTCGATGAAATTTGGTAGGTAAATTTCTTATTAAAAGTACTAATTTCTGATGTACATGATAATTTGACGGAAACCCGGGAAGGGGTGAAACTACCCCTACCCTCCACTAAAATCGATCGTAATTGTTGATAGGGTAGCAGGAACGCTGTTCATGTTTTTTTGTTTGTAAGATACATCGTTTTAGCCCATTTTTGGTCTCCTACAAAAATCTGTATCTTTCCGAGGTGCGATGTGATAAAATAAATTAGTCGATGATAACTAAATTTTTATTTCATTCATTTACTTTGAAATCAAATTTTCAATTGTCAGGTGATTATTTGATCTAATCTCATAAAAGATGCTCGATGTGGGCGCCGGTTTGGACCCTAGAAAGTTCCATCTTGCTTAAAAAAATGATTGGAATCTTTTCTTGGAACCTCGTCGTTTTGCAAATTGTTTACTGCGTTTGAAAAAAACCGTTTGCAAACACCTGAAAAAAAACCGAACCATACTAATCATCTTTTATGAGATTAGATCAAATAATCACCTGAAAATTGAAAATTTGATTTCAAATTGAAAGAATGGAATAAAATTTTGATTAGGTACCATCGACTAATTTATTTTATCACATAGCACCTCGGAAAGATACAGATTTTTGTAGGAGACCAAAAATGGGCTAAAACGATGTATCTTTCAAACAAAAAAACATGAACAGCGTTCCTGCTACCCTATCAACAATTACGATCGATTTTAATGGAGGGTAGGGGTAGTTTCACCCCTTCCCGGGTTTCCGTCAAATTATCATGTACATCAGAAATTAGTACTTTTAATAAGAAATTTACCTACCAAATTTCATCGAATTGGAATCAGCCGACTTTGAGCTATTTCAAAAAAACTAAAATTTTCAAAAGACTTTGAAGCCCTCTAACGGACAAACGAAGCATTTTGGTATAGAGATAAGTTTGGTCCGAGCGACTTTTTTTTACCTCAGTAATCTGTGGTTGCTCCATGTCCATGGAATATTGGGACACCCTGTATGCTGTCGCAAAAGTGAAATCAAAAATACGCACCACCAAGGTGGTGCTTGTTCAAGGGTATTTGCTGACCCGGATGGTTCCAGGGTGAAACTTTTGTCTACCACATGTTTCAATGTAGGAACAAAGTTAATCCCGTTACACATTTTGTTCGTTGATTGTATGTCAGGTTTTAACACTACTGACACTGAAGTGTTAATCTTATTTTGGGTAGGTACTATTAATTATTTTCATGTTAACAGGCTTATATGATGAAACCTGTTTGATAGAAAATCCATTCTTTCATGTGCAAGGTATGGAATGTTGGCCCTGCGAGGATGTGCATGCTGTTATTGATATGACAGGATCCAACAATCATACTTTATATGGATCTGGAATACCTTACATAGTCAAAGTGAGTACATATTTTCTAATACATCTTTATTCAGTGGGTTAAAATTTCCCGGATCTCATCTCATACCATAGCGCTTGTATTTTTCCTTTTAATTCTTCCATACGTTTATCTTTTTTCCTCTACGTTTTGATTTCTTAATAAGACACTTATTTACAATTAGTAGACAGCTTACTTTATAATATATCTTGGAAACAAATGAAGATAAGAAAAAATTCTAAATTTTGGTTATTCATCAAGCGTATGTGTAAACAGTTACTGTAATACCTTTTTTCAGCCTCTTATACACAGTACCAATGCCGATTGAATCTCTTTCTTGTCCTGCTAAAAGAAATATTATTTCAGACAGCACAAAACAAAATAACGTTCAAAGACCTTAAAGAAGCTTACCTACAAAACAAACAACTATTGGACACCGATGCAGACATAGTTACCTCAAACACCAACATAAACAGCTTAAAAAAATTGTTTGATTTTACACCAAAGTCTTCCAAAACCCATATCAAATGGCGAATTAACAGAATGAAACCGACTCATGTGATAAGAGATCTGTTCCCACGACCGAGCATCCTGGATGAATGGTCGGGTCAGAGTGTGGAGCGCTACGTGATGATCGACGAACCAAACGCACCCGCTTACACCCTGCCGAACATGGAGTGTAGTTTTATTTTTTTAATTCAAGGTTCTGGGGAACGTTCCATCGTCCTGAAACCTTCCAAAGAATGCATGCATCACTGCAAAACGGTCTCTGTTAATTTGAAACATCCCTACCTTTGTGAGTATCTGTGATTTATAAAATATATTTTCTTGTTCCTTTTTAAATTGTTGCTTGGAATAATCTGTTTAATGGAGTCTTATTTAGAGACCCCTGAGCCCTTATAATAGTTACCTTCAGATGGCAAAATGTTTTCATTTGCAAGGAAAATTGATTTAAATTACGTGGAAAGCACAGTGAAATTCTGGAACACCCTTAAGATAAACCAGGGTGGCAACAAAATGAAATTCAAATGACTAATTTCTTTTTTTCTTTGGTCAGAAAATTTCAGCAAAACAATGTTTTCTTTCAGAAATGGTTGCTTACTAGGTTTAGTTTCTAAAAGCTGCATGATTAGGTCATGCTTATAAGTTATAAGTAAAAAAGTAAAAATATTTCCAAAACAGGAACAGTTAACGAATTATTTCTTTGAAATTGACTTTTCCAGGGTTACCAACTAAAAAATGTAGATTATATCCAACCATAATTTAAAATACTTATAGAATATGCTATAATAATCATTAATTATGTGATTAATAAATAAAATTAATTTCAGTATGGTACAATTGGTGGTATTGGAGACCTATAAGTCTTCCGGTGGAGAATTCAAAAGAAACATCAATCACCTATATTAATTCACATTGTTAACCATCAGTATTAATTATGTATTAATAATGCCAATAATTTGAAAGCTTCCAATGATAACTGCCTTATAAAAATTATAACATTTAAATTATTTATACAAAAGTTGAATAAATTATTTACCTTTTATTGCCTTTTTATATTGTCGTGAAAGATAAATTCTGTGACCACAAGCGAAAGAGGAGGCTATTATTTTCAATTATTTGAGTTCAAATATCAGATTAAAATGTTTTAATCCAAAATCTTATTCCCTTATGACTTTTTCAAGGATTCTTGGAAAGTTACAATAATTGCACTTATTCCCTTACATAAACGACAATTCAATTTCAAAAATTAGTTAAGATAATTTTTCTTCCTATTTTAGTCTTTTGAAGCTTGTAATTATTCAAGGTAATCATTTCAGATAAATTTAATTTGCTAAAAGAATAAAAGTTGATTATATCATCTTACAAGGCAATGCAGATATATTCGTTTTTAGCTTGCAGAAAAAGCTAATTTTGCTTAGAATTTCATTATGTTAAAACTGCAAGAAGTGAACTTATACCTTTGGTTTTTATTTAATATTATTGTCTCATGTCATGTAGGATTTAGGGCTGTGCTATTTATTAAATTTTGTTAACAGGTTAACCCAAAAACCTTATAAACTACAAGATACTTAGCTAAAAAAACTGGAGACGAAATTCAGTGCCAACTAGCAGTTCGGAGTACACCCAACAACGTTGTAAACAATTAACTTCAGTAGGGTCGTGTACATTGATATTGAATAAATCAACCCAATTCAAATATTAAAATGTAATGATAATGAATATATTTAATATTAAAATAACAGGCAGATTAGAATGCATTTTTTTTTTTAATTACTAAAATTAGTATTCAAAGATTCATTACTTCATTAGTGAAAAGAATGATAAGTCCCAAAGACATCGATTAACATATACTTAGGGTAGATAACGAAGTTAACTGAAAAATCAAATTTTTACATAAACAGTCATTCTTTAGTTTTCTTTACATGTTTTAAGTTTACATAGTTTTGTTAAAACAATGACAAATTCTTGTTTGATGCGAATAAGAGAACTCCAATCATTTAATTTAATACTTCAATTCCTATAATGTAATTATTATAATTACTAATAATTGGTAATTAGGATAATTGAAAGGATAAAAGTAATTGGTAAGAAGGAAGGATAAGGAATGGATATAAAATGTCTGACAAGTTCACTACTTGTTCAATATGTTTGAGTTTATAATGTTTCATCAAAGCACTTTTATATCTTTGTTTCATGTAAGCATTCCTGACAGTTGTGTTGTACATTTCAGCATCTTTGGAATGTTTACATTTATAATGTTGGCTGAAATTGCCTTTCCTTTTGGTGTCATAAGAACATTTATCACATTTATACACTTCAGCTAGTAGAGTAGATGCCTCGTGTTGTTTAGAGGAGAAAATTCATCTACGCAAGTATTTTGTAATACTCAAATAGTGTAAGGATTTCCTTACACATTTTTCTATCAATTTCATAGAAAAAAACAAGTTTGGCTGATTTCCTTTTTGCTTATTTGTGACCACATAACTAAAAATTAAATATTTATTATTTACACATACATTTATTTGGTGAAAAATGTAACAATAATTTATTAACAAACAAATATCAAAATTCTCTAATTCTCTAGTCATAATATAAATGGAAATACATTTCTTTCTAACAAACAATTTACTCCACTTTTTCCCTAAATCTATTCTTTAGAAATATCGGAGCGAGTGACAACAGCCCCAAGATGATCAACCAGAAGAAATAGCTCGCTTTAAACGGGTTATCGTCTTCGGTCATGCTCTGCAAAGTCTGTCCACCTTGAATGGCTAAAAACGAAGGCGCTGCGACCCCGACAAATGTGCCCGTCGCGAAAGGCACAAGAGGAACTCCTATCACAGGTGCGGTTAGGTTTATAAACCAATTCGGTAAGATCGGCGTGATGCGCAGGAAAACCACGTAGTTGAAGAGGTTATCCCGGTGCTTCCTCACTTGCTCTCCCCAGCTCCTAACTCTGGCCGGGAAGTACTTCTTCACTAGCATACGACCAAACAACTGGGACAGAAGGAAACACAAAGAAGCACCCAAAGCTGAACAGGTACATACCAGCAGTAACGCCAGAGGAAATGGAAATAAGAACCCCGATAGTATAGATAGGAAGAGGGATCCTGGAATGGCAAATGTTTGTAGGCTGTAAGAAATGTTAAGGTCATTATTGTCTCATTTAGTTCTTGCCTGATCCTGATTTGGAATTTCAATTCAGACTTATTAGCGGGCTAGATTTTATGTCTTAAAAAACTGATCCTATATTTCTAGTTGTGACTATTTTTTGTTAATATGACAGTAATAGGAAGTGATCTAAAAATCTTCAGTGAAGCCATCTAATGGTGTCACTGTTGCAAGTATCATTCTTTTGTTACTTGATGGAATTTTATTACCGATTGATTCATCAGTGATCGATTGAAAAGTAGAAATACCTCAAAATTAAATTAAAAATCGAAATAACACTAAAATATACATACTTATTATAACTTATGTAAAACGCTGGCCTATATTAAAGGAAATTACATCAGTTTTAATTTGAATTGAATTGAAGGTATGTAGTTGTTGACATAAATGATGCGAGTGATGGACTGATGGGAGTTTTCTTTTATTATTGAAACAAACTGTTAGTAATAACCGAAGGGACTAAGCAAGCAATTTCGAAGAAATGTCACAAAGAAAGTTTTCCTTGATAGGTAGTAGGTACATAAATTTCTGCTTGTCGCTTCTCGGGAAATGCTTTTTTGGTAATGTCAGTTGCTGATAATTTTTTTGAATCCAAGTTACAGCAAAATTAACTTGACCACTTTGAGAACTGACTCATGCACTTTGCAAAATTAGCAGCTATTACACATTACAACATTACATAACCAGACAAAAGTGTTTGATGTAAAAAAAAAAGGATACAATATGTAAGTGACAAACACTCCTGTCATTACTTCGTAATAATGATCATCTTTATAATGGCTCAACACTATTCCCAACTCTTTGGCTTCTTGTATGTTCCATGGTACTTTAACATGCCTGCTTTCTTCACTGTAACAAATACAAAAGATATTAATAATATTAAAGGCAATAAAAAAAAATTGACAACAAATTTGCCAACAACCACAAATTTTTATGAATCTTTTACATCATCTTGAGCTCTACATTATAAAGTTTTGAATCTTTAGCTAATTTTTGGTGGTGTTCTAGTGTCGTTTTTCAAGGTAATTTTTATGATAGGTCACTTGATTTTAAACATATTTTCTTAAATGAAGATGGGTAATTTCTGTATCCCATTTCTTGAATACGCCCATAGCAAAACAACCTGTACGTTTTACTAAAAAAAGAACAAAATTTTTGTTCTCAAAACTAATTATTATCTGTTAATTCTGTCAACCTAGCAAGGACCTACCAAAATTATCTTGGCCTTGGCAATGGTATTACCACTTTATTATTTTATTTTTTACAATCTCACCTGGTTACTTCCGGGAAATGATTATAAACACTCCACAAACCTACACTAGCGAGTATAAATATACAAAATACTGATATCAAAGCGTGTCTAGTTGATATTTCATTCCGATGTTTTAAATTGTTCGGAGCCATGTTTTCCTCATTATGATCTGAAATCAAATAGCCATGTTATTATACTGAATGAATTTGAGTAGTAACATAAAATAAGTCTCATAAATAATTGCAAATCTCCAGTCTAGAAAGCTGCTAGGTATCGGGTGATTCACAAAAGTTTTCATCAACTAGTGCCTTGGAAAAAAATGGAGCATGTCTGCCAGTCTGTCAGATAAAATGCAAACTATTGGTAGGTGTGCTCAGGTGCAATATGAGCTCAGACATGACTGTAATAGCTATCTCTCTCTTCCAAGGCACTAGTTGATGAATAATTTTGTGGATCACACTATACAGGGTGAGGCGCGAGAACCTTAGGACATTTTTATATGGAGAAGTCCTGGGAGTGGAAGTCTAAAAATTTGTACGTGTATGATTTCGGTTTTGCCGAGCTGAACTAAAATATTCACAACCCCTCACCATTTCCGGTTATACCGGAAGTTGCTATCAACTTTCTTATTTTAAATGGGACACCTGTATATTATTATATTTTCAGATTGTCTGAAAAAATGCAATAAAAATGGGGTTTACAGTTCAAAATTGTACCGAGTGGTTTATGAGTTATAAACAAATGAAAATCGCAATTTTCCATTTTCAAAGCAGCTTAGGTCGAAAACGGGTGAAGATATCGGAAAACGGCTTACATGTCCCTATCTTAACTTTTCACGTAGTATCCTATGGTGCTGATGAAATTTGTATACAAAGTGATGAAAAATCAACGATTTTCAAAAAAAAATTAATAAAAAATATTTTTTTTTGTAGGTACTCTAGCGTAGTATACAAAAAGTTAGGATAGGGACATGTAAGCCGTTTTCCTATATCTTGACCCGTTTTCAAGCTAAGTTGTTTTGAAAATGGAAAATTGCAATTTTCATTTGTTTATAACTCATAAATTGGTCGTTACAAATTTGAACTGTAAACATCATTTTTATTACTGTTTTTCAGGCAATCTGAAAATGTAATAAAATACAGGGTGTACCATTTAAAAAAAGAAAAATATGGCAACTTCCGGTATAACCGGAAGTGGTGTGGGGTTGTAAATATTTTAGTTTAGCTCGTCAAAATCGAAATTATACACGTACAAATTTTTAGACTTCTACTCCCAGGACTTCTCCATATAAAAATGCCCTAAGGTTCTCGCGCCTCACCCTGTATAATCGTACACCTAAAATGACAGCGACTTATCATACAAAATCTATTCCTTTCTTACACTTTACAGGTTACAGGCTGCTACCACTACCACATTACTTAAAAGGTGAGCTTTTGCAAGATTTTTTTTCTTTATTTAAATACAAACAGTTCTCAGGAACTGTTTAATACTCAGGGCAGGTTGCACAAACGTTTATAAAAGATCTGTCAGAAATTACTGATTTTATTGCAAATTTTGAAAATATGGTTTGGTAATTTTTTCTGGGTTTTTTATTTTTCCGTGCGACGTAAAAATATCAACCCCTATCACCCCTTTGTGAAAACTCGCCTTGTTTGAGCCCAGATGGCCACCTTGAATTTTTTAAATTCACAATCCGGATATTCAGGTGTTGTTATTTTGATTTTGGGATATAAAAATTGCCTTTCTATACATCGGTACGGAAATTGTGTACAGTAACTGACATTTCCAAAAAAGTAATTTCAGAGAAGCGGCAAGCGGAAACTTTCGTTGCGAGAAAAATTTTCTGCTTGCCGCTTCTCCGAAATTGCTTTTTTAGTACTGTCAGTTACTGTACACAATTTACATACTAATGTATAGTTTCTATCATCGCTTTTATTTTTCCATACGACGGAAAATGACCAACTTTACAACACCTTAGTGAAAACTCGCCTTGTACGGGCCCAGAACGGTCACTGCAATTTTTTGAAATTCAGAAACCGGATATTCAGGTGTTGTAATTTTCGATTTTGGGTTATAAAAACTGCCTTTCGTGTGTTGCTGGGGTTTTTATTTTTCTACACGAAGGAGGGAGATCAATCCCTATCACTCCCACATGAAAACTCGTTTTGTCAGGGCCCTGAAGTGCCGCCATTAATTTTGTAAGTTCAGATTTCCAGCTTTAAAAATGATCTTGAACCGAAAGAACTGCCCATTATAAGTTGCTAAGATTTTTTTTCGTGCAAATATTCTCACATGACTTCATGAAGTGGCATTCCATTGTTATTCAAGAAATAATAGCAGTTAAGTAATGAAATTATCATCTTACCCGAGTTGGATGTTTAGCCACTCGCGTTGCTAACTTTTCGAGTTAACTTCACTCGAGTAATAAGTACTGGTAATTACCTATTTTTTTAAAGTCTGCAGTTATCTATTTACAATAATTATTTGTAACTGCAATTACTATTGATAACTATATACCTATTAAATGAAAATTATCTTTTGAAATAAAAATAAAAATCCAAAATATTATAATGAAGTTCTTTCACAGGTTTTTTATTTATTTATTTATTTATTTATTTATATAAAATGGAATACAAACGGGACAAACCCAAAATAGTCCTTTTAGGACTATTTTGTTTTTAGTTTAGGTTGTACCTAAATTCGGATAAATGAATCTACTTTCTAAGTTAGGTATGTAAGTCCGGTATAGAATCAGGAAGCAATGGTTAGTTGGAGCCATGGTAATTAGAGATTTATTGGGATTTAGGTTTTAATTTACCTAACTGGCTACTATAATAGGTTTTCCTTGCTCAGTCCCCACGGATCTGTAGGCTTTATAATACAATTTGAAACCACCCAAATTATACATGAGACAGACTTTTATTATTTCCCTCAATTTTGAAACTTTGATTTATCTTGATAACTTCAGGAGTCAACTGAACAGGTTAGTTTTGTTTCCTGGGTTATTGGAGTATTTTGCTTCTCTCTTATACATAATAAATCCTGTTCCAAATAAGTATAAAAGTCAGAATTTAAGAAGCTATGAGTTATTTTGTTATGCATTTTATTAAATATCTCAAGAACAATGCGTAACTTTGATATATCACAGGAGACAATAAAGTTTCAAAATTGATTAGTTAATAGTCCTCTATGAATTTTTTTGTGTTTGAAAGCTTTTCAATAAAATAAAAAGTACAGACATTTAAAAATGCACTTCTAAGAGGTTAAAGGGTTCAGACATTGTAAACTTATTTATCAAGATTTAACCAGAATTACCCTGTATACCTAATACTGACGTGTAATAATAATTATTGTAGCATTGGCCGGAGTAACGTTGTAACTTACATATTTACAGGAGGCGGAAAAAATGAACCTTGCAACGTTATTGAATGAACAGTTTTGATTTGACGATTCTTAAAATATTATTTAAATATATTTCAAGGGAAATCGTGCAACACTTAATGTTTTGATGGGAGCATTCTGCCTATTTCAACCCATCAAAGTGAAAAAATTATGTAAGCAACGTTACTCTGGCTAAGGCTCCAATTAATGATTAAAAAGTAGCCTTTTGTTCTAGTCTAAGTGCGTACCAACATAGTTACACTTCCAGGAGAATGGCAATTTTTATGAGACTTTTTATTGTTGTTCAGATTTTGACTAAAATGTAGCACATGGGCGATAAGCGATAATAGTCTCATAAGTAATACAGCCTTTTGCTTTTGGTTTTCCTCTTTTGTCAATTGCTTTTCCTTATTTGTCAAATGATTTTCTTATTTTTCTATCTATCAATGATTATAGTCATTGATTTATCAATCAATTTCCTTATATTATGTCAAATCAGTTTCGCTTTATTTCAATTGCTTTTCCAATTTACTTGCAGTGACAGTATCATAATATTGGAAAAGCATTTGACAAGTCAGGAAAAGCAATTGACAAAAGACGAAAACCAAAAGAAAAAGACTGTAAAATCAAAAGGTAATTATGGAGATGAGCGGCATGGGTATAGGGCGAAATGGCTTAACTATCGGATAGCTTGTGTCTCTAGGAGTATCAAGGTACCATTGAATTTTTGCGGCGGCAAGTAATAGTCGAGAAATAAGGCCTTAAAGTTTCATCCTTGCCCTAATACGTGTATTCGAACATTATGCGCTCGAACAGGAAGCACACTCTTCATCGTCGTGTGTCTGACGGACAGCGAGCTTCCTGTTCGAGAGCATAATGTTCGAATACGCGTATTAGGGCAAGGATGAAACTTTAAGGCCTTATTTCTCGACTATTACTTGCCGCCGCAAAAATTCAATGGTACCTTGATACTCCTAGAGACACAAGCTATCCGATAGTATAATCCATTTCGCCCTATACCCATGCCGCTCATCTCCATAATCACCAATCAAAATTCTGAGACAATAAGCAGGTTCAAGGACCATTAAGTTAAGTGTATCAACAGAATGAGATTACTATGCACATGATCATAGTAAATTTTGGTTTTATTAGTTATGTTATGAATGACACACCTTGTCACTCGTCCTCAATGTGCGATTAGTACACAACTAAGTATTTTATTTGATTAAGCAAGAATGATTGGATTTAAAGGTAAAGAATGAAAAATATACACAAGAGATAGAGAGATACATACATGCAATGCTACGATTAAGGATAGGATTACTAAGGAGGTGATGAAGACCTCCATTGGATATCAAACTTCTTGAAAGGTGATTGCGATAGGAACGTCTACATTTTAATGGCCAAACATAAGGACAGGCAGAAATAGGTAGGATTTCGCTAGAGCTCGTGACTTCGTTACATTGTATCAGATTTCTATTGTCACCTTGTGTTGGTATTTCCCTTACAGCTGCTGGTCTCTCCATAATTTGTTTGAAGCTGTCTCCGTGATTTTTACAATAAAATCTATGACCACGAATTAAATGGAATGCTGAAATTCACTCGGTTTATGACTGTCGACTTGTACGTGCAATAATAGATGTGGAAAACTTCATCAAAAACATTTCAGTGTGGGTTTTCTTATAATAATAGGTTACACAGTAATGACTAATGATGCACCGATTTTTGTTTGTTCTCATGAATGGCTAAGTACTTGATTATCTGAAGCGGTATTCGAATCGGTACGCCGCACTAATTACAATTTCGCATTATTATTACAAAATTCGACCTTTGATGGATTTGAAAGAACAACACCGAACCGAAAACACAAATTACAATAATACAAATTACAAATTACAAAAACAATTGAAAAAACAACACTTCAACACAACCTAAATTTTCAGTTGACATATGACAATTCTCTTAATCTCTCATCACAGTATAACGAGCGTCTAACGGCTGGTATAGACGGAGACATACGAAGGAGATGCTTGAAAATTCGCATGCGCATTATACTAGAGCTACCTATGAATATCATGTAAACATACGCAATAATTCTTTGGCTATTTCATGATTAAAAGTTTATATAAACATTGGTCCTGAAACGATTCTTTACAGACTATACAGGGTGTTGAAATTCTAAGATTTGTTTTCCGATAATGAAAAATTGAATGAAAATGTTTTCTTATTCCTATTACCTATGTATGTGCGGACGGATAATGGGGGAGGTCACTTCCAGCAATTTATTGTTCTAACTTATTTTCCTTGTTACGGTCATTATTCAGATTTTGTAAAACTTTTTCATCCAAGTAGGGAATATTGAAGAAAATAATTTTTTCTCGACAACAGTATATTTTGAAAAACTACAGGAGACCAAAAAGTCTTTAAATGAAACAGAAAATTCATATTGTAAGGGGAGAAATTAGAGAATGACCCTTGAAAAAAATCTCTTCTTAGATCCTCTCTCACAGCAATTTTTGGCATGCCCAAAATTATGTAAGCCTTACAGCACAGCGTAACCTTTGCTTCAGATTTGAGCTAAATGAAAACTATAGATAGATAAAGAAGGGTTTGCAGTCCTATATGTTTACATAAAATTTTAATTATTAAATAAACCAAAGAATTACTCCCTTCCGCGATTTCTTCACACTTTTCATGTAAAGAATGTGTAAACGATGTAAAGAATAGCTAAACAATGTAAAGAATGCGTAAACAATGATATCAGCTGTTGCTGTCACAACTGTCACTGCTGTCAGTGACGTCATTGCTGTGAAAAGTTTCACATGCCAAATGTGCACAAGTTATGTTTATTGAGGTTTGAGCACAATAGTTTAATTAGTTTAGTTTTATTAGTAGGTATCACTTATCAGAGACTTTACTATACTTTTACGTCTTCGGTTCCTACGCATAGGCAAAGGAGAAGTAAGAATAAGAAGTAGAAACAGGTTGTAGCCAAGCCAACTGAACACAATTATTATTATAAACATGTAAACTAGTCAATATCCTTTTACCTTTTATTATTTAATTTATGAATTACTTTATTCAACAAATGAGCGGACGTGCATGAACGATCAGTATACGTATACGTGATGATAAATTTTCAGTTTTTCAGACTTTCATAACCTTATTTCATAGCAAAATAATTGTTTACATTCTTTACGTTTATTATATAAAAATCGACTTTGTAAAGAATTGTTTAACAATTATTTGTTTACACGCCCATCCCTGGATACCATATAAAAATTAAAGATACCTAATATAGACGCTAAGTAAGTATCGGATGTTTGCGGAGCGCGCGCCTCCTCGTGGATTTTTTTCGCACTTTTGTGCGGCATATTAATCGTTGACAGCTAGTTTCAATAAAATGAAACCTTTCTTAAAATCATTATTTGGAAGTGTATTTCTAGATTTTTGAATTTATTATGACTACAATAATTATTATTAAAAGTCATTTCCAAGCACCCAGTTTCGACTGCTTTCGTTTTAAAACGTTGAGAAATGGGCGAAATCTCATGCATGAGTTTTCACATGAGCGATGTTAGAGAATACGTTTACATGGAACTTTTCTTCAAGGAACCGCTCTTTTAGAGAGACTCCTGGTGCACATAGCACTCATAAAAATGAAAAAACCTATTATTGTCCCATTGTTCAGGTGATACATTAATTGTTCCATTAAAAAAATATCACCTTTCTTATCAACATAATAAGTTCACATTTCATCTCATGTTTTAGGGTTTTTATTCAGCTTATGTATAATAAGTCGAAGAGTTTTGGACATATTTTGCAGCTGTAAAGCCAGAAAATGTTACCCTTTGTCTGAAATACAGCTCGAAAAAATTATAGCAGTAGTTATTGTTTTATTAGTATTACATATATGCCTTAAATTTTTAACTAAAATTTTTAACTTTAATTTACTATCTTAAAAAAAGATTCAGAAGTAATAAATACGTATGTAATCGCAAGAATTTAAGGTACTCGTGTACAACAAACCCTTCCCGATTTTTTTATACCTGAACGACCTCATGTTTGCAATAACAAATACATTAAAATGAATAGCGGGCACGCAGGACTTGCCGCATGAAAGTGTCAAATTTGCCTACTTGGTGGCGCCACAATAGTTACTTATTTAGCCTATATTATTTTAAGCCAGTTGTTTTGTTTCAAGGTAAATGCTTTGAAATAAAAAAATTGCGATTTTCGACTTATATAATTGTTCAGTCATAAATTATAAACTATACGTACTTTCTTTATAACATAATATGTAACACAATTTTATTGTTACCGCGGAGTGGAGCGACTTTGTCTTACCTACATAGTTAAGAAGACCGATGCTCCCTCCTTTAAAAAAAAAACATTGTTTTTCTTTCCGATTATTCTTTTTCTTCTCCTACGTATGGATCGTTGGCTATTCTGTACTTACTTATGACATGAGTTGTGACTTTAGGCTATAAAACATGTTAAATACATCACACATCCTAAAATAATTCAAATATTGATATTAATAATTTATTATTGTCGACATTGTTGACATTGTCTACATGAGAAAACTTCTCAAAAATTGTCTACATCGACACGATAGTCGACATGTAGACAATTGCTTTGTCTACATGCTATTGTCTACACCGCCCATCCCTGTGAGGAGGTCGTATGCGTGCGCCTAGCAACAATAATTATCATGACCTGACGCAATAGGAATATACAAACACCAGATAAATCAAAAAGAAATCAGGTAAAAGTCCAAACATAACCTATGATTTATGATAATAAAATCAAAACCGTCAATAATCTACGCTATAGTGCCGACATAACAGTAATCTACTGCCGGTTTTTTTTTCAAAATTTTTGAAGAAAACTTAATAATAACGAAATGGTCTGACCATTAGATTGTGATTAGTTGCTGGTTCTAATTACCTCCATTAAAAAAAACCAGCTTATTAATAAAGTCCAACCGAAATTATTAACACAAACCCCCCCCCTCCTTCATTTTGTCTTGCGCATGCGGAGTAGTAAGGAGTGTTCGGCGCTTTAGCAACGATATGAGTACAAGATAAACACCTTAAACACAAACACAAAAGACAAACGTTTCAAGTTTCAAGGCCACGTTTTTAGAATAAATTTTTATGGATATTATTGGATATGGTGGATTTTCATTATGTTGTAAATTGAAACGAAAGAGATGCAAGTAATTTGAAATTATTATAAATGACTAGTATACTTTATATATAACAAACAAATATTGTAGGTGAATGGATAAAGAAAATGGACAACAATTCTAGGCCCTGTAAATATTGTCCAACCCTGGTCCAGTTATGCCTAGAAGAAGGCCTAATTTGTACCAAGTGTTGCGAAGGTGTCCACATAAAATGTTTGAAACGAGGAGTCCCGGGCGGTCTCAACGGGGACGTATTCTTCACTTTCACTTGCCAAGAGTGTTCTCCTACAAACGAAGAAATTTACGTCCGAGATAAACTTTCATGGCTGCAAACGGTAGTGCTCGTTTTTTATCATCTCCAAACGAAAAGTCCGGGACTAGCTCGACGAGGCTACTTCCATTGGCGTTTCCACATCAACGGTTTCATCGAGAAACACTGGGATGTCTTGGTTCGACCAGACCAGAAACGAAAGAAAATGCTGCAGGGGACCCTCGCCGGTATCTTGTCCCATTTCAGTAACTTGTTCTTCCTCTCTGGCACGGAAGTGTTCAAGGAGCAAGCTTGGTGGACTTTGGTGTACCCAAAATTAACACCCTCAACTGTCTCGTATCTATACTCGATACTTTCGGTGCAAAAGCAAAAACTGAAAATGGGAAAAACTACTGTACCTTCAGCTGAAATGCAAGCGTTGTTTCAGCAGATTTTAGAGGAAAATATAACCGACAAAAGCTTACTGACAAAATTTGTAATGCCAGACACTATTATAGGCTCTGATGTTAAAATGTTGACCGAGTTGCCATGTGCGTCTACTAGTGGTAGTACCGGCAGTGGCACTGGTAGTGCATCAAATTTCAGTGCAAGGAGTAATGGGAGAATTATTACCAAGCGAAAGACTCTACTGCCAACCTTTGATACACCACCAAAGAAGTTTTCAAAGATTAAAAATGAACTAGCAGACTCCTGGATGCCGATGAACGATTATAAAGAATTTATGAGTGACAGTAGTACTCGTAGCAGCAGCAGCAGTTTGTGTAACGGTAATAATAGTTACGGTACACTGAAAGAAGAAACGAAGTCGACTAAATTGCTTGATCCGGCGTGTCACTTCAATACATCACTCAGTGCTATAGCGAAAACTAAATCAATGCAGTTGAAAGTTAAATTAACCGGAGGTGTACGACATGAAATGATTCTGTCACCATACAGCGGTAACTACCTGAAACCGTTCATCTGGATCGATACCATAACCTTCCCGCCTTGGTTGAAACTAATGGCAGAGATGCAGTTATATACGAATAATCGGAAGACTTACACGTTACCCGCAAGAGCTCCGATTACGTACGCGTACGTTCAACCTGAACACATACCAGCGATTAATAGTTTGTGTAACTTGTATTTCTGGCCGGGCATCGATCTAACTGACACTTTACAATATCCCGAGTTTAGTTGTGTGGCTCTTTATAAAAGGCTAGTCATAGGATTCGCTTTTCTGGTACCCGATGTTAGTCACACTGAAAATTATATGTCTTTTATATTCACAAGGCCCATGTGGCGGAAGTCAGGTATAGCCAGTTTTATGACTTACCATCTGACTCAGGTTAGTTTGAATAAAGATATTACATTGCACGTTGCCATTGATAACGATGCACTGTTTTTGTATCAAAAATTCGGTTTCAAGATAGAACGTCTAGAGAAAGGTTTTTATGATAAGTACGTATCTGATCCTAGAGCCCCGAAAAGTGCTTATTTCCTGCGATTAGAACGATCGTCGTAAAAGTATCGGGGTTTTCTGTTGAAAAAATTTACCTTGTAATGTTTTTTAATTAATTTTTATCAAAATAACCATTTTTACTTTATTTTATTTTACTTTTAGGTAATCGATTTTTAGTAATTTTTATACTTTCCGAAAAGTTTACTTATAAGAAATCCACCAGGCTGTGTTATTGTAATTAGGGCTATTTTTGTAGAATAAATTAAATATACAAAGACAATTTAATTATTTCCAATGTTGACCCATTGGGGACGTCCATTAAAATTATGTGAGGGGGTTTTTTGAAAATTTGTATCATCCACTTGGTGAAATTTTACACCATGTCCCCTATCTATTTTGGAAACTCGCCTAATGAATGAACTCCCCGGACTGCATCCCCCACCCCTCTGTGGAATAAACTTTTTGGTTATACAGGGTGAGTCCTCTAAAATGGAAAGCTCGATTACACCTATACCATTAAAGATATCGAAATGAACCAAAAAGTGCTGTAAATGGGAGGATAAAGTAGAGTTTGTAAAATTATTTTCAGATACCCAATATTGCTGTACGCCATACAACTTTGTTATTTTAAATAGGACAGCCTCTATATTATTTGAGAAAAGTAAAAAAGAATGGTTTGTAAAGTTTAAGTTTGTAATGAGCAATTTATGAGTTATAAACAAATGAAATTCGCGATTTTCAATTTTCAAAGCAGCTTTTCTTAAAAACAGCTCAAGATAGAGGAAAACGGCTTACATGTTCCTATCTTAATTTTTAATTTGGTATCCTATCATGTAGCTGAAATTTTTATACCGGGTGATGAAATAATCAAATTTATTACCACTCTGTATAAAAATTTCATCCATCCAATATGATACCGCTTGAAAAGTTAAGATAGGAACATGTAAACCGTTTTTCCATATCTCGAGTTTTCAATATAAGCTGCTTTGAAAATGGAAAATCGC
The DNA here is from genome assembly GCA_910589415.1 of Malachius bipustulatus. Taxonomy (NCBI): domain Eukaryota; kingdom Metazoa; phylum Arthropoda; class Insecta; order Coleoptera; family Melyridae; genus Malachius; species Malachius bipustulatus. The sequence goes on along the minus strand of OU342634.1, from coordinate 28,534,472 downwards.
GATTTTCATTTGTTTATATAACTCATAAATCGCTCATTACAAACTTCAACTTTACAAACCATTCTTTTTTACTTTTCTCAAATAATCTAAAAATGTAATAATATAGAGGGTGTCCTATTTAAAATAACAAAGTTGTATGGCGTACAGCGATATTGGGCCATCCTGTGTATCTGAAAATAATTTTACAAACTGCACTTTACCCTCCCATTTACAGCACTTTTTGGTTCATTTCGATATATTTAATGGCACAGGTGTAATCGAGCTTTCCATTTTAGAGGACTCACTCTGTATAATAATACTTTTTCTGGGATTTACCTCAATATCGACACAAAATTGATACAATAATAAATCATATCAATTACAGCAGTGCGATTATTGAAAAACAATACCTATAACTTTTTCTGAACGACACAAACCTAATGGTATGATAATAAGACAGAGACATCGATGTTTCACTAGTTATTTCCAGCTCATCAGTCTGACATATTATCAATTGTCATATAAGTAGGATTGTATCGTTCAGAAAACGTTTTAAATGTGGAATAACTTTTGTAATTATTGTGAAGTTCTTTTCCAAAAATGGAGTAATGTTGGAGTCACGTAACAAAAATGCACGTGACCTAATATTACGATCTAATACACATTTCTTTATTTATAATAATATGATTAATGAAATATTAAAAATACAAGAAATCTTTATTTTTTCGAGTTAATAAAACCACGCGCTTGGCTTTTGCAGAAGAAAAAGTTTTGATAATTTCTTGATAAAAAATTGATATTTCAAAACGATGAAATTTTTTTATTCGTGTTATTTTTTGGCGCCCTGTTCGACGGAACAGTTCGAACACTCCTAGAGCCGGCACTGGTTTATAAGAGGTACCTATAATACCAGATATGGTTTGTCCAGTGAGTGTTGTCCGATGAGATTTTACACTGATCCTGACTATAAACGATTTGATTTTTTATGTCTTAATTCGTACAATTATAATAATTGATTTATATTATAATTATTGTAATATTTATTATTAATATAATATAAATATTATAATACAATAATTGATTTGATTCGTACAATTATAATAATTAGATTTAGTACGAATTAAAACATAAAAAATCAAATCGTTTATAGTCAGGATCAATGTGGCATCTCACCGGACAACACTCACTGGACAAGCACCTTAGGTACTCTGGTGGAAATAACTGGGAACAGTGTGGAATGGAAGTGGAGAGAACTGGAGTGGAAGTGGCTGTAGGCTGTAGGTAAGTGGAAAAAGCTGAAATAAAGTGAGAAAAGTATAAAATAATACTCGATATAACGTGGAAATAACTAGAAATAATTTGGTAATAACTGGATTAGTATACTTTCTTTCGTTTCAAAAAATTTATAAGACAAACATGCGCCAGCGTTCGAAGTCATGGCGTGATCGCTAGCGTGTGGCGCGAGGTATGGCGTGATTGGCGTGACTCCTCTCCTCTCAGGTCATCAAGTCCGTACGCAAGCCACTACCCAGTAGCATTAGTGTATTTTTATATGTAAAAAAGAATTGGAATTTTTCAAAGTTTTTTTTTTTTAATTCACCAGCCCACGGATATGCTGGGTTAGTGAAGGGATCGATCTTAAACTTGAGTCTCAAAAACAAATTTTTTTTCTCCATTTTTCCATATCTTTCCCCTCTCACCCGACCCTAAACAGAAAACGGAAGATTTTGCCAGGAAAAGCCTGCCTCCCCCCCCATTTTTAGGATGACTAAAATTTGTAATTATATTTTAAAAAGGTTAACTTAGACAAAAATTGTCTACATTTAGGTATTATTGTTTCGGTTCTTACATTATTTTAGCTTTGTATAGTAAGCTTGTACCTGTAAATAATAATTGTACCTACTTACCTACAGTAAATTTTATACGAAAAATTAAAACGACAAGATTGTCGAGAAGGTTTTAATCAAGTCGTTATGAAACAATTAAGTGAGTGTTTTTTGTTCCTCAAATTACCTATAGAAGCTTTTATAGCAACTTTTGATTGCAAGACCGTTTCACACAGTCTGCTGGTTTTCGATACGGTTTGCCGGATGTGGAAATACGCCCCGAGGCAATACGGAAGCTGAAGTCTGAGGGAAAGTGAAGGGTAAACTCTAGGAAGACTCATCATTGAGAGTCTGGATTAATGTGAATTTAATTCACACTTACCTCAGCTTCCGTATTGCCTTGAAACCGCATCGAAAACCGGACCGTGGTTTTCATTTAGATAGGAAAATCAATTTAAAATTTTTAGAAGCGCTAATTAAAAAATGGTCATAAAGTTTAAGACACTCTTTACATTTAACGCTTCAAACGAAAACAAAATCTCCAACGTGATCTCTAAAAAATTGTCTCAAATTCATCATGCTGGCAGAAAACCCCATCTGCCACTTGAACATTTGCTTCGACTTTTCCCTTAAAGCCCAGGGAAGTCTGAATTTAATTTTAGGTGATAAGCGGCCATAAAAAAGATACGATCTCCAAGACCAAAAACTCCACAACATATTTCATCGAATAAGTTCCGGTAAATGACCGAGGGAGCGGAATATATCAACCCCAGTGGTCTACAAACTGTTCTGCTTTTCCCTTTTCCGTTTGTTCGAGTTAGAACAAAGAACAAATCGTTTGCCACTAGCAGCACCCGGCGGAGTGCATTTACATTCGGCGACAGTAGACGCGTCATAACACATGTTTTTTTGTCTTATTTTTCATATATGACGTCCCAGGAACAATAGCCGAAGAAAAAGTAATTGAGCTATTTTTCATGCTGAAATTTTCACATATTATTACGAATATATTTCCAGCAGTTTATACAAAATATTATACTATTCATTACTATTATTATAAGTACCTAACCTACTATAACAATTGCTCAGAGATTTCTTTTATTATTTTCATGATTACGAGTATAACAAAAAAAAAATATTTTGGATTAGGTAAATTCTGCTGCGCTTCTAGTGACTAATTTCAAAGATATGTAGGCGTTAGAGTAAAACCGAGGACTCTGGGGGGGTACGGGAGTATCTCCCGGGAACGAGGGCCGGGAGTCCGGATGAGGTCCTCCTTCGAGAAAATTTGGGAAAAAACGACTAAGAAAATGTTAATGAAAGCTTCCGCCCCCAAACGGCTTGCGTCTCTGGACTATCCATGTGGTTAGAAAAGTCCGGATGATCTATTTTGATATTTTTTTGTTCTTGTTGTATGAATTGTGATCCTGCCCGCCGCCCCTATGAACTTGCCGCCTGCGTGCGGGCACGCACAGCACACCTGCTAGGCCCGGCCCTGACCATGACATGTTTTTGCACAAACAATTTTGTCCGACAATTCATTATCTTGAATTTAAACTCCACAGATTTTAAAATTGAATGCCAAATTGCTCACGTTGTTCACAAAATATAAAGAGTTTTAACCGGGTTGGGTATACTTTTGTCGGTTGAGCGACATTAACGAGTGAAAAATTATTAAATTTTTTAGAAAATAACGAGTTAGGTAGATACTCGTGTGGCTCATTATAATAATTGCAAAGGCAGTACTTTGACGGCATTTGAAACTCAAGAAACAATTTTTCTTTAATCAGTTTTCCTGAGCTTCTCGATGACAATGGTGGAAAACAGCACTTCAATATCTGCTTCTTATCTTCTTGATTTAGCGTATTTGCTACAAGCTACAATTCAGTGCCCTGTATTTACAATGGCACTTATTAGTATTATTTTGCAGTTTGGGACCTCACAGTATCTAAACGTTCTACGGTCGTTGCTGTATATGAGCAACCGCGGCTGTTGTGACGTCAGAATTCTGACTTCAACACCCCTTAACTCGCTTATTTTACATCGAAGCAAACTCTGATAAAAACCTACCTACCTGCATAGAATGAATGATGTATATTTAAGTTTGATTTAATAAAAAAAACCGTCAAAAAAGTTTGCAGTGCCTAATTAAATGATAATGGGAGTAGATTATATAAAGTATTTTACAAAATTTTTATGTCTGATTTATTTTATACTCGTCTGATAAAGACATTATAAGATTAGTTATTAGACCAAAGGTAGCAGGGTACTATAAAATAACTGGAGCAAACTTTAAGACTCCTCTGAATAAACTGCAAGATGCAGGGTCGTAAAAATTATCATTTAATGTATCAAAAGCTACATAATACAGCTAAAAAATCCCAGTTTACGATGTCCGCACACATACAGAACCCACAGGAAGAGAAACGAACTACGCCAGTGTACGATTTATGTCGGTATTGGTGTTGTATGAGCGAGCAGGGTCCTCATGGATGGAAGCTAGCGCCGCCGCCAGTTCACCGACATCCTTCCACCGTGTGCCGCCGTCAGTTATCAGCCGCCGACGCCGCCTCTTTCGGCGCCACGCGCTCGCTCTAACCGCCGCCGCCGCCACCGATACCGGTAGTGATTAAAGTTTATTGTTCCATCTTGACTCTTATTACCGTTACCTAGCAGTAGTAGGTATCCACCTGAAGCTGTTCATCTTGATCTCGATTTAATTTTTTTTCTCTGATCAACAAATTCAAAAAATGTTTTCCCCCATTAACAAATTAATAAAATATTTTTGGAGATCAAATTAATTTTATTAATTAATATACTATCATAACAATATTAATTTTTATACTAATATTCAGATCAAATTATTAGCGTAAAACAGTTTGTTATAGAAGTTATTGTTCTGAATCAAAACGTATTAGTATTATTATTATACGTATATGAGCAATATTATTATACTTATACCTACTAAAAAATTTGCCAGATAAATTACTTACCTGATTCAAAGATATTTATAGCAAGTGAAATAATAAATTGTAGTCATCACACAAATTTAATAACAATTTAGAACAATTATTCCTGTACAAATTTCTGATTAAATTTTGCAATTAGTGCAAAGTGTCAAGGTGCGGTTTATGGGTAGTGGTAATTATTTTGGAGAGCGAGGCGCCAGTCCACTTCTCTTGTTAATATATGATTGTATGTCCATGTAGCTATTGTATTTTACGTCCATGGCATGCGGCTAATATTACTTTTTGTAACGGAAAAAATGGAACCAGGTTGCAAGGGTTGCCGTGGATTTTTCTAAAGAGTTGCTTATATACAGCCATTATCTGCTGTACTAAAATTTTTGGTAACTTAATTTTTTGTTTTCTTTTACGAAAAATTAAATAAATCGTCCGGGTGTTGCTGCTATTGACAAGGGAATAATAATGCTTGTCTCGTTTAGAACTCTAGTGGCTCTTATTATTGAATTAAATAATTCCAAATCCAATAATTTATTGAAGAAAATTTAGGATCTTAACTTTTTTGCTATTCTGCATATAGGTATAGAGATCAGCGGGGTTCTATTTCACTCTCCTTGCAATATATTCAAGTAATGTAATTTTGTATAGATCAATCTTGCTAAAATGTGCCCCGAGCAAAGCTTCATGAGAGAAAAGCTGTTTGGAATGGGTTTTCTTAACTTTAATACAGGTTTTGAATCATTTCCGTTGCTTATGCTGGAGCGGTTACTAGACTCGCCTCGGGAAGTCTCTTCAGAGCGTATTCTTTTTTGTCCTCTTCTGTCCTTAATATTTGTATAAAAATCCCTTCCCCTTACCCGCAAAAAGGCTTCATCCTGTCAGTAGCGTTGATGACACACGTTTAATAGTTTATTATACAAACCTTTGTTTTGTTTCAATAATTTATTTTATTGACCATCATTTCCAGGAGTAATACCTGGTATTCCTAGTTTTGACTTACCCTTACTTACTTTGTAATTTTGTTTCTCTTTTTGTGCTTATAAACTTCGTAAGCGTTTTTCTTTCGAAAATGATACTTGATGTGTTATCACAATTACAGTACTACTCGAAGGAGGGCTTCTTTGTCATTTTTGACCGAGGGTTTAACTTCACTAAATCCCGTTACCATTTTTGAACTAATAATATCTGATTTCGGTGATTTTTTGACTGCTTGACTAAAAACTAAATTATAAATATCTTGTTTTTTTAAAAATAATTTCTGCCAATGTAAATTTGAGTTCACTTCCTGAAAAATGGCAAAGGGTGGGTGTTTTATTATAGGTTCAAACATTATGTACTTGGTTAAAAAAAACACTTCTTTCCTCTCGATGGTGTTCTAGCCTTTTGCATGGTATGTTTTTTTTAAAAGAAACCTTTTATTAACTAATACAAAGTTTTTCTTAAGGTATTTAAAACTATCTGATTACCTAAGAGAACTATTGAACTGCAGAGTTGGTCTTTATAGTTCGTCTCATGTTATTTAGGTACATTTTTTTAAAGGATTTACTGTTCATTTTTTCTGTCCATATCGCATGGTCCTGGGTTGTAATATAACTCCAGTTTTTCTGCTATATTTCCGCTCATTAAGAGGACTCGACTAGTCCTTCCATATGTGCTTCTTCTACAATAGTTTATTACATATCAAAGAATCCACAAAGATATTAGACCTCAACTTTTATTTTAATTATTTTTTTTTTTAATTCTTGCTTTTCTATACATATTCCAATGACTAGCAACCCTCCGTCGTAGTTCTATCCTTTCTCAAAATTCGTAAATAAAATAAAGGAGATCACAAGGGTTAACAAGTATCGACTAGAACGTAGGCGACTTGTATCCTCGAATCTACATTTTGCAAGAGCCCTGTGCCTGTTAAACTTTTGACGTGGAAATCGATTCATTCTTATCTACAAGGAACAAAAATTGTTGCTTCCTTACCCGCTCTTTCTTACTAGATAGAGTCATTTTCATTTATTTTTCATGTAGTCATTCTTTATTCAGTAAATATATCTACCCTCTTTAGGAGGTATGCAATAAATTAATAGAAATCCTTCGGGATTACAAGAAAACATGTAACGTTTTCCGAACGACACAACCCTAATGGTATGATAAAAAAAAACATCTCATTAATATACATTTATCCAACATCTAAAACAATGTTCTGCCGACTTGATCAGCGTGAGTTTTCTTATTTAGAGTCATTCCAAGCTTGTTTAGTAGCAAATCTCTCTGCCTATACATTTAGCAGCAGGTTCAGCTCAATCATTAACGATTATGAAAAATGTAAGTAAGAGGTATGTAGAATAATTTTGGACTAGGTAGGTATTTCCGAAACGTCTTAAAACTTATAATTATTAAGAAATTTTTGGTTCTAGAAAGGTTTTTCTTAAGAGAGATTGTTCAAAAGTTAAGTGAAAATTAGTTTAAAACTTTTGAAAATAAGGAAAATTGATTATTTCTGGTTCTTTTTCCATATTCATATTATATAGGGGCAATATACATATTATATAGCGAAATATAAATATAATATAAATATACCGACAAACTTTTAGCGTTTAGGTAGATAGGAGGCGTCAAAACAAACTTTTTCTTGTAAACATTTGTCCAAAAACGCACCGTTTCCAAGATGCAGGGCGTTAAAATTGATCAAAAATTTCATTTTTTTACTAATACCTAAATAGCTAAAAAAATGCCTCAGTCGATTTTAATAAAATTTTGAATGTTCGTTCCTAACTTTATAAGCCATATCTTTTGAATTCATTGAAGTTTCAGACAGTATTTCAGGGGCGCACTCACGAGGCAACGATTTGATTTCTTTGATAACTCCCAGTATTTTTTTTGCAATTTTTTTTAGATAAAGCAACAGAGCAGAACACAACTTTTTTTGCACGTCATGTTTTTGCGTATCTTGTTTCGTTTTTGAGGAAAAAAACCGCTTTAAGGCATGTCAAAAAATTGATTTTAATTTTAATGATTTTATTTGATCAATTTTTCGACATGCATTGAGGCGGTTTTAATTTTTTTCTAGAAAAAGAAGTAGGATAGAAAGAGACACAAAAAAGTTGTATTTTTAGCTGCGGAATCTGAAAAAATATTCAAATTTAAAAAAGTCAGTGGCGTACATTTTTCATTGCAATATTGGTGAGAATGAAAAAAACTTTAACTTCCGCATCTCGAAAACGAGTGTTTTTGGAGGAATGTTTATGAGAGAAAACTGTTTGCTTTAACGCCCCCTACTACCCATAAAAGTTTGCCGGTATATTTATGATACTTTTCCTAGTTTCCTAGTCTAGAAATTCATAACTCGCCACAAATATTTTAAATAAAAACACTTACAATTAAGTAACCAAAAACATCAAGAAATAATTAATTAATTACAGTGGCTTGAAGCACATTCAGTAGGAATAAGATTATCAAACAAAAGACACATACAGTAACATAAGAATTCATTAAAATAAGTTTGATATTATTAAATTAAAAAAAACTCCCCAACACTACATTTTCTTATCATGTCTCTCTCGTAAGCCCAGTAATTTCTAGCAAAATTTTTTGGGAGTACGTTCTCAGACAACAATTATTCATATTCACAATAATAAAAATACAGTGTGTGACTGATTTGTTCTTGAGTCACCTTGTGAAATCTTTGTTTATTATACGCGATTTTAAAAGGACTTTTTTTTAATATAGTAGAGCTTCATAAATTTGTATTTTCAAGAGTTAATATTCGCGATTAAAAAAAAAATACTAATTTACCATCTTTCAAAATGGTACTATACTAAATTGTATCAACACCTGTCAAGTATTAACGATTTTATAGTCAAATTAAAATTCCAAGAATAATTCATTTTAGGGATTTTTTATAAAAAAAAATTTAAGACGCCACAGAATTCATCACCTCTCGAAACGGTATACCTACTGTAGTAAATTATATTGAAACTTGTCAACAAAATTTGGTTCAGAAGATTGCTACAACAAAATATCAGAAGTCCGATTTTTTTTTAATTGGAAGAAGTTTTGGTTTATGCTGTTTGAGAAAAATTAAAAAAATTACTTTGAATAGTTTCGGTTTTTCAACGCTGCTGCGTCTTATTCCATCAGAACTGAATTAAAAATGACATTTTACAACTCAACCGTTGATGTAATATTTAGATGAAGAATATTTTCTTCGAATATGTTTTCCATCTATTAGCAGTAAGATGAAATTATCACCACTGACTTTTTCTATTATTTTCTTTGAATTTTTTGCACACAAAAGCACTTAGTCGTCCTTTCTGCTCGCAAACTCCCATTTTTATTTTCATAAACACTAAATTAAATTTTTTTTAATAAACTGGTAATTATTTTTTACTCCATCAAAATTTATTATTCACTACAATTAGTCGTACAACGTTCTCTTGGCTCTCTCTTCTTCTTTTGTGATACTGATACAGATTCTCCTGAACTTCTGAAGATGTCAATAACAGTTAAAAAAATTCTAATACCTATTTGAGCCCATTTTTGCTCAAAGTGTTTCAGAAACTTTAAATATTAAACTGTCACCAGTTTCAAAGAATAATGTTTGATTTGTCATTGCGATTTTTTGATCAAGCAAAGCGACAGTTAGAGGCGAAATTAATATTTTGACAACTTTCTGACAATTATTGTCGAAGTGTAAAAACACTCCTTTTGCAACGACTGCGATTTTTGTTAAATCGCCAAGAAACAACAATTTATGAATTCTAAGTCGTCTAGAAATAGGTTTCATGAAGATTAATGAAAACTTTCTTAATAATAATTGTCATTTATGTAACTTTTAAGCTCAAGTGCGTAAAAAATCTCACTTCGAAACAAAATTCACAACTTTATGAAACGATTAAACATTCGTATAAATCGCTTAACTTAAATTTACGCCACACCTGGAATATGAAATTTGTACAGTGATAATTACTTAAATTAGAAAATTGATTGACTCATTACTTACCTGATGAAATTACCAACCCATCAATTACTCACGAGGTTTAATTATTTCTCCAGTAATTTCTAAGATTAACGCAAGGGTACGCTAACAAGTATCCTAAATTAATAGGGGTTAACCTGTAATTAAAACCCATCGGCAAGCCGAGAAATATTTATATAATTAATATTAAAATTATTTACGGATCACTCATTAAATTTAAGCTCTGGCAGAATGTGAGATACCTCTAATAAGAATATACAATTCGTTAAATACAAGAGAGAACTGATTGGAAATAAATACCTACCCTTATAACCAAATGTTAGTATTTTCAGGATGAACAGTTCATTAGGGATTTCGGTTTAGGTATCCAGAGGTGTAGCAAAACATACAGTTTGTGGTAGGTGAAATCGGGAAATTGCAGAGGAACTCATTTTACCCCGATCGTGAATAAATTACACAGCCAGTGGAGTGTGCTTAGTAGTGTTTATCGTGCAAAACAGTTTACTTGGGAAATAGTTTCACCCCATTGTAATCCCTGGATAGAATACGGAGGAAATCACGGGCTATTGCCGCGAAGCGCGGCAAAAAAGTAAAGGTTGGTAGTATATTTTACGTCACATTGTCACTATTATTTATTATTATTACTATTTCATATAATCTCAATAGTTATATGCATGGGTGCTCATTTTATCTTAAAGACATTCAAATATATCAAAAACTACGCTTCGGTTCAAAAAAAGTGAGTAATGAAACTTGACCGTCTGGAAGAGGGACATCCAATGATACCAGGCTAGACCAACCTACCGCCACCTTCTAGGGTTAGGGGGCTTCTTAAAAATCTTTTAAAAATCTTTTAAAAATCTTAAAAAATCTTAAAAAATCTAAAATCTTAAAGATTTTTTGAACCCACGTTTTTTCTTTACAGATTCGGATTTAACGGGTGAAAACACGTAGGAAAAGTGTTGCCCCCTTTACCTAATAGGTGAGGCGTGGGGGTGGCTAAATTTGAAATTTTGGTTAAGACCCCTTATTTTTTATAGCAGATTCGGATTTTATGGCCAAAAATACGTAGAATTTGTCTTAATTTTTTTTGCCTATTCATGGGTTTTCTTTGTTCAAGAAAATCGAAAAAAATAGGTAAATTCGTAGATTCAGCACCATCTATGCATGAATAGGAAAAAATTCCCATTTTTGGTTATTAAACCTGAATCTGCAATAAAAAACAAGGGTTCCTTTCCAAAGATTCAAATTTACCTCCCGTCATCCTGCATGGAGGGGGAAGGGGAAAGCTATTTCCTACGTGTTTTCACCCGTAAAATTCGAATCTGCGATAAAAAAATGGGTTCTCATTTAAGGTAGCAAAGTCGCTGCCCCCATCCCTAGGGGGTGGGAGTAGGTTGGTTGAGTTTGATATTATTACATGTGCCCCTTCCAGAAAAACAACTTTTTCCCCACTTTCTTGATCTGATGCTTAGTTTTTGATATATTTGAATATCTTCAGATAAAATAAGCACCCTGTATTATACTCAGTTATTATATTTCCTATATTTACAGTCGAGTAAAAAATATAAAACCAAATTAATGGCAAAATTGTTCTGATTGAATGCAGTAAATGTCGTCGCCCAAAGATAAGCTCTAGCTTTGTCTTACATAAGTAGGTTTTCGATAGTCGGGCAATTTTGAGAATTTATGTTACCGACCAAACTGTTTTTAAGACAAAGTGGGTTATCTTATGACAAACTGGTTTATCCTAAGTAAGTTCGGATAAACTAGATTTTCCTTGGCCAAACTAGTTTGTCCGAACGCATGCAGGATGAACCAATTTTACCAGATTTAAATGTTCAATATGTCAGGCCAAACTAGTATATCCTGGGACAAACTAGCTTGGCCTCGGATAAACTGATTTTGAAGGAATAAGAGAAGAAAAACAAAGATAATTTTGAATTACAAGAAATAATTTGATTAATTACGTTCATTTTTTTCGAGATTGTTCAAATATTTCACAATAAATGATAATTTTTATAAGAGTGTTAGAAGAAACCTAGAAAGAAACAATAAATAGGAGGAAATAAGAAAATTGAAACAAAAAATGTTCACCATCTTGTTCTTTCGTAGGTTCTATATATTCCTATAGGTAACGTACTCATATGACCCCCTACTTACATTCATAGTACCTACATAGTTCGGATTTTCTTTTGCTTCCAATACTCTAATAAAAAAATAACAATTTATTCAAAACCGGCTTACAAGCCCCTGTCTTAACTTTTCAAGTGCATGTCATCGCACAGTATAGTTGAAATTGTTATGCAGGGTGATGAAAATTATCAGATTTTTCATCACCTTGTATAAAAATTCCAACTAGGTACATCATAGGATAGTACCTACATAAAAAGTTAAAATAGGGACATCTAAGCCGTTTTTCGATATTTAGAGCCGTTTCCGACGTAAACTGCTTTCAAAATGGAAACTGCGATGTTCATTTGTTTATAACTCATAACCTACTCGGTTTAAACTCTGCAATAATTGTAAAAACCATTTTTATTGGACTTTCCCAGTAAAAATCCCAATCTCAAAATGTAATAATATAGAGGGTGCTCTATTTAAAAAAAAGAATGTCGTCATTATTGAGCCAAGGAGCACTCTGTATAAATTCTGTTTACATCAATAGAAAGTACATAACATTATAAAATTGACCTGCTTCGAGGTTTTCATCTTCATTTTGCACTTCTTTAAATTCGGGAGGTGGCAAATTTTGAAATGAAAGCACGGTACCTATAAGTGCAAACTTGAATTTGTCATCACAGAATGTCAATACATTCCAATTTAATCAGTTAAAGTAATAATACTCCAAATGGTACGACAGGATGAAGTTTAGTTATTATTTTTGAGTTAAATATTCGTTTGGGAACAAAAAGACATAAACATGTGCTACGAATATCCCGGAGCTGTTCAGAACAAGTTCATATTCCTAAATCAGAAAAAGGTCATATGCGTCCCTATAAGGCCAAAAAAGATCATGTAGAGAAGTTCTCAATTGGCTGCTCTGGGGTACGTTATAATGATGTTAAATTAAAAAAAAAATTTGAGCTATGAAGCGCATTTTCACATCGGTGGATGTTAAAGCGTCAATACGGAAAACTGCAGAATTAGTGAAAATCTATTCTGCACAAGAAACCTGAATAACCCCTACTAGTTGATATGAATTTTCAGCTGTTCGAGAATGAATCCGGCGATGTTGTCAGAGTAAAAGGTGAACGTTACAGGCTCTTTGTGGTCTCAGTTGCACAATATCTGGTTCTACTACGCACGCAACTTTGGAATTTTTCCTTGAGTAATTTGACAAAATAATTTCATGCAATGGTACAGAAATTTTTTGTGCGAGGCTTTTCTCCCATTCCAAGATTTCACAACAACTCAAGACTCGAGAATCGACATGCTCGCATTTTTAGGAAATGGAGCAGTAGCTATGCGAAAAGGAGTTTCCAAACAAATTATTGTTATTGTCATATTAACAGTTTGACGTTAAATTTTTGTTTTGTTTGATAAAGACATCTCCAGAATCTCATTACTTATCCATTAGTTTTAGATTTTTAAATTTATTTTCAAAGAATGATAATAATTAGAAGAAAATAAAATGCTCTCCAAGCTTCTGAAAAGTTAAGCAAAATAAAAAAACAACGTTTCAAAAAAGTACTATTTTTATTTACTCCTTTTTACAGTTAATTTTACGGCCAGGTCTTCATGCAAATGAACAACAAGGTTTTAAAATAATAAAAATTAACGTCTTAGGGTTACGATAATAAATAATATGAAGTAAAATGGCGGGTATGATTTTCTTACTACATATATGTATCTAAATGCATTAAAAAAACAAGTCAAACACGGCAGTTTCATGTTAGGAAATAATTTTTTGAAAAATTAGTTATTAGGAAATAATTTTTTGAAAAATTAGTAATAAAATGTTCATTTCGAAGAACCAATTATTGTTAAAATAGTGTGATCCAACTAAAACGTTTCCCTGAAATGCTTATACAGGTTGTCCCCGATTTTTCTTGACAACTTAACAAAGTCTATTATCTAAATCTTTTTTCAATGAAAAACTTTTTTAATGACCAAAGTTAGGACTTTTCTTGGAATTAATATAAAATCCGAACGAAAAATATTTGCTTATTTAATTTTCAACGCATGTATCGCAAAAACGGAACCGAAAACCATAGGTCTGTCTCTTTGTATCTAGTTATTTTTATAATCATTGTGAAAGTAAAAACCTGCACCTCCCGTCCGAATAAATTAGATAAGGAACATAATATTATACAGCGCGCGGTGAAAGTCTGGAATAAAATGAATAATTTCGTCCTAATTGAATTTCAGGAGAAAACCTGGAACAGGAAAACTTGTTTTACACGGTTTCTTTACAGACTATGCAAAATGTCCCACACCAAAGGAAAGAAATTGGGGAAACTTTTCTATTAACTGATTTAAACTAGTTATAACTCTAACGTAAGTTTTCTAAGCTTAACAACTTTGAATAAAGTTGACATGCTGCGTCCACTCATGAACACTATAAACTCTAAAACTGAAGTTGTTGAAACGTTCAAACTGATGACGGTTCTGCACCGACATTAATGGAAATTGTTTAAAACTTTTTAACGTTGACGTACATCCGTTACTTTATTGGACAAAAGTCTAGTTTCTCATCACTTTGGATAAAAAAAATGTGGGATCCATTTCAAAAATCAACCTACAAAATATTCAAGAAAATAACAAACTTATCGAGATTTTTTTGTGCAAACTTTAAGAATAATGGAATGATTAATTTTGTTCCAAACTTTTTCCGCGTACTGTACTTTTAAAACATTTACAATAAAAAAAAACGGATTTCGTTATTAAGAAATTAAATTCGAATTAAAAAGTCGTTAATGTTTTCATACAGGCACATCCCAAATTATTGTTAAAATACTCGTATTGTTTCCGTAATATAATTACCTAAAATTCGTATCACGAATCAAGTAGTGCTGCCAAATAATTTGTTATTGTTATTATTAATTATTATCATTATTAGTCATTATTATTCCGCAATTGCTTTGATTCGTGGTGCGATTCAATGTAAACATTGACATTAATTTAACAGGAAGTATAAACTAGAAATAATTAAAATATTAATTAAGAAATTAAGCGGATGTTTCGTGGGTGAAAGATTGCAACCATCAGTGAAACATTGACAGCTACTTTCTTTCTTGTAGTCATCGTTTCCGGTGAAGCAGTAGTTTGTGCCATAAGGCTTATTCGTAGACAAAATCCAACCACAACTTCTGTCCGTTACTACGGGCTTATCGTCACTTCCTACGTCTGAAATATATTTCTATATTAGTAATTATTACGGTCTTACCTAGAGGGGTTAAAAACGGACCAAGAAATAAGAGTTACAGCTTTTATACAGTTTTTAATTTAATACAGCTAAATCGCTACTTTAGGCCAGAAAATCAAAGTTGAGCAATCCGACTTATTTGATAAACTTTACAGAATTTGTTGTAGGGGATGAAAAGTAAGGTAGCAGAACCTCGATAATCCTTACGAAGATATGGACCAAGCAAATGAAGCTTTTTCTTCACAATAAATAGTAACGGAATACCGCCATTGCCATCACACGTGAAATAGTCCCCCGATCCTAACTGCATAGTTTTTCTTCTCGAGTTTACAATGTTATTTTTTTTTGACCATTTAATGTAAAAAATCGCATTTTTTTGGTATTTTTGCTTATAAAAGAAAAACTCATGGAGAAATGTAAATGGTTCCAATGGACGATTTGTAGAGAATAAAATTGCGAAGAAAATGAGAGCTAAAACAAACCAATCAGTTTATTATTGAGAGAGAAAATCCCCCCCCCCCCCAAAAAAACGAAAAAAAAAATCGTACCGTCTCATTTTTTTGGGTTGTAGTACTGCTGTGACAATTAATGGAGTTCTATGCTTCTAGTCGGAAAAAAAAAGGGAAAACCAGCAGCACTCGTTTCCAATCCACTTGTATTGCAGAGTTAATGCCTTTGGGGAGCTGGAGGTCTAGAGTGCTGTGACTTGTAGTGCAAACTCTTTGCGAGATAATCGATATTGGTAGGTAATTTCTGTGTATAAAACCCAGACGCTGTCAGATAATTAGTTTTCGCGTAATTGCAATCAGAAGTTCGTCATAGTTACGGTATTTTGCAGCGAGATTGGATGCTGTGGAGGTAGTCCGATTCGAATTTATTATATGGATTTGGAAAGTAGAAGTGTTGAGTTATAAATCTTCATTTTTCATAAATTCTGAAAAATAGGTAAAAATTGCGCGCAAACATGAGCGAAAACGGCCCAGCAGGCTATAATAGTGGTTGTGGAGAGGAACTTAACAGCAGATTTGGGGAAGGCGTATAAATATAGTAATAGAATAGTATTATAAATTTGAAGATTCATTACATCTGATTGCAATTACGCAAAAACTAATTATTCGACAGCGTCTGGGTTTTGCACATAGTATAAGTAAGTACTTACCTATAAATATCGACTATCTCGCGAAAAGGATGCGTTAAAACTAAAAAAATGGCGGCGTCACAAATTTTTGAAAAAAACAAGCTGTTTTCGTTTTTTTTTTTTGGTTTCCTCGCTTAATAATGAACCGATCGGGTTGCTTCAGCTCCTGTTTTCTTCGTATGTTAATTTTATACAATTCGTTTACTGGGACCATTCACATTCTTCTATTAGTTTTTTTTATCAGCAAAAATTGAAAAAAATGTGATTTTTTTACACTAAATGGCCAATAAAAAAAAGGTAAAATTGAGTATAAAACTCTGCATTTAAGTAGTAGGGGCTGTTCTACGTTAAATGGCACCGGCGGTAAACGTCCTCTTCACTTTCTAAGCTAATTACTTAATTGAGTATAATGCATGGCCGCAATAAACTCGAATAATCGAGATTCTACTGTGCATAGACATGTTATTATGGAAATAAATGTTAGACGATTCCATATCAGCAGAAAAAGTAACCAAAATATTTCTTCTTACATAGAGATAGTATGGGTGAATAAATGAGGCCAATAAAAACTAATAAAAGAAAAAAAATTCCAGTCACGGATAGTTATTAATTTGCAAATTTGGATCTTTTTTAATTATGTAAATACGATTCCTAATTCTTAACCCCCAACCATTCAGGATGTAATGCAATTTTTCTTGCTTGTATTCGTATTATGTTTTACCTAATTAATTAATTATGTAATTAATTAATTATATGCACATGCAGTGTGTCCCCAGATAGGAGAAATAGGTAGGTGAAATTTTCGTTCTGAATATAATTTTTTCATTGTTAAGCCCTGTTTAGATATTTTTTATTTATTTTTTCTGTGTAGTAAAAAGTGAAGTAAAAAGCCTTATATGTAACAAATACGACGAAAATTTATTCGAAAAACCTGTGTAGAATCAACATTTAGACCTCTATATCAAATTTGACAAACTTAAGTAATTTTTAAATAAATTCTTGGATTTGTGAATTATACATCAAAGAAATGAAAAATCATATTTGGCCGATGGTATTGAAATTTGGAACAGAGGAGGCCTAAATATTGATTCTAAACAACTTTTTTCAAATAAAATTTCATCCTATTCGCTACATAAAAATACATAAAAATACAGAATTGTTTTTTTGAAAATTACCTACTTACTTTGTTAAAAATCAGTCTTAATTAAAAAAAAAAAAATAATTTTTTTTAAAGTCAAGACTTTTTTATCTTTTATAAGAGTCGTTTCACCTATCCGGGGACACCACTGTATTTGTCGAAATGTGAAAAGTAATTTAAAGTCACTGAAGGTCAAAGAAATTATAAATTAGGCATTTCCTTCAAGTTAAATTAAATCAGGCTATTATATGTATGTATATTGATAAAAACAAAGGGGAGTCCACCCCTCCATTTGATAGCAAAAATAAATAGCTATACAGGGTGTCCCAATATTCCATGGACATGGAGCAACCACAGATTACTGAGGTAAAAAAAAGTCGCTCGGACCAAACTTATCTCTATACCAAAGTGCTTCGTTTGTCCGTTAGATGGCTTCAAATTCTTTTGAAAATTTTAGTTTTTTTGAAATAGCTCAAAGTCGGCTCATTCCAATTCGATGAAATTTGGTAGGTAAATTTCTTATTAAAAGTACTAACTTTTGATGTACAAGATAATTTGACGGAAACCCGGGAAGGGGTGAAACTACCCCTACCCTCCATTAAAATCGATCGTAATTGTTGATAGGGTACCAGGAACGCTGTTCATGTTTTTTTGTTTGAAAGATACATCGCTTTAGCCCATTTTTGGTCTCCTACAAAAATCTGTATCTTTCCGAGGTGCTATGTGAGAAAATAAATTAGTCGATGATAACTAAATTTTCATTTCATTCTTTTAATTTGAAATCAAATTTTCAATTGTCAGGTGATTATTTTATCTAATCTCATAAAAGATGCTCGATGTGGGCGCCGGTTTGGACCCTAGAAAGTTCCATCCTGCGCAAAAAAATTATTTTAACTTTTCTTGGAACCTCGTCGTTTTGGAAACTGTTTACTGCGTTTGAAAAAAACTGTTTGCAAACACCTGAAAAAAAAACGAACCCTACTAAACATCTTCTATGAGATGAGATCAAATAATCACCTGACAATTGAAAATTTGATTTCAAATTAAAAGAATGAAATAAAAATTTGGTTAGGTGTCATCGACTAATTTATTTTATCACATAGCACCTCGGAAAGATACAGATTTTTGTAAGAGACCAAAAATGGGCTAAAACGATGTATCTTTCAAACAAAAAACCTGAACAGCGTTCCTGCTACCCTATCAACAATTACGATCGATTTTAGTGGAGGGTAGGGGTAGTTTCACCCCTTCCCGGGTTTTCGTCAAATTATCATGTACATCAGAAGTTAGTACTTTTAATAAGAAATTTACCTACCAAATTTCATCGAATTGGAATGAGCCGACTTTGAGCTATTTCAAAAAAACTAAAATTTTCAAAAGACTTTGAAGCCCTCTAACGGACAAACGAAGCACTTTGGTATAGAGATAAATTTGGTCCGAGCGACTTTTTTTTACCTCAGTAATCTGTGGTTGCTCCATGTCCATGGAATATTGGGACACCCTGTATAAAGCCTAAAAGATGAACAAGTCTAGAATTTTAATTAACTAATTCTAGTTTCCGCTCAGAAATTAAATAATTACCTTTTATATTTTTTCCATCTTTTTAGTAGCACGAGTATTATGAAAAATTTTGAAAAATTAATAAGGGATGTTTCTTTGGATGCTTTGATTATTGTTATTGAGTAAAGGTACTAAATTAAAAATTGAGTAAAAAAACTTACAAGAAATTTTCGTTTTTCTGCAAAACGATTTCATTCCATGAATTTCATTTTCACAGGGCTTTAAGAGACTGTTTTCGGTGTCTTCTGGGCTTAAATCTGCGCAGCCAGGGTCCGTTTGGGAATTACATTGAAAACATTCTAGGCAAAAACCTGAAACATATAATTTTATGGAGTGATATGATCATATTTCATAATTACTAATGTACCTTGCGATATTAAGGACGACAAGCAGATGAGTACTGTGTATGTTCTAATTAGAGCTGAATTCATTTTTGAAATTTTTAGAATCCAACTGAAATATACAAAAAGTATAGATAAAATTAAATAATGTTTTTATTTTAGACATTTAATTATTATACGAGGGATAAAGGACGAAAAAGGACGACTTTTATGGGGAGTTTAATTTTTTTTAATGATCGCATAATAGGTATAATTATACACTTATTTAAATAAAACCTATTTTTAACAGAATTTCACCTACATGCTGCCTAGGATATAGGTACTTACATAATATAAGAGTCTTCCTATCATTTCCACGTGTATAATACAACTTATAATAATTAAAGGAAAATCGTTATCTGATTATTGTAAAAAATAATTACCTACCTTTTTAAATTTACCTTGTGAATGACTTATTTACTATCGCTATTATTATTGTGAGATGTCTGGATATGACCTACACTTTATAAAAGCTGAACTAGAACTACCTATATGTATAAAGTTACTAGTTTTACCAGTTTAAACGAATACTTACTTGTTAACTATTTCAATTATCATTAATAAACATCGTGTACAAACAGTCAGTCATCCAATAGTACGAGGAGTAGAAAAATTACGCTCATTGTTATGCATTGTTTGATTTTTAATTCCAGTAGTTGCATAAAATTCACTAATATAGCTAATGATAAAAAAAAACTACAAAATTATTGTTATTATTATTTTTTATAAATAAAAAAGGGAGCATCGTTCTTAAACTGTGTAGATAAGACATAGTCGCTCCACTCTGGTAATTTTTGGCTTCGAGATCTAGCTCATATAGCAACAGAATAATTTTAATTGTATAAATAGTGCAAGTAACGAGCACAAACAACCATGTCGAGCTTGGATTTGAACCCAGACGGTGATAGCGTCAACGACTAACAATCTGATACCTACCTAAACCGCCCGCGCCATTATTGTTATTATTATTATTTTTGTAAGACTGCAAAATGACTGTAATTTTATAAAAGTTTTTTTATCAGCTTTGAACGCGTAGGTATTTAAAAATTTGTTTAAATAAAAAGCGTCTGTCGAAAATGAAGGGAGGTTTTCATATAATTTTTTTCATACTGTCTCTCTTCCTAGTTAAAAGTATGCTCTATGTAAGAAGAAAAGTAGAACGAAGAAGAATAGAACGAAGAGGAGGTACCTAGGAGAAGGACGAGGAGAATAAACAAGAAGGCATATAAGAAGAAGAACAGATATAGGTGGAAGATGAAGGGAGGGGAAGCTTGAAAGGGGAAACGGATGTGAAGGGAGAATAGGCGAGGTGGGTTAGGAGAAAGTGAGAAAGCGAGAAAAGAGGTTAAGATAAGAGAGGGATACAAGAGGGATATAAAGGGTTGTAGTACCTAAGCGAGAAGTAAGGGAAAAGCAATTATTCCAAGATGGATCAAAGTAGCAGTCACTGGGATTGGAAGTAATCGGAACTTTCACTATGTCGTTATTACATATCTAAGACTAACTTTATGACAGATCACTGATAAAATTACCTCAAACTCGTTGGAACCTTGAAGTAATATTGTGATAGTCCCAATAACTTTGACATATAATATTTACCTCAAGATTTTTAAACTTAAAAGAGTTGTCGAAGTTGTGGCTACGTTGTTGGAACTTGAAATTATGCTTTCAAGTCACGGAACCTTTTAGTAATGTTCAAAGTAAAACTAACGTTCTTGCTACCAATTAAAAATATTCAAAAGTAGTTTCTACCACTTGTAATTAATTTAGATAATTAATTAATAATTAATAATAATTAATTAATTTAGCTTAATTAATTAATTAAATTATTAATAATTTAAATTAATTAATTAATTTAGCATTCCATTATAGTAGGATTAACTTTAAAAAGTCAGATGTGACGTCTCACTAACCGTCCGAATTAATATTTTTAATTTCACCAGAAAATGTTAAACAATAATTAATTGTCAAGTTGTGAACGAGCGTAATTATTGAAGGAATCATTCAAAAAATGAATTGAACCGCTTACGTCAGTTTGAGAGCCACTGACAACTATATAAAATTTATTCACGTAAAAAATTTATTGGACTATACTAAAAGGTATTGAGCATGCTTACAGTGGTTACACCTGCATTTACTTCACAGTCAGATCAGCTGACATCAGACAGAACTGCACAATGACCTGGGATATGTTTAGGACTGCTTATCGTACTTAAATATCAAACAGAAGATTTCATTAAGTACCACGTTATAACCACGTACCCGCTACGTCAGCGGAACGTAATCAGATCAAGGCACGTTATAGAACCGTACTAATATCGTTCTTGTAACTAGTGGCAAAAACTTTAAAGTTCATGTGATAGTCATTGATAAGTAGTAACGCCTAAACATGCTGCTTGGGAAAGGAGAGGAAAGAGGGGGGCTGGGAAAAGGAAGATTAAGGGAGGGGTTCGACTAAGGAATGACTAAGGAAGGGGTTAGGGAGGGGTAAGAAGACAAAGTTTCCCTTTAGAAAGTGACGGGATCAACTTTTTTTTTACAAATAAGGCGGGTACTTTGAATAGTAGTTTTGATCATCCGTCAATGTTACTGAGGTACAAAATTACCAACCACTTTAAAAAAAATACCAAACTTTTTGGAGAAGGTGAAATCTGCCATTTTTTTAAATAGGTGATAATTTGTTCTTCCAAATTATGAGAGATAACATAAACTTGCAAAATAAAAGTTCTATTTTCACTCGTCATTCACTCGAAGAGACAGTTTCGCAAAAAGGTTTTTTTCTTAAAAAATGCCTGATCCCACCGCACAGGATCCCACTGTTGGTAGAACTTGCCACCGTAGTTTTCTTTTTACATCCCAACCAGATGAAAAACCTCCATTAAGTTTCGACATAAGTTTTTTTTTTCTTTGTACTTTTACTATGATTTTTTGTATTCGAAAATGTATTCGAAAAACAACAATAAAATAGAACACCCTGTATGTTATAAAATGGTATAAATCTATTAATTTCAACTTACTGGTACCTAGATTGATATTAATGAACATACGAATATACCACCTCATAAATCATTTAGCTGTCATAATACTCTACTTTCTGAAGTTCTATGACCTTTGTTGACCAATTCTTTTAACAATAATTATAATAGTAGCATTAAAATTTAATTTATTCTTACATAATTGGACCAATAAGGGGACATCTGATAAATATTTGGAATAATTTTATATTTACCATTTTTACGCTCTTCAAACTGACACAATATTAATTTTGAGGGGATATATTTCTTACTTGGAATATCGTAAATCAAAAATATAAAGTTTTTAATGGGGGGTTAGTTGAGTCGACAAAGCACCTCGTTCGGAAGCCCGTTAAAATCTCCCTGCATGAGTGTTTTAAGTTGACAAGTTTTTGCGCTGGTTAATATTTTATTATTGTTATTATTATTATTATTATTATTAATATGAATAAACTGTGCTATAATGGTTTTGTTGGGATACAAATTTTTATTATAGCCTGGCAAATTGGTCAATAACCATACGAAATCATCGGGTTTCTACGGTGCGAAATCACACGAACCTCAACAAATCTCTCTAATTTTTTTCTACTCCTAACCTTTAATGTGCATATTAAATATGAATCACCAGTGCGTTAATGGGTATCATTAAGATACAAATTTTCATTAACGCACTGGTCAAGCTGTCCAATTGCAGAGGAGCATTTGCAATCGAATCGGTTCCTTTTCGCTCACAATCGGACCGAAGTCACAGAGTTGTCATACTCACGACAAGAATTGCCTTGAAAACAAGAAAAATTCTGAGCGTATATTTAATTTAGAACATAAGTAACATTCAAAGAAAATTTTTGAAGATTTTATGTTACCTTAATTAATTTGATAGGTAGGTATATCGATGTAAAAGATAAGAAGATAACGTATTATATTATTCGTAGTGCTCCGTGATAGTATTCAAAGCGGCAACGCTGCGACCGTCGCGTGCGCAGGTAAACAATATCGTAATTATTGGCTGGCAATGTTATTAATTATAATGTCAACACAAGTTTAATATTTAAAATATATAATTTTTTAATCTTTTCTATCAAATAAAAAAGGGTCGTAGGAAAAAATGTGTATGGAACTCGCAGATAATGGCTATTAATACGCTATTATGAAGGTTAATAGCCTTCATTATAAGCTCGTTGCATCTTATACTAATGTGTCTTTTAGAGGAGGGTTTTAATTCAATTAAACTTTCCATAGGGAAAATAATGTATGCAACTTGCAGATAATGGCTATTGATACACTTAAATATAATGAATAATAGCCTCTATTATAAGCTTACATTATGGATCAGAGTATAATGACTGGCGTTATTTGCATAAGCCCATTTGATGAAGACAACTTTCATTTGAATTTAAAAATTATTATTAAAAACATAAATTTTGCCGACAGCTTTGCGTCAAATTTCTGAGCATTTCTAGAGTGATTTCGCTGAGTTGATTAAAGATGCATTAATTCATCTATAAAATCTTTAGAATCATCAAAGGAAGAGTGTTCAATCACTTTTAAACTTCAAACAAATCATTTTTCGCTTGGTTGGATATTCCAGTATTACAATAATTATTCTGGCGGATCTCGTTACTGATTCCGACAATTTCCGGAACACTTGACCCCTCAGTATAGGATAATAGGATGTCTATATGGTGCATCTGCCACGGACTATTTTCCCAAAACTAGATCAATCGACGAGCCGAAGCGTTCCTGAACTAGTATCTTTGAAATTAGATTATCAGTAAAATTGAAGACTTCAGCTTAATTGTATAAATTGTATAAATTGAAGATTTGTTAATCGTACCTACCCAATAAGTAGGTACTTCTTATTTATTTGAATCGAAAAAACGTTACTTGCGCTGACCTTTTTGTTTTTTTTATACTTTGGTTTGAATGAAGGATGTCAATAACGAAATAACTATTTTTTTTCTCTCTCTCGCACAATTCTTTCTCCCAAGACTGATAATAATATGAAATGCCATAATAAAGCTGCCACCGTTTATTTAGCAGAATCAACCAATCAACATGCTGGAGTTTATTTTTCTAACAAACAGGTACCTCGATCCGATGATGACCACTCGAATCCTGGAATCACGCGAAATACAATCATGTGTGTCAGTTGTCACTTCTTGATTTTTTTCTGATTGAGTTCCCATAGTAAGTTCTCGAGTTGTGCTCTCGGCAGATTCTTCAAACAGTTTCATCTTGATTTAAGATATTTTTTCAACGTCGTTTACTATATCCAAGCCAAACTGTGCTAGCTGTTTGATTCTATCGTTTCATCAAAATTGCCTTATTAAAGTGATTTTAAGACTTAGTAAACGATGCCGAAGAGTAGGTACTGAAGAGTATAGAATCAAGGTCATCTTAAGCCACGCATTAAGTAAATAATATGTTTTTTCATAAATCTTGTCAATCTCGATCAAGTAAACCATAAAAAAATGCATTCTACGAATAAATACATATTTTTTCTGAAAAGCCACGTTTCGAACAAAAAATATTATTGTTGATGATGGATAGGTGTCCAATTTCAAGTTAAGTTTTCTAAACAAAACAGAAGCAAAATGATTATTTCTCCCCAGGTATAGATGTTATTGGAAAATCTTCGGACCCTTTTCTAACAATTGAGCGAATATTCTCGAAATTCGTGGCATCCTAAGTCCAAAAGACAAATAGTCGTCTCCAGGAGAAAAGTATCCGCTAACTAACTACATCACGTCGTTGCAATTTGTAACTCCCGGAGAGTCCTGATTTGTGGGTGTTTGACAAAAGGATATCACCTCGATAAAGCTAAGTTAAGATATGGCGCTCTTTTACAAGCTTTACAAGCAACTAGCGGTGTAGTTTTACGTTACGTTACCAGGACTTTTCACGTTCGCTACCTACCTCGTTTGTGTAGGCTATACATTATCTAAGGGGCGTTAATTCCCGAGCAAAGTTGCTCCTCAGCTCCACGTTCACCGGTGAACTCCATTTGAATTAGACTGCTCGGTGTACGCTTGAATGGCAATTTTAGGACAGGATTAACTTAATAGATGGGCATCTATCTAAATTACCTAACTAGCAGGGGTGCATTACTGTTTTACTCGACCGACCAGGGTTCCAGATCTGGGAAAATATGGTTGGTGTATTATATATTTATCAAATAAACTTAATGACCCCAGGATAATACTGGACTTTGATCTCGTTTATTTTCATTAGCGGTATCACCGCTTGGAATTAATGCTCTTGAGTTATGCGATTGTTGTTCATATTTAGGTTATTTAATAAACAAGCAATTAAAGAAATTAATTAATAGGCAATTAATCTGACCAATCGTAGTGAGAAATAAATGCAATTACATATTATTATGTACATTTTTTTAGTATTGGAATTGTTTTGCTGCTCGTGATTAAAAGTTGAATTAGAATGCAGAATTTTTGCCCGTAATCTCAAAGGTTTAGTTTTATACATACAGGGTGTTTAATTTTTTACCAGTGTCATTTTAGGAGGTGATAAAGAATCGCCTTAACCTGAAAAAA
The DNA here is from genome assembly GCA_910589415.1 of Malachius bipustulatus. Lineage (NCBI taxonomy): Eukaryota > Metazoa > Arthropoda > Insecta > Coleoptera > Melyridae > Malachius > Malachius bipustulatus. Next base: position 28,508,583 of record OU342634.1, on the reverse strand, counting down.
TATTTTTCAGAAAGACATAATAATGGAGGTAGAAATCTTCAAAGTTGAGGTATGAAAATCAAATTCTGGGAATAACTTTTGGGCCGCTTGAGCGATGTTGTTCAAATTTGGTACACGTAGTTAAAGTGACACTGGTAAAAAAATGAAACATCCTGTATACAGTGTATAAGAAAAGGAAGGGATAACATTGAGATATTGGAAATGGTAAGAGATAAGAGGTCGGTTAAATTAGAGAAAAGTTGCATAATTTGATGATTATTAAGAATTTGAAATAAAATTTAGGAAAACTTCAGGCGTTGCTGAAATATCCTGAAAAAAAACTGAAACACCTACCAATTCTAATAGGAAAGCAAATAATTATAAAAGTGAGCGTAAAAAACTTCTTACTGTCATTTTTATTACTAATATTTTATTTTAGTTTTCAGAATGGACGGATCATGACAAAGAAGACCCCGCCATCGGTGAGTAAACTTTCTCCAAAATACTAAGTAATAAAATTGTCTTATAGGACTTTTGTAGAAAATAAGATTTTCATATTTAATTAAAAAATAGGTCGTTGCTGGTTAGCTGGAGTGAGTAAGTTTAAGTTCCAAGCGTCAAAGTATAAAAGAAAAACTGCAATTGTAATTTAATTTCAAAACTTCGTCATTAATTATTGTTGCTCTTTTGTTACTCTGATCTGCAACAAAGTAAATAAGAAACAGGTCTGCAGTAGTGCAGTCCTTTTTGTGACGATTATTTTCAAACAAGTGCCTAGATTCGCTTTATTATTTAATAGTCAACTTTCCAGAAGAAAGAACAAAGGACTGGAATATTTTCAGCTAAGGAGAAGTTGTAAAATGTGCAAGAAAAGTGGCATTACTTTTTAATGAAATAAACTTGAGTCATCTGTATGTAGTGAAGAAGTTTTCAGCAAATCGTTGAGGGAGAAATAAGAAAATACATAATCCTCCTGTTTGAGATGAACGACTTCAGATTGAGGTTTTAGGTAGGTACGTAGCCTTAATTATTGCGGAACCCTCATTGGTATTATTTACAGTAGATCAGACAGAATGTCTCACGAAACTGTTTGAAGGGCATTGGAATTGAAGATGATTTCGATTGAAGAACAGAATTACCCTTGGTCTAGAGACAAATATTTACTTTTAGTAGATAATGGTTATGTTGAATGGAAACGTAAGTATATTGTCATTATTGGAGAGATTAAAAGCTCATATTTTTTTAAAAGCATTTGCTTCTAATTTTATTATTGCCAAATTCCAAATCAACTTCTTATATCAAGCTCAATGAAAGTTAATGTCCCAATTAACCAATAATTCAACTATTCAGCAAAAACTTAAAACGTCGAGAATACCAGGACTTATGTGCTTTCACTTATGTCCTCTCACGTTTTCCCTCAGGAAAAGCGTTAACCCTGATTTTTGGAAGATTTCTAGAATAAGTAATACCCATCCATAAACGCGGCAGTACATCTGAGGTACAGAATTACAGGCCAATCTCCATCTAGTCAAACTTCTCAAAGTTGATCTTCTTCACTATAAAACAACAAATTTCACCTTTCCAGCACGGTTTTTTCTCCGGTCGATCAATCTCCACCAATCTAATCGTAATTTCGCAGCATGTTGCTAATACTCCTAACAATCGAGGGCAGGTTGATGTTGTCTATACAGATTTTGCTAAAGCGTTTGACTGTATAGATCATGGAGTGATCCTTGAGAAATTATTGAGCTCTGTGCTGATGTTGTTCTATTGAGGCGATCATGATCATGAAACGGAAAACAATACGTCTCCTATGCTGGTTTCACTTTCAGGATATATGTTCTCACGTCTGGAGCTCTGCAGCTCTTAAATCTTGGACCCCTCTTGTTCAACATCTTTATAAATGATCTGTTTTTGTTGTTTAAATGTGGAATGCTTCTGTTTGCAGACGATCTTAAGATTTTCAGTCAGACTGACCGAGTGGAGCATTGTTTGTCTATCACTTACATAAGGTGAATTTGAACTCTCGTCACTTGGTGTGCTGATAATAAGCAATATACAGGGTGTCCCATAATATGTGGGCAATCTCCCGGATTTGGATAAATTTCGTAAAAATAAATGAAAAATAGCTATAAAATTAATTCCTCAGAGACACCCCTACAAAGATATTAGCTGTTGAAGTTGAGGGTTGAAAATCAATTTTTTGCAATAACTTTTTTATTTCTTGACCGATTTTGATAATTTTTGGTTTTATTTTGTATTATTTGGGACTGCTTAGAATAGTGTTTCATAATCTTTGGTAGCACATACATAAACCTCGGGATGGCATAACCCCCTCATTCACTTGAAAGAAAACAATAAAAATAATAATTTTACAATTTTTTAAGGTTAATTTTCTTTTTATTTGACATTTTTTACATAATAAATGTATCTTTATTTATTTTGATAGAGCGAACCGTTATCGAGATAAACGTCCTTCTAATAGGTGATGCGTCGCAGGAACTTTCTAAACTTCAAGTAAATTTTAACAAGATGACTGACCTATGACAGTAAATTGAGCAGGAAATAAAACAATAACTTAATTAAATACACGTAAAATAGTGTCAAAGATTTCATGTCATGCAGATTCAATTCTAACTGATTTCAAAATGAGTTACACAAATGCTGAATACGCAGAAAATCAGTTTAGGATTGAATCTGCATGAAATGAAATCTTTGACACTATTTGACGTGTATTTAATTAAGTTATTGTTTTGTTTCCTGCTCAATTTACTGTCAAAGGTCAGCCATCTTGTTAAAATTTACTTGAAATTTAGAAAGTTCCTGCGACGCATCACCTATTAGAAGGACGTTTATCTCGATAACGGTTCGCTCTATCGAAATAAATAAAGATACATTTATTATGTAAAAAATGTCAAATAAAAAGAAAATTAACCTTAAAAAACTGTAAAATTATTATTTTTATTGTTTTCTTTCAAGTGAATGAGGGGGTTATGCCATCCCGAGGTCTATGTATGTGCTACCAAAGATTATGGAACACTATTCTAAGCAGTCCCAAATAATACAAAATAAAACCAAAAATTATCAAAATCGGTCAAGAAATAAAAAAGTTATTGCAAAAAATTGATTTTCAACCCTCAACTTCAACAGCTAATATCTTTGTAGGGGTGTCTCTGAGGAATTAATTTTATAGCTATTTTTTCATTTATTTTTACGAAATTTACCCAAATCCGGGAGATTGCCCACATATTATGGGACACCCTGTATAAGCATCCAAAAGTGTAGAGTGATGAGATTGCCTCGTAAGAAACAATTTATCTTATTCAACTACACTATTGGAGTCGTTTAGAGATTTGGGGATGTACTTTGACTCCGAACTGTCATTTGGTTTTCGCATTCCTAATGTAGTCTCTACTTCGATGTCAACTATAGGAATTTTGTTTAGGAATGGTAGAGATTTCACTAACTTAACAGCTCTTTACACTTTTGGAATCCAATACTTAAATGTCATCAAGAAATTATTGCAGGGGTACAGAGAAGGTTCTTGAAGTATCTGCATCATTTGGTATAATACGGTATATACTCTTTTCAAAGGTTTATGTTAACAACAACTTCTTGTTTTGTTTGGGGAGGTTTCTCTGAAGCATTTCCATAGACATCAGCAGCACCGAGTACAAAGACGAAGTTCACAGAACCTCTGATAAATGTCAACTGAGTTGATAGATTAACTGAACATTGTTCTTTGAATTTTTTATTCAATTAGCGTCGATCCAGAGCCCCTTTCATGTGTTTATCCGCTTTAAACTACATAGCTGAGAACGAAATTCTATCGCAAGTTATACACTGACATCCTGAATAAATTTCACAGGGCCATATTGACGCAACTTTTATAATTACTCAAGTTCAAACCTGTCATAAATACAATAATAAGTGATTTTTAGAAGATCTAGAATACAGAATTATGTAAAAATTTAAATTTTAATGCTGCAACAACAAAGTTACCATATTTAGGTTAGATTACAATTGCTAATAAACCCTGTTGTAGCGACATAAAACATTTAATTGCTTATATTCCAAGCGCATAGTTGGCAGGAAGGACGATCAATTTCGACTCGATTTTAATTCCGGTGCCATATTTTTGCTCTTAAAATTACCCCGCTGTTTAATAGCTTTAATTAAATAACTGATGTTTGAAGCTCGGTACTATTCTATAACTATCTTACCTGCTGTACGAATATTCAATTTTAATAATACATCTAACACAGAGTATTACAGTGTACAGTTATAGCAATTTTTCAATTTGAAGGAATTGTTTCTAAGCTTTTGAACTCCCCAGCGAAAGGTGAACGTAATCTACTCGTACAAGCACTCTTACTCTGTATTAATTTATTTGAGCTCTAAATAGCTACCGGAAGCAGATAATTGTGAAAATTATTGGTTAATTCCTGTATAAAAGAAAGTTCTATGTTATAACGAAATTTGTCTAGAAGAAGGATTGAAGAGGATATCCTCGTTTGTATTTGGATGCGACCCTGCTTGAGATTTTCACATATTATAATTCTTCAGGCGCATAATCAGGACTCTTACTACTCTTATGCCCGAATTCATAAAGCATTGTTACCCTGTAATGTCTAGAAAATAATTGAATAAATGGGATGGAGATATACAGTTAATATGCACTGGAATAAGATGGGGATTTCCATCCTTTCTGTTTCCATCGTGAATTGAATGCGAGGTGGAATGCTTCTACAGTATTCCATACAGGTGAAGAAATGTTAATATGTAAGTTGAAATTCCACCCACGTTCATATGATGAATAAATTCCTCCAGGCCCTTTTTTCCTAATTACGAAAAGTTGCTAAATGACGAACGTATCATCGTCGTAGCGGTACCAGCGAGACGTTTTGTTGGTGGCAGGTTTAATACCGAGGCTTAAAAGAATTCCATGTAGAAGTTGGTAACAGGAGTCAGGGAGCTGCCCATAGCAACTCCATCCAGTTGTCCATAGAAGCCGTAATTCCACTGGAAATAGGTTTTGGTGAGTACATGGTGGAATAGGAGGTGATGTCCTTAGGAAAGATGAGTTGAATGAGTTGAAGGATCTCGAAGAGGTAAACGATTTCAAAACTGACGAGAGTGTCAATGGAATGAAGGGTTGAAATTTCAAGTTTCTCTATGAAGTGACCCGAGTTGGTTGAATATTTGGCTTGGCTTAAATATTTAGCCAAAGATTATGTCTGGGATCGAACGGCACTGACAATGGGGCGAAGAGGCATGTTAGAGTTGTGTATCTCTTTGGGAGTCCATAGAGGCTGGGTGTCCAGGCTTCAATATTCATAATCTTCCGTTTGTCTTGATCGGAAATTGTGGAAGTTTTAACCAGCTGGTTGGTCATTCAAAGAATGCGATTCGTAGGATATCTTCGTAGAAACGTGCGGAGCAAATCTCCATGTATACCACGGCACAACAGCCCGGACTCGATTACGATTTCAAAGCTATTTATTGATGTTTATCAGTTTTAACCGGTCATATAATCACAAAACATTTTAAACTCTATGAAAAGAAGTTGTATTTCAAACGAATATTTTTAAAACATAATATCATAAAATACATAAATTACAAAACAAAATAAAACAAAAAACAGGCTATTTCTTCTTCAGGCCAAAAGCATTATAAACAAATAAACCAAAAATGTTCTTAATCTCCGGCGTCACGTTAAAGTTTGGCCTGTATTGTTCGTTTTCCATAGGGCGCGCTAATATTGTTAGACAGTAAGTTTGATTAGTTCCATTTCTTCCTGATGAATGCACGGGAAGTTTCAAACTGGGATCAAACGCAGCAAGTATGTGATCCAGGGTAGGATTTGAGTTGGAATTATTCCTAACTAAAACGTTACCCACAACTACCGTAGCGTTTGAGGTCATGTTTGAATTGGAGGAGGTATTGTTGTTGTTCTTTAGGACTCCCGGTAGAATAGTTTTGTTAGCAACGTGGGTATGTCCTTCGATTATTACATTGTAAAGACATTTTATGCGAAGCAAATCAGAGGGATTGAACTGGCTTTGGTTTGTTCTAAAGCACGTCCCGTTAGGATCCATATTATGGCAAGGCACTCGTGAGTCCCAGGAATCCACACAAGTTTCATTCTGAAACAAGAATACAATTTTTGTGATTGTTGTGAAATAAAATAAATGTTATGGAAACATTCATTTCGGATTCGCTGCAGGTTATATTCTCTTACAAGAATCAAGCCTATAAAACTCTTGTTACAAAATGTTGCTCGTTCAGAGAATGCTAAAAGGGTAATAAAACGCTACTTCTCGAGGATCTCCCACATAGCATCTTTTAAGGAAGATTAACGGGAGAACTTGGAGAATGTATTTGATTGAAATTTAAAAAGACTTTTAGAAAGAAATCGAAAAAGAGCTTAAGAAAATTTTATATCGAATTCAGCTCTCAATTATTATTCTAGAGTACAAAAACGCTCATTTAATAATAATTATTATTATAGCCACAAAATTAGCAAGAATCGAGCAAAAAAAATCGTATTCCTTACGAGAACAATAAGTATATAGTGATTCTGTTGATTATCTCCCGGTCCCCGGGCAATCTATTAGTGTATTTTTTTAACAAAAAAATACACTATTGAGGACGACATCACTTTTCGAAAATCACCCAAACTCATCAAATGTCCACCGATCATGACCCCCAGATCACGAAAAAGTGGTTTTCCAAAATTCACCTGCCCACGATATATATATATATATTTATATATATATTTATATATATATTTATATATATATTTCTCCAAAATCGCGAAATTTCGATTTTAAAAACGCTCCTGTGGCTTTATCTTTCAAGATTAGTGAACGAAATTTTGGATTCTTGCAAATTTTTGAAATGACGTTGGATTTTAGTTGAAAAAATTTCCAAAAGTCCCATCACTTCTACAGGGTGTCCCTTCAAAGTTCCAGACATCCGGTTTTTGTCACCTCATTTCAGGTCGCAGTTTTCAATCTAGGAGACTGAAATTTTTGTGGAAGTAAGATATCCACAAGGAGTGGTCTGGTATTGCACTTGAGCAAAATCGATCGAGCCGTTTCAAAATGGCGGCCATTTTAATTTTTGGAAAAAGGACTATTTTTTGAACCCCTGTATAAGCTAGATAGAAAAAGAGTTTTATATCAAATTCACAATATTGGAAGTAAATGACTTGAAATTTAATTTCATGCAACAAAATTTGCATTTTTTCTATTAATAAGCCAGTGGCGTGGGTAGGAAAAGGGTAAAAATGGCTAAATTTCTCCAACAATTTATGAGCACATTTTTGAAGTAATTAAACTGAAATTTTTACAGTAGACAACTATACTAATAGACTTCAACCCTTGAGAATTTCAAAAAGTAAATAAGAAAAATGGCGGAGATATTCGATTTTTTTTTACATGATGTTTTTTTAAATTAATTTCTCTAAATTTTTAAAAACGCTCCTGTAGCTTCATCTTTCAAGATTAATGAACGAAATTTTTTACTCTTATAAACCTTAGGGCTGACGTTTGATTTTCGTAAAAAAACATTTTCCTAGAGTTGTGTTACTTCTACAGGATGTCCCTCCGAATTTCAGAAAAAAAACCGTCCGTGAGGCACGGTTTCTGGTCGAAGTTTTCAATCTAGAGCGCTGAAATTTTTTTGGTAGTAAGATACCCTCAAGTAGTCGTCTGGTACTGTATTTGAGTAAAATAGGTAAAGACATTCCAAAATGGCGGCCTTTTCAATTTTTGGAAAATGGCTAGATTTGGAACCCCTAAATAGGCAAGATCAAAAACTTTTAAACAAAATTAACAAGATTGGAATAAACTTATTTGAAATTTGAGCTAATGCAATACAATTTGCATCATTTCTATTAATAAGCCAGAGGCGTGGGTAGGAAAAGGGTAAAAATGTCTACATTTCTATAAACATTCATGAGCTTATTTTTGAAGGAATAGAACGGAAATTTTGATAGTAGACAACTATACTAATAGCATTTAACCTTCAAAAATTTCAAGAAGCAAATATAAAAATGGCGGAGATATATTCGAATATTTTTAAATGATGTTTATTCCTCTAAAATTTCAAACTTTCGGTTTTCAAAACTCTCCTTTCAGTTTTTTCCGAATTTATTAAAGGTAGTGTAAAAAATAGTATTTTTCAAGTAAAGTTAGCCAGTGGCGGGCATAGGAAAAGGGACAAAATTGTAAAATTTTGCCAATTTTTTTGATTTTTAAATTTAAAAATCCATTCTAAGGCACGTGATCAAACGAAATGAAATGAAATTATCACAGAAAATTTTTCACATTAAAGCACTACGCTAACATGACATGACTATGGAAAATTTCAGAAAGCCAATAATTTAAAAAGCGGTGAAAATATTCATAATTGAATCGCATAAAAATACACTATTTCTGCGATTGATGCGCAAGAAGGTTTTTTTAAAAAGTACAAGCTTACCTGTGTTGAATTATACACAAGAGACCTATCAAAATAATCTGAAATGTTATTATAGATCCTCGACGGCGGCAAGCTACACGGTACGGTTTTCTCAATTTTAGTAAGGCAAAGAATTTCCCCCTTTCTCAGACAAGCGGTATTTGTATTGTCTGGACAGAAAGTGCTCACATTGCCTTTGCAATGAGCCAGATCTTTTGCAGAGATCTTTTTATCGGGTTGTACGAGCGCCTCTGATGTTTTGTTGGATCGATGAGGGCGATTGTAAAAGACGTGATAGCGATCGTAGACTTCCGGACGGGATGAGGTGGGCCTATGGAGATGCATTTCTGGATGAGTCGTTAGAAGTCTTTCTAACAAAAATACACCCAATCTATCATCTCTTAGGTGTTCTCGTTTAAATTCAATGTTGTAGTCGTATGGAGCTGGAGTATATCCTGAAAAGACATAAATGTGTTTAATTTAATCTCTAAATTTGTATGACTTCATATTATCTAATATTGTATTTTATTCAAAATAGAAATTTCAGATCATTAGAGTTAAATACCTAAGGTCTCTATTTAGATATGGGAACAGGATGGCCCAAAGAAATCGTAACAGGTCTAATATCTTGGGAACTTAAGACGTACACGGAAAACGCCGAAGCAGGTCATTTTTGTTATCGACGGGGACACATTCCATGAATAAATTTAACTACCCAAGTTCATCCCATTGGCAGGGGTAGCTACCCCCTTGCTTATCATCATAAGGAACAGATACCGAGAGATATATCATTTGAAAGTTACTTAGATACTTAGATACTTAGATTTACAACGATATAATTATCACTTTTGGGATTTAGGATGATAAGGATGATCAGAATAGAGGATGATCCAACAAAAACGCAACAGGCCTAATAACTTGGAAACTGAAGATGTACGCGAAAAATGCCGAAACAGGTAAATTTTTTTATTAAGGGAGACATCTTTAGGTAACAAATTTAACCATTCAAATTCATCGTCTTGATGGCAGGGGTACCTACCCCTTTGTTTATCATCCAAGGGAACAGACATTGAATGATACATCATTTTAAAACTGCTTGCATTCTTTTTCCAATAATGTCTCACTTTTTACGTTTCGCCTCAATGTTACCGACAGGACGAATCGATAAAAAAGTCTACTTCATAATTATTACTTCCTTTTTTTTTTAATAAGGAAATAGATTTCTTTGATATAACGTTACTCTTCATTAGTTACCGTGATAGTAACCATTTTATTAAAAATGATTCTCTCCACACATTTCCAAAGAAATCGAAGCAATTGTTAAGAAACCCTGTTTTAATCGATCCACCGTGAATCTAATATTTTTCAAAAACCCAAAAAGTGATGTAGTAGTGATAAAACCCAAAGTAGCTTTCAAATGACGTATCACTTTAACTCAATTTAACTCATTATAAGTGAAGGGGTAGCCACACCTGCCAAGGGGATGAATTTGAACGGTTAAATTTGTTACCTAAAGATATTCCCCTCAATAAAAAAAATTGACCTGTTTCGGCGTTTTTCGCGTTCATCTTCGGTTTTCAAGTTATTAGGCCTATTACGTTTTCGTTGGGCCACGAAAAGCAGGAAATTTCATTGTAGAAAAATTAATTTTAATAGTGTTTCTCCTTTACAAAGGATCGTCAGTCTGCCATATCAGAGAGATGAGCTGATCTGAAGAAAAAAATTGCAGACTCAAGTATCTGCTCTCTGTAGTTGTTTATCTTCAAATAACAAAGATTACATTCTTGACATTGTCACCGATTGTTGATTAAATAACGCGCGATTCACAGTCGATGGTACCTTTACGGAAGACGAGACGCTTGAGACGTAGGATTTTTCTGAAAATCGCTATCATCTTTATTTTTTAAATATAATGCTCGTATATTAATGCATTTTCAAATTGTCTAAAAATCATTCAGTAAGAATAGTTTTTAGATTTGGAATTTTAGGAAAACGGCTTGCGTGTCCTTATCTTTACTTTTCCCTTTTGGTATTCTATTATGTGGTTTAAATATCTATAATACAGGGTGGGGAAAATTATTAGATTTTTAAGCACTCTGTAAAAAATGTTCAATTTCAATTTCAAAAGACCATAAGATTTCAATAAAATCCTATGTCTCGTTTTCCGTAAACGTCTAAGGTACCATGGACTGTAAATCGACTGTACATGATATATTATGTAAAATACCATGCCTAAAAAATCAATACCTTTTGATATAATATTAAGAATCTGAAACAAAGTTTAGGATAACTTCTCGAAACTTTACGAAATTTTTAAACCTTGTCTATCCGGACCTGAAAATTCGAGAGTCGATTTATTTAGCTTGACGTATCTTGCTAACCGGACAAAAACAAATCGAGAAAATTTTTTGGAACTGACCTGACCTGTCTAGCCTGACTTGCAAAATGCAAAAAAAAATTCAAGAAAAAAATTTCGAGCTGACCGAACGGATTTGCAAAACACAAAAATCAGAATTTCACTAAACATAAGAAAATCGAGAAATGTTTTTTTCGAGCTGGAACCAGGTAGGCAGAAAAAAAAATGTCTCGAAATTTTTTTATTTCATAATTCCGGTTAGAGAAGGTCCGGCCATCTAGAATTTTTTTCTCGAAAAAGTTTTTTTTTTGCTCGAAAAAGTCAGCTAGAAAATTTTTTCTTCAAGTCCGGTCAGATTGCTCAAACAAATCTTTTCCATTATTTTCAAAAAATGGCCAAAAAATTCGAGAATTGTTTTTCGAGCTAACCGAACCTCTGTTTAGATGTTTTTAGATATGCGTATTATAGTCTTATTAAAAAAAAGGTATCCAAAATTCAAATACGTAGGTAAGTAACCAAATAAGGCAATTAAAAGAAAAATAGGTAAAAGAATTATTAATGTTCGTATGCAGAAAGGAATTACCGTTGATATTTGAGCAAAACTGTAAGTTTCGGGGGATGGAGCTGAAGGCAATTTTTCGTCAATCAGGTATCAAAATCCAAAATTTTCGTAAAAAATATTATTGCGATTTCTTTATGCGATTCATTTTAGTTTTGCCGATTTTGTGATTTTTATTACAGAGCTTAAATAACAGCTCATACTGATTAAAATATTCAATAATAAATTATACTTACTAGGAACGTAAACGATTTTCCAATTATTTCCTCCATTTGGGCCAAGAGTTGTGTTGGTAATTTTGGCAGTAGGTCTAGGCCTCCTTGTTGTTCGAATTGTAGGGCTGTTGATTTTAATATTATTTTAGATTAAGAAAAAATAACTCATATTTTTTTGATTGAGCTGTAGTCGAGTGGGGTTACGTTTTAAAATGATTTTAATCTAAAATTTTTTTTTTTTTATTATTATTATTTTGGGAGTTTTTTTGACATATTTTCCAGCACAATATATATCATCGTCTAGTCTGATATTTGTGAACTTCAATTCTTTAATACTCGGTCATACTGTATGAAAGGTTTGTTATTTGTAAAATTGATGTCTAAAAATAAATATAAAATCAATATTCTTATGCTTGGTATACATTCAACATTGATTCGGTCACTAGTTTAATAAAAAAAAAAAATTATCCAGTTTCCAAATAAATTCGTGTATCTTGCAGCAACATCAATAAAATTCATATTAAATGATGTTTTGAGAGCTTAAAAATTTTCAGTGGAATTCAATTCGAATTTAATTTTAGTGGTCAATCCTCCACATCACTAATTGAAGTATTTATGCTTTGAACACACATGTTGGAAGCTAAATTTCGATGTAATATCCTAACATTTCATTAAATTCAATGCAATCTCTCGTATTGCACGCCATTTCAATAATTATTGATAAGCCTGATTAATTCTCGTAAATCTGTTCAAAATTTTTACTCGCACCTATCTCAATGCAAACTGAACTGTACGTAGGTAGGTGTATTAATTATTTTAATGCTTCACAGCTGAAAGTAAACTATTAAATCAGATTTACATCGGATAAATCAAGAATTGTTTCGTTGGCTGCTAACAGATTAAAAACATGATGATTAGACGAAAACCTCCATTTTCCTAAAAATATAAATTTTTGCTAAAACTGATAAACATTTTTGCGGAACTAATTTTACTGAAACCCACCAATACCAATTAACCATGAGATTTCATAAAAGAGAGTTCTCGAAAAATTGTATTAGACAACAGTGAACCAATAAAATATAACAAATGAAACTGGTTGTGATCTAGTTTTCCCCATTTTTGAGCCAGTACTATTATAAATTCAAAAATCAAATTTTAGAACCTACTCGGAAATTTAAATTAAAAATTTTTTTTTTTTGAATAATTCAAATTTAAGTCTCGAGGACGATCCTTTAAGGCTAGAAACAGGTTGAGCCTGCACGACCGTATTTGTATTCTAAGTCAGCATGTCATAAAGTTTTCGTCAAAAATTTACGAAACTAAAATTTACGATTTTAAACTTTTCATTGCAAAAATAAATCCAAAAATCCATAAAACTTGTTCACATAGAAAGTTCTGAAGCTTATATCATTTTCCTCTCAAATCGGAAGGAAAATTTGAAATGAAATTTTTCAAATTTACCTTGTCCTGCGCGTGGGAATTGTTATTATTCTTTGCGTCGTTGTTCTATGCCACCATGGCGTTGTTCTTTGAGTAGTGGTTGTCCATGTTGTTGTTTTCCACCAAGGCGTCGTTCTTTGGGTAGTTGTCCATGGTTGAGTTGTGGTCCTTCGCGTCGTTGTTTGCCACCAAGGCGTCGTTCTTTGGGTAGTGGTCCATGGTTGTGTTGTGGTCCTTCGCGTTGTTGTTTGCCACCAAGGCGTCGTTCTTTGGGTAGTTGTCCTTGGTTGTGTCGTAGTCCTTCGCGTCGTTGTTTGCCACCAAGGCGTCGTTCTTTGGGTAGTTGTTGTATGCCACCAAGGGGTTGTTGCTCTTGTCGTAGTTCTTCGGGTTGTTGTCCTAGTTGTTGTTCTTCGTGTTGTAGCTCTAGTTGTGGTTTTGTATGTTGTAGTTCTTCGAGGTGTGGTTCTAGGTGTAGTTCTCCGAGAGGTAGTTCTAGTTACTGTTCTACGCGTCGTCGTTCGTGCCCTCGGACGTGCCGCGTATGCCCTTTAGGTTAGAGTATTTAAGTTTTAAAGCGAGTATTCTATAATAATATATAACAAATATTGGAATTATAACAAAGAAATTATGTTTGTAATTATTATGTGCTCGTACCTCAATTGGATGTCATGTTGGTCGCTAAATGAATTGAAAGAGTCGATGTCAGGAGCATAATATCCTGGTGAATATCCATTTCTTGTGTGAGTGAGGGCAGAATCTGGACTCGGAGGATACGTTGTAACTAAACACATTTACAATTGATTCTTCTTACGGTATTTAATGGTTTAACATTAGTCGAAAGTAACTATTAAGATGGAAACTAAAATAAGAATTCGACTTACCTTCTTCATCTTCACTTGTGATGTATGCAAAAGATAATAAGAAAAATATTTTAAGAAACAAGGTTGTCTTCATGTTCAATTACTTACGTCTTAACTCGTCGCTTGAGCTCTATGGACTATATTTTCGATCACTTCCTAATATTAAAGCAATAAAAATAGAGCATAATCTTAAGGTTATCTTCTTCGTCGATAAATGTAAACGTAATAATTATAATTTATTTATAATAATTTAAAATAATGTTATGGTTTTACTTAATTCATAATATTTCGAATTTATGATAAAATGGTTACATTAGAGCGTTTTTGATAAAATTTATAATTTTTCATCAAAACTCATCCATTTCTTACGCAATGGTGAGTTCAAATTTGAAGAACTAATTTTGTATGAGTTCTAGTAATAAAAACATTTTGTAAATTTAGCTTTTGCTATTTGCTAAATTAAGATAACTGTGCTTGTACACATTTTTACCCATAAAACAGTGATTCTAATAACCAGGGACAAATTTGTAAATGATAATAACAATAATTAATTAGACCATTATTTTTATACTGTGCAATTTATTTTTCATAAACAAAATAGTTCTTATTTTTTGATTGGATATCTCGTCCCATATTAAAGCAAACTATGAAGAATTTTTTGTTTTATTTTCGCCTCCTCTCGAATATCTCAATATGTTGAGATTGAGGCAAAGATTCTGCGAACGAAATAATTGAATGAGTTCGAAAGTGAAACGTAGCGAAGTGACACTTCGCTGACGAAAATGGTGGCTAAGAAAATGGCTAAGTAAATGAAGGCGCATATGAAACAAATATTTGTAGTAAAGGCTAATCTACCCAGACACTTTGATCCTGAACTTTGTAAGTGTCAAGTGACACCCTCATAAATATTATAACCCCTGTCTTGAAGTGGAACAATTCCTGCAAAGTTAGCTATACCGGGTGGTCCATCACTTATGTCCACCCCCGAAATAGAGGTTAATATTAAAGATAAAAAATTGTAATTTTGAGGATTTGTGTAATTAATATAGGACCATATAATGATATAATCAGATTAATTTTTTTTTTTTTAGTTGAGCCATCAGCGATAAAAAACTGTAATTTGGTGTTAATGTGACCAAAATAAATTCGATTTTTCTTTAATACATCGATAGAAATCGATTAATAAACTCAAAATCGATGAAAATAAATATCAAAAACCTAATTACAAGCCTTTAATTAAATCAAATACTTAAAATATGGAAATGACAGGTGAAATGATTGATATATGGTAGAGCAATAAAACTGACAAATCTAATGAGGGTAGGTACCTACCATAAATAATCTTCAAAGCAGTCAGAAGAATGTGCCATTGAACTCGAATGGGGCTTCTTTTATGAATGTTTACTTAGGATATGTTTACTTAACATTTGTGCTATACCAGCCCTTCAAAATCCTGATAGTTTTATTGCTTCCATAAATCAATCATTCTAGCTGTCATTTCCATATTTTAAGTATTTTATTTAATTAAAGGCTTGTAATTAGGTTTTTGATATTTATTTTCATCGATTTTGAGTTTATTAATCGATTTCTATCGATGTATTAAAGAAAAATCGAATTTATTTTGGTCACATTAACACCAAATTACAGTTTTTTATCGCTGATGGCTCAACTAAAAAAAAGTAATCTGATTATGTCATTATATGGTCCTATATTAATTACACAAATCCTCAAAGTTTCAATTTTTTATCTTTAAAATTAACCTCTATTTCGGGGGTGGACATAAGTGATGGACCACCCGGTACAGTATGGTTAAACGATATCCTAATACGCTAATAATTATCAAACGATAACGTAGTACTTGAATACTTGATATTTTATGTTACAATCAAAGGTGAGTCTTGATCTGAACGAATCTGATTTTTCTCCGAACGAACCGAACGCGCAGCCGGCGCAGGAATGAATTCGGCTAGTCAGGACGTGCCTCCTGACATCTACTATCTCCTGATCTACCAGGACGGTACTGGCTTGATCAAAAGCGAGAACTTGTTCGTTGGTGCACGCCTTTATATGGACGTTGTATCTGGAATCCGTTGTATTCTGTTATTTTCCTGGTCATTCCGATTTTGTGGGCATTGAAATTGACAAAATGTCAGAAAGAAGAAAGATACCAGCCACCAAGGTAGGCATGATCAAGTAGAAGAAGTCCTATGAATCCCAAATCATCATCTACCAGTTTCTGTTGGTTACCTGGCTTCTTGTTACCTTATGTTGGTAACTAAACTGCAAAAACCTTCTTGCGCATCAATCGCAGAAATAGTGTATTTTTATGCGATTCAATTATGAATATTTTCACCGCTTTTTAAATTATTGGCTTTCTGAAATTTTCCATAGTCATGTCATGTTAGCGTAGTGCTTTAATGTGAAAAATTTTCTGTGATAATTTCATTTCATTTCGTTTCAACACGTGCCTTAGAATGGATTTTTAAATTTAAAAATCAAAAAAATTGGCAAAATTTTACAATTTTGTCCCTTTTCCTATGCCCGCCACTGGCTAACTTTACTTGAAAAATACTATTTTTTACACTACCTTTAATAAATTCGGAAAAAACTGAAAGGAGAGTTTTGAAAACCGAAAGTTTGAAATTTTAGAGGAATAAACATCATTTAAAAATATTCGAATATATCTCCGACATTTTTATATTTGCTTCTTGAAATTTTTGAAGGTTAAATGCTATTAGTATAGTTGTCTACTATCAAAATTTCCGTTCTATTCCTTCAAAAATAAGCTCATGAATGTTTATAGAAATGTAGACATTTTTACCCTTTTCCTACCCACGCCTCTGGCTTATTAATAGAAATGATGCAAATTGTATTGCATTAGCTCAAATTTCAAATAAGTTTATTCCAATCTTGTTAATTTTGTTTAAAAGTTTTTGATCTTGCCTATTTAGGGGTTCAAAATCTAGCCATTTTCCAAAAATTGAAAAGGCCGCCATTTTGGAATGTCTTTACCTATTTTACTCAAATACAGTACCAGACGACTACTTGAGGGTATCTTACTACCAAAAAAATTTCAGCGCTCTAGATTGAAAACTTCGACCAGAAACCGTGCCTCACGGACGGTTTTTTTTCTGAAATTCGGAGGGACATCCTGTAGAAGTAACACAACTCTAGGAAAATGTTTTTTACGAAAATCAAACGTCAGCCCTAAGGTTTATAAGAGTAAAAAATTTCGTTCATTAATCTTGAAAGATGAAGCTACAGGAGCGTTTTTAAAAATTTAGAGAAATTAATTTAAAAAAAACATCATGTAAAAAAAATCGAATATCTCCGCCATTTTTCTTATTTACTTTTTGAAATTCTCAAGGGTTGAAGTCTATTAGTATAGTTGTCTACTGTAAAAATTTCAGTTTAATTACTTCAAAAATGTGCTCATAAATTGTTGGAGAAATTTAGCCATTTTTACCCTTTTTCTACCCACGCCACTGGCTTATTAATAGAAAAAATGCAAATTTTGTTGCATGAAATCAAATTTCAAGTCATTTACTTCCAATATTGTGAATTTGGTATAAAACTCTTTTTCTATCTAGCTTATACAGGGGTTCAAAAAATAGTCCTTTTTCCAAAAATTAAAATGGCCGCCATTTTGAAACGGCTCGATCGATTTTGCTCAAGTACAATACCAGACCAGTTCTTATATATATCTTACTCCCACAAAAATTTCAGTCCCCTAGATTGAAAACTGCGACCTGAAATGAGATGACAAAAACGGGATATGGGGAATTTTGAAAGGACACCCTGTAGAAGTAACGCGACTTTAGGAATTTTTTTCAACGAAAATCTAACGTCGTTCCAAGGCTTTACAAGGATCCAAAATTTCATTCACTAATCTTGAAAGATAAAGCTACAGGAGCGTTTTTAAAATCGAAATTTTGCGATTTTGGAGAAATATATATATATATAAATATATATATATATATATAAATATATATATATATATCGTGGGCAGGTGAATTTTGGAAAACCACTTTTTCGTGATCTGGGAGTCATGATCGGTGGACATTTGATGAGTTTGGGTGATTTTCGAAAAGTGATGTCGTCCTCAATAGTGTATTTTTTTATTAAAAAATACACTAAAATTATACAATGCAAAGAAGAGAAAAAAAAATAAAAAACCTTCTTGCGCATCAATCGCAGAAATAGTGTATTTTTATGCGATTCAATTATGAATATTTTCACCGCTTTTTAAATTATTGGCTTTTTGAAATTTTCCATAGTCATGTCATGTTAGCGTAGTGCTTTAATGTGAAAAATTTTCTGTGATAATTTCATTTCATTTCGTTTCAACACGTGCCTTAGAATGGATTTTTAAATTTAAAAATCAAAAAAATTGGCAAAATTTTACAATTTTGTCCCTTTTCCTATGCCCGCCACTGGCTAACTTTACTTGAAAAATACTATTTTTTACACTACCTTTAATAAATTCGGAAAAAACTGAAAGGAGAGTTTTTAAAACCGAAAGTTTGAAATTTTAGAGGAATAAACATCATTTAAAAATATTCGAATATATCTCCGCCATTTTTATATTTGCTTCTTGAAATTTTTGAAGGTTAAATATGCTATTAGTATAGTTGTCTACTATCAAAATTTCCGTTCTATTCCTTCAAAAATAAGCTCATGAATGTTTATAGAAATGTAGACATTTTTACCCTTTTCCTACCCACGCCTCTGGCTTATTAATAGAAATGATGCAAATTGTACTGCATTAGCTCAAATTTCAAATAAGTTTATTCCAATCTTGTTAATTTTGTTTAAAAGTTTTTGATCTTGCCTATTTAGGGGTTCAAAATCTAGCCATTTTCCAAAAATTGAAAAGGCCGCCATTTTGGAATGTCTTTACCTATTTTACTCAAATACAGTACCAGACGACTACTTGAGGGTATCTTACTACCAAAAAAATTTCAGCGCTCTAGATTGAAAACTTTGACCAGAAACCGTGCCTCACGGACGGTTTTTTTTCTGAAATTCGGAGGGACATCCTGTAGAAGTAACACAACTCTAGGAAAATGTTTTTTACGAAAATCAAACGTCAGCCCTAAGGTTGATAAGAGTAAAAAATTTCGTTCATTAATCTTGAAAGATGAAGCTACAGGAGCGTTTTTAAAAATTTAGAGAAATTAATTTATAAAAAACATCATGTAAAAAAAAATCGAATATCTCCGCCATTTTTCTTATTTACTTTTTGAAATTCTCAAGGGTTTAAGTCTATTAGTATAGTTGTCTACTGTAAAAATTTCAGTTTAATTACTTCAAAAATGTGCTCATAAATTGTTGGAGAAATTTAGCCATTTTTACCCTTTTCCTACCCACGCCACTGGCTTATTAATAGAAAAAATGCAAATTTTGTTGCATGAAATTAAATTTCAAGTCATTTACTTCCAATATTGTGAATTTGATATAAAACTCTTTTTTTATCTAGCTTATACAGGGGTTCAAAAAATAGTCCTTTTTCCAAAAATTAAAATGGCCGCCATTTTGAAACGGCTCGATCGATTTTGCTCAAGTGCAATACCAGACCACTCCTTGTGGATATCTTACTTCCACAAAAATTTCAGTCTCCTAGATTGAAAACTGCGACCTGAAATGAGGTGACAAAAACCGGATACCTGGAATTTTGAAGGGACACCCTGTAGAAGTGATGGGACTTTTGGAAAGTTTTTCAACGAAAATCCAACGTCATTCCCAAGCTTTACAAGGACCCAAAATTTCGTTCACTAATCTTAAAAGATAAAGCCACAGGAGCGTTTTTAAAATCGAAATTTCGCGATTTTGGAGAAATATATAAATATATAAATATATAAATATATATATAAATATATAAATATATATATATATATCGTGGGCAGGTGAATTTTGGAAAACTACTTTTTCGTGATCTGGGGGTCACGATCGGTGGACATTTGATGAGTTTGGGTGATTTTTGGAAAGTGATGTCGTCCTCAATAGTGTATTTTTTTGTTAAAAAATACACTAACAGCAGCTCCCGCTATAAAGATATGGAAGGTGAAGTAAAAAACATTTACATATAGACACCCGCTTCTGTTGATTTCTTGATGGTCGTTCCGGTTTTGCTGGTACCAAAAGGCCAAAAATTGACCAATGTTGAAAAGAAGAAAGATAACAGCTACCAAGGTAGGCATGGTCAAGTAAAAAACCTTCTTGCGCATCAATCGCAGAAATAGTGTATTTTTATGCGATTCAATTATGAATATTTTCACCGCTTTTTAAATTATTGGCTTTCTGAAATTTTCCACAGTCATGTCATGTTAGCGTAGTGCTTTAATGTGAAAAATTTTCTGTGATAATTTCATTTCATTTCGTTTCAACACGTGCCTTAGATCGGATTTTTAAATTTAAAAATCAAAAAAATTGGCAAAATTTTACAATTTTGTCCCTTTTCCTATGCCCGCCACTGGCTAACTTTACTTGAAAAATACTATTTTTTACACTACCTTTAATAAATTCGGAAAAAACTGAAAGGAGAGTTTTGAAAACCGAAAGTTTGAAATTTTAGAGGAATAAACATCATTTATAAATATTCGAATATATCTCCGCCATTTTTATATTTGCTTCTTGAAATTTTTGAAGGTTAAATGCTATTAGTATAGTTGTCTACTATCAAAATTTCCGTTCTATTCCTTCAAAAATAAGCTCATGAATGTTTATAGAAATGTAGACATTTTTACCCTTTTCCTACCCACGCCTCTGGCTTATTAATAGAAATGATGCAAATTGTATTGCATTAGCTCAAATTTCAAATAAGTTTATTCCAATCTTGTTAATTTTGTTTAAAAGTTTTTGATCTTGCCTATTTAGGGGTTCAAAATCTAGCCATTTTCCAAAAATTGAAAAGGCCGCCATTTTGGAATGTCTTTACCTATTTTACTCAAATACAGTACCAGACGACTACTTGAGGGTATCTTACTACCAAAAAAATTTCAGCGCTCTAGATTGAAAACTTCGACCAGAAACCGTGCCTCACGGACGGTTTTTTTTTCTGAAATTCGGAGGGACATCCTGTAGAAGTAACACAACTCTAGGAAAATGTTTTTTACGAAAATCAAACGTCAGCCCTAAGGTTTATAAGAGTAAAAAATTTCGTTCATTAATCTTGAAAGATGAAGCTACAGGAGCGTTTTTAAAAATTTAGAGAAATTAATTTAAAAAAAACATCATGTAAAAAAAAATCGAATATCTCCGCCATTTTTCTTATTTACTTTTTGAAATTCTCAAGGGTTGAAGTCTATTAGTATAGTTGTCTACTGTAAAAATTTCAGTTTAATTACTTCAAAAATGTGCTCATAAATTGTTGGAGAAATTTAGCCATTTTTACCCTTTTCCTACCCACGCCACTGGCTTATTAATAGGAAAAATGCAAATTTTGTTGCATGAAATTAAATTTCAAGTCATTTACTTCCAATATTGTGAATTTGATATAAAACTCTTTTTCTATCTAGCTTATACAGGGGTTCAAAAAATAGTCCTTTTTCCAAAAATTAAAATGGCCGCCATTTTGAAACGGCTCGGCCGATTTTGCTCAAGTACAATACCAGACCAGTTTTTATAGATATCTTACTCCCACAAAAATTTCAGCCTCCTAGATTCAAAACTGCGACCTGAAATGAGATGACAAAAACCGGATACCTGGAATTTTGAAGGGACACCCTGTAGAAGTGATGGGACTTTTGGAAAGTTTTTCAACGAAAATCCAACGTCATTCCCAAATTTTACAAGGACCCAAAATTTCGTTCACTAATCTTAAAAGATAAAGCCACAGGAGCGTTTTTAAAATCGAAATTTCGCGATTTTGGAGAAATATATATATATATATATAAATATATATATATATATCGTGGGCAGGTGAATTTTGGAAAACCACTTTTTCGTGATCTGGGGGTCATGATCGGTGGACATTTGATGAGTTTGGGTGATTTTCGAAAAGTGATGTCGTCCTCAATAGTGTATTTTTTGTTAAAAAATACACTAAAAGAAGTCTTATTGATTTCAAATCATCATCTATCAGTTTCTGTTGGTTGGCTAATCATTCCGGTTATGTTGGTGTGTATGTAAGTAACGAAAGAAAAAAATTGGGCAATGTAGAAAAGAAGAAAGACTCCAGATCCAGCTCTAGCTACAAAGATAATACAGTCGTTTTCTTTTCGTTTTTGTCTTTTGCCAATTTATTTTCCAAGTTTGTCAAATTCTTTTACCATTATCAAACGTCAGTGTGATTTTTCAATTTAAATTCCTCTATTGTGCAATAAGATTCCTTTTATACCAAATGATTTTCCAATGTTTTTGATACTGTCACTGCATGTAAATGGGAAAAGCAATTGACAAAAGAGGAAAACCAAAAGAAAAAGGCTGTATTTAGTAACGTTCAGACTGTTCGCATGTTTAAAAATGCAAGCTTAGTCCGTTTCTTCAGTTTCTTATCGATCGGAGGAACTAGACAGGAACCCAATCGAATGATGCTAGAGCTTTTTCTTTTTTTTTTAAATTTATTCAAATTATATTTGATCGATGAATAACCACTAAAATCATACAGTCGTCTGAAAGCCAGATCAGAGACCGAACATAATGTGGAGGTATTGAAAAGAGAACTGGCTCTCTCTGCGAGAAAGAAGTGTAATTATTGCTACAATTCTGCCAATTACAATAGATTAGTGTATGATAAGTTACTAGACAAAGATATCAGTCTAAATATGTTACTGCAGATGATGGTCCAATTTTAGCTATGTGACAAACTATACTCACACCGTGACCTAAAATTATCTCCACGCAGCCACGTCAGTTCGTAGAAAGTAAGTCTGCTAATGAATCATAGGCTGTGATTAATTTCGGAATTAGATTAGATTTTGAGACTAGGCTTTCAGGGTTAGAGTGCTTAGATCGTTCTGGTTGTTTCGGGAGTTTCATGGAACGTCTTCCATGTTTCTCCCGGAGTAAGATTGTTGAATCATCAGTTCTTGAGTTACTGCCATCAGTATTTCCCCATGGTTGTCTTGTTACATGAGATTGATCCAAACTATGGACGGCGTAATGAGGAGTAAAATCTGCTGGTCCTGATTGCTTGTCATAATTGGATGAAAAATAACGCGAAAAAGGAGGATTCATCAAATTATAAGTTGATCTTGGACGTGATAATACTATCGGGGCTTGGTTGCAGTCAAAAGGTTTTGTTTCTTGCTTCATTATTGAGTTGGTTTTGTCTGGTTGTTTTTGAACATGAGGAACGCTTTCAGAATTTCCTCGTAATGGATCCCAATAAGTATAGACCGTGTCATCTGGAGCTAAATCTATTGGATATCGTGACAAAGGAGAATTAATCAAATTGTAAGTTGGTCCTGGATGTGGTAAAATTTTCGGGGCTTGGTTGCAGTCAAAAGGTTTTGTTTCTTGCTTCATTATTGAGTTGGTTTTGTCTGGTTGTTTTTGAACATGAGGAACGCTTTCAGAATTTCCTCGAGATGGATCCCAATAAGTATAGACCGTGTCGTCTGGAGATATATCTATTGGATATCGTGACAAAGGAGAATTAATCAAATTGTAAGTTGGTCCTGGACGTGACAACACTTTCGGGGCTTGGTTGCAGTCAGAAGGTTTTGTTTCTTGCTTCATTATTGAATTGGTTTTGTCCGGTTGTTTTTGAACATGAGGGACGCTTCCAGAATTTCCTCGAGATGGATCCCAATAAGTATAGACCGTGTCGTCTGGAGCTAAATCTATTGGATATCGTGACAAAGGAGAATTAATCAAATTGTAAGTTGGTCCTGGACGTGGTAACATTTTCGGAGCTTGGTTGCAGTCAGAAGGTTTTGTTTCTTGCTTCATTATTGAATTGGTTTTGTCCGGTTGTTTTTGAACATGAGGAACGCTTTCAGAATTTCCTCGAGATGGATCCCAATAAGTATAGACCGTGTCGTCTGGAGCTAAATCTATTGGATATCGTGACAAAGGAGAATTAATCAAATTGTAAGTTGGTCCTGGACGTGATAATACTTTCGGGCCTTGGTTGCAGTCAGAAGGTTTTGTCTCTTGGTTAGTTATTGAGTTGGTTTTGTCTGGTTGTTTTTGAACATGAGGGACGCTTCCAGAATTTCTTCGAGATGGATCCCAATAAGTATAGACCGTGTCATCTGGAGCTAAATCTATTGGATACAAAGGAGAATTAATCAAATTGTAAGTTGATCCTGGACGTGGTAACATTTTCGGAGCTTGGTTGCAGTCAGAAGGTTTTGTTTCTTGCTTCATTATTGAATTGGTTTTGTCCGGTTGTTTTTGAACATGAGGAACGCTTTCAGAATTTCCTCGAGATGGATCCCAATAAGTATAGAGCATGTCTTCTGAAGCTAAATCTACCACATCTCGTGAAAAAGGAGAATTCATCAAATTGTAAGATGGTCCTGGACGTGATTGTATTTGCAGGACTTGGTTGTAGTCAGCAGGTTTTACCTCTTGTTCCATTATTGAGTTACTTCCATATAGTTGTTGTGTAAGATGAGGAATGTATTCAAAATTTCCTCGAGATGGATCCCAGGTATAGACAGTATATCCTGGTGAGAAAGCTGATGGACTTAAATGCCTATAAGAATTGGATGAAGAGTAACGTGGCAAAGGAGAATTCATCCAATAGGAAGCTAGATGACTGAATCCTGGACGTGGTAATATTTTTATCATAGAAGGTTGATTTAAATCTAGTGGTCCTCTTGGACTTGAGAATGAGCGATCTGCCCCAAGTGGTACTATTCGAATTGCTACATAATTTGAATAAATGAATATTAGGAATTGTTTAGAAAAACAAATACATACCCTTATTCTTTTGACATTTAAAACTACTAAGAAATGCTAATGTAATCAATATAAAGAATGAAAAGTTCATTATTTCTGAATTTTTAGAAAAAACCGAGGTAAAACTTTACTGAATTTGTTCGGTTTCAAAGTTAATCTGGTTTTTATTTTTAAATTTACATCTGAAAAATAAAAATGTAAAATTTTTTCATGTAAAATTTATCTTTATTGTTTCAGTAATAATTACCTTTCGATTGCTTCGAAATGTAAATAATTTAAATTACTTTGGCAAATATAAAACATTATGGCCATTACATTAAACTGGTATCGATCGACTTATGTAATGAAGAATAAAAAATCTTTCTGTAGCTTCTTCATTGCATTTTTAAGAACTTTGCCTAATAATCCTGCAATTTTTCTCTATTAAACTTTTTGAGTATATCTGGTGGACAATAATTTGAAGCCCGTATAATGGTTCTCGTTTCTTATTTACTGCTACTGTAGCGATTCTATTTTTACTATCATTAAATTTTTATTCTGAAAAACTATATACCTTCTTATTTTTTTTATTAATTTGAGAAACAATAACGATTGCTTGAATCAGAACTGAATAATTCTTCGTTTGGTGCCGTCTTATAGCAAGAATTGACGATGACTCAGGAGTCTGTTAAATTTGATCCATTGGGACCCAACCCTTAATTTTTGGTAATTCTCCCTTATCGGTCTACATTTTATTAAAAAAAGTTTGATACATGTTTCACTAAAAAATCTAGCAAAAGAAAAACAAAAAATTGTGGTGCTTTTATAATGACCCTGTTTTCAATTAATAAATTTTTATTTCATATAATCTCAAAGCCAAACTGATAAAAAATCTTGTCACTATATTCTATCGTGATTGATCCCTGATCAAAATTTTGAAATTGCAATCACCCCTTTAAAATGATCCAGGTTTTTAAATTTTTTCTCATAACAAAGTTTGAAAAAAAGTAGACATGTATGTTAACATATGCATAAGTTAAGATAATTCTTCCCGCCACCATTTTTATAATTTGGATCTAATCAACTTGATCTTTGGAAATTATTAACAATTATTGGCTATAAAAAATTCGTTTATATAATATGTTCACCAGTTACGAAGATAAAAGCTATTTCCAAGCAGGTAGCCTCTTAGGGGCTCCTCCCTTATTGTAATCAATTTTGTAGAACTTTTATAATATTTTATTCACCATGCAATATAACCTTTACTAACGGAAGGTCCCCTCTAATACCCATACATTGTATTATAAATCTGTTTCACAATTTCGCAATAAAACTTCAAAAGTGACGCATGGGAAAAGTTCTGGCGATTTTACATCACACTATTTTCCGTTCACTCATTTCTGTACAACAGACTGCACAACAGTTTTATGTTGCAATAACTCCTCTTACATAAAATGTCATAATTTTACATTTAAAGTTAACCCACCCCTTTAAATTTATAGGTAGATTTTACCTCACAGTTACCAAATTTTCTGCAAGTTTTTAAACTTTTGTTTGAAGACGTTGATCTCCTTCTTTCTGTGGTAAATTTTCCCCTACCCTTTCCTTACTGCTTTTTCTCAAACTTTACGAACCCTTCACTTGTACGTTGCCACTTTGTTCACCAATATGCTCATGATTTCGTTTCAACTGATTTTTCTACGGAAAAGGTGCACATCATAGCAACTGTTCGAAATCTGGACCATTGAAAGGTTATTGTTGTTTATGACTTAAAATTGATTGTCACTTCCTGTCATTTTGATAATTTTTAAATTCAATTCTGAGGTAGAAACTTTATTTAATTTATTGAATTTTTGATACAGTTAATTGATTAATGGAAGGATCTTATCAAAACAAAATCGACCAAAATCTCTAATACGCAACAAGTTCTCTCATCCCACTTTTCCTGGGGCTTCCATTACCTCACGTGAGGTCTTCGCTCTCGCTTTTGTGCAGTCAACACCAATGAAATGTCCTGAAATTGTAAAATCGTCCATCCTTTACAGGATTTTATAAAATTTACCTACAGTGACCGTCATTAATACTTTCCTTTGACGAGTGCTAAGCGACGTCATAAGCTACAATAAATGCAATTAATTGCAGCGTTATGACTTTCAGGGATAGGTAGGTACTAAAGGAAAATTACAGGGGGGTAAATTACAGGACAGTTTAGACAAAAACAGACAATTAAAAAAATGTTTTGTAAGTAATAAGAGCATACAAATTATAAGAGCATATTATCTTTATATTTAAAGTTGTTTTATTTTTTCTGTTTTATTACAATTTTTGAAAATAGTACAACCAGCTCTTTGCAAAACTGCCAAAGAGGGTATAATAACAAATTATTAACTGCGACTAACTGTAATTAAACAGTTATATCGATCTTCTCGATCTTATCTGATTATAATCAGGAATATCCTAAGATCCAGATACTGTATCATTAGATTTATCTTCGAATCCTGAAGGTCCAGCACCCTTATAAAATATTGGTACTAAACCTAGATATACATTGGGACTTGAAGTATCAAAAATTTTTGATGAAACCGTGTTGACTATATAAGCAAGAAGTTTAACCCTGTTGAAATAACTTAGTCTTGAATCTAATACCTTAACAGGGTTTTCTTGATGGTGATTCTGGTCGGAATCATTCCGAGCATGGGTTGTTGGTAGTTGAAGATCTGAATAATTTGAAATTAAAAATAACAATCATTTCTACTTACTGAAAAAATACCTACCTCCAAGATTTCGACACTCAAAACTACTGATAGACACTAATAAGACGACCAACGGAAACAATAAATACTTCATCATTATGTAGGAATATTCAGAATATTTCTAGATGTGTTAAGTTTCAGAGTAGTATGATTTATGTTTCCAATTTTTATCTGGCAATCATAAAAAGGTACATTTTTGCAATAAAATTTGACTTTTAATTGCTTCTATAAAAAATAGCTCTGAAATTGCTTCTCAAAAAAATAATAGCAATAGCATTAGAGCGAATTTAATATGACGACATATTTATACTTATGCAATAAAAAATTATGACAAATAAGAACAGAAACTGCTCTAGGTATGCAACGGCATATAAATGTCTCTAGGAATCAAGTTTACAAAAAAGTACGTGTTCACGTAGCAGAAATATCATACAACTTTTAAAATCACATGAAAGACGAGACCTCATAGTGGCGAGATTTTTCTATCTATTACTTTATTTTCTTTACTTAATTTATTGTTACTCGTTAATTCCTTTTCTACTATTTTTGTATTGATTGTTATGCTGTGTTTTTAGCAACCTGTGATACACAGGCAGCACAACTTTAATTAAAGTTTTTATATAGGTATTATTATATTGGGAAGTTTTCCAGGCTTGTCTCACAATCTAACAAAAAGTATATTTTAGGCATCCAATTATTTTTTGAACTTATCGAAGAACACGGCGCATTTTTATTTCAGAAAATGATTTTGGTAGAATTTGGCATGTTCTCGATTTCTAAATTCTTTGATCGAAAAAAATTGGTTAAGGTAGTGCTGGTTTATCTTATAATTCCTTTGGTCTGAGTTTGGTAGCATCCTACGAGAGAGGATATTATCTGTACACTATAATACATCACCAGGACGTCATCCTGGAGCTACCAAGAGCCGTCAGAATTATTTGGGAATCGAATTAGAATCACTAGACCTATACCTCAGTCGGCCAAAAGATATAATGTAGTAATAAAAGTGCGCGGTAAGTTTACAATCCAGGTAGGCAGACCTTATACACAAGAATTATATACACAAACCACAGAATGCCCTTCTCATTGGTTTACCGGAACCAGGTAACCAATAAATAAGGCACTATCTGCCTACAGATGTGACTACTTTGGACCTTAAAAGTTTGTTGCGCAGTTTTATTACTATATCTGTTGGTCGACTGAGGTATTAGTTATAGTTTCTCTCGTATTAGACTAACTCGATCTCTTAGATTGTCGGCTGTTGGCGATGAATTAAAATCAGTTTACTCACATGGATTTGAATAAAATGGCGTAGGTTAGGTGTATGTCAGTTATTATTTTCAATTATAAGAACTCAATAGTTACAAATTTACAAATCTCTACTCTGTGGTTTTTTTAGAATTTAATATTTTTTTTGAAGACGTTTAGCTTCATGGAATCTAGAAAGCTGACATTGATGAATAAGTAAGAGACGTCAAGATTCAAATATTGTAAAGAGACAAATGGTTAACTTTTATATTATTTATTCAACAAAAAGACAGAGTTTAGTTATTAATGAAATAGTAACAATAACTGGCAAAATTATACCCTAAAAAATTTATTTGTTGCCAAAACAAAATCCAATGGAGGTGACGATCTTACACTAAAAATAATGGGTCGTTGTTACCCCAGTTGGTAATAGCTCGATGAAGAAACCGTTTCTTCTGTTACTGGCCTAGAATTTGATATTGTTAAGTTAGCATCAGATATTCTTGCTTAGTAGATTTAGGTAAGAAGCGGAATTATTTTGACAAACCTATAAGGTAAAGCCCGGCTCCTTCTAGAATGATACTTTGAGGCTACTGGTCTTACTGTGCTGACAGATAGGTCAACTGGCGGTCCTGACGGTCTATTTCTGGAGTTTACTGATCGCGGTTGTGTCCGGCTGGATACGTCCTTCGACGTTGATGGTCTATTTCTGGAGTTTACTGGTCGCTTTTGTGTCCGGCTGGATACTTGCTTCGACGAAGACATTGATTTCGGCCTATCCGCTGAAGGTCTTTCCCGAGTGCCAGACGAGTATGCTCTTCTAGATGGTCCAGACCCAGATCTTGACGATGTTCGCTCAGAATTAGACCTAGTCGGTGGATTTCGGCCCGATTCGATTCGATTTGAGTTAGGTGAATTGGGGTGCCTTCCAGGATTAGGCGTCGAGTGTACAGGTGTTCTCCTACTGAAATATGGAGCAACTGGAGGTGAGGACGATTCTACTCTGGAATTAACCACTCCAGGTCTTTCCCAACTTTGAACATGGTTCGGTGAAACCCATGCCGACTCACGACGATCTGCTAGTGGCCCGACCCAAGAACTGGACGAGTTCGCTCTTGGCCATGTTAATGGTCCTGAATAGATAGAATTTCAGAGATAGTTAAGTTGGCTATTACAAATGAGGCTCAGTAGTGATTAGGACATCAAAATTGATTTTTTTTTAATATGAACTGACATTAATTTATAAATATCTACTAGAGTTTTGTCATTTTTACGAAAAGTAAATATTGTTACCTACCTGTACGATTTTGGCACTCTGACCAACTGAAGAGTAATGAGAAAAACAATAGATATAGCGGACACTTCATTGTTGGAGTATTTTCAAATAATCTTATATACGCATAGCTCTTCGGGGTTTTTATATCATATATTTTTTAGATAACTTTATATTTTATTGTATCGTTATACTTATTTGAAGATTATAACTACATAAAATTTATATTACCTAATAGCAGTTTTCAATTTTGAAATACTTACTTTTAGGTAAATGGCTTTCTAAGCTACATTATTATGACACATGATGCAACAAACATTTTTTGATAAAGAAAACAGTTAATTTTGTTTTATTTTCCTTGACGGGCAGATCTTTTATTTCATCATAGCTAAGATGGCAAGCTGATGAGCCTTGAAAAAACACTAATTTATTATTTTTACATTATTTTTAATGGAGTGCCCTTACATTATATGCACTAGGCATATAATTTGACCGCTACTTTTAGACTTGGGGAAATAATTCAATTTGCTGATTATTACCAAACTTACCAAACTTGATTACCTAACTGGAGAATTAGAAGCGAAGATGTCTTAAATGTGAAAAGCAGTCACATTTTCCTATCTTTATTCTTTAGGTTTATACGACGTAATAAAATCTGAAATATGACGCTATGACTCGAATGCACAAATCAAAACTGGATAAGCATCATCCTTACCGGGTGTAAAATGCAACGTCTCTCTATGTATATGTATCTTTTTGTTCGTTTATAACACCATAAATGCTGATACAGTTTGGATACAGCTAACACAAATTTGTAGCTATATTATCTAGCCAGGCTTAAGGATATTTTATGTTGTTGATGTAAATTTAATAATTGAGTTTTACAGCTATCTTATATAGTTGCTATACAGGGTGTCCCATAATATGTGGGCAATCTCCCGGATTTGGGTAAATTTCGTAAAAATAAATGAAAAAATAGCCATAAAATTAATTCCTCAGAGACACCCCTACAAAGATATTAGCTGTTGAAGTTGAGGGTTGAAAATCAATTTTTTGCAATAACTTTTTTATTTCTTGACCGATTTTGATAATTTTTGGTTTCATTTTGTATTATTTGGGACTGTTTAGAATAGTGTTTCATAATCTTTGGTAGCACATACATAGACCTCGGGATGGCATAACGCCCTCATCCACTTGAAAGAAAACAATAAAAATAATAATTTTACAGTTTTTTAAGGTTAATTTTCTTTTTATTTGACATTTTTACATAAAAAATGTATCCTTATTTATTTCGATAGAGCGAACCGTTATCGAGATAAACGTCCTTCTAATAGGTGATGCGTCGCAGGAACTTTCTAAATTTCAAGTAAGTTTTAACAAGATGGCTGACCTTTGACAGTAAATTGAGCAGGAAACAAAACAATAACTTAATTAAATACACGTCAAATAGTGTCAAAGATTTTATTTCATGCAGATTGCATGCACGGTATAGGGTGGAAGGGCTCCACTGGAGCCGTTATCTAAGGAGTTTCAATCCTGCATATCTGGCCTCATCCAGTGCAAGGCATAGGATATTTTTTTAGAAACCCTTAGTGATGAGAAGGCTGTAATTTGTCCATTACACTCCAGGCACTGACATAAGATCTTGTGGCTTGAACAGTTTTTTTTTTTTTTTTTTTTTAAATTGAAAATGCACATGCACTGCAGGGAAATCCCTATGACGCTCTGGGAGCGGTGCATGAGCGGAGATGTCGATTCACGTTGGCCTTGAATCTCTGTAGGTTGTATACTCCGGGAAACACGCCCTTTGGAATGCTATTCCAAAGAGAACAGACTCAGGTCAGCTACTCTTCTTCGATGTTCGAGAGTGTCTACATTTTTTGTCAGTGCGTCCAACTCCCAATTAGCGGCGCCATTGCACGTTCAACGCAAGGTGATTTAGAGACTTAGGGTGATTACGAGCAGGAGGTACGCTCGTAAGGAGGTACGCTCGATAGCCTTTATTTTACCCTCGATGCCTGAGCCGGCACCGCGACGCGTTTCCCCCCCTCGCGGTGCCATTGCACTAGTCGTCATGATTTAAATACTGTGTAAGCCGGTACTATTTTAGAGGTTCACTATAATTCATACTAAGAGCTCACAATAATAATAATTGATAGAGAGTAATATTAATAATTCACTAATCATGAACTTCAAGTGGATCTAGCATGATCAGTGTTTCTAACGCCAGGGTTGCCAGAGTTGGCATTGCCGAGCGCTGGAATAGTATATTCTATATCAAGGGCGGAAAGAAGTTCATTTCAGCGAGTATGAAGTTATCGGACCGAGCGGAGCGTAGCGAAGCGAGGGTCGATTGAATACGAGCTTAAATGGACTTCGGCTCCGGCCGAGATATAGACGGTATTTTTTAGCGCATCACGTTAGAACACTGAAAACTTTGACTTGTTAGCTTGGTGGCGTACAAATTAATTCACTGTCAGTGTCATTTTCCTGTCTATCGTTCAATTTGTTGCTTTATTGACGAAACATCAGAAACTAGTAACCCCCGTTAATCGTTATAATTAGATAGGTACCTACCTGTTATTATTATATTTCCAGCTCGTTTAGACTTGATTGAAATATGCGCGTATCGTGGTCTCGGTAGTTGTCAGCTGTGCGCTTGAATTTTGCTGCCGAGCTCTCACCTGCCGCGTAATCACTAAGTAATAACAACTATCAGTAGTAGTTGTTATAGTAACGACTAAATCTGTCCGCCCAAGGGCCAGAAAAAACGTTCGTTGCGGGCTGGAATATTTTGTACGCTTGAAAGCGAGCCGCTATTGCATGTAGGGCTGCAAAATGCGTCATTCCGCCGGCTATTAAGCTACTGAAAAATCGTCTTTCAGAGGCGATGCGCTAAAAAATAATTTAAGGTGCAGACTGTGGAGGATTAAGAAGTGCTCATGTTATTTTCTGTTCTTTTCAGGCGCCTTCGGACCGCTTCTGTTTTGAGTTTGTCCAAGCTACGTTGCCAATGTTGCTTTTTGTTTTGTTATTTTTCTTTTAATTTCATTTCGGATCAGGATTTTATTATTTTTTTACCTTAATGTTATTTTTTTGCTAATTAAAGTAATGTGTTCAGTTTACTTTCGAGAAAGTTATTTTCATCTATTTTTTTTTTTGCTTCTCCATCCTGTTTTATTCAAAATCAATTTGATCAGCAACCCTTAAGAATAACCTCTCCTGACATAAAATACAATTTTTCTAGGAAACGTCTAACTTTTGATGAGCTGTAGAGTATTTTTTTGGTGTAGACAATAAGGGTAGCTCTAAAGACCTTCTTAAAATCGCATGTAAATCTACGCCATTCATTTTTTACTAAAACCTTCAATTTTCAGTAAAACCAACGGGATCATGAGCACAAAGTGTGTATTAGAGCTGAATATTTATTGCATCTCATATACATATACGGTTTTCAAGATATTGGAAAACAAACTTGAAAAAAATTCAACTCAGACCTCAACTGTATCTTGAAAACGATAGGTCTGGGCATATCTGCTTATAGGAAATCTTTTTCATCTAGAACCGTATCGTTTTCTAAATTTCCGAGCACAGTGTGTAAGAACCAGATGTGACAGGGTCTCTGAAATCTGTTTGAGTGTCTTATTTCATTAGTGTTAGTCCCGACACTCCTCTTGAAGCAACGTAAGCTATTAGGGTATACAATTTTTATACTTATTATAGATTTCATGCCTTTCCAGGGCAGCTTTATTACAAATTTTTCAACACCTTTGCATGTATGTGCATAATTGCGCGGTAATAGATCTTCAAAATGCCTTCAAAATTATGATAAAAAATGATGATTTTGAAGGTTTTAATTTGGAATTCGAATCAAATTGAAAATTGTTGCAAGGATATAATATACCTAAGTTTAATTTCTAGAGTTAAAAGTTTATTAAAGTTCTACTGACAGACAAAAAAAATTATAATCCTAAATTTAAAATATCATTTCACTTAGCAAAGTTGGTTAAGAAATCAGATTCTTCAACAATATTCTTCAAACATACTGTAACATCCATCACTATCGTTCCTGAAGGTCTCCACCAAGCACTAGAAGTGCAAGCGCTGCGCCAAGGGTATACTTTGAATCGTTCGAACTAATATTAATCAAAAATTATTGTTTTTTGATTAGGAAAAAATTCATCACCTTGCTCTTGTTGATGCTCAAAATAACCTAAAGTTTCTATAAGAAAATTAACAGCAGAAAATCATTGCTTATATGAATTTCCAAGTCGTTATTTGAGAGATTTTCTTCTTACTTATCTATGTAGGTACCTACCCAAAGTAAGTAACCAGAAAAGTTTATAGTTTCAACGAAATTATTGATCTTCTCAATAAGGTACGAAATTACAAAATGTTATTGCGCATTTATTGCAAAACAAAATTTATGAACATCAACCAATCAAAATTTGACATTTTCAATAGCCACCAATCAGAAGTTGATTTAGCCATTATAATTTTCGAAACGATTTAATGCTCGGCAATGCCAACAAATAAAATTGATAACTATTAGGTAATATACATTTTATGTAGTTATATTCTTTAAATAAGTAAAATGATACAATAAAATATAAATTTACCTAAAAAATATATAATATAAAGAAAGAGCTATGCGTATATAACATTACAAAAATACTCGAACAATGAAGTGTCCGCTATATCTGTTGATTTTCTCATTACTCCTCAGTTGTTTAGAGTGCCAAAATCGAAAAGGTAAGTAACAATATTTACTTTTCGTAAAGATGACAAAACACTAGATATGTATTCATAAATTAAGGTCAATGCTAGTTTATATTAAAAAAAGATCACTTTTGATGTCCTTATCACCACTGAGCTTCATTTGTAAACCCCAACTTAACTATTTCTGAAATTCTATCGATTCAGGATCATCACCATGGCCAAGCGCGTACTCGTCAAGTTCTTGGGTCAGGCCAGTAGCAGATCGTGAGTCAGCATGGGTTTCATCGAACCATGTTCCAAGTTGGGAAAGACCTGGAGATGTTAATTCCAGAGTAGAATCGTCCTCACCTCCAGTTGGTCTATATTTCAGTAGGAGAACACCTATCCACTCGACGCCTAATCCTGGAAGGCACCTAAATTCACATGACTCAAATCGAAATAATTATTTTACGCATTCGTTGGAATCAAGCCGAAATTTACCAACTAGGTCTGATGCTGAGCGAACATCGTCCAGATCTGGGTCGGGACCATCAAGGCCAAGAGCATACTCGTCGGGTACTTGGAAAAGACCTTCAGCGGATAGGCCGGACTCAATGTCTTCCTCGGACCACGTATCCAGCTGGACACGACCGCGACCAGTAAACTCCAGAAATAGACCGTCAGGACCACCAGTTGGCCTATATGTCAGCACAGTAAGACCAGTAACCTCAAGGTATCATTCTAGAAGGAGCCGGGCTTTACCTTATAGGTATGTCAAAATAATTCCGCTTCTAACCTAAATCTACTAAGCAAGAATATCTTATGCTAACTTAACAATATCAAATTCTAGGCCAGTAATGGAAGAAACGGTTTCTTCATCGAGCTATTACCAACTGGGGTAAAACGACCCATTATTTTTAGTGTAAGATCATCACCTCAATTGGATTTTGTTTTGGCAAAAAAGTTGATGAATATTTTAGAGCTTTCTAGATTCCATGAAGCTAAATGTCTTCTAAAAAAACTGTTCCCCCAAAATTCAGTTTGATGGTGCTCAACCACAGTAGGGATTTGTAATTTGTAACTATCGAGTTCTTCTAATTGAAAATAATAACTGAAGTACACCTAACCTATGCCATTTTATTCAAATCCATGTGAGTAAACTGATTTTAATTATTCATCACCAACAGCCTCACCAACAATCCCAGAGATCGAGCTAGTCTAATACGAGAGAAACTATAACTAGGTCTAGTGATCCTAATTCGATTCCCTAATAATTCTGACGGCTCTTGGTAGCTCCAGGATGATGTCCTGGTGATGGGCAGATAATATCCTCTCTCGTAGGATGCTACCAAACTCAGACCAAAGGAATTATTAGATAAACCAGCACTACTTTAACCAATTTTTTTCAATCAAAGGATTAAAAAATCGAGAAGATGACAAATTCTAGCAGTGAATAATTGAAAATGCGTCTTTCTATCCCAATATTCTTTATGTTTTTGTTAATCCATTTTTTGGTACTTCCAGGGCTGGGTCTGGGCCAATATATCCAGCCGAGGTACGTCCAACACTTGGCATCCTCGATTCTATCTCAAAAAAGAGTCACCCATGTCAAGAACGACCGAATTCTAGCATTACACCTTTTCCTGGCACGCCACTGTGACTTGTGTCGTTTTTAAAGATTTTTATACATGACGTATAGCTGCGAATAGAAGCCCAGAACATCATCCCATATTTCTTATGTTTCTTTATACCATCTAGAGTGCCATTGGTTCCAGACTTAGACTTTCCTTTGTGTCTCGCCAATGCCTTGCAACTCTCCAGGTTTAATAATTGTTAACAATTAACAATTATTAATCCTGGACAGTTTCGAGGAATTGACGAGACAGCCAGTCCAAGTCTGGAACCAAAGGCACCGTAGTTGTTTCAGCAGTTAAGAACTCATGCGCTCTTCAAAAGATACTCAGAAAAAATACCCGCAAATAAATATTCCACAAACTGGAAACTCTAAGTGTAAAGAAACATAAGAAATAATGGATGTCCTGAGCTTTTCTTTCTGATTGCAGCTAGGCAGATAGGAAAAATCTAAAAAAAAAAATACACAAGTCACAGTGGCGAGCCAGGAAAAGACTCATTAATGCTAGAACTCGGTCGTTCTTGTGATGGATGACTCCTTTTTGGGCTAGAATCCCGTATGTCAAGTGTTGAACGTACCTCGACTGAATATATTGGCCCAGAACCGGCCCTGGAAGTACCAAAAAATGGATTAAAAAAAAGAAAGACCTAACATCAAATGAAAGCCTTCAAGGACCCAAAAAGAAGACAACTGAAGAACTACTACCACTTAGCAGTAATCAGTTGCGTATCACTTTTTGGGATTACTGACGGGACACATTGCCCGTAAAGAACACTTAAATGAAATAGGACTGTACAATGGAGAACTAAGTTGCAGAGAATGTAGTTAGGCCCAGCTAGGTTCACATGCTGAAGACCGCAGAAGACAGGAAATATACGAAGAGTCAAAAATAAGTCCGGAAAAATATGTCACTCATCCAGCGATGAGGCTGTACAAACTACTACAGGGGACCCTACTGACAGAATGGATGACATGAAGCAAAGGGAGTACCACAATAAGCCCATGAGGCTGAGGTGCTTGCGGCGATCTTGAATCAGATGGCTCTCGTGGGGAAAAAGTGTTGAAGGTAGTGTCTCTATCAAATTCAAGACCTGAGAGACATTGAGAGAGCAGAAGCAGTCAATGAGCAGCCTATTTATGCCTCCAAAGTTCAAGATCGAAAGTGATTCCGACAAGATCGAATGAATCGTTCGTAGGCCTTGGCACAAGATTTTTCGAGCCCCATTCCAAAATGTTTTGAAGATCTTGCAAAAGGAACTCGTGCATTGATTGGTGCTTATTTTTCAGTTCAGACATTGAAACTGGTCGGGCAAAATTGATATGAGCATAAATAGTAGGTAATATCGTCTACATAGTTGTAGTTGCGAGTGGGGTTGGTAGTGATTGAAAGTAGATAAGGAAGAGAAACAGGACTCCTACCAGAACTGATTGTTGGGGTGCACCCGCATTCGTTGATCAGATCCTCAAAATTCAAAAAGTACGTTTGTTGGGAAAGAAACCTGTTGCTCCATGTGAATAGTTTGGGTGGGAGACCATTGAATGAGCTTCACACTTGGTCAAAGGGGGTTGGTGGATTATTACTCGAATTTTAGGAAAATTTTAACCTTGCCTGACGAAATCTTGAAAAAAAATATTTTTGGATCACTGGCCAAGAGCTTGACCTACCAATTTCTGACATCCTGTATATAAAAAAATATTGAGAAAATTGAGCTTAAAATAACATAAAATTGAACAAAAATTTATGTCCAGTTAAATTCACAAAATTGATAGATTCACAAAATGAATAATCTACAACGCTGCCTGATTTATTTTTATTACTTACATCTTGTGATTTGGTATTATTTGGTGAAATTTAGCAATGTTTTGTCAGACTATATTAGGTATGCGGATGAAATATAAAAAATTTCGATTCCAAAATACATCAAGTTACAAATAGGCCATGCAAGAAAGGGGTAAATATTCAGAAGTGGTCCCTCAGTTTTCAGGGTAATAATGCGCATGTCACTCTTCAGGTTATAATCATACAGTGCTGCCTGATTCAGTATTTTGAACCGATTTAAAACCATAACTCATATGGCTGCGCACGATGACGCCCCTCCTCACATGAAACGAGAATTGCAGTAAGAATTGAATTTTCAAAACTTTGAAATCACATCTAAAATAATGAACACTTTCTCGGAATATTATTATGCTGCCTGCACAAAGAATGACAAACTATCGTATCCTCGTGACAGATGAGAATAGTTTCATCAAGACGACTGATAGTACAGGCGCGTGTTCCTCTCGTGTGGTTTTATTTACCAGAATTAAGGATGCTCTGAATAATTGAAAGCTTTTTATATTCGATGCTACCACATTGATGAAACAGTAGGTACCGTCTCAAGCAATGACAAATAAATGTTCTAAATCCGTCTCTGTATCTATTGTTAACATGCCTGGCTATTCCATCTGACAGCAAATTATAAACGCGACATGCCAGAGCAGTTATCAGGTGCATTTCTACAGCATTGCACCTACAGTTACGCGACTATTCGAATGGCTCGTTCAGCGACTTATTATTCTTAAGCCGACGACCGATGACTCAGTTCATCCTATGGTTTATTCAATATGTGTGTCACACACGTCAATTGCAGACGATGAAGAACTCCAATAGCCCCATTCTGCAGCATTCCACCATAACAACAACTGATTAAAGCAATTAACTCGCTTAACTGAACCAGGAACCCGTACTTGTCGTGTATTATTACGCTGCATGAACTTTATACGAGAATAAAATAAATGTGAGCCGACGTTATCGAAAGTATACAGAAACAAGTGACTTAACTTTCTACACTAGCCGGTAATCGGTGTCTGTAACAATGAACTGTTGTCAATTACGATTATTTCAATTCCGAAGATGATTTAGAGTGTGTGAGTGCGTCTCATCAGTACCAGTACGTGTTATCGGGATTTCCATGTGAAAATGACAACAAGGAAACGAAAATTCCAATGTGAATTAGCTCATGGTAGTGGTGTAGCGTTCGTGACTGGTTTTGCGAATATAAAAGAACTTTATCAAAAGATAGCAGACGCGCATGGGATCCAAGTGGACGAAATACTATTCTGTACTCTGAATACACACGAAATCGATATGGATCATTTAATCGGTGAAAAAATTTCAGTCGATGATAGGATTTTTGCGCATCTAAAAAATTTTGTTAAGGAAATCAAAGTGGTTAAACGAGATGGAACGGTTGGAATCACAATCACTGACAACGGTAATGGGTATGTTTTTATTCGAGCCATTAAAGAGGGCTCAATTATTGATGACATTCCAGAAATAAAAGTTGGCGATCATATAGAAAAAATTAACGACGAAAGTATGCTAAATAAGACGCATTACGAAGTGGGTAAGCATCTAAAAGATCTACCGAAAGGAGCTCTCATTACTTTTCGTTTGGTTGAACCCAAAAGGAGTCGATTTATTGCAAAGAAATCTTTACTGAACGCTAGAGGAATTCAATCGGAATATTCGAATCATTTAGACGAGAGTGTGGGTATTTCGAGAGTTAATGAAGTGTTGAAGAGTTATCTTGGTTTAAAAGATA
The DNA here is from genome assembly GCA_910589415.1 of Malachius bipustulatus. Lineage (NCBI taxonomy): Eukaryota > Metazoa > Arthropoda > Insecta > Coleoptera > Melyridae > Malachius > Malachius bipustulatus. Next base: position 28,468,683 of record OU342634.1, on the reverse strand, counting down.
TTGAACTGGCGCGACAAATCTGGGAACTGGCAGTGGGTAAAGAGAACACGGAGGAATTTCTGGATGCGATCGAGAAGTCTAGTCTGGTTGAACTTGAATTTAGTGAAGAACTTATTTTTGAATTGTGGGGTGTTTATACGGATGTTTGTGATGGAAGAACGCAGACTAATTCTAATGTATGTAGAGTTAGATTCACGCAAGTGCAGTAAATTCAGTTTCATTATAATAAGTAACCTACTATACCTAAATATAAATTACCGAAATAAGCACCAGTTAATCAGAAAAATGTTGTAACTGGTTGCATAAACTGGTAGAGGTAAGTGGGAGAAACAATTTTATACTATTTTTAAAGAAGCAAGCAAGATAGTATAAAGTTGCATCATAATCGGTTCGTTACTTTTTTGAAATTTTCTATGACTTCGGCTTGAAATCTTGTTGACATCATTTAACTAGGTAGCCATGCCAATTTTATGCATTAATTTATTAAATGAGACAATTTATTTATTTAATTCAAGGTGTCCGATTTTTGTGAAAACTTTTTGTCTCGAATTAAAATAAAATTGCGTGGGCGGTAGCGCGGCAGTTTAGGTCGTTGACGCTGTCACCGTCTGGGTTCGAATCTCAGCTCGGAATGGTTAAATTGTGTTCGTTTAAAAAACGATTTATAATATTACTGTGGCTAAATGAGCTCGATCTCGAAGCCAAATTACCAGAGCGACTATGTTTTACCATATAGTTTAAGACCGATGTTAAGAAAATAAAATAAACTAAAGTAGGTACTAAAATATTCTATAAAGAACGCTCTGACTGAAAATTTTTGTTACATTTTTGCAAAATTTTAACCCCTTTTTTATGAAAGCGAGAAAAGCTACCAAATTTTATTAGTAACAAAATAAAAATTGTCTTAATGAAAAAATATGTTATACTTACCAGTTTCAATAAAAAAATTGTATAAATTTTAGTTATATATTTTTTTTTCTTTAAATCGCTCAAATAATATCAAAAAATTGTTTATTACCGACCTACCTATACTTCATTTTTTGAGATAGTAAAAATTTTGCGATTTTTTCTAAGCACAATAATGCTATTATTATTTTTAATATTGAACTCTCTAATAATTATTATTAGTTCGGTTTTAAATAAACTCTTGACATTAGCAGTAAAAAAAGTGGCCTGAAAGCTTAAAACTTCCAGGGAACACAACTTTGAAATATTTGTGACAATTCAGACAAAACAAAATTAATGGAACAATTTTCTCAAAATTACTTACCCGAACATGTGAAATGGTTCATTGCTTATGCTATGAGAAAAGATTTGATTAAAAAAAGGATTTACAGTGTGTGTATAAAGTTTGGAACAAAATTCAAAATTCCGTTATCTGACATTTCGAGAAAATCGTTTTGATAGGCCGATTTTTTTTTAAAGTGCCACTTATCTGATGTGTGACATATTATTACTCGTAGTCAATGGCGTCAATGCATTTTTTTTTAATTGCAACCCCCTAACTGTGAAGGCTACCCCCGAAATACATCGTCGTAAAGGAATTTTTTAGGAGAATATTTTCAGCTAAATTTAAAGTTTCTTTTCGCAAAAAACGGATATATACTTTTCTAATTCGAATGTCTCCCGAAGAAGAACAGTCCCTTAAATTTTCACATGTAGGTAAATCCAAAAAAGCTATATTGTTTTTTTTTAAATTGCGTTATTTTTATATTTTAAGATTATAAATGAATTTAAACTTTATGATAGCAAAACTTTTTTGAAATTTAGCCGAAAATATTCTCCTTAAAATAAAAATTGGCTAAAAAAAAGATAATGACGTTTTCTTTCCTCTTCTTTTTTAGAGTTTATGGACTTTTACACCAGCTTTTAGCAGCTTTTTAGCTTTTTAGCATCCTTGACGTCATTATTGTCATTAAGTCACATCACGAGGTTCTTGATATGCTCAGAAGTACAAAGTTGATATGAAAAAAATTACTGCCTCTAAGCTGGAAATTAAATGAAATGTTGTTTTACAAAATAAGAACAAGTTATTTTTATAATCAGTTTATAACGTTGGCACTTTGTACTTTAATAACGTCTCGTATTGCGGCTCAAAGCACAAAGGGCCTTTATTTTTCCACTGGACATAAGTGGTGGAGCACCTTAAATTTAATATGAATTTAATATGAAAATTTTGAAGAGAAAAAATAGTAATGTAGGTAAAAATGGTTACAACCGAATAAAAATATTTTTTCTCCAGGTCATAAGCTTACATATTTGTATAAATGAAATATATAAAGTTATTATGTATTATAATAATATAGTGATAACTTCCTCCTGCCGGCAATGTTTAATAATTATTATTGAATCATGTTTACTCATCCAAATGAGGAAACTTTCATATGATGGGTATGTAATTATTATATAATAAGTATAATATGTATCTATCTATGTTTATACAATAAATAAATACATAATAAACGTAGTAATATATAAATAGCAACAGTTCAAAATATGTGTTTTTGTCGACCTTTTTTGAAAGTAAAAACATTTTGTTTGGAGCAGACTGTCTTCCGTCGTTAGTAAGATGTATTCTCACTTCCTCTTACGTTACCTACTTAATCTACGGTATGTATACCTAACTGGGTCAAAATTAGCTCATGATGGAGAATAAAATCAGGAAAAGGAGAAAAAAAAAGGTTTGATCATTTCTACCGCATTTTTTATAAAAATAAATTGATACAGCAAATCGTTCTAAGAGACAGTCTGACCTTCTGAAACCCATAATTTTCGCCGCTAACAGGCATTTAATTTAATATAAGTCTGCGACTAATGGCGAGCACACGCCGAGATCATTAACACAATTACTCGGAAAGATCACTATCGATACGATTTTCCCTCCAGCTGAAAGGTTTTCTAAAAAGGTCGACAAGAATTTTTTAATTTATTTACTCATTTACGTACACAGAAAACATTATTTTATACAAATGCTTGTAATTAGATGTTATCGCTTTAGCTATTTTTTTTTATAAAAAAATATATTTTATTTATTTTTGAAATTTCGTATATTTTATCTCCCATTGGTTAGTTCCCCAATTTCATGTAACATAATATGGAGTATTATGAAGAAGTGAAAAACAATAATTTTGATATTTTTATTGATTCATTTTTATAACTAAGTACCTGCCAATGACGTCTAAATAAATAGACCCAACATTCCATTCATAAATATGAAATATTCGAAATCCATCATCTAATTTGTATCTTCATGTGAGTGGGAAAAGGAGTGACCGATCGCATAAACAGAGGTTTGCGGCGAAAATGGCAATGCTGTCAGAGACCTTCGCGATGAGAGCCAGTGGCGTAGTTTTCAAGATAATTATTATTTCGTGTGTATTTAGGACGAAAAATAGCGAGTTTGGGTTACTTTGTATGATTAATGGAATACCGTACTTATCTGCCTGTATGAATCCTATAAAACACTTTTCTTAGATGTACAGAAAGCCAAAGCAACCTCTTCTCCTGATTCACAGGAAAGCTAAGACAATACATAGGTACTTTAGCATATTTAACTAGTAGATTACAAAACACATTCATAATATTTTTTGTTATTTATTAGACTCTCAATAAAGGTGATTTGTGAAATTTTTGTGACAAATGTATAGATATTTCTAAATTAAACAGGAACGCAAATGTTAGGAAGGAACTGCATGGTGTAACAGTTGAAGTTGTAAAGTCATACAATTTGTGAACATCTTCTTAGATAACGGTATTAGAGGATAATTAGAAAATTGTAAATATTGAACCAAATTGACGCCGATGATGTATATTAGGGATTATTTTAATAATTGGGCTTTAGGTTCCGGCTTATTACTATTTTCGAAGTTACCAATAGGAAGTTTAACGTTTCGAGACTGATTAGTCCCTTGATCACAGTTAATAATAAGTAAAGTACAAATAAAAATTTAAAAGTAAAGTGAAAATATAAAATATAATCATGACATTTAGATTTGTCAAAATCTAAAACTTCGAAAATAGTAAGCCGGAACCTAAAGCCCAATAATTATTATCAAAATAATACCTAAATATACTTACAATGGGACGTACTGTTGAAATTTGTCACAGTAGGTACCTAATTGCAATGTTCAGAGGATAATTTTACTGGATTTGCCAAAGATTTTTCCCTGCGGCGACTACAGCACTGATATGAACATAGCCTTACTTACTGGTACTCACCTACGAAAACAAACTTCTGGGTTTAGTTTAATTTGGTTAAAATACCCGTCTAATGAAATCAAAATAGGGACAACACCGCACTCGAAATGATGAATGAATTTTAAAAATTTGTAAAAATATCGTAGTCGCGTAAACACACGACGTTGCCGCGCATTTTGTGTTTCATTTCTTAACATTGAAAATTATATTCAAATATGATTTAAATGACGTCTATCCCATTATTGTTGTTCGAGTTTATTAGAAATATTATGCTATTTAATTATTAGTAAGAAGTACCTCGCGCGGTTTGTATTGATAATGGTCTTGTTTACATATTTACGTGATGGTTTCAAGAACGATAGTATTCAAAAATCTGGTCACAGTAACGGTTTGGCAAACATGCAATTGCGGAGGGGCAATCAATGATTCTATAAAAACGTAAACAAGGGGGTCTATTTTATTTAGACGTCATTGGTACCTGCAGTGGCACTAAAAATTAGTTGAGAAATAGTTTAGAGCTTTTAAAATGACCGCTAGAGGGCGTAACAGCCATGACCGAATAAAAAATAGGAATTTTATTAATATTTTCCATAATTAGGGTGTGCCCAAAATATCATGAGTAGGTATAATGCTTAAATAACGTTATTTTATCTTCCAGTTTTTTCAATTACTCTATAAATAAAGTCGGGGGGGGGGGGGGGTACGTAAAACTTTTTTTATTCAAATGTTATTCCTGTTAATCTCAACGGAATTTAACAACATTAGTCCCGTTTTACAAGGAGTTTTCCTTCTTCTATCGATTGCATTTTAGGAATTTTTCATTTTGATTTCAAATATGCAAATATGAAATTCAAATATGTTTATGCCGATCAAAAGTCTACATGGGTGTGATGAAGTGAATATGTGTACAGGTTGATGAAAAATCGGCTATTTTCTATTTTTTCTGTTCACCATTGATAATTTCGTTATTATCGGAGCTATGAAGTCGGTTAAACTGGCAAACATGAAGAATTGTAGTCGCTACTTTTCTGTTTTTACCCGTATAATGAACGAAAAAGTTCATCCTATTTGATATTTTTTTTATTTGAATTATTGCTAATTTCATTTGCTAGCATTTACGGAGTAGGTAATCGAAAAACTGCATAATTAAAAAAAAAATCGAATTTATAAGCATTACACTCGTGATATTTTGGATATACCCTAATTTTGAAAAAGAATGAGAAAAATTTCGTTTGTCATGGCTGTTACGCCTCCTAAGGCGGTTCTAATTTTAGAAGCTCAAAACTTGACCGACGATTTTTTAGGGCCACTTTCTTTTAAAGAAATTTTTTGCCAGAGGCTGTACGATGCTTAGATTATGAGATATACCCGGTGACCATGACCATTCATAGTGAATCACCCAGTACATCTCATTTAATTTGATAGAACTTCAAATTCCACTTACATAATACGATTGTCTTTTGTTTTCCTGGAATACTGCAAAACCCAGGCAAGATTTCTACAAGATATTCACCGATGAGGAATTCCCCGATTTTTCTTTCTTCTAAGTATCTTGTTAATTTATTAATTCCTATCTTTAAATAGTTTAATTTAATTCGATTATAAAAAATAATGTAGAAAAAACCAGTACGGCTATAATTATTGAAAAAAAAAACTTTTACATCGTCTTCCCTCCCTTATGATACAGAAGGAGCGCAATTGGCTGTTGGTGAGTAAGCATTGATGTACAGGGCAAGTTCATGTAGTTTGATTTCAAAAATTGGAACACCAAACAAATCGTGAAGAAACTTTATGTGCCACCGTTAATAATTTTACCCCATTTTTTTAACCCAGCAACAGTATTGTCACTTTTTTTTTAAACAAAAAGGGCCTATTACAAAATAATGTGCCTGTTACAACGAGCTCCGTATTTTCAAACGGGGCATTTGAAGGTCTCATATCTCGGGTGACATTTATCTTACATTTTCTCAATAAAAGTCTACAACTAAGATGACTCGATTAAGAATATTCTTATATTCTTCTTATAATCCCTGTTTAATTGCCTATAAACATTAGTGCAATTTTTTTGAAGTTTCCATGAGAACGACAGGATATAAACAGACCTAGGTCGTTTTTTACTGATGCAGCATGTTTAACCAGCTGCGTTCTGGTTTCAAACGTTGCATTTTTGTGATAAAACAATGACGTCACGAACTAAACCGCTTAAAGCAGTTTGATTGTGGTTTGAACCAATCTTCGAGACCGGTTAGTAGCGTTTTGATGCGTTTTGAAGGGGAAGTTTGACAGCTCAGCATTAAGGCTAACCCAAATTTATTAAAATTACTCTTGTTTACGAATTACGATGTACATTCATTCCGTAGGCGACATAAAAGTGATAAGTCTTTTTAAAATCCTTATCTAAGGTAGGCTTCTTAATAACTGTTATGTATTGATAGTAATTATTATAACTCAAATATTATTCTGCGGGATGGCGGTATATTATCCCGTTATTTTAAATATTTTAAGAAAAATGCAGATGAAGATTTCCAACAACAACAAATCATGCCAATGCAAAATGTTCTATAATATGAAAGCGGAATGTTGTGGACTGTGGGAACGAACTAATTAACGGTGTTATATACTTAAGTGTGGTTTTGAATCTAGAACATTGCAGAATGTCCAGAGTACGCCAACCAAAGAAGGAATATCAGAATATTTCTTAAAAAAAAAAAAAAAAATTAAAAGGGGCATGTGGCATATCTCAACCTCCTGAGTCTTTGACATTTAATTTTATTGTTATGCTTAGAACTTGTTGGTTGGGTTTAGAATCTTTGAATTTTAAAACTTATAGATATGGCATGACTGATGACAGCGGTTTGAAAACATTTATTTTCCTGAACATCAAACTAGTGACGTCATCCTTTAATACGCTTCAAACCAGTGGTTAAACTCGCTGCATCAGTAAAAAACGACCCTAATATTCAATCGTTAATTATAAGCAATATTTGAGGATGAATTAGCCAAACTTAATATTATTTAAACTAAATATAAATAAACACAATAATGAGAACTTCAATAGTTTTTTACACGTTAGAAAAATATAACTACCGATTTATTAAAAAGTAGAAATTTACATTACAAGACAAAAACTGGTTTAAATCTATAATATCTTTGGAGCGTGCCAAAGCTGAACTCATTCAATTGACATCTGTCACTAAGTAGTTTGAAAGTATTTATGGTAATTGTTATATTTATCCGCTAAACCACTTGAAGCCAATAATAATAATTAATACCAGCTTTATTATGGTACTTTAATACCAACTGTAAAATGATACTGTTCAAAGTTTATGAGCAAGCCATAAAGAAGACTTTCATGTAACATGCAGTGGTGATGGCATTTAAAATAAATAAATACATAGAATTAAAAAGTGGCTAGTAATTGATTCCTGGTTATGTCCATAACTAATGCAATTACCGAGCTCGCTTTCGATTCATTTCGAAAATAAATTATTTTACACGGTTTTATGAACTTACTTGCGAATACCTACATATCTGGTTACACTCTGATTTCCTAAGCCTAGTTTTACAAAAAAATACGTTTAAATGTATCACAAAATTTTTCGTTGAATTTCTGTTTTATTTATTGGGAATCGGGTTCTTTGATGAAATTATTATTTATTAAAAGTTTTTTATAAAAAACTGAACTTCTCGGGGCCGATCGGTCCCTTGTTCACTCGTAATGTAAAAAACATGTAAAAAACTTAAAAATACTTTAAAAAACTATAATTAATATAATAAAATGGTCGTAAAATGGTGCTTTTATGAAATTTTTTTATTTTAATTTTAGAAAATATATTTTTTTATAAAAATCTTTTAATAAATAATAATTTTATCAAAGAACCCGATACCCAATAAATAAGACAGAAATTCAACAATTATTATTAAGAAGGTTCAAGAAAAATTGTAAAAAAAAAACAAATGCAGATGCATCTCGCGGCATCTTTTGGGTAGGTACTTAGTAGTAGTAACTCTTTCAGAAGAGAGATGGGGGTTCTCAACCGGCCAAGTATTCACAAGTACTCGGCAAGTAGCACGTAGTGAGTAGTAGCCGGCTTAAACTTATCTGGATGATGAGTAGATGAGTACCTGGCTCGAATCTGAACTTTGAAGTTGCTGTTGCGAAAGTTGCCGGTTCTGAGATAGCATGTTGACCGAAGGTCCATGATAGTCGACTTCCGGATGAATAATTTGGAAACAATGGATTCGTTGGATGTGGAACAGAATGCGACAAAAGAAGTTTCTTATAAGGAGTTATCGAGAAATCTGACTGGTTTATAAGTTTCTCTTTTTGAATATTCGACCGAAGCTCCAAGGAGATTGACTCCCTGATGATAAATTTGGCAATGATGATGTATTTGTTGAACTTGACCACGGATGTGAGGAATTAGATCCGTAGGCTAGGGGTGTGCAATTTGCCGGTCTTGAGGTAGCTGATTCACCGAAGCTCCATGGATATCGACAACCAGATGAAAAATTTGAAGAGCTAAAATTAGCTGGTCTTGAAGTAGCAAATCGATCGAAGCTCCAATAAGATCGATTACCATTCGATATCCATGACGGTGGATTTGTTGAATTGGGCCAATGATGTGAGGAATTATATCCATAGGCTAGGGGTGTGCAATTTACCGGTTTTGAGGTAGCTGATTCACCGAAGCTCCATGGATATCGACTACCAGATGTAGAATTAGAAGAGCTAAAATTAGCTGGTCTTGAAGTAGCAAATCGATCGAAGCTCCAATAAGATCGATTACCATTTGATATCCATGACGGTGAATTTGTTGAATTGGGCCAATGATGTGAGGAATCATTTCTATAGGCTAGGGGTGTGCAATTTGCCGGTCTTGAGGTAGCTGATCCACCGAAGCTCCATGGATGTCGACTACCAGCTGAAGAATTAGAAGAGCTAAAATTAGCTGGTATTGAAGTGGCAAATCGATCGAAGCTCCAATAAGATCGATTACCATTTGATATCCATAACGGTGAATTTGTTGAATTGGGCCAATAATGTGAGGAATAATTTCCATAGGATAGGGGTGTGCAATTTGCCGGTCTTGAGGCGGCTGATCCACCGAAGCTCCATGGATATCGACTACCAGATGAAGAATTAGAAGAGCTAAAATTAGCTGGTCTTGAAGTAGCAAATCGATCGAAGCTCCAAGAAGATCGATTACCATTTGATATCCATGACAGTGGATTTGTTGAATTGGGCGAATGATGTGAGGAATCATTTACATAGGCTAAGGGTGTGCAATTTGCCGGTCTTGAGGCAGCTGATCCACCGAAGCTCCATGGATATCGACTACCAGATGAAGAATTAGAAGAGCTAAAATTAGGTCTTGAAGTAGCAAATCGATCGAAGCTCCAATAAGATCGATTACCATTTGATATCCATGACAGTGAATTTGTTGAATTGGGCCAATGATGTGAGGAATCATTTCCATAGGCTAGGGGTGTGCAATTTGCCGGTCTTGAGGCGGCTGATCCACCGAAGCTCCATGGATGTCGACTACCAGCTGAAGAATTAGAAGAGCTAAAATTAGCTGGTCTTGAAGTAGCAAATCGATCGAAGCTCCAATAAGATCGATTACCATTTGAAATCCATAACGGTGAATTTGTTGAATTGGGCCAATGATGTGAGGAATCATTTCCATAGGCTAGGGGTGTGCAATTTGCCGGTCTTGAGGCGGCTGATCCACCGAAGCTCCATGGATGTCGACTACCAGCTGAAGAATTAGAAGAGCTAAAATTAGCTGGTCTTGAAGTAGCAAATCGATCGAAGCTCCAATAAGATCGATTACCATTTGAAATCCATAACGGTGAATTTGTTGAATTGGGCCAATGATGTGAGGAATCATTTCCATAGGCTAGGGGTGTGCAATTTGCCGGTCTTGAGGTAGCTGATCCACCGAAGCTCCATGGATGTCGACTACCAGCTGAAGAATTAGAAGAGTTAAAATTAGCTGGTCTTGAAGTGGCAAATCGATCGAAGCTGCAATAAGATCGATTACCATTTGAAATCCATAACGGTGAATTTGTTGAATTGGGCCAATGATGTGAGGAATCATTTCCATAGGCTAGGGGTGTGCAATTTGCCGGTCTTGAGGCGGCTGATCCACCGAAGCTCCATGGATGTCGACTACCAGCTGAAGAATTAGAAGAGCTAAAATTAGCTGGTATTGAAGTGGCAAATCGATCGAAGCTCCAATAAGAATTTGTTGAATTGGGCCAATGATGTGAGGAATCATTTCTATAGGCTAGGGGTGTGCAATTTGCCGGTCTTGAGGTAGCTGGTCCACCGAAGCTCCATGGATGTCGACTACCAGCTGAAGAATTAGAAGAGCTAAAATTAGCTGGTCTTGAAGTGGCAAATCGATCGAAGCTCCAATAAGATCGATTACCATTTGATATCCATGACAGTGGATTTGTTGAATTGGGCGAATGATGTGAGGAATCATTTACATAGGCTAAGGGTGTGCAATTTGCCGGTCTTGAGGCAGCTGATCCACCGAAGCTCCATGGATATCGACTACCAGATGAAGAATTAGAAGAGCTAAAATTAGGTCTTGAAGTAGCAAATCGATCGAAGCTCCAATAAGATCGATTACCATTTGATATACATGACAGTGAATTTGTTGAATTGGGCCAATAATGTGAGGAATAATTTCCATAGGATAGGGGTGTGCAATTTGCCGGTCTTGAGGCGGCTGATCCACCGAAGCTCCATGGATATCGACTACCAGATGAAGAATTAGAAGAGCTAAAATTAGCTGGTCTTGAAGTAGCAAATCGATCGAAGCTCCAATAAGATCGATTACCATTTGATATCCATGACAGTGGATTTGTTGAATTGGGCGAATGATGTGAGGAATCATTTACATAGGCTAAGGGTGTGCAATTTGCCGGTCTTGAGGCAGCTGATCCACCGAAGCTCCATGGATATCGACTACCAGATGAAGAATTAGAAGAGCTAAAATTAGGTCTTGAAGTAGCAAATCGATCGAAGCTCCAATAAGATCGATTACCATTTGATATACATGACAGTGAATTTGTTGAATTGGGCCAATGATGTGAGGAATCATTTCCATAGGCTAGGGGTGTGCAATTTGCCGGTCTTGAGGCGGCTGATCCACCGAAGCTCCATGGATGTCGACTACCAGCTGAAGAATTAGAAGAGCTAAAATTAGCTGGTATTGAAGTGGCAAATCGATCGAAGCTCCAATAAGATCGAGTACCATTTGATATCCATGACGGTGAATTTGTTGAATTGGGCCAATGATGTGAGGAATCATTTCTATAGGCTAGGGGTGTGCAATTTGCCGGTCTTGAGGCGGCTGATCCACCGAAGCTCCATGGATGTCGACTACCAGCTGAAGAATTAGAAGAGCTAAAATTAGCTGGTATTGAAGTGGCAAATCGATCGAAGCTCCAATAAGATCGAGTACCATTTGATATCCATGACGGTGAATTTGTTGAATTGGGCCAATGATGTGAGGAATCATTTCTATAGGCTAGGGGTGTGCAATTTGCCGGTCTTGAGGCGGCTGATCCACCGAAGCTCCATGGATGTCGACTACCAGCTGAAGAATTAGAAGAGCTAAAATTAGCTGGTATTGAAGTGGCAAATCGATCGAAGCTCCAATAAGAATTTGTTGAATTGGGCCAATGATGTGAGGAATCATTTCTATAGGCTAGGGGTGTGCAATTTGCCGGTCTTGAGGCAGCTGATCCACCGAAGCTCCATGGATATCGACTACCAGATGAAGAATTAGAAGAGCTAAAATTAGCTGGTCTTGAAGTAGGAAATCGATCGAAGCTCCAATAAGATCGATTACCATTTGATATCCATGACGGTGAATTTGTTGAATTGGGCCAATGATGTGAGGAATCATTTCCATAGGCTAGAGGTGTGCAATTTGCCGGTCTTGAGGTAGCTGATTCACCGAAGCTCCATGGATATCGACTACCAGATGAAAAATTTGAAGAGCTAAAATTAGCTGGTTTTGAAGTAGCAAATCGATCGAAGCTCCAATAAGATCGATTACCATTTGGTATCCATGACGGTGAATTTGTTGAATTGGGCCAATGATGTGGGGAATCATTTACATAGGCTAAGGGTGTGCAATTTGCCGGTCTTGAGGCGGCTGATCCACCGAAGCTCCATGAATATCGACTACCAGATGAAGAATTAGAAGAGCTAAAATTAGCTGGTCTTGAAGTAGCAAATCGATCGAAGCTCCAAGAAGATCGATTACCATTTGATATCCATGACAGTGGATTTGTTGAATTGGGCGAATGATGTGAGGAATCATTTACATAGGCTAAGGGTGTGCAATTTGCCGGTCTTGAGGCAGCTGATCCACCGAAGCTCCATGGATATCGACTACCAGATGAAGAATTAGAAGAGCTAAAATTAGGTCTTGAAGTAGCAAATCGATCGAAGCTCCAATAAGATCGATTACCATTTGATATCCATGACAGTGGATTTGTTGAATTGGGCGAATGATGTGAGGAATCATTTACATAGGCTAAGGGTGTGCAATTTGCCGGTCTTGAGGTAGCTGATCCACCAAAGCTCCATGGAAATCGAGTACCAGATGAAGAATTTGAAGAGTGTGAAAACAACGAGTTCGATGACTGGGAGAATGGAAAACTAGCTGAAAAGATACAAAATTTAGAAACAGTTTCAAGAGAATTGAATTCAATGAAATCAAAATAATATGAAATGAATTGAATTCAGATTTTTCACATAGAACATATCACTGCACCCTCATGAATCTGATGAGAGCTTTTGGAAGTCTTATGGAATGACATGAAAACTATTATCGATATTCTTTATTATTTGCTGGCAAATTTCATTTAGTGGGATTTGGAAGCCAACTGTTACATATAATGGACCTGTAAAGAACCTGTAATGGTCACGAGACTTACAAGAGAACATGGTCGTCGCTTATTCACGGTGGCAGAAGATTTCTTAGCCAGAAATGTGGAACATAAAAACAATATTGGTGTGAACATTGGTAAACATAGAAATTGAGAAACGTAAAAATTATAAATTTATTATTTCAAGGTAAAGGTAAGTCAAACAAAGTTTAGCTCATGACCTGGACCCCACTACTGCAGTATAGTAAATATTATTTTATTTGCGTGTATGTAATCTCCTTTGTGAACGGTAAAAAAATTCGAAAAAATATAAACATCGCGACTGATTTTATAGTGACTACGTATACTTATACATATAGATAAATTATTTCAGCATTATTGACATACCTATATGAATAAGGGAACGATTTCCAAGAATAATTATTATAATATTAACAAGGTATAAAAATATTACCTGCAGAGCCAGAACATTCATATAAATTTGATTGTACGAATATAAAAATCACTAATAACGCAAAAGTGCCCCACTTATATTGCCTGTTGTCCATAATGTTCGAATCTTATGCTTTAAAAGAACAAATTTTATCCTACTTACTTATATCCCTAGTAACTATCGCTTAAAATAAATAAGTAAATATTTTGTATTTCATACTGGTTACGGGTCAAATATTATACTTAATGACGACAAACTATTTATTTCCAATTTTTAACCAAAATATGTAATAATTTATTTATTATGTAACATAGATAGGTATGTAGGGTACACAAAAATAAAATTTATGTTTTCAACTCCTACTTTGTAGAATCTCTGCACACTGATTGATGATAAATAAAACACTAATGTTTAAAAAAAATTCTACTGTATATTGATGGATATTAACGTTACACGTGTTTCACTACTTTTAATGTAGCATCTTCAGACGTATGTAAATAAAATTATTGATATGTTACTATATTGCTTATCATCATAGGGAACAGATATCGAATGATGCGTCATTTCAAAATCAATGAAATAAAATGGATGGAACAAAACAATGCAAATGATCAAATGTATAAATGAATGTAGACCTCATAAGTAACCACAGAAAAGTGCAATGTTGTGCATTTCTCCGCACATTTTTACAGGAAATAAAGTGTTAATAATTGTCGAGAAAACCTGTTTTATCCATTCGCCCTGTATCTAATATTCAGCGAAACCCAAAAAGTGAGATATCGTTGTGAAGAGAATTCAAGTATGTTTCCTGTTACCATCATGAGCAAACGGGTAGCTATACCCCAAGACGAAGAGATTGGATAGTTAAATTTGTCACCCAAATGCCAAATCAGAGTTTTTCGCTGACCATTTCAGTTTCCAAGCTATTAGGCCTGTTTCGTTTTCATAGAGCCACTCTGTATGCAGGGTGTTCCTAAATACTAGGTACATACGAAAGGAGGTTATTATTTTGCTTATTTAACGCCTAAAAGTTCATATAAACATATTAGGTCTCCCCAACATTGGCGAGTTGTTCGCTGTTTTCGGCTAGTCTAATCTAAACAGATATTTGGTAGGTACTGGGTACTACGTATTCTAGTTTCCACTGCGTATTCTCGGATATTATTCTTTAGCCATGACATCTGATTCCTTCTAATCTCTCTGCGGCCCTCGATTTTACTTTTCATATAAGTTGATCAGTTGACATTCTGTATCGGTTTCCTCTAACAACATGCCGCAGATATAATTATATCTTTCTTCTCCTAATATGTAGTCATAAATGGTTGACGAACGGCATTTGCTCTACTTAATATTGCTTCGTTGATCTGTGTAGCTGTCCTGGGTATTGTCAGCATTCTTCTATTAGTGGAGAGGGTCTGTCAAAAGAAAAGGCTCCATCCGCCTTGGACTCGAGAATTTTTTTTTGATTTTTTTTCCATAAAGTTGGACCCCCTCTTCATTTTGGTGGAATTTTCAAAAATTTAATCGACGCCCTGGCGAAGAAATGTGCATGCGAAGACATCGGCAATGGGTTTTTTGCACATAACTCGCTTAATTCAACTCTGAGCATAGTAAATATTCTGTCAAAAAATGAAGAGCTCTCGAAGAAGCGTAATTTGAACTTTGACTGGTCCAAATCGGTCAAACGGTTCTCGAGATATCGCATTTTCAATTAATCCAGCCGCGAGCAGCGAGAGCCGGGCGCGGAGCCTAGCACTCCCTCTCCTTTCTCTCTTCTCTCACAGACACACACGCTAGATTAATTGGTTTACATATTATCACGTCCGCATGCAGGTCCTAATTGAGATAGCGACATGAGGTAAAAAAATCTTGAAAAGGGACACTTAGCCCTAAAAAATGCCGGGTAGCGGAACCCGCTAACCCTAATCCTTGCCATTCTACAGGACCAAACACATTTGGTGACCCTGTGACCTTAATAATGGTCCGATCGAGGTCTACTGGGGCTCAAATCAAAGATAAAAAGAATTTCCGTCTGCTGACGAAAAAAAAATTACCTCCACCCCCTTCTTTCATGGCAAAAAAACAGTTTTATGAAAAAAAGGGGGAGGGAAATCGGTTTTTCTGCGGGCATCTTACCAATATTGGCGGAATCGAAAAAAAAATTTTTAAAGTAGGTATTCCAAAGTGTCATCCCCCATTGGTTGGGCCCGAGGCCCCAATATTAGCGAAAGTTATATCAATTTGAATTTTAATTATGATTTCCCCTCCCCCTCCCCCTCTAATCGAGATAGCGACTTCAAAATTTCAGGCATCATTGAGGACACTGCTGTCTGTCGATGAAAAAAAAAATTAAGTCTCTTAGTCGATTTTTTCCATGCAAAACACGCGAACACGGACGGCGGTGTATTCGCACCGCGGCGGAACCCTGAAGAAAGGGCCTTAAAATTGAAAATGCGATATCTCGAGAACCGTTTGACCGATTTGGACCAATCAAAGTTCAAATTACGCGTCTTCGAGAGTTCTTCATTTTTTGACGGAATATTTACTATGCTCAGAGTTGAATTAAGCGAGTTATGTGCAAAAAACCCATTGCCGATGTCTTCGCATGCACATTTTTCCGCCAGGGCGTCGATTAAATTTTTGAAAATGCCACCAAAATGAAGAGGGGGTCCAACTTTATGAAAAAAAAAATCAAAAAAAATTCTCGAGTTCAAGGCGGTTCGAAAGTCAGACCCTCTCTACTATATGCAACCACATTTAGAAAGCTTCCATATATATACATATTATATATATAACAACACAGACCAAATATGACCAAATATACCTACCATTTTGATAGTTTTTTTTGACGCAGTTTTGACGCAGTTGTACGAGCTGTTTCAATTCTGCATTTATTGTCATTGTATAGTCTAGTTGTTCCGTGATGTAACTTCCAAGATATCTGAACTGAGTAACTCTCTCAATGTTTTGTTGATCTATCTGTAGGGAAGCATCAGGGTGCGGTTGGCGACTGAATATCATAAACTTTGTCTTAGCGGCATTCATTTTTAGACCTATTTACCGTCCTGTCGTGCTCACACAATCCAACAATTCTAAAATGCAGTAGAATTTTTTTCTTAAAATTTCAGATCAATGATTATAGAGGGCATTTTAAACATCGGTGATTATATCGATTGAAAATATCATACAATTGTTGTACCAAAATAAGAAGTGTTCGTTTATTTAATGTAACATTTAAATAAATTGACAAAGAAAATCAGTAGTAATAACATAAATAATATTACACTTAAATAACATATTATTCTAAATTTAATTCTAAAATGAATTCATAATTTTATGTTCAATATTAGTGTCAACCATTAAAAGCGATTTTATGACAGAGTTCACTGAATCTTTTACTAGATTCTGAAACTTTTGTTCTTCTTCAGTGAGACCTTTGAGGGCAGGTTCAGCAACTATCGCAACACAAAAGTTATACTCCTTCGCATTAGTGGAATTCGATGTGTTAAACGATGACCGGTCATCACTTACATAAACGACATTTCCTATAAATTTAATGGTGTAAAGGCACGGTACTTCTATTGTCACATTCGAACCTGCAGGTCTACTGAAACAGTCGCTCACACCAATACTGCTACATCTGCAGGGAATTTGACTACTTATACACATCACCTGGAACAGGAATAATAAAGATTTGGTTTGCTCTCACAATTTATTTACCATAGTTAATTTAGCTCGCAGCCTTAATAGTTTTTAAAGTATGCCTTACCTGTGAGGTATCATTGCAGCTGTGGGTTCTGGAAACATCGGCCACACACATAATGGATCCACTTGAGTTGCAAAGAGCATAAGTATTAAAAGGACATATGCTACTACTGTCACCAACACACCTGACAACAGAATCGGCTTCAATTTTAGACTCTGGGCGAATGCTTTCTCTGTTGTGGTAGTAATGATGCACTGTATAGTAATTATATTTTGGAACTGATAAAGTAATATCTCTGTAATATAAGTAGGTTGGAGTGTTCATCCTAGCCAAAGAGTACTCAAGGAAGATTCCAAGTGCCGTACTACCGGTATCACGGATAGTGTACTGATACTTGGTATAGTTTATAGGTGGCTTGACATGATTGGGAGGTGATTGGTTCGCGTATATAAAGATGCTCGGTCCATTTATAGGTTTGTTGGTACCTGGTTTAGAAGTTGAGCTGCTGGTGGTACTTGGTGGTGCAACAGGCGATCGTATAGTTCTGTTACTTGGAAGATGACTTCCTGGTGTAGAATTGAATAATCTAGTGGGACTGGTAGGTCGTGGAGGTAGAAGGCCTGAAATAATTGAGAGAATAAATAGAACTTGCAACTTAATTACCTGCGGTCGTCAGTGACGTTTTCTGATCCATTCCGTTGAGCGTATACCGAACGGTAAAAGGAATCTCACATAAATTGATTTCTATAAGTGACTATAATTATTTGTAAGTGAAGAGTAAGTGAAAGAGAACTGAACTGAACTAAATAAGTAAAAATTATTCTTACTTGTATCGCTTTGACATTTTAAATAACCGAAGGATGCTAACGAAAACAATAGAAAAAATATATTCTTCATTATTAGAATACTTTTAAACCTTTTTTTTTTTGATTCTAGTCTTGATGATTTTTTTTAGCAACCATTCCTTGGACATAATATATATTAAGTTTTCGCAAGACAGATTACATAAGTTATATGATTGTTATCTTTATTGTTTAGACAATAATAATACCTGCAGTATCTTTAAAATTATAATTGCTATGAAATTGCTTTTGATAACCATTTTCTTCAAAAACGTGGTGAGTTATGTAGGTATTCTTCGCTACAAATTCCCACAAGAAATATTATTAGATAAGTATTGAAGATAATAATATGACTTTGTTCCTTTTTCTTACTTGGTTTGAAAATTAAATACAACTTTACAGTACTTCTTCATTATTACCAGTAGGTACCTATTATAAGGTATTATTGGCACCGCTATAAAAAAATAGCAAAAATTGCTACTGACCTGGCTACTGGCCGCCTACAACAACATCTGCTCGTTTATACAGGGTGTCCGGTAAGTACCTCCTAATCTCTCGGGAGCATACAGGAGAGGTCAAAATAAACCTAGTCTGTCATAAAAAAAAAACATTCCTAAAGTGTCCCTAAACGGAGATACAGAGCCCCAAAATGGGACCCTAAGATTTACTTTTTTGGCTCTAACTTTTGAACCGAGTTTTGAACCGACCTGTATAATTTGATGAAATTTTAATTTTTTATAGAGGCCATAAAGACTCATTAAAGCCATATCAGAGTGGATGTTTGACGTCCTAAAAGAAGTCAGGAACGGACTTACCACCACACTCATTGTGTCAAGTTTTGACAGGTGTCATTTTACAGAGCTGAAAACTTATTTTTTAAATACGCTGGTCATTCATCTTCACAAAAGGTACTCTTAATTTATTTCGATAAAACTAGCGGTTCTCAAGATAAATCGACTTTTATGCGAATTTTGATCAAGTTCCGTCAATAGCAATCCATTATGTAGTAGGTAGGTTTATCAACAAGAACCTGATTTTTACCTGTTTGTGTTTAGCATTAGTAACTTTTTAGTGTTTCGCATACCTAAAAACCGATTTATCTCCAAAAACCGTCAGTTTTATCGAAACAAATTAAGAGCACCTTCTTTAAAGATGAAGTATTGGACTATTCAAAAAAATAGCTTTTAGCTCTGTAAAGTGACACCTGTCAAAATTTTGACTCAACGAGTATGATGGTAAATCCATTCCTGACTTCCATGACGACGTCAAACATCGACTTTAATATGGCCTGATGGCTCTCTGTGGCCTCTATAAAGTGTTTAAATTCCATCCAATTATACAGGTTGGTTCAAAACTTAAAGCCAAAAAAGTAAATTGCGGGGCATCCTTTTAGGGCTCCATATCTCCGTTTGGGGACACTTTAGGAATTTTTTTTTTATGACAGACTAGGTTTTTTTTGACCTCCCCTGTATGCTCCCGAGAGATTAGGAGGTACTTACCGGACACTTTGTATATGACTTGAGTTCTGCCAATACCCGGTTATATCCCTCACCACTCTCTTCTCGAAATATTCCCGAAGTAGAATCCACCGTTCCCACAAATTCTCAATTCACATCATCAATGATTTCCGAACCGCCACAACAGCCCAGTACTTTGAATCCCGGATCAGGTTCGATGTGTAGTTGCAGCTTAACCAAGTGGCATATCGGTAATTATCTTTTCTTAAGAGGCAGTAATTTTTTTTTCTCAAAATTTGATGGAATTTTAAAATCAGTGATAGATAACATATTGGTTTAACAATATTAATTAGTGGCTATCTCAAAGTAAGAAGTGTTCGTTTATTTAATGTAACAGTGAATAAATTGACAAAGAAAATCAGTAGTAATAACAATAAAATTACACTTAAATAACACATTCTAAATTTAATTATTCTAAAATTAGTTCATAATTTTATATTTATTATAACTCAACCATTAATAAGCGATTTTTAATAAAATTCACTGGATTGCGCCTTAGATTCCGCACCATTAAGAAGCGATTTTTAATAAAGTTCAATGCATTGTGTCCTATATTCCGCTTTTTTTTTTCTTCTTCAGTGGGACGTCTGAGGGCAGGTTCAGCAACTATGGCAACACAAAAGTTATACTCCTTCGCGTTAGTGGAATTCGATACGTTAGACGGTGGCCGGTGTTGAATTATTTCATTATTTACATAAAAGACATTTCCTATAAATTTAATGGTGTAAAGGCACGGTACTTCTATTGTCACATTCGAACCTGACGGTTTACTAAAACAGTCGCTCATACCTATACTGCTACATCTGCAGGGAATTTGACTACTTATACACATCGCCTGGAATAGAAATAATAAAAATTTGGTTTTGCTCTCACAATTTATTTACCATAGATAATTTAACTTGTATTAATTTAATAATTTTTAAAGTATGCCTTACCTGTGAGGTAGCATTGCAGCTGTGGGTTCTGGAAACATCGGCTACACACATAATGGATCCATTAAAATTGCAAACCGCATAAGTGTTAGAAGGGCATATGGTACTACTGTCACCAATACATGTGACAACAAAATAGGCATCAATTTGAGACACTGGGCGAATGCTTTCTCTGTTGTGGTAATAATGATACACTTTATAGTGATTATATTTTGGCATTGAGAAAGTAAAATCTCTACCATAATACCAGTAGGTTGGAGTCTTCATCCTGACCAAAGAGTACTCCAGGAAGATTCCAAGTGCCGTACCACCGGTGTCACGGATGGTGTACCGGTACTTGGGATAGTTTTTAGGTGGATAGAAATCACTAGGCGGATCATAGATGTCAGAATAACCACCTTGACCATCAGAATTGTTAGGTGATTGGTTCGAGTATATGAAGATGTTCGGCCCATCTACAGGTTGGTCAGTAGTATCTGGTTCAGAAGTTGAGCTGCTGGTGTTGCTTGGTGGTGCAGCAGGCAATAATTGTACATTTCTGCTAGGTGAAATATGACTCCCTGTTGTAGAATTGAATGATATAGTTGGATTGGTAGGTCGTGGAGGTAGAAGGCCTGAAAGAATAAATAACACTTGCGATCGGTAGTGACGTTTTACGATCGATATACTCTTGTATCGAGTAATCTCACATAAATTGATTTCTATAAGTGATTATAATTATTTGTAAGTGCATTTATCTTTCGTATTGAAAGAAAAAATGACACGAGACTACCTTTTCAATTTCACATTTAGACCAGTAAGTTAAAGAAAAGATATTTGCTTTGTTGAAAATTATCTTATTCTTGTGTTCTTCATCTTGACTAGTTTCTTTACTCCTCTAACTCTTCTTAGCTACTTCATTTCAACTGCTTGTATCTTGCTCTTCTGTCTTTTATTCAGTACCCATGAATCGCATCCGAACGTCAAAATTGGTCTGCATAATCTCAGTAGTATATAATCGAAATATCCTATTCAATTAGATTGTTAGCATGAAATGGCGGCATTCTGCTCACCGGGAAGAGAAATTTTGCGGCAATATTGCCAAATTTTTCATAGCAAAGTTACAGTACTGTAATGTTGCAAACAATGACCCAGTTAAATTGCTGCAATGCAAATGGAATGGTGCCAACGGTGGTGCAGCATTGTTGCACTGCAACGTTTCAAATGCAAAGTACTATTTATAGCAAGGAGCAAGGTCCGGAGAACTTGACACAAATAAAAGTTCAGTAAAGGTTCGGCAATTTTATAATTTAATATTGGTAAATGTTACATACCGCAGCAAATTTCAAAAACTATAGAAAAGTAAGTTTAATAAGAGTGACTTCAATTTTTAAATTTAAAGTAAGTTCAAGTTAAAGCGATTTTTGTGAAACCAGTCCATAGAGTATAGAGCTAAGTCAGGAACAATGCATTTAATTTTTTCGATAACTTGGATGAAAGTTTCAAAATTAGGTAAGTAGGTACCTACTATTTTAAAAGTTTGAAAATGCCAAATTATACTAAAAAATATTTTAGGTTTTTTTGTCGTTTGGAAATAGATTTTTTCAACAAGTAATGCTTACCTGTATCATTTTGACATTCCAAGAAACCAAAGTATGCTAAGAAAAACAACAGAAAAAATAAATTCTTCATCATTAGAGTACTTTTAGAAAAAAATTGTGTGCTTCTAGTCTTGATGATTTTTTCTAGGAACTTTGAACTTAGGTACATTAAGTTTATTATTTTTTTATTATTATTTATTCTTTAAAGTATAATAACTGTGAAATTGCTTTAATAACAGCTTTCCATAAAAACGTAGTGAATTATGTAACTTTTCCGCACGTGTTCTAAAAGACTGCAATTATGATACACTATACATCTTGTAGAAGGAAATCAACGTAGTCAACGTAGTCAAGAGTAGTCTGCGCGGGGGTATAAAACGTTATAGAAGTGCAACGAATGAAATAATTTTCGAAATGAAGGACTTACGCTCCTTCCTGGACGCCTGCTTCCCAAAAGTACGACATAAGCGGCAACTATGAGCGCCATAAGAGCAATGGTTCATTCTAACTATGACTTTTAGTATGGGAATAGTTTTTTACTTTTTTTATTTATTGTACTAGTAAAATAATAGCTTTCGACATTGTCAAAATGTGACACAGTACTGATTATTAGCGTGAAATTATGACAACTATGACAGAAAGAATTTAGATTAACAACTCTCTGTACCGCATTCATATTAGTATTAGTGTACTAATTCGCAGTGTCTCCTCGCATGTCTTCCGTGTTCCTAGCTCTATAGCACCTGTAAAATCAACGATCGGCGTTAGTTGGTTGGAAGGTAGGTTTGTGGTTTACAGAGTCGAGAGCCAGAATAGCGCACTGACGCTAGACGCTTATTTTAGAATTGTAGATAAACGTAAAACCTTTTTTAATTCATATTTCAGTGAAATTTATCAGTTATCTTAATTAAGTGAAACCTTGATTGAACGATTCGAAGTGTTTTGCAGTTGAGTTTCAGCTTTAGTCACTTGAGCTCTACAAGAGTTAGCAAAAATCGAAAACGTTACCATCTGATGGGACTCATTGCATCGAAATTCCGAAATATTATAACTCGGCGTACACGGTTGTTGAAATGCGATGGTGATCAGTAGGTGCCTGTTGATATTTATGCCGAAAATGGTAGGTTAGCTTATTTTTTAATACTACTAAGCTTGCGGAAAAAATCATCCACTCGGAATAGAATTCTCCTTTTGTGTTTGGGTCAATTGCACGGCCTCAGTTTCGTCTTGGCCTCAACAATTGAGCTCAACACAAAAATACGATCTTCTACTCTTAGTAACGTCGTAACGTAATACATGATTTCGCTATGAAGTTTCCTAAGAAATATTACTTTGTATGGTAGATATGATTACAGTTACTTTTTCTCACTTGGTTTAAAAATAAAATATAAATTCATATCATACTTAGTTATTACAAGATTATTACCTATTGCCACCGCTGCATATTTGCGTACACCACAACGTTTGGTTGTTTATTTATAATAACGTGAATCCTGCAATTGTTAATATTTAACTTCTTCTTCTTCTTACCGTGCCTTATCCTCCAAGGACATTGTTGGCGATCATCATGGGGCACTTTACTTTATCTGCTGCTATCCTGAAGAGTTCTACAGCTGTTTTCACGCTCCATTGTCTCAGATTTCTCACTCAGGACGTACGTCGCCTCCCCGGTCCTCTTCTTCCTTTCACCTTCCCTTGTATGGTCAGTCGCATCATTCATATTTCTCATTTCTCAGTACATGACCAAAGTAGCTCATTTGCATCCTCTTTATAATGTTGATTATCTCTCTCTCCTTTTTCTTTCTTTACAATATTTCTGTGTTTGTTACATGTTGTGTCCAGGGCACTCTCCACATTCTCCTATAGCACTACATATCAAAGGAAGAGAGTCTTTTTTCTGTTTATCCGTAATTGTCCATACTGCAGCTCCATATAACAGGACCGAGAAGATGTAACATCTCAGTACTCTAGTTCTAATTTCTATTTTCAACTTCCCGTTGCAAAGTATTGTCTTTATCTTGTTAAAGGAATTTCTGGCGATCTCAATGCCTAGTTTGATTTCAAGACTCCGATCCCATTGTTCGTTTAGCTCGCATCCCAAGTAGCTGTATTTGGGTACTCTCTCTAAGGATGTTCCCTTAACTGGTATGAATCCTTTAACTGATTTTTCGGTTTCTTTGTTGATGACAATAGCTACTTCGTTGAGATTTTGTAGGGTGGTGTCTCCGGAGTAATAAAACACGTAACCAGTTGTCTACAACACTTTTGCCTCTACATTCAAGGATGTCTACAGCTGTTATTTCATACTCCATTGTCTCACCCAGGACGTACGTCGCCTTCCCGGTCCTCTTCTTCCTTTCACCTTCCTTTGTATTATGGCCAGTCGCATCACCTCATATTTCTTGTTTCTCAGTATATGACCAAAGTAGCTCATTTGCATCCTCTTTATAATGTTGATTATCTCTCTCTCCTTTATTTAAACGTCTCATTTCTTGTATTAGGTTATGAGATTTTCCTTGTTGGTACAGACTCCGTACGTTCTACGTTGCTATTCTTTTATGTATTTTGAGCTGTCTTGCTGATCGTGAAGGCAGGAACGGCGTTAGGGTGGGGCGCGGTTGGGCGACCGCCCAGGGCGCCGAATTAAAGGGGCGCCGCAGGCGCCCCTTTGTAGCCCATCGCTCATAGTTCGAGGTATACTTACTCGTGAATTCCCTAAATTAAGCGAAAAAATCCTTGAATTATTGAAAAAAGTTCATTCCAGCCAAAAATATGAATGGTATAATAAATAAAATAAATACTTTTAAATAGATAAAAAAGCGTTTAAATTAACATTTTGCGAGTAATTTTTCAAAAAATTTTCCCGGGGGAGAGCCCCCTTCCCGTACCCCCCTTTCGTCTGGGGGAGCCCCCAGGCCCCCCGGTTGGTCTCTAACGTTAACCGTTATTTGAATCCTATCTTATCTTATCCTATCTTATAAAGGACCCTTTCTACAATTTATACCTATACCTGTAACGGTTGCTAGGGGGCGCCGTATAGAAATCTCGCCCAGGGCGCTGGCAGTGCTAAAACCGGCCCTGCGTGAAGGTCTTGTACCCAGCGGGATCTGGGTTTCCGAAAACCGATTTCCGTGATCAGTATTGTTTATCTCGTTTATCGCTGCCATGATGACTGTTCTAGGGATATTCTTGCAGATATTTCATGAGGTAGTTTCCCGTTGCTTTCCGCATTTCCATTCCGTTGATGATTCTTGATTCATCCGCTTTTAGAGATGATTTCTCGTCTCTAGGGCAAGGGGGTGCCCTTATTCCCGCTAGTTTATCCACTCGGAGATGTTGACCAGTAGGAGGAGACTGCTTAGTTCGGCAGTTACTAGGTCCCTATCTGCTTTGGCCACTTAAGTGTTGCCCGCTATCTACCACGTTGAGATGCAGGCTCGTTTTTTTATATATCGAGGTTAGGACCTTTCGGTATTTCCTTATCTATCCGGAGTTTTAGAGAGCATCATACTTTGACTAAGTATGTAGAATTTTTCTCTAAAACTTTCGGGTTATAAAGGGGTTGTAAGGGTTATAATGATAAGAGGACATTTTAAAACCAATGATTATTTGGTATAAGAATTAATTATTTGACAAAGAAAACCAGTAGTACCAACCTAATAATCATAAATAATATTACACTTAAATAACACACCTAATTTCAATTCTAAAATAAATTTAAAATATTATAATTTTAAATTAATGTTTAATTAACGATTTTTCAAGAAATTTAGCAAAAAAAGATCCAGTATTCTTTAGTAGTATTTCGTCTTCAGTGAGAGGTCTGAGGGCAGGTACAGCAACTATCAAAACGCAAAAATTATACTCCTTCGCACGAGTAGCATTCGATACGTTAGACTGTGATTGCTGAACAACTATAGTATTATTTACATAAGAGACATTGCCTACTAATTTAGTGTTGTAAACGCACGATAATTCTGCTGTAACATTCGAATTGAATTGGTTTTGGGAAACACACTCACTCCCTATGTATCCATATACATCAATATAGGATTCTATGCAGGGAATTTCAACACTTACACACATCACCTGAAATAGAAATAAAAGAGATTAGTAGGTACCTATTGAATTACTAATTATTTATTTCTACTTACCTAATTTACTTAACGTAATCAAAGTTGTTCAAGATCTTAACCTTAATAGTCTTAACAATAGGTATACTTTACCTGTGACTTAGCATTGCATCTGTGGGTCCTGGAAACATCAGCTACACACATAATGGATCCACTGGAATTGCAAAGCGCATAAGTATCAAAAGGGCATATACTGCTACTGTCACCAACACATGTGACAACAGAATTGGCTTCAATTCGAGACTCCGGGTGAATGCTTTTCTTGTCCTTGTAATAATGATACACTGTATAGTGATCATATTTTGGTTTTAATGCATTGACACCGCTACCATAGTACCAGAAATTTGGAGTCTTCATCTCGGTCAAAGATTCCCGAAGGAAGATTCCAAGATTAGTAAAACCACCGGTGTCTTCGTCGGTGTAGTGGTACGCTATATAGTATACAGGTGGTATGGCAACATCAGGAGGATTGTAGATCTGAGGATTACCACCTTGAGCAGTGTAATTGCCTAATGGTTGGTAGGTATAAATACGGTCGTCCGTCATGACTATAGGTAGGTGAGTACCTGGAACATGTTCACTTAGTCGAGAAGTATGCTTCGAGCCTTTACACCCACTTTATACCTCAATTAAAAACTACTGCGACATGATACTGTAGCTTAAAATCATGATACTGTCATACTACTTCATAGAATCAGATAGACCCACGCGCAGGTTGCCGTGACGTCACTCTGTGACTGTAAAATACTAAAGGCAACCACTGAAGCTTAATAGGGATAAGACTCAAACACTGATGTTTTTTGGCCGGAGGTCCCTGCAGAATGTGAGTTTTGCAACTACTTATTTAGGTATAACTCTGGAAGAGTCTCTGAATTGGTCTCCTCATGTTAACTTCACTGGAGAAGAAGTTATCTTATGTGACTTTCGTTATCGGAATACTTAAAATACATCTGAATCCCTTCACACTGCTTACAGTCAAGCTACAATTCAAGTTTTGCGCATCGAATCTGCAGGATAGAGAAAAGAGTTGTCATTGTAGACCTCTTTTCATAGATCTGTGGATTATGTCTTTTTCTTCATGTTATACAGGCTGTCCCATTTTAATGTCCCACCGTGGATAACTTTTGTCAGTGACCTTGAATCAAAAATTGTTTGGTACAAAAGTTGTACAACTTGGAGGGGACATTCGATGGCACTAATACTTCTGACCTTGGGTACAAGGTTCAAGGTCATTCAAGGTCAACTTTGTTTTTTTAAATAGAACTTCCTATTTTTGACATCGGCAATCGATTGCGCGTGAAAAAATATGAGATATGAGACTTTTGTCTGAAACTTTTTTTCTGAAAACGCAAATTTTCTCAATTAATTTAGCCTTCAAAATTGAAAATTTTTAAATTTTCAAATTTTCAACTCGAGAATGGTGAGGTTTAGAAGAGAACCACAAGTTAGAATTTTCATCAAGAAAATTTTAATTATTCCTTTGGTACAAGCAGCTCAAAATTAACAATTTTCCATCAAGAAAAGTTTAATTTTTCATTCGGTACAAATAGCTCAATATTAACGAAAACTCTGTTCTCAGCGCCTGTGTTCAAGAAAATTCGTGACGGTTCCTTGCGCAAATCCAAGCACTTTTTGTATATTGCGGATTTTCCTAGAAAGCTACCATTCTCGAGTTAAAAATTCACAAAGCTTAAAAATTTTTAATTTTGGCAGCTGCATAAGTCGATTAAATTTGCGTTTTCAGAAAAAAAGTTCAGACAAAAGTCTCATATTTTTTTACGCGCAATTGATTGCCGATGTCAAAAATAGGAAGTTCCATTAAAAAAACAAAGTTGACCTTGAATGACCTTGAACCTTGTACCCAAGGTCAAAAGTATTAGTGCCATCGAATGTCCCTCTCCAAGTTGTACAACTTTTGTACCAAACAATTTTTGATTCAAGGTCACTGACAAAAGTTATCCAGGGTGGGACATTAAAATGGGACACCCAGTATAGGTAAATTACCAGCTGCTGAAGATACACAGAAATAAAAATGACATTAACACCCATAGCGATTTTCACGATTATAATACTAGAAATCGTATTCTTCTGCGTGATTCTCGATATCGTTTGACAAAGTCATCGAGAAATACTTTAGATTTACATCTTTACTGTACAATGTTTTGCCGAGGGACCTCACCGAACTGAGTCTTATTAAATTTAAGGCTGCGACAAAATTATATCTACTCCGTGATTGGTTTTACACCGTACAGGAGTTTTTAGATACTAGTTCGATCCATAGTGACTAGGTATTTGAGATGGTTTTATGTTGTCATTTGTCTGTGTGCGTTTTGTGCCCAAAGCGCCCAAAGCTGAAATGGTTGGAGTTGTCACACGGTGACGTAGCTGCGTGTGCCGGCAACAAAATTTTGACAAGTGAGATTATCTTTATAGTAGTAGTAGTATCATGGTTTAAAGTGACTTTAAGTTTAAGTGGTCTAAATATTTTTTATGAAACGTGGATTGAAGTTTTGATATTACCATTTGACAATAATAATTAAAAGGATAAGAAATTATAATAAAAAAAAATAGGTACCTAGTCTGATTGTTTGGCAAAAGTGCTTTTCAACAAGAATGCTTACCTGTATCGCTTTGACATTCCAAGTAACCGAAGTATACTAAGAAAAACAACAAAAATAATGAATACTTCATCTTAGAAGAATACTTTTAAGCAACTCCTTGTATTCGCATTTTTTTTATTTATACTTATAGGTAGGTACTACAATAAAGATTACATGAATAATATAGCATTGCTACCTTTATAGTTTAGATAACATATTTTACTTGTATTATTTTTGGAAGTATAATTACTGTGAAATTGCTTTGATAAAAGTTTTCCCTTACAACGTGATGAAATATGTAATTTTTGCTGTAAGTTTTAGAAAAACTTTGAATGAAAGATCTGATACTGTTACTACTTTATTCTAACTCAATTTGTAATTGAACACAAAAGCGAATCGTTTGAAAATACTTTAAAAAGTGGCGGCATATTCTTTTATAACGGAAAACTCTGTCATATATATTATTGCATTTTCAAATTACTCTCTCTAAAGTGATTGAGAAGATTATGTATACTTACTAGCAGCTGAGTGTGTAGATATGTACTTGGAGGCGAACGATATACTTTCCTTCATGTTAGTCCGGATTTCGACCTCGTAACACACATGTGTGACAAATAGCTTATCTACCACTGATTACATCTTTGCGGCAAGGGATGGGTGTATGATGACAGAATTAGTATTTTTCGACTTCCAGTCATGCATTCGATCGCTGTTGCTTCTCAGCGACTCACTTTCCTTTTTCAAGCCTCCCTGTCTAAGGCAACTGCCATGTTCTAGTACTGTCAACGTTTCCATTGATATCTTTCAAGTATTGACCATGTATAGTGGTTTGTTCTTCCATCTGTCGCAACCAACGGCTGTCCAGTTGTTTGTTCTTGTATGTCTGCTTTTTTTCCGTTGTCTTTAGCAGCTTCGCGTTACTGACTTCTTTTAAGACTTGTTTTCTTAATGGTCTCTGATGTATAAAGCCACGGCTATCTTCTCTTCATCTACTGCACAATGTTTGTTGAACTTGTAGTATACCTCGACCACCTATATTTCCAAGGACTTCCAGCTCTGCTTGAGTTCAGTTTACTATACATGCTGTGTATCTCATAACTGGCATGGCTCAACTGTTGATGGTGATGATGGTGTTGCAGCCATTGAGTTCGGATTTTAGGTCTATTTTAACTCATCTAATGTATTCAGAGCTAGTCATTTTTTTGACTTCTGAATGTTTAATATTATCAGCTTGCAGGATGTGTAGGTCTAGGTATTTGTAGCTGGCTTAAATATCAAGATTTTTTATTTTGTCTCCACTGCGGGTATTGCAATCCCCTCACGCACAGCTATTTTGCCTCTGTGCTTTGACAAAACAGCACATTTTACAGTCCAAACTGCATAGCGACGTCGTTGCTATACATTCGAACAGTGTTAAACAGAGAATCAATTTTACTTCCTGATATAGTTTTGAGTCATCCAGATGATTTAGTTTGGATCATGTTTTAGTGACCTGATATCCGGGAGCTGTTTCCTCAAGATAACTGAAAGAGAGATCAGGGACACCACAAATAGGAAAGATGACAGCGAGTACCCCTGGAATATTCCCCTTCTCATATTACCACGGTCCAGCAGTTGACCGTTTAGTGCTAGCTCTGTTTTCCAGTGGCTCATGGAATATTGTCCAAACCTCTTGATATCCTTGCTCACCCCGATCATTTATAAGCATTTTAGGATCCATATATGGGGCAGTGAATCAAAGGCTTTCTTGTAATCGACCCAAGCAACACATAAGTTGGTTTTTCTACTTCTGCAATTTTAAAGAACCGTCTTGTTAAGTAATTGTTATTTGATACCTCTTGTGATTAGATGATTTCCCTTCTGTTCTCCTAGGAATAAGTTGCTGGGGTTGGGAACAAGTGGTATTACGACTTCCGAGATCCTAATGGGTTCATTCTTATCCTGGGCACACTGTATACTGACTTTATTGTTTATGAACAACCTACAGCTTTGTGGAAACAGTAACATGTTAGCAGATTATTACATCTTTACATGATGTTAAAAATAAAACTCCGATAGTAGATTTAATCTGACTGTGGGAGCACCTAGCATGACTGAGTGTTTCTATGTCCATAATATGGATATAATACCTAATGATTTCCTTTTTTTCATAAATCATGTCTCTCAGGCTGTAGTAAATTGGACTAAAAAATATGGATTCTTTTCGCCAAAAATTCTGCTAACATTCATATCAGATAGGATTATCTTACATTAGGTATATTATTATGCAAGGAAATTGCGTTTCTGAAAATAGCAAAATACACAATTCTGCTTACACTTTTGTTATTTCACGTTCACCACTCGTATCAGTGTTTATTTTCGTGTTTATCTTAGTGTCATTAAATGTACCCAGACTCAATAACAACTGTTACACAATACGTATGTGTATTAACGGTAAGGTCTCACGTTCATAATAATTATTAATAATTATTGCATATTTGCTAAATTAATAATTATCTAACACTCGAACATTGTTGTTATCTTGATGATAACTATTTCTGTTATTTGAAAAGTCTCTTTTAAGACGCAGGTTGCTCTGTATTTAAATATTATAAACAACCACTTGAACTGCTTGTGAAAATTTAGGTCGCTCCATGTATTACGTTTTTTTTTAATGATAACTAATATGTTTTTTTTTAATGCACACTGGGAAACTAAAAAAAACCATTTCAGTAATGTGATGCTTAACATTTTTCTAGCATCTTATAGGGCACTACTAAATCTTCTAGAATAAACTTATGGGACTGCTGTATGTATTTCGATAATAATAAATAGTACCTACATAAAACTAGCGTTTGAATTGTAAACAAATCCTGGCTGCAATTTTTTGTAACATTTCGTTAAGGCCCCCTTAAAGCATTTTGAGAAAGGGGGTTGTTTATGCGAATTGATACAAAGGAAGTCTAAATAAAAAGGTGTAGAGGTTTTTAAGATCTATTTTTTCCAAATGAAATTTTGCGGAAGATCGTGAAATATGCCCCCATAAAGTGGGTAGAAATTTGTGAAAGCTGTTAACTTTTTAGAGGTGATAATGCCGTTTTATAGGAAAATTGTGAGCTAAAGTTTTTCATTACAATATTATCTACCACTTTAGTGTGCATGTTTTTTTTCTGTTCGGGCAACCCTTGTGGCTATAGGCCGGGGCAGGGGGTAGTTTCGTGATTTTTCACCCCACAGAAATGAAAAAGAAACAGTTTTTAGATATTTTTATGATCTATCAATTTTTCAAATGAAATTTTGTGCTTGTACAGGGCAATAATTAATCCCCCAACGAAATGTTACATATATTTGCTGCCGGGATTTTTTTTTCTGGATATCAGTCTTTTTTACCTAATTTTCCTGTACAAAACACTTGTTACGAACTTTCCTATTCAGAATTATTTATTTTACCACCAAAACTGTTATCAAAGCAATTTCATAGCAATTACTTTGTAAAATAATACAGATGGATAAAATATTTTAATTACAATATTAAGATAGTTGTGATGTAAATATTATTGCTAAATCATAACAATAAAAAATTGACTCACTTCAAAGAATGATCTAACATATAAGCAAAGTAATCGGCAATGAGCTTTTTAATAACATTCCCTCAAAATTTCCCAAATATGAAGGATTCATTACTGCTGTTGTTTTTCGTATTATCCTTCAGTTATTTGGAATGTCAAAATCCAATTGGTAAGTTACTACTGTAAAAATTTATTAAATATTAATATCGAACAAATTAGGTATACAAAAATTGTAATAATATTTTTCTTACCTCGATAACTTGCAAAAACAGTTAGAAATTATACCAATCATCAAAAAATGATGGTGATATGTTTTCAGATTTTTTGATTATATTAGAAAATTCATTTATTTATGTTATTTATTTAATTTATTTATTTATTTACTTATTTTTTAAGAATTTTTTAAGTTCATTTTATACAGGGTGGGAAATTTTTGTACTACCCATCATTAGGATCTCGTAAACCGTAAGAGATACAGGGTCGGTTAAATTAGAGAAAAGTTGCGCTATTTTATGGCCATCTCGAATCCGTCAAAACATGCAAGATATCTGTGACCGTTCCTGAAATATCCTGAAAAAAACTGAAAAATCGAGAAATCTTATTTTTGGAATATCTTTCTTACCATTGGAAATTAATAAATAATTTTTTGTAGCCTTACATAAGCCGTTATAAGCTATTTATCTGACGTTTCAAAAATTTTCACAGCCGACTAGATCCCAGAGTTTTCATAGTCAACTTTCGTTTTTCTTATGGCCGCCATATTATTTTTTTATGTCGTTCGATAAGAAAAAAATAATGGAAACCAAAAACTAATAAACTTCAAAAAATAACTTTCAAAAATTTTTGTTCTTTTTTTTTTTTCTAAAAAAAGACAACTTTTTAGATCGAATATCATAGAGAAATTAACAACCTATAAGGCAAGCAGTATGACTTCATATTGGCCTATTTCAGTTAAGAACTATCTGTTTTCTTTGAAAAAAGAAGAATAAAAATTTTCCAATTTTTATTTTCTAAAATTTATCAATTTTTGGTTTCCATTATTTTTTTCTCATCGAACGACATAAAAAAATAATATGGCGGCCATAAGAAAAACGAAAGTTGACTATGAAAACTCTGGGATCTAGTCGGCTGTGAAAATTTTTGAAACGTCAGATAAATAGCTTATAACGGCTTATGTAAGGCTACAAAAAATTATTTATTAATTTCCAATGGTAAGAAAGATATTCCAAAAATAAGATTTCTCGATTTTTCAGTTTTTTCAGGATATTTCAGGAACGGTCACAGATATCTTGCATGTTTTGATGGATTCGAGATGGCCATAAAATAGCGCAACTTTTCTCTAATTTAACCGACCCTGTATCTCTTACGGTTTACGAGATCCAAATGATGGGTAGTACAAAAATTTCCCACCCTGTATATTTATAATTTTTATTCCTTTTAATTTTTTGTTAAAATTTTAGTTCATTCATTATTTCATAAATTCTTGCAGACATGTATGGTAAATATACTTCTCTTGAGCACAGTTTTGCGATAAAATATCATAATAACGAGAAAAAATATTTTATTTGGACTGAATTGTTTTCTCAAAAAAGCTACTTGAAAAATCTCTTGATCTTGACAAATTTATTATTTCATCACAACTTAATTATAATTCGTTTTACTACGTTTAGCAATACAACTGTTGAATTTCTTGTCTTTGCTAATTTGCCAAACAAAGAAAAAAATTGATTGCTATCTGAGCAATTTTCTAGTATCAATGAAACTTAGAAAGTGTGCAGCTTGTACGAAAACCTTTTTTATTTTAACGGGAATTATTTCTGTTACAATTTGATTAAAAGTAAAGAAAAATAATTATTTTTCTTTTGAGTAAAATGCCTTTTATGTAGCTTATATGATGAAAAGTTATACTTATAAAAGAGTTGCTTAGAATCAATATTTAGGCCGGCATACCGAGCTTCATAGAAATTGGCCGACTATTATTTACCATTTATTTAATGTGGATTTTACAAATTCGAGAATTATTAAAAAAATATCAAGTTACTATTCAAAATTAAAGTTGGGCGTTGGTTCTAAAATATATTTTTTAAATAATTTTACGTCATTTTTGCTACAAAAAGTCAGTTTACTTTAAAAAAGAAAGAATTTTTAATTTCCAAAACATGGTTGATTTTTCAAAACTAAAACTATGTTGATGGAAACGAGTCTTAAACTAAGAAGAGCTGAACATCAAATAATTAAAATTGAAATATAGAAATTTTTTTCTTTTATAAGAATCGTTCCACCTTGTTTACAGCAGAGCTACAGAAGTTGTAAGTTTATTTTTTAATTTAATTGCGCACAATTTGGTGAACAAGCTAAGTAGGTGCAAGTAGTATTCACTATCACTAGTTATTTTATAGAGAGCCGGCGGAAAATACAGATTAGTTGCTCTATTTTACGAGACGCCAATAATTGGGAAAGATCTTAGCATTGCGCTTCTTTTTAAGTCCTGGCGATTTGAATTTTGTGGTTCTGATTGAAATATAATAAAAACCTTAGAGACCCCCAGCTAAGCCCAGTCAGATTTACATTTTATTCAGAATTCGGCATTATTCA
Source organism: Malachius bipustulatus (assembly GCA_910589415.1). Lineage (NCBI taxonomy): Eukaryota > Metazoa > Arthropoda > Insecta > Coleoptera > Melyridae > Malachius > Malachius bipustulatus. The sequence continues at coordinate 28,433,681 of OU342634.1, read as the reverse complement.
CTGAGGCAACCTGACCTGACCTGAGGCAACTAAGCAGGTCTCCACGTAGGTAATTGTGCCGAACTAGAAAAAACCTTTATACGTAACTGAATTTTGTCCAAGCTGAAATCACTTATAATTATTCTGTGCCTCCATCTTAAGGTTGTTATTTTATTTTAATTAAAAGCGAAACAAGTGGAAACGTATTAAAATTTTATTTACCTAGAACGGTATTTTGGAAAGAATAACTATAAATGGAAATGGGTCTGGAAATTGAACGCAAAAATTAAGGGGGTGATTGTACCCATAAAAAAGTCCCCATAAAATTTTTAGAAACACTCACAAACGAGGAAAATTTAGGCCTTCAAAGTTGATTTTTTGAGATTAATTTATTTTATTACTTTTTAATAGTGTAGAGATTTTCTCCAAATTTGGTCCATTTACTTCTAAGTCAAAGAGCCTTAACTGCCATTGAACTTCAAAAAAGGCCCATAACTTTTCTCTGAATTATTTTTTCTGAATTTTAAAGATGTGCAATTGAAGAACACAATGGATTATTAGAAAAAGGTCCTATTGCTCTATCAAGATAAAATGAGCAAGATAAAATCAATGGTGAGGGTGCCAAATTTGAAATTTGAAGAAAATCCGTACACGAGTAAAAAAGCAATTGAACATATCGATTTGAAAAGGGCTCAAAAAAATGATATGGGAACTTTTGGTACATTTTTTCAAGTAGAATCACGCCCTTAATTTTTGCCTTAATTTTTTAGTGTGGAAGGAACTGATAATTCTTGAAATCTGAGTTTTGTTTTATACTTTTATTTCCGAAAAGTGAGTAGGTATTCAACAATCGATATATTTCAACACATCGTTTCAATTGAGAATATTCATATTTTGGAAACAGAAATAGTTGGATTTTTTATGGAAATAACAATTAAGTTATGCCTACATTATTTTTTTTTAATAATAAGTAAATAATAACAGAACAAAATACGTAAATAATATTACAACTATTAGGTAATTATTCTATAAGTACCTACCTATATGTTCATAACTTGAATTAATTTTTTGGAATTGTAATTCGAAACGCTTTTACCAGAAATCGATTGAATATTCACCTGGTATCATTCAATAATGTTTCATCATCATCTGGCCATACGCTCGGTGGCAGCCATGTTTCTCCTTTTGCATCGAAATAATGCATTGTACGAGAATGGCGCTTAGCATTAAAACATTAAAAGCATGCATTATTTTAAATATTATTTATACAGTGATTTTTTTGATAGTGGCTATGAGAATGTTAAAGTATCGTTTCCACATTATCTCTTGTTTTTTTCCCTATTGGAACAATAAGTAATTGCACAACAACCAAATAGGTATATGCAATTCGATGAAAAAAAAATAATAGGCGTTTTATAGCTCGACTAACGTTAATTTTATCGCACGCGCCGGAGTTAAAAGGATAAAAATGGATGCCGAGGAGGCTAACCAATCAGAAAATTGACCACGTATGGCCAGACTCTGGTATATGGATGGCGAGAGACGCTAGTTCTAGCAGCAGGCTGAGCAACCACTGCCACACAAAACTGGTACTCTTGAGCGACGTTTCTCTTCTGTCTACTAAGGGGAATAATTGTTGTTGCAACAGTATTGTTGAGTCCACCCACTGCAAAGCTGTTTGCTGTGTTCGTCATATTCCCAGTCGGTATCATTGACGTACCATTAACATTTGTTACATTAGATGGGGGCTGCTCCACGATGATAGTATTATTAACATACGAAACATTGCCCACTAATTTAGTGGTATAAACGCATGGTACGTCTATCGGCGTTAGATTCCCTGGAGTCTTATCTTTGCATTCCTCTGTAGAGTTATTTATGCAAGGAATCTGACTCCTAACACATTTTGCCTCCTGGAATAGAGACCACATATATTAATTTTAAATCAGTATTTGTGGTATATGCTAACTCCAAGAAATTTTTCTATAATTTGAGGTTTTCTAAAGTATATCTTACCTGCGAGCTTGCGTTGCAGCTGTAAGTTCTAGATGCATCAACTACACACATTATGGATCCGCTTGAAGTGCAAAGGGCATAAGTATTCGTCGGACATATGGTACTACTATCACCAACGCACATGACAACAGAATTTGCTTCAACTTGAGGATTTTGTTGGATACCTTCTCTGTTGTGGTGATAATGATGTACCGTATAGTGATCATATTGGGGTCTATAGGAATCATAATTGTTACCATAATAGTGGTAGCTTGGCGTGTTCATCCTGCCCAATGAGTACCCAAGAAAGAACCCAAGAGAAGTGCTACCGGTATCATGAGTGCTGTAGTGGTAAGAGGGACCAGGTTGCCACTGTTGTACCAGGTGTGGTCTTCCTCCCGGACCTATAAAAATTACACCAATACTCAAAAATGTTTCCAAATACGAAAAATGGAAATTTATATAGTCACCTATTGAAGGACGTGATATGTGGACTACGTTGGCTGGAGGAACAGTAGGTCTTCCTCGGATGTGCCAACCAATAGTTGGCCTACCAGTTGGCCTACCAGTTGGTCTACGAGTTGGCCTACCAGTTGCCCAACCAGTTGCCCAACCAGTTGGCCTACCAGTTGCCCAACCAGTTGGCCTACCAGTTGCCCAACCAAATGGCCTTCCGGTGTCGAACGGTGGTCCAACCGGTGGTCGCACAGTTCCCGCATTATGAGTTTCTGGTCTAGATACAGACGAACTTAAGGTAGCTGTTCTATGTGCTAACGGACGCCAGGTAGATGGTCTGGATATAGATGGACTTAACGTACCCGGTCTATATATCGGTGGTCTGTATGTTGCTGGTCTATATGTAGCTGGTCTATGAAAGATGGTTGGTCTATATGTTGCTGATGGTCTTGAAGTAGGTCGGCTGTTATAAGAAGGGCGACTGCTGTATGAAGGATGACTGCTGTATGAAGGATGACTACTGTATGAAGGATAACTGCTGTATGAAGGATAACTGCTGTATGAAGGATGACTACTGTATGAAGGATAACTGCTGTATGAAGGATAACTGCTGTATGAAGGTCGACTACCAAATGAAGAATGGGAAGACGATGAACGTGAAGATGATGAGGAACGAGAACCTCCTGAAAAAATATGACAATCAGAAACGATCGAGACTTAACAGAAGTAATATATTGCCTTGTCTGCAGGTGTGATGAATTATAAAATTGAATAGCAAAACCTGATTTTGAAACTGGGGAGATATTCTTTGAAGTTTTGACGTTTTCGTTTATTTATCAGTTATCACAATGTTATTTGCTGAAGTCAGTACAGTATCAGAAGCAGCTTTTCAATCTCAACAAATGATTAATTTACCGTTTCTCTCTAAAACAAATATGAGAGGCAGCAGAGTCACGTTACAATCACGTCATTTTTTAGTCATTTGCAATCCCCGGCTATTGCATGTTGTCATAATAATAATAATAATAATAATAATAATGTTTATTTCCAACAGGTGCAAGCACCCAATTACAGGAAATAGATGGAAAAAAAATAGAAATTACACCATAAAATACATCAAGTGTACACAACAAGTGTATTATAACAATAGTAACTATAAAAATCAAATCAAAACACCCACACAATAATACACATCTAAATATCATAGGTAAAACAGTCCAGTGCTGTGTTCAAGATACCGTGATGACTGTCAAAATGCACATCACATCGTTCCGAAATAATATTAAAATAATAACACATAACATTAATTGGAGATCGCTTCATCACATTAGTCCTGAACGACGGAGAGTACAATAAAGTGTGCTGCCTAGCGTTATGACGAGGAACTAAAAAGTATATTCGGCCCAACAGAAACGCACAATCCACGCCATGGTTAAGTATGCCATATAGAAAACGAATAACTGCAATGACACGTCTTGTCTCAAGAGAAATGAAGTCAAACATTCTCAGAAGGACACCATGATCAAAACCTCTCTCAGGATAAGCACCACGTTCGACAAGGAATAAAAATTTCAAAAACTTCCTCTGAATAGACTCCAAGTTGGTGATATGTTATTTGTTAATGGGAAACCAAATCATGCAAGCGTACTTAAGTCTCGATCTTATTAAACTATAAAATAAACAGGTTAGTGCATTGATGTTTTTAAAGCTCCTACAATTACGGTAAATGAAACCGTAGAGTTTATGAGCCTTTGAGACTATATCGGAGATATGACTTGCAAACGTAAGTTGGTCGTCAAACAGCACGCCTAAGTCTCTAGTTGTGATAAGTCTATTTAAGATGCAGTTATCAATGGAATAGTCAAAGACTATCTTGTTCTGCTTCTTGGAGAAAGACATGACGCTGCACTTGGATGTATTTAGTAGTAGTCGATGTTTCCCACACCACGAAACAAGAGTATCGACATTCTGTTGCAGAACCAGACAATCATTTATAGAATTAATGCTTGCATACATTTTAATATCGTCAGCATACATCAAGGCGTTGCAGCTGAGTAAAGGTGGAAGATCATTAATCAACAGCAGAAACAGGAGGGGACCCAAATTTGAGCCCTGAGGCACTCCTGAGGTGGAAATAAATGTAGAGGACGTGAAATTCCGATACCTAACACACTGTCTTCTTTCAAGAAGATATGATGTAAGTAGCGAAACAAGAGATGGAGCGAATCCATAGAGCTTTAGTTTTTCCAGCAGGACATAATGATCTACTCGATCAAATGCCTTCTGGAAGTCAGTATAGATCACGTCTACTTGACCTTTGATATCGATAATCTCGGATGTAAACTGACAGAAAGTGGCCAAGTTGGTTACAGTCGATCGCATTGTGACGAATCCGTGCTGTGCTGGCGAAATAAAACTCTTTACATGGTTGTAAATGCGGTTATATATGATGCATTCAAAGCACTTTGAAAAATTGCACAGAAGTGAAATGGGTCGATAGTTGGTAACATCGGCTGCATCTCCCTTTTTTAGGATGGGAGTTATCCATGCCCGCTTCCATAGTGTGGGAAAAACTTGAGTCTTAACTATAAGATTAAACAGGATATAGAGAGGCTTCATGAAGACACCGGCACAGTCTTTAACAACAAAGCTCGGTATACCATCAGGTCCGGCGGTAAATGAGTCTTTCACCTGCCTCAAGCCAGACATTACTTCGTCCTCTGAAATAGATGCAATGAAAAGAGGCAAGTCACATTGGATTTCCAGATCACCAAGAAGAGGGTTTGGTTTAGATGCGGTATAGACTCCATTGAAGAATTCGCTGAAAGCATTTAAAATCAGGTCGGGATCCGAAAGCTCATGACCGTTATACATCATAACTCCAGGTATTCGCGTTTGACCTCTCCTGCTTCGAATAAACGACCAGAAGTTTTTAGGTTCTCTGGTCAGTGAGGTTTGAATGTTATCCAGATAGTTTCTGTAAGCGGCCGATATGAGTTGGTTGGAGACAGTGCGAAAATGTCTGAATCTGGTTTGATAATGAATAACCCCAGTCGATTTATACTTCCGATGATAATAGAATTTAGATTTCAGGTGTTGTACAATTTCAGGTGTGAACCAGCAAGGATAAATTCGTTTAGTGTTACGGGTTTTTGAAAATTTTGGTACAGACTGTTCAAATAATTTACAAATAATTTCATAGAACTTGGAACAGGCCTCATCAACATTATCAAAAGAATTCAGAATGCTCCAGTCAGTGTTAAGCAGTAGGTTATATAAGAGAACATAGTTGGCTTTCCTGAAGTTGAACTGTCGAGTACCAGTACTCAGTCTAAAGTTACTAAATGATTCACTACATAGCTGAAAGGAGATGTCGATTGCCGGGTGGTAACCATCCTCAGGGACAAGAGCGGTGTCAGATCTGACAACCACGCATTTGGTTAGATTGGAAAATACCAAGTCGAGGATTGAATTGTATTTGTTAGGTATGGCGTTAGATTGTGCGAAATTGTTAAACCTTTCAAAGTTACTAAGAGACGAGCTAATTCTAGAGTTTACATCAGTACAAAAACAAGGCGCGTTAAAGTCTCCTAAAATTAAAATATTATTACCCTGTATATTGTCCAGCTGATTAAATAAACTGAAAAATAACTCATAGTCCTCAGCAGACATAGCTGGCGGTATATATACAGCAAATAAGCATATATTTAGGCACGAAGATACGTATAATTTCACGCCAACTATGTCAATAAGAGGCAAAGCTTCAGTTAACGATCTTAGATTAATTTCCATGGTTAAAAATTTTTTTCGTAAAGCTATTAATACACCTCCGCCCTTCGTGAGACCTGTAGCATGCGTGTCTCTATCCCTGCGGTAAACTAAAAAGTCCTCACCAAACATCTCACCATCAGCAATGTCCTCGCTTAACCATGTTTCAGTCAGTGCGATGACATCATAGTTTGAGGAATACACACCATTGTAAAATAAGGGAATCTTTGATCGAAGTCCACGAACATTCTGGTAATAGACTTCAGTGGTTGCAGGTGATGTTATCGGATTCCGGTAATTGGGAGGATTCAGTTTAAAGTGACAATTTTCGGCGAGCCATTGACATAGCGCAATTTCAGATTATTTTCTCCCTGCTCACACCTCAGTTTCATCTCCTCTCTCAGATGCTTATAGGCTTGCAGTTGTCTTGGAGTTCTGTCGAAACTTATTGACACATCTTTGTATCGGGTGCTGTTTTTCAAAACCTTTGCCTTCCGAACGACATCAACAACCTCAGACTCATGAGTCAAAGAGACCTTCAATGGACGTGGTCGATCTGTTCTACCGTCAAATCGTCCGAGTCTACGAACCTGTAAACTGGACTTATCAGCATCAGAGTTAATAGCACATAAAATCTCCCCCACTGCAGTAGAATCCTTAGTGATACGCTGGTCTCTCGTTTCCGATGAAGTTTGTTCAGGCAAGTTGAAAATAATGATGTTCTTGGATCTCCTCTGCCTATCTACAACTTCCTGCATCACATCTTCTAATGAATCTGTTGTGGATGGTTGTTGCTGCTGCTGTTGAGATATCAGAGCTCTCAAGTTTTTGACTTCAGTACTGAAGTCATTTCTAATCTCTTCCAAGGCCACGGAGAACTCACCCCTCAGCAGATCGACAAAAGATTTAAGGTCCTTAAAAGAACTCATGTTACCTGCACAGGTGCTGCATACGATCTTGAAGGCCTTAGATTTGGCCCTGGTGACTCTTATGTCCGTTTCGGAAAGACCGACGCAGGACGAGTGTAACGGTCCTTGGCATGCATCACACTGTATAGTGCTTTTACTTGACTTTATATCACCGCTACAATTCCGACAAGAATTCATGATTTTATTATTTAGGTAGGTAGGTATATATTCCAGCACTTCGATTATTTATTATTATTATTGCCTCGAAATCACCTCGACCAGTATCACAATGATGAAAAAACTCCCGATAAGATATGTGCGTTGAAATTATTGACCCAATTATCGAGATTTCCAAAGACTATGTGTCACTAACAATAGGTAGATTAAAACTACTCTCATCAACGGATGTATGAAGGCTAGACGAATCTATTGGTATCTATTGTCATTTCTGAGACGTGATATATATGTAAAGTTTATGACATCCTGACGTAACCTGACGCTATAACTTATGCTTTACTCTAAATTATTTTTATATAAAGAAGTCTATTTTAGTGTTCTTCTTCTCCCTCTTGCTCTCGTGTATGAAACCAACAATGAAACGTATTTAATAAATATTTTTTTTTTTTTTTTTAAAGAGGGAGCATCGGTCTTAACTGTGTAGGTAAGACATAGTCGCTCCACTCTGGTAATTTGGCTTTGAGACGAACTCTTTAGCCACACACACTTTAAATTATAATTTTTGCCATTTAAACGTTCGATCGCTTGTTTTACTTTTCACAGACATTCGAAAATGAATCTGAAAAGTAAAGCGGGCCGAGGTGAGTTTCGAACCCGCGATCTATGGCTTCGTGAGCCAGCGGAGAACCACTAGGCCACGGAAGTCACTATTAATAAATATTAATGACGATTATTTCTGTGGCCAATACTACGTCAAATTACGTACGTCCATATTACGTCTAGAAATCATAAGGGCTGTGACATAAACACGTCCTTTGTATGTGATAACGAAAGTCATAATCACGTCGGGGATGACAAAAAAAAAAAAAAATCACGTTGCAATGACGTGACTCTGCTGCGGGGGATAATTAGTAGTAGATCAGAAATGATTATCCCGAGAACACGAGGGAGGGGTACACCCATGAAGACTTCTGATCTACTCATCTACTGCCGAACCCCAAATTTACTACAAAGACCGTGAGGCAACTTCCATGAAATTAGATGGAATCTATTGAATTCCAGGGTCAAAAATATTCCATTTTACCATCCACAAGCGCTATAACTGATTTATTATCAATTTTATTACTACATAGTCGATCAATTAAAAAAAAATATCCTAATAAATTTAGGAATTTGCTGATGGTGATAATTTGTGTGAAGCTTTTAAAAATTATTAAATCAAAAAAAAAAATATCGTGTGAATGTTGATGGGGGAAATTTTTTGCTTGTAGTTTAATTTCGAAAATTGCAGAAATTTTTTATCCCTGTACTAAGTAATAGCAGGAAATTTGTAGATTTTGACATGCGAAGACAAGACAAAATCTAAAAGAACAAAAAGAAATCAAAAAGGCAAGAAATCATAAAGACAAAAAACCAAAAATAGTTCACCACACGTGCAATGAGGTACTCTCTTGTGCAAGGTGAGAGGTGCGGTACTCAACAAAATGACCAAAATATCAAAAACATAAAAATATTACTTACCACCAGATCTCGAACATTCGTATAAATTGCACTGAACTACTAAAACTATCACTAACAGCGCCAAAGCGCTCCAGGGGTAACGTTTGAGTTCCATATTAGGTACTCGTGTGCTAAATTGTAAAATTTATCCAGTTAATGTATTTAGGAAACCGTTATCGTTGATTAGCTGAGATGCATTTCTTAGATTTCATATTATTGCTCACAGGTCAGAGATAATGCTCAATGACGACAAAATTATTCTCATGGATGATAAATAGAACACTACTGCGTTTAAAAAAATTCTACTGTATAATGATGGATATTATGAATGTTACACGTGTTTCGCTACTTTTAAAGCAGCATCTTCAGACATATGTATAATAATAAAATTATTGATTATGATAACAGCGACTACGATAACCAGATTTAAATGAATTTCAATAGAACTAACTAGATCATATTATATTCAGAATATAATTTCTTCTTAGTTGTGAATATCAAGAAGAAAATCAAGTAATGTAGAACAATACGTGCCTAGCTGTTCATTTATGACTGTGTATTGTTGGTTATGTAAATGTCTGTGGATTTCTAGAGGTTCAAGGAAATTTAATTTTAAGTAATAATCACAGCGATGAAGTAATATAATTTTATTTATTGTTTGCTGTTAGAGTGTGATTGTTTCCTAATAAGGGTTTTGCAAAATTTTATCTTTCTGGGTGTTTGAGTTTGTAAGAATTTCTAGGTTTCTACAAGTTTTTCCTATATAAACTGAATTACGATGAGAACAGTTTAATTGATAAATTCTTTCTGTAATTTAGATAACTTTTCCTTTGCATTCAGCAATATGAGACCATTGCTCATAAAACATGAAAAAAACTTGATGTTATCTGCTTTATCTGAATGGAAGATTTTCTTTTCAAGACTATTCATGAAAATATCTGCTAAATTAGGAGCAATTGGACTACCCATTAGAAGACTACCCAAATGGAAGACTTATAAGTCTTTGTCTTTGTTACTTAGTTGAAGTATTTACTCAATTCTCTATAATAATTAACCTGAGGACTTTATTAGAATTAATTAATATTAATACAAAAAACAGGACACACACATACCTACATAATAATTTAATATTAATTTTTACAAATACACAACAAAATAAACTAGTTGTTTCAAGCATCAAGCAAGTCCAAACGCTTTCACCATGAACTTGCTGAAAACTTTACTGGTATCATTGAAAAGAACTTCATTTTCCGTCAGCGTTTGTCTAGGCGCTGGATCCGCCACGACAGTAACACAAAACTGTTGCTCCTGAGTCACTTCTCTTCTTCTTCGCAATGGCTGGACTGACAAAGTTGTGCTATTGGCGTTAAAGGTGGTATTGTCGCTGATCATGGTGCTGTTGAGAGGTTTGTCTACCATGGTACCGTTTTCGCTGTTTGTGGAATTCGCCAATTCTGGAGGCTGTTCCACGACTATGGTTCTATTTACGTACGTGATGTTACCCATAACTTTTGTGTTATAAACGCAAGGAATATTGATTGTAGTTGTTTCATTCTCTGATTTCCCTCGACAATCAGGTGTTGTGTTGTTGATGCATGGGACGGTACTTTGGACGCAGGTTGCCTGGAAAAGAAAGTGTAAGATATTAACCACGATTCTCATAAGCACGCCACAAAAAAGAATCCGCTGCTTGGAGACATACCAACCAATGGAAGAAGGTTTATCATCTCTAGAACCAGCAAAAATTCTAAACTTCATCAAAGAATTCGAATTAAATGGAGTGCTATAGAAACATACACTAGAAGGGGAGGCTCAAAAGATCTCACTAGGTCGAAGTGTAAACAGACATCCCCATATAAACTATCAACTATCAACTATATGCATACCAAAATAATAGTGACCCAGAAGAAAATGGTTAATAAAGGAATGATAACCAACATGTTTGCCTCTAATCCGAACTCATCTAGAAACCAGAAGAAAAGGAGAAAATTGTCATGATGTGTGAAAGGAACGTTCCAGAATTTGTCCGTTTATTTATTTAATCAAGTGGGGCTAGCGAAAATTCGATCAGCAAGTCAACTGCCTACAAGACTTTACAAAAATATTTGATGGGGTTAGAAAAAAATTGTCCCATATTATGTTGACCTATAAAATATATGACACATGAAGAATTCCGCATCGACATTGGTGGATATTATATAGCAGAATATGACACGTAGTAAGTGGCTTTAGGTAGATAAATAACAGATTCATATATTTTTTTTATTTATCCAGAATTGTTTATGAACCAATAGATAAAGAATAAGAATAATAAGATAAAAAATCACGTCACTAGTAGGTATTGCGAGCTCTGTCTGGAACAAATTACCGCCGTCACTAGATGATTAATTTAATGGAGCTGTTTTTCAGCCTCTCATAAAAAATCATTTGTTCTAAGAGTAACCGTTCCATCTTAACCAGTCAATAAGGAAAGCGTTTCATTTATAATTTTCTTGAGGCATGTAACCTCGACACCCACATACCTATAGAGGCGTCTGATATTAATCAGAATTAAGGCTGATATAATAATCTCAGTAATATATGTAGAGATGCTTCATAAATCTAAGAAAGATACGCGATATGTGCCGTATATAATAACGTAAACGAAAATTCTCTGTAATATTATTCTTACCTGAGCGCCGATATCAGTGCAAGGAACAGTAGCTGCAGCACTAGCCACACACATGACGGACCCAGTTGTCGTGCAGAGGGCGTAATTATTTGGGGGGCAGATAGTAGCAGTGTCACCCACACACACTACTACTGCATTTGGTTGAACTACTGGAGTCTTCTGCACGTTTTCGCTGTTATGGTAATAATGATGGACTTGGTAGTGATCATACTGAGGCCTATAGGAGCTCTGAGAGCCATAATGGTAGTACGAAGGGGTCGTAAGCTTAGCCAGGGAGTATCCAAGGAAGAATCCTAGAGTCGTGCTACCGGTGTCGTAACTGGAGTAGCGATAAGTGGGGTAGTAGATCGGCGGGGCGTAATAGCCTGGAGGGTTGTATCCAGAGTAGCTCTTGTATTTGTATTTATTCTGGTTGATGATGGTGATGTGAGTGTTACCACCTGCAGGGTTGTAGGCGTAGGTTCCTGGATGGTTACTTTGTTGGTAGCCTGGTTTGTAGCCTTGAGTGGGGTATGGTTTATTTACTGCTGGCCCTGGAATATAAATTAATTATTAAAATTGATCAGTATACGGGAACGATCTAGTTTCCACTTACCCATAGGATAACCACCTTGCTGTTGCCCAACATTCTGCTTATTATATCCCTGACCACCAGTACCATATCCACCAGGTCCCTGAGAGAATCCTCCAACCCTCTGCGTTACCCCTCCAACAGTTCTCTGTGTTACTCCCCCAACAGTTCTCTGCGTTACTCCTCCAACAGGTCTCTGAGTTACTCCCCCAACAGTTCTTTGAGTAATCCCTCCAGCACCGGGTCTCTGCGTCGGAACGACGTGCTTGTTGATCGACGGTGTCCATCCAGCTTGGCCTCCACTTGGTGGTGGTGTGGGTCTTAGACTTCCCGGTGAACCCTGCACGTTCGGTACATTTTGTTTCGCGACGGTCTGTGTTCCGGGTATAGACGGCTGGGAGGGTTTATAGTTCCAGCCGTAGTTCCCTGGTGCAGGTGCAGGGGCGGGATAAGCAGGTCGAGCTGGAACGGCGGGACGTGATGGGACAGACCATCCATAGCCGGGAGAGGGAGCTGGATGCGCTGGTTGCGACCAGCCGTAGCCGGGACGGGAAGGAGAGGGTCTACTACGAGAGGAACCTCGCGATGATGAGCCTCTTGAGCCTCCTGGAAATAACGACAGCAATTAAAATATGATTCGTCGAGTAAGAATCAGACTCAGGCATTGAGGGATAGCAAGAAATTTTTATCTACTATTTTAATTATTAATTTAGGGACTGAATATGATGAAACGCAATTGTTTATTTTAAGGATCACTGTTCAAATATTTTTTGACAAACCGGGTAACGAGACTGAAAAAAATGATTTTAACAGCGTCAAAAAATATTAAAGGAGGGGCTAAATATTTTTCTCTACGACTATTGAATTAAACGCCTTTTATCCAGCTGATTTTATAGTTTAATAACGACGTAGGATATTCATGCTGTAAGATAATAGACGCACGCATTTAAGGATAGGAGTATTGAGTCCTATCCTTATCTGACTGTGATCGCACAGTCAGTATGTCTGAAACAATAAACGAAAAATCACGAGTAAGAGCTAATCACAGTTAGAAATTTATTTAATGTGTGAATTTTAATTTTCTATCTCATTTCGTTTAGAAGACTCTCTGACAGACTACAGCGTCGCTTCAATAATAGGGTTGGGTTTGAACATAGGTACGAAATCCTTAAATCAGGTTAATTAAAAAATAATTAATATCGTGTGTGAGAAACTAAAAAAATAATTCAAACAGACTTTGTAAGAAGATTATCGTAAGGTGGATGAATCTTTTTCATAAAATTTTTCTGTAAAGTGACCCATTTTTGACTTATTTGGATTGAGAAAAATTTTTTTGACAGTAGGTACGTCTAAATTGATGATAAGGAAAACGAATTCAAACTGAAATTTAATTTCTTGGATGACTTTTTCTTATATGCCTATTCCTTATGGTCAAGTAAAAATATATACAAAAAATCGTTAGATATCAAACTATGAAATAGAAAAAGTAGGTAATAATATATTTTAGTAGCAGTTACATCACCTACAGAAATATAATTCAAGCATTGGTCATTAAATGTTACATTTTATATATAGGTACATTCAAACAACAGATTCTGTTAAACCTTGAAAACATTTATAATTGCGCTAGATGAGCAGGAAAAACCATTACATATGAAACGGAACACCATATTGCTAGGTACGCAGGTACCTACCTACCCACGTAGTTTGAAAAATGTATTACACAGATGATAAAGAAAGTTATCTTCTTATCAACCGCTAAAAATAAGCTGAGATCTCTTATAAAAAAATAGCGCAATAATTAAAATTGATCGCGTGAAAAATTATAATTTTCTTGTCACATATTATTATCCAGCATAACATGATAAAGATTGTGTTATTTAAAAAATCTACTTTGGTCTAAGTAGATTTTCCTTTTACGGTCCATTTTATCCAAAGGACGGAGAGGACCAGCTCTGAGATTATCTCTCGGGAGATCGTCCTATAGATTTTGTACTTCAAGATCCTTTAGAGTTCTAAAAGGTATTGACAATGCTCTTTGTACCTAACTCGATTCAGCAGTCCTGTTATGTTAAGTAATACTACCCACATGTTCCCGGGTCTGATATAAACGTGTTTTTATAATATTGATTTCAATACCTTGAACTTGGCAATACCATCTTCCAATGTAACTCTTGAAACTTCAAGAGAATAATTTTTTCTTCTACCCACAACAACATTAACGCATTTATTATGCGGCGTGTTCATGTTGAATTATTGATGAGTTTCATGAATTTTTAGATTGGTGTCTTTTTTAGAATATACAATCGTGGAGGGCTCACAAGTCACAATAATAACTACATTTACATTTGCAGATGAGCAGATCACAGTACCTGATTAGAAAATATGATTTTGAAAATCTGACAGAAATAAGTACCTACAAAATGAACCCTATAAAACCAATAAAAAAAACCGTAACAAAAGTCTCTTATTTAGGAGTATTTTCGAGGTGTGGCGTACTTTCGTACTTTTACGAAATAATGACACTTAGTAGTTTTATACAAAATTTAACAAAGCTGATTGGTTATCGCTGAAGTACCAACTGATAAATGCGTAAAAGTACGAATCACCTCGTGAATACGTCCTTTGTTTTCCGATAATTTTTGTAACAATATAAAAAAAAAATGTAAAAAATAGATCAAAATAACAATAAATAGTAAAGTAACAAAATTAATAAAAAAATATGAAAAAGTTCAGAATGCATGTAGGATCGTATTCGAAAAAAAAAACATAATTTTTTTTTATTTAAAAATGTATAATAAGCAATGCCGCATAAGATTAGCTAGTCTGAAAAAAAAATTCTTTGTTTCCATCAAAACTTGTTAAGTGGCCGTTGCTATATTGTTCAGAATAAATAACAATTTTGACATATAATTGTTCAAAAGTTCACCTAATTTCCACACTTTTTGGCGCTGCCTACTTCTATTAAAATTTTTATATTATCTCATTAATAATCACTGTAAACGTATTTATCCCTATTTTTTCAATCCACCTTCGTTAAGCAACCCTCACACTTCACATACGCGAAAGTCATCTAATAAAAAGCAGGTAGGTACCTACTAGAGCGAGCAAGGGATATATCAATTCTTGGACTGCCGTCACATCGTTGAGGAAGGTTTAGAGTGCTAAATACAATCACAGGATAGAGAATAGGAGTGATAGATGTGGCTAAAAGATTTACTTTGTTGAAGTGGAATTGGGCCGATCCTGTAGCCAGAATGACAGATGGTAGATGGACAAAACGAAAACCGGGCGGCTGAAGGTAATATTTCAAAGACATGGTGGTCAAGCTGCATTACGAGAATGTGACACAAGAGCTTTTTTTAAAGCTAAAGTGAGACTAATGTGACGAAGTGGGCAAGATAGATGCGATTAAATCATTTGTAATTTCATTTTTTAATATTCCCAAGTTGACACGCTACTGAAGTTGTTTTTGAGTCTACTCTTCTTCCCCTTAACGTTTGGCTCAATCTACACGCGGGCGATTTGACTCCCGGGAGATAATCTCTAAGATAGCGCCGATATCGTACCGCTGACTCAGTTAACAAAATTTCAACAAAATAATTTTTAACAAAAAATATCCTCTTATGATATGACATCGTTTTCTATTAGAAATAGTTACGAACTTAAATATTCAAGCTTGAGATTTCGCGTACTGAGAACTTCCAAATTCCTGTTTACACACGTTTACTCAGAAAACGCGAGGAAGTTTCCAACATTTTTAATTTTATGTAGGATATTGCTCCAGATGTGATTTTTTTAAGAAGAGTTTACCGCAGCCAATCTCACCTGGGCTAATTGATTGTTATGTCCTTTTAGAGGAAAATTAGGGTTTGAATTAAAAAAAATACAGGCAGCAAGTTTATGTAACATTTCGCCAGGGGACCCTTAAAGGAGCCGGGAGCAACTTTTTCCGCATCATCACCCTTGCCCTTGAGTATTTTGAGAAAAATTGTTGTTTTTGCGAATCGATCAGCCCGTAGATCGGAAAAACGGTTCACCCTACAAAAAAGTCCAAATAAAAAGATGTGGACTTTTTTTTTTAAGATCTATCTTTTTTCCAAATAAAATGTTTGCTATAGGACGTATAAAAGGGGTTGAAAGGACTCCGTAGAATCCTTATGGGATTGACTCCCGGTTGAATTTGATGTAACTTTGGGGATCGGTAGTATTCGATGAGTAGATCAGAAGTCACCTCTGAAGATGGATTTTTCTTTCGTAACAGTCACTCATTCATTTTTAAATGTGCCCCCCCTCTAATTATTTTATAGAGAAATCTTAAATAGTCATTTGTTGAGATTGAAAAGATGCTTCTGTTGATGTAGTTACATTCTGAATCTGTTGAGCCATTTCGAGAAAATCGAGAAAAAGTATTAAATTTGTGATGTTATTTTTGTAATAGCCTTGGCCGTGACTTTAAATTAGGATTTTTTTACGTTTTTATATGTTGTAATTTTTATTGTTATAGTCAATAGAAAATTATAACACAAAATAACACTTTTTTCTGTTTTCTCGAAGATTACATCAATAGAAGCAGTTTTTCAATTTTAACAAACGATCCATCCACCTCTACACCTTTTTATTTGAACTTTTTTTTTGTAGAGTGAACCGTTTATAGCGGCTAAATTGATTCTCAAAAACAACCCCCTTTCTTAAGCTCAAATGTGGAGGTGGTGATAAAACAGCTTTGTTAAGGGTTCCCTAACGAAATGTTTCATAAAATTGCTTCCGGGACTTTTTTCTGGATATTTGATCCTTTTTTTGTCCAATTTTCCTGTACCATTTCGCTGTGCGTATAGAGGTAGTCTTTCGAATTATCAAACTGGAGTTGTGATCTGATCGGTATGTGACAAGAGCGTGACTAGATCACAATCTCGTCACGCAAACGCTTTCATACAATGTTGCGCTCTCCCGCCAAAATTTTCCTGAAAAAGTTGTAACATTATTACGAGTATGTTCACATCTTATTGTTACTACGTCTCACCGGTAAAATTACGTTGCGTGGCCATTTACACACTCGATTATTGAACGGACGGTCACATAAAGCAGCTATCCTTGCCGCTCAGGTATAGTCATCGTAATCGGACATTAACGTGATTCATCAAGTTTCCAAAATTACCCTTAACCAGATTTCTCAACCAGATCTCACAAGTAAGGCAAGACACCTTTCATGGTGACTTGAGTTTAGTGTTTAGTAGAAGTAGAAGTAGAAGTGTATAACTCTAACTCAAGAACAACTCTAACTCAAGAACGTTTATTGTATGTGGAGTAGCCTCATTCATCGCTTCTCAAACTGTTCGTCGTAATTGATGCTCGGTAGTTCAGGAAACGTCATATTTTAGAAAGATTCGAATGGGGTCATGTCTGGTGACCTAGCAGGGCACCTTATTCCTTATTGGGGGTTAAATTACTACTCAATTTTTACCGAATTAGGTGTTCAAACAGCCTGTGACAATTCTAGCATTATGAGCTGGAGCACCGTCATGTTGGAAAACACGCCTTGTAAAGTTGCAAGTGGAAATTCCATTATCTTGTCTTCTACATTATTTGTTGGCATCAGATTCAAATATCTCTGAATATGGATATCTAGATGGGGATTTTTATTTGAGAAAAAACCAGTAGGTATTTGTACAATCAAATGTTCCAGAATGTTGTAAATCGACTCTACATAGGAAATTTTTTATGGAAGTTTTGAATTCAATTCTTCTGTCGAGTTCTTTGGCCGGGTCGTTCAGATAAAAATGGCATTTAAAACGTCTCAAAATTACTTTTGCTGCATGTTGACTGGGAAAAATTTGTTGTGTTTTCAATTATTTTAGATTATGACATTCCTACGAGGCTTCTCACCGACGGCCCGATGATGAAGAGTAATGTTTTCTTCATTATTATTATCCTTCGTTTAGTCTTATAAGCTCAATAAAACCGCAATAATTAATCAAATCTTTTTTGTTTTCTAAAAATGATGTCTGAGATTGAATCTATAAAACTGTAAAATTAAAGATTCCGATTTTTAACAGTTTTACAGACTCAAACTCCAAAGTATGCCAAAAGTATGCTCTCATGTGCTCACACGATATAAACTGACAAATTTTTTTTAGAAGCCTTTATTTGGAAAACGATCCATTTCAAGCTTACAGTATACATACAACTTTTTGCTGTTTAACTCTTTGCTTAATAAACTCCCAAAGGTGGAAGCAACAATGACATCTTGACAGTTGTTGTAGTGATGAGAATGGTGCCTTTTTCTGCTTTCGACCCAATACGTTGGTAATCTTTGTGCAGTGTATCAAGTTTTAAACAGATATCTTGTCAATCAACAAAGGTACACATAGGCAAAACAGAGGGCAAAACATAATTTGCCTAATTATGAAAGTGGTTTTCCCAAAACTGGGGAACTTTTAGAAAATCAAAACGATTTCTTGTTAAATCGTATCATAAAGTTCATATTTTGATTGCAATTTCAGTTTAGAAATGACTCTCTTTTCACTTAAAAGCTAGTTTTAATGAAGCCTGCCACTTTGACAATATAAAATATCAATTTCTAGAATTCATATTTTTTGTTTGACTTAGAATTCGTGAATTGTAGTTCTTGGCGACCGAACAAAAAATCTTGTGTAAAACGCGTCGCAAAAAAAGTTTTTCAAGCACTTGACGATCGTCAAACTCCGTCTGTTTGGGCCTTGTTTGACAATTATTTTAGTCGTTGCGTAAAATACTCCAATTTTAAATGTGAGTGTGCAAAAATGGGAGTGCATGGACAAACTACTGTTGTGATACAAATTGCAAAATAGGAGTGTTTTCTGGGAAGCAAAATGGGAAGCATGGACTAAAATTGCCAAACGAGCTCAAAGAGCGAGTTTGATAATTATTGTCAAAGTGTTTAAAACTCTTTTTGTAACGTGTGTGATACAAGATTTTTTGGTAAATCGCCAAGAAACAACAATTATGAATTCAAAGTCGTCAAGAAATACAAATTTATGAACTCCAGAGATTAGTATTTTTGTATTGTCAAAGTAATAAGCTTCATGAAGGTTTATGAGAACTCGCTTTGGTCATTATGGAGATGAGCGGCATTGGTATAGGGCGATTTGGCTTATACTATCGGATTGCTTGTGTCTCTAGGAGTATCAAGGTACCATTGAATTTTTGCGCCGGCAAGTAATAGTCGAGAAATTAGGCCTTAAAGTTTCATCCTTGCCCTAATACGCGTATATTCGTACATATACGCTCGAACAGGAAGCTCGCACTCCGTCGGACACACGACTATGAGTGCGTGCTTCCCGTTCGAGCGTATATGTACAAACACACGTAATGACACTTTAAGGCCTTTTTTCTCGACTATTACTTGCCGGCGCAAAAATTCAATGGTACCTTGATACTCCTAGAGACACAAGCTATCCGATAGTATAAGCCTTTTCGCCCTATATCCATGCCGCTCATCTCCATAATTACCCTTGCTTTTAATTGTCATTTATGTCACCTTTAAGCATATAAGTGCGCAGAAGTATGTCACTTTTATGCCCTTGTAACTAAAATAATGTTATTTGGAAACTAAAATGATAATCAAAATGGAAAATTTATGAAACGATTTAACAAAAATAGCTATTTCATATCTTTTCATGGAATGACGAAAACAGTATTCATATTTGTGCGCATTATCTGTGAAAAACACAAGCTTATCATAGTGAGACATCCCAATAATTCCATTAATTTTGTTTGCGAAGTAATTTATGATGCAAACTTCGAAGAACTCTTCTAAAACTACATCAAAATATCTTTGTAAAACAATATGGGAAGAATTTAATTTTCAAAGCGCTCACCGAAACAAAGTATGGATATTGTTATTAAAAACATAATTTTTTTAAATGTTAAAATTTTGCAATCAAAGTAGGTACTATTATTCTCAACCCATTTTATCTTTATATTATGTTAAGACATTGTTGAGTGAGTCTTCTTAACAACATGAAGCCTACACATTTTGAGAAATAGTTACTGTCAGTTTTTTTTATTAATTTCTCTCTAACGTTTCAAGTTTCATTCCAATGTAAAACGGTTTCATAGAATCAATTATCCTTCGCGTTAATCGCTTAATTAAATACTTGCATAGAAGCGGCTAGCTTACCTCCTCGTCCTGAATACTTCCCACATTGAGAAAGGTCAAATTGCAACAAGAGCACACAAAAAATCACTAAAACACTCTGAAACAAACGTTTATTTTCCATTTCAGTCTCCGGCACAATCACCAAGAATCTAGATTAGACACTAATCGCACTGTTTTTGTTCTATGACATTCTTGAAGATAAATATGCAGAGGTCAGAGCGCGGACCCCACAATAGTAGTATTAAGTTGATTATAATCCGGACTGAGAGCCGTTTATTGTTTTAATGGGAGCTCAAATTGTAAAATAACAGCCAGACCAGTCGTACCGCTGCGTCAGTCAACTGGGCTACTGGGCATTTATCTTCAGCTTCTCTACGGCTTCAAAACACCCAGCCGACCAATCTATTGTCACGAAGTTCCGGTTTTGGTGATGGCTTCGCTCAAATTGCACAAGCGGTAATTGGACTCGAATCTATTTCATGCGATTATACGGGTGGATATGGAATATATCAACTATTATTTAACTAGAACAAACTGTGACTCATAAATTATGTTAAATGGTTCTTCTTATATCTACGTCAGAGGAGCTTTACTTGAACACTGTTTTCATTACGTTGTGTAATGAGAAATGCGAATACGAATATCAGGTTGTGGTTTCGATGTTCAGTGACGCTGAAAAAGATTGCAGCAAGAGTATTGAATATCTTATGCTTAGTTCAATGTCGACTATCTAGTAGATTTCCTGTAATGTAATTAATCACTTAGATAACAACATTTATTTTATAACATGTGAATCGTGTCCAAAATTGCGTGATAATTCGCACTAATTTTTGACAGAAATATTATATTATGCAGAAAAAAATATTATAATACAACATATTCAATTACAAATAAACAACAGGTGTAGTTCACGTCAGTAAATTCTTCAGTGTGACAATGGGCTTCTTATATTTCTTTTATTCTAATCCCGAATGGTCCATCATGGTCGAATAAAACCTAGTTGCAAATTACCGTTCTGTGGCAATTATAAACTGGTTCAAGTTTTATGCACTGTTCTTTTCAAAACTATTCTTCTTCTATCCAACACATTTACTCTTATACTGTCAAAGTGTAGGATCTATACCACCAACGCTCTACCACAGATTCTCGATTACAAAATATGACGATTTAACTGAAATTGTATATGTCCAAAAAGCCACCCTTTTTAAGACACAGCCCTTAAAAGAGAATCAACCAAATACAGGTTTTCCGGAATAAGTCAAAAATGGATTTACTGAGAAACTTCAAAATTTCACCGCTTACTTGTATTGTTGAGAACAGTAAACTGACAGTCTCATATATCAACATTGGAATACAGGTGTGATTGATACTGATTGATTCTTTATCTTTTATCCATAAGTATTACTAAACTCTTAGCCATCTGTAAGAGTTTGGTATCCCATAATTAATTTTAAATGACGGTCTTACGCCACGAAACCATATTTTTTGGAAATCTGATTCTGTATAACTATTATTAAGAAATTTTTAACCGAGCAATGTAAATTAAAAATGAATACTGTGAGGATCAAAAATACGGAAACAGCTGTACAGCTTTGTACACGGCTTTGGTCTTGGGCTTTGGTTTTCCTTTATAAACAAAATTTTGAGAATTTTTCGACTTTCGACGAAGCAAAAACCATACATATTTAGTTATAGGATGAGTGCCATTGTTACAAATCGATGACAATAAGTTTTTAATTTATGAGAAATTTTTTGAGACAGTTTCAAATTAGAAAAATCTATTAAATCCATACTTTTGTTGCCTATAATTTCATCAGGTTTCACTTTATTCTGCTACGTCACTAATGCAATTAATGGTGTCTTGTAAAGCAACATTGCCTTCAGGTAATGAATTTGATCAATAAAAATATTCACTAAACTTATACTTGCATCATAAAAATATTTAAATCTAGTCAAATTAACATTTGAGATCTTTACCATTGAAAAAGTTATAATTCAAAGACTTGTATTTAAAGACAAGATTTATCGAATGTTGTCTTTAAAGACATTCTTGAATTTAAAGCTATCTTTATTCTGTATGTGTCTTGAAGTAAAAATTAGTCAACAAGATTAGATTAAAGCCTTTTAAATTGGAAAAGCTGTAACGAGTTCCACAATGTAGGAAACAGCGGTTATGTCCTGCTGCAATTCTTGATAAATATTTCCCTGGATAGACTGAAAATTGTGATTGTCATTGAAAATTCAGCTTACCTTTGCTTTTGATAATATTCCAAGGACGTAAACATTTTATTGTCTATAGACTACTTTTGATTTTAAGTCAACAACATCCCAGAAGTCTTGTACATACTCGGGAGTCCACGTTTATTGACACCATGGAGATCTGATTGTAATAAAAGCCCCAAACTGAAAACGGTGAAAGCATATCCTACTGTCAAAAGCGATCATATTTCAGTCATCAGGGACACGAATCTTACAAAATTTAGAAAATTAAGACACACACCAGAAAAGCTGCAGGTTCCAGAAATGTGAATCGAGTGAGTCGAAACTAGAATCCGAACTAACAGCACTCCAAAAATCAAAACAACTGGAAGTGAAAAACGCCTGCGAATCAAAGAAAGACCGCCACCAAGAAGGTTCAGATTTGCATAATATGATGGTTCTCCAGAAATAGGAAGAAAAAAAAAAACAACAGAAAAATATTAATTCTAGAACTTATGGCCTAAAGATGACTTTACAGAGATCATAATATCCCTCACTTTACGCTTAAATCACCAAAAAAGTAGTTCCGAACAATCGTGGAAAAAAGTGGAAAACGCCTGGAATAAATTAAACACGGCCACCAATAAGATTTCGATTTGTAAAATCTGGTTTTCGGAATGGGAAGAAAAAATACAACAGAAAAAGATGAATTCTGGAACTTGTGGCCCAAGGATAACTTTAAGACTTTTCAGAAATCATACCCATTACATACTTTGCGCTGAAATTAAAGAAAGGTCAAAAGAAAGTGCAAAGAGTTCAAAAATCAGTTGATCTCCGAAAAGTGTCACGAGGTCTAAGAACTCCAAGATAGACAAAACTCATTCAATGTGCCAAAAACAGTAAAGAAAAGCAAAAAGTGAGATCAAGCATTTATCTTGTCTGACCAAAATGAGAGTTGTTACAGCTCCCAATATTCAATACAGCTTAGGAATAAGGAAGCCTAAAATTATATTAACCTGACGAAAAGACTCACTCTCCACATTGCGATGTGTGATAACTAAACTAAGCCACATTGTCATTCTCATTTGTACGTTCTCAAAATGTTCCTCCTAATAGTCCACATCCATCATCCATCTATAAAATATGTATACGAATCCCATCCGGATGACAGCCAATTAGGCTCCCGAAACGGCGTAAGTTAATCCCTTAAAAATCAGTTACATGTCGGAAGATCGGGTGGTATGTATCCATGAAGTGAAATTCGGTGTGGTGGGATTACTTTTATGATATCTACTACTATGATATCTCGTCGTGTTCCAACAACCATAATTGAAAATTTCAAATTCAATTTCCTATCCAGTTCGTAGCAGGCTAGTTCAGTAATAAAATAAGAAATTGCAATTAAAAAGCGGATTTTCGTTGAAGATATCACAGTTGCGAGTCGAACTTGGTATCATTGGATTTCCTTCTTCACACGAACAACTTTCATCGCCGACCTTTTCAATCCAATGCGGCGTAATTTTTTATTTGATTCAACGTCGTCAGATAAAATGGGCACCCTCAATATAAAGAGGCTGCCTTTTTGAACACTTCCCAGTTCCCATCTTGAATCTTATTTTCGGTGTTTTGTTTTGGGACATTCAACAACTCTCCATCCCACCATTGTGCATATTCACTATTTGTGACCTGAAGGCTTTTAGGGAAAACAGTTTGCCAGGCAGCGAGTGCTTAACACCACCTTACGTATTATATGGGGATGAATCTACACTACGCCGTAGAAGATCTATTGTGTTTTGACACTTACAGTGGGTCTGATCCCATTGTGAATGAGATCGACCAAGTTTTTTAGCTTCAGAGTACTATCTTCTTCCAGTCATCTCACCAATGCCGCTTTGATTTCTGGTTCTTCTTCTTTGATCCGGCACCCACTTTTGTTGTAGAAAGTGAATGATCCACCTTCGCCATCCGAATTCTGTTCGAATATTCACTCCCAACTCTGTTGCAGTTTGTCTCCAATAATTCTTGCCTTCATATTCTATTAGTGTATTTTTTAACAAAAAAATACACTATTGAGGACGACAACACTTTTCGAAAATCACCCAAACTCATCAAATGTCCACCGATCATGACCCCCAGATCACGAAAAAGTGGTTTTCCAAAATTCACCTGCCCACGATATATATATATATACACATTAAGCTTATTTCACGAAGCCCGGTACGTTGCACAGGTAACCGGAGTCCCGCCCTTAATAATAGACTTGATGGTGTGTATTATAACTGAAAGTGAAGAGAAACATCATATTAATCGAAGCAACCTGCGAGGGGTAAACATTTCACAACATACAAATCTGGTTATATCCTTAAGAATTTTAGAATCCCTGAACGTTCTTATGTCAATACATAGCCCACTGCACTAAAAGTATATACCCATCCGATTACCGGAAACCCTGCTTTGTTGCCACTTCTCAGGGCCTCGGATAAGCAGTATTAGCACAGAATATGTCTATTCTGTGGATATACAGTACAGAACATCTAAGTGTCCCCGGATCCGGATAGACGAATTGTCTTTTTGTACAGGCTGGTTCGTCCTAGCGCAATTATTATCATCCTTACGCTAATGGATACTTACTTACTACTAAAAAAAAACCATTGTAGAAACTATTAATGTTTGAATAGTATTAAAGGTATATTACATTCATTAATTTCATTTTATTTCCGTTCATTAAGCTTTTACTTAAAAAAAGTTGCACCCATCAGAGTCCGGGTCACATGACATCTTTTGTCTCGTACAAAAAGGTAAACTATTTTTATTACATTTTCGGTATGCCATTGTAAATTGTACTGCAAAAAAGACATATATATATAGGTACCTACTTATACAATTTCGATAGGATTTTTCGATAAAAATTCAAATGTAGCGTTTTTAACTTTTTTAATAGTCAAATATTAAATTTTTATTTAATAGGCTAATAAGATAACTACCATAAATTGTATAAGCCATAAATACAATACGACCTTTCAGAAAAGTCGGTCGTTGTTTAATTTTATGATACAGGCTGAGGTAAAAAAACTGAATGAAACGGTAAGAGTCATATCTCTTACCGTTTCATGCAGTTTTTTTCGGTTTTTTCAGTTTTTTTCATGCAGTCGGTTAAATAATTATAAAAAAGTTGCGCTGTTTTGAGACGAGTATTTGGCAATTTTTTTTCTCAATAATCTCAGAATTTCCTGAAATATCCTGATCAAACTTGAAGCATGCAGATTTATTATTTTAGCCATATCTTCTTTATTATTGAAAAAAGATTTATTATTTTTTGTATGATGAGCTACTCAAATAATGAGCTACTCATTTGACGTTTCAAAAATTTCCAAAGCCGACTAGATCTTGGGATTTTCGAAGTCAACTTTTGTTTTTCTTATGGCCACAAAAGTTAATTGCACCTTTAAATAAATAATTGTTTTTGCTATGATTTTCTCATATTATAATTAGCAAAAAAATTTGTATCCGATAACCCTCGAACTTTGATAAATGCTCAAAAATTTTATAACAACTTTCTCAAGCTTGTTGCTTGGCAACAGACCGACGCCTAAATTATCAATGTCCTTGGGTTATTACTACTGATAAACGTAAGTGTAAGTTCTATTTACTTTCATAAGTCTAATAATCTTAGGTCCGGTTGCACAAACGTTAAAGATCTGCCAGATAATTACTGATTTTAAAATGCCCTGTATTATCAAAATGTTGGTCAGGTCAGGAAATAAATTCTACTCCCCTTTAGAAGAGTTAAATCACGGGTAAATAACAATAAAAGATCATTCAAAATATTCACGCATACTTTCAAAATTGGCAATTTAAAATCAGTAATTATCTGACAAATCTTTAATTAACTTTTGTGCAACTAGCCCTTAAACTATATAAAGATAAAGATTTTTTATTTCCCGATACCTACTTATTTTCGGGCTGAATGTGTGTTTTAGTTTTATGAAATATTACTAACCGGTTAACCGACGATTAACTGGTTATCCCCTTCATCAGTAAAAAATAAAAAGCTATCGGTAATAAAAATTTAATAGATAAAATTATTTTATTCAATTAAAATTAGCACAAAATTATGTAAGTACTTCTAATGCCAAATTAACAAACATATTTGAAGTAATTATGTTCAAGTTCAACTGTTTGCTAATTTTAACTAAATAACAAATACTTTGTATTATAAAAATAAAACAAAAGCAATTCATTAAAATGAAAGGAACCAGAATAAGTGCCCTATCATAATCTGCCTTATAAATTAAGATTTATTGATATGCAACATGCAGGAGCAGTATGATGTCACATTACTCACGTTACGCTACAAAAAGTCATAAACAGCTTCCAGAAACCTGTTTTCTAAATAATAAAAACAAAAACTAAGGAAGTAGGTACTTCATTCAAACTCAAACAAACCGGAAAAAATAATCCGACGACCGCATCTGATGGCCACCGTCGGAAAGTGAAGAAATTATTGAGAAAATGTTTCAAATTCCTCTCTGAAGTGTAAATAAATATACCAGACAGAGAGTCTTGTAATATTAAGATACCTACTTAGGTATATACTGTACACATATTTGAATTTTAAGCAATCCCTTATTATCCCTTACAATCCCAATTATTATTTTTTGCAGTCAATAAAATGCTGCATTATCTGATTTATGATCCATTACTCTGTGAAGGTTCCTCACAACATCCCGGGCCAGCGATTAGTGTCTCTTGTATTTCTCTCTTTTTTCCTCTTTTTCTGAAAGTAGAATCATCCATCTTCTACCCTTTTCTACTTCCACTTCTCAAAATTTCAGTTCAGGGGTCAAAAGATTGCATCCAGTGTTACAGACTATCAGACTATCCGACTGCGGGAACCTTTCATTGGATTTTATACGCGTTTAAGATTATTATACCAGCAGTCTGCCGATTTTTTTTTAAGTTAGAAAATAGATAGAGGAGAGGACTATACCTAAAACGGTTAACCGGTAGTAAGAGATCCATTCTATATTAATTACATATACCTACAGGGTATTCTATAGTTAGAGTGCCAATCTAGCAATAAGTTGTCGCCCTGTGGGCCTTTAGAGTAGGTACATGGCTGAAATTTTCAGGAATGGGCTAAATACCTAATTCTCGTCAAAAAATCGTCCTGTGCAAAAAGGCACTATTCAAAATTGTCAATTTTTTTTGCAAAATGTGGTAGTTTATAAATGAAACTTTGTTGTTCCAATTTTTCAAAATGGTATCTGTGATAGTTAAGTTAGAAAAACATCAAAACTGTTTCCGAAAAGCATTGCTAATACCATCATCGGAACTTTAAACAGCAATTATTATGTCGCTTCGGTGTACGGCTAAAATAGACTACCAGCTACTTACTGCTTAATCGAGAATTTCTACAGAATGGCGACATTAACAGTGGATATTTCATACAATTTTTTGATAATGAAAATCTACAATTTGTGTATAAATGTAAGACACAAATAATGTGCTAATTACTAAAGTGAAGTGAAGTCATCACTCATTTTAAAATTACTGAAATTAATGATTTTTTTTATTATTAAAAAAAAAATAACAACTGATTGGCACTTGCCTAGAGACACCGCGTACCTAAGTACCTACCTATATCATTTATCATTTTATAAACACATAATAGTAAAATAATATTAAAAAAAATAACAAAAATACTAATAAATAAAAGGTAAATAAATAATGACCTTTAATAAATTAATTATGAAAAAATCGGTCAATATTTACATCTGGGTATCTTACAGTTTCACTATGGCACCTATAATACAGGGTGCACCATATATCCTATTCTCTATATTGCTATCTCCTGAACGCTAAGAGATATAGCATATAGCGTCGGTTAAATTAGAGAAAAGATGCGCAATTTTGTGGCCATCTCGAATCCGTCAAGACATACAAAATATCTGTGACTGCTCCTGAAATATCCTGAAAAAAACTGAAAAATCGAGATTTCTTATTTTATTTGCCATATCTTTCTGATAATTGGAAATTACTAAATAATTTTTTGTAGGCTTACAGAAGTCGTCAAGAGCTATAATACCCATCTATCAGTATGAAAATGTTCAAGGCCGACTAGATCCAAGAGTTTTCACAGTCAACTTTCGTTTTTCTTATGGCCGCCATATTATTTTTTTATGTCATTCGATATAAAAAAAATAATGGAAACAACAAATTAATAAACATAAAAAAAAAATTCTATGAAGACTATGAAAATTCTGAGATCTAGTCGACTTTGAAAATTTTTTAAATGTCAGATGGGTAGCTCTTGCCGACTTATGTAAGCCCACAAAAAATTATTAATTAATCTCCAATAATAAAAAAGATATGGAAAAATAAGAAACTTCGATTTTTCAGTTTTTTCAGGATATTTCAGGAACGGTCACAGATCTCTTGTATGTCTCGACGGAATCGAGATGGCCACAAAATTGCGCTCCTTTGGACTTGTTTAACCGACCCTGTATCTATTAGCGTTAGGAGATAGCAATATAGAGAAGGATACATGGTGCACCCTGTAGAGAAGGATTTATGGTGCACCCTATATAGGGGTAGAGGACGTATCTATACCTATAGTAACACTAGGAAGGTATTCATTTGCTTTGCAGATTCATGATTAGCAAAAAAATGACACTAAAAATCGCAGTAGGGAGTCCGGTCCTGGTTAGCCGGCGTATAAACACATATAAACATGCACCAGACCAGAGAGGTGATGAATACGTCAAGCCGGATATAAGCTTTCTCATATCGTATCCAGATTATAGGGACTGATGTTACGCTTTTTGGAATGAAAATGCAAAAGAAATTAAATTCAAAATAATAATCGTGCTACTATTGAAGAAAAATGAAATGAAGAAAAAAATAGCAATGCGACCGTAGTGTCAAAGAGGCCATAGTTGTGACCTTAATATTAGTTTGCAATGGCTGTTTTTAGCTCTTACCCACCCAGAACCCCTATTTCACTCCTCGGTCCCGAAAAAATTGACGGAACTTAGGGTACGTAGATGTAAATATTTACCCAATTTAATTCACTAACAACACTTGGGCTTTACCACAGCCATACGATATTTATTTATATATTTATTTTATTGGAGAAAAATCTCATATACTTAATAAGATTTTTTAATTTTTTATGAAATTTTGATACATTTTTTACTTTACTGACTGGACTACATATTGTGTATTTCACAAAAAGATTCTAATATATTATAAAACAAGATGATTCAGTGGTTAAGTACCATAAAATGAGACGGGTGTGAAGACATAAGATTTTATTCAGCAACGGTTTTACTTGCGTTTATTTTACTGCCGACCAGATAGGGATTTATGTTCAGAAATCATAATTTAGGAACAAACGAGTAAGTAGCAAACAAAAGAATCAGTCAGTTCCAGTCTTCCAGTTCACTCTTCAATTTCTAGGTGGTAGGTAAAGTATGTGTATTCTTTTACTAGTATCACAAAACTGTTGGTCTGCTGGAGAACTAACCAGCTGGCATGCTGGTCTAAGAGGGCAAAAAATGTCAATATAGCAAGCAGCCCGCGGTAGGTACTTATTCCGTGTTATGAAATTATTGTAAAAACAAAAAATTTAAACAATCAACGTACGTTATTATGCTCTGATCAAAATAAAATTCAAGCCATTAAAAGTACTTACCTATATTTTGATCATTGCATGTTAGCATGTTACCTATTATAGGACCTACCTAAACCTATACAATAATGTGTCCAGTTGTAAGTGGCAGTACTACATGGGGATCTTGGAAACGGCAAGAGATACAGACTCGGTTAAATTAGAGAAAAGCTGCACAATTTAATGCTTAATGAGAATCTGAATTTTTTCTTTGAATATTTCCAGTCGTTGCTGAAATATCCTGAAAAACCTGAACAATCAAAATTTCTTTTTTTAGCCATATCTTTTTTATTATTGGAAATTAATTAATTATTTTTTGTAGACTTACATTAGTCGTCAAAAGCTATCCCTTTCACATTATAAAAATTTTCAAAGCCGACTAAATTCCAGAGTTTTCATAGCCTACTTTTGTTTTTCTTATGGCCGCCATATTGATTTTTTCATGTCGTTCGGTATAAGATAAAAATCAATGAAACAAAAATTAATAACATTCAAAAAAAATTTTATATTAATAATTATTATTATTTTTAATTATATTCTTTTTTCGAAAAAAAACTTTTGTAAATATTTACATCCACGTATCCTAAGTTCCATCAATTTTTTCTGGATCAAGGAGCGAAATAGGGGTGCTGGGTGGGTAAGAGCTAAAAACAGCCATTGCAAACTAATATTAAGGTCACAACTATGGCATCTGTGGCACTACGGTCGCATTGCTATTTTTTTCTTCACTTTCAGGGCAAGGAATATCTTCGAAATTAACAGTAGCACGATTATTATTTAGTGCTATTGAAATGCCATCATTAAATCATTTATACATTTTCTTATAAAAGAAAAGTTTATTAAATTTTTTACAAATGTTTTTTCTTCATCTAAAATCAATTAATATCAATGAATATCTGTAATCAGAAGTAATAATACTTAATACGAGTATGTAATCAAAAGTATAAATTATCTGAAATATCAGACCAAAAAAATCTAATTTCATTTTGGAGCTAAATTTGTTCGTCTAGGTTTATAGCGCGCTTAGAAAAGTAACTTATAAAAACAATAGGTACATAAATAGTTTAGAAAGGGTTTGTGCATAATATTATAGAATTTTATCATGTATTTTTAAAAATTTTGAAAGTTTCATAGGTTTTTTTTATATTCACCTACCCACCCACCAAACTTATAAATCACAGTACCTAACTACAATATTATAAGTTTTAAAATCATGATCAATGAAAATATAGGTACATAAGTACCTAACTGGTTATCACCAAATTATAATTATTAATTTGTGATCGTTTAAAGACTGCAGTCAGTAAGGTAGGTATGGTATAGTCGACCAAGAGATATAACGAAATGATCTAATTGTTAAACTGTTATATTTTATGACTTCAACAATATTTCAATAATCCAAAAATTGATAAAATGACAGAAGTCGTTTCGTTATATCTCTGGTCCAACTATACTGCATGCACCTATTTAATAGTAACTGTATTTTGTAACTTTGTTTTTTGATTTAACTTACGAGTACCTACCTAAACATTACTTGAGTTATTTTCGTTTATTTCCTGTTATTTTGATTTTGTTTCCTAGGTAACCTTTTGTATTGGAACTGTTTTTCTCTGATTGTTGATTGAAATCAGTTTAGTTGGATTGATTTTTCACAGGGCTGAACTTTTATTTTTTTTAACTTACTCAAAAAATATCGATACAATTTTGTGGAAATTTTCAATTACCTTTTGATTTCACAATCAAATATAAAAATCCTAAACAAGTTTACCGCCAACAGAAGCGCTTTAATTTAAATGAAAAATTTTGTCGATTTCGTCGAACTAGTTGAGTAGTTTCAAATATTTAAAACTTTTAAAATGCAATTTTTCTGAATCAACAATTTTTGAATTTTTTGTAATTCTAAAAGTCCTGTCCTGCAAAAAAAGTCGTAAATGTACATTTCATGTTAGGAGTAGTCTAAACATGATACATATAAGTGGTAGCTGGTTTTACGCAAAAATAAAACAATAACACATTTTCTTTCCCATTTCGCTCCACTAGTTGGAAAAACCGGACTTTATTCAATTTAATTATACGAGGTTCATTAACTGGGTATTCGTGACTCGCTACGTGGACATCGGAAATAGTAAAAAAAACAGGGTCTGTTAAATTTCAAAAAATGTGGACAATTTTAAATATTGAGAAGTATTGAGAATCTGAAAAAAAATTTAGGATAATAATAGGATGCTGCTGAAATATCGTGATAAAAAAACAAAAATCGAGATCTTATTTCATCTAAATCTTTTTAATAAGGTACCATGCACAAAGTAAGAAACCACAAATTAATAAACAAAAAAATTTAATAATTTTAACTCACTTTGTTTATTCTGACTCCTTTATTAAAGTTTATTAATTCAAATGAGAACGAAATATTAAAATTTAAAGAGGACCGTTTTTTTGACATGTTGTATCGTAAAGTACATGACATGCATGTAGGTATTGAAAATTTAAAACGACTTCTAAGTTACAATGGGTGGGTACAACATATTAAGTTAATATAGGGTGTAATTTTTTACATATTATTACCTATGGAAATACTTAAAAAATGCACTTTTTGACATTCGGTAAAATTTTATTACGTTATTTTTAATAAAGAAGATTACATTTTTTCGAATTTATTTGCAATGTGATCAATTTTTGGGTTCCGGGATTTTTTCTATAGCGAATGGCATGAAAAACAATATGGCGGCCATAAGAAAAACAAAAGTTGACTTTGAAAATCCCAAGATCTAGTCGACTTTGTAAATTTTTGAAACGTCAAATGAGTGGCTCATTAAGGCTTATGTAAATCTACATAAAATTTTTTTTTTCAATAATAAAGAAGATATGACTAAAATAATAAATCTGCATGTTTCAAGTTTTTTTCAGGATATTTCAAGAAATTCTGGGAATATTAAGAAAAAAAAAATTGCCAAATACTGCGCAACTTTTTTGTAATTTACCCGACTTCGTATCTCTTACAGTTTCATGCAGTTTTTTTTTCCTCAATGGGACAAGTATAATTAAATTAAACGACGACCGGCTTTTCTGAAAGGTCGTATTGTAAAGTAGATGACATGTACTATTATTGAAAATTAAAAACGACTTCCAAAGTAGATACAAGACATTAAGTTAACATAGGGTGCATATTTTTACATGCTATTCCCTATGGCAACACTTAAAAAAATGCACTGTATAGTTTGTATGTTGTTTTTTGTTAGTCACGCAACTGCATGTTTTTGTTTATTTGAATGTTATTTGCAGTGCTGATCAACATTTTTAAGTAAAAATTTTTGATATTGTCGAAAATAAAACATTTTACTTATAACAATAAATATAAATAAATAATAAAATAACTATTTTACTCTTTGGTACTATTCGTGTTTTAGGACAAAGCTCGTATACGATTGCAAAAATTTTATGTCAGACTATTCCATTTTAGGTTTCAGACCAAGCACACCTTTTTATGGAGAATAACTTTTTTTCCAAAAATGGATAATAGAAAAGTGACCACGAATTGAAATTTTTCGTTTGGCGCGTTATTTCCCAATAAACTTTAATATCAGGTAGGAAATCTATTAAAATAGCTATTTATGATATTGGTGTTAAAAGTGAAGTTTTATTTTGTGAGTGAAAAGGTTTGTGAAATGAGCGAAGCTTAGCGGAGCGAATTTTACAAATTCACGAACATAATAAAATCACTTTTAAGACGAATATCATACAATGGTTTTTGTAAAACTGCTCTATTATGATAATAAAATTGATGAATTTAGAATGACACAACTTCAAATTGCATTTTAAAATATTACAGATAAGTACAAGTAGTGTACTATGCATAGAAACCGTTGCCGACGCTATGGTTACTAACAAATAAATGCGTGCATACAAATAAAAGAGATGCCATAATAATAATTATTATTGATTGCAATTTCTGAACAATTATTATTGTCTTGAATTCTTGACTATAGTCCAATAAAGTCTAAAAAGTCATACGTATCGATTAAGAATACACATCCTTTTGATAGTTCGATTTATTTTGTTTCATATACGTGGTTTTTATAGTAACCGTCCAGTTTGTTTAAACACTCCATCCCGCATAAATAAGTATACGTCAACATTGGTTTTGAATGAGAATTAAATGCACAACACAGAGGATAGAATGTCATTACGTGAATAAATTTTATGTAGTTGTCAGTGGCTCTCAAACTGACGTAAGCGGTTCAATTGATTGTTTGAATGATTCCTTCAATAATTTACGCTCGTTCACAACTTGACAATTAACTGTTTGACATTTTCTGGTGAAATTAAAAATATTAATTCGGACGGTTAGTGTAACGTCACATCTGACTTTTTAAAGTTAATCCTACTATAGGTACTTATTTTCTTTATTAATATGTTTGCCAGTAATAAAAAGAATATGAAAAAATCTTACTACCTATAATTTTGTCTGATTTCATCATGAGAAAATGTATAGTTTAAAAAGAGAATGTAAGTACATAAAAAGTAGATAGAATTACTTTTAACAAGAGTGTTGTAATGTACTTTTAACACTAGTGTTAAAAGTACTTTTAACACGCTTCCATTTAAACAATCACTTTTAACACTGTCAGCTGTCGTTAAAAGTGATGTATGTGTCTTTTAATGGCAGTTGCACAAAAACATTTTTTTGTGCCGTTGAAGCCCATGGAAGCGGGTTAAAAAAATTTGTAACAGTGTTAAAAATACATTACAACACTCGTGTTAAAAGTAATTCTATCTACTTTATCTGTACTTACTTACATTCTCTTTTTAAACTACATTTTCTCATGACGAAATCAGACAAAATTATAGGTAATAAGTAATAAGATTTTTTCATATTCTTTTTATTACTGGCAAACATATTAATAAAAAATAAGTACCTATGTCAAGAATTCAAGACAATAATAATTGTTCAGAAATTGCAAATAATAATAATTATTATGAAACCTCTTTTATTTGTATGCACGCATTTGTTAGTAACCATAGCGTCAGCAACGGTTGCTATTGCATAGTACGACACTACTTGTACTTACTTGTCTGTAATATTTTAAAATGCAATTTGAAGTTGAGTGTCATTCTAAATTCATCAATTTTATTATCAAAATAGAGCAGTTTTACAAAAACCATTGTATGATATTCGTCTTAAAAGTGATTTTATTTTGTTCGTGAATTTGTAAAATTCGCTCCGCTACGCTTCGCTCATTTCACAAACCTTTTCACTAACAAAATAAAACTTCACTTCTAACATTAATATCATAAATAGCTATTAAATTTGTTTTACCGCCGCATATGTTTCATCAATGAACTATAAATTATCAGCCGCGCTTCTTAGTTTTTTGTCGTTTCAATTGACTTTGTATAAACTCTACTTTAAAAGTTACCAAGTTTTTTTTGTGAACATAAAATCGCAACTTTCAAACATTAAGATGGTCTTTGATTGACTCCCACCATCGCAAGTTTCATCTTTTAGTTTTAAAAAGCAAGGTCGCAAGGTATATTTCTTTTAAATAAATTGCTATAATGCAAAAATACAGTCAGAAAATCTGAAAACGATAATGTAAAAAAATACGTTGTTCTATTTCAAAAAATTAACCGGGTAAAAATGGGACACCTCTGTACCTATACCTATAGCTGAAAATAATGTTGGCTTATGCATACGTAGGAATTTTAGTTTAAAAGTTCTGTGCTAAAATTGTTAAAATACCAAGAATTTATGAGGTGATCCAAGAATGGTTGATTGGCTATTATGCGGTTATTATACGAAACGCAGCTCGCAATGCTTGCGCTGGCGACTGTAGTAAACACAGTTGCTCTCGGGTTAAATTATTTTACTGGAGAGGAGATTGAAGAGCTCGTGATGCTTATGAATTGATGTAAACATATCATCACTCAATGCACCGTTGCCAATTTTACCGGGACTCGAATAATCGGCTGTGCGTCTACAGGCTTCGAAAAATGCTCGACATATACACAATTATATACTAACGTGCGCCGCTCCCTCTGTAGAACGTTTCGTTGAACTATGTCGCGTATGTTTTAGGGTACCCCGGTGTCAAAGTGATGCCCTGGGCAAAATTTATCCAACGTTTCCACCGATAGATGGCCATGCTGTACGACGTTTATACACGTTAAAATTTTCGAAGCCCGAAGTCGGGCTTCACATGGTAGGACCAGGCTTCGAATACTCAACTGAACATAGCATTTTAGGCTTCGTATGGGCTCTTAATATGTCTATATATATATATTTATATATATATATATTTATATAATGGAAAATTGTTAAGGGCTATAGGCAAAAGTCTTTTTTTAAAGTGTGGTCTTTATTATAATATCAACGTTTCGACCGAACAATTTGGGTCATCTTCGGGATGATCTATTTAATCATCTCATCAATCCTAGTCTTAATACCTACTATTATGTAATAATTATTATAAATTTTCAATGACAAAACATCTGTCAAAGAAAATAGTTGACGAGAAATTACAAATTTTTTAATTCTTTTAATTACCAAATGTTTCCAGACCTATTGAATTGGTCAAATTATTGTAAGTAATCTTTAGTAAGTAGCTGCTATATCGTTAACTGTTTCCTTTTTGTCATTTTAGAATCCCGAAGATGACCCAAATTGTTCGGTCGAAACGTTGATATTATAATAAAGACCACACTTTAAAAAAAGACTTTTGCCTATAGCCCTTAACAATTTTCCATTAATATATTTATTTGGCAATTACTTCTATTATTATATTTATATATATATTTATTTATTTCTCCAAAATCACGATTTTTCGATTTTCAAAACGCTCCTGTAGCTTTATCTTTCAAGATTAGTGAACGAAATTTTGGATTCTTGTAAAGCTTTGGAATGACTTTAGATTTTCGTTGAAAAAATTTCCAAAAGTCACGTTACTTCTACAGGGTGTCCTTTCAAAATTCCATACATCCGGACTTTGAGGCACGGTTTCTGGCCACAGTTTTCAATTTAGGGGGCTGAAATTTTTGTGAGAGTAAGATGTCCACAAGGAGTGGTCTGGTATTGCACTTGAGCAAAATCCGCCGAGCCGTTTCAAAATGGCGGCTATTTTAATTTTTTGGAAAATTGACTATTTTTGAATCCCTGTATGAGCAAGATGGCAAAAAAACTTTGAAATAAAATTAACAGGATTTGAAGAAAATTATTGGAAATTTGAGTTAATTCAATAAAATTAGCATATTTTCCATTAATAAGTCAGTGTCGTGGGTAGGAAAAAGGGTGAAAATGTGTCAATTCTATAACCGTTTATGAGTCCATTTTTGAAGAAGTTGAACCGAAATTTTCCTTTTTTTTTTGCTTTAACATATAATTTGATGTCTTAGCTTCAATTCGCCTCGATTAATGTAGCACTTTAAACGAAAAACAAAAAAGTTTTTCGCTTGTGCAAAATTAGCTTACACTTATATAAAATTATTAAATCAATGAAAGGGTTCGCAATTTCTTTTTTATTTTTTTCCACATTCAATTATGAATGGTTCTGAAAATTAGAAGAGCAAACGCAACAACAATTAAATCACCTACATGCAGGTGAAAAAAGTATTCAAATTGGTTTTTTAATAACAAAGATACGACCAGTTTAAAAAATAAAATTTGTAGGTGTGTAATAGGTACCTGACGTACTACATATACCTATCTACGCGATCAACACTACAAACTCGAAACCCACTGTTGTTCAGTTCATTACACCGATGTTTAGTAAACTGTTGGTGTGGGTTCGAAACCACGAGATGGTATAATTTTTTTTTTTTTGGTAGGTAGGTGGAGTTTTCCCAAAAAAAATCAGATTATTTTTTCATTATATTCATTATAAAAAAAAAAAATAGGAAGAAAATATTTATTATTGAATCGCATAAAAATACACTATTTCTGCGATTGATGCGCAAGAAGGTTTTTTTATTCTTATTCTCATTTTATTATAATTATTATCACTTTTGCGAAATCTGTTTTATAGAATGTGAATTTTTTTATGTAGAATCTGCTTTCAGTAATGTGAAATCTGAATTCACGATTATGAAATGTTTCGTGCGTTTGAATTCTAATTTCACTTATACCAATTCTAACTTTGAATTTTGAACTTTGAATTCAGACTGCGTTTGTTTGAAGTCAATTTGCGGCTGTCTGAAATGAGATTTTAGAAGTGTGAAACTAAGTTGTAAATAGTACAGTGACTTTCTCGAAAATGGCTCTAATTTTCTTTTTAGCGAGCTTAGAAGATTTTACTTAGAATTACAAAGACTATTTTCAATTTTTTTTTATAAGAAAGTTTTTTCCAGTTATTATTTTCTAGACTGGAAAGGTTCGAGGTTAGATTGAATTAAGGATAAATTATGCTGTTGATATTTTACTAGATTTGTCAAGTAAAAAATAAATTATTCTTCTATTAATATGGATTTTATTCACTTTTGCATTGGATTTCTGAAGCCTTGCATTTATTATTACGCAATATCTAGTCATATTAGTGTATTTTTTAACAAAAAAATACACTATTGAGGACGACATCACTTTTCGAAAATCACCCAAACTCATCAAATGTCCACCGATCATGACCCCCAGATCACGAAAAAGTGGTTTTCCAAAATTCACCTGCCCACGATATATATATATATATATATTTATATATATATTTATATATATATTTATTTATTTCTCCAAAATCACGATTTTTCGATTTTAAAAACGCTCCTGTAGCTTTATCTTTCAAGATTAGTGAACGAAATTTTGGATTCTTGTAAAGCTTGGGAATGACTTTATATTTTCGTTGAAAAAAAATCCAAAAGTCACGTTACTTCTACAGGGTGTCCTTTCAAAGTTCCCCAAATGCGGTCCTTGAGGCACGGTTTCTGGCCGCAGTTTTCAATCTAGGGGGCTGAAACTTTTGTGAGAGTAAGATGTCCACAAGGAGTGGTCTGGTATTGCACTTGAGCCAAATCGGCCGAGCCGTTTCAAAATGGCGGCCATTTGAATTTTTTGAACATTAACGGAAAATTGACAATTTTTTGAACCATTGTATGAGCAAGATGGCAAAAAAACTTTGAAATCAAATCAACAGGATTTGAAGAAAATTATTGGAAATTTGAGTTAATGCAATAAAATTAGCATATTTTCCATTAATAAGCCAGTGTCGTGGGTAGGAAAAAGGGTGAAAATGTGTCAATTCTATAACCGTTTATGAGTCCATTTTTGAAGAAGTTGAACCGAAATTTTCCATTTTTTTTTGCTTTAACATATAATTTGATGTCTTAGCTTCAATTCGCCTCGATTAATGTAGCACTTTAAACGAAAGATAAAAAAGTTTTTCGCTTGTGCAAAATTAGCTTACACTTATATAAAATTATTAAATCGATGAAATGGTTCGCAATTTCTTTTTTATTTTTTTTCACATTCAATTATGAATGGTTCTGAAAATTAGAAGAGCAATCGCAACGACAATTAAATCACCTACATGCAGGTGAAAAAAGTATTCAAATTGGTTTTTTAATAACTAAGATATGACCAGTTTAAAAAATAAAATGAGTAGATGTAGGTACCTGACGTACTACATATATCAACCCCATCATCACTACAAATTCGAAACGCACCGTGTGGCTCAGTTTGTTACATCCTTGACTAGCTAACTGTTGGAGCGGGTTCGCATCCACGAGGGGATCATTCTTTTTTTTTTGTAGGTAGGTGGAGTTTTCCCAAAAAAAAATCGGATTATTTTTCATTAAATTCATTATAAAAAAAAATAGGAAGAAAATATTTATTATTGAATCGCATAAAAATACACTATTTCTGCGATTGATGCGCAAGAAGGTTTTTTTTATTGTTAGCAATTTTATTGTAAATTTATTGTTGCAATTCAATTTATGTGATTATATAAAATTCAGTAATTTTAGTGCTTATATTTTTCCTGTTACGAAGTTCTATTAAAATCAAGGGCGGACATATTGTCTACATTGTAAGTAGGTACTTGTTATCGAGAATAGTTTGAAATAATTATAGGTTCATTTAATAAAAATTGGCGTTTTTAACTCATAATGCACCTATGGATTTTTCAATTGATGTGAAGATGAATCATATTATGATGATATCACTGGCGATCTATTTTAATTTTTTTTTTAATCATTGGGAAGAGGCATCATTTCCGGAAAACAGTTTCAGACACAAGTTGTTCAATTTGGATGGAGACATCGTTTGGAGCCAACAACCATCCCCTACCCTTAACCCTCTACCTAGGGGTGAGGGTGACTTCGACATCTTAAATAGGAACTCCCATATTTTATTGTGGATTATGATTTTGTATGAAACAATAAGAAACTTTGGTCTGAAGTATTTCTTCGTATTTTATGCAGGACTCATCTTCTAACAACGGTCTCATGGGGAAAATAGCAAGAGGCAAAAGTGGTTTGGCTTGGAAAGAGCCATCGGTTGGACAGAAAAACTACCCCCACCCCCAATACAAATTTAAGAGTCACCACTAAAGAATAGGGGGTGGGGGGGGGGTAGTTTTTATGTCCTATTGGTGGCCTTTTCCAAACCAACAAACTTTTGCTTCTTGAAATTTTCCCTTGCAATTTAGTCATAAGAAAGTACCTAAATGAATATAGAAAAATCGGTTTTCAATAATTGCATTTTAGGCGTTGAGGGATGCATCGCATGAAAAAATGCTTCAGACAAAAGTTTATTAGTTTATGGAAAATCATCCGCAATAAAAAATTGTGTGTGTGGGGGGGGGGGTTGGTTCCAAACGATGTCCCCCTCCAATGATGCCCCTTCCCAATGATTAAAAAAAAGTTGAAATGGATCAGCCTGTATAGAGAGGAATAGTTCTAAAATTGGCCAAATG
Organism: Malachius bipustulatus; assembly: GCA_910589415.1. NCBI lineage: Eukaryota > Metazoa > Arthropoda > Insecta > Coleoptera > Melyridae > Malachius > Malachius bipustulatus. The sequence goes on along the minus strand of OU342634.1, from coordinate 28,392,750 downwards.
TAAAAAACCTGACCTTTAAAACAAACAAAAAATCTCAAAAATGGCTGAAATCTCTTTGGATTTTTATTCTGGGTATACTTGAAATCTCTTGTTAATGAAAATTGGTTCGTTTGAGCATCTAATTGCCGCAGAATATCGATCCCTGAACCAGGTACCAAAAATTATTGTAAGTATTACCTGCCTATCAATAATGGCGACTATTTGAAAAGCTTGCGGGAAACTTGTGTCAAAATAATGTAAAAAATGTATTTCATTGAATATAATACGTATAGCAAGATTTTTCTGGTATTCCTGTATACTATTTTCGTCAAACTTAACACAAGTAACATTTTTTTTATAATTATAAAAAATTTATAAAACAGAATTTTATAATTTGTATGGTGGATAGAGCTTCGAGAATATTCCTGTCTTTGAAGATATCGCTTAGTTATGGTACCTAATCCTGAATATCTAAATGATCCATATATTTTTGACACCTTTTTCACATCTATGCTGAAAATCATTATTACTACCATAGTCCCTGTAGATAAAGAAGAAAAATCCAAACTTACATTTCTCTGCGTTTCAAAGTTGTGGTAACCTAAATACCTTTAATTTTCAGACATCAATGGAACTAGGACTGTTCCCTCTAGGAAACTGATCAATCATAATCGTGTTAAAAGAAGTGAAATTTATCAAAATAATTTAAAAATTGGGAGATATGGAGGACATTATCGAAACTATGATTTACCAGAACTTAACTTGGAAAAACAATATGGTAATTTATTTATTTTCTATTTTTATTTTCTCCTACTTATCTTTAAACAATTAATATTTTTATTACTCGATAAAAATACCTGTTGCCATAATAGGGATTTATTGATGAAAATTTTATCTAAAAGGTCTTAAAAGGGAAATTAAGAGAGAAGCGTGGTAAGCTTGTTTAATAAAGATTAAAGATTTAAATAAAATCCACTCTGATTTCTTCAATTTAAAAAATCCATTCTCCTCAAAATTTTTCTTTGGTCGCAGTGGAGGTGTCAAAATGGCCCCTCAAGATTTTCGTCTCTTTTTTAAAGCTGATAGAGATTTACATAATTAATCCAAGAAGGTATACATGTTTTGTTTATGATTCTATTTAATTTTCCTACGAAAGCTTATAATAATAATTGTAAAGATAACCAAGCTAAAATTTTCAATTGAATGAAGAAAATAACTGTCTAGAAGCTATGTTCTTAATAATATTCCATAGTACTTAATAAATATACCATTTATATCGCTTTTCCTTGTTTTGATCATAAAAAAAACTATCATAGGTAAGAAGTATTTAAGAATATAAAATCTTTCTCATAATCGTGTTTATCAATTGGCAAATTCTAAGTTGTGAGCAAATTTTTTAGGTTGTGTATTAGAAGAACTTTAGGCAGATTCAGGCGATTTATTTCAATATTGCATGCTTTAGATGATTGCGGAAAGATTCCAGGAACATTGGGCACATCCTGATTGCCTCCGACGAAAGCTTCTTTTCATCTAAAATTCCAGCGTCCGGAAAGCATTCCGAGCCATCCATTTCTAGGTAATTCACTTCGCTTATAAATATTGCGAATTTTTTGTCCTTTCAAAATACTCGAACAATATTAACTCACTTAGGATTCATATAAATTTATTTTACCCCGCATTTTAAAAGAAACTTAAAGAAATAAACCCCTTAATTTGGATGAAAATTTTCCTTAGCTTTGCTAGAGAGGAAATTGAGGGCTTTAGGATTGAGAAATTAAACGAACTTCTTTTCTGGGATCCAAATGTCAAAAGGGATAATTAATTCACATTATTATCCTAATAGCATTGAGAAAGCAATGCAAGGTCTAGGTTTAATTGTTTACGCGGCGGGTATATGTAAATAAAATACGACCTAACCTGAAGATTAAACTCCGAGTCTCTATTACTCAAGCTCTATTATTCTCTGTGCTACTAAACGGAGCGGAATCTTAACATTCTGTCTTGATAGAGGTAGCACGCAAAAACTGGAAGCCTTCGAAATACGTTACTGTAGTCGTAGATCCCTAATGTTATCTAAGAGACCATTCTACCACGAATCAATAAACACAAAGCGATACTGACAATTCTCAAGAAGGGAAAATTACATCATTTGGTTCATGTCTGAGGAATGATAAATTCTGCATCCTAATACAGCTGATCAAAAAACGTGATGACAAGAGGGTTCTCGGAAAATTGCAAAAAACATGAGTCAAATTATACCACAATAGATTTATTTAGATGACTGGAATATTTGCCAATTTTTATCGATGAAACATAACATTTACAAGAAGAACGCGAGTATATTTATTTTAACTGGTTTATGCAATCATTATTTTTGAGAGCATATTTGAAAGAATATTACCGAAATTTGTTAAGGAATTGATCGCATATCAATAATAAAACTAATTTAACATTTTTGGATGTCTTTGTATTATTATATATCCTCATATACTGGACAAGTACGACTCTGACAAGCTGCATTACAAGCAAGTTTACAACGCGACACCTCCGAGCAGTAAAGTTTTGGGAATGGTTAAGGCTTGTCTTAGAAAGTTTCTCTTGGTTAACCACTCATGGCATCCCCCATCTTGTGGGTTATAATCAAACTCCAACTTCCCTGTTACTGTTACTGCTTGAAGGTGAGTTAACCGCATTTACCGCTCAGAAACAAAAAACGTATTTTTCTTTTTAATATTTTTTTTGTTGACTTTATTTGACAATAATTATTATTTAACTATAGAATTGCTATTTTTTATTTATGCTTCCTTCTTAGCTCTACGAGCGATCTTGCAGGGTTGATCTTCTTTGATTTTTTCCCCTAAAATTTTATTTATAAAGACAAGATAATTTTTTTATCAGTTGAATCTTTATTATAGGAACAAGTAGTTTTATTTATATGTAAGTAAAATAAATTACTGTTCAGTGATGATGAAACATGCAATTTAAAACATTACTTTCAGTATTCGTTCATGGATACGAGAGAATTCTTCCTTTACACAAAGGGTACTACGACAAATACCACCATAATCACCACCGCCACAATGATAATACCACCATCGGTTACTACATAGGCTTTGCTCAAGAATTCTTATCAGGCCACTGGCCGGTCATTAATACTTCCTCTGTTAGCCACTACTACTACTTATTCGACAAGAATGCACCCCCGTTTGAATGGGATGGTACAAATAATGATACCGGTAAAAGTTCTCGAGATTCAATCTGTACATGCAACCGACCTGCCTCCGTCCTTTGTCCTGAGAATACAGAACCGTTGTGTTACTACAGTGGCAAAATAATCTGCGCCACTATCAAAAATTTCACACATGAGTGTTCGGTTGACGGGAAAACTACTTTCTGTGTCAAAACCAGACTTCCCTGTACTGCCAATAGCAATCAGTGCGGCGTCGATAATATAGAAGAAATTGACATGCCATGTCTGGGGAAGATTGTCATAGACCTTCCTGATGAAGAGGAAATCATTAGCATTGCTGGCTCCGCTGTCATTATCCCAGGGATGCCTGCAGAGGACAGAACTTTTTGCAGTGTTATGGTCCTAAAGTACAAGAATGTCTAAAACCGGAAGATTTTATAACTAAAACTTATTTTTATGATGATCTTATTAATTTTAGGTCGTAAATATGTCATTTTATGAACATAGAGGTAATAGTACGGTGTTATTAACCTAAAAATAGGCCTAACCTTGACATCCAAAGTAAAAGTTTTATTCCAACTCCAAATTGTTCTATATAACCCTCTTATTGTTTGGTAAAAAGTTACACCATTTTGAGCGTCGGGTTTGGGGGGGAGGGGGGGCGAATTTGGAAAATCACTAGTTTTTTTAGTTTTTCGTAAATATTTCAAAAACTAAGCTGTTTATCCTAAACATTGTTATATACAAAAATGTTCTACGTTAAATTTCAAATAAGAATGGTCCTTTTCATAATCACTCTAAATTGTACGGTTCAAGAGTTACAGACGGTGTAAATGTTAACTTTTTCGTAATTTTGATAATTTTTTAAAAAAATAACCTTCGTAAAAGAATGTTGCTATTTCAGTGGCCGGTGGTATGTTAGTGATAAGCCCTTGAAGGAACGACAACCTCACCACCTTATCAAGGGGCACTCTTTTTTAAGGGAAAAGAGGCTTCCACAGGCCTAGGCCATATAAACCTCTGTGGTACGGAGAAACCCACCCTGAACTTTCTACGAACATTGCAACATAAATTCACTTCTTAAGCATAAATATCTTTCAAATTTGGAATGTTCAATGTCTTTATTAACTTCACTCATCCTCCAGCACATTATCCTCCTCCTCTAGCTCGTCGTCTAAGATGTTATTATTGTCCATGTTATCACATGCTTGGCCTGAGCAATTGCTGCATATGCTAGTGCAGTTTAGACCACTCCTTCTGCATTCACAATTACGAACGCATTCATCTTTGCAAGTACACATTATAAGGGACAGTAATTCCTGGGGGGCTGCAGGACGTGCTGTTGTAATTGGTGTCAGGTGGTCGCCAATCTTCTTCCAACCCCACTCGAGTGGATCCTTATCTTCATTCAGCCACTGTTGTACCTGGTGGTAGGTCCTAAATGAATGCTGTCTGGACGCTCCTGAAGTGGGGGGTAGTGCATCCAACTTCAGTAATGCATGTATAGGCTGCTTTGCAATCGTTTTCAAGTAGGACTGGTAGCGGAGACAATCTAGATCTTCAGTGTTCTTGGCTCCAAACATTGCAAGTAGGAAAAGTCCTACTTGAAAACGATTGCAAAGCAGCCTATACATGCATTACTGAAGTTGGATGCACTACCCCCCACTTCAGGAGCGTCCAGACAGCATTCATTTAGGACCTACCACCAGATACAACAGTGGCTGAATGAAGATAAGGATCCACTCGAGTGGGGTTGGAAGAAGATTGGCGACCACCTAACACCAATTACAACAGCACGTCCTGCAGCCCCCCAGGAATTACTGTCCCTTATAATGTGTACTTGCAAAGATGAATGCGTTCGTAATTGTGAATGCAGAAGGAGTGGTCTAAACTGCACTAGCATATGCAGCAATTGCTCAGGCCAAGCATGTGATAACATGGACAATAATAACATCTTAGACGACGAGCTAGAGGAGGAGGATAATGTGCTGGAGGATGAGTGAAGTTAATAAGACATTGAACATTCCAAATTTGAAAGATATTTATGCTTAAGAAGTGAATTTATGTTGCAATGTTCGTAGAAAGTTCAGGGTGGGTTTCTCCGTACCACAGGTTTATATGGCCTAGGCCTGTGGAAGCCTCTTTTCCCTTAAAAAAGAGTGCCCCTTGATAAGGTGGTGAGGTTGTCGTTCCTTCAAGGGCTTATCACTAACATACCACCGACCACTGAAATAGCAACATTCTTTTACGAAGCTTATTTTTTTTTTAAATTATCAAATTACGAAAAAGTTAACATTTACACCGTCTGTAACTCTTGAACCGTACAATTTAGAGTGATTATGAAAAGGACCATTCTTATTTGAAATTTAACGTAGAACATTTTTGTATATAACAATGTTTAGGATAAACCGCTTAGTTTTTGAAATATTTACGAAAAACTAAAAAAACTAGTGATTTTTCAAATTCGCCCCCCCTCACCCCCAAACCCGACGCTCAAAATGGTGTAACTTTTTACCATAGAATAAGGGGACTATGTAGAGCAATTTGGTGTTGGAGGAAAACTTTTACTTTGGATGTTGAGGTTTAGGTCTAATTACACCGTACTATAATTATTAAATTGAACTTTACCTAATTATTATTTTGTTTTCTTTTTTTAATATTATCCTTCTGTAAATAAAAAATTGCATTTTCCACAAATTTTTTTATCATGAGATAAGTTTTTCATCAAATAAATCTTTATAAAAGCACCAAGTATGTATCTAGATTTATTATGGCATCAATTTTTCATTTATGAATAATAATGATAGCACAGCTCACTTACAAAAGTGGCATCGTGTACCGCAGACGTCGTCGCTTGGTGGAGTAGATGTTGTAGGCATGTGAAGCTACAATTCCAGCCCAGACTTTTTTCGGAAAGAAAGCCGAAAATGAATGAAATTTTACTTAAAAATTCACTTTTATCTTCGCATTTTCTATAGTTTCTAACCTACTTATACATATACAATAATGAACTTTCATATAGACTTTTATTAATTTATTTCTGGCGAAGGATTTGTTTTAGAAAAAACTACAAGAGTTAAAGTTGATCTTTATCCACAGAACAGCTGTTTTTCAGAATTTTTTATTAAAGCATAATTTTGCTCAATAATTTCTCTGATTTTGCTTTCTTCATGAAAATCCTAAAAAATTCTTTAGACATGAATGTGTTTTGCTTAATCTTAAAATTGACTTCATCTTAAAAAGTTGCTTTCTCTCATCAAAAAAATAAGAAGTGGAAACCAAAAAGATATTTTTTGCAGGAGATTTTGTTTTTCTCTGAAACGCTTCCTTCATTCAAAACTATTTTCATAAAAGTCGAATTTGTGTTTACCTTTTCTGGGAGAATTTTACCCTTTCTTTAGGTACTTTGGAAAAATACGAACAGATTAAAAGGCTTATTAAATTTTTTTTTTTTATAATATTCAACAACATTGCTTAGTTCTGTGTTTTTCGTTTCTCTCTCGAAGAAGCAGCGGTCACTCACGTGACCTACCTCTGAACTGAAATCGTAGCTACACATCCCTACAACATCTCCAGCAAGCGACGGCGTCTGCTTTGCCCGATGCCACTTTTGTCAGTGGGCTCCTGTTCTAATACTCGATACATGTAACTGTAATTTAAAAGGTTACTTTCAGTATTCCTTCATGGACACGAGAGAATTTTGCCTTTACACAATGGCTACTACGACAAATACCAACATGATAATAGCCTCCACAATGATGATACCCACCTCGGTTACTACGTAGGCTTTGCTAAAGAGTTTTTATCAGCCCGATACCCGGCCATCAAACTTTACTCCGTCATCCATTACTACCACTCCTTCAACAGGGATGGACCTCAGCTTAGATGGGAAGATATAGAAGAAGACGAAAAAGTTTCGCCAGATTCATTGTATACATGTAACCCGCCAGCTTTCGTCCTTTGTCCTGAGAATACAGAACCGTTATGTTACTACAGTGGCAAGATAGTCTGTGCCACTGTAAAAAATTTCACACATGAGTGTTCGGTTGACTGGAAACTTACGCTTTGTGTGAGCACCAAGCTTCCCTGTACTGAAAGAACCCGGACATGCGTCGGTAATGTAGCGGCAATTGACATGCCATGTGTGGGGAGGATTGTCATAGACCTTCCCGATGAAGAAAAACTTGTTCGCATTGCTCAATCCGCTGTCATTATTCCAGGGATGCCCTTAGAGGAGAGAACTTATTGCGCTGTTATCACTTTTACACCGAAAGAGTTTGGGAAAGAAACTTATTTTTCATGATCTTATTTAAGGTAGTAAATCTAATGTGCGATTAAATTGAACTTTAGTTAATTAAACTTCTGGATGAATATTTTATTACCCTTGTGTAAATTCAAATCGTTTAATTATGATAAAACCCAGGGTCGTATTCCCGAGAATGCAGAACCGCTTTGTTATTAAGTGGCAAGATAGTCTGCGCCACTTTAAAAAATAAAAATAATAACTCACGAATGATATAATGGCTGGAAAGTTACCTCTGTGTGAACACCGTGCTTCCCTGTAATGCCAATACCGAGACGTGCATTGGTAATGTAGCACCAAATTGTCTTGCCATGTCTGAAGAGGATCGTCATTAGATCTTCCTGACGAAGAATAAGAAATTGCTTAACACTGCTGGATCCGTTATCATTATTCCAGGGATACCTTTAATTGACAAAATTTATTCTTCTGTTACGACCTTTATAGAGAGGTAATTATTAAATTGAACTTAAGTTAATTAAACTTCTGGATGAATATTTTAATACCCTTGTGTAAACTCAAATCGTTCAATTATGATAGGAATGAATTTATGCATCGCAGACCTTCAGCAGTTGAACCGTTTACCGTAAAAACTAAAGATAGAACAATGCATCAATTCTTAAATGACCCACTTAGCTTTACTAAATCAATAGAAATTCATAAACAACTTTCTGCATTGAAAATACAATAATTATTTCAATTACAATAATTCTAGTTCTCGTTAGGCAACACTAAATGTTTACATTGGTGTAGAAATATAATATAATACAGCACAAAATTAGGGGGACACTTTTAGGATTTCCCTTGCCGATAGAGGAGTCACTAGATTTCTTTCAAAATTTTGCCCGAACCAAGCGGCAAGGGTATTCTCGAATTTCTCCCAGGCTCTTTCTTCAAAGAACACCCAGGTTTGTGTATGTCTGCATTTGGGAGTGACATAACTCGAAATGTACTCATGTACCAAAATCGAATTTTCACGATTTTAAACTTAAATTTTGAGCTTACCCTGTAACCACCAAAAGTTCAATCCAATCACCCTTTAACAAACCCCCTGCAGACTCTTTGGACCAAATGTTTGCCGATATCGTCATTCATAGTGAAGAGACAGTTCTTTGTTCGAGCTTTTGCAAACGTGATTCAAAGATGCCTAAAGTTTTAGGCAAATCGATTTTTGTCATCACAAAAGAAATTATACAATAATTGTGAATTATTCAAAACGTCTCCAAAAATTTTTGCAACCTCTTCATATGTTAGGAGGTTATTCTTACCACTTCCTTTTGACCACTACATGGTTTAGGAACATTTTTACTGGTACATTCGGGTTCATTGGAGTCTCCATTTACTTAATTATTCAAGGTCTGCTTATAATCAGATCCTCTGCAACCTCTTTTTACCTCCTCCTGCAAGAATGGTAAAGAAATAGTTTTTGTATGAATACAGGTTAGCTTATACTTGCGATGGCATATAATTATATAGACTCCTAGAGAACAAATCAACCATTGTGTTGTAACCGAAGAGTAAATTTTTGCAAATTTTTGCAGCGCATTTCAGACCGTTGTAACTTTAAGAATTACTACAATTTTTTATTGTTGCAATGTTCTCAACACACGGTCCAAACCATTATATATTTGCAACGCTGCGATGCAGTTTCACAGGGATCTAAGTTCGCTATTGTCAGAGGCACCGGTTGATAACTTAATGTAGACCGTTTAGACTGCTCTTGCTATCAGAGTTTTGATAGCAAGTTTTAAGGATACTTGCCTCAAGGCTCCATAAGAATTGACTCAACTAATGTTGGTGTTAACGATAAGACACCAAGAAAAGATTAGAATAACCCAGAAAGTCTTCATTTAATTATTACAAAATCAACAATAAAAAAAGGAATATTATCAATAACGAGTATGACCTTCATTGGCATCAATACCGCCTCATATCTCCATCATATGCTACCAATTAGACGCCCGATTAACTGCTGTGGGATGTTCTCCCGTTCCTGCGAGAGCATTTATTGAACGTCGCGGATGGTTTGTGGCAGAGGCTGAAGCCTCTTAATGCGACGATCCAATTCATCCCATAAATTTAATGTTCTATAAGGTTCACGTCTGACGACAAGACTGGCCAGAATATTTGCGTGATGCCAGCGTCCTCCAAAAAATTTCTAGTCAATGGGCAACGTGGGGCCAAGCATTATCTTGCTGAAGGATGAGGTTCTCGCCCAAATTTTGTGCAAATGGTGAAACATGTAGAACGAAACATAATTACCATAATTACCATTAAAGGAGTTGATAGAATGCTACCATTTCAATCACATGTTGATCCAAAAATCATTCGTTTCGTCGTCTTGAAACACGTATTCAGCCATCATTATGCCAAAGTTTAAATCTTGATCAATCCATGAATAAAACTCGTCCCCATTCTGCTTGATTCCATCTTGCCTTGCAAAGAGTAGTCGTGCAAGGTAAGTCGAATTCGTCAGATTGGTCTTCGACAATTGAGATTCGTCTTCTGTGGTCTCCGCCGAACGGTCATGGACAAAATTTCTCTTATTATTGGTTACAAGACAATGGTTTCTTATGTCGTCCAGAGTGTATATGAATTATTTTAAATCATTGCAAGTAAAAGCTAACCTGGATTCATTCAAAAACTCTTTCTTTGCCATTCTTGGAGGAAGAGGTAAAAAGAAGTTGCAGAGGATCTAATAGGAGGGCTAGAGCTCAAAAAATGGAATCAATGGGTGAGTACCAGAGACTATAATGAACCCAAATGTACCAGAAAAATGTTTTAAACAACATATAATAGTCAAAAAAGAAGTGTAAGAACAACCGCCTGCCAGACAAGAAGAGTTTGCAAAAACTTTGGAAACATTTTGAATAATCAACAATAATTATTGGGTGACCTCTTTTGTTTTGAGAAAAATCGATTTGGATCAAACTGGAGCTATCTTTGAAAAGCTTGTGGTCACTTTTGCAGGAGTTCGAACAAAGAACTTTCTTTCCACAATGAATGACGATATCAGCAAACATTTGCTCCAGATAGTCTGCAGGGAGTTTGAATCAATCATTCAAACCTATTAAAGCGTGATTAAACTTTTGATGGTTACAAGGTAAGGTCAAATTTTCTATTGAAAATCGTGCGAATTCGATTTTGGTACATGGGTGCATTTCAAGTCACGTCACCCTGTAATGCAGTCATACACACACCTGGTTTTAAACACCCAATTATTAAATAAATATATGAAAGTAAGAATTTTTTAAAGGAAACAATAAAGCTGACTAGAGGGATACACCTAGGTATACGTTATGTTCACGAAAACTGAGGAAGGAAAGGGAAACTCTGGTAACAAGCTTACATCTCAAGCTTGTTACATCTTTGGAAAAGCTCGTCTTCGTAGATATTCGTCTTTATCGTAGATATTTCCACTTTACTGTTGATGGAAATCCAACGAAATATTTAATTTCTTTATGCATCTCAGAGATGCATCTTTTGATGGTAAGAACGATATTCCGAATATTGGGTACTTCATAATAACATCCAGCCTTATTTCGCGTTGCTATATTTTATTGTTTCATTGACCCCTCATTATTGCTATTTAGACGTTCAATTGCATTTTATTAATATTGAAGCAACAATAAGTTACAATTACCTACATTTATTTTATTTCCTCCCATAAGATAATATATCTAAGTAAACTAAACAATCAAATTAACTGTACGCAGCAGGAAAACAGCAGTCATGGTGTCATCTAAAATGATAAATTAGTTCAATAACAATATCAGTGATCAAGTAGATACAATAATAGGTGTACGGTGTACCTAAGATAAAAAATATCTAACCGGTTTTGTTGTACCTACACGATTTTGTAAATTAAATTATTGATAATCTAAAAATAAACAAATTTTGCAATTCGCTATTGATTTCTGTTCTGGAGCAGCGAATTATGTGTACAATATACTTTTAGTTCATGATTAATAATTTATTGTACTTTGCTATATGTTTATGTTCATACAGCGTCTCCTACATTATTCCTGTGAGTATTTTGAATCCAAATTACTTCAAAGGAGACATAGATCTTCATAAAATAATATTATTAGAAGTCTTGCTTTGGTGTCTAGTTCGTTTATTTGCCACGTACCTAAATTCTGAAATAAATAAGAAAAACCTTTTTGGACTAATCTTGGAGGAGGGGGGAATTGTTCATCCTTGTAACGAGTGTATTTGATCATCTTCCTGATGTTGTATACTTGACAAAAAATATAAAGAATTCACATAATCTTCTGTGTAAACTATGAAAATACGAAGCCATGTACGACATCAAAGTTGAACCATACAACATTATTATGAACGAAATCATTTCATAACATTAATGTTATTTACTTAGAATATAATTTATTTTCATTAAAAACACAAATATGCTTGAGTAAATAACTTATAGAAGTTATTTCAGGAGCAATAATTTCCACAGGTTGAAACGGAGCAGCAGAGAGACTGTCATCGCTATTCCCGTTTTCTTAACGGTTTCATTTCACATCCCGGCTTTGATGTTGGCTTTATCAAAGTTCTACCCCAGTTTTAACAAAACTCTTGCGATATCTTCAAAACTGAGTTAGAGAGAGTCTATAAAGGTGAACGCAAATGGGAGGATGAGTGACTTATTTCGTTGTCACTTTCAAATATACTCGCATGAAAGGGAAATCATTCAAAATTATTGGTTTAAATGAGCTTATAAAAAGAATTGTTTTCCTGTTAATTCCTGCCTCCTTTACTAGTTTATTGAAGAGCTTGGAAACAAGCTGCTAGAAAATTAGAAATTTTATATTTTTGTGATTTGTGCCTGACCGCGATTTTTCTGGTAATAAATTTCAACTAAATAATTAGGCGTAACAATGCAATACTAAAGGTATTGTAACGGATTTACGTTAAAAGTTTGGTGTATAAAGTAATCCCAGACTCAACAGTCAATTATTTATTTACCAATCACTTATTATAATTATTTTTATTCATTATGCACTAATTATTTATCTCATTATCTTTTTACTCTTAGTTGACGCTATTCATCTATTCACATAAACTAGTAGTATTTATTTTTAAACATAATAATTAGTGGCACAATTTATTTCTAGTAGGTGCTAATTTGTTTTGTACACCTCTATACTTCTATTTCAAGTCTAAAAGTTCTCCCTGCTCGGTCAGTTCATTTATATTGGCAAGCCAAGGTGATAGAAATATTCTAGACTCTTATTAGTCTAAAATTATAGATGATATCAATATTACGGTGACTTGGTTTATTCCAAGAACAATGCGTCATTAGATCTTGACAGTATTAGCAGGATGACGTCATCGTGCTTACTGCCACGTATTGTCGGCATTGAATCGGCTGAAAGCAGAGGAATATTGAATGTGTGGTAAATAACCAAAAAGCAATATTCGTAAGTGTATATTCATAAGCTCAAAAAAGTTATGAGATGACAAACTTAAAATTGCAGTATACTCTAAAAATTCCAAAAAAATTGTTGTAAATTAAAGAAAAGCCGACAGTTTTTAGGATTTATGAATGTACATGTGAAACTTTGAGGAAATGTGTTTCTTAGGAAGTGAAAAAAATTGATGACGTCATTGTTCTAAAACCAATGACGTCATAATAATGTGTTAAACGTCTAAAAGTGGCATTAAAGCGAAAAAAAACTGTAGAAGCGATTCCCGCATAGAAACCTCACAATGACATAACAGAATTATGAATTTTGTTCATAACTTTATAGACACTGTATTTTAACTGCAATCAACACTATCTCTGTCAATATTTTAATTATTGATGTAGAGTGATCCTTGCGGATTCTGAAATTTTATTACCAATTTATTTTTTTAAACGGTGTATAATAGAGAGTACCTATAAAAAGGGAAAGAGAAAAGTGGACAGAGGTTTCCTGAAAGGCTAATGTTGTCGCAGATTCTTCATGCAGAATGATGGCGTTGAAAAAGCAAAGTATACATATTATACACAGGGGAAAGAGAGAAATAATGTTGACTGAAACTTGAAAAATTTTGGAAAACCACTTTTTCGTAATCTGGGGGACATGATCGGTGGACATTTATGAGTTTGGGTGATTTTTGGAAAGTGATGTTGTCCTCAATAGTGTATTTTTTTGTTAAAAAATACACTAAAATGATGTGAATTTTATTAACTAAAGCCTTTTCATAAGCAGACATAGCGAAAAAATTAGAAAAAGATTTGAAAGATTCTAGATTGATAACATGTATAAAAATGTATAAACGTTTTAATACCCGGGTGACCTTGATCCTCTCAAAATCCTGAAGTTTCTCAAGGAAACGGACTTGGAGAGGGTGCTTCACTAAAGGGATTCCACACCAGGCGAAGCACAGTAGAGGGGATACAATAGATCTTTTTAGGTCGCAGTAACTAAGTCACCCTCAAAAATACAAATACAATACAATACAATACCCGGGTGCATTTTTAACCCGGTTTACCCTAAACTGAGAGTTCTATTGCTACAGAAACAAAGATTGTTATTGACAACAGGAACAGGACAAGAGCTCAAGAGCAAAAGAATTCCCTCCACTAATCTCAAAAAGCAAACTTCAGGTCAAGTTAGTGGAAGATAAAGACATTTAACTTATTACAGAAGTAAAAATTTCGGGATATCTGAACTTTTTTTTTGAAATTTTTTTTAAGAATCACTCACACTTTCGAACTTGTGGAGCTTAGCTTTTGGCAAAACCATTCCACAGCGGGTAAGTGCCAAATCATCTTTCAGAGATATTGATAAAATTATAAAAAAAAATTACATTGGAGATAACGAGCGGAATTTTTGAAGCTCGCTCTAAACATTATTAGAATAACAATGCAAGGCACTTGCCCCCTTTATAGAACCAAACTGATCAGAAGGATTATTGATGGATGTGGAAACGCTGCAGGCTTGCTTTGTTTTACTTAATTGTATTTTCATTTTGTTAACGATCTGCCTCACTATGAATCTGAAGCAACCATACAGCTTTTCGTTTATGATCTCAGTGTTTGATCAGAATTTAGAGTGCGCGGCGGTTCTCTGTGCATGAGAGAAACCGCTAGTTGTTTTTTTTACATCTACCTACCTGGTATTTTTGCAAGTTTACAAAATAATTTGCAAGGGAAGAAGTTAGCTACTCAACATCCAATAACAAAACCTTACAGGTAATATAATCAATAATTAATTCATTATCAGAAGCTTTGTAAAAAACACTTCCAAACGCTTAATAAATACTGAAAGAACAATGAATTTGAAAAATACATTTTGGAGAGCTTATAAAAATTAATTAGTAATATTTTGAACTCTAGCTTTATTTTTTTAAAGTTAAAACTAATAAAAAAGATAATTTTTTTAGAAGTTTGGAATGAATATTCAAATTGTGATAATAATATTACATCTACTCATCTACTTACATATTAAATTTCTTCCCTTAGCATAAACTTAAAACTGCAGCAATAAAACTAAACGACTACAAATTATTCCTATAAAGTATTCATTATAACTTTAAATATGCGTAATTTTGCTTCTCCACAATATGAATTCCAGCTAAATATAATCGAAATAAACAAGAAATCACACCGAAAGGAACGGATCTCAGCTTTTCAGCTGCAAGATGCATCATCAGTTACATCAGTTACCGAAACTCACTGAAAACGCGGAGAGGTGATTCGTCTCCCAGAGTTATTAGTTTCGTTTCGGATAATTTGAATGATATTAATAAGGGTGCGTTTGTAATTCTGTCGTCACACTCGGGAACGGTATGACTAATCTCCAAACAACACGTGATTTGAATATGTTATTGTGGTTTTGATGAAAATGTAAATTCGGCTGAAAACAGTTTTCACATTCCGTGAACGTTATTATTTGGAATTTGCTTGCTATGTGGCCATGTTCTTCGTTGACTTCATTATTTTTTAAACGAAGTAAGAATAATTTTTTATCACTTTTATTATTATAGGTAGAATGTCAATATTTTGGTTCATCGCCAACCAAAAATCGGCTCTTTTTCACTATTGCTTTCATAATAATCCGAAGAAACTATTACTGAAGTAACTATTTTAATAATCATAAATAACAAATAATAATACCACGAGGACTTTCTCCATTTTTGACTTAATATAATATCAAAATCAACTGAAACTTCTCCTCCTCTTCAGCCTTAATAGACATCTTGTTTACATACATTATAATATAAAGCAGGAAACCCTGGAGGAGTTAGTCTCTAATGACTAACAGAGACATGCCGAGATCAGTTACCTTACCATCCCTTTCAATTCAAACATGATGACAATAAATTACGCTTTTCCACGAAAATCTACAAAGAGACGTTTCGCAAATCAAGTACATACTGGTTTTCTGGAAAATTGTGCTTACCATGCTATCGCTGACAATATCAAAATTCTGCAGAATGGGCTTTAATGTATTACAAACATTTGCTTACCATTCGTGACAACCCATGTTATGTTTAGGTAAAAAGAAATCCATGAAACGGTTAAAAAAAACATAAATTCTTCTTTTTTTATGTTTTTGGCGACAATATGTTTTATTGCTTCATTTATAGTTTTTTAATTCGATGAATTTTTGATTTGTTCGATTTTCTTGCCCTAAATAACTTAAACAAAAAACCAATACGGCAGCTATACTGGGTGTCCCGTATCGTTATGTTCAAATTTTTTGAGCGTATAGTAGGGTTAATTTTGAGCCCAAAAAAACCCAAAAGTGGCAGGTCTATCTTTATTCGTTACGAAGTTACAGGCCTAAGAAAATTATGACTAGTAAATAACAAAGATTCAACTTTGAAAACCACATAACCACATGTGTTGTGGTTTAGGCTAATAATTTATTGTTGTGGTAACGACATGAGTAAATGTCACCGAAATAAACATTAGAAGAGGTTCTCCTGCTCATACAAAATGGCATTTGGATTCAAATACATATATGGGGCACCAGCATATTTCGGAATTGGCGTTTGTAACTAAATTCCAAAAAGCAATTATTATTGGATCGTATTCAGCATGCTGGTCAAGAGATCGGTCGCGAAAAAAGACGAGAAATTAGAACTGTTACTTCTGCAATAGGCCTCCGAGCACAAGTTTGTATTCAGCAAGGAATAGGACATTTTTAACACATGATAAACTAAAGATTTGATCAATAAAATAAGCTTTATGTGGTTTTCAAAGTTAAATCTGATAATATTTACATAGACATTATTTTCTTAGGCCTCTAACTTCGTAACGAATGCAGATAGACCTGCCACTTTTGGGTTTTTTAGACTTAGATATAAGTCTACTATATGCTCACAAAATTTGAACATAACGATACGGGACACCTGTATATAAAAAAACTAAAGGTGACTACGGTTACGCAAAATCAGAAAAGTGTGGCGATTATTTTTGACATTGACAGCAGACGCAAGCTATGTGCATAAGTAAGTACAAAATTAATATTTTTAGCATTTATACAGGAAGATTAATTATTCGCTAAAGAAAATAAAATTACGAATATTATATATTTCTTTCCCAGTAGGTATCTATCTAATGAACTGCTGGAAAATTTTAAAATCTGAAGGAAATCTGGGACAAACGTCCTATATATACATGGGCAGTAGAATTTTGATCTATGAATCAGGATCGTTTGATTTAATTTGATGGTCTGGGTTATTTTATACCATAAAAAATAATGAATTATTGAAAGAACTTCAACTCAGCGTTCTTATAAGAAATGAGTGAGTTATTAAGTTGAGTTACTTGTAAAGTTTTTTTTTGCATATCTTCGTTAACTTCTAAGTACTTATTATTACCTCAATGATTTTTATTGTTCAAGGCTATTTCAAAATACATTTCTGAGCAATAAAAACGTAAATTTTCATTGAAACTATAGATACTTTACTTTTTAATTATTGTCCGATAAGAAAATTGAGAATAATATTATTCAAGGTACTCTTGAATTCAACATAAAGCCAATAAGTTTAGTTACACAGCTTTTTAAAGTCGTGACGAAATTTTTAAAGTATGATGTATCTAACGTTTGTACTGTTTATCTCAGTTGCTCTCAATAGTTGTGTTTGTCAACATAACAGTGGTAAGTATCTTCTTACTATTATACTCCTAGTAAATAATAATTTTTGAACTCAAATTATTCAGCACCTCGAGTCAATTGGATAGGCCAAAGATCGTCGTCAAACTTAAGGCCAATTTATGTTTCTCCAAACAGAATCAGGCCTCTTGTACACTACTTAAGGACGGATTTAACGCCAACACCTGATGATTATTATTATGTTCAAGGAGGTTTTCATAGAGTCCCATCAGGCTGGAACAATTTTCCTTCAACACCGGTCAGACTTATTAATAATGTTCCAGCAGGAGACATCTCTACTTCTCAATGGCGATTGCTTTACCCTGATTCTGCAAATAATTGGGGAAGCATTGAAGGAGGTACCAGTTCGTTAGCGGGCGTTCGCAATAATCCTCAATCAGATTTTAAATCTTACGATCACACACAGGCTCCGCCTAAAACTGTGACGTCCAAACCTTATAAAACTAATCTATTTATTTGTGATGGTGTGTTTTGTCATACCTTTCCGTAAGGGAAGTTATTCTAATAAAAAACAATCAGGACTTCCTCGATAAATACTAATAAAGATTCATTGAAAAGTGCGTGTATTCAATTTTGTATTCAAACCTTATCTTGAAGGTTTGAAGAAGTGTAGGGTCGCATGCTCAGGCAAAATGTTTTGGTAAAAAACGTGGTATAAAATTCCTTAAAAGCCTTAGGTCGATATCAATAATTGACAGCCGCCTATAGAATAAATTTTCAGAACATTTAAATTCGCCGTTAACATTTTCAATACTCTGTCCACGTTTTTAGAGAAAATACATGGGGATCTCGGTATCTTAAGGGATACTATATGTATAAGTTAAATTGGAGTAAAGTTGCGTATTTTTATCCTGATTAGTAACCTGAAAAATCCTCAAAAAACTAAAAAAAGAGAGATTCATTACTTTAAATAAAATTCCCGAACAAAATTTTAAATGAATAATAAGAAAAAAATTCGTGGGTTCTATAGTAATGGCCATAGATAATATGCAGTGTGGGTAGCATAGGGCAATGCATTTTAAATGGGCAAAAAACTGACAGCGTTGTCAGTTCAATGCAAGCAGTGCCACAGGTTCATATAAAAATATTAAAATCGAAAGATAATTGACATTTTTATTCTCAGGATTTCTAGACAAAAATAATTGAGGTTCTGTTGAAATGTCAAAAAGTAATAATTTTTGATGTTTGTATAAAGTATAGACTGCATATTGCAATGCTTGTGGGTATGTGGGTATTGCTTTTACATTATAAAAATATTATTTAAACACATTAGTTATTTACAGAGGTAGGTAAAATGAAAATCGTAGTGCTTGTTGATAAAATTTTATTTCTTACTACTTTATTGATGACTTTATTTATCAAGGCTTCCCTATTTGGGAAGTGACGATTATTTGAAAGATAGGCAGGTATACTGCCTTTGCATTTTATATTATATTCATTAACACTTTTAGAAAAAACAACTTCGAGTAGATGTCTCAGTATTTTTGCCAGTTATGTATAAGATTCTCCTTTGGCCGTATACGGCAATGTAATCATATACTCATCTTCTATCTTCATGTAGTGCCTATCACTTGCAAATTACTTCTTTTCATCAGGGGACTTAGGTCTGGTACTTACTTTATTCTTCTTCTCAGGGGGATGTTACCAATGAGTCTGTTAATATGTGCTTTTTCAGTCTTAATTTAATTTAAGTACTGATTCAAATTAAATATTTCAAAATATTAAATTAAATATACATCAACACTCGTATTAGCTTGGAGCCTAGGTATTTGTTGAACTGAGAACTTGTTGTTGCGGTCCAAGAATATTTCGTTTTGTTTAAAACAACAAAACAACATACGCACTGTCTCCGAGAAAGAAGGATAGTGTATTGGTTTTTAGCTTAAGTGCAGAAAACTAATATTGATACTCAAAATCGCTGTCCTTTATTCAAGTATTCAAGAAATAATACAAAAATAAATATAACTTCGTGAATTATTTTATGACAGTTTTATTATTTACTTAATTACCAATGTTTGTATCATTGGTATCCTGGTAATCCTCTCTTGTATCCTACTTAGGGACGGATTTATCGGCTACGCCTGATTATTATATTGAAGAAAATTTTCTTGGAGTACCATCAGGCTTAACAAATTATGAAACTTTTAAATGGAACAATTTCCGTCCAATACCAGTCGGACTTATTTACAATGATCCAGCAGTAGACATCTCTCCTTCTCCATGGAGATTGGTTTATCCTGATTCTCGATTTAATTGGCAAACAATTGAAGGAGATGGTAGCTCGTTAGCTAACGTTCGCAATCGTCCTCAACCAGGTTTTAAAATGTTTCACCTGCCCATCAAACGGTCTCCGACAACTACTGTGGAGCCCGAACTAGACTATGTGAAAATTGAACCTGCTCCTCGGGTTCGTTTTCTTAATGATGATGTTTGTAATAGGTATGGCGTGGCTTGTCATTTGATAGACCACCACGACTAGTATCTTGGTAGTTATTGTAATAAAAATCAATCAGGACCTTTGCGATAAATATTAATAAAGCTTTATTATGCATATTCTGTTATTTAAGTATTTTTGTATTTAATTTAGGATTCCTATTAAGGTTAGAAGAAGTCTAATATCGCATCAATGTCGGGCGAAATTATTATTGTTAATTGACCAGGAATTCGGTGGAATATAGAAAACGATAGTACATGATTGTCTAGGGCTCGTAAAAAAAGCTAAGAAGCACGGTAAAGGAAGCGAATGGTTTTTTCGTCTGTTGAATCTATTGGACTTAACACAGAAGAGTGAATCCAAAGGAAGTGGTAAAAAATTCTTATTAAAATCGACATGTGTATAGAGTTGATATACATTTTTGCGATTTTACAGTTTCAGAACACTGTAATTCAGCGCTAAATTTTAAGTATAGGTACCTATTTAAAAAAAAAATCAACCGTTAGGTATTATTATTGGGTTGTTTTTGGCTGTTTTTTTAAATATATTAAGTGTTGAAGACTTGGAGCAAAGTACTTAATAAGATTCCAGTTCAACTTCAATTTGATGAACCAATAAATAAAAGAACTCGCCCACTCTATGTAGGTACTTATTATTGCTCAATGATTTTTATTGTTCAAAGCAATTTCAAAGTAAATTTTTGAGCAATCTTAATATCAATTTCGATTGAAACTATAAAGATAAATTTGGTGAAACTATATTTTTTTATTATGCCCTGATAAAAAAAATTGAGTATATAATCAAGATTCTGCTCTTAAATTTAACAAAAAGTTAGGAAGTGTAGGTGCAAATATACATAGATATCGACTTTACAGTTGTGCCGAAATTTTTTAATTATGAAGTACTTGGAGTTTGTATTGTTTGTCTTAATTCCTCTTAACAGTATTCGTTGTCAACGTGGCAGTGGTAGGTATTTTTTTAATATGCTCCCCATAAATAATAATTTTTGAACTCAAATTATTCAGCATCTCTAATCGATTCGAGAGGCCGTTCATACTCAAGACCAATAAGATTGTCGCCTATGAGACCAACTTACGCACCTCCAAACAGAATCAGGCCTCTTGTATACTACTTAGGGACGGATTTATCGGCAATGCCTGATTATTACATTGAAGGAGATTTTCTGAGAGTACCATCAGGCTTTACAAATTATGCAACTTTCAAATGGAACAATTTCTCCCCATCACCGGCCGGACTTATTTACAAGGATCCAGCAGTGGTTCTCTCTTCTTCTCCAGGGAGATTGGTTTATACTGATTCTCGATTTAATTGGCAAACAATTGGAAGAGATGCTCGCTCGTTAGCTGACGTTCGCAATAGTCCTCAACCAGGTTTTAAAATGTATCACCCGCCTACCACGCGGACTCCGACAACTACAACTGTGGAGCCCGAACTTGACTATGTGAAAATTGAAAAGGTTACTCAGCCAAGTTCATATTATGATGATTTAGTTTGTGCGGGTAGGTATTGTAATATCTTGCAGTAGGGTTACATATAAGGGACTTAACATAGGAGAATCTAAAGTTATATTCTCGAAGCATTTGATTAATATACGTCAATGTTTTACACTCAATTCAGAAAAATTTATCTTCATTATTGGACGAATATAGTTCTTGAATATTAAAATTTTATTACCAAATGTCTTTTTTTTTCTTTACCCAAGTGGTAAAACAATCTTCAGTACCTACTTAGATCGATACTAAAAATTGATAGTATTGCACAGTTTCAGAATAAAACCTCAGGACATTGAAGTTCACCACTAAATTTTCCAATACACGGTCCATGTTTTTTGAGAAAATGCATAGGTAATTGCACAAGGATTTGCTATACAGGGTGGCTAACAATTCGAGGCTCACCATTGGGATCTCGTAAACGGTAAAAGATACAGGGTGAGTTAAATTGGAGAAAAGTTGCAACATTTTATGCTTATTAAGAATCTGAAAGAAAATTTATGAAAACTTCACGCGTTGCTGAAATATCCTGAAAAAACTTGAAAATGTAGATTTCTAATTTCAATCACTTATCTTTTTTATTATTGAGAAGAAATTGCAATATTTTTGTGGGTTTACATAAGACATCAAAAGGTATCACCTGTCAGTGCCAAAATTTTCAAGGACTACTAGATCGCAGAGTTTTCATAGTCAACTTTTGTTTTTCTTGTGACCGCCATATTGTTTTTCCATGTCATTCGCAATTAAAAAAATCAAGGAAACAATCTATCAAATTCAAAAAAATTAAAAATTTATTAAAAAAAAAGAAAATGATTTCACCGAATAACGTCAATAATATGATATCGCGACTTGACATTGTTTGCCTTATAGTTTTTTTATGACATTCGGTTAAACAAAGGTTATTTTTTTCTACAAAAGAAGAACAAAAATTTTTAAGATTTGTTTTTTTTTAATGTGATAGATTATTTTTTGTTTCCTTGATTTTTTTAAAAGTTAACTATGAAAACTCTGCGATCTAGTGGTCCTTGAAAATTTTGGAAATGACAGATAATATCTTTTGATGACTTATGGAAGCCCACAAAAATATTTCAATTTATTTTCAATAATAAAAAAGATATGATTGAAATTAAAAATCTCAATTTTCAAGTTTTTTCAGGATATTTCAGCAACGCCTGAAGTTTCCATAAATTTTCTTTCAGATTCTTAATAAGCATAAAATTGCGCAACGTTTCTCTAATTTAACCCACCCTGTATCTTTTACCGTTTCCGAGATCCCAATGGTGATCATCGAATTGTTAACCACCCTGTATACCTTAAGATAATTATACTAGGTCAGATAAATTGGGGCAAAGTTGGGTATTTTTTTGCTGAATAGTCACCTTGAAAGAAATTTATGATAGCTTTAATCGTTTTCGTTGGACAGTGCATGCAAATTTTAACTTCGAAATCTAAAAATGCAATAACAATATCATTATGTGTAAGTATAGTGATCCGAAAAGTACGCACCAAATAGAATTTTTTTTATAAGTGAGATAAAAAATAAATAATAGTTATTTAGCTCGAGATGTGATTTCGTCCCCGATGCGTTTAGCGGAGGGGACAAACACATCGAGATCTAAAATCGCACTTTTTTCTCGTGTGTAATATACAATTTTTTTCTGGGAGAAGAAATATCAGTGTTAGAATGTCGAAAAACGTAGTTAGATAACTGAAAATTATGTCGGAAAAATTATTTATGTTAAACTTGGATTTTTAAACTGTCTTTTATCGTAATCGACGTTGCCTGGTAACGAAACCATTTAATTCGATAAACGTCATAATTTAATTAAAATTTTAGATAGTTTTGCAAAGATTCTTGTAAGGTCTCAATGAGTGAATTTATTAATATGGATAGTCATTGTTATGAAAATTCCCTTAATAATTGCCATTTGGATAATAAGGTAACTTTCCTTTACGTATATTTGATATAAATTTAATGATATCTGAGTGTTAATAGTAGCTATACCTAAGCCGCCATTTCGGGGAAATAAGTACTCATTTATTTCCCTGCTAATTCATTTATTTCCCCGATAAGATGCAGCTCATATAATGAGGCATTTTTCTACTTGTCAACGGGGAAAAAAGGTCAAACTTATAGCCCGTCGCAGAAAAAAATAAATTTATTGCTCAGAAAGTTTGCGCATGCTCTAAAACTTAATTGACACTTACTTATTTTCTGTTATGATGCGTAGTGTATACAGGGTGTTGATTTTCAAAGCGGGCCATAGGGGATTAGCATTGCGAAAGTGGTTTTTGAGGATTCCTGCTCGCCGTTTAAACTGACAGAAATGGTTTTGGTATCAAAATGAAGCTAAAATTATTGCGCATAACGCTTGATATCAGAAATTAATTTAATTCCACGTTGTTTTCTAAAATTCTTCAGTAAAAATTCAAGTAATTGTCAATGTTTAATCACAAAATAGCATGCCTTGCCTAAACAATAATGACGTTTCTACGTTTCGACAATCCAATAATAAAACTTTATAAGTCAGTAGGTAATAATAAAGTCTGGTTCTATTTAAAAATGGGCTATACAAACTAAGAAAGAGTCTTTATGGTGAAAACCTACTACAGTGTAGCCAGTTACAGGAGGGTTAAATAGAACCAGACTTTATTATTACCTACTGACTTATAAAGTTTTATTCTTGGTTTTATTATTGGATTGTCGAAACGTAGAAACGTCATTATTGTTTAGGCAAGGCATGCTATTTTGTGATTAAACATTAACAATTATTTGAATTTTTATTGAACAATTTTAGAAAACAACGTGAAATTAAATTAATTTCTGATGTCAAGCGTTACGAGCAATAATTTTAGCTTCATTTTGATACCAAAACCATTTCTGTCAGTTTAAACGGCGAGCAGGAATCATCAAAAACCACTTTCGCAATGCTAATCCCCTATGGCCCGCTTTGAAAATCAACACCCTGTATATACAGGGAAGGTCAAAAAATGTGAAAATGTATAAGAGTAAAGTACCCCTGTTTGTAAAGATATTAAAAAAAATATGGGAAAAAGTGGTTTAGAATTAAAATTTAAAGTCAAATTTCAATTTGTAAATTTTTTAATCTTTGATTCTTCTTTTGTTAATTGTTGTTTTAAAAAGTCAACGAAATTAAAATGAAGTTGATTAAAATAATTTTTTATAAACCTCAAAAAACCGGTGACAAACAGAAATAAATAAAAATAAAGAATAAAAATAAAAAATATAAAAATTAAAACAAAGCCATAAATTCATATCAGACATTAAATTTCAATCTAAATAACTTTTTCCAATATTTTTTTTTAAATATTTCCACAAACAATGGTAGGTACTGTGACGGACCAAATAGGTCCCTCTGGAATAAATATGCTCTCTGAGAATATTATTATGATATCCGATAGAAGTGCGTGCAAGTTAGAGAGGAAGTCGTAAAAATACCAACCGGAGTCATTGGCAACCCTTTATATTTGACAATACTATTTTGCCAAAATCTAACTAAAAGAGTTGCAAAGAAAAATATATCTGACTAAATAGTCACCAATAAAATAAACCAAAATAAATTATCAAAACAATTAATTACAATATTCTTCGAAAAGCAAGCTACAAAATAATATACACGTAGCGGTTTTCCCTACAATAAAAATGGCTTCTATTATTCACCGTGTGCGCTCGAGGACCACCTTAAATGAAGGAAAGTTCTCGATAAGGACTTTTGCTCGGCAGTTCGTCTGGGTGTTTTCGCCAAGAAAGGGAAAGCGAAAACGAATGAATTTGTAGGCAAAGGAGTGTGTGTTGCGCATCATGAAAGCGAAAGCATTTCAGCTTACAAACAATGGCATTTTTGGGAATGAATAGATTTAGTTAAATCTAATCTTCCCCAAATGATAGGTGCTCCCCCGAGCTTCCAAATATACCAACTTCCAAAATGGTAGATGCTCCTCCGAGCTTCCAAATAAGGTGCTCCCCCGAGCTTCCAAATATACCAGCTTCAAAATACACGGTGTCCTGGGTAGCAGTTTTTGCAACTACGCGGTATGGTCCTGCATAGAGGAGGGCGAATTTACGGCTGAAATTTTCGATGGCCATGGCGCTTGAGTGTGTGTGGGTCTTTATGACAATTGTTACAAAAGCGGCTTGTATGTGTGTCGTCCCAAAATATGTGCGAGGCTAAAGTCCTAACTAACATATTCCCTAACCTATTTCCCTAGCACCTAGCACCCAACTCCTAACACCTAACAAGAGTCTTCCACCATCGATCCCTGGTTTCGGCACCACTGAGACGAAATTCTTCCTGAGCTGCAGGAGCGAGACACATTTCGCGTCTCGCTGTACTTACGTGGTCATATCATTCACCTGGTTCTGGTTGATTTACCTGGTTCTGGTCTGGTTCTGGTTCTGGACCTGGTTTGGTTCGAGATCGATGGAATTTGGTTGGGAAGTGATTACTTTACTCATAGATTGCCGTAAATAATTGGTTCAGTGTATTTTAGTTTATTTCTGTCTAAAAAGACATTAAAGGAAACTTATCCTCGTTTAATTTACAATTTGCATCGGAAATTTCATTGATATGCTCCGTAAAGAATTATTATGACACTTGGTATTATTTATTGACGAGAGATTTTCCCATGGCTTTATTTATTGGATCTTGTTTGGAGGATCTTACAATCTAACTTAACCTAAGTTCTACGACCTGGAGAAAGGCAGTGTCCGCCTTTCCGCGGACATCTGAGTTTTCCACAACGGGCGAACTCCGCCCAATCTGAAGATAGAACTCTTCCAAGTTTTGCTATAATCCACGTGATATGATCACGTAAGTACAGCGAGACGCGAAATGTGTCTCGCTCCTGCAGCTCAGGAAGAATTTCGTCTCAGTACTTTACCTACTCTTATAAAACTTTTACATTTTTTGTCCTGCCATGTACCTATGCTACGCATCGTAATGTAAATAAATATGTCAAATAGCTTTTAAACCATGCACAAACTTTCTGGGCATTTTTTTCCTCTTATAAAAAAAGATTTCCATACGGTGCGTACTTTTCGAATGACCTATATATAACAGTAAATTAAAAAAAAAAAACAACTATGATATGTCACTCCTCATATGGCAAATCCTGAATAGTCCAAAATAATTTTCAGCTATGGGCACTACGATCCTGTATAAAACCCAATTTAGATTTTTTATATCGCACACGGTTCAGCATACACAAACCGAGGCACTAGTGGCGCCCCAACCTGCATAATCAAGATTTTTATAAATTTTTTATTTCATATTTTTGTTGCTCAATGAGTTTTATTGCTCATAGCAATTTAATAGTAGGTATACATTATTGAGCAATCCAAATAGTCAATTATTTATATTAAAACTATAAAGATAAACAAACTATAAAAATAAACATAAAAAATTGAAGCTACCTATAAAAAATAAAACTACTTTTTGTATAATTTCACGATAAAAAAATTGAGTTGGTATATAATCAAGATTTTGTTCTTAAATTTAACAAAAAGTTAAGTGTGTGTATATAATTTTTAAATTATGAAGTACTTAACGTTTGTATTGTTTGTCATATTTACTCTCAATAGTTGTAATAGTCAACATGGCAGTGGTAGGTATACTTTTAATATGCTCCTCATAAATAATAATTTTGCAACTTAAATTATTTAGCATCTCGAATCGATTGGATAGGCCGTTCATACTCAAGCCCAATACTGAGACCAACTTATGCACCTCCATACAGAATCAGGCCTCTTGTATCCTACTTAGGGACGGAATTATCGGCTACGCCTGATTATTATATTGAAGGAGATTTTCTTGGAGTACCATCAGGCTTAACAAATTATGAAACTTTTAAATGGAACAATTATTTCTACCCATCAACGGCCGGACTTATTTACAAGGATCCAGCAGTGGTTATCTCTTCTTCTCCATGGAGACTGGTTTATCCTGATTCTCGATTTAATTGGCAAACAATTGGAGGAGATGCTTACTCGTTAGCTGACGTTCGCAATAGTCCCCAACCAGGTTTTAAAATGTATCACCCGCCAATCAAACGGACTCCGACAACTACTGTGGAGCCCCAACTTGACTATGTAAAAATTGAACCTGCTCCTCGGGATCAAGGTAATAGTGATATTTGTAAAAGGTATGTATGTGGCTAGTGATTCGATAAACCACGACTACTAATGTCTTATTGGTAGTTATTGTAATAAAAATCAATCAGGACCTTTGTGAAAAATACTAATAAAGCTTCCATATGCATATTTTGTTATTTAAGTACCTTTGTATTTAATTTAAGTTCCTATGAAGGCTATAAGAAGTGTCATATGTTTTTTTTTATGTCGATGTAGGTATAATTTTCACTTTACCATCAGTTTGGTAGAGTATAGGAACATGTAGTCCATATGATTGTCTAAGTTCGTATGAAAAACTAAGAATCACATTAAATAAAGTGAATGGTTTGTTAATAGTTATCTATAGGACTTAACATAAAAGAAAATAAAAATGATTTATTTTTTTCTTAACATAAAAGAAATCCAAAGCTATAGGTACATGTGAGCATAATTCAAAAATCTTTTTTTATCATTTTCAAAATTTTCATTTTTGAAGCATTTGAGGCATCATGAATATTGTAAATACCCACCAATGCAGCAATATTTTAAAATTGATATTTCATAATAATTATGAAATATCAAGGCAAGCAAGTGATTCGAGTCAGTATGATTAATTATTGATGCAATTTCAAAATTTATTTATGATATAAAAATTGGGAAAAACATTGATTGACTTTGATGACATAATCAGAAAATTTAAATAAAATAATCGACTCTTTGAGGGCGCTCTCGGTCTCTATCCTGGGAGCGGTTTGCGTTGCAAGAAGTAAATCTGTCATTCCGCTAAGTAAGCGGGCATACTGGGCCAGTAGGAGAGGTATTTCAGTGAGATTAGTGAAGTGATTGCTAAAGTGTCCCCCAAGGGTCTACTCTAGTAAACGGAAAAGCTGAGCTCGGAGCAGCCCAAAACTACTACACACTCAACAATCATTTACTTACATGTAGGTAGTAGTTAGGTACCTCTTGTGACAATATTAAATATTTGTTACCAAACTGTCTGTCTTTTGTTCCTTTACTAGACAAGAAGTAAAAATGTTTCTTAATTACTTAGATCGTTATTTAAAGTTCATATTATATCCCATTCGGTTGCTATTCTATCTTGTTCCTTGGTAACCGGAACAATAAAAGAATCACAGAAAACTCTATGGCTACTTGACGCGGTAGGCGAAACGACATACCCAGTTAGTATGTGTAAATATATAAGAACAACATAAATGATATGCATAAACATTCTGCCCGCCAATAATAAACTTATTTTAAGTAAACAAAACTAATTAAATACAAAACTAAAAACGCTAAACAATAATAAATTATAATAAAAATATTATTGAATTGGTATAAAACATAATTTCGTCAATGGACGTTCAAAAACTCCTGATGCAGTTTGCACCTGTGCCACACGCGGAACACCATTCTTTCTCGGATAGAATCCTAAAACGCCTACAAGAGGAGAGTCTGTGAGATCCATTTATAGCGTTGATAAAGTGTATTTAAATATTCACGATTCCACCGGTTCCTGCCAAGAAAGACTCTTTAAATTAAAATTAAAATTTTAAACAATTTTAAGATATAGTTGCCATACATATTGTAACGAAATCCGAGGCTTTCGTTGATAATTATTATTTATTTAATTCTTATGCCCGTATTCATCAATAAATATAACCCCTGGGGTTATATTTTGGAACATGTCATTGGTTTAAACTTCGTAGCGTTCGTAGGCTTTGAGCATTAGACCAATCAGCTGTCAGAAAATTCAAAATATAACCCCAGAGTTATATTTTGAAGTTTGATGAATACGGACATAAGAGGGGTTTATCTGGAATGATACAGTTTTTACGACAGTGATTAGCAGGTTATCTCCACCAGCACCGGCTATATAAAGATCACCAGCTGAAGACTCAGCAGAGTGCATCGTGAGGAATTGACTTGCGAACAACTCTCTCTCCTAGGTGAATTGAGCCCGGAGATCAGCTGGGGCATGTAGTGAGTGCCCCATACAGTATACATAGCCGGATACAGTAGGTCGATGAACTGAGTTGACCGAACCGTAACCCGGCATCGGAAGCGCGACCAGAGTGAAGTGAGCTCTGGCCGGCGACCGATCAGAATAGGTAATCAACCGGAAGTGCATTGAGGTTCCGGCAGATCCCTTCATTCCTTACCCGGCCTGTATTGAGGGCCGGATCCAGTAACAGCGGTCCCGAGGTCGTAGTGAGGCATCGGGAGCGGCTTTTTGTTTTAGAGAGCGCCTGCCAACGAAGGTAATCGCCCGGAGGGCCCCGAGACGCGTATCTTGCATACGGTCGGGGACAGCGCAGATCGTGCGGCGGCAGTGGAATTACTGACGATGAACGGCAAGCAGCGAGGACACCAGCTGCAGCAGTACCGGAAAGGCCAATGGTAAACGAGGCCGCCTTCGACGCGGTTATCTGTAGCCAATCCGGTCACTATCCAGAACGAGGGCCGCCCCCTTCATCTCGCTCAGAGGACGGAGCAACCCTAAGATCAGTTGTATGGATATTAGTACTATATTTATTGTAAATATACTTCTTTTGTAAATAAACCCTAACTATTTAATCGACTTGTCACGGGTACAAAGGGGCAAATATCCATTCCTGGGAACTCACCTCTACCCACAGAAAAATCCCGTTACAATATAAAAACACATACCCAAACTTTGACACTTCTAACTCCACGATCTCTATCTTGGATTATAAGAAATGGACCACAAAGATCTATACCACAATGAGCAAATGGTTTGAGTTGGGATATTCTCAGAGCAGGAAGTTCGGACGTACTTGGAGTAAAAGTAGTGGGTTTAACCTGGAGGCAATGCTAACACTTATTCAAAACAGATCTAACGGCCCTTAGCGATGATAAAATCCAATAATTTTGACAAAGAAGATGTTGCAATAACTACAGATCACATATGATTAATTCAGTCATAGGATGGGAACGTGGAAGATGCACGGAATGTTTCTCATTTAACGTTAAATCAGAATAGCGAAGTCTACCACCCACCCTGAGAACATAATGTTCGTCCAAAGAAATGAGCTTATTTTCACAGATTTTGAACAGGGTTTACTATTTCGAAGTGCTTCGAAAATTTCCGATGCGCTCAAGATTCCCGAAATTCTATTGTCTTTGTTAAGTTTTTGTTATAAAAAGTTTACAATAAGCAATAATGCCTTGAATTTTAGGCAAAGAAGAAAATTTATGAAGCAATAGCAGGAGAAAATTAGGTGCCATACTACTTCTATCTGTGGCAAATACGTTTGTTCTTTTTTTTGCAGCTTATGCCATGATTAGACATTTCAGTCGAAGAAGTTTTGAACCCATGATCTGTAGGGTCAATCAAGAAAGATGGCTCAGAAAAATGGCTCAAATTTTAAATAATTAACTAGGTAACAGGCCACGAGATGCACAATCTGCTGGATTGTTCTCCTGCAGATGGAACCGGAGGTTCTCCTGCTCATACAAAATGGCATTTGGATTCAAATATATGGGGCACCAGCATGTTTCGGAATTGGCGTTTGTAACTAAATTCCAAAAAGCAATTATCAGTGGATCGTATTCAGCATGCTGGTCAAGAGATTGGTCGAGAAAAAGACGAGAAATTAGAACTGTTACTTCTACAATAGGTCTCCGAGCACAAGTTTGTATTCAGCAAGGAATAGGACATTTTTAACACATGACAAACTAAAAATTTGGTCAATAAAATGAGCTTTATGTGGTTCTCAAAGTTAAATCTGGTATTTACTAGACATTATTTTCTTAGGTATATAACTTCGTAACGAATGCAGATAGACCTGCCACTTTTGGGGTTTTTAGGCTTAGAAATAAGCCTACTAAATGCTCACAAGATTTGAACATAACGATACGGGACACCCTGTTGATGTCTTATTAGGAACTTATACAGATAAGTTCCTAATAAGACATCAACGTCACTAGCATATCCGAATTCATCATCAGCAAACTGTAAACGAATTTTTTCACAAATCTTTGGAAGAATAACAGCCTCAATATCAAATAATGGTGTTAGCTTTTCCTTTGTCCTGAGTTTGGAACAAGTGATTCCTAAGGTAGGGGTACCTAGTTGACATCCGATTAATTCCCTGAATAGGAACGAAAGAACGAGATACACCACGAGAAAGTTTTACAACCAGACTCTGAATTATTATAACTAGAAGAACTGGCAGAGTCAAGTAAAAGGCTCTACATTTATGTTATGATACTTCCCATGAGCATCACAGACTGCTGTAAAGCAAGTCGAGAACAGAACAGTAACGTATGATTTAAGAGATGTCGACATTACTGCATTGTTTTGAGCAATGCTTCAGTCGATTCTATCGCGACCGAGGTCACAGCTGAATCACTAGGTACTCAAAAGTGAACATAAGTAAGGTGTTTTTTTTTAATCGAAAACATCATAAGCAGAACTCTGTTTCGATATAAATTCGTATAAGTATTCATAAGTTGGAAACTTTATAGGCTCTTAATATTGCGTCAAAAACTTTTTTATTTTTCATATCTAGTAATTTCACAGCAATTGGGGAAATATACTGACGTCAGCTTTTTAATAAAAATTTTAGAATAAAAGCTCGATTCGACTCCACAACCAACGAAATATAAAAGTGAATTCGAAGAAGCTTTGTCTTAATTTTTTGAAATTCTTATATCATGAAATATTTATTATTTTTATTGATTGTATTTCTGTCCCTCAGTAATTTTGATTGTTGGCGTGGCAGAGGTAGGTGCTTTTTAATATTCTCTTCATAAATAAACTTTTTCAAATTAAATTATTTAGGTCGCTCATTCTCAAAATTAAGAAGAACTTATCAGACTTCCAAAAGGAACAGGTTTACTTCAACACCGACCAAGTTTCTTGTTCGCAATGAACCAGCAGGAGAGCATCAGAAAATTCCAAGTTATAGTTCGTTATCGACAATATTCGAAGAACCAGCTGACATTGATTATATTAGTAGTCGACCAGATTTTAGGTCATACTTTCACGTACCGATTAAAAAACTTGAGCCAGAAACTACTAAGATGCCAGAACTAGATTACGTGAAAATTGAACCTGTTACTCCGCCAAAATCTAATTTAGATGGAGGTTGTAGTAAGGATGCTGCAAGTTTCGGTATAAGTTATTGCTAGTTATTGTAATACAAACTATTCAGGATCGTTACCATCAACACTATGATATAAATACTAATAAAGGTTTATTACGCATTTTCTGTTATTTAAGTACTTGTATTCAATCTGGGATTCAGGTGCTAGTCACGTTTCTTCTTTTAAAAGTTTTATATTTGAATGTTTTAGAAAACCTCTACCTATGTAGGTACTAATTATTGCCTAAATTATTTTTATCGTCCAATGTAATTTCGTAGATTTTTGGGCATTTCAATTGACAATTTGGATTGAAAAAAATTGTTTTTCTACTCCCAACCTTTAATCTGCATATTAAGTATGAATCACCAGTGCTTTAATGGGTCTCATTAAGATACAAATTTTCATTAAAGCACTGGTCAAGCTATCCAATGGCAGAGGAGCATTTTCAATCGAATCGGGTCCTTTTCGCTCACAATCGGGTCGGCAAACCAACCGAAGTCACAGAGTTGTCATACTCACGACAAAAATTGCCTTGTGATATAAGTTCTGTATTTCTGAAAAAAAATTCTGAACGTTTATTTAATTTAGAACATAAGTAACATTCAAAGAAAATTTATCAAGATTTTATGTTACCTTAATTAACTTGATAGGTAGGTATTGTGTAAAAGATAGGAAGATAAAGTATTATATCATTCGTAGCGCTCCGTAATAGTTCAAAGCGGCAACGCTGCGACCGTCGCGTGCGCAGGCAAACAATATCGTACTTAATGGCAGTCAATGTTATTAAAATTATTAATTAATCTGAAAATCAAAGCGTAAAATTCGGAATTCGAACTTCGCATAATAAAAATTACGCAGTAGTGAGTAGTGCCCTTAAACTTGATACTAAAACATGTCTCAGCAGAATCTTAGCGACGAAGAGAAAATTTGGTACCTAATATGCGTAAGCAAATAGCAACCTATCTTAACCTCAATGATCCGCAATTGTACACGGGTCATTGTTAAAATATATAATTTTTCAATCTTTTCTATGAAATAAAAAAGGGTCGTAGAAAAAATAGTGTATGGAACTTGCAGATAATGGCTATTAATACGCTCTTATGATGGTTAAGATACGAGCCGTAGGCGAGTGTATTAATAGCCTTCATTATAAGCTCGTTGCATAATATACTATTTCAATCCATATTTTGTAGAATCTCTGGACTAGAATAAAATTCTAGTGCTTAGTTATAGTTAATATGAACGTTACACGTGTTTCACTACTTTTGAAGTAGCATCTACATATACGTCTGAATAAATATCTGGAATCTAGTCTAAGACATATCTTAATTTGCTATAGCAAAAATAAGAAATCTCGATCTTTCAGTTTTTTTTTTCAGGATATAATTATATTTCAGGAAGAGTCACAGATATCTTTTGTATGGCTTGACGGATTCGAGATGGCCTCAACATAGGGCATCTTTGAGCTTTGAAATAAATTACATTCTGTATTTTAGCAAGGTGCATTTTAGAAGAAAACATTATTTTTTGATTAAATACATAATAGTGACGAATCATTTGAGCCCGATTTTGTTTACTCGGCTGATTTTTTTTTTCAGAATTTGTGTCTTTTGAATTATTGTACTGGTGGTTACGGCAAGGAGCAAATTGGAAAAAATATTTTCCTCTAAATTGGGGGGAAATGTTGCTTAGATGCTCTCCAGTAATTTTCATCCAAACGGTAGATACTTTTTGTAATCTCTCAGGTAGATCTGGGCAAAAGGCAATTTATAGCCGCTCATCGCAACCGCATTAGACCCCTACTTGACAAGACGTATTTTGAGAAGGGAACTCGAGCTATATTAAAACCTGCTTTTCTTCTATTTGGGAGATACAAGGCATTTTTGTCACCCTCTCTCTATATGTGATACTCATACCTATATTACACTCTTATACATATAATTATTGAAGAACCATAAAAGAAACCACAACTGAGGGAAGAATATAGTATTTCTGTAGATTCCGCTCCAGTCGTATTTATTGGTTTTGGTAGTTATTTGGCATAGTTTTTTTGGTTTAGTCGTGTTTTTTTTTACCAACCTTCTATCTCATTCGGCTCAGAATTACTATCACAGCGATCTATTTTTGTTATATTAGCAAATTCTAGAATTCACTCATAAAAAGTTTCATATTGAAGAATATGTTTCAAGACAACGGGCTAGATAGAGTTTGACGTGTCTGTCGCAGTCTTAATAAGTTGCAGGATCGTTCCAAGTTTGTAAGTCTTCAGACGCGATGCAACTAACAACGTCGCAACAAAGTTGATGTGAATCACTAATTAACTTTTTTTCATTCTAGGTGACAAGCTTTCTGAAAGAAGTCAGACAAGTAGATTTAGTTAATCGCTTTAATGATGCCATCGTATCAAGTAGTGAATATTTATCTTTTTACCCTTGCTAAAAAATATTTCTCTTGCTTTATTATCTTAGAGATATCTTCTGTTATTTTTGGCTGGGTATATACATATAAAAGCTATACAGTCGTATCAAAAAACTTTTGATTTCTTCTTTCACACTATTCTCCAACAAGTATATACCTAGCTATTTCAATGAAAATAAAACTAATTTTAAAATTCAAACATTCCATTTGTATTTCCCAACATCGTTGTTTTTTCGAATGCAAGTATAGTGTCTCGCATTGCTGGATTTCCTTCATTAAATAAAAAACAAAGAAGACCATCCCAGCTTTATATTTACAAATGCTCTACTTGAAGGCATGGCGAGCATATCCCGATAAAAGCTCGCATTATATGATCGTGCTCCGAAAAATTAGGGATTTAAGGGCGTAATAAGAGGCTTATCGTAAATCTCCACAATAAGGATTTCCTGCATTTGGATTCGTTGAAATAAATCCTCTTTCTGCTTGAAATTTAGAATTCAAGATTAATCACGTTTTGATTTACTTACAGATTAACTGAAAGTCTCCATGGGCATAACCGCTCAAAAAGCCCTGTTCTCGAAATATAAATCTACATCAAGTAGACGCAGTTTTTCAATTTTAACAAAAGATCCATAATTTACCTCTACACCTTTTTATTTTGACTTTTTTTATAGAGTGAACCGTTTAGCCGCTAAATGGATTCTTAAAAACAACTACATTTATGAAAATGCTCAAAGGTGGAGGTGCTGAAAAAGTTACTCCGGGCTCCTTTAAGGGTCTCCTAACGAAATGCTACATAGAATCTCTGCCCTGATTTTTCTCTGGTAACCGACCTTTTTTCGCCTAATTTCCCTCTACTGATTGCCTAATAATACCCATAATATTAAAAACAATACGTCAAAATACTTCGATAATAGTAAAAAATTAATTTCGTCAACATGGAAGCTATTTTGTATTATTAGGCAATGTCCTATGTACAAAGGTTCGATCAGCCACCGGATATAACCATGTATAGAAATAAATTGTATTTATAGGTTTATATTATTGCGTCAATCACTTTTTCATATACATATCATATTAATTTCACAGCAATTGAAGAAATACTAAATGTCAGCTTTTTAATAAAAATTTTCAAATAAAAACTCGATTCGACTCCGCAACCAACGAAATATACAAGTGAGTTCGAAGAAGTTTTGTCAATTTTTTGAAATTCTTATACATATTATATTTATGTATCATGAAATATTTACTATTTTTATTGATTGTATTTCTATCCCTCAGTAATTTTGATTGTGGACGAGGGAGAGGTAGGTGCTTTTAGTGTATTTTTTAACAAAAAAATACACTATTGAGGACGACATCACTTTTCGAAAATCACCCAAACTCATCAAATGTCCACCGATCATGACCCCCAGATCACGAAAAAGTGGTTTTCCAAAATTCACCTGCCCACGATATATATATATATATATATATTTATATATATATATATATTTATACAAATATTTAGGTTCAGGGCATTCGGCATTAAAAAAAGGCATTTAATTACATGGTTTTATTGCAATCTCCAACGTTTCGATCCCCATTTGTCAGGCAAAAATTGGATCATCATCAGGGTACTGAAATCAATTAAAACACCGTTAGCTCAATTTATTCGGGCCTTATGTGAAGCAAATATCTATTTTTGCTCCTTTTTTTTAAATTATTGAAAAAATCAAAACCTGTTGATTACTTACGCAATCACCAGTGAGAAAAAGGTTCGCTTCACATGACACATTAAACGATCTCCCTGATAAATGTGGATCTTATTATGTTATTGTCATCTTTGTAAAACAATTTTAAAAAACATGAAAATCACAATTACACAAATTGAAATCTAATATTTGTTAATCTAAACGTCGTCGTCAGGCTCATGCAATTCCTCGTTCTTATGTGAGGTTAGGGATGAACTTCTTCTTCTTTATTCTTTGATTCTTCTTTTTACTTTTTCTTTGACAGGCTAAATGACCTCTACTTCCCACCTTTATTTGATATCCTTACTTGCACTCAAGCTCTTCTCTTTTATCCTCAGATTGTTTCGTTGTTTCTTTTTCTTCTTCTGTCTAGCGATGTTGTTCCCTGCTTACTCATTCCTTCTATGTGTCTTCTGTCCTCTCCCCCTGTGGCTCTTGTTCTTGCTGTGGAACGTTTGTCTCCCCCTGTCCTGTATTCCGGCGTCTGCTGTCCTGTAGAAGTAGTGCGCTGTAAATCACGCTGAGATTTCCAATGTCTGACCTCTGATTGATAGGGTTGTCAGCTTCATTGATGTAGCACATTTCCAGGAAAGTTCTTTTGTTGTATTTATTTTCCTGTGTTAAGATTTGTATCTCTTCGAAGTTCATTTCATGGCCCATGTGGAAGACGTGTGATGCCAGTTTGCATCGATTTGGCTTGAGTCTGCTATCTGATTTGTGAAGCGTTACTCTCTGTTTCAATGTTGTGGAGCATTGGCCAACATACTGTCTACCACAGGTACTGCAATCGACCCGGTATACCACATCTGATCTCTGAAGTGTCGGAATCCTGTCTTTGAGTTGGCTGTAGATTTGTCTGTTAGTAAGGATGTTATGTTTTGAGATCTTCACGTCCTGTATTGGTTTCAGGATCTTGATAATTTTTCCAGTCAATTGTTCAACATGAGGTAGCGATGCGAAATGGACACTTCTCGCTGACTGGTTCTGTATGTCACCATTAACTGACTCGTCTCCCTGTATTCTCCCGATGTCCCCACGATCAATATTCCCCGGTTCTGGTTGTGTTATTCTTCTCGAATTGTACATAAGTCTGTTGAGAAACCCCTCTGTGTAGCCATTCTTCATTAGGGTTGTTTTTAATCTTGATATGGCTTCTCTGTATTTGGTATCGTGAGTTATCTTTTTTATTCTTTCTTTCATTCCCATTATGACATTAGTTTTCATTTTAATGTCATGATGTGACAGAGCATGTATGTATCTGCCGGAGCTGGTTTTCTTCTGATACCAGTCTAAGGTGATTGTGTTGTCATTACTTCTTATTGCTAGTGTATCTAAGAAGGGGACTGATCTGTTCGTTTCCTCTTCGATTGTGAACTTGAGGTGTCCGTTGTAGTTGTTAAATGTTTCGAGGATTTCTTCTGTTTTGTCATCTGGGATTGCCGTCAATAGGTCATCCACATATTGATAGAAAAATGGGGTAGTGAAGGACAGCTTAGGGAGCGATGTCTTGATCAGGGCTGACATTGTGATGTTCGCTATGATCGGGCTGAGTGGACTCCCCATCGGTAGGCCAGAGTTCATCTTGTAACATCTTCCATTGTAGGTTAGGTAATTCGCTTCAAAGACAAACCCAATCAGGTCCAGAAATCTTGCTTGTGGGATGTTAGTACATATTTCTATCCTGGACCATTCTTCTTTTAAAATCTCCATCGTGAGCTGCACCGTGATATTTGTGAATAGAGAGACAGCATCCAACGACACCAGTCTGTAGCCATCTGGGAGTTTAAGTTCATTAACCTTCTCTGCAAAATTGAAAGAGTCTTTTATGGAGTACTCGTTATATTCCATAAAGGCTGATTTCAGTATGTCCGCCAACCATTTGCTGAGTTTCGATGTCGGTGAGTTTATGCAGGATACTATAGGTCGAAGAGGGGTCCCTTCTTTGTGCACCTTGGGAAGCCCATATAGGCGGGGTGGGATTGATTTATACGTGGTTAGTTTCTTTGCGGTTACTTGGTCAATGTAGCCGTCTTTTTTTAAGGCTTGTACCTTTTCATTGTTCCTTTTTTGTATCATAGGTGTCAGGTCCTTCGTCAGAGCGCTATATACTTCTTCTTCTTGGAGAAGATGTTCAATTTTCTCCCTGTACTCCTGTCCGCTCATCACCACTGTTACGTTGCCCTTATCCGAGTTCATTACTAGCAGATCTTGATTTTCTTTCAGGAACTTCTTTGTATTTCTTTGCATTCTCAATACGTGGCTGATACTTCCAGTATTCTTGTGCATGTGGTTGGTGACGACGTTGGTGATTTGTGCCCTGATTACATTTTGGGTCTCCTGTGGTGCTCTGGTCACAATGTCTTCCACGTCTGCCAGAAGGTGCTTGATCGATATGTCCTTTGTTTCGGGCAGGTAGGCAAATTTTGGACCCAGAGATAAAATTGTTTTTACATCATTAGGCAGGTCTACACTCGTCAGATTTTTCAGCCATGCATCCTGTGTCAACAGTTGGTTCTTTTTGGTGTCAATCAGTCTACTCAACTTTCCCCGATTGTCATGTTTGATCTTGCGAAATTCTCTCTTAAAATTTTGTCTCAATCTGGTCTTCCACGTTGACATTGTGACCAGAGCACCACAGGAGACCCAAAATGTAATCAGGGCACAAATCACCAACGTCGTCACCAACCACATGCACAAGAATACTGGAAGTATCAGCCACGTATTGAGAATGCAAAGAAATACAAAGAAGTTCCTGAAAGAAAATCAAGATCTGCTAGTAATGAACTCGGATAAGGGCAACGTAACAGTGGTGATGAGCGGACAGGAGTACAGGGAGAAAATTGAACATCTTCTCCAAGAAGAAGAAGTATATAGCGCTCTGACGAAGGACCTGACACCTATGATACAAAAAAGGAACAATGAAAAGGTACAAGCCTTAAAAAAAGACGGCTACATTGACCAAGTAACCGCAAAGAAACTAACCACGTATAAATCAATCCCACCCCGCCTATATGGGCTTCCCAAGGTGCACAAAGAAGGGACCCCTCTTCGACCTATAGTATCCTGCATAAACTCACCGACATCGAAACTCAGCAAATGGTTGGCGGACATACTGAAATCAGCCTTTATGGAATATAACGAGTACTCCATAAAAGACTCTTTCAATTTTGCAGAGAAGGTTAATGAACTTAAACTCCCAGATGGCTACAGACTGGTGTCGTTGGATGCTGTCTCTCTATTCACAAATATCACGGTGCAGCTCACGATGGAGATTTTAAAAGAAGAATGGTCCAGGATAGAAATATGTACTAACATCCCACAAGCAAGATTTCTGGACCTGATTGGGTTTGTCTTTGAAGCGAATTACCTAACCTACAATGGAAGATGTTACAAGATGAACTCTGGCCTACCGATGGGGAGTCCACTCAGCCCGATCATAGCGAACATCACAATGTCAGCCCTGATCAAGACATCGCTCCCTAAGCTGTCCTTCACTACCCCATTTTTCTATCAATATGTGGATGACCTATTGACGGCAATCCCAGATGACAAAACAGAAGAAATCCTCGAAACATTTAACAACTACAACGGACACCTCAAGTTCACAATCGAAGAGGAAACGAACAGATCAGTCCCCTTCTTAGATACACTAGCAATAAGAAGTAATGACAACACAATCACCTTAGACTGGTATCAGAAGAAAACCAGCTCCGGCAGATACATACATGCTCTGTCACATCATGACATTAAAATGAAAACTAATGTCATAATGGGAATGAAAGAAAGAATAAAAAAGATAACTCACGATACCAAATACAGAGAAGCCATATCAAGATTAAAAACAACCCTAATGAAGAATGGCTACACAGAGGGGTTTCTCAACAGACTTATGTACAATTCGAGAAGAATAACACAACCAGAACCGGGGAATATTGATCGTGGGGACATCGGGAGAATACAGGGAGACGAGTCAGTTAATGGTGACATACAGAACCAGTCAGCGAGAAGTGTCCATTTCGCATCGCTACCTCATGTTGAACAATTGACTGGAAAAATTATCAAGATCCTGAAACCAATACAGGACGTGAAGATCTCAAAACATAACATCCTTACTAACAGACAAATCTACAGCCAACTCAAAGACAGGATTCCGACACTTCAGAGATCAGATGTGGTATACCGGGTCGATTGCAGTACCTGTGGTAGACAGTATGTTGGCCAATGCTCCACAACATTGAAACAGAGAGTAACGCTTCACAAATCAGATAGCAGACTCAAGCCAAATCGATGCAAACTGGCATCACACGTCTTCCACATGGGCCATGAAATGAACTTCGAAGAGATACAAATCTTAACACAGGAAAATAAATACAACAAAAGAACTTTCCTGGAAATGTGCTACATCAATGAAGCTGACAACCCTATCAATCAGAGGTCAGACATTGGAAATCTCAGCGTGATTTACAGCGCACTACTTCTACAGGACAGCAGACGCCGGAATACAGGACAGGGGGAGACAAACGTTCCACAGCAAGAACAAGAGCCACAGGGGGAGAGGACAGAAGACACATAGAAGGAATGAGTAAGCAGGGAACAACATCGCTAGACAGAAGAAGAAAAAGAAACAACGAAACAATCTGAGGATAAAAGAGAAGAGCTTGAGTGCAAGTAAGGATATCAAATAAAGGTGGGAAGTAGAGGTCATTTAGCCTGTCAAAGAAAAAGTAAAAAGAAGAATCAAAGAATAAAGAAGAAGAAGTTCATCCCTAACCTCACATAAGAACGAGGAATTGCATGAGCCTGACGACGACGTTTAGATTAACAAATATTAGATTTCAATTTGTGTAATTGTGATTTTCATGTTTTTTAAAATTGTTTTACAAAGATGACAATAACATAATAAGATCCACATTTATCAGGGAGATCGTTTAATGTGTCATGTGAAGCGAACCTTTTTCTCACTGGTGATTGCGTAAGTAATCAACAGGTTTTGATTTTTTCAATAATTTAAAAAAAAGGAGCAAAAATAGATATTTGCTTCACATAAGGCCCGAATAAATTGAGCTAACGGTGTTTTAATTGATTTCAGTACCCTGATGATGATCCAATTTTTGCCTGACAAATGGGGATCGAAACGTTGGAGATTGCAATAAAACCATGTAATTAAATGCCTTTTTTTAATGCCGAATGCCCTGAACCTAAATATTTGGATAATCAATTCCGGCAATTACTCCCACAATAATCTATATATATTTATATATATATTTATTTATTTCTCCAAAATCACGATTTTTCGATTTTAAAAACGCTCCTGTAGCTTTATCTTTCAAGATTAGTGAACGAAATTTTGGATTCTTGTAAAGTTTGGGAATGACTTTAGATTTTCGTTGAAAAAAAATCCAAAAGTCACGTTACTTCTACAGGGTGTCCTTTCAAAGTTCCCCAAATCCGGTCCTTGAGGCACGGTTTCTGGCCGCAGTTTTCAATCTAGGGGGCTGAAATTTTTGTGAGAGTAAGATGTCCACAAGGAGTGGTCTGGTATTGCACTTGAGCAAAATCGGCCGAGCCGTTTCAAAATGGCGGCCATTTGAATTTTTTGAACATTAACGGAAAATTGACAATTTTTTGAACCATTGTATGAGCAAGATGGCAAAAAAAAACTTTGAAATCAAATTAACAGGCTTTGAAGAAAATTATTGGAAATTTGAGTTAATGCAATAAAATTAGCATATTTTCCATTAATAAGCCAGTGTCGTGGGTAGGAAAAAGGGTGAAAATGTGTCAATTCTATAACCGTTTATGAGTCCATTTTTGAAGAAGTTGAACCGAAATTTTCCATTTTTTTTTGCTTTAACATATAATTTGATGTCTTAGCTTCAATTCGCCTCGATTAATGTAGCACTTTAAACGAAAGATAAAAAAGTTTTTCGCTTGTGCAAAATTAGCTTACACTTATATAAAATTATTAAATCGATGAAATGGTTCGCAATTTCTTTTTTATTTTTTTTCACATTCAATTATGAATGGTTCTGAAAATTAGAAGAGCAATCGCAACGACAATTAAATCACCTACATGCAGGTGAAAAAAGTATTCAAATTGGTTTTTTAATAACTAAGATATGACCAGTTTAAAAAATAAAATGAGTAGATGTAGGTACCTGACGTACTACATATATCTACCCCATCATCACTACAAATTCGAAACGCACCGTGTGGCTCAGTTTGTTACATCCTTGACTAGCTAACTGTTGGAGCGGGTTCGCATCCACGAGAGGATCATTCTTTTATTTTTTGTAGGTAGGTGGAGTTTTCCCAAAAAAAAATCGGATTATTTTTCATTAATAATAATAATAATAATAACATTTATTTCCTCATTATAAATACATATTGTATTTTTTGTGGAAAATAATAAATCGTAAAATTAATTATAAAGTTATAAAATTATGAAATTATGAAATAAAGTTATGAAATTATAAATCCAAAGAATTGTTCAAATATTCATTTAAGCTATAGTAAAATTTTTGTAATAAAATATTTTTAATTTCTTTTGAAAATTTTTTTAAATTATATTTTTTGTAATTATTTGGTAAATGATTATAAATTTTGGCACATATGTATTCAGAAGATAATTCATAATGAGTGGTATTATGTTTATTTAAAATAATTGTATTAGAATTTCTGGTATTAGAATTGAAAAAAGTAAACAAATTTTTATTTTTATGTACAAAACAGAGACATTCGTATATAAATAGACTTGGAAATGATAAAATTTTTAAATTTTTAAATAATTTTTTACAAGATGTCATGCGATTAACATTGCCTAGTATTCTTATGCAATTTTTTTGAATTTTGAAAATAATTAACCAATCAAAAGAATTCCCCCAATGTATTATTCCGTATTTTAAAATAGAATAAAAATTTGAATAATACACTGTTTTTAAAATTCCTAATTTTAATCCTTTATTCTTTAAAAATCGCAGTTGGAAGCAAATTTTGCACAGTTTTTTTGATATTGTATTATTATGTAATTTCCAATTAAGAGTTCTATCTAAATTGAAACCTAATAATTTTAAAGATTCTACGTTTTCAATATTGAATTTATTATTTAATTGAATTGTATTTTTATTTCTATTCTTATTTGAAAAATGAATTAATTTTGTCTTTTGAAAATTAACTTTAATCCTATTCAACTCACACCAAGTAAATAATTTTTCCAAGATTTCATTTACTTTAAAATTAATATCAATATTATCGTTAGATCTAATTGAAATTACAAGAAAAGTATCATCAGCATAAAGTAAAGTTGGAATATTTAAAAAAGCAGGTAAATCATTAATATAACATAAGAATAAGAGTGGTCCTAAGATGGAACCTTGAGGGACACCACATTTAATTCATTAAATTCATTATAAAAAAAATAGGAAGAAAATATTTATTATTGAATCGCATAAAAATACACTATTTCTGCGATTGATGCGCAAGAAGGTTTTTTAATATTCTCTTCATAAATACATTTTTTCAAATTAAATAATTTAGGTCGCTCATACTCAAAATCAAGAAGACCTAATGAGACTTCCAAAAGGAGCAGGTTTACTTCAACCTCGGCCAAGTTTCTTGTTCACAATGAACCAGCAGGAAAGCATCAGAAGAATCCAAGTTACAGTTCGTTATCGAA
This sequence comes from Malachius bipustulatus, assembly GCA_910589415.1. NCBI lineage: Eukaryota > Metazoa > Arthropoda > Insecta > Coleoptera > Melyridae > Malachius > Malachius bipustulatus. The sequence goes on along the minus strand of OU342634.1, from coordinate 28,348,150 downwards.
ATTATTACCAGCTGACATTGATAATAATAGTAGTCGACCAGATTTTAGGTCATACTTTCACGTACCAGTTGAAAAAATTCAGCCAGAAACTACTAAGAAGCCAGAACTAGATTACGTAAAAATTGAACCTGTTACTCCGCCAAAATCTAATTCCGATGGAGCTTGTGCTAGGTATGGTGTAAGGTATTGTTAGTTATTGTAATAAAAATGATCAAAAATTTTTTGATTTCTTCTTTCACACTATTCTCCAGCAAGTATAAAGCTATTTCAATGAAAATAAAACTAATTTTAAAATTCAAACATTCCATTTGTATTTCCCATCAAGAGCGTTGTTTTTTCGAATGCAAGTAGTGTCTCGCGTTGCTGGATTTCCTTCATTAAATAAAAAACAAAGAAGACCATCCCAGCTTTATATTTACAAATGCTCTACTTGAAGGCATGGCGAGCATATCCCGATAAAAGCTCGCATTATATGATCGTACTCCGAAAAATTAGGGATTTAAGGGCGTAATAAGAGGCTTATCGTAAATCTCCACAATAAGGATTTTCTGCATTTGGATTCGTTGAAATTTTCTCTTTCTGATTACAATTTAGAATTCAAGATTAATCACGTTTTGATTTATTTATACTCATTAACTGAAAGTCTTTATACGAATAACCGCCCAAAAAGTTCTATTCTCGAAATATTCATCTCTGAAGATGGATTTTTCTTTCATGACAGTATTTATTATTTTTAAATGTCCCCCCCTTTAAATAACCCCCCCCCCCCAACGGTTTTAGAGAGAAATCTAAGATAGCTCTTTTATTAGGATTGAAAAGCTGCTTCTGTTGATGTGGTTTATATAGGAGACCGGCTATAAGGGTCCCCTAACGAAATGTTACATAGAATCTCTGGCCTGATTTTTCTCTGGTAACCGACCTTTTTTCGCCTAATTTCCCAGTATTAATTGCCTAACAATACCAATAATATTAAAAACAATACGTCAAAATACTTCGACAATAGTAAAAATTAATTTCGTCAACATGGAAGCTATTTTGTATTATTAGGCAATGTCCTATGTACAGAGGTTTGGTCAGCCACCGGGTATAACCATGTACGGAAATAAACTGTTTTTATAGGTTTATATTATTGCGTCAATCACTTTTTCAAATATCATATTAATTTCACAGCAATTGAAGAAATACTAATGTCAGCTTTTTAATAAAAATTTTAAAATAAAAACTCGATTCGACTCCGCAACCAACGAAATATAAAAGTGAATTCGAAGAAGCTTTGTCTTATTTTTTGAAATTCTTATATCATGAAATATTTATTATTTTTATTGATTGTATTTCTGTCCCTCAGTAATTTTGATTGTTGGCGAGGCAGAGGTAGGTGCCTTTTAATATTCTCTTCATAAATAAACTTGTTCAAATTAAATTATTTAGGTCGCTCATTCTCAAAATCAAGAAGAACTTATGAGACTTCCAAAAGGAACAGGTTTACTTCAGCACCGACCAAGTTTCTTGTTCGCAATGAACCAGGAGAGCATCAGAAAATTCCAAGTTATAGTTCGTTATCGACAATATTCGAAGAACCAGCTGACATTGATAATAATAGTAGTCGACCAGATTTTAGGTCATACTTTCACGTACCGATTAAAAAACTTCAGCCAGAAACTACTAAGATGCCAGAACTAGATTACGTGAAAATTGAACCTGTTACTCCGCCAAAATCTAATTTAGATGGAGGTTGTAGTAGGGATGCTGCAAGTTTCGGTATAAGTTATTGCTAGTTATTGTAATAAAAACTATTCAGGATCGTTACCATCAATACTATGATATAAATACTAATAAAGGTTTATTACGCATTTTCTGTTATTTAAGTACTTGTATTCAATCTGGGATTCAGGTGCTAGTCACGTTTCTTCTTTTAAAAGTTTTATATTTGAATGTTTTAGAAAACCTCTACCTATGTACTAATTATTGCCTAAATTATTTTTATCGTCCAATGTAATTTCGTAGATTTTTGGGCATTTCAATTGGCAATTTGGATTGAAAAAAATTGTTTTTCTACTCCCAACCTTTAATCTGCATATTAAGTATGAATCACCAGTGCTTTAATGGGTCTCATTAAGATACAAATTTTCATTAAAGCACTGGTCAAGCTATCCAATGGCAGAGGAGCATTTTCAATCGAATCGGGTCCTTTTCGCTCACAATCGGGTCGGCAAACCAACCGAAGTCACAGAGTTGTCATACTCACGACAAAAATTGCCTTGTGATATAAGTTCTGTATTTCTGAAAAAAAATTCTGAACGTTTATTTAATTTAGAACATAAGTAACATTCAAAGAAAATTTATCAAGATTTTATGTTACCTTAATTAATTTGATAGGTAGGTATATCGTGTAAAAGATAGGAAGATAAAGTATAATATCATTCGTAGCGCTCCGTGATAGTTCAAAGCGGCAACGCTGCGACCGTCGCGTGCGCAGGCAAACAATATCGTAATTAATGGCAGTCAATGTTATTAAAATTATTAATTAATCTCAAAATCAAAGCGTAAAATTCGGAATTCGAACTTCGCATAATAAAAATTACGCAGTAGTGAGTAGTGCCCTTAAACTTGATACTAAAACATGTCTCAGCAGAATCTTAGCGACGAAGAGAAAATTTGGTACCTAATATGCGTAAGCAAATAGCAACCTATCTTAACCTCAATGATCCGCAATTGTACACGGGTCATTGTTAAAATATATAATTTTTCAATCTTTTCTATGAAATAAAAAAGGATCGTAGAAAAAATAGTGTATGGAACTCGCAGATAATGGCTATTAATACGCTCTTATGATGGTTAAGACACTCGCCTACGGCTCGTATCTTAACCATCATACTCGCGTATTAATAGCCTTCATTATAAGCTCGTTGCATAATATACTATTTCAATCCATATTTTGTAGAATCTCTGCATCATGATGAATGATTAATAAAACACAATGTTTTAAAAAATTCTAGTGCTTAGTTGTTATAGACAATATGAACGTTACACGTGTTTCACTACTTTTGAAGTAGCATCTACATATACGTCTGAATAAATCTCTGGAATCTAGTCTAAGATATCTTAATTTGCTATAGCAAAAATAAGAAATCTCGATCTTTCAGTTTTTTTTTTTCAGGATATAATTATATTTCAGGAAGAGTCACAGATATCTTTTGTATGGCTTGACGGATTCGAGATGGCCTCAACATAGGGCATCTTTGAGCTTTGAAATAAATTACATTCTGTATTTTAGCAAGGTGCATTTTAGAAGAAAACATTATTTTTTGATTAAATACATAGTGACGAATCATTTGAGCGAGCCCGATTTTGTTTACTCGGCTGATTTTTTTTCAGAATTTGTGTCTTTTTAATTATTGTACTGGTGGTTACGGCAAGGAGCAAATTGGAAAAAATATTTTCCTCTAAATTGGGGGGAAGTGTTGCTTAGATGCTCTCCAGTAATTTTCATCCAAACGGTAGATACTTTTTGTAATCTCTCAGGTAGATCTGGGCAAAAGGCAATTTATAGCCGCTCATCGCAACCGCATTAGACCCCTACTTGACAAGACGGATTTTGAGAAGGGAACTCGAGCTATATTAACACCTGCTTTTCTTCTATTTGGGGAGATACAAGGCATTTTTGTCACCCTCTCTCTATATGTGATACTCATACCTATATTACACTCTTATACATATAATTATTGAAGAACCATAAAAGAAACCACAACTGAGGGAAGAATATAGTATTTCTGTAGATTCCGCTCCAGTCGTATTTATTGGTTTTGGTAGTTATTTGGCATAGTTTTTTTGGTTTAGTCGTGTTTTTTTTTTACCAAGCTTCTATCTCATTCGGCTCAGAATTACTATCACAGCGATCTATTTTTGTTATATTAGCAAATTCTAGAATTCACTCATAAAAAGTTTCATATTGAAGAATATGTCTCAAGACAACGGGCTAGATAGAGTTTGACGTGTCTGTCGCAGTCTTAAGAAGTTGCAGGATCGTTCCAAGTTTGTAAGTCTTCAGACGCAATGTAACTAACAACGTCGCAACAACGTTGATGTGAATCACTAATTAACTTTTTGTCATTCTAGGTGACAAGCTTTCTGAAAGAAGTCAGACAAGTAGATTTAGTTAATCGCTTTAATGATGTCGTCGTATCAAGTGATGAAATATTTATCTTTTTACCCCTGCTAAAAAATATTTCTCTTTCTTTATTATCTTAGAGAAATCATCTGGTATTTTTGGCTGGGTATACATATAAAAGCTATACAGTCGTATCAAAAAACTTTTGATTTCTTCTTTCACACTATTCTCCAACAAGTATACAGTGTGTGTCACAGGCATGATACACCCCCTTTTTTTTCTTTATATTTGGAGATAATTTTTTGAAATTTGGTACGTCGCATATTCTCGATAGAACGCACTTTTTAGCAGAAAATTAATTTTTTTCCCACATCCGGTTTTTCTGGAAATGTTACCAACTTTTTATTTTTAAATGGTACACCCTATATATTATTATATTTTTGGATTCTATACATTTGTACAAATCCAACAATACCACGTAAGTACCATTTTAAATGTCAAATTTGTTTTTATTTTATTTTTTATTTCTCAATTATAGTGTGCCATGACTATTTCGTTTTACTCCAATTGGATCATCTAATGCTAGAAAAATCGAATTTTTGTTCAAAGTACTAAATTAAGTGATTTATGGATAAATTATGCGCACCGGAATGATTTTTTCAGCTGTATTCATTTTTTTCAAATGGTTACATATTGGTACCGAGGTACCATCTACTAGTACTCTTAATAAGGGACATTTTGGTATACCCATTTTGCATCTGTGACGAACGCAACTGAAGTCATGGCACACTATTATAGTTGAGAAATAAAAAATTAAATAAAAACAAATTTGACATTCAAAATGGCACTTATGTGGTACCTATTGTTGGATTCGTACAAATGTATAGAATCCAAAAATATAATAATATATGGGGTGTCCCATTTAAAAATAAAAAGTTGGTAACATTTCCGGGTAACCCCACACGGGGTAGCAACCCCGTGTGGGGTTGCTAGTCCCCCATCGGGCGCCTCCCCAGGTGGCGGATAGGGGAATGCCTCCCAGATATGGGTGGTACCGAGGAAATCAAATACTCGGGGCGGACCAAAACTAGCACTTAGGATACGACGGCCTTCATGTTAGAAGCGGTAATTCGACAGCGTCTGTTCTCCATGTAGGAGCGGCTGAAAATATAGTCAGGAAAGCAAACGACGGGAAACTACCTGACTTAAAGTATTCCCCAAGACATCACAATGGATACACGAAACCAAGCGACGGCCCTCAGTCCCGGGCACCCCTTAAATGGGGAGAGGGTGCTAAGAATCCCCCGGTCATCCAATGATGTCTTTAGAATAAAGCAAGAGAGGAGAATTGGCACGTGGAATGTGCGGAGTATGTACCAGGCTGGTAAGGCGGCGAATATAGTGAGGGAAGCGGAAAGACTCCAGATTGACATACTGGGATGCAGCGAGACGAGATGGCCAAACTCGGGCCACTGCATTGTAGGTGAACACCACATATATTTCTCCGGAGACGATACTACCGGAAATAAAAACGGGGTAGCAATAATCCTTAGCAAGCAAGCCAACCAGGCTGTGAAAACATTCATCCCCATCTCAGACAGAGTTGCCTTAATCAAAATCAACGCAAAACCATTCGGCCTAAATATCATGCAGGCGTATGCACCAACATGCGAAAGCAGTGAACAAGACATGGAGGGGTTCTACGAACAGCTTAGAACTGCCCTCAAATACACAAAACGGGAAGAGGTTAACATAATTTTAGGGGACATGAACGCTAAGATTGGACAGGGAAGGGTTGAGGACGTAGTGGGGGATTTTGGACTGGGAGTGAGAAATGAGAGAGGAGAGCGGTTGATAGAGTTCTGCCAAGAAACAGACTTCACAATTATGAATACCTTTTTTAAACTTCCTCCCAGGAGACTGTACACTTGGAGGTCTCCAGCTGACAGCAACCACAGAATCGTGAGGAACCAAATTGATTTCGTCATGATAAACAGAAAATATCGCAACGCAGTTGTCTCGTGTAAAACCTACCCAGGCGCCGACATACCATCGGACCACAACCTACTACTTGCCCGTACTAAACTTAGATTGAAAAAGGTCACCAGAAAGAGCCCCTCAAAGCGCACCGACATACGAAAACTCAAACAAGCTAATGCATTCCAACGAACTAAAGATAGGATAAACAACGAACTCAAAACCATCGCGGAAGATAGCAACCTAGAAACGGAAGCAGAAGATCTCTGGAACAAAATTAAGGCATCCATAACCTCCGTCACAGAAGATGAGCTGAGGCCAGATAGGGTGGTAAAAGAGCGAGAGTGGATGACGGATGCTGTCTTGGAGCTCATGGAGGAGAGAAGAAGGTATAGAAACAAGAGTGAAGAAAAATACAAGGAACTGCATGGAAAGGTCCTGAGAGCAATAAAAGAAGCTAAGGAGCGGTGGCTACAAGAGAAATGCGATGAAATCGAGATCTTACAAGCAAAACATGACAACCTCAACCTCCACAAGAGGATAAGGGAGGCGACGGGGGGTTACCGAAGACGAGGTGCGGGGGTGATCTTGGATTCCGACAACAACATCATTACCGAAACTAGCGGGAGGCTTGCAAGATGGAAGCAGTACATGGAGGAACTTTTCAGAGACGACGACGACGACATTGCGACTGCAGTAGTCGGCGAGGAAGGGCCTGTCATCACACAGGAGGAGGTGGAAGCAGCTATCAAACGATTGAAAGACAACAAAGCTCCCGGACCGGACGGATACATGGGGAAGCCCTCAAATTACTGGACTGAGAACAGATAAAACTACTGACCACCCTCTTCAATAAGATTTACACGGGCGGTGAAATGCCAAAAGATTGGCTGCTATCAATATTCATCCCACTTCCCAAAAAAGCAAACGCAACTAAATGTTCTGACCATAGAATAATCAGCCTAATGAGTCACGCTTTAAAAAGCTTTCTTAATATCATCCAAACACGCATATATGGAAGACTCGACGCGGACATACTTCTACTTCGACAAATACTTTGCACTCAGGAGATGTAGAGTTCATGGGCCTAGACTCTCCAGTCCCAAGTGGCTCACCTCTGAAATTCGTCAACTATACGACACGATTAATCTCCTAAATCCTTTAATAAACACGTCCAACCAGCTGTTCAGAATTCAGCTGTGCAGCCTAAAACGACGTTTTGGGTACCTGGTGAGGCAGGAGACCAAGCGCTGTAACGACGTCTTTATCAGTGAATCTGAAAATCCCATCAAAGCAGGATGGACCCTCATAAACAACCAATGCAAGTCAATAAACACTTCTCATAAAATCTTAGAACTTGAGTACCGAAGCAAGGTGACGACTGATCCTGAAGAAATGACAGAGATGCTCAATTCCGTCTTTCTTTCAAATGACTCCCCCACATATAGTCACACCCACGGATCCAACATGTCAACACACGCCTCTTCTTCCTTCGTATTTTTTCCGACGTCACCTCGGGAAATTATAGAAATAGTTTCTAGGTTTAAAAGTAAGAAGTCTTCGGGCTTGGACGAGATTCCCTCCTTTGTTGCCAGGTATTGCATTGCTGAGCTTGCTCAGCCATTATCAGAAATTTACAACAGTTCCTTTCAGACTGGTGTATTCCCCGAAGATCTCAAAGCAGCGTTAGTTAAGCCTATTTTTAAAAAGGGCGACGTCAAAAACCCTGAAAACTACCGACCGATTAGTCTACTATCGGTATTTGATAAAATTCTTGAATCTCTTGTCTCATCTCGTCTTATTGACTTTCTAGACAAAACAAAGATCCTTTCCCGCTCCCAGCATGGTTTTCTTAAAAACAGATCTACCCAGACGGCTCTTGTAGAGCTTACGGACTTCATATCTCAGGGTTTGGAGGAGGGGATGCGCACTGTGGGCTGGCTTTTGGATCTCTCCAAGGCCTTCGACAGTGTGTGCCACGAGTGCCTCCTTCGGAAACTGGAGAATGTCGGAGTTCGTGGATTGCCCCTTTCTTGGTTTACCAGCTACCTACAGGGAAGAACACAGGCGGTTCAGATAACTGGGTCTGATGGCCGACCTGTGCGATCACCCTTTGCTCCAGTCTCCTCTGGGGTGCCACAGGGTAGTGTTCTCGGTCCACTTCTTTTTCTTATCTTCATTAACGATCTGGGCCCCAAAATTACCTCCCCAAATTCACTCTGTGTTAACTATGCTGATGATACAACAATTCTTATTAGGATAAAACCAGGCGACCCTCCTAGTCTGATAGATACCATTCAACTCCCGTTGAAAAGAGCAAGTTTATGGCTCAGGGCCAATGAACTAAAACTTAACTTAGACAAAACTGAACTGATTGATTTTCACTCTAGCCGATCACGTCTTCCACCTTTACCCTCCATACCCACCGATGGTGCCTTGATCGAGCCGAAGGGCGTGGTGAAGTTTTTGGGCTTCCACATCGACCAGAACCTAAACTGGTCGGCTCACACAGATCATTTGTGCCGTCGTCTTGCTAGTGTCTGCTTCCTTCTTAGACGCCTTCAGCACACGGTGTCCCCTGAGGTTCTTCTCTTTGCTTATTATGGGCATTTCATCAGCCACGTGAACTATGGGCTGGCCGTCTGGGGTGGGTCTGAGAGATCTCTGCGAAGGGTTTTTCTTCTTCAAAAGAGAGCGATTAGGATCCTGACAGGCTTGTCAATGCAGCAGTCATGCAGAGGCCATTTCAGGCGGCTTGGACTTCTTACCGTGCCTGCTTTGTATGTCTTCTCTCTGCTCAAACTGATCCACAAAAATCAGGATAGACTTTTACCTTACCGATTCACGCATCACTACAGTACCAGGTTCAATTTGTTTAAACCTCCTACACACCATCTGTCGTCTTCAGAAAGGACATTCACATACGCATCTATCAAATACCTGAACCACTTCAAAATAGATCCTGCAACTGTTGGGTTCTCAGCGTACAGTGCGTATCTCCGGAAACATCTCACGGAGTTGGAACCCTACACTACCTCTGATATACTGTCCTTCCACCCCCCATCCCTACCTGCAGTCTGATATTAAAACACCTAAAACTCAAAGCCTTGATCCATCCATCCTTATCATAGAGATGGAACTATGCCTCGATCGAGAACTGATTTCTTTTGTGTCTCTGCGCGTCTCGACCCTCACTGTTCCCGGCGTTATGCTGACATGCTGTGTGTTTTAAAAATTTTTACTGTTTGTCTTTATGTTTGTTTTTATAATTTCTGTAATGACGCTGTTGTACTGAGCAATGACTGTTGTAATTCAAGTACAATAAAGAAATTTGTAATTGTAATTGTAATTGGACATCAGTGACACTCAGTTCGGCTTCAGGAGGGGACTTGGCACCAGAGAAGCCCTATTCTCCATACAAGTTCTCATTCAACGAGCACGTGATGTCGGCACGGATGTTTTTGCATGCTTCATAGACTTCGAGAAGGCCTTCGATAGAGTCCAACATGGCAAACTTATCTCAATGCTGCGTGAATCGGGAATCGACGATAGAGACACAGAGGTGATATCAAAGCTATACCTACAACAAAGAGCCATGGTCCGGATCGAAGGAGAGGTGTCGGAAGAGTTTAGCGTGAGGAGAGGAGTACGTCAGGGCTGCATACTGTCGCCTCTCTTGTTCAATGTGTACTCGGAGCGTCTATTCAGGAAGGCACTGAACGACATAGAGGATGGAATTGTGATAAACGGGGAGGTGATAAATAACCTGCGGTATGCAGACGATACCGTTCTTGTGGCTGACACTGCTGGGGGACTTCAGAGACTCATAGACCGCGTAGTGGCTGCGTGCGGCGAGTATGGTATGAAGGTAAACTGCAAGAAGACACAAACGTTGATTGTCAGCAAAAGCGGCACTGGCAATCTGCGGTTTACCGCCAACAACGTGGCACTTACAATGGCCGAGACGGTTACCTACCTGGGCTGCACTCTGAGTAGGGATTGGGATCACTCTCGGGAAATAAAATGCAGAATCGAAAAAGCAAGAGCTGCGTTCAACAGGATGAGAAACATACTATGCAACCTGTCTCTTAGCGTCCGTACTAGAATCAGAGTTCTGAGATGCTATGTACTTTCAACCCTCCTGTATGGGGCGGAGGCCTGGACACTTACTGAAGCCTCATGCAAACGCATAAATGCGTTCGAGGTGTGGTGTTATCCCCGCATGCTCAGGATTTCATGGGTGCACCACGTGTCAAACGAGACAGTCTTGCAGCGAATAGATGGAGAAATGGAGTACCTGGCATGTGTCCAGCGCAGAAAATTGGAATACTTCGGACATATAATGCGCAACGAAAAATACCATCTGATCCAACTCATCCTGCAGAGAAAGATAGAAGGCCGAAGATCAGCGGGACGCAGACGGATATCTTGGCTACGAAACTTGCGAACATGGACCGGGATGACGTCGACGGCTTTATTCAGAGCGGCAGTGAACAGAGTGATATGGACCAATGTGATAGCCAACATCCACAGAGGATAGGCACTTCAAGAAGAAGAAGAACATTTCCGGAAAAACCGGATGTGGGAAAAATTCAGTTTTCTGCTAAAAAGTGCGCTCTATCGAGAATATGCGACGTACCAAATTTCAAAAAAATATCTCAAAAAATAAAGAAAAAAAGGGGGTGTACCATGCTTGTGACACACACTGTATAGCTATTTCAATGAAAATAAAACTAATTTTAAAATTCAAACATTCCATTTGTATTTCCCATCAAGAGCGTTGTTTTTTCGAATGCAAGTAGTGTCTCGCATTGCTGGATTTCCTTCATTAAATAAAAAACAAAGGAGACCATTCCAGATTTATATTTACAAATGCTGTACTTGAAGGCATGGCGAGTATATCCCGATAAAAGCTCGCATTATATGATCGTACTCCGAAAAATTAGGGATTTAAGGGCGTAATAAGAGGCTTATCGTAAATCTCCACAATAAGGATTTTCTGCATTTGGATTCGTTGAAATTTTCTCTTTCTGATTACAATTTAGAATTCAAGATTAATCACGTTTTGATTTACTTACTGATTAACTGAAAGTCTCCGTGGGCATAACCGCTCAAAAAGTCCTGTCTCGAAATATACATCTACATCAACAGACGAAGTTTTTCAATTTTAACAAAAGATCCATAATTTACCTCTACACCTTTTTATTTTGACTTTTTTTTATAGAGTGAACCGTTTAGCCGCTAAATGGATTCTTAAAAACAACTACATTTATGAAAATGCTCAAAGGTGGAGGTGCTGAAAAAGTGACTCCGGGCTCCTTTAAGGGTCCCCTAACGAAATGCTACATAGAATCTCTGCCCTGATTTTTCTCTGGTAACCGGCCTTTTTTCGCCTAATTTCCCTCTACTAATTGCCTAATAATACCCATAATATTAAAAACAATACGTCAAAATACTTCGATAATAGTAAAAAATTAATTTCGTCAACATGGAAGCTATTTTGTATTATTAGGCAATGTCCTATGTACAGAGGTTCGATCAGCCACCGGATATAACCATGTATAGAAATAAATTTATAGGTTTATATTATTGCGTCAATCACTTTTTCATATACATATCATATTAATTTCACAGCAATTGAAGAAATACTAAATGTCAGCTTTTTAATAAAAATTTTCAAATAAAAACTCGATTCGACTCCGCAACCAACGAAATATACAAGTGAGTTCGAAGAAGCTTTGTCAATTTTTTGAAATTCTTATACATATTATATTTATGTATCATGAAATACTTACTATTTTTATTGATTGTATTTCTATCCCTCAGTAATTTTGATTGTGGACGAGGGAGAGGTAGGTGCTTTTTAATATTCTCTTCATAAATACATTTTTTCAAATTAAATAATTTAGGTCGCTCATACTCAAAATCAAGAAGACCTAATGAGACTTCCAAAAGGAGCAGGTTTACTTCAACCTCGGCCAAGTTTCTTGTTCACAATGAACCAGCAGGAAAGCATCAGAAGAATCCAAGTTACAGTTCGTTATCGAAATTATTACCAGCTGACATTGATAATAACAGTAGTCGACCAGATTTTAGGTCATACTTTCACGTACCAGTTGAAAAAATTCAGCCAGAAACTACTAAGAAGCCAGAACTAGATTACGTGAAAATTGAACCTGTTACTCCGCCAAAATCTGATTCCGATGGAGCTTGTGCTAGGTATGGTGTAAGGTATTGTTAGTTATTGTAATAAAAATGATCAAAAAATTTTTGATTTCTTCTTTCACACTATTCTCCAGCAAGTATAAAGCTATTTCAATGAAAATAAAACTAATTTTAAAATTCAAACATTCCATTTGTATTTCCCATCAAGAGCGTTGTTTTTTCGAATGCAAGTAGTGTCTCGCATTGCTGGATTTCCTTCATTAAATAAAAAACAAAGGAGACCATTCCAGATTTATATTTACAAATGCTCTACTTGAAGGCATGGCGAGCATATCCCGATAAAAGCTCGCATTATATGATCGTACTCCGAAAAATTAGGGATTTAAGGGCGTAATAAGAGGCTTATCGTAAATCTCCACAATAAGGATTTCCTGCATTTGGATTCGTTGAAATAAATCCTCTTTCTGCTTGCAATTTAGAATTCAAGATTAATCACGTTTTGATTTATTTATACTCATATTAACTGAAAGTCTTTATACGAATAACCGCCCAAAAAGTTCTATTCTCGAAATATTCATCTCTGAAGATGGATTTTTCTTTCATGACAGTATTTATTATTTTTAAATGTTGCTCCCCCCCCCCAACGGTTTTATAGAGAAATCTAAGATAGCTCTTTTATTAGGATTGAAAAGCTGCTTCTGTTGATGTGGTTTATATATCCGGTCAAGTCGCAGATTAAAATTAGTTCGGTAAAACATATAAGTAATGGTGGTCTTATAGTGGGTTGTAGCGGCGCAGGACAGGCGGAGAGGCTCGTTCAACTGGCAAATGAGAAGCTTTCTGGTGATTATGATGTTCGACCACTTAGGCAGATTCTTCCTCGTGTGAGAATAGCTGGAATGTCTGAGAAGCTTAACTCTGGAGAGCTGAGAGACTGTTTACTCATGCAGAATGAGGGTGTTATTACAGAGTCTGCAGTGTGTAATGTTCTTAAAATCGCAAGTATAAAGAATAGCAGTTCAGTATATCAGGCGACGTTGCAGCTCGATGCTCTTTCCTATGAGAGGGCTCTTGCATCGGGTGTTCTCATGGTTGGTTTGGATGCTTGCAGAGTGTTTGATGCTGTGGAGATTACTAGATGCTTCAGGTGCAACGGATATAATCATACTTCACATTCTTGCAAGAAAGATCTCTGCTGTCCTAGATGTGGGCTTGGGCATGAAGTGAAGGTATGTACAGCAGTAGTATCTGAGCTCTCCTGTATTAATTGCAAACAGGCAAATGATAAAGTCGGTAAGTCATATGATACAAAGCATGCAGTATGGGATTCTCAATCTTGCTCTGTATATAGACAGATGGTAGGTAAGCTTAAGTCTGATATTCTTGGGAAGCAGTAGCAATCAGGGATACCTTGTGCAGCGGTCGCGGGTGTTGCCATCTATTATCAGAACGTACGTGGATTAAACACAAAAGTTAGGGCGTTCCACAATGCTGTGGCGATGTTGGAGTATGATATTCTTGCAATCACTGAAAGCTGGTTAGACTCACACGTTAGTAGCCGTGAGATCTTTGTTAACGGTTACGATGTCTTTCGCTCGGATCGTGACTTTTCCCGGCTGGGTCTATGTAGGGGTGGTGGAGTTCTATTGGCTATCAGATCTGAATTTAAAGCTGTGCGCATAGAGGTGGAGAGCTCATTTGAATTGATTCCTTCTGTCGATATTGTATCCATAAAATTTCAGTTACGTAATAGGTCTTTGGTTTTGATCTGTCTTTACATACCCCCGAATTTCAGTCTGGCTCAGTATGCGTGTGTGTTTGATTGTCTGTGTTCACTTAGGTGTTTATATGAGCATGATTTTATTATTCTGGGAGACTTTAATCTGTCCCAGTATGTGGATCACCAGGGTTCAGATAGAGCGCCTGGCGTAGTTTTGGCCTTGGAGGAGTTTCTTCAGATGTTTCATTTGACACAGTGTAATCAGGTTAGGAATACGAATGGCCGAATTTTAGATCTTGTTTTATCCTCCAGTCTGCTTCAGGTTCGGACGCCTGTTGGGGCTCTGGTGGAGGAGGACAGTCATCATCCGGCACTTGTAGTTGAGATACCTTTCCCCTCTTATCTTCGCATAGAGCCTTGTGAGGGGGTGCAGTCCAATTTTCATACATGGAACTTTAAAAAAAGTAACTTGCCCCTACTCTATGAGCTGCTCCAACATGAAGATTGGCAGATTCTGAATACATACAAGAGTGTAGATTCTGCTTGTGATTTTCTTTACAGTCGTCTGAGAATCTTATTTGACCTCACTGTACCCAGAACCCAACGAGCGAATCATGTGTATCCTACATGGTTCAATGGATCAATTATTAGAAAAATTCGGAATAGGAATAGACTTTGGAGGAGGTACAAGAGAAATAGAACAGACACTTCGGTACTGTCTGCTTATAAACATCTCAGGTCTTCAATAAAAAAGGAAATAAATGAGGCTCATTCTAGGTATCTGCAGCGTATTGAGGCAAATATATCCTCTGATCCTGCTAACTTTTGGAAATATTTAAGAGCTAAGAGATCATCATCCGCCATTCCTCAGAGTTTTGATATGGATGGTGTGGTGATCTCGAATCGTCAAGTTATAGTTGATGCATTTGCGGGGTATTTTGAGAGTTCGTACATTGCCTCTACCTCAAAGGTCGATGGATCAGTTTTGCGTGCTCCCTTTGATGAGCTACATATTCATGACTTTACAGAGGAAGAGATTCTGATTTCTTTAAAAAAGCTTAAGAGCAAGCTGACTGCTGGTCCGGATTTGATTCCTTCTTTCCTATTGAGGGATTGCTGCTCAGTCTTTGTGAAGCCGCTAAAACATCGATTTTTAACCTTTGTTTGAAAACTAACACTTTTCCAAAGTCATGGAAATTATCTAAACTATGCCCTGTGCATAAAAAGGGCAGCAGGAATCTCTTGCAAAATTACAGACCCATTACAATAATAAATAATTTCAGTAAGGTTTTTGAAATGACCCTATATGAACATATTAATTCCTTTTTCAAAAAATATCTTGTGGAATGTCAGCATGGTTTTGTTAGAGGTCGCTCAGCTGTAACCAACCTCTTCTGCATTAGTCAGTTTATTAGCCAGTCTATTGATAACAGAGAGCAATGTGATGTGATATATACAGATCTTTCTAAGGCCTTTGACCAGCTTGACCATGGGATACTGCTCACCAAATTGGAGTCCTATGGCTTCTCCTCTGGCTTGGTGTCTTTGATGGAGTCATATCTAATGGACAGGAAACAGTTTGTTCTACTGGAAGGTTACAGATCCGAACCGATATCAGTGTCATCTGGGGTGCCTCAAGGTTCAGTGTTGGGTCCACTTCTTTTTAACATTTTCATAAATGATCTGATACCGGTACTTGACAGCAGTGTAAAAGGTCTTCTTTATGCGGATGATCTTAAATTGTATGTAAGTGTGTCCTCAGATGAGGATTGTTCTCGTTTGCAGGAGAATCTAGACAGGGTTTTTACTTGGTGTCAGGAAAACAGATTAACTTTGAATACTCAAAAATGTTATGTCATGTCATTTGGACTTGGTAGGCATCTGGTTAAATATGGCTACTCCATCGATGGATCTCTCCTGCAGAGGCCCAACTCAGTCTGTGACCTCGGAGTTTTATTTGATCATAAGCTGTCATTTGTGGAGCATGTTAACAGTGTTGTCTCTGCTGCATATAGGTCTCTCGGCTTCATTGTAAGGAGCAGTTCTGGATTTCTAAATGGAGGGACACTCACTATGCTGTACGGTGCTTATGTTAGGTCAAAGCTTGAGTATGCTGTTGTTGTGTGGGAACCATCCTACAGATTGCACATTGACAGGCTGGAGGCAGTCCAACGTCGTTTCTTAAAGTACTTGAATTTCAGAATAAATGGTGTTTATCCATGTATTGGCTTTCCGCATGACGCATTACTTGATCTGCATGACTTTGAGTGCCTTTCTACACGCAGACAGAGGATCTTATTGTGTTTTTTACGCGGACTGTTGAATAGCGAGATTGATTGTCCCGAAATACTGCAGATGTTGCACTACGGTGCCCCACGATCCGCATCTAGGAGAGCATTATACCTTCCGACTCCTCGCACCAATAGGCTGAAGTACTCTCCATTGTTTCGGCTCTGTGATGCCTATAATGCAGTTTCTAATAAGATAAATATCAATAGCTGCACTGTTGCCTGTATAAAAACGCTGCAATTCAATTGTTCGTGAGTGATTGCTGGTATTGTTATCGTTCATTCTTACATCATGCATTTATATTGTCTATGATAACTTTGTATTCTTTTTCTTGTTATGAAGCCTATTCTAATATGGGAATATAACCTGTTGAATAGTTGTAATCAAATAAATAAATAAATAAATAAATAAATAAATAAATAAATAAATAAATATAGGAGACCGGCTATAAGGGTCCCCTAATGAAATGTTACATAGAATCTCTGGCCTGATTTTTCTCTGGTAACCGACCTTTTTTCGCCTAATTTCCCAGTACTAATTGCCTAATAATACCAATAATATTAAAAACAATACGTCAAAATACTTCGATAATAGTAAAAAATTAATTTCGTCAACATGGAAGCTATTTTGTATTATTAGGCAATGTCCTATGTACAGAGGTTTGGTCAGCCACCGGGTATAACCATGTATGGAAATAAACTGTTTTTATAGGTTTATATTATTGCGTCAATCACTTTTTCAAATATCATATTAATTTCACAGCAATTGAAGAAATACTAATAATGTCAGCTTTTTAATAAAAATTTTAAAATAAAAACTCGATTCGACTCCGCAACCAACGAAATATAAAAGTGAATTCGAAGAAGCTTTGTCTTATTTTTTGAAATTCTTATATCATGAAATATTTATTATTTTTGTTGATTGTATTTCTGTCCCTCAGTAATTTTGATTGTGGACGAGGCAGAGGTAGGTGCCTTTTGTTATTCTCTTCATAAATAAACTTTTTCACATTAAATTATTTAGGTCGCTCATTCTCAAAATCAAGAAGAACTTATGAGACTTCCAAAAGGAACAGGTTTACTTCATCACCGACCAAGTTTCTTGTTCGCAATGAACCAGGAGAGCATCAGAAAATTCCAAGTTATAGTTCGTTATCGACAATATTCGAAGAACCAGCTGACATTGATAATAATAGTAGTCGACCAGATTTTAGGTCATACTTTCACATACCGATTAAAAAACTTCAGCCAGAAACTACTAAGATGCCAGAAGTAGATTACGTGAAAATTGAACCTGTTACTCCGCCAAAATCTAATTTAGATGGAGCTTGTAGTAGGCATGCTGCAAGGCTCGGTGTAAGGTATTGCTAGTTATTTTAATTAATAAAAACTATTCAGGATTGTTACCATCAACACTATGATATAAATACTAATAAACGTTTATTACGCATTTTCTGTTATTTAAGTACTTGTATTCAATCTGGGATTCAGGTGCTAGTCACGTTTCTTCTTTTAAAAGTTTTATATTTGAATATTTTAGAAAACCTCTACCTATGTACTAATTATTGCCTAAATTATTTTTATCGTGCAATGTAATTTCGAAGTACATTTTTAGGCATTTCAATTGGCAATTTTGATTGAAAAAAATTGTTTTCAACCCATATTTTGAAGAATCTCTGGATCCTGATGAATGATTAATAAAACAAAATATTTAAATAAATTCTAGTGCTTAGTTATAGATAACATGAACGTTACACGTGTTTCACTACTTTTGAAGTAGCATCTACATACGTCTGAATAAATCTCTGGAATCTAGTTTAAGACATAATTATCTTAATTTGCTATAGCAAAAATAAGAAATCTCGATCTTTCAGTTTTTTTTTCAGTATATATAATTCAGGAAGAGATGGCCGCAAAATAGGGCATCTTTGAGCTTTACAATAAATTACATTCTGTATTTTAGAAAGGTGCATTTTAGAAGAAAACATTATCTGTCATCATAAAACGAATCATTTGAGCCCGATTTTGTTTACTCGGCTGATTTTTTTTCAGAATTTGTGTCATTTTAATTATTGTACTGGTGGTTACGGCAAGGAGCAAATTGGAAAAAATATTTTCCTCTAAATTGGGGGGAAGTGTTGCTTAGATGCTCTCCAGTAATTTTCATCCAAACGGTAGATACTTTTTGTAATCTCTCAGGTAGATCTGGGCAAAAGGCAATTTATAGCCGCTCATCGTAAACGCATATAGGCCCCTACTTGACAAGACGGATTTTGAGAAGGGAACTGGAGCTATATTAAAACCTGCTTTTCTTCTATTTGGGAGATACAAGGCATTTTTGTCACCCTCTCTCTATATTATGTGATACTCATACCTATATTACACTCTTATACATATAATTATTGAAGAACCATAAAAGAAACCACAACTGAGGGAAGAATATAGTATTTCTTTAGATTCCGCTCCAGTCGTATTTATTGGTTTTGGTAGGTATTTGGCATAGTTTTTTTGGTTTAGTCGTGTTTTTTTTTACCAAGCTTCTACCTCATTCGGCTCAGAATTACTATCACAGCGATCTATTTTTATTATATTAGCAAATTCTAGAATTCACTCATAAAAAGTTTCATATTGAAGAATATGTCTCAAGACAACGGGCTAGATAGAGTTTGACGTGTCTGTCGCAGTCTTGAGAAGTTGCAGGATCGTTCCAAGTTTGTAAGTCTTCAGACGCGATGCAACTAACAACGTCGCAACAACGTTGATGTGAATCACTAACTAACTTTTTGTCATTCTAGGTGACAAGCTTTCTGAAAGAAGTCAGACAAGTAGATTTAGTTAATCGCTTTAATGATGTCGTCGTATCAAGTAGTAGTGGCGTGTGTGAGTCGGACGAACATGTAAATATTTTGAGCCGGAACAAGATTACTTCCCCCCCCCCCCCCCCCCCGTTTTCGAGGATGCTGAAAACGATGCCGTTGTCAGAATATTTCTCTTTGGGGTTGCGGGCAAACGATGGACTTTTTCGAAAAACTTTTTGAAAATTCAAGTACAGAATCACAATGGCCATAATTTAAAATTATTTTGGAGTATAATGAGTGTCCCATATGACAGTGACATATCAAAGTTATGTTTTTTTAAACGGAATGCTCCTATGTTATTGCATTTTTAGATTGTCTGAGAAGAGGAAATAAGATTGGCTTTTACAGTTGGTGTTTAAAGTCAGAAGTTTTTGAGTTATAAATAAGTGAAAATCGTCATTTTTTAAGTACAACGAAAACGGCTAAAGATAGAGAAAAACGGCTAACATGTCCTTATTGTAACTTTTTATGTACTATCCTATGATGTAGATGAAATGTTTATACAGGGTGATAAAAAATTTGAAAAAATCTGAGATTTCTCCATGCGTCGCCAAATAAAAAAATCAAAGAAAGTACAAACTATACCATAGGATAGTACATAAAAAGTTAAAATAGGGACATGTAAGCCGTTTTTCTCTATCTTGAACCGATTTCGTTGTACAGGGCTCGAAAAATGACGATTTTCACTTGTTTATAACTCAAAAACTTCTGAATTTAAACACCAACTGTAAAAACCAATCTTATTTCCTCTTCTCGGACAATCTAAAAATGCAATAACATAGGAGCATTCCATTTAAAAAAACATAACTTTGATATGTCACTGTCATATGGGACACTCTTTATACTCCAAAATAATTTTAAATTATGGCCATTGTGATTCTGTACTTGAATTTTCAAAAAGTTTTTCGAAAAAGTCCATCGTTTGCCCTACATATACATAAAAAAAATCACCCATTTCGGGGGTGAGTATTGGCCGGTGGAGGGGTTGGTCGGGGTCGCACGCGATGTCCAGCACCTCCATTGTGCTCAGCATCCTCGAAAACGGGGGAAGGTTTTTTTTGCAGGGAAATGGATTGAAGCGCGGTTTATCTCTCTATTAGGGGGTGGTTTTTGGCCGTTTTGAGGGGTTGCGCAACCCCAAAGAGAAATTCTGACAACGTCATCGTGTTCAGCATCCTCGAAAACGGAGGGGGGAAGTAATCTTGTTCCGGCTCAAGATATTTACAATTTTCGGGTTTTTTTCCGACTCACATGCACACGCTACTATAGTGAAATATTTATCTTTTTACCCCTGCTAAAAAAAATTTTCTTTCTTTATTATCTTAGAGAAATCTTCTGTTATTTTTGGCTGGGTATACATATAAAAGCTATACAGTCGTATCAAAAAACTTTTGATTTCTTCTTTCACACTATTCTCCAACAAGTATATACCTAGCTATTTCAATGAAAATAAAACTAATTTTATAATTCAAACATTCCATTTGTATTTCCCAAGATCGTTGTTTTTTCGAATGCAAGTATAGTGTCTCGCATTGCTGCATTTCCTTCATTAAATAAAAAACAAAGGAGACCATCATTCCAGCTTTATATTTACAAATGCTCTACTTGAAGGCATGGCGAGCATATCCCGATAAAAGCTCGCATTATATGATCGTAGTCCGAAAAATTAGGGACTTAAGGGCGTAATAAGAGGCTTATCGTAAATCTCCACAATAAGGATTTCCTACATTTGGATTCGTTAAAATAAATTCTCTTTCTGATACCAATTTAGAATTCAAAATTAATCACGTTTTGATTTACTTACTGATTAACTGAAAGTCTCCATGGGCATAACCGCTCAAAAAGTCCTGTTCTCGAAATATACATCACCTAGCTATACATACATCAACAGAAGCAGTTTTTCAATTTTAACAAACGATCCATAATTTACCTCTACATCTTTTTATTTTGACTTTTTTTATAGAGTGAACCGTTTAGCCGCTAAATCGATTCTTAAAAACAACTACATTTATGATAATGCTCAAAGGTGGAGGTGCTGAAAAAGTGACTCCGGGCTCCTTTAAGGTTCCCCTAACGAAATGCTACATAGAATCTCTGCCCTGATTTTTCTCTGGTAACCGGCCTTTTTTCGCCTAATTTCCCTGTACTAATTACCTAATAATACCCAAAATATTAGAAACAATACGTCAAAATACTTCGATAATAGTAAAAAATTAATTTCGTCAACATGGAAGCTATTTTGTATTATTAGGCAATGTCCTATGTACAGAGGTTTGGTCAGCTACCGGATATAACCATGTATGGAAATAAACTGTATTTATAGGTTTATATTATTGCGTCAATCACTTTTTCATATATCATATTAATTTCACAGCAATTGAAGAAATACTAATGTCAGCTTTTTAATAAAAATTTTCAAATAAAAACTCGATTCGACTCCGCAACCAACGAAATATACAAGTGAGTTCGAAGAAGTTTTGTCAATTTTTTGAAATTCTTATACATATTATATTTATGTATCATGAAATATTTACTATTTTTATTGATTGTATTTCTATCCCTCAGTAATTTTGATTGTGGACGAGGGAGAGGTAGGTGCTTTTTAATATTCTCTTCATAAATACATTTTTTTAAATTAAATAATTTAGGTCGCTCATACTCAAAATCAAGAAGACCTAATGAGACTTCCAAAAGGAGCAGGTTTACTTCAACCTCGGCCAAGTTTCTTGTTCACAATGAACCAGCAGGAAAGCATCAGAAGAATCCAAGTTATAGTTCGTTATCGAAATTATTACCAGCTGACATTGATAATAATAGTAGTCGACCAGATTTTAGGTCATACTTTCACGTACCAGTTAAAAAAATTCAGCCAGAAACTACTAAGAAGCCAGAACTAGATTACGTGAAAATTGAACCTGTTACTCCGCCAAAATCTGATTCCGATGGAGCTTGTGCTAGGTATGGTGTAAGGTATTGCTAGTTATTGTAATAAAAATTATTCATGATCTTTATCATCAATACTATTATATAAATACTAATAAAAGGTTTATTATGCATTTTCTGTTATTTAAGTCTAGGATTCAAGTGCCAGTCTCGTTTCTTCTTTTAAAAGTTTTTGTTTGTAAGTTTGAATATTTTAGAAAACCTCTATGTACCTACTAATGCCTGAATCATTCAAATCGTTCAATCTAATTTAGAAATACATTTTTGGGCATTTCAATTGGCAATTTTGATTGAAAAAAATTATGTTTTCAACCCTTGCTTATTAGAATCTCTGCATACTGATGAATGATACATAAAACAATAATGCTTAAAAAATATACTGTTTGTTTAATTTTATGAACGTTACACGTGTTTCACTACTTTTAAAATAGCGCATCTACATCTGAAGATGCTACTTAAAACGTGTAACGTTTATATTATCAATGAGTAAACAGTAGAATTTTTTAAAACATTAGTGTTTTAATTATCATCCATCAATTTTGATTGAATTTATAAAAATAACTTGAAAAAAAGAGATACCGTGAAAATCGAACTTGTTACGGTGACAGTTTATCAGGAACTTGGGATCCACCTTTAAACGTATCAATAATAAATAAATCTCTAATGTGTATACCTTCATTTAACTTCTCAGCATGAAATCTTCTGTTATTTTTGGCTGGGTATATAAGCTATACAGTCGTATCAAAAAACTTTTGATTTTTTCTTTCACACTATTCTCCAGCAAGTATAAAGCTATTTCAATGAAAATAAAACTAATTTTAAAATTCAAACATTCCATTTGTATTTCCCATCAAGAGCGTTGTTTTTTCGAATGCAAGTAGTTTAATGAAAAACAAAGGAGACCATTCCAGCTTTATATTTACAAATGCTCTACTTGAAGGCATGGCGAGCATATCCCGATAAAACCTCGCATTATATGATATAGTACTCCGAAAAATTAGGGATTTAAGGGCGTAATAAGAGGCTTATCGTAAATCTCCACAATAAGGATTTCCTGCATTTGGATTCGTTGAAATAAATCCTCTTTCTGCTTGCAATTTAGAATTCAAGATTAATCACGTTTTGATTTATTTATACTCATTAACTGAAACTCTTTATAGGAATAACCGCCCAAAAAGTTCTATTCTCTAAATATTCACCTCTGAAGATGGATTTTTCTTTCATGACAGTATTTATTATTTTTAAATGTTGCCCCCCCCCCCCCCACGGTTTTAGAGAGAAATCTAAGACAGCTCTTTTATTAGGATTGAAAAGCTGCTTCTGTTGATGTGGTTACATTCTGAAACTGTTGCGCCATCTTCGAGAAAATCGTGGAAAAGTTTTCAATTTGTGATGTTGTTTTTGTGGCAGCCGACTGTGACTTTAAAAGTGGATAGCTTTTTTAATTTTTGACGTTTTTATTCATTGTGAGTTTTATTGTTAAAGTAAATGAAATAATTACAAAAATTATATCACAAAATAAAAAGTTTTCTCCGTTTTTCTCGAAAATGGCTCAACAGATTCAGAATGTAGCTACATCAACAGATGCAGTTTTTCAATTCTAACAAACGATCTATTTAATCTCTATGACATTTACCTCTACACTTTTTATTTTGACTTTTTTATAGATTGAACCGTTTAGCACCTGATTCGATTCTTAAAAACAACTACATATGAAAATGCTCAAAGGTTTTTTCAATTTTTATTCTTCTTTTTTCAAAGAAAAACAGATAGTTCTTAACTGAAATAGGCCAATATGAAGTCATACTGCTTGCCTTATAGGTTGTTAATTTCTCTATGATATTCGATCTAAAAAGTTGTCTTTTTTTAGAAAAAAAAAGAACAAAAATTTTTGAAAGTTATTTTTTGAAGTTTATTAGTTTTTGGTTTCCATTATTTTTTTCTTATCGAACGACATAAAAAAAATAATATGGCGGCCATAAGAAAACCGAAAGTTGACTATGAAAACTCTGGGATCTAGTGGGCTTTGAAATTTTTTGAAACGTCAAATAAATAGCTTATAACGGCTTATGTAAGGCTACAAAAAATTATTTATTAATTTCCAATGGTAAGAAAGATATTCCAAAAATAAGATTTCTCGATTTTTCAGTTTTTTCAGGATATTTCAGGAACGGTCACAGATATCTTGCATGTTTTGACGGATTCGAGATGGCCATAAAATAGCGCAACTTTTCTTTAATTTAAGCAACCCTGTATCTCTTATGGTTTAGGATATCCCAGTACTGGCACCATGAAATTTGCATAACCCTGTATACAAGATGCTGAAAAAGTCTCGGTACCCTTCAATAAATCCTTGAATTTTCAGTTTTGAAAAAAATGCAAAAACGGGTCAATTTTTAAATTTAATTTTCTTTCCATCGATATATTTTTTTATAGGTGTCGGGTGTTTCCTGACTCAGTAATAACGACGTTGTCTGTGTGTTTTTTTTTTTAATAGGACAGCTGTATATAATAATTGTATTTTCTTATTTCCTGAAAAAATCCAGTAAGAATGGGTGTAGGCAAGTGAAAAAAGCTATTTTCAATTTTGAAATCGGTGTAGGTACATACATCGAAAACGGCTTAATATCCCTATTTTTTGATTTTTATGTATTATATCCTGTGATGTAGATGAAATTGTTATACAGCGGGTGATGAAAAATCTGATCATTTTCATTACCCTGTATCAACATTTCATCTACATCGTAGGATAGTGCATAAGAAGCTAAAATAGGTACATGTGAGCCGTTTTCCGAAATCTTGAGCCGTGCAGCTAGTAGATTATAATGTAGAATCTCCTCCCTGATATTTCTCTGGTAATCGACCTTTTTATATAATAATACAAATAATATTAAAAACAACACGTCAAAATACTTCGACAATAGTAAAAATTAATTTCGTCAATATGGAAGCTATTTTGTATTATTAATGCCCTATGTACAGAGGTTTGGTCAGCCACCGGGTATAACCATGTATGGAAATAAACTGTTTTTATAGGTTTATATTATTGCGTCAATCACTTTTTATATATCATATTATTAATTTCACAGCAATTGAAGAAATACTAATAATGTCAGCTTTTTAATAAAAATTTTAAAATAAAAACTCGATTCGACTCCGCAACCAACGAAATATAAAAGTGAATTCGAAGAAGCTTTGTCTTATTTTTTGAAATTCTTATATCATGAAATATTTATTATTTTTGTTGATTGTATTTCTGTCCCTCAGTAATTTTGATTGTGGACGAGGCAGAGGTAGGTGCATTTTATTATTATCTTCATAAATAAACTTTTTCAAATTAAATTATTTAGGTCGCTCATACTCAAAATCAAGAAGAACTTATGAGACTTCCAAAAGGAGCAGGTTTACTTCAACACCCGACAAGTTTCTTGTTCGCAATGAACCAGCCGGAGACCGTCAGAAGACTCCAAGTTATAGTTCGTTATCGAAATTATTGCCAGTTGACATTGATAATAATAGTAGTCGACCAGATTTTGGGTTATACCTTCAAGTACCGTTTGAACAAACTCAGCCAGAAACTACTGAGATGCCAGAACTAGATTACGTGTAAACTGAACCTGCTCCTCGGCCAAAATCTGATTCGGATGAGGTTTATGCTATGTATGGTAGAAATTGCTAGTTATTTTAATAAATATCATTCAGAATCTTTACCATCAATATCATGATATAAATACTAATAAGGGTTTATTATGCATTTTCTGTTATTTAAGTGCTTGTATTCAATCTAGGATTCAAGTGCCAGTCTCGTTTCTTCTTTTAAAATTTTTATATTTAAATATTTTTGTTAACCTTTATGTTCTCATTATCGCCTAAATGATTTTTATCGTTCAATGTAATTTAAAAGTACATTTTTGGGCAATCCAAATGGCAATTTTGATCGAATTTAAAAAATATACTTGAAAAAAAAGATAGCGTGAAAATCGAACTTGTTACGGTGACAGTTTATTGGGAACTTGGGATCTGCACTTTTAAACGTATCAATAATAAATATATCTCTTATGTGTATACCTTCATTTAACTTCTCCGCATGATTTCTTAGCCTACCTACTCCTCAACATCCTTGACAACAATAATTTCATCATCAGGAATTATGACTTCTATCTTCCTGCCATCTCGCTAAGCTAGTTAGAAGTATATAGTAAGGTGGTGCACCTATTTCCTATGTTTTATTTAGTAATGTCTTAAGGGGGCATAGAGGGAGCATCGGTCTTAACTGTGTAGGTAGAGACTTGCATGCCTCTGCATCACAGGAGCAATGAGAACATGCCCAACAGCAGCGTTGGAAGTAATTCTAGATCTCACACCACTGCACTTAGTGATTGAGAGAAGTGCCGCAGAGGCTCAACTCAGAATGTCAAGAATGGGGATCAGGGGGGGACTACGGACCGAGGGGAATCAACCCCTGAACATCTGTAAAAACCTCCTGATAATGCCAAAAGACAAAACTGTCAAAAAATTCAGCTTCAAGAGAAATTTCATCATGGAACTGTCTACGAAAGAAGATTGGAGCAACACATCCATTCACACTCTCAAAGAAAGTACAATAAGATGGTACACAGACGGCTCAAAGGCCACCGAGGGAACTGGGGCAGGAGTATATGGGCCAGGCACCAACTACTCCGAGCCGATGGGAACATCCCCAAGCATACTTCAAGCGGAACTGTACGCAATAGAAGTATGCGCCCAAATAAACCTCGACAGAAACTATAAAAATAGGGAAATAGCAATACTGACAGACAGTCAAGCAGCCATAAAGACGCTGAGCTCCCCTATCATCAGCTCAAAAATGGCATGGAACTGCCTACAAAAACTCAATAAACTAGGCAGAGAGAACAAAATTCACCTTAAATGGATACCAGGACACACTGGGATTGAGGGAAATGAACGTGCCCACTCATTGGCAAGAAAAGGAGCATCGACACCCTTTATAGGACCAGAACCATTCTGTAGCCTTGAAGACACGTTCTTCAAGGCAGAACTTCGGAAGGAAGAAGAAAAACTGAGAGAAATCCATTGGAATAACCTCTCAGGATTAAGACAATCCAAGGAGCTCCTCGGGAACTTTAACCGAGAAAGGTCAAGGAAACTCCTGACCCTCAACAAAGGAAGTCTCAGAATGCTAACAGGATTCCTAACAGGTCATTGCAAGCTCAATGAACACCTGAGGAAACTTGGTATAGAAAAAGATGGCGTTTGCAGACTCTGCAGGGAAGAAAACGAGACTCCTCGTCACCTATTGATGAACTACGAAGCACTAGAACGTGAAAGAAACGATGTTCTGGGCCAACACCAGCTCAACGGGGGGGCTTTGGCCGGCCTTGATCCCCTTCAAATCCTGAAATTCCTAAGGGAAGCGGAGTTGGAGAGGCTGCTTCAATGAAGGGAATATACTCCAAAGAAGCAGAGAAGAGGGGGCACAATAGATCTGTAATAGGTCGCAGCGCATCTGACACCCTCAATATCAATATCAATATCAATATCAACTGTGTAGGTAAGACATAGTCGCTCCACTCTGGTACTTCCTGGTTGGAAATTGATACCATACCTAAATCTGAACGAAATTTGAAGTTTGGCAACAGCCTAAACTCAACAGAATATAAAATATTCAAATGCCTTCGTTGCTATGGAAATAAAAATAATAAGAACATCTAACCTGAACTTATTCACATGTTCAGTGCAGTATTGCCAGTTTTATTTTTACAAAATTGGTCATATCTTTGGAAGAAAAGAACTTACAACACTGCAGTAAGAAAATTTACCACTCTTAAAAAGTGAAGTTTACCGCAGCAAGCTCTGAGTGTGCAAGTTACTGATCACCTGTATTTTCTTATTTCCTAAGAAAATCCAGTAAGAATGGTTTTTACAGTTGCCCTTTATTTTGAAATAGGTTTTGAGTTATAAGCAAGTGAAAAAAGATATTTTTAAGTTTGAAATCGAAAACTGCTTAATATCCCAATTTTTTATTTTTATGTATTATCCTGTGATGTAGATGAAATTTTGATACAACGGGTAATGAAAAATCTGATCATTTCTGTCATCCTGTATTAACATTTTATATACATCATAGAATAGCGCATAAAAAGGTAAAGTAGGGACATGTAAGCCATTTTCCGATATGTTGAGCCGTTTATAATGTAAACAACTTTGAAAATTGTGTCGTTACTAAATCAGAGAGCTCTTTTACATGATACTGATAATCTGGTCCGCAGAATCACAAAAAGGACCCCCTAGAAGGAAGTTGGCTTCCGGACAAATTTGTTCAAGCTTTGGGGATCGGTAGTTTTCGATGAGTAGATCAGAAGTCTGCATGGGTGTAAGCCAGGTTACAAACTCAGGAAATCGGATACATATTATCTAATGATATAACTTATTGATTTTGAAATTTCAAGAAGTTTTCGGCTTACGATAATTTGAACTCTGAAATGACGTAAGCTACACCCATTGGTTACTTTACTTATGATAATCGCATTTGATAAAAAATAAAGTGACAACTACTTAATTAGCTTTGAAAATTTTGAACATGCTGGCCAATCAGATGTTGATATCGTGGAAATTATTCGCATGGCGATAATATTTTGCACTGTGAAATTCCCGGTCATAACTCACACGTCACAATCATACCAGCGTAATTAACTTCATAATATGTCTGCAGCTGTTTCCATAGCAACAAGTATCTACCTAAGCTTACATTATTGACGTGTTTTCGATTCGTAGTGATTCTCGTTTCAAAATACATCTTCCAATACATTTCCGGAAATAAAAAACACTACCTAAGAGATTATATACACAGAGGGTGCTGAAAAGTGATGTATTTACTCGTTATGGTACACTATTAGGGAACATCCTAGAGAACATCCTATAGTAAGCAAGATACAATGTTTAAAAAATTTCTAGCACTATATTTTTCAAGACTGCTTTTAAAACACTCAATATAGAGGTTGCCCGGAAATAGCATGTACCTACCTAAAAATGGAAGAGAATCTATACATAAAAAAACTACTATCCCCCGTATTCACAAACGAATCCTAAATACTCCTAATAATGATTCTAAATAATTACGTAATCAATTATACCCATCTCATTCTAATGCATAAAAACTGCATATCTCCATCCCATTTATTTAATTATTTTCGAGATATTACAGGACAGAAACGCTTTGTGAATACGGGCCTATGACTATTTTGCCTATAAACTTGTATGCCCAAATTCAAACGGTTAGACTCAAAAGATATCTCAAACGGTTCTTGAGATATCTTCAAAAAAACTGGAAAAGTTAATTTTTTTTGACACTTTGTATCTCACTTTGCCTTGGCATATAAGTTTACAAAACTAGGAGTCTTTTCATGTAGAATTACTTCCTTTTTAGGTACATGTTTTAAACAATCTATCATACATACGGGATGTTCCCTAATAGTGATGTAATCTATACGGTGATTTATATCCGATACAATCAATAAGGGTTGAAATACTCTTTTCCCTTAGTGGTTAAAAAATATCATTCTGTGAATTTTTTAAACATTTTTTTAGTTATTCCGTGGTATTTCTTAACAATGTACCATTGAGTTGCTGTACAATTTTTTCAATACCATAAATGAAAACTGCTGAATAAGGTTAATGAATCCTTAAGGTTAATGAATATTTATTATTGTTTGAATTTTGAATTCGATTCAAATGCTGCAAGTATATTCTTTTTTGCTTACAGAAAGCGGTGGCGAAGATGACAATGAAGAAGAAAAGGGAGTGGACGGGTTATTCTTGGATGAGAAGAAAGTGGATTTGTATATCGACATCCCACATCGCACTCAAACCACTTGTCTTTTGGAGAGACCTCCCATTGATAAGAAAGTTAAGGTAAGGTAACTTTTTGTTCTAGCAAAGTAAATGTCGTCACCAATATTGGTCATAGTCACAGAATAGACTATAATTTTATTCATTTAAAGGGTTCGTTTAAACGTCTTCTCTAACTTTAACAATAATATACCTACTTAAATTATACTTAATAAAGAAAAAGAAAATAGAAATATGCAATATTTCTGTTAGTTTAAATTTTCTGTTATCAAAATACTTCTTGAAATGTAGAAATGTTTTCTTTATGGGTGTTTTTGCGAGCAATAATAGGTTACTAATTCCGAGTTGAATTTCCCTGTTCTATATAACAGGAAACATTTCAAGAGAAAAGGTACGAAATAAAATTACAATCGACCGATCGAATGACTTGCTTATTGTGCTGGAATAGAAAACGCTGAAAGAAACCAGCAATCAGAAGAGCATGTTACCCCGAGAAAACCACTCGCGTAGTTCCTAGATGTCTGGATGAAAATACATACAGTCGCGACTTGAAATTGAATTCGATGGCGTTCCAGAGATATCCTGTTTTGTAAACGGAATTATTACTTGCTACAGATACAGAGTCCCAGTATTTGTTTGTTCGATTTCTAAACTTCAATTTGAAAATGTCATTTTGGACGAAATCGTAAAATATCGGAGACGATTTATTTTCATATTTCCCAAATAAATATTCAGAATGTGCGTTCATGTAAATATTTTCCCCGACTTATCTTGAATTTTATGTCGGATATTATGAGTGAATAACATATTGATGAATACAACCTGAAAAATAACACTCGATGATGAAGGGATTAATGTTCGTGCAGAATTTCACATAATAAACATTTTTTGCCATCTACTATTGGAATAAAAATTCCAACAGATCCCTAGAAAACATAGTAAGCTGATTGGATCAAGCTATATTTTGAAAATTTTACAATAAAATTACATCGGTGCTTATATTCAACACTTCGATTTCCGCAATCCGTTTTAATCTATTGCAATATCTCTTTTTATTGTACCGCCTATACAAAAAAGAAATCTCTATTTTTCAGTTTTGCAAGACACTTCAGCTACGAACGAAGTTTTCCTATTTTTTTTCAGATTCTTAATAAGTAGTATAGAATTGTGCACATTTTTTGCGTCTCATAGTTTTCAAGATCCTCATGTACCTATTCCACTTCAGCCTGGACAGCCTGTTTATAATTAATTAAGCTTATACAGGATGTCCCGTAATTAGCGTACAATACTAAAATAGCAGATTCTATTTTCAAAAATATGAAAAAAAGTTCCTATAAAAATAGGTCGAGAAATGGTTCCTAAGTATGTTTGTGTTAGTTTCCTATGTTTCCTATGTTTTAAAATTGTGTTTCACACTAATTAAGTAGAAGAAAAAGAAAATCTATTGAGTACTGTTTTGTAAAAATGAAACATTTCACTAACCAAGAGCTGGCTGACATGCGCTTCGTGTATGGATTCTGCAATCGTCGTGCTCTGGCGGCTGAGCATGAATGAAAATGGAAATTTGAAACGTCCTCGCGGTCAGGGGAGACCTCATTTTAGGAATCATGCAGTTGAAAATTTTTGGGCCGACGAAAATCCGCGATTAGTATGACGGAAAAGCTTCCAACGTAGATTTTCGGTGAATTTATGGGCTGGAATAATACGAGATCAACTGATTGATCCAATAGAACTCCCCAATTGCCTTAATGCACATGGTTACGTGAACTTTGTCGAAAACAATCTCGGTGAACTATTGGAAAATGTTCCATTGAATTTGAGAAACATGATGTGGTATCAGCATGATGCTGATTATGCTCATTATGCGCGAAATGCCAGACAATGGCTGAATGACAACTTTCCCGGTCGGTGGATTGGTCGTAACGGGTCCGTAGCTTTGCCAGCCCGATCTCCCGACTTAAATCCTCTAGACTTTTATTTTTGGGGGAATTTAAAAATCGACCAAAAATGTAGCTGCCAATGAAATTAAAAGGAACCGATTCCAAATTTTGAGAGCTTCTAGAGCTCTGAGTCGTCGGGACTGATTATGCGTTGACCAAAATGGAAATCATTTCTACCAGTTGCTGAAGTAAAAAAAAAACTGACCTGAAACTTTTTCTCTAGTTGTATTTCATTACCTATGAATTTTTATGCCATGTAAGGTAATTTTCAAATCGATTTTAAGCGAATGCGGTGTATATTATCGAAATTCCACAAGACGACCTTTTTTGTGTGAAAAACTTCAGAATTTCATAATTTGATATTAAATCCTGGAACGAGGTACGTATAAAAAAAGTTAGGGTGGTTTTAACCTCCCTTTTCACCTATCGGACCCCCCTAATGGAAATTTTAAAATTGTTGTAATCGCATCTTATTGGCCATAAAAAGTTTGGTAAATTCCCAAAATTTCACTTTTCTGTCTTGAACGAGTTCGGAGGTATTAAATAAAAACCATCTTCAGGGGCTCTCTTTTCGGGGGGCTGTAGCCCCCTTAGGAAGCATTTCTATACCTATTTAATAGGAACTTTTTTCCTTATTTTTGAAAATAGAATCTGCTGTTTCAGTATTGCACGCTAATTACGGGACACTCTGTATAAAAACTTATAAAACACACAAATTGCGCAAGATTTTTAGTTGCACATTTGAGATTACAATGCAGCCTTAATAAAAATGTTTTCAATTCAATGGAAAATGAGATATGGTACGATTAAGTTAAAAAAGTCATATATGACGTCATACTAACCGTCCGAATTAAACCTTTTCATTTCACCAGAAAATGTCAAACAGTTAAATGTCAAGATGTGAACGAGCGTAAATTATTAAAGTTATCATTCAAACAATGAATTGAACGATATAAGTCAGTTTGACAGCCACTAACAACTACATAAAATTTATTAACGTAATGACATTCTATCCTCTGTGTTGTGCATTTAATTCTCATTCAAAATCAATGTTGACGTATATTTATTTATGTGGGATGGAGCATTTAGACAAACTGGATAGTTTCTATGAGAACCACGATGTATGAAACAAAATAAATCGAACTATCAAGAGGATGTGTATTCTTAATCGATACATATGACTTTTTGTACTATAATAACTATAGTTTCTGAAATGTCAGTTTAACGTCGCTTTTATGAGCCGTTTCTTGGATGTTTTACGTCAGTTCAGACTATTAAAACCCTTCAGAATTGGTGTGTAGCATTATTTACATAAATATCATCTATTTGAATAATTCAGTTAACTATTTTGAATAAAATTTCTGAACGATTCGAGATAATAATTGTAAACATCTCTGCTGTCAAATCATCTTCATGATAGAATCCTCCTAATAATCTATCCTGATTCCTGAAAATGCTGAGCAAAGGAAACACTGCGGTCAAGATAACAATAACTGTGATTTGAATTTAGATATTATTTGCTTGTATTTTCATTTTCATACAGGGTGAATTAGAAGTGTACGTAGTCTTCAATTCATTTTTAAATCGTTTCAAAAATTAGTCTACTTTCTTCTGAATCACACTGTATTATATTAAACTAGAATTTTTTATTCTTACGATGAGGATTCTCATCAAGACACTCTGCGGAATACTAAAAAAGAACACTTCGTTTTCTCTCTTTTGGAGTCCGTTTGTAGCTCATCAGAAAAGTCCTCTCATTGTTAGGGTTATTGTGATAAATCGGCCCCCAATCTTGACTTGGTCTCATTGCGTGGGCTTAAATGTCCCTTATCTCAGTCAGAAATCAGAATAGCGCCAAGACCGCGAGACAACCATGGCCGTAAAAGCGAAAAGGCGGGACTTGACAAATTAAGATGTGGAATAGCTTCTTATTGTAACGGATTTATCGTTGAAAGGTTCGTCTTTAAAGTAATTTGTGGGGAATCTGCGATGGGTCAGCTTGGTGTTTTCGTCCTCGTAGTTGCATGCCAGGTAGGGCGGCGTTAAGTCGCATACAGCTTCAGGACCAGCCGACGTCCTGCCACTTTTTCTAACGTTAATAATATCGACCTATATTTGTTCGTTAATTCTTTTTGTTGATCATGTAAAATTACGTTAATATTGATTAAAACACTTTTAATAATTTATGTGAAATAACTGTGTTGTATTATGCATAGCAAAAAGTGAAAACTCAATTTTCTGACGTCCGCTTTTTCTGAATATCTTAAAAGAATGCCTGGAAGCTTAAAAACTTCAAGAAATAAACTTTGTGATTTGTTTTTCGTTCCCATGTCACCCATTTACCTTAGAGAAATCTGGCTAAAAGTTATCTCAAGCAAGTTCTCTTGTCGCTGAATTTAAATTTAGATTTAAGTATCAGCGCAAACAACGTAAGTAATTTAAGGGACACTTTTTTAACTGATTTTTTATAACCACCTCTTAATATTCAAACTCTGAAGTAACAAGAATAGTTAATAACATACCTTTTAAACATTCTAATCCATTTAATTTATTTTTATGACGTCTTAATATTCTCATTAAGTATAATAAAAGTTTACCGTATGCTAAAATTTTGAGAGCCTATTAGGCAACTAATCACACAGCTTCATTAATCTACTTTAGGGAACGCTTTCCCGAATCTAGATTGGACGACTAGTTATTAAAGTAAACTTCTAGTTACGTGCACATTTTAGTAAAATCAAAATTGACTTCCCGATAGCAAACTGGATAATTTCTTGGCACTAGTGACACTATGACATTAACATTAGAGACCCTCAAGGATGGGGGTGGATATAGCGAGCAAGGGAGCGAGAATAGATAGTCAAGAGAGTGAAATTAAACTGCCAACTTTAATAGTTCACAGTGATCGCTCAAAAGCTAATATGTTAGCGTCCTCCAGTCATTCCCAGTCAGTTAACAAGATTTTAATTACATGGGACGCTGGATTTGCGAATTTAGGAATTTCATTTCATAACAAGAATAGGGGTGAATTTGATGTGCATTTATTAAACACTGGAGCGACTCAAATTTCTAATTTAGTTGACATTGTACCTAATTCATAAAATATTGAATTTTGAGAAAAACGCTTCAAGAGAATAATTTAAATTTTTATCATTTTTACAGTTTACGTTTTGGTGATTTTATGATATTTTTCCCCTTCTTATCAATGTCATGATGTTGATGAGATTTCTAGAGGCGATATTTCAACCAATTACTTTTCAGTTTAGTACCCAATAGAAAAAAATAACTTTCAATTTTTCTGTCCTGAATTTTATCTTTCATTATAAGTTGAATAATTCTGTATCGGCCGCCTCTAATAACATGCCCCAGTTATAATGATATCTTTTGTAACGGAGCGAACCCTGGTCCGTTCGTCTTTCGCGAAAAGCCACCGTGTGATCGTCTATTTACCTCTGGGTTTTCCCTAATAGGACCGCTGTGATTTCTTACGTTGTGTTTACCGTAATTTTTACCGTAGTCACCCCTGCTCTTTGATTGAGGTATGCCAGGATTACTATGGCCGAAACGGATGCGCAAAGAACCTACTATGACTCATTGTATCTCGGTTGATTGGGATTTCTTTCGGAAAAGCGGGGAATTTTACTGAGACTTGTTGTTAACGGTGGACTTCCTATCAGATGCCTAAAAACGAATGATGAGCGAGAGAATTTTTTTGCAAGGCGTAAAATGGTGAAGGGCGAGATGGGCTGTGATTTTGCATAGAGAGTACAAAAAAATGGAAAGCGAAGAGAGATCCCTTTCATGCATTTTTCAAACCCTAATCCATTTCGGATTCCACTCTTTTGCACACCTGTGCTTTCTTATTATTTCGTTTTGCTTTTGTTTCGTTTACAGACGACCCGGTATATTGCGGGAATGTCTATCTGATTACCTATTCGGCGATTTTCTTTGCCTTATTTCCTTTTCTAGTTTCTTTGATTTCATTTCAAGCAACAGCTTGAATTAATTGAAGAATACAACCATTTTGGTTACACACTACCCGGGATGGCGGGAATGTCTATCTTGTTTGCCTATTCAATGATTTTCCTTGCCTAATTTCCTTTTTCTGTTTTCTTTGATTTCATTTCAAGCAACTGCTTGAATTAATTAAAGAATACAACCACTTTGGTTTCAGACTACCCGGGATATGGAGGGAATGTCTGTCTTGTTTGCCTACTCGATGATTTTCTTTACCTAATTTCCTTTTCCTATTTTCTTTGATTTCATTTCAAGCAACAGCTTGAACTAATTAAAGAATACAACCATGTTGGTTACAGACGACCCGGTATATTGCGGGAATGTCTGTCTTGGCTTGGATGTCGAGAGCAGTGTTGCCATTTTTGTTTTGATTTGCTACCTCCTCTTTAAACATTATTCGAATATCTTTCCAATTGCTTTTCTCAATTGTGAAAGCGGTTTTCCTGAATTGACGTCTTACTCATGATAGTTGTTTAACTCATTTTGTTTATTTGTTGTGTTGTCGTTTTGCCTCACTGGGCTACCTTTATTTGGCCACTTTTGGACCGTCAATACCTACCCAAAAAGGTAGCCCTGCGGCTACCTTTTTGTTCTACCTGGCCTCGTAAGGCAATGAGTCAATATACCTTATCATTTCGAATACGAAGTTCTCTGCAATTCGCAGTTTTGTTTTGCTATTTTAAATGTGATGACCAACTGACCAAACTAGGCCGCTATTCTAAGATTATTCCGCAGGCTTGCCTGGGTAATAATTGAATGCTGGAATTTTTACGAATACCTATTCTGGAGCCGGCTTGTTTACGGATATCGAGACCAACCATCGATTCCACCGTGGTCCAAGGTTTTACCCCTAACACCTGTGTAGAAAGCAGATAACTCAGTCCAGACTGGCAATAACATTTTATAGCAATTTTCTGCGGAGTTTGTTTTTAAATTTTGATTGGAGTTGACATTCGTATGATGTGCTAAAGGAGTTTTGGTTTTGATTGATTTTGAATGGCTTTTCACATACTCGAGACAGATTTGTTTTTGGTTGTTTTGAATTCCTATTTGCTAATTGCCTATCCTACACTGCGGGTGCTTTTTGCCCCGTTGCGTTCCACGATTTCCACTTTAAAGAGTCATGCTCTTGTACTGGTACAACGGAGGTCTTCACCTGGACATCGAGGTGAATGCCTCCCCCAACGTGGAATAATCGAGTACCTATTATAACTCCTAATTGTGTGTTGTAATGGAATTGGTATTTCCTAATAATGTATGCGAGTGGCAGATGCTACATCTGACAACCCTGCCTTAGCTTGCTTGGTTCTATCTGAGAGTGCAACCCACTGTTGCGAGTTCCTGTCATATAGCGCCACACAATGGGAAGAATGGCTCGTTTTCACTTTCTAAATCGTATTATTTAAAGGGACTGCTTCCTGCCTAACTTGGTTTATTTCTAATAACGTGCCGCTTTAATTATTATTCACAGGTTATTTTATTCCTGACCTGGGTCCATTTTCTTCCTAGCTCTATCTCAATTTCCTATTCATAAATTATTTGTTGCTGAGGGATTGCTTTCTGCCGCGGACTCTTTATTGGTTAACGTGATTGAGTAGGTACCTACTAGGTATTTGCTGCTGATGCCGCCTAACTCCTAGCTGATTATTTTACTTGGTTTAAAATGGGATCTGCGCTCGTGGATTTGCCGAATCTGTTTGATTATTTATTGTATGTTGATTTTGTTTCGAAGAGAGATCTTCCCTAACTATTTTCTCATTGGGTTTTCTGGGTTTAGGAGGGAAATTCGGCCGGAGTTCACACAGGCGTCATCTCTGGCTGAATTATCGGGTTAGAATTGTGATTAGAAGTTCTGTTCGGGTACTATCTTGCCCTAACCAAATTGGCAATGGAAATTCTCAGGTAGATGATGGAAAACTCAGCCGGAGTTCACATAAACGTCATCTCTGGCTGTGTTATCGGAAAAAGAATTGTGTTTCAGAAGTTTGTTAGGGTGCGATTTGACCCTAACTAAATTGGCAATGGAAATTCTCAGGTAGATTAAGGAAAACTCAACCGGAGTTCACATAAACGTAATCTCTGGCTGTGTTATTGGAAAAAGGAGTTGCAGACTGGAGTTCACACAATCGTCTTCTCTGGCCAACAACTAAAGGGTTAAGGAGTCAGATTCAATCTGCTTGGAAGCTGATCTTCATCTGCCTTGTTTGCTCTAAGACGTCTGCTTTTATAGAAGCAGCGGGCCGCTTTCTAAAACACGACACGCAACAATGCACCTTATTGGCACTACCCTATACCGTGATTGATTTCTTAATCATATTTCCCTAATCACAAGACTTAGCGATTTGACCCCGCGACTACCTTACTGAATTGTCCTAAACCTGAACTACCTAAATTTTCCTTCAAATCGGCCGACGCGTTCTGTACCTTTCCATTGTGTCTAGTTATTATAATTGCACCGGTTCCATCTTCATTTTGCATTTCCACCTGCTTGCCATCTCGGGACCACGGTGGATTTTTGGTTGTTGCAGTTTATTAATTCGCCCTATCGATTGGTGTAATTTTCATTATCGTAGGTATGATACCTAACGAGTTACCATTGTCTCTGCAAAGGCTTATTGTTTGATTCTGATTGCACATTCTTTCACCCGATCTGTTTCTAGGTCAGCTCAACCTTTCAATCGGCGCGGGGTGTATTCATAGAGGCATCTGGCAATATTTATCTACCCTTGCGGTGGCCGTCTCTTCGATGTTGTTAAAAGTGCTGGAACTCCACTAGTCAGAGCGCTTCTATTTTACGAATATTTAATGAGCTGACGGGGATCGTTTACTTGATGTAACGGCGGGTGGCTGCGTTTTAATTACCTTACCTAATTCTTGCACTGTTTGCTTTTTCGATTTGGGCTGATTTAATGAGGGCGAAGGAAATATTTTCCTTCTCATCCTACCTAGGTGCGATCCATTTCACTTTCTTATCTTAATAGTTTTAAATAGTTGACGAACGGCGTTTGTACTATTTAACATTGCTTTTTGGTCTGTGTAGCTATCCATTTTATGACGCCATTTCAGGTTTAAGTTATCGTTATACAGAAGAATGACTTCATTTTCAGAAAAGTTGTTCTAGCTGCTTCAATTCTGCATTTAACGTATTTGTCTGGGTCTAGTTGTTCCGTGATATAACATCCAAGATATCTGAACTGACTAACTCTCTCAATATTTTGTTGATCTATCTGTAGGGAAGCATCGGGGTGCGGTTGGCGATGAATGTCATAAACGTTATTGTCTTAGTGGGTTTCATTTTTAGACCCATTTCCCATCCTGTCGTGTTTACATAGTCCAACAACTTTTAAAGTCCCTGGATACTGTTGCACAAAATGAACGCATCGTCTGGCATACCGAATAATATTAATCACTTAATCAGTTCACCATTGATCTTTACTCTGAAGTCTTTACCTTGCAAAGCCTCTTTAGAAAATTATCTTCGAGTACCTAGGTGTTGAATAAGAGCGGGCATACATCCTTATCTGACGGCCGGTTGTATGCAACATTCATCTGTTAGTCTTCCATCGACTCGAGATTTCTGCTTCCAGTACAAGTTTTATATGATACCCAG
This sequence comes from Malachius bipustulatus, assembly GCA_910589415.1. NCBI lineage: Eukaryota > Metazoa > Arthropoda > Insecta > Coleoptera > Melyridae > Malachius > Malachius bipustulatus. The sequence goes on along the minus strand of OU342634.1, from coordinate 28,308,676 downwards.
GTGTCTGCCATCGATTCCCAAGGTTCTTAATATATTCAGGCTGATGTGATATTCTGATGGTATCCGGCAATTCATCAGCACGCATGCAGATGAATTCTATGTAGAAGTCTGGTCTTCGTGAACTATTTGAAAGAGCTCTGTTGGAATGTTGCCTGGTCCAGTTGCTTTATTGATTTTGGCGATTTTATGGCATATTAGAGAACTTTAGGCTTTAGAAATTTTGATTCTTCGTCCTGATTTACATCATCCTGCATGTTTCAAATGTTCCATTTCTTAAAATTCCTCCATTTCCAAACATTTATCCTCCATCCACTTCTTTTTAGCGCAGCTCGTACTTTTGTTTTCTAATGTATTCTTCCGCTTTGTCTTTGCATAGTCTTCTTTATTGTTTCATGATATCTATTGTTTCTTCCGCATTCATTGTTGTTCCTTGTGTATATTTGCTACTCTTATGCTCTTATAATATCTTGGTTATATTATGTTCACGAAACGATTTCTTCGTTTCTTTAATCTTTTTGGTTGTTCTCATTTCTTTCATTTTATTGTTTACATCTTCTTCAATATTGCTTTTGTTGACATCTAATATAGCAAAATTTTTTTGCTGGTGCTTCTTGTCTAACCGATTACGTCGGCGACTAAAGGGTTGTAATCAGCTGCAATATCCACGCTAGGGTATGCTGCAACTCTGCCGATTGAGTTCCTTAATCTAAGAATGCAGTCCATCTGCTACATGTGTTGATCTTATCGCATCTTTGATGTAATTTATAACATGTGTTTGTTACTATTTGTATGTATATCTACAATGTAAAGATGAAGAAAACTTTTTCTATAGATAATAGACACAATGCACTCAACCAGAATTTCCTACCCCACATAATTTTAAGTTCTTATGGTGATGATAAGTTTTGTTGTAGTTGAATTATGTGTAAGATTTCCCTCAATAGCCCCTCCAGGTATTCAGAGATATTCCCAAACAGTATAAGATCTAACGATCCTTACTTTAATAACCGATGCAATGAAAACTTGAAATCACATTGAAGCGATTTCCATTTTCTACTCTGCATAAATGAAGGAGTCTATTTTTTAACATTTCGCTAAAACAAATATTACATCAGAAGATTGACATAAGATTGAAGTTTGTCTTATCTACTATTTATCTATTCGATGTAATAAGCGCGTTTACAGTTCATTTCTGTATAAATAATGTGACGAAATTTCTCACTTTGCCAAAGTTCTCTTGACAATGCTTTGTTTTCAGTTCAAATATTAATGCGGCATTACTAACTGTAAAACCGGGATTGTCTGACGATTTAACACGGGAGGTTAATTATTATGGTAGCCCATTCTGTGTTGTTTTCTTTCACTAGCTAGAACCCTATGTAGATGATAAAATGTGAGTGCTTTGCTTAACTTTTAATAAAGATTTTTATTGAGCAGAACGGGAAAAGGAAATAAAAATATATCAATTTATGTTAATATTATGAATATACCCTAATAGCCATATTAAAACGAGACTCGCTATAGTTTGGAGGTATGGCAATTTTCGACGAAAAGCGATAAAGTTTATATCGTTGAATTATTATGGCCCTTTAGGTGACTAATAGCCTTGTCCTTTTTTCGTCGACATAACTGAAGTTAGACAGTTTAGATCTTGTCTCGCTATATTTTATAGAAGTTTTATTATTGTTTAGGGTTGTATTGTCACCACATACAGAGAGATAAATTTACTGGCATTTCCTTTTCATTTTACTGTTTTGAATACACTCCCCAGTATGTTTCCAGATTATTTTGGACAACATCCATTTCCATTTATATAGAAGCATAGAATTTGCTTGGCATCGAGTTTTTGTCCCTTTCTATTCAGAATGTATATGTATATCTGAGGATAGAATTGAATAAGGTTAAGGGATTATAAGCAATTTTGCAAATGTATAAGAAGCGACAAGAAGATAAATTATATTTACTGTGTGTCATTTTTCTTTTAATTCACCATAAACCATTATCATTCTTTTGTATTTCTTATAGATAATAATGGACCTATAATACCCCTTTTTTTATACAGCTATGTCTATCTATCAATACTTATAGATATAATCAGTGCCAAAATCATCATCCGTTATGATTCGTCGTGGCTTAGAAATATGTATGACTTTCATACCAGGTGGCGGTGTAATAGTTGCAAAGCCAGTTTCGATCAGGTCGACTGGATTGACAGTAGTTGTTGGTGTAGGCGTATCTACTCCTCGTCTATAGTCAAAAAAAGTACAGCCATATTGATCTGTTAAGGAATAATGTGTTGATGACAAAGCAGAACGAGAAGGCCTACTGACTGAAGAATAGGGTCTCGGATTTGATGATGATTTGAACTGTGGCGAAACCTTAATCCATGCTGATCGAGGAAAGCCTGCCCCTGGGTAGTAGACTTCTTGTATTGGCATCGCCACTCTTGAAATCGATGATGGATCGGAACTATATATTCGTTTTAAGACTGGCGGTAATATTTCGCTTGGTCTTGATGATGAGTAATAAACCCAAGTTGGTATTTGAGATCCTGAATAAGTTTTTTTTAAATTGTTATTAAAATCTGAGTACTAAAAAAAGAAGAATTTACTTACCACTGTTGTAGTAACATTCATGACCACCGAGGGATACAAAAATAATAAATAGGAATAACAAATAAGTCATTATTTGACAATTTCTGATAAATTTTGTGGTTAAAATATTGCTTTCCACGAGGAGGCGATTTTAATATTGAATGTTGAAACTTCCTATTATAATCTTTATGGAGCTTCAATAAAATTTGAGCGTCAGATTGGATCGAAGTGAAATTGTCATGAAATTACTCCGAAAAATGATTTGAAGCGTTTAAACAGCGTGCTCGAAATCGATCTGAGAATTTGATGAAGAAATGATGCTGTAATCTTTAGTGTGAAAAATTAAATTGTTCACCGATTCATTTCTACGCTTAACCGGCGTGAAGTACCATCAAGGAGTTGACGTTTCGTTTTTATCCCGAAGATTCCGGTCTCTGGGTGGGATGCAAAAATTTCATCAATATCGTTTTTAGTTCTGACATTCAAGAGTTCAACCAAATGGTTGAGGACATTCAACCACCTCCCGGTGACATAAAATTCGGATCTCAGGACCCTTCCCTTTTTTTTCACGACTGAACGGCTTGAAATTTTTTTCAAATGTACTTATTCCTCGCAGTACGGTGGGAAAGGGTTGTACACACCAAGCGACCAGGCCACAAAAGGCCCTTTTGGCCCGCAGGGCCATTGATAAAATTTCTTTATGACAATTTATTTATGTACGTGTAACAATCTCAGGGGGAAAATATAGGTTTGATGACTTTGACAGTATACTTATATACATATCTTTTTAGACTTATACGAACAATAATTGTGGCCCACGTATCTTTTTGCAGAGAGTAGTAAATTAAGCTATCTAACAGTGACTTGTAAGAAGTTCTGCTGTAGGGTGATGAACGCCAAGTTCAGTTACGCTAAAAAAAGAAACCAAGGGAGCTGTGTTGCCAAAAATGTAATATTTTTCACACTGTAAGCGCTCAGTTTATTTGGGGGAAACACTGTAAGCGCTCAGATTTAGACGGATATTTCTATGCAGCTGTTCTTGAATACATTTGCAATTTAACTAAAGCTGTGCTCGAGTGACATTTTTTTCTGCAGAAGTGTTAAATTACCTACATGGAAGTAAGTATATCGAAAATGCTTTCCAAAAGGACTAATATTGTTGCCATAAAAACACCATTTTTGTATTTTATGTTATTATTTATACCTAATAAGAATCAAAACGCCAACTGTGTATGAGTTCTGATCAACAAACCACATACCTAAATAATAATCAGCCGAGTGGATTGGCTTCTGCGTGCTTATTCCAGTGGACTCGGGCTCAAAACCCCGGTAAAGGCGATAAATTTTTTTTCTAATAAATAAATAATTTCCAAATATTAAAATGAATTGTGATATTAGTAATACTACCAAAAAATCGAGCCATTGACACAGCAATAACATGCCAACAAATAGAATTATCGATAAAATTATCAATCACTTGCATTCTTTCTCCCTTATTCTACGTATGAGTCGAATTGTCAAAATTAATTATTGTTTCTTTTAAAAATTCGCTAAAAAATTTTCGTATATCCCAACTAAAAAAATAAATTACAAAAGTCCCAGTATTAAAGATGGACACGAGGAATAAAATTAACAATATTTTATTGATGACTTTGTTTAGTGTAAAATTTATGTGTGAAACTTGCCATATTTTGGCCATAGTTTGACTACATATTAGGCACATAACGACCCTTACAAGAGTGTTTTTAAGTCTGTACCACATCTCAGGGAAAGCAATACTTTATCTAGAAAACACCCCTTTCAAAATAGTCAAAGAATGTTCAAGTGATCTTTTTTAACTAATTAATAAAACACACTGTCTATTCCATATGTAGTATAAATGGACAAGAATAAAGCTGGTAAAGTTGAAGATGACCGATTTAAATGATAAAGAAGAGAATGAAAGATTTAAATACTTCTTTTACATTTAATTTAGAAATAATATGAATTACAGGCTCGACCATCAGTATAAAATGTATTCATCCTAAAAACCACTTGTATATAGACCACTGCCACTATGGCCCCAGTCATAGTCGCGTTCATCTGGTCCCTCCGTTGTGGTGGGTTTCTGCACTATTATTGGTCTATTTGCAATTGCATTATACGCAGGAACAAGAGCCCCGAAGACACTCCTCTTTATTCTGGGCCTGTAACGTGGGCCATATCCAGTTTGATCATTATAATCATAGACCGGTAAAGAATTTGCCAAAAAACTGGAACTTGACGGCCCATAAAAATAGTCTGGTGATAAAGGAGGCAAAGGGGGGGAAGGGTCCATACTATAACTTGGCGGGAGCATTTTAAATACTGAGAGGGGCGGGTTCGCTTCTGGGTTATAGTAAGTAACTTTTATCGATGGCTCGATTGGTGAAGGACTTTTGGCGCGGTTACTTATTTTGGTTTCATAAATTGGCTCATAAAATCTTGGCATTGAGGGTTGAACTTGAGCATATCTTGGCGAGGGGCCATTTACCCAAATTGGAACTGGAATTGAAATTAATGATTTTTCTTCAATAATGGCGTACAAAAAACATGCTTACCTTGATTTAAGTAACACTCATAGCTGTTGAGAGACACGAAAATAATACACACGAATAATGAAAGACTCATCTTTTTTCTGGGAGAGGGGGGGGGGAAATCTTGAAGTGGAATTTTACCGAATTCACTTTATTTTGCGTTATAGATTGCAACGGCACCGGGTTTATATTCTGGGTATATTTTATTTGACAATAAAAAGCTCGTAAATTTATCCTTGTTGGTTCAATAAAATAGTTTTGGATTATGATTTCGAAATGAAGTACAGGTAATTGCTGTGAAATGCATTTTTTCACAACAAATATTGTCCATTACGTATTTTTCGTATTAAATATCTCCTTGCTGGATAATTAAGTTTTATTTTAATAAAAAACGAAATTTTGAAATACAATAAGGTCACAAAAAATTCACAATCAAACATTGATTTATTAAAATAAAACGTAAATAGGTACTTGATGTTTTTTCGGATTTAAATTTCCGCTTCAAAAATTTACCACTAAAATTGGAGAAAACAATTAATTTTTTTTGTAAGCACATATTATTATTAAATTTTAACTTACTGCAAACTTCATCAACTCAATCAAAATTGGGGAGACATTGGTGTCTTGCAAACGAAAATGTCTATCAAGGAGAACTAACTAACCTAGTGTCTATTCCCTGCATCTGACTTTTAATTTTTTTTTTAAAACTTCTTCAATTTCTTTTAATCCTAAAAAAAGTTCAGCTAAATACCCATGGAGAGCTATAAATGGGAAAACGCTAGATACAGTCTCCCGTTATTTGCCGTTATTTGCATGAAGTTTGTGTTCTTCTTCCTTGACACATACTCAGAGATTAAATTATTACATACTTGATGTATAAATTCATTAAAAGGACGCAACAACAATGTTTTTTGTTTTATTATTTATTATAAAGAATATCATTTAATAGGTATTTTCTACATATTATTTATAAAAAAAGATTTTTTGGTTGATATGATCAAATATTTATTATAATAGGAATAATGAATAAGTCATTTATTTGACAATTTTTCATAAATTTTGTGGTTAAAGTGTTGCTTTCCAAGAGGAGGCGATTTTAATATTGAATGTAGAGACTTCAAATAATAATATTTATGGATGAAAATGAAATTGTCATGAAATTACTCCGAAAAATGATTTGAAGCGTTTAAATAGCGTGCTCGAAATCGATCTGATGCGAGAATTTGATAAAGAAGATGCTGTAATGTTCAGTGTGACAAATTAAATTGTCATCTCTACGCTTAACCGGTGTATACAGGGTGTCCCGTATCGTTATGTTCAAGTTTTGTGAGCATATAGTAGGCTTAGTTATTTCTAAGCCTAAAAAACCTAAAAGTGGCAGGTCTATCTGCATTCGTTACGAAGTTACAGGCCTAAGAAAATAATGTCTAGTAAATACCAGATTTAACTTTGAAAACCACATAAAACTTATTTTATTGACCAAATCTTTAGTTTATCATGTCTTAAAAATGTCCTATTCCTTGCTGAATATACAAGCTTGTGCTCGGAGGCCTGTTACTTTTGCAATAGCAAAAGTAACAGTTTTCTCGTCTTTTTTCGCGTACCTATCTCTTGACCAGCTTGCTGAATAGGATCAAATAATAATTTCTCTCTGGTATTTAGTTACAAACACCAATTCCGAAATATGCTGGTGCCGCATCTATTTGAATCCTATAATGCCATTTCGTATCAGCAGGGGAACCTCTACTAATGTTTATTTCGGTGACGTTTACTCATGTGTGGCAATTTGTGTGGCTTACAAAGTTGAATCTTGTTATTTACTATAGTCATAATTTTCTTAGGCCTGTAACTTCGTAACGAATAAAGATAGACCTGTCACTTTTGGGGTTTTTGGGCTCAAAATTAAGCCTACTATATGCTAAAGAATTTTGAACATGACGATACGGGACACCCTGTATAATTCGATATTTAATTTCGATAAAATTTCATCAAAATCGTTTTTTTTTCTATTATTCAAGAGTTCAACCAAATGGTTCAGGACATTCAACCACCTTCCAGTGTCATAAAATTCGGATCTCAGGACGTTTCTCTTTTTTTTCACTATAAAACGGCTTGAAAATTTTTTCAAATATACCTCCGCGCAGTACGGTGGGAAAGGGTTGTACCTACACACCATGCGACCAGGCTACCAAAGGCCCTTTTGACCAGCAGGTTCCCCCATGGATAATTTCCATATGACAATATATTTATGTACGTGAAACAATCTCAGGGGGAAAACATAGGTTACAGTATAATGACTTTTACAGTATACTTATAGTATACAAACATATTATCTTTTTATACTTATACCGAAGTACGAACAACTGTGGCCTACGTATCTTTTTGCAGAGAGTAGAAAATTAAGCTATCTACCAGTGACTTGTAAGAAGTGCTTCTGTTGGGTGATAAACGTTAAGTTCAGTTACGTTAAAAAAAAATGAAACCAGGGAGCTGGGTTGCCAAAAATTTAATATTTTTCACACTGCAAGCGCTCAGTTTGCTTAGAGGAAACACCGTTATATAGCGATCAGATTTAGACAGATATTTCCATGAAGCTGTTCTAGAAAACTTACTTCCATTTGCAATAACGAAAGCTGTGCTCGAGTGACATTTTCTACAGATGAGTTAAATTACCTACATGTATATCGAAAATGCTTTACCATGCAAAAGGACATATAAATTGTTGTCATTAAAACATAATTTTTGTATTTTATTTTATTATTTATACACAATAAGAATCAAAACGCCAACTGTGTATGAGTTCTTATCAACAAACCACATACCTAAATTAATAATATAATAGATAATAGATTATTATCCGAGTGGATTGGCTTCGGCGTGCTTGTTCCAGAGAACCCGGGTTCAAGCCCCGCTAAAGACGATACATTTTTTTCTAATAAATAAAGTATTCCCAAATATTAAAATAATTTGTGATATTAGTAGTACATACTACCAAATAATCAAGCCATTGACACAGCATTAACATGTTAACAAATTGAATGGTCGAAAAGTTTATCAATCACATTTTTTCTTCCTTATTCTACGTATGAGTCGAATTTTCAAAATTATTTATTGTTTCTTTGAAAAATTTGGTCAAAAATTTATACCAAAAAAATAAATTACAAAAGTCCCAATATTAAAAATGGACGAGAAATAAAATTAACAATATTTTATTGATGACTGCTCGGTGCAAAAATTTATTTGGGAAACTTTCCATATTTTGATTAGGCACATAACGACCCTTACAATAAGAGTGTTTTTAACTCTTTACCACATCTCAGGGGAAGCTATATTTTATCTAGAAAACACCCCTTTCAAAATAGTCAAAGAATGTTCAAGTGATCTTTTTGTAACTAATTAATAAAACACACTGTCTATTCCATGTAGTATAAATGGACAGAATAAAGCTGGTAAAGTTGAAGATGACCGATTTAAATGATAAATGAGAGAATGAAAGACTTAAAATACTCTTTTTACATTTAATTCACAAATAATATGAATTACAGGCTACACCATCAGTATAAAATGTATTCATCCTAAAAACCACTTGTATATAGACCACCGCCACTATGGCCCCAGTCAAAGTAGCGTTCATCTGGTCTCTCCGTTGTTGTGGGTTTCTGGACTATTATTGGCCTATTTGCGATTGCATTATACGCAGGAACAAGAGCCCCAAAGAAACTCTTGTAACGTGGATCATATTCAATTTGATCATTATAATCGTAGACGGGTAAAGAATTTGCCAAAAAACTGGAACTTGACGGCCCATAAAAATAGTCTGGTAATGAAGGAGGCAAAGGGGAAGAAGGGTCCATACTATATCTTGGCGGGAGCATTTTAAATACTGAGAGGGGCGGGTTCGCTTCTGGGTTATAGTAAGTAACTTTTATCGATGGCTCGATTGGTGAAGGACTTTTGGCGCGGTTACTTATTTTGGTTTCATACATTGGCTCATAAAATCTTGGCATTGAGGGTTGAACTTGAGCATGTCTTGGCGAGGGGCCATTTACCCAAATTGGAACTGGAATTGTTGAATAATTCATTGAAATTAATGTTTACCTTTAATAATGGCGTACAAAAAATATTCTTACCTCCATTAGAGTAACACTCATAGCTGTTGAGAGACATGAAAATAATACACACGATGAATGAAAGATTCATCTTTTTTCTGGGGGAGGGGGGGAATCTTGAAGTGGAATTTTACCGAATTCACTTTATTTTGCGTTAGATATCAACGGCGCCGGGTTTATATTCTGGGTATATTTTATTTGGCAATAAAAAGCTCATAAATTTTATCCTTCTTGGTTCAATAAAATAGTTTTGGATTATGATTTCGAAATGAAGTACAGGTAATTGCTGTGAAATGCATTTTTTCACAACAAATATTGTCTCTTACGTATTTTTTGTATTACGTGTTATCTCCTTATGCTGGGTAATTAACTTTTATTTTAATAAAAAACGAATTTTTGAAATACAAGGTCATAAAAAATTCTAAATTGATTTATTAAAATAAAATGTAAATACGTGATGTTTTTTCGGATTTAAATTTCCCTTAAATAAATTTACCCCTAAACTTTTTTTTAAATTATTTATTCAATTCGTTTTATCGACTTTCCTAACAAAATTTTGTTAAATACCCATGGAGAGCTATAAATGGGAAAACGGTAGATAAAATTACCTACCCGTTTGTTCATAAAGTTTGCGCTGTACTTCCTTTACTCATATTCATGCACGCAGAGATTAGTTTATCTACTTAATGCATTAGAATTATTGAAGAATTATTCAATAATCAAAAATTATTATTCTTGATTTTCATATCCATAAGATGTATAAATCAGATATTCTTTTTCAAAAGAAGAAATAATAATATTTTGATTTCCCAGGATTGCGAGGACTTTTCAAGAATTAAGGTGCGAAAATCACTAAAATAAACACGGGAAGCTTCTATGAGAACTCGGAAAACCAGAAATTTACCAAATCTAAAAGTCCACTTATCGATTGATATATTACTGATGGCGAATAGTAAAAATATGAATGAACCTTACAAAAATAGCTTCTATAGTGTAAAATGTGGTGCGATCTAGTTAGAAAAGTATAAACATTGTGAATAATTCATGAATTTATATTTTTAATCGCAATTTAAACATTGAATGAATGCCTTCAGGAATAAGTTTTGTATATTTACTTAGTCAATATATCAATCTGATTTTTGCTTTTAAAGGCGGGAAAAATCATAAAATCATAAAAATCATAAAAAAATGGTTGATCCTGACCAAATAGGGGTTTTTATAAATAATGTCAAGTTTTGTAAGGGATCATGATATACCTACCTACTTGTGACAAAAAAATGATCCCAAAAATTATTGAGGTTATGAAAATAAGTTTTCAATTTTGACAATGCAATTTTATTTACAATAACAACGTACCGAAAAGATTGACTCAATATTATTATCCTAATAAGGCTCCTGTCAGAATCTGCAGCCACAGTTTAAACGTGCCATTGAAATTAAAAAAATCGTGAAGGATGACACACGATGGTTTTTTCTATCAAATTCATGATTTAATATTTCTAATAATAGTATATTATGCAACGAGCTTATAATGAAGGCTATTAATACGCGAGTATGATGGTTAAGATACGAGCCGTAGGCGAGTGTCTTAACCATCATAAGAGCGTATTAATAGCCATTATCTGCGAGTTCCATACACTATTTTTTCTACGACCCTTTTTTATTTCATAGAAAAGATTAAAAAATTATATATTTTAACAATGACCCGTGTACAATTGCGGATCATTGAGGTTAAGATAGGTTGCTATATTTGTTTACGCATTTAACAAATTTTCTCTTTGTCGCTAAGGTTATTCTGCTGAGACATGTTTTAGTATCAAGTTTAAAGGGCACTACTCACTACTGCGTAATTTTTATTATGCGAAGTTCGAATTCCGAATTTTACGCTTCGATTTTGAGATTAATTAATAATTTTAATAACATCGACACCCATTAATTACGATATTGTTTCCCTGCGCAACGCGGGTCGCAGCGTTGCCGCTTTGAATACTATCACGGAGCTCTACGAATGATATAATACTTTATCTTCCCATCTTTACACGATATACCTACTTATCAAATTAATTAAGGTAACATAAAATCTTGATAAATTTTCTTTGAATGTTACTTATGTTCTAAATTAAATAAAAGTTCAGAATTTTTTTTTCAGAAATACAGAACTTATATCACAAGGCAATTTTTGTCGTGAGTATGACAACTCTGTGACTTCGGTTGGCTTGCCGACCCGATTGTAAGCGAAAAGGAACCGATTCGATTGCAAATGCTCCTCTGCCATTGGATAGCTTGACCAGTGCTTTAATGAAAATTTGTATCTTAATGAGACCCATTAAAGCACTGGTGATTCATATTTAATATGCATATTAAAGGTTGGGAGTAGAAAAAATCTTTTTCTCATAAAAAGAGCAGATTTTTATAGAATTTTTATTTATTTATTCACTAATAATAATTAGGTATACATTAAATTTTTTGTATCAAATATTTTTATCTTGATTCAACGAATTTTTTAACAAATTTCTCTGTTTCATTATTACAAAAAAAAACATCCACTTTAAGCTAAAAGTATAATAACCTGGAACACCTTTCTTGCATAAAAGTTTATTAATCGATACTGAGCAAGCCGAATCACTATAACCTTTCACCTTTGATTTGTTTCCTGGATATCGGTCACCGTTTGTAGGGTTAACGCCCTCGCTTTTGTCAAGGATAGAAAAATGAGAAATAGTGATTGAGCTAGTAACTTGATGTATAATCAACCTACTTTTTGTTAGACTTATCATAAAAAAGTCATGATTTATTTTATATGTTAAAATATATATTTCGTGCTAGCATTTGAAAGAATTGATAAACCTTGGAACAGTATACAATACTATTCCTCCAAAGCTAATAAATCACAGAAAAGTATATTTCAGTGCTGATGCAGAAAAATGTGATTAACAATATACGTTTTTTTTAACAAATTTACAGGGAAATCGAAAAGTTCATATAAACGTGCTTCTCTACCATAGAACAATAGTGTTTTTTCTGCAACGGGCAAAAAGTTTTTTATCACCTTTGGCACGTAAAAAATGCCTCTTTATAAGAACTGCATGTTTTTTATCGGGGAAAAAAGTAAATTAGCAGGGAAAAAAAATTAGTACCTAGTTACTTTTTCCCCGATGTGGTCGCTTAGGTCAAATTAACAAGACTGGAAAAAATTATTTGAAATTTTAGTTAATGTGATAAAATTTGCATCATTTCTATTATTAATATTTAATTAATAAGCGTGGGTAGGAAAAGGGTAAAAATGGCGAAATATCTAAAACATTTTATGAGCATATTGTTACGAGTTTCTCGCAATAATAAATCCACCACTTAAAAGTCTTGCAAATTACTTTATTGACTAATCCAAGTTACAACCTCTAATTCTAATTCTAACTAATCAAACACACTAAACGCAGCTTCTTTATAATTCGCTATACTGTCACTACTGGCTTCCTTACTTCACACTTCACTTCACTACTGCTCTGTTCAGCTTCCACTATACCTCAGTCGACCAACAGATATAGTAATAAAACTGCGCACAAAACTTTTAAGGTCCAAGTAGTCACATCTGTAGGCAGATAGTGCCTTATTTATTTGTTACCTGGTTCCGGTAAACCAATGAGAAGGGCATTCTAAGGTTTGTGTATATAATTCTTGTGTATAAGGTCTGCCTACCTGGATTGTAAACTTACCGCGCACTTTTATTACTATATCTTTTGGCCGACTGAGGTATAGTTACTACTGCTCTGTCTTCAACTTATTCACTCCACGTCCAAACTAAAACTGTCCCACGCAGCCGCGAGACTGCTCTTATATGGTCCCCCGACGCATCAGTAGTCACGTTCTACTTCGTTCTAGTAGGTACATTCTAGTAGATTGCACCGGCGCACCGGCCGTCGATTCGTGGATTCTGGAAATGTCAGATTGTTCGGTGAGACCACTCCAGAAATACACAGAACCAACACTGTCCGTCAATGTGTCACATGACATGTGACTGGAACTGTCGCGAACATGTCATTGACTAACTCAGTATAAAAAAAGAATGTAAACAAATGAAACGGCGGGCTAGGAGCTCTTCACGAAACAAATAGAATGTTTCCAGAGCGGTCTCGTTATACTATGTTTGAAGGAATTGAATTGAATTTTTACAGTAAACAACTATACATATCTACTAATAACCTTCAACGTTAAACATTTTTAAGATGCAGATAACAAAAATGGAGGAAATATGCGATTTTTTTACCTGATGTTTATTTCTATTTAAAATTTCAAATTTTCGTTTTTCAAAACTTCCCTGTAAGTTTTTTCGAATTTAAAGGTGCCTAGTCTAAAAGTGCATTTAAAAAAAATAAAGGTAGCTAGTGGCGTCCATAGAAAAAGGGGTTAAATTGTTAAATTTTGCCATATTTTTTTGTTAAATTTAAAAATCCATTTTATGGCAGACACGTTTTTAAACGAAATGAAATGAAATTTTCACAGTAAATCGATACGCTAATATGACCTGATTATGGAATATTCCAGAAAGTCAATTTGAAAAGCGGTCAAAATACAGGGTGTCCCAGCTTATTCGAAGCGGTCTCTGTAGGCCAAACGATGGATTTTTTCCAAAAAAAATTTGCAAATTCAAGTACAGGATCTAAATGGCCATAATTTAAAATTATTTTGGAGTATGATGTAGATGAAATGTTTATACAGGGTGATAAAAAATTTGAAAAATCCTGAGATTTCTCCACGCGTCGCCAAATGAAAAAATCAAAGAAAGTACAAATGTTTCTACACCATAGGATAGTACATAAAAAGTTAAAATAGGGACATGTAAGCCGTTTTTCTCTATCTTCAGCCGTTTTCGTTATACAGGGCCTTGAACTTTAAAAATGACGATTTTCACTTGTTTATAACTCAAAAACTTCTGAATTTAAATACCAACTGTAACAGCCAATCTTATTTTCTCTTCTCAGGCAATCAAAAAATACAATAACATAGGAGCATTCCATTTAAAAAAACATAACTTTGATATTCCACTTCATGTGGGACACTCTGTATGCTTAAAAATAATTTTAAATTATGGCCATTGTGATTCTGTACTTGAATTTTCAAAAAGTTTTTTGAAAAAGTCCATCGTTTGGCCTACAGAGACCGCTTCGAATAAGCTGGGACATCCTGTATTCAAAATTGAATCGCACAAAAATTCACTATTTATGCGATTGATGCGCAAGAAGGTATAATATTTTAATAATAATATTTTCAGAGTTACATCAGCCTAGACAAATCATGTATCTTGTTAAATTTCCCGTTAACTTACTCGACACTAACCTGCCATTTTACTTTTCGCTGTGAATTTCTTTTCTGAATTTAAAACCAAAGAAAATCCCTGCAGCCTGGGCTTGTTAATTGTTATCCTGATTACTTCAGTTTAATAATGACATAGGTATACATTTCTAATGCCGTAAGATAATAGACGCACATTAATGGATATAGCAAGTCCGTTGCAGCGCAATCTGTGAAATAATAAACGAGAAATCTCGAGTGAGAGCCGATCACAACTGAACTGTACAGGAAATCGTATCTTGCTTTAGTTTTTCAGCAGAGTCTTGGGCAAGTTACAGTGTGGAAGGATATCAAGCAAACTTGAGATTTGAAAAAATAGTTTAATGCACAAATTTAGTAACAAAATTTACAAAGAAAGTTATTCACCTGATAAAGATAATGAAAAATATTAATATTGAACATTGCCAATTACATTAAGTTGCTCTTGGCTTACAATAGTTTGGTATAGCGGAGTCTGGTATGATGAGAGGGAAAATCAGAAATCCATGTCTTCGGTTTCGGGGTTTCTGGAGGGGGTCTTCAAATCATGAAAAAACTTTTAGATAAAAATGAAGTTTCTCGAATTTAAAGCTCCTAGGAGCCCGTTGTGAAAATTGAGATGAATTAAACTGTGGTCTAATAATAAACTAATAAAACTCGCGATATATGCCAAGATGTAGAATGTGATAACATTAAACGTAATAACTTTAATTTAGAAACTATATACCTATCTCTTGACCTAAAAGCAAAACCAAAATGCAATAAGCAGTTTATTTAAAGAGAAATTCAATAAATTATCGTTAAATTTACATAATTAAGACAAAGCGCCATCCTGTGCAGATATCGTTTACCTTACATTAACACCGCCACTCATAGATTAAAAAATTTGAGGCAAAGTGCTTATATTATGAATAATAATACGAATTAAACAATATAAATTACCTATTAATGATTTACAAGAACTTACCGGTTAAATCGCACATATTGAAAGAGTTACCTATAAAAATGAACAAAATTCGACCGGCAGGCTCCTTGATGGTAGGTTCAACGGTGCCGACGTTGCTCGATCCTCCTTGGGACGAGATAACGTTCCTCTTTCAAAGAGCATTTTTGCTTCGATCGCGGGAATGACATCTATTTAGAAAATAATAACAGCACGGTACTAATAAATAAATAAAAAATACTAATAAATAAAAAGTAAACTATTATTGTACAAAAATAAATAATAATTGTAACTGTTCTAAAATAGAATTTGGGGCACTATAATATACATTTTAATATTTTAATTTAAAGATGTTCCCATTTGTAGATGATAAATTTTTGTTTTGTATTGTACCATATTATTTTTGAATAGAAAGACATTCTCGCTCTCCCTGTAAATTTTGGTATTATAATAGCTGGTGAAATAACACAACACATCCCGTGACAGTTGACAGGTCGTTGAGATTGTCGCATGTCGGGTCTGTTTGCGACCAACTCAATTCTGATTAATTGCCAAGCATGCAAGATCAATTAATCAGATGACTGGCAACAAATATGTAGCGAACAAAGGCTCTATATAGGAAACGTCGGACAGGTTTGTCTCCTTTTTATTACCACCGAGCTAATCGAACATCCTCCAGGTCCTGTTTACTAAGCGGGAATATTAGTTTTTCAGGAACAATAAATATTTTCCCTTTGTAATTGCTACAGCGGGTTAATTGCTTGGACGAAGTGCTGCCTATAATGTTAAAATAATATTAAGTAAGATTTAGGTGTTTCACAATTTTTCTGCTTACTGAGGTAAATTTTCAATTATTGGCGAAAGTTAATGTTGCAGATTTTGCAGATTCTCTTAGGGCAATATAATTACTCTCCCAATCTAATCTCCATAAATATACACCAATACCACTGTCCTCGCCCAGCTTCGCTTAATATGACAACAATATGACAAAAAAGTACCTGAAAAACAGGTTATTAAATTATTAAATACAAATTATTAGGATTATACATACAGAGTGGGATCAGTCAAAAGTGTCAATCAAAAATTAACATTTATTGATTTAACTGTCGAATTAATGAAGGATTTCTATGATTTGAATTTCACAATTTCTCAGACGGATTCAAACAAAGCTTTAAACGAAACTATTTATTTGTGTTAAATAAACAATGAAAAGTTCCCTTAGGTTAGATTCTAACATCCACGTTTTGTTTAGTTTAGTTATTGTCACTAAATAAGAAAGTCTTTATTTCTAATCCCTAACAATGTAGCTTGGTTAATTATAAGGTCCTGTTCCTTTGACAAGATTTAACTCATCGTTAAGCAATGTCGAAGGGTTTTCCCTGACGCAGGTTCCCAATATGGTCCTAGAACTACGTTCATATTAGAGACAGAAAGTTTTTATTATCTCATCAAATATGAAATTTCCATAAAATCAAGAGTAGTAATACGTATATACTTACATAATGTGTTTTCCTCTTTAATCTTTAAGCCTAATCTACGAGCACCTTACGTAATATTATTATAATAACACTTATGCAATCAAGATAAGACACGCAATATTGGAGAAAAAAATTCATAAAATCTTCCTGCCTACTTTAAAATCTAGAAGGGACCATGAAAACTTGATCTTTGAACGAAAACTTTTAAAGTTGAAGCACGTACTTACGTCTTATATCTTCAAATATTGAAATCCTTGTAAAGATCCTTAAGATATAAAAATGATAGGTATACAGGAATAAAAGGGAACTTTAGTGAGTGGATATCGAATTTTACATACCGAGTCGTAAAATGGCACTGAAATTAAAATATATTAAGTTTTTGCGAATAAATAAACAGCGCTTTTTTATACCTTCAATAAGGTTCTTATGCAAAAGTGATGCCAACCTGAATAATACACAAAATAATTCCTAATTCATGAATAAATCGAATGGGTAATTTTACAAAAAATTGACTACAAAAAGTTAGGCACATTGACTGTTTTCTTTTTTAATTATTTTTTTTAAATGAATCAACATGTTTCGCGCTTTCTTGTCTGTACATTTGGCAAAATTTTGTAAATCCCCAGTGAAAAGCGAGTGAGTGAAGCTAAATTCAGGGACGATGCAAAAGAGAGAGAGAGAGAGAGAGCGTGGGCGGAGCCACATGTCTATGTTATAAAAAACATAAAATAATTTTCATAAGATATGGAGGTAATTTATTTTAATCCAAATAATGTAAATAACAAGATGTACTGTAGTACTATCTTGTTTCTTGAAAAATTGTATAGGAATGTATAATGTTTTCATGTTATCTGAGAAAAGCAGCTTACTTACAGCTTTAATACAGAATATCGACAACAATAAGATATTGATTAATTAACCATTACGGCAGTTAAGGAAGACAGTAGGAGGCGTAACCCTCTTCTATATTTTTCGCTTATGATGCTGCAGTTCGCCGTTGGAGTAAATTGCTTCTTGTATTACATCATCAATCTATCAACGCGACATCATGTTTATATTCTGAGCGCAGCAAGTCGCAGGGTTTACCCCCTAAGTCTTTCGGTATAAATAACGTGAGCTGTTTGCGGAACAAACTGCTCTTTATTATATCAATTAATTTCGTTTTATTTATCCACAAGAAATCGTGACGCTATAAAAAGTCTTTTTTCTAATCAAAACAAGGATATATGTATAACCGGAGCCGTCCAAACTAAAATCTAGACTCGGTACAATATCAACTTATAAGTAAAGTGTTGTTCCTTTCACATTTCCTAGCTTAAAAGCATCGTAATAGATTCCTCTGTCAACTTGTTGATCGGAAACACCTGCAACTATTGATGCAGAGAAATAGGAGGAATCGATATAAAATATTCGATTACAAAAATACCTCAGTAAGTTTTGAGTATTCCACAAATCCACATGGTAAACAATCTTATAAAAAAATACAAAGCTAAATCATACCTTAGATCACGGAGTGTCAAACTCAAGTTCCAAAATAATTCGTTTAAGTGTCTACTGGATACCTTGCGATCGGTAAATATTTCTCTTGTATTGGTCGGCAATGAAAATAAAATGACAATGATAAAAAAGCTTTGGAAAAGCATTAAAGCAAACAGTTTGCATGTGGTTTTCTTTGACCTATAGAATATATGCGATAGATTTCCCCACCAAGATCATGGAAGTGCAAGAGAATAAAAGCGCCTCAAAAGTAGGTACTTACGAATCACACATACAAGATACCTATACACTTTGACCTTGTACCCTTAGCGACAAAAGCCATAGAACCGACAGATCAGAGTTAGAGTAAGCTTCTTAATAGGAAAGAACTGAAATCCTCAACAGATCTGTATACTGATCACTGCAAGCTGAACCATCACCCTAGGATGGGCTTAGCGATCAGGGCTGAATGCCGCCTATGCTTCGAGGATGACGAACAGGCAAAACGCATCCTATGCGAGAGTCCCACTTTGGGAAGAACCAGACCACAAACCATCCTCAAAGAGGCTGACCTGATGGGGTTATTATAGCACGAGCAGATGTGAGCCACAATAAACCTTCGATCGCAGTGAAGGTGTCACAATGACTCACTTATATTGCACCAAATCTCCTCTTTGAGCTTTTACCTTCTTAAGCTTTATCTCTTAAGCTTTTACATTCTTGTCATGAATGTAATGACCCACGCAGTATACAGGGTTACTGGTAACTACTGGATACATTCCTTTGGTGATCTGATAAAACAAGAGGTAAGGAGTAAATTAACCCCAACATGCACTATACAAAACTCAATAGATTTTGAGATATTTCGATTTTCAACTTTGGTTAAAAAAATGATTTCAAATGTCTTGAAATGTAATTTTCAAAAAATCTATTTTAACTTTTTCATTTTTTTATGCTGGATTACTTGTCCAATACTATGATTCCTTCTGGAATAAAAAAAATGCTGAGGTATTTCGATCGTGTGAAAATTTCAAAGAAAAACTTTCACAAACTATTTTTTTTTTAATAAGATTTAAAAGTTTTTACAACTTATTTTCGCAAAATTGTCAAGGAAACTTGCGTACAAATTGTTTTGAAAACTTTCTTAGTGTAGTAGCTATCTAAGAAGGTACAAATCTTGTACAAGAATAACCCTTAGTAGTAAAAAAAAGAAAGTTGAACTTAATAAGGTGTTATTCTCAAATAAACCGTAAGTACCTTAAATAAACAATAAGTATGGTAGCTGGTATATCAATACCTAATTTTTACAAGTCTTGTTCAAAATGGGAGCCCCGATTTCGTAGATACACGCACGACAGCGTCTTCTTATTTCTGTCTTTGTCACTCTCTTTGTCAGGTTATTCCGTATGTATTCGGCAGCGTCGACTATTCTTTGTCTAAGATCTTCTCTCGTATTCACTGGGGCTGCATAGACCAAATCTTTCATATGACCCCATATGTTGAAATCCATAGGAGTTAAATCTGGACTTCGCGCTGTCCAAAGTATTGGGCATCCTCTTCCAATCCAACGGTTAGGAAAAGGTTGATTCATTACGTCCTGTACTGTCAGCCTATAATGAGCTGGACAACCGTCGTGCTGAAATATCATTCGCGCTCTAACAGCTAAAGGAACATCTTCTAGAAGCCCCTGCAAGTCATTCTCTAGAAAATCTTCATAGATTTCTCCGTTTAAATTATCGGGAAAAAATCATGGTCCGATTAAATAGTGGCCAATTACTCCCATCCAAACATTTTCAGAAAACTTCCTTTGGAAACTAGTTTCCCTTATGAGGTGTGGGTTTTCTTCTGCCCAATAGTGTAGGTTATGAAAATTTGTTATGCCCTCGCGACTAAAATTTGATTCGTCCGTCCATAAAATGTCTGTTAAGAAATTTGCATCTTGTGCATCTGAATTTAACATGAGGCGGCAGAATTCAACTCACCTTCCAGGATCACCTTCATCTAAGCCCTGGACTGGACATGAGTATAATGGTAAGGATGGCATCCAACTTCGCGTATCGTGGACCATACTTTCCATTGTGACGTGCCAGTTTGCCTCGCTAGTCGCTACTTTAGTAGTTGAAGTGCTTGGATTATCCTCAAAATGCATCAATATTTCTTCCTCATCATCTGGTTGGTATACTGGAGGAGCACCGCCGTCACCTCGTCTACGTTTCACTGAACCATTTTCAGCGATATTTCGATATGTCGTGCTCATCAGACAGTCCAGTCACAGAATAATCAATTGTTGACTTTTCTGCGGTCCAGTTATAAGGTCTTTTATTAATGGGTAGCAGTTAAATTAATTTTGTTGAATGCTTCATTTCTACTGTTTTTTTTGACTAGATTAAAAATTTGTTAAGAGCTATTATACGTACCTTGTTAGCTACTACACTAGAGAAGTTTTTAAAATAATTTGTACGCAAGTTGCCTTGACACTTTTGCGAAAATAACTTGTAAAAACTTTTAAATCTTATTTAAAAAAAATAGTTTGTGAAAGTTTTTCTTTGAAATTTTCACACGATCGAAATACCTCGGGATTTTTTTTTCAAAAAAAAAATCAAAAAGTTAAAGTAGATTTTTTGAAAATTACATTTCAAGACATTTGAAACCATTTTTTTAAGAAAAGTTGAAAATCGAAATATCTCAAAATCTATTGAGTTTTGTATAGTGCATGTTGGGGTTAATTTACTCCTTACCGCTTGTTTTATCAGATCACCAAAGGAATGTATCCAGTTACCAGTAACCCTGTATATTATAGTATATAAAAAACCTGTCGATGCATGATTTCTGCTGATGATATTACGTTCACCAGCAGAGAATTTGAACGGACGCTAGACGATCTAAGAAGGTAGTTTGGCGAAAAAGGCTTATAAGGGAAAAAACCCAAATATCTGGAGTTTAATGGATATGATAAAGAGCAGTTGAAGATTAAAGAAGAATGAAAAAATTGACAACGGTGGCCAATTCCAGACATTCAGAGTCTCCACACCTAGTAAAATAGACGTAGATATAGTACTTATACAAACTGAATTTCCGAAATGAAGGAAGTCTCTGCTGACAACAGAGAAAGTACACTAGAAGAGGATGGAAGTTGCAGAACTGATAATATTAAGTACCTAAGGATTTGTGGGGAAGAAAAATTAAAATCAGAAGTGGAAAGGTAAAATACTCTACCAAGGTCGTAGAAGTTAATAAAAGGATGCAATAAAAGTGGTTACAGTACCTACATTGGTATGGGCGTCTGATGAGAAGCGAGAAATGAAAGAGATGTGTGGAAAGAGAGGTACATGTTGACTTAGGTGAAGATGCTTGGATGCAATCAAGGAAAAACTATTAGCAGAGAAGAATCCCAAGACTAATGACAGAAATGCTATAAGAAAATAATTGATCATTTTCGGGTGAAATATCTATACCAATAATAATGCTACGTCCACTTTTAAAATGAAAAACAAAGCTTTTGCACTTATTCACCGACTATCAATACAAAAAAGCGCTGTATAGCGGGACGAATAAAACATCAAAATAGGTATTTTGTTTCATGTATTTAAGTACATCGGATTTTACTCAAAGACTTTATTCATCCCGAATCCATTAAAATTACTCCAGGGCGTGTGGTGGGCATGAGGCACATCCAATTCAGAGAAACGATTTTCACTCCAGAAATTCAGAACACTAGCGCCAACGGACGTTTAATAATTACTTCCTGCCAATTAATTGCTCAGCAGCAATGTCTTTTTTCCAAATAAATCTCAAAGATAGATTTTGTTTCTTTTTACGCCATTAATTTATTTCGCAACTATAATAGATCCTGGTTACATCGTCGTTTTATCATTCGATCACTGCTCGTGAACGGTAATTAAAATTATCTAAGTATTAGAAAGGAATCATACAAAAATAGACATCCAGGAATCGTTATTTGTCTAAAATCAGCATCAGTTATGTTCTTGATAACAAAAATGTGATATAGGTATTAAAAAAATCAAACGGAAAAAATGTTAAATTTGAAACAAATTTTATGAATAACGCTTTATAGTGCATTTAACTCTTTTAGTCCGGAAACGCGATAAAGTTCGGTAAATCCTTTAATACGTCCAACCACCTTACTATACTTTTAAGTGCAGACAAATTAGGATTTGATTCTATGTATAATAAAAGCGGAAAAAACATACTTTTGTGTGGGTGTTGGGTGAGTCTAAATCCAATCCCATTTTGGTTTTGGTTTCGCATTTAAGATGTTACTTGACTTTTTATCGAACAAAACTGTATCAAAAAATTTCTGTCGGCAATTACATTTTGGGAAAAGTCAAAAATTTGTGGGCTATTATAGACAAAATAAAAGAAAATATTTCTTTAAAAATCTTTTATTTATAAATATTTAAATTCTTATCATTTTCTAAAATAAGTTATGGTTATAGAATAAGAATAGCGATGAATATGTTATGTCGCTATGCACATTTTTCCCGGAAGTGTATAGGTACGTTAGCCCAAAAACCCTGGTACGAAAACGTAATTTGAGATAACAAAGCCAGGTTCATATATTGGATCCTTTGCTATTTGTACTGTTTTCCAGCGTGATTTCTCAACCGGTGAGAATGTAGAACTTGGATTTAAGCTCTGAGATCTTTCTGTTGATTTATGTTGAAGGTCCAAATCAGGACCAATTTCTCCAGTTCCGGAGCTGTCACCAGAGCCTTGCTTGTAGTTTGACCCCGGTTCAACCTGATTATTAGAATGATTGACTTGTGGTGTTACCGAAGACAAAGCCGAGCCTAAACTAGTCTCAGTGGAAGAATGAGCAGGTGGTACACCCGGAAGAAAAACAGGTTCTCTTGTGTATTCTGGTGAAAGTATAAGACTTGCTGATGAAGGGAGATATGCAGGTCGGTTATATTCATAAATTTGTCTCGGAAATTCCCTTATTAGATTCGAAGAAGGATATCTAATCCCGTTGGAAATTAAATAGGGAGCTGGTCTTGGTGATGGAAACACTGTTATTGGTCTATAATATGAGAAGTAGCCTTCCATTGCTATTAAAAGATTACGAATAATTATAATATGAATACAAAAATAAACCACTTACTTACCTCCAGGATACTGACATTCAAGGCTACTGATAGAAACTAAGATAGCTAACACAGATAACAAATTCTTCATTGTTAAGAATTTTCTGATAAAGTTTGGTTTGAAACTTTACCGAATCCCAGCAATTTAGTGCGTCTTTGAAGCTAATTTTTATTTTAAATGTTTTTTAGACAACAAAATTATAATAAGATATATTAAGTTCTGTTTATTGTTGCAATAAAAGGCGACCTTTATATTGAAAATGTAATTGCTGTGAAATTGTTTAGAATAAAAAACCGGGATTGACCAATAAAAATATTCACCAAATCGCTTTGAAATTTAACTGCCACCGAAGTTCCGAAGTAATGAATGAGCTGAAATAAAAGTCACTATTGACCTATGTTCTTTAGAAAAATTGCGGATAACTGATTCAGAGGAAAACAATACTAGTTTTGAAATGTTTCGCCAAAAAACTTTGTCTTTGTAGTGACATCTGTCAATAGTACCATTCCTTAGGGAAGTGGTAAACCCTTTATACAGTTAGTTGCTGAACGCACATTCTGAACGCACCCGAAAATTAACTGTTCCTTTAGCATGTCGCACACACAGATGGCGCTACGGTCACCAACTCACTAACCAACTCTTCGTTATTTTTGTGCAAGACCATCCAACCTTTCAGCAAGCAGCAGATGACCTCAACGACGATCGAGATGGCATGCTGATGAGCTCAAGAGATGGAAACGGTCGTCTAGCTTACTTCTTTACTTCTTACTATAAAAACGAAATTCGAGTAGATAATATGATACAATGTAAAATGTATGAGAACTTAATAGACAAATAAAATTGCATCTGGCCCTAGCAGTAATGTTGTCGTAAACATTTTACCAGTTCCCAGCTCAGCGAGTATCTATTAACATTATTAGATTTATTGCACGCAAATTTGTGCTGTTATAACCTGTAGCAATATTACTTTATCATGAGGGTTTATTGATTATAAAGGTTTTGTCTAGAAAATAAATAAAATACTTGGGTATTGGAAATTGCAGCACACCGTCTATACAAACAAATAAATAATAGCTAAATAAAAAGTCTTTATTGCACAAACATCCATTACATAATAATTAGTGACTGATTCTATAAAGTAGTGCAAAAAGAGAAATTCAGCATTGCGGAATTTAAAATTCCGCTGCTGTTCTTCAATCAAGGTACAATTTAATAAGTTGAGCATCTGAAATGACTTGTAAATTTTTTACGCTTGTCTTTTTAATTTTCTCTGCCTTTATAAGAAAATAAACATGAACAGATGAAATAATTTCATCCCAACACCATAAGTAATCATAATTACCGCAGTGGAATAATTATTTGGTTCCCGAATATTCCATCTTGATTAAATTGACTCTAGAAAACTTGAAAAGCCCTCATTTGGTTAAAATTTGGCATGCTCTTTACGTACCTACCGCGATAAACGAAATTCCTAAGCGTTTCTGTAAGCTGATTTGCTTTCAGACACAGAGCTGATTTCGTTATATATAAGGGTACGAATTCTCCCTTTATATGAAATACCCATTAGTTAATTCGTTCAAATTTAATTATACATCTTTTGTGCGAAGGAATTGGGTCTCCTTGCTAAATAATTATCATGGAGAAACAGCGTTCGAAACTCAAATTTACTTTCAGGTTCAGGTAATTTTTTATTCCGACGTAGTCTTCTCAATAAGTTTTAATCAATATGATAATTTTGCTTTCGATTTGCGTTTTATCGAGTAAGGGCTAAGTGTTTACAACTTATTTATCCTCGAGTTAGGCCTATAAAGCAGAAGAAGCGAAAGTTTTAATAATTTCCTTTGTTCTTATCTAAATGAGTGATCTGAAAAGTATTCAAGATTCTAGAAAATAATGGAAGTGATGTTATTATTTTTGTGTGGCAGACACTTTAATTTCAGTTAAAATTAGTTCAGAACTGGTTAAATATTAAGAAGAATTAAATTAGATTAGGGACGATAAATGTCAAAAAAGAAAATTGATTGTGAAGAAAGGGGATTTTATTTATACAGAGTGGTTAAAACAATTCGATGTTCACCATTGGGATCACGGAAACGGTAAAAGATAGAGAGTGGATTTAATTTAATTAGAGAAAAGCTGCGCAATTTTATGCTTATTAAGAATCTGAAAGAAAATTTACGGAAACTTCAGGCGTTTCTGAAACATCGTGAAAAAAATCTGAAAAAAAAACGAGATTTATTTTTCAATATATTTATTTTTCTTCACATGTGGGTCATATCTTTTTTATTATTGAAAATTAATTAAATATTAAAAAAAAAAGAACCCCCTTTCCATCCTTCTGCAGAGCAAAAGGGCAGTAGGAGACACTTAGCAGCCAGCAGCTCAGATAAAATTAACCCACCCTGGCAAAGACACACATATGAGCGACGTCACAGGGCAAGGGAAATTCGCCATAAGTTTAACAATGTTTTATTAATAAATAACAGTTAGTAAATTCGCAATAAAGAGTCGTAAATGGATAACAAAAACAAATAGGTACAAATAGATAGCAATCAATAAATAGGTCCGCACGCTCTGTTCTTTTTAATTGTTAACCGTGCTCAAGAGTGTCATATTAATAGCTGTGATATATTTTATATTTTTCAATAAAGAGTACCTGTTGTTCTGCTGACCTGCTGGTTATTGTTGATCCTCCTAGACTAGCGACTCAACCTACGACCCTTGTTTTTTCTTGTCTCATGCTCTCAGCGACTATTTTTCCCCTCTAGGGGTTAAATAATTCGTTTCAAGTGGCTCAATATACTAAGTACGTCGTTTCTGTCGTAGCGGGATGAAACCCCCGGGATGGGACTCCTGATGGGACCTGTAATGGGAATCCTGATGGGACCTGTAATGGGACAATGAGCGTACAGTCCCCGCCGTCCCTCCTACACCACCGACCTGTCACCTGGAACTGCAGGAAAGACTGAAACCTTGGGAGACGTCCTGACACCAGGGCCCCCGTTTCTTGTTTGACCCAACCACCACTGACTGTTTTCAGTCAGAAAATCATGACGTAGCGATCGCCTCCATCTGCGAAATCTACCTCCAAGCTATGCCTCACTGCCTCATCTCATGATTTTGTGTAAATTGACCCTCAATCCAGGTCTGGGCGGAGTAGATTTTCTCAGTTCAACAAAAATTTATTCATTATTATTTAATTGTCCTTATCAATTGTTTAAGGCATTTGGCAACTTCATTCCACAAAATTTTTCTTTGCTAATAATTTAATTTCAACTTAAAATTTGACACTGTTTCTATAATTATTAATTTGGGAACTTCATTCCACAAGATTTTACTTTAATAATTTAATTTTGTTTTGAAAATTCGATACTCAGCCTCACTGTTTCACAATCATTAATTTTGATTTTTGCTTGTAACAAATAAATATTCTCTCCTGATCTGGCCATCGTCACCTTTTACATCTTAAGAAAGAATTTATGTCCCTCGACTGTGATTTGTTGTTTTTTTATTATTACCTACCTATTTGTACCTATTTATTTATTGCTATCTATTTGTACCTATTTGTTTTTGTTATCCATTTACGACTATTTATTGCGAATTTACCAACTGTTATTTATTAATAAAACATTGTTAAACTTATGGCGAATTTCCCTTGCCCTGTGACGTCGCTCATATGTGTGTCTTTGCCAGGGTGGGTTAATTTTATCTGAGCTGCTGGCTGCTAAGTGTCTCCTACTGTCCTTTTGCTCTGCAGAAGGGTGGAAAGGGGGTTACAAATGCCCCCTTTCAAATTCATAAAAAAAAAATATAAAAAGAAATCATATCTGCACTGATATCTATATGCAGCTTCCATTTTGTGGGTTCTCCTACAGGAGACTCGAGCACATGTGATACACTTCGAGAATTTTTTAAATTTTTTGAATTTTTAACAAGGAATTCGATGCCTTTTCCGTTTCCCTTGTTGTTTTAGTCAACGTTTTATATTTGTCTGATCTTCGACTTCCGAGACGAGTTCAAGATGACTCTATGTCGGAATACTCCTTGTTTCGATTGCATGTTATTTTAACCCCTCAACTGATGTGTGTGATGTTTTGCTTCAACCTACTTGATGAGCCGAAATTGTCTGTTATGACATAGAGACGACTTTTATTTTATGGTCTGATGATGGCCGAAGAGCCGAAACATGTAACCAAATAGAAGAAAAAATAAAGTCTCAAATTTAGCGAGAATAAGACTTTTTATTTATCATTATTTTTTTTAAGTTTACATATTATTATGAGTCGTCGAATTTATAATATTTTATCAAATTTTCATGTCAAAAATTTTCAAAGTCACTAGACCCCAAGGGTTTTCATAGTCGACTTTTGGTTTTCTTATGGCCGCCATATTGGTTTTTCGTTCAAAATCAAGGAAAACAATTGAGGGGTGGGTAGAAAGGACATTCGGTAAAAGAAAGGTAATTTTTTCGGAAAAAGAAAAATAAAATTTTTACCTAATAATTTTTTCTTCAACGTAAAACATTTTTGTGTACCTGATTTTTTTTAATACCTGGGCTTTGAAAATTTTAGAAATGGCAAATGCATAGCTGTTTACGATCTATGTAAACCTATACAAAACAATTTATTTATTTTCAATACCTAATGAAAAAGATATGATCAAAATAAGAAATCTCTATTTTTCAGTTTTTCAGGATATTTCAGTAACGCCTGAAGTTTCCGTAAATTTTCTTTCAGATTCTTAGTATAAGCATAAAATTGTGTAACTATTTTCTAATTTACCTGACATCACTGTATCTTTTACCGTTTCCGAGATCCGAATGGTGAGCATCGAATAATTAACCACCCTGTATAGAACCGAAAAATAACACGTGTTTTATGGTACAGAAAAAGTTGGGTTTGAATTCTAAAAAAATACGAGCAGCAGAGAAGCCCGGAGCCACTTTTTCAGCCCCATGAGCATTTTGAGAAAGAGGGTGTTTAGTGTTTATGCGAATTGATTTAGTGGCTAAAAGGTTAACCATAACATAAAGAACTTCCAAATAAAAAGGTGTAAAGTTTTTTAAGATTTATCTTTTTTCAAATGAAATTTTTCCGGTTGGACGTGAAATTTACCGCAATAATGAAGGGAGCTGAAACTTGTGAAAATCGGTAATTTCACTTTTCAGAGGTGATTATGTCACTTTGCAGGAAAATCGTAATCTAAAAAGTTATTGCTTATAAAAACATCTACAACTTTGGCTTGCAGGGTTTTTCTGTTCTGGCCTCCCTTGTGGCTGTAGGGCTTGAGGTATTTTCGTGATTTTTTTACCGCACCTTACAGAAAAATTAATAAAGAAAAAGTTGTAAATATTTTTATTATGTAAGTATAATTTTTGCAATTGGAATTTTTCAATTGAAAAGCACTTAAAATGATAAATTAATCCTAACAGTGAGTTAAAAAAGTGTGGAAAACTGTTAATTTTTATATTCCTATTCAATAATAGCCTTTTACATAAAAATATTAACAGGAAAATTGTCTCTTATTATAACTGTTTGTACGACTTTCTATTTTCTCTTTTTCCCGTCCACACCACTGCGGTTGATGGACGGGCGGTAGTTTCGAGGTTCTTCCTTACGTTTATCACATAATAATTTTTACAGTTTATCACAAATCATTTTGGACACTTTAGCCCTCTGTAAAGGATCAATTTATCAATTTATCATTTTAAGCCAAAATTTCATTTGAAAAAGTGATAGATCATAAAAATATCCAAAACTCTTTTTCTACACATTTTTCTCTGGGATGAAAAAAAAAATCATGAACCTAGTCCTAGACCTACAGCCTCAAAGTGTTGCCAGGAACAAAAAAAAAAACATGCACACAAAGTTGTAGTTATTATTATAAGGAATAACGTTTTTGCTTACGATTTTCCTATAAAAGTGGTATTATCACCTCTGAAACGTGAAATTAAGAATTTTCACAAATTTCAACCCTCGTTATTTGGAAAAAATTGGAAAAAACATACAGCTTAAAAAACTCTACACCTTTATTTTTAGACTTTTTTTTGTAGAGTAAACCATTTTGCCGCTAAATCGATTCGCAAAAACAACCCCCTTATACAAAATGCTCAAGGGTGGGGATGAAAAGTGGCTGCTTTACAGACTAAACCCTTTAAGGAGCCCTTAAATATTCCACGAAATGTTACATAAAATTTCTGTAAAGATTTTTTCTGGATATCGGCTTTTTTTTTCTAATTTTCCTGTGCTATGACATGTCCATCAGTCATATGAGAATCCGGACTCATAGAGCTCGAAAAAGTGTGATTTTTTTATAAAAAGTGTAGTTATTAGAAAAAATCGCTTTGAACGATGTTTGCTATTAATTAATTTATCTAATTTTTCCAAACATTTTTTTTTTTAATAATCAGCTTAATGGTCCTTTATATTATAGATATTACAGATTACGAATAATTTCAATTTCAATTTGATTCCATTCCCATTTGTATAGGTTGAAACGGCGAGGGAGATGTCACATAACAAAATGGTTTCTTTGAAATTCGAATATAAATATGGGAAATTTAAAATTTTGGATTTTGCAAAACCTGCCTCTACCTTTTCAAATTATGACACGAAAATTTGTTCTCAATGACTGTCTTTTATTGAAATCGAAAGTTGAAAAAGTCTGTAAAGAAGTGGATTTGTGGAAAAGAAAAAAAACGTAGAAACGTGCATTTGAATTGTTTCAAAATGAAGGACGATTAAATTTTTGTAAAAATTAGTCTATTTAAAAAAAATTGTGATAATTTGAAGATGGCAAATTAACATCAGGAGGGGAAGATTTAGTGGACCCAATTGCTAAATTTCTATACCAATTTTATGTCACATTTTCAACGAAAGTTTAGGGCAGAAAATTTAAAAACTTGCTCCAATTTAGAAAAAATACACTAATTTAACGATTGATTTAAGTAAGAGGAGAATAATTTCTATGTATAATTTCCTGTTCTTTTCAGCGGCACAGTATACACGGCATGATGGAAGAAGAAAACGTGATTCGTCCTCATCAAGAAATAGCACAATTATCATTAGAAGAGAAAAAGTTCCTTTTAGCAGTAGAACGTGGTGACGTAGCTTCAACAAGACGGTAAGTTAATATAACATTATTTCTATTAACCATCGATGCCGTTAATTCCATCCGCTTTTTTGCGATTTCAAAACTTCTAGCTAGAATTTTTGCTGTCTCTAAGTTGGCACAGATAAATTATTAAAGCTTTTAGTCTCGGCCAAAAGAGAATCAGTTTGAAGCTCTATACACTGTTTGCATAGGAGACGCAACATAGGGAAAAGTCTACAGGGAATATTAACAAGGATCCAAGCCACTCTGGTTTAAAAGCTGATAGTTTTCTAGGAAACTGTATAGTATCCTAGGAAACTTGGTAGTTTCCAAGAGAACTGTAGTTTTTGAAAGGATGTCTTTTATTTTCAAAGTATTGTTGAACTGTTCATTACACGTATTGCATATTATGTTCTCTATTCTATGCAACACGGTGTATACTCTACACGTTAAAGAATAATTATTTATACATCATGAAATCAATTTAGAACATGTATGGGAAATATTTAAGAAAATCAAAATATTTCATCATTCTCCTTTGTTCCGCTTTTGAGACCCTCTTCAGATCACATATCAAAAAATATGTCTATTTACGAAAAAACATAATAAGGAAGCATCAAGTTTCCTGCTCTTGTATTTTAATAATTCGTCATCCTTGATGTGTCCTGACAGTGTCAGTCTCATTTCCTAGACAAGAAGACGGGTCGTAATAAGAATAGCGTAGGTAATATGAAATGTTTACCTCACACGTAGCGTTGTTTCTCCTCTTGTTCTATTTGCCACGTAATGCTAGATTTTAATCTCACTGGTAAACAAAATATTCCTCGAAGGATAACGATGTTCAAACAAACGCATTTCATTTGCGACATCTTTCCATGAAGTATAGCATCGGTTATTTGTTAGGGTTTGAAAAACAGATGACGCATCCCTTTCTGAAATTGAGTTGAAGCTTGTTATCAATTCTTCTTAATAATGAGACTTAAAGTCAGCTTATTTATTTTCTTTTTTCAGAATGCTTCAACGAGCTGAAGAGACGGCTTATATCAATATCAATTGCGTAGATCCTCTGGGCAGGAGTGCTCTGTTAATGGCTATTGACAACGAAAACCTCGAAATGGTGGAACTGTTAATAGAGCATAAAGTCGAAACCAAAGACGCGCTTCTTCATGCAATTTCAGAAGAATTCGTAGAAGCTGTAGAAGTATTACTCGATCATGAAGAAACGATACATAAACTTGGTGAACCACATGTAAGTTTTAGATTATTAACCACATTATTCTGATTGTGCTTCTGATTGTGAATAAATTTTTTCAACTTAAATTATGAGGAAAATAGGTAAAAATAACCCATTTTGGTTAAAAAAAAAACCACAGTTTGTATACAACGTCAATCATATTTTTAGGTTGCACCTACTTTTTAAGGAGAACCATCGACTAGATTTATTTCTCCCTCTCTCTATTTCTGTCTATCTCTCTCTATTTTAAGGCTACCTGGAGGAATTTTAACTACTTTTTTCTCCAAGGAGCAATATTTTCGGTAGAGTAGCATATTTTGAAACAAGTTATGATCGATCTACACACCACCCAATCAGGTTTTTAAGGTCGTTTTTGTCGTCCTCCTGTTGGGGGGCGATCAACGATCAGACCGAGGCGAACCTGGGAAGTAAGTATCTCTTAAGATTTCTGGCGTTTTTTTTTATTGAGTCCATGTAATATAAAAGCCGTTAGGTCGTTTTACAGAACCAATCGTCTTTACCGGATCTTTTGAAAGTATCTAATGGACTCTGTAACTGCTATGGTAGATAGCCGATACTTTCGCAGAAGCTCCTCCAAAACTCCCTTTTAGATCGTCTGATCTCCCTTTTATTCCGTTAGAGTACGTTTATGTTTTTTTACAGTTGCCAGTTTCCTTAGCTCGTTTAAAGAGTCGTCGAAGTTCTATTCTTCGTTTTTCTAAGTCGTTTTTCCACCAGAGGCAGCATTTTTTGTATTATGTTTGATTTTTGACGCTGTAATTGCAGCTGGAAACTAAAACTTTGAAGATAAATATCTCGAAAAAGGCAAGTTTTACCGAAAACAAAGCAAGAATCTTGGTATTTATTCTCGTTTCGGAAATATTTGTGCAGAAATACTTGTGAAAAAAAAGTGCAGCGATTCAAAGCCAAGATGAATCGACATCTCCGCTTATGCACCGCTCCCAGGCGTCATAAGGATTTCCCTGCAATGCACGTGCATTTTCAATAAAAAAAAACTTATAGAGGAAAAACCATTTTCAGCGTGCCCCATTTATAATAGGGGGCTGTAACTCCTAAACAAAACCACTTATCTTTATGATTACTTAATTATTATCTTTAATAATTACTTAATTACTTAATTATCTTTATTGAGAAGCCCCTAATATCTTTCTGTGTACTTTTGGGCACAAAATTACGTAACAACCTGTATACGATGTTCTTGTACCACTTTGTATGAACGCCTTTTTTAGTTGGATACAAATTAAAGAAAAATTGTATTCAAATAAAATTCAGCAAACCAGTCGTAAACAATTATTATTGTTCAATAGCGGCAAGTATCTATCTGAGAACGCGAAAGAAATCTTAAAGCTCCGAATTTTTCTTTTAAAACGACTCATTTTTCTACTAACCGTTGTATAATTGTCGTCATTATGCTTTACCTATGCTATTTACAGGAGGCTTAAGTAGTCCTTGTTGTAGCGACTACCATTTACATAATATTATACTGAGAAGAAATCCCCTTCCAACAATCACATAAATACATTTTGTATTCACGTAAATTTATTCTCAAAATGGAAATTTAGGGAAATGGAATTGAAAAAATTATCTTGCCGCGTTAAAGCCGATCATTAAAATATCGAAAGCATTAACGAGGTGTGGAAAGTTTGAATTATCAATCAGTCCCTCGATAAATATTTCTCGGAAACTCGTTTGAAATGATTTCATCCCACAAATTTAGCTATATCCGTCATACTTGATTTAATAATTTAAAATTGGATTGCTAAATTGTAAGGGCTGACGTTCGCCCAATTTTGTGAATATTGAATGAGTCGATTACTTGCTGCATATTACCCCTTTTAGATTATTCCTCACTGAATGATCAGAAAAAAAATTTTTATCGATAATATAAAATAATTCCCCTTCGATTCTGCTAATCTGCTAATAGAAATTTTGGAAACAGCCCAAATACTCACAAGAGATCTATTATAGCTTAAGCCTTATACCCTAGTTGGCCATACACAACGATGATCTTGTCAATTTATTGGTTAGTTCAGGACTAATGCATTTTAATGGTTTAATTGCTATGGTCAATCGAAATATTGAGATCTAGGCCACAATTACAAATTCGAATTAATAGTCAGGATATATCATTGTGTACCTACCAATTTCCAATAATTTTCAATTATAACCGGCAAACGCATTATAGTCATAGTAATAACCCATTAGATCAACGGTAATTCGTATTCCTGAGACGGCTGAGAGCGAAATTAATTCTCCCGTTGTTGTTTCAGAGTTGGGAGGCTCTGCCTGGAGATACGGCCACATTCACTCCTGACATCACCCCTCTCATACTATCAGCACATCGTGATAATTACGAAATCATTAAAATTTTGCTTGACAGAGGCGCCACACTGCCCATGCCTCATGACGTCAGGTAAGCTTAGTTTGTAAGTAACTGCATGAGATGAAATGAATTAATCTTTAGAGATAATGCATCATTTGAGAGACGTCCTCGAATACGCCATAGACAGCTCAGTGAAGTTGAATCATTTGTTCACGATTTGTTTACGTTTGTCCAACCATAATTTTCGTTTTTCCACCCTCCAAAACAAGTTACCACTAAATTAAAAAAAATACCGAAACACCAAATGAGATCTGCTGATGATCAAATGATTTTTATTACAGTCGCTTGTCTACAACTTTTGTACGTTTGTTAAACCTGATTTTCTTTTGCCAACCCTTCAAAAAAAGTTGCGATCAAATTAGAAAAAAAATACATGAAATTTACATTTATTATTCTCCACTGTCGATCCACTATATAAATGTTCTTTTCTTGAAGGGGTGGGGACGAAAAACAAAAATTTTGATTGAATAAACGTAAGCAAATTGTAGACAATCGAATGCCGTTTAAATTTTTTTTAAACTCGCATTTGATGCTACTGTCAATTGTTTTTTATTTGGTGCTAACATTTTTTTTTAAAGTAGACGAACGAAAATTTTGGTTGTAAAAACATGGGCAAACCGTGGACAAACGGATGATCTAAATTTGATGAAAATTCGCATTTGGTGCTAATGTCAATTTTTTTAATTTGGGTGTAACTTTTTTTTGAGGGTGGACAAACGAAATTTTTTTTTGGACAAACGTGGAAAAAACGTTTACAAACCGTGGACAAAAGAATGCTTACACTTCACTAGGGGGCCAACTTCACTAGACCGTCATAGACTTATAGATAACAGAGGGTTCAGTTATCTTTACAGGGTTTTAACATGAAGTATGTATTTTTGTTGGTATAGGTAAATTTCCGCAAATACCTACGGGATACGGAAATCTTATGGAAGTAATTGTAAACTGACAATATAATTATTTCAAGTATTGTTGAAATCGGTTTCTTTAGGGGATTGTTTTTATTAGTAACAACTGAAGGACACTGATATAAATTATTATTGTTCAAAAAAATTTTATAACAGATTTCAAAAGCATGTTGCTTGGAAAAAAACCGACGCCGCAGGTGGAGGTCTGTTGCCTATAAGCAACAAGCTTGGGACAACAAGTTCTTATAAAATTTTTTAGAATTTATCAATGTTCGAGGGTTGTTCGAATTTTTCTTGTTATTTCTTTCCCATACAATTTTTTTTCTAAACAGTATTTTTAGGTATTTTTAATTCGATAATTTCACTAATTTTTTTGTCAGTATTCCAAATAAAGTTCAAAATAATTAAATAAATATTTGAAACATCAAAATCGAAATAAATCAAACTGTAACATAGCAACGTACCTAATAGAGTGAAAACATCCCATGGGAATCTGTTTTCAGCATAAACTGTTGTGATTGGTTGAGTTCAATCAGATGACCTAAAATTAATTTAATTTAATTAACTAAACTTAATTCCATGGGATTTTGACTTGACAAATGCCTAAATTTTTTAAGGTAAAAGAAGTTGCTTTTTTTATTGTATTTATATTTTATTCTAAAACCCTTGATGATTTTTAGGATAGAAACAGATTGAAACACTTGTTATACTGCGTTTATACCCAGTTTACACCCCGTATACGGGGTATTTCATGATAATATACTATACCTATATGATACCAAATTTAAGACTTTTAAGGGGAGATTGGATAGTTCAGAAATATTAAAGAGCCATCAAGTCTCGTAAGAAACCAGTGACGGAGTTACCGGAGCTAGCTATCGTTAAATTAAATAAAAAAGTGTTACCTAAGCCGTATTAAAACTTACTGTTCACAAAGTTTTTTATCGAAAATTACAAAAATCCATAATAAAACAATAATTATTGTATTAAAAAGTCTGATGCTAAAAGAAGAAACAACCTATGCCATACACACCTTTAAAATTAAATGTTCAAACTGAAGTTCAACAAAAATTGATTCGTTTCTACTATCATTAAAGCAAAAAGTGACTAAATTAAAATTATTCTAAAAAGTAAACAGCTTCAAGCAAACTGTTTGATGTATATTTCGATGAAACCCAAAAGGAATACAAATGCAAGCCGTAGTTTTAAATGTTTGGCCGACCTTCATGTTTAGTGAGCATAAAAAGCGTATAGATACCTACGTGCAATAAATTCTACCGTTTACATTTTCATTTTCAGTTCCATAGGTTCTGTCCACGAACTCGTATTTTGGTAATTAACTAACCGGAAGTAGACATTGCTTCCGAAATTAAATTAAAGTCATCCGTGTATACCAATTTATCAGGCTAGCAACTTGTATAAATATCAAATATAAACAAATTTATAAAAAGCTTTCGTGGAAATGCTTTTTATCAAATAAAATGTATGTAGATTGTTTTTATAATAATAAGTCTAATACCACATTAATAATAATTACCCGTGTGTACATGAACTAAAGCCATCTGGATAAATTTTGATTTTGATATATTTTTCTAATGAGACTTTTTTCCTTAAAATAAATATTCTACTGTTGAAGAAGTTTGTCCCCTTTATTTTGGAACAGCTTGTATACAACTTGAAACCTTTAGATACTTCTTTCCAAAAGCAAAGCTTAGGTTACATTTTTTAACTGATGGTTGAGTTCAGGAAGTCCAGAAAAATGGATAAAAATCAATTTTACACTTTGTTGCTTTCCACTTCTTTGTTGACTGTTAAGTTGTGGATAAGCGAATTTTAAAAGTCCATAATCTCGACTTAAGATGAAACTCTCTAGGGTCAGCCAATTTAGGTCGCCACATCGGATATACCATATGGTGAAAAATACATCTTAAGGAAGATACCTACTTGAACGGTCACAATTATTATTGACAGAGTGAAAAGTTTTCTTTCTTGATTGCGCTTTTGAGATGGAAATAACCATTGAAACATCGATGTCTCTGTATTCACCATACCATTAGGGCAAATGTGTCGTTCAGTAAACGTTATTGTTTTTCAGTACCAAAATCTGGAACCGTCAAGGTTTGCCTGCGTCATAAGAAAATCGGTAGCAATGACAATTTTATGTCTCCTTTTGGTCCCATAAAAGTAATTGCCGGAAACCTGCGCTCCTTCAGTAGTATTTTATCAAACAAAATAATGCAATTATTTCTGGATGCACTTAATTGCAGGAGACGTGAATATAAATTATCCAGAGAGGTGAAATCGGAGTTTGGCAACATACCAAGAACTTAAAGCAGTTCTCACACTTAAAATTATCTCTTGAAATAAACCTAATGTAGATAACTTTGCGCTGCATAACTAAGTTGGCAAGTTTTAAAATTCTCACTAGATGGAAAAGCTATAACTACTTACTCATGCTCATAATCGTTGTGAGCGTACTTTTTCTATAGCTGGCACATTTTTTTTAAGTTAAAAAACTGCAATATTACCAAATAATTTTTATATGTAATTAAAAAAAAAAGTCCGTGTTAAAGTAATATTTAGTACACGTATAGGTATTCAATATTTCCAGTCTCAGTGCTTAATACAGCATACAGCCAAGAAAACGCGATGTAATAATAAGAAATGCTGTGAAAATTCGTTGTTGCAGGTGTGGCTGTGACGAATGCTACACCTCACGCCTGGAAGACTCGCTCCGGCACTCCAGGAGCAGGATAAACGCTTACAGGGCTCTGGCCTCTCCGTCGCTCATAGCTCTCTCCTCCAAGGACCCAATTCTCACTGCCTTCGAACTTTCCTGGGAGCTCCGCAGGTAATTAGTCCGGAAAATACATTCCTAAAAAATTGGAAAAAAAAAATTAAATGTAAATAATTTATCTAATTTTAATTGTCTCTGCTATTTAGTTTGTATCATTTATTTTATTATTAGAGTTTTTTGATTAGATTGGATTAGATTAGATTAGAAATTTAAGATATTGATTTCATTGTAGGTATAGTGAATTTTTGTCAAACAGGGTGTTTTGTAACTGAATGTCAATATTTAAGGGGGTGATTTTTGGGTCCATTTTAAGAAGAAAACGTATGTCCAAAAAGTCTTAACTTTTGAGATACAGGCTGGTAAAGTTTTTAAAAATAAATAATTTTTTCAATATGTCTGTAATACCGCTCTGGATATTTTAATGAAATTTAATAGACAGGTATTACTCATCAAGAGGCATTTTTTCATGTACCACATTTCGTTTTATCTCCACTAGTGACGATCGTGCAGAATTTTACCTGCATATTTTTATATTTTTTTATTGTCATTTAACGACAATCTTGTGACCATGCAGAGAAACAGATTTTATTTTTTTAGGCGAAAACCGTACATCGGGCTGAACAAAAATAAGTAATCAAATTTGCTTGGAAATGAATGGGGATTTCAAAAATGATTTCTATTTGAACAGAAATCATTGGCGTACCATCAATGTCTGCCAAAATATGCAGGTAAAATTCCATCGTCACCATCGTCACTAATGGAAATAAAATTAAACGTGGTACATGAAAAAATGCCCCTTGATGCGTTATACCTGTATACAAAATTTCATTAAAATATCCAGAGCGGTTTTACAAAATTACGAAAAAATTATTTATTTTAAGGAAACTTTACCACCCTGTATCTCAAAAGTTAAGACTCTTAGGACATACGTTCTTATGACGTTTTCTTCTTAAAATAGGCCCAAAAATCACCCCCTCAAATATTGACATTCAATTACATAACACTCTGTATATTGTTTATTTGAAGATAGACTTTATTACAAGTAAAATAATAATAATGATTATTAAATAAAGATTAAAAAATAACTTCTCTTAGGACGGAAATAGGAAGATATCGATACAAAGGGATGCAAAACGGTTAATGCTTACCCGACTCCATACTCAAGGACCCACACGTCGTGCTCGACATCAAGTATCTTAACGTTAATTGATTTACATAGTCCCGGAGGTAATGTCAAAGGGTCTAAGTGAATTTGAGGTTAGTTCCCTCAAAGGTAAATTTCGTTGTCCTTTTTGTTAAATTATTCAATTAATTCTCATCGTAACTAGTCTACTCCGTGCATAATTTCAATTCAACAAGGTTTAAAAATAGATTTTTCAACTCCAAAAGCCTCACATAGAATAATTATCAAGGGCGAAATTTTTAAGCTGACGAGCAGAGTTGATGAGAAATTTTATTAATTCCTCTCTTTACCTTTTCTCTCGCTGGCTAATAAAAACGGCGATGAAACGGTGTTTTATTGTTTTACCTGGAAATAAAATATCTTCACTTTCTGTTTTATATGAAAACGACTTGAGCACAAAGGCAGTTAATCATAA
This sequence comes from Malachius bipustulatus, assembly GCA_910589415.1. Lineage (NCBI taxonomy): Eukaryota > Metazoa > Arthropoda > Insecta > Coleoptera > Melyridae > Malachius > Malachius bipustulatus. The sequence continues at coordinate 28,269,054 of OU342634.1, read as the reverse complement.
TTTTGTCAAGTTATTTACTACCCTATTGGAGCGCCTTCTAACTTTGTGGTGTATTACATGAAAATCCCTGTTAATTGGTAAATCGAGATGATGTCGCGAGTCTTTTCACGTGATTCTTTCGCAACAATTTTTCTGATAAAAAAAACCTGCCTCATCTATTCATCATTCATACTCATCAATTAACTTTTAAAGACGATTGGAAACGAAAACCTGACAAAGTTTTTTGGTGATATGCAGTTATCTTTAAAACCGCTACAAACTTATCTTTAATTCCATAAGGAACTTATTTGATAATAATTTCCCCCCTTCAACTTTTCGTAGATTAATTAAATATGTAAACATTCCAGACTGAGTTTCATGGAACATGAGTTCAAAAGCGAGTACCAGGAACTTCGAAAACAGTGTCAAGACTTCGCGACGGCACTACTGGATCATACTAGGAGTTCCTATGAGCTAGAAGTGCTGCTCAACCACGATCCCACAGGACCTGCCTTTGAGCACGGCGACCGGATGCACCTGAATCGACTGAAACTCGCCATCAAGTTGCGTCAGAAAAAGGTAAGTTCAGAGGTTATTAATTCTCAGAGGAATCTCCTTTTCTAGAAAGTGAATATTGTCACGTATTTATTCCGTGATAAATAAAGACATTCTGTTGGAGTGGAATGCATAATTTATTCATTATTAATGGAACCATTAGGGGTTATTTAGAATGGCCCTAAAGTGGGTTGTTGATTATATTAACAAGAGGTAGAGGATTATATAGGTAACGTTAACAATTTTCCCTTAATCTTGAGTTTGTATGGCGGATTGGGATAGTGACGTAGTTTTTTGAATCGCAGAGAAGAGCGCCTTTAAGTAACCATGTTGTATAGCGATTAGAAAATTTCCTCATTTTGTTATATCTATTTATTATTTTACCTACCTTGGATAAATGCTTTGGTATCGTCGAGCACCATTACTTTTATCTTTAAGAAAAAAAATTTGTTTTTGAAATTAAATTTGATAATTTTTATTGAACCTTCCTTTATGTTGAATTTGTGTCTTCTGATTTATTGGGATTTAGGTTCTTGTTTAAAAATATTACTTTTTCAAAAGATTTTTATAATAATAGGAACGTTTCGGGACCAATTGGCCCCTTGTTCACTCATAGAAATATATAAAAATCTTTTTAAATATTATTATTTTTAACCAAGAACCAAAATCTCAATAAATCAGAAGACAAAATTTGAAATTAAGGAGAGATAATAATTATTTTCTATTCTTTCAAATCTTGATCGTACTTTGAGAACAAAATAATGGAGTATTTTTTGTAATAATGGTTAATTTGATAAATATCTAATTATAAATAATTGACAACATAAATCTTGTATTTTATGAACAAGCTGCACCTGTTAACTATAAAAATTTAATTACTCGGGGAATTAATTAACAAAATTGGTCCGTTAAGTCAAAACCAAACACTTCATTGTATTTTTGCGAAGTTTGAGGTATTTTTTGTATCTTAGGTATACTTTAAAGTTTCTCCAGAATGTTTTTTTAATATTAAAATTATACTTTCATATTTAAAATGTTCAACAAATCGTGGTTAATTGTATAAAACATACTTATACCTATCTTTAGTTACCGAATATAATAAATTATAAAAAAATAATTCAATTTTCATTGAATAATAATTATAATTGAAATTATGAAAACGTTGTTTTTTTTACATTTCAAAGGTGTTAAGGATCTCTTTGTACCATATTTATCACAATACCTCTAAAATTAAGTCCTTTGAAGTTAACTCAGATTTATCATCTCCTTATTGCCGTCACTTTATAGGTATACCTCCATTATTTAAATTCTCGCCGAATATTATGCAGAAAATGAATTCGCGAAATCTCACAGGAAACGGATACAGTGAAAACGAGATCGAGCGCCAGTCTTATCCTAAATTCTGTATATTCTCATGCGGCCGTTACAGGAGATTTAGCCTTATTTTATGGAGATTTTGTCCTTCTCATGAAATTCAACTCCAGCCAAGGATCAAAAGGAACGACAATATAACGATTCCTTTATACCAGGTAAGTGCTAAGTTTATTACAGACTCAAAAGATTAATAAAATTACTTTGAAGTTAATAATATTTAAGTGATATCAAAAAAATATAGCTCATATTTATTTGACTTATTTAGCATTAGTTGGAATAAAAAAAAACAATTTTACAGGATATAAAAAGGTAAGCAGCTAAGGACCATTATAACTTCTTTATAACAACTATTTAGACGAAAACTTTACACGAAAAACAAAAAAATCTTATTTTAATATTATTTAAGCTTATTGAGCTGAAGAAGTACATTTTTAACTAGTTCAATTTGGTTGACTAGATTATTAAGTCGATAAAAGACGCTTAATAATTGACAGCATAGTTGTCTGCAATTAATATTTTATTAAATTAATAAATGTATCAAATGGTTGCGTGCCAATTCTAGGTATACACATACAGGATGACTACAACCTCAACTTGCTTATACGCAAGTAGTAGGTACTTATGTATGATAGGTATATTTCCTCCGGTATAATGTGATTAATTCAATAAGATACTCATCTCTTAAGTTATTTATATCTGATCCTATAAAATACAAATTAACGAGACACTTGAAAATTTCATAATCAGTCAAAACAATCAAGACGAGTGGAAATAAATTAATGCAAATATTGTGCAAAATATAATTAACAAAGTAACTTAGATAAATAATAACTTAGATGACTTCAAGTGGATCATGATATGTTATTCCCATCAGATAAGGTTTCCTTTAGTATAAATATCAGGTAAGTTCATTTAATTTCTTCAAATTCGTTGTATTTTAATTTATTTTCATTAACAATGAAGTTCATCACATGTGTTCTTTTTGTCTTGGGATGTCTAGTTTTTGGAAGTCACAGTTACTCAGGTAAGAGAGAAAAACTTTAATTATTAAAGTTGCGCGCTGCCTATCTGTGGTAGATTGCTCTTATACACAGCATCACAATCAATCACATAAAGACAATAGTTCAAAAATAAAAATTTAAACAATTAACAATTAATATGAGTGTGAATAATATTAATTGTATCAACTAAATTGTTTTCACATAAGTATGTCATTTAACTATTTAACTCTATCAATTTTTAAATTTAAATTTTGGCCGAATGTCCCACGAGATCCAAACCAAAATATCAATTACTTACCATTTTCTCTTCACAAATCTATCCTGCATGAAATGGTTCATAAATATTTTTTTCTCTGTTTTAATTTTCATGTCTTTAGATGTGTCATTAGTTTCATATTTAACTGTAGGGTCGATTATAAACGCACTTTTTGATTTCTTGACAAAAGCAATGAAGTCCGAAAATTTGTTTAATCCTAATAAAATGGGGTGATTTTCGTAAAGTGATGTCGTCCTCAATATAAGATTACTCTATTTTAACTATTTCTCCAGCTAGAAGGGCCTGTTATAAATTTTAATCGCAAATTACGCTTGTTTCTTATATTTAATGAATTTTACCCTTTAATCTGGTGGAGCCCAACATATACTTAAAATAATGATTGCGTTAATTATTATTATTGTCCTTTTTTATTATAATGAAAGATTGATAATTAATTATTGGATTGATTTATCTCCTGGTGTCTGGTGAAGCATAATTAATTAATTAATAAAGGTTAACATCCACCACTTGTTTTTTTTTTTGTTTTATTAATAATTAATAAAATAATTTATAAATTTATTACAAAATTATAATTAAATTAATAAATTAATTAAATTATAATTAATCTAGCTTTAATTTTAGACGTCATTAAATTAAAGATTGTCTATTAATTGTTCACCAATAGGAAACAAACTTGAACTTGACGTCCCTTTATCTTTACGATTATTATTCATTTAGTAATCAGTAAAAAGTTAAGTACTATTATTATTATCTAAATGGCACAGTTAAAACCTTTAAATTGTTTTATCACAACGACCCTGACTTCTAGATAGTGTTGTTAGAATACAGGGCGGTCTAGACTGCCATAAATGATTTTATTACTCATTTTAATTTATTTATATCAATTTAAAAATCAAAATAAATTTTACACATTCATAGTAGAGATGTGAAAAGTTAGGATAGGGACATGTAAGAATCTGTATGTCTCTAAAACTGTATCTCAAACAGTTCCTGAGAAATCGGCAAAAAAATGAAAATACTTAATTTTCTTGACATATTTTTGAACGAGCTATCGCATAAGGTATAAATATATAAGGTATAAATTGCTTATAATAATTGCCACAGTACATAAGGATTTAAGTATCTAAATTAAGTTATAAAGTCCAGTTTGTCTTAAGAACAGCAATAGATTACTGGTAGCCGTTGATGACCCAATATCGAGTACTTCTCCAAGATTGGCGCCAAGATTGTGGTCAGCTCTTTCTTGTGAAAACTGTCTTAGCAGAAAATGGGCCACTGTCAGCTGTTCGCAGATGGGAGCAATGCGCTTTTGTAGGATATGGTTATGAGTTATCGATATATGTCCCATTCTTAATCTTCTGAGTATCACTGCATCTCTTCTGCTATTTATGTTTTACCGTCATGGTGTGACCGAGGGTTCGACAGTTCTTAACTTGTGTGTGTTGTTCTCTCCACTTTTGCTGCCAGGGATCCATCATCCGTGACTGTATCTCAGTTTTCATATCCTGGAATAGTATGGTATCTTGGCATGCCATATTGGACGTAGCTTCTTCTGCCACTCAGTCGGCCTCCTCGTTTCTCTTTATACCGCAATGAAATGGTGTGGTAACGTTATTGCCAGCCTCTTTAAGCTCACGGCATTTCATGGATAATCTGATTCTTTGTATAAATCTGTTTAATCAATTATTGTTTATCTAATTAATACTAGGCAATGTTAATCGCATGACATCTTGTAAACAATTATTTAAAAATTTTAAAATTTTATCATTTCCAAGTCTATTTATATACAAATGTCTCTGTTTTGTACATAAAAATAAAAATTTGTTTACTTTTTTCCATTCTAATACCAGAAATTCTAATAAAATTATTTTAAATCAACATAATACCACTCATTATGAATTATCTTCTGAATACATATGTGCCCAAATTTATAATCATTTGCCAAATAATTACAAAAAAAATAATTAAAAAAAATTTTCAAAAGAAATTAAAAATATTTTATAAAAAAAATGTTATTACAGCAAATAAATATCTGAAAAATTCTTTGGATTTGTAATTTTAAATAATTATAACTTTATAGATAATTTTACGATTTATTTTTGTTCATTTTCCTTAAAAAATACAATAATATGTATTTACCATAAGGAAATAAATAAATATTATTATTATAAATATTATCGAGGACAGCGAATCAGTGCATATTACTAAATTTTTACCAGAGCTGCGCACTGTATGTGTGAGGGCCTTTTTAATTGCGTATAATTCCGCTGTCTGGACTGACGTCGCTCATGGTCACTTGATTCTTTTGTCATAATTCTGTTTCATAAAATGTTTATTTTCTGAAACAGTAGATTTTTGAATGCAATTCTCATTAACTTTTGGGAAATTAAATCTTCTGAATAGAGATCCTGTAGGCCAAAATTCAGGTTTCTCGTATAAATATTCATAATTTATTGGAATTTCTACCTTGAAAGAATTATATGTTTTAACGATTTCCATTATTGAAAAAGTTTAGTAAATTTTCTGACTTTATTGTAGTTTTAAATCTTGAACAAAAAAATAAATATTTTTCTGAGTGAAGTTACCGTTAAATCATTTTTTGAACCACACCCAGTGAAGTAATTACCTATTTTTAGATTTGACGATTTCATTTTTTAGAGGTGTTGTTTTTCTTTCCGCTTGATCAGCATTTATTGCTACAGTATTAGTGGAAGAAAGATGTTTATCGATAGTTTCATCATTGTTTTTAACTTTCAAATCTTGGTCTCCATTTATTTTGTTTTAGTACATTTGGTTGTTGAAGTAGTAAAAACATTATCATTCAAGCCAATTATTCCAGGATCAATTCACATAAATGTTTTTTTTTTATGAAAAAATCATTTCTTTGTCCATTCACATTTTTTTCCCTAAATCTAACGAAACATTCCGAAATGATAATAAAATAAAAAAAGTACACACCTATTATATGATAATCTTCCCAATAATTAATTATTGTTTACATAAAATTAAAACGAGAGCTGCTTATTCACCCCTACCCTCCTATTGATTTAGGTAGGTTTTTGGTGTACACAGGGAGAATATCACACCTCATTCGTATCATTGACTATTTTTGTTTACATTTATAAATTATTATGTTTTTTTCTACATTTTTGGCCTAAAACCAAAAATCACATTTATCTAATGAATTACCGTCAAGTGACACCGACTCTAGTGCCACCTGTTGGTACATTTAGATACTAAAATGAGCAATATTGCTATAAACAATAATGATCATCAATGTATATGTAAATGTATTTTGAATTATTCTATTACGTTGAAAATTAATTGCACTTGATGATCATTCAATGGTACCTTCACCTTACAAATTTTGTTACTATAGGTACCATAATAATAACACCAAATTATTTACTATAATTTATATGAAAAAAAAATCCAGATCATGCATTTTTGAACGAAATAACGAAAGAAATACGAACACCGATCTCCATTTAATGGGATTTTTCAGATAAGTCATTTCAGCAACTTAATTCCGAGTTGAGAGATTTCTTCCGAGACGGAATATTGAGCACCAATTTACAAACTAAACTAAGCCAATACGATGCAAGTCCCGTGTTCGAGGAGCATGTTAAAAGGACACCGGTTTCAAGTATCCTGGATAAAGTCCCCTGTGACTTATGTTTAGCTGTAGCCGACGCCGTGACTTACGCTCGCAACCACTTCAATGTTCCTAAGGAAAAATTAGTGAATTCTCTCACCCGTTTGTGTACCATCTTGATTGTAACAGGAGAGGTTGATAAGAGAGTTTGTAGAGGCGTTTTGGATCTCAATTTAGTAAGTTATATTTTATCTAAAAGTATACTAATGAAATGAAAAATAATTTTTTTTTAGGATACCATACTGTATATTATTGATAATGGTAATCACACCACAGTTCCTTTTAGATTTTGCGCATCGGCACTCCAGAGTTTTAATTGCTCTTATGAGAAAGCAATTTTTGAATGGGAAATCGATATCCCCGAAGAACAGCATGGCATTATAAGAAAGCCCGTTAGTATTAACTACAATAAACAAATAAGAGTATTATTCGTGACGTGAAAAATTTTTTTTCTAGAAAAGTGATTCTGAATTTAATATCCTTCACATATCTGACATCCATTATGATCCTTACTATACTGCGGGGGTGTCAAATAAATGCGGTGAACCGCTATGTTGCCAATCCGATCAGGCTCAAAGTGACAATCCTGCAACAAAATGTGGATATTGGAGTGAATATACAAACGCTGATACTCCTGGATACTTAGTTGAAGATCTACTGCAATTCGTCAATAAAACTCACGTAAGTATCATGTTCTATAGTGCTTCCTACATATCGTATAATACGTGCCACGGAAGTTTTCCGGGATAGGGGCTGCTTTTACTTTTCCGCGAAACATCTGATGCCTATCGTTTCTTATCTCTGTCTGCAAACTTTGGCAAACTTGTGTATTATGGCTGGCCGCATTAGAGGGAGAATAAAATTCAGGGATCTGTAAGGGAGCCTCCCGTCTCACATCGGATAGGCGGGCTAGGAAGTAACACGATTATGAAAACTTTGACCGGTATTGGTTATTATGTTCTTTCTTATCTTCCTTCAAGAACTGCTAATGCTACAGGTGGAAATTTATCTCATTTATAATAATTATTCAACAAAGGAATGTTCAACTGACTTGGGAAAAAATTTACAAAAATGTAACTTTAGTTAGTATTCAATTAGGTAACTTTTTCTGAATATTTTAGGAGTTCGACTTCGTATATTACACCGGTGATATCATAAGCCACAGAGTTTGGGGCACAAGTGTTATCAACAACACCCAAAGCATAAAAGACATATACGGTATGATGAAGAAATATTTGACAGTTCCAGTGTACCCGGCTCTTGGGAATCATGAATCGAACCCATTAAACCAGTACGTACCTTGTTCTTAAGCTCATTTCCAAGAAATCATAATTTTTGCCATTTTTAGATGGACAGACAATATTACCGACCCAACAGTATCTCAGCAGTGGTTATATGATTTAATAGCAGAGGAATGGTCAGAGTGGCTACCAGAATCTACCAAGGAGACCATAAAAAGGGGTGGATTTTATACTGTCACCCCAAAGAAGGGACTTCGATTGATTGCGTTAAACAGCAATGTTTGTTATACTTACAATTGGTAAGGAGCGTTGTTATATTTTTTATTCATATCTTTTATTAAGTGGCGTAACCCTATGGCTGCTATTATTCCAAACATTTGAAAATTGGACTAGGTTAGATGGTAAGTCAAATTAAGAAGATCATGTAGCATCCTGTAATAAAATTTTTAATAAGGGATGATTTTTCGCAAAAAAGGACTAATCTTTTCCAAGTAGGTAAACCATCACTGTCAGAAAAAATGTTCTCGTCGATTCTCGCAGCTCTGATGATTTATCTTATTGCAAATAGCGGTCATTTTTTTTGAACGGGAATAAATACGGCACGCAATCTTCATCGGTAGCTTCCTACCGCTTCGGCATGGTAGAGCTCTGCGGCCATCAACATTCAGCTCGTCGTTCACGGGCCTGTCACGTCTTTCTTCATGTCTCGGCCATTCTCGATGTCTTTCTCCGTCGAGGCAGGGTTACGAATTCTTCCTGCGGGTTCATCTAACCTGACAGGAAACAGGACTGCTACAAGCGCCTCGCGTAATACACATCCGCCTAGACGAGGAATATTCCTATCAACTCAGTTCTCCTGATAGAAGGACACAGGGGCTCCGATCAGCACTTGGAGAAGAGATTGAGTTGTTCGAACTGATTGGCAGCCATCTTTTATAGGGGGTTCGTCGCTGATAATTCGTCGACATCGCAATAAAAAGTACTCTTATCCGCTCCTGAAAAATGATTTTTCTCTTAGTCACTTTCATTCTGGGATAGGTGAATAAGTTTAGAAAAAATAAACCATTTTTATAAGATTCCAGTTCCTTTCTAAATTTTATCTCAAGCACTGACCAATAATTCTTATTCCAAAATGAATAGTCAAAAATACTCTTCAGTTATAAAAAAAATATATAACAGTCTGAAATAAAATATTAATAAAATGAATAAAATATAAGAAAAAAAAAATAGTGATAACTGCTAAATAACAGTAGAATAACAATGTTTTAGTTTGCTGATTAAATTATTTTAATTTTTGCTTTAAGGTGGCTAGTCTATGACGATGTTGATCCTCTAGGTCAACTAAAATGGTTAGTCGAAGTATTACTGGAGGCAGAAAAGAACCAAGAAAGGGTTCATATAATTGGACATGTCCCTACTGGATCAGATGAGTGTTTAAAAGTTTGGGGTCGCGAATATCATAAGATCGTAGAAAGGTATAAATAACCAACCCAAGCAAAATAATTAGTAAAAAATTTTTATTTTTAGATTTTCTGAAACCATAGCATCTCAATTCAACGGTCATACCCATTTCGATCAATTCTACGTATATTACGACAGAGAAAATGCAAATAAGACTATAGGAGCGATTTTCAATGGCGCTTCGGTTACGACCTGGCTTGATAATAATCCCAGTTACAAAATATACGAAGTTGATGAGGATTCATTCGTAAGTACAGTAAAACTACTTTGACCTTAATGAGAATGAAACTTCTATAAACTTACTTCCAGAATATGTCTGTATAGTAGTTGTTCTAATATGTACACACAACTAACAGCTTTTTGGTGTTTTTCTAGTCACCTCAAGACTACGAAGAATGGACTTTCAATGTTACTGAAGCGAATTTAACGCCAGATAAATCACCGGAATGGTATAAATTATACAGATTCACGGAAGCTTATAACGTTACTAATCTGGACGCTGAAGAACTTTCCTCTCTCGTTTTTAGAATGGCAGAGGATCACGCGCTCATTGATCAATACAACAAGTAACTAAATGAAAGAAAACGGGAAGAAAAGAACCTAATTCCAAATATTTTTCAGATTTTACTTCAGAAACGGGGATCTAGCTATTGCAAAACCGTGCGATGAGAAGTGTCAGAAGAGATATCTCTGTGAAATCGTTGCTTCTGAAGTCGGGGATGATCGCCAGTGTAATAAGCTGAAAGAGATTTACGATTCTAATAAATAAAAAGATTACTAGGAAAATTTAAGCTGTGTTCTAGCAGCAGTAAAAAGTCAATATTCTCATCTGTATTTTATTCAAAAATCATTCATTAAAAATTCAAAGCAAAAGTATAAAGAATAAAGAATAAAATATTAGATCAAAATTTTGGCCCAAAAGTGAGTTATTAAATAATTTTTTAAAGACTGAAAATCTATTATAAATAAAAAAATGCATACATTCGATGGTGTATTTTTCTATTTTAAATTATGTAGAGATTGCCTCATTTTATTCGTATCACAACACCCCTTTATTAGGTTAATAAAGAAAGTTATCAATTTTAAGAAGGCGGTTAGGCACGGGAAGGAACTTAAATCAAATTTTCACCCCTCAGTGAATCGATAAAGGGCGTCGTAAATTTTTCTAAGGCTCTTAAATCATTAATAAGAGTAGATCGAAAGATAAAGAAAATCAGGAATGTTTTCTCTTAAAGTTAAGATCACACATGGGGCCTGAAGTGTTATGAAAAAATAATTTAATTTGAACATCGATAATGTCGAAATACCCAACAACATAAAGTTTTCTGTCTGAAATTAATTGAAGATAAGGCTACTTTAAATCTTGTAGAAACAATCTGGATCATCCTGTATGTGAGATGGGATGGGACTTCTGAATATTGGAAAATAAATACGGGGTAAAGCCCCAGGCATATTAATTTATACACGATTATTCTTCCGCGTATATTCACTATAAATCCATCATTGGAAATATAGGAATGAGCGTTTCAATTAGGGATCTTCCTCAAACGTAAAATTAAACACGGATGCTCCTGGGAGAAGTTAAACAATAGAATGTGCTTCCGCTGCCGCGGCAACGGCGCCCGAATGAGCCGCGGGCAACGGAACTGGAATCAGCTGCCGGTGTCGGCATCCGAATGAACTGAGGTGCCGATAATTAATAATAATTCTCAGTACTTTCCAGGTTCTGCATCTGACTCCACATTTTATCGATAGATGATTTTTTTTATACCAAGATTTAATTGTTTCCCTTTTGCATAAAATTATTAATTACAAACTGACAATTCGATAGGTTCGAACAAAGAAGATGGATCCTTTGTCCACTCAAAAATGGTACACATTTTCGGAATTTTGATCTAAATCCTATATGAAATATTTCTTATTTCTTAACATTTTTATTTCGTCTTCATATTATATTTTACAGATCTATTTGTTAAAGTACTATTTTTTTTAACACTACACTGAACACTCAAACATAAAAATTCGGTTGAGCTGTGAGAAAATGCTTGTATTTAACATATTACTGCATTGTAATAAATGTGGCGCTACATATGAGATCAATTATCTTAATTATAAAAAATGTTTAATAAAAATCTTTCCTTACAGCTTAGACCACAACTGTCGTCGATATACTGGTCTGTTATCATTAATTAGGTATAATATATACAGGGTGTTAAGAAAATGACGGATAAACTCTTCAGTACATTGTAGGGGATACTTAGTAGAGTACGGGAAAAATAATTTAAAAAATTCTGGTCTTCAATTTGGTGAGATAAAAAATGCCAAAGTTAACATTTTACTACCTTTGTTTTTCGGTATTTGCAAAAAATAAATGATTTTAGAAATATAAAAAAGGGTACTTTAATCGTTATCAATTGAAAAAATTGCTTAAAATGTATTACTGGCTTGGAAAATTTAATCAGAATTTTTTTTCTTTTCTAAGATGCCGAAAAAAAAGCATTTGGCAACAACGGTTTTGATACCTTGACTACCTTCATTGTTAGAAATTAGACCAAATTACCAAATACCAACTGTTATCGTGTTGAACGTTGCCAAATTTATTGTTCAATATTTTGCTTATATCTTTTAAAATGTAGCTCTGGATTTTTTTAAATTATTTTTTTCCGTACTCTACTGAGTGTCCCCTACAATGTACTGCAGAGTTTATCCGTCATTTTCTTAACAACCTGTATAGTCCAAGAGCTGCAGAAAATGTGTCCTCATAAGGTGGGCGAACGACCAAAATATGAATGATCGTGAGACTTAATTAAAAGGGGACGCAAACGTGCCCTGCGAAAATCCTGCCGAAACATACGAGTATATTGGTTTTTCAAATTTTCATTAGATAAATAATTGCAGGACCAATGATTTAGCGTTGGACAGAAAATGAAATCACTATGTTTTAGTGGTGAGCGAGACGACCGTAAGTTGCCAAACCCCACCCTGCCGCACACCCCAGCAGCCAGGCGCAACGAGGTTTTTAATTATAACTATCGTCGTCATCAAAAGTTTCTCGTTATGCAAGCCAGCTATTTTCTGAGAGCGAGGTGTAGTGTGTAAAGTTTCAAAAATGCAAAAAATGCGTCTAAAAATAACACAAAACGAGTTTTTAGTAAATGGTTACTAAAAATATTTTAATTATCAATAAATATTCATAAATTAACAAAATATCATCTAAATGGTCAACCTCTTTCGGAAGTTTCGGCAGTTTCATAGTAAATTTCATCTATCAGCATTAAGAGACCGGAAAAAATCACCAATACGTGTCATAAATAGCAGTTAGGAGAGTTAAGATCTAAAGCAGGGGTGGGGGGTCTACTAGGGGATGAGTGATGACTTGTTGTCAAAAAGTTATCATAAAATTGTAGGCTAAAAAACTGCTGGTGCTAAAAAAATTGAATCAGAGATTCGGTGGAAGCGGAGGGGTAGTTGGAAGTACAAAACGTTTTCTTTTTGAGAATCACTTCGTATTTTAGATGTCGAGATCCGACAATTTCAACAGGAGAATTTGTTTTGTCTAAGTATATAAAAAAAAATATGGCCAGAAGAACAGTACCTACGGGTAGTTCGTAGATGGAAAAACGTAGTAGGTAACAAGCTTATATAAGCTTGTTACATAGCTACTATAAGCTTTTATTAATAGCCTTTATCTGCGAGCTCCGTACACATTTTACCTACGACTTTTTTATTTCACAGAATAGATCAGAGTTATTTATGCATCTAGTGCGCGAAATTAGGGTGCTTTTGAATATTTTTTTGTCTAGGCTCTTGTTTCGACAAAAAAGCTCTCATACTCAAGCATCAAAGCTCAATTTCGCGAAATATATGCCTAAATAACTATTATTGTCTATTCTATAAAATCTATTCTATTTTTAACTTGCCGCTTCGCCGTTTTTATATAAAAATGTTTTCGATATTTTATTTAATGCCCTTCCTATTAAAATATGTTACTAAAAGATGGAAAACTGCTACAAACGTAGCTCGATCAGTTCGCCTAAATAATGTGATCGAAAAAGGAAGAAATATTTCGCACAATGTCTTCATAATTGAATTTTTGATTAACTACTTCGCCCAAATGTTAATTGCAATTGTATTTAACGCCCTTCATCTGAAAATTTTACAAAAATCATAGCAAAACTTCTATAAACGTAGCTTGATCATTTCGTTGAAATACATTATTTGAATTTCTACTTCTTCTGCTCTTTTATAAAATTTTTATTTAATAGTTAATACCATTCCTATAAAATTTTTACTAAAACCAAGAAAACAGCTATACCTAGTCCCTAGCTCGATCATAATTTCGTCAAAATAATTGAATAGAAAACCGAATATATGCTTGCCCATTTCTTAGAAATTGCACTTGCTGCTTCGACATTTTTTTTTTAAATAAAATTTGTTTCGCAATTTTATTTAATGCCCTTCCTATGAAAATCTTACTAAGATCAATAAAACTGTTACAAACATAGCTTGATCATTTCGTGGAAGTAATTTTGAAAAGGAAGAACCATTTGCTAATTTTTTCCCAGTTTGTGCTGCTTCGCCGTTTTTTTTTCAATAAAATTTTTGTCCCAAATTTAATGCCCTTGCTACAAACGGTATTATAAACTGCTACAAACGCAGCTCGATCGTTTCGTCTAAATAATTTGATCGAAAAAGGCAGAAATATTCGAATATTTCGTTCACCTCAAAGGTATTTTGTTAATTTATGAATGTTTATTGAAAATATTTAAAGGTTTGAAGTAACCAAGGGGGACATACCCGACCAACGCAATCATGGGGAACAATACCAATGACATGATGTCGGGAAAAGCCTTGGCAAGCAAACTTCTGAACCTTATTGTGAAGGGTACAGAGCTAATTAAATAGCCAAGAGCCAATAGCTACAGTAAGATACAATAAGCCTAAATGGCTGCAGCCTTAAAACCGATTTCCGTATCTAGCGACAAACAACAAAGAACAACAACAACAACCAAGGGGACATGGAGTTTTACTAAAAACTCATTTCATAGTCAAAAGACAAAAGATGAACGAAATGTTGTCAGACAACATGCCATTCATTAATGTTGTGCTGTGAGTAGAGGCAGAAATTGTAGACACGTGTTTCGTCCTGTTTGGGACTCTTCAGTAAAATGTATCTACCAACACACAACACAGTTTTGATCACGTATCCCGTGAGTGGGATAATCCAATGGAATCAAAATAAAAATAAAAGGCACGGTGGGTTCGGCTTGCGCCATAGGATACACCCCAGACAGCCATAATGCATGCCAAAAATGAGTGCAGTGCCCCCCGGTGTGCATAAAGTAGGTAAAGTCCCTATTGGGCGTTGCTAGACAAAAGATGAATGACATGTTGTCTGACTATGAAATGAGTTTTTAGTAAAACTTAAAACTCCATGTCCCCTTGGTTGTTGTTGTTGTTGTTTGTTGTTTATTTTTATTCCATTCATTTCATAGTATTTACACAAAACTATTTTTTGAATAAACTCAATCCAATTAAAAAGTACAAGGGATTAATTCCCCAAAAATCTATATTGATATCACCATTAATAACTGATGAGATAGGTAGGTATA
Organism: Malachius bipustulatus; assembly: GCA_910589415.1. NCBI lineage: Eukaryota > Metazoa > Arthropoda > Insecta > Coleoptera > Melyridae > Malachius > Malachius bipustulatus. The sequence goes on along the minus strand of OU342634.1, from coordinate 28,253,899 downwards.
TACATTATCAGAAACAGAAATTACAATTCTTTGGCTTTCATGTAGGTACGTATTTAATTTTTTTCTTAATTTCACAATCCCCAATAAACGGTGGAGTATCCACTTCCAGTAGGCAATTTCACATAGGAATCAAATTTTCGTTTTTGTATACCCTTCAGTCGAGTGAACCCGCTCATGCCAATCATACCAGCACCGCGGTTACAGCTAATTGTATTTTTTCCCCCAAAAAATTAAATTATTGAGGAAAATACAAAACCACTAATTAGTTTTTTTCGTACGTAGATCATCAAAGTATATATTTTATTGTACCTGTAGTATTTTTTTCAGTTTAAGTAACGTGTGAAAAATAAATTACTATTCTTGCTTCAAGATCTTACTTTAATAGATATAGTAGCTAACGGTATAATGAGCTAGTAGGTACCTACTGCCTAATTATTATTATTATTAGCACATAATTTTTATTATCTAAATTTTTAAATATGCGATATATAATCCAATAATTTTCACTGTTCGTAACTACTACAAACTATATACCTACCTGATAATAAATATTATGCTAAAAAGCAACTGATACGTTTGCCATCAAATGACCCCTCCTTAACTTTTAAAGGAGGTAAATTTATACGCTTTTGAGCTTATAAATATGCTTCTATTATACTGCTAGTTAGTGGTAAGAAATTATTCTTACAATGAAGTGGTTACATGTGTTATTGCTACTATTATGTGTTTATTGTTTCTCTCGGAGCCGCGCTGCTGAGAACCAGAGTAAGATAACTTTTGGTTTACAAACAATCAACACAAATGTATAAATTATAGACATAATTGCATAATTACCATTCTTAAGGACGTCTTTTAATATCGTTCATAGGTTGCGGTTCAGTTAATTATATTATCCTATTATCCTTTTGTGGTAAACTATTAATCTTGAAACTGCGTGATATACATACAAATGAAAAAAGAAACGATTATCATTGAAAATTTTCCATACAGTTTCCTTGGCATAATAATACTTAAAAATATGTGCATATTGAATTAATTTAAGATAGTATAGGTACCTATACTTATAATCAATTAAAAAATCAAAACAAAACAAGATCAGAGCTAGTTATTTCATTAATTACGCAGGCTATTGAATTATTTTTAATAAGATTTGCCAAAATCAGATGAATCAAACAACTCTTTCAATGTCAAGATAATTTGCTGACTTTATAAGCGCAAAAACTTTAGCCTTCAGCCTTCAATCAGCCTTCAATGCGTTTATGTTCTTTTTATATGATTTTTAGTATTTTAGTAGATGCGGTTATAGAAGAAGGTAACAACGTTTGCATTATTTGAAACACACATAACCAAACTATCAGAATGAGTTTTCCAAATACTAATAACTTTACAGAAATATAATAATTTTTCTCAGCTTGACATTATAATATGATACCAGCTTTTTAGTTTTCACCCAAACTAACAAACTTGTTTTGGGAACTCCTTATCTCCAGTTACAACTTTCATATTCCAATCTAGTTTCTATCTGTTGGATGCAAAATGGTGGCATGCCAAAGAGGGCACGACAAAGTACGTATATCCAGTATGACTAACAAAAAATATTTAGACAAAAAACTGGACTTCGATATGAGAGTTGTATAACTGAAGATAGGAGTTTCCAAACCTGGCTTTCGTTGGCGGAAAACTTCAAACTGCCGGAACTAGCGTCAAAAAACTAAAAACCGGAAGTCGGTCATATTTAACCAAAATAAAAAAACTTTCGTCTTGACCAGATCTACATGCCCTTTACCGTTCTCTATAAATCGTAAAAGAGTTTATACACTTTGCTAGGTATGTGTATCTTTCAAGTGTCATAATAAGGAAGTTTTACATGATTGTGAATTTGGATTGGAGTAGAGGATCTGTCTTTATATTATATCATTTTAGTTTATATGTGAAATACGAATGAATAAAATAGTATAGGTTTGAGCATAGCTCCTTGAGGTCACTCTGAAGGCACCATTAAAATTCACTCTTCACATAAATTTTATCACTAATGTCCGTATTCATCAAACTTCAAAATATAACTCTGGGGTTATATTTTGTATTTTCTGACAGCTGATTGGTCTAATGCTCAAAATCTACGAACGCTACAAATTTTAAACCAATGACATGTTCCAAAATATAACCCCTGCGGGGGTAGTAACAATAACAATAACGTGTGTCCGCAAATTCATCATTTTTGAGATACAGGGCATTAAAAAAAATCAAGTTTTTTAAAGACATCTAGGGAACCGTTTGAAATACAGAACTGAGCTGTTGTACAAGGTGGGCATATAAGAATGCAAATTGCTGTATCTCGGAAACTATTCGTCATAGAGACTTGCGTTAAAAAATCTTTAGATTAAAGTGGCCAAAAAAAAATCCTGGAAATTATTTTCAGGATTCCAAGATTCCCGCCAGGCGGCGTAGCCGCGCTCTAAAACCTTTAAAGTGATCTTTCACTGAAATCCACCCAGTAAATGTATCAAAAAGATATATGCGTTTTAAATCCAAGTTTTATTCGAGTAATTTTTGTCTAGCACTTTTTGAAATATCTATTAAAATGAAGTGGTGGGGGGTGATTGAATGTTTTTGTAAATGAACAGCTATAACTCCTGAACAACTGAACGGATTTTAATAAACTTGGTCTCATTGGAAAAAGCATTTATTACTCCATCAAGCCTATCTTACCCGGTATATACCTGATTTTTAGTGATGCCGCTAGAGGGCGTTTTTTGATATAATAACAGAAGATTGTATAAAATTCTCTGAAAAGTTAAATGCAATAATATGACTATTTTTCCATATAAATGTATAGAAATGATACCTAAATAGGCTAGTGAAAACCGTATCTCGATATCTTATTCCTAGCCTAAACTATCGAAGAAAGAAAATTAAAATAACTTCTGAATGTTTTATGTGGTTGTCGTAAGTCTTGCATAACTTCTCGTTGGGAATAAAACCACAGTGTTTGTTTTTCAAAATTCTGTTGATAAAACGTTAAAAAACAAACACTCTGGTTTTTTTCCCAACGAGAAATTATACTTTACTTGTTTCACAATTTGCTTGTTATTTCAAATTTTTAGACTGCACCCATATACCATATGGTTTTACATCTGCACCCTGTATGTACATGTCATATCATTGATACAAGCTACTTTTTTAATAACAATTAATTTTTTTTCATGTGCCATTGGCGGAGATCTTATATAGGATTGAGCGAAGTTTTTTTGCCCTTTATTTTCCGATACATATTATGTTTTGAAACATCCAAAGCGAGTTTTTCATCGTAAATGGCCGGTTTTTCTCGAAAACGGCTCACGTTAGCAATTATGACCAAGGGTATCTTTATTTTGTGTAGAAAATATTGTCTGTTAAAAATGTCTTAAAAAAAAGTCTGTTTGGAAGGCAAAACAAAGACCCTAAAATCTCTGCCACTGGCATATAGAAAAAAGGTAGTTATCATTAAAAAAGTTGCTAATATCAATGATAAGATCTGTACAAAACGTGAGTTCTTATACGGTTCCCGAGATAAGTTCAAAAACTGCAAAAAAATTTGTTTTAGACATTTAAAACGGTGCATTTGCGGACACATTAATGGGAATTTTTTGTTTATTTTTGATATGTATATTGATGAGCCTAAAGTCCCGCATCACTTCGAAAATAAGAAAATTAGGTAACGAGTTTTGGGTCAAATCAAAAAAATATTTTTAAATTTTATGTTTTTCGCAACCCCCTCTAAAATTTCTACTACCTCAGAGATACCCTCTGAGATCTTCAAATTTGAAGGAGGGTAGTGTGTTACGTGTCAAAGGTATAACTATTAGTGTATTTTTTTAACAAAAAAATACACTATTGAGGACGACATCACTTTTCGAAAATCACCCAAACTCATCAAATGTCCACCGATCATGACCCCCAGATCACGAAAAAGTGGTTTTCCAAAATTCACCTGCCCACGATATATATATATATATATTTATATATATATTTCTCCAAAATCGCGAAATTTCGATTTTAAAAACGCTCCTGTGGCTTTATCTTTCAAGATTAGTGAACGAAATTTTGGATTCTTGCAAATTTTTGGAATGACGTTGGATTTTCGTTGAAAAAATTTCCAAAAGTCCCATCACTTCTACAGGGTGTCCCTTCAAAGTTCCAGACATCCGGTTTTTGTCACCTCATTTCAGGTCGCAGTTTTCAATCTAGGAGACTGAAATTTTTGTGGAAGTAAGATATCCACAAGGAGTGGTCTGGTATTGCACTTGAGCAAAATCGATCAAGCCGTTTCAAAATGGCGGCCATTTTAATTTTTGGAAAAAGGACTATTTTTTGAACCCCTGTATAAGCTAGATAGAAAAAGAGTTTTATATCAAATTCACAATATTGGAAGTAAATGACTTGAAATTTAATTTCATGCAACAAAATTTCCATTTTTTCTATTAATAAGCCAGTGGCGTGGGTAGGAAAAGGGTGAAAATGGCTAAATTTCTTCAACAATTTATGAGCACATTTTTGAAGTAATTAAACTGAAATTTTTACAGTAGACAACTATACTAATAGACTTCAACCCTTGAGAATTTCAAAAAATAAACAAGAAAAATGGCGGAGATATTCGATTTTTTTTTACATGATGTTTTTTTTAAATTAATTTCTCTAAATTTTTAAAAACGCTCCTGTAGCTTCATCTTTCAAGATTAATGAACGAAATTTTTTACTCTTATAAACCTTAGGGCTGACGTTTGATTTTCGTAAAAAACATTTCCCTAGAGTTGTGTTACTTCTACAGGATGTCCCTCCGAATTTCAGAAAAAAAACCGTCCGTGAGGCACGGTTTCTGGTCGAAGTTTTCAATCTAGAGCGCTGAAATTGTAAGATACCCTCAAGTAGTCGTCTGGTACTGTATTTGAGTCAAATTGGTAAAGACATTCCAAAATGGCGGCCTTTTCAATTTTTGGAAAATGGCTTGATTTTGAACCCCTAAATAGGCAAGATCAAAAACTTTTAAACAAAATTAACAAGATTGGAATAAACTTATTTGAAATTTGAGCTAATGCAATACAATTTGCATCATTTCTATTAATAAGCCAGAGGCGTGGGTAGGAAAAGGGTAAAAATGTCTACATTTCTATAAACATTCATGAGCTTATTTTTGAAGGAATAGAACGGAAATTTTGATAGTAGACAACTATACTAATAGCATTTAACCTTAAAAAATTTCAAGAAGCAAATATAAAAATGGCGGAGATATATTCGAATATTTTTTTAAATGATGTTTATTCCTCTAAAATTTCAAACTTTCGGTTTTCAAAACTCTCCTTTCAGTTTTTTTCCGAATTTATTAAAGGTAGTGTAAAAAATAGTATTTTTCAAGTAAAGTTAGCCAGTGGCGGGCATAGGAAAAGGGACAAAATTGTAAAATTTTGACAATTTTTTTGATTTTTAAATTTAAAAATCCATTCTACACGTGTTGAAACGAAATGAAATGAAATTATCACAGAAAATTTTTCACATTAAAGCACTACGCTAACATGACATTACTATGGAAAATTTCAGAAAGCCAATAATTTAAAAAGCGGTGAAAATATTCATAATTGAATCGCATAAAAATACACTATTTCTGCGATTGATGCGCAAGAAGGTTTTTTTAAATTAACCATTCAGCAAACATAAATTTTTGGGATTTTGATTGTCAATTTCTTTTTCGAGAATTTATAGAAAAATAAAAACAGAATTATCACAGCATTATGCAGCTAATGTAACAATTCAAATAGGAATTTTCATTATTCGTAAAATTCCCGAAAAACTAATTGACGATCAAAATCCAATAAGTTCATGTGGCTCATTTTTCTTTTATTGAATTATTTCCAAAGCAAGACTTTGGACTCACGCGGTGTAATAAATAATAATATAATAACATGCTGTTACAGTTTTCCATTGGAAATTTTTTTACTGTCGTTTAAAGATTTTTCGAAATGTAGGTATTAAGTTAAATAATTTTTTTACGATAGCGCCTATAAAATTTTACGACGTTGGTTGTAACATAGCCTGCACTGTTAATATTTATTAGCTTCATGTAGCTAAAGTCTTTGACGAATTAGTACTGACGAGTTTTCACAATAAAAAATTTGTAACTAGTTCCCGTTTTTGTTGAACTTTTTTTTGTGATTTTTACTATAATAATTACTTGTACACACAAGATATTCGTATTAGATCGCAACTCAAGCTGGGGAGGTATGAAGGTACTTCGAATAAATCTCTGTAAACTATGTATTATGTATATACCTAAGTGGTAGAGAAATTACTGGGTGGTAAGCTCTCACAAAGCGGTGATGTTCTTCAATGTATACTCCATAAATAAGTCGTTCTGGAAGCCGCTGGTTTTACGTGGAAGGGGTGACCGTACGCAACCCGCCTTGCCTGGAGAACCGGCGTAACTTCGGAAATAAGTTTGGCCACTTCCTCTCAGCACCTTCCATCATGATAATCCACGACCCTTTTAGAGAGGGTTCAGTCTTTGATGATCTGTAAATAACATCAACAATAATATGAAAACTGACTTTGTAATTTTCTTGATTTATTATTTTGAATTCATATCATAGCAATGAGGTAAAGACTTTCAAAAAAAAAAAAAATTTGGAGACGTTCCGGAAGCGATCGGTCCCGATAAAGAAATTAGAAATTAAAAACTTAAAAAGTCCTGTTTTTTTCCTAGAATCAAACCGTTTTTGTCCACACGTGATATAGGTACACTGTGTCCAGGATTAGAATGAACAGCATGTGGATTTCTGAAGATACAGGGTCGGTTGAATGGGGAAAAAGTTGGGCAACCAAAACAACAATGTAATGACAGAAAAAGATTTTAAAAAATTCAGAATTAAAATATTTTTAAATTTTTCAATAAAAAATCAAGATCCGTGTTTAAAAAATCGAAGTTCAATCCGGTCCTGCAAATATGAATCGTCTGATAAAAAAACTGATATCGCAAAAATAAAGCCGGCCAATAACTGCAATGAAAATCCGGCTCCAGTTTTTCCCAATCTTCAATAATAACGTCAATAAATAAAAAAAAAACTAGAATTGAAAATTATGGGGTTTTCAAAATAATTCGAAAATCAAAAACAATTTTTGAAATCATCTCTTTCTGCCATTGCATTGTCCTTCTAACTTTGTCCCCATTTAACCGACCCTATATCTCCCACGCCGGTTTCAGGGATCCCATGCTGTTCATTCTTATCTTGGACACAGCGTATATGAATAAGGTAATTATATTTATAAAATTCCATTAAATATCTACTTATATCTAAATGTTCAAGTAACCAGACTAAACTGGTGAAACTATTGTGGATGCATAATATTATTCTATGACCTACTAAAAACGCACGCCGCTGTGATTATGATTAAAATGAGAAAATCCCTTATGAATAGCTAAATATTGAATAAAACATTTTGAAGCCTTAATCCAGCCCATGTAATGTTTTTGTATACATTATTGTAATCATACATGATTTGGTATCTGTTAATTTTTACATTTAAAAGAAATTATTAAAATAAAACATTCAAACCGCGGATAAATTACATTCTCAAATGTGACAAAGACCATTACCATTCATTAGCCGTAATGACATTACACTTGCCTATTTTCTGGTAAATGGTCTAGAGATAGAGTCGAATAAAAAATAATTTATATGTGTTAAGAGACTAATTATTATGAATTATTTGTGGGAATTGCTGCCAGCTCGTTATAATAAATAATAATTACCAGGGTGTCTAATAATATAGAATACTTGCACTTAACTATTATATCTGAATGGATAAGGTATGTTAAAATTACGTTTCCAATTATTATTATTATAAAATCTGCCTGGAGATTTTGTATACTAAGTAGGATGACCTTTTTTAGGGCTCACTATGATGGGTACGTAATCTCTTGGGTATATACTAATTAAGAGATACAGAGTTGATAAAATTACAGAAACGATGCGCTATTTTGTGACCATCTCGAATCCGTGAAGCGTATAGAAAATATTTGTGACCGTTCCTGAAATATCCTGGAAAAAAAAACTGTAAAACTCCTTTTTTATATTTTCCCAATAGTTCCTTCATTACTTGCGTTGTTTTCTTTCCTATTTTTGCGTCAAGAAGTAAAAATACTATTTCTTGACTCAAAATACTTGAAAAAGGCCTCTTATTAAAAAATCCTAAAGGAGGAAGAAATAACGAGCCTGAAACTTTATTAATCATTACGTTTTTTTGGCAAGAAAAAGAAGTAGAATTTTTTTACCAGGGGTCGTTTTATTTTCACTTTAGTAGAGTGTATTTTGTTCAAAAATAAACACCTATACTAGTAGCGTGTGTGAGTCGGAAAAAAACCCGAAAATTGTAAATATTTTGAGCCGGAACAAGATTACTTCCCCCCTCCGTTTTCGAGGATGCCGAACACGATGACGTTGTCAGAATTTCTCTTTGGGGTTGCGCAACCCCTCAAAACGGCCAAAAACCACCCCCTAGAGAGATAAACCGCGCTTCAATCCATTTCCCTGCAAAAAAAACCTTCCCCCCGTTTTCGAGGATGCTGAGCACAATGGAGGTGCTGGCCATCGCGTGCGACCCCGACCAACCCCTCCACCGGCCAATACTCACCCCCGAAATGGGTGATTTTTTTTTGTATATGTAGGCCAAACGATGAACTTTTTCGAAAAACTTTTTGAAAATTCAAGTACAGAATCACAATGGCCATAATTTAAAATTATTTTGAAGTATAAAGAGTGTCCCATATGATAGTGACATATCAAAGTTATGTTTTTTTAAATGGAATGCTCCTATGTTATTGCATTTTTAGATTGTCTGAGAAGAGGAAATAAGATTGGCTTTTACAGTTGGTGTTTAAATTCGGAAGTTTTTGAGTTATAAACAAGTGAAAATCGTCATTTTTCGAGTTCAAGGCCCTGTACAACGAAATCGGTTCAAGATAGAGAAAAACGGCTTACATGTCCCTATTTTAACTTTTTATGTACTATCCTATGGTATAGTTTGTACTTTCTTTGATTTTTTTATTTGGCGACGCGTGGAGAAATCTCAGATTTTTTCAAATTTTTTATCACCCTGTATAAACATTTCATCCACATCATAGGATAGTACATGAAAAGTTAAAATAAGGACATGTAAGCCGTTTTTCTCTATCTTTAGCCGTTTTCGTTGTACAGGGCATTGAACTTAAAAAATGACGATTTTCACTTGTTTGTAACTCAAAAACTTCTGAATTTAAACACCAACTGTAAAAGCCAATCTTATTTCCTCTTCTCAGACAATCTAAAAATGCAATAACAAAGGAGCATTCCATTAAAAAAAACATAACTTTGATATGTCACTGTCATATGGGACACTCTTTATACTCCAAAATAATTTTAGATTATGACCATTGTGATTCTGTACTTGAATTTTTTAAAAGTTTTTCGAAAAAGTCCATTGTTTGGCCTACATATACATAAAAAACCTTCTTGCGCATCAATCGCAGAAACAGTGTATTTTTATGCGATTCAACTATGAAAATTTTTGCCGCCTTTTAAATTGGCTTTCTGAATTTTTCAATAGTCAGGTCGAATTTACGTAGTGGTTTACTGTGAAAATTTCATTTCATTTCGTTTGAAAGCGTGCCATAAAATAGATTTTTATACATAATAAACCAAAAAAAAAAATTGGCAAAATTTAACAATTTCGTCTCTTGTCCTATATACCCGCCACTGACTAACTTTAAAAAGTTACAGGCGAGTTCTGAAAACCGAACATTTGAAATTTTAGAGAAATAAACATCATGTAAAAAAATTCGAAAAACTCCGCCATTTCTCTTATTTGCTTCTTTAAATTTTGGAGAGTTACAAGCTATTAGTGTAGTTGTCTACTCCGAAAATTTCAGGTAAATTCCTTCAAAAATGTGCTCATAATCAATTAAAGAAATTTAGCCATTTTTACCATTTTCTTACCCACGCCACTAGCTTACTAATGAAAATAATAAAAATTTTATTGCATTAATTCAAATTTCAAATCATTTTAATCCAATCCTGTTAATACAGGTTTGTAGGAGTTTTTATTTTCTGCAATTGGGGTTGGCAGGAGCAGTCATATCTGCATGGGTGGTCCCGCCCGAGCCGAGCGCGATGAAAACGGCTGGTCTGGTGCTGGTGCTGGTTTTAAATCAAGCAGTCCCGGGTCTGAATATTACATTCAATCGTTAAACAAGCCTTTAATTGTCATCCTCATTATTTTGTTGTGAAAAGTTTTCTTTCTATATTGCTTATACAGGGACTAAAAAATAGCCTTTTTCCCTAAAATTCAAAAAGCCGCCATTTTGAAACGGCTCGATCGATTTTGCTCAAAAATGCAATACCAGACCACTACTTGTGGATAATATCTTCCTCCCATAAAAATTTCAGCCTCCTAGATTGAAAACTGCTACCAGAAAACCGTGCCACAGGACCGGATGTTTCGAAATTTTATAGGACACCCTGTAGAAGTAACGCGACTTTTGAAAAATTTTTCAACGAAAATTTAACGTTATCCCAAAGTTTCACAAGAGTAAAAAATTTCTTCCACTAATCTTGAAAGATGAAGCTACTAGAGCGTTTTTAAAATTTTAGAGATATTTACATCATGTAAAATAAATTTAAATATCTCCGCCATTTTTTTTATTTGATCCTTGAAATTTTTGGAGATTAAAGAGTATTAGTATAGTTGTCTACTGTGAAAATTTTAGTTCAATTCCTTCAAAAATGTGCTCAAAAACTGTTATAGAAATTAAGCCATTTTCACTCTTTTCCTACCCACGCCACTGGCTTATTAATGGAAAAAATTCAAATTTTTTTGCATTAACTCAAATTTCAATTAATTTTCTTTCAATCCTGTTAACTTGATGTGAAAGTTTTTTTGCCATCTTGCTCATACAGGGATTCAAAAAATAGTAAATCTTCAGCAAATTCAAATAGCCGCCATTTTGAAATGGCTCGGCCGATTTTGCTCAAGTGCAATACCAGACCAGTCCTTGTGGACATCTTACTCTCACAAAAATTTCAGCCCCCTAGATTGAAAACTGCGGCCAGAAACCGTGCCTCAAGGACCGGATTTGGGGAACTTTGAAAGGACACCCTGTAGAAGTAACGCGACTTTTGGAAATTTTTTCAACGAAAATCAAAAGTCATTCCTTAGCTTTACAAGAATCCAAAATTTCGTTCACTAATCTTGAAAGATAAAGCTACAGGAGCGTTTTGAAACTCGAAAAATCGTGATTTTGGAGAAATAAATATATATATAGCGCTATAGTACCATCCTGAACCAAATGTATGCTTCCGTACGGTTAATCCTGAACCAGTCGAACAAACCTGAACCATATATGTGGTTCAGGATTGCAGACCCTTGTTAAACGGCTTAGAGTGACCTCTAGATAGCGTGGTATGAATATGAAAATGGTTCAGGATGGTATGAAACTCCAAACTTTAGTTCAGCCTATTTCCGCATTTTGTGATGATGGCGCTGCAATCGCGTCGTTCATATATACATGTATATGTTTGCGTATGGGGGACAATCCTGAACCATGCGAGAGTGCCAGGGCGACAGCTCGGCTCGAGTCTTCGCCGCATGGCTCAGGATGGCCAAACCCGTTCCCTCTTATACTATTAATATTTATTTAATAGTCTAAGCTAAGCGTTCCCTGTATAAAACTCTTTTGTTCACGAATTGAATGGAATGGTGTCAGATTTCAGCGAGATGCCATGATACTTAAGATTATGGTTTCATTTGTTGTCCTGTTCATCTAAGATTGTTGTTCGTTTTTTAATCAAAATAATGTACTTATACCTACCTACCTATTGTTATCTCCTTAGGTATTAGCAAGACGATTTGAGGTATTTTTCGGAATTATTTCACTTTTTCTCACTTTTTAACCACATAAAAAAAAATTGCAAAAATTTTAGCATAATATAATGACAACATAAAAACAAAATATGACGTGTGCTATATATATTTTTTATCAAATTGAAACATTACCGAGATGAAATTTCTTGGTAAAACGTTAATGTTTTTGATTACAATTATTACAGTAGAACATTCCCACCAATGAATCAGTCTAATAATTCTTTTTATAATTTTAAACATTTTGAGAAACAGGAAACTTTCCGTTATACGGATAATAAAAATAAAACACGAAAAATGAAGACTTAGAAAGATTTATGATATTAGTCATTTCCAAATTTCGCAAAAAGTCACAAATTGTTTAGGACTTTGAATACAACTTTTTTAAAGCGATGATTTAAAAGGATACAAAACAACTTTTGTAAAGTAGTGTTGTTGTAAGGCTGAGTCTTTTTATTGTATTTCGTTTCGTTGATCTTTTGCAGACATCAACTTGCGCTTATTTTTAAATGGCATGGTAAAATATTATTTGCGTTTTTTGAGATTTTTGCTACATACAGCCCAAAGGACCCCGCATAATCCTTATGGGAATTGGCTCCCGGTTAAATTTGATGTAACTATGATGATCGGTAGTATTCAATGAGTAGCTCAGATGTCTCCATGAGCGTAGCTTCCCAAAAAGTCTTGTTCTCGAGATAAAAGTCTAAAAATTAATTTTTTCTATGACTAGGGATGAAAAATTGCGTTTAATGAAATAAACTTGTAAACAGCCGTATTAAAGGTTTAAACGCGAGAAATCTTAGATACCTAGTTCATTTGTTAAGATTGAAAAGCTGCTTCTGTATCAGTGGTTACATTTGAGGTCTGATGTAATTTTCGAGAATAACGGGAAAGAGTTTTCATTTTATGTTATCATAGCCTTACCAATAGCCTTGGCTGTGACTTTCAAACTGGATTTTTTTGCGCTTTTGTTTGTTGTAGTTTTTATTGTTAAAATTACGACAATGATAAGACAAAATGAAAACTTTTCTGTTTTTCTCGAAAATGACTCAACATACCGAAAATGTAACTACTGAAACATAGACAGCTTTTTAATCGTAACAAATGATCTCTCTAATTTTCTCTCTACAACAAGTAGGACGGCTAACACTTTAAAATATATCCGTGACTGTCATGATAGGAAAAAATCCATCTTCAAGGGTGAATATCTCGAAAACAGAACTTTTTGGGGGGGCTAAGCCCATGGAGACTTCTGATCAACTCATTGAATACTACCGATCACCAAAGTTGCAACAAATTTAACCGGGAGCCAGTTCCCATAAGGATTCTGCGGAGTCCTTTTGTAAGAGCCTTTCTTTTCATCTATTTTACTTCTTTTTTACTTTTTTTTTTACTTTTTACTTGGCTACAAAAATTACGATATTATCTCCTTTATGGTTCATAATTATTTAGAGACAATATTTGACTAACCAGAAGTTTTATTACATCAAAAAAGTTAAATATGCAGGGTGTCCCTTGAGTCCCTTGACTCGACAGCCATAGTCTTAATAAGGTCCTTTTTTTAAGATCCTCCAAATCCTTGAACTGTTTTGAAAATACCTTATACATGTTTGTCCAAAACTCGTTTGCTTTCAAAAGCGAAAATAGGTTTTGAAGGGGAACATAAAATACAACTTTTTTGCCAAACTGGTGTTCACATAGAAATTAATTTATGTGAATTTAAATTTTAATTTAAATTAAAAAAATTAATTTAGATAGAACTCTTAATTGGAAATTACATATTAATACAATATCAAAAAGACCGTGCAAAGTTTGCTTCCAACTTCGATTTTTAAAGAATAAAGATTAAAATTAGGAATTTTAAAAACAGTGTATTATTCAAATTTTTATTCTATTTTAAAATACGGAATAATACATTGGGGGAATTCTTTTGATTGGTTAATTATTTTCAAAATTCAAAAAAATTGCATAAGAATACTAGGGCAATGTTAATCGCATGACATCTTGTAAAAAATTATTTAAAAATTTGAAAATTTTATCATTTCCAAGTCTATTTATATACGAATGTCTCTGTTTTGTACATAAAAATAAAAATTTGTTTACTTTTTTCAATTCTAATACCAGAAATTCTAATACAATTATTTTAAATAAACATAATACCACTCATTATGAATTATCTTCTGAATACATATGTGCCAAAATTTATAATCATTTACCAAATAATTACAAAAAATATAATTTAAAAAAATTTTCAAAAGAAATTAAAAATATTTTATTACAAAAATGCTACTATAGCTTAAATGAATATTTGAACAATTCTTTGGATTTATAATTTCATAACTTTATTTCATAATTTCATAATTTTATAACTTTATAACTAATTTTACAATTTATTATTTTCCACAAAAAATACAATAATATGTATTTATAATAAGGAAATAAATGTTATTATTATTATTATTATTATACATAAATGTTATAGATTATCTTTTAGGTCAAGGCATGGGCCTCGGGGTTTAGCGTGCAAACGGCTAAACCGTTGGACTCCCTCGGACTCAGTTCGATTCTCAGTCGCGCTCTGGTTGTCTGTGTCGTCTATTATTGTTAATTGGCAAACTTGTGTCTGGGTGGAATGAGCTTGTTCTCGAATCCCATAATTACTGGAGTGGAGCGACTTTGTTTTACCTACATAGTTAAGACCGAAGCTCCCTCCTTTAAAAAAAAAATACTTTTTGACTATTAATATTATAAAATTTAGCAAAATTTTGGCAATTTTTTTTTCATATTTCCTATAAAATACAGCTAATATTTTTTTACGTAGGTACATCTTATCGTATAGCAATATTTTGTAATATTAAAATAAAATTTGGCTACTTATTATTTATTTATTTTTTTTATTTTTAGGAAATAATAAAAAATTACCAAATTTTTATAACTTTAATATGGTGGTAAAATTGCTATTTCTTATTTTTTTATTTTTAACTTTTTCAGCATTGAGGTAAATTATTTTTATCAGGCCTGCAAGTACTTAAAATAGAAACCAACAGACAATAATTATTATTGTACTATATTTATACTAATATTGTAATATCTATATAAATAAATACCTACTATAAATTATTCATAATCAGTGAGTTTGGCAAAAAAATGTTGCACAATTCAAAACCTATTTTGATTTTTCTTCGTAGGTTGTTTGGTTTTCGAGTAATTTAAGTTTTTCTATAGAGGCTGGGCGCTAACAATTAATTCGAAAGCTTGACAGAGAAAAAAGAGTTTTCTTTAATTTAATTGACTGCAATCCCAAATAATTCCTAATATCATTATATGTACATAACTGGACAGTCGAAATTAAACTACTAATCCATTTATGATAATAGGATAATATATATTTTATGATATACCTACGGATAACTCGAGGGACTCTACGGATAACCAGTTATTAGAAAAAAAATATTTTTTTACTAAAGCTTTTTTTTTTAGGGGGGGGGGGAGGGACGGTCTGCACTCTCAGAACTGATTTTTGTGGACTTATGTTCTATAACCTCTTCACTAACAGTTACTGAAGGAAAATCTTAGATAATATTTTTTATGAAATTTTGGTACATTTTTTACTTTACCGCCTGGGCTAATAATACTATAATAGAA
This sequence comes from Malachius bipustulatus, assembly GCA_910589415.1. Taxonomy (NCBI): domain Eukaryota; kingdom Metazoa; phylum Arthropoda; class Insecta; order Coleoptera; family Melyridae; genus Malachius; species Malachius bipustulatus. The sequence continues at coordinate 28,238,332 of OU342634.1, read as the reverse complement.
AAGTAACTCGTCGGCTCATCCATCAGCTCTAACCGAACTGGGGTTGGGGTTGAAAAACCAATTAATACACTACTGAATCTTGTTTTTCTTATTCCTATTTTCCCGCGTTTATTGCTCATTGCCACAGAAGTGTCTGATAAATCAAATGAACATAACAATTTAAATAAAAAAAAACAATCCCTGCCGCAGTGGCGGCTATGAAGTGATATGAAGTAACTACCTACCTCTTTACCTATTTTTAATTATAAATAATGTATTTTTAAATCGGAAAAATGTTTTTTAAAATTATAATTTTTTCTTATTAGTAAAGGTATTAGGTAGGTATTTATTATTTATTATTCTTTTTAATTTGAAATTTTATTGCATTTATATATAGCATTTTATACGGTACCTAAATAAAGGTAATAAAGTATGGAGCGCCAGTCTATTTATGTATCGTAAATTATTACATATTGGGATCCAGGGTGTGATTTGATGTCGAATACTGGCGCACTGGCGGTAGGATTTTTTCTGAAAGACACAAACATTGTAAACTATAATAATAATAATTAAACTAGAGAAGTGTTGCAGCCACGGCGGACGAACCGGTCTAGCACTTCAGAATAACCCAGCACTTCTGTTTACAACATAATTCCATATTTTAAGGGTTCCACATTTGAAAGAGCATCATTCATTATTATGTTGTAATAGTTCTCCAACGCAACCTCAAGTCCTTCTTCCCGCTCGTTCTTCCTAAATAACCAATTTTTTTTAAGACTGTATTTTTTACTTTTTGTTCATTTTATACTTACCTACCTACTGACTTTTGCGTTTATCTTCATGACAGTTTAAATTTTGTATTTTATTTAGTACGGATTTTGATTTCAATCAGGACAGGTCTAGGTGTTATACATCAGGGTGATTTATAATCAAGAAAAAAATTACACAAGTACCTATTCAGTATCAGTATTCAGTATGACACTTGAAACAAAAAACTGGTATACCTACATTTTTTTATTTAATTAGCTTCCTTACAAAGTTATTTACAAAAACATTTTTTCTTCTTATGTAGTATTTTAATTGCATACAGAAAACCAAAAACTAAATTCTTTATCTCAAATGGCATTCTGAACACTTGTATAAATTTATTACATAACCTACCTAATTTTAATTATTATAAATCACTACATGTTTTTGCTTAAAAATATGCAATCCAGTTAGTGATATTGGTATAATACATCAGGGTTAGAACTATTTAAAGGGCCTCTACAGGGATATCATAAACCATTAAAGATACGAGTTCGGTTAAATTACAGAAAAGTTGCGCTATTTTTAGATGAGTATTTTACGAAAAAAATTTTGAAATACTATCGCCAGTATTTTCGGAAATATCCTGAAAAAACTGAAAACTCTAGAAATCTAGTTTTTGACATATCATAATTTCTTATATTCACCCATATTATTTTTTTATGTCGTTCGATATGAAAAAAATAATTGAAACCAAAAATTAATAAACTTCAGAAAAAAAAAATTCCAAAATTTTTACTCTAAATTTTTTCAAAGAAAAACAGAAAATTTTTCGCAGAAATAGGTCAATATGAAGTCATACTGCTTACCTTATAGTTTTTTTAATTTCTCTATGATATTCGGTCCAAAAAGTTGTCTTTGCTTTTAAAAGAAGAACAAAAAAAAATTTAAAATTATTTTTTGAAGTTTATTAGTTTTTGTTTTCCATTATTTTTTCATACCGAACGACATAAAAAACAAGGTAGGTAATTATTACATCCGCGTGTCCTAAGTTCCATCAATTTTTTCGGGACCGAGGAGCGAAATAGGGGTGCTGGGTGGGTAAGAATCTAAAATAATAGCCATTGCAAACTAATATTAAGGTCAGAACTAAGGCCTCTTTGACACTACGGTCGAATTGCAATTTTTTTCTTCACATTCAGGGCAAGGAAAATCTTCGAGATCAACAGTAGCACGATTATTATTTTTCATTTGCATTTATTTTGCATTTGCATTCCAAAAAGCGTGACATTTGATCACTATTATTATAGTCTGGATACGTTATGAGTGAGCTTGGGAACTTATGCCGGTACTGGAGCGTTCAGATGATGAATCTGCCGCGTCCTTGCATGTTTATACAGGGTGTCCCACGACATGACTGCCATAGCTTAAGGGTAGGTGTAGTTTTTCAAGGCGATTCAGGATCTGGTTTTGAAATTTTCCTGAGGCCCTTCGTTTCGATTATACAGGGTGATTTGTGCAATTTGCCGAAATCTTTGATGAGCGATAGCTTTTGAACGAATTGATCGAATTTAACGAAATTTGGTAGATATGCTCTACTAATTATACTTATTACCTCGCATTTTTCGCCGATTCGAAAACTGCAGGGCTGTACTTATTATTTTGATATCTTTCGGTTTTGTCGAAAAGTTCAGCCTGTATGCATTTTATTCAAAGTTTGGTGCCATTTTCTAAAACTACGTGAAAAATGCTACAATTGTGGTAAAAAACTACTTGGCATCATTAAACTGAATCGAGAAGAAATTTCAGTTTTTTAGTTTTTTATTCGGGATTTCAATTCATGGAACTTTGGAAAAATTATTCGAAAGTTTTCTGTGATAATACTTGATGATGACTACATTAAAAATACAAACCTCGAAAATACAAACATACCTGCTAGAGTCATAATTCGAAAATCCACAAAAAAAATCCACAATGTTTGTGGAAATTTTGTGGACAAATGGTTATTTAATAACCACTTTTAAACACTTAAGAATAATAATAGCATTATATGTGCGCAAGAATTTTAATTTTATCTTTACCCGTTTGCGAGATACAGCCCTTTAAAAGTATCCTAGTACATAATTTGAATCGGCGGAACGCTCTACTATTGGCTTGACGTCACTACCTCTGTCTGAATCTGGTGGACCCGCGCCCCACAGTTCTCATGCATAACGCCGTAAACCAGGCATTCCGCTTCGGTGTCGTGTGAGGGGGTTTACGTTAAATGTTATATGCGCACATTATTGCTAAGAAATTTAAAAGTTTAATACAAAATATAAAATTACACGAATATGGAAGAAGATTTTCAAAAGGCCGACTCACATAACTTACCTACTGTCGATGTTACAACAATGGTACTTAACACAGTGGTTCTAAAGCAGACCCACTGATAGAGAATATTAGTAGAGAATACTAATATTGCGGCACCGTGCATTGGATGAATTTGAAAGTCTAGTATCTTTATTAGTTTTTACGTTAGAGCAAAATCATTTTGAAAAAATCTTGGAGCACATTATTATGCTAAAACTCATTTCGGTGAAATTTGGTTGGTGGGGGGGTGTAGCTCGACGTCAAGCCACACCTCACATGCAAAAAATTAAAAAACATATACCTACGGGGTAAGTGTTTTCAATGTCTAGTACTAGTTACTACAGTGATCTTGTAAACTACTTCTGTTAGAGGAACGGTTAAATGATTACTTCCCCTATTTAATGGGGAAGTAATGCAGTTTTATGAATTAAATTGAAGCAACTTTTTTAAATCTCTGGGTTCCTATAGATATTTGACATAAACATTTCGCATATTTCTTTATATTGATATAGCATTCTTATTATACTAGGTGCTTCTAAATGCAGTTCCATAAGTTGGAGGGCGTGTACATGAAGCTTGAATATTAAGAAAATTCCAATAGTTTTCTTTTCCGAAAACGTTTTTTAAACAAAATACGGGGTGTTTAAGTTTCGATTTAATAAACTGGTTTTTATTATATATATCTTTCTACAGAGTGGACCAATAACTCTGAATTTTTGTATACAGTCTTTCTATTTAATAACCTGTAAATAAAAAATAACCTAAAAAAATTCTGGGTGAAATCGAAGAACCCAGTGGCGTAGAATCTGGGGTCCCATGACACCTTATTTTTTTCTCATAAAAAAATTCTGAACCATTATTTTTATTGCGTTTTTGAAATGTCATATTAAAATGCTAAAAAAGCTGAAGTAAACGCAAAGGAATTATTTTTCGAAAATGTTTCTTAATTGAGATACAGGATGTTGAAAAACCTGTTTTGTAAATGACACTTACACAACGTCTATCTCGGTTAAAAAACATTTTCGGAAAAAAAAATTCTTAACACTTTAGCTTCATCTGCAGCCTGCAGCTCTTCAATTTATATGGTATTTATGTTTAACTATTAACTAAAAATAATAAAGATAAAAAATGTAAATAAAAAGTTAAGAGCGTTACATTTGAGTTTTTATCGAAGAAGAATAATAAAAAAAACTATACACGCAGTACACACAGTATAAAGTTGGTAAAAATATCTTCCCGCGGAATACACTGTGTCTTATTTGCTTAATTAGACATGCACCTAAAAAAATTGATAACTATTCTGTTTTGTCTAAGAGTTCGGTCAGTATTTATATTTGGCTATCCTACAGTTTCACTATGGCATCTACCATATAGGAATGGAGGACGTACCTATGGTAACACCAGGAAGGTATTCATTTGCTTTGCAAATACATGATTAGCAAAAATAAAGGCACTATAAATCGATATAGGGAGTCCGGTCCTGGTTAGTACCGCGTATAAACAAGCACTAGAAGAAGTGCTGAAGTGGCCTATCGCGTCGTAGCGTTGCCGACGATACAGAGACGGATCCGAACGGATATAGCTTTCTATATCCTGGGTACGATATGACCCAGACTATAGGGATTGATGTCACGCTTTTTGGAATGTAAATGCAAAATAAATGTAAAGATCAAAATAATAATCGTGCTACTGTTAATTTCGAAGATATTCCTTGCCCTGATATTGAATAAAAAAAGCAATGCGACCGTAGTGTCAAAGAGGCCTTAGTTGTGACCTTAATATTTGTTTGCAATATCTGTTTTTAGCTTCTTACCCACCCAGTACACCTATTTCGCTCCTCGATCCCGAAAAAATTTATGGAATAACTTAGGAGACGCGGATGTATATATTTAGATTTACCAAGAGTTTTAATACTTCCCCATCATCGTTTGTTCCCTCTAATGAAATGAAATATCTTGCTTGTCGAATACCAAAACCTGCAATACTGCAATGAACAGATATCTGCAATGAACGGGGAAATACCCAAGCACCTATAACGTTCAATATGACAACAGCGCTAATGACTTGTGATGTGATGAAGTTGCATGTCTATAGGTAACACGTAAATTTGAATCAGTTGTTGCATTGTAAGATTTTTGTTTTTTTGTATAAAATGAAACAAAAAAGAAGAAGAAAGAAGAAAATGTGAAGTGTCAGGTAAACAATAAAGTCCCTCTGAATCGAGGGACTCTAGTCAACAACTGTCTGAAATCTGCAATGGTTACGCCAGGATACTAAACCACAACCAGGAATATTATTAATTAATTATAAGGCAATAATTGAATGGTCGAGTGGTGAAGTTACTTAAAAAATCAGGATAAAAATGCTTGACGAGGCTCTCTAATTCTTGTAGTTATGTTCTTGCATGATTTCTATTAGAGTTCTTATAGCTTAAAAAACATTCAATTGCAAATAAATGATTGTACTTACTTTATAATACCCACGTTTATTTATTTTCACATTTGTTGGGTATTAGCAAAACCAAAATAAAATTTAATATACAAAGGAGGGAATTATGTATTTCAAAAAACCCTATAATGATATCTTTTAATAATAATGTCCCTTGAAGAATTCTGTATAAATGTTTTATCTTTCATTGTCGTTAACTTTGACCGACTAATTTCCATCGGCAAATCAATTTATTCATTATGCCGTTTGAAAAAATTTGCTTAAAGAATTTGAAGAGCTTCCGAATAATGAAAGTAAAATTGTTTATTCCTCTTATTGGGGTACGGGACCGTGATAACTTTGATCTGACTTGATCAACATAAATAAATACACTTCTACACTTATTAACACTTATTAATATACTTTTTCTACTCCCAACCTTTAATCTGCATATTAAGTATGAATCACCAGTGCTTTGATGGGTCTCATTAAGATACAAATTTTCATTAAAGCACTGGTCAAGCTATCCAATGGCAGAGGAGCATTTGCAATCGAATCGGTTCGTTTTCGCTCACAATCGGGTCGGCAAGCCAACCGAAGTCACAGAGTTGTCATACTCACGACAAAAATTGCCTTGTGATATAAGTTCTGTATTTCTGAAAGAAAATTCTGAACGTTTATTTGATTTAGAACATAAGTAACATTCAAAGAAAATTTATCAAGATTTTATGTTACCTTAATTAATTTGATAGGTAGGTATATCGTGATCGTGTAAAAGATAGGAAGATAAAGTATTATATCATTCGTAGCGGTCCGTGATATAGTATTCAAAGCGGCAACGCTGCGACCGTGACCGTCGCGTGCGCAGGTAAGCAATATCGTAATTAATGGCTGACAATGTTATTAAAATTATTACTGAAAATCAAAGCGTAAAATTCGGAATTCGAACTTCGCATAATAAAAATTACGCAGTAGTGAGTAGTGCCCTTAAATTTGATACTAAAACATGTCTCAGCAGAATAATCTTAGCGACGAAAAGAAAATTTGGTACCTAATATGCGTAAGCAACCCTCAATGATCCGCAATTGTACACGGGTCATTGTTAAAATATATAATTTTTCAATCTTTTCTATGAAATAAAAAAGGGTTGTAGAAAAAATAGTGTATGGAACTCGCAGATAATGGCTATTAATACGCTCTTATGATGGTTAAGACACTCGCCTACGGCTCGTATCTTAACCATCATACTCGCGTATTAATAGCCTTCATTATAAGCTCGTTGCATAATATAATAATTAAACATTTATTTATTAATTAAATGAATGTAGGTATGTATAACATAATAAAGTGTGAGCCATAAAAAATTGACTTCTAATCCGCGTTACCAACACAAATTGTTGGTACCACTAAATCGTCCTGGTATTCCCACTAAAAAATCACCAGAATTTTGAAAATAGTCTCGTAGGAGAGGGGGGAGGGGAAGCGCCGCAGGCGAAAATGGTTGAAAGTTCAAGGTTTTCAAACATTTTCCAGTAGTTGAAAATTTATTCAATCTTAAAATAAAAAAATTAAAACCAATTTTTGTAGTCAATCAGCTACAGGAATTAACAAAAAAAATTCGATTCATTATTATTATCAACCAGCAAAAACAATTTTTTCAAATGAAGTTTCTCAAGTCCTGTTCCTTAATTAACTCATTAACGTACAATACAACATAAATATTATGAATGAAAAAAAGAATGAATGAATAACGGGTGGTATTTTATGATTATGATCAATAGCTGTCGGCTCCCGGGATTAATTTATTGCTTTCCTTTTAGTTGGCTAGTGGCAATAGCGGCATCCTCATACCTACCCTCTTGATGCTATTAGCGTTTATTTCTGAAGATTTAAAACTATGAATCTGTTATTTACTTTGCTCTATTTAGTCACCCTATCAGATTGTTGAATTATATTTTAAAAATGCGCCCTAAATTTCCATTAAATTTATTAAACAAAACATCAAAATAAGAATTCTCATTGTATTCATAACATATTTTACTTAGTTGAACAATGGTGACCAAATTTTATTAGAAGCCATTTAAAAACCCAGTGACCAGAATATCTTAAATTTCCTCTTACTTCTAATGTCAGTTACAAACGCTCAGAGCAATAAAATTATTTAAATCAAAAAACCGCCACATTAATTTTGGCGTATTATTTTATACGAGTAGGTAACTGCATATATGGTCTACTTAGATAATATTTTTTCAAAGGAAAGATATTTAACCCGTCAATGATCTGACCGGTCAGGTTCTGGTCAGGTTAGAACACTTTCTTTGAAAAAACAATTTCAAATGAGCCGTGTTGGGAAACACTTTTTGAGTTCAGATAGTTCAGTTTGTTAGCTGCATTGAGCTGCACTACCGCCCCCCCCCCCCCCCCCCCCCACTCCGGGAATATTAAAATGAACTGTACCAGAATTATCTGCTAATTATGTGCTAATTAAGTGCCAAACTCGATGGTTTGTGCTCCTTTATTTATATCTATTTTAGGGGCGGAGAATATATCTATAGTAACACCAGGAAGGTATTCATGCAAGTTAGCCAAAAAAAAAAAAAAAACGGCACTAAAAATAGGTTTTCAGAGTACGGTCATGGCGAGAATTGCGAATAACTACGCCGAGTTTCGGAAGTAACAACTTGACGACAATGCAAACCGCTTCGACGCGTACGGAGCAGGACCTGCATTATATCCGCTTTCTCATATCGTATCCAGAATACAGGGATTAATGTCACGCTTTTTGGAATTCAAATGAAAAATAAATGCAAAATTCAAAATAATAATCGTGCTACTGTTAATCTCGAAGATATTCCTTGCCCTGAAAATGAAGAAAAAAAAATAGAAATATAGTCAAAGAGGCCTTAGTTGTGACCTTAATATATTAGTTTGCAATAATGGTTTTTAGCTTCTTACCCACCCAGCACCCCTATTTCGCTCCTCGATCCCAAAAAAATTGATGAAGCTTAGGATACGTGGATGCAAATATTTATTTTTTTTTATTTTTAAAATGGGATAAGTAGTTTTTCGAGCGACATGAACCTGCGTTTTACAAAAAAAGTGAATAGGCAGTTGTGAGAAAAGACGTGGTTCAGAATTGTATGAACCATCTAAAATATATACAGTGGTTCAGGTCAGCTCAAGTATGATGGTTCAGGATGGTACGGTTTTTTTTGTATAAAATGATAAAAAATAAATCTGTTTTTTCGTGATGTATATGTTCAAAAATATGATATTCGAATAATGACAAATAAATATACGCCGAGAGACGGGCTCCAACTGCTTATTTAAGCCATGGTTCAGGATGGTATGAAATTTCGACTGGCTCAGGAAGGATAGAAAGATCTATATATATATATATATAAATATATAAATATATATATATATATTGATAGAAGGTACTATGTGACTTCAAAATCAGATACGCATAATTCGTTGTCACTTCATATATAACGTTGTGGCTTCCGATTTCGGAAGTCACAACGTTTCGCCTTATTGAGTGCATATATAGCTTCAAGATGGCGTTAGCAGTCCGTATGCAAAAATTTTTGTGGAAGTGATTTAGACCCCCTGGTACCCTCAAGATAACATTTTAGTTCCACAATAATCCGCTGACGCTAGCATCGCGTTTTACTGCAGTTACGGCCTGAACGTTCTCACTTCCATCATATATGCTATATAAATGACCAGTTATGTACAATAGGACATACGATGTGACATCCAATTTTGGCAACGCCGTAAAGCAATAAATTTGGCCTCGTTTCGTTATTAAATTCATTTTCCATTCACTGGTAAAGTCTGCATGAAAACAAGTTCCAAGATTCTTACTTGGACTCGGAAGCCAATTACATATTTTATCCTGGTGAATATATTGATATCCTACCTACCGACCAGGAGCCTGTTTCACAAAAATATGAGTTATTAATAATAGTCTCTATTTTTATCATATCAATTTTTGTGAAACACTGACCGACTAATATAATTGAAATAAACTGTAAATAATAGTTCATTAATAAGCTATTACTTAATAGACTATTACCATTATTTTGAGAAAAACTATTGAAAATCCCTTATATTATGAGCTCTATTACTATTAATAATAAATAGTTAATAGTGTTTTGTGAAACAGGCCCCTGAACCTACCTTCGCCATTAGGATTTAATTAGCTAATTTTGTAATTACCACCTACTTTGCATGTAAAAATCACACCCCATGCTAACTTCTGTTATCTTGCAACTTAGAAGTCGTTTTTAGCTTTCAATAATCGTGCAATCAGCGAGGCGCGTGTTATCTACTTCACAATAAAACCTGTCAGAACAATCGGACTCTGTTTAATTTAATTATACTTCACAGTACATGGGGATCTTGGAAACGGCATGAGATACAGGGTCGGTTAAATTAGAGAAAAGTTGCACAATTTGATGCTTAATAAGAAACTGATTTTTTTCTTTTGAATATTTTCAGTCGTTGTTGAAATATCCTGAAAAAACTGAAAAATCTAAATTTCTTATTTTGGCCATATCTTTTTTATTATTGGAAACTAATAATGAATAATTTTTTGCAGGCTTATATATCGTCAAAAGCTATCCATATGACGTTACAAAAATTTTCAAAGCCGACTAGATCCCAAGAGTTTTCGTAGCCAGCTTTTGTTTTTCTTATGGCCGCCATATTGATCTTTTATGTCATTCGGTATAAAATAAATAAATCGAGGAAACCATTAAAAATTAATAACATTCGATAACAAAAATGTCAAGAATTTTATTCTTTTTTCCAAAAAAAATAAATGTTCATACCGAATATCATATAAAAAGTAAAAAAAAAAACATAAAGCAAGTAATATGACTTCATATTAATGTAATTGGGTGAAAAATGTTTTTTTTTTTTTTGAAAAAAGAATAATAAAATTTTTGAATTTTATTTCATGTTATTAATTTTTGGTTTCCTTGATTTATTTTACACCGAACGACATACAAAATCAATATGGCGGCCAAAAGAAAAATAAAAGTTGACTATGAAAACTTTGGGATCTAGTCGGCTTTGAAAATTTTTGTAATGTCAAATGGATAGCTTTTGACGGCTTATGTAAGCCTACAAAAAATAATTCATTACTTCTCAATTATAAAAAAGATATGGCTAAAATAAGAAATTTTGATTTTTCAGTTTTTTCAGGATATTTCAGCAATTACTGAAAATATTCGAAAAAATCTTATTAAGCATCAAATTGTGCAACTTTTCTCTAATTCAACAGAGCCTGTATCTCTTGCCGTTTCCAAGATCCCCATGTACTGCCGCTTCCACTGGACACACTGTATACTCATACATTAGGTATTTAATAGAGTCATAACTATTTCGAAACTAAAATATCGAAATTTCTTATTTATTGCTGTTGAAAATGAACTGAATATTTTTGTAGGTTCACAAAAGTCGTTATTAGGCGTATCCATTTGATATTTCAAAAATTTTCAAAGTCGACTAGATTCAAGAGTTTCCATAGTCTACTTTTGTTTTTCCTATAGCGGATGCGATATCTATTGTTTTTCATGTCGTTCGGTCTAATAAAAATTTGGGAAACGAAAACTCTAATCTAGATTTTTTTATTCTAGTTTTTTAGAAAAAAAAATTATATTCGCCGAATTAATATAAAAAACCTCAAAGCGAACTATCTGTGAAAAAAAATTTCTTACGGAAAAAGAAGAATAAAATTTTCAATTTTTTTTTGCACATCTGCAATTATATGAAATTCTGTTTCAGATTCGAAGTAAGTATAAAATTGTGCACAATTTAAACGACCCTGTAGCCGGTTCCGATATCTTTGACCCTGTAGTAAGCCCCGAAATAGTTATACAACCCTGTATAATTATATTAAACAAAAGTCGGTTTTTCTAACAGGCTATATTGTGAAGTAGATGACATGGACTATTATTGAAAAATAAAAACGATTTCTAAGCTGCCAGGCAACATAAGTTAACATAGGGTGGAATTGTAACTTTAACATGAAATTCCCTATAGCAACGATTAAAATAAATGCACTGTATACAGGGTGTTTCATTAAGGTAGGTAAGCGACCGTATCTCGGAAACTAATGGGCCTATAACCTCAAAATAAAAAATTTCCAGACATAAGTGATCACGAGAAATTCAATGAAAATATTTTAGATGGCCGCACTTCCGGAAATACCGCAAGTTGACACATACTCCGTTATTTTAACGGGAACACCCTGTAAAATATTTAATTTTTCAAATGTCTGAAGAAATCGAATACAGGTGGTTTTCACCATTGGAATTTAGATTGAGCGGTTTATGAGTTATAAACAAGTGAAAATCGAAAATTTTCAACTTCAAAGCAGTGTAGAACTAGAACGACTCAAGATATCTAAAAATGGTTCATGTCTCTATCCTAGCTTTTCATGTTATATCCCATTATGCGGAGTAAATTTTAATACAGGGTGATGAAAATTATCCGTTTTTTCATCACCCTGTATTAAATTTTAAACAACATAGTATAGGATACTATGTGAAAAGTTAAGATAGGGACACGTAAACGGTTTTTAGATATCTTGAGCCGTTCTATTTCTACACTGCTTTGAAGTTGAAAATTTTCGATTTTCAGTTACAAATACTTACAAATTGAGCTAGGTAGCAAAAATTTAAATGAGAGAACGATCTTGCACCTAACAATTTATTTTCAAGTTTAAAAAAAATATTTACAAGAATAGTATGTACGTATACAAAGTAAAATTTTTAACAAAATCAATTAAACATACGCCATTTTTTAAATTCTTACAATAAATATCTGAAACTTCCACACTTCACTATTGAAATGACATTAATAGATGTGAGCGATATAAAAAAAATCTTCAAGTTTTAGTTTGAAAAATACAGAGCACAAAATTATTTCAAACTTACAAAAGTGACAAATTTGATTTTGTTGGTCATTTACAAAGACCGATAATTTTAGTAAAAAAATGTGAAAAATGTGGTGAAACTTTACAGGTACAGTTTGATAAGCTTGAAACTTTTACTTTAAAATGATCTGTTTAGTTTTATTGAAAAAGTTGAATAGATATATTTTTGTATTTTTTAAACAAAAATCAAATTTCTTTTAGTCCGAATTACGTGAAATTCATTGTTAAATTAACTTAGATAGCTTTAACAAAAACAACAAAAAAAATTGCTTAGTCTAACTCATATATTTTTATAATAGGACCTCAAAACAGTACATTCAGTGAAAAATATATACGAGTATTTTTTTGATTTTATTTTAATTTATATTCTCAAGCTAAAATTTAGCTATGATGTAGCTTATAATCATGAATTAGAAAAAATTTGTTTGAAAGTTAGAGAGAGATACCTAGAGCATATGAGCATATTGAGCAGGGGCTCGGGATTTATAGCTTTTATATCGAGATACCTATTGATTTTTTTTTTTTTGTTCTATTATTATTATTATAGCCGTTTTTAATAAATCAGTTTTTTGATCCGGTCATATTTGATCAGTCATTCTGAAATTCTATTTTTATAACATTTTATTTTTGATCAGCTATCTCACAAACACTTTAATATAATTTTTAGTTAAAATGCTTTTGAATTACTTTTTATATGTATAATGCTTTCTATAAGATATCAAAGTGATTTCAAAAGTTTTTCAAAGGCCCGTTCTTTTGCTAATTATTCTGAAACGATGTATGTTTTTTTACTTAAGCCTTTACTCTACTGAAAAAAAAAATTGATCGGTCGGCACTGCTAAAAACATTCAGTTCATAAAATATTTATCCATTGACAAATCCGTATGAATTTACTAATCTCCATCTCGAATCATTTAAGGTCGTGTATTCGAAACAAGATAGGTAGGTACATAACATACACAGCTATACTTTAAATTATTCATATAAAGTGGTATACATTCGCCTATGTGACTTCCGGATATTTGGCAACACTTCTGGACGCCACTACGTATCTGTCATCAAACTAGGCTATAAAATTGTCTGGAAGCCAGTTCGTATTTTGCGTGAACAGCTTATATACGAAATTTTTTTTTTGAAAAATCGTTACCCCTCTTTTGATATTATTGTTATTCAGCTTCCCCTCATTCCATATATGCAAAATTTTTTGTTTATATATTATCGGTTGCTAGGGAAGTCAGGTCGCCCTCTCAACATAACGGAAGTCACAGCTTAACACGTATCAATATATATATATATATCGTGGGCAGGTGAATTTTGGAAAACCACTTTTTCGTAATCTGGGGGTCATGATCGGTGGACATTTGATGAGTTTGGGTGATTTTTGGAAAGTGATGTCGTCCTCAATAGTGTATTTTTTTGTTAAAAAATACACTAAAAATCACCTATTTCGGGGGTGAGTATTGGCAGGAGGAGGAGTTGGTCAGGGTCGCACGCGATGGCCTCCATCGCACTCCATTGTGCTCAGCATCCTCGAAAACGGGGGGAAGGTTTTTTTGCAGGGAAATGGATTGAAGCGCGGTTTATCTCTCTAGGGGGTGGTTTTTGGCCGTTTTGAGGGGTTGCGCAACCCCAAAGAGAAATTCTGACAACGTCATCGTGTTCAGCATCCTCGAAAACGGAGGGGGGAAGTAATCTTGTTCCGGCTCAAAATATTTACATGTTCGTCCGACTCACACACGCCACTATACCTTTTTTCATCTATTTTTCCCTTTTGCACCTAATTTCGAACTTTTTTTGAGCTTAGTTACACAAGTGTACAAGTGAAGTGAAACCTTGAGGAAATTTTCTTTTTAATGAGATCTTCGAAATGACGTGTAATTTTATTTTCCTAAAAAGACCTTCCTAAAGATTAAAGATGTATCACAAGTAGGGGGTTATCATTAAACAAAAATAATGATGACGTCATTGGCTGAAAACTAATGACGTCATTTTACACGTCAGAAGATGGGATTCTAAAAAAACAAAATCGGGCAATCAAAGCGATTTCCGTAGAAAAGTCACATAATTATGAATTATGGAAATTAGAATTTCTTTCAAATTTTTTTTTATCATAGTAAGCATAAGAAAAAAACACATACTGATTTGAAAAATAAATGCCTTTTTTCTAAACACTAACCTCTGACGTAGACTTCAATTATTGTCAATTTTCTCTAATTCATTTTATTTTTTTAACTAAAAACCTTTTGTTAAACTATTTCGCAACCTATGACGTTTTACTTTTGACATGAAATACTGGGTGACTCATGACTAATATGACCTAGTTAAATGCCAGGTAGAAGACATCGAGGCAAGTCTAAATATATGACTTTTTTTCTGCCATAACGTGCGAAGACAATTTTGTGTTTGGACTTGAATTTTAAACGGCGGTATCTTTGCAACAGTTTGATTCAATCTAACAAAATCGGAAAATTGAAAATCCATGACCGGCATACTTGAAAAGAAATGGTTTGCAATTTTTTGGCAGAAAATCGGATTATCAGATCGACTTTCGGAAAACGGCATTGGATTCGGAAAGCACGGGAAACAGGTTTACAAATCGAGATGAAATTAAGAACTTGTATAATCAAGCTATACCTAAACTTCAATTTTCAATTTTGTCGTAAAATTTTTTCCAAAAAATGCTCATTTCATAGCATTTTTCCTGTATTTTGCGAGTCCGGTGCAGTTTTTTCCGAAAGTCGACCGGAAAATCCGCTTTTCTGTCAAAAAACTGAAAACCATTTCTTTTCAAGTACCTACGGTCCTGGATTATCCATTTGCGGGTAAGTGATCTTGAAGTGCCTCCGTATGCAGGTGTTTCTGCAAAATTTTGTTGGATTGCATCTAACCATTGCAAAGATAAAGTCGTTTAAAATTTAAGCTCAAACATAGAAAACATTCTGTATCTTCGTACCTGTTGGCAGAAATTTTTTTAAGTAGATTTAGACATTTCCTCGATGTATACCAGAGTAACTTAAATCATATATTTTTTTAGCAAACGACTCTTTAAGTGCGGAGCAAAAAATACTCATAGATGCCGTCAAGGGGATAAAATTACCTCACCTATTCGATTTCGTTAGCAGGAACTCCAAAAGGCTTTTTGATAAAGTAACCATCTGTACGGTGTGCGTGGCGTTAGCGAAAGCTTTGATAGCACAGAGAAAACTAGGTGGCAACAGAGAATTTTTTGTCGATGAATTGACTTCTATTTGTACAACGCTGCAAGTAGAAAACGAGAGGGTATGTCGAGGAGTGGTTGAATCGAATGTGGTAAGTATGAATATAATTGTTTTATTTTTTAATTTATTATAATACTACGCCCCTGGAATCGTGGAGTAAATTTTTCCTGCGTCCTTTTTAAACAATATAGGATTTGATGGGAAATTTATACAGGATCTTATCATTCACCATTTTCCTGGGAAGTAGGGCATACATTTTCTGAGAAAAATTAATAATAGACCGGAAAAATATGTCAGATATCTTGACTTAACAATAATTGAATTCTTAATTTTTGATCTAAGCTTTCTTTTTATAAATTTGAAAGTAATTACTGCAGGTATCATACCTAATAATAGAATGAATAATTGACATAATTTTTAAGGATATTTTCATGCACATAATCGACAAACACCTATTACTATCCCCAGTAAAAGTCTGTGGCACAATATTACAATCATTCAGTTGTCCAATTGGTTTCACGAGCAGCAACTGGGATGTCATAGTTCCCGATGGTCCTCCAGCTGAAGCAAAGAAAGTAAGAACAATCAAAGGAGATTATTCAAAATTAAAAATGATTTATTTTAGATTAAACAAGTGAAAGAGACTTTCACTATAGTACACATAAGTGACATCCATTATGATCCCTTATACACGCCAGGCGGCAACGTTGCTTGCGACGAACCGCTGTGTTGTCAAGTTGATCAACCAAAACCGACATCGGATAAGGATAAATGTGGATATTGGATTGAATATAGCAAATCTGATCCTCCATGGTACCTTGTTGAAGCAGCTCTAGCACAAGCCAACAAACATGTAAGATTTTTTCATTTTTTTCGGACGAAAAAACGATTGGAATAAATAATTATAAAACATTTTCAGAACCCTACTTACATCTACTATACAGGAGATATCATAAGTCATCGCGTTTGGGCAACCAGTGTTGAGAATAATACCAGAGATATTAGACAACTTATGGGTGGTTTTGAGAAAGCTTTTTCGGTTCCAGTTTATAACGTTTTGGGAAATCATGAACCACACCCTCTTAATGAGTAAGACATAATCTTTTTTTTTTATTATCTTTTTTATTAATTATTTACTGTTAAGTTTATTTAAAAGACAGTAATGTTTGTTTGACAAAGACATGAAAAGTGAGTGTAGTTTGCAATCCTATCGGTGTCAGTAGTTAGTGAAGTAACTAGATGGAAGGTTGTAAAATTGTAAATTAGAGAAGAGCTACATGACTGTGGATATTAGTTGTGAGGTAAAGACGAAGAGGTGTTTTTTTTTGTAATGAAAAGTGGGAACATCGGTCTTAGTAGGTAAGACAAAATCGCTCCACTTTGGTTGATTTTGGACTTCGAGAATTAGCTCATTCTACGAAACACATTTTTTATATACGATAATAGTTAAATAGACGAACACCAACAACTGGCGAGACTGGGATTCGAACCCAGTTGGTGGAAGTCGCATGCGCACGTTAAACAGCTGCGCTAAAGAAGAAGTGGTAATTTTTTATTTTGAGGTTATTGTAACCTAAATACAGACTGGAAATAGCTGTTACAAAAAATGTAAAATTTAATTGAGATAAATAAAGCCAAATTTTCTTAAGAATATTTGGATTAGAAATGGTTTTAAGGCTCAACCTGATATTATAACTATTCTTGTACGTGCGGAATTGGCGAGCAAAAATTCTTAAAAACACCTTTTGGCACTTTTGAAAGTTGACGTGCGGCACTGATGTCATGGTCCAGAGCTTTTATATTAAAGATTTTTAATTATTTTCTACCTCTGTCAATGGTAGAAAAATGGTCAAAAAAATTCAAAATGGTTGAAAAATAGTTTAGGGTAGAAGCACCGGTTTTGGCCATCGACCTGGTTATGGCCACTTGAGGATTTAAGCTGTTAAAATAGTAATTCTATTCCATGTTATATTAACTCAATTTTCCCGCTAAATATTAAATTTGTGGATAGTGTAGTTAACAATTTTGCCACTAGGTGCATATAAATGGCTACCGAAGGTGTAGGGTAGAAGCACCGGTTTTGGCCACATTTAGGCAATTGAAACTTTGTTCTGGCCAGAACTAGGTGTTGATATTATGATTTTACATGAACATCAGGATTCTTATACGTGTTATACTGTTATCTTTTGTTTCTTACAGTTTAGAAAGAGACAAGTAACCATCTGTATAAAGGAAAACATGATAAATGAATCCACAACGATTTCTTCAGTTTTGGCCACTTCTACTCTGGTAGTGGCCACAAAAAAATTTAGTAGTGGCCACATCTTTATTCGTACAGTGTTTATGAGGAATAAAATAGAAAAATTAATTAAAAATTTTTTTATTTCCAGTAAATGTAGGTAAAAACATAGACATTTAACTTAAAACGTATACCTTCTTTCAATAAAAAAAAAAACAATTATTAAACTTCTAGTTATTTTGGTAAAAAAAAAAACTAAACATATTTTTGTTATCACACTAAATTGCAAAATAAAACTTTGTTCTTTGTGATTAGGTACCTAAGCCCTACCTCCAAAAAAGAACCCTAGATATTATTATTTACACTCATTCAAAATCGAAATCATTATACTTTAACATTTGTGGCACAGTGTATACTCCGCGGCTATTTTTTTTTACGGGAGGATCTATTACTTCCCTAATTTCTTCTATCTCATAAAACACTTCATCTGGTTTATCAGGCCATTTCCATCCTTGACCACTTCTTTCCATGGTTGAGATCAAGTAACCTTCTCCTTTCTTGCTTATTTCCTTTAGTTGACCTGGGTAATATTTATTCTCATAAAAAATTATTACAAAGGCATTAGGCAATAACTGGTCTTCAATTTTTGTACTAATAGATGATATTTCATCTGCCGACTTGCTTGTCTTGTCTTGTTCTTGTTGTGTTTCTTTATCAATATTGCAGTCTCCTATTTGATCTACCTCGTTGCTCTTCTTCATCTTTTTACTCGTCTTTAGTTGTGAACGTTCCTCTCTTTTTTTCTTTCTTTCTTCCTTCTGTAGTATAAGTTTTGATTTTTCTTCTTGCTTTTGCTCTGCGATTTTTAACCATTCATTAGAGGTTAGTACACTTGGCATAGAATTACAATTTTTCTTTTTACCCTTCTTAAAATTGGTTGACGTTGAAGGAAAAACTAAGATATCTCCAAGTATTTTTCGTTCTTTTTGATCTGTTATATAGGCTGGTACATTGGTCTTTAACACAATATCACTTATTATATTTATCTTTTTGTTTTCCTTCAGTATTGCATTTACAAGTGTTGGTTCTTCCTTTAAGCTCAATGTTGGTATATCCTCTTTTGTCTTATTAGTGTATTTTTTAACAAAAAAATACACTATTGAGGACGACATCACTTTTCGAAAATCACCCAAACTCATCAAATGTCCACCGATCATGACCCCCAGATCACGAAAAAGTGGTTTTCCAAAATTCACCTGCCCACGATATATATATATATATATATTTATATATATATTTATTTATTTCTCCAAAATCACGATTTTTCGATTTTAAAAACGCTCCTGTAGCTTTATCTTTCAAGATTAGTGAACGAAATTTTGGATTCTTGTAAAGCTTGGGAATGACTTTAGATTTTCGTTGAAAAAAAATCCAAAAGTCACGTTACTTCTACAGGGTGTCCTTTCAAAGTTCCCCAAATCCGGTCCTTGAGGCACGGTTTCTGGCCGCAGTTTTCAATCTAGGGGGCTGAAATTTTTGTGAGAGTAAGATGTCCACAAGGAGTGGTCTGGTATTGCACTTGAGCAAAATCGGCCGAGCCGTTTCAAAATGGCGGCCATTTGAATTTTTTGAACATTAACGGAAAATTGACAATTTTTTGAACCATTGTATGAGCAAGATGGCAAAAAAACTTTGAAATCAAATTAACAGGATTTGAAGAAAATTATCGGAAATTTGAGTTAATGCAATAAAATTAGCATATTTTCCATTAATAAGCCAGTGTCGTGGGTAGGAAAAAGGGTAAAAATGTGTCAATTCTATAACCGTTTATGAGTTCATTTTTGAAGAAGTTGAACCGAAATTTTCCATTTTTTTTTGCTTTAACATATAATTTGATGTCTTAGCTTCAATTCGCCTCGATTAATGTAGCACTTTAAACGAAAGATAAAAAAGTTTTTCGCTTGTGCAAAATTAGCTTACACTTATATAAAATTATTAAATCGATGAAATGGTTCGCAATTTCTTTTTTATTTTTTTTCACATTCAATTATGAATGGTTCTGAAAATTGGAAGAGCAATCGCAACGACAATTAAATCACCTACATGCAGGTGAAAAAAGTATTCAAATTGGTTTTTTAATAACTAAGATATGATCAGTTTAAAAAATAAAATGAGTAGATGTAGGTACCTGACGTACTACATATATCTACCCCATCATCACTACAAATTCGAAACGCACCGTGTGGTTCAGTTTGTTACATCCTTGACTAGCTAACTGTTGGAGCGGGTTCGCATCCACGAGAGGATCATTCTTTTTTTTTGTAGGTAGGTGGAGTTTTCCCAAAAAAAAATCGGATTATTTTTCATTAAATTCATTATAAAAAAAAAAATAGGAAGAAAATATTTATTATTGAATCGCATAAAAATACACTATTTCTGCGATTGATGCGCAAGAAGGTTTTTATATTTTTTTTTCTACTTCCACTTCTTCTGTTCGATTTTCCGTGTTCTTATTTATATTCAAATTTATTGCATCTTCTTTCTGAACTATTTGACTAGTATTAATATTATCTTTTTTTTTGTAACTCTACACATATCACAGCCGTTTCTTTTTCTATTGTTTCTTGAATATTTTCCTTGTTGAGGTCAATAGATATTTCAGTCTTTTCATTTTCTGTTTTAGAACAATTCCCAACAAGCTGTGTTTCTGCTTTTGTCACAGTTGTAACTACACAATCAGCTATGGTGCTATTACTCACATCATCGATTTGCTCCTGTATATCTATCACATTTTCGAATTCTGGGAAAGGAAATTCTATTGTATTAGGTGGATCAATCACTTCAAATGCATTCTGCAAATCATAAACTTCTCCGTTTTGGATAGTGTTTTCTTCTGAGTCGGCTTTAAATTTTAGCCATACCTCGAATAAAGCCTCTAAATTTTTATTATCTGGTCGTCTATTTTCAGCCGCACATTGCTTTAAAATTGATAACTCAGTGATGTTAATTTTTGATTCAAGGTATTGAAGATAGTCGATCTTAATTTCGACGCCTGTGTCAATATTTTCGTTTTCGTCATCAACGGAATTTGATATTTCATTTTTTAATTTAAGTGTACATCGCGAATAATCTACGCTGTTGGGGTTATACGGAAATAAACCGCATTTTCTAAACCCGTTGATAATACTATCCCTAAAAGTGTGATTTGTAAAAATCTGATCCAGCAGTTTCGGGATCTCGTGTTTTTTAATTTCTTGGCCATCATGTTCAAATCGCCATTTCTTAAGGGCCTTTCGCCAGTGACTCTTTAAAGGGAAAAATACAGCAACGTCTAAAGGTTGCAAAATATGAGTAGTATTTGGCATTAGACAAACAATTATAATTTTTTTTTCTCTGCAAAATTGGCTTGAGTGTATACTTAAATGTGAAGAATGACCATCAAGAAATACCAGTACAGGAAACTTGTAATTCTTTTCTATTAAAAATGGATGGAAAACATTTGCAAAGTATTCATAAAAATTTTTGGCCGTCATCCAACCATTCTCAGACTTCCCAATACCCCATCCAGATGGTGCCTCTTTAACATATGTTAGAGGTAAACGATCAAATTTGTAAATTGTCAAAGGTGGAGCTATTTCACCAACCGCATTGACAGTGACCAATGTGGTAACATTTTCCTTATCAGAATTGGATGAGGTTGCATAAACATGTTTACCTTTTTCTGCCAACACAAAACTTTTTCCCGGGTTCAGATATACAGAAGTTTCGTCCATGTTCCATATCCGTGAAGGATCTTGCAACACTTCTGCATCGTCTTCGAGAAGTTCCAGCGTTTCCTGAAACTACTTACGAATTTTCTCTTCCGT
Organism: Malachius bipustulatus; assembly: GCA_910589415.1. NCBI lineage: Eukaryota > Metazoa > Arthropoda > Insecta > Coleoptera > Melyridae > Malachius > Malachius bipustulatus. The sequence goes on along the minus strand of OU342634.1, from coordinate 28,216,558 downwards.
TATTTGTGCTCTGGCCTTATTGATGTATTCGGATTGCTTTAATGAAATCTCAGGATGTCTTGCCATGAATGATTTGAACCAAGTCTTCCCAGGTAGAGACTGCTTAAAAGGGGTCTTAATATTCTTTTCTTCAACAATTTTCTTAACTGAGTATGCCAAATCATCTTTGTTAACAGAAAATCCCATTCTGCTGCATGTTAGGATCCATGAGCATAAGTCTTTTTCTATATCCTTTCCTAAGATCGCATCTGGCCCAATTTTACCCGTACCCTTGGGAGCTTCACCAGCTAGCTTATGTCTTATTGTAGAACGTGGTATATTAAAGGATTTTGCAGCTGTTGCAACAGGAATGCCGTTACTAATAGCCTCCAAAGCGTTTTCAAGTTGCTCCGAGTTGTAACAAAATAATTTTCTATTAGTTTGGGGCTTATTTTTCGAAATCTTATTTTTATTTACTTTCGCCATTATTCTGTAAATTTGAAAAAAATAAAAATAAGTAAGGTACCTAGGTATTAGGAACCGCACTTTGCCTGATAATGTCAAATGATTTTTGGGTGGCCAGAACTGAAATATTTAAAATTACTTTTGGCCATCCTAATGGCCAAAACTGAAATCATCGAAGAAATCTGGTTCAGTTTTGGCCACCCTTCATTTTAATATTAACCTTGAAAATATCACTAAAATTATTAAATCATATTAACGAGAGATATTTTATTACTCTGAGTTGAAATTCACATTTACATTATCTACTCTACAAAATATGTAATAAGCATTCAAACTTACCTCAATTCTTAAGCAACAGATTAAGATTTAACTTAAAACTTGGAACTCCGACATTGAACAGTAGGTATTTTTAAATTCCTTATACGCTTAGACAATTCTACTGAGGTGACAAAGACGTGATTAAGACGTAAACAAGACGGGAAAATAAAACCCTAAAAATTTAAATCTACATCTTCAATAATATTGAAGAGCCAATAGCGCCTAAAAATATTAAATAATAAATTTTTGATTATAATTAATAAATTATTTTTTTAAATAGATTTGCCCCTCTTAATGTAAGCCAAGAATTATCCACAGTATGGTTGTTCGATTTAGTGGCAGAAGAATGGGGTAAATGGTTACCCTCGGATACTAAAGAAACGATAAAGAAGGGAGGTTATTATACTGTTAGTCCTCGTCCAGGATTTAGAATAATTGCATTAAATGGCAATGTTTGCTATACGTTTAATTGGTGAGTTCTTTTTTATTTTTCTTGTGTTGCAAGATATCTAATGATAGACTCTTATCATTTCTTTGAATTGTCATCAAGAAAATTTTGGAAAGTTTCAATTATTTTTGAGAATGTTAGAAAGAGGCTTTGAGTTAGAGTGACTTAATTAAATGTAAGGATCGAGAAGTTGAGGCTGTCATGTAGGATAACGAATACTCAATAAAATATTGATCATAATTTTTGTAGGTGGTTAATTGATGACGACGTTGATCCATACGATGAATTGGCTTGGCTAATGAGAACGCTGGCTGCCGCTGAAAAAGCAGGGGAAAGTGTCCACATTTTAAACCATGTTCCATCAGGTGGAGGTGAATGTTTGAAACCGTGGAGTCGAGCTTACTCTAAAATACTGAAAAGGTAACTACGATTAATATTTTCCCAACATATGAAATTAATGAGTCTGAGCTTGTGATTGTGAAAGATAATTTAAAATTTATTGACATTATCAACTAGAACTACAAAATTATTGGTCTGAAGTCTTCCTCAAGCTATGCAAGATCTCGATGGAGTACCATTATTTAAAAAAAAAAAAAAAAAAAAATGAAAAAAAAGCTATCGTAGATAGTTGCCTCAAATAATCGTAACATCCTGCCATAATTTGACTGAATCTTTACGTGAGGTAGAAGTTGATTAAATCTAGGATCATATATTTCTGCATGGTCCAGATTGAATAAATTGCCATCTCCTGTTGGAGATTCCTGTCCCTTAATTATTAACGCCACCTCACGTAGTGTCAACCGAGAGAGTCGTCTTCTCACCACGCGCTGTGACTAATTAAAAGCTCAGCCGTCGAAGGGCAAGAGGAAAAAGTCCTCGTGTTCCTTATTGTGAGGTTCCTATTTCGCAGAGTTGCCTTGGGAACGAACTCAAGCACAGGCGTTAATTAATGATTAAAAGTGATTTTTTAGAATAATTAAATTCATCTAAATTTAAAAGCAATCAAAATATGACACTCGCTACCTAAAAACATGGAGCAACTGGAGTGATCTAAATTAATTTTTTATAATGTATGATAATAAATCCTTTATTATTTGATTGTTGATTGTTGAAGTGTGTTCAGATATTATAAAATAGAAAACAAATTTTTATGATGCCACGATTAATCGTGTATTTTTGATGAAATTTTATAGGTTTTCAAACATCATAGTTGGTCAATTTGTCGGTCATACTCATTTGGATGAATTTCAAGTGTACTACGATAAAGAAGACCACAACAAACCTTTCGGTGTAAATTGGAACGGTGCATCTATCACCACTTTTGAAAATAACAATCCCAGTTATAAGGTGTTTGAAGTGGATGCTGAATCATTCGTAAGTGATATTTCCAGACTGAGACGATATACAAATACAATTGTTCACATGGAAACAGCTGCGAAAATAATTAAATAACTTGATTATAATCATTAGGAGTGATTTATCCTAATCTAACACGATTTTCCAGGCTTTGATTGATTATGAAGAATGGACTTTTAACGTGAACGAAGCGAATAAACAAAACTCAACACCTGAATGGTACAAGCTGTACTCGTTTAAGGAAGCTTATGGAGCTAAATCACTTGAACCTGCTGAAGTAGCCGAAGTTGTCGAAAGAATGGCTAGTAATGTAACATTGATGCAACAATACTTCGAGTAAGAACGATTTATCCATCTACACAAAATTCGGTCACAATTTTTTAATTTATGTTTGTTTCATCGATTAAATTTTGTGATAATTAACCGTATTCACAAAGAAATATTTAGAAAAATATAAGTACATATACGCCTTTTATGGTATATAATATTTAAAAAAAAAATTGAGGAGCTCCTTTCTCAAGCGATATCGGCATTAAAAATTTAACAACTAAAATTTAATCATCATGATTTATTTGTGAATACGGATTTAGGAATTATAATAATTGTTATTATACAGACGATATTCTTTCAGATTTAGGTCTCGAAAAGCACCTCCAGCCTTGGAAGAAGGGTGTGATACTGGTTGTAAGAAAGATTTACTTTGTGATATAGCAACTAGTGTGTTTGGAGAACGTAACAAGTGTAACGATCTCAGAACCAAATACCAATTAACATCAGTAAAGGATACAATAAAATCCATATTTAAATAATGTATATATAAATAGTTATATTAAGTATTATGTAGCATCCGTAATATATTAAATATGATATGAAGATGTGGGAAATTACTTATTCTGCGTTTCTGCATACAATATGCTCATTGGGTTATGGTTTATTCGGAAATAAAAGCAAAGTTGAAAGGGATGCAAAGTACCTACATTAAGATACAAATTATTTCAAACGCTTTTGACTAGCAAATAAATAAAGTAAGTAAATAAATCTTATATAAATAAATAAAAGAATAAAACAATCTTTCAATCTTGGAAAACAGAATGATGATTGATGTAGTTTTATTTTGAATCCATGCGAAATCATGTTTTTATACCTTTATACACCGTGTTTTATATTAAGTCGGCACTATTGCTAACTTCGTTATTATTTGAGCTAGGAAGTCGGTTAAATTAGCAAACTAGTAGTATTTTTTCTCCTGAATAAAATGGCGAAAGCAGAAAAACAATTGAACATCGCGTTTTCGAGATATTTAAAAAAATGTAAATTTTTTAATGGAACACCCTGTATATTTTTAGATAGATCGGTTGCAAATTTTTTTTTCAAGAAAAAAGTCTCTATGCACTATGATCCTAAAATAATAAATTCATTAATTATTCATTATTTTATTACTCGTAAAGTAGGCTGCGACAATTATTGTAATTTAGTGTACCAACCTACGTAATGTAAGGTAAAAAAATTATATCGTCCTCAATAGTGTATTTTTCAATAAAAAATACACAAAAAAAGTGGTTGTTATATTGAAAAGGATTTAATTTTAAATAAACAAATAATAGAACTTGTCCGTGTTTTAAATTAAGTCAGCACTATTGCTAACTTCGGTATTATTTGAGCTAGAAAGTCGGTTAAATTAGCAAACTAGTAGTATTTTTTCTCCTGAATAAAATGGCGAAAACAGGAAAACAATTGAACGTCGCGTTTTCGAGATATTTAAAAAATGTATATTTTTTAATGGAACACCTGTATATTTTTCGATGGATCGGTTGCATTTTTTTTTTTTTTAAGAAAAAAGTTTCTATGCACTATGATCCTAAAATAATAAAATTTTACAACACAAACAAGCTCTGTTATTTGTTTGTGTAAAATTAAATCCTTTTCAAGGTAATAATTTCAATTTTTAGTGTATTTTTTATTGAAAAATACACTATTGAGGACGACATAATTTTTTTACCTTACATTACGTAGGTACACTAAATTACAATAATTGTCGCAGCCTGCTTTGGGAGTAATAAAATAATGAATAATTAATTAATTTATTATTTTAGGATCATAGTGCATAAAGACTTTTTCTTGAAAAAAAAATTTGCAACCGATCTATCTAAAAATATACAGGGTGTTCCGTTAAAAAATTTACATTTCTTTAAATATCTCGAAATCGCGATGTTCAATTGTTTTTCTGCTTTCGCCATTTTATTCAGGAGAAAAAATGCTACTAGTTTGCTAATTTAACCGACTTTCTAGCTTAAATAATAACGAAGTTAGCAATAGTGCCGATTTAATATAAAACACGGTGTATATCTTTTAACATATCATTTTCTGGACAAGAGATAAATGACGTTTTGAAAAACAATATGCCATTCATTGATGTCGGACTGTGAGTTAGAGGTGGAAATTGCAGACACGTGTTTCGTCCCAATTGAGTCTCTTCAATGCAATGTATCTCACTAACACACCAGACAACCTCGATCACTTAACCTTAGTGAAAGGATTCATGAAAATGGATAAAAAAAAATTTTTTCATTATTTTAGGTATTCATTTTCATGTAATTTTCAGCTGGAAAGATATTCCCAATATACTTAATAGAATTTTAACAAATTACAGTATTCGCACCTTTTATATTATTGGACTTACAGAACTTTATATTTTTGCATAAGTCTGTACTATGAATCCCTATAAGAGTGATAAACGTAAACCATGTAAAAAAGAGATATATAAAAAATCTGAAAGACATTTCCTGGAGATTGACGAATTAGCTTGGCGACGATATTGAATTAGATTAGAATAATATGATATGAAAGGGTATTACGAAGGCATGCTAATATATGAGGCCTAATAACATTTTAGCAGCACCAAAGAATGAAACCCAAAAAATGATGAACTCCTTCTTCCCGCTATTTTATATTTTACTACCGACTTTGTAAGCTTGGCAATGTAATAAAACCATCGGCGAGGTTAATACAGTGTTGCCAGAAGTATTCCTTAAGTTTTTTCTATATGCACATAGATTGATATGCGCTTTTCTGCATCATCTTGCAAATACGTAACTGAAAGGATTCATGGTGTATTTTTAATTTGTCTTTTTTTTTACAAACTTCACATTAATATTCTTCGCAGTTTTCCCTAAGAAAACTTGATACAATTTTATGGTTGGCCCCCGTACAAATCTCCCCGTACAAAAGGGGGAGGGTAGTATGGATACCCTGGAAACAGCAGACTGGGGAAAAAATTTCATCTGAAGATTTTCTAAGAGCTAGAAAACGCTTTTTTGCCAATCTATACCTAAATGAAAACAGGTGATTCCTTGCAAAAGGTAGTGCATTTCTAATTTTTGGATATGTTCTTAGGACCATTGCTAGTAGTGTAAAACCAATTTTGCACCAACAAAAGCCTTGTGAGTTTTACGCAATGTGTAAAAACCAAAACTTTTGCGCAAATTTTCGATTTTTGCCCATTTTGCTCCTTGTATCACCCAAAATATCCACTTCTCAGAAAATTTGGGAATTTATTTCAGATGATATTAAGAATATAAAATTTGCTGTAATTTAAGTCTAAATCTGTCATTGTACCTTAAGTCGTTTCTGAAGTATAGCTTTTCTAAGATTTTTATTGTTTTCAAATTTCTTTCAAAAAGTTGGTAAGCAGAATCTAAACTATCACTGTGTACACCACCATCGTACCTATGTAGACTACAGAGCTACAAATAAGTTCTCTCCTTCTTTGGCAAGGCTTTTATTATACAACAACTTTTTCACAAAATGTCTAAATGTTTACATAATTGAGGAGCGTAGTTCCAAAACTCGTCTTCTCCAAAAATTCAAAAATGGCGCCAAACGGGGGAAATAATGTAACATTATCCACATTATCATTTGTCATTGAGAGTTTGTAACAAAACTCGCCTAATCAAGCTTATTTCTTTGATTTTAGATAGGATGTTGTTCCAAAACTTGTCTTATCCATCAGAGCTGTAGTTCCAAACCCCGTCAACTACATCACAATCTGACAGAAGCAATGTCAGCCTTATCCGCTGAAGCACGTGTGCAATTCAATGAATATGTTTTCAAAATGCGTCTTATCCTTATGGGAAATAATAACTACTGATTTAACTATTTTGGATAATATTTTTGTTATTGTTAGTGTTGAAAGCTTTCTTGGAGAAACCAAGCAGTGGTTTATTTGATTAGTTTATGTGCATTGTAGGTAGTTAAAAGTGCAATGAAAACTTAATTTCAATATAGATCACTGTGTTAATCCAAAGAAACTGCGGGACTTGACAATCTTCTAAAAAACATTTTGGAGAGGATTGGCGTCAAATTCCAGATCTTTAATTTTACTTAAATGACATAGACATCTGATTAACAACGAGGCCATAATAGAAGAAGAAACACAACAGAATGAAGATGTTTATGAAGATGATGATATTGATAAAAGGATATAGCGATAACAGTATACCTATACCAAAAAATAGCAATCGATATAAGTTTAAAAAATTAAAAGAATACTGTTTTCGTTTTTTTTTTGTTCAAATCAAGCTTCAAAAAATATAAATATTGTTATTCAATAAAAACTTGAGCTTAACTAGGCATTTATTTATTTCCAAATCCAGTCTTATCCAAATTTATTTTCCAAAACTAGCCTAATCCAACAATTTTTATTTATTTTTTCAGAAATTAAAAAATAAAAACATTTTTCCTTACACATAGCAGATTCTACTCAAAAATAAACGTAATCTATGGTATTCTTATCTTTCTGGAATCTTTGCAGTACTGTCCAACAGTTTTTTAGAAATTCTGACTTTTCACTTATTGTGGACAAGACGAGTTTTGGAACTACGCTCCTCAATTTATGTCTTTCCTTGTCACAAAGGAGCAGAAGTGGTACCACGTACAGAAAACTTGACTTAAAGAGATTGCTTACATCTTTTCCACAACTTTTTTTGTGAATCGCATATTTTTGGGTGATAATAGGCGCAAAAATCTAAAAATTTTGCGTAAAACTTTCTTTTTTGATGCATTCGCAAAATGCACAATAAGGCTTTCGTTAGTGAAAATTTTACTACTAGTACCTAAAGGTCCTAACAACATATCCAGAAACTAGAAATGCATGACCTTTTGCAAGGAACCATGAATAAATTGACTGGGCTATAAAAACCTGGACGCATTTTTGAAATCCGGATGGTGAAGTGGGATCAGGGAGATAGCGGCACCCGGAAGCAGCGCGATTCTAGGAACAGAAAAATACTTTTTAATGCTTTTTACTTCTTTTTCTTTTTTCTCGCCCCTTTTCATTTTTATTTTGCTGTTGAAACAATTTTTTGTGTTTTCTAACTTTATACATTATTGTATTGAACGTTTTTTACCCCGTGAATAGGACGACCAGACTGCCTGTCGGGTAGTACATATTTATAAAAAAATAAAAATCAAAAGTCGGAATCTAACCTAACAACTACTAATTTTTTATCGTGAAATTGATCGGAGTTTTATTTAATATTTTTTCACACAAAATTCAAATAGTAATAAATTATCAGTTGGAGATGTGAACTAAAATAATAATTAGATAGGCATCATTTTGTAAAAATAAGTATCCTCATCTGTATCTTATTAGGAATTCGGACTTAGAACTTTATTTGGCTTTGCTTATCAGAAACTTAAAAAAATACGTACAATTTATTAGAGTTCCTAAAATCGGCAATTGAAAATCAATCTTTACTCAATTATGGTTTAATATGTATATGGTATAAAATGCACTAACCGACAACAGCGAAGAGAAACTTTTGCTCTTGTAATAATAATAATAATAATAATAAAATAATAGTCTAGTCTGCTGGCAACGAATGAATCGAACAGAACAATCCATAAAAGCGATTTCAATGTAAACAAACGTGCTAACTGTGATTACCTACTGATCGTTCCGATTTAGTCTTATTTTGTAAACAATTTGATATTCGAAAACTCGAAAAGCGGGAACCTTACTGTGCTCCAAGTATAAAGCAGTTCATAAAGATATTCCCTCCTCACAATAGTGGGGACTCCAATGAGAAAAGTGTTCTGTTAAGTTACCTAATGAATGAATGAATATCATTCAAAGTATTATTAGGATGAAATATTACCTTGCTGTGACGATTTTTCTTGTTCCACTCGTAGGTTACGGAATTCAAGGTAAGGTAACTAGGTTAATATAAATTATATTTAATTAAAATCATGTTGTTATTGGAAGTAGGTTCTACGATCAATGTTTTAGAAAAATTATAAATTATAAAAATATAATCACAATATCACTATTATTATTATTATTATTATTATTACCTATGTACTGACAATTAAACCCTGCACCTATACCTACTTTTTACTATAGTTTTAATTTTAATGTAGACACTTATGTAGATTTACAAGTAGGGTGTTGATGGAAATCTTAAAATTTATACACTCTTTTTTTCATCTGTTTTTTTTTTCTAGTTTTTCTTACTTTTCATTTTATTGCTATTGTTGTATTTTATTTTATGGAGGTGTAACAAAAAGTGAGGCTGCGCAAGATTGATTTCCCTTATAGTAAATAATCGTTGTCGAGAAGCTGGTATTTTGAAAAATTAATACTTATGGTGCGAGTGTGAGCAAATAAAACATTAATTTAGGATTTCAAAAAAAAATTGACAGATTGAATCTGCATGCAAAAATGTAAACAATACCAGACCTTTCCACATGATTAATATTATCAGTTCAGCGAATTGAAAGAAAGATTTAGAAAATGGCTAGGGCTATTTTTCATAGAGAAATTGGATAATTTTTTTTTTTGTTCGTATTAGGTGTTTAGTTGTCTTTGATGAGAAACAAATCAGATATAGGTAGGTACTTATTACATGTTCAGAGTCAGAGCTTAATACTACCTACTGAAAATGGGCCGCATCCGATTATTTTAGGGCCCCCATTCAGGGCCGTATTTGATTTTTGCACCATTCTCCTATTCCTATTTGGACTTCTGTTGGTTGATTGGTAAATATTTAGGTACATCCACGTGTCCTAAGTTCCGTCAATTTTTTCGGGACCAAGGAGCGAAATAGGGGTGATTGGTGGGTAAGAAGCTAAAAACAGCTATAGTCCAGTCATTTGGTAGTTTTACCTGGAAAGTTTTCCGGGAGTTTTGAAAATTGGTGATTTTATAGATTTCCATGTTATCTTTTCGAATTTTTACTTTGCCAGCTGGTATCTTTGCCGCTCGCGCCGACGTATTGGAAAAATGGCGCCAAAAAAAGTTATTTTACAATTATTGTAAATATGTCCTCTGGACTCATTTTACGATGAAAATAGTTATTAATAACAAATAAAACTAGAGAAAATTTCCTACAATTTATGAAGTACCTAACCTTTATTTTTGTAGAATGAATAGTTTTAGCGTACGAGCACCACAAGTTCCACTCCAACATGCGTTTTGGCCAAATAACTAATTTGGACACCACCATGAGTGAGTTTTGTGGTGTGGTATATCCAGTTGTAGGCCACTTGTAATGCACTATTAAAAATTTTTTCGCATTCTCCTTCGCTTCGGTATGCTTGATCGACCACGTTTTCCGAGTTCATCGTCTTCAGTACCGAGCGAAATGTCATATATAGAAATGTCTTCCATGTCATCCGCGATGGGATCATCAGCTTCGTTGTAATCCTCTTGTTTCTCGATTTCGTCATATATGTTTGCTCGAAAATAGTTTCTGTTTATTCCTCTTCATCGCTATCTTGTAGTGGAATTATCACAAGTATAGTACCATTTCAATTTGTGCATATAACGGAGCACTTTAATCCAGCCTTTTCTGCATCCACGAAGGCTCCCCGACATCCCTTCTTTCCTTTGCAAGAAATAAGTTTGGTAATTGTATACATCCGCGGCTCCTACGTTTCATCAATTTTTTCGGAACCGAGGAGCGAAATAGGGGTGCTGGGTGGGTAAGAAGCTAAAAACAGCCATTGCAAACTAATATCAAAGTCACCACTAAGGCCTTTTTGGCACTACGGTCGAATTTTTTTTTTCACTTACAGGGCAAGGAATATCTTCGAGCTTAACAATAGCACAGTTTTTATTTTGAATTTTGCATTTATTTTGCATTTATATTCCAAAATACGCGACATCGCTCGCTATTATATTCCGGCTACGTTTGCATGCCATGTACTCGTATGTTGCGTATGTTACCAGACCGGCTCTGGTGTTGATATTACGAGTTTCCGCCGTCCACTCGACACTCTGACCTTGCATGTTTATTGTGATTTTCGCTGTTCTAAACAGGCCCGCACTCAGGAAGATCTTCTTTTGATGCCCTTTTGTTCGCTTATCTTTCATTTGCAAAGCAAATTAATACCTTCCTGGTGTTACTATAGGTATGTCCTCCACCCCTATATAGGTGCCATAGTGAAACTGTAGGAGCCGCGGATGTATATAATGACCATAAGTTTTAACAAGGTTTCCCGAACTGGGGGCGCAAGCGTGGTGACAGGAATTAGCCCATTCTTGCTTTTTTTTCCATCTCCATTGCCCTGCATTTTTTCAACTCCATTCCACTGCTGAACCTGGTGATAGGCTCGGAACTTATGTTGTCGTGCTGCTGCTTCTGCAGGTGGCAGCGATGTAATATTAAATTTATTTTTATATGCTGATTTTGTGAAGCATGTATATCTATAGTTGTTTAACGACATACTTTTTACGCCACTGTAACCATACGCCACTGCAAGGAGGAAGCGTTCCCCAGCTTCCAGATATAGCCGTCAAGAAAATAAAAAGATCTACATCTTTGCCGACAACTATTGCGGAATCAAATGTAGATGAAATGCTGATTTCCGTATTGATTATATATAGCGTATCCGCATCGTCCGTGGCTTCCTTGACCATGAAGTTCGCAGCTTCAAATTTTGTCTTCAACATTTCAATGAGGCGTTTCTTGTTTGCATATAGGAATTTGTCTTGTTGCACAGTTTTTCACATGTTTCGTTAATATGCGAAAAACGCTTTGGTTTAGATGTATCTTGATTTGTGGCTCTCGTACGCTGAAACTATTGATTTTACGAAAAAAAGATTACTAAGATTACTTACATAAATTGTAGAAAATTTTCTCTAGTTTAATTTATTAAATAACTTTTTTCATCGTAAAATGAGTCGGAAAGAAGATATTGTAAAAAAAACTGTTTTATTGCACCATTTTTTCAATATGACGGCGGGAGCGCCAAAGATGCGAGGTGGCAAAGTAAAAATTCGGAAAGAGCACGTCAAAATTCTCTTTTTGAACACCAAATGACTGTACTATATTGAAAACTAATATTAAGGTCACAACTAAGGCCTCTTTGACACTAAGGTCGCTTTGATATTTTTTCTTCACTTTCAGGGCAAGAAATATCTTCGAAATCAACAGTAGCACGATTATTATTATTAATTTTGCATTTATTTTGCATTTACATTCCAAAAAGCGTGACGTTAGTCCCTATAGTCTGGATACGCTTCGAAGCAGTTGGCCTTGTCGTCAAGTTGTTACTTCCGAGACCAAGCGTATTAAATCGGCGATTCTTGCCAGGACCGCACTCTCAAAACCGATTTTTAGTGCCGTTTTTTTTTTAGCACCATGCATTTGCAATAAAAGCAAATAATTACCTTCCTGGTGTGTTACTATAGGTACGTCCTCCACCCCTATATAGGTGCCATAGTGAAACTGTAGGACACACAGATGTAAATAATGACCGGTATTTATTTAGGGGAAGAATAGACGTAGGTCCAAACTTTATAGGAATAGTTTTTCGAAAAAAAATAGGCGAGCGGCTATCCGCCAAGAATATTTGTCCTCTTTTACTAAAAGGCTTGACCTTAAAACCTGTAGTTTTTAATATCTATTAATTTCAGTAGGGATTTAAAAAAATACCTCAAATAATTAATTTTAAACTACAGTCGTTTAGCAGACATGAGGTGGTGAAATGAAAAATCTTAATTCAGACGGTTAGTATAAAATGACGTCGAACATGAATTTTTAAACTTAATAATCGTCTTATCATCTTAACTTAATAATAATCTGTCTTGTAATAAGAAGAGGTAAGATCAGCAGATAGGTACAAGCAATGGAAAAAACTCTACTTTTTATTTAATTTTTTTTATTTATGTTGATCGGTTTTTAAAATATTATTATCTGTAATGGAAAAATTAGTTTTTCGTAATAAATTAACCCTAACACAAATAATAAGCAGGGATTTAATATAATCATAACTTTAACAGAACACATATAGGTAGTTGCTATCTGAAAAAAAAACACATGTTAAGTAGGTATTAAAATTATGATTATCATTATGATACCTTAAAAGCGAATTATGTACATAATTCAGGTACACGGATAAGTACAAATATTATAAGTAGGTACTGTTTATTTAATTAAAGCCGCTTATGTTGTATTGTTGTTATAAGTATTTCTTTCATAACAATAATAGTATCTATTAAAATAAGGCTCTGATTCCAACAAGACCGTTTTCGTTCTAACTTTAATCAAAAATTTGCATAATATGTATTTATGTAGGTACATATAAAATAAATAAAATAATGAGCAAGTAGGTCAATATGATTATTATTTATCTACATACATACGTAGATTAGATATGATTCTTAAATTGCGTTACTTGTACACTTTACATACACACACGGTATACACAATATTTCATAACACACGTGTTTAATAAGAAAGCCTTGACATTAAACTACATAATAAGAAATCAAAGAAGTTCTACTTTGCAAATTATTTACTATAATGGCCGCTATTGAATAAAAACCTCCATACAAACACTGTACTGATGTCTAATTCTAATTTGATGCTTATAATAATTTGATTTTAATCAAATAAATTATACTTAACCCATTTACATGAAATAAAGATCTGTGATGTGACAATATTTTTGTTAGATGACTAGATTTACACACTATTTCCAGGGAAGACTTTTTTCTGAAAGACACTATTTCTGTCAGCAGACTCATGACTAAGTGCCCGCGACTGCCAGACTTTCGTAATTTTATAAAAGCTGAAGTTTCTGTGCGCACTGCGCATGTTCCCTACACAAGTAGAAATAATGCAGGACTAAGAAGTTTAGATCATCGTGGCTTTGGAAGGACGAAGAAGGTGTATTAAATCACTCCTCAAAATCTTGAAAGTATAAAGTTTATTATTTTTTTATAACGTTTTTTTAACCCAAAAGGCATGCAGGAAATGCGAAAATAGGCGAAAAATTCCCTATAGACATGAGTCGTTGGAGCTTTAATTTTCGAGATACATGCGATGTTAAAGTTCTTCGAAAAAATTACCTATACAATCTGACTGATCAGAACAACTCGAAATTTTTGACAGTTGTATTAATTGATGTAGGTACATAATTTGATACTCCCAACAACAAATTAAATTAGATACCTTCTTTGAAGATAATTTATACGCCATGTAATATGTAATGGGTTTTCGTACATCGTGAAATAGGTATTTTTGAAACAGTGTCTGTTGCGGCAAAAAATTAAGGTGAATTTCTCCCCTAAACAACACGAACTATATCTATCAAAAATCAAAAAAGAATATCATCGGCATAGAATAAAAGTTTGCAATCAATTACAGCTTGATCGGCAACAAATATGTTGAATAAATTAGAACCCAAAATTGATCTTTGGGGTACGACAGTGACTACCACTTTGACTTTGGAAGTCTGACAGTCGCTGATCTTTACGTACTGATAGCGCATTTTGAGGTTGCTAGGAAACCAAAACAGCATTTTGGTTTTGGTTCAGGAGAGGGACAAGACTGGGCCCTCTCCTTTTTCCATATTGTGCATGATGTCGTCTAGCATTGAGATACACACTACTTGTGGAGGAGGCATCTTTCGGCTAACTTAGACACTGGACACACTGTAGGCTGATAATACTAACTTCAGAACGGGACGTAGGTTTTTGACATTGGGACAAGACAGAAGTGGTCGTTGAAAATTTAATGTCAGCACTATATTAACTTGAGAAGGGTATCGGTGTTTGTTTACTGAATATGTTTGGAACACATTTATTTTTTTAGAGCAGACCGTAGCTTTTTAGGGTTCTTCAGATTATTCGAGACAGCGCGATTGTAATATTGATTTTTCGTCTCTAAGAAGGAAGTTATTATAATTTCTAATCTCATAATAAAACTGACGATGTTGGGGGAGGAGGGTTTGCTTGTATTTAATTTTGCTATCATGTTGCTATATTAACAGGTTTATTTCTTTCTGTGTAAATTCAAAGATTATAGATCCTAGGTACGAATACCTGGGAGTCCCCGAATTCATAAAATGTCATAAAAAGAAACTTTTATGAGTTTCTTAGAAAAATACGACTGTGTCAAACTATAGTGACCTTTTTGTAGTTTTTTGTAGCTTATTTGTTCCGCCCGTCTTATTATTATTTGATCACGTACTGGAATCAATCAAATGCGTATCCGATAGCTTAGCGGACATGGCACAGATTCAGATCAGAGTATTTTTTGTAGCTTTTTTGAAGCGTTTTTGTCCAAGTTGAAAAAAACCACCGGCATAAAAAAGCACTTAAAAAGTCACAAAAAATGAACCGGGTCTAAACATGTGCCGCTCTAGAATGCTCGCTAGCTTGACACAGTTGAAAATTATAGTACTTCTCCAAGGAGAACTGACGACGTTTTTCTAAAATCCCAGATTCCCAGAAGTACCTACCCATCAGACTTACAAAATTCAGCCCATTTATTTGGATTCAAGATTAATAATTGGCAATTCTCTTACAATTTATGGAAAGCTACTCAGAAACATTGATCTGGGAGCACTAGAAGTGTCAAAATTGAATTTTTTGTAGATTTTAGAAAAATTAGCCTGGAGGGAGAATTTATAACATTTCCAGATAAATAATGGAAAGCTTGTGAATAAGAATCTGAGAATCGACGAATTACGGTGTATCAGAAACAAAAGAAATCAGAATGTGTTTTTTTTTCACGCTTATTCAGTAATATGGATCTGTGATCCCGGATCCCATAAATATAAATACCTATGATGTTTATTTCACTTTTGACAAAGTACCTTTTCTGGGTATTGACGGAATGTTCCTGTAACTAATGGACAGTTAATTCCGGAATATGACTCTGGGAGTGCTTGACTTCTCCACGCAACGTTTTTTTTTACAAATACACACTTGAGATCCTTTGCTCTTCTATCATCTATAAAATTTGTGTCCAAAATTGTATAAACTTTTTGCAAAATAATGTTTTTTCTTATACTAACGTTATGACAAGTTTAAATTTTTTTCGATAGGTAAAGGTATTCTGAGCATTATAAAAACAAGTAAATAAAATTTCAGCAATTGGAGGACAAGACTTTCTAAGCAATGGCCTGAACTCTGGAAGAGACGCTGCGAGATGCGCCAGCTGTAGCTTTCTTTTACAGACAATCATCACTCAGAGAAGACTAGGTTCGTCTAATGAAGCGATCGAGAATCAGCTGACTTTCTTTTGCGATTTCTTAAATCTAGAAAGCACGCGAGTCTGCCAGAACGTGATTAAACTACACACGGTAAGATTTATGTTTCTATCACGCAAAAAAGAACAAGTTTTTTCGCTAAAGAAACGGTCACGCAATCCTGAAACATTTTAGAAAATATTCCTATACATGATCGATAATGACTCTTCACTCTCTGGATCTGACATCTGCGGCGTCGTCTTGCAGAAAAATAATTGTGCTCCACCGTCAAGAAAGCCATGGCATGTTATTATACCTCCGAAAGATAATAAAACTACTGGAGCTACCGCAGAAAAGGATGAGGTAAGATATATTATTCACCTATACATACATCCCTCTTTAAAAGCTCTTGAGTTGCACTTTTCACACCAGAGACAAGGCGATGTTGTGAGATTGTATATACGAGATACAATCAGAGGAATAAGATTTATACCTTTATAATTATAAAATTTAGGTTTATTTTACAAAGTAGTGTTCAATTATAGGGAAAGAGCTCTGAGTCAGATTTCAAAGTTTTGCACATAACCGACGTGCATTATGACCCAGATTATCAAGCAGGTGGTAATGCAGATTGTGGTGAACCGCTTTGTTGCCAAAAGGATCAAAAGC
Organism: Malachius bipustulatus; assembly: GCA_910589415.1. Classification (NCBI taxonomy): domain Eukaryota; kingdom Metazoa; phylum Arthropoda; class Insecta; order Coleoptera; family Melyridae; genus Malachius; species Malachius bipustulatus. Next base: position 28,199,844 of record OU342634.1, on the reverse strand, counting down.
CTGCCAGTAAAACTAGCAACCAATGCGGATACTGGACAGATTATAGGGATGCAGATGTTCCAGATTATATGATAACAAATGCTCTTGAAGAAGTCAACAAACATGTGAGTTAGTGTGACTATTATTGACTTGGTTCTGATTTGTAAAAGTTGCTTTTTAGGAGTTTGATTATGTCTATTTTACTGGTGATATCGTCACTCATCGGTCATGGGATACAAGCATCGAGAAAAATTCAAGAGATATAGTTTATTTTCTAGATCAAATGAAGAAAAGTTTTAAAAAACCTGTTTACCCTATCTTAGGGAATCATGAAGCACATCCTGTTAGTGTGTAAGTATTTACCTTTCTACTTTGATTAATTTAATTAACATATATGATAAAATATTTCAGTTGGCCTCCTCTGGATGTCCCTGATGACTTATCAATGCAATGGTTGTTTGATCTGGTAGCTGAAGAATGGTCAACATGGCTCCCTGAAGAAACAAAGGCTACTATTAAGAGAGGAGGGTTTTACACAGTAACTCCTAAACCTGGATTCCGAATTGTGGTTTTAAATAGCAACGTTTGCTACACAAATAACTGGTACGAACGAATTCAATGTCATTAAAATCATTATGAAATTCTAATTCCATTGTCGAGTTAATATCTCTATCATAGATTATTATGGACTTGTAAAAAATACATAAGGTTAAAAGAGCAGGAAACAGTAATTATTTTAACGGATGGCGCAAATGATTAAAATTATGTCCAGGTTTTAAGAGATATTTTTGTTACATCCTAAAAATATCGTGAATAAAATAGAGGGTTCAGACTTTTTATAGCATTAAAGGTCACTAATGTAATGAAAGGGTAGATATTTTTATATCCCTGGGATACGGGAGGAAGAATTCTCAGGAGAAACGGAAGTACTTTTATTATTATCAATACATGTTGATAGGGAATGAAATAATAATTCATCCCATCAGGATACGTAACCTGAACAATGGAGACAAATTAGATGTTACCACAACTAGGTCATGGTCAGTTCAGTCTGCAAAATCGCAACTGACTGTTTCCGCCAGTATTCCTTGTCAGCTTCACCAATGCTTGCCAATTTATTTTATTTAAGCTTCTAAGCTAATCTAGGAAGGTAGAAAATTCACAAGATACCCACTTAATACGACTTGTCATATTTTACACTACATATGGTGTAAGGAAACCTATTTGTGCCTGTTATCTTCTACTTCCTAAAATTAATATTTTTAGGCTTAACAAATAAGTATTTCTGGAGATTGTGAAAAATGCTCCAGGTCATAACTGTGAAGAAATAAGAGGGGCGTAAAAAACAATCTATGCATGCGGATGAGTACAATATACTTTTTCTGCGATGTAATGATTGAAATTTGAATATAAGAATGTTGATTATTAACCGACGATCCAGGAATAAGTCTGCGCGTTGAAATCTTGATGATTTAGGAGACTTGGCAATGTACTTATTTAGAATCAGTAAAAAGCGTTGGAGTAGTAACTTTATTGCAAACTCAGGTATTTGTACAATCTGCTCTGGAAATGTACTGTTCGAATGAACATCTAGCTACTTCCTTGCTTTTCAAATTAATTCACAATGCAGCTCACGCAGAGATAGTTTCTCTATCTGGTTCACTCTTCAAGGTGATTCCCATTGAAGTTATATTTCTTCCTGTCTCGCCATTTTGAACAATGATCTAGCTATTTTAAGCTGGCTTTGCTCGTTCCGCGGTCTCAAAGCAGGCAACACCATTCATTTAAACTGAAGAAGATTCTAAAATTCTCTCGTTACTTTTTTATATTTTTTTTCGATTGTTGAAACTTATCCAATTCTTCGTAAGAGGAAGGGGTCCCCTAACATTTTCCCCCTCTTAAGTCTTTTCTGACTTCTGGTCTTGAGTGCTGTTCTGATTGATGCAAATAACATATGTTTCCAGACATGTTCTCTTTCGAAGCCGATACCTAAGTCATTGATTATTTCTACTTGGGAGTATAGGGCTTCTCGAATGAAGGATCATGTGCAGATCTTGTAAGAACCCCCCATATAGTCGTTGTAGTTAAAACGCTTCACAATTTCGCCAGTGAAGTGAAGTTCATCAGTTCTCGACTGACGAGGATACGGTCGCCTCAGTAACGGGGAGAAATTCTATCTACATCCATCCAGCTCTGTCTGGAGCACTGTAACTAATTATTAATTCATTTGACGCAATCGTGCCCATTTCTTTATCTACGTCAGAATATTTAAAAACGATTTTTTTCAGTTTTCCAGTCGTTGCAAGTCTTCTTTCCTTAATTATCATCTTAAGCAGATAAAATAGGAACAGCAAGGTCCCCAATAAATAAAATAAACTCGGCACACTTTCGTCATTGACAGCTTTTCAACCGCTTCCACGGCGAGTCTCTTCTCCATGGGTGAGGCGGACCGATCGGTCGGCGCTCAGACGGTCGCTTCATGGGCAGGCAGCTCAATCCTAGTGTAACGGGATTTTCGGTATGGTAGAGATGATTCCCCAGGGATGGATAATTACCCCCTTTTACCCGTGACAAGTCAATTAGAATAATAAAATCTTTATTTACAATTACGATATTTACATATCAGGCCGGCCTTTGTCCACGGCGGCCCGCCTGATTGGCGACAGATACTGGCGTCGGTGCACGCACCTCTGTTAATTGGTCGACCTGACGGACGATTCACCTCCGGCTCTGCTGCGTCAGTAGCTCCCTTACCATCGCACGTTGCGCGTCGCATCTGCTGCTGCTGCGGCCTCCGGAATACGCGACGTGACGGGAGTGCCGGATCGGCAACTCATTACATTGCGATCCGACGTCTGGCTTACCTGGCCCTCAATATAGGCCAGGCGTCGACTGAAAGGACCCGCCGGGACTTCACTACAGCCCCGGTTGATTCCCTGTTATGACCGGCAGTCGATAAGAGCTCAGTTCACTCTCATCGATCTCCCGACGTCCAGTTACAGCTAGGCTCGACTCATTTCATCGTCCTGCTATATCCGGCTGGGTACTGGAGGGAGTGCACTCATTACATGCCTCCTGCTGAAGACCTCCTAGCTCAGTTCACCGGGAGGGAGAGTGCTTCTCGAGTCAGTTTCTCGGATCCATCTCACCTGCATCTCCGTTGGGTCTGTTTATATAGCCGGTGCCGGCGAGATAACCTGCTAATCACCGCTGTAAAAACTGTATCCTTCTGATAAACCCCTCGATTAATTAAAATAAATAATAATTAACTACGAATGCCTCGGAATTCGTTACACTAGCCTTTGCGATATTTATTTTCGTCGAGCCAGGGCTGCGGATTCCTTCTGCTTATGGTTTATCGTACCTGGCAGATGGAAGAAGGAGGCAGGAGCTCCGATCAACATTTATAGAGCAGGAAATCAAGTCATTCCCTGATCACCAACCAAGACACGACTGATTTGACGGACCGACAGCAGGCTTTTTATAACGAGCTCGTCGTTGATAAGCCGTCAACGTTGTCAGAACAGCTACTTTTAATAAGATCCTAGACTCTCATTACAGTAGGTACGCACTATGGAGTATCGTCGGTCAATCACTTTTTGCGTTGATTCTTCTGTAAGCTACCTCATCCTCCTATCTCTTGCGATAGTGGTAACCAAACCTTCTCTAGTGGATTATTATCGAAAACAGCTGTTGCAATAATAATAATTATCAAAAATTTTAATATAGCAAATATTTCAAAAAAAGTTGTAGGTAATTGCAACTTGTTGTGGCATTTTTACTTCTTCGGCATAAATAATTAAATGACATAAATGCAAGAAAATAGGACATGGTTAAGGGAAGAAATAATTCGTCTATTTGTATGATCGTTCATTCGTTATCTGTTTTTTCCTCATCATATGAGATAAACCAAATAGATGGTTTCTGGAATTTTTGAATAAAAAAGACTGAAAATGAGGATTTATCGAACGGGCAACAAAAAATAATAAAGGAAAGGTGTCCTCTTACAAGAAAATATTTTCTTCACTTTGGCAACAATTTAACTTGATCAGATCATTTTTGCTTGAAATAGACTATCGACTCACGTATCTAAAGGATATCTGAACGATCATATTACAGGGATGAAGAAATGGCCCCAATATCTAGATTAAGCTTTTCACGTCGAACATATTTCGTTCTCACTCTCTTCCCTAAGTCTTTCTGATTATTCAGCTTCAAAATTAATTAATTAAGTTGTAAGCTTGCATTATTTAATCCAATTTAATATTTGTGGGACATTTTAGGTGGTTAATATTCAACGAAGCAGATCCATACGGTCAACTCCAGTGGTTAGCAGAGGTGTTAGAGAAAGCCGAAAGGGATTCGGAACGTGTTCACATTCTATCACATGTCCCAGTCGGTGACCCGGATTGTTTCAAATCCTGGAGCAGGGAATACGGCCGGATCATCCAAAGGTTCCCGTCTATTTATTCTACTTTCTGAAACAGAAATATACGAATTTATCCTTACCCAGGTTTTCCGATACGGTGGCAGCGCAGTTCAACGGGCATTCTCATTTCGACGAATTCGAGATTTTCTACAATGAAACCCAACCATCAGAAGCGATTGGCGTCGCTTTCAATGGCGCTTCTTTAACACCGAACGAAGTTGTTAATCCGAGCTTTAAAATATTCGACATAAATGGAAAAACATTGGTAATAAATATTTTCCATTCAACGTATATTGTTCATTTGATCGTGAATTGCTGATTATTGCTCGTTATTACAGCAACCTATAGATTATGAAGAATGGACTTTTAATTTAACAGAAGCGAATTTATCACCTGAAAAACCACCGAACTGGTACCAATTATATCGATTTACTGAAGCTTATGAAACCAAAGATATAAGTCCTAAAGAAATGGAAGAGCTAGTGGTTAAGATGGCGAAGTACCACAGCTTTATCCAAAAATATTACTTGTAAGAGAAATATTAATTATGTTACGTAATAAGTAAGTTATACATAAATTAATGCTCATTTTTTTAGGTACAAATACCGCACAGCAGAACCTTCAGTGAGTAAACTGTGCAATAGTAACTGTGAAAAGGAGCAACTGTGCTCAATGGTGACTACCGAATACGGTGAAAAGACTCAATGTGATCTTCTTAAATCAATATATCCATTTGGAGTTTAATAATTGCTCAAGAAGATTTAGTGTTCAATTATTTGATGTGATATATCCCGTAATTTTTACTTGAAACTCACTGCTTGTAAAGCTCATTTAAAAATAATTGTGTTTATTGCCTCTCTAAATAAACGACGGTAAACTTATTTTTGGCTATAACAGGAGCAAAAAGATAAAATGATCCTTCCAATTTTTTCGAAACGGTAAAAATGATTTTTGAACTATGTAATTTTAAATGGGCCAATTATGATTTTATATTTCAATTACCCAATTGAACAAATGAACAAATTATTTTAGTTAAGCGATTTATTTTTAGTTTTTTTATATTAAGTATATATTTTGTTACCACCACAGAAAATAAATAAAAAATTCAGAAAACTTGGGTTTTCTTAAAATTCCAATCTTATCAGACTCTCAGTCTTTATTGTCCCATAAAATTATCTAGGAGATATTTATGTGTATGTGTTGATCTCGGGAAGAATTTAATTAGAATTTCAACCCGCAGTTTTGTAATAAAAGTTATAATAAAAGAGCGGATTCGTCTTATATCATAAGAGTTCAAGCTTTATTAAATTGAAACTGCAATTTTGAGTTGACCCTAATAAAATGTCATTCGCAGGAGCAACACCCCCTCGAGGAATGAAATATATTTCTTAATTCCCCATTGTGTTGGTGTGGGAGACACACAGATATTAACTTCATATTATTTCATAATATGGAGTCCGTGTGGTTTATGTAATTTTTTCCAGCTGTTACGCTTTCGTCTTTAAATGATAAAATCGAAAAGGAAGAACTCAATAGACTGTAGATTTATATTTAACACCTTTGCAACTATTCCTGCCTATCTACTTTGGGACAACGCCAATAAAACAAGCCAAGCCTGAAACTTTTATGAGTGAACAAAATTACATCGAGATATTATTGTTTTATTTTTCTTTATATTAGGTATACCTACACTTTCGCAGTTATTAATATTCTATCATGTTTCTCGTACTACATAATCATTTGCATGCATTGGTTCTCTAGCCTAGCACACTTTTCCTACCACGCGCCGTCGGATTATATAAACCTTCTACCATATTTATCTCAATCATTCGAAATCACGCCATCGGTAGCATTTTAGTAAAATAATTTCCTCATATTTTCGGCTCGCTAAAGCCTTGACTCACTGCTTCTCGCATCGTTGCCGTTATGTTACTTAGTTCGTCCTTGTAAGTTCTGTAATTCTACTCTTTGATGTAATACTGAAACCCGGAGATCAGGGGGAGAACTCCCAGTGGACTTGTCCACCTTATTATTACGCTGAAAGTATCTATACAGGGGCACTTCCGCACTTGTTTAGAAAAATGCATTGATAGGAGTAATTGGTGCGAAGTTGCATATTTTTCTCCTAATCTGTATTCTTAAAAAAACAATTTGGGATTCCTTCAGTCGCTTGAAAAAAAAACTAAAATAAAATCAACTTGGCATTTTTATTATTTAGAAACCCTAAATTCTTTACTAAGCAGAAAATCTTATTAGTAGCGTTGGTTTTCGGCTACTTAGAACAGAAAGAAGTACGGTGGATAATTATCAGGAAATCTACAGCTAGTTACCGCTACTCAATATTTTCTGCGGAGGCATCGCCAAAAATGCGTCATACAGCTATTGTCGACCGGAGCGACATCTAACAAAGACACGTTCCACTAGCAACATCACGTAAAACCTATCAAAGTCGCCCGCCTATTGTTGGAGAAAGTGTGGGAAAGAAAGTGAAGATTCAAAAACTTCTCAGGCATCGCGTAAATGAAGCGGACTTCCAAAGGGAAGAATATTGAATGAAGCAGACAATAAAATGTAAAAAAATCGCATGTTCTCTGTTTTTAAACCAAGTTTTAGCCACTGACCCAACTGGTAAGGGTTAAAACCTCAAAAATTGTGAAGCAGGGAGGAAATTTATAATGATACTCATGCGAAAAAAGTAAACTATCACAGATCAAGAAATCTTCAACCAGCGAAAGTCAAGTACTTGTCAAATCCGCACCCTCACTGGATATAATAATTATTGAAAAGATTATTCTCCAGCACTCTAACTGACTATGCGAATTTGACTCAAGTGCATCATTTAGATACACTTTTTGATTAATACAAGATGAAATGAGATGCGAGCATAAATTCAACGATAATCAACGATAATCATATAATCAACGATGAGCCCGCTATAAGACCGGAATCCAGTCCATGGTGGCAGTCGAGTGCTCCTGGTGATCAGAGAACGACTCCGAGTATTGAGCTAAGTCGCCGAGGCAACAGTAGTACCAGTCCCTTCTGCCGTGTTCAATGAAGCCGCAGAAAAAATCCTTAACCTTGCCTCGACGGAGAAAGACATCACCCAGACGTAGAGAGCAGCGTGATAGGTCCATGAGGGGTGAGCTTTTGGCTACAATACTTGATTACCTAGTTACCATTGGTAACATATCAAAACACCTAAGCTATAGAAGATAAATATTTCGTAAGGTAGGCAAGATCATTAAGGTAGGCGACTCTCGTAGAAGACATTAAAAAGCTTAAGCTGATGTTTGACAAAACTGATCCATCGTAATGGAGAATTTCAATTCGTGAAGAGTATGCATGTAGGTAAACTTGTTGTTTACGATAAGTGGAACTCCTAAAAACTTTATTTTAACACTTTAAGACTTTTATAATATATGTAAGTATAAGCTTGAAGATAACGTAGAAGTTTCAAATGGGTGACGAGCGCAGAGACTTATTCGAGAAGCCCCGCGAAAGTGAGTGCTTGAGAAGTTCATTCAGAACGTCTTGTCCTTATAATAAAGAACAATTTTACGGAGGTAATAGATTTTATTCTTCAAAGGGTTCTTCACTTGAAAACTCCATAATATAAAATCCCTACATCTCCTAGCCAGGATGAGTAATGAAGGTGAGCTTGGAATATCGTTTAGGTGCTAGGATGGCGGTTATTTTAATTATTTTTACAAGAACTTACCAGAATAATGTTTATTCAAAAATCTACAATAATTTTTGATTTGCGAAAGCTATTAACGGTTAAGAATATTTTTTCTCTAGCCTGAGACTGAATTTTTTGCATAATGTAGGTATAATAAATATAATGTTTATAATTTGACAGAGATAATTAATTAAGTTAATAGAAGCACATAATATAGGAAATAATTGGCTAAAGATCTCGGTTAATTGGATCCTTGTAATTATGTCTGCAGAAAAACGCTTCACGAAGTGATAATTAGCCTCAAAGGCATAGGCCCCAGGGAAACCTTTCGTCCTTCCTAAACGATACTTTAATGAATTTCTTCGACATCATCAATCCATCCGATCGGGTTGACGTACTGGTATTTTGCTGCTATGAGCGTTCGTTTATAACGTCCACACGAGGATTTTCTTTTTTGCCTTACCCGTTCAGGAAGGAATGACACAATACACACTCGAATCGAAAAGCATAATTTTATTATTGTAGATAATTTATGTGAACATCCATAATTTGGTTAAATTCTAGAGCTAATTATTTGAAATACGAACAATCTCACCAGATTTTCACGAAAAGACAGAATAGTCCAGAAATCAAGACTGGATTCAAGTTAATTAGAATCGCACAAGGGGGTTTAACAAGAAGAGGCTGTGAAAGAGACGGTATAAGTTAATTACAGTCGTGAAGAATCGGTTCCAGTGACATAGTGTGAGAATCAGAAGTGGGATAATTAAGCGCTTGGGAGGTAAAATTTATGTTCGCAGGTATTTTTTTTTACCCTCCTAACCTTTCTTGGAGTTTGCTATATATTTTTATATAATGCATGAGTTATTTTTCATTACTTCATTACTCATCATACGTATTTGGTTGAAGCAAAATGTTAATAAATTTATAATCCTGACTTACCTGGATCAAAATCTCCCTGTAATGATATAAAATGATCAAGAAGAATTCAAAAAAACCTTGATTCTGCAGGTATATCCCAATGAAATGAGGGTGGAATGTGCTACCTATCTACAACACTTGATACTTTTCCTGGGGTCAAATTGAATTCCTATTACGTCACACAAAGAGAGTAAATTTTTAGGATAACACTGAAATAATCTGGTCTTCTGTTAGTTAATTCTGTTAGCTCTTATTCCAGTGTTATGGTATAGAGAAAGAAAATATTTTACTTCAAAGTTGTCAAGGTTAAACCGCGTCTTATTTATTACAACGTAAATCTAGAAAGAAGGCCTTGAAAATATATAGACTGGCGTGGGTATTTATCTTCATATTATATTCTCCAACATTCTATTTTCCGATAAATTTTAGTTTATTTTGTAAATTTGAGAGCTTTATTTATACCAGTTCACATCAATTGTACACAGGAGACTAGCGAATAGATCGCAGATATTTCATAAACTCCTCCCTCCTCCTACTCGGAGCTATCACAACGTCCTCCAAATAAATAGTTGATCCCTTTTGCGTAAGGGACAAAACTACCCGAGTTCACATCTCTTTTAGTCCTGTTGGCTCTCAACTCCGCCGAAAGGCGACGATATATGAGAATTGAGGAACGTGCGGACGTTTACATTACGCCCGTCTCGTTTTTCGGGTAGTCAATGATTTATAAATAAATCTGAGAGGAAACCCGTTCATTTACATCACGTTTTAAATTTTCCAAAATTTATAAAAAACAATTCTTGTAGGATAGGTAAAGCACAGTGTGGGTAAATAATTATTTGACATGAATAACTTTTCATGCCTCCCAAAATTCGTGCAAAAGTTTAAAAAAAGGTCAATGAGTGGGTTAACGAATTGAACCGCTAGGCGGAGTCTACGTGATTGTATGTTTCTTATTAAGAAAATAACACTCAAGACGGTGCGGCTGGAAGTTGTTGGCATTCATCGAGTGTTAATTAAAACTGCAAACGAAGTTTTGTGGTGAAACGTAGGTGTTTGGGACGTTTTTTTATGATTTTGGAATCTGGAGCTGACGGTGCGGTCATAGGAATTGGTGGCAATCGGAAGTTGGGATGGAATATTATGATTTTAGGAGTTTATGTCTCCAGCTCTGGTATACCACAAGGAGCAAATTTAACACCTCAATTTTACTATCAGCATTTTAGGTAAATTTTTAACTCCTGTAAACAATAAATCACTCGAAAACTTTCCTCGAAAATCTCGGGCAAGCCATAAATATAAAAAAGTCCTGGATGTTATAATAGGTATAAAATATCTTTTTATTGGGTTTACTTTTATTCCAGAAGCAATCTACATTAAGTGGATTGGACTTAGGATTGTTTATTGACTGATTAATTTGATCATAGAGCTGATGATTAATACCATTATAACCGAGAAAGCGAAAGCATAAAAAATGATGACAGAATTATTAAAGACAACTTCGATAGCATAAGCTTATTACAAGCTCCCTTAATGAAGCATCAAAATAATTAATGATGATGTTATTCATAGCCTAATAAAACTTATTTACACACAATTAACCCTGAGAGGCTAAGATTTAGGGTAAAATATTCGTCCAAGTAAGGCTATTTGCGGGATTTGTAAATTACTGCCTAAATCAAAAAAAAATCAATCAACTTGCTTGAAGCGGCCTAATGTAAACAGAGTGAAACTTCATCGATCAGATCATACGGCATCGGCTAATGTGAACTTTATTGTAACCCCTTCCTTACAGGCGTCACGAAGGGCTCTGGACTCTTGCACGAATGGCTTCTGCTTGCGGTTGTAGTTGTCAGGAATCCGGGTGAAGAGCTCCTGTGTTCCAGTTATTAAAACCCTATGTTGCCATGTTTCAGGAAACTTCTTGCAGTTTTAATCCTTTCCTGCAAGGGATTTAATGACTTTTGTACGTATCCGAGAGCTTATTCATTATTATGGTAATTTTTGGAACAGGGAAACTTTTACTAGAACAAAGTAATCTTCCACATAAAATATGCTTTGATCATATGCTTCGGGCCGCGCGAGATATAATGGCGAGAGACATGGTTTTTAAGCCTTAACCGCTCAACTAGATGTGGGAGAAAAAATAAATATTTACCGCAGCCGCAAGACATCAAAGGAGTCTGAAAATAAAAAGAGAGCGCATTTTTGCTTTTACTAAGGTTCGTCAGTTCGCAATATCAGATTGATAGAAATAACTTAGCTTGGAAAGTTCAAAATTCAATAAGATAATTGAAAGTGCTAGTGATCGTAATAGTGATAGTGACAAACTATCTAGCCAATAGTCATCCAAAAATTAATAATGATCCACCACACAAGAACCATAATAAAGCTTCTACAAAATTAAACATTAAAAGCTGTTATTTCCATCCAGTTTTAAAGTATTGATTCTACAACCAGCTAGATCTTATATTGAGCCATGTAAGCCACTACGTACTAAATATCCTAAAATAAAGTCTTCAACTGTTTCCGTCGATCAGAGCGCCTCATCTGATATGGCAAAGTGGCGAGCCTTCACAAAGCTGAAACAGCGCTGTCTTTATCTCAGACTCCTTTGATGTTTGCTGGTTGCGAGAATTAATTAGTTTTTCGTTGAAAATCTATCAATATTTAACATCTAAAATTATTTCATTAGATCGGGCCTTGATGCTGCTAAAGTCACACCTACATTTATGATGACCAAGAGGCCACATCACGTGCGTCTTGATCATACAAGATTAAAAGCTTTTTCACCAGTTCGTTGAACGCCACAAGTTCAATGATAAGACGTGACTAGATTTGTTTTGCTGAAGCCGACGCTTGGTTCATTACTAAAGAAGTTGTTGACGTGGAAAGGAGGCACGAGAAAACGAGGCGCTTTAAAAACTAAGAGTTTCAGATACAATTTGTGGAGGTAATGGGGACATTAGAAATCTCGAAGGTCTATCCAAGTTAATAATAAATATAACCTAATGAAATAATTGGATACACTCATTAATAAGGTCTGATAATTAGTGCGGATGTTAGCAGTTGCTTACATCTTCAATTCAAAATATGGAGCTACCGAAAAGCTCTCCTTAGGATATCCCTAAAAAAGCTTTCCTTAGCAACCTCAAATTAGACTTTTTTAACCAGTTTTTGATGCGGTTTTTATGTCTGTCTGGTGGTCTTAAGTTTTGTAACTTTTGCTAAGAAACGCTCTAGAGTCATTACTTTTTGTCCTTGGAGGTAGAAATTGGATTCCTTTTAGACGGAGTGCGGTCCTACAAAGTCTATTGAAAATAAACGGGATCCGCTCCTGGGAAGTCTTATTTTTTCTGGAATTCTTTAATATTTCGTGAGTGGCCTTTGACACACTCTAATAAGTGAGTCAAAGGGATCAGGTTTAAGTTTCGCAGACACCTCTAGTTTGACTTTTTGGGCCAGTTTTTGGTGCGGTTTTTCAAACACTCCGAAAATGTCTGTCTGTCGGTCTTACAAGTTTTGTAACTTTTGCTAAGAAACGCTCTTGAATCGCGGCATTTTCCTTCCTCGAAGGTATAAATTTTAAACGAAATCTTATGAAGCCTATGAAAATGAGCGGGATCCGCTTCTGGGAAGTATTATTTTTTCTTCAATTCCTGAATTTGTCAGGGTGAACCTGGGACTCAATCAAATTATGTGAAAGTTGCTTTAATCAAATTTAAATTTCGCAGAGCACCTTTAAAAAAATCGGTTTGATGAGTGAATTTTAAGCCTCTGTTCAGGGTGGTATTATTTTTTTATACCTTTCTGAAATTGCCTTGGTAACGGTAATCTGCAGCGAGATTCTATCGGAAAAGTTTTTTAGGGCAAGCGTAGACGGATTATAAGCTTCATATGAGCGGCTCTCGATAAAAACGTCTAAACAGCGATTTTTTGTAAATTTTTCCGTGGATAATAAATTTTTCTAAAAATTCTTCTGACAGATAGTAAAAAAAGTAGTGAAGAGTGTGACAGAGACGTTCAACGTCACAAAAAAAGATGCCCGTATTCACAAACGATAATTACCAATTAATTACGTAATCAGTTATCTCCATCTCATTCTAATGCGAATAAACTACATATCTCCATCTCACTCATTTAATTAATTACGTAATTATTTAGGAAATTATCGTTTGTGAATACGGGCAAATGTGTTCTACGTGAAAGGACGAGAAAGCTGGCTTTATTGAAAAACTCTCTGCAGATTTTATCTCAAATTCACAAATAATTTATTTAGAAAATGTGTCACCGAAAAGATGAATGAGCTTTTATTTAGATGTTTATATAGAGTGCTATTTTGTTATTTCAAACATTTTCTCGTAACATATAGCAGCAATTAGAATTGAGTAAAGTGATTAGCGTAAATCTTCTCATAGAAAAAACTCTGCTGCTTGTATCACTATTAAGTCTGCATGTGTAATCTCCTATAGTCAGACTAATCGTGACAAATTACTTTTCCACAGCCAACCAACGATTGGAATACTTTTTTGTCATATTATTGAAAGATGGTAAAGGATGGTAAAGATGGTAACAAATGGAAAGATGATATAGATAGAACAGGTAAAAGCGGTCACATTTGAATTGTATGTATCAATATGTTTAAGTCAGGAGAAACTTGTATTGATGTAAAACAATTTCAAAAAAGTACTAAGGAAAGGGAAAATTTCTTGCTGAGAGTATTGCTATGCACGGTTAAGCAGCCATAAAGCCTATTTGAAGTTCGAATGATGCAATTTATACCATCATGCATTTAGGCCTGCATTGACAAACTCATTCGCCCTCATGCAGTTTATTTTGAGATTTGGAGATACAGAAGCTAATTAAAAACGTTCTCATCCAGTCAAAAATCGCGGATATAAGATCCAAACAGATCTAGAGTTGAAAACGGTTTATTTTGTAGGAATCTTGAACTATTCTCGCAGACCATTAAACCGAGCAAGCAGACTTTACTAATAATTTATTTATTTATTTATTTATTTTAGTTTACACTGTATAACGGGACAAGCCCAAAAAAAATACAGGAAAAATAACAGCATGAAATATAAAATATAACATAGTTAATACCAAACGGAATGCATAGTGAGCATCAATAATAATCTGCTTATGACTGATTTCTGTCGCATCCAAATCAAGTTCATGCACAACAAGTTTAGTTTTGGTTGAACGAAAGTCTTCAACATCTCCTCGGTGTTATTAAACCTCGTCTTACACATCGCTTCATCTCCATCAGTAGTTTGTTATAAATCTCCCCTGAATTTTCCTCTTGTAGGAATCTATTCAACTGATCCTTCTTTATAGCTCATCGAAGGATGAAGAGACAGTCTATTTATTCAATGCGATGCCATCACCGCCGCACGTGTTAATTTTGCAAAACACGTAGGTAATATTATTTTTTGTAATCTGACATTGTACCTCAAAATGACAATGCCCCATGATCCAGGGATTGAGATCCGTGTATACGAGACTTTGCTCAGCCATTTCTACGACTTTTGAATTCCGTCTCGCTTCCTTAATATCAACAGTTTATACATCGAATCAAACTACGCTGCTGAATATCTCTGTTTATGATGATTTCCAGGCGACGATAGATATAACATCGAAGAAAAAGCTTCCAGAATCTCATTAGATTATTTCCATATACCTACCTGTGCAGATTCCGGAATTATTAAATTCAGATTCAATGAGAGATCTATAGGTATCAATAATATACTAGAATACATATTTATTAAGTACCTACTAAGTACCAAATAAAAACAAATTATTATAATGTAAATAGGTGTATACAAAATATTGCAACTAAATAAAAGAAAGTTAGTTTGAGAATAAAATGTTATTTAACAGCCTCGAAGATCGCAACGGTGGTGTCAGGTGTGGGGTATCTTCACCAGAATTCTGGTTGATGGAAGTGAATCGGTTTTAAGAGGTTAATCGAATCAAAATGTTCAACGAGGATCAGAGTCCTTCTATAAAATGGTTACAGAAAACCAAGTAGCGCAAGATAAAATTTTCGTTATCATGAACTACTCTCTAGTGCACTCAAAAATTTATCTCATCGTAAGTACATCGCTTGAATTAGTAAAGCAACTTATTATTCTTAAACCGGTGAAAAAGCCAATGTCCTAAATTCCATGACATTTCATTTTCCTGCTTTGC
Organism: Malachius bipustulatus; assembly: GCA_910589415.1. Lineage (NCBI taxonomy): Eukaryota > Metazoa > Arthropoda > Insecta > Coleoptera > Melyridae > Malachius > Malachius bipustulatus. Next base: position 28,184,638 of record OU342634.1, on the reverse strand, counting down.
ATTTTCGTACTAACCTGCGGCAACGTCGGCTCTTGGCGTACCAGTATCATTGAGGGGAACTATAATAATATGCTATAGTGACATGAATAAGGTCGCTGCCCTTATAAACTGGAACTAACCTAGGTAAGTTCAGTAAACTACTCGCACCAGTTCACTGATTTGTTCCGGATTCCCGTCCTGACTTCACATTTAGCCGACATAATGAGTATCAAAGACGATACCCTCGTCTTTAGACACCTTCCCTTTGTCAGCACGTAGGGTTATTTTCGTCGCTTCCTAAGTTAAGAGCATCATTGTTAAAACTTCGAATGAGCTTTCAATGGACTTATAATAGACTTCGTGGAGGAATTATTGATGTCGCAAAAATATGACATGATTCGAATAGCAATTTTCTGTTATTTGGGTTCAAATTTAGAAAGTTGAAGTAATTATCATGCTTAAAATTTATGTTTTCAACCCTCACTTCGTAGAATTTTATAAAACATTAGTGTTTTATTCATAATCAATAAATTATCATGCTTCCCTTATTTTCATTTATGTAGCTATTATTAGTGTCTATTAATACGATATCACGACTTTATATTTTTATGAATATAAATCAGCGGGAATATCAAATTTAAACACCACCCATTCCCGGTTATCACCATCTGGAACGAAGCACTTCATTAAAAATGAAGAAAAAGCCTAGGTTTGTTCTGAATAAACTAATTAATGCCCCCAGATTAAATCCCTGGAACATTTTAATGAAACTTTAGTCCTCAAGAGCTTGGAAACTCAGTCTGTTTTAATCCATTGAAGTTGCTCTGATACCCACAGCTGCTATTGATTGGACAAAATTGGATATCGCCATTTAAAGTTCCACGAATAAGGAATATTGGCCGTTACTTTGTGATTATGAAAATTGCATATTGTTACTACTGCTTCTTCCTCTTTTGATACTTGCTGAATTACCGTTTTAAATATTCAAAAATTAACATAATACACGTTGAGGAAAATGCACTCAAACAAGCTTGAGACTCGTAGTGATAATGAATTGATTTCAAAACAAGAATCTTTTAAGGGCGGTTAATTGGACAAAATGGTGCGGATTTTAAGACAATACCGAAAATTATGCATTTCATGTCGCTGAAAATATGGATGGGATTACCTTTATTTGGATGGCAATTATTGGGGTATTTTATGACATTTTTTAAAGAGGGTTTTGAGTATAAAATAAAAGTCATAAAAAGGAAAAAAATAATTATGGTGGTCATTTGTATATGAAAAGTAATCGTTTATGTTTTTTAAGGGATGAAAAGCTAATTCGATCGTGACTGAGAATATGTTTTATTTTGTACAATTTACCCCCTTCACAAATATATTTTTTTAAATCAATATTTAGGAGCTTTAATAATTTTGTCTAACCCTGCATGACAAATTCCAAAAAAAATTAGAATTAACAAGTTTTTCGTGCTTGTAACTTGTCAACTTTTTTCTTATTCTCTTATTAATTTTACTTAGGATCTCCAAATTAAAGCTTTTAGCGGGAATCGAGTGAATATTTTCCGGTCTAATGCTATCTAATCAAGTTATTATAAATCTGATTAATTTTAATTAATTAGATAAGTCTCCAGTCTCCACCTTTGCATTTTCTGAATATGAATACAGGGATTTTTTTTCTCGATGACATGCAATATTTCAGGATGTGATTCCTCATGTCATAATATTATGAAAAAAAGTTAATAAACAATATAATATCCGCAAAAGCTTAAATTTTTGTTTATTTTTTATTTTTTATTTATTTCTACGAGAGTGACTTGCATATTTTTTTCAATTTTATTATGCGTTGTAAGGATATAAAACCACGTATTTTACTAGAAAATTTTTTTTTGATTGCTACATTAATCGTGTCCCTGCAAACACGTACTCTGATATTTTTACAAAAAAAAAGAGGTACGCCACTGACATTCTGCCATGTGGATATTTTTCTGATTAGTCTGATTTGCTTGAGTTTTTCTCATCGGTAGCACCATTCTTGATTAAAACAATAATTATATAATAAAAATTTATTAATTTAACAGTATACCGTGTGTCCCCGGATAGGTGAAACGACTCTTATAAAAGATAAATTTTTTTTGATTTCAATTTTAATTTTTTGGGGTTCAGCCCTGCTTGGCTAAAGAGTAATTTCTAACAAAATTTTAGTTTTGAAAAATCAAGCATGCCTTGGAAATTTCCAAGAAACCGGTTTTTCTGTTGAGTAAAGTGCCTTTTATGTGGCAAAAACGACAAAATGTTACTTAAAAAAGTTGTTCAGAATCAACATTTAGGTCTCTATACCAAATTTCAAAATCATAGGTCAACTTTTATTTTTTTAATTTACTTTTATGTTTTATTTCACAAATCAAAGAATTTCATTTTGTAACAATGACTGCCATGGAAAAACCAAATTGTACCCATAGCAATAGCAATCTGTCAATATCAGTCTTTGTTACAAATGAAATTCTTTGATTTGTGAAATAAACATAAAAATAAATGTAAAAGATCAAAGTTGGCCTATGATTTTGAAATTTGGTATACGGACCTAAATGTTGATTCTGAACAACTTTTTCAAATAACATTTTGTCGTTTTTGCCACATAAAAGGCACTTTACTCAACAGAAAAACCGGTTTCTTGGAAATTTCCAAGGCATGCTTGATTTTTTAAAACTAAAACTTTGTTAGACATTATTCTTTAGCCAAGCAGGGCTGAACCCCAAAAAATTGAAATTAAAATCAAAAAATTTTTGTCTTTTATAAGAGTCGTTTCACCTATCCGGGGACACACGGTATATTGGCGAATAATTTTTGAAAACAGATAATTTCAGAGTGAAGAAATATACAGGGTCCTACATTAGTGAGCTGTTTTTTCCTAGAGACTCGCCCGTTGGAGAGCAATGTAAGCTACTCAATTTAAACTCCAATTGTGAAAACTATTCTTACTGATTTTTCTCAGACAATCTAAAAATGTAATAATTTACCGAGTGTCCTATTTAAAATAACAAAGTTGTATGCCGTGCAGTAATATTGGGCCACCCTGTATTGCTAAAAATAATTTTTAGCTATAGGTCTCTTCAAACCATACAACTTTTCTCTCACATATTTTTTCTATCTCCAACGGGCGAGTCGCTAGGAAAGAACAACGCACTAGTGTAGGACCCTGTAGAATAACTTTTATAATTAAAATATATGGTTTTAGTCTTAGACTATATTAATAAATATGGACCGCGCCTTCCCTATCTTAGCTTCAAGTCAGTTTTGGTTTGTTGATATTCTCTCTCGCACTCATATGCTGCATCTGGCGGGGTAAGGGGAACGACGTAAAACGTAAACAAACAGAACGCAACGGCAGTGGCGCACTCGAGTTCAGTTATAGGAAATGTAATAATAACATAAATTATAATAATGATCATAATATTTATAATATTATTATTTTATTTGCAGTTTTTGTTACAAAAAACATAAATTATGGGAATACTAATAGATATTAAATTAGGAAAATATATACTTATACCTACCTATACAAAATAAAAGGTACAAAAAGGTTATAAAATTTTGCAAATAAAAAATCGATAGGAAAGTCAGAAAGCAATATACATCAGTAGGTACCTAAAATATTTTTTCAATTTCTTACATATTTAGTTGATTTTATTCTAAAAATAAATTAAACGAACCTAATTGAAAATATGTCAGATACCTAATCACTAAATTTAAAATGCCCTGTATTACGAAAGTTTTGTTCTGATATTGCTGGGAGTGAATTCGTCTCAATTTTAGAAGAATTAATTGCCGATAAAAAATGAAAGATCATGGAAAAAGTTCACCACATTTTGAAAATTTGCAACTTAAAATTAGTAATAATCGGAAATTTTTTTAACGTTCGTGCAACCGGGTCAAAGTCTTCTATTTCATATTCTTTGATGATATTGTTTGAATATTATTCCCCCTCTCCATATCCTGATTATCTTAAATTAGAGGTTGACAATAATAATAGGTAATATACTTTCAAAAAGTCAGTATTTTTTATTTATTTAAATGGAATAATTTTTCCAAGTTGCATTTTTCAAAGTATTCAGTAGGTATTCAGTATGCTTTCGAAAATGAAAAAAAAACTGTCAAACAATAATTGTTTTCACAAATTAAAAGATAAAACACTTACACTACGCTACGCCCATGACCATGTATGCTTTGTTTTGATTGACGGCTTTGCGTTGCTTACGTAGGAAACTGATAGACTTACCTTCTTTCGAAGTTTTCTCAAAAACAGAACACGTTTTCGCCAATTTTTTTAACTTAATTGAAAAATTAATTATTAAAGCTTAAAACGAGTGAAAGCTAGAGCTGAAAATATAAATAACAAGGAACTTACAACTGTTTGAAAAACACGAACTCTTATTATGGTATTATGTAAACAAACCGTCTGACAGGATGTAAACATTCATGTTGTCAGATGTAGCAAAGTAAAACGGGTATAAGGGATCCATCGATGTTTATTGCCCACCAATAATACTGGAGAGGTTGCGCTCTTTCATTGTAAGTGCCAGTTTCATTATTGATCTGGCATTCATTGTTTTGAACAGTCTTGTTTGGAGAGAGAGGGATGTCGGAACACTTTTTCAGTGTTTATGTCTTGGTCCATATATTTATTAATATAGTCTAAGGTTTTAGTAGAGTGTGAAATAAAGAGTGAAATATATGGTAGAGTACGTGAGCAGGTACCTAAGCGAATCTCAGGGTGTTAACATACCAAAAATCCTGAAGTCTAGGTAGTCAGGCAGTGGAGGGTGGTGGAGGGGCTGCGGCGAAGGTCCGAAGGTCCCACTTTTTGGATTTCCGGTTATATCTCAACAACGTTGCGTCGTAGGGAAAACTTGCCTGGTAATAAATAAAATCTCGTAAAATTGTTTAAAAAATTTTAACCCACATATTTTTTTTCAAATTCTCAACCATTTTCAAGCTTTACGCTCGGAAACAGTTGAAATTTTCGAAACAAATCATTTTAGTTAAATTGTTTTGGATTTGATTGAATTAATTGAATGGAATTGGATTTCCTTTTGGAATCCCTTTTATAAAGTATTGCTCTAAAACGATTTTTTTTGAGCTACAGGGTGTTAAACTTCTATTAAAAAATCGCCACTTATGCGAATGCATGGAATTATGCACTTATGCACTTATGGAATTAATTGTACTCAAAATAGTTATATCGAAATCCTTTTACGAGACATGAGATCAAAATATCTCTATCTTAGTCTTGGTTACAGGATCTGTTCATTTCCTCTTCTCTTAAATAATACCACACGGCAAACATATCATCTTCCCAGACTCTATATCCTATCAATGATATAGAGTTTTGCGGGATCGCTGAATCGTTCCCGTTCCATTTCATAACACCGCTTTGATCCGGATAAATTGAGAACTTCCAGGACGTATATCCTGTCTTTTATTCGATGAAACGGCCCCGCATTCACCTTTCCTTTTTCCTTTAAAGGGATTATTTGTAACACTTGCCCTATTCCTATTCTCTGCTATGATTATTATTGACCGAAGGGCAATGAACCTTCTACTATGCACCGTACTTATTTCCATCAATCCACCCTGACAATGATGAACCTTCCAAACTCATTATCTATGAATGGGTATTATATTTTCCCGGTGATGTGTTTAATATTCCAACTAATTTGTGCCAGTCAGATTGTGAAGGCTCTAAATCTAGGCGGTGAAGGGATATAAGCCTTGATAGACGCTTTGGTAGTAGAGTTTTAGTTGAAGATAAATCAATAGTTCTGATTGTGTCTGATTTTGCTTATCTACAAGGTGTGCTAAAATTAAGTTTTGCCTCAAACAATGCGAGGAAACAATTATAAAACAATCGAAGTCGTACCAGAAGAATGATGAAGACGAATAAGCACCCGAATTATTATATAGGTACAAGCAAACTAGTTGATCGAGCTAGAAATTTAGGTAATTTTTGGTAGGTAACTTTTTTGGTAACTAAAACCTATCAAGAAGAAAATAAATTTAACATGGATATGGTAAGGTGCCATTATAGTAAAGCTTGACTTCATTTTGCAGAGTTCTCACACCCTTAACTACAGGTAAATTTTGAGGACAGTAAATTTTAAGTTTGAAGCTTAATTTTCAAAAAAATGCTACCTCGCTTAAGATACGGTAAAAGGAGTTTTCCGCGTCGGGTTTAGGAGAAGGGGGAGCCTAAGTTTGGAAAAAGCAGTCTCTTAGGTTATCCCAAAATTAGGGGGTTTATCGCCAACACAGCCATATAAAAAATTGATATCTTGGGGTGATATCTACAGGGTGCACCATATATCCTTCTCTATATTGCTATCTCCTAACGCTAACAGATACAGGGTCGGTTAAACAAGTCCAAAGGAGCGCAGTTTTGTGGCCATCTTTATTCCGTCGAGACATACGAGATATCTGTGACCGTTCCTGAAATATCCTGAAAAAACTGAAAAATCGAGATTTCTTATTTTTTCCATATCTTTTTTATTATTGGAGATTAATGAATAATTTTGCGTGGGCTTACATAAGTCGTCAAGAGCTACCCATCTGAAATTTCAAAAATTTTCAAAGCTGACTAGATCCCAGAATTTTCATAATAATAATAATAATAATAATCTTTATTTTTCTAGAATATTACATTCTTTATAACTATAATACCATAATATATGTATAATACTTAATTAAATCTACACTAAATCAAACCTACTTTCCTATACATTTTTCTTACTAGCTAATTGTTCGGATTTTTTATGTATACACTTAGCAGTCTTTTAAATGCATTAAAATTTGTTTCATTTTTTAACTTTGTTGGTAAACAATTATATAAATCAAAACTTTTATAGAAAAATGAGTTTCTATGTAACTCATTTATTGGTCTCATTAGCGCCAAATGTTCGTCATTTCTAAGCTGCATTTCATAATTTCTGTCTTTTTTATAACTGATATATTTTCTTAAGTAATTCGGAAATCCTTCATTATTAACTATATTAAACACCATCTTAATACTATTATACTTTATTCTTTGTTCGACAGACATCCATCCTAAGCTATCAAGCATATCAGAAATATGGGCTCTTCTATTAACTTTTAAAACTGTCCTCATTAATTTGTTCTGTGATTTTTGTAACCTGTCAATTTGATTCTTACTAAACGATAACATAATAGACGGAACGTATTCATAATAACAACAAATCATTGACCTAGCTACCATGATTTTCTGCGAGTAATCAAGTTTGTTTTTTAGTCTACTCAATACACCTATTCTTTGTGCTATTTTGCTACAAATATAATCTGTGTGTTCATTAAAATTCAACTTATCATCTATGATTACACCTAAGTATTTCATATTTTCTGCAATATCAATCTTTTTACCGTCTATTACAATATCAACTGTTTTATTCACTTTTTTATTTCTTGTTAAAATCATCGATTTTGTTTTCTCCAAATTCAGTTTTAATTTATTATAATACAAGTATTCCACTATTCTATCTAAATCACTGTTCATTTTGTTCACTAAATCATTTATGTCGTTACCACTTACATACAATAATGTATCATCCGCAAACATTTTAATGCTGCAGTATTCCAAAGCTCTTTTAATGTCATTGATATACAATATAAACAATAATGGCCCTAACACTGTTCCCTGGGGAACTCCTAGATTTATATGTTTTTTACTGGATAGTATCCCGTTTACAAGTACTTGTTGTGTTCTATCCTCCAGGAAGCTTCTTATCACTGATAGCCCTTCATTTTTGAAACCGTATTTCTCTAATTTATTTAATAAAATGGTCCTATCTATTGTCTCAAATGCACGTTTAAAGTCCAGAAACACTGCAATTGTAATCTTGCCCATGCTCATTCGCTCTTTCCACTCATTGATTACTGCACATAGTGCCGTTTCACAAGAGTGATTTTCTCTGAAACCAGACTGTTCCTCAATCAATATACCTGTATTGTCAATAAATTCTACCATTTGATGTTTTATTATCATTTCGATTAGTTTTTCGAGTGTCGGCATCATGTTTATTGGCCTGTAATCACTACATTTTTTTGCTGTTTTGATTTTTGGAACTGGAATAACAACTGAATTTTTTAAACATGCTGGATACTCACCTCGAGAGATAGTCTCATTTATGATATTTGTCAAATACACCGCCATTATTGGTAGTGCATCAATTATTATAGTCTTATTAATCTTTCCTAAATCATTTTTATTCTTCATGACCTTCAATTTTTCTTTGACTTCTGAAATTGTAACAGGCCTAAATTTAAAAGTATCCTTGGAAATAACAATATCTTCTCTATATTTCGAGCGTGGAATATTCCTATTTAACTCTGTTATACTATCTATGAAATAGTCATTCATTTTATGCGATATATCATTTTTATTTGTAATTAATTCACCATCAATTTCAATATATTCAATGTCATTTGTTTGCTCATTTCTTAACAATTCTTTTAAGACTCTCCATGTAGCCTTAGAGTCGTCCATGCACTTGTTTAATTTTTCCTGTATGTATTTATTCTTTGCTTGTTTAATTTCTCTGTGGTATTCTTTTTTGTTTGAATTATATCTATTCCAGTCCTCTTTTAAATTAGAAAACTTTGCTTTTTTATACAAATAAACATTTTCTTTTTTCATTAATTTTAATTTTTTCCCATACCACAGATTTGTTACTTCTAAAAATTTTATTTCTTTTTTAACTACAAATGTATTTACTGTTTCCTGCAGTTTTTTTACTAGTTCCGTCCATCTGTCGTGAAAATTCAAATTTTCCATATTTATCCAATTTACTTTATCCAATTTATCTCTAAATTTATCAGAATCATAATTTTTTATCCTCGTTATTTCTTTTTGCTTATTTTGCACTATCATGTTTTTATTCTTATTCTCGATACCTATGTTTATTTCTAAGATCGCGTGGTCAGTAATTTTGTCATCGTTATTGTTTATAATATCCATTTCATACCTATATGTGACATGTTTATCCACAATACAATAATCTAATAATGTCCTACTTTCACTTGTTATTCTTGTTGGACTTTGTATCAGCTGTATGAAACCTTCATCATTAATTACTTGCAACATTCTTTTTGATTTAGCTTCTTTAGTCATCAAATCGATATTAAAATCGCCTAGTATAATGTTTGATTCATTATTGTTTTCTTCCTTTTCTGAAAGTATTTCCGCAAATTCATCTAAAAATATGTTTGCATTGTTTTGTGGCGATCTATAAACCACATTTAAGTTGAACCTTTCATTTTTATATACTACAGTAACGCTTTGAAACCAATACATATTTCGGTATATTTCTTTTGAGCTTACTACTACAATATTTTTTTTTATATAAACAATAGTTCCACCTGTATGTCTCGAATCTGAATCATTTCTTATTAATGTATAACCTTTAATTTCAATTTCATTATCTAAAATGTTTTCAGTCTGATGTGTTTCCGACAGCATCACAATATCGTATTTATTATTTACATTTTGTAGCCTTACCATATCTAAATTTGTAGTAATACCCTGTATGTTTGTGTAAAATATCCTAAAGTTGCACTTTTTATCCCTTTTGTCCATTGATTGCTACCAAATATTCACCATTTTCTTCTTTTTCTGTTCCATTTTCTTCTTGTATACACCACAATTTACATCAAAAACATCATGGCTTTCGTCCATATTCAAATGCAATTTTCTATTCACCTCAACACAATTGATACATTTCTTCTTTTTATCGCAGTCTTTTGCTATATGTTCCCCGCTGCATCTGAAACACGCCATTCTATTTTTACATTCTTCTTTTTTATGATTGTATCCCCCACAATTGAAGCATCGCTTTATATATACATGCTCGTAAACATAACAGCGATCCCAACCAATGTTAATTTTTTGCATCTCCATTATCTGCTTGAACGATGCCTCATCCACTTCTGCAATCAAATCCCAGTATCTTTTTTTCTTTGTTTCTAACAATTTAACTATCTTTATCTGATTCACATAGTTGTTCTGTTGCTTAATTTGACTGATTATTTCTTCGTCTTCATTTACTTCACTCAGTCCACATATTTTTATTCTTCTATTTAACTTCTCAATCATATCTGCTTTATAATCTGTCATCTTCTTACTAACTTCTGCTTTGAGATTTTCGCCATCCTGTTTCGTTTCACAATTTACTATAATAGCACCACCTTTTGTTTTCTTTATGCTTTTCACTTTGTTGGAGATAGGATCAACAGTATCCCTCAATTCCTTTTCAATTTTTTCATGTTCCTTTTTAACTTCATTTTTCTTTATCTCATTTTTAGGTTTAATAATCACAGGTGTGATTGTTTCCTTAATTGCATCCTTATATGATATCTTCTCCTTTTTATCTTCCAACTTTTTTACTATCTTATCTATATTATTTGCTAATACCTTTTGTTCTGCCGCTTGTTCTTGCATTTTTGCATCCATTTTGTAGATGAATTGGACTATCATGTCCAATCCACCTTCTAAAATCCTTTGTTTGTAAATTTTATAATCATTTCTACAGGGTTGACAAATAAACCAAAGTGCAGTACTCTTCTTCAGTATTTTGCATTCATTGTCTGAAATATTCATACACACTTTGTGTACTGGTTTTCTACATAATCCACAATTCCAACCTTGCTCTCCACTTTCAACCTCCTTTGTACACACACTACACTTGCTACTCATTTCAGCTATATTTTTATCCTTTTACATTTAAATTATTCGGTTTGTTCATATTATACTATATCGCACTACGGCAACGATGTGCACCTTGCCGCTGCTACTACACTACGGATTCATAGTCAACTTTCGTTTTAGTGTATTTTTTAACAAAAAAATACACTATTGAGGACGACATCACTTTTCGAAAATCACCCAAACTCATCAAATGTCCACCGATCATGACCCCCAGATCACGAAAAAGTGGTTTTCCAAAATTCACCTGCCCACGATATATATATATATATATTTATATATATATATTTATATATATATTTATTTATTTCTCCAAAATCACGATTTTTCGATTTTAAAAACGCTCCTGTAGCTTTATCTTTCAAGATTAGTGAACGAAATTTTGGATTCTTGTAAAGCTTGGGAATGACTTTAGATTTTCGTTGAAAAAAAATCCAAAAGTCACGTTACTTCTACAGGGTGTCCTTTCAAAGTTCCCCAAATGCGGTCCTTGAGGCACGGTTTCTGGCCGCAGTTTTCAATCTAGGGGGCTGAAACTTTTGTGAGAGTAAGATGTCCACAAGGAGTGGTCTGGTATTGCACTTGAGCCAAATCGGCCGAGCCGTTTCAAAATGGCGGCCATTTGAATTTTTTGAACATTAACGGAAAATTGACAATTTTTTGAACCATTGTATGAGCAAGATGGCAAAAAAACTTTGAAATCAAATTAACAGGATTTGAAGAAAATTATTGGAAATTTGAGTTAATGCAATAAAATTAGCATATTTTCCATTAATAAGCCAGTGTCGTGGGTAGGAAAAAGGGTGAAAATGTGTCAATTCTATAACCGTTTATGAGTCCATTTTTGAAGAAGTTGAACCGAAATTTTCCATTTTTTTTTGCTTTAACATATAATTTGATGTCTTAGCTTCAATTCGCCTCGATTAATGTAGCACTTTAAACGAAAGATAAAAAAGTTTTTCGCTTGTGCAAAATTAGCTTACACTTATATAAAATTATTAAATCGATGAAATGGTTCGCAATTTCTTTTTTATTTTTTTTCACATTCAATTATGAATGGTTCTGAAAATTAGAAGAGCAATCGCAACGACAATTAAATCACCTACATGCAGGTGAAAAAAGTATTCAAATTGGTTTTTTAATAACTAAGATATGACCAGTTTAAAAAATAAAATGAGTAGATGTAGGTACCTGACGTACTACATATATCTACCCCATCATCACTACAAATTCGAAACGCACCGTGTGGCTCAGTTTGTTACATCCTTGACTTGCTAACTGTTGGAGCGGGTTCGCATCCACGAGAGGATCATTCTTTTTTTTTTGTAGGTAGGTGGAGTTTTCCCAAAAAAAAATCGGATTATTTTTCATTAAATTCATTATAAAAAAAAATAGGAAGAAAATATTTATTATTGAATCGCATAAAAATACACTATTTCTGCGATTGATGCGCAAGAAGGTTTTTCTTATGGCCACCATAGTGTTTTTTTTATGTTGTTCGGTATGAAAAAAATCATAAAAACTAAAAATTGTTAAATTTAAAAAAATTATTTGAAAAAAATTTTATTCTTCTTTTTCTTTACAAAAAAGACCTTTTTAGACCGAATTTCATAAAAAAATTAAAAAACCATAAGGCCAGCACTATTTCGGCGTATTTTACAAATGTTGACGTTTTTGGACGATTTTTTTATTAGGTTTTTCTTTGAAAAAAGAAAAATAAAAATTTAAAATTTTTTTTTTGAAGTTTATTAATTTTTGGTTTCCATTATTTTTTTCATATCGAACGACATAAAAAAATAGTATGGCGGCCATAAGAAAAACGAAAGTTGACTGTGAAAACTCTTGAACCTAAGGCCTTGAAAACTTTTGAAATGTCAGATGGATAGCTCTTAACGGCTTATGTAAGCCTACGAAAAATTATTTATTAATTTCCAATAATAAAAAAGATATGACGAAAATAAAAAAATAAAAAAAAATTTTTTGAAAAAACATTATAAAGTTTATTTACTGGAAATTCAGCAGCGGTTGTGAAGTTATTGTTTTGTTGGTTTAAGTAAATATGTTGTTAATTTCATTGGCTGGAGGTTAAGTAGAGTAGCCCAGGCTAGACTTCGCCTCCCAGTTTAATTTTGTATTGTAAAATGTAGGTACAGTACACAAACAAATAAAGGCTCTTTATTATTATTATTATTATTATTATTATTATAAGAAATCTCGATTTTTCAGTTTCTTCAGGATATTTCAGGAACGGTCACAGATATCTTGCATGTTTTGACGAATTCGAGATGGCCACAAAACTGCGCATCTTTTCTCTAATTTAACCGACCCTGTATCTCTTAGCGTTTAGGAGATAGCAATATAGAGAAGGATACATGGTGCACCCTGTATAGTTCTGACAAAATAGTTCCGCAAATGTTTGCGCTCAAGTTAATATGTTTTGAAGAAATCGCTCCCAACGCATTTAAATTCGAGGTTATGGTGAAAATTCGATAATTTTTGATCATTTTTATAGTTTGGGTTGGCGTCAGCCGTATATCTACACTACAAGGTTATTTACAGGGTGTTCATTTAAAAACGAGCCACCTGCAATAAATTATAAGCAAATTGAAATCTAAAAAATCGGGAGGATATACATATCAGCTTGGTTTACGAGTGTGACTACAAGAAAATTCGCCTTTAAATCATTCCATTCCCGAGTCTGCAATAAACCTGACATTTTTTCAAATAATCGAAGAAAACAGCTTTTTCTCCAAACTCCCCCTCCTTTCACATAAACCCAATGCTGGAAACTCTTGCTGATGCAATGTGTGCGGGTTTTTTTTATTCAAAATCCTATTTCTATCAGAATAAACATTATTTGAACTGAGCGTTTCATAACAATAATAAATCTACGATTATCAATTCAATATTATCCATTTTTTACTGCTTGTTTCCTTAAATTTCTACGAAAGATGTTAAATTATCTTGACTGAAACATAAGCAACTGATTTCATTTAATAAATTTATGTAGAACTTTCAGCATTTTTGTTAAGGTATTAAGCGCTGAAAGGTTGCTTTTATTTAAGAACGGGAAAATACTTTCACCAAGAAAAACTTTTCGTTAATTTTTATATAAAAGAACGCTCGTTACTTCAGTAGAGCAGACGGTCAAGAGATAGAAGTATTAAAACACATAAATCTCTCAAACCTGCACAGCAGTGTTCGTCTCTTAAAGGACTTTTTATAAGTTGGTTTTCCAGAGAATTTATTTGCGGATACGGGCAACAAAAACAAATAATGCCTACCCCTATTTTTTAGTGATTCCTTTTATGTCTATATGGAGGAACGAAAACACGAAGAATTTTGAAAATAAAAGAATTTCAGTAGCACACTGGAATTCGAATAAGTTTAACTGAACAAAGGCACCTAGATCTCGATTAATTCTGAACAAATACTGCATTATAGAGCAAATTGTATAACTTTTTATATTTCCCGGGTTTCAGTGGGATTTACTGAAATCGTGTTTCTTTGTTGCAGTTTGTGGCACATTCGAATGTGCAGCAGCTGTTAGCTTCCATATGGTATGAAGGGTTGCCGGGATTTCGGAGGAAGAACATGCTGCTCCAGGCGCTTGAAATTATCCGTATAGGTATACTGTTCCCGTTTTTCTCCATTGTCTACATCATGGCACCGTATTCACCGATTGGACAAACTATGAGGAAACCGTTCATCAAATTCATATGCAACTCTGCCTCCAATTTGACTTTTTTATGTAAGTGTTTTACCATTATAAGTATACCTATATAGTGATGTAAAAAATTCATTTATATAGTACCATGGGAATTATTAAATTACAGTGTTTCCTACTATTTTTATTACCAAGTTTTTTATTTTCTCATTTGTCGAATTTCGCTGTTATGTTTTAGAATAAACTCCCTCTTTGTCTAATGGGGTTTTTAGAATACCTACTCTTATTACCACATGAGTATCATAACGATTCAAAAAATTTCTAATATCTTATTTTGCCAAGAGGAATTTGATTTTGCAAAACAACACTGATGAGCTTTGATAAATGAGAAAATAATTTGACAAATTCGCTGTCAACAAATTCAATACATGTCTGCAAGACCGTCACGCTAAGATAGCTTATTTTTGACATTTCTTGACACCAGATTTTTACCACATCAATTCTCTTTGAATAAGCTACCTCTCAAAAGGTAATATGAATCCTTTACAAGCTCTCACCTTCAACGCTCTTGAACGAAAAGGCTTAAATCAACTTTAATATAATAAATAATCATTATTTTAATCAGGTAAAAATAAATTTCATAAGTTTAATGAAAAAATAAATTTTAAACTAAGTTGGTTACCTATAGGTATGTTTAGCTAAAATTTTGAAAACTCCAAGAATTAAAATATTAATTTTTGAAAAATTAAAAATAAAAATACATTTTTGAGCTTTGAGACTCTTATCAGTGTCTCTTAAAAGTCTTACAAATGATTTTCACAATTATTATGAAAAATACTATTTTCTCGCTAAATAAAAATCATTTCCTATATCCAATTATTACCTATGGCAATATAAGTTATCAAGGAAGAAGAGATTTTGTTGTTCTCAGAGTTTTTTGACACATGAAAAATAACAAAAATTACTATTTTTGATGCCAACTGTTTGGAGAACTTCTTGCACATACATTGTACACACATTAATAAAGTTTACCATAGAGAGCGATACCCTACAATTTAGTATAGTTACAATGCAGTAATTTATGTGCAAACTGTAAACTATCAAAATTCATGCAAATTAACTTGTCTCAAGGGACAGCCAACTAAACTTCAACAGCATTGAATTATCACACCCACCACTGGGATAGTCTCCATGAACTTTAAGATATAAACACTTCGTAAACCTCTTCTGATATCTCACTGACTATCTCACTGGACTATATTCTATACAGTGAGGATGTTTTATTATAGACGTTTAAGTTATGAGCCGAGTGAGATACAACTTTCTCACAAAAACTCAATCCAATTGCAGGAATTTTACAATTTTTTGACGTAACACTCACATGTGTCAAATAATGTCAAAAATGAGGTTGCAGTTGCTGTCAAGTTCAAAATTTTTATGGGCATGGTGAGTCAAATCTCATTTCAAATGTATAATTATTATCAATCTATCAACCTATAATTTTATGAACACAAACTTTGTTATTCAGAGCTGAGTGAGAACTTTTTATTTTTCACAGCCCCCCCCCCCCCCTTAACAAGCTAAATTCAATGGCACTTATTGGTGTGTAGGTAACAGAGAAAATGAAGACGCGAGTATAATATAATATTTAAAAAGGTTAATTATTTATTATTTTAAAACTTGTTGCATTTAACAAAGTTATTATTTAGTGATAATTTATACCCTTAATTGGGGACCCGTATCGATTGAATGTCAACTTAATAGTTCCATGTTACCATGTTATGGTTACGAATACGAATGTTCGAGCGGGGTATTTTCGGTGCGGCCACCTTACAACTCACTCCCCTCTCCCAGCCGACCGTCTCAAGCTAGAACAGCCCTTTGGCAGAGAAGAGCTCTGTTGCCACTGTTGCTATATTAATTTTACTAATTTTTGACAATTAATAACTGATGTGTCAAATGTCAAGGATGACGTTGCAGATATTAATTTTGCTGTAAACGTCCTCACTGACATATGTTTTGTCAAAATTTAAAACTACCGTAACTTTTATGTAAATAGGTATTTAAAATACCTTTAAAATGTGATTTTATCCTCAAAATTTTGAAGTTGACAGCAACTGCAACGTCATTTTTGACATTCTTTGATACATTAAAAAGTAGTAACATTCATGCTATTGCATTTAGTTTTTGCACCAAACTTCTATATCTTATTACCCTCACAATTTAAAGAGGCGGGGGGGTGGGTGGAGACTATAAATATATTACAGTTTGTCCCAGAAAGAAGATTGCGACCGTGGAATATTCACTTAACTTTAAGTCAAAAAGGTGACATAAATCTGTTCTCTAAAATGAGTATTATAGCGGGACAACGCTTATCAGCAGCTTATCAATGTTGTTAAAAAAAACGAGTAAATGACAAACATGATAAAAGCTGAAACTTTACCTATCGTTTAATGATATATCAGTTAGAAAAAAAATCACCTCCTGCCACCTGTGTTGTAGAACGATATACTCCTGCCATGGACCTAATCATGTGAAGAAGAAAAAATTGACTTAAATGATAAATGATTTTTTTTTACCGGTAGTTTATTAATTAAGAATTAAGAATCAAAAAGGGCAAGAACCATTTTGCAGAAGTTCCTAAATTCATCGAAGCCTTCTCGAAATTACCGAATTATCTAGACTTCGAAACAAATGCTATTTTCGAAACATTAGAAAAATTTGTTTGCGACATGTATGGCTGCAAACAATTAATAGACGTTATAATGAGGTCCGACTCGCTATTTTCATGAAAGCTTTCAAATGCAACGACATTGAGGAGCAGTTAAAATTAAAAACGAAGAACTTTGACGGATCTATTTTGCCACCGTGCAAATCGGAGCTGCGACAACAAATTCTCAGATCCTCTTATATCTCCAGTATATGGTCCAATGCACATTCTCAGCATCCTACCTTGCTGTCTCCATGCGATTGTGGATCAGCAAGAAATAGAAGAGAAGTTGAAATTTCGATGGTTTGAAGTCGACCAATTACCAACTTTGCTCCAATCTTCTCAGGAGTACCCCAGGGTAGCGTGCTCGGCCCGCTTCTTTTCCTTATTTTCATTAACGATTTGGGCTCCTCAATTTCTTCCCCCACCTCTCTATGTGTTAATTATGCAGACGATACAACCATCCTCATCAGGTTGAAAACAAACGACCTCACTGAAATAATAAAATCAACTAAACTTCCATTAGAAGCAGCATCTTTATGGCTTAGAGAAAATAAACTAAGACTGAATTTAACAAAAACCGAGTTGATTGACTTCCATTCTTGCCGTTCTCGCCTTCCTCCTTTACCGCCCATCCCAACCGTTAGTACTGAGATCTCTCCTACGCGGGTTGTGAAATTCTTGGGCTTTTACAGCGATCAAAACTTGAACTGGCTGACTCACACTGACCACTTGTGCCGACGCCTTGCTAGCTCCTGCTTCCTTCTGAAACAACTCCAACACATTGTGTCTCATGACGTTCTTCTCTCCGCATACTACGGACATTTTTACAGTCACATCTCCTATGGCCTGGCCGTATGGGGCGGATCACAGAGTTCTTTACGCAGAGTTTTTCTTCTGCAGAAGAGAGCTATCAGGATACTGGCAGGCTTGTCCATAGATCAGTCCTGTAGGGGTCACTTCAGGCGTCTCGGTCTCCTCACGTTGCCTGCTGTTTATGTCTTCTCTCTTCTCAAACTGATTTACAAACATCAGGCCAAACTTGATCGTTTCCGATTCACACACCATTATCAGACCAGGCTTAATCTTTTCAAACTACCAACTCACCATCTCACTTCCACCGAAAGGACATTTACGTACACGGCCATAAAATTCCTTAATCACTTCAGGATAGACCCCGCAACCTTTGGATTCTCTCAGTTCAAGGCACATCTCCGAAGTTATCTCACAGACCTGGAACCCTATTCTATCATGGATATTCTGTCTTCCTCTCCCCCCCCCCCTCCACACCCTTATTGATTCATTAACCTAGCACCTTGTCACTAGGATATGTATAATTGTAAACGACAATGTAGTGTATACAATGACTAGCATTAGATTCTGGAAATTTTCCTTTATTTGTTCTTCTCAATTTTCTCTGATGCATTTGTGATTGTGATCAATGTGTTATAATGCCAATCGCTTGCGTATGACCTTTTGATTACGCAGGCGAATTTATGTGTACTACTGCGGTTTGTTCTTTGTTTGTGAATTATTATCATCGCTTACAACGCTATTGTACTAATCAATGATTGTTGAATTTAATGGTACAATAAAGAGATTTATTATTATTATTATTATTATTATTATTATTAGTTGGCGAAGTCGTAATCGCGGATCCTAGTCGAATCAATGCTCCTGGTAATGAAATAATATCCCTTTTACCTCACTTTACATAGCATATGATGCCGAGGAAGTAGATAGTCCCGAGGAAATGACCAGCAACCAGATAATGATATAATAATAATATCGTATGGCTGTGGTAAAGCCCAAGTGTCAGAAGTTTTTTAGGTAGCCTCAAGGGCCTCTGACGTAACCTAACGACTGCTGTGAAGCAGCCGGTGTTGGATTTCAAAAATTCAGTCGACAAACTTTGCTGCTAGACATCTGCATTCCTAGCTCATTGTTATTGTTTCTAGAAATATTCAGTTGTTTGTCGTTGTCATAATAATATTATTAATTATTATCTGAGTGTCAAGGGTAGACCCAATTTAAATAAAACTTTGCAATCCTTTTCTAAATAAAAAGCAGTGAACATTAAAACTGAGTTGTTCTTTAATAACCATCTAATTAATCCATTAGGTTATGGGCTCAGTCACGAAATAAAAAAAAAAAACGTGAAGTAATACACCCAGCAGAAAAGTGTAATTAATTTCAATTGAAGCGAATAAGTAAAAAAGTTCGCAGAATTCAAAAAATCTCGATAAGCTGTACGAAAGAAGAAGTTTAGCTACGCAATTAGCGTTACGAAAAAGGCTGCTGACACTGAAGTTACAAGGAGAGGCATCGTTGTTGAAGCATTTTGAAATTTTCGAAGATATAATCACCGAACTTATATCTGTTGGAGCTAGAATTGACGAAATGGACAAAGTGTCTCATTTATTAATCACCTTACCATCGTCATACGATGGAGTGATAACAGCTCTCGAGACTTTGACTAAGGATAACACTGGTTTTTGTAAAAACCCATTTACTTGATCATGAAGTTAAACTACGGAAAGAAAATGTAACCAGTACAAAAAGTTTTACACGCAAGCACACGTAGAAATGCAAGGTAATCCTCAAAATTTAAATAGCAAGAAAATGTAGAAAAGCAATATCCACCTTAAGTCAAATTACAAGTTCAAAAATCGCAACAATACAAACTATAAATGTTCTATGGGATTTCACAAATCAAATTTGAAATGCGAGCTGTGTGGACGTCAAAAATCACATAAAAGATTATTGCTATTATAATAAAAATTAAATTAACGATGTTGGCCGAACTAGAACGCTTCAAACAATTCAGATATCAAATACAAAGAGTTTCGCATTTATGGTTGGAGTTAATTTTGACCAGAGGCACGAGAATAACCAGATAAGTTTTATTTTGGATTCTGGAGGCACAGACCATATCATAAATAATTGGGAGAAGTTCACGACATCAACAGAATTGAAGATTCCAATCAAAATATCCGTGGCTAAGGATGGAACTTCAATTCTAGCTACAAGAAAAGGTGAAATCCACATTTCAACAAACGAGGCAGAATCCGGTGTGCTGGAAAATGTTCTGTTTGCAGCAGAGGTCCCATAAAATCTGCTATCAGTGACAAAAATTCAAGAAGCAGAATGACCGTTATTTTCCATGAAACCGGAAAGGTGGAAATAAAAAAAGGGTGGTAAGACCCTCATAAATGGTAAGCCATTACATGACCTAGTTTATGTTGAATTTATCATTACATGATTCAGTCTTTTAAATCATGCAAATAAAATGACTGAAATTGACAACTACAAAATTTGGTATGCACGATTAGGACACATTGGCAAAGAAAAATTTATTCAATTAAAAATAATGATATAGTTAATGATATAAATATCCTAAAAAATATCAATCCCACTAATGACATATTATGTGAATCGTGTATTTTTGGTAAACAATCCAAATTACTTTTTTTTCAAAAGCCAAAGACAAAAGTCATGTAAATAGGCCCTTATTTATTATTCTTTCGGATGTGTGTGGACCTATATAACACACCTACTACATTAGATGAAAAAATGTTTTCATTACCTTTATGGATGAATATATTCATTATACTGTCAACTACCTTCTCACATATAAATCTGAGGTTCTTACAATTTTTAAAGACTTCACAGCAAAAAGTGAAGCACATTTTAATTTGAAAATCACAAACTTATATTGCGATAATGGAAGTGAATATCTTTCAAATGATTTGAGGGACTAGTGTGTTCAAAAAGGCATAATATCTTGTCATTTAACAGTACCATGCACTCCTCAGCAAAACGGGGTAGGTAAAAGAATGAATAGAACATTTTTGATAAAGCCCGTGAAAAATATTTTTATAATCTTAAAAAAATATTTTTTGGGGAGAAGCAGTACTGACAGCAACATATTTAGTTATTAAATAACACCAAACAAAGCAATAAAGCATCAAAATAAAACACCATTTGAACTATGGCATAATAAAAAGCCAAGATTAAGCAATTTAAAAATATTGGATCTATCGTATACCTATATTCACAATAAAAGCAGAAAAAGTAAATTCGATGATAAATCGTTTAAAGATGTTCTGGTTGGGTACGAACCGAATGGCTATAAAGTGGTAAATCCATCAGACACCAGTAAATTCATAACGGTTCGAGATGTTATTGTGGATGAAACAAATTTTAGAACATCAAGGCGTAAACTTGGTGAAAGGGTTAGTAATAAAAGCTCTGTAGAAACAAAAATTCCGAAAATTGATTCAAGGTTGTCTGAAATGCCTACTACTACTCTACTCTACTACTACTACTACTACTACTACTACTACTACTACTACTACTGCTGCTGCTGCTAATAGTAATATAAATCGTAATCGTACAAATCTGAAAATAAATCAGATAAATCAGGAACAAAACCTGATAAATCGATCAACAAAATGGATAGTAGTGAATAGTACCTAATACAAATCGTAAATCTGAAAATAAATCAGAT
Source organism: Malachius bipustulatus (assembly GCA_910589415.1). NCBI lineage: Eukaryota > Metazoa > Arthropoda > Insecta > Coleoptera > Melyridae > Malachius > Malachius bipustulatus. The sequence goes on along the minus strand of OU342634.1, from coordinate 28,163,004 downwards.
AAATCAGGAACAAAACCTGATAAATCCATCAACAAAATGGATAGTAGTGAATAGTAATACAAATCGTAAATCTGAAAATAAATCAGATAAATCAGGAACAAAACCTGATAAATCCATCAACAAAATGGATAGTAGTGAACACATAGAGTCCTCATCACATGAAGTAAATTTACAAAATGAAAATTGTAACGAACTCAGACAAAGTGACAGAATTAAAAAACTTCCACCTTCTAATTATAGCGAAGATAATTACGATCTAGAAAACTACTTATTATTAACAAAATCACTAAATTATGATATTCCTGAAAATTATCATGAAATAAAAATTAGGGTGGACAGAATTCAGTGGGAGCAAGCAATAAAAGAGGAAATAAAGTCTCTTATAGATAACAATACTTGGTCATTAGTTTCAAAGCCACCAAATAAAACTATAGTTGACTGCAAATGGGTATTTTCAGTTAAAAATGATGTTTTTGGAAATCCATGTAAATACAAAGCAAGATTAGTGGCTAAAGGTTTCAGTCAAAAATATCTTGTTGATTATGACGAAACTTTCGCTCCCGTAACCCGGATAACTACCTTCAGATTTTTAATTGCTTTTGCCAATCAGTATAACTTGCTAATCCATCAAATGGATGTAAAAAGTGCATTTCTAAATGGAATTTTGAAGGAGGAAATCTATATGAAAATTCCAGAAGGAATTAAAAGCTGAAAATAATCAAGTGTGTAAATTGCATAAGTCATTATATGAATTAAAACAGTCTGCAAGCTGTTGGTTTGAAAGATTTGATGAAACATTAAAACAATACGATTTTTAAAACAGCGAAATAGACCTTTGTTTGTATTTTCTAGACAAAGGTCATATAAGTAAAAAATATTTACGTTATTTTATATGTAGATGATTTGTTGATAGGATAACAGGTGACTATAAAACAATCACAAATTTCAAGCAATATACCTAATGAGACTGTTTAAAATGGATTTCGATGAAATCAAATTATTCTTAGGTATTAAAGTCGCAAAAACAGAAGATCAAATGACACTTGATCAAACTGCATTTTTAAATCGTATATTAATTAAATTTAAAATGACAGAATGCAACCCAGTAAACACACCTTTACCTCCTAAATTGGATTATAAAGCCATCAATTCAGATGATTATTTATGAGGCGCCATGTAGAAATCTAATTGGATGTCTAATGTATGCAATGTTGTGTACTAGGCCTGATATCTATACTGCCAATAAATATCAAGTAGGTTTCAAATAAAAATAATAAAGAGCTCTGGCAGTGTTTGAAAAGAGTTCTTAGATACATAAAAGGTTCAATAAATATCAAATTAAGATATAAAAGAAATAATTTCGATGACATTTTAACAGGGTATGTAGACTCCGATTGGGGTAGCGATGAAACCTGCCGAAAAAGTACAACAGGTTATATTTTCAGACTAGGTATTTAAATAAATGCACTATAAGTTGGAATACAAAATGCCAAAATTCAGTGACAGTTTCGTCAACAGAAGCTGAATACATAAATGGCATTATTCGAATCTGTAAAAGAAGCTATGGCTAAAATCTTTGCTTTTTAGCATCGATATAATTGTAAATAAACCAATTGTTATTTTTGAAGATAATAATAGTTGCATAAGCTTAACAAATAACCCTGTGTTCCATAAAAGATCAAAACACATTGATATAAAATACCATTTTAGTCGAGAACAAATTGAAAACAAAGTGCTAATATTAAAACATATTTCGACAGGTGAACAGCACTGGCAGATATTTTCACGAAGCCCTTACCTGCTACCAAGTTCTTAGAATTTCGTTCTAAGATGGAACTCGAAAAAAAAAAAAAAAATGGTGAACAAAATTAAAAATGTGTAAATATACAATGATTTAAATGCGTGTCCACCAACGTAAAGAAAAATTACTTTTCATTTACATGTATTGAGTACGTACTATGTAAATGTGTATTTTTATATACATCAAATGTCTTAAATGAATAATTTTATTTGGGTCTGATTATGGTTTTGTTGGGGTTTTCCTAATCCTTGCAGCAAATGCTGGACCTAATTTTTCCCCCCAAAAGCACGGTGTAAGATCATTCACACCGTGCACAAATAATAATAAACACTGCTGTAATTTCTTTTTGGGTCTCCCTGTATTTTTAGTTGTAAGGTAATACCTATACAATAATTAAATAAATAAACGTATGAATAATAAGTTTATTACCGACAAAATTTTTGAGTGGGAGTGTTGGATTTCAAAAATTCAGTCGACAAACTTTGCTGCTAGACATCTGCATTCCTAGCTCATTGTTATTGTTTCTAGAAATATTCAGTTGTTTGTCGTTGTCATAATAATATTATTAATTATTATCTGAGTGTCAAGGGTAGACCCAATTTAAATAAAACTTTGCAATCCTTTTCTAAATAAAAAGCAGTGAACATTAAAACTGAGTTGTTCTTTAATAACCATCTAATTAATCCATTAGCCGGGACCCCCTTTTTAACGTACCTTCCGGAGCACGATCGGTCATGGAACTTTTTTTTACCACTATAATTTTGGTCACCCATCCAAGTACTGACCAAACGAAGCCATGCTGCACTTTAGAGATCGTTTGACCGAAACTATTTGGCTATTGTGACCGATAAGCAATAGATAAGCGATAGTGAGGATTCTGACGAAGAAGATTTAACGTGACTTGATATTTCAATAATGATTTCTGTTTATCAATTGTTTAAATCAATATTTCTATACCTACTTATAAATATTTTTATAATGTTTTTGTAAAATCATTTATCAAAAAAATTAGAGAAATTAGATGGAAATTTTTTTTGAGATGCCTTCAGAGTCGTTCCTGTACTGTATGTGTCACTTATCCAACAACAACTTCACAACCTCCTGCCGAGGCCAGGTTCCGACAAATAGCTGGCAGCATAAGCTTTTCTGCCTTCTTCATTAATAAACTACCGGTAAGAAAAAATTAAGCTTTATATCATTTAAGTCAATTTTTTTTTTTTCACATCTTTAGGTCCATGGCAGGAGTACATCGTTCTACGATACAGGTGGCAGGAGGTGATTTTTTTTCTAACTAATATATCATTAAACGATAGGTAAAGTTTCAGCTTTTATCATGTTTGTCATTTACTCGTTTTTTTTTACAACATTGATAAGCTGCTGATAAGCGTTGTCCCGCGATTGAGGTGGCAGGAGTGGATTTTGTTGATAGGCTATATTATTACGACATATCAAAAGATAAACCAAGCTTTATCAAATAAGACATTGAAAAATGTCGCTGGCTCCCGGACTATTAACTAAGTTCAGTGTTCAATGTTCCAGAAAAAATTACATTTTTGAGTATAACTCCAAAACGGCTTGATATTTTTCTATGATTTTTTTTGTGTAATTTTTTATCATTTAGTCGAATATTATAACATTACAGCAATATCTTCCATGTGCGTAATTTGAACAAGGGACGTACGGTAGATAATTTTATACGTCAATGGATAAGTTTTGATTTTGACAAATTTTTGTGAGGGGCAAGAAGTTATAATAGATGTCTTTCGTCAATTTTTGTCAACTTTTGGACAAATATATAGATTTGACGTGGGGCTTCTTCTTCCCCCAGACTCCCCCAGCACGAAGAATCTGCGCAACGTTTCAAAGTACTATGAGCTTAACTTTGGGAGTATTTCCATGAAATGGCTTCACTAGTGAGTGTTTTTTACTGAACGTTCACCTATTTAAATTGTATTTCATTGTAAATTCATTAGCGTGAAAATTTAGGGGTAAGAAAGTTGGACCTCAATCTATCTGACGTCCTATAGGTTCAATTTACACACTTGAAAATTGCTGTTATATTAGACTAGCTAACAGAAAAATAACACAAAAAAATTCATAAAAAAAATGTTAAAACGTTTTGGAGAACAAGCAAAATGTTTTTTGGAACATTTCTTCGTTATAACACATTTGAAAAAATTGGTTCATGAAGACTTTTTGCCTTAAAATTAAGTGAATATACTGCTGTCAAAGTTTTTTCCTTTTGTTCTGAGCCTGTATTGAGTCTGTATGTAGGTATATTGAGTAATTGACATAAATAATTTATTAAGTTTTCTTTGTAATAATTTTGTTATTTTAGGCTCCTGTATTTTGGATAGATATGCAATAAATTTAATTATATTTTACATCTGTGGGAAATTCTTGACTAAATAAATGAATAAATAAACTTCCTCACTGTATGCATGCGTAATTATCATATTCCTATAAAAATAAACCTGAACAGATATAAAGGGAATTAAAACTAATCAGGTAAAGGAGAGAAAAAATGAATGCTCCCTAATAAAATAAATATAGGTTTTCGATAAAAATTTTATATTTTTACCAGAGATAACATAAAATACTAAAAAAACATTTCAATAATTGAAAGCTTTCAAATTTTAAATCAGCTCGTTTGTTGAGTGAGTACAAAAGAGATCGTTTTTCTGGGTTGAAATGATTTGTCTCGAAAGCTTGATCGAAGGTAATAATTTGACAAAGGCTTGAATAGATCGAGAGAGCTTACTGAAGAAATTTTTTCTACGTCCTTTCATTTTAAAATTTTATCAGGAACAATAAAACCTGAGAGTTCTCTTGGCATTTTATTCAAAAGAGAAGAATTCTGCCTAAAATGCACAATTATTCTAAAGGATATTTTATTTCTGATACTTGACAGACATTAAATTGAAACCTGAAAAAGATACATGCACATCAACCATTGATGAAAACTCGAGAGACTTTTCCGATTATTCAGCATTAGCTTGACTAAGCGAGTAAAATGAGTATCTAATATCAATTTTTTTCATTCTTATGAGAAGATATACCTACTCTATTAATGACATTTTGATGACATTAATGACTCTATTTATAACAAGCGATAAAGAGGAATTTCTTCTTCGCTTAATCATTTGAGCGATATTTTTTCGAAAATTAAATAGTCTTTCAGTTTCCAAATGAAAATTAGAGAAACAAAATTGGCCCAACATGAGTGTTTAAACTCATTTGCCGCAATTTTTCCCTTCTCCCTTTGAAGCAGTCACTGTAAATATAACATGTGTTTTTATCTCAACTAAATTCTCTTGAAATATGAGCTGTATTATATATCTCAGCAAAAAGGGCTTGTACACAAGCCAAAGGCACTTAACCATCTGCTTTCTAGGGAGCTGAAAAGGTTTATCGAGTTACGAAATAAATATGCACTTCAACCAGAAAAACATCATGAATCCCTTTCACTTCTGATGTTACTTTATAGTGAACTTTCATACTTCCTGGACTCTTTGAATGAATATTTTAATCACCCCATCACTTTAAGACAGAGTATGATTAATATTACAATGTCCAAATAATAATTAATTTCAAGCGAAAGCCATGATTCATTTCTTCGTAATAATTATTCGGAGATATTTTATTAAAATTCGTTTCAAAATGCTTTCAAAGGGATCGTTACGTTTTAATTGAGCAATCATTTTAATATTGTTCCGTAAGTAATCTTTGATGTGATTAATGGAGATATAAATTTAGAACTTGAGAAGTAAAACAAGAGGAGTTGAAAACTTTTAAGGGAGCTTAATACGAGTTATAAACTATGAGTTTTTAGTTAAGTAAAAATATGAAAATTCACTTCTGTGTAGGTATATAAACTTCTAAACTGTTAAAACAGTACTTTTATTTATAAACCAGCCGCTGCTCTCGAGATATTTTAAAAGCGTTTTCCGAGCACTTGAATGTCAGCTTGCTCTGCTGACCACTCATTTTAATATAAAGCTGATTTTCGAATTTTCGCTTGTATAATAAATAGAAAGCTAAAGTTGTCAAATTTGCAGTCTTTAAATTATTCACTAACGTGTAAGAATGAATTTATTTCATTTCAGCATGATAAAAAGCTACGTTGTTGAATTTTCCCCGTTTCATGTTATGAAAACAAAACAATCATATTTTGTGTTGACCTTTTTTAAAACAATGGAGATGATGGTGTCGTATAAAAACATGTAGCAAATTTGAATATACGTTTTTTTTCCAGTTATGTTAATACTGGCTTCCCAAAGACAATATCTGCAGACGCTATTTTTTGATGAAGACACAGAAGTAACGATTCGTCGAGGAGCAAAACCGTCCCTAGTAGAATGCATAATATTAGTGTATGTCGGAGGTAAATCTTCAGTTGTATAGCGTCTATAAATTTTCCCTGAGATTTAATTATTTTTTCAAGGATACATTTGGAGCGAAGTAAAGCAGCTTTGGGATGTAGGACTGGAGGAGTATGTCAGAGATATGTGGAACGTTATAGATTTCATAACAAATTCCTTATACGTAGCCACCGTAGCCCTTCGAGTAGTCTCATACTACGAGGTAAGTTCTCCATCTCGAAACTTGATATGTATTAATATTTGTGCTTTGTCAAGTATTTTGTTGGCTTCGAATATGCTTGCATAACAAGATGTAAACTTACCTATTGTTAGTCAGAGAAATACACGTAAGCAAAGCGTATGATATTACTGTGTTGGATGTTTCATAAAAAAATTACAGTTTTGTTCTCTTTTATAAACAAAAAAAATGTTTTTTTTTTATTTGTGATAAAGATTCCTAAAATATCTCCAAAACAATAGTTTGTATGTATGTAAGTCAGATAAAAAAGAAAAACTGTAGCATGATAGAACTGCTAAATTATGCGCCATTTTTTTGAACTTTCCCCTTGCTTCAAAGGCATTTTCAACTTATTTAACGTGTTTTTTGTTTTATTAAATCAAACTCAAATACAGGGTGGTCCAATTTAAAACGTCAGGACTTTACCAAACGATGGATAACGGTAAAATATTGCCAGTTTCTCTAAAACACTTATAGTCGGGAAAGCTTCCTTTTCAAGATAGGTACGTTTCAAGATTAAGTTGAAGTTTTGGGAAAAAAATAATGTTTTGTGAATATTATCAAAACGGTTGCTTTAAAAATTCAGGTTTTCTAAGGTAATATCCGTAGCCATTTTAAGAATAACAGACAAATTCTAATCAAATAACTTTCACTTAAATAATTAAATAACAGAAATAAACGACACCTAACTATGTAATGTAACAATTATTGTCAGTAACCATAGAGTCAGTGGCGTCAATTTTTTTTTTTTGAAAAGTGGCGATGGCATACCCATATCTCCGCCGCTGGTTTTCGTAATTTATCACCATAGGCCGTAAATCATGAAAGATACTTAGCTCATGCTGCGTATCGAATTTCAATTTTTTTAGAGAAGCCGTTTTGACAATATTCACAAAACATTATTTTTTTCCCAAATCTTCAATATCTTGAAAAGGATATCTTTCACGGCTATAAGTGTATATAAGTGTATATAAGTGTATACATATAAGCTTTACAGGTGTCCGGTAAGTACCTCCTAATCTCTCGGGAGCATACAGGGGAGGTCAAAAAAAACCTAGTCTGTCATAAAAAAAAATCCTAAAGTGTCCACAAACGGAGATATATGAAGCCCTAAAAGGGTGCCCCGCAATTTACTTTTTTGAACCGACCTGTATAATTGAATGAAATTTAAATACTTTATAGAGGCAACAGAGAGCCATCAGGCCATATTAAAGTCGATGTTTGACGTCGTCAGGGAAGTCAGGAACATACTCCTTGAGTCAAAATTTTGACAGGTGTCACTTTACAGAGCTAAAAACTATTTTTTTGAATAGTCTAATATTTCATCTTTAAAAAAGGTGCTCTTAATTATTTATTTCGGTAAAACTGACGGTTTTCGAGATAAATCGATTTTTAGGAATGCGAAACACTCAAGTCAAAAGTTACTAATGCTAAACACAAACAGGTAAAAATCAGGTTCTTGTTGATAAACCTACCTACTTAATGGATTGCTATTGACGAAACTTGGTCAAAATTCGCATAAAAGTCGATTTATCTTGAGAACCGCTAGTTTTATCGAAATAAATTAAGAGTACCTTTTGTGAAGATGAATGACCAGTGTATTTAAAAAATAAGTTTTCAGCTCTGTAAAATGACACCTGTCAAAACTTTGACACAATGAGTGTGGTGGTAAAACCGTTCCTGACTTCGTTGAGGACGTCAAACATCTACTCTGATATGGCTTAATGAGTCTTTATGGCCTCTATAAAAAATAAAAATTTCATCAAATTATACAGGTCGGTTCAAAAGTTAGAGCCAAAAAAGTAAATTGCGGGGCACCCTTTTAGGGCTCCATATCTCCATTTGGGGACACTTTAGGAATTTTTTTTTATGACAGACTAGGTTTATTTTGACCTCCCCTGTATGCTCCCGAGAGATTAGGAGGTACTTACCGGACACCCTGTATAGAAACTGGCATTATTTTAACGTTATCTATCGTTTGGTAAATTCCTGACGTTTTAAGTTGGACCACCCTGTATATCATTCATTGTATGCAGGTTGGTTTTTATCCGAGTTTGCTGCAGTGTCAGAACTTTGACGTCTCAACTGCCGCGGTTGCTCATTGCAACGGATGTTTAGATGTTTAGATTGTGCACTGTACGGTGCGAAACTGCATAATTATTATCATACAAAGTACAGACAGCAGACAGCGTGACTGACATGATGTCACAACTGTATTTCGCAGGGCTAAGTCTAGAGATATGAAGCATAACCAAGTGCAGTTTTTTCAATCGTGACCAAAAAACTCAGCAGAAATGATTGAAGGGAAATGCTTATTTTAGTTGCTAGTGCCTTTAATAACGCACTACAGGATTGCTTTGAACGCACCTTAATGCATCTGCACTACGACTCTCTTAAATGCTCCTGATTTTTCGTTAATGAGTTAAACTTTTTAGATCCCGGAAATGTTTTTTGGTTGAGCTAAATAATTGGTTTTTTGGTCTTTTTGAAGGTTTCTTATTATCTCTTATAATCTTGCATCCCCTTGTTACTCAGCCATGCACTGTTATGAGCTCATAAATGAAAGTTTAACTCAATAAAGAACACAATTATTAAGGTTACAGATTTGGAGACTGCTGACATTGAATTGTTTTTCAAGATTTGAAGAAATATAAAGTACCTGCCTAAACCTTTTGGTTCTGGTGTCAAATTTACAAGTAGGTACTCCGAAAACGTTTAAAATATCTGAAAACAGCTCAGCGAGATGAAAACAACAACACTGCCGATAAATTTACTTTTTCCGCTGGAAGTTTGAAAAGCTATTCAATTTGATAATTATTCTTTGGCAGCAGCTCTAATTTTCATCTTTTATTTTATTTTTCAGTAAAACTGAATAGAAAACTGTAGAAAAAGTGAATATAAAAGCGAAATTCGCGCTACTGGAACGCTTCAATCTTTGCAAAACCCATAATTTCCGCAATATTCCCCCGTTTTGTTGTTTAGCTCGGCAGTTACTTCCGCTGTGTTCTCAAAGAGATCATTTTGAATTCCTTGCACAATTTGACACTAGGCGAGTTCCATACACTATTTTTTCTACGACCCTTTTTTATTTCATAGAAAAGATTAAAAATGATATATTTCAAATATTAAACTTGTGTTGACATTATAATTAATAACATTGCCAGCCAATAATTACGATATTGTTTACCTGCGCACGCGACGGTCGCAGCGTTGCCGCTTTCAATACTATCTTGGAACACTACGAATAATATAATACTTTATCTTCTTATCTTTTACATCGATATACCTACCTATCAAATTAATTAAGGTAACATAAAATCTTGATAAATTTTCTTTGAATGTTACTTATATGTTCGAAATTAAATATACGTTCAGAATTTTTTCTCAGAAATACAGAACTTATATCACAAAGCAAGTTTTGTCGTGAGTATGACAACTCTGTGACTTCGGTTCGTTTGGAGACCGACCCGATTGTGAGCGAAAAGGAACCGATTCGATTGCAAATGCTCCTCTGCCATTGAACAGCTTGACCAGTGCGTTAATGAAAATTTGTATCTTAATGAGACCCATTAACGCACTGGTGATTCATATTTAATATGCATATTAAAGGTTAGGAGTAGAAAAACTAACTAATAGGTCGACATCTCCTTTTCTGATAAACCGAAAAACTTTGCAAATTTTTAAAATCTGTAGCGCCTAAACGATAAGTCCTACAGTTCAATAATTGTATTTTTTTATTTAGTTCCTCTTTCTTGACAGAGTGTAACTACCCGAACATCAAAATATAAAATCGTGCATGAACAAGGAGTCTCTGAGTAGATAAGATAATTAGAAGTAGCTGAAAACACCGCTATAATATAAAGTAGAAATAGTAACAAAAAAAACTCGCAATGTCTCATGAGATAAATTTCATTATGACAGGCTGATGAGACCAAAAACAGGACGACACACCAATATCAATGTTGGATCTTGTTTCAAGAAACTTGAATATTCGTGACCCTAAACCAGATATTGATTCTTCTATAATATTAAATTATTGTTTAGCTGAAAAAAAAATATGATTTCTTAAACTTTATAAATTTTTTTAAGAATCTGATTATGACTTTTACGATTTTCAACCATTTGGAAATAAAGAATACGTTCAGGTAAAAACAAGGCCCATAAAACAGTTTCTCGATGTAAGACTATAGTTTCGTATAATGTCCCATTTGTAATAAAATTGACGTGTCAAAACAAGAAGTCTTGTTTATAGTGTTTATAGCCGAGTCGACTATTAGAGTCGAGATGTAAAGCAATAATCTGAGCTTCAAATACACTCTATTCTGACATTACGTCATGTACAATGCAGGCTCTATACACATACATTTTGAAAACGGTTTCAAATCCTCTTATGAGGAATTAATCTTAGGTGCTTAAATAACATATGAGTTCGATTCTGTTCTAATCCTCAGGGATAAAAATTATGGATTGCTCGTGTAGGAAAGTTTGATGTTCAATATACCCTCATCATGTCTTATTCGATATAAAATATCGTATCATCGGAAAAATGTTTACCAGTTACCTAAGGTAATAAAATTGTATAGAGCAACATGCTCAACTTACTCGCTTATGAAATAATGTTTAATTATTACATGAAAATACAGAATACTTAAATATACAGCGTGCCCAGGATAAGAATGAACAGCATATAGGGATCTCGGAAACCGTGGGAGATATTTGGTGTCGGTTAAATTAGCAAAAAGTTTGGCAAGTTAGGGGTCAATGATATTCTGTTGAGAAAGCTAGAAAAGTCCGATTAAATACGGAGATATTCGAGGAAAAAAACGAAATCTGGTAAAAAAAGTACAATCATGTATTAGATAAAATTTTCGATTACGAATTCAACAATGTATACAGGTTGTCCCACGACCTGTAGGTGTAGTTTTTCAAGGCGATTCAGGATCTGGTTTTGAAATTTTCCTGAGGCCCTTCGTTTCGATTATACAGGGTGATTTGTGCAATTTGCCGAAATCTTTTATGAGCGATATCTTTTGAACGAATTGATCGAATTTAACGAAATTTGGTAGATATGCTCTACTAATGACACTTAATACCTCGCATTTTTCGCCGATTCGAAAACTGCAGGGCCGTACTAATTTTTTTTTATATTTTTCGGCTTTGTCGAAAAGTTCACCCTGTATGCATTTTATTCAAAGTTTGGTGCCATTTTATAAAACTACGTGAAAAATGCTACAATTATGGTAGAAAAATACTTGGCATCATTAAACTGAATCGAGAAGAAAATTCAGTTTTTTAGTTTTTTATTCGGAATTTCAATTCATGTGTTGTTCATAATTGAAGAAAAATCAAATGTGGTTTTTTAAAACTTGCGTATTTTATAGTTATTTCAAATAAATTTACTTTATCTACAGATTTAGCCAATATTGGGGACCCTTCTACAGATTGTTTCGAGCTAAAAAAAAATTTTAAATGGTTTTTAGATTAATTTCAAGGTCAAGGAAATGTGTTGAGTTTGATGGTGGTCTCCTTGACCATTACCTGCACTGAATTGTAGTTTTTCTTCCCAACATTTGTGTTGATATTTTTGTTCCTGTTTCGTTTATGTGGATACTTATTTGTCTATGTGGTAATGTGTTAAATGTGTAAATGTGTTATTTATTTTGCTGTTAAAACTTATTCTTAGCTCGAAACAATCTGTAGAAGGGTCCCCAATCTTAGCTAGATCTGTAGATAAAGTAAATTTATTTAAAATAACTACAAAATACGCAAGTTTTAAAAAACCACATTTGATTTTTCTTAAATTATTAATAACACATGAATTGAAATTCCGAATAAAAAACTAAAAAACTGAATTTTCTTCTCGATTCAGTTTAATGATGCCAAGTATTTTTTTTACCACAATTGTAGCATTTTTCACGTAGTTTTAGAAAATGGCACCAAACTTTGACTAAAATGCATACAGGGTGCACTTTTCGACAAAATCGAAAGATATCAATAAAATAAGTACGGCCCTGCAGTTTTCAAATCGGCGAAAAATGTGAGGTATTAAGTGTCATTAGTAGAGCATATCTACAAAATTTCGTTAAATTCGATCAATTCGTTCAAAAGATATCGCTCATCAATGATTTCGGCAAATTGCACAAATCACCCTGTATACTCGAAACGAAGGGCCTCAGGAAAATTTCAAAACCAGATCCTGAATCGCCTTGAAAAACTACACCTACCCTTAAGCTATGGCAGTCAGGTCGTGGGACACCCGTATATCACAGTATGATTTCTTTCTGTTTTTTTATAGTACATTTTGGTATATAGTAGGTGTCCAACTTATGACGCTGACAAAATGACACCGTCAGAATGACCTGACCAGGATCTGTCTTATCTCACTTCTCCTGGAAACAATCAGTGTTTTTATATTAATAATCTTATTATAAAAAAAATGATATTAATAAAAAAACAGTCGTAACCTGATCAGGACCCGCATCAATAGCAACAATCGATGATATAAACTCAATGAACTGTTGCAAGTGACAACCCTGCTTTACTATCCTTTCTCGAATCGCATAGACGCATAGAAATTGGAGTGAAACTTTGAGATTCTTCCCATTTTTTAGACCTGACCTGAATAGTTCCTTGCTAAGCGTTATGTGAAGATAGTGTTGACAACTGAGTAAGAATCAATCGTAATAATTCTTTTTCTGGGAGTCTGGGAGAATGCTCTCGTCTGCTATATCAAGCCAGTTTGGTATTGTCTTTAGGAGAACTGGTTAAAATATAAAAGTCTAATTTTACAAGTTGATCGGCCCTTTTTTATGGCGAATCTATTTATACAGATGTATGAACCTATTTCATAAAAGTTATTTTCTCAATTTCAGGTAATACAGACACCTGGTGCCGGTGATATAAAGAGAGAGCATTGGGATGCCTGGGATCCAATGCTGATATCCGAGGGACTTTTCTCTGCTGCGAATATTTTCAGGTAATGGATGTGCATTTGAATACTCATATTTTAGCTTTCAAAAGAGCCGATATGAGCAAATCGATTACATTGCATGAACTTATCATATTATATAACACCCTGTTTGAGTTTTTATAAAATTCGAAAAAAGAAAGGAGTGTGCGAAAAGTTTGTTCCGTTCATTGTTATTTGATGAATACTTCCAGTAAAACAATGAAAGTTTGAACTAGGCTTAACAATCCGAATTCTGAGCTCGCGAACGAACAATATTTGGAATGAAATAAATCGCGGAAAGGCAGTAAACCCTATAGGAGGAATAAAGATAAAATATTCATGATTATTCATCATGTGTGTGGAAATTCGTGTTCATGCCACTTGTCTGAAATAATAACTCATTTCTGAAATGTTTTCTGTTTTGAGAGTGTTTTCCCTTCACAAGTTCCGCTTTGCGTGATATTGATATTTTTTTGAACACTTCGTAAATCCAGATAGAACGTACTATGTCATTCTTTAATTTCCTTATCGCTTCAGGAAACATTGCGACTTTTGTTTCTTTTCTCTTTCATCCGCGCTTTCCCGGATTTCTATGTAACAGTTCCACAATTTCAACCCTAATAACGTTTATGAATAATTTTCAGTTGGTTCTCCATTTCCTGTTCTTCGTTCTGTGCAAATCGAATTGTATGAGACAATCTCGGTCAACTGTTACATATCTATCCAATTAGCTGTTAATGCGAATTTGCTGGAATCCCCGACCCCGTTATTATAGTGTCCCAAATTAACGAAGTTAACGGAAGCGTTAAGTTAATTTTAAATTTCAGTCAACTGTTAGTACGGTGATCAAGTACTTAGCGCATTTAACAAGTTTTGCAAGCTAAAGGGTTGTTTCTTGTTGTTAATAAATACAAATGTGATTACATTATGTGAAGTTCTATAATTAAGCTGAAATCGAGTAGAGCAATATTACGAATTAAATGGTGTTCACCATAAATGATATTCCCACTTCCTGAGTAAAATTATGTTGTTTGATCTATGAAGCAGAAACATGACTGTTACGAAGAGGACCCGGGCCCGTTCGTCTTTCGCGAAAAGTCACTGTGTGATCGTCTATTTACCTCTGGGTTTTCCCTAATAGGACCGCTGTGATTTCTTACGTTGTGTTTACCGTAGTTTTTACCGTAGTCACCCCTGCTCTTTGATTGAGGTATGTCAGGATTACTATGCTCGTGAATTTGGTGAATCTGTTTGATTCCTTATTTATGTGGATTTTATTTCGAAGTGAGATCTTCCCTAACTACTTTCTCATTGGGTTTCCTGGGTTTAGGAGGGAAATTCGGCCGGAGTTCACACAGGCGTCATCTCTGGCTGAATCATCGGGATAGAATTGTGATTAGAAGTTCTGTTCGGGTACTATCTTGCCCTAACCAAATTGGCAATGGAAATTCTCAGGTAGATGATGGAAAACTCAGCCGGAGTTCACATAAACGTCGTATCTGGCTGAATTATCGGGTAAAGAAGTGTGATTTAGAAGTTTGTTCGGGTGCGAGTTGACCCTAACTAAATTGGCAATGGAAATTCTCAGGTAGATTAAGGAAACCTCTCCGGAGTTCACATAACGTCGTCTCTGGCTGAATTTTTGGTTAAAGAAGGATTTGCAGGCCGGAGTTCACATAACGTCATCTCTGGCCAACAATTAAAGGGTTAAGGAGTCAGATGCGACCTGCTTGGAAGCTGATCTTCATCTGTCTTGAGCTGCGGTAGGACGTCTGCTTTTATAGAAGCAGTCGCCCGCTTTCTAAATACCACGCAACAATGCACCTTATTGGCACTGCCCTATACCGTGATTTATTTCTTTATCCTATTTCCCTAATCACGGGACTTAGCGATTTGACCTCGCGGCTACCTTACTGAATTGTTCTAAACCTGAACTACCTAAATTTTCCTTCAAATCGGCCGACGCGTTCTGCACCTTTCCATTGTGTCTAGCTATTATAATTACACCGGTTCCATCTTCATTTTGCATTTTCACCTACTTGCAGTTTCGGGACCTCAGCGAATTTTCGGCTATTGCAGTTTATTAATTCGCCCTATGGTTTGATTAAAGTTTCATTACCGTGTGTATGATACCTAACGAGTTACTATTGTCCTTGCATGAAGTTATTGTTTGATTCATGATTTCACAAAAATCTTCCACCCGGCGGTCTGTTTCTAGGTCATGCCATTATTCCGTCACGCGGGTCGAGAGTGTCTTTTATAACACATCTACCAACATCTGGCGACGTTTACTTACCCTTGCGGTGGCCGCTCTCTCGGATGTCTTCCTAAAGCGCTGGAATATTGTTAGCTAGAGCGATTTCTCCTTATGAATATCTAATGAGCTGACGGGAATCGTTTACTTGATGTAACGGCGGGTGGCTGTGTTTTAATTACCTTACCTAATTCTTGCACTGTTTGCTTTTTCGATTTGGGCTAATTTAATGAGGGCGATGGAAATATTTTCCTTATCATCCTACCTAGGTGCGATCCATTTCATGACCAACATGGAGAGTAATGGAGAAGGGATTGGAATTTTAAGAAATGAGAATCTGTGGAATAACAAGGAAGACAAAATTAGAAATGTAAACATCACAGTGACTATAAGGTATATCAAGGGTGTAGAAATTTCTAAAAATATCCATCTAAACAGCTGTAGTGATACACCTGAGAGAAGACAGGTAGAGGTAGACCTAGGCTGAGATAAACCGACGAGAATTATGTGCAGCTGACGTTTTTGAGTAAAAACGTCCACTGCAATTGAAACTGTAAAAGACGGAGAGAAAGAAAAAGAAGAAATATGATTAATTAAAAAATCTAAAAATGATTAAAAAAAAATTATCAAAATTTGAGTGAAAACGGCCCTATATTTCTAGTCCGGATGTAGAAGATCTTTTTTACCTCAAATCCTGAAATAACCCCGTCGAGCAACCCGAATAGTGGAAGTTATAACATTTTAGAGAAAACGCCAACGGCCTCGAATAGGTATTCGAGGGCGCTTTCCTGAAAATCGTCGTTTTATCCTATACAAGTACGGTCAATGCCAAGTGGCCCTTAAATAAAACAATATGCCTTTGAAATGGGGAAGTATGGCCCAAAAATGAGAAAATATGACCAAAAATCAATTTTAGCAAAAAACGATTCTGTCTAGCATAGTTTTGCTGCTTCCAGCATCTATAAATATGTATATAAAACATGCCCGTCATTTTTTTTACAGCCCTCACCCAAATAACCCCTTGACTAAAAGATTTATAATACGTATTTATACTATTTTTTTTTTTTTTATTGAAAGTGCATATGCACTGCAGGGAAATCCCTATGACGCTCTGGGAGCGGTGCATGAGCGGAGATATCGATTCACGTTGGCCTTGAATCTCTGTAGGTTGTATACTTCGGGAAACACGCCCTTTGGAATGCTATTCCAAAGTGATGCGGTTCTATACATAAAAGAAGTCTGAAATAGGGTGGTACGAGGTGTAACGAGCTGAACCTGATACGGATGAGCGTCTGCGGCTCGTCGTGTATTTCTGCCCGGTCTTGATCTTGGTGGGATCAAGCGGGCCACGTCTTTTGATTATAATATATAGTTGTTTTTATTTATGTAACCACAAAAAATTAAAATATTTTAATATTTTACCAAATAGATAGGTAAGTACCTACCTACTCCCATAGAAATTCATGATAATGAGGTAGGTATGAATTGAAACATAAATTACAAGAGAGTTCAATTAAGTAACCTGGGACTTCCATAGCTTTCAAAACTTTAGAACCTAGGTAAGTGAAGAAAAGGATAACGACGGTAAAAGAGTTGATTTAACAAAATGCTGCTTTCACCGTCAGAACTTCCTGAATCTGAATTAAAAGTTCTTCAACTCCACTAATAAGCTCATAAAATAACCAAACAAAACAGACTCTCCTATAAAAGCTCTAAAAATTCCAACCAACCATTCTCCTAAAATTCATCTACCTACAATCGAAAGTTAGTTATTTACTTACAAAAACGATCATGCTTTAGTAGGTACCTAGAAACGGAAATTCCCTCTAAGCAGGCTATTTAGTAGTCGTTACGTGTTGCAAATCCGCTCTGTTAACTGGGTTAAGAAAGCCACTCCTGTGAATATTGCCCCGTTCCTTCCTCTGATTCCCTAGTAAACAGGACGTTCGATTGAGCGGTCCGTTGTGCACTTATGAACCTCCCCCTTGGGTTACCCTGCCTTTGGATTTATTTGCAAAGTTTCCATTGAATTCTTGCAACAATGTGTGCTCAGAATACATATACTTATGTAATACATTTAGGTTCGTGTCGACAGGGAGATATTTGCATAGGGACATAAATTGGAACCTCAATGGGTGAGATTGTTTGTTGGGAAATCCAGGAAATAATGGAAAATCGTGAAGGGTTAACTATAAAAGGGTATAGACTGGCAGCTGGCTAGAATTATTGGCCATAAAATACGATATAAATAGAAAAGTAAATAGCCAATGTGTCACAGCAACGCACATAAGGATCGTAAAAATTGTCAGTCCGTTTAACAATGTAAATGCGTGATCTAAACATATCGACAATTAATTATTTCCGAGAAATATACAGGTGCTCATTTTATCTGAATACATTGAAATGTATCAAAAACTACCTACGCATCGAATCAAAAACGTGGGTTACGAAAGTTGTTCGTCTGGAAGGAGGATATCCAAATGATACCAAACTCGACCAACCTACTTGTATGGAGGGAGAACGGGAGCAGAATTTCCTGCGTGTTTTCAGCCATAAAACGAATCTGCAATAAAAAGGGTTCTCATTTAAAATTCAAAAGTTGCCTTCTCTCACCTCTAAGGGGTGGAGGTAGGTTGATGGAGTTTGGTATCATTGGATTTTGTTCCGATGCACAGTTTTGGATATATTCCAATGTCAAATGAGCACCCTCTATATCAACACTTGTCTAAGCAAATTTTGTTGGTCTATGAAAATAACATGTGAATAACAAAAAAAAATATATGAAAAAAATACAATGGGCACCATTTCATTCTAACTAAGAATAACTCGGAAGTTTTTATAGCATACATGCAGAAGATAGAGATTCTCCATCTCAAGTATCCAACTGATGATGATAGTATGAAAGAAGTATGATTTCTAAAGACACGAAAAGTAAGTGTCTTCCAAAGAAAAGTATACTACCATAAAAATTTTCTGGGAAAATCAGTTTTAATAAATTATGCAATTTTGATTTTGAGAGGGACGTGTTTTGATAGATTTCGTATTCCAAAATTTGTATACACGGTCTGTAGAATTGAAAAAAAGCAGCTCACCAAGTTGATTTTAGAATAAGTCTTCTTAATCGGATACATAGTTCTGATGTTTATTGAACCTGAAATCATTATTTTCCAAATCAATGATTTGAGTATTACAAGTCTTCACAAAATGTTGATGCCCAGAGTAAACTTGACAAGATTATGATTAAAAAAATCATACTCCGTAATTTTTCAGAGGGGATTAAAGTCAATTAATTTTCCAGCCAAACAAATACCGATGCTAAAATAATGCTTAGTAAGTAATGTGGAAAATTCGCATGAATCGATAAATCGAGTTTACAAGTCCAAAGTGAAATCTGCAAGCTTTAAACTTTAGAGTAGGTACCCCAAAGTTATTAAACAGATTGGTAAAGACAGGATGATGTATTTTATGTGGGTCTGGCTGCCAAGTGCATATACGTAAATTTTATTCGATTTAACGTTAAGTGATTGAATGTTGGATTAGTTGATTAATTAGTTAAAGTGATCCTTATACAGGGTGGTCCTTGTAAAACAAACTCTATAATATATTTAGATAGCTATTTGGTAGATAGTTATCTACAAAAAAAAGTTACAAATCTTTTCTAACTTATTTTTCTTTACTTAGGATAACATAAAGCTAATCTTCACAACACTTGAGTAATAATTTCAAGGTAATTCTTGAAATTAATACAGAATTTTTGTAGGTGGTTTCAAAAAATAAATATTTTGTCAAAACAGAACCTTCTACACGATTCTTTTAATTTTTTCATAAGATTCTTTTGAATTTGAAGTCTTAACTCACCTTGAAACTTCTTCATAAATTTTACAAAAAAGTTTTCTAGTCTAAATCGATACTGATGATACCCTAATAATTCAAGGAGTCAAAAATACAACCAGCTGGGTAAGTAATTTGGTGAGCGCGTAAGGCGTTTTCTAATCACGGAGCAGGACTCGGCAATATGACATGACTTGTGACTCGTCACGTCATGTCGGTAGGAATTAAGGAGCAAGTCTGGCTTGGCTTGTAAAACCATATCCACGAAATTCATTATCTTGCTACTTGGCGAGCTGGCTTCCCGAGCAGATGGCTCATCGAGCCTCGCGCTCTTGGAAGCCGGTTATAAAGAGGCAATAACTATAAAAAAGAAAAACTAGAGTATAATATAATTATAATACTTCAACTATTTTCTTGGTGACATGAAACAGCCATTCTTGCACAGAATCCAACTCAACTTTCGCCATTTCACGAGAGGAGAGGATCACGGTGTTCGGCCCTCTTTACCCAGGCTTCTTCGTAATAATACAACGTAACGTCAATCCCAAAAGTCAATGTATGAACTGGTACGTTGAATTGGCTGGGTTGCCATAGAGCGAGGCCAAGAAACCTCTCCCACCACGTCAAGAGGTGAGACAGAATGGAGAAGAAGAAGAAGAAGAAAAACTATTTTCTTTCTGCATCATTTTTACAGTGCCTCTTTTTTATAGATGAACTGTAGCGTTGCTAGTATCCATTATTCCTTTATTTCGAAATCAGTTTAATGCAAATTTACGACTAATGATAGTTTTAACCTTTCAGGTGGTTTGATGTAGTACACATTGTTCTCATTTTTTCTGTATCTAATTAAAATATTTTATAGTAGCAGGTAAGGCAACAAAAGAAACCTAAAGTACTTCAAAATTTTGCAAGAGAAAATTCAATCCATGTTGGTTGCTTCTAGATAATTTAATAAAAACTTTTATTCTGCTAAATAATTGTTATCTATTTATGAATTTAATTTAGTATTTATATTTCTTAATTAATAATTTGTTTCAGCTCTCTGAAGCTGGTCTATATCTTCTCAGTAAATCCTCACTTAGGACCTCTTCAAGTATCGCTCTCGAGAATGGTGATGGATATTATGAAGTTTTTCTTCCTCTACGTTTTAGTGTTATTTGCATTTTCTTGTGGTAAGTTTGAAAATTATTTTTTTTCAATATATCCCGTAAAAATCCAGTGGCGTGACATCTGGTAATCTGGCAGGGTAATAGACAGGACCCACTAATCTATTTTCAACCAAAATGCTCACGTCTTACTAAAGCTGTAGTAGCATGCGCAAGCGCAGAGCATTCACCTTGCTATCATACTACAGTCAGACTTAAAGTCCGTTTCAGCCAAACTTGTGCATGAGCCATAAATGTAATCAGTGTTGAAGCTCCGCCTAAAGTAGTACAATAATAGTCCTAACAATTCCTACCTACAAAGGTGAATTTTGCTCTAAAAAAACTTAAAATTTATCATAACAATAACAAACAATAATAGTATAACAATAGCAAACTATAAAAAAATGTTTGAGGTATCTGGTTTACCCTTTAATGTAAGATATGCCATGTTACTGGTCGATTGGAGATTCATTCATGATCCATTCAATCATGAATGAAGACATGATCGGCGAAATAAAAGTGTTTCTTTATTCAGCAATAATTTAATCGAAGTTCCCTCGTCAGTAGTCAATGGTTTTGAAATAAAAAGGATAGTCTGGGTACAAGTAAATCTCTTAAGAACAGGACACGGTAGTTGTAATTTATTGTTACGTAAATGGAATTTAATACCAAGCGCTTTCTGTCTTTGCGGACATCCTGAAGAATCCATCCACATTGTTAATGAATGTCCTTTAACCAAATTTTATGGCGATTTTAGAGCTGTTCATGAAATTTTCGCAGAAACAATCGACTGGTTACAGAATTTGAAACTCTTGTAAACAGAAGCTACAACTACAGGCTAGACTGATTACCTGTGACAAGTTTATTACTTTTGCACAAGTTACGCTGAAACGGAGTTTACTTCTGGTTCCAGAGAGATTAGGAGAAAATCAAACGTCCGATCAATGAGTGGTTTTAAGCGCTACAAAGTTTGTAGGAACGATTTTTGGACCACGATCGAAAAAAGGAGTCATTTCAAAAATAATAATTTTTCATCTGCATTCTTCTCAATCAATTACCTTCCTTAATCAACTATTCGAAATACGAGCTAACATAAATTATGTTCTTTAACTTTAAAAAATAGTCAATTAACGTCGTTAAATGAAAAAAAACTAATTCTTCCCTTAAAACCAATATGGCAGCGTATCCATAAAGGGGAGCAGGTCAAATTTTACGCCATGCAGGCCGCGAAATTGAATTTCGTGGCCGTTGTCATAGCGACGGCCTTTAAACTAGTGATTGTTAATTATGGCATTATTTTGACACACGAGAATGGACAATAATTATTAATTATCTCATTTCCATGGTGACATGAAAGCCCGCCCCGGTATTCTATTTACGACAATAATGATTATTTTGAAAATTTCATCAATAATATTTGTTATTGAGGATTCTATCAATTGCACAAAAAATTTCGTGTATACTGCGGCTTTCATCATTCGGGGACGTCATTCTTTAACGTCCTCGAGATTTCGGCCACAAGCGACCTCGTCGGCAATCTTCCTCTCGGTACGTTATAGAATGATTTCGCGGTCAAGTATACAAATCACTTTTTTCGCATGAATTGCATAATCAAATTCTAAAGTTACTGAAGTAATAGTAGGACCTGAAATAATTTCAAACAATGATATTTCCTGGCTTCAGAAAAAGTTCCTAAGGTTCCAAAGCTCAGCTGATCTTGCTCCCAAAAAAATTTGATCTGGTTTTACAATTCAATGGCAAACACCAGCCTTGCTATCATCCCATTATCTCGAAATCTAAATAGGACAATAATAGGACCTCAAAATGGGCTTGATTTCATAAAAAGGGACCTGACCTGACTCCATAAAATAGAAGCTGACCTGGCTTCACAAAAACTAACATGTCCTGGTTTCGGAAAGAGACAGTTCTTCTAGGCTTTATAAAACTCATCGAATTGATCTCGTTTTATAAAGCGTGAGTTGACTGGGCTTTAAAACAGAAAACAGCCTAGATTTGCGTTCTGATCTTACTTTTAATAGAAATCGTCCTCAGCTTGCTGCAAGAGCAAATCTTCGCTAATGGCTTTGTTAAAAAAATTCTAAAAAGAATTGGTGTATCGATCAGGAAGATAATTCTCGTGTAGCTTACTCTTGGCATCCATAAACCATGGCCACTCATCACCCCATCTGATTATATGAACCAGGTGCATATAAAATTTAACTACCTTGAGTTATGCGTCAGAGCTGAAATCGCCAGGATATTTCCCATTTATGGATAGAATATATTGTTATTAAGTCCTTCTTTTTCGGACTATAATACATAAAATCTGGACTACAGATACCTAAAAGGCAAGCTCTGCGTCACACTGATAACCTTATTCTTAACATGCAGTGAAGCGATTTAAATGGGAGCGTTTCCTTTCATAAATTTATACCCATTCATCGTATCAACGAATATATTATTACGACAGTACCTACCTATTCCTAAATTCCTAAGAATATTACAATCTGGAATTGGCATAAAATGATATATCGCGTCCATATTTCACGGCAAAATTATTATGGAGGAGGCGCGAGTTATAACAATCAAGATCAAAATGATGGATATATTACATTAATGTCAAAAATTCCTAGGAGAAGTTTCGAATTGAGTACGTAACATTATTTATCCTGTTGGGTCTTCTTTGTTTTTCCTGTCAACTTTATCACATAACTTCTTATAAATTTGTTAAAAACAGCCATATAAATATTGGCTCAAATTAGATGGCTCAAATAAATGGCTCAAATGGCTCAAATAAATTCGGTTGCCCTAAAAGCTACCGAATTTTTTTTTAAGGAAACTTGTGAGAAAGTTAATTAAGTATTAATTTTATTTTATTAATTTTTATTAATTTTTTTAATTTTTATATAAAACAGTATTAATTTGTGACGAATATTTAAGGGAATGTTATCATAATTAGGCGTAAGTGGCAAAAAATTTCCACCATTTCTGGTGGATAATTAATAATTAATTAATAAAATAATTAATTCTAGGATTAAATCAACTCCTCTGGTACTATGCAGAAGCAGAAAAGAAACGTTGTCCTTCCGAAATGCCAGAAGCTTATCGTCTCTTACACAACACCACGGAGGCAATGGATTCCAACGCGTGCACGATCTGGCGGCGGTTCTCGAAGTGAGTTTTCCGACTTCTCTATTATTCTCCCGCATGAGCCTTGTACCGATGATTTATGATGTACCATGAAAATCGAGAGCTGCTCTTCCCTTCTCTAACATCCTTTCGCTTTCTCTTCCCCAGAATCCTATTAATTTCAGCGACTTATGTAGGCCCATATTCTAGGGAGTGATGTATAGCCTCCTGGACGTATATTGTGGACGTTGTGGATGGTAAAAACTTAATTTAAGCACGAAATTACTTTATGCTTTGTTGTTGTTGTTGTTGTTGTCTTTAAGGAATGATTTACTTAGTAATTTGTGATCTATTTCCTGATATTAATAATAGGTAGGCATAGAAATATATTTTGTTTAATGATTAATTACTCATTAGGATTCAGGAGATTATAAAATTTCTGCTATGAGTGTTTTAGTTCATCAAAATTATATTTGCAGAATTTATCAGCGTAATCTTTGAACTTCTTCTAATTAGGTTACTGTATGTAGAGCAGCGAGCATAATGGATGTATGGAATATGTTTCCCTCTATTACCAAGAAGATGTATTCAGTATTATATTCAGTTGCGTTGTTCTATTCAACGAAGCTCGTTATACATAGATAGAAACGGGAGAAGTTGGAGGAGGTGTAATATAAACTAAGAACTGTTTCCATTGAAGACGCTTCATGAAAAGATGATACATTATTTCTAATTAGATATTAGTATTCTCATCAACAATTTTGTAGCTTTTCAAAAAGTATTAAAATCTTCCAAGCACTTCAACATCATGTATGTCGAAAACTAAAATTCCAACGACCCATGTTTATTGGAAATTTTTCGCCTATTTTTGCAGTTCCTATAGGCCCTCTATGTTTCAAGAAAATTACCGTTTATACTTTCAAGATTTTGAGGAGTAATTTTAAACAACTGTAACATACTTTTTTTATATGGATGCCATTTCTTTATTTATTTGTTATATAAATTTATAACTCTGTTTTGTTTATTTTCCTTCAGAGGATTGGGAGAATGGACACACACATACAAGGTGTTTCTAAATGGAGTACCATAAATTGGAGGACTTGTAGATAAAGTTAAAAAAATACGAAAATGTAGGAAAATTTTTTTTCGAAAAGGCTTTATTGATGAGATACAGGGTGTTAAAGAGTCGACCGACAGACCACTCTTTTGTTAATATTTGTTGAAACAATAACCCAACTGAGACAATTTTTTGTGTGTAACAACAAGTTATAAAGAGCAATAATCAGACAAATTTTCGGTTTATTTCAATAAGCCAGTGGCGTAGAAACAGGGGTCGTTTGACACTTTTCACTCTTTAAAAAAGTAAGGGCTAGGTTTTTTGATGTCTTATTACTTTTTTCTGAATCAACGGTCTTTTTACAATAAAAAAGCCATACCTGTTTAATTTGCCCAGAGGCGTCCGTTTTTGAGATATTTGCAATTCTGTGTCCAAAAAAAAAAAAAAAATGCATTTGAACGATTATCAAATCAACCAAAAATAATGTTTTCGTTGGAGCAGCGTTTAAATGCATGTGTACGTGCAAACGGAGGACACTTCGAGCAATATTAGATAAGCATTAGGTAATTTTATGTTAGGTATGTTTTGTTCAATTACTTCTGTTTTGTTATGTGTTGAATAGTTTTCTTGACAATAAAATTATTTAATTTTCACTTCGGATATGAAATGTCAAACTGACAAGTAAGTCTAAAAATTAGTTTATTTAAATTTCAAAGCTACCTTCACAATTTTAATAAATGAAATTTTTTAATTGCAAAAAAAACAATTGCAAATATCTCAAAAACGGACGCCTCTGGGCAAATTAAACAAGTATGGCTTTTTTATTGTAAAAAGACCGTTGATTCAGAAAAAAGTAATAAGACATCAAAAAACCTAGCCCTTACTTTTTTAAAGAGTGAAAAGTGTCAAACGACCCCTGTTTCTATGCCACTGGCTTATTGAAATAAACCGAAAATTTGTCTGATTATTGCTCTTTATAACTTGTTGTTACACACAAAAAATTGTCTCAGTTGGGTTATTGTTTCAACAAATATTAACAAAAGAGTGGTCTGTCGGTCGACTCTTTAACACCCTGTATCTCATCAATAAAGCCTTTTCGAAAAAAAATTTTCCTACATTTTCGTATTTTTTTAACTTTATCTACAAGTCCTCCAATTTATGGTACTCCATTTAGAAACACCTTGTATATAAAGAACCACAACAAGCGAACGAAAGTGGAATCAATTTTTTTATTTCGCAAAAATAATAATTCATGCACCGTGAACTGATTATATTAAGTTCTTCCTCAGGATGATGGCGTCCAGTTCGCTTATCGTTAGGGGTATTTGTATCAAGGTCACCGCTTCAGCTGGCTGCTCATGTCTGTCTGATCACTGTAAAGTTAATACTCCTACCAACCGCACGATCAGTGTATACACAGTGAATTCATAACAAAAATTTACTTTTATTTTATTATAATAATTTTAAACCTCAGAAACAAAACAAATAGGGGTGTTTGATTCTTATTTACTGTAAAATAAATATAACTCTTGATTGAGATAGTGATGACTCTATGGCGTTTTAATCAGTTAAGTTCGAGAATTTTATTCACACGGGGCGGGTTCCCGACTCGCCGAACAGTGACTGTCTGGTCATATTATCGAACGGATACCTAGGGGCATAAAATCTCCATGACCGTGAGATCGAGCAGCTTTCGATTCTATGGCCGACGGAGGATTCTATTTTAGTCTAGCCGACTAGATCTTCCACGTGCAGCATGCGTGTGAGGTTTTGATCGGTGACTAGGCGCTGTGTTAACATGCCAGCGCCTGGGGAAACAGAGAAACACCGCTCTATGACAATTAAATCAGGGCAGGGCAACGTGCTACCACTAGTTTGCGTCCGATATCCCGGAGGGCGTACTAGGAGTGAATCAGCTGGAGGGCAACTTCCTAGTTCCAGCGTTGAATCAGGATGGATTTCGCGCAACATACGAAATTGGGGATCGGTTTAAGAGACATCAGTGAGTAAGCAACATTCTACTGCACTGCGTTCCTTTGGGAGGATTTGGGCAGATACCAAACTGCATCAGCTCGATTTTTCCTTCGTCCGTTGCTTTAATAGCCGTTCTTCTCGTAAACAACGCCGTGTTATCGATGAGATTTTTTTTGCCTGCTTCGTCTACATCAAAATAACAAAATTCCTTTGATTCAAACCTAATTATTAAAAATTTTACCAGTGACGCCAGTTTCCGATGCCGTCTTATCTCTTCAGTTGGCTTGTCTTCTCTTTCTTAATGGTTACTGGTGTCTTTGTAAACAAATATAAATTAAATCTTCTACAAAATACAAATAAACAAATTTTTGTATTTTGAATAAAAATAATTTTCTCCTTTATATTTTTCTTAATTATTTGATTCAACGTTGCGGCATCGTGACGTTCGGCGCAACGTCACACAACTTCTTCAGATATTACCTACCAAATGATGATGATCCAAACTTCATAGTAACTGTATTGTTCCTACCTAAGTTGGGGACATGCGCAGCGAAACTTTCAGCTTTTATAAAATAACGAAAGTCTGTCAGTCGCGAACCCTTTTGCTATTATTAACTTCACCATTTAAATTATATGTTAATCCCGAAAAATTCTGGCTTATGATAAGCACTAAGTACAAAAAAAAATCGAATAATTTAGTACCTATATACCGTGTGTCCCCGGATAGGTGAAACGACTCTTATAAAAGACAAAAATTTTTTGATTTTCATTTTAATTTTTTGGGATTCAGCCCTGCTTAGCTAAAGAGTAATTTCTAACAAAATATTAGTTTTGAAAAATCAAGCATGCCTTGGAAATTTCCAAGAAACCGGTTTTTCTGTTGAGTAAAGTGCATTTTATGTGGCAAATACGACAAAATGTTATTTGAAAAAGTTGTTCAGAAACAACATTTAGGTCCCTATACCAAACTTCAAAATTATAGGTTAACTTTATTTATTTATTTATTTATTTATTATACCATATTGAATACATAGTATTGAAATACAAAAAAAATGTAAACAATCCTACAGAGATAATCTTGTTATCTGTTCGTAGGTAAGGTAGGAAACAAAAAAAAAAGCAACAACAAAAAAAAAAATATACCTAAAAATCAAAAACCTAAAAACAACAAAAAAAAAATATAAAACTTAAACTAATATATTTCAAACAAATTTCTATCTCCCTATATATTCTTACTACAAATGTCCCCCCAACAAAACAAAAACGATGATTACAAAAAATTATTTCCAAACAAAAACAATCCATAGAGATTCCTAGACATTGCACCTTATCCACATTTTAAATTTATCTTTATTAGTTTTGGACCGTATATTTTTGAGAGTCTTAAGCTCTTTAGGTAACATATTAAAAAGCTTTATAGAAACTACATAACTACTCTTACTATAAACAGTTTTATTAATTTTTGGCAATTGAACACTTCTATGCCTGGTAATGCTAGAGGATTTAACAAAACCATCACTCAGGCAGTCATAATGAAACAACAGGCAGTTATATGCAAAGGATTGAGCAACATTTAGTGGGTATTCAATCTGAATAGATCCTTTTTTGCTTATTATTTTCAAAAGTTTATTTTGAATGTGTTGCAATATACTTAAACTGTTATCATAAGCCCCTCCCCATGCATTTATACCATAATTTACATAACAATGAAAAAAAGCATAATATATCATCATTAGTGTCTTTGCATTCATTAACCTGGATAATTTATAAAATACAAAAATAAGGTACTTGGTCCTGCTAACAATATATTCAGTATGTACATTCCACTTAAGGTTATAATCTATAAATATCCCCAAGTATCTACAGCTATTAACCCTTGATAGTTTCTTATTGCCAATGTGTATATCACAGTCAATCGGAACACTATCTCTGTAATTACCAAAGGTAACATACGCAGACTTATCAGCGTTTAAGGTTAGCTTATTTCGGTTCAGCCAAGCGGCTATTTGTCCCAACAATGAATTCATCTTATCCTCTGTTTGAGCCCATGTATCACCGAAAGCGATGACTGCCATATCATCAGCATATGACATAATTTCATCTTCGTCTAGACCAAACAATAGATCGTTCACATACAGTACAAATAGGAGCGGACCAAGGATAGTTCCTTGAGGAACACCCATCTTTACTCGCCTAAAGTCACTCCTGACATCATTAACCCTCACCCTCTGAAATCTATCAGATAGATAACTGGTCAATAACTTATGTGCATTACCTCTTATTCCATAATATCTCAGCTTATCTAGCAACAACTTATGATCCACAGTATCAAACGCTTTTGATAAGTCCAAAAAAGTCATCATAATGGGCTTACTTACATCTAACTTTTTATATATTAAATTAGTGATGTAGTCAAGTGCATCTTTCGTTCCCAATTTTTTCACAAATCCATATTGTCGCCTAGATATTATTTTACTCTGCATTAGGAAATCGTACACCCTGATATGAATCAGCTTCTCAAAAATTTTACCTATATTGGATATGAGAGATATCGGTCTATAGTTGTTTGCTCTATGTCTGTCACCAGCCTTAAAGATTGGAACTATCTCTGCCTGTTTCCAAATATCTGGCCAAACCGACTGTTCAATACATTGATTGAAAACATAAGATAATGGTCCCGATATATGACTCACTATTGATTTTAATACTTTTGAGCTAATATTATCAATACCACCAGCCCTATCTCTCATACCACTAATAACATTCCCGACTTCTACTGGATCAGTTGGCTCCAGAAAAATTGATCTACGATTGACTATTGGGAAACTTGATTCACAACTGTGTGATTCATTTATTATTCTATTTTCTAATTTTTCTCCAATTTCACAAAAATAAGTATTTAGGTAATCAGCAACTTCAATAGGGTCAGTAATCTTTCTATCTTCATCATCTAGAATAAAATCAACCCTGTTTTTGTTTACGGCTGGCTTTCCTAGTTTTTCACTGATTATTTGCCAAAGTTTTCTATAATTGAGCTTATTTTCTTCAATTAGAGATCTTTCATATAATATTTTAGCTGCCCTAATCACCTTATTAAGTACCCTGCTATATCTATCATACTCCTGCTTCAAACCCAAGTTAGATGGGCTCATCCTCCAGGTCTTATATTTTAATTCTCTAGTGGCACATGATGTTATTATTGCACTTGTTATCCATTTTTTTCTACCCCTACTTTTAGGTCTTCCTTTAGGACCAGACCACTTAGCCCTATCTACACAATATATAATTTCATTTACAATCAGTTGTGCAGTCACACTAGGATCGTGCATCAACAACCTATTCCAATCAGTCCCGCCAGCTAATTTCTTGAGCTTTTTATAATCAACCCCTTTAAACACAGTATCTACATGTACTTTATTTGATTTATTTGATTGATTTGCAAAAGTCATAAAAAGAGGATAATGATCTGGATAGGGTACACTAACTTTCAAAGTTTGATACTTTATTGAATCCGTTTTAATGAACATGTTATCGATACACGAGCCCCTACACGGAGAATTGGTGGATGGTCTGGTAACCCCCAAAAACCCAGGAACAAATCCAAATTCAAGGAGAACACTCAAGAATTCTTGTTGCAGCGGGTCTAGAACTAAAAGGTCAACATTGAAATCTCCTACCACTATGTGGTTCTTTATACTCTTTTTTTCACGTAAATATGTCCCAATATTATGAATAAACTCTTGTTTAGGTAAGTCATGACATCTGTATACAGCTGATACATCCAAGTACACAGTATTTTCAATCTTTAACTTAGAGTGAAGTATGTTTAACCTACCCATGTGTATTACTTCAGTAGTTTCCGTACAATTTTCATTTATATACATCACAACCCCATCAGCCTGGTTAATGCAACCATTATTATAGAAAATTTTATATCCTGGCAACTTGAAGAATTCATAATGACTCAGAGTCCAAGTTTCAGTGCAGACTATCAGCAAAGGCCTAACCTTAAGATCTCCAATCAATATCTCTAGCTGCTCAAAATTGGCATTTAAACTTCTTATATTAAGATACAAAATTAATCCACCGTTAACATCTAGATATTCATCCAAACCACTAAAGCTATCAAGTGTCAACTCTTCTTGAACTATTTCAACTTCATCTAAACTAGCCATTTTTTACATATTATGTAGTTCATCATCAACATACCTGGGAGTCTCTGACTTTTATTTTTTACATTTATTTTCATGTTTTATTTCACAAATCAAAGAATTTCATTTTGTAACAAAGACTGCCATGGAAAAACCAAATTGAATCCACAGCAATAGCAATCTGTCAATATCAGTCTTTGTTACAAATGAAATTCTTTGATTTGTGAAATAAACATAAAAGTAAATGTGAAAGATCAAAGTTGGCCTATGATTTTGAAATTTGGTATACGGACCTAAATGTTAATTCTTAACAACTGTTTCAAATAACATTTTTTCTTTCTTATTTGTCACATAAAAGGCACTTTACTCTACAGAAAAAAACATCTTTTTGGAAATTTCCAAGGCATACTTGACTTTTCAAAACTAAAATTTTGTTAGAAATTACTCTTTAACCAAGCAGAGCTGAACCCCAAAAAATGAAAATTAAAATCAAAAATTTTTTGTCTTTTATAAGAGTCGTTTCACCTATCCAGGGACACACGGTATGAGAATTAAAATTTTTTGGTCTCTTTAAGGTCAAATAAAAAAAAATATTTTTCTTCTTTGTACGGCTCAATTATCATATTCATTAAAATTTTTATAATTTTCCAGACAGAAATAACTTCAATTCCAAACCTTTTTTGAAAGGCTTCTCTTAAGTTCAATTCAAAATATGCAATGTTTGTACTCAGAGTTGTTATTTATAAATATTTTAGAAAGCAACTTCAAAGCTGCTTATACTAATTATGTCGTGCTTAGAAAATGATGATGTCTCGAAAGAGATTAAGTCTTTTGATATCCTATTTAATCGGCTTACCTATCTCTAAATATACACTTTATTATAAATTTAAATTTTCTAATTATACCCTCTGTGTGATTGTACTGTGTATAATACTGTGTGATTGATGTTCTAGACTTCTAGGTGATGAAAATTATTATTACTTTATATTATAAGTAACATTAAAAAGAAATATAATATTTATAGCATTACCATAATTTTGTTATTCTTTGCAGCTTATTTGAAACAAGTCAAACTCTTTTCTGGGCCGTATTTGGGTTAATCGATCTGGAAAGTTTCGAACTCAACGAAATCAAGATTTTCACCAGGTTTTGGGGAATGTTAATGTTCGGTACGTTCTCTGTCATCAATATCGTTGTACTCCTCAATCTTCTAATAGCAATGATGAATCATTCCTATCAACTTATTTCGGTAAGTTTTAAAGTAATTTTTTTAATTTTTTAATTATTAGTAGATAGGTAGGTACTAGTAGATCCAAGCAAAAAAAAGGTTGGAAAAATGGTTGAAATTGCGTTAATTCAAGTTTGATGAAATTTTAATGGTATTTAGGGGGTTCACTAGAACACTGCAGTCAACAAGCTTCTACACTCGAATTCTGTAAGGGGCGGCCGCCATCTTAAATTTAAGATGAAATTATGTATCTCTGTAAAAATTGCTTGCGGATGAAAAATTATTCTCGTTACAAAAATTGTTAGGGATGTCTCCAACAACTTTTGTTTCGGGCTTTTTTTAATTTTTTATTGTTAAAAAGCTGCAAAGTTCAAAAATGATACAATTACGTATGTAATAACAATAGTTTTGTGCAATTCAAAACTTAAAAAAATTATTAGTCCCGGTCATATTTTGGCGCCCTCTATATTCGTAAAAAGCATGCAAAAAAAAAATTAGGACACAACATCATATTATGTTGTATGTATATAAGGGGTGGGGGACTGACTGCCCTACTGGCAGCCCTCACCTACCAATAAAATTTCATCAAAATTCTAATTAGCACAACTTAAAAGTGCTCTTTGACTGGACTATTTCCTTTATAAATGGTATGCTTACCTATATGCTTGTATCAACCAAAAATCCCTGAAGAGTTGATAGCGCATCCATGAGTTTATGTTTCCCTAAATAAATTAACCAGGCTGAAACGAAGGTAGATTAGGTAGTAACGAAGGTAATAAGCAATTAATGTATTTCACGTATAAATAGGTGTTATACGGTGTAATTAACCTGGATTTTAAAGGTTTTTGTTATAAACTTCTACGATATATTATTTTAATCTTGACAATATCGCCGCAGAGGGAGTTCCGATACAGCACTAGGGGATGTTGCGTTATTAAAACTTTCAAGGCTCGTGCAGAAATTTTTATACTCGTATACATGTCAACTCCGGGGAATATAAAAACGACTTTTCAACTTACAGCATCCTTGTATCAGAAAGTTTCACGCGTGTAAACAGAATCGTAAAGAAAATACATACTTGGATCGATCAAAACAGTGAAACCCTAAACTAGCTGGAGAATATGGTCCGATGTTTCAAAAATTAAAACAACAGACGAATTAATCAACTCGATTTATCTCCGAGTTGAAATAATATCCCGTGAGTTGATCTCTTTTCAAATTTTTTACACTATTATTAACACCCTCCATCCGTTATCCTGCAAAAGCTCATGCAACGAGAATTATTAATTTTCAAGCCGATCATGAGCATAATGCCAAGCCTAGGTTTCATAGCGTCAGCTCCAATAATTTGAATTACCTATACGATTTACAGAACTGTAATTCCTATACGCTATTATCTGCAATTTCCATACCACCCTTTTGATTATTTTTACTTCAATTAAACTATAATGCTTGGCTAGAATACTAAAGCTGCATATTCATGACCTGACCTAGAAAAATATATTTATAACAACAACGAGGGAGTTGAAAGTTGATCAATTATTACAATTCAATTATAAAAATGCCTTTATCCTAAATAATGTAATAATTAAATTGATTCAAGTAAAAAATATGAATACTGCACGTGGCTAAACATGTAGGTGTGACGGTTATGTGAAGAATACTTACGTATATTTGTATCAGATCCTGCCTATGGAACTACTTGTGATAAACTGGTTACTTGGTCAGGATCGCCATATGATAAACTAGGAAGGGTTAAAGGTTTCAAACTCAGTGAAATGATAACACTTCAACTTGAGCGATTGTTCTTATAGCTGTGTGGATTGTTCTTAGATGATTGATCAAAATTGATCACCCGTTATGTATCGTTATCCACCTGCTTTTATATTAAGCGGACAATGTCACTTTTATTGGCAGAACATGCCAGAGCTTGGCCACTACTTTGCTTCCGATAACATTATAAAATACACTGTACTATTCATACTAGTGTTTATTTATAAGGTTAATAAATATCGAAATAGTGATTCTATGAGATAGTGAAATAGTGAGATTCTGTGATATAGAATACCTCTAGTCCTTACATACCTACGTCCTATTTCCTAGGAAATTATAAGCTTTTAGAACAGAGTGGCTTGAATCCATGTTAATATTATTCACTGTAGCGTTTTCCCTATGTTACCTTTCCTGCGCAACACTGTGTAAATGACGTTAATTTTGGTGGTCAACTTGTAACGCATTTATGCGTAAAAATTTCCTTACGAGTATATATACATTAATAAAAGGTGCAAAAGAAATGATTTTATCGAGGTTCGAGGTAAACATCTCAACGACCTCTTCAAACAACATCGCGTATAAATTCACAGACCTTAGGTAACATGAAGGGACTATTTTAGAGCGCAGGTTAAAGAATAGAGCGGAAAATGACATAAGCTCCCGCTGATTGACTGGAAGGTTAAGATGCGAGGCAAGAAAACGAGATTCCGGATGACGAACAGGTGGAAGGGCACAGGCGATGAGTGAAGCAACATCGCACGGGTTGGCATCGCGGTTTTATTCTATTAAAAGTGGAGTAATGTTCACCTGTTACTAGTCTTATACATCTTACCTTAATTTGTTATCTCAATATCTTTATATCTTGATTTTTCTAAATCTCGCGAAACTTACGTGCCATTTTCGCGAATCAAATTTCATGTTTTGTCGTTCCCGCAAGAACTATTATGTTAAAATGAAGTAACTACGCCATATTTACTTTTCGACGTGACTACCTAAGAATATCTTCAATAGCTACAACGAAGAACTAATTATTGCGAAAGTGCTTTTCCCGTTTTTAATCAACAAATTACAGTCTTTTGCTTTTGGTTTTCCTCTTTTGTCAATTGCTTTTCCTTATTTGTCAAATGAGTTTCTTATTCTTCTATCTATTAATGATTATAGTCATTGATTTATCAATCAATTTCCTTTTATATCAAATCAGTTTCACTTTATGTCAATTGCTTTTCCTATTTACGTGCAATGACAGTATAATAAATACTGGAAAAGCATAAATTTGATAAAAAAGGAATCTCATTTGACAAAAGAGGAATTTCAATTGAAAAATCACGCACTGACGTTTAATAAATGGGAAAAGCATTTGACAAATAAGGAAAAGCAATTAACAAAAGACGAAAACCAAAAGCAAAAAACTATAATATCGAACTTTCGGAGTTTTCGATTTTCCACATGAAACGTCTCGTGTTATTTTAAAAAGACTCTTGAAGTCAATGTTAATAACTTTTGAATGCCGCCGTTTCTCCAAGATCAACTTTAAAGTTTTAACATTTCATTTCCCCAGTAAAAGAGAAGCAACAAGTTACCTTCACTTGCGTCATATTAATTTGGAAAGTTAGCTATGATGTTAAGACGCTTTTCAAAGAACTTTTGCAAAAAGAGTGAAATAAGCACCTTGAGCATCTTTTAACGAGAAGAGCCAAGTTCCAGTATCTAACCTCGAAGTTTCACGAACTGTTTTAATTTAAATTAAAGAACTGAAATTGATTCTATGTGTTTTTATGTGTGACAATTTATTTTACGTTTTATAATCATCTAAGTGCATTTGTATTATTTTGTATAAACGAAGCTAGATCGTTATGTAAATAAAGGAATTATTATTGTTTTGATGTTTGAGTGATGGATTTTTAATAACAGGAAATTTTATTTATAACTTTTCAGAGATTTGAAAAAATAAAGAAAACAAATCTAAGATTATTTTTGATATTCTTTGGATCCTTGGCTACCACTTTTTATAATTAAACATCACATTTGATTCAAAATAAAGAGTGTAATTTTTTTTCAGAGCCATGCCTTTTCGCAAGAGAATTACATTCATAAAAAATACCTACCCCAGAAAATCTCTGCTCAGAACCTACAGACAAACTGCTTAAAGTGGGGCAGTGCTGATGTTACCTTTCTCGCTTTAAATAAATTTTCCAATTCTGATACTCTGGGAGTTTCCAAAAGGTTTTCGTCAAAAGTTCGTCTAGCTGGGTCCGATCAGATCACCACTTTTCTTGCGAAGGATTGTGTAAATATCCTTCTAGTACCTTCGCTTGATTTTTTAATTTAATTCGTCAACTTCTTCTGATCCGAATAGGTGATAAGTCAATAAAATTACCCCCATATTCTAAGCAGCTGTAAATAATCAAGTAAATAACTTGATTTCTAATACAGGGTGAAAAGCAATCGACTTTTTATCTACAGTGTGTTACTAATTTTCCATTTACGTGAAATAGAATTTCTAGTTTCTCATACTTTATCCTATGACCAGTCTTGAAAGTGATGACCCTGTATACCTAAGTAAGTAGAAATTAATAAGGATTTTTGAACCAACATTAAGAAGCTTATGGCTAGTATTACAATTTATTTTATTATAAAAGTTCACTTCAGTCTTTAATAGAAGATCATATTATACATATAACCAGAATATATATAATTCAAACAAAACCCGTCATACCTACCTTAATTCCATAATCAATATAAGTTGTACGAGCCCATTTATCATGACAAAGTTTATACATAAAAAAAATCATAAAAACACCACTCTCATATAATAAAATATGAAAAATACAGACAGCAATCAACAATAAATATCATGATAGAGGGTGAAGTTGAACGACCGTGGGCTGACCAACATTTGTGGATGTTTGCCCTACAATCTAGCGCGTTTTCCCGTGACCTAATGCGAATTTAAACGCCGCGGTAAGAATTCCCAGGTGAGGTTGACGACCTTGCATGTAAATGTTGATCGTGTGTCGGCAGTTCATCGTTATGCAATGCCAATAAGGGCGGCAACCCTTACGCCTGTACACGACACCATTGGCGTTTCGGTTGCTTTAAGGGGATATTAAAGTCAAATGCATTAGCATTATCAAGGAGCCAAGATCTTGGTTCGGATTCAAGAATGGGACATGATTGACGATTTTATTTTTAACGACTACTTTCACATTATTATGCTTTCTGGATGGGAAGAGAACATTCGACAACCCTGCTTGCACTTGAAGAAACTATCACGCTGATTCTCTGGACTCTAATTTTATGGAGTTAAGCACAGTTTCAAAAAATTTCAAAACTGCTGATCAAGCAATTTTACCTGATGAAGTTTATAACAAAGGTGATGGAACATTCTTCTTGGCCATCTAGAACTTTTATTATAATACTCGACCAGATTCTAGCGAGTTCTAGATGTTCTAATACACTGCTCAAAAATCACAAGTGGCTATTCTAGACTCACTGAAGAGATCACATTACTCTTTGCTGCTTTTTGGGATAGTTGGCTAATTTTGCGGTGAAAAGAAACGGTAAAAAAGTGTCCTAAAATCGTACTGCTGTGTCAAAATATTAAAATTCTTAAATTGTTAAATACGGCAGAATGGAAAATCAGGAAAAACAAGAATACTTAATGGGACGCCACTGTAATGAATGGAAAGGCATACCTTTTATAAAATGAGCACGCGATCTCTTGCATAATAACTAAAATTCGGCTAATCCTGATACTGTCCCGCTTTTAGGGCGCTATTAAGAAACCGTTACACTGATTTTGTTAGTTTCCGCAAACGCTACCTATCATAAAATCTAGGCCGGATTTTGGCCTCTAGTAAGCGGTGTTAACCAAACATGCATCTTTTACATGGATCTCTGTAATAATATTTTAGATATATATATTTATATAGGTTCCTAAGGGAATTAAAATAATATAACCCCGAAATGTCTTTAGTGGTTCACCGTTCTTTATTAGGCGGAGTAGAAATAGTAGGCGGCTGTCTTATAATATAATCTGTGGTATAATGAAAATGGAAATGTTTTTTTGCAAGGAGGAGGCGTTTTTTCATTATGATTCCCACAGTTCTCTTTTAGCTGATCTGATAGAGGGGGGGGGGGCAATTTTTTTTTCGCAGACTATGCCTACTTGGCATAGTGATCGACTCTTTCGTCACCCGTTATCGCCGAACGGCTCTTAGCGTATTGAAAGACTACAGTTCAATTGACTGAGGTCAGCTCTGACAACCTATAAAATTCCGCATACAGTTGGATTACTAAAACTTCTCCTAGCGGCACCACTCAATCTAAGTAGAACCGATTTTAAAGTAGAGAACACCTCTGTTAAAAGATACAACTTTAAAAGGGCTGATTTTTGGGGGTTTGTACGGGGCATTTGCAGCTGTAGACTGGACTGGACTTGAATCCATCGATAACGTGGATGAGGCTTGCTCTTACTTGTACGGGGTGATATATGGGATTCTTGATCGATATGTGCCTGTACACGCTAGGAATTCGAGCTCATGTATGTATCCTCCATGGTATAACAGTGAAATCATAAATGATTTCAAGCTTAAACATATAGATATCGCTCCTCTTACAAGAGTTCAGGCAAACTTTCTAGGCTTCAGAAGTTTAGAGAGCTTCGAAGTGGGATTAAGATTAGGATAAGGAATGCGTACAAGAGTTACATCGACAGTCTTAAAAACAGTCTCGTTAGTGAGCCTAAGGGTTTTTGGAGGTTTATTAAGAATAAAAGGGGTAACACTAGAATTCCACATGTGGTGAGGGACGCTGGGGGTTCAACGCATGATAATCCTGTTGATATAGTGAATAGTTTTGCAGAGTATTTTAATAGCGTATATTCGCCACGGTCATCATCATCATCCACCGAGGACAGACTGATCCATGGTTTCAAATTAAATTCGTTTGCAGTTGACATTCCGGTGCTCTCTACCCAGGATGTGAGGGGAGCAATGAAAAAGTTGAAAAGTATAGTAAAACCGCGGGCTTTGATCAGATTCCCAGCTATTTAATCAGAGACTGCCGAGATGTATTTATCCAACCCCTTGTGTTCATCTTCAATTTGTGCATGAAGACCTCAACCTTTCCGGACGTGTGGAAGTTGGCCAAAGTCTGCCCGATCTTAAAAAGTGGGGACTCAACTCTCATAGCTAATTATAGACCCATCTCAATCTTGAATAACTTCGCCAAGATATTTGAGATGTCGTTGTACTCTCGCATCTATCCTGTGATCTCTCAGTCAATTTCTCCCTACCAACATGGCTTTATGGAAGGGCGATCTACAGTCACTAACCTAGCTTGCTTCACGCAATTTGTGGCTGATGCTTTAGATGGTCAGGCGCAGGTGGATGTAGTTTACACCGACTTTTCGAAGACGTTTGATCGGATCGATCATGAAGTTCTGTTGAGGAAACTGGAACAGTTTGGGTTTACTTCGCGGCTGCTGTCGTTCTTCACTTCATATTTGTCTAACAGACAGCAACGTGTCCTATACAATAGTCATATCTCGGATACTTTCTCACCCACTTCTGGTGTACCCCAGGGGTCAAACTTGGGGCCGCTACTTTTCTTGCTTTTTATTATTGACATTACCGATGTCATAAGATCTGATAAGCTGCTCTTTGCAGACGATCTCAAATTTTTTTCTGTGATCACTGATGTGAATGATGCTCAGATGTTGCAAAATGATGTTGAACAGTTGCATCAGTGGTGTAGGCACAACAATCTTTATATGAATGTGCAGAAATGCAGGGTGGTCTCCTATACAAGGAAAAAGAAAAGCTTAATCTTTGATTACAGTTTCGGGTCCGTTCCCTTCATACGTACAAATTCTATAAAAGATCTTGGTGTTATTTTTGATATTAGTCTGTCTTTCTCTGAGCATGTTGCATTATATTACCAAGTCAGCTGTAAGAATGCTTGGTTTCATAAACAGAAGCTGCAGCGACTTTGACAGCATACATTCGTTAAAGATACTATATTTTTCATACGTTAGGTCGAAGGTGGAATACTGCCGTGTGGTTTGGTCGCCCTATTACTACTGTCAGATTGCTCAGCTAGAACGAGTGCAGAGGAGGTTTTTGAGACAGCTCAATTTTAAAAAGTGTGGGGGGTATCTCCCCAGGGGATTTGATTATAACCTGATACTAGATCAATATGAGCTGCATTCGCTTCAGAAACGTCGTAGACTCGCAGCTGTCAGGTTTTTGTACTGCCTCTTTCATGATCGGATTGACTGCTCCTCATTGTTGTCGCTTTTTAATTTCCATGTGGCACGTTTTAACTCGCGTAATGAAAAAACCTTTGCCTTACGAGTGGCTAAAACCAATGTACTGTTGAGATCGCCTGTATATTTTATGTCGGCCTGTATCAACAAAATATCTAGAAATTGCGATTTTAATGCGAATAGTTTGTCTACTGTTTTGGCTGTGTCCATCCGAAGCCTCTAATCTTGGGTTGTTGTTCACCGTGTATGCACTGTACTTTTTTTGTCTTTATTTTGTTCACACAATTGTTGTACTTATTATTGATTGTTATTGTGTTTATATAAAATTGTCCTGTAATTGGATCATGTATCTGTTGGGCAATAAATTTATTATTATTATTATTTTGAGTCCCTGACAATTGCATTCTCTCTTGAGTCGTTATGCAAACACCATATTAAGCTTTGTTCGATGGCGAAAGCTTCAGCAGTTTACATGAAGAAGAGGTTCTGTATATTACATTATCAACATTTAGGTGGGAGTATCTAGGTACTGGGGAATATGACCGTGGTATGGATACTTAAGATTCAAAAATTATATTGGAATAAAGGGAATGTGTTCATAAAAGCTGCTGCCAGTGGTGGGTAATTTTTCCTAGACCAACATTTATAGGTTAAATTTTCTACACAAAGGTGATTCAGGTCTTTGGCTATTAACGGGCTGTACGTTCTGAGATTTAGTACAAATTTTTCGGTCAGGAATTGTCTACGTATGTTGATGAGGGGGTGCATCTGCCTCCGCCAAGATTGCCTTCTAGGTGAAGACCTATAAAAGCGCTTATAAGCATATTCTAAGCTTAATCTAAATTAATAATAAATATTTTTATTAAACAAATAAAAATCTGATACTTCTTAAGTTTGAAAAATTTAGAATATTTTCATGAAACAATGTTATGGAAAAGTCCCCATTTTTAATTGGCCCAGTAAAACAGATTTATGCGGCATTG
Organism: Malachius bipustulatus; assembly: GCA_910589415.1. Lineage (NCBI taxonomy): Eukaryota > Metazoa > Arthropoda > Insecta > Coleoptera > Melyridae > Malachius > Malachius bipustulatus. The sequence continues at coordinate 28,121,862 of OU342634.1, read as the reverse complement.
TCTGGCTCGCTCCGCTGTTCAGGAAAAGTTTAGAGTTGAATTGACTGCAAATTATTCGCATTTCATTCACCTCAAAATTCATATTTATAGAATCCGCAGTTGAATAAATGAGAACGAGTTGTCGAATTTGAACCGAACCAGGTTAAGAACTTCTCTAATCATCCCGACACTTTAGCGTGGCTGCAGCACGGGAGACACCGAACTTTACTTCATAAATAATTCAGTAACACAAACTCGGCCAGTAACGTAACTTCTATGTCTACAAAACAGGGGACCACTTAACATACTTAATCTGCATTTCTGTTTGTGCAGCTTATTTGCTTAACTGAAACCCACTAGTGGAAACAAGCTGGATAAGCTTTGTATTAAAAGTTAATTCTACTATTATTATTCTTATTATCTTAGGTAGCCTAGCATTGCCTTAACAAATTGAAGGATAATAATAATTGAAAATAGGAATCGTTTCTCTAGTTTACCCTTCGTATAGTAGATACGTCGGTTCCATGAATTATTATTACTTCGTGCAGTCTCGTGCCGGCTGAATTTTTAAAAGATCGCGCTTTAGAAGTCGTTTTTGAATAATATAAAATCACATTAAAATATTTTCAGGATCCATAAAAATCTAATCATTCTATTTCAATTTATGAACGTAAATATAAACAAAACAACACTTTTCAAACTTTTCTTCAAATAATGCATTTATCCATTATTTACTAATAAAAGATTTTCCTAGTACCTACCTACTGAATAATAAAATAAGCAATTAAGTATATAAAATATTCAGTAAGTAATTTATCTTTCTTATTATTTTTTTTAGGAACGGGCAGACACCGAATGGAAATTTGCAAGAAGTAAATTATGGATAAGTTACTTTGAAGAAGGCGGTACAGTTCCTCCTCCATTTAACATAATCGCAACCCCCAAGAGTCTCTGGTATGTTTTCCAATGGGGAAGGAGAAAATTTTGTGGACATTCTCGAGCTGCTAAAAAAGAGCACATGAGAACTATAAGGGTAAGAAAAAAACCACTACTCAGTTTTATTACATTGGATGCTTCCTTTATCTAAGTGGCTCCAAGAACAATTTAAAAACACTTTCATTTAAAACCCCGCAGGGGTTGATTTTTTTTTTAGTTATCTAAATGTCAACGAAATTAAAATTTTTAATGGAACTTCCACCGATGCGGGAATGAATATTCAAGCAACTCGCTTGGTGCCAGGTTGCTCTGGTTTTTTGTAATAATAATTTTGGTCGCTCATATAACTGGAACTTAATTGTTTTTTTAATGACTTAAGTTTAGAGTATAATTTATATAGAATTTCCCATAGTCTTGCATATAACGACAAACTTTAACTTCTGTTGTGGTAATATTCAGAAATTTAAAAGCTATTTATAAAGCTTTTATAAATTTTATAAATTCTTCATAAAAAATTGATTTTTCACATTATTTATAATATCTATATCCATACGTATCAGATATAGAAGTACTGATCCATTATTTTTTCAGAAGAAGGTCAAGCAGGCTAGCGAACGAGACTTTAGATACCAAGTAAGTGGCAAAATATAATTTACTCTAGCACTAGCAATAGATTACTTTATTTTATATTTTCTAATGCACCTTTACATATGCCTATGCATCCCTTCAAGTATAAAATAAATATACATTAATTATAATCCTATGATAGAGGGTGTCATAGCTAATTCACGTCGGTCTCTATGGGCCGAACTATGGATTTCTTAAAAAAAATTTAATTCAAGTAGGTACAAAATTACAATGGCCATAATTTAAAATTATTTTGGACTATACTTGAGTGTCCCCATTTCAGTTTTCTAAGTACTGTCCTACGATATAGAAACATTTGTACTATCCTTGTTTTTTTTTTATTTAGCGACGCGTTGAGATATCTCCGATTTTTCTAGATTTTTTATCACCCTTTACATCTACAGGGTGTCCGGTAAGTACCTCCTAATCTCTTGGGAGCATACAGGGGAGGTCAAAAAAACCTAGTCTGTCCTAAAAAATATTTTCCTAAAGTGTCCCCAAATGGAGATATGGAGCCCTAAAAGGGTGCCCCGCAATTTACTTTTTTGGCTCTAACTTTTGAACCGACCTGTATAATTGGATGGAATTTAAACACTTTATAGAGGCCACAGAGAGCCATCAGGCCATATTAAAGTCGATGTTTGACGTCGTCAGGGAAGTCAGGAACGGACTTACCATCATACTCGTTGAGTGAAAATTTTGACAGGTGTCACTTTACAGAGCTGAAAACTATTTTTTTGAATAGTCTAATACTTCATCTTTAAAAAAGGTGCTCTTAATTTATTTCGGTAAAACTGACGGTTTTCGAGATAAATCGGTTTTTAGGTATGCGAAACACTCAAAAGTTACTAATGCTAAACACAAACAGGTAAAAAATCAGGTTCTTGTTGATAAACCTACCTACATAATGGATTGCTATTGACGGAACTTGATCAAAACCCGCATAAAAGTCGATTTATCTTGAGAACCGCTAGTTTTATCGAAATAAATTACGTGTACCTTTTGTGAAGATGAATGACCAGCGTATTTAAAAAATAAGTTTTCAGCTCTGTAACATGACACCTGTCAAAACTTTGACACAATGAGTGTGGTGGTAAGTCCGTTCCTGACTTCCTTTAGGACGTCAAACATCCACTCTGATATGGCTTAATGAGTCTTTATGGCCTCTATAAAAAAATTAAAATTTCATCAAATTATATTAAGGTCGGTTCAAAAGTTAGAGCCAAAAAAGTAAATCTTAGGGTACCATTTTGGGGCTCTGTATCTCCGTTTAGGGACACTTTAGGAATATTTTTTTATGACAGACTAGGTTTATTTTGACCTCTCCTGTATGCTCCCGAGAGATTAGGAGGTACTTACCGGACACCCGTATATAAAAAATTAAGTTTAATTAATTTAGTACGGATATGTAAGCGGTTTTCCTCAATCTTGAGCTACTTTTGTTGTACAGGGCCTTGAACTTCGAAAATCGGGATTTTCACTTGTTTATTATCTGCCAAACTTCTCAATATAAACACCAACTGCAAAAGCCAATCTTATTTTTCTTAGATAATCTAAAAATGCATAACATAAGAGCATTCCATTAAAACCAAAAAAACATAACTTTGATATGCCACTCTCATAAGGAACACTGCGTATAGTCCAAAATAATTTTAAATTATGGATATTATGACCTTATATTTGAAGTTGCAAAATTTTTTCTGAAGAAATCCATCGTTTGGCGCACAGAGAGCGACTCGAATCAGCTGGGACATCCTGTATATTATCCAAAATGTTTTAATAACTTCAGGTGTAAGAGATTCTCTAACTTACTTTACTTTCGCTTTGCTATAGAAGTGTCGTGAGCGGCGGGGTGTTATCTAAAAAACACTCCCTTGAGGGATGATTATGCTTATTTATGAGGATTAATCAATACCTGTGGGATATTGAGTTAGGAACTGTTTCTGAGAATTAGATAATTAATTATTAATTAAATTGTTCGTATTTAAAAACATACAGCTGACGTATTATTTTCCATAATAATCAAAGGAGTTCCAAGTATGGCGTTTATTAGCATGTCAATTTTATATTATTTTTCAATATAGGAATGCAAAACCAAAACTAATTTAGCAACTTCTGCAGTTGAAAAATTCATAATAATTTTATAGTAATAATAATAGCTATTAATAATAGCTATTAATAATAAATAGCTAAACTTATTCCTATAGGCAATGTTCAAATATGGGCTTATGTAGCTGGCACTGCGATGCCATTAGTTTTCCACTTGACCAACAATAACACAACTCAACATGAATTTTAAGTTCTAAATAAGAGACTAAAAAACAAAAGATTAAAAGTGGACCCTGAGACTCTTTCTTTTACACTCACCAGTACTTTCTCTAATACTAAAGACTAAGACCACAATCTAGTCTTCCATCATATTTTCATTGTATTGACCTTGATAACAGCGTTCGAAGTCCATAATGTCTTGATGAAACCGTTCTCCTTATTCTTCTGAGTATGCACAAATATTGTTTTTTAATTTATCTAAGTAAGCACGTGTAGCATTTTTTTTGTAGCTATATAGCCTTAAAATTCTTTAACATGCTTCCACTACCTAGCTCTGGATAAAAATTTAGAACTCTGTTGTCCCCTAAAAATCTAGAGACTACTTCTTTAAGACTATATCAACTTTTTTTTAGTACTATTAGGCAATTTAGGAAAGAAAGTTCTACAACTCACGTAACATATACAGGGTGATTCAAAATTCAGTGCAAATATTTTAAGGGCGTATTTACCAGCCAAAAATAAGAAAATTTTTTCATATAATCGTATGTCCTAATTTGCTTCGTTTTCTAGATACAGGGTGTAAAATAAAATAAAAAATCGATTTTTTATTAATTACTCAAAAACCGTTCAGAAGATTTAAATAAAATTTGGTAGGCTTATTTGCGTTATAAGGAACTTCCTTTGATGGGAATAACATAAATTTATTAATTCCAGTGGCGTCTCAGGGGGTTATCTACTTGAAACTTATAGGTAAAATTATGGTACGCCACTGCTCATTTGACAATTTATATTTTTTTTTAGAATAAGCGGTCAATAATGTAACTTTCTTGCCTCCTGAGCTTTACTCGTATCTAGCTTTGTTTCCAAGAAAAAATCAAAATCTGTGCCAAGCCCCATTAAAACGAGTATAGTAGTAAATTCACATCGATTATTGAGATTCATTTAATTTAATTCAGGTAGCCCCCTGAGACGCCACTGGAATTAATAAATTCATGTTATTCCCATCAAAGGAAGGCCCTTATAACAACAAATAAGCCTATAAAATTTTATTTAAATCGCCTGAGAGGTTTTTGAGAAATTGATAAAAATCGATAAAATCGAGCTAAAATTTTCTTCAAAATTTAACCCCCTGTATCTAGAAAACAAAGCAAGTTAGGATATACGATTATATGAAAAAAAACTTCTTATTTTTGGCTGGTAAATACGCCCTTAAAATCTTTTCACTGAATTTTGAATCAGCCTGTATAATAGTACCGCGCGAATGTTAACGATCGGCTCGATTCCAATAATTCTTTGATTTCCCGATTACCCATATTCCCCCATCTCCAGCTTTAAAAGTTATCACACGGTATATCAAGATAAAACAATTAGAATCGCCCCCATTACCATTAGTTTTATGCGGTAGGTTTGAGTATGGCAAAATCGTTGACTACCTATGTTTTTAAAACTAAGAAATCTGTTATTATTACAAAAGAATACTTTTGAGGGGGTGTAGATATTTTCCTTCATTCTGGTTCACGAATAATAAAATAAACTCAAACGAAAGATTTTTTTTTGATTTGTGTAATTATAAATTGAGTTTTTTGTGTACTTACTTTTTGTCTTTTTTTACTTAGTTTTTTTAACTTTGTAAAAATAAAATGTCCAACTTGTAAAGCGTTGTGAGAAATCAATAGGTAAAGCTCTTGGCCACAGATTATTTGACGAAAAATAATGTGCTTTCCTCATGTAATTTTTCACTTAGGTATCCCTCTTTCAAGATACTCAAAGTCAAATTTAAAAAATTTTTCATCAATATCTCCGTTGATTTTCAAGATATTCAGTTCAAATTTTGCCCAAATTTCATTCTCATGACGACACCCTTTTTTCTGGATTTTGTTCATAGAGAATCGAAGCGCTAGCGGAGGGAAAACAGGTGGCGTTTGGTTATTTGACTTATTTAACTAATTTGACCACGATAAATTTGATGTTTTAGATTTAGAACAAAAAACATTTTTTTTTAATGGACTGTAATTAACACACATTTTATTACCTTGTAACTCACTCAAACTTTTATTTCTAAATTTTTTTATGTAATGCCAAGTTCTAGACATGGCCTAAAACAGTGAGTTGATAATTCCTAGTCATATAAGTTTCAATGTCTGTTAAACCAAGCCCGCCTGTATCAAAATTTTACGGAGGGTCAACGGCATCTGCAACTCCCGTTCCCTCCGCTCGCGCTTCGATTCTGTATGAACAAAATCTAAAAAAAAAATGTGTTGTCATGAGAAAGAAATTTGTGCAAAATTTCAACTGGAAAAGCAACGAAGATAATAATAAAAAACTTCTTTTAAAATTTGACTTTGACACCCTGTATCTTGAAAGAGGGACGCCTATGTAACAAATGACATGAGGAAAGTCTCATTATCTTTGGCAACTATTCCGTGGTCAAGAACTTAATCTACTATTGTATGACACCCACATATTATATTGAGTGAAAACGGAAGTTGATCTATCAAAACCCATTCTTGTCCCCCTCCCAGTTCAGGATGCAATTTTCAATCTAGGGCACTGAAGTTTTGGTGCGAGTGAGAGAATTTTCTTATGCTACCTCAACTTATGTGTTACTTTCAAATAATAAAATAAAAAATACACTAAAAAAAAAAAAGATGAACCAGAAAGCAACCATAGAATAATTTCTTTTATGAAAGGATTAGGTTGGCAGCAACATTTTTTACTACTACAAAAGAAATTTATTCTTCTATCGAGGTGTGTTTCAAAATGGCTGCCATTTAAATTTAATTTTTTTCTTATTTTCTATGAATGTTTTTCAACTGCTAGGTAAAGTGAGGTGGTTACTCAAGTTTGCTTCTTCATGCGGGAGCAGCAAATTTAGGAAAATATTATCAGAAGTGTAGTTCTATCATGATTAGTTTTTCCGAAGAAGCTATAAATGTATTATTATAACAAGAATATTTTTTCGCAGAGCATCATGCGAAACCTCGTAAGGAGATACGTAACAGTCGAACAACGTAAAGCAGAAAATCAGGGCGTTACCGAGGACGACGTAAATGAAATCAAACAGGATATTTCAGCTTTCAGGTTCGAGTTGATTGAAATACTCAAGAATTCAGGAATGAACACATCGACTGCTCACTGCGGAATGGGTAAGTAGAAATCGGGTTCAACGGGATTCACTAAAATTTATACAGGGTGTCACTTAAGATATGCACTAAATTTAATGGTGTATTCCTGGATCAATTTTATTTTATGACATGTGTCCTAAGATGTCTGATGTTCAAGATACAGCTAGGTGTTAAGTTTTTTTTTTCTTTAATTATCTCATTCGTTTCCCGGTATTGTTGAAATTTGGTAGTGTTGTTTGTAGTAATGTAGTAGCTTATTACTCCAAATAGATTAAAATAATTAAGTCCAGTGGCGTCCAGGAGCACTTCCACCAATATTATTACAAAAAGGATGTACGTCACTGACTTTTTTTTAATGTTTATATTTATTTTAGATTTGCAATCAAAAATACAACTAAAGTCTCGTGACTTTATTTCGTATCTCGAAAAATTGATTTTAATTTTAATAAATGATTTTATTGTATCAATTTTTTAGACATGCTTTGAAAAGCGGTTTTTATTTATTTTTTCTCGAAAAACAAAAAAATTTAAAAACAAAGTTATATAAGTTTCAGCTGCTAGATCTGAAAAAATCAGAATTTAAAAATAGTCAGTGGCGTACATTTTTCTTTGCAATAATGTTGGTTAGAATGCAAAGCAAACTTTAATAACTTCCTGTATCTTGAAGACCTGACATCTTAGGACACGTCGTGTTTATGTGAACTTTGAGACTAAAAATTGTCTCAGGAATACGCGCCCATAAATTTAGTACATTATTTCCCTTAAGTAACAGCAATTTCAGATGGGTGATTTTTGAAATTGGTAAGTTAAAATCTATTTTTCGAACAAATCTCCGTGAAATTTCTGAAATCGCTCTGTTAGTCTGCTAAATTATGTATTAGTAAAACATATTCGGGTAGAATTATTCAGGTCAGGTCATTTATACAAAATGCCGTGAGTAAATTTGAAGTAAATTAACTTTATGTTATCTCTTTTCGAAGTTAGTAATGAAAGCTTTCAAAAAGTCAAAACCAGAGGTTTCTTTTTACTTTTGCTACTTTGTTCAACTCTATATCCATTACTTAATTTAAATGTAAGTACTTAAAATCCAAAAGCAGATGAGAAACCTAATTAAATTAATTAAAACTCAGAGATTAAATATTCCTGTATTTCATTTATGATGAAAATTTACCGAGGAAAACATACTAGCTGTTAGAGGTTCGCTTTCAGAAGTAGGTACCCTTTTTAATTTGTAACCATCACTGTTCGGATCGAGATTCACAATGTCGACAAGCTTTCTTAGCGATGCTTTCAAAGCAACTAATTTATCATTGGAAATCCTCTTGCCAGACTTTCCAATGCTTTATTTAAAACCATCCCAGATGAGTTACGGAAAACATCCAACTGCTGAGGTATAATTTAGGAATAAATTTTCGTAGCACTGATGCTGAGCTTTCGAACTTTTCATTATTTTCATATCCTCTCATCGAGGTTGTGAATTTATAATGTTTCTCGTAATAAGAGAATTTCTCATTTATCTTGCCCTTTCGTGGGTGAAAAGGTACTAAAAGAATCGCTCTTCAACTTATGAGGTTTCAGTAATTGTGGCGCTTCAGTTTTTTAATTAGGTATCTACTATCTACTACCTTTATTATCTACCTATTGCTTTGAACTTGAATTGAATTCACTAAGACTGAGCTTTGAAGATTATGTTGCCTTTTAGGGAGACATTTTCTTCATTTTGTTGTGTGTATCTGTCTAACCATTAGGGCATTATTTCAGTAGAAAAACATTCAATACTATTAATGATTTTCTTTTTTTTTCAACGTATTGAGCCGCTATAACAATGAATATTTAATTAATTAATGGAAAGATGAATGAATAAAAATGAAAAGTGAATTGATTATTGAATATCTTTTATTCAAAAGAAACGATCATTATACACCGTGTTTTATATTAAGTCGGCACTATTGCTAATTTCGTTATTATTTAACCTAGAAAGTCGGTTAAATTAGGAAACTAGTAGTATTTTTGCCGCTGAATAAAATAGCGAAAGCAGAAAAACAATTGAACATCGCGTTTTCGAGATATTTAAAAAAATGTAATTTTTTTAATGGAACACCCTGTATACTTTTAGATGGATCGATTGCAATTTTTTTTTTTAAAGGGAAAAGTCTTTATACACTATGATCCTAAAATAATAAATTCATTAATTATTCATTATTTTATTACTCCCAAAGTAGGCTGCGACAATTATTGTAATTTAGTGTACCTACGTAAGGTAAAAAAAAGTATGTCGTCCTCAATAGTGTATTTTTCAATAAAAAAATACACTAAAAATAAGAGTTGTTACCTTGAAAAGGATTTAATTTTACATAAACAAATAACAGAACTTGTTTGTGTGTAAAATTTTATTATTTTAGGATCATAGTGCATAGAGACTTTTTCCTTTAAAAAAAATTTTGCAACCGATCCATCTAAAATTATACAGGGTATTCCATAAAAATATCCATTTTTTTAAATATATCGAAAACGCGATGTTCAATTGTTTTCCTGTTTTCATCGTTTTATTCAGGAGAAAAAATACTACTAGTTTGCTAATTTAATCGACTTTCTAGCTCAAATAATAACGAAGTTAGCAATAGTGCCGACTTAATTTAAAACACAGACAAGTTCTGTTATTTGTTTATTTAAAATTAAATCCTTTTCAATATAACAACTCCTTTTTTTGTGTATTTTTTTATTGAATAATACACTATTGAGGACGATATATTTTTTACCTTACATTACGCAGGTAGGTACACTAAATTACATTAATTGTCGCAGCCTACTTTGGGAGTAATAAAATAATGAATAATTAATGAATTTATTATTTTAGGATCATAGTGCATAAAGACTTTTTCCTTAAAAAAAAATTTGCAACCGATCCATCCAAAAATATATAGGGTGTTCTATTAAAAAAGTTACATTTTTTTAAATATCTCGAAATCGCGATGTTCAATTGTTTTTTTGTTTTCGCCATTTTATTCAGGAGAAAAAATACTACTAGTTTGCAAATTTAACCGACTTTCTAGGTTAAATAATAACGAAGTTAGCAATAGTGCCGATTTAATATAAAACATTTAATGGGATTTAATAAATATAGTATTCCTATTTTACAAAAGTTTTCTGTCATTTGCTATAAATATCCGATTTCAGATACAGAAAGGCCTATAAGTCTTCAAAAACTGTAATAATCATCCAGGATAATATTATACGAACTATAGTTAACATATAGAAACCTAACTATCCCATCAGCATTAACAGTCATGAATTTTTTTCTTCTATCCAGGCACCGGCGGAAAGAAAAATCGTCAAAAAGAACGCAGATTGATGAAAGGCTTCAACATAGCACCTCAGCCATCGACTACATCTGGAGGATCGCTTCCTCCCGTTGCCGAATTTATCGCATCACTTCAGCAGCAACACGAAAGTCAGAGCACCGACATCTTCGGCTCGACCCTCTCGGGCATCTTCAATTCCACGCCTAGAAAGCTTCATCAACACAGCAGCACTGTCTCTTCATCACAGGGTAGCATCAATGAAAGCTCCCATCAACATTCACACCGGAGCTTTGGAAGGTGCTTATGATGTTTAAGAAAAGTAGTCGTTTTAAGCAAATTTATTCAATTTATTTAATTAGAAACTAAACGTACAGCAGCTACACGCCACAGCTGGTTAATTTATGAGCGCAACATTGTCTTCAACTGGGGCTGATAATCAATCCCCTTCTCGCTTCCATAAAATGAACATAATGATAAGCTTGGAAATTTTGATACCAGTGCTATAATTATTGCAATCTTAAATCAGACATTAGCTAGATTATATTCTTATGAAGTAAGAAGGATGTTTATTAATTGATAAAATTATGTTTTAGTCGGTTCCATATCAAGAGAACTCATTCTCACAAGCGACGTTGGGGAACATTGATAGAAGCAGCGAAAACGGGTAAAATGAGCCGATTGATAGGACGTTCCAGATCGGAAGATTCAGTATGCAATAACTGCCGCGAAGGTTCCCAGAGAAACCACCATCATTCACATTCCAACAGCCCTAATTCCGATGATAATTGTTCGATAAGTCCCACTGATTCGAATCCCAGTCTCGACCATCATAACGAACTGCCAGCTCAACGCGAACCTGAACTGCATGGTCTCGCCCATGGACTTGCATTACTGAAGAAGAAACGAAAGAAGTTTAGCGCTTCCAGGGGGGCTAATCCTGTAGTCCAGCCTGTGCCTCCGCCTGAAGCAATCGTTGAATGTCCTGCTAAATCTAAGAAAGCTAAGGTAGGATGTCTCTTTTTCTATGATTTCTCTCTCTGATTGTTTAGAGATTTGTTGAAAAATGCAATTTCGGTTCAATGAGAAAAATTATTTACTCTGGTTACAAAATGTTTACTGTTTCAATGCATGCTTCTATGTACGTTGCCAACAACAGTTTATTATATCACTTCCTGTTGATGAAGGCATTCAACTGTGATTAAGTGATTCTTACACGTACCTATCGTTTTATAATGTTAATTTAAAGATTTTTAGTCTGTTTGAAGCTTTCAAATTTACTTTATTGAAATCTGCGAATTGTTCTAGTCAAAACAAAGATCCGGAAATTTTTGTGACCAACTCCAAGGAGTAAAAGAATAATTAATACAATTTTCAGGTATCGCAAGTTTTAAAGCGGGCTTCAAGTGTACCAACCCGAGTTCCAGAAGTGGCGCAAATCATGCCCAGGCATGAAAAGACACAGTCCCAACAAGAGTCTATAGAAATACCGAATTCAGCTCCACCAACTTTGACTCCATCGACCACTGAAGAGAGTGTAGGCCACAACGTGATGCCCACCGGTGTTTCTTCCAGAGAACCTCTCCTTTACAATTCCTCTTCCAGCAACCAAGCGACAGGGTCCACTCAAACTCCCGAGGATGAATATAAAGGACCACCTACAACTCAATCATTGCCGAAATTGCCTGGAGTTATTCCTCTTAGTGGTCATAACGGACCTTCCGGTTGGTTATAAACGTGCGGAAAATTGTGATTCTTTGACTTTTTTTGAGAGGTTTATATTTTAATGGCAGTGTTTACATTACTGTAGTTTGCTGAAGATTGGTTACTTCATGCTAATGATTCGTCTAATAGGGACAAAACGGCCAATAATCACATAAAGTTACAGTTAATAAGGGTCGAAAGAGAAATCCATTATAAATCAATTATTATTTATAGCGCATGTATTCAAACTTATCTGAAGTTGGTAAATCAGAAGAAGTCAATGTTTTTGTAATTTTTCGGCATTAGGTAAATATTTTTTATTATAGCAGTTTTTTCATTCCACTTTACAAACTTGGTTAGAAAGATTTAGATTTTAGGCAAAAAACATAATAATAATACTTATGTTGTATAATCGGAAGCGTAAACACTGCCAAGTAGAATAAAGTGAGGCATCATAAATTGGAGTTTTTAAAGTTTAAACTTACAGGACTCCAGTTATTGACTCGTACACTCTGCCATCTGGTACCTAATAGAAAATACAACTTCTCTGAACGCTGAAACGAACAGCTGACTGTAATGTGGATTTTCAGTATTTTTGTCTTATACCTATACTTTAGTCGAAAGTAATACCAATACTACTTATTTTTAATGATTATTATTCTTAAGTCTAGATTTTTTGATAATTTTATATTTTTTGAGATCACGTAAAGCTTTTATAAACTAAGGAAACCTGTGCGGCAATACTTCTTAGTGGAAAACTTCCTTTCTCGCACAATTTTCCAATAAGTTTCTTTCAGTTCTTCCGCAGTAGATGTCACTAGTTAAATTGAATCGAACGTGTTTAAGAAGAGTTTGGAAAATTAACCCTCTTATGTGATAAATTTATTAATATTAGAGTGGGTCCATCGTAATTTATAAATTATTCGAAATTAAATAATACTCAGATATAAACACAAAATAATAAATATTTAGATTGATTTAATTTTAAATAAGGAAATCATAAAAATGTTTCGTCATAAGATCATAAATATTATAATATATATAAACATATCTGTATCATGTTTATTGGTTACCTACATAACCAGCAACTTTAACTACTTTACTCGGTAATATGAAGAATGTTCAGTTTTTAATCAATCCTAGATAGGTACGCGTATTATTGTATTTATTGTATGAATGTATGTATTGTCTAGTCATTTTTATACTAAAAGTCTACTAAAAGTTTATATTGTGGATGGTCACCATTTTTATAGGCCTAATTTTTGGATTATAAGCAGCATATTTTCAGATTGTTGCTTCCATTCTAACAAACTGAGAAAGACGAAAATGGCATTCATTAAATGAATTAGAATACAATCATGCATGATTATCTTATATTTTTTGTATTGTTTGACGAATGTTTTTGCTTATGTACCAAAAATTAAATATTTTACAAATTGAAAAAATGTACATTAGGGGTACCCTAAATAAGTGCGAAAATTTTTAGGGGGTGATTCCTTGACTCATTCTAAGGAAAAAAGTTCCCAATAACGTGTCTCGATTTTTGAGTCAAAAAAATGATTATTTTTCCAGTTTTTTGATGATATCTCGGTACGAAACTCAACTTTTGTACATGCCTGACCATTGATATTATATAAAACGCTTATATAAGCTGTTTTTTTAATGCTAACTATTTTTTCTTTACATATGCGCAGTAGCGAAGACTTTAGGGTTCCGTCGGATTTTTTTGTCCCTAATATCTACGACACTAAACAAATTTATATTTTATAAGCGCAGTTTAGACCGTCAATGATTTCTACACAAAAAAGTATATTCAAAAGCTGAGTTTTCTATCTCAAACCTTTCCCGAGGTATCTTCATAAAACTGGAAAAATAATATTTTTTTGAGACCCCGTATCTGAAAAACTGTGCATTTGCGGACACACGTTAATAGGAACTTTTTCCCTTAGAATGAGCCAAGGAATCACCTCCTAAAATATTTTGCACTTATTTGGGATAACCATATTATGTATATCGAACTGTGAATTAAAATCTATTATAGAAAAATCGAACATTTTCCAGTTATCTGTGATTCTGTAAAAGATCCATTCCGTGGAGAAAAATAAAGAAAACTTCTACTTGCTTTCGTTGTTAAAGGAAAACAACTCCTGATTCCAACGAATCTCGTATGGAGAAACAGAAGGGGGAGATGATAGTTAAATTTCTCGTAATTTTTTTTTGTGAAAAATTGCAAACATCTGAATAATATTTTTGCTTAATTTTGGGTTTGAGTGCCCGCTTTGAAATGACTTTATGGATGGATTTAAAAATTACCATACAGGTTTACTCTGTCTACCATATTTTTTTTTTCATTCACAGAAATTTTTATTTCTTCTAGAAGTGGTGTTTCTTCTTCTAACCAACATATTATGCTCAAAAAATTTCTGTTGATTTTTGTTAAAAAGCTCATGAGCATCCCTTTTACTTTTTTTAATACATTCGATATTGCAAAACATAGTCGTGAAATATGCACAAAAAATTCTTTTCTATTCTTTTTGGTGTCATTTTTGGACTGTCAGAATGGGAAGCAACAATAAGCAAAATTTGTTGTTCCAAAGCATTACCTTTATTGCGAGGCTTGTAAGTGGTGACTGTAGGTATAATAAATTTGTCTTTTATGTAATTTAAGTAAAAAAATCTCGGAGCTTCATTTTTATTTATTTATTTATTTATTTATTCGTAAATTACTTTATATGTTAGTTAAAAAAATCAATAATGTAATAAATAAGGTAAATAATTATAAAGTTGTTACTGAAAAGAGGCCTTTATAATAGGTATATGTAGTATGTACTTAATTTAGGTCATATTATTATTATTATTATTATTATTATTATTAGTGAAGTGGATTCCTAAATATGATTATTAAATAAGTAGTGAAGCACAAAAACACACGTTAAATTATCATTAGATCGTCTATGGATAAAATAAACTACTTTACATTTATATATCTAATAATAAAATTATTAAGACTAATTACATAGGGAATTTGCCTTAGTATAATCAATTTAAGATACGACTCATAGGTACAAGTAATATCGAATTATGCGCATGCAATAAATTTTAATTTTGTCTCGGAAAATATCCGCCAGAACAACCCGAAAAGTATAGATTTAAATATAAAAATAGGCTAGAAGGTTACCCTAAAATATATTATATAATAATATATTAAATTATATAACTGAGAGGTAGTAATAAAATAATGAGATTGAATCCACGATAGGCACGCGCTTGGTTTTTTTTTAATCTTATTACATAATTATTATATTCTATAAATTACAAAACTTGCTGTGTACTTACTACTTTGATTTTATATAACTGTTACCACTACACTAATAATAGATATTCTAAATCTGATTGGCTACCTGTTTTTCAGTTATTCTTACCTGAATTTATTTTAAGGTGGATCTCTTATTTCATCATATGCTATTTTATTACCCTTTCTTTATTAACTATATTTCTAATAGTAGCATCATCTTTTTATTTTTTAAAATATATTTTTTCATAGTCAAATTCCTATCAAGTTCCCAGCCAGCCTGACAGTTGACCTACAATTGTACAGTTTTAATTACTTGTTTTAGTCAATAATCGAAAAAATTTCCTCTATTCTCATCATTACTACACGTTTTACAGTTGTAATTGAGAAACGGTTAGATGTATTTCAGAATTGAGAATAGTCAAATGTAATTCAGAATGAGAAAAAGTCAAATGCGAATGAAAGTATTTACATAAAATCTTAACTACAAAAAAATAAGTTATTCAGTTATAAAAACTATTTATGCATAAAAATCGTAATGAAATATAGAAAACTAACAGTTCTCAGAACTATCCTCCAAGAGCCATTGATTCCCTAGCGAAAGACGCCTCATGGAATACCTGTTTCTTCTTGAGCCTTCGAGCCCCGTCTGTTTCATTACATCTAAAGCGGTTCTCGAAAGTGACGATGAACAGATTATGCTAGTCCTTTTCTGGGATGGCATTGTTCGTTCAATCTGCTAGCGCTTCGCAGTACTGGAAGCTTCTTCCTTGATTTAAAAAGCCATGTTGCTATACTAATAAAAAAAGCGACTCATGGATTATCATCACTTCACCACAATGGGAAAAAATTGATGAAATCACCGAAAATAATTCTTGTCCAACTGTTTGATTTAAATTATCTATTATTATTATTATTATTATTATTATTATTACTTCTAGGGTAGGTTCAAAGCCCTTGTACTGAAGCTTGCGCTTATTTTTCCCCTTTGCATAATTATCTCATCACTCCCATCTCCCAAAAGTATTTCAGTATGAGTCCAATGGGTGCTTGCTCTATTTCTTTTGGTTCTGCCATTTCGGTCCCAAATACTAGAAATCTAATTCCCTCTAGTGCCGGGCACTCACACATTAGGTGGTATGGGGTTTCCTCCCCCTCCCCGCGTCTTCTGAAATCTGGGTTATTTTTCATTCCTATTGTTGAGAGGTGTTCCATTAGTGGGCAGTGTCATGTTAGAAGTCCAATTACCCATCTCAGCTGGTGTTAACTCAGCTTTTTCAGTTACATTTTCTCTGCTCCCTCTTCCCTTTACCCACCTAGTCGCTTGAACAGCACCCCAGTTAGGTTTAGGTAAGGTCTGCATTGAAGTTGCTCTATTTTCTTCCATAGGTTTTCTCCCATGAGGAAACTTAGTTGTTGGCCTTTTGTGTCAGGTTTTCTGTCTACTAGGATCCACGTTTCTGGTTTTTAATCCCTGGTTTTGAATTCCCAGTCTTTTTTGGATTTTTTTCTGGTTCCTCTTTGGGTCCCTGGTCTCCACACTAGTGCTCTTATAGGTTTCGGAACGTCCTTGGTGCCGAGATTCACTCCTGACTAGGGTTCCATTTCCCTGACCACCCGCACCAGCCAGTCCTCTGTGGCCTGGTCAGCGCAGGAAGCCATGAGAAAGCCCCCTCTAAGCTGCACTCCTGAGAACCTTGGTGCAGGTTCTCCTTCTTTTACGTTGTTCCGGTTCCTTGCTGGCCCCGGATTTTGTTACACTGGGGTTCACCTTCATCCCTAGATTTCTAGATTATCCAGTGTCCCGCTGGTTTTGTAGTTTTTACTCTTTTCTCAGTTTCCTGCGAACGGATCCTGAGAATTTTTTTTGTTTCTCTTTCTTTTCAGAATCCCCTTCCTTTTTTGAATAGGTGTATCTTGGTCCATATGGTTCCCACGAGTAATGAAGCTATTAAAAAAATACCATACTGCGTACGTATGGTAGCTCCATACGTATGGTAGCTCCATACGTATGACAGGCATTTATTTTCGAAGGTGCGCCACTTCTTCGCGGTTGAATCGAGGTAAAGCCTAGAACCCCGTATTCCTCTATTCGCGAGACAACAGAGTTTTACGGTCTTTTGGTGAGTCCACTTTCGGACGTTCTCCGGCATCTTTATAACCCCTGTGCAGACCTTTAGTCACGACACTACAACTAGGTTGGGGTAGGTGGTCCGCAGCAGAGCTTTTTGAGCTGTTGACTGTAAGGCCATGCCCAATCCGCCACCTGGGACGCGCCTGATGGGTACCTCAACCACACAGGTAAGTTATCTAACGTGTGATTCCGAATCATTATCGCTAACAGAGTTAAATGAAGATTAATCAAAACCTGAATGATTTTGCACACAATCTGACAATTCTCTCCCCTTTGTCTTGTTTATATTTCCGGTCGATTTTTTTTTGTGCCGATATAGGGTCAAGTGGTGTAAAAATGAGACATTTTATAAAACTTTTCATTATTCGATGGGTTGCTTTTTGATTTAAATTTTCAAAAAATTACCATACCACGAAGAATACGATTAGGAATAATATAAACACCACATATTTGATGAAATGATTAGGGTTCTTGAAATAAAAATAAAAAACCTCGTCTCATTTTTACCCGCCATTTAGGGTAAAAATGAGACAGGGGCTGGGTAAAAATGAGACAATGTGTTTTCAGGTGTTTATTGAAGAGCGTTTGCTATTTATCACCTCTGGGGCAATGCTGAACCGGTCTGGCTGAAAAATGAGACATTAATAAATACAGTTTTATTACTTTTATTTAAAAAAATAACCAAAAAACTCCACAATAATAGTAGAAAACATTTCTTAAATTGTATATGAACACGGCAAGTCAAAAACTGTTGACACGAGCTCTGATGATTGCAGTTCGCTAACAAACTAATGTATAAAAAAAATAAATACCTAATTCTTTGGTAATAAACACAAAATATAATAAAATAAACTTTATCAAAGTATGGGTAGCCATGCAATAACTCTCTTTAGTTTACATTAAATTTATCAAAGGCAATTGAAAACACAAATTTTTGTGCAACTCTAGCAGTACCTCCATGGAATGCTGGGGCAGGTTTTTTTACTTATGACATTACATTATTGTTACAAAGATATGAAAAAATAAGCCAATGAATAAATCATTTCTGATAATTCTGCCACATAGCACGCTTTATAGGTGGCGATGGTGTTTAGCACTGTTTTTAAGTTTTAACACAATTTTCGAATTTTGGGCACTTATAGCCCAGTTTTTATTTCAAGTCATCAATTATGTATCATTTTTACCTCGTGGTGTGTCTCATATTTACCCAAGAGGCCGTCTCACTATTACCCCAACAAAGTAACACGTGTTCACTCTCATGCATTCGGCAATAGAGTGTCCAGCTTGTTCCCAACACGTTCATTACACAGCCCTCTTCTAGTTGAGACATTCGTCGAGCGCGTCCAATGTCTTGTTCCAGCGGAGCAACAAAAGTTATCTCGCGGAGTTTAAAAGTTTTCGCTACGTAAATTTTAATATTTCAATGTCAGATTTAATTGTTCATGTATAGGCTTATATTAATGTTTGAATCGATATGATTTTAGGTTTTACTAAGTGTAGATTTCATTACGCCTCATTTGCATCCCATGAAAGTGATCTGTAGTGATAGTCATGTAACTGTCTCATTTTTACCCATAATTTTGGTAGTCTCATTTTTACCCCACTTGACCCTAGTACGTTGTTCATCCTCTGATAAGGCTCTCGATTTTTTTTTGCTGTTTTTAAAATATTGAAAAATTGAGTTAGTAAAAATATGTAAAAATATCTGACTTATTAAGATATTTTTATGTCGACTGCTTAGAGCAATGGTCGTTTTCAAAGCCGACAGTTTGTGGCAGCAAACCTGAAGTAAACATCACTGAACGTCACGCTGGCTTGAAAAACTGCCAGTTGCTTCCAAGGTCATCCAGGAACTGAAATCTACCCTTTTTTTAATCAGCACTATTATTGCTGTCTCTGGCTATTCTTTATTTTAGGAGGGCTGTTATCTAATATAAGAATTGTAAAAGAAAAAATTGTTAATTTTGATTACTTACCTTCGAAAAGTCTAGCCATTTATTTATTATTATTTTGTTTTTTAATAAACTTTAACCAACTGTAAATGACAGTTGGCAGTAATGAATGACTGTTTTAACAACACAGCTAATTGTTGCTTATAAAATAAACACACATATCAGCTTTCAAGCCATGCAGCAATTTTTTATTTTTTATTTTATTTTAATGTGTAATCAGTTTTGTCACCATAAATTAGGGCCAATTCCCACAAAATCTGAAAATATTAACTCCCTTGAAAAGTATACCAAAAATTTTTGTTTATTTGCTTCTAAAAAATAGGCTAACGTCACATACGAGGTATTGCTTCTAAGTCATCGATGAGTTAATGAATTTTACTCTTCTACTAAACTCTGTTGGTAATTAGTAATTATTATACTTATATTTTTGAAAAAAAGACAAAACCCAGATGTGCGGGTTTCACTTATAATAATAGGTACCTAAATAATTATCTACCTACCTACTTTAACATAATATAACAAATACTGTGAAAATGGAAGGAATTGTTTATAATAATTATAAATAAATCTTTGATTACTTAGTTAAGTTTTAATTACTTCTGTATCTGTATGCGGATATCTTGAATAAAAAGCTTCGAATTGACACGACTTTTATTAATTAGACAAAGTATACGAGTAAATTTATACAACACCCTGTTCTTCCATCAAATTAAATTGAGAATAAAAGTGTGATTTTAATACCTGCTTTATAAACGATCTTAATTACTTAAATGAGTCGTTTTTCATTAGTTAAAATTTCATGATATAAAAAATTCATGAACTTGATTGTACGAGCCACCAGTAACAGCCTCTTAAATTTTTAATGAGAGTTAAACGAGCTTGTTTACAATCAGTTTGCAATTATGTACCTGATCATTACTGTTAGCATCTGGTGTAAATAATAATAAATTCTGGCAAATAAAGCAAACAATTAAAAAAAAAAATCATTCAATATTAGGTCGTTTTTTGAATATCAGGGGTTATTTTTTAACTACAAAAATTAATGAAATTGACCGGTTTTCATAGTAAACTTTTGTTTTGTCAATGCCGCCATATTGGTTTTGCCTGTCATTCTGGATAGAAAAAAAATTGGCTTATTATAGTTGAAACAAAAAATTATAAATTTTATTATTTTTTAGAGATTGGACAGGGACAACATTCTCCGAACAAAAGCTTGAGACAAAAGTTGTTTGGTTTTTGAGGGGGACATAGTTTGCACACAAGAACCACCTCCCACCCCCACCCCCTGCATAGGGGTCGGGGTGACTTTGACGATTTGAATAGGAACTCCCAAGTTTTATTGCGGGTTATGACTCAGCGTGGAGAAAACCAAACTTTTGTGTGAATTTTTTTTTTATTCGCCCCATCCCCTAAAGATGGAAGACAAAAACGGCTCAGTTCTTGAGTGATTAATTTTTCATGACTCGACAATTGCTTGGAAGAAAAACTGCAGGGGGCAGAAGTTGTTTGGTTTTGAGAGGGATATCATCTGCAAACCAGAACCACTCCCAACCCCTTGGAAGAGGGTGGGGGTGACTTTGACATTTTTAATGGAAACGCTGATTTTATTTTCGGGTATTACGACTTAGGGGTTGAGGGTGGTTCTAGTCTGCAAATGATATCCCCCTCAAAACCAAACAGCTTCTGCCCCCTGCAATTTTTCCTCCAAGCAATTCGCTCACCGGCTGCAATAGTGGCACAACTCAAAAATAGTAATATTGGAGATATTTGACTTTAAAGATTTATAAATAAATGAATTTTTTCTGCGACGGGCTATAAGTTTGACCTTTTTTCCCCGTTGACAGGTAGAAAAATCATTATATGAGCTGCATCTTATCGGGAAAATAAATGAATTAGCAGGGAAATAAATGAGTACTTATTTCCCCGAAATGGCGGCTTAGGTATAGCTACTATTAACACTCAGATATCATTAAATTTATATCAAATATACGTAAAGGAAAGTTACCTTATTATCCAAATGGCAATTATTAAGGGAATTTTCATAATAATCACTATCCATATTATTAAATTCACTCATCGAAAACTAACTTGCAATCTTTGCAAAACTGTCTTCAATTTTAATTACATTAATATGACGTTTATGTAATAATTAAATCGTTTCGTTACCCAGGCAACGTCAATTACGATAAAAGACAGTTTGAAAATCCAAGTTTAACATAAATCATTTTTCCGACATAATTTTCAGTTATCTAACTACGTTTTTCGACATTCTAACACTGATATTTCTTCTCGCAGAAAAAAATTGTATATTACACACGAGAAAAAAGTGCGATTTTAGCTCTCGATGTGTTTCTCCCCTCCGCTAAACGCGTCGGGGACGAAATCACATCTCGAGCTAAAATCTATCACTTTTTTCTCTTGTATAATAAATAACTATTATATCAAATAATAAAACTCGTACTATACCGGCACAAATTAAAAGTGTCACTATTGTACGTACACAACAAGACATCCTCCTACATAGTCAGTGGCATACTGAAAATGTGCATTGGTCCGACTTAGAAGCACATAAATTGTTATAATGCTTTAGTGACAAATTCGCCATATCGGGAAATCTATTATACCTAATTTTGTGCCAGTCTTGTTGCAAGGAAGAGTATTAAATTTAACATTTGATGCAACAGTTAGTGCGATTTTAAGGATTTTTGAGTTGTGCCACTATTGCAGCCGGTGAGCTATTTGTCGTGTCATGAAAAATCAATCAGTTAGATTTCGAGAAAGCCGTTTTTGTCTTCCATGTTTAGGGGATGAGAGGGAATTTGAAAAAAAAATCCCACACAAAAGTTTGTTTTTCTCCACGCTGAATCATAACCCGCAATAAAAAATGGGGTTCCTATTTAAATCGTCAAAGGGGTGGGTGGTTATTGTGTGTAAACGATGTCCCCTCAAAACCAAACAGCTTTTGTCCCAACCTTTTGTTCGGAGAATGTTGACCCTCCCCAATAATTCCGAAAATAGATTAAAATGAATCACCCAGTATCATACTGAATTTTTTCTCTGATTTAACCAATCCTGTGTCTATCACCTTTTAGAAGTTACCCATCATTGAATATGTGGCTAACCCTGTATCCTACTGAGTCCAGATGAAAAGATTCTGTGTTCCCGCTGGATATTTTGTCGTGTTTGGAGGGGAGTAAATTTACTAAAAGAAACCAAGGTAACAAAGTAACAAAGTCATGTTATAATAATTGTTGTTACTTTCAATTGATCGGAATTCCTTTTTATTATTAGGGTTGTTGTGGTTTTTTATGTGCTTTTTAACATAAATATGAAAACCTCCTTTACCAAACGTGTACGAACACAGTCAATTATTATCTTAAAAGGTCCATGATGAAAGCTTTCAATTGATTTGCTCCAGATACTCTTGGTATAAAATCCAATCTTTCCAAAAAGTTTATACAAAAGATATTTTCTGTTATTCATTCATTTAAAAAAAAACTTCAAACCCTACTCAAAATAAAAATCATGAAAATTCGTCTTATGCCTACCATTGACACAATAACAATGAATTTCAAATTTTCAAAAAATAACTGACATGAACAGAAGAACAGTTCTATTATTTCTATGTTATGGTTTTCTTTAATGATGTACCTCTAATAATAAATATTTCTGAAACCAACTAGTTTTAGTTAATTAAATTCAGTAGCCGGTGGTGTTCTTCAGTCATAGAACACCAGTAATGTCAATGGTCAATAATTAGAATTTCTATAACTGTGATTTTTTAATATAATGTCAGTTTGTCAATTTGTTTCAAACGTTTAACATCTAAAAGTTTTTATTTTGTGGCTTTTTGTATTACTTGTGTGCGTGTAATTTTTTAATTCACCATGTCAATAGCGCCATCACTATTTGGAAAAAAGGAAGAAGTTTACGGTTTCCAAACATTGTACAGAGAAATCGGTTATTACATACTCAGGTTAGAGCAGTATGAGCGAGGTATGATGTATAAGGTATCTTGTAAACATAATATGGCATAAATAAAAACCCTTCCAGCTTTGAAGTTCTTTAATGAAGCCGCCCAGAAGACACCAAATGATAGAAGAACTTTACTTGGCCGCGCTTGGGCAAGATCCAAGGCAACACAATACGAAGGAGCTTTGGAGGATATCAGAACCGCTTTGAGTCTAGACCCTGATGACCTTACACTATTAGCACCTAAAGCTCTAAATACCTATCTGAGCTGTGAATTTGAAGATGGACTTGTCCAGAATACAAGGCTAGTGCCTCGAAGAACCAAACCAGATCATTTTTCAATGGGAGTGATGCATGTATGAGAAAGTGTATCTATTTTGATTACAAACACTTTTTTGAGTTTCATCTTGTAGTGCACTGAAGCAATTGATAATTGTTTGGGGGAAAATGCTGGTCGTCCACTGCGGGACCATTTCAAAATTATTCGCAAATTGGCTTGGAAAGAATACTTTGAAACACTAAAACCTTACGAACCAAAATCCAAGTATAAGAGGAAAAAGAAGAAGGAAAAGAAAAGTGATACTAAGGAGATTATTAAAGGTCGAAAAATAATGGAAAAAAAGTTAAATTTGGAATAAGTACCTAGGTACCTAATTAATTCATTATAATAATTATCTTCTAGAAAACGGGTACGTTCTAAGCAAGACTATTTAGTGGAGACAACTGATTCAAATACTGATCTAGACACTGTGCTATCCACCAAGCAAGTTCAACAGAAATCAGTCGAGGGCAAGAGTGATAGCGAAATTCGATATTCGTTATACAGCGCCGAGAGTGATAAAAACATTATCCCCCCTGGTGAATCATATCCCTTCAAACCTCTA
Source organism: Malachius bipustulatus (assembly GCA_910589415.1). NCBI lineage: Eukaryota > Metazoa > Arthropoda > Insecta > Coleoptera > Melyridae > Malachius > Malachius bipustulatus. Next base: position 28,097,690 of record OU342634.1, on the reverse strand, counting down.
CAAAATTATACATCAAATATAAAAAACTACATGGCGGAAAAGTACTTAGATTGCATGTATCTCGATAAAATTTTCCTGGAGAATTTAATGAAACAACCAGGAGTACGCAGTATTGACAAATCTGGTACCAAGAAAATGTTACAAGCTGCCAGCAATGGATATAAACTCCTCTGCTACAAACAAGTAAGTCCATGAATTATTAAATCGACTCTGCACATATAATCGAGAGAGCAATTCTGTTTCATTTTAAATCCTCATCTCGACGCTTAAAAGGAATTCTAATGTCTCATCTCTTTTAAAAGTCACATATTTCAGGAACTTTTACGTACCCGGCGACCTTTCTATTACCTAAAATACCAAGAAGCGAACGTTTCCGGTGCCTTGAAAGCACGTCAAACGGCTGCAGAAGAAAAATTACGAGAAGCGGCTTCTCGAGATGCAGAAAATCTAAGAGCTAAACTGGAAGAGGCCGTGAAAGAGAAACGACTTAGAATAGTTCTAGATATTGCAGAGAAATTGAAGCAGTTTTGTGAATCGAAACCTAAAAGGATCTTGCCTAATAGGGATAAGTATCTAAATCTCTTATACGATAGTGTCTGTCAGGCTCATTACGATGCAAAGAGAATCAATCCAAATCAACCAGTTATTGACCAGAAGAAAAGAATTTATATTTCTTTCGGAATCGATTTATCAAGAGAACCCTCTACTGACTCTGTCATCGAACAGTACAAAGACGTTTTCTTGGATTGGAAGTGAGATCAGTAGAATATTTTAACTTACGTCCTAGGTACTTAAATTGATATTTCGTTATAGAAAATGGGTTGGTATTTATGAAGAACGTTTAGGTAACTCAACCAGCTCTGAAGAAATGGCTTGGTTATTCCACGAGTTGTCTAGATTCTACTCTGAACTAAAACAGTACGAAATGTCTCGCGTATATGCACGAAAATGCATAAGTGAAGCAATTGCTCTTGGCAACCCTAAATGGGTGGTAAATGCTTCGATGTTAATAACAAAAGTCAACATCGGCCAGCAAAACAGGAACGATGCAAAACTGGAAGTCAAGAAAATTATAGAAGTGGCGAAAGAAATACAAGATAATAGACTCCTGGACTATCTTGAGAAGGCGAGTTTTTAGCTTAATCTGTTGCTTCATTCATTCTATCAAAGTTGTCCTGCCAATTTGTTATTTGTGATCGAAAAAATTAGGAGCAGGCGGAATTTAAAATATTTCTGGGGGTCCGAAAAATACAGTCCCAAATTTGAATGAAAGCCTGCGATAGTAAATCCGTCATCTTGGAAAAAATGGGAAAGGGGTTGGAGAATAAAAAAATATTACAGTTCGAAATATGCAGAAATTTTTGAGAGAGATTTTGTAACATTAACGAGCTCTCTATGGTTTGTTTCATCTTTGACTTTGAAAAAGTGATGTTAGCCAAAAACTTCAAATGTTAAAGTTATAGATCCTGTAGGCTTAGCGAGTTCAAAAACGTGGGTACCCTTATGCCTTCAGAAGCAACGATAGACTTCCATGTTCTCCTAAATTTCAGACAATTCACTCCTGCATCTGCCTCGTAGATGTGCTCCTGAAACAGCTGCCGTAATATGCTGTTAAATTTTTGTTAGCCTAATGTATCTTACGATCATAAAAATTACAATGGAGTTCATGAAAAAGTATAAAAAGCCCACCATGGCTTGTTGAGCTCTAGAAAAAATGTCATGGGTATACTCTTTCATCATACCAATTACCCATCAATCAATTTTTGTTCGCAGTGTCTGGATGTAATAGACAACATCGAGTTCGATGACCTCCACGGACCCAAGATCTTAGAACGGCGTGAAAAGAAAATAATTGACATGATGGGCACGACGAACTTAAAATCTGAAGCAGCGCATTTGTTCAGTATGATGCAAGCCATGCCAGCTCATCGTCGTATGAATATCATGCCCGGTGTCAAAACGGGCTCCAAGGATGAAGCCAAAGAAAGAGTACTCACGCGAGACATACGAATCTGATATGGAATAATTAAAATTTTCTAATTTTAGTCGATCAAGAAACAATCTATTATGCCGAGCTCTAAAGCAAGCTCCGGTGAAAATATGGAAACGCCAGTGGTTTCAGGGAATAAACGAAAACCTCGGAAGAAATTGATGCTAGAAGAAAATGACAGTGAAGCGCGAAATTCCTCGAGAGGTGGAGTTGGTTTCATGGATCTCATCGATTTTCACATGGATTAGATTATTCATTTTGTAATTTATGTCCTTGGAATCAAAAGATTTAATATTAAAATTATTTACTAATTGTTTGGTTTGAATTATTCTGTTCACTTGTTAAGGTTTGTCTGATTAAGAGACCTTCTGGAACCAATTGTTAAGTGGTTTGCTCCTGTCTCGTTTCCTGATCCTGACCTGGCTTGACTGTTTGAGGGCGTGATCACTCCGAGAAAGCTTCCTTCAGGCGTGGACTAGAATTCTTTAGTTTCATAGTAGGAGCAACTTTTTGTTTCAGTTGACTTTAGAAACGATGTGCTGATTTCTTACTATCAGCATTATCAAAGACGTAGACGAGATGAGCCAACGGTATTGAGATCAGAAAGTTTCGCTTAATCTTGTAAGCTTCTGAAAGCTACATGAACAAAAAACATTATACGAAGATTTATTATGAGCTGTGTCTCTAAAAATTTAACAAAAACTGATCTAGTAGCTTAGATGCAAGTCAAAATCAAGAACATGCACCCAATCTAGACAGACAATAGAGAGACACCTGACGTCAAATACCGTCTAAATTGGTGTCATTTTACACGACGAATCAACTCTCAAGCATTGATTTGAGTCCAAGTAGCTTCCAATTCCTTGAAAAATGAATAAATCATCGCCTTATGGCAAACAAGAGGTATATGGTTATCAAACTCTTTACAGAGAAATAGGATATTATATTACTAGGCTCGAGCAATATGAAAGAGGTATGTAATTTTTTCTGTTTCCCCAATGGACTAAATAATTATGAGCATTGCTGAATAATCAAGCAAAAATTAGGAGACGTAACAGCTTACTATACTCTTTAGACCAAAACTAATGATTGCGAACACCTCAAGCTGTAAGAATCTTTTAAGTATTGCAAGATGATCTTTTTTGCAGCTCTAAAATTTTTCAACCAAGCTGTTAAGAAGACACCAAATGATAAAAGAGCGCTTGTTGGAAGAGCATGGGCAAGATCTAAGTCTATACAATATGAGGGAGCAATAGAAGATCTAAAAACAGCCCTAGCCTTTGAGCCGGATAGTTTGACATTCTTATCAAAGAAAGCCTTGAACACGTACCTAATTTGTGAGTTCGAAGAAGGTCTAGTACATAATACACGATTGCTTCCTCTGAGACAAAAACCGGATCATTTTGCGATGGGCGTCATGCATGTAATATATTTGTCTACCTACTCATAAAGTAACATTTACTTCTTGACTAAATTATAGTGTACGGAAGCGATTGAAAATTGCGTGGGAGAAAGAACAGGACACCCATTAAGAGATCATTTTAAAATAATTCGAAAATTAGCATGGCAAAACTATTTTGAATCACAGAAACCATTTGAGCCCAAAACTAAACATAAGAAGAAGAAAAAAGTAAAAGATCCACTTGCGAAATTAGAAGACCCACAAACATTTGTAAAGGGTGGTCTGTAAGTCTTCGTAATAATTTAAATTGGCATTAAATTTAATAATTTAAATTTAAATTTAAAAATTAATTTACAAAAATTGGCAACTTATTTTACTAGAACCGGTTGCTCAACGGAAGTTGAAGGTTAAGACACTGATGTGCGGTGCGAAACGAAAGTTATTTCATTCTTGAGCATATTATTTTTTCATTATTATTTCTAATTCCTCCAGATAGGAAGCAGATATCGAAGTGTCGTTCTTACCATTGTCATCAATACCTTCAGAATAATTATTGTTGCAAAAAAATAGTTTTCTATGTTGCCAATGTCTTAAATAAAATAAAAGAGATTAATACACTTTCAGTAAGAACGCCACTGAACCACTTTTGAGAACCAAATCTAGAGTTAGTAGAGCCGATTTCGCTAGACGGAGATCACTGTACCAGGAAGAAGAGGAAGATGAAGACGAACTGAGCTCGATAAGAGAAACCGTCTATTCCATTGAAGAGGAACTAAATTTGATTCCTCGCGGACCAGAAGTTCCCTTTACTCCTTTACAAAAATACACCACCAATGTGAAAAATTACATGGCTTGTAAATATTTAGAATCTGTCTATCTTGATAAGTTATTTTTGGAAGACTTGATATACCAGGCTGGATTACGTAGTCCTAATAAGGCTGGAACTGCTAAAATTTTAATGGCCGCCAAGAATGGTTACAAGTTAGTCTCTTATAAACAGGTAGCATTTATAATTATTAAGCATAAACTAACCAATCAATTATTGTTGGTTATTCAATTCTTAACTTCATCTAGGAGCTGTTACGTACTAGACGTCCCTTCTACTACCTAAAATACCTAGAAGCGACCGTCAGTGGAGCCTTAAAGCTTCGTCAAGAAGAAGCCGAAAAAAAATTAAAGCTCGCAGCAAAGAAAGACGCTGAGAATTTAGCGAACAAACTCAAAGAAGCAACGGAAAATAAGAAATTGAAGGTGGTGTTGGAGACAGCCGAGAAACTAAAGCAATTTTGCGAAGCTAAGCCGAAGAGGATTTTACCGGAAAGGGAAATGTACATGCAGATGGTGTACGATTGCGTCTGTAAAGGACATTATGACGTCATGAGGTTAAACGAAGATCAATCTTATGATGATCAGTCCAAACGAATATTCGCTACGCTGGGGGTGACTTTATCGAGGGAGCCTTCTTGTGATTCTGTAATTCAAAATTTTAAAGGGGTGTTCGTGGATTGGAAGTGAGTAAACATTTTTATCCGCATCTGATATCGATTGCTTATACTCTCGCGAAATATTTTGTTTAACCAGAACTTTTGAACTTCACTTTTTTCAAACTCGATTTCATTCTTTGATACTAAACCTTTAGAAGAGATCGAAGAAATATTTCTTCAGTCGATGGTCATCACTTGACCCTTGACACATCTTTTGTAATAATTGGTTGATTTTCTTCATAATTATTGTTTCTTCAGACTTTTCTGACACATACTACTTTCAGACAATTTTGGAAGATTCTCTATTACAACAATAAAACCGAAATTTTTTTTCAACAACTTCTTTAGAATAACAATTATGAATTTGTCTCTGGGAGATCTCTATGTTTTCCTTCCTGATCAAATACTTCCTTCACTTAAAAATTGACCTAACATCCCTACAAAAATTAATTTCTTTCTACTCTCACGAAGAATCCAACTGGTCAAATGCTTCCAAATCGGTTTAGTCGACTAAAGCTATCATAATTCTCACCGCAAACATTTTCTGTCACTGCTTTTTAAGTATTTGAACTCTCTTTTTATGATATTTGTACTTTTTTTAAGAAAAATGATTGGGATATATGAAGAAAGGCTCCGAAATTGTACGAACGACAACGAAAGAGTGTGGTTGTATCACGAACTCGCAAGATTTTATTCTGAAACGAAGCAATACGAAGTAGCTCGCGTTTACGCCAGAAAATGCATCAATGATGCTATTAATCTTTCCATCCCCAAATGGGTAGTCAATGCATCAATGCTCATTACGAAAATAAACATAATCCAGCAAAACCGAAACGATGCTCAAGCTGAGATTAAAAGACTTATGATGGTAGCCGATGAAATACAAGACCCAAATATAAAAAAATATTTCGAAACGGCGAGTATTTCTTTCTTATACCGTAACTGTTAAAAATTAATCAAAATTACCATAGTTTTTATGTTATTGTAGTGCTTAGATGTAGTTGATAACATCGAATTCGATGATCTACATGGACCAAAAATTCTGGAGAAGCGAGAGAAGAAGATTATAGACATGATGGGAACCACAGATTTGAAGAAAGAAGCTACTCATTTATTCAGTTTGATGTCCACCATGCCACGACAGAGACGTATGTTCATTATTCCTGGCGTCAAGGTTTTACGTGAGGAAGTAAAAACGGCACCAAAAGAAAAACCTAGAGAAGTAAGGGATGTTGTAAAGAAAAATTGTTGTCAATTTTTTTCTTTCCTCTAATAAATATCGAATGAATCCCAAATCAATACTCGTGTTTATTTCAGAGGAGGCCTACAATAATGCCCACAATGAAGTATTCAGTTGACGACGAACAAATAGAAAGACTAGAACAGAGAATTTCTGAAAGAGCGAGCTCGCAGAATTACGACGGAGGAGATAAAGGTGTTGGTTTCATCGATCTAATCAAATTTCATGTTGATTGAAACAGGGGCTTAATTCTATCACTTCTATAAATAAACCAATGAAAGAAGAACATACCTAGTTAAATCAATAATAGAATGCCGTTCGAATATTATGAAGATTAACATAGTGAAGCTCTTTATATACTACACTACGAAATGTAGCAATATTTTTATATATTCTTTTATATTTATATTTATGTATACTTTATTATATGTATATTATGTATAAAATAAGTTTTCAAATCTAACTGATTTTTTTTTTCGTAACTGATAGTTATACAGGGAGGGTGCTCATTTCAAAAGTATTCACCCCTAAACAACTCTTGACATACAAATTTTGTCTGGAAGAAAACTAGGTACATTTAGATAAGAAAGAGTGTCTGGTATTGTCGGTATAGAAAACCGAAAAACTCTCATGAAATTGGACATACAGTGTGTGTCACAGGCATGGTACACCCCCTTTTTTTTCTTTATTTTTGAAGATAATTTTTTGAAATTTGGTATGTCGCATATCCTCGATAGAGCGCACTTTTTAGCAGAAAATTGAATTTTTTCCCATTCCGGTTTTTCCAGAAATGTTACCAACTCTTTATTTTTAAATAGGACATCCTATATATTATTATATTTTTGGTATCTATACATTTGTACGAATCCAACAATATTACATAAGTACCATTTTAAATGTCAAATTTGTTTTTATTTAATTTTTTACTTCTCAATTATTATAGTGTGCCATGACTATTTCGTGTCCCATTTAAAAATAAAAAGTTGGTAACATTTCCGGAAAAACCGGATGTGGGAAAAAATTCAATTTTCTGCTAAAAAGTGCGCTCTATCGAGAATATGCGACGTACCAAATTTCAAAAAATGATCTCCAAAAAAAAAGAAAAAAAAAGGGGATGTACCATGCCTGTGACACACACTGTATTATACTGATGCATCGAGAGTGTAAAAAATAAACTTTGGCAACTTAAAAAAAGCATATTAAGGGTAAACGTCCCAAGTTTTGAAAAGGAGTCACTGTGTAATCCATCCGATAAAATCGATTAGACCCATGGAATAGTGTTATAACCAGGAAACTTTTTCCGGAGTTCTCCGCTTAATATTTCTGGACAGCGCCATAATTAATCATCATAAAATGTTGACTCCTTCAGCGACCAAGAAGTTTCACTGTTTTATAATTCCAAGTAGGCTGAGATTTATTACCGACCTACGAGAACCTGGCAGACTTTTTTTATCTTTTAAGCTTCTTTGGACACTTTCACAAACTTCCTTTTTAAAGTTGATAACCATTAGGTAAAACGTGACATTCTTTTCCTTTACAAAATTGATACAATCTCTTCAGATTTATCATTTTTACACTGCTTCCTGCTAGTTGTTAGAAAATTCGCTATAGATAGATAAATTTCCTTTATTCTTTACGCGATTCTTTACGGGTAAATAATTCAATCTTTACATGAACTTTTTCATATGTAAAGAATGTAAAGAACGTAATGAACGTAAAGAATGTAAGCAATGCAATTTTATGCATATACGCAATTAATAGTTTAAGTAAAAAAAATAAGTTCTTTTGGTTCTAGAGCTCATAGAATAGATAGAACTGATCTCAAGCCAAAAGCAGACAAAAACACTGCTAAAGACATGGATGGACATTTCGCTCTTATTAAATCTCGTTGGCATGTCATATCAACAATCGTGATTGTCTACTTCTAGCGAAAGATCAGTTGATACTTATAATACCGAATGTTCACAATTAACTCTGGGACTTGTACCACGTAGTGACATCTCTGTGAGTGATGGAAAATGCCAACAAGTAGAGAAGCTGTTGCTCACAGAGATGTCACTACCTGGTATAAGTCTATAGCTAGAAGTAGACAATCACGATTGTTGATATGACATGCCGATGAGCTCTAATAAGAGCGAAATGGGCATCCATGTCTTCAACAGTGTTTTTGTCTGCTTTTGGCTTGAGATCAGTATTATCTATGAGCCCTAGAACCCAAACAAACTTTTTAATAAAATAAAATTTTTAATATGTACTTTGGCTCGAATAATTCTCCACTTTGTTGTAGTTAATAGTTTGTATCTAATTATTATTAACTGATAATAAAATATTATACGCCTAATTTTTTATTGATTGAATCAGTATTGTTATTATTGATAATCCTACATCCTACATTTTATTTCTAATTTTATTGTAATTATCTCTGGACTGAAAAGATCTAATGTGTCCCCTCTACTTTGCTTCACCTGGTGTGGAATCACTTTAGTGAATCACCCTCTCCAAGTCCGTTTCCGTGAGAAACTTCAGGATTTTGAGAGGATCAAGGTCGGGTAAGTTCCCTGCCTCTAGCTGGTGAACTAAAGCCTAAACTTAGACCACTTGCACAGAGATGGCCGGCAAAAAACTTATGTCATGCCTGGAAGGAATAGGTTATGTGCAAGGAATAGCACCGAGACAACTGGCCAAAAACTTGGCCCACAAAGAAATTGTTGAAGTGCAAAAAATGGTTCTAACTTGTACCACTTGCGCAGAGACGGCTGGTTAAAACTTATGCCACGCCAGAAAGGAATAGTTAACAGACAAGGAGTTGCCTCGAGGCAGCTGGCTAAAACTTATGCCAGGAAGAAGGGCAAAACTTGCATCAAAGCGCCTGGCTGAAACTTATGCCAAGAGGGAAAAAGGGTAAAACTTGCACGACAGGCTGAGTGCAAGTACGTACCTGAAAGATCAGGAACCGATGTAGAACGGTCGTCAGCTGAGAGGTGGTGTTTTTCCAGATGGCACAGTTTCCGTTTGAGGCGTTCTAGTCTGGTCCACCTCCATGTTCGGTGGAAAGACTTATATCAGTTGCAGGCTGGCTAAAATTTATGCCAGGAAAGAAGAATCCACGGGACATCTGGCTGAAACTTATGCCAGGAAGAAAGGTGGAAGTGCAGCAAAATGGTTAAAACTTATACCACTATGCACCGGTGCCTGGCTGAAACTTTACCACTAAGCACCGGTGCCTGGCTGAAACTCCTGCCAGGATCAGTTCAAGACATCTGCTAATGTGTTCATATTTGGAAAAGACTCATCTCGTATAATAAAGAACGAACATCCTTCAGGTAAGTCGTTTGTTCTTTCTATTAAACCGCAGCATCCACATTATTAGTGGTCTGGACAGACTGCAAAAGAAAAGTAAAATGACTTGTTCGATAACGATGGGCGGTGATTCTAGTGACAGTAAAAACTTGAAGCAAAACAGCTTTATAATCCTGAAATAAATGGATAATCAGCACTTATTCACACTTTTTTTTATAATTCATCTTCTTTACCCTTCTGTACAAAAAAAAAAACATTTCTTTCTATCATACTTCTTTCCTGGGTGTTTCAGATGTTTCTGAACAATTCTAGCTAATTCTGCTTTCTTAATTACCTCTTCCAAGTTTTAATTCATTAATTGGAAGTGGTACTGATCATTCATTATCGGATCGTTGATTTTCGCTGTTCGAAGATATGTTTGAATGTGTATGTACGTTCTTGAACTTTTTCTTCTGATCTTCCAAATACCTAATTACTATAGGTACTTGAAGCAAATATTCTTGATAATAAACAGAACAGAAAATAATAAAGCTGCATACGTAATAGATTACAGAGTAAACCAAGAACTGAATATAAGTACAATATGAATAATACATAAATACAGGGTGAGTCATTGATATGGGAAAGCTCGATTACACCTATACCATTAAAGATATCGAAATGAACCAAAAAGTGCTGTAAATGGGAGGGTAAAGTGCAGTTTCTAAAATTATTTTCTGATACACAGGATGGCCCAATATCGCTGTACGCCATACAACTTTAGTATTTTAAATAGGACACCCTCTATATTATTAAATTTTCATATTGTTTGAGAAAAGTCAAAAAGAATGGTTTGTAAAGTTGAAGTTTGTAATGAGCAATTATTTATGAGTTATAAACAAATGAAAATCGCGATTTTCCATTTTCAAAGCAGCTTATATTGAAAACGGCTCGAGATATGGAAAAACGGTTTACATGTCCCTATCTTAATTTTTAATTTGGTATCCTATCATGTAGCTGAAATTTTTATACCGGGTGATGAAAATTATCAAATTTTTTACCACTCTGTATAAAAATTTCATCCATCCAATAGGATACCGCTTGAAAAGTTAAGATAGGAATATGTAAACCGTTTTTCCATATCTCGAGCCGTTTTCAATATAAGCTGCTTTGAAAATGGAAAATCGCGATTTTCATTTGTTTATAACTCATAAATCGCTCATTACAAACTTCAACTTTACAAACCATGCTTTTTGACTTTTCTCAAATAATCTGAAGATGTAATAATATAGAGGGTGTCCTATTTAAAATTACAAAGTTGTATGGCATACAGCGATATTGGGCCATCCTGTGTATCTGAAAATAATTTTACAAACTGCACTTTACCCTCCCATTTACAGCGCTTTTTGGTTCATTTCGATATCTTTAATGGTGTAGGTGCAATCGAGCTTTCCCATATCAATGACTTACCCTGTATATCTCACTCAGCAATAAATTTACTTGGCTTTAACTTACCTATGGGCCTTTAATCTAGAAACTGTAGTATTAGCATGCAAGGTGTTTTCTCACATATTTCACATTAAAGCAAATATTCTTCTTGTTGTTTATTTTAATTAAAGTATACCTACCGGAGTTCGGAATAAAATTCTGAGTTTTGGCTTCTGCCAACCACCATAATCTATTTGTGGGGTGGTGGGATTCCATAAACATATATAACAAATAAATAATTAATAACATGAACGATTATCAAAATATCAAAAAAAATATAAACCATAACCTTGTTTTCCATTCTTTACATTCTTTACGTCTTCTTTACTTTCTTTACATTATTTACGCATCTTTTACATTCTTTTCTTATTCTCTACGTTCTACGTCAAACGTAGGGAACGAATTTTTTACGCGTAAAGGCACATCACTGGTCTAAAGAAGCTTGATAAATATGAAAAACGTTTTACCCTTATAATAAGCATTATTCTATTATGTTTTTCTTTGAGAAAAAGTATTGTAATAAAAAAGTTAAGAAGAACAGTCCCTCATGATTGGAGATTGGACATATGCATATGAAAACTTCGTTACGAAACATAATCATAATGAAACAGGTCAGAATAATGTCGATTACATACAATGTGGAGGAAACTCTCAAGTAATTCAGACAATCTGACCAAAACTAACAATTCAAGTTCTATAGTATCTTGCATACAGGGTGGTCCAACTTAAAACGTCAGGACTTTACCAAACGATAGATAACGTTAAAATAATTCCAGTTTCTTTAATACACTTATAGCCGGGAAAGCTTCATTTTCAAGATACAGGGCGTTAAAGTTTTGGGAAAAAATAATGTTTTGAGAATATTATTGACGCCACTGACTCTATGGCAAATTTAATAATACTATTCAATTCCCCATGCTTTTCAGAACAAAAAAGTACTCTATAATTTTTTCCACAAGGCGCATAGTTTTCGAGATAGTTCAGGTTTTCTTATGTAATATCTGTAGCCATTTTAAGAACAGTCAAATAACTTTTACTTAAATAATTAAATAACAGAAATAAACAACACCTAACTAATGTAACAATTGTTCGAAATAACAACTATTCTGTTGAATGCATAACTGATGGCAACGTCTTCTGATGGAGTTGTTTAGACTAAGTAGCACGTCGTGATTAATATCTGCACAAGCGTTCCGAATCCTAAGCAAGAGTTCCTCTCTATGGGGCACCGGAGTTGCATAAACGATTTCTTTCAGATGACCCCAAAGATAGAAATCCAGGGGGGTTAAATCTGGAGACCGTGCAGGCCATGCAACTGGACCACTGCGACCAATCCATCGACCTTCAAAGTGTGTGTTAAGCCAATTACTAACGTTTGCACCAAAAGGTGCCGCACACCCATCTAGTTGGAACCAGGCTTGTCTTCGCATATCGACTGGAATGTCATCCCACATATTGGCATTCTCATCAGTCTCCAAAAACTCAAGGAAGTTTTCAGAATTCAGTCGCTGCGGGAGTTCATAAGGGCCAAAGAGGTTACCATTGTAGATTCCTATCCAAATGTTGACACTAAATTCGTGTTGAAACTTTCGTGGTCTAATTTCTTGAGGATTGTCATGAGCCCACACGTGTTGATTGTGAAAATTTACAATCCCACGTCGAGTAAAACACGATTCATCTGTCCATAGAATATTTCTTAAGAAATCGTTATTCTGGTCCAGAAGCCACCTACAAAACACCATCCTGCGTTCTTCATCTCCTGGTTGTAAACCATGAACAGGTTGGAGATGAAAAGGATGTCGATGATCCCGTTTTAACACTCTTAAAATTGTGCTTTTAGAATTTCCAGTGGTTCGACTCACTCTTCTTTGACTTGTTCTCGGGTCTCTGGTAAATTCACGTAGTATCTTGTTGTTTCTTCTTACGGTATCAACATTTAGACGATTAGGATTTCTAATGATTGGCCTATTCCTCTCTCAACGAATTGATTATGTACCTTTGAAAAAACATTATGTTGTGGCTGTCGTCTGTTGGGAAATCGTCTGCGGTATTCTAGAGCTGCTTCTGCCGCATTTTCATCACAAAATCCATAGATAAAATGCATATCAGCATATTCTTGATTAGAAAATCGGAAAGGCATCGTAATGTTTAAAAATATTAAATTGATATTAAAGCAGATATTAAATTGGTTAAAACGTCAAAACTTGGTCATAGTCTACTTCGTGAAATTTAAATAAGTTTTGTAATGTAGATTAGATAGCCTATTAGCATTACCTAAGAAAACCTGAATTATCTCGGAAACGGTGCGCCTTGTGAAAAAAATTAGAGAGTACTTTTTTGTTCTAAAAAGCATGGGGAATTGAATAGGATTATTAAATTTGCCATAGAGTCAGTGGCGTCAATTTTTTTTTTGAAAAGGCGCGATGGCACACCCATATCTCCGCCACTGGTTTTTGCAATTTATCACCATAAGCCGTAAATCATGAAAGATACTTAGCTCATGCTGCATGTCAAATTTCAATTTTTTTAAAGCAGCCGTTTTGACAATATTCTCAAAACATTATTTTTTTCCCAAAACTTTAACGCCCTGTATCTTGAAAAGGAAGCTTTCCCGGCTATAAGTGTATTGGAGAAACTGGCATTATTTTAACGTTATCTATCGTTTGGTAAAGTCCTGACGTTTTAAGTTGGACCACCCTGTATAGTGGTTTAAACAGCACTAGCGCTTTTGCTAGTGCCGGAATGCCATACAACTAACAACGTTACAAACTTTATAATCTCCATATTCATGAACAATCCGTAGTCTGCGTTTCTAAGCAATATTGATGAAAGTTCTACATCCGATTTCCCTCGTGTTGATTTAATTCATTACAATGTGTCTAAATATTTTCATAAAGGTAGGTACGCGGAGCCCTCAGAGAGTGTTAGTGAAATGAAGTCTCTGAAGTCTCCGAGTATCTACCTATATGAAAATATTAAGACACATTGTAGTAATTACTCAAGCATAAAAGCTATCCATGCCAAAGATAAAGTTTAGTCTACCAAATAATAGAGACGTACTAAGACTATAGAAATAATTAGCCCCGTATAATGCATTAATTAAACTGTTAATTATAAGTCAACGTCTCAATTAAGGTATCTCATTTCGCAAATTATTCTCACACATACTAACAACAAAAAATACAATTTACATTACGTAGATATTTATTTTATTTTATATTAACAAAAAACTCAATTTTCCTTTACAAGTCAAGAACAATTTGCTTATAATAGTTCGAGTGGATACATACCCTGCTCTAAAAAAATTATACGGAAAATTCTCTCCAATTAAAAGCAGTTATAAAACAAGATATTTCTCCTAAATTAATTTTAGGATGCGTAGGATGAAACGACAATAAGAAGTTACTTCTAATAAGTACTAATTTCTTTTAAGAGAATGGATCCATGTAGTAAGTACAAAAGCGTTCATTAAAAATATTGCTTCTCTATTCTCACGATCCTGAGGCTTTCTCTCCTAAACACCTGCAAATTGAGATGGACTAGACTGAAAGTGAGTCAAACGACGAACATCACAGGATCCTGGAAACAATTTTCTTGTGAGCACACTTTTTGTGTAACCAACTATTATCCCTCCAAGAATCCAACACGCTTCGAAAACATCTCATCGGGATTTCCACGAGCCTGAGAAATTTTTTCCTAAACACTACTTATATAGAGGGTGTTCCTGAATAAAGGAAACAAACTTCGACGGTACAATATTCACTAAATTTTAAGTCAAAAACAGATTTGGCGTTGGGCTTCTTCTCCAGGCGCCTTTCGACCGTGGAAAATTTGATAACGTTTCTTAGCGCAATAGAGTGCACGCTGTGGAATAAAATCTCCTGTTCTGCAGTGCGTGTTTAAATAAGTGATAAACCAAAGGTAAACTTACGATTACTCATCATAATCGACACAGACAGAGCACAAGTCTTCCTCCGTCATGTAACAATTCCATTTCATATGAACTTATTAGCGTAACGACACAAAACAAAGAAACATCAATAGTAAACAATCAAAACTGATGAGGTGGAATAAACCCCATTCATTATCACCGGTAACCAGTAAAACTCCGGAGATCCCATTAATTACCACCAAAACCGACAATACAGCTCGCAAGATTTATTATTTATTAGCGTTCAAGATGAGTGTGAATAATCCGAGTACCTACTTCTGATTACAGGGGTACTTAAAATTATCCCAATTCAGTCCTCACACGAACTTCTGTATACCTTCCACTCTACCAACAACTAGGTAGTTACAATTAAAGCCGTAAATGCAGTCAGATCAACCCCATCAACTCACTTCCCAAGTGAAGAACAAGACATCATCCTTAGCACCCTGAACGACATCAAACTAGCAAATTATATCAGCTCGCCAGCGCCACCAAAAAAATCATTCAATTTGCATCCAGTCCAAAATATCTAATAACTGCTTATGTGTGTACCTATCATCAACTGAAGCAGTCGATAAATTGCTCACCGACCACAAAGTACAAAAAAATTGATGGAAATGAACTATCTATTAATTAGAAGATTGAAAACTCACAGATAATTACTGATTTTAAAATGAGCTGTATTACCAATGTTTTGTTCTGATATTGCTGGAATTAAATTCTACTCCCTTTTAGAAGAGTTAATTACCGATAAAAAATAAAACATCATTGAAAATTTTCATATTTTCGAAATTTGCTATTTAAAATCGATTATCAGAAATGTTTAAATTGCGTTCGTGCAACCGGCCCACAATCTGATAGAAGAAGTCCTGCAATCACTAAATGTCAACACTGTTTCCTCAATCACATTTCTCAGTGCAGGAATATCTGGAAATTAATTCGGTCACATAATGAGTTTTGGCCGGCATGTTTAGGTACATATCTCCCAGCGATGAAAATCAACCAAGGATTCTCGATTCCATAATAGTAACTAATAATGATCAAACATCATAATGAAGTAGCTCTCAAATTATCTATCACTCGATATCTGTTCCCTATGATCAAAAGCAAAGAGGTAGTTACCTCTGCCAAGCGGATGAACTTGGGTAGTTAAATTTGTCACCCAAATATGTCCCCCTCGATAACAAAATTGACCTGTTTCGGCGTTTTTCGCGCACATCTTCAGTTTTCTAGTTATTAGGCCTGTTAAGTTTTAGTTGGACCACCCTGTAGACAGTGTCATACATAAAGTACGCATCATATGGGTAAAAAATTTCCTTTTCGATTAAAGAAATTTTCTGTACTTCGCTAGTTTGTGCTTTAAAAATAATGACAAACGACACGCACACCACCTGTCACGCGTCTTTTACAACTGTCAAATTTGACATTTTTTGACAAACAGTTACAAAATATGGCATTAAAAATTTACTTGCCCAAAATTATTCCTTTAGGTACTCTCTGTACACTGAGAGTTGTCCGTTGTCATGCCACACTGATTCTGACTAAACAATTTCATTTAATTCGATTTGAATCGTACACTTATTTTTCTAAGTCGAACCAGATGTGGTATCGCAGTTCGTGTCAGTGGCGTGTGTTGAGGAATAATGAATATCCTATAAATATATTATTTCGACAAGTTATTGACGAAGTAGAGCGTTGCAACTTTTTGATAACAAATATTATATAATGCAAGTAAATAAGAATCATAATAATTATTGTTATCATCATGATAGAATCACTTGAGTAATGAAAAGTTTGCCTTCTTGACTCTACCGGGTGTCCCAGACTTAATTGGCCAGGCCATATCTCATATACAGGTTGAGATAATCGAGCCGAATAAAAGGCATATTATTATAATTTTTCAAGCTGTATAACATGACAGCATGAAAACAACCCCCACTCCAACATCCCCTAAGTTGCAGCCCCCACCCTTCAAAAAATGAATAGCATCTTGTATATATTTTTGTATATTCAAAACCAGTAATCGATTGTCTATTCAGATGATTTTTCAGATTCAAAATTGGTTAAGAAATAACCAAGAAAAAGTTCATCAAGGTGGTCATGACTTTTTATCTTAACTTTCTCTGGATGACTTTTGCTGTCAAAATTTATCAATATTTAGTCATAGTTTTTAACAGGCAGGTGATAGTTATTATTATAATTAAAGTCCAAACAATTTATTTGATAATTCTGATTTGTTGGGAAATTTTAAAAAATAAAACAAGAGACCAAGCACTTTATCATGAACCTTAATGATGACTGTGACCTGCTAATTAAAAACTATGACCAAAATATTGATAAATTTTGACAGCTAAAGTCATTCAGATAAAGTTAAGATAAAAAGTCATGACCACCTTGATGAACTTTTTCTTGGTTATTTCTGAACCAATTTTGAATCTGAAAAATCATCTGAATAGAGAATCGAATACTGGTTTTGAATATACAAAAATATATACAGGGTGCTATTCATTTTTTTAGGGGTGGTGGCTGCAACTTAGGGGATGTTGGAGTGGGGGTTGTTTTCATGCTGTCATGTTATACAGCTTGAAAAATTATAATAACATGCCTTTTATTCGGCTCGATTATCTCAACCTGTATATTAGATATGGCCTGGTCAATTAAGTCTGGGACACCCGGTATACATAAATAAGTATTATGTATTACTATAACACTGGGGAATTAGAATTTTTTTAATGTCTTATAAATAAGACTGTTCTGAAGAATCGGGAGCATTATACTATTTAATTACATTATCAAGGGTACTAGAACAAACACTAATTAAATCCAATCGTTTAACTCTTCTATATAAAGCTCTTTTATTTACAAAGCACTTAATTAGTCTGAAAGGCGTAAGAACTCATGTAATATATCACTGAAGATAATCCCTACATCTGATATTACTATTTAACTACTCCCATAGAAACAGGCAGGAATGCTAGAGAAAGATCCAGCTCAAAGGATTCAAAGGCAAGATAAATAGTACATCTCACTATGTGTAGCATTATGTTTTACTATGTAACATCTCTGTCTGGATGTACCTACATGATATGAGGTAGACAAGGAGACGCTGCTGAAATATATTGCAACACCCGACTTTTGCCATATATATATTTCAACGCTCGGCTTCAATCCCCAAAATCCCTCATTTACATTTCCCCCCCGAATCTCTTTCTAGCCGAGTGGGAGACACTTTGGCGTGATCCATTTAGAAATTCACTTTCGAAGAACACAGAAACTCCAGCTTTTATTTCCCGAGGTCTAGTGTAAGTTTCCTGGGGCGACGGGGCCACAATCGCATCTGCTGCCCAAGTAGACAGCAATTCCAGCAGTTCCTTAGTTCATATAATAATGTCAGTTGAAATCGGGACGCGACGTTGGCGGATTTTCATGCATCATCGAACGCGAGATGTTTGCCCCAATGATTTCACGTTGAATAACAGTCTCGGGCAGATGTAAATTATTTCTATTATCGTGATCGTAAAGGTGGCATTATATCTTATTGGATTTACTTTCCTGTTTTCGTTTCTTCCGTGTATGTAGAATTTTAATAATTTATCTCTTTGTAACTTTTAATGCTAGTGAATCATATTTTACGAATTGTGTCAATTGATTCGTGTAGCACTGCCCCCCTCTTACCAGAAAAGAATTCAGTTTAAAAACGAAACGTGCCTGCCAAAAATTTCGCACCTTACATTTTTTTGTAAAAAGTTTGTGCTTTCCAAAGTATAAATTTGAGCACACTAGATCCATGGTGTGACTTTTAGTTCCAGATAAATTATTGGCGTTTTTCTAAACTTCAAAATTACAAAATTTCAGTAATTAAAAAAATTACATTTTTTATACATGCAGTTTATACATTTTTTATACGTGTCGAATACGCTTTACACGTACCTATAAAAAATGTAGAAAAAGGAGCAAAAAATTTTAATTTTAAAAGTTACCAATTTTTGGTCACCTGTAAGAAAAAAATTAATTTCTTTTAAAACTGACATTACATTTAGCCGAAAAATCCCCCAAAACACTTTTAGTTTTAGAAATATCGAGCTTTTTGTAATTTTGAATTTTAGAAAAGCACATTTGAGAAGCACCACCTCGTGAAAAAAAAATTGTCTCATATGATGTATTATTCTAAATCTAAATAATTCAAATCAGGTGAAGTGGTAGGTATAGAAGGCCTGATAAATGTCCAACTAGAGTGAATGAATGAAATGAAGTCAGGAGGTTATTCAAATTAAGTACAAAATAATTCAAAACAACGTAATGGGAAAGCATAGAGAGGGCAACAGTATTTTCAGCTAGTGATTAATTAATGACCGTCGACGTTTTCAAGAGAAAATCCTTAACTTGATTGATGCTTTCTCAACTCGCGAGAGAAACTGTAAGCAGCTTACAGAATGACTTTCGTCTTTCGGTTGGATTTTCTTGCCTTGTCTCATCATACACTGCTTAACAAACTTATAAGTAACTCCCACATTAATCTATTATGTATCAGGAATCAGGATATCGGAGTATTCGGATAGACGGTGAACTTCTGATGAATCAACTCTTTCAACAATGGGAGCAGGAAATTCATCGACTAGCAACTTCACAAAAGCGTATGTCTAATCTTTTGATATTTCTATATAGGTGTATATAAAAGAATTTTTAGAACGTCTAGAGCGGGAATATTTCATATAATCGTTAAACATTTATCTTCGGAAAGTTCCCGAACTAAATCGAAACCTTCAAGTTTGAGTTATTCATGAAATAAGTTTGACTTATTTCAAATATATGCCTTCATCCTATATACTATATTAACTAAAATATATCAGCAGCGAGAAGGAAGTTTCAGGTTTCTTAACTTTTCGAAAGCTTTTTTTTATCATGTCAGAAAATAGTCCTAATGAAAGAAGAAAATTAAATTTTTTTGAGTGTATCCAAACTATTGAATTTATTTATTTACACTCCTTAAGAAATTCAATCTCAAGTTTATATGACAAATAATAATGAAAAAGAAATTGAAGAAATAAAGAAATGAAATCCTAACTGACTCACATTAACACATGTGAACACAACACATTCATGTTATGACGTATTTAGACATTCAGAACTTCGGTTCTTACGATGGTGAAACAGGTAAAAATGACTTTTCAGGCTTTTCAAAAGTTTAACCAGTTCTTCAAAAAATTTCAACCAAATTAAATTTCTTCACAATTTTCTATATTCAATTTTTAGGTTTCGGCTTACTGGTATTTCTGGAGTAGTGCGCATGTCGGGTATTCATATCTTAGATAACTAAGAAGCGCCAGAGCGAATAAACAATAGGCAATAGAAGAAATGCAATTCTTTCACAAAGTTAACAAACCCATATTGAATCGATTTTTTTGAAGAGAAATGTTTTCTTATCTTGGTCACACAACACGTTCGAGTTTCTTCACAAATGTTGGGATAGATTTTAGATTTAGATTCATCATAAGTTGGTCATTGTGACACCTCCACTATCTTGGCTAGTGCTAATGTATTCATTATGTTGCAGCCTCAGCAAAATGAAAGTTTTGCTGCGTGAGCAAAATAATGACGATTGTTTGTCGTAAATGCCAATTGCAGCGTGAGCGATAAGATTATAAAATCAGGAAATGCCGAACGTAACAGTAGCGAGAGCTTGCAGTGCAAGCGAAAGACAAAATATTATTTCGGCAAAACGGTAAGGCTGCAAAAGGAAATTTTATGACAAATTTCTCTAGAGATAATGATGTTGAATAACTTGAAAACCGAAACAAATACTATCGGAGTGCTAGTTATTCCGCTGCTTTAATTTATAAGGAGTTACACCCTTTATATAGGTATCTAAGGTAGGTTAGGGATGCCAAAGAGTTCTTCAGGGGTTACTAACTCGATTTGCTCGAGTTCTTATTTTTATTGTGCTACCTAAACTCTATGAAGAACTAATAAAAAATAGATTTAGGGTGATGAAGATGTTAATATGATTTTCAAAGAATAAGTTATAATGTACAGATGTTTAATGAGCAAATTATGGTTTACATTTCCTGTTTAATTAAATCAATAATTATCCTGTCTTACTTTAGAAGCTTTTAAAATTGATATATATGTTTAAACAATCAGTTTGTTTAAAATAAAGGATCCTTTTTACTTTGTACACCTGTGTACAAAAGAATAAAATACTTCCGATATCATTTATATCGGGAAAGATAAAGTTCATGAGCGGTAATTAATTAATTTACTAAATTAGCACTGATCTTCTAGTCCTTCCTCGTCACGATCGGTGAAATAAAATAAAAGGCAACTTACAGTTTCCGGGATGAAGCTGATTGAGGTAAAACTGTCTTTATTTTGACAGTAAAAAGGATATTAATAGCTCCTAGACTTTGCTAGGGGTGGTGTTTAATCAGGCATTGAAGTCTCCAGAGAAAGCAGCAGGTGCAGAGATGACGCCCTGATGAGACTCCTAGGATTGAATAACCAAAACAGCACTAGCACCGGAAAATGTTCTGTTGTTGTTGAAGATCACCAAAACGTTGATTTATTTCACCATGGATAAGTGAAAACGATGCAAGGATGAATTAGATAGTTGAGGAACAGAAACGGGCCACGCTCCCTTTGTCTCCTAGCTTAAGATGGCTTCCTCGGTCACAATGGGCAATTAATCCAGATATTAGTAAATACCGGAGAAGGCAAGGTATTTACCAAAGATAAAGGTAAAGATAAAGGTACAAGGTAAAGTTGAGATAATATTCCCAAAGGATTGAAGGAAATCCCAGAAGCTAAAAATAAGTAATAATCGAATTAGAGCCTATCTTTAGGATATCCGTAATGGCGACTTACCCTGTGTAACAGGCTTCGACGGGAGCGATCAAGAGATGAACTTTCTTGGTCTATAGACAAAAAGGAAATGCTTTCAGTTCCGATGGGACTGGATCTGTTTCCGCCTTCGATTCGTGAAAGTAGAAATGTCACTGTCAGATACTGAAATCTGATTGACAGTTGATAACTTATTCGGTTTCTAAAAAGAACTCAAGATCGAACTAGAAACGAAACGTGCAACGCCATCTAGTAGTGAATTATCCAGACGGCACCAGCACCGGGACATAGCGTGGAAGCCAGTTCAATGATGCGGTCTATATTATAGGGAGTTGTGGGGAACTGTAATTTTACAATTCTCTTCAAAACAAAAGGATCATCTCAAGGAGGAAGAAGGTGACGTATTAACGTTACAATGTCCTTCGGCGTGAGAAAGTCACTCCCGAAGGTTTGTGATCTGGTTCTTCCCAAAGCGGGACACTCGTATAGGATGTGTTTCGTCATCCTCCAAGCATGACAGGTGGCATCCAGCGCTGATCGCTAACAAAATCCTGAGGAGGTGATTATTCAGCTTGCAGTGGCCAGGATATAATAGGCCTATTAACGCTTTCAGTTATTTCTTGTTACGCTCCAATAGATCTTCGGTTCTTTTTTCGACGTGCCCTGTATAACGGCCTTCAAAGTGTCCAATATTGGTTAGTTATACCAGTGCTGGAAGACTTCCCGCACAACCCAGGTGCGTTTTATTGTTTTGATAATATTCGGTGATATGCCTAATGGTGTTTCTGGTCCGATAAATTCTGGATTGGGCATCTTTCCTAGCCAGAGAGTTGGCAAGTTCGTTCTCTTCATATTCAGCATCACCCGGAATCCAGCGATCAGAGTTATTCGTTTCTCCTTGCTGGGACGTTCAGAGTTAATTGACAGTTCCAGTCAACTTGGACTTGCAGTGACTGGAGCTAAGGGCTTTTAGAGCCGCTTGGCTGGCTGAAAATATCTTTATTGATCTGCGTTGCAGTAAATCTCTTCCTGCATCTTCGCAGAGAGCTCTATGGCATAGATTTCGGCCTATTATGTCGTTGCGTGAAAGTCCAGGTTCGAGACGATTCTCTTCTTCGAGTCAGCGCTACACACCCCAGATCCAATTCCTGTGGATGTCTTAGATCCATCTAAGAACCATATGAAATCTGCTGTTAGTATGGTCTTAGTCATTATGTCTGAGGGCCTACCCAGTTGACTATCTATTTCATCCAGAAGCCTGGTTCGCTCCCATTTATAAGTCTTTGGAAAGCTTCTTGCCATCTGTTTACAGATGGTAAGAATATATAAGATATTATATTGGTAAGAGAGAGCCCATTCTATATGGAGTACATCTGGCCTCTCTCTCCAATTAAATATGGAAAGGTGGTACCTCCAGTAGGTTTCCCATAGCCACCGATGGTGTAGTGTTAACATCACCACAGATCGCCAGACAAGCTTGTCTCTATAGGCTAGAGAGTTTTGCTTTGACCATGGCCTATTGGCCGTTTGACCACCAAGCGGTACTGCCATACGCAATCATAGGTCTGAGGACCGTTACGTAAAGCCAGTATATTTGTTTGAGTCCGATTCCCCATGTTTTGCCACAGGCCTTTTTTTCACGTCCACAAGGTGAGTTTGATTCTTTGTATAACTTTTTACAGATGGGAGTTCCAAGTACGTAAGATTTCTATCCAGGATTACTCCTAGGTACTAAGCTTCTTCTGCAAATGGAAGAGTAGGGGTCGTTAAACCGTTCAACTTTCTCTTTCTGGAAAATGGTACTATGACAGTTTTGCAAGGGTTGGCTGACATGTGTTCCCCTCTGTGCACCACTATGATCGCAGAACTCTAACTACAACTTATTTGCGGCGATGTTTTATCTTTTGTTTAGGTTATACCTATTATTGGCAATCATTTTCGCAGCTAACAATTACTCTATCGAGTTTTTGGCAAAGTGGAAGATTACTTTTTCAAAGAACTGTTCGAGGGCTACGCAGAAGTCTAATCAGAACTCGTTTTCGTCGATTTTTTTCATAATTTTGTAAAAAAATCGCAAAACTATTACCGAAAACATAAGTACAGGAATTATAGGACTCCAAGTTTTGTTGCCACTTATCACACCAGAACTCATTTTCTGGGGAAAGTGGGGCCCTGTGAAGTTAGCCCACAAAACTGATTTTTTGCTTTTAAAGAGCTTTGTTCCGCGGAACTATTGATATTTCTACTCAGAACTCTGGAAAATTTAAAGGTTTCATATAATTCGGGGATCAACTTCACTGGAGTGTTTCGACACCCGCAAACGAACCGTTTAGTTTCCAGAGAAAATTGTGGAGTTAGCCGGATCCGAAATTAAATAAAAATCTTCTTTTTTGTCTGAACGTCGTCAAACGATGGTCAAACGAATGAGCATTTCAACATCACTATTTACTCAATTTGGAAATTTTGTGAAGTTATTCGGAAACTCATTTTGCAATTACACAAAAACAAAAGGTGTTCAACAAAAGGTTCAGCAGTCCGCTAACCAAGGTCTTTTTCGCCAGCTGCCTCCCGGGACTGAGTGGTCCCAGGACCGCATAGCGCGTTCGTGCGAGTGCTGGACACTCAAATATCACATGAGAAGCTCTCTCATCTTCATTGCACAGTCTACAAACTGGTTCTTCTCTGTATATCCCCAGCTTAGGTCATATGATGGTCAATCGAATGCGCTATAGAAATCTGGTTTTCTCGAAATTTTCCGGCTCACTTCACGAAGCTGAATTTACGCAAGGAATTATTAGGAATACCCCAAACCGAAACTTGTTTTTTTTTGGAAGATGTTTCATGTGAATGACGAGATTTTTCCGGAAAATCAGCATGAGTTAGTTTAAATTTCTGTAAATTGTCTCTCATTATTGTCGAATATTTTTCAAATATTAGACAATTTAGTAGTATTGACGTAATATTTTTCCATATTTTTTTTTCTGAAGTTGTATTTTTTGGAGCATCCATAATACATTTCTCCGAGCAGAATGGTACAGCGAAAAAATAAAAATCCGCAAAAAGTAAACCTTTCCAAGTGTTAATTCTCAGATCGTGAGCACAAAAGCTTATTGCTAGTGGAAACTCTGAAGCGTTCAAGAGTTATTAAAGTTGTACTTCCAGCATCTGTTTTGTGCCCTGAAAAGATGTGATGATGAATTCCACCTTAGTGAGGAAACTGAAAGGAAGTTTACTGTAGGAAGGACTAGTAATTATTTTTGTACGAAACATAGCATGGGAAAGCTGCTTAATTCTCCAAATCTCGATATAGCTTCCAACAAAATGTTACAAAGACGAGGGAGACGTGTCATGTTCAGATGGAAAGGAAACTTGATTTGTGCGTTTCCTTATTCGTCCAACGTTTGCTTGGTTAGATGATAAGATTTATTAGGTAGGTAATTCGAGTTGTATAGGATCTATAATATAAGGGCTAGCTAACAATAGGTTAATTAATGTTGTTAACATGTATGTACTCATATTATATGTATAACATCACTATAATAAACGGAATTAATTATTATACCTACGTTACAAACATGCGTAAATAATTAGCTGAGAATTGATTTACCTTGTTTGATAAACTGATGAAAATAATTAAAGCACGTTAGTTTATGTCCTCCTAAATTAAAATTTATGGGTGCAAGCATGTACTTTATTTTCTTGCTTCTATAAAATTCTCTATCGGAAAATTAAACGTTTCAAGTCACGAGCTTTTATATTGCGCATTAAAAAAGAATTACAAGCTTACAAGGAAATAAATTATTTCTTCTCGCAAGAAAGATCAAGAAATTAAAGAGATATCGTATAACAGTGAAAATCTCTCCCTTAAATGAAAATCCGGCCCGACTCAAATTAAAAAACAGCCTAATGTAAGTTAAAAGCGCTGGAAATTAAACTGATTTGTCCTGCGAAAAACAGAAGCTTGGTTAAAGATGTGAAAATAACAAACGATCCTCCCATTTTCTTGATGGAAAAATTTAGCAGGCCAATGGAAATTCTATTGTTTTTCTGCCGGATCCCGTAATGAGCTAACCTTAATTAAGCATGAAAGTCCGCTTATTCTTTTTGTTAAGAACCCATAAAATAACAAAAGGGGATGATGTGTATTCTCCTAGAGACCCGACTGGTCCTCATGGGAATGCCAGAAATATAAAGCTTGAATTTTATTACTCAACCTTCATTTTATGAGACGATCGCGGTTCTATTAGATATGTACGATAAAATATTACATTAGGGTTGGAGAAAAGTTGGTGCCAAAAAAAACTGCATATTTCAAATTGCCAAAATAGCCAAGCTTAAAATAAAATAACAAGTTATTAATTATCATTGGTTGAAAAAATATTATGTGATATAATGCGTCAGTATTGATGAGAATTGTTTCTTCTTAGGCCTTGTATAGTTTTTTAAATATGATTTTTTATCCATCTTTTTAAATTAGTCAACTCTGTATCTCTTACCGTCTTGGAGATCAAATAGGTACAATAAACAGTAACATACTAAATAGCCTGTATATCGTTTATTTTTAATATATTTTTATTGATAGACATGAATAACGTTATAAAATTTATATAATATCAAACTAAACACAAATTTAATTAAATCATTTCTTTTGTAGAATAAATTTGAATGATTCAAGATTAAACTTTAATTTTTCAACCCATTACCATATAAATAGGGAGGACATATACGAAGAGAGATTGATGATGGGGAGGACAAAAATAACTTTTGAATTCATTAAAAGCAATCAGTATTCGGATTCCAGAGGATTTATTGCTAGTTTTCTCCATTAAACATATTCCGATAATATACAGGACCGTATTTCATACAATTGTTTGATAAGGGGCGTGATTTTCTATTTCATCATATACCCGCTTTATATTCAAAGCTCAAGTAGTGCTATTTACCAACGTCGCAGATTAATCAGAATGCGTTAGAAACTCCAAGACTGGGCACTTTTATAGTCCAGGACAATTCCAATGGTGAGTCGTTTTAACTTTTTTAACAGAGATTAAGTGAGTAAGGAGCGTATTTTACCTCAGTATCTGGGTAAAACTGTCCGTTCTTTTGGATGGATAAATGAGTCTTGATGAGAATAAGTAATTAAGACAATTTCTCTTTTAAAGTTCAACGGAATTGTGAAATTTTAAACTTCAGAATCATTTAGAATGATGTAAGATTATTGCTGATGGTGCACTTAGTGCACTCTTTAATATTTATCACTTCAGGTTAGAGAAGCTTTTTCGCTGTCTTTTTAAATTAGCCCATCAATTATTTAAATGAAAAAATATTTTCTTACCATAATATAACACGAACCAAAAAGTATAAAATAAATTTTAATACGCTGTGGAAATACTTTCAAGATTCAAAACAAACCTGGGGGGCGTCCTACCGACCTCCTATAGTAGAAATCAACTTACTCTCTCTACACACCTCACTACTATCAAGTTTTTTTATTACTACAAGTAAGTTTTGAGATATTTTTAGTTTGGTATAAATAGTTTTTGAGATATTTAGCTCCAATTTTGAATACAGGTTTAGTTGTAAGGTCATTGACATGCCAAATTGTTGTGAGAATATACTGGGAGTTATTTTTAATATTTTTTAGGGATCCATTTTCTACCCTTGAACTTTTTTGCGGTGCGCCGCTGGTGGACTCTAAAATACGAAGTGTGTTTTCTGTCTTGGTTAGAATACTTTTGTTCTTTTATATTTTGTTTGTATCTACGACCGTTATCGAGAAAAAAATTATTGATTAGACGAAAATAAAAAATTCTGTATTCTGTAAAAAAAAAAAAAACTGTAAAGCAATCTGGAGCTTTATTTGGATGATCTCTCGCTTCCATTATTTTTGACAGTTTGGTTGGCATTACCTGTTAGGAATTTAAGCTGATATGACCATAAACAACAACAAACTGTTTAAAAACATGTTACGTCAATGGAAAATAAATGAAATTAAAAAATTAACCGCTTTTTATATTTTCTTCAAAACTCCAAATTTTAAGATCTATTGACTTTTCACCGACAATGGCATCATCCTGATTACTCAATATTATGCAGGAGGTAGTTTATCTACTTGCTGTTAATACACTTTGTTAAAAAACACTTGCTGATATGGCACCGATGAGTTTTAATTAGAGCGAAATTGCTATCATCACTTCAGCAGTGTTTTTGTCTGTTTTTGGCGGTATCTTATAAATGTATATTATATGAAAAAATGATTATGAAACATTTCCTTTGAAAATAATTTTTTTATAAAGTCGTTCTATGATTATCCAAAAGTAAATAATATTTTTTTTATCTCTTCAACTATCCAGTAATAAATTCGTTATAATGCCAATTTAAGTTAATGAATTTTTAGCTAATGAAAAGCTCAT
Source organism: Malachius bipustulatus (assembly GCA_910589415.1). Classification (NCBI taxonomy): domain Eukaryota; kingdom Metazoa; phylum Arthropoda; class Insecta; order Coleoptera; family Melyridae; genus Malachius; species Malachius bipustulatus. The sequence continues at coordinate 28,069,626 of OU342634.1, read as the reverse complement.
TAATTATTTGAATAAATTAAATGAAACGAAATTTTGAAACACTTCCTCTCATAATATACAGAGTGTTTCAGTTTGTATGCTTATACCTACGGCAGACAGAAGAACCCGTGAAAATAACAGTTATTTTTTTCATAAAGTTTAGATCCAAAAAAAAGTAAAATCGAGAATCACTGGAGAAAATCAATTTTTTTTTAACGTATTTCAAAATTTAATAATATCTGAAGGAAAGATACCTCTACCCTTAATATAGATTAATTGATTCATTGATTGACTGATGCTTTATTTATTTACCTATTACAAAAATAGGACTTAAGGTCCTCTCTTTCTTACAGGAATACTACACAAAAATTAATATTAAAATCTAGAACACTCTTCAGTTAATGAAAACTTATAAAAATACAAAAATTTTGATATCTCTAGCTAGTTTTTTTTTTAATTTTCATTTATTTCACGAAAAATTACAAAGATATCCATTATTTTATATTGAGTCCTCCAAATTAATTCCATTTTGTTGAAAACACATACCTACAACATTGTTTTCTTTGAAAAATTTCTAAATATAAAATTTCAAATAAATTTTTAGTGACTATTATAAATAGTCACTAGTGTTTTCAACTATGAGTTTTATGATGTAGGTAATCTCGATTAACATAAATCAAAATATCTCAAAAACTAAGCCTCCTAGAGACCTCTATTATGGGTATCTTTTCTTGAGATTACATTATAAAATTTAACATTACTTAAAAAACATTTAGGTAATTTTTTCAGTAGCGTAAAGAAGTTTGGGGCTTGAAATAAAAAAGGAATCCCATAACTATGCCACTTGTTTTGTCTGAAAATATATTTTTTTAATTAGATTAACGTAGGTAGCTACACCAAATTCAATAGATTAGAAGATATTGCTTAAATATTTTTTTCGTTCAAGGTTTTGGTAACACCTTGTATCTTGAAATTAAAAGATTTTAGAGCAAAATCTACATTCTATGAGAAAAAACTATTATTTTTCAAGTCGTTAAGGCAGAAGCCGTTTGAAGGTTTTAAGAATATCGAAACTGAAACACCCTATGTATACGTATAGGTACATAAGCTAAGAAAAATATGTTATATGCTCTCTAAAATGAAATTATTAAAATCTAACTGAAGAATTCAGTATTAAATTCCCACTCACAATAAAACCATGCTGGAAAGGGTTTTTCGTAATATTAATTTTTTATTCATGGTTTCCAAGAGGCATAATAATAATTAACTGCGCTTAAAAGAAAACAAACAACAGGAAAAACAAATAAAAGGTACTATCCATTTGTTGATTATAAAACTAAAAAAAAAAAACTTGCAATTCGTTTATAATTTTATGCTTAAAATTTTTTTGTAAGGCGTTGCAATCTCTTAGAGGCTTCCGTATTATTATACTATTCACTATTCAATCTAAGAAGTGTAATCTAGAGATTCGAACTCAGTCAAGCAAAGCATAGCTGTTGTTTATGGAGCTCTTCTTTTACGTAATCTGGAAACCAATTTACTAAGAATAAACGAAAACACTCGTATTTCACTTCCAAAACCAAAGCACGTAGTAGCATTTACCCTGCGTAATAGATTTTCCAGTCCATTTCCTTTGTACCTGGCTGCAGACGACAACTTATATTCAGCAGCAACTTCTTGAAAGGCTTAAACCCTAAATCTTGGTTGGCTAGCATAAAGAAACCTCTGAAATTGCCATTTTTCACTATAACAAGGTTCAAAAATGTATGCGAAGTTTATAGTTATTTATGTGGTACGAGTATGAAAGGAAATGCATTATTAATAGTTCCTGATGAAGTTCATAGGTAGGTATATTCTTTGTGTACCTATTATTTACTTACCCTAGATGGGGCTTAAAGAAAAGAATAATAATTCCACTTTTCATGCACTTCCAAGATAAAGTGTCGATATGAAAGCAATTTTGTATTGGTTTATGCTGCAATTTAATATTTTGCCAATATCATGGAAGAATGAAATGAAAATATGAACCTAACATAATATGAAAAGAGAATTGTTTGAGATCGATTTATATTTTATTTGAATAAATCTTGAATCAGAGATTTAGAATAATAGTATTGGGACACCTAGATTTGAATATTTCATAGAAATAGATACCTACCGAGCATAATAATCATAAAATTTTTAAAATCCAATAAAACTCCACAAAATTTTTATGTTTTCATGACGTCTTCTCTAGTTTTATTGAAGGTAAGTTTTTAGGTGTTTACAAGCCCCAACCAATAAATATAGTAAGTATAATAATTCGTATCATTGAACAATAAAAAATAATTAGCTTACTGCAAACCTATCCATCTTTGTCTTATTTTCAAGAAAGTATATTTTCTCACTAATTTTACTTGAAGTAATGCGAAAGTTTACTTTTATTCACATGATTAAATTGTCTTGCGAATCTAAAGAAGTGCAGCTGTGTTTAAATTTGATGACAGTCTATATACTTAACGCGCTTGCAAGAAGATTCGACATATATTTTCGTGCAATTTCCCCACCAGATATCCTATTAAAAATTTAAAAAACAAATTATAGAAAAATTGTCCCCCAATAAGAGTTCAGTTAAAGCTTCATAAAAATCTTATAAAATTTTTTTATTTTCGATTGCTATACCTACCAGATCTTATTTAATGATATAATGATAAAAAAGCACAAGTTATAAATTTCATAAAATAAGAGTTCAGAATAGTTTTCGCCAAAAGTTGAAATTTGATTATCGCACCTGAAGGCTCAGTTTCCATTTTCATACACAATACATAATAATTAATATGAAAGTGAAAATGTACAAAAGATTGACGAATGATTAAAAGGGTTCCTGGGCTTCTTGTTTCTTATTAGTGTATAATACCTTCTATGTAGTGTTGGTAGTTTCCGTCACCAAGAGAGATGTGATGTCACTACTTGATATACATACAGGGTGCATCATGTATCCTTCTCTATATTGCTATCTCCTAACGCTAACAGATACAGGGTCGGTTAAACAAATCCAAAGGAGCGCAATTTTGTGGGCATCTCGATTCCGTCCAGACATACAAGATATCTGTGACCGTTCCTGAAATATCCTGAAAAAACTGAAAAATCGAGATTTCTTATTTTTGCCTTATTATTTGCCTTATTTTTATCTTTTTTATTATTGGAGATTAATGAATAATTTTTTGTGGGCTTACATAAGTCGGCAAGAGCTACCCATCTGACATTTCAAAAATTTTCAAAGCCGACTAGATCCCAGAATTTTTATAGTCAACTTTCGTTTTTCTTACGGCCACCATAGTGTTTTTTTATGTTGTTCGGTATAAAAAAAATCATAAAAACTAAAAATTGTTAAACTTCAAAAAATAAATAAAAAAATTTTTATTCTTCTTTTTTCTTTACAAATAATAAAACTTTTTAGACCGAATTTCATTGATAAATTAAAAAACCAAAAGGCAAGCACTATTTCGGCGTATTTTATAAATGTGGCCGTTTTTCGACGATTTTTTATTAGGTTTTTCTTTGAAAAAAGAAGAATAAAAATAAAAAAAAATTTTTTTTGAAGTTTATTAATTTTTGGTTTCCATTATTTTTTTCATATCGAACGACATAAAAAATAATATGGCGGCCATAAGAAAAACGAAAGTTGACTATGAAAACTCTTGGATCTATAGTAGGCCTTGAAAATTTTTGAAATGTCAGATGGATAGCTCTTAACGGCTTATGTAAGCCTACGAAAAATTATTTATTAATTTCCAATAATAAAAAAGATATGAGGAAAATAAGAAATCTCGATTTTTCAGTTTTTTCAGGATATTTCAGGAACGGTCACAGATATCTTTCATAGCATGTTTTGACGAATTCGAGATGGCCACAAAACTGCGCATCTTTTCTCTAATTTAACCAACCCTGTATCTCTTAGCGTTCAGGAGATAGCAATATAGAGAAGGATACATGGTGCACCCTGTAGATCTCGTAGTTCCTTGTGAAGATCTTGGATATACAGGGTGGAGCAATAGTCTGAATTGAATTGAATTCAATTGAATTTTCTCAGGTAATATGAAAATAAAATAATATACCTACTGGCTATCCCCTTAAAAAAATAGACAATGTCGACATTACTGAGCCAAACACATCAGACTGCTTAAAAACATGTTACGTCAATGGGAAATAAATGAAATTAAAAAAATTATATCTTTTTGTAGTTTTTTCAAGACTCAAAATTTTAAGATCTATTGACTTTTCACGGACTTTGGCATCATCCAGTTTATTCAATCTTATGCTTATTATTATAGATGCGTATATGCGCTTCAATCAACTTAAGTACCTAGTGATAATCCACTAGGTACTTAAGTATTACAAAATGGTATACATTAGTGTTTACTCCGATGTTTAAAAAATCCAAATTTAAAAATAAGCCAAAAAGACAAACAAGCAAAAACCTACATATGAGATACAGTAAATTAGCAAATCAAAATTACCCACATACCAAAAAACAAGAAATATCATAAATAGCATCATAACTAACAAAATTAATTGAAAACAAAAATTATATATTTGGAACAAAACTTTTAAATCCATTAAAACCTACATTAAACACATCACAATTGTAACTGATGGCATTAAAATATGAACATGCTCTAAAGATGGGTGACCTGATCATTATGTTTGTCCTTGGTGTTGGTAGTCGAAAAAAGCTACAAGATCTGGTATCACGTTGGGCAACATGGAAGTTTAAGGTCTCAAGCAGCCATGCTAAATCAATTCCTTAGTGTATCATTTTGGATAAGAACGTCAGACAACTTAATGTATGCCATTCTTTCAGCGATAAGTAGTTAAAAGTGTTCAATAGAACATCCTGTGGAAATCCCTGATGTGGATAATGATGAAAACATCTGAACCACAGTAGTTTTAGGAATTTTCGCTGTACATTTTCCAGCAAGTTTATCTGACCATTACACAGCGGATACCAAACCACTAACGCATATTCCAGGTTTGACCTCACAAACGCTTCATACAGCGCCTTCAGACATCTAACATTGTCGGCACCATGCAGAAATCCCAAAGCCTTAAGTGCCGAAGATGTTGTCAAATTTCATGATGTGTAAATAGAGAGTTGAGAGTCAAAATGAACTCCCAAATCTCTAATGGTATCAGATCTTTTCAGCTGTGTGTCGGCAATCATATAAGGATAGATTGTGGAATCCCTGAGTCGCGAATAAGTTACTACTGTACTATTATCGATGTTGAGTGATAGATGATTTTCATTACACCATGAGATTAGGCCGTTCAAGTCACACTGCTAGGCCGATACACCCGATATGGAACACCCGATGTCGCAGTATTAATAGGGAGATGAAAAGCTATTATGGAATACATAAAGTTGCCTCTCAAAGAGATACTATTTAATTAATGAAATTAAACTGTCGGAAAAACCAAAATTACCCAGTTTTTTTTGGAATTATATTTAATCTATGTATCGGAATTATATTATGATCTATTCGATCAAATGCTTTGGAAAAATCCGTATATATACCGTCCAATTGACCCCTACTGTCCAACTCATTGGAGACATACTGGGTAAATTGTCCTAAGTTGGTAACTGTTGGTCTGTTTTTAACAAAGTCATGTTGACTGGGGGTCATGCACAGTATACGTTTCATGGACATTACTTCTCTGCCTATAGTGTTTAAATAATAAATATATTCGGATTGGGATATTGTTTTCAAAGGGAAATGACCATTGACCAGAACCACGGTGTAAGATATATAGGTGAGTGAACGAAGCACGTATTTCAACAGTAAAGCGCGACACGAAAACCTGAACCTCAGTGTATGAGAGAGTCTTGCCAGCTGGGCTCTGACCTCTTGCTCTTACACATGCAAATTGCCATTATCAGGGTGTCATGCTACTCCATTTTATTTTTTTCTGAAGAAGCAATAAGCAAAAATGGGTAGAAACGTGCTGTGCCTAACTGTAGAAGTTGATGCGATGAAGCTGTCTCTACTTCTGCATGCGCGGCGCGATTATCTGACAATATTTAAAATGACTGAGAATTTAGTAAGGATGCCAAGGCGTATATTAAGACAACACGTCTCTACTACAAGATATTAATTTTTTTTAAACTGATGATTTTTTCAAAAACTCGAAGAGAAAATAACGTCTTCTATTATTCAGTCAAACGATTCGCTTAACCGCTCGTGTTGAAAATTTCGTTCTTGTGGATAATAGTTAGCTATCATTCTCCGCTCGTTATTGATGAACATAGTAAATTAATAACGAGAATTCAAGAGAAGTGCTCACAAAATGAGAAATAAGGAAATATATACGACAGTAACCAAGTAGGTATTGCGACTCGTTAGCTTTTTTTATTGAGTAGGTAAGTTACTAAAACTTGTGATATTAAAGTTTCATCTATCTAAATTAATTGTCTTTCTCGTCATTTCACGTCAGCATCCTTCAGATTCCACTTTGGAAATAGACAACGACAATATGAGGAAATTCCGCTCGAGTAGCCACATCATAATTCTGAACGTAATAGGGGTTTCATTTCTAGCACAGAACAAGGGACAGGTAGGTACACTCTAGTTTACAGAGCATACCAAAACTAATTTAAATAACATTGGACATAATGACACATCAAAGAACTCATCGAGTGACTTCAAAGGTTCCGTTCGTTAAATTACATTCTACATCACTTCACGTGGTTTCTCTCTTCCAACGTAAACTGGATGGAGCAATTCCACATTGGGAGGGATAGCTCTATCGGATAATTGAGCTCAATTAAATTTGAATAGTGGAAGCAAAAAGATTTGGAATCGTATTCACCACTTTGCATGTGATTTTGCTGAGCACTTGACTCCTGCACTTTAAAGACCAATTTTCCAGATGCAGACTGAGCCATTCGATAAACCATATTCAAATTGAATTCCGGATATTTGAACTTTTCAATAAACGCTGCAAGGAGTAGGTAGTTCGGGATGCATTGCAATTTAGGGAGCATTTACAACGCAAACTGCATAGCGCTGAGGGATGCATGAAAGTTCTGGATGGAGCAGAATTGGGACAGAAAATATTGACATATTATATATTCTTATTTTGGGTTCATGTATTTACCAACTCTTCAGCAAACTACGTTTGCACGATAATTCTGAGTGACGTCTACTGAAATCTAAGTCGTTATAAGCTGTAGAACTTGGGCAAATATTAACTCAAATGTTCAGAGTAAAACTAAATGGTCTACATTATTCTGTATTATGTTAGCTGATTAAATATTTCCGTTCATTTTCATCCATTTTTCGGTTGCTAATGCTATAATGTGCTAGGTACTAAGAAACCTGCTGGAGTTGGAAGTTTGTATAGTAGGTTTTGTCTTGTATTCACTAGTAAAAGTAAAAGTAGCTATAATATTGGTGAGGTGCCTGAGCAGAACATGGTAAGCCTACTTACAGTCAATTCTCCTTTCTTTGTTTGGTTCAATCAAGTCAAGATGAATAAATTTAAACCACAGGTACCTATACTAGTCGATAGTTTGAAGTCAAATGTGTAGCAGAAAATAGCTCATTATTTCGCAGCCAGAGATTTATCTGCAGGACAATGAAAAAAAAAAGTTAGAATAACTTTATTTAGGTCACGATATATGCAGTTGGAGAGCAGTTTCAATTTTTGGATTTCATAAGAAATTTTCTTGTCCCAATCTATTCCCCCCAACTAGGAGTTATATTTTATAATTCAAGATAGCAGTCTGTAAGTACATGGCTAGCAGAAACATTTGGACATTAAAAATGTAGAGAAACAGTCTACAGAGTTGGAGAATCGCGACAACTCTATAATGATTTTATGTCGAAGAGGCTAGACAAGCTAGAGGTTGACAAGTTGACTCTGATGACAAATCGTCATTAAATATAAGCGACTCGAAAGTACTCGACTCTTGCTTGATCAAATATCAATAAGTAGCCGACCCATTTCTTGGAGGCTACATCAACTGCATCTTAAAAGGTTTCTGCGTTATTTACAACTAATTCTCTTCTCTTGGCAGACGTAATTTGGAACGTTTTATTTTTTGTGATAATAAGGAGCTTGGTGTGGGTGTATCTACCTACGCGCTTACGTATAATCCATGTATGAAAAATTATTGCAATTATTTTTACAGGGTACAGCCTTTTTCTCTCGGTTTTCCTCTTTTGTCAATTACTTTTCGCAGTACCTATGTGAAATAATTTTCTTAAAGTTCTATCTATCACACTAAAGGCATTTATCAATGACTATACTCGTAGTCATTGATCAATTGCCCTTTATATATCAAATTACTTTCACTTTATATGAATTGCTTTTCCTATTTACGTTATAAACATTGGAAAAGCATTTGGTATAAAGTAAATCTAATTTCATAAAAGAGCAACAATTTAAATTGAAAAATCACACTAACGTTTGATAAATGGGAAAATAATTTGAGAAATCTGGAACCGTAATTGACAAAAGACAAAAATCAAAACAGAAAGACTGTGAATTCCTTTCCTGACTGATTTTCTTCCAATTCTGAAAATTCTAATTTTCTGAGTTCTTCCTCTTTCTGGTATTTCTGGACTCTCTCGTCCAACAGGACTTTTTTCTAAATCTTCTAAGCCTTTGTTCTAAATCTCAGAAAGGAAGCTATTTTTCGGCAAGTTCCTTCTGAGTTCTACAAGTCCATACATAAAGTAGACAACATTCCCTACATTTTTCTTCTAAAAAAGGTCTCCTTTCCGTAATTCAGGCCAAAAACTGGAAAAAGTGCAAAAATTTTAGCAAAACTGGGAAAATGTTCCGGGGCAAATTATTGATGCCATCAGCAAACTTCATATTCGGGTTCAGCGACCCAAAGATATACAGAGTATCCAAAACTCCACGCAATGGGAATATGTTATTTTTTGACGCGCTCTACTGGCGGAACGGTTATAGTCTGCAAAAAAAAAGTCATTAATGTGAAATGTAGGAAATTTTGTCTACTTTAATTTCGCATAGAATGAATTTGTTGGTAAAATACTCCTTTCCGAGATTTAAACCAAAAAGTAAAAAAGTGCAAACATTTGTTCAAAAAGTGCAACAAAAAAAATCCCGGGTCAAATTTTCGCCAGAAAACAACTTTCCTCTGAGAATTCCAAAATGCCCAACCTGCTATTAAGTCTCTAAAGCTCCAATCTCAAAAAGGTTTTGAATTGGAGTGTTTACCAGAAATAATCTTTTGAGTTCTGACTAGGTATCGGGGCAAGGTGTGGTTTAGGCCCCTGCATAAGCAACAAGCAATGATAATAGGCTTATTGTGTTGAAACATTGTTAAATTGCTTCTTGATGGCATCATCTAGTTTCAGAAATTCTACCGTGGCAGATCTCCATTTTATTAAACGGAACTCCAAAAATAAAATTTTCTTCTCATAAAGTTCTTATATTTACTTGGCAATCTCTACTGGGTACCGTTTTTAGAGAAAATGCATGGGGATTGGGGATCTGGGTTATCTTAAGAGATACGAAGTAAGTTTGATTGGGCGAAAGTAAAATATTTTTGTGCTGATTTAAAATCTGAACAGGAAGATGCCGAAAAAAATAAAAAAATAAATTTAGATACAGGTATCTCTTAAGATAACCGAGATCCCATGCATTTTCTCTAAGAACAGGCAGCCTGTATATGTATTCGGAAAATCAATGTCCATACATCACTATATCCATATTTCAACCACCAAGTGGGCTTCTTCAGAGCTAAATATTACTTAACTTGTGAAGAAAGGAAACTGCTTTCGTTTATTTTATTTTTTCTTTAGTATGATTTCTAACAATTATTTTGGGCTTATATGACCAAATCCCCCTCCAATGGATACACGATTATAATAATTATGGCTGTATGCGTTTTTATGTCGCTATAATCGCTTTCATAGCTCGACTGGAATAGATAGACTTAGGTATGCGTCTTGTTCGTTGATTCGACACATCGACGCCTCGTTAAACAACGAATGAGTTCTAGTTCTACCGTCTAGCTCTAGGCTCTCGCATCTCGCATCCATTCACGATCCGCGAGAAGAATCTCATATGACTCATCTTGAAACTTAAATATAAAACTCCGGTCCTGTCAAACGAGTAGGTCGATATGATTTAGAGGGCGCTTGCGCGAATGTGCCGTACCGCCTGCGATTCGCGTGCCATTTAGACAGGTTAGGGTGATTCCGCGGCCGTGCCGATCGCGAATGCAACTTTACCAGATGGTGCTTTGTTTCCATCCTAGACACAACATCGACATTGCTGTTGTTTGCTGTCGGTCATGTGCATCGGATCGTAGGTTTGTGTGACGACACTCCAACTGTCATCTCGTCTTCACTCCACTTCAGCGTAAATAAGGTTAGTGTTAGTGGATTGCACTCGCGAGCGTCGTCGTAATCTTGATAATTTTTATTATTATCGTTATTCGATTGTTATTTATAGTTCGTAATTTGTATTGTAAAGTTGTTAACCTTCGGGATATTATTATGAGGTCATTGTTTGGGTATTGTTTGATTGTTTTATTGTATTCTTGACTGTATCATTTTATATTAATGAGTAATAATAATTAATCTCCTTATCTAGAAAGACTTGTTTTAGTTTTTTTTTATTATTATATTATGTAGTCTATTGTGTTTATTTTTTGAACATAATAAAAAATTTAATCGTTATATAAAAAAATCAACAAATCAAATTTAAGATTTATTAATAAAAAAAAATACTCATGAATATTTAATACCTGAAGTATCTTTTTTTTATAAAATATGGAAGATGAGAAAGAAGTGTTTTAGGTAAACAAATCACCTCTGGTCCCTCGCCTCGTCCAACCAGACGAAATCCGAGACGGATAAGTTGTCATAAGTACTTAAATATAATTAAAGCTTCAGTTTCTTTTATTTTCAAATATCTTTAAAGACCTTTAAGTACTTAATGCACTAAACATGCTGGGTAAATTGGCATATAATATTTATAGAAAGAGTACTTCTTCTCTTTTTACAGAAACACAGGGTGTCCGAAAGTTACTATAACATTTTTCCGAAAATTTAAAGATAGCCGAGCTTTTGATTAAAAATATACAGTAAAAAGTACATCATTTTTTTTATTTTTTAAGCGATAAGGACCTTTGTGTTCTTAGGTACTATACATGCTGGGTAAATTGGCATGTAATACTCGCGTGTATTTCTGCTCTTTTTAATTATGGAAATACAGGATGTGTCGAAGGTTCCTACAACATTTTCCCGAAAACTTGAAGATAGCGGAGCTTTTGATCGAAAATGCACAGTAAAAAGTATTTTTTTTTTAATGCGATAAAAAGACCTTTGTGTAGAAAAGACCTTTTTATAGAAAGAGTATTTCTTCTCTTTTTAATTATTATGGAAATACAGGATGTGCGAAAAGTTCCTATAACATTTTTCCGAAAACTTAAAGATAGCGGAGCTTTTGATCAAAAATATACAGTTAAAAGTACATCAGTTTTTTTTATTTTTTAAGCGATAAAGACCTTTGTATACTTTGATAAAGGAGCTTTTGATCAAAAATATATAGTAAAAAGTGCAGTTTTTTTTATTTTATTTTTTTTTTGAAAGCGATTTTTGATCGTGAAAATGTGATTAAGTGATTTTGTATAGTTATTCACTTCAAACGTTTTTTTGAAGCGTTTTTCTCCAAAACGACTTTTGTTTTCATGATGTCATGATGTGTTCCCAACTAACAATTTTATATTTTATAACTGCTGTAAGAATGTTAATAAAACAAAATTTATAAAACAGCTTTATTCCTGAGAACATTTCTAAAACGTCTATACAGCAGTTATAAACGCAAATTGGGCGCAGGTTTATAAAACATATTGGCTTTTTAACTTGTTCTATAAGGTCAGCGTAGCACTAATATCGGATAGTTATGTAAACGTCTACTCAAGCCTTAAGAAACAAAGTCAAACATCTTTATAAAATTGTTTTATAAAGGTTATACCTATTACCACTATGCAATGGTTATAAAATAAAGAGAACATTTTCAAGCAACAGTTTTATAACTTACTTCCAAGTTACATATTTGTTTTATTAGTGTGATGGATCACTGCAAGCATAAAATATATTTGTTTCATAGGTGCTAAACAATTCCTTTACTATAAGGCAGAGTGTATAATATATATCCTTAAAGAAACTAAAATGCTACGACTGGGTATTTTAATGAAAACGGGATGTTGTATAGCTACTCACTTTCGTACTTACAAGTCAAATTATCGTGGCTCCTAAGATCTCCTAAAAGTCAATTTTACTTGCGAAGTAAATTTTATTGTGAAATATATAGTATATATGTGGTAATATTTCAACGCGCCACAGTTAAAATTGATATTAGAAATATTAAAAATTTATAAAAAAATTCAAAAAAAAAAAAAATCATGGTAATATAATAATAGGTACGTGTAAACTTTTTTTTTAAGAATATACTTCAACTGATATGTTTTTTATTGTTAAAAGGTGGTAACTACTGACTCAAAATTACACATAATTCAACAATGGCGCCTGTTCATAGGTGCTTAATTCTGTATCCAATATGGCTGGTACCTAATAAAACAATTTTGTATCTAAAGTCGACCTTATATGGCAAGAAAGCAGAATTAGTGACTTTTATAAAACAATATAGTTACGACATTCAACATATCCAAAATACAGGACCGTATTCGATGTTTATCAAACAATAATAATGATACCTATTAGGTATGTATGTTATTATTATTATTTTTAAATTACCCAACAGAAACATACAATTTCCAGTTACAGCGACCAGTTAAAGTACAATTGAAATCCAAATAAATAGCACAATACACAAAAACAGTATTATATTATACATCAGGTTGTTGATGAATAGGTATGGTACTTGGGAAGTACCGGCGTTCATACTATCTTGAAGTGCCATTGCAGTAAAATGTTTATCATTAAAATTATAATACGAGTATTACTTTAAATATAATATTATAATAATTAAATGCCGTTAAAGAATTTATAAAAAATTATTCGATTATTATTAACTGTGTAAATTTCATTTCTATTTGCTCACGCGCTATTAAGCGACACTAGGGAAGAACGGCAACTTTGAATTGCAAAATATAGTCCAATAAAGTCTAAAAAGTCATACGTATCGATTAAGAATACACATCCTTTTGATAGTTCGATTTGTTTTGTGATTTGAATATGTGGTTTTTATAGTAACCGCCAGTTTGTCTAAACACTCCATCCCGCATAAATAAGTATACGTCAACATTGGTTTTGAATGAGAATTAAATGCACAACACAGAGGATAGAATGTCATTACGTGAATAAATTTTATGTAGTTGTCAGTGGCTCTCAAACTGACGTAATCGCATCAATTCATTGTTTGAAGTATTTCTTCAATAATAATTTACGCTCGTTCACAACTTGACAATTAACTGTTTGACATTTTCTGGTGAAATTAAAAATATTAATTCGGACGGTTAGTGTGACGTCACATCTGACTTTTTAAAGTTAATCCTACTTTATGAGTAAAATCGCGTATTTAAATATCCCACCATTGAAAAATAATAATACGGTTCTGCAATTGCCCTCTCCTTAAGATGCTTTGTTCAAAAAACGTTGTTGTGCATAATACAGTTGGTATGCAAGTCTTACCGAACAAATTTGTTGTATAACATTGGCTTGTATGACAGTTACAGAACAAAGCTGTTTTATAACACTGAACTGGAGAGAAGTACAGAATACATTTGTTTTATAATCCTGTTCTCGGTGACCATTAGAAAATATAAGGCTAACAGGTTGCCAGTTAAGTAATATACAGAAGAAATCTGTTTTATAACACTGAGCTGTGTGACAATTACAGAACAAATTTGTTTTATAAGCCTGTTCTTGGTGACCATTAAAGAATTATGATATTTGCAAAATTGATTTTAGTTTTATAACAGTAATGTTTCAGCAGTTATAAAACAGATTTGTTTTATTATAATGTGAAAGTATATCTTTAGAGAACAATTTTATTCGCTTCTGAATCTGATAGGTAGTGGAATATCTAATTCTTCGGTGCATTCTAACTTTACAAGCCAGTCATTATTTGCTAAACTACTCGCTTCTGTTTCGTTTTCTGTCCTGAGACTAGACCAGTTGTTATTGAGTACAAAATGTCCTTCGCTTACAACCATTTCATTGCTGTTTCCAACAATTTTGTTTGTCTGTAAACCTGAATGATCATCAGAGACAGCAGGAACCCTTTCGCCACTGCGTTTTATTTTTTTCCAGCGACTAAAATATCCGACATTTTATTTGATTTTTGTAAGAATAAGCACCCTTGATCTTTTGAACAGGCACACATAGGTATATTAGACTTTTATTTATTTTTATTTTTTTATAAGTAGTTATCCTTTACAGGGTTATTTTATTTCATAACAGTTTTATTATTATTTCCTTTTTGCAAGTTCTTTAGTTGGTATATAACAGTTAGGTATATTTCGGCTTCTATTATGACAAATTTGCTGCGATAACAAAATTGCATTGTAAGATCACTTATATAACAGTTTTATAAGAACACAACGTCAATTGTATAAAGCAATTATGTAACCGAGCTTTCATATTATGTTTTAAACACTGCTAAATAACTCCTATAAATCAGTTTCGTTTTATAATAATTTATATCCTATAACGATAGTCGCATAAACGTTTATAAAACAGTTTTATATTTATTTTATAAGATGTTTTATAATTTAGCACTAAGAACGTTCTAAACATTGTCTAAGAAAACAATTTTGTTCCCAAGAGCAAAATGATTTCCCTCACAGCTTAAATACAACAAAATTATATTCTTGAAGCCGCAATATAATAATTATAAAACAAATCAGTTCTTTTATGAATATTTTATACAGCAAAATTGTTAGTTGGGTTGTGAGTCATATTATCTACAGATCAAAAAAAAAAAACAATCTTTCACATCAAATTTGACAAAAAGATTCATAATAACATCGCTTTTGAAAAAAAACATAATCTTTCCAGTAACAAAGAAATATATGGAAAAACAATTTTTCCAATTAAGAGACTACAATTTCTATAAATAAATTTTTGAGTAAAATTGTTATCGGAGGTGGCAATAATAATTGTTTGAATAGAATCAACCCCCGAGTTATTTAATTTCCTGATACCTTAAGGGTATCATGACGGGATCAAAAATTATTATATAACGTAATCTTTAAAAAAATAAACGTATAATCGTAGATAGCTGAGATTTTTATTCATTTCGAATTACTTTAATTCTCTTTTTAGTAAAAATCGGTATGTCTCATCCGAGGTCTCATCCTTAAATTTAGATAGTCCTTGGTGAATTAAAAAGGTGCGATTATTTGACAAGATTTTCCCTACTTGTAAGTCCCTAGGACCGACTGACCGGGGTGGCTGCACCACCTAGCAGTTTATGGTTTGTACCAAATTTCGGCAATGCCATATATGCTGGCCACGGTATTCGTCACCACAAGTGGCATCAAGTTGCCCAGAAGAAGTCGCCACCATCTTGGACTTACGATTAACTTGTCCTCCGCATGACGGGAATCGCTGTGGCGTTCAAGCGAGTTGCTGACTTGGCATATTAGTTCAGTTACGTTTTTATGTTATAAAGTGATTTTCTCTCTTTGTAAAATATATAATTTTCATTTTCATGAATAATTATGAAAAATTATGAAAAATATTAGAATGCTTATTACAAAGTAACAAGACAACATATTTAAAGCGCTAACCAGAAAAGATAAATATATTTTTCAGAAATTGAAAGAACAACTCATCTTTTGAAACGCATGCAAAAATTAATAAAAAAAGCCATCGGCACGTAAACAAAATAACTTTTAGACAAAAAAGTCTCTGCTTGCTAAACTTATTTTGCCGCAGTCAGATATACAGAGTGATTTTTACTTATCGAGACATAAGGCTTGTTTCGAAATGGTGAAAATCATAAGAGTGCTGTTTTTAGAAAACTAAGCAACATTTTGATTAGATTTTTGTATAGTGCGTCAATGTCAGCCTACTTGAATTATCTCACGATCCAAAATATTAAAAAATTATTTTTAATTTTTTTATATTTCAAAATTTGACTTAGGTACAGTATTTCTCTTTTGGTAAAAGCTTTTGGTATAAAAAGAATCTAATGATTTTCACCATTTAGAAAAAAGTTATTTCCACGATAAGTAAAAATTACTCTGTATATTTGATTACGGCAAAATAAGTTTTTAACCAAGCAGGGATTTTTTTGTTCTCAAAGTTTCCTCTATGAACCCAACTTTTTGGCGGTATGTGCATGTGAATGTGGACATTCGAAGATAAAATTCGACATTTTATGAAATTTTGTCATATTTTGTCGATAGCGCGTGGCTTAGTTCTTCTTTTATGGATTGTTTTTACAAATGCGCAAAAGAAGTAATCCAGTGGTATCATCAGATCATTATATTCGTGGTGGCTACCTTACTGGTCTTTGTTTATCAATCCAGCATTTCTAGAAACTTTATTCAACAAATCCGAAACTCCTATTATGTCAAGTGATGGCGACCGTCCTGTTGAAAAAATCTTCATCGAGATTATTTTTCACCGAGTCTGAGTCGTTTAGAATTTAGCTATTTGCTTTTGATATGTTGTCAAATATTGAATATTTGACACCAAACCGTTCCTAACACTAAACGTTAACGCGGATACGGTGGGAGTTGAAGTCAGACCCGCGTCAGTAGTTTGTACTTCTTTAAAATAATTCGCGTTCGTCATCATCAGATTCTCTGCAATAATTTCTAGTTGATATACGGCTCCAGTTTCATCAAAAACAGTAGTTTTCGTTATGCGTCAATAATGTGACATTTTGTCACATGTGTCAATTTGGGATTTTGGCATTTGGCAGTTGTCTCTTCTCTGGTTAGCTTTGGAAATGTTTCAGATGCAATCTCAGAATTTTTGTTGCTTTGAATCAAATATTTCACATTTTTCATTATTTTCGTAAACAAAATGTTTGAGTTTTTAAAACGAAATAAATCACTAGAAAATACAAAATTATAGTGTATATATGACCTTGACAGGTGTACCCTCGCACACTCTTGTAAAAAACATTAAAGCTCAAGAACAGAATTATTGTTCAAAATAATTAATAATCGAGGAAATTTAATTTTTTAGATTTCCCCCAAATCTCGAAAAGCAAACACTCTGCGGGGAAATGTTTCTTACAAAAATGGTTTTGTTCGGTGGGAAACATCTTCTAAACACAAAACGGCCCTGGATACATCATCTCTTGCGATGGAGTGGGGGGTAACTTTGACATTTTACATAACAACTCCTATTTGTTATTGCGAATTTGTATTCAGTGACCAAAAATGCGTAGGGAATATGATTATTACCTGAAACATTATTTGAGCATTTTTGCATTGGAAACATACAAATATTATGCATTTTTGTCGCTGAGTAAGAATTCGTAATAAAAAGTAGGGGTTATGTTGTTTAAAATTTTTTTTTTCGCTACTTTTTTTACGTCAACTTCACTGACATAGATGAAAAATTGTAGAGTAATGAACGTATACGTACGTATACTTTATGTCACTTTCCCGCACACTTTTATAAACGTGAAAAATCTAATAGTTTGCGTACAAATAGCGATGCACAAAGTGGTACTTTGTATAGTGATCGTAGGAAAAACATTTTTCTGCAGAGTGCTTAATTTTCGAGATATTTCAATATTTAAGGTTATAATAATCACTCTGTCTGTATAGCCTGAAGTGACGTGAAAAATATTTTAAAATGAGAGATCCTGATTGGTCATGCTCGAGTACAAGTGCGTAAGAATGTTTCAAGTCCAAAACTTCAGATAGGTACCCACTGCTTAATGGACGGTCATCGTGGGACACCGTTCAAAACAGAAAGCAAAATTCAATTTAATTAAATCACACACAATAATTTTCTTAAATGTTAACACCGCGGTAAACAAAAGGTGTGATAAAAATAATTATGAAATTTATAAAAGCCATTTTTTTAGAATTATTAATCTGCTGTAGATTTGAAGCCTCCTGTTAACCTACTCCTAATTAATTATGTATATCGGTGTAATAATTATTTTATTCTTGTATACAGATAATAATTATTGTCCCAACCCAACTGATTATAAAGTGTCAGCAAAAGAAATTCTAAATAAGACTATAGGTATTAGAACTTTTAAATCTTAAAAGCTTTTCCTAAGAGCCAAGTTCCATGACTATTATTCTTCGATCCAAAAGTAAATATACTTCAAAGCTTTTGATAATTCAGTCGGAAGTTGATCCCACTGGCACGTAGTTTTATCTTGCAGCTGCTGCGTGGAACACGTAAAAGTCCGTTCGGTCTATTATTCTATTATTAAACCTGAAGAGACATACGATATGAGCCAATGACCTTTCAAAAATAATTATGAGTTTTCTTGCGGCTTCCGTAATTGCATTTTCCAGCACTTTGATCGATGGTTCACTCAAAAACGAAGTTTGCGTCGTACTTACTGGATAAACTTTTAGGTGCTGTTTTTACTGTGGCGCTTTACGAGCTGCTTTTTCAGGGCTCCCGCGCAGAGGGATCTAATTGATTATAAAAAATCTGTGAATACACCCACATGCACTGAAAATTATATTATTTGATACGTGAAATACATAATATTTCTTTCCTTCTATTTATTAAAAAAAATCAGCATAATGTGAGGACTTTGCAAATTTGGAACTGTAATCGCAGTATAATTATTTGTGAGGACAAAAAAAAACATTGAAAATAAGAACTTTTATGAACGGGGTCGGGTATACCTCCTACATTGAGATCTCAGCTTGTTGTAAAAGATACCAGAACGTTTAATAATGGGGAAAGTTGTCGACAATTTTATGACGTCTGAAACAGCTCCTCAAACACTCATGGCTGTCTTAGATTTGGAGATTTTTTAGGAAACTGGGATGATGCCTGATTACAAATTTTAATTAACCAATTTTTTTTAATGTATTGAAAATATGATTAAATTATTACAATGTTAACTACATAATGATGTGATTGATTCATATTGTAAAATCGTCAACTTTGTGCTGTCAAAAATAAAATTCAAAGTTTAATTTTTTTATTTCTTTTTTATGTTCATTAGTTTTTCCTAAGTGTGTTCTTCTTTTTTTTAAGCCTGTGTCCATCCATTGTCGAGTATAGGCCTCTTCCAGGTTTTTTCATGCTATATACGGTCTCTTATACTAACTTGATCCATGGCCCTCCTGCCACTGCCCTAACGTTATCTATCCATTTCTTTTTCGGTCGGCATATACTTCTTGTTGTCCCTTTTGGTCTCCATGAATACCGCTTTCTGGGTCTGTTTGGTTGGATCCTGTTTCGCCACTTGTCCGATCCATTGCCAGTTCAGACCATTTGACTCTCTACAACATCCACTATCTTGGTTCTGCCACGTATCCGATCCGGCTATTATTTACCTTGTCTTTCAAAGCGACTCCTAGGATTATTCTCTCCATGGATCTTTGTGCAATTCTTAGTTGTTCTGCTACTTTCCGGGTTATTGCCATGGTTTCTAAGTCTTAAGGCAGAGCACAGCTGTAGGATTTTTGCTTAATAAGCTTGACAAATACGCTTTTAAAAATATATCACCTATTTTCAAAAGGGATTTATTCCCACATTTTTATTTTCTTTGTTCAGCTTGACTTTATGTCCTAAATGTATAATAAAATTTTCTACTTTAACTATTATGGTAGTGTTGTCGATGATAATGTTACGGTCTTATTCGCGTTCATTTTTCGACCTATTTTTTGTATTGCTCATTTAGCTGGTGTAAGTGTTCAATTCTTGAATAGAAGTTCTCGGCAAAACTATAATATCGTCTGCAAATCTAAGATGAATGAAGTGTACTCCTTCGATGTTTAAACCTTTTTTATCCCATTTTTCATTGCTACGGTAAATAGATTAGGGGGAGATGATATTCCTCTGTCGCACGCCTTTGTCAAGTGTAATTTTATCTCTTTTAGAATCGTCATCTATTTTTAGGTGGAAGGTTGTCTTATCGTACATACTCAATACTTATATTAATGGTATAGTATCTCTAATCGATTCTCGTCATTTCTGTTAGAGTTGACCAGGTTTCAATGCTGTCAAAGGCTTTCTGGTAGTCCACAAACGCCAGATGTATACATACAGTGTGGAAAAGCCAAATGGAATAAATTCGATAATAAATCAATGGAGATGGGTGCCAAAAAACGCTCGGACACATCGATTAGTATTTTTGGTTGCGCATTTTTTTCAATGAAAACTGTTTATACAGGGTGTGTCGTGTAACAGTGCTCAATACCAACTTTCTTCTTTCAAATCAAACACCCTGTATATTATTACATTTTCAGATTGCCTGAAAAAATGTAATAATAATGCTGTTTATAATTCAAATTTGTAACGAGTGATTTTTGAGTTATAAACAAATGAAAATAGCAATTTTTAATTTTCAAAACAGTGTGTACACCGATAACGGCTCAAGATGTCGGAAAACGGCTTACATGTCCCTATCTTAACTTTTCATTTAGAGCCCTATTAGGTAGTTTAAATTTTTATACAGGGTCATGAATTGAAAATTACCAGATTTTTAATCACCCTGTATAAAAATTTCATCCACACAATAGGATACTACATGAAAAATTAGGATAGGGACATGTAAGCCGTTTTCCGACATCTTGAGCCGTTATCGGTGTAGGTACACTGTTTTGAAAATTAAAAATTGCTATTTTCATTTGTTTATAACTCAAAAATCACTCGTTACAAATTTGAATTATAAACAGCATTATCATTACATTTTTTCAGGCAATCTGAAAATGTAATAATATACAGGGTGTTTGATTTGAAAGAAGAAAGTTGGTATTGAGTACTGTTACACGACACACCCTGTATAAAAAGTTTTCATTGAAAAAAATGCGCAACTAAAAATACTAATCGACGTGTCCGAGCGTTTTTTCGCAACCATCTTCATTGATTTATTATCGAATTTATTCCATTTGGCTTTTCCACACTGTATATACAGGGTGTCCCAGCTTATTCGAAGCGGTCTCTGTAGGCCAAACGATGGACTTTTTCAAAAAAAAATTTGAAAATTCAAGTACAGAATCACAATCGCCATAATTTAAAATTATTTTGGAGTATACAGAGTGTCCCATATGAGAGTGGCATATCAAAGTTATGTTTTTTTAAATGGAATGCTCCTATGTTATTGCATTTTTAGACTGTATGAGAAGAGAAAATAAGATTGGCTTTTACAGTTGGTGTTTAAATTTAGAAGTTTTTGAGTTATAAACAAGTGAAAATCGTCATTTTTCAAGTTCAAGGCCCTGTACAACGAAAACGGCTAAAGATAGAGAAAAACGGCTTACATGTCCCTATTTTAACTTTTCATGTACTATCCTATGGTATAGAAACATTTGTACTTTCTTTGATTTTTTTATTTGGCGACGCGTGGAGAAATCTCAGAATTTTTCAAATTTTTTATCACCCTGTATAAACATTTCATCCACATCATAGGATAGTACATGAAAAGTTAAAATAGGGACATGTAAACCGTTTTTCTCTATCTTGAACCGTTTTCGTTGTATCTTGAAAAATGACGATTTTCACTTGTTTATAACTCAAAAACTTCTGAGTTTAAACACCAACTGTAAAAGCCAATCTTATTTTCTCTTTTCAGACAATCTAAAAATACAATAACCTAAGAGCATTCCATTTAAAAAAACATAACTTTGATATGCCACTGTCATATGGGACACTCTGTATACCCCAAAATAATTTTAAATTTTGGCCATTGTGATCCTGTACTTGAATGTGCAAAAATTTTTTGGAAAAAATCCATCGTTTGGCCTACAGAGACCGCTTCGAATAAGCTGGGACACCCTGTATACAGCATATGCTGTATTCCTTTGTTTTACAATGCCTGTTTTAATTGTTTGCAGATGATCGGTGATGCTAAAGCCCTTTCGAAAATCTGCTTGTTATACTGGTTGGTAGGAATCCAGTTTCTCTCAGGAATCAATCGATTGTTGATAATTCTGGTGAAAACTTTATAATAAGTGTAACAGCAGACTTCTTGCTCTATAGTTTTCTATATTAGCGTGGTCCCCTTTTTTGTATATTAGTGCGATCTCTGCACTTTTCCATGGTTCCGGAATTTTACCATCTATCAAGCTTTTGTTTAATAACATGCCTATTGTCTCTTTTAGTGTCTTTCCTCCCATTTTTGGTATTTCCGATGTTATTCGGTCTTCTCCCGGACTTTTAGCATTTTTCATCTTGAAATGCGTATTAGATTTCTGGTATGTCTTCTGCCTACGTTTGTAATGTTTTTAGGCTTGGTTTAGTAGACTTGATTCAGTAATGTCGCTTGATAAAGTTATTTGTAGAATTCTTGTATTTCTTTTATAATTACTTGCTTGTTTGTGACTAGTGTTTCGTGTTTGTTTCTTATTTTTAAAATTTTTTGTTTTCCTCTTATTTGGTCTGATTTCTCTTGTTCTGTTCCTTATTATAGTTCTCTTGCTTCCGGTCTCAGTTTAGTTTCTGATCGCATGTTCTACCATATTGAGTATCTCGTGTGTATCAAGCTTCAGTGTATCAAGCTTCGGTTTTTAATGACACCTGAAGAATTTAATTCTTCCTTTTACTATGTAAAAAGAAATAATGAAAATTTTAGAAAAACTAATTTTAGAAAAATCGTGTTAATTCCTTATGTCAGACAGAGAATATCTCCTCTGCCGTTCCATTCTCCTAGGCCAAACTTTCCTATTTAGCGTGTATCACTGGGTTGTTTCTTCCCTATTTTGGTGTTAAAGTCCCCTGTAATGATTCTATTCTTCTGTGATTCGTTGTTTGATGTATTGTAGGTGCGTAAAAAAATAATAAAATCTTATTCTAAATTGGTAAAAAAATATCACGAAGATTCTACATGAAAATTTGTAAAGAAAGTTTTCGTTTTTTTTTCAAAACCAATAACAAATGAAAATGTTGTGGAGTTCTTTATAAAAATACACAATTCTAGTTTCTTCAAAACATCTCAAAATCTAAGACAGCCATTACGGTTTTGCCAACGATTTAAAATATACTTAAGTCTTAAAATGACCTAATTTTTTTTAAATTTAATAGATTTCATCTCCGTGCAGTGCAACACCTTGTATCACCGGAAATTCATTAAAACTCAAAACTGATTTTCAAAACTGAGCTCAAAGCAAAAGGACGAAAATTGGAGGATTTTTTTGGAAACAAAATAAATGATCTAAAAAGGATTCCTTGACAAGTATTACATTTTTCAAAACGAATTTTTGGCTATTTTGAAAATTAAAATACCATGTCGAAGCACTGCTAATTGTGTTTTACAGTTAAAATTCTATCGGTCGCGCTTGATATGCGAAATTACAGTTCCAAACGTATGTCAATGATAATTATAGAGCTTTAACCGTAACAAACTAACAAACTATAAACGACTTTACATGATGGTGATCTTTGAATTACCCTTTGAAAAGGTCTGAGGCAGAGATAAGACATTATTCTCAATCTCAACTTCAAGGGATATCCTCTCCAAAATTAAAGTTCAATGAAAATTATAACATCAGGTACAGAGCATATTCATTGCTCATATATGGTTAGGATCATATTATATGGTATAAGCTACAATTATTATTTTATTCTATTGACTTTTAGTTATTTATAACAATTTGTAGGTACAATTTCTAGGTAATCATTTACATTCGATTGTACAATTATGTAAGTTAGGGCTATTCATTTTATGTAGATAATGATAATAGTTAATTGCTCTATTGGCATATCTATGTTGAATAATAATTGAGCTATACATGATCCGACCAATTAATTAGATTATATCTACAGTTTAAGAGAAATCAATTACACTTGTACCAAATAATGGTTTCGTACTAAATCAGCCAAATTAATCATCGTTTTTGACAGTTCTCGTATGTCTTTTATTCGGTGCCCCTCATTATTTCCCTTGATGTTCTTGCTTCAGCTACATCAACGCGTGCACCGGGAAATATAATCCTGTGCTTAGGTATACTTATTTAAAATGGAGAATAATATTGGGTTTCCTGTATAAATCATGTCTCGGCTACAATAAAGGAGTTACTCCTTTAGGTATTAGTAACTTTTTTTACATAAAAGAATAATAATAAGAATACTGATGTAGGTATATATTTCCAGAATAACTGGAACGACCAGCTTCATATTTTCCACGTCCAGAATGAAAATATAACATGCGTCCTGCTTAATGGAATACTGTCTCAGATAACTTCCACCCCAGGGTGCTTCTTTGATACTTAATAACTTTTAAACCAAGAACAAGATTGAATTTTCTTTTTTTGCTGCTGTTCTCAATCTCTTGGGTGCTTTGAGACTGAAAATGAGATTTTTGTATTTATCTAAAGTTTTATAGGAATATTTATTAGTAATACTCCTTCTTAATAACATAAGACCAAAGGAGGTTATTTATTCTAATAGATAATCTTGAATGAATGGAATAAAGCAGTCTTTCTATTTGAGATAGTTACATCAAAACAAACATTAGCTATCTAAGTATGTAGTATGTATTGTAACTCAAGCAGATCATAAATTCCATTCACCACTAACTGGCTTAATGAATCAAAACTATTTTTTCATTGCAGTTTGTTGTTATTTTATTATTAAATGTTACAAGAGGGAGTCACGGTTTTAACTGCGTCTAGATAAGACATAAGTAGTCGTTCCACTCTAGTGATTTTGACATACATAGACAGTCACATTTTTCCACAATTCAGGTTAAAAAGAAACAATTTTTGCCAATAGGTTTTTTTCTGCAAATATTTATTATTATTATAACAATTATTTAAAAATACACTTTTTTTTCAAGAGGAGGAAATCAGTTTGATGATTTTGTCTAAATACAATTCTAAAAGAAAACACCTGAATTTTTACGTTTTGAAAAAACCTGGTGAAAATGTTGACAAAAATTATTTAAATAAAGAATTCTGAAAATCGGTTAGTGAGTAGATCTTTGGCCAAGGATTACCTAGTATCTTTAGACTTGTGGAATTTTTTTCCAAATCGCTTCCTTCAGCCGAAATTAGTAAAAAAGATCCGAATTCTTGTTCTTTGTTAATTTTTTCCTGTGGAAGGAAGACGTTTTGAAAAAAAAACCGGAAACAAAAAATGCTTATTTGGCTCAAAGAACACGTCTGAATTTTTCCAGATGTTCTGGATAACATTCCCTTTTCAACTACTCATACCCTCTTGAAGAGGGCTCTGTCACGTGACGGATGGAATCGTAACTATACATCCCTTAGGTGCATGATGCCACTTTTGTCAGTGGGTCGTCGTATACTGTTCCCGATAAAATAGTGTAAAACTTCAGTCATGAAAATAAAAATTAGTATTATTTAGCTACAAAAACACTTGAGAAAGAAACTTTACCATGACAAAAACGTAAAAAAAATATAAAACTCATATTTTTTCGGTTACCGTTTTCCTTATTAATAAGGAATTTTTCTTATAATTAAACAAATTTTATTTGGTACAAGAATAATTCATAAAGGGGTAGAAGTAAAAAAGTAAAAACACACTTTTGAGGTGAAAAATCGCCCCCAGATAGGATTTGGCGATGGTTATACTCGTTGTTCTTCAAATTCATCATTCCCACGAAAAAAAGGAGGAATAGAAACAATAATAACAAAGTCTACAAAAAAATCTTTTTTGACGATTTGCCTGACTCCTGTCCATTACTATGATAGACAGCAAAAGAGGTTTTCTATGAAATTCTATAAGTTTATTTGTCGCTACCGGTATCTTGAGGTGGAAGTCTCGAGACACACAATTTCACAAAGCCCATCCTCTTGAAATTGTTAATGGTCTAAGAGACACTAAAGGATACTCCAGATTTTCCCCCGGCCATAAGCGACTACCCAATAGTACAATAACACTATTTACTGCCTGAGGAATATCTGATCCATGACAGGTTGCTTCTGGAAATCGTCCAGATAAGTTTACTTAATAACTTAAGGCAAAGATGGCATGCTATCGTATACAGATACGATAGCATGCCATTCATCACAGGATGAAATGAAAAATATGACAGTCAAAAACGAAAACTAACACTTACGCATGAAAATGTTATATAGACCTTCTGCAGAGACATGTTAGAGCTAGATGATAGCTAGACCAGGTTTAAACCTCTCCCCACACTACTCTCTTTGACTCATTAACTAATTTCGAGAAAAACATCTAAATTGACATCTATTAATGACTTCGGTAGTTTTGTCACTATAAAAGAATGTTAGAGACCTCTATTGAAGGCAAAAAAATAATAAAAGTAATAATTTTCAAGTATGGATGATTCAAATTTGGTAGCTTCCATACGTGTTTGAATATGAGCAATTGTAATAATCTAACAGGGCAATCAGAGTCGTCCTGTGATAAACTGGGAGAGCTGTCAGGATCGCCATGTGATAATCTGACAGAGCTGTACGATACACTTGGTTACTTGGTCCGGATAGTCATGTGATAAACTAGGAAGGGTGAAGGGTTTCAAAAGCAGTAGAACGATAACGCTTTAACTTTATTAGTGATGTATTGTAAGTACCGTGACGCTCTGAGTTAATACCCAAAACTTCACAAATGACATACAAGAATTACATTTTTATAGCTTACTGATTGAATGTTAATAATCTGTAACGAATTCCAAGGCATTCGTTGATTATTATTATTTATTTTAATTAATCGAGGGTTTTATCAGAAGGATACAGTTTTTACAGCGGTGATTAGCAGGTTATCTTCGCCGGCACCGGCTATATAAGCAGACCCAACGGAGAAGCAGGCAGATCTTCCGAGGTATTGACTCGCGAACCATCTCCCTCCTTGTGAACTGAGCTAGGAGGTCTTCAGGAGGCATGTATTGAGTGCATTCCGTCCAGTACCCAGCCGGCTACAGCAGGTCGATGAAATGAGTCGAGCCTAGCTGTAACTGGACGTCGGGAGACCGATGAGAGTGAACTGAGCTCTGATCGACTGCCGGCCATAACAGGGAATCAACTGGGGCTGTAGTGAAGTCCCGGCGGGTCCTTTCAGACGACACCTGGCCTGTATTAAGGGCCAGGCAAACCAGACGTCGGATCGCAATGTAATGAGTTGTCGATCCAGCGATCCCATCACGTCGCGTATTCCGGAGGCCGCAGCAGCAGGAGACCCGCACACGCAGCGTGCGGTGGTAAGAGAGTAACTGACGCAGCGGAGCCGAAGGTGAATCGTCCGACAGACCGACCAATCAACAGAGGTGCGTGTCCCGACGCAGGTATCTCTCACCAATCAGACGGTCAGCAGTGGACGAGCGCCGGCCCAGATGGTTCAGTGGTTAATAATATTAATCTAACAGATACAGATATGTGTAACTACCGTACTTGTAAATAAAGTTTTTTTTTATAATTTTAATTAACTTGTCACGGGTAAAAGGGGGCAATTATCCATCCCTGGGGAATCATCTCTACCATACCGAAAATCCCGTTACAAATCTCTTAGTCTAATTTAAAGTGAAGTCCCCTTTCAAATTGGGATTCACTTGTTTTTATATCAAGTGGTTAATCTCATGTTTATTGACAAACGTGCCAGAGCTCGGTCACTCTTTTGCTAAGGTTAAATATCGACGTAATAATTATTAATAAAATCTACATTACACGCAAATTCTTGAGAGTGCTGTATGATATAGAATCTCGCAATCCCTTACATCATTGCAAAGTGCAAGCGACTAGAATTATTACCCTCCGAACTGAGTTTCTGGAGTACTCACACGGAATAAAACGAAAAAGAAGAGATAAAAGTTAAAAAAAATTGGTAAGAATTCATACAGCAAGTATACACTTATATAGCGAAACCTGGAAGAGGTAAAATATATCTGGAAAACTAGAGAGTTCTATATCGTTGTATTATAAGCTCGCATGCACATTTAACTTCAACTTCAGTTGGTGAGACATGTGCTATGTGCTGTTATCAGCGCAGACTATATTATAAGAGACCACATGCACATAAATATGTAGTAATAGTTGCATAGCTATGAATAATTTATAACCACTCATCCTTATGCAGTCATTACCAGCTACAATTCGCTGACTTGTCGGCTGCTTGTAGTTTGAGCTTAACAAATGTAAAGCTCCAACCTGGTTTCATTGATTTATATCTCTAGCCTTTGTTTTTCGTTCGCAATTGCACATATTGGCGTCTACTTTATTCTCAATTTACTCAAATAGCGTTGAATAAAGTCGATTCTAGTGTAACAGGGGAGACCGTCTTTGTCACAAATGAATGTAACCGTGCACCCCGCACAGGACACCAATGTAACAGGGTGGCCCGTTATGTCGCTTCAATGCTTGTAAAATTTAACGACACACCTGACACCGATGTAACAGGGAAGGACGTTATGAACGGGACGCTATGACACCTCACACCTGACGGCAATGTAACAGGGGAGAAAACCCTTGTTAGGGATTTCTCAAAATTTACGGCCCACCTGTTAACTAGTCAAAATTTATTTTTAGCCGAGCGGAACTAAAGTTTTTGAAAGGAAGTCGTGGAGCCGGATCTGACCACTGGCATACACCGTGGCGATCTCGAGTGTCAAATTCACTAAAGACAAACAATAAGAAAAATCTATACGTACCTTAAAAAAATATAATTTTCAATGACTCTGCCCAGGCCTCGCTTCTTATTTGGAAGTATTAGATATTCCTGTTTTTTATATTATGTCTTAGGAGAGTTATTTACACTCCTAACTTAGCTTTTTCTTTATTAGTTGGTCTGATTGAAATTATGAAAAACAAAACAAGAAAAAGAAAAATAATAAAAAAAAATAATTTATTGAAATTTTCTCTATATTATTTATGTCACTTAGCAGACCATTTGTTTTGTTTAATTCTTAATATATCTGGGTGAGCAAATTTAAATTCATGAATTTGGTATAATAAATTTTATTTATAAAATAATAATAAAAACGTACAAAACACTAAATTAATTTGATAGTCATACTATACTCCTATAAGTACCTACAATAAGTTTCACTTTATTTCCCCTCACAGATGCATCGAAATTGTGAGAGCTGTAATATAACTATTATCTCTAATAATAATAATACCTTATTATTTACGTTTATATACCCCTTTATTGGTAGAATCAATCTTTGATTAATACTCGATACTTTAACCTCTATTACAGTAACCATACATCACAAGTAGTAAATAATTACAAAATTATTTACCTTGGTATATAACAACATCAAGAAAAATCTTAGTGCCTTTTTGACACGACACACTCAAGGTGTATTTTACTTAGCAACCTGTGGGTTATTCATCCACAACTGTCTATTAAATTGTCTGACTTTATTGAACGGTAACCCTTAAGGTTCCAAAATATACCAAAGTACATAAGTATTAGTATACAAAAATCTCTGACCTTTCTCCTTTTAAGGAAAATCCAAATGAATCCAAATATTGGGCACTTCACTGAGACATTTATTTTACCCGTATTACGACCGTGTAATAATTATTATTCCTATTCGTAATAACTGATTAATCACTCACAAATAATTACGAATATTTTAACTAAAAATTATTCAAGAATAATTTTCTTAATCAACTTTAAGAAAACTCGCGGTTCTACTTCGCGTAACTAATTTTTACTTAGCTAACAAACACTTTGTTTTAAAAACAAGACTAATTTCGCGGATAACCGTCGCGACGCCAATTATAGACTTTTTATTCTGGTTAACTACCAGAGACTTTTCGCGTTCCCCAAACTGTTACGACGACAGCTGAAAGGAGACTTCCGTTTCCTCTTTGAAAATTTTAATTCCCACTTTTTCGAGTTAGTCGGTTTGACCGCCTACTTCTTAATTCTTGGCTTAGACGTTTTACCCCCAAGCTACTTAATTTCCCAATCAGAGTTCTGATGCCAATGTCCGAATATTTTCCTCTTTTTCTCTCATTAAATAATTTGGAACCGCCCTCTCGCTAACTCCGCCTTTCCAGTTGAACGGTTTTCGTTCCCAC
Organism: Malachius bipustulatus; assembly: GCA_910589415.1. Lineage (NCBI taxonomy): Eukaryota > Metazoa > Arthropoda > Insecta > Coleoptera > Melyridae > Malachius > Malachius bipustulatus. The sequence goes on along the minus strand of OU342634.1, from coordinate 28,039,541 downwards.
AGTTCCAATTGACCTCGCTCAGCGGTTTTTCGAAAACGCAGTTTTGATCACGTCCGAAACTTAATCTTTTATACAATAGTTTAGTCTGGAGGCTATTAATTCAACAATGTCTCTCTGTACTCACGCCGCTGACCATCTGGTTTTGATAATTAGCATCCTACTAAAAGGCTCTACATGATTTTTGAGCAGTTTTTAATCTGGGAAAATAATTCTAATCTGTTCTCTTGAGTTTTAATTTCAAGTTGGGTCTTTATTAATGACTTTACCTTCCTGTGCCGCCGTCGGACTACAGGCGTATTTGATTTCTCTAGTGCTGACCTTAACAGAATTATTGCTTCAATGCTCGCTTATATTATATTTCCCATCGCGTAGGTAATGAGAACTAAATTCGGACTTTCCTTAACTTGGATTACATCATCTTGAAAGAATTTTATTACATTTATAAAATTCTTAAACATTAAAAATTTATAGAAATTGAATTATCTATTCGATCCTTTACACTAGAAAAAGAATTGTGAATTACTCCTAGTTCCCCGATTTCCATTGGCTTTTACTGCTGCCATTAAATCAAACAAAAAGTTTTATGTCTTGCATAAAAGCACATTTCAGATTATAATTTATAGTCCATTAGAAGCAAGTAAGAATTTCCCAATCCGCAAAGTGCACTTCAGATGTGTCTGTATTCGTGTATTCGTAATATCTACATTAGAATTCTTCATGCAACATTAACAGCAATTAAATTTGCACTACATGGCAGACAGTAAATGAATGGACTTTGCAAACAGGCATACTAACCCGTTTCCTCTGTATTTCTAAGCAAGCAGCTATACAAATGGACTGCGATAAAGGAGAGTATCAACCCCTCTCCCAGAGCCAACCTCTCAAAAATTAAGGGCTTCCCACTGGATAGGGCCAAGGGATCCATTGCTACAAAAGGAATAGTTCAAAAATTTTGATTATTAAGTGAATCGGTCTGCTATTAGGTAACTAATTAAAATATAGGAAAGAATCCTTTGAACTCACCTCAGAAGATTCTCCAGAAGATTTATCCTCTTTTTTCTCTTCTTTTTCCAGGGAATTCTGTGATCAAGTCAATCGCGTACAAGTCCAGTGCAAGGAGGCAGTGCCAAGTTTTATTGGGAGTCAAAGACTACTAAAATGTTAAAGTATAGTTTATACTTCGGTATATAACGGTTTAAAACGTCATCATCCGTTACTTGAAATATTTGACAGTTACATAGCGATGAGGGTTGTGTTCGTCTGTTACCTTGTGAATTGGTCCTCTTCTTCTGAACCACCTTCCAGAGAATCTACTCAAGACCGATATGTCCTCTACTAGTCTGGTGTTAGTTTTTTTTTCCTGAATCCTGGACTTGTTCCAAAAAAGGGGAAGAAAACTCAGCCGAGCAATTTTGGCCACCAATTCAGAAAAGCCCACAGTTTGGTGTTATCGTCCACTCCATTCCTTGTTTACATAAATGACGTGCTGACCATACCATTATGACACTTACGCACTTTAACAGCACTATAAATAAAGTGTTCCTCTTTGTCCATCCTTGGATTGACTGTTGGTTGAGATTTGTCTTGGGGGACTCAGCTGCCAAAGTCAGCTGCCAAAAAATTGGGCTTCCTCAATAGATCTTAAAAATAAACCACACCTAGATAGTTGCTAATATGTTTAAGGCTCAGATCCGATCAACAATGGAATAGTGCATCTGTGGAGCTTTGCTCCAAAATTCAAACTTCTCGACTCCTTCCTAAAAAGAGCCGAATCTCATCATAGGCGATACGTCTTTAACATTCTTAGAACATCGCCGGTTGCTTGGTAACCTCGCACTATTCTACCAATACTCCAATGGGAAAAACTTTGGGGGAGCTCGAAGCCCTGATTCCGCTTAGAGCTGTTTTTAGATTCTAAGCGTCAAGCGTTGGGTGTCTACAAAGGGGTTCGTCTCCACAAGTGCTATACCACATTAAATCATCGTTTCTCCCTTCTGTAACTGCATTGCTTTAGAATTCGCTGCTCAGAATAATTCGCTATACACCAACCTACATTCCTAGACCCGGGAGGACTTTTAGACTTTCTTTCGCGGAAGTGAGAATTCCAGTTTCTTTGATATCATAACTCCATTAGTAATTCAAAAATTTATTTTAGTTACTCCCCTCCTCCCCATATGGCTGCTCATGTTAATTTTCTCTAGATGGCAAACGTGACTTTCAAAATAGGATTTACTCTTCGATTCGAATGCTTTTCGTCTATTATTTGAAAAAAATTATCGCGAGCGATGGAGAGACAGGAGGGTTGAATATTGCAAATTAATTTCTATCCCCTACTATTATTGTTGACAAGTCTTTGCGATTTTGTTATGATTATTTGTCAACATTAGGGATGGTAAGTCTTGATAGTATTTTTTTGGAAATTTAAATACCCCTATTATTGCTGGGAAAAAGTAACTTTTACTACTAAAATATCTATACGATTAATCAACGGAAACTCACGAAGCAAATTTACATAGAATTATATCTCCCTTCCCGTGTGTACGGTTAGTGTCCTTCGCATCGCTGCATCTTCTTCCACCTTATTTATTCTTCGATTTTTCTCGTTTGCAACTTCACCGGCGACTAACTTTTAAAATAATTCAAACTTTAAATTTAATTCGTCGTCGCAGGTTTCTTTCAGAAGTCCATACGCTCATTTTTCTACTATTCCGAATATCAGGTTAGTTAGCCTCTAATAAAAGTTGAAAATTAAATGATAGTTTTCCTAAAATGACAAAAAGAGGAATATAAATTCCTCTTTTGCATGTTTATATAAATCCAATAAGACATGTAAACTTGAACTGAACTTCATCGCGTTATGAGAATGAACGTGAATCAAACCCGTTTCGCAAAACTCGAGGAAAAACTGATTAAATTTTCTCAATGTTCAGGTCTTATTTCAATTCACTGCGGCTTTAACATCGCTACTCTATACCGCAGACTGTATTATTATTAACATTCGATGGAGTTTACGGGGATCCAATAATAAGTTGTTCTTGTTTGGAAATTGTTGGGAAACTTTATAGGGATAGTTTCGGTCGGAAGATACGGTGAATATCTGATGGCCGTGTCTGCGTTGCCGCTTAGTTATTTATATTTATTGAGATTATAAGCAATTTGTTATCGATTGACCTAATGGGAACTAAGCAGTAGTTACTGGACTCTTTTAATTATTAAAAGAGGAAAATTATCTTGCTAAAGAAGCCTGCAATGAAACGTCATACCGGCGCCGTCACTTTTAAATAATAAATGGTCGGAGAATAATCTATAAAAATTGCGCTAGGACAACTTTGCTGTTTTTTTACAGAATAATATTTTTCAGTCCGATATAATATGATGAGAAACTAAAATCGACTTATTTAGTTGAAAAATTATTGCAAATTGCAAGTAATTCCAAATTATCTTTTATAGCTTTGCCTTTAAAATTTAACTACCTATACCTCAGTAAGGAAATTGTGTGCGCAGTAACTGACATTATAAAAGAAGCAATTTTGGAGAAGCGGCATGTAGAAAATTTCCCTCGTAAGTGTCTGCTTACCGCTTCTCTGAAATTGCTTTTATGTTACTGCACACAATTTCCATACTGAGGTACTGGATTGATCAAACGAAGCGAGTGTCGTCTGTACCTACATTTTTGAGAATAATATGTCAGCTATCTCTCTGTAAGTAATTAAATCATCAAATTAAATTTATCTTTCAGTCTTCCTTTACGCGATTCAGTTAGCCTTAGCACCATGGCAACGTAGACACTCCCTACAACACGAGCTATGACATCGTAAAACACTCTCTTTTATTATAAATAAAAACTTATTTGGATATTACGATTTAATCAGATGAAAATAGGGTCTTAGTTTTCCCTAGGAAACTGTTAAATTTTATGTGAAATGATTCGATCGTAGAACAGGGCTTATCTTTGTTTATACGCTGCTATTACTAGAACTTATATGGCCATTTCCCCAGTCTCCAATGCAAGGAAGGATTTTAGCACACTTTTTCGAAACTTCTAGTAGACTGACGAACAGATATTTCACCTTTTATAAAATATCAACGCCGATTCACTATCAACAATCAGGAATAGAAGAGAAAATTTTGAAATTGTCTTTGGGGATCAAATTATCCAATCCCGCTATGAAAATTTCTACAAAAAAAATCAGGCGCTCTCATAATCAAAGTTATTGTTTCCGGGCTGTTATACCGGGATTCATTGAGAAAGTATTTATTTTTTTAAAGAAATCACAGAGAAATATAGATTTTTTTTCATTAAAGCAACCAGGAGCCTGACGCAGGTATCAAATTTGTGTAAAAAAATATCATTCCATTACGCTTCTTGAAAGAAATTTTTAAATTTTCCTTTTTCAATAAAAATTGTGCAAAAAAACAAAATGAAATTACAGTCATCAGCGCTGTTGGAACAATTTGTTCCATGATTATTATAAATGTTCTTGTGTTAGTATTATTATTGAAAATCGTTACTCTCGTAATTTGAATCCAAATAAAGTAACCAATCAATAACGGAGATACGGTATAATTTATTTTCGTACAGCACATAAAGGGTGTGAAATTTCAACGTTATAATTTGGCTCCATTAGTTCCCTTTTATTTGGAATCAACGGTCGAATTATTTTGTCAACCTGAGAATTCGTTCGGGTGCTATGACCTCGTCCTTACCCCAATCGTCACGCGACTCGCTTATCAACTCCGTGTCGGATTGATTCAATAAAACTTGCTAATTTGCTATATATCTTGACGAGGTAAACCAATTTCCCTTATCTTGCCTAACTCGGTGTAATACCATGGAATAATGTAATCACTTGATAGATCGTATCAATCAAACTCCGAGGCTCGTAGATTTATGTCTTCCGGGATTGCGTGAATCCTCCATTATGTAATTCCCATCTAGATCAGAAACTATTCTTCCGGTCTTCAATAATAATGAAGAGCATTGAAAGAAAATTTAACTAAATAGCCATTTACCTATACAGGGTTATTCACGGTATACACCACGGAAGTGTATGGCCGTGTCTCTGGATTTAAGGATCTTTTTATTTTTGGAGTGGATAGAGACCTGGCAGAGGTACGTTTTAAAATTATATTCATAATGTACAGGATGTCCCAAAAGCATGAAACATATCAAAGTTATGTTTTTTTAAATGGAATGCTCCTATGTTATTGCATTTTTAGATTGTCTGAGAAGAGAAAATAATATTGGCTTTTACAGTTGGTGCTTAAGTTCAGAAGTTTTTGAGTTATAAACAAGTGAAAATCGTCATTTTTCATGTTCATGGCCCTGTACAACGAAAACGGCTGAAGATAGAGAAAAACGGCTTACATGTCCCTATTTTAACTTTTCATGTACTATCCTACGATGTAGATGAAATGTTTATACAGGGTGATGAAAAATTTGAAAAATTCTGAGATTTCTCCACGCGTCGCCAAATAAAAAAATCAAAGAAAGCACAAATGTTTCTATACCATAGGATAGTACATGAAAAATTAAAATAGGGACATGTAAGCCGTTTTTCTCTATCTTGAACCGTTTTCGTTGTATAGGGCCTTGAACCTGAAAAATGACGATTTTCACTTGTTTATAACTCAATAACTTCTGAATTTAACCACCAACTGTAACATCCAATCTTATTTTCTCTTCTCAGACAATCTAAAAATGCAATAACATAAGAGTATTCCATTTAAAAAAACATAACTTTGATATGTTTCATGCTTTTGGGACACCCTGTACATTATGAATATAATTTTAAAACGTACCTCTGCCAGGTCTCTATCCACTCCAAAAATAAAAAGATCCTTAAATCCAGAGACACGGCCATAAACTTCCGTGGCGTATACCGTGAATAACCCTGTATAAAGGGAAAAATAGACATCGATTTTCCTATTAATTATAATTTCTGAAGTTATTTGATTTTTTTCAGAATCATTATTATTTCTCACAGACAATATTATTCGATCCATTATATGCACCTACATACAATACATGTGTAACTAAAAAAAAAGCACACATTTTCCCACGTGAAATAAATCGCATCCAAAAACGAACATGAAAATCGAACTGATTTATTTCCTTCATATCAATAAACTGAACCGGTGACAAGAATGAAAACATGCAAAAATCCATTGCACAAACTGTGATTATCGAGAATGGAAATTTCTGCACCGTCGACCAGCAAATCGATGATCGGGATTTTTTTTAGGAAAAATGTAACCGAAAAGAATAGCTAGGTGAAAACAAAACGTCAGAAAATTAATATCGCGCGAAGCAAAAATTTACGGACCCTACATTGGAACTTTTGCTCCGCATTGTTTACGTGCTGTGTGATCAATATGACTTTTAATGGTTTTATTTCCCACCGACACGTTCATATCTCTGTGTCGTAAATTTCGTAGTCGATGTGCCGAAGAGGATGACCCAGCTAACGTTAAATCAGATAAACCACGTCCTATGACCGAAACTATTCCTATAAAGTTTCCCAACAATTTCCAAAGGGAAACTTGGGAGTTCCATTTATTTAATCGAATATAACAACAATACTATTGAAGTTACACATAATACCCTAAAGCGGAACATTATCCTCTCCCTGCTATTGATCATACAAGAAATAAGTGTGTATAATATAGGTACCTTATGAACTTAGTTGGCTATATTTGATTTTAAAATTTAAAAAAAAAACATAAAAATTGTAACTAAACAAATATTGAACACAAAAAAATAACTCGAGGATCATGGTATGAGTCATAATTCCAAATGAAACATTACATATAAATAAAACTTGTTTAATTACTCAAAGAATAAACATTTACAAAGGTGGAACTGTAATGAATAATAAAATAAATAAATAAAATATATCTGGCAGGTAGCTACAGGCAGATACATTTACATACCTATTACATTTTTTACAATAAGTTAAATTTAAAAGAAGCAAAGTTAAAAGCTGATTTAATTGAAAATTGAATTAATGATGAAATTGTGCCCTGACCTCGTTGGTCGTGGTTCATAAGTGGTATAGTTGGACCAGAGATATAACGAAACGACTTCTGTCATTTTATCAATTTTTGGATTATTGAAATATTGTTGAAGTCATAAAATATGACAGTTTAACAATTAGATTTTTTCGTTATATCTCTTGGTCGACAATACTTTTTACTTACTTTATAAGTGGAGTGGTTAAACTACAGCTTTTTCTTGTACCTCAAAGATGTTGTTATATTAGAGTGAAGTTGGTATGATAAAAAAGCGTCCAAAAAAGAAATCCCGAGTAAGGGTGGTATGCTAGAAATTAAATTTCGCATTTGACAGCGCTGTTAACAACGGCACTGTTGTTAAAAGTAACTTTGACATAGTCACGTGACCATGTTAAATGCTTTAACATCGCCATGTCAAATTTCATGTTGACAACGGCGTTAAAGCTGAAATCACCCAATTTGGGTATGCTGGAAAGGAAAATCGAGTAGGAACAGTTGAATGCCAATGTTAAATGTCCATGTTACAATAATCACAGGGTATGGATCGACTAATTATTATTAGCTGTCAAATTTTAGGAAGATTTTTAATAAATCCAGTATTATTCCAGAGTGAATTGTTTTTTCTATGTTTATTTACAGTGTCATCACAACTAAATATCAACAATCTTGTTCTATAAAATGAAAATTAACCAAACAGGTACTACCTAGTATTTTTATACTATAATTTCAGTTTGAGTATTTTATAATCCCTTCTATTATACAAGATCTTAATTAAAAATTGAATACCTGACAATGGTGGGCATCAGATCTTGAATTTCCAAAAATTTTCTTCCAGAAAGTACCAGAAAGTAACTGTAGAAATACAGCAGGGACGCATTTAGATTGAAAAAAAATAACGTAATGTGTGAACATACTTCAAAATGGGCGTAGTAAATAGGGAAATATTTATTATTTTTCCTGCCTTGTGTATTTTCCATTTAGATTCAGAAAAAAATTAAATAAATAAAAAAACATTTAACCATGGGCAAACTGGGTTGGTGTAAATGTTATTTAATTAAATTGTTTTTCTTGCTTGATGTTTACTACTTTGAAACGTTTACGTTTTTTATTATTTGTTACAATACAAGTACAACACAACACAACAGTAGGCCATGCGCATGCGTTCAGTAGGCACTAGCCAACATCTAACAACGCGAAACCAAAATCGACCTCGACCATCTCGGATCGCCGATTAATTACGAAATTGAACTTCGGTTCGGCTTCGATCTAGCTCGTGAATTGTTCTTAGCCTGTAATCAGTGTGATCAGCGAATATACAACGTTGCCGCTATTGTTCATGTTACATTTTCAACACGATGATGTTACCTAACAACAGTGTCAAATCATGAATATTTCGTTCTAGCATACCGAATTGATTTTAACAACAACGTTAGATTGACATCGGTGTTACGTTAACAACGCCAAATGAGATTTTCTCAAGCGGCGAAATTCCAAAGAGTATAAAAAAGGGTTTTTATTTTTCTGAAATTTATGTCAGTGAGCCATAGGTATACATTAAAGTCGGCATCTTTGATGGTTGAAATTTATTAATAAAGTTAACAATAATAATAAGAAACTGTTATTTTTAATTACCGGCTGCATAAGCGGCTGGATTACAAAGACGTCAAGGGATGTTCACTGGTCGGCCTCAGAAAAAGGAAAGGGACGGTCGACGTTACTGGCTGATGGGGTACTACGGTACTATAATCGAATAGTCACCAGAAGGGGAGACTCCAAACACCTTCTAGGAGTTCTAGATCGTAGTGTATTAGATGCATCCCATTGATACAATACGCTCGTCGTTTCAATAAAGATTAATTATTATTATCGATTGTTTGATCGAAGCTCGATTGACAGTTATCAAACATAGTATAATAAATAAAACTGTTACAGCCTACCTACTTATATGATTTTTTTATTATTTAAATATTCAGTAGAAATAAATTGATATAATTTATTGAACAACCAATAACTTGGTGATACGTCAGATTGAGGAGCGAAAAATAATCGTTGAAAAATCGATATCTCAGTTTAAGGCTGTTTCGTTCAAAGAATATAAATTAAATATTCATTAAAGTTGAGACTGTGAACTGAATTTATCCAAATTCCCAAATTTTATGTAATAAAAGCGCGTTATGTTAGCTTTTAGGGGAGGAGCAGAACGTCTCGATCTACTACAATTCTGATAAAAGTCAACAAGATTTCTGTTCTACTAATTGGACCCTGGTAATGAATTAAATGTGCGCAATTCAAAAAGTTCCGCACACCATTTCAATTGGTATACATTTTTTTTTCGAGCTTTCTAAAACTTTTCAAATTACTGTTCCGAGTTGAAATAAAAGAGGATTGAACAGAACAAAAAAATAACAAATTGATTGATTTTAACCTGTCAGTTCCTTGATCACTGCCTGGAAAAACAAAGTCCCGTTAGCTGGTAAACGAGCGGGATAAGTCAGAGCGTATCAATCGATTCGTACAGGGTTTATTTTCCACCCCCTTGAATTGTTTGCTTTATAAAGTTGCAGCATCTCTGCCGGGATTTTCAAGTTAATACAAAATTAAAAGCTGCGGGAAATGGATAGAGAAAATCTTGATCTAATAGTATTTGAAAAGTACAAAAGAATTGTTCGTTCTCGCAAGTCCTTGGACATCAAATTAATTGCTCTTTTGTTTTGGGCAGAAGATTATTTTCTGTATTTGGGAGTTTCAATTAGCATCGGATAGAATAGTTGAATTACTTTTAAAGTTGGTAAATAAGGGACAAGAAGACAACGGGAAAGAAGTCGAATGTCTTGAACTATTCAGCGATCGTCAAAGTTTTTTATTGTTTATCTTATTTTTATCCTTTAATAACGGCAGTTTCAAGTATACTACTTCTGGAAACTGCTTTAATTATTTCATGAAACTCATCTTAAAGGAATAAAAAAGGATTAAAAAATTAGTTTTTAAATTAGATTTTCTTTTATAGCTTAGCTTCTTGATATTAATTTTTCTCATTCTTCTTTATATATTTCGTTTTTTTTTTATTAACATTTATTTTATTATTGCGATTTCGAATATTGTTCAGTCACTTTAAGACACAAAAGGGAGCTTTCCCTTCAAAAGATAAAGAAGAGTTCTAATTTGGTGGAGTTGTACAGTTCGGTGTCCTCATTAATATTCCGAGTTTGCGACCTTGAGCGACCGCTGCTCGCGGCGCCATATTGGAAAAATAGTTCCGAAAACCAGTTTTTCGATATCTTCTCTCCAGCTAGAGCTATCAAAAAGTTATACAGGGTGCACCATGTATCCTTCTCTATATTGCTATCTCCTGAACGCTAAGAGATACAGGGTCGGTTAAATTAGAGAAAAGATGCGCAGTTTTGTGGCCATTTCGAATTCGTCAAAACATGCAAGAAATCTGTGACCGTTCCTGAAATATCCTGAAAAAAACTGAAAAATCGAGATTTCTTATTTTCCTCATATCTTTTTTATTATTGGAAATTAATGAATAATTTTTTGTAGGCTTACATACATCTGATATTTCAAAAATTTTCAAGGCCTACTAGATCCAAAAGTTTTCACAGTCAACTTTCGTTTTTCTTATGGCCGCCATATTATTTTTTTCTGTCGTTCGATATGAAAAAACAATGGAAACCAAAAATTAATAAACTTCAAAAAAAAAAAATTTAAACTTTTATTCTTAATTTTTCAAAGAAAAATCTAATAAAAAATCGTCGAAAAACGTCAACATTTGTAAAATACGCCGAAATAGTGCTTGCCTTATGGTTTTTTAATTTATCTATGAAATTCGGTCTAAAAATGTGTCTTTTTTGTAAAGAAAGAAGAAGAATAAAAATTTTTTTAATTTATTTTTTGAAGTTTAACAATTTTTTGTTTTTATGATTTTTTTATACCGAACAACATAAAAAACACTATGGTGGCCATAAAAAAAAACAAAAGTTGACTATGAAAATTCTGGGATCTAGTCGGCTTTGCAAATTTTTGAAATGTGAGATGGGTAGCTCCTGACGACTTATGTAAGCCCACAAAAAATTATTCATTAACACGTTGACCGCCGTAATGGCAAATTTTTTTGACATATTTGGGGCCAGAGTTTTTTTTTTTGTTTTAAACAGTAGATAATTTCATGAATAGGAGATAGTATCGCCTAATATGGCGTTATTAATTTTTTAAACATTTGTTTTGAGTGCGCGGCAAGTGTGCATCGCATGGCCTGAATGACAAAATTTTCATGTTGGCGCCATGGGAAGCACACGTGCCTCGCAATTCAACAAGAAATTTCCTGTAAAAACTTGGAGTAAGCGCTCTGATTCATACGCCGGTCGCAGGTTACTTGTTCAGTTTATATTAGTTATTAGTTATTATTAATTATTAGTTATTTATATTAGAAATTCGTTATTTTTTATATACCTACTTCTTGACGATTTTTCTTTTTCTTGTTCGCAATTTTTTTGCTAAGTAAAGAATTATACAAAAATGTGTTGCATTTTTCATTACAACTATACATAAATTTGATTATGAGTCTAAAATAATACCAATAGAAACAGAAATAGCTAAGGATATAGCTAATAATAAATATATAGCTATTTTGGATCTGTTTAACTTCTGAACCGGGCTAAAAAAATGAATTTGTATACCAAGCCGTGCACTTCGCTCCTTCATAACAGTTCTAGGCTAACGTGAAGCAAATGTGAGCAGCGCGGCTCAACGTAAAAACCTACGCGTGAAACATAGGTGAGTGGCGTGGCTCACAGAGACGTGGGCCACGCGAGTCACACTTGCTTCGCATGGCGGTCAACGTGTCTCCAATAATAAAAAAGATATGGAAAAAATAAGAAATCTCGATTTTTCAGTTTTTTCAGGATATTTCAGGAACGGTCACAGATATCTTGCATGTCTCGACGGAATCGAGATGACCACAAAATTGCGCTCCTTTGGACTTGTTTAACCGACCCTGTATCCGTTAGCGTTAGGAGATAGCAATATAGAGAAGGATACATGGTGCACCCTGTAAAGCATGAAATTTCTTGCAAATTTTCTATATAGGAAATATTTTTTAATCAGATCAATTGTTCACGAGTTTCGACGATTTTTTGACGGTGAAGACCCGAATCTTTACGAACAGCTTCGAGAAAATGTTTGTGTCTGTGAATATAGGCAAGAATATGTCAAAGCCTTCAAAATAGTATGTTGGAGTCTTTGCTACGTAAGAAAACTTCTAAAAAGTTGTCATTGCTCTTCACCCTGGTAATTAAAAACAACAAAAACTTATAAATTAATTAAGTACCTACTGCTTTTGCGGTTACTTAGGTCAAATTCTAACCTTTTTTTATAAAAATTCTTTTAACATGTACATAAAAGAGCAGGTACATAAATCTAACTATTAATATTTCAATTTTCGCTTCAGAAATCATATCCAAGGAAAAATGCTCAGATTACTAGTGGATATGAAAAGGTTTTTAATTAACGAAAGGTTCAAGGAAAATACCAAATCGATAGTAATCTGAATTCTGATATTACCGAAAACTTTAGCCACGAGATATTGGACGTAGGTGTATTAATTTCTCTGCCATAATCCCATTTTCTAATTAAAAAAGAACGAAACTCGATATTTTTCGTGTGCACTTCTACCGTGACGGATACATTTGTTGAGGTCTAACATCCTTCTGAACATACCCTAAGCAGAGAGGCGCTAGATTTTCCCTGTATCTCTTTTTCCCCTTAAATCGGCCAAATTGCTAGTGTCTGGTCTGGATAGAACAGAGTGATCCTTTGCTGGCAGGCCGACGCTCTCTCGTTTTATTATTTTTGCACCCTACTACGTCTGCATTCCGTTCTCGCCGCCATATCTCAATTAGAAGTAATGGGGCTAGAAGTGTAACACTTCACCGCACTATAATTTACCATTTACAACTCACCTCGCGAATTTAGTAAATTGGGTTTAGGACGAGGAGACGCACTCGACCATATGCTGACGGGATTAGCCGGGAGAGAAGTTTTAATGAAACAAGTAATTACTGCTCCTGCTGAAAGCTTATTAACGAGGATATGTTGAAAATGTATGATTTATTTGAAAATTTCTATCACTGTTGCTTTTTTTATTAATGTATGAGGTTGTTAACAATTTTAGCAGCCAACGAGGTAAAATAGCGGTTTGTTTTGTTAAAAATACACTAATATTATTGCACTATACCTAGTAAGTAGCGTTTTTTATGATATACTCTCAAACACAATAGCCAAAATGTTTAACAGAGAGTCTTTAATCGTTCTGGGCAACTTCAGTCTGGGAAACAAATGCCGATATCCATCTACACACGGTATAGTAGGAAAATATGGCATACAGGGCGAGGAATGAGTCCAGTAAAAACGCTCATCGAATTTTGCGCGGGGAACGAGTTATGCATAATATCCAATTCTCATTTCCAACATCCTATCAGAAAAATGTATACATTGGGATTTCCTGATCAACGTACACGCAACCAAATTGATTACATTCTTACCAAGAGAAGATGGAAAAGTTTATGTTAGAGATGTAAAGACCTATCCTGGCCTAGATTATGGAAGTGACCATTTAGCTCTGGTCGCAGAAATCTTTCTCCGACCGCACAGTCCTTAAAAAAACATACCATGATCCAACAGGAAAAACGAGATCGTTCAAAGTGGAGGCAAAAATAATCTTGACAAAATGTAACAGGAAAAGATCACCCAATTGAACTCCAATGAACTTTGTACATAAATAAAAAACTCCATTGAGCTTGCCGCCAAATCTATAAAAACCGACCAAGGAAGCCATGGATAACGCAAAGCACGTGGAAACTGATCTCCGAGCGAAACAATCTCACGATCAAAGGACTACAAGAGAATGAAGACCAGAAGACGAGCCAGAAGACATATAGAGAATTGAGCAACATCATGAGAGAGAAGGCTTAGAATTGACAGATGCATTGTTGACAGAAATGTATACATTGTTGCTTCAATATGTGAGAAAATTGAAAAACATGTAAACCGCGGGATCTACGTATTTAGAGAAGTGAAGATGCTTTCAAAAATTTTGCAACCCCAGTACCTCCCAATTAATTCCACCAGAATCAGACTGGCCACGACACCAAAAATTGTAGAAAAATAGCGTCAATACTGCGAGAATCTTGTGGGCTCTGAAGAGTTTGAACTACAGGAGACTCTCGTTCGAAGATTTGGAGTGTGAGCCGTCAATTCTGAGATAATCTGGAGGTCTGGAGATAAAGGTCCAAATTTCTCAAAAAGATTGGAAAACTGGAAAACGGCTAGTATAGAAAGTACAAAATCTGTATACATGCCATTGCACAACTATTGCTCTAATAAATAACGCGAGCAAAGTACTACAGTACATCATCCAAGAAAGTTTCAAATGTTACCTCCTTTATATCATTCCCCCAGAACAAGCAGGTTTTGTGCCATTACGTGAAACAAGAGATCAAATTTTAAATGTGAGACAGATGGTTGAAAGGTTTTTGATTATATAATGTCTCAAGATATGTTATGTTTCGAAGATTATTATTGCAAATCTTCTGATTTGGTGCATTGTATTCAACTGTGGTTTATTTTGAAGGAAATAAGGGTTCCTGACTATCTAACCTACACCATTGACAACAGCTATATGACAACAACCAAGCCCAAATAAAAATAGGTAACAGATACCTACTCAAGAAATTAATAAAAAAATTAAAGGAGTGAGGCAGGGATGTACTCTTTCCCCCATACTCTTCAAAATTTATGGTAAATGGATAATGAGGAAGGAGTTGGAGAACTGTAGGGGAGAAATATTTGTTGAAGGAGAAAAGATTTCTAACCTCCGATACCCAGATGACACAATAACTGCAGTGGCTTAGAATGAACAAAAAATTGTATGAACTCTTATAAACAAGCGAGTAGGAGGCTATTTATGTGAGCACAAAGATATAAAATAGAAGTGGTCCAGAGCAAGAAATTAATAGAAGAATTGGGTAGCAAAGGAAGCGCCGGCAATCCTGGCAACATATTTGGCAACAATTTTGTCAACATATTTCATTTCTTAATAAGTTCAAAATCCATCATGAATTTCAGTTTAAGTAAATTTCAAGACACTAAATTTCTCATAATTTCCAAAATCCGTTCAATATAATTGTATATCTATGTCACCCAAATGAAATAGCCCAAATTCTCAAAATAAATCGACCTCCAGTTTCTTTCCTTTTGTGGTACGTTACCCTTTTTCTAATATACTTGTTGGTCCTTAAACTTCATAAATTATCTTGATTGGAGTCTCAAAACTTCAAAGGCAAAGTTCTAAAAATTTTAAAGTAAAAAAAAAGTTCTAAAAAGTTTAAGTTTCCCAAGCCTACTATGAAAATCATTTCTCGGTTGGAAGATGCTGTCCTTGAATAAAAACTTCCAGATCAATATTCAATAAGATGTCAAATATTTCCAAGGGCGATATTTCTCTCATATTGAGGCGACTTTCGGTGATACATAACATAAAACGGTACTTGAATGATGCAAATATCAAACTTTATTTCTGATTCTGTCCGATTCGCAGACCGTGAACAAATCTAAAATATTTGTTAGATTCCCACGTGAACCGATCGTCCTAATGCGGTCATAACGGCGATATGGTCCTGGCATTTTTCCAAGTCGTAAAAATTTTGAACCCTTTCGAATTATACCCAGATTATGACTGACGACCGTCTGTGAGAAAGTAAAAATATTACATCCCCGGATTCTAATCTCAGGTGCAAGCGGAGCGTAAGAAAAATATTTTTGGGGTAGAATTTGTACAGAATATTATGGTCTGATAAATGGGCCGTGAAGTGAACAGTTCAACAATTTCGATGGAATCTTTACCTACGTAGCGTATCCGAGAAGATTGTATTTCGTGAAGGAAACATTGTTTATGTAAGTTGGGAGTTTATATCCGCGGCTTATTCCATGTATTATTAATATTAATGCTGCAAATCAGTCCCGTAAAGTTTATGTACTTACTTAGTAGATAATTGGTGAATAACAATATTATTGTACCTAAAATTAATTGAAACAAGATCGGTGAAAATGGGGTAAGAAAATTTGTAATTAATATTGTATTAAAAAGATTCGTAATTCACATCGTATAGTGATATATACAGGGTGAGTCATTTTTTTGTAGCAGGACTTCACCAGTTTATGGAAGACTTGTTTTAAGGAATAAAAGTTCTCGTTAACATATTATGTCCGGAAAAGCTTGGAAAAAATAAATTGATTATAAATTTCCTCATACCGCAAAAATTAACTCATTTTTTCGAAATTAATTGTTATACCTATTTGGATATACAATAATAATTTAAAAAATCTGTGATTTTGTGTGGTTAAATAAATGGTAATTGCAAAAATAAATTTTCCCGGCTTACCTCACAAAATTTCCAAATTGTAAAACGTCACAAAAAGTGAAGTTTAATAATTGCTCATTCGTTTGACCCTCGTTTGGCCAAGTTTGACCACTCATTAATTTCGTTTGACCAAGTCCAGAAAAAAGATATGATTTTTTTTAATTTTCGATCCTGCTGACTTCACAATTATTGTCTGCAAGCTTTTTCCCCGGGAGTCAAAACTACAAATATACAGTGTGTCGCATTTAAGATGAAGACACCCCTGTATTTTCGCTATTTGAAGAAGTCGAGGTTCGAAATTTTGTACAGTCATGCAGACCGATGAGCCACACTTTTTACGATATCTTACTTAAATTTGATCTTTAAACCCCGCCTACTACGTCTTTGCAAAGAGAGCCAATTGTCGATATTTTGATTCGCGTTAGAGATATTGAAAAAAGTGACTCGAAAAAGTTGTTTTCTAACCTCGGATACTGAGTTTAATGGCAAAATTAGCATTTTCAATTTTCCATTATTTTGGTCTCGCAAGAAATTTTTGAAAATTATATTTTCTAATTTGCTAGTTAGTGTCATGGAAAGTAATAATTTAACACTACTGTTCAATTATTACTTTCCATTGCACTGTATTTACCAAATTAGAAAATAAAATTTTCAAAAATTTCTTGTGAGACCAAAATAATGGAAAACTGAAAATGCAAATTTTGCTACTAACTCAGTATCCGAGGTTAGAAAACAATTTAGAACAACTTTTTCGAGTCACTTTTTTCAATATCTCTAACGCGAATCAAAATATCGACAATTGGCCCTCTTTGCAAAGACGTAGTAGGCGGGGTTTAAAGATCAAATTTAAGTTAGATATCGTAAAAAGTGTGGCTCATCGGCCTCCATGACTGTACAAAATTTCGAACCTCGACTCCTTCAAATAGCGCAAATACAGGGGTGTCTTCATCTTAAATGCGACACACTGTAGTTCCAAACATTGGAAAATTCACTTTATTCTTCATACCTTGAGTTATCTGAATTCAAAAGCGTCTTTTTTGCGAGACTAGGTTATTGGAAGCTAAGCAAAGCGCAACGAATTTTAAAGTTTTTATTTCAAAGAAAAATTTTCTGACCTGACCAGAACTTGACCGGCCATGTCATTGCCAAGCTAAATATATCTCTATGTAAAAAATAGAAAACTAGATTTCGGACTCAAGGTTGAAGCCCATGAAACGCTATACTTATATGCGCAGCCGCGGCATTTTTAGCTATGGAGGTTATGATTGTGTTGTGTTCTCATGTCAGAAGCTTCTCGCGAAACTTAAAGCTAAAAAAGGCGCGGCTGCGCATATAAGTATAGCGTTTCATGGGCTTCAACCTTGAGTCCGAAATCTAGTTTTCTTTTTTTTTTCGAATTGTGAAGTTAGCCGGATCGGAAATTAAAAAAAAATCATTTTTTTTTTGACGTGTTCAAACAAAATTATTGGGCGGTCAAACGTGGTCAAAGGATGGTCAAACGAATGAGCAATTAAACGTCATTTACTTACTCAATTTGGAAATTTTGTGAAGTTAGCTGGGAACTTTTCTTTTTGCAATTACACAAAAACAAAAGATGGTCAAACGAAATTATTGGGTGGTCACACGTGGTCAAACGATGGTCAATCGAATGTGCTATAGCAATATGGTTTCCCGAGTTTTTCCGGCTCACTTCATGAAGATCTCAATTTTCTTAAAAACTAAGGGTAATTTACAATATTTATAAGAACACCTTTTTTGTAAGATTGTTTTTTTGTAAACTCCAGGGATTTCATTAGGCAAGTTTTGTAAGTTCATGCTGTTCATGAGCGTACAAGTTGTTGAGCAAAAAACAGCTCTTGAGGTATTGAGAAATGCCAAAGTTATGCGGCGAAAACTGAAAAAAAAATTATCAACACCCTGTATTATTTTGTCTAAGCTTTTCAGTACATACGTTTATGGAAACTTCTCTTCCCTAAAATAGAACTTCATAAAATTGGTAAAGTCCTGCTACCAAAAACTCACTCACCCTGTATAATTTGGTACACGTATTCAATAATAATTGTAATGAAATTATGTTTGATCTCATAATATAAGTACGTATAATAATTTGAATACGTATAAATTATTGTGCTATTATCCTGACTACAATATGCTCTGTACTTCTACGTAGGTATGCATATGAGCATATCATATTATGCAAAATAAACTGCATTGTCCATGGGATACATGTGACACAAAACACAAATCACGCATTTCAATAACAAATTCAAATTTCAATTTCAAATTTGCCGCTGGGAGACAATCGGTATAATATCAGAGTATGTATAGTGTTACAAAGAGCTTTAGATTTTTATAAAAGCTTCGGGCATTTTTGAAGGCGAATCAAGCTATTTTTAAAATTGAAATAAAATCATAGATTCAATATTACGTAGGTATAATATAATTATTTCAGTGTATACGATAATTTTCGAAAATAATATTGGCACTCGAGTCGCATATTATACACATCTTATTATTTCTTGTATCATTTAATAAATGTAAGACTATGTTTATGAATAAATATTAGGAATTCCTGCTCAATTAAATCGTGTTACTAACGCGGTTCAGATTTAAGTGTTTGATAGTTTGTTAGTGTGTAAAATAACTATAATTGTTTAATAAATAATTAATCGAGTCTGAATTTACTTTATGGGCGAATCATAAGAGCTTTCGTAACAACTGAGACTGAAGCTGCGGCATCTCACGAGAACCAAATAACTTCTGACAGTTTATACGATGTAAGCAGAAATCATATCAAATTTCAGCCACTCTGATTTATGAAGGTTTCTCACTTTCTTTCTGCATACTCCCACCAACAGATCCCAGACACTTTTGCTCTCGACTGATTATGTGCTGATATTGTTGACGAAAATCTGTTACGGTTGATGAAGTTTATGTTGCGTTAAAAAGTATACTGCTGGTCTTGCCAGTATATCTGCGTTTCTTGTACGTGATTGTGCCACCATTATTTCTCAACCCTTGGCTCAACTTGAGTCTATCGCTCATCCCATTCCCTGATATTTGGAAAAAGTCTAAGATAATCCCAGTCTTCAAAAAGGCGGTAGAGAGTTTGTAAATAATTTAATTACAGGCCAATCGACATAATGAACATCTTTGCTAAGGTTTTGAACGACTTTTTACAAGAGACTCTATATATCACAAAATTTCCCCACGTCGACATGGTTTTGTTCGCAGTAGATCCACGACTATACCAACTTGTTTTGCTGACTCAACTGACAATCGATTCAGGCTGCCAGGTGGATGTGATTTATACAGATTTCACAAAGGCTGTTGATCGCCTCAATCACGGTATCCTTGTTTCGAAAATTCACAACTTTGGCCTCTCAGATGGTTTGCTGAAGTTTTTTTCACACCATATGGCAGACAGAACACAATTCATTCAACTCCTTAAATACGAGGAATTTGTAGTCAGATCTGACGTACCACAGGGTTCTATCATTGTCCCTCTTTTTTTTTTGTTCTCTAACTAGATGACAATTGCAAAAACTTAAATGTTCCTTTCCTTATTTCCGGTGATGACCTAAAAACTTTCTGTTAGATGCAGGAACTCTCAAAGACTGTTTTATACTGCAAGAAAACCTAGATAGAGTATTGCAGTGGAGTACGTCCAACAGCTTGGCACTCAACCCTGGTAAATGTTCTTTGATGTCCTTCACAACAAAGATAAATGTTATATGTCATGATTATATGTATATTGGCTGGTAATATACTCAATCGGCCATCAAAGTTGACTGATCTGGGAATTGTGTTTGATCCCAAACTGTCTTCTACTCATCACATTATTGATCTTGTTTGTCAGTGTTTGTCATACAAAACATTGGGATACATTACTCGGCGAGCACGTGAATTCTCTTCAAGTCACACGATTACAATTTTATTTAATGCTTTCGTATCGTCACGTGTTGCATAATATGCAACACGCAGTAGTATTGAACGTATTCTTTGGAGATTTCTTAAATTTTGTATCTGAAATTTTGAGAAATCTTAAACATTGTATTTAAAGGGTTTTACTATTCAGACTACTATAAATTTTCTGCACTGCTTTTTTTACACGGGATACTCCAGTCAAAAGTGTGTTATTCAGACATTCTGCACATCCTGAAATTCAAAATCCCAAGACCAACTGCTCGAAGTCATAACGGTTTTGTTTCCCCAGCCTCAAGAACAAATCTCCACAATTCACCTATTACCTACTCGTGGCAATTTTTCATCATCTGACCTTTGGCATAGGTAATTTTTTTTAAGAAGATTTTTAAGCAATTTAGGATATTCCAGATTTAAGCGCTTAAAAATATAATCATAATAAACTAAATAAAATAAAATAAAATAAATTATAATAAAATAAACTAGAAGAATTTAAGAACTTTAATTCTATTTTCTTTTATAATCTTAGTCTGGCTATTTTTCATTCTGATGCCAAGATTGCAGCCAAACTCAATACTTTCAGAGAAAGGAGTCTTCTTTTTTATTCGCGTAGAGCTCCCTGCAGAGTTTTTGCCCGAGCATAAGTATTCATTTACTTTCCATAATGGGAAAATATTATTTTCAAGAAATGAATAAACCAGACTTCTGCCACCCTGGACTGCTCATTTCATTTGCATCAGCGTCGAATATTTTAAGCTTGTCACAGCTCAACAGATTCCCAGTGAAGTTATTAAAAATTTCAGTGGAATTTCGTGTGTAATATCGTGGCTCGAACCATATATGTCAGATTTAATATCTTTATCTGTTGAATATGGTAAAAAAATTATATTATACATACTTACTCGTGGTAATTTTTTCATAATCTGGCCTTTGGCATAGGTAATTTTTTCAAGAAGATTTTTAAGGGAATCTTTTAGGATATTCCAGGTTTAAACGCATCAAAATATAATCATAATAAAAAAAGTAATGTCGTAAACTATGAAGAGTGTATGAGTCTTTCATTACATGCATAAGAATCATATATTCGGAGGATAAAAAATTAAGTAGGGAAGCTTTTTTAACTGCTGCTTTAAAGTTTTCTTTACTGAAGGCACCCAGTAGCTTTTTCTTATTAGTGTTAATTGTAATTGCTGACGTTGTTGCTAATTTTAAATGGAATCCAGTAATTGCTTGATTTAATTTCAGATCGTAACTCTGGATATTCCTGAGAATCCTGGTTTAATTCAACGGTGCTAATTTGAGGGAGATTTTCATTTATCTTTTCTCGGTAAAAGAAGATTTGGTGGCACACTTAACGTTTAAAATATAATCCCTTATTATTACTATCAACCAGAAAATTTTAAGGATTCTATTCTGTAAAATAATTATTTTGAATTAAAACCACAAAGAGGCGGAAAATCGGATTAGAATTTATTGACTTCCCAAGCACAATTTTTTTTTATTAGTCAACGAACTCCGATGGGTGAAAATTGGTTTCGATAAATTTATCATAATTCAACGGTTATCTTTTTTTTGCAATATTTCAGAAATGTCTCTGATAATACTATAAATTATAATTATACTATATATCACTCCTTAATACACTTGATAATAGTTATTTATGCAACAAGTGCATAAAGTGGTACTTTTTTTCACGACTGGGAAGTTTGACCGCATGAGCCGCAGGCGAATGCGGCAATCCCAGAAGTGAAAAAAAGACACTTTATGCATATGTTGCATACAAAATTTTATCTACGAGTGACTTAAATTAGAACTAAAAGTTATTATTATAAAATAAAATCTTTCCAATGCATTCATATCTTATGTAAGTGTTTCTTTGAAGCTATTCCTTCGTACTTATATTCCGCGGCTGCGCATTCAAAAATATTTGTCTCTGATAACACTATAAGGCTTTTTTCATCACGTCAGTTCATAAAGGTGACATATTGCTTCTTTAGATTTTTGAGGTAGGTACCTAACAGATTTTGTGCAGCCATATTTGATTGAATAATAATTTCTTCTGGGGTAGAAGATATTTCATTCATTGAATCATCTACAATGGTATCCATTTTAGGTAACTAAACGACGCAAAACACAAAATATTAATTGTAGGTACATAGATCTGGCGCACTGCTAATAAACTGCGACGTTTCTCTAGTATAAGTTGATGTCAACAAGCATTTGGAGCGGTTGGCATCGGGATACTATGTAATTCAGCGTTCAGCGTCTCGTATTGCAGTGCGAACGCCCCGATCGAGCCAGCCAACTGAGCCGAGCCGCCAGCGTTCACTTGAACTTCCACTAGGCGAGCGTGCATTAACGTGTCAGATTTAGCGTTAAATAATGAACCGCTACGGCACTTTATTTCACCCGAACTACTTTATTTAACTCTTCAAGATAATCATACATTTTATGAACTAAGAAACGTCTAAAAAAGTGCATTTTATGAATCACTCGTAGATAAAAAATAAAATGATACGAACTTGCTCTATACATGTATATTGTTAAAAATTCCAGAATTTAAGAGCTTTGTTTGAATAAAGTTTCTTGAATATATATGCAATTTGTTATTCTATAACTCTAGGGTTTTGTGAGATTTTACAAGAATTTGTATTATTGAGCACCCAATCCCCGGATCTATTAGATTGAATAAATGATACCCGTGCCTCTTATTTATAGTCTGTATAAATACTAAGAGTTGAAAAACGATGTAGGTACGTCCCTGGAATATACGGTAAAGCTCTAAAATCTTAATTCCGATCAAGTTCAATATCAATCTAAAAACGGCCCTTTTTATTCCATATAGCCACTTTGATCAGAACGCAATATATTTCAAATTAACTGGATAAGTATTTCCAATCGTCTCGTTTCGTGGAGACTTTTATCAACTCCAAAACGCTTGTTTTCTCGACAATAATAACTCCAGCGGATATATAAGAGTTAACTCGGGTTGAATTTATCGAAAATTCCCACTTCCAGATAGAGACGTAACTTTTTGCAATATTCCGACTGTCGGGGAAAGCTGCAAATACCAATTTGAAATTTATCAGCGTATAGTTTGCGCCTGATCCTTCGATCCTTCGCAGCTACCTTATCGGATGCTGGATTTATTCGTTGGAACAGACACCGAATTCCACCATCTTCGCAGGAAATGATGGATGGAAGAGAATACGCCCGAACCAGAAGTGGAGCGAACAGGAGCGACGTTAAAGGGGGTCCTGAATGATTTCTAGTCTTCGCGTTATAAATTTATTAGGGCGCAGTGGAAAACGTGATTCTTGCTTTCAAATGCGCAAACGAAGACATGGACGTGACCAGACCGTTTAGGCCCCGCCGATCTCGAACTGAAGTAGCAGCCCTTGTGGAACATTTGTCTGTATATCCCTGGTGAAACTCGCTGCGATACTTTATAGACCGTTTGGCGCCTCAATATATTGAGAGATTTTAAGACTTAACTATGAGAAATTTATATCCGAACTACTCGTAATGTATTTTAACGATTTCAAATCACTTGGAAGTGCTTTCTTGATAGAAATGGATTTTAGTCGTAACAAATCCAATTTACTTTTATTAAACAGGCAACTTGCAGTATAGGGATATGTTTTGTCTCTTATAATTTTATGATTTTTTTTATTTTTATAAAATCACTTTTTTTGTGAAAAGTGGGTCTCTACGACTTTATTAAATAAACATTATCCTGCTGATTTCAGTTTACCGCATTTCGCGTTAATGCATATAAGTCAATCACAGCTTAAGGTGAAATAGCATAAGAAAAATCACCAGATAGAGGCAATGAGGCCTCAGCAGATACAAGAAATCAATGTTTCATAGCACTGAAACAACACATAGGTATAAGATGATATTGACACGATCACGTTCAAACAGTTACGAAGCAGCACCGATCGCACCTCATTGCGATCTTTTCTTAACTCAGATTTAGGTAAATTTTCCTGTCAGTTGATTTCATCAACTGCGCACACAACAGCCTCCTTGCGCGGCGAGTTGCGCGGTGACCGTTGAGCGAGTCATAAAGACACGCGTGTTCTATAGCGTGATATTTTATTGAACAAAAGCTCTTAGAGAAAATAGCGTCTTCATCTCGTGGAGAATGGCCGTTCTTAACTTGTAACGTTCCTCTTGAAAGTTTCCTCTTTGTGTGCATCTGCTGTTAACTGGACCTTTTTTATTAACGTTTAATTTAATTACTCTGTGTAAGAAAACTCCTAAACCGATTTCGCCCTTATGCAGAATATTGATAGGCGTTCTAATGGAAAATAGAACTTTAACTTTAATTAAATTCCACGTGGTGGATATAAAATTTGCAAACAAAGCGTGATTGTTTCTTTGATGACAGCTCGTCAATGTGTGGTCAAAAACTCAAATTTTGTAGCGATACAAAACAAAGAAATCGTCGTGTAATCTATCATCGGGGATTATCTTTGCACGGCTCTACAACAACAGACAGTTTGTTTCTCTCGTGATGATTAAAACATCAATGTTCAATGCAGAACAATGGATTCAGGACAGGATGTGATGTCCTTTTACTTCGGTTCTATTATTGTGCCTGCGGTGTCGTAGACAATAATATTTAATATAGAGGATTCTCACCTTATAATAATAATAATAGGAGTTGCGAAAATACATAGTTGCTGGACTCTTGACCTGTTTCTAATTCTGGAAACATCATCCCATCACCAGAACCAATAATATTAAATAAGACCTCTACCTAAAGTTAACAAAGCTTCAATATTGTTCTTGACCGATTTTTCTCATTTTTGGTTTTCAATAATAAGTATTTCTATTTTTTTGTTACCTACTCGTTAAGACAGCCACCGATATGGAAGTCTATTGAAGTGATATTGAAATAAACCCATCATCGAGATTTTGAATGTTTTGCAACATTCGGTTTACTAAATTGTAAAATTCTAAGAATAAACAGATACGGTTTCAAGAAGAGTAAATAAGCGGATTTGAACAACAAAAGCAGTAAAACCTCATTGATTGAGAAGATTCAAGTGGTGTTTCCAAGGAATTGACCAAGTCCAATAGCTACATTTGAGCACGGCTGAAACCTGAAATTATCTCAAACATTTCCCCTTTTTAACATTTGTTTTCCGGCCTGAATGGCACATAAATCGTTCGAGAACAAATCCTCAAATCCTCCAAAGATTAATTCCACGTGCGGACCGCATTTTACCCAATGTTCAAACGTCATCGGTTCATGCTCCCGACATCTATCCTATTGAAAAGGTGATCCTTCTCTAATCCCACTCAGTCTGATCTGCAAAAAATTGATTTTTTTATGATCTCTTTCACCTTTCAACCTTCGGACTAACTTTCAAGATGAAATTTTACATTTGAAAATTCTATGAAATGCTGTGTGAAAGTGAATAAGGTGAATAAAATACGAGAAAACGCACTTAAGTTTTATATAGGAAAACGTCAACTTTCATTTCAGTCCCTTTGCGCTCTTCTTATATCGGGAAGTCCCTGGGGTGTTCCCTGACTTCGACATATTTTATAGATGTTTGAGGGTTATTTGAAGTTACTATTTTTATTACTATAGCCGGATTCGCTTTTCTACTCTACACTCTGTGATTTTTTCTGTTTACTTTTTGTGGTTTATTGACTTATATTTTTTCATTTCATTTTTATTTGGAGAATAATAATTCATCTTCAAAATAACATTTTCGCCTCTGATTATCCAGAATACGTTTTGAAAAAACAAAACTTATTTGCTTTATCATACACATTTGGAACGTAAATAAAAAAATCTTCAGACACTCACGTAAAAATGAGGATTCTAATTAAAAATCTTGCGACTCTATTTACTCTGACAATATCAGCAACATCATAATACTTCTTATATAAAGTGAGACACAGCAGTTTAAATTTAATTAATCAGGTTTTAATTAAAAAAAGGTTGTTATTAATTTTGCTGAAGTGCTCATTCTAGATTTCTGAAGCTTCCCTTAGGGATCAAAGAAAAAATGTCAAGTCCGATCCTGTCCGTTACGTGACGAGTTTAAAGAAATAATTTAAAAATTCCACGGAACTTTTTTCTGCAATGACGCTGTATACGCGATCCTCATGAAAATTCATTAATTAGGTAAAGTTTTTATGTACTTCAATTTAATTCAACGACCTTATTTTGAGTCCTAAATGTGACCTAGAAATGACTTATTTAAATTATTCTAAAACTGTCGCAGTGAGTTAATTTGTATTCTTATCTTAGTTTCTTTGAGGATCTGATGATTTAGACTGCCACAAAGGTTGAAATTTGGTCATATCGTAATTGACTTTGAGTCTCCAGAGTAGTCTTCGGAGGTAAACTAAATAACTTTCAGTCATCTGCGCTTGGCAACGTCTCTTCGTTAGACGAATGTTCATTTATTGAAAAAAGGAAAAATTACAGAAGTTATTGCAGATATTGAAAATTTGTTAAATGGTGAGATTCCGAAAATTATGGAAGTGAAAATAAAATGACAATCCAGCAGTGATAAAAATGATAGATAGGCAATTTAAGCATCAAGTGAAGGGTGAAATTACTTAACTTAGTGAAATTTGACATGGTCCCTGTCTCAAAAAGTTGGTTCAATACAGCTTCATGTGAATGCAGCTACTTGGAGCTCCTGGATCATTACATGTGAACGGTGCTAGCTTATGGATGGTGCTGGTGGTGGTTTTGGTGTTTACGTGCCTGCTGCCGGGAAATGAATCTACTGCTTCGGCACTGTCTTCATCTTGACGTTCGGTCTACTACTTCTTCATGTCAACCAAGGGAGAATCCTGGGACATCCAGGAGGAAGGGCGAACTCCTTTAAAATAAATTGAAGAAACTTATGATATGAGTACGACTTCCAGCGCTCTCGAGATTCCACCAAATTATGATAGGTAATTATAATTAAAGAAAAAATGAATAAAAATTATAAAGGGACATGATGCCAGCCATCTTGATCTCCCGATCCACTGATAATCAAAGCGTAATCATTAAAAACATAATTATTACTTACCTCGCTGAATGGGTGGTGAAGTGCTAAGCTGCTGTATATTCTGACGTTAATAAAATGTGGACTGTTTTTGAGTTTTAGGAAGGACTTAACCGACCATACGGCTACTACCTTTTGAAGCCTTGTCCTTGACAGATCGGAAAACGACGAGAACCAAACCGAATGGAGTCCAAAGATAGCTACTTCCGAATAGTACCGCATGCAGATATCGCACAATGCAGCCGACAATACCTCGGAGAAGATAAAAGTAAACGACACGACTAGAGGGATCTCAAAAACTCATCTTAAATTGTGAAATCACAAAGGTCATAGGAGAGACGAGCCTTGTTTTGCTAGAAGGATTCAGGAGCTGATCACACCCTTGATCAACCCTTGCATCGTGTACGTGTATAAAGTTGTTTTAGGCTCGCGGAGAACTTTTATTATCTATAAAGGTTGCGTTGTGGTACAAATTGTGGTATAAAATACAATTTTAAACTCAATAATATGTGTATTAATATTTTTGTTCACATTTCCACACACTGGGACATTTTGTTGCAGAGAAAATAGACTGGCCTCAATTTTTAACAAGATTAAATAATTAACAAACTTTTGAAAGCGTCTGCTGTTAAAATGAAAACGTTGTAACCAACAGAGTATGCATATAGGAATTTCACACATTTGAAAGTTAATTAAATTTTAATAAAAAACCGATTCTGTTCGGAGCGCAGTATTGAAAAATAAAACTAAAAAATTCTTTGATGCTTCAATTCCAGGAGATTATCCCCTAAATTAAAACAGTAGCTTTAAATTTGTTTCTGACCACATTCAATTTTACTAACGAGAACCAGACATGGCACTCCGATATCCTGAAATTGAAGGGTACAGCGCCAAAATAATACGTATCGGTAATAATTAACCACACAAACTTCATTTCAGTTCCACCTGCACTGTGAAAATTTAAATGAAACATGTCCCCGCTGAAACAAAAACCGTGTTCCCGCAGATATAAAGCGAAGCCGTTGATTTCAGCAGCAGTGTCGGTTAAATTTACCCCACTAATGAATAAAAAATGTCGTGCACGTATCAGGAGGACCTGAACCGGGAGGCACGTATGAAATGGTCCTACCTCATGGCTAATTCAGTAGTTAAGCTTGCCAAAGCAAAGGAGGCCACCAGCGGCATCTCGTTTACGAGATTTTAGTGCCGTTTCAGGCACCTGGGAGCTCCCTTGAGGTGTCGCAACTCCTGGGGGAACAGAATGTAACCTTATAAGGGAAGATTTTTTCAAAGTCGCTTGGCTTTGCACTTCGTTCCGTAGTAAAGCGAGAGGGAGGATGTTTTAATAAGGTTATTAATTTTAATTAAGTTGTTTATTTCATTAGAAATTTCAGCTAAGCAGGAATGTTTAAAACTTCCAGTTGTAATGGAACATTTTTTCTTTTTGTTGACGACGAAAACTTCAGTAGTTGATACTCTCTAGTAGACGGAAGGATTTTATCTTAACATTCATCGCCAAGGTTTGCATTTTTATGTTTAAAATGTAAAGAGAAAATAAACTATAAATTTATTAACAAGTAAAGTAAATGTAGCAATCATTAACAATTATTATTAATTAAAATGCACGTTTGTGACAATTTTATTTAAGGGCTGCTTTTCTGGCCGAAATCGATATATTTCTTAAAACAACTGCTAGTACCGAGTGCCGATTGCGCACGCGTGGATTCTGAGAAATACCAGTTATCATTTCTATTCGCAGCTTTGCTCAGTTTATCAAATTTGCAGCTTTTGATTGGTCCACGAGCGGCAATTATGAATTACTAGAGCTGTGATTGAATAAGAGTCAGGAATTGTGAAGTATATAATAATTCTATACCTACTAATAATAACCTTCATAAGTCATCCAAAAAGCTCTAATAATTGAAATATTACTCAATAAGAGTAAAAACAGTGTAATTTTTCGAAACTGACTAACGGTACAAACGTCTCATTGGTTACATAATAACTAGTGACGAAGTATTCATTTCATCACCAATAATTAATAAAACCAATGCATACAGAAAATTAAAATACACTAAAAATGTTACGTTATCCGTTTATCTGTAACCGTAACATACATCAGAATCTAACGACTGGAAATGTCTATCCGCGAGCTTGGACATTTGGGATACGTGTTGTATAAACGAGTGTTGGGACCTGCGAGGTCAATCCCTGCCTTGTTCTTCCAGAGAGATTGCCTTACATTTCCGAAACATCTAGAGAAATAAAAATTGATGACCGGGCTAGGAATAGCGTTTTATTATCCTCGTTACCTACATTACCTTGTAATGTGTTTCGGAGATTACAACGGTTTTCTATTTTAAGCGACGGAATAAAAATAGCTTGATTGCAAGATTCCCCAGGGTGTTACTTAATTATTCTACGAACCTCTACGTAGGTAAATCTGATATGAAATACTCCCTTCTTATTTCCATTTTATATTTTTATCAATCTATAACGGGTGTAAATGAGTAACTGCAGAAAAAGGGGTGATTATCATGTCTGTTGAGATACGACCCCTTCAAAGAGGAGTCAAAAAAGTTAATTTTGACTTTTTAATCAAAGAATTTTATGATTATTCTCTTCATTGATTTGATTGATGCGTTTCGAGCATTTTGACCCCACCCTCTCCCCCAAAAATTTTGCGAATCGTGGCAGTCAAATTTTCACCATTTTTTAAATACATACTGGGTTACCAATAAGACTGCATTGTTATGTCGAATATAAAGATGCGTTTTTAATGATTAGGGACTATCTACCATGGAACCGTCATTTGGGGTTGGCTGTCAGAGTAAACCAGAAATAAAGACGTCAAATTTAAGTGACGCCTTGTTGAGACGCCCTTTATAAATTTGGGATCGTATTTGTTTAAGATTTCAAGCATCAACTTTCGTAAAATATTTTCCAAATAATCAGTCTTCAAGAGGTCAAGAAAAAGGGCTAATTTTACAAAAACCGTGTTTCTTTTCATTACCAACAAAAGCAAATTATTGACTTTGAAATGGATCGCACCTAGGTAGGATAATAAGGAAAATATTTTCATCTCCCTCGTTAAATCAGCCCAAATCGAAAAAGCAAACAGTGCGAGAATATAGGTACGTGAATACCTAAAGGTAAAATTGTTAGGAAAAACACCCGCCGTTACATCAAGTAAACGATCCGCGTCAGCTCATTAAATTTTCATAAAATAGAAGCGCTCTAGCTAGTGGAGTTCCAGCACTTTTAACAACATCGAAGAGACGGCCACCGCAAGGGTAGATAAATATTGCCAGATGTCTGTATAAATGCGCCTCGCGCCTATTGAAAGGACAGGCTGACCTAGAAACAGACCGGGTGAAGGAATGTGAAATCAGAATTGAACAATAAGCCTTTGCAGAGACAATGGTAACTCGTTAGGTATCCTGCCCACGATAATGAAAATTAAATCAAACGATAAAGTGAATTAATAAATGGCAACAGCCGAAAATTCGCTGCGGTTCTGGAAAAGCAAGCAGGTGAAAACAAGAAATGAAAGTTAAACCGGTGCAATTATAATAGTTAGGTACAATGGAAAGTTATAGAACGCGTCGGCCGATTTGAAGGAAAATTTAGGTAGTTCAGGTTTAGGACAATTCAGTAAGGTAGCCCTCGCGGTCAAATGGTCAAATCGCTGAGTCCCGTGGTTAGGGAAATACGATTAAGAAATAAATCACGGCATGAGGCAATGTCAATAAGGTGCATTGTTGCGTGGTGTTTAGAAAGCGGGCGACTGCTTCTATAAAAGCAGACGTCCTACCGGAGCTCCAGGCAGATGAGATCAGCTTTCGAGCAGGTCAAGTCTGACTTCATAACCCTTTGGACGTAAACCCGACGAGAAGGCGTCATAGCGAACTCTCGGTCGCCCAATCCTTATCTAAACCAAACCCTTTGGACGTAAACTCGACGAGAAGGCGTATATCGAACTCTCGGTCGCCCAATCCTTATCTAAACCAAACCATTTGGTCGTAAACCCGACGAGAAGGCGTTTAGCGAACTCTCGGTCGCCCAATTCTTATCTAAACTTTACCCCTATAAATTTGCATCTCTCCTCTAAAAAACTCAAACTTCGCAGTTGGCAAACTCTCTTCAAAACAAAATCCTGGTCACGGCACCAATGTAACGAAAAGGACCCGGGCCCGTTCGTCTTTCGCGAAAAGCCACCGTGTGATCGTCTAGTTTTCCGAATTTCTCCTAATAGGACGCGCTGTGTTTTCCTACGTTGTGTTTACCGTTGTCACCCCTGCTCTTTGATTGAGGTATGCCAGGATTACTATTGCCGAAACGGATGCGCAAAGAACCTACTATGACTCATTGGATCTCGATTGATTGGGATTTCTTTCGGAAAAGCTGTGAAATTAACTCATACTTGTTGTTAACTGTTGGCTTCCTATCAGATGTCTAAAAGCGAGTGATGAGCGAGAGAATTCGTTTGCAAGGCGTAAAATGGTGCAGGGCGAGATGGGCTGTGACTTTGCATAGAGAGTACAAAAAATGGAAAGCGAAGAGAGATCCCATGAGTCATAGTAGGTTCTTTGCTCGTCCGTTTCGGCGATAGTAATCCTGGCATACCTCAATCAAAGAGCAGGGGTGACAACGGTAAACACAACGTAGGAAAACAAAGCGGTCCTATTAGGAGAAATTCGGAAAACTAGACGATCACACGGTGGCTTTTCGCGAAAGACGAACGGGCCCGGGTCCTTTTCGTTACAACTTTTCCAATCACGTTATAATATGTGTACGATTAAAATAAATGAAACATAAAATATTAAATTAATATGATTTATTAATTTATTTATTTATTCATAATCAATAAATAAAATATGATGTTGTTTTTTTATATTTTCGAACTCGTATTTTCTCATACTTATTCCTTTTTACTTGTCTTACGCTTGCTCTGTCCACAGGAGAGGCCTGAGTAGGAGTTTCAGAAAATGGTCCAAAGTGCATGTCCTCGTTGGCCTAATCGCTTTTCGCCGTAACCATAAACATTTCTTATGAAGAATTTAAATTAAGTATTATTTTTACTGACTTTAGAAAAGTGTTCCTCACAAATTCACCTTCTTTACATTATTCCTCTTGACACTTTTGTATATTATGATACGTAAATTCCTCTTACATAACAGTTGGTTAATCGACTCGTAGTAGGTACATCTTGCAACTTTAATGTTATCATCGATTTAACGAACGACTGTCTCATTTATGACAAGGTTTATGTCATCGTTAAGGATATTTAGCATCATTTTATTCACTAGTTCGTACATAAAGTATAGGAAAAATTGTCTACCTCGTTTTAGTATATAAAAACCTGGTATTGCCTGCTCGCAAGCTTAGTTGGTCGTAAATAGACTCCTCCAATAGAGCTGTAGTAGGTTGTTATGTAGGGTTATATAAATGGTAGCTCAACAGCCAATTTTTAAAATATTTTATTTTCGTTTGCATAATGCAGGGGGATGTAAAGGTCAAAGGGATAAAGTGGGGTTGTATTATGATCATATAAGCCGAGATTTAAAAGTCATCCTCTTTCTTTATTATAGCCTGCACAAACTTTATGTTAGTGCGAAATTAGAGTGAGATCGATAAACTAAGATTAAACCCTGTTCCCGTTCTCTGATATATGTATACGTGATAAAGTAGCCTGTAAATTGGGATACAAATGAGGGTAAGCTGCTGCCATTATTAGAAATAATTGTAAATCCTACCCTTATTAATTTTACAATCTCTCATCTTGTGCAAATAAACGTAACTACGGAGAGCTTAGATTATCTTTAGTAATAAAATACAAATTAGACGAGCATTTTCATCAGAATGTCTGTATAGTGTTATTATTATAAGCAGTGGAGATGGATGAGAAAATTGGGAGTGAATTCATTGAAGCAAACTCGGTTATGCAAATATTATTTTGCTCTTATTGTACTGAAATTTGGCTTTCCGATCAAGTTTCTCAATCTTCTGTTTGTATGTTGCTCGCGATGTGTATCAGGAGCAATTACGTGTTTACATATAACAGCAAAACAACCGACCGTTTGAGAGGTTTAGAGCCTCGCTTGCGAACAATTCCTTCGACAAATTAAGCAAACACCGAAATTAGAGACTTAGGTATACAAACACTATCAAACTAGCATGGTATTAATTTATTTACCATATGGCATGTTCAAATAACGATAGTTCATGTATCTATATCAGTATCTGTATCGGTATCGACAACTCCCGACAAACTTTGTCTTGACTTAAAAGATCAAACAGGAGAATATAATAATACCCAAGTAATCGAGAATATAGAGAAGATTGGTTGTTATTTTTAACAAACTTTTTTTATTTCAGACGAGCCAGCATGGATAAGTTAAAGCGAACCTTCCAAGGACTTTATTACTGCTTGATCCTTGGCATAGTAGCTGCATCAGTGGTTGATCCTTCGGAAAATGAAGTCGACGTACATGGAAACATCCGCTCCTCCCATCATGTCAAGAGCAGTTCTCCGGCTGTTGCTTTGCCAAGTAAGCTGCTTTATATTCATCTCAATATTATAATAATGTGTAATAAAAAGCTACAAGGCAACAGGAATTCCTTTCTGAAACGTAAAACTGAGAACGAGGTAAAACAATAGCTGAAAGATGTCAATATTGGCTTTATATTTAGAATGACATAAGTACATTTTATCGTCATTTATTTTTAGATACCTAGCTTTCATTTCATTCATTGTATAATGTTATCTACAATACTACTCGTACCTAGAAGAAGATAAAATGTTACCTATTTGTTCACAATTAAATTAATGACTAGGAAAAAGGAAGCGCATTCAATGTCGTGACTCCAGTAAATTTGCAACTTACCAAACTCCCTTTTCGGGAAAAATGGTAGGGATTAACTTCTCACGTTCCCTCCGAGTTTTTTCAAATTTATTTAAATCCGAAACGGAACGGAGAAGAGAGATATAACCTAAACTGAACTACTAAACTGATTTCTCGCGTGATCGAAAAGTGGTCTTAACAATTTCGACAAAATTTAGCGTGCCCTATGTTGGGTGATTTTAATTTACAGGCTACGCACAGCATAATATGCATACATAAAAATATTTATCAAACCAGTTAAAAGGGTCATACTTAATCATAGATCTATTAAGTCTCATTTAAATATTTATGCATTAACAAAATTCACATTATTAAAAAATTAATCTAAATGA
Source organism: Malachius bipustulatus (assembly GCA_910589415.1). Classification (NCBI taxonomy): domain Eukaryota; kingdom Metazoa; phylum Arthropoda; class Insecta; order Coleoptera; family Melyridae; genus Malachius; species Malachius bipustulatus. The sequence goes on along the minus strand of OU342634.1, from coordinate 28,004,919 downwards.
ACCCATTAATTATTACTCAAAGGATTTTGAATAGGTATCTCTAATCCATAAATCATTAAACATTAATACACTTATTCCATTCGCAACAATAATTAAATAAATGTTCTAAATCAATAATCCTCCGATTAACATTTTTCATGAGACTTTAGCAGATACGCCGCCGAGTTACCTATATAGTGTTTGTAGAGAAACGGTAAGTTACGCCCGTTGTTGAGATAAAATGTTCACACAAGAGAAGCTTTATATCAACGTAACTGAATTATATATTTTTCTGTTAGATACGTCCATATACGTAGGTAATAAAGGGGAAAAGCTTCTTAAGCTTCCGAAATTTATTAAAATTTTAGAGGTCTAAGAAAACAGAGGAAATTTTTCAATATTATATAAGACTAGAAGTATTATATTATTGCTAGAACTCTCCAAATCTATGAAATATAAAGAAGTGAAAAAAAGTTTCGATGGGTATCAAAATTTTATAATATCTCTGGGACTACCCATTTTGATGAAAGCTTTTAAAAGCTCGAATTTTGTAAAAAAATCAACGGTGATTTATAAGACCTCGAGAAGTTCAAGAAATAAACGATTCGATGACGGGAAAGTTTGTCAAAAGCCCGAATTTCGTTAAAATCTCACGTGGTAGTTTAAAAATTAGGGGTAGATAAATTTATAAGGCATTTATCAGGTATTTGAATTGATACAAAATATCCAATTTTTTTTTAAATCTCAGTAGGGACTAGAAAATTAGGATAGTGGTGGATTTTTATAAATTTTACAAAATATAAACTTGGTTCATATTATTTACAGTGTGTATGAATAAGTTTGTAACCAAATTCACAATTATTCCGTTGTGTGACTATGATAATATGACTTCTATGAAAAAAAAATCGTTTTGGAAGGTCTATTGGCTTTTTAAACTGACGTCTTCTGACTTGATGTGATGACATTGGGTTTTGGCCAATGACGTCATCATATTTATTTAAAACTGCACGCTCCTACTTGCGATACATCGTTGCAAAGGTCTTTTTTGAAGAGAGTATTTTCGGCTAAATTTATTTTTGATTAAGAAAATAAATTTTATATACCATTTCGAAGGTCTTTCTAAGGAGAGCATTCCCTGAAAGTTATTCGTTTGTATTCATAAATTCTAAAAAGTCATGGCATGTACACTGCAGAAATTAAAAAAAATGCCGTGAAACTTTCGTGGAATGTTCTGGTTAAAAAGATTGTAGAGATGGTATACTTATACCTACAACACGGCCTTCTTTCCAAACATTAATGTTTGTTGCTCTTTTCTCGCAAAAAAAAAAATTAACAAAAAATTTTCTTCTTAAAAATACATTTTCAATAATGTATCACATGTAGGGGGCTGCCATTAAAATAAAAATACGATGACGTCATTAGTCAAAACCAATGACGTCATAATAATATGTTACGCAAGTCAAAAAATGGCATTTCAAGAAACAAAATAGACCTGTAAAACGGTTTCCATACGCTGTAAATTTTAATTTAGATGGTTGGAGTCGATACTCAAATTTTATTAAAGGTAGTGGCAAAAGAAGTTATTGGGAGTGGTTTTTCAAAATTTAATAAGATCAAAGAACCCAAAAAACCGATTTTGATATTAGTGTTGAATGTTCGGCTGCTAACTTTGATTTACTAGCCAGCTATTTATACAAAACTTTTATGAAAGCTTTAAAAAGTTACCGGTGAGTTTTCAAAAATATAATCTCATGGCCCAGTTAATCATTTTTGACGAAGATAGTTTCTTTGACAAGTTAGGCGCATGGAGGCAATACGTACTCCAGAAACTTCATTAGAAACTCATCACAATCTGAAGGAGTGGTAAATAATTAGGCGTGAAGGTTAAAAAATTTTCAACATCATCATTTTCAACTTTCAGTTCGTGGAAATTAATACCCGCATAGTCTTTACCTCAAAACCACTTGAACGCTGGTGACGAGGTTAAATCCTGAGACTATCGCTGACCGAAAGTGCAGGTGTGTTGTTCAAGAGCAATTATTGGAGTAGACAAATTTACCGTGCTAATTAATTATTGTGCTGTACACATCATTCGGTGCTAGTGTAAATACATCGGAGCTTCCTGTCTCAGTCTGTAAATTCTGTAATTTCTACCCTGACGATCTAGGATTTCATTGCTTATAGTAAGTTATTCTATATTTATTACATCTATCAGATCTTAGAACCGCTGTTCGCTGTTCTGCTTAAAAAATTTAATTGTTCATAACAACGATTTGATATTTAAAAAAAAAATAGTTTTTTGCCTTGAGGCAAGCGTTTATTTCAAATTTTGTTCAAGTAAGGGAAAATTACCCTGGTAGCTAGTTTCTGTCGTGAAATTTCATAGTTTTTCGCTTTGATATTTTATTTCCTCAGGGAAATTTGAATTCTTTTTAGAGTTACATTTCACCTCGTTAAAAGTAATAAGATTCGAGATGTTCTTACGACCCGCCCTGGTTTAAAAGTATGCTGCCGTGATTCACTGTAGTGGAATATCTAACGGGTAATTGATTTAAGCGAGCATACCTATATTATAGGTATGCAAAGAATTTTTAATGTACTCGTGATAAGCATCAGGGTCTGGAAAATTGATCGCGAGTAATAGGTAGGGGAAATTATTATAAAATTCTCCTGACTAGGTACTTCGAATATTTTGCAGTCTTATATCTAAATGTTTTGATTCTACTTTCGATTTCTTCTACACGTTGAAAGGAGTAAGATTTATCTATTCATTAATTTATTTAAGGGCGCTTATACATTTTTCATAAGCAAATTACACTTTGCTCGCCTTTAGGGGTAGGTATTGCTTTACATATACCTACCTACATCAAAAAGGCTTACAATTTACATTATACTTACTCTTCACTCAAGTATATTGTATAGGGGGGGGGGGGGGGGGGTGGTAGGTTGTTAAAAAGTTCTCTATACATAAATCAATACTCGTATATGTATTTTATTCTTAGAAACTTCCAAGTATTTTTTGTAATAAGTATACCTACCGATACCGAAGCGGAATCAAAACAAAAGTATCAAACGTGTCTTTTTCCTTTCAACCGAGAAACTTCTTCGACTAAATGACAGGCATTTATTAATGGTAAGTTAGGTGTACAATACAAGTTTGGATCCTGAGCTTAACTTCGCTCATCTTTCTATGTAATAGCGTCCAGAAGTTACTGCAGTAAATTTGAAGCAAGCTTGTTTATATAGGGTTAATTAAGGGGGACACTACGCCAAGTTACTATCCTCAAAGTAGCTACCTAATCTCACCCAGCTTCGTAAGAGCCTAAAACTTTGAATATTAACCGTTCCAAGTTTAGTACTTATTAATTTCATGTGACGTGGTTTCTCGCTACACTTTAGACAATTCAGGTACCTAGGTATTGCTTAATTATTAAGGGGATGGAATGTATTTTCTAAAGCTGCTGTATTTTCTTGAACTCTTTTCTGTTTCTTGGAAATGTAACTTAGGTAATAGTATATAATTCAAGTTAATGAATTTTCATAGGGAATTTCATAAATAATATTTCATCCCTTTTATTTTTTTTGTAAAATCGTAGATTTTATTTTAATTACCAAAGTCCTAGATAATAATTATTAATCTGTTATTACTATGGCAAGCTTTTCTTTTCAAATAAAACTTACTGGTACCTGATGTTTTCAATTTGAAAATTTAGCATTTTAAACTCAAAAACCCAACGATATTTGAAATTTTGGAAATGCCAATCATGGCCCAAACTATTTTTTTGGAAGTAGCAAACGCACACCGCACAAAAAAAATATAGGACTCCTAAAATCTATCTCCCACTACGGACAGTTTTTTTTTATTTTGCGAGATACAGAGTCGGTTAAATGAGCAAAGCTGAAAAGAATTTCTGCTGATTTGTACTCTGATTTTAAAAAATTTCAAATCCGACAAGATTCCAACTAGAATTGTCAACCAACATTTGTTTTTCTTATGGCCACTATACATATTGTTTTTCCATGTCATTTGGTATTAAAAAATCAACTTAACCAAAAATCTATAAAATTAAAAAATAAAATTCAAACATTTATTCAATTTTTCCGAAAACATAGGAAAATCTTTTTTTAGAATGACGTCAGAAATATTTTCTTCTTTTTTTTCTAAAATAATCATGATTTTTATCTTATTTTATAAATTTTTGGTTAAATTGGTTGGTTTCTTAATTTAATACATTTAATACCGAACGACATGAAAAAATAATATGGCGGCCATGAGAATTGACTGAGTGCCGGTTGCACAAACACAAATTAAAAATTTTGTGATAATTACTGATTTTAAATTGTAAATTTTGAAAATGTGGCGAATATATTTAATGATCTTTTATTTTTTTCAGTAATTAACTCTTCTTAAAGGGAGTAAAACGTATTTTCAACCGTATCAGATAAATATTTTGGTAATACAGGGCATTTTAGGATCAGTAATTATTATCTGAAAATTCTTAATTTATATTTGTGCAACCGGTCCTATATGACTACTAAACTTGATAATGGAAACTCTGTAGTCGACTTTGAGAATTTTGAAATATCATATAGGAAGCCCATGATGATTTATGTATAACCCTACAATTTTTTTTTTTATTTTTTTTTTGATAATAAAAGAGATATAGCTAAAATAATAATTAGATTTAGATTTTTCAGTTCTTTCAGCATATTTCAGAAACGGAGAAAGCTATCCTGAATTTCTATAGAAATATTTTCTTCTTTTTGTTTCGGAAAAAAATTATATTTTTATTTTGTTTTAAGGATCTTTGGATATTTTTTTTTTAATACCTAATGACTTGAAAAACCAATATGGCGGCCAAAAGAGTTGACTATGATCACTAAATTTGACTCTGAAATCTCTAAAATCTTATAGTCGACTTTGAGAATTTTGAAATATCATTAATAGAAAGCCCTTGACGATTTATGTAAACCTACAAAAAATTCTTTATATTAGTTATTTTTGATAATAAAATGATTTAGTTATTTTTTTTTATTTCTTGCTCGCGAATAAAAGAAGAAATTTAAATTTTTCATTTCTTTCGGCATATTTCAGCAGCGACGAAAGCTGTGCTAGATTTCTATAGAAATTTTTTTTTCTTTTTTTTTTTAATTAATATTTTTTTTTTTTTAGATTTTCGGTAAATTGTTTTTTTTTTAACCGAATGACTTGAAAAACAATAGGGCGGCCAAAAGAGTTGGCTATGACCACTAAAGTTGACTATTGAGAATTAAACTCTGAGAATTTTGAATTAATTTAGAAAACCCTTGACGATTTATGTAAACCTACAAAAACAATTTCTTTTTTTATATAGGTAATAATATAGATTTAGCTAAAATATTTTATTTCTTTTCACGAATTTCCCTTTTAAAATAAGAAATTCCGATTTTTCAGTTTTTTCAGCATATTGCAGCAGCGACGAAAGCTGTTCTAAATTTCTTTTCAGATTATAAAGCGAAAACTTATTTACGGTCCAAACAGGGACGATTTAACGAACCCTGTTTTTTGCAAAACACAAAAGCTGCCTGTATTGGGAGATAGATTTTGGGAACTCTGGATACAAACTTTTCCCGAAAAACCGCGCTCATCTCTCTCAATTTCCTTGCACATTTTAATCCCGTTCCCGTAGAAATTACAGAAAAATCTATTTTACTCCGCGGCATCTCGCAGATGGACCGCGTTTCAATTTTTATTTCCCGTCACATAAGTAAAATTTTTTCTACGCCACCCAGAAAGCCCTTCCCTTTCGAAGACCAGGAGATAAACCATAGTGACTCAAAAATATGCAAAGAAAACCTCCTCAAACCTGAGCGCCATTAAAAGTGCGCTCCGAAGACTTTAAAGTTGAAGCTCAGGAAACGTCAAAAATTTGGGAAAAAACCTCAACGGAAAAGTATTTGCTTCGCATGTATTTGAAACTAAAGATTTTGATTCTCATGAGGATTCTCATCAAGTTGAATTTATGGTTTCCGTGACAGTATAGCAGCACAAATTCATTTATTTTACACAAATTTTATTTATTTACACATAGCACGTAGATCACAGGTGTAGAGAATTAGGAATTCGAGTACATCTGTTACTAAACGAGACAATTCGACGGGCTTACTTTTAGCCGGTTTCCCCGATACTATGAAACTTAATAACGGCATCAGCAGAAGCGATGGAGAATGTCCAAGCGGATTGACTCTCCCTGCAGTTTCTTCATCCAGTGAAAAAGTCTACCACGGGATGTCATGTGTGCGTATACGCTTGTAACCTCCTACCTGACATTATCCCCCGCTTCTGGAACAGCAGTAATCTTTCCGAATTTCGGGAGCACTCAAAATATAAAGACATTCCCGTTACGCGTGTGCTCATTGGTTTGGAAACACTCGGCTGTTGGAGTTCTTAAGCTCTTTAACTTATTGATGATATCGGTTCTCCTCGTATTAACAAAACTTTTGATCCCCATTCGAGTTCTTTTTTACGATATTGTGTTAGCTTGGATTCTTGGATATATTCGGTGTGGGATTCAACGGGATATTTAAGCTCGATAAAGCTCATTTCAGTAAAAAACCTCTTTAACAGGCTAATAAGAGGGCGAGATAATAAATATGAGTAATCATGTGGAAGTGTATTATATTTTAGCGAAAAAATTTTTGATTTAGAAATTGCAGCTCTGAAGACATACTTAATAAGTATTAAGTTGATGAATCTGAAATAAGACAAACAGTAGATTTGTTGTTTTTTTTTTGGAAAATGTTCAACTTTTAGCTATACCAACTCAACATAAATGCATTTTTTGTGGAAGCAACAGAACGAATTCAGATGACTTTTTTCAAACGATACGCTTCCCATATCAACAAAGGAATAATATGAACTTGGAAATACCTTCCAGAATATACCTGGGATCTAAGTAAATTCGATTAAAAGATAATAATACAAGAGATTTGATAAATGCGGCGATTTATCTTTGAAACAACGGAACAAAACTCTGTTAATAACAAAGCAAGGGAAGGAATTGAAAAAGTAAGTAGGACTATTCTAATAAGATGTTTACATTTTCCTTTCTTTCTTTTCATCTAGAAGAAAAACACGCTACAAATGAGACACAAATGAGGCGTCTGGCACAAAGGGGAACGAAATACGAGGTTATACGAGATACCCAATTGGCAAAATGAACCGCCTCGGCCTGATAACGACAAACTTTTGTAAATTATCGTCCCCATAAAGAAGAGAAACCCAGTCAAGCGTATTATGTTCTGAATGCTACTTTACCTTCCGGAGACCCTTACATGCAAAATTTATATTTGTTCAGCAACTTTTTGACCATGATAATCACCACTCTAATGGCACGCAGCTACATTAATCCCTTGAAGTTTGCATAACAAAGTGATAATATAGACGTGATATTGAGATACGTAAACGAAAACTCGACGGCAGAGAGGCTTTTATTCATATTTCTATGGGATATTTTCATTTAATTTTAAACCCTTCCGACCTTTTGAAACCACTTTTTTATGTCAATTCGAGGAGTTAATTATTTTTACTAAGTTTGACAGGTAGTTTTCTAGGTGAACTGTAAATTATTAAATTCTTCGATTGAATTTTTCGGTACCTATTTTATTGAGATTCTCGCAATATTTTGTGACATTCTTTCAATCCATTCTCAAATCAACAAATCTCAATTTTTGTATTATATTGAATATTGATGGAGGAATGGAGGAATATATGGAAGAATTTCTCTCCAACACCCGTAAGGATATGTCGTTGTATATCGATTTCACCTTGGAGTGGATTATAAGTTGGAGTAGTTCTTGATGAAATAAGAAACAAATTTTTGGTTTTTGTAATATCTGGCGACCAAAATGTCAAAAATAGAATTTCATTTATATTAAGAGACTAGCAGAAGACGATAACATCAGTATCAGTTCTTTAATCATCAAATTGACGGTTTTCTGTACCTTTTTTTTAACGAAATATTATTTTTTTTTTATTTGGATCACTGGTAAGAGTCAATTATTCAAAATTGGGAAAGGGTTTATCTTAAAAATAAAAAAAAAATCACAGCTAGAACATAAAAATATATGAAAGGTAAAGAAAGAATATTATATAAATACAATATAAATTTGCATAAGTAAATATCAAGACTCGATAAGTTTCATTTGTTATGTGATGAAAATTTTCTATAATGAAAAAAAGCAAAAAAAAAAAGAAAAAATAAATAAATAAAAAAATCAAAAACGAATAAATGAATGATAAAAAACTGCTTAAATAAAAAAAGGGAAAAAATATATTGGTACATATATAGAAATGGAAAAACCAATAAACAAATGAGTAAATAAATAAGTGAAAAAATTAAATTATATATCTAAATAAAAATAAATGTATAAGAAAACAAATAAAAAAATAAAAAAAGACAAAGAAAAAAACACAAGAAAAAATTATCCAACATGCTTCTCTAGTTACTCTAGGTTAGAATATTGAATTTTGTGTGATGTGATTGCGCGGGCGTTAGCATTTGTGAAGCACCCAAAACAGAAAAATGTGCGAATGGCCGAACGTCGTAGCCAAATAATACAAAACAACAACAACCATAACATAAATATCAAAGCTTAAAATTTATAAATTTAGTTTGGATTCTTCATAGATTTTGTCAGTATTTATTCATTATTATTTATAAATTATGGGTCAATCAGGTACAACACAAAGAATGTAGAATATTTTCATTTTCGTAGATCAACCTTCCTTTTTATTGTGATTCTTTAAATTTTTTTTTCTTTTCACCTTTTTAAAATATTTAGCCTATTTTCCTCTTGAAAAGATCCTTACAATTTCCTCTTTTTTCGAGTAATTTAGAGTCTTGAAAAATTAAATGGTCAAAAATTTATGGAAATTGGAAAGTAAAAATTGAGCATTTTACGATAAGCTCATAAGAAAACAAAAATTTATTCCAAAAAATGTGCGCAACCTTAGTCCTCCCTTTTTTTTAATTTGAATCATTAAAGATGATAATTATAGTTGACACTTTTTATAATACCTTTTGCTTTGCTTGTTTGGTTTGTTTGGCTTCATATTAATTCAAAATATAATGCTGCGCCATTTTGTACTGACTTAATGGTGATTAATGAGATTAATGTATGTAAGCTCGAATCAACTTTTTCTTGATCATTTTTATGTAGGTATACATCAAATACATCAAATGTCGTAATGTGCTACATTTAAAATACACTGCCTAATTATATTTATTTTATTTTTCTTTTCAGACGAACTTGACGTCTTTCACCTAATCAACATCTCCTCTAAAGACCCTGGCGTTTCTGCCGTTGAAGGCCCAATCCCCCGCTTCACCGCCTACAAATTTCGACTGCCCTACGGAAACATGCCTTTATCTAACACCAGCAGCTTGGCAGTGGCGCGCGCCCTGGGCGCTCCAGAAGGCTTCACAGCCGTCTTCGTCTATCGTCAACAACGCGGCAACCTGGGCACTCTACTCTCTGTCAATTCACCCGGTCGGCTCACCCCCTGGGTCCAGCTTACTTCAAACGCCCGCACCAGCATGCTCGTGTTCAAGTACAGGGTCGAGGGTAGCGGAAAACTCAGACAGATGGAATGGGCCCTACCTAAGCATTACAAGAAGGCTCCCATGGCAGGTAAGACTTGCTTAATCTAAATGCAAATTGAAAACATGAAACAACAGTCTCTCTAGCTTTGGTTCTAGTAACATTATTATCCGTGCTAAGATAATCAGGTCAGGTTTGGGATTAATAGAAACAATATTTGAGAGAAACTTGGATTAATATGAACGAGTCCCTCAGGAATCTAGTCTCTCTGTCAGGCTTCTTATTACATCTCAATAATAGGTGTTGCAGTAAATGAACTAGGACTCTTTCTTTGCTTTTGAGAACGAGAGAAATTTTACATTTCTGCTGCTGGTTCTGTCAGAACAGCAGCAGAGATGACTGGAATTCAACAAAGGTAAAAAATAACTTCAAGTCAATGCTGAAGAGAAAAATAAGATTTAAAAATGAGACAATTCTCTTGAAAACATTCTCCAGTTATCTTCTTGACCGACATGCAGAATTTTATTGTTATTGTGAATAGCTCTATGAAATTCCCCAATTTACTTGAGAGGTTTTGAAATGTTATTAAGAGAAAATATTATGCCTTTTTAGCGCAAATAACTGTTTCATATTGAAGGGGATGTTCCTAATAGTAAAAGTCTGAAACATGTCACGGCATATTTCCTCAAGTGATCATCGACGGGACCAACTCCTCTCGCACTTGTGAATAAGAAAATCAATATCTGGATCTAGATCTGGCCACCTGACAGTCATAAACTTTCCTCGTCCTTGTCTCCTTACATTCTCCCATTCTTTAACGAGGATTGATTTATTGTTTTATTGTTATACCCTGATAATCACTTGCGACGCGGCAATATACTCTAATCCTGTAACTTGATGATATATTAAAGAGTTCACAGTTTTATCGTAATTGCTTGTTTCCATCAATTCTTACAAATTCACCCTTCATTATGCTCTTCGTTTGATTTAGATGGAGGATAGCGTCGTTGTTTCACGCACTGCTGGAGAACTCGGTCAAAGGTTCAACCAAAAATTGCCATGTACCTACCTACCATGACTGCTTGTCTTGTCATTTCATCCTGGTTGGAAACGTGGTACTACTCGTAATCAATTTTTAGGCACCCTGTATTTAAATTGTGATTATTATAAGCATGAATTATCTTAATCCAAAAAAAATCCACGTCTACGAAAAAATATATCTATTCTTTCTAAATATATTTCATACTTTATTCAGTGAAAACGGATGACGTGAAAACGGATGTTGGCTATTTTTCACTGTCTAGTGTTAGAGGTTTAGGTGTTCAAAAGACCGTTATATGCATCATTTTTATGTAAAGTTGGCTGAATTAAATATACATATAAAACGGCGCCTTGTCAGTTTACTAAACAAAGCACAATTCTCGCCGCAGCGTTTATTTTTTCCAGTTTTTCTACCGACAGAAACGACAACGAAACGAGCTTTGTTTATCACGTAATCGCTTTGAAATACAGAAACAACTTCTTGTTTGCATTAATTCTTCTGGATCTGGAGAAGCCTTTACAGTGCCGCTTCGCGTTGAGTGGATTTTCACTACGTTTCCTCATAATCTTATGTGTACAAGAAGTATGTATACAACCTGCTGCATGATACTAATTTACCTATTTGTTTGATGTAACGAAGATGAAAATCTGCCCACAGCAACGACAACATTTCCTTATGAAATTATGTATTATATGCCTGCTTATACAATTTCGCGCTTTGTTATCAAAACTCGAAAAGTGAGGAATTAAAAGCTTCGTGATCTCAGAAGTTTATGAGAAGTACGTCTTGAAATTAAGACTGGCTTATTAGACTTTTTCTGATTAGCATTCTTGTACTTCTGAAAAAAAAAACAATTTTAAAGTTTTATTGCATTTGAATTAGAAATCAACTTATACAATTAAAAAATATTATTACAGTACTTTACATAACAATTACTTCATTCTTTTCAGTTTGGATAAAACGAGAAGCATTTATTCTATAGCTATTTTCAGACATACCCTGCTTCCAAGTTAGAAACCTTTGCATTCAGCAATGCGTTACTTTGTTAAACGTTTCCAACCCTGTTGCTGCTTGTTTATTTTTATTTTTATTGGCGATTTCCCAGAAACCAGCGACTTCGTTCACCAGACTTGATCTCTAAAATATTGGACATGCGCTGAAGAATATTCAGGAAGAACCAGGCGTTCACTCGGAGACGTTCTAGGAGCTTAGACTCTCAAGAAGTTCTTTGTGAGGCTAACATTAATATAAAGTGTTGATAACGCATTTCATGTTCGAGTTTTAAGTTGAAACGAAAGTTTTAAAATCGAAGTATGAATTCCATCAGGTACATTGAATTGTTATACATACAACATTACTTCTTTATTGTACTACAAATTACAACAGTCTCCATACTGTGGCAGAGCCAGGATAGTCACGGTATTTTTTTTGCATAGTTACTAAGTTTTGAAAAGGAAATAAATGATAATTAAAATTGCATATTTTACTTGATCAGAAATCAATGAATTTGCACAATTTCGAAATACTGCATATTTAATTTTTAAGCAATATTAAGCGTTTTGAACGAAAAGCAAACAATTTAACTAGGCCATTAAACAACCACCGCGGCAAAAATTTAATGACGCTAGCTGAATTTTTTAATGTAACGCTGACTGCAGAACAATTGGTAAACTGGAACAACTCGCATGGTTGTCATTTCCCTGCCAGAATGCACCTTGCTTTTGTTTACCTACGTCAAGTAACTGGACGACCGGTAAATAAAAGTCAAAGTGGCAACACTCCAGTGAAAATCACATTTCGAAACCCGAGAAAGAGTAACTGATTTGGAAAGAGGTTTAGAAACCAAAAAGTTAGTGGTGTTTCGGGGACCGAAGAGGACGGTCAGGGCATTCGCGCGAGAATTTAAAGTAAACGCGAGTGAGTGATTTCTGGCTTTACGGGGAGGTACCCAGCAGAGCTGCAGTCAGGGCTACAACAGCGGGGACAATCCAAGGTCTACATCTAAGTAGTAAGTCGATGAGACTAACACTAGAACTTTACTGTTTTTCCGTTCGAAAGATTTTTATTAATTTTATTTTTTTGATTTAAAGAAATTTTATTTTTGATTTTTTTATTAACGTCACCTGTGAAACTAAATTAAATTAATCAGATCAGGTACCGCAACAGCACTATTCCCACAAATAAAATGGTAGTTGATTAGAGTCAGACTATACATAAGATAGATTTTTTTACCTAAAGTTTTTTTTTTTCTAAAATTAATTTTTTCTTTTAAACTTTGCATATCAGTTTTTATAATCGAAATTTAGAATAGTAGATAATGAAATAATTAAGTGATATCTCAGTAGTGTATTTTTATTTTAGTAAATAATTTTTAATTATAACTTGGTGTTCCTATTTATCACCCTTGACCACCCTAACACTGAATTTCAAATAAAGAGGGCTCTACTCTTAGCAGCCCCCGAATCTACGTGCCTCACACCTCTCTGACCACTATCATTGGCAAACCGCTCGGCCCACTTGATAGCGGTCCAGCCCCTTGACAGCCAGAAAGAAGGTGAGTCTACAAAAATTGGTGTCAAGAGGGTAGGCACCCGCCTCAATACGACACACTATCGGAGGCCTAAAAAGAGATCTTCAGATGGCTCCAAAAGCCATCCCACTGTGCGCACCCTCATCTCCATGTCCTCAGATATAAAGTTCGCAAGTTCAACAAGAGCCGTGTGGGTAGAAGGAAACCATGCTGGGATCGGGAAAGGACCCTGTCTTGTGAAGAAAATTTTTATTTTGAAATGGGCTTAGCTAAGGCTGCCTTGAGTTTTTCGGGGAATACACCAGTCTGAAAGGAGTTTTTGAAAATTTCTTATTACGGCTGAGCAAGATCAGATACGCAGTGCTTAATGACAAAGGAGGAAATCTCGTCAAGGCCCGAAGACTTCTTATACCTTTAAACATGGAAGCTACTTCTATTATTCCCTGAGGTGATATGGATAAGAACATGAAGGATTAAGAGGCATGTGTACACATATTGGATCAGTAACTGTAACTGATGTTTTAAATGTTTTGAATGTTTTGAAGCTGGGGTTTTGAATACCCTGATTGAGATCCCCTTCAGATGATATCTACCACGATATCAGCTCAAACAAGCAGATTATAAGCAAAAATCCTTAGATGACATCAAAAATGTATCCCCCAAAGTCACATTGTTGCGATCGTTCACCAAAATTATGAGAATCGTAAAAACGTATTTATTGTAATTATTAAGAAGCGCTGGAAACTGGTAACGTTCAACTAAGAAGTGCTGGTAAGTGGTAAAACCCATGCAGGCCCAAGTCATGATTTTAAAACTACAATACACAGAACAACATTTAGTTAACATACAATATTTAGTTCCCTCAATTACTCGATCTGACAGCAACGGATCATTCTTTGGGGTTTAAAGGAAAAAGCATATACCTATCAATACGTTCTGGACTATATCGACCAACTCATTGACATAAGGAAAGGAGCTTATGCGTTTATAGCCAGATATATTGAGAACGTTTGATGAAAATGCCGTTAAAAGGTCCTTGCTATCGCTTCTGGAAATTGATGTTATTTGCGTGACCTTATTTTTCATATAACTGAAATAAATTTACATTTTCTGTAGTTATTACATTGAAAAATCCGGTATAAAACTTGGCGAATTCTAAAATAGAGCAAAGCTACTTTTGGGCTCTATAAGCGTATTATTCGTGACTCGTGCAGAAAATTATAGAAGTTTAAACAACAGGAGGAAAATGATGATGTAGGTACACGCAATCCTTTAAATAAATGGTTCAAATATCAGTTCCTGGTGACGTTTCATTTACTCTACGAATTACCGCCCAATTCATGTTTCATAAAAGCAATTTCCGCTGTTTTGTATGATCTGTGTTCAATTTCCGATTCGATGTGTATTCAGTCGTGAATTTAGCATAGATCCTCTTTGTGTTCCAGCCAATTCACATCTCTGAATCTTTCTTGTTATCCTGATCATGGGCGAGGATTTAGTTTGCCTTCTAAATTCATCCCCTAATAAGACATTTGTTTTGTTTGGGATTTTCTTTGCCAATACAAAGCATGTGACAAGCATCCGACTCGATATCCCGACCACAATCGATAGTAATTCACTTTCGCTAAACTATTTGTCTTTCCCTTTCTGCGTTTTAAAAGAAAGCTCCTAACGTTTGCTACAACTTACCCTCACTCAAAGCATCAATAAATTTGCCTTTAGGTTTCTAAAATAACAAACAAATAAATTGTTAGAATTATCCAAATTATTATTATTGTAATGTGAGAAGAATTATAATAACGTAGATTTCAAAATTATATAAGCTGCTTCCTTCTTAAATCGATCGTTTTATCAGCCCTACCTTGAGGAGATTAGAGTGTTAGTTGTTCCAACTTCCAGATGTCAACTTGGTCCCACGAGCAACGCCGTAATGAGATTTCATAATTAAAATTTAATTTTGAGATCCTGAAACGAGGTAATTATTCGAGTCCACTTCTGCACCTGCGGAGAGGATTTTCAGATCACCCTTACGAAACATAAGTTTGTGTTACTTAAGCTTCTTAAGATTAAGCTTACCTACTGTTGACCGTAAATCGAAAATTAAAATTCTATAGATACATTAAAAATTAGATACTCACGCATTTGAAAATTTATTCAAGAGTTTCCTTAATAATAGACTGTGAGATTCTGTATCTTCTTCGGGCTTCATTACAATCAAGTCAGTCCAAGTAATTATGTTTTTCTGTGTTGCAAGTACTACGGGTAGTCTGTTTTTATTACTTCTATGCTACCTGGTATGGCCGATTTTTAGTCGGGAGCTTACCACTTGGCATTTTATGTTTTTTTTTCGGAATTGCGACTTTTACCAGTTGAGGGTATTACTTCACAAAAATTATAGAGCTTACTACCCCACTCGTTTTTCTTGTATAATTATTCATCAACCGTGTATTGATAAATTTTGTTATCTATAATCTATAAACATTCATGCGTGCTCGTTTGGATGGTTGCTTTTCTAATTTATCTACTTCTTCATTGCTACTACAACTAAATGGAAAAGGACATACCTTATTATGACAGGTTTGCCTTCACTGGTTAAGTCAATAGTCTTGGCTGGCACCCATGCCTTAGCGAAACGTCGTACACTGCTAGACTCCAGCAGTTTCGTTGGCAAGGGCGTCCGGAAGCTGTCTTCGGCCGACGATCGGATCCACCTCCAAGTGGTGTCCCTGGAGTGCACTCCCACACTAGAAGCCGAAAAACGAAACCCGTGGAGACCACGCTGCGTTTGTCGGCTACTACTAATCTGGCCAATCTGTTGGCTAAGCAACTGGACAAATTTCCCAATCTAATGGTTAGTAACGAACAGAGTAGCTAAAGATGTGGTGAAACATCGTGAAAGCACCTAAAACTTCGAACAATTACTCATCAAATGTTGCAAGGGTAGACTTTCTATAATGTGAGGAATGAATTGGAGCGAGTGAGAATAGTTTGCCTGCGAGTTTCAATTCTGTTCCACAATATGTTTCATTTCCTGTCTTATAGCATAAAGTTCTCCTGTGTTTTCTTCGCAGGTTTCTGCAGATAGATGATATTGAATGCTGATGGCGGGGGTTACTTCGCGGGGACAGAGGTTATTTCTACATTTATGATCCATTTAATTTTTGTATATTCTCAGTGTTAGTATATTCTGGCGAAAGACATTTGACGCAGTGGCGTAGCTACCATACCGCCAAACCCCGCGGCCGCAGGGGGGCACGTCAAGGGGGCTCTAAGCTCTGGATCCCGGCTCGGCCCAAAAAAGAGCCCCAAATCAAAAAATCAAATAAGTATTACTCGCAAGCGTATTTAAACTGATGACATTAAATAACTAATAGTACGAATTGAATAATATGATGTTATTTTATGTTATTAGGAAAACCAGCAGCACTCGTTTCCAATCCACTTGTATTGTAGAGTTAATAACTTTGGGGGGCTGGAAGTCTAGAGTGCTTTGACAATTAATGGAGTTCTATGCTCCTTGTCGGAATAAAAAATGGAAAACCAGCAGCACTCATTTCCGATCCACTTGTATTGTAGAGTTAATGCTTTTGGGGAGCTGGAAGTCTATAGAGTGCTTTGACAATTAATGGAGTTCTATGCTCCTTGTCGGAATAAAGAATGGAAAATTATTATTGGTTAATCATATTTATACCACGGAGCGTTTCATTTTATAGAATAAATTTATGTATTTCACGTTGTAGTTTGTTTAAAAAAATAAATATGAAACAAGAAAATATTGATATCCTGCACTAAAAGCAAGAGTTTTCATACCCAAAATTAAGATTTTGTTTGTACTAAATTTAATTTTAATGTAGGTACTAATACTTTTAACATAAAAATTGCGACTACATTGAGTATTTTACACAACTTTTCTGGAAAAATTTTCGGGTGAGGAACCCAGAACCCCCCTTTCCTCTTGGGGGTACTCCATACCCCCCAAACCCCCCGGAGGGCCACCTAATTCATTGTATATATTATACTTGCAAAATTTTAAGTTTTTTTCGACTTGTTTTCTACCTAATCCACGAACCACAAATGAAGAAAACTTTAAGTGGGGCCCGCCAAGAACGTTTGGCGGGGTGGCCTCAAATCTGAAGCTACGCCACTGGTTTGACGGTATGCTTTGGGCGAGCTAGACAAAATCACACCTTTTGTTCTGTTTTTTATTCATTCGAATAGCTATCGTATTCTTTTCAAATTTTATTTAGTTACTATAAATATTCCGCAACATCAAAATGTCCGAATTAATATTTAAATTATTATCAGTGCCAGGCATCCCATAATTTATACTGTTTTCGTGCATAATTCGATGTAATACTTGCTCTATGATATCACTCAAATCGCCGGTAATTATAAACCCGCCAATTTAAGCTTTCAGGGAGTACGGATGACACACAGCAAACATATTTGCTGAATAAATCCACAGGACGTGCTCTGAAGCTGCTCATTAACTCCATTGGTGGCGTTTATCTGATTAATGATCAGGATTATCGGGGTATTAACAACAATATATTGCACGCGCCGTGCAATATTGTGCACCGTGGAAAGTATCACACCCACGTTTTAACAGAATTAATAGACGCAATTTTACAGCAGTGGTCGCAGGATTATGGATTTTCTGTAGCTGCAGTATTATTTATGGCTCCTGTATTTATTACAAAGATGATATATTTTTTATGTACTTAATTCCTTTTCACTATCGTCGCCATATATGAAATGAAAAGAACGGTTTTAACACTTCAGACTAAGATAAAATTTCAGTTTGATGATTTGCCGTTGTATTTACTGTTTTTAGTTTGACGTAAGCTTAAAGAACACTACACAAGATACTTTGAGTGGGACATGACGCTTTATTGCAGCTGGGACTGAGTATTTTTCTCTCGGGTAACTTATTCATATAATTCGGTGCTGGGAACTTGCAGAAGACAATTAATCCAGGACATGCCTAGTTTCTAATAAACATAAGAGGTAAGGCCGGTTCCCACTTGTACGACACCCGACGACGTGCGTGCCATGTCGTCATACAAGTGAGAACCTGTCTGTATATGTATTCCCATACTAGACACAATTTAGGAAATCATAAAACCATTCAGTAAATCAGTCCCTGCATGACCATTGAATCATAAAAATCGAAGTAGAATAACCAGACTTCCATTAGCAAGATTCTTCTTCTGACCTGAATTTTTTTGAAAAGATACTCAAATGCGTTGCAGAAGTATGGAAACTGACGTCATTTGGTGGAATACTAATTCTTCAGCTGTTTTAGAATTTTTTTAAGACCTGATCAAAAGAAGTGATGACCTGAGCACTTTTAACAATACCTCAAGACTATTTTCACAAAAGCTGTGATGAAAATGGTGTCAATATGTCAAAGCTGCAGATGTGCAAGAACCGTTTTAAACGAAAACGGAATTTCTGTTATTTTTGGCTAACAACTTCTCTCGACCTGTATAGTTTTATAAATCTATTGGTGCTCATGAGTGTGGTAGAGTCAGACTTGGTAGAAGTATGGCACCTCGCCCATTCCGTAATAATTAGTCGGATATCTTTAGCTATACAGGGTGGTCCCTCACTTATGTCTACCCGAAATATAGGTTGATTTTAAAGAAACAAAGCTTAAACTTTGAGGATTCATGTAATTAATATAGGACCATTAGGACCATAAAATGGGATAATCAATTTAACTAATTTTTGTTTTAGTTGAGGCATTAGCAGTAAAAAACTCTAATTTGGTGGTAAAGTAGCTAAAAAAATCAAATTTTCTTTAAAACATAATATCTAATAGAAATCGATTGATCAAATCAAAATCACAGAAAAGAAATAGCAAAAAAACAATTAAAAGCCTTTAATTAAATAAAATACATAAAATATGGAAACGACAGGTAGATTGATTGATGTTCGGAATAAAAGTGACCAAGAAGGGTTAGTTAGCATAAATCCTTAAGCATAAACAGTCATAAAAGAATCCCCATCCGAGTTCAGTGGCACATTACATCGGGCATTCTTCTGACTGCTTAAGGATTTATGGTAAGTAACTACCCTCTTCAGATTATTAGTCACTTTTAATACTGCCATACATCATCAATAATTCTACCTGTCATCTCCATAGTTTAAGCATTTTATTTAAATAAAACCTTGTAATTCGTTTTTTGATTGATGGATGATAAATGACCCCCACGTTGGGCGCCACTTGAAACGAACTATTGACGTTGGGCGTCAATTGAAACGAACTATTTTACCCTTAGAGGGGAAAAATAGTCGTTGAGAGCATGAGACAGTAAAAGACAACAAGGGTCGTGGATTGAGCTGTCAGTCTAAGAGGGTCAACAAATAACGAGCGGGTCAGCAGAACAACAGGTACTCTTTATTTAAAAAAAATCACAGTAATTATCACAGAATCTTGAGCACGGTTAACAACAATAAAGAAACAAGAGCGTGTAGTTTAGCTGAATGAACTGATCGGGTAAAAAAAAATGGATCTGCAAGGGCACTTAGCTTCGTAGGGTCTCCGGTGCGAGGGTGAAAGCTTAGCTGGTGGAAAACTTGGTCTCAGGTACAACCAATGTGCTTCATTCTTGCTTGAAGTGAAAAACTTGCTTCCAGGAAAACCTTGCGTCCGTAAGAAAAAGTTGCTTCCAGGAAAAAGTTGCTTCCGGGAAAAAGTTGCTTCCGGGAACAATTTGCTTCCTTAGGAACAATTTGCCTCCAGGAAAAAGTTGCTTCCGTAGGAAAAATTTGCCTCCAGGAAAAAGTTGTTTCCGTAGGAAAAAGCTGCAATTTCATTGGTATCAGAAACACTCTTGTATATTAATGAACGGTCCGATCGAGTCTGCTTGCCAAGGGTACATAAAATTATGTCCCGTCCTCAAGATAAATTGAGATCAAAATGTGATCGACGAAATTTTAAAAGCGGAGCGAAACTCGATCGGATTTAGAAGCTGTAATTAAAAATAGCATACTGTATTAAGAAAATATGATCTGTACAATTCCAGCACAATGAAAGAAACCATTTTATAACACTCACCAAGCCAAAAACGGGGGTGATGTTTCCAATATTGAACAATAAATTCAAGACGCCATTAGATGAATTATTCGCGACAGGTATTTTGCGTGAACCTTCTTCAAGCGAATTTTCAGGGGAGAAAGAAAGGTGAGATCTCAGGTATCGGCGTACCGGATTGAAACTCGACAGTCGAGGTCGACGAAACTCGAGGCCTCCAGCCGGCCGTGTTTGCACCGCACTAAAAGCCACCATCACTCACTCATGCGACGCGCGCACCGCGGTTGTCTTCGGGTCGCTGGCATTTAGCCAGTACGTACAAAATGTACGTTACAAACACTAATGTTTTAAAAAACCCTACTGTATACTGATGGATATTATAAACGTTACAGGTGTTTCGCTACTTTTAAAGTAACATCTCCAGACATATTATGTAAATGAAAAAGTTAAAAAAAAGTTGTTTAACACTTACGTCTATTTAAGGGTGGACATAGGTGATGTACCACCCTATATTAACCTTGATCAAAAAAGAAGAGTAGGTACAGAAATATATTGACTCATCATGCTAGTCGAGGTAGAAGCAACCTCACTACCGAAACCTCAGTAATAATATTGTTTCTTAGCAGACATACCCCAGTTTTATGAGAATGATGAGACTCAAAACATCGTTCAAACATTCATCAAACTTGGCACTCTATACCAGTACTTCATTAGTAGGATACCATACCACCGGTTGCAAAGAACTTGGTGAAAAGTAAATGAATCGCAACGATTCCCAGTTGCTTCTCCCCTAAACCCCTCTCGATTAAAATAGAGGTAGGTCTGTGAGATCTCAAATCAGACTGGAAACAATTTCAACTTATGCTGGCGCTTCCAACTACATCGATAAATATTTCTCCTTCGCAAAGAATATTATGATTTTTCCAATGAAAATAATTTTCTTCTTCACATTGATTTCTTAAATTCACATTGAGTGTAATACGTATCTGACTTCACTTATATACTATTTGAGGATAAAGTTGGAGGGCCAATGAATTGTGCAATAATATGAAACGGCAAGGTATTGAAGAGGCAGAAGGGTACATAAGCTTAATCGGCTTATTGGATTTACATCAAAAATACATGCTCCAAACTTGGGGGAAATAATATATCAAATAAATAAAGCTTTAGAAACATAAATATTCTCGTATAAATACACGAATTCGAGGAATATTTTCCATGAAGACTAGTCTAAATATAATATACTTTAGCAGATTTGCCAGTCAATAAATATAATCGCTAGAGCATGGCATTTCCGATCCGTCTTTTCTGTATCTTTTTATGGAGCACAAGGGAGCGGAACTTGGTTCCCCAATACGTATACTTAATAATATACATTCCCTGAATGGTTAAAATATACTTCGACCAAGATGATCAGAACTTCCTATATACATTTTACAAATTGAAGCTGCTACGTGACCAGAAATATCAAAACGTTTACTTGGAAATGTTTGAAACGGAGAGAGAATTCGGAAATGTTAATGTAAAAAATGAAATCTTATCCCTTGAAAGTGTACGAATGGAGTGAAATTAATACTTTAGGAGAAAGAGGGGAAGGAAATAATTTCATTTTTCCTAAAATGAATTTTAAAAGCTTTTGACCATCGTTGATTAAAACGCGGTTTATTTCAGAATTGTATCTTTATAAGAAGTAAACGTTGCGGCCTACTTTGCATCAGTTAAAATTTATTGGAAATTTATTAATTTTGTTACTGAGGAATTTTTTTGTTCTTGGGCCGCCAGTTCTTATGTGCGCTTTTTAATTCTTAAAATCTTAAAATGTTGCTGAAAAGCTTGAAACTTAGCAGTTCGTAATGTATTTTATACCATAAAAGGTGTCAATTTTTAGGATATTAAGACGTAGATACTGATGGGCAATGTGAACTGTTTTTTTTTTTTTTAACTTTTTCTTATGACTGCACTCACCGGTTCCAGGTCGATCTGAAAATTCAAACTGAAAATATTTCTTCCAGGTAACTACTGGAAAAATAATACAGAATAAAAGCTCAGAAACGATTAATTCTTAAACGGGAGAAGTTTCGTTAATGAAGTTCTCATGATCAATTCACGTATTATTTAAAATAAGCTTTAAAAAAAATCGGGGTGAATTTATTTCCTAGGATTTTCTCAAGGAATCGGATTTTTCGGCGCAAAATTTCCTGGCTGGAAAATCGACTCTTCCATAATATAAAAATCGTGTTTAAAAATTTATAAAGGATACGTCATACAGGCATGGTATAGAAGTCCTTATGTAGCGGTAATATTTTCGGTAAACTTAACGTTATAATTTAAAAATTACAGAGAAGAAATAAAATTACCCAGGCTAGTTCACAACAGAGAGAGCACTCAACAATAAAACTCTAGGATAGTGGCGTTGTTACAGGTTGGAGACACAGAACAATATGAAACAATTACATTGATTAAAAAAATAACATTTGAAAAACAAACTGAAGAATAATAAAAATATGAATAGGCCGATAGGTGAGGAATAAAAAAAAAATTTAATCGAAAATCTTGTAAGGCAAACGGATAATTGATACGAGTGGTGGTGCTGATTTTAGGAGATTTCCGTGGGTTACGGCTTCAACAAGGCTCGTTGTTCGCGGTGGTTGGTTGAGCTCATTAACAGACTTTAGGTAGTGGAGTAGCAAATGACGAAAGGACTCCAAAAACGACGAATCAGCTCCCAGGGAAAGAAAAATCAAGCTAACAGGAATAGGCTATTAAACCATGGCTCAATCACTGGATAATAATAGTAAGGCAACAGCAGCGAATCGGTTTCTGCACGGGTATTTTAAAGTACAACTTGACATAAGAATTAAAATGAATATGAAAAGAAACGTACAGATCTGAGTGGTACGTTTACAAAATGGTCATAATAATCATATTTATCAACTGTTTAAAGGGGGAGATGGAAGATATTCTATGAGAAAAATACTTTTTAAATGGTTTCAGCAACATATTATGATACCGTTTGGTCATAGGTTAAATGGAAAAATAATTTAATCTACCACGCCAGTCTTTGAAAGAATCCGCGTACGTCAAAGGCTTTCACAGAACTGGGAGATGACAATTGGTGGTAAAATTTATGGTGCCTTGATCTTAAAATCAGCGCACACTTGAAGAGTATACAATCTGTAGTAAATAAATAAACTCTGAGTAATATTGAACTGTTGCAACAATGTCATAAGCAAGTGAAAAATCACCTTTTTTCAAATTTCAAAGCTTTGAAAACGGCGCAAGATAGAGAAAAACTACTTACATGTCTCTATCTAACTTTTCAAGTAGCATGAAGAATATGTATCCAGGATGATTAAATATCTAACATTTCTGGAAACAAAAATTTTACAAAAACTTTCTGTATCTTTGGCCGTTTCCAAGGTGAGTTTCTAAAGCAGTAGAATCCGGGGTGTCCTATTTAAAAAAAAAAAAAAACCTTGGCGAAAGCAGGAAAAAATTACATATCTGTTAAAAATTAGCGCTTAATGAGTCTATGCGAGACACCAAATTTCAAAACGATATCCCAAAAATTAAGAATAAAATGGGACCATACCATGCCTAGGTGACACCTTGTATGTTAATTATTATGCGCGCATTGTTTTGGACTATTAATCATCAGAGCTAAAACTTTATGAAAATTAGAATTTTGAAAAATCATCATATTAATTATTTTAGTGTTTAAACGGTTTTCTGCTTCTTAAGAGTATCTTCTCTTTCTGATCTATTTGGGCAATGTGGTCAAATATACGAGTATAAACCGTTCAAGCCTCTATCTGAAGAGCACTATAAATAATAATTAAAAAATTAATAACAGATGCGAAAGACGTTTTGGATATTATACAATGCTTTCAAAGAGACACATTAAATAAAAGATCTATATTAAGACAGCATCAGCTCTTCCAAGAATTTCCCATCCAGCTACTAAATTAAGTATCCACTATCCACTAAAAACACCCCAGGATTATTAATAGCATCTATTTCAGAGTAATTATATAATCATTTGTCATTTCCATGTGTCTCCCCGAAGTGGTAATTAATTCATAGTAATTTAGATCTGTCTTGTTCCATATTCATGACCAGATATTGCTTGGGATCTGCTCAGTTGCTCTAATTATTTCATATCTGAGCCTGAAAGCTCTGACGTTTGATGTCTCATCGGTTTTGTAACGCAAGAGTTTGATTTAACGGTGACACGTTTTTCAAATTATCCATGCTTCGATTAACAATTCCAAGATGTGATATTACAGAGTGCCCAAAGTGTATGGAATTATAGTAATTACATTTGAAATAATACGAAAAAAAAAATGAACCAAAAAATGATAATGCTTTTAGCTAAAAAAGTAGTAGCTACTTGAAACAAAAAATTGGTTGCCATGGCAACGAATCTTTTTAAAAAATTATTTAATAAAAAAAATAATAATCAAAGTCACCAGAATATGACAATAAAAATCAATTAGTATCTTCATACATATTGGGTATCCTGTACATACAATGTGTCCCAGATTCGCGTCTCTATACAGGGATCTTAGCTCCTGTTACACTTACAGCAAAGATTAAATAGGGAAAGTTTTAGGGGAAACTTTGTGCACTCGATAATCGATTTCAGATTTACGATCGGTCAATTGGTTTTGGAAAAATTGGCCAAAAATCGAAAATGGCGGATTTTGTTTTTCGCAAGTAAGTCCGAAACGGTTAATTTGACAGCTGTCAAAATGTGACATTATCCGGACACTTTTTTAAGACGAATAAGATAGCGTGTATGACAGGTCTCGATCGTCTTTTGTTATTCCGCAATCCGCCTCAACTTTCGTTTTTCTTATGACCTCCATGTTGAATTTTTCCCTTTTTGAACGCAATTTATTTTTCTGATTACTAGACTACGAGTTATAATTTTTTTTTAAATCCAATATGGCGTCTATAAGAAGAAAAGACAAGAACTAACGATTTTCCGCCATCTTAAAATGCTAGAGACTCGAAAATTGTTTTTGTATTCCTTGTTGAAAAGTGTCCTAACAATTAAGATGACGAAAAATCGATAGCTATTTTTTATTCTTATGGACGCCATATTGGATTTAAAAAAAATATTATAACTCGTAGTGTTATACATCTTAGTAATCAGAAAAATAAATTGCGTTCAAAAAAGGAAAAATCCAACATGGCGGTCGTAAGATAAACGAAAGTTGAGGCGGGTTTTGGAATAACAAAAGACGATTGACACCTGTCATATACGCTATCTTATTCGTCTTAAAAAAGTGTCCGGATAATGTCACATTTTGACAGCTGTCAAATTAACCGTTTCGGACTTAGGTATGTACTTGCAAAAAACAAAATCCGCCATTTTCGGTTTTTGGGCGATATTTCCAAAACCAATTGACCGATCGTAAATCTGAAACCGGTTATCGAATGCACAAAGTTTCCCCTAAAACTTTCCCCATTTAACCTTTGCTGTAAGTGTAATAGGAGCCGAGATCCCTGTATAGAGACGCGAATCTGGGACACATTGTATATACATACTTATATAATATCAAATCGCTTCCACGGTTCTAGTTATAGCGGTATCATTTTGGAATTATCGAAGGGAAATAATGGCATCTTCTTGATATAGTCTAAAACTCTCAAGTTATGTATGTTCGTGAAAGTTTTAGCTTGTTCCAGTGAATCAAAATAATGCGACAGGATTGGTAGAAACGACTAAATTAAACTGGGAAAACATGAGTCGTCTTCAGCAAAAAAAAAAATGCTTGACTAATGTGAATAAGCTTATTAAGCATGCGTTTAGAAAAAGGTAATCAGTGAAATATGCTACCTAAATAAATTTATTTGATTTGAAATGAAAAAGTTTCATTAATACATACAAAGCTCAAGCATGACTTATTGAATCTGAAAATGAACAGATTCTAGCCTATAGAAACCTCGTCCTCGATTATGGCTTTTTCACGATCATATTTTTTCTATTAATTAGAAATATTTGAATTAGAATAATCAGTTGAGAAGTAGAGGAAAATAAATAAGACAACGCAAAGTATAAATTGAAGTCATAGAAATTCACTTGCCAGTAGGTAATTACTTACAATCTATTCACAGATTGCAACTGAAATACTGAATTGAATTTGGCCAGATGAAGAGGATCCTCTTCAAAGAACGACGTCGATGAAAAGAAACTAAAGTGCAGCGATACTGAACTCTATTATGCAATCAGTTTCTATCTATTTACAGTCCTCAAACACTTTCAGGTCAGCTTCATGCCATCTATTTACAATTTCAGTTGCAATTTCCACTACACAGAGTCAATTTCAATTATCGTTTTTCTCACACAGTGATGATTCCCACAAAGAGGTAGCTATATTTTTTTTATCCCGGTAAAAGAGGAAGTTTCTTTATTTTATAGATGAGACTCAGTCGGACCCATTTAGCCACACATATAAATTTTTAAAACAAATATAAATAGCGACAACATACGGATACAAAATAAATATCCACGACATTTTTGAATTTTGACCAATCCAGTGGCAACTATTTGCAATTTTGAGTTACAGTAGGTATAAGCCCAAACCTGGTTTTGCCCAAACCTACAAAATTAGCTCGGAGCTATAGCTATTCTTTAAATAATTGGTAATATTCCTTAAATAAAATAAAACATAGTAAATATTTATTAAACTGCAAGTATTGAATTATGGTCAACCGACCTCCTTCCATTCGCGATCTCACAAATCTTTTGTGAGTTCTTTCTTTTAGACCCCGCGTGAACTTTCACCCTCGATATTCAAAGTTGCCCCAAGGGTGTCACTCTGGCATCCCACATATACGATCAAGTAAACCAAATAGTACTAGAATCAATCATAAAATGTGAGTTGTACCCTATTTCAAGGTCACATGTGGCTCAGAGACCGAACTTAACCGAAATTAAGAGTTTATTTCTACATGTGTTTTATCAGAGCATAATATATCTTTGGGAGCTTAAGAGAGCACATATATTTCTGGGAGAGCTTAGTTTCAAGACAGCGATTTTAAAACCATCTTAGCCTGAAGAAATATTTTTATATCAACTAGAAACCCTATTTTTAAATTCATTATTATTTCCTCTTTGACTTACCCATTTTTAGCTGGATTAAGTCACGATCCTGCATAGGAAATTCTAAATTCCATCTCTGAACCATGAATTCTGCAGCAGGGCTTGAATATTTGAAATGCAATTAAAGTTTTAATTGTATTCGGATAAATAAACCCTTTCGTCCGTAGTAGTTTTAGATACAGCAAGGATATTCGGCGGATTAAAACTTGCCATCCACCGTTTAACTGTATAATGTGCACCATTAGAAGTTTTAATTAACTGACTTTATAGCTTCCGTCGTAACAGCATCGGAAAACTGTTCGCTACTAACGTTAAACAAAATACCAGACTTTTAACCCTTTCAATGGTAATTGGTTTTTTTAGTTAAAATTATAATTGTGGTTTACGCAGTAAAACGTTATCTGCAGACGTAGTGCCGTGGTGGCACATCTGTAGAAAACTGCACGAGTGGCAGATCGCCAGTCAGTAGGTCCTAAAAATTACTTTGTTTCAGCATGGACGTGGATGTCGATTTCAGTGGATTTCACGACAGGCATTGCCCGTGTAGATTTTGACTGTCAGCCAAGCAGGTTCGAATCTTTAACACCATCCAATTCTCGAGCTCGAATTGCTGTACCGGAAGATGCTCTAGTTTATTTCAGACAAGAACCTGGAAGGAAGAAGAAGTTTCTTGTAAGTAGCTAATTAAGTAATCAACATATTTTACTCGTTTCAAAGATATGCTAGATTTTCAATTAAATTAGGGGAAACCGTTGAATTTCTAATTCTGGATTATTTGCATTAAAAATTTTCATTTGACGAACGGACAAAGCAGTTGTTGAATTCTTATTTTAATAATTATACCTATCCTTAAGGCTAGTAGAGCCCTTGTAGTCTATATCGATGAAGCTAAAGGAACTTTGAACACCAATACGATAGGTAGGTACATTATAAGTTTATGAAACACAATAGGATAATCTTAAAAAAACCTTCTTGCGCATCAATCGCATAAATAGTGTATTTTTAAGCGATCCAATTTATAAATATTTTCACCGCTTTTTAAATTGGCTTTCTGAAAATTTCCCTAGTCAGGTCATATTAGTGTAGTGGTTAACTGTGAAAATTGCATTTCACTTCGTTTGAAAACGTGCCTTAGAATGGATTTTTAAATTTAACAAAACCAATATAAATGGTAAAATTGAACAATTTTGCCCCTTTTCCTTTGCCCGCCACTGGCTGACTTTACCTAAAAAATACTATTTTTTACACTACCTTCAATAGAACTGAAAAAGTGAAAAGGGAGCTTTGAAAACTGAAAATTTGAAATTTTAGAGGAATAAACATAATTTAAAAATATTCGAATATCTCCGCCATTTTTCTTATTTGCTTCTTGAAAATTTTCAGAATTAAGGGTTATTAGTATAGTTATCTATTGGAAAAATTTCAGTTCGATTCGTACAAAAATAGAAAAATAGAATAAACGTCTATAGAAATTTAGCCTTTTTTACCCTTTTCCTACCCATGCCACTGGCTTAATAATAAAAAAATGCAAATTTTATTGCAATAACTCAAATTTCAATAACTATTCTTCCAATAATGCTAATTTTGCTTAAAAGTTTTTGTTTCTAACTTGCTTATTTAGAGGTTCAAAATCTATCAATTTTTCCTAAAATTTAAAAGGCAGCCATTTTGGAACGGCTATTCCGATTTTACTCAAGACCGACTACTTGCAGTTATATTACTACAAAAAAAATTTCAGCCCCCTAAATTGAAAACTGCGACCAGAAACCGTGCCTCATGACCGGTTTTTTTTTGGAAATTTGGAGGGACACCCTGTAAAAGTAACAAAACTTTAGGAAAATTATTTTTACGAAAATCAAACGTCATCTCTAAGTTTCACAAGAGTAAAAAATTTCGTTCATTAATCTTGAAAGGTGAAGCTACAGGAGCGTTTTTAAAATTTTAGAGAAATAAACATCATGTAAAAAAAATTCAAATAACTCCGCCATTTTTGTTATTTACTTCTTGAAATTTTTAAGGGCTGGAGGCTATTAGTATAGTTGCGTACTGTGAAAATTTCAATTTAATTCCTTCAAAAATGTGCTCATAAATTGTTAGAGAAATTTAGCGATTTTTACCCTTTTCCTACCCACGCCACTGGCTTATTAATAAAAGTAATGCAAATTTTATAACATTAAATCAAATTTCAATTAATTTTCCTCCAATCATGTTGATTTAGTTTCAAAGTTATTTTTCCATCTTACTCATACAGGGGTTCAAAAAAAAGCAATTTTTCCAAAAATTCAAATGGCCGCCATTTTGAAACGGCTCGGCCGATTTTGCTCAAGTACAATACCAGACCAGTTCTTATATATATCTTACTCCCACAAAAATTTCAGTCCCCTAGATTGAAAACTGCGACCTGAAATGAGATGACAAAAACGGGATATGGGGAATTTTGAAAGGACACCCTGTAGAAGTAACGCGACTTTAGGAATTTTTTTCAACGAAAATCTAACGTCGTTCCAAGGTTTTACAAGGATCCAAAATTTCATTCACTAATCTTGAAAGATAAAGCTACAGGAGCGTTTTTAAAATCGAAATTTCGCGATTTTGGAGAAATATATAAATATATATATATATATATAAATATATAAATATATATATATATATATCGTGGGCAGGTGAATTTTGGAAAACCACTTTTTCGTGATCTGGGGGTCATGATCGGTGGACATTTGATGAGTTTGGGTGATTTTCGAAAAGTGATGTCGTCCTCAATAGTGTATTTTTTTATTAAAAAATACACTAAAAGGCACATGTCCCAGGCACCATCATAGTGAAGTCACAGCAACATGATTTTTTTGTCATCACCAACGTCATTATCACTTTAGAAATCGCACCAGCACTTGCTTTCGCTACGTTGCATACTTACAAGACTAAATCCGATGAAAAATTGACAGAAGCACTTGTAAAAGCAAGGTAGAGAAGAAGACATTAAAATTGACTTCTTTATATAAAAATAATTTGTGGTAAGGCAGGACTCAGCGTCAGATTCAAATATTCAGTTTGTCTGAAAATAATGAAACATAGTCGTTCGACCGACGTCCTAGACATTACGTCTAAATCACGTTTGATAAATGACAACAAAAATCACGTGATTTTTTGGTAATATAACGTGGGGACCCAAAAATACTAAAAAATTACGTCATTATAACGTGACTCTGCTGCCTGGGATGTAGACAATAAAGATTAAAAAAATGGCAATTTTTTTCAATTAGACCTCCCTGGAGAAAACATGCAAACGATTAGAAAAGCGACAGGTACCTACAGGTAAAGCAGTTATTGATTAAGGCACAGCGAGATTATTTGAAGTAGGAAATTGAGTTGCTAACTGGACGTATTTTTGTAACAGATAATTAAATCACCGCCTTGTGAATGCAAATCTCTGTTGGTACCGGCCTGAAATTATTTGGACACTCTTCTCCGGTCAGAATCCTTATTCTACCCAATAGCTGAGGCGGCCAATATTTGTCTCGTTTCAATATAAATAAAATAAAAGCTTTTCTAAACAAATCTCGTTGCTATTTATTTAACTTTTTTCATGTAAGCATTGTTAACATCCAAATCTCTATTTAGGCAGTGATTTGTTGCTGACCCTTTTTGTTTTTCTACAAGACATATATATTTCTAGTCAAAAATAATTTACTGTTAGGTATATCTCGTTGATCTTTACTACTCGAGTATATTTTGTAATCTGTTACTACCATCAAGAAAACTGTAGGTATATAAGGGAGTGGACCATTGTGAATTTACCCTCATCTCCTGCTTTTATTCAACTTCTTTCTCAAGAAGAGGCGATATTTATTTAATCTTTTAAACCCTTTAAACGTTTTAACTTTCAACTAAACTTATGTATCTCACACAGAGGTTATTCATTCTAAAACATCTCTGCTCATATACATATATTACCTACTTACATCGCACTTTTTTAAATACCTACAGCAAAATATATTTTTTTTTTAAAGTGTGAAAATAGTAAACTAGAATTTGTTTGTTCCATATTCACATTACTTACCTAATCTTTTACCGTTCCAAGGAAAGATGGTCTTTTGAAAAAAAGTCTGAAAAGGTCACTTTTTTATCAGTAAATCATCAACACTTCCCGGACAGATTTTATATGGAATCTCAAAAAAATACGTGAAAAAGACATCTGCGTGAGATTGTTTCGTAAATTGTATATTTTTTTGGTACTTTAATTTTCATTAGTGCAAAAGGTAGGTACTGTCAATATGAATTTTTCTCTAGTTGAATTCTGCTCATATTTTATTCATAAAAGTTACCTCAGTTCCCGTACTGTATTATTTATGTTTCAATCCCGCCCGCTTTTTCACGTAAAAACACCGAATATCACAATTCTTCATCCACGCAGAACCTGAAAAATAGGGCACTAATAGTCATTAGAGGGGTCAACATTTGAAAGCTCCTTCATTACAGCGTTGCCAGATGTGATGCAATTAAATCACGGCTGAAAGCTTTAAATATTACCCCACATAAATGAAATACCGCGACGTTTATATGACCAAATACCAGAGGAATTTTTTTATTATCCTGCTCCTGTCGGGCGATGGTTGGAAAGTCAATAAATTGATCAAAATACGGACGTCACTCCTTCGTTCTTGCGGCTATCCGCGACCTTTTTTATGATTATATTAAAAATGGGCATTCCATCATTAATAAAGAAATGGACGTATAATGATTAATAATGTTTCATGTATCATGCTTTCGGGTCGTTATTGCAATCGAGGCCTGTATCAGTATTTACATTTTTCAAACTTCAAAGGTGAGAAAAGTATACTCAATAGTGTTCATTTTTGACAGAATTCAACGAATGACAATGCCATTTTTAGCTTTAATGTGCATGAAGCTTTTTGACATTTCCATTTAGGATCTGTCAATAAGAAGCTTCAAAGAAGTATTCAATTCATGAAAATAGAATAAAATTTTCTCCCAAATCATATTATCCACCATCCACAAAATCTTTAAATTAGACAATGCATCAATCCTTTTACAGATATTCTTCCAATGGAGTATAGGAAATTTACTTATTTATACAACAAACATAAAGATCTAAATGCGTTTTGAGAGCGCTGGCTTTCAACCTGCTCTGCGATATTGCGAATTTTCATCGCATACTTTGGTCTGTTATTAACACGATTCGTTCCAAAATATTTTGTCGCTGATGGAACCTAAATGACTATATTATGATGGTAGGCATAATGAAAGAGGGGGCTTCGGCCATAGGAGGAGAGTTATGTTGGGGGTAAAGGTAACAAACATGTCCCAGAATCTGAAAAAAAATTAATAAGGCAGTCGTCAGAGGCCCACCACGACTTACGATACTTAAAAGTTATTTTGACTCTTAAAAAAGCAAATCAGAATAATATTTATTGATATTGTTTAAGAATTTGTCGTTTCATGAATTTTAAATTGAAAAAACTGTACCTACAATATAACTTTTAATAGGTGATAACAATGCAAAATAGGTGATTGAAATTCCTAAAATGTATGTTTAAGAATTTTTTTAATTTCCCAAAGGCAGCACCTATTGAAGTAGATTTTTCATTAACTTTGAATCCAATTCACGATATACAATGGGAATTATTGTTCTCTCGGATTTTAATCTGAAAACTCCGATTAAATCGGAATAAGTAAGCGGAGAGAACTTGTTGAAAGTTCAACGGAAAGAATTTTAAACTTGTTATTCGTGTCCTGGAAAAGTTTCCGAGTTTAAATGTCATGTTCAGGAATCCGAGATATCAACGGTTAAAGCGCAAGTTTATATAAAATCCAAACCTTCTCGATAAGTAAAACAAAAGTTACATATGTATAGGTACCTATACTAACTCATGTTCTTACATAGTAACATACAGTTTGATATATGTAGGAACAGAGGTAGGTATATCAAATTTCGTTCCAGCTTACCCAGCTTGAAATTGAACTAATATATATTTCCTCACAAAATGAAAGTTTTTTAGATGACTAGAATAAAAGTATTAGTTTTCACCGGGATGTTAGTTTGAGAATCCGCTAGGTATGTAGAAAATGTAAAATTTATTTCGCAATATGCAGCTTTTCTGGTATAAGTCATACGGTATTGTTCTTTTATGTATATCCCCCCCTGGGAAGCTAAGAATTATTGTTTCATGCCAAGTCGTATGTTTACATGCCTATCACTCTCTGGTTACGAAGTTATATCTAAACCTAGCATAATATGCCACTTTCATTTTGAAGTAGTATTGGCTAACAGCTATAAAAAGTATTAGGTACACAGGAAAAACATGAAAATATTATACCTACAGTGATTGCTAAAAAGGCATCTTATGGGGAAAAATATTTTTGACTTGTCAAAAAAAAAACTTTTAGAACAAAAAATATCTGCTTTAAAACCTATTTGCCTATTGCCGTAATCAGATATATAGAGTGATTTTTACTTATCGAAAAGATAGCTTTTTTCGAAATGGTCAAAATCGTTAGACTGCTATATTTTTAAAAAAACCTATCAAGATTTTCGTATACAAGATGTCAATTTCAGCCTTTTTGATAGTCTCATGAATCATGATCCAAATACCACTTTCTCATATTTTTTTCAAGAAAATACTTCCAATTTTTTTTAATAAATTCAAAATCTGACTTCCTACTTTCAAATTGAAAGATTTTTAAAATTAAGCTTTCAAGATTCTGTTATTGCCAATGTACATTGAAAATTGTTAATTATTACTTCACATTTCTTTACATTGGCCGAGAAGTGATATTTTGTGACAAAGATGACTTTTTATTATATTATATTATAATGACGTCACAGGTTTTTGGACAATGACGTCATCATCTTTTTTTTCAAACGGCAACCCCCTATTTGTGATACATTGTTTCATATAGGTCCTTAGTTATAGAAAAGTATTTTCTGCTAAAACTTAAACTCGAAAAAAAGAGGAAAAAGATTTAATTTTTTGAAAAAAGTTCTTGGTAAACACCCTATTCGAAGATCTTACTAACGGCCAATATTATAAACGCTGGTTAAGTTAACTGGCAGATTTTTGTGCCCGATTTTGAAGCTAATATTGACCTCGAATAACTTTTTTAAAATTTTTGTAATCCCTTTTGTGTCAAGTGTAGTTAAATTGCGATAATTTCGACCTATAGTCTATATCTTCTCCAGAAACGACCATAGAAATCGGCCAGTTAACTTAGCCAGCGTTTATAATATTGGCCGTGAGAAAAACAATTCCTCAAAAGTGTCACAGGTAAATGCCAAAAAATTTATGGCATGTGAAACTTTCAATAATTTATTATTGTTGTACACTATAAATATTCCAAAAATTCCTGTAATTTTAAAAAACATGCCGTAACTTTTTTGTTTTGCAAATTTAACGTGGAACTTTGAGGAAACGTTCTTGTTAGGAAATAGAGTTAGTAGAGCATGGCATTCTTTAAAAAATTCTTCGTTTTTGCGAAAACAAGTTTGCTTAGATGAAAATAGTCTCTTTAAAAATACGTTTTCAACGATGTATCATCACTAGTAGGAGGTTGTCATTAAAAAATATGACGACGTCAGTGGCCTAAAACAATTGACATCATAATAATAATGTTACACGTCAGACGACCCGTCATAACGATTTCCAGAGAAAAGTCGTGTAAAACAACAGAATCATGAATTTTGTTCCAAACTTTAGAGACACACTGTAGACTAATTTAAACAGAAAATTGTAGGTATCTCATATACTTTTTATTATTTTTTAACTCAATAGCAACATATTTTTCTGTTTGTCATATCGTAGAAAGAATTTTTACAACTTTTGTTCTTTTGAGCCATCCAAGCAATAATTTAACAAATTTCAGATACCTTATTGTAGATTGCATGAAAGCTAATTAAACTCCTCGATTAATATGTGATGTTAATAGGAAAATTTAGAGCGCATTAACCGCGGTTTTCACCCATATATTTCCTGTGGCTTATTAATTCAGAGCCCCTATGGGCTGTAATATATTAAGATTAATTGCACCATCAGGGTATATACCTAATATGTTAAAAGTATGAGGGTATGTATTTGTTTCATACTTACGTACTTTTTGTTACTCGTGTTATTAGTTTCAGTCACCTTATTCTTCACTGAATCTATAGTACCTATAGCCCTTATTAAATATTTTAAATATACAGGGTGTTTCTTAATAACATGCGAATATTTAAGGAGGTTATTCTTGGGTCAATTTTGAGAAAAAAACTTTATATGAACGTATGTCCTAAAAGTCTTAACTTTTGAACTACAGGGGTGCTAAAATTTAAAGAAAAAAACTTGTTTTTTATTATAACTGTGATATTAGCCTAGATATTTTTTTGAAATTTGGTACACGCCTTCTATGCATCAACATGCATTTCATGAGGCGAAAACAATTTTAGTACTTTTACCAGTGGTTTACGGGTTTTGAATTAAATGTTTTTGAAGAAAAATATGTTACGCCACTGCTTTTTCTTAAAGTAAAAATTATTTTTGAAGTCCCCATCCCTTTCCAAGCAAATGTGGTCTCTTGATTTTTTTCCGTTTGACGTACTGTTTTTGCATAAAAAAATAAAACTCAATCATTAACACCGCGGTAGACCACTTATAAGAACAATAACTTTGAACCGTTTATTTAAGAAAATAATTTTTAAACTGTAAAATTATGAAAAAAAAGTAATCTACATACATTTTGGAATAGTAACAGAAAATTGATAACTAAACGCACAACGAAACAAATTAAATCAGGTGTTGGAAATGTCCACCTCCTGCAAGTATGCATGCCTCAGCTCTGAGTGTTTCTAAATAGTTGTATAACCGCAACAAACTATGATGCGGTTTGATTAATTAATTAATTAATTAATGATTGAGTTTTATTTTTTTATGCAAAAACTATACGTCAAACGAAAAAAAATGAATCAACATGAAATGCATGTTGATGCATAGAAGACGTGTACCAAATTTCAAAAAAATATCTAGGGTAATATCACAGTTAGGTATAATAAAAAACAAGTTTTTTTCTTTAAATTTTAGCATCCTGTAGTTCAAAAGTTAAGACTTTTAGGACAAACGTTCATATAAAGTTTTTTTCTCAAAATTGACCCAAGAATAACCTCCTTAAATATTCGCATGTTATTAAGAAACCCCTGTATATGAAAAAAAAAAATTATATTTTTGCAATGAAAACTTGTTTTACCGGAAGATCACGATTAATTATAGTTACATCCGATTATAACGAGTAATTTTGTATAAAACTGCCTATAAAAACCTCCAATGTACACATTATCTTTCTCCTCTTGAGCTGATGGTATTGGCGATTTAAATCAATCAAATAGAGGTTTTTTCTTGACAAAAATAGTAACGGAATATCGTCGGTGCCATCACATACGAAATAGCTAACAGATCCGGACTACACAATTTTCTTTTTGGGTCTACCATTTTCTTTTTTTTTTATTTACCATTCTGTGCAAAAAATTCCTATTTTGTATTTTTGCTTATAAAAAAAATTTGACAGAGACAATTTAAATGATCCCAATACAACGAATTGTAGAAAATTAAAATACGAAGAAAGCATGAACTGAAACAACCCTATCGGTTTATTATTAAGGGAGATAATCCCAAAATACCGCAAAAATATTTTTTTTATTCTTAACGTACCTATAGCTATTTTTTGAGTAGTGGTGATATTGATATTGATATTGATATTGATAATGAGGGTGTCAGATGCGCTGCGACCTATTACAGATCTATTGTGCCCCCTCTTCTCTGCTTCTTTGGTGTATATTCCCTTCATTGCAGCAGCCTCTCCAACTCCGCTTCCCTTAGGAATTTCAGGATATGAAGGGGATCAAGGCCGGGCAGAGCCCCCCCGTTGAGCTGGTGTTGGCTCAGAACATCGCTGTCGGATAATAATTGGTGTTCGCGTAATTGTATTTCATCATAGCATATTTTGCAGCGAGGCTGGATGCTCTGGAGGTCGTTCCATTAGAATATGTCAAACGGATTTGGAAAGTAGAAGTGTTCAGCCATGAAATACAATCTTCATTTTCCATTTATGTACCGAAAAATTGGTAAAAATTGCGCGCAAACATCTGCGAACGGCCAAACGATCTAAATTGGTTGTGGCATCAAATTTGAAGATTAATTACTTGATTGCAGCGCTCTTATGCCCCTTTTCCTCATTTGCTGTTCTACCCACACTCTCGGCCGTTTTCACTCATGTTTGCGCGCAATTATTACAAAATTTTTCAGCATTTAAATGGAAAATGAATACGATCGACGTGTTATAGCTGAACACTTATACTTTTCAAATCCAGTTGATACGTTTGATTCAGACGAACTACGGAGCATCAAACGTCACTGCAAAATCTGGTATGAAGTACTTTTGATTGCAATTACGCAAAAAAAAACTTATCCGCCAGCGTCTAGGTTTTGCACACAGGAAGTACCTATCAATATCCGACTATCTCGCAAAGACCTGCAATAAAACTCAAAAAATAGCTACGTTTCGAATTTTTGAAAAACTGGATTTTATTCTTTTTTAGTTTTTGTTTTTTCTCTTATTAATAATGAACCGCTCGGATTGTTTCAGATCTCATTTTCTTTGCATTTTTATTTTCTACAATTCGTCTATTGGGACCATCATTTACATTGGTATATCAGTTTTTCTTTTATAAGCAAAAAAAATGCGATTTATTGCACTAGGTCGATAAAAAAAAGAAAATGTTAAACTCGAGTAGAAAACTGTCCAGGATCTTGGGACTATTCCGCGTTTGCCAGAATCTGGAGATTTTAGAACTCTGTTGCTTACAGCCATCAGATTAGATTATTATTATGCAAAACATTATATAGTTATACAGTTTGAACAGTCAGGCATATTGGTACGTCTGACGTCTTTTATTAAATTTTCAGAAAAATGTCCTTAAAAGCTTGAACTAAACCGAGTATCTTGCACTTCTTTCATCTATCTTGTAAATTTCACGTATTGCAGTGAAACAATCTAATATCAGCTTCAGGTCGTGCAATCTTACCACGTGCTCCGGAAGAATGTCTTGTATTTCATTACACGCCTCTGGCAAATATTCCGGCAGCACAATTGAGCTGTGATATTCCCGGCTCGATTCTCGTCTTAATAAAATTTGGCCGAGGCAAGACCCCTCCGTTCCCGTTCCCTCCAGACTTTAACCCAGTTTGTTGTCTCTCCTGCGGGAAGGGAATCAAGGCGACGAGCAGGCAGGGCTTCTGGAAATATCAGACCTGAAGGACAGGCGATATTAGCATGCAAATCCGGTGTATTTTAGTACAGCGAGAGAAAAGCGTGACTTTATTAAATCGCTGTCATTCGATCGAGGGAGTTTGTTGACTGCTTTATCTGTCTCCTGTCAATGTCAAGTAAAAAGGTCTCCAATGCGGAAAATGAGAGAAAGCGAGTTGTGTATTGAAATCTCTATGTAATAAAGGGAATTCTTGGGAGCGTTTGCATGATTATTTGGAAACCCAGTGGTTTTGCCGCAAAAATTGCGTTCATTATATTTTTTCAAATATGATTTGCAAATATATCTGGCAACATACATTCATCTTCCTCAAATTTTATGTAGTAGCATTATGGCAACAATGCCGAATACCGGTGTGACGATAGGGGAAATTTCGTCTCAGAAATTATCCTGTAAAAAGTGTAATAGGCATGTATTAAATGGAACAAAATGTGTAAAGTGCGAGAGCTATTTCCACCTTAATAAATGTGCTAAAAATTATAGCTCTGTTAAGTATCTAGATATGGAAAAAAACATCATTGTGTGTTGTGAATCTCAGGAGGATGAAGACGGTGCGTTTTTTGATACCCTGGAAAGTCTCAGCGATGACAAGGTAATCAATGTCGAACTTTTTCGATATATCATTAAACAGAAGGATGCCTTAATTAAGGAATTAAATAACAGAATAGATATTTTAAATGATCATGTTGACATCTTGAAGAAAAGAGACAGTAAAATTAAGCCTCAGATCGGCAAGACAAAGACGGATAATTGTGATAAGCCCGTTAAACCCGATAAATTGATAAATTTGCATGATACAAATCAGTGGTCAACTCGACTAGCCGAAAATATTGAAACGATTGAAGGCGTAAAAAATAAGCCTGCTAATAAAAGTAAAAATGACAATGTTGCCATGTTGACGAAAAAATCCTCAAAGGATAAGAATTGTGTATCTGAGACTCTGGATCGGAGTGATACTGGGGACAAAAGCGTTGGGGTTGTTGATGGGATGAATGAGATGCCAGAGAGGGGTCAAAACGGTGACTGGGATGTTGTCGCGAGACGGAAGAAAAGAACGATAGTTGTGGGGTCCAATGATAATGTAAATGTGAATGGCAAAAAATGGGTTGGTGTTCACAGGATTTCATCAATTCACGTCTATAGAACTGATCCTCTCATGACTGCGGGAGACCTGGAGGAGTTGCTAAGGCCACATCTGCCTGAGGTTTCAGTGGAGTTACTAAACTCGAAGCATCCGAATTTGTATAGTTCTTTCAAGGTTAGTGTACACAGTCAGAATTTAACGAAAGCTATGGATCCATCCCTCTGGCCAAGTGGTGCCCATATTCGGCAATTTTTTTTCCCTCGTCCAAGGAGAACTGCTCCATCATAGAAGACGAGGGCTGGTCCGGAAATCCGGGGCGACAAACGACGGATGTAAATGAGGATGCGGATGTTCTTGAGGTCATCATGTTCGAGAGATCTTAACACTTTCTTTGAGAACCTTGAACGTGTGCTGACCGGCCTGCTGCGGGGTTCATTTAGGATCATAATCGCAGGTGACATTAATATAAACTTCAAGGTTGAATCTGAAATTTTGTGTTTATTTCTGTGTTTTTGTGAGTGTTTGTTTGATGACGTCTGTGTATTACAGACACTTTTTGTCAAATTATTGTATAATTTATAATATGACTTGCTATACACCATTTTTATATTGTGTAAAATAGTTAAATAAAGTATCTATCTATCTATCTATGATGAGCTTTATTTACAGATTCTTATTTCAATGGCTTGGTTCACTTCACTTGTCACTTTCACTCCATGTCTGGTGAACTCACTAGACTCTAATAACTGTTCTTGAGCCCAATAGCATTCCAACTAGACTGACTACTGTCCTGTTGAACTCAGTTTCTTGCACGGTGTAAGATATAAATTTCTTCACTTATTTTCTCAATACTGCAAAACTCTGAAAAAAAAAGGAAAGAAAATTGTTTTCTTCATTTGTTTATTTATTTAAAATCCATTCATTCATATATTCAAAAAGCACAAAATGTGATTTAAATTAAATTATGTAACGTAAAATTACACAAAAGCACTGCGAGACAAAAAAAAATGATGCGGCATGCAGCAACTTTATACAACTTCAAACTGAGCTTGACCTCAAAAGGCATCTTTTAATCTGCTGATCGGTACAAAATAAAATATCGTTGCAGTCAACAAGCTCATTGGCCTAATTGGCACATTCAATACAGTGAGAGAATTAATTTACTTAAAAACACCCTCAACAATAAATTACCGAAAAAAAGTCTAAGGAGTAAAAGTATGGTTTTGCTGCTTATCATCTGGCTAATTCTGGCACCAAGTTAGCATGTTACGTGTCATTGTTGGTACGATATTGCACTTCACCGCCCAGAAACTTACTACAACATCATGGAGCCCCCCCCACCCCCCTAGGTATCATCTCTTTCTGCTTTATTGAATAAATTTACCAAATAAATATCAATATCCTTGTCGAGTACGATGCTCGCTGAAGGAGCAGTTGGTGCCTGTAATCGATCCAAAAATTGTTCCCTCATGATCTGAACACGCTCGAGCGCTGTTACCCAGCACTCTAACTAACAAGACTTCATTAGCATTTCGTGCGGCGACTTTAATTCTTGCTCATCTTACATAACTAACTCATAAACTAATAAATCGTATCATTTCAGAGCAGAAAAGAGAAAACGAAACTCTTGAAATTAGGCCCTGGAGGCCACTAAGTATATAGGTCCACTTCAACCCATCCACTTTCTCCCAAATCTATTCCTTTAACCAGCGGCAACATGCCGAATGAGCATCAGGGGCGTCTTCAAGTTGAAACAGCGTATTTTAATCTGCTAGAAAATCAATACATAGAACTTTTGGTTTGTCTTATTTTTTTAAGTAAGTATGTAAAAATCTTTGTCGTCAGCAGATAAGTCTGCGGAGTCTTTTTGAACGAAGTTAGCCTCGTTAGTCATCATTTCTAGTCCCCATGTAAGACACTAATATTGCTAAAGCGACGAGTTTTAGAAGTTGTGCACGAAAGTTATTTCTTTTCTTTTCTATTAAATTTTTAAGTCGTGTTTATCTTATAAATAAATAACAATAAATCCAACTTTTATTTCTTGAAAAAACATAAGGGAAACTTTTAGGTTAGTTTATCCGAAGGCGTTCTACGTCCCTGTCTTAGCCCTTAACTTGTGACCTAATAAATTGCTTGAAGCCCTGGACTGTGGATTTTTATCTGGTAAGTTTTCTCGTGCGCCCGAGGCTAAGTGTCTTTGTAAACACTACGAAATGTTGATAGCGCCACTTCATCTACTCACGAGGCCAATGATATTGGAGATGTGATGATGTAACTACGAGTGAGCGAAATAGCTCTATCCCTGAACAATATCCGGCTATCCTGAAGGTCGATTATTGTCTGGCTCAGTGTTTGAGTTACTCGTTCAATACATCTAAAGGATTAATTAAATGTCAGTTTATTATCTTAGCTCTTTGATATTTGATCGCGAAAGTACTCCTGTATTCTCACCCTCTGTATTTCGGGGTCTAGCATGTAATTTTAAATGTTAACGAGCATAAAATTGAGTGATACCTATGTGAGCAGATCGCAGACTCCGGTTACCTTTACAAAATCCTTCTCTGTTCTTTTTTCGAGTTTATTGGATAGTTTGTCCAGGATGAGTCAGATTTCAAAGTGGATAGTATCATTTGATATAAACGCGGTTCTGACTGCTGACAAATTTTATGATATTAGGGTTCTGGACTATACAGGGTGAGGCGCGAGAACCTTAGGGCATTTTTATATGGAGAAGTCCTGGGAGTAGAAGTCTAAAAATTTGTGCGTGTATAATTTCGGTTTTGACGAGCTGAACTAAAATATTCACAACCTCACACCACTTCCGGTTATACCGGAAGTTGCCATATTTTTCTCTTTTTAAATGGTACACCCTGTATATTATTACATTTTCAGATTGCCTGAAAAAAAGTAATAAAAATGATGTTTACAGTTCAAATTTGTAACGACCAATTTATGAGTTATAAACAAATGAAAATTGCAATTTTCCATTTTCAAAGCAGCTTAGCTTGAAAACGGGTCAAGATATCGGAAAACGGCTTACATGTCCCTATCCTAACTTTTTGTATACTACGCTAGAGTACCTACAAAAAAAAATATTTTTTATTAATTTTTTTTTTTTAAATCGCTGATTTTTCATCACTTTGTATACAAATTCCATCAGCACCATAGGATACTACGTGAAAAGTTAAGATAGGGACATGTAAGCCGTTTTCCGATATCTTGACCCGTTTTCGACCTAAGCTGCTTTGAAAATGGAAAATTACGATTTTCATTTGTTTATAACTCATAAACCACTCGGTACAATTTTGAACTGTAAACCCCATTTTTATTGCATTTTTTCAGACAATCTGAAAATATAATAATATACAGGGTGTCCCATTTAAAATAAGAAAGTTGATGGCAACTTCCGGTATAACCGGAAATGGTGAGGCGTTGTGAATATTTTAGTTCAGCTCGGCAAAACCGAAATCATACACGTACAAATTTTTAGACTTCTACTCCCAGGACTTCTCCATATAAAAATGCCCTAAGGTTCTCGCGCCTCACCCTGTACAGTGAGGTACAGAAGAAATGCAACAATTTGGTAGCTTTGAGTTTTAAAAAAATACTTTAAAAAAATTTAATTTCTATTGACAGGGTGTTACATGATTTAGTAATGGCAACAGCGTCTAGCCAAGGAACACCTTGTATATAAAAAAATTAAAATAAATAAATTTTAAAAATGGCCTAGTTCAGTTTTTTCAAAATACAAAATTTAAAGCTTTATTATTGTGGCCTTTTTTCTGCTGCCCACTGTATGATTGTATAGTTGCATAACAATATTTGAAAAAATGCTGGATCCGTGTACTTCCTCTCTACGAAGGCTGTAATTTTTTTTTAAATTCAGTTACTTTCTGAAACAGTTTATTTTGATACATTTTGAAGAACAAAAAAAAAAAATGCCATAGTTAACCATATAATTTCGTTGTATGGGGCCCGATCTAAATTTTTTTTTACCTTTACCATAAAAAATTGTTTTCTGTGAGACTCTCAATTTTACCCAAAAAAAGAGCGAAAACCTTAAAAATTATTCCAAATCTGCCTTGAATTTTTTTGCTTTTCAGTTATAAAATAGACTAAAAAATGTAGTGATAACGAATTCAGTCACTTTCTAGTTTTTTAGAATTCAGTTTCTATACAGGGTGTAGTTTTTTTCTCATAAACATTTGTCCAAAAACGCTTCGTTTCCGAGATCCGAGGTGATAATTTTTACCAAAAATTTCATTTTATTCTTTATCTAAGAACGACTCAGCCCATTTCATTTTATTGAAATTTTGAGGGTTTGTTGCTAACATCATAAGCCATCTTTTGAATTTATTATAGTTCCAGACACTATTTCAGGGGTTTGCTCACGAAATAACAACCTTTTGAGCCTTTGCCTAAAACAATAACATACCCAGTATTTTTTTGAATTTTTTTTATTTTTTTAAGATAAAGCAGCCAAGAACTTTTCTTGTAGTTGATGCTTCTTCGTATCTTGCTTCGTTTTTGGGAATAAAAATAGCAGCCGCTTCAAGTTATGTTGAAAAATTGATTTTAATTTCAATGATTTTATTTAATAATAAATTTTTAGACGAGCTCTAAAGCGGGTTTTTCATGTATAGGAAAACAACTTGAGAGACAAAAAATTGCTTTTTTAGCTTCGCAAGTCAGTGGCGTACTTTTTTTTCCAATAATATTGGCCATATGATTGTTCCCATAATCATGATGCCAATTTTTCTAGCAAAACTTTTATTATGACACTAAAATGTATTTAAGTTGCCAAAAACTTCTTCTGGTTTAGAAAGGACTTTCTCAACTAGAAAAATTCCCTTTTTATAGGTTTGAAAAAGTATAAATTGTCAAAAATGTTTATTCAGCTCATTATGTTAATTTATAAAAAAAAAAATAATATT
The DNA here is from genome assembly GCA_910589415.1 of Malachius bipustulatus. Classification (NCBI taxonomy): domain Eukaryota; kingdom Metazoa; phylum Arthropoda; class Insecta; order Coleoptera; family Melyridae; genus Malachius; species Malachius bipustulatus. The sequence continues at coordinate 27,960,310 of OU342634.1, read as the reverse complement.
ACGTTTACGTAAAATGAAATAAATATTGCAGCCATTGAAAAAACTGACAAATAACTCCCAATAACGTTTCCAATAAAATAAATTGGAGAACTGTCCGAAGGGCAGTTTTAGTTCTGTTTTAAAATAAATTAATATTTATTAATTTCTGAGTGCAGTGCTGAAAAATTTTGTCACGTCCGGTTATAACGTTTTAAGCTAATTGCTTCCCCTGGTAGTCATGCAGCCGTAAATGTTTTTCTAGAATCTACAGAGGTGTTCAGTACATCATCATCGGAGAAAGAATTTAATCGGCAACGTGTCTTAACTTTATATGAATGATGAGGTGTTTAAGGAATTAAAGATGAATTAAAAGCGATTTTAGGATTTCAATTTAAAAAAAATTGAGGCACTGATTATTGGTGAAGTCTTTATATAAAAATTTATTTTTAATAATATTATTATAAACATTTTACCCTTCTCTCTGCTGTTATTATTGTAATTTTAATGTAATTAATTCAATAATGTAACTCTTCTTCTCTCCAAAAAAATATTATTTTTTGTGTAAAAAATTATTCATCAATTTTGTTTGTTTTTTTTCTGCAGGGTTCAATGCAAGTAGCAAAGATTCTACCGTACGTATCCCAAGAAAGGCTCTGGAACTGCTTGAAGATTTCACCCAATTTGGCTCCAGAACTCAGTAAACCTATTTTGTAAATTGAAGATGAATCGAAAATTTGATAATGGATTGTGATAAAACTTTGCCAAAAACTGAGGCAATCGTTAGAATTTGTAAACTGGTTTCATTTAATAATTATTGGCGTTTCGATCATCAGTAATAAATAATTATTATTACACCCACCTAACTACCATTTAACTAAATAAAATATCCTGGTATTGAAAATGTAGTGATGTGATTTACCTACGTATCTACTTTTGTTTGATTTTGTTTGTTATACTTTTATAATGTTATTGTAATACTCCCAATGTTGTACTTATATAAAAATATAAATACATAGTTGTACTTGCTGTTTCATTTCCCTTTTCCTTGTTGTAGGTATGTTATACTTTTGTGTGTCCAGAAATGCTCGGCGGCGCTTCCATATTTAGTGTTATTATGTGTATGAAAACATGACGGATTCTTTGATATAATAAGATTAGAGACATCCCGCTACAAAATATTTAAAATAATTACAATCTTCCCCTTGTCCTGTTGTCCTGTTACAGTTCTCCGACATTACACTGATAAGGTTTCAAAACATTTTTATATGTTTTTAAAATCCGAAGCTTTTGAAACTAAATTTATCCTTATAGTAGCGGAGCGGATACAATTTACACTATCATTTAAAATATTTATTTACAATATCAATAAATTATATTACACAATTATTCTTAAATACTACAACTTATACTGTTTATGTAAAAAATTAAAAAATATAAATTATAAATTATGTACACTTTGTATATCCTATTTTTCCTTTTCTAACTTAATTTGATAGCTAAGTACAATGCAATTATATTAACTATTTATATAATAATACGTCATCCATAATACTGCCCTTATTTAAAAATTTATTTACAATAGAATCAGATACGTAGAAAGTACAAATGCTTTACAAAATTTGAGGTATTGATTAAATGTTTAATTATTTACAGTTTCCAGATACACCACTAGGTCATAGAAATATGATTTAAGGCTTGTAAAATACTCGAGAAGCCGCTAGTCTCTTTTGTACTGAGCGTAGAAGGGGTGACCACTGTTGTTACCTGGAACAAAAAAAAAAATTAGAAATAAAAAAGTATATTTTTTAAAAAAAGAAATAAAAGAAGAATTTGCTTCCGACTTGTAGGTTTATAAGTTTTAGTGATTTGTAGGTACAAATTTCAGGAAAGTGCAATAATATTAGATTTTTATTATTATTATTATATTTATTATAATTAAATCCAAGATTGAGTCCAAGAAAATTTAGAGATTTTGAATTATGGACCACTAATTATTATAGGCGTCAAAAATAGATTGATTGATTATGGAGCCCTTGGAGGCTTCACACAGAGATTCTGAAAGTATTCTGCATGAATAGAATTCCACAGATCCTTAGTTTACAGCGAGATACAGGAAATGTTTGGAAATCGGCTGGAAACTGGATCCACCATATTCACATACAGGGAAGTTAATCATTCATCACCGGCCTCCGGTTATTGCAACACAACTAATAATGTGTTATTCATCGAGCGGAAAATGACAATTATTATTCACGAAAAGGAAAATTTCAGACGACGAGTGATGCAGTCGTCCACGTGAATAAAAGCCGTTCTATGCTAGTTTTTATATAAAAATCATCAAACAACTTATAAACGCCCTGTTTCGTGGCTTAACGAGGGTTATCGATTTGTATGAACACCTATTATCTTAACATGTCATTACAGAGCCATTGCTACCAGTAAGGACTATAAAAATCGAACTGTTTGGCATCTCACTATCAATACGTATTTGTTCATTCAATGAACATACCAAGCTGTAACTGGCCAATACCCGTGGATAATTTTTCATTCCACATAGCATGTAGAAGGTAGAAAGAAGGCGGTACCTATATCTGTTTCTGGGTTCAAGTTCATCATGCGGGTTATATAAAATTGGCAATATGACCTGTTCTATCCTTCTAATTTTACATCTTTAGCTGAAATAAAGGGCATGTAGGTAGTAAGAGGTAAAAAAAATAGTTCTCGAATTGCCTCTTTTCGAGCAGAACAAAATGTCCTGCTGGAAGAACGTTCATAACAAATTATTTAGAGGGCTTTAGCTACTGCTTACAGGACAGTTTTAAACATCAATAGATTCTACATATTTCAAGGAACCAGTTCATTCTTAAATCGTTTTTTATCTTTATTAATAAAAAAGTTAAGACAAGTTAAACTAAGTCATCAAAATGTTCCATAAGGGACAATGCGTTTGGGTGGCAGCGCAAATTTTTGTAGTTTTCGCGTCACCACATTTTGTTCAGTTTGTTCGTTTGTATATGCGGAACAAGATCCTGCTAGCAGGACAGGACAACTGCTTGTACATTGTATTCTTAAAGCACTTTCATACCTACAAGAGAAGATTTGAGGTGGGCATATTAAGTGTGTCAGTTTTCATAACAAGCCGTCAAGATACATTGATCCTTTAAATATTAAAATTTGGCCACTTTCTAAAAGGTACTAGCGCCGACACTGATAACAAACTCCAACAATAGCTCTTCTCGACAAAAGAGGACGTAAAATATTGTAGGGCGGGTCGCATATTTTATTTATGAGCATCTTCCAGCTTGACGATTTTTTATAACGCTCCGACATGGGTTACGTAGGTACATTGTTTTGAGGTCGTATAAAAATTCAACATTTTATTCATAAATAATATTAGAAGCAACAAGGAACAAGGTATAAGATAATCAATAAACCCTATTTTGTAGAGGAAGGAAATGCTGGATTATAAGGAATAAATTACAGCTTACTACTAGCGCCAGGCACTACTAGCAGCAGAAAGACACGAACCTACCTACTACATATCGCCTGGAAAATAAGGTTGACACAGCTCACGCCGGGTGTTCCCGATTATCGTACACAATTTTCCCGATGGTAGTAAGTATTTCGAAAGGCCCAGGATTATTGCGCTCCGAACTCCCGGAATGTGTGTCGACTATACATATTCCTGCAAAGCTCGGTGCCTTATAAATAGCACTCTAGTTAACCCAGCGGGACTCTTGCGATCTCCCGAATTAGCACTTAAATGGCGTCTCACCTCAAGAGCCATCGATCTTGCTAAAACCTTCACCTATCTCAGGAATCCAGGACTCTAGGAGCTCGTGCAGTGTCAGCCGAAACCGCTGTAATTACATCGCAAATGGGAATGCTTATCTACATTGCTATGGAACAATTGACATGGTTTAACTTTTAGTCAAGATTGTCGAGGGAGTGGTTGTCCGCTGCAATAGTCTTAAACCTACTTATAAGTTGTAAGGACTGTTCCGTTATATGATGGCTGCTTATGATATGAAATTAAGCAACATCCGTAGTTTTTAGAACTTTTATCAACTTGTGCTTAACCAACAATCTCCATCTCATGTTAATACATTTAAACAGTATACCTAATTCTCTACATTCTATTTATTTAAACTGCTATAATAATTATTAAAAATAAAATGATAGTGTGAATGAACTGACTATTTTAAAGGGAAGGTAATATTGAAAAAGAAAATCCTTACAGATGAAATACTCGAGAAAACGTAAGCTTTTTTATAAAACTAATTCTCATCCTGTAGAATCTTCAGAAATAGCACAGTTCTTGATGTGCAACTGCCTTGACAATGTCAATTCACGTAAACGTGGGATATCGTTAAAGAATTTTTATAGGGGCTGATCTTCTTCAATTATTGATGAAATGTCTTGAGCGAAGCTCCCAAAAATAAAACCTATTTTTTAAACATTTAGTCTTCCGTTAGGTACTCTATCAAACCTATTCAGAAGGGCGGTAGGTACTTATAATTATTATAATAAATTGTATCTAATACAAAAAGAGTTATTTATTATTTGTTTGACGAATTCTGTTAAAATCATATGAGAAAGATTTACGTTTACTCTTGCAGGATGTGTTCATGATTACAACTATTTTCATTTTTTTATAAAAATCATTAAAAAAAATAATACTCTTATCAAAGAACCTAAATACTAATAAATTAAGAGACAAAAAATCAACAACTATTTTCTGTATGTGTATAATTAACGCAACATTTTCAAGATTCAGCAGCTATAAATGATAAATTCTATACTATCCTGGAGATTTAATAATAATAATAATAATAATTATGATTAAATTTAATATTTCAAATTACCTAAATATTATAAAGGACATATAAACTGCAAAGTTGATGTTTGTCGAGAGGGAAGCTCTTGTTAAAATTTGCTTTCTGATATGAAATCTGTTAAATATACAGAGCTTTACACTGGAGCTTTACAGAGTTCTTTAGGCCAGTTAGATTCAGATAACAGAATCCAAAATTTAATTAAATAAATATCATGATGCTGTATTTATCGGACTTAGAATACAGGCTTTTATAGTCGTTCCTCTATACTCGTCTAAAGCGCGATAGTAGTCAGGAAGTCTTTGAGTGATGAGAAAATAAATATTTGTTACTCCTTGCTTTAAAGAACGAGTACAAAATTAATTGCGACCCCTTTCATAATAATAATACAAGGTGATTCAGTAATGAGTACCATAAATGATACGGGGTGTACCTACTGTCAAAATAATACGAAAACCAAGAATAACTTTTTTTCCAAAAGTGCTTCCCTAACAAGATACAGGGTGTGAAAGGGTCGATTTGGAAAACACTTATTTGATCGTATCTTCTAACTGGGTTGAACTATTTAATTCATTTTTGGTAGACATCTACTACATAATAAGGACTGTAAACGGACAAAATTTTGTCGCATTTGAACAATCCAGTGGCGTAGAATTGGGGGTCATGTGACACTTTTTCCCCCCAAAAAAAAGTTGCTGTTGGGTTTTTTCCCATTTTTATTTGGTTTTTAGTATTATTGGTTCAAATACCACAAAAAAGGTACACTTGTTTCATTTGCCCAGAAGCGTCCGTTTCCGAGATATTCTGACTTGCGTGTAACTATGTGAAATACCAAGTTGCAAAATTATCACAGAAAAAGTTTTATTAACAACCAAATAAAATACTTATGCCCGTATTCACAAACGATAATTTCCTAAATAATTACGTAATTATTTAAATGAGTGAGATGGAGATATGCAGTTTTTTTGCAATAGAATGAGATGGGGATAATTGATTACGTAATTATTTTGGAAATTATCGTTTGTGAATACGGGCATTAAAGTCGAATACATCTACCTACGTAAGTTTATAATTAACTGAAAAATAATAAAAATAAAATTAAAGTAAGTTTTCAAAGTGTCCTCCATTGGCACGAATGCATTGATGTAAACGATTTTCCAAATTAAAAATTATTCTACCAATACTTGGATTGTTTGTTAACTCTGCAAAGGCATTTACAACTCTGAGCCTGAGATCCTCTAAAGAATTTACCGGTGTTGCGTAGACTTTGGTTTTTAATTGCCCCCACACACTAAAATCCAACGGGTTCAAGTCCGGTGATCGAGCAGGCCAGTGAATGGGACCATCAACTCCACGACCAATCCATCTATTTGGGAAGTTTTCATTAAGCCATTGCCTTGGCTGCCTGCCATAATGAGGCGGAGCACCATCGTGCATAAACCAGAGACTGCGCCTGGTTAACAGAGGAATGTCATCAAAAAAAGAAAAAAAAACTTCTTTCAAAAATTCCTGGTAATTATTCGCGTTTAAATTTCCGGGGAAAAAATGAAATCCAATAATTGTATTTCCACGTGTAGCAGCAAAAACATTTAATTTAAATGTGTGTTGGTAATGGGTAACTTTGGTGGCTCTTGGGTTTTCTTCTGCCCAAACATGTGAATTTCTCATATTAAAAATGCGATTTCTTGTGAAAGTGGATTCATCCGTAAAAATTATGTTAGAAATAAAATTGCGGTCTTGGTTATGCATATTCAATAACCATCCACAAAACTCCACACGTGCAGCATAATCTTCAGGCAAAAGGTCTTGAACTTGCCTCAGATGGTAGGGATATAGCTGGTGTTCCCTTGCAATGCGCCAGGCACTGGCTTGCGAAATGTTTGTTTGGAGTGCCAAACGTCTTGTACTTACTGTTGGATCGTTTTCTAACAATTCCAAAACTTGTTCCTCGTTTCCAGCTGTGCGTGTGGTTCGTTGCTTACCGTTGTTTAAAAGTTTTGATTTTACATTACCAGTTTCGCGACAACGCCGTTCCACTGACAAAAAAGTCCGCCGATTTGGCACTATTCTGTTGGGATACTTTTCGGAATATCGTCTAACTGCCGCATTCGAATTTCCAAAACATTCTCCTAATGTTAAGAGCATATCTGTGTACTCGCCATTAGAAAACCTTTCCATGTCTTTAGCTTTTTTGATAATTTACTTTTTGACAAGTTAGTTTTTTAATTGTGAATTATTGATAAATAAGGCGCCTTGATAATTTTATTTGCAGTTTAATATTTCACATAGTTACACGCAAGTCAGAATATCTCGGAAACGGACGCTTCTGGGAAAATGAAACAAGTGTACCTTTTTGTGGTATTTGAACCAATAATACTAAAAACCAAATAAAAATGGGAAAAAACCCAACAGCAACTTTTTTTTGGGGGAAAAAGTGTCACATGACCCCCAATTCTACGCCACTGGATTGTTCAAATGCGACAAAATTTTGTCCGTTTACGGTCCTTATTATGTAGTAGATGTCTACCAAAAATGAATTAAATAGTTCAACCCAGTTAGAAGATACGATCAAATAAGTGTTTTCCAAATCGACCCTTTCACACCCTGTATCTTGTTAGGGAAGCACTTTTGGAAAAAAAGTTATTCTTGGTTTTCGTATTATTTTGACAGTAGGTACACCCCGTATCATTTATGGTACTCATTACTGAATCACCTTGTATAATAACGAAGGAGCATTAGTGAGGAGGCTGCCATTTTGATTTATCTGAAAAAACGGTCTGATTCTTCGTTCATAAAAAAGAAACTTCACGATTCAAAAGACAAAATTTAAAAACTAGTTAAGAAAGATAAGTTCAGAAAACAAATCCAAAGGGAAAAAACACAGATATGTTCAGTTTGTTTACAAAAAAATCGTGGTACCCAATAATAATTGTCGATTAGCAAAATCCAATTTCACATCTAACTAATAACTTAGAATCTCGAACACATAATATGTGTTTTTAAACACGCCGAAAGACCTTGTTTGCTTTCCCTGTGTAAAAATATAAATTTTTACACAACCTTTTTAATAACGAGCAGAACGCAGGCATATGCAACAGGAATATAAAGTAGTCAAAGAGTAATGACGAGAGGATCCAAAAACGACAGGGAGCAAAAAATATGATGAAATCTTGAAAGGAACTAACTACGGGATATTGGTCAGTGTAAAGAATATGAGGGAGAGGTCTTTAAATGTGACACAGCTCGCGGTTTCCTAGAAGCAGTTTTACTCTCAACGAAAAGTTCGCTCAACTATCTCAGACATTTTGGCACTTGAACGTCATTTTGTAAACAAAAAAATCATTCAGCAGACTTGCTGAGTTACCTTTAACATGGCAAACATTTTCGCCAGAGGTGCCTCAACTCTTCAACTTAGGGTGCGGTTGCTATGTTGCTATACGTTCTTCCTGTATAACTCTATGGGTGCGAAAGCAGGAGTCCAAACGCGTCAACAAAGAACCTTTCACTTGCTGTACCTCGACCAAGGAAATCTAATAAATCCACTTGCATGATAGGATAGCCTATAGTTTCAACACGTCCTTTCAATACTATGTTCCCTACTAATCTTCACCTTTTCACCCTTTGCTTCTTAAAGTCATCCATTCTCATACCCCTGACAATGGTCAGTGATAGAAACCGGTAGGGTTCTTGATTTATAGCAAATAAAAAATTATACCAGAAGAAAACTCATCTCTTTATCCTAAGCTCAAAGAATTCTATGCAACTCAGGATGTAAAAACGAAAAACATCGACGTCCTCAACATGGCTGATGTTGGCAAATCTCGTGAACTGGTGAGAATCGTCTAAGGATAATAAACTGTAGGATACCATGGCGCACCATGGCATTCAAAATGTTTTAGAATCTCAGGTTGATCATAGAAGAAAAGTTTCAGGGAAGGAGTCTTCGAATAAGAGGACGTCAGAAGTCATAACTGCGAAAATGACTCGAGAGCAATTAACCGATATTTTTGAGGTCTGCAGTTACTCGCGCCATTGTAGTCATTGTGGCCAATCTTCGTAGAAAGACGGCATCATAAAGAAGAAGAATTTTGTGAGCCCGTACGTTAAATCATGTTACGTGATTACTCTGGGCTCAAAAATCGAATCCTTCCATAGATTACCTCGCATGGCTCATAAAATTTGCACTGTCGATAATGACCGACTGCAAATGTTCACGGGGGGATTTGACAAAAAAGCCAGGAACTACAGGGTGCACCATGTATCCTTCTCTACCGGGTGGTCCATCACTTATGTCCACCCCCGAAATAGAGGTTAATTTTAAAGATAAAATATTGAAACTTTGAGGATTTGTGTAATTAATATATGACCATATAATGGCATAATCAGATTAATTATTTTTTTTTTAGTTGAGCCATCAGCGATAAAAAACTGTAATTTTGTGTTAATGTGACCAAAATAAATTCGATTTTTCTTTAATACACCGATAGAAATCGATTAATAAACTCAAAATCGATGAAAATAAATATCAAAAACCTAATTACAAGCCTTTAATTAAATAAAATACTTAAAATATGGAAATGACAGGTAAAATGATTGATATATGGTAGAGCAATAAAACTGACAAATCTAATGAGGGTGGGTACCTACCATAAATAATCTTCAAAGCAGTCAGAAGAATGTGCCATTGAACTCGAATGGGCTTCTTTTATGAATGTTTACTTAGGATATGTTTACTTAACATTTCTCCTGTACCAGCCCTTCAAAATCCTGATAGTTTTATTGCTTCCGTAAATCAATCATTCTAGCTGTCATTTCCATATTTTAAGTATTTTATTTAATTAAAGGCTTGTAATTAGTTTTTTGATATTTCTTTTAAGCGATTTTGATTTTCTTAATTGATTTCTATCGATGTAAATCGAAGAAAAATCGAATTTATTTTGGTCACATTAACACCAAATTACAGTTTTTTATCGCTGATGGCTCGACTAAAAAAAAAATAATTAATCTATTTATGTCATTATATGGTCCTATATTAATTACACAAATCCTCAAAGTTTCAATTTTTTATCTTTAAATTTAATCTCTATTTCGGGGGTGGACATAAGTGATGGACCACCCGGTATATTGCTATCTCCCGAACGCTAAGAGATACAGGGTCGGTTAAATTAGAGAAAAGATGCGCAGTATTGTGGCCATGTCGAATCCGTCAAGAGATGCAAGATATTTGTGGCTACTCCTGAAATATCCTGAAAAAACTGAAAAATCGAGATTTATTATTTTCGCCATATCTTGCTTATTATTAAAAATTAATAAATAATTTTTTGTAGGCTTACATAAGCCGTTAAGATCTATCCATCTGTCATTAAAAAAAATTTCAAGGCCTACTAGATCCAAGAGTTTTCACAGTCAACTTAAGTTTTTCTTATGACCGCCATATTATTTTTTTATGTCGTTCGATACGAAAAAAATAATGGAAACTAAAAATTAATAAACTTCCAAAAAAAAAATTTTTATTTTTATTCTTCTTTTTTCAAAGGAAAACCAAAAAAAATCGTCGAAAAACGTCAACATTTTTTGTAAAATACGCCGAAATAGTGCTCGTCTTATGGTTTTTTAATTTATCTATGAAATTCGGTCTTAAAAGTTGTCTTTTTTGTAAATAAAAAAGAAGAATAAAAAAATATTTTAATTTATTTTTTTTATACCGAACAACATAAAAAACCAATATGGTGGCCATAAGGAAAACGAAAGTTGACTATGAAAATCCTGGGATCTACTCGGTTTTGAAAATTTTTGAAATGTCAGATCGGTGGCTCTTGCCGACTTATGTAAGCCACAAAAAATTATTTATTAATTTCCAATAATAAGAAAGATATGGCAAAAATAAGAAATCTCGATTTTTCAGTTTTTTCAGGATATTTCAGGAACGGTCACAGATATTTTGTGTGTCTTGACTGATTCGAGATGGCCACAAAATTGCGCTTCTTTGGACTTGTTTAACCGACCCTGTATCTGTTAGCGTTAAGATATAGCAATATAGAGAAGAATACCTACATGGTGCACCCTGTATATTCAATCAACTCTTTGCTCTTTTAGTAATTTCTTGTATTTTCCGTCTGGATAAAACAAATTGCAATCCACAATAACAACTCAATCACAGCTTTTATTAAACATTTATTTTTCATTCCATTGTTAGCTCTCTGTTTTACGTCTTCATGCAGCGGAGTCTATCAGATACGAATAGAAAACCCTACACAATAAATAATATCCACTTTCAATAAAATCAATCAAATACGTATATGTATATGACATTACCTGGAGATCTGGAAAGAAAATCAAATGTAAGGAATTGAGTAAACATTATTTCCAAGAATGTCTGCTTAAAGTCACGGCTTGAACAATATTGTAAAAATAGTCATGAAATGATATTTCTCACGAAACAGTTACCCCATAATAGAGAGAGAGAGAGAGAAATAAACTTCGCGTTTAACCATCACACAGTCGAGCTGCGTTAACAATTAAAATCTTCTCGCTTATTATATTAGTGCCAGAAACGAATTCACAACGCAAGTTTTAATCATGGAAAGATGGGGAAAGCACGGTACAGAAGCTCAGTTTTGTTTGATAAAATGTCAGACGTCAGGCGTCGGACCGAATCCTCGTATGTTCCGGTACCAACTCACAAACGTTTGCGGAGGAGCTTATTTGAATGATGCTTGCTTCTCTGTGTGTATTTATCTTTTGTTTTCAGATAATTTTATTCCTGGGAAAAGAAAAGTGTTTGCATGCGCCGACCTCAAAAGTGGATGGGAAAAGGTTTTTATTAATGCAGATAGACACAAACTTGTACTAATATTTGCAAAGAGGTTTTTTCAAAGCCTAAAATCATCAAATGTACGCATATATTTCAAAAGAATTTTAATTGCGAGTAGGTACCACATACTGGGACACTGTTAATCTGTATCAAATCAGCTTTTCAGCAGAATGCTGATATTTAAATTGCTTTCACTTCAAAGTCGTTTATGAAGGGTGATTTTGTTAATTTCAAACATGTTATATCTACTCCGGATGGCTTGTTTACAGTAACATGAAATTTTCAAAGCAGCTACCCCTCGAACGATGTCAGCTTTTTCTAAATATTATTTTTTTTATTCCTCTTAAAAGACTTTGGGATTGCTTGTTACACAATGTCCTGCTAGGCTAGTTGGGTGTAGTTAAGTAGGATTTTCTATTTTGAGGGAAAATCTTCTTAGTAAAAATAATCAGAAAAAATGTTGGCGCGAATTTATTGAATTTTTGTTTCTTCTGGTTGAGATTTGTCATAGATTCTCATTTTGATTTAGATGGGTGACAGTGGTACCAAATGAAAAAATCCATTTCATATCGTTTGACAATTTTTTTCAAAATCCATTAAAAATATTTACTAGGTCAGTTTTGTCTTTACTAGACAGCAAAGATCACCCCACGTCTTCTAACCCTGGCCAATCCTAGGTATACCTACAGGAAAAATAGTCAAAAAATATATCTTGTAAATCGACCTAGATATGAAGAGGTAAAGTTGAGAACCCAACTGCTTTAATATTGACAAATTTAAAAGAATTTATTTGCTAAAAATAGAGACTATGGCCTCTTCTTTCAAATATAATAAAAAAAATCCAAAAGCACGACTTAAATTTATAGGAAGTTTTTTTCCATTAGTGGAAAACCAGAAAACTGAAGTTAATTTCATTAATATAAATTGAGGAAATGCGCCATTAATGACTCACCCGTATTTAGAAGGTTGCCGTAAATGAGCGGAATACAGCTCAACTGCAGTTCTGCGACCTCAAATAAAAGCGATTAAACGAAACATATCTTAGTACCAAAGTGCTTTCGCAAGAAGTTTTGGCACCTTGAAGATGAAAATTTAACACTAAGCTCGGGACATGATTTTTTAATAATTATTATAACCCTGGCAGAAAAAATCATTACACATTTCGATTATCTGAACGTGAGGAGAGCTAGTGAAGAAACCATTTCAGTTCTGAACTCCTCATAATTTATCGGATATCACAAAAATCTAAATAGAAGACAGTTTTTCTTTGAAATAGGTAAATTCATTTACAGAAATGGATTAACATAAAGTATCTACAGGTAGTAGATATAGACTCTCTTATCAACAGACAAACCCTCAACATATTCAAGTAACTTCGAGCGGTTGTTGTAAGCTCCAAGTCAAAGATTGCATCGTACAATCTTGGGCTCACGAAGGTTTTAAATGTTAAAGCGAATGGGACTCTTTCTAGAAATTCTTCAACAACAAGTACCCAAAGTAAAGTCCCGTGAGTATATCAAAGACTCGTGTACACAAATTCCTAAATATATAAGTCGAAGGAATTTAGATCGGAAGATCTCTTCTCCCAATCGATTGGTGAGGTAAACGCTGGGCTAGGCACTGGCGTACGTTCAAATCAAAAGGCAGTGTCCTCTGTCATGTAGAAATTTCTTATTTGTTACAATACTGAAAAAGCTTCTCTACTGTTACACTTTGCGGGGTACAAGAAAGTTTGTCAACATCATTTGACAATCCATTATCAAGATATTTTTATTTATGATGTTTTGCGAACATGTGTTTATTTATAATCAAAAAGGTTTTGTTCTTATATCTTATAAACCTACAGGGCTCATGACTTGTGGAAAATAATAAATGGGGAAGTTTTAGGTGGTTGATTTGGCCTTTCGAAATGCTCTTTGTAAATTAGTTAGTTAAAAATTAATATTACGTTCGTAGGAAAAATCAAAGTTGATGATGGCTTCAATAAACGGAAACATGGCAATTAAAAACAAACTAAGTGGGCAGATTTTACTTGGAAAGTTGCCATAAAGGTTTTTTCAGCATCCCAGCTTCTTCAAAATATCTCAAAATCTAAGATGGCCATGACCGTTTTGCGAGCGATTTCAGTTAAGTTATAAAATTCCCCAACACTTTCCCGGTTTAAACGTTCTCGTATCTTCCACAGCAGCTGAGATCCCAATAGATTCAGCAATACATTCATGCAAATAACTCAAGCACTCATGCTGTTATTTTTTTTTCGATGTTTATCTTTCTGGAATGGTACTCGTCAAAGTTTGTTGTTTGATGATCTGAATATACACGAACGTACATACATATTGTATTATTTTGAGCTTGGATTAGAAACTCGGTATTAAAAGCGGCGATAAAAACAACATTGAATTAATGATGAGTTCGGTGTATTTTGCATTCATTATTCACCTTTGGAAAGGTGGTTCGTTGTTGTGGTAACCCGCCGCTGACTGTATATGTATTGTGTACTCGTCTGTTGAATGTTGAATACTTACCCTGGAATGTCCTGATATTGTATGAACCGTGGCATTCGGCGGCGGAGTGTATGGAGTCACGTCCATCAAGCCGAATAAGGGATGTCTGGCGGGCCTTTGAGTGGTTGTTGTTGTTTGCAAGTTATTTACTGCAACGAAAAACAACGCAGCATTACCAATAACACTTTGTTTACAGCGTACTAATTAGAAAACAAGAATCACAAAGAAATTCGCCAGTAATTTATTCGATTTTTTTATATTTTTTTTAGTCAGCCAGTACCTATTTTCGTATTCGCTGTTTTGAAAATTTAATCAAAGCGTTTGTTGCTTGTTGACTCGAAGGTATTTATCTTTCCCAGTGAAATTGTATTCGAATGGTTCACCGCTGAGGGAAGAATTGGAATAAAGAGATCGTAATATTGCCTATAATTTCACCAGACTTTATTAAATTTAATATCCTAGTAACTCCCACAAGGACTTTTAAATGAGCGAATATTTCATTCAACATACAGTTTTCCTCCGACTGATTCTATATCAAAATGTAATGAATAAGTCCGGGAACGGACTTATGAAACGGGAGGAGAATGAGAACTGGAAAAGTTTTGAAACTAATTAAAACGTTAATTTTTAAATATGAAGCTTTTATAACCATTAATTAGGCAGAAAATAAAGCGATGTTAATTGGCTTCATAAAATTATGTACCGGTGAAAAAATCTTGGCTTAAATCCGTTCAAGATTACGTAAATTTTATTTCTCTTCTTGAATATAAGATTAGCATATATAAAACTTTAATGCCAAAATAATTTACTCAAAACCCAAAATTAACAAAAAATATTAAATGAAAAGAGGACTACGACCCAAGGACATCTACAAAATATAAAAAATAAAAAATTTCATTTCCTTGGGTTTTGAGTTATTTAAAAATATTTGTTGAATTTCTTTTCAGGTCTTGGTGATTTTCTTAAATTCATAATTGGAATATCCAAACGATGAGAGCCACAAGGCAAAAAAAGTTGAACTACTTATCTTTTATGGTATTGAAAAGATATAAAAACTTTTTCGACTTTTCCTGAAATAGCCTGAAAAACTAACTTTAAGAAAAAACTAAACATAAGATTTTTTCCCTAATAAGTGAGCTAATAATATCATTGATCTCAGCATCATTGATCCAATTTTTAATTTAGCATTTTTTTACAAAATACATTTTAATAAAACATGTGGACACCAAATAACCAACAAACAAGAAATCACCCCCTTGTCAGGTTAATAATTTTTTGGAAAAACTGGCATATTTATTATTGTAATTAGTGTTTCAAAGTCGATATCTTGAACTAGACAATTTACCCCAATGTTTTTTATGCAAATTACCTATGAAATGCGACTTTACAACCAGCTTTCTAACCATAATTTCGGATTTTCCCTAAACACAGCGATTTTCCGGCAAGTCATTTTGGCTAGCTATAGCGACAGCGGGGATATTCTGGAGTTCTTCCAATTATTGTAGTAATAGTTATTTACGTACAGAGGGCCGAAGGAAGAAGATTACGTCCGCGGACGAAGTTTGAGGCCCGACGCGCAGCGGAGGGCCTTTATTCGGCTAAGGGCGTAATCTTTCCTTCGGGCAGAGGTACGTACAATTACGTACAACGTTTTACGCACAATTGCATCAAAACAATAAAAATATTCCTAATATAAAATTATATTTTTTGACATCGTTTAAAATTAATTTGACAGCAGCGTTTGACGCTGAAAAATTAATATAATCAATAAATCAACTTGTATTAATTTCGCAATGAGACATTCTTCAGAAGCGACTTCTGGTGAATGGAATTACTTTCCAGAATGTTTCCAACTGTGTTTTTAATATTACAAATAATTACTTATGTTTATAATATAATCCCAAAGTATGTACCTATTAATAAATAAAGATAACAGTTCAAACAACAAAGCATACATTATTTCATAATCGCCGGGCTTTTTTTCTACTTTACGGCCCGCGGGGCTTTTTCTCTACTTTACGGCCCGCTAGTCGTAAAATCATAGTTTCCGCCATGGTAACTAAGGCGTAAACAACCAATTTGGATTCAATTGTGCGTAAAAAACTAAACACACAGGAATTAGAGCTTTTTACGAGCTTTCAGATAACAATTTCGCGTTTTACGTATTCCCAATATATTTTCAGAAAATTCCTAAAAACTGATCTGTCCAGCATAGGTGAAGATGTAAAATATGCATGCCCGAGACTCGCGGGTGGTCTCAAAATTTGAGCGTTTAACCAGCCTTTCGGAATGTTTTTATTTTATTTTTTCTACCCACTGTAAGTAGGTAGTTTTGCGAGAATTGGATGACAATTCTGAGACCATCCGCGATTTACCAGCATGAGTATTTCACATTTTCACCTATAAGGTGATCTGGTCAGATGATTTTTCCGCTTTTTTCGGAAAACTGGAGCAATAATTATAAGAAATAAAAACACCGTTGACAAGGTCGTAAAATACTCGAAATTTTGAGAACATCCCCGATTTTCGAACATGCGTTATTTAATGCGATTTCTAAAATGCGTATACCTGAAAAGGAACCTGACCTGACCTGACCTGACCAGTTTTTTTATCGATTTTCTGGAAATACTAATTTATATTTAACACTAGCCACTAGCTATCTAGCCAAAACTGCTTTCTATAATTTTATGATTTTCAGGAAAAGCGCTGGGAAAACTGGAAGTTATAGATGCAAAGCTCGTAATTGGTGATTTTCATTAAAAATAACACATCCAGGAAAATTGATCAGTATAAATTATTGACCAATTACTTCATTGATAGTCATTTTTAGTACAGAATATAAAAGTGGAGCTTCTTTTATAAATTGTGTTAATTCAAGCCTCCTCTATGAATTAAAGCCCCTTAAAAAGGGTAAAAATTGCTATCTATTTTTTTTTAATGACATAAGAAAAATTAATTTTGAGAATCAAAAGCTACTACTTTACTACCAAAAAGCTCTTAAATCAAACCTTATCAGTAAATGAAATAAAAAAATAAAAATGTTACTTACTCAGATGTGGCCATTCACTGAAAACGACCGTGATATCTTTGCCCTTTTTGACCTCCTCCTGACTATCAGTTTCATTGTCCTCGATTTTAATCATGAACTTTGGATTAAGGAATGCAAACTTAGTCTTATTCTGCACTTGCCCGTTCTCCACTTTTGGTGATAAACTCCAAGCACTCGTAGGAGTAGTATTTCTACGTTTCGGAGTTGAGGGTGTCACAACGTATATTTTCTCATCGCTACTTTCTGCTAGAGTTACATTAGCAACATTCCAGAGAGACGTCTGATATTTCGCAGATATCGTAGCGAGTGTATGAGTTGAAGTTGTAGTTTTTGGTGTAGTAGCTTCCATGCTGCTGTGATTGTGAAGTACTTCCTTCTGACTAGAACTAGCAGCTTCTATATTTATATTATTACTTACGGATCTAGGAGTGACACTGTAAGCTTTTGTGGAGAAATACTCCAACGGTATTTTTTTACTGGTAGGGAACTTCTTTTGTTGTCTGTTATTCTCAACAACTCCGTTTGAATATTCTTGTTGAGTCCAATGATCGATTGTTTTCTGAAGAGATACAATATCGAACGGTAATCGATTTGAATTTGAACCATAGTTTCCTATGTTCTGGTTTTCAAGAATTTCTCTAATGTTAGATGCGGGAGTTGTTGCGAAGGAATGGTAATCTCTTACTGATTGTGACTCTGCAGAGTTCGAATCTATGAAATTGGTCCAGATCGATCTTTCTGATGATGATGGCGGCGTATAAACAGGTACTAATGTCGTATAGGGACCTCCGAAATTGGAGAAGCGGTTTTGATTGTTATTATAGGGGATAAGTTTTTGCGGTTTGTTTTCTTTCACATAAGGAATTATTATTTGGATTGGTTTAGTTTTCATTGTAGTGGTTTCGTAGTTGTTTTGCACTGGATGCAGCCATGTTTTTGTTCCTAATGGGGGAGGTACCATTGATGACAAGTTATCAATTCCAGATTGTTGCCATTTTGAATATTCCATAGAAGGAGATGTGAAGGTTTCATTACTCTCGGGAACATTATTGTTGTTTTCTTGTTGTAGCAGCAGCTCTTTTAACAAATTAAAATTATTATGATTTTCATCCTTTTGCACAGTTGTCTCGTAGTTCTTTGTCGGTAACTGTATATTGATTCTAAGACTGTCGCCATTGTAATTGGGACTTGCTTGGACATTAACGAATTTATTTTGATTACTTTGATTCTCATTTAGATTAGTAGCTGAAGCATGAGCGTCGTCTACGACGATTGGATTTTCTCGTAAGTTGATTACATTGTTTTCAGTTTTCAACGGATTATCTTGAACATCGCCGTTAACTTCGTTCTGTCTTCCATGTGAATTATCCGGATTATATACAGGATGTTCCTTCTGATAATTATCTTGATCATTTACTGGTTCATCTAAAGGTTCGGCTTTGACATTCAGATCAAATATAGGTGACTGAATTACATTAACAGGATGCTCAATGGATGAGAGATAATCTGCTACTTTTACGCTTGGTAATACTTGAATATTGTGAGTGTTATGCTGGTTTCCGTAGAAGTTTTGTGGTTTGTAAATAGGAGCTATAGCTTCTGGGTTCAAATTGGGGAAAGCAATAGGCTGTTTGAAATTGACTGGTTGTAGTTTCAATGGTGCTTCTGGAGGGAAAATTTGATTAGCACCAGAAGTGAAATCATTGTTTGGTAACGGTGGGAATTGATAAAATTGATTATTTGGTGTCGATGGTGGGTATTGTTGCACTCCTTGATTTTGAATAAAAGGAGGAGGTCTCATAACATCCAAGGGATATTCTGGTCCTTGAACTGGTTTCAGTTGTGTTACTGGGAGTTTATGCAAAACTGTAGATGGAGGCTTATTTTGTGTATTTTGTGGTTTAGGAGGGTTCTTATTATAATTATTGAAAGGTTTATTATTTCCTCCCTTGAATTTATAGTTATAATTATCATTAAAGTTGTTTGTTATTAGAGGTGGTGGTACCATGTAATCTTTAATACCTTGGGGGCTGTGTTCGCTTGGAGAAACAGCAGGTTCGTAATGAATTTTTGGTAGTTGTGGTTTTTGTATAAATTGAGGCCTGTAAACAGATTTATGGGGTATCTGATCTATGAGGTTGTTTGGGGGTAGGTAGTGATTATTTTGATTTCCATTGTTATAAGGTGGAGGTTTCAAATCTTCCAAACTCCCGTGACCATGATTGTAATTATTATTATTCTTATTATTATAATTAATGTTATTCCCACCATGGTTTGCATTGGGAATAAAATTGAGTACAGTTTTTTGACCTAAATTGGACGCAACAGGTATCCATGGCACATCATTACAAGGGTTGCATCCAGAAGGAGGAAAGTTTTGTTGGTGCTGCTGTTGATGCTGGTGCTGGTGGTGGTTCTGCTGTGGTGGTAGATATTGAGGTGCACCATACTGAGCTTGAGCAGTTGCTAAGTCGGCTGATTTTCCCGTCCTTCCAGATTTTCCTGAGGGAAACATCCATCTAACTAAACGCGTTACTGGAGACGATTCTTGGACCTGTTGGATTGCTCTTTGGGCGTAAGGGATTGACTTCTGCAGTTGTGTGACTAAATTATCCGGAGGTTTAAGTAATCCTATTGTTCTTCGATTTGCTTCCATCTGTTCTTCTGCATAAACAGCTATTAAGCAGCCTAGTATGATCATATAGGTCACCTGGAACAAAAAAAAAAGTTTATTAGTATGTACAACTATTTATTTATAAAGTCTAAAATCAAAGTGTCATTAATTTACTAATAAGAGCTGTTAATTTTAATGATTGTTTAATGAAATTAGAATAGTAGTTTTCTCAAACGTCAGTTACAATTTTCAATATCTGGTGTTGCAGTGTTAAAAAATCGATTCATAAAGCGAGCAATACAGAAAATTCAGATTTACGTGGACAGAAGGGAGGATTCTCGAAGGTAAAGGATAGCGAATCTAGCTCCAATTCTTTTTTCAACGTCCCTTATTATTACATAACGACAACCAATCTAATTCTTGATTAAAATTTTAATCAACAGACCATTGACAGGAATATTGAGCTCTAGATTAGAAATTTTTCGCTCGAATTTATTATGAGTCAATTTAACTCCCAAGAGTGGTAATTAAGAAAATTAAATACCCAGTCATCAAAGCCTAGGTTTATATATTACATCCCAGTGGTGGCTCGTGATCAATAATGATTATATTGCAATATTTTCTCCTGTTTCTCTCGTAAAAAAGAACAAATAAAATAGTTCGAGAAGTAAGAAACGAGACGAACTCACCGGAGTGTACTCAAAAAATGTCGTTGGCGCTACAAAAAAAAATAGATAAATGAATATGGAATTCAATAGAGAGATGAGAATTCGGCTGATTTTAAGCGAACGTCTTATCTTTAAAAATAAAAGCCTACAAATCCATAAAACTGTCGACATCAATCCTTTTACCGCTGATATGGAGGATAAGCAAAGCTACCATAGAAATCAATGAATCACAAAGGTAGTAAAATTCCAGAAATCCCGAAAGTATGAGTGAGCTGTTCAAGATAATAAAAGAAACACCTACAAAGGAGACTTTATATCGTCAAGAAAGAGAAAGAAATGTTCCCTCCTAATCACCAAAAACTAAAAATGAGAAAAGGGAAAAGTTGCCTTAAACCAGCGAACTAAGTCTGTTTTCCGGATGGTTCCAGGAACGAGAATTGCGCACGACGCAATGGAGCGAAAGAACCGGAATTTGGGAAATGCCTATACATTCAATATTGCTAAGAAGCACGGTCTAATAATAATCTAATTTTTTGTCATCATGAGGTCATTGGTCTTTTTTCATAGGTTCTTTTTTTATTAAAAAGTTAGTGTGAAGGAATTAATAAGACGATTTGTTGAGCAGTAGCTTTTCTAGCAGTCAACGCACCGCCATTGAATAATTCACACAATATCAATAAGTAATTGTTGTTTAAAAGTTCGAACAGATACGTTGATTGGCATATAATCTGTGTGAAAATGGAAGTGGATCATATATTATCAGATTGATCTTTCATTGTTCTCGCCATAATGATCTTGATTACACTTGATTAAGTTTAATGGCACAATTCTAGGCATCTGTTGTAAGTAATAGCATCAATCACTTTATTTTTACTGAACTGTAAGGTAGGTGATATATTTTCAAAATATTTTTGTCATAATGATAGCCCAATAAGATTTCTTCATTCATGTCATTTTAAATCATATCTGAATCTAATCATGATAGAAATGACTTATTTGAATGTCTAAACGAATTTACTTTGGCAGATTATATTCCTCTAACTCATGTTATTATAATTATTAGAGAGAAGCTTTTTAGAAAGGCGCCTTGTATACACCTAAGTGGAAGCTTTTCATTTTCATAATACGAAAACAGCTACTTGTCTACTTCTAGCTGCATTTCGCATGTATTTCCAGAATCCTAGTTCCGCCGATCTTATTCCGAAGATTTATTAAGAATCTTTCAGGAAGTTCAGTATGTAAATGATAAATTGATACATCTTGTCTTGAGGAGCATTCGTTGAATATGTGCGCCGGAAAAGTCAGAGCCGGCAACTAAAATAGATGAATATTATCTTTACTTCCTTTATGTTTTGAATATTTCTGCATATTTATGACATAAGTTGAGCAGCTCTCTATTTGTCAATAAAAGAACGAACCCAACTGCGGTAGATACGCAAATTTCTCATTTATTCAAAAACAAATTATTTGAAGCATGAAAAGCAAAGCAGAGAAGAACAACTCGATAGCGCTCAAATGAATTTCGAATTTAGGTAGTCACTTTTAGTTTGACTCACTGTTGCTAATAGTAACAATTCACAGTGAGCGCTATGTTGTTTCCTCAGTCACTAGAGACTGCGTTAATCATAAATTACGCTAGACGTGCACTTATCGAAAGCACTGAGCGGAACAGCTACTACTGCTGCATCCTGGCGCAGCATCTCTTAATGTAAATCAAATACGGCAGAGCGCACTGCTGCGCTGCAGCGAGCTTAAGGTGATGGTACACAAGAAAATTTTCATCACCGTTGAGTTTCCGTCATTCTGAAAGCAAATTACTACTACTGAAATTACTAGCAGTGGTATTAGAGGCGTTTTTGTATCCGTATATAGCTCGTTCTACTCGGTTTCAATCGTTGCTTTTGAAGCAAGTCGCAGCCACCGTTGAAGCTCTCTGATTTAGAAAGGACTTGATATCAGAGTGAATATAATATAATAAGAGAATTTCTCAATAATATCAAATAGGGATGAGGTTATGAAGTTTTTTTTTTTAATTTTTTATGATTTCCTGGTAACATCCAAGAACACCATATCATATACCTATACAGGGTGTCCGGTAAGTACCTCCTAATCTCTCGGGAGCATACAGGGGAGGTCAAAATAAACCTAGTCTGTCATAAAAAAATTTTTCCTTAAGTGTCCCCGAACGGAGATATGGAGCCCTAAAAGGGTACCCCGCAGTTTACTTTTTTGACTCTAACTTTTGAACCGACCTGTATAATTGGATGGAATTTAAACACTTTATAGAGGCCACAGAGAGCCATCAGGCCATATTAAAGTCGATGTTTGACGTCGTCAGGGAAGTCAGGAACGAACTTACCATCATACTCGTTGAGTCAGAATTTTGACAGGTGTCACTTTACAGAGCTAAAAACTATTTTTTTTAATAGTCTAATACTTCATCTTTAAAAAAGGTGCTCTTAATTTATTTCGGTAAAACTGACGGTTTTCGAGATAAATCGGTTTTTAGGTATGCGAAACACTCAAAATTTACTAATGCTAAACACAAACAGGTGAAAATCAGATTCTTGTTGATAGACCTACCTACATAATGGATTGCTATTGACGAAACTTGATCAAAATTCGCATAAAAGTTGATTTATCTTGAGAACCGCTAGTTTTATCGAAATAAATTAAGAGTACCTTTTGTGAAGATGAATGACCAGCGTATTTAAAAAATAAGTTTTCAGCTCTGTAAAATGACACCTGTCAAAACTTTGATACAATGAGTGTGATGGTAAGTCCGTTCCTGACTTTCTTTAGGACGTCAAACATCCACTCAGATATGGCTTAATGAGTCTTTATGGCCTCAATGAAAAATTAAAATTTCATCAAATTATACAGGTCGGTTCAAAAGTTAGAGCCAAAAAAGTAAATCTTAGGGTACCATTTTGGGGCTTTGTATCTCCGTTTAGGGACACTTTAGGAATGTTTTTTTTATGACAGACTAGGTTTATTTTGACCCCGCCTGTATGCTCCCGAGAGATTGGGAGGTACTTACAGGACACCCTGTAGATGGAAAATCTCACCGGCGCTTTTTAAGGAATAACCTAACGATATGCCTGAAAGTCTCTTATTACTGAGATAAGAAATATGGCTCATGAATATGATCTGCATTTATCTAGATGGATATGCTTTTGAATCTTAAATAGATCGCAGAGGACCTCCATTCCTGGTATCCATTTCTTCATCTTGAATATTTTCGGTGGGTACTCTTCGGGACGGTGGCGGTGACTTCATTAATTTTCAAACGGGATATCCACGAATTGTCCATGTATGTCCACATTTTTTAAAAATGTATTTTTTTTAAATTAGTCACAACTTTTCTTTAAAGGGCGATGGAGCGAAAATTTCGGGTATAGACAAATGTGGGCAACTGTATCCCGTTTGAAAATTACTGAAAAATGATCTTGGGGGTGCTGATACATTTACAGGAGTACCTAGGTAGGTATTTATAAAAATTGCATTTGTGGGTGCCAACTTTACTGCGCACCGTGAGATGCAGTGCAAAGTTCGCTTTCGCATTATGTTCAGTGTTATACATCGTTGTATGTGAGAGAAGAAATAGTTATAGTGGTTGAATGGCAGATGAATACCAATACTCTGAAGGAAAGTGACATAATGTAGAAGATTACTTTTTTCAAAATTGATAACAACCTTATTATATCTAATATTCTAATCATAACTCTTGCATGATTTGAGACTAATATTTCAAGCCTGATTAAAGAAAGAAAAAAAAAAGAAAAATATTCAATTTTATATGAAAAGTTAAATAGTTAAGGGTAGATATTTCTATGAATTTTCAGCCCTAGTAATTTATTCAATGAATCCAATCCTGCTTTTTTAGTACCTATTCATATTCCATTGACAAACATTCTAATAATATACGCATAGAAACAAATATTTAAATTTTACAAAATAGGTATATGTAATAAAAATGAAAGAAAGCAATTATTAACAACCAGTGAAATAATTGATAAGCAACAATAATTACCCATTCTAAAACAATCAATATTATCGTTCAAAGGACAATATTATAGTTAAGATTAAGAGAGTGAAATATAATGTTAGTGAAATTACAATATAAACCACAAGAAGTTTACAAGAGAGAAACTAATAATTGCCAAGACTTACAAATAATTTTCTTTTACTAGCTACCAAACCAACAACTGTCCTCTACGACTGAATAGTTGAAACGTAATCTAGACGCTATAAAAGCTGGTGATAAATGAATTGCTAGCTAATTTTGCACGACTAATTATTATTATTATCAGTGAATTTCTATGTATCTTTCATGGTCAGAATCTCACTCTCCAAGGTTACTGCGAGCTTTGTGTCAGGTGTAAATACTTTCACTAGTTTTATTAGTACACCTATACACATACAATATGCTTATGGCAGATGTGATTTATTCTGCCATATCTGCCAGGAAATTTAAATCTGTTACTATAAAATATGAAATTGTAGCACAGCATACCATTCCTAAAATGGAACTTGTGGGTATGAGAATAATAATTCGATAATATTTTTCTTTCACTGCAATGTGTATTATTGCATCGGGCAGGTTCTCATATCTCGCTCAATAGAAATTATGTTTTGTGAAACTACTCACTTCCATTTTCTAGATACAGTATGGATTTTCTGAATCAGATATTATTACAATAACTTTTCCATAATATAAGTACCTACTCAATGAATTCCTCTGTTAAACCAGCATATTTCAAGATGAAACGGAACCATAATTGAATATTTTTCCATGACTCCTACCTAGCTGGACTGTTGATGAGTATTCCGTGATCTTGAAACCTGTAATTTAGGTAATAGTTCTTCGATAGAGATAATAGAAAGTGAGTGCCATATACCAACATCATTATATCTATTAAGAATAGTCTTTTAATTTGTAAAATTACAAATGATGGGTATAATTCCATAACCATCAGGTGTCCTACTCTTACAATAAATTCGACGATACAGTAACGTTGTGCTCGCCCACTAACATCAGTTATTTGCAGACTCACCTTCCCTTCTGGCTGTCAAGGGGTTGACCGCTATCAAGTGGGCCGAGCGGATTGCCAAAGATAATGGTCAGAGTTGTTTAGGAGGTGTGTGTGGCACATGAGATTGGGGAACTATATCTATGTATATCAAATGAAGCAATGCCATATTTATTATGGCATAACGCCGTAGCCCTAACATCCCGGATTTATTATTGTAAGGTTGCTGTGCGATAATCCGGATTATAAAGTACGCAGTTGGAATAAAATAAAAACATAATATGAATTCGGATTAACTGTGACATCTCTCTGCGTGATATCTCACGCCTAGTAAGTAGAATTATTATTTTTTAATCTTTACTATTTTATAAACTTTATCCTTTCAGTTTTCATGTAAAGTAGTTTTTGCTAGAATAATCCCAACACATTATCAAGAGTGGTGAACCTCCACGAGCACTTCCAGAGAGAGAAGCATAAAATAAAAGCCCTTCCTCTTGCTACCATATGCTTCAATGCACCAGAGAGTTGTAGATACCTTTTATGCTAATGCGAGAAGCGTATACTACCTACGTCAAAGGGGAGTAAACCACTTCTTACTACTCCAGGAAAAGCACATCACAGACGTAAATTAAAATTCAATAATGACGATAACGATGATCAAAAGGATTAAATCAGTATGTATACATTAAATCGTGCCTTAATTATTTCAAAATCATTATGTGCATATTCGCAGCATATAACCTAATAAGTTACATGGATTTTAATTAATCTTTAGCAGGGAAATAATTAACTCATCTCATAGAGCTAAGAAATGTTAAATTAATTATTTTATCTACAGAATTAATTTTTAATCAACACAACTCGTGTCATCATAAGTGTCTGGTTATTAGTAAATTATAAGCCCTAACCTCCTGCCACATAGCGTGACCTTGAATCCTACCTTTAAATAAGCCGGACAATCCTGAACAAGACCAACCACCGAACCACGAGAGTAGTTCTCCAAATATATCACATTGCAATCAAGCAGGTGAAGTTTATGATACAATCCTGATCCCTGATTCTTCCAAATATGTAGCAGCCATCAAAAATACTTTCACTATCCATTTTTTCACGATTTTGTCAATTTACTCGAAAACCTGACCACTATGATTTGGGTTAGTTGTGCGAAGATGGATCAACACGGCACCGTACTGAGGGAGGCATTCGCAAGATCACCTATCTTCATGGTGGCAGTCGACAGGATTATACCTATCCTCATCTTCAATAAGAACTACGTAATAGCTGAGGAGACCCCGGATAGTTTGTGTTGCGATGCGTTACTATACCGTGTGTCCCCGGATAGGTGAAACGACTCTTATAAAAGACAAACATTTTTTGATTTTAATTTTAATTTTTTGGGGTTCAGCCCTGCTTGGCTTAAGAATAATTTCTAACAAAATTTTAGTTTTAAAAAATCAAGCATGCCTTGGAAATTTCCAAGAAACCGGGTTTTCTGTTGAGTAAAGTGCCTTTTATGTGGCAAAAACGACAAAATGTTATTTGAAAAAGTGGTTCAGAATCAACATTTAGGTCCGTATACCAAATTTCAAAATCATAGGCCAACTTTGGTCTTTTAATTTATTTTTATGTTTATTTCACAAATCAAAGAATTTCATTTGTAACAAAGACTGATATTGACAGATTGCTATTGCTATGGGTACAATTTGGTTTTTCCATGGCAGTCATTGTTACAAAATGAAATTCTTTGATTTGTGAAATAAAACATAAAAATAAATTAAAAAAATTAAAGTTGGCCTATGATTTTGAAATTTGGTATACGGACCTAAATATTGATTCTAGACAACTTTTTCAAATAATATTTTGTCGTTTTTGCCACATAAAAGGCACTTTACTCAACAGAAAAACCGGTTTCTTGGAAATTTCCAAGGCATGCTTGATTTTTCAAAACTAAAATTTTGTTAGAAATTATTCTTTAGCCAAGCAGGGCTGAACCCCAAAAAATTAAAATTAAAATCAAAAAATTTTTGTCTTTTATAAGAGTCGTTTCACCTATCCGGGGACACACGGTAGACATGAACTTAACGATTCCATTGGGCATACACCCTTCTGTTTTAAAGCGATCACACACTGTGCAACATCACTTCAACGCGAAATCGCGAACAAAAACCTATTGATCTTGAGTACAGCAAGGGACCTCTGCGGATACTCAGGGGCCCGAGATTCCGCTCTGGGCTTGCCCTAAATGCTCAAGGAGCTCTAACTGCTGTTGATAATCACAATATACTATGCTGTCCTTGATAAAAATACTCTCTAACATCAAAGGAAACGAGGTCGCAGATCGGCTAGCTCGCGAGGGAGCTAAAACTCCGTCTGCGCCCGAGTCTGCTCTGTTGTTGGCGCGACCTTTGTTCATTAATAAACAAGTACAGTATTGAGAAACAAGTACGACGGCTTCCCCAAACAAATTATACCGGTACCGACAAACAAACTTCCCACTCTAGCCTCAAGCTATCCTTTACTCTACAATCTCCGTGTATCTGTGCTTGGTTCACATCAGTCAAGCTACAAACACGTCTCTGGAGCCCCTCCAGGTGCCCTGGTCTAGTGCTTTCTGAGCCTGGGATGGCTTAAGGAGATACGCCACTAGGGAAAGGAGGAAGCATAATGGGCCACCTGAGGCCTCAGTGTAGCGGACTTGTTCTGCCCTCCCAACAATCCAGAATTCTTAATCAAGCCCAACCATCAAACTGTGAGAGGACCCTAATTCTTCCACCTGATCTTTCCAAATATGTAGAGTCATCACAAATACTATCGCTATCCCTGTCATAATCTTAGCCATGCACTCCAAAACCTGAAAACTCTTGAGTTGGGGTAGTTGTGCGAAGATAAGTAATCTTATCTAGAAGACCAGCTTCAAGAACAGTTTACTGTTGAGACAATACCATTCTGCACTCAAGATACTCTCCAAGTATGCAACCTTCCAAAATCTTCCCATTTTTTATATGCCCTTAAAATTTTGCCCAATAAGTAGTGAGAGAAAAATCAAGCTTAGAATATTTTAGTGTCTTTGGAACATTCGTTCAACATTTAATAAGTTTTCTAAGGGACCAGTTCTTACAGTTTTTTACCAACTCAAAAATATCAAGCGATACAGAATTTCATTCTACGCATCCAAAACTGCCCTTAGACACAACCAACTCACATATGAAGCTATTTTTGAAAGAAAATACACAACCACCTACGCAAAGAACCCAAACACTCCACTACCACTCAGAGAAAAACTCAAAACCATAACCAGAATCCCAGAACTACTACCTCCAAAGACTGTAAACAAATTAAATACCCCACCGTGGAGACTACAGCAACCTAAACTCGAGACAACACTAACCAGCCAAAACAAATCTGAAACATCCTCACACATACTAAGAAACCTGCTCTACAATATTGTCCAAGAACAATCAAGAAATCACATACTGTACACCGATGCCTCAAAAAGCCCCCAAGGAGTTGGCGCCGCAGTTGTAACATCTGAATCTACCAAGAAGTTCAAACTACACGACTTTTGCAGCATACTAACCGGCGAACTGTATGCAGTCCTTCAAGCAGTCAAAGAAGCGATCAAACTACCCTGCACATCAATCATCTGTACAGACTCCTTTTCATCACTCCAATCCTTGAAAAAACTATTCCACAAAAATCCCCTTGTACAGCAAATTCAAGACTTACTCCAGAATCACCCGGAAAAAATCACATTCATGTGGGTGCCATCTCACTGCGGAATAGATGGTAATGAAAAAGCAGACAAAGCAGCAAAAGAGGCTGCTACAGACATAAACATCCAATACATACAAATACACACACCGTATGATGCATCACACAAATGGAAAGAGATATGCAAACAAAAATGGCAGCAACACTGGCAACAACAAACAACAAAATTAAGAGACATCGAGCCAACAATAGAAGAAAAACAATTAAAGAACATAACAAGAAAACAAGGAGTACTCATCAGAAGACTACGTATAGGACACACCCAACTCACACACAGTTACCTACTGGACCAAAAAGAAGTCCCCCAATGTGAAACCTGTGCAGTACCAATAAATGTCAAACACATCATCCTTCAATGCCCACGATACAATCAAGCAAGAACAACACACAACATAGATCAGAAGTAAGTAAGATCCTAGATACCAAAAAGAAAGTGTCACCAAACTCTTGTCATTCCTGCAAACCAACAATCTCTATAATTGTATTTAAAATAACCTAATTCTGTATATTATATAGTATATTATCAAACAACCCTGTAAAACTACTGTACCACCCGTGCCAATGACCCAAGAAGTCGAGGCACTTAATCTTAAATAAAAAAAAAAGAATTTCATTCTCAGCACATTATATGGGTTAAAGGTGACGTAACACACTACATAATATGTATGCTACCTCACAACAGTATTTTATCAATCCTGATTCCTGCTCATTTCCAAGTTGTAGCAGTCATACAGAAAAAGAGTTTAGAAGATCCCAGAAATGAGATTTTTTCCTGGTGAGTACACATTTGATTAGAACGTCTGATCTTCTCGAAAGTATGCAATCAGTAATCAAAAAAGCGCGTCTTCAATCTCACTAGTCATCCCCCTCCCCCGACGATTATTCTCCTAAATACTATCATATTTAGTTGGTGAGTATAATGGAGAAAATGGGGTCAAATTTAAATATCACAAATCGTTCACCCCGTTTTTTTTTTACCTTTTTCCCCTATCAAAATGATAGCGCGATTCAACTGCATGGAGTTTATACATACATATGTCACCCCCTTATTAGTGTACTTATCAGCTAAGTAGATTGACAAGGCTATTTTTAATGAAAGAGAGAGTAACAAACTGTTGCATTTTTTTTTATCTTACTTACGTAAATATTCCAAGTAGTGTGAGAAGGTAATGAGAAATGTGCTTTTAAAAATTTTAAAAACCCTCTATAATGAGATAAAATTCAACAAAGCTCAATTAACACAATCCTATAAAAACAATTAACTTTTTTCCATTAAAGCACATCATCACAATGTGGATCCTTAATAATGGAATCAGAAGTCTCGTATACGTATATCTAGTGATGATATCTACACATGAAATCGTTATTAAAGTGCGTTTACATTAGATAGTTTTTACAGGAACGCAAAAATGTAATAGGTGTGTCGTTTTCTAGAATTGAATTATTATAAATTCTCTATAATACCTTAAAAAAATATATCTACTAATGTTTGAAGGAAAATGTGACCTAAAATGATTTTTTTTTTTAATAACTACATTTCTGGAGTATGTAACTGAGAAACCGTTTGGAATTCGAGAGGGAATCACGTATAGAATAAAGATTGTAGATAATTTTACGGGCTTTCATTCACGAGAAAATTAGGAAATTCTTCCCTTCGACGCAGCGTTTTTAAGATACAGCCAAAAATCTAAAAAGTGTGACCTTTCCCTCCCCCCTCCACCCTCCGGGTGAACACCCAATGGTCAGAACTTTTGGTAGTTTACTTTCTAAACACCCTCCACAAATTTCTGAAGGAATTGGTTAGGTATGATACATTCTCACGCACTCCATCCACACCTCCTTTTTTGACTAAACTAAATAGTGGCATATTGACAATATTTATTGATCGTATTCTACTTTACAATTTTGTAAGTTTCGATCTAGATCCTATTTTAATGAAGTTGAGATTAAAACTCTTGAGATCCATCCGGTATATACTGATAATATATTCTGCAGAATGCTTTCATTACCCTGACGACCTTGTAGGTAGGTCTGTAATAATTATTAGTTAATAGAAATTTGCTATTATATAAAAAAAAAATGACACTCATGATAACTCTCTATATCTTTCCGCCTCCAATGGTCGTGATTTTTCCATCTTCACAGATACTCTCTCCTAGTAATTTAATAATCAAATAACGATTTTTTTCAGCAAATGTAAAGAAATACGTAATCATATGTAGACGCTGCATAAAAGCGAGTCCTAGTCGTAAAAGCTGCACGTCTACGTGCCTTATTGTGAATCCATTTCCGTTCTTGAATGGATTTCCCTTTCTCTCTCAACGGCCGTGGTTATTCCCTGTCGGTTTCCCACTGACAAGAAACAAAACAATTATTCAAATCGACGGATTCGTATACAGAGTTAACTTTCTTCAGCACCAATAAAGAAGAAAATCAAGATGCGCTCGCACCTACTTCGAAAGTCACAGTAGGTCATCTTCAATCTTCAATCTTCAACACACGTATTGCATCTGCCGGCCGTATTTCTCTTTCTGTTTGCATTGTATGAGAATATGAAAATGTAAATAAAAAAATGAAACTTATTCAGATACTTATTCTGCATGTTATGTCAAGAATGGGAACGAAATTGCTCGTAAAGTGATTGCTACTCGATGGTGTTAGGTATTTTAATATTTAATTGTGGTTTGCAATCGCAAATAGGATATTGTGCTTGAATGAATCATTTGCATGCAGAGAAATCGATTTGATTTGACATTATTTTATGACCTATTGGCCAGGGGCTACACGTTCCATTACCATCGTGATGATGCACAATTGACAGAATCATGTTAGCTCTTGGATGGTCAAAGGTGAAACATTAGCCTTAATTTTTTTTTTTTTTTTTTTGATCAAAGATAATCATGATTCGCTTAGACAAGGAGCTGTTGCATCATAATAATTAAATATCTGGAAGTTTGTTCACTTAATCTCTTGAGTTAAAGGGTTGTTTGAAAAAAATATGTTTTGCTTTTATGTACCTACTTCATATAAAATTTATGCTTTTATGAAAAAGTCCTAACTCTATTTAAAGACGAGAATACAGGTGGTAAAGATACAGGAGTATCTTTGAAGCTCAATTCTCGGCTCACCTGCTCTCACCTTAGCAGGCTATAAAGTTATAGTACGTCACTAAAGATTTACAGCAAAGGCAAAGGATACTTTTATCTGGTTGGTTCTTTTTGTAAGAAGGAAAAACAGTAAAAACTTTTCGCCTTCCAATAAAATTTTCAATTTATATAAGTATTTATAGAGAAAGCTAAAATGCTTTATTTTATGCACACTACCCAATGAACCGAGGAGATACCTATCACCAAGAGCTTAAAGAGTTGTTTTATCATCTGACAGTAGGTAGGTAATAAAAAATTTCATTTTGTGTGTAAGTAAAAAAAAACATTTCATTGATCATACGAATCCCTTTCTAGTCAGAAGAGAGAGCCCACTACAGCAAAAGTGTCATCGTGCACCGCAGACACCGTCGCTTGGTGGTTTTTGGTTGATTGTTATTGATTGTTTTCCATAAAATCTGAAAAAAATATGTATGTTCTAAGCATTTTTTATTAGGCAGCAAAAATGCACAGACTTTTAATAATTAAATAAGGTGAAGAAAAAGTTTCAGAGAAACACTCCATGAGTCTAAAGTGAAAGTGGCTTACCTTTGTCCAAAAAACATGGCAAAGATTTAGAATTTTTTATTTTTTTGTTTTTTTACGCTTCTTCAGACTTGTTCTTCAAACTGCTTACTTCTCTTGTAAAAAAATACAAAACTTAAATTCGTAGACAGAGTGATAACATAAAGAGAGGAAGATAAAGAGAGACAAAAAGCTAAAAAGATTTTCAAAAAAAGATGTTCAATTTTTATTTTATTTTGGGGTACAATTTAAGCGGTCATTTATTTGAGCTTCTCTCGCGAAAAGGCAGCAGTCACTTAAGTTGGTGGTAGGGGGGGGGATCATGGCTAAACATTCCTACAACATCTCCACCAAGAGAGAGTGGTGGTAGAACAGCAGTTGAGCGGTACAACAGACTACCCCCACTCTCGCGCGCTCGGTAGTTTTCGGTCATGTTCGCGCGTAATTTTTACCTATTTTTCTCAAAATGGAATCGTTTAAATGGATAATGAAGATTGACATTTTATAACTGAGCACTTTCCGTTTGATAAATTCTAACCGAACGACCTCCAGAACATCCAGCCTCGCTGCCAAATATGGTATGAAGAACATCTGAATTTGAACATTCAAAAATATTTTTGAAAAAACGACATATTTTTAGTTTTTTTTTTAAATTTTCTCCCTTAATAATGAACCGATCGATCGGGTTGCTTCAGCTCTCATTTTCTTCGTATTTTCATTCTCACTAATTCGCCCATCGGAACACTGTTCTACCAGTTTCTTATAGAAGAAAAAAAAAGCGATTTTATGCACTAAATGATCAGTCAAAAAAAGAAAATGGTAAACTCGAGTAGAAACTGTGTAGTTGGATCACGACGCATGCAGCGCTCGATATAGTGACTGTGAGTTGTATGTACTTATTTTTCACGTCTAGGTGAGATAGTAATGAAGGAAGAATTGTACTATGTGTAAAATATTTTAAGAAGATAGGTAGTTGTGTAAAAAATGTGTAACTACAAGAAAGTGGATATATAATTTGTAATGTTATACGTACAGGCTGGTGAATTAGTTATGTTTAGGAGCAAAACGGAGGTTAATTTCAAAGTCAAATATTTAAACTTGGAGGAAGTGTATAATTAATGAAGAGCTACAAAATTACGTAACTAGTTTCCATCTAAATATTTTCATATGATACCTTTTGTGGAGAGTTTTTTTTATTAAATAATTTCAAAATCTCACCATAAACCGCATTACTTGATGGAGGAGCCCTTATTAATAAACGTTCAAGGGAAAAACATGTATAAGTAGAAAATTAATTACAACTTTATTGTATAAAAATATAACATTATAAACTTCAAGGGAAATTGAAAATGGATTTTCGCTGAGATATTATTAATGAAATACTGCGAACATGGTAAACTGCAATGTTTTTGTTCCTGGAATTATATTTATTTTAAATACATAGTTTAATAATTCATTAACGTCCATTTAGATATAAAATCTAATGGAAGCTCGATTGACATTCCGGATGTCTAGTTAGTTTTATTTTCCGCGGTAGTTATAAATTTTAATGATCAAAAATTGCAGCCTCAGTTTCTATAGCACCACAGTTTTCATCCAATATTCATTTCGATCGGTTCATTCTACACAATTACGATAATAATTGTAGCAGGATTTTGTATTCCCAGCTTTTGTATGCGGGGCTTAAACTGAGATAAAAATTAAAGGCCCAATCCTCATTATTTTTGTCTTTGTCTGTTCCTATTATTGTACACGATTAAATATAAATACTGGATTTAACCGTTTTAATTTTTCTTTCTCGAACATTGTCTGTTCATTATAATAACACTTTTTTCAATTTTTTATTTTAAAAAGCAACCAATAATTATTTAAATAAACTACATCAAATAATGAGGGAGCAGACCTGATGTGAGCACGTTCGTGCCCCCTTTAATACATAATATAATTTCTGCTTTAATAACGATATTGGCACGTCACATGACTTATGGAGTTTGATTCACCTTTTTTTTGCATTTATTTTATCTATTTATTATTCCATCCTTGTCTATTTTTTATACCTTTTAGCTGTTCTGGAGCTTAAGTAATTCTGGAGCTGCTTTTCATGCTATTAATTACACACACTTAGTAAAGGCACAGAATAGGTACAATTGTATCTATTATGTGGTAAAGGTAAAGATAAAAATTAATCAATCACTGCTGCAGGTGACTGACGTTTGTAATCGACATTGATCTTGACTTAAGGTCAAAGACTTTAAAACTAACATTCGTTAATATTCATGCAAGCAATTTTTTTAGTTATGAAATAACGCTATCTGCATAAAAACGATGAAAGTGAAAATAGATATTCACTAATTTGTATTCCGATAAACATGGAAGTTTATATTGATGTAAGCCGCAATCATACGTAACTTTCTATAAGATTTATTTACATTTTGAAGGTAAGTCGGCGATAAATCACTAATCTGTAAGTGTATATTTCATGTTTGTAAAGCCGTGAAATAGAGAAATTAATGTAATTTTGAACGCTTAATTTTTAAAAGATAAAACAAAAATTCGATGCAGCAATAATTTACATACAGACAAGCGTCCCAGGATTAAATGGAATTTTCTCAGCAGGTTATACCTCACGGCCGCAATAACGGTGCAGTAACTGACATTACTAAAAAAGCAATTTCTGAGAAACGGAAAGCAGAAACTTACTTTTGGAGGAACAATTCTGTTTCCCGCTTCTCCGTCAGTGAAAGTGTTCCTTTTTTAATACTGCCAATTACTGCACGTTATGTCAGCTATGAAGTATAGGTAGCATTCTAATTGGACCATCACAGTACAATTAGGTAATTATTATGGCAAAAAAGTTTTTTATACAGTACCCGCCAAACAGTTCGCACCAAATACAGTGTGTGTCACAGGCATGGTACACCCCCTTTTTTTTCTTTTTTTTTTAGATAATTTTTTGAAATTTGGTACGTCGCGTATTCTCGATAGAGCGCACTTTTTAGCAGAAAATTGAATTTTTTCCCACATCCGGTTTTTCCGGAAATGTTACCAACTTTTTATTTTTAAATAGGACACCCTATATATTATTATATTTTTGGATTCTATACATTTGTACGAATCCAACGATACCACATAAGTACCATTTTAAATGTCAAATTTGTTTTAATTTAATTTTTTATTTCTCAATTATAGTGTGCCATGACTATTTCGTTTTACTCTAATTGGATCATCTAATGCTAGAAAAATCGAATTTTTGTTCAAAGTTAAGTGATTTATGGATAAACTGAGCGCACCGGAATGATTTTTCGAGCTGGATTCATTTTTTTCAAATGGTACCATATTGGTACCGAGGTATACCGTCTACTAGTACTCTTAATAAGGAACATTTTGGTGTACCCATTTTGCATCTGTGACGAACACAACTGAAATGGTACTTTACCAAGAAAGTAACTAATCTTTGGTGTAAAGTACCATTTTAGTTGTGTTCGTCACAGATGCAGAATAGGTACACCAAAATGTTCCTTATTAAGAGTACTAGTAGACGGTATACCTCGGTACCAATATGGTACCATTTGAAAAAAATGAATCCAGCTCGAAAAATCATTCCGGTGCGCTCAGTTTATCCATAAATCACTTAACTTTGAACAAAAATTCGATTTTTCTAGCATTAGATGATCCAATTGGAGTAAAACGAAATAGTCATGGCACACTATAATTGAGAAATAAAAAATTAAATTAAAACAAATTTGACATTTAAAATGGTATTTATGTGGTATTGTTGGATTCGTACAAATGTATAGAATCCAAAAATATAATAATATATAGGATGTCCCATTTAAAAATAAAAAGTTGGTAACATTTCCGGAAAAACCGGATGTGGGAAAAAAATTTCTGCTAAAAAGTGCGCTCTATTGAGAATATGCGACGTACCAAATTTCAAAAAATTATCTCAAAAAAAAAAGAGAAAAAAAGGGTGTGCCTGTGATACACACATATGGGAAAGTTTTTGTTTCCCATCTTTTTTGAAAAATATTTTTGTTGTAGGTAAGTTTGTGCTTTTTGAAAGTCAAAAATATTGAAAGTTTGAAATATGCTTTGCACCAAAAACAAAGAAAAATGTAACAAAAATTTTATTAAATTCGAATTTATTGTTTCATGTTATTTTTTTTAATATACTGTTTGTTTATACAGTTGCCACTTTTTGGTCACCTGTAAAAAAATTCATTTCTTTCAGAATTTACGTTACGTTAAGTGGATTTCTAACGAATTTTTCCTAATTTTCCTGAAAAAACTTTCAGTTTTCGAAATAATATCATGTTTTTGTGCAATTTTGGAGCTTAGGCAGCTCTCACACTGAGGCAACAAGCAATAAGCAACTGGCAATACGCAACACACAATAATATTGCTAACAAGTATTTTACATAGAATTAAATTGGGGGTCTCATATTAGAGCAATTCGATATCGGTCGAACCAAAAATATTGCTGGTTGCGGGGATAATATTTCTAGCGATACACCGTGCATGTTGAAAAGCAATAATTATTGCAGTTTTGCGAGTCGTGACGTACGAAGCTTGTGCATAGATAACTACGTTTTATTATTTTATATTATCAAAAGTTCGAAAATGTCGGACGATCTAATTTTTATACGCAATTCGTAGAAATAGTGGAAAAATATCCCTCTATTTACGATTTAACTCAAAAGGACCACAGCAAAAGAGAAGTGATCATTCGGCAACAGTTTTGAAATCGGGTAGGATGGGCTCCTACCCGATTCATATCCCTTGCGCAGATGTTTCCCCCATGACTGATTAATTGAGTAAAAGCTGGGTGCACTCAATATCTCCTTTTCGTTTGCCGTTTTTTTTCTTAAATGCTGCCACAGAAATATCATATGTCATCGGAGTCGTCGGATGACATGATGATCAGAGGTTTCTAGCAATACTGTTGTTTCAATGTGAGAGAGAACCAAAATAATATTGCGTATTGCTTATTGACAGTTGCTAGTTGCTTATTGCTTATCGCCTCAGTGTGAGAGCCGCCTTAGAGATAAACGCCATTTTCCCTGGAATTAAAATTCGCACCATGCGTATCAAATTTATGTGCTCGAATTTAATTTTTGCGAACTTTTTGGCGGGCACTAAGTATATTAAAGAAATCTCGATTCTTGTCTCGATTATCTCAAGTTATTCTATTAGGTTTTGCAACAAAATCTGCTTGATTTCACTTATCAGATTTATTTATAATTTGTTTCTCATTAGTAGGAGGACAGTAAAATATTTTATTGTTTTATAAGGAAATCAGAGTTTCAGGTTGTTTTCTTAATTTTCATTTTACTTTGAAACCCTTTTTCCCTGAAACCTTCAACATTAAACTTATTGATCCTTTTTCATAGTCCTTGTTCCTTCATGGTGCCTTTTCTTGGAAAAATTTCTTTATTACTTTTCTTCATTACAACATCTCTCAGGTCATATCAATTAATTTTGTTAAAGACGATTCTACTCATACGGTGGACAAGCCCACCTTATACATATTATGTAACGCAGAAAATTATCTTCAGCAGGGTAGCTCAAAGATTCAAAAAGAGTCTAGAAGCTAAGCGTTAGATAATGATAATTTTTAGGCATGCTTTACGAGGAATAAGACTTTCAAGCTAGTTTTGTTCTATTTAGGGAGTGAGCAGAGACGACACAAGGCAAGAGAAACAGTGAGTGAGTAGAAAGATGACTCAGTGGAACATTTCATGAATTTCATCCACTTTCTTGCTCCAGTCCTCCACATTTTGATTCAAGTCGCTGCAGGGTCGAAGTACGAAACCACGTCCGCTTCCACAAACTTTGTCACCTTAGGACCTCCAGAGCCGGCGCTCGAGTCTCAAAGTGCACGAGTCAGAACAACGGCCAGTTTTCCAACAATCTCATCCGTCTGTTCTGCTTCAGCGAAACCACTTTCGGCAAACCAAGGTTTCAGCTCCAAGCACGTAACGACTAACAGGACCCACCTCGGTCCTCCCGAACTCAAGGTCGCTCGATGGCGGTCAGCAGGATCCTCTCGATCCTTCACTCCAGGTCAAAAATATTTTCTTTCAGACTTACGTGCTTTTACTCATCCGAGATCATGTGGTATCATTTGTGAGAACCGACGACCTCCTAGGTACATTCTTTATTTCTGTAATCTATCTTGACGGCATAGATGAGGTACCTTCATAGAAACGTTTCCATTTTCAAGGACCGCGCCCATCAGATGGATCCATGATCGAAAAGTAGCTCTGCAGTAGCTAGTGATCTCTAGGAACCTGATGCACCGCTTTATATTATTCTTTTTAGTTCAAAAGGGGTCCTCAATATACTCGTGGGTAACACTTTTTTGACTTAATCTCAGGTACCTGAGATTAAGATGCAACGTCACGCAGGAGCCCTGGATGATAGTTTTTCTTTAAAGTAACGAAGAAGAAGTTCCCAATAAACCTTGCCTAATAAAAAATTTTAAACCTTGTCACCGGAAGGGAATTTTCTGGTCTTATATAAATATGAGAGGATGTAGTATACCTGGTTGGCTGCAATATCAACGATTAGGAATATCTGCTTTTCTATTTAGTTTTAACAAACAAAGAAACAAACAAAAACACCACTGGGAGTGCCTGGGGCACAGGTACAAAAAGGCGGCTCCAATTCTTAAGAAGAACAAACTTTGAGCTATACACGAGACACACGTCACAGAGCAGCAGGAGGGTATTATTGTGTTTTAAGTATAGAACGGTAGACCACCAATGATAGAAACGGACTATAGGTATTGATTATGGGGTGTTTACTTAGGGATAAAAATTGACTCCCTCTATAATAATGCTTGGAATTTAAAATGTAAAAGCTACCAAAGATACAAGTAGAACATGCTTGTGTTATCTTTATGATATACTCGTAGCCACAAAATACATAAATTTATTTACCCGACTACGAGAAGGTGGAAGTTTCAAAACACGGTTTGTTAATTATTATTGTAAATAAATATATGTATGTATAATAATTCGATACAGGCTCATGAATCCGTAAAAACCATCAGATCGGGAAATTTAATAAGTAATTGGATTTATTTATTTAACAACCAAACCAATTTTGCGCTCCACTGATTTATAAATTAAATGAAATACATACGGACGCATAAATTCACATTAAAAGTGTGATAAAATTTTATGTCACTTTCTATGAGTAGGTACTGGTAATACATAAATATTGATGAGATTTACTTCTCGTCCAGTTGGAAATGTCAATATAAATTCAAGTATACTTCAGTTCGGAATCGGAAGAGACCTTATCAGATGTGAAATAAAATTTCATCTTTATATTGGTGATTCAAATAAGTCGTATTGAAATGCGTTCGAACTCACTTAATTTTATAATTTTATCCGAATCACCAGAAAAATCCATCTTATTATCTGCTTCGAAATCGAACGTTTAATTAATAAGATCGGCAACATAAAATGAGAAGTATGATTTCACTGCTTTAGCTTTAATAGCTTTTCAAATTCCATAACGTTTCTTGCCATGCTTGCTTCGTTTCATGTTCCAAGTTACTCTACAAATTACATAATTTGTCATATCTGGATATACTTTTATAAGTATAGGATAATAGTTTCAACCAATAGCTTTTCCCCTAAAATATCGAAGTGTCTTTTACTTGTTTTTGATTAAATGGAATTCATAGAAAATTCTACTGCGTTATCAGCGAAAAACCACCACGTTCTATAACACAAGAAGAGCGTGTAATGGTAAATAATGTGTATAAGGGTCTTAAGGATAGAGACCCGGCTATGTTAGTGAAAGAGGTAGGTAGTTACTTAGTACTTGCTAGCTTAACAATGCTTTTTGTAAAATCTTCAGAGTTATCAAGAATCCCAGTATTGAGAAACCATATAAAGCTGTGACTTCTGGATACTCGATGATGACGTGAAGTATGCGATTCGTCGAAAATTTCATGCTGCATTTTTCAGAAATAAAAACAATTCTATAAGAGTTGCACAACGATGAACGTTCATTTATTTTTCCACGAGTTTTTCAACATCCTGTGAGTAATTTATTGAAAAATAAATCATAAATGATTTAAAAAAATATATTATACCGTCCTTATTGATGTATTTTATTGCTATCAAATTATATTTATAGTATGTTTCCGGTGCAATGAAATGTGGATAAATAAATAAATAAATAAATAAATAAATAAAAATACTTTCAGGTCGCAAGTAATAATTTTTGAAATGACAAATAATCCAGAAATCCAACTCAATAATAACGATAACAGCAACGATACAAGATTTAATGGACATTATTTGTAAGAGCCTAAATCGTTAATTCTCCCAAAAGGACGTCCTAAATCCCCGTCGATAGCTCCAAAGCTCCCGTACAAGCTGGAGAATATCACTGATGAATGGCCGCAATTACAGTAATGGAAGATCGCTAAGTAAAAGCCTATTTTGAGAGAGCCTGGCCAGACACGTACAGACATCCTTTTGCCTGGACTTTCCGGTGTATAAATCAAGTCCGATTAGAAGCAACGCGTTGCCGACAATGCTGCCAACCTACGTGATTCTTGATTAGCCTTATTCACCGAGTGTTGGGGATAAATTGTATTATTATTGCCGGGAGTCTCGAGAAATAATGCGAACGCCTCCTGATGGTAGATTGATGCCAGCAGACAGCAGACAATGGATGTAATCATCACCAGACGATTTATTACAGTATTGAGTTTAATATTAGTATAGTCTTATGTCTTTACACTCCAGATTTCTTTGGCTGGCCCAAAAATTATGGGTTCGTGTTCGTGTAAAGAGTACACCCTTTGATTAAACTAGTAACTAAAGAGATGCCTTAAAGAGCATACCAATTAATGAATGATAAATTATCAAGCTCCCTTCCGAAGATATTACACTGATGTGATCTTACCTGATATATCAAAATTCATTTGTCTCATTCATCATTGAATAGCTGTTATTATATAATAGAAACAAAATTAGAGCGTTTTAAGTATGATGTATTGTCAAGTAAGCGTCATTTATTGATAGACAAAGGGAAAAGAGTTTTTATTAGAGTTCTAATGACTCATTAATTAAATAAATGGATTTCCCAATAGAGACCCTCGTACGTTGACAGTGTATATCGGCCATCTTGCCGAAGCTACAGTTTTCAAATTTAACAGGAATACTTATAGCCCACACCCAGTCATTATTTTAAACTAGTTTTAATAACTTTTAGCCTAAGAGAAAAATTCCATTGTCGATCTTTATTATTCTACTCGTTAGGGGATGTGCATACAAAGATCAATCAAACTCAAGAAGTAAAGCCCAATGACCACCCATAGACAGCGTTGTGTGTTCGCTGGTTGGGCTTTAGAGCATTTGGGGGCTGACCCCGCTTTTGGAAAAAAAGATCATCTTCAGTGATAAGGCTCATTTCCGCTTGAACGTTGTATTTTCGGTTGTATTTATAGTCCAGTCAAATAGTTAAAAAAAAACTTAAATTGCGTTTATTAGAAGTTTAATGAAATTATATTGGGAGGAAGGGGGCGCCGCTAGAACATTCCAGTCCAGCCAAGTTTCACCCCCTCGGATTCTGTTAGGGTGTAAGGCCGCCATGGTGAATTTTAGGGATGAAATGATGTATGTCAGTAAATATCG
The DNA here is from genome assembly GCA_910589415.1 of Malachius bipustulatus. Taxonomy (NCBI): domain Eukaryota; kingdom Metazoa; phylum Arthropoda; class Insecta; order Coleoptera; family Melyridae; genus Malachius; species Malachius bipustulatus. The sequence goes on along the minus strand of OU342634.1, from coordinate 27,917,713 downwards.
GTTGTGGGTAAAAATACTATTACAAACATTGTTTAGGAGGATATATTCAGCAACTTTTGTTTCGAATTTTTTTTGACATTTCTTACTGTTCAAAAGATATAAGTTTTCAGAAATGACACTTTAGGAGTTGGAAGCAGTTTTTTTTCGATTTTACAACAAAACGGTCAATCGGGGGTGAAAAATGAACTTAACAAAAGTTGTAGCCTTTGAGTACTACAATATACATATTTAAAAAAAAAATGCATGCTTGGTAGGAATACCGAGGGCGCCAAATATCGACCGGTGCTGGTTTTGTTCCGATAAATTCGGATTCGGCACCTTTCCTGGCCAGAGAGTCGGCAAGTTCTTTCTCTCCATATTCAGCATGGCCCGGAATCCAGATCAGAGTTACTTCGTTACTCCTAGGGCATTCAATTTTAATTGGAGATACCGAGATACATAATCCCATCCCTTAAATACAAGATGGCAGCCACCCCGTATGGAACCCGAGGGGGGAAGCTTGGCTGGAGTGTTCTATGGCGCCCCCTATCTTCCATTAAAATTAATGCAACTTATAAGTACATACTATTTGACTGGAGTATTTTTGTATGAGAGGTTTGAGGGCTTCGTCATCTCGCATGGTAATATCAACTGGCCACCGAGATCGTTATTTGACTTAACGCCATTAGACTATTTTCTGTGGAGTTCAACGTAAAGTCGCTGATGTATGCAGACAAATGATTGTGGCAATATTTCCCAGAGAGATGTGAATGAATGAAAAGTTTCAATTTCAAATTACGAAAGCTCCTAATGAAATATTCTGTAGCGCGCAGACTGTATGTTTTCGAATTAAGTCAGTTCTTAAATTAATTTAAAAGAGTCGCAAATATGAAGAAGTAGTTTTACTGATCTTCAATTCCTCATGAAAATTGTACTGTAAAACTGTAGTCTGGAAATGCAGGACTCTTCCTATTTATTAAGATATCTCATTTATTATATGCTGTGGAAAAAGTAAAAAATTTGAAAAAAGTATAATTTGCTATTAGAAGATAAAACAGGAAAGACTATAAAGTAGAATGAAAAAATATTAGCAAAGAAGCTGCTCCCAAGTTTTAACGAGAATTCTCAGTCTATTCTTGTTTCGAGATGAGAAAATATCGTGACACAAAGATTATGTTAGTTAGTAGGAACAAAATAATCTCAATAAATGAGATTTCATTTACGAAGCGCAGGCAACAGTGTATTTCATAGCTTTATTTAGCCTTTTCCTTATAAATCTTCCTGTCGAAGCTATTCTAGAGCAGCAAGTGGAAAGCTCTCGATCATTATTACTGATCTACTCTCGCTGGTAAACGGTTCCCGACAAGCTTCCAGGAACGCCGTTACCTTCGACATAAATCTAACCTAATGTAGATACCAATACATTTGAAAGCGTGATTAATATAACAACCATTCAGGCATTATTACTCTCGATCCCTTATATCAGATTTACAAGATTGTATACTGACATGTAGTATGTAGGTACCTACTGCCATTAATGTTGATGCAGAGCACGAAGCACGAGCACCTACCCCAGCTCAGGCATATACACATCGAATACTCGTTTCTATTCAACCCTGTCTATTCATTTGAGAGGCATGCAGTAATAAATTAACGGAGAGATTCGATAAATTTTCGATTAGAAAGCAGAGAGAGGTCTTCTTTGAAGTTTATTCAGTAAAATTTGTTACTAAGTAATTAATTTGATTCCATGGTGTAGCTTAGTGAAGACTGAAGGCGATTAAGAGAAAATAAAAGGAAATTTCTTGGTGTTTTTTTTTTCAAAAAAAGAGGGAACATCGTTTTCACCTCAGGTGATTTTGACTTGGAGAAGCTCATTTAGCCACCATCCATGGAGGCTAAATCCACAAACATCCAGGGAGGGACTGGGATTCGAACTCATTGGTCTCAACGACTAGCACGCTAAGCCGCTATGCTACCGACCTGGTGACCTTAATATAATTCTAAACTTCTTAAAGTTTCAGCTCCAGTGGAATCATAATCTTAATCAGAACTTCAAAAAATTTAAATCAAAATATTTCTTTCATTTTTTTATGTTATGAATTCAATAAAATCTAAATCACAGGTTGGAAGTAAAATTTCTTATCAAGAAGCTTTATCGAAATTTGTTTTTATATTTTAGGTGGGCTATATTGCAACATCCTGCATACAAGCAATAAATTATACTTAGAATGAGTATTGTTTGCTACAGGTTTTAGGTTCCAACAAAGAATGTAGGTATAAAACGTCTGCATTGTAGAATGCTCCCAAACAATAAAGCTGAAAACAAATTTCCCCAGGTAGAGCAGACTGAATAATATTTATGGTTTGTGAAATCCATCTGAAAGCTTTGATTTGCCTCTGCTGAATTGCGACGCTAAACAACAAGGCTAATTCAATCTTCTAATTTATTTCTGTTAGACGATTCGAAAAAGTTTCCCGGCTGAGTTTAACCACACCGTACCCACCTCCGATTTCAACAAATTTAACAATAGTGTCACATCTCGTCGTCTTATTTCCGAGATGTTTCCCGACCGATGCTTTCAAGTTATTCTTATTATTCAAAGTAATTAAGAGTACATTATCAGATCTTCCACTGGAGTCCTTCACAACTTCACAAATTTAATCTCCGTCTATTTTGTGAATCCATTCAATCCAAAGCGTATAATTTAAACTGATCTCAGATTCATTTAGAGAATTAGCATCCTCGATAATTGGATATCGGATTCCGGCGAGCCGAATTACCGGAAGCGTGTTTTGCATGTTTCCGCAGTCTGTCAATATTGTGTCTCCCCTGGCTTTGGGATTGTCCGGGGCAGGTGGCGGAGCCATGTTTGCGGTGTGCCGTTAGGGGCAAGACAAATAATTAATAGTTGCAGTCCGTTGATGAGCTCCACGCCCTGCCAGGTATTAACTCGGATCAAATTGCTGCTGGAATTAACTAGACGGGATCCCCGTTTCAGTCTGAATGCATGGATAATGGTTGGAGTAGCGGTTCGACTCTTGGATTTACGCTATTCAGCTTATTCTGTCAGATAGCAAACAGACTTTCGGGTTGTAATCGCTGAAGATATATCATCGGATTTATCAGCAGTTGGCTTATATGACCTAAAGCAACGATGTTTTATATCTGAAGCTGAAGCATATAATCTACTTTCATTAATAATGACACCAGAAAACTAGAAAATTCAAATAGCACTAACAATTTAATTATACCATCAATTATCACAGAGTAAAGTATAAATGTAGTTACAAGAATTTACTTTCAACTAAGGAAGACACCCAGCCTCATCATTGACATACAAAATGCGCATTGTATTAATAAACCCACTGCTTTCCCGCCATCCAGTTATAATGACAATAGGATCACCTCCCCTGATATATCCATTATTTTTACCATAATTAATGCCATAGTCCACCATAGAATCTATCTCCTTCGCCCAGTCTTGGATCTTGTCTTTTTCATAGATGACCGGTCTGATGCTTCTGAAAAGATGGCACTGCCTGGCCAACATCTGATTGCGACTGACCGCTAAGATCGGACACTTTGGACGATACTTCGAGATAAGTTGTGCTGCCCTCGCTGTGCACGTGAAGGTTACTATAATGGCGGCTGCGTGACATTTAACGGAAGCTTCAACAGCAGCGATAGCGATCGCGTGAGTGGCATCGATGGGTCTAATAAGAGTGAAGCACATGTCTTCGAAATACTCTTTGTGCCACATAGCGCACTCAGCTTCCTTAGCTATTTTAGCCATTATTTGTATACAATCTAATGGGTAACTTCCTTTTGCAGTTTCTCCAGAAAGCATTACGCAGTCAGCACCATCCAGGACTGCGTTTGCGACGTCAGAGCTTTCAGCTCTGGTTGGTCTGGGTTTTTTCACCATTGATTCTAGCATCTGAGTTGCACAAATTACTGGTTTTCCAGCTTTGTTACATCTGGCTATCATTGACTTCTGGGCTAGGAATATTTTTTCTGTTGGAATTTCAATACCTAGATCTCCTCGAGCTACCATTATCCCATCAGCGGCTTCAATGATCGCATTTAAATTTTCCATCCCTTGCTGGTTTTCAATTTTAGCTATTATCAAGATATCTTTTCCTTTCTCGCCCAGAATTTCACGAATCTCGTTGATAGCTTTAGGTTCTCTTATGAACGACGCGAAAATCATGTCAACTCCTTGTTCCAAACCGAACATAAAATCTTCTTTGTCTTTATCTGAAACACTTGGGAGATCCACAGGTAAACCAGGAAGGTTGACACCTTTCTTGCTTCCCAACATACCACCATTCTCTACTGTACAATTTATGAAAGTGCCTGTTATTGTGTTGCATACCAATGATATCAAACCATCATCCACGAAGATTCTGTTTCCAGGTTTGACAATTCGAATGATATTTTCATAATCAACGTAGATAATGTTACTGTTTCCTTTTTCCATATAAGATCTATCAATTGTTAACCTTATATTGTCATCTTTCTTGAGTTCAATCTCGGCAGTGGCTCCTCCTTCAAGAAGTCCGGTGCGGATCTCAGGACCTTTAGTGTCAAGCGCAATGGCAACTACATGTTGATATCCCAGTTTATTACTATAATCTTGTACCGCTTTCCGCACACCTTGTATTGTTTCTGCGTGGTATTCGTGGGTACCGTGGGAAAAGTTTAAACGCGCTATGTTCATTCCTGATACCATCATTTGCTCCAGAACCTCAGGATCTCTCGAGGCCGGTCCTAGGGTACATATTATTCCGCAACGCCGAAACTCTTTGTGCTCCATGAATATGTTTAATGCGATGTTGTGCTCTAATCGAGTCGAAGCCGTTGAGAGGGATAACTCCAGGTCTTCTTGTGTAAGTACGTCCCCCATTTTGATGATTTTTTAATAGGTATACTTTACTGCTTGTGAATAAAAAAATATTTTTCAATCTGATTTGAAATGTTCTTTGACATAATATTATTATTAGTCTGCGACTTGACAGTTTGCTTTATTCAAACTTGATTTCGTGTTCTCTTTTATAATACATTATTTAATAATAATGGCTGAAAATTTTTATCGAACCGTTTTAACATTTCTCGTAATTATTTCGCCTAATTAATGGTAATAAACTATTTTTTTTAGTTTGCCACTTCTCACTTCCATCACTTACATCTCCATCTAGTTGATTGGAATATGGTACATCCTGTGGGTAGTTTAGATCGTTCCCCTCAACTCGTCCCCTATAAACACAAAGTTGCTGATATGATATGACGTGGTTGCTTTTTCAAAAAATTTAGTTTCTATTATGCCTCCAGAAAATTATTTTGGCTTCACTGCGACAACCAAAGTTCCACGTAACTCAGTCCTGGGTCCACTACTGTTCCAAACACAGAGTGGTTATAATTACTTCTTATCTAAATATAAAGGAACCTCTTCGAAAAAATTCATAAATATCCTCTTCGCGTGGTTGAATTGGAGACTTCTGTCATGATGATCTAGAGATCTCTCTTAAGGATGATGAGATACACCATTCTAATTTGCTCATATAATTTTATATGCAAATCAGATTGAACATTCTTTTTCTTACACAGATATTAAATTAATTTGAATTAATATGAACATACCCAATTGTATAATAATGTATGTCATAACGTATCAATTTGTAAAAGTGAATGTGAATTATCTAGGCTGTACTTTTTTCAAGAAAAGTGTAAGTACTTCCAGTCCGACTAGGTCGTCTTTTCATTATATAAGAATATACGATTTGCAACAACCCAGAAACTACCGGTGTAATCATAATTCCATTATCTGTTCATGTGTTATCCTCTGAAGCAATCAAATAAAATATCGAATAAGTGAAATAAAAATTTAGCAATTCCATATCAAATCATCAACCTCTTACATATAATATGAAAGGGGAAAAGTATCGGTGTAGTAAATGTCATAATGTTATATTAGAAATTTCTTAGAGAGAGAGTGAATCTTCTCGTCTTTAATATCTATCTTTTATGAGATGAATATGACTAAATTAAGGTTAACAGCTCAAAAAATTTACAAGACATTCTTCGGCTACTTTATATAAATAATATTTATTGCTTTAATTTATTGAAAGAATCGTTGAGTGGAAGAAGAGCATCCGATTTAAGTTACCTAATTAAGAACAACGAAGACATAATTTACCTACTACATACCTACATAAGTATGTAAATTGAACTACTAAATACCTACCAACAGATTTGGATCTATAAACAACTACCTTTATGCGCGATAAATCATGTAGAATATAGTATTTTCCGTTAGAATTTATAGCATGACCCTTGTGGTAGGTAGGAAGGAACATTAAATAAAAAATCTTCCTGTACTTATGCCTCAAGGTTCTTGCAGCAAAACTTCCTGTCAAAACCATTATTCTATTAAAATCCTATTATCCTGTTTAAAAAAAAAAAAAAAATCTTATAGGTCCAAAGAGTATAATTTATGTAAAACCTGGATAGTCTGTCGACCGGTTTCGGATGATCAACCTATCCTCAGGACAATTGTCAGGCTACAGTGTCCGTGACTCATAGTTGTAACATAGATGTAATTAAATTCCAAATAAATGCAAATGGTCGTCGACATAGGCAAAGTGTGCAGTTCCACATGCGCAGATAAAATAATATGTACATACTATCAAATTTTCTTTCAAAAACACAAGAATGTACAAAATACAAAAAACATTAATAATTCTCCTAAAATTCATCCAGTAGTCATCCAGGGTAATAATGAGAAGGTGTAGAAAAATTGGAGTCAAATGTTGGAATGACTTTATTAAAAGTCACTCCAAAGTCATTTAATACAGTAATAAAGTCATTCCAAAATTTGACTCCAATTTTTCTTCACCTTCTCAAAAAACATTAATACCTAAGATTTAATCGCAATCCCTAAGTGACATTGGGGGGATATTTGGGAGTTGAAGACTCGTGTGGTTTGATAAAACCGGTTGGTGTTATTTATTGCTAGATTTTGAAAAATTAAATTAAAGAGTTACGTGTGGCCTGTAGGTACTATCAGGTCTCAAGAAGGATAGTTAACTTAAGGTTACAACAACTATGAGTCATGAACACTGTAAGCTGACAACTGTATTGAAGATAGGTTGATCACCCGCAGCTGGTTGACAGACCATTCAAATTTTACATAAATTACGAGGGTCATTTGAAAAGTTTCCGTCCTGCCGGCAAAAAATCATGGTGCATTCAAGTTCTCTTGCCAACCAATAGAGGGCCTTTACATATGTATGCCATAAAAATTTCAAGTCATTCCGATCAGTACAAAACACATGGTACCCTTCCAAAGTTGACAGGTGAGGTTTGTTAACGACAATGGATAAAATCGAGTATCGCGCGGTATGAAGTTGCTGTATTTGAAAGGTAAAAAAACTCGGGAAGTGAAAGAAGAGTTAGACTCCGTGTATGGTGAATCGTCGCCCTCATTTACAACCGTGAAACATTGGGTGGCCGAGTTCAAACGCGGTGGTACAAGCATTTTTGACGATGAACGTTCTGGTCGTCCAAAAACTGTTTCCACGGAAGATATTGTCAGTTTAGTGCACGCAACCGTGATGGAAGATCGCCGATTAACCATTAGGGAAATTACTGAAGCTTGTGGGATATCAACTGAACGGGTGCATAATATTTTACATGAAGATTTATGCATGAGAAAATTATCCGCGCGATGGGTGCCGCGTTTGTTGACGATCGACCAAAAGCGCGTACGGATGGACATGTCGCGCGAAACTCTGCAGCTGTTCCAGAATAATCCTACTAAGTTTTTGCGCCGATTAATTACTGTCGACGAAACCTGGATCCATCACAATACTCCGGAGACTAAACAACAGTCAATGCAGTGGATTGAGGTCCCCCACCTCTCAACCAGCTCCGAAGAAGGCGAAGGCCGTTCTTTCCGCCGGAAAAGTTATAGCGACAGTTTTTTAAAACCGCCGTGGAGTAATTATGGTTGATTACCCTCATAAAGGTAAAACCATTAACGGACCCTAATACGTTGCTGGACCAATTGAAGACGGAACTCAAGAAGAAACGACCACACGTGGCGAGGAAGAAGGTGCTGTTTCATCAGGACAACGCGCGAGTCCACACGTGCATGGTCACAATGGCGAAATTGGACGAATTGATGTTCGAATTGCTTCAACACCTCCCTACTCACCAGACCTAGCTCCGAGTGACTTTTTTTGTTCCCCAACTTGAAAAAATATGGGTCAAACACCGAAGTTAAAGTAAACCTGTATTTTTCAGGTTTACCTAAAAAAAAATTTTCGGATGGCCTGAAGGGTTGGGAAAAGCGTTTCACCAAATGTATTGACTTGAATGGAGACTATGCCGAGATATTAATTTTTGTTTGGCTTGAATTATGTGTTTTTCTTCAAAAGGCCGGAAAATTTTCAAATGACCCTCGTATACTCTTTGTTATTATACTAAATTATACTAAAAAAATCAAAGAATCGTTGTAAGTTTTAAAATTACCTCCAAGCTGTAATTTTTGACTTACTTTTTTCATACAAAAAGAACGTGAGCAACGTACCCAAAAAAAGAGAAGCAAAAAATAATAATTTCAATAAGTTCAATCATAACACCACAAGGCTATAACATCCATGTTGGATTACGTGAGAATATGAGCACCACAAAAATACAAAAATGCTCTACTTATCAAAATTTTTTCCAATTTGCCATCTCAAGTACATAAAAATTAATTTTCCAATTTTCCAAACAAGCAAACTGTTTTCTAAAACAAAAAAATGTAAGGGAGTGTTTCTACCTCTTGCAATTTGAATTTTGTAAAATCCTTCCTGACCGACCACCTACACCCTAAAATTAATCTGTAGGCCGAAATTGAACTTTCTGTGTGACGCGATTTGACCTGGAGCTTGATAGGTTAGTCAGTCATCTTTTTGAAAACTATCCACTAACTCCGCCGGTGATTTGTTTTGAGGTAAAATCCTGAGACAGGTCAAAAAGTATCCCACAAGAAACAAAAAATGACATATTTCAGAATTTTCCCCAAAACAAGATACTTAACACAAAATAATTAATTGGTAATAAAAAAATTAGCACAAACTTGAAAACAATTTCTTAAGACTGCTGGGGCTAGACGTTTGTTGCGCTAAGGTTAAATATGGTGCCAAAAGATGTCCCCCGAGAATCAAAAATTGACCCTATCAGAATTTTCCTCAAAACAAAACACCAACGGAAATATTCATGCTAGATAGTTTTCAAAAAGACAGCCAGTGTGTTAGTGTAGATAATAATTAAAAGAAAATAACACTTACCTGATGGACCTTCATGGTTCATGTGGGAAGCTTTGATGTCAGTCTATATTATGGCACATCATTTAAAATGTCTTTTATTTGGTTGCCCAAAAGAAGTAAATCCGATTTTTTTGGGTGTCTCCTGCAAATAAAGCGAGATATTAAAGGTGAGTGTTGAAATGCCTAATAAAATTCAATATATGTAATTATTATTACAATAAATTATAATAGGAGGTAATAATAATATTAATGATATTTCTTGAGTTTGATTAATAACAAACTAACAAAGTCATGCCAGCATTTGACCCTATTTTTTTCTTACAACCTACTGCAATAAGGATTTTGACTTATACAGCGTGGCCATTACTAAGGATGATTTGAAGTAAAAAAAAAATAGCTTGTGGTCGAAAAAGTTGATTACAAATATTTAAAAATCTAAATTTTTATATGCCTATATGGTGATATCTCTCTGTTGATATCTCAATCTTAAAAATCGAAATATTTTTAGAATTCTCGTTTAATAAAAGCTGTTAGTAATAATTTATGAAGAATAAAAAATAAAGAATAGTTATCTCCGATAAGGTTTGACGAATATTGACATTGGAACCAAAATTTTAGCAGATGATTTGATTTTGAAATTTTCTAAATAAACGGGTTCATTTTGTCACTACTGGAAATTAAAAAATTCTTTCTTTGAAAAAAAACATTTTTTGGAGTTATGGATGTATAGTTTGGCTCATTAATTTATTTAATTGAATATATAAAACCATTAAGTATTGATTTTTTATATTCAGATTATTTTAAAAAATATGACCGATTACTTAGATCATTTATCTACTAGAATAAGTAAAAAAAAAATTTTTATACTCAGCTGATCTGGGACGAGAGAGTAGGTGTAGATGTGATCAGATTCTCGCTTGTTTCTTTTCCATAATTACGCATCACAATCTAGAGCATTAACTTTTTTTTGTATCAGGAATAATTTCTAAGCACAGCTTTTCAAATTGACACCTTAGATAACTTTCTACCATCATTCCTCATTTTCATATTACTTATATGATTAATACCTAATTGTTGATGTTTAACATATTATTGATCTAAATAGTAATTTCAAATTGTGGAGATATTATACATTACTTATAGCGTGAAACGATTATTTAAATAATTACCACACGTATGGTTATTAGTTTCCGTATTATAATAGTCCACCTGCACCATAGCAATGACCTCGACCTTGCCGGTCGAAGAATTGCTTTGCTGGAGCATAAAATCCAGTAGATAAGCGAAAGTTGTCGAAATTGATAGGTCTGTCTGTACCTACGGAAGTTTATTCACATATTGAAATCGTAGCGATTCATAATTATTCTTTCATAAAGAAAGTGAGGATTTCTCATTAGTCATTAGTATTGATCGATTATCGGACGGAAGCTTCGGGAGTTAGTAGAGGTTTTGGTTTTACTAAGGTAAGTGTTAATGTCTGGCGGCAGTAATACTTTTCTTGGATAGATAAGAGAAATTATAACATAAATATCTACCATTACTTTATGCAAACCCGAAATAATGTGAGTCTAGACCGGTCTTCTTAATAAACGTTGTACGTGCTTAATCACCTGAAAACCACTGTTCAGAAAGTTTTATAAGACTTATAGTTATTTACGAATATTATGGCTTTTGAATTTTTTATTTATTTATTTTATTTATTTATTTATTTATTTATTCACAATATTTCTTTACAAAATTCTTGCGAAAGAAGAAAAAAACAAACACTCCCGCAAGGAGGCACTAAATGTATGCGTCTGTAAGCTGGAGTGGTGTACTTCTAACTCCGAAGAGAACTTAAGATTACGAAAATAAATAGGAAAGAACAAGAAAAGAAAATCAACAGAAAAAGAAAACTTTAGAAGAAACAGAAATAAACAACCAGGAGAACTAATGAATCAAAAAAGCAAAGACAGTGGTTTAACAGTTTTTTCTCTTCATGATAAGCTCTTGCACCGGATCTTCAAAATTGTCCTCCAAAATTGTTATAATTTCGTTTACACAATATTTATTTTTCGAAAAAATAGTGTGAAATAATAATAGAAAATGACAATAAAATATTGAAATAAATAATGGAATAAAAAGTTAATTAGATAAAAAAAGAGCTTATCTAATTTTGTGCACAGAACCCAACACTTGAAATAGCTTATTGGAGTTTAAAGTGGATTCTTATCTGCTACACAGCAGGGCATTAGGTTAGGTGTAGGTGCTACAAAATCTAAAAAGTTTCGAAGGCTGCTAATTCTGAATTAAAATTACTAAGATTTTCTAACTGGTTCTAACAGGCTTACTTTTCCGAAGTTACAAAACATGTGTCGAAGTATGAAAGGAATGATTCCCTGCATCGTTCTAAGGCAAAAAGTTCCAATTAAAATGGAAAATTTACCGTTTTCGAGATACCTACTTACAGTGTCAAAAAAAAAATTCAGTTATTTGAAGATATCTCAGGAACCGTTTGAGATACAGAACACAGCTTTTGTACTCATCTTGTCATTTAGTATTAGATACTTTTTCAGGGCTACGTAATTGATTTTTTTATTTAGTAGCGAAACAAATCATAAAAACCTTCTTGCGCATCAATCGCAGAAACAGTGTATTTTTATGCGATTCAACTATGAAAATTTTGCCGCCTTTTAAATTGGCTTTCTGAATTTTTCAATAGTCAGGTCGAATTTACGTAGTGGTTTACTGTGAAAATTTCATTTCATTTCGTTTGAAAGCGTGCCATAAAATAGATTTTTACATATAATAAACCAAAAAAAAAATTGGCAAAATTTAACAATTTCGTCTCTTGTCCTATATACCCGCCACTGACTAACTTTAAAAAGTTACAGACGAGTTCTGAAAACCGAACATTTGAAATTTTAGAGAAATAAACATCATGTAAAAAAATTCGAAAAACTCCGCCATTTCTCTTATTTGCTTCTTTAAATTTTGGAGAGTTACAAGCTATTAGTGTAGTTGTCTACTCCGAAAATTTCAGGTAAATTCCCTCAAAAATGTTCTCATAATCAATTAAAGAAATTTAGCCATTTTAACCATTTTCTTACCCACGCCACTAGCTTACTAATGAAAATAATAAAAATTTTATTGCATTATTTCAAATTTCAAATCATTTTAATCCAATCTTGTTAATACAGGTTTGTAGGAGTTTTTATTTTCTGCAATTGGGGTTGGCAGGAGCAGTCATATCTGCATGGGTGGTCCCGCCCGAGCCGAGCGCTATGAAAACGGTGCGCTGGTCTGGTGCTGGTGCTGGTTTTAAATCAAGCAGTCCCGGGTCTGAATATTACATTCAATCGTTAAGTTATTAAACAAGCCTTTAATTGTCATCCTCATTATTTTGTTGTGAAAAGTTTTCTTTCTATATTGCTTATACAGGGACTAAAAAATAGCCTTTTTCCCTAAAATTCAAAAAGCCGCCATTTTGAAACGGCTCGATCGATTTTGCTCAAAAATGCAATACCAGACCACTACTTGTGGATAATATCTTCCTCCCATAAAAATTTCAGCCTCCTAGATTGAAAACTGCTACCAGAAAACCGTGCCACAGGACCAGATGTTTCGAAATTTTAAAGGACACCCTGTAGAAGTAACGCGACTTTTGAAAAATTTTTCAACGAAAATTTAACGTCATCCCAAAGTTTCACAAGAGTAAAAAATATCTTCCACTAATCTTGAAAGATGAAGCTACTAGAGCGTTTTTAAAATTTTAGAGAAATTTACATCATGTAAAATAAATTTAAATATCTCCGCCATTTTTTTAATTTGATCCTTGAAATTTTTGAAGATTAAAGAGTATTAGTATAGTTGTCTACTGTAAAAATTTTAGTTCAATTCCTTCAAAAATGTGCTCAAAAACTGTTATAGAAATTAAGCCATTTTCACTCTTTTCCTACCCACGCCACTGGCTTATTAATGAAAAAAATTCAAATTTTTTTGCATTAACTCAAATTTCAATTAATTTTCTTTCAATCCTGTTAACTTGATGTGAAAGTTTTCTTGCCATCTTGCTCATACAGGGATTCAAAAAATAGTAAATTTTCCGAAAATTCAAATGGTCGCCATTTTGAAACGGCTCGGCCGATTTTGCTCAAGTGCAATACCAGACCACTCCTTGTGGACATCTTACTCTCACAAAAATTTCAGCCCCCTAGATTGAAAACTGCGGCCAGAAACCGTGCCTCATGGATCGGATTCTTGGAACTTTGAAAGGACATCCTGTAGAAGTAACGTGACTTTTGGAAATTTTTTCAACGAAAATCTAAAGTCATTCCTCAGCTTTACAAGAATCCAAAATTTCGTTCACTAATCTTGAAAGATAAAGCTACAGGAGCGTTTTGAAACTCGAAAAATCGTGATTTTGGAGAAATAAATATATATATATATATATATACACCAAATTAGAAACTGCTGTTTCATGGGGACGTTGTCAATGATAAATTAGGGCTTCAAAACAGTGTACTCTTTATTAAAATCATCCGAGCTTTCGAGAGTTGTCACTCTCTTCTTCAGGGATCTACAATTATTATCAAACAGTTATTTAAAAAATTTCTTCAATCAATCAATAATATAAAAGTATTTACAAAATTTTCCCATAAGATGATTGGTAACATTATGATAGAACTTACTCTTAATGTGAGGTTTTCAAAATTTAAAATCAACAAGTACAAAGGACATCCTGGCTGTATAAATATAAATGTCTGTATTTTCTGGTTCTGAATAATTATACTTCTGATTCTGACATGTTATTTTTGCAGTTATGTTACAGACCATTTAATGAAATCAAAAACTTTAATCTTATTTGTTTATTATGTTATTTGTTATTGTTCAGCCACCATTTTTACATCGAAAATTCAGGACGGCGATGCGCGCAGGCTCTCCTGATTGTATGGAGTGACGTGTATCTGGGTGTACGTCGTTGTCAAATTAATTCAAAAAACCAGAGGCCAGGGAAATTATTTTTGAGTTTTGGAGCTACAGTCTATTCTTTAAGTTAACTTTATTTAAATTAATTATTATGTGACTTGGCTGTCATCGAGATGTCTCTTCTCAACTCCCCACTTATTTAAACAAAGTAGGTACATATAGACTGCACTTAGGTTGCTAATATCTGTTCTTTTATTAAGAGAATAATTGTCTTTCTGAATCTCAACCATTTCATGGAACATTCTTTTTTGGTGGTTTTTTTCTTTTATAAGGATTTTGGCTTCCTCATAATCAGGTGTGTGGTCGGAATTCACACAATGCTGCACGAGTTCACATCTGAGGTTTCCTAATTTACAATCACTTTTATGGAGTGTGATCCTATTATGCAATGACCTCTGTGTCTGCCCTATGTATTTACCATCACAATCTTTGCATGGTATGCAGTAAACTACATTTTTTATTCTGGTCATGGGTGTTTTATCTTTTGTTATATTGAATAGTTTTCTTCCCAAGGTGGTGTTATTTTTTTTGGCTATTTTTACATTAAGCTGTTCATCTTTAAAGACGTTAATTAGTCTGGGTGTCAATTCTTTTATCCATGGTAATGATTTGTATTTTAATGAATGATCTTGATTGATACTGTTTATAGGAATCTCTTCCATGAAGCCTGTTGTAGGTCCGCCCATGTCTGTGTGTGCCGGTTGTACACTTGTGATAGGATTATTATATAGCAATTTTATTAGTATTGGAATAGGATATGAGTTGTCTAATAGGATGTCATAAAGAATTTTGAGGTTTTTGTTGAATAATGTTGGATGACTTATTTTGTATATTCTATCTTTCATCGCTAATATAAAATTTATTTTTATCCTTTCTTCATGATAAGACCTGTAGTTCAACAGCCTGCCTGTATTAGTTGGTTTTCTATACCAATCTAATATGATTGTGTTATCTTCATTTCTGATCACTTTTGTGTCTAGAAAAGGTATTGTTTTGTTGGTTTCTTTTTCCACTGTGAAGGAAAGGAAATTATTATCATTATTGAGTATGTTCATAGTTGTTTCTACTTGATCTTCAGGAATTGTGCAGATTATGTCATCCACAAATTTCTTTATTATAGGAATTTCAAAGGGCAATTTTTTTACAACTCTGTCAAGTAGCGAGTCCATTACATATTGGGCTACGATGGGCGATACCGTCGACCCCATGGGAGTTCCCAGTATTTGTTTGTAATATTGATTTTGAAATGTGAAAATTGTTGTGTCATAGACAAATTTAAGAAGTTCTAAAAATTTTGGCAGCGTTAAAGAGCACTGCTCTCTGATCACACTCCACTTTGACGTTATGCTATCCCTAGCTAGTTCATAGGGTATGTTTGAAAATAATGAAACCACGTCGAAGCTGACAACAACATAACCTTGAGGCAATTGAAAGTTGTTGGCAATTTTTGCCCACTCGAATGAGTCCCTAATGTAATACTTATTGTCAGTGTTGTATTACATTAGGGACTCATTCGAGTGGGCAAAAATTGCCAACAACTTTCAATTGCCTCAAGGTTACGTTGTTGTCAGCTTCGACGTGGTTTCATTATTTTCAAACATACCCTATGAACTAGCTAGGGATAGCATAACGTCAAAGTGGAGTGTGATCAGAGAGCAGTGCTCTTTAACGCTGCCAAAATTTTTAGAACTTCTTAAATTTGTCTATGACACAACAATTTTCACATTTCAAAATCAATATTACAAACAAATACTGGGAACTCCCATGGGGTCGACGGTATCGCCCATCGTAGCCCAATATGTAATGGACTCGCTACTTGACAGAGTTGTAAAAAAATTGCCCTTTGAAATTCCTATAATAAAGAAATTTGTGGATGACATAATCTGCACAATTCCTGAAGATCAAGTAGAAACAACTATGAACATACTCAATAATGATAATAATTTCCTTTCCTTCACAGTGGAAAAAGAAACCAACAAAACAATACCTTTTCTAGACACAAAAGTGATCAGAAATGAAGATAACACAATCATATTAGATTGGTATAGAAAACCAACTAATACAGGCAGGCTGTTGAACTACAGGTCTTATCATGAAGAAAGGATAAAAATAAATTTTATATTAGCGATGAAAGATAGAATATACAAAATAAGTCATCCAACATTATTCAACAAAAACCTCAAAATTCTTTATGACATCCTATTAGACAACTCATATCCTATTCCAATACTAATAAAATTGCTATATAATAATCCTATCACAAGTGTACAACCGGCACACACAGACATGGGCGGACCTACAACAGGCTTCATGGAAGAGATTCCTATAAACAGTATCAATCAAGATCATTCATTAAAATACAAATCATTACCATGGATAAAAGAATTGACACCCAGACTAATTAACGTCTTTAAAGATGAACAGCTTAATGTAAAAATAGCAAAAAAAAAATAACACCACCTTGGGAAGAAAACTATTCAATATAACAAAAGATAAAACACCCATGACCAGAATAAAAAATGTAGTTTACTGCATACCATGCAAAGATTGTGATGGTAAATACATAGGGCAGACACAGAGGTCATTGCATAATAGGATCACACTCCATAAAAGTGATTGTAAATTAGGAAACCTCAGATGTGAACTCGTGCAGCATTGTGTGAATTCCGACCACACACCTGATTATGAGGAAGCCAAAATCCTTATAAAAGAAAAAAACCACCAAAAAAGAATGTTCCATGAAATGGTTGAGATTCAGAAAGACAATTATTCTCTTAATAAAAGAACAGATATTAGCAACCTAAGTGCAGTCTATATGTACCTACTTTGTTTAAATAAGTGGGGAGTTGAGAAGAGACATCTCGATGACAGCCAAGTCACATAATAATTAATTTAAATAAAGTTAACTTAAAGAATAGACTGTAGCTCCAAAACTCAAAAATAATTTCCCTGGCCTCTGGTTTTTTGAATTAATTTGACAACGACGTACACCCAGATACACGTCACTCCATACAATCAGGAGAGCCTGCGCGCATCGCCGTCCTGAATTTTCGATGTAAAAATGGTGGCTGAACAATAACAAATAACATAATAAACAAATAAGATTAAAGTTTTTGATTTCATTAAATGGTCTGTAACATAACTGCAAAAATAACATGTCAGAATCAGAAGTATAATTATTCAGAACCAGAAAATACAGACATTTATATTTATACAGCCAGGATGTCCTTTGTACTTGTTGATTTTAAATTTTGAAAACCTCACATTAAGAGTAAGTTCTATCATAATGTTACCAATCATCTTATGGGAAAATTTTGTAAATACTTTTATATTATTGATTGATTGAAGAAATTTTTTAAATAACTGTTTGATAATAATTGTAGATCCCTGAAGAAGAGAGTGACAACTCTCGAAAGCTCGGATGATTTTAATAAAGAGTACACTGTTTTGAAGCCCTAATTTATCATTGACAACGTCCCCAAGAAACAGCAGTTTCTAATTTGGTGTGTTAAAGTATTATTGTCATACTTCCAAAGGAACAATATATATATATATATATATATATATAAGGATAAATAGAAATCTTTAGAGAGTAATTAATAAATATAAAGGAAATGATTATTGGGCTTTTTCTCTTAAAATGCACTCCACGGCAACCAGCAACAAAAATCCAAGCAGATCCGGAGCCACGGACAGCGCTGTTTCGGCCTTCTTTGGCCTCTTCAGCGTAGCACACCGAGAACGCAAGGACAATGCTACCGAAAGCCATGGAATGCGCCAGTTCTATACAAATCAGAGGATTTTTACATCAGTGACCTGCAACACAGAACGACTGCGACGACACCTACTGCTGGTGGTAAGAACCACCGACCATCAACAGCAGACAATCGCCTTTGTGAGACAAGACTCCTCGTGCAGTTACCTGCTATGAGGATTTGACAAGTCCCCGGGGCAGCGCCAGCTAGTGGCCGGCAGCTCCCTTCACCATTAGCCCATGTAAATTAGAAGGATAAATAGAAATCTTTAGAGAGTAATTAATAAATCCTCATAGCAGGTAACTGCACGAGGAGTCTTGTCTCACAAAGGCGATTGTCTGCTGTTGATGGTCGGTGGTTCTTACCACCAGCAGTAGGTGTCGTCGCAGTCGTTCTGTGTTGCAGGTCACTGATGTAAAAATCCTCTGATTTGTATAGAACTGGCGCATTCCATGGCTTTCGGTAGCATTGTCCTTGCGTTCTCGGTGTGCTACGCTGAAGAGGCCAAAGAAGGCCGAAACAGCGCTGTCCGTGGCTCCGGATCTGCTTGGATTTTTGTTGCTGGTTGCCGTGGAGTGCATTTTAAGAGAAAAAGCCCAATAATCATTTCATTTATTAATTACTCTCTAAAGATTTCTATTTATCCTTCTAATTTACATGGGCTAATGGTGAAGGGAGCTGCCGGCCACTAGCTGGCGCTGCCCCGGGGACTTGTCAAATCCTCATAGCAGGTAACTGCACGAGGAGTCTTGTCTCACAAAGGCGATTGTCTGCTGTTGATGGTCGGTGGTTCTTACCACCAGCAGTAGGTGTCGTCGCAGTCGTTCTGTGTTGCAGGTCACTGATGTAAAAATCCTCTGATTTGTATAGAACTGGCGCATTCCATGGCTTTCGGTAGCATTGTCCTTGCGTTCTCGGTGTGCTACGCTGAAGAGGCCAAAGAAGGCCGAAACAGCGCTGTCCGTGGCTCCGGATCTGCTTGGATTTTTGTTGCTGGTTGCCGTGGAGTGCATTTTAAGAGAAAAAGCCCAATAATCATTTCCTTTATATATATATATATATATATATATATATATATAGTTCTTGCCTCCATTGTTAGATGGCGAAAGGCGTTGTAAGTCACTGGGTTCCGTGGAACTGAGTGGGTACAAAGGCCTAGCTTTTGATGGCGGACAGCATCGTAGCCTCTGGATTCCATCTCGATATGCTGTACTGATGAGGTCATAAAAAGACCGAAACGGTCCGTCTTGCAGCTTCGGGGGGCTCTAGATGGTTGCGTGTGCTGTCTGCCATTGAAAGCACTTTATTAATGAGCTTAAAATGCCCGAAAATTATATTTTCATGATTTATAATCACGGCTCTGATAAAACTTTCATATTTGTATTAATTACTTATGGGCGAATGGAATGGCATCTTCCGGCAGTGATCAGCACTGGCCGAGGAGAGGTGAAGCCTAAAAGCATATAAAACTGCACCGGGCCACCTTCTCTGATGGTCGCAAGCTGGCACACATTGCTGGTAGTTCTTGCCTCCATTGTTAGATGGCGAAAGGCGTTGTAAGTCACTGGGTTCCGTGGAACTGAGTGGGTACAAAGGCCTAGCTTTTGATGGCGGACAGCATCGTAGCCTCTGGATTCCATCTCGATATGCTGTACTGATGAGGTCATAAAAAGACCGAAACGGTCCGTCTTGCAGCTTCGGGGGGCTCTAGATGGTTGCGTGTGCTGTCTGCCATTGAAAGCACTTTATTAATGAGCTTAAAATGCCCGAAAATTATATTTTCATGATTTATATATATATATATATATATCGTGGGCAGGTGAATTTTGGAAAACCACTTTTTCGTAATCTGGGGGTCATGATCGGTGGACATTTGATGAGTTTGGGTGATTTTTGGAAAGTGATGTCGTCCTCAATAGTGTATTTTTTTGTTAAAAAATACACTAAAAAAAAATCAAGAACAAGTAGATAATGTTTCCGTTCACAACAAAACTTGTTGGTGCTTTTATTTTTTCTTCATATTGTAATGAAGTCGTGAATTTTCGACTTCATTTTTGGTAGTCAGCTGCCTCAAATAATGGGTTTCATTTATTCCAAAAATCACCAAGATCGTTTCATGCATTTCATCCATAATAAAATCATGCTAATTATTAATTTCTCAACTCATTTATCAGTTTTTTATGAATAGGCCGTATTTTAAGCGAGCTGAATCGAGGCAGTTGACTACAATTTCGGAAGCCACATCGCTGATACCAGCACTATCACCGGGGACAAAAACGAAATAAACCTTTTTTTTGCTCCGTGGCCTGCCTGAAAAACGGCAGATAATTAGTTTACGAGATACGACAACCGTATAAAATGAGCGACATTTTTAAATGAAAATTAATTCCGATCCGACGTTTGTACGAGTAAAACCTGGTGTATAACTTCCGATCCGGCGTTATTACGAATAGGTAGTACCTAGTATAAACTTCCGACCCGGTGTTATTACGACGAGCAGTGTTAGAATTTCCGATCCGACGTTAGTGCGAGTAGTACCTAGACCCGAAGTTCTTAGCAGTGAACAGTTTTCCGAGCTAGTCCCCGTAGTACCGATATTAGAACAATAGAGAGTGCCAAGTCCCGACGCAGATTCTTTCCGCATTCCGAACTGGTCACCTCGTTGCTTCCGTGTTAAGGTAGGTGAGATTTTCATACCAGCCGTAAGATTTTCATTTTCCGTATTTGGTTGTGTCACGGCCACCTTGATCAACCCTTCTCAAGCATCCCTTCTTACCGCACCCGCTCCTAACCCTCGCTGTAGTAACAAAGGCCCCGTTATCGTCGTGAGATTGCTGACCCGGCGGAGACAGGGGGTAATCTCGCGGTGGCGGCGTGGCCTGGTACTAGTTAACAGCCCATCGGTACCCGTCTTCCGCTGGAGTAACAAAGGCCTCGTCATTTTCGTAAGATTGCTGACCCGGCGGAGACAGGGGGTAATCTCGCGGTGGCGGCGTGGCCTGGTACTAGTTAACAGCCCCTCGGTACCCGTCTTCCGCTGGAGTAACAAACGCCTCGTCATTTTCGTAAGATTGCTGACCCGGCGGAGACAGGGGGTAATCTTGCGGTGGCGGCGTGGCCCGGTACTCGTTAAAAACAGCGCGCCGATCCTCTCCTCCGCACCTACAATAAATCACCACCACCGCGGCCTCACCGCACCTACCCGGTTTGCCATACTGGCACGAAATAGGCACGCACGTACCTACCAGGGAATTAATAATAATTACTAACGCCGACATTTTGTATCACTCCGTCGACCGCGTCTCGCTGTCAGCCGCTTTGCTTTGCCCCCACAGTTACACGACCGCTGTCGTCTTCATAGCTATTTTTATTAATTTATCTAAATTTCGAGACACCTTCTTTTATTTTTCATCAAGTGTAAATTGTTTTTCTTTATAATAAAATTTAATTTGAACTCACATCCTGCTCTTCAATTACTATCTCCACCGACCGTGAACCCCAAACTACTCACTAGACAACTTGACTCAACGGGAGTGCCACGTAAGTCGCAAGGAGCGCCTAAAGACCGCCCCTCTGCGTCCGTCTAGTTTTGGTGATAACCTCGTCTGACCCCTGGCAGTTTCCGTCTTCTCCATTGAGTTGCCCTGGACAAGGATACGACTAACGTATCAATTGTGCGATAACCCAGGTCAGTGGAAAAACGAATTAGTGAGTCATTTCCCCAAGGGAGTAAACCCTTTATAAAAATCTGGCGCCCGAGCAATTCGTCCGATTCCGGCCAGTTTCCCGGATATCCGGGGTTGTCGTCACAATATAAATGCTGCTTTCTCGAAAAAAATTCACGTTAAGGCTTTTGACCAAGAGCACTTTTTTATATAAAAAAAAAACAGTTTAAAATGTAGTATAAATCAGAGGGAACAAATTTCAAAAACCCTAAAATCTCCGCCACGTGCATATATGAAAAAAATTGGATTGGTTAACATTAAAAAAAAGTAGCTGATATCAATAATAGTCAGATGTATGCAAAAATTCAACTTTAAATCTCAAACAGTTCGTAAAATATCGTCAAAAATAAAAAATTGAATATACACGAAAACGGTCAGTTTGCGGACTCATGTTAATAGTAACTGTCTTCAAAACGCGCCAAGGAATCGAACCTTTCATTTTCCGACACATGTTTTGAAGCATCCTGTACGCCCCGGACAGGTTTTCCATTTTTAACCCCCCTTCTTCATAAATAAAAGAATGAAGGGTAAGTCATATGAGTATATAAAGCACAATCAAGTGCAATTACTAGCCTGTTAACGAGGTCGGAATATTCCTCCATCGCCCATAACAGTTGTCATGCTGGCAGTGCCCGAAACTTCAATCAAGAGAGAGAGAGAGAGAGAGAGCGCCTCCACACATCCAAAAACAGAGCCAACCAGAGTACCAGAAAAAGCACAGACACGTGTTTCGCCCTACTGGGGCTCATCAGTGTGCTGCATCTGGAGTATCCTGAGGATGTTATGGAATGCATGGACGCCTCTCGACCGCCTAAAAGCGACCATTGACACGGTTCTCCGTGTGGTGTAAAATAGAGCGACATCTGGCGATCAGTTTAAAGAACTAACCGTGAGTTCACTCTAAGTTTATTGCAGTTTCAGACACCACCAATGCCAGATGATTGACAATCATGAATAAGAGAAAAAGGCAAGTTTACTCAACGGTTAATAAATAAAAGAATGAAAGTAGGTCTTATAAGTATAAAGCACATAACGTGCAATTACTAGCCTGTTAAACGGGATCGGAGCATTCCTCCATCGCCCATAACAGTTGTCATGCTGGCAGTGCCCGAAACTCTAATCAAAAGAGAGAGAGAGCCTCCACACATCCAAAAACAGAGCCAACCAGAGTACCAGAAAAAGCACAGACACGTGGCATTGGTAGTGTCTGAAACTGCAACTTAGAGTGAACTCACGATTAGTTCTTTAGGCTGATCGCTAGATGTCGCTCTATTTTACACCACACGGAGAACCGTGTCAATGGTCGCTTTTAGGCGGTCGAGAGGCGTCCATGCATTAGATAATATCCTCCGGATACTCCAAATGCAGCACACTGATGAGCCCCAGTAGGGCAAAACACGTGTCTGTGCTTTTTCTGGTACTCTGGTTGGCTCTGTTTTTGGATGTGTGGAGGCTCTCTCTCTTTCTCTCTCTCTCTTGATTGGAGTTTCGGGCACTGCCAGCATGACAACTGTTATGGGCGATGGAGGAATACTCCGACCCCGTTTAATAGGCTAGTAATTGCACTTTATGTGCTTTATACTCATACGACCTACCTTCATTCTTTTATTTATTAACCGTTGAGTATGAGTATACTTGCCTTTTTCTCTTATCCCTTTTCTTAATTTAAAGGATATTGAGAAAATTATACATTTTTGGGAGTTCACTCTTTTCTTTATCAAACTATTTTCAAAATCTTCGACTGGTCTTGAACCTGAGAATTCGGAAACAAAAGAAAACCCACTTGTCTTTTATTCAGACATTAATTTTGAATGTGATAAGAACTCTCGCTAGTGTGGGACAGAGCCACAATAGACCTTCAGTCGCAGTGAAGGTGCCACAATAATAGCCCACTTACGATAAATCTAAATCTAGTGTGGGAAAAAAATTTGATGGCGGGGAACCAAATTAAAGGTGCGATAATTTTTGTAATAACATAAATTTGGCAACAGGAAGTTTAAATTTGCTGTCTAGGCAGCAAAAAATTATTTTTCTGTCTATCATCCGGCATCAAATAGCATGTTTAGTATCAGTTACCGAAAAAAAGTTCTATTTTTTACTTTAAAATTAATTTTTATATTCTAATAAATTAAAATAAAAACATAAATAAATATTATTACATTTAAATAAAATTATTTGAAAAAAAATGCTTATCTCTTCCGGAATTCATATTTCATATTTTTTCGATCGTAAGCACCGCCAAAGCAGGAGAAAATTTTTCAAACATGACGTCAAGCAGGTAAATATTTTTCATGGGAATTTCTTGATTTTTTACTATTGGTAGCTTATCGGGATTTTCAATTGGAGGAAGAATTAACTTGTAGTAAAATTTGAAAGTTAACTATAACGAAAAAGAAGACAAAACAGTTCAAAAACTGCTTAAAGTAAACATAAAACTACTAAAAACAACTATTTTGAATATTGACATTAAATTGTGAAAAACAGATTTTTTTCTTTAAGGGGAAAGAAGAAACAGTTTAAACAACGACCGCTTTAAATAAATTGATTTTTATTGCTTAATTTTCTAGAAGTTTTTAAATTAAACCACTAACGGCCAATACATATTATAAACGCTAGTTAAGTTAACTGGCAGATTTCTGTGCCCGATTTTGAAACTAATATTGACCTCGAATAACTTTTATTAAAATTTTTGTAATCCCTTTTATGCCAAGAGTAATTAAATTGCAATAATTTCGACCTATAGTCTATATCTTCTCCAGAAACGACCACAGAAATCTGCCAGTTAACTTAACCAGCGTTTATAATATTGGCCGTAAGAGCCACTTGTTCAATTTCAAGTTCAAACAAAATTCAAGTGAACTGATGTTCACCGCCACCAAGCGCAAGGGGTGAACTTTGGTTTGAATAAAGCAGGGAAATGAAAAGGCGAAGACCCTCTTTCCAGTTCTGGTTCATTTCACTGGCTTTTAAACCAAATTCATCGCGGTTCTGGTTCTACGCCCATGGACTTAGAAGACCTTACGTTACATAATATAGCATTGAATTCCCTGGAGATTTCTCACAAAAAAAGGTATACTTATGACTATTCGAAATTCCCCATAGTTTTTAAGTAAATTGAATCTAAACTGTCTCATACTATTTATTTTTCTACTCCCAACCTTTAATATGCATATTAAATATGAATCACCAGTGCTTTAATGGGTCTCATTAAGATACAAATTTTCATTAAAGCACTGGTCAAGCTATCCAATGGCAGAGGAGCATTTGCAATCGAATCGGTTCCTTTTCGCTAACAATCGGGTCGGCAAGCCAACCGAAGTCACAGAGTTGTCATACTCACGACATAAATTGCCTTGTGATATAAGTTCTGTATTTCTGAAAAAAAATTCTGAACGTTTATTTAATTTAGAACATAACTAACATTCAAAGAAAATTTATCAAGATTTTATGTTACCTTAATTAATTTGATAGGTAGGTATATCGTGTAAAAGATAGGAAGATAAAGTGTTATTGTTCGATTACAAATTAAATCGAACTTCGATTTTTGCAATAATAATGATAAATAAAAAATAAAACTATACTAATCACCAACTTGCAAAATTGTGATTGCGACTTACCCTAG
Source organism: Malachius bipustulatus (assembly GCA_910589415.1). Taxonomy (NCBI): domain Eukaryota; kingdom Metazoa; phylum Arthropoda; class Insecta; order Coleoptera; family Melyridae; genus Malachius; species Malachius bipustulatus. The sequence continues at coordinate 27,892,346 of OU342634.1, read as the reverse complement.
CTGGATCAATGTGTTGCTTAAGAGGGCCCTCTTTCGATCCTGGAGAATCCCAATCTTCTGGCAACTTCACCAAACACGACGATTTCGGTTACACAGCTAATAAAATTCCCCAAAATAGGAATTTGCAAAAATGAAAATAATTAACGGCGGTCTGCTCGCTCATCTGGTCGCGCTCGAAGACGGCAGTCGAATCTCGTCTTGCTCATTGGTGAGAAATGATAATCACTCCCGCGCTATTCAAACCTTATCGTAGCGGAACCGTTGAATCAAAGAAAACATGACAAGTATAATAACCTATGTATAATAATTCAACCCTTGTACCCCAAAAAAACAAATCATCAACAAAATAAAAGGTCAATACCGAACATTCCGCCCACCAAAATTTCCAAAATTTTCCCGTATTAAAGAAACAAAAAATAAAAAAAACAAACAAAAGCAAGCTGTAACAGGACAAGGATGACGATTAATTTATCGACTAAAATCGCTTGTACCCGGTAAAGGACACAGCTTAACAATAGGCCGGGTGAGGACTGAATCTGCAGTCTTAACACACGCTACACGGGAAACTCTATCTGCACCGACGTGTAGTTTAGTAACTCGACCTAATTTCCAATGCAACGGAGGTGCCTTCTCATCCTTAATGAGAACTAAGTCTCCTTCGTGTAATGGCCTTCCATCTTTCAGCCACTTCGACCGTTGTGTAAGACTATGAAGATACTCGGAATGCCAGCGCTTCCAGAAGTCTTGCTGTAACCGCTGAAGCAACTGCCAGCGATTCAAATGAGACATGTTCAAATGGCTGAGATCATGATCTGGGATGGCCGTTAATGGCTCCAGGGTGAGGAAATGACCCGGGGTTAACACGGATAGATCATGAGGGTCCGAACTCATTTCAACTAACGGACGGGAATTGAGAACAGCTTCAATACAGACCAACACGGTATAGAACTCCTCGTAGGTGAGGATCTGATCTCCGATAACTCTATTTAGGTGAGATTTTACAGACTTAATACCACCTTCCCAAAGTCCTCCGAAATGAGGGGCAGCAGGGGGATTGAAAACCCAGTCAATTCTTTCAATGTCTACTGCCTGACGCATAAGATCTGCGAGATACTTATTAGCTCCGACGAAGTTTGTGCCGCAGTCGCTAAACACTTTCGAACATCGACCTCGTCTAGAAATAAATCGCCGAAATGCGGCAAGAAAACACTCCGCGGAAAGGTCTGATGCCAGTTCAAGGTGGACTGCCTTGGTGGCGAAGCAGACAAAAAGGCACAGATAAGCCTTCTGAGACTTGGAGCCACGTCTCTTCCCGAGAGTAATATAGAAGGGTCCACCAAAATCACAACCCACACAGGAAAACGGCTTAACTTGTGAAACTCTTGCAGCTGGCAAATTACCCATAATTGGCTGACAGGGAAGAGGATTCACTTTGAAGCATCGATGACATTTTGTTAAGACTTGCCGAATGGCTCGCTTGGGCGATAAGATCCAGAACTGTTGGGAGAGAAGAAACTGCAATGTTCGCAGTCCTGGATGTAAATGCCTTTTGTGAAACGATTCGATCAACAAATAAGTCAGACGATGATGACGAGGCAATAAAATGGGAAACTTCTGATCATATGTCAGTTGAGAGTGAACCAACCTGCCTCCCACTCGAATAAGACCCATATTATCCAAGAACGGATTAAGACGACGAAGAAACTTTGGCAGAGGCTTACTATTTTTCAATTTTACTATTTCTTCGGAAAACACAGCTTGCTGAACAAAATGACAAATTATCAGCAAACTGGTGTCATATTCAACTGAACTAATCGACTCGTGGCCTGATACGAAGCAATGATAAATTTTGTTAATCTTGAAATCGGAACGACGTTCATTCGTAATCCGTAGAAGTGAGGAAATAAACCTCATACAATGCACGATAATTCTCTGAATTTTCTCCAACTTAGAATGCCTATCGAGTAACGATAACACGGGGTCAGAGATCAAAACAGAATGCAATACGCAGGTACGTTCCTCGAGGATCGCCTCTTCATTTGAGTCAATCAATTGTGAAGATACTGGCTCTGAAAAGGTTGAAGAGCACAACCATGGAGGCCCCGCCCACCATAAAGGATCCTGAAGAAGTGCCAATGGGAGTGCACCTCGCGAAGCAATATCTGCCGGATTCTCTCGGCCCGAAATATGATACCAGTTAGCGGGATTAAGCTTTTCTTGAATGTGAGAGACTCGATTGCTAACAAACGCCTTCCACCGATGTGGAGATGACTTGATCCAGTGAAGGGTGACTGTGGAATCTGACCAGGCAACAATTTTGCTAATAGGAAGATTCTTATAAGTCGAACTCACAAAATTTATTAGATCTGCTAGCAAAACAACAGCACACAATTCTAACCGGGGCAACGACACTCGCTTGATGGGCGCCACTTTGGACTTGGCTGAAATTAAGAAGACCCTAGGTGTACACCCTTTAGCAACAACCCGTAAATAGACAACGGCAGCATAACCGCGCTCACTGGCGTCGGAAAATCCATGCAGAGCGCAATACGAACAACCCAGGACAGACAAACAACGAGGTATTTTCAACGACGACAAATAACAAGTTTCCGCGTTATATTGATCCCAACGGCTGATGACATCATCAGGAGGGACCTGATCCCAACCAATTCCTAACGCCCATAAGTGTTGCATCAAATGCTTCGCAAAAAATGTTAGGGGAGCCAGGAATCCCAGCGGGTCAAAGATTCGAGCCAATTCCGACAGAATAGTACGCTTTGTACATTCCTTTGACGATGACTTTACTTTATAGGAAAATGTGTCCAAGCGAGGGTTCCAATGGAGGCCTAGAACCTTGATAATCGAATCCTCATCAAAATTCAAAGGCAATTGTTTGTAATCATGAGGCATATTTTCTAACAATGATGGGCAATTACTAGCCCATTTCCGAAGCTCAAAACCACCACAAGCAAACAGCAACGCCAGCTGTTCGATGATGACTTTGGCTTCTTCGAAGGTATCACAACCTGATACGATATCATCAACATAGATTTCATCATTCAAAATAATTTTCGCAGCTAAAGGAAAACGATGACCTTCATCATGAACTAGCTGCTTGAGAGTTCGCAGTGCCAAAAAGGGTGAAGATGTAACACCGTAGGTCACGGTATTCAAGACATACTCCTGCAGACTGTCATTTGAGGAGAATCGCCACAAAATTCTTTGGTAATCTCTCTGGTCAGGAGAGATAAGGATCTGGCGATACATCTGGCGAATGTCAGCTGTAAAGACGACCGAATGAATACGAAAACGAAGGAGCACTGTTGCGATATCTGCTTGAAGTTTAGGCCCTGGCAAGAGAGTGTCATTCAATGAGACGGAACTAGGCGCCTTTGCTGAAGCATCAAAGACAACACGAAGTTTGGGAGTTGGAGCATCCATCTTAAAAACACAGTGATGTGGGATATAATAGACACGAGAAGGATTTTGCACCTCGGAAGCAAGGCACATGTGTCCCGAGTCCATGTAGTCCTGCATAAACGCGTTATAAGATTTCCGCAGGCTGTCGTTTTTCGAAAATCGATTTTCCAACGAGTAGAATCGACGAATCGCCTGGCCTCGGGACTCTTCCAATGAAGGACTCACTCCAGCACGAAAGGGAAGTGACACAATATAACGACCTTCCGTGTTTCTTGTGATAGTTTTCTTATACAATTCCTCGCACAACATATCTTCCGCAGAACTAACGATGTCATAAGGAATAGATTCTATTTCCCAAAACCTTTTTAGGGTGGCTTCTAAAGATTGCTCAGGGAACGAATTAACGATCAACGATGTCACAAGCGAATCAGCCTTTGCAGATAACAAAGATTGACATTGTATACGACCACTTAAGACCCATCCAAAGCTGGTATTAAAAGCAACAGGATCATTAGGACCACCTTCTATTTTGCCGTCACGTAAGATCCGTGCGTATACGTCTGCTGAGAGTAGCATATCTATTTGCTTGGAGTAATTAAATTTAGGATCAGCCAACTTCAGACCGTGAAGATGCGACCACTCTGTAGTCTGGAATGAAATAGTTGGCATGTCAGCACAAATTCGGGGTAATACAAAAAATTCCACCTTCAATTTGGGCTCTTGCAAATCCACAGGACGAATAACAGAAAATAATTTTCCCTTTGGACTGACCATCGACGAATCTCCAATACCACGCACCGATTGTGCAATGTTCGAGTAGCGCAGACCCAGACGTTTGCAACATTCATAAGTAATAAAAGATATTTGACTGCCAGTATCCAACAAGCCTCTAACGATCTGAAAATTTCCACTTCCATCTAAAACCTTCAGTTCGAGAGTCGAAAGTAATACAGTGATATTACTTGACCTAACAACGTTAGTCATCGCACCCAAGGTAGACTGTTGAATCGATGGTTCCAACTTAATACCTGGAGCAGCACTGACGTTATCAGCAACCAGGTCGGTGGTGCCGACCGCAGGAAATTGGTTCACCACTGAGTTCCTTTTAAAGTGTAACAGAGTGTGATGAGTATCTTGACAATTAAGACACCTTGATGTGGCAGTACAGCTCTTCAGATTGTGAAGACTGCTCAAACAGTTTAAACACAACCGATTCCGTTTGGCTAATAAAAATCTTTCATAAGGTGGTTTCGAGAGAAAGGATGCGCATTTGGATATGTAATGAGCACCCTTACATTCCACGCATGACTCAGTTGCCGAATTTTTTTCACCGCTCACATGCAAGGAGGATCGACGATAGATACCCGTAGTAGGTTTTGTTGTACTCGAACCCGTATGTAATTTCCTATTTCCAACTGAATTTTGAACAAAACCAACCGTTTCTAACGCCTTACAATGGTTCGTTACGAATGACTGTAAGTCAGGGTAAGTAGGTGATTCAACTTTACTAAATTCCAATTCAAATCGAGTTCGGGTGTGGGTGTCAAGTTTTTCCAATAAAATATTAAAAAGAGGAAAATCCCAACGATCGACGTCGTAACCTAGTGCGTCCAATGCCGCGAGGTTTTCCGCAAACGTATTAATCAAATTACGGAGAGCGACTAGATTTTCCTTATCTATTTTAGGCGCATTGATTATTTCATGCCAAAACGAGGTTGCCAAAAGACGTTTATTATTATACCTCTTCTTCAGATTTGAAAACGCTACGGGATAATTATCGTTGGACAAAGAAACACCTTTAACAATTGTCAAAGGTTCACCAGAAAGACAACTAATCAAGTACTGAAACTTTTCGATTCCTGACAAATCTTCATTGCTATCAACCAGTGAAGAGAAAAGATCCACAAAATTTGACCAATGTTTCAATGTTCCATCGAAGGAAGGCAGAGAGATCCTCGGAAGCTTCACATTGCTAGATGCGGAGACAGAGTTACGAGAAGATCGATTTTGAGCTTCATTATCAACGGAGAACAAATCATGATAAATGGTCTTACTAGCAAAATAATTTTTCTCCACTTCTACCTGAACGCGCTTTTCTACTTGGAGTTCCGCAGCGCTATTTTCTCCGAGGCTCACGAGAAGAATAATCTTCGTATGAAAGCTTTCGAACGATTTATATGATACGTCCAAACTGGCGTAACGCATTTTAAATGTTGTGTGATATGTTTGATCTTCACGAGCTCTTTCAGCGACCGCGAAAATTTCCTTTATTCTATCGATATGAACATCTCTTGCAGCCCTATGCTGAAGAATTTTCTGAACATTAGCCATTGTAACGAAAGAATCAAAATTCAAATTTTCAAATGTTTATAAGAACAATTCAATAAATAATTAGCAGTAGGCACCAAACTATACGATTAGCATGCAATAAGAAAGCTTAGACAATCAACAAACTATAATGTGCCAAGAAATCTTTCCAAATATAATAGACGCGAATAAGGCAAAATAAACAATTCGGAATTCAAGGTTAATATTAATAATTATATTAGGTACCTATATTTCGTTCAGTTAAGCAGAGCGATACTCTCGCTTCGCTGATAAGATGCTATCGGAATACAAGGCAGGCTGAACTAAAATTAAAACGAATTTTATATTCGAAATTATTTCAAATATTTATAATAAATTATACTATCGAATATAGCAACTATATCTATGATTCAACGATCCGGCAACGAATGGACCAAAATGTTCGATTACAAATTAAATCGAACTTCGATTTTTGCAATAATAATGATAAATAAAAAATAAAACTATACTAATCACCAACTTGCAAAATTGTGATTGCGACTTACCCTAGCTGGATCAATGTGTTGCTTAAGAGGGCCCTCTTTCGATCCTGGAGAATCCCAATCTTCTGGCAACTTCACCAAACACGACGATTTCGGTTACACAGCTAATAAAATTCCCCAAAATAGGAATTTGCAAAAATGAAAATAATTAACGGCGGTCTGCTCGCTCATCTGGTCGCGCTCGAAGACGGCAGTCGAATCTCGTCTTGCTCATTGGTGAGAAATGATAATCACTCCCGCGCTATTCAAACCTTATCGTAGCGGAACCGTTGAATCAAAGAAAACATGACAAGTATAATAACCTATGTATAATAATTCAACCCTTGTACCCCAAAAAAACAAATCATCAACAAAATAAAAGGTCAATACCGAACAGTTATATTATTCGTGGCGCTCCGTGATAGTATTCAAAGCGGCAACGCTGCGATCGTCGCGTTGCGCAGGTAAACAATATCGTAATTAATGGCTGTCGATGTTATTAAAATTATTAATTAATCTCAAAATCGTAGCGTAAAATTCGGGATTCGAACTTCGCATAATAAAAATTACGCAGTAGTGAGTAGTGCCCTTTAAACTTGATACTAAAACATGTCTCAGCAGAATAATCTTAGCGACGAAGAGAAAATTTGGTAATATGCGTAAACAAATAGCAACCTATCTTAACCTCAATGATCCGCAATTGTACACAGGTCATTGTTAAAATATATAATTTTTCAATCAATTCTATGAAATAAAAAAGGGTCGTAGAAAAAATAGTGTATGGAACTCGCAGATAATGGCTATTAATACGCTCTTATGATGGTTAAGACACTCGCCTACGGCTCGTATCTTAACCATCATACTCGCGTATTAATAGCCTTCATTATATTAAGCTCGTTGCATAATATACTATTAGCTACACAAAAACATTGATTTTTATATTATTATTTTATATTAAAAGATAACAATAATAATAATTATTATTAATATCGAAAAACTGAGTTTATATTATTTTGCGATATGATGAAGTTTAGACTTTTTTTGTTTGAAAACACCGGGGAATTTATTTTTGGTAAGTCTTGCAAATTCATGGGTGTAGAAAGATGTTGAGCGAGAAAGGGGTCATAAACCCTGTATCTACGCTACTGATTATTCTTTTAGCTCGTGTTTTTCTTCGTTTTATGTTCTTAAATTATAATAAATAACCCCTTTGAATAAAATTGAAATATTGAGAAATTCAAAAGTTATGCGGAGAAAACTGGAAAAAATTTCAACAACCTGTAAGTAGCTCGTTTATTTTTTTCTTATTTAAAAAAAATGTTTACTTTAATAATAATAATAATAATAATAATAATTTATTTACTTCAAACAGCCACAAATTACAAAATAGTGGGTCGAAATACGTCAGTCATTCTATTTGAGAAGCACTCTAATTAGCTTCACGAACAATAATAATCAAATAAACTCATTACAAGAAAAACAAAAAAAAAACAAATTTTATACTTAAAGCTACATTTTAGATACTATCGCCCATAATATTTCTTCTATGACTAATAAAATCTTCCAGACAATATGGTTCGATGTCTATCAATAGATTAAAAACTTCTCTTTTATACATTTTTAGGTCTGCAATTTGTTTTATATACATAGGAAGTAGATTGAACATTTTCATACCTATGTAACTTGGCCCTTTTTCATACAAACTCAATCTATGTATTGGAAAATTGTAATTGCCATAATTTCGTGTACCATAGTCATGGTTATTTTGAAAAGATGAAAAATAAGTTCTATATTTGAAATTAAACAATAGGCACTCGAAAATATAGTAACCCGTAAATGTTAAATATTTCTTCGTCTTGAATGTACCCCTACATGATTCTCTGTATGACAAATCATTTAAGATTCTAAATGCCTGCTTTTGAATAACAAAAATTTTATTGGAGCTTGCTGCGCCACCCCAAAAAATTATGCCAAACTTCATTCTAGATATAAAATAAGCGAAATAAATAGTTCTCAGTACCTCAAAACTACAATACCTTTTCATCACTCTCATGCTATAAACAATACTGTTCAATTTCTTTGACAATTCATGTACATGCACATTCCAGCTAAGTAAGTTGTCTACGTGTATACCTAATAGTTTTGTGTGTGTATCAAGTTGGACGTATTCAGAATTGATACTAACTCCGTCACATCCACCAATATTAGGGTTATTTTTTGTTGTGAATAAAATCAACTTGGTCTTTCTTCCATTCAGAACCAAATCATTCGCATTTAGCCAATCCTGCACTCTCTCAAGCGCAGACCTGACCCCAGACTGCAATGATTCCAAATCAGGTGCCCTAATTATTAGGGAAGTGTCATCTGCATAATTTTTTATTATAATATGTTTCTCCTCACTGAATATTTCACAGAGATCGTTGATGTAGATGTTGAACAGCAGAGGACCGATAACACTTCCCTGGGGAATACCGCGAGTGCTATATATCTTATCCGATACAGCACTGCTGCCTGCAGCATCTAGCTTGACAGCCTGACACCTCCCAGTCAGGAAAGATCTGATCCACTGGAGCTCCACATTACCCACACCATAACATTCTAACTTTTTGAAAAGCAAAGTATGATTTATACAATCATATGCCTTAGAAAGATCTAAGAAAACACCAAGTGCTAACTCTTTTCTTTCCGCAGCCATTAAAATTTCACCTAAATATTCAAATAGAGCAGTTTCCACGCTCCTATTTTTCAAGAATCCATGCTGGTGTTTACTAAGGAGTTTATTTTCTTCAAAAAAATTCAACAATCTAGACGATATCACTTTTTCGAAAATTTTTGAGAAAGATGATAGTAGACTTATGGGCCTAAAATTCTCAATATCATTCGTGTTGCCTTTTTTATGTACATGGACAATTAGGGCAGATTTCAACGATTCCGGAAAGATGCCATATTTGAGAGAATTGTTCATAATCCAACAAAGTGGCTTAATAATATGTTCTATAGATTTTTTTATGATGAGTGATGGAATCTCATCGGTACCGGCACTGCCCCCATTTTTCAAAGTACTGACGACAGCACCAACCTCATCCTCAGAGACCCCATCAAATTTCAACGTTTTCTCATGCAAAAATACGGGAAGGTCAGCAACCTGATAAGTCCCCTGCCGATTCTGTAGCAATAAGTTAGCAGCTTCAGCAAAGTAATGATTTAATTTATTTGACATGGTAAAAGGGCAATCACCAACGTCTATAACTGGCTGTCTGCATTTGCTTGCACCATTACTAACCTGATCAATAATAGACCAAATCGTTTTACCGATATTATCTGAGTTAGATATTTTCGAGCCAAAATATTCTCGTTTTGCTTCCTGTATTAGAGTAGATAGTTTTCTTTTATAAACATTATACAAAGCTTTATAATTGTTGTTATATTTTAACATTACTGACAAAGTACTTAGGTGGGATTTGCATTTAACAATTTTAGGACTATTTAGGAATTTATCTCTCTTTTGAAGTTTATTAACAATTTTTAAAGGAAAGTGAGTATTAAATAGAGAATTAAATGAAAACATAAACTTACTCCATTGGTTATTGACGTCGTTTTCTCTAGTATTGAAAACATGATGCCACTCAACGTTCTTAAGATCTTCGAGATAGTTCGTCACACTGCCCTCATCAAACATTCTAACCTTTTTTATTTTATTGGAATTGTCTTTTATATTTTTAATTATTAACAGTTGCGCCTTATGATCTGATACATGTAATTCGATTACCTTAGGTATAAAATTAATATTATGTAGGTTAGTTAGAAAATTGTCAATACAACTTTTGGACGAATCTGTTATCCTTGTGTATTCTTGTATTAGTGGTATGGTATTAAATGATGACATGAGTGACAAAAACTTTTGAGTTTTTAAATCTCTCTCATTCTTAAAATCTATGTTGAAATCACCTCCTATTAAAAAAGTTTCATTTCTATCTATGAATAATGAGAGGAGTATTTGCAACCTCTCAAAGAAAATATTAAGATTAGTGTCATCTGGTACTCTGTAAATTGCTACTATCACTACACCTTTCATCACCCCATTAAGTATTTCCACTGCGGCACATTCAAAGGCATTCACTTCACTCAGGTTATTAATCCAATCTATACACAGTTAAAAATGAAGTATCAACTTAAAAAACACCCTGTATATTCTAATTTTATTTTTTAATGTTAAGACATTTTATATTATTTTATAGTTTGTATCTTAAGACATACAGTGTGTGTCACAGGCATGGCACACCCCTTTTTTTTTCTTTATTTTTGGAGATAATTTTTTTAAATTTGGTACGTCGCATATTCTCGACAGAGCGCACTTTTTAGCAGAAAATTGAATTTTTTCCCACATCCGGTTTTTCCGGAAATGTTACCAACTTTTTATTTTTAAATGGGACACCCTATATATTATTACATTTTTGGATTCTATACATTTGTACAAATCCAGCAATACCACATAAGTACCATTTTAAATGTCAAATTTGTTTTTATTGAATTTTTTATTTTTCAATTATAGTGTGCCATGACTTCAGTTGTGTTCGTCACAGATGCAAAATAGGTACACCAAAATGTCCCTTATTAAGAGTACTAGTAGATGGTATCTCGGTACCAATATGGTACCATTTGAAAAAAATGAATTCAGCTCAAAAAATCATTCCGGTGCGCATTATTTATCCATAAATCACTTAATTTAGTACTTTGAACAAAAATTCGATTTTTCTAGCATTAGATGATCTAATTGGAGTAAAACGAAATAGTCATGGCACACTATAATTGAGAAATAAAAAATTGAATAAAAACAAATTTGACATTTAAAATGGTACTTATGTAGTATTGTTGGATTCGTACAAATATATAGAATTCAAAAATATAATAATATATAGGGTGTCCCATTTAAAAATAAAAAGTTGGTAACATTTCCGGAAAAACCGGAAGTGGGAAAAAATTTAATTTTCTGCTAAAAAGTGCGCTCTGCCTAGAATATGCGAAGTACCAAATTTTAAAAAATTATCTCCAAAAATAAAGAAAAAAAAGGGGGTGTACCATGCCTGTGACACACACTGTATTTGAGCTCCATAATTCATTAAAAAAAATCATAAATAAAAAATTTCAATTCATTTTAATTTTCAATTTAAAAATTGAAAACTTAATAAAAAACTAATGACTTCATTAAAATAAAGTAAGTATGTATAAAATATAGTATCCATAAATAAAATCATAATTATGAAAAATTAATTTCAAGGGTAGGTACCTACCTAAGGTAAATAAAAAGTAAGAATGCGAGTACAGCAACAAATGGTTACTTTGAACCTGATAACTGGGCCAACATGAAAAACAAGCATGGGAAAAAGAAATAATAATGAAAGTTAAATTGATATACCACATCAGGCCATTATATTTCACTTTTCATAGGCGTCTCTTGAGAATTCTTCAACAAGAGCCTCAAATTAAAACTACATTCCGTTCATTATCTTGATATTTCTATAAATATTCCAACTCACGAAGAGTTAGAAAAGAAGGCCGGTTCTAATTCAGGTAACAAACAAGAAATAATGCATTGTTTGCTTGATTAATTGTCAGAATGATTGTTTGGGATGCGGTGATACTGAATTATCCGTGTGTAGGAATGAATGTACAATTTACTCCATTTCAACCATTGTCTTTATGACAAGTGTAAGATGTGAAGATTTTTAAAATGTGGCACTCCTTTGAAAATAAAATTACATATGTAAATCGTTATTATGGTTTTTAACTTGTCACTTCAAATCAAACTTTAGACGAGTTGAGAGGATTACTTTGGTTAGAACAATAATACTCCTACGAGCACAATGAGGAGGAAATCTTAATAATCGCACAAAATTATTGAATAGTAACAAGTTTAACAAATAAATACCGTAACCTAATGAGCATTATTAGATAAACGCCTTCTAGTTCATTTTCTAATGGTTAGACCCACATTTAATTAATCACCCCCCCCCCCCCCCGTTTTCGAGGAGGTGGAATTTTTGGTAATTTCGTAAGCTTTGCGCATCTGCGGATAGTTTTTAAATCCCAAAGGTAGATATGCTGTCTTGCAGCCAAACTTCCATAGGTACTTGGGACACCAAAAAAACACACTCCCGCATCCAAACCAATACACGGCTGGTATAGAAAATCTCGAAAAACGGTGCGTTCCATGTTTAGGGGTTCTTTAGGAAAGGTGAAGATGAGAATAGCTAATATTACGAGAAAGTGTTCTCCGCTCTTAAGAGTTAGGTAGGGGAAGGGATACGAGCGCACGCACAGCCAGTAGAGAAGATACTGAAAATGTGGTTTTTCGCAATTTGGGATAATTCTGGAGAATCATCAAATGCGGGAAAGGGGGTGACCATATAAAGGTAGGTACGTATTCATTTGAGCACAAGTCCACGCCAGAATGCTCGTTCTGCACCAGCTGTGGATTGAAATTGATGCGACTGAAATTGAAAGCACCCACAACTTTTTGATGTTTTGCAACTCGGTTGTGATGCTCGTTCAGGATTCTGAAAGAAGTTTGTTATTAAGAATGTCATCCGAACTTCTGTGAACCCGATTATTGATAGCTACTTGTTGACATGCAATTTCAGTAGGAATGGAGTCTTGGTGTGTAGCCCACTAGAGTGTTTGTTTACAACACCTTCAATGTAACTAGTTGTTCTGTGGTTGGTTCTTATACAGCAACGATTTCGAAACAATCCAGTAGCTTAACAAATCTGGCTTTCTTTGGAAGAGTTTTTCTTTGGTCGTTTGAAATCGGTAGAGTGCACAGGGAAGCGATTCACACAAACTCTCACGCACGCACTTTTTGGATATCGGACAGGTCAGTTTTCGCAGATCATTACACTTGGACCGTAATTTTCATCTACACTGTGTCTCTTGGATTTCTGGACATAGGGAATTCCCATGTTAAAATAAACTATTGGAAATATTGGCTCCCCTAATTATTTTACAGTAAAATGTCAAATGTAAAACTTCTTAAGGAAAAAAAGCTGCTTCTTATGCTACAATTGCATTTTCATTTGGTTCATCCGTTTTCGAGAAAATCAGGAAAAACTTAACGGTTTTTCGTAGTTTTTCAAGGTTGCTTTGCTTTTGACAGATAATGCTAAAAATTATTAATTATTGTCAATAACTGATTGTTTAAAAGTAATTCATTCATTATTAAAACTTTAAGTGGCAAAGTATTACTTTTTAAAGGAAAACTTGTTTATAAAAATGAATTATTGAAGAAAAACCATTGCACCAAAACACCATTGAAGAAAAAGTAAAATTTATTGACATTACTCTGGCAATTGCACTTAGAAAATAAATATTAGAGATTTATTATTATTTTATTAGCATTATCTGTCAAAAGCAAAGCAACCTTGAAAAACTACGAAAAACCGTTCAGTTTTTCCTGATTTTCTTGAAAACGGATGAACCAAATGAAAATCCAATTATAGCATAAGAAGCAGCTTTTTTTCCTTAAGAAGTTTTACATTTGACTTTTTACTGTAAAATAATTAGGGGAGCCAATATTTACAATAGTTTATTTTAACATGGGAATTCCCTATGTCCAGAAATTCAAGAGACACAGTGTATGTAGGATACTGATTGTTCACAAACTGCTGCACCAAATCAAAACGACTTTCAAAGAATTTCACATGCCATGCTAATAATAAACCTTTTAACACAATAATAGTGAATTATTGACATTTAGTAGGTAGGTAAAGTATTTGCATTAATAAAATATTATTTTTTATAAGAAAAACACTTTATTAAATATTTTATATTAAATCCAGGTGTACGTGATCAAATATCACGTACTCTATATTTTATAGAAAATAATATCAAAAGAATATCAATCCTTGCAAGAGATTACAACTTTCGATTATGACCGCTGTGTAAAAGGAGTAAACCGCAGTTAACACGAGAAGTATTTAATATATTCATAAAATATCAATAGATATAATTTCTACAACGCGTTGGTGTTGATAAAAAATTTGAACACAGCGTTTGTCATCTTATTGCGAATTCCAGCTCTCCAGTTTTTCTTGAAAAATTTCCACGCACTTATATCCCAGGTGGAAATCGTGCGCTCTAACAGGGCCTCCACATCAGGGATATCACCGGCACCACTCCCTCGAGTCTCATGATGAATATAATCAAGACAACTCTCATGACGATTTTATAGGGGTGATTGTCCCGCCCACACTCCTCCAACTGAAAAGCACATTCCTTTGAAGCAGAAGGCAGCTCGTGTGTTTTATGACTGGAGGTTGCAAGTCGCTCTTAACTCAGGACAAGACGCTCAGCATTCAGCAGCATTCTCTATACAGTAGCGTCTCCCATTGTAGTCCCGGCCCATCGGTGTAAATAATTCCAAAGCCACCAAGACGTTCATTTCCACTTCGGTCTGAACAAAGGAAACCACTACATAAACCTCCCTTTAATTAGCTTCTGGAAACCGGCTATAAATTAACAATTCAACCATCTTATACGCCGCACAAAGAAGATACCTAAATGTCACATGGAGATATGGTGATGGTGGTAAAAAAGTCGCTTAATATTTCTTACAGCGCCGTGGAGCTTGTTGGAGATAACAACTTAAATTAATTAGTCGTGAATTCTAGTGTTGGGGGGTATTGAATTTATAGGTTGTCTTGATTTTAGGTCTTATTAATTTAAGAGCACATCATTAAAACCCCAACGATAATAATAATAATAATAACAATAATAATACAATTATTAAGGCGGGTTAAAAAAAATTAGGCCTTTTGCATATCCTCAGGTTTATTTTGAGAATTTCACTGCAGTTTCATAATCCCAAGCTGTTGTTCTATTTTTTATGAAGTTGTTTGCTATAGGGTAAAAAAATATATTATTCCGCTGCTATAAAGGTTTAATTCACCAGTTTGATTCCTGCTGTATACAGCGTGTTCCAAAATAAGCAAAATTTATATGTCTAAATCACAAAAAAAATTGAGATGAAATATGACTATTTGAGGTTCAGGCCTACTTGATTAGATAAGAAATTTTACAATATTTTCATGTTTTATAAATCAAGCGTGCCTTGACTTGACAGGGGCATTCTTCTTGTTTTTTTTCTTCTGCACGTCGAAATATCAGCCTACTTGGATTTTTTTTTCCTTTTTTTATATCATTAAATATTTATGCAATAAGACGTACTTTACCTAAACAGAAAAAATGCTCCTATCAAGGCATGCTTGATTTAGTAAACATGAAAATATGGTGACATTTCTTATCTAATCAAGCAGGCCAAATGGACACACTGTATAAGAATTATTTTATTATCATTTATTTACAAAATTTTAAATCGACCCTTGGACTGTCCTGATTTTCTACAGTATGTCATTTTTAACACATATTCACTCCCATATTTCAAAACTATTTTAGATGATGGGCTGATGAAAACCTGGAATGTTCAGTTTTCATCGATCATGCATTAAATCGCTAAGTACCTATCTATGTAATGGCAAATGAGCCCAAACATTTCGCGATTTCATGACACAAAACAGGAATGTTCACTTTACAGTACACTGGAATATTTCCACATACCTTGTGTTAATCCTCCGGATCGCATGAATAGCCAAAAATGTATTACATATCTGTTTACATGGAGATGGGGAGAACTATTATTTATTCCCAAACTATATGAACAATCAAATTTATCGGAAGAATGATATAAATTACGATGCATGGGGATATAATTTTGATAAAAAAAAAACGATGATGCCTCAGGATGAGTGCCGGAGCTTTCCTGCCCAATTTGAGCCCATCCTCGTGTTACAGATGCTCTATACCGTGGTCTATAAGAAGTTTTGTCTCCTCGTGGATTTCGAAAAAGAGCTTTGGTGCCTATCTGCTTATCAACCAAGATTGGTCCTACCTCACAAACGTGCAAGGCTTTTCCTTCCCTTCTAAGTGCTGAGACTGTGCTCTTATCGGTAATAATAATAATAATAATAATAATAATAATAATAATAATATTAATAATAATAATAAATCTCTTTATTGTACCATTAAATTCAACAATCATTGATTAGTACAATAGGGTTGTAAGCGATGATAATAATTCACAAACAAAGAACAAACCGCAGTAGTACACATAAATTCGCCTGCGTAATCAAAAGGTCATACGCAAGCGATTGGCATTATAACACATTGATCACAATCACAAAAGCATCAGAGAAAATTGATAAGAACAAATAAAGGAAAAATCTAGAATCTAATGCTAGTCATTGTATACACTACATTGTCGTTTACAATTATACATATCCTAGTGACACGGTGCTAGGTTAATGAATCAATAAGGGTGTGGAGGGGGGGGGGGGGGGGGGAAGACAGAATATCCATGCTAGAATAGGGTTCCAGGTCTGTGAGATAATTTCGGAGATGTGCCTTGAACTGAGAGAATCCAAAGGTTGCTGGGTCTATCCTGAAGTGATTAAGGAATTTTATGGCCGCGTACGTGAATGTCCTTTCGGTGGAAGTGAGATGGTAAGTTGGTAGTTTGAAAATATTAAGCCTGGTCTAATAATGGTGTGTGAATCGGAAACGATCAAGTTTGGCTTGATGTTTGTAAATCAGTTTGAGAAGAGAGAAGACATAAACAGCAGGCAACGTGAGGAGACCGAGACGCCTGAAGTGACCCCTACAGGACTGATCTATGGACAAGCCTGCCAGTATCCTGATAGCTCTCTTCTGCAGAAGAAAAACTCTGCGTAAAGAACCCTGTGATCCGCCCCATACGGCCAGGCCATAGGAGATGTGACTGTAAAAATGTCCGTAGTATGCGGAGAGAAGAACGTCATGAGACACAGTGTGTTGGAGTTGTTTCAGAAGGAAGCAGGAGCTAGCAAGGCGTCGGCACAAGTGGTCAGTGTGAGTCAGCCAGTTCAAGTTTTGATCGATGTAAAAGCCCAAGAGTTTCACAACCCGCGCAGGAGAGATCTCAGTACTAACGGTTGGGATGGGCGGTAAAGGGGGAAGGCGAGAACGGCAAGAATGGAAGTCAATCAACTCGGTTTTTGTTAAATTCAGTCTTAGTTTATTTTCTCTAAGCCATAAAGATGCTGCTTCTAATGAAAGTTTAGTTGATTTTATTATTTCAGTGAGGTCGTTTGTTTTCAACCTGATGAGGATGGTTGTATCGTCTGCATAATTAGCACATAGAAAGGTGGGGGAAGAAATTGAGGAGCCCAAATCGTTAATGAAAATAAGGAAAAGAAGCGGGCCGAGTACGCTACCCTTGGGTACTCCTGAGAGGATTGGAGCAAAGTGGGATCTCGCAAATCGACCATCAGACGCAGGGAGCTGTACCGCCTGGGTTCTTTCCCGTAAGTAGCTGGTAAACCACTTTAGGGGCAATCCGCGAATACCAATGCTCTCCAGCTTCCGAAGCAGGCATTCGTGGCACACACTATCGAAAGCCTTGGAAAGGTCCAGAAGCCATCCAGCCGGTCCTCCCAGTCAGTTCCCAGGAAACAGTAGGGAAAAACCTCCCACTGGAACAAGTAAGTAATAGAAAAATACCAATGGGACGGGAAAAATACTCCCAACGGGAAAAAAACAAAAAAACAAATTTCTTACACCACAGCTAATAACTGCAATTACTATCTCTGTCTCTCTCTCGCCACACACACATACACACAACACATAGACTCAAGCGATATCGCCACGTCTCTAGGAAAAATTTTTAAAGAGAACGGTGGCACAAAAAAAAATTATCTTACTATAAGGACGTGAACAGACGATCAAGTAACAAGTACTGAAGAATAACATAATAGCACATATCTGTTGGAGACAAAAATCACCTCCGCTTGAAATACAGGCAAATGATCTGGACAAGCCATATAATTTCCAAGACATGTCCTTGAAGTTTTGAAAGGGCAAATGTAGTAGTTCCCGTAAAATGAAGTCAATTGTTCGTACTTCAGTACGTCTAGGTGATCAAGGCAACGGTTCCTCGACTTTTCTGCAGAAAGACGAGGAGCCGTTGGCATGACATCATTCCTGGTTCCTCGTCTTTTTGCAAAAGAGTCGAGCAGTTAAGTTCCCTTATTCCCCAAGGTATTATATCTCACACCATGCCCGAGATCAACCCTCCAGTAAAATAGTCGTAGAAGCGACAATCAATAAAAGAACAGGTGCGAATGACTGGCGGTTACTATACACATTTACATAGGTGAGTTACGTTTTTGTAGCATTAGGTACTTTAACTTAGAGCAGACAAAACGAAGTTAAACAGATGGTAAAAATCCATGGCGTAGATACAGTTGGGTATCATAACAACTTCTACGGTTATGGATTTACAGGACCTTACTGATCAGCGGTGAAATCCCCAGAGCTTTCTTATACAAAAAAAAAGGTACACCTGTGTATAATGGGAATTCGCCATAGTTTTTAAGTAGGATTCTTCTCTTACGATCATAGACTTACGTCAATAAATCTTACTCCAGTCAAATTAGACAAAAAAGTTGCTTTTACTGCATTTAATCAAATAGTCCCAAAAGTGCAGATATCGATGTCGCGTCGATGGGTGGAGGACACCAAAAGTTTATTTTTACAGCATCGCAAAAAAAATTTCCTGAAAAATTGCATAAGTACGCACATTTATCTTCATGTATTAGCGCGTCCAGCCTGATATGAGCCATCAAAAATTTAAATTTTGCAGTCAAATTTTTAGCACAACACGTGATTTCTAAAACTTTCCCCAAAAATGTTTATACAAATTTTTTTCAAAGGTTTTATATCACGGAGGCAGTAACTCATCTGCATGTAAAAGAAACATTAATTCTTATTTTAGGATCAAACTTCAAAACGAAAATTAAAGAAGTACCGTAGACCGTCGTAGGTAGCAAGAAGTTTAAATCTCGGTACAATCAAAATTTTGTGGCTAGGAATATTTTCTTCCATGGTATAACAATATTACTACCCTTTCATACAATTAAGATATCTCTAATATTAATGAATTGTTAATAAATAAATCATTTTGGAGTGAGTATGCTCTCCCACAGAACAAATAAATAACACAAAAATTATGAGTTCCTAAATAAATTCAATTATTTAAAGTCTTTTTTGTCGATTAATAATCCCAATTTGTACAGTGAGTTTAATTTATTTTTTCAAACGAGGATTCCCGCTCATATTTCACAGGGAATTGTAATAATAGTAGTAATTCTCGCATAACCGTAAAATGTATTTGTCTATAGTTTATTGCCAATATGCTACGCGTAATTTCATTCTACAAACATACTGAATCACTATTAATTCGTTAATGTGTCTTCAATCCTGTAAATAGCAGATAATGGTAAATAGTTCTACTACCCTGAACTACTTACTGATGCAATTATTTATTAAATCGATGGTGTGTGAATAGCTAGGCTATCACATTGTAGATTGTAATTTGATAAATTATCATTAAATACGCTTTAGCTGTATTGTAATGAAAAAGCCACAATTGAAGAGAAATTTTCACACATATTTGAACGCGATTTTAGAACCATGCTTACCGCTAGAATGGGCTGGATTTTTAATGAAGCGATAGGTTTTCAATTTGAAAAACTTGCATTAAACTATATCCATGTGGTGTTTATATTTGTATGAAATAATAGCTGCCAGACAATTCATGAATTCATAAATTCATAAAATTTACTATAGGTACACTCTTAATAAGAAGTTAATTTTATCAAACAAACACGTACAGCATGCTCCGAGTTCGCGTGTTACCCATAACCCTGTATAAATAGGAAATATTATTGGCAATTTTTGCAAGAAATATGATTGGCTTTACGGAATAATAGTAGAACTAAAAACATTTTTAAATGCTCCTGAAGGTATATCTTTTAGGTATTTTATATGGAATTTTAAACTGCTGTAAGTAAAACTTAAGACTTTGAATTTTCGCTTAAATATCGCCGAACGTCACCAAGCTGGAAAATTCTTTTGACAAAAAGGTTTCTTTCACCAGCAATACGAACGATGTTGTCCTTTAGCGCCCAAGTGGAAGTGGGTTTTTTCTACACTTCGTTTACCCCAAATTTTCATCCAAACAGGAAACTTTATTGAAGTTCCATAAATTGACGAATAAAGTCCAAGAAACTTAGATCAGCAGACTATGCAAGCCAGGTTAATGAGATTGAGCTCTCGACTTTATTTTAGGGCTTTAACTTAACTAAAAACTATTATTTGTTATAGATATCTTGGTGAAACATATTTTTTGCTATTCCAAGGTGCTACCTAGTAATTTTTACAGCACTTTTCTTTCTCAAGGTAACTAATAATGAGACGTTCCTTTTCGTCGCATTTAGTCACCTTTACATCATCCAACTTTATAAATCACAAAAGACCTAAAAAAGTCTTCAACGTTTTTCACTGTTCGCACATGAATCCGTTGTTGATCGCCAGTGAATAAAGATCACAAACCTTACCCATAACTTGTGGTTATGTAAAAATAAAATTAACGTTCTTCGTTGAGGTGCTTTCAATCTCTGCATTCTAACTCAGTAACTTCACTCTTCTATTACTCCAATGCTGTTGCCCTTAAATCTTAAATTCTTTCGCTCAAAGTGAACACCTGTTCTTAAGAAACACCTTTTCTTCAGTTTTTACTGCTACTCGTCTTATTTATTTCATAAATTTTGAAACGATATTCTTTTTCTATTCACTTATTTTGGAATAATCGACGTTATTTCGTTACAAGTCTGCTTGTTTGATTGAAAAATCTATGAATTATTCTGCATAAATTTATCCCTCAAAAAAGTTCAATGCAAAAATGTAGCCAAGACGCGCAACTATTTTAGTCTTATTACAATTTTGCGGAGCTACCCATAAATAAGCATTTGGGAATTGTTTATATAGACAGAGTTCCTGGAATATTTTTTCTTAAAATTTCCGTTGTTCAGCCCATCACTAGTCCTTGATGCCACATGATGGGATTCACATAATACTTCATTACGCTCACAGAAAGTAAAATTTATGTCACATTCATAGCAAACCATTATAAAAATCAAGCCGCTTTTCTTTGTGACAAGAGACGATATAGCGAAATCTGAAGTTTAATTTTACAAAAACATTTTTTTTTTAATTTGCTCACCTAATTAAATCATTCATTTTTGATTTAATTGCATCTATTTGAGACTGATGCAATGAAACTGAAACTGAAACTATATTATCTTTGATACGGGGCAGAAATTAAAATCTAAGCTAGATTTGTAAAGTATGGAACCATAAGAGTGAAATAAGCCGGAATGAAAGTTCCTTCTATATTTTGATGGCTAGAAATATCATTCCATCTCGGGACATTAAAAAGACATCGTCTGGAAATCTCAGCAGGTGGCTCAAATATTTTCCATTCATATATATTCCCTTGTTTTCCCAGTTTAGTGTTTTGAATATATCCTTTGGGGTTAACGTAAAATATGATATCGTATCCCTCTTGCTGTGCAGTCCTTATTTCTTTAGAACATGGCCGGAAAATAATTTATAGTATAATAGGAAAATGATCATTGCGGAGAGCTCTTAAATTCTTGGTAATTATTGTTAAGCTATTTTAGTTATTTTCCGCTTTCTATACTGTAATAGTATTCTTGCAGCAGTAGTATCTTAGATCTACCAATTTATAGAAGCAAAAAAATTAAAGAGCAATCAAATCTTATTATTATTTAAAAATTGATCCAATGTGCCTTATGAATTATTGCAACTTTCAGGTAGCTATAATTTTCTGTGTTCGCGATCAGAATGAGCAGCATAATGCGAGATTTAGAAGATTGGTGCAGTCGGTATATTTTTATCAGTGAAAATTTTGAAGATCCGGATACATATTAATGATTAATTATAACAAAATCAAAAATTTCGACCCAATCGAATGAGAGAATCAGAAATTATGAGCGATATAACATATAAGTTTCAGTTTTTCAGCCTTTTTCAGGAGAAAATTATTGAGGTATCTCAAATCAATTTTGTACTACGATTCAGTACAAAATGACCATATCTCAGCTCATTTTAATACACTAAATATGTTGAGGATGAATGAAAGGCGATTCCTTCATACCTGCTATTTATTTCACAGAATTGTTTCTTTGAAAACGCCTCCATACTTGTTCGAAAAGATATCTTTTAGGACGGATGTGCATAATATTAATATCAGACGTAAGGACAGCCTAACAATTCCACAGCATAAGACTGCCCAATTTCGG
Source organism: Malachius bipustulatus (assembly GCA_910589415.1). Lineage (NCBI taxonomy): Eukaryota > Metazoa > Arthropoda > Insecta > Coleoptera > Melyridae > Malachius > Malachius bipustulatus. Next base: position 27,869,845 of record OU342634.1, on the reverse strand, counting down.
AAATGCTTTTCATTTAAAATTGCAGAATATTACAATCTTTTGCCAACTGTCCTGAAAGATTTGACACCTGAAGCTTTCAAAAGAAGATTGCGTAAATTGATACATACACGTCAGTTGAATATAGATATATAGTTCTTTAGTGCCATTGTCTCGGGGGCCTCCCATTGAATCCTGGTTTATCCTTGAAATTTGCCTGCTTGTGAGTATCTGGAATATGGATAGATTTTAAGTAGATTTCAATGGTGAGTAGATTTTTTCTCCATTTTGAATGGTTTAGTTCTAAACGATCAGTACATGTGGTAGTTAATGTTACAGCCATCGGAAATATTTAGATTTTTTTTACTGTTATTTAAATGCTAAGGTTGGGTGGAAGAGCAGACGTGCCGTCTGAATCCTGCCATTTGACCATTGTTATACCCCTCTTTTTATATGTTACGGATGTATATGTATATTTAATATTTTCTTTCTGGTGTGAAAGGGGATGTAATTAATGGTTAATAAAAACATTATTATTATTATTCAACATCAAAATTGATAACTTTCCGAATCTGTATCTCTCACAGTTTTAGATCAAGATCTTCCTGCTGTTCATTATTTATATCTTCGACAGAATATACATAAGTTAGTGCGTAATTTTCAGGCATCTCGGCCGTAATTATTAGAGATTCAGACATGCAGGGTAAACTGGAGATGATATTATAGTAACGTTCTAGAGACCAGCAAAATCTTAGTTTAGAAATTTCTTCAAAATTTTTGAGCAAAATTTCAAACAAAATTCCTCTGATATAGGCTTGACTTTTTTTTCCAGGTTCAGAATTACGCAATTTAAACCTAATTACTCGCCTTATGGGTACTAGAGATATCACTTTTAGCTACCGAAATTCTAATAGAAAACCGAAAAATAGAAATACTCAAAAAAAAAATTATTAGACTCAGCCCAAGTTCTACACCCAACAAGAGCGTTCCTTACGCTTAAATTACTTACTTAAATTACAACCAATGCGATTTTTCAGATTCGAAGAACTGAAGAAAGTTTTATAGTGCATATTATAAAAATGTACCGGATGTTTAAAATATTTAAATTTATGTTACTGATGAGTACGAAACGATGATCTAGAAATATAATAAATTAAGACCGGCAAAACAAGAAAGTACCTACCTGATGGCAATTGTGCTAAAGTTGATCACTGGTACTATCTTGGGGCAACCTAATGGGTAACAATATTTTAAATTGAATTATTGTATTTGTATTTAAAGATTAAAGAATCTTACTAGTTTGTTTGGTCTCAATAATAACACATTATTTAGAAAAACCAAAGATAATAATTTTGGATGTGTAGGAAAGAAAACAGTCCGAGGCTTCTTTGCCAGAAAATTTTCAGAAAAATTATTTCAAACCTGAGACTTTTATTGCTTTATTCACATGAGTAAGATATCAAGTTAGAGGAGATGTTAGTAGATATTTATAAGTCCAAATTTTTGAGAAATTTGAAAGTTGACTTTAATTTTTTTATACCAGATATTTAAAAAAAAACGCCCGATTCCAGACAAAAAAATCATGTTATTAAGCTCTCTTGCTAGCCGCTTCCTCAGGGGCTACAACATAAGAATTCAACTAAGTCTAACAAAATTAATTCCAGGAAAATTCCAGGAAAATTATTACATTAGATATTTTGATAATTTTTTTTTAGACTTATTCTAATTTGAAAAAAATATTTATTTCCCTTGGAAGCTTTGGGGGAATCGTTTATATAACATTATGAAGGGCAAGTTTATTAGGGGGGTTAAAACGTAAAAATTAATGTAATGATCCAGAACTTTTCGAATTTAGGGAGTGGATTTTATCGTTTTTTTTTCATCAGATATAAGCAGAAAAAAAGGTGATTATAGAAACAAACTGATAAAAAAAATGGTTATCCTTTAAAGCGTCTGTTCCTTCTGTTAAATCTCTAAATTTTTGAAGTTATTAGTAGTATGGAGTTTATAAATAAATAAAAAAAAAAACTATAGATAGAACCTATTCTACATACCTAGTAGGTAGGTACATCATAAGACATAATTGTTTTTTTTTTTATAAAAACTACTTATAATAATTGACTTCAATGATAATATAAATCAAATTGTAATAGGTAAGTAATAACCAAACAACACTTACCTAAATATAAATAACACCAAACATCCTCATCAATTTGCAGTTTGTAATAATTAAATTTATGTTCGTCTCGCGGAACCAATCAAGCGACACAAAACAAACACCTCGTGAACAACCCAGAGCGCACTAAACAATGAGATTCTCCAGTCTAGCATGAAGAACTCTTTCACGTATCAGTCAGCACACCGAAGAGCGAAGCCGAGGAGTAGGTGTCTCTAGTACCAATACACTAGGAGTAGTAGTAGTAGTAGTAGTAGTACCTCGGAGAAAGCTGTCTGGAGATGACCGTGTTATACCGGTACTGGTCCTTCTAGTAGTACCCCAGGTACCAGCACCAGCCAGGATTGAATATATAATCTTAGTTGTTGTGTTCGAGGTTTAAAAGGGGTGGAAGGAATGTCGTATGTTGTAGTCAAGAAATGCACTTTTCAAGACACGATAAAAAGATTAAAGCTGGGATAGGGAAATGACTAATTTGTCGATGATTGACAGGTACGATTCACTTTCTACCTCGTGTAGGTGATGTGATACGAGGAAGTTTGGATTTCTGTAATCATTTTCTACTTAGCTGTTGTTTCGATTGAGATTCATTAGTGAAGCTACTACATAACAACTATACTTTTATCTTACGTTGCGACTTTTTTTTCAGATTTGTTAGTTTTACTGTAATAGTTTTACACATTTTTGTAATCAAAGTACTTAGCGAGTATTAGTACTAAATACAATGTAAGTAGGTACTCGTAATTTCTTGACGATGTAAGTGTTGCATCTTACAAGTTCATTTGTTTGTAATTTTTTTGTAAAAATGATTTATTATTTGTTAATTACCTAAGTTGGTGTAAGAAACACCGTTCACGGTGATTAGTAATCAGGATAAGAAACGTATGAAAGTACCTCGAAAGATGTATCTTCTATTTCCTGTACATCTTCCTGCTTAAAACGTAATTTGAAAAAACGTGCGACTTTCATTTTACTGATGTCGTTTCGAAAAATCTCTTCAAATGTTGCATATCTTATCATATTTAACTGACCATTGCCTGATAGTCAGTTCTTTCAGGGTCGTTACGAAACAAATCGTCATTTTATATGTTTTTTTTTTACTTTGATAAATATTAACTAATAGACTTTGGGCAAGCTTATTAAGAATTTTACGGCAATTTTGCAAGTCTGAGGATTTCAATCCAGTCTGGAAGACAAGCTGCAACTTCTCTGGTGCTACGGCGTCCTTAGATTAATTGATAGAAACTCGCCGAGATCAGTATTATTAGTCTTGTTCAGCAAAACAATGAAAAACTTATCAACTTCCCATGTCTTGATCCAGGTTTTAAATTAATATTCACCGTCAACGATTATAATTTCAAAATAAAAATAATTTATGTGGACATGGATAAATGAAGCAAGATTTTGAAGAGGTTTGAAGATACTGAGTCACTTGCAGCAAGACTTTGGTTTAAAAAATATTATGACGAAATTAGTTGTGTGCCGGATGATTATTTTCACCTACTAGTCTCGGTTGTTCCGATTCCGAAATAGGAATAGCATCCACATAACAGTTCCGAAATAACGAGAGATACCAAGAAAATGCAGAGGTTCGATTTTTTGCATGGTTCCTGATGATTTTGTTATTCGTTGGAATGATTTTTATGCTGAAATACACCAACTAAAGTGACATCTACCCATAATTCATCGCTGATCACTTTTGGAACCAACAATACTGGCTCACTTACTGCCTTATAAAACAAGAACCGGAATTATACCAAGCGGGCAGTGGAAGTGGAACAGCTAAATTGTAAACGCAGCAATCGGAACAGACTGTTCCACAGAGTAGTTCCAATGTAACGATTACGTTATTTTTTTACACCACTAGATGGAATTACTAGAATTTTATGACGATCTTCAAATTCGTGGATTTCACTTCTGTTTGACAGACATTCCCTTCAGCTCCTGGTGCTTCTGTATTGTACTTTCAATCTCAAGAATTGTTCAAATATCAGAGACTCATGCGTCTTTTTTGTATTCCAGAATTTTGGTCCATGAGATTGAAAGTTTTCCGATTTGCGAGGCAGATCGAGATGATTTCCTCGTCCGTCACAGGCGCTATTTTCTAGGTATGGGGACTTAAATCCCTCACTCACAGAAACAAACTCGTTCTAAAACCAACTTTTGTTCAACAACAACTGCATATGTGCAGTTTAAACCAAGAACAAAGCTTGTCACATAATGCGTTTTGGGGGCCAGAAATATGTGCCAGAATACCATCTATGAGGCCAAAAACAACTGAATTAAACGAAAATAGAACGAATTCCATTCCTACAACAGGTAACAGAGCTTTCCGGACGGAAATTCCCGAGTTCCTGGGAATGGACCAATCACCGGGGATTCTTCCCTTGCAAACTTCCCATTAGAACATTCCCCACTCGTTTTCTTGAACACGCACGAACTCGAATCATGGACTACTCCCAGCGAGAACCTCACCTGCAATTTTGTCAAGCTTATGTTCAGATTTCCACCAATTTCATCATGATTTAATTGCTTTACATTATTCTCTAGATCAAAATTAATGGCAGTAACTGACAGTAGGTATTAAAAATTTCACGTGAACTCTTACTTGAGAATCGGTTTCCACGAACCAGAGAATTGTCATTCTAGTCGCTAGCAAATCATTAGGTCAGAAGTCTAATACATTTACGTTCCTTCCCCATTAAGTTCCTTCCCCCCCTAACATTTCCCGACGGGCAGCATTGTGACATGCTCTAAAGACAAAACATGTCATTTGTATGCTATGTCCCATTTATGAGAATGGAAACTTTGGTTTTTATGGAAAAGTCCTCTACTATCCTACCCAGTGATGGAACTTCTACGAGGGACATAAAGTTTAGGCAGAAGATACTGTCAAGCGAATACTATCACATCTAGACATTCACAAGGCAGCGGTATCCGACAACATTGTCCTGAAGAAAGCGCCCCAGAACTGACACCTATACTTGGTCAACTCTTTATTTTTATTTTCTTGCCAGTCTGGTGTATCTATCAATCCAGGAAATGTGCCTGGCTGCAACCGTTCTCAAAAAAAGGAAGAAACTATGCCGGGAAACTCATCAGCATATTCCTCTCTGCTTCTTTAGATCTCCAAAGGTGATACAAAAGGTCATCAATTCAGATATTCTTTCTCACTTGGAACAAGATGGGACTGTGAGTGATCACCAATAATTCTGTTTATTTGTAAGTTTGGAGAACAAGAGTCTGTGACTTTATACATCTCTTCATCCTCCTTTCATGGGCTTTTCCCTCAGATCTGTAAAGTTTGGAACTTTTTCGATTCAAAATTTGTAAAGTTTGGTAAGCTCTTCTGCCACCAACTTAGGTGTGATCCAGGTTTTGGTTGTTATCACACATTCTGTCGCCCTTCTATACATAAACGAACTCCTTAGTTTAATATCAGACCAGATTCACCGTTTGGATGGTTGTAGTACTCTGCATACAGAACTTACATTTCCAAAAGCTGCCAAGTTTACGGATAGCCCTACCATGAGGCATCATAGCCTGGACAGAATCAATTCTGACCTAAGTACATATGGTAAAATGGGCTTGAAAATGGGGGTCCAAACTTGCTTAAATTCAATGTTCTCAAAACTACCTAAGTCGGGTGTATTCTCGAAACGGCATCTGGTCGCACTATGTCCTGGAACATCATTAAGCAGAGTCCTTCTTTAGTAATTCTTAGACTAACTAAAAAAGAGAAAGCTTGTCTTGAAGGACTCATATACTTATTACTGGTCCTACCAAGGCAGCTGCCAAAAATTTGGGATTTCTCTACAGATCAAAGATTATACACCTGCAGAAGGCAATGATCTAACCAGCAATGACCCTAAATACACACTAAAGTTTTATTAGTGTAACCGGAAGGTGAACAAACATCAAATACATTCGGCTTCATTGAGATGTTAAAAATAAAATCAAAATAGAAAACCGCTTTCAAAAATTAAATATTGGCCGAAGAAACTATTTTTTTTATTAATTTGAAGTTATAATAATGGAAAATCTAGGTTAACAGTATGTAGTAGAGCAGACAATAAACATTACAACTAGTAAATTATAAGTTTCATTTCTATAAAACTAAGACTTATTTATAAGACAGAAACTTTAAGATTTATAACTTAACTTGACAAAGTTCTTCTACGTGGGCATAACTTCAAGTCTCGTGTAAAAGTGTCGTAAAACTGAGTTTAAAAGTTTGTTTGTAATAGAAAGGTCATAGAATTCCATTAGTACTTGGAATAAGGTTTATAGCTATGAGTAGCTAGTTATAAAAATCTTCGTCTATGTAAAACTGTTTGTCTCCAATGAATAACTGTTCTTAATTAGTCTTTATGAATTATTATTGCCTTAGAACTTTGTAGAAAAACTACTTTTCATAAGCTTTCGGAAAAGTCGTGTCAATTTAGGTAAGATATGCTAACATCGGCTAAATTTTGGATGCTAAGTATCGGCTAAGTATGCTAAGTTGCTTTAGTTCAAAGAACAAGTTTTATTTTTAAGAAGGAACATCGGTCTTAACTATATAATATATAAGACAAAGTCCCTCCATTATAGTTATTTTGAGTTTCGAGAATTAGCTCATTCTACCCAGACACAAGTTTGCTATATAAATAGTTGACTAGAGTCTAGTCACTAGACGAACACAAACATCTATGACGAGTCTTGGATTCGAACCCAGTCGGTGGTAGTCGCAGCAACTTAGTACCGTGAGCCTAAGCCACTGAACCACCACCGGCTCCAAAATAACAAGTAATTTTAAGAAAAATTAATAAAAAATATTATAATTGGTAGTCAACGTATTTTAGTTAACGTACGGTATCTATGCGAAAAAATTATTTAATATCATGTCAATGCATTTTATGATAAAATAAAATGCTCGTAGTACCTACTTAAAAACTCCTCGACTTTTAGTATAAAAATGCCGGTGTTTACAAAAAAAAAAATTGATGTAAAGAAAATATAAACTTCCACAACTTGCGGCAATATCAGCGACATTTTCTGCAGTTTTTATATCTGTATGCAGTACAAAGCCCGTCTTTGTCGTTCAAACGTGTATCTCATTACTATACGTTCAAACTTGATTTTGTGCTGTACTACTTTCATTGTTATTTTTCTTCTTTATATAAATATTTTTTTCTTTTTTTTTAATATCATGTTATCACGAACTAAAATGTATAAAAAATTTATTAATTGCCATGGAAATATTACTTAACTGTAAACGTGGTTCTTAATCGTAATCGTAAATCCAATAGATACTTGACATACGAATAATTACACCAAATTTTTCAAGTGGAACGGCGACTTTCTTGTTTAAATCAACTTTACTCTCTACATACCTTGTTATTATTGATTGTACTCACCCCACGTTTATAGTTTTAAATCATAGCTTCCCATAGCTTTTAAAAATTATTGCATATTTTTTAATCCTTGTAAACGATTTTTTTTTATATTCAAATAATAATTATTTTCTGTTTTATGTATGAGGTTGGTATGTCTGCGAAATTTTGCAACCGATCTTTAACATTTTGATGAGATTATGGCAGAAAAATGTGGCTCCGTTCACGTTCTCTCTCAATAACGGCGATCGAGATTTACTAAAATTTTTGATGGACGAACCGGCAGAAAGAACGAGTTAATATCGCATTGTCATCTAGCGCAACATTAACAAATCAAAGTTTGTTAACTGGTTCGCCTCGAATATAAAGTTGAATTGGGACTCAAACTCTTGACGCTATCCTGGAAATTAATAGGGCGATCGACAATTTCTACGGAAAAATATAGGTAATTATAGCTGAAATATTATAGGTAAAAAAGTGGTTTTATGATTGCAGTTTGAGGAAAACGACCTTTTCTATTATTCAACTAAGACCTATTTTTCCTTAATGACACATTATAAAAACTGCAATGCATAACAGTTTCACAATTGGAAGCTTATAAAGCACTTGACAGTATAAAGCAGAAAGCAAGATGATACGTGAAACGTTTAGTTTTCTTTTTACCTTGTATGCCTGGACACAGAGAATATTAAACCAAGCTGAAAGCATGCAAATGTTAAAAGCTAAGAGACTATGTGAATAACAAATGAGTACTGATGGATGGATATTGTGTTTCCTCTGATCCCGATACAAAAAGGAGCCCGCACTGGTACTTGCAAGCACTAGGTCAAATCCTGTAATCAACGCGGTGTCATGTTGGTAGATGCAATAACAATAATTATTATGAGAGAAAATGCATAATAGTAGCAATAATTATCATCAATGAAAATATAGGCATGTCTTTGATATGGCCGTGTTAATTAAGTTAGTTCCTTGATCTCCGAACTTATTAATACCATAATTTCAATAATTTTAATATTAATTAGTCAATTGGCCCACTTATTATGTTAATCAGTAAAAAATATCGATACATATTTATATAAACACCTGTTTTTTTTCAAGTAAGTTCTTCTATATCTATAGCTATCGATTTCATAGACTTATTCATCATGTCCACAAAAGTGTACCTCAACAGACCTGAAGCACCGTTAAGATTTGCATTCGCAGTGACGTATAGATATTTATGTTAGTCGACCGGGTGAAAGTAAATAACACTTCTTTAGAAATAATTTAATGATGAAACAAAAATAATTAAATGTACGAATTGATATGAAAACAAACTTCTTAACGTCTTAATACTCTTCTTAATTAATTATTATCAACTTCCCCTTTTTCAACTGACGTCTATCATGCATCGACTCGCACTCTGTGTCTACTGCTCCTTCATTACGTTCGGCCCTTCTCCCGACCTGACTGCCTCTACTGCTCGTTTCTGATTTCTGGTGATCGGCATTTTCACATAACATTCGGCCTCACTACCATCGGGGTCGTCCTCGGCACCATCACCCTCGCTGTCACTGTCCTGTTCCGGATCTAGACGACACCACGGCTTCATTAGGTCAGATGCAAAGACTGACTTGAATGGTCTTTGGGTTCGTTGAGCCCCAGGAATATCTTTAATCAAGTAGCGGTCATTTTCTAAGACTGCTGCAACTTCATATGGACCCTTGTACTTCGGCATCAATTTCCTTGATTCTCCTGTAGCACTCGCTTCCCTTCTAACCAATACTAGATCTCCTTCTTCATACTTCTTCGGCTTCTTATGCTTCGAATCGAACCACTTCTTGCTCTTTTCCTGTTGCTTCTCTATATTCTGCAGTGCGTCTATTCTTAATTCGTCGATGTCTTCTTCTCTTCTGTTCCCTTCATTCAGGGCCAGCATTAACTGATTTTGAACGGCGTTACGCGGATGATATCCGAATAATAGTTCATTAGGCGTCTTTTTCGTAGTTGCATTCGGCAAGTCATTTAAAGCAAATTGAATATTCTTCAAGCTTCTTTCCCAATCTTTTCCGCTTTTCTCATTGTACGTGGTAGTTAGGGCGGTTAATAAAGTTTGGTTATGTCTCTCGACTTGTCCATTCGCTCTTGGACTACAAGTGGCATTCTTTACATGAACTATCTGGTTAAGTTCACAGAAGTTTTCAAATTCTTTTGAAGTAAAAGCGGTACCTCTGTCGGTTATCAATCTGATAGGAGTACCAAAATAAGAAAAGATCTCCGTTAACACTGTTATCACTGGTTTCGTCTTTGTCGACTTTACAGCCTTAATTACTGAATACTTCGTAAAATTGTCTTGGTAAAGCAAGACATAATCATGTCGACTACTGCTTTTTACAAATGGTCCTAGATGATCCAAATTAACGGTATGGAATGGTAAAGGTATTCTTTCGATAATATGCATCTCACCTTCTGATTTTCCCTTTTCTGTTTTGTGATAAGCACATCGGATACAACTGGCTATATAATTTATCACCTTCTTTCTCATTCTTGGAAACCAGAATTTTCTCTTGACATAATTCAGAGTCTTATCTACACCGAAATGTCCCATATTATCATGTGCAGACTGAATTACCTTCCAGCGTATGCCTCGTGGTACCACCCATTTTAAATCATCATCTATATTTCTGTAAAGTCTATTATCTTCTATTGTGTAGTCTTTGGTTAACTGAACTTCCTCTGGCGTTTTATTTTTCTTCTTCAGCGTCATATATATTCTCTGGATATCTTCATCTTGTAGTTGCATGGTAAGTAGCCAATCATCTTCTTCGATGCGGAAAGTATACACTTTTAAGTCTGCTTCTGGTACATCTCTCGGCGATTCAACTGGTCTTCTGCTAAGTGCATCCACGTGGACCATTCTGTCACTTGATCTATGGTTTATCGAAAAATCGAACTCTTGCAACTTCAACAACCATCTTGCAATTCTGGGCTGTACGTCTCGTTTATTCATTATAGTCTTCAGTGAATTACAGTCAGTTATTACTGTAAAACATTTTCCCAACACATATATCTTAAATCTTTCCAGACTCTCAACCACAGCTAATGTTTCGAGTTCGAAACTATGATATTTCCTTTCTAATTCTGTTGTCTTTCTACTGAAATAACATACAGGTTTCCACTTTCCAAATTCCTCTTGTAGTAGAATTCCAGCAAGACCAACAATACTACTAGCGTCTGTGTGAACCTGATGTTCAGCTTTCGGATTATATAAAGTAAGAACGGGTTGACTGCTTAAACATTTCTTGAGGTTCTGATAAGCGTCTTCACTTGCTTGAGTCCATTCAAATTGTTGAGACTTCTTCGTCAAATCTGATAGAGGTGCAGCAATCAGCGAAAAACTGGCGACGTATCTTCTAAAGAATCCACACATACCGAGAAATTGTCTTACTTCAGTGACATTCGTAGGTCTTGGAAACTCTGCGATAGCGTTCACTTTCCCTGTACCAGGTCTCACTCCTTCACTGTCAATTTCAAATCCAAGATACTCAATCTGACGACATAAAAATTTACATTTTGACAATTTTAATGTCAGTCCCATTTCTTTCAAGACACTTAACACACGTTTCAGCTTTTCTAGTCCTGTCTGCTCATTTATGCTAGGTATTATTAAATCGTCCATATAGTTAAGTACGATACCCGGACCGATTTTCTCCACAACTTTCTTCATTAGTTTGCTAAACACTGTCGGCGCGTTAACTAGTCCAAATGGCATTTTATTAAATTCATATTGTCCATCAGTCACGACAAATGATGTATACCGCTTCGAACCTTCATCGATCGGTATTTGGTAGTACCCACTCATAAAGTCTAGAGTTGTGAAAACACGATTACCTGCCAATTGATCTAACTGTTCTTCTATGATGGGCATAGGCATCTTTTCTTTTCTCGTAATAGCGTTAACTCGTCGATAGTCAATACACAACCGATTACCACCGTCTTTTTTCGGCACTAGCACCACCGGACTCGAATATTCCGACACGGATTCACGAATAATACCAGATTGTAGTAATTCTTCAATCATTTTCTTGACTTCTTCTCGATGTGCATATGGTAGTCGATAAGGCTTATATTGGACAACTTCTTTTGACGTTAACTCGATTTTCATTTCCACTAGATCAGTAGTTCCAATCTCTTCCAGATTCTTCGAAAATACAGTATTGTGTTGATTTATTACTTCAACTAACTCTTCTCTGATTTCATTTTTCAGTTCAGGTGACGTAGTGATTTCACTTGAATCTATTTCGCTACTTCGTTCAATCTTCATTACTTTCTCTATTGTCAACTTCTTCTCTTCTTTGACCACTCTCAAGTCTGGTCTGTCTAATGCAGAACGTCCGATAATCATTTCTTTGTCTTGGGCTTCATTTGGTACGATGAGCACTTCTACTTCGATGTCAATTCCATCTAGTTCTATAACCAAGGTTCTTTTCCCAATAACTTGGCATTTTCCTTCTCCGAACCCCTTCAGCACTATAGTCGTTGGTAAATATTTAATTCCATACTTATCTGAAGTTTCTTGTTTCAAAGTAACAACATCGCTTCCCAAGTCAACGAACGCTACTACTTGCCTGCCATCAATGGAAACAATTTTGTGAAATTCGTCATCTAATTCGTTATGTTTGATTGTTCTGACTGTTCTTGACTTGACAGCAGTTGTTGAGGAGGAAGACTCAGTCTTCTTTGGACAACCTGGTGCTTTGTGCCCAAATTCGTTGCATTTGAAGCATTTGGTTCCCAAATTCTTCGATTTACACTCTGAAGCTCTGTGGTTTTTCTCTCCACAATTATAGCAGCGTATTTCACTTGAGTAACTAGAACGTGGTACTTCTTTTTCCATTTTTCTTCCTTCTACTCTCTGAAATTTGTCATGTCTTTGTTCCTTCGAATGTCTACTTGACTCTTTCTTCTTATTTTTAATTAACTCATAGGTTTCTAACTTTTCTTTAAATTCTTTTTGACTCCTTGCACCATATAAGATGGCTTTATTGTTGATGTCATCTCCAATTCCATCTATAACATAGTGACGTAATGCATCTTTGTCAATTCTTCCTCTATTTGCTAATTCTTTCATGGTTAAATAATATTCGATCGGCTTTTCATCTGGTTTCATTTTTCTTCGTTGCATAATCTCGTGCAGTTCAGCAGCATTAATCTTCTTATCAAATTCTGAAAGTAGTTTCTGTCTCAGTTTCTTCCATGAATTAATGTTCTTTTCTGATTGGATAAATAATTTGGCAACACCAAGTAACCTCTTCTTCGCAAATATCACCATCTGAACATCGTTCCAATTTAATAATTGTGCTGTCTCTTCGAATTCATCAATCCATTCTCTAATCGGAAAATCTTCTCTACCATAGTATGGTCTAATTGTTTCTTCTACATCTCTGAATGTTAATGCAAATCTGGGTTCTATCTGCTTTGCTTCATATTCTTTCTTCTTGCGTCTGTCTTCTTTTTGTGTACTTCTATTGGCGTTGCTGCCACTTGTTTTTCTTCTAACTACTTTGTAATCATCTTTCTCATCGTCACTTTCCTCTTCACTTTCGTCTTCATTATCGTCTTCATTATCACCTTTATCATCGTCTTCTGTATCATCTTCTTTATCGGCATCTTTATCGTCATCTTCGTCATCGTCTGATTCTTTTTCGTCGTCTTCTTCATCTTTTTCTTCGTTCTTTTCGAGTTCGTGCAAATCATTTAAATTTCGAAAAATTATAGAAATTAAATCCTCCTTACACTTTTGCTCAAAGCTTAATCCCAAAATCAAACAACAATGAACTAGTTCTGTGAAATTTAACTTGTCTTGTACATACTGAACCTTCTTTAAATGTTCACTTGAATTTTTTTCAAAATGAAACCCTCCAAAACCTCTTAATCTGCTTCTGTTACTTCTATCTCCGTCATCTTCAAATATAAATTTATGTAGTGATTTAATTACCTTCTTTGACTGAGACTTCAAATTTCCATTAATATTCTGGAATTCACTCAATGATAATGCGGACGACGCCATTATGGTCTCGAACTTCTGTAGTGTAGTAATCTTGACAAACTGTATTAGTGAACTAGTTTTTCAGTCGTAATAAAATATCAGATCTACAAAATGCGTTTGGTCTTCATCTTAAAGGTACACCACACCACCTGGCATCCGGCGAATTATTGTCTCGATAATCTTACTCCGGGAATAAGGCAACCAAATAAGTAGGTATGTACGCAGTTCACAAAATTCGCGGACCGGCCATTTGACTTTTCACACACTGATTTTAGGTTGATATTTTTATATTATATCCCACCGCTGCTAATTGTTAGTCGACCGGGTGAAAGTAAATAACACTTCTTTAGAAATAATTTAATGATGAAACAAAAATAATTAAATGTACGAATTGATATGAAAACAAACTTCTTAACGTCTTAATACTCTTCTTAATTAATTATTATCAACTTCCCCTTTTTCAACTGACGTCTATCATGCATCGACTCGCACTCTGTGTCTACTGCTCCTTCATTACGTTCGGCCCTTCTCCCGACCTGACTGCCTCTACTGCTCGTTTCTGATTTCTGGTGATCGGCATTTTCACATAACATTTATGTATTTTTTTGTCCACTCTAACCTTAAAGACCTGCTCAAATTGTTGGGAACACGGTTTAATGCCGATAATTGGCACTGGTAGAAGAAAGACTTCTACTACAATATTGTTCTGCACTTGTAGAGCCACATATTGTACCAGTGGTACGCTTCGGTCTTCATTCATACACTTTGAGGAAATTTAAATACGTACACTAGAAAAGTGCAGAGATAAGAGAGAGATACCTATCTAAAAAATCAATGTAGGTAGGTACATATTATTTGAAATATGTTATAATTTATTGAGTGTGGTGTAACGCATTTTATGCCATAAAGTATCTTGCATTATTGAAAGGCGAAAAGTAATGATTTTTTCAAAAGAAAAGTCTTTTTAGACCCTTTTAGACCCTTTTACCAAAAATATCGTGTGTATATTCACAGACCTTCACATGACAGAGTGGAACTAAAACTTGGAGGTCGGAGTTGACAAGGCCGGTGTCTCGAACTGGTCACGCCACAATTTCAGCAAATAGCTTCTCCTCCCTATAGTTAGAGCTCCTCTTCCAGCTCTAGTTGTTTTACCAACTTCCAGAGACTGTTGGGAGATCTAATGTAGCTCTCTAGCGTAGATCTTTCAGTGCCTAGGCACAGGAACCGAGACCTAGTTAGTTCTTCATAATGGCAGAGAACGTGCTCCGCCGTTCTTCGTCTTCACGGCAGAAGCGGCATACGCCGTCGTATGCCCTTCCGACCCTGGGTTTTCGGAGTCGACTAGCTTCCAGGTAACATGACGTAAATCTTCGCTGATTGGGAAATGGCTAGGACGCGGAGGCAGAAATGTGGAAGCCAGTGGACGGCCATAGACGAAGGACACAGGCATGAAACGAAGCAGGTGGCGGGCGCAAAAATTACGAACTAAAAAAAACGGAGAAAAGCTCACCTGGATCTTGTTATAGTATCTGAAAATCTCTAAATATTTATCTTGCCTGTGTTTATCGCTTTTTTTAGAAATTTAAAAAAAGTTTTAAAAATCGCGTTTTAAAAAAGAAAACGCGAAGCATCTTGCGTTTTTCTTCGCGAATTAATAAACTTGACATTTTACTTTTTTTACTTGACATCTGAAACTACGTTTCGGAATAAATGATCGACGCCATAGTTGTTTGTAGATGTAATTACCTCAATTGTCTGGAATATCTGCAACCAATAGCAAACTAACTTGGTCACTTAACTAGAGTGTTTCCCGTTAATAATCACCATACTAATATCAACTTCAGGAGTTTTTCGATTTCCGACATAAGATATCTTCAAAAGACTCCTAACCAATCCTAATATCTTGTAAATGCCGTTGTTATTAGCAGTCCAATTTTCAAGCTTTTCGTCTGACTTTTTGGTACTTGAGAAACAATTAATTACCATTCAACTGCAAATTCACCTATTGCATCATCTTAATTCGGAAAGATAGCTACGCAATAACACCAGCGAACTGTAAGTAAAGTTTTATTTTTTTTTTAAGAACTTTTGCAAAAAAGGGTGAAACAAACATCTTTGAAATCCACCAACTAAAAGAGGTTATCTCCAGCATCATACTTCCAAGAGTCATGAATTGTTTAAAAAAATCTCTGATCGAAGAACCGACAGGCTCTGGGCCTGGGTTATTGAATCGAAATCATTGGATAAAATTTCATAATATGAGTTTTATGTATTTTCTTCTTTAAAATTTGTCAGAGGTAATATTACCAATTAGACCTGTTAGGATCATATTATGTATCATGTAACATGTTGAAATCTGTTAAATGAGAAGGTATAAATTTTCCCGCCTGAAAGCAAAAAATTAAATGTTGAAAAAAATTTCTATGATAAATAAGCTGGGATTAAGCTGTTAGAAGTTTTACCCTTCACTGCTAGTTGCATTAAAAATTGGGGATAGTTTCGTAATAAAAAGTAAAAACTGTCACATTTCAGAGCGCTGTATAATTTCAACACCACGAACATTCTAAATTAAGGTAATAATTTTACAGGGGATGACTAGAATTTTAGACTTGCTTTAGGACTCCGGCACCACATTATTTGTCACAGCAAAACCAGCTTTTCTTAGCACCTGTCGCATTTATCCTCCGTTATTTATGAGCCCAGTTTCACAATTTCTATAATCCTGGAATGCCGGCGACGATTTTAATATATCATCATTCTCTCGCTTCATTAGGATAATTTCCTCCCTTAATCTGATCCTTATTCATGGATGAAAACAGCAATTGCTGTAATATTTTATAGCATAAAAGGAATATAGCTAAATTCATGGCCACATAATTCATATTATTACAGTGTAGATAATTAAACAGTCAATAATATTGTGTAAGATTCGTTTATGAGCCGACAATTGGCATTATTCGACGACGAGACATTTTCAAATCAACCTCATCAGTCAAATCAAAAATTACACCCCAACCACATACATAAAATTCCATTTTAATTTGTTTGAACATTTTAAACCAATGTCGTGAATTGGCAACAATCTAGGCTACTTCGCTCACCGCCAGATAATCTGGAAGTATCCAGAATATACTAAGAAGGAGTTCAGAATCAAACAATTATACAGAGTGATCAGTAACTCGCGCACTCGGAGCATGCTGCGGTATACTTCACTTTTAAAAAGTGGTAAATTTTCTTACTGCAGTGTTGTAAGTTCTTTTCTTCCAAAGATATGACCATTTTTGTAAAAATTAAAGTGACAACATTGCACTGAACATGTGAATAAGTTCGGGTTAGATGGCATTGTTATCATTTTTATTTCCATAGTAACGAAGGCATTTGAATGAATTGATGAATTATATGGTATCCGTTCCAGACATTACAGTAACCTGAATTTTTCATTAATTTTTATCACGGTTAATGAAATAATTACCTTCAAACTCGGATGAGGGAAACTCTGTAACTTGAAAACCAACCGTTGGATTCAATTTTTTTGCAGAATATCCTTAATTTTAATGGGCTCTATATCGCCCTGTATTCGGAGTGCGCGAGTTACTGATCACCCTGTATAATAAAAAGTAAATTTCAATAATACTGAAGCAACCTATAATGCCAACTCCGTATGCTAAAATTGAAACCTTAAAACACGCGTAGATTATCCACCAAAGCAACAATTTCTGAAAAAGCTTACAAATGTACCTACCGGTGAGTTGCTCAGTGTTCGTTGATGTTGCTAGTAGAAGCTGTTTGATCATTAATTATTATTTATTTAATTATTGTTTTAAATGCAAATCACACATGCTTTGATATATTTGATATACATTCAAATGATTTGTCTATCCATAACACTGCTTTTGTAATTCATGTTGTTCGCCGGCACATGTCCGTTCTTGCAATTAACCGTTTATAACAATGAGTTAACGGCTAGCGGCTTTTATTTAAAATGCAAACGAATGAACTATGGTTTGGTTCCATCGGTGACGATTCACTTATATATTTGTGTGTGTTTATGGGGTACAGGGCTAATGATAAAGTTATCTGAACTGTAAACGATATTTTGTTCTCATGTAATGTTTTATAACCTTTTAACGACGAAGTACGCTCGTTATCCCGAGCGTTATTTCAAACTTATAAACGTATGTGATGATTCTTTAATAATTCATATTGATTAGAAAAAAATTTATTTATGGACTGTCCTTTTTGCAGTTCGATAACGCCTCTGTTATATTGGTTTGATCACATTTTGTGTTTACCTATTTCCGCACTCAAAATTATTTATTTATTTGCAACCAACCTATTCATTTATTTATTTATCCTGCATCACTACACAAAAGAAATAACTTTGCACTGAGGCGTAAATTTTATATGAATTTTTGTGTGTTTTGTTTATTTTTCAGGATGTATGAGTCCTGGAAATAGAAAGATAAAATGTCTTCTATCTGAATATAACAGATATGTTTATCCATTTCAATTTTACACCAAGAAAGGTGATTTTATTTATTGTGTCATTTATACAGGGTGATTCATGAGTGACCTTACATAGACCAATGGTGATAAGCGGACTTCAAGGCGGGTCGAAAACCACAAAAGAAATTTTTTTTGTGTGATTGGTTAAGAAGTTACAGGGTGTTTTATGTCTCAGGTACAAAACTTTGATAGGCGATATTTCTGAAACGGCTAGAGATATTTTGTAGAAATTTACTAGGAATGGTGCATTCCGGAAACTCATCAAAACCGCATTCTGAGTTAATTAAAAATCCAGGACCGGACTTGAAAATTTTTGCCCCCATGGTCTTTGTTGCAAAAGTTTATTTTCTGACCGTGCTACTGAAAAACTGTCATCGAATTTGAAAAGATAAGAAAAAACTCTATAGAAATCATTCCTCAATTTGAACGGCACACCCAAACCGTCTCGAAAAAAAAATGTCAAAGTAAAACTTCTCAGTAAATTATCGTTTTCGAGCAGACATATTTTACTTAATGTTCGTCTGAATTCCTTCAAATTTATTTTTTGACTTGTTTCTGTGGGAAAAATGTTGGACAGAAGGCCAAGCTTTATTACTGGGAAATCAGGTGTCAACTACAAAATTTTCAGATTTCACTAATAATCACAAATCATTTCACTAATAACGAATACCAGACAGTATGTTTGTGTATGGTTTCTGCAATGGAAATTCAAGAGCAGCTGCGAGAGAATACCATAGAAGATCACAATCGAAGAACACTGCCCCATGTAACGTTTCGCGTCTGTTTTCCAATTTTCTCGAAACCACGGCATATTTCCCTGAGTTCAAAGGAATGCTGAACCTCAATTGGAAAATCTGAGCCATAAAACATCGTGGAGATGGTGGCAGTAAATCCAAGTTCAAGTACGCGAAGAATTGTGCAAGCACTGAGCAGTTCTCAATCAAGAGTATGGCGAACTTTGAAAAAAAGAAGAGCGGATGCCATCCCTGTCACGTACAAAGCGTACAGAGGCTTCAACCATTCAATGAAGTTCCATTGAATGGACTGCGTAGAATTTTCTGTACTGATCGAAGCTCAGTTCACGCGGGATGGTGTAACGAATAAAAAAAACTCCCATACCTATGGGCATATGAAAATCCGCGCTCTGTTGTTCAGAAGAACTCGCAACAGATTTTCTATAAATGTGCAGTGTGGCATTGCAAATGATACCCTAATAGGACCCCATTTTTTGCTGGGCGGCTCACAGGAGAAATTTATTTACTTTTACTACAAGTCATTTTGCCCGGCTTGCTTGCAGAGGCGAACGTGAACAGGCGTGCTCTTTCCTTCCAGCAAGATGGGGCACCACTGCATTTTTCTCGACAAGTCAGAGAGCATCTCCACAATGAGTACCCCAATCGTTGGTTTGGGCGCGGCGGCCCTCATTCCTGACCACCTAGGTCCCCCAACCTCACTGTTTTAGACTATTACCCATGGGGCCATATGAAGCAGAAAGTCTAAAAAACGGTAGTAAGTACCAGAGAGGAGTTCAGGACGCGAATACTGGTAGTTGCTGATGAAATTAGAAACAACAGGCAAATAATTCAAAAAGCAAACCAAAATTTATGGAAACGCTGCAGGAAATGTATTGAAGTTGGTAAAGGACATTTTGAGAACCGTTTATAACATTAATATTGATAACATTTAATTTACACTGACATTTTTCCCACAGAAACAAGTCAAAAAATAAATTTGAAGGAATTCAGACGAACATTAAGTAAAATATGTCTGCTCGAAAACGATAATTTACTGAGAAGTTTTACTTTGACATTTTTTTTTCGAGACGGTTTGGGTGTGCCGTTCAAATTGAGGAATGATTTCTATAGAGTTTTTTCTTATCTTTTCAAATTCGATGACAGTTTTTCAGTAGCACGGTCAGAAAATAAACTTTTTCAACAAAGACCATGGGGGCAAAAATTTTCAAGTCCGGTCCTGGATTTTTAATTAACTCAGAATGCGGTTTCGATGAGTTACCGGAATGCACCATTCCTAGTAAATTTCTACAAAATATCTCCAGCCGTTTCAGAAATATCGCCTATCAAAGTTTTGTACCTGAGACATAAAACACCCTGTAACTTCTTAACCAATCACACAAAAAAAATTTCTTTTGTGGTTTTCGACCCGTCTTGAAGTCCGCTTATCACCATTGGTCTATGTAAGGTCACTCATGAATCACCCTGTATTTAATGTTTGTGAATACAGTCAGAGTTTTCTTTGCAAGGGTTCTTTCTCTGATTAGTTCCAGCGAACAGCACTTGGGAGGGGGTTAGGTTAGGTTGAATAAAATCTGATTTCATTTCATAACGGTAAATTCTTGTATTTTAAATCAAATCTCCTTTCTCCTAATGGTTGGCTAACTTAAGTATTTTCGTGGCGTTTTGGGACTTTGGGACGGAATAACCTCAAATTCAAAGTTAGACGTCAGGGAGGGAATTCAACAGAGACGCTCATAACGGAAAAGTTGACATTTCAAATGTCAAGAGGTTCTTCTTTTTAATTCATACAGTTAGGCCTTTATCAACGGATATTTCAGTTAGGGAGATACGCTAGAGAATTTGGTGCCGCAACCAGGTTACACATCAATATCTACAAGCAAAGCATACAACTAGTCTTAGTTGTCTAACCTCTGGAGGAGAAATAATAAACACAACGCTGGCTGCCATAAAATTTAGAAGGTCGAGAATATACAGAGCGAGATCACATCGACTCATGCTTCTTGCTACGCTTTATGCTTAGTTAGTACAGGTAATACAAAATTTGATGGCGGAGAATTCCAAGAAGGCATGCTAAAGCGGCCTACTGAGATCTGTATGCTCATAAAGCAAATCGGATTATCTCACAGTGTCCTTTCCAAGAATTCTCCGCCTTCATATTCTGTACGAACAGTAGTACGGGGAAGTGTGCACTCCAAGCAAATAGGACACTAAAACTGTCATTTTCCCTTTTCGCCGTTGCAATACGACGGTGCTACTTGTGCTCAAACCTTCTCGGTCTTTTACTTCACAGTCGTCCCCGTGGTTTGTGCCACATTTGTGATAGACTGGTTCCCCGTCACACCCATATAAGTTGTAGGTGTCTATTTATGACCGGTGAGTGACTACCACGACTAGCAGTTTAAGCTCCTTCCGGGTTAGTTTGATCAATTTGACCAGCCTATTTTTGTCCGAGCTAGCTAGAAACACTCTAGCCAGGCGTTTCCTCCTAATACTTCTATATAAACCTTTTAGGGTCCATTTCTTGATTGGTTCTTTAGAATACCTTTTGACAGATCAAGTGCAATCTCCAGTTTCAAAAGTTTTCTCTGGTCCCGAACTTCGCATACTGATCTGGCAGCATGGTATTTATGCTGAATGTGCGAGAACCCATCAACACTGATTTCTTGAATCAGCTGGTTCACCCATACGAATATTCCTGGATAAGCGGTGAGTTAATCCTGTATGAGCCCGGCGCTTTTGTGAGAGCCTTATATCAGTGTTTATATAAATTGTTTGTTCCGGGCTTCTATTGCCTTTTCCTTTTCCATTCAGTATTCCTGCTTGATCGTGCAAACCTCCGCTTGGTAGATAGTTGTCGTCGACCCAAGGGAAAAAATTCTCATCCTGTCAAGCAGAGTCTCGCTCTAATGTACCTAACACTTTTTATTCCTGGAGCCGTCTGTATAGTAGACTGGTCCTCCTAGTTCGGTAGTTACCTCTCCCCTTTCTCACCTTTTCTGTTCAGGAATCAGAAGGAATAATTCCTTTTTCCATATTTTACCCTATTTTTCCTTGTGACTAAGGCAGCTTTAAAGCTTTATGCTTAAAAGTATTGAACATTTAAATTTCAA
Source organism: Malachius bipustulatus (assembly GCA_910589415.1). Taxonomy (NCBI): domain Eukaryota; kingdom Metazoa; phylum Arthropoda; class Insecta; order Coleoptera; family Melyridae; genus Malachius; species Malachius bipustulatus. Next base: position 27,847,913 of record OU342634.1, on the reverse strand, counting down.
TGGAGAAAATCAGCGTATATTTACAGGATTAAGTTAAGGGATACGCAGAGGAATCTAGAATCTAGAAATATCTAAAATATGTGGTGTAAGATTCTCATAGAGGGACTTCTGCATCGCAAGTTCGACAAGAAATAACAATGCTTAAAAAAAGTAATAAATTGCGTTTGTTGGAAAGGATTTCAGAAAAGCAGGTTGTTGAGCTTCAGTAGACTAAACTCCTAAAATATGTCTGGAAAAGGGCATGAAATAAAAGCATAAGAAAACAACCTCATAGCTACTAAAATGCGGTTCAGTTCAGTGTAGTTAAAATCCAGTTAAGCGAAGTTTCCTTTTACCAACGAAGAAATTATAAGAAGAGATTAGTTTTTTTTATAAAATTTAGCTAATATAGGAATTGCTCTATTTTAAGTTACGAGTACATAAGTAGGTATTACATTATATTTTAAGTGAGAATATAAGGAAAAATAAACTACACAAAATCAACGTAAACAAGCTTTAATAATATTTTAAATATCCGCTGAAATATTCTAGAAGCTTCTAAAGATTATTCCTGTTTATTGGTTTCGGGGATAGGTTTTTTCTTATTTCTGATTCGCGAATAACATCCTAATTGAAATTCCGGCCGCTCATAAAAAATTAAAGTGTTTTATTGAACAAAATTTTATTAGATTTTCAGATCACGATGCGCCGTAAAAGCGCCTCGAAGTTACTGCCGCTAACTTGTAATTCGACATGATTACGAGAAGTAATCCAGAAAATTACAAATTCTGTTTATACAGCAGAAAGTTGAACGATTCGAAGATTCCATTTGCACGATGCTGAACTAATGTAAAAAGGCCGAATGACCCAATATTGAATTGTGCAAAAATGGGCGATGAATAAAAGATGAGTCTTGTAATAATAAATCGAAAGCGAGGATTGAGAGATATGGTTCCATTTCAGAAAGTAATTATCAAACGGTAATCGTAGCGTGAAGATGGGCTAAAGTTATCTAAAACTTAAAAAACAACTTTGAAATGATCGAATTTACTTAAAATTCCTTAAAGGATTGGCTTCGTCGAAAGCTGTGAATCCATATCTTGAATGACTCGATATCTTTAAGATTTTTTTTTTATTTAAGTGGATATTTCTCTGTATAACTAGATTTTTGAGGCATCATGAAGACTTTACTTACAGGGTTAAAAAAAGGTAAATGGGCATTTTTCACTTGGTGGGGGCCATAGGGGGAACAGTTTGTTGGAAAAATCTGTTTAGAAGTTTTCTCACGAAACCTTAATATTTTCGAAAGTGGCATATTTCAGGGCTCCGAGAAAATAACTGCAGAGTGTAAACAAAGCGAAAGGGACACATCTCATCGACTAGGGTCTAGTCGGCCATAAAAGTTACAGCTTTTACTGAGGGTCGTTTGAAAATCCGCACAAAAGCTGTCACAGCTACTCGAGCTGGGTAAAGATTCCATCGGAAATATACATATACAGGGTGATTCATGAGTGACCTTACATAGACCAATGGTGATAAGCGGACTTCAAGGCGGGTCGAAAACCACAAAAGAATTTTTTTTGTGTGATTCGTTAAGAAGTTACAGGGTGTTTTATGTCTCAGGTACAAAACTTTGATAGGCGATATTTCTGAAACGGCTGGAGATATTTTGTAGAAATTTACTAGGAATGGTGCATTCCGGAAACTCATCAAAACCGCATTCTGAGTTAATTAAAAATCCAGGACTGGACTTGAAAATTTTTGCCCCCATGGTCTTTGTTGAAAAAGTTAATTTTCTGATCGTGCTACTGAAAAACTGTCACCGAATTTGAAAAGATAAGAAAAAACTCTATAGAAATCATTCCTCAATTTGAACGGCACACCCAAACCGTCTCTAAAAAAAAAAGTCAAAGTAAAACTTCTCAGTAAATTATCGTTTTCGAGCAGACATATTTTACTTAATGTTCGTCTGAATTCCTTCAAATTTATTTTTTGACTTGTTTCTGTGGGAAAAATGTTTGACAGAGGCCAAGCTTTATTACTGGGAAATCAGGTGTCAACTACAAAATTTTCAGATTTCACTAATAATCACAAATCATTTCACTAATAACGAATACGCAGACATTATGTTTGTGTATGGTTTCTGCAATGGAAATTCAAGAGCAGCTGCGAGAGAATACCATAGAAGATCACAATCGAAGAACACCGGCCCATGTAACGTTTCGCGTCTGTTTTCCAATTTTCTCGAAACCACGGCATATTTCCCTGAGTTCAAAGGAATGCTGAACCTCAATTGGAAAATCTGAGCCATCAAAACATCGTGGAGATGGTGACAGTAAATCCAAGTACAAGTACGCGAAGAATTGGGCAAGCACTGAGCATTTCTCAATCAAGAGTATGGCGAACCTTGAAAAAAAGAAGAGCGGATGCATCCCTGTCACGTACAAAGCGTACAGAGGCTTCAACCATTCAATGAAGTTCCATTGAATGGACTACGTAGAATTTTGTTTACTGATCGAAGCTCAGTTCACGCGGGATGGTGTAACGAATAAAAAAAACTCCCACCTATGGGCATATGAAAATCCGCGCTCTGTTGTTGTTCAGAAGAACTCGCAACAGGTTTTCTATAAATGTGTAGTGTGGCATTGCAAATGATAACCTAATAGGACCCCATTTTTTTGCTGGGCGGCTCACGGGGGAAATTTATTTATTTTTCCTACAAGTCATTTTGCCCGGCTTGCTTGCAGAGGCGAACGTGAACAGGCGTGCTCTTTCCTTCCAGCAAGATGGGGCACCACCGCATTTTTCTCGACAAGTCAGAGAGCATCTCCACAATGAGTACCCCAATCGTTAGTTCGGGCGCGGCGGCCCTCATTCCTGACCACCTAGGTCCCCCAACCTCACTGTTTTAGACTATTACCTATGGGGCCATATGAAGCAGGAAGTCTAAAAAACGGAAGTAAGTACCAGAGAGGAGCACAGGACGCGAATACTGGTAGTTGCTGATGAAATTAGAAACAACAGGCAAATAATTCAAAAAGCAAACCAAAATTTATGGAAACGCTGCAGGAAATGTATTGAAGTTGGTAAAGGGCATTTTGAGAACCGTTTATAACATTAATATTGATAACATTTAATTTACACTGACATTTTTCCCACAGAAACAAGTCAAAAAATAAATTTGAAGGAATTCAGACGAACATTAAGTAAAATATGTCTGCTCGAAAACGATAATTTACTGAGAAGTTTTACTTTGACATTTTTTTTTCGAGATGGTTTGGGTGTGCCGTTCAAATTGAGGAATGATTTCTATAGAGTTTTTTCTTATCTTTTCAAATTCGATGACAGTTTTTCAGTAGCACGGTCAGAAAATTAACTTTTTCAACAAAGACCATGGGGGCAAAAATTTTCAAGTCCGGTCCTGGATTTTTAGTTAACTCAGAATGCGGTTTTGATGAGCTTCCGGAATGAACCATTCCTGGTAAATTTCTACAAAATATCTTCAGCCGTTTCAGAAATATCGTCTATCAAAGTTTTGTACCTGAGACATAAAACATGCACCCTGTAACTTCTTAACAAATCGCACAAAAAAAATTTCTTTTGTAGTTTTCGACCCGCCTTGAAGTCCGCTTATCACCATTGGTCTATGTAAGGTCACTCATGAATCATCCGTATTTGGGATTAAATCAGTATAAATGAATCACTGAAATTTTTGAAACGTCTAATAATTCTGGACATCCTGTATCGGCTGACCAAGTGTTGTAATATAATTTTTTTTTCATATACAGGGTTAGAACTATTTAAAGGGCCACTACAGGGATATCTTAATTAAAGCATTGAAAATACGAGTTCGGTTAAATTAGAGAAAAGATTCGCAATTTTGTGGCCATCCCGAATCCGCGCTTCAAAACATGCAAGATATCTGTGACCGTTCCTGAAATATCCTGAAAAAACTGAAAAAATCGAGATTTCTTATTTTCCTCATATCTTTTTTGTTATTGGGAATTAATAAATAATTTTTCGTAGGCTTACATAAGCCGTTATGAGCTATTGATCTGACGTTTCAAAAATTTTCAAAGCCGACTAGATCTTAGAGTTTTCATAGTCAACTTTAGTTTTTCTTATGACCGTCATATTGTTGTTTTATTTCGTTCGGTATGAAAAAATATTGTCGTAGGGAGGAAATATATGGACAAGGAAAGGAAATATTTGAACAAAGTGACTATTCATGCGTGACTTTGGGAACTTATGGATAATTTAATTGCCTACTAAAAAGGTCCTATGAAAATTTTTGACAGGTTGCTTAATTGTTTCATAATTTAGACTTTAAGCTTGAAAATCTGATTTTTTCTAAATTTTGCGACTTAAATAATTATTATTGTTGATAAATTGAACATGCCGTAAATCTGAACTCAACAAAATTAAATAATTTTTCAAATACATATTACCTTCCACGGATTTGAGTTGTAAAGTCTAGTCATCCATGAATCGTTGATCTCTAAGAACGGATAACTTCTTCGGATACACTTCATATAATAATGAATATGCATAGGTAATAATTAATATGAATAGGTAATAATTAATTTAAATGGTACGCAAAGAATGTAATTAAAAATATAAAAAAGTGCTTTCAGGTTATTGAACGTTTATTTCAGGTTAACCTAATACCTAATCTAAAGAAAAATATTCTTTTTCACTTCAGGAATGTAAGAAAATATTGGTTCATGATTTGGGTAATCAGCTTTTTCTTATGTGGAAAGTGATAAGAATATTTAACGTTTTCTAAAACAATAAGATACATTATGTATGCTACATATAAGTACATAGGTACATACGTATTTATTTTACTAATAAGAACAATGCGATACATTGAAAGGAAATTATTGGTTTCTCTTATTTAAATAAAATAGGAGTGACTTAGGTAAATATATATTTTTATCCAGGATTACGTCGCCAATTATAGCTTTCAATAATTATTAATTGTGATGATATTTCTAAGCCCATCATAGTCCAAAATAATCAATAAAAATATAGAATACTTCTTAATAAATTATTATTATCAATCACCAGAATATACAGGTTATGATGCAGATTTCATGTGCCAGTATTGAGATATCGGAAGAAGCAAAAAAGTTACGCTTTTTAGTAGACACTGCCAGGTGTCTTTCAGATTTAATTTTTAAAGTCACTAGATAATTCAAAAAAGCTGAAATTTGTAGTTTTGTCCTTCCGTTAATAGCTCACTCTGTATAACACGCAAGAAAAGTGTCAAAATCGAAACGACTCTCGTAATCTTCACAGTTTTCTCAAAAACCTCATCCTATCTTAGTTAGGAGAGAGCGAGGGAGAAAGTCATTTTTGCTACACATTTGGAAAAATTTAAAGCCAATAAGTAAATAAAAAAAAATATAAATAAGTAGTTTACTATTGAAGTTGGCAGTTTTTCTGAAAATACAAGAAGCTTTGCTATTAACAGTATTATTACTTCTTAGTCGTTTATTATACTTTCAGTGCTGGTTCTTGACTTCATTCATTAAAAAAATAATGTAATGAAATAGCTGCATGATCATTTTTTCATGTAGAGAATTGCGAACTGTACATATGTATTGGTTGCCTTATAAAAAGCATATGACTTTATATTACCTACAGCTTTGATGTCGCATAATATTTTTTCGTTTATCTAAATACAATTTCACTGTTTTACATATACCGATACCGAAGTCTATTCTTTTAACATTCGCATATTGAACGCGCGCGACATAATGTATTTTACGTGCGAACCAAATTTTAGAATAAAAAAGAGATACCTATACCAAACGTATGTACTTTAAATATACCTCTTACATGTGTCGAAATAAAACTTTATCGACATACCAACAATGGAAAGTAGATTTTTACAGGATTAGCGATAACTGAAAGCGTCATTGAAATTACTGAAACAAACCGCATGCATGCAGTCGTTCAATTTCAATGAACTTTAAATCTACAGTAGGTATTTGTATTCGCGATTTGATGGGCCCCGATTGAACGACAGCTGTCCTGTACGGCAAAATAATGGGATTCATACATGAGAACTGGGTGAAGCAGTGAAAATGGCAAACATAGGCGTGTCACTCTTCATTTAACTTGAATTGTTGACAGCCCGGCAGACAAATTACACTGTCACATGATTATCAGTAGTTGATATGCAGACAGTGTCCCGCATATTGGAAACTATTGAAATTAGACCTTAAATATACATTATTCATTCTATTGCCCTATTGCAGAATTGCAGCTTTTTTTCACACTAACTAGAACTTTTTACTTAGAGCAACTAACAGACGTTGTGGGAATAAGTTTTACTTAAAATTACGCAAGTTTAGCTTATACAGAATAAAATCCATATATCTATATAGGTAAAGTAGATTGTTAAATTTCAAATGATGCCACATTTTTATAACTTTTTTTATAAAGACTTTAGTGAAAATAAGGTCTAAAGGTGATGATAACGGAAACTGTTTTTTTTTCAAATACTAACAGGGACAATGTTTCGTCCCGATACTTTTGAGTTAGATTTTGGACGTTTCTATTTTTAGCACTTTCTTGATTTAATGTATAAATAATAATCTCAAACTGGGGGATGCTTTTGAAACATCGCTCAAGGCCCTGCAAGCAGGAAACGTAACTCATAACGCAAGAAGTGTTTACATGAATCCAGGAGAAATTTTGTTTACCATAATATGATGAATGTCAAATTTTGTAAAAATGTAAAATCTCTGATTTATGTAAACATAAAGCATAAAAGTCCCGCTTTTTATTAAGTTCACGAAAGAATTTTTACAAACTTCGAAGCGGAATATTATCCAACCAGAAATGAGGCTTAGGTAAGAAAGACCGCGATGACAGTCAGAGACAGAATTTTCATAAAAAGAGAAAAAAAAATTAGGAAAATATAATTTCTAGACCCTGGAAGTAAAACCGCACGTTCGAAAAAAACATGTTAAACATAGTAATGCGTTAAAAAAAATCAGAGAAATCTTGACCTCCAAAATTTCCCATGAAAAAATGTTTAGAATAAAATATGATGAAAATTTAATTTTTGACAAAAGTAGGATTCCTTGATGAATCTCATACTTGGATACGACTCTTTAGATGAACTTGCAAAGAAACATACCACGAGTCCTACTGTTATCAAACATGCCCAGAAATAATTTTGAACTCGTCATTAGATACCTCTCCAGAAAACGGGTACAACAGTTGTATGTAAAATTGTTTACTGGAACAAGTAAGACTGGGGAGAGTTTCGAGTCTCGCAGAAGCTAACGAGTCAAAGACTATAAAAATTTAAAAACAGAAAGATCTTAAAAATGTGTAACCTCGGGACGTTCAGGGGTTTATTTTAAATCGTCTAATTCTTCTTCAGAATTGGATGAAACGAAATCCGATTACATCTAAAATTGGTCAAATTAACCCATATTTACCTACTACTGCACAAAATTAAGGGAACACTTTTTAGGGTTCCCTCGTGGCCAAACCAGTCACCAGTTTTTTTTTTCAGGATTTTACAAGAAGCCAGCAGCAGAGGGGTACCAAAGACTCCAATGGACCGAAATGCTCCAGTAACAATGTTTTTAATTATCACCAATGGTCAAAACAAGTGATAAAACCAACCCCCCTACCAGATGAAGAGATTGCAAAGATTTTCGAAACGCTTTGAGCAATTCACTATTGGGTAACCTCATTTGTGGTGAGAAAAATCAATTTGCCTCAAACTTGAGCCATCTTTGAATATCTTGTGGACTTTTTTGCAGAATAATTTCATTCTTCATCATTCACAATGAATGACGAGATCGCTTCTCAACAGCTTCTCTTTTATACAAGGCTCAAATCCGACCATCCTCAGAGTACTGCTCACATGTTTGGAGCTCAACTCCTGAACATAGACTGAGATCATCCACTTGATTGGGCTCTTTTAGATTTGACAAAAAATTTAGATACGCTGGAACAACGAAGAAAAGTAGCTGACCTAAGTCTGTTTTACAGATATTTTTAGGAGAAGTGTTCAAAAGACGTAAGACGAGGCCTCGTTTCACCCTATTTCAGACTTCTTTCATGATATATGAGTATAGAACCGCGTCACTTTGGAATAGCATTTCAAAGGGGGTGTTTTCTGACGAATACAACCTGCAACGGTTCAAAGCCAACGTGAATCGTCTTCTCCGCTCATGCACTGCTCCCATGCATTTTCAATAAAAAAGGCTCTATCTCGACATAGAGAGCATAATATAGAAGTGACGTTTTTACCATTGTGATCAACAAGCTCGGGAGAATTTATTTAAGAAAAGTTGCTTTTTTCGTTGCCAATGCCCAATGAAAATTCCTTCAACTTCAGATTATTATAAAAGAATAATTTCAGAAAAAATTGATCCTGAGTTAAAATTCTAAGAACGTATACCTACTAATAAGTAGTTTAGCATATCGTTTGGTCAATATTTACTACAGTAAATAAAATTTACGAATGTAACACAATTTCCACCGATCGTTAGAGGAAATATGGTAGAAAAAATAGGTAATTAAATGATTTTTTTTTTAAAAGTGGGTCGGGGCTTTAGGAAAAAGTTCCGTGAGATAGATCAGCAACTAAAACAGACTAGAACTATGTTTTTTGTGCGACGGGAAACCTCATTACACGAAGAATTAGTAAATTATGAAATTGTACGATCTCAAAGATCCATTTTCGAGAAAGAAGTAATTACAACTTCCCAACTTACTGTAACTAACTAACTTCGTAAAACAGAAGGTACTGTCACTTATTAGCAGATTTGAATCCAAATTAAAAGAGTAACCACCTGTAACTACCAAAGTACTGCATCAGTCTAAGAAGAATAAGTAATTCTACAGAATGTGACCAACAAAATTATTATTGCTGTTTTTCTGTGAAAAAATAACAATAATTTGGTAACAACATTCTTTCTAGTCTCTTGGGACATTACTGTATAGTGCAGCAGAATTGACCCGTGAATTAATTATTGATGGAATTAAAAAGCCCAAAACAGGGTCGTTGCTAGGATAAGTTAGGTCAGGATGCTTTAAAAAATGGAAATTACTGATTATTGCTTATGATAAATCATAATTAAGGTGGACTTAGATAAAATAAAAAAAATCGTTTTTGATCGTCGAATTGAATTTACTTCAGACTTAAATTAATTCCGAGGAGGCGCTAATGAGCATAAGCGACTTTTGAATTGATTACTTGACCCGAAAGTATAAAATTTGAATTATGCCTGCAAGTTTTCAAGTTTCTTAGCACAACAGCAAATACAAGAAAAAAATAATTTTCCCCATCAAACATCGACTTACCTAGAGCTCGGTACGCAAGATAAGGAGTCACTAATGCTGACTTGTTTAAGAGGATGGAAAGAAAAATGAGTCTAGCTACAGACCTGGAGAGTCTCTATAAATAAGATTATTTTTAATTAAATAAGTTGAAAGGCTTAAGCTCTAGGAACTTCTATGAGATTGAAATACTATTTCATGGTATCAAGTGCTGTAAAATCTACCAATAAAACTTAAATGAAGCACTTAAAGCAGAATACTTTAATATTATATTCAGAGAGACTATAGAAAATATTGTCCAAGAAACGAGTAATTAAATAAGAGTTGGAATGGAAAAAGTTGGAGTCTTATCTAGCCATAAGTGATTATTAATGGTCAGTTAATAATAATTGTTATTATAACGATTCCGTATAAAAAAAATGAATAGTGGGTTAGGAAATAAATTGGAATCAATATCAACTGCAAAATTGGTTCAATGTCTGGTTGGCGTGTCATTTTAAGCTCTATTTTTATTGTTGCGAAATGCATTAATCATCGTTGTATAAATATTTATAAAATATATAAAGTGGTATTTACAAAACGTTATCTAAATTTTGTATGCATCATTTATGGTTTTATAACTCTAAACATAAAATAGCTATGAAAAATGTTTACTGTAAATTTAAATTTAGTCCCGAGATCAGTAACACTAGCAGAGTGAATAATAATTATATTTGATCATGTGTGGTGCTAAATTTTTTAAGAATTTTGGTTGCCTCTCTTCGGCTAAATCTACTTACGGGTAAGCTTAATTTTTTATGATTACACTTGATCATACCAAATAAAACGTGCGTGTTTATTTAGAATCTCCAAATTTCCTGTTTTTAAAATACACGTACTCAAACGTGAAAATCGATTAGCTGTATTCGCGACCTATAAACGCCATGCACCAATGGTACGAATTAATGAAAGTCAGTGGAGGAATTAATGTGCAAGTATTTTATCCATATACAGGGTGAGTCAAATTCGAGCTATATCATTGGGATCTCGTAAACTAGAAAATATACGGACTCGGTTAAATTGGGGCAAAATTGCTTAATTTTATGCTTATACAGGGTTATTCACGGTATACGCCACGGAAGTTTATGGCCATGTCTCTGGATTTTAGGATCTTTTTATTTTTGGAGTGGATAGAGACCCGGCAGAGGTACGTTTTAAAATTATATTCACAATGTAGAGCGTGTCCCAAAAGCATGAAACATATAGAAGTTATGTTTTTTTAAATGGAATGCTCCTATTTTATTGCATTTTTAGATTGCCTGGGAAGAAAAAAGAAGATTGACTTTTACAGTTGGTGTTTAAATTCAGAAGTTTGTGAGTTATAAACAAGTGAAAATCGTCATTTTTCAAGTTCAAGGCCCTTTACAAGGAATACGGCTTAAGATAGAGAAAAACGGCTTACATGTCCCTATTTTAACTCTTCATGTACTATCCAATGATGTAGATGAAATGTTTATACGGAGTGATAAAAAATTTGAAAAATTCTGAGATTTCTCCACGCGTCGACAAATAAAAAAATCAAAGAAAGTACAAATGTTTCTATACCATAGGATAGTACATGAAAAGTTCAAATAGGGACATGTAAGCCGTTTTTCTCTATCTTGAACCGTTTTCGTTGTACAGGGCCTTGAACTTGAAAAATGACAATTTTCACTTGTTTATAACTCAAAAACTTCTGAATTTAAACACCAACTGTAAAAGCCAATCTTCTTTTTTCTTCCCAGGCAATCTAAAAATGCAATAACATAGGAGCATTCTTTTTAAAAAAACATAACTTTGATATGTTTCATGCTTTTGGGACACCTGTACATTATGAATATAATTTTAAAGCGTACCTCTGCCGGGTCTCTATCCACTCCAAAAATAAAAAGATCCTAAAATCCAGAGACACGGCCATAATCTTCCGTGGCGTATACCGTGAATAACCCTGTATAGGTAATAGGAATGTGAAAAAAAAATCCAAGATATTTTCAGTCGTTGCTAAAATATCCTAAAGAAACTGATAAACCAAAATTTCTTATTTTAGCCATATCTTTTTTATTATTAGTATAAATAAAGATAGGTAAGTAAATTATTTTAACATAAGAAAAACGGTGGCCACATAAGAGAAACAAAAGTTGGCTATGAGTACTCTGGAATCTAGTCGGCTTTGAAATATTTTGTAATATCGAATGGAAATGCATAGCTTTTGATGACTTATACACCGTGTTTTATATTAAGTCGGCACTATTGCTAACTTCGTTATTATTTAACCTAGAAAGTCGGTTAAATTAGCAAACTAGTAGTATTTTTGCCGCTGAATAAAATGGCGAAAGCAGAAAAACAATTGAACATCGCGTTTTTGAGATATTAAAAAAAAAGGTTATTTTTTTAATGAACACCCTGTATATTTTTAGATGGATCGGTTGCAAATTTTTTTTTAAAGGGAAAAGTCTTTATACACTATGATCCTAAAATAATAAATTCATTAATTATTCATTATTTTATTACTCCCAAAGTAGGCTGCGACAATTATTGTAATTTAGTGTACCTACGTAATGCAAGGTAAAAAAATTATGTCGTCCTCAATAATGTATTTTTCAATAAAAAAATACACTAAAAATAAGAGTTGTTACCTTGAAAAGGAATTAATTTTACATAAACAAATAACAGAACTTGTTTGTGTGTAAAATTTTATTATTTTAGGATCATAGTGCATAGAGACTTTGTCCTTTAAAAAAATTTTTGCAACCGATTCATCTAAAAATATACAGGATGTTCCATAAAAAATATCCGTTTTTTCAAATATATCGAAAACGCGATGTTCAATTGTTTTCCTGTTTTCATCGTTTTATTCAAGAGAACTAAATACTATACTAGTTTGCTAATTTAACCGACTTTCTAGCTCAAATAATAACGAAGTTAGCAATAGTGCCGACTTAATTTAAAACACAGACAAGTTCTGTTATTTGTTTATTTAAAATTAAATCCTTTTCAATATAACAACTCCTTTTTTTGTGTATTTTTTTATTGAAAAATACACTATTGAGGACGATTTATATTTTTTACCTTAAGCTGCGTACTCACTAGAGCACGAGCCCCGAACGAGCGCCCCGAACAGAGCTGAACCGCTCAGATGTGGACGGGCATCCGAACAGAGCCAAGCACGCTCAGGTTGTTCGGCGAACGTGCTCAGACCGATCCGAGCTCTGTCGGTACATCAAAGGATGTTCGCGTTCAGTCTGGACGGGATAAACCAGCTCTACTGCCAAACTAAGTATCTACTACGAACAACTGGATCAGTGCCGAACCGAATGCTCGTTCGGGGCTCGGGTGAAAAATATAAACGCCCCGAATGCTCGGCTGTGCTCTGTTCGGCGCGCTCGTTCGGGGCAAATGCTCTAATGAGTACGCAGCTTTACATTACGTAGATAAGTACACTAAATTACATTAATTGTCGCAGCCTACTTTGGGAGTAATGAAATAATGAATAATTAATGAATTTATTATTTTAGGATCATAGTGCATAGAGACTTTTTCCTTTAAAAAAAAATTTGCAACCGACCCATCCAAAAATATATAGGGTGTTCCATTAAAAAAGTTACATTTTTTTAAATATCTCGAAAACGCGATGTTCAATTGTTTTTCTGTTTTCGCCATTTTATTCAAGAGAAAAAATACTACTAGTTTGCTAATTTAACCGAGTTTCTAGGTTAAATAATAACGAAGTTAGCAATAGTGCCGACTTAATATAAAACACGGTGTATAATAAACCTATAAAAAATAAGTTATTAATTTTAGTGTATTTTTTAATAAAAAAATACACTATTGAGGACGACATCACTTTTCGAAAATCACCCAAACTCATCAAATGTCCACCGATCATGACCCCCAGATCACGAAAAAGTGGTTTTCCAAAATTCACCTGCCCACGATATATATATATTTATATATATATATATATATTTATATATTTCTCCAAAAACGCGAAATTTCGATTTTCAAAACGCTCCTGTAGCTTTATCTTTAAAGATTAGTGAACGAAATTTTGGATCCTTTCAAAACGTTGGAATGATGTTAGATTTTCGTTGAAAAAATTTCCAAAAGTCGAGTCACTTCTACAGGGTGTCCCTTCAAAATTCCCGCAAGCCGGTTCTTGTGGTATCATTTCAGGTCGCAGTTTTCAATCTAGGAGGCTGAAATTTTTGTGGGAGTAAGATATCCACAAGGAGTGGTCTGGTATTGCACTTGAGCAAAATCGGCCAAGCCGTTTCAAAATGGCAGCCATTTGAATTTTTTGAAAATTTGCTATTTTTTGAGCCCCTGTATGAGCAAGATGGCAATAAAACTTTGAAATAAAATTAACAAGATTGGAAGAAAACTATTTGAAATTTGAATTAAAGCAATAAAATTGGCATTATTTATATTAATAAGCCAGTGGCGTGGGTAGGAAAAGGGTAAAAATGTCTAAATTTCTATAACCGTTTATGAGTTCATTTTTAAAGAAATTGAACTGAAATTTTCACAGTAGGTAAGTACACTAATATCCTTTAACCCTTAAAAGTTTCAAGAAGTAAATAAGAAAAATGACGGAGATATAAATTTTTTTTTTCATATGATGTTTATTTCTTTAAAATTTTAAAACCGCTGCTGTAGCATCATATTTAAGGATTAGTGAACGAAATTTTTTACCCTTGTGAAACTTCGAAATGACATTTGATTTTCGTAAAAAAATTTTCCTAAAGCTGCGTTACTTCTACAGGGTGTCCCTCCAAATTAAAAACAAAAACCGTCTATGAGGCACGGTTTCTGATCGCAGTTTTCAATCTAGGGGGCTGAAATTTTTTTATGAGATAGCCGCAAGGAGCGCCTGGTTCTGTATTTGAGTAAAATCGAGCCGTTTCAAAATGGCGGCCTTTTCAATTTTAGAAAAAATTGCCAAAATTTGAACCCCTATACCTACCTACCTATAAGCAAGTTAGAAAAACAAATTAACACGATTGGAAGAAAATTATTTTAAATTTGAGTTAATGCAGTAAAATTTGCATATTTTTCATTAATAAGCCAGTGGCGTGGGTAGGAAAAGGGTAAAAATGGCTAAATTTCTATAACCGTTTATTAGCCTTTTTTGAAGGAGTTGAGCTGAAGTTTTTCCAGTAGACAGTTTTAACATGATGTTTATTCCTCTAAAATTTCAAATTTTCGGTTTTCAAAATTCCCCTTTCACTTTTTGCGAATTTATTAAAGGCAGTGTAAAGAATAGTATTTTTTAAGTAAAGTTAGCCAGTGGCGGACACAGGAAAAGGAAAAAAAATTAAATTTGCCAATTTTTTTTTATTTTGTTAAATTTAAAAATCCATTCTAAGGGACGTTTTCAAACTAAATGAAATGAAATTTTCTCAGTAAACCACTACGCTAATATGACCTGACTATGGAAAATTTCAGAAATCCCATTTAAAAAGCGGTGAAAATATTCATAATTGAATCGCATAAAAATACACTATTTCTGCGATTGATGCGCAAGAAGGTTTTTAATAATAAAAAAGATATGGCTAAAATAAGAAATTTTGATTTTTCAGTTTTTTCATGATATTTCAGCAACGTCTGAAAATATCCTGAATTTTTTAGATTCTTATTACCTAAGCATGCAACTTTGCCCCAATTTAACTGAGTCCATGTCTCTTCTAGTTTCCGAAGCCCGCAATGATGTATAGCTCGAATTTGACTCACGACCCTGTATAGAATTTATTAATTATTATTATTCTGTGATATCAAGCTGTCAAAACTACACTTATAAAATATAAAGCCCAGTGTCGTAGATATTAAGAGCAAAAAATACCCACGCAACCCTAAAATCTCCGCCACTAGATAAAAAAAAATAATTAGTTAGCCTTAAAAATGTAGCCAAAGTCATTTATATAAGATCTGTACAAACGCTGAGTTCCATATCTTATACGGTTTTCGAGATATCTCCAAAAAAACTGGGAAAAATATTTTTTGTATCTCGAAAACGGTATCTGCGGACACACATTAATAGAAATTTTTTGTTTATTTTTGACCAAAAAAACTGTCTCGAAATTTTTTCACAATAGTACCTAAAGATACACCCTGTATAAGGTATTTCTAAATGAACAAGTACCTAACATAAATTGGAGGACATGTAGACGAAGCTTAATTATTAAAAAAATTCAACTAAATTTTTTTCCGAAATTGTTTTTTAACCGAGATACCAGTTTAAGTGTCGATTTAGGAAAGTGGTTTTAACTGTATCTTTCTACAGAGTGGACCAATAATTCTGAATTGTTGTGTACAGGTGTACATTTAATAACCCGTATAAGTATGGAAAAATTCTGGGTATAACCGAAGTAGCCAGTGACGTTGATTCCGGGTCACGGAGTAACAGAACACCTGTTGTCTCGTAAACATTCTGATCTTTTTTTGTTGTTTTTTCGGATTGCCACATTAAATTTCTATAAAAAAAAGCCATACCTAATTGTAAAATCTCGATAGGACGCAGCGTTTTCGATAAAATTTCAAATGTATCTATTGTTAACACATTATTATTTTTATTTAATGCCTAAGATGAGTGTCATAAAGTGAAGGGCTTGTAGATAAATCCTAAATATGAAGAAAGTCCAAATACATTTTTTTTTCGGCAATGTTTTTTTAACCGAGATACAGGGTGTTTAAGTGTTATTTTGAAAGCAGGTTTCTCAACACTACCCTGTAGGTATCTCGTTTTAAAAAACATTTTCGAAAAAAAATATTTGGATTTTCTTCATATTTAGGATTTATCTAAAGCCCTTCAATTTACGGTATTTATCTTAAGCTAATGAATAAAAATAATAGAAATACAAAATTATTAAAAACGCTAAATTTGAATTTTTATCGAAAACGGCGTCCTATCGAAACTTTATAAGTATGGCTGTTTTGTAGAAATTTGATTCCGAAAAACGATTAAAAAAATTTTAAAAAAACATTTTAGAATTTTTTTGAGAAAATAGGTGTTCTGGGACCCCGGATTCCACGCCACGGGGCAGTTCCTCTGTATAGTGGATAAAACAGAATAGAAACCAGTTCGAAAATTGACACTTAAACCCCCTGTATCTCGTTGAAAAAAGATTTTCGGAAAAAATTAACTGAATTATGTTAATATCTAAGCTTCATCTACACACCCTCTAACTTAAGATACTTCATTTGAAAACACCTTGTATATTGTAGGATACCTACTTTATTTTCCTTTTCTATATGTATCCGAATCTACGAATCCATAACCGGAACTGCTTCCTTCACGTCTGTATGAAAAATGAAACTTGATAAATTTTTAAGTTAAATTGAATAGAATGGTACTTTTCTTTGACAATAGTAACTATGAATAATTTTTTGAGCTCTTCGGAGTGTTCATTTTCGATTTTTCTTTGCTTTTACGAAAATCTTACGAAAATACATAAAGTTTTTACTTACGAAAATTAGACTATCACGGAATGAACTTTGAAAATTGTCGTTGAGTATATGGGACGTTTCGTATGGGAAAAATGTGTCTTTGCGCGTGCTATGAGACACTCTAGAGCCGCTATTTTTCATCCTGGGATATTGATACATAATATTTTGTTCCTTTTAAACGGCGCACGGTGAAATGCACGATTCTCTTTGCTAGGTATATTAAAGGCAAATATTCCATTAAAAAAATCTAATGATGTAATAATTTCAAAACAATTTAATGTCTCAAAATAATTTTAACTGGCGAGATACCTATTAAAAAAATAATACAACGAGCAGAGTTTCAGAATTTGAAAACAATAGTATATTATTTTATACGGAGGGAAAGTGACACTTTTCATGGCGCGCTCGTGTTTATCAGCCGAACGAAGTGAGGCTGATAATAGAGAGCAAGCCATGAAAAGTCACTTTTCCTCCAAATAAAATATACTATTTTTTCTTCAAACGTGGGCAAATTTAAGCAAGAACATCATTTTTAATTATTGAAGGAAAGCGAATTTTCAAAAGGTTTGGACTGGTATAAGTAGGTGAGTATGGAGTATGGGCTGCTTCTATAGAAACGCGGCGCTGTCAAATTGACACTGTCATCAACGTCAGTGAACATCGAGAAATTATTATTGAAATTATTAAAGAAAAATAATAAAATAATAATTATGTAACTAAACTACTAAGCATCGCAAAATCAAAATTAAAAACGTTATAAAAGTTTGTAAGTAAGTTATAAAATTAATGATAACATCTACCTACCTCTTGCTAGACCCTGCTTGGTCAATTTTTTCATTTTCTGTTAATGATGATGCCAGTCAGTCAGAAGTTGAATGTTAAATATGTAGGTCATTGTAGGTAGGTACCAATAACTGTACACTAATACCTACCTAATAATAAAAATATAAGATGTTGGATTCCTTTATGTACCTAGGTATATGGTTATAATTATTATCCTTGTGTTCAATATTCAAACTTCAATACGGAATAATAATTATTTTTGTTTACCTCGCAATAACCCAACTTTTTTCTGACGTTTGAACCGACTGAGCCGAGCACGAGCTCGACTCGACTGAAGCCGACTGTCGACCGTCCGGCTTCGGGTATAATTATGACGTTTCACAGAATTACTTCGTTTCGGTGTAGATTTTCCAAAGATTATGTTTGATTAATACCAAATTCCTTTTAACCTTATTAGATAATAATAAACTAGAGAGTTTTCATATCTTAGGTTGAATTTTATTGATGAATATACGGGCCTACATTAATAAAATTTCAATAGTTGATTCTTAATACAGGTATGTGTTTGTATGTTGATGTTGCTATGGCACCACTTTAGCTCCGGCGGAGGTAAAGTGTTGCTTGGCAACACTTTAGCTCCGGCGGAGGAAAAGTGAAACTTTGAGACCGGCTACTGAGTCGAGTAATGTCTGATTTACTGACGTTTGAAGAAAAAAACATTTATTTCAGTTTTATTTGGTATGTTATTAACATTATACAATTTATATTGTAAATATATTATAATAATACATTTATTTTAGGATGAGTGAAGGCGGAATCTCTACCAAATCAAGCGTAGCTGATATTCCAAGTGTACAGGAAGATGCTAAAATAACTAGCCCGACAGAAAAGTATCGACAAGTGAGAAATACTTAATTAAAATCATGGAACATTCGTAACTTAGATATTGCTTCCATTTCCTGTCAAGGTTTCAGCATAGATATTAGAAACATAATTTGAAGTTAGTGCATTTTAATAGGAAATAATTCTGCTTGGTATCAGGAACTTCTACTCACAAAATATATTTCAATTTTCTCTTGTGACAATACGACAAAGTTGAAACAAGTTTCTGAGTCGTCTCCTAAGTTTAAACAGCGAGAATGTCATCAATGCTGATTACTCCATCAACGTCTTGGACATCAGATCGTATAACGGATATAATTTTATTAAACTTACTTTTAATTTTACATTTATCGTGTAAATTTTGTATTTAATTAAAGTTTATGTCTACTTAAATACTTCAATCAATAATTACCATTATTTCCCTTACCTTATTCTTGTACTTGTTGATTTTGCACACAGGAACTGCGGCCTACTATCTTACCCCATGTCGCTATCTCAATTAGGGCCTGCACGCGGACGTGATTAATCTAGCCGCGGAGCAGCGAGAGCCGGGGGCGGAGCCTAGCGCTCCCTCTCATTTCTCTCTTCTCTCACAGACACACACGCTAGATTAATTGGTTTACATATCACGTCCGCGTGCAGGCCCTAATTGAGATAGCGACATGGGGTAAAAAATCTTGAAAGGGGACACTTAGCCCTAAAAAATGCCGAGTAGCGGAATCCGCTAACCCTAATCCTTGCCATTCTACAGAACCAAACGCGTTTGGTGACCCTGTGACCTTAATAATGGTCCGATCGAGGTCTACTGGCGCTCAAATCAAAGATAAAAAAATTCCCGTCTGATGACGAAAAAAATTTTACCCACACCCCCTTCTTTCATGGCAAAAAAACAGTTTTAAGAAAAAAAAGGGGGGAGGGAAATCGGTTTTTCTGCGGGCATCTTGCCAATATTGGGGGAATCGAAAAAAAAAATACCATTTTAAAGTAGGCATTCCAAAGTGTCCACTCCCATTGGTTGGGCCCGACGCCCCAATATTAGCGAAAGTTATAGCAATTTGAATTTTAATTATGATTACCCCTCCCCCTCCCCCCCTAATCGAGATAGCGACTTCAAAATTTCAGGCATCATTGAGGACACTGCTGTCTGTCGATCAAAAAAAAAAATTAAGTCCCTAAGTCGATTTTTCCATGCAAAACACGCGAACACGGACGGCGGTGTATTCGCACCGCGGCGGAACCCTGAAGAAAGGGCCTTAAAATTGAAAATGCGATATCTCGAGAACCGTTTGACCGATTTGGACCAGTCAAAGTTCAAATTACGCGTCTTCGAAAGCTCTTCATTTTTTAACAGGATATTTACTATGCTCAGAGTTGAATTAAGCGAGCTATGTGCAAAAAACCCATTGCCGATGTCTTCGCATGCACATTTCTCCGCCAGGGCGTCGATTAAATTTTTGAAAATACCACCAAAATGAAGAGGAGGTCCAACTTTATGAAAAAAAAAATCAAAAAAAATTCTCGAGTCCAAGGCGGTTCGAAAGTTAGACCCTCCATACTACTAAGGAGTAGTGTTGTTGCGCTGGAAATACGACAGAAACACGAAATGACATGGCTTGACAATTAAGCAAAAAAATTACACATAGATCATGTCATAAAAAATTCTCAGTCTATTACCATTTCAACAAATCACCTCATTACACCATCCCATTACAATAATTATTATTATACCACCCACTTCATTTCCACAATGGCCAATTACGAGCAAATAAACATGGGCATCACAGCTTGGCCCGGTACTGCCCCGCAACAACCTCCAGATGAACCCGAGATACCTGACATCGACCCAAAACTCCTAAGGGTAATGAAGAAATACAAATACAATTGGAGACTGGACCAGCTCTCCAAACAAGTGCCATTCAAAACCGCCGAAAAATTCATTCCAGAACCTGTCACCCTAATCCAAGCAACTCCTCCTAAGGAAATCGAACTGGATGAAGGTATCAACTTTAGATGTGACCATTTATCCAGACCAAATCTGAGATACTTAACTGAAACGAAGAAGATGCACAGGATGAGAGGAAGGAAATTCAACAAGAATATGACTGTGTCTATTAAAAAGGCCAGGCAATCTATTTACAATTATTATAAAATACTGGAGCGTAGGAAACAGGAAAGACTGAAGGCACAAAGAGCTGGCAAGGAAAAGAAAAAATCGAAGCAAAGCATCGAAAAAACGAGACAAGCGAAGGAAGAAATTTACAAAAAACTGGCTTCTCCTAAACGTTTATTCGGTCCTACAGAAACTATCATTAAATTTTGGAAACCTCTAGAGGAGCTCAAACCTCGCCTTGAGACACTAGCTAGTCCTAAAGAAGCTCCCGAAATTAGAAGTAGACCATTAGGTAAAGTTAGACCAGCAGCTCTTTCTTATGAGATAACTGATCACACGATGAAGCTAGCAACAACCATTCCAAAGAGGTATTTAGAAAAAACTAAAATTCCCATTCCCGGCTGGGTAAGTAAAGCAGCGATGAAGTACAAGCCAACAGAGCTAATAGAGAAGCTTGCTCAACCGAAGTTAAGGAGAGAAGGTAAAGCTACAGTTGATGATGAAGAAGATCCGTGGCAGATTTCTCCTAATGCTCTTAAATACAAGCCAACTCCGAGAATATTAGAACTTGCTAAGCCTCTAGAAAGAGACTAGTCTAAACGATATCGTAATTTATAATTTTTCTCAATATTTTAAGAATTATTAATTTGTAAATAATAAGCCATAATTCATAATATAACAAATAAAATAATTCCATTTAATTTGATTTATAATTATTATTCATAACATGAAGGTATGTATTGTATATCTTTAGTCAACTTTTCATTGTTCTGTTTTTTTTTTTTTATTATGATTCATCTCTTTTTTTAACTTGGGATATTACTTTATCTTTTTTTTTCATTTATTCTTTTTATTTATTTATTTTTTTATTGTGAAAAATGTGGATTATGGGTAATGGGTAATCGTTATACATTATATAAGTCCGAAATTTAGCCATTTTACCATCTTCCTATCTATACCACTGACTAACCAATAACAAGAACTCAATTTTTTACATTAGATTAAAGTCGAAGAGCCTGGAAAGTGCGCATCTCTTCTGAAGTGGCCTTTCCGCACTCTGGACCGTCGCTCTCACCTTCGGTTCATGTGACGAAGATACCATTCTGTGAGTTCAAAACCAAATCCTTATTCTTCTTTGGTAATATTTTAATAAATTAGGTATCATAATATATCCTTATAAATATGTTTTAATGCATTGCATAGACTCGGCTTAAAGAATTTTTCTTTTTTCTACCCAAATTAAACTAAATCGCCGTGTCAGAATTCATTGAAATAATTTCATGGCGTGTAAATGTAATGCGCATATGCACAAAAATTCTTTAGTCGCCGAAGATGTTAAGTGTAACCGTTATTGTATGTAAACCTTTAAGTACCTGAAAAATAATAAGAATTATTTTTACAAATATAAAGGTGAGTCAGTTTTTTGTAGCAGGACTTCATCAGTTTAGAGTAGATCTGTTTTTTTTTTCAGTTTTCGCCGCATAACTTGGGTATTTCTCATTCAATAATAAAATTTCATACCAAGAGGTTATTTATATAATTTAGAGCACGCAAAATGAAGAAAAACACGAGTGAAAAAATTCATCAGTGTCGTAGATAAGGGATACCTACCTATATGATCACCTTTTTCAGTCAACAACTTCTACGCCCATGAACCTACAAGAATTCTTGCTACAAAAAACTGACTCACCCTGTAAACCCTCATCAGCGTTGTATTACCGAAAGGAAGACTCCTAATGACATATAACCAAAAGAACCAGCGGTCAACAATAAAGGCTTTTGAGTCCTTACTATTATAAACCAAATGTCCTTTTTTAATGACTGATCCAGCTCCAGCCAATCGGAAAAGTATAAATCAGTACCTATTTGTATACTCTGGAAAGAAAGTTATTCCTACTTATTCCTACTTTATTTCACTTTAGGTATTCTGAAAAGTTCTTACCTCATTTAGTACGAGTTCTCCTCCAAGTGAGCAAAAAAACAAAGCAATGATCCAGCAAATAAGATGCATTACTGGTACAACGGGAGTTTGCTTGAGAATAAAAATAATTAAATCAGAAATATTTCTGTCATACTCAACGAATACATACCCAAGTCAGGTTCATTATTTGATTAATAATACAGCCCATAATCGTGGAGGCAAAAAACGCAAGAATACATAACGCTCTGGAACAGCACTTGTTAATCGAGCCCATCATTCTAAAATTATTATCCTGATTAATTTTATTTCATCTCGGTTATCTGATGACTTACTCGATAATGTGTTGATGATACTTTACTAGATCATGTAAGTCCTTTTTAATGTCTCTTGATCGGGATAAAGATTTAAATTGACTTTTCAAATGGTGCATGTGAACAACCAAATGGACATTACTTCCAAATACTAACAAAGGAACCATTCCGCTAGGAAGCAAAATTATAAGAGTCGAAAGGTACTGCATAAAAATTATCGGTGCTTTTAGACTGATGAAATCAGTTTGTGGTATCAACGAAGGCGGAGTGGGTAAGTAATACCCACAAAGTTCCTCAATATTCATCTGTTTGAAATATTCTTCACATCTTGACTGTTCGATAATTGGAATGAGCCCATTAAGTGTAATACCAAAAAGTGTAACGTAATAGAGTCCCTTCGTGAGTAAACTGAGGAAGGTCTCAATTCTCTCCAAATCTTTTGGCTTTCCAAATTTATAATCGCAGAGCTGAAGCAAAATTTGAGCACCTTGTCCCTGTTTAAGGTAAAATTCAAACGATAACAGTACCAATGCTATCACAACCATGATTATAACTATATCTTCATGTAAGCTCACATTAAAATTATCTAAAATAAATTATTAGTAAAATTATTTGACTTCAAGTAGGTAGGTTAGGTACCTACTTTTAATTCATTAACAAAAATACAATTATATTGTGTAAGGCGGGATGCTGCGCCATGAAATCCTCAAAGATAGGATTCATTTTGTTCAAATTATCTAACTTTAAACAGGTACTACCATTAATCTACCATCATAAACTGTAAAATGGTAGATTATGAATTGTGTATTATGAATAATTATGAATTAACGAGTAATGGGGATAAATATATCTAAGCTTGACAAGTTGCAAAAAACCCATTGCCCAAAATCATATAGGTACAGGTGAAACCTCAATGGTAGCAAATGAATTCCAGAAAATCAGTTCCGCTAGGACAAACCGGTGATAATGAACAGCGCGGAACAGTTTGTAAGAAGGGATGTACCTACTTTAATATAGATATATGTAATGTATTTGATATTATATTTATTGAAATACATACTTGTTTTTACATAAACAATATGTAAAATTGGCGTCGTGAGTCCAAAAAATAAAGGAATCGCCATGGTAGCGAAAAATTTAATCGGGTAATCAACTCCGGGAGAAAACTCTTCGCTTGTTTTCGGCCAAAAGTAATGAAACTGAAGAAATAAACAAGGTCTGAGGATTGTAATTTTCGCTTCATTGTTAGCAGCGATTCTTCGGACAGACATAGCGATGAATCTAATTCTTAAAAGCTAGAATAATATGACGAATTTTTTCCTACATCATCAGTATACAGAAAATCAACAGCTATTAAAAAATCGTTAAGTACCTACTTACGAGTAGTTCAAGAATTATATACATATATAAGGATTATTAAAGGTTCACCAAGTTACTTATAGGTATAAGAAAATGAAAATTAATTTATGTTAGTCTTAGATTATTAGAAATAATATTGGCATATCTTTGCGTAAACAACATTAACTTGGATCAATATAAACTCCCCCAGTATGACCACCTCAGCTCAATAATTAGCTCAAAACTAAATCTGATCACTATCTATTTAATTAATTGCCATTTTTATTAAGAATGATTTATTATTGAGATCAAAAACACAACTTAATACACTTTCAGCCACTTCTAACGGAAGCGCTGAGCTACCATCGTTTTCCGTCATTTTTTCTCATAATTTACAGTTCACACTGTAAATTTACACTCTGCAAACTCTAAATTTACACTTTAAACTCTAAATTTACAGTTTGTAATGTGGTGTAATAATACAGGCTGTCCCAAAAAAATTGAGCTCTCTAAAATCTTTGATTTTGTCCAAGTCTCGAACAAGAAAAAAAAAACAGCATCAAAAAGAAGTGTCACTCGACTTCTCTTGTTATTTAAATTTTTTGAAAGGGTGGCTCTGGGCGCAGAAAAACGCAAACATAATTTTAAATCTACAAAACAATTTGGTCTCCATTTAAGTTAAAATTAAAGTGCTTCAGCATTTTTTTCAAACTTTGACAAAATTAAAGATTTTAGGGGTTGTATTATCTTATTTGGTACATACCCTATAATATTTTTCTAAAGCAGAGATGCTTAACCTGGCAAAGACCTGATCAGGCAGGTGGTCATTATACGCTTTGAACCCTCAGGTCATTGCCAGATTGAGTATCTCTCTTTTGGAAAAATCTTATACAGTATGTTAAAATTGAAATCTACAACCACTAAAATCTCGGGGGATTCAAATTTTTGTTGGAACACCCTCTGTGTGATTAGACCACATTACAAACCTTAAATTTACAGTTTGAATTGTAAATTTACAGTTTGGACTGTAAAATATAAAAAAATATATTGACGGAAAACAATGGTAGCTCAGCGCTTCCGTATCTTTTTGACTGGATAAGACGAAATTTTCCAGGACCATGTAAGGTAAACGAAAGTTGACTATGAAAACTCTGAGATCTAGTCGACTGTGAAAATTTTTGAAATGTCAGATCTTTTAACGGCTTATGTACCGGATGGGCATCTAAGAAATGAACAGCGGCCATATCTTGGGAAATATTGATCCTACAGTTTCAAAATGAAAATTTTCCAGAGATAAGTGCCTATGCGAAAAGCAATGAAAATATTTTCAAGAAGGTCGCACTTCTGGAAATACCGGAAGTTGACACCTACTTCGTTATTATCGACCCTCACTGTTCCCGGCGTTATGCTGACATGCTGTGTGTTTTAAATTTTTACTGTTTGTCTTTATGTTTGTTTTTATAATTTCTGTAATGACGCTGTTGTACTGAGCAATGACTGTTGTAATTCAAGTACAATAAAGAAATTTGTAATTGTAATTGTAATTGTAATTGTAATTATTTTAACGGAGACACTCTTTATATTATTGTATTTTTAAATTGCCTGGCAAAATCGAATACAGGTGGTTTTCACAATTGGAATTTAGGTTGAGTAGTTTATGAGTTATAAACAAGTGAAAATCGCAATTTTCAATTTTCAAAGCATCTCACATTGAAAACGGCTCAGGATATTTAAAAACGGCTTACATGTCCCTATCTTAACTTTTTACAAGGTATTCTATTATGTAGTTTAGATTTTTCTACAGGGTGATGAAAAATCTGTTAATTTTCATCACCCTGTATAAAAATTTAAACAAATTTACAAAAGATTTACTGATTTACAAGAAAACTCGATTTTTCAGTTTTTTTTTCAGGATATTTCAGCAATGCTTACAAATATCTTGTGCCTTGACGGATTCGAAATGGTCATAAAACAGGGAATCTTTTCTATAATTTAACCGACACTCTCTATCTCTTAGCGTTTATGAGATACCCATGGTGAGCTCTGAAATAAGGGACAACCTGTGTAAAGCACGAAGAAATTTGAAATTTTTTTGAAGAAATACTAATTATTATTCTCTCGGCTCAGTTTTGAGGGAATGCTGCTTCATCTCTTTTGCAGATGGAGGCCCATAAGTACATGATTGACTCTTTCAATATTTTCTTGAAATTTCTGAAGCCGACCCTGAGGACTTTTTATATTATTAACGCCTACGTATGGCTAGCATAGGCAACTGGCTTGTCGCAGGTGCGTATCGCTGGTTGCATAAGCTAAGTTACTGTGGCGTTTTATTTCACTCTTTGTCATGTCCTCGTAACCGTCAAGGGGGTATAGCTCAGTGGTAGAGCATTCGACTGCAGATCGAGAGGTCCCCGGTTCAAACCCGGGTGCCCCCTCGTTACTTTTTGTTTTTGTTCAAACGCTCTCCAGCTATGTAACTTCCTCTATAGATCACCGCAATGAAACGCATTAAATTTTTAATAATAATAATTTTGATTCGACAAACTACGTTGAAATGTTTTCAAATATTTTATACATCCTTTTTATTTCCTGACAGTTCCTTATAGGTATCTAGTCAATTTGTCAGGGCTATCACAGGCTTCCTATGACTCCTACGAGAATAAAAATTTCACAATCTAATTTTGTAAAAACCTACCTTTAGATAGTTTTTCATTGCGTTTGTTACAATTAAGATAAAAAAGTTCTATAACGAAAGTTGAATAAGAAAAGGGTAATTGTTTACATCCGCGGCTCCTAAGTTTCATCAATTTTTTCGGGACCGAGGAGCGAAATAGGGGTGCTGGGTGGCTATAAGAAACTAAAATCAGCCATTGCAAACTAATATCAAGGTCACAACTAAGGCCTCTTTGGCACTACGGTCGAATTTCTATTTTTTTTTCACTTTCAGGGCAAGGAATATCTTCGAGATAAACAGTAGCACGGTTTTTATTTTGAATTTTGCATTTATTTTGCATTTGCATTCCAAAAATCGTGACATCGTTCGCTATACTCTGGATACGATATGATAAATCTTATATCCGGTCGAATCCCTCTCTGTGTCGTGCTCATGGCATCCGCCGCTTATTACGATCCGGTTGGCTTGGACGCGTATTCATCATTTCGAGTGCGTGCTTCCTATGTATTTATACGCCGCCTACCCAGGACCGGACTCATTAGAGCGGTTCTTAATGCCTCTTTTTTTGGCTAACCATAAATTTGCAAAGCAAATGAATACCTTCCTGGTGTTACTATAGGTATGTTCTCCACCCCTATATAGGTGCCATAGTGAAACTGTAGGAGCCGCAGATGTAAATAATAACCAGAAAAAGTATATGTATATTGGGTGCTCCACGTGAGTTTTCAGTATAGCTGATCTCTGAAAATACCTACACTGATCCTAACTGAACTGAAACTGGAAAATTTCCAAATGGCTTTTCCATAATGATCTATAACTAAACATCTGCATTTCCATTACGGGAGTAAGCTTGTTATGAGCAATTTATGAGTTATAAACAAATGAAAATTATTCCGATTCAAAGTACAATTAAAAAAGGCTAAAAACGGCGCTGTTTCTATGGTTCCACCAGCCACGACTACTGGGTCGTCGCTTGAAGCTGGTGCGTGCGCAATTTAAAAATAGATGGGCAAGGCAGTTAACTAAGCCTAAGTTGACACAAGATGGCAATGGAGTGCAATCGTGCTATTTCGATTGCGGATTTGATGCAGAAATAAAAATGCACCGGGAAACCTCCAGAAGCAAAATTTGAGAACAATCCTGTTTTGATACTTAAATGCAATAAGTAAAGTAATAAATGTGTCCAAATGACTCATCCAAGAGGTGCTGACAAAAAAAAAACTGACAGGATTAACAGATGACATAGCCATCTTTTTTCTTTTTCAAAGTATCTTTATTTTGCGATAAATACAACAGAATTGACAATTTTTATTGACAATATAACATCCCTGTGATAGATTTAGTAATAATTATGAGGCTTTATGAAACGGGAGCCTCCACACTTCTTAGTATAAGCATTCGTTATACAGGGTGTCCCATAATATGTGGGCAATCTCCCGGATTTGGGTAAATTTCGTAAAAATAAATGAAAAAATATCTATAAAATTAATTCCTCAGAGACACCCCTACAAAGATATTAGCTGTTGAAGTTGAGGGTTGAAAATCAATTTATTGCAATAACTTTTTTATTTCTTGACCGATTTTGATAATTTTTGGTTTTATTTTGTATTATTTTGGACTGTTTAGAATAGTGTTTCATAATCTTTGGTAGCACATACATAGACCTCGGGATGGCATAACCCCCTCATTCACTTGAAAGAAAACAATAAAAATAATAATTTTACAGTTTTTTAAGGTTAATTTTCTTTTTATTTGACATTTTTTACATAAAAAATGTCTCTTTATTTATTTCGATAGAGCGAACCGTTATCGAGATAAACGTCCTTCTAATAGGTGATGCGCCGCAGGAACTTCCCAAATTTCAAGTAAATTTTAACAAGATGGCGGATCTATGACAGTAAATTGAGCAGGAAACAAAACAATAACTTAATTAAATACACGTCAAATAGTGTCAAAGATTTCATTTCATGCAGATTCAATTCTAACTGATTTTCAGCGTTTGTGTAACTCATTTTAAAATCAGTTAGAATTGAATCTGCATGAAATGAAATCTTTGACACTATTTGACGTGTATTTAATTAAGTTATTGTTTTGTTTCCTGCTCAATTTACTGTCATAGGTCAGCCATCTTGTTAAAATTTACTTGAAATTTAGAAAGTTCCTGCGACGCATCATCTATTAGAAGGACGTTTATCTCGATAACGGTTCGCTCTATCGAAATAAATAAGGATACATTTTTTACGTAAAAAATATCAAATAAAAAGAAAATTAACCTTAAAAAACTGTAAAATTATTATTTTTATTGTTTTCTTTCAAGTGAATGAGGGGGTTATGCCATCCCGAGGTCTATGTATGTGCTACCAAAGATTATGAAACACTATTCTAAACAGTCCAAAATAATACAAAATAAAACCAAAAATTATCAAAATCGGTCAAGAAATAAAAAAGTTATTGCAAAAAAAAATGATTTTCAACCCTCAACTTCAACAGCTAATATCTTTGTAGGGGTGTCTCTGAGGAATTAATTTTATAGCTATTTTTTAATTTATTTTTACGAAATTTACCCAAATCCGGGAGATTGCCCACATATTATGGGACACCCTGTATACAGGGTGTTTACTGTAAGGTTGGCCAAACTTCACAGGCTAATTTTTCAGACTAAAATAATGAAAAAAATTTATATACAGGGGTGTCCGGAAACAGTTCCTAAGAAAGATATACGATATACGCCTTCAAAGGCTATGGTTACTCATAATGAATGGTTGCTAATAATTCTAATATACAGGGTGTTTACTGTAAGGTTGTTCCATTATTTTTATCGTTTCATAAATTTTTAGAATGAAATTCTTGAAACTTTGAAGGCGTACCTATTCTTAGGAAGTGTTTCCGGACATCTCTGTAAGTATGTACATTTTTTTCATTATTTTAGTCCGAAGATAATCAGCCTGTGATATTTGGCCAACCTTACAGTCCCTGTATATCAGTTTCTTCCTACGTTGTAGAGCTGAGTGTTCGATTCGACTGTACTTATATAAAATTGCTCTTAGATCTTGAATAGGTAACACTAAAACATATCTGCGTTAAACTAAAATATTTTTATTCCTTCTATATATTTTTTGTATAATGTTTACAATAAAGATGTATAAATAAACCATTGTCCATATTAGAGCGTTAATTGAATATATTGCCAAGATTATGACAAACATTGAGAATGAATTAACTTGATAAAGATAAATAATAAAGTACAAAATTATCACAAAAATTCCCGACATCGTTTCCACAGTTCCTTTCATTTCTGGCCATTCTATGACCCCCAAAGCGCACTTAAACACAGTTTCTTCTGCGTAACTGTAAATTCCAAATCCAAATCCATAAAGGAGACACACTAGCGTTACCAAATCTGTAGCAAGATTCCGAGATAGGACTGAAAAAAAATACAAAAATCTTAGAACAGTGTTTTGAAAACCTTATAAAGATATTCAGAAAAAAATTAAGATACTTAAGCCAACAGTTTTATATTGACTACTGCATTCTCAAGGTAACAAGGAAAAAAACTCAGGTAACTTGTAGTAAGGTACCTATTATGGGTATTTACAAGTGCAGACCCCCCTATATACATTTTTTTTCAGATCGACTAAGTAAGGACCCAGCTCAATTTCCCCATTCACGTTCCACCGATCCGAGGGGCGGGAGGGGGGTAAGGGCCATTGTAAAGTACGGGATATCCTACCGAAAAAATTGTTTTTCCAAAAAAGGAAGACCTTGGCAGAACACGTAAGCTCGTTCTAGGCGGAAGTCGATCGGCGAAACTTGTTCGCGAAATATAGATAACAAGTTAATCAAGAACCCCCTACTCCTCTCCTACTCCTCTTCGTTTCCCCGTTACAAAGCCGGAAGGTAGAACACCCATATCTCCCTCGAAAATTATCGCAGAGGGATTTTCCAAAGCGAAAATTAAAGCTGAAAGGTGGGGGCATCTTTTCAAATAAAAATTGTTTCCCCACCTTTTTGAAAAAATTGCAGATTTTTGTTTCGCGTGCCAGCGGAGGATTTGTCGCGAACGTTGCTTCGGAAAATGTTCATTGTATTCCGGACAAAAAACGAACAAAACGTCGTTTGATTTTTTGCACTACGTTTCTTCGGAGTCGGATTATCGGGGTTTTAAGAAATTTTGAACTTTCGCTCTACCACCCCTCCAATGTCCTCCCAACCGTCCCTTAAGAAACATCAAAATATACCCTTCTAAAAAACATTAGCTGAACCCCCGATTTGCACTACCGGCCAAGAATGAAATTTTTTTCTCAACGAAAATTCGCCATATTTCGCGAACAAGTTGCCCGATCGAATTACGCCTGAAACGAGCTTAAGTACGTGTTCTGCCAAGCTCTCCCTTTTTGGAAAGAACAATTTTTTCGGTAGGATCAAAACTGACAGAGCAATCCACGAAAAACCGATATCCCGTACTTTACAATGGCCCCTTCCCCCCTCCCGCCCTAGGATCGGTGGAACATGAGTGGGGAAATTAAGCTATGACCTTACTTAGTCGATCATGAAAAGAAAATTATATAGGGGGTCTGCACTCCAGGCTTTTTTGCTATTAATACCCATCTATTGGGAAAAAATTACTTCTTTCTGTAAGTACACTTAGTATACATGCTACGGATCCCTAAAGTGATCCGAAGCACTTGACCAATTTTTTTATTTTAGTATTCAAATCAGCTTAAAAACATCTTATGACTCAAATTGTCAAAAATCGACTTGAAAAGTGCAACTGTGAAAAAAACTGATTTCGTAATTAAATTATTGTGGTTAAAAGGACAAATTTTCAGAAATAATTTATGGAATAAAAATGTAGGTATATTTTATTTCCTAAATTTTGTCTCTTGAAATTGAGCAATTATTAAAAAATACGAAACAATTTGTTTAAAGTAGAAATTTTTAACAAAATTAGATGCACCACAAATGCTTACAGAATTTCCAAGGAATGCTTAACAGAATTCAGGTCCAGGATGTATGGTGCTAAGGATATTATTGAGATACAAATATTCGACAATTCCACATGAATTTTCATGATTTACTCTTCATTATTATAGCTCACGGTTTATTTAGTAATTAAAACATGTTTACTTTAAACATATCAGAGATTCCAATACTGGTTTGCTCTACTACTGATGTATACCTACTCGTGCGAATATCTGTTTGCTTTGGAATTATTTTATTACAGAGGGTCTACAGCAAAGAATAGGTAGGTACATTATTTTGTCTGAGATGAATGTCAAATAATATTTTTTTAACAATTTCAAGAACTTCTTATTAAAACTTTCGCAATTCTCTTTATACTTAACTAAAGTCATATTTTAAGTTTCGTAATAAAATAAAGTTACTTTAAAACATAACTTAAGTACCTACCTAGTCTAATAATTTTACATGGATTGTAATAATTATTGTCTTTAATAATAATTGTTCAAAGCAACTTTTCGTTTAAGTGGCTATAATATTTATAATGAAACCGCTTTTTTTGTAATATTAACAATAAAATATACCATAAAAGTCTTATAAAATCTAACACAGTCTTAAACTCATAATTGACTCAAAATTCCCTTTTTTCAATAATATTAATAAGACCTGGCATTATTAGCATAAAACTAGAAGAAAAGTTTACAAAATAGAAAAATTATAGCTTAAATAAACTATACCTATAAGGTACCACAAGTGTCAATAAAAATACTTACAATAAATACTAATTGAACAAAATATTAATCCCACGGCGTAGGCTAATTCAAATTTTGAATTCGACCATTTGACAACCACAGGTGCGCCGACCAGAAAGAAGCACCATGAAAATGCGATGATGGATAGGAGACATACTTGGTCAGTAAACGTGTTTATATGACTTTCTATAATACTATAAGGCACGATTGTAATTAAATTAAGGAAAATTGTTGCGGCAATAGTGAGGGTGGTCTTTGAAAACAAGACAATGTAAAAACGCCATTGTTTTAGCGATCTGTACAACGGCTTTGTTAGGTTTTCTTTGAGGGCGTCTTTAATGCAATCCAATTTTCTCCTGCAAATAAATTTTCGATATGGCGTGCAGCAGCAGCAGCTTCTTGCATCTCTGCTTTTAATGTCTTTGAGAAATGATAACGTGTCTTTTGATATAATCGAGTTGTCGCTCCCGTCTTTGAAATAAGCATTTTCTCGATTAATTAAATTCTTAGAATCTGTCGTCTCCTCGTCGCCGTTTCCATTATTTATGATTAAACATCTAGCCGTGTCGCTCTCTTGTTGGATTGTTTCCAAAGTTTTTTCATTAATTGTCATACTTTTTAAACTTTCTCTTCGATAATTATCATTTATTTCTTCCAGTTTTGTACTAATTCGACTCAACCTTTTACTACTAATTACGTCTATATTCTCCACATCTTCGTCTTCTTCAGGTATCTCTGGTAAGATACTTACCCCTATATTTCTATAATAACTATGTATGGAATCGCTGGGGAAAATATCAAAAAATGGTATCACAGGAGAATTAATTTCTAGGTGGTCTTCAGTTTCATATAATAATTCATCGTCAAACGCTTCACCTTCGGAAGAAGCTATGCTGTTACAAGATACATTTTCCGACGCCTGATGGATTTCTTTCAACGGAATAGATAATCTGAAAATAATTGATAACTTATAAATAATGGTAACAAGTACTTTTCACTTGTCTTTTTTCAGCTCACCCTGAAAACGTTTTGAACTTGGCCAAGTTACCCGCCTGAACTTCTACTTTCTTTGGTTTCAATAATAAACACACTGGGATTATATGTAAAATAACGGCACTCATGATAAATTGCGAACTCTCTATATCGTAATAGTCTGATAAAAATATCATACAAAAGGGCTGAGCAAGCAAGCCTATCGCTTTTGGTATTTGCGTTAAGAAAACCAAAAACTTCTCATTTTCTTTAAAATATTCAATGGTGATCAGTCTCACTTGTACCATGATAAGGTTTCCAAATATTCCTATAAAAAAAGATAATTATAAAAAATAACAATTAATATTTCAAAAAGAGACAGAAAATCAAGTCAATTCTTGGGCAACACAAGAAGAATTTACATGGCAAAAACTTATCTTTTCGTGGAGTTTTTTATATTTCTATCCCAGACTTATGTAGGTACCTATGATTTTATTTAGAAAATGCGTGATCGCCAGCATAGGTAATACCTAATTATCACATTTTTTCTGTTTCCACGTCCCTGACGATTTTTCTTCTGCATTATGTCAAAAATTTCATCAATTTTATAAAAATACTAGTATCCTGGTTCTCTGAGAAATCGGTCGTAAAAATTATTTTTTACCAAGTAAATCCCATTACGTCGCGCTTATATTTTTTTATTATTTTCTATAAGCAGATTATATGAAAATATCAATTTTACCAACCAGCAAAAATTCCATAGAACAGAAACTGGAATCGAATATTAATCTTTGAAGCTACCATAAGACTGCCGGAACTTAACACCGTAGCCCAGCAAATTATCCTCCGGAATCTCTTCTTTCGATCGTCTGAAAAATATTCGCAAATCCTTGTGGACCAGGGTTCTGAAATTTGTGTAATTAAAAAATTGAAACCTTAATATAAATAATAAATATACAAGTAGTAGTTATCAAACAATAATAATTATGAATGTACCTATTAGAGATTAGACGGAGAGCTGGCGGCCGCGAGGTATTATGATCGTACCTCCGGCTGGAATTTTGTGAGGTGGTTGGCGGAACCATCAACAGGTGTCATCCGCAAGGATTCAACACAAAACCTCTGCAAAAGGCACGCCAGACGACTCAAAGTCGAAGAAAATTTTACTCAAAAAATGTTCGTACCTCCGGCTGAAAATTTACGTATTACTTGTTTCAAGGTCATAGATGAAGTATGTAATTCGCCAGACGGCTAGCTCACTGCTAAAGTGGTGACAGACGTCCTCAATCAAAAAATTTTTTTGTTACCTCCGTCTGACATTCTTACATATTGTCTCGGAGACCTTTTTGAACACAAATAATAATTGCCAGACGAAAAGGCCCCTGCGATATCCCTCTGCAAAGCCGCGAAATTACTGCCCGCATCAAACTTGTGATTTTTTTTTACAAATTTGATGCTGGAAGTAATTTCGCAGCTTTGCAGAGGGATATCGCAGGGACTTTTTCGTCTGGCAATTAATTATTATTTGTGTTCAAAAAGGTCTCTGAGACAATATGTAAGAATGTCAGACGGAGGTAACAAAAAAAAAATTGAAAAAAAAATTCAATGTTTGAGGTCGTCTGTCACCACTTTAGCAGTGAGCTAGCCGTCTGGCGAATTACACACTTCATCTATGACCTTGAAACAAGTAATACGTAAATTTTCAGACGGAGGTACGAACATTTTTTGAGTAAAATTTTCTTCGACTTTGAGTCGTCTGGCGTGCCTTTTGCAGAGGCTTTGTGTTGAATCCTTGCGGATAACACCTGTTGATGGTTCCGCCAACCACCTCACAAAATTCCAGCCGGAGGTACGATCATAGTACCTCCGCGGCCACCAGCTCTTAGTCTATATGTATAAGCAGAGTCATTTATCATTCATCAACATTTAAATCTGACCATACCTCATTAGAGATAAGAGGGTTACTAAATGAATAATTTATTTTTAATTACCAAAACTATCGGTTCGTTTTATGAGATAATGAATACACTGATTAATGAATAATTGAATAAATTTACCTGATATATTCCATGAAGCAATAAATAGTACTGGTGTCCATAAACCCTCATGAATGCTAATATAACTGTATCTGACAAACAGGGCGTAATAGACTCCATAGCAGAGGTAATTCGATGAAACTAGAAACTGGAAAATCAATTAGAATTCGAGATGCAATTTTCTGAACTAAATAGAAATTTACGTTTCATTATTTAAGATAATGAAGACTTTCTGTGGTGTGAAACAGTAAGACGAAGTTGGACGTTGAAAAAACCTTTCTGCATAACAAAATTTTCTTAATATAAAGAAGTGTGGAAACTGAAAAATTAAATATTTCGCTTTAGATATTTTTTGAGTTACAGGAATCAGCAGAAAGGAACTTTATAAGTGTTGAAAAAAAAAACTGAATGTCTTATTGGGATTTCTTTGATATCGAGAAACTTGACACTTATTAAAACAGATGCGGACAGTTTGTACTTAAAAAATTTAATAAATCTTTTGATGGTCTAGACAAAACCTCACAAATAGATCGTGAATCCGCAGTTTTTGAAAAATCTTAAAAAACGAACTAAATTTCATCTTTTGAAATTGTTCTTATTCGAAGCTCATTTCAATTAGTGTAGTTTTTTAACAAATTAAAATATAATTTATAATTATTACGTGACAATCCAAGAGAAACAGCAAGCCGAATATAGCAGAGTGTGCTATAATTTAGCTACGAGAACAAGCGGATCTTATTTCTTACAAGAAACTAAAGTTACTGATGTATTTTTGGTTTCAAGTTTCTAGCCAGTTTACCACATGGAAAAAATTACTATAAGTAGTCAATTTTTTACTGCGATTCATGGCGATTGATAATGATTGATTTCCATGATTATGCAAAAAAAATGAAGTCATATATAAATAAGTATATAAGCCTCCTAAGAGCCCAGACGTTTTCCTTTATGGCTGTTACTTTATGCATTTATGGCTTAAGAAGTTAAGCACAAAGTGAATAAACCTCGAATTTTGGCAATGTTACGGCCATATATACTACTGATGCAATTGACAAATTATTTGGTCTATTTTTTCCAATTCTTCAAAAATGTCTCTATGGATCTAACATTTTTTAATTAATTGTTGAAGCAAAATCCACATGAAAGCTAAATCAAACTATTATTAAAGCTTGACCACTGCCAAATTCAACTTATCTCGAGACAGTCTGAACTCAGTCTGTCCCAAATGTGGGATAGAGGACAAAAACTGCTATCATTACGAAATATATGCTTCAGGCTCAAAATTCATTTGAGCCAGAGGTCAGAGTCACTATCACTACAAGAGGAAAAAATGGGACTCCTCATCTCATGAAAAGACCTTCTAACTTTTGCATTTATTTCAAGGCCAGGGATCCCCACAACCCCTTCCCACCATACTAAAATAACTACCTCATCTCGAGACTTAATTGCTTAAATTTCAGAAAAATTCAAACCCCTCGAAATTACATTTAGTAAACACTAAAAAGTGAATTTTTGAAGGAAGCATTAATTTCTTTGAACTTTTTCCAGGTGAAGCATTGAAGGTGGCATTTGAAGCGGAATGGAATAATGTAAAAATGTTGATGTTGGCAAAAGAAGCTCAAATTTATTTTTTAAAGTATGAAATGATGTCTCTTAAAAAACAATAAACAACTTTAAAATGCCCTCTGTATTTGTGAAGGGGAGGAAGAAATATTCGACAATCAGCCGAAAGAAACCGAAGTTGATTGTAATTTTTAAGTCATCAGTAGTGGCGATGGCGACCCTGGTCAACAAGCAAATATTATGTTTATTTGCTAGATGCACGTGTCTAACTTGTACTTGACTGGTTTATTTATCTTAACACCATTGTAAAACTGCAAAATTTCGAATATTTTTAATGAAAAAATGTCGGTGCTTTAACGAAAATTTTGGAGAAAGCCGCTTGACTTATTATTCTAATTCCCAGGGGCTGAACGATAATAAACTGGCATGGTGGCAACATTTTTTCTTGCATATTATTTGCCAATAAAATATAAAAAATACATTGCCAGCTTTAATCGCTTTCGACTTTGCTCTATGTTCGTTTATATAGTTAAAATGAGATGTTCCTGTTTACTATTTATGTATGAACAACGCCTTGTTTATTAATAATTGTATAGCGACAAACAGTTTTGTGATAATTAGCCTTTTTAAAACAGCTGCAGGATACGTTAATTATCATCAACTAAAATAATAATTAATATTGTATATTATGACAGCCTCTTTTAATATCGAGATGATGCAAAATAATGACATCTGTTCAAGCCTGACCAAGGTAAAATCCAAGGTAACAAACAATGCAGCAGGAAATTCCGGATTCAATCTGTGAAAAGTAATCTTGCATTTTTTTTTCGTAATTTAGTAGAAAATGTTTTTTGACTTATAAACTTCCGAGTCGTTAATAATTTATAACAGTCTCTAAGGCAGACTCGATTGTAATTTTAAATGAAAATTAAGCGGGATTGTTATGAATGAATATGAATATCATGAATAAATGAATAGGTATGAATAAGAAATCTCACCTCTGTTATGAAAATAACTATAACCGGCCAATAGGGCACAGTATAACGTTTCGTACCAAGATGCAAATTATCGGAAACTGTGACACTTCGTAACATCATAAAACACACGCCCGCACATCAGGCTTCGCTCAATTATTTCACACTCATTTCCAGCGTCATTATTATGTCTATGTCTAATTACACATGAACATTCTTCTACATTTTCCTGCTGTTTAACTCTGTCTCCGAGCTCTGACTGTCCTGTCCTCTATTATTTGCTGTGTAGGTATATTATTATGATATGTAAACGAATATATCATCCGGAAAATCAACCTACAGGTTATCTTATCTCTTATGAATTTTATTTTTGTAAGTCTTAAATGATGTTTATATACCTATACCTACTACGAATCGTTACATATACATATATACCTACATCTGTGGTACACATACATAGTTTGTGACGAAATAGATTATATATAATTATTAATTACTGGAATGATTTTATTTCACATCTGTATCCTGATGTTTTTGTACTACGGCGCAATTAAAGTATTAATAGGGCTATGAAGTTGCAAGGTACAAAATTACAAAAAATTTCTCACAAAATTAACTTTGTCTGTGAGTGCTATGAAACAACTTTTTTTCCCAGTCAATTAGGTACCGATTGCGAAAAAAAAAAACTGGGATCGCTCCCAAGACTTCTCATCCCACGAGTTATATTAAATTTACCTCAATTCGACGTAAAATTTGCTTCTAATTTACCATAAAACTTAGTGAGAGTGACTCATATACGTATATTCGCAGACACATTTATGAATTATACCTATGGAATGAAGTCGAATTTACGTGAATTTTATTATTAACTTATTATGAACTGTATATGATTAATATAACTTTATTAAAGTTACAAATAGGCAAACCGTATGGTCAAATACCCCTATAATGTAAAACCCAATTTTCGCCCTTTTGGTAAATTCTAACATAATAGTTTTTAGACAAGAAGTGTTAACCTTATTATCTCCTGCAACATTTAGGTACTTATTATTATTAGTTTAGATGTACTAAATAAAAAAATAACATAATATTACTTCATAAAATTCTTGAAATTCGAAAACTATGTAAAATATCAGTATTTTTACTAAAATATAGGCCAAAATTTTTTAACCTTCATTGATACGATCAATTCGGCTCCTTGGGCAGAATTGGGTGCTCGGTTGCATTTAAACGTAATTAATAATCTGTTGGGTATATTACTAATTTTCAAATGCCCTTTATTATCAAAATATTAGTTTGATATTGTTGAAAATAAATTCTACTTCTTTTCAGAAGAGTTAATTACCGATAAAAAAAATAAAAGATCATCGAAATATTCACCATATTTTCAAAATTTGCAGCTTGAAATCCGTAATTATCTCAAGATGAACCTACATGAAAAAGTAATAAAAAAAGGTACCTACCACATTTTGGTGAGTCCCACTATAATGCGATAACAATCGAAAGCTCGTCGTTGTTGTCCATTCGACGCCGAAAGCGGAGGGCTGTTACCAACGGGCTCGAGAAAATTGACATAATTTTATGAGGCATTTTTGTCACTGTGAAAGGAATTTTAGATCAGAAAATGTTTTGGGTGTCATATAATAGTTCATAGTGATGGGAAACATCCTCCTTGAATGTTCTTGACAATTATTAAATGTTGAAATGATGATTTTGTGTCAGATTTAAAAAAATAGCATTAATTCGTTTTAAGAAACTGTCAAAACAATTAAAAATAAATATTAATTACCAAAAGTTACATTAAAATGATATAATGATCCATGAAAATTTTAATTTTAATCAAATTTTTGAAAAAAGATTGACGCAAGAATTAAAAAAAAATTGCTGACTAGAGAATTTAATTTAATTACCTCTCAATTACATGTCACACGAACCCACTTTATACGTGAGAGTTTCAAAGTAGTGGTTACTTCTTCAGGGGGTTGAAATTTAAAGGGAGGGAATAGCCATAAAAGTAACAGTTTTGAAACGAAGATCTACCGGTTTTTGGATTTGGCTAAAGTGTCTCATATAGGTACATACACTGTGTCTCTTGGATTTCTGGACATAGGGAATTCCCATGTTAAAATAAACTATTGTAAATATTGGCTCCCCTAATTATTTTACAGTAAAACGTCAAATGTAAAACTTCTTAAGGAAAAAAAGCTGCTTCTTATGCTATAATTGGATTTTCATTTGGTTCATCCGTTTTCGAGAAAATCAGGAAAAACTTAACGGTTTTTCGTAGTTTTTCAAGATTGCTTTGCTTTTGACAGATAATGCTAAAAATTATTAATTGCCAATAACTGATTGTTCAAAAGTGATTCATTCATCATTTTAAACTTTAAGTGGAGAAGTATTACTTTTGAAAGAAAAACTTGTTTATAACATTGAAGTATTACACCATTGAAGAAAAAGTAAAATTTATTGAATGACATTACTCTGGCAATTCACTTAGAAATATTAGAGATTTGTTATTATCTTATTCGCATTATCTCCCAAAGGCAAAGCAACCTTGAAAAACTAGGAAAAACCGTTCAGTTTTTCCTGATTTTCTCAAAAACGGATGAACCAAATGAAAATCCAATTATAGCATAAGAAACAGCTTTTTTTTTCTTAAGAAGTTTTGCATTTGACATTTTACTGTAAAATAATTAGGGGAGCCAATATTTCAAATAGTTTATTTTAACATGGGAATTCCCTATGTCCAGAAATCCAAGAGACACAGTGTATACCTTCAATATAATTTATTTGTTATCTTATTTTATGTTATGCATTCATAAAATGCTGTTTTTCTCGAAAACAATTCACGTAAAGCTTTTGTCTCAAGTCAATAATATTAATGATAAGATGTGTACAAAAGTTCAGTTTTATATCTCAAACGTTTCCTGAAAATCTGAAAAAAAAATTATTTTGACACCCTGATGTATAGTTCGAAAACGGTGGGTTTGCGGACCCATTTTAACAGGAACTTTTTTCTCATAACCTTCCAAGAAATGACACTTTGCATTTTTCGAACATGTTTTTGCTTATTGCCCCCCACCCCCCTCTTAAGAAGAAATGTCTACCAATGGGAGGGCAAAAACCAATTTTTTGTAGGTAAAAATTAAACACCAATAGAAACGTTATTTTAAATTAGGTAAGTTCTGCTGAACCGGAGGGCTTAGTGGTGCGAAATATATCCCCCGAAAGTCAGGGGGAGTTCGAGATATTTTTTTTTTTTTTGAAAAAACAAGTGCGAAAATTTTAATCACACTAAGCAATAACTGCGTTCATACTGGTACATTTTAGCGTTACCGTACAATATATAGGGTGTTTCACCAGCAGGCCGACATAGCTTAAGAGTATGTGTAGGTTTTCAAGACGATTCGGGATCTGGTTTTGAAATTTTTCTGAGGCCCTTCGTTTCGATGTTACAGGGTGATTCATGCATTTTGCCGAAATTTTTGATGAGCAGTATCTTTTGAACGAAATTGCTGGAATTTATGGAAATTTGGTAGATATGCTCTGCTAATGACACTTAGGCCCGTATTCATCAATAAATTTAACCCCTGGGGTTATATTTTGGAACATGTCATTGGTTAAAAATTCGTAGCGTTCGTAGGATTTGAGCATTAAACCAATCAGCTGTCAGAAAATTCAAAATATAACCCCAGAGCTATATTTTGAAGTTTGATGAATACGGACATTAATGCCTCACATTTTTTGTCGATTCGAAAACTGCAGGGCAGTTAACAGTTAAGTTTTTAGGTCTCTATCAGTTTTGTCAAAAAGTTCACCCTGTACGTATTTTTCCAAAGTTTAGTTTAAACCATTTTCTAAAACTACATTAAAAATGCTACAATTGCGATAAAAATAATTACTTGGCACCATTACACTGAATCGAGAATAAAATAAAAACTTTCAAGATTTTTCAGGATTTCAATGCATGTTTGTTAATCATTTTCGAAAAATCAAATATGATTTCTTAAAACTTGCATATTTTGTAGTTATTTCAAATAAACTTGCTTGATCTGCAGATTTAGCCAAGATTAGGGAGAGTTCTAGATTTTTTTTAGAGCTAAAAAATAAATAAATAAATATCGTATGGCTGTGGTAAAGCTCAAGTGTTAGAAGTTTTCAAGTAGCCTCAAGGGCCTCTGACGTAACCTAACGACTGCTGTGAAGCAGCTGGGACCCCCTTTTTAACATACCTCCCGGAGCACGACAGTCACGGAGCTTTTTTTACCACTAATATCGAGTTTGGTCACCCATACAAGTACTGACCAAACAAAGCCATGCTGTTTAGAGCTAAAAATAAGTTTTAACAAGAAAAAACTTGTAACGGGATTTTCAGCTGGGTTGAGACGATCACAGGGTTAGGTATTTGCCCCTCTTTTACCCGTAACAAGTCAATCAAAATTTTAAAAGCATTTATTTACAGTTACCAAATTTCAATACAACGACATATATTAATGCTGCGCGACGAGTTCGGATCAATGTGGGCTGTCCTCTTCCCTCGGCGATCTGTCTGATTGGGTGCTGATATCGACGCTAGGGCGCGCGTCTTCGTATTGGTCGCCCGATCGGTCTATCACTGGAACTGAGCTCACCACGTCAGTCGCTCCACTGCCATCGCCCGCTGCGTGTTGTGCTAGCAGCGGCCGCGGCCTCCGGCATACGCGCCGCGGCGACTTCGGAGAGAAATCATCCACGGACGCCTCAATCTGAAAAATACAAGCCCACTCACGGAGTACCGAGGAGGGTATTAATAAATAGCTCAGGGTCGACAACTCAATGCGTTGCGATCCCGACGCTTGTGACACCTGGCCCTCAATGCAGGCCTGGTGCCGTCTGAAAGGGTCCGCCCGGGACCTCACTACAGCCCCGTTTGTTCCCTTATGTGGTCGGCAGTCGACTGGAGCTCAATTCACTCCTGTCGGGCTCCCGTTTCCGTGTTACAGACAAGCTCAACTCAGTTCATTGGCTTGCCGTCACCGGATGAATGTGGCGGAGTGCACTCAATGCATGCCTCCTGCTGGGGGGTTAGGGGACCTTCTTAGCTCAGTACACTAGAAGGGGTGAGAGAGCTTCTCGAGTCAGTTCCTCGGAATCTTCTGCCTTGCTGGTCCTCTTGGTCTGTTTATATAGCCGGTGCCGGCGAGATAACCCGCTAATCATTGCTGTAAAAACTGTATCTTTCTGATAAACCCCTCGATAAATTAAAATAAATAATAATTAGCTGCGAATGCCTTGGAATTCGTTACATCCCCGGTCCCCAGGTAAAAAAAAAAGAAAAAGAAAACTGAAGAAACTCTCTGAAAATAAATAAGAAATTAACGCTGAAAAGAAAACTACCCGGTGAAACCCATTTTCTGCCGGTTTGACTGTTTCTTTTTTTTTTTTTTTTCTATCCATGATTACTGCCACGGAGTGTTCCATCGCGAGGCTCCATCTGTGCGAGTTTGCCCTTGCTATTCCTCGAAACCGTATCCCCCTCGTTCGGCTGGTAGTTTCCGAAGTTGAAAGACGCCGTCGACGTCTCGTTTAAAACGCAGCACCCTTCCGGTGTTTAGCTGGATCCGGTACTTGCGGCCCGATCCTTGCTGGATGTGCTGCGGGACGAGGGCGAGTCCTACCCCGTACTGCTCTGGCTCTGGGCCCCAGGCTGTCGGCGGTGTCGGTGCGGCGCGGGCGTCGATGCCTGTTGGCGTTCGTGCTTTCCATTCAGGCGGTGTGACTGGCCGGGCTGGCGTCCGATCTTTCCGGGGTGGCGTGGTATTGGCTGGCGCGCTGCTTGTGTCCGTCCGCAGCGGCGAGGTCGTCAGTACCAACACGTCGGTGTCTAGCAGGTTCGGCATATCGAGGGCTGGCTTCGTGCTGCTCATGATGAACTTCTTACTGCCGGTGGGCCCGCTGCGTCCGTATTTATACAGTCCGTTATCGCTGGCTTCAGATTCTTGATATGCACGATTTCTGTTTTTCTGCTTCCTGGTGTGTGCAATCTAATCAATACTGGCGATATTATTTCCTTG
This sequence comes from Malachius bipustulatus, assembly GCA_910589415.1. Classification (NCBI taxonomy): domain Eukaryota; kingdom Metazoa; phylum Arthropoda; class Insecta; order Coleoptera; family Melyridae; genus Malachius; species Malachius bipustulatus. The sequence goes on along the minus strand of OU342634.1, from coordinate 27,803,833 downwards.
ACCACGAACGGGCCCTCGAATTTCGGTGCTAGTTTTGCTGAAAACGTATTTATGGCTGATGACAGGTGATGCTCCTTGCGCAACACTTTATCTCCTTTCCTAGGCTTCCATTCCCGCCTTCTCATGTCGTAGTATCGCTTTTGTGTGACGAATGCTTGATTCATGTTCCTTTTGGCGATTTCCCGGACGTCGTTTACTTCTTTTAGTGTTTCTATGTATTTGTCTGCGGCTATTTCGGCGCTGCTGTTTAGGGGCTTGATCCTGTCTATTTCACGGCCGTAATTCAGCATTGCTGGGGAAAATCCGGTGCTCTCATGCTTTGCTGTGTTTATGGCGAAGCAGAATTCGCCTATGTATCTATCCCAGGCCGTGTGCTCCCTTCCGACGAACATCGCTATCATTGTTTTCAATACTTTGTTCATCCTCTCCACTGGGTTGCACTGGGGGGAGTATGGCGGTGTTAACTGATGGCTGATCTTCCATTTTTCCAGGAACTCCTGGAACTCGGTGGCGATGAATTGTCTTCCGTTGTCCGAAATTAATTGGGCCGGGGTCCCGAATTGCAGGAAAACGTCCGCTCGCAATGCTTCGGCGATTGTTCTCGCGGTTGCCTTCCGGAGCGGTCGTGCTATTGTCCATTTCGTGTAGCGGTCTTGTATGACCAGTAACACTGTATTGCCGGATTTTGATCTGGGGAAAGGGCCCATGATATCTATCGAAATGGTGTCCCAGGGTCCTTGTATGAACGGTGGCTGCATCTTTCCTGCGGGTTTCAGCTGGGATGACTTGTATTTTTGGCATTTCTCGCATCGTCTCACATAATTTTTTACATCTTTTATGACTCCCGGCCAGTGGTAGTTCTTCGTTATTCTGTTGGCTGTTTTAGCGGTCCCGAAATGTCCTGCTGCTGGGGAGTCGTGATTTTCTTCGATGAGTTTTTGCCTCTGGTGCGTAGGCACGCATAGTTTCCATGGGCTGGAGAGGTTGGGCTCGGCCGGGTTTTGGTTGTCCCAGACGTGTTTCCACAGCTTCCCGTCGATCAGTTGGTATCCGGGAAATCTCTCGGGGTTAGCGGCTACTCCTGCTGATATCCGCTCGTACCATTGGCATGGTGGTTCTGCGCTTATCATTAGGATCTCCTCCTCCTGTTCTGTGCTGCTTAGTGGTTGCCTTGATAGGGCGTCCGCTACCTTGTTGAGCACTCCTTTTCTATACTTTATGTCGAAGGAATATTGCTGGAGCTCTAATCCCCATCGTGCGAGCCTGCCGGTCGGGTTTCTCATGTTTTGTAGCCACTTTAGGGATTGATGATCTGTAAGTACGTGGAACCTGTAGCCCTCGATGTACGGCCTCATCTTTTGTACCCCATATATTATTGCGAGGCACTCTTTTTCCGTGGGTGTGTATCTTGACTCTGCTGGGGTTAAACTTCTGCTCGCATAGGCTATGACCCTTTCTTGCCCGTCTATCCTCTGCGTGAGGGCCACTCCCAACCCGCAGTTCGATGCGTCGGTCTGCAAGCAGAACGTCTGCGAAAAGTCGGGACAGGCGAGCACCGGTGCTGAGGTGAGCGCGGTTTTTAGTGCTTGGAAGGCCTGTTCTTGCGGTTCTCCCCATGTCCATCTCTTGTCTTTCTTCAGTAACTGGTTTAGGGGTGCTGCTTTCGTGGAGTATCCTTCTATGAACCTCCGGTACCAGGATGTGATGCCCAAAAATCGTCTGAGCTGCCGCCGGGTCCTCGGGGCGGGCATTTCGGTAATTGCTGAGATTTTATTCGGATCTGTCTTTATGCCCCCCTGTCCGACGATGTGTCCTAGATATTGTAATTCTGCTTGTGCGAATGCGCACTTGTCTGGGTTGAGTTTTAAATTTGCCTCCCTTAGCCTCCTGAAGATCTCTTTCAGGTGACGTTTGTGCTCCTCCTGATCCCTGGATACTACCACGATGTCGTCCAGGTAGCTGAATGCGAAACCGACGTCTGGCGTGATGACTTTGTCGAGCAACCTCTGAAATGTTGCGCCTGCTGAGCTCAGGCCGAAGGGGGTTGTTTTGAATTGAAAGTGACCTTTTCCGGGCACGCTGAACGCTGTTATCGCTTTACTCTTTTCCTCTAGCGGGACTTGAAAGTATCCCTGTTTGAGGTCCAGCGTGGATATGAAATTCGCTTCTCTCAGGCGGTCGAGGATCTCCGCTATTCTAGGTAGAGGGTAAGCGTCTTTTTTTGTATGCTCGTTGACTCGCCGGAAGTCGATGCAGAACCTGTGTGTTCCGTCCTTCTTCTTGACTAGGACGATTGGCGAGCTCCACGGGCTGTTTGAGTGCTCAATAACTCCTTCTTGGAGCATCTTGTCCACCTCGTCGTTAATTATTTTCAGCCTTGCCGGGTTATACTGCCGATATGGTTGTCTGATGGGCCTGCACCCTTTTTCCAGCACTATTTCGTGTTTTATCCAGTTTGTTGGTCCTGTTAATTGGTGAAACAATTCTAGTTCAGCTTGCAAAAATGATTCCATGCTGGCGGTACATGATGCCGCGGCGCATGACGTGACTGCGATCCTGCCGGTTCTCCCGGACTCTGTTTTGCTCAATCGAAATTCCGCTCCGTGTTCGCGCAAGAAAGTGGCTCCGATGATTGCGTCTGTCTCTAGTCTCGGGAGTACTCTGAACGTGGTGGTGGTGTTGAGTCGGTCAATTTTACAAGCCACTGTGACTGTACGTGTAATTGCGTGAGATGTCCCGTCGGCTAATTTCACGCTTCCTGTATGATTTCTGATCCTTCTGTGACATAGGTTTGCTATCTCAGCTCCAATGTAATTTTCCGACGCCCCTGTATCCAATAGCGCTTTGAAGAGCCGCGTCCCTATTGTTAACGTTACGAAAGGCCTGGGGTCTGTGTCACCCCCTGTTGATGCTGCTACTGTTTTTTCTGAGGTGCGTCCGCCTCGTTTCGGGGGTCGCACTACTGTGGCTGGGGGCTGTGCGGGTTTTATTCCCCCACAGCCCCGTTTTCGTTTCCCTGCTGTCTACTGTTCTGCGGCCTGTTGCAGCACTGAATGGCGAGGATCCCTTCCTTGCCGCATTTGCCGCAGAACTTTTTGGGTGCGTTTCGGCATTGGCTCCGGAAGTGCCCCTCTTGTCCGCATCGGTAGCAGACCGTTGGGCCGGCCTGGGCGGTGCTAAGGCGCTGCGGTACTCCCCTTCTTGTCTGCATGCTTTGCAGTGCCTCTTGCTCTTTCTGTAAATTTTCGAAGGCGCTGGCTGCCTCCAATAATTTGTCTATGGACGTCACTCTGTGGAGGTGCAGATGAATTCGATATTCCGGGCGCATGTTTCGGATGACCCTCTCAAGTTCTTGCTCTGGGGCCATCGACCCGTCCCGCCGTATTAGCGTTCGTATTGCGGTTACGTATTCCCTGATTGGTTCGTTGGGTTTTTGTTTGCGGGTCCGGATTTCCTCCTCTAGCGCCAGCCGGTATTCGTATGGGAAGAATGCTTTCGAAAATTCCCTGCTAAACCGGTTCCAGTCTCCCCATTCGTCCTTATTATTGCGGTACCACAGTAGCGCTTCTCCTTTCAGTAGCTCGGGTAGCGCTTTTATCATGGCGTCTTTTGGGAATTCGTGGGCGCACCGTAGCTCCTCGAGACGTTCTGTAAATAGGATCACGTTGTCTCGCTTTGGGTCGAACTTCAGTCCCCATTTCCGGGCGTGGTTGACTATTTCCGACCCTGTGAGTTGAGGTGCCTCCTCGCTGATTCCTGCTGCTTGTGTTGCTTCCCGATCCGTTCGGAGGGCCAGCTTCAGGAGTGCTATCTCGGCCTCGAGCGCGTTTATTCTATCTCGTTCCGCTCCGGCGGGCTGCTCCGGCTTGACTTTTGTATTCGCCTTGGGGATTGCCCCTCCTTGCTGCTGCTTGACGTGCTGACTTATACGCGCCTTGATGTCGTCCAGGGTGCCTGTCGCTTCTAGGCCCCGTCTCCGCGCTTCTTTCTCGGCCTCTTCTTTGCTTAGCTGGTATATCCAGCTTAGCCCTGCAGTGGTTGCGTCGTCTTTGGTCATTCTGTAATTCCCTTTCTGTAACTGTTATTGTGACTGAACTTTTGGCCTTGCTGACTTGATCTGACGGGGCGGAACTATGATCGTGTAATTAACGTTGGGCGCCAATCTTGTAACGGGATTTTCAGCTGGGTTGAGACGATCACAGGGTTAGGTATTTGCCCCTCTTTTACCCGTAACAAGTCAATCAAAATTTTAAAAGCATTTATTTACAGTTACCAAATTTCAATACAACGACATATATTAATGCTGCGCGACGAGTTCGGATCAATGTGGGCTGTCCTCTTCCCTCGGCGATCTGTCTGATTGGGTGCTGATATCGACGCTAGGGCGCGCGTCTTCGTATTGGTCGCCCGATCGGTCTATCACTGGAACTGAGCTCACCACGTCAGTCGCTCCACTGCCATCGCCCGCTGCGTGTTGTGCTAGCAGCGGCCGCGGCCTCCGGCATACGCGCCGCGGCGACTTCGGAGAGAAATCATCCACGGACGCCTCAATCTGAAAAATACAAGCCCACTCACGGAGTACCGAGGAGGGTATTAATAAATAGCTCAGGGTCGACAACTCAATGCGTTGCGATCCCGACGCTTGTGACACCTGGCCCTCAATGCAGGCCTGGTGCCGTCTGAAAGGGTCCGCCCGGGACCTCACTACAGCCCCGTTTGTTCCCTTATGTGGTCGGCAGTCGACTGGAGCTCAATTCACTCCTGTCGGGCTCCCGTTTCCGTGTTACAGACAAGCTCAACTCAGTTCATTGGCTTGCCGTCACCGGATGAATGTGGCGGAGTGCACTCAATGCATGCCTCCTGCTGGGGGGTTAGGGGACCTTCTTAGCTCAGTACACTAGAAGGGGTGAGAGAGCTTCTCGAGTCAGTTCCTCGGAATCTTCTGCCTTGCTGGTCCTCTTGGTCTGTTTATATAGCCGGTGCCGGCGAGATAACCCGCTAATCATTGCTGTAAAAACTGTATCTTTCTGATAAACCCCTCGATAAATTAAAATAAATAATAATTAGCTGCGAATGCCTTGGAATTCGTTACAAACTCAAGTGTTATAAGAAAAACAACTGAAAGAAGAAATAGGTAGTAATTTTAATGACAAACACATAAGCGTATAAGTAACACAATTTACCACATTAACACATAAACAAATAAGTACATAAGCGAAACAGAAAGAAAAATATCAACACAATTTTTGGGAAGAAAAACTAATTTTTCTTTCTGTATGTGTTAAAATTGTATTTTTTATACGCTTATGTGTTGTTATGGGTTATCATCAAAATTACCATTTCTTCTTTTACCTAGCTGTTTTTCTTATTAAAACTTGAGTTGTTTTGCTTGTTAAAGCTTATTTTTAGCTCGAGAAAGTCTGGAGTGGTTCCTAATCTTGGCTAAATCTGTAGTCAAGCAAGTTTATTTGAAATAGCTACAAAATACATAAGTTTAAAAAATCCCATTTGGGGTTTCGAAAATTAGTAACAACCATAAATTGAAATTTGAAAAAAACTAAAAATTTTTCATTTTCTTCTAAATTCAGTTTATAAGCAAAGTAATTTTTTACCGCAATTGTAGCATTTTTCATGTAGTTTTAGAAAATGGTACTAAACTTTGAAGAAAATGCATACAGGGTGGACTTATTTTGATAAAACCGATAGACCTGAAAAATTAAGTACGATCCTGCAGTTTTCGAATCGAAGTAAATGGCGAGGTATTAAGTGTCATTAGCAGAGCATATCTACCAAAATTCATTAAATTCCATCCGATCGAAAGGTCTCAGAATAATTTCAATACCAGATCCTGAATCGCATTGAAAAACTTATAATAACCTACCTAAGCTATGTCGGTATGCTGGTGAAACACCCGCCTGTAGAGTTGAATGGAGTTACGTTAGAGCCAACATCTGGTCTCAATATGGTCAAAGCCTTCGTTATAAACTTTTATTATAAAACAAGCTGAATCGGGTTCGGCGTTCCGCGGCCACAGCCATCCTAAGATATTCGGCGTCCAAGCAGGGCGACTGAAAATTACCCGCCCTTTTTCATAATAAAATACATAGGATGGCTAATGCCGGGAACAAGCCAGTGACTATTGACGATGGATTAAAAAGTCAGTGCAGTATGGATTCAGAATAACTTAACACTATAAAGGTAATGCTTGTGCTACACTATAATAACTAAGTCTATCATGATATTTTGATATTATTTTTTGTTATTGTTATGAATTATGATCAGATTTTTACTTCCGCCCGCCGCCCCTATGAACTTGCCGCTTGCGTGCGGGCAATAATAGCACATCTGCTAGGCCCGGCCCTGATTCCGAGTTCAAACTAAAAATTCCGACTTTAAACTCGGAATTTTAAAAATAAAACTGGTGTGGCGCTTCTACGCCTTCGTAAATTTGTATAATGTTATCATTTTTTTTATTTAAAAAATTTTTATCAAATATTTTGATACAATTTATTCAGAGTACAAAACTTTGTTTCAACATACGGTGATAAAAAAACACAGATGTCAGTTTTCGCATGCACTGTTTATTGGTCAATGATCACAGCACAATAATAATATTAATAATAAAATAATAATAATAATAATGTGATATTTGGTAGCAAAAACGATTTAAAAACTAAACTCCAACACCTCACCACTACACAAGAAGGTCGCAACATTTACCCTAAGTGTGAAGGTTAATATAATAATAGTAAAAGTACAAGGTAAATGATAAATTGACATTGAAAACTTATAACTAGGTAATAAGGTGGTGCTTAAAATATAATATTTCGAATATGCAACAATTTTCTGAAAAAGGTTATTAATATCTAGTTTTGTCACACTTCATACCAGGCATACTTGTAAAAATTTCAATAACTGCCTTTACTTTATTACCATATGACTTTTATCCAATTAAAAGAACATTTCCCTTGACAAAACGATATAAACCTAGCTATTTATTGTCTTAATTATAATAATACTAAAAATAATATTAGTCTCAATAAGTAAAGCTGCATATAAATGTATCATGTTTGAGAGTTGCAAAATAAAATGTTTAAGAAAGCACGAGACTTGTTATAAATAGATTAAAAATAAACATTAACATAAAATAAATATCTTAACATTAAGGTAGTCGTAATAATTAAGCTACACCGAACTTTTTTCTATGATCTGATGAAGCATTAATTTTTGATTCTGATTATTTTTTAGTGAGTTGCATGATATTCCTATACTCTCTTCTTTACACGGGAAGAGACTAGGTTTTAATTTCTTCATGGTCTCGCTTTTCGGCAATCATCCTAGAATAAAAATAGCAATCTAAGTGAGGTAACAGCAGGTAACAGGTAAGTAACAATCAAATTAGTTAAACACAAAAAAGAATGTCAGGTAAAAGAGCTAAAGTTAAATTGTTAAATTACCATTATCTTTAGTTAAAATTTTGATAAATATCATCAATATTTATTTATTTTTAAACAACAACTCCGTTAATAAATTAATTAATGGTAGGTAGTTTGCAGGTAAAATAACTTCAATTCAATATTCTGATCTGATTATTTTAGTCACAATGTATGAGGTAAAGGTAGTTAGGTACATACAATTTGATTAGAATGATGATTCAAAATACCACTTACCTTTTTTTCAACATTCCAATGTACTCTTTCAAAGATGCATCTGTCTTTATCGTCCGTAACTAAACTCAAAAAAGCCAAGTGCAATTAAAAAAAAATTATTAAAAAGTGCACGTAAATTAAATAATAAGAAGAAAGTAGAATCATTGTTTTAAAATAATTGTAAAACTTGCACATAAAGATTCGTAGATCTTCAAACACAAATTTCAAATAATTATGGCAAACTTAATTAATAAAACTACCTAGTACCTAAGTATCTACTTTCAGCCCCACCATCAAGCAAGTTGCAAATTAAACAAAATTTTATTGTGTATTAAGGGGGATAAACTAATGATTAGTGATTTTTTAAACTTGAAGGTTGTAAAAGAAAACAGTAAAAATTATGGTTTTTTAACCATTTATATTTTAAGAAAATTCTTCAGTTCAGCAGTTTAGATGGTTACTTAATTTTACCACGATTTTCGATAATTTTCGAAAATAATTACAAATTATTATTCATTTTTCAATTTATTGATTTCTAGAACTACTCTAGTGTGGTATCACAGTTTTTTCCCAGCAAAATTTATAATTAAATAGTAAAGTATCTTCTAAGTAAAAAGTTATCAATAAACTTTGTATTTTTTTCAACCCCTTAAAATTTTACAGACATATCTGATAAAAATATAAAAATTTAAAAAAGCAAAATACATTTTTCTTTGCAATAATTGGTGAGGGTGCCCCTCTGGATGCCACTGCACTTAATAATCTACTTGCAGTTAAAGTAGCTCCTTATTACTACACATAAACACTGTCAAATTTCAGTAATATCAGCAAATTAATGTTTGAGATATTAAAAAAAAACTTAACTCCCTGCATGTATCTTGAAAACCAGACATTATAGGACACAATTATGTTTGTAGGAACTTTTCTACTTTAATTAGTTCAGGAATATGCCCTTAAATTTAGTACATACCTTCAAGTATACAGTTGTAAAGGTTACTTACTATTTAAGAACAGTTGTAGCATGTCACGGAGTTGAAAAAAAAAGTTTATAGAAAACTTTTTACTCAAAAGAAAATTTCCTATCTAAATATAAATTTTGCGTGGAAAAACTGGGACATTTGTATTAAAGCTTGTCGCCCTCTCCGTCCTAAATACTTATAACAAAATTCGGAGAGCACGTACAATCTTCCACTCTCACGTCACCTCTGCAGATTAACAACAATATCGGGTGATCATGCAGTAGGTCGCTTCCGATCTTATAAAATTTATAAAAACCAGTGCGGTTGATGTTCTTATGTCAGAAAAATTATCTAAAAACTTTATAGAACCGTAACAGTGTCAATTCTCCCCCCCTACGTTGTGATTATTTAAAAAAAAAAAAGAAGACACTTCATCACCATAAAAACTCAAATAAAAAAATAAGAAGATTATTAACAGGAATTGTATTAAAAATAGACACAAAGCATTAAATAAATACTTCAATTCAAATGAAAACTGCACTCAAATTAACCCTAAGTCCCCAACAAAGCAAAGCAGATCGTAAATAAAATATCCAAAATAAGTTTCAATCTGAATTAAATTATAAAGTATTCTCAGTTATAAACACTTTTCAAAAAATAGAATGTTAATTCAACTGAAGTTGTAGTCAAATAAATTCATTTAAATATTATAAAAAGATAAAGAAATTCTAAAAAGTACAAACTGAGTTAACTTTTCAATTACTTAACTAAAATTTGGCTTTCTACCTTGATAGATCTATCCAGTGTACATTACGCCTCAGTTTGGGTTTAAATCCCAACAGAATAAATTATTATAAACTATTAATGATTATTATAAAAAAAAACTATTATTTTACATTTAAACTTCGGATTACAACTCCAAAATACACTAAGTAGAGACTCAGTCGAAAATAATAATAATTACTAAGAATGGAGCCGTTCTACGTACATGGAACTGATGAATTCTTCTTATCAAGTTTTTACTCAAAAAGGAAAGTTCAGTACCTTATCTCTGCTGACTTAAACCTTCTATCTGCTATCGTTATCGTGATCACCTCCCTGCTTCACTGAGATCCATTTTTGAGTTTTAAAACAATCCAACCAAAAATCCAAACTCTCCAACAGACTCGTTGTCAGGAGTCAGTATAAATAATAGGTAAACTCCAAGAAGTAAAAGTAAAAAAATAAAACCCTATAATGCATAAAAATGCCACTATTAATTTAGTACTCAGACATTAAGAAATAGCTCACCAAAATGCTTAGTTCAGCTTAATCCATGAAATGAAATGTTAGGAAGGTTTTTATTTCAGTTCCAATCCTCTTCTGGGAACATTCAAATAAACACTTTGGGTTTTTCTGTCCAAAATTACAGTTTTTAATTATGATTTTTAAAAAACTCTTTTCTGACAAGTCCCTCAACTAATTTTTTGTTTTTCTCAATAAACTTTGATTTTCTTTTATTCCCAAATGATTCCTGATTGCTTCCATTTGAAATTTTTACTTTCAAACAATTAAATTGCGTCAATCAAGGAAATGTAAGAAATAGAAAAGTCACTTCCTTCTGACAATCCACAATAATATTCAGATTTCATTATTGCGGCATAAACGATAAAATCCTCAACTTTTAAACAGCCCAGAAGAATATTGGGACGCTACATACCCCTCTTTGGTGCAAAAAAAAAAAAAAAAAAAAAAATTATAATAATAATTTTTCACTTTTTTTTTCTTCCATAAACAAAAGCATGAAAAACAAAACATAGTTATCTGGTCTTGTTGGATACCTATGTGTAACCACATAGCCCGTATGTAATCGATCAAAATTACAGCATAACTCTCTCCAAAATGAATCCATGGAATATATGTTGGGACAAGAAAAATGACTTTCCTAGCGCCTCTCGTCTCAAGCAATACGTATGCAGTACTCCTATCCTCACACAAATTAAATAAATAAACAAAGTAAAGCTTTGATAATTACACACAATTCATAAACCATTTCCGTACAAAAGAAAAAACTTGTATCGAACTTCCCTATCGTAAACGACGAGATGGGACACAGTCTGTTGTGCACTCACACAAAATCTCAGAATGTTCGCTTCCAACACACTTCAACAAATTATATTCTATATTTTATTCTCTCTCAATCATCACATCAAGAAGGTTAACTGCTTTTATACGGGGTTCAAATTCATTTAAAGATATATCCCCATCATAAACGCAAAGTTATCTCCTATATTTTCTAGAATGGGTTTTTCGATCCAGTGTTTCATGAAACAAAACTTCAATAAACATACACATAAAAAAAAAAAAAACACAAAACGAAGCAGCGGTGAGAATCTAGGTTCATATTTTTATAACTAAAACTAGCGACAACCCAAAGACAAGACCGCTTAGATTCGTATATAAAAAAAATCAGTCAAGACCGACTACTTTCTTTGTCTCGACTGGCGTTAAATTAACCATACAAAACTAAAGATCAGCAATAGTTAGGGAATGGCCAACTCCCAAAACATACTGTCTGTACAAAAAAAAATCTCCAAAATGAATCTATAGCCATTACAATAGCTTCATCGTAATGAGAGAACAAAATACAGAATACACACTCTTCACACCTAAACCACTAAATTGAGAAGACAATTACGTGAGTTACAATAAATAATAAATACCTATTTCACTTCTACCTGTTACTCATTTCCGAGCTATTCGAAAAAAAAAAATTATCAAAATCCTTTTCTCAAAACTAAAACTCCCCCAATCCGATGAAACATCCTTGATCTCGGTTTGCGAAACGAATATAACGAATTACTAGCAACATCCTTGGCTTCGATCATAATAATTGTGGAATACCACAGGATTATTGTCGTCTAATGCCCAAAACTAAATTAAGCAACTACTCATAATAAACTAAATATACAGTGCTTTGGAACAGCGGAGCTAAAAGTTCTAGACTACCGAGTCTATTTGACTCAACTGTTCAAACTTTATTGGGACTTACGTTCTCCTCTCCTTGACAAAACTTTCATATTTACAGGATGTCGAAGGGAAACAGAAGAGCCCATAACTTATTACTCATCAACATCTTCCTGACTATAATAAGGTTTTAAATCCGACACATGGAAGTTCCCTACCGAAACTCCTTCTAAATTAGTTAGCTCTACAACAACGCCAGAACCCAAAATACGCTTAACTATGGCAGGAGTATATCTAGGAGCTAACTTCTTCGAGAACTTGTTCTCCTTGTCCGATAGATAAAATGTCCTTTTCCAGACTTTATCACCTATCTGATAGTTCACTTTACGGTGTCTCAAATTATATCGTTTAGCATTTCTCTCATAGGCCAGCTGGACTTTCTTCTGGATGGCAGGATACAGTTTGGGTACCTTCTCTAATTCTGTCTGCCATTTCAACTTTCCAGAAATTTCTACTGGGTCGAAGGAACTAAGATTGTATTCTCCATAATATGTGCCATCTATCGGAACATTCCTTCCAAATACTAAGAAACATGGAGGGTGTCCTGTCGTCTCGTGAATCGCTGTCCTTATTGCTTGTGCTATCTCATACACGTGAACATCCCAAGTTTGGTGTCCCTGATCAGAAATGTATGAAGATATTGCTGTTTTCAAAACTCTATTTACCCTTTCTGTCATATTTGATTGGGGATGATAGCGGGCATTATACCAGACTTTCTGTACATGGTACTTGCGCATCAAAGTCCCAAACTCTCGAGATGTGAATTGTACTCCATTATCACAAATAAGTACTTGCGGAATTCCGAACAAAAGGAAAACCTGGGTCTCTAAAAATTTGACAACTTTAGTAGCGGTGGCCTTAGGCATGGGATGAACTAAAATAAACTTGGAGAATGCATCCGTAACAACTAGTAACTGTGTATTCCCTGACTTTGAGCGAGGGAATGGTCCCATCAAATCTAACGACAGCATCTGAAAAGGGAAACTCACGTCTCTTTTCTTTCCCATCATTCTTGCAGGAAATTGATTAGGCACCTTATGCGCACTACAGACCTTACAAGCACTGACATATCTCCTCACTGACTCTTTTACTCCGGGCCAATAATAATGCTCAAGTATTCGATGCAAAGTTTTATATATTCCCAAATGGGCTGAAATTGGTCGGTCATGCATCTCTGAGAGAACTTGCCTTCGATTTTCCGTTGGAACGACTAACTTCCAATCGCACTGGTTAGTCTGGATATCATGTCTAGGTTGAAGATGTTTATACAGCAAACCTCCTTCCACTCGAAAGTCAGGAAAATCTTCAGGTTTTTGCTCCACCTTAGTCAACATTCTCAAATACCACTCATCAAATACAAAACTTTTCTTATCAATAATTGAAACATTTCGGGATAAGAAGTCTGCCATAACCATATCCTTACCAGGGCGGTGAACTACATCGAACTTAAAACCACTCAACCTTACCGTCCAACGAGCAATTCTTCCCATAGGGTCTTTAATGCGGTACAACCACTGCAGACTTGCATGGTCAGTTACCACCGTGAACTTTGTACCCTCCACATAACACCTGAACTTCTCTATGCCAAAAACCACAGCTAAACACTCTCTTGCAGTGACCGTATATTTTTTTTCGGCTTTGCTCAATTTCTTGGATGCATAAGCTATTGGATGTTCAAAACCATCTCTTAGTTGGTACTTACAGCACTGCACCAATACCCACATCGCTAGCGTCGGTCTGAATAAAAAATGGTTCTTCAGGGTTAGGGCTCACCAAAATAGGTGCTGAAACCAAACGAGATTTCAGTTCCTGAAACGCTTGTTCTGCCTTTTCCGTCCAAAAAATAGGAGTCGCCTTCTTTCGTCCTTTTATTAATGAAGTAATGGGTTCGGAGATTGTTGAAAAGTCTTTAATAAAGCGCCTATACCATTGAAGGATACCTATGACTCTTCGAACCTCAGTGGTATTCTTAGGCGAGGCTACCTGTAAAATGGCTTTGACCTTCTCTGGATCAGTCCTCAGACCTACACGATCTACCACATACCCCAAAAAAGACAGTGAATCCCGACAAAATTTGCACTTATCAATATTAATCCTTAAACCAGCTTCGGCCAATTTTCCTACCACCTCTAATAATAACTCCATATGTTCATTGAAACACTCTGACACAACAATAATATCGTCTAAATAAGTAAAAACTCTGCTCTCAAATTTGAATTCTTGAAAAAGTCTATCCATAAGTCTTTGTTGTGTTTGCGCTGCATTGCAGAGTCCAAAAGGCATTACTTTAAAATGGAATAATCCTTTTCCAGGAACTTGGAAAGCTGTTTTGAGTTTTGATGACTCCTCCATCGGGATATTCCAGAAAGCTTTTGTCAAATCTATCGATGATAAATATCTTGAACCAGCTACCTTGTCAATAATGTTTTCAACCCTCGGAAGTGGGTAAGAATCTTTTACAGTAAGTTCATTTAATTTGCGACCGTCAAAACACATGCGGTATGTGCCATCTGACTTAGGTACCATCAATACTGATGATGACCAAGCAGAGTTGCTCGGTTCTATAATTCCATCTTTTAACATAGAATCAATTTCTTCTCTCAGAAAACGAGTTATAGCAGGAGATAGTGGATACTGTCTCTGCTTGACTGGACGGGCTTCTCCAGTATCGATAAAATGCTCAATCATATTCGTCTTACCGGGGGTCTTTGATGCTAACAACTCAAATCTTCTAATTACTTCACTTAAGACTACTGTTTGTTCCGTCGAAAGTTCTTCCAACACTGCTTGAGGATTTGTAGTAGTCTTGGAGACTTCATCAATTTCGAACGACCACTTCCTAAAATCTAATTGAATGTTTACCTTTTTACAGAAATCAGATCCCAAAATGACTGAATGTGAGATTGATGGAATAATCGTGAATTCAACGTTGAACTCTCTATCCTCAAAAACAATTGGTAATATGACTGTACCAACAACCTCTTGAGACTGTCCATCGGCCACAGTTACTCTATGAACCTTCTCTTTTGAAATCACTTTTGGATCTAATCTTTCCCAAATAGGGTTCATTCCTTTACCTAAAATACATAAATTAGCACCAGTATCCAACAGAGCTAGAACTTGCCAACCGTCAATATTTACTGAAACAAATGGACGATTGTCATTCTTCCTTGTCTTAAAAACTGGATTAATTTGTGATGGTCCACTTAAGGAAAAAGAACGAGTGGAATCACTAGAACTCAAAACAACATGGTCTAACGCTATTCCTCCTTGGAAATGGTGTTTGGCCTTTGGAATGGGCGGCTTTGCGGCTCGAGGGAAAACGCACCCTGAGAATCCCTCGGGCTGTCGTTTTTTGGAAAACTTTCATTACTAGAGGACACAAGCAAACGCGGACCACACGGCACCAAAATTTGTCGCCCTCTCCGTCCTAAATACTTATAACAAAATTCGGAGAGCACGTACAATCTTCCACTCTCACGTCACCTCTGCAGATTAACAACAATATCGGGTGATCATGCAGTAGGTCGCTTCCGATCTTATAAAATTTATAAAGACCAGTGCGGTTGATGTTCTTATGTCAGAAAAATTATCTAAAAACTTTATAGAACCGTAACAGTGTCAATTCTCCCCCCCTACGTTGTGATTATTTAAAAAAAAAAAAGAAGACACTTCATCACCATAAAAACTCAAATAAAAAAATAAGAAGATTATTAACAGGAATTGTATTAAAAATAGACACAAAGCATTAAATAAATACTTCAATTCAAATGAAAACTGCACTCAAATTAACCCTAAGTCCCCAACAAAGCAAAGCAGATCGTAAATAAAATATCCAAAATAAGTTTCAATCTGAATTAAATTATAAAGTATTCTCAGTTATAAACACTTTTCAAAAAATAGAATGTTAATTCAACTGAAGTTGTAGTCAAATAAATTCATTTAAATATTATAAAAAGATAAAGAAATTCTAAAAAGTACAAACTGAGTTAACTTTTCAATTACTTAACTAAAATTTGGCTTTCTACCTTGATAGATCTATCCAGTGTACATTACGCCTCAGTTTGGGTTTAAATCCCAACAGAATAAATTATTATAAACTATTAATGATTATTATAAAAAAAAACTATTATTTTACATTTAAACTTCGGATTACAACTCCAAAATACACTAAGTAGAGACTCAGTCGAAAATAATAATAATTACTAAGAATGGAGCCGTTCTACGTACATGGAACTGATGAATTCTTCTTATCAAGTTTTTACTCAAAAAGGAAAGTTCAGTACCTTATCTCTGCTGACTTAAACCTTCTATCTGCTATCGTTATCGTGATCACCTCCCTGCTTCACTGAGATCCATTTTTGAGTTTTAAAACAATCCAACCAAAAATCCAAACTCTCCAACAGACTCGTTGTCAGGAGTCAGTATAAATAATAGGTAAACTCCAAGAAGTAAAAGTAAAAAAATAAAACCCTATAATGCATAAAAATGCCACTATTAATTTAGTACTCAGACATTAAGAAATAGCTCACCAAAATGCTTAGTTCAGCTTAATCCATGAAATGAAATGTTAGGAAGGTTTTTATTTCAGTTCCAATCCTCTTCTGGGAACATTCAAATAAACACTTTGGGTTTTTCTGTCCAAAATTACAGTTTTTAATTATGATTTTTAAAAAACTCTTTTCTGACAAGTCCCTCAACTAATTTTTTGTTTTTCTCAATAAACTTTGATTTTCTTTTATTCCCAAATGATTCCTGATTGCTTCCATTTGAAATTTTTACTTTCAAACAATTAAATTGCGTCAATCAAGGAAATGTAAGAAATAGAAAAGTCACTTCCTTCTGACAATCCACAATAATATTCAGATTTCATTATTGCGGCATAAACGATAAAATCCTCAACTTTTAAACAGCCCAGAAGAATATTGGGACGCTACAAGCTACTCTGGGGTACCAATTACCAATCATTCATGTATTGACAAATTTATGAATTTAATTTTTATAGGGGGATTATAATTTTGGATGTAACTTTCGAATAAGTCTCTAAAAAAAATTCCGAATTTTTGAAATATGTTAGGACTTTTTCCACTTTTTTTACTTCCTTTTTACGTTGTCACTTTACCTTAATTCAGAAATATAAATTAGTTACACGTGAGAACCTGATTTTACAAGGTATACTATGGTATTTTACACATTTTAAAAGTTTTTGTATACCTGTCCAACTGCCCAATACAATAGAGCTTGAAAGAAATGTGAGTCCAGAAATATGAATCCATTAGAAGGTATTTCAGAATTATACATTTTGATTGTGATTGTGAGTCTGTGACTTTTGCAAAATATATTAGCAAATTACCTCGTGACTTGGTTTTGATTTTGGACTAGGACATTGTTTATCGTAAGTTAACAGTCCAGTAACTCCAGTAGGTTTATTTTGACACGCCAAGAGAAGCATCATTTTTACATCATGCAGCTCAGTATACCGGGTGTCCCAGACTTAATTGACCAGGCCATATCTCATATACAGGTTGAGATAATCGAGCCGAATAAAAGGCATTTTATTATAATTTTTTCAAGCTGTATAACATGACAACACGAAAACAACCCCCACTCCAACATCCCCTAAGTTACAGCCCCCACCCTTAAAAAAATGAATACCACCCTGTATATATTTTTGTATATTCAAAACCAGTATTCGATTGTCTATTCAGATGATTTTTCAGATTCAAAATTGGTTGAGAAACAACCAAGAAAAAGTTCATCAAGGTGATCATGACTTTTTATCTTAACTTTCTCTGGATGACTTTTGCTGTCAAAATTTATCAATTCATAGTTTTTAACAGGCAGGTGATAGTTATTATTATAATTAAAGTCCAAACAATTTATTTAATAATTCTGAATTATTGGGAAATTTTAAAAAATAAAACCAGAGACAAAGCACTTTATTATGAACCTTAATGATGACTGTGACCTGCTAATTAAAAACTATGACCAAAATATTGATAAATTTTGACAGCTAAAGTCATTCTGAGAAAGTTCAGATAAAAAGTCATGACCACCTTGATGAACCTTTTCTTGGTTATTTCTCAACCAATTTTGAATCTGAAAAATCATCTGAATAGACAATCGAATACTGGTTTTGAATATACAAAAATATATACAGGGTGCTACTCATTTTTTTAAGGGTGGGGGCTGTAACTTAGGGGATGTTGGAGTGGGGGTTGTTTTCATGCTGTCATGTTATACAGCTTGAAAAATTTTAATAATATGCCTTTTATTCGGCTCGATTATCTCAACCTGTATATGAGATATGGCCTGGTCAATTAAGTCTGGGACACCCGGTATAGGAGCTTTTGAATAAAACTGGTAAAAATATGTTCCTGCTACTCACTGCTTGAATAGTTTCCAATTCTCTGGACGAAGTATGGGAAATTAATTTAGACCAGGGAGGACGTTGCTTTTAAAACTGGATTTTTTTTTTATTATTCTTTTACTGTCACCAACCTTGTTACCTTTTCTTTTTCACTTTATTTTTAGCCCATTTACAAAAAACAAGTCAAATAATGCCTCTTGTCTACTTGGTACTTTAATTACCTTTATTAGATTAGATAGAGCTTTATTATAATAGCAATTAAGAATTTGTATATCCAATGAGCAGATGAAAACACAATTGAGGCACGTTTTGGAAAAAAATTCATGCCTGAAAAGCAATCCCTAAAATTACCGTTTTCTGATCGTTTAAAGTTTTACATAATATATTCATTCCCAATCAATTATGTATATTATTTTAGTTTAATTTTAGTAAAGTACACTTAGATGTTACAGCTTCGTGGAGAATAGCTCATAATAGCATTCCATTAGCTCAACCTTTTGTCATGTAGCCCAAAAATTTGGGAATATCAAAAATTTTCTCAAAACTTGAAATTTCGATTGCTCACTAAAATTTTATAAATTTTATCTGGTTCAGTGTTCAGAAATCGGTGAGTCACTAGTGTCATTATTATAAGTTTTTCTTTTACTCTTTCTGCTTAGTATTTAAGCATCAAGAACGATAAAGTAAGTTTTTTTTTTATTACAGATTTCCATCAAATTTGAAAACTTGAAATTTTCAATAGACCTGTTAACTATTAATAAAATGTCATAAAATTTATTGTATTTTAAAACCTTTTGAACTTAAACTTGAGAATAATAATTTTCAAATTAGGAACAGTCGACTTCATTATATTACTGGGAATATTTCAAACAAAATTTATTCCAGCAATTACCAGTGACATTGTTAGACTATAAGGAGTAAGTACCTAAAAGCCAAAATAAAACTTACCAATAAAGTGTTATTGACAGGTAGGTACCTACTGAGCTACAGGCTTTTTTTAATGTCAATTTTTCTGGTTGTTCCAATTTGAGATTCATTGTTCCCAATTTGAAAACTATTATTTATTCTTAATTAGGGTCGTTTTTTACTGATGCAGCGTGTTTAACCAGCTGCATTGTGGTTTCAAACATTACATTTTTTGTTAAAGTAATGACGTCACAAATTAAAACGCTTTAAGCAGTTTGATTGTGGTTTGAACCAATCTTCGAGACCGGTTAGTAGCGTTTTGAAAGGGTTGTGACAGCTCAGCTGGGAGAGCTGACCCAAAGATGTTCAAAGATGTTATTTTTGTTTACAACGTATACATTCAAACCGTGGCTACATAAAAAATATAAAAGGCTCATCCAGATCCTAAGCTAAGGTAGGCTGTTAGTAACTGTTAATGTATTATCAACTTAAATTATAAGTACTGCAGGATGGCCGTTTATTCCCATATTTTCAATATTTAAAAAATGAAGATGAAGATTTCCAACAACAAATCATGCTAATGCAAAATGTTCTATAATGTAAAAGCTGTGGTAACGAACTACTTATTCAACGGTGTTATAAGTGTGGCTTTGAATTCGGAACATTGTAGGACAAAATTGAAAAGGGGCCAATTTCAACGTGTTCAGTCTTTCAGTTAATTTTATAGTTTGGTTATGACCTATTTTTGAATTTAATTGTAAACTGACAGATATGACATGACTGATGATATCGGTTCAAAAACATTTATTTTCCTGCATATCAAACTAGTAACGTCATCCTTTAATATGCTTCAAACCAGTGGTTGAACCAGCTGCATCAGTAAAAAACGACCTAGAATTTGTTTGTTCTCAATTTGAATTTGTATATTCCCTAGTTGACATTGCCTATTCCCAATTTGAAGTTGTTTATTCCCAATTTGCAGGCAAAAAATAATCTGTTTTAATAATATTGGTTTTCAGATTCACGATTTAACAAATAATTTCATTTGCCATGAAATTATAGAACTGTTAGTTTATTATACTGGGTGTCTTTTTAAAAACTATCCACCCTGAATAACTAGGTTGGTGGTTTGTTTTGAGGAAAATCCTGAGGCAGGTAAATTTTTGTTTCTCAGGGCACACCTATTGACACCAAATTTAACCTTGACGAACAACCCCTGGGCCCAGCAACCCCCGTCTCAACAAGTGACGCCCCATCTTAAAGGTAATCTGATTCTCTATGCCACTGTATAATAACTGTTTTTAGGTTTGTGTAAAAATTTTTAGTATCGTAAAATCCTGCGACAGGGTAATTTTTGTTCTCATGGAACACCTTTTGACACCAAATTTAAAACAAAACACCAAGGGAGTTATTCAGGGTGGATAGTTTTCAAAGACACCTGGTATAATAAATGAACACTAGGAGCATTATTGATTAATTGGACTTGATAACAGCATTAAAAATAATTGCACATTTTTACAATAAAATGTACCTTTATGTCTTACTAGTGCTGTACAGCTTATTATGTTTGTATACCATCAGCACATTGAATTTACCATAGAAATACTTGAGAAATACTGCTAAGTATCACTACTATTCCTTGAAACCCCATTTAATGGGGTACATGATTAATTATCATGATTAAATTAAATTAAAACATTCAGAAATACTAGTAAGATATAAAATTTTGTATGTACCAGGAACATTATTATTTGATATTTATAATATCCATACCCACTGATGAGAATAAATGATAATAATTATTATAAATATTACAAATATCTTCATAATGCCCTAGGTAATATAAATAACAATTTGAAGCAATAAATTACTGATGCAAACAATAAGTGCAAGACAAAAAAAGCAGAAGCGAAGCATGTAAAAAGTGCAGTGTTAACAGCTATTATCAACTCCGTATTAATTAGTAACCACTTTTGTTAAATTTCTAATAAGCATTTCATTGAAGAATTAGTTGTTGGTTAATATATTTCCATAATATATTGGGAAAAATAAATTAAGAATCACATAACATGTAAGTTTATTATAAATAATTTAACAAACATTATAATAAAGGTATAACACAATTTAGTATTTAATTTACTTACAGTAGGTATATTTAAATATGTGCAAAAATAATACAATAATATGTGTTAACACTATCAGAATGTCGAGGGCCGATTTTGCAAATATGTAGCAAGCTGTTCGTGTACACGTGACAGTTAGACTTCTATTCGCAAAACTGAGACCCCGTCTTATTCATCTATGCAACTTAAAATTGAACTAGTTTTCAAGTATCATAATAAATAGAAGAATTAGAAGACTAATTAATTGACCCAAAATACCCACATAATTAAAAAATACTCAGGAAGACAATAATTAAAGTTTTTCAGTTCTACTAATGTTCATGTTACAATGTTTTGGATACTTATAATATATTCATGAAATTCACTCACAACTTAAAAATCATTCCATTCCAATAAAAGAATTGTTTAGAAAATTTATATAAAAATCTTCAATCCTAAATAACTTCGTCATAAAAATTCTGAAAGACGTTTTTTAATAATTAAATCCCTCTCAACAACCATATCATGGATCGAATGGTAAAATTCTTGTAATTATTTATAGTGATTTACAAAATAATATTATTAAACCTACACTGGTTGACATCTCACTTTCATGTATAACTAAAAATGATAGTGAACATTAAATATACAATAAAATAAATAAATAAAATAGCAAAAATTAATATAAAAATGCCAATACTTTAATTTTATAAGCAATAATAATTTGAGAAAAAGTACATAAAAGTAAAGAATAGGTAATTAAATTAACTTGGAAGTCCTAGTTTCTGCTTTCAGATAAACAACATCAATCAAGTTTTAGACTAACTAGATTCGAGAAAATTTTTTTCAAAGTTGAAGACTACAGACTTGGTGGATGAAACTATCGGCATAAAATGGTAGCTACATGCGAGAAAGAGATCAATCTAAAAAATCCCCACCGTTTAATCATTGCAAGCGACAATTTATACCAAAACTCTCGTCCACCAAGTCAATCCATTACAGTAGTCGCTTTACCAATAGGTGGAATGTAAAAATATTAGTAGTAGCAAAAAAGACAACCTCTACAATTATTCTCATTAAGGCTCAATGTCACAAATTTTCAAGTAGCCGAAATGATCTAAAAATCCTAAATTTCCCTCTCATCTATTAAAATTACTGGAAATTTTCTGAACTACAATAATGTTTTAAACAAATTAACTTGTTATTGTTCATAACGATTAGATTATTTCGGTCACTAAAAGATCTTCTCTCGTATAAATAAAATAAAAACTAAGCTTTCTAAAAGGAGCTCGTAACGCCAATTATGTTCAAGAGCTTGGCTTACTGACTGGTGAATTTATACCCAGAGCGTTAAACAATTTAGTTTTCAGTCCGGCCTTTTCCGTATCGGGAGTCCTTGCTGAGCTCGGCTGTCGAAAACAATAACAAATCAGGATTTGATAAACAAACATCTACCAACTAACACTGCTTCAGCATCATAATGACAGCTAAATCACATGCTTTCTAGTTTAGTTACACAATAAGTCTGTTCAAGTTAAAGATCCTCAACCAATTGAATATTTCTACTAACCCTTGATATCAAAAAATAGTTGGTAAAGTTTATCATGATGGTTCAAATTAAACGACCACCACCTGAATGTGGCTTATGTATTTTTAATTTAGGTATAACTAATTGTTATGATTTAGGCTCACAATCATGCGTAATGTAGCTTTAAGGCTTCCCCCGCTTTAGGCATAATAAACTGGTGTGGCTTAGGTACTTACAAGAGAATTATGGGTCAAGCGACATTATAAAAATGTACAATTATTATTAACGCTATTAGTTAGAAAAGTTGCTTTTAATGAAAATGTAGTGGTGCATTAAAATAACTGGCGCTATTAAATTCTGTTACGGGGAAAGGAATGCAAAGGGTGACAGTCTGGCGATTAATCACAGACGCCAGAGTTATTGTGACATCGGTAGATGAACCTTCCAGCAAGCAAACAGAGCTTACCTCGAAACTAGAGGAGTGGCTGGTCAATTCGTACTGATAGCTTCGAATAAGTTTACCCAAACGATACTATATTGGTAGTTGGGATTTAAATAAATTGAAATACTGGAGACTGGGGAGTCTATAGGGGATCTCAGTGGCGTTCAAGCGACAAGTTAAATGCGATTGGAAAGAGAAATAATAAGTTTAATTGTAGTGAAATTGAATTCAAAGTTTAGAAGTGTTGGTTCAGTTTAGTGCATTTAGAGCCGGTTGTTCGTACGTCAGTTAAAAATTTTGAGATAACTACTGATTTTAAATTGCAAATTTTGAAAATACGGCGAATATAATTAATGATCTTGTATTTTTAATCAGTAATTAACTCTTCTTAAAGCGAGCAGAATTCATTTTCAGAAATATCAGACCAATGGTTTGATAATACAGGGCATTTTAAAATCAGTAGTTATCTCAAAATTTTTAACTGACGTACGAACAACCGGCCCTTAATGAGGTAAATAAATAAATTAGTACTGTTTGTAATTTTTTCCGGCTATGCATAATAAATATTTATAACTTAAATCAGACTTGGAATCAATATTCTCAAATTTCTTTTAATACCCAAGAATGTGTCATTTCTGTACAGTTTTTCAAGTCTCCTTTAATCACTTTTTGTGGCTTATGGCTTAGGTCTTTGATACCTGAAGGGATCTGTAGATTTAGGTATTTATAAATTTGCAGAAATTTTCCCTTCTAATCAGTAAAGAGAATTTGAAAACTCAAAAATATTATAAATACTCCATTGAAGACAAAGAATAAATAATTTTTTTTTTATTACAAATCTTAGAAGAGACTAAAAACATGTAAATAACCACATAGGTCATTAGAAATACACTGTCAAGGTACTTAGTAAAATCGATACAATTAATAAAAAAAAAAATACTTTGTACATTAATGTACATGCAACCTGCAACATTTCTAAATAATTTTGGGTCACGATCATAAAAATATTCACTATTCTGAAGAGCCACGAGTTTTATTACTCGAGTTGTCTGAAATCAATCACATGAAATTTTTACTATGTACAATAACTTTACACTTTTAATGGTGCTTAATAGAAAAAACAAAGCCAAAAGTATTAATTAAAATTTTTACATTACATTCAGAAAGTACCTTCATCTTGAGCAGACTTCTTCATATTATTACCCACTTTGAGTTTTATTAATATGTAGTTCAGATAAATGTTAATTAACGAATTGTGAAAACAAAAGTTCCTCCAGTTACTCCCATAAAAATACAATTCGGTTAGTATCAGCTTCGTGAAATGTTGATTAAGTAAAGCAAATGTCGCATGAACATGACGCTAACTGGACAAAATCATCTCTTCTTATCCAAACTATAAAGGTTACAAAGTTTTTGCATTTGCAACAATACAACACAGTGTAACTGTACTTTGAGTCTGTGAAATGTTTACTTTACAGATGCTTGAATAAGGTTTTGTGGTTATTGAAACGCCATCTGTTGAAAATCAACGAAATTTTAAGTGGGTTGTGTCATTATTAATGACGAGAAACTCAATTTCAGAGAGTTTGAGGCTTTTCCCTTTATTCCAATTCCAAAGGGCTTCCTTTATTCAAAAACAATTTTCTCACACAGTGAGCTTAATTTTTTATATAAAAAATGCTAAAACCTTGCATCAATAATAATAATTAATGAATATGTCTTACAATTAAAAATGTGTAGTTATAGAGAGTGATCAATATTGAAAGCATTAAAAGTGTACATGAAATAGAACATCTGCATCTTTACATAATTGGTAGTACACATACCTAGACTACGTTCAGAAACTATTAGCATACCCCTGGAAATGTCATTTACAGAGTTCATAAACAAAGAATTCGTACTCTAAGGCATGCTCCGAATACCCTATGGAAAAGGAGGGTACAAGTGTACTCTGACATTTAATCTGTCAAATTAAGCGGCATTTATCATAGAGTATTTTTTCTTCCATTTCACGGTAAACCGGTTCAAGGGTTCGGAATGTCTTTTTTTTAAGTTCTGTGTTGTGTTTCTTGTGTAAATAAATCATATGACACTGCTGACAGTTGTCTTGACAAATGCCGGAA
Source organism: Malachius bipustulatus (assembly GCA_910589415.1). Lineage (NCBI taxonomy): Eukaryota > Metazoa > Arthropoda > Insecta > Coleoptera > Melyridae > Malachius > Malachius bipustulatus. The sequence continues at coordinate 27,778,748 of OU342634.1, read as the reverse complement.
GAGGTTTATGAGATACAAATGACAGGAGATATACCCAATACCCTACCCTTACTCCAATCGTACTCCAGAGTAAATTTCTGAACGTACCCCTAATAATGGATAAAATATTGACTTGACATAAGTTCCTCATTCACAGCTTACTCTGAATACATTTAATATCGATCACTCCCTAATATGAGTGTCACAAAATTACCGCACACTGATTATTTATGTCTGCATAGCTCAAAGCCTGGCAAAAGAAAACCCCGAAATATGGTTCTATTACCGATTTCATATTTTAGTTTCTTTTGATGTTTTCTACCGCATTGTATGATGGATCAGGCTAGTCTTGCGACACTAAATAAACAGTAGTCGTACCAAAAGTATCAATGGAATCATTAAATAAACTACTAATAATTATTTCAAAATATAAAATTGACATTAGGAAGAGTATCCTTATCAGCAGACTGGAATGCTCACTAAAAATTATATCTCAATTTAGGAATAAAAACTGAGCGAAGTAGTTTTTTATGATTGAGGATTTTGAGAAATTCAAATCAAAGAGTAAAAAAAATTTAAGTTATAAGATATTTCAGTTAATCCTAATTAATTTCTTGTCACGTATCACAGGTAGGTATCAAATTAAAATAATACCAGACAAACATACGCCAGCAAATTAATGCCAGAACTGTGGGAATACCCTAACTCCTTACCTATAAGAAAAAATGTTGACTTTCCAGTGCACCTAGGCAAAAACCTAGACACCCTTTAAAATGATTATAAACTATGCCTGTTTTGTTCTTGGAACTTAGCACTAGCACTATGCAAAGATTTGGAAAGAACTTGTGTTAGCTAAGTGGTGCAACAAATATCATAATTTTCAAAATATCTCTCAAATGAATTACAGGATATTCCGAAAGTCTCTGTTCATACATGTAAGCACAAAAAGAGTTGGAAAATACTCTAGATAAACAAGTGGGCCAATACATTTCTAAATGCCATTTAATTCTCAAGTTGACTAAGACGCCTCTAAGAGGACATAGTTTTACGATATCCTAAAAATTGTTTGATAAGCTGTATAGGTCAGTTACCTGTGACCACATAATTTATCAAAATATCATTCGGGGTCATTATATTTTGGCTCATTCAAAAGTCCTCTTTCCTCTACAGTAACACATAAAAACTGTTCTATCCCATTTTTTCAGATACAATAGTTCACTGAAAAGTCACTCAAATTCTGGCCAGGAGAACGAAACGGTGAAGAAGTATAGACATAAATCGTTTGTTTAACGATTCCATTGACTATGATATAACTGCCACTTCAAATGGTGTAAGGGTTTCAATAGTTTCTCATTCAATTCCATAATTTAATACTTTTTTATCCTGACTATAAAAAATAAAAACCCCCCATCTGAAATTGCACTAATAATGTAATAATGTATGGTAATACATTCTAGTAATATGTTATTGTAATATTTATGGATAACAAGTAATTAATCAAAAATAATAAGCAAAAAGAAATATAAAAAATTTATAAGTAGGTAAGTAGGTCGGTATATTAATTTTAAACTGACTGATATGATAAACTTTAAATTAAAAAGGAATACTTTTTAATCATCAAAATCAACCATAACAGGGTTGTGTGGAATTTTATATTTAAATTTCAATCCAGAAATATAACAATGGAGTTGATAACTGCTTTATTTGTGTAGAATGAAGAGCGAACATTTACTTATACTCATTAGTATACAATACAATAAAAACCAGCAAAATAAAATTATTATCACAAAGTCATGTGTTTCACAGAACATAGCACACTTACCTTCCCCCCGAAAAACACACAATACTCAAAGCAGGGACTTTTAATATTTCCCAACCATAATTATACGACTTGACTACAATTTTAATAAAAAGCGACAGAAAAGAATATATACACATATTACAATAATAATTAGTTTTAAAAACTGGTACAGGTGACTTTTTCATTCACAGTGTCCTGTACTAGCTTTTTTTACTTTTTTAAAGGCGATTAGAAGTTCACTAAAATTGCAGCCAGTAGAATAAAAATAATTGGTTCCCAACCAGCAACACAAAATAAAAACTTCTAAGTACGACTTACCTCGTCTCCGTCGTACGAGATATTATCTAGCGACTCCCTGGAACCTCTACGAGAAGTCTTATCTTTAACACTACCTCCTTTACGTTTCTCTCCATCACCAAGTATATTGCCTACTTTTGAATGCTTCACTATATCAAGAGCCTATTCAGCAAACAAACATCATAATAGTGTCAGTTGAACTGTTCCAAATAAATTAGTAGGTAACATATTTTTTTAAGTACAATAAGGCAATAATAATTATTGAATAATTAATTTTTTAAACATGAATGATGATATGAAGTTGTTCAAAACAGCAGTTTTATTTTGACTGAGATTAACTTTTAAGAAACTCAAATTTTAACATTTAAATAATTATATTAGCCGTGCTGCTGTATTAGTTTTTAATAATAATTAAAGTTATTTGTAGTTTTGAACAATAATAATTAAATCAATACATTCTTGATTTAACAGGATATCATCAATTGCATTAAAACTATTGTAGGTAACCTGAATTGTTGTATGAGAACATTAGATATGAAATAAATGTGTTTCTGAACTTAGCAGTTATGAGTAAAAGAACACTGTAAAATGGGTGGTATAGAAAATTAAAAAAAAAAATAATAATAATTAAGACTTTAGCATAGTAGCTTTAGATATTATGATAGGCTCCTTTGATATAGTAAATAAGGCATAATAAGAATATGCAATGTATCATAAAAAAGGTTTAAAAAATAAAGCTGTAAGTATGAAAAAGTAAGATTTCTACAAAAGATTTACATCAACCCAGGTAACAATACGTGACGACAAAATTTTAGACTTCACGAAATCGTGACGAACGGTCGATATAACGATATTTTTATTTACAATCTTTAAAAAAACGGTGGAAATACATCGTCAAAAAAAGTGCTATCGGAATACGATTTAAATTTTAAATAAAACTTCGTCAAAAAACAAGTGAAGTCAAAACGTAACGAAAATGTCGCGAATAAATCGTCAACTTTTCAGTTTGTTAATTATTTCAAAAGAATCTTTGAAGCTTTTAACTAAAACTTCGTCAGAAAACAAGTGATACGTCAAATGTCACTGTCAGTTTTCTCGTTTTCTCTTTGTAAACAACATGGCAGAATTCAGCGGAAACGGGATAGGAGACATATATTTGTAAATTAGGAAGAGGAAGTACCTCGTGTCTCCAATAGTTAAAGAAGTTTTTTGGTTACCTCAGCAAGAGACTACCTACTACCTATATACTGCAAGTTTTTGCATATTGTTACTACCCTAAAAAACGTGATCTTTATTATTATTATTCTGCAATTCCCAGGTGGACGACGACATCAAGTTAATAGTGATATTTTTAGAAGTTACCTCGTGTCTCCAATAGTTTAAAGAAGTTTTTTTGGTTACCTCAATAAGAGACTACCTATATACAGTAAGTTTTTGCATATTGTTATAAATAATTGTCTTGTATACCTATAATCCTGTTTTATTACATATTTTAGTAAATTTTTTAAGGTAATCCTGTTGTTTAGTCTTCCAAAACACCCCTCACATGCCCATATTCCACTTTTTCCACTCGCGTCGCCCACAGCGTTGCCGTACGCAACTCGTTACAAGTAATATTTTAAAGTTTATAATTTTAAAGTTAATATTTTTAAAGACACTTCAGGACACATTATGTTTATAAATTAACTTTTCTGCTTAAGTTTGGTTCAGGAACCTTGAAATTACGGCCTATAAGTATGTGAGAATATCGTGACTAACAAGTCACGCGTTGTGATCATAAGTATTCACGTTTTTTTAACCTCAATTAGTTGATTTACGTGCGATTTTCGTAGGCTGTGGTCACAGTATTTTTCACGTTTTTGTCACGATTTTTTCACGATTTTTCACGACTTTGTCACGATTTTTTCACGACACTGTCGCGATTTCTTCACGGCTCTGTTACTGCTATTTCTCCACGAGTTTCTTACGATTTTGTTAATCGGTAAAGTGAATTTTTTTTAACGATATCGTCAATGTTTCGTAACGGCTGCCCAACATTCAAAAGTGTGGCTGGCGTGACTAATTCGGAAGTTAAAATTAGAGCGGTTTTATAACGTATTAGTCGTAATTTTTTTCACGAATTCGGGATCTCGTCTAACTCACGACAGCTAAAAAGGTCACATTTTCAGTCGCGTTTTCGTCACGAATTGTTACCTGGGAAGTACATAGAAAAAATACTTTAACATGATCAAACTATTAAGCATTACAAAATGCGGAAAAGCTAGTTTTGTTCCTTTTAAATTTCCTAATAACGGAGATCAGAATTTGGATTTTTACAAATAAAAGTTATAATTTTGATCAATAGGTAGGTACTACCAACCGGATATAAAATTTAGAGAAAATAACTATATCAAAGCAAATAAATCCCACACCTTCTACATAATATAACATGTACAAAATATTCAGCCAACCAAGAGCAATAATTTAAATAAAAAATTTTGATTTGTCTAACAAAGTGGCATACTTTTTAATTCAAATGCAGTTTTGAAAATTATAATTTTGGGCACCCTCCATCTTTTTGGGAACGAACTAAAATAGTTCAGCCTGTGACAAAAATTGTTGCAATTTGGAGCTCTGCATTTTTGTTTTCACACTTTATCCGTCCGACCACTAGGAATTGAAATAAATCAATTATGTTTTTTTTTTCAGATGGCAGATTTTATATTGCAGGTTTCGATTTGCTGATTTTTATTTTACCTTTTGGACACCCATAAAGAACACATTATAAACTCAACCTACCCCTAATTTTTGATCTTGAATGAAAATTTGAGAATAAATAAGAGGGAATGAAAAAACTGCTACAATGTCACTGAGACAATTTTTGAAAAGAGCTATTTATGTAGCAAAAAAAATCAAAGGCAATCAGAATGACCCATTCTTATAATAAGTTACTATCATTGTCAATCACAATTGTCAATTTTTTGGAATTTGAGCCAATTAAAGAGATAAAAAGTTGTGAAAAGAACATAAACAAAAAACTGGATTTTTAGAATTTCAGCCAATAAGATGAGCTGAATACCCCTTTGACATCCTGTTGGATAAATTTACTTAGTACTGCCGTTTATTTCAAACAGAATTAGACCCACAAATTTTCACCAGACTTTATAACTTCAATGAATGCTTAATTTCCAAAAATGCACTTGAATGAGATAAGCCACTCAGTCATGGAAACAACATTGTTCATTTTGACAAAACCTTGGCTAAATATCCAATACTTGTATTGCTAATGGAGATTAATTAATATTTGAAAAAAAAATACTCTCGAGGTTTTGCTAGTTAGTAATCAAATAATTGGAACTTACTTGTTGCACATGCTGCAGCATTAAAAAAAATAAACTATTTACCAATACTTTCAATATCTAACCGGAGCTCGATTCTTTTTGAACCTGAACCAATCTAACGGGAAAAGTTATTACCAATTATTCCTTGCCAGGAAAACTAGCAATAAATTTTAACACCCAAGGTTAAGAGAAAGATCGGATTATTTAGGTATAAAATCGAGTTTAATTACCTCTTTTCTACTCCTCAGAGCACAATCTTCTAGTGTCTCGGCCGCTTCGTACTTGCCCTGTCGCCTGTACAGCGCCCCCAGATTCTTAAGAGTGGTGGTTACGGTGGGAGAGTCCACTTTCGCAGCCTTGTGCCAACCTCCGTATTCCCCGTAAGGGGCGTTCTCCCTATTTCGAGCCTTATTCTCCTCCCTTTCTTCTGCCACTTGCCAGATAGGCTTATTATCACCTGTGGAAGAAAGGAATCATAGAAAAATGATTTAATTTAATGACGGTTTTTCTACTTGGATTGTCACACACAGTTGGCCATAATACTTATGGCTAACTATGCAGTTAGCTTTTAGATGGATAAATTTATATGAAATATGCAGGGTGAGATTCTCTGAAGTAGAAAATTTTTTCAAGTAACACTTCACACTTCTATATTTATAGAATCGTTAGCAGGTTTTTGGGGGAAAAGCATTCTAGTTGAAACTATATATAAAAAATGGACATGACAGTGGATTAATAAAATATTAATGTAGTGAAGAACAAAGTAAAATACAATACGGTGTCAGAAGTGGGATAGCATTGAAGTCAATGCAAGAAGAGTGTACATTTTGAAAAATTTTGCAAAACAAAATATAAATAAGAACAAGTCAAGGAATGCATACCAAGTAGTTGTGGCATGGTAAATCATGATAAGAAGAGGATGAGGTGTTACTTTGTATAGAATATTATAAAACAAATACAATAGTTTTATTATTTTGACTTCTGTTCTTTGTTGCAGGTACTACATTCTCCATACCATAGAAAGCGCCCCCTTTGAATTCATGACACAAATTGAGACTCATCCTGCATTAATCAAAATTATAGGACAGACATTACTTGACATTCATAATAATAACTACTACTTACTAGATTATAAGAACGCCCATTATAATAAATCTGAGGAATTGTATTCTTTCCACATTTCCCTAGATTAATTCAAATTCTTCTGCTTCCAAAAGTTCTAATAGTTCAACATGCGCCCTTGGTTCAAATAGGATGGGGAAATGAGCTTGTCTAAACATCAGCAAGCAAGTTATCAGGGGCAAATTTAGATCTTCCTATAATTAGGACTTCTCTATCACCAAAATCTTCAAGTTCAAGGTTACCAGAAACCTCACCTTTGCTTTAATATTGACTCCGACACCCTCCTATTTTTTCCAATACCTACGCTTAACCTGAACAGGGTGTTAAATGTTGTTAATATGTTTTTAATATGTCTTTCTGGTTGTTTGTCACTGATATTGATTATAATACAGTAAACTATCTGCTTTATTTGATTTTAACATAGTAATTGGTATATCATGTTATCTCAAAAAAAAAACAATAAGGTATGCATAAAAAATTCAAACTACTGTGGGTGTTTGTCCCTGAAAAGCTCTGCGAGATGTGTCATGCTGCTAAATTATAAATTCCAAGCATTCAGATTTCCAATGACCAGGGACAGCTTTTATCTGATGATTCAATCAAAACTGTTCATTTGGGCATTCGCAGACTCACATGCTTCCCGAAAGAGCCTCACATGCCTCCCCCCCCCCCATTCACCCTCCACCAAAAAATCTGGCGGTACCTACGTCATCTCCATGACTCCATGTAAACTGTAGAGGGTGTTAAAATCAAACTAAATTACACTTGGCAACAACATCATTTTAATGAGGATAAGGCAATTATTGTCTGTATACAGGATGACTGACTTTTCATTGTCCAAGTACTGGTACCTACTTCCAGGTTATAACTGAAGTATGAGTATAAGCAAAACTATGTCTCATAGTTTCTCTTCAATCAAAGAACCGCTGCTGCAGTATTACAACTACTATAACTTAGTTTCAAGAGCAATAATTGATGTCAAATGAGGATTAAACATGCAGTTGATGTAAAGCATGAGTATAAGAGTTTTTCCAAGCGTATTTTTTAGGATTCACATTCTTCTGAATTATTATATTTTAGCAGACTCTTGTTTACTTGATTATGTTTGTTAAACTTTTGAATCAAGCCCCTCAGAGCATTTTTTCTATACATGAAGATATTTTGTTATTGAGTTGTATGTTAGTGAAAGTTCAACAAGGGAACAGTAATTATAATCCTCCAAAAGCCATATTTTCATTCATATTATTATTAATTAAATGACACATTTTGTTTTACTTCTTGCAACGGTTTAACATAATTGCCAGATTTTTATTTCACAATGACAGTGATGTATTCAAGAGAAAAATTGCCTCAATGGATTAAAATGATTAGAAAGCATTAGAAACTGTTTACAAGAAGTGCTTATGGTCCATCCCCATCCTACTACAATGCGACCTTAAAAGGAAGGAGAGAAGAAGGGGATTGTGTGAACGTATTTTTCACAAAAATGGGTGCCTTCTGAGAAATGGATATAATATACAGGCCCAGTGCTGCCCTTTTTCACAGTTTTTTTGTATTTTGATGAGAAACTATGTTTTTTAATGGAAAGTTCCATAGGATGAAAGCTGTAGAGCGGTGATGGGTTTCCTACAATTTTGGTTCAATAACTTTTTTGCAAAAATTCCTCATAGTTTCACCGCTAGAGGGCACTAAACTCTTTAAAGTTTTGGAAAATAATGCTATCAAACAAAAGTTGCAGAACGAGCAATTTTCTAAATTTTTGGTTCTCATTTGATCTCTTATTGCATTTCAAAAAAAAATCATAGATTAGGTAGAAAACAGAAAAAAAGGTGTAAAGTATAATTAAATAAATACATTTTCGCGCTCTCTAGCGGCGAAACTATGCTGAATTTGAAAAAAAGTATTAGAACTAAAACTGCAGGAAATTTTCCGCTCAAGCACTTCACCGTCCTATCAAATTTTCCACCAAAATTTCATTAAAACGCTAAAAAAATGCAAAAAGATGGATTATAAATAAAACACTAATGTATAAAAAATTCTACAGTATACTGATGGATTTTATACTGATAGAATTTTTTAAAACATTAGTGTTTTATTTATCATTCATCAGTATGCAGAGATTCTACAAATTAACGATTGAAAACATAAACTGAATGCAAAAAGGACAAAAATCCCTTTGTATACATCCATTTTCCTAAAACAACGATTTTTTAAATAATTTGAAAGGACTATTATCTGCATTCACTGTGCAATTGTTATGGTACTCTAATCTTTGATTTTAATCACATCTTAGAAAACATCACTGAATTGAATTGAATTCATGGTTCAATTATTATGGAATTATTGTTGGACATCCTGGCAGTTTGTCAAATACCTACTACTTTTAATAATTTCTTAAATTTACTGTTTATGTACAAAGAAATTTATGACATAATATCATCTTAAATTTTGTATAGGAATTGATATTGGCTGAAAATTCAATTGAAATCCACTCCTCTGAACTTTTAACCACTCATCAAAATATATTTCGATGATTTGTGAACTTTGTGTTCCTCTTTTGGATTCCCAATTTGGAAAATCGTTATAAGGGTAATCAAGAGTTTAATAATTTTAAAATTTCACTGAATCGTCATACAGTGTGTTTAAAGAAACAGGGGAAAAGTGACTAGCTGATAAATAAAACACAAAACATGCAATGAAAAATATATTGCACAAATATTTACACAATGCAGAAACTAAACACTCTGTATAACATCATGATTTAAGCACTTCAATAAATATACTGGAATGTACGCCATAAGTAATAAATCATAACAAAGCTTTGGTTGAATCAGTTGAACTACAATAATTAAGATAGATTTCAAAAATAAATACAAAAAATAATAAATTTCTAACTACTAATGCACAAATAAATAAATAAATTTAATCTCTTTACAACTAACGACTTTTATTGTATCTTTTATACAAAATTGAGGGATAATTAAGGAATACCAGCCAGATTTTCATTTTGTTTAGACTTTCATGTAAGTTTACTTAAGGTCATACTCACGAAGAAATTGCAATCAAAATGAGGTTAGTTAAATATTCAATTTAGATAGCAGATGATCAAAAATTCATTGAGGAATCGAACTGATCAGGTCAAACAAGCGGAAATTTTAACAAGTGATCACAATTTTTTTGTGAGTTCTGATTAAATGATCAGCTAAACATTGCTTCCCAACTCCTCTCCCCTTGTGTAGAACACTTCAGCTGATATTCCCAAATTCCTCCAAAAATAAGTAATAGAAAGAGATCATTTTAATCTGATGTTCATTTTTTATCTTTGCAAAAGTTCAATTAAATCTGAAGATTATAGTCTTCAAAAGAGAGCATAATTTAAAAACTAAAAATACAAAAAAAAACTCAAAATGAGTTTTCAATTATTAACAACTAAGGAAAAAATAATACTGAAACCAAAACCACAAAAACTGACTCAACCAAAAACTGTGATGTATTCATAAAAATTATCGCAAGCATTGAAAAAGTTCACTTTTTATCAGAGGGTTTGAGACCTGCATCCACTTACAATAAATAGAATTTTTTCAATTCACTATACCTACTTATCATATTTGGTTCAAGTTCATCATCTTAAAATATTAACCAAAACGATATAATGTAGTTATGCTGAAATATACTTTAATTAGTAAAAAAAAAAATGATAGAACGGTACCTAATCTCTTTCTATAAGATATGTATTATGTTGTATATGTATTGATTTTGTAAATTATGACTGATATCAATCGAAAAAAAAAAGAATATAAAATAATAAAAAAATTTAACAACATAATTTTAAAAAAATTATACAAAGAAACCCCCCCCCCCCCAAAAAAAATAACAAAAGTCCCCTTTCTTATGACATAATTAACATCAACCATATTTTATCTAAAACGTGATATAGATTGATATGTGTGGCAAATTGTCAAGTTTTATCCTATTGACTTGTCTGTAATTTAAATCTCAAACCTTCTAAATAATAAAATGAGGTAGGTAAGTACAAATTATGTATATGCGGTTAATTTCTCGATATGTTATAATTCAATGATGATTTGGAAATAGTAATTATACCGGTATCAACACCTACCAAGTAATTTTCATTGTTAGATTAAACAGGCTAGCCTTTATGATACATCACAAACCGGGGGTTAGCATGCAAAATTTTCGAACCCATACTGCGACATAACATACTCCTACTAGAAATATTTACAATAAAATAAACTGTCTCGATACTACTACAAAGGTTTCGCGCTTAATTTTACGCCACTATAGGTCTTACGCTTACCGTCGATGGTTCCGAATTCCCTCTCGTGCGCCCTGTTAAGAATCTGCTTGTAAAGAACCTCGGCCTCCTTGTACTTTCCCTGTTTCAGGTAACAGGACGCCAGGTTGTTCATGGTTTTACTCACGTTGGGATCGTCGGCACCAAGTCGCTTCTCGTAGATCTCCAGAGCCCTCTGATAGTATTTCTCTACTTCCTCGTATTTTCCCTGGAAATATTTCTCCAATTCAAATGTCTATAGGCATAGATAAATTTGTTCATTTGTTTCAGAAATTTTTAATATAATTAGGAAACAAAGGGATCAACTGAAACCTTTTTCAGTTTTTTTTTTTTTTTTTTAACATCAAAACTTGTATTATACTGTCAGCTAGATCTCGAAGCCAAAACTACCAGAATGGACTGTGTCTTATCTACATAGTTAAGACCAATGTTCCCTCTTTAAAAAAAAACTGTCATACTGCAAAGATCTGACATAGTTTTGATGTCACCACCTATTACCAGAATCCGGTAAATTTAAACCTGAGACACCCTGAACATTTTCATCTCCTCCCTCTCTCTCTAATCATCTATACTCATTCTTGATAGTGATTAAAGTTACTTAGTGAGGTTAAAATAATTAATTCAATCTTCTTACCTGATTTTGGCAAAGCAAGGCCAAGTTATTCAACTGTTTAGCTACATCTGGATGTTCCCTGCCCAACACTTTCTCTCTAATATCAAGGGCTCTCTTGCACAATGGTTCGGCCTCCTTGTATTTCCCCCGTTTACCATACAGCACGGCCAGATTATTCAGCGTTGCGGCGACAGCCGGGTGGTTCTCGCCCAACGTCTTCTCACGTATTGCCAGAGCGTCGTTTAAGAGATTCGCTGCTTCCTTGTATTTGTTTTGGTCGCTGGAAGATTGAATAACATGCAATATTAGCTGATTAACTGATTAACGAATCTGTCATAGCAATAAAGTTCTGTGAACAACACAACCTCCCTCTCCTGGTGTTGGTTGTATTCTTGGTTGATATCGCAGACTGATGAGGTGAAATTACACTGAAACAGTCTTCACAATCATCTGAGGTAGCGTCAGAGAACTTTACTGTTATTTAATAAACCCATCTGCTATCATTGATATAATAAATTTGTTGAAACTATTAAATTATGACTAACCGGTACACTAAAGCGAGAATATTCAGCATTGTAGCAACATCGGGATGATCGTGTCCGCTGGTCTTCTCCAAGTCCTCCAAGGCCTGTTTGCAGAGTGGCACCGCCACCTCGTAACGACCCTGAGAGGCGTACTGAATCACCAAGTTGTGCAACGTACGCAACCTAGCCGGAATCTCGTAGCCGGCGTTCACGTGCTGGGAGAGGTTAAGTTGATTGGGAGGTGTCGGTGACATGTCTGAAAGATTTATTATTTCATCAATACCACAAGACGAGAAAAAAAACTACTACGTAACCGTAAAAATCATTGAAACCACTCACTGTTCCTGTCGTCGCTGTCCTCGTCGGGGAACAAATCCACCACCGGGTCAGGTTTTTCGTTCCGGGCGCTCTCGGCCCCGCCCTGCTCCTGATCCTGGTCCTGGTCGTATTTGCTGACCGAGGACATGAACTCGAGATGGCGCTTTTCCTCTTCGAGCTGGGCGACGGTCTGCTCGCTGGCCTGCAGCCGCTGCTGCGTCGAGGCCAGCTCGTCCCTCAGCCAGGCGTTCTCTTGGCAGAGGCGACGCACCTGGGTGCGCAGTTTCTGCTTTTCCGCTTCGACCAGCTGGAGGTGAGCGGCCAGGGCCATTATCACCTGCAGATTAACGGAGGGGGGCGATTTAAAAGGGACGCTGATTCAGAAGTTTTGTAGCACGAAAGTAATAACTTTGAGGGGAATATAAAGGTGTATAAAGGAAATATAAAGGTTCATTTTTGAAACTGGGCCCCACAGTTTTTGGAATTTTAACTTTTAGTAAACTTTAGCATAACGAAATTATTGAAATAAATTTACTTCATCATTTTGGCTTTCACATTTCTTGAAGATTTTCATCCCAGCTGAATTTACTAAAAATAAACTGTAAATTTGATAAAACTCAGATAAATTTCTCCTTTGTAAATTAGATTCCACTTCCCAAAAGCCAAAAGATATTTAAACCCCACACTGTATGATTTAATCAATTATGTATTATTATATTAAGAACTTGTAATGACCCCTTTTCTCTCTTAAGGTACAATAATAATTCTGTAAAGCAAAGTGATTGCAATCATAATTCTTAATAATGCCAAGAGAACTTCATCAGGGAAGTTAAGATCACACCTGCAGTAGGTCATAATTAGTCCACGAGATATCAGAGAGGAAAACTTTTTAGTCAGGACGAAATGAGATTCAGGCAAACAGATGGATCAAAATTTGTCATAACCATTTAATTTATTTCCCTTTCCAATAAACATTTCATAGGATGAATCATGCTTTGTTGAGAAACTTGCTCAATTTTCAATTGTCTGAAAATCCAGCAAACTTTGTCAACTTTTACCTTGGATGAGGTCTACATTTTGTGTATTATGATAGCGTTAAGTACTTCAAAACTTTACTACATTAAACCGATAATTCCCCAAGGGAGTAATCTGGTCCGCTCCTTGTTTTTAATTATGATAAACGGCCAACCAGGGCACAATAAAAAAATATGCTGATGAGGTGCAAATGTACAAGACAATTAACAATATGGATGGCGACTCCAGCATGCTCTTTCTCAGATGTACTTGTGGTGGTACAACTCAGACATAATACAGTGAATTTATTTACTATTTTTGAGATTTTGTTGAACTGTAATTTTATTGCATTATGTTGTGACTTATTTATATTTACCTAATGAAATGATATACATACAGGGGGGTTTTTCTCTTTCCAAAGATACCTCAGAAACATGAAGGGGTATAGAAAAGAATAAAGTCTAATTTTGACAAATAAAGTGATGCTGGTGATGTAATTGGTGTAAAGAAAGATTGATTTCATCACCAGTTATGTACGAACAAGTGAGAAAAAAATCACATCATGTAGTATGATTGAATTTTAAATTTTTACTTTTATGGTTAAGGGGAAGGACTTTATTAGTTTTTTTTAATTAAAAGGATTTTTTTATTATAAAAAATCGAATGAAAAAACTCTTGATAAAAACCAAAAATCGAGTTTAAAAAAGTCGTTTTTTCAAAAAATTCCTAAATATCTTTTTTTTTCATAAATCATCTACTTTCAAGGTAAGCTTTTTTCCTGTACAGAAATTTCCCGGCAATTCGGATTGAGAGGATTCCACCAGAGCCCTTCTAATACCACAATCAACAAAGACGACTACTACATGAAAGGAATTTGGTAGAATGGAGAATCATAAAAAATATAGCCACAATAAAATCATGACTGCACAAAACCTGCCCCGTTTACATTCTTCCAAAATATTTTCTGAGCAAAATCCTTACTTGAGCTTCTCCTAGTCCAAGCTCGATCATTTCGGCGCTCTGCTGTACGAGTCCGGCACGCTCGTTGGCGGCAGGATCCGGCGCCTCCTGTAATCCATGAAGCATCCCTGTGTGCTCGCTGCGGAGCGCCTCCAGGCCCTGAGCCACCGTTCTCACCGCCGTCACGATCTCCTCCTGCGTCATAGCTGTCATCTTGCCTAGGTTCTCTATCTTCTTACTGTAACAATCGAAACAAACTATTGAAAACTGGTGGTGTGTTTGTCGGTCAGAAATTATTTGTGTGTCATGCAAGGTGAAGGATTAGGGTGGCAATGGCGATTCCTTCTTGATTACTCAAAATTAAAACGACAAAACTAGCTACATGGCGTATATTTTGGTTAAATTAAAAGGTCCACATAACTATAAAAAATACAACAAATCGTAAAAACCAGCTTAGGTAACCTAGAAAATTTAAAATGATGTGTTAAGTGACCCACCCCCACCTACCCTTTAAGTTCTACCCACACCGATCATAAAAATTTAAATAGCAGTCCCCTACTAACTAGTGATACATCCGAGGATACATCATTGGAAAAGTATTTGGAAAAGAAGATTCTGTCAAATTTTGAACTTTTTCCGCTTATAAAATGTGCCCATTTTGAGCACAATCTTAACCCTTAGTTGGTAACATCCGACTCTGAGGCGGATGCCAAGTTTTGATGCTGCGCTGAATCCAAACGAATGAATGTACAAAAATTTCGTATTAGGTATGTTCTAGTTGGTTGCCAAAAAGTCCATAGCCGCCTTCGCGAAAATACGTCTGTGAGACGGGTGTTACTCAGAACGATATATTTCAGTCCATCTCTCAGTCGGCTGTTGGTCGAAAGTATGGTGAATGAAAAGGTATAATATATAAAAAAATGTATAAAAATGAAATAAGTCATGTTTCAATAAAATATATTTGTGTTTACTAGAATACATTCGAATAAATATGTAATTATACATATTATTATAATACCTATTCCGACTGAGCGACGGATGTTACCTATAATGCTGGAACTGTAATATGATCACCGACTGAGAGACGGATGTTACTTATAAAGTGAAAAAAAGTATGTTACCAACTAAGGGTTAAACAAAATATTGTTAATTTAAATTAAATATGATTGTGTTTATTGTTAATTATTTTTTTGTGTTATTTAATGTTTATTTTACATCTTTTACATATTTACATATTTTTATAAATATGTATGTAAAATAGATTTTATAATTTATGTAAGTCCGCTTATTCTATTTCTTTAGTGGAAATGTATCGAGTTTCCGTGAAATTTTTAAGAGACAAATTTTTTGCAATTGAACTGGCCCTCCAAAGTGTGAATTTAAAGATTTAAAAAAAAAATGATTAGGAAAATAAAAGTTCTAAAAAAAAAAACTTTTAGGGGTAGTATGATTCACACCCTTGCAGAGAACAAGGGTGGATAAAATTATGTAATTATGGAGGATTCCTGGTAGTAGTATTCGAATACCTAGCCGTCTTTTTTTATTTCAAGTCTTTTCAGAAAAAAATCGATACCTAAATATGTGAATTTTTTACCCTACTTTAAGGGGACGTAACTTCTTAGGGGAGGCTTTAAGAATTTTTTATATGACAAACCCCCCCTTAAAATTCAGCAAGGAATCTCCAGTTGAGTTTTCTGCACTGATTAATGAAACACCCTGTATATGTATTGTACATGTGAAATTATGGATAAATGTTTTTATTTTAATATTTTTATTTTATTTTTATGGTTAAACATTTTTTGATCATTGTCAAATTAAAAGGTTTCTGTGTACTAAATCACCCCCATTTAAAGTGTGGGATCTAACAAAAAACCAATCAAACCAAACTTGATGAAATGATGGATGATAAAAAAAAACACGCGGGGTTAAATCTTCAACACACTTATTGCAGTCGAAGTATTGACAGTCCATAAACTAGAGGATGTAATTAAATCTTGACTAATCGCCAAGAAATTTAAATATATTTATAAAACAAATGGGTTCATTCACAATATGCGCTTCGCTCATATTTCATCTATTTCTTTGCAGGTAGGTATTTAGTCCAGTCGATAAAGTTCAAAGAGTTTTTATGAAATAATTGTTAGTTAGTGAAGAATAACATAAATCCACAAATTTAGGGGATGGAGTGAGCGTCCCCCCCCCCCAAAAAAAACGCCCCTTTGGTAAACTATTTTTGCTAATAACTCGTTAATCGTTGGATATATAAAACAAAATACTTATAAGAAAAAAGAAAGCTTGAATGATTTCCTAAAAAAGAAGCTATGACAGCATTTTTTTGTATACCGTGCGAGAAATGAGACTCTATAACATAGGCGAATTGCAATAATTGATAGTTTCTATGGAAAGTTGTTTCAATGTGAGAGTTTCTAAGGTAAATCGTTTCAATGGGATTGTTCGCAACAATACCAACAATCAAATAGGTGTCTACGGTAACTCATTGAATAGAGCCACTCAATTTCCCTATGGATAATGTTTCAGTATTCAACATAATCGTGCAGGGCAATTTGTCTATGTATAGAGAGCCAGTACTCGCACGGTATGTCATAGTTTTCGAGTTATTCAATATTTAGGAAATTGCAAATTTTGTATTGTAAATGGGTTTTAAATATAACATTTTTTGCCATTCTAATTGATTATGAATAATTTTTAGTGGTGGTATACTTTTTTATAATACTAGTCAAATTATTTTCTGTTGGTTTTTGCTTTTTAGGTACCTACCTATTTGCACTTTGCAGGCCTAATAAAAATAATTGATATCAATATAATGTTATATTCAGATGTATGTTTATCTTTTAGGTCAAGGCATTACCCCATAGCTGAAAAAGTTTTTTAAAAATAACATTTTGCAATTTTACCAGTACATATTAAAGTTAGCCAAATTTTAGCAAGTTTTTTTCAATATTTCCTAAAAATTAAAAAAAAAATGTAGCTAATTTTTTTTTAATATTCCGAAATATTGTTATACAGTGTGGAACGCACTTATGGAAAAAAATTTACTATTCAGAGGAAATTCGTTTTTGGAAAAAAATCTCACCTCAACTTCAAAATTTTATTTGGCATTTTTTAAGCCATAATTTGAATTTTGATCCCCAGCACTCTCACCCCCACCATTGTGGTCATATTTTTTTTAATAGAACACCCTGTATATTTTTGTATTTTCATATTTCCTGGGAAAATTCAATAATATTGGTTTTTACAGTTGCGGTTTAAATTAATTAGTTTTTTAGTTACAAACAAATGAAAATTGAAAATTTTCATTTTGAAACTGACACGATTCAAGATATAGGAAAACGGCTTACATGTCCCTATTTTAACTTTTTATGTATCTTATGTAGATGAAATTTTTATACGGCGTGATTAAAAATCTGATATTTATATCACCCTGTATTAAAATTTAAACCACATTGTAGGATATCATCTGAAAAGTTAAGATAGGGACATGTAAGCCGTTTTCCGATATTTTGAGCCGTTTCCGATGTACCCGACCTAAAAGATTCTATAACATTAGGTATACAGGGTTATTCACGGTATACGCCACGGAAGATTATGGCCGTGTCTCTGGATTTTAGGATCTTTTTATTTTTGGAGTGGATAGAGATCCGGCAGAGGTACGTTTTAAAATTATAGTCATAATATGCAGGGTGTCCCAAAAGCATGAAACATGAAACATATCAAAGTTATGTTTTTTTAAATGGAATCCTCCTATGTTATTGCATTTTTAGATTGTCTGAGAAGAAAAAATAAGATTGGTTTTTACAGTTGGTGTTTAAATTCAGAAGTTTGTGAGTTATAAACAAGTGAAAATCGTCATTTTTCAAGTTCAAGGCCCTGTGCAAGGAAAACGGCTTAAGATAGAGAAAAACGGCTTACATGTCTCTATTTTAACTTTTCATGTACATACTATCATATGGTATAGAAATATTTGTACTTTCTTTGATTTTTTTATTTGTCGACGCGTGGAGAAATCTCAGAATTTTTCAAGTTTTTTATCACCTTGTATAAACATTTCATCTACATCATTGGATATATCAAAAGCTAAAATAGGGACATGTAAGCCGTTTTTCTCTATCTTAAGCCGTTTTCCTTGTACAGGGCCTTGAACTTGAAAAATTACGATTTTCACTTGTTTATAACTCCAAAACTTCTGAATTTAAATACCAACTGTAAAAACCAATCTTATTTTTTCTTCTCAGACAATCTAAAAATGCAATAACATCGGAGCATTCCATTTAAAAAAACATAACTTTGATATGTTTCATGATTTTGGGACAACCTGTACATTATGAATATAATTTTAAAACGTAGCTCTGCCGGATCTCTATCCACTCCAAAAATAAAAAGATCCAAAAATCCAGAGACACGGCCATAAACTTCCGTGGTGTATACCGTGAATAACCCTGTATTGATTCCAATTATTTTTATTAGGTCTGCAAATATTCAAAATAGCAAAAACCAATATACCAGTATACATCTTGTAATACATAATAAGGCACATAAAATAATGTATTTTATTATTCCCCTTCAAACCCCATTTTGATTTTTCTTCATGGGTTGTTTGATTTACGAGTACATAATTCTATTTTTTCTAGAGGCTGCGCACCAAAAATACAAAATTTGCAATTTCTCAAATATCGAATAACATAATATGCGAAAAAATTACAAGATATCTTTTTTTAGGAAATCACTCAAGCATTCATTTTTCTAATAAGTATTTTTTATATGTCCAACAATCAACGAGTTAGTGAAAAATAGTTATTTACATTACAAGCTACGAAAGTTCACTTTTAGGTGTGAGGAGTATTTGAATGGCCGAGGCGAAGCGTAGCGTAGCCGAGGAAATTTAAAAACTCCGAGCACCTGAAAGAGCTTTCGTAGCGTGTAATGTATTAAACTTTTCATTCTCCCCTTGCCATATTGAACCACGTATTAAGAAGAAATGAGTAAAATAATACGATTCAGTGATAACAATGGAATTATTATAAGGTGCCATGTTTTTAACATTACCATAGTAACGATAGTTTTAAATTATTAATTTATGACACTGTCAAGTTTAAAACTCTGTACCGCTATAATTTCAGAATCTTTGATCGTAGTTTAGTTCAAAATGAATTTCATTCAATAAGCTGCAAATTCCAGTAAATCTTTCTGGAACATACAATAATAATTATTTGTATGTTCCAGAAAGATTTACTGGAATTTTTTATTGTAGTTTTACATTTAATTTTCCATCTAAATAAACGTTAATCAAACTGACATTTCTACTTTTTTGTCCAGGCCACGAAAGTTTTTCATAGCTAGCAACCACCTAGCAACCTATCACCTAGGATGTTTTACTTTCGCTTTCGGTTGTCTTATCAAGACAGAAAGTTACACTTTCGTAAAGGGGAGAATGAAAAATACTTTTTTCACCAAAGGGGTTTTTTTGGGAGGACGCGCTGCACCCCCAGAACTGATTTTTATGGGTATATGTTCTATAACCTCTTCACTAACTAATATTTTGAAGGAAAATCTCTAGATGATAAGATTTTTTATGAACTTTTGGTATATTTTTTACTTTACTGACTGGACTAATTATGCAGCAAAGCAAAACCCTCACTAAACAGTGAACAGAAAAAAGTGATAATTTATCTTTATTTTTCTATTTATTTATATAATTTATCTTTATTGTCTCTCAGAAAACTATTTAAACCAAAAACGCGGATAATGGGAATTTTCAGTCACTGTAAAACATCACAAAGTCTGTGCCCAAATCTTATTCCGATTAATTTAGATTTAGTGTCTAGTTTAACTTTCATTGTATTCGGCGATGAAGGCCCGATATGGCCCAAGGCAAAAGGCAATAAAATTTCACATTATAATTCGTGTAGATAAATTGGATGCCTTATAACGAGTTGCAGAAATAAATTCAGCGGCTTGATTCGTATAATTATTGATATTTTTCCGTTACCTATGATTGCTTACAAAAGATCAGTTATAAAAAGATGAACAAGTTTCTTACTAGAAGTTTCCTGCGGATACTGCAACCTGACGAAAATAAAATATGTACACGGTAAAATCAAAAGTGCACCCAATCACCCAGCAAGTAGTCGTTTTACCGGATACTGGATTAGTCATCAATAATTTTAAACAAAAAAGAATTTCTACCAACTTTTTTGTGTTAATATAAGATTAAAATATGTAATGTACCATGGATGTACCCTCATAAGATTTAATAAAAAACAATAAAATATTTTGTTGAAGTAAGTGTTCATGAGAATGTTAGAGAGTCCACATAAGTCTGATTCGCTTCCTTACACGCTTTTCTACAAATTATGAGCTTTATATCATACATTCCGGATTGGTACTTTCGAATTTTGATGTTAGGTATTTCAATTATTATTATTGTAATTTAAAAACGCAGAGAAAAAAACCAGGGAAGAGGACGTTAGGGTAGAATATTATTGTTTACAAAAATTGAAGGATCAATCAATCATTGTTAAAATTCTGGGGATTGTATTCTGATCTACAAATCTATAAAAACCATATTCAAGTACAACTAAAACAGCCAAAGATACAGAAAAACGGCTTACCTGTCCCTATTTTAATTTTTATGTACCTACATCCTATGTATATGAAATTTTTATACAGTGTGATAAAAAATCTTAAAGATGTGAGATTCCTCAACATGTCGCTAAATAAAAAAAAAAAACAAAGATAGTACAAATGTTTCTGTATGTACCATGGAATAGTACATAAAAAAGTAAGACACATTTTCGTTGTAAGTAACGAAAACGGGTCTCTATCCACTCCAAAAACAGCCAAAATCTTCCGTGGTGTATAACCCTGTATAACCAAAAAATTTTATTCGGTACTCTATTATTCTTCTCATATCTATTTTATTATCATAATATCAAGGTTTTCAAGACTACGTTAGCCACATCAAAAATGGATATGGTTATATGATACGGATATCAGAATCACGGTAACTGATAATACTGCCACCCGATACATTCATCACACTTTTATAAAGTTCTTTCGCTTGTGATCATCATTTGATACGCATATCATGTATCTGATAAGCCTTTCCTTACATCCGGATACATGATTATTGATTACTGTGCAAAATATGCGAAATGCGGGTCATAAAAACTACAATGAATCATCCCTCCAGATATCACATACAGCGCGGATCATATTCCAATTCTAAAAGGGTAGAGTGACGAATTGTACAAAATTGTATAAACAAAAATCCAGACAAGTGCGAGCATAAGGTTCCAGGAGTGTGACAGGAGTGTGATTAACTGATTAAATTATTCACAATAATATGAATACGGTAACACTTACTTGTTTGAAAAAACGTTACAGGGTAGTAAAATAGGTACCTAATGAATTTTTGGAAATTAGGAAAAAAATTAAATCTTCAGAACGATTTTCCTCTGAAATAAACAACCTAGATATACACAGGTTGTACACATTTTCAATGTGCATTTATATTCGAGTAAATTCTAAAAGGTGATAGATACAGGGTTGGTGAAATTACAGAAAAGTTTCACTATTCTATATGGGTGTCGCTGAAAGATACCAACAACGCTCTACCACAGATCCCCGAGTACAAAATATGCCGCTTTAACCGAAATTATCTACGTCTAAAAGGCACCCTTAAAAGGGGACAACCAATGACGTCTAAATAAAATAGACCCCCTTGTTTACATTTTTACAGAATCATTCATTGCCCCTCCGCAATTGCATGTTTGCCAAACCGTTACTGTGACCAGATTTTTGAATACTATCGTTCTTGAAACCATGACGTAAATATGTAAACAAGACATTATCAATACAAACCGCGCGAAGTACTTCTTACTAATAATTAAATAGCATAATATTTCTAATAAACTCGAACAACAATAATGGGATAGACGTGATTTAAATCATTTTTGAATATAATTTTCAATGTTAAGAAATGAAACACAAAATGAGCGGCAACGACGTATGTTTACGCGACTACGATATTTTTACAAATTTTACAAATTCATTCATCATTTCGAGTGCGGTGTTGTCCCTATTTTGATTTCATTAGACGGTGTTTTAACGAAATTAAACTGCTTCCTGCTACTATTTTCACCAATTTAAAATTACAGACTATAGACAATAGTGCGAACTTCCTTGATGTGCAAGAAAAGAGACGATTTAAACCGAGAAGTTTGTTTTCGTAGGTGAGTACCAGTAAGTAAGGCTATGTTCATATCAGTGCTGTAGTCGCCGCAGGGAAAAATCTTTGGCAAATCTAGTAAAATTATCCTCTGAACATTGCAATTAGGTACCTACTGTGACAAATTTCAACAGTACGTCCCATTGTAAGAATATTAGGTATTATTTTGATAATTATTGGGCTTTAGGTTCCGGCTTAAGTACCTACTATTTTCGAAGTTTTAGATTTTGACAAATCTAAATGCCATAATTAAATTTTATATTTTAATTTTATTTTTAAATTTTTATTTGTACTTTACTTATTATTAACTGTGATCAAGGGACTAATCAGGCTCGAAACGTTAAACTTCCGATTGGTAACTTCGAAAATAGTAATAAGCCGGAACCTAAAGCCCAATTATCAAAATAATCCCTAATATACATCATCGGCGTCAATTTGGTTCAATATTTACCGTTTTCTAATTATCCTCTAATACCGTTATCTTAGAAGATGTTCACAAATTGGATGACTTTACAACTTCAACTGTTACACCAGTTCCTTCCTAAGATTTGCGTTCCTGTTTAATTTAGAAATATCTATACATTTGTCTCAAAAATTTCACAAATCACCTTTATTGAGGGTCTAATAAATAACAAAAAATATTATGAATGTCTTTTGTAATATACTAGTTAAACATGCTAAAGTACCTATGTATTGTCTTAGTTTTCCTGTGAATCAGGAGAAGAGATTGCTTTGGCTTTCTGTGCATCTAAGAAAAGTGTTTTATAGGATTAATCTTCATACAGACAGATAAGTACGGTATTCCATTAATCATACAAAGTAACCCAAACTCGCTATTTTTCGTCCTAAATACATAGGAAATGATAATTATCTTGAAAAACCCTACGCCACTGGCTCTCATCGCGAAGGTCTCTGACAGCATTGCCATTTTCACCGCAAACCTCTGTTTATGCGATCGGTCACTCCTTTTCCCACTCACATGAAGATACAAATTAGATGATGGATTTCGATTATTTCATATTTATGAATGGAATGTTGGGTCTATTTTTTTAGACGTCATTGCGGACAACCAACAACACTTTTTCTAGAATAAGTCAAGGATGGATTAACTGAGAAACTTGACATAGTTTTAAAGGGTGTTCCTGTTTTTGATTTCACGTCTCACTTTTTACTCCAGAACTTTTTTATCCGCACGCCACTGATTGATTGTGTACTTTTTATCCAAAGGCCTAAGTATTACTAAACTTTTTGCCCCTTTATAAAAGATCTTTTTTCCGTAATTAATTTCTATGATGGACCTACAACTACTGAAAACGTATTTTTGTGAAAATCTCTTTTTTAATTTAAATATTAATTGCAACAACAACGTTCCACCACAGATTCATGGGTTAAAAATACGCACGCCGATTTAACTCCAATTATTTATGTCTAACTAAAACGGCCCCCTTTTCAAGGTGCAGCCCTTTAAAGAGGGTCGATCGAATACACATTTTTCAAAAAAAAAAGTAAAAAATTAGTTAAATGAAAAACTAAAGTTTTACCACCTACTACGATTATTCTCGAGGCCAATAAATGTGAAAAAATCGTTTCTTTTAAATAAAAATTATTATTTCAATTAAAATAATATTTTCACAAATACGTTTTCGTGGTGGGAGTCCAATTATAGGAAAACCATGCAAGATTTTTTAATGGAAAGCCCAACTTTTATAAGAGAACAAAAAGTTTAGTACTACTGAAACTTTTGGATAAAAAATCCAAAATCAATCAGTGGCAGATAAAAAAATTCTGGGGTAAAAAGTGAGACGTGACATCAGAAAAAGGAACACCTGTATATCAATGTTTATAAAACTATGTGAGTTTATTGGTCTTAACAATAGTAGCAGGCGGTGCAATTTTGAAGTTTCTCAGTAAATCTATTTTTGACTTATCTTGGAAAACGTGTTTTTGTTTGACCCCCTTTTAAGGGGGTCAAACCATCTTGAAAAGGGTGCCTTTTTAGAAATAATAGAAATAGGTAATTTCGGTTGATTCGGCATATTTTGTACTCGGGAATCTATGGTAGAGCGTTGGTAGTACCTTTTAGCGACAAACTTTAACGAAAAAAAACAGTAAACAAATTCTAGTTAAACGTTGATTATTTTATATGGAACTTTGTGCAAAAAAGTGAACAAACAAAATGATAAAACTCACATGTAAATAATACCTACATAGAGAAAAGAGAGAGAGAAAAGAGTTAGGGCAGATATTGGAAAGAATAGAGAAAATTTTACAACAGTAAAAGAGTATCGTGAATCTAGGGAAATTTATGTAGCTTTACAACACTGTTAAAAATAAATAAAAATAAGGAATTTGAACCAAATACTGTACCTATCTAACTTATAATTTAATATTAAAACTGTATTTAATGCTTGAACTTACGTAACGTAATTCGATGGGATTTTAATTATTATAATTCAAGGATGTACGAGTTATTATAATAATTTATAATCCTTCCATAATACCATTTTTTTGTAATATTTCAATACAGTTAGATTTGTATACCTAACAGCTCGTGAAATTTCATTCCAAATCTGCGTTTATACCATTCAGTTTTATACGGGTGTTGATAAATAGCTATTACATACAAACTTAAAGGGCATGTAGGAAATGCAAAAATATTCGAAAAATTTCCTATAGACATTGATCGTTGGAGCTTTTTAGCTTTCGAGATACAGGATGTTATAACTTCTTAGAAAAAAATCGTATTTTTTGAATACCTATCTAAAAATTGAGTGATCAGAATAACTCGAAATTTTTATTTAGAAAATTGCTGCTACTGTTTTAAGGCGGGTGGAAATGGTCACTCCATTTTTGTTTGTTTTTTTTTTTACTTTTAATTTGTTTCGGACGTAACTTTTTTTCTTTGAGCTGTACCGCCATTTTCAAATAAATAAATAAATAAATATATAAATATCTTATGGCTGTGGCAAAGCCCAAGTGTCATAAGTTTTCAAGTAGCCTCAAGAGCTACTTGAAATTACATTTTCAAATGAAAATGCATTATAGTATAGATTTATACTCTAATAAAAAATATAATTTGTATTTTTTCATAAGTTTAATAACCTTCAAGAAAAAATATATAACATACAAATACAAGATGATCCATTTTAATCTATACACTAAAACCATCTCGGAACAGCAGCGTTTTTGAAAAAAATTGCCTTAAAAAATTTTTTACTGCAAATTCCGGATCTGTCTATGAAAATAATCAAACTTTGGACCCAATTTATTTCTCTAAACGCCCATCGGTGGTTCCTTTCTGAAAAATTGCACTTATCCCTACCCATCGAGGCGATCAAGTGGGTTGGGGAGGTGTGGGTGATTCCGCCCCAAACGAAGTCCTCTTGGGAATCACACAACTTTACAGATTGGTATTTTTATTTAGAACCTACAGGCTGCTCTTTTCAATTTGGGTGCGATAGGTAAGTGGGTAGGTGGGAAGCGTACCTACCTACCCACCTACCCAGTCGAAAATTGAATCAAAAATATTGCAAATTATCTACTATCGTCGCCTTAAAATAACAAAGGTTCTTACAACTGTAATTATTGTGTAAAATTAGGTCATTATTTACATCTGCGGCTCCTACAGTTTCACTATGGAACTTATATAGGGGTGGAGAACATACCTATAGTAACACCAGGAAGGTATTCATTTGCTGGGCAAATGAAAGGGAAAGCCACAAAACGGTGTAAAAAAATGGTTTTGAGAGTGCGGAGGGAGTGCGGTCCTGACAAGAGGCACCGATTAGATGCAGCGATCCCGGATAAAACCACTTCACCATAATTGCCAAGCATTCTATTCTGTGTTAGAGGTTCACAGAGGCGGACTGAGCGATATATCCGCTTTCATTACGTGTTCAGTCCGCACAGGGATTGATGCAATGATTTTCGGATTATAAATTCAAAATTAATGCAAAATTCAAAATAAAAATCGTGGTACTGTTATTTTCGAAGATTTCCCTTGCCCTGAAAGTGAAAAAAAAAATAGAAATTCGACCGTAGTGCCAAAGAGGCCTTAGTTGTGACCTTAATATTAGTTTGCCATGGCTGTTTTTACTTTCTTACCCACCCAGCACCCCTATTTCGCTCCTCGGTCCCGAAAAAATTGATGAAACTTAGGAGCCGCGGATGTAAACAATTACCTAAAATTATTTTTGGTATATCTACAGGGTGTTAAGAAAATGACGGGTAAACTCTTCAGTACATTGTAGGGGTCACTCAGTAAAGTATGGGAAAAATGAAAAATAAAGATCCAGAGCTACATTTTAAAAGATATAAGAAAAATATTGAACAATAAATTTGGCAACGTTTAACACGATAACAGTTGGTATTTGGTAATTTCGTCTAATTTCTAACATTGTAGGTAGTCAAGGTATCAAAACCGTTGTTGTCAAATGCTTTTTTTTCAGCATCTTAGAAAAGAAAAAAAATTCTTATTAAATTTTCCAAGCCAGTAATACAACCTACATCTTAAGGAATTTTTTCAATTGATAACGATTAAAGTACCCTTTTTATATCTGTAAAATAATTTATTTTTTGCAAATACTGAAAAACAAAGATAGTAAAATGTTAACTTTGGCATTTTTTATCTCACCAAATTGAAGACCAGAATTTTTTAAATTATTTTTCCCCTACTCTAATGAGTGTCCCCTACAATGTACTGAAGAGTTTATCCGTCATTTTCTCAACACCCTGTATTTTGGGTTCTAACTGCAGTAATACGTTTTTCGCGTACATCTTCAGTTTCCAAGCTTAAGGCGAGTTGCGTTTTCGTTGGGCCACCCTGTATGTAAGCGAATCCCAAAATGTTGGATATCGTTGTAAAGAGAATTCAAGTAGCTTTCAAATGATATATCTGTTCCCTATAATAAGCAAAGCAAAAAGCAAAAAAAAAATAAAAAAATATGTCCCCCTCGATAACAAAATGGACCTGTTTCGGCGTTTTTCGCGTACATCTTCAGTTTTCGAGTTATTAGGCCTGGTACGTTTTCGCTGGGCCAGCCTGTATAATAAATTGCAGCAAAACTGGCGACATCTCGAGGTGAAGTCAGAAAGTAAATATGTAATGTAAAACACAGTCATATCTTTAGTTTTTGTATAGGTAGGTATTCCGATTCGGTTTCTTTTAGCAAAATGATCCAAGGTTATTTTTTCGGAATTTACTCTCTTTTTCCTCACTCTTTATTGCCATAATTGTAATTTAAAACACAAATTTGCAACAAAAAACAGGCACCTTGAATTTAAAAACGTCACTTGATAAAAGTGCATTCATAAAACGATTTCAAGTCTAACTCACAGAACATTTCAAAAGTTATTAAAAAAATATTCAACCGATTATCAAGAAAATTCATATTATCTAGCTTCGTGAAGAACAGTTTTGCCTATAAATAACAACAGATCACGTATCTCATTCTTCAATACTCTTCAAAACTCACTCAAACAAGATTGAAAATTAACAATATTTCTACTTCCAGGTTTTTAGAGATGCTCGTAAAAAAATATTTTTTTATCCTATTCATCAATATCTTTCACTTAAAAACGCCACGTAACTTATTTTATTTTATTCTCCTTGCTCTAGATTTTAATTAATTAAGGATCAGAGTTTATAATTTCATAGATAATTCCCTATTACGTGGATGTACCTACCTCTGTCACAAGTTTTCTGTATGGTTTTTATTTAGAGTTACACATTAAAAAAATAATCAATCTTGAGTAGGTTCTATGAAAAAAAAAAATCCCATTGAAGTCTCATCACAGATTTGAGACTTTTTTTCACGAAGGACCTAAATTTTTCTATGGAAGGGAAGGGGGGTTATTATAATTATGGGTTAATAGGACCCTAAGAAAGAAGTGATACATACAACACTACTTAATGTGTGGTTTTAATTTATCCTTTCTTTAGGAAAAAAGCACTATGTAATGAGATTTTTTGCTAAGAATAAGAAACATCATAAATAACGTTTCCATATGGTTCTCTGTTCTCTTATATTACATTCCCCAACCCCATACATACTGCCAGAGTTCATAATAGCCGATTTTCATTTTTATTTTTTCTTCAGATGATAATTCTGCAGCTCTAGAAGAGAAAGGCCACTGGTGTGATTGTAATTTGAATTTATATTTGTTTTTTTTTCTACTAGCAGGCGAATCTTAGTTACATTAAAACTAACTTCAGCGGAAACGACCACAAGTTTTTTATATTAAAATAAAGCACTTTTAGGTCAGCTTTTCTATATCTACATCTCAATGTCTAGTTAAAAAAATACGTTTTGTTTACTGCAAGGTTTCCCGGTCTTCCAGCTCCCAAGAGTACCTAATTTACTAATTTATAAAAAAAATCAATCAATTTAATCAAACAGTACACAAAAGCAAGATGATTCGTTAATTTAAATGTGTATAATACAGTTATTGGTTCAGCAAAAATTCAACAGCAAAAAGTCAAAAAGCAAAAAACATTCTTTAAATAAGCGAAGCATCATTTTTCATTCAAAACAGCATCACAGGTACGTTTTGTTCGTCACAAGAAGTAAGTAGTGCTGACATTTTCAACTTTACGAGTCAAAATGCATTTTGCAGAAAGCAAACGATGATGAAGAAAAAATACTTGAATGAATTAATGAACACTTACATCCTATACGCGTTGATGGTTTTAGACATATTTCAATCAACGAGTCTTGATTGAAACCAAAAAAAATCTTGTCTACGTATATCAATCACTTCATGAAACGACGAATTTCCGTTTCGACACGGCAGCAAACAAATATTTCCAAAAATATCTCTCCTATACTCTTATGGAGAAAGAACTCCTTTTGATTATACGATAAAAAGCACTTAGTCCTTGATATTTTGAAACGCGCTATTGATTTTTTCCGATCGGTCCTATACACAATAGATTACAGTTTAACTTATTGATATCTGAAACAGACGAGAAGAACACAGGTGAAATTAAAATCTAGTGAGGCATCCGTCAAACAATAATGTAAATAATAAGCGCAAATAAATGAACAAATAAACAATGTACCAGGACAAAAGTCAACAAAGAAAATAAGTAAGTAATTTCAGAATCAAGTCTACCTGTAAAAGCACATAAAGCGGATGTTATATAAAAATAGTTTCGATGCAAAAATAAATGCAATTATGTATTTATACAAATCTCGTAGACATTATTTACAATAACCGACTAATAACAAGAACTACATTATTTTAAATTCGTTAAGGGCGTGTCGTTTATCGCAGAATCGCCGCCGAAGACTGGAGCTGGCTCGGATTTTCATGCAAGCAAAGGACGGACGCCGCAAAACGCCAGACTTCAGTGCGTCGCGACGGCTGACATGCGCAATAATAGCTCTCAACACATAATATAATTTCAACGAATTCACGTTCAAAATCGTTACAATATCGAGCAATTCGGTAATGGTCCTCTACCTATATACCTACCTACTATTATTTGTATTCGAATTTTATAAAATCCTTTCACCTTGTCAGTAAAGTAATCGCTTCGATAGCTATACATTCTCAAACCGTATGTCCTCGCCCGGTTTCTATGCACAATAATTACAATACAAGCTTCATTGCTTTATTTTGAAGTCGATTAAAACATTTAAAGTGTACATCCCATGGACATATTATTGCAAATTTGAAAGTCTACTATTGTCGACATAAAAGCACTATACAGGGTGTTAACGAATACGTGTTACACATTTACAGAAAATGTAAAAAAAAAAGCTAAAATAAACGGAAAATTTCCTCCACAGACATGGTGTCGTTGGAGCTTTAGTTTTCTAGAATTTGGGTGTTAAAGTTCTAATGGATACAAAAGTATTTTATTTTTTAACGTAGTCCCCTTTGAGCTATATACAGGGTGATCAGTAACTCGCGCACTCGGAGCATGCTGCGGTAAACTTCACTTTTTATAAGGGTGGTAAATTTTCTTACTGCAGTGTTGTAAGTTTTTTTCTTCCAAAGATATGACTATTTTTGTAAAAAAAAATATGGCAACACTGCACTGAACATGTGAATAAGTTCCGGTTAGATGGTATTGTTATTATTTTTATTTCCATAGCAACGAAGCCATTTAAATATTTTATATTCTTGTTGAGTTTAGGCGGTTGCCAAACTTCAAATTTCGTTCAGATTTTTTAGGTATGGTATCAATTTTCAACATTCTTAATTCCTCT
The DNA here is from genome assembly GCA_910589415.1 of Malachius bipustulatus. Lineage (NCBI taxonomy): Eukaryota > Metazoa > Arthropoda > Insecta > Coleoptera > Melyridae > Malachius > Malachius bipustulatus. The sequence goes on along the minus strand of OU342634.1, from coordinate 27,748,021 downwards.
GTAAAGAGGTTTTGTGGAAAAAAAATTGATGAATTATATGATATCTTTCCAGACATTATACAGTAACCTGAATTTTTCATTAATTTTTATCACGGTTATTGGAAAAAATACCTTTAAACTCGGATGAGGGAAACTCTGTAACTTGAGAACCAACCGTTGGATTCAATTTTTTTTGCAGAATATCCCAAATTTTAATGGGCTCTATATCGCCCTGTATTCGGGGTGCGCGAGTCACTGATCACCCTGTATACACTTTGTCCAGCGTTTCTCTAATTTTTTATCCCCTCCAAAAAATAAAATTTGTCGATTTCATCAAAATAAGTATTTGTGAGATTATTTCATCGTTGGAGTCAAATCTCTTTTCGCCGAGCAATTTCTTCGGGTTTGGAAACAAGAAATAGTCACTAAGAGCAAGGTCGTTTTTTTTTTAATCCTCATTAAATCGACCCAATAAGTTGACATAATATTCGCCATTGATTGTTTTGCCCTTTTGTCAATGTGGATTATACCGCGTGCATCCCAAAAAACGGTCGCCATGACTTTATTGGCTGACAAACCCACTTTGGTCTTCTTTGGCGCTGATTCACCCCGATTTGAAGGAACCCACTGTTTTGACATCTGTTCAGTCTCTGGTGTGTTGTGGTGGATCCACGTTTCATCTACGGTGAGGAAACGGCGAAAAAACTCGTCCATATGGCGGTTGAACATCGCCAAACACTCCTGCGAAGCTGATGTCACACGATTGCGTTTGTGGTCGATTGTGCGCAAACGCAGCACCCATCTTACGGAAAGCTTTCTTATACCCAAGTGATCATCCAAAATTGAAACCACTGAGCCATTCGAGATGCCTATCGCTTCCACAATCTCTCTCACTTTCAATCTCCGATCGGCCAACACCATATCGTGATTTTTTCAATTGTTTCGGGCCGTGCTTGTACTGCCACAAAGAAACTCCGTAAACAACTTCTTTACCATTGAAATTGACGGCGCAAGAGTCCCCATAGTATTTATCAAGCTTAGCCTTAGTTTGAGTGATTTTTTTCCGCAAAAAATAATGCTTGAGCACACGAAATTCACTTTTCTCCATTTTCTTCTCAAATCACGAGGTAGTCTACTATCAATAACTGTCAAACACAAACTAAAAGACGCAACTTGTTCAAATTTCGATAGGAGTCAACTGATAGTTGCCTGTTGACAGGAGCGGTGTCGCCCTTTCAGTTAAGAGGCGGGAAATTCAAAAAGTCAGGACTTATTGACCCGCCCTCGTATCTTGAAACTTCTTTATCAAGTTGGATATTTTTCTGATAATTTGGTATAGATACCTACACCTTCTATGATTCTTGGTAATGTCAGACCTCATTTTAAAAGTATTTTATGTATCCACAGAAAAATTATGTTGTTTTCAATTTTGACAGTCCGTTTGTCAATGAGAACATTGGACGTTTCTTTTCTTTTTTTCTCTATTCATGAATCTTTTCGTTCAATTTCAGTATTAAACATATTTTATACTTAAAAAAAATAGGCATAATTTACTAATTTCGTCATCTATCATGAATCGAAAAAAGTTCCATAAAAATCTCACATATTGATGGTCGTAAAACCCGAATCTCCAATAAAGAATAAGGGTTCCTAACTAAAATTTGATATTCAACACCCTCCCCCCCTTCCCATACTTGTATGGAGGGAGAGGAGGGAGCAAGTTCCTACGCATTTTCAGTTGTAAAATCCGAATCTGTATTACAAAATGTGGGTTCTCATTTAATATTTCAAAGTTGCTGTCCCCACTCCTAAGGGGTGGCGGTAGGTTGATCGAGTTCAACGCCTTCAGATAAAATGAGCACCTATACAGGGTGTCCCAGCTTATTCGAAGCGGTCTCTGTAGGCCAAACGATGGACTTTTTCAAAATTTTTTTTGAAAATTCAAGTACAGAATCACAATCACCATAATTTAAAATTATTTTGGAGTATACAGAGTGTCCCATATGAGAGTGGCATATCAAAGTTATGTTTTTTTAAATGGAATGCTCCTATGTTATTGCATTTTTAGATTGTCTGAGAAGAGAAAATAAGATTTGGATCTACAGTTGGTGTTTAAATTCAGAAGTTTTTGAGTTATAAACAAGTGAAAATCGTAATTTTTCAAGTTCAAGGCCCTGTACAACGACAACGGCTAAAGATAGAGAAAAACGGCTTACATGTCCCTATTTTAACTTTTCATGTACTACCTATGGTATAGAAACATTTGTACTTTCTTTGATTTTTTTATTTGTCGACGCGTGGAGAAATCTCAGAATTTTTCAAATTTTTTATCACCCTGTATAAACATTCCATCTACATCATTGGATAGTACATGAAAAGTTAAAATAGGGACATGTAAGCCGTTTTTCTCTATCTTAAGCCGTTTTCCTTGTACAGGGCCTTGAACTTGAAAAATGACGATTTTCACTTGTTTATAACTCACAAACTTCTGAATTTAAACACCAACTGTAAAAGCCGATCTTCTTTTTTCTTCCCAGGCAATCTAAAAATGCAATAACATAGGAGCATTCCATTTAAAAAAACATAACTTTGATATGTTTCATGCTTTTGGGACACCCTGTACATTATGAATATAATTTTAAATTTTGGCCATTGTGATCCTGTACTTGAATGTGCAAAAAATTTTTGGAAAAAATCCATCCTTTGGCCTACAGAGACCGCTTCGAATAAGCTGGGACACCCTGAGATAGGCCTACGACTTCAAATATCTCATCAGCGTCCCGAAAAACTGAGGGATAAGTTTTTTTTTCCGCGGGTTCCTCTTTACCTAGCGCCATCGCCAGAAACTCCAATCAAGGTAAGTGACACGCAGTTTGTCAGCAATCTCTGCCGCAACACAACCACACTAGATTCTAGAAGATTATCGGAATATGTTACGGTATACGCACTATGCAGCATCGTCCTGTACTGCGAAATCTGTTGTTGTGGAGGTAGGTATGCAGTTTGTTAAACTTCCTTTACGCTTCACCAGAAAAACAAGAAAAACAACAATTACGTGAAACGGTAGGTAACTTTCAGTCCCTTCGGGACTGAATAATCGGGAACCCACCTAAGAACCTCAACATCCCTCCTGGAGTGTCACCTCAACATCCCTCCTGGAGTGTCAGGTCAGGTATACTGTTAGAGCAGTTCGACGTTGAAACCTACAGCCTACAGCTAGCATTGCCTAATTAACCAGAATCAACATGACCCAGTAAACTCATAATCATAAAGCATGGTAGAGACGCTCGGCAGCAGTCCTCACCTAAGGTGCATCAGTGGCCAATCTCTCCCGAAAATCTTCATACTCACTTAGGCGACAATTAAGGAAACTTATACAAACATCTCTCTGTTCTGACAGTTAGCTGATTTCATCTTAATAACCCGAAAACGATTCGCTCATGGACCATGTGGTATAAAACAACTAAATCCTAGGCACCAGAAAAATCAGTTGACATTTCCAAGCTTCCTCTTGGGAAATCACCACTTGAGCAGTCGATTATAGCTGCGCTGCGATACCGCGAACAAGAACAAGACAAGCTACCCGATCCATTCGCCTCGACCGAACTCTCACAGGATTTAATCTCCATAGTGAGAAAAACCAGGACCAGGCTATGATTCGTAACGTGTCATATAAGGGCTGATCTTCAATGTTTCTGGAGAATGTGTCTTTTAGTACGAGAGCCCACGACCAAAATTTTTGTCTCATAGCAATACGACCAAAACCGCATCAAATTATTAGATTCGATTATTCTGAACCCGAAAATCGCAATATCAGAAATTTTCCGTGTATCGTTCGACCTAACCAAATTTTCAAAAATGTCAAAAAATTTTACCAAACTGTATCATAGCAATCCGTCTGATTTTCAGAATATAGTTAAATGATACCTCTAAGATATCGAAAATAAGTTTTTCAGACGCCACTAGCGTAGCGTGTACCCGGGAGACCACTTAAAAAAATTAAAAATGAGACAAAAAAAAAGTATCATAGCAAAACGCCTGAAAATGATTTTCACGAGTGAATTTGGGTCAGTGTATATGAAATAATCATTTTTCAGAAGAAAACGTGAGCACGTTAAATTTTGAGACCGTTTTGAAAACGTTAAGAAATTTTACCGATCGGTAACATAGCAATTCGTCTGAAAATTGTTAGACGTGATGAAATAAGTTGTCTAGATGTAGAAAAAATTTATATCAGACAAATTCAGTGTAGCACCTTACTAATCAGACAACTTTTCGATACTCCGAAATTATTCAAAAATCGTATTGAGGCGATTGAAGTCTATGTTATTACAAGCCAATGAATAAGTTGCGACCCATAAATTATTTGATGATGATTAATAAAAGAGCTTACCCGAAACCGTCGAACGGAAGTTGAAGGACTTCAATAAATTGCACAAAAGGAAATTGGGATAAAGTAAAAAAAAAAAAACTGTTTATTTGGAGATACAAGATGCGAGATGTGTATGTGTTTTTAGTCACTGGTTTAATAGTTTTAATAGCAGCACAAGTGCACGCACGCGCTAACCACCCCATCTTCCATTATTATACAATCGACATTCCTACATTATACATTAATTCGTCCCAACGAAAAACTTCCGCCATTCCCATCATACTCAAGACTGCTAGCGTGAAGATGAAGACATCTGCATTATACAGTGAACAAAAGAAAGAAATTCGATGAATCTTTAATTTTTAGAGTTTGTGAAAAATCCAAAAACGAATATTTTCATTAAGTTTATCAATATTATCATAAACTAATATACTTAACAATTTTTCCATGAAAATTACCAGATTTTACGTAAAACTTAATGATAGAAACACGTAAGTACCTACTCGTTTTCCTGTATTTTTAGCCGTTATCAACGTTGCTTTCAAAACAGAAAATTACCTACCTACCTATTCACTACACATTTATTGGATTTTTTCAAAACTCTAAATTTTTAAAGACTTTATCGAATATTTTCTTTCTTTTGTTCCTCACTAAGATATTTATCAGCAAATGCTTTCTGTACATCCGATAACGGACTCTCTATGGACATCCGATAACGGACTCCCTATTGACGTCCGATAAAGGACTCCCTACGAATGTCCAAAGTTGTGATAAATGGACAATGAATGGACGTCCCATGGACGTCCAGAGGACAAAAACGGACTTCCTATGGACGTCCGTTGGTACATAGAGGGATGTCCATTGGACTACTTTGTGCTGTTTGGGATGACGTCACATATGACTTTTTAAACTTAATCGTACAATAGCAATCGGAATGAGCGGTGTGAGCGTCGTTACAACTGTCAGAATAGCCTGCTGCCGCATGCGCTGTAATGATGCAAGGGACAGGAGCGTAAGAAGTAAATAGCCTTTCTTGCCACAGGATTGTAACAAGCGCCAGGGCTTTTGCCGGGCGACTCCGGAACGTTCTTTTCGTTTTTGGGATTATAGGCGACATCGGAAATGTCTGAAAACAGTATTTTAGCAATCCTGGAAGCCATAAAAAAGTTAAAAAAAAAATTGAACCGGGTTGCTATAATACAGTTCGGCTAAATTTTTTGACATTTCCAAAAATGCGCTCAGGCCATATGCTACGCTCAAAATGTCTGAAAACAAACATTTTCGTTATAAAATGACAAAATCTATGTACATTTTCAATATCAGACGTAATACGATAATACCGTCTGCCTATTTTTTTTGACATAGCAGAAATGGCCTCCCACACAGTTGCTACACTTTTGACCGTTACCACCCACCTAGTAGGGTTCAGGATCATCTTACCTAACGACTTGATACGGTTTTGGCCGTAAAACGATGATACATGGTTTTGGTCGTGGGCTCTCGTACTATTTGTACTAGTGATGGAAATTGGACCAATTGCAACAGTTCCACTACCGATTCTCCTCAATAATTTTAGTGCCAAAGATTGCGATAAACTTAAATATTTTATTTAATAGTCGCAGGTGGTAGATTATCGCAAGAACGGTCTTTCTCTGTATATTTGAGAACATAAGTAAACAAAGCAATTTAAAATGTTCAAATGGAACTCCGTGGAATTTTTAAATATTGGTTAGATATCTACATTATGTATAAGCACCTGTACATATGTACTTATTTATTTTTAATACTACAACAGCGGCTAGTGAGTGGAATTTCTACGAAATCCCGTTTTTAAATGCAATTATTGTTCACGTCACGGTGAGGAGTTCTGTTTAAAAAACAACATAATCGCTCATGCCGAAGATTAATTCAAGAGCTTTTTCTTCATTATGAAATAAGAAAATTATTGTTAACACGAATAAAATCACGATTATTTCATATAGTAGGCAGTAGGCATCTACCTGATCATAAAATAACTCGAAAAACAACAACAGCGGTCTCGAATAAAAAAGTTGTAACTTTAATAATTAAGAATATCAGATATATCCCGAAATGAGTTGGTAATGTCTAAACGTCAACAAAAACAACAATTCCAGTCAGAGTTTAAAATTTATTGAGTACTGGTTTCGGATATTATAATAATCCATCTTCAGGACAAATAACAACAGCTTAAGGACAGTATCCGTAATCACATGTTGCGGATTTAGCAGCGAGAGGCGATTAATTTCAATAGTCAATTTTTATGTGAATTTCGAGTCTTAAATTCATTCAACACCCCCGACCCTTTCACTTCAAAAATGGTTTCAATAAAACATGTTTAAAGTATATTGAACTCCAGTCAAATAAATTTTATCTACCCCTCGTGTCACGCTTTTTACATCGCTTTTAATTATTATTTATGTTGTACCTACAACCTGAAATTACGGGTACTGAAAGCTGATGGCAACTAACCGGATGATGCGTTAAAACCCGAAACCAGTAAACAAGCCACTCAATAAATTTTATACTCATTTGACCAGAAATATTGTTTTTGTTGGCATGTTGCCAATTATCTAAAGTTTTCTCGAAACTGCCATTATGTTTAATTATTATATTCACAGGTATGATTTCTTTGTAAAGTTTTTCGTGCCTTATTACCTTATGATTGCAAGTACACAATGTACTTATGGCAAACTAGAAAGTACGAAAATCTTGCATTATAGGCAATAAAAAAAATTCAGTATCTTTTTTGCAAGCTGCATACAGTAGCAATGCAGCTCAAGTCATTAATGAATTCAAAATTAAGATGACAATCCATCGATTTAAATATTTAAATGCATTATCCATTCATTCCAAAGCAATAAGCATACTGATACGAATGATACGATGACTCATACTCTACTCGCGACTCTGGTAATCAATGAAACGCTTCCTCCCCTCTCCGTCTCAAACAAAAGTGCATTGCACTGCCTTAATCCATTATTAAGTGCAACATTACGAAGGACATGCAAGCAGCAATCTCTGTAGATAAATTATTCTTATTAAACAACCTTTTCGGTGTCTAGCGTGATTTTGAGCGGGATTTTGCTTGATTTCATTGAAAAATTAAGCTTCCCTCCCTATTCATTTATTATGATTTCGCTTGCAGTCAGCGAAATTTTATACTTAAAAGGTAATTTGAAGTCGCAATAAGTTATTTTTACTCGAGACGACCTCAGGCTATACCGTGCGCTCCGCAATTTTTCTGTTCATTGGAGATAATGGAACAATAAGGCTATTCTATCCTTTTTATGTTCGAATTAAAGGTGGATTGCTGCAATAAACTTGAGTCATTGCCGGTTATAAATAATGAGAAACGAATCGAGTAACGATGCACAGTGGGAAATCGAATCGATGCTTGACGAACCTAAACGAATTCACGTTATAATAACATTTAATTACCCTGAATTAGCTAATCAAATTATGTAGGCCTCAGTGTCCACATGGAAGAACTTTCAAATTTACAAAAATCCTCACAACTCTGTTCATGTTTTGTTCAACTCTTATCTCTAAAACGGTCAAAGTAAAGGAGATTTCTTGATCACATTTTCAGAAAAATCAGATCAAAGCATTTATACAGAGACTTTTCGAAAAGAAGGATGATTATGGTCAATAATTAATTACTTATTTATTTTTCAAAATTTTCAGAAACATTGGCAAAAAAATTAAAGTTCAAATCGATCGGAAATTTTCAAAATATTTACGAAAATCCAAACACCACTTTTTAAACACAATAAATAGAAAATATGTAGATACCTACTCCCACAAAACCTTCAATTTGACACTGCAACCAAGTTTTTGTCTCTACCCGGTTTCACCAGAAATAACATTTTGAAATGGAATCATTGCCCGGGTCCAGTAAAAAGACCTCCCAGATTTTGAAAGGCGATTGGTGGGCAGGTCTCTCTTGACAGCGGCACGTATGCCATTTTCAAGTATCACCATTATTTACGTGAGAGATCATCTAGCGTTCGTTATTGAAGTCCGTAAAAAATCGATTGTTTTCGGAATATTTCACCGAATTTTTCCCCACCTTACCCGGTTTGACCCAGTACAATTTTTTTGTGGGGCTATCTTACAGCCAAGCCGGGGTACCAAACCAACATCGTCTCCAAAACCTTGGATAACTACATTGAAAAAGGCTATAACTGAGGAAATTCGTCATTCAGTTTCCATTTATTACATTTATTAGGTAGGGAGAACAAAACGGAAGAATACAAACTGAAGTGATTGAAATCAGCTGCTCTGTTAATATTTTTTTTCTATTCGCGTAAACTCTGGACTTGTTTGAATCTACAATGTGGTAATATTATGGAACATTCCGTATTTCGGAAATGCGCAGCTGTTCGCGACAGTTACTTGACATGATGACTTGACAGCTGTTCCAGGCAGTTTCTAGAATGAACGGAGGCTCTTCAGCGCGACACTTGACGTTCTGGAACGTCACCTGCCATGGCATATAAAGAGCGCCCTTCAGCACATACTCAGTCTCAGAAAGTTAGTTAGCATAGTAAATTTAACTTTACATTGTAGTGGCAATTATTTAGGGGTGAGGTTATCGAACAAAAAAATTAGAAGGAGAAGAAGAAGATTACACATCCCTGTCAGCATTTTGACATTATCCACTTTCTGCATCTTTGTTTTACTTGTGGTTAACAACATTGACATTGTGATTCGCCGCATTTGTGAATCCAGACTAGTATGTATTAGGATTAGGCGAGGTAAATAGGTATATTAATGTGTTTTTTATCATGAAACCCAACATAAAAATTGAAAAAAATAAAAACTGAGACCAAAAATTCGTTCAAGACGAAAAATTTTGAGTTTTGTTTTAATAAGTAAAATGAAAAAGAATAATACAGGATGATCCCGAAATGGCGGACACGTACACAGCACCACAGCATCTATTGTGGATTAAAGATTCTAAGTTTTATTTACTGTTTTCTCAAGTATGGCCCCCTTAAGAAGATATGACCACTTTTGTAGAAAATAAAGTCACAACACTCCACTGGATACCCTTTTTCAGGCAGAAAAATAATGTGTAGGTCTACAATACCCAGATAGAATGTTACCATGGAAACATATAAAATGGAAACACAACAAAGCTTAAAACAATAATCGTTGCGCGGATACGACATAGTCGATAATATTATTCAAAATCTCTAATTCGAACAACGATGCCACATTGAAAAATTTTGTTGAACCCGGGGAATAGGTAAACTTTGAATGCCTGTAAATCCGTTCCCCCTAATAAAAATAATAAAAAGAAAACACTATCGTTATAGTTATGTGAAATCATGTGCTTTGCCAGTGGAGGTTGTTTAAATTTGACCGCCATTTCGTATAAATTTTATAAAAAGGACACCTATATCTCGGTAACGAAGCCGAGGAACACATTTTTGTTTTAAATTTACAGTCTTTCTGAACATCCTCTACAACACCCTGTATTCCGTGTCCGCCATTTCGGGATCACCCTGTAAAATTAATATTTTGAATAAGACTTTTCTATTCGTTTGTTTTAGCAATCGTTACAGCTGGGTTTATACATATAAGGTGATCAGGAGAAGAATTTACACTTTGGATGGGACGGTACTCTGCCTGAGGTTCTGTCAACAAAGGAGGTGAACGACAACCTCTACCACCCCGTCCCAGCAACCTTAGGTAAAGTACCATCCCTACAAAATGCAAATGCTCATTATGGTCACCTTGTAGTAAAATTAGAGTTTCTCGAATTAAAAATAATTTTATAATAACATTTTTTAATTCAAGTTATTTGTTATTTTTTTGCGCAGGTATTAACGGTATAAAGAAATATTGTTAAAAAAAATAAACCATTTTCCGCGCAAGATGAGTCAAAAGTGACTGTTTTAGAAAGTTTTCAGATTTTTTATTTAATTATGAAGGAAATAGCATTGGCACAGGTACTATGTGGTAGCCTTACGTCGAAAAAAAAATGGGTTATAAATGCTAAAGAACTGAGAAAGCTGATTTTGGATATTGTGTGGGGGTGGCTTAGAAAAGCTTAACTTCAAATTGTCGACTAAGATTTCCTATGTGCATTCTCCGCCATCTTGAAAAAAGTGTTAATTTTTTTCGCAATAACTCGGCTCTACGTGGAGATAAGAAAATTGCGATGGGATACTTTTTTGAGTTTTTCGTTTTTTTTTTACACTCTTCAATTTGGGTCATTAACCGTTCATCGTTGTTGAGATATCAAGAAATACAAATATAAAACACGGACTTCCTTCAATTGTTATCTTTCATAACACAAATAAAAAGTATCTGCATAATAAATTTCATGTACCCAGCCCTGCATCCCCGGATAGGTAAAACGACTCTTATAAAAGTCATTCTAACAAAATTTTAGTTTTGAAAAATCACGCATGCCTTGGAAATTAAAAAAAAACATTTTTTCTGTGGAGTAAAGTGCCTTTTATGTGGCAAATACGAAAAAATGTTATTTGAAAAAGTTGTTAAGAATCAACATTTAGGTCCGTGTACCAAATTTCAAAATCATAGGCCAACTTTGATCTTTTTCATTTACTTTTATGTTTATTTCACAAATCAAAAAATTTAATTTGTAACAAAGACTGATATTGACAGATTGCTATGGGTACAATTTGGCTTTTCCATGGCAGTCTTTGTTACAAAATGAAATTCTTTGATTTGTGAAATAAACATAAAAGTAAATGTAAAAGATCAAAGTTGATCTATGATTTTGAAATTTGGTATAGAAACCTGAATGTTGATTCTGAACAACTTTTTCAAATAACATTTTTTCGTATTTGCCACATAAAAGGCACTTTTCTCAACAGAAAAACCGGTTTCTTGGAAATTTCCAAGGCATGCTTGATTTTTCAAAACTAATATTTTGTTAGGAATTACCCTTTAGCCAAGCAGGGCTGAACCCCAAAAAATTAAAATTAAAATCAAAAAATTTTTGTCCTTTATAAGAGTTGTTTCACCTATCCGGGGACACACGGTATGTGATTTATAATTTTTCTGGTTTATTTATTTATATTGTATACCTCAATAATTCCCTCAACAACCGTTTTTTTTTTTTTTTTTTTTTAAAGAGGGAGCATCGGTCTTAACTGTGTAGGTAAGACATAGTCGCTCCACTCTGGTAATTTGGCTTTGAGACGAACTCTTTAGCCACACACACTTTAAATTATAATATTTGCCATTTAAACGTTCGATCGCTTGTTTTACTTTTCACAGACATTCGAAAATGAATCTGAAAAGTAAAGCGGGCCGAGGTGAGTTTCGAACCCGCGATCTATGGCTTCGTGAGCCAGCGGAGAACCACTAGGCCACGGAAGTCACTCTCAACAACCGTTAATCTGTTATGATATAGATAAAACCGTGCGAGCTACGACTTACCGACTTTACGGCGCGCAAAAAGTGGTAATTTTTGTCTAAAATAATCGAGAAAATAATAAACATAAAAAACTACGGAACAATGAACGGAAGGTAGGTGAAAAATACCTACAACAAAAAAAGCGCAAGACATAAGAAAACGGCTTACATGTCCCTATTTCAATTTTTTATGTACTATCTTATTGTTCAGAAACATTTGGCCTATCTTTATCCTTGTTTTTTTTTTATTTAGCAAAGGGTTGAGATATCTCAGATTCTTTATCACCCTGTATAAACATTTCATTTACATCAAAGGTAGTAGGTACATAAAAAGTTAACATAGGGACATGTAAGCCGTTTTCCTCTATCTTGAGCTGTTTTCATTGTGCAGGGGTTTGAACTTCAAAAATTGCTATTTTCACTTGTTTCGAGACTTGTTTATAACTATCCGTCTCTTTTTTTATTTTCTATCCTTTTTTTTTATAAATCTGTCTTTTTTTTCTTCCCAGAAAATGTAAAAATGCAATAACACAAGAGCATTCCATTAAAAAAAAAAAACATAACTTTGATATGCCACTCTCATATGGGACATCCTGCATAGTCCAAAATAATTTTAAATTACGGCCATTATGATCCTGTACTTGAATTTGCAAATAAAAAAAAATTTCAGAAACCCATCTGGACTATCAATATTTACAAAGAAATTATGTTGAATAATTGTTAAAATGTTTGTTCTGATATCACTGATTGAATAAAAGATCCCCAAATCGAACTCAATATGAGTAAAAAAGTCAATTACACTAACTTTCACTGTTAACTTTTAGAACTCTAAAAAATAATTTGCAGGCATCAGCCCTCAACTCACTAGTCACTATCACCAACAACTACATATTAGATAGAAAATTGGAAAACATTATTATGATAGAAACATTGACAAGTTTAGGGACCATTTATTATAGATCAAATTAAATGTTATTACATTATTTCAGTCCTCTGTTCAAGATAATAATGAACAGATAGGAGATCTTGTAAACTATGAGAGATACAGAGTCAGATAAACCGGAGTTGTCAAATTTTACGGTGACTCTGTACCTACCTATCTCCTAGATTGCACACTGTTGCTTATACCTAGTTCTTATCGTGGTCTTCAATATAATGTGTAATCGCATTATAGTCTGAGCCTGCTCTAGTCAAGCAGGCTCAGCAGCTGAGTAAGCAATTTCCATGAAAGGAGAAGTGTATTGAAATTGAATCTTATTCACAGAACTAAGAAATTATGATCTCATCTTAATTCTCGATTCTTTTACTATTTGCTGAACCAGAGCCCCAGTCTTGTCTTGTAAGCTTGTCACACCTCTCATGGAGGTAGCACTTCGTACTTATATAAATAAATGATAATAGAGAGCATTAATGAAACTGATGCCATATAAAAATTAATTTAATGATTACCGAGATGAGTCAGAAATGTATAACTTAGTTATAAATGAGAGCGACTAGTGACAACAAGTAATAAACTAAAGATAAACACTTACATCCTATCATCCATAACACGGAAAAAGACACTGTTCAATTGCAGTTAGACAATACTCAGTAGGTAGACCATAACCATAACCAAACCTGCAGGAGAAAATATATTTACAAAAATAGTTCAGAAATCGAAATCAATAACATATCAATCAATAATTATTATTTAGTAATTGGGTATTAAAAAAATGGGTCCTTATTTACGTCCGCGGCTCCTACAGTTTCACTATGGCACCTATATAGGGGTGGAGAACACACCTATAGTAACACCAGGAAGGTATTCATATGCTTTGCAAAATTGCAAATGAAAGGGAAAGCCACAAAACGGCCTAAAAACATGGCTTTGAGAGTGCAATGAAAGTACGGACCTGGCGATGATTATACATCGCGTCTACGGGAAATAACCACTTGAGAACAAAGCAAGCGCTTCGAAACGAATACAGGCACGCATACACGCAATATATCCGCTTATTCATATCGTGAAAAGACCACAGGGATTGATGTTACGATTTTTGGAATATAAATGCAAAATAAATGCAAAATTCAAAATAAAAACTGTGCTACTGTTAATCTCGAAGATATTCCTTGCCCTGAAAGTGAAGAAAAAATAGAAATTCGACCGTAGTGTCAAAGAGGCCTTAGTTGTGACCTTGATATTAGTTTGCAATTGCTGTTTTTAGCTTCTTACCCACCCAGCACCCCTATTTCGCTCCTCGGTCCCGAAAAATTTGATGAAACTTGGGAGCCGCGGATGTAAATAATTACCAAAAAATGGAATGCCACATGGAACTATTCTTGGACCACTACTCTTTTTGACAGAATTAGGAAATGAGACCAAGAAATAGTTAATGGTCAAAGACTCATTAATAGTAGTCAGAATAGTAAAAAAGAGAAATATATTGGCAAAATGAAAATCAAAAAGATGCCGAAGAAAACACAATAATTGGCACAATTCCAATTTGCTTTGCTTTAACCTTGGCTCTAACAATAACATGAACTTGCCCTAACTGACAATTTGAAGCACTTGTGAACTCAAATTTTCTTATTGTGCGAGTCCCAATCAACTTCATCTGTCGAAGTTCAAAGAAGGTAAATGTCAAAAAAAAAGGTAATCCTGTACAATCTGTCGCTAAATTTTACCCTACCATACCTATAAATAAAAATAAATGCGTCGTAAGTCAGGTCTTTGGTCAGGGTAGGGTTTTTTTTTTCCTTAAAATGGCCTTGAAATGAAAAAAAAAACTACCCTGACCAAAGACCTGACTTACCGAACCGGAATTTGGAGGATTTATTTTTATTTATATGGTAGAGTAAAATTTAGCGACAGATTGTACAGGATTACCAAAAAAAAAAAAACCATTGTCCATTTGAAGACGAGAAGAAACTCAATCGCTTTGAGATAAGGCACTTTCATGTCGTGTTTGAAAGTTTGAATTTTTTAAGCAGAGTTGCAAAAATACCCAACAAAAAATTGTGTGAATTATAAGACAAGTGTAAAAACTAATATGTCAAATATTTAGGGAATTATTATTTTCCAAGGCAAGGTTTAGTTTAGGTGGTTGGGGGCTGATAATATTTATGATATGACACACTCCTTCCCTTCCATAAGGGGTGGAAATTTTGATAAATAATAGGAATGCAGCATATAAGTGACCTCCTTTGTTTGTAATCATAGATCAGAAAGATCTAACATCTGGAGCTGGACACAAACAAACATTCTAACTTAGAGCAATGGTAAATCATAGAGCAAAATAATGTGTCCAAGGAATGACCAAATCCAGTGGGTTGTTATAATGTTACCATCATGGTGTACAAGTGAAATGTACCCTTGAATTTTCTGGGGGGGGGGGCTAGAGTCGCGCTAGCTCTAAACCGCAATTATTTTAGTTTGGGTCTATATCCAGATTCATGAAAAAGTCTCACAAAAGGGAACTGATGAGATCTTCCTTGACCACTACTAACACTAACTACTGAGACTGAGAGACTGGTAGGAAATTAATGTCACTAACTCACTACCTACAACTTTGTGCTTCCAAATAAGTATAATTATTATAACTTACACTTACACTGTGTGGCGAATGTATTAGATCCAACTCAACCACAAAACAGTACCAATTGGACACTCAAAAAATAGGGGAAATAACAATAACACAACTATCAAAATTAAGATCAAAACGCCAAACCAAAACGAAACTGCAAAGTGAAACTTTTTTAGTGATAGGCAAGATCGGCAACAGTCACAGGCGATGAAAAAAAAGAAAAGTTGACAAGTTGCTTTGTTATTGAACTGTCTTTATTGTCTTTGTGTCAGTTCAGTAGTTCTATCAGTCAACAGTCACCAAAGAGAGGAAACTAGAGAGGAGTTAATGTGCAGTAGATAATTGGCAACAAAGTAGCGCCCTCCTCCAACCTGGCAAGAACTAATCTTAGCCGGCACACAAACCATACAAACCGGTCCTATATTTAACATTGACAGAAATGTATATTAAATACTATTGTTTCATTGTCTTTCTCATAGTTTCATAGATTTTTTTTAACATTTTGTTATATAAAAATTGGAATATTTTTAAAATTGTAAGTAGGTAATCATAAAGTTTAGTTATTTGTAGAGAACCTTAAACTAAATAGGTATTACATTTACAAGCAATATAACGACTTAATAATATCAGCAATGATTAACATAATATGGTAGCTTTACCTATCTGTTTAGGTGCTTTTCAACTTCATTGATCAGACGTGAATATTATGAACTGCATCTTGCTCTTCTCACGATTGATTTCCATATTCTTCATCACAGCTTCAGCTCTACAACCGTTCCTTTTCTGCTGGAGTTTTTTTGATTCAATCTGAATTAATAGTATATTATGCAACGAGCTTATAATGAAGGCTATTAATACGCGAGTATGATGGTTAAGATACGAGCCGTAGGCGAGTGTCTTAACCATCATAAGAGCGTATTAATAGCCATTATCTGCGAGTTCCATACACTATTTTTTCTACGACCCTTTTTTATTTCATAGAAAAGATTAAAAAATTATATATTTTAACAATGACCCGTGTACAATTGCGGATCATTGAGGTTAAGATAGGTTGCTATTTGCTTACGCATATTACCCAATTTTCTGTTCGTCGCTAAGGTTATTCTGCTGAGACATGTTTTAGTATCAAGTTTAAAGGTCACTACTCACTACTGCGTAATTTTTATTATGCGAAGTTCGAATTCCGAATTTTACGCTTCGATTTTGAGATTAATTAATAATTTTAATAAGATCGACAGCCATTAATTACGATATTGTTTGCCTGCGCAACGCGGGTCGCAGCGTTGCCGCGTTGAATACTAACGGAGCGCTACGAATGATAATACTTTATCTTCCCATCTTTTACACGATATACCTACTTATCAAATTAATTAAGGTAACATAAAATCTTGATAAATTTTCTTTGAATGTTACTTATGTTCTAAATTAAATAAACGTTCAGAATTTTTTTTCATAAATACAGAACTTATATCACAAGGCAATTTTTGTCGTGAGTGTGACAACTCTGTGACTTCGGTTGGCTTGCCGACCCGATTGTGAGCGAAAAGGCACCGATTCGATTGCAAATGCTCCTCTGCCATTGGATAACTTGACCAGTGCTTTAATGAAAATTTGTATCTTAATGAGACCCATTAAAGCACTGGTGATTCATATTTAATATGCATATTAAAGGTTGGGAGTAGAAAAATTATAATTTCGGGTTTTTGACACGTAACATTTCTCTTACACTTAGCCTGTATTACCTAGTAAGCGTTAGTGTCGGTAATGCAGGTTCCCTAGCCTGTTTATATCCATTTACAATAATCTCTCTCTTATAGTTCATGCTCCTTGACAGTCACACACGTCATTTTATAATTATTAAATAAGTATCCTAATCTACAGTTTAAATTTTATAGCAAGGCAAGGGTTTGGCGAGAATTGGCTGGTGCGCAGATACGTTATAGTTACTATACCTCTGAATCCACAAATATTTGTTGTGCAATATCAACAATTTTAGTAGGTGTCCACGTTAAAAAAAAAAAACAACCAATGAGATGATGATGATATAGAGTACCTCCGCTCCGCCATTCATCGAACGGCGAAAAGCTCAGTGCGGTGGTGCTGGTTAACTCGTATCGTTCTAATTTGAAATAACCTACCTCCTAATATAGGTACCTATCATTTAAAATATTTTAGTATTATTTTGGTCCTAGACGTCATATTACCAAATATCACAAGAGTGGTATACCCTTGACCATGAGATGTAAGTGGTTTGCCCAGTCCAACCAAAAAAAAGTTATCATAATTATAAATAATAACCCTGAAATTTCTTCTTAACACTTTGGATGGTTTTGCGCCTTGTCAACAACCTATCGGCACTGGGAGCCGAGATCAAATCTGAGAGCCCTCTCCGGAGCGGCGACCCATCAGTGCGGCAGAGGAAATAAAATCAACAACGGAAACACAACATACCGAAGCAAGAAAGGGAACTTCAGTCCCAGAGAAAAATAGAATAACTTGCAGGAATTAACAATTATCAATTATATTACAATCAATACAAGAAGAAAGGAGTCTTTAATAAGATTGCCTTCGATGCGCGATTGCTAGGAATAGTATGCGCAGTTACCATTGGTACCAAGTTCGGTCCTACTTCCGAACGCGCTGTAGAATCAAATGTCCTTGCTAAAGAGCCTATGATTCGAAGTGGCTGTCGAGTGTCGATAGATCTAATGTCTATCTAATGTCTAATGCGTCATGCCCATGCGCATATGAGACAAACATAAACTTAACCTAAATCAAATTAATAAAGTAAATAAATAACAAATTATTATAAACTTAATCAATCAACATTTCTAAAAGTGAAGTGAAAATAATGTAAAACTCTCCCTTAATAAGCATTTTAGGTGAGTAAAGTGCCGCACTTTTTACTTGTATCCTTTAAATGTTACCAGGATTAGGTGAACCCCCACATCAGTACAGCAGAAATTGTGTGCAGTAACTGACATCACTAAAAGAGAAGAGCCATTTCAGAGAAGCGGCAAACATAAACTTACGTTTCGAGAGACATTTGAAATATGAAATATTGATCGAATATGAAATATTTGATTTGCTGAGGATGTGTAGACTGTAGAGAATAGGAGCATGGGGGTGTCGGTGTCATAGGTTAGTTTGTAGAGGCACAGGAAAACACTGTAGTTCCACCAGTATTTTTATTAAACTTCATATAACATTCCGTAATCTAATATTATTAGAATATAGTTTTGGTGTCAGGTCAGCCCAGAGTGTTTCCATTCCCATTGCCTGGTTCCCCGTTGAATCCCAGCAACATCTCAGCACTGCAGCCGGCAGGTCCAACCAATGACAGATGCCCAAAGGTGGTCTCACAGGGAATTGATGTATTCTAGAGTAGTTGCAATAAAGGACTCAAAGCAGAGGTCTATAATAAATAGTCTAACATCCAAAAACTGTTGGCAGTACAGTAACTGACATTACTAAAAAAGCCGTTTCGGGGAAGCGGCAAACAGAAACTTGTATTTCCAGGAAAATTTTCTTCCTCTTGCCACTTCTCCAAATTAGATTTTTTAGTAGTGTCAGTTACTGTCAACAATTTTGATCGGGGACTATAGTTCAAGTGAAGAATCACCCCCCTCTGGTTCAATGCAGACCACAAGCTAGTTAGTGTCACCCTTTATGTTATTTTGACAGCAGCAATATCGTGTCATTAATTTTGTAATAACATTAGCAAATATAAATGGTCAACATCACATTGGTAATCAGGGTTGCCAGATTATAGAAATTACAACAACCTCATGAAGTTATGACACATATTCTTATATTTTATTGTCCTCGCTAGAAAGAAACAATAGTCAAAATCAGCACTAGATAATGGTTGGGAATCTCGTTGGGAATAGAAGCAGAGATAACTGAGGAGGTTTACAAAGCTGAAAATTACCAGGCTCTTCTGAGTAGAGTCACCATAATAATTGGGGTTAAACCCGGTAGTGTTTCTCTCGGTGTTTCTTTGAATTTTTTTTATATTATAGAATTTTGGCATTCTTTATAAAAATATGTCATCAGGTGACTGCTTGCGAATGTCTAATTTTTTTTTAATAATTACTTACAGATATATGAGACCTGTCTACTTGTTACTGAAGTTGGAGCAACAGTATTGAAGAGATTTTACAAGACAACAGTATTTTTGAGACACCTGCATCTATATTAAATTTAATATGGGTGAAAATACTGAAAATGGAGAGACAAGAATAATTACAGTAACAGGACATGATTCATCAGATAATGACAGTAGAAATGTAATAAAGAATTTTGCATGCACTTTTGAAGGTTGTGATGCAACGTTTTCCAAAGCTAGGAAATTGACTAATCATTTCAGAAGGCATACAGGCCAGGTAAGAATGTAATTATGGTTGCATACATTTGTCCTCCACTACGGTTGAGATTTGTATAAGTCTCGAGCATGTGAGAGAGAAAAATCACTTAAGACATTAATTTCCACATATTATGCCAGTTTTGGTTGCTTACAAGGAATAGCAGGGGCAACTGCTTGCTATATAATTTTTCAACATATTTCTACAAAAAAATCGTATACGAAATTAAAAAATGTTTCTTCAAAATATCAGAAAGATAATAAGGGAACAAAAGCATACTTTTTCCCATAAGATTTGTTCTGATTTGTTTGCTGTAATAATAAAATATTCTCTTTAATAATAATAAAAATTATGTACAATTAATTTTTTTATAAACACAATAATTGCAGAAACCAGCTTTCAAATAATGTACTCAGTGAAGTAACCCCTAATATTATAGGGGGAAATTGGGGGAAACCCGTTCATTCTTATTTTGTATTTTAGCGTCCATTTGTTTGTGATGCCCCTGGTTGTATGAAAACGTACACAAATTCTTCACACTTGGCGAGACATAAAAAGGTTGCTCACGAGAGTCTCGTTGAAAAGGTCGTATGTCCTTATGAAAATTGCGGCAAAACTATATCCAATGTCTCGAATTTTAAACGACATTGTGCAGTGAAGCACTCAGTCTCCCATTGCTTGATCTGTTCTGAACAATTTCCAAACAAGATCTTATTAAAACAACATTTACTATCTCACGACGGCTCTGGCCTCTTCAAGTAAGTAAATTGTATCATTTTTTTACTCGATGTTTTAATTAAAAATTTCAGATGCTATACGTGCTCTCTATCGTTTAAGTCACAAGGTGACTTTAATCGTCATAAACGCTCTCACAGAGAGTATATCTGTCACTGTAAAGTACGTTTCATGCAGCGTGCACAGTTACAGGCTCATAAAAAAGTCTGCTTTGCTCCTTCTCCACGTAAGTACTTGGAAATTTTTTAATTTTTCAGAATTCAGATAAACATTAATACTTGATCATTCACTGCAGCTCTGGAGTGTTACCACTGTGGTAAGATATTCTACTACAGAACAAACTTGGGGATTCACATCCAGACAATCCATAATAAAGGAACCGAAGTCTTACATAAATGTCCACATGAAAATTGCAGTCGCAGGTATCGATATAAGAAGAACTTGCAGCATCATATTAGAGCAAGACATGAAGAAAATGGACCCAATGAACGTCTACCGTGTGTATATGGCAATTGTCATGTCACTTTTAAAAACAAGGTATAATATAATCTGAGTATGCTTAAGTTCCTTTTGTAAATGATTGTTACTTGTTTATTTATTTAGTTTTCTATTTTTTTCTTTCATCATCCAAATGTCTAATGAGCCATATCAATAGGTAGAAAAACATAAACTACGTTAATAATAAAAAAACTTAACAAAGAAAATAATTTTAAATGTATAACAAATAAATTCTTTTAGAAACGTTAAATACACAGGGAATAAATTAATAAAAATATGAAAAGGTACTACTAATAACACAATAATTATGTTTTTAAGAAGCCTTTTTTTTGTGCAAATTGATGAATTTGTAAAAGTTTACTTTATGAAATAATAACTTTTTGAAAATAAAACATGACCAGTGTTGATCAATTTACAATAAGTTAATAAGAGTTATGTTGTGTAATGTTATAGTAAGGAATAATCATTGTTGATTGTTGATTTTTGTTTTAGAGATATCTAGCCAATCATATACAGAATATTCATGAAAATGCGAAGCCCAAGGTTAAACGAAACACAAGAAAAGATAAGGGAACAAAGAAAAATCCTGTAATAGCGTATGCGTCTGTGTTATCCGGCATCCCTTTAACACCTGGAGGTCATAAAAGTGTTTTGCAAGGGAAAAAACTAACAGAAACCTTAAATAAGAGCATCGAAAATGTCATTATTGTCAATGTAAACTCAACTACTAGTGAAGTAAATGAAGTAAATAATGACAGCTTAGTAGGGAAAAGCTTGAATGTACAAACTGAAACTCCAAACAGTTAGTAGAACCAACATGAAAATCAGATAAAGTATGAAATTCACAAAACTTAATGGCTTTGTTATAGCTCGGAAGTAATGAGACAAACAGGATAAAGATTAAGGCTGATTAAATTTGTTTGTGAATAAGGGTTTACCTAATAATGGTTCGTTGTTGATCAAGTACGTCTCTGGATCAAATTGATTAATTTTTTCCCATTATTGGAACGCCTGGGACAGGTCTGAATTTATCAGACTCTGTGGTCCAAGGGTTTATCCACAAGGTTGGGTTGATTTATATAAAATGCTCTCTTATGATTGGCAAATTTTTAAAGCTTTGTGATTTTATCATTTTTCATTACATGATAAATATAAATATCATATTTTTGCATTTTTATTAGAAAATTTTAAAAAGCAACCAGCTCCACTTCTTTTCCTGTTACTTTACCCATCAGTTCCTTAACTCTGATAAGCAGATCTAAAAGCACTAAAGATTTGTTCACAATCCTCTCACTAATTAAGTGGTCGAAATAGTACTGTGTATTAGTAAGATACATTGTACTGATGAGTCCCAAACAGGATGAAACACTTGTACAATTTCCACCCCTAACGCACAGTACGGCTTTAATGAATGGCTTATTGTTTTGCAATATGTCAGATGAATCTTGTTTATTTTAGTTTTGAGGGTTCATTTTTCGAATTGAATTGATCGAATTGAACTAAATTATAACTTTTAACTTTAGTTCAATGCAATGCTCTTAGCACCCCATCCAATATTGTAAATGATTCTAAAAAAAGATGTCTTTTTCCGTTGGTTGTACAAAACCTGGGCAGCTGAAACCATTTTGTTGAATTGTGTGATAATAAACCAGGTGTATTCTAGAGGTTTGGTCATTTTGAAGACCATCATGTGGAAGAATTTTTAGGTCTAATTTTAATCAACAAATTAAACTTATCGAAATCTACAGGGTGAGGCGCGAGAACCTTAGAGCATTTTTATATGGAGAAGTCGTGGGAGTAGAAGTCTAAAAATTTGTACATGTAAAATTTCGATTTTTACGAGCTGAACTAAAATATTTACAACCCCTCACCATTTCCGGTTATATCGGAAGTTGCCATGCATCAACTATCTTATTTTAAATGGGACAACCTGTATATTATTACATTTTCAGATTGTCTGACAAAATGTAATAAAAATGGTGTTTATAGTTCAAAATTCGAACGAGTGGTTTATGAGTTATAAACAAATGAAAATCCCAATTTTCCATTTTCAAAGCAGCTTAGGTCGAAAACGGGTCAAGATAGATGAAAACGGCTTACATGTCCCTATCTTAACTTTTCACGTAGTATCTTATGATGCTGATGAAATTTATATACAAAGTGATGAAAAATCAACAATTTTCAAAAAAAATTAATAAAAAATATTTTTTTTTGTATAGGTTACTCCAGCATAGTATACAAAAAGTTAGGATAGGGACATGTAAGCCGTTTTCCGAGATCTTGACGCGTTTTCAAGCTAAGCTGCTTTGAAAATGGAAAATTGCAATTTTCATTTGTTTATAACTCATTAATTGGTCGTTACAAATTTGAACTGTAAACTTTATTATTACTGTTTTTCAGGCAATCTGAAAATGTAATAATATTCAGGGTGTACCATTTAAAAAAAGAAAAATATAGCAACTTCCGGTATAACCGGAAGTGGTGTGGGGTTGTAAATATTTTAGTTCAGCTCGTCAAAATCGAAACTATACATTTACAAATTTTTAGACTTCTACTCCCAACACTTCTCCATATAAAAATGCCCTAAGGTTTTCGCGCCTCACTCTGTACAGGGTTCACTATGGATCCTTCTCTATATTGCTCTATCTCGGAAACACTAGTAGGTGGAATTAATAGGGCATTAAAGGGTAATAAGTTCCTTAACTACCTAAATGTCTTTTAATATGACGTTTGAAGATCAGCAGTTTCCAACATATTGGAAAAACTGAAAATCTGTGAAACCAAAAATCGCTATAACTTTCTTATTTATAGGAATTTTGAAAATATGAAAAGTGTAAATGAAAACATATATAAATATCTACATTTTCATCAAATTTGCGATTTTTTTGGCTTACTAGATTTTGAAATATCACCATCTTTTGTTTTTTCCTATGGTCGCCATATTGGATTTTTACATTGTGTTTTACTTATTGTTTAACACCAAAATTATGGCAAGTTACAGTCCAAAAGAAATGTAGATATGATAGGTTTGTACTTACATTGCTTATGGACGTAATTCAGAAAGAATAAGTGCAGCAAAAATTCTGAACGATTGTCCTGAAAGAAGACAACCCCATAAAACACATTTTGTGTATGAGAAAAATACTTCTTTGAATGCGATCAAACAAAGGGAAATGAATGAAGTTGCTGAAATAAATGTCCTGGCTGCTTTAGACTTTATCGAGAGAACTCTCTTTAAATTGATGGCACCAGTGCGTACTGACAACACTTCGGGTGATCCACAAAAATAAGTAGGTACTACAAACCATACCACAAGAGATGTGGTCGCAAATTAAATGACAATCAAGATTCCATACAACGTTCTAATTAATTAAAAAGAAGAAAACTAAATTTTCCCAGAACAATCCTTTGGACTGATGATGATGCAAAATTTACAAATGGTGGCCTTTCTAACACTCAAAATCCTCATTTGATGCAAGAAATACGACCACAAGTAAAATTTGGTTGTAATATACTGTTTGGCATATTTAACAATCAAAAGTGCTTGGTCCAATATTAATGCAAGGTGCACTAGAACAGTTGCCACTTTTGCAGCTACAAAAATTCAGGTGATTTCAGCAAGATGGTGCTCCTGCCCATAACTGCTGCATTGTTAGATTCTATCTGGATGAAGAATTTCAGAAGAGGTGGATTGGAACTCGTGGTTCAGTTCACATTCACACAAAATAGACCTTCGGTCACAGTGGAGGTGTCACAATGATCCACTCACGATAAATTTAAAAAACACTAACAGAAAGGTGTAAATGTCTAGTTTGGAAAACAAAAATCACAGGGGGTGTAAAAAATACTGTATTGTAATTTATGCTTTTTATCCCACATCACAATAACTTACAACATCCAGTAATTAACATTTTTAATTCATGTCTTTATAATTATTAATCTACATAAACATTTCCTCTATTTTATGTAGACATGTATAAATAGATCACATTGTTATGGAGTACTCAATTAAATAAATTAACAAAGGAACATTACACTTAGAAATATTATTAAAAATATATAACAATGTACAATTTCACTAAAACGTTTCACAAAAATTTACTTAAAAACATCACATCAAAAATTAATCTAAGAATGGCAGCAAGTCTCCCAATTTGTCTACATACATGTCTGGAATCAACTCTCGGTCTTCTTTTTTATGAGAATGTTTATAGTGATTCAAGTCATCCAATGTGCTCACTCCTGATAATACTAACAACGTCTGAAAATTGCATCGAGTCCCCAAAAGTATATCAGTGTTGCATCTAAAACGAAAAACAGTCATTAGCGGTGTGGAAATGTTACAAGGATTTCTAATTACCGATCGCCGATCATGAGTGTTTTCTTGGGATCGACTCCATGTGTCTTGATCAGACAATCTGCGATATATTCGCTCGGTTTCCCTATCACCATCGGTTTTTTCAGAGCACAGGTTTCGATCGCTTGAACTATGCTTCCGGTCCCGGGAATCACTAAGTTGAGGTTGCTTAGAGGGAACCTCTCGTCGGTGTTTGTGGCTATGAATATCACGTCAGGCCTGCTGATGTATGAAGCGGCTTTCAGCATCTTGACGTAGGAAAAGTGCTCGTCGAAGCCTACCACGACTGCACCGACATCTGAATCAAGTTCCACTGTGTCCACTAATTCGACAAAGTTTGTCGTAAGTACATCAGGCTGGAATAAAATGAAAAGTTATTTCTGTTTTTTTTTTTTTTATTAGTTCAAGGAGTTTGGATATATCATAGTTACTTTGTTCTTCTTATTA
Organism: Malachius bipustulatus; assembly: GCA_910589415.1. NCBI lineage: Eukaryota > Metazoa > Arthropoda > Insecta > Coleoptera > Melyridae > Malachius > Malachius bipustulatus. Next base: position 27,722,290 of record OU342634.1, on the reverse strand, counting down.
AAAATACCAGAAGCTTGTTATTGCAAGTCTCTGAATAATACAGCTTCCCTATCAAATCTGATAGGGAAGTTTGATTAGTGAACATTTTCATTTTCATCTAAATTATTTTATTTGCACTTACTCCAATGCCAAAATTTCTGATGCCTGCAGCAGTCAGTTCCTGTGAAAGTCCTCTAGAACCAACAACATAAACGCTCTTTTTAAATTTTATGCTCTTCAAGTACATTGCTGTTAAATAAGCAGTGGAAATGATGTTTTCCTGGAAATATGCAAATTAATATAAACGTGGTTCATTTTGATTTGAACCTCCTTACCTTTGAAATTTTAAAATTCATGCGACTTGCCTTTACGGCAAATTCGTCACGTACTTTTGTTGAATTATTTGTAACGAAAAAGACTCTTTTTCCCATGTCGACGAATTTATTTATTGTCTCCACGGATCCCTCTATAATATCATTTCCAAGCCACAGAACTCCATCACAATCTGATAATACTGTGTCGAAGGAATTAAGAAACTTCTTTATATCTTCTTTGGGTAATTTTAACAGGTTGGTCATAGTTGAGCGATACATTTTTCTTTGATTATCACCCCTACCTAGATTTTAATTTAAATAATTTCTAAGAAACAGCCTCTTTAGTTTCTTGTGGCCTGGGAAGAGACTATGATTGATTATCAGAAATCTGATTTATTTTATGATGACCTAATTTAACTAATACTAATAGACTAATACTTAACTTTTAGTAAACTTACAACATTTTTCGTTCATTCATCATTCATTCATTCAAAGTTCACCTAAAAATGACATTGAACATTGGATTTTGATTGAGAGATAAGAATAATTAAAAAATTCCACTTCATCTTATTTGTTTTGTGAATTAATGGGTTCGAAGAATATCAGACATTTAACCACTTGTCAATGTCAAAACTCTTATGATTATTAAAAAATTAGATTTGGAAAAACACCATTGACCATAGTTCAATATTTTAACATTTAACATCAACCATCAACCACTTTACTACTTGATCTGCGTTAATCCATCACATGATCCACATATCACATGCATGAATCATGAATCACACATAAAGTATGATCCGTCTTTTTTGTAATGATTGATGAATAATAATATTAGCTGGCTGCAGGTACATCACATCTTACGTCACTGGCGACCGCGATCGATACGTATACAGAGTGTTTAATTAAGGTAGGTAAGCGGCTACATCTCGGAAACTAATATGGGCCTATAACCTCAAAATAAAAAATTTCCAGATATAAGTGATCACGAGAAATTCAATGAAAATATTTTCAAGATGGCCGCACTTCCGGAAATACCGGCAGTTGACACCTTCTTTGTTATTTTAACGGAAACACCCTGTAAAATATTATATTTTTTAAATGTCTGAAAAAATCTAATACAGGTGGTTTTCACCATTGGAATTTAGATTGAGCGGTTTATGAGTTATAAACAAGTGAAAATCGAAAATTTTCAACTTCAATATTAAAGCAGTCTAGAACTAGAACGGCTCAAAATATCTAAAAACGGTGTATATGTCCCTATGTTAACTTTTGACATAGTATCCTACTATTATTGTCCGTATTCATCAAACTTCAAAATATAACTCTGGGGTTATATTTTGAATTTTCTGACAGCTGATTGGTCTAATGCTCAAACCCTACGAACGCTACGAATTCTAAACCAATGACATGTTCCAAAATATAACCCCAGGGGTTATATTTATTGATGAATACGGGCCATAATTAGGTTGTCCAAGATGCTGTCAAAATGGATTCAATATGGCCGCCTGTAGAACTGAACAGCTCTTATTGAAAGTGGTGTGGATTATTAAGATAACATTATTTGTTTATTTCTTTTTTATATACTTAAAAGTTGAAGCCTTTTAAAAGGTCATATACAATCTCTTATTCCCTATTAAATTGGTTTTGGGTTAAAAATGCCTACCGCCTGCTGTTGTGTTGTAATAAAGTGTGGAATCCGTGGAGATCGCGATTTTGAACATCGCAAAGATCTCAATGAACTTTCTAAAAAAGACGTGTGAAATGGCTTCAAGCAATTAGAAGATCTGATTTATCAGAAACAACCTAATATGCCAGGGTTTGCAGCAAACATTTTTTGTCTGGTAAGCTGATACTGATACGCATTTATGTAATAATATGTACCTACCTACCTACCTAATCGGATATTTTTTCCTGTAGATGTAAATGGACCCCGTTATGCAATAGGGAACCAACTGACATTCTGCGAAAAAATGAGATAATTTGTATTTCTAGCTCAACTAGGGTTCTAAACGTTTTGCAATAGAGGAGCCAAGTGTTGGAGCTCTGCTTACACCATCTATTGATCACATGCACCAACTGAAAAATTTAGAAGGCATGTAGGTACTACATTTTTACTACATCAGTAATTTCTCATTTAACTCAGTTGTATTTCTGTTGGTTGGTTCCCTATTGCAAAAGGGGGTCCAAATGCAATGTTATAACGATGATAAAAAAATACTCTGTTCACTTCAAATTCTTGATTTCGATATTTAAATTTTAGGAAAACCATCAGCATTAGTTGATGAAAATTGAAAACGATCCTGACAGGTTTCCTTCTTTGGCCATGGGATATAATAACTCAGATGTTGCTTTAAAAAGGGCTAAAGATGATCTGCTCAGAAAGAATACAATACAGAGTTGAGAAAAGAAGAAAAAGTTCAAAATGAGAGTATTTCGGAGGTACTTAATTTGTGATATTTTTTGAGTTTATTTATTTATTAATTTCGTTAACTTGAGAGTTTTTATGTACCTAGGTGACAAATCATGGAGAGTCCTCCAGTAGTGCTGTACAGTAGTCCAGTATCTCTGCTCTGTACAGGAGATGACATAACACAAATGTTACCTACTGTCTTCTAGTGGCCTAGATATTCAGGGTTGGTGCTCTTTTCTTTTTACGAAAGTTTTTTTTAAATTGTTAAATATTTATCTGTTATTTTATTCCAACTTAATTTAATTATGACTTGAAGTTGCGTTAAAAACCTTTCGCACATCAATCTCATAAATACAGTATTCTTATGCGTTCATTCAATTTTGAATACTTTCACCGTTTTTTAAATTGGCTTTCTGAATTTTTTAGTGACACAATCATATTAGTACTATAGTATTATTAAAGTTACCTACTGTAAAAATTTCAGTCTCCAATAAATTAATATATAAAATAATAATTGTGTTTTTATAAAACTGTAATTTTATTGACAACTTTGTAATGAGCACCAGCTTAGGTATGTTACAATAAAGTATATTATGTTCATTATAATAAATAAAATGTATGTTTCTGAAGTTGTTGATTTTTTCTACAATTGATATGTTATCCCCATGCTGAAGCTATTATGAAGTTTCATAAACTCAAAATAATTCTTAAAAACATTTATCAAGATTATAATAAAGGTTTAAAAACACAAGTATAAAAGATATACCTATAAAATTTATAATAGTACATTAATAAAATTAGTTGATAATGTAAGGGATTATGGTAGGAGTGATAATGGTGATTAACCTTCAATGGCAGGAATTTCGTCAACAGAATAAGACGGCGCTTTTCTACATTGGATTTTTTATTTAATTCCATTTCACTAAGTCGAACACAATTGGAACTTCTGATATTTTTGGAACGTTCCATGCTGCCACAGCATCTGTACACGATGAGATGGTTTTTGTTCTGTGATTATGCTCCACTGTGAACAGCAAAGCAGCAACATGACTACAAACTTCAGAGAGCCCAGCCATGCAGGTGCAATGGCCACAATTTATGGCACCGTCTTCTTCACAGATAATTCAAGCAAGCAAGGCGGTTTGTTCATTCGTTGAGAATGCTTTACCCTAAACAAAAAACAATACATTAATAAAAACAAGTTAATGATCAAGATATTTTATTGCTATGGGTCATAGGATAGTATTTTCATTTTACCTTTCCAATGAAGATCACACATGATTAGCAATTTGCTTCAATCCCATTAAATGCAAAAGCCTGCACTTGTAGCCGCTTAAACTTTTATAAGCCTTCGTTTTCTTTTGTATAAAAACTGTGTGGCTCAACACTAAATACGACACGATGTCTGGTGCAGAAACAGGTGGTCCAGGATCCTCTGGAGTTAAGAAAAATGGATCAACGCCGTTCAAGATCCTAATTTTTTCTTTATAGCGAACCATAATGTCGGAAGCACCACTTTCTAAAGATAACAGGTAATCATACTTTTCTTAGTAACATCACTGTTATTGTAACTGACAAAGCACACACACTGAATAACAGTAAACTTAAGATATAGCTCGATGTTCGAATTGATTATTTCGAAATGTTATAAATAAAATAAAACTTCTCTAATTGCCGCGTGCTGACTGTTCTGGTTCGATGATTTGCGTTTGTGTTTCTACAGGCCGCCATTTTGACAGTTGAAAGGTCACGTGTTCTGGACAACCTAATTATATGTCCGTATTCATCAAACTTCAAAATATAACTCTGGGGTTATATTTTGAATTTTCTGACAGCTGATTGGTCTAATGGTCAAACTCTACGAACGCTACGAATTCTAAACCAATGACATGCTCCAAAATATAACCCCAGGGGTTATATTTATTGATGAATACGGGCATATTATTGTCCGTATTCATCAAACTTCAAAATATAACCCCAGAGTTATATTTTGAAGTTTGATGAATACGGACATATGTGGTTTAAATTTTCATACAGGGTGATGAAAAATCGGGTGGGATAAAACATGAAAAGTTAGTATAGGGACATATGTAAACCGTTTTTAGATATCTTGAGCCGTTCTACACCTTTTCCAGTTGTAATTGAGAAACGATTAAATTAATTTCAGAATGCGACAAATATGTAATTGAGAATAGTCAAATGTAATTCAGAATGCTAATCAAATGTAATTGAGAATAGTCAAATATGTATTTCAGAATGCGTCAAATGTAATTGAGAATAGTCAAATGTAATTGAGAAACCATCAAAATGAATTGAGAAAGCGTTAATTATAATTGAGTATATAGTCAAATGAAATTGAGAATGCGTCAAATATGTAATTCAAAATGCGTAAATTGTAATTGAGAATAGGTCAAAAATGCAAATGAATTACATAAAATATTAGCTTCAAAAAAATTTACATATTCAACTATAAAAAAACTATCATGCATAAAAATCCTAATTACTACAGGAACGTGGTCGAGTGTTGCACAGCGCGGGCACAGTCACCAAACTATAATGGTTTTCTGTTTCTTCTAAATAAACCAACCGCTGCTCAGCTACTCCAGGCCCATTTACTTATGGTACTCTTGTTACTAATGGTACTTATGGTACTACCATATAAATTACTCTTCACAGTCACAGCACTTTTTATTTTGCACCAGATGTTCTCGATTGGATTGAGCATAGGCGAATAAGGAGGTAGCCTCCAAATTGTTGTATGTGAAGACTTGGATGATAAATTTACGAATTTTACGTTATCTCAATTTCAATTGATCCATTCTGAATTCCATTTGATACTTTCCTAATTATTACATTTAACGCTTTCTCAATTCCATTTGATGGTTTCTCAATTACAATTAACGCATTCTCAATTACAATTGATGCATTCTGAATTACATTTGACTATTCTCAATTACAAATGAGGCATTCTGAATTTAAATTTCACTATTCTCAATTACATTTAACCGTTTCTCAATTACACCTGGAAATGGTGTAGTTCTACACTGCTTTGAAGTTGAAAATTTTCGATCTTCACTTGTTTATAACTCATAAACCGCTCAATCTAAATTCCAATGGTGAAAACCACCTGTATTAGATTTCTTCAGACATTTAAAAAATATAAAGTTTTACAGGGTGTTCTCGTTAAAATACCGAAGTAGGTGTCAACTTCCGGTATTTCCGGAAGTACGGCCATCTTGAAAATATTTTCATTGAATTTCTCGTGATCACTTATGTCTGGAATTTTTTTATTTTGAGGTTATAGGCCCATTAGTTTCCGAGATGTAGCCGCGCTTACCTACCTTAATGAAACACCCGGTATAGTAGTATAGTAGGTAGAAGTAGACTATACAGGGTGTTAAGAAAATGACGGATAAACTCTTTAGTTAGTACATTGGGGGGGGGGGACACTAAGTAAAGTACGGGAAAAATAATTTAAAAAGATCCAGAGCTACATTTTAAAAGATATAAGCAAAATATTGAACAATAAATTTGGCAACGTTTACACGATAGCTGCTGGTACCAGCCTTCCAGAGTACCAAGCTCCCAGAGCTTGGTTTGGTACTCTGGAAGGCTCTGCTGTTGGATATTGGAAGCTCCTCTCGATTGGAGCAGTTTCAGGCACTGTTAGCATGACAACTGTTATGGGCGATGGAGTAATTCTCCGAACCCACCTAGCAGGCTAGTAAAATGCACTGTATGTGCTTTATACTCAAACGACCTACTTTTGTTATTTATTATTATTAATTAATCGTTGAGTATACTTGCCATTTCTTCTCTTATTCATGATTGTCAATCGACTGGCATTGGTGGTGTCTGAAACTGTAATATACTTAGAGTGAACTCACGGTTAGTTCTTTAGAATGACCGCTAGATGTCGCTCTACTTTACACCACACGGAGTTCCGTGTTAATTCTTAGCTTAAGAGGGGCCGGCTTCCGTTCATCCGACAGCATCCTCCATCAGACACTCCAGATGCAGCACACTGATGAGTTCCAGTAGAACGAAACACGTGTCTGTGCTTGGTTTGGTACTCTGGAAGGCTCTGCTGTTGGATATTGGAAGCTCCATCAGACACTCCAGATGCAGCACACTGATGAGTTCCAGTAGAACGAAACACGTGTCTGTGCTTGGTTTGGTACTCTGGAAGGCTCTGCTGTTGGATATTGGAAGCTCCTCTCGATTGGAGTTTCAGGCACTGCCAGCATGACAACTGTTATGGGAGATGGAGTAATTCTCCGAACCCACCTAGCAGGCTAGTAAAATGCACTGTATGTGCTTTATACTCAAACGACCTACTTTTGTTATTTATTATTATTAATTAATATCTAAATGATCCTTTTGCCCATTTTGTTGAAATCTAGCAGACGTTATTCATTTTAATAAGACGCTAAGTTGCCACTAACTTAAAGATAATTATAAGTTCCAGTGGCGTCTCGGGAGGTATAGTCTCACGAATAATATTGACAAAAAAAAATGTACGCTACTGAGTTTTTTTTTTTTAATTTTAAATTTTTTTCAGATCAAGCACCTAAAAATACAACTTATTTGCCTCCTAAATATCTATAAGTTTATTACCTAATTAATTTTCAAGGAAGAAAATAAAAATATCTTAAGTTTATTACCTAATTACTTTTCATGGAAAAAAATAAAAACGACTTCGTTGCATGTCGAAAATTTTTTTAAAATTGTTAGGTAACGGGTAAGAAAGATCGACGACGGTATTTTTCCCAGGTTAAAAATAGCCCCGCAATGACTGATGGGCTAAACTAGCCCGCAGTCATTATATCATACAGCCAAATCGCCCTGAAATAAGAAAAAATCCGTTGTTGTCTTTCTTGTTTTACTCGACTGGATCGATCCGAGGTTCGCATCATTCCGCCATTTTAAAAATTTGATAAAAAATTGTCTTGCTTGAATAATTCGGCCATTTCCAATTTTTTTGGTAAAATGGTGTGGACTAAACTAAATTGTAGGAAATTCAATTTCCTAAATTTTTGTTCGACGATTTTTTCTCGATCGTTAATCGGAAAATTGAAAATGTCCGAGTTATATTCAAGGAAAACTATTTTGAATCTAGACTACAATTACCATCTCAAGTAGCATTTTAGGTTAAATTTACGTCGATTCTATACGTAAATTAGGTAGACCCAAATATCTAATTCTACTATAGTAGGGGTCTGGAGATGGACGGAATCATCACGGTGCAGACATATACGGGTTTATCTTTCTCTCCAAAGTACTTCGAGGACTACGCGCATGTCCGAAAATGGACCACCCATAACAATAAGCGCTCATCAGATTATTCACACTCGACATACTATGCACTCCCTCCAGACTCGTGACGCTTACGCACAACGGTCGAGTACTCTTAAAACAGATAGAAGTAGTCGTTTGCTGTCCCACTCAGTCCGTGACACTTCCACTTACAGGCGCTAGCAATATACAAGTAATTATACAGGGTGCAGGGTGTACCAGCTCGATTTAGACAACGGTAAGGGCCGTGTAGGTCTCGTCAAGACGAAACGTTTTTTTATTTGAAGTTTTTGGATTTGGACCTTCGTTGCGGAAATATGGCCGACTTCCGGTTTTTAGTTTTTTGGCTCCAGTTTCGGCATTTTTAGGTTCTCGCCCAAACTGAAACTAGTTTTGGAAACTCCTTAGCTTCAGTTACAACTTTCATATTGATGTCAAGGTTCTATCTCTGTTGGATTCAAAATGGCGACATGCCCAAGACATTAAATTTTAAGTCTTTGAATCAATTCAAATTGAATCAAATTGAAAAATTAAGATTTTGAATCCAACAGAGATAGAACCTTGACTTCAATATGAAAGTTGTAACTGAAGCTAAGGAGTTTCCAAAACTAGTTTCAGTTTGGGCGAGAACCTAAAAATGCCGAAACTGGAGCCAAAAAACTAAAAACCGGAAGTCGGCCATATTTCCGCAACGAAGGTCCAAATCCAAAAACTTCAAATAAAAAAACGTTTCGTCTTGACGAGACCTACACGGCCCTTACCGTTGTCTAAATCGAGCTGGTACACCCTGTATATGGGTGGACCAATCTAATTTACCTAACCTAAATTACGTAAAATTTACCTAGAATTTACGTTTTGAAGACCAAAATGAGAAGGGGTAGATATTACATAAATTCGCCGACATACTTAAATATACCTATTTGAGAATTATTATAACTATATGAAATTATTATAGTTGAGTCAATATTACTAAAGTGTGGAAATTTGACGTCTATCTTACGTATAATCGACTTAATACTTAACTTAAAAAATAGGTAATATAAACCTAATTATTATGCACTCGAGTGATAGAGAGACCAATTGCCACTAAGCACCAACACCAAGCCAAGAGGCCATGAATATTAAATAGTTTATCTCTTTTCAAGCCTTTCACTTTCTATTCGATTCTCTCTGATCACTCTGGTACGCCGCTGTTGGCGCGCAAATCTTCAGTCCAGTCAGAGTGGGCATCGGATTCAATTTTTTTCTTTTTCTTAGATTTCTTAGATTAGTTTTTTATTCTGTCTTGCTTATACAGGGGTTCAAAAAATAGCAATTTTTTTTTCAAAATTCAAATGACTGCCATTTTAAAACGACGTGATCGCTTTTGCTCAAATGTAATACCTGACCACTACGTGTAAAAATCTTACTCCCATGAAAATTCCAGTCCTCTATATTGAGAGTACCTACCTACTTAGGTCTCGGAAGTTCCCGCCGGTAATTTATAGACCCCCCCACCCCTCAGAAATCAAATAAGGACTACATACTTAGAGGCCCGAGGGTAAACGGCTTTCCACAAATGGGAGATTACATAAGAGATGCGTATAATAATTAAGAGCTCAAGGCTCCCCAGCGCCATTAGATTTCTGCGGATAACTATGTAAGCGTTGAATGTCGCTATGGACCGAGCGCCACAGCCGTATCGATTATATGACTGCCAAACACATTTGGGATGACTTCTATGGAATATCCCGTTTGAGACGAGCTGCCTATGCACGGATCCGTTTTACTTTCAAGGCGAATATAGGGAAATTAAGTAATTCCCAACCCTAATTTACTTATTATGGACTGCGTGGTTAAAAATAACTTTGAAGTTAGAAATAGGTAAGCAATATATGGTCAAAAACCCTATGTAAAACCTTATGGTTAATCGGACCATTAAGAATATTTATTAGACAAATTAACTTATTTATTTCCTACAACATTTACTTATTAGTTAAATGTCTTCAAAGTAAAAACTGACTAAAATTTTACTTCTAAAATCCTAGAAAGTCGAAAGTTAAGTAAAATATAAATATGTTTGACTAAAATAGGACAGAATTTCTTAACCTTCATAGAAATTGCCAATTTTGCTACTTTTGTACCTACTAAAATAAATAAATAAATATCGTATGGCTGTGGTAAAGCCCAAGTGTCAGAAGTTTTCAAGTAGCCTCAAGGGCCTCTGACGTAATTCCTACTACTAATGGTGGATGAATCAAAAAAGGCGAGTATGTCTTTGTTTTGATCACGTCACATACTGGCTTTTATGCCTTTTTTCTGCATAAGACAGGTGTGTTAAGGTACCTATAGAATAAGAACACAATAGTTTTAATGTTACACATTGTTATATTTAATACGAATCACATAATTTATTTACTAGAGGAGGTTCTACACTTAACGAAGTAATAAAATTTTCTTTATCTTCCCGATACCTAGCTTTAAGTAAATAATCCTTACACAAGTCGTTTTTATTAAACGAGTAAGCGGTTGCGTAAAGCTGACATTTTTCTAAAAATTCTCTCGTTTCTTCCAAACATTTAATTCTGTTGTCTTCATAAATATTCAGCGGCTTGTAATAATCCGAAAGTGACTTGAGTTTCGTAGATTTAGTTCTTCTGATTGACTTTGTCGTGTCTGTTTTGCTGGTATCAATTTCCTTTTCGCTTACTTTTATAATTTTAAAGTTTCTTAATAGCTTGGTTACCAAATTTGGTTCTGGATCTTCATTTTGCGTAAAACAAGGAGTCGCTATGGAACTTTCTGTTTTTGATATCGTCTTTATACTACCTGAAAATAAGAGAACTCCGGGTGTGTATAGTTGCACCTATCTATAACTTTTTCTTCTCTTACTTTTAGATTTAATAGTCGTTACTGAAGTTCTCTTGAATAAAGAAAATTTATACTCCGGTACACGATCTAACAATTTTATCAGAACGTCTCCAATAAAAGGCATACAAGCTCCACTTTGAGAAGCGATAAAGAATGCTTTCTGATATGTTGGTAATCTTGGATCTCTATAAATTCTGCTCAATTCCTCAAATACTCTAAAAATAGCCAGTTTGAAGGTGATTTTATTATGTTATCACGAGCTTTAATAAGCTTACCTATATTTTGAAGCATGCTTTTTTCTAACATAAGCCCAGGTAGCTTTCAATCTATACACAGCAGGAGACTGAAGTCCAGCAAGAATTGTCCGGCATGATTGGAAGTTAGCCATTTTATGACACTTATCTGCCACATTTATAAATCTTGCTATCAGCCTGGCTCTTATCTTAAAATACAGAACGTTTATTACTTCTTTAGCCGATGATCAAAGGAAATAATCGTTACCTTTTCTGAATCGTCCCTCAAGACTTCAGTAGCCACTAAACAACTAATCCTGTGCGAAAACGCGACCAACGCGGCCAGGTTGGGCGCGTTCTTTGATGATTGTTGCCAGAGAAGTACGTTCAGCTCCACACTGACTATCTTGAGAAAAAGATTTTTATCGATGGTGGTCAGCTGCTGGGCCAGTGTGGTAGAATCGAAATCCCAAGCCGTTAGTACCACGTCCATCCTCAGGATGCGTCTAAGGTGCTGCAAGGATGATTCGTAGGGCTTCTTACACTGCTCTGTGTGGGAAAACAGACAGCAACCTACTATTGGAGATGGTGATTTTGTATGTAAAGGTACCTACAGTTTGAGGACTTCCATATAACAGAATCGTTGTATATAAAGATTAATGCGTGCGGTGTAGTTCCCAGTTTTCTTGACACAGAAATGCCCAAACTATAGCTAGTAAAGACGTACCTGCATGAATACCAGTTCTATTAGTAAGGACGTTGAAGAATATCGTCTTCTTTTTCTTGGTACTATATTTTAGATCGTCTGAGTCGTAAGATTCCGATTCCAAGATTATTTCCTTCTCCCGCTTGTATTTTCTTCTGAAGATGCTTCTTCTTGCTTTTGGCTCTGAAATCCGAGTACCTAAAGGCTATTTTTAGTTGTCAACTAAAATAAAATATCCTTCCTACCTTTCTGTTTGGTTTGATACTCTCTCAACCTGCTGAGGTGGTCTATGGATTCCCGATAAGCATCCTTAGGAGATCGCGGTCTGTACCAATAATCTGGAGTCCAGAAAAACACCACAGGTTTCTTCGCTCCATTTCTAATAGCCCCATTTTTTTAAAATCTAAATTTATACTAAACCGGGTAAAACTTACGTCATATTAGGTACTCTATTTTTGAAATCGTCAGTGAGAGCTTCACAAGAAATGGTTGTTAGCAATTGTCTCTTTGAGATGGGAAGACGTAATTCGTTCTCAATAGGTTGTCTTTTTATGCATACCAAGGAAACAGCTCTTTTGATCTATGAAACATTTAAAACTAAATTGCAGGTTAAATTATTTATAGACGCCTTGGCGCTTTGCTGATTAAGAGAAATTCACGCTGTAAAGGAGTGCTTTATCAGAGATCAAGTGTCCAATCTGCTCTTTCTAGAACTATCTTAGCAAGCTGGATGCAATAAGTAAGATTTGCAGAGAAAATAGGCTTCTTTAAAGCACTCCAGTCTTGTAAATAAAAAATCGTTAAGTAAGTATGAAAATACGATTTTCTTCTATACCTGTACTGAATACCTTGATCCAGGAGAAACACTCCAGGGACCCAGTCCATGAAAGAAAAGTGGTTGAGGAGCCAGTCCATACCTTCGTCTATGTCTCATTGCGTACTTAAAGCTTAAATTGGATTCCTTGTACATCTCCCAAAGTCTCACAGCCTGTTCTGTCAAAGCGCAGAAGTCCGTAGATTCTTCAGAGAAGTTAGTTGGAGTCCCTAAATCGCTCAGTGTCTTCCGATTTATAAAAAAGTGAAGATATGTCGAAATTTACTTTGGAAGAAAACTTACAGCTTTACTATAATATCTCTTGGGTTGCAGAGGCAAAAATAGTCCAGTAGAACATTTTTCGTCAATTCCAGAACCAAACCTGTTTACCTGAACACTATCAACTTTTCTTACTTCGTTTTCTTTTCCTCTGGCTCTTCTTCTAATAGATTGATTTGAGTTATTATTTTTGATTCCAAGATTTCTTTTGCTAGAAAGTTATTTGTCGGATTTTTATGAACGGCCGCCATGAAAGATTCTACCACGTCCAGAAAGTCAGGTTTTTGTCTCCGGCTGATGATGCTACGTCCCTCTGAAACCCAAAGAGTTCGTTTGGGGGTCAAAACTGCTCACCTCTCCGGAAAACGAATAGCGCCCGTCGTCGAAATCGTTTGACCATCACCTCAAAAAAACTTAGAGCGCGTAGAACCAATTCTCGCCGGTCCAAGCTCATAGAAGCTAAAACTTTAAGCGAATATCGAAATTAATCCAGAAGTTTCTTCATGGAGATGGGGAATTCTAAAATAAGGACTAAGAAACGAGGTAAACAGTTTTAGGCCCTCGGAAACGAACTCTGTGGATTTCAGAAGAACCTGACAAAAAGTTAGCCCGCGGACGGAAAAAGGAAAAAATCCTTATTTTTTCTGGACATGATCGAATTTTTCTTTACGGTGTTTAAACATAGTCAAACGAATGTTCAATTTTTTATGGTGACCGATACATTTTTTGATTACATTTTTTTTGCAATCATACATAAACAACAGGTGGTCAAACAAAATTCTTCGGGAACCACTCCAGATGGTCTGTTAAGACAGAGATATCGATGTTCCGATCCAAAATCTCATATCAGTCTGCCACGCATCAACCAGCAATAGTTCGTGACAGGATTGCCGACCTTTGAGAACTTGTGAAAATTGTTATAAGAGCCTCTTTAATTCGAACATTATGGTTTTCATTGAAAATCCTTGGTTGAGAAGACAAACTGATGAGCTTTAATAAAAACGAAACATTGATGCCTCTGTCTTCACGAGACATTCTGCAATCTGGAGTAATGCTGTACAGAGGAACTTGTCTTAAAATGTCTTAAAAACGTATTACCGTGCTGAATTTACTTTAGGCCCCACGAAATCTCTTTCTGATGGAAACATATTCATTGGCTTGTATCCATTCATACCTTCCTCCAAGTCCTTTCCCATGTACAAGTACCTGTCGGTCCATTTATGTTTTGGTTCCTGCAGGAAAAATTTAAACAACAACTGTAATCATGACACCCTCAGTTGTTGAGGGAAGAAGAATTATACCAAAGTATTTCATCAGGATAAAATCATACAGATAGTCTCGGTATAATCTGACTGATTTTCTGAAGAAATACGTTGTTCCACTGCGGGCATAGTGTGAAGAAAGCTTTACCGATTGATTATTACCGCAAGCGAAGCTGCACCAAAGTTGACGGATCCCATTGGGTCGAATCACCTGCTTACTGTTCAACAGGTAGAGAGTGCTGTTACTCGAGGACGTCGCCACCGAAGTCTCGGAATGTGACGAATTTGGTTCGGGAGTCAGGAATTTCACACGTTCCTGCCACAGGTTCCAGAACATCTGGGAGCATGGGTGTTACTGCTGTTTTATATTTAAACAATCTCTAGTCACTCTCTATTTTTTGTGCATTGCCAATGTGCACTGTAAGTCTCGGTGGGGCTTAAAAACGTATCCTGTCTTCGGAGTTCCCTAACTTATTCACGTTGCGTAGGTGTATAATTTTTTTTTTTTTTTGGGACTTGAAGCTAATAATAAAGTAAAAAAAAATAATAAATAACAGAAAATTGATTTCTGCAAGAGTTTTTAATCTTATGCCAAGTCGTTTGAAACATCCAGCAGACTTCCAATTCTTATCATCTCTTTGGTCTCTAGTCAAGTCAGAGATTTCTTTGCGATAAACTCGACTGCTTCATTTTGTGCTTCATAGCCAAAAACGCAACCTCAGAAACATCAAATATGTTTTCAAATGCTCCAAGACATACTGGAAAAGTTTTGCCTATCAGTAATGCCTAAAAGTATTTTCTTGTCAGTTTACTTTGATTGAAAATTTGGGGTCGCACATATTTGAGGATGCGGCGTCTTCTAACCAAGCCCTGAAAACTTGAGCACCATCCGACTTACCGTTGCACACTGACAGCCATCCAAACAGGATACGTTTTAATATGACTCATTTTAACTCATTTTTTAACTCATTTAACTCTTTTTTTGTGCTCAATTATAGCCCCCCCCCAAATGTTTTTTTTCTAAATTGTAATAATGAACTTACTTTTCTCTTTTCAAATCCTCCTAATTCAAAAAAGAAGATTTTGTTATTGCAGAAATGCGCTTTCAGAGCTTGACGTCTGCGCTGCCTGAAAACACTTAAATTGACACATTCAACAGGATAGATCGCTATCAATTCGAATGTTTCAATTTCTGGATCTAATCCTGGCATGAATCCCACGAGCGATTTTTCTACAGGCGGAATTACATCAGTCGCTAAAACTAACTTTGACGGTGTTAAACCTGAAAAATTCCTTCCTTATATCCACTTGAAGGGACCAATCTTTCATGGTCCTTTCCCAATTGGATCTGTTTCTTCTGTCCCTTTTTTTGATCAGAAAAAGAAAACCTAACTGGGTCAGGACCTGACTATATAAATGACAGAATAATGCTAAGCTCTCATTCTGCTAAAAAGCCTCTCTCTTCTTCTACTTAAGTAAATTAAAATTGAGAGTTTAGGTCAATGTTAAGTATCAATCAGGTCCTTGCTCAGGTCTCTCTTTTTCACGTTAAAGAAATAGAAAAAATCGACGCGGCTTCACACGGCTCATTGAAGTCAGGCGGCTTGAGAACGGCATGGGGCTCGACTCGGCTCGTGGCTCAGATTTAGGAGAAATACAAACCCGGATAGTAAAACCATTCCCACGAGATGTATGAATTTGTGAGTCGATGAGATGCCTTGCCATTTGCCAAGCCAATGGCTCGCCAAATCTCCGGTCGTGGGAAGCAGCCTTTTTTTAGACACGGGAAATGCTCTTGTGACAAGAGACAATAACGAATGCTTACTCAGTTGTTTCAAGACAACGAGAATTCGTCCTTGATCTGCTAATTTAAACGTCTTATGGCAATGATGGGTGCAACAGAGGTACTTATGTGCTAGAATTTAGAGCGGTTTCCCACGTCAAGGAATTTGGCAAACCATTGAACTTGACATGTCAGCTTGAAAGTCACATGTTCATTTATTTGTATTTCTTGGCAATGGCTTCACAAGTCAAGACGATGAGACGTTCTTTGAGACGGGAATTTCAAACCACGAGCCGAGGGCCCAAGTCTGCTCGTTCCCATGAATCCCACGGCGCGTGACTGGGCAAATTTTGAGCCAGGCTCGCCGAGACCAGCGCCGTGAGAAGCATCCTTTCGTAGTTGTGAGATTCTTCTAATGAGATTGTGAACAAAATTATTCGTTACTCAATATCGACTCACCTAAATGTACTTGCCTTATACCAGTTCCATCTCTGGTCGTCTGAGCAAAAGGACTTTCAATCAGCACCATATCTTCAAAATCACAATACTCCGAAAATAAAAGTTTCTGGACACGATTAATGGGCATCGCATAAATTTAATAAAAACACATCTCGTTATAATTAAAAAATAATATATATTCAACACAATACATTGAGGAAAAAACTATGCATAACTGACACAAAAATGACAAAATAGTTTCTAATTTGACAATTTATATTACATACATTATTATACGATAAGTTCATTAATATTACCACCAGTTCCTACAACAATGTGTTGGTTAATTCTCAATACAGTAACTCAATTTTTTTCTTCTTTTCGGGACTTAAAATCAAAAATTTCAGATTCGAGACGTAACTGGAGAAGCAGTCTATAAGAGAGCTGCTTAAATATTTATGAATGAACTTACAAAGGTTGTTGAAACTGAAACAAATGACTGGAAATCGTGAGATGAGATGAAATATTTTGCCTCTTGACTTCAACCACCAATAAAGTATAGCAACGGGAACTGGATCAGCAGTTCAAGTGGTAGGGGGCACTTTAGTTCGCTCATCTTCGTGGTGGCTTGAATTAATTATTGCTTAGGTACCCAGTAAAAAGACTTGTGGGCTGTGAACTATCGACAAAAATGTTGAGGGAGATTTATATTGAGGGATTTTTGTAAACCAGTAGAAACGTTATTAAAAAATATGCGAAATTTAATGAAAGTACCGATTTGATCGACAATGGAAGAGTTGGAAGAACTGTGCTGCTCTGGTGATTTTCGACGGTTGATCCGGAACACCTAAGTAGTCAAAAGTCGGGAGGGAGGGGTTAAATCATATATCAGTTCAGAATATGACAAAACTTAGAGTGCGTGTGGTAGTTGCATGAGGAACAAGGATCCCTGTCACAAAGAACTTCCCTCAAAAAAAAAGAGAACCGAGTTGACGCCAAGATAATCAACAGGCATTTTCATTGACGACGCCGATAGAGACAAACTTCTCATTCTTCATAGCTTGCAGCATGTTAAAAAAAAAACACACAAATATACATCTAAAGAATCAGCACACTGGATGTTCAAGTTTCGTGGGGCGAGAGAGGGAGTAATACTTCGGATATAGGGAAGAAGTTCTGATTCTTTGGGGGACTTGGTGAAGAGACCACCGTGAGAAAAAATTTTCAGATTTGTACTGCAGTTTCCAAATATGGTTTATTTTGGGGCCTTAAAATGGTAAGGGGAAGATTTAACCTGACCGAAAAATATCAATAAGAACGGTTTGAAAAATTGTTTTTTTACGTCCTCTATAAATCATAAAGTTTATCGATTCAACTAAGCAACAAAAAAATTCCAGATTTTCAGGTGTCAGGAATAATTCCCCTTTGTAGGGGAGTTATTTAACAATTCATCAATTTTTTTATTTATTGTATGAAATAATGAAATATTATTTAGAGGCACTTACGGGTTGGGGGGGGGGGGTATGGGTGAGAAAAATATCACATGCTTTAAATGGCAATGGAAAGTTGTCTGTTTCAACAACCTTATTGGAGTGGAAGATTGGTTTGTTGTTTCAGGGAGTTTTCTTGACAACTTAAATTTGAACATCTCAACTCATTTCTCGTTCTGATTATTTCTAATAGCAATAAATTCTTATAACAGTATTAATTGCTATCTCTACCTGATGTAGATGTAGTGACGAGTGACCTTAATTTAATGGACTGCAATCAATGACTAGCGCCATTAGTAATTAGTAATGTAGAGCTACTTTTTATTTTAATTTTCCCAGGTATTATTAAATTAGGATAAGTACACAAATTATTGTTTTAATAAATAGGATAAATTATAATAATTAATTATTCGTGTTTTATCACAAAACTCGGCACATTTTACTGGATTAAGTATTCCAAGGTAGGTACTCTAGAGTAAATTATGAAGGAAACTTACATCGATAATGAAAATAATGTAAACAAATGAGCTAAACAAAGTCTTATCAATATATAATTAAATAATTGTTTGTTTACAAATAATATTGTTACTCGATGTAAAGCATCCTGCATCAGCTTAGTTCTGGAGTTAAATTGCACTTTTCAATAATTGCTTCTTCATTTTTTTTTAATGATGTCAAATGGCGTGGAGAGTTTGTTCACTGATTACTGTTGGTCTGAAAAATGATTTTTTTATAAGTTTACCACTCCTCCATAGTTACTGTAGATTGTTGTGGTGACTCAAAACAGTACATAATTGCAATTTGACAAAAAAAATATTAAATTTTTGACTTAAGTCCGGTCTGAGGTACAAAATTGCAATTATCTACTATTTCAGATAACTATTATAACTCAAATTTAATTTAGTAAGTAATAGGTAAGACCTTCGTCGATAATTCAGACAATCGAAACTGAAAATAATAATATAGATCCCATTCAGAAAGAAAAAGACTCACCTATACACGGATCTAGATAGTTAAGAGAGCGTTGTATTAAAAACATTATAGGGAAAAATATTAAGGGTCCGCATAGATCCTACCAAAGTTTCATGTTTAAACTGAAAGCGTGTGTTATAAAAGTTGTTGCAGTTTTATGGAGAAATAAAAAATTTAACAATAAAAAACAATACGGCAGATTCAGAAAATTGTTATTCAACTACTACTTACAGTTCTGGTGTTAGGGTTAATAGTAATTCTACAAAGAGTCTATATAAATGCTAGTTAGTTAATATTGGAAGGCGGTAGTAAAGAATGTAGAGAGCTTTGTGTATTTTCTTACGTCTCTCCAAAGGTGATACTTTTCTGATGTATCAGCTGTTTATGATGGTGTGGAAAGGGTTGGTTGGTTTTCAGTATTCCATTCGGTGTATCGTTCCCTGTCTCGTCTCTACTTTCACTATTACCCACGTTTATGCTTACTTTATTATTGTAAAAGGGGCGAGAAAATTGTTCCATTCCGTAAGCGGTTAAATCGTTTGTCGACTTTGCGAAATTTCGCGAGAGATTTCGTAAATTTATTCTGACAGATCCCTTCATTTGTGAATGGATCTGAGAACTCCCCAAGAGATCTTCCTGTAAGCACGACAGAGAATGTTTCAAAATCTGTGTTATGTTTTTTTATCTACAACTGTTAGTTTAAACACGACTTGATGCCCTTCCGTAAAAATTAATACTTTTTGCTACCCTATTACAACCTGTATTACAACCCAATTCACCATTTAACTAATGTACTCACCATACTCTCAGTCCTCCTCTTAAGATTCGATCTGTCCAAAGTCATGGCCAATTCCTCCGCCAGTTGATAAGCTACAGAGCCTCCCTGAGTCTCACCTTGTCCCACCGCGCTCTCTCCCTGTCCAGGAGCGAGGAAATTCAATTTCCCAGGCTTACGAAGTGTTGCTGAAGGATACTCGCCTATTGTGATACTACCGGGTCTCCTACTGGCGGTGCTTCCTGAGCTGTCGGTGCTTGTGGAAGAACCAGTAGAGTGCTTCGCACTCAAAGGGGTTTTGATGGAGAAGTAGGTGTCAGGTGGAGGATGAGGTGTCGGGTAAGGAGTGTGAAGTTGGTATGAAGCAAGCGAGGCCATGTCTGCTGTATCTGCTCCTGCGGAAAATATGATTAACATCAATTTTTAATGCTTTTAATGCACTATTTTAAATAGAAAAGAATAATCCAAAATCTAGTTAGTTGCCCAAAATAATAAGGTTGAAATGTTTGCATACTGAAGAGATTTTTTTCTTTTATGCTATTTGAAATTATTAAATTTACCATTGATGTAGCAGCCATTCTGCTTGGTTAGTGTAGAATGTGCAGATGATATACTGAGGGTATCGTAGTCCGGCGTGGGACAAGGTGGCGGTTGGATGGACAGACTGGATACCTTCACTGGCACAGGTGGTGCTCTTGGTTTGGTCTTGGTGGTCTTCACCACAACACGACTAGGTTCTTCTGAGACAGGACGTGCCGTTGGTTTTCGAGAGTCACAGTCATCTGCAGGTGGCTGCTAAAAAAATATTATTTAAAAAAGTTACAAAAATTATGAAACTATAAGAAAAAATTAAATTTATGATTCTAAAATCTCCAAACCTAAAGGACCAAGCAGTATTGTAACAAAAGGGTATTGTAAGCAGTTGGATTTAAAACACGCTCAGTGGTGCCTAGTTTAACTAGGGTGACAATAAAAAAATGATCGTTTACTTACTGGTGGTGGTGGAGGAGGTGGCAACTGCTGACTTCTGTTATTCACGCCATTAATCCCATTAACTCGATCTTTACTTGTGTCGTTTTCATTTGGTTTGGTGACACCATTAGGTAGAGAGACTGGCCTGGGTTGCGGTTGATGTTCAGGTCTGATTTGATGGAGCGGTAGGGATGATAACCGCTCTGTAAGTTTGTGCGATAATTCTTTCCCATTCGAGAGGCGATCCTGAAACAATGAAACATTGCTTAGAACTTTTCTGAAAAAAAATTATTCTGATCCAATTGCTAATCAGAAAATATTGTATATCACTAGGATCGCCTTCTTTTATCGCTGACTCCTTGTTCGTAACGCACTTTGAATTGAACTGATGCAGATCGCCTGCTTACACCTTTTCATATAACCTTAGCCTTCTAGAAAAAAATTGTTTTTGACCTTTCGTTTTATTTTCCTGGAAGATTCGAGTCAGTAATAGCTTCTATAGGCACCCTGGAAGGTTAGTTAAAGATAAGTGGCTCCCATAAGCTCCCATAACTTTGTTATGGCCTAGATTTCCCGACGAGTATATGGAGGAGGTGGGCTGCCCACTTACTCAGCCAAAAAATTAACATAAATTTTCATTCAAAAATACATTCAAACATATAAATAATGACGATATTTGTATCCTTAATGACAATCAAATAAAAAAATGTTATTATGTTTTAATTATTAGCAAAAAAATTATTAAAATATTATCCAAAAAGACTTCCTTATTTTTTTTCACTGTTGCCATTAAAACTTAAACGATCAATGAGGAAGCAGGTTGGCGCGTATCATATAATTCCAGTTTTACTGACATCTTACACTAAAAATAATTAAAATTAATTAAAATAATAATTAGTACAATTCTAGAGAGAATTATATGTTGAGGAAATATTATTGTAAGAATACATAAAACATTATGTATTGTAAGGTAATTATTCACGCATAGCTGATGTTGCAAAACCGGAGCATGAAATTTTGTTGTGTACTTATAACTTACACCTTACACTTATACTGGTACCAAGTCTCTGGGTATATGTGCGTTTTTTACCTTACGTAATCCAATCAAGGAAAAAATAATTCGTAAAAAGTAGGTATATCACTATCATTGAGATGAACTTCCTGTTGTTTTTCTATCTAGTAGGTATCTATCAGTTAAAAAAAACTTTTCATAGCTATTTCCCAACTGCTAATATATGCGTTTATATAAAACCTGGCCCCAAAAACATGTTTGTTTCTAAGATAAGTACAAAAATATAATCACCGTTAATTTACCCTCAAAATAAGAGACTATTCAAAGAATCGTTTTAAAACTTAAAGCAATCTGGCAGGTATGTTAAAGGTAGGTATGCTTGTTTTTTGAAATATTTAAATTTGGGATCCAGCTTTAGAAACAACTCAGGCCGAATGAACTTGATGCGTAGTCCCTTCACCGATTGAGCTCTTCAACATCTGGAACCAGCGATTTCGGTCAAAATTTCATCGTCATAGTGATAATGGGGTTCATTTTTGGTCAAGTCGCTGAAATGATGATCACGTTTCCTGTCAACTGAAGTGTCACAATAAGGTGGGTCATTCTATTCAAGATTTCTTAGTAGTGGAGAGGGTCTGTCAAAAAAAAGGCTCCATCCGCCTTGGACTCGAGAATTTTTTTTTATTTTTTTTCATAAAGTTGGACCCCCTCTTCATTTTGGTGGCATTTTCAAAAATTTAATCGACGCCCTGGCGGAGAAATGTGCATGCAAAGACATCGGCAATGGGTTGTTTGCACATAACTCGCTTAATTCAACTCTAAGCATAGTAAATATCCTGTCAAAAAATTAAGAGCTCTCGAAGACGCGTAATTTGAACTTTGACTGGTCCAAATCGGTCAAACGGTTCTCGAGATATCGCATTTTCAATTTTAAGGCCCTTTCTTCAGGGTTCCGCCGCGGTGCGAATACACCGCCGTCCGTGTTCACGTGTTTTGCATGGAAAAAATCGACTTAGGGACTGAATTTTTTTTTTTTTCATCGACAGACAGCAGTGTACTCAATGATGCCTGAAATTTTGAAGTCGCTATCTCGATTAGAGGGGGAGGGGGAGGGGAAATCATAATTAAAATTCAAATTGCTATAACTTTCGCTAATATTGGGGCCTCAGGCCCAACCAATGGGAGATGACACTTTGGAATGCCTACTTTAAAATGGTTTTTTTTTCGATTCCGCCAATATTGGCAAGATGCCCGCAGAAAAACCGATTTCCCTCCCCCCCTTTTTTTCTTAAAACTAATTTTTTGCCATGAAAGAAGGGGATGGGGGTAAATTTTTTTTCGTCATCAGACGGGAATTTTTTTTATCTTTGATTTGAGCCCCAGTAGACCTCGATCGGACCATTATTAAGGTCACAGGGTCACCAAACCCGTTTGGTCCTGTAGAATGGCAAGGATTAGGGTTAGCGTGTTCCGCTACCTGGCATTTTTTAGGGCTAAGTGTCCCCTTTCAAGATTTTTTTACCCCATGTCGCTATCTCAATTAGGGCCTGCACGCGGACGTGATATGTAAACCAATTAATCTAGCCGCGGAGCAGCGAGAGCCGGGGGCGGAGCCTAGCGCTCCCTCTCCTTTCTCTCTTCACTCACAGACACACACGCTAAAACTTCAAAATCTTAATTTTTCAATTTGATTCAATTTGAATTGATTCAAAGAGTTAAAATTTAAAGTCTTGGGCATGTCGCCATTTTGAATCCAACAGAGATAGAACCTTGACTTCAATATGAAAGTTGTAACTGAAGCTAAGGAGTTTCCAAAACTAGTTTCAGTTTGGGCGAGAACCTAAAAATGCCGAAACTGGAGCCAAAAAACTAAAAACCGGAAGTCGGCCATATTTCCGCAACGAAGGTCCAAATCCAAGAACTTCAAATAAAAAAAACGTTTCGTCTTGACGAGACCTACACGGCGCTTACCGTTGTCTAAATCGAGCTGGTACACCCTGTATATTTATATATTTATATATATATCACCCTATACAGGGTGATTCAAAATTGAGTGCAAATATTTTAAGGGCTTATTTACCAGCCAAAAATAAAAAGTTTTTTTCATATAATTGTATGTCCTAACTTGCGTCGTTTTCTAAAAACAGGGTGTAAAATTTTGAAAAAAAAATCGATTTTTTATTAATTACTCAAAAACCTTTCAGCCGATTTAAATAAAATTTGGTAGGGTTATTTGTCGTTATAAGGAACTTCCTTTGATGGGAATAACATAAATTTATTAATTCCAGTGGCGTCTCCGAGGGCTACCTACTTGATACTTATAGGTAAAATTATGATACGCCGCTGCTCTTTTGACAATTTATATTTTTTTTTAGATTAAGCGGTCAATATTGTAACTTTCTTGCCTCCTGAGCTTTACTCGTATCTAGCTTTGTTTCCAAGAAAAAAATCAAAATCTGTGCCAGGCCCTATTAAAACAAGTAGGTAATAAATTCACATCATAGATTATTGAGATTCATTTAATTTAATTCAGGTAGCCCTCTGAGACGTCACTGGAATTAATAAATTCATTTTATTCCCATCAAAGGAAGGCCTATGATAACAAACAAGCCTATAAAATTTTATTTAAATCGGCTGAGAGGTTTTTGAGAAATTGATAAAAATCGATTTTTTTTTCAAAATTTTACCCCCTGTATCTAGAAAACAAAGCAAGCTAGGACATACGATTATATGAAAAAAACTTCTTTTTTTTATAATTAATGGTATTTTATTCCTCAAAATATCACAATTTTTTTTTTTTCTGAACATTAAAGTTAACGAACTTTTTACAAACATGAAACATCAAACATCAAACAATATAAATATTTAAAAAAAATAAAATAGTAAAAAAATAGAATCACAAATAAAAAATTTCTGAAAACTCCCTCCCTGGTGGAAGTGTTCCCAACATTGACGCTGCATTGCTTCTTTGTAGAGCAATGCTCAATCGTTGGAACAGAAAATATGTTGCCCGGGATTCCTCCGTGGCATTCGTAATTTTCTGACCAACCGATGTCAGAAATCTCAAGGCTTCATTCCCCCAAACTCCTGAAGTTTCTAGTCCGATAGGCACAAAAATGAAGCGATCTTCAAGATGCCGGTATTTGTTTCTTTTTTTTGATTCTGCAGTATTTGCCGCAGACCCAGGATTGGAGGAAGTGGAAAAAAAACTTCTTATTTTTGGCTGGTAAATAAGCCCTCAAAATATTTGCACTCAATTTTGAATCACCCTGTATATTTCTCCAAAAACGCGAAATTTCGATTTTCAAAACGCTCCTGTAGCTTTATCTTTGAAGATTAGTGAACGAAATTTTGGATCCTTATAAAACTTTGGAATGATGCTAGATTTTCGTTGAAAAAATTTCCAAAAATCGAGTCACTTCTACAGGGTGTCCCTTCAAAGTTCAAGAAATCCGGTTCTTGTGGTATCATTTCAGGTCGCAGTTTTGAATCTAGGAGGCTGAAATTTTTGTGGGAGTAAGATATCCACAAGGAGTGGTCTGGTATTGCACTTGAGCAAAATCGGCCAAGCCGTTTCAAAATGGCAGCCATTTGAATTTTTGGAAAATGTGCTATTTTTTGAATCCCTGTATGAGCAAGATGGCAATAAAACTTTAAAATAAATTTAACAAGATTGAAAGAAAACTATTTGAAATTTGAATTAAAGCAATAAAATTGGCTTTATTTATATTAATAAGCCAGTGGCGTGGGTAGGAAAAGAGTAAAAATGTCTAAATTTCTATAACCGTTTATGAGTTCATTTTTAAAGAAATTGACTAAAATTTTCACAGTAGGCAAGTACATTAATATCCTTTAACCCTTAAAAGTTTCAAGAAGTAAATAAGAAAAATGGCGGAGATATTAATATTTGTTTTATATGATGTTTATTTCTCTAAAATTTTAAAACCGCTGCTGTAGCTTCATATTTAAGGATTAGTGAACGAAATTTCTTACCCTTGTGAAACTTCGAAATGACATTTGATTTTCGTAAAAAAAATTTCCTAAAGCTGCGTTACTTCTACAGGGTGTCCCTCCAAATTAAAAACAAAAACCGTCTATGAGGCACGGTTCTGGTCGCAGTTTTCAATCTAGGGGGCTAAAATTTTTTTATGAGTAAGATAGCCGCAAGGAATCGTCTGGTACTGTATTTGAGAAAAATCGAGCCGTTTCAAAATGGCGAAATTTTCAATTTTAGAAAAAATTGCCAGATTTTGAACCCCTATACCTACGTACCTATAAGCAAGTTAGAAAAACAAATTTAAACCAAATTAACACGATTGGAAGAAAATTATTTTAAATTTGAGTTAATGCAGTAAAATTTGCATATTTTTCATTAATAAGCCAGTGGCGTGGGTAGGAAAAGGGTAAAAATGGCTAAATTTCTATAACCGTTTATGAACCTTTTTTGAAGGAATTGAGCTGAAGTTTTTCCAGTAGACAACTATACGAATAACCCCTAACTCTGAAAAATTTCAAGAAGCAAATAAGAAAAATGGCGGAGATATTCGAATACTTTTTCATGATGTTTATTCCTCTAAAATTTCAAATTTTCGGTTTTCAAAATTCCCCTTTCACTTTTTGCGAATTTATTCAGGGTAGTGTAAAGAATAGTATTTTTTAAGTAAAGTTAGCCAGTGGCGGACACAGGAAAAGGAAAATTTTTTTAAATTTGCCAATTTTTTTTTTTATTTTGTTAAATTTAAAAATCCATTTCTAAGGCACGTTTTCAAACTAAATGAAATGAAATTTTCTCAGTAAACCACTACGCTAATATGACCTGACTATGGAAAATTTCATAAATCCAATTTAAAAAGCGGTGAAAATATTCATAATTGAATCGCATAAAAATACACTATTTCTGCGATTGATGCGCAAGAAGGTATTTCTAAGTTGCGGAATCTTCTTTTTTGATGTAATATCACTATCGCCATGGGGTACTTAATCAGGGACGGAGAGATTCCGGGGTAAATTAAAAACGTCGGAAATCTTACTAATGGCGATACTAATAATTGTTCTTAATAATAATCAACCCTAACAATACTAAAATTATTATTATCGTTGAGCAATTTATGTCTTTCATGTCCTTATGGAATTATTCGACATTCCACGTGAAATCACTGAACCGAGTTATTATTATTATTATTATAAAAATATCAAGCCCGTCTTCAATCAGTGAAACCTCTTCCTCGTTCACATAAACTAGAGCGTAATTTTACAATGGATTCGCAATAGTTGCTAAACATCCTTTTCAAAATATTAAGAAACCAATGAAGAAAACACAAACGTACCTACTGAAGAATGACTTTTCTTGGACAAATAAATGAGAATGGAATTGTTAGATGTTAGATCATAGTGCAAGTTCTGTGAGATACACACAATTAAACAGTGAAACAATATGATTATTATCTACTAGGTATATACTATTGTTAAATATTTAATTTGTTGTCTCTATAAGGTATATTTAAGTGTACTTAAAGCTAAAGCTAAGATCATTACTTAAGGAGAGTAACTGTAAATTTTGTCTTTACTTATTAATATTTAAATAATTGTATCTATTAATAGTTTCAAAATAAGAAAATAACACTATTTGACGTCGAAAAATCTACATACCCATGCATATTGAGTCATTTTAGAGATTAAATTTTCTAAAATTTATAAAATAAGTACATAGCTGTACCTACTTATTACCGACAGAGTCATATTACGGCATTACAACGAGAATGCGCTTTCGCTCAAGTACGCTACTTGGTAATAAGTAGGTAATACCTAGGTACCTATCTACAGCATATGGTAGGTGAAGGTAAAATATTATTAGACTACCTATTACATAAAAAATTAATCATCTGTCAAATAAGTATGCTGGTGTGATCAATCTACAGTATTCCATATGCTTAGTTGTCAGGATTTGCATCTGATAACGAGGCAGACGCGAGAAAATCCTGTATTCCACAGAGTAAATGATGTCATAAGAACTCATCGTGCCTAGTTTTTTGTTCCACACCAAGGATTTTTGTGAGCCGTATCATTGTTAGCGTAAAATGTCAACTAAACCTTGAATGCTCTAGCAAAGAGCAAAGAAGTAACTCTGATCTGGATTCCGGGCCATGCTGGATATGGAGAGAGCGGACTTGCAGACCCTCTGACCAGGAAAGGTCCCGAATCCGAATTTATCGGACCAGAACCAGATGAAATTGCCAAAACAACAATACTAAACTGGGCTGAGAGGGAAGTCCTCCAGCAGTTCAAAAACTTACTAAGGTTGAACAATTCGAAGGCCTTTATATAGGGCACATCGAAAAAGAGGACCAAAGAACTATTAGAGCTTAACAGGAAACAACTGAAAGCCCTAATAAGCCTATATGCTATATACGCACTGCAAGCTGAATCATCATCTGCACAGGATGGGTTTAGCGATCAGCGCTCAATGCCGCCTATCTTGGAGGATGACGAAACAGCAAAACATATCCTATGTGAGTGTCCCGCTTTGGGAAGGACCAGATTACAAACCTTCTTTCTCACACCGGAGGACATGGATACATTAACAATAGTCAAGATGGTCAACTTCCTCAAAGAGGCTGACCGGATGGGGTTAGTGTAGCACGACTAGATGTGAGCCATAATAGACCTTCTGTCGCAGTGCAGGTGTCTCCTACGTAAAATAGTATAAATAATAAAACGTTTTTAGCGTAAAATCTCATGAAACCGCTCTTTGGAAACTACGCGGTTGTAAGGTTCCTATTTTTTACAACAACACCCAAGGACGATATGGTTGGAAACCGCCTGTATTTCACAAGGAAATGTGTCAGAAGAGCCCCTACCACTTTTGTGGCGCACCGATAATGGGTGGGTTTTTGTGATTGTTATCATTGCTAACATGGAATATCAAAGAACCTCTCGTTGGAAACTAACCGGTTGTTAGGTAATATTTTTTTTACAGGAACACCCAAATTACCCATATCGGACCTGCGGTCAGAAATTATCTGCACTTCACAAAGTAGATATGTGTCGAGAGAGCCCCGAGCCCCTAACATGGCTCGTTGGAAACTACGCGATAGTACGGTTTAAATAGTAGTCTATTTTTTTTCACAGCAACACCCAAAGATGATGCGACCGGAAATTGTCTAAGAGATATGTATCTGGAGAGCCCTTACCAACTTTTGTGCGGTAAGCGGTTGTAAGGGGTCTGTTTTTCCACAGCAAGACCAAAGGACGTTGCGGTATCCTTAGTTGTTGTTCTCTGTGATATTCTGCGCTTTTAGGGTCGCTTGTTCAATCCAAATTCAAGCAACCTTCAACTGAACTGGAGTTCATCTCTACCAAGCAGTGAATTTTGGTTTAAAGGCAGTGAAATAAATTAGTACTAGAAAGGGGGTAGTCGTCTTTCCAGTTCTGATGCGTTTCACTGCCTTATTTAAACAAAAATTCATCGTTTGGTAGCGGTGAACTTCAGTTCAGTTGAACGTTGCTTAAACGTCAATGATCTTCCCCCGTCCATAGCCCCAACGTTTGCAGTTTATAAAATCATGAACAGATTAATAAAGGATTTGTTTAAAACGCTTTCGCCGCAATACGAACGGTCTTTTATCGCAAGTGTTGTGCCTTTTCTCTCCCCTCGCCCCTGAAAAACACTGCAATTGAACGCTTACTTTTTTTAAGCTAACCTGTCAATCTGCTATCTCTACTACTTACAGCTACCTCCCGCCACGACCCTAATACTAAGTTCGGGATTCATTTGTAACAAAATAAAAAAATAACAATACCACATACCATTCAAAACATCTAAAAAAGATTGATTTTTTTATTAAAATATTTATCGGAAAATTGGCTTTTCTATTTTGAGTAGGTACTTAACCCAAAGCTCTTGTCGAAATGAGATTATTTACTTCTATACATTACAATATTTTATAATAATGAACCTTAAAGATTAATGTCAAGTCATTTGTGTTATTGTTTTTTTTTAAGATATTAATAATTATGATATCAATATCGTATTTAAGCAAGTACCCCTGTAATCGCACGAAATTCCTGAATTTAATCTTGCTTATTAAATTTAATTTACAATACGTTACAATATAACAATATACGTATGTTTTAGTTTTCCGTCTTTAAATCAAGGTCAGTCGTTAATTATAAGTATTATCACTCCATGAATTAACAAAACAAAACAAAAAAACTTGGAGCCTAGACAAGTGAGATTGAAATGATTGCTAACGAAAACCCCTAATAATTAATAAACATAATATACCTTTATACCTTTCATGGCCGATGTACAAAACTGAACAGATAATCGTCTCATCTTGAAACAAGCAAGGAAATTAAAATAATTGGTTTGATTACTAAGAATAAACGAGTTGTTTCTTTTCTTCACTGTTTTTGATCCAATCAAACAGTGAAGAAAAGAATTTTTTTAATTGAAAACAGCAAACAACTTCTCTCAGAAACAAGGATAAAATATACAGGGTGGCTGACTTTTCATTGTCCAGCTTGTACTTGTATAAAATATGAAAGATACGAAAAAAAGTTAAATTAGAAACTTGTCAAACTAAATTCAATCTACACAATAGTGTACCCCATTTTTTTCCAGGGCTACCTGCTTTAATAAGGTAGTATGCCAAAATTTGTTTTTTAATGGTATTAAAAAAAATACGGTAATTATTTACATCCGCGGCTCCTAAGTTTCATAAATTTTTTCGGAATCGAGGAGCGAAATAGGGGTGCTGGGTGGGTAAGAAGCTAAAAACAGCCATTGCAAACCAATGTTAAGGTCACAGCTAAGGCCTCTTTGACACTACGGTCGAATTTTGTTTTTCTTCACTTTCAGGGCAAGAAAAATCTTCGAGATTAACAGTAGCACGGTTTTTATTTTGAATTTTGCATTTATTTTGCATTTATATTCCAACAATCGTAACATATGAGTCACGATATGAGAAAGCGGATATGTTGGGAGTCCGCGCCTGTATACGTTTGGAAGCGGTTCCCATTGTCATAAGTGGTTTCATCCGTAGTTAGATCCGAGACTAGTGGTATTTCTCGGCGCTTGTGTCAGGACCGTACTTTCGTTGCACTCCCAAAATCAATTTTTAAAGCCATTTTGTGGCCTTCCCTTTCATTTGCAAAGCAAATGAATACCTTCCTGGTGTTACTATAGGTATGTTCTCCACCCCTATAAAGGTGCCATAGTGAAACTGTAGGATGTAAATAATGACCAAAAATACAGTAAGGATCGCTGGAGTTTAAAATGAGCAGTTTGAGAGTTGAAAACAAATGAAAATCGCCTTTTTCCAATTTCAAAGCACTGTAGATCCTGAACAGCCCAAGATATCGGGCTACATGTCCCTATCTTATTTTTTAAAGTAGTATCCAACTGTATAAATATAAATTTTATACACGGTGATGAAAATAATTAGACTTTTCTTGACCCTGTCTAAAACATTCTAATTATACAGTTGGATACCACGTAAAAAGTTAAGATAGGAACATGTTGGCCAATATCTTGAGCCGGTCAGGATCTACAGCGCTTTGAAATTGGAAAAGGCGATTTTCACTTGTTTTTAACTGTCAAACTGCTCATTTTAAACTCCAGCGGAAAAACGATCCTTATTGTATTTTTTTAGGTAACTTGAAAATGTAATAGCATATGGGGTCCCATTAAAAAAATAACAAAGTTTCATAAATAAGGAATGAATGTAGGTCGTATGAGTATAAAGCACATAAAGTGCAATTACTAGCTTGTTACGTGGGGTCGGAGTATTCCTCCATCGCCCTAACATTTGTCATATTGGCAGTGACCGAAGCTCAATCGAGAGAGCTTTCATCAAAACAACAACAGAGCCACCAGAGTACCAGAACAAGCACAGACCCGTGCTTCGCCCTATTGGGATTCATTGGGGTATGAGCAAATTGTGGCATTTACAGAAATTGTCCTCTTATTGGTGTATATAATACTGTTGGACAATAAATTATTATTATTATTATTATTATTATTATCAGTGTTCTGCATCTGGAGTATCCGGAGGATGTTGTCGAATTTCTGAAAATCCCCTAGGTGTTAAGAAAACCAGTTACACGGTTCTCCGTGTGGTTTAAGCAGCGACATCTAGCGGCATAATTCCGAAGAACTAATCGTGAGTTCATTTCAAGATTTATTGTAGTTTCAGACACCACCAATGCCAACGAATGATTGACAATCATGAAAAAGAGAGAATAGGCATGTATACTCAACGATTCATAAATAAGGAATGAATGCAGGTCGTATGAGTATAAAGCACATAAAGCGCAATGCGGCTTAAACCACACGGAGAACCGTGTAACTGGTTTGCTTAACACCTAGGGAGCTTTCAGAAATTCGACATCTTCCGGATACTCCAGATGCACCACACTGATGACCCCAATAGGGCGAAACACGGGTCTGTGCTTGTTCTGGTAGTCTGGTGGCTCTGTTGTTGTTTTGATGAAAGCTCTGTCGATTGAGTTTCGGTCACTGCCAATGTGACAAATGTTAGGGCGATGGAGGAATACTCTGACCCCACGTAACAGGCTAGTAATTGCACTTGATGTGCTTTATACTCATACGACCTGCATTCATTTCTTATTTATTTATGAATCGTTGAGTATAATATGCCTATTCTCTCTAAAACAAAGTTTGGCAGGGCTAAAACAGGTAGCTCTGGAAAAAATTGTGTACACTATTGTACACAATTTTCTAATTTAATTTTTTTTTTATCTTTCATATTTTCATATTTCAGTAAATATAAGTTTGAAAATGAAAAGTCAGCCACCCTATATATAAAGGGTTCAAACGGCCATCTTGCACGTTTGCGAGATTTTTTTAATTCGACTGTTCAAAAACATGTTACGGACATAACGCGAATTACGAAAGTTAGCAACTGTTTTCAATAAATCTGAAATACAAAAAAAAAAAACGAATATATGAAAATCTTTAACTAAATCAGAAGAGAAATTTTACCACATTATTATTGCGTAAAAGGCGGGTTGATATAAATATTCGAAAATCCAGACGATTCTAATAAGTCAGGATAATTTAGACAGTTTCGAGTGAGTACCTATAAGACCTAAGATCTTATAAGGGATGCGTCGAAGCACCGTCATATAATAAACCATTGCTTCGAGCTTGTTAGTTTAGATAGGAACATTGATGTC
Source organism: Malachius bipustulatus (assembly GCA_910589415.1). Classification (NCBI taxonomy): domain Eukaryota; kingdom Metazoa; phylum Arthropoda; class Insecta; order Coleoptera; family Melyridae; genus Malachius; species Malachius bipustulatus. The sequence goes on along the minus strand of OU342634.1, from coordinate 27,689,504 downwards.
GAGTAACGTAGCTCTAGGTTTAAGGTTTAGAAATATTCACGTAAAATGTCAGGGTAAAAACTAAAACATGATAGATATTGATGTTTTCCTTTAATTAAGCTCTGACGATTTTCATCTTGTCAAACTAGTTGCTTTGATCGTGAGTAGATAAAAAGCTTTCTTCAATTATTTGGCCTCTTCATTAAAAAAAGCCACGTGCGGAATATTAAATCGATGATAACGCTTCTACGCTTAATTCAGTAGCACCTTGAATATTTGCTAATTAGCTCATTTTCCAATTTCTAGTAATTACTCGTACTATAAGCTTAAACGGCTTTTAGGTCCACAACAAACTTAAGAATGCTGCCTCCAATGCAGAAGTTCTTCTGGACTTGAAGGGCCGTTTATTAATGTGAATGTGTGTACTGACCAAATTAGTTAAGTTTTTTCTGTTTCCCTCGGAAAAGAAGTGTCTTGGAGTTATTTTTAGGTGTTGGAAAATTGAGGTGTTCTGTTGATGGAACTAAATTTACACTCGTTACAGACCATTTTTCTTTGCAATGGTTACATCGAATTAATTATACAGGGTGCACCATGTATCCTTCTCTATATTGCTATCTCCTGAACGCTAAGAGATACAGGGTCGGTTAAAATAGAGAAAAGTTGCGCAGTATTATGGCCATGTCGAATCCGTCAAAACATGCGAGATATCTGTGACCGATCCTGAAATATCGCCGTTAAGATCTATCCATCTGTCATCACAAAAATTTTCAAGGTCGACTAGAACCAAAAGTTTTCACAGTCAACTTTCGTTTTTCTTATGGCCGCCATATTATTTTTTTATGTCGTTTTATATGAAAAAAATAATGGAAACCAAAAAAACATAAACTTAAAAAAAAATAATTTTTATTCTTCTTTTTTCAAAGAAAAACCACAAAAAAATCGTCGAAAACCGTCAACATTTGTAAAATACGCCGAAATAGTGCTTGTCTTATGGTTCTTTAATTTATCTATGAAATTCGGTTTTAAAAGTTGTCTTTTTTGTAAAGAAAAAAGAAGAACAAAAATTTTTTTAATTTATTTTTTGAAGTTTAATAATTTTTAGTTTTTATGATTTTTTTTATACCGAACAACATAAAAAAACAATATGGTGGCCATAAGAAAAACGAAAGTTGACTAAGAAAATCCTGGGACCTAGTCGGCTTTGAAAATTTTTGAAATAAAAAAGTTATGGCAAAAATAAGAAATCTCGATTTTTCAGTTTTTCAGGATATTTCAGGAACGGTCACAGATATTTTGTATGTCCTGACTGATTCGAGATGGCCACAAAATTGCGCTTCTTTGGACTTGTTTAACCGACCCTGTATCTGTTAGCGTTAATAGATAGCAATATAGAGAAAGATACATGGTGCACCCTGTATATTAAAATTTTTGCAAAAAAAATTAAACCGTTGTTATTACCAAAATTGACACTTTAATATAATGGCAAATAATTTCAAACACCTATTTTCCGTAAGCATCCAAAATAAATTCCTATACTACTTGTAATGACTATAATTATAGGTATTGCCACCCCCTGAAAATATTCCCCTTATGAATCACTTCTAAATCAACCTGTACATGTATGTAGATACAACGCAATATTTTTTCATAGCTATTTCGCTGATATTTCTTGAAATTGAAGAAATACCTCCATAATCATATCGCTATCGGTTTTATAGGCGGTGTATTTTTATGACGCACACTTTTTAATTTAAATCAGATTTTATGAGTCAAAATCGATTGTGTAAAAAGAACGAACCCTTTTTTGCAATTCCAATTGTAATTTCTGGTTACATCCAACCATCGACCATTGATTTCTTTACATTAGACATATGTTAGAAAATTTCTTATCTCAAAGATTGTAAGTATTTAATGGGAAACTAATGGATCAGGAAACGATGACGTTCAATAATCTCGAACTTTCATTGCCAAATTATTTCTCAATCGTTGAAATACAATAGAACAAAGTTTTAATATGTTATTATTATTGTAGGTACCGACCAAATAAAATCATCTATGTATACAACATGTACACACACACCGTCATGAAAAAACGGATCACTCACTGATATTTTTTTTAAGTGGCTACAATGTAAAAATCATCTGGTAATACTTGAAAGTATTGGACGATAATTGAAAAAACAAATGATTCATTTGCTTTTCAATAATTTATTATTATTGTTGCATTTCTTATCGTTCAAACTACGTTTTTTAATTCAATTTTTTTATGGACGCCTAGCAATATTTCACACTTTTCAATTAAGTTTCCTACATTATTATATTTCATTTATTAAATCTGCACTGAATATCGCTAAGGCTATTACTCTAGTGGAAGACGGACGGAGCATTATTCGATATATGCTGCAAGAGCTCTTCATAAACCATAAACCATTTCAAATGTTCATCAAACTATCATCCTTAAAGTTTCAAGAAACTCACAGTTATACAAGGAGGCCTGGATCAGGTATACCCGTAGACCAAGAACAACGACGGTCCTCGATGACAAATTTTTGGTAACATCTGTTTTGCGGAACCGTCATTCTACCGTCATTCCTTTAGCAAGAAATTGGTTGACAGGCTAGATACGTGGAAGTAATATAAGCGAAACAGTGGTAAAAAGACACTTGAAAGAAGTTACTGTAGTTTCTCCTGATCATCGAGGAAGATTATGAAGAAAATAATCATAAAGGCATTTCGAACGTACCTGCCTAGCATTACTTCCAAGGACACATTTCAATGAAGAATTTCTAAAGGTATGGGCTGGCATTTCTTTACCAAGCCTGTAAGGAGCTTGTTTTTTTTACAATGGATCTATGACAGCTCATAGGTGTATAGGAGAGATCCTTTCAGAATATGTTTTGCCAAACTGCCGTGCCACTTCCACGCCACAATGGCGATAAAGAGACGCATAGATGAGGAGCGATGAGTCTGCCGACGTGAGAAACCGAAAATTTTCTACTCCAATGCAGATACTTGGAGAAAATGCGACAAAACAGACCCATTAAGATTTAAAGGCAACGAGGCAACAAGAGATTTCGCCAATCAAACAACAAGAGAAATTTTTACTCATCAAAAAAGATCCCCTTTACTGCGAAAACTTCTGCATTCAACAATTAAAGCTGTGAAAAACACGAATAGCCCAGTAGAAATTGCCTATAAAAAAGGGTAAAATCGCAAATCTTGATGAAGTTCTAGTTTTTCGTTACGTTGTATGGACCAGTTAGGGTCGTGTGAATACAAATTTTTCAACTTGTGCCCGCTGCGCACCATGCGAAGAACTGAAATGTTGGGACTTTTTTCCCTTTTTGCTCTAAAAGTCATTAAGTGTGCGTTGTTCGAGAAACGAAATTAGTATTATTTAAAGTTACTTAAATTTGTAACAACGTAAGTCCAACCGCAGCTCTATAAACCCTACACGGATCAAGCTATGACCCTTCGAAGATGGTCTATTTTTTTTGCTCCTCCCCGGAACAAAATATCGTTAAAATCGCTCATTCTATGAGAAAAAATAATAAAAATAAAGTTCCTAAGGTTCATCAAGTTCTTCAGATTCGTGTTATTCCTCAGCATCCTCCGTCCTCCTCTTTTTCTATCGCAATCAAGGCCACGTTATCGCAGCAGGCTATGATTTTGTGAAGCTGGGGCGGGGCTATTTGTGAGTTGTTAGTGGGATGAGGCCGAAGAAGCTCATTTCTCAACCCCACTCAGTGGGGTCCTTCTCTACCCCCAGCCATTTTTGCACTTGTTGGTAGGTACGGAACGCATGGAAAGAGGCAGCGTCGGTGGTTGGGGATAAACGTACTTTCTCTTCACGAAGAGCTGGAACCTCAGATTGTGCAGTCTCTGAGTAGCTGGAACATCTCCGTAATGACCCACCAGACACTTTTCGCCCACTTTCGCAATACTCTCATGCGTTGCATCGGTTAGGAGGAAGATGGCAGCCAGGTTTACCACTACGTCATGTCTCTCTTGAAATTTATCCCACAATTTCCTTTTTCCCTGTCAGAAAAGAGCAGATTTGATGTCACATCCAGTAAAAACGTGGAGAAACAGTTCAAACTGACTGGGCACTACGACTTCCTTTTGGTTGATCGCACTGGTGGTATATTAAATGTATCCTGCTTCACTTCTGCCACGTCCACGATTCTAAAAGCGTAAGTTGTGAATGGTAGAATTCAAAGTACAGAGGAGAACAAGGAGGTCCACGTGCTGTCCAACCAAAATCACAATATGGTCGTAGCTCGTGGTTTTCTCTAATCTCATTAGAACGATATCTCGGTCTGTGTCTTCTGTAGCTGTCTTTGTTTCAATCACTTCGAGAGATAATGCAGATTGCAAAGCATAGATGTTGAATACGGTGTTATTATTTTGAGGCATTCGACAACATCTTCTGGGGTCTAGTAATAATCGTAGAGTAGTCAATAAAATGACGCTTCCTTCGAGCAAAAAGTGACAAAAGTCCTAAAATTTTGCAGTTTTTTGCGTAGTGCGAAGCGAGTACAAGTTTTTTGAAGTTGCACATCACCCTAATTGGTCCGTACAACATACTAAAATACCAGAACTATATCAAGCATTAGGATTTTCATGTCAATTTATACTGGACTAGAAAGTGAATCTCCTAAGTTACAGAGGCATAATAAAAGTAAACTGAAATGAAAAACCTAAACTGAGACAAAACATAATCAGACGTCTGCAGCAACCAGCTGAAGTAGTACCAAAATAGGCAACCGCGAATTCTATACTTGTTCCAGTTTGTAAGAAGGACACTCAAACCCAAAGCAGAAATAACGCAAAGCGAGACAATGGAGGAAACTCCAGATCTCGGTCGAGGCGAAAAAATATCCATCTGGATCTAGAAGCTGACTTTCCGGATAAGGTCTTGCAGAATTTCAAAAAATTTGCTTCTCCATTGTAGCTACCCGGAAAAAAAACCGCAGTAAATGAGGCACTGTGTTTTGGTAATTTTTTTCTGCTTACTTTGAGCCTTATGAAGCACTAATATCTTGTTTAAGAAATGGTAAATCACCAAGTCGCATCAATTTAATCCTAATTGAATTTAATTCTAAAAATTCGACTAAAATCTCGTAAACTGACTAACAATTTGATAATTTCGTACCGGTTTCATTGAAAAGTGTACGTGTAGGGGATGTTCACTGCCCACATTCGAAACACAAAAGGGTTCAATTGATGTAATTTATTAATTATTATTATTGACATAAAGTTTTTACAATTAATTCGTAACTAGGTATTGTTTCTGTTTTTGTTTTGCTTGCTTACTAAGAAGCAAACATCAGGAACTGGCAAGGTTGTCAAAATTGAATAAAAAGATTAAAATAAAAGAATATTAAAATAAGACGTAACATTCTGGCCGCCTTGAAAGTATTAACTTTCAACACAATAATATGGTTACTAAAGTATATCAATATTCCAAAGATACATAATTGTGTCGTTAACATAACTGTTAAGTACAACATTATCATAACATAACAAGTAAAAGTCCTATAATAAAGAAACATGTAATCCAAAGATCAAAAAAATGCCAAATGAGTCTAATTATTAGTTTTCACTATCACTTGAGTCTTCATTAATTGGCAAAGGACAAATTTTGGTAAATGCTCGTTTCACTACACCACTAGAAGTTTTAATGGAGGCCACCCTGGCTACACCGTCAGCACCACTATGAATGTCAACAACACGTCCTAATCGCCATAAAAGAACAGGTACGTTGTTGTCTTTAATAAGAACCATGGAGCCCACTTGTAGACTATGGAGATTCTGAAACCATTTTTGACGTTCTTGAAGCTCTGCGACATATTCCTGACACCAACGCTGCCAGAAGTGTTGCTGCTTGGCAATAACCTGCTGGTAGTATGAGAGACGATTCTCCTTGATAAACTGGTAGTTGGGGTCCGGAATGGCAGTCAACCTTCTCCCGATTAAAAAATGCGCCGGAGTGAGAGCCTCAAGGTCATTGGGATCCGAGGATAATGGAGTGAGTGGACGGGAATTAATCACCGCTTCAATTTGAATTAATGTTGTGTTAAATTGTTCATAGGTGAAGTGAGTCTTTCTCATCACCCTTAATAGGTGATGTTTAACCGTCTTAACGCCAGCTTCCCACAGTCCACCGAAATGAGGGGAACGGGGAGGAATAAAATGCCACGAAATACCTTCTAAGGTAAGATTATCGTGAATACCTGTGTGATTTGATGAAAGTGACTTATATAGCTCTCGAAGCTCATTTTTTGCACCAACATAATTTGTACCGTTATCTGAAAATATATGGGAAGGTTTACCCCTACGTGAGAAAAACCTTCTAAAACACATCATAAATCCCTGAGTGGATAAATCCGTGACAATTTCCAAGTGAATAGCCTTTGTGGTGAAACAAATGAAAAGGCAAATATAACATTTGATTGTTTTACAATTTCGACCTCTTCTGTCTCGAATGAGGAAGGGTCCGGCAAAGTCAGTACCACTTACAGAGAAGGGAAGATTTTCCTGTACTCGTAATGTAGGTAAGTTACCCATCTGTGGAGTTAAAGAATAAGGTTTGGTTTTAAAGCAGCGTACGCATCGGTGAACTGTTGAACGTGCCAAAGAACGACCTCCCAAAGGCCAATACTCTTCTCTGATTGAGGATAGAAGTAATTGAGGAGGGGCATGTAAAAGAGTTACATGTTTATGTAAAAAAGTTGCCTTGTCAAGGGATGTTTGGCAGAAAGTAACAGAGGATGTTTTTTCTCGTAAGGAAAATTTGAACTCTCTAGTCTTCCACCAACCCGAAGAAGACCAAAATCATCGATAAACGGGTTTAAGCGTTTTAAAATGCCTTTGTATACCTTTGAGTTATTTTCCCTCAACCATTGTATTTCCTTAGAGAATGTTTCTGCCTGCGCACATCTGATTAATGTATTGACAGCATTTTTATGCTCTGTAACCGTCAAAGGTCCCTGTTTTCTATTTTCCGGTGAAGCCCTACAGTTACTAAGGAAACGAAGCAGATACGCCGTAATGCGTTTTGATTTATTAAAATCCGAGTACCTATCCCAAATGTTGAAACTTCCCACCTGACAAGTTACCAGTGATCTGGCCGCCTTGAGAATTTCCGGAATTTCAGGTTCAAAAACTAATGACGAGATCGGCCACTCTTCTGGGGAAAGGGGCAGCCAGCTTGGCCCGTGCCACCAAAGAGGGTTAAATATAAGCGACTCTGCCTCTGTGCCACGCGAAACAATATCTGCGGGGTTATCCTCAGACGAAATGTGATGCCATTGTTTATCCTTGGTAAGAGTCTGAATGCGAGCGACTCTGTTCGAAACAAAGACTTGAAGTTTACTGGGTACTGTTTGTATCCATCAGAGGACAATGGAAGAGTCAGACCACAAATGAATGGACTCGAAATTGACCCGTAATGAATTTATGATCTTATCAACTAGTTCAGACAAGAGAAGCGCAGCACAAAGCTCAAGTCTTGGTATTGTTAAAGTTTTTAAGGGCGCGACCCTTGATCGAGCACATAACAAATTACAATTAGTTTGTCCATCAGTCATTTGTGTGCGTATATAAAGACACGCGCCGTATCCCTCCTGAGAAGCATCTCCAAAGCCATGAAGTTGCATGGACATCACTGGACTACCAGAGATCCTTCTGGGGATCTTTAATTGATTTAATGTAGACAATTGTTGTCTAAATGTCTGATATTCTTGAAGCAGGTCTTTCGGAATTTGTTCATCCCATGACAACTTGAGTTGCCACATCCTTTGCAACATGAACTTTGCCCTTATAACACATGGAGCAACTAGTCCCAAGGGATCCCAAACCTGAGCAATGTCAGAGAGTAACGATCTCTTCGTACTGTCTGCCGATGGGTCAAATTCCTTGATAAAGTACCTTAATACATCCTCTTGAGGGGACCACAAAAGTCCCAAAGTTTTACTGTCAGTGTAGTCACCCAACTGGCAGAAGGTCTCTTTAACCGTATCTGGTGATACGAAATGTGATAGAATTTCCTCATTGTTGGAAATCCACTTATGCAGGGGAAAGCCTGCTGAATGTAAGATACCTTGGATATCCTTTGCTAAGGACACCGTTTCGTGAACTGAATCAGTGCCTGTTAGTAGGTCATCCATATAAATGTCTGTCAACATTACCTGGGATGCCGTTGGGTATTTATCTTTTGCCTCAATAGCTAACTGTTTGAGACATCTTGTGGCCAAATACGGTGATGAAGCCAACCCGTATGTGACTGTATTTAACATGTACTCCTGTGGTTCAGCACTAGGCTTCGAAGTCCAAAGGATTAATTGTAGTGAACGGTCTTCGTGATTTACCCAAATTTGCCTATACATCATTTTAATGTCTGCAGCTATTATGTATTTCGGAACACGAAATCTTAAAAAGATCGAATGAAGATTATCTTGAACTTTTGGGCCTATGAATTGCAGATCATTAAGTGATGATCCTGTGGAGCTCCTTGCTGAGCCATCAAATACTACACGAAGTTTTGTAGTATTCCCGTTATCTCTTGTGACACCATGATGTGGCAGAAAGTAAATGTCTGGGGGAAGATTTCTTGGATCTACCCTGGACATATGTCCAAGTGTCTCATACTCATTCATGAATGAGTTATAAAGTTTTCCAAATTGAGAATTATTCTGCATTTTCCGTTGTAAGTTAAGAAATCTCTTTAGCGCTACTGCTCTAGAGTCACCCAAGGCTTCTCGCGAGACCTTCAAAGGAATTTTTACAACAAACTTGCTGTCGTGGTGACGTGTTGTAGTTTCTTCAAAAATATTCTCGCATTTCTGTTCATCTGGAGAAAGCACTGATTGATGACTCAATACTTCCTCGACTTCCCAGAACTTCTCCAATTGGTCATGAATGTCTCTAGCAAAATGACAGTGCATTTTGGTGGGAGCATCTGGATGGGTACCAGACACGATCCAACCAAGGGACGTGTTTTGTAAAGTCAGCTGCGTGTTATCAATGCGCAGCTTGCCATTGTTTAATATGTCCCAAAAGACTCCTGCTCCTAGCAGAAGGTGAATGTCTCCCGACTGATGGAAGTTCGGGTCTGCTAGACTAATGCTGTCAGGAATGTTCCAATTAGAACAATTATCCAAGTCAACGACTGGTAATTGATCTGTTATTTCGTCAAGAACATAACAGGATATGGATTTTTTATATGAAGAGCAATTGGATGCAATTGTTATAATGCATCTCTCGTTGATGCTAGAAATTGCACCACTTATTCCTACTATTGATATTTTCGTAGGAATTGATTCAATTCTCAGCTGATTGCAAAGATCCTTTGTTATAAAGTTGCTCTGTGAACCGCAATCTAACAGGGCTCTGGCTTGAGCCTCCCCATTGGTGGGGGTGCAAACAGCCACACGAGCAGTAGCCAAAAGTATATTGGAGCCACGGGATGCGTGGTTTGTCACCTCCTTGATTATTGGAGTCGACTCATGCAATAACGAATTATGTCGAGAACCGCAAATCCTGCAACCCCCTCGTGTGCATGTTTCTAACTTATGGTTGCCCAGGCAGTTTAAGCAAAGCTTAAGTTCCTTGACCTTCTTGATCCTGGATGAGATTGAGAGATTTAAGAACTCTGTACAAGTGTAAATAAAATGCTTACCCTTGCAAACGAAACAGCTAATATTGCCTACCTTGTTTTGTGCGAGATTGCATCTTTTTGGAGAAGGCATCGTAATTTTGCCTCTCCAATTGAAGTCTCTCATGGTGAGAGCTTCCAACTCATCGGCCTTCGTCTTGAGGAAATTGTATAAGTCCTCTAATTTTACCTCTTTCATCTCTCCTTTCTTATGCTCCCACTGTTTCAGTGTATCTTCATCTAATTTGTTACACATGAGATAGATCACGAGTGTGTCCCAGTATTCAATTGGTTCACCCAATGACTTTAAAGATTGTAAATGTTTGGATATTTTATCCATTAATTGTCTTATTTGGGAATGAGTTTCCTTTTTAATATTTCCTAATTCGAAAATAGCCTTCACATGGTTGTGAATTAATAACCTATTGTTATTATATCTAGCAAGTAACCCTTCCCAGGCGATAATGTAATTGGAGACTGAAAATTCCACCGAATGGATCTGTTGTAAGGCAGACCCTGTCAGTGAGGACCTTAGATAGTGAAATTTGAGAATGTCCGGAATATGTTCATTGTTATGAACTAGACTTTCAAAAGTGTCCTTGAATTCCAGCCATGAATGATAGTCTCCCGCGAATTTTGGCAAATCAATGGTCGGTAGACGTAAAGTATTCGCGGGATATAATGTATCTTGACCCCTACTCGAACTTGCACCCTGAAATGACTGAGGCTGTACCCCCTGTGTGGGTACGAAGCCTTGAGGAGGCACAGTTGAAAATGACTGTACGTTCGGTGGCAAATGAAATGGTTGAGTCGTAACAAGCGATAGATTTGGATCAACGGGATCCGGATCAACGGGATCTGTAGGTTGATCGCTTGTCACGCCTTCTTGTTCCTGTGAAGCAAGGATTTTTTGTGTCTTAACGACGTAGGAATAATAAGTACCTTCGAATTCCTCTCGATATTTATAATGCCCTGGCAAATCTTTCTCCTCTGCAATGGTTTCAATTTCACTCTGAATTTCCTCGAATTCATCCATCAATGGTTCGATTTTTGAAAATCGCAACTGAACTTCATCATAACAAGATTCGAGAGTTTTGGAGTCACTACATTTGTCAAAGAATTTTTGAAAGCATGTTAATTTATGTTTGATAGTACCACGCTTTCTAATTAATGTGTCTAATGAATCATCTCCACCCGTACTACTCATGTCGAGAACTGTTGTAGGAAGGCGACAAAACAACGATAAAGAATTGAAAATGAATGTAATAATTTGTTGCACAAATTACTAAAATGTGTAGGTATTATACTTATTTATTCTTTAAATGAATAAGTATTTAAATGAATAAACCTAAATAAATTTACTAGGTGTGTACCTATATCACCTAAGATTCAAAATGACGAATTAATTATTAATTCTTAAAGACGAATCTTATAATTGTTCAATTTCTACTAATATATATAAGGAATTTATATTTATTTATTTATTTATTTATTTATTTATTTATAATTTATTTCAATTTCTACTAATAAGGAATTGAAACGATGATTAATTTATTAAGGAAACGTGGAAATGTTTGTGAATGGGAAAGACTGGAATGAACTCACTCAGAGACTCGGCGTCAGTTATTATGAACCTTATTATGTGTTACGATAAGGTCGACCTTGCTGCATGCACTATGAATCTGAGTTCTCGCCGTTGAAGCCAATGCAGTAGAACAGACACGTCGATCTCCGGAGTACTTGGATTCCGCTTGATCGGGAACGTATGCCTGCTCCTTGACTGGTTGAAATGAAAGTTCGTAGCGTGACGTTCGCGTCTCGCGTCTGACTTCTTGAAAAGTGCAAATGAATGAATACTACCCTTCCTTAAATGATAATTACCATTGTAATGACCACAAATTACACCAATCCGGCTCGAAGGACCAGCTCAAATGTAGGGGATGTTCACTGCCCACATTCGAAACACAAAAGGGTTCAATTGATGTAATTTATTAATTATTATTATTGACATAAAGTTTTTACAATTAATTCGTAACTAGGTATTGTTTCTGTTTTTGTTTTGCTTGCTTACTAAGAAGCAAACATCAGGAACTGGCAAGGTTGTCAAAATTGAATAAAAAGATTAAAATAAAAGAATATTAAAATAAGACGTAACAGTACGTTCGAAGTAAAAAAGTTTAAAAAATACTTCAAACAGTAATATAGAGGTAAATACAAAGCAATTCATAAAACTATAATAGCACGACTTTAAACGTTTACCAGTTTATGCAGTAAGATACCTTTTTATCTTGAAGGTTAAACAAATTTTACAAAAATTGGAATCATATTAACATAGAAAAAAACTATTTTCACTTTTAACAACTTACTTCATACGTCTGCAAGACAAAGATGGGTTTTGCTGATTTCTGCTTATTCATGACATCAATGATTATAGGTGTGTTCTATACTTAAACAACTCCTGACAATTAAGAAAAAAATGCAGAAAAATTTCTTATATAAGCACTCGTTAAAATGAAAATTCACAGCACAATAATAATTAATTATTACAACTACAGCACCGCACAAATGCACGTATACTAACTGTGTTCCGTCGATACTAATTTTTGTTTCAAACTATTCGCATATTATTATTATGAGGTCAGCAATTTCTAGTCGATAAGCGAGTATGAAAATATAGAAATTAATAAAGTATTGAAATCCGCGTTTGACGGACTGCCCGGACAATGTTTCGATGAGCCGGTGCCGCGTAATTATATTTGACTACCTTTACCTTTCTTACGAGTATAATTTATATTTCTATTACATTGGCGGTATCATCACCACAACTAAGCGCAGGAGCAGCCAGCAGCGCTAGGATGCGTTCACAATTTCAAGACTAGGCCAGGAAATAATTACTATTATACAGAGTGATTCATGAAGATTTTCTATTAAGTATAATACAATATAACTGTGATGCCCAGTGATGCGAATCTGAACAAGTATCTACTGTTACTCTTCATTTTCATAAATTTCCTGAGAGGGGAAATATAAAATATAATATAATAAATTATACCTAAATATTTAAATAGTTGCATTTAAGCAGCACGAATTCTAAGCTAAGGCAAAAACACCGTAAAGCATTTCTTATAAAGTCTCTTACTCTTCGCTTTCATGTATTTAAGCAAGAATCGATTACTTTTTCATGAAGAATGAAGAGGACTTCTGTTTGAAACGGTTCCAGAAATTGTTAGGACCTACTTAATCAAAAAATTCGTCAACCTAACAATATTTCGTTTTTATTAAAGTTCCTCAGCTGAAAAAAAGTAATACAATTCTTACACGATCACTTTTTGTCGGTCTGTCTGTCATACTTAGTCAAATTTATAAAGACTGAATTTGGAAATGCCAAAACTCATTATTTTGAGCAAATACACTTAATTAATTACACTTTAGGTATACAGGGTGTCCCTGCAATGACTTAACAGCTCACTACCAAAAAATGTTCCTCGGGTAAGTCTATTTAGGTCAACTTATCTCAGTTCAAAGCTGCTTGGTTTGTCCACTATTGAACTTCTATGCCACTGGAATTAACATTTTTTAAACACCCAGCATAGATTGGTCGACTCATTTTCTACAAAAAAGGTACTCTCTATAAAAGCCGCCTAACCTTATTGTTTAGAAGATAACGCATTTGAAGGTTCATTTTTGAGTTGATGCTTTGACTAATCTACGCTCGGTATTTCAAATTTTTTAATTCCGTTGGTGTAGAAATTCAAAGAGTGTGAAACCTAAAAAACCCATGATCTACGTCAATGCAATTTTGTCATGAGTAATTTTAGTATTGCACTTTTTGTCCCGTAAAACCAAAATCTCGGACCAAATTTCTTCAAAATCGCTTCACCGGTTTAGTTTTTATGATCAAATAACAATTTCGGAATTGACATTTTGGCATACTCTAGTGGCTCAACTTTGGACTAAGGTAAGTTGACTCAAATCGACTTAGTTTCACCCGAGGAGCATTTTTAGTAGTGAGCTGTAAAGTCATTTCAGGTATATTACTACAACTCAAATATTATAGCAATACCGGACATTATCCCTTAAATCAACCGCTAAGTTTTTCAGCGCCATCACGCGGCAAAGGGTGTCACTTTGCATAACTTTGCATACTAATAACCAAAAATTTCAAACTTTGTCTATAAGTTTTGTTTTCAATTTTGATATTTAAAACTCGCGCCATGTTTCACTTAACATACACGTTTTAATTTCGCCCTTTTACACTTGGCGGCTCTGCTTCAATTTCTGTTTTTTTTTTTCAACTTCAGACTTCGGTTTCAAGTCGCTATACACTTTTGCCCAAAACTCAAAAGTTAAGAAGATATGAGCAGTTTTAAACTTAACAGTAAACCAATCTGGTAGGCATGTAATCTTTTGCCATATTGTCATGTTGAATTTTTTTTTAGTTTTTGGTAAAATTTAATAGGGAACTTTTGACTGAAAATTGTCCAAAGAATACGCTCTCAAGTAAGGACCATCGAGACTATATTGCAAGAAATATTGATAAAATGCACATTCTACACTTGCACTTCTAAAAAAATTGTCGTGTTAACAAAAAACAAATTCTAAGAGATGAGAATATTTTCCATGTTGTGCAACGCTCTCCTGTCAAAAGGAAAGGAATTATATTATGTCGATTTAACGTTCCTTCAAAATGTGTATTTATGACCTTTCTCCTTCCAAAAGATATATTAATTTGTGATCCCAATAGAGTAAATAATGTAGTTGCGTTTTTTCATTAGAATGAGCTTTGCTTTAAGAACACGAAATTTACAGGAAATGACTATTTTTCAGCAATTTTTCAGGAATATTTGGAAGAGTACGTAGAGAACAAAAAATTTAAAAATATTAAATCTTTTTATAGAAAAAATATCTCCATCAGTACCATTTTTTTCGGAATTTGAACTTCACTACTTTCGGAAATAGGGGTACTTATAGGTATCTATTATAAAAATGGAATTTTAGGAATATTTTCCGTGGTATCTTGTAAACTGTACGGAGGCAAAGTCCCACGAACTCAAATGCACAAAAATATTTTAAGCACAATAATTTTAAAAATAAATAATTGTAACGCAAAAAAATTTCTAATACTTTTCCTGCAAAATTTGGATGCATCTCTCAAGTAACTCGATCGTTGTTTTAATAACACATTCATTCAGCGATATCTGAAAAGGTGCGAAATTTGAAATGAGTTTTTGGTATCACTTTTCTAAAAAAAAACATTTTTATATTATTTGAGTAAAACCATACACGTGTGGTAGAAACAAAGAGGGGAAAAATATTTAACGTCATATGCTCCTCTATTTTATATCAAAATTAGTAATTTTTTCTTAAATTGTCTTTTCTATAACTACCTATGATACACATCTTCGTTACACCTCTAGAAAATTAATCTTCATCAAGCTTTATTATTAACATTGTAACTATACATTATTAGACATAATCAGATATTCTGCTTGTAATTGGGCATGTCCTGTTGAGCAGCGTATTAATGATACACATAATCACATAAATAAATAAATAAACTTATCGGAATTTCTCTTTTCAAAATCATCTTAGAGTTTTCTCAGCAAATCACGTCCTGGTGCTTTCAGGACACGTCATCGCTTAGGAGAGAAAAAAAGATATAAATATTTATGAACTTGTAGCCGCTTGTTTATTGGCTTCTTTAGCTGAGAGACAAACAGCCAGTATTATAAAGGCTCATTAAGTTAATGGGCAGATTTCTGTGGTCGTTCCTAGACAAGGTATCGACCATAGGGGGAAAATATAAGAATTTAGTGATTCTTGACATGAAAGGGATTACAAAAATGTTAATAAAAGTGATTTGACGTCGAAATTAGCTTTAAACATGGTTACATGGAGCCGGAAATCTGGCCGTTAGCTTAATGGGCCTTTATAATACTGGTTGAAAGTGAAGGAATGATAATTGAACTAGTACGCTTGTGACGGTATTTTGTTTTTTTTTTTTTTTTGCTTCAATAACGTACCTACCCAGTTCCAAAAGAAATGAACCATTACCATCTTGCCTAATTAGAATAATATAAATTTTTATTCTATAACTGCAGACAATTAAAAATAATGATAGTTCTTTAAGATGTATAATAATTTTGCAAGTACATGATACAGTGTCCTCTAAAAAGTTCGCCCCACATGGGAAAAATTTTCGTTTTCCATCTTTTTTGAAGAAATGTTTTGTCATAAGTTTGCGCTTTTCAAAAAATTTAATTTGAGCACATGATGCATGATCCATGATGTGAATTTAAGTTCCAGAGAAAATGTCTTTCATTTAAATTTCACAATTCCAAAAAAAAAAAATGAGTTTTGAAAATTGAAAGTGTTTTGAGGGAACTTTGGGCAAATTTTATTAGACATTCCCAAATGTCAATTATGTCAGCTATGAAGGAAATTATTTTTTATACAGGTGGCTAAAAAGTGATAGCTTTTGAAATTTCATCTTTTTGCTCAGTTTTCTCAGTGTACCTATACTTAATTTTGAATTTGAAATATTTTGATGCAATATTGTTTATATGTAATTAAAAAAATAACATGCGTAATAAAAACTAATACCACGAGCGAAATTTTCGAATTTAAAAAAATGTTCACACATTTTTCCAAATTTTGAGTGAAAAGCGGCGATACCATCTAAGAAGTTCAAGTAGGAAGAAATGAATAATGAATCAACATTTAAATTTGATTAGGTAACAAAAAAATTATTGCTTCTAATTTAATGGCCTTATAATACGCAATAACAATACTTTACCTTAATTGTGACAACCGGAGAATATGCTCATTGCAATTTAACAAAAACATTTTTGTAGCTCAATTGAATAAAAAACTAAATTTATGCCCATTTCACTTATCACCAATAAAACTGAAAATAAACTGAAACTTTTAAGTGAAAACTTGTTTTCTTCGCGTTGAATTCGCTTTTCGCCACAAACATAGGAAAATGTGATATAAAATTTTATTAAATTCGAAAATATCGCTCTTGGTATTAGTATTAGTTAACAATATCTACGTTATAGCTTCTAGAAGTGGTGTCGTAAAGCAGGTTGTACAGGTTGACTTGAGTTACATATTATTATTTACAAATTTTTTATATTTCACAAATAATAATGGTTTATGTGTTTTGTACCTGAGTGTTGATGTATCTTAATGAATGTTTCTTCTATATCTTTTTTAGGAATTGTGGGTATGCTTATCATTTCCGAAGTTAAGCTGTTTAGACCGATTGCTTTCTATTGCCTGTGTTTCCAAAGCTTTACGGCACTCTAATAGCTCGAAAATAATTCAATAAAACTGATTAGATCGGGATATTATGTGCATAATGTTACTATTTATTTTGAAAGTTGATAAGAAATTGTTTAATAATAAAAAAATTAAAATTATTTTCTAAGCTAATGATGAAAAATCTAAAATCATAACAGATTCATTGGCTTGGGAGTAAATCTGTCATGTCAGGGTTTTTACGTAGTTTAGTTTTGTTGAAATGGGGTAAATATTTGCGAGATGAATCGATTGTTTCCTACGCTACGTAAATACATTTTTGATTTAGCATAATAGATACGATCTAGTAACTTGAAAATATTAAGTATTTCCGACAACCTACTTAACTTCTATTCCCGATAATAATAATTATTATACCCTCTCCATTAACTACATCCACTCGAAATTATCTATTGATTAATATGCATATTGATATAATGTACATCGTGTCACAACTAAAAGTGTACATCTCGAATATTTCAGTAATGTGTCACAGAGAAAAATCCCTGCAGCAGTTATTATTATTATTATTATTAATATTACAAATGGGGCAGCTTGCTAACATAGTTTTTTCAAAACCTAATAGAAAGTCGGCTTTTTAATTGAAATCAACTTTACTCTCTACACACCTTACTATATTATCGATTCTATACGCCTCACTTTATCGTTCTAATCATTTTACATCTTACAAGTATTTCTTATACGTATTAAAAATTATTTTCTACTTTTCAGTCCATGTTAAAGACAAAAAATATATATAAATATTTTTTCATCTATTTCTTTAGTTTTTACGCGTGTAAAATTTTATATTCCGACTTCAGAACTCCCCAACAAGCCTGCAACTAGCTCCGCCCATGAACTCTCTCATTAGCGCTCGGTATTTTCCAAAATTATTGAAGAAGAAACAAACTAAAAGACAAGAAAGCGAGTCGATAATGCATTGTCACCCAGTTCTCTAGCTCTTCAGACAGACAGACATACAAGAAAGCGAGTTAATAAAAATATGGTAAAAAGGTAAGTTTATGAAATTTCTTCTCATGGCAGGAGCAAAAACGCGTGTCCAAGATAAGAATGACCACCTTTAGCCATGGTCCACGCGGGATGTAAGTGGATTAACTTTCAGCTGACGAGTTTTTTTTTAATGTCGTTATATCTGGCTAAGGGATCAGCACGACCCTTTGTCTTGTTTCTAGAGATTGGTATTTTATATTGAGTCGGCCTCTGTGGCCTGCCTAAACGATGTCTCTTAGCTTATATAGATTTTGATTGCCCACCCTTGAAGATTAAAATCGAATGAATTGTGGATAGGAGATAACAGTAAATACTGCAACCTTACAAACAATAATTGTTACAATATTATTATTACAACTATTACTACTATTATTATAAAATTAATACAATATATGTATGTAATTACAAACAATATCCACCAATCCACATATCCCCCTATCATCCACCGTCTCTCATCAGACCTAGTCGACGGGCACATACGCACCAAATTTATTAATTGACATAAGTATGGGCCTGGTGGTCATCTAAACTCCCGTCGATTCAGTTTGATGATTTTGGCCTAAACACAATATATCTACCTATCCACCTAAACGCCTACCTCTCTTTTGACGTCCACCTAACCACCTATCGAGCTATCCATCTACCCACCTACCCACATATCCACCTATCCACCCACCAACCCATCCACCTATCCAAGGCCGTTTTCATTGTACACGAATATCCACCTATCCACATTGTTGTCGTCGGCTCCAGTTTTTTGGGTGGGCTGAAGATGATTTAAGGATATTTTGCGGTGATCTAGTTATCACCTTAGCCTCATTTCATCTACATCATAAAATCAGAAATGTCGAGGTGGATTGAGGGTTAGATTATTGCAAAAGAAGAAGGTATCATGTCAAAATAATTACAGGATTGGCCCTAGTCAATCGACATTTCTGATCCTATGATGTAGATGAAATGAGGCTAAGGTGATAACCAGATTACCGCAAAATATCCTTAAACCATCGTCAGCCTAACAAAAAACTGGGGCTGACGACAACAATAATGCGGATAGGTGGATATTCGTATACTATGAAAACAGCCTTGGATAGGTGGATGGGTTGGTGGGTGGATAGATGGATATGTCGGTAAGTGGTACGTGGATAGACGGTGAGGTGGATAGATGGACTTTAAGAGAGGTTGGTGGTTAGGGGATAGGTGGATAGTTGTTTAGTCAAAAACCATCAAATTGAACCGGCGCGGGAGTTTAGATGACCACCCGGCCTGTTATGCATGAACGTCTGAATGAATAAGGACGAAACGCACAAAAAAGTACCATTGGGATGAATAGAACGGCAGTCAGATAACAGTTCAATCAGATTCAGAAAACATAAAATCCAACCCACCTACCCACTTATCTACCTATCCATCTAACCACCTTCCCAGCAATGTTGCGCAGCGGAACGATACACTAATCGACATTGCATCAATCGTCGGTTTTAAAGCAAAATATTAACAGCCAGTATTATAAAAGAACGGGTAGATTTTTGATACCATTTTTAAAGCTAATATCGACTTCAAATAACTTTTATTGACAATTTTGTAATCCCTTGCATGCCAAGAATCACTAAATTGCTACAATTTCCACCTACGGCCGATACCTTTTCTCTAAACGGCCTCAGAAATCTGCCCGTTAACTTAATGAGCCTTTATAATACTGGCTGTGAGTAATTTAGGCTAATTTAGGTGTACCTCAAGGGACTATTCTTGATGAGAAAACTTTACTTATATATCTTTATTTGAATTATTTCTTCATAATTCTCGATTTCACTGATGATACTGTAGTTGTTAATTCAGATCAGAAGCACTAAAGGAGGGTGTTAAGAGATTGAATGACAAAGACGTGGAAATTGCAGTCAAAAATATTTTTTTAGGAACAAACCGCGGTCAAATGTAAAGGTAAGATGTGGGCGTCCTATTCAACTTTAAATTTATGATACGCCACTGGCAGAAATCGACTTTACGCATAAAATTAATATTCAAATTAGCAACATGTTTATAAATCTTAAAGGCAAAATATTATTCAAATTACTTTCGCTTATTCACATTAAAAAAATACTAAAAATACTACGTACGTAAGTACACACTTTCTCAATTTCTCAAAATCTCCCCATTTACATACTTGTCGTTATCTAAGTGATACCGCGATTTTTTAGAAAGCTAAAGCTGCAGCAGGATAATAAAGCAAAATTTATCATAATTATACGTTAATATGTAAATCTTGAAAGGTATCATTCATCAGTCTAGAACTTACCTTATTTTCGTTGTCCTGGTTAAGCTTGTCATGCTGGTTATTTGTGTTGGTACCAGTTGTCTCACCAGGACCAGGAGCTTCTGGGGCTTTGAACATTTTCCTGTGAGCTTTCCTAAATTCATCCATGAGTTTGCTATGCTGTTGCTGGTTCTCGTTAACAATCCCTTTCAGAATTTTACTTTTTTGTAGTTGTTCGTCTATAGAAGGTTTCACATTGACACAATGTTGTTTCTGAAATAAAATAACACAAAAGTCATAAGAAAAAACTATTGAGAAATGAGAGGTAAAATAATAATGGGCAAATAAATGGCAGAAGACTTAATCTGGTGCTAGTACTGAATTAGCCAAGAAGATTGTGTGCTTCGTTTACTTTGCTTTTATTTACTTTTTTGCACCTTTAATTTACACTTTTGCTTCAATGAGAAAGTACCATTTTTTTATTTTGCCTTAAGAAACATATTTTCTATATCACTATTTATTATTTGCTCCCTTAATTATTTCACTCGGACGTGATCAAGTCTTACCTCTGACCGGCGTTGAATCTCCTGACAAATAGCACTTGAGAGACTCGAGCCGCTGTTACTGAAAGAGCTGTTGAAACTCCCAATCGATGGACTCTTCATCACGGCGTTCGTGGTTACAGGTTTATCGTCTTGGTCGCTCCTATGGACTTCTGCCACAACCATTTTAGTCTCAATCTGCTAGATTAAACAATAATAAGAATTACCACCAATAAAGTAGCACAACGCTGAATATCTACCTGTTGTGGTGGCAAAAAGACACACGTGTTTCCATCACTATCATTTTTCGCTTCCTCAATATGAGGCCCGTTGCTTGTGATAGTCGTCCCGCTTTCAGAAACCCGGATCACCGTGGGTTTAAAGTAGGGCTTTTCCTCGTAAGTTTTCTCTTCGTAGGATTTCTCCAAAGCTTCACCGTTTGACAATCGTTGTCCCCACCTTAACAATCTGTCCTCTAGTTCTAAAGTCTCCTCCTTGACTATAGAGAGGCGTTTCGATTCGGACCAGGACGGGCTTTGGTCGCCGGTGACGGAGCTGGCTGAGCTGTTATAGCCGCTCGATTCTCCGGGAAAGAGTTCTGAAGCGGCACCTTTTCGGACTAGGAGGTCTAGTTGACGTGAGCTCTTCATCAAGTTCACCGCCTGAAAATTGAGGTTCGGTTAAAAAACTTAATTTTCTCGTTATAAAATGCACTGGAATGAAAAAGATGAGAAAAAATTAGCTAAAGTAGGCGATCTAGAACATGCAAAAAATTTTCTTGTGAGTATTATTAATTTTTTGGGTAGAAGAGGATTCCCAAAAAAACTTGATCCCCTTCAATTGGCTGAATTGGCCTTTTTTTTTAAATACTTTCAATGATTGTTCAAAATCTGTTTAACATTTGGGAAATCCTTACTTTATCAACCAACGTTTCTAAATTATCTCTAAAAGTCACTTCTAAATTTTGTAACTTTTATGTAGGTACTTAATAATTACAAAAAAGCCTTACCTCGTTAAATGGAATATCGCTAAAATCAACATTATTACAGTACATGATTTGGTCACCAGGCCTCAGACCAGCTTCACGTGCGATTCCGCCTTCCTTGGTAAACTGAATGAAAATTCCAGGTTTCCATTCAGGACCTTTACAAATACTGGAACAAAAAAATAAAATCCATAATCAAATTATTGCACTTTCATGCATTTTTTTTTGATCCTCGAAAGAAGGATATCGGATTAGGAAAGTGGGAAGTGTTGCATGTGTTCTAATGAATGAATTCAATGAGGAAATAATTTCACTTTATCAAAATATTATTATAATACTCACCCACAACCTAGTTTTGATCTGGGAGCCACCATAATGCTAATTCGTATGTCCTGAATCTTATCGCCTAATTGGGGCGATGAACTAAGTGAAGAGTTGTTGTCATTTATAATTTGCCATGTTAACGAGTCCATTTTCTTACTGCAAAAATATACATTATGTTAATGATGTTATTACAGCAATTATTAATATTAATGTAATTAATGTAATTTATTAACATTAATGTTGATAGGAAGGGTTTTGTTTGGTGTTCTCTATCTTATGCAACTTCAGGAGATGATTCTTGAGGTGCGTTTAAGAATAAATGAGCTTCATATGTATGTATGTGCAAGTATGTCCTAAACGTCTTATAGCTTTTCAGATACAGAATTAGAAACTCTTCTCCGCAATGCAAAGAAGGTAAATACCAAAATTTCATGTATCACACGGGCAAGGGACACCCGGAAGTGAAGTGTGCAGTTGTGCCAGTCACTGGGTGCCAATTGCCTTGATTTATTCTGCTGTATCGTACTAAAAGTCGAGGTTTAATAGGGACGCGAAAAAAAATATCATCCACTTTGCCGCTAATTTCGCACTGTTGAATTTTTTGATTAATAAATATTATGTGAAACTAAAATTTGCCCCAAAATTAACAAAAAAGAAAACTTTTGCTTCTATCACGATTCACGAAGCAAATTTTTTTGTTTGCAGAATCACAGAAATTCAGAAATATAAAAATTTATAATTCGATTTGGTTCAATTTCGGTACTGATCGTTTTTTTGATCAGCACCGGTATGGTTTTTAAAATACAAATCTGGCCCTAAACTCACAGGACAGAAGCCTTTTTTCTCGACGTTTTCAACTCATTTTTTGAACTAAAATCGCTGAAAATAATTTTATGAAATAATAGGAGGTGGTGCCTCCACGAGAGGGAAGCTGAAAACAAGGAGCTGCTTATATGTTGCCCAACAATTCTAAAAATAATTGAGACAAGTTTCTTGGGCAACAATAAGCATTTCTTTGTCTCATGGTATTTTTTACAAATTTCGTCCTTCTCCCGGAATAATTTTAAAACAAGAATTCACCAAAATTCGTCAAAGGTGCTCGCTTATCTTTGTCCAAAAAACATATCTGCCCATTTACAGAATTTTTTTTATTATTTTTATCAAATTACTCAATTTTGTTTTGTTTACTTCATAATAATACTAAAAAAAATCATGTTCTTTGCCTGTTAAAAATAAAAAAAATCCAAAAATTCTAAAAAAATTATTGAGCAAAGAATAAGCATTTTTTGTCTTATATCATATTTTTTTTAAATCCTTCCTTCGCCCAAAAGAAAATTTAAAACAAGAATTTACAAAAAAAAAATCAAGTCTGCCCATTTCCAGAATCTTTTATTATAAAATTATATTTTGTAGAAATTTCTCAGAATTTTTTGTTTTCTTCATCCCAATCCTAAAAAATATTCTTTGCAACAAGATTAACAAAAAAAAACGAAAATAAAAAAAAATCAGACAATTTTTTTGGGCAAAAATAAGCATTTTTTTGTCTCATCATAATTTTTAATAATTCCTTCCTTTTTTGAAAAAAAATTGAAACAAGAATTAACAAAAATTCGTCAACGGTGCTTATCTTTGTGCATGGTGTAAGATAACATATCTTATATATATATATCTTACACCGTGTCTTTGTGCAAACAGCACGTCTGCTGATTTTTACAATGTTATATTATAAAATAATTTTAGTCCAATTCCTCAGATTGTTTTTTGTTTTCTTCATAAAAATCTTAAAAAAAAAATAAGCATGATCTTTGCCTCTAATAGAAATTAATAAATAAAAGTTATTCAGGAAGTTACCTGGGCAATAATTAGCATTTCTTGTTCATGTTTCTTTTAAAAATTCCTTCTTTCTACCGAAAAAAAAATCAAAAACCAAGAATTCAAGAAGTTTGGCAAAAGGATCTTATTTTTATCTAAAAAGCTCGACTCCCGATTTTCACCATTTTTCCTTGCATTTTTCATTATAAAATAATTTTGGCCAAATTTCTCAGATTCTTTTTTATTTCCTTCATAAAAATCTTGAAAAAAAAAATCAAGCATGTTATTTTGCTAACTCTCTAAAATAGACAAATTTGCTTCAAATTCAACTTTTTCTTCCAACTACTTCTTTCTTTTTGATGAAATCGCCTAAAAATAAGAGCTTTAATTGATTCGTTGACGGAGAAGGAAGCTTTTTGCAGAAAAACTTCTAAAGAATTTATTTATACACCGTAACTGAGTTTTTCGTGATCCAGGATTCTTGGGCAGCGTACAGGCGGCCCCTTGTTTTCTGCGTCGCTCTCAAAAAGGCACCAGTCACGTAACCTGTTATCAGCTACACATGCCTACAACATTCGCAGCAAGCGATGGCTTTCTGCGGTGCACGATACCACTTTTGTCAGTGTGGGCTCTCGTACACGCTTGCGGACACTAAAAAGTTTTAAAACTATATATTTATGACCCGGTTTGACTCAAATTTGGTATTAATGGTGTTTTAATCTATCTAATTTCAACAGTGTCGCCTAGACCGGAACAGGATTCAAGGAGTCAAATAGATGAATTCTTAAAATGAAAGAAGACAAGAATAAAGAAACAAAAATGAAACTTTAGCTACATATTATGAGGGTATCAGTTCCACCATAATTTCTAAAGTACGTTAAATTTCTATTCTTTCAGAAAAGTATGTTCTTTATTTAGTAAATATCACTGCTTTTATAACCAAATCTTGGACTTGGACAGATTTTGGAAATCGAAGAAAATCAATAGCAATCAATGACTTTCTTGTCCAGGAAAATTTCGATCTTCCAGGCTCGGCAAGCGTTCGACTGCGTCATGTATTGTATATGAAACAATGACGCTATAAATATGAAAATCTAACCTTTTAAAAGCTCTATGTGTTTCAAAATATGCCGGTAAATTCAGAAAAATATCTTGAGTCTAATCAGAGCTAAAAAATATATGCTTCTACTAGTTGAATGCAGCAAAAATAAATCATTATTTACATTATTGATCTCTAGATCTACTCGAAATGCCCAAGTAGATAAATCATCTGCAATTAAAAAGTCAGGTGTTATTATGTGCTGCGAACATGAAGAAATAAGCAAATTGGCAATAGCACGCAAAGTACATAAATATTATTATATAATAATTAGGCAGATCATCGCGATTCTCATGATCTTCCAGAGCTGAACACTTACCTACCTATATAATTTTACGTTATGTAGGTGTGTGTATAATAATATGATGTCTTAGGTATGTATGTATTATGAAACTATTAACACTAACACTAACACTATCACTGCTGTTACTTACTCTTTGACTGGGATCATTCCAACATCTGTAACAAAAGAATCAGCTTTTAGTCGAGCATTACACTCCATTATATTTCTTCATTCTTTAATGGTTTAATACCTTTAATAATTATTATTAACACCGCATATCAAATAACGTCCACAAAAGAAGAGACGTTGATGAATGCCAGTATTAATTATTACATTAAAAATTGCATTACTGCGCTCTCATGGTATAATAATGTGTTTTTCAAAGTAAGCGAGGCAAGCAGTTTGTTTGGACGAAACTTCGTGTCAAACTGTTTTCTAATTATTTTCGTAAGTGAATCGTACGAGCAGACGAATTTACACATCATAATAAATCAAAATAAAATTAAACATGCCGGCGGTTACCTGTTAATATAAATTAAATTGTATAAGGAACATTTTTACATGTGCATGCATGTCAGTTCGTTTATACATTCTTCTTAAGTTATTTATAATTGGTTTTTGTTGCTTGCCGAGGATCCACTTTGCATAAAACAAAAGAGGATATTTAGGTAGTTTAAAATTGGCGTAACAAACAGTTTGACGAACTCTCCTCTGTTATGTAAGTTAATCAGAAGAAAGCTCCATTCATACCCCGTACCCAGCATAACAAACTGTCTGGTGTTCCAATCCAATAAAGTTTTCTCGAGTATTTTTTTAAATTAAAATAACGCTAAACGTTAAATTCAAATAACGCATTTAACATAAAATTAACATAAAAATAAACCTGAGCACATTTTCTGATTATATTACAAATTATGCATCAGATTACTTCTTTGAATCGTCTCTCTCACGAATCACAGGATCTAGTTGACCAATTAATAATGTCTAAATTTTCTGAAAACTATTACACTTTAGAATCTCATGCATACATTCAAAATCCGCATCCATTACTTAAGGCCACAACAAGTCGGTTATCATTTTATGGTAACGATCACCATTTACAGTAACAGCTCGATCATCTTCATCCTCATCCTCAAAATAGTATGGTCAAAAGATTCCCCCGGCCGTTAACAATAATACCAAACAGTTATGGGAATGATACGCTTTTTATGAATTGCCATAAATTTTTAACTTGCTTACTTAGAATGGTCACGAAATTTCATTAGAAATTATCAAATAACAATCATTATTCACCCTAAAAAATCGACCACCTTCGTTCTCAAAAAAACTATGGTCCATTGATCCATCAAGCTGAAAACAGCCCCTAAAAGTGACGTGCTAGAAATGCATAGGCTTTTCATGAATTTCCAAAGTACTTTTACTTCCCCAGATGCGAACGAGTGTTCTGTTTGTTCAGAATTTTAGGATCCGGGAGATCAGAGTCTTCATTTCTTGAAAGAATCTTCCATTCAAACTATAAGCGCAATTATTGCTTATAAACATCTAGTGTAACATAACGGACCCCGGTAACCTTTTTTAGAACCGAAAACCCAGGAAAATTAAAAATTCGCCATTACAAATAAAGGACCGGAGGAAAATTAAAGTAGTAAGGAAACTTCGGAAAAATCATTTCATCTGCACTTAAGGACTATTACGACTTTTACGACTTTGACGATCACAGATAATTGGGGGGGGGGGTACAAAAATTGGTGCCGTGACCAGGATATAGAAAAATAAGCATGAGCGAAAGGGAATTTAAAAAAGAAAATTAATTCTATATTTCTGGTGTACACAAAGTAAAGTTCTCCCTTTGAGCTGTCCCACAGATAACCCCGATATCTTAAGGACGACCTACGAAAAGGAGACAAGGAGGACGAAGTCGAGAGCCGAGCGGGTGGTTCGGAGGAAATCAGCTTGGCCGACTGGCTGTAGGAGATGTTCCAGGAACAAAAGGCGAGGATCCAGACTTTTCACCCTTGAAAAACTAAATCAGGCGAACCAGAGGGTTCGCTAGTGGGTTCTGCAACACCTCCTGCATCTCAAAAGCGGGTAGAGACGGTAGAGGGTGAGAATAAGAGACGCTAAGTCGACTCGTGCGGGTACCCGAAATTCCGATGATTAACCACTGGGAATGCAATGTCGAGAGCTCGAGCGTAGGCAGTTCAGGGCTGAGAAGTCATCCAACTACCCTGAATGATAGAGGCGATCCCAGAAGTAATTAGTACTATGAACGCGCCAATGATAATCTTCAGTCAAATCGAAAATCCTCCGAAGTAAAGTAAGAAGACAGCCATTTGCAGTCACTCTTGATCAACGTATGCCGATTTTGCTTAATTCTTGAAAACTCAGGAAAATCTTGTGAATTTCGGGAGGATAATCCTATCATCATCGAGAAATGCTCTCGTATGCTTTTCACCATATCAGTAGTCTATCCTCTGACTAGCTCGCACCTTTAGCCATGAGACAAGGGAGGTTATGTAACATATACCGGACCCTGGTACGCTTTTTTTTTCAAAAAAATCCGCCGAAAATCCATGAAAATTGAAAATTCGCCATAAAAAATAAAGTACCAAGAGGAATTGAAGTACTTAATCACGAAACTTAAGAAAAATCGTTCCAACTTCACATGCATAAGGAAGCGTGCGAGGAAACATGGCACAAGAACTAAAAAGGGTTCCTAATTACGACTTGGACTATCACAGATATTGGGGAGAGGGAGGGGGGATGTTAGACTAGTGTAGAGTTGATTCAAATTCACCAAACTTCAATCTCAGTACCAAAATATCTCTTATGGACTATTTTCCACAACAATGACTCGTACCGATAACGGTAGTTGCTCAACGAGGCAGAAAAAGAAAATTACGTAACTAGACAGTCTAAAGTTAGATTTACTGCAAGAAAAATTATTCTCCTTTAAACTATTTGCACACTTAATTAGACGTGATGAAGACAAAATAAACATTGAAGTGTATATCGTTTATGGTAAGGAAAATTATCTTTTTAACGACTGGCTCCCTGTTGTAAAATGAAAAAAAAAATCGATCGATCAAGAAAAATAGACTGCCCCTCTATTTCATTCCATCCCATTTTGTATAATTATTGAGTTTTATTACTTATATCTGTCGATTGTTACATTCTGTAACGCATATCCATGCAGTATATAAAGAATTTAACTTAAAAAATGTTATATTAGACTAGCTCTTGCAGCTCCTCATCGATGAAACAAGAGAAAAAATGAATTGAAAGGTTCTCGAGTTGTTTCAAAAATATAATCAACATGTATTTAAGCCAGCATCAATAATCCGGGAGTTAAAGGAAGCTATTCTTCTTGCACAGCCGACAGTATCGCTCCAATATACCGAATAAAGAAGAGCTATGAAGTACTTCAAGCAGGAGGAGAGTGTCAAAACCATACTCTATCGATGGCTCTAGAAGACAAAAATAAAAGGATCCGGTGCAGGAGTTTACTCTCAGGAACTAGATCTCAAAATGACCACACCTCTACGAAAATACACCAAAATTTTCCTAGCGGAACTAATGGAATGGGAGTAATCCAAGCAGCTAATAAGGACTGATTAAAAACATCGAAAATAGGAATGTGCAAATTCTAACTCATAAATAAAGATGTGACAGCCTTAGACAATCCCAGAGTACCTTCTGGCCTTGTAATAAGTTGTGCTGGAGCCCTGGATAAACTAGCACTACACAACACCGTAAATTTATATGGGTTAAAGGGCATGGTGAAGATGAAGGAAATCTAATAGCAGATCAGCTGGACCGACTGGGGTCGAAATTGAACTCAGTGGGCGCTGAACCTCTGGCAAAAACTGCTACCAGAGCCCTGATCAAAGATATAGCATATAACATATCAATAACAACATATAACAACGATATAACATATCAAGAACAAGCAAAATTATGGCGAAACTTGAAGGCATACCAAGACAGGTTAGTAATTACCCTGACTCGAAAAGGGTTAAATATCCCCTGCAGCTACCATGATATTTACTCTGTCCACTGCAAACTAAATAAACATGAGACCCAATCCTGCAACCAACGGTCGAGACTGTCCAGTTCAGAGACAATAGTGGCAACTGTTGCATATTCTGGATCAGGAAAATATGTACCTCGTCCAAAGGTTGGAAATCATTGTTTAACAGCCTGAGGAACACACAAGCATATAAGGCTTATGTCTCCTAACCTCCTATTAGTCCTATTTCATATTCTGATGGCTGTCACAAGTCCAGAAAATACAATTCTTGACTTTGTTGGAAAATTTTATATAATTTTTCCAACCCTAAGAACATAAGTCTGATTCTCAGCAGATGCAAGCCGACTATGCTATCTTTAACACTGTTGAAACATGTACAGGAGGATATCTTCTCTTCAACTACAACGTCAGAGCCAGACCTGTTTTTAACGTAATTTTTTACTCCAGTAAGGAACAAATCAACAGAAAGTTAGTTTGAATTGCTATCACACCAGTCGTTATATTGATAGCTAGTTTACTATTGGCTCATTTCTATTTCTTTTAATTCGTCCTTAGAAAAAACAGTTATGGGGTACCTATCTGCAACAAAAGAGAGAAAAAGGGAAAAATTAACAGTAAGAAGTGCGAAGAGTTTATAGATGATCAAAGCGTCAACTCAGCAGCTTGAGATCTCCCTCTAATTTTTTTTTTTTTTTTAACTGAGCTGAGAACCTAAAAAAATTATTTATCATCCCCTTTGTTAAAATCAAGAAGCATTTTTGGGTCCCACGCTATTATGGTCGGTAATCAACCATTTTAAAATAAAATTACAGTTACCTACCTTAAAAAATTGTTCACAATACAAACCAACCGATTGCTTGTAAAGTATTGCATTATTAAAAACCTGATTTCACCTAAAAACTATTTGGAGTATTATAAAACATTTGTTTTTTTATATAATTGGGCTGTTTTGTTAATTTCTTGGACGACTCTTGTAATTAATAAGGAAGCGAAATAACAATTTATGTACGCTTTTTTTAGCAACTCAAAGCAGTGAAACTGAAATGTAAAAAAAACCGGCCTGGAGCCATGGTACCTGCTGACTAATATTAAATAACAATACAAAATTCTTCCATCCAGTGGAAATTACGTTGCACAAATATGAGACAGCAAATTACCAAGAAAGCAATGCGGCATGGTATAATCTTTTTACGCTCCAGTGGGTTGATGAAAGCAGGTTCAGAATTAGAGGAAACCGGCTCTGAAGCTCGTTGAAACCACCATTTAGTAATTCTAATAATGCAAAATGAAAAACGACCATGTTGAATCAACAAAGTCAAACATGTGGACATACTTTTCATGTCTTTTGCAATAATGTGTTGAATATCTACGGAAAAGGAAATACGATGCTGATAGGATTATTATTTTATTACCAAATTCAGGTGGAAAAATAAAAATTTTGCAACTTTGCAAAATTACAAAATTTCAAAATAATCAGTTTTCCTCTAAGATAACATCAAACGTATAATAGGATAAGAGAAGGAGACTAATACCTGCCTACATCATAATCGACCATAATATAATTATAAGGATATAACAGATTACCAAATTGGACATGATAGCAAAGCTTGCACAACAGGATACCGTTCGAAAGGGACAATTATTTTACACTTAGGTCGCAATAATAATAATAAAATCTGTTCAAATCTTTCTTAAAAGCAGATTTCTAATAATTTGCGTTTATTGGAAAACGAAGAAAAAGAAAACATGAGAAGATGAAAACTGGTCTGGATGGAGTACCACATAACCACAACCAGTCGGTAAGAGCAAGATGATTATGAAGACACCGCTTGTAATGTTAACTGCGGCAATGAATTCAACGTCATAGTTGCTTGTCCTTGGAACATCACGTCCGTTTATGAGAGAAAGAATGGTAAT
Source organism: Malachius bipustulatus (assembly GCA_910589415.1). Lineage (NCBI taxonomy): Eukaryota > Metazoa > Arthropoda > Insecta > Coleoptera > Melyridae > Malachius > Malachius bipustulatus. The sequence goes on along the minus strand of OU342634.1, from coordinate 27,658,308 downwards.
TAATTTGTTTGATTTAAATAAAGTAAAGAAATACAAGAAGTCTTGGGTAAAAAAGTTTCTTGAAGTACCCCGGATCGATGGATTTTCTTTCCTGAAGCTTCGGCTTCAATACAAGGCTTAAATTTACAAAATCGGTTGACGAGGAAAAAAGTTATGCACTTCAAGAGCGAAAAGTTGATTTTTTGAGATCATCCTGTAAATACACGTATTGAATCAAAAATTTGAGAACCATCTTAATGTGCTCATCATATCTAACAAGAAAAAATAATTCAAAAATTTGGGCTACCAAAACCGCGGAGTGATTTTGCTACCTTCGCATATCATATTAGAAAATTTGTTGGCATTTTTTTTTAGTTTAGATCCAATAAAAAGAAAAATAAAGGACAGGGGTGCTGACATGCGAAAACAAAATCGAAATCCCTTGAGAATATTGAAAGATATCCCCAATCAAAATCGTGGGGTGCGACACTTTTATTTTTGCGTAGTGTGCTTCGAATACAAATTGAAAAAGCTCAGCTTCGTTGAAAGATTCGAAAAAAAATAAAAAGCCTTGAAAGTAGTCCTAAAGAAATAAGTCTCATGCAGACACTTTCTCTGACAGCTGGTCATGTAGTCTGACAGATATCACCTGGCTTCAATGTACATAAATTAGCATGTAATTAAATAATGTCCCTATAATCCAAACTGACCTCTCCGTCAAACGTCAAAGAATAGTGTTGTCTGAAGAAGTTGATTGCTTTTTCATAATGTATGAGAAAACATAATATAGGCACCCGTATGTTTACCGGCTTCTTTAAGCCTGGCACCTGAACACCGAACAGAGCGTCTTGTTTTCCTAAATCCTTTTATTAGTAATCTTTTTGTGCTCTTGCATTTTCTCTTGCGTTATTTAACCCTACTGGTGCTGGTGCTGGTGCTATTTTGACCCAAGTACCTGCCATTATAGTTTGACCACAATAATTATTATCGAAGTACTTACAACCACTACCCTAAATTCAACTATAAAATGACAACTCGGTCTTTCATAAATATTTTGAGTACTTTTTCGATATGTAGGTATACCATCTGGTCTAAGCCCTTTCCCCATTTTTGCATTATCTGTAGGATGTTGGAGTTTTCGGTGATTTCTAATCCGTCACTGACAATAAGACATTATCTTTCTACTGGAACTAAGCACTGCGCAAATCAGTAGATAATAATATTTTATGATTTATGCAAATGATGAATCCACTCAGGTTTGTCGTAAGTCTCTATTTTCAAACACGAAGCACTAGGTAGGTAGTTACTAACTTTAAAAATGTTAAGTGTTCTTTGCGCATAATAATTATAGATCGTATGAGTATTCTACCCATCACGCAAAGGATTATTTTTAACCTGGATTTTTATCTTGCAGTAGAGCATGTTTTACATGCAGTAAATGTGTGTAGGTATTTACATAAAGAACTTCAACACATCACTTCGGATGTGCGTTTGAATAATGTGATACTTACTTCGTACTTTCAAGGTCAGGTGAGTATGGCATGAAATCAGCTGAACTAGTTCCTTATGGACTGCATCTTCGACTGTGAAACCGTTGACGCGAATTATTTGATCTCCTGCCTGTAACAAAAGAATAAATTATGTTAAATGTGTTTATTTTATATAAGTACCTACTATTTAGTAAAGTTGCATTTACCTACAGATACATTGTACTTTACAATATTTAAATTAAGATGAAAAAATTTCAATGCTTTGTCACCCAAAAAAGAATAATTAATCGATTTTTTGCTACTTACAAAGCTATTTCCGTCTACTTGGTCATAAAAAGACGCAAGGTCTTCGAAATGTTGAAAGAAATGTAAATGTTTAATGATTTAGGATTCTTCAATTAGGTAGGAAAGTAAAAAAAAAAGATTTCTGTTGTGATAGACATGCACGAAAATTTAGTCTTCTTTTTTCTTGGGTGGTAACATCATCCTTCCATTATTCCTTGACTTTTCTTCTCTATCTCGAAGATGAGGACAGCTACATAAGAATCGATTGCATAATTTATAATTTAGAACCACAGAGAAAAATTTTCTAAGCCATATTTAAGCAATTAATTTTCGTCAAAATTTGTTTTTGCTACCGATTTGTCGTTTTCGAAATTTTCATAACCGATGTCCTCAAAATGGGACGTTATTGCGTGCGAACGCAGCTTATAGAGTCCAGTAAATAATCCTGAAAATACTGTACAATCTGGAAAAGTGGTGGAACAGCACCGGTTTAATAAAATTCTGAATTGCTTAGAGCTTGAAGAATATTTATCACCCCCAACTTCTACATTACCTCAAAAAATGAGAAAATTGGGATAATTTTTCCTCCCTTTCAAAGCACCCCAAATAGAACCAGTGATAAAAAAGTTATGAAAATTCAAAATATTGCCTCGAGGCCCAAAAGCAAGTGAGGGTGGTTCCAACCGTTCAAAACCACCCCAAGAAGTATCAGTGATACAAAAACTTAATAATCGTATTTCGCCTCGGAAACAGTCTCTCGTGAGTTTTCGGGATCGCTGATCCCGAATCCAAGGTTCAAAAGCAAGTGAGGATGTTTTAACTCAAAACCTCCCCAAGAAGTGGTAGTGTTACAAAAAATTAAAATGTCGTCTCGGAAATCTCCGGTTAAATGAAATTCTTCAGCCTCCATCTTACAAATCAATCAGCTATCGAAAACTGAAAAAGAAAATTTTTTTCTCGGACTTAAGTATTTTAATTGCACCTCGGATTCGTAATCAGCAATCCCGAAAACCTCCGAGTCACGATTTTAGAGGCAAAATATTAATTTTTTGCATCACTGACATTTTTTGGGGTGGCTTTGAGGGGTTGGAACCACCCTCAATTGCTTTTGGACCTCTGCTTCCTAATCGGAGGCCCCTAAAACCACCGGGAGACCATTTCCGAGCTGAAATTTTGAATTTTCATAACTTTTTTATCATTGTTAAGTTACCATTTGGGGTGCTTTTGAAGGAGGAAAATAACATAATTTTCTGATTTTTTGAGGTGATGCAGGGATTAAGTGGTGATGAATACCTATTGGGCCGTAAAATCCTTACTTTTCTTAAAAAAAAGTAGACAACAATTTTTGAAAATCAGTATTTCGCAAATTCGCAATAAATTCTCCACTAACATAAAGGAATGAAAAAAAAATCCAAAGAGTGACTGAAAAAGCAACCAAACATTGTCGTATGGCGCTTCCACCACGCTTAAAGATTGAAAGCTGGCGCCCGAGTTTTTGTAAATCAAGTAACTTTCTCAGGTCTGGTTATAGACTTCCTTAAACGTGCACCTATTTGTACCCATTACATATACCATACCTACATATCCTTCAATAGAATATAACGTCATTAGAGTATACATACAATACGTGTAGGTACACGGTGATCCCGTTGCTGAAGACCTTGTTGTTGAAAACATTTTCATATTTACAGATTAATTTATAGATCTTAACACAATAATAATTAGATTTTTAATCAAAACTGACCGGCGGATTACATTAGTGGTAGGAAATGTGGGCAGTATTTCTAGTTTAATATGAATCTAACAGTATTATAGAGGTACCGTTATTTATTTAAGATTATATCGCTATCGACATATTGTTTGTGCATCTAATGTTTCGTTTAAGATGAATATAAAATTGAAAATTTATAATATGTAGCTACAACAGTTCGCCTAGACTGACGGCTCTGTAATAGGTACCCGTAATTATCATGTCTTATTATTGTTGGTTTGAGTGCCTTAATAATAAAAACAGTACACAACATCATTCTCGGAGGTTATTTGTACCTGTTATATGAAATGAAATAGGTAGATGCCTGTTATTGATAGGTGGCTCACAACCTTGCAAGGTCTTACTTTTGTTTCTATTGCCTCATAGTATCGATACCAATGTTGAAATTTTACATTCCATCGTTCATTTTTCTTCTTTTGTCACGATCCAGGTCATCAAGTTTAAATCATTAATCAAATTCCATGCAGCTTTTGCAAATAGTTTAAAAATTAAATTTATGTTATGTGAGATTTTATGCTCTTATTACAGGAATTATGGTTGATAAAAGAACGTAAAAGAAAAGAACGTAAAAGATAAAAGGAGTCGTTGAAATAAAATTGAAAAAGAATGGGAGGCCATATTGATCCCTAGGGAACACCAAAACGACATCTTTCTGATAACAATAGTTATTTTTGCCATATTAATCACCCCATAAGAGTGATATATTTTATTTTTGACGTGGGCGCGTGAAGGGCTTCAAAAAACTTCATAGAAGGAAATTTTTCCCTTGGATTGACCGTTTACCTCCATCATCGCCTGAAAATTAATCCCAATAAGGACCTCTTCTGGTTTCCGGAACAAATGGGAGCTAAACAGAATTGGTTAAATCGAATGAACATACTGGCATTTCTTTCTTTTCTACACTATTTGGTACAAATTTCGTCTCATGTCCATATGAATTTCCTCCTTGGCAACGCTTCAAGTTTAAATGTACCCTCTATTGATTTTCCAACTTCTAGCAAGGATAACTAGATGGCTAGACATATGTATTTGAATTCTCAGAGAAACGTTTTGCTATAGTCTTGATTTTTCTCACGCTCCAGTTTTTTTTTTTGGGTCGCTGAACACGAATTTCAGGTTTTCTGGCAAAAATTTGGTCAGAAATTTTGTTTTTTTTGCACTTTTTCCAGTTTTGACCTAAATCTTATAAATGAAGCGTTTTTCCACAAGTACACTCTATTATACAAAATTAAAGAAGACTATACAAAATTAAAGAAGACAAAATTTCCTACATTTCTCTTTTTTTCTTGGAAGACTAAACCATTTCGCCGATAGAGCGCTCCAATAAAAATATTTCCATTGCGTGGGGTTTTTGAAAGTTTTGTTATAGTTTTGATTTTCTCACCCTTTATGTCTTTTGGGGTCGCTCGAAGGGTCGCTGAAAACGAATTCGAAGTTTGCTGGCAAATTTTGCCCGGAACTTTTTTTTCGACTTTTGCCACTTTTCACTACATATTGGAATTTGTTTTTTTTTTTTTTTGGAGCACTCGAACGGCGGAGCGGTTGCTCTTCCAGAAAAAAAGAAACCGTTATATTCACGATAAATGTAAGAAATTTTGTCTACTCTAATTTTGTATAGAATTGACTTCCAAATAACGGTTCCTTTCTGAGATTTAGACCAAAAACTGAAAAATGTAAAAAAAGGGCAAAAAGTGCAAAAAATAAAGTTCCGAGACAAATTTTTGCCAGCAAACTTAAAGTTCGTGTTCAACAGACCAAAAAGCATAAAATCAAAACTATAGCAAAACTTTCCTCTACTTAAGGTAATTCCTAGCATACCAGCCTATATGTGATAGCATTCTTTCAAAACCCAATTGACTAGTTTGGGATAATGGCTAAAGAATGATATTTGAGCCTCCCTCTTGTGCTCCACCTTTAGCATAAGCTGAAATATTAGGCACTGCAAATAACTTGAAGCAGGTAACGCTGCCGTCTGAAGATTTGTGTTAGAAATATGCAGTTGCTTAGTGAAGAGTGTTGGATAAAACATAGAACCTTGAAGAATTCGCGCATTCATTTATTAGAAGTTTGAACAATTTTAGTCTATGCAAATCTATACAGAGAGAGTTTTTTAACTTGAAGCTTTCACATATCTGGAGAAGAACTCTACAAACAGAAGTTATCATGAGAACTTAACCATTCCGCGGGGGAAATAAATTAGTTTTAAAATTAGTCCCCTCTCCCTCCTTTTTGTAGGTGAGTAGGCGAGGTGAGGGGTGTCTTTGAAATCTTGAGCAGGAATCCTTTTTTTATTGCAGTTTCGGATTTTAGGACTAAAAATACGTAGAATTTGTCTGATTTTTGTTTCTCCATTCATGGATCTTGTTCATTAAATTTCAGTAATAAGGCAAATCGGGAAAAAAGTAATTTAGTGGATTACAGCGCCATCTATCATGAATCGAAAAAAATGTTACAGACAAATCCGAATCTGTTGTAGAAAATAATGGTTCCCAAGTAAAAACTCAAATTTCCCCACGCCACACCAACTAGTTGGGGAAGGAGAGACATTTCTAATGTGTTTTTCGTCGTGCAATCCGAGTCTGCAATAAAAAAATAAGGGCTCTTCCTAAAGTTTACAAAGTTACCCCACTCCCATCTAAAAGGGAGGAGGGAAGGTGACTAATTAAAAAAAAGTATTTCCCCCGCGAAATGATGAAATTTTAATCATGAATTTTTTCGTTGAGGTATTATTACTCGAGATATCTGGAAGTAGCGAGTTAAAAAATTCACTCTATTTATTCCCAGCCGCGTTTAAATTTGTAATCCTAAAATGGAAGTTTTTAGTACAGATGGCAGAGAGAAGTAAGTGTAACATTTTATGAAGAACTACTATGGATGAAATCCAATTGTCTGTCATACCAAAAAAAAAAACACTGTTTGATCTGGGTTTCGGAAGAATTAGAAGAAATCAGCTCCTTTTAAGGCGTTGTTATGGACGAAGAAAAGTTTCTCTTGACTTCCCTAATGTTAACGAATTTGTTATGAACATCGCCCCACAATAATAATGTTGAACTCATCGAGATATCTTCAAGATTTTGATCCAAATGGTAAAGTATTTAGCATGCGGTATATTTAATCCCAGAACAATAATTCATCATATTGAAATCGAGGTTACAATACAACTGAAGAGATTTAAGAAGACATATTAAGATCAGTCGCTTTGCCGAACTCTTTAAACCAAAATGGGGGAACTATACTTGTGATAGGTTCTTTCCAGTTAGGGTAAACTTGCGTAACAAAAGATTTATTTACACATTAATATATACAAAATCTACAGCTAACAATAGTATTATACAGACGGTATTGCCTTCTTGAGCGGCTCCTTTAGGCTCCTTGATCTTCAGCTCCGGCCAACAGATGCGTGGGCGTCCCGTCGCACCTCAATACGGAGGACGGGACCCAGGGTTGAGCTTCCCCTGATCTTCAGCGCCGGCCAACAGAACGATCCCACCTCAATACGGCGGATCGTGCCATTTTTACCCTCAACTCAACGCAGGTGCGTGGTCAACAATTAACCGATGCGTGGGTAGCTCGTCACACCTCACTACGGAAGACGGGGACCCGAGGGTTGAGCTCCTCCTGACCTCACTGCAGTCGGAGGGGCTCCAGCGATTTCTCCGAACCCTCAGTACGGGCGGAGAAATGTTAGGGCGCTCCATTTACCTCAATACGGTAATAGAGGGCCCCCCTGTTGCTGCCATAGGTCAGTACACTAGGCAGCCAGTGTGAGTGTCTCTCAGTCAGTATTATCACGTCTCTAAAAAACCCTGCCTCTTGATTAGCAATAAAATAATAATTAATTAATAGACGAGACCCTCGGATCTCGTCACATACTAAATACTAAATTGTACTCCTATTTATGAACAAATGGTTTAATAGTGTCCTTTATAATTGAAGAGACTGTAAGAGATACAGATATCTTAATAACAATGGGTAGGTATACTTATACAATATTTCTATCAAATAAGAAAACTATAGAGAGTGTGGTTACGTAAGAGGGAAACCGTAACAACATAACAGGTGATTAATTAGTCTGAATGCCAAGGTTTGGTTAGGTGATATTGAAAATTACGAAGAAGCTTTAATTTCATACAATATCGAACTTGAAAGCGTGAGAAAATCGAATCGTGCCCGCCATCAAAGGACATCGAGAAATCAGAGAGTGAATTTCAGTTCGCCGTGTTTATTTACAGTTAGTAGAGATACCTGAACGTCGGGTAATTCTGGTTGAACGAACAAGACATTTTATTTTTAAAGATAATTGCTTCACCTCGAGATGATTGGATTTCCTGTGCATCGACTGATTGTTAGTTTGTTCTTTCTTGACTTAAATCAAAGGATGCTTTACTACACTCTCAACTAAAATAGTCGATCTCAATCAATCTACATAAAATGTACTTAATAAAGCTAAGTGGGAATAGCTAATAAGCAAAAAATTGATTTATTATTTATAGGTTTTGACGAGATAGTTATGAAACAAGACGTTTGATACCAAAAGTGATCCGTTGGAGTAAAATTGATAATTTGATCCAACAAAAATCCACCGCCAATAATAGAGGCTGCAAGTATCCCAAAGTGAGTGGGTCTTGTTATAAAACAGATTCAGAGAATCTGGCTCAGTCCAATTTCGGCATGGTGGAGATCGGGATAGCTCAACAAAACAACGTTTGACAATAAGATTTCTGGTAAGGGCTTGATTTGCGTCTGGTGTGGCATTTGTTTCAACGGCCGCACACACATTTTCAGCATCGAGACTATGATGCTCAACGTTATCGGAACTTAGTTATTGAGGAACTATTAAGTTCCATTTTCGGGTACGATTGGTTCATATTTCGTTTCGATTAACGAAAGCACCCATCAGACACCCATTTTTGGGCTGAGATGTCTCGCCAGTTTAACCGATTGACAACCAAGAAGAATCTATTGCAAAATCCTTCATGATAATCAGCCTAACATCGTGGATGTATATTAAAAACGATTGAAAAGGTTGTAGATTTTTTTAAGAACAGAAGTAGGTACCGAAAAGGGCGCCATTACACCCAAACCAACATGCACATCAAATCAAGCGGTACAATCTACGGAGACCGCCCTGCATCAGTTAACAAGAAATATCAGGAGTACACTAAAGGTAAAATAAACAACTATTTGTGCCTTTGTGGATATAGAAGGAGCTCTTGATAACATTCCTCACGAAGTAGTCAAAAGCTCTCTAATTAAAAGATGAGCAAACAACACAATGTCTAAATGAATATGTGGGGTGAGAACAAGAACAGATGACACAAAAATTGGACAAAACACCAACAAGGAGGATTACCATCACCTCTGATGTGGAGCCTATAGTGATAGATGAGCTGCTTCAGAAGCTATCTAGCCAAGACATCCATTGCCATTGGGATGTAGCCCGGGTACACTGTGACGGAAGTACACCATGATAGTGAGACTTATACATAATCACTAACGGAGCTATGGCTTTGGCAGACCGACCCATGAAGAAGACTACGAGGTATATTGCTTATCATAGAATGGCTAGAGAATAAACGGGATTATCCATTGGGAAAAAGGAACAACACTACCTACCGAATAAGAAATACATTATTAGCGCTCTAGGGACTCAATCACTAGGAAATACAGCTTTGAGAAGAACTTTGTAACAAAAAGAAATGGACAAATAAGTTTGAGACAAATACAATCTCAAACAGCATACCATAAAATGGTATGTAGACGGGTCAAAAACTGTTGAAGGAATAGGTGCTTTTTGGGCCTGCTACGAAATAGTTTGAGCCAACGGGAAAGTACACCAGCATATTTCAAGGGTAAATCCACGCTATCGAAAAATATGCTCAATTTAATATAGCCAGGAGCTGTAAAAAGCAAGAGATCGCTATCTTAACAGAGAGTCAAGCTGCTATAAAAGCATTGAGTCCATACGTCATTAGTGCATGTCTAATGAAGTTAAATATATTAGGCATGGGAAAAAAAGTAGCTTTCCTTTGGGTGCCAGGACAGAGACGTAGAGGCAATGAAAAGGCTGACAACTCCAAGCAAGGACAAGAACCCCGCTCATAGGGCCTTAATCTTTCTGCGGAACAGGAGAAAATGTTCTCAAAGACAAAGTAAGAAAGAAGAAGAAGCCCAAAGAGAAAACCTCTGGAAAGACCTCTCAGGTTAAATTAATGCTTGGGAAATACAACCAGAAAAAAGTTCGAAGGGGAAGAAACATCTCCTGGTCGAGTTCCATGCAGTACAACAAAGAAGACTCCGCTATCTAGATTTTTATCAACCAGCGGAAAAAAACATACCATCTTTAGAACCATCGAAACTCCTAAATCTTCTTCGAGAACTGGAACTGGATGGTGTGCTATAATTGATCTTGAAAAATCTTCTAGGTCGTAGTGTGGATGCATCCCCAATTAATACAATACAAGAAGCTTCTTTAGACCAGCTATCAAACGCGATAAGTGGCATTTGGTTGAATTTTCTCGAAGATTTCGTTGATAACCTTGTGGCAGTAGTGCAAAATAAGAGGTCAAACTTTATTCAGACTTCAAAGGTGGACCAACCAAATACTGATTGAAAGACTCCCTCTGTTTTGTTTAATGAAATCAGATCATTCCCATTAATTGTTGAGCAGTGCAGAGCTATAATATGTATATGCAGCAAAAAAATCTCATTTTATGTTGTAAATTCAAAACATCAATCTGACAATAAAAAAACATCGTGAATGTAACGCTACTTGTTGCTATGGCAGCATCTACAGAACAGATGTGTAATTAATTGTTCTGTTAAAAGATTATGATGCATCATCATGAGTGATTTGCAACAATCAGCAAGCACGGATTCCACGGTGCAAATTTTCGAATCTCATCACGGCTAGAATAATAATAATTATTAAATCTTTTATGATTTATATCGACCCAATCTTGGAGGTATCAAGGCAACCCTCCAATTTGAGGGAAAAGTATTTTCTTTCAATTTGCTCCTTGTCGTAACCTCCAGTACAATTAAACAGACACAAACTTTGTCTCAAAAACTTGACTTCCCCTGTCAATTTTCGAGATTTGCAATTTTTTTCATTTACAATTTTTGTCATTTTTTGGAGTTCGCGAAAGAGATCTTGGCAAGGATCAAATTGGAGAGAATATATTTCCTTCAATTGAGGGGTTGCCCAAATGCCCTCCGCAACGCGCTAGACCCCTACTCAATAAGACAGATTTTGAGAAGTGGACTCGAACTTTACAAAACCTGCTTTTCTTCCATTTGGGAGATACAAGGCATTTTATCGCCATTTCTCTAATTCGAAAATAATCTCCAAAAAAATGACGATGGGAAGCTCAGTTTTTAAGGAGAAGATGTAAAAATTTCCAAAAATCTGTTTTGGGTGGAATTTAGTACCATACCTACAATTGTTTTTAGGTTCCAGGTTTTAAAACCCCCAAATCTTGCCCTAAAGTTACGGAAATTGGTTGTAAAAAATTCATATTGGAATTTTTTATTCCATAATCGTATCCTTGGTTTTTGGTCCTTTTTTTCATTTTAAAATCGAATCTTATCTAAATGTTGATGTTACAAGATAAAAATTGCGAAAATTGAAATTAACTCACCCTAAGTCCTTGTCTGTAACCCTCGGAGCCAGGTTCTACATAGCTGACGAAGAAGCCAGTCCCATGTTCCCGGCCGCCCCGGATACTAAAGCCCAGGGAGGGGCGGGCGGATGGTGGTGCGAGTCCTGGGGGAGTCCGGGCTAGCCGCACGGTCCTCACCCTTGCAGCCCGGCTACCACAACTGCCCGACACCGCCTCACTAAATGTGGACGGTGCGTAAGAATGGACCGAAGCGGAAGTGCTGTATTCAGTCATCAGCATCCTGTCCCTGAAAAAATATATATAGATAAATTATATTGCAGCGGCTTTCTCTGTTCTCGCAAGTAGCTTTATTTTTTTAATGATAAAACAATCTTCTCTCACAACAAACAATTAACCTAAGCTTTGTTTATAACTCTCTTCAATTTGTCTAAGTTTCAAGTCGTTTCATTTTGTTTCACTCCCTTCAGTGTATGTAACCATTGGAGTTCTGGAAAACTTGACTGACTCCCCTTTGCCGAAAGCTACCTTAAGCATATGTCAGAAAAATTCCCGAACAGTCAAGTCATTTTTCTAGACGCCACTGGTCAACGTGGGTAACTGTCTAGAATGGGTATTTTACTCAAAGTACTTTAAGTAGGTTTAGGACTGTTCTTTACCACTTGCAATTTGTATATTATACTTCTTATCTCTTCTCTATACTTCCTTAACTCGAGCTTTATTCACACATATAACGGTAAGACTATGGCACGATAACTGGAGGTGCGCGTGGGTTTAACCTTTGTGGATTTATGCTTGCCCTGCAAGGTTATAGTGCAGATGATCTCTGCAATTCACATCCAACGTCACGGAGCCGAGAAAGTCGGAGTAAGGATAAAAGAAAATAAAAATCAAAACTGATTTTACCAGTGATCTTTACTCTTGGTCTCTTTCGACAATCATTTACGCAATAAATCGGCCATCCATTTTTTCACGTCTTAAGCGCACCATCGCAGATTGAACGATGCAGGTTTAAGGAAAGGAAGATCGCAAAAGAAGTGCGATTTTAATGAACTCAGGAATTTTCAGCTAAAGAAAGTAGATTAAGTCTGGTATCGGGGAAGAATGAATCTTGGTGAAGGTCATCATCATCGATCGGATCGTGAATTTGTGACCTCATTCCAGGACATATTACGAATTCACGCAACGTCTATCATAACCCGTCTTCTCGCATTCTCTCTGGTCATGTATGAATTTACTTTCTCCATGTCCAACTAGAGGACAAACAATGGTCTGGTGTGGCTGTGTTGATAAAAAGTGCTCACATTAATCGAACTGCACGCAAGCCGCACGCAACCGCTAATCGAGCATGACTTACCTGCACAAATAATGTTTATGTAAACTGTTTGTATTGTATGGCATTGCATTTTTAATTTCATGCTCATTCCTCTATATTGTAGATTTACTAAAAACGCAGAAAAGACTATTAATATACCGACCGATCAAAATTAGAGCCAGAAAATACATTAATCTTCAAGTTCACTCTCTTGTGAAAAATTTAATATCTTTAGCACTCCATTCATTGTGTAAGATTCCAAAAAATGTGATCAAAATTGCAGAATCGGAAAGTACTTTTACTATATTACCGAAACAATATTGTTTTAAAAAAGATTCTTAAAGAATGTAGACACTTGATAGCGTAAAGGTGCACCAAAATAAAAGAAAAGTATTGGTATCTTGAACAAGGTGAACACAGCTTGCAGGCATCGACTGTGAACTTTCTCGACAGCTTTGGTCCTACTTTTTCTTATACTTTACTCAGATCAATGTTTAGATATGAGAGTGATACACCTGTGAGAGTTGATGTTACATAGGTGTTTGCTTATTCGTATTATTGTAAAAGACAATCTAATTTATACAACAGTCGTATGTAACGAAAAATTATCTCATATTACGTTACAGTATCCCATCTGAACAGCAATTATGATTTTTAACCCATTAAGCGGGGAACGTCTCAATTGAGACGCTAAAAATTTTCAATTTCTACAATTTTCTATAAATTTCATCGGATTTTTTCAGTAATTTGAGTGAATTTTTGTACAATAATCTTATCAAGAGATGATAGCACTAAAGCTTATTTATAATAAACTGACGGACAAAGAAGTGTTCCATCGTGTAGCATAATAGAAATAACAAATTTTTCCAAAATTCAAAACTATTGGGAGGAAAATTTTTGTATTGATAGAGTTAGTCCGAGAGGTTTTCGTATCAAGTATCCCACAAGAAAAAATCCATTGGGGTCAAGTCGAGTGATCTAGAAGGCCCTCTTCTGGTGAGGTGGCAAAATGAAGAGGAGCCCCAGCTGAAAATCTGATAAGTTTTCTGTTAACATAAAGTTTAAATCAAGAGAGACACCTCCTCATTTTGGTTTCCCAATCAGATAATGACTGAATAATAATTAACCCTATCAATGGTTTGGCAGAAGAGAATTTTTTGACATCCGTGACCGGTGGTTCAAGCTGGAATGTATAGACGGTGAAAATCTCTGCACAGATCTGGTAAAACACATACAAGAAACTGCCGCTGTCAAGGACCACGGTGAGACGAATTCCACAATTTCTGCACTGAAAGGACCGCTACACACCTAGGCGTATTAAAAGGAATAGCCAGGGAAAATAAGGATCCAACTCTTTGGAATCCGGACGTACAAGAAAAGATTCAAACAAAGAAAATCTGTTTTAAGACCTGGCTACAAAAAAAACAGTGATGGAGATAAAAACGCATATCGAGACGCAACAAAGGATGTTAAACGGGCTGTGGCACGCACCAAGGCGCAAAAATAGGGAGGACTTCTTACTGGGCTGCTGGAGAACGCAACTAACGATAGGCAGCTTTTCAGGGTCGCCAGGCAAAGGCAACGTGACTCCCGGGATACTGGAGCTGTCAAATACATTAAAGATTTCCACGGGATCCTCTTAAATTGCTAAACGGAGCCTATCCATTCGAACCGATAGCAGAACTGCCTCCAATTATAGGCCCTTGGGATGAACTAACGTGCACAGAGGTCAGAGTACCCATCAGCAAAATGGCCAATAACAATGCAACAGGACCTGATAAAATTCCGGCTGAACTTTGGAAGAGGCTTGGAGAGGCTGGCGTGTATTTCCTATAACGCTATTTAATAAAATCCCTCACGACGATATACCTGACGCATGGAGGAAGAGCTCTTTGATACCATTTTCAAAAATAAGGGCGATATAAGGCACTATGGTAATCACCGAGCAATAAAGCACGTTTTAAATCTGGGAACGAGTGATTAGTAAAAGATTACGACATCTCATAAAAATTACAGAAAACCAGTGTGGATTATTTGTCCATCTGTTCACACCAGCAGAATTCTAATGGAGACAAAACAAGAAAGAAAGACCTACATGGTATTTGCAGATCATGAGAAAGCATTTGACGCGTTCCGATATCTCTGATTTGGCAAACCCTGCGATCTCAATTAATACCGGAATGCGTGAGAATGCGTGAGAATACGTGAGACTGATATTTGACAGGTACGACGGCGTATCTGCAAAGGTGCGATGCCCTGCGGGAACCAGCGAGGAGTTTCGGGTGGAGGTTGGGGGCCATGAAGGATCGGCACTCAGCTCGTTACTTTTCAACTTCGTGATTAACTATCTGACGGCTGAGATTCCAGCAACCTGCTCCCTGGAGCATTCTGTACGCAGACGACGTCGTCCTCACTATGAAGATCCGCTCACCTTAAAGACAACCTTAGAAAAGTGGAGATCATCATTGGTAACGAAGGCCTTAAGATCAGCAGAGAGAAAACCAAGCACCTGCACTGTAACTTTTCCGACTCAACCGCAGCTACCTGCACAATAAACATCCCAGGCTCCTTCCTAAGAACAGTAGACTACTTCAAATACCTCGGTAGCATTCTATCCAGCGATGGCAATATAGACACCAAAATCGCACACCGCAAAAACACTGGATGGCAAAAATGAAAGGTGTCACAATGCTAGACAAAGAGACAAAATGCAAAGCCAACACATTCGAGATAGCTACAAAGTCAGACCAACGCAAGACAAGCTGAAGGAGTCACGCCAAGTGCTACAGCTTGACTCAGGACCAAAAAGTCGCGGCATACCCCGATTGACATGGGTGTCAGTTATAAAGAAAGAACTCGCCACAGATAACATGGACCCACTGACGACCCAGAAACGGTATCTCTGGGGAAGAACGATTAGGAGAGGCGACCCCAATTAGAAATGGGACGAGGCCTGATGAAGAAGGTCACTTGAAATCCGTTGTTCATAAACCTAAACCTTCACTTGAGCAGCTACGGCAGAACGACAAAGAATTTCAGGAGATTCAGGTCGATCTCTGACCCCAGACATCTTGGGAAATGTTCGGCAAGGGTTCGAATATAGACTATATTATTGTATGGCCAATAATGGATACCTTTTTCAAACCGTGTTGTCTCGAAAAAAATGATAAGGTATTTTTTCTTTTAAATGTAATTAAATTCATTTGTATCAATATAATAAAAACATATTTGGTAGAATGTCACTTTATTTGATATCGCTGGAAAGCAATTTTCAAAGACTTTCCAATGAAATCATAAGCAGGGGGTTGCCATTAACAATTTTATAATTGGTTGTGTGGAGCTTTAAGGGTTGATGGGGGTGAGTCATTTCTTACGCCATTTTGGTTCTCCCTCCAATATACCCAAATTGCGATTTTTGATATTTTGTTTTGTTTCAAAGATTTCGATAATGGCCACTTTCAAAAATTTCACCCTGTGTATTCGTGGATTAGAAAAAGGTACGACATGTTATTATTTAAAAAAAATTAACTTTTTTCTTCTTCACGAACGAAATGTTCTCTAGGGCTGTGATTTTAGAACGAAGATTGCATTATAGAACAAAGAAAACGAAGAAAATAGTAAAGCTGCACAGACCAAAGAATAATATCCGCAATTATTACTATTTTAATAGGTAAATGAGGAGAGTAGAATAGGTGTGCGTATAGGTATTTAATGGCTTTTTAATGACCTAAAAACCCATTAATGTCAGCTTAAGGGTTATTTATAGCCGTCACTATTGTCTACTTAATCCCTTAATTTCATTATTTATTGCTCTGTTATCATGTACTAATCCCTTTGACTTATGCCGCCTACAAAAAACCCCCTTTGATTACCTTGCATATCTATAATCCTTTACATGAGAAAAAAGGATTATTGTTGTATTGTTATAGTTACACAATAGCCCCGCTGCAACAGGTGTTCCAGTTGGCACTATTGTCTAATTAATCCCTTAATTTCATTATTTATTGCTCTGTAATCATGTACTAATCCCTATGACTTATGCCGCCTACAAAAAACCCCCTTTGATTACCTTGCATATCTATAATCCTTTAACACACAGCATGAGAAAAAAGAATTATTGTTGTATTGTTATAGTTACACAATAGCCCCGCTGCAACAGGTGTTCCAGTTGGCCAACAGTGGGTCAAATTAAATATTCGATTCTCAATATAAAAATAAAGCCCTTTAACACACACAGGCAGCATGAGAAAAGTAGGTAAAATCTTTCCATGTATCTATAATCCTTTAACACACAAGGCAGCGTGAGAAAAATAATTCAAAATCATTATTGTTGTATTGTATCATGTACTAATCCCTTTGATCGGTCAGCGACAGTATTCCCCTCATTTACACGTTAAGCTGTATAAAAAATAGACCCCTTTGAAATCATGATCCCGCGTTAAAAATTCTATACTTAAGCCGCCTACAAACTCTATGATTATCACCGTCTATTTATGTAGGTAAGCTGTAAAATATTATTTCTATAAATAATCCCTTAATGTTACACAATAGAGGTAGCCCCGCTGCAACAGGTGTTCCAGTTGGCCTACAGTGGACCAAATTAAATATTCGATTCTCAACATAGTGCATGAAATCTTTTAAAACCCTTTGATTAAAAGTCATGCATATAATTACATGATCCCGCGGTATAATGTATCTAAAATCCCCTATGATCGGTCAGCGATATTATTCGCCTCATTATGTAAGCTGTATAAAAATAGAGCCATTTGAAATCATGATCCCGAGTTGAAAATTCTATACATATGCCGCCTACAAACCCCCTTAGATTACCTGACCATAACCGTCGTATTATGTAGGTCAAATCTAATCCCTGTTACACAATAGCGGATGCAACAGGTGTTCCCAGTTGACTAACAGTGGGTCAAATTAAATATTCGATTCTCAACACACAAAGTGAAACTCGTTCTTCTTCATAATAATTATTTATTTACATGGCACAATTAATTAGTAAAAAAAAATGCGTCGATGCAGATTAAGAGCAGTGCCTACCCAGTTTATATTGATTTTCTCAGAACTAATATTTTGAAGTACTTCCCTATCTGCACTTAGCCGTTCAATTAGTGTACCTACGTAATGTAAGGTAAAAATTATGTCGTCCTTAACGGTGTATTTTATCAAGGTTTTTGCAAAAAATCATAACACAGCATGAGAAAAAGGATTATTATTGTTGTATTGTTATAGTTACACATCTTGAAATTACTGAAAAAAGATTCTCCAGTGGGCTCTTTCATTCAGAGTATACATGAAATCTTTTATAGACCAAAGTAGGCTGAGATACTTATTATAATAATAATTAGTGTACCTACGTAATGTAAGGTACAAAATTATGTCGTCCTTAATGGTGTATTTTATCAAGGTGTTTGCAAAAATCATAACAGTGGGGTTAATCATGGGGCAAATTTTTCTCCAGTGGGCTCTTTCATTCAGAGTATACGAAAAAACTGTCATACATCTTATTTGTTCTTTAAACGTTGTGGCATAAAATAAAACCATTTGGTCGGTCAGATCCCTATAGCATAGCGTATAAATCGTCTAATTTACACTGTTATTTAGGTAGGCTGAATACACGTTAAGCCTCTGGACAATAACTAGGCGCCGGGTAATATAAATCACTAAAACTGCCACTATTGATGATGCTTTGATTCTTTAAGGCCTTATTTCGCGTCATGCTGGTCGCCTATACCACTTTAAGATATCAGTGTACGAGTATCTTTATATCTATGTCCAAGTCGTAAAAGGATTACTGGTGTGCAATTTACATGTGCCCGGATGAAATACTCGAGTTTTAACTCTACATAGAATGAAATTTACAATAGGCGTTGATATTTTACAGTTCAATAATACTTCCAAAGTAGGCTGCGACAATTATTGTAATTTAGTGTACCCAAATACACTAGATAATAATACGTGCAGCTTCCACTGAAAATTGTCACCGGAAGTTACTGTCGCCCAAGCGGCTCGATATCTAACTAACGTTGATTTGAAATGTCAATTTAATTGAACGAAACGTCAATCTGACGTTTACTTTGCTTATAACATTTTATAAAATGAATGAATTACACTTAAATTAAGATTACCATGGAAATGTCCAGTTATCAAGTTAGCCAACGATGTCACATTGAGAAAAATTGTTGGAATACTGTAGAATTTGAATTCATGTAATTCGGATGCCGCTAATAAAAAATTTAAGACAAAGGCTATGGTTATGTGAAATAATATGTTTTTCCAGTGGAAGTTGTTTAAATTTGACAGCCATGTTGATTTAAATTTTTAGAAAAGGCAACCATAAGTATCTCGGTAAAGAAGCCGAGGAATTAATGCTATGTTTTTAAACTACACAGATGGCGCTAGGCATTCAACTACATAGTTTCAATTATTGTATAATGAAAGGAGTCAATAAAATGTAACAATAAAATTCACTTAGGATATTTATTAATAATTATAATAATTAATACATGTTATCTAATCCTAACTCGTTAAGTATTTCTCCATTATGCTTATTTATCATTTCCTTAAAACAAATCGCAATATCCTTATCCATACAACATGTAAACTTCTTAAGTCCTTGCTTCATTTTGTCATAACTAGCTTCCACAGATCCATATTCTTCAAGTTTGAACTCGTCTATAATTTGCCGTAATATGTTTCGAAAATTAAGAGTTTCCAGTTTATCTAGATGAAACTCTAATAAATCGGTCAAGTCAATGAGCTGAGTAACCTCTTCTTTGCTCATAGCTAACACTGAGGAGAAATATTGTATCTTGATGTAGTTACCTTCAAGAATATTCCCCGCGGTGGTGATAATGTAATCACAGACACGGTGCGCCATAGTCGTCTCATCTTCAAAATAGGCGTCGGAGTTTTAAATGTTCTATAATTATCGCCCAATCACAGGATATAAACGATACATTCCCAATGTCCGTGAAAATTCGCACTATAGGTTGTAGATTTCTTCTCACACTTAATCCTGTAGTTACAATCTTATTTTCTATATTCGAGAGGCGGTAACTCGTCGTTTTAATAGTTACGTCATTTCTATTCAATTCATCCAAATAAATGTTCAACGCATCATGATTACTGCAGGACTCCGTGAGATGAGGGCAAGTCGTCATTTTAGGAAGTGATATAGGTTCTATTCTGCATGGCACGTCGTATGTTCTTTTCTTCGTTATCGATGAATCTACGAAAACATCGTCCAGCACTCGTTTAGGCGACATCTCGTTCGATACTAATCGGTCAAGTCAATGAGCTGAGTAACCTCTTCTTTGCTCATAGCTAACACTGAGGAGAAATATTGTATCTTGATGTAGTTACCTTCAAGAATATTCCCCGAGGATGTGATAATGTAATCACAGACACGGTGCGCCATAGTCGTCTCATCTTCAAAATAGGCGTCGGAGTTAAGTTTTAAATGTTCTATAATTACCGCCCAATCACAGGATATAAACGATACATACCCAATGTCCGTGAAAATTCGCACTATAGGTTGTAGATTTCTTCTCACACTTAATCATGTAGTTACTATCTTATTTTCTATATTCGAGAGGCGGTAACTCGTCGTTTTAATAGTTACGTCATTTCTATTCAATTCATCCAAATAAATGTTCAACGCCTCATGATTACTGCAGGACTCCGTGAGATTATTATGCTACATGAAGTTATACCTATACTTTATTTTAATTAGATGGATTCCACCAAGTCAAAATTCTAGGGGAACGATTGGCAACAAGACTGATTAGGTTGGTTATGGTGATAGTTTGTTATTAAAATAGTCACTAGAATAGTTCCTAAATTAATTTAGGTTATGTCGATTACTTGAGATGTCATTTTATTTCAAAATTTAAAATCCGAAAGACTATAAACTCAATTTTAGGGGTAAAATTGGAAAATCTTAGAGACATTTTTAAATGTAAGTACCTATAGCTATATTTACTCTTATAAATCTTATGTACCTATGTAGGATTAGACAAACTCCTTTTTAGTTTTCTGTAAAAATCTTGAAAATAGAAGATCTATTATTGATAAATAGAGGTACTTACATTATTCAATAATTTTTAAGAATTTCTCAAGGAATCTGAATAAACACTGCATTTTTGTTTGATTTGGATACAAGCATCTTTCAATTATTATTGTTCACTGCATTTGATAATTGTTCTTTCCTTTCTTTTGAAATAAATTTACCTGCATCAGCATTTACAAAATAAATTTTAATTTAATAATTTAGTTTGTCAATTTGACAACTTCAACTTTTCAGTTGCGTGGCGCTTCGCTGTGACTAGAGTACCGAACTCAGGGACCAAACCTAGTTTTCGCAAAAAATGTCATTAGATATAGTCATGCCAGACAACAGTGAAATTGATCCTCAAAAAATGATTAACTATACTAAAAAGGACTATTTTCAAAGCAAATAGAGTTGAATTTTCTAATTTGCGTTTTATAACAGTGCAACGAGGAAACATGTTTTGCAGGTGACGTCATAGCCTATACCCGAATCGGGGAGTGTTGCTGTGACTCTAGTCACAACGTAAATTTTTTTTGTCAAGGTCGAGAAAACAGGCTACCATCTGACAATATCAAAATTACTGTTTAAAGATTGCACAGGCTACCAACTAGACAGCTGTTTGACAAGTCCATCTAAATAAAAAATAAAGTCTAGTTAATAACCATGAAATGGTTCAGATTTACAATAGGGTTAATTAAGCAGAGGCACGTATCGACATGCCTCGACTTGTCGGCAGCCGCACACCTGCATCCTAATGCATGGCTGCTCAGCTCGGACCAAGTCAAATCAGCTTGTTATCAAGTCTCGGATATCGCGGGTCAACGCTTGTTCATCTCCCATAGCAGCTGACCATTGCCTCTCAGTTAGGCTCTGACCAAATCTCAGCGAGTCTGACTGTAGCATCGAGCATCGGACTGGTCAACGTCTGATCGTCTCGTAGCGGACTGGTCAACGTCTGATCGTCTCTTATCGGATCTGGCTGACGGTGCGGACCTGATCAGGGTATCCGGACTTTGTTCGGCCCCATATACTTATCGATTTTGGTTGACTATATCACATCTCGGATCTGACGGGGTAACCGTATGCTCTATGGCTTGGTCATGTACGTAGAACAAGGGTAGGTAGCGGAAACGTGCCAGCTGAAACTCGATGTATGGTATGGGCTGGTAGCTGAAACATAAGTGTAGATAAAGTGACAGTTATAAAATTCTGTAAGATAATAATTATTAAGACTGTATGATTAGGTGGTAGTTGGCCAAAAATGACAACACGGCACTCGATAAGTGTGCAGGTTTATACCCACGTTATCAAGATGCTAACAGGGAAACGTTCGATTATTACCCTCAGCAACTTGAACAACGTTGCCACATTGACAAAACCGGTGGGCTATGACGGGTTAACGGCTGGTCATATCCTATCGGATCCGGCCTACGGAGTCGAGTCGACCACTGCATCGCTGCTCAGTTCTGACCAAGTCAAATTTGATTGATATCAAATCTCAGAGTTCGCTGGTCAACGGTTGTTTACCCCCAATCGGATCTGTCAGGCGGTGCAGGCCTGACCAATAGCTCGCGTCTGACCAAGTCTCAGCGAATTTTGCTGGTTGGCGCGTCTCGGATCGGGCGGGTTAACCTCTTATCGGAACTGGCTGACGGAGCGGACCTGATCAATGCATCGCGGCGATGCTCTGACCAGGTCCTATCGATTTTGGTTGGTTAATGTACATAAATAACCCATTAACTTTGAAGATTTTATTGCTATCATGTGGCCGGGTCAGAGCCTGTCGACTATGCCTGAGCCCCGGTCAGCTCGGATAAAATATTACAGAGCCCCGGTCAGCTAGATTAAATATTACAGACCCCCGGTCAGCTCGGATAAAATACGTGCCGTTAGCGCCCCAGCCATCAATTGACCGCGGTCAATTGATGGCATATGGGGCGCTAACGGCACGTATTTTATCCGAGCTGACCGGGGGTCTGTAATATTTAATCTAGCTGACCGGGGCTCTGTAATATTTTATCCGAGCTGACCGGGGCTCAGGCATAGTCGACAGGCTCTGACCCGGCCACATGATAGCAATAAAATCTTCAAAGTTAATGGGTTATTTATGTACATTAACCAACCAAAATCGATAGGACCTGGTCAGAGCATCGCCGCGATGCATTGATCAGGTCCGCTCCGTCAGCCAGTTCCGATAAGAGGTTAACCCGCCCGATCCGAGACGCGCCAACCAGCAAAATTCGCTGAGACTTGGTCAGACGCGAGCTATTGGTCAGGCCTGCACCGCCTGACAGATCCGATTGGGGGTAAACAACCGTTGACCAGCGAACTCTGAGATTTGATATCAATCAAATTTGACTTGGTCAGAACTGAGCAGCGATGCAGTGGTCGACTCGACTCCGTAGGCCGGATCCGATAGGATATGACCAGCCGTTAACCCGTCATAGCCCACCGGTTTTGTCAATGTGGCAACGTTGTTCAAGTTGCTGAGGGTAATAATCGAACGTTTCCCTGTTAGCATCTTGATAACGTGGGTATAAACCTGCACACTTATCGAGTGCCGTGTTGTCATTTTTGGCCAACTACCACCTAATCATACAGTCTTAATAATTATTATCTTACAGAATTTTATAACTGTCACTTTATCTACACTTATGTTTCAGCTACCAGCCCATACCATACATCGAGTTTCAGCTGGCACGTTTCCGCTACCTACCCTTGTTCTACGTACATGACCAAGCCATAGAGCATACGGTTACCCCGTCAGATCCGAGATGTGATATAGTCAACCAAAATCGATAAGTATATGGGGCCGAACAAAGTCCGGATACCCTGATCAGGTCCGCACCGTCAGCCAGATCCGATAAGAGACGATCAGACGTTGACCAGTCCGCTACGAGACGATCAGACGTTGACCAGTCCGATGCTCGATGCTACAGTCAGACTCGCTGAGATTTGGTCAGAGCCTAACTGAGAGGCAATGGTCAGCTGCTATGGGAGATGAACAAGCGTTGACCCGCGATATCCGAGACTTGATAACAAGCTGATTTGACTTGGTCCGAGCTGAGCAGCCATGCATTAGGATGCAGGTGTGCGGCTGCCGACAAGTCGAGGCATGTCGATACGTGCCTCTGCTTAATTAACCCTATTGTAAATCTGAACCATTTCATGGTTATTAACTAGACTTTATTTTTTATTTAGATGGACTTGTCAAACAGCTGTCTAGTTGGTAGCCTGTGCAATCTTTAAACAGTAATTTTGATATTGTCAGATGGTAGCCTGTTTTCTCGACCTTGACAAAAAAAAATTTACGTTGTGACTAGAGTCACAGCAACACTCCCCGATTCGGGTATAGGCTATGACGTCACCTGCAAAACATGTTTCCTCGTTGCACTGTTATAAAACGCAAATTAGAAAATTCAACTCTATTTGCTTTGAAAATAGTCCTTTTTAGTATAGTTAATCATTTTTTGAGGATCAATTTCACTGTTGTCTGGCATGACTATATCTAATGACATTTTTTGCGAAAACTAGGTTTGGTCCCTGAGTTCGGTACTCTAGTCACAGCGAAGCGCCACGCAACTGAAAAGTTGAAGTTGTCAAATTGACAAACTAAATTATTAAATTAAAATTTATTTTGTAAATGCTGATGCAGGTAAATTTATTTCAAAAGAAAGGAAAGAACAATTATCAAATGCAGTGAACAATAATAATTGAAAGATGCTTGTATCCAAATCAAACAAAAATGCAGTGTTTATTCAGATTCCTTGAGAAATTCTTAAAAATTATTGAATAATGTAAGTACCTCTATTTATCAATAATAGATCTTCTATTTTCAAGATTTTTACAGAAAACTAAAAAGGAGTTTGTCTAATCCTACATAGGTACATAAGATTTATAAGAGTAAATATAGCTATAGGTACTTACATTTAAAAATGTCTCTAAGATTTTCCAATTTTACCCCTAAAATTGAGTTTATAGTCTTTCGGATTTTAAATTTTGAAATAAAATGACATCTCAAGTAATCGACATAACCTAAATTAATTTAGGAACTATTCTAGTGACTATTTTAATAACAAACTATCACCATAACTAACCTAATCAGTCTTGTTGCCAATCGTTCCCCTAGAATTTTGACTTGGTGGAATCCATCTAATTAAAAATAAAGTATAGGTATAACTTCATGTAGCATAATAATCTCACGGAGTCCTGCAGTAATCATGAGGCGTTGAACATTTATTTGGATGAATTGAATAGAAATGACGTAACTATTAAAACGACGAGTTACCGCCTCTCGAATATAGAAAATAAGATAGTAACTACATGATTAAGTGTGAGAAGAAATCTACAACCTATAGTGCGAATTTTCACGGACATTGGGTATGTATCGTTTATATCCTGTGATTGGGCGGTAATTATAGAACATTTAAAACTTAACTCCGACGCCTATTTTGAAGATGAGACGACTATGGCGCACCGTGTCTGTGATTACATTATCACATCCTCGGGGAATATTCTTGAAGGTAACTACATCAAGATACAATATTTCTCCTCAGTGTTAGCTATGAGCAAAGAAGAGGTTACTCAGCTCATTGACTTGACCGATTAGTATCGAACGAGATGTCGCCTAAACGAGTGCTGGACGATGTTTTCGTAGATTCATCGATAACGAAGAAAAGAACATACGACGTGCCATGCAGAATAGAACCTATATCACTTCCTAAAATGACGACTTGCCCTCATCTCACGGAGTCCTGCAGTAATCATGATGCGTTGAACATTTATTTGGATGAATTGAATAGAAATGACGTAACTATTAAAACGACGAGTTACCGCCTCTCGACTATAGAAAATAAGATTGTAACTACAGGATTAAGTGTGAGAAGAAATCTACAACCTATAGTGCGAATTTTCACGGACATTGGGAATGTATCGTTTATATCCTGTGATTGGGCGATAATTATAGAACATTTAAAACTCCGACGCCTATTTTGAAGATGAGACGACTATGGCGCACCGTGTCTGTGATTACATTATCACCACCGCGGGGAATATTCTTGAAGGTAACTACATCAAGATACAATATTTCTCCTCAGTGTTAGCTATGAGCAAAGAAGAGGTTACTCAGCTCATTGACTTGACCGATTTATTAGAGTTTCATCTAGATAAACTGGAAACTCTTAATTTTCGAAACATATTACGGCAAATTATAGACGAGTTCAAACTTGAAGAATATGGATCTGTGGAAGCTAGTTATGACAAAATGAAGCAAGGACTTAAGAAGTTTACATGTTGTATGGATAAGGATGTTGCGATTTGTTTTAAGGAAATGATAAATAAGCATAATGGAGAAATACTTAACGAGTTAGGATTAGATAACATGTATTAATTATTATAATTATTAATAAATATCCTAAGTGAATTTTATTGTTACATTTTATTGACTCCTTTCATTATACAATAATTGAAACTATGTAGTTGAATGCCTAGCGCCATCTGTGTAGTTTAAAAACATAGCATTAATTCCTCGGCTTCTTTACCGAGATACTTATGGTTGCCTTTTCTAAAAATTTAAATCAACATGGCTGTCAAATTTAAACAACTTCCACTGGAAAAACATATTATTTCACATAACCATAGCCTTTGTCTTAAATTTTTTATTAGCGGCATCCGAATTACATGAATTCAAATTCTACAGTATTCCAACAATTTTTCTCAATGTGACATCGTTGGCTAACTTGATAACTGGACATTTCCATGGTAATCTTAATTTAAGTGTAATTCATTCATTTTATAAAATGTTATAAGCAAAGTAAACGTCAGATTGACGTTTCGTTCAATTAAATTGACATTTCAAATCAACGTTAGTTAGATATCGAGCCGCTTGGGCGACAGTAACTTCCGGTGACAATTTTCAGTGGAAGCTGCACGTATTATTATCTAGTGTATTTGGGTACACTAAATTACAATAATTGTCGCAGCCTACTTTGGAAGTATTATTGAACTGTAAAATATCAACGCCTATTGTAAATTTCATTCTATGTAGAGTTAAAACTCGAGTATTTCATCCGGGCACATGTAAATTGCACACCAGTAATCCTTTTACGACTTGGACATAGATATAAAGATACTCGTACACTGATATCTTAAAGTGGTATAGGCGACCAGCATGACGCGAAATAAGGCCTTAAAGAATCAAAGCATCATCACTAGTGGCAGTTTTAGTGATTTATATTACCCGGCGCCTAGTTATTGTCCAGAGGCTTAACGTGTATTCAGCCTACCTAAATAACAGTGTAAATTAGACGATTTATACGCTATGCTATAGGGATCTGACCGACCAAATGGTTTTATTTTATGCCACAACGTTTAAAGAACAAATAAGATGTATGACAGTTTTTTCGTATACTCTGAATGAAAGAGCCCACTGGAGAAAAATTTGCCCCATGATTAACCCCACTGTTATGATTTTTGCAAACACCTTGATAAAATACACCATTAAGGACGACATAATTTTGTACCTTACATTACGTAGGTACACTAATTATTATTATAATAAGTATCTCAGCCTACTTTGGTCTATAAAAGATTTCATGTATACTCTGAATGAAAGAGCCCACTGGAGAATCTTTTTCAGTAGTTTCAAGATATCACTATGAATTTTTAATTACCGTGCAAAAATTTGCCCCAAGATTAACCCCACTGTTATGAATTTTGCAAGCACATTGATAAAATACACCATTAAGGACGACATAATTTTTACCTTACATTACGTAGGTACACTAATTGAACGGCTAAGTGCAGATAGGGAAGTACTTCAAAATATTAGTTCTGAGAAATCAATATAAACTGGGTAGGCACTGCTCTTAATCTGCATCGACGCATTTTTTTACTAATTAATTGTGCCATGTAAATAAATAATTATTATGAAGAAGAGCGAGTTTCACTTTGTGTGTTGAGAATCGAATATTTAATTTGGCCCACTGCTGGTCAACTGGGAACACCTGTTGCAACGGGGTTATTGTGTAACAGGGATTAGAGAAATATAAGGAAATATTTGACCTACATAATACGACGGTTATGGCCAGGTAATCTAAGGGGTTTTATTGTAGGCGGCATATGTATAGAATTTTCAACTCGGGATCATGATTTCAAATGGCTCTATTTTTATACAGCTTACATAATGAGGCGAATAATGTCGCTGACCGATCAAAGGGGATTTTAGATACATTATAAAAGAAAAGATTTCTAACTTATACCGCGGGATCATGTAATTATATGCAAGACTTTTAATCAAAGGGTTTTAAAAGATTTCATGCACTATGTTGAGAATCGAATATTTAATTATTTGGTCCACTACTGGTCAACTGGAACACCTGTTGCAGCGGGGCTACCGCTATTGTGTAACTATAACAATACAACAATAATAATTCTTTTTTTCTCATGCTGTGTGTTAAAGGATTATAGATATGCAAGGTAATCAAAGGGGTTTTTTGTAGGCGGCATAAGTCAAAGGGATTAGTACATGATAACAGAGCAATAAATAATGAAATTAAGGGATTAATTAGACAATAGTGCCAACTGGAACACCTGTTGCAGCGGGGCTACCGCTATTGTGTAACTATAACAATACAACAATAATAATTCTTTTTTTCTCATGCTGTGTGTTAAAGGATTATAGATATGCAAGGTAATCAAAGGGGTTTTTGTAGGCGGCATAAGTCAAAGGGATTAGTACATGATAACAGAGCAATAAATAATGAAATTAAGGGATTAATTAGACAATAGTGACGGCTATAAATAACCCTTAAGCTGACATTAATGGGTTTTAGGTCATTAAAAAGCCATTAAATATTTATACGCACACCTATTCTACTGCTTCAGTATCAAAATAACTTCAGATTGAATAAAATAATTAACATTAGCGTTCATTACATACAACCAAGCAAATGTCTATCAACAGAAGTAAATAAACGTCGAGCTCTCCGTTATTATTTATTTCATCAAATGCTTGTTACGGAGAGCTCCTGGTATAAATCACTGAATCAGCTAGCTGCTAGCTCACCCCAAAGGGACAAAAATAAACAATTTCACAATTTAATGGCTGTATACCTCTGAACTAACACTGTGTTTCCTTACAGAATATCCTGGATAAATTTAATCCGGGAGCGAGGCAAATGATCAACGCCGGGAAGGCTTATCTCAAAGCCCTACACGGTAAGCAAAGTCTCATTAATGTGTACTTATTCAATTAGCTACTTGTATTGCTTCTATTTACTCCAAATCAGACGTCTTATAATACAGACTTAATTAGGAGTAATTACGTTATCCGTTACATTAATACAGTCTCAAGTATCCTTGCTCCTAATCTAATTATTTTCTAACCTTGTTCTTTACCTTAAAGTCTTTATAGGCGTATGTGAGTAATGATCTTAGGTACAATATTGATCTCTAATTAGACTTTCTTTTCGCTCCATCCTTCCTTTTCACTTGGACCCTCTATCACATTTTGTTTATTCATCTTTTTCTATTTCGATTTTTCTCACACTTCTAGTCAAGGCTTCATGGTCAAAGCTATTAATTTTCAAATGTTTAGTTTATTTTCTATTTCTCTCCGGTCGTATACAGGGTGCGGTCTGTGAGTCCACGGCAACATGATAATTCTAGATAATTTTTTTATTATTATTTTTTGTATACATTTTTTAACCGGTTCAGTATCTTCAAGGTGTGTGAACAGAAATTCTTTTACAAAAAAAAATGTTTCTAGGTATCACACGGTACTGTCCTCACAGATCACACCCGATGGAATATTTCGGAAGTAATTGCCAAAAATTATAATTAATTGAAAATTGTTAAGGGCTATAGGCAAAATATTTCTTCTTAAAGTATATGTAATGATTATAAAATAGTCTTTATTATAAAATCAACGTTTCGACCAACAATTTGGGTCATCTTCGGGATTCTAAAAAGGAAACAGTATTTTTTATTTGCCTATTATAGCCCTTCACAATTTTCAATTACTTACAAAAGACTATAGAATCCAGTAGTTACATGTATTCACACGAAATAAATGTAGCAATACAGTAGCATGCATGAACCATGTCAGTGACTCAGGGACCCAGAGAACTCATTCTTCAGGGTGCCCTTTCAAAATTCCAAAAAAATCAGGTCCATATGAGGCACAATTTCTGGTCGCAGTTTTCATTCTAGGCGACTGAAATTTTTGTGGGAGTAAGATATCTAGAACGAGTGGTCTCATTTGAGCAAAATCTCTCGAGGCGTTTTTTTTACAGTTGACAGCTATACTAAATAAATGATAACCTTAGACCTTAAAAAATTTCAAAAAGCAAAAAAGAAAAATGGTGGAGATAATATTCGAATTTTCCTTACATGATATTTATTTCACTAAAATTTTAAAAACGCTTTTGTAGCTTGTAAAACTTTGGGATTATGTTTAGTTTTCGTTAAAAAATTGCCTATAGTCGCGTTACTTCTACAGGGTGACCCTTTAATTTCCAAAAAAGAAAACGTCAATGAGGCACGATTTCTGGTAGCAGTTTTCAATCTAGGGGGCTGGAATTTTTGTGGGAGTATGATATCCACAAGGAGTGGTCTGGTACTGTATTTGAGTAAAATCGGTGAAATCGTACCAAAATGGCTTCAAAAAAACTTTTTGAATTTTAGAAAAAATTGCTATTTTTTGAACCCGGGATGTGTGTAGGTAAGCAAAATAGAAAAAAAACTTTTAAACCAAATTAACAAGATTGGAAGAAAATTATTTTAAATTTGAGTTAATGCAATGAAATTGCATTATGTATTTCTATTAATAAGCCAGTGGCGTGGATGTGGGTAGGAAAAGGGTGAACAAGGCTAAATTTCTACACCCGTTTATGAGCACATTTTTGAAGGAATTAAACTGAAATTTCTACAGTAGACAACTCTACTAATAACCTTAACTCTCAAAAATTTTAAAAAGCAAATAACAAAAACGGCGGAGATCTTCGATTTTTTTACATTGTGCTAATGTGCCTAAAATTGCAAATATTCGGTTTTCAAAACCCCTGGTAACTTTTTTCGTATTTATTAAAGATAGTGTAAAAAATAACATTTTTCAAGTGACGTTGGTCAGTGGCGGGCATTGAAAAAGGGTTAATTGTTAAATTTTGCCAAATTTGTTTTCAGAAGGCCAATATAAAAAGCGGTGAAAATATTGATAATTGAATCTCTTAAAAATACACTTATTTAGTATTTAAAAAAAAAAAGTATTTATGCGAGATTTTTCCTATGGTCGCCATATTTTTTTTATGTCGTTCGGTATTAAAAAAATAAAGAAACCAAAAATCAATAGAATTGAAAAAATTCTTCCAAAAACAGGAGACAAAAATTTTTGCATCAAATTGCGTCAATATAGTAGGATTAACTTTAAAAAGTCAGATGTGACGTCACACTAACCGTCCGAATTAATATTTTTAATTTCACCAGAAAATGTCCAACGGTTAATTGTCAAGTTGTGAACGAGCGTAAAGTATTGAAGGAATCATTCAAACAATGAATTGAACCGCTTACGTCAGTTTGAGAGCCACTGACAACTACAGAAAATTTATTCACGTAATGACACTCTATCCTTTGTGCTGTTAATTTAATTCTCATTCAAAACCAATGTTGACGTATACTTATTTATGCGGGATGGAGTGTTTAGACAAACTGGACGGTTACTATAAAAACCACGTATATGAAACAAAATAAATCGAACTATCAAAAGGATGTGTATTCTTAATCGATACGTATGACTTTTTAGATTTTTTGGACTATATGAAATCATATTACCTACTTGTCATATAAGTTTTTTTTTTAGTTTTTATATATACGACATTCGGTATAAAAAATTATTTTTTTTTTAAATAAGAATAAAATTTTATATTTTATATTTTCTATGACTTTTTTATACAGAACGACATAAAAACAATATGGCGGCCATAAGAAAAAAAAATTGGATATGAAAACTCTCACATCTAGTAGGCTTAGAAAATGTTTTTTATGCCAAATTGAGAGCTTTTGATGACTT